>CM067847.1:674669932-679669932 GCA_034509565.1 Triticum monococcum
TGCAGGGCATGTTGTGATGTGATATGGTCAAGGCATGATGCTGATTTTATTGTATGAGATGATCATGTTTTGTAACCGAGTTATCGGCAACTGGCAGGAGCCATATGGTTGTCGCTTTATTGTATGCAATGCAATCGCGATGTAATGCTTTACTTTATTACTAAGCAGTAGTGATAGTCGTGGAAGCATAAGATTGGCGAGACGACAACGATGCTACGATGGAGACCAAGGTGCCGCGCCGGTGATGATGGTGATCATGACGGTGCTTCGGAGATGGAGATCACAAGCACAAGAAGATGATGGCCATATCATATCACTTATATTGATTGCATGTGATGTTTATGCTTTTATGCATCTTATCTTGCTTTGATTGATGGTAGCATTATAAGATGATCTCTCACTAAATTATCAAGAAGTGTTCTCCCTGAGTATGCACCGTTGCCAAAGTTCGTCGTGCCCAAACACCACGTGATGATCGGGTGTGATAAGCTCTACGTCCATCTACAACGGGTGCAAGCCAGTTTTGCACACGCAGAATACTCAGGTTAAACTTGACGAGCCTAGCATATGCAGATATGGCCTCGGAACACAAAGACCGAAAGGTCGAGCGTGAATCATATAGTAGATATGATCAACATGACGATGTTCACCATTGAAAACTACTCCATCTCACGTGATGATCGGTTATGGTTTAGTTGATTTGGATCACGTGATCACTTAGAGGATTAGAGGGATGTCCATCTAAGTGGGAGTTCCTAAGTAATTTGATTAACTGAACTTAAAACTTATCATGAACTTAGTACCTGATAGTATCTTGCTTGTTATGTTGATTGTAGATAGATGGCTCGTGCTGTTGTTCCATTGAATTTTAATGTGTTCCTTGAGAAAGCAAAGTTGAAAGATGATGGTAGCAATTACACGGACTGGGTCCGTAACCTGAGGATTATCCTCATTGCTGCATAGAAGAATTACGTCCTGGAAGCACCGCTAGGTGCCAGGCCTGCTGCTGGAGCAACACCAGATGTTATGAACGTCTGGCAGAGCAAAGCTGATAACTACTCGATAGTTCAGTGTGCCATGCTTTACGGCTTAGAATCGGGACTTCAACGATGTTTTGAACGTCATGGAGCATATGAGATGTGCCAGGAGTTGAAGTTAATATTTCAAGCAAATGCCTGAATTGAGAGATATGAAGTCTCCAATAAGTTCTATAGTTGCAAGATGGAGGAGAACAGTTCTGTCAGTGAGCATATACTCAAAATGTCTGGGTATAATAATCACTTGATTCAGATGGGAGTTAATCTTCCAGATGATTGCGTCATTGACAGAATTCTCCAATCACTGCCACCAAGCTACAAGAGCTTCGTGATGAACTATAATATGCAAGGGATGAACAAGACTATTCCCGAGCTCTTCGCAATGCTGAAAGCTGCGGAGGTAGAAATCAAGAAGGAGCATCAAGTGTTGATGGTTAACAAAACCACTTGTTTCAAGAAAAAGGGCAAAGGGAAGAAGAAGGGGAACTTCAAGAAGAACAGCAAGCAAGTTGCTGCTCAGGAGAAGAAACCCAAGTCTGGACCTAAGCCTGAAACTGAGTGCTTCTACTGCAAGCAGACTGGTCACTGGAAGCGGAACTGCCCCAAGTATTTGGCGGATAAGAAGGATGGCAAAGTGAGCAAAGGTATATGTGATATACATGTTATTGATGTGTACCTTACTAGAGCTCGCAGTAGCACCTGGGTATTTGATACTGGTTCTGTTGCTAATATTTGCAACTCGAAACAGGGACTACGGAATAAGCGGACACTAGCAAAGGACGAGGTGACGATGCGCGTGGGAAACGGTTCCAAAGTCGATGTGATCGCGGTCGGCACGCTACCTCTACATCTACCTTCGGGATTAATATTAGACCTAAATAATTGTTATTTGGTGCCAGCGTTGAGCATGAACATTATATCTGGATCTTGTTTAATGCGAGACGGTTATTCATTTAAATCAGAGAATAATGGTTGTTCTATTTATATGAATAATATCTTTTATGGTCATGCACCTTTGAAGAGTGGTCTATTCTTGTTGAATCTCGAAGATAGTGATACACATATCCATAATGTAGAAACCAAAAGATGCAAAGTTAATAATGATAGTGCAACTTATTTGTGGCACTGCCGTTTAGGTCATATCGGTGTAAAGCGCATGAAGAAACTCCATACTGATGGGCTTTTGGAACCACTTGATTATGAATCACTTGGTACTTGCGAACCGTGCCTCATAGGCAAGATGACTAAAACACCGTTCTCCGGTACTATGGAGAGAGCAACAGATTTGTTGGAAATCATACATACCGATGTATGTGGTCCGATGAATATTGAGGCTCGTGGCGGATATCGTTATTTTCTCACCTTCACAGATGATTTAAGCAGATATGGGTATATCTACTTAATGAAACATAAGTCTGAAACATTTGAAAAGTTCAAGAAATTTCAGAGTGAAGTTGAAAATCATCGTAACAAGAAAATAAAGTTTCTACGATCTGATCGTGGAGGAGAATATTTGAGTTACGAGTTTGGTGTACATTTGAAAAATTGTGGAATAGTTTCGCAACTCACGCCACCCGGAACACCACAGCGTAATGGTGTGTCCGAACGTCGTAATCGTACTTTACTAGATATGGTGCGATCTATGATGTCTCTTACTGATTTACCGCTATCGTTTTGGGGTTATGCTTTAGAGACAGCCGCATTCACGTTAAATAGGGCACCATCAAAATCCGTTGAGACGACGCCTTATGAACTATGGTTTGGCAAGAAACCAAAGTTGTCGTTTCTTAAAGTTTGGGGCTGCGATGCTTATGTGAAAAAGCTTCAACCTGATAAGCTCGAACCCAAAGCGGAGAAATGTGTCTTCATAGGATACCCAAAGGAAACTGTTGGGTATACCTTCTATCACAGACCCGAAGGCAAGACATTCGTTGCTAAGAATGGATCATTTCTAGAGAAGGAGTTTCTCTCGAAAGAAGTGAGTGGGAGGAAAGTAGAACTTGACGAGGTAACTGTACCTGCTCCCTTATTGGAAAATAGTACATCACAAAAAACTGTTTCTGGGACACCTATACCAATTAGTGAGGAAGCTAATGATGATGATCATGAAGCTTCAGGACAAGATACTACTGAACCACGTAGATCAACCAGAGTGAGATCCGCACCAGAGTGGTACGGTAATCCAGTTCTGGAAGTCATGCTACTAGATCATGATGAACCTACGAACTATGAAGAAGCGATGGTGAGCCCAGATTCCGCAAAGTGGCTTGAGGCCATGAAATCTGAGATGGGATCCATGTATGAGAACAAAGTATGGACTTTGGTTGACTTGCCCGATGATCGGCAAGCAATTGAGAATAAATGGATCTTCAAGAAAAAGACTGACGCTGATGGTAATATTACTGTCTATAAAGCTCGACTTGTCGCAAAAGGTTTTCGACAAGTTCAAGGGGTTGACTACGATGAGACCTTCTCACCCGTAGCGATGCTTAAGTCCGTCAGAGTCATGTTAGCAATCGCCGCATTTTATGATTATGAAATATGGCAAATGGATGTCAAAACTGCGTTCCTGAATGGATTTCTGGAAGAAGAGTTGTATATGATGCAACCAGAAGGTTTTGTCGATCCGAAGGAAGCTAACAAAGTGTGCAAACTCCAGCGATCCATTTATGGACTGGTGCAAGCATCTCGGAGTTGGAATAAACGCTTTGATAGTGTGATCAAAGCATTTGGCTTTATACAGACTTTTGGAGAAGCCTGTATTTACAAGAAAGTGAGTGGGAGCTCTGTAGCATTTCTGATATTATATGTGGATGACATATTGCTGATTGGAAATGATATAGAATTTCTGGATAGCATAAAGGGATACTTGAATAAAAGTTTTTCGATGAAAGACCTCGGGGAAGCTGCTTACATATTAGGCATAAAGATCTATAGAGATAGATCAAGACGCTTAATTGGACTTTCACAAAGCACATACCTTGACAAGATTTTGAAGAAGTTCAAAATGGATCAAGCAAAGAAAGGGTTCTTGCCTATGTTACAAGGTGTGAAGTTGAGTCAGACTCAATGCCCGACCACTGCAGAAGATAGAGAGAAAATGAAAGATGTTCCCTATGCTTCAGCCATAGGCTCTATCATGTATGCAATGCTGTGTACCAGACCTGATGTGTGCCTTGCTATAAGTTTAGCAGGGAGGTACCAAAGTAATCCAGGAGTGGATCACTGGACAGCGGTCAAGAACATCCTGAAATACCTGAAAAGGACTAGGGATATGTTTCTCGTATATGGAGGTGACAAAGAGCTCACTGTAAGAGGTTACGTTGATGCAAGCTTTGACACTGATCCGGACGATTCTAAATCGCAAACCGGATACGTGTTTACTTTAAACGGTGGAGCTGTCAGTTGGTGCAGTTCTAAACAAAGCGTCGTAGCGGGATCTACATGTGAAGCGGAGTACATAGCTGCTTCGGAAGCAGCGAACGAAGGAGTCTGGATGAAGGAGTTCATATCCGATCTAGGTGTCATACCTAGTGCATCGGGTCCAATGAAAATCTTTTGTGACAATACTGGTGCAATTGCTTTGGCAAAGGAATCCAGATTTCACAAAAGGACCAAACACATCAAGAGACGCTTCAACTCCATCCGGGATTTAGTCCAGGTGGGAGACATAGAGATTTGCAAGATACATACGGATCTGAATGTTGCAGACCCGTTGACTAAGCCTCTTCCACGAGCAAAACATGATCAGCACCAAGGCTCCATGGGTATTAGAATCATTACTATGTAATCTAGATTATTGACTCTAGTGCAAGTGGGAGACTGAAGGAAATATGCCCTAGAGGCAATAATAAAGTTATTATTTATTTCCTTATATCATGATAAATGTTTATTATTCATGCTAGAATTGTATTAACCGGAAACATAATACATGTGTGAATACATAGACCAACAGAGTGTCACTAGTATGCCTCTACTTGACTAGCTCGTTAATCAAAGATGGTTATGTTTCCTAACCATGAACAAAGAGTTGTTATTTGATTAACGAGGTCACATCATTAGTTGAATGATCTGATTGACATGACCCATTCCATTAGCTTAGCACCCGATCGTTTAGTATGTTGCTATTGCTTTCTTCATGACTTATACATGTTCCTATAACTATGAGATTATGCAACTCCCATTTACCAGAGGAACACTTTGGGTACTACCAAACGTCACAACGTAACTGGGTGATTATAAAGGAGTACTACAGGTGTCTCCAATGGTGGATGTTGGGTTGGCGTATTTCGAGAATAGGGTTTGTCACTCCGAGTGTCGGAGAGGTATCTCTGGGCCCTCTCGGTAATGCACATCGCATAAGCCTTGCAAGCACTGCAACTAATATGTTAGTTGTGAGATGGTGTATTACGGAACGAGTAAAGAGACTTGCCGGTAACGAGATTGAACTAGGTATTGGATACCGACGATCGAATCTCGGGCAAGTAACATACCGATGACAAAGGGAACAACGTATGTTGTTATGCGGTCTGACCGATAAAGATCTTCGTAGAATATGTAGGAGCCAATATGGGCATCCAGGTCCCGCTATTGGTTATTGACCGGAGACATGTCTCGGTCATGTCTACATTGTTCTCGAACCGTAGGGTCCGCACGCTTAACGTTACGATGACAGTTATTATGAGTTTATGCATTTTGATGTACCGAAGGTTGTTCGGAGTCCCGGATGTGATCACGGACATGACGAGGAGTCTCGAAATGGTCGAGACGTAAAGATTGATATATTGGAAGCCTATGTTTGGACACCGGAAGTGTTCCGGGTGAAATCGGGATTTTACCGGAATACCGGGAGGGTTACCGGAACCCCCCGGGAGGCAAATGGGCCTATTGGGCCTTAGTGGAAAAGAGAAAAGGGGCGGCCCATAGCTGGCCGCCCCCCCCCCCTTCCCCAAGTCCTATTAGGACTAGGAGAAGGGGCCGGCCCCCCTCTCTCTCCTTTCCCCTTGGGAGTCCTAGTTGGAATAGGATTGAGGGGGGGAGTCCTACTCCCGGTAGGAGTAGGACTCCTCCCGCGCCCTCTCCCTAGCCGGCCGAACCCCTCCCCCTGCTCCTTTATATACGGGGGCAGGGGGCACCCCATAGACACACAAGTTGATCATTGTTGATCGTTCCTTAGCCGTGTGCGGTGCCCCCTGCCACCAAATTCCACCTCGATCATACCGTTGTAGTGCTTAGGCGAAGCCCTGCGTCGGTAGTACATCAAGATCGTCACCACGCCGTCGTGCTGACGGAACTCTTCCTCGATGCTTTGCTGGATCGGAGCCCGAGGATCGTCATCGAGCTGAACGTGTGCTAAGAACTCGGAGGTGCCGGAGTAACGGTGCTTGGATCGGTTGGATCGGGAAGAAGACGTACGACTACTTCCTCTACGTTGTGTGATCGCTTCCGCAGTCGGTCTGCGTTGGTACGTAGACAACACTCTCCCCCTCGTTGCTATGCATCACCATGATCTTGCGTGTGCGTAGGAAAATTTTCGAAATTACTACGTTCCCCAACATCGACCGATCTCATCCACTTGAAAATTCGTGTAAAAGTTGGTCATTCTACTTTCTAATAGAGTCGTGAGTTCCGCAGCTCTGGGTGAGAATTCCATACTTTCACAAATAAGATGGATGATCTTTTGAAGGGAGAAATCCGCTTTCAAGAAAAAGATCTTTACTTCACACAATCTCGATTTGAATTATCATTTGGTGAACTGGGCATCTCGGACAAAGACAATAACAAGAAGAGATGGGAAGACCCTTCGCGGTCCTGCTCCCTGGTCTCTACCTTGCTTACCGCCCCTCGTAGGGGCCAGCATACCCATACCGAAAACGATTTACTCTTTTTATGGGCGCTTTCGACTAGGCTCTCGTTAAGGAATCGGCCCAAACAAGACCGAGATTCCCGCGAGAATTGCTACGCTGCCTGCAGTGAAATTGCAAGAATCACTTTATACGCTATTCCGAAATCGAATGAATTGAGCAACTGTATTTCCCCAGGTTTCCATTGGAAAAGGGGGCTTTTTTTGTATGCAAGTGATGATCGATTGGCGGAGAAGCCGCTCCCGTGTGGGGTGGTCATGAGAATGATTCCGAGTCTTCCTGACCAGACCCATGTGGAACTTGTAAATAAATAGGTTTGTAAGTGCCTAGCTGAGTAATAAGATAAGTACCTTTGCTAATAATCCAAAACCTTTCATCTTCTCTTTCTAGATATAGCAGCCTACCCATATTGATAGTGGAATTATTGATCTCCTCTTTCGGATAGCCCATTTTGAATAAGTGTTATGGGTAAGGGCTTGACCTACCAGTTGAATGGAATCTACCGTTCTTTATGCTCTCGCTAGCTTTGAACTTGTTTTACCAGTAATCAAACCCAGAATCTCATTTCCCATTGCTTTCATCGCATAGAGCCAGATGCCGCATCCACGGGCCTATTTAGTAAGTGGGGTGTATCCTTGGTGACACTTGAGAAATAATCCTATACTTCCAATAACCCACTACTTCCTCCACAGATGGTACATGGCAGGCATCTGCCGGAACTAGAGGTGAGCACTTTTCAATCAATTACGAGAGGCATTCGCTTCTCTGATCTTTAATAAGCGAAGCAACGAGCCTAGTAGGGGAAATACCTTCCTCACGAATGTCATCAAAGCCAGGTTCTCCAATCGTGAAAGGGAATATTCCATGGCACAAGGGTTGTTTTTAGGTGCTTTCCTCGGCAGACCACCACAAAAGGTCTGAGTCAGGCGAAACTTCTTTTGGTGCCAGCGAGAAGTAGTAACAAGAACTCCTCCTCTGTTCAATATCAGCCTGGTTTAGGTCTAGGTCATAATGCATTTTCTGATACCTTCCTTCGTCCATAGATCAGCGTTATGCTTCTGTCCCGTGATGAAGAAGGATAGAAGAATGGTAAGATAGGATCGTATTAGTGAGCCGTGGGAAAAGAGTTTTTTCGTACCTTGATTGGACCCACCCAAAAGCAACAGGAATCCCTTTCTCCTCCTATAAGGAAATCTCATTGTTTCACTCTTCTTCAAGTACCATCGGATTAGTCAACTCAAACGCTGAGAGATTACTATAGAACCAAGGCGGCTTTGAGGCTGGCTCCACTCTCCAAATAGAGCAGTTACTCCGTTGACGACAAGAACCCCATTTCCACTAGCCAAAGAGCAATTCATTTCTTCGACTCGATGCCTCCTCATTTGCTCCCATTCCCATATTAATAAAACAATTAGGGAAATGCGAGGGAAAAGAATGCCAAAAGCATTTAGAGATTTGATTGGGATTCGTTCTGGCTCAGATGGCGAGGGATTGCTATAACTATTTTTAGAAGCATTAATGAGATCTCTTTTTTTCACAAAGTGATATGGAAAATCATGCGGAAGAACCTATATGTAAAAATAATTCCAGATTCCCATCATACATTACCAAACTTCCAAATAAGAATAAGCTAAAAATGGATAAATACCTTAAGGAACTGGAAGCAGACCCTGATTATAAAGGGCAACCTCCTAAACCATCAGTATTCCTTGTAGGTGACATTGAAACCATTCCCTTGTCGGATCGGAACTATGTTCCCGCGGAGATAATAGAATCCAAAATCTTCCCCGCCACCACGCTTATGCAGCCGCCTTTATGACTGTCAATTCAGACAAGAAACTATCAAAGATTTATATTAATCATTATAGTTCCCACGAATACATAAATACGCACCCATCATTTTATGATCGAAGTGATTGTGTACTCCAAGCATTCATAAATGGAATACTTTCTGCTGTAAGCAAACAAAGAAAGTCACTAATTATTTACTTTCATAACATGAGTCGATTCGATGGTATTCTGATGACCCAACATCTTAGTAAGTTTCACCCCGACTTGAAAGTGGATACTGTAATGCGAAATGGTATTATGTACGAGGTTGTTGTTTCTAGACGTCTTCAGGATGGTAAGAATAAATCATGTCTCCTTTTCAAAATGCGGTGTTCGTTGTTGATTCTCCCTGATTCGTTAGCAAACTTAGCTAAACAATTGTGTTAGGAATAAGAAAGCGATGTCGGCGGAAGAAATACGAAGAAACCTATCACACTTTTGTAGTATAGACGCGGTGCACCTGATTTTATAGACATCGGAATGGGTTTATCTTGGAAGATCTTGACTTCTCCATGCCTTCTGCCTCCGACACATCATATCTCCTATGTCGACCTCGTACTTTTGATCACTTCTTCCTTGCGAATTGTATCTATTACGAATTGTGTCTATTTAAGCTTTTTCTCGATTGATATTCATTTTTTCATCTATCTCATGAAATGTCCCTTCTATTAAGCAATAAAGAGCAATTAACAAAGTCAGCAGGAAGTTCGTCAGATGATGGTATGGATCAAAGGAATCCTCCTATCTTCGACTGAACACCCTTTTACTGGGATTTTGCATTCCTATTCCGATTGGCAGAAGCCTTTCTTTCTGTTTGTGCCGCCCTATGGCGATTTCTTACTCAACGTTTGCACTTTCTTACCAACTCTTGTACAAGTTAGGTTCAGCGTTGTTCTGACGATTAAGATTTCTCTGTTTGACGGTTTTTACCTTCAACAACCTTTGTTGCATCACTTCTTGATAGCTTTAGTGCTCGAAGAGTAAGCATAGCATATTGTCAGCTAGTTATTTATTGATAGCGAACAGCTAGTAGGTCAAGCCGGAGCCTTCACTCACTCAGCTTGGGTCAGCACCGTATCTCTAATTGGCGGAGACGAACTCCAATCCACCCACTTCATTTGTTTCCCAAGGAGGGTCATCAGCGAGTCCGCTCTCCCCAAGGTAGTTAAAAGGCGTAGGTACGCATTCCCCTACACCAATGTATCGAAGCACTTTACCTTTAATCACTAGATGGGCTCGAGCCAGGGTCCTATTTTTGTTCTCCATGACTTCAAAGCTGCTTCTCTTTATCAATTCTGGACAGTTCTATAAACATTGGTACCAGGGGTTCTATGACCAAAAATCTTATATTTTTTTCTCCTGGCGTTTATGCATTTATTATCGCTGTCTAAATGCGATGACTGTCATCAGCAAGTATCCAGTGCCCATAGTCGAAGAACTCCTGGATGTCTGGTGCCTCATGGTTTTCTAAACCTGATCTCAGAGCTGGTTATCACCAGATTCGTATGGCAGCTGGCGATGAATTCAAAACAGCCTTCCAGACTCTGGAAGGGCACTACGAGTACAAGGTCATGTCCTTCGGCCTCACGGGAGCACCAGCCACCTTCTTGGGAGCCATGAACGCCACTCTCAAACAAACCCCTTCTGCGCAAATGCGCCCTGGTGTTATTTGACAACATTTTAGTCTACAGTGCCTCTCTTGAAGATCACACAATCCACTTGCAATCAGTGCTTGAGTTGTTAAGAAGGGATCAATGGCAAGTCAAATGCTCAAAGTGCTCTTTCGCTCAACGCCAGTTGTCCTATTTGGGCCATACTATCAGCCAGCATGGGGTTGCCACTGAAACCCACAAAATTAAGAACATTGCCAACTGGTCTTCTCCGCAATCAGTCAAAGAAGTCCGCAGCTTCTTAGGTTTGGCCGGCTATTACAGGCGCTTCGTTCGCCATTTCGGCATCATAGCAAAGCCACTGACACATCTCCAGAAGAAACATGGGGAGATCCGGAGCTTTGAGGCAACTAAAGAAACAGGATGCTTTTCAGTTATATTTAAGAACAGAAGAGGAAGACAAAGCAACCCTAGGATTTCTCTGCTCCCAGTGCTTAATACGAAAAGCTCGACATAAACCCAAGGACGGGCAACCTCTGCTAAACCAGGATCTCCATCTCTTTGAATAAAAGCCATCCTTTCCATCGACCAGCCTACGAGCATCTTCGGTACTATAATGAAGGACGTTGACACTATCCCATTCTACGTAGCAGGGGTAATTCCAGAAACATCCTATCTAAAAATCATTTAGAGATAAGTTCCTATAGAAAGATAAGCGGGTGTACAAATGAACTTTCTTATGATACTATGATACTCAGATACCACTCATTGGATGGGACCGGTGGACCATTGAATGATAAAAAAGTAGTAAATAAGCCATTTTCTCGCGGGTACGAGAGATTGCACAACCTTGCCTTGAACGCTTGAAGTTCTAAATAAATCTTAAGAGGAAGGCCAATTGTATCATGTCAGCAATGGTACTCTACTGGGCTATAGACTGTCACCTGCTTCAACGTATCTTGCTTGTGAAAGCCGAACAAAGAAGAAAAGAACGAAATGGTGGTTCATCAGTAGTCAAAGGTGCAGACTTCATTCTTTGTTTCCTTCATCCTCTACCATTACGTTTTGCTTTTTAGGACTACCTAAAGGAAAGGAATAGAATGATCCATAGTCGTACCTACTTGAGGGCACCGAATGCATATAGCTTACGTCAACTTTATATATATATATATATATATATATATAATTATTGATTCCATTCACACCCTTTGGGAACAGGAAACGGAGAACTTGTTGCTTTCTTCTGTTTTTGCTGTAGCTGAGGACAACTTAGATTGAAATGATTGACTTGATCTAGGTACGTGGTCCAAACGGATAGGTAGAATTACCTAGAGGGAGCCCTAGTTTCAGCATAAAAGGAAGAAGTCGGGTCCGCGCGCTTCCCCTTATCAGCTTGATCTTCTTCTGCCCCTCGGTAGAGTGAGTCTACTTAGCGAACTGGCGGGACGCGGAGATCGATTGATCAATATGAATATCGAGCATCTATAGTTATTCTCTCTTCCCAAAAGATATCTCAAGTCGCTTCCAACGTTTTAATGAGTAAGGGAGGGTATTTTCAACAAGATAACTATGGACGACCATCTTCCAATTTCCAATCTATATCTTTCATTGGGTAAGTAAGGGGAATAAGCAAGAACGGTGGAAAGCTTAAGAAAGTGCTAGTTCCTTTGCTGCGAATGGGTGGAATTGGTATCCCCAAAAGGTTGTTCTCTTAAAACCTCTGGCAAGGGGCTGTGGAAGAGTTCAAGTCTATCCCTTTGGTTAAGCTACTATTGTTATACATCTCTACTATTATGGGCCACCACTTACTTAAAGGAAGTCGAGTACACATCTCCTTCAACCTGAAGGGCGAGGACCTGCAACGACGTAACGTTTGAAAGAAAAGTAACCAGCATAGGAGAGTGATCAGAAAGCATACGACTCGAGGGAGGGTTGGCTAATCAAATTAGAATGAATATTCCGCTCTATATGATAAACGTTGGTTGACTTTGATATGAAGTGTTGATTGTGTTTTCTATTCGTTCAGACCCCGATAGTGCTTCTCGTTGTGACTGAAGGAAGGTTCATTCTGTGCAAGATATATGCTAGTTTACAAACATGAGACCCTCCTTTCGGGCCGGTAGACAGAGGCCTCAGTTCCAACGAAATGGGGAGCAAAAAGAGGTCGTGTCATACCATACAGATGAAATGAATGAAAGATATTCCTGCTGTTTCTGTGCCTATTAGTACTTCGCTCTGACCACATCAAGAGGAGTAGTTTGTTTTTCTTTTGTAAAGCGAGCCCAAGGAAATATATAGGAGAACATAGCTTGTTTTGTAGTAAGTAAATTCAAAGGCTCAAATCGTCTATATCAATGCAAGTCTAGCTGGATGGAGTGACTCGTGCTTTCGAACCATAAACTAATGCCGCCTCTCGGGAGAGCGTGTTACTATTCCATTCTCTGGAGCACAATCCAACGGAAAAAGGTATGTTTCCAACCTACACCTTTAGTTGTTCCAGCTCGTGAGGAAGACGACTATGGAATTCAGATTTCCTTTCTCTCGAAGCAAGCCAGTCCTTAATTAATGATAGGGAAGGAAGGAATTGCTCTTAGGCTTGTGAGTCTTTTTATCATATGGATTGGTCGTACAACCCTTACATGGTCTCTTGGCATGAAATTGGGTACTTTTCGTCTATGGCGAGATGGAAGTTATCTGCAAAGAATGCCAACTTAGGACCGTCAAAGTGGAAATCGTATCAACCCACCGAAACCGCTCTTTGGAATGGAATGCATAGTATTGTGCATTAGAATGGAAAAGTCGAATAATCAAGACATGGATCTAGTATCAACATGACCCAACTTCCATTCTCATGACCCAACTTATTCAATCACTTCCATTATCTTTCTATTGCTACAAATCGACAACAAAAAACATCCCTCAGAATTCCTGTTCGATAGGAAAAAATAGCTCTTCAACCAGAAATAGCAAGCAATATGTTTTTATTCTCTCTTCCGGGCACACACCCTATCGGGTGATGCCACTGACAAACACCCTAAAGGGGAACGCAACACTTCCTATAACAGAAAAAGCAATATCTGAAATCTTTAAGCAACTAAAAAGACGTATACTAAAAGATATGTGTTGAAAAGGGATGGTCAATAACAAGATGAACCCAATGCCCAATCTTCCCAATAGCATTCCTTAACTCTTGAATTGATACACTTGTTCATGGCATCTATTCTCTATCTTCACTTCTCACCTTCTCATCCTTAACCTCAGTGATCTGTTCCTCCTAGACATCCTTCTGCATACAAAAACAGAAGAAGAAGCACGGGCATAAATCAATAGAATAGTTTAGTTTCATAAGTCTTTTTTGATTGGTATATCAATCATGGTTTATAGGGAAATAGTTAGAATAGGAAAGCTCTATTAGTTACTAATGTTTGGGTTTTTGTTTACGGCAATAGTAGGTTTCTTGCTTGTCATATTTAGAATATAAGCATCAGTTACATTTGACGTCTAGCCTTTTTATAGAAGAGAAAGGAAGGTTAAGGGCAAGGGCGCAGCATAATATATAAGAAAAACTTGATCTTTGAGGGGAAATTTTTCCAACTAGACCGATAAATGAGAAAAAGTACCAGTCGTACCAAGAACCAAAGGCGCCAGCTTTCATTGATATATATACCGTATCTTTTAGCTGAAAAATCTATGGATAAGAACCGGCTCTGGGAGGAGGGGTGGCGCGATAGAGCAATGAAAAGCTGGGATCTTTCCTTATCTTCGGTCATGACGCCTTTTCCTTTTGTATGAGAAAGCGCTACAAAACATCCTTCTCGCGGGTTATCTTCTACTCAAGCAAGCTCTCTCCTATTCTTCCTCCACCAACTAGCAGGAACGTAGGAGCACAAGAGGGTCATCATCTTCTGAAACGATTGGCTTTCGATCTGCTTTCCAAGAGGTGGTTTCTGACATGACCAGAAAGAGTGGAATTCTTGTTAGGATTGGCATGTCAAGTTGCTTTCTCGGACCCTAACATAAACCACCTTATCCTCACTCAGATTGTTCTTTTGGACTAAGCAAAAGCACGACCTCTATCTGACGTTTTCTCTATCCCTTCTAATATCTCAATGGCATTTCCATCTCTCGATTCAATCAATCAAGTAAGTCTGGATGACACTTGTCTTTATTTAGTGTTTCCCCGGCTATTCAGCCATTACTTGCATCTTAGGTTCTTTGTACCCTTTTTTAGTGCCATGCACACTGAGGTTTCTGGCATGACCAAATCTTTTGAGAATATCTCTTATTACGTTAATTTCTTCATCTTGATGTACTCAATCCATTCAAATTCCATAATTCCAATGCTATAATCCCTATATTAAGATGAAGTAAGAAAGCATCAGTCCTCTTATTTTCTATCTTCTATGAAAGAATGTAGCTCACTCTTTCAACCCGGGGCCCCCTCTGGGCAACTGTTTGAGTTTTAGCATCGACCCCATTTCCTTTTGATCGTATTACGCTTGACTCACTGCAAAACATTTCGCTTTCTGCGCCACGCTCGTACGTGGTTTACACTCCTAGCCTTTCATCTGACTTTGCCATCGGTCAATTGTTTGTTTTCAAATGGATTGGATTCCGAACCAAGAAAGATAGGCAACTTTCACTTGAAAGAAAGGAGCTTCAGAACTCTTGTATTCCACTGAATAAGAATAAGAATAAGAATAAGAGCAAGAAGGGGCTATATTTGTGAAGGGACCGGCACCAGAAAGTAGATCATATGGCCTTTCTTTCGCCAAAATCAAGTAAAGCCCCGGCCCAAGAAATGCTGCAAAGCAAGTCGTCTTTGGTGTGGAGCTAAATTCCCGGATGTATAGGCTTGATCGAGTGCCTTACCTGAAATCGACGATATAAAGTGGGCTCTTTAGCTTGCTCCGACAGAGGTCTCCTTCTCCCTTAGCAGTGAGACCAGTCCCTACCTCTTTTCAATCAATCTTTCATACCGTATGCCTTTTCTACGCCTAAAACAAGTTCATGTCTCTCCTCTCTGAAGTCGGATGTCAGTGTCAAAACCGGCGGATCTCGGGTAGGGGGTCCCGAACTATGCGTCTAGGCCAGATGGTAATAGGAGGCAGGGAACACGATGTTTTACCCAGGTTCGGGCCCTCTCGATGGAGGTAAAACCCTATGTCCTGCTTGATTAATATTGATGATATGGGTAGTACAAGAGTAGATCTACCACGAGATCAAGGAGGCTAAACCCTAGAAGCTAGCCTATGGTATGATTGTGTATATGGAGTTGATTGCCTACGGACTACAACCCTCCGGTTTATATAGACACCGGATAGGGTTAGGGTTACATAGAGTTGGTTACAATGGTAGGAGATCTTGAATATCCGCATCGCCAAGCTTGCCTTCCACGCCAAGGAAAGTCCCATCCGGACACGGGACGTAGTCTTCAATCTTGTATCTTCATAGTCCTGAAGTCCGGCTGAAGGTATAGTCCGGCTACCCGAACACCCCCTAATCCAGGACTCCCTCAGTAGCTCCTGAACCAGGCTTCAATGACGACGAGTCCGGCGCGCAAATTGTCTTCGGCATTGCAAGGGGTGTTCCTCCTCCAAGTCCTTCATAGAAGATTGTAAACACCAAGAGTAGTGTCCGGCTCTGCAAAATAAGCTTCCACATATTGCCATAGAGAGAATAATATTGACACAAATCAAATCTGCTGACGTATTTCGTAGCGCATCATCACACTACGGCCAAGTCCTTTACTCGAATCGTTTTTACTTTTCCACCTCAGCGTGTTTTGCGAGGCGGTTTCCTTGGCACGTCTTGTCGAAGCAGAGATCGTGTACCCCCTTTTACGAGATTCTCATCAATACGGACATGGGTAACCCAACCACGCCACTTATCACGGCGCTTGGGAGGCAAGCGAGTTTTACTAGGCAGGCGGGGACGCACAACCGCATCTGCCCATATAAGGGGATAAGGATCCACCTTTTTTACCTACGCCTTCTTCCTCATTTGCCTATCCATCTCCTGCGCACTCGAGCTCCAGCGCCCAAGCCCGCACTTCCCACCTCAACCTTCTCCAGCAATGTCTGGAGCGGGAGGCAAGTGGATGGTCTCCTCCACCACGGAGGGCCAAGTCAAGAAGCTAAGGAAGGCCGGGTACCTGTCCAAGGACATCGCGCACCGGCTTCCCGAAAAGGGGCAGCTTCTCCCCACCCCAAGGCCCCATGAGAGGGTAGTATTTCGCCCCCACTTCCTCCGCGGACTGGGTTTTCCACTCCACCCATTTGTCCGGGGGCTCATGTTCTACTACGGCCTAGATTTCCACGATCTGGCCCCGAACTTCATCCTCAACATCTCGGCGTTTATCGTCGTGTGCGAGGCTTTTCTCCGCGTCCGCCCCAATTTTGGCCTCTGGCTCAAGACCTTCAACGTCAAGCCCAAGGTGGTGCGCGACAGCCAGGCGGAGTGCGGAGGCGCCATGGCGGGCAAGATGGCCAATGTCCTATGGTTCGAGGGCTCTTTTGTGGAGACCCTAAAGGGATGGCAATCCAGGTGGTTTTACATCACCGAGCCGCGCGATCCAAAATGGACCGCAGCCCCCGAGTTTCGATCCGGACCCCCCATGCGGCTTGTGTCCTGGAAAGAGACGGGCCTGTCGTGGGGTGACGAAAAAGAGGTGACCGGATTGCAAACATGCATCCAGTCCCTGGTGAACAAGCCAATCCGGCTTGTTAATGTAATCCAGGTTATGCTCGTCCGCCGGATCCTCCCGTGCCAACAACGGGATTTTAATCTGTGGGAGTTTGACACGGCGCAGCATCAAACCCTCAGCAGGCTCTTCGACACAACGTACGAAGACGCCTGGAAGATGCTATTCAAGGGCGCCGAGGCTCCCGCATCTGCTTCCGAGGACCGCGGATACAGCTCGCAGCGTCACGCTAGCGAGGTAAGCCATCTACACCCTTTACAAGATGTTAAGCTTTTTTCATAGTTTGACTCTATGCGGGATCTAAACTCCCTTACCTTTGACAGGCTTGGCGGGCGATGTCCGGACCGATTAACTGTCCGCTCCGCTGCCCGAAGACCCAGCTCCAGCTCTACTAGTGAAGCTGCTGGCCCCGGCGCCTTATGTGGTGCCGGAGAAGAAGGCCAAGAAGAAGAAGACCACGGGGATTCGAAAGAGTGCCCACAACGTGGTAGTGTCGGACTCGTCATCTGATGAGTCTGAGACGCCCTCCTCCCGTGAAAACGAGGAGGAAGAAGAGAACTCTCCCCCCCCCCAGCGGAGGGAGGAGAGAAGAGGAAGGCCGCCCCAATGGGGGAGGCCAAGGGGTCTAGGAAAAGGAAGACCCCTCCGCCGGACTACGCCCCTGATGCCGAAGAGGGCGAAGAGGAGTGGCCAGACAGGGCCAAGCGTCCGGCGAAATCGTAAGTTCGGATATCAGAGTAACTCATGATGTTCCTTTGTTGCACAGCTTACCTAATGTCGAATGTAATTATGCAGTGTGCCCCGGGCCGGACTCGATGAATCGTCGGGCGGCCCCCTGGACTCATCGGACATGAACTCAGTTCCGCCCGCTGTCTCCCCCGCACTGGAGACGACACCGAAGTGGCGTCGCGTCAAGCTCCGGGGCAGGAGGAGGTGGTCCCGGAGGAGCCGCAAGGCAACCTCCCGGACTCCAGGAGTGAAGGGGATAAGGACCCCCAGGGCTCCCAGTCTGGCTTTGTGCCGGACACCGCACCGGAATCTTCCACAGTTCTGGACCGCGGTAGGCGAACTCCTTCTAAGAGGAGTAAGCCTTCTGAGTTGGCAGCCTCCGTCCAACCGGAGGTGCCGGACAATCTGCTGGAGCTGCTTGACGGCGCCTCCATCGACGAGGAGCACCGTACTATTATGAGTACGGTGATCTAGAAGGTTCAGTCTGCCAAGAGCGGACTGAGTGAAGCTTGCGCTAGCCTTCTAACAGGCTTCGAGGTAAGTAAAAATATGTAAAAATATAACCGCATAGACAGTAGCCCCTGATGCTCTGTTTGGTGTTTAGAAAAAAAGCTGAATAGAGGATCTATTAAATTTCGCAGGAGTCTAACAACAAAGAGTCAATATGCATATGCAGGCTTCGCTGCTAGCCACCGCTGCACTGACTGCGGAGGAGGGTGCCCTGAAATAGGGCCTCGGGCGGACCGAGCAAGAGCTCGGCCTTGCCAAACGGCAGCTCGAGGAGAAAGAAGGTAAGAAATACCTTACAGAAAAAGTGCCTATACAAAGACGTGATTGCAAAAAATAACAGGATTGTACTGCTTATTGTAGGGGCCACGACTGAGGTGGCGAACCTCAAGCAGGCGCTGTCCGAGGCCGAGAAGAAAACGGCCGTGGAGTGCACCGAGCGAGAGAAACTTGAGGCCCAGTTCGGCGAGGTGCGACAGGAGCTTCAGGCTCTCATGAAAAAACATGAGATTTTGGAGCTTGAGTCCAAGACGCAAGTGTCCGAGCTCGTGGCGGCCCTTGAGACTGCAAAGTCTGCCAAGGCCGAAGCCCAAAAGGCCCTCCAAGAGTTGGAGGATGTGAAAAAGATAGCGGCGGGTAGGGCATTCTTTATGCAAAGCAGAAGTATAAAAGTAAAGTACTTGTTACTTACCCAAATCCGGAGCTCTCTAGGGGCATTCACAGATCTTCCCCGCAGCGTATCCGATGCCGCCGCATTCTACCGAGCCGAAGAGGGCAGCTCGACGGAGAAGGTATTCTGGTCTCAGTATGCTGAGGCCGGACACCCTGTGCCCTTGAGCGACCAGCTGAAACAGCTGGTCGAGCTCCACAAGGCGGGCGAACAGGCCATGAAGGGCTTCATAGTTCGGCTGTGGCCCGGAGAGGCCCTGTCTGGGAGCTACTTCGGGCTGGTGCGGCGACTGGTGGAGGCCTGTCCAAGGCTCGAGGTCATCAAGCGCTCCGTCTGCATTGAAGGTGCCCGTAGGGCCCTTGCCCATGCAAAGGTGCACTGGGGTAAGCTGGACGGTGAAAAGCTTGTGAGGGACGGGCCGCCGCCGGGGAAGGAGCATCGCAAGCCCGAGAACTACTATAAGGATGTTCTTGCGGGTGCCCGCCTTGTGGCGGATGAATGTACCAAGGATGTAATTTTTGAATGAACTCGCTCGTGTTTATCCTGTGCGCTGAAAACTTGTTGATATGCGCCAAGCAATGCTTGTTGAATTTAAAATATTACTTTCTGTGCGGCCGTTTATCAAAAAATTGAGAGATGGCCAGTCGTCGGCTTCTGCCCCCTTGCCACTAGTGCCAGGGTGTTCGGGGTAAACCTGAGCGCTCTTTTTCCCATAGTTGGGTCCTTCAAGGGAGGCGCTCAGCGCAACGAACCAGGCAATCAGACTATAATGCTTGAACACTCTCACTTAGCCATAGAACTCTATAATTTTAAATTTCGGCGAAGCCCCTAGTTCGGAAGACCGAGTTCGGGGCGCTATCCACGCCTTGGCCAGACAAAGCCAGCTCCTCGCTCGAAGCGGCATAAGCCTTTAGGGACTCGAAAAACCTCTCGAACAGCGACCGGTCTCTCGCCACATCATGACAGTCAGTTTTAGCTTTCTCCACTGAGGTGCTTAACACAGCTCAACCGGGGCACAATCGCAGTGGTTCTCCTAGTGCTACCTTAGCCGATATAGCAGAACGTAAGGCACCAAAACATAGGAGCCGGGCAAACCCAACTATTGACCCAAATCATGATTCGGAGCCGATGCATATAGTGCTATAAGTTCGGGGTGACGCACTTGTGAAAGTGTACGGACTTCTCACGCCATATTTATGGGTACTAAAGCCCCTGGCGTATTTTGCCGTACCACAGTGTACGGGTGCAACATGTCATAAACATATATATATGAAAAGATGATAATGCAAAAATAGACAGAAAGCTATGCATTGTTTATAGAGAGGCTATTTATCAAAGCCGAACGATACAAATAGTGTGGTAAGCAAAAGATATTGGACTATTTAGTATGTCCTGACCAGGGGCAGGCCGCGGAATTGTATTTAAAACAGGTATACCGCTCGTAACAAAGACCACCTGGGAGTTCCATAATGCGGCATGGCTTGTCTGCCTCCCTGGAGCTTGCATCGTTTGTGCGGCAGTCGAATTGCCGAACAGGTCATCCGAAGTATGGAGTCCTGAAAGTAAGAAAAAATTAAAAAAAATCCGGCAGCCCCTGGTACATTTTAAGCCATATTTTGGGCGTGCCATTATTGTGTCCCTTCCCCTGTGCCCATGGTATTTCAAGGGCGTAGTTATGTACGCGAGGTACTGGTTTCGCTATGTCGCGAGAGCTAGGGTTGGGGCCGCATTGCTACGCTTGCTCATAGTGTGCCAGGCGGTTCTGCTATGGGTCACTCTGGGCGCGCTTGGCAGTGTCTGGCTTTTTAATGGCCGGACTAGAGAATTGCCTGAGAAGGCTACTTTGTACCTCTGCTGCGAGAGCTGCCGTGTGCTCCTCCATACGGAGGGAGCGTTCGGTGTTTCCGTTGACCGTGATTACTCCTCGAGGGCCTGGCATCTTGAGCTTGAGATATGCGTAGTGCGGCACCGCATTGAACTTTGTGAATGTGGTTCGTCCGAGCAGGGCGTGATAGCCACTGCGAAACGGGACTATATCGAAGATTAACTCTTCGCTTCGGAAATTGTCCAGGGATCCGAAGACCACGTCAAGTGTTACTGAGCCTGTACACTTGGCTCCTACACCTGGTATAACGCCTTTAAAGGTCGTTTTTGTGGGCTTAATCCTTGAGGGATCTATGCCCATTTTCCGCACTGTATCCTGATAAAGCAGGTTCAGACTACTGCCGCCGTCCATGAGGACTCTTGTGAGATGAAATCCGTTGATGATTGGGTCGAGAACCAATGCGGCGAAGCCGCCATGACGGATGCTAGTGGGATGGTCCCTTCGATCAAAAGTGATCGGGCAGGAGGACCATGGGTTGAACTTTGGGGCGACTAGCTCCATTGCGTATACGTCCCGTAGCGCACGCTTCCGCTCCCACTTGGGAATGTGGGTTGCGTATATCATGTTCACCGTCTGCACTTGTGGGGGAAAGCCCTTCTGTCCGGCGGCTTGGGCTCCTCCTCGTCGTCGCTGTGCAGCCCCTTGTCTCTGTTTTCGGCCCTTAACTTGCCTGCCTGCTTGAACACCCAACAATCCCTGTTAGTGTGATTGGCCGGCCTTTCGGGGGTGCCATGTATCTGAAGGAAATATGCCCTAGAGGCAATAATAAAGTTATTATTTATTTCCTTATATCATGATAAATGTTTATTATTCATGCTAGAATTGTATTAACCGGAAACATAATACATGTGTGAATACATAGACCAACAGAGTGTCACTAGTATGCCTCTACTTGACTAGCTCGTTAATCAAAGATGGTTATGTTTCCTAACCATGAACAAGGAGTTGTTATTTGATTAACGAGGTCACATCATTAGTAGAATGATCTGATTGACATGACCCATTCCATTAGCTTAGCTCCCGATCGTTTAGTATGTTGCTATTGCTTTCTTCATGACTTATACATGTTCCTATAACTATGAGATTATGCAACTCCCGTTTACCTGAGGAACACTTTGGGTACTACCAAACGTCACAACATAACTGGGTGATTATAAAGGAGTACTACAGGTTTCTCCAATGGTAGATGTTGGGTTGGCGTATTTCGAGATTAGGGTTTGTCACTCCGATTGTCGGAGAGGTATCTCTGGGCCCTCTCGGTAATGCACATCACATAAGCCTTGCAAGCACTGCAACTAATAAGTTAGTTGTGAGATGATGTATTACGGAACGAGTAAAGAGACTTGCCGGTAACGAGATTGAACTAGGTATTGGATACCGACGATCGAATCTCGGGCAAGTAACATACCGATGACAAAGGGAACAACGTATGTTGTTATGCGGTCTGACCGATAAAGATCTTCGTAGAATATGTAGGAGCCAATATGGGCATCCAGGTCCCGCTATTGGTTATTGACCGGATACGTGTCTCGGTCATGTCTACATTGTTCTCGAACCGTAGGGTCCGCATGCTTAACGTTACGATGACAGTTATTATGAGTTTATGCATTTTGATGTACCGAAGGTTGTTCGGAGTCCCGGATGAGATCACGGACATGACGAGGAGTCTCGAAATGGTCGAGACGTAAAGATTGATATATTGGAAGCCTATGTTTGGACATCGGAAGTGTTCCGGGTGAAATCGGGATTTTACCGGAATACCGGGAGGGTTACCGGAACCCCCCGGGAGACTAATGGGCCTATTGGGCCTTAGTGGAAAAAGAGAAAAAGGGAAAAGCCCCAAGCTGGCCGGCGCCCCCCTTCCCAAAGTCCTAGTAGGACTAGGATAGGGGCTGGCCCCCCTTCTCTCTCCTTTTCCCCCCCGGGAGTCCTAATAGGATTAGGATTGGGGGGAGGAGTCCTACTCCCGGTGGGAGTAGGACTCCCCTGCGCCTCCTCTCCCTGGCCGGCCGGCTCCCCCTCCTCCAACCTTTATATACGGGGGCAGGGGGCACCCCAAGACACACAACTTGATCCTTGAGATCGCTCCTTAGCCGTGTGCGGTGCCCCTGCCACCAAATTCCACCTCGATCGTACCGTTGTAGTGCTTAGGCGAAGCCCTGCGTCGGTAGTACATCAAGATCGTCACCACGCCGTCGTGCTGACGGAACTCCTCCCCGAAGCTTTGCTGGATCGGAGCCCGGGGATCGTCATCGAGCTGAACGTGTGCTAAGAACTCGGAGGTGCCGGAGTAACGGTGCTTGGATCGGTCGGATCGGGAAGAAGACGTACGACTACTTCCTCTACGTTGTGTGATCGCTTCCGCAGACGGTCTGCGTTGGTACGTAGACAACACTCTCCCCTCTCGTTGTTGTGCATCACCATGATCTTGCGTGTGCGTAGGAAAATTTTCGAAATTACTACGTTCCCTAACAGTGGCATCCGAGCCTAGGTTTTATGGTTTGATGTTATATGCACGAGTAGAACACAAGTGAGTTGTGGGCGATACAAGTCATACTGCCTACCAGCATGTCATACTTTGGTTCGGCGGTATTGTTGGTTGAAACGATCCGGACCAACCTTACGCGTACTCTTACACGAGACCGGTTCCCTCGACGTGCTTTGCACATAGATGGCTTGCGGAAGACTGTCTCTCCAACTTTAGTTGAACCAAGTGTGACTACGCCCGGTCCTTGAGAAGGTTAAGACGGAGTCTATTTGACGAACTATCGTTGTGGTTTTGATGCGTAGGTGAGATGAGTTCTTACTTAAGCCCGTAGCAGCCACGTAAAACTTGCAACAACAAAGTAGAGGACGTCTAACTTGTTTTTGCAGGGTATGTTGTGATGTGATATGGTCAAGGCATGATGCTGATTTTATTGTATGAGATGATCATGTTTTGTAACTAAGTTATCGGCAACTGGCAGGAGCCATATGGTTGTCGCTTTATTGTATGCAATGCAATCGCGATGTAATGCTTTACTAGATTACTAAATGGTAGTAATAGTCGTGGAAGCATAAGATTGGCGAGACGACAACGACGCTACGATGGAGATCAAGGTGTCGCGCCGGTAACGATGGTGATCATGACGGTGCTTCGGAGATGGAGATCACAAGCACAAGATGATGGTGGCCATATCATATCACTTATATTGATTGCATGTGATGTTTATCCTTTTATGCATCTTATCTTGCTTTGATTGACGGTAGCATTATAAGATGATCTCTCACTAAATTATCAAGAAGTGTTCTCCCTAAGTATGCACCGTTGCCAAAGTTCGTCGTGCCCAGACACCACGTGATGATCGGGTGTGATAAGCTCTACGTCCATCTACAACGGGTGCAAGCCAGTTTTGCACATGCAGAATACTCAGGTTAAACTTGACGAGCCTAGCATATGCAGATATGGCCTCGGAACACAGAGACCGAAAGGTCGAGCGTGAATCATATAGTAGATATGATCAACATGACGATGTTCACCATTGAAAACTACTCCATCTCACGTGATGATCGGTTATGGTTTAGTTGATTTGGATCACGTGATCACTTAGAGGATTAGAGGGATGTCTATCTAAGTGGGAGTTCCTAAGTAATTTGATTAACTGAACTTAAACTTATCATGAACTTAGTACCTGATAGTATCTTGCTTGTTTATGTTGATTGTAGATAGATGGCTCGTGCTGTTGTTCCGTTGAATTTTAATGCGTTCCTTGAGAAAGCAAAGTTGAAAGATGATGGTAGCAATTACACGGACTGGGTCCGTAACCTGAGGATTATCCTCATTGCTGCACAGAAGAATTACGTCCTGGAAGCACCGCTGGGTGCCAGGCCTGCTGCTGGAGCAACGCCAGATGTTATGAACGTCTGGCAGAGCAAAGCTGATGACTACTCGATAGTTCAGTGTGCCATGCTTTACGGCTTAGAATCGGGACTTCAACGACGTTTTGAACGTCATGGAGCATATGAGATGTTCCAGGAGTTGAAGTTAATATTTCAAGCAAATGCCCGAATGGAGAGATATGAAGTCTCCAATAAGTTCTATAGCTGCAAGATGGAGGAGAACAGTTCTGTCAGTGAGCATATACTCAAAATGTCTGGGTATAATAATCACTTGATTCAGATGGGAGTTAATCTTCCAGATGATTGCGTCATTGACAGAATTCTCCAATCACTGCCACCAAGCTACAAGAGCTTCGTGATGAACTATAATATGCAAGGGATGAACAAAACTATTCCCGAGCTCTTCGCAATGCTGAAAGCTACGGAGGTAGAAATCAAGAAGGAGCATCAAGTGTTGATGGTTAGCAAAACCACTAGTTTCAAGAAAAAGGGCAAAGGGAAGAAGAAGGGAAACTTCAAGAAGAACAGCAAGCAAGTTGCTGCTCAGGAGAAGAAACCCAAGTCTGGACCTAAGCCTGAAACTGAGTGCTTCTACTGCAAGCAGACTGGTCACTGGAAGCGGAACTGCCCCAAGTATTTGGCGGATAAGAAGGATGGCAAAGTGAGCAAAGGTATATGTGATATACATGTTATTGATGTGTACCTTACTAGAGCTCGCAGTAGCACCTGGGTATTTGATACTGGTTCTATTGCTAATATTTGCAACTCGAAACAGGGACTACGGAATAAGCGGACACTAGCAAAGGACGAGGTGACGATGCGCGTGGGAAACGGTTCCAAAGTCGATGTGATCGCGGTTGGCACGCTACCTCTACATCTACCTTCGGGATTAATATTGGACCTAAATAATTGTTATTTGGTGCCAGCGTTGAGCATGAACATTATATCTGGATCTTGTTTAATGCGAGACGGTTATTCATTTAAATCAGAGAATAATGGTTGTTCTATTTATATGAATAATATCTTTTATGGTCATGCACCTTTGAAGAGTGGTCTATTCTTGTTGAATCTCGAAGATAGTGATACACATATCCATAATGTAGAAACCAAAAGATGCAAAGTTAATAATGATAGTGCAACTTATTTGTGGCACTGCCGTTTAGGTCATATCGGTGTAAAGCGCATGAAGAAACTCCATACTGATGGGCTTTTGGAACCACTTGATTATGAATCACTTGGTACTTGCGAACCGTGCCTCATAGGCAAGATGACTAAAACACCATTCTCCGGTACTATGGGGAGAGCAACAGATTTGTTGGAAATCATACATACCGATGTATGTGGTCCGATGAATATTGAGGCTCGTGGCGGATATCGTTATTTTCTCACCTTCACAGATGATTTAAGCAGATATGGGTATATCTACTTAATGAAACATAAGTCTGAAACATTTGAAAAGTTCAAGGAATTTCAGAGTGAAGTTGAAAATCATCGTAACAAGAAAATAAAATTTCTACGATCTGATCGTGGAGGAGAATATTTGAGTTACGAGTTTGGTGTACATTTGAAAAATTGTGGAATAGTTTCGCAACTCACGCCACCCAGAACACCACAGCGTAATGGTGTGTCCGAACATCGTAATCGTACTTTACTAGATATGGTGCGATCTATAATGTCTCTTACTGATTTACCGCTATCGTTTTGGGGTTATGCTTTAGAGACGGCCACATTCACGTTAAATAGGGCACCATCAAAATCCGTTGAGACGACACCTTATGAACTATGGTTTGGCAAGAAACCAAAGTTGTCGTTTCTTAAAGTTTGGGGCTGCGATGCTTATGTGAAAAAGCTTCAACCTGATAAGCTCGAACCCAAAGCGGAGAAATGTGTCTTCATAGGATACCCAAAGGAAACTGTTGGGTATACCTTCTATCACAGATCCGAAGGCAAGACATTCGTTGCTAAGAATGGATCATTTCTAGAGAAGGAGTTTCTCTCGAAAGAAGTGAGTGGGAGGAAAGTAGAACTTGACGAGGTAACTGTACCTGCTCCCTTATTGGAAAATAGTACAACACAGAAAACTGTTTCTGCGACACCTATACCAATCAGTGAGGAAGCTAATGATGATGATCATGAAACTTCAGGGCAAGATTCTACTGAACCACGTAGATCAACCAGAGTGAGATCCGCACCAGAGTGGTACGGTAATCCAGTTCTGGAAGTCATGCTACTAGATCATGATGAACCTACGAACTATGAAGAAGCGATGGTGAGCCCAGATTCCGCAAAGTGTCTTGAGGCCATGAAATCTGAGATGGGATCCATGTATGAGAACAAAGTATGGACTTTGGTTGACTTGCCCGATGATCGGCAAGCAATTGAGAATAAATGGATCTTCAAGAAAAAGACTGACGCTGACGGTAATGTTACTGTCTATAAAGCTCGACTTGTCGCAAAAGGTTTTCGACAAGTTCAAGGGGTTGACTACGATGAGACTTTCTCACCCGTAGCGATGCTTAAGTCCGTCAGAATTATGTTAGCAATTGCCGCATTTTATGATTATGAAATATGGCAGATGGATGTCAAAACTGCATTCCTGAATGGATTTCTGGAAGAAGAGTTGTATATGATACAACCAGAAGGTTTTGTCGATCCAAAAGGAGCTAACAAAGTATGCAAACTCCAGCGATCCATTTATGGACTGGTGCAAGCATCTCGGAGTTGGAATAAACGCTTTGATAGTGTGATCAAAGCATTTGGCTTTATACAGACTTTTGGAGAAGCCTGTATTTACAAGAAAGTGAGTGGGAGCTCTGTAGCATTTCTGATATTATATGTGGATGACATATTGCTGATTGGAAATGATATAGAATTTCTGGATAGCATAAAAGGATACTTGAATAAAAGTTTTTCGATGAAAGACCTCGGGGAAGCTGCTTACATATTAGGCATAAAGATCTATAGAGATAGATCAAAACGCTTAATTGGACTTTCACAGAGCACATACCTTGACAAGATTTTGAAGAAGTTCAAAATGGATCAAGCAAAGAAAGGGTTCTTGCCTGTGTTACAAGGTGTGAAGTTGAGTCAAACTCAATGCCCGACCACTTCAGAAGATAGAGAGAAAATGAGAGATGTTCCCTATGCTTCAGCCATAGGCTCTATCATGTATGCAATGCTGTGTACCAGACCTGATGTGTGCCTTGCTATAAGTTTAGCAGGGAGGTACCAAAGTAATCCAGGAGTGGATCACTGGACAGCGGTCAAGAACATCCTGAAATACCTGAAAAGGACTAAGGATATGTTTCTCGTATATGGAGGTGACAAAGAGCTCACCGTAAGAGGTTACATTGATGCAAGCTTTGACACTGATCCGGACGATTCTAAATCGCAAACCGGATACGTGTTTACTTTAAACGGTGGAGCTGTCAGTTGGTGCAGTTCTAAACAAAGCGTCGTAGCGGGATCTACATGTGAAGCGGAGTACATAGCTGCTTCTGAAGCAGCGAACGAAGGAGTCTGGATGAAGGAGTTCATATCCGATCTAGGTGTCATACCTAGTGCATCGGGTCCAATGAAAATCTTCTGTGACAATACTGGTGCAATTGCCTTGGCAAAGGAATCCAGATTTCCCAAAAGAACCAAACACATCAAGAGACGCTTCAACTCCATCCGGGATCTAGTCCAGGTGGGAGACATAGAGATTTGCAAGATACATACGGATCTGAATGTTGCAGACCCGTTGACTAAGCCTCTTCCACGAGCAAAACATGATCAGCACCAAGGCTCCATGGGTGTTAGAATCATTACTGTGTAATCTAGATTATTGACTCTAGTGCAAGTGGGAGACTGAAGGAAATATGCCCTAGAGGCAATAATAAAGTTATTATTTATTTCCTTATATCATGATAAATGTTTATTATTCATGCTAGAATTGTATTAACCGGAAACATAATACATGTGTGAATACATAGACCAACAGAGTGTCACTAGTATGCCTCTACTTGACTAGCTCGTTAATCAAAGATGGTTATGTTTCCTAACCATGAACAAGGAGTTGTTATTTGATTAACGAGGTCACATCATTAGTAGAATGATCTGATTGACATGACCCATTCCATTAGCTTAGCTCCCGATCGTTTAGTATGTTGCTATTGCTTTCTTCATGACTTATACATGTTCCTATAACTATGAGATTATGCAACTCCCGTTTACCTGAGGAACACTTTGGGTACTACCAAACGTCACAACGTAACTGGGTGATTATAAAGGAGTACTACAGGTGTCTCCAATGGTAGATGTTGGGTTGGCGTATTTCGAGATTAGGGTTTGTCACTCCGATTGTCGGAGAGGTATCTCTGGGCCCTCTCGGTAATGCACATCACATAAGCCTTGCAAGCACTGCAACTAATAAGTTAGTTGTGAGATGATGTATTACGGAACGAGTAAAGAGACTTGCCGGTAACGAGATTGAACTAGGTATTGGATACCGACGATCGAATCTCGGGCAAGTAACATACCGATGACAAAGGGAACAACGTATGTTGTTATGCGGTCTGACCGATAAAGATCTTCATAGAATATGTAGGAGCCAATATGGGCATCCAGGTCCCGCTATTGGTTATTGACCGGAGACGTGTCTCGGTCATGTCTACATTGTTCTCGAACCGTAGGGTCCGCACGCTTAATGTTACGATGACAGTTATTATGAGTTTATGCATTTTGATGTACCGAAGGTTGTTCGGAGTCCCGGATGAGATCACGGACATGACGAGGAGTCTCGAAATGGTCGAGACGTAAAGATTGATATATTGGAAGCCTATGTTTGGACATCGGAAGTGTTCCGGGTGAAATCGGGATTTTACCGGAATACCGGGAGGGTTACCGGAACCCCCCGGGAGACTAATGGGCCTATTGGGCCTTAGTGGAAAAAGAGAAAAAGGGAAAAGCCCCAAGCTGGCCGGCGCCCCCCTTCCCAAAGTCCTAGTAGGACTAGGATAGGGGCCGGCCCCCCTTCTCTCTCCTTTTCCCCCCGGGAGTCCTAATAGGATTAGGATTGGGGGGAGGAGTCCTACTCCCGGTGGGAGTAGGACTCCCCTGCGCCTCCTCTCCCTGGCCGGCCGGCTCCCCCTCCTCCAACCTTTATATACGGGGGCAGGGGGCACCCCAAGACACACAACTTGATCCTTGAGATCGCTCCTTAGCCGTGTGCGGTGCCCCCTGCCACCAAATTCCACCTCGATCGTACCATTGTAGTGCTTAGGCGAAGCCCTGCGTCGGTAGTACATCAAGATCGTCACCACGCCGTCGTGCTGACGGAACTCCTCCCTGAAGCTTTGCTGGATCGGAGCCCGGGGATCGTCATCGAGCTGAACGTGTGCTAAGAACTCGGAGGTGCCGGAGTAATGGTGCTTGGATCGGTCGGATCAGGAAGAAGACGTACAACTACTTCCTCTACGTTGTGTGATCGCTTCCGCAGTCGGTCTGCGTTGGTACGTAGACAACACTCTCCCCTCTCGTTGCTGTGCATCACCATGATCTTGCGTGTGCGTAGGAAAATTTTCGAAATTACTACGTTCCCTAACAGTATCTGGCACAAGCGATCGAGTATTCGGTCCAAACTGGACAGGCCCTGAGTATTCTTTTTGAATGGCTTTTTCCGCTGACCGGATTTATAGCCTTTGAATCCGGCATTGACTGCCGTGTCTTCATTGTTGTCACTGCTAACGCGGCGTTTTTGCTTATTCCAACGTGTCCTGCCACTTTTGTCCTTGGTATCCGAATTACCAGGGTTCTTTGATAAGTTGTTACTGCGAGCTAGCCAGCTGTCTTCTCCCACGCAAAAGGGGGTCATGAGTGTCGTGAGGGCTGCCATAGATTTCGGCTTTTCCTGTCTCAGGTGCCAGGTAAGCCACTCGTCCCGGATGTTATGCTTGAAGGCTGCTAGGGCCTCAGCGTCCAGACAGTCGACTATCTAGTTTTTCTTTGTTAGGAACCGTGTCCAGAATTGTCTGGCCGATTCCTCTGGCTGCTGAATTATGTGGCTTAAGTCATCGGCATCCGGTGGTCGCACGTAAGTGCCCTGGAAGTTGTTGAGGAATGCGGCTTCCAGGTCCTCCCAAGAACCGATTGAGTCTGCTGGCAAGCTGTTAAGCCAATGCCGGGCCGGTCCTTTAAGTTTGAGCGGGAGGTATTTGATGGTGTGTAGATCATCGCCGCATGCCATGTGGATGCGAAGGAGATAATCCTCGATCCACACCACCAGGTCTGTTGTGCCATCGTATGGTTCGATGTTTACGGGTTTGAAACCCTCTGGGATTTTATGATCCATTACTTCATTCGTGAAGCATAGCGGGTGTGCGGCGCCTCTGTACTGGGCTATATCACGACGCAGCTCGGAAGAGCTATGTCTGTTGTGTTCGGCCCGGCCGGATTTGTTGTATCCGGAGTGAAGATCATCGTCACGTGTCGTAGGGCGCCTGCGCGATCCGTAGATCGTTCTTGTTTGTCTTGCCTTATCCTCCAGTACGTCCCGCAGGTCTGGCGCATTTTCCCGTGCCTTAGTTGAGCGGCGTCGGGGTACGGCTTGGGTGGAGGGCCGAGAGTCCTCTCTATCGCGGCCGCGAGGTGGCCGGTCTGCCATGTCATGCGTTGGTGATGTAGGTGCTTCCTCCTCTGATCGGGGTAGCGGCCTGCGCTTTGGGTAACTCTTGGAGGGGCGTTCGAGTTCATACTCTTCGGCCGCAAGGACTTCAGTCCATCTGTCAGCTAGCAAATCTTGGGCAGCTCTAAGCTGTTGCTGCTTTTTCTTGAGGCTGCTTGCCGTGGCTAAAAGCTTGCGTTTGAAACGCTCTTGTTCAGCGGGGTCTGATGGTATGACGAATTCGTCATCATCGAGGCTTGCCTCGTCTTTGGAGGGAGGCATATAGTTATCATCCTCGACCTCTCGGTCTGTCGCTCTCTCATGAGGGCTGGCTTCTCCATCTTCCTGTGCCGAATCTTGCTGAGGTGGGTGTTCTTCGGCGCTATCCGGGGTAGTATTATCTCCCATGCCGGAATCACCGTTTTTGCTTTGGCGGGATTTAGAGCGGCGCCGCTGACGCCGGCGCTTTGGCTGTTTCTTGGGGGTGTCATCCCCCACTGTTCCATCGTCGTCTCCATCTTTTAGAGTATCCACCATATATATGTCATATGACGAGGTGGCCTTCCAGCGCCCTACAGGTGCTGGTTCCTGTTCGTCTCCTACATCGTCGTCCATACCGTCGATGTCTTCGGAGCCGAAGTCAAGCATGTCGGTTAAATCGTCGACAGTGGCTACAAAGTGGGTGGTGGGTGGGCTTTGAATTTCTTCATCGTTCGTATCCCATCCTCGCTGACCGTAATCCGGCCAGGGCTCTCCTGATAAAGAGAGAGACTTAAGAGAATTCAGGATGACGCCAAAAGGCGAGTGCTGAAAGATGTCTGCAGCGGTGAACTCCATTATCGGCGCCCAATCGGATTCGATTGGCAGGGCCGCGGGGGGTTCGGAGTCCGAGGAGGAGTCCGAATCCTCGGAGTCACGGGTCATGCAGAGTGCGCGGCTAGCGTTCGGCTCGATCGCCTTTGAGATCGCAGCCCCCGAGGTGACGTCCAACCACTCATCCTCGATTGGCGCAATAGGCTCCGAGTTAGGGGTCGGAACCGATGCGTGTGCGGCCTCCAGGACACTATCCGGAGGCAGAGCTATATCATGCCCCTCGAGATAGTGCGGCGCGCTTGGCCGTGGCTCGAACCCGTCGAAGATCAAGTCTCCGCAGATGTCAGCCGCGTAGTTTAAGCTTCCAAACCTGACTTGATGGCCAGGGGCGTAGCTTTCGATCTGCTCCAGGTGGCCGAGCGAATTGGCCCGCAGAGCGAAGCCGCCGAAGATGAAGATCTGTCCGGGGAGAAAGGTCTCACTCTGGACCGCATCGTTGTTGATGATCAAAGGAGCCATCGGGCCTAAGGGCGACGACATAGAGGAACTCTCAATGAAAGCACCAATGTCGGTGTCAAAACCGGCGGATCTCGGGTAGGGGGTCCCGAACTGTGCGTCTAGGCCGAATGGTAACAGGAGGCAGGGAACACGATGTTTTACCCAGGTTCGGGCCCTCTCGATGGAGGTAAAACCCTACGTCCTGCTTGATTAATATTGATGATATGGGTAGTACAAGAGTAGATGTACCACGAGATCAAGGAGGCTAAACCCTAGAAGCTAGCCTATGGTATGATTGTGTATATGGAGTTGATTGCCTACGGACTACAACCCTCCGGTTTATATAGACACCGGATAGGGTTAGGGTTACATAGAGTCGGTTACAATGGTAGGAGATCTTGAATATCCGCATCGCCAAGCTTGCCTTCCACACCAAGGAAAGTCCCATCCGGACACGGGACATAGTCTTCAATCTTGTATCTTCATAGTCCTGGAGTCCGGCCGAAGGTATAGTCCGGCTACCCGAACACCCCCTAATCCAGGACTCCCTCATCGGACCTTATTGAAAATTAGTATGCTTTCTTTCGTGGTGTTCAGGATCCCATGCTTTGTAGTTCACGCATGGCTTTCTCTAACGAAGCTAATGCCGAATTAAAGACCTTAAACGGAAAGACACAAGAGGTGGCGAAAAATGAAAAAAGAGAAAGAACGGAAAGAAGCAGGCCCACAAGACGACAAGTGGATTGAATATCCTTTGCTTTCGTCACCGGTGCTATTGAATCCGCATTTAGAAGAAAGAGCTCCGGGACTGAATTGCTTTGAGTGGGGCTTGCCCATTAATTAGATCACCTGAGTAAGCCAAGAAAGACGAAAGCGATGGATGTATGTGACAAAGAGAACTTATGAACATGAAAGCCAGCATGTTCCCTAAATATTTTAGGAAGCGAAGAAGACAGAAAAATGTTCAGTAATCTTCTCCCTTTGGTAGGCATTTACCCAAGGCACTGATATAATGAGTCTCTCGATTATACGTGAAATAGGGAGTTTAAGGTCTTATTCGTCTTTCTTGGCCTATGTGAATATGAGCCAATTCCGGAAAGTGAATAATTCACTATTGAAAGTGCAAGTCGACGCTCCTGATATGAAAGTGAAAGTGGAGTGAAATCTGGATATGAAGGTTCAAGTCCAGTTCCAATCTGGATATAAAAGTGTTGTTCAATCGTCGAAAGTGATCTCTCTTTTGTTGTTCTCTTTTAGTCCGCTTTTCTTTTTTCTTTCTTTGGAGTCGGGTTCTTAAGACAGGACTGGAAATCGGGTTTTCTGAATATCTCTCTTCCGGAGAAGTAGGTTTGTTCGAGATCAAAAGAGTGCCCTCGAGAGACTAGACTGATAGTAACAGTAGTGCGCCTTCAGTTGAGGAGAACTGTTCACAAGCAGTGGTTATGAGCTCTTTCTTGTGGAGGTTCAGAATAGGTAATTCCTTCACTTCAGTTGCACTAGTGGATTGAATAACCTTTTCTTTAGTTCTAACAAAGTGCATGTGTTGTTGGTTAATAAAAACACGAGTTTCGATAGGCTAGAGGAAAGATACTATAAGTAGGACAAAGAAAGACCCTATAAGAGACCGGAACTCAATACGATTCAACCAATCAAAATTGCTTTGCTAAAGATACCCATTCCATTGTTCCTTTACCGGCAACAACTATTGAATAACAACCTTCACTTTGCTTTCGCATCGGATCTCGGCATTAGCAAATCTAAAAATAGAGTAGATCCCGGGGCGTACCTAATGGTTTCATTGATTTGAATGGATTGATCCGTTGTACCATTGTAGGAATCCTCATCCGATGTATGAATCCCGTGGAGTAAGTGGGGAAACAAATCCAATTATTTGATTTTGATAGGAGCAGTGCCGGTATTGAGGGTTTCTCTATCTCTTCACTCATGAAGTTAATACAAGTGAGGATTGATTTCAGTTATTCATATAAGAAATAAGAGGAATAAATAATCTCGGGGAAGACAGGCTTTCTCGCTCTCGGCACATCTTCGCTAGGGATTCTTCTCTACCTTCTTGCATTGAGACGCCATCAACTCTTTCCTGGGGAATCAGGTCAATACAATACTCTTGGAAAAGCAAGCTATAGCAGATCCTTGAGTATAGAGAAAAAGGAATGGAGTTTCATTAGCTCTCTGCGCACATCCATTATAATACCTTTGCGAGCCCCTACGGAAAGGGGTGCCGTGTTCTCTTTACAATGGGGGTGATCCTGGTTTCCAAAAGCTGTTGGTTGGTTGTATCTTTTTCTATTGGCAATCCCCAATCTGTTGCTTGTTCGTTACGAACAAAAGAAGCCGATACCAGTTCTGGTGTTTATCCAGCGGAGGCTCATATCTCTTCCATGTGAGACCAGCGACCTCAGATCATCCCGGACTTATGTGCTGGAATAGCTTCGTTATGAGTTGAAGCAGCCTCAGCTACTATTCCTACTAAGGAGGAGTCGCCTTTTTCCCTCCCTTTTGCAATCCCATGTTGATGTAAGGAAGCTGCTTTAGAGTATTGGCAAAAAAACATTACATGCAGGTCCAGATCTCCTTGCGTTCGTTGGTGGTTGACTACCGGGAAAGGGCAGAATAGCAACAGTGAGGAAGCATACCGCCCAAAGCAAGACGTGAAAACCTTCTTCGTATCCAAAAGCCCCTTTTAGTCTGTCTAGCCTTAGTATTTATGATACATAATCGCATCTTCTCCCCCTTTCTCGTATCTCCACGGAAGTAAGTACTGGTATGATTGGAACTAGTATTTAGATATATGTGACCCTCTAGCGGTTTGACTCCGTTGATGGTGTACGGAACTTCCTTCCTGCGAAAGGTCGAGTTCGTAAATCAAGCTTGTAGAAAAAGCGAGTACCGGTATTTGATGGTGATGGTGAGGATGACTAACCTCGCTCTTGCAACCATGAATATTTTCTAGATACTACAGGCATATACCTTCTTCCGAAGGGTCCCCGTCCTATCTTTTTCGCCTTCCGCTCTGGAATCGACTATTGGTGGGTTGTAACGTGAACCTATGGATCTCAATGAACAGCTTCGATACCACAAAAGGATGGGAAAGAAAGACAACAGGTGTTGAGCCAAAGCCCTAGTTCATACACAATCATAATGTTGGTCAACCATCCGAACCGGGATTCCTGTTATTCATACGAAGGAACAAGAAAAGAAGAAGTATGGGATAAATGGTTTTTGAGTTGGGCATGATGAAAGCGGGTACAATGGCATTACTTAGTAGCTATTATGTCCTGTCTTGGCTTTAGCAATAAGCTTGTGCGACTGATGACTCCCTCCATCCCTGGCATCGCCAAGACTAATGGATAAGGTTTTGTCGCATCTTAATCGAACCGCATGTGGAGCTCAGCTCCTAAGAAAATAATAAGAAATATCTAATTTTGTTTCATAAGTGGCGAGCCAAGGAATAAGAATACCGCCCCCTGATCTGTATTTCAAAAGCGGATTCAGCGCTGCAAGAAATAGAATTATGCATAGATTGACTTGTAAAGAAAGACGAACCGAACAGTGCTAAGCAAAGAAAAACTCTCTTATTTCTATGCTCGATTCAATCTCTACTCATCTGCTTTTAGTTCTACTTTCTGTATACGAAGTCCGAGCTTTTCGAGCTGCTCAGTTCTCGCTATGTCATTTCTTGGTTTTTAGTGCATTCACTCAATTCTCTGTGAAGTCCATGGACATGTTGTGGTTCATTGCAGAGAACAGCCATCACATGGATCAAGCTATAAGGAATCACCCGCGAGCAAGGGCAAGTCTCAATTACGGTAGGAATGGAATACACCAATCATAACTTTGGTCTGGTCCCTAGTTCCCTAAGTAGTTAGTGAAACTTCCAGCTGGACTGACTAGATTTAGAGCTTAATGCTCCTATCTTTGAACTAGAATCTTAGCGCTTATTTCATGAAGATAGCTACTTTAATTTATACAAGAATGCCTACTTTGGACCAATAGGATCTACTCCTACTTGAATGCCAATCCAATCTCTTTCCCAATAAGAATTCCTAATCCCTAAATCCAAGCAAGGCATGATTGTTAGTCAGGATAACCAGCTTACGTACCGCATTAAGAAGTACCGACTATGCTTTTTCCGCTTCTTGGTCAATAGGACCTACTTCTCTGGTAAAGTAACCTTCAAGACGGGTTTGGAAACTTAGGCATACAGCATAAAAAGTTCAGAAACCTCCGTCTTTTGGTCCTATTTTATTCGATTCAATGTGGGAATGACTAAGACAAGTTAGGCGAAACAGATATGCATGCACTATAGAGGTTTATCCACCATAGGTTTGTACACAAGAATAGTAGTCACAGCGAGGGATACAAGCTTCTCATAGAGCCAAATTGAAATGGCAAGATAGAAATCTGCCGTTGGTGGAGATGGAAAGCTTTGTATATTCTACGCTCGCTTAAAGATGAATCATACTTGATCACTTGATTGACCCACTTGGTGCCATAGGGTTGCCTACTTTTGCGCTAAGGGATCTACCGCGGGCTGTGCCTAGCAGATCCCATACAGATCTATAACCTAGTCATTACTCAAAATGTTTCTCGCTTGAATAGGCTGTAATAGATCCTTCGATAAGAAGAGGCCTAGCTGGCTTTATGGATCCTTCCTCGCAGAGATGAGAATGGAATCCAATAGAATCGAACATAGTCAAGTCAGCTCGAGGCAGAGGTATCCATCCTTAGGCCTAGACTCACGAGACCAGGTTGGGTGCGAAAAAGGTGATGAGAAGTGTTTGCATAGAATTTATGGGTGTTGGCTATTCCTTTCCTTGGCCATGGCCAGTAGAAAGAATGGAAACCTTGGCCAGTAGATGGAAAGGGTACGGGAATGGGGATAGGGAAAGTGTACCGTTTCTTGTTTTGGTATGGGTGCATGCAACACTGATTATTGATCGAGGCTCGTAAAAGAAAGACTTGGGTTTGATAGATCTCCTAGACTAGAATCACTCCTTCCGGCATGCAAGACTTGAGTCGCCATCTCCATATCGGGGTCTGGGAAGCTCGTCTGTCTGTTTGGGGATTTCGATTTCCAATCTTAGGTTGTATGAAACAGAAGAATGAGAGAACTAGTTTCAAAGGATAGCGATAGCATTCCCGGAAAGTGAGCTTGACCCACGGATTCCAGAATGATGCAACAAGAAATGGTAGCTTTCTATGTTCCTAGGTGGATGGGTAAAGGCATTCCTAAGATGAAGATGCGGATGAAGATGGGGTTGGGCTATTGGTAACACCATTCCAGGCTCTCCAATTCGAATAGATCAATGGCTTGGTCTAAGCTTCCCTTGGTTCTTCCGTTTCGAGAGGAGGGGTATCAGATTGTGCATAGGTTGGTGGGTCAGGCTCGGTGTGAATACCTTTTGTGAGTGACTCACCATTCCTGCTTGATCTGTCTCCTGCTCCTGCTAGAAGGGCTTACGACGAATAGATTGTTGGAATGGCTTTAAGTGAAAGGGAATCCGGCAGCTTATATAGTGCTAGTGAGAGGCCTCCTAGTCTATTTCGATGGACGTCTCCTAACCCTTCTTTTTCTATGGGTTCAGGAATGCCATGCCAATAACAGATAGAGCAGCTAATGGTCAAGCCAGAGGCAGCAGGTCTCATTCCAGACTCCACTCAGAATACCCGGCTCTTTTTCTAGACTCCACTAGGAAGACATTGCTCTTTCACAGATACGGGGATTAGACATGGCTATCGCTTCGACAGCTTCTCCGGATGAAAAGACGCCGCCCAATGGATGGAGTTGGAGGGACACGGAATCCTTCCTAAGATGTGCCTAGAGAGAACAATCCTTTCAGAATCTCGTACGTCTAAGTGATCAACTACTTGTGCCTCCGAAAAGCTAGAAATCAGTAAAAGGAATGATCTACAGATAGAGGGTTCAAACCATATAGCAGCACTCATCCCGCCCTGACCCGAGTCCCCTAGCCTCTCAGCTTCAGCAGTTGTTGTAAGGAGAAGTAGCAGGATTGTTAGTTTATGTGCCGAGCAGGCGCAGGGATGAGAAGAGAATTGCATAGAATAGAAGCAGCTAAGGCTCCTTCCTCTTCAGATTCCTACTAAAGGGCGGCAGGTGAGTGAGTCGGCCGCATTGTTCCATCAGTGTGTCAAGGTCCATCAGTGTGTCAAGCAAGTTAGAAGAATAGCTTGTGCTTGTAGTGCAACAGTTGCTGCAAGAGCAAGAGCTACTGGTAAGGTTTAGTGTACAAGCCAGATCAGAACCTGAACTCGATTTGTCACTGTGCGCCGCTAGGGAAAGGTCAGAATGAAGATAGCAAGGGACGTTACTCCAACTAGAGTAGTGAAATACCGAAATCAAGGAATCTCTCCGGGAAGACAGTCAAGGAAAGGGAAACATTACTCTACTAAGAAATAAACTCGTATAAGAAAGAAGAGACTTGGATTCCGGATTCCAATCTTTGATCCAGTTTTAGGCCAGTGCTCAAACTTTGAGAGAAAGAGCTTTTCCCTCAACTTCACTCCCTTGACTTGACTCCCGGCCGATGATCCTACTAACGTCATTTTGACAGCTATGGATATGGAATTCAAGCATGCGTAGACACCGACCATATAGATTCTCTGACCTCTGCCCTGGAACCCCACATCGGGAGGCTGCCAGTACGTACTGCTATTTGACCTCGATACCCAGTCCGCTGATAACAAAACTTCTGTTTCACTTAGGTGCTGCCAGTGTGGAAGAGGAGATTCGAGCCTCATAAGTGAATACGGAAATCCATCTGAACTGGTATCCATCCCTGGTAAGTAAGCTTCCTCGCTCGGTTTGTTTGCTATTGCTATAGTACGATCCTTAAAGAGAATCACTGGCCCGGCTATCTCGAGGGATGGGATGATAATTGGAATGAGAATAGGAATTGGAGAACGGAAGCAAGTGTGGAAAATGTTACTAATGTCAATTAAAAGAGTTGGCATCGGATTAGTGGTGTCGTTCAGATAGAGGGAACGAATAGTGGGTGAAATCCAAAAATCTTCTTTCCTTTTGGGGATGAGAGCGACTACACTACATAATTGGAACTTGCCTTTGCTTTATTGCCTTAGCTTCATTGCTATTGGAATGAATTATCTTCTATGTGGAGATCCAAGGCTTGGTTTTCTAGCTAGAAAGCCGTTGCTAGCATCTGTTTGATTGCTGGGTTGGGTTAGCAAGTTATTTATTATCCATTGGCCACATCGCGATAGCCGTACTAGAACTTGACTTTCCCATTCTTGAGACTGGCCTGGCCACTACTTTGTTTGATTTTCTTGTCCGGGGTTGATGGATTTGCTGCTCTAAGGCATTGGAGGTTGAAAATTAGCATCTCGTAATGATCAGGATCTCTTGCCAGGTCAGGATAGCATCCATTCACTAATCGAAATCCACTTTTCATTCTTGTTTATGGATATGGATCTGTTGTATCTGCTGGAGCTTGCCCCGAGCATTCAAGCAAGAATTTCCTGCTCCCTGTTCTCCGATAGATCTGCTCTACATTCTGGATCGGCAGGAAGGTATCGGGCCAGAAATCTCAGGAAAAGCAGTTTTCTTTAGTGAATTGACGCGATCTATCCTCTGTTATCAACCCAATGAGTAACGTATAATGTGTAGAAGAAAAATGGAAGCTTTATAGCACATTCACTCTCTTTATCGGGATTTCCTTCAACGGGTTTCAAAAGTGAGTTATAGGGAAGATTCGTCTAAAGAAACAGGGCTTGTCCCAAAGCCAACTCATAACAGGCTCCCTGACCCACGGAATCAAGATCGATTTCCTTGCATCGGGACTTGCTTCTCTTTTCATTTCACATCCGAGGATCGATTTCAAGAACATGGTCAACTTCCATTCGATTCGCACTCTTGATGAAACGCATCGCTCCGCACTCTTGTTCAAAACTCTACTCTGGAGAAGGGCCCCCGGCTAAAGAGAAAGATCTGATCTATCTTGTCCCTTGGGATCTTAAGTGTGGAAAGAGTCTAATCTCTTCCATTGCCAACAGTGAGTGTAGGCTGTCTTTCTACTCGGATAGGAGTGCGCGGTAGAAATCTCTTCTCTTCTCTTCAGCAACAGTGGATTTCTGAAGCAAAGGTCGAGTACTACTTCTTCCCCATTGGCCAGGTGTCAGGACCCCGATTCCAAGCCACATCGATCTAGCCGGTAACACCTCATATCACTTTGCGGCCTCACGCACGGTATCCCACGGGTGTCGCCTTACCATGGCCCGGGACCGTTTGTGCCTTTTGGCTCACGTATATGATAGTGTCGCTAGCATCCATATGACAGAGAACCCAGGCCGACATGGCTAGTCGTGAACCCAAAGCGGCACAGACCTATGGAGACAGGCATACGTGAATCACATCGAACATATCGGTCATCAACGAGTGATTCCGGGCTGTAGCACTGGGCTAACAGGACTCCGGGGATCCCGGGCTGTAGCAGGCTAGGTAGGACTCCGGAAGTCACCGTGTGATATTTCCCCGAAGGGACAGACATAGGGACGAAGTGAAACACATGCTGGCCAGTCAAGTGTCCTGAACAGTAGTGCTGGGCTAGCAGGGCTCCGATGAACCGGGCTATAGCGGACTACTATGGCTCGAGGAACACTAGACTACATATCCCCATAAGAAAGGCTGCCAAGGATAAACAACTAGATTGTCGGATCCCACTCATACCAAGCATTTCAATCATACACACAATATGCCCGATATGAGTACATACAACATGGCATCACAACAAAACTCTACAACTCAAGTACTTTATTTAAAGGCTCCAGAGAGCCATACATAACATGTTCATACAGATAGGGTCACATGACCCGACACTCAAGTCATACAGTCATACAAGCACATGCGGAAGCAACTAGTCTGAGTACAGACTCTAGAAAGAAAGAAGGCTTCTCGAAGCCTGTCTATCTACATAGGGCCCTCCATGGCCGGGATCACCACCTGGGTGGCTAGTCACTCGTCGACGTCAAGGTCTACATAAAACCCATCGGAGAGGGCAGTGTTGTCGTTTGAAAACAATAAATAAGCAAACATGAGTACAAAGGTACTCAGCAAGTCTTACATCAGAACCTACTATACATGCTCATTCTCAAGAAGGTGGTGGGGGTTATGCAGCAAGCCAGCTTTGACTCTTGGCTAAGCTATCCTACGGAACCTCTTTAGTAAAAATAGTTTTCGCAGACGAGTCCACTACTCACCAACACAATACTCCACCGGGGATCCTCCCTCGTCATCCTGCGAGAGGGCCATCCTCGGTACTCACACTTATCTTGAGTCTTTTATTAGTATCCATTAACTTGTCTATGAACTGTATAGGCAACCAAGTAGTCCTTCACCGCGGACGCGGCTATTCGAATAGTTTTATACCCTGCAGGGGTGTACTTCGTCATACACGCTTTCACCGCTTACCGCCGTCTACACGACATGTACTCGGCAACCTTCAAGCGGAAGCCCAGCGAGGGTGTCGGCCATGGCCTACCTAAACACCTAAGTCCCTAGTCCAGGTTTATCGCCTATCCAGGTTCCATCCGCAGGGAGTCCGGCCGAGGTTTCCACATACGGCCCCGAACGATGTGAACAGGGTTCCCGAGACACCAAACGGGTGACTCGGTACACCGGGCCACGGTGTATCTACCGCAACATAGCCCACCCCTAGGGTCAGCGCTACGCACGGCCGCCAACACATATCCTACAAACACCAGAAACTAATTGCAACTCCTGGACAGAGTACTAGGGTGGCTAAGAAGCCGAGAGGGTCAATTAAGGATCCCAATGCACGGTAGTAGCTGAATCTTAAATCACACATACAGATCTCAGTTCTTTGGGACGGCCTCAATGAAACAACCCACCATTTACTCCTACATGGCCTCTCATCGATACCTTTACCAAAACATGTTCAACACATCCCACATATTACCGACATCAGCATATCACTCTAGCCCATCACCCAGATGAACCAGACCTGACACAACTCTAAGCATAGCAGGCATAGCAAGGTAGGAATCACAAAACATGGCTCAATCAACTCCTACACATGCTAGTGGGTTTCATCTAGTTACTGTGGCAATGACAGGTCATGCAGAGGATAAGGGTTCAACTACCGTAGCACACAGCAGTTTGAATCATGTTGTCTTAATGCAGTAAACAAGAGCAGGAGCGAGAACATGGGTTGTATCGGAATGATCAATGGTTGCTTGCCTGATGGAGTGGTAGTGGGATACTGCCCTTCAGTTGGATACTCGTGAATATCCTCGGAGGCGGAACCTACCACGAAGAGCACATCGGAGCACAGTCAACACATGACGATATGCAACAATATGATGCATGCTATGACATGGCAATATGTTGGTGTCTTGGCCTAATGCAAGCTAGAATAGAAAGGGATGAGCTCATTTGAATCAAAGATTCAAATATTAGCTCATTAAATATGGCATGTATAGTGCATTTCCTTATTCTACTTAAACAGTAAGGTAAAATTGTTTTTTCAGGCATGAAACCATTACAGATGGATAGATTGAATTTTTCTGATAATTTTTCATATATAATTTATCTCATTTGGAGTTATGGTTGAATTTCTATGAATTTTTGAAGTTTGAACTATTTTCTAGAATTTCCTGAATAAGAATAAAGCCAGAAAATCAATTACTGCGTCAGCAATGCATCAGGGTGACGTCAGCAGGTCAAAGGCGCCAGCCCAGGTCAAACCTGACTGGTGGGGCCCACTGGTCAGTGTCTCAGTTAATTAGCAGAATTAGATTAACACTAATTAACTGTCAGTGGGGCCTGGGCCCACATGTCAGTGACTAACTTAACTAAGATTAATTAAAACTAAACATAATTTAGTTAACAGGCCGGCCCCACCTGTCATAGACTCAGGGGGGGTCTACCCAGGCCCACCCAGGGGTCAAAATGGGTCAACTCGCCGGCGGCTCGACGCCGGCGAGGCCCGAGACGGCGGAGGGCTTCGGAAAACGCCCTCAGGCGACCAAAACGACGGCGGAGATGTGCTACGCGATGCGGGGAGCGAGCCGCATCGTTTGGTGGTGGTAGTTGGGCTCGGGGTGGCCGGAAACGACGCCGGCGTTGACCTTGGCGGTCGCCGGAGTTCGGGCGTGGTCGAATCCGACGCTACGGGGCATGGCGAGGCGCGGGGAGTGGTGCGTTAGGTTCCTGGGACTACGCTGATCACGGTGGTGTGCCTAGCTTCAATCCACGGTGGCCCTGGCCACAACGGCGACGAGGCACGGCGCCGGCGAGCTTCGGCCGCGGTGGAAATTAGAGCTACGGGGCGCAAACGAGCAAAGGGAAGGTGGGGATCGAAAGAGAGGCTCACGGGGAGTGCAGCGGTGGTCTCAGCAGGCTCGGGGACGGGCTGAGGAAGAAGTGAGGTCGTCGGCGATCTCGGATGCCCGAGGTTGAAGAAGAGGGCGAAGACGGCGTTGCAGGGCTTCCGGCGAAGCATGGCTCGGTGGGGAGGACGAGGGAGCCGAGGCGAAGCTGATGGACTCATCGGAGGGGCGAGGGGAGGTCTCTGGCGGCGGCTACGGCGATCGGCGGCGAGGGGCGCGCTCGGCCATCGCGGGAGAGGATGAGGGAGACGAGGGGGAGAGTGAGAGAGGACGGGAGAGGATCGAGGGGGTCTCATGGCGTCTCTGGGCGCCTCCCAGCGTCGGCAGAAGCAGGAGGTGGCCGGCGCGTGGCCGGCGCGCGGCGAGCACGCGCCCCTGCCTCCTGGCGCGAGGTAGGGGTGACTGGCCGAGCCAGTAGGCTGGGCCGAGCCAGGTAAGGCCCAGGTGGGCTTCTTTCCCCCTTTTTTTGATTTTGTTTTCTTTTTCTATTTTTCTGTAGCTTTAGGACTTTATTTACAATACCTAGGCACTTTCTAAAATCCTGAAAATAATTGTGGGCTCTATTGGGATTATTCCTAACAGCAAACAATTATTTCCAGAATTATTTGAGCACTTAAATTATTTAATAGCATTTAAATGCCCAAATTCAAATATTTATGATTTAAATCAATGACCTTCTGTTGACCTAGAAAAATGTGCACCTATTTTCCCAAAGGTTCTAACCCAAGGCAAAGAGGGTGAACATTTTTAGAAGGGCATTTCAGGTTCATTGAAATTATTTTTAGTAAACCCTAGTTGATTTCAGGGGGGTGCTGGGGGGTTCTGCCTTCCCCATTTCAAGTTTCTGATGAAAGTAAACATGATGCACACTCTAATGCATGGACTAGCTAGGGTGTGACACCAGGCCCCAGCGTAAAATGGATCTCTGATCTTGCCATTCCTTCAGATCTGGAAGTTTGCACTTTCTTCGGAATGTTAAATAACGTATCAAATATGCCTCCGGCGAAAAGAAGGTAGGTAGAATGAAAGGAAAACAAACCACGGAATTGGAGAATCAGTTGTTCCTTTGCAGTGAGTGGAGTCAAGCTCGTTCTCAGTCGTATCCACTATAGGAGGTTTGCTACACGAAGAACGGGAACAGGCAGGCTATTGCTTGAAGGAAACTAGGAACTGGGATTGATTGTCCACTCTGAGATCGGTATTCGCTCTGTTCTCCTCGATTCTGGGTCTTCATCTATTCTGTAGACTAGACCCGCACATAAGGAGAAGCTAGCCTGGGAATCAGTCAACTAGATCACACTGAAAGCCAAGCCATTCAACATGGATTATCTAAACTGATACGATATGACTATTCAACTTCCAACTATCTCCCCTGCCCTGTTGAGGTAAGAACCAGGACAATAAGGAAAACCTCTAGAGCACTTAGCCAAGCCTTAGCCTGATATTGAGATAAGATAGTAGTTGCACACACGGAACTAGCTTTAGATCAAATCTGGGATGATGCCATACCCATATCCCTTCTTCCCAAGCTCAAAACCATTACTAACGGAAATATACGCAGCACTCATAAATGAAACTAGACCCGCACGCACCGCACCTAAAAAGCAAGTTCAACCAACCAACCAAGCAAGGAAGCGAGCTCCCTATAAAGGAACTTCGCCCAAAGCAAAGAAATGGTTTCGGTAATGGCGCATCTTCACTTCACAGTCTTTCTCGAGCCTCATCAGCCCAACAAGCAAGCTTTTTTATTGCTACGCGCCTCCGCCTCTCTATATAATGATAATGGGAAGAATCTTTTGAACGAGAATCATCTAGTTATATAAATTATTTATATAGTTAGTTAGAAGACAATCTCCCCTTTATTGCTTTTGCATAGCATTGAGCATTATATATGGTTAGCCGCGGATCCAGTGGATAATGCGAGACTACAGCGTATAGTGTTACCGACGATGTTTCGCTTTTGTCTTCGGTGCCTGGCGTGGTGCTATCATCACATTGATTTACCCGCCCTTCTATTCCCTTCCCTAGCTTTCGTGTTTGAGTAGTAGCGCCAGATTTCGATTCGGATGCAAACTTAGCACAATGCCCGGTAAGCTAAACACTCGATTCTACATCTCCGGGAATGCAACGAACTTCTACTTCTAGATAGGTCTAATAGATAGACGGCTAATAGATAGACGGGGGGCCCACTAGTCCTGTATTGCGGTAGTTCAATACATACTGACAATGAGAGAACGAACCCAGTACCTATAGTACAACAAACACCACCATTACTTGCATCACTAAATTGAAGCATAGAAAGAGGTGGACCGCGCCTTGGATAATTGGTCGGATACAGCCGTAGACCGCAGAACTCGATCGGACACACAAGGTACGGTACAGAACTCCTCAAGACACAGTAGTCAACTGCTTCACTCCTACGCATTATCCTTTCTTTGAAAGGCAAGATTAGGGAGCCAATTGAGTGAACAGACGAAGTAGCTTGCTTTGTACTACCGACATCTTAATACGATATTCTTTGCTACCTTTTCCAATGACAAGCCAGACTTCAGAACTGATTGGACACTAGAGTCGATAGCTTACTTGGGACTACCGAAACTACCAAAGAGCAACTCTCATTTTTCTAAAGAGGAGCTGGATTTCAATGATAGTGAAAAAGAGAGACCAACAGAAGCCCTATCTGGGCGAAGCAAGCCAGTGCCAGTGCAAGGAGCAAGCTTACCTGCCTCTGGAGTGGAGTGATCCAGTTCCAGCGCCATCATAATATGACATTCTAGGGTTGGCGCACCAGAGAAGATCCCGTAAAGGGTGGTACATTTTCAACTACTTCACTCGAGAAAATCGAATGCATTTCCGGGTCCCATCCTCACCTGCTTCTCTCTTCTGCATGACTATTTTGTTCCCTCCTGGCATCTTAGAGAAGTCAAGTATTCTACTTCTAATCTGTCAACTCTGACCCACAACTAGCGCTAGGGAAATGCTATTCTCGAAAGCAAGGGATTGAGTGAGATATGCAGCAAGCAAAGAAAAATGGAACCCAGCAACCCGGAAACTACAGAAGCCTATCTAGCTTATACGATCACAGAAATGAGAGAAGGAGAATGAGAACATCCACGGAAGATAGTGATTCCAGATGGCGAGGGTTCTTTCCCTATCAATCTGCCCTGACCCATCAAGCTATTCAGCAGCAATCCAGCCAGACTACTTTAAAGGGTGCCACTAGACTCTGACAGAAACATAGCCCTATGACAAGGATACCCATCATTCCTATTCAAGGACTGGTCCAATTCTCTTCATTCACCATATTTAAGGGGATGCTTGGGGGCCCATGACATCCTTCCTAAACAGGAGCTATTGATCCAACACCTGAGCCATATTTATTGCGAGGAGCAATCCGGTTGCTAAAAGAGAAGAGCTTCTAAGTTCGAGTCCTGATCCCGAGATCAATGGGTTTCCACTTATGCCCGGACCGGAAGTAGCATATATGAATTAAAGGGAGATCTAATCAACCGAGCTGGGTGAGGATTCTGAGATTATGTATTGGTCATTGGCTACAGGTGAATATAATTAGGTTCACTGATCATCCAATATGACCCGCATCAGGTCGCGCATTAATTAAGTGGTGGGCTATACAAGTGGGTAAGTACGGGCAGTTGCATGTTTCCTTTGTTTCAAACCAATGTGAAAAAGGCGGGTGTGATGAAATTGGGAGGAGGGGGCAAGGTATATAGAATGTGAACAATGGGTGGAAATCGGAGAATAGTGCCAGAACAGCCGTTGCACAAATATGAGAAATCAAGGGTTGTGGATGGTGGAAAGTATCGAGTTGTTCTAGTTCCTGGCCTTGGTGGTTGGCCCATGCCTGAGGGATACTATGGCGCATCTCTTTCTGTGGGAACTAAACAAGTTGCCAATAATAATAGATATCCCATAATACTTTTGGGCAAATCCGAGACGGGATATTCCTCGATTACAGAGGCAGCAGTTGCGGGCTCAGGTGCTGGTGTGGCTAAATCTACATCAATAGCAGGATCAGGATACGATGCTTACTCGAAATCAATATTCCCCGGTTTCTTACAAGATAAGATATGTATGCCGGTCCAACTAAAGGAAGGGTGGTTTTGAGCTTGGGTTTCAGGCGCCGGGCTTTTCTACTGATGAAGTGCGGTGTGCATCTAAAAGAGTGGAATATCCCGTTCTGCTATCAAAGAAAGAATCGAATCCGCCGCTTGTTTTTCTAGCTATCAAATCCCTTGCCCAACAGGAACAGGATCTCTTGCCGGCACCGGCACGAATCGAACTGCGGATCAGGCGTGTGGAAACGAATCTCTTGGATGCTCTGGGATTGGGGAAGCGAAAGCAGTTATTGAGTCAAGTTAGGAAAGCAGTCGAGCTACTACGGTACAAGAAGAATCTGTATTCGCAATGAGAAATAACATATGGAATCTGCCACCCAAAATTGGAATAGGCTTGCTTGTCCGCTCTTAGATCGGTTCATAGCTCAGGCTCTGGTTTCTAGCAGATGTGAATGAATTCATTTCTACTCTACTCCGGGGAATGGCCTGTCATTCGTACATTCGTATTCGTATTGGATTGTTGGAAGGAAACAGTTGGCATTCTCGTTCAAAGGAAAGGTACTTGTTCGAGGAAAGAAAGCATATTAGTGCTCTAGGCTAATCGGTCGGGTAGAAGCTCGTAACAAGAGCAAGCATCGGAGAAAGCGTATGTACTCATTCTCGAGTCAGGAAAGCACTTGTTGGCATTGGCGTCGGAAAGTAAAAGCAAGCAAGTAGTTTCGGCATTGGCTACTACTTCTTCCCCATGGGCCAGGTTCTGTTCTCGAAATAGCATAAGTGATGCTGCGAAACCGGCGATGCCAGACCAATCAAGCGTATCATGTCGACTTTCGAATTCGGGACTTGACTATCCTTGAGATAGCAGTTCCCTGGTCAGGAAAGCGGAGTCACTAGAACGATATGAGATACACGCACATCTCGATAAGCCAATCCCAATCCCTTCAACCCAACCTTTACCAAAAGGGGAAACTGTAACAACAATGACCCTGACTCGGATTCCCATAGGGCTTCTGCTTCTTCTGCTTGGCAAGGTCAAGTATATACACAGTCTAAAGCCACAAGAGAAGGTATGATAGGACAAGTGCCGTTCGATGCCTTGTAACCATTTCCATGTTCTGGTCCGGGTTCTATGTCTAAAAGAAGCATTGGCTGTGTTGATCTGTCTCCAGGTCGTCTATTTGAAAGGGAAAGCCCAGTGTGTTCGTTCCTCTACTATACGGAATCCTAGATATCTTGCCTTGGTTCCGACTCTAAACCATTCTAAATAGATTCTTTCTGCATACTGATGTTGGCAGTTATGCCTAGGTGATAGATGTATGTTGCTGGATTGGAAAGCTATACGATCCCTTTTATTCAATTATGACAGCTGAGAGGAATTTGGGATCGCCCCGCTAGAGTTTCCAAAATGAATCGAATTGAACCCTATTGTTTTTTCACTATAAATTCCATAGTATCAATACAATAACCTTTGAGAAATTGTGAGAACGGGAAGATGCAATCATTTAGATGGTAAAAATAGCCGAGAGTTGAGCAACCCCTAAAAGCACTCACAATGAATGGTACCAGCGGATACCAACCAGATAGAAACATGCTGAGAAATCTCTGTTATAGCTGAAACTAATATACCAATCCTATCCGTGACCCTTTCCACATTCTTTTCTTAGTCACCTAACCTATGACTGCTTTTTCTTTTAAGCTTTAATAACCTTAACATTCGAATCTGCATCTGCTATTTCAGTTCTGTCTAAAGATACTATTCTTTGATCACTTGAAACATAGTAGAAAGCATCTAAAACAGATATTATTGTGGATTCTCTCTCCTTGTGGGCTGGACTCCTTTTTACATGGACAGACAGGAAAGTGGAATCTGAGGAATTAGCTGGAACAGACTCACCTTAGCTTTGAACGACTATATCCCCTCTTCTATCTACATATGGATATATATGGTCTTTAATAAAGGAAGATGATTTTAGCCGAGGACTAACACAGCTTCCATTTTGCAGCACATCTCTCAGTGGGAATAGCATCATCCATGACTTCAGGCACAGCTAGCTACGGGTAAGCACAAAAGGTAATGACGAGAGGGCCGTCCTATGTACCCTGAAAGAGAAACTATGTGATAGAAGCCCGCTTTCCCTCTCTTCTATCCCACCTAACCACTTCGGGTATTAGTGGCCTCGTGATCTCCATGAACAGAGATCACTACACCAAAACAACTATACGAAAAACTTGCTTGCTTCTTCGAATCTCGAAATAACAGAACATATAGAAAGTGTTTTTGTGATGAGACCATTCTCTTCGGGGAACCTATAGAAAGATTATCAGACGGCTTTCATGATATTATGCTTCCTTGCCCGTGTGGAACATGTGTGAGCATTATGTTTTTCCAACAAGTGATCCGACTGGAAGAAGTGTTATATGAGGACTTCGACATCAAATAGAGAATCTGTCTGTCCATTCCTCGTGAGCCACTTATTTCTCCGAAATCAGAGATCAGAGTGATTTTCCTCCTTTTTCCCAAATAGTCGACGGTCTTACACCATTGGGATACTTCGGATAAACTGGAGTAAATATATGAGAGACCGTTGCTAAAACCTTTTCTCGAGATATCTTCCAAATTCTTAGGGTCCTTGCTCTGGATCTCGCCCCCCCCCCCCCCCCCCCGGTGCGAAAGTAGTTGGTTCCGTAGTTTGAGAATTCTACTAATTCCAAGTTAATGGGGATGTCGATGTCTTCTTCCTCCTGCATCCATCAGCACCGCGTTATGGGTAGAACTTGGTGCCACCTATATATGTACATCCGGATCACCATCGGAGTCGGGATAACATTGTTGTAGCGGTCGAGAGTCGCTGATGTAAACCACTAGATGCCGATGGTCACGATCTGTTAAGAAAAATCGCCATCCGAGAGATGGAAAATCTAGAGAGATCCTGCAGAACGCGGAAGTCCGGGCATACAAAGTCGGGGAACAATCGAACACGAACCTCGGACGCTCCCCAACAAGGCCGAGGCCTCCGCCGGTCACAACTGGAGCTGAAGGAGCAGTACACGGAATCATGTTGTTTGCTTTGCAAGACAACGTCAATGAGACAAACATACAGAAGAAAAATCTGGATTTGGAGATAAACCACCCCCCCCTCCCACATGCCTGAATGACTTATTTCATGCCAGTGTCGACGCCATTTTCTCTCCACCGACGACCGGAGGCCAAAAACTAAATTGAATCCTAACTCTACCGCCATTGAACTGGGACAGTGGGGTCCCTGTCCCTTCCCACTGCCGAAGCCGCGAATGGAGGGAGAGGGGGTCGGGGAGAGGGTAGATTAGGTTGCTACACTGGTTCCTAGGATACCGTGGGAGCCGGTGTTTGGTCGAGCCAACTGCGTCCATCCGCTTGACATGACCACGGCATGCAAGACATAGATATGATCGTAACAATTTAACGGCGCAACAAAGCAATACAATAGAGACACAAGAAACACCCCAATTGTATGGCCAACAAATAAACGATTGGAAGGCATGTCCCCACTTCTAGTGTAGTAGTAGAAAGGGTCAAACGCAAGTACTTCCTTGATTCAACAAATGGGCTTAGGTTCCCTCACACGGAATTCAAATAGATACGTTCAAGATCATCAAAGAAATGAGTTAGTTCCTGGGCCAGGGTTGGGCTTGACCCTAGTGCTTTGGTGACCTAGGTTTGAATCTCATATCTCACAATAAATTTTCTCAAACCACCCCCACTTAATTGAGAGGTTTTCATTAGCGGAATGAGACCCATTTTTCAAAGCCAAAAAATTGCCACAACTCTATTGCCTCATTTTTTCCTGGCATATGGCACAAATCTATATGCCTAAGAGAGTGATCCCCACTATTTCTACTTATGTTAACATGCAAGATTCATTAGTGCGTAGTGGATTTTAAACCACATTCCATTTAATTGTGATATGCATGATTTTTCATGTTGATATTTTTTTGCTTATGTAGATACTCACGCGTAATGGAAAATTTAAAGACTAAATTTGTATTCTACACAATATTTATAAAATATATATCAAACTCCGCGGCAACGCGCGAGGTATCGTCTAGTTCTATATGTTGCTCATGATACGATGCCACATCACCATGTAGCTGGTCAGGCCCAATAAAATTGATAACTTTTCCCCTTTTTTCTTTCTTCACTTTGTATTTCTTTTTTCTGTTTTTATGTTTATTTTTTGTTTTAATTTTTATTTTCCTTTTCACCTATTTTCGTCTTCTATTGGGCCGGGGGGCTGGGGTAGTGGGGTATGGTATGTAGATTATTTTTTCAAAAATATATTAACATACATTCTAACCCACCACATGAGCAACTATTCTCAAATGCATGAACTTATTTTCTAAATTTTAATCTTTTATATGTAATGAAACTATTAAAAAACGAGATGGAAATTTTTATCCAAATATATGAACAATCATTTTTAGATACATGAACATTTTTTTATAAATGAATCTTTTATTACTAAACTAATTTTTGATAATACTTAAAAATAATTAAAGAAAAGTTTTAAAATATTTTTCATAAAGAACATAAAAATATATAGACACTAGGAAAATGTTAGGATTATAGCCTCTGCCCCATAGACCATTCAGTTAAATGATTGTGCGGTGACTGGCCCATACCGCTTCATAAACAAATAACTCAACATTCTACTGGTTAGCAAGTGTTGTGCTGTCAACAGGATGCAGCTTTGAGCCCTCTTAAAAGGATCGAGATGGGCCTAAGTGTGAGTAGGGACAAGAACAAATTTTGCTTTGGTTATTAGCAAGTTTAGGTTATGTGAGTAGAAAGGTAGGCCTAAACATGGTGATTAGGTTCTTGCAAGGTCAAGTGGCCAAAGCAAATCATAAATAATGAACTACGAATAGGTATAACTAAATATACCGGAGACAAGGATGTATTTCGATGTTCACTTCCTTGGAGAAAAGCTAATCACCGTTGGAGGGGTGAACATTACCACGAAGGCACACAAATACTGCGACTCACATCTTCGCCTTGAGATATCACCATGAAGGCAATTTCCAAGCACTAGTGGCATATGCACTTAAGTTTGACACATGGGTGCAAATAAAATGTTGTCTGGGAATTGTTCTACTATATACTTATTTTTGCATATTGTGAAGCAGTGCAATTTATGTGCAAACCGTGTACAATTTTCTATCATTCCTTCATTGTAAGTTTTTTTCTATGCTTCTTCTTTAGGGCAATACCAATGCCCTTAAGTTATCGTACATTAGGAAAACTTCAGTATTCTGTGTTTTTTGTTGTGTATTAGGTGCTATCTTTGTTTCTGTTTACCAAGTGTTAAATTGGTAGAATTTACAATTTGTATTACTTTGTCGGTGTACTAAAGTAGGGGTACCTTAGTATCCCGAACTTGTGCACGGGCAGTCGCAGCGTCCCGCGGCAAGGCTTGCCGGGTGACCGCCAAGATCCTCCATGGTTCCTTTGGAGCCATTCAAGAACAAAGTATCCAAGACCCCGGCAAGAGGAGCTTGCCGGGAAGGAGACAAGACCCCGGCGAGAGGAGCTTGCCGGGAAGGCCAACCAAGGCATCTCAAGGAACTTGTCGCGACGCACCACGTGACCCGGCAAGGCCCGGTGAGCGACAAGCTCCCGGACGCGACAAGACAACGACCGCGGCAAGGCATTTGTCGCGGCAAGCCCCCACTCTGTACCTGCGCTCCAGCACATCCACCAATGTGTCGCTCTGGGACCCTTCCAGAGCGTACGTGGCGGGAAGCTGTGCAGCCAGAGGTACACGGTGGCGAGCGGCGCTGACAAGATTGCCATCATGGCAAGCAGAGGCGTCCCTGGCGGTCCCTTTCTGCACCGTCTAGGCGACACAGACAGGCATTTAATGCCCTTGTCCCCTGCCATCAGGGGTAGGTATGATAACACTGTAGTAGGCGGCGGTGCCAACCGCCATGCCTTTTCCATTTTTGCCCTCATCTATGTTGCCACCTGTCGGTGACCCCTTAGACATATAAAAGGAGGCCCATGCGCAACGTAGAGGGGGTCGGCCAACAGAACGCACTCACGCTCGGTCTAGCTAGCTGTTGGTGTGTACTGTAGCAATCAGCGCTCCCGAGCAAGAAACCAATACAACTACAAAGCAGGAGTAGGGTTTTACGCATCTGTGCGGCCTGAACCTGGGTAAACTGATCGCGTTGCTCGTGCGCTTCGCCTCGATCTGCTCTTCGTGCTCTCTCCGCCCCCTGCCGAACCAAGAGGGGCCCGGTCCGCCGTGGTCCCATAGGTGTCCGTGGGATCAGCACCCCCAACATCTTTGGCGCGCCAAGTAGGGGTGCGTCGAGGTTGTGTGAACCTGATCCGGCATTCGCACGAGCCAAATCTTCATCGTCTTCATCGACATGCCGCCGAAGAAGAAGGCTTCGGAGGCGGCTGCTCCGTCCGCGCCAAGCCCACCATCGCCGGAGCGAACGGCTGGTGGAGTAGACGCCGGCGGAAGAACAGGCGCCGGCGAGGGAGCTCATGGTGCTGCCAGGTCCAAGGACAAGGCTGCGCTGCACATCGGCGGTGTAGTCGGCTCCCACAACGACCGGGCGCACTCCAAGACCTCGGCGTTCGTACACGCACCGCGCCTATCTCAGGAGGCGCGGGACCAGCAGCGTTATGGTACTCACGGTACCATACGTTTGCTGGGCCAAGATCAAGCTGGTGGATCCTGGAGTGCTCAAGACCAGCATGCACGCCAACATGCTGGCGCGAGCGTGGCACGGTCGCTTGGACTAGATACTGCTCCTTCTAACGTAGTTAGAAGTCCGAGCATATCCCGTTCCTCGCACCGTTCGCCGCCGCCGCCCGCCACTCCGGTAGAAGCTTTGGCGCGAGCTCAACTGCTCCTAGACTACCCTCCAGCGGCGGACAAGATCGACGACTGGAGGGCCACCATTCAGAGCCTCATCGGCTTCGCCAACGGCGACAATCCACGGCAGCCGAGTACTTTGCTGCCGCGGCAAGTCAGCCAGGCGCAAGCCGGTGGCGACAAGACCAGTGGGGGTGCAACCACTGTGCACTCTCCGCCCCGAAGGCCAAGATCGCCGACTCGCCGGATCCACCACGACAGCGACTCCACCGCGTCATCGGATCCACGAGCTCGTCGCGATCAACGCCAAGTTCTTCACGAACGACAGCAAGAAGACGCTCGTACTCGCATCGAGCGCCGAAGAGAAGCGCGGCATCAATCAGACCTGCGTGCTGGGCCTTCTGTCGATATGCATGCGCCAGGGGAACCAGGCGACTTGCCGTACGCGGTAGGTTGCCCTGCATTTACCCGTGAGCTGCGGCAAGTCCAGTGGCCCAGACAGAAGAATTTCAAGTCAGACGTACCAGAGAAGTACGACGGCAAGTCGCACCCGTCAGAGTTCCTCAGCATCTACACCATCGCGGTGCAAGCTACCGGGGGGCGAGACGACAAGGTCCTTGCCAACAACTTCCCGCTGGTGCTCAAGCCCGACGTCAGATCCTGGCTCATGCACTTGCCGGACAACTACATATCCTCTTGGGCAGATCTGTGCCACCAGTTTGTCGGCGCCTTTACAGGCGGCCACAAACCTCATGGCCAAGAGAGTGACTTCACCTGCTCGCCCAGAAGGAAGGAGAGCCCCTGCGCAAGTATATTCAGAGATTCAGCCGTGTACAGCGCAACATCCCAGATATCCACCCTGCCGCGGTCATTAGCGTGTTCCATCAGAACGTGCGTAACCGCAGGATGCGGGAGGAGATGGCTGTTGGGGAACGTAGTAATTTCGAAAATTTTCCTAGGCACACGCAAGATCATGGTGATGCATAGCAACGAGGGGGAGAGTGTTGTCTACGTACCAACGCAGACCGACTGCGGAAGCGATCACACAACGTAGAGGAAGTAGTCGTATGTCTTCTTCCCGATCCAACCGATCCAAGCACCGTTACTCCGGTACCTCCGAGTTCTTAGCACACGTTCAGCTCGATGACGATCCTCGGGCTCCGATCCAGCAAAGCGTCGAGGAAGAGTTCCGTCAGCACGACGGCGTGGTGACGATCTTGATGTACTACCGACGCAGGGCTTCGCCTAAGCACTGCAACGGTATGATCGAGGTGGAATTTGGTGGCAGGGGGCACCGCACACGGCTAAGGAACGATCAACAATGATCAACTTGTCTGTCTATGGGGTGCCCCCTGCCCCCGTATATAAAGGAGCAGGGGGAGGGGTTCGGCCGGCTAGGGAGAGAGGCGCAGGAGGAGTCCTACTCCTACCGGGAGTAGGACTCCTCCCCTCAATCCTATTCCAACTAGGACTCCCAAGGGGGAAAGGAGAGAGAGGGGGGTCGGCCCCTTCTCCTAGTCCTAATAGGACTTGGGGAAGGGGGGGCGCGGCCAGCTATGGGCCGCCCCTTTTCTCTTTTCCACTAAGGCCCAATAGGCCCATTTGCCTCCCGGGGGGTTCCGGTAACCCTCCCGGTATTCCGGTAAAATCCCGATTTCACCCGGAACACTTCCGGTGTCCAAACATAGGCTTCCAATATATCAATCTTTACGTCTCGACCATTTCGAGACTCCTCGTCATGTCCGTGATCACATCCGGGACTCCGAACAACCTTCGGTACATCAAAATGCATAAACTCATAATAACTGTCATCGTAACGTTAAGCGTGCGGACCCTACGGTTCGAGAACAATGTAGACATGACCGAGACATGTCTCCGATCAATAACCAATAGCGGGACCTGGATGCCCATATTGGCTCCTACATATACTACGAAGATCTTTATCGGTCAGACCGCATAACAACATATGTTGTTCCCTTTGTCATCGGTATGTTACTTGCCCGAGATTCGATCGTCGGTATCCAATACCTAGTTCAATCTCGTTACCGGCAAGTCTCTTTACTCGTTCCGTAATACATCATCTCACAACTAACATATTAGTTGCAGTGCTTGCAAGGCTTATGTGATGTGCATTACCGAGAGGGCCCAGAGATACCTCTCCGACACTCGGTGTGACAAACCCTAATCTCGAAATACGCCAACCCAACATCCACCATTGGAGACACCTGTAGTACTCCTTTATAATCACCCAGTTACGTTGTGACGTTTGGTAGTACCCAAAGTGTTCCTTTGGTAAACGGGAGTTGCATAATCTCATAGTTATAGGAACATGTATAAGTCATGAAGAAAGCAATAGCAACATACTAAACGATCGGGTGCTAAGCTAATGGAATGGGTCATGTCAATCAGATCATTCAACTAATGATGTGACCTCGTTAATCAAATAATAACTCTTTGTTCATGGTTAGGAAACATAACCATCTTTGATTAACGAGCTAGTCAAGTAGAGGCATACTAGTGACACTCTGTTGGTCTATGTATTCACACATGTATTATGTTTCCGGTTAATACAATTCTAGCATTAATAATAAACATTTATCATGATATAAGGAAATAAATAATAACTTTATTATTGCCTCTAGGGCATATTTCCTTCAGTCTCCCACTTGCACTAGAGTCAATAATCTAGATTACACAGTAATGATTCTAACACCCATGGAGCCTTGGTGCTGATCATGTTTTGCTCGTGGAAGAGGCTTAGTCAACGGGCCTGCAACATTCAGATCCGTATGTATCTTGCAAATCTCTATGTCTCCCACCTGGACTAAATCCCGGATGGAGTTGAAGCGTCTCTTGATGTGTTTGGTCCTTTTGTGAAATCTGGATTCCTTTGCCAAAGCAATTGCACCAGTATTGTCACAAAAGATTTTCATTGGACCCGATGCACTAGGTATGACACCTAGATCGGATATGAACTCCTTCATCCAGACTCCTTCGTTCGCTGCTTCCGAAGCATCTATGTACTCCGCTTCACATGTAGATCCCGCTACGACGCTTTGTTTAGAACTGCACCAACTGACAGCTCCACCGTTTAAAGTAAACACGTATCCGGTTTGCGATTTAGAATCGTCCGGATCAGTGTCCAAGCTTGCATCAACGTATACGGTGAGCTCTTTGTCACCTCCATATATGAGAAACATATCCCTGGTCCTTTTCAGGTATTTCAGGATGTTCTTGACCGCTGTCCAGTGATCCACTCCTGGATTACTTTGGTACCTCCCTGCTAAACTTATAGCAAGGCACACATCAGGTCTGGTACACAGCATTGCATACATGATAGAGCCTATGGCTGAAGCATAGGGAACATCTTTCATTTTCTCTCTATCTTCTGCAGTGGTCGGGCATTGAGTCTGACTCAACTTCACACCTTGTAACACAGGCAAGAACCCTTTCTTTGCTTGATCCATTTTGAACTTCTTCAAAATCTTGTCAAGGTATGTGCTTTGTGAACGTCCAATTAAGCGTCTTGATCTATCTCTATAGATCTTTATGCCTAATATGTAAGCAGCTTCCCCGAGGTCTTTCATCGAAAAACTTTTATTCAAGTATCCCTTTATGCTATCCAGAAATTCTATATCATTTCCAATCAGCAATATGTCATCCACATATAATATCATAAATGCTCCAGAGCTCCCACTCACTTTCTTGTAAATACAGGCTTCTCCAAAAGTCTGTATAAAGCCAAATGCTTTGATCACACTATCAAAGCGTTTATTCCAACTCCGAGATGCTTGCACCAGTCCATAAATGGATCGCTGGAGTTTGCACACTTTGTTAGCTTCCTTCGGATCGACAAAACCGTCTGGTTGCATCATATACAACTCTTCTTCCAGAAATCCATTCAGGAACGCAGTTTTGACATCCATTTGCCATATTTCATAATCATAAAATGCGGCGATTGCTAACATGATTCTGACGGACTTAAGCATCGCTACGGGTGAGAAGGTCTCATCGTAGTCAACCCCTTGAACTTGTCGAAAACCTTTTGCGACAAGTCGCGCTTTATAGACAGTAATATTACCGTCAGCGTCAGTCTTTTTCTTGAAGATCCATTTATTCTCAATTGCTTGCCGATCATCGGGCAAGTCAACCAAAGTCCATACTTTGTTCTCATACATGGATCCCATCTCAGATTTCATGGCCTCAAGCCACTTTGCGGAATCTGGGCTCACCGTCGCTTCTTCATAGTTCATAGGTTCATCATGATCTAGTAGCATGACTTCCAGAACTGGATTACCGTACCACTCTGGTGCGGATCTCACTCTGGTTGATCTACGTGGTTCAGTAGTATCTTGTCCTGAAGCTTCATGATCATCATCATTAGCTTCCTCACTAATTGGTATAGGTGTCGCAGAAACAGTTTTCTGTGATGTACTATTTTCCAATAAGGGAGCAGGTACAGTTACCTCGTCAAGTTCTACTTTCCTCCCACTCACTTCTTTCGAGAGAAACTCCTTCTCTAGAAATGATCCATTCTTAGCAACGAATGTCTTGCCTTCGGATCTGTGATAGAAGGTATACCCAACAGTTTCCTTTGGGTATCCTATGAAGACACATTTCTCCGCTTTGGGTTCGAGCTTATCAGGTTGAAGCTTTTTCACATAAGCATCGCAGCCCCAAACTTTACGAAACGACAACTTTGGTTTCTTGCCAAACCATAGTTCATAAGGCGTCGTCTCAACGGATTTTGATGGTGCCCTATTTAATGTGAATGCGGCTGTCTCTAAAGCATAACCCCAAAACGATAGCGGTAAATCAGTAAGAGACATCATAGATCGCACCATATCTAGTAAAGTACGATTACGACGTTCGGACACACCATTACGCTGTGGTGTTCCGGGTGGCGTGAGTTGCGAAACTATTCCACAATTTTTCAAATGTACACCAAACTCGTAACTCAAATATTCTCCTCCACGATCAGATCATAGAAACTTTATTTTCTTGTTACGATGGTTTTCAACTTCACTCTGAAATTCCTTGAACTTTTCAAAAGTTTCAGACTTATGTTTCATTAAGTAGATATACCCATATCTGCTTAAATCATCTGTGAAGGTGAGAAAATAACGATATCCGCCACGAGCCTCAATATTCATCGGACCACATACATCGGTATGTATGATTTCCAATAAATCTGTTGCTCTCTCCATAGTACCGGAGAACGGTGTTTTGGTCATCTTGCCTATGAGGCACGGTTCGCAAGTACCAAGTGATTCATAATCAAGTGGTTCCAAAAGCCCATCAGTATGGGGTTTCTTCATGCGCTTTACACCGATATGACCTAAACGGCAGTGCCACAAATAAGTTGCACTATCATTATCAACTCTGCATCTTTTGGCTTCTACATTATGAATATGTGTATCACTACTATCGAGATTCAACAAGAATAGACCACTCTTCAAAGGTGCATGGCCATAAAAGATATTACTCATATAAATAGAACAACCATTATTCTCTGATTTAAATGAATAACCGTCTCGCATTAAACAAGATCCAGATATAATGTTCATGCTCAACGCTGGCACCAAATAACAATTATTTAGGTCTAATATTAATCCCGAAGGTAGATGTAGAGTTAGCGTGCCGACCGCGATCACATCGACTTTGGAACCGTTTCCCACGCGCATCGTCACCTCGTCCTTTGCTAGCGTCCGCTTATTCTGTAGTCCCTGTTTCGAGTTGCAAATATTAGCAACAGAACCAGTATCAAATACCCAGGTGCTACTGCGAGCTCTAGTAAGGTACACATCAATAACATGTATATCACATATACCTTTGTTCACCTTGCCATCCTTCTTATCCGCCAAATACTTGGGGCAGTTCCGCTTCCAGTGACCAGTCTGCTTGCAGTAGAAGCACTCAGTTTCAGGCTTAGGTCCAGACTTGGGTTTCTTCTCCTGAGCAGCAACTTGCTTGTTGTTCTTCTTGAAGTTCCCCTTCTTCTTCCCTTTGCCCTTTTTCTTGAAACTAGTGGTTTTGTTAACCATCAACACTTGATGCTCCTTCTTGATTTCTACCTCCGCAGCTTTCAACATTGCGGAGAGCTCGGGAATAGTCTTGTTCATCCCTTGCATATTATAGTTCATCACGAAGCTCTTGTAGCTTGGTGGCAGTGATTGGAGAATTCTGTCAATGACGCAATCATCTGGAAGATTAACTCCCATCTGAATCAAGTGATTATTATACCCAGACATTTTGAGTATATGCTCACTGACAGAACTGTTCTCCTCCATCTTGCAGCTATAGAACTTATTGGAGACTTCATATCTCTCAATTCGGGCATTTGCTTGAAATATTAACTTCAACTCCTGGAACATCTCATATGCTCCATGACGTTCAAAACGTCGTTGAAGTCCCGATTCTAAGCCGTAAAGCATGGCACACTGAACTATCGAGTAGTCATCAGCTTTGCTCTGCCAGACGTTCATAACATCTGGTGTTGCTCCAGCAGCAGGCCTGGCACCTTGCGGTGCTTCCAGGACGTAATTCTTCTGTGCAGCAATGAGGATAATCCTCAGGTTACGGACCCAGTCCGTGTAATTGCTACCATCATCTTTCAACTTTGCTTTCTCAAGGAACGCATTAAAATTCAACGGAACAACAGCATGAGCCATCTATCTACAATCAACATAACAAGCAAGATACTATCAGGTACTAAGTTCATGACAAGTTTTAAGTTCAGTTAATCAAATTACTTAGGAACTCCCACTTAGATGGACATCCCTCTAATCCTCTAAGTGATCACGTGATCCAAATCAACTAAACCATAACCGATCATCACGTGAGATGGAGTAGTTTTCAATGGTGAACATTGTCATGTTGATCATATCTACTATATGATTCACACTCGACCTTTCGGTCTCTGTGTTCCGAGGCCATATCTGCATATGCTAGGCTCGTCAAGTTTAACCTGAGTATTCTGCGTGTGCAAAACTGGCTTGCACCCGTTGTAGATGGATGTAGAGCTTATCACACCCGATCATCACGTGGTGTCTGGGCACGACGAACTTTGGCAACGGTGCATACTCAGGGAGAACACTTCTTGATAATTTAGTGAGAGATCATCTTATAATGCTACCGTCAATCAAAGCAAGATAAGATGCATAAAAGGATAAACATCACATGCAATCAATATAAGTGATATGATATGGCCATCATCTTCTTGTGCTTGTGATCTCCATCTCCGAAGCACCGTCATGATCACCCTCGTCACCGGCGCGACACCTTGATCTCCATCGTAGCATCGTTGTCGTCTCGCCAATCTTATGCTTCCACGACTATCACTACCACTTAGTAATAAAGTAAAGCATTACATCGCGATTGCATTGCATACAATAAAGCGACAACCATATGGCTCCTGCCAGTTGCCGATAACTCGGTTACAAAACATGATCATCTCATACAATAAAATCAGCATCATGCCTTGACCATATCACATCACAACATGCCCTGCAAAAACAAGTTAGACGTCCTCTACTTTGTTGTTGCAAGTTTTACGTGGCTGCTACGGGCTTAAGTAAGAACTCATCTCACCTACGCATCAAAACCACAACGATAGTTCGTCAAATAGACTCCGTTTTAACCTTCTCAAGGACCGGGCGTAGTCACACTTGGTTCAACTAAAGTTGGAGAGACAGTCTTCCGCAAGCCATCTGTGTGCATAGCACGTCGAGGGAACCGGTCTCGCGTAAGAGTACGTGTAAGGTTGGTCCGGATCGTCTCGTCCAACAATACCGCCGAACCAAAGTATGACATGCTGGTAGGCAGTATGACTTGTATCGCCCACAACTCACTTGTGTTCTACTCGTGCAAATAACATCAAACCATAAAAACCTAGGCTCGGATGCCACTATTGGGGAACGTAGTAATTTCTAAAATTTTCCTACGCACACGCAAGATCATGGTGATGCATAGCAACGAGGGGGAGAGTGTTGTCTACGTACCAACGCAGACCGACTGCGGAAGCGATCACACAACATAGAGGAAGTAGTCGTACGTCTTCTTCCCGATCCAACCGATCCAAGCACCGTTACTCCGGTACCTCCGAGTTCTTAGCACACGTTCAGCTCGATGACGATCCTCGGGCTCCGATCCAGCAAAGCATCGAGGAAGAGTTCTGTCAGCACGACGGCGTGGTGACGATCTTGATGTACTACCGACGCAGGGCTTCGCCTAAGCACTGCAACGGTATGATCGAGGTGGAATTTGGTGGCAGGGGGCACCGCACACGGCTAAGGAACGATCAACAATGATCAACTTGTCTGTCTATGGGGTGCCCCCTGCCCCCATATATAAAGGAGCAGGGGGAGGGGTTCGGCCGGCTAGGGAGAGGGCGCGGGAGGAGTCCTACTCCTACCGGGAGTAGGACTCCTCCCCTCAATCCTATTCCAACTAGGACTCCCAAGGGGGAAAGGAGAGAGAGGGGGGCGGCCCCTTCTCCTAGTCCTAATAGGACTTGGGGAAGGGGGCGCGTGGCCAGCTATGGGCTGCCCCTTTTCTCTTTTCCACTAAGGCCCAATAGGCCCATTTGCCTCCCGGGGGGTTCCGGTAACCCTCCCGGTATTCCGGTAAAATCCCGATTTCACCCGGAACACTTCCGGTGTCCAAACATAGGCTTCCAATATATCAATCTTTACGTCTCGACCATTTCGAGACTCCTCGTCATGTCCGTGATCACATCCGGGACTCCGAACAACCTTCGGTACATCAAAATGCATAAACTCATAATAACTGTCATCGTAACGTTAAGCGTGCGGACCCTACGGTTCGAGAACAATGTAGACATGACCGAGACATGTCTCCGGTCAATAACCAATAGCGAGACCTGGATGCCCATATTGGCTCCTACATATTCTACGAAGATCTTTATCGGTCAGACCGCATAACAACATACATTGTTCCCTTTGTCATCGGTATGTTACTTGCCCAAGATTCGATCGTCGGTATCCAATACCTAGTTCAATCTCGTTACCGGCAAGTCTCTTTACTCGTTCCGTAATACATCATCTCACAACTAACATATTAGTTGCAGTGCTTGCAAGGCTTATGTGATGTGCATTACCGAGAGGGCCAAAGATACCTCTCCGACACTCAGAGTGACAAACCCTAATCTCGAAATACGCCAACCCAACATCCACCATTGGAGACACCTGTAGTACTCCTTTATAATCACCCAGTTACGTTGTGACGTTTGGTAGTACCCAAAGTGTTCCTCTGGTAAACGGGAGTTGCATAATCTCATAGTTATAGGAACATGTATAAGTCATGAAGAAAGCAATAGCAACATACTAAACGATCGGGTGCTAAGCTAATGGAATGGGTCATGTCAATCAGATCATTCAACTAATGATGTGACCTCGTTAATCAAATAACAACTCTTTGTTCATGGTTAGGAAACATAACCATCTTTGATTAACGAGCTAGTCAAGTAGAGGCATACTAGTGACACTCTGTTGGTCTATGTATTCACACATGTATTATGTTTCCGGTTAATACAATTCTAGCATGAATAATAAATATTTATCATGATATAAGGAAATAAATAATAACTTTATTATTGCCTCTAGGGCATATTTCCTTCAATGGCGATGTGTAGAATCAGAGACGTCAGTGAGCTATACGCCCTGGCCGACAAGTGTGCACGTGCTGAGGAAGGGAGGAAACTCCCCGGAGAAAATACTGCAGCAGGAGGATCTGACAGTGAGGATGCTGCCCCGGCAAAGAAAAACCGGTGACACAACAACAGGAAGAAGAAGGGCAAAGAGGTGCTAGTCGTTGAGCAGTCCGGCGATGAAGGTGGCGCCAAGAAAGCCAAAGTTGGTAGCTCCGGCAAGGAGGTTGCCGCATGCACCAACTGCCAGGCTGTGGCGGCCGCCGACAAGCAAGACGGCTCCGACAAGCAGTACTGCAAGATCCACCGCACCAAGGGCCATGACCTCCAGAGTTGCAAGAAGGTCGAGCAGCTTGTCCAGCAACAGAAAGCTGAGTACGAGCGGCGCAACAAGGAGAGGGCCCAAGGAAGTGCTGGAGAAGCCGGCAAGAAGCGCGCTGGCCGGGGAGGACGCCGCGGCAAGGCCAAGCAGCGGCAAGGAGACAGACCTCCCCGCGGCCGCGACAAGGATGAAGACGACGACGACGAAGACATGGATGATGTTGAGACCAGTGAGCAGGAGTTTCAGAAAGCCACAAAAGTCTTGTGCGTTGACGGCGGTGCTTCTCTGCATACTTCCCACCGCCAACTCAAACAGTGGGCGCGGGAAGTCAATGCGGCAGAACCACCTGTCGAATCGCGCAAGCTTCTGAAATGGTCCAGCACGCCTATCATCTTTGACATTGAGGACCACCCTGATCGCACAACTGCGGTCGGGTGCTTGCCGTTGTTGGTTTCACCAACTATACGCAACCTCAAGGTCACTAAGATGCTAGTTGACGGCGGGGCCGGCTTGAACCTGATTTCCTCCACTGTTCTCCAGAAACTCCAGATCCCTGACAGCGAGCTCGAAGAGACCGGCACATTCCAAGGAATCAACCCGGGAAGGAGCAAGCCGAAAGGGAAGGTCACGTTGCCGGTACCATTTGGCAGCGAGATGAACTTCAGGACTGAAAGGGTCACTTTTGACGTTGCCGATTTTCCATTGTCTTACAATGGGATACTTGGCCGTCCAGCGCTCGCCAAGTTCATGGCAGCCTCTCACTACGCATACAACATGCTCAAGATGCCAGGCCCGATAAGTGTCATTTCTGTCCCTAGCGACAAGAAGGATGCTCTTATCTGCGCCGACAAGATCTACCAGGAAGCAGCAGCCGCAGCAGATCGCAAGACACTTGCCGCTGAAGCTCCCGGGGGGAAGAAGAAGACCAAGTCCGACAAGAGCTCTGATGCCCACTCCGGCAAGCGCACCTCTTCGGAGTGCTGTGCTACCGTCGAGGACGCACCATCGAGCTCGACCGGCAAGTGTAAGAAGGCAATGGCAGCTCCGCCACATACTAAGAAGGTGTCCGCCAAGGAGGACGGCACTGGTGGTACCTTCACCATCAGTGCCACTCTCGACCCTAAATAGGAAAGCGCGCTCATTGCTTTCCTGCGGGCGAATGTCGATGTGTTTGCGTGGCAACCGTCTGACATCCCTGGTGTTCCCAGGAAAGTAATTGAGCACCATCTTGCCGTTTGTCCTCATGCGCGGCCCGTCAAGCAGAAGGTCAGGAAGCAAGTAGTGGAGCGCCAAGAGTTCATAGCAGAAGAAATCAAGAAGTTGGAAGCAGCAGGCCTTGTCAGAGGAGTGCTCCATCCCACGTGGTTGGCCAATCCTGTAGTCGTGCGCAAGGCAAATGGGAAATGGAGGCTTTGTATTGACTTTACTGATGTTAATAAAGCTTGTCCCAAAGACCCATTTCCCTTGCCGCGCATTGACCAGATTGTTGACTCCATGGCCGGATGTGATTTGCTTTTGTTTCTTGACGCATACTCAGGATACCATCAAATCTTCATGGCAGAAGAGGATGAGGAGAAAACCGCATTCATTACTCCATGTGGCACATACTATTTCATATGGATGCCTTTTGGTTTAAAGAATGCTGGTTCAACATTTGCAAGAGTAGTCCATGTCGCTCTGGAGCCACGGATACATAGAAATATGGAAGCCTACATGGATGACATAGTGGTCAAAAGCAAGGATAGGACAACTCTGATTCAAGATTTAGACGAGACTTTTGCAAATCTGCGCAAGATCAACCTCAAGCTCAACCCCGAGAAGTGTGTGTTTGGAGTCCCTTCCGGCAAGCTTCTCGGGTTCTTTGTGTCTCAGCGACGAATTGAAGCCAATCCCGACAAGATCAAGGCCATCGAGCAGATCGAAGCACCAAAGCACGTCAAGGATGTACGAAAGCTTACCGGTTGCGTGGCTGCTCTCAGCAGGTTTATCTCTCGGTCTGCTGAGCGCGCCCTGCCATTTTTCAAAATTTTGAAAAAGGCAGGTCCAATGAAATGGACTCCGGAAGCGGAGGCTGGCTGCAGGACTTGAAGAGATACCTGTCCTCAACTCCAACACTTGTCGCACCTAAGCCACGAGAGAAGTTGCTGCTGTATATAGCAGCAATCAATCAAGTGGTTAGTGCTGCGTTAGTAGCGGAGAGGGAGGCAGATGACGAGCCAGCGACCACGGCAAGCGCATCCAGCGACAAGTAGGGGGCTTCCCCGACAAGCTCTGGTCCCGACAAGGATGGAACTGCGCAGGTGCGCGAAGAGATACAGAAGAAAATGGTGCAGTGCCCAGTTTACTTTGTCAGCTCCCTTCTGCAGGGGGCTAGGTCAAGGTACTCTGGTGTGCAGAAGTTGCTTTTCGGCCTTCTCATGGCCTCGAGAAAGCTGCGCCATTACTTCCAAGCACATGAGATCACAGTTGTCACTCGCTTTCCGCTGAAGAGGATACTGCAGAATCCAAAAGCAACAGTAAGGATTGTTGAGTGGGCACTGGAACTGTCAAGCTTTGGCCTCAAGTTTGAGAGTACTTCAACTATCCAAAGCAGAGCATTGGCAGAATTCATAGCAGAGTGGACGCCAACGCCAGATGAAGAGATTCCAGAGACGAGCATCCCCGTCAAGGAAGCAAGTAAAGAGTGGCTCATATACTTTGACGGTGCCTTCTCGCTGCAAAGTGCTGGCGCTGGTGTGCTTCTTGTCGCACCCACCGGAGAGCACCTCAAGTACGTAATCTAGATGCACTTTCCCAAGGAGCAAGCGACAAACAATACTGCAGAGTATGAAGGCTTGCTTGCCGGTCTCTGGATCGCGGCAGACCTTGGGATCAAGAAACTCATTGTCAGGGGTGACTCGCAGCTTGTCGTCTGCCAAGTGAACAAGAATTATCAGAGTCCATTGATGGAAGCCTACGTTGACGAAGTGAGAAAGCTAGAAGAGCACTTTGACGGCCTGCAAATGGAGCATGTTCCAAGAGCTCAGAACGACATTGCCGATGGCCTGTCAAAGTGCGCCGCACTTAAGTTACCTGTGGAACCAGGGATCTTTGTGCTCAAGCTAACTCAACCGTCCGTAGCACCGTCAACTGGACAGAGCAAGAAGAGGAAGTTGATTTCTGGTGACTATTTTCTGGCAGAGCTTCCCGAAGCCGCCAAGAAGGTCCCCAAGATCAACACCAAGAGTGCTGAGGAGCAGTCTGCTCCGGCAAGCCCTAGGGTTTGTTCCGTCGAAGCAGACGCTCCCGACAAGTTTTGCTCAGGCAAGCTTGCCGGGGAACGTCAAGCTCCGGCAGAGCCGCAGGCTCTTGCCGTAGAAGCGGATGTTCCCACAGCAGCAGATATGCCTTTAGTCCTTGTTGTTGAGCCACAAGCTCCAACATGGGCACAGCAGATTGTCCGTTTCCTTTAGACAGGAGAACTTCCCGAAGAGCAAGAAGAGGCGGAAAGAGTAGCCCGGCAGTCTAGTATGTACCAGTTTGTCGATAACACACTGTGCAGAAGAAGACTCAACGGTGTGAAATTGAAGTGTATTCCCCGGGAAGATGGACAAAAGCTGTTGGCAGAGATACATGGAGGCATATGTGGTCACCACATTGGCACAAGAGCACTTGTCGGCAAAGCATTCCGGCAAGGCTTCTTCTGGCCGACAGCCCTCCAGGATGCAACTGCACAAGTAACCAAATGTGAAGCGTGCCAGTTCCATTCCAAGCAGATACACCAGCCAGCTCAAGCCCTTCAGACGATCCCTTTATCCTGGCCATTTTCAGTCTGGGGGCTCGATATCCTCGGCCCCTTTCCCCGAGCAGTCGGGGGCTTTGAGTACTTGTACGTTGCAATCGACAAGTTCACAAAGTGGCCGGAAGTGGAACCAGTGAGGAAGGTGACAGCACCAATCTGCGATAAATGGCTGCGGGTTCTCCTCAACGATCCAGCACCAATCTGCTCTCCACTCCTCCCACTTGCCGCGGAACTCGCCCTCCAGATACGAATCTTTCTTGCCGGCCCTTGAGATCCAAGCGATCCCGCCGGATAGAGGCTCTCCTCTCTCTAATCGGGGCATGAAGAAATGGCGGAAAAGGGCAACGTTGGGGTGGACTCCGACAAAGTTTTCGCAAAGGTGTGCGAAAACTGCCATGGTCAGAACGGCGTTGGGAGTGAAGTCAAGGAGGCAGAGGCCATAGGTGTTCATGATGTCGCAAAAAAATTCGGAAAAGGGCGGGCAGAGCCCGCAGTAGAAGAACACAGCAAAGAAGGGATATCCTTGCGGAGCGATTTTGTGAGCAGTGGCTGGGAGTACCTTGGTGCTCGGGTGTGCTCGCGTCTCCGTCGACCAGAAGAGGTAGTAGTACTCCCTCAACTCCTTCGCGGCAAGCTTGGGGGGGAAGATGGCCCGCTCCTTCCGCAACGCCGCGAACCGCTGCACCTCGGTCGACTTCACAGCCTTCCCCTTGTCGGCTTTCGAAGCCATGGCGGAAGTGGTGGAAGGGGTCGACGGCGTTGGTGGTGCTGGTGGCGATGGGGGGCAGGGCGCTGCTCTCTTGTTGCTTTGGGAAGACGAAGGCGGGGCGGAGGCTTCTGAGATTGGAGAGGAAAGGGGACGAGTGGGCGCACCACCCGTGCTTCCCCTTGCCTATAAAGGGGGAGGTGGCGGACGTTCCGCCTTTCCTAATAAAGAAACTGCCCACGATCTCTCCCACGACGCCGCGTTCGACGCGTGCCATTCGGGGAGGGCGCGGTGGATGCGGAGTAAGATACGGCATAACCTAGGCCGTGCATGTCCGTGCCCTGTTTTGGGCCTGGCCCAACAGCGCTCGGCACCGTGTATGGCCCAGGCCCCGGGGCTCCTGTCGGTGTACTAAAGTAGGGGTACCTTAGTATCCCGAACTTGTGCACGGGCAGTCGCAGCGTCCCGCGGCAAGGCTTGCCGGGTGACCGCCAAGATCCTCCATGGTTCCTTTGGAGCCATTCAAGAACAAAGTATCCAAGACCCCGGCAAGAGGAGCTTGCCGGGAAGGAGACAAGACCCCGGCGAGAGGAGCTTGCCGGGAAGGCCAACCAAGGCATCTCAAGGAACTTGCCGCGACGCACCACGTGACCCGGCAAGGCCCGGTGAGCGACAAGCTCCCGGACGCGACAAGACAACGACCGCGGCAAGGCATTTGTCGCGGCAAGCCCCCACTCTGTACCTGCGCTCCAGCACATCCACCAATGTGTCGCTCTGGGACCCTTCCAGAGCGTACGTGGCGGGAAGCTGTGCAGCCAGAGGTACACGGTGGCGAGCGGCGCTGACAAGATTGCCATCGTGGCAAGCAGAGACGTCCCTGGCGGTCCCTTTCTGCATCGTCTAGGCGACACAGACAGGCATTTAATGCCCTTGTCCCCTGCCGTCAGGGTTAGGTATGATAACACTGTAGTAGGCGGCGGTGCCAACCGCCATGCCTTTTTCATTTTTGCCCTCATCTATGTTGCCACCTGTCGGTGACCCCTTAGACATATAAAAGGAGGGCCATGCGCAACGTAGAGGGGGTCGGCCAACAGAACGCACTCACGCTCGGTCTAGCTAGCTGTTGGTGTGTACTGTAGCAATCAGCGCTCCCGAGCAAGAAACCAATACAACTACAAAGCAGGAGTAGGGTTTTACGCATCCGTGCGGCCCGAACCTGGGTAAACTGATCGCGTTGCTCGTGCGCTTCGCCTCGATCTGCTCTTCGTGCTCTCTCCGCCCCCCGCCGAACCGAAAGGGGCCCGGTCCGCCGTGGTCCCATAGGTGTCCGTGGGATCAACACCCCCGACATACTTATTGATGTGACTACGATTTATTGAACATTGTAGCAAAGGGAAAGATAGGATTTGATCGATAACAGTCCGATCAATAATCATAGCCTAGTCCACTAAGAAAGATAGCCTAGTCTAAGATGTCTAACCGCATGAATCACATCCATGCATGGAGACGTGCTGCGCAACTAGAGACTCGATGATACTAGTTAAGTTAACATGGTGGAGAAGGTGATTTACACAAAAGAAATCCAGGAAACTTACACATAGAGTGTCTCTTTTAGTAAAGAAACGGTTTTGTTGTTTGTCACCCGACTGAGAAATAGTTGTGTCTCACTCACATGCTCAACCATATCAGATGCAAACGCTCAGTGATTCTGCAAAGGCGACTGGAGACTCATTCGGGTCGTTTTCGTTGTTGTTTTTTTGTGGGGGGGGGGGGGGGGGAGGGGGGTTGTCTCGCAAGTGTCTTGCTCACTGGGTTATATGTTTTTTAGACCTTTTTGTTCTACACGCATATTGCAGTGACCGTTTGCTCCCTCGATCACCCACAAACATTATAAATGGGTCGAGCCAGCACGCGATTAGATGTGCCTCTCTCAAGAGCGCATGCTCTCATTTTTTCAATTTTTTCACATGATATTTTTCTATCGGCCGGTTTTATTGCTCAAAAAATATCTCAATTAGATTTATTTTATTTTTAAAAACGTTCACAAATAAGAAAAAATGTTCGCAAAAACAAAATGAATTCAAAAATTGCTCGCAGATTAAAAAATCTTTGTGAATTCAAAAATAATAGTTTATGGATTCAAAAATGTCCATGAATTCTATAAAAGTTCATGAATTTGAAAAACAAACCATGAATTTCAAAACATGCCTGCAAATAAAAAATGTTAAACAAATTTTAAAAATGTTCACAAATTGAAAAAAATGGTATAAATTCCAAAATAGTTTATGAATTTCGAAAACAGTCATGCAGTTGGAAAGAGTTCATGAATTAAAAAAATCGTCAATTCCAAAAAGGTTTAGTATTTTTTTTCTAATTTCAAAAGGTACTATTTCAAGACAATGTTCGCGAACTTAAGTAAAGTTCACAAATTAAAATAATAAAGATGAAAGAAAAAGATAGAAATGAAGAAAACTGTGAAAAAGAAACCTACCAGAACCTCGCAAGACCTATATCTCGCTTTAAGAGGCAGGGAAGGTACTATCTGCTGAATGGAAGAACTACCACGCGTGAGACTGGGCCGGCCCCTTTTTCTACTTTTTTCCTGAGACAAACACTTCCCTGGTTCGTTCGTACTTTCGTTGTGGCTTGGCTGTTTTTTTTTTCTACGGACGTCTCTTTCTTTTTTTCGGTTTCTTTGTTTCTTCGCTAGTTTTCTTTGTTTTTTTCTATTTTCATTTGTTTTCATCGGTTTCTTTGTTTTTTATTCTTTTTATTTGTTCTTTTATTTTCTCATCGTTTTTCTTCATTTCTTTCTTGGGTTTCTTCGGGTTTTTTATGTTTTTGTCAGTTTTCGTCCCTTTCTCTCGGTTTTCAATAGGTTTTTCTTTTTTTTCTTTTTTCTGCTTTTTTATTTCTTTCTCAGCTTTCTTTGTTTTTTCTTGTTTCTTTGTTTCCTTTTCTTTTTTTAGTTTTTCACGGTGTTCAGTACACATTCAAAAAAATGCAAACATTAGAAACATTTTTTTATATATGTTTAAAAAAGGTAAACAGGATTAACAATTTAAAATAATACTTTTTGTCTAATTTTTCCATACACATTGTAGATTTTTTATAATAATTTAATATTTTTTTCCAATACAGGTTCAACATATTAAAAATACTAGTTTAAAAAAATTAATACATTGTCAACATTTTTGTACAAATTGTTTAAAATTATTAAATGCATGATTAATATTTTTAAATATAAGATTAACATTTTTTAATACATGTCAAAAATAATTCTACAAACATCTTAAGCCGAGTAGCAAGTGCATATGTTTCAAATGTGGTTTCAACTGCAAGTTTTAAAAAGGGGTTGTAAACGCTTGTGCGAGAGTCTTAACCTATGGGTTTTAGGTTGTGTTTAGGTTTCTAGGGGTTTAAAAAGTTGTTTTCTAGTACAACCGACCGAGATTGTTTTTAATTTCATATTTTCTTTTAAATTTCATAAAAAATTAGGGATGACAGTTTGGCCCATGGGTATGGGTACCCGCGGGTATTCTACCCGAAAACAATGGGTATGGGCAAGATTTGAAGAGATTTTCTACTCACAAGTAATGGGTACCCATACCCGCAAAATATATGGGTAGGGTATGGGTAAGAAATTGTGCCCATGGGTAACCCAATGGATACCCAGAAAAAATTAATAAATGGAAATAACTCCTATAACATGTGGGATTAACATCCAACTCATATGGTCTAACCCTAAATCTCGTATTCCTTAAACAAGTCATAGCTCATAGGCTCATAATCACCTGCTCGCCATTCCTCATACGTCCTATGTGACTCCTCAAAAAGATGAAATATCGACTCTTCGCTATCAGACTCTTGTCGAACACTCGATCCAGCGATCCCCAATTCCCACCACCGCCTTCCACTACGTCGGCCTTCCACCAACTGCTGCTCATACTCCTCTGATGCCTCCAAGAGGCCACCCACTGGAGGAGGCCACATACGTGCTATACTACTCTACCATGATCACTTGAATTTTGAACTCATTTCTCTATCTTTTAAGAATTTGAATGCTATATATTGTATCCAGTGGATACCCATTGGATATAGGATACCAGATGGGTATGGGCATGGATGTCAGTTTATACCCAGGGGTATTGAAGTGGGTGGGTATAAAAAGTTTCTATATGTATGAGTTTGGGTAGAAGGAGGTTGTCCCGCCCATACCCTATCTATTGCCATCCCTATAAAAAATCCTACTGCTTGTACGTGGGTGTCCAGCGTGCAATTACATGTGACAAGGCTTGCAAGCGCCTCAACACACAACTAGTCTACTCGTAAAACACACACACACAACTAGTGCCAGACAAACTTTAGAAACCAGAGAATACCCCGCGCGTTGCTGCGGGAATCAATTGCAGTATATTTTAGTGATTTGATTGTTGATGCTTCCATAGTTGAATTAATAATGTATGAACCAAAGCTAAAAAATATTATATATTGTATCTGATTATTGTGTAGTCAGAAAATATTTCGAATGTGGCATAAGGTAATGAAAAACTTTTTTTCTTGCATGTTTGGACCTTTGATGAGATGACATGTGTGGTGAGGTGAAAGGTGTGTATGAGATCAACTAATAATGAAAAAACTTTTTCCCATGCAAGTAGTGGTGGGTTTTTGATGAGATGGCATGTGTGCATGTTGAGATAAATAGAATAGTGGGGATCAACTTCTTATGTATATAGGATAAGATCCTACCACTCACGCGCACCGCTATGGTTGACTTGTAGAATTCCAAAAATGCCATTTCTGAGCATTCATTGATTTTTTTTTGTCCTCCGGTTATTCATGTTCTCTATACTACTCCCTCTGTAGTGATCTAAATGCTCTTATATTAGTTTACGGAGGGAGTACTTGTCAATATTTTCCGTGTGATGCTATGATTGACTTATATATTTTTTTAAACATCATTTTTAGCATCAACCTTGTGGATTTTATCGTGTGATTGTCTTTTATTTCTGTTAGCCAATATTCTTGTGCAGCCCGAATACAAAGAACATATACATGGTGTGTATGCTACTCCCTCTCTGACTCCAGCCCAGAGATGGAAACCAGGTGGGTGGAGTGACAAATAGTGTTACTACAAAACGGGCTGACATCAGTCGACTGAGAAATAATGGAGACGTTGGGAATCAACCGACTGGAAACACGAAATCACTAATCGAGGAGTATTTGTTGTAAAGATCACTTCAACTCTCCTGGTTGTGACAAGTGGTGCACATGCAGCGCACCACTTGTCGCAATCTAGGAGTTTCTTTTCGTAGATCCATTTATTCAAAATGTTTTATCTCTCAAATCGTGCGTTCAAATCTCGAACCGTTTTCACTGTTGGACTCCTCACGCTGAGATCTTCAAAACTAGATCCCATGTTGATAGGTTTTGATGAACTTTTTTTCACGAAAAAACGGACGAAAAAACCGACCCGAAGCACGGGTTTTTTCCCTTTCCGAAAGAGGCACGCCCGCGCCTCTCACAAAATCACAACCGTGCCTCTCGTGGAAGCAAATCATGACTCCCGCGAAAGAACAAAAAAGAGAAAACGCATTTTTTTCTTTCCGAGAAGGCACGGCCGTGATTCTTGCGAAAGCACGATCATACCTCTCACGAAAGCACGACCATGACTCACGCGAAAGGAAAAAAAACAGAAAACGCGTTTTTTTCGTTTTCGAGAGGCACGGCCATGACTCTCGCGAAAGCACAACCGTGCCTCTCGCGGAAGCAAAACCGTGACTCTTGTGAAAAAAAACAGAAAATGCGTCTTTTTCGTTTTCGAGAGGCACGGCCGTGACTCTCGCTAAAGCACAACCGTGTCTCTCACGAAAGCAAAATCGTGACTCGCGAAAGAAAAAAAACAGAAAACACGTTTTTTTTCGTTTTTGAGAGGCACGGCCGTGACTCTCGCTAAAGCACAACCATATCTCTCGCGGAAGTAAAACCATGACTCCCACGAAAGGAAAAAAACAGAAAATATGTTTTTTTTGAAAGGCAAAACCGTGACTTGCGAAAGGAAAAAAGAACAGGAAATGCGTTTTTTTTTATTTTCGAGAGGCACGGCCATGACTCTCGCGAAGCAAAACCGTGCCTTTCGCCGAAGCAAAACCGTGACTCTCGCGAAAGGGAAAAAAAAAAAGAAAATGTGTTTTTTCACGCAAAAGAAATCAATTTAAAAAAAACAAAAGAAATTTTTGTCAAAAAGCTAAGGAAGACCGGTGAAAAATCAAAACGTAAATAAAACCAAAAAAACGTTTAAAAAGCCGAAAACATGTGCGGAAAAAATAAAAAAATAAAATCCGAAAGGAGCGCACCACTGTCCTGTGCCCCGTGGCGCACACCACTGTCCGTTTCACCTTATCTCCTCCGAGCCCACCTTCTCCTACCTCCCCGATCCTGCCATGGATCCCCCCTTATCCTACCTTCCCTACCCAGCCATGGATCCCCCCAACGGCGGAGCCAGGATTCGAGTATAGGGGGGCCGAGTACGTATATTGATCGAATCTTATTGATAATTACTAGTTGCTTCTGCTAAAATTGTTGATCGTTGGGGGGGGGGGGGGGGGGGGGGGGGGGGCAGGCCCCTGCTCGCGCCCCTGGATCCCCCCTTCTCCTACCTCCCGATCCCACCATCGATGTGCCTCCCTCGATGCACCCAAATCGACGGTGATCCCCCCTTCTCCAAGAGATCAAGCTTAGGATGGCTTACTGCAAAGCTAGCGCGAGGTTGCTGCAAGACTGCATCTCAACTCTGGCGTGCTGCAACGTCAGAAAGAGACAGTTGCAAGTCTTTGCTCCAGGTGGTGTGCTACAAGGGCGAAGGCGTGGCTGCTGCAAGCTGACATAGCAACTCCAGCAAGCCGATTTCTCGGCTCGTGCTACGCGTTACTCGTTAGTCGGAGACTTGCTCTTTCTTGAAAAAAAAGACTCATAAACTTTAACCATTCTGAAACTGCTTTTCTTTTCCAGTCTAGACTAGATGCAAACTGCTTGGCGGTTCAGATATCGCCATCAGACAAATATGCGCCGACCTGGCGCTCCGCGGATCAGGATAAGATGAACCATTCTTATGTTAAATGTCAAGGAGGGGACGTCGCCATGTCATGTGGCCACAGGTGATCTAAAGAACTCCCACTGTTGGCATCGTGTACATTACGTACGTACTCTCTTCGTTTCTTTTTAGTCCACATATAAAGTTTAATCAAAATTAAGCTTTATAAAGTTTGACTAGCTTTATATTAAAAAATAAACAGTTATAATATGAAATCAATATTATCAGATGCACCATGAAACGTATTTTCATACTATATAATTTTAGTATTGTAGGTGTTCATATATTTTTATACAAATTTGATTCAACTTTGTGTGGTTTGACTTTGACCAAATCTTATATACGGAGTAAAAAGAAACAAAGGGAGTATACAATCTTAGTCATGCTCCAAGTCAATCACAGAGCGCGTTAGCATTGCACCACGACGCAGCACGCACATCACGCGTGCCATCAGAGCCTGCACGGATAGACCCGGAGCCTCGAACCAACACGTGATCGGAGGGAGATTCCATCATCATCAACACGCCCGCCGACACGCAGCTGTCCTCATCAGCGCCTTAAACCAGATGCGAGACGCAGCACCACACGACATGCAAATGAATTCAGGCAATCAAGCTGCCCCCCGTTGCTTACAGTGCCTGCAGCAGCACAGGAAAAGGGCAATTTCGTGTGGGTGCTGCACCAGCCAGGCCATTGCGCATTTGCACCGCACCCGTGTGACTCTTCAGGCACTTGCTAGAAGCTGGAAGCTTCCTCACCTGACAGATAACGCGCCCGGTGTCGTCTCAGAGACCACCAACAAAATTCACAAACTGTAACCACGGCTGGGCCGGTGAGCCGCGGCTGCAGCATCACCTGACATTCATTTCCGAAAAAGAGAAGAAGGCTTTTCACCGGCATCACTGTATAAGATGGGTGCTAAATATATACAGAATGGAAGCTAGGGTAAATGAAAATCTATTGCAAACGAACGACGGCGGCGGCGGAGGGTTTCTGTTGCTACTTTTTATGCACAGGAAGTCCGGGCTGGAGCGGCGCCTAGCAACGACCCGGGCGGGAAAAGAAACGAAAAATGGGACGGGGGTGGAGTTTCCTGAAGGCTGCGGCATCACATCGCGGCTGCAAGTCCTTTTTCTTTATCAGCTGGTTCTGTTAAGTAGTGCGCCCGATCACCGACCATATCTTGTATCCCTGGAGAAAGCATCATACATTAGAAAGAGTCGGAGTTGAAAGAGAAAGAAGATAACTCAATCAAAGGTTGTTATAAGGAAATTATATAAATCGCAAGGCGGCAGTCATGCTGAATTTGATGGTTAGCCTCAAACTACTACTACTTGCAGCATAAAATCCTCACAAAAAATTTATATTCGCAGCTAAATCTGAAGTCCTAAACAGCTGCTCATGCATACAGAACAGATACGAGAAGATGGTTAGTACAAGGGAAGCAGTCATATTGGTGAAGGTTTGGACTGGTATGCAGCCATTGGATACTCCCTCCGTTCCGAATTATAAGATGTTTTGAATATTTCAATATGGACTATATACAGATTTCAATGAACGAACAAACACACTAAAACGCGCCTATATACATCCGTTTCAGAAGAAAGGTTAGAACATCTTATAATAGTCCATCTTAGAACATCTTTAGGAGCATGTGGTTACAATATAAGCCCAATAACTATGGCATAGAATAGCAGATTTTCTATACTGACCTGTAATGGAAACTGGCCATTCTTCCTGGTGTTGCCATACTAGGTACGGCCCCTGTGACAATGTACTCATCATCGATTTCATCAAATCTGAGTTCCCTCAGGTCAACGGCTTGTGTCGGAACCTCGAGATTGAAGTTCTCCAGATGAGCCTGATTGCTGTTCCTCCTTCCACTTCCTCTCCCTCTTCTCCGGCTTCTTGGATATCTACAAAAAGCCTTGCAACAAATAAAAGACCACCACTTCCTCCTAGCCCTACGGAGCACTTCATAGTCGTCTCCAGTATCATCATCCCCATACTCAATGACATAGTCTCCGAGAACGATGCCATTAGGAACTTGCGCATGTATCGTGCTCAAGACATCCACGATATCAGAAGATTGCTGGAAGTTGTCCCAATCAACTTGCCTGGCAGGATCTATTTCTGAAGGGCGTGAATCTGGATGCTTTTGCTGTGTGTGCTTCTGAAGCTCATTGAAGTTGCCAGTAAAGGAGCAGCAATCCTCTTCACAGCATCTCTTCTTCTGGTTAAGATGCAGACGAGCCTCGCTAATCACAATCCACCCGATAACATCACCTCTACACAACGGGCAACTTGGGCGGTTGTTTGCGTGAGACGACACAATGTGGATGCTATCAAGAGGGGCCACAGCAATAGATGAGACCTTGACGTTGGCAGGCAGCTCATAAGCACCTTTGAACCTCTCAAGACAGTTGGAGCGGGTCTGGTCGGTGTCACACACAAACGGCCTGCAACCCTTCTCGTAAGATGTGCACCTCAGTAGGACTGCGTTGTGAGGGTAATCTAGGCAGATTGGGCAGGTAACATCCTCCTTCCAGCTTTTATCAAGATGTATGTCGAGATCAAAAGAGCTGGGCCTCACCACCTTCTTCACCATCAGGTTTCCTGAACCCATGTCGAACTCGGTAGCAGAACTTGTGTCCCTTAACAGATGCAGCTTTTCATCACAACCTGCATGGCATCAACAAGCAAAACAGATACTAATTAGCACCGGGTTCCTCCTTTCTAAACATAGCATATATTTTCTGTCCAACATACTGTATTTAGCATTTCCATCAATACAGAACATGGTGGCTGATGAATGATGACAGTCTATGTATGGCAGAGTAAAGACATGTTCAGTACCCAATCAGTCCATGTAATCATTAATTTTTCCCATAAGCTCTTTTGATCCACTAATGATTTGCTAAAAGCCTATTCCATTTATGCTCAAAAACAAAAAAAGAGAATCCCGGCCCAACCCCCTAACGCAAGTGCTACTGGTTTTACTACCTTCGTCTGATTTCAAACCCCCAAGATCATCATAGCGCTCTGGCCAAACCCAGCCATCTATCCGACCAACCAATCAAAAATCCTAAACAGGAGAAATCCTAGCAGGAGAAATGGAAATCAGACAGCAGAATCCCCAACGCCAACGGGGCTCGATCTGGGTGTGTGCTGACCCAAAACCAACCAAAACTCCTAACCAGCCGCTTCAATCCGCATCTGGACAGGGCGCCTCACCGGCAGCGCGGAGGAGATCGGGGCTGAGCCGACCATCAAATCAAATCACGCGACACGAGTATATTCGCCCGCCGGCCTAAACCCCTGAGCTCTAAGAATCACTCCATCCCACCAAAACGCGTCGGCAAGGGGCTAAACAAACAGCCCCAAATCCGCCCGAACGAAACCCGCGGAAGACTCGCGCCGCCCCGGCAGCGCGGCATCCCCAAAGTCTCTTCCGCATCAGGTAAAACGAGAAGGTCGACTGGCCAGGAGCTCCGATCGACTGGAGGGGAGGAGACCCCGAAATCGAACAGGGGGGGAATGGAAGGGGGGAGCCGTACCGTCGCCGCCGCCGCTGACGCCGCCGCGGCGCGGGGTAGGTGGCGGTGGTGGGAGAGGGGAGGGGAGGGGAGACGAAGGGAGAGGGGAGAGAGGTGAGGGGGAGTTGAAAAAACCGTACCCTCCCACAGCTCGCACGCACGCACGCTCGCCAAGGACTTCCGAGGTGGTGGTGGTGATGATGCAGCCACCCTCTCCCTATCTCTCTCTCTCTCTCTTCTCTTTTCTACTCGCGCATCGATCCAAGTCGCCATCCATTTCGGCTCTTCCGTTCGGTTTTCTTATACCGGGTCGCACTCCCCTTTCCTCTGCCTTTTCCCCGTTTCTTTTTCACGGGAAAATCGACCCTTTTGTTTTTTTCTGTTGTTATTATTTTAAGTTTTTCGCCTAGTAGTTATTACTCCCTCTTTTCACAGATATAAGATGTTTGGATATTTAATATGGACTATATGCGGACTGGAATGAATGAACAAACATACTAAAACATGTCTATATACATTTGATTTATATATATAAAAAAAAAAAGTTTGCCCCGCGAGGCGCTCGGACTCCTCGATTTCGATCCGGAGTGCCCTCGCATTTTTTGAGTGGGGTGTCTACGCACGTCCTTCTCCGCCAAGGCGGATGACATCGCGAAGGATCTTGTCGTCTTCGGCGGTGGGCGAAAACAGCTTCGACGCGGATCTGCGGGACCCGTAGGCAGACCGGCGGGAGGCTGGCAACCATGGGCGCGGCTCGGCGATGCGGGCAAGAGCACCCAACGCCGCCAGGGAGGAGCAGGGCCTAGAGGTGTCAGGCAGCACCAGCCGCCCCACTGACTAATTGGGGAGGGCACAGACAGTTGCCCCTCCGGGCCACCTGGGAGGCTGTAGAGCTCGAGTTGTCGCCCCTATCCATCTGCGACCGAACGAGGGCAATGCAGAGTGCGAGCTCCTCGTCATCCAGGGCGGATGAGCCGGAATCCTCCTTAAGGAGCATCGCCCGGTCGATTGGATCGGACATGTTGTCAAAACCATTGCCGGAGCTGGCCATGGTGGAGGGGATGGGACAAGGACGGGCAGTGAGACAACGAACAATGTAAACAAAACCGGATGAGAAGAGTGTGGACTTTGACTAGAGGTGGGGTATTTATGGGGACACGATGGAGACAAGGTGGGCTAGTGCGAGCTGAATCCGACATGGTGGATATGTTTTGGGGATGCCGAACAACCTGAACGCATATGGTCGTTTTTTTCTAACATAATACAAACGCAAGCGCTCATATACACACACATACACTCACCTATATGAACGCATGTACACACGCCCTACCCAAATGAGCACCTTTGAAAGACTGAACCGGCACAATTTTGTGACCGGCCCGTCCGTCCGAACACACGGGGGTATTTGGAGGGTCCGATTATAGATGCTCTAATAGCTTTACTGGATCATCTAAGGACAGGGCTAGGTTCGTGCAATTCATATTCGAAGGCACATTTGAAACATGCACTTACTTTAGACACACGGAGCAAATTAACCTGCTCCGGGAATGTTCCCACGGAATCGTCAAATGCGCTTTGCGTAGGCAGTGAGATTGTGTGTGGGAGAATATGAAAGCGTTTTTTTTTTCGCTCACGGAATAATAAGACGGGAAAGGGACGGCCGGACGGTTGACGTGTGGAGGAAGACCATGGCATATGGCAATTGAAAAAAGAAAGCAAGACTCCGTTACAACTCAACCACAAACGCGAAATTCACACCTGCTACCACCTCTTACTCTACTCTACTGCCATCGGGTATGAAATGTGGAAGCAGGCAACCTGAGTTTAGTATGTGGAATAAATGGGTGGCGGTAAAACTTCACACGGCCCGGTCGCCACTCCATAGTACCGGGGTTAGGTGAGGAGACCCTGACCTCCAGCTACATTTCATCTGCATCTGTCACCGTGGGATCACACTGAAGCAACCCGACAACCTCTCGGTCTACCTCAGCGAAGATCGTTCAAGCTCAAGACTTTAAACGGAATCCAACAAGGCCATATATCATTTTCCCGACAAGTCAAGTCATACGCTGCATACAATTTAGTCAGTCTCCCCATCGCCGCTGAGACTAGTCATAGGTTCAACTGGGCAGAACGGTGTAAATAGGACTGTCGATACCAGCAGCCGCACAAAAATTTCGACAAAGGACGCACCATTATTCTAGAATAGATATCGTCGACGAAACACACCAATGGCTGCGAGGGCAGTAAGTAGTGCTGGAGCTCCACAGGAAGAGTGGGCGTGGAGACTAGTACGGGACGTTCTTGGGCAGGTTCCGGATCACGTTGCTCTTCATCCCGATCTTGGTCCTCATCGTCTCCACCCCGCTCTTGTTCATCGCTCGCAGGACCTTCAGCCTCACCATCTGCTCCTTGGACTGGACCGTCACCAAACCCATGCTCTTGTAGCTGAAAAAGGGGAACAGAAACGCAGTTAAGCATAAGGGTCTCGGCATTTTACGAATGCAACATGACAAAGATACTTGAATGGATAGGATGAAGAATGCAGGATTCAAACCTGGAAGCCAGGGAAAGTGCAAGAGCACGGTCTGCTGCAACGGAAGGCCGTGGCTTCTGGCGGTAGTAGCGAATGAACTCTCGGGAACCAAGAGTCGTCACACGTCTCCCCTTCTCGCTCTTGCTTGTGATCACGAGCTCAGATCCACCACCTCCCAGTTCAATGCTGTTGTCCATGTCACCAGCAGCAGCCAGCTGCTTACCCTCCACATCAACATAGCTGCAACCAGAGTAAAACAATGCCATTAGGTGTTAGATGTGCGCAGCACATTCACCACTAAGGATACTTAATATCCAACAATGACCACACAGATACTACTTGCACATTCACCACTAAAGGATACTTAATATCCAACAATGACCACACAGATACTACTTGCACATTCACCACTAAAGGATACTTAATATCCAACACTGATCACACAGATACTACATGACTATGATTCAGTGGACAGAGATGAGCATTTCAGATTAATTTTACTTTTGTTCAAAAATTATTCCAACAAAGATGGCTAATTAACAGAACACAACTATCAACAGCATTCTGCTTCAATCTAAGCATTCATGGAACCACAAAAAAGCAAGAGCCAATGCAAAGAGCAAAAATTCTAGAATTTGGAGAACATATGCTAAGATGAGCACGTTCTCAAACAGGGTTGTCTTGAAAAAAGCCCATCAGAAGCCCAAACTCAAAACCCTAATATTATCAAAACTAATGTTCTTATTACAGGAAACAAGAAGGTTAGTAACAATTTTGCAAGAAGAAACTTATTAATACAAAAGTTTAGCACAGTACAAACCTGCTGCTGTAATCGTAGAAATCCTCAAGGTCAGCATCTTCATCCTCCCCACCATCTCCATAACGCAATTTGCAGTGACCTTTTGCATCCATATGCTTCCTGACAGCCTCAAGGCTTTGGAAAGGCTGGCATCTGTCATTGCAGTAGAGGCACATAAAATCACGCTTCACCTGCAGGCAGAATAACAAGTACAAGATCATGTTAGAAAACATGCAACTAGCGAACCAGGACATTAGTACTGATGGGGAAATGCCTACCTTCAGTCCAACATATATAAGAAGGCCATTGGGATCTTTCAAGTATTCACTGTCAGGTATGAAGAAACCATGCTTTTTGTGCATATGGATCATGCAGTCCTCTATGTTGTCATGCTTGAGATCACACATGAAGCAGTCCGAGGGATCCAACATTTCAAGATCAGCCATCTCATCATCTGATTTAGAGTCCTCATCAACTTGCATGTTTGAGGTAGACTCCAGCTCACTTGGGTCCACTTCAACCCACTCTTCCTCCTCCTCCTCATCCTCATCTTCATCTTCTTCCATTGCAGAGGGGGCTCTACGAGGGACTCGCTCAGGAAGTGGCTTGACTACTGCAGCAGTGGAGGCATTGGGCTCCTGAGAAGCTCTTAAGAGATGCGACCGCGTGGTGAGATGTTGGGCATGAGCTTTTGCACTCCTGTACCCTTTTCCACAAAGAGCACAGCTGTAAGACATCGGAGGAGCAACGGTAGAGTTGCTCCCCTCTGCTAAAACAGTTTGTCTAGCAATAAAGAGAGCCTCGGTAACTCCAGGAACTCCAGCCACCTGACAAACACTGAATGTCAAAATGATGCACAACAGAAGTACGACGCTGACATAAGCAAGAAGCAACAAAATCAAACAGTTCCCAGTAATGTGCTACAACTACAATTGCCAAGTTGATCAAATAGAAATATGATACCAAGTTCCACCTAGGGTTTAATTGTCAGCTAACAGAGTATCCCGAAACAGACACTTAAATTGGCTTGCCTCCATTTTGTTCGCTAAAATTGCGTACCGGGAGGTCGTTTGCAGATAACATATATAGTTTTTTCTCCAATAAGTAAGATAATCCTCCCTCATCCTCTAACAAATTAGACATGTATGATCTACAGCAGGGACAAGCTGCAGGGCATCATCTCATGAACAAAGCAGGCATGTATAACATTTCTTCTACAAACTGAATGGCGCATTCCAAAAGACAAATCACAGCTAGCCCTTCTCTACGATCTTAACCAAAGCAGAGTAGGAAGCTTGCACATAGCCTCCTTTCTTAAGTTGACAGTATAGAGTATACCTAAAATTTCCAATTAAACTGCTCGCCCTGCAATCTAGTGCCTCCAGTTACCTCAAAACAATGAGCAAAAAAATACTCATTCTGATTATCCATGAGCACTAACACGAGCCAGCCGCCTAAACCTAACAAAACAAGCAATAAAAATTCGCAGGTGAAGTGTTTGCGCAGGCACAATCTCCGCTCCAGAAGCGCGCAACGCATCACATACCCCTTCATGTCGCCTACAGAAGGCCCATCTGCTGCTACCTAACACGAACCCTAACGGAAAACACACTCCAATCCGGCGAGACCGGCGGGGGGAGAAGCTGACCGCGGCGCGGGGAAGACGGAGCATACTACCTTGCGCTTGAGGTTGTAGCGGTGCCACTCGGAGCGGTAGTGGAGGCGCTGCTCCTCCTCCTCCTCGAACGCCGCGTTGCAGGCGTTGCAGGTCACCGTCGGCATCTTGGCCGCCCTTCCTGTCCCCTCGGGTAGGGCTTGGACCAGCTGCTGCGGGCGGGCGGGGGTGCGACGGCGGGGTGGTGGCGGCGGCCGCGGGGAGTCCTCGGCTTGGAGTTAACTTTCTCTCCTTTGCGGTGTGGTGGCGGCGGGGGCGGCTGGAGGAGAGGAAGCCAAGTAGGCGAGGGCGAGGGGGGGACGCGCTCGGCGGTGACGTGGGCGCTTGGGTCAGGCCTCCTCTACCGCCTCTAGGTTTGGGCCTTTATTGGGCTCTCGGCCGTTCAGCGCTTAGGCAGGCTTTAGCCGCGTCGTTAAAGCAAAGCCCATTCATCGGTAGTATTGATTCTCAAAAAAACAAAACAAAAAAACTATCCTCGGTAGTAGGCAGGCCCGTCGATGAGGGCGGCCAAGATGGGGGACGGCACAGGGCCCCCAAAATCATGGGCCCCCATCGGAGAGAAAACGGGGGAAAGCCGCTTCAGTTTTGGCCCGCACGTCCTAAACCGTACGATTCGACGCTATTCCCTGCAATCTGCAAACGCCTGCTACAGCCCAAAAATGCTAGACACATGGACTGACTACTAATAAATTTTACGGACTGGCTGACATGTCCTGTTTTAATTGGTCAAAGTTAAATCTTTCCTCCTATTTAACCGCCCCCTCCTGATTTTAACTGATGAGGTGGGCGCCCAGGCCTGTAAAACCCCGTATTCTTCTGTCGATGTAGCAAAGCTCGCTACAGCCTCGAGCCCTAGGAACGCGGCCCTCTCTCTCGCACGCTCGCGCCGCCTCTCGCCTTCTCCGTGTGACGAAGCGACGAGTCGATGGCTGCTAGTCTGCTGCAATTCACCAGCGTCCGCTGCACTTCCTCAGTCCAGCCCCGCTTGCTAGTTGCTTCGTGCTAGCGTCACCGCACGGTTCATGGCTGTTCTCCTGACGGATGCTGGCCCCTGCGGCTGCGTCGGCTACTCTTAGGACTGGCTGGCCTCTAAAGCCAAGAAACTCAGGCACCGATGGACTGGGCTACTGATCCCCGGGTAATTTTTTGGACTGACACAGCAGAAAATAATAGAAGATGTATTTGACCTGACATTTTGTATGTGTAGATTTCTAAATTGATGGTGTATGTGTTGATAAGTGGTGCATTCGAACATTGAACTGAAATTGGATTGAAAAAGAACCATGTATAATCCATTGAACTCAAACTGAACCATTTTTATTTCAATTTCATTTCACATTGTAGAAAAAACAAGATGAAGATATCTTTACATCCGTGTCCTTTATAGGAGTGTCTACACATATGCTAGGCATAGATGAACAAAATTACTGATTTGGTACGCTTTTATATCTCCATATTATTAATTGTATTTTTGTCATATTTTATATATTTTTCCAATCGTTGAGCGTTGGATTTCAGTTCTATAGACACTACGCAATCGAGCAAAACAATTTACGCTTTTGCATGAGGTATTTCTTGGGTAGTTACATGTAATTTTTTTATAGTTCTTGAATTATACGAATTTTTATATATTATATATAATTTTAGGGCCACATTTTATATTTTGTCCCGGGGCCACGAATTCCTGGAGACGGCCCTGGTAGTAGGACAGCGCATATAGCGTTTTTTCTCCCCATCGGTTTGGGGACCTTCCTGGTTTCTGAGGCGGTTTACTCTGGGGTTTTTTGGGCGAGTTTTTGGCCAATTTCTTCTCCTGAATCCGCATTTGGTCATGCCTAGTGGGAGACTGAATACGCGAAACAAAATCGATATGTTATTGAACTCATACTTTGTCATCCTCTTTCATGGCACATAGCCCTCCACCATGAGCTCTTTACCAAACATCCATGGCCTGTTTAACTTTCAAGTGCCTTCCTCTTTTCAGATTCTCCGTGAAACATGAACATGAACAAGTTCTTCCCGACCTCCTTTTCAATATATCCCCTTGATCGGGCACCAAACCATACCGAGAGAGAGAGAGAGAGAGAGATTGCATTTGGATAAGCAAGTTTCTCTCACAATACCTTCCCCACTGCATGTGCTTCGACGCACTTCCCTTCTCTTTTATCGTGATTACTATTTTCGACCTTTTCCTTTTTTTTAACAACTTCGAATCTTTCATCAACCCTGCCACGCCCTCTATCTCCAACCAGTCCTCCAACCCCCGACCGCCAAATATTGCTAAACAAGTGCGGAACTTCCTAATGACCAAAGGGAGGCATATGCCCCCCCCCTACTCTAGAGCATTGCATAAGGATCTCCTTGATTTCTACAACATTCAAGAATTATTCAAATAATAGAACATGACCAATAGCAGCCAATTCCTCCTCTTCTCCTTTTAAGTTAGAGAAGATGAATGATAAATCAAAGGGGTCTATCGTAAATGTCGTGGAGATCTACATGTACCTGTACCGGAGAATCGCGTGACTGTGAGCAATCATCTCTTACGTCTATGTTGTAGAATAATGAGTATAATTTGTTTTCATAGACATCGTCTATTTTTATTATTTATTTTCATTTCTATTGACAACATGCATCCACAACTGGTTTTCTCAAACTTGCTAACCTATCCACATGCAAGGACTAAGGTCCGGTCCTAGGTCTAAGGCACATCTTTAATAAGACCCCAATACATCTATAAAATACATTGTTGAAACATATTTCGCAATATGTAACACCGACACTCCCCTAAAAATCACCAACACTAATTTAAAAATGACTAGTTAAGTTTTGGGCAGAAGTTTATGGGTGAAACAATGAAAAGAAAACCCAATCAAGAACGAAGGGGAAAAAGTAAGCAGAACCAGAACATGGGTCGACCAACTATCACCTTCTCCATACATAGTAATTTTGGTTTTTTCAGACAGTCTCATTTATTCATTTCTAAAACACTTTCTAATATTTTCCATGGTTTTCTCACATTCGTTGGATTTTTGTTCTCCTTTCCTCCCTTTCCTTTACCAATTTCACTCGGTTTTTTTACGAATTTTCACTCGACTTCTCTTTTGATTTTTTACTTCATATTTTTCTTTGTTTTCATTATCAGTTTCTTTTTTGGGATTTTCATTCTTTTTTAAAAAAAAAATCCATGAATGATTTTAAGTTCATGAATAGTTATGAAAATCACAAACAATTTTGAGTTCGCAAACTTTTTAAAACATTTAGATTACTTTAATAGTGTTTTTTATAAATTAAAGAGTATTTTTCAACTTCCTGTAAAATATTAAATTTTGCAGGCATCTTTCTAAAAAATTGATAATCTTTCATAAAAAAACTTGAACATTTTTTTCTAAAACCCGTATTTTTTACACAAATCATGAGCACTTAAAAAAATCTATAACGACATTTTTTACTCATAACAATTGTTTCAGAATCTAGGAATATTTTTCTGAACTTATCAACAAATTTTTTGCTACGACATGGATATTTTTCTGAATACATTACTATTTTTACTTTTTCTCATATATTATTAACAAACTTTTTATAATGTATTCTGAATCTATAAAACTACAACTTGGTTTGTCAAGCAGCCAAGCTTTTCCAAAAAAAATCCTTCAAAGTACCAAAAAATCTTTTTGGAGGTAACAACAATTTTTTTAAAACATAGAGTTAACAACAATTTTTTTAAGTACATAGAACACCAACTAGTTTTTCCGGTGAATCCCGGACTCTAGACCAGTCCTAGGTATAGGGCACTTCTTTCATAAGAGCCCAACACTTCTATAAAATACATTGTTGAAATATATTTCGCAATATGTAACACCAACACTAATGGAAAAATGATTAGTTAAGTTTTGGGCAGAATTCTATTGGTGAATATGTGAAAAGAAAACCCAATCAAGAACGTGAGAGGAAAAAAAATAAGTAAGCAGAACCAGAACATGGGCCCGCCAACTATCACCCTTTCCATACATAGTAACTTTGTTTTTTTCTAGACAGTCTAATTTATTCGTTTTTAAGACACTTACCAACATTTTCCATGGTTTTCTCAAGTTTGTTGGATTTTTATTATCCTTTTCTCCCTTTCATCTACCATTACACTCAGTTTCTCTTCTGGTTTTTACTTCATATTTTTCTTTGTTTTCATGAACAGTTTTTGGTTTTCATTCTTTTTATTTTTCATTTTTTTCCAAATCCATGAAAGATTTTTAAGTTCATGAATATTTATGAAAATCACAAACAATTTCGAGAATGCAAACTTCCTAAAACATTTTGATTTTTTGAACAATGTTTTTATAAATTAATGAGCATTTTTTGAATTATTGCAAAATATTAAATTTTGTAGGCATCTTTCTAGAATTGTGATCATCTAACATAAAAATGATTCATATTTTCTAGTCAAATCATGAGCATTTAAAAAAATCCATAAAGGCACGTCGACTTGCCGTCGCTCTCCTACTTCCACGTCAGCTGCCCCGACCTCCAGGACAACCCCTTCAGCAAGAGGCCGGAGATCCTCTGGTCGTCGGAGGACCTTGTCCTCTTACACGTCGACCTCGCCGGCCCCGACCCACGCCGACGGGAGTTCTTCATATACCGGGCCGGGCGTGAGCCGTCGTTTGATCTGCTCCTCGATGTCAGCGCGTATTTCTTCAGGGAGGGGCTCAATCTAGCCCTCGCCGGCGTCATACCCGACGATCACGGTGACGGCAGGGGCTTTGTCCTGGCCGTCTTCAAGAGGAACTGGAGGTCGCGGCAGTGGAAGCTCCATGTGTCCAGGTCCAAGCGGCGTGCCTGGACCATAGAGCACCTTGCCCCAGACCTTCCTTGCTGGATCACGAAGCGCTCGCCGGTTTCTTCGTACATGCAGCGGTGTGCTACGTCGATCACGAAGGTGGTCGCCGTACGTGGAGCGGTGTGCTACGTCGATCGGGGATTCTGCTCTGCACAGTGCTCGAAGAAACGGTGACGGCGCACTTCATTGCACTGCCGAACCCGCTGCCCGGCAACCGACGACACTATGGTGGAGGGTCGTCAGGACGGTCGATACGTGACGACGCCTGCACCGACGACGGTCGACGATAACATGCGTCTGAAGGAAATATACCCTAGAGGCAATAATAAAGTTATTATTTATTTCCTTATATCATGATAAATGTTTATTATTCATGCTAGAATTGTATTAACCGGAAACATAATACATGTGTGAATACATAGACAAACATAGTGTCACTAGTATGCCTCTACTTGACTAGCTCGTTGATCAAAGATGGTTATGTTTCCTAACCATAGACATGAGTTGTCATTTGATTAACGGGATCACATCATTAGGACAATGATGTGATTGACTTGACCCATTCCGTTAGCTTAGCACTTGATCGTTTAGTTTGTTGCTATTGCTTTCTTTATAACTTATACATGTTCCTATGACTATGAGATTATGCAACTCCCGTTTACCGGAGAAACACTTTGTGTGCTACCAAACGTCACAACGTAACTGGATGATTATAAAGGTGCTCTACACGTGTCTCTGAAGGTACTTGTTGGGTTGGCGTATTTTGAGATTAGGATTTGTCACTCCGATTGTCGGAGAGGTATCTCTGGCCCTCTCGGTAATGCAAATCACTCAAGCCTTGCAAGCATTGCAACTAATAAGTTAGTTGCGGGATGATGTATTACGGAATGAGTAAAGAGACTTGCCAGTAACGAGATTGAACTAGGTATTAAGATACCGACGATCGAATCTCGGGCAAGTAACATACCGATGACAAAGGGAACAACGTATGTTGTTATGCGGTCTGACCGATAAAGATTTTCGTAGAATATGTAGGAGCCAATATGAGCATCCAGATTCCGCTATTGGTTATTGACCGGAGACGTGTCTCGGTCATGTCTACATAGTTCTCGAACCCGTAGGGTCCGCACGCTTAAAGTTCGGTGACGATTGTAATTAGGGTTTTTGTGTTTTTATGTACCAAAGGTTGTTTGGAGTCCCGGATGTGATCACGAACATGACGAGGAGTCTCAAAATGGTCGAGACATAAAGATTGATATATTGGAAGCCTATATTTGGATATCGGAAACGTTCCGGGTGAAATCAGGATTTTACCGGAGTACCAGGGGTTACCGGACCCCCCCCCCCGGGGGGGGGGGTATTGGGCCTACATGGGCCATAAGGGAGAAGAGGAGGGCCGGCCAGGGCAGGCCGCGTGCCCCCTCCCCCCCTAGTCCGAATAGGACAAGGAAGGGGGCGGCGCCCCCCTTTCCTCTTTCTCCCCTCCCCCTTCCTTTTCCAACAAGGCAAGAGGGGGGAGTCCTACTCCCGGCGGGAGTAGGACTCCTCCAGGCGCACCCCTAGGGCCGGCCGCACCTCCCCCTCTTCCTCCTTTATATACGGGGGCAAGGGGGCACCCCATGACACACAAGTTGATCTTCGTGATCGTTCCTTAGCCGTGTGCGGTGCCCCCTTCCACCATATTCCACCTCGGTCATATCGTAGCAGTGCTTAGGCGAAGCCCTGCGTCGGTAGAACATCATCACCGTCATCACGCCGTTGTGCTAACGAAACTCTCCCTCAACGTATTGCTGGATCGGAGCTCGAGGGACGTCACTGAGTTGAACGTGTGCAGAACTCGGAGGTGCCGTACGTTCGGTACTTGGATCAGTCGGATCAGGAAGACGTATGACTACTTCCTCTATGTTGTGTCAACACTTCCGTTGCCGGTCTACGAGGATACATAGACAACACTCTCCCCTCTCGTTGCTATGCATCACCATGATCTTGCATGTGCGTAGGAATTTTTTTGAAATTACTACGTTCCCCAACAGTGGCATCCGAGCCAGGTTTTATGCGTTGATGCTGTGCACGAGTAGAACACAAGTGATTTGTGGCCGATATAAGTCATACTACTTATCGGCATGTCATACTTTGGTTTGGCGGTATTGTTGGATGAAGCGGCCCGGACCGACATTACGCGTACACTTACGTGAGACTGGTTCTACCGACGTGCTTTGCACACAGGTGGCTGGCGGGTGTCAGTTTCTCCAACTTTAGTTGAACCAAGTGTGGCTACGCCTGGTCCTTGCGAAGATTAAAACAACACCGACTTGACAAACTATCGTTGTGGTTTTGATGCGTAGGTAAGAATGGTTCTTGCTAAAGCCCACAGCAGCCACGTAAAACTTACAACAGCAAAGTAGAGGACGTCTAACTTGTTTTTGCAGGGCATGTTGTGATGTGATCTGGTCAAGACATGATGCTAAATTTTATTGTATGAGATGATCATGTTTTGTAACCGAGTTATCGGCAACTGGCAGGAGCCATATGGTTGTCGCTTTATTGTATGCAATGCAATTGCGTTGTAATATTTTACTTTATCACTAAGCGGTAGCGATAGTCGTGGAAGCATAAGATTGGCGAGACGACAACGATGCTACGATGATGATCAAGGTGTCGCGCCGGTGACGATGGTGATCATGACGCTGCTTCGGAGATGGAGATCACAAGCACAAGATGATGATGGACATATCATATCACTTATATTGATTGCATGTGATGTTTATCTTTTATGCATCTTATCTTGCTTTGATTGACGGTAGCATTATAAGATGATCTCTCACTAAATTTCAAGATAAAAGTGTTCTCCCTGAGTATGCACCGTTGCCAAAGTTCGCCGTGCCCAGACACCACGTGATGATCGGGTGTGATAAGCTCTACGTCCATCTACAATGGGTGCAAGTCAGTTCTGCACATGCAGAATACTCAGGTTAAACTTGACGAGCCTAGCATATGCAGATATGGCCTCAGAACACTAAGACCGAAAGGTCGAGCGTGAATCATATAGTAGATATGATCAACATATTGATGTTCACCATTGAAAGCTACTCCATTTCACGTGATGATCGGTTATGGTTTAGTTGATTTGGATCATGTGATCACTTAGAAGATTAGAGAGATGTCTTTCTAAGTGGGAGTTCTTAAGTAATATGATTAACTGAACTTAAATTTATCATGAACTTAGTACCTGATAGTATCTTGCTTGTCTATGTTTGTTTGTAGATAGATGGCCCGTGTTGTTGTTCCGTTGAATTTTAATGCGTTCCTTGAGAAAGCAAAGTTGAAAGATGATGGTAGCAATTACACGGACTGGGTCCGTAACTTGAGGATTATCCTCATTGCTGCACAGAAGAATTACATCCTGGAAGCACCGCTAGGTGCCAGGCCTGCTGCTGGAGCAACACCAGATGTTATGAACGTCTGACAGAGCAAAGCTGATGACTACTTGATAGTTCAGTGTGCCATGCTTTACGGCTTAGAATCGGGACTTCAACGACGTTTTGAACGTCATGGAGCATATGAGATGTTCCAGGAGTTGAAGTTAATATTTCAAGCAAATTCCCGGATTGAGAGATATGAAGTCTCCAATAAATTCTATAGTTGCAAGATGGAGGAGAATAGTTCTGTCAGTGAACATATACTCAAAATGTCTGGGTATCATAATCACTTGACTCAACTGGGGGGTTAATCTTCCTGTTGATAGTGTCATTGACAGAGTTCTTCAATCACTGCCACCAAGCTACAAGAGCTTCGCGATGAACTATAACATGCAAGGGATGGATAAGACAATTCCCGAGCTCTTCGCAATGCTAAAGGCTGCGGAGGTAGAAATCAAAAAGGAGCATCAAGTGTTGATGGTCAACAAGACCGCCAGTTTCAAGAAAAAGGGCAAAGGGAAGAAGAAGGGGAACTTCAAGAAGAACAGTAAGCAAGTTGTTGCTTAGGAGATGAAACCTAAATCTGGACCTAAGCCTGAAACTGGGTGCTTCTACTGCAAGCAGACTGGACACTAGAAGCGGAACTGCCCCAAGTATTTGGCGGATAAAAGGATGGCAAGGTGAACAAAGGTATATGTGATATACATGTTATTGATGTGTACCTTACTAGAGCTCGCAGTAGCACCAGGGTATTTGATACTGGTTCTGATGCTAACATTTGCAACTCGAAATAGGGACTACAGATTAAGCGAACACTGGCAAAGGACGAGGTGACGATGCGCGTGGGAAATGGTTCCAAAGTCAATGTGATCGCGGTCGGCACGCTACCTCTACATCTACCTTCGGTATTAGTTTTAGACCTAAATAATTGTTATTTGGTGCCACGTTGAGCATGAACATTATATCTGGATCTTGTTTGATGCGAGACGGTTATTCATTTAAATCATAGAATAATGGTTGTTCTATTTGTATGAGTAATATCTTTTATGGTCATGCACCCTTAAAGAGTGGTCTATTTTTGATGAATCTTGATAGTAGTGATACACATATTCATAATGTTGAAACCAAAAGATGCAGAGTTGATAATGATAGTGCAACTTATTTGTGGCACTGCCGTTTAGGTCATATCGGTGTAAAACGCATGAAGAAACTCCATACTGATGTACTTTTGGAATCACTTGATTATGAATCACTTGGTACTTGTGAACCGTGCCTCATGGGCAAGATGACGAAAACGCCGTTCTCCGGTACTATGGAGAGAGCAACGGATTTGTTGGAAATCATACATACAGATGTATGTGGTCCGATGAATATTGAGGCTCGTGGCGGATATCGTTATTTTCTCACCTTCACAGATGATTTAAGCACATATGGGTATATCTACTTAATGAAACATAAGTCTGAAACATTTGAAAAGTTCAAAGAATTTCAGAGTGAAGTTGAAAATCATCGTAACAAGAAAATAAAGTTTCTACGATCTGATCGTGGAGGAGAATATTTGAGTTACGAGTTTGGTCTACATTTGAAACAATGCGGAATAGTTTCGCAACTCACGCCATCCGGAACACCACAGCGTAATGGTGTGTCCGAATGTCGTAATCATACTTTACTAGACATGGTGCAATCTATGATGTCTCTTACAGATTTACCGCTATCGTTTTGGGGTTATGCTTTAGAGACGGCTACATTCACGTTAAATAGGGCACCATCGAAATCCGTTGAGACGACACCTTATGAACTGTGGTTTGGCAAGAAACCAAAGTTGTTGTTTCTGAAAGTTTGGGGCTGCGATGCTTATGTGAAAAAGCTTCAACCTGATAAGCTCGAACCCAAATCGGAGAAATGTGTCTTCATAGGATACCCAAAGGAAACTGTTGGGTACACCTTCTATCACAGATCCGAAGGCAAGACTTCCGTTGCTAAGAATGGATCCTTTCTAGAAAAGGAGTTTCTCTCGAAAGAAATGAGTGGGAGAAAAGTAGAACTTGGTGAGGTAACTGTACCTGCTCCCTTATTGGAAAGTAGTACATCACAGAAACTGGTTTCTGTGACACCTACACCAATTAGTGAGGAAGCTAATGATAATGATCATGAAACATCAGATCAAGTTACTACCGAACCTCGTAGATCAACCAGAGTAAGATCCGCACCAGAGTGGTACGGTAATCCTATTCTGGAAGTCATGCTACTAGATCATGATAAACCTACGAACTATGAACAAGCGATGGTGAGCCCAGATTCCGCAAAATGGCTAGAAGCCATGAAATCTGAGATGGGATCCATGTATGAGGACAAAGTGTGGACTTTGGTTGACTTGTCCATTGATCGGCAAGCAATTGAGAATAAATGGATCTTCAAGAAGAAGACTGACGTTGACGGTAATGTTACTATCTACAAAGCTCGACTTGTTGCGAAAGGTTTTCGACAAGTTGAAGGGATTGACTACGATGGGACCTTCTCACCTGTAGTGATGCTTAAGTCTGTACGAATCATGTTAGCAATTGCCGCATTTTATGATTATGAAATTTGGCAAATGGATGTCAAAACTGCATTCCTGAATGGATTTCTGGAAGAAGAGTTGTGTATGATGCAACCAGAAGGTTTTGTCGATCCAAAGGGACCTAACAAAGTGTGCAAGCTCCAGCGATCCATTTATGGACTGGTGCAAGCCTCTCGGAGTTGGAATAAATGCTTTGATAGTGTGATCAAAGCATTTGGTTTTGTATAGACTTTTGGAGAAGCCTGTATTTACAAGAAAGTGAGTGGGAGCTCTGTAGCATTTCTGATATTATATGTGGATGACATATTATTGATTGGAAATGATATAGAATTTCTGGATAGCATAAAGGGATACTTGAATAAGAGTTTTTCAATGAAAGACCTCGGTGAAGCTGCTTACATATTGGGCTTTAAGATCTATAGAGATAGATCAAGACACTTAATTGGACTTTCACAAAGCACATACCTTGACAAAGTTTTGAAGAAGTTCAAAATGGATCAAGCAAAGAAAGGGTTCTTGCCTGTGTTACAAGGTGTGAAGTTGAGTAAGACTCAATGTCCGACCACCGCAGAAGATAGAGAGAAAATGAAAGATGTTCCCTATGCTTCAGCCATAGGCTCTATCATGTATGCAATGCTATGTACCAGACCTAATGTGTGCCTTGCTATAAGTCTAGTAGGGAGGTACCAAAGTAATCCAGGAGTGGATCACTGGACAGCGGTCAAGAACATCCTGAAATACCTGAAAAGGACTAAGGATATGTTTCTCGTATATGGAGGTGACAAAGAGCTCATCGTAAATGGTTACGTTGATGCAAGCTTTGACACTGATCCTTACAATTCTAAATCGCAAACCGGATACGTGTTTATACTGAATGGTGGAGCTGTCAGTTGGTGCAGTTCTAAACAAAGCGTCATGGCGGGATCTACATGTGAAGCGGAGTACATAGCTACTTCGGAAGCAGCAAATGAAGGAGTCTGGATGAAGGAGTTCATATCCGATCTAGGTGTCATACCTAGTGCATCGGGTCCAATAAAATTCTTTTGTGACAATACTGGTGCAATTGCCTTGGCGAAGGAATCCAGATTTCACAAGAGAACCAAGCACATCAAGAGACGCTTCAATTCCATTCGGGATTTAGTCCAAGTGGGAGACATAGAAATTTGCAATATACATACGGATCCGAATGTTGCAGACCCGCTGACTAAGCCTCTTCCACGAGCAAAACATGATCAGCACCAAGGCTCCATGGGTGTTAGAATCATTACTGTGTAATCTAGATTATTGACTCTAGTGCAAGTGGGAGACTGAAGGAAATATGCCCTAGAGGCAATAATAAAGTTATTATTTATTTCCTTATATCATGATAAATGTTTATTATTCATGCTAGAATTGTATTAACCGGAAACATAATACATGTGTGAATACATAGACAAACAAAGTGTCACTAGTATGCCTCTACTTGACTAGCTCGTTGATCAAAGATGGTTATGTTTCCTAACCATAGACATGAGTTGTCATTTGATTAACGGGATCACATCATTAGGAGAATGATGTGATTGACTTGACCCATTCCGTTAGCTTAGCACTTGATCGTTTAGTTTGTTGCTATTGCTTTCTTCATAACTTATACATGTTCCTATGACTATGAGATTATGCAACTCCCGTTTACCGGAGGAACACTTTGTATGCTACCAAACGTCACAACGTAACTGGGTGATCATAAAGGTGCTCTACAGGTGTCTCTGGAGGTACTTGTTGGGTTGGCGTATTTCGAGATTAGGATTTGTCACTCCGATTGTCGGAGAGGTATCTCTGGGCCCTCTCGGTAATGCACATCACTCAAGCCTTGCAAGCATTGCAACTAATAAGTTAGTTGCGGGATGATGTATTACGGAACGAGTAAAGAGACTTGCCCGTAACGAGATTGAACTAGGTATTAAGATACCGACGATCGAATCTCGGGCAAGTAACATACCGATGACAAAGGGAACAACGTATGTTGTTATGCGGTCTGAACTATAAAGATCTTCGTAGAATATGTAGGATCCAATATGAGCATCCAGGTTCCTCTATTGGTTATTGACCGGAGACGTGTCTCGGTCATGTCTACATAGTTCTCGAACCCGTAGGGTCTGCACGCTTAAAGTTCGATGACGATCGTAATTAGGGTTTTTGTGTTTTGATGTACCGAAGGTTGTTCGGAGTCCCGGATGTGATCACGGACATGACGATGAGTCTCAAAATGGTCGAGACATAAAGATTGATATATTGGAAGCCTATATTTGGATATCGGAAACGTTCCGGGTGAAATCGGGATTTTACCGGAGTACCGGGGGGTTACCGGAACCCCCGGGGGGGTTATTGGGCCTACATGGGCCATAAGGGAGAAGAGGAGGGCCCGCCAGGGCAGGCCGCGTGCCCCCTCCCCCCTAGTCCGAATAGGACAAGGAAGGGGGGGGGGCGCCCCCCTTTCCTCTTTCTCCCTTCCTCCTTCCTTTTCCAACAAGGCAAGAGGGGGGAGTCCTACTCCCGGTGGGAGTAGGACTCCTCCAGGCGCACCCCTAGGGCCGGCCGCACCTCCCCCTCTCCCTCCTTTATATACGGGGGCAAGGGGGCACCCCATGACACACAAGTTGATCTTCGTGATCGTTCCTTAGCCGTGTGCGGTGCCCCCTTCCACCATATTCCACCTCGGTCATATCGTAGCGGTGCTTAGGCGAAGCCCTGCGTCGGTAGAACATCATCACCGCCATCACGCCGTTGTGCTGACGAAACTCTCCCTCAACGTTTTGTTGGATCGGAGCTCGAAGGACGTCACCGAGTTGAACGTGTGCAGAACTCGGAGGTGCCGTACATTCGCTACTTGGATCGGGAAGACGTACGACTACTTCCTCTACGTTGTGTCAACGCTTCCGTTACCGGTCTACGAGGGTACGTAGACAACACTCTCCCCTCTCGTTGCTATGCATCACCATGATCTTGCGTGTGCGTAGGATTTTTTTTTTTGAAATTACTACGTTCCCCAACAGCGTCGAGATGGAAGATTTACACCGCATCATCAGAAGCGGTGTCCCTGGCCCTGACTCCGACGCGACCAAGGTGGCGATGGTGAAACTTAGATGGGTTGGTTGGAGGCTCGTGACATGGCATAGGGAGCTCTCCTCGGACTACTGGCGCAAGGGGTGCATTCTTCATGACGGTGAACTTGGAACTCTCTCCTTGCCTCCTCATCCTGGTACAACCCAGCCATCGCCGGCCGAGCACCTTAAACCATCGTGTTCTGGACCTGACAAACTGCCTCTAAATCGCATGTTCACATGTTGTCCCATCTTGTGCGGTGATGGTGTCGTCTGCCTCCTCTCCAGGAGGGGTGATTACTCGGATAAAGATGCCTGGATTGTCACTGTTGACATGAGGGAGAAAGAAGTGATTGGGGAGTGCCGTTTTGCGATGAGAGAGTCATGCTTTTCAATCCAGCCTACATCTCCTGCGCGCTAAAGAAATATCTCAAGAGTAAATCAGATGGAGGTGGTTCTCTTGCTATGGAAGATGCTCGTTCTCATGACAAACGTCGTCTGTCATCCCTAGAAAACACAAGTAGTGACAGTTCCCGGCCGAAGAGGATGTTGAGAAATTCGACGATGGAACAAAGAAAACAATATGGCTGAGTCCACATAGAAGAGCGAGTCCACATAGAAGAGCGATTCCTCATCAGCAACACTGCCTTCTACTAGGTTTTAGCTCTTAAGGATCTGCATTGTTCTGAAGCTTTGATGATTTCAGTTATACTACATATGGTTTAAAACTTATCATACTACTATCTACGTTTCAAAATACTCTCCGTACGATGGCGCTATATCCGATGGCTCGCGACCAGGCCAAACTTTTAGAAAGATCAGTCAATGAACGCGTAGCATGCCTCATTTTGAAATCAAAATTGCCAATCCAATAGGGTTACAAGCTTTTACAGAGAGGGTTAATTTGATTGGTCAATAGGTCGCGAGGCGGCCCACCCCCCCTAAAAATCAGGAGGGAACAAGTTTATGATTGGTTAGTACTTCCTCCGTCCGGAAATACTTGTTATCAAAATGAATAAAAGGGGATGTATCTAGATGTATGTTAGTTCTAGATACATCCCCTTTTGTCCATTTTGATGACAAGTATTTTCGGACGGAGGGAGTAGATGGAAAAAAATCCTAGTCAGCGTGTAATTGTGTGTAACTCTTTGTATGTTTAGCATTACTAGTATAACGCCCGTGCGTTGCCATGGGCTCTTCAAAATTTATAATCAGTATCTTTCATTTATCATCCCCTCATATTGGGTGATTATGGGGTGCTCTAATTAGAAACACAACAATCAAATATTAGGAAATTTCACCGAACGAACAACAACGAATAATACGATATCTATCAAACGAATATAATGAGGTCATATTTTTGGTCCGTCATGCACTTCTGTTGAAAAGCGCCTATCCCTTTTAGAATCAATCCACTGTTTGCTCGCACGCAAAAAAATACATCTCTAAAGTGGGGAACCGATCGGTGCCAAAAAGAACTCAAACTCCTATCCAATCTCGACTTCGTGCTCTTCCACTTACATTGATAAAGATGGGACGTTAAGGGTTTCATCATGATGACCTCGAGCAGCCGCCGACATCCCTCCCCACATCTACCCCTACCCCCTGCTGCCGCTTGCACTGTCCTTGCTCCTCGAGGGAGCTAGGGACACAATGTTCTCTAGGATGGGCATGACCAGATCCACGAGGAGGCCACATTCTTCCATGGGAACCCAACCAAGCACACCACCCTCCGCAACCATCCAATCCCGGCCTAACAAAGTCAAGACCCGCCATCGATCCACAAATCAGGCTCGCCGCATCCAGGTTCACTGCAAGTCTGCGGCGAGTCTGTAGTCGACATCTTGACTTTGTCTATCCCCACGGAAGAATCATCGGATCCTGCTTATTTTTACCATCACTTCGTCTCTTCCCAAGGCAGCGACACCACCCAGCCAATCACCACCACCGCTTGCGGCTTGCCTACATAAAATCATGAGAAATCCCCACGGCGGTGCTGTAAGATCACCTTGGCGACCTCGACAGTGACCGACTGGTCTAAGATCTAAGCTAGCCGCTCTTTGTAGAAACCAATAGAAGTAGGCATGTGACTCAGATTTGTTCTTTGGTGTGCATGCGTTTCTTGCTGCCCACCAGCTCTTGTCTACAACTCGCCTATCTCTGTACCAGCTCTTGGTCTATAACTCGCATATCTCCATGCTCGAGACGATCAAGCTCGATGCGCAAGCCGCATACGTCTGCTAGAGCTATATCCAGGTCCTATGATTTTTGGATCACTGGCACTATGGGTGCCAGGACCGGAGTCGCTCTCATCCACCAAGTGGATCAAGGAGGCCCACCACCTAGACTCTACATCGCAACATTTTGTGTTTTCCTATAAAAAGTAAAGAACCTTCTCTAATAAACGTAAATATAACCTTTTGGTTTTATAGTCTCAACTTTCCCACACTCTAATACCAGAAGGATTTCTTGGTTTTATTTAATGACCTTCTTGAATGTCATTCACTTAGAAAGGTAGTAATACAATCTGTGATATTAAGGCAAATTATTAGTCATATTAAAGTGCAAAAGGCCCTATAGGAGTCAAAGCATGACTTTTATGGTTATACTGTAATTTGCAAGATCTGAGAATCAAGTGTACAATTAGAGAAGAGCCAATTAAATAGATTTTCACATTCAGAATAGTACGATTAGCAGTAGCACTTCAATTTTTTCATGTTTGATTAGCTTGCTAGGTGGTTATCACTAAGCATGTTGGAACGATGAGCATAACCTAACTTAGTTCAGTACGTGTTGCTGCAAATTAGTTCGGTACGTACGAAGCTGTTGCTAATTTCAATGCCTGGCTGTTGCAAGTTTCTAATGAAAAAGTACTTCAGGTCAAAGGTCAGGGAATATACACTTTTGTTATCATGGTTGTTTCCTTATAGTGAACAACTTTGATCACCACTTCAGCAGCTACTATCTATAAGAAGACATTAGCTAAGTAGATACAGGCAAAGAAAGCATGTAGGCAAAACCAGAATTAAAAACATCCTTCTCAATGGAGCTCGTGCAGTTCGGAAGACCCTAATCATCGATGAGGGACCCCTCCGATGGTAGCATGGTGTGACAATTGCCGTCAATGACGACACCCAAAGTACCTTGCACAATCCATCGATCCAGTTCGGAACAATCAAGCACATACCTTGCAAAGTGATGTGGATCTGAAGCAGAGGTGGGAAGGTAAAGGCTCAGGTGAGGTGGAATGAGACATTGATATAGACGTGCACGCATGAGAATAAGGCGGTGCCCAGGATGGATCTCCATCGGAGGAGGCCAGATCCACTGGGGAGGAGGTCGCTGTAGTACCTGCCATCTGTCCGATGGATCACGGGGCTAGCAGGCAGGGGGAGGGGATAGGAGGGAGCGGGTGGGCTAGAGCGCAGATGGCGGGTGCCCCCGGCGACGGCTGGGAAGGATGGTGGAGGAGGTGGATGAGGATGGCGGCGGCGGCATCTGCGGTTGCGCCTCGTCCGCAGCCGTGCTGGTGGTGGTCGATGCGAGAGCCGGATGGCGTCGGCCAGAATCAGGTAGGGGCGACAAAGATTTAGAGGAGAGAGAGAATGGAGGCGATGAGCGATGGGAGGAAGGGCCACCGGCGATTGGGGTGGCCTCAGATCCGCCCTCCGTGGCCGCCTATTTCATGGGACGAACACCCGTGCTCACCGTCGGGCTCACCTTCGGCCGCTGCCTCGCCGACATTCACGACATAGAGCCCCTTCCTCCGATCCCATTTGCCAGGGAGGCAGCGCCATCCTTCATCGCAGAGAACGAGTCCACACTGAGATCCCAACCAGATCATGATTGCGCCTCCCCAAACCGCAGCGGCACATCCCACTCCATCAACGACCAACCTATATGAGGCGGAGGGTCAGTGTAGGACGCGAGCGCCGTCACCATGGACGTGGGGGACGCCGTAGGTGGGAAGGAGGCGGCGACGGCGTCTGTGTCAGGAAGATCGCATGACGGTGGCGGCGTTTACTTGAGGGGATCGAGAGGAGCTGCGTTTGGTGCCGAGTGGGTTCTTTGGTGCGTGCGTGGGGCTGGAGATTGTGATAGGTGATCAGGTGAGGGCGTGCCATACCTGGATCGATAGCCTTACCATACCTGGTGGTAATTTAAATTTATTACCATATTCGATATTTCCCGAGTTATGGCCTTACCATACCTGGATTGATAGCCTTTGGGGTAATTTAAATTTATTACCATATAATTACCATATTCAAAATTTTCTGAATTATGACCTTACCATACCTGAATTGATTTATTACTATACGTGGATTAATTATGATTGATTATCATAAATACGTTGGATATTGCCGGTCAGACGAGAAAAAAGAAAAACCGATGGGAGGGACTGGTGGGAGGTGGGACGAAGAAAAACCGATTGAAAATAAACCGGTTGAAAATGGGGGGACTATTCAATCAATTCGTCCATTATAAGTAGAGATTGACAGGCGAGCGACGTCGGCTCAGAAATAATTTATCCGCTGACTGCTTTGCTACTGGACCGCCTATAAAACTGAAATTTTGTCACGGCGATTGGCGGCTTCCTGTTGTACATGGCATCGTCGTTGGCTCTTGTAGCGAGTGCTGTATCTAGTTACAAGAATATGAAGCTGAGGACGGCTATAAAAGTCCAAAAATGCTCACTCTTACAAAAACCTTTTAAAGTCGATCCAAAGCGCAATAAACTACGTGTAGCACCTACGTAGTACCCCATCCGTTGGATCACGCGCGCTTGGCATTGTAAATTGGCGTGGGATCGCACGCGACGGTCCAGATCAAGCGCGCCGTCTCTTTCTTTTTCCACCTGCTCCACGTCCCGAGCGAATTACGCATGCTCCGTGTCTACGAGTGACACGGGCACGTAACACATTTTGTCTGGCGTGATCCACTGTAAATCTGGCCGGCGAGCATTCCGTTCGATCCGACGACTCCTCCCTCCGGCTTCCAGTTCCGAAGCCACGCCTCGGCACGAGCGCAGCAGCTCTACCACTACAACAACTTATACATGGGCTCACTGCAGCGTGCCAGCAGCGGCGGCGACACGGCGACGGAGCTGGAGAGGCAAGACAGCGATCAGGGCGGGACGCCACCGTCGTCGGCGCGGGTGCGGCTCCTGGAGCGAGAGTTGGCGGTGGCGAAGCAGACGGAGGCGAGGATGCTGGAGTCCCTCATCCACCGGACCAAGGAGCTGGAGCAGGCCAAGGTGGCGCTCCAGGAGGCCAAGCTCGAGGCCGGCCCCGCGCAGGGGCAGTGGAGCGTCATGGACCTCATGTTCGGCGGCGTCGACGAGGAGATCAGCGGGCTGAGGGCCAGGCTCCGGTCGGCGCTGGCCGCCGAGGAGAGGAGCCGGGCGGCGGCCGACGACCTCGCCGCCGCGCTCTCCGCGGTCACCTCGGAGGCCAAGCAGGTGAAGGCGTGGCTGTCGGACGCGCAGGCCGAGCTCGAGCGCGCCAGCGCCGAGGCCGGCCGCCTCGAGGGCCTGCTGCGCGCCGCCGAGGCGGACCTGCGGTCGACGACCGAGCAGCTCGACGGCGCCATGTCCGAGTGGAAGGAGGCCGCGGCCGCGTGGCGCGCCAGGGAGAAGGCGCTGCTCGGACGCGCCCACGCGGCCGAGGAGGACGCCGACGGCGCCCGGCGCGAGAACGCCGAGCTCGCCGAGCTGCACCGGGCGGCCGGACACGAGAACGGCGGCCTGCGGCGCGCGCTGGAGCGCGCGGTGGAGGAGGCCAACGCGGCCAACGAGTCGCTCGAGTTCGCGGGCGGCGAGAACTCGAAGCTCCGCGACGCCATCGCCGAGAAAGAGCGCGCCATGGAGTCCCTGAGGCTGGAGAACGAGTCGCTCAGGGCCAGCGAGGCTGCCGCGCAGGTGCGTGCCGTGGATCTAAGCAACCAGCTCGCGGCGGCAACCCAAAAGGCGGCCGCTGCCGCCCATGGAGGCGCCGGCGGTGGTGGAGAGAAGGCAGCGGCGGGGTCGTTGCTACTGGAGAAGTGGCAAGCCGATGCGTCCGGGAAGCTCGGTGCGGCGGCGTTCCTGGACTCCGGCAGGGTGATGGCCGCGGGCCGGAAGGACCGGATGTTCGCGTCCATCAGCAACATCGCGGAGCTGAGGTCCGCGGCGGCGGCGGCGGCCATGGACGATTACGACTACGAGTTCGACCACTTCGACGACGGAAGACAGTACGGTGGGTTGGAGCATGCCATGAAGCACAAGAAGAGGAGGTCCGTTCTACGCAAATTCGGAGATTTTTTCAGGAGGAGAAGCCTGCACAAGTCAGACTTTGCTCCGGTTCTAGCTAGGTAGATAGCATTTGTGTGATGCTTGCATTGTGTGTTTGCATGATACCCGTACTATGAAATACACCCATAATAAATGCTACTCTGTTCATATACAAGATGTTCTAATTATTTCGTGAATCAAATGTATGCAGACACATTTTAACGCATTTGTTCATTTATTTCAATCCATATATAGTCTATATTAAAAATATCTGAATTATATAGTACTCACTCTGTAAAGAAATATAAGAGTATTTAGATCACTACTTTACGGGGGAAGTATTTGTGAATGAAGGGAGTAGCAAATATGACAGGTATAAAATTAGGCCCCTAGCCCAACTACTCAAGACTCCTCCACTACATGCTCTTTTTTTTTGAAAAGGAGGAAGAGCTCCGACCTCTGCATTTGGGCGATACATGCAAACTCCTTATAATCCTTCACACTGCCACACGATCAGGGCCGGTCCTGACATTTTGGGGGCCTGGGGCGAGACTTATACTTGGGGCCTTTAATATAGACATCATAACAATGAAAATGAATATACATATGTTTTTGAAATATTATCAAATATACTTCATAAATGCATTCAAAATCAGTATGTATACCAAATAATTTATACATATTACCTTCAAAATTTCTTTTAACATTCCTTGATGCAAAATCACTTATGATGAGGTCGACGTTAATATAATCCAACAATTTCTTCTCGATGCATAATGTTGCTAAACAATTTAACCTCACTTGAGTCGTTGTTGACCTAAGATATGTCTTCGGTAATTTCGTCTTTGAAAAGCTTCTGTCAGCCATCACCGACACAAATAAATAAGGTGCGATAAACAATTCAGATATTAGGGTGACATTAAACTTCTCTAACATGCTCGATCAGATGACGTTACACCACTCGGCAAAGTGAATCTCATGATCTTCAATTTCTCAGGTTCAATATGATTCAACTTCAGGGTGCCCGAGGTCAATAAAAAACTAAATATATCTTTAAATATTATGTGTTTTTTAAATCTATCTTTCAAAGAAGTGATTGCTATATCAACTAAAATAAATATTTAACTTGGAAAGTATTCTCAGTTTATAGAATTTTTTCCTTGATAGTCGCTTTCGCCAAACTGTTGTTTCCACGTAGCACAACGTTTTACTTGAAACAATGGCTCCACACCCATTTCAGTTGCATTACCTTTAGCAATGATTAAACTAGAAGAAAAACCCTCACCGCACTTCTCAAAAATACCTTGTATTTGATTCAAAGCAGAGTCAAAGCACATGTCTGACGATTGCAACAGATTACTCACTTTATTTACAGCAAATACAATACCATGCCAAATAATCATACAAACTAAGAACTCAAAGCGACCAAGTGCATCAAAAAATATATTTTGCATCACTTTTATCCTTAGGTTCAATGATGAAGTAGTTGAAGCACCATTATTTGTCTTGAAAAAATTATGAATATTTCCGCGCTGTGATTGACAACATTGAAAATAAATAAAAATTTGCAACAATTGGCAATTGTTGGACAATGCTGATGTGCCGGCTATTCATCTATAGAAGACTAGGAACCACAACAATAATATAAGATATACCTCGGATGGTTGAATCGTTTATGAACGGAGAGCAAAGCGGTGTTGCGACGGCGCCGGAGAATTAAAATCGGTGAACGATCTGAATTAGGAAGGTATATTCGATTCAGTAGAAAAGGGAAAAGGAGCGTCAAGCAAAGAGACGAAGCCTTGACGGCCACAGATGGAAAATTGAGAACTGCTGCATGAATGCGTGCGTGATGGAATAGGAAGGGAATCAAGGGAGATCAATCAGTTCCTATATTTTCGCGTGCACATACTTAACTTAGGAACGAATTAATCACTGCCTCCTGCCTTGCTGCGTGCGTATGTTCCAGCGTGCTGCATGAGGCCCAGCCATCCATCCATTAGAAAATTTTGGGCCACAGCGGGGCTCCTCCATTTTGGGGGCCCGGGGCGGTCGCCCCTCCTGCCCCCCTTCAGGGCCGGCCTTGCACACGATAAACAACATGATTAGTGGTATTGCGCAAAACATAAAACGTGGCATGATTTCATTAGTGTACCAAAGGTGCGTGTGCTTTAGACCATATAAATGTTTATCTGGTTGCGAGTATCTCTTCATGCAATTGTCGGCATTCCACACGGATGACCAACGATTATCACATTATTAGACTGAAAATATCAAAAAGTCCATTTTAGTATAATGTATGTGCTTCAGGCAACACTGATGTCATTAATCGGTGTTGGCCAGGTTGAGGGACTAGGTCGCTGAGTGTTGTTCGTGTCCAAGGGATTAGGAGCGTCGTAGAAAGATCCTCCATCCCTCGACTAATATAACAAAGAAAGAAAAGGAATTAGTGTGGCATGTACAACAAGGACTTTGAGTCCGACTATTCGTGCGTTGGTAACAGGCACTAGCAGATCGAGCAGAAAAAGAGGAGCAAAAATTTGCTTTGTTCTTAGGAAAACAATACATGACTAAAAACACATTTTATTGTGATTTATACATACTATTTTACTCATGAGTTAAAGAATTTAGATTGGTAAAATATTTGCATTACATGTTATGCACAATGTAATATCTTGGCCTCTTTTGGTTCATAGGATAGGATTATCATAGGAATAGGAATCTTGTAGGAAATGAGATGACATGTATCTCAAATCCTATGAGTAGTAATAGGAAACAAGATGTCATTTGGTTGACACCAAAGAAATTTTTCCATTGAGTCTAGGCTCTTTTTTATTTTTCTATGAAATGTGGAGGATAGGAACCAATCTTATGTAGGAATAGGAATCCATTCCTACGAACCAAAGGACTCTAAAGGAAAAAAAATCCTATCCTCTAGAATTCCTATGAAATTCCTCTAAACCAAAGGAGGCCTTAGTTCTTGCCGTCAACAATTCAAATGCAAAGAAGTAGTTCACATGTGACATGTGCAGCTATACACCTATAATAATTCAACTACAAAAAAGTAATCACATGTGACCGTAGGACAGCCTGTCGACATAAAAAGTCGGTAACCAGTACAAAGGTTTTCACAGCGAGCAAGCCATGCTAACCCCTCCCTCTCTCCATCCATGGTAACCAGTACCAACGACAAAAGGAAGCAAGCAGGCTGTAGGCACAACAAGCGATCAACCAGCTACATCACATGCTACATACAACAAGTGAAAGGAGTTCATTCATGGTGAGGCGTGCTTCTCAAATCTAGGAAGGTGTTGCCCCCCCCCCCCCCCCCCCCCCCAAGTGCATATGTTTGTAGGCAAACGGCAATTTCCTTCGAGTCGATGACCTTAAGGTTTAGTGAACTAGTAGGAGCTTGGAGTTGCTGCTACCAATGATCAATAACTGCACACACAAATATAGAAATTGTCTCGGCCCCCAACAAAACTAGTAAGATTGCCAGCCTTACTAGCCTTGCTAGTTACAAGGATTAAAACAACTTGTGTTTGAATGAAATGATTGCCGCAAAAGCGTTTGATCAAGGTTGAAAGCAATAGGGATGAGTGGACTGGGAATTTTGTTAACCTCAAAGCCACAATGTCCATGTGCGAGCATTTATCCTTGGATTATAGGTCCATAATAGTAGCTAGATGGCATTCTCTCTCCCTTCCTTCTCAATACAAATATCACATGAGATGTCATACATAATTACGATCCATCTGATGTAATTCTTGATGTGTTTGTGTGGTGTGATGAATTGTAACTTTATGATCAGATCTATATATGATTCTTCTCATTCTTTTGATTTCTTTGTTGCATGATTTATAAACATATTGAAGGAAATATGCCCTAGAGGCAATAATAAGTTGTTATTTATATTTCCTTATATCATGATAAATGTTTATTATTCATGCTAGAATTGTATTAACCAGAAACTTAGTACATGTGTGAATACATAGACAAACCGAGTGTCACTAGTATGCCTCTACTTGACTGGCTCGTTAATCAAAGATGGTTAAGTTTCCTAACCATGGACAAAGAGTTGTCATTTGATGAACGGGATCACATCAATAGAGAATGATGTGATTGACTTGACCCACCCGTTAGCTTAGCACTATGATCGTTTAGTTTATTGCTATTGCTTTCTTCATAACTTATACATGTTCCTATGACTATGAGATTATGCAACTCCCGAATACCGGAGGAACACTTAGTTTGCTATCAAACGTCACAACGTAACTGGGTGACTATAAAGATGCTCTACAGGTGTCTCCGATGGCGTTTGTTGAGTTGGCATAGATCGAGATTAGGATTTGTCACTCCGATTGTCGGAGAGGTATCTCTGGGCCCTCTCGATAATGCACATCACTATAAGCCTTGCAAGCAATGTGACTAATGAGTTAGTTACGGGATGATGCATTACGAAACGAGTAAAGAGACTTGCTGGTAACGAGATTGAACTAGGTATTGAGATACCGACGATCGAATCTCGGGCAAGTAACATACTGATGACAAAGGGAACAACATATGTTGTTATGCGGTTTGACTGATAAAGATCTTCGTAGAATATGCAGGAACAAATATGAGCATCCAGGTTTCGCTATTGGTTATTGACCGGAGATGAGTCTCGGTCATGTCTACATAGTTCTCGAACCTGTAGGGTCCGCACGCTTAACGTTCAGTTACGATCGGTATTATGAGTTTATGTGTTTTGATGTACCGAAGGTAGTTCGGAGTCCCGGATATGATCACAGACATGACGAGGAGTCTCGAAATGCTCGAGACCTAAAGATCGATATATTAGAAGGCTATGTTTGGACATCAGAAGGGTTTCGAGTGAGTTGAGGCATTTACCGGAACCCCCCGGGGAGTTATTGGGCCCTAATGGGCTTTAGTGGAGAGAGAGAGGGGCGGCCAGGGTAGGCCGCGCGCCCCTCCCCCTTGGGTCCGAATTGGACTAGGGAAGGGGGGGGGGGGCGCCCCCTTTCCTTCTCCCTCTGTCCTCCTTCCCCTGCTCCGCGCTGACCGGCAACCTCAGCGTGCCATGCAAACCTCAGCGCGCTCTGGCGTGGGAAGAAGCGAGCGTGCTGCCTGGCCAGGAATCGGAGGAAGGAAAGGTTGGTGGTTTGATGGGATCAAGGTCACCTTGATGGCCTTGCTTCTTCAGCGCCGGAGCACACACGCGTTCGGGCGAAGAATGCGCATGCAGCAGACGAGAGAGATGAGTGGATGGCCGCTCCAGTGTCGGTGGACGAAAAAAAGTCAGCTTCCTTTTACGGCAGCACTAGGAGATGCTGTCGGCCGGCGAGGAAGACGGACGAGAAGTGTAAGTGCATCTAGTGCCACCCCTAGTTGGTTTTGGAGTATTGACGACAAACCTGGTTGAGGGACTAATGTGTTTGTGAGAATTGCAGAATAACACAGGTAGAAGTCCCTCATTGATTCGGTTTTCCTACCAGAGATGACCCCTAAAAATGTATGAAGACATTGAAGTCAAAGGTGGTATGTGAAGACATTCACATTGAAGACTATGACAAGAGAAGACATCATGTGAAGACTATGAAGCGCGAAGACTTAGTTGTTTCGTCGTTCTTTTTCGCCTTTGTTGAGTCATAGGAACCAGCGTACTGTTAAGTGGGGTCCAAGTGAACCAGTCAGAATGACTGAAGTGATGCTTAACCAAAATCTTATGTCTTCGAGCGAAGACAATGAGAGCGAATCTTATCCAGAGCTGGATAAGTCAGCTTTGCTTGTAGCCCAAGTAAAGTTGCCGTGTGTGTTTGAAATCTGACCGTTGGAACACGTGTCAGTTCCTTAGTGACCCAGGGTCATTTCGGACAAATCAGGCCGGGTTGCCAAGTGGCTATAAATAGCCCACCCCTACACCATAAATTGGTTGGCTGCTCAGAGTTAATGTACGGTTTTTGTCGTTTGAGAGCAACCCACTTCGAAGCCTTTGAGAGAGAATTCCTTGCGAGGACAAAGCCCTAAACACACAGAGTCAAAGAGTGTTAGGCATCACTGAAGTCTTCCTGTCTGTGTGATCTGAAGACTTATTGCACTTGAGGACTGTGAATCCTCCAGCCGGTTAGGCGTCGCGTTCTGAGCATCCAAGAGTCATTGTGGATCGCCGGTGAACGAAGTCTGTGAAGGTTTGGAAGTGTACCTTGAAGACTTACCAGAGTGATTGGGCGAGGACTGGGTGTCCCTAGCTCAAGGGGAATAAGGTGAAGACGCGGTCTTCTGAGTTGAATCTCAGCCTCCCTAACTAGACGTACAGTTGTCACAGCAACTGGAACTGGTCCAATAAATCATTGTCTTCAACGAGCCATTGGTTCTATTCTTCCCATCTCTTTATTTGCAAGTCATTGCCTGTTTGCATTATCTATTTGTCTTCACTGTGTGACTGCTTGTTCTGTTTGGCTTCGTACTATCTTCCATCGTGATCTATACTGCCTAGCTGCTATTAGTCTTTGTGCTTTCATCTCATTGAATACTTGACTATGGCTTGTTTAGTGTAGTCTACCTTCCGCTGCATGGCAATAGGTTTGTTTCTATCGTTTGTCTTCGAAACTTCCATGTTTTGAAGACTTTTATAAAAATCGCCTATTCACCCCCCTCTAGTCGATCACTAGCACTTTCAATTGGTATCAGAGCAAGGTACTCCCTTTTTCTATATGATTCGGTTTAACCACCCGGAGTTTTAGCTATGTCAACTGCAGGGATAATCAAAGTCTCCGCTGCGTGCCCAGTCTTCGATGGAACTGAATATCCCTACTGGAAGAATAAGATGTGCATGCATCTGTAAGCCATTGACGTCGACCTCTGGTATGTCGTCAAGAATGGCGTTCCCAAGGCTGGTGAAGGTGTCACCGCTGCTGATGTCAAGAAGTTCATTCAACTGGATTCCACTTCCAAGAACATCATCTGTGGTCATCTGACCAAAGGATAGTATGGTCGTGTGAGTGCTCTAGAAACATCCAAGCTAGTCTGGGACTGGCTCTCCAAGGTCAACAAAGGCGTCTCAACCCAGAGAGATCGAAGAATCAGTGTCCTTCGCAACCTCTTCAACCAATTCAAGAGAAACGACAATGAGAATGTTCAGCTCATGTTTGATCGACTCATTGACATCACAAATGAGCTTCAAGCCCTCGGGGCTACTGAGATCACCAAGCATGAAGTCGTCAAGACACTCCTGAGATCACTTGACAGCTCATTTGACACCCTAGCCCTGATGATTCAAGAACGCCCTGACTTCAAGACACTCGATCCGTCTGACATACTTGAAAGACTCAACACACATGAGTTTTAGCTTTCTGAGAAAAGAGACATCTACAGTCCCAACTATGGGCGAACTCGTGCTTTGAAGGCAAAAGCTATTTCCTCGTCTGAAGAAGAATCTGATTGCAGTTCTAATGACCCTGAAGACATTGGAAAGGAGCTTACTATGCTTGTGAAGAAGTTCCAGAAATTCACCAAGAAGAAAGGCTTCAGAAAGTCCTCACGATCTAGCTGAAGGAATGATGAAATTTCTGCTCATGACTACAAGAAGAGAACATGCCACAAGTGCAAGAAACCTGGCCACTACATCTCTGAGTGTCCGCAATGGGACAATGAGAATAAGAAGAAGAATAAGAGCAAGGAATATGATTGTGACGACAAGAATAAGAAGAAATACTCAAAGTCTTCTTCCAAGTCTTCACCAAAGTCTTCATCACACAGGAAGAGATCATCTGGCAAGGCTCGTGCATTTGTTGGCAAGGAAATGGATTCAGAGGAGGAGTCTGCTTCTGAGGAGGTGGAGGAGGAGTCTGAGGAGGAGTCTGATTCTGGCATTGCAAGTCTGGCTACAACCTACGTTGCCAAGTCCATCTTCAACATTGAAGACAATGACTTCATCATCGACACCGATGCTAATGACTAGGACACCTCCGCTCCCACCTACTGCTTCATGGCACGCGGTGCCAAGGTAAACTCACACACTACTCACTATCAAACATCCAGTGAAGATGACTCTGATTGTGGTTCCAAACCCAGCTACAAAACACTTGCTAAAATTGCAACTGAACAACAGAGAGCTATGGAACATATTCAAAAACTGTTAGACAAAAGCGATGACTTGTTAGACGCTGAAATGACTCGATCTCAGTCCTTAATTGAAGACATAAAAAATCTTCATGTTAAGTATGAGAACTTGAAAGTCGTCATGAAACGCTCTCAACAACTCATGAAAAGCTTTCCTATGATTATCTTCAAAGGAAGCAAGATCTTGAGAAATTGAGAGCGGCTCATGAAGATCTTCAAAAGGAAAATGAGTCACTTCACGCCAAACAGATCAGTCCCGCTCAGGAAGGATTTGAACCACCATGTCTTAAATGCATTGAGCGTGATAACGCTACTTCTGTTGCTGGATGTTCTACTACTGCTACTGTTGCAATATCTGAAGGAAATATGCCCTAGAGGCAATAATAAAGTTATTATTTATTTCCTAATATCATGATAAATGTTTATTATTCATGCTAGAATTGTATTAACCGGAAACATAATACATGTGTGAATAAATAGACAAACAGAGTGTCACTAGTATGCCTCTACTTGACTAGCTCGTTGATCAAAGATGGTTATGTTTCCTAGCCATAGACATGAGTTGTCATTTGATTAACGGGATCACATCATTAGGAGAATGATGTGATTGACTTGACCCATTCCGTTAGCTTAGCACTTGATCGTTTAGTTTGTTGCTATTGCTTTCTTCATAACTTATACATGTTCCTATGACTATGAGATTATGCAACTCCCGTTTACCGGAGGAACACTTTGTGTGCTACCAAACGTCACAACGTAACTGGGTAATTATAAAGGTGCTCTACAGGTGTCTCCGAAGGTACTTGTTGGGTTGGTGTATTTCAAGATTAGGATTTGTCACTCCGATTGTCGGAGAGGTATCTCTGGGCCCTCTCGGTAATGCACATCACTTAAGCCTTGCAAGCATTGCAACTAATGAGTTAGTTGCGGAATGATGTATTATGGAACGAGTAAAGAGACTTGCCGGTAACGAGATTGAACTAGGTATTGGAATACCGACGATCAAATCTCGGGCAAGTAACATACCGATGACAAAGGGAACAACGTATGTTGTTATGCGGTCTGACCGATAAAGATCTTCGTAGAATATGTAGGAGCCAATATGAGCATCCAGGTTCCGCTATTGGTTATTGACCGGAGACGTGTCTCGGTCTTGTCTACATAGTTCTCGAACCCATAGGGTCCGCACGTTTAAAGTTCAGTGACGATCGTAATTAGGGTTTTTGTGTTTTGATGTACCGAAGGTTGTTCGGAGTCTCGGATGTGATCACAGACATGACGAGGAGTCTCGAAATGGTCGATACATAAAGATTGATATATTGGAAGCCTATATTTGGATATCGGAATCATTCCGGGTGAAATCGGGATTTTACCGGAGTACTGGGGGGTTACCGGAACCCCCTCGGGGGTTAATGGGCCTAGATGGGCCCTAAGGGAGAAGAGGAGGGCCGGCCAGGGCAGGCCGCGCGCCCCCTCCCCCTAGTCCGAATAGGACAAGGAAGGGGGGGGTGGCGCCCCCTTTCCTCTTTCCCCCTTCCCCTTTCCTTCTCCAACAAGGCAAGAGGGGGGAGTCCTACTCCCGGTGGGAGTAGGACTCCTCCAGGTGCACACGTAGGGGCCGGCCGCACGTCCCCCTCCCTCCTTTATATACGGGGGCAGGGGGCACCCCATGACACACAAGTTGATCTTCGTGATCGTTCCTTAGCCGTGTGCGGTGCCCCCTTCCACCATATTCCACCTCAGTCATATCGTAGCGGTGCTTAGGCGAAGCCTTGCGTCGGTAGAACATCATCACCGTCATCACACCGTTGTGCTGACGAAACTCTCCCTCAACACTCGGCTAGATCGGAGCTCGAGGGACGTCACCGAGTTGAACGTGTGCAGAACTCGGAGGTGCCATACGTTCAGTACTTGGATCGGTCGGATCGGGAAGACGTACGACTACTTCCTCTACGTTGTGTCAACACTTCCGTTGCCGGTCTACGAGGGTACGCAGAAAACACTCTCCCCTCTCATTGCTATACATCACCATGATCTTGCGTGTGCGTAGGAAAATTTTGAAATTACTACGTTCCCCAACAGTGGCATTCGAGCCAGGTTTTATGCGTTGATGTTATATGCACGAGTAGAACAAAAGTGAGTTGTGGGCGATATAAGTCATACTACTTACCAGCATGTCATACTTTGGTTCGGCGGTATTGTTGGATGAAGCGGCCCGGACCGACATTACGCGTACGCTTACGCGAGACTGGTTCTACCGACGTGCTTTGCACACAGGTGGCTGGCGGGTGTCAGTTTCTCCAACTTTACTTGAATCGAGTGTGGCTACGCCCGGTCCTTGCGTAGGTTAAAACATCACCAAATTGACAAACTATCGTTGTGGTTTTGATGCGTAGGTAAGAACGGTTCTTGCTAAGCCCGAAGCAGCCACGTAAAACTTGCAACAACAAAGTAGAGGACGTCTAACTTGTTTTTGCAGGGCATGTTGTGATGTGATATGGTCAAGACATGATGCTAAATTTTATTGTATGAGATGATCATGTTTTGTAACCGAGTTATCGGCAACTGGCAGGAGCCATATGGTTGTCGCTTTATTGTATGCAATGCAATCACGCTGTAATGCTTTACTTTATCACTAAGCGGCATCGATAGTCATGGAAGCATAAGATTGGCGAGATGACAACGATGCTACGATGGAGATCAAGGTGTCGCGCTAGTGACGATGGTGATCATGGCGGTACTTCGGAGATGGACATCACAAGTACAAGATGATGATGGCCATATCATATCACTTATATTGATTTCATGTGATGTTTATCTTTTATGCATCTTATCTTGCTTTGATTGACGGTAGCATTATAAGATGATCTCTCACTAAATTTCAAGATAAAAGTGTTCTCCCTGAGTATGCACCGTTGCCAAAGTTCATCGTGCCCAGACACCACGTGATGATTGGGTGTGATAAGCTCTACGTCCATCGACAACGGGTGCAAGCCAGTTTTGCACACGCAGAATACTCAGGTTAAACTTGACGAGCCTAGCATATGCAGATATGGCCTCGGAACACTGAGACCGAAAGGTCGAGCGTGAATCATATAGTAGATATGATCAACATATTGATGTTCACCATTGAAAGCTACTCCATTTCACGTGATGATCGGTTATGGTTTAGTTGATTTGGATCACGTGATCACTTAGAAGATTAGAGGGATGTCTTTCTAAGTGGGAGTTCTTAAGTAATATGATTAATTGAACTTAAATTTATCATGAACTTAGTACCTGATAGTATCTTGCTTGTCTATGTTTGATTGTAGATAGATGGCCCGTGCTGTTGTTCCGTTGAATTTTAATGCGTTCCTTGAGAAAGAAAAGTTGAAAGATGATGGTAGCAATTACACGGACTGGGTCCGTAACTTGAGGATTATCCTCATTGCTGCACAGAAGAATTACGTCCTGGAAGCACCGCTGGGTGCCAGACCTGCTGCTGGAGCAACACCAGATGTTATGAACGTCCGACAAAGCAAAGCTGATGACTACTCGATAGTTCAGTGTGCCATGCTTTACGGCTTAGAATCGGGACTTCAATGACGTTTTGAACGTCATGGAGCATATGAGATGTTCCAGGAGTTGAAGTTAATATTTCAAGCAAATGCCCGGATTGAGAGATATGAAGTCTCCAATAAGTTCTATAGCTGCAAGATGGAGGAGAATAGTTCTATCAGTGAACATATACTCAAAATGTTCGGGTATCATAATCACTTGACTCAACTGGGAGTTAATCTTCATGTTGATAGTGTCATTGACAGAGTTCCTCAATCACTGCCACCAAGCTACAAGAGCTTCGTGATGAACTATAACATGCAAGGGATGGATAAGACGATTCCCGAGCTCTTCGCAATGCTAAAGGCTGCGGAGGTAGAAATCAAGAAGGAGCATCAAGTGTTGATGGTCAACAAGACCGCCAGTTTCAAGAAAAAGGGCAAAGGGAAGAAGAAGGGGAACTTCAAGAAGAACAACAAGCAAGTTGCTGCTTAGGAGAAGAAACCCAAATCTGGACCTAAGCCTGAAACTGAGTGCTTCTACAGCAAGCAGACTGGACACTGGAAGCGGAACTGCCCCAAGTATTTGGCGGATAAGAAGGATGGCAAGGTGAACAAAGGTATATGTGATATACATGTTATTGATGTGTACCTTACTAGAGCTCGCAGTAGCACCTCGATATTTGATACTGGTTCTATTGCTAATATTTGCAACTCGAAACAGGGACTACGGATTAAGCGAACACTGGCGAAGGACGAGGTGACGATGCGCGTGGGAAATGGTTCCAAAGTCGATGTGATAGCAGTCGGCACGCTACCTCTACATCTACCTTCGGGATTAGTATTAGACCTAAATAATTGTTATTTGGTGCTAGCGTTGAGCATGAACATTATATCTGGATCTTGTTTGATGCGGGATGGTTATTCATTTAAATAAGAGAATAATGGTTGTTTTATTTATATGAGTAATATCTTTTATGGTCATGCACCCTTGAAGAGTGGTCTATTTTTGATGAATCTCGATAGTAGTGATACACATATTCATAATGTTGAAGCCAAAAGATGCAGAGTTGATAATGATAGTGCAACTTATTTTGTGGCACTGCCATTTAGGTCATATCGGTATAAAGCACATGAAGAAACTCCATACTGATGGACTTTTGGAATCACTTGATTATGAATCACTTGGTACTTGCGAACCGTGCCTCATGGGCAAGGTGACTAAAATGTCGTTCTCCGGTACTATGGAGAGAGCAACAGATTTGATGGAAATCATACATACATATGTATGTGGTCCAATGAATGTTGAGGCTCGTGGCGGATATCGTTATTTTCTCACCTTCACAGATGATTTAAGCAGATATGGGTATATCTACTTAATGAAACATAAGTCTAAAACATTTGAAAAATTCAAAGAATTTCAGAGTGAAGTTGAAAATCATCATAATAAGAAAATAAAGTTTCTATGATCTGATCGTGGAGGAGAATATTTGAGTTACGAGTTTGGTCTACATTTGAAACAATGCGGAATAGTTCCGCAACTCACGCCACCCGGAACACCACATCGTAATGGTGTGTCCGAACGTCGTAATCATACTTTATTAGATATGGTGCGATCTATGATGTCTCTTACTGATTTACCGCTATCGTTTTGGGGTTATGCTTTAGAGACGGCTGCAGTCACGTTAAATAGGGCACCATTGAAATCCGTTGAGACGACACCTTATGAACTGTGGTTTGGCAAGAAACCAAAGTTGTCGTTTCTGAAAGTTTGGGGCTGCAATGCTTATGTGAAAAAGCTTCAACCTGATAAGCTCGAACCCAAATCGGAGAAATGTGTCTTCATAGGATACCCAAAGGAGACTATTGGGTACACCTTCTATCACAGATCCGAAGGCAAGACATTCGTTGCTAAGAATGGATCCTTTCTAGAGAAGGAGTTTCTCTCGAAAGAAGTGAGTGGGAGGAAAGTAGAACTTGATGAGGTAACTGTACCTGCTCCCTTATTGGAAAGTAGTAAATCACAGAAACCAGTTTCTGTGACACCTATACCAATTAGTGAGGAAGCTAATGATAATGATCATGAAACTTCAGATCAAGTTACTATCGAACCTCGTAGATCAACCAGAGTAAGATCTGCACCAGAGTGGTACGGTAATCCTGTTTTGGAAGTCATGCTACTAGATCATGATGAACCTACGAACTATGAAGAAGCGTTAGTGAGCATAGATTCCGCAAAATGGCTAGAAGCCACGAAATCTGAGATGGGATCCATGTATGAGAACAAAGTGTGGACTTTGGTTGACTTGCCCGTTGATCGGCAAGCAATTGAGGATAAATGGATCTTCAAGAAGAAGACTGACGCTGATGGTAATGTTACTGTCTACAAAGCTCGACTTGTTGCGAAAGGTTTTCGACAAGTTCAAGGAATTGACTACGATGAGACCTTCTCACCCGTAGCGATGCTTAAGTCTGTCCGAATCATGTTAGCGATTGCCGCATTTTATGATTATGAAATTTGGCAGATGGATGTCAAAACTGCATTCCTGAATGGATTTCTGGAAGAAGAGTTGTATATGATGCAACCGGAAGGTTTTGTCGATCCAAAGGGAGCTAACAAAGTGTGCAAGCTCCAGCGATCCATTTATGGGCTGGTGCAAGCCTCTCGGAGTTGGAATAAACGCTTTGATAGTGTGATCAAAGCATTTGGTTTTGTACAGACTTTTGGAGAAGCCTGTATTTACAAGAAAGTGAGTGGGAGCTCTGTAGCATTTCTGATATTATATGTGGATGACATATTATTGATTGGAAATGATATAGAATTTCTGGATAGCATAAAAGGATACTTGAATAAGAGTTTTTCAATGGAAGACCTCAGTGAAGCTGCTTACATATTGGGCATTAAGATCTATAGAGATAGGTCAAGATGCTTAATTGGACTTTCACAAAGCACATACCTTGACAAAGTTTTGAAGAAGTTCAAAATGGATCAAGCAAAGAAAGGGTTCTTGCTTGTGTTACAAGGTGTGAAGTTGAGTAAGACTCAATGTCCGACCACCACAGAAGATAGAGAGAAAATGAAAGATGTTCCCTATGCTTCAGCCATAGGCTCTATCATGTATGCAATGCTGTGTACCGGACCTGATGTGTGCCTTGCTATAAGTCTAGCAGGGAGGTACCAAAGTAATCCAGGAGTGGATCACTGGACAGCGGTCAAGAACATCCTGAAGTACCTGAAAAAGGACTAAGGATATGTTTCTTGTATATGGAGGTGACAAAGAGCTCATCGTAAATGGTTACGTAGATGCAAGCTTTGACACTGATCCAGACGATTCTAAATCGCAAACCGGATACGTGTTTACATTGAACGGTGGAGCTGTCAGTTGGTACAGTTCTAAACAAAGCGTCGTGGCGGGATCTACATGTGAAGTGGAGTACATAGCTGCTTCGGAAGCAGCAAATGAAGGAGTCTGGATGAAGGAGTTCATATCCGATCTAGGTGTCATACCTAGTGCATCTGGTCCAATGAAAAATCTTTTGTGACAATACTGGTGCAATTGCCTTGGCGAAGGAATCCAGATTTCACAAGAGAACCAAGCACATCAAGAGACACTTCAATTCCATTTGGGATTTAGTCCAAGTGGGGGACATAGAAATTTGCAAGATACATACGGATCTGAATGTTGCAGACCCGCTGACTAAGCCTCTTCCACGAGCAAAACATGATCAACACCAAGGCTCCATGTGTGTTAGAATCATTACTGTGTAATCTAGATTATTGACTCTAGTGCAAGTGGGAGACTGAAGGAAATATGCCCTAGAGGCAATAATAACGTTATTATTTATTTCCTTATATCATGATAAATGTTTATTATTCATGCTAGAATTGTATTAACCGGAAACATAATACATGTGTGAATACATAGACAAACAGAGTGTCACTAGTATGCCTCTACTTGACTAGCTCATTGATCAAAGATGGTTATGTTTCCTAGCGATAGATATGAGTTGTCATTTGATTAACGGGATCACATCATTAGGATAATGATGTGATTGACTTGACCCATTCCGTTAGCTTAGCACTTGATCATTTAGTTTGTTGCTATTGCTTTCTTCATAACTTATACATGTTCCTATGACTATGAGATTATGCAACTCCCGTTTACCGGAGGAACACTTTGTGTGCTACCAAACGTCACAACATAACTGGGTGATTATAAAGGTGCTCTACAGGTGTCTCCGAAGGTACTTGTTGGGTTGGCGTATTTCGAGATTAGGATTTGTCACTCCGATTGTCGGAGAGGTATCTTTGGGCCCTCTCGGTAATGCACATCACTTAAGCCTTGCAAGCATTGCAACTAATGAGTTAGTTGCGGAATGATGTATTACGGAACGAGTAAAGAGACTTGCCGGTAACGAGATTGAACTAGGTATTGGAATACCGACGATCGAATCTCGGGCAAGTAACATACCGATGATAAAGGGAGCAACGTATGTTGTTATGTGGTCTGACCGATAAAGATCTTCCTAGAATATGTAGGAGCCAATATGAGCATCCAGGTTCCGCTATTGGTTATTGACCAGAGACGTGTCTCGGTCATGTCTACATAGTTCTCGAACCCGTAGGGTCCGCACGCTTAAAGTTCAGTGACGATCGTAATTAGGGTTTTTGTGTTTTGATGTACCGAAGGTTGTTTGGAGTCCCGGATGTGATCACGGACATGCCGAGGAGTCCCGAAATGGTCGAGACATAAATATTGATATATTGGAAGCCTATATTTGGATATCGGAATCATTCCGGGTGAAATCGGGATTTTACCGAAGTACCGGGGGGTTACCGGAACCCCTTGGGGGTTAATGGGCCTACATGGGCCCTAAGGGAGAAGAGGAGGGCCGGCCAGGGCAGGCCGCACGCCCCCTCCCCCTAGTCTGAATAGGACAAGGAAGGGGGGGGGCGCCCCCTTTTCCTCTTTCCCCTTTCCCTTTTCCTTCTCCAACAAGGCAAGAGGGGGGAGTCCTATTCCCGGTGGGAGTAGGACTCCTCCAGGTGCACCCCTAGGGGCAGGCCGCACCTCCCCCTCCCTCCTTTATATACGGGGGCAGGGGGGCACCCCATGACACACAAGTTGATCTTTGTGATCGTTCCTTAGCCGTGTGCGGTGCCCCCTTCCACCATATTCCACCTCGGTCATATCGTAGCGGTGCTTAGGCGAAGCCCTGCGTCGGTAGAACATCATCACCGTCATCACACCGTCGTGCTGACGAAACTCTCCCTCAACACTCGGCTGGATCGGAGCTCGAGGGACGTCACCGAGTTAAACGTGTGCAGAACTCAGAGGTGTCGTACGTTCAGTACTTGGATCGGTCGGATCGAGAAGACGTACGACTACTTCCTCTATGTTGTGTCAACACTTCCGTTGCCGGTCTACGAGGGTACGTAGACAACATTCTCCCCTCTCATTGCTATGCATCACCATGATCTTGCGTGTGCGTAGGAAAATTTTGAAATTACTATGTTCCCCAACAATATCTTCAACTGTTGATGTGGTAACTAACCCCTCTGCTGAGGATGCCACTGCTATTGCTGATGAAAATGCTAGGTTGAAGACATTGCTTGAAACAGGGATGTACAAAAGTCTCAAAGGGCATCAGACACTATGTGATGTCCTCAAAGGCAGATCCTGAACCGAAACCCTAGGAAAGAGGGTGTTGGGTTCGAAAGGAAAATGAATGCTGATGGCTCTTACTGAAATCTGAGCAGTACCCCAAAACCACATGGGTTGCTGCAAAGGAACCTTCAGTGGATCCATCCACCCTATCTGGCTTCACTTGTGCTAATCCCATTATTATTGATTAATCCTTTGATGCAAACTATAAACTGTTTAAGAATCAAAAATGGTGAAGTGTTTGCCAGGTATATTGGTACTAACTGCAGGTATGGGCCACCTATGAAGAAAGTCTGGGTGCCGAAAAAGTGTCTGGAAAATCTTCCTGTGTATGTCGTCATGACACCACAAGTGAAGAAGACAAACCCCAGACCGCAGGCTTCATATGGTCCAAAGGCTTCATACAAACAGAGGACTCACCTGAGTCGCACTAACGCAAATGTTTTGCAGGGAAACCATACTCAGGCCTATGAATATGAGCGCGTTTCATCAAACCGCCATGTTCATAAGACCAAGAACTACTCTGCTTATTCTTATGAGTACTATTGCCCTCCTGCAAGACTATTTCGTAGGGCTTCAAAGCCAAAGTCCTCAGATGCTGCACTTAGACTCATTGCTTCGAAGCCACCCTTGAAGATGTGGGTGGCTAAGAAAGCTTAACTCTCTTTTGCAGGGAAGGGTCTCCAACCGAAAATCAAATTCGTCTGAAGCTATTGCTGGGGACCTTAAACATCTTGTAGGGCGCAAGATCAAATTCCCAAATGGTCTTATTATGTATTTTGTTCCTGAGTCGCTTGCTACTTGATCTATCAGTCCTAACCTTGATCTAAGCTTTCATAATCCACTTGCTCGTCAAATGTTTATGCTTCACAATTTTCTTCGTGAACCCTAACTGCACTGTAGGGTATGACACCAGCTGCTTCAGAATGGATTATTGATAGTGGATGTACTAATCACATGACTGGCAAGCGAAGTCTTCTCATGGACTCAACTTTACGTCCATCTTACAAGAGTCACATCACATTTGCTGATACTGGTAAAAGCAAGGTATTGGGTCTAGGCAGAGTTGCAATCTCAAGGGATCAACACATGGATAAAGTGATGCTTGTTGAATCCCTTGGTTTCAACTTAATGCCTGTCTCAATTCTTTGTGATTTAAACATGATTGTGATATTTGGAAAATATCGTTGCCTTGTTCTAATGGAATCTGACAAGTCTCTAGTCTTTGAAGGGTATCAGAAAGATGATTTGTACGTGGTAGATTTCTCAGCAGGACCACAACTTGCCATATGTCTTCTAGCAAAAGCTTCAGAATGCTGGCTCTGGCATCAGAGGCTAGGGCATGCTGGCATGAGGAACTTGCACACTCTTGCAAAGAAGAAGCATGTCATAGGCATCGAGGGAGTCAAGTTCAAGAAGGATCACTTATGCGGTGCCTGTGAAGTTGGAAAGGTGACGAGGGCCAAGCATCCCTCGAAGACAATCATGACAACGACTCAACCCTTCGAACTGCTACACATGGACCTCTTCGGTCCCACTCACTACTCAACTCTTACTACTACTGCTTGTCTCTATGGCTTCATCATTGTTGATGATTATTCAAGATATACATGGGTGCATATAATCCTCTACAAGACTGAAGTGCAGGATGTCTTCAGACGCTTCGCCAATCGAGCCATGAACAACTATGGCGTCAAGATCAAGCACATCAGAAGTGACAATGGCACTGAATTCAAGAACACTGGCCTCGACACTTATCTTGATACTTTGGCCATCACTCATGAGTTCTCAGCTATGTACACGCCGCAGCAGAATGGCGTCATGGAACGCAAGAACAGAACACTTATTGAGATGGCCCGGACGATGCTCGATGAATACAAGACTCCAAGAAAGTTCCGGCCTAAAGCCATTGATACTGCATGCCATATCATCAACCATGTTTATCTTCACAAGCTTCTGAACAAAACATCCTATGAGATCCTCACTAGTAAGAAGCCAAATGTCAGTTACTTCAGAGTATTTGGTGCCAGGTGCTGGATCAAGGATCCACATCACACTTCAAAATTTGCATCGAAAGCACATGAAGGTTTTATGCTTGGATTCGGAAAGGATTTGCACTCCTACAGAGTCTTCAACCTCTTTCACTATAAAGTGGTTGAAACTGTGGATGTGCGGTTCGATGAGACTAACGGCTCGCAAAGAGAGCACCTGCCAAATGTGCTAGATGAAGTTCCATCCAGTGAATCCATCAAGCTTATGGGAACTGGAGAAATCATACCGTCTGAAGCTCAGCTTGAAGAGGAACTCATCATCTCTGCACCTGATCAACCTGAAGACAATGCTCAGCCTGAAGACAATCCTTCTAACAATGACAATGATCAGCAAGAGCAAAATCTTCGTCCTGTTCATCCTCGTGTTGCAAATGAAGTACAGATTGAGAAAGTAATTGATAGCATCAATGCACCTGGTCCACTCACTCGTTCAAGGGCAACACAACTAGCAAATTTCTGTCGAAACTTCGCATTCGTCTCAATATCTGAACCCAAGAAAGTTGATGAAGCCTTCATGGAGCCTGAATGGATTCAAGCAATGCAAGAAGAGCTTCAACAATTTGAGCTGAATAATGTATGGGAACTGGTCAAGCGTCCTGATCCTAGTAAGCACAATATCATAGGCACTAAATGGATATATCGCAACAAGCAAGATGAGCATGGTCAAGTTGTCAGATACAAAGCTCGTCTCGTTGCTCAAGGATACACTCAAGTTGAAGGAATTGACTTCGATGAAACATTTGCTCCTGTGGCTAGGCTTGAAGCTATACGCATACTGCTGGCCTATGCAAATCATCATAACACTCTTCTGTATCAAATGGATGTGAAGAGCGCTTTTCTCAATGGCAAGAGTGAAGAAGAAGTGTATGTTGCACAACCGCCTGGCTTTGAAGATCCAAAACATCCTGACATGGTGTACAAGCTCAACAAGGCACTGTATGGCCTCAAACAAGCCCCTCGTGCTTGGTATGACACACTCTCAAGGACTTCCTGAAGAGTAAAGGCTTCAAATTTGGTTCCCTCGACCCCACTCTCTTCACGAAGACATATGTTGGTGAACTATTTGTGTGCCAAATATATGTGGATGACATTATCTTTGGCTGCACCAATCAGAAATACAGTGAAGAGTTTGGATATATGATGCAAGAGCAATATCAGATATCCATGATGGGTGAGCTGAAGTTCTTCCTTGGTCTTCAAATACGTCAGCAACGCAACGACATCTTTATATCTCAAGAGAAGTACCTCAAAGATTGCCTGAAGAAATTTGGTATGCAAGACTGCAAAGGCTTCACGACGCCAATGCTAGCCAAACATCATCTAGGTCCCGACGACAATGGTAAAGAGTTCGATCAAAAGGTATACCGCTCCATGATTGGTTCTTTACTTTATCTATGTGATCTAGGCCAGATATTATGCTTAGTGTTTGCATGTGTGCTCGATTCCAAGCGGCACCAAAGGAATCGCATCACTTAGCCGTGAAGCGAATTCTTCGATATTTGGCTTACACCCCAACACTAGGATTATGGTATCCAAAGGGCTCAGAGTTTGATCTGGTTGGATTCTCGGATGCTGATTATGCTAGTGACAAGGTGGATCGCAAGTCTACATCAGGCACATGTCATTTTCTAGGACGATCACTTGTATGTTGGTCTTCAAAGAAGCAGAACTGTGTATCTCTCTCCACTGCTGAATCTGAATACATTGCTGCTGGATCTTGCTGCGCTCAGCTTCTATGGATGAAGCAAACACTCAAGGACTATAGCATTCATCTGAAGCAAGTGCCACTCTATTGCGACGACGAAAGCGCCATCAAGATTGCCAACAACCCAGTTCAGCACTCGAAGACAAAGCACATTGAAATTCGTCATCACTTTCTCAGAGATCATGTTGCGAAGGAAGATATTGATATCATACACGTCAACACTGAAGAGCAATGGGCAGATATCTTCTCCAAGCCCTTGGATGAGAAGAGATTTTGCAAGTTACGGTGCTAGCTAAATATCTTGGAATCCTCAAATGTCCTGTGATCAGGCACACATCCTAACACTTATGCATATTGATGACTTAGATGTGCAACACACGAAGTAAAGTATGTCTTCAATCAATGAAGACTTACATTCTAAGTGTGAATACATTAATGTGGAATTTGACTTCGAGCACCACGATAATTGTGCGCCGTGTCTGGGTCTAATACTTCCTATACGGTGGGTAACGCCACCACCAAATTATTCTGTTTGAAGTGTTTCACCCATGCGTTACATTTGCTATGTCTTCACATTTGGTTTGTCTTCATGATTATCTTCACTATGTTGATTATATATATATATATATACTAGTGTTCTGTCCTCTACAACATTCACTTATAGCTACGTCTTCTTGTTGAATCTTTTGAACTAAGTGAATGTGATCGGACCCTAACCTTTCTATGCTCTCTATCTCAGACTCTATCTCTCCAAATCATATGCATTCTCTTGAAACTGTCGAATGTCTTCTCTGCGTCCTTGTCAGCAGAAGATATAGAGACAAACATTAAGTCCGCTTTCAATGCTAATTCCTTCACCCAAAACCCGGAGAAGTGGGAACGACCACCCAACAATCCAGGCGTGCGTGGGAACGTGGAACAACCTCCGATATGTTGCATGATGGCCACGTGTTCTTCAGATGTGAATCGCCAGGGGCACCTATGTAATAACGCTGTGCCGTCCCTGTCCCTATAAATACACACCTCACCACAGTCATTATCCTTTCTTCCACTCTCGCACAAACCCTAGCGCCACCGCTAGCCCTCGATGACGCCGGCGACGAAGCGCTTAGCTGCCACGACCTCTCCGACGCCGTCTTCACGCCAGCCGCGGACATCGTCTTCTCTGCCATCACCGTAGGTGTTCTCCGTCGCCAAGTTAGGGCACGGACGTTCGAACTGCTCGGCCTCCTCTTCCACTCCGTCTAGCAGTTCTTCGTGTGGTAAATAAAACTTCCTTTTTACGGCCCCTTTGATCCTATAGATTCGTCACTTTCTACAACAAGCAGTTTCTGTTCACACAAGTTGGATCTATTTCATACTGCATCTCATAATATGCCTAGTATGTCCACTTATGCTTCACAAAGTAGTTAGATTCCTCACTTGTACTGATTCGTGGATTCGTACAAATCTGGAACCAACTCCTTATCTATGAGTGAATGTCTTCGCACAATGAGGTCAATGTCTTTGAAACTGATTTATCTTCAAAATCTTCTGAGAATGCATATGACCTCTTCCCCTTCCCTCACACCTTAATGCTGTCACAGGTACATGTCCGTGGGAGAATCCCTTGGTTCTCATAGTCTGCATTCATTTGCAGAATTCTTACAGCATCATATAAATTCCCCCGAAGCCAGTTCCTGTTTGTCCAGCAAGCAAAAGCCTTTGAAGCCTTTGAACGTATTGAAGCCATTCAGTTTAAAGTTCATGGCTGCAGAGAAATCAGTAAGGAAGGGTGGCAGAAAGCGTCGAGGTGAAACATCAAGAGATCTGCCCGATGACCTCTCAGAGCTGTACAAGACAGATCCAGAAGAGGATTACAATCAGCACAAGACACGAATCCAATGGATTCGATGATATTGGGCAGAACAGTGGTTCAAGTACAGGTTTGTGACCAAGGAATATGCTGAGAAGAATGCCATCAAGCGACCATGGGGAGACATCCGATACAGAAATCTTCAACCCAGGTCCAGAGATGAAGCCATTGAACAAGGCTTCTATCCCTGCATGGTCCGTGGACCACAGCCTGCGGATGCTGACCCATCGTCATTACTATGGTGTCATGGCGACAATCTGTTCAAGCGCAACTTCCAATTTGCCCAGAATTCGGGGAAGTAGAACAAGAAGTCATTGGGACTAGACTTCAACCCTGGTCCCTCTGCTCCCCGTGCCGATGGCACCCGCGAAGCTGAACCCAATCTTGTTGGGCCCTTCTACAACCTGGAAGGTCTCATCACTCATATCATGGTTCAAGGGACAGCCATGGATGAGCCTGCAGATGACGCTGAATTTGATGAAGCGCCTGCACCGCCGAAGCCAAAGAAACTGAAGCAGCCTAAAGCTTCAAAGCTTGCCTCAGCACCAAAAATCTCATGAGCGAAGCCACTGGCTACTGCACCTCCTGAAGATAGTGTGCATTCTGAAGATTTGTCATGCATCTCCAAGCCCTCGAAATTCAAGATGCCTTTGCAACACACCAGCCAAGAACTGACTGCTGCTGCTATTCTGCGCAATGACGCTATTGATCTGTCCAGCGATGAAGATCTTGCAGATGACGCTCTTGAGCAACTGATCAAGAGCAAATAAGAAGCAGAAGTCTTCAATGATCTGCCTCTCTTTGACGTGGGAATCATCCACAACTTCATTGATGAGTGGTTTGACACGCCCAACCTCAGCTTTGAAGATCTGCAACTTCCAGTTGGCCTCAGTGTCGCCTTCCATGGCGCCATTGCTTTAGAGCTAGCTCTAGCTCAGCGCATCGTCGAACTGAAGCAAAAGATTGACTTTGAGAAAGCTCAGTTCAAGAAGCACATGGCCAAGCTCAGGGTGCAAGAGATGAAAAACTTCAAGATTATGCTGCATGAGCTCAAAGAAGCCTTTCTCAAGAAACGTGCAGAAGCTCAAGGTTCTCGTGAGCGCATGAAGATCCTGGCTGACAAGAGTGTGCAAGCCTACAATGAGGCTGAGAAGCGCAAGGCCCTTGGTCGTCCTGGCATTGATCCCAGGATGGCTGCCAAGAAGAAGAAGAAGCCAGCTGTGGCCGAACCCGAAGCACCAAGGCAGGAAGCACATCCCATTGTCTTCCCAGCCAGCATGACCGGCTCGAAGCCAAAGGTCAGGTCAACCGCTTCAGAACTGAAGAAAACAAGGACTGCTGAGGCTGAAGCGAGAAAGAGGAAACATCCTGAAGCCTCTGCTGCTGCTCCCTCCAAGAAGAAGCGCAAGACCAAGAAGGATCGGGCTGCTCCCACAGAGCCCTTAGTTGTTGAACCTATCTCCATGGTTCGCCCTGCCGCTGAACATCAAGAGCACCAACTGACTGTCCATGAGCCTCCTTCCACAGAGGCTCATGAAGCTGAAGACATTCCAGCAGCTGATCCCACCGCTGCTGAAGACATTGGTCACCATGACAATGTTGAAGATGATGTAGTTCTTCCTTTGATCGAGCACCAACAGGTATCATCGCCTATGCTTACGCACAGCGAACTCATCAGCATTGGTCGTCCTCTGACGCCAATTGCTCAGGATGCATCATGGGCTGATCACCCACAACAACAAGTCACACCACCCCGGCAAGAAGAAGAAGATGACTTTGAGGCCCAGCCAACTCCATCTCCAAAGGCGTCGCCAGCGTTACGCAGGCTTCGCAAAGGACCAAGGTCTCAAGTCCCTCCTTCCAGCATTCCCGAAGGAGAAGTGCCTCACCAATTTGTTGCACGTCAAGTGTTTCCAGATGCCACTCCTACTGTGAATGTCTCCGAGTCTGAGGCTAAAGCTACTGAAGACATTCCGGCTGCATCAGCCGATGACACCCAAGAAGAAGAACGTGTCCCTACTCCCCCAATTACTGAAGAAGCTATTCTTGAGGAGAACGTGTCTGTGCCCGACCCTCCATCTCATCAAGTGGAGGTAGAAAATCTTGAGGCTGCCACCACCAACACAAATGAAGCCAATGACGTTGTCATGGCTGAAGCAAATGTGGAGCCTGCACCAACCAATGAGCCAGAAGTCAGTGAAGCAAATGATGCTACTGCTCCTGTTCCTGCGCCTGCTGCTGGTCCTCAGTTTGACTATCATGTTGAGCACAGGCCTCAGTACAGAAGCCAATGCTAAGGTTGCCCAGGTTTCCAGGTCCTGCATCAGCACCTGGATCCTTTAATGTCAACGGCTTCAAAGCAGACAACACCTTCTTCAATAGCTCCAAGAACCCCTACTCAAGGGAAAGAATATCTTCTGATCGGTTTTGGAGCTATCCGCAGCGAAGTTATTACTCATGCATTCTGTATAATCAAGGTCGCATCTTCCCTCATATGCGTCTTGACACCGAAGCAATAACTAGACTACCCTGCTTGGAAGAAGCTCTGGATTGCTTCAAACAGGTTGGCTTGTTGCCTTTCTTCACCGACCAAGAGCACTAGAACGAAGAGTTGCTGCTCCAATTTTATGCCACTCTTCACATACGTGGCTACAACAGAGATCCGAAGACTTGGATCCTTGAGTGGATGACCGGAAATGTTCATCATGAAGCCAAAGCCTTTGATATCATTGAGCTCACTACTATGCCCACTCCTGGCGATCTCTATGAACCTGGCTGTCATCTTCACAGTGAAGCTATTGAGAGTATCTTTCAGAAGCCTGAACCGAACATGAGTCAGATGCTTAGCATGATGAAGCCGTTGCGTCCAGATGCTGCCTATCCTAAGGAGTTCTTTGTTAAAGACCTTGAGTATCTGCCACGGACTATCTATCACATTATAAGACGAACTCTCTGGCCCATCAAAGGACATTCTCCACATGCAAAGCTGGAAGGTGCAATGAAGACTTTGGTCTTCTATATTCTCCACGGAAAATGCTTCAATGCATAAGACTTCTTCATCCGCCAACTTGCTACATCAGGATCTGATCTTTTTGGCTTGAAGTTCTACGCTCCCTGGATAATGTGGCTGATCAAACTCCACTCAGCTATCTCATATCAGCCCTCTGCTCGCAATCATCGGATCTTTCTGCCTGACGTGGATATGTCCGTTGAAGCCATCTATCCAGAGCCTGCCAAGGAGCCTCTTAGTCTTCAGAATGCTGAGCATCAAAGTTTCTCTCAGAACATTGCAGGAGTTGAAGCAATCACTCATGTTTATCCTCTGGCTGGTACTACACGTGCACCTCATCGTGCCCTCACTGAAGCCACTGAAAGCACTATTGCCCAATGGCCCAAGAAGCGATCTTGTGTTCTCAATGACCGAGAGCTTCTGGTTGCTCTTCATCAGAAACAGGATAGGCATCATGACTGGCTGAAGTGCCAAATGCAAAGCCTCTTGGTGGATGTCAACCGCATTCACAATCTTGCCACCAAGAATGCCTTTGTTGCCCATGAAACCTGTCGACGTACATGGAAAGGGCTGACGCTTATGTGTTCTGAGGATGATCTTCAAGAGGATGGCTTCTCTGAATGTTTCAAGTTTGACTCCACACCTCCCCGAAGGACTGTGCTGCGACGAACTCCATCTCTTGAAGACTCTGAGTTATCTTCCTCCGCGGCAACTTTGAATGCCAGAGTAATCGAGGACGAAGACGATGCTACTTCACCGCCCCTACTTCTGCATGCATCGACACTGCCCCAAGTTCTTCCGCACCGCCGAACACCACCGACGACCTTGCTGCTTCACCTACTCTTCATGGGAACGAGTAGATGCTCTATGTCTTCAAACCTTTTTGGTCCTCACTGACAAAAGGGGGAGAAGCATATGAGTTTGATAGTCTTCAAGCGGGTCCATATGGGCGGTTACTTTATGTTTTCCCAGTGTTTACAATCCTTGTTTTGATACATTTGGTTCTTTGAGTTGTAACACTTAAACTCGATGGTCGTCTGCTACTTATTTGCTATTCTGTGATGCAATGATAAATTCCGCATGTGCGACGATAAATTCCGCACTTAGATCATTTTGCAGACGTCCATTTTTCATTATGCATGTCATTATCTTCACATACTTTTCATGCATGATGAATTGTCATCATAAGTTGAAGAGGATTTCCACAAGTACAACCTGCCATGTGCATTTGCATTCCAGAAGCAAATTACTTATATGCACATCTTCAGGGGGAGCCCTTGCAACTTATGAAGACAATTCCTTATCCTTTACAAATTTCACATATTATATTCCCTGTTGAAAACTTCAACTAGTTTGTCATCAATCACCAAAAAGGGGGAGATTGTAAGTGCATCTAGCGCCACCCCCTAATTGGTTTTGGAGTATTGACGACAAACCTAGTTGAGGGACTAATGTGTTTGTGAGAATTGCAGGATAACACAGGTAGAAGTCCCTCATTGATTCGGTTTTCCTACCAGAGATGACCCCTAAAAATGTATGAAGACATTGAAGTCAAAGGTGGTATGTGAAGATATTCACTTTGAAGACTATGACAAGAGAGGACATCGCATGAAGACTATGGAGTGCGAAGACTTAGATCTTTCGTAGTTCTTTTTCTTCTTTGTTGAGTCATAGGAACCACCGTACTGTTAAGTGGGATCCAAGAGAACCAGTCAGAATGACTGAAGTGATGCTTAACCAAAATCCTATGTCTTCGAGTGAAGACTATGAGAGCGAATCTTGTCCGGAGTTGGACAAGTCAGCTTTGCTTGTAGCCCAAGTAAAGTTGCCGTGTGTGTTTGAAATCTGACCGTTGGAAAACGTGTCAGTTCCTTAGTGACCCAGGGTCATTTCGGACAAATCAGGTCGGGTTGCCTAGTGGCTATAAATAGCCCACCCCCTACAACCATAAACGGTTGGCTGCTCAGAGTTAGTGTACGGCTTTTGTCGTTTGAGAGCAACCCACCTCGAAGCCTCTGAGAGAGAATTCCTTGTGAGGATAAAGCCCTAGACACCCAAAGCCAAAGAGTGTTAGGCATCACTTAAGTCTTCCTGTCTGTGTGATCTGAAGACTTATTACACTTGAGGATTGTGAATCCTCCAGCCGGTTAGATGTCGCGTTCTGAGCATCCAAGAGTCATTGTGGATCGCCGGTGAACGAAGTCTGTGAAGGTTTGGGAGTCTACCTTGAAGACTTACCAGAGTGATTGGGCAAGGTCTGTGTGACCTTAGCTCAAGGGGAATACGGTGAGGACTAAGTGTCCTGAGCTGCGTGTTCAGGACTAAGTGTCCGGGACTGAGTGTCCTCAGGTTTAAATACCTATCCGCCCAAACCAGACGTACAACTGTCACCGCAGTTGGAACTGGTCTACCAAACCTTTGTCTTCATCACGCACACTGGTTCTATCCTTCCCATCTCTTTATTTACAGTTGGCTCTTGTGAAGTCAGTGCCTATTTTCTTTATCTATTTGTCTTCACTGTGTACCTGATCCTTACTGCCTAGCTGCTATTAGTCATTGTGGTTTCACTTCATTGAATGCTTGACTATGGTCTGCCTAGTGTAGTCTAGCTTCCACTGCATGGTAATAGGTTCATTTCTATCATTTGTCTTTGAAAATTCCATGTTTTGAAGACTTTCATAAAAACCGCCTATTCACCCCCCTCTAGTCGATATAACACACTTTCAGTTTGGATATATGATGCAAGAGCAATATCAGATGTCCATGATGGGTGAGCTGATGTTCTTCCTTGGTCTTCAAATACGACAGCAACGCAATGAAATCTTCACATCTCAAGAGAAATAACTCAAAGATTGCCTGAAGAAGTTTGGAATGCAAGACTGCAAAGGTTACACGACGCCAATGCCAGCTAAACACCATCTGGGTCCCGACGACAATGGTAAAGAGTTCGATCAAAAGGTATACCGCTCCATGATTGGTTCTTTGCTTTATTTGTGTGCATCTAGGCCAGATATCATGCTTAGTGTTTGCATGTGTGCCCGATTCCAAGCGGCACCAAAGGAATCGCATCACTTAGCTGTGAAGCGAATTCTTTGATATTTGGCTCACACGCCAACACTAGGATTATGGTATCCAAAGGGCTCACAGTTTGATCTAGTTGGATTCTCGGATGCTGATTATGCTAGTGACAAGGTGGATCACAAGTCTACATCAGGCACATGTCACTTTCTGGGACGATCACTTGTATGTTGGTCTTCAAAGAAGCAGAACTGTGTATCTCTCTCCACTGTTGAATTTGAATACATTGCTGCCGGATCTTGCTGCGCTCAGCTTCTATGGATGAAGCAAACACTCAAAGACTATGGCATTCATCTGAAGCAAGTGCCACTCTACTGCGACAACGAAAGCGCCATCAAGATTGCTAAGAACCCAGTTCAGCACTCGAAGACAAAGCACATTGAAATTCGTCATCACTTTCTTAGAGATCATGTCATGAAGGAAGATATTGATATCATACACGTCATCACTGAATAGCAACTGGCAGATATCTTCACAAAGGCCTTGGATGAGAAAAGGGTTTGCAAGTTACGGTGTGAGCTATGAAAGTGCGTTATATCGACTAGAGGGGGGGAGGGGTGAATATGCGATTTTTATGAAATTCTTCACTGAGGAATTTGCCGGTGAGGAAATTCCTTAGTGAAGAACTACTAGCAGCGGAATAAGTACTCAGAAGTAAACATATCTGAAGACAAGCATGGTCATCATGATGAAATGAAGACAAGCATAGAGTACTGAAAGCGTAATCATAGGATAACACAGGATGAAGACAAATAGACTGAAGAAATTGAACTGAGGAAATTGAGAAACTCTTCAGTCAAAGTCTTCAAACACAGATATGAACAAGCACACAACACAGTTATGAGGAAATGAAAGAGTTGAGGAAATAGAACCGGTAAGCTTGGTGAAGACAATGATTTGGTAGACCAGTTCCAACTGATGTCTCAGTTGTACGTCTGGTTGGAGCAGCTGAGTATTTAAACTCGAGGACACACAGTCCCGGACACCCAGTCCTGAGCACGCATCTTAGGACACCAAGTCCTCACCGTATTCTCCTTGAGCTAAGGTCACTATCGGTGTCAAAACCGGCGGATCTCGGGTAGGGGGTCCCGAACTATGCGTCTAAGGCGGATGGTAACAAGAGGCAGGGGACACAATGTTTACCCAGGTTCGGGCCCTGTTGATGGAGGTAAAACCCTACGTCCTGCTTGATTAATATTGATGATATGGGTAGTACAAGAGTAGATCTACCACGAGATCGGAGAGGCTAAACCCTAGAAGCTAGCCTATGGTATGATTGTATGTTGTCCTACGGACTAAAATCCTCCGGTTTATATAGACAGCGGAGAGGTTAGGGTTACACAAGGTCGGTTACAAAGGAGGAGATACACATACCCGTATTTCCTAGCTTGCCTTCCACGCCAAGTAGAGTCCCATCCGGACACGAGACGAAGTCTTCAATCCTGTATCTTCATAGTCTAACAGTCCGACCAATGGAGATAGTCCGGCTGTCCGGAGACCCCCTAATCCAGGACTCCCACAGTAGCCCCTGAACCAGGCTTTCAATGACGATGAGTCCGTCGCGCAGTATTGTCTTCGGCATTGCAAGGCGGGTTCCTCCTCCGAATATACCACGGAAGAATTTGAATATAAGGATAGTGTCCGACCCTGCAAAATAAGTTCCACATACTACCGTAGAGAGAATAATATTTCCACAAATCCAATTTGCTGACTTGTTTTGGCAACACGACATTATGTCACGACCCGGTGATTATTCGAACCGTTTCCTTTAACTAGCCCCGCACATAACGCGAGGCAGTTTTTTGACACGTGTTGTCAAAGCAGAGATCGTGTCCCCTTATCATGGGATTCTCATCAATACGGGTGTGGGTAACCCAATCGCGCCATCGATTACGGCGCTTGGGGGATAAGCGAGTTTTACCAGGCTAGTGGGGACGCTTAGTTTCGTCCGCCCATATAAAGGGATAATGATTCACCTTTTCATCCATCCCTTCTTCCTCCTTTGCTCATCCGTTTTCGCACACTCGAGCTCCAACACCCAAGTCCACATCCCTGCACTCAACCTTCTCCAAACATGTTCGGAGCGGGAGGCAAATGGATGACTTCCTCCATTACGGAGGGACATATCAAGAAGCTGCGGAGCCGGATACTTAGCCTCGAATATCGCGCACTGGCTGCCCGCTGCGGGGCAGATCGTCCCTACCCTAGAACCTCACGAGAGGGTAGTTTTCCTCCTCCACTTCCTCTGCAGACTGGGGTTTTCCCTCCATCCATTCGTCCGTGGTCTCATGTTCTACTACGGGCTGGACTTTCATGATCTAGCCCCGAACTTCGTCCTCAACATTTTGGCGTTCATCGTCGTGTGTGAGGCTTTCCTACGCATCCAGCCCCACTTTGGCCTCTGGTTAAAGACCTTCAATATCAAGCCGAAGGTGGTAGGAGGCCAACAAGCAGAATGCGGCGGAGCCATGGTGGGCAAGATGCCCAACGTTATATGGCTTGAAGGCTCCTTTGTGGAGACAATAAAGGGATGGCAATCGGCGTGGTTCTACATCACCGAACCGCGTGACGCCAAATGGGCGGCGGCCCCCGAGTTTCGATCCGAATTCCCTACACGGCTCACTTCCTGGAAAGAGAAGGGCTTGTCACGGGGTTCATCGGTGGAGCTGTATGGACTCCAGAAATGTATCCGGAGTATGGCAAGCAAGAAGCTCAAGCTTGTCAACATAGTCTAGGTTATGCTCATCCGCCGGATCCTCCCATGTCAACAACGGGATTTTAACTTGTGGGAGTTCGACCCGACCCAACACCAGACTCTGAGCGAGCTCTTCGATACGATGCACAAGGACGTCTGGAAGGTGCTGTTCAAGGGCGCCAAGGTCCCTCCTTCTCTCACCGAGGACCGCGGACTAAGCGCAAAGCGCCTAGCGCATTCGGTGAGTTCAATACGTCCCGTAGGACATTTATTTCCCCTAGCTTAATCTCCATGCCTTTGACAGGACTGGGTGGAGACGTCGGGGCAGATTAACTATCTGGCCCCTTTGCCCGAAGACACTGCGGGCGCTCTCCTGACAGAGACGCTGACTCCGGCTCCTTACAAGGTGCCGGAGAAGACCAAGAAGGCCAAGGGAACCCGAAAGAGTTCCCGACGCCAGGCGTCGTCAGACTCACCGTTCGATGACTCTGCAGTGCACTCCTCCCCCAAAGACGAGGAAGACGAAGAAGATGCTCCCCCTCCAGTTGGGGGAGATAAGAAAAGGAAGGCCGCCCCAACTGATGGGGCCGAAGGGTCCAAGAAGGGAAGGACTCACCTTCCGGACAGTTCCACCGCCGCCGATGAAGGCGAAGACGAGTGGTTGCCCAGGGCCTAGCCCCTAGGGAGATCGTAAGTATTTGGATACTAGAGTAACTCATAGAATTCCTTTGTCGCACTGCTTTCCCTAACGCCGAACATGATTATGCAGGCCGCCACAAGCCAGTATCGATGTATCATCGGACAGCTCCCTGGGCTCGTCGGACATGGATAGCGATCCAGTCCCGACCGCCACCTCCCCTCCTCCTGCTGACGATGACGAGTTGCTGTCTCACGAGGCACCGGGTCGAGGGGAGATAGTCCCGGAGGCGCCTCAAGGCGGCCTCCCGGACTCCGGGAGCCGAGGGGACAAGGCCCCTGAGAGCTCCGAGTTCGGCCCTCAGTCGAACACCGTGCCGGAACCTCCAGTGGTTCCAGGCTTGGGCAGGCAGCCTCCTTCTAAGAGGGGCGAGACGCCTGTACCGGTGACCTCTGTCCATCCAGAGGTGCCGGACAATCTGCTGGAAACGCTTCGCAGCGCTTCCATCAACGAGGAGCACCGTACTATTATGAGTGCGGTGATCCAGAAGGTTTAGTCCGCCAAGAGCGGATTGACTGAAGCCTGTGCCAGCCTTCTAACAGGCTTTGAGGTAAGTGTTAAAATATAGGAAAAATATTATCGCATAGACAGTAACCCCTAATGCTCTGTTCGGTGTTCACAAAGAAAATCCGAACAGGGGATCGAACAATATCGCAGGAGTCTAATTTAAGTATGTCAATATGCGTATGCAGGCTTCGCTGCTGGCCTCAGCCGCACTGACTGCGGAGGTCGCCTCACTGAAGCAGGACCTCGAGGGGTCCAAGAAAGAGCTCGGCCTTGCCAAGAGGCATCTCGAGGAGAACAAGGGTAAGTAATACCCTGTCTATAGATATGTATATATAAAAGAAGACGCGATTGCAAAATGGCAAGATCATCGTATATTTGCCAGGGGCCACGACCGAGGTGGCAACCCTGAAGCAAGCGCTAACCAAGGCCGAAGATAAAGCGGCCAGGGAGCGCACCGAGCGGGAAAAGCAAGAGGCTCGTGTGGGTGAGGTGCAGCAAGAGCTCCAGGCTCTCGTGACGAAGCACGAGGCGTTGGAGCTTGACTCGAAGACGCGAGAGTCTGAGCTTGCCGCGGCCCTTGAGAGCGCAAAAAGTGCCAAGGCCGAAGCCCAAAAGGCCCTCCAGGAGATCGACGCAATGAAGAAGATAGCGACGGGTAAGGCATTCTATATGCAGAGCAAGCATGTAAAAGTAAATTACCGATTACTTACCCGAATTCAGAGCTCTCCAGGAGCATTCGCAGATTTGCCCTGCAGCGTGTCGGATGCCGCACAGTTTTACCAGGCCGAGGAGGGAAGCTCAATGGAGAAGCTATTCTGGTCTCAGTATACTGAGACCAAACACCCAATGCCTCTGAGCGACCAGCTAAAGCAGCTGGTCGAGCTGCACAAGGCGGACGAACAGGCCATGAAGGGCCTTATAGTCCGGCTGTGGCCTGGCGACACCCTTCCGAACAACTACTTCGGCCTGGTGAGGCGGCTTGTGGATGACTGCCCACGGCTGGAGGTCGTCAAGCAGTCCGTCTGCATCGAAGGTGCACGCCGGGCTTTCGCCCGTGTGAAGGTGTAGTGTGCCAAGCTAGACGATGTGAAGCTGATCAAGGAAGGGCCGCCGCAGGGCAAGGAGCATCGCACCCCCGAGATGTATTATGAGGGTGTCCTGAAGGGTGCCCGTCTTGTAGAGGAGAATGTTCAAAGGATGTAATATTTGAGTAAACTTGCTCGTGTGGTCCTGTATGATGAAAACTTGTTTCATATGCGCTATGCAACACTTGTGTGAATTTAAAATATTACCTTCTGTTTGGCTGTTTATCCAATCTGAGAGATGGCTAGTCCTCGGCTTCTGCCCCCTTGCCACGAGTGCTGGGGTGTTCGGGATAAACCTGAGCACTCTTGTTCCCATGTTTGGGTCCTTCGAGGGAGGTGCTCAGCACAACGAACAAGGCAACCGAACTAATAATGCTTTATCACTCTCACTTAGCCATAGAATTCTATAATTTTAAATTTCGGCGAAGCCCCTGGTATTCGGAAGGCCGAATTCGGGGCGCGATACACGCCTTTAAGCCGGACAGGGCCGGCCCCTCGCTCTAAGCGGCATAAGTCTTTAGGGACTCGAGAACCTCGCCGAACAGCGACCAATCTCTCGCCTTATCATGACAGCCAGTTTTAGCTTTCTCTACTGAGGTGCTTTAGCCCAGCAGAACCGGGGCACAATCGCAGTAGTTCTCCTAGCGCTACCTTAGCCGATAGTGCGGAACGTAAGGTACCAAAACATAGGAGCCGGGAAAACCCAACATTTGACCAAAGACATGATTCGGAGCTGATGCATATAATGCTATAAGTTCGGGGTGCCACACTTGTGAAAGTGTTCAGACTTTTCACACCATATTGTGGGGTACGTAAGCCCCTGGTGTATTGGCCGTACCAAAGTGTACGGTTGCAAGGCGTCATTAATGAACACACACACACATATATATATAACAAGAATGCAATAATAGTCGTAATGTTATGCATTGTTTATTCAAAAAGGTGCGTAAAGAAAAATGATACAAATGGTTTGATAAGCAAAGAGTAGGACTATGTCCCTTCCAAGGGCAAGCTGAGGAACAATATTAAATCAAATATTTCGCTCGTTATTGTAATCCACCTGGGAATTCCGTGGTGTGACGTAGCTTTCTGCCTCCTTGGTTGCTGCATCATGTGTTCGGCGATAGTGCTGCCGGACAGGGTTTCCAGAGATTAAGGTCCTGAAAAAGAGAAAAATAACCAAACGGGACACCCCTAGTGCGGTTTAAGCCGCGTCTTGGGGCGTGCCTCAGTGTGTCCCCCTCCCCACCTGTGCCCATGGTATTTTTAATGCGTAATTATGTATGTGTGGCACGAGTTTCACCGTTCGGCTGGGACTGGGGCGGAGGCCGCATTGCTACGCGAGCTCAGATCTCGCCAGGCGGTCTAGTTGCCGATTGCTCCGAGCGCGCTTGAAGGTGTCCGGGTCTTGAAACGCCGAATGGATGGATTGCCTTGAGAGGTTGCTTTGCGCTTCTGCTGCGAGGGCCACGGTGTGCTCCTCCGTTCGGAGAGAGCGCTCTGGGTTTCCATTGACTATAATAACCCCGCGAGGTCCTGGCATCTTGAGCTTGAGGTATGCATAATGCGGTACCGCATTGAATCTTGCAAATGTGGTTCGCCCGAGCAGTGCATGATAACCACTACGGAACGAGACTATATCGAAGATTAACTCTTCACTTCGGAAGTTGTCCGGGGATCCGAAGACCACTTCCAGTGTAATTGAGCCTGTGCAATGGGCCTCTACGCCTGGAATGACGCCCTTAAAGGTCGTTTTTGTCGGTTTGATCCTTGAGTGGTCTATACCCATTTTGCGCACTGTGTCCTGATAAAGCAGGTTCAGGATGCTGCCGCCATCCATAAGGACTCGAGTGAGGTGAAATCCGTCAATGATTGGGTCCAGAACTAGTGCGGCGAATCCACCATGATGGATACTAGTGGGATGGTCCCTGCGATCGAAAGTGATCGGATAGGAGGACCATGGGTTGAACTTTGGGGTGACTGGATCCAACGCATATACGTCCCTGAGCGCACGCTTCCGCTCCCTCTTGGGGATGTGGGTTGCGTATATCATGTTCACCGTCCGCACTTGTGGGGGAAACCTCTTCTGTCCTTCGGTGTGTGGCTGCCGGGGCTCCTCCTCGTCATTGCTATGTGGCCCCTTGTCCTTGTTTTCAGCAATTAACTTGCCAGCCTGCTTGAACACCCAACAACCCCTGTTGGTGTGATTGGCTGGCTTTTCTGGGGTGCCGTGTATTTGACACAAGCGATCGAGTATACGGTCCAAGCTGGACGGACCCGGCGTACTTTTTTTGAATGGCTTTTTCCGCTGGCCGGGTTTAGAGCCTTTGAATCCTGCATTGACTGCCGTATCCTCATTATTATCACTGTTAATGCGGCGCTTATGTTTGTTGCAACGTGACCTGCTATTGCCGTCCTTGGTATCCGAAGTACCATGGTTCTTTGATATGTTATTACTGCGAGCCTGATACGTCCATTGTGCATCATGCTTTTATATCAATATTTATTGCATTATGGGCCGTTATTTCACTTTATGTCATAATACTTATGGCTATTCTCTCTTATTTTACAACATTCACATAAGGAGGGAGAATGTCGACAGCTGGAATTCTGGGCTGGAAAAGGAGCAAATATTAGAGACCTATTCTGCGCAACTCCAAAAGTCCTGAAACTCCACGGAACGTCTTAAAATAAATAAAGAAAAATCCTCGCCAAAGATGAAGGCCAGGGGGCCCACACCCTTCTCACGAGGGTGGGGGCGCCCCCCTAGGGCGTGCCCCCTACCTCGTGGGCCCCCTGGTGGCTCTCCGACGCCCATCTTCTCCTATATGAAGTCTTTTGATGAGAAAAAAAAGAGAAACTTTTTGGGACGAGACTCTGCCGCCACGAGGCGGAACCTTGGCGGATCTAATCTAGAGCTCCGGCAGAGCTGTTCTGCCAGGGATACTTCCCTCTGGGAGGGGGAAATCATCACCATCGTCATCACCAACACTCCTCTCATCGGGAGAGGGCAATCTCCATCAACATCTTCACCAGCACCATCTCATCTCCAAACCCTAGTTCATCTCTTGTATCCAATTCTTGTCTCAAAGTCCGGGATTGGTGCTAGTAGGTTGCTAGTATTGTTGATTACTCCTTGTAGTTGATGCTAGTTGATTTATTTGGTGGAAGATCATATGTTCAGATCCTATATGCATGTTATTACCCCTCTGATTATGAACATGAATATGCTTTGTGAGTAATTACATTCATTCCTGAGGACAAGGGAGAAGTCTTGCTATGAGTAGTCATGTGAATTTGGTATTCGTTTGATATTTTGATAAGATGTATGTTGTCTAGCCTCTAGTGGTGTTATGTGAACGTCGACTACATAACACTTCACCATTATTTGGGCCTAGAGGAAGGCATTGGGAAGTAATAAGTAGATGATGGGTTGCTAGAGTGGCAGAAGCTTAAACCCTAGTTTATGCGTTGCTTCGTAAGGGGCTGATTTGGATCCATATGTTTCATGCTATGGTTAGGTTTACCTTAATACTTTTGTTGTAGTTGCGGATGCTTGCAATAGAGGTTAATCATAAGTGGGATGCTTGTTCAAGTAAGAACAGCACCCAAGCTCCGGTCCACCCACATATCAAATTATCAAAGTATCGAACGCGAATCATATGAACGTGATGAAAACTAGCTTGACGATATTCCCATGTGTCCTCGGGAGCGCTTTTCCTATTATAAGAGTTTGTTCTGGCTTGTCCTTTACTACAAAAGGATTGGGCCACCTTGCTGCACTTTATTTACTTTTGTTACTTGTTGCTCGTTACAACCTATCTTATCACAAAACTATCTGTTACCACTTATTTCAGTACTTGCAGAGAATACCTTGCTGAAAACCACTTATCATTTCCTTCTGCTCCTCGTTGGGTTCGACACTCTTACTTATCGAAAGGACTACGATAGATCCCCTATACTTGTGGGTCATCAAGACTCTTTTCTGGCGCCGTTGCCGGGGAGTGTAGCGCCTTTGGTAGGTGGAATTTGGTAAGGAAAAATTTATATAGTGTGCTGAAATTTACTGTCACTTGCTACTATGGAAAGTAATTCTCTGAGGGGCTTGTTCGGGGTATCTTCACCCCGTCCAGTAGAGCAAAGAGTTGCTCCTCAACCTGCTAAACCTATTGAAAATGAAACTCCTTTTAAATTTCCTTCGGGTATGATGGAAAAACTGCTAGCTAACCCTTTTACAGGAGATGGAACAAAGCATCCTGATGAGCACTTAATATATGTGGATGAAGTTTGTGGATTATTTAAGCTTGTAGGTATACCCGATGATGTTGCTAAGAAGAAGGTCTTCCCTTTATCTTTGAAGGGATACGCATTGATATGGTATAGGCTATGTGATGATATGAGATCATGGGACTATAAAAGATTGAAGTTGGAATTTCATCAAAAGTATTACCCTATGCATCTTGTTCATCGTGATCGCAATTATATATATAATTTCTGGCCTCGCGAAGGAGAAAGCATCACTCAAGCTTGGGGGAGGCTTAAATCAATGTTATATTCATGCCCCAATCATGAGCTCCCGAGAGAAATAATTATGCAAAGTTTTTATGCTCGGCTTTCTGTAACAATCGCTCCATGCTCGATACTTCTTGTGCTGGCTCTTTTATGATGAAGACTATTGAATTCAGATGGAATTTATTGGATAGAATTAAATGCAACTCTGAAGATTGGGACCTCGACGAAGGTAAGGAGTCAGGTATGACACCTAAGTTTGATTATGTTAAATTTTTTATGGACACCGATATTTTTCGTAAGTTTAGCACTAAATATGGACTTGACTCTGAGATAGTAGCTTCTTTCTGTGAATCTTTTGCTACTTATGTTGATCTCCATAAGGAGAAGTGGTTTAAATATCATCCTCCCATAGAAGTAAAAGTAGCTGCACCTATTAAAGTTGAAGAAAAGACTGTCACTTATAATGATCCTATTGTTCCTACTTCTTATATTGAGAAACCACCTTTCCCTGTTAGAATAAAGGATCATGCTAAAGCTTCAACTATTATTCGTAAAAGCAATATTAGAACTTATACACCTCCTGAGCAAGTTAAAGTAGAACCTAATATTGCTATTGTTAAAGATCTCTTGTCTGATAATATTGATGGGCATGTTATTCAGTTCGAAGGTGAAACTGCTAGAATTGCTAAACCTTGTGATAAAGATAAACATAGACCTGTGGTAGGTGTGCCTGTTATTTCTGTTAAAATAGGAGATCATTGTTATCATGGCTTATGTGATATGGGTGCTAGTGCTAGTGTAATACCTATTGACTTATACGAAGAAATTAAGAATGAAATTGCACCTGTTGAGTTAGAAGATATTGATGTTACTATTAAACTTGCCAATAGAGATACTATTTCACCAATTGGAATTGTTAGAGATGTTGAAGTCTTGTGTGGGAAAGCTAAATATCCTGCTGATTTTCTTGTTCTTACTTCTCCGCAAGATAGCTTTTGTCCCATTATATTTGGTAGACCCTTCTTAAATACTGTCAATGCTACCATAGATTGCACTAAGAATGTTGTTAATGTTGGCTTGGATGATATGGTTCATGAGTTTAATTTCTCTAAATTTAGTAAACAACATCGTGAGGAAGAATTACCTAGTAAGGATGAAATTATTGGTCTTGCTTCTATTGCCGTACCTCCTAGTGATCCTTTAGAACACTATTTTCTAGACCATGAAAATGATATGTTCATGAATGAAAGAAGGGAAATAGATGAAGTATTCTTTAAACAGGAACCTATTCTGCAACACAATTTGCCTGTTGAAATCTTAGGGGATCCTCCTCCACCCAAGGGTGATCCCGTGTTTGAGCTTAAACCTTTGCCTGATAATCTTAAATATGCTTATCTTGATGAAAAGAAGATATATCCTGTTATTATTAGTGCTAACCTTTCAGAGCATGAAGAAGAAAGATTATTGAAAACTCTGAACAAGCATCGTGCTGCTATTGGATATACTCTTGATGATCTTAAGGGCATTAGTCCCACTCTATGTCAACATAAAATAAATTTGGAAGCAGATGCCAAACCAGTTCGTGATCCTCAACAACGTTTGAATCTTAAGATGAAAGAAGTGGAAGAAAAGAAATACTAAAGCTTCTAGAGGCAGGTATAATCTATCCCGTTGCTGATAGTGAGTGGGTAAGTCCTGTCCATTTTGTCCCTAAGAAGGGAGGTATTACTGTTGTTCCTAATGATAAAGATGAATTGATTCCACAGAATTATCACAGGTTATAGGATGGTAATTGATTTCCGCAAATTAAATAAAGCTACTAAGAAAGATCATTACCCCTTACCTTTTATTGATCAAATTCTAGAAATATTATGCAAACATACACACTATTGTTTTCTAGATGGTTATTATGGTTTCTCTCAAATACCTGTGTCGGCTAGAGATCAATCAAAGACTACTTTTACATGCCATTTTGGTACTTTTGCTTATAGACGTATGCCTTTTGGTTTATGTAATGCACCTGCTACCTTTCAAAGATGCATGATGGCTATATTCTCTGACTTTTGTGAAAAGATATGTGAGGTTTTCATGGATGACTTTTCCATCTATGGTTCCTCTTTTGATGATTGCTTAAGCAATCTTGATCGAGTTTTGCAGAGATGTGAAGAAACTAATCTTGTCTTGAATCGGGAAAAGTGCCACTTTATGGTTAATGAAGGTATTGTCCTGGGGCACAAAGTTTCTGAAAGAGGTATTGAAGTTGATAAAGCCAAGGTTGATGCTATTGAAAAGATGCCATGTCCCAATGACATCAAAGGTATAAGAAGTTTCCTTGGTCACGCCGGATTTTATAGGAGGTTCATTAAGGACTTCTCAAAAATTTCTCGGCCTCTGACTAATTTATTGCAAAAAGATATACCATTTGTCTTTGATGATGATTGTGTAGAAGCATTTGAAATACTTAAGAAAGCATTAGTCTCCGCACCTGTTATTCAGCCACCTGATTGGAACCTACCCTTTGAAATTATGTGTGATGCTAGTGATTATGCTGTAGGTGTTGTTCTAGGGCAAAGAGTTGATAAGAAATTAAAAGTTACACTACAAAAAAAATACACTTCCGTGATGATACGTGTTTGTCACAGTAGGTCGCGTTTTCTGTCATGCATGTACATCCATGACAAATTTATGACATAATCAAGATAGTCATACCTATGCTGTCGTAGAAGTGTTCCATGACATTGCCAAAATTATCATCACGGAAGTGTCCACTTCCATGACGATAAATCGCGCGTCACTGAAGTGCTTTCGTCAAGGGTGACCGACACGTGGCATCCACCGTAACGGAACACCGTTAAGCTATCGGGTCGGATTTTGGATCCGATAACCCGTTAACAGCCACGACCAATGCCGATTTTCCACGTGTAAAATTCTCATTGGCTGACGGATCCAACGGGTGAGATGGGCCTATGATATGTTGACACGTGGACCGGCCCAAAAGTGGCCCACAAAAATTAAATGGGCCGGCCCAGCCGAAGGCCCATAAGATTTAGCGAACCATAATGGGCCGGCCCAGCTAAAGGCCCACAAAATTTAGCGGACCATAATGGGCCGGCTCAGCTAAAGGCCCACACGATTTTGCAGACCATAATGGGCTGGCCCAGCTAAAGGCCCACAAGATTTTGCGGACCATAATGGGCCGGGCCAGCTAAAGGCCCACAAGATTCTACCGACCATAATGGGCCAGCCCAGCTAAAGGCCCAACATTCTCTTTCAAATCGGCCAGTCAACGGCCTGTCCTAAACTTGTCATCAACGCGGCCCATGGTCACTTCTGGCCCGTTAACAATCCGCTAAGTAATTGGGCCGAATTACGACCCGGTGTATTTCCGGCCTGTTAAAGGTCCGGCTTCATTTGGGCCCATTTATAGGCCATCAAAACTTTTGGCCCATAAACGGCCATGAAGTATTTGGGTCATATTCGGCCATGTCTGACATTCGGCCTGTTAGAGGCCCACTATAGCTTTGGGCCACTTTCGGCCTGTTGTCATTTTCGGCCTGTTAAAGCCGGACGTAAACCATGGGCCAGATGTGGCCCAACGTCATATCGTACCCATTAACGGCCCATATAGAAATGACGATAATGTAGCCCGACCGAAGTTCCGGCCTGTTAAAGGCCCGTGTATTAGGTCGGCGCATTTACGGCCCGTCTGAATTTCAGCCTGTTAAAGTCCAGTGGGTTATTTGGCACAATCAGGGCCCAATCTCACTTTCGATCTATTAAAGGCCCATGTATTTTATGGGCTCGAGATATTTACACCTGTAAACGGCCTATTTTTACTTGAGGGCCCAGATTATGTTTAGGCCTATTAAAGGCCCACTATGGGCACATGCCTACCAGAAAAATATGAAAACTTATGCTGGTTTAGGCCCAGATATTTTTAGTGGGCTACATGCCAATTTCGGCCCGTAATCGTTTTTAGCCCAATTGGAATTGGCCCGATGAATGATGGCTTGTTGGGCTCCTACGAAGCTTTCGGCCGATTACATTACTAAGATAAGCCTACACTATACAAAAATAGCGTCGTAATTACTGCAGCCTGAGGCAGCATCATAAATGTTGTATCACAACAAAATAAATTCCAACCATACAACAAAAGGCCTGTTGGCATAAAGTTTACAGTCCTTCCAGATAAAAGCACCATCAGATGTATAGAAGCATAGATCATTTGACCTGAGTGCTAATGTTTCAGGCTATAGAATCTGATGGAGCAGCACGATCTCCACCTTTTTTCCGCCATTGCTCTTGAACAACAAAGCGAATGTCTGATAGTCTGGTTTCAAAACCATTCATATCTTGACGACATTTCTCAACCACTACTCTTGTTTCCGAAACAACGTCCATTAGGGATTGGACTTGTGTCTGGAGCACAGACATATCACTCTGTCTAGCAGGAAGATTTTGTTCAGTAGGCGATTTGGACGAGGTTACCTTGACAACCAACCCAGAATTACGCAGGAAGGTGCTTTTTGCACTGTTAGTGGAGAGATACTGACGCACTACAGCAAGAGGTGACATTGTGCCTGTAGTAGCCTCGTCACCTTCAGGTGGTTGTGGCTGTTAAATAATTTGTTCCATAGCTTCCTGAAAGTTTGAACTTGTAGAATAGTGTACCAGATAAGTTACTAATGAGACAAAAACAAACAAAGTAGGTTAAACATTTATACATAACTTATTTTGGTGAACTACTGTAATACATTAGCATGTATTGTAGTGCCAACTACATAATAAAATCACTTTCGGAACATATGTCCATGTAGCATGCCTACCGTATTGTCTATTTCCTCACATTCGTTGACATCTAAGGATAAAGAGACATGGTTTAAAGTAGGATGAACATAGTATGACATCATTCATATCATGGGCAAACAGATATAAAACAAAGAGGCTATTTTATCATTGTGTGCGCACGTGAACATAACAACTAGATTACAGATCAAGACCAAAAGAATATCCTTCATCTCTTTTAAACCATGTAAGGTGAAATGATATGTTAAGACAACTATGAATAAAAGTGAATAGAGTAACTGACACTGGCTGCAAACCAAGTAGTTAAATGAACACATCACAGTACGAATCAGTTGAAGGCAGCAGGAGTAAGGACTTACAATAGCGGCTTGAACTGGTGTGCTCATGCCCTTCATCTTGCTGGTGTGGCAATCCTTGAAGATTTGCACTGCATTCGGTTCATGTTCTTTTTGGTCCGCACGGGATTTCCTCTGTATTTGGAACAAGTCAATATAGATATGATAATATGGCACAAAAAAAGAAGGAAGTAGCAGCTATTTACAAGAGCCTCGTAGTGTGCAATATAGCTACGAGATCCTGTGGTCTGTTGGAATTTCACTTTAGAACGGTTGGTTTTGTTCTTCAAACAGTTAGCCTAGAAGAAGATACACTTGTAAGGCACATACATAAATACAAGTTCAATATGTGGTCTGAACAAATACATATAGCCTACCTGATACTTTTGATCAGACCAGTGTTTAATGAGGGCTGTCCAGTCTTCATTTGTAATATATTCCACTGGAGATGTTTGGGCGATTTCATTGTTAGCCTTGCCTTCAAAGTGAGATTTTATAAGGTGGTACCGATACTGTCGCAGAGCAGACTGAAAAACATGAGTGCATGCTTGTCTAGTTGCATCATCTTTCGGATCCAACTTGAACCTCATCTGTTGAAAAAAAAGAATGTGAGTCTTATTAGGAGGAAGCTAGAAAGTATGGGACAGAGCAAGACAATATTACTAATTACGATGAATAACATTACTTACAGATAAATGGTCAAGGAAGGTGTTAAACTGGGTATTGTCTTTCTCATTCCTGTACTGGATCCACGTTGGGAGGATACGTGCATGACACCTAACGGCAACGGCTGCCTCTGATACTAACTTGGCTGACTCTGTAGCATCACGTGGCCTTTTTAAACCTGCCTCAAAATGGATCTCCATTCTTCCTCCTTTAGATTTTGTTAATCTGTCAAGCATTATCCCTGATGTCTGTTTCCGCTTGCGCCGTGGTGCTAGTTCAACAACGAATATGGAAAGTGTTAGTGTACATCAAACTGTGAGAGTACATATAAAGGAGCATGCAACTGCAACTTGACTCGGTTAGGTACCGTCTTGGTGTTGATGCTCATGAGGTTCATCTGATCTTGCCAAGTCCTGTTGTGTCAGCAGTGCTTCGGAAGTAGTGTTAGGTGTGAAGGCATCTTGGGAACTGGCCAGTTCCGGAGCAAACGAACGAGTAACTGGTTGAGATGCTGGTATAGTTGAAGCGAATGCTGCAGCTGGTGGAGCAGGTGATACTGTGTTTGTAGATTTAGCCGGTGGACTTGGACCTTCTACTGCACTATAAGTACCAGCAGAATCTCGACGGCAGAACCTTTTCCGTTTCACCCGACGAGTAACAGCACTCCCTACTATATTATTTTCCTTGCTCTTTTTTGACTTTGCCATGTCAAGTTGTACCCACAACACAAAATAATAAAATCACTCTTCAGAACTCATTGATGCATGATACTGACAAGCAATACTTTGATGTAAGACAACCGTATGAGGATGGAATATGTAAGAAAAACAGGACGACATGACATATTCACAGCTACGATGTGCAAACTAAGCAGAAGGATTTTCAAGAAAATAGAAGTAATGCAAGCTAGACACCATATGAAATATGCAACCAACATTACTCTGCCAAGTTAAAAGTGTCTTGTCATAAGTGACAATTCAAAAAATTAGAAGCAGTACAACATAGAAATCAATGCAAGATGCAACCACTATCAAACTGCCATGTTAAAAGCGTCCAATCATGAGTGACTGATGCGGGATACACAACAGCAATACTTTGATGTAAGAACATGGTATTATAGATAGATGCAGTGTATTCTAGACATAGAAAGCCATGACATATGCACATGTATAACGTATAAACTCAGCAGGTGCAATTTAATCAAAATAGAAGAAATACATGCTAGACAACATATGCAACATGAAACCAATTATCACACTGTCAACTTAGAGCAAGCACCTGCGATGGTGGAGTACGGGAGATGAACTCATCATGTAGACTTGGGACTTCAACTTCATTAGCAGTAGCAGTGGAAAATCTAGAGAGTCTCTATTTGCGTCAGTGCGGAGGGCCACCAACATCCCCTAACTTACTATTTTCCTTCCTATTTTCTGATATTTCCTTATGAAGTCAAAACCACAAGAAGATGAATAAAATTAGCTCAACATAACTGGTTGATGCATGATACAGAAGAACACTACTTTGATGTAAGGCAAGCACAGGATAGGAGGATGGAATATATACAAAAAAGACAACGTTTCATATTCACACGTATGATAGCGTGTCTTATGGGTAAGTAATCGTTGCAGGTATAAGTTGTAAGCTACGCAAATGCAATTCAACATAATCAGAAGCAATACAAACTAGACATCATACGGAAAACGCAACCACGTATAACAGTTCCAAGTAAGAGCAAGCACCAGTGATGGTGGAGTAGGGGAGATGTGCTCATCATGTACATGTATGTTATAGAAATAGGAACACGTGTCATATTCACAGGCATTATGTGTAAAGTAAGCAGATGCAATTCAAGTTAGAAGCAATACAAGCTAGACATCATACGCAACATGCAACCACATATAATAGTGACAAGTTAGAGAAAGCACCTGTGATGGTGGAGTAGGGGAGTCATCATCTACACAACTACGTTGACTGTCCAGCCTTGTGTTGTCTTGCGAATCTTGTTGGGAGGATGGCAGAGTAGAATCTGTATAGACCCCTTGTTTGAGTTGCTCCGAAGGACCACCATCATCCACTGCCGGACTAATTTCCTTCAGCTGTAATGATTTTGCATTGTGAAGTCAAACCGATAAGAAAAGGGGATTAGAAACACTGCAAGACACCATATGGAAGGTGCAATCAATATCACTCTGTCAAGTTAAAACTGTCTTGTCATAGGTGGTGTTCATCAAACTAGAAGCAATACATCCTAGAAATCATATTCAAGACGCAAACCAATATCACACTGCCAACTTAAAGGTGTCCCATCATAAGTGACTGATGCAGGATACACAAGAAGAGTAGTTTCATGTAAGAACATGGTGTGATAGACAGATATAGTATGTACCAAAAATAGGAAAGCGTGTCATATTCACATGTATCATGTGTAAGCTAAGCAGATGCAGTTTACACTAATTAGGAGCAATACGAGCTAGACACCATATGCAAAATGCAACCAGATATCACACTGCCAAGTTAGAGCAAGCACCTTGGATGGTGGAGTAGGGGAGCGGAGACTTGGACCTTGTAATGCACTATCAGTACAAGGATAATCGGTACAGATGCTCCGTTTACATTGCTACAGAGGACCACCATCATTGCCTTCCTTACTCTTTTCCTTCCTCTTTCTTGATTTTATTTTCCTTGTCAAGTCAAACCCAGAAGAAAAAGGAATAAAATTTGCTCTTCAGAACTCATTGATGCATGATACTGACTAACACTACTTTCATGTAAGGCAGCCGCATGATAGGAGGATGGAATATGTATGAAAAATAGGACAGCGTGACATATTGACATGTATGATGTATAAAGTGTAAACTAAGCACAAGGTGCTTGAACTTATTAGAATCGATGCAAGCTAGAAACCATATGAAAGATGAAACCAATATCACTCTGCCAAATTAAAAGGGTGCCCTAACAAATGTATTTGACCAAATTAGAAGCAATACATGGCAACAAGCTAGAAATAATATGCAATATGCAATGAATAAAGGTGACTCATCGTAAGTGATTGATGCAGGATACAGAAGAGAGGTAGTTTCATGTAAGAACAAGGTTAACACATAGATGTAGTGTGTACCAAAAATAGGAAGGCATGTCATATTCACAGGTATAGTGTGTAAAATAAGCAGATGCAATTTACCCTAATTAGAAGCATTACAAGCTAGACACCGTATGCAACATGCAACCACATATCACACTGCCAAGTAAGAGCAAGCACCTGCGATGGTGGTGTGGGGGAATTGCGGTGATCAACTAGAGAGCTACGTTGACTATCTTCATTTAGCCTTGCTGTTTCTTGAGAATCATGTGGGGAGGATGACACTGCACTCTTTAAACGAGTATGGGGTCTCACAGTAACCCACCCGGGTGACTGTCTCATCATAAGTGATTGACGAGGGATACAAAAGAGCATTGGTTTGATGTACGAACATGGTTAATAGACATATGTAGTATGTATCGAAAACAGGAAGGCATGTCATTATCAAAGGTATAATGTGTAAAGTAAGCAGATGAAATTTAACCAAATTGGAAGCAATACAAGCTAGACACCATATGCAACATGCAACCACATTTGACAGCGCGAAGTTAAAGCAAGCACCTGGGTTGGTTGTGTGTGGCAATTGAGATCATCAACTGCAGAGCTACGTTTACTGTCTCCAACTGCTGACACTGCACCCGTTAGAGCGCTGGAACGCTTAGCGCTTATCTTCGAATTACACTGGAGCGACTTCTGTCTTTTCTTTTCTGCATTCATCAACACTGCGTCAGAGTCTGAAATACCCATGCATAAAAAATAATAGTGTGAGTATGGGTGAAGTGTGTGCACAATTAGTACAGTGTAAAGGTAGAAGATAGCATGTCAGTGAGAAATAAATGACAGGAGACATATGATAGCTCTACAACATGCATCGCACACTAAATTACTACAGGATTCTATGAAAATAACAGTCGACTGAAAGCAAATAGGCCAGTCCATTTTTTCTGCACCGTCCGATGTACAAAGAACGGGCAGATCGCCTTCATCTACCTCCAGCCAGTCAGTGTTGACGATCTTCCTCGAAACGCCAGCGACCATCGGCCCAGTATTCCTCCCCTGCCTGCGCCCTCCCCTCGACCTCACCGCACTGCCGTGCTTGGCACCGCCCCCCCGGCCATCCATTCAAGCCCCGCCGACCTCCAGATCGGGCGCAAGCAGCTCCTGCACCCCACACCCCGCTTCCCCGGGGAGCAGGCGGACTAGGTGCTCCGCGCGCCTAAGCGGGTGCTGCTTCTTTTAATTGCGGTTTGACTGACCCTGAATTGAAATCCAGGCGGGCTACTGACCTCTAGCAAAGGTGAAATAGTAAAAGGGAGGAAACCTTGTGCATTTAGTATCACGAAGAAGATGCAGTAAGAAGCGCTCAACTAGTTTATTTCGTGGGATGAATGCGTTGTGAGCGGAGATGTAAGATTTGCACGAATATGGGAAGAGGAGTACCTCTTTCTGCTGGCAGTGCTGTGTCCTCCTTCTGTTTTTCTGACGATCTTCTTGTTGTTCGCCAGAAACCAGAAGTTGTGGAGGACGGTGCAGCCTTGGACGAACCCATGGCCAAGTTGTTGAGTGTGGTGCGGTGGCCGTCTGTCGGCGGCGGGGAAGCAGATCCGAGGCGGTGAATGACGGCGTAGCGGGAACAGCTCTGGTGCGGTGGACGGTTGCGATAGTGGAGCCGCAACAGTGAGGCGCAGGACGGCGTGGTCGGAGTGGTTCTGGTACGGCGCAGGTCGGCGTCGGCGTCATGGAGGCAGCTCTGCCTCGGCTTCAGCTGCTAAGTCCTTGAGGGTGTTGCGGTTGCGGTTGCATTGGACAACGACGTCGGGGTATCGGCTCCGGCATGATGGAGGAGGGCGGCGGTGGATTGGCCGCTACGGGGTGGAGGACGGAGGAGACTGGGGTTTCGCGGCTGGTGGAGAGGGCGTTTTCGCGCCCATGGAGTATGAATGGGGAAACAAAGGGAGGCGGGGAACTAAGGGGGAACAATGTTTCGGTTTGAGACGCGCTTGTTTGAAATTTGGGGAGAGTTACAAACTTCCCCCCATCTAAAATTTCGGACATATTGCGGGTTGGGGGTAGGACAGTCATGTCAGGTGTCCCAAATGTGGGCGGGATAGATTTCAGCCGAGCGCATGGGTAGGCGCCCACGGCGTATGAATGCTTCTCTGGCATCTTGGTGAAGTTACAAACCTACCCCGGTTTAGACCTTTGGACATCGGGCCGATAGGCTACACGGGCCAGAGTCAGGACAGTAATTTCCTACCACCAAAACATTAGTCTCGCCCGGTTTCGGGTGACCAGAGGCCTATTTGGCGCTTCATTCAATATTTGGGAGCAGAAGCATTAACGTTTTCGGTTCTCTTGAATTGAACTTTCATGATTTGTCAAACTTCACAAATATTTACTCTTGAAAATCCTAAAGCTATGATTATTTTGGAATGGAGGGGGTACATTTGAATATACATTGTACACGAGTATATATTAAAAAATATGCAACTTACCTCAGTTCATGCATGGTTCCAGATATAATCTCCTTGGTTGCAAAAAAAGTTAGATATGCGTATGAATATATATAGCATGTTCAAACTCACAACAAAGATTGATGCCCCCTTTTACATCTGATTTACAAATGCCATTATCTCGGGTTCAAATAGATGAATGCACTTCCTATGAATTCGAATCTTCGAAACCCCCTTTATGTTGAATTCGACATGTATTCTATTTCGTAGCTAGCAATTTGGAATGTATCCATGCAAGTGACAAATATATAAAGTTCTTCACACTAACAACATGGAGTGCACTAATTAATGTTTATATATGAATTGCAAAAGCATCCATTGCCTGTATTTCAAACCTCTCTCACTCTATGGATCGATAATATGAAATAAACACATGCACATGCTAGAATTCAATTACAGTTGAAGAAAGAGCCTACTCTTGGTACTGTATATTAGTGATAGGGGTGTGTACAAAGTACACGTGAATACCAGGCATTGTGCTTGTGTGGATACTATCGACGAACTAGCCCCCAAGCTTGTATAACATACTAAGGGCCTAGGGTTACAAATCATATATAGTCGGCTTATCACCAGTGGGGATAGAGTCCTCCATGACTCTGGTAGCTTCGTGTTGTACGCCGAGTCCTCCACATGGGTCTTCGTATAACACGTCTCGGTCCAACCTATATGTGGCGCAGGATGGAACCGACCCATGAGTCTTCATGTTGACCCACCACAACTAGAAATGATGTGCCCACCACACCACACATGCAATCGGCCACTAAGAGAATAAGCATATACAATAGTACAACGGTATCTAGCTCACGATATGTCTCCATATTTTGTTGATGACACTGACGGACTTTGCATTTGATGCGTGCTCCGTATTTTGTTGACGACACTTACGATCATTGTATTTGAAGCGAAAGCACGATATGGTCAGTGGACTTCAGAATAAGCTCATCATGGTCACCGCATACATTTTGTCGTGCTAACCAACATGTGGTTGGATGGTTAGAGGACATCTCGAGCCCACCAAGGTTAAAGTCCCGGTGCTCGCATTTATCTTGTGTTAATTTCAGTATTTTCCGGCGCGTACGTTCAGTGGGAGGAGACGTTCCACTCGACTACGAGGCACCTATGGTGACTTCGTAAAATATCAAGATCATATATGCTGGCCCACTCTCTCGAAGGTGCTCATAGGGGTAGGGTTCGTGTGTGTGCGCTTATAGCGGTGAGTGCTTGCACGTATATATGAGCCCTTGCATCTGTACCGTGTTAAACAAATACATATCATGATTATACGGTCAATGGCTCACCCGTACAACTCCGTATTTTGTTGATGACACAATCAATTGACCAGTCAAACGTTCCACGCGGCGCAACTAGTGTTGCACCATCGGGGCGCGTAACCGTGGGGCCCACCTGTCAGCCCGTATATGAAAGAAAGAAATGGTAGTTTGAGTCTGTACTGTGTTAATAAAAGAGGAGTACATTTTAGGGTGATCATACGGTCACTCGCTCACCATACAGCTCCATAATTTGTTGATAACACGATCAATTGACCAGTCAAACGGTCCACATTCAGCAGCGCGCATTACCATAGGGCCCACCCGTCAGCGCGTATATGAAGGACAAAAATGGTAATAAATTAGTGGTCGGTGGGTATTCGAAGTCGTGAGACCTCTGGTTGGCAGTCACCGGTGGTTGGGGGGCGTTCATTGGGCGGTGGAGTGGGGATCCCCGGAGAAAAAGCTCGGCGGGGGTGGGGGGGTGGGGGCTAGAGGGATGACCGGCGGTGGGGAGTGGTTTCGGGGAGGGCGGGCCGGCCGCGAGCGGCAGGGGCTGGCGGTTCGGCCGGTGGTGGCTGGTGGCTCCAGGGGTGGAGTTTGATGATAAACTGGAGGCCCTTGATTTCGTATCCAACGGCTGGAAAATCTAATGACCAGAGATGAAAAAGTTAGTCGACTGACGTGTAGCCTCACCCCGCATGTACACATGCACGCACGCAAGACACGCACGCATGTAGGCGTGCAACACTGACACGTACACACGCATGCATGCTGGCGTGAAACACTGACACGTACACATGCACTCGCGAACACACACACGTACGCACCCATGCTTGCAACACTGAAATGTACCCTTGCACGCACGCAACACTTGCACGCCTGCATGCAGACAACACACGACGCAAGACACACATTCAACCTATACGTGCATGCACCCTTTGTTAAGGACATGGATTGTTACGGGTATTAATCAATCTTATCTGTGATAAGCAAAACATTGATGTTTGCAGCGGTCTTTATGAATCACAACGTATCGAACGGGCTATCAACATAGTAGGCTTATCTACAAGAAAAAGATGACGTCACACTCAATGAACAATCATCGGTTTATGAAATGCCCGCTTCTGACCGCCCTGGCCCACCAAAGGTTCCTCTGCTGTGCGCTGCCTGTGTTGGGTCACTAACATGCAGGCCATGCACCCAAAGAGCCCACACATCAGTGGAAGAACGGTGTGGTGTCCTAGGTCAGAGTCAAGGGCGCCACTCGCGGCACGCCCGACTGAACATGCCTCCGTGCCGCATTCAAATGCCTCCATGAAACCCGCCCGTGTGGAAGCCGAGAAACCCACTCTGGACACACGTCCGTTCATGACCGGGCCGCCGTTAAACGCAACGCCGGCCGAGCTCCTCCCGTCCGCCGTCTATTTAATCTCCTATTTAAACGAGGCTAAACACCGGCCAAGAATCGCACACCTCCGCCGCTCCCTTATCTCCTCCACCATTTTGTCCACTCTTACAATGGCTTACGAAGAGTAGTTATTCCGCATCCAAGCCGGCTGGGTAGCCCGCCGGATACAAGCTATGCAGCTCGCTGATCCACCTCCCTCCCCTCGCCTGATGGAGCCAGTTGCCGCCCCAAGCCGGCGCGCGGTTCAGCAACTCGCCGCTCCAGGCCAGCTCGACGAGGAGCGGCGCACGGGCGTCATTGCTGCCGTCCACGCCGCCGCCTCATACCGCGTCTCCTGTTTCTGTGGCTGAGACTCCCATGCCGGCGGCCACGCCATGCAAGCAGCGACAGAAGCCGGGTGCGCGGAGAGCGGCGAGTCGGTGGCCAGCGCCTCCGCGTCCGCCGCCATCATCGAGGAGAAGTAGAACATGAGAGGCCGCCGCCGCTTGGGTCCCATGAAGGCCACCACGGAGGCGACACCGGCGTACATAGCAGGTGTCTTGCCGGATCCTTTTGTTGCGAGGACCTTCGTCGACCCTGCATGGGATCCACAAAAGAGGGCAATGTTAGGATGAACTCGAGCCGGTGCCGGCCATGGCGAAGTAGTCGCCAATATTTTGGCTACCCCGGGCAAGATCCAAACAGCCCCTCCCAACAGATTCAAATCCCTCGTTCGCCGTGGAATTTTTCCATGTGTTGTTTTCATGGACTAGCAAGATGCCCATGCATTGCACGGAACATCAAGATGCATTTTTTTACAAACTCCCACATGCATGCAAGGGATAATTAATGTCCTCCTTTGCTAGTACCACGAGGCAAACACCATTAATATTGCAGCGATTAGTGTTAGTGGCCTTGTATGTCTGCAAATTTTAATTTTGATAGTGGCCCCTTGTATATAAAAATGGAGGGAGAAATATGAGAGATAAGGCGAGGAGGAGTGGGGCATGGTGGTGACTGGTGGTCGGACTGGGCGGAGGCATGGGGATGGACGGCGCATTATGTCTCGGTTTGTATCTCTCTCTCACACACCCACGTAGGTGGGGGACGTGCACGAAGAGAAGAGGTGCACGCACGGCGCATGTACTCTCGTCTCTTTCCCAACCACACCCGCGCGGGTACACGGTGGAGCTCATTTCTGTACGAAAAAGGCAGCCCACGTGGTAATTTGGCACGTGTACTGGTTGTCCACTTGATGGAGGGAGGATCGTCTACCACGGGTGAACAAACAAATTGCGACTTGACGCGTTATGTTAAATTAAAAAAGAGGCAAACCATGTGGGGCCTACCTTAAAGGCATGGCTCTATACACTGGAGTACTTTTGATGTGTCCCCTCAACTCGCAGAACGAGGAGAAGCTTGCTTAGTACGCCGTCGCCCCCGCGCACAGGCGCGGTGGCTCGCAGGATGAGGTGAAGCTTGCTTACCACACCTTACGCCCGCTCCCTCGCCCACGCGCACGGTGGCTCGCAGCCCGAGGAGAACATTTTACTACTCCCTCCGTTTACTCCTCGTCGCTACTATGTACTTTGGTTAGTACTCCCTCCATTTACTTATACAAGGACACTATAAAAAAATACATTTTGCATCTATACAAGGCCACAAATAGTAATCGAGTCAAAAGTTACTACTCCCTCCTTTCCAGTTTATGGCTCAATTTCAAAATCTCTCCAACCAAGGTAGACGGTGAGTGGTCGAATTAATTTCGTAGTTTGCACAAGTAATTAGTACGCTCGTTTTTCTCAAGAAGTTGTGTTTACCGAGGCATTAATTAGAACGAATGCATGAATGACCACTAAATTCCCATGAACTTGTACATGCATTGGTTAGTTTCCTCTTGACACTGCTTGCGTCGGGTGATCTAACGCACCTCGAAATCCAACATGTAATGGTACTACTACTACTATAGTACTCCCTTTGTCCCAGAATATAAGAACATTTTTGATACTATGTTAGTGTTAAAAACGTTCTTATATTTTGGGACGGAGGGAGTAGAATTGATACTTATCAAACGGACAAACGAATGTTTTTAGATGAGCCCTATAAACCCTAGTGGGTACGTACTCCGTAAAAACAGATTTTTCCAAAACTAAGTCGCTCCTTTTCATGAATTCTGTAGTAGTATACTCCTCCGTCGACGCTCCCTTTCTTGAATTCTGTACTTCCTGTCACTGACATGTGGGACATATAGCAACCGGGTCGACGTGTCAAGCACCAAATAACAGTGCAGAACAGCAGGGGGGACGCACCCCACTCGTACCGGCCCAGTAGTAGTAATGAGCAATGAGACATCAAATCACAATGCCACACTTTCCCAGACGGACAAAGCAACCCTTATTTCACACTTCGGTTCGCCATCATCTCAAACCACGCACTAGTATCGCTTCTGCCTCAAGAGGGACATGCGCATCGCCTTGGTACATCATGACACGTGGGACCGCATGACAGGCCATGCTCCCTCGCTGATCGCTCGGTAAAATCACCTCATTTTTACTATACTTCCTCTGTATCGGTTTACTACATGGCATGCACGTCGTTCTAGGTTGAGAATTTAACTGGCTATATATGTGATGAATAGTACTATAGCCTTTTAAAAAATGTATACTTTTGTACGGTAGTACTATCGATGGATTGCACCATGGAGCAAAACTTGAAATTAAAAAAAGGTGGTACATATAGAGAGCGCTCGTCGCCAAATTATGCATATAGTACTATTAAAAAAACTAGTACATGCTTAATTGGGGTGTTAAATTCAATTAAAGAAATACTAGTAGTATGTACATACTGAAGAGTTAAAGTAACGAGAAGAAACATCACATAGTTCTGCTGGGGGCTCAGCACAACACACCCCTCAAATTAAACTAAGCACACCTGAAATTAAACTATGCAACTAATCCGGTAGACACTGCATTAGAAGTTTAGAACCACCATGAGCAACGACACTGCCACCTTACTCGGAGTCCTCGTCCACGTCCTCGACTTCGTCCTTGTCCCTATTCCTCTTGGCCGATACTTCTTTGCTTGAACCGCACACTTGGCTGTTTCTCTTCATCCAACCCTTGTAGATATTGAAGCAAAGGAAGCCATCGTGCAGCGTAGTGGATGTGGTCTATATCTAGTACATTCCGCTTCCATGCATGACGATGAAACGTGTATGGAGGTTTCACCAGTTTATCGTATGAAGGATGAACCATGGCTCCTGCCAGCGTCAGGATTGAAGGCTGACGAGAGGGCACCAACCGATTCTTCTGGAGGTCGAAGGGGTTGCCTACAACAAGGCCTATCCGACCCAGGATTTCTTTGTCGTTACCAAAGTCTACAGTAATGAATTTGACTAGGTTGCTCCCGAGGAAGTCCTTAAAATCCTGGCACTCAACGTCGGCATGGCATATGTGGTAGACCAAGCATAAGTCATGCACGCAAACCTGGATCACGGCGGGCTTCTTCCTCTCTTCGTCCTTTAGATCCTTCTCTCGTCCTAGGACTGTGGTGTACTCAACATCTAGCCCAGCGACCCACTCATCATCTGAGTTTTCGAACATGCGTCTGAAGCGAGAAAGGCATCCTTTCACCATCGTGGAAGAACGGGTGTAGATGACATCGGACTCATCGCCGGTGATGGTTCTAACCTTGTACTCACCGCTGATCATGGAGATTTGGGATGCCATGGATTTGGGAGGAGGGTTAGGATTAGTGGAACTGCCATAATGTGAATGGACGGGGCGACTAGGAGCGAACCGCTGTAGTATTCAAGGACGTGCAGGGACGAGTAGGAGGGAACTGCCAGCGTGCGAATGGCAGCGTAGTGGCTTTCCATTCTCCCATGATACGGGCTTCCGAGAGCCCTTGGATCTGAGATCGAACAGTTGCATGGCGTGATTCTAGACCTATGGGTGAATATCCTATCCTGGAGGGTTATTCTGCAAATTTTCAGCAACTTAGCATGCGACCGTCTGATCTCAGATCCAAGGGCTGCCAGCAGCCCGTATCATGGTCGCGCCTACCACGACCATCGCATCGCACGCGCGGTCGCGCCCTTGGAGATTTAACACAGTGCATTAGGCTATCTGATGTTGGCATGTCATACATAGTCATCACTTAGTCACTCATACTACAACAAGGTTGGCTATAAGTGTATTTTTTGTTACTCCTCTCTATCTCTTTCTTCGTACTCAAGGAAGAAACAGTGCTAGTAAGCGCGTGTATTTATTGTATTTGCCAAGGAGTGACCTCTTCCAATGAAATGGTGTTGCTAAGTTTGCTTCATTTAATTAGCTATAGACTCAAAATTGTCTTTTCACCTAGGTACACGTGCTTAGCACCGTTTCTTCCTTGGGTCACCAAACTAGTCTCTCTCTTCTTGATTAACTTGCGACATCAGACTTTATGCCTATGTGGCAAGCTTAAGCACCTGTAGGAGCAAGTAAAAGTAAGTACAATAGTGCGCTTTACATGGCATTTTTGCATATGTGGAGGAAAGTGAGGCAAGGAAAAAGTGGAGAAGTGGGCTCTCATGCAAGAGCCAGTCTCTACTACATGGTGGAGCATTGGGAGAGGCACCTGTATGGAGGTGGTCAGGAATCTGGGAGACTCACGCCGGTCGTAGCGTCGTAGTTAAAATGATAATGGCAAGTCAAATCACGGGGCCCCACCTACCAGCAGTAACTCGCTGTCAAATCACACAGCCCTACGTTTGCAGCAGCTACTCCCTCGTCTTCTCGCGTCTCTGTCGAACCGACTAGGCGGAACTGCCCTGCCGCCTACCGCGCAGGAGAAGCCCCGCCCTCGACTTTTAAATACAACTACATCCGCTTAAGAATCCAATGATATACTTTTTTTGACATAGTAACTCCTATTTAGTTAGTCAACTGGATGACCTAGAACTACGTGTAGGCCATATAAACCGAGACGCCTAAAAATAAAAAAACCGAGACGGAGAGGGTAGTTTAGCACGTATCTTTTTAGATCAATATAGTCGGGATTCACCAAGGAGCAAAACCAAGTGGTAGGCTGCTCCTGTCGTGTTGGCGTAGCAACTCAAGCAGGGTCAGTCTGCACACGAAATGGCGACACACTTAACAGGACCCCTTTAGCCGACATGTGGCTCATCCACCATATTGTTCCACGTGCAACGCACCAAATTACAGTTCGGAGCAGCGGTTGGAATTGGAGGCACCCCGGTCGTAGCGCCGCAGTAGTAGAAAATGAGCGACGAGGGGTCAAATCACAAAGCCCCACCTTTCCCGCATTAAGATGGACGGACAAAGCAACCATCATTTCACTTGAGGGTGCAAGAGCATAAAGAAAAGAGAAAACAATGATGCGTGCAGCAGCTACCTAGGGCACCCTAGGGTAGGGGTCTCCACTGCAGATCCTTTTTTTGAAAGCGCCTCCACTACAAATCGGCTTCTCCCTCGTCCTCTTGAAGAAAACCGATGATGAGTGCGGCGGTAGGGTTTGTAGGAGTACTACGGCGTGCGCGGCCACGTAGTAGTAAACGGGTTCGAGCCGACGCCTTAAATATGTGTGGGCCGCTTGGTTTTACAGGAACGAGGCAGCGTTTTGGGTTCGGGGGCTAGTGGAGATATAGTACGTACAAAAAATTGTGGACGTAGGTTCGACCGAAAGGCAATGATGGATGGGCCCTGCATTTCGATATATCCGGGGCCGCATGAAATTTGCTACTCTACTCAAAACTACTAGTAAGGTACTCCCTCCGTCCATGAATAAGTGTACTTCTAGCTTTTGTCTTAAGTCAAAGTTTTAAAACTTTGACCAACTTTATAGGGAAAAGTAGCAGCATTTATGACACTAAATCAGTATCACTAGATTCGTTTTGAATTGTAATTTCATAATATATCAATTTTATGTCATATATGTTACTACTCTTTTGTATATATTTGGTCAAAATTTTAAAACTTTGACTTAGAACAAAGGCTAGAAGTACACTTATTCACGGACGGAGGGAGTACACATGTATCGAACGCATGAGATTTCGAAACCAAATTATGAATAAATACACACTATAGCATGTAAAGCTTTGAGTCATATATGCATGATGTAGATGGTCGTTTAGTTCTTATAGTTCATCTCATTCAAAATCAATAAGTTTTATAAAAATGTTAAGATTCATGGGGTTGTGCATTGTACTCCCTCGGTTCCAAAATAGATGACCCAACTTTGCACTAACTTGCAAAGTTGGGTCATCTATTTTGGAACAGAGGGAGTAAATCATAAAGTAAAAAACAAATAATGGCAATTCATTTAGAAAAAATAATCAATTATGATACAGAAGATTCTAGAACAAAGGAGAAGTGCTTGTGTTTTGAGGTTTGTGCATTATGCTTAAGTTCAACCATGGAGTCTTCTAAATTGTACATGTGGCAGATCTGGTGGAATGTTGATGATATCCAACGGCCAGTAGTGCTCGGATTTGCCTATCTCTGCACTGTCGGGTTAGCTTCATCCAGCGACCATCTTTCAAAGTTATTGGCACAGTATATAGTTCTTGTGCCATAGTTGCATGTTTTGGAAAAAAGCTACTAGTGGGTTGTACTATCTATTTAGGAATAGAAGATGTATACATGGAAGTTGTAGGGAAAGAGATGACATGGAGCATCTCAATTCCTATGAGTAGGGATTGGAAAAGAGATGTCATTTGGTTCACATCATAGGAACTTTTCTATTGAATCTAGAGATGACATGTATCTCAATTCCTATGAGGAGGGATTAGAAAAGAGATGTAATTTGGTTCATATCATTGGAACTTTTCAATTGAATATATGCTAATGTTTATTTTCCTTTGAAATTAAGGGAGTATAGGAATCCATTCATATGAACCAGGTGGCTCTAAAGCTATAGAAATGATATCATGTTTATTTCCTTTGAAATGTGGAGTATATGAATATATTCCTATGAACCAATTGGCTCTAAAGGAAAAAACCCTACAAAAATCATATCATATAGAGTTCCTATGATATTCCTCGACACTAAAGGATGCTTGAAATTGCTGCGGGTGATACGATGGTCTTTCTTTGTAGACTCCTCACCCAACTTTATAGTTACCTCTCGAAGATGAATGAAATGACATATACATGGTATTCTACATGTGCAATTTGGTACACGAAAACTCGGTAAAAGTTTGCGAGGTTCGAATTTTCAATAAAGCTATATGCACTACATTTCGGAACGGATGGAGCATACGATAGTTGCTAACACTCACGTGGAAGATTTGTGTGTAGGAGGAGTGGCTGTTCTGTTAAATGACATGGCAAAACTGACACTGTCGGATGCTGATCTAACGGTTCTTACGGCGTTCGTCAGGAAAAGGCTTGTGGCGAATGTTTGTCGGATAATGATTTACGGACACATGCATTGCATTGATACGTGCCCCCCTCTCTCTCACGCACACGCACCCTCACGAGTCACGACTCTCCCGAGTCCTCTCGCAGGATCGCATGTCGCACCCACCGTCTATCTACAGGTAGACGTCACGCACATATGTGCTCTTCACACCCTACCCTCAGAACTTCTAAAAAACAAAAGATGGCGCGCACATTTTATTTTAGCTGACACGTCACACACTTGTACTATTACTCTTGCGGCGAACATTCTTTGGGCATAGTATATTGTACTCTCACAAAGAGAAGCGGTGCACGCACGCACTAGTTCTCTCACACCAACTTGCGGGTACACATAGGAGTGCATTTTTTTTGAAGCTGGTACAACAAAATCACTCAACTATATATAAAAGTAGGAGCCTTAGCGCTTGCTTTACTAGGGTTCCTCTCATTCAGTCTCTCATGCTCTCCAGATCTAAGCAACACATAGGTGGCCACACTCTCTCTCAGCTCACGACTGGTCACAAATCCGGCCGGACAAGCTCGACCGGGGCAGGGGTGTAGGTGCATCGTTCACGCTGTTGTCGGCGGCGAGGGAGGAGACCAACGGCTGCCCGCGTGTCCCGATCGGCGGCCGTGCCGTTCTCTCTGAGAGAGCGCCGGCTCAGGAGGGCCTCCGACCCCTTCTTCCTCCCTGCGGTATTGTGGCCAAGATGCGGCCTCCCGGCGCCGTCTTTGCGACATGCCGACGACCCTCAGGTATATATTCCTTCAAAACCTGCCTTGCTTTATTGCCCCAGCTCCCTTCGTGTGGATCCTTTTCTACTTTCGTCCGCTGTTCCAAAGCCACCTAGACTTCTACTATTATTAGAATTAAAGCTATTTCATACAGTCGACTCAATGCATTGGTTCAAACAGGGAAGAAAGTGGGAAAGCTATAGCATGAATCTAGGACTTGGTTCTAAGAGGAAATGGGGGAAAGTAGTAATATCTGTCACTGTTTAAATAACCGTAGTTCTTATTTACGCAAACAGGGATGTCTGTCTCCATATCGTTTCGGGATGTCTGTCTCCGTATCATTTCTATCCGCGTAATCAAAAGCACACACCTCAGTTTTAGTACAACTGCGCAAAATGAGATGGCTATCCCTCGTTGTCGTCGTCTAACCTCCCGTCTTCAAGGTATCCCTACATTGGTAGTAACTAAGGTAGAATGACCAACACAATCTAAAAGAAGCTGATTCGTACATTTTACTTCCTGATTGCAGTGCAGGGACAAGCAAAAACAACTGCATCCTAGTCCGGAATGCACTTTCTACCAGTTCATCCATGGACCGAGGACTAGCTGGCACGGCTGCACGGCGGTTTTTTGGACAGGTGCGCGGACAAGAGGCATTGTGGTCAACTTATTTCTTCAAATAGCGGTGCTTAAATTTAGTGGAATGCACAAGAATTTCACCTGGTCAGTACACTGCATGGTTCAGTTCAGCATTCCAGCTAACACCACAATTATAATTGGTTATTCTGGAATGAGAGAACCTAACCCTGAATGGTGGCAACAAGAAAAAACCAGAGTGAACTCCAGGAGATTTAAGCCTGTCGGGAGGCCCTTTGCTCAGAGAGAAGCCTTGCTTGTTTTTTCCTGATTTGTAAACCTTCTCACAACTTTGTCTTTTGCTGTGAACTAGTATATGTTTGATATGTTCTATGAATCATTGAGATGTATAAAATTGCTGAACTTATGCTTTTCAAGTTTTTTATGAAGACGAGTTTAATGTGAGTGTTCCACATGAACGCTGGACTAGTGTGTGAATGTTTGGAATTTATTACATTGTGGCCTCAATTAACTGCATGAACCACTGTAACAAGATATATAGTTGCTTATATGTCAGACATCAGATTGTTGATTGTTAGTTGGTCGATAGCCTAGTGTTGAAGCGAGCTGAGCCAATGTGCTGTGTTTTGCACAACTGCTTACAAGTGGGGTACCACCAACAGTGTTTACAAGTACTTATGTATACGTCGGCGCACGGTTCTCGAACGAGTGCTCTATTTCATCAAAACACACACTGCTCGTATGATAAACCATGACAACTTATGTCTTACCATGCCATATTCATGAAAAAACTAGTGAGGACGCATATGTTTCGGCAACAATTACGATGGTTCTCACATGATTCACGGGCACACAAAAGTAGCAGCAGTTCCCATAGACGGATTCAAACAGAGTACTAGCCCCAGAGGGGTCGATAATAGGCAAGGTTCGGATAATTAGACACAATCCAAACTACTATTAAACACTAGCTGGGGCAACTATTTCATGCCTCGATCTAATTTGGGCTGGACACAAGATGGACCTTGCCATGAACATCATCGAGGACGTCCCGCAGCAGCTTAATCCTGTGAACCTTCATGAAGACAACCTTGTGGCCTTGCCACTGATAAACTTGTTTGTGGAGGCATGCCACGTCATCTTCGCGCGTAAGCTTGACAAGAACAGTATTCCTCACAAACGAAGGAGTAGCTTTGAACTTCTTGTGCTTCAGTACACCCTGGACAACACGCCTGGCAACAGTGAGGCTGGAATACAACTCTTCATTGGTATAACCGCAAATGGCTTCTAGGATCCAACAGCCTAACAACTCTGTTTTCCCACTGCGTATATTCAGGTCGTCCGCCTCAGAGCGAGTGACATGTACAACCACACAATCCTTGTCTGCATTAGGGCTCTAATTGAAACAGAAACAAATTCTGAATTACTTTTCAGTATAAGAAACACAAGTTATTTAAACCACTATGTATACCGTGGCATCGAAGCTAATAAAATTTTGCATTATTAATCACGACATACTTCCTTTTCTTAAAAGAATCACCACATACTTAGATGAAAAACCACAATCGAGATCGGAAAAGAAGGAAATCACCTTGGGCACATCCTCGAAGGGGGAAAACTGCTCCTGCAGTGCCACGGGGGCTGTAACCTCAAACGGGGCATTGACCATCTCAGTATCTGGGGTCGCCTTGGTGGTTGCCTCCATCTTCTTGGAGCTCTCTGTCTCGTGGGGATCAGCCTCCCGCGTTTGCTCCAATATCGGCAGATCTTTGCCTGGTTCTCCTTGGTCCATCATGAAACTAATGAATACTAAGAGACCACTGAAAGGAAAACACAATCGCAATGACAATGAAACAATAAAGAGAGTGAGGATCGGTTACTGCTTTGCAAAAGTTCTTTTTTTCCTCTGAACGAAAATATACCAACATCACGGGTCCGCTTACCTTCCCTTCGTTCGGAGAGAAGAACAGTGGCAGATGCAAGTGTTGCCTTTCTTGAAGACGGTGAGGGAGAAGGGGATTCAGCGAAGAGTGAAATGATGGTTGCTTCGTCCATCAAACTTAGACTGCGGGGAGGTGGGGTTTTGTGATACGACGGCTCGTTACTGCCGCGCTATGACCGGGGTGACTCTCCGCCTGCATACTGCCTTCTAATTTGGTGGATGGCATTTGGGCCCGCGCGCTGCATGGCCCGCATGTCAGTGAACAAAAGTATAACGGCATTCAGTAGAGGGAGACGTTTCAATGACCTAGGAGGAGCCAGAAGCAGTAGAGTGTCTCCATTGTACTAGTAGTAATTGTTTTTCTGGGTAGGTGTAGAGTGTCTCCACTTTACTAGTAGTAATTGTTTCTCGGGTCCCAAGACAAAACAGCCCATCCACACTAGTAAATAGTAAAATCAATTCAAAAGCCCATATATTTACTGAATGAGATGCGCTACCCACACCCAGCACACCCCCCCAAAAAAAACCTGGGTGCTCTTCTTCCTCCTCGCTCCTACAGAAAACCCCAGCTCCCCTTCTTCCTCACTCCTACAGAAAACCCCCAGCTCCCCTTCTTCGCTCGCACTACAACTAGGCTCGTCATTCATTACTCTGCTCAAATCCATGAGCGCGACGCTACGCCCTCGAGGAAAATGGAGTCGGCTGACCCCAGCGCCAAGAAGATGAGGCTCCCGCCAGCGGCGACGCCTGTTGTAGATCTCGCACCCGACAGCGCGGGGAGAAGCGGCGAACCCGCCCCCACCGGATCCCAGGAACCCGTAGAATCTTGGGTGGACCGCATCAGCGATCTCCCAGACACCATCCTTGGGGAGATCAACTCGCTTCTCCCCACCAAGGATTGCTGCCTCTGTTGGAAAAGGCAGTGCCTAGGAGGCGCTTAGGCACGCCTAGGCGCTAGGCAATGGCTAAACGCCTCGCCTAGGGCATAAATGGAGGTCTAGGCAAGGCAATCAAGGAATTGCCTACCCAAACACGTAATCATGCCACATACTGCACTGATATGCCAAACGAGTTATATTCCAATGGAAGTAGATGGTAATTAACTTATTTATATACCCTAAACTAATATCAACACCCATATAATAATCATAAATACACTATGGGTAAAAACTATATTACCGCCTAGGCCGTGCCTAGGGCGCTTAGGCACTGCCTAGGCACTAGGCGAAGGCCAACCGCCTCGCTTACGGCTACCGCTTTTTCCAACCTTGTTGCTGCCGCACCCAAATCCTCTCAATTCGGTAGCGCCCTCTATGGCACGCCGTTCCCCTTAATCTCGACTGTCGTCAGCTATCTCTCTTCAATGATTTTGAAATCCCCAGAGCCATCATATCCTCCCACCAGGGCTCTGTTCAAAGCCTCTGCATCCCGTCATGCTACCTAAGCAAGCATACCATGCCCTGCACGGTGGACGCCTGGCTGGAATCCCCTAAATTCGTAGAACTACAACTGCTTGAGTTCTACTATTCCCCTGGAAATCACATACCACATACCAAATGCCATGAACTTGTGCCCTCAGCACCGATGTCCATCTCGGGGTTTTCGTCCTCTCTCCACACCGCCACCTTTGCGCAGTGCTACCTACCAGACAATCTGGTACTAAACCTTCGACTCCCATTTCTCAAGAAACTTTCACTTGTGCGGGTTCGTATATCGGAGGCCTCATTGCACAGCATCATCCACTCCAGTTGCCCTGCGCTGGAGTGTTTGGTGCTTGTTTTCATAGTTAGAATCGGTTGTCTGCAAATAAAGTCGCCTAACCTTGTAAGAATTGGAATTTCTTTTGACGAAAGGCAGCTCATCATCCAAGATACCCCTTCACTTCAAAGGTTGATCCTTGATTCTAGTTATTCACCGTTGCAAATAACCGTCCTCTCTACGCCTAAACTGGAGACCTTGGGTGTAATACATGATCTCTGTGCTCATTTCAGTATGGTGTTTGGCTCCACAGTTCTTCAGGTACTTTATATTATCATCTACACTTGTAACCATAAGCTGCATTTTAAATTTCTGCGCATAATTTATATATCATCTTGGAGTACACATTTTGTACTAATATTATGTTCTATGCTCAATGAAGAGTTTCTCCATGGATGGCCTATCAATGGTGCTGGATTCTGTCAAGATCTTATATATCCAAATGAATAGTTTTGATCTGAACAAGATTATTGGCTTGCTGCAATGCTTTCCATGTCTGGAGAAGTTGTATATAAAGGTGACAATTTCACGCACATTGGAAGCCCGCATATAGTGTACTAGAATTAACCGTTCAGCTGTTGCTCTTTCGACACTCTTCTTTTAGACCTTAACTGTTTTCAATGTTCACGTCTATTTAGGCAACAGGACGGGGTAAGAAAGTTATAACCAATCGGTGGATTCGTAAGCATCGGGATTTTCCCACTTCTCATGAGATTCGATTGAAGACAATAACGCTAGAACGATATGTAGCCAACCGTGCAAATACAAGATTTGTCACATTCTTCCTGCTGAATGCGAGGTTACTATTGTCCATCAGGCTTAAGTCTATCAGTAGCATGGTTTTGATGGATGGGTACGTCGAAGAGCAAAAAAGGAGTTTCAGGTGGGCAAAAGAGCTTCTGAACGTGCCGGGCTTCTATTTACAACATATTGTGGTCATAATCCAGTAAATTTTACGACCCAGGATGTTCATTCTATGGACCTGACCGATCCATTTGACTGTGACTGCTGAAAACAGTGCTGGAGTTAGATGTTGTTGCCCTTTTCAATCTGGTTTTTTTTGTAAACCTGATGAACAATTAACCCTCGTGCTTTTGTACAGTTTGTAAGCTGGAGTTAGATGTGCCTGCCCTTTTCAACTCGGCTGTGACTGTCATATTTTCTTTGAAACAAGGCAAATGGCTTGCCATTCATTTAATTTAGAGTGAAATATTGTAACAAATCCAAACCAAGGGAAATAACATCACTCTCGCCGGCTGCTTGAGCTCACTTTGCATTACAGAAGCCAAGTGATTAGCCCCCACCAGCACCCACAAACTTATTTCGAACTAGCACATCAAATGGGCTCTAAATTTTCATAGGAAAGGCTGGACATCTAGGGCTCGCGCCATTGTCAACGTAGTCAATAAACGAGAGAATTACACTACGAGTGGCTGACACCAGGGACCCAGCAAGTCGCGCAGTTTTTTTAGGAACAAGCAGTTGTTATTTATACTAGTTTTAGCGACGGATCAGGGTAACAACGGGGCTGTGCGGGGGCTGTGGCCCGTTTAGCCAGGGTTTTATTTATGTTTACCACATCATGAGCCTATTTGTGTTTTTTTCTTGCTGAAAATGGCTAGCCTAGTTCTATTTTTTTAAAGAAATACCCACACAAGGCCTACTTGCTTTATTGGCCCTGTTGGGATGCAAATCTTTCAAGACGAGGAGAGTTTCATTCGGTTTGCCTAGAAATGGGCTGTACATTTTTAAAACACATCAAACCGGGAATTAGTTTCAATTTTTTTTCATTACAAGATCTTAAATTCCATTGATTTTTATGCGTGGAAAATTATTTGAATTTTATATTTATATAAATTATTTTTCAAAATAGTTTGAATGTGAATCGATATTTCTGGATAAAAAACAGTTGGCCGCACCGAAATATGCAAAATTTCATATACTTTTTAACCGTGGCCACAATATGGGGTGTGATGCTAACAAAAAGAAGATGGGCTCCAAAAAAATTCTTAAGAATTAGCAAATGGGCTGTACATTATTAGAAATAATGGCAGATGGGTTGTATGCTATTTTCCACAGATTTGAGGCTGACTTGTGCGTCTACTACAGGTTGACGCGTATGCTTTCATAAAAAAAAGGTTGACGCACACGCAACGCCCTGTCAACTTAGTCAACACACGAGAGCAGTGACTGTTGGATGTCCATCCAACGGCTGTCGTGCTTCTTCAATCTCTGCTCTTCATGCTCAAGCCGCTCAAACAAGCGCCGGCAGGACTGCCTGCTCCCTCCTCCGCGTGGCTGGCTGTGCTACCGCGCAGGCCTCACCGCCCGACCGTACTCCCATCGCTGGCCTAGCCATCCCTCTACTCACCCACACCTGCTAATATTCTCCGGCGACGGCAGACGAACCAGTAAACCCTCGTACAGTCGTACTCCCCTCCGCGTGGGAAACAACTGCCGAGTATTCCCTGGCTCCGTGTCGTTCCCTTCCTAGGCCTTGCCGTCGTCCACCGCCCTGGTGCTCTCGGCGCGGCCTGGTCAACGTGGTCAATGAACGACATCCATCGGAAGTGGACTATACGTGGAGAGGCTGACAGCTGGGTCCACGTCCGCACGCGAGGAAATGCCTCCTTATTACGCGCAAAATAATGATTCCTCCACCTGACAACTAGGACCCTCAGGAAGGGCCTCTGTATTTCGTGAAAAAAACGTTCCCCCCGCTGACAGGTCGGACCCACCAGCTATATCTTCGCACGCAAGGAAGTGCCTCCTTATTACGCCCAAAAAAATGAATACCCCACTGCTAGCTGGGACCCACCATATTGTTGGGCTGACTTGTGGGCCTACTAAGTTGACAGGGACGGAGAGCTTTGTCAACTTAGTCAATACTCCAGTGACCGTATGATGTCCATCCAACGGCCATAGTGCTTCTTCAACCTCTGGTCTTCTTGCTCCAGCCGCCCAAAGCAGCGCCGGTCCTGCCACCTGCTCCTGCCTCCCGTGGCCGGCTATGCTACCGTGGAGGCCTCACCGCCCCCATACTACTCCCACCACTGGCCAGGCCATCCCTCCACTCACCCACACGCCCTGTTATTCTGCGGCGACGGTAGCCTCACACCGCAGCCGAACCAGTGAACGCTCGTACTCCTCTCCGCGTGGGCATCCATTTCCGCGTCTTGCACGGCTCCACGTCGTCCCCTTCCTAGGCCTCGCCGTCGTCCATCGCCGTGGTGCTCTCGGCGCGGCGTGGTCAATGTGGTCAACGACCGACTTCCATCGGAAGGGTACTGTACGTGGAGAGGCTGATAGTCGGGTCCACGACAGCCGTAAGGAAGTGCCTCCTTATTACACGGAAAATAATTATTCCTCCACCTAACAGCGGGGACCCACCGGACGGGCCACCATTATTTTGCAAAAAAAATCGTTTCCCCCTGACTGCTGGGACCCACCAGACGGGCCACCGTATTTCGCAAAAAAAACGTTCCCCCCGCTGTCAGCTCGGCCCCACCAGAAGTGCCTCCTTATTACGCACAAAAAAAATGAATACTCCCCCGGCTAGCTGGGACCCACCTTGCTGGGAGGCTGACTTGTGGGCCTACTAAGTTGATGGGGATGAAGGGTTTGTCAACTTAGTCAATATGAACGATTCTAGCTCCAGTGACCGTACGATGTCCATCCAACGGCCGTAGTGCTTCTTCAACCTCTGGTCTTCTTGCTCCAGCCGCCCAAAGTAGCACCGGCCGTGCCGCATTCTCCTGCCTCCCATGGCCGGCTGTGCTGCCGTAGAGGCCTCATAGCCCCTACTATTCCCACCACCGGCCAGGCCCTGCGGCGACGGTAGCCTCACACCGCAGCCGAACTAGTGAACCCTCGTAGTCCTCTCCGCGTGGGCTTCCACTGTCGCATCGTCCCCTTCCTAGGCCTCGCCGTCGTCCACCGCCGTGGTGCTCTCCGTGTGGCGTGCTCAAGGAACGACTTCCATCGGAAGAGTACTGTACGTGGAGAGGCTGACAGCTGGTTCCACGGCCACAGCCCAGTTTTTTTGTGATTTGCCAAGTAAGTCACTTTGTCAGGCCTGTTGGGCTGTAAATCTTTCAAGACGAAGAGAGATTTTATTCGGCTGGCCGAGAAAATGGCCCATCAGTAATGAGAAATGGGTTGTACATTTTTAAAACACATCAAACCAGCAATTAGTTTCAAATATCTTTTTTTTCATTTCAAGATTTTAAATGACATTAATTTTTATGTGTGGAGAATTTGTTGGATTTTATATTGATATACATTTATTTTTAAAATCAGTTTGAATGTGAGTCGAAATTTCGGGATTAAAAACAGTTCAGACCGCACCGAAATATGCAAAATTTCGTATAATTTTTTAACCGTTGCCACAATATGGGTTGTAATGCTAACAAAAAGAATATGGGCTCCAAAGAAAACCTTAAGAATTACAAATGGGCTGTAAATTATAAGAAATAATGGTAGATGGGTTGTATGCTGTTTTCCACAGATTTGAGGCTTTCCTAAGAAAAGGTTGATGCACAAGCACTGACTGTTGGATGTCCATCCAACGGCCGTCGTGCTTCTTCAATCTCTGCTCTTTCTGCTCCAGCTGCTCAAACAAGCGCCGGCAGGACTGCCTGCTCCCTCCTCCGCGCGGCCGGCTGTGTTGCCGCGTAGGCCTCATCGCCCGACCGTACTCCCATCATTGGCCTAGCCATCCCTCTACTCACCCACACCTGTTGTTATTCTCCGGCGACGGCAGACGAACCAGTAAACCCTCGTACAGTCGTACTCCCCTCCGCGTGGGAAACAACTACCGAGTCTTCCCTGCCTCCGTGTCGTCCCCTTCCTAGGCCTCGCCGTCGTCCACCGCCCTGGTGCTCTTGGCGCGGCGTGGTCAACATGGTCAAGGAATGACCTCCATTTGGATGTGGACTGTACGTGGAGAGGCTGATAGCTGGGTCCACGGCGGCAGCAAGGAAGTGCCTCCTTATTACGCGGAAAATAATGATTCCTCCACCTGGCAGCAGGGACCCACCGGACGGGCCACCATATTTCGCGAAAAAACATTTCCCCCCGACTGCTGGGACCCACCAGCTACACCTTCGCACGCAAGGAAGTGCGTCCAGGCAAAAAAATGATTCGCCCCCCTGACTGCTGGGACCCACCAGCTATATCTTCGCACGCAAGGAAGTGCGTCCGAGCAAAAAAAAACGATTCGCCCCCTTGACTGCTGGGACCCACCAGCCCCCCGACTGCTGGGACCCACCAGCTACATCTTCGCACGCAAGGAAGTGCGTCCGGGCAAAAAAATGATTCGCCCCCTGACTGCTGGGACCCACCAGCTACATCTTCACAGGCAAGGAAGTGCGTGACAGTCGGGACCCACCTGGTCGAAGCGTATGCAGCGTTGACATTCTGGTCGCGAACATGTACGTACATACTGGTCGATGTAGAGGCGCACATGTGTCGTAGTAGAGGCACGCACGTGTCGTAGTAGAGGCGTGCACGTAGCATGTACACATACGTACAACGGCCAGGGTGCAAGAAAGAAAATACGGCCACGTATGTGTGCATACGGGCGGGGTCTCGAACGCCTACTCGCGCATACGTACGGCGAGGGCTTGTGTACATGGCTGGGTCGGAACGGAGAAACAACGTCGTCGTCGTGTTCATGGGTCGGAACAGAATGCGTGGTCGTGTTCATCGGGAGATCTTGGACGGAAGAGGGGATGGAAACGAGGCCTGGCGTACCGCACAACGGAGGAAACGGACCTCCTACGGTCGAAACGGGGGTCCTGTTGATCGGGAGGGGTGTGGCGTACCGCAAAACGGAGGAAACAGACCTCCTACAGTCGAAACGGGGGTCCTGTTGATCGGGAGGGGTGTGGCGTGCCGCAAAACGGAGGAAACGAACTTGTGTTGGAGCGCTACAGTCGAAACGGGGGTCCTGTTCATCGGGAGGGGCGTGGCGTACCGCAAAACGGGACTCCACGGGATACTGTTCATCTCAACCGTCGACCCCCTCCAGCCTCCACGAGCTACTGTTCATCCACCGTCGACCTCCTCCAGCCTCCACGGGCTCCTATTCATCTAGCCTCCACCGCGCGCTACTCCACCGGCTACTATTCAACCACCCCTCCACCGTCTACTGTTCAACCACCCCTCCACCTTCTACTGTTCATCCAGCCCTCCACACCACGGGGTCCTGTTCAATCACCCCTCCATGGGCACCCCTCCACCATCTACTATTCATCCTACCCTCCACACCACGGGGGCCTGTTCATCCACCCCTCCACCATCTACTGTTCATCCAGCCCTCCACCACACCATGGGGTCCTGTTCATCCAGAGGCAACGCCACCGCTCATTGTTCATCCAACCCCCCCACAACGCTCACTGTTCATCCCATCGATCGGCTTCAGTTAGCAGCAGTAGCCAAGGAATCGCTTGATCGGGTTAGTTAACAGCCATCGATCGATCGCTCGGGTTCAGTAACGCGTAGCCTGCAGTGCAATCGCTCGGGTTCAGTTAGAGCACAACGCCTCGCTCAGGTTCAGTTAGAGCCAACGCCACGCACACACGCGCGTACGTGTATGAGAGAAACGCGCATCGCTCGGCCCCCGACCTCCCACCGTAACCGGGAACTCCCCAAAATTTTCCTCCCGCTCGCTTCTACCACGGTTTTTTCCATCATGGACAGCCCAAAGAATGTCATGCAGCTGCGTCTCCGGCCCGCCCAGGACGAAAAGCCCATTTTCTGTCATGATTTTTTGTCATAGAAGTAGGAGCCCACCACATCTATGATGATACCGGGTTTTGTCACAATTATCGTCATAGAAGTGTCATATGTATGACAGAAAAAAATTTCGTTCGGCCCAAAATGTCATGGATGTGTCTTTTTTTGTAGTGTTATTCATTATGCTAGTAAGACTCTAGACAATGCTCAAAGAAATTATGCTACTACTGAATAAGAGCTTTTAGCAGTTGTATTTGCTTGTGATAAGTTCAGATATTATATTGTTGATTCTAAAGTAACTATTCAAACTGATCATGCTGCTATTAATTATCTTATGGAAAAGAAAGATGCTCAACCTAGACTTATTAGATGGGTTCTCTTGCTACAAGAATTTGATTTGCATATTGTTGATAGAAAGGGAGCTGAGAACCCCGTTGCAGACAACTTGTCTAGGTTAGAAAATATTCTTGATGACCCACTACCTATTAATGATAGCTTTCCTGATGAACAATTAAATGTTATAAGTACTTCTCGTAGTACTCCATGGTATGGTGATTATGCTAATTATATTGTTGCTAAATTTATACCACCTAGCTTCACATACCAACAAAAGAAAAAGTTTTTCTATGATTTAAGACATTACTTTTGGGATGACCCACATCTTTATAAAGAAGGAGTAGATGGTGTTATTAGACGTTGTGTACCTGAGCATGAACAGGAACAGATCCTACGCAAGTGTCACTCCGAGTCTTATGGAGGACACCACGCTGGAGATAGAACTGCACATAAGGTATTGCAATCTGGTTTTTATTGGCCTACTCTCTTCAAGGATGCCCGTAAGTTTCTCTTGTCTTGTGATGAATGTCAAAAAATTGGTAATATTAGTAGACGTTAAGAAATGCCTATGAATTATTCACTTGTTATTGAACCGTTTGATGTTTGGGGCTTTGATTATATGGGACCTTTTCCTGCGTCTAATGGATACACACATATTCTAGTTGCCGTTGATTACGTTACTAAGTGGGTAGAAGCTATTCCAACTAGTAGTGCTGATCATAACACTTCTATTAAAATGCTTAAGGAAGTTATTTTCCTGAGGTTTGGAGTCCCTAGATATTTAATGACTGATGGTGGTTCACACTTTATTCATGGTGCTTTCCGTAAAATGTTTGCTAAATATGATGTTAATCATAGAATTGCATCTCCTTATCACCCTAAGTCTAGTGGTCAAGTAGAGTTGAGCAATAGAGAGCTCAAATTAATTTTGCAAAAGACTGTTGATAGGTCTAGAAAGAATTGGTCCAAGAAACTTGATGATGCATTATGGGCTTATAGAACTGCATACAAAAATCCTATGGGTATGTCTCCATATAAAATGGTTTATGGAAAAGCATGTCACTTACCTCTCGAACTAGAACATAAGGCATATTGGGCTATTAAGGAGATCAACTATGATTTTAAACTTGCCGGTGAGAAGAGGTTATTTGATATTAGCTCACTTGATGAATGGAGAACCCAAGCTTATGAAAATGCCAAGTTGTTTAAAGAAAAAGTTAAAAGATGGCATGACAAAAGGATACAAAAGCGTAAGTTTAACGTAGGTGATTATGTATTGCTATACAACTCTCGTTTAAGATTTTTTGCAGGAAAACTTTTCTCTAAATGGGAAGGCCCCTATGTTATCGAAGAGGTCTATCGTTCCGGTGCCATAAAAATCAACAACTTCGAGGGCACAAATCCAAAAGTAGTAAACGGTCAAAGAATTAAACATTATATCTCAGGTAATCCCATAAATGTTGAAACCAATATTGTTGAAACCGTAACCCCGGAGGAATACATAATGGACACTTTCCAGACCGTTTCAGACTCCGAAAAGGAATAGGTATGTGGTACGGTAAGTAAACCGACTCCAAAACAATTTTTAAGGCAATATTTCTCCGTTAGAAAAATAAGTAGCAGTCCGGGAAGGACACGAGGGCCCCACGAGGGTGGTGGGCGCGCCCTACCCCCCTGGGCGCGCCCCCCTACCTAGTGAGCACCTCGTGTGCCTTCCGGACTCCATTTTCTTGCATGTTATGTATTTTGGTCGGTAAAAATTCATTATATATTCTCCCGAAGGTTTTGACTCCCGTATCACGCAAACCTCCTCTGTTCTTGTTTCGAGCTGTTTTCTGTCAGGGTTTTCCGGGCTAGGCATCATGTCGTCTCCCTCCTCCAACAATGGTGACAATGATGCTTGGCTAATGAAGATAGATCTGAAGAGGGAAGAACCCACGAGGGTCAACAAGGATGAAAGGATCAAGAAGGCCACGGAGGATCAAGCTCCAGCAGCAAAAGACACCCTTCAAATTGATCATAACCTTCTTACCCGAACTGAGATCGAAGCTTTCAAGATGATTGAGTTAGCTCGTGTTCAAAACAAGTATCTCACACAAGAAAATATTTTGTTGAAGGAGCATATTGTCGCACTCAAGGGCATTATTCGCAAGCTGGAGGACTTCTTACGCTCGATGTGCGATTATTCGTCACCTCCACCTTCTTCACCAACAAAGAAGGAGACATAATCACATGGGTATGGGCACTCACCTTGGCAACTGCCAAGCTTGGGGGAGGTGCCCCGGTATCGTATCACAATCACAACTCATATCTTTACCGTTTTCTTAGTTCGATCCTATTAGTAGTATCTTGATTTAGTAGAATGAAGTTTATGGCATGATCTAGTGTTGAGTTTTGCTTTATGATCTCTCTATGTAATCGAGTCCGTGAGCTATATATATATAATAAATATTAGTGTTGAGTCAAGGGCTTGATTATTTTGCCATGATCTTGGATGAATAAAAGAAAGAAGAAAAGAATGAAAAGAAACAAAAAGTTCATATTGATCGAGAGTAATGACTTCACATAGAAAGAGTATGATGATTAAAAGTTGTTGGGAGTTGGCAGACATAGCTTTGGTCATTGTTGCAATTAATAGGAAGTAATAAGGAAAGAGAGGTTTTCACATATAGATATATTATCATTGACATCTTTTATGATTGGGAGCACTCATTAAATATGACATGCTAAAGAGTTGATGTTGGACAAGGAAGACAACGTAATGAGTTATGTCTTTCTTATATCTGAGATAAAGTATGTTGTCATGGATCCTCTAACTTGTTGAGCTTGCCTTTCCCCCTCATGCTAGCCAAATTCTCAGCACTAAGTAGAAATACTACTTGTGCTTCCAAATACCCTTAAACCAGTTTTGCCATGAGAGTCCACCATATCTACCTATGGATTGAGTAAGATCCTTCAAGTAAGTTGTCATCAGTGCAAAGCAATAAAAATTGCTCTAAATATGTATGATTGATTGGTGTGGGAGAAATAAGCTTTATACGATCTTGTGATGTGGAAGTAATAAAAGCGACGGACTGCATAATAAAGGTTCATATCACAAGGGGCAATATAAAGTGACGTTCTTTCACATTGAGATTTTATATATCCAACCATAAAAGCGCATGGCAACCTCTGCTTCCCTCTGCGAAGGGCCTATCCTTTATTATTATCTTCTACCTTATGCAAGAGTCATGGTGATCTTCACCTTTTCTTTTTCATTTTATCCTTTGGCAAGCTCAGCATGTTGGAAAGAACATGATATATATATATATATATATATATATATATATATATATATATATAAAATTGGATGTAGGGAGCATGAACCATTATTGTTGACATTAGCCTTGAGGTAAAAGGTTGTGGGGCAAAACTATAAGCCCCTATCTTTCTCTATGTCCAATTAAAACTCTGTAACCACCAGTATCGCGTGACTGTTAGCAATTAAGGAGGACTAAATGATAGTTGAGAATGTGGACTTGCTTTTTAGCTCTGACATAGACTCTTTCCGATGTTATGATAAATTGCAATTGCTTCAATGACTGAGATTATAGTTTGTCGGAGCCCAATAAGGTTTATGATTTATACTTTTGCATTGTGAATAGATCATCACTTGAATATAAGTAATCATATGACAAAATCTATATATGTTGCTGTTATGAGAATAATCATGATGCCTTCATGTCCGTATTTTATTTTTATCGACGCCTCTACCTCTAAACATGAGGACATATTTATTGTTATCGGCTTTTCGCTTGAGGACAAGCGAGGTCTAAGCTTGGGGGAGTTGATACGTCCATTGTGCATCATGCTTTTATATCAATATTTGTTGCATTTATGGGCTGTTATTTCACTTTATGTTACAATACTTATGGCTATTCTCTCTTATTTTACAAGGTTTACATAAGGAGGGAGAATGCCGGCAGCTGGAATTCTGGGCTGGAAAAGGAGCAAATATTAGAGACCTATTCTGCGCAACTCCAAAAGTCTTGAAACTCCACGGAACGTCTTAAAATAAATAAAGAAAAATCCTCGCCAAAGATGAAGGCCAGGGGGCCCACACCCTTCTCACGAGGGTGGGGGGGCCCTAGGGCATGCCCCCCTACCTCGTGGGCCCCCTGGTGGCTCTCCGACGCCCATCTTCTCCTATATGAAGTCTTTCGATGAGAAAAAAAATAAAGAGAAACTTTTCGGGATGAGACTCCGCCGCCACGAGGCGGAACCTTGGCGGATCCAATCTAGAGCTCCGGCAGAGCTGTTCTGCCGGGGATACTTCCCACTGGGAGGGGGAAATCATCACCATCATCATGACCAACGCTCCTCTCATCGGGACAGGGCAATCTCCATCAATATCTTCACCAGCACCATCTCATCTCCAAACCCTAGTTCATCTCTTGTATCCAATTCTTGTCTCAAAGTCTGGGATTGGTGCTAGTAGGTTGCTAGTAGTGTTGATTACTCCTTGTAGTTGATGCTAGTTGGTTTATTTGGTGGAAGATCACATGTTCAGATCCTATATGCATATTATTACCCCTCTGATTATGAACATGAATATGCTTTGTGAGTAATTACGTCCGTTCCTAAGGACAAGGGAGAAGTCTTGCTATGAGTAGTCATGTGAATTTGGTATTCGTTTGATATTTTGATAAGATGTATGTTGTCTAGCCTCTAGTGGTGTTATGTGAACGTCGACTACATAACACTTCACCATTATTTGGGCCTAGAGGAAGGCATTGGGAAGTAATAAGTAGATGATGGGTTGCTAGAGTGGCATAAGCTTAAACCCTAGTTTATGCGTTGCTTCGTAAGGGGCTGATTTGGATCCATATGTTTCATGCTATGGTTAGGTTTACCTTAATACTTTTGTTGTAGTTGCGGATGCTTGCAATAGAGGTTAATCATAAGTGGGATGCTTGTTCAAGTAAGAACAACACCCAAGCACCGGTCCACCCACATATAAAATTATCAAAGTATCAAACGCGAATCATATGAACGTGGTGAAAACTAGCTTGACGATATTCCCATGTGTCCTCGGGTGCGCTTTTCCTATTATAAGAGTTTGTTCCGACTTGTCCTTTGCTACAAAAGGATTGGGCCACCTTGCTGCACTTTATTTACTTTTGTTACTTGTTGCTCGTTACAACCTATCTTATCACAAAACTATCTGTTACCACTTATTTCAGTACTTGTAGAGAATACCTTGCTGAAAACCGCTTATCATTTCCTTCTGCTCCTCGTTGGGTTGGACACTCTTACTTATCGAAAGGACTATGATAGATCCCCTATACTTGTGGGTCATCAGAGCCAGCCAGCTGTCTTCTCCCGCACAAAAGCGAGTCATGAGTGTCGTTAGGGCTGCCATAGATTTCGGCTTTTCCTGACCAAGGTGCCGGGCTAGCCATTCGTCGCGGATGTTGTGTTTGAAAGCCGCTAGGGCCTCTACATCCGGATAGTCGATGATTTGATTTTTCTTTGTTAGGAACAGAGTCCAGAATTGCTTGGCCGATTCTTCTGGCTGCTGAATTATGTGGCTCAAGTCATCGGCATCTGGTGGCCGCACATAAGTGCCCTGAAAGTTGTTGAGGAATGCGGCTTCCAGATCTTCCCAACAGCTAATGGACTCTGCTGGCAAGCTGTTAAGCCAATGCCGCGCTGGTCCCTTGAGCTTCAGTGGGAGGTATTTGATGGCGTGTAAGTCATCATCGCAGGCCATGTGGATGTGGAGGAGGAAATCCTCGATCCATACCGCGGGATCTGTTGTGCCGTCGTATGATTCAATATTCACAGGTTTGAAACCTTCTGGGATTTGATGATCCATTACTTCGTCTATGAAGCATAAGGGGTGTGTGGCGCCTCTGTATTGGGCAATATCGTGACGCAGCTCGAATGGGTCTTACCCGCTGTGTTCGGCCCGGCCGGATTTACTTTTACTGTATTCGGCGTGACGTTTATCGTCTCGCATAGTGGCGCGCCCTCGTGATCCATAGATCGATCTTGCATGGTTTGCTTTGTCCTCCAATATGTCTCGTAGGTCTGGTGTATCTCCCCATGCTTTTTTATTTGAATGGTGTCAGGGTGCGGGCTGAGTTTTTGGCTGGAATGCCTCTCTATCGCGGCCATGAGGTGGCCGATCAGCCGCGTCATATGCTTCTTCCTCCAGTCGGGGTAGCAACCTACATTTTGGGTAACTCTTGGAGGGGCGCTCGAGTTTATATTCCTCGGCCACGAGGACTTCAGTCCATCTGTCAGCTAGCAGATCCTGATCAGCTTGAAGCTGCTGCTGCTGCTGCTTTTTCTTAAGGCTATTTGTCATGGCTATAAGCCGACGTTTGAAGCGCTCTTGTTTGACGGGATCCTCTGGCACGGCGAATTCGTCGTCGCCGAGGCTTGCCTCGTCTTCGGAGGGGGGCATGTAATTATCATCCTCCTCCTCTCCATCTGCCGCTCTCTCAGGGGGGCTGGCTCCTCCATCCTCCTGCTCTAAATCTTGATGGAGGGGATTGTTGTTGTCTTCGGCACTATCTGAAGTATTATTATCTCCTGTGCCGGTATCACCACTTTTGCTTTGGCGGGACTTAGAGCGGCGCCGCTGACGTCGGTGCTTGGGTTGCTTCTTGGAGGGGTCATCCTCCGCTATCTCGTCGCCATTGCCTTCTTTGGGTGTATCCACCATGTATATATCATATGATGAGGTGGTTGTCCAGTGCCCTATGGGCAGTGGTTCCTCTTCGTCTCCCGCATCATCGTCCATACCGTTGATGTCTTCGGAGTCGAAGTCGAGCATGTCGGTTAAGTCATCGACAGTGGCTATTAAGTGGGTGGTGGGTTGGCCGTGAATTTCTTCGTCGTCCGTATCCCAGTCCTGCCGGACATAGTTCGGCCAGGATCCTCCTCACAAGGAGAGAGACCTTAATGAGTTCAGTATGTCACCAAAGGGTGAGTGCTGAAAAATATCCGCAGAGGTAAACTCCATGATCGGCGCCCAATCAGATTCGATAGGAACGGGCGCAGGCGGCTCGGAGTCCGTGGCCGGAGAAGGGTCCGGCAATTTAATCAACACGGCTCTCATGTAAGGTAAGGTAGATGTTTGGCTCGATCACCGCTGAGTGTAAGGCCTCCATGGCGGGGTCCATCCACCCGTCCATTGACGGCGCAACTGGCTCCGAATTGAGGGTCGAAGCGGCTGCCTGTGCGATCTCTTGAACATTGTCCGATGGTAGAGCTAAATCCTACTCATCGTGGCCGCGTGACGCACAAGGCAGAGGCTTGAATCCGTCGAAGATCAAGTCTCCACGGATATCGGCCGTGTAGTTTAAACTTCCAAACCTGACCTGGTGGCCAGGGGCGTAACTTTAAATATGCTCCAGATGGCCAAGCGAATTGGCCCGTAGTGCAAAGCCGCCGAACACGGAGATCTGTCTGGGGAGAAAAGTCTCACCCTGGACTGCATCGCTATCGATGATAGTAGGAGCCATCAAGCCTAACGGCGACAACACAGAGGAACTCTCAATGAAAGCACCAATGTCGGTGTCAAAATCGGCGGATCTCAGGTAGGGGGTCCCGAACTGTGCGTCTAAGGCGGATGGTAACAGGAGGCAGGGGACACAATGTTTTACCCAGGTTTGGGCCCTCTTGATGGAGGTAAAACCCTACGTCCTGCTTGATTAATATTGATGATATGGGTAGTACAAGAGTAGATCTACCACGAGATCGGAGAGGCTAAACCCTAGAAGCTAGCCTATGGTATGATTGTATGTTGTCCTACGGACTAAAATCCTCTAGTTTATATAGACACCGGAGAGGTTAGGGTTACACAAGGTCGGTTACAAAGGAGGAGATACACATATCCGTATTGCCTAGCTTGCCTTCCACGCCAAGTAGAGTCCCATCCGGACACGTGACGAAGTCTTCAATCCTGTATCTTCATAGTCTAACAGTCCGGCCAATGGAGATAGTCCGGTTGTCCGGAGACCCCCTAATCCAGGACTCCCACAGTCACACAGACCTCGCCCAATCACTCGTGGTAAGTCTTCAGGCGACTTCCAAACCTTCACAAACTTGGTCACTCGGCGATCCACAATTCCTCTTGGATGATCTAGAACATGACGCCTAACCGTCTAGAAGAAGCACAGTCTTCAAAGGTAACAAGCGTCGGATCCACGCAGGATCAATCTCTTCAGTGATGCTCAATCACTTGGGGTTTGTAGGTGTTTGGGTTTGGGTTTTTCCTCACTTGATGATTTTCGCTCAAAGTCCTCAGAGGATAGGTTGCTCCCAAATAACAAGTGTCGGTTTCTCTCGGAGCAGCCAACCAACTAGTGGTTGTAGGGGGCGGCTATTTATAGCCTAGGGAGCAGCCCGACATGATAAGACATAAATGCCCTTCAATGATATGACCGTTAGATGGGTAGATATTTTGGGACAGCTGGCGCATAGCACAGCAACGGTCGGAATTTTGAGTAGCAAAATCCTCAGGGCTATCATGTTCCTCACTGTGTAGACAATCCGCACTAGCGAATTTCTAACTCCTCAGTCAGAACAAATTCCTCAGAGACCAGAAGAAATTCGTCTCTGTCACTGAGGAATATGAGTGGACTGTATGAGATTTCCAATGGCTTCACTCGAAGGGATTGGTAGGTGTAGGATTTTGAGTTGAGCATCACATGGAAATTTTTCCTTAGTATTTCATCGACCCCCTTTAACAGTACAGTGTTTCCTATGACTCAAGAAAGAGAAAATGAAACTATGAAAACAAAAGTCTTCACGCTTCATGTTCCTCGAATGAATACCAAGTCTTCAAGGTCACACCAATTTCTTCACTTTCAAAGTCTTCAGAAAGTCTTCAGAGATTCAAAGTCTTTAGTCGAAGAACTTCATTTTTAGGGGTCGACTTCCTCTGTAAATATCAAACTCCTCATAGACTTATAGACCTGTGTACACTCACAAACGCATTAGTCCCTTAACCTATAAGTCTTCAATACACCAAAATCACTAAGGGGCACTAGATGCACTTACAATCTCCCCCTTTTAGGTGATTGATGAAAATATAGGTTAAGTTTTCAATGGGGATAAACATATGAAGTGTAAGTACTGATATTGAGGAATTTGATTGCAAGATATAGAAGAACTCCCCTGAAGATGTGCATAGTGAGGAATTTGCTTTTGAAGCAATGCACACTTGAAGAGTTGAATCATGGAGATCTCCCCCTATATCTTGTAATTCATACACGCATTTGACATATAACAGTGAATGAAATGCATGATGAAATATGGTGACTGAAGTAATTCAGCATGCGTACATTAGCATCTATGAGGAATAAGCATGCAGAAAAACATATCAAAAGTATCAGAGCACCATCGGGTTTAAGTTTACAACTCGATCCGATAAAGTCTCAGAAGAACGAGAGTTGTAACTTAACAAAAAAACGCCCATATAGAAAGACCCGCTTGAAGACTAACTCAAAATTCTCCCCCTTTGTCATCAAATGACCAAAAGGATCGAATATGAGGACTAACGCCCCTGAAGAATATCAAGTTGATGAAGGAGCGCCAACGTTGTTGGGGTCGTTTGTCGTAGTAGGGCCTGCCGCAGTGTCGTCCAAGTCTTCATTCTCATCAGTGTCGCGTGATGAAGAAAATGAGCTGGCCACCAGAGAAGGAACCTTGACCTTCTTGAATTTCTTCGGTGGAGGTGCAGACCAGTCAAAATCTTCCTTGAGACCCATTTTCTTCAAATCGTCTTCACCATACAGATGTGATAGTATTGCCCAGGTGCGACCGAAAACTTCATGGAGGTAGTAATGGTTTTTCTTTACTGCATTGTGTGTAGCAGTCATGTTGTGAAGAAATGAACCAAACTGACGCTTAACCCATTTATGATTTCGATCCACCTTCTGGGGAAGACTAAGCAGAAGCTCACGATCAGTCATCACACGAGGATCAGTGGCTTGAGGAGTAGACTTGGGTGCATTGGCAGAGTCATGTGTGGCAGAGTCATCATTGGTGGAACAAGAGGCAGCTTTGCGAAACTGACCATCCAATGGACGAATGCCTTCATCTATAACAGCTGGTGCCTTGCCCTTTTCATCAACTGACGAATAGGTCTGCTTGAGGACTTACATCGGGGGCAAGTAGCTGAGATGATTCTGAAAATCAGCTTTGTAGTTGAGTGAAGACCTTGTCCTGAGGAATCTCATAATCCAAGGTGCATAAGGCTTCAGCTCAAACGGAGACAGTGCAACATTTGCCAGAGTCCTCATGAAGAAATCGTGATAATTGACAGGAATGCCATGAACAATGTGGAATACCAGATTCTTCATGATGCCAACAATTTCCTCATCAGATGAGTCGTGGCCTTTGATAGGACTCATTGTCCTCGTAAGAATATGATAGACAGTTCTGGGCACATAAAGTAATTCCTTCACGAGGAATTTGGTTCGTGGGGCCTGACCTGGCTTCAAAGGTTTCATCAGAACCTGCATGTAGTGATTTGTAAGCTCAGGTTCATTGTAGATGCAACAAGCTTCTTCGAGGGGAGGACTGAGTGGTAAGGCATGAAGCAATTCAGAAGCTGGTGTAGTGTAGTGAGTGTTTTCAGACATCCAGTCCAGCACCCATGAATTCACATCTTCTGAATCTCCTGTGATGTGCAGCGTTGCATAAAATTGAAGAATCAGTTCTTCATTCTAATCACAGATGTCAGAGCAAAAGTTTAACAGTCCAGCGTCATGAAGAACACTGAAGACTGGCGCGAAGCACGTCAGAGATTCCATATCCACGTGAGGAATGTGCTCATGGTAGAGGATTTTCTCTTTGTTGAACAGCACTGAGGAATAGAAATTGGCTTGACTAGCAGTCTAGAAACGCCTCTTCCTAATGCGAGCAGAGCTATAAGGGTTGTAGTCTTCGAAGAATACATGCTCACCGAAGAAATCATGAGCCTTGAACTTTTTCTTGCGTGAGAATGGATCCTTTGGCTTGGGCAGAGGAGTGTCAGTGAGTTGCATCACGACCTCAGGAATCGCAATCTCAGGTTCTTCAGGCTGAGTAATTTCTGGTTCCTCTTCAGTGGCAGTCTGCCTCTCCAGATGTTCAGCAGCAACAGTTTCTTCAGCAATAGTGGCTGGAATTTCCTCATGTACAGATGAAGTGGGGTGAGTTTCTTCAGAGCCCATTTGAACAGTTTGTGTGGGGGACTGAGGTATTTGATGCAACGGTGTGAACATTGGAGAGTTTGGATGCTGACTTTCCCAAAATTCATCACTTATTACTGGTGTGGAGCAGCCAATGTCCACATCTTCATCTTCCATTTCTTCAACGCCAGCCTCTTCAGCTGTGAACTAAGGCATAGGCGAGGAGATAACATGTGTTGAAGGGATCATATCCACTTCAATTTCTTCATCAATCTGCTCTGACGAAGCAGCAGAGTGATTTTCTTCATCAGATCCGCTAGGGATCTCATATTCTTCACCAAAAGGAACAAGGTCCTTTGATGGCATGGTTGAGATTGGAACAACATCAATGGGATTAGCAAATGAACTGGTCAAAGGCTTCATCTTCTTCGGAGCTGAAGAATATGAAGTAGCTAATGCTTTCCTTTTCTTCACTGTTGCACGCTCTACAGCCTTGGTTTTCTTCACATCTGATGCAGATGGAAGGATCGGAGTTGGTGTTGCCGCAGGAGAAGCAGAGGAATCTGGTTGATTTTCTTCAGGAACAACTGATGTAGTTTCCCTGATTCTTCAGTTTATTCAGGTGCACCACTAGTGGATGCCCTGGCAATTTCTTTAGCGGCTGGAATGCAGTCATCAGCCCTAGAACTCACATTTTCTTCAGCAGCTTGATTTCCATCAGCGGTGCTGGCATGTTCTTCAGTCGGCTGGGCAGATGCTTCAGCCTGAGGAATTTCCTGTTGCGTTGGGGCAGCAACATTTGAAGTGAAATGTTCAGTTATCTTTACAAATCTGACTTTGGCTCCTTGCCAATCAGCATAGTAGGCTTTGAAGTCATCGCTGAGGGTTTTGATTTCAGATTGGATTTTTACAAGTTCATCAGTTGTCATAGTGACAACATTGTTCTTCAGAAATTTCTCCTTCTTGTATTGCGCTTTCTTGACCTGCCTGGCCTTCTCATATTTCCATTTTTCTTCTTGGATGAAATGGGTCAGCATGTGACTTTGGCTAGGAGTCAGCTTGAAGTCAGGCATGAGAGTGTTGGGGTTCTTGTGCCAAACATCAATGTATTCGAGGATCAACTTGGGATCCAAAAGCAGTGGCACATCTGTTCCCTTGGCTCTAGTGGCCCTGACTTGCCTGTCTCTGATGATTTCAGCAAGTTCATCATCATCAGCTTCGTCTTCTTCAGATGACACTTGGAAGGTGACCTGCTTCTTCTAAGGACTAGGGCGAGGACCTCATCCAGCAGTGGCCTTTGACTTCGGTAGAGAGGGTCTCGTTGAAGAATTTGGTGCAGCTGAGGAACTAGTTGAAGCTCCTGGGGCAATTGAGATGCCTGCAGTCCTTTGGCATGACGCAAGATGCATAGGTGCTGAGGACTTTGTCGGAACTGCCAAGGACTTTGAAGGAGCTGAGGATTTTGAAGGAGCGGCATGAGGAATTGGCCGTGAGGGCTTTGAGGATTCTAGCCGTGAGGGCATTGCTGAGGAACTTGGCCTTGAGGGCACTGTTGGAGAAGCACTTGGCTTGCGCGCGGGCTTCTTTGACATATCCTTCTTCGGCTTGATAGCAGAGGCCTCAGCAGAGGCAGTAGCAGCAGCAGAGTCTTCATTGAATTTTCTCACTTCTTCTCTGGCTTGCTTAGCCAACTTGGCTTGGCGCTTGGCCCATTCATCAGGATAGTCCTCACCGCGCTTGAGGCTGGTAGGATCAACTATTTGGCCAGGTGCCAATGGAGGTCTTGGGCATGGAGGATTGAGTGCGAATTTCTTCATGTACTTGGGAGTGACATATTTGTACTCCCTCCACTATCTAGCCCATATCCTTTCTATCTTCTAAATATGCTCCTTGCTCTGATTTTTGTCTTCCTCGGGAGGTGTGCAGTACCCGGCATATATACCATCAGGGATCTCAAACGCTGTGTTGACCTCAGCCCTCTTTCCTCCTTTCTGTGGCTTCTTACCGTCAGCCATTTTCTTTGGTTGAGGAATTTGAACAATTGAATTCTCTGAAGAAGTATGCAACTTTTCTTCGAGGAATGCTGCAAATGAGTTAAGTTGATGCGAACCTAGTGATTCAGCAGCTGACATGAGTACCTGTGAACAGAGTATAGTTGCGAGGAATTTGGAGAGGTCATATGCGTTCTGAGAAGGTTTTGTAAAAAGAACAAGTTTGAGGAATTTTGACCATATGAGTCTTGAAGAATTTCACTAAGCATTCTTTGTCTTAGGTTCTAGAGATGTGTAGATTAAAAATCCACACATTTGAGGAATCTTGAAGAAAAACATAGTTTAGAGAAACGAATCAAGAACAGATGATATGAGAGGTGTTTTAGTGTGTGAAGATATGAAGAAAAACACCTTTGAAGATTTTGTAGATAATCACTTGAATCAACGAGGGAAGTAAAAGTAACTTTTAATTACCCTGGATGAAGAACACGATGAACAGTGAAGTGGAGAGGTGAAGTTCGTTTGTTTAGATCTTCCATGCCCTAACTCGGCGGAGGAAGATGGCTACGGTGGCGGCGGAGTGAAGATTTCCGCGGCCAGCATGAGTACGGCGGCAACGAGGTCGAGGCAGTGAAGCTCTTCCTCACCGGCGACGATGAAGTAGTAGCGGCGCTAGGGTTTGAGAAGCTCGAGCTGGAGAGAGGTCGAGCGGAGTAAAGGAAGGGAGGAAGGGAAAGAGGGGTATTTATAGCCACGGTGAAAACCGTTCGCCCGAAGAAATTGGACGAATGTGCCCCTGACCCTTCTCATTCGCATGACATGTGTCACCCACGTACTGAAAGGTGGAGATCGTGTGTGATCGTGGGTGAATGAATAAGTATATCGTGGGATGCGGAACGGTTTGAGCGGCAAAGCCGAAAATTTAGATAAGATAGGTTTTAAAGTTCCATTCGCAACTTCTTCAGCTGACAAGGACACAGTGAAGATTTTGAACGAGTTTCAAATAGAATGCACATGAAGAATTTGTGAACAGATTGGGTTGAGTATAGCATAGAGGAGGAAAGGGTCTGATCACATTCACTTAGCAGAAAAACCAACTTGAAGAATTAGCAATAAGTGAATGCTGTAGAGGACATAAACTCATATATATAGCCAATTAAGAAAAACGACGGAAACAGTGAAGACAATGCAAAGTTGAAGAATATGAACAATTGAGGAATTTCAACTTTTGGTGGTGGCGTGACCCACCGTATAAAAATGATGATTTCAGACACCGCGTACAATTATTGTAGGGTTCTGAGAATCAAATTCTTCGTTAATTTCTTCACACTAAGAGTGTTATTCTTCATTGATTGAAGAAAAACGTTTCTTCATGTGTTGCACATCTAAGTCATCAATTTTGCATAAGTGTTAGGATGAGTGTCCTTTTCAAAGAACATTCGAAGATTCTAGGATATTTAGCTCACACCGCAACTTGCTAAATCTCTTCTCATCCAAGGGCTTTGTGAAGATATCGGCTAGCTGTTCTTCAGTCTTCACATGCTCAATATAAATGTCGCCCTTCAACACATGATCGCGAAGAAAATGATGATGAATCTGAATGTGCTTTGTCTTCGAGTGCTGAACTGGGTTGTGAGCAATCTTGATGGCACTCTCATTGTCACAGAAGAGAGGCGCATTCTTCATGTTGATGCCGTAGTCCTTGAGAGTTTGCTTCATCCATAGCAATTGAGCACAGCAAGAACCAGCGGTAATGTACTCAGCTTCAGCAGTAGATAGTGATATGCAGTTCTGTTTCTTCGAGGACCAACAGACCAAAGATCGTCCGAGGAAATGACATGTACCAGATGTTGACTTGCGGTCCACACGATCACCAGCATAGTTAGAGTTAGAATATCCAATGAGATCAAAAGCCGAGCCCTTGGGGTACCATAATCCAAGTGTTGGTGTGTGAGCTAGATATCGAAGAATATGCTTCACTGCCTTATGGTGTGATTCCTTCGGTGTAGCTTGAAATCGGGCACACATGCAAACACTAAGCATTATGTCTGGCCTAGATGCACATAAGTACAATAAAGAGCCAATCATGGAGCGGTATACCTTATGATCGAAGTCGATACCATTTTCATCAGTGCATAGATGGCCATTTGTGGGCATAGGAATTTTGACACCTTTGCAATCTTGCATGCCGAATTTCCTCAGTACATCCTTGAGGTATTTCTCCTGAGATATGAATATGCCATTGCGTTGTTGACGAATTTGAAGACCTAAGAAGAATTTCAACTCTCCCATCATAGACATTTGATATTCTTCACTCATCATATAGGCAAATACATCACTATAACGTTGGTTAGTACAGCCAAAGATAATATCATCAACATATATTTGGCACACAAACAATTCATCATCATAAGATTTAGTGAAAAGAGTAGGGTCGAGTGAACCGGATTTGAAGCCTTTCTTCATGAAGAATTCTTTCAAGGTATCATACAACACCCATGGGGCCTGCTTGAGGCCATAGAGGGCCTTGTTGAGTCTGAAGACTTTGTCAGGATTCTTTGGATCTTCAAAACCTGGGAGTTGAGCAACATATACTTCTTCCTCAAGCTTACCATTGAGGAATGCACTTTTCACATCCATTTGATATAAAGTGATATCATGATGGTTAGCATAAGCAGGTAATATGCAAATAGCCACAAGTCTAGCAACAGGTGCAAAAGTTTCATCGAAATCAATTCCTTCAACCTGTGTGTAGCCTTGAGCTACAAGCCGTGCCTTATTCCTCACCACAAGGCCATTTTCATCTTGCTTGTTGCGGTAGATCCACTTTGTGCCAATAATATTTTGCTTGTGAGGATATGGACGTTTGACCAGTTCCCAGACATTGTTGAGCTCGAACTGATGTAATTCTTCTTGCATGGCCTGAATCCACTCAGGCTCCAGAAATGCTTCATCTACCTTAGTGGGCTCTGTGATAGAGACAAAAGCATAGTGCCCACAAAAGTTAGATAAATGTGAAGCTTTTGAGCGTGTGAGAGGACCTGGCGCTTTGATGTTATTGATGATCTTTTCAACTTGCACTTCTTTTGCAATGCGAGGATGAGCTGGTTGTCGTTGAGGAATTTGATCAGCATTCTCTTCAGCACCATTTTCTTTAGGTGCATTAGCTCGACGTTCTTCATGTTCTGGAATGAATTCTTCAGCAGATTCTTCAGTAGGAATGACATCCTCAGTAGCCTTGAACTTGATAGTTTCCTCAGGTGCTGGTTCATCTATCACAGTAGGTAGGTGCTCTCTTTGCGAGCCATTAGTTTCATCAAACCGCACATCTACAGTTTCAACAACCTTGTGGAGAACGTTGTTGAAGACTCTGTAGGTGTGCGAGTCCTTTCCGTAACCAAGCATAAAACCTTCATGTGCTTTCGGTGCAAATTTTGAGTTGTGATGAGGATCTCTAATCCAACATTTAGCACTGAAGACTTTGAAATAACTTACATTGGGTTTCTTATCAGTGAGGAGTTCATAGGCAGTCTTCTTGAAGAATTTGTGAAGATATACTCTATTGATGATGTGGCACACAGTATCAATTGCCTCAATCCAGAATCGATGAGGCGTTTTGTATTCATCAAGCATAGTGCGAGCCATCTCAGCAAGAGTCATGTTCTTGCGCTCCACGACGCCGTTCTGCTAAGGAGTGTAAGGAGAAGATAACTCGTGAGTAATACCAAGTTCATCAAGATAGTCATCTAGACCAGAATTCTTGAACTCGGTTCAATTGTCACTTCTGATGTGCTTGATCTTCACACCAAAGTTGGTTGAAGCCCTCGAGGAAAATCATTCGAAGACTTCCTGCACTTCATGTTTGTAAGTAACAATGTGTACCCATGTGTATCGAGAGTAATCATCAACAATAACAAAGCCATATTGAGATGCATTATTTGAAACAGCAGAATAATGATTAGGACCGAAGAGATCCATGTGAAGCAGTTCAAATGGACGAGTAGTGGTCATGATAGTCTTCGCTGGATGCTTAGCCTTTTTCATCTTCCTAGCTTCACAGGCTCCGCATAGGTGATCCTTGAGGAATTTGACATTCTCGATGCCAATGACATGCTTCTTCTTCGCAAGCATGTGCAAATTTCTCATGCCTGCATGACCAAGTCGTCGATGCCAGAGCCAGCCTTCTGAAGCTTTTGCAAGTAGGCACACGGCTGGTTGTGGTCCTGTAGAGAAATCAACAATATACAGGTCTCCTCTCCTAAAGCCTTCGAAGACTTTGGAATTGTCAGCTTCCATAACCACAACACAATGGTACTTGCCAAAGACAACAACCATATCAAGATCACAAAGCATTGAGACAGACATAAGGTTGTATCCTAAGGACTCAACAAGCATGAATTTTTCCATGTGTCGATCATTTGTGATCGCAACCTTACCTAGACCCAATACCTGACTTTTGCCTTTGTCGGCAAAGATGATATGCTTCAGATGCAACGGAGATAATGGAGCATCCATCAATAGATTCTTGTCACCAGTCATGTGATTTGTACATCCACTATCAAGGACCCACTCAGTGGCTTTGGGTTGATCATCCTATAGATGAATTAGTGCAGCTTACAAACTCATATACTTCATCAGTGAAGAATATGACATCAATTCATCAGATCAATTTCATCAAGCAAAAGAACAGATAAAGCAATATGAGGACGTGAGAAATGAAGGTTCATTTCTTCATGATTAGCCTGCGTCCTATCAGGCATGCTCAGGTCTCCAGCAAATTCTTCAGACGATTACGTATGTCTGGAGACCTGACCCTGCAGAAGAGATTAGTTCTTTTTCTTCACCACCCACATCCGAAGGGGTGGCAAAGAGTTCATCATTCTGCGAGCTCCATATGAGAAGGATGGCATAGAAGCCAGTCCATTTCGTTTCACATAAGAGGGGTTAGAGTAAGCATAAGAGTAAGCAGAGAAATTCTTCGAGGACTTATGGACATAATGATTTGAAGAATAATGCACATATCCATAATCCTTAGATCTTCCCTGCGAAACAGACGGGTTAGCACGATGATATTCATATGAGGACTTTGATCCTTTTGAGGAATATGATCCATGTGAGGAGTTTGGTCCATATGAGGACTTGGATCCATATGAAGAATTTGGTCCATATGAAGAATTTGATCTGGGGTTCCTATACTTCATAGGTGGCGTCATGATGACATTCACCTGAAGATTTTCAAGGAATCTTTTGGGAACCCAGATTTTCTTCATAGGAGAACCGTTCCTACAGTTAGTGCCAACATATCTAGCAATTACTTCACCATTCTGATTTTTGAACAGTTTATAGTTGGAGTCAAATGACTCATCATCAGAACGAGGAGATTCACATGCAAATCCAGATAAGTTAGATGTATCAACAGGAGGTCCCTTTGCAGCAACCCATGTAGTTTTGGGGTACTGCTCAGGCTTCCAATATGTACCATCAGGATTAGTTTCCTCTCAAAGGCAATACCCTCTTTCCTAGGGTTCCTATTGAGCATCTAGTTTTTAAGCACATCACAAAGAGTCTGATGCCCTTTGAGGCTTTTGTACATGCCTGTCATGTACAATTCCTTTAGCCCTGCATCGTCAGTGATACTAGCAATGTCCTCAGATGAGGAATTAGTGATAGCAGAGGCATATGAATAATTTGAAACATTAGCAGCATTTGAACATTCAGGTGAAGAATTAGCAGATTCACATTCAATGCACTTCAAGCATGGAGGAACAAATTCTTCCTGAGAAGCACTGATTTGTTGAGCAAGTAATGAATCACGCTCCTTCTGAAGATCTTCATAACTCACTCTTAGCTTCTCAAGGTCTTGCTTTCTTTGAAGAAATTCATAAGAAAGCTTCTCATGATCCGATAAGAGAGTGTTATGATGACTTTGAAGATTGGCAAGCTTGGACTGAAGTCTCTGAAGATTTTCATTCAAAGTTTCAGTGCGATCCATTTCTTCACCCAACATATCATCACTTTTGTCTAGCATGTTTTGAACCTTTTCTAAAGCCCTTCATTGTTTTACAGCAATCTTACCAAGTTTAGAATAGCTGAGCTTAAGGTTTTCATCAGATTCATTCTCACTTGATTCAGAGGAGGTATATTTGAGTACCTTGGCACCCTTTGCCATGAAGCAATAGGTGGGAGCGTAGTCATCATCGCCTTCATCAGCCTTGTTGGTGAGGTCATTTTCTTCAGTGTTGAAGATAGACTTGCTGACGAATGCAGTAGCGAGAGCTAGGCTCGCCACTCCGGATTCGGACTCCTCAGATGACTCCTCTTCCTTATTTTCTTCAGATTCAGCCTCAGAGTCCATTTCCTTTCCAATGAATGCCCTAGCCTTCTTGGAGCTGCTCTTCTTGTGATATGAAGGCTTTGAGGATTTTGATGATGAAGATTTTGTGGATTTCTTCTTTTTCTTCGCATCATCAGAACTGTAATCCTTGTATTTCTTCTTCTTTGATTCCTTTTCCCACTGAGGACAATCTTGAATGGAATGTCCAGGTTTCTTGCATTTGTGACAGAGCCTCCACTTGTAGTCACTGGATGCGGAATCATTGCTCCTTGAGGGTCTTCCAAAGCGACCACGTCTTGAGAACTTTTGGAACTTCTTCACGAGCAAAGCTAGATCATGGCTTAGTTCTTCAGGATCACCAAGGCTGCTACCAGAGTCTTCATCTTCGGACTCAGATACTGCCTTGGCCTTCAGTGCACGTGATCTGCCATAGCTCAAACCATAGAGATCTCTTTTTTCAGCAAGTTGGAACTCATGAGTATTTAGCCTCTCAAGAATATCAGCGGGATCAAGTGACTTGTAATCAGCACGTTCTTGTATCATCAATGCAAGAGTGTCAAATGAGGAATCAAGCGATCTCAGCAATTTCTTCATCACCTCATGGTCGGTGATGTCAGTGGCACCAAGTGCTTGAAGCTCATTTGAGATGTTAATGAGGCGATCGAAGGTTTGTTGAACATTTTCATTGTCGAGTCTTTTGAAGCGGTTGAAGAGGTTGCGAAGAACATCAACTCGAGAGTCACGTTGTGTTGAGACTCCTTCATTCACTTTGGACAGTCTATCCCAGATAAGCTTAGCAGTTTCCAAAGCACTCACTCTTCCATACTGTCCTTTGCTCAGATGGCCACATATGATATTCTTTGCTTGAGAATCGAGTTGCTTGAATCTCTTCACATCAGCAGCATTCAGAGAAGGTGTGACAGAGGGAACACCATTTTCCACAACATACCAGAGATCGTTATCAATTGCCTCAAGATGCATTCGCATCTTATTCTTCCAGTAGGGGTAGTCCGTCTCATCGAAGGTAGGACGCCCAGCAGAGACCTTGATCATACCTGCGGTCGACATAAATAAAACTCCAGGTGGTTAAACCAAAATCACACAGAACAAGGGAGTACCTTGCTCTGATACCAATTGAAAGTGTGTTATATCGACTAGGGGAGTGAATAGGCGATTTTTATGAAATTCTTCACTGAGGAATTTGCCGGTGAGGAAATTCCTTAGTGAAGAACTACTAGCAGCGAAATAAGTACTCAGAAGTAAACATAACTGAGGACAAGCATGGTCATCATGATGAGATGAAGACAAGCACAGAGTACTGAAAGCGTAATCACAGGATAACACAGGATGAAGACAAACAGACTGAAAAAATTAAACTGAGGAAATTGAGAAAGTCTTCAGTCAAAGTCTTCAAACACAGATATGAACAAGCACACACCACAGTTATGAGGAAATGAAAGAGTTGAGGAAATAGAACCGGTAAGCTTGGTGAAGAAAATGATTTGGTAGACTAGTTCCAACTGCTGTCTCAGTTGTACGTCTGGTTGGAGCGGCTAAGTATTTAAACTCGAGGGCACACAGTCCCGGACACCCAGTCCTGAGCACGCAGCTCAGGACACCAAGTCCTCACCGTATTCTCCTTGAGCTAAGGTCACACAGACCTCGCCCAATCACTCGTGCTAAGTCTTCAGGCGACTTCCAAACCTTCACAAACTTGGTCACTCGGCGATCCACAATTCCTCTTGGATGCTCTAGACCATGACGCCTAACCGTCTAGAAGAAGCACAGTCTTCAAAGGTAACAAGCATCGGATCCACGCAGGATCAATCTCTTCAGTGATGCTCAATCACTTGGGGTTTGTAGGTGTTTGGGTTTGGGTTTTTCCTCACTTGATGATTTTCGCTCAAAGTCCTCGGAGGATGGGTTGCTCTCAATGACAAGTGTCAGTTTCTCTCGGAGCACCCAACCAACTAGTGGTTGTAGGGGGCGGCTATTTATAGCCTAGGGAGCAGCCCGACATGATAAGACATAAATGCCCTTCAATGATATGACCGTTAGATGGATATATATTTTGGGACAGCTGGCGCATAGCATAGCAACGGTCGGAATTTTGAGTAGCAAAATCCTCATGGCTATCATGTTCCTCACTGTGTAGACAATCCACACTGGTGAATTTCTAACTCCTCAGTCAGAACAAATTCCTCAGAGACCATAAGAACTTCGTCTCTGTCACTGAAGAATATGACTGGACTGTATGAGATTTGCAATGGCTTCACTCGAAGGGATTGGTAGGTGTAGGATTTTGAGTTGAGCATCACATGGAAATTTTTCCTTAGTATTTCCTCGACCCCATTTAACAGTACAGTGTTTCCTATGACTCAAGAAAGAGAAAATGAAACTACGAAAACAAAAGTCTTCGCGCTTCATGTTCTTCGAATGAATACCAAGTCTTCAAGGTCACACCAATTTCTTCACTTTCAAAGTCTTCAGAAAGTCTTCAGAGATTCAAAGTCTTCAGTCGAAGAACTTCATTTTTAGGGGTCGACTTCCTCTGTAAATATCAAACTCCTCATAGACTTGTAGACTTGTGTACACTCGCAAACGCATTAGTCCCTTAACCTATAAGTCTTCAATACACCAAAATCACTAAGGGGCACTAGATGCACTTACAAGCTAAATATCTTGGAATCCTCAAATGTCATGTGATCAGGCACACATCCTAACACTTATGCATGTTGATGACTTAGATGTGCAACACACGAAGTAAAGTATATCTTCAATCAATGAACACTTACATTCTGAGTGTGAATACATTAACGTGGAATTTGACTTCAGAGCGCCACGATAATTGTGCGCCGTGTCTAGGTCTAATACTTCCTATACGGTGGGTAACACCACCACCAAATTCTTCCTTTAGAAGTGTTTTTCTCATGGAGTTACGTTTGCAAGTCTCCGCATTTTGTTTGTCTTCAATGTTAACATGGCCTCATGTTTATCTTCAATGAACTGATTTGATTTCTATCCTCTACAGCATTCACTTATAGCTATGCCTTCACATTGAATCTTTTTAACTAAGTGAATGTGATCGGACCCTAACCTTTCTATGCTTTCGTCTTAAGTCTATCTATCCAAATCATATGCATTCTATTGAAACTGTCAAAACGTCTTCTCTGCGTCCTTGTCAGCAGAAGACACAAAGACAAACATTAATCTGTTTTCAATGCTCAATCCTTTTTGCTTGAAACCCAGAGAAGTGGGAATGACCACCCGACAATCCAGGCATGCGTGGGAACGTGGAACAACCTCCAATGTGTTGCATGATCGCCACGTGTCCTTCAGATGTGAACCGCTAGGGGCACCTGCGTAATAACGCTATGCCGTCACTGTCTCTATAAATACATGCCTCACCCCAGTCATTATCTCTTCTTCCACTCTCGCACAAACCCTAGCGCCACCGCTAGCACTTGACGACGCCGGCAACGAAGCGCTTAGCTGTCGCGACCTCACCGACGCCGTCCTCACGCCGGCCGCAGACATCGTCTTCTCCGCCGTCGCCGTAGGTGCCCTCCGTCGCCAAGTTAGGGCACGAAAGATCGAACTGCTCGGCCTCCTCTCCCACTCCGTCTAGCAGTTCCTCATGTGGTAAATAAAACCTCCTTTTTACAGTCTTTTTGATACGATAGATTCATCCTTTTCAACCACAAGTGGTTTCTATTCCCACAAGTTGGATCTATCTCATTCTGCATCTCATAGCATGCCTAGTATGTTCACTTATGCTTCATAAAGTAGTAAGATTCCTCACTTGTACTTATTCGTGGATTCGTACAAATCTGGAACCAACTCTCTACATATGAGTGAATTTCTTCGCACTATGAGGTCAATGTCTTCTAAACTGATTTATCTTCAAAATCTTCTGAGAATGCATATGACCTCTTCCCCTTCCCTCGCACCTTTAATGCTGTCACAGGTACATGCCCGTGGGAGCATCCCTTGGTTCTCATAGTCTGCATTCATTTGCAGAGTTCTTACAGCATTATATAAATTCTCCTGAAGCCAGTTCTTGTCTGACCAGTAGACGGAAGACTTTGACAGTATTGAAGCCTTTCAGTCTAAAAATCATGGCAACAGAGAAATCAGTTAGGAAGGGTGGCAGACAGCGCCGTGGGGGCATCAATGGACCTGCCCGAAGATCTCTATGAAGTATACAAAACTAACCCCGAAGAAAGCTATGGTCAGCGCAAGACACGAATCCAATGGATTCGAAGATATTGGGTAGAACAATGGTACAAGTACAGGTTCATGACCCAGGAATATGCTGAGAAGAATGCCATCAAGCGACCCTGGGGAGACATCTTGTACAAAAACCTACCACCCAGGTCCAGAGCTGAAGCCATTGAACAAGGCTTCTTTCCTTGCATGGTCCATGGACCACAGCCTGCAGATGCAGACCCATCTTCATTGCTATGGTGTCGTGACGACAATCTGTTCAAGCGCAACTTCCAGTTTGCCAAAAACTCAGCCAAAGAAAACAAGAAGTTGCGGGGATTAGACTTCAATCCGGGCCCCTCTGCTCCTTGGGCCGATGGCACACGCAAAGCTGAACCCAATCTTGTTGGGCCCTTCTACAACCTAGAAGGTCTCATCACTCATATTATGGTTCAAGGGACAACCGTGGATGAACCTGCAGACGACGCTGATTCTGACGAAGCACTTGCACCACCGAAGCCAAAGAAGCTGAAGAAACCTAAAGCTTCGAAGCCTTCCCCTGCACCAAAGGTTTCATGGGCAAAGCCTCTGGCCACTGCACCTCCTGAAGCCAGTGTGCAGTCTAAAGATCTTTCACGCATCTCCAAGCCCGCCAAAGTGAAGAAGCCCATGCAACCCACTGGTCAAGCACTGACCCCTGCTGCTGTTTTGCAAAACGAAAATGACGCCATTGATCTCTCCAGTGACGACGATCTTGGCGATGACGCTCTTGAGCAGTTGATCAAGAGCAAGCAAGAGGCAGAAATCTTCAATGATCTTCCTCTCTTTGATGTGGAAATCTTAAACAAGTTCATTGATGAGTGGTTCGACAGCCGAAATGTCAGCTTTGATGATCTTCAGCTTCCAATTGGCCTCAGCGTCGCCTTCCACAGAGCCATTGCTCCTGAGCTGGCTCTAGCTCAGAAAATTGTTGAGCTGAAGCATAAGATCGATTATGAAAAGGCTCAGTTCAAGCAGCACATGGCCAAGCTCAATGTTGAAGACATTCAAAACTTCAAGGTCATGATGCATGAGCTCAAGGAAGCATTCCACAAGAAACGCGAAGAAGCCAAAGGTTCTCATGAGCGCATGAAGGATCTTGCTGCCAAATGTGTTCAAGGATACAATGAAGCTGAAAAGCACAAGGCTTTGGGGCGATCAGGCATCGACCCCTGAATGGCTGCCAAGAAGAAGAAGCCAGCTGTGGCAGAACCCGAAGCATCAAGGCAGGAAGAACCTCGCATTGTCTTCCCAGCCAGTCTGATAGGCTCGAAGCCTAAGGTCCCCACAATGGCTTCAGAACTAAAGAAAACAAGGGCAGCTGAAGCCGAAGCAAGAAAACGCAAGACCAAAGCCACCACTGATGATGCTCCCCCAATGAAGAAACGGATAACAAAGAAGAGAGACCGGGCTGCTCCCACAGAGCCCCTTGATGTCGAGCCAATCTCAGTGGCTCGTCCTGCGTCCAAACATCGAGAGTGCCAGTTGATAGTTCATGAGCCTGCTTCCACAAAGGCTCCTGAAGCTGAAGACAATCCAACTGTTGACCCCACCGCAGCTGAAGACATTGGTCCTCACGACAATGTTGAAGAGGATGAAGTCCTTCCTAAGATCGAGCGCAATTTGGTATCATCGCCTATGCTCACGCACAGCGAGCTCATCAGCATTGGTCGTCCTCTGACGCCAACTGCTCAGGATGCATCGTGGGCTGATCACCCACAACAACAAGACACCCCAAGTGCTCCCCAACCACAAGATGACGATGAATTTGAGGCCCAGTCAACTCAATCTCCACAGGCGTCGCCAGCGTTCCGCAGGCTTCGCAAAGGATCAAGGCCCCAAGTCACTCCAACTGTGAACGTCTCTGAGTCTGAAGCCAAAACGGCTGAAGATATTCCGGCTGCATCAGCCGATGAAGAAGAAGAACCACGTGATGAAGAAAGAGTTGCTACACCACCAACCATTCCTGAAGTTGTTCTCGAGGAGAACGTGTCCGACCCTCTATCTCCTGAAGTGGAGGTTACCAATACTGAGGCAGCCACCAACATCAACACTGAAGCCAATGACGTTGTCATGGCTGAAGCCAATGTGACGCATGAAGCTAATGTGGTGCTAGAAGTGCAACCACCTGAAGCAAATGTGGCCCCTGAAGCCAATGCTGCACCAGATGTAATCATTCCTCCTGAAGCTCCCGTGCCCCTTGCAGCCCATGTCAACGAAAATGCCAATGCTCCTGTACCCCCTCCAAGACCTCATACTGTTTAGCTGGCATTTGATCGTGGTCAGCCTGTTATGGTCCGCTGGCCCATTCTGGTTCCTCCACCGGCTGCGGGTCCACAATTTGACTATCATGTCGAGCACAGTCCTCAAGTCCAGAAGCCCAAGCCAAGACTTCCAAGATTCCCAGGCACTGCAACTTCACCTGGGGTCTTCAATGTGAATGGCTTCATGGCACATAACACCTTGTTCAACAGCGCCAAGAACCCTTACACCAAACATCGCATTTCATCGGATCGGTTCTGGAGCTATCAGCAGCGCATCTACTATTCTTGCGTCTTATACAATCAAGGGCGCATATTTCCCCATATGCGTCTTAACACTGAAGCTCTAGCTGGCCTGCCCTGTCTAGAAGAAGCGTCGGATTGCTTCAGAGACGCTGGACTCTTGCAATTTGTCACAGACAAGGAACACTGGAATGAAGAGCTTCCATTACAGTTCTATGCAACTCTTCACATTCGAGGCTACAACAGGGATCCAAAGACTTGGGTCCTTGAGTGGATGACAGGCAATGTCTATCATGAAGCCAAAGCTCTTGATATCATTGAGCTCACAGGCCTGCCCACTCCTGGTGAATACTATGAACCAGGTTGTCAACAACACCAGAATGCTTTGGAGAGCATTTTCCAGAAGCCAGAACCCAACATGAGCCAAATGCTGAGCATGACAAAGCCTTTGCCTCACGACGCTGAATACCCGTCTGAATTGTTTGTTGAAGACCTAGAGTATCTGCCTCGCACCATTTTATCATCAGAAAAACTCTATGGCCTGTCAAAGGACATTCGTCTGCAGCGAAGCTTGAAGGAGCAATGAAGACCTTGGTTTTCTATATCTTCAATGGCATCAGCTTCAATGCTCAAGACTTCTTCATCAGGCAGTTGGCTGCATCTGGCTCCGACATTTTTGGTCTGAAGTTCTATGCTCCATGGGTAATGCGTCTTATCAAGCTTCACTCTGCCTTCAACTATCAGGTGTCTGCGCGCAATCATCTTGTATTCTTGCCAGAGGTTGATTTGTCTATTGAAGCTATTTACCAAGAGCCTGCTAAGGATCCAATTTATCTTCACAATGCTGACCGTCAAGGCTTCACCCAGCCCATTGAAGGGGTTCAGGCAGTCTCTCATGTTTATCCCTTGGCTGGTAACACCCGTGCCCCTCGCGCTCAAACTGACGCCACTGAAAGCACCATTGCCCAAAGGCCTCAGAAGCGATCTCGTGTTCTCAATGACCGAGAGCTTCTTGTCGCGCTACACCAGAAAATAGGATAAGCATCACAACTAGCTTAAGCGTCAGATGCAAAGCCTCTTGGTGGATGTCAATCGCATTCGCAATCTTGCCACCAAGAATGCCTTTGTTACTCATGAAACCTGTCGGAGGTCTTGGAAGAGTTTGACATTGCTTAGTGCTAAAGCTGATCTGCAAGATGATGGCTTCACCGAAAGATTCAAGTTTGACTCAACTCCTCCAAGGAATGCTTACTTGCGTCGGACTCCCTCACTTGAAGACTCTGAATATTCGTCTTCAGCTGCGATAGTGAATGGCAGAGTCATCGATGACCAAGATGATGCCACTTCACCTCCTCCAACTTCAGCGTGTGTCGACACTGCACCAAGTTCTTCTGCACCACCAAACCTCAACGACGACCCTGCTACTTCGCCTGCACCTCATGGGAACGAGTAGGCGCTCTATGTCTTCAAACCTTTTTGGTCCTTACTAACAAAAGGGGGAGAAGCATATGAGTTGATAGTCTTCAAGAGGGTCCATATGGGTGGTTGTTTACTTTTTGCTAAGTGTTTACAACTCTCGCTTTTTGATACATTTGGTTCTTTGAGTTGTAACGCTTAAACTCGATGGCCGTCTGCTACTTATTTGCTATTCTGTGATGCGATGATAAATTCCTCATGTGCGATGATAACTTCCGCACTTAGGTCATTTTGCGGACGTCCATTTTTCATTATGCATGTCATTATCTTCGTTATATCAAATCATGCATGATGAATTGTCACCATAAGTTGAAGAGGATCTCCACAAGTACAACCTGCCATGTGCATTTACATTCCAAAAGCAAATTACTTATATGCACATCTTCAGGGGGAGCCTTTGTCACTTATGAAGACAATACCCTATCCTTTACAATTTCACATATTTTATTCCCCGTTGAAAACTTCAACCAGTTTGTCATCAATCACCAAAAATGGGGAGATTGTAAGTGCATCTAGTGCCACCCCTAGTTAGTTTTGGAGTATTGACGACAAACCTGGTTGAGGGACTAATGTGTTTGTGAGAATTGCAGGATAACACAGGTAGAAGTCCCTCATTGATTCGGTTTTTCTACCAAAGATGACCCCTAAAAATGTATGAAGACAATGAAGTCAAAGGTGGTATGTGAAGACATTCACATTGAAGACTATGACAAGAGAAGACATCGCGTGAAGACTATGGAGCGCGAAGACTTAGTTGTTTCGTCATTCTTTTTCGCCTTTGTTGAGTCATAGGAACCACCGTACTGTTAAGTGGGGTCCAAGTGAACCAGTCAGAATGACTGAAGTGATGCTTAACCAAAATCTTATGTCTTCGAGCGAAGACAATGAGAGCAAATCTTATCCAGAGCTGGATAAGTCAGCTTTGCTTGTAGCCCAAGTAAAGTTGTCGTGTGTGTTTGAAATCTGACCGTTGGAACACATGTCAGTTCCTTAGTGACCCATGGTCATTTCAGACAAATCAGGTCGGGTTGCCAAGTGGCTATAAATAGCCCACCCCCTACACCATAAATTGGTTGGCTGCTCAAAGTTAGTGTACGACTTTTGTCGTTTGAGAGCAACCTACCTCGAAGCCTTTGAGAGAGAATTCCTTGCGAGGACAAAGCCCTAAACACCCAGAGCCAAAGAGTGTTAGGCATCACTAAAGTCTTCCTGTCCGTGTGATCTGAAGACTTATTACACTTGAGGACTGTGAATCCTCCAGCCGGTTAGGCGTCGCGTTCTGAGCATCCAAGAGTCATTGTGGATCTCCGGTGAACGAAGTCTGTGAAGGTTTGGAAGTCTACCTTGAAGACTTACCAGAGTGATTGGGCGAGGACTGGGTGTCCTTAGCTCAAGGGGAATAAGGTGAAGACGCGGTCTTCTGAGTTGAATCTCAGCCTCCCTAACCAGACGTACAGTTGTCACAGCAACTGGAACTGGTCCAACAAATCATTGTCTTCAATGAGCCACTGGTTCTATTCTTCCCATCTATTTATTTGGAGATTGGTCCTTGTGAAGTCATTGCCGGTTTGCATTATCTATTTGTCTTCACTGTGTGACTGCTTGTTCTGTTTGGCTTCGTACTATCTTCCATCGTGATCTATACTGCCTAGCTGCTATTAGTCTTTGTGCTTTCATTTCATTGAATACTTGACTATGGCTTGCTTAGTGTAGTCTAACTTCCACTGCATGGTAATAGGTTTGTTTCTATCGTTTGTCTTCGAAACTTCCATGTTTTCAAGACTTTCATAAAAATCACCTATTCACCCTCCCTCTAATCGATCACTAGCACTTTCAAGAAGCACACACCAGCGGAGGGTGAAATCTATCACGGCGGCGCCGAAGAATAAGATGGTGGAGGTACATGGGACTCCCAGCGGTGACGGCGAAGATGGTGGTTGAGTCGGAGCTGGACGAAGACAACGCACGTACGGCGGATGGTACAGGGGCTGGCGTCGTGGGTCCCACTCCCACTCCCACTCGCACTCCTAGCGGATGGATGGATGCGTGCGTGGACCATTTTCTTCGTTGTTGTTTTTCTTTTTTGATTGGAAGAAAGAAGGAATCCAGCCCAACCGCTAAACGCGTTTTTGATTCCGAGCCGAGCCCGCGTCCTGCACTGTAGCATTTGTCTTCGGCTCCAAGCGGCATTCCCGGACCCCCAGATTTCCCCCCATCTTCAGGCAATTAAATTAAGGGAGGGGCTCAATCCAGCCCTCGCCGGCGTCATACCCGACGATGACGGCAGGGGCTTTGTCCTGGCCATCTTCAAGAGGAACTGGAGGTCAGGACAGTGCAAGCTCCACGTCTTCAGGTCCAAGCAGCGTGCCTGGACCATAGAGCACCTTGCCCCAGACCTTCCTTGCTGGATCACGAAGCCCTGCGATGGTTTCTTCGTACCTGGAGCGGTGTGCTACGTCGATCACACAGGTGGTCGCCGTACGTGGAGCGTTGTGCTACGTCGATCACTGGAAGGGGATTCTGCTCTGCAAAGTGCTCGAAGAACCGGTGACGGCGCACTTCATCGCATTGCCGAATCCGCTGCCCGGCAACCGACGACACTACGGCGGAGGATCGTCAGGACGGTCGATACGTGACGTCGCCTGCATCGACGATGGTTCGACGATAACATGCGTCGAGATGGAAGATTTATACCGCATCATCAGAAGCGGTGCCCCTGGCCCTGACTCCGACATGCTCCATGACTCCGACGTTGATCCGACCAAGGTGGTGACGGTGAAACTCAAATGGGTTGGTTGGAGGCTCGTGACATGGCATAGGGAGCTCTCCTCGGACTACTGGCGCAAGGGGTGCATTCTTCATGACGGTGAACTTGGAACTCTCTCCTTGCCTCCTCATCCTGGTACAACCCAGCCATCGCCGCCCGAGCACCTGAAACCATCATGTTCTGGACCTGACAAATTGCCTCTAAATCGCATGTTGACATGCTGTCTCATCTTGTGCGGTGATGGTGTCATCTGCCTCCTCTCCAGGAGGGGCGATTACTTGGATATAGATGCCTGGATTGTCACTGTTGATATGAGGAAGAAAGAAGTGATTGGGTGGTGTCGTTTTGCGATGAGAGAGTCACGCTTTTCAATCCAGCCTACATCGCCTGCGTGCTAAAGAAATATCTCAAGAGTGAATCAGATGGAGGTGGTTCTCTTGATGTGAAAGATACTCGTTCTCATGGCAAACGTCATCAGTCATCCCTAGAAAACACAAGTAGTGACAGTTCCCGGCCGAAGAGGATGTTGAGGGGTTCGACGATGGAACAGAGAGAACGATATGGCTGAGTCCACATAGAAGAGCAAGTCCTCATCGGCGACGCTGCCTTCCGCTAGGTTGTAGCTCTTAAGGATCTGCATTGTTCTGAAGCTTTGATGATTTAAGTTATACTACATATGGTTTGAAACCTATCGTACTACTATTTACGTTCCAAAATACTTGTCGTGGTTTTAGTACACTATATTTATTTTGGGACGGAGTGAGTACTACTTATTCGGTGATGTATAACCGTTGCCAAATACTTTTTTGCGCCTTTGGGGTTTCTTGTGCAGCTATGCAATATTTGCGTATAAAACTATATGCTCCTTCTGTTTTTAAATAATTGAAGTTTTAGGATTGTCGTAAGTCAAACATTATTAAGTTTGACCAAGTTTGTATAAAAATATATCGACATCTACAAAACCAAATTTACTTCATTAGATTCATTATGAAATGATTCTTCATCTTATATACATATGTATATATATTTGATATTATCCGCAAAAAATGATATCATAGATCTTTGTGGGTTTTCTATAGACTAGGTCAAACTTAATAAAGTTTGACTTGAGAAAATCTTAGATCATCAATTATTTTGAAACAGAGGGAAATATCTTTCATATCTGATGGCGTAGTAGCAATGTAGCATTCGCCATTTTTGGTACATTGCACCTTCTAGTTGTCTGATGGTCGGTGAATTTAAGCACAATACTGTTTGGCATTGTCAAGCGCCCACACGGCGGCGAGGTCCGGGTCGTTCCAGACCCATTCCGGTGCCACGTCGCTTTTGGCAAATGCGGAGCGGCGGCCGACATTGCGCCGGTCGTACCTCGCCTGCCGTCGCGCCACGCGTTCCATCAATGCCGGCCGCTGCGTGCTCTGGGCCGACATGATTGTGGCGCGCTAAGCGACGCCTGCATCGAAAGAAAAGCATGGGAGGGGCGTGTGGGGTGTTTTTGGTGGGCAAGGACGGTCAGAATCAGGCTTGGGAGCGGCCCGGACTCCCGCAAAGCCACCCACATAGCCAAGAGGAGGAGCGACCACCGCTGCCCGCCGTAAAGCCAAACGCACAACGTCACCACTCAGGGTCACCGCCCCAGCTTCCAAAGTCGACTCTTCACCACAGTTAGGACACATGGCAAATACAGACATGCAACGCAGAAGATGGACCGCACAAAAAACCTCTGACACTGGGTCAGATCCTCACTGAATCCAACCCCTCACTGATGGCATTGACCAGGAACTGGGATCACTGGCGTCCGCAAGCCTGCTCGCCCCATCGGGACAGCACCGACACATGTCGGGCGGCCAGGGTAGCAAGGCCTCTTATGCCAACCTGGCCACATGGGTCGGCAATGACACAACCCCGTTGTAAAAGGGTTGTGTCGTGCCGTCCTGAAGGCCTGACCAAGGGGATCGGCCCAGCACGCCAAGTTATAAAGGCAGCCTGGGTTCCTTTTTGGACTTTCGAGCCTTTTATTTTCTAAAACTTTAGAAAAATATAAAAAATTAAGAAAAAGTAAAATGTTAAATTTAACAAAAATACAGAAAAATATATGAAAAAACAGTTACAAGTTTAACGATCCGACGCGGGCCCAGTTCTCTGTATATTCGAGTCGTATCGTCCACGTATGACCTATTTGGATCGATGGACCAACATCGGCGAGTTCCACACGTCATCTTCATGGTACATGCAAGTGGCCACACCGGCAACGCGGTTCCAACGCCGGCACCGTCATACATGCTAATGGCCACACCGGCGGCGCGGCTCCAACGCCGGCACCATGAGAATGGTAACATTGGGCTTGTTGGCATCAAGGAGGCGACAGTGGACAATAACGAACTACTGTAAGAGTTGGTTCGGCATGCCCGTGCTCGGCATCACCGTGCCCAGCTGGGCCACGCCTCCACCCTGCCGTGCACCAGTGTCGCTGCCATTGCTGCTTCCGCCTGCTGCGTGGCATCGTGTCCAGCCCTCGCAGGGTTTCCAGCAGGTCAGCACCATGGTCTATGCTCCTGTGCTCGTTCTTGTGGGCAGCGTCAACATGGAAGCCATTGTTGTGCTCCAACTACGTCCAGTGTACTGGTGTATGCATACTACAATCTCGTCCTCGTCACGCAGCATGCAGCAAGCAGTATGCAGAGAATGGGGACGCTGGAAGCATGCAGGAGGCGATCAGCAGAGAGAGTCATGCCTGTGGGAGGAGTGGGAGGCCTAAACGTGTTATCCTATCTTTTTCCATCCAAACGAGGTATTGTATACAGTGGCGGCGCCAGGAAATGAAGCCTGGGTATTCATCTAAATTTTTTTTGCTCTAAATGTAGTATATGAACCAAACAACACAACACTAGTAATATATGAACAAAACAACACTAGCATAACGGCAATAGCAATATTTCAATATATCAGACCATAACGACATGAATACATAAGTACCTTTTAATTGATAAAGTGATGATATCCTTCTTACAATATAACTTTGCGGTCTCCTTTTTGGAAGAGATTGATGACATCTTCATCCTTCACTTGATTGAAAAATTCTCTCTCAACAAATGTAACCAAACAATTGTTCAAATATTCATCACCCATTTTGTTCCTTAGCTTATTCTTCACATGGCTCATTGAAGAGAACACCCTTTCAACACTAGCAGTAGCTACTGGCAGAATCAATACCAACTTAAGAAGCTTGTAAACAATATGATATTGTTCATGCTTGTTTGTCTCAACAAGCATAACTGAAAGCTGACACAGATTTTTCAGGTTTTGAAACCTTTCATCTCTACGCACATTAATAACATACATGTTTAGTTGCCATGGAAGTCTTGCCAGTTCATCACTTGTAAAATCAGAAGCATAAAACTTTGTAGCAAGCCTAACCAACTTATCTTGGTCATAAGCAGCAAATAGATGAAGTGGACAGAATGCTGCCATGCAAGAAAGTAGCTCCGTGTTTACCTCATCAAATCTGCCATTCAGCTCACTGATTTGCCTATCAATGACACCCACAAACATATCAACCTTGAAGCGGTGGTAATTGATCACACCATTACATAAACCCCTTCTAGGCCGGCCAACGGGAAAGTAAGGACCCTCCATATCAACAACTTTGATCTTATGCTTTGTACAAAAAGATGTGACCTTTGTGAGAAAATCATCCCATCCAGCATCGGTCCTCAAAGCCTCCAAGTAATACTTTGTGTCACCAACAAGCTCAATAGCATGAACAATATCTTCGTCTTGCTTTTGCAAAGCTCTACACAACTCATCTGGGTATCCAAATATTTCTTGCATCAAGTGTGCCATGAAAACAAACTCAAATGATCGAAATATTGTCTCTATGGATAGAGCCGCTTGTGCCTCTGCACCATGGTACTCGTCTCCAATCTTGCGAAGGACTCGTCGTAGTGCACCATACATAGAGATGACATGGTTCATAGTTTTGAAGTGAGAGCCCCAACGTGTATCACATGGCCTTCCCAAACCCTTTTCCTGATTCAGCCCACTCCCTGTTTCTACTTCTTCCAATTCCAATGCATTAATGAGTTCTTCAGCCTGAGCTATCCGAAGCATTCTCATCTTTTTACAAGACATGCCAAGAGCATTTAACAAGTGTGCAAGCTGCTGAAAGAACCAAGTACAATCACCACTCTCCTTAGCAACAGCAACAAGAGTTAACTGTAGTTGATGGGCAAAACAATGAACATAGTAGGCAGAAGGGGACTCATCCATAATCAGTTTTTTCAGGCCATTAGCATTACCTCTCATGTTACTAGCTCCATCATATCCTTGCCCACGAACCATTGCAAAGGTTAAATTGTAGTCCATAAGCATTTTCTGAATTGCAGCTTTTAGTGTCTGAGAGGTAGTATCTTCAACATGAGCAAGACCAAGAAAACTTACAACCGCCCTTCCTTTCTTATCAACATAACGCAAGCAAACAGCCAACTGTTCATTCTGATACACATCACTAGACTCATCTGCAAGTATTGCAAAATGACCACCATCAAGTTCTTCAATGACTAGTTTAGTAGTCTCTTGTGCACAACATTTTATCACCTCTTGTTGTATATCATGGTGAGTCATCTTGCAGTTCCGTGGAGCATTCTTGAGAACAACCCTGTCAACCTCTTCAAAATTTCCTGCTAGCCAATTTAGAAGCTCAAGGAAATTTCCTTTATTTAGTGAGTCTTCACTTTCATCATGTCCTCTAAATGCCAAGCCTTGGCGCAACAGAAATCTCACACACTTGAGTGTCCATGTCAAACGTTGTTTATACAAAGCCCTGTATTGTGAGGTGTTGGAAGCAACAGACTCCCGAATTGATGTTTGTGGTGTAGTGAACATATCATACTTCTCTTGAGCTTCAGCGTGAGCACTACTTACATCACCAACATGCCTTGTCAATCTTGCTTTCATGTTCCAGTTTTTAAACCTATCCTTAACAAATGAATCTCCACCGGGGCTTTTTGTTTTATCCTTGAACAAATAGCAAACAAAGCAGAAAGCAGCCTCTTTGTTCACACTATACTCAAGCCACTTGTAATCCTTAAACCAAGAAGGACAAAAGCGACGTTGTAATCCACTTATGTCTCTGTACTCAAAATTATGTTTCTTTGGTTGACATGCCCCCAACTCGATGTATCTCCTTCTAACTTTATCCTGGTCATTGACATTGTACCTAGAGATGGGGATCCGTTTCCCGGGATCTGACTCAAGTGCGTCCAAATCTACTTCAAATTGAACTTCATCATTTGCTTCATCATCTTCTATAATTGGGGCTGGGGAGCCACTCTCAGGTTCTGTGTGACTGTCATCCGGTTCATGTGCTTGCACTAGTGCCAGTTGCAGATTGCTCTCAACATCATGAGGAATGCTACTGCTCTCAACTTCAACATCAGGAGGATTTGGTGTAGATGTGGAAGTTCTTTTATTTGCCTTTGAAGCTCTTTCCCACAATGCAACAATGCTAACACCCTTCTTCTTCATCTATGATACAAGATCAGAAAAAGATAGATTAGCAATCTACCAAAATATACACTCTGAAAATTGTAGGTTAAAAATTAAAATATCAAAATTTCAATCTAGCAACCTGGTCGTTCCATCAAACTAGATGTACTAGCAGTAATATGTACTAGGAAGAAGTAAGCAACTTGCTCTGCTGGTCGCTCCAGCAAACTACATTAAAATAGCAAAACTGCAGTCTAGCAAACTAGTGACCAGATACTAAATTAGGAACTGGCTGGCCTTAAGAACGATTGCAGATTTGCTATTTGTCCGGATACTAAACGCCAGCAAACTAGTACTAGTACTCATTTTAATCTGTAGTTTTGTACGCTATAGGAACTGCCGAACTGGCTGGGGGTTGGCCTTCTTACTTTCTTAGGGGAAGAGATCAAGAGAACTAGAGAGAGAAGACATGGACAAGGAGAATAGAACCTGAACGCTCGTCGGACGCCGGCCGCCGGCGGCTCCGCTTGCCGCTGCTCGCCGCCGCCGCTGCAGAAGGCGCTAGGTTAAGTTGGGGAACGAACGACCGAGTGGGGACTGGGGAATGGATTCGGGTCGAGGTCAAACGAATTAGCGAAACGAGGTGCCGAGGTGGTCAGCGTGTTGGACTCGCTGTGTGGGCTTCAATACTGGTGGGCTCTGGGCTGTAGGCTTGTGGGTCGCCGAATAATACATATAATAAATTTTTTGGGCCAAATCTTTGGTATTCACATGAATACACGTGAATACCCCTCCCGCCGCCACTGATTGTATAGCCTGATCTTAACAGAAAAAACTAACAAAAACAGGTTTTTCTAAAAATCCTCTAAAAACCAGTTTTCCAAGATCTCACGTCTAATACTTCATATCCAAACAACCACTTAGGGCCAAAATTCCGTGTCTTAGGGCTGGCCCGCGTGGCACGGCCCATATGGCCAAGTTTGTCGGAGGGCCAGATCCGGCCGAGGGCACAACCAGAAACCCCGCCACCCCACCCCAAATCCAAGCTTCCCTCAAAAAAAGAAAAAGAAAAAAGAAATCCACCCCACCATCGCCGCCGGTTGCCGGAGCCCTGCGCCGCCGGCCAGCCTGGGCCAGACCCATAGAAGGGCCTCGCGCAACGAAGAACCAGCACCACGAGCTCGGGGCGGGCCGGACCTGACCTCCCACGCCACCAGGGCGAGCCCACCGCCGCAACGCCGCAGATCGCCACACGCCACCACCGGATCCCACCCACGGCCGCGCGCGGGAGACGATCCCCTCCGCTACCTTTGCCGGCGCCCGCCGCGGCTTCGCCAGCGGCGCCTCAGGTGGCGGCAGCGCGAGAGGAGGAGAGAGGAGGGCCGGCGGCGCGGGTTTCCCCCTTGTCGTCCGAGGGAGGGGACGCGGGGGACGAAGGGGTGGTTGATTTGCAGCTCCGGCCGCCCGTGTGCTGTGATTGCAGTCGACCTGCTCTAAAGCTGAGGTGTTCGTCTCTGTCCATCCACAATGGAAGCTCAAGCTGGTCCGGGCTACCAGCGGACATATTGATCAGCATATTCCAGTTGCTCGAGTGCCCCGACCTCCTCCGATCCGCCGCCGTCTGCACATTCTGGCAAAAGGCATACTCCACGGTCTGCTGCAGCGGCGTCTGCACCAGTCGGCAGACGCCCTGCTTACTCTATTGTAGAGGCCGCCGGTGTGAAGGCTCTTGGCATGTACAGTCTCTCCGAACGGAAGGCCTACTCCATGCCTCTCCCTGAACCTCCCATCAGCAACTGGATTGGCTCATCACACGGATGGCTAGTCACTATGGATGAAAAATCTGACCTGATGCTGCTCAACCCTATCACCGGTGACAAGATTGCACTCCCTCCAGTGACAACCATGGAGCATGTCAAACCTGTCCTAAACGGCGATGGGGTTCTCGAAAAGTACGAGGTGTCTTTCTACCACGGAAAGCTTCCGAGGGTGGACAGTACACCATATGGATGTTCTTTGGATAGGTGCGGTGAAGTTGTCTACATAAAGGCGATTTTGTCGTCTGATCCATCGACAGGCGAATGCATTGTCATGCTCATCCATCAGCCGTACTGGCAGCTCTCGTTCGCCAAAGTGGGAGATGCTCGGTGGAACTGGCTCCAAATGCATAGTTTCTACGCAGATTGCATATACCATGATGGCTGTTTCTATGCAGTGACTGAAGAAGGCGCGATCGATATGTACAATCTGGATGGACCATCCGTCATCCACAGAAGGATTTTACCAGATATGGTTGACGTGGCCCAGAGGTACTACATTCTTCAGGCACCATGGGGAGATTTTCTCCAAATCTACAAGGAGAGGGACTGGGATCCTGAACGACCGGTTGGTGAGACGTATGCCACCGCTTTCGAAGTGTACAAGGTTGATTTTGTCGAGCAAAAGCGTGTTAAGATGGCAGGGATAGGTGACTATGCGTTGTTTACTGGGAAAAGCACGACATCTTGCTTTAGCGTGAAAGATCATCCAGGCTTGATGTCAAACCATGTATATTATACTCATGATGATCCTGAAGATTTATTCGATTGCGAAGATGATCCCCGTGACATAGGGGTGTACAACTTGGAGAACAATACTCGGACAAAGTTGGTTGATCCTGAACCCTGGAGGACGTGGTTCCTTCCCATATGGTTCACACCCAACCTTGCAAAAGCAGGTATCAGTTGAACTTCCTCTTCAATCTGTACTGTCTCAGATGCTACTACTTGCTGTATATTTCATTTGCAAGAAGCACCTTTTCTCGTTTCAGTTTCTAGTGTTTAGAAATATGCTTCTTACAGAATAAGATAAATGCGCTTCTTCTCATTTCATTCTTTTAGTGTTTTGAAATCTGAATCCCACTCACAGAATAAGATAAATGCGCTTCCAAACCTTTTGCTTTGTCTGAGTTGTGTGTTCAGAAATAGCTTCAGTGTGCTAATTAACTGCTCTTCACACTGGCAGGATTTCCAGATGACAATGGTGGGGCGCAATAGGATTAAGCCCGAAGACAACGGCCAATTGCTTCCTGATATTCCGTCTTGCGGCACTCTTTGCCGGGCCCACTATGGAGGGAGATGTTGCCAATGGACTTGCCATGTGCTAGTCTTGTAGTAGTGGCCTTTTTTCTTTGATGATGATGAAGTTCGCCTCTGTGTAATTTGCATTCGAAGTTTCGAATTTCTTTTTTTCTTTTTTCTTTTTGCGGGGGCGAAGTTTCGATTTTCAAGTGGGCTATGAGTGAACTCATCCCCGGTGTCCGATGTTGTGTCGGTCTTGTACTACTACCAGGGTCTTTGAAATTGACAGAAGCTGGGGCACCCCTTCTCTTCCTGTTACTATTTACTCCTTTGAACTAAAACCGTGACAAATGTTTTGGAACCGAAGGAGTATGTATTTGTCTATCCTCGTTTGTTTATATATTTTATTACAGCTTCACAACTTTCGAATTGTAGGTTTTTTCTGAATCTGTGGTTGCGCCGTAAGCTGGGAACTGCGAGCATCCGTGTTGCAGACTGTGTATCAGCCGTCTTCTTTAACTGTAGTTCAGAACAAATACTACCCCATATAAGTTTTTGACAGTTGGCCGTGACCACTATATACCGTATGATGAATGCCTAACGCACCATCAGCCTCGATTTGGTCACTGTTGGTATGGCTACATTCTGCTGTAATCAAATTTATGTCTTCCATCCATTTGGTGCTCAAGTGAACCTGATAATTTTTGGTATCCTTGTCACACTGTCTAGATGGTAGGGGAAACTAGCTCATTTCGTGGTGTGTCAAAAAGAAATCATTAGTACCATGATGCCTTGAACCCCTGATTTTACTGACAATAAAGCAAGTCTGAACTGCAGTTGGTACGTTCAGACAAATTTGTTTCATACAGAATCACACATCACAGCATCTGTCCATGAAGAAGAAAAAGACTTCTTTTCCAACTTACATACAGGTCAAGCATAAGCTATCACACAATGAATGAACACTTGAACAGCCAGCAGCCTACTCACTACCACCTTCGGCGGCGTCACCAGTGTCCCTGGGCTTCTTCACTCGGAAATTAGGGCGAGTGTCTGGTCTTTTCCTGGCGACAGGTGGGTCGGAAGGTATCCGGATCGTTGATAGCGGTACCATTATAGGGTCAGACTCGGGCGCTGGCCCTCTGATGCTCACAAGACAGAGTCCCCTGCGATCAGCTTGCCTTAAAACATTTGCTCGTCTCCACTTCTGTCCGATTCTCACTTCAACGGGCACCCAAGGTGGCTTTACATAGAGGGCAGAGACCAACCTCCTCGGGGCGTGGCCCATTTCAGGACTAGCTTTCCTACCTGGAAAATGTGAATCCAGATTTGATTAATTCACTTTCAATAGGCACACAACAAATTAGTCATATCGTGTTTATGAAGAAGAAACGACGCCACATCCACGAGGGCAATACTGACATCTAACCTATCAGAGTTACAAGCAAGGAGCCAAGGAGATCGGTCAAACAAACGTTAAACCTTGCAGAATCCTGAAATCTGAGTTAGCTTCAGAAAAGCAATAGGCAGCTCTAGTAGTGCCTGCATAATGGAAATTCATCATAGTTAATCCCTGAAATCTGAGATAACTTCTCCGTAATTAATCCATGAGGCAAATCTTTTGCCTCTGTTTAGAAAAAAACTGAGATAGCTTCAGAAAAGCAACAGGCAGCTCTAATAGTGCCTGGCTCAATGGAAATTCATCACAGTTAATCCCCGATATAATAAATTGGCTAATGTATATTTTCTAATTTTGTTGTCTTACAACATAAAGAATCGTAGAAATTCAGTATTACATTAATGGAGTATACTGCATTAGCATATTTGGTCAGAGTTATTTTCCCATAGGATTTTCGCACAGTGCGATTGCAGTTAGAGTATTTGTGACTTGGTAACTTGGACAACGGGTTACTTGATAGCTTCTACCATTAGCGCTTACATCAACAAACATGTTGATAGCGCGGTGGTAATGCCATCTGTAGTGGGGCGGTCGACCTAGGTTCAAAGCCTGGGTCTCGCATAAAAAAAAACTCACTGGCACGCGCAGCGTCCGCTCCCCACGTGAGGATGAGCGGGCACGTGCCGCGTTCTTGGGGTTTCTTGCCTTTTAAAAATGCCGCGGGACTGTCTTTCTCGCGCAGAACGAGTTTTATTAGAGCTTACGTTATTGCTACTGAGAACGGGTGCCTGATAGCTCATACCATTACCGCTTACCTTATGCTACTGAGAAGCGAGTGTTCAAAAGAAGCAGAGAATGGATTTTGACCCCCAACAACAACGTTGCTAGAACAGAAAATTCAAATATCACAAGATGAACTTTGCAGTACTAATAAATACAAATTTAGCAGTACCAGTTTCTCCATCCGGGTTTATTACTCTCCGTCTGAGGTTGAGCAGCCGTGCGGCGCATTCGGGGGGTTTCTTGCCTTCTAAAAATACCGCCGGAGCTGTCTTTCCCGCGCAGGCCGGCTCTTATTAGAGCTTACATTACGCTACTGGGACCGGGTACCTGACAGCCCCTACCATTAGCTCTTACATCATGGCAGTATGGTACTGACCACTGAGAAGCAAGTGTTCAAAGGAAGCAGCAAATGGATTTTGACCAGGACAGCAACGTTGCTAGAATAGATAATTCAAATCTGAACATGCTTCTTTTCAGTGCCGTTGAGTGTATCACAACGCCAACTTGTTTTCTTCTGCTAAGGGAACATGTAGGGAAGGCCTACGTAAGGAATCCTACCCTTTTCTGGAACTGCAGAGGCTGCATTTTGCTGTGATTATATCTGTGAATGGCAATAACATCAACCGATAGTCATGTCACCATGAGTCTGTCCAGCACAGATTTCATCTTCCTATAAGCAGTAGCATGTTAGCATGGTCCCATACACCCATAAGCAGGAAAATCCAAAGGAAAGAGTGGAAGGATGCACTGTCTTTTCATGGAAAAAGAAGCGAGACTTCGTTGCAGACATTGCTAGAATCTAAAGGCCTGGAAGTGACACTTCAGAAAGACAACCAGCGCCAACACTACCAATTCCGTGCAACCTCCGCTGCCTATGCCAAGCATGAACCAAAAGCGGCAAACTGCTGAAAAAGTTGTGATGTGAGGGAAGCATGCCGTGCAGTCAACGGCAGTGCCACACCCCGCAAAATCTGACCACGCAACGAGCCTCAAGGGGCCAGATCGAGGGCCGGGCCGCGGATCCGTTCGGCCCCCCGGTCGGACGCGCGCGGGGCGCCACGGAATCGAACACGGCGCGGGGGCGCCATGGAATCGAACGCGACGCGGGGGAGCCTCGGATGCAATTTCAGGAAGATCCGTGGATGCCGTGCACGACACGAGAGGCGGGGAGAGAGAGAGATGGTACCGAGCAGACGCCCGCGGCGAGGGTTGGCCGGGCGCCGGGCGCGTCCGCCCGTGCCGTCGACGGCGTACGCCGAGCCAGCGGGATGCGCTCTCGGTTCGCCCGAAACTCGGCGGCGGCGGGGTGGGTGGTTTGATTCTTTCCCGAAAGCGGTGACGCTCCTTGCCTTTCAAGTGAGTAGTAACTGTGCTGTGCCCGGGTGACCAGGTCCGAATCCAAACCCGATCCTGACAGACCCGTGACGCCAACCCCTTGGTTTTCAGACCGTCTCCAAATCGGCGTCACTTTCACCCTTGTTATCGGCTTGAGGTCAAGCCGAGTTTTAAGGGGGCGGGAATGTCATGCCCCAATGGTTATGACCCTTTTCTTATCCAAGGTTGTCTCGATGGAATGGGCCATGAGACTTGGGCTTGACCCAATTATCTGAACAAGCTTAGTTTATAAAAAAGGGGAAGCTGGATAGAGGAGGGGATCGAACGGAATGAAACGTCTCAAGCCTCTCATCCTCTTGCTCCGTTCCTCACCCTCCTTCTATCTGTATCTCATCCCTCTTTGCTGCTAATTCTTACCTCAAATCTCTTCTTTTGTATCTGATATTCGTACTTATATGATTGCTCATCTCATGTATGTGTTTGGGTCATGACCCCAATGGTCATGACCCTCTTCCTATCCAGGGTTGTCTCGATGGAATGGGCCATGAGACTTGGGCTTGGCCCAATTATCTGAACAAGCTTAGTTTATAAAAAAGGGAAAGCTAGACAGAGGAGGGGATCGAACGGACTGAAACGTCTCAAGCCTCTCATCCTCTTGCTCCGTTCCTCACCCTCCTTCTATCTGTATCTCATCCCTCTTTGCTGCTAATTCCCACCTCAAATCCCTTCTTTTGTATCTGATATTCGTACTTATATGATTGCTCATCCCATGTATGTGTTTGGGTCATGACAGACTGGTCACTCCTCAAATTTTTGACTCTACAACCGAACAACTCAAATTAGAAACCTCAAATCCATATTATTACATGCAACATGAAACTTGATCTAAAGCGGAGCTCGTTCGGTTCCGCCGTGTCCATGTCCGGCGGCCGGCTGCGTTCCCCGAAATGTTGGTCCGATCGCCGGCAAGGTAGAGTAGCACATGGAACACGAGCCGGCTCACGGGACTCAAGGCGTCGCCGTCTACCATGCCCCACTCTTCCTCGTCGGAGCCCGGAACCCGAGCAGTGTCGTTGGACGTCAGATCGATGATGGATCCGTCCTGGGACGAGCCGGCGAAATCCACCACGACACGATTGCGGCGCCCGGACTGGTGCACCATACGGGGCGCCAGAGAATGCAACTCTGCCTCGCCGACGTCCATCGTCGTGAAGGTTGTCGCTACCTCGCACGGCGGGCATGTCACGCCATGTTTGTGTCGAACGACGCCTATGGTGCGTACATGGCCTTGATACGTCTTCAACATATCTATAATTTTTTAGTGTTTCATGCTATTATATTATCCACCTTGGATGTTTTATATGCATTATTATGCTATTTTATATCATTTTGGGGACTAACCTATTAACCTAGTGCCAAGCGCCAGCTATTTTTTTCTTGTTTTTTGCCTTTACAGAAAATCAATACCAAATGGAGTCCAAATGGAACGGAACTTTTTGGTGATTTTTCTTGGACCACAAGACACCCTGAAAGCCTCGGGAGAAGGCTAGAAGAGCCACGGGGTGGCCACAAGCTGGGGCACGCCCCCAAGCTTGTGGGCCCCCCGTGGCACTTCTAACCCTAATTCTTCTTCTATAAATACCAAAATATTCCCCGTAGACCAAGGGGCACATGAAAAGACTTTTCCGCTGCCGCAAGTTTCTGTCCTCGTGAGATCCCATCTAGAGACCTGTTCCGGTATTCCGCCGGAGGGGGATTCGATCACAGATGGCTTCTACTGAAGGAAATATGCCCTAGAGGCAATAATAAAGTTATTATTTATATTTCCTTATATCATGATAAATGTTTATTATTCATGCTAGAATTGTATTAACCGGAAACTTGGTACATGTGTGAATACATAGACAAACAAAGTGTCCCTAGTATGCCTCTACTTGACTAGCTCATTAATCAAAGAGGGTTAAGTTTCCTAGCCATAGACATGTGTTGTCATTTTATGAACGGGATCACATCATTAGAGAATGATGTGATGGACAAGACCCATACATTAGCTTAGCACTATGATCGTTTAGTTTGTTGCTATTGCTTTCTTCATGACTTATACATGTTCCTATGACTATGAGGTTATGCAACTCCTGAATACCGGAGGATCACTTAGTGTGCTATCAAACGTCACAACGTAACTGGGTGATTATAAAGATGCTCTACAGGTGTCTCCGATGGTGTTTGTTGAGTTGGCATAGATCGAGATTAGGATTTGTCACTCCGATTGTCGGAGAGGTATCTCTGGGCCCTCTCGGTAATGCTCATCACTATAAGTGAGGGAGTCCTGGATTAGGGGGTCTCCGGACAGCCGGACTATATCCTTTGGCCGGACTGTTGGACTATGAAGATACAAGACTGAAGACTTCGTCTCGTGTCCGGATGGGACTCTACTTGGCGTGGAAGGCAAGCTAGGCACTACGGATATGTATATCTCCTCCTTTGTAACCGACCTTGTGTAACCCTAGCCCTCTCTGGTGTCTATATAAACCGGAGGGTTTTAGTCCGTAGGACAACATACAATCATACCATAGGCTAGCTTCTAGGGTTTAGCCTCTCCGATCTCGTGGTAGATCTACTCTTGTACTACCCATATCACCAATATTAATCAAGCAGGACGTAGGGTTTTACCTCCATCAAGAGGGTCCGAACCTTGGTAAAACATCGTGTTCCCTGCCTCTTGTTACCATCCGCCCTAGATGCACAGTTCGGGACCCCCTACCCGAGATCCGCCGGTTTTGACACCGACATTGGTGCTTTCATTGAGAGTTCCTCTGTGCCGTCGCCAGAAGGAAGGATGTCTTGTCTCGTCTTTAAAGACGGTACTACTGTTGGGGAGCTTTGGCTGTCGGCCAAACTCTCCGGCTAGGCGGGTTCATCATGACCGCCTGTTCGGCCGCTGCGCCGACGATGAATTCTTGGGTCATCGAAAACAGCCTCCACGTCAAATCGGCACTCGCCAAACAGATGGATCCAATGGAGCTCTCCTCCTTAAACAAGCTCTTGGATCGCATCGCCGCCTTGGGAGTCACTACGGACTATGATCGGATTGGGCTTAAACCTGATCAAAGGGAGATTAACTCTCCACCAGTCACCTATCATATTGCTGTGGTGGAGGAACAATGCGGCGACCTTTCCTCTATCATGAGGACCAAATATGTCCGGATTCCCGAGCTCTCCGAGCCGGACGCCCGTTCGCGGGAGGACAACACCCAATCCCTAAACTTAGAGTCAGGCAGCGGGCCAGGATTATCGGGTCACACCCCGGAACCGGAACTTCCAAAATTGGAAATTCCTCGGCCCCTGGATCCCAGATTAGGTGAGGGTTCGGATTCAATTCCGCCCACCCACCCAAACATAAGCGATCTTTCCCACATCAGGCAAGAGCCCCAGGAAACAGTACATCACTATTGGGCCAGATTCCTCCTTGCGATGAACAAGGTTAAGGACTGTCGCGAGGAAGACGCAATCCTATTTTTCTACAATAATTGCATGGACAAGGGAATCCTTAACGCCATAAATCACCGTGAGATAACACGCTTCGCTGACTTGGCGTCCATAGTACGAAAGTACTGTGCGATGGAAAGTGCCTGGAAAACCAAAGTAAACTTTTGGGATAATCCGGCCCTGAATACAAACCCAGTCCGAAACAAAAGGGTGCATTATCACAATACACCCGGGTCAACTACCAAAAAGCAAAAACCCTCTACAGGGTATGGAATCGTATTGGAAGGATGGCTCAACGGACCTTGCAAAATTCATAGTACAACAGATACAATACCAACGCACAGCCTTAGAGCATGTTGGATACTCCGGCAGGTGGCCAAAAGTGGTGAGGATCTTCTTATCCCACATACCACGGAGCACCATCCAGTGGATAATAATACGGTGTTAACAGTGTTCGAGACCTTTGCGTCAAATAATAGGCGCAAGCGAACACTCCGCAGCATGGCCGAAATCTGCCACGTAGCAGCAACAAATCCATGGAGCGACACGGCTATTACCTTCAATGCCAGTGATGAAGCCAAATTCCGAACAGCCCGAGCACCAGCCGCACTGGTCCTCAGTCCAATCGTGGACGGCTTTCGACTCACCAAAGTACTCATGGACGGTGGCAGCGGACTAAACCTCATCTATGAGGAAACCCTTCAAAAGATGGAAATAGACTGAAACTGCATCGAGCAAAGTAGCACGAACCTTTAGAGGAATTATCCCTGGTCGGGAAGCATGCTGTGCTGGGAAAATCACACTAGATGTGGTATTCGGCATGCCGGATAATTATAGGTCCGAAGAAATTACATTCCAAGTGGCCCCGTTCAGCAGTGGTTATCACGCTCTTTTAGGACGGGAGGCATTCACAATCTTCCAAGCCGTACCCCATTATGGGTACATGAAGCTCAAAATGCCTGGGCCCAACGGAATCATCACTCTTGCCAGCAATCCGGACACAGCACTCCGCGCCGAAAACAAAATAGCCGCATTGGCCCTCGAGGCACTATCCAAAGCCCTCTCGGTCGAGGAATTAACTACGCTATGCTCCACAGTGGACAGGGACGATGTGATACTCGAGAAGAGATCCAAGTCCACCTCTTTTAGACCAGCAGATGAAATAGTCAAATTCCAAGTCCACCCAACGGACCCTACAAAAATAGCCTCCATCGGGGCACAGCTAAGCCCCGTTGTGGACGCCGCACTACGAGAGTTCCTGCGCGAGAACTGGGACATATTCGCCTGGCATCCCTCAGACATGCCAGGAATCCCACGCAGGCTGGCTGAGCATAGCCTCAATATCCTAAAGGGATTCAAGCCGGTCAAGCAAGCTCTTCGGCGTTTCTCTGAACCTAAGAGATGGGCCATGGGAGAGGAACTAGCCAAGTTATTGGAGGCCGGATTCATCAAAGAAATAAAACACCCGGACTGGCTAGCAAACCTGGTGATGGTACCAAAGAAGGACAAATCCTGGTGCCTTTGTGTCGACTTCAAAGACCTCAATAAATCTTGCCCAAAGGATCCCTTCCCCCTCCCACGCATCGATCAAATCATTGATGCTACTGCAGGACACGAGTCATTGTGTTTCCTCGACGCATACTCCGGTTACCACCAAATCAAGATGGCGGAGTCCGACCAAGCCGCAACAGCATTCATCACATCATATGGTCCCTTCTGTTTTAACACAATGCCTTTTGGACTCAAAAACGCCAGCGCAACATATCAGCGCATGATTCAGACATGTCTGGAGAAACAAATCGGGAAAAGAGTAGAGGCATACATAGACGATGTGGTCGTCAAAAGCGAACACGTCGACTCTTTGATAGACGACTTGAGGCTCACATTCGACAACCTCCGAACATATGACATCAAGCTCAATCCGGAAAAATCCGTTTTCGACGTACCAGCCGGAAAGCTCCTGGGATTCATTGTCTCCAGTAGAGGTATTGAAGCTAATCCGGCCAAAATCCGAGCGTTGTCACAGTTGGCTACCCCAACAGACCTCAAACAAATCCAGAAGCTAACTGGATGCGTGGCCGCTCTAAGCCGCTTTATCTCCCGCTTGGGAGAAAAGGCTTTACCCCTTTATCGCCTCCTTCGGCGCACCGAACACTTCGAGTGGACGGACGTGGCCACAACCGGATTGGAAGAAATAAAGGCCATTCTGGCAACAAACCCAATCCTGGCCACACCAAACATCGGCGAACCAATGATGTTGTACATTGCGGCAACTCATCAAGTTGTAAGCGCGGTGCTCGTTGTCGAACGGGAAGCGGACGGACACAAATTCCCTCTTCAAAAGCCGGTATACTATGTATCCACTGTCCTCACTCCATGCAAATCACAGTACCCGCATTACCAAAAAAATAGCATATGCGGTATTCATGGCATCGCGGAAACTACGAAACTACTTTCAAGAGTGTTCGATTACAGTAGCCTCGGAAGTGCCACTTAATAATATTATCAACAACCGCGACGCTACGGGCCGGATTGCCAAATGGACCATTGAGCTCCTCCCATTCGACATAACATACAAACCTCGCCGAGCCATTAAATCGCAAGTACTGGCCGACTTCGTCGCGGGCTGGACGAAGGCCGAACTCCCTAAAGAGTACGACACATACTCCAATTGGATCATGCACTTCGACGGTTCTAAAATGCTGGCCGGTCTAGGGGCTGGCGTCGTCCTGACGTCCCCAACCGGAGATACCGTTTGGTACATACTGCAAATATTGTATACAGATTCCAACAATGCAGCCAAATACGAAGCTCTGTTGCATGGTCTTCGGATGCCAGTCTCCATGGGCATTCAATGCCTAGAGGTGCGTGGGGATTCAAACCTCGCAATATCCCAAATAAACGGAGATTTCGACGCCAAGGATTCGAAAATGGCGGCCTATCAAAATGCCGTCCTAAAAATGTCAGCTCGGTTCGAGGGACTCAAATTTCACCATGTGGCTCGGGAAAACAATCAGGCGGCGGATATCCTCGCCCGCATCGGCGCAAAACGCGACGCGGTCCCCCCAACATATTTCTGGAGAGGCTCTTCAAGCCATCCGTAGCATGGGAAGGGGACACCGGTAACAACAGTCCGGACCCGGCCAAAATACCCGATACCGAACTCTCTGACACAATCGGAGGCTCCGCCACCGAAATAACACCTTCAACCCACGAAATAATGGCCATTGTTGTGAAGGAAATATGCCCTAGAGGCAATAATAAAGTTATTATTTATTTCCTTATATCATGATAAATGTTTATTATTCATGCTAGAATTGTATTAACCGGAAACATAATACATGTGTGAATACATAGACAAACAGAGTGTCACTAGTATGCCTCTACTTGACTAGCTCGTTAATCAAAGATGGTTATGTTTCCTAACCATGAACAAAGAGTTGTTATTTGATTAACGAGGTCACATCATTAGTTGAATGATCTGATTGACATGACCCATTCCATTAGCTTAGCACCCGATCGTTTAGTATGTTGCTATTGCTTTCTTCATGACTTATACATGTTCCTATAACTATGAGATTATGCAACTCCCGTTTACCGGAGGAACGCTTTGGGTACTACCAAACGTCACAACGTAACTGGGTGATTATAAAGGAGTACTACAGGTGTCTCCAATGGTAGATGTTGGGTTGGCGTATTTCGAGATTAGGGTTTGTCACTCCGATTGTCGGAGAGGTATCTCTGGGCCCTCTCGGTAATGCACATCACATAAGCCTTGCAAGCACTGCAACTAATAAGTTAGTTGTGAGATGATGTATTACGGAACGAGTAAAGAGACTTGCCAGTAACGAGATTGAACTAGGTATTGGATACCGACGATCGAATCTCGGGCAAGTAACATACCGATGACAAAGGGAACAACGTATGTTGTTATGCGGTCTGACCGATAAAGATCTTTGTAGAATATGTAGGAGCCAATATGGGCATCCAGGTCCCGCTATTGGTTATTGACCAGAGACGTGTCTTGGTCATGTCTACATTGTTCTCGAACCGTAGGGTCCGCACGCTTAACGTTACGATGACAGTTATTATGAGTTTATGCATTTTGATGTACCGAAGGTTGTTCGGAGTCCCGGATGAGATCACGGACATAACGAGGAGTCTCAAAATGGTCGAGACGTAAAGATTGATATATTGGAAGCCTATGTTTGGACATCGGAAGTGTTCCGGGTGAAATCGGGATTTTTCCGGATTACCGGGAGGGTTACCGGAACCCCCCGGGAGCCAAATGGGCCAACATGGGCCTTAGTGGAAAGGTGAGAGGGCAGCCCACATAGGGCTGCGCCTCCCCCCTCTCCCTAGTCCTATTAGGACTAGGAGAGGGGCCGGCCACCTCTCTCTCTCTCTCCCCTTTGAAGGTTTCCTAGTTGGACTAGGATTGGAGGGGGGAGTCCTACTCCCGGTAGGAGTAGGACTCCTCCTGCGCCTACACCTCTTTGGCCGGCCAGCCCCCCTCCCTCCAACCTTTATATACGGAGGCAGGGGACACCCCAAGACACACAAGTTGATCCTTGAGATCGTTCCTTAGCCGTGTGCGGTGCCCCCTGCCACCAAATTCCACCTCGATCATACCGTTACAGTGCTTAGGCGAAGCCCTACGTCGGTAGTACATCAAGATCGTCACCACGCCGTCGTGCTGACGGAACTCTTCCTCGACGCTTTGCTGGATCGGAGCCCGAGGAACGTCATCGAGCTGAACGTGTGCTAAGAACTCGGAGGTGCCGGAGTAACGGTGCTTGGATCGGTCGACCGAGAAGAAGACGTACGACTACTTCCTCTACGTTGTGTGATCGCTTCCGCAGTCGGTCTGCGTTGGTACATAGACAACACTCTCCCCTCTCGTTGCTATGCATCACCATGATCTTGCGTGTGCGTAGGAAATTTTTTGAAATTACTGCGTTCCCCAACAGTGGCATCCAAGCCTAGGTTTTTATGGTTTGATGTTATATGCACGAGTAGAACACAAGTGAGTTGTGGGCGATACAAGTCATACTGCCTACCAGCATGTCATACTTTGGTTCGGCGGTATTGTTGGACGAGACGATTCGGACCAACCTTACGCGTACTCTTACGCGAGACCGGTTCCCTCGACGTGCTTTGCACATAGATGGCTTGCGGAAGACTGTCTCTCCAACTTTAGTTGAACCAAGTGTGACTACGCCCGGTCCTTGAGAAGGTTAAAACGGAGTCTATTTGACGAACTATCGTTGTGGTTTTGATGCGTAGGTGAGATGAGTTCTTACTTAAGCCTGTAGCAGCCACGTAAAACTTGCAACAACAAAGTAGAGGACGTCTAACTTGTTTTTGCAGGGCATGTTGTGATGTGATATGGTCAAGGCATGATGCTGATTTTATTGTATGAGATGATCATGTTTTGTAACCGAGTTATCGGCAACTGGCAGGAGCCATATGGTTGTCGCTTTATTGTATGCAATGCAATCGCGATGTAATGCTTTACTTTATTACTAAGCGGTAGTGATAGTCGTGGAAGCATAAGATTGGCGAGACGACAACGATGCTACGATGGAGATCAAGGTGTCGCGCCGGTGACGATGGTGATCATGACGATGCTTCGGAGATGGAGATCACAAAGCACAAGATGATGATGGCCATATCATATCACTTATATTGATTGCATGTGATGTTTATCCTTTTATGCATCTTATCTTGCTTTGATTGACGGTAGCATTATAAGATGATCTCTCACTAAATTATCAAGAAGTGTTCTCCCTGAGTATGCACCATTGCAAAAGTTCTTCGTGCTGAGACACCACGTGATGATCGGGTGTGATAGGCTCTACGTTCAAATACAACGGGTGCAAAACAGTTGCACACGCGGAATACTCAGGTTATACTTGACGAGCCAAGCATATACAGATATGGCCTCAGAACACGGAGACCGAAAGGTCGAGCGTGAATCATATAGTAGATATGATCAACATGACGATGTTCACCATTGAAAACTACTCCATCTCACGTGATGATCGGTTATGGTTTAGTTGATTTGGATCACATGATCACTTAGAGGATTAGAGGGATGTCTATCTAAGTGGGAGTTCTTATGTAATATGATTAAATTGAACTTAAATTTATCATGAACTTAGTCCTGGTAGTATTTTGCAAATTATGTTGTAGATCAATAGCTCGCGTTGTTGCTTCCCTGTGTTTATTTTGATATGTTCCTAGAGAAAATTGTGTTGAAAAGATGTTAGTAGCAATGATGCGGATTGGATCCGTGATCCGAGGTTTATCCTCATTGCTGCACAGAAGAATTATGTCCTTGATGCACCGCTAGGTGACAGACCTATTGCAGGAGCAGATGCAGACGTTATGAACGTTTGGCTAGCTCAATATGATGACTACTTGATAGTTTAGTGCACCATGCTTAATGGCTTAGAATCGGGACTTCAAAGACGTTTTGAACGTCATGGACCATATGAGATGTTCCAGGAGTTGAAGTTAATATTTCAAGCAAATACCCGAGTTGAGAGATATGAAGTGTCCAACAAGTTCTATAGCTAAAAGATGGAGGAGAATCGCTCAACTAGTGAGCATGTGCTCAGATTGTCTGGGTACTACAATCGCTTGAATCAAGTGGGAGTTAATCTTTCAGATAAGATAGTGATTGACAGAATTCTCTAGTCATCATCACTAAGTTAGTAGAACTTCGTGATGAACTATAATATGCAAGGGATAACGGAAACAACTCCCAAGCTCTTCGTGATGCTGAAATCAACGAAGGTAGAAATCAAGAAAAACATCAAGTGTTGATGGTTGATAAGACCACTAGTTTCAAGAAAAGGGCAAAAGGGAAGAAGGGGAACTTCAAGAAGAACGGCAAGCAAGTTGCTGCTCAAGTGAAGAAGCCCAAGTCTGATCCTAAGCCTGAGACTAAGTGATTCTACTACAAAGGGACTGGTCACTGGAAGCGGAACTACCCCAAGTGATTGGCGGATAAGAAGGATGGCAAAGTGAACATAAGTATATTTGATATACATGTTATCGATGTGTACTTTACTAGTGTTTATAGCAACCCCTCAGTATTTGATGCTAGTTCAGTTGCTAAGATTAGTAACTCGAAACAGGAGTTGCAGAATAAACAGAGACTAGTTAAGGGTGAAGTGACGATGTGTGTTGGAAGTAGTTCCAAGATTGATATGATCATCATCGCACACTCCCCTATACTTTCGGGATTAGTGTTGAACTTAAATAAGTGTTATTTGGTTTTGCGTTGAGCATGAATATGATTTGATCATGTTTATTGTAATGCGGTTATTCATTTAAGTAAAAGAATAAATTGTTGTTCTGTTTACATGAATAAAACCTTATATGGTTACACACCCAATGAAAATAGTTCATTGGATCTCGATCTTAATAATACACATATTCATAATATTGAAACCAAAAGATGCAAAGTTAATAATGATAGTGCAACTTATTCGTGGCACTGCTGTTTAGGTCATATTGATATAAAGCGCATGAAGAAACTCCATGTTGATGGGCTTTCGGAATCACTTGATTATGAATCACTTGATGCTTGCGAACCATGCCTTTTGGGCAAGATGACTAAAACGCCGTTCTCCGGAACAATGGAGCGAGAAAAGATTTATTGGAAATCATACATACTGATGTATGTGGTCCGATGAATATTGAGGCTCGCGACAGGTATCATTATTTTCTGATCTTCACAGATGTTTTGAGCAGATATGAGTATATCTACTTGATGAAACATAAGTCTGAAACATTTGAAAAGTTCAAAGAATTTCAGAGTGAAGTGGAAAATCATCGTGACAAGAAAATAAAAGTTTCTACGATATGATCGCAGAGGTAAAATATTTGAGTTACGAGTTTGGTCTTCAATTTAAACAATGTGGAATAGTTTCACAAAATCATGCCACATGGAACACCACAGCATAATGGTGTGTCCGAACGTCATAACCGTACTTTATTAGATATAGTGCGATCTATGATGTCTCTTACCGATCTACCACTATCATTTTGGGGTTAAGCATTAGAGACAGCTGCATTCACGTTAAAAAGGGGCACCATCTAAGTCCGTTGAAGACGACACAATCTGAACTGTGGTTTAGCAAGAAACCAAAGTAGTCGTTTCTTAAAGTTTGAGGTTGCAATGCTTATGTGAAAAAGTTTCAACCTGATAAGCTCAAACCCAAATCGGAGAAATGTGTTTTCATAGGATATCCAAAGGAAACTATTGGATACACCTTCTATCACAAGACCGAAGGCAAGACTTTTGTTGCTAAATTCGGAAACTTTCTAGAGAAGGAGTTTTCTCTCGAAAGAAGTGAGTGGGAGGAAAGTAGAACTTGACGAGGTAACTGTACCTACTCCGTTATTGGGAAATAGTACATCACAGAAAACTGTTTCTGTGAGACCTACACCAATAAGAGAGGAAGTTAATGATGATGATCATGAAACTTTAGATCAAGATACTACTGTACCTCGTAGATCAACCAGAGCAAGATCCGCGCCAGAGTGGTACGGTAATCCAGTTCTGGAAATCATGCTACTAGATCATGATGAACCTACGAACTATGAAGAAGCAATGATGAGCCCAGATTCCGCAAAATGGTTTGAGGCCATGAAATCTGAGATGTGATCCATGTATGAGAACAAAGTTTGGACTTTGGTTGACTTGCCCGATGATCGGCAAGCAATTAAGAATAAATGGATCTTCAAGAGGAAGACGGACACTGATAGTAGTGTTACTATCTACAAAGCTAGAATTGTCGCAAAAGGTTTTCGACAAGTTCAAGGTGTTGACTACGATGAGAGCTTCTCTCTCGTATCTATGCTTGAGTCTGTCCGAATCATGTTAGTAATTGCCGCATTTTATGAAATCTGGCAAATGGATAAACAAAACTGCATTCCTTAATGGATTTATTAAAGAAGAGTTGTATATGATGCAACGGAAAGTTTTGTCAATCCGAAAGGTGCTAACAAAATGTGCAAGCTCCAGCGATCCATCGGTGGACTGGTGCAAGCATCTCGGAGTTGGAATATACACTTTGATGAGTTGATCAAAGCATATAGTTTTATACAGACTTGCGGTGAAGCCTGTATTTACAAGAAAGTGAGTGGGAGCACTACAACATTTCTGATAAGTATATGTGAATGACATATTGTTGATCGGAAATAATGTAGAATTATTCTGTAAAGCATAAAGGAGTGTTTGAAAGGAGTTTTTCAAAGAAAGACTTCGGTGAAGCTGCTTACATATTGAGCTTCAAGATCTATAGAGATAGATCAAGACGCTTGATAAGTTTTTTCAATGAGTACAAACCTTGACAAGATTTTGAAGTAGTTCAAAATGGAGCAGTCAAAGAAAGAGTTCTTACCTGTATTACAAGGTGTGAAGTTGAGTAAGACTCAAAGCCCGACCACGGCAGAAGATAGAAAGAGAATGAAAGTCATTCCCTATGCCTTGGCCATAGGTTCTATAAAGTATGTCATGCTGTATACCAGATCTATTGTATACCCTGCACTGATTTGGCAAGGGAGTACAATAGTGATCTAGGAGTAGATCACTGGACAGCGGTCAGAATTATCCTTAGTGAAATAAGGATATGTTTCTCGATTATGGACGTGACAAAAAGGTTCGTCGTAAAGGGTTACGTCGATGCAAGTTTTTAACACTGATCCAGATGAATCTAAAGTCTCAATCTGGATACATATTGAAAGTGGGAGCAATTAGCTAGAGTAGCTCCATGCAGAGCATTATAGACATAGAATTTTGCAAAATACTTACGGATCTGAATGTGATAGACCCGTTGACTAAAATTATCTCACAAGCAAAACATGATCACACCTTAGTACTCTTTGGGTGTTAATCACATAGATATGTGAACTAGATTACTGACTCTAGTAAACCCTTTGAGTGTTGGTCACATGACGATGTGAACTATGGGTGTTAATCACATGGTGATGTGAACTATTGCTGTTAAATCACATGGCGATGTGAACTAGATTATTGACTCTAGTGCAAGTGGGAGACTGAAGGAAATATGCCCTAGAGGCAATAATAAAGTTATTATTTATTTCCTTATATCATGATAAATGTTTATTATTCATGCTAGAATTGTATTAACCGGAAACATAATACATGTGTGAATACATAGACAAACAGAGTGTCACTAGTATGCCTCTACTTGACTAGCTCGTTAATCAAAGATGGTTATGTTTCCTAACCATGAACAAAGAGTTGTTATTTGATTAACGAGGTCACATCATTAGTTGAATGATCTGATTGACATGACCCATTCCATTAGCTTAGCACCCGATCGTTTAGTATCTTGCTATTGCTTTCTTCATGACTTATACATGTTCCTATAACTATGAGATTATGCAACTCCCGTTTACCGGAGGAACACTTTGGGTACTACCAAACGTCACAACGTAACTGGGTGATTATAAAGGAGTACTACAGGTGTCTCCAATGGTAGATGTTGGGTTGGCGTATTTCGAGATTAGGGTTTGTCACTCCGAGTGTCGGAGAGGTATCTCTGGGCCCTCTCGGTAATACACATTACATAAGCCTTGCAAGCATTATAACTAAGATGTTAGTTGTGAGATGATGTATTACGGAACGAGTAAAGAGACTTGCCAGTAACGAGATTGAACTAGGTATTGGATACCGACGATCGAATCTCGGGCAAGTAACATACCGATGACAAAGGGAACAACGTATGTTGTTATGCGGCCTGACCGATAAAGATCTTCGTAGAATATGTAGGAGCCAATATGGGCATCCAGGTCCCGCTATTGGTTATTGACCGGAGACGTGTCTTGGTCATGTCTACATTGTTCTCGAACCGTAGGGTCCGCACGCTTAACGTTACGATGACAGTTATTATGAGTTTATGCATTTTGATGTACCGAAGGTTGTTCGGAGTCCCGGATGAGATCACGGACATAACGAGGAGTCTCAAAATGGTCGAGACGTAAAGATTGATATATTGGAAGCCTATGTTTGGACATCGGAAGTGTTCCAGGTGAAATCGGGATTTTTCCGGATTACCGGGAGGGTTACCGGAACCCCCCGGGAGCCAAATGGGCCAACATGGGCCTTAGTGGAAAGGTGAGAGGGCAGCCCACATAGGGCTGCGCCTCCCCCCTCTCCCTAGTCCTATTAGGACTAGGAGAGGGGCCGGCCACCTCTCTCTCTCTCTCTCTCCCCTTTGAAGGTTTCCTAGTTGGACTAGGATTGGAGGGGGGAGTCCTACTCCCGGTAGGAGTAGGACTCCTCCTGCGCCTACACCTCTTTGGCCGGCCAGCCCCCCTCCCTCCAACCTTTATATACGGAGGCAGGGGACACCCCAAGACACACAAGTTGATCCTTGAGATCGTTCCTTAGCCGTGTGCGGTGCCCCTGCCACCAAATTCCACCTCGATCATACCGTTACAGTGCTTAGGCGAAGCCCTACGTCGGTAGTACATCAAGATCGTCACCACGCCGTCGTGCTGACGGAACTCTTCCTCGACGCTTTGCTGGATCGGAGCCCGAGGAACGTCATCGAGCTGAACGTGTGCTAAGAACTCGGAGGTGCCGGAGTAACGGTGCTTGGATCGGTCGATCGAGAAGAAGACGTACGACTACTTCCTCTACGTTGTGTGATCGCTTCCGCAGTCGGTCTGCGTTGCTACGTAGACAACACTCTCCCCTCTCGTTGCTGTGCATCACCATGATCTTGCGTGTGCGTAGGAAATTTTTTGAAATTACTGCGTTCCCCAACATGTTGCCCCATGGACAGAACCATTCCTGGCCTACCTAACTAGACAGGAAATTCCAGAGGACCAAAATGAGGCACGCTGCATAATGCGGCGATCCAAGGCCTACAGGGCCCATGAGGGAGAATTGTACAAGAAAAGCACTACCGGAGTCCTTCAAAGGTGCATCTTCGAAGAGGAAGGGCGGAATCTTTTGGCAGAAATTCACGCCGGACTCGGCGGTCATCACGCCGCAGCCCGGGCTCTTGTAAGCAAGGCCTTCCGTACATGATTCTATTGGCCAACAGCCCGGGCAGATGCACAGGACTTGGTGCAACGTTGCGCCGGTTGCCAGCTCTTTGCAAATCAAAGCCACATGCCACCCACCGCCCTCTAAACAATCCCCATTACATGGCCCTTTGCGGTCTGGGGGCTTGACATGGTTGGACCCCTTAAAGGGGGAACCCACAAGAAAAAAAATACTTATTGGTCATGGTGGATAAATTCACCAAATGGATAGAGGCCAAACCGGTTAAAACAGCTGAATCCGGACCGGTGATAGATTTCATATCCGGGGTTGTACACCGTTATGGCGTCCCCCACAACATCATCACTGATAATGGCACGAACTTCACGGCCGACAAGGTAAAACTCTGGTGCAGCAAAATGGGCATCAAGCTCGATATGCCTTAGCCTATCACCCACAAACCAACGGTCAAGTCGAGCGAGCAAACGGTCTTATAATGAGCGGCATTAAACCTAGATTAGTGCGTTCCTTAATGGAGTCTAACGCGCACTGGGTAGAGGAGCTCGACTCCATACTCTGGGGGCTGCGAACCACGCCGAATCGTAGTACCGGATATACATCCTTCTTTATGGTGTACGGTGCAGAGGCAGTCTTGCCCTGTGACATAATTCATGACTCACCTAGAGTGCGCATGTACGAAGAAAGTGAAGGAAATATGCCCTAGATACAATAATAATGTTATTATTTTATTTCCTTATATCATGATAAATGTTTATTGTTCATGCTAGAATTGTATTATCCGGAAACATAATACTTGTGTGAATACATAGACAAACCAAACGTCTCTAGTATGCCTCTACTTGACTAGCTCATTAATCAAAGATGGTTATGTTTCCTAACCATAGACATGTGTTGTCATTTGATTAATGGGATCACATTATTAGGAGAATGATGTGATTGACATGACCCATTCCATTAGCTTAGCACCCGATCATTTAGTATGTTGCTATTGCTTTCCTCATGACTTATACATGTTCCTATGACTATGAGATTATGCAACTCCCGTTTGCCGGAGGAACACTTTGTGTGCTACCAAACGTCACAACGTAACTGGGTGATTATAAAGAAGCTCTACAGGTGTCTCCAAAGGTAAATGTTGGGTTGGCGTATTTCAAGATTAGGATTTGTCACTCCGATTGTCAGAGAGGTATCTCTGGGCCCTCTCGGTAATGCACATCACATAAGCCTTGCAAGCATTGCAACTAATGAGTTAGTTGCGAGATGATGTATTACGAAATGAGTAAAGAGACTTGCCGGTAACGAGAATGAACTAGGTATTAAGATACCGACGATCGAATCTCGGGCAAGTAATATACTGATGACAATGGGAACAACGTATGTTGTTATGCGGTCTGACCGATAAAGATCTTCGTAGAATATGTAGGAGCCAATATGAGCATCCAGGTTCCGCTATTGGTTATTGACCAGGAGACGTGTCTCGGTCATGTCTACATTGTTCTCGAACCCGTAGGGTCCGCACGCTTAAGGTTTCGATGACAGATATATTATGAGTTTATGAGTTTTGATGTACCGAAGTTAGTTCGGAGTCCCAGATGTGATCACGGACATAACGAGGAGTCTCGAAATGGTCGAGACATAAAGATTGATATATTGGACGGCTATATTCGGACACCGAAAGTGTTCCGGGTGATTTCAGAGAAAACCGGAGAGCCGGATGGTTACCGGAACCCTACCGGGAGAAGTAATGGGCCATATGGGCCTTAGTGGAGAGAGAGAGGGGCATCAAGGGTGGGCCGCACACCTCCTCCCCCCTGGTCCGAATTGGACTAGGAGAGGGGGGGGGGGGTGGCGCCCCCCTTTCCTTCTCCCTTCCCACTTCCTTCCCCTCCTAGTAGGAGTCCTACTCCTACTAGGAGGAGGACTCCTCCTTGGCGCGCCTATAGGGCCGGCCGGCCTCCTCCCCTTGCTCCTTTATATACGGGGGCAGGGGGCACCCCTAGACACACAAGTTGATCCACGTGATCATATTCTTAGCCGTGTGCGGTGCCCCCTTCCACCATAATCCTCGATAATATTGTAGCGGTGCTTAGGTGAAGCCCTGCGATGGTAGAACATCAAGGTCGTCACCACGCCGTCGTGCTGACAGAACTCTTCCCCGACACTTTGCTAGATCGGTGTCCGGGGACCGTCATCGAGCTGAACGTGTGCTAGAACTCGGAGGTGCCGTAGTTTTGGTGCTTGATCTGTCGGGCCGTGAAGACGTAGGACTACATCAACCGCGTTGTGCTAACGCTTTCGCTGTCGGTCTACAAGGGTACGTAGATCACACTCTCCCCTCTCGTTGCTATGCATCACCATGATCTTGCGTGTGCGTAGGAAAATTTTGAAATTACTACGTTCCCCAACAATGGCATCCGAGCCTAGGTTTTATGTGTTGATGTTATATGCACGAGTAGAACACAAGTGAGTTGTGGGTGATATAAGTCATACTACTTACCAGCATGTCATACTTTGGTTCGGTGGTATTGTTGGACGAAGTGGCCCGGACCGACATTACGCGTATGCTTACGCGAGACCGGTTCTCCCGACGTGCTTTCACAAAGGTGGCTAGCGGGTGTTAGTTTCTCCAACTTTAGTTAAACCGAGTGTGGCTACGCCCGGTGCTTGCGAAGGTTAAAACAGCACCAACTTGACAAACTATCATTGTGGTTTTGATGCGTAGGTAAGATTGGTTCTTGCTTAAGCCCGTAGCAGCCACGTAAAACTTGCAACAACAAAGTAGAGGACGTCTAACTTGTTTTTGCAGGGCATGTTGTGATGTGATATGGTCAAAACATGATGCTAAATTTTATTGTATGAGATGATCATGTTTTGTAACCAAGTTATCGGCAACTGGCAGGAGCCATATGGTTGTCGCTTTATTGTATGCAATGCAATTGCGCTGTAATGCTTTACTTTATCACTAAGTGGTAGCGATAGTCGTGGAAGCATAAGATTGGCGAGACGACAACGATGCTACGATGGTGATCAAGGTGTCGCGCCGATGACGATGGTGACCACGACGGTGCTTCGAAGATGAAGATCACAAGCACAAGATGATGATGGCCATATCATATCACTTATATTGATTACATGTGATGTTTATCTTTTATGCATCTTATCTTGCTTTGATTGACGGTAGCATTTTAAGATGATCTCTCACTAATTATCAAGAAGTGTTCTCCCTGAGTATGCACCGTTGCGAAAGTTCTTCGTGCTGAGACACCACGTGATGATCGGGTGTGATAGGCTCTACGTTCAAATACAACGGGTGCAAAACAGTTGCACACGCAGAATACTCAGGTTATACTTGACAAGCCAAGCATATACAGATATGGCCTCGAAACACGGAGACTGAAAGGTCGAGCATGAATCATATAGTAGATATGATCAACATAGTGATGTTCACCAATGAAACTACTCCATATCACGTGATGATCGGACATGGTTTAGTTGATTTGGATCACGTAATCACTTAGAGGATTAGAGGGATGTCTATCTAAGTGGGAGTTCTTTAGTAATATGATTAATTGAACCTAAATTTATCATAAACTTAGTACCTGATAGTATCTTGCTTGTTTATGTTTGATTGTAGATAGATGGCCCGTGTTGTTGTTCCGTTGAATTTTAATGCGTTCCTTGAGAAAGCAAAGTTGAAAGATGATGGTAGCAATTACACGGACTGGGTCCATAACTTGAGGATTATCCTCATTGTTGCACAGAAGAATTACGTCCTTGAAGCACCGCTGGGTGCCAGGCTTGCTGGTGGAGCAACACCAGATGTTATGAACGTCTGGCAGAGCAAAGCTGATGACTACTCGATAGTTCAGTGTGCCATGCTTTACGGCTTAGAATCGGGACTTCAACGACGTTTTGAACCTCATGGAGAATATGAGATGTTCCAGGAGTTGAAGTTAATATTTCAAGCAAATGCCCGGATTGAGAGATATGAAGTCTCCAATAAGTTCTATAGCTGCAAGATGGAGGAGCACAGTTCTGTCAGTGAGCATATACTCAAAATGTCTGGGTATAATAATCACTTGATTCAATTGGGAGTTAATCTTCCAGATGATTGCGTCATTGACAGAATTCTCCAATCACTGCCACCAAGCTACAAGAGCTTCGTGATGAACTATAATATGCAAGGGATGAATAAGACTATTCCCGAGCTCTTCGCAATGCTGAAAGCTGCGGAGGTAGAAATCAAGAAGGAGCATCAAGTGTTGATGGTCAACAAGACCACTAGTTTCAAGAAAAAGGGCAAAGGGAAGAAGAAGGGGAACTTCAAAAAGAACAGCAAGCAAGTTGCTACTCAAGAGAAGAAACCCAAACCTGGACCTAAGCTTAAAACTGAGTGCTTCTACTGCAAGCAGACTGGTCACTAGAAGCAGAACTGTCCCAAGTATTTGGCGGATAAGAAGGATGGCAAGGTGAACAAAGGTATATGTGATATACATGTTATTGATGTGTACCTTACTAATGCTCGTAGTAGCACCTGGGTATTTGATACTGGTTCTGTTGCTAACATTTGCAACTCGAAACAGGGACTACGGATTAAGCGAAGATTGGCTAAGGACGAGGTGACGATGCGCGTGGGAAATGGTTCCAAAGTCGATGTGATCGCGGTCGGCACGCTACCTCTACATCTACCTTCGGGATTAGTATTAGACCTAAATAATTGTTATTTGGTGCCAGCATTAAGCATGAACATTATATCTGGATCTTGTTTTATGCGAGACGGTTATTCATTTAAATCAGAGAATAATGGTTGTTCTATTTATATGAGTAATATCTTTTATGGTCATGCACCCTTAAAGAGTGGTCTATTCTTATTAAATCTCGATAGTAGTGACACACATATTCATAATGTTGAAGCCAAAAGATGCAGAGTTGATAATGATAGTGCAACTTATTTGTGGCACTGCCGTTTGGGTCATATCGATGTAAAGCACATGAAGAAACTCCATACTGATGGGATTTTGGAACCACTTGATTATGAATCACTTGGTACTTGCGAACCGTGCCTTATGGGTAAGATGACAAAAACACCGTTCTCCGGTACTATGGAGAGAGCAACAGATTTGTTGGAAATCATATATACAGATGTATGTGGTTCGTTGAATGTTGAGGCTCGTGGCGGATATCGTTCTTTTCTCACCTTCATAGATGACTTAAGCAGATATGGGTATATCTACTTAATGAAACATAAGTCTAAAACATTTGAAAAGTTCAAAGAATTTCAGAGTGAAGTTGAAAATCATCGTAACAAGAAAATAAAATTCCTACGATCTGATCGTGGAGGAGAATATTTGAGTTACGAGTTTGGTGTATATTTGAAACAATGCGGAATAGTTTCGCGACTCACGCCACCTGGAACACCACAGCGTAATGGTGTGTCCGAACGTCGTAATCGTACTTTACTAGATATGGTGCGATCTATGATGTCTCTTACTAATTTACCACTATCGTTTTGGGGTTATGCTCTAGAGACGGCCGCATTCACGTTAAATAGGGCACCATCAAAATCCGTTGAGACGACGCCTTATGAACTGTGGTTTGGCAACAAACCAAAGTTGTCGTTTCTGAAAGTTTGGGGTTGCGATGCTTGTGTGAAAAAACTTCAACCTGATAAGCTCGAACCCAAATCGGAGAAATGTGTCTTCATAGGATATCCAAAGGAAACTATTGGATAGACCTTCTATCACAGATCCGAAAGCAAAACCTTTGTTGCTAAATTCGGAAACTTTCTAGAGAAGGAGTTTCTCTCGAAAGAAGTGAGTGGGAGGAAAATAGAACTTGATGAGGTAACTGTACCTGCTCCCTTATTGGAAAGTAGTACATCACAGAAACCAGTTTCTGTGACACCTACACCAATTAGTGAGGAAGCTAACGATGATGATCATGAAACTTCAGAACAAGATACTACTGAACCTCGTAGATCAACTAGAGTAAGATCCGCACCAGAGTGGTACGGTAATCCTGTTTTGGAAGTCATGCTACTAGATCATGATGAACCTACGAACTATGGAGAAGCGATGGTGAGCCCAGATTCCGCAAAATGGCTTGAAGCCATGAAATCTGAGATGGGATCCATGTATGAGAACAAAGTATGGACTTTGGTTGACTTGCCCAATGATCGGCAAGCAATTGAGAATAAATGGATCTTTAAGAAGAAGACTGACGCTGACGGTAATGTTACTGTTTACAAAGCTCGACTTGTCGCAAAAGGTTTTCGACAAGTTCAAGGGATTGACTACGGTGAGACCTTCTCACCCGTAGCGATGCTTAAGTCTGTCCGAATCATGTTAGCAATTGCCGCATTTTATGATTATGAAATTTGGCAGATGGATGTCAAAAGTGCATTCCTGAATGGATTTCTGCAAGAAGAGTTGTATATGATGCAGCCGGAAGGTTTTTTCGATCCAAAGGGAGCTAACAAAGTGTGCAAGCTCCAGCGATCCATTTATGGACTGGTGCAAGCCTCTCGGAGTTGGAATAAACGCTTTGATAGTGTGATCAAAGCATTTGGTTTTGTACAGACTTTTGGAGAAGCTTGTATTTATAAGAAAGTGAGTGGGAGCTCTGTAGCATTTCTGATATTATATGTAGATGACATATTACTAATCGGAAATGATATATAATTTCTGGATAGCATAAAGGGATACTTGAATAAGAGTTTTTCAATGAAAGACCTCGGTGAAGCTGCTTACATATTGGGCATTAAGATCTATAGAGACAGTTCAAGATGCTTAATTGGACTTTCACAAAGCACATACCTTGACAAAGTTTTGAAAAAGTTCAAAATGGATCAAGCAAAGAAAGGATTCTTGCCTGTGTTACAAGGTGTGAAATTGAGTAAGACTCAATGCCCCACCAATGCAGAAGATAGAGAGAAAATGAAAGATGTTCCCTATGCTTCAGCCATAGGCTCTATCATGTATGCAATGCTGTGTACCAGACTTGATGTGTGTCTTGCTATAAGTCTAGCAGGGAGGTACCAAAGTAATCCAGGAGTGGATCACTGGACAACAGTCAAGAACATTCTGAAATACCTCAAAAGGACTAAGGATATGTTTCTCATATATGGAGGTGACAAAGAGCTCATCGTAAATGGTTACGTTGATGCAAGCTTTGACACTGATCCATACGATTCTAAATCGCAAACCGGATACGTGTTTACATTAAACAGTGGAGCTGTCAGTTGGTGCAGTTCTAAACAAAGCGTTGTGGCGGGATGTACATGTGAAGCAGAGTACATAGCTTCTTCGGAAGCAGCAAACGAAGGAGTCTGGATGAAGGAGTTCATATCCGATCTAGGTGTTATACCTAGTGCATCGGGTCCAATGAAAATCTTTTGTGACAATACTGGTGCAATTGCCTTGGCAAAGGAATCCAGATTTCACAAGAGAACCAAGCACATCAAGAGACGCTTCAATTCCATTCGGGATCTAGTCCAGGTGGGAGACATAGAGATTTGCAGGATACATACGGATCTGAATGTTGCAGACCCATTGACTAAGCCTCTTCCATGAGCAAAACATGATCAACACCAAAGCTCCATGGGTGTTAGAATCATTAGTGTGTAATCTAGATTATTGACTCTAGTGCAAGTGGGAGACTGAAGGAAATATGCCCTAGAGACAATAATAATGTTATTATTTTATTTCCTTATATCATGATAAATGTTTATTATTCATGCTAGAATTGTATTATCCGGAAACATAATACTTGTGTGAATACATAGACAAACCAAACGTCACTAGTATGCCTCTACTTGACTAGCTCATTAATCAAAGATGGTTATGTTTCCTAACCATAGACATGTGTTGTCATTTGATTAACATGATCACATTATTAGGAGAATGATGTGATTGACATGACCCATTCCATTAGCTTAGCACCCGATCGTTTAGTATGTTGCTATTGCTTTCTTCATGACTTATACATGTTCCTATGACTATGAGATTATGCAACTCCCGTTTGCCGGAGGAACACTTTGTGTGCTACCAAACATCACAATGTAACTGGGTGATTATAAAGGACCTCTACAGGTGTCTGCAAAGGTAAATGTTGGGTTGGCGTATTTCGAGATTAGGATTTGTCACTCTGATTGTCGGAGAGGTATCTCTGGGCCCTCTCGGTAATGCACATCACATAAGCCTGGCAAGCATTGCAACTAATGAGTTAGTTGCGAGATGATGTATTACGAAACGAGTAAAGAGACTTGCCGGTAATGAGATTGAACTAGGTATTAAGATACCGACGATCGAATCTCGGGCAAGTAATATACCGATGACAAAGGGAACAATGTATGTTGTTATGCGGTCTGGCCGATAAAGATCTTCATAGAATATGTAGGAGCCAATATGAGCATCCAGGTTCCGCTATTGGTTATTGACCCGGAGACGTGTCTCGGTCATGTCTACATTGTTCTCAAACCCGTTGGGTCCGCACGCTTAAGGTTTTGATGACAGATATATTATGAGTTTTGATGTACCGAAGTTAGTTCGGAGTCCCGGATGTGATCACGGACATAACGAGGAGTCTCGAAATGGTCGAGACATAAAGATTGATATATTGGACGGCTATATTCGGACACTGGAAGTGTTCCGGGTGATTTCGGAGAAAACCGGAGAGCCGGAGGGTTATCGGAACCCTACCGGGAGAAGTAATGGGCCATATGGGCCTTAGTGGAGAGAGAGAGGGGCAGCAAGGGTGGGCCGCGCGCCTCCTCCCCCCTGGTCCGAATTGGACTAGGAGAGGGGGGGGGGGCGCCCCCCTTTGCTTTTCCCTCCCCACTTCCTTCCCCCTCCTAGTAGGAGTCCTACTCCTACTAGGAGGAGTACTCCTCCTTGGCGCGCCTATAGGGCCGGCCGGCCTCCTCCCCTTGCTCCTTTATGTACGGGGGCAGAGGGGCACCCCTAGACACACAAGTTGATCCACGTGATCATATTCTTAGCCGTGTGCGGTGCCCCCTTCCACCATAGTCCTCGATAATATTGTAGCGGTGCTTAGGCGAAGCCCTGCGATGGTAGAACATCAAGATTGTCACCACGCCGTCGTGCTGACGGAACTCTTCCGCGACACTTTGCTGGATCGGAGTCCGGGGATCGTCATCGAGCTGAACATGTGCTAGAACTCGGAGGTGCCGTAGTTTCAGTGCTTGATCGGTCGGGCCGTGAAGACGTACGACTACATCAACCGCGTTGTGCTAACGCTTCCACTGTCGGTCTACAAGGGTACGTAGATCACACTCTCCCCTCTCGTTGCTATGCATCACCATGATCTTGCGTGTGCGTAGGAAAATTTTGAAATTACTACGTTCCCCAACAGAAAGAGAAGCCAAGCTCGATCGGCAGGACAGTCTGGACACCTTCGAGGAAGAGCGCGACGTAGCCAAAGCCCGTTCCGCATTTTACCAGCAACAGGCTCGCAGATACCAAAGCAGAGAAGTACAGGCCAAAACTTATAACATTGGCGAACTAGTTCTACGCCTGCCGGATAATAAAAAAAACAAGCTCGAGCCCAAATGGGAAGGTCCCTTCATTATTGACCAAGTTCTGACCGGTGGAGCGTACCGACAGCGGGATGCATCGACTAGTCGAATCGAGCCGAACCCATGGAACGCAGCCAGGCTCCGAAGATTCTACGCATAGCACCGGACTCTATGTTAGTCCCCTCCCTTTGTCCATTTTTTCACAAATACATTATCTGTCTTGTTTTTCTTTCTTTCTTTTCTTATTTCTCTAGGCCTTCAAGGGTCGCCTTGTGCCCTATTTGCACATTACAGATGCACTAGCCGCACTCTTCATACCTGGGGGCTTCCTTCACAGAAGCTTAAATTATTTATCCGGGCTTCATGCCCAACACATGTGTTCTACTTCCGCATGTACCTTTTTTCACCATTATATGCATCGATATGACTTAAGTTTTGGCCAAGCTGGGTTGCCTGGCTCTTGTATTTATGCCCTACGTTCCCGTTAATTCGGCTAGGACATAAGGGGAGCACCTCTGCGATTGTTACTGCCGGGTCAGCCGGATGTGTACCTCAGACTGGGTGAAGCCGAAAGCTAGCGTTCTTAAGGGAATATTCGGTCAGTGAACAAAAGATGTTTTTTTATTTGTTTTCCATATCTGCCCCCAGATGCTTTTTCTGCATTTCTTATCACAGTCCGGACATGCACTTTAGGGCATGCTTACCCAGGGAAAGGAACCCTTAATGGAACTATTCTCCCTGGAAGATGTTTCTTACTACCCATGTAATATAACATAACTAGTTGGGCACTTGTCTGATAAAGCACTAATGACCCCTACGCCTGGTCTCCACGCATACCCTGGTTCTTATATAACTGAGCGGGTATTCGGATTCACTCCGGACTATCGGGCCCGGAGGTTGAAGCGAAAAGGTCCGCAACGACAAATGATCTACAATCCGGCTAGAAGGCATTATACATGTCACTTTAATTACATAGTCATGCAGACTGACTAAACTCCTCTTCTATACCATCCAACATGTGGTCTAGCTTACAATCCCGTTGGGAATACTTTGCGGCTAATTCTACTTGCCCATAAACTAAGCTAACGGGGATCTCTTTTCCGTCGGGCCCCATAGGTCCGACCTCGGCCATGTGATTTGGGTCTGCCTTGGTATACCGAGTCTTCACCATGGCCCAGGCCTCTCTGGCACCCTGTCGGCAGGCCGATATCTTCCATAATCGGAGGCGCCGCCGTGCTCCCTTGAGCTTCTCCATAAGCTCTGCAACGCCCTCTGGCAAGGATACAGATGGCCACAACGCCTGGGCAACACCTTGCATCACCTGCCGAACTTGTTCATGCAGATATGACAGCTCAGACAGAAGATCACCCGCAGACCCGGGCATTTCCTCCACGGGACGACCCGTCAGCATACCTACAGACATAACGCTATTAGTCGACTTCTTCGCTGAACTCCTTTAGCAGGATTCGTTCAAGCACTTACTAAAAATGCCGCACCGAAGCCGCTTATTCTCCTTCTCGCAGTCCGCAAGCTGGCCCCGAACGTCTTTTAGTTCAACGATCAGCTTAACATTGGCATCTTGGAGACTGTTTTTCTCCAGCATAACCTTACTCAGCACACATTTGCCAGCCTCTAGCTGTCGCATAACATGCTGGTCCCCCAGACTTTCTCTGGACTCATCTACAAAATCAATTGTTAGATCTGCAGACACGCCACACACTATATGGTAACCACCATTCTTTAAAGTAAATGTTACCAGCGGGAGGCTTTTTCTGTTCCTGCAATGCGGAAAGAGCGGCCCCCAGTTGGGTCTTGCATTCCTCCAGCTCCTGGGACAGCCTATTATTCTTCTCTGTAAGAACCTGCACATTATAGATGATCCTTAAATCAGTTCTGCTAACTGTTTCAAGTCTCAGGGGCTACTGATACATATAAATCGTCAGATTTACTCACCCGTACATCCTTTACATACTGATCCGTGGCTCTGGCTAGACCATCTTGAGCAGCACGGAGGTACGCCTCTCCAGAATTGAAGGCATCGAACGCCTCTGGTGAGAAACAAGCATCGCGGAGTACGGCCCGGCGGCGCCTATGATTCATGGTGCTTTCCACTTCTGAGTTTGTAGCGGACAATCTATCCGCATCCTTTGTCGGGGGATTATTCGGCGCCTGCCCCATATCGCCTTCCGCCTCTATGTCCGGTCCTGGCGCCCGACTGGTGGAAGCTTGATTGGCAGCATCGCCGGACATATTCCGGCGAGCGTTCTTTCTGTTAAAGAAACGCGGGTGTCATTACATTTTGAGAAAGACGACAACCACGGAGCGGGGTTTTTCCTATACCTTTGCGCCGGCGTCTCCGTCCTGACCGCCTTCCTTTTTGGCCTACCCGGCCTCGGCACCTCTTGTTGGCGAGTTGCCATGAGTTTGACAGGGTGTCCCGAATGCCTTCCCTGTAAAAGATGCCATGTGTATATGGTGGGTGAAGAGCCTAAAAGGGATCCTAGTTTTGGAGTTGGGACTTTTTGATTTTTCTTACCCGCGATGCAGGGAGCAGTCCGGGATAGTCGGCCGTAATGGCCACCTGGGCATCGTCGCAGCTTAACTGATAGAACTGCCGGTCTATTAGTTCCACGGAGATAACCGGATCTTCTTCGAGTCCAGAATCGATGGCCCGGTTAGGGTCCTCTGGTTGTGGAGAAGGGCTGCTGACCTCCTTTATGGCTTTTCGCAGTTCCTGCCGCAAGGTGGCAAGGTGAATACTTATGACTAAGAATGCGGGAAAAATGGGAGCATGGAAATATAACTTACCCAGCTTGGAGGATTATACATAGAGAATCCATCCCGTGGCTTGATGCGGGTGAACTCCTCTTCCTCGCCCTTGAACAGTTCGGACAGAATCTTCGCTAGAGCGGCACCATTGTCTGGACCCTTACGCCCGCAGCGGGTGGCGTCATCTGCCCCATTATAACACCACAAGGGGTGCCCACGATATTGGAGGGGTTGCACTCCCTGCATTATGCAAATCGACATAACTTCGATTATTGTCAATCCGGATCGAGCTAGTGCTTTGATCCGGTTCATCAGATAGAGGACTTCTCCGTTGTCTTCCGCCTAGGGGCTCCGTGGGTGCCAACTTTGGCGCTTCTTCAGAAGAGCGTTGTTGAACTCGGGTAGACCCCGCCGAACAGGGTCCGGAAGGGGGACATCCTCCATATAAAACCATTCCGAAGGCCAGTCTTCGGACGACTTCTTCGGGGTACCGGATAGGTATCCGGTATCGGCGATGCGCCATATTTCGGCTCCGCCCACTTGATAAAGTGATTCCCTCTGTGTGCGAGGGACAAGGCAGAATAGCCTTTTCCACAGCTGAAAGTGAGCCTCGCAGCCCAGGAACAACTCGCAAAAAGCAACATAGCCGGTGATGTGTAGGATGGAGGCAGGGGTGAGATTGTGCAGTTGGAGGCCGTAGAACTCCAGGAGCCCGCAGAGGAACGGATGAATTGGAAATTCGAGTCCCCTTAGTAAGTAAGGAACAAGGCAAACCCGTTCCCCCATGGAGGGTCAGGGAAAGTTCTCCGCTTGCTCCCCGCCATTGTAGGTGGCGAGCCCGGCTCGAACGGGCACCATGTACGCCGGAGGGAGAAATCCCTTAGTCTGCAGCTCGACTAATCGACTGTGTGGGACTGAACACCTCTCCCAATCACCGGGCTTAGGGCTACGGGGGCGGGAGGAGGAGGAGTTGCGTTGATCGGCCATGCTGGAATGGATCTTTCCAAAGCACGCTCTGATGAATTCTCGCTGGGGGAGGATGATATGGATTGGATCTAAGAATCCCCATCCCTTTAATAGACAATTTATTTATCTGGCTAGGGGGGCGAATGTAAAAACGCCCTGGCACATTGTATTCATTCGACGCGTGGGAAATAGCCCTTACTGGGCGCAGAAGCCAAGAGGTTCACCATTTATGGAGCCGGACACTGCTTACGAACACTTGAAAGTTGGAGAAGAACCCGCCTTGCAATGCCGAAGACAACACTGCGCGCCGGACTCATCATCATTGAAGCCTGGTTCGGGGGCTACTGAGGGAGTCTTGGATTAAGGGGTCTCCGGACAGCCGAACTATATCCTTTGGCCGGACTGTTGGACTATGAAGATACAAGATTGAAGACTTCGTCTCATGTACGGATGGGACTCTACTTGGCGTGGAAGGCAAGCTAGGCAATACGAATATGTATATCTCCTCCTTTGTAACCGACCTTGTGTAACCCTAGCCCTCTCTGGTATCTATATAAACCGGAGGGTTTTAGTCCGTAGGACAACATACAATCATACCATAGGCTAGCTTCTAGGGTTTAGCCTCTCCGATCTCATGGTAGATCTACTCTTGTACTACCCATATCATCAATATTAATCAAGCAGGACGTAGGGTTTTACCTCCATCAAGAGGGCCCAAACCTGGGTAAAACATCGTGTTCCCTGCCTCCTGTTACCATCCGCCCTTGACGCACAGTTCGGGACCCCCTACCCAAGATCCGCCGGTTTTAACACCGACAATAAGCCTTGCAAGCAATGTGACTAAAGAGTTAGTTACGGGATAATGCATTACAGAACGAGTAAAGAGACTTGGCGGTAACGTGATTGAACTAGGTATGAGGATACCGATGATCGAATCTCGGGCAAGTAACATACCGATGACAAAGGGAACAACCTAAGTTGTTATGGGGTTTGACTGATAAAGATCTTAGTAGAATATGTAGGAGCCAATATGAGCATCTAGGTTCCGCTATTGGTTATTGACCGGAGATGTGTCTCGGTCATGTCTACATAGTTCTCGAACCCGTAGGGTGTCGGAGTAATGGGACACGGATACCCCAAAGACGACAAGAAGATATTTCAAGACATCGGGGCTAGCAAAGCCCCTCAGTCCGACTGCGCCAACCAGCCGGTTGCCGACTGCGCCAACCAGCCGGCTGCCGACTGCGCCAACCAGCCGACTGCCGACTGCGCCAACCAGCCGGCTGCCGACTGTAGCCCGACAAGACCCCGACAAGACGGCCATACCGCGGACAAGACAACCATACCGCGACGCCATCATCTACAGTGTACCGTGTCCCCTGGGTACTGATTTATAAAGTACCCTAGGGGACAAGCATGACATGCACCATGCCACTAGCTATGCCTACATAGCTTGGCTTGTAAGCTACCCAAGGTAGCTTACATCCAACGCCAACACCATTTAGCTTAGGTAGCAAGCTAGCTCCCACTATATATAGCAACCATCCATCCATCCATCCATCCATCCATCAGGATGGACTCACACACACACATGCATACATGCTCACGTATGGACACACATCCATACGGCCACTAGTGCCAAGGGCACCACGCCTCACACTCGGGTGCTCACATATTTACACAGATACGAGGCCAGATGCCTATGGCACTGACCTCAGATATAGCTCTAGGAGCAACTCTGTACCAGATATATCAGATACACTCAGACATGCAGCAGTAGGAGTATTATCTCTCCGGAGAGCTCCGAAGCTGGGTAAACCACCGCGTGCTACTCGCATACCCGCTCCCGGTCCTATCAGTAGCAGTCCTACCCACACACTAAGCCCTTGTGGCATCTGTCGACTCGCAAGCCCCCTGTGAGAAATACCACGACAGTTGGCGCCCACCGTGGGGCGGTACTGCTACTACGTTACCACGCTGCTGCTGGTTTCGCTGTCCGGGCGGGACCCTTTTTTCTTCATCGCCTCCGCCGCGGCGTCGCGCCGTCTCTCCGGTAGCGCTCGGGGGCTCGACATCGACCCGCCCCCGGAGTGGCCCCGAGGGGCGGCGTGGCCTCACCGTCGGCCTCGCCTTCTTCACCACCACCGTTGCGACGCCGGCTGTCCGTCCGCGCGCGCGCCGCGCGCGGGGCCTCGTATCGGTCGACCGTGGCCATCCACGCGCCGCTCGCGCCTGCTTCCCTCCGTGTTGCGCCTTGCTTTGGCCGAAACACACGCTTGCTCCTCCACATACCATCTACAAGCTAGCTAGATGCTAGTCCACCATGGTCAAACCACATCCCAGACTATGGCCGTACACTGCATATACATGAGTCAGATGCTAAAGCTTGCCTACGCTCTCCGCCCGCACGGCTCGGCCCAGCCTGGCCTCTGTTTCGCTCGGGCACCGCTGCCGCTTCTCGGCTGACTCCGCCTCGAGCCACGGCCGGCTCTGCCTTGCCCCGCTAGCCGGCGTTCGCCCTGCCGCTCCTCCTCACAGCCGGGTGCTCCGCGCCCGCGGCCGGCTCCCCTGCGCCGCCTAGCTTCGCGTCCGCCTGGCCTCCCGCTCGTCCCGAGCTCCGTGCGTTTCCTCTGCAATCGCACCTGCCCGCCGGCTTCTCCAGCCGACTGGTGCCGCACCCGCCCGCTGGCGGCCGGCTGCGCCACCCCCATCGCCGGCTCCGCCCGCCCGTCCGTTGGCGCCTGCCTGCCGCCCGCGCGGCCGCGCCTCCCCACAGTCTCCGCCTGGCCCGCGCGGCTTCCCGGCCATCTCCGCCGCGCCCTGCAGCGCCAGCTCCTGGCCGCTGCTGCGCCCCTCGCCCCGCAGCCGGCTCCGGGTCACCGGCGCTGCCCTGCCTCGCGGCGCCTAGCTCCTGCTTCGTGTCCGCACCCCGGCCGCCGTTTCCAGCCGGTCCCGCGGGCACCCGGCCCGGCTTCGCCTCCCCGCGCCTCCACGCACCCAGCACGGGCCGACTCCGGGTAGCCGGCTCGCCGCCCCGCCTTCGTCTGGCCGGCTGCGCCGCGCCGGGTCCGGCTCCCACGCGCCTCCACCGACTCCTGGCCCCGGGCGGCCCGGCTTCCGCGCGCTCTGGCCGGCTTCCGCGCGCCCTGGCCGGCTTCCGCCGCCCAGCCGCGGCTCTTTCCGTCAACACGGCGACCTGGCCGCCGCGCCGGTTCCTCCACCCGCGACCCTGCTTGCCGGCTTCGCCCGCGCCGGCTCCTCCGCCCGTGACCCGGCCTGCCGGCTTCGCCCCAGCAACCCGGCCGGCCCTGCCGCCTGCCGCCTTCGCACGTGTCCGGCTGCCCAAGCCGGCTGAGAAAGAAGTGGCCGAGTGAAAAAAAGAGGCATCCGGCCGGCTGCTCGTGCAAAAGAAGGGCTGACTGCCCAACCCATCGAGAGAAAAAGAAATGTGGCTGACTGCTCAAGTCAGCTTAGAAAAAAAATGTATCCAAAGAAAAAACGTCTGTCTATCCGTCCGCCTGCTTCGCCACTCGGATGGTTAGACGCGACCCGGCCTGCCTGCCAGCTTCAACGTCTGGCCGGCAAGAGCGCCGGCTCGGCCGCGTCCCGCTCGCCCCCTGCCGGTCAAGCCCGACCGGCCGGGACCTCCTCGAGCGCCCGAATCTCGGGGGCTACACCGCGCGGGTGCGCTGACGCGCCCCCGCAAGAGAGAAGACAAGGTAGTTGCCGGAAGATCCGACCCGACTGCTCAGCAGTCGGCCCAAATCTCGGGGGCTACACCCAGCGGGTGCGCTGACGCGCCCCCGAGAGAGAGAGAAGACAAAGTAGTCGCCGGGAGATCCGGCCCGACTGCTCAGCAGTCGCCCTGAATCTCGGGGGCTACACCCAGCGGGTGCGCTGAGACGCCCCCACGAGAGAAAAAAAGTAGTCACCGGGAGATCCGGCCCGACTGCTCAGCAGTCGGCCCGAATCTCGGGGGCTACACCCAGGGGGTGCGCTGGCGCGCCCCCGCGAAGATTGCAGACAAGATAAAAGTTTTGTCCGGCTGCCAGCAGCCGGCAGAAGAGAAAAAGAAGAAAAAGGGCGTTGCAAGACGCCTCGCCGCCTGGCCGGTCGAGCCTGACTGGCCGGGACCCCCTTCGAGCACCCGGGGGCTCGAGGGCTACACCCAGCGGGTGCGCCGACGCGCTCCGCGAGCGCCGAGTCGCGCCGGCTGTCTTCGACGACCGTGACTACATGAAAATCAATGTGAGCTCCTCGCCCGCATGTTTTTGCATCACGCAAGCACGGATAACCCCGAGCGATGCTCGGGGCTTATCTCCGCATTTTAATCACAGTAGCATCACTGTTCACCCCGGCGCCAGCCAGAGTTGGCCCGGGGGCTGGCCGCTTGGCCTGAGACGTTAGTTCCCGCAGACAGCTTAGTAGCGTGCGCGGTACCAAAGGCCCACTCTTAGTCACAGACCGCAGAGTGGCTGTCCGACTAGCAAGAGTGAACGCTGGAGGCCACCCACGTGAAAAACGTCCGGGAAGAAAAATGGTTCGGGCGACCCGGTCGTTTCCTTTATGAGTAACTACTCGGTTGAATTTGCTCCTAGACTCTGAGTACTGTACACTCCACTTTGCGGCCCACTCTCAGCCACAGACCGCGGAGCGGCTGTCCGGCAAGCAAGAGCACAAGCCGAAGAGTGGAGGGAACACGAAAAAGATTGAAGGGGGCTCGGAGGAAACCGAGTCGGCACCCTTCGCATCAAACTTGCAATACTAAAAAAGCATATGATATATTTGCGTGGACTAACTTTGTCCTTTTTTATGATCATTTCCATGAACATTTGCCAAAAAACCTCCGCCCAACTTTGCCAAGTTGCCCGGAGGCTTGGGGGCTACTGTCGGAGTAATGGGACACGGATACCCCGAAGACGGGAAGAAGATATTTCAAGACATCGGGGCTAGCAAAGCCCCTCAGTCCGACTGCGCCAACCATGTTGGGGAACGTAGTAATTTCAAAAAATTTCCTACGCACACGCAAGATCATGGTGATGCATAGCAACGAGGGGGAGAGTCTGATCTACGTACCCTTGTAGATCGCAACGGAAGCGTTGACACAACGTAGAGGAAGTAGTCGTACGTCTTCTTCCCGATCCGACCGATCCAAGCACCGTTACTCCGGCACCTCCGAGTTCTTAGCACACGTTCAGCTCGATGACGATCCCCGGGCTCCGATCCAGCAAAGCTTCGGGGAGGAGTTCCGTTAGCACGACGGTGTGGTGACGATCTTGATGTACTACCGACACAGGGCTTTGCCTAAGCACTACAACGGTATGATCGAGGTGGAATTTGGTGGCAGGGGGCACCGCACACGGCTAAGGAACGATCTCAAGGATCAACTTGTGTGTTTAGAGGTGCCCCCTGCCCCCGTATATAAAGGTTTCAAGGGGAGGGGCTGGCCGGCCAAGGTGGGAGGCGCAGGAGGAGTCCTACTCCTACCGGGAGTAGGACTCCCCCCTCCAATCCTAGTCCAACTAGGTTTCCTCAAGTGGGAAAGAGAGAGGGGGTGGCCGGCCACCTTCCCTAGTCCTAATAGGACTAGGGGAAGGGGGGAGGCGCGCAGCCCATGGGGCAGCCCTTTCACCTTTCCACTAAGGCCCATGTTGGCCCATTTGGCTCCCGGGGGGTTCTGGTAACCCTCCCGGTAATCCGGTAAAATCCCGATTTCACCCGGAACACTTCCGATGTCCAAACATAGGCTTCCAATATATCAATCTTTATGTCTCGACCATTTCGAGACTCCTCATCATGTCCGTGATCACATCCGGGACTCCGAACAACCGTCGGTACATCAAAATGCATAAACTCATAATAACTGTCATCGTAACGTTAAGCGTGCGGACCCTACGGTTCGAGAACAATGTAGACATGACCGAGACACGTCTCCGGTCAATAACCAATAGCGGGACCAGGATGCCCATATTGGCTCCTACATATTCTACGAAGATCTTTATCGGTCAGACCGCATAACAACATACGTTGTTCCCTTTGTCATCGGTATGTTACTTGCCCGAGATTCGATCGTCGGTATCCAATACCTAGTTCAATCTCGTTACTGGCAAGTCTCTTTACTCGTTCCGTAATACATCATCTCACAACTAACATCTTAGTTATAATGCTTGCAAGGCTTATGTAATGTGTATTACCGAGAGGGCCCAGAGATACCTCTCCGACACTCGGAGTGACAAACCCTAATCTCGAAATACGCCAACCCAACATCTACCATTGGAGACACCTGTAGTACTCCTTTATAATCACCCAGTTACGTTGTGACGTTTGGTAGTACCCAAAGTGTTCCTCCGGTAAACGGGAGTTGCATAATCTCATAGTTATAGCAACATGTATAAGTCATGAAGAAAGCAATAGCAACATACTAAACGATTGGGTGCTAAGCTAATGGAATGGGTCATGTCAATCAGATCATTCAACTAATGATGTGACCTCGTTAATCAAATAACAACTCTTTGTTCATGGTTAGGAAACATAACCATCTTTGATTAATGAGCTAGTCAAGTAGAGGCATACTAGTGACACTCTGTTTGTCTATGTATTCACACATGTATTATGTTTCCGGTTAATACAATTCTAGCATGAATAATAAACATTTATCATGATATAAGGAAATAAATAATAACTTTATTATTGCCTCTAGGGAATATTTCCTTCAGTCTCCCACTTGCACTAGAGTCAATAATCTAGATTACACGGTAATGATTCTAACACCCATGGAGCCTTGGTGCTGATCATATTTTGCTCGTGGAAGAGGCTTAGTCAACGGGTCTGCAACATTCAGATCCGTATGTATCTTGCAAATCTCTATGTCTCCCACCTGGACTAGATCCTGGATGGAGTTGAAGCGTCTCTTGATGTGTTTGGTCCTTTTGTGAAATCTGGATTCCTTTGCCAAAGCAATTGCACCAGTATTGTCACAAAAGATTTTCATTGGACCCGATGTACTAGGTATGACACCTAGATCGGATATGAACTCCTTCATCCAGACTCCTTCGTTCGCTGCTTCCGAAGCAGCTATGTACTCCGCTTCACATGTAGATCCCGCTACGACGCTTTGTTTAGAACTGCACCAACTGACAGCTCCACCGTTTAAAGTAAACACGTATCCGGTTTGCGATTTAGAATCGTCCGGATCAGTGTCAAAGCTTGCGTCAACGTAACCTCTTACGGTGAGCTCTTTGTCACCTCCATATACGAGAAACATATCCTTAGTCCTTTTCAGGTATTTCAGGATGTTCTTGACCGCTGTCTAGTGATCCACTCCTGGATTACTTTGGTACCTCCCTGCTAAACTTATAGCAAGGCACACATCAGGTCTGGTACACAGCATTGCATACATGATAGAGCCTATTGCTGAAGCATAGGGAACATCTTTCATTTTCTCTCTATCTTCTGCAGTGGTCGGGCATTGAGTCTGACTCAACTTCACACCTTGTAACACAGGCAAGAACCCTTTCTTTGCTTGATCCATTTTGAACTTCTTCAAAATCTTGTCAAGGTATGTGCTTTGTGAAAGTCCAATTAAGCGTCTTGATCTATCTCTATAGATCTTTATGCCTAATATGTAAGCAGCTTCCCCGAGGTCTTTCATCTAAAAACTTTTATTCAAGTATCCCTTTATGCTATCCAGAAATTCTATATCATTTCCAATCAGCAATATGTCATCCACATATAATATCAGAAATGCTACAGAGCTCCCACTCACTTTCTTGTAAATACAGGCTTCTCCAAAAGTCTGTATAAAGCCAAATGCTTTGATCACACTATCAAAACGTTTATTCCAACTCCGAGATGCTTGCACCAGCCCATAAATGGATCGCTGGAGTTTGCATACTTTGTTAGCTCCTTTTGGATCGACAAAACCTTCTGGTTGCATCATATACAACTCTTCTTCCAGAAATCCATTCAGGAATGCAGTTTTGACATCCATCTGCCAAATTTCATAATCATAAAATGCGGCAATTGCTAACATGATTCTGACAGACTTAAGCATCGCTACGGGTGAGAATGTCTCATCGTAGTCAACCCCTTGAACTTGTCGAAAACCTTTTGCAACAAGTCGAGCTTTATAGACAGTAACATTACCGTCAGCGTTAGTCTTTTTCTTGAAGATCCATTTATTCTCAATTGCTTGCCGATCATCGGGCAAGTCAACCAAAGTCCATACTTTGTTCTCATACATGGATCCCATCTCAGATTTCATGGCCTTAAGCCACTTTGCGGAATCTGGGCTCACCATCGCTTCTTCATAGTTCGTAGGTTCATCATGATCTAGTAGCATGACTTCCAGAACTGGATTACCGTACCACTCTGGCGCGGATCTTGCTCTGGTTGATCTACGAGGTTCAGTAGTATCTTGTTCTGAAGTTTCATGATCATTATCATCAACTTCCTCACTTATTGGTGTAGGTGTCGCAGAAACAGTTTTCTGTGATGTACTACTTTCTAATAAGGGAGCGGGTACAGTTACCTCGTCAAGTTCTACTTTCCTCCCACTCACTTCTTTCGAGAGAAACTCCTTCTCAAGAAAGTTTCCGAATTTAGCAACAAAAGTCTTGCCTTCGGATCTGTGATAGAAGGTGTATCCAATAGTTTCCTTTGGATATCCTATGAAGACACATTTCTCCGATTTGGGTTCGAGCTTATCAGGTTGAAGCTTTTTCACATAAGCATCGCAACCCCAAACTTTAAGAAACGACAACTTTGGTTTCTTGCCAAACCACAGTTCATAAGGCGTCGTCTCAACGGATTTTGATGGTGCCCTATTTAACGTGAATGTGGCCGTCTCTAAAGCATATCCCCAAAACGATAGCGGTAAATCAGTAAGAGACATCATAGATCGTACCATATCTAGTAAAGTACGATTACGACGTTCGGACACACCATTATGCTGTGGTGTTCCGGGTGGCGTGAGTTGCGAAACTATTCCACAATTTTTCAAATGTATACCAAACTCGTAACTCAAATATTCTCCTCCACGATCAGATCGTAGAAACTTTATTTTCTTGTTACGATGATTTTCAACTTCACTCTGAAATTCCTTGAACTTTTCAAATGTTTCAGACTTGTGTTTCATCAAGTAGATATACCCATATCTGCTTAAATCATCTGTGAAGGTGAGAAAATAACGATATCCGCCACGAGCCTCAATATTCATCGGACCACATACATCGGTATGTATGATTTCCAATAAATCTGTTGCTCCCTCCATAGTACCGGAGAACGGTGTTTTAGTCATCTTGCCCATGAGGCACGGTTCGCAAGTACCAAGTGATTCATAATCAAGTGGTTCCAAAAGTCCATCAGTATGGAGTTTCTTCATGCGCTTTATACCGATATGACCTAAACGGCAGTGCCACAAATAAGTTGCACTATCATTATCAACTCTGCATCTTTTGGCCTCTACATTATGAATATGTGTATCACTACTATCGAGATTTAACAAGAATAGACCACTCTTCAAGGGTGCATGACCATAAAAGATATTACTCATATAAATAGAACAACCATTATTCTCTGATTTAAATGAATAACCGTCTCGCATTAAACAAGATCCAGATATAATGTTCATGCTCAACGCTGGCACCAAATAACAATTATTTAGGTCTAATATTAATCCCGAAGGTAGATGTAGAGGTAGCGTGCCGACCGCGATCACATCGACTTTGGAACCGTTTCCCATGCGCATCGTCACCTCGTCCTTAGCTAATCTTCACTTAATCCGTAGTCCCTGTTTCGAGTTGCAAATATTAGCAACAGAACCAGTATCAAATACCCAGGTGCTACTGCGTGCATTAGTAAGGTACACATCAATAACATGTATATCACATATACCTTTGTTCACCTTGCCATCCTTCTTATCCGCCAAATACTTGGGGCAGTTCCGCTTCCAGTGACCAGTCTGCTTGCAGTAGAAGCACTCAGTTTCAGGCTAAGGTCCAGACTTGGGTTTCTTCTCCTGAGCAGCAACTTGCTTGCCGTTCTTCTTGAAGTTCCCCTTCTTCTTCCCTTTGCCCTTTTTCTTGAAACTAGTGGTTTTGTTAACCATCAACACTTGATGCTCCTTCTTGATTTCTACCTCCGCAGCTTTCAGCATTGCGAAGAGCTCGGGAATAGTCTTGTTCATCCCTTGCATATTATAGTTCATCACGAAGCTCTTGTAGCTTGGTGGCAGTGATTGGAGAATTCTGTCAATGACGCAATCATCTGGAAGATTAACTCCCATCTGAATCAAGTGATTGTTATACCCAGACATTTTGAGTATATGCTCACTGACAGAACTGTTCTCCTCCATCTTGCAGCTATAGAACTTATTGGAGACTTCATATCTCTCAATCCGGGCATTTGCTTGAAATATTAACTTCAACTCCTGGAACATCTCATATGCTCCATGACGTTCAAAACGTCGTTGAAGTCCCGATTCTAAGCCATAAAGCATGGCACACTGAACTATCGAGTAGTCATCAGCTTTGCTCTGCCAGACGTTCATAACATCTGGTGTTGCTCCAGCAGCAGGCCTGGCACCCAGCGGTGCTTCCAGGACGTAATTCTTCTGTGCAGCAATGAGGATAATCCTCAAGTTACGGACCCAGTCCGTGTAATTGCTACCATCATCTTTCAACTTTGCTTTCTCAAGGAACGCATTAAAATTCAACGGAACAACAGCACGAGCCATCTATCTACAATCAACATAAACAAGCAAGATACTATCAGGTACTAAGTTCCTGATAAATTTAAGTTCAATTAATCATATTACTTAAGAACTCCCACTTAGATAGACATCCCTCTAATCCTCTAAGTGATCACGTGATCCAAATCAACTAAACCATGTCCGATCATCACGTGAGATGGAGTAGTTTCATCGGTGAACATCATTATGTTGATCATATCTACTATATGATTCACGCTCAACCTTTTGGTCTCAGTGTTTCAAAGCCATATCTGCATATGCTAGGCATGTCAAGTTTAACCCAAGTATTTCTGCGTGTGCAAAACTAGCTTGCACCCGTTGTATATGAACGTAGAGCTTATCACACCCGATCATCACGTGGTGTCTCGGCACGACGAACTTTGGCAATGGTGCATACCCAGGGAGAACACTTGTACCTTGAAATTTAGTGAGAGATCATCTTATAATGCTACCGTCAATCAAGTGTAATAAGATGCATAAAGGATAAACATCACATGCAATCAATATAAGTGATATGATATGGTCATCATCATCTTGTGCCTTTGATCTCCATCTCCATAGCACTGTCATGATCACCATCGTCACCGGCGCGACACCTTGATCTCCATTGTAGCATCATTATCGTCTCGCCAACTATTGCTTGTACGACTATCGCTACCGCTTAGTGATAAAGTAAAGCAACTCAACAAATCCTAATCTCAATCTATGCCAACTCAACAAGTACCATTGGAGACACCTGTAGAGCACCTTTATAATCACCCAGTTATGTTGTGACATTTGGTAGCACACAAAGTGTTCCTCCGGTAATCGGGAGTTCCACTTAGATAGACATCCCTCTAATCATATAAGTGATCACGTGATCCATATCAACTAAACCATGTCCGATCATCACATGAGATGGAGTAGTTTTCAATGGTGAACATCACTATGTTGATCATATCTACTATATGATTCACGCTCGACCTTTCGGTCTCCGTGTTCCGAGGCCATATCTGTATATGCTTGGCTCGTCAAGTATAACCTGAGTATTCCGCATGTGCAACTGTTTTGCACCCGTTGTATTTGAACGTAGAGCCTATCACACCCGATCATCACGTGGTGTCTCAGCACGAAGAACTTTCGCAACGGTGCATACTCCGGGAGAACACTTCTTGATAATTTAGTGAGAGACCATCTTATAATGCTACCGTCAATCAAAGCAAGATAAGATGCATAAAAGATAAACATCACATGCAATCAATATAAGTGATATGATATGGCCATCATCATCTTGTGCTTGTGATCTCCATCTCCGAAGCACCATCATGATCACCATCGTCACCGGCGCGACACCTTGATCTCCATCGTAGCATCGTTGTCGTCTCGCCAATCTTATGCTTCCATGACTATCACTACCGTTTAGCAATAAAGTAAAGCATTACATCGCGATTGCATTGCATACAATAAAGCGACAACCATATGGCTCCTGCCAGTTGCCGATAGCTTGGTTACAAAACATGATCATCTCATACAATAAAATCAGCATCATGCCTTGACCATATCACATCACAACATGCCCTGCAAAAACAAGTTAGACGTCCTCTACTTTGTTGTTGCAAGTTTTACGTGGCTGCTACGGGCTTAAGCAAGAACTCATCTCACCTACGCATCAAAACCACAACGATAGTTTGTCAAATAGACTCCGTTTTAACCTTCTCAAGGACCGGGCGTAGCCACACTCGGTTCAACTAAAGTTGGAGAGACAGTCGCCCGCAAGCCATCTATGTGCAAAGCACGTCGAGGGAACCGGTCTCGCGTAAGCGTACGCGTAAGGTTGGTCCGGGTCGTCTCGTCCAACAATACCGCCGAACCAAAGTATGACATGCTGGTAGGCAGTATGACTTGTATCGCCCACAACTCACTTGTGTTCTACTCGTGCAAATAACATCTAACCATAAAACCTAGGCTCGGATGCCATTGTTGGGGAACGTAGTAATTTTAAAAAATTTCCTACGCACACGCAAGATCATGGTGATGCATAGCAACGAGGGGGAGAGTCTGATCTACGTACCCTTGTAGATCGCAACGGAAGCATTGACACAACGTAGAGGAAGTAGTCGTACGTCTTCTTCCCGATCCGACCGATCCAAGCACCGTTACTCCGGCACCTCCGAGTTCTTAGCACACGTTCAGCTTGATGACGATCCCCGGGCTCCGATCCAGCAAAGCTTCGGGGAGGAGTTCCGTCAGCACGACGGTGTGGTGACGATCTTGATGTACTACCGACACAGGGCTTTGCCTAAGCACTACAATGGTATGATCGAGGTGGAATTTGGTGGCAGGGGGCACCGCACACGGCTAAGGAACGATCTCAAGGATCAACTTGTGTGTTTAGAGGTGCCCCCTGCCCCCGTATATAAAGGTTTCAAGGGGAGGGGCTGGCCGGCCAAGGTGGGAGGCGCAGGAGGAGTCCTACTCCTACCGGGAGTAGGACTCCCCCCTCCAATCCTAGTCCAACTAGGTTTCCTCAAGTGGGAAAGAGAGAGGGGGTGGCCGGCCACCTTCCCTAGTCCTAATAGGACTAGGGGAAGGGGGGAGGCGCGCAGCCCATGGGGCAGCCCTTTCACCTTTCCACTAAGGCCCATGTTGGCCCATTTGGCTCCCGGGGGGTTCCGGTAACCCTCCCGGTAATCCGGTAAAATCTCGATTTCACCCGGAACACTTCCGATGTCCAAACATAGGCTTCCAATATATCAATCTTTATGTCTCGACCATTTCGAGACTCCTCATCATGTCTGTGATCACATCCGGGACTCCGAACAACCTTCGGTACATCAAAATGCATAAACTCATAATAACTGTCATCGTAACGTTAAGCGTGCGGACCCTACGGTTCGAGAACAATGTAGACATGACCGAGACACGTCTCCGGTCAATAACCAATAGCGGGACCTGGATGCCCATATTGGCTCCTACATATTCTACGAAGATCTTTATCGGTCAGACCGCATAACAACATACGTTGTTCCCTTTGTCATCGGTATGTTACTTGCCCGAGATTCGATCGTCGGTATCCAATACCTAGTTCAATCTCGTTACTGGCAAGTCTCTTTACTCGTTCCGTAATACATCATCTCACAACTAACATCTTAGTTATAATGCTTGCAAGGCTTATGTAATGTGTATTACCGAGAGGGCCCAGAGATACCTCTCCGACACTCGGAGTGACAAACCCTAATCTCGAAATACGCCAACCCAACATCTACCATTGGAGACACCTGTAGTACTCCTTTATAATCACCCAGTTACGTTGTGACGTTTGGTAGTACCCAAAGTGTTCCTCCGGTAAACGGGAGTTGCATAATCTCATAGTTATAGGAACATGTATAAGTCATGAAGAAAGCAATAGCAACATACTAAACGATCGGGTGCTAAGCTAATGGAATGGGTCATGTCAATCAGATCATTCAACTAATGATGTGACCTCGTTAATCAAATAACAACTCTTTGTTCATGGTTAGGAAACATAACCATCTTTGATTAACGAGCTAGTCAAGTAGAGGCATACTAGTGACATTCTGTTTGTCTATGTATTCACACATGTATTATGTTTCCGGTTAATACAATTCTAGCATGAATAATAAACATTTATCATGATATAAGGAAATAAATAATAACTTTATTATTGCCTCTAGGGCATATTTCCTTCAAACCAGCCGGTTGCCGACTGCGCCAACCAGCCGGCTGCCGACTGCGCCAACCAGCCGGCTGCCGACTACGCCAACCAGCCGGCTGCCGACTGCGCCAACCAGCCGGTTGCCGACTGCAGCCCGACAAGACCCCGACAAGACGGCCATACCGCGGACAAGACAACCATACCACGACGCCATCATCTACAGTGTACCGTGTCCCCTAGGTACTGATTTATAAAGTACCCTAGGGGACAAGCATGACATGCACCATGCCACTAGCTATGCCTACATAGCTTGGCTTGTAAGCTACCCAAGGTAGCTTACATCCAACGCCACCACCATTTAGCTTAGGTAGCAAGCTAGCTCCCACTATATATAGCAACCATCCATCCATCCATCAGGATGGACTCACACACACACATGCATACATGCTCACGTATGGACACACATCCATACGGCCACTAGTGCCGAGGGCACCACGCCTCACACTCGGGTGCTCACATATTTACACAGACACAAGGCCAGATGCCTATGGCACTGACCTCAGATACAGCTCTAGGAGCAACTCTGTACCAGATATATCAGATACACTCAGACATGCAGCAGTAGGAGTATTATCTCTCCGGAGAGCTCCGAAGCTGGGTAAACCACAGCGTGCTACTCGCATACCCGCTCCCGGTCCTATCAGCAGCAGTCCTACCCACACACTAAGCCCTTGTGGCATCTGTCGACTCGCAAGCCCCCTGTGAGAAATACCACGACATAGGGTCCGCACGCTTAACGTTCGATGACAATTTGTATTATGAGTTATATGATTTGATGTACCGAAGGTTGTTCGGAGTCCCGTGTGAGATCACGGACATGACGAGGAGTCTCAAAATGGTCGAGACGTAAAGATCGATATATTGGAAGGCTATATTCGGACATCGGAAAGGTTCTGAGTGATTCGGGTATTTTCGGAGTACTGGAGAGTTACGGGAATTCGCCGGGGGAAGTAGTGGGCCTTAATGGGCCATACGGGAAAGGAGAGAAGGGCCACAAGGGGTGGCCGCGTGCCCCCCATGGCAAGTTCTAATTGGACTAGGGAGGGGGCGGCACCCCCTCTCTTTCCTTCTCCCTCTCCTACTCCTTCCCTCTCTCCCCTCTTGCAAAAGGAAGGGGACTCCAACTATGAATGGGAATCCTAGTTGGACTCCCCCTATAGGCGTGCCCCTCCTAGGCCGGCCTCCTCTTCCCCCCTCCTTTATATACGTGGGCATGGGGCACCCCAAAGGGACTCCAAGATTTGTCTTAGCCATGTGTGGTGCCCCCCTCCACAGAAACACACCTCGGTCATATCATTGTAGTGCTTAGGCGAAGCCCTGCGCCGGTAACTTCATCATCACCGTCACCACGCCGTCGGGCTGACGAAACTCTCCCTCGGGCTCAGCTGGATCAAGAGTTCGAGGGACGTCACTGAGCTGAATGTGTGTAGATCGCGGAGGTGTCGTGCGTTCGGTACTTGATCGGTTGGATCGTGAAGACGTTCGACTACATCAACCGCATTACTTAACGCTTCCACTTTCGGTCTACGAGGGTACGTAGACACACTCTCCCCTCTCGTTGCTATGCATCTCCTAGATAGATCTTGCGTGATTGTAGGAATTTTTTTGAAACACTGCGATCCCCAACAGTGGCATCCGAGCCTGGTCTATGCGTAGATGTTATATGCACGAGTAGAACACAAAGAGTTGTGGGCGATAATAGTCATACTGCTTACTAGCATGTCATATTTTGATTAGGCGGTATTGTTGGATGAAGCGGCCTAGACCGACATTACATGACCGCGTTCATGAGACTGGTTCTACCGACGTGCTTCGCACATAGGTGGCTAGTGGGTGTCTGTTTCTCCAACTTTAGTTGAATCGAGTGTGACTACGATCGGTCCTTGTTGAAGGTTAAAACAACAAACTTGATGAAAAATCATTGTTTTTTTATGCGTAGGTAAGAACGGTTATTGCTAAGCCCGTAGCAGCCACGTAAAACTTACAACAACAAAGTAGAGGACGTCTAACTTGTTTTTGCAGGGCATGTTTGTGATGTGATATGGTCAAGACATGATTATATAAATTGTTGTATGAGATGATCATGTTTTGTAACACAGTTATAGGCAACTGGCAGGAGCCATATGGTTGTCGCTTTATTGTATGAAATGCAATCGCCATGTAATTGATTTACTTTATCACCAAGCGGTAATGATAGTCGTGGAGGCAATAGTTGGCGAGACGACAACGATGCTTCGATGGAGATCAAGGTGTCAAGCCGGTGACGATGGTGACCATGACGGTGCTTTGGAGATGGAGATCAAAGTCACAAGATGATGATGGCCATATCTTATCACTTATATTGATTGCATGTTATGTTTATCCATTATGCATCTTATTTTTCTTAGTACGGCGGTAGCATTATAAGATGATCTCTCACTAAATTTCAAGGTATAAGTGTTCTCCCTGAGTATGCACCGTTGCTACAGTTCGTCTGCCGAGACACCACGTGATGATCGGGTGTGATAAGCTCTACGTTCACATACAATGGGTGCAAGCCAGTTTTTGCACATGCAGAATACTCAGGTTAAACTTAACGAGCCTAGCATATGCAGATATGGCCTCGGAACACTGAGACCGAAAGGTCAAGAGTGAATCATATAGTAGATATGATCAACATAGTGATGTTCACCATTGAAAACTACTCCATCTCATGTGATGATCGGACATGGTTTAGTTGATATGGATCACGTGATCACTTAGATGATTAGAGGGATGTCTATCTAAGTGTGAGTTCTTAAGTAATATGATTAAGTGAACTTAAATTTATCATGAACTTAGTCCTGATAGTATTTGCATATCTATGTTGTAGATCAATTCACGTATAGCTTCCCCGTTTTATTTATGATATGTTCCTAGAGAAAACTATGTTGAAAGATTTTAGTAGAAATGATGCGGACTAGCTCCATGATATGAGGATTATCCTCATTGCTGCACAAAAGAATTATGTCCTTGATGCACCCTAGGTGACAGAACTATTGCAGGAGCAGGTGCAGACATTATGAACGTTTGACAAGCTCGGTATGATGACTACTTGATAGTTTAGTGCACCATGCTTTACGGCTTAGAACCCAGACTTCAAAAATGTTTTGAACGCAATGGAGCATATGAGATGTTCCAAGAGCTGAAAATGATATTTCAGACTCATGCCCGAGTCGAGAGGTATGAGATTTCTACCAAGTATTTTTGCCTACAAAATGGAGAATAGCTCAACCAGTGAGCATGTGCTCAGAATGTCTGAGTACTACAATCGATTGAATCAAGTGGGAGTTAATCTTTCAGATAAGATAGTGATTGAGAAAGTTCTCTAGTCACTATCACCAAGTTACTGGAACTTCGTGATGAACTATAATATGCAGGGGATGACGAAAATGATTACTCGAGATCTTCGCGATGTTGAAATCGGCGAAGGTAGAAATCAAGAAAAGCATCAAGTGTTGATGGTTGACCAGACCACTAGTTTCAAGTAAAAGGGCAATGGAAAGAAAGGGAACTTCAAGAAGAATGACAAGCAAGTTTCCACTCCCATGAAGAAGCACAAAGCTAGGCAAGCCTGAAACTAAGTGCTTCTACTGCAAAGGAAATGGTCACTGGAAGCAGAACTGCCCCAAATACTTGGCGGATAAGAAGGATGGCAAAGTGAACAAAAGTATATATATGATGTACATGTTATTGATGTGAACTTTACTAGTACTCATAGTAGCCCCTGGGTATTTGATACTGGTTCGGTTGCTATGATTAGTAACTTGAAACATGAGCTATAAAATAAACAAAGACTAGTTGAGGGCAAGGTGACAATGTGTGTTGGAAGTGATTCCAAGGTTGATAAGATCACAATCGCACACTCCCTTTACCTTCGGGATTAGTGTTGAACCTAAAATAAATGTTACTTGGTGTTTGTGTTGAGCATAATATGATTGGATCATGTTTATTGCAATAAGGTTATTCGTTTAAGTCAAAGAATAATTGTTACTCTGTTTACATGAATAAAACCTTCTGTGGTCATACACCCAAGGTGAATGGTTTATTGAATCTCATTCGTAGTGATACACATATTCATGATATTGATGCCAAAATATGCAAAGTTGATAATGATAGTGCAACATACTAGTGGCACCGCCGTTTATGTCATATTGGTGTAAAGCGCATGAAGAAACTCCATGCGGATGGACTTTTGGAATCACTTGATCATGAATCATTTGATGCTTGCGAACCATCCCTCATGGGAAAAATGACAAAGACTCCGTTCTCCGGAACAATGGAGCGAGCCACTAACTTATTGGAAGTAATACATACCGATGTATGCGGTCCGATGAGTGTTGAGGCTCACGGCGGGTATCGTTATTTTTCTGACCTTCACAGATGATTTGATCAGATATGGGTATATCTACTTAATGAAACATAAGTCTGAAACATTTGAAAAGTTCAAAGAATTTCATAGTGAAGTGGAAAATCATTGTAACAAGAAAATTAAGTTTCTACGATCTGATCGTGGAGGTGAATATTTTGAGTTATGAGTCTGGTCTTCATTTGAAACAATGCAGAATAGTTTCGCAACTCATGCCACCTGGAACACCACAGTGTAACGGTGTGCCCGAACGTCATAACTGCACTTTATTAGATATGGTGCGATCTATGATGTCTCTTACTGATTTACCCCTATCGTTTTTGGGGTTATGCATTAGAGACAGCTACATTCATGTTAAATAGGGCACCGTCTAAATCCGTTGAGATGACACCGTATGAACTATGGTTTAGCAAGAGACCTAAGTTGTCATTTCTTAAAGTTTGGGGTTGCGATGCTTATGTGAAAACGTTTTAGCCTGATAAGCTCGAACCCAAATCGGAGAAGTGCGTCTTCATAGGATACCCAAAAGAAACTGTTGGGTACACCTTCTATCATAGATCCGAAGGCAAGATATTCGTTGCTAAGAATGGATCCTTTCTAGAGAAGAAGTTTCTCTCGAAAGAAGTGAGTGGGAGGAATGTAGAACTTGATGAGGTAATTATACCTTCCCCCAAATTGGAAAGTAGTTAATCTCATAAATCAGTTCTAGTGATTCCTATGCCAATTAGTGAGGAAGCTAATGATGATGATCATGAAACTTCAGATGAAGTTACTACCGAACCTCGTAGGTCAACTAGAGTATGGTCCGCACCAGAGTGGTACGGTAATCCTTTCTGGAAGTCATGCTACTAGATCATGACGAACCTACGAACTATGAGGAAGCGATGATGAGCCCAGATTTTGCAAAATGGCTTGAGGCCATGAAATCTGAGATGGGATCCATGTATGAGAACAAAGTTTGGAATTTGGTTAACTTGCCTAATGATCGGCAAGCCATTGAGAATAAATGGATCTTCAAGAGGAAGACATACACTGATAGTAGTATTACTATATACAAAGCTCAAATTGTCGCAAAAGGTTTTCGACAAGTTCAAGATGTTGACTACGATGGTATTTTCTCACTCCTAGCGATGCTTAAGTCTATCCGAATCATGTTAGCAATTTCCACGTTTTATTAAATCTGGCAAATGGATGTCAGAATGCATTCCTTAATGGATTTCTTAAAGAAGAGTTGTATATGATGCAACAAGAAGGTTTTGTCAATCCTGAAGGTGCTAACAAAGTGTGCAACATCCAGCGATCCATCTATGGACTAGTGCAGGCATCTCAGAGTTGGAATATATGCTTTGATAAAGTGATCAAAGCATATGGTTTTATATAGACTTGCGGTGAAGCCTGTATTTATAAGAAAGTGAGTGGGAGCACTACAACATTTCTGATAAGTATATGTGAATGACATATTGTTGATCGGAAATGATGTAGAATTTTCTGGAAATCATAAAGGGGTGTTTGAAAGGAGTTTTTCAAAGAAAGATCTCGGTGAAGCTACTTACATATTGAGCATCAAGATCTATAGAGATTGATCAAGACGCTTGTATATTTTTCAATGAGTACATATATTGACAAGATTTTGAAGTAGTTCAAAATGGAACAGTCAAAGAAGGAGTTCTTGCCTGTGTTGCAAGGTGTGAAGTTGAGTAAAGACTCAAAACCCGACCATGGCAGAAAATAGAAAGAGAATGAAAAGTCATTCCCTATGCCTCAGCCATAAGTTCTATAAAGTATGCTACGATGTGTACCATACCTATTGTGTACCTCACGAAGAGCTTGGCAAGAGGGTACAATAGTGATCCAGGAGTGGATCACTGGACATCGGTCAAAATTATCCTTAGTAGAATAAGGATATGTTTCTCGGTTATGGAGGTGACAAAAAAATTCGTCGTAAAGAGTTACGTTGATGCAAGTTTTGACACCGGTCTGGATGACCCTGAGCCTCAATCTGGAAACATATTGAAAGTGGGACCAATTAGCTAGAGTAGCTCCGTGCAGAGCATTGTAGACATAGAAAAATTTGTAAAGTACATACGACTCTGAATGTGGCAGACCCCTTGACTAAATTTTTCTCACAAGCAAGACATGATCACTCTTTGGGTGTTAATCACATAGCGATGTGAACTAGATTATTGACACTAGTAAACCCTTTGGGTATTAGTCACATGGAAATGTGAACTAATCACATAAAGATGTGAACTATTGGTGTTAAATCACATGACGATGTGAACCAGATTATTGACTCTAGTGCAAGTGGGAGACTGAAGGAAATATGCCCTAGAGGCAATAATAAAGTCATTATTTATATTTCCTTATATCATGATAAATGTTTATTATTCATGCTATAATTGTATTAACCGGGAACTTGATACATGTGTGAATACATAGACAAACAGAGTGTCCCTAGTATGCCTCTACTTGACTAGCTCGTTAATCAAATATGGTTAAGTTTCCTAGCCATAGACATGTGTTTTCATTTGATGAACGGGATCACATCATTATAGAATTATGTGATGGAAAAGACCCATCCGTTAGCTTAGCACTATGATCGTTTAGTTTGTTGCTATTGCTTTATTCATGACTTATACATGTTCCTATGACTATGAGATTATGCAACTCCCGAATACCGGAGGAACACTTAGTGTGCTATCAAACGTTACAACATAACTGGGTGATTATCAAGATGCTCTATAGGTGTCTCTGATGGTGTTTGTTGAGTTGGCATAGATCGAGATTAGGATTTGTCACTCCGATTGTCGGAGAGGTATCTCTGGGCCCTCTCGGTAATGCTCATCACTATAAGGCTTGCAAGAAATGTGACTATAGAGTTAGTTACGGGATGGGGATGATCCATTACGGAACGAGTAAAGAGACTTGCCGGTAACGAGATTGAACTAGGTATGAGGATATCGACGATCGAATCTCGAGCAAGTAACATACCGATGACAAAGGGAACAACCTACGTTGTTATGCAGTTTGACCGATAAAGATCTTTGTAGAATATGTAGGAACCAATATGAGCATCCAGGTTCCGCTATTGGTTATTGACCGGAGATGTGTCTCGGTCATGTCTACATAGTTCTCGAACCCGTAGGGTCTGCATGCTTAATGTTCGATGACGATTTGTATTATGAGCGATGTGATTTGATCTACCGAAGGTTGTTCAGAGTCCCGGATGAGATCACGGACATGACGAGGAGTCTCTAAATGGTCGAGACGTAAAGATCAATATATTGGAAGGCTATGTTCGGACATCGGAAAGGTTCTGAGTGATTCGGGTATTTTTTGGAGTACCGGAGAGTTACGGGAATTCGCCGGGGAAGTAGTGGGCCTTAATGGGCCATACGTGGGCAGGGGGCACCCCAAAGGGACTCCAAGTTTTGTCATAGCCTTGTGCGGTGCCCCCCTCCACAGAAACACTCCTCGGTCATATCGTTGCAGTGCTTAGGCGAAGCCCTGCGCCGGTGACTTCATCATCACCGTCACCACGCCGTCGTGCTGACAAAATTCTCCCTTGGCCTTAGCTGGATCAAGAGTTCAAGGGACGTCACCGAGCTTAATGTGTGCAGATCGTAGAGGTGCCGTGTGTTCGGTACTTGCTCAGTTGGATCGTGAAGACGTTCGACTACATCAACCGCGTTACTTAACGCTTCCACTTTTGGTCTACGAGGGTACGTAGACACACTCTCCCCTCTCGTTGCTATTGTTGGGGAACGTAGTAATTTCAAAAAAATTCCTACGCACACGCAAGATCATGGTGATGCATAGCAACGAGAGGGGAGAGTGTTGTCCACGTACCCTCGTAGACCGAAAGCGGAAGCGTTAGCACAACGCAGTTGATGTAGTCGTACGCCTTCACAATCCGACCGATCCAAGTACCGAACGCACGGCACCTCCGAGTTCAGCACACGTTCAGCTCGATGACGTCCCGCGAACTCCGATCCAGCAGAGCTTCACGGGAGAGTTCCGTCAGCACGACGGCGTGGTGACGGTGATGATGTTGCTACCGACGCAGGGCTTCACCTAAGGACCGCTACGATATGATCGAGGTGGAATATGGTGGAGGTGGGCACCACACACGGCTAGGAGAGATCAACCGATCAACTTGTGTGGCTAGAGGTGCCCCCTGCCCCTGTATATAAAGGAGCAAGGGGGGAGGCCGGCCGGCCCTCTATGGGCGCGCCAGGAGGAGGAGTCCTCCTCCTAATAGGAGTAGGACTTCCCTTTCCTACTCCTACTAGGAGGAGGAAAGGAAGGAGGAGAAGGAGAAGGAAGGAGAAGGAGGAAAAAGAGGAAAGGGGGGCCGGCCCCGTAGTCCAATTCGGTTTGGGCTAGGGGGGCCGCGCGCCCTGCCTCCTCTCTTCCACCACTTTGCCCATGAGGCCCATTACTTCTTCCTCGTATTCCCGTAACTCCCCGGTACCCCCGAAAATACCCGAATCACTCGGAACCTTTCTTATGTCCGAATATAGTCGTCCAATATATCGATCTTTACATCTCGACCATTTCGAGACTCCTCGTCATGTCCCCGATCTCATCCGGGACTCCGAACTACCTTCGGTGCATCAAATCACATAAACTCATAATACAATTGTCACCGAAACTTTAAGCGTGCGGACCCTACGGGTTCGAGAACTATGTAGACATGAACGAGACATGTCTCCGGTCAATAACCAATAGCGGCACCTGGATGCTCGTATTGGCTCCCACATATTCTACGAAGATCTTTATCGGTCAGACCGCATAACAACATACGTTGTTCCCTTTGTCATCGGTATGTTACTTGCGCGAGATTCGATTGTTGGTATCTCAATACCTAGTTCAATCTCGCTACCAGCAAGTCTCTTTACTTGTTCCGTAATACATCATCCTGCAACTAACTCATTAGTTGCAATGCTTGCAAGGCTTAAGTGATGTGCATTACCGAGAGGGCCCAGAGATACCTCTCCGACAATCGGAGTGACAAATCCTAATCTCGAAATACGCCAACCCAACAAGTACCTTCGGAGACACCTGTAGAGCACCTTTATAATCACCCAGTTATGTTGTGACGTTTGGTAGCACACAAAGTGTTCCTCTGGTAAACGGGAGTTGCATAATCTCATAGTCATAGGAACATCTATAAGTCATGAAGAAAGCAATAGCAACAAACTAAATGATCAAGTGCTATGCTAACGGAATGGGTCAAGTCAATCACATCATTCTCCCAACGATGTGATCCTGTTAATCAAATGACAACTCATGTCTATGGTTAGGAAACATAACCATCTTTGATCAACGAGCTAGTCAAGTAGAGGCATACTAGTGACACACTGTTTGTCTATGTATTCACACATGTATTATGTTTCCCGGTTAATACAATTCTAGCATGAATAATAAACATTTATCATGATATAAGGAAATAAATAATAACTTTATTATTGCCTCTAGGGCATATTTCCTTCAGTCTCCCACTTGCACTAGAGTCAATAATCTAGTTCACATCGCCATGTGATTTAATACCAATAGTTCACATCACCATGTGATTAACACCCATAGTTCACATAGACATGTGACCAACACCCAAAGGGTTTACTAGAGTTAGTAATCTAGTTCACATCGCTATGTGATTAACACCCAAAGAGTACTGAGGTGTGATCATGTTTTGCTTGTGAGAGAAGTTTAGTCAACGGGTCTGCCACATTCAGATCCGTAAGTATTTGGCAAATTTCTATGTCAACAATGCTCTGCACAGAGCTACTCTAGCTAATTGCTCCCACTTTCAATATGTATCCAGATTGAGATTTAGAGTCCTCTGGGTCAGTGTCAAAATTTGCATCGATGTAACCCTTTACGACGAACCTTTTGTCACTTCCATAATCGAGAAACATATCCTTATTCCACTAAGGATAATTTTGACCAATTTCCAGTGATCTACTCCTAGATCACTATTGTACTCCTTTGCCAAACTCAGGGCAGGGTATACAATAGGTCTAGTACACAGCATGGCATACTTTATAGAACCTATGGCTGAGGCATAGGGGATGACTTTCATTCTCTCTCTATCTTCTGCCGTGGTCGGGTTTTGAGTCTTACTCAACTTCACACCTTGTAACACAGGCAAGAACTCCTTCTTTGACTGTTCCATTTTGAACTACTTCAAAATCTTGTCAAGGTATGTACTCATTGAAAAACTTATCAAGCGTCTTGATCTATCTCTATAGATCTTGATGCTCAATATGTAAGCAGCTTCACCGAGGTCTTTCTTTGAAAAAACTCCTTTCAAACATTCCTTTATGCTTTGCAGAATAATTCTACATCATCTCCGATCAACAATATGTCATACATATACTTATCAGAAATGTTGTAGTGCTCCCACTCACTTTCTTGTAAATATAGGCTTCACCACAAGTATGTATAAAACTATATGCTTTGATCAACTTATCAAAGCGTATATTCCAACTCCGAGATGCTTGCACCAGTCCATAGATGGATCGCTAGAGCTTGCATATTTTGTTATTACCTGTAGGATCGACAAAACCTTCTGGTTGCATCATATACAACTCTTCTTTAATAAATCCTATTAAGGAATGCCGTTTGGTCTATCCATTTGCCAGATTTCATAAAATGCGGCAATAGCTAACATGATTTGGACAGACTTAAGCATAGATACGAGTGAGAAATTCTCATCATGGTCAACACCTTGAACTTGTCGAAAACCTTTTTGCGACAATTCTAGCTTTGTAGATAGTAACACTACTATCAGCGTCTGTCTTCCTCTTGAAGATCCATTTAATCTCAATGGCTCGCCGATCTTTCGGCAAGTCAATCAAAGTCCATACTTTGTTCTTATACATGGATCTCATCTCAGATTTCATGGCCTCAAGCCATTTCGCGGAATCTGGGCTCATCATCGCTTCCTCATAGTTCGTAGGTTCGTCATGGTCAAGTAACATGACCTCCAGAATAGGATTACCATACCACTCTGGTGCGGATCTCACTCTGGTTTACCTACGAGGTTCGGTAGTAACTTGATCTGAAGTTATATGATCATCATCATTAGCTTCCTCACTAATTGGTGTAGTAGTCATAGGAACAGATTTCTGTGATGAACTACTTTCCAATAAGGGAGCAGGTATAGTTACCTCATCAAGTTCTACTTTTCTCCCACTCACTTCTTTCGAGAGAAACTCCTTTTCTAGAAAGGATCCATTCTCAGCAATGAATATCTTGCCGTCGGATCTATGATAGAAGGTGTACCCAACATTTTCTTTTGGGTATCCTATGAAGACGCACTTCTCCGATTTGGGTTTGAGCTTACCAGGTTGAAACTTTTTCACATAAGCATTGCAACCTCAACGGATTTAGATGGTTCATATGGTGTCGTCTCAGCGGATTTAGATGGTGCCCTATTTAACGTGAATGTAGCTGTCTCTAATGCATAACCCCAAAACGATAGCGGTAAATCAGTAAGAGACATCATAGATCGCACCATATCTAATAAAGTACGGTTACGACATTCAGACACACCATTACACTATGGTGCTCCAGGTGGCGTGAGTAGTGAAACTATTTCACATTGTTTTTAACTAAAGGCCAAACTCGTAACTCAAATATTTTACTTCTGCGATCATATCGTAGAAACTTTTATTTTTGTTACGATGATTCTCCACTTCACTCTGAAATTCTTTGAACTTTTCAAATGTTTCAGACTTGTGTTTCATCAAGTAGATATACTCATATCTGCTCAAATCATCTGTGAAGATCAGAAAATAATGATACCTGCCGCGAGCCTCAATATTCATCGAACCACATACATCAGTATGTATGATTTCCAACAAATCTGTTGCTCGCTCCATTGTTCCTGAGAACGGAGTCTTAGTCATCTTGCCCATGAGGCATGGTTCGCAAGCATCAACTGATTCATAATTAAGTGATTCCAAAATCCTGTCAGCATGGATTTTCTTCATGCGCTTTACACCAATATGACCTAAACGGCAGTGCCACAAATAAGTTGCACTATCATTATTAACTTTGCATCTTTTGGCTTCAATTTTATAAAAATGTGTATCACCACGATCGAGATCCAACAAACCATTTTCATTGGGTGTATGACCATAGAAGGTTTTATTCATGTAAACAGAACAACAATTATTCTCTAACTTACATGAATAACCGTATTGCAATAAACATGATCCAATCATATTCATGCTCAACGCAAACACTAAATAACATTTATTTTAGGTTTAACACTAATCCCGAAAGTATAGGGAGTGGGCGATGATGATCATATCAATCTTGGAACCATTTCCAATACACATCGTCACTTCACCCTTAACTAGTCTCTGTTCATTCTGCAACTCCCGTTTCGAGTTACTATTCTTAGCAACTGAACCAGTATCAAATACCGAGGGGTTGCTATGAACACTAGCAATATACACATCAATAATCTGTATATCAAATATACCTTTCTTCACTTTGCCATCCTTCTTATCCGCCAAATACTTGGGGTAGTTCTGCTTCCAGTGACCAGTTCCTTTGCAGTAGAAGCACTTAGTCTCAGGCTTAGGTCCAAACTTGGGCTTGTTCACTTGAGCAGCAACTTGCTTGCCGTTCTTCCTAAAGTTCCCATTCTTCCCTTTACCCTTTTTTTGAAACTAGTGGTCTTATTAACTATCAACACTTGATGCTTTTCTTTATTTCTACCTTTGTCGATTACAGCATCACAAACAGCTTGGGAATCATTTCCTTTATCCCTTGAATATTATAGTTCATCACGAAGTTCTAGCAACTTGGTAATAGTGACTACAGAACTATGTCAATCACTATCTTATCTGGAAGATTAACTCCCACTTGATTCAAGTGATTGTAGTACTTAGACATTCTGAGCACATGCTCACTAACTGAGCAATTCTCCTCCATCTTGTAGGCAAAGTACTGTCAGAGGTCTCATACCTCTCGACACGGGCATGAGTATGAAATACCAATTTCAACTATTAGAACATTGTATATGCTCTGTGTCGTTCAAAACATTTTTTAAGTCCCGGTTCTAAGCCGTAAAGCATGGTGCACTAAACTATCAAGTAGTCATCATACCGAGCTTTTGTCAAACGTTCATAACGTCTGCATCTGCTCCTGCAATAGGCCTGTCACCTAGCGGTGCATCAAGGACATAATACTTGTGTGCAGCAATAAGATTAATCCTCAGATCACGGATCCAATCCGCATCATTGCTTCTAACATTTTTCAACATAGTTTTCTCTAGGAAAATATAAAAATTAAACGGGGAGCAACATCGCGAGCTATTGATCTACAACATAGATATGCTAATACTACTAGGACTAAATTCATGATAAATTAAAGTTCAATTAATCACATTATTTAAGAACTCCCACTTAGATAGACATCCCTCTAATCCTCTAAGTGATCACGTGATCCATATCAACTAAACCATGTCCGATCATCACGTGAGATGGAGTAGTATCAATGGTGAACATCACTATGTTGATCATATCTACTATATGATTCACGCTCGACCTTTCAGTCTCCGTGTTCCGAGGCCATATCTGTTATATGCTAGGCTCATCAAGTTTAACCTGAGTATTCCGCATGTGCAACTGTTTTGCACCCGTTGTATTTGAACGTAGAGCCTATCACACCCGATCATCACGTGGTGTCTCAGCACGAAGAACTTTCGCAACGGTGCATACTCAGGGAGAACACTTATACCTTGATAATTTAGTGAGAGATTATCTTATAAAGCTACCGCCGAACTAAGAAAAATAAGATGTATAAAAGATAAACATCACATGCAATCATAATATGTGACATGATATGGCCATCATCATCATCTTGTGCCTTTGATCTCCATCTCCAAAGCATCGTCATGATCTCCATCGTCACCGGCATGACACCATGATCTCCATCATCTTGATCTATATCAATGTGTCATCACATGGTTGTCTCGCCAACAATTGCTCTTGCAACTATTGCTATCACATAGCGATAAAGTAAAGGAATTATTTGGCGCTTGCATCTTATGTAATAGAGAGACAACCATAAGGCTTCTGCCAGTTGCCGATAACTTCAACAAAACATGATCATCTTATACAACAACTTATATCTCATCACGTCTTGACCATATCACATCACAACATTCCCTGCAAAAACAAGTTAGACGTCCTCTACTTTGTTGTTGCAAGTTTTACGTGGCTGCTACGGGCTGAGCAAGAACCGTTCTTACCTACGCATCAAAACCACAACGATAGTTTGTCAAGTTGGTGCTGTTTTAACCTTCGCAAGGACCGGGCGTAGCCACACTCGGTTCAACTAAAGTTGGAGAAACTGACACCCGCCAGTCACCTGTGTGCAAAGCACGTCGGTAGAACCAGTCTCGCGTAAGCGTACGCGTAATGTCGGTCCGGGCCGCTTCATCCAACAATATCGCCGAACCAAACTGTGACATGCTGGTAAGCAGTATGACTTATATCGCCCATAACTCACTTGTGTTCTACTCGTGCATATTACATCAACACATAAAACTTGGCTCGGATGCCACTGTTGGGGAACGTAGTAATTTCAAAAGATTTCCTACGCACACGCAAGATCATGGTGATTCATAGCAACGAGAGGGGAGAGTGTTGTCCATGTACCCTCGTAGACCGAAAGCGGAAGCGTTAGCACAATGCGGTTGATGTAGTCGTATGTCTTCATGATCCGACCGATCCAAGTACCGAACGCACGGCACCTCTGAGTTCAGCACATGTTTAGCTCGATGACGTCCCGCGAACTCCGATCAAGCAGAGCTTCACAGGAGAGTTTCGTCAGCACGACGGCGTGGTGACGGTGATGATGTTGCTACCGACGCAGGGCTTCGCCTAAGCACCGCTACGATATGACCGAGGTGGAATATGGTGGAGGGGGGCACCGCACACGGCTGGGAGAGATCAACTGATCAACTTGTGTGTCTAGAGGTGCCCCCCTGCCCTTGCATATAAAGGAGCAAGGGGGAGGCCGGCCGGCCCTCTATGGGCGCGCCAGGAGGAGGAGTCCTCCTCCTAGCAGGAGTAGGACTCCCCTTTCCTACTCCTACTAGGAGGAGGAAAGGAAGGAGGAGAAGGAGAAGGAAGGAGAAGGAGGAAAAAGAGGAAAGGGGGGCCGGCCCCCTAGTCCAATTCGGTTTGGGCTAGGGGGGCCGCGCGCCCTGCCTCTCTCTTCCACCACTTGGCCCATGGGGCCCATTACTTCTTCCTCGTATTCCCGTAACTCCCCTGTACCCCCGAAAATACCCGAATCACTCGGAACCTTTCTTATGTCCGAATATAGTCGTACAATATATCGATCTTTACATCTTGACCATTTCGAGACTCCTCGTCATGTCCCCGATCTCATCCGGGACTCCAAACTACCTTCGGTACATCAAATCACATAAACTCATAATACAATTGTCACCGAAACTTTAAGCATGCGGACCCTACGGGTTCGAGAACTATGTAGACATGACCGAGACATGTCTCCGGTCAATAACCAATAGCGGAACCTGGATGCTCATATTGGCTCCCACATATTCTACGAAGATCTTTATCGGTCAGACCGCATAACAACATACGTTGTTCCCTTTGCCATTGGTATGTTACTTGCCCGAGATTCGATCGTCGGTATCTCAATACCTAGTTCAATATCGTTACCAGCAAGTCTCTTTACTCGTTCCGTAATACATCATCCCGCAACTAACTCATTAGTTGCAATGCTTGCAAGGCTTAAGTGATGTGCATTACCAAGAGGGCCCAGAGATACCTCTCCGACAATCGGAGTGACAAATCCTAATCTCGAAATACGCCAACCCAACAAGTACGTTTAGAGACACCTGTAGAGCACCTTTATAATCACCCAGTTACGTTGTGACGTTTGGTAGCACACAAAGTGTTCCTCTGGTAAACGGGTGTTGCATAATCTCATAGTCATAGGAACATGTATAAGTCATGAAGAAAGCAATAGCAACAAACTAAATGATCAAGTGCTATGCTAACGGAATGGGTCAAGTCAATCACATCATTCTCCTAATGATGTGATCCCGTTAATCAAATGACAACTCATGTCTATGGTTAGGAAACATAACCATCTTTGATCAACGAGCTAGTCAAGTAGAGGCATACTAGTGACACTCTGTTTGTCTATGTATTCACACACGTATTACGTTTCCGGTTAATAAAATTCTAGCATGAATAATAAACATTTATCATGATATAGGGAAATAAATTATAACTTTATTATTGCCTCTAGGGCATATTTCCTTCAGCTATGCATCTCCTAGATAAATCTTGAGCGATCGTAGGAATTTTTTTGAAATACTGCATTCCCCAACATCTACATCAACCTTGCTGCCCTTCCAATGATGTGTAAGTAGTTTACCACATACCTATGGGTCCATAGCTAGTAGCTAGATGGCTTCTTTTCTCTCTTTGATCTTCAATATGATTTTCTCCTCGATGTTCTTGGAGATCTATTCGATGTAATATTCTTTTGTGGTGCGTTTGTTGAGATCCGATGAATTGTGGGTTTATGATCATATTATCTATGAATATTTTTTGAGTCTTGTGTGAACTCTTTTGTGCATGATGAAGATAGCTTTGTATTTCTTTCCGACCTATTGATTTGGTTTGGCCAACTAGATTGATTTTTCTTGCCATGGGAGAGGTGCTTTGTAATGGGTTCAATATTGCGGTGCTTATTCCCAGTGACAGAAAGGGACATGACATGTATTTGTATTGTTGCCATTAAGGATAAAAATATGGGGATTGTTCATATTCATTGGATCTATCCCTCTACATCATGTCATCTTGCTTAAGGTGTTACTTCGTTCTTGTTAACTTAATACACTAGATGCATGCTAGATAGCGGTCGATGTGTGGAGTAATAGTAGTAGATGCAGGAAGGAGTCGGTCTACTTGTCACGGGCGTGATGCCTATATTCATGATCATTGCCTTAGATATCATTGTTGGGGAACACAGTATTTCAAAAAAAATCATACGATCACGCAAGATCTATCTAGGAGACGCATATCAACGAGAAGGGAGAATGTGTCTACGTACCCTTGTAGACCGAAAGCGGAAGCATTAAGTAACGCGGTTGATGTTGTCGAGCGTCTTCGCTATCCAACCGATCAAGTACCGAATGCACGACACCTCCGTGATCTTCACACGTTCAGATCGGTGATGTCCCTCATACTCTTGATCCAGCTGAGGCCAAGGGTGAGTTTCGTCAGCACGATGGCGTGTTGACGGTGATGATGAAGTTACCAATGCAGGGCTTCGCCTAAGCACTACGACAATATGACCGAGATGTAAAACTGTGGAGGGGGGCACCGCACACGGCTAAAGATCAACTTGTGTGTCTATGGGGTGCCCCCTCCCCATATATAAAGGAGGGGCGGAGGTGGAGGGCCGGCCTCAAGGGGCGCGCCCAAAGGAGGATTCCTACTCCTAGTTGGAGTTGGTTTCCCCTTTCCGAGTCCAAGTAGGAGAAGAAGGAAGGAGAGGAAGAAGAGAAGGAAAGGGGGGCTGGCCCCCTAGCCCTAGTCCCCAATTCGATTTGTGCTCGGGGGTGCACGCGCCACACCTTGGCCTGCCTCCTCTCTTCCACCGTTAGGCCCAATAACTTCCCGGGGGGGTCCGGTAACCCCCGGTACTCCGAAACTTATCCGAAATGACCCGAACCATTCCGGTGTCCGAATGTAGCCTTCCAATATATGAATCTTTATGTCTCTACCATTTTGAGACTCCTCGTCATGTCCGTGATCATATCCGGGACTCCGAACAACCTTCGGTACATCAAATCACATAACTCATAATACATATCATCATCAAACGTTAAGCATGTGGGCCCTATGGGTTCGAGAACTATGTAGACATGACCGAGACTCATCTTCGGTCAATAACCAATAGCGGAACTTGGATGCTCATATTGGTTCCAACATATTCTACGAAGATCTTTATCGGTCAAACCGCATAACAACATATGTTGTTCCCTTTGTCATCGGTATGTTACTTGCTGACACGGGTGCGCATCAGTCCTAAAGAAACAGTTTTTGACCCCTTTCCGCGATGGCATTTGGAACCATCACCAAGTGAGTGTGTGCGATAGCGTGTCCTTCGCACACGACCCAGAAATTGTCGGGGATAGGCCTTCCTGGGACCCAGGCTGGGGCCGTGTGCGATCGGGCGAGGCATCGAAACCCAATCATTTCCGTAGGTATGTACATCCCACATGGTGAATCCCAGAAAAACATTTCTGTTCGTATGTATATCACACACAGTCAATCCAAGGAATACATTTTCGTTCTTATGTACATCCCACATAGTCAATCCAAGGAACACGTTTCCGTTCGGACGTACATATAAGTGCATCTAGTGCTCCTTAGTGATTTTGGTGTATTGAAGACTTATAGGTTAAGGGACTGATGCGTTTGTGAGTGTACACATGTCTATAAGTCTATGAGGAGTTTGATATTTATAGAGAAAGTCGACCCCTAAAAATGAAGTTCTTCGATTGAAGACTTTGGATTTTTGAAGACTTTTTGAAGACTTTGAACGTGAAGAAATTGGTGTAATCCTGAAGACTTGGTATTCATTCAAGGAACATGGAGCATGAAGACTTTTGTTTTCGTAGTTTCATTTTCTCTTTCTTGAGTCACAGGAAACACCATACTGTTAAAGGGGGTCGAGGAAATACTAAGGAAAATTTTCCATGTGATGCTCAACTCAAATCCTACACCTACCAATCCCTTCGAGTGAAGCCATTGGAAATCTCATACAGTTCAGTCATATTCTTCAGTGACAGAGACGAAGTTCTTTTGGTCTCTGAGGAATTTGTTCTGACTGAGGAGTTAGGAATTTGCTAGTGCGGATTGCCTACACAGTGAGGAACATGATAGCCCTGAGGAATTTGATACTCAAAAATTCTGACCGTTGTTGTGCTATGCGCCAGCTGTCCCAAAATATCTACCCACCTAACGGTCATAACATTGAAGGGCATTTATATCTTATCATGTCGGGCTGCTCCCTAGGCTATAAATAGCCGCCCCCTACAACCACTAGCTAGTTGGCTACTCCGAGAGAAACTGACACTTATCATTTGAGAGCATCCCATCCTCCGAGGACTTTGAGTGAAAATCATCAAGTGAGGAAAACCCAAACCCAAACACCTACAAACCCAAAGTGATTGAGCATCACTGAAGAGATTGATCCTGCGTGGATCCGACGCTTGTTACCTTTGAAGACTGTGCATCTTCCAGATGGTTAGGCGTCATGGTCTAGAGCATCCAAGAGGAAATTGTGGATCACTGAGTGACCAAGTCTGTGAAGGTTTGGAAGTCACCTGAAGACTTACCACGAGTGATTGGGCGAGGTCTATGTGACCTTAGCTCAAGGGGAATACGGTGAGGACTGAGTGTCCTGAGCTGCGTGTTCAGGACTAGGTGTTCGGGACTGTGTGTCCTCAAGTTTAAATACCTACCCGCCCTAAAGTTGGAACTGGTCTACCAAATCATTGTCTTCACCAAGCTACCTGGTTCCATTTCCTCAACACTTCCATTTCCTCATTTCTGTGTTGTGTGCTTGTTCATATCTGTTTGAAGACTTTGACTTTGACTTCCTCTATTTCCTTAGTTCAATTTCTTTAGTCTGTTTGTCTTATCCTGTGTTATCCTGTGTTTACGCTTTCTGTACTCTGTGCTTGTTTTCATTTCATCATGAAGACCATGCTCATGCACTGTTATGTTTACTTCTGAGTACTTATTCCGCTGCAAGTAGTTCTTCACTCAGGAATTTCCTCACCCTGAAATTTCTCAGTGAAAAATTCATAAAAACGCCTATTCACCCTGACGGTGTCCTGGACTAGGGGGTACTCACCACGTCATCTCCCGATCTGTTAGATTGGGCCGAGGACCCCCATGGCCGTATACTCATGGGCCAGTTCGGACAGCTGCCGCATACAAGGAAGATTCCACAAGACTTGGCGATCAAGACAAGGACTCCTCCCCATTGGCGTATTTGGCTAGGACTCTTGTTATCCTAGGCCTCTGGTGCATTATATAAACTGAGGCCAGGCTAGTCGATAGATCATATACAACATACAATCATACCATAGGCTAGCTTCTAGGGCTTAGCCTCTCTGATCTCGTGGTAGATCTACTCTTGTAACACCCATATCATCAATATTAATCAAGCAGGACGTAGGGTTTTACCTCCATCAAGAGGGCCCAAACCTGGGTAAAACTTCGTGTCCCTTGTCTCCTGTTACCATCCGGCCTAGACGCACAGTTCGGACCCCCTACCCGAGATCCGCCGGTTTTGACACCGACATTGGTGCTTTCATTGAGAGTTCCGCTGTGTGATCGGCAAAAGGATCGATGGCTCGCATGCAGATCAACTGCGACTTCGGCATCTTCGTCACCAGCTCGACTGGTCACCTTGGTTTAACCAAGAACTGCACCCCATGTCCGGATCACCATGTTCGGATGAGGGCCTTCATCAAACATCAACTCCGATCTCTATCAAGTTCATGGAGGAATCATCCATGGAGTTCGGGGGCTCAACGTCAACATTGCCCTCAAGCGACCATGCTGTTTTTTTGGACAGCGAACTCATATCTACCGCCACCACCTCCTCGAGTATCGCTTTGACAATTGCTTAGGTGGGATTGTGCAGAATTAAGTCTATGACAACCATGCAAAATTTCATCGAGTTCCGATGGAGGAATCTCTGGCAATCTATGATATACCGAAGCCGTTTCGAATCTAGACGGGAATCTGGACGAGTTTGGAGCGTGGAGTCCAGCATCTAGCTCGGACATCCTTTGGAAGATCCAACCATTGATCGGCTGCGGAATTCCTGTATCTACCACCCCTAAAAATTTCAGCTCGATCCGACCGTCCAAACTCCAGGAATCTTCCAATTAGTGCATCACTTTTCAGATCTGTTTCCTGCGCGAATACGGATCCAACCCGAACTCATGTTTCTTTATGAACGTGATATTTGACAACCTTTTTAAAAGAAATTTTCTTCTAATGTATTGTGCGTTGTTTTTAACACGCGCCCATAAAATTTAATCCTCCTTTGAGCTAATCTTCACCATCACGCTGGTGTCAAACCAGTCCAGCAATATAGCTCCACGGCTGCCGACCTGCGCTAGACACATCGCCGCTTTATTGAGCCGAGCTCAACTCCTTCGATCATCATCTCGGCAAGCTGAACAAGAGTTCAGCATCATGAAGGATAAATCATCATCAACGTCGCTGCCCCACGGACTACACGGAGCAGGCACACCGGCATCGCCATGCAGTAGCTGCATCAAGCAGCGTCGATCGCGTCACAAGTCTTGACCTGCGTCGGCATCACCATGTCGCCTCTTCTTCAAATCATCATCAAACACGCCGACCTATTTCGACACATCAGCTGACAGGTAGACTCCGGCATCTCTTCGGCGAGCCGCTCCAACACCTCGGCTAGACCGGGGGCTTCATCATCTCTTCATCAACATACTCCGATGACTTCGGCGTCACTAGCCGACCAGCTTCGTCACGTTAGCTGGACTGAGGGCTTCGCCTCGGCAAGCCAACCTTTGCCAGCATCGCCATGCCGTTGCTTTATCGCCCATCTAGCAACGGGTGTGCGGATCGAGTCCCAATTTTGGGAATCACCTTTCTTCGGATCACTACAACAAATAAACCAGGTGCTATTAATCCTAGTATTTTTTGCTTGTTTGGGTTCATTCTTCCCAAGGAATTATTACTCTGGTTTGTCCATCATATGTACATAGGTCTATCAAATGGTGGCCGCATTAACGATAGTCGCATGGTGGTTCGGTCAGTTTTCGTACATAGTCCGGCGAACGCCGCATCCGGAACTCGGACCGACCTGTGAATTCGGGCTTTACCACACCTTTACCACATCATGCCCTGCATCGACATTGACTTCGGCGCCAGGCCATATTTATTTTATTACTCACTTTGCATAAATTATTTATTATGCAACGATTTTTTAATTATTATTATTACTATTATCTCCGGTTTGCACTATTTTTTGTGCACAGGAAAATGATCCGGGGACTTCGGCGTCACTCTGCCGGTCTGCATTGACCGTGCTATGTCACCACTTCAGCGTGTCGAGCTCTCCGCTCCGCCACCTTGGGACCGGCTTGGGGGATGGAACCTTGTCCCGCATCAAGCTCGGGCCGCATCATCAATACCGAACGCATTAACCAGCTAAGTCGCTTTCATGCTCAAAGCTTTATTTTTTAACTTGTGTTCGGTTCGACCAAACATTATACATTTTTTGGAAAAAAGTTGCTTGTAAAATTTTTTCCTTGTCATAATCTTGTCTGTGACGCACAAATTCAAATACCCAATTCATTTGGGGCTTCCTTCTTGAAGCTTTTCCTCTTGCATATGATTATACTTGTACGGCTTCGTTCCTTGTTCGTGTATTATGCCACAATATGCACCATATTGACTTAAGCGATTTGCAAGCTGGGTTGCCTCGCTCCTGTGTTTACCCCTACGTTCCTGATTGTTCGGCTAGGGAGTAAAGGGAGCACCTCTGCGATTGTCACGATCGGGTCATCCGAGCCGGACCTCAGACTTGGTGAAGCCGAAAGCTAGCGCTCTTATAGTTTTCAATGATGGTCGGCACACAACGGAACTCATCAGTACAAAAAATCTATTGCACAAGTCCCATAATAACAATGAGCACCGAAGAAAGGTATCGGTGGGGGTACTATTTTCTTTGAAGATGCTTCTTACACTTCGCAGTAATATAGCATAAGTTCCCTGAGCGCGCTTTGTGTGTTATAGCCTTATGGCCTGGTTGCCTGGTTATTGGAAATGAAGGAAATATGCCCTAGAGGCAATAATAAAGTTATTATTTATTTCCTTATATCATGATAAATGTTTATTATTCATGCTAGAATTGTATTAACCGGAAACATAATACATGTGTGAATACATAGACAAACAGAGTGTCACTAGTATGCCTCTACTTGACTAGCTCGTTAATCAAAGATGGTTATGTTTCCTAACCATGGACAAAGAGTTGTTATTTGATTAACGGGATCACATCATTAGATGAATGATCTGATTGACATGACCCATTCCATTAGCTTAGCACCCGATCGTTTAGTATGTTGCTATTGCTTTCTTCATGACTTATACATGTTCCTATGACTATGAGATTATGCAACTCCCGTTTACCGGAGGAACACTTTGTGTGCTACCAAACGTCACAACGTAACTAGGTGATTATAAAGGAGCTCTACAGGTGTCTCCAAAGGTAGATGTTGGGTTGGCGTATTTCGAGATTAGGATTTGTCACTCCGATTGTCGGAGAGGTATCTCTGGGCCCTCTCGGTAATGCACATCACACAAGCCTTGCAAGCATTGCAACTAATGAGTTAGTTGCGAGATGATGTATTACATAACGAGTAAAGAGACTTGCCGGTAACGAGATTAAACTAGGTATTGGATACCGACGATCGAATTCTTGGGCAAGTAACATACCGATGACAAAGGGAACAACGTATGTTGTTATGTGGTCTAACCGATAAAGATCTTCGTGGAATATGTAGGAGCCAATATGGGCATCCAGGTCCCGCTATTGGTTATTGACCGGAGATGTGTCTCAGTCATGTCTGCATTATTCTCGAACTGTAGGGTCCGCACGCTTAACGTTACGATGACAGTTATTATGAGTTTATGCATTTTGATGTACCGAAGTTAGTTCAGAGTCCCGGATGTGATCACGGACATGACGAGGAGTCTCGAAATGGTCGAGACACAAAGATTGATATATTGGAAGCCTATATTTGGACATCGGAAGTGTTCCGGGTGAAATCGGGATTTTACCGGAGTACCGAGAGGTTACCGGAACCCCCCGGGAACCATATGGGCCTTAGTGGGCTTTAGTGGAAAGGAGAAAGGGGCAGCCAAAGGTGGCCGCATGCCTCCCCCCTCCCCTAGTCCTATTAGGACAAGGAGAGGTGGCCGGCCCCCTCTCTCTCTTTCCCCCTCGGGGAATCCTATTCCAACTAGGATTGGGGGGAGTCCTACTCCCAGTAGGAGTAGGACTCCTCCTGCGCCCTCCTCCTGGCCGGCCGCCCCTCCCCCTTGGCTCCTTTATATACGGAGGCAGGGGCACCCTAGACACACAAGTTGATCATTGAGATCGTTCCTTAGCCGTGTGCGGTGCCCCCTGCCACCATATTCCACCTCGATTATATTGTAGCAGTGCTTAGGCGAAGCCCTGTGACGGTAGTACATCAAGATCGTCACCACGCCGTCGTGCTGACGGAACTCCTCCCCGACGCTTTGCTGGATCGGAGCCCGGGGATCGTCATCGAGCTGTACGTGTGCTAAGAACTCGGAGGTGCCGGAGTAACGGTGCTTGGATCGGTCGGATCGGGAAGACGTACGACTACTTCCTCTATGTTGTGTCAACGCTTCCGCTGTCGATCTACAAGGGTACGTAGATCACACTCTCCCCTCTCGTTGCTGTGCATCACCATGATCTTGCGTGTGCGTAGGAATTTTTTTAAATTACTACGTTCCCCAACAGTGGCATTTGAGCCTAGGTTTTATGGTTTGATGTTATTTGCACGAGTAGAACACAAGTGAGTTGTGGGCGATATAAGTCATACTGCCTACCAGCATGTCATACTTTGGTTCGGCGGTATTGTTGGACGAGACGACCCGGACCAACATTACGCGTACGCTTACGCGAGACCGGTTCCCCCGACGTGCTTTGCACATAGGTGGCTTGCGGGCGACTGTCTCTCCAACTTTAGTTGAACTGAGTGTGGCTACGCCCGGTCCTTGCGAAGGTTAAAACGGAGTCTATTTGACAAACTATCGTTGTGGTTTTGATGCGTAGGTGAGATTGGTTCTTGCTTAAGCCCGTTGCAGCCACGTAAAACTTGCAACAACAAAGTAGAGGACGTCTAACTTGTTTTTGCAGGGCATGTTGTGATGTGATATGGTCAAGACATGATGCTAAATTTTATTGTATGAGATGATCATGTTTTGTAACCGAGTTATCGGCAACTGGCAGGAGCCATATGGTTGTCGCTTTATTGTATGCAATGCAATCGCGGTGTAATGCTTTACTTTATCACTAAGCGGTAGCGATAGTCGTGGAAGCATAAGATTGGCGAGACGACAACGATGCTACGATGGAGATCAAGGTGTCGCGCCGGTGACGATGGTGATCATGACGGTGCTTCGGAGATGGAGATCACAAGCACAAGATGATGATGGCCATATCATATCACTTATATTGATTGCATGTGATGTTTATCTTTTTATGCATCTTATTTTGCTTTGATTGACGGTAGCATTATTAGATGATCTCTCACTAAATTATCAAGAAGTGTTCTCCCTGAGTATGCACCGTTGCCAAAGTTCGTCGTGCCCAGACACCACGTGATGATCGGGTGTGATAAGCTCTACGTCCATCTACAACGGGTGCAAGCCAGTTTTTGCACACGCAGAATACTCAGGTTAAACTTGACGAGCCTAGCATATGCAGATATGGCCTCGGAACACGGAGACCGAAAGGTCGAGCGTGAATCATATAGTAGATATGATCAACATAGCGATGTTCACCATTGAAAACTACTCCATCTCACGTGATGATCGGTTATGGTTTACTTGATTTGGATCACGTGATCACTTAGAGGATTAGAGGGATGTCTATCTAAGTGGGAGTTCTTAAGTAATATGATTAAATTGAACTTAAATTTATCATGAACTTAGTCCTGGTAGTATTTTGCAAATTATGTTGTAGATCAATAGCTCGTGTTGTTGCTTCCCTGTGTTTATTTTGATATGTTCCTAGAGAAAATTGTATTGAAAGATGTTAGTAGCAATGATGCGGATTGGATCCGTGATCTGAGGTTTATCCTCATTGCTGCACAGAAGAATTATGTCCTTGATGCACCGCTAGGTGACAGACCTATTGCAGGAGCAGATGCAGACGTTATGAACGTTTGGCTAGCTCAATATGATGACTACTTGATAGTTTAGTGCACCATGCTTAATGGCTTAGAATCGGGACTTCAAAGACGTTTTGAACGTCATGTACCATATGAGATGTTCCAGGAGTTGAAGTTAATATTTCAAGCAAATACCCGAGTTGAGAGATATGAAGTCTCCAACAAGTTCTATAGCTAAAAGATGGAGGAGAATCGCTCAACTAGTGAGCATGTGCTCAGATTGTCTGGGTACTACAATCGCTTGAATCAAGTGGGAGTTAATCTTCCAGATAAGATAGTGATTGACAGAATTCTCTAGTCACCATCACCAAGTTAGTAGAACTTCGTGATGAACTATAATATACAAGGGATAACGGAAACGATTCCCAAGCTCTTCGTGATGCAAAAATCGACGAAGGTAGAAATCAAGAAAAACATCAAGTGTTGATGGTAGACAAGACCACTAGTTTCAAGAAAAGGGCAAAAGGAAGAAGGAGAACTTCAAGAAGAACGGCAAGCAAGTTGCTGCTCAAGTGAAGAAGCCCAAGTTTGGTCCTAAGCTTGAGACTAAGTGCTTCTACTGCAAAGGGACTGGTCACTAGAAGCGGAACTACCCCAAGTGATTGGCGGATAAGAAGGATGGCAAAGTGAACATAAGTATATTTGATATACATGTTATTGATGTGTACTTTACTAGTGTTTATAGCAACCCCTCAGTATTTGATACTAGTTCAGTTGCTAAGATTAGTAACTCGAAACGGGAGTTGTAGAATAAACAGAGACTAGTTAAGGGTGAAGTGATGATGTGTGTTGGAAGTGGTTCCAAGATTGATATGATCATCATCGCACACTCCCTATAAATTCGGGATTAGTGTTGAACCTAAATAAGTGTTATTTGGTGTTTGCATTGAGCATGAATATGATTTGATCATGTTTATTGTAATACGGTTATTCATTTAAGTAAGAGAATAAATTGTTGTTCTGTTTACATGAATAAAACCTTATATGGTTACACACCCAATGAAAATAGTTCGTTGGATCTCGATCGTAGTGATACACATAATCATAATATTGAAACCAAAAGATGCAAAGTTAATAATGATAGTGCAACTTATTTGTAGCACTGCCGTTTAGGTCATATTGGTGTAAAGCGCATGAAGAAACTCCATGCTGATGGACTTTTGGAATCACTTGATTATGAATCAGTTGATGCTTGCGAACCATGCCTCATGGGCAAGATGACTAAGACTCTGTTCTTCGGAACAATGGAGCGAGCAACAGATTTGTTGGAAATCATACATACTAATGTATGTGGTCCGATGAGGCTCGCGATAGGTATCATTATTTTCTGATCTTCACAGATGATTTGAGCAGATATGAGTATATCTACTTGATGAAACATAAGTCTGAAACATTTGAAAAGTTCAAAGAATTTCAGAGTGAAGTGGAGAATCATCGTAACAAGAAAATAAGGTTTCTACGATCTAATCGCGGAGATAAATATTTGAGTTACGAGTTTGGTCTTCAATTAAAACAATGTGGAATAGTTTCACAAATTCGTGCCACCCGGAACACCACAGCATAATGGTGTGTCCGAACGTCATAGCCGTACTTTATTAGATATAGTGCAAATCTATGATGTTTCTTACCGATTTACCACTATCATTTTTGAGGTTATGCATTAAAGACAGCTGCATTCACGTTAAAAAGGGGCACCATCTAAGTCCGTTGAGACGACACTATCTGAACTGTGGTTTAGCAAGAAACCAAAGTTGTCATTTCTTAAAGTTTGGGGTTGTGATGCTTATGTGAAAAAGTTTCATCCTGATAAGCTCAAAACCAAATCAGAGAAATATGTCTTCATAGGATACCCAAAAGGAGACTGTTGGGTACACCTTCTATCACAGATCCTAAGGCAAGACATTCGTTGCTTATAATGGATCCTTTCTAGAGAAGGAGTTTCTCTCGAAAGAAGTAAGTGGGAGGAAAGTAGAACTTGATAAGGTAATTGTACCTTCTCCCTTATTGGAAAGTAGTTCATCACAGAAATCTGTTCCTGTGACTACTACACCAATTAGTGAGGAAGCTAATGATGATGATCATAAAACTTCAGATCAAGTTACTACCGAATCTCGTAGGTAAACCAGAGTGAGATCCGCACCAGAGTGGTACAGTAATCATGTTCTGGAAGTCATGTTACTAGACCATGACGAACTTGCGAACTATGAGGAAGCGATGATGAGCCCAGATTCCGCAAAATGGCTTGAGGCCATGAAATCTGAGATGGGATTCATGTATGAGAACGAAGTATGGACTTTGGTTGACTTGCCCGATGATCGGCAAGCCATAGAAAATAAATGGATCTTCAAGAGGAAGACGGACGTTGATAGTAGTGTTACTATTTACAAAGCTAGAATTGTCGCAAAAGGTTTTCGACAAGTTCAAAGTGTTGACTACGATGAGAGTTTCTCACTCGTATCTATACTTAAGTCTGTCCGAATCATGTTAGCAATTGCCACATTTTATGAAATCTGGCAAATGGATAAACAAAACTACATTCCTTAATGGATTTCTTAAAGAAGAGTTGTATATGATGCAACCAGTAGGTTTTGTCAATCCTAAAGGTGCTAACAAAATATGCAAACTCCAGCGATTCATCTATGGACTGGTGCAAGCATCTCAGAGTTGGAATACACGCTTTGATAAGTTGATCAAAGCATATAGTTTTATACAGACTTGCGGTGAAGCCTGTATTTACAAGAAAGTGAGTGGGAGCACTACAGCATTTCTGATAAGTATATGTGAATGACATATTGTTGATCGGAAATAATGTAGAATTATTCTGTAAAGCATAAAGGAGTGTTTGAAAGGAGTTTTTCAAAGAAAGACTTCGGTGAAGCTGCTTACATATTGAGCATCAAGATCTATAGAGATAGATCAAGACGCTTGATAAATTTTTTCAATAAATACATACCTTGACAAGATTTTGAAGTAGTTCAAAATGAAACAGTCAAAGAAAGAGTTCTTGCCTGTATTACAAGGTGTGAAGTTGAGTAAGAATGAAAGCCCAACCACGGCAGAAGATAGAAAGAGAATGAAAGTCATTCCCTATGCCTTGGCCATAGGTTCCATAAAGTATGTCATGCTGTATACCAGATCTATTGTATACCCTGCACTGATTTGGCAAGGGAGTACAATAGTGATCTAGGAGTAGATCACTAGACAGCGGTCAGAATTATCCTTAGTGAAATAAGGATATATTTCTCGATTATGGACGTGACAAAAGGTTCATCGTAAAGGGTTACGCTGATGCAAGTTTTGACACTAATCTAGATGACTCTAAGTCTCGGTCTAGATACATATTCAAAGTGGGAGCAATTAGCTAGAGTAGCTCCATGCAGAGCATTGTTGACATAGAAATTTGCAAAATACATGTGGATCTGAATGTGGCAGACCCGTTGACTAAGATTCTCTCACAAGCAAAACATGATCACACCTTAGTACTCTTTGGGTGTTAATCACATAGCGATGTGAAATAGATTACTGAATCTAGTAAACCCTTTGGGTGTTGGTCACATGGCAATGTGAACTATGGGTGTTAATCACATGATGATGTGAACTATCGATGTTAATCACATGGTGATGTGATCTAGATTATTGACTCTAGTGCAAGTGGGAGACTGAAGGAAATATGCCCTAGAGGCAATAATAAAGTTATTATTTATTTCCTTATATCATGTTAAATGTTTATTATTCATGCTAGAATTGTATTAACCGGAAACATAATACATGTGTGAATACATAGACAAACAGAGTGTCACTAGTATGCCTCTACTTGACTAGCTCGTTAATCAAAGATGGTTATGTTTCCTAACCATGGACAAAGAGTTGTTATTTTATTAAAGGGATCACATCATTAGATGAATGATCTGATTGACATGACCCATTCCATTAGCTTAGCACCCAATCGTTTAGTATGTTGCTATTGCTTTCTTCATGACTTATACATGTTCCTATGACTATGAGATTATGCAACTCCCGTTTACCGGAGGAACACTTTGTGTGCTACCAAACGTCACAACATAACTGGGTGATTATAAAGGAGCTCTACAGGTGTCTGCAAAGGTAGATGTTGGGTTGGCGTATTTCGAGATTAGGATTTGTCACTCCGATTGTCGGAGAGGTATCTCTGAGCCCTCTCAGTAATGCACATCACATAAGCCTTGCAAGCATTGCAACTAATGAGTTAGTTATGAGATGATGTATTACAGAACGAGTAAAGAGACTTGCCGGTAATGAGATTGAACTAGGTATTGGATACCGACGATCGAATCTCGGGCAAGTAACATACCGATGACAAAGGGAACAACGTATGTTGTTATGCAGTCTAACCGATAAAGATCTTCATAGAATATGTAGGAGCCAATATGGGCATCCAGGTCCCGCTATTGGTTATTGATCGGAGATGTGTCTCAGTCATGTCTGCATTATTCTCGAACCATAGGTCCGCACGCTTAACGTTACGATGACAGTTATTATGAGTTTATGCATTTTGATGTACCGAAGTTAGTTCGGAGTCCCGGATGTGATCACGGACATGACGAGGAGTCTTGAAATGGTCGAGACACAAAGATTGATATATTGGAAGCTTATATTTGGACATCGTAAGTGTTCCGGGTGAAATCGGGATTTTACCGGAGTACTGGGAGGTTACCGGAACCCCCCGGGAACCATATGGGCCTTAGTGGGCTTTAGTGGAAAGGAGAAAGGGGCAGCCAAAGGTGGCCGCGCGCCTCCCCCCTCCCCTAGTCCTATTAGGACAAGGAGAGGTGGCCGGCCCCCCTCTCTCTCTTTCCCCCTCGGGGAATCCTATTCCAACTAGGATTGGGGGGGGGGGGAGTCCTACTCCCGGTAGGAGTAGGACTCCTCCTGCGCCCTCCTCCTGGCCGGCCGCCCCCTCCCCCTTGGCTCCTTTATATACGGAGGCAGGGGGGCACCCTAGACACACAAGTTGATCATTGAGATCGTTCCTTAGCCATGTGCGGTGCCCCCTGCCACCATATTCCACCTCGATTATATTGTAGCAGTGCTTAGGCGAAGCCCTGTGACGGTAGTACATCAAGATCGTCACCACGCCGTCGTGCTGACGGAACTCCTCCCCGACGCTTTGCTGGATCGGAGCCCGGGGATCGTCATCGAGCTGTATGTGTGCTAAGAACTCGGAGGTGCCGGAGTAACGGTGCTTGGATCGGTCGGATCGGGAAGACGTACGACTACTTCCTCTACGTTGTGTCAACGCTTCCGCTGTCGATCTACAAGGGTACGTAGATCACACTCTCCCCTCTCGTTGCTGTGCATCACCATGATCTTGCGTGTGCGTAGGAATTTTTTTGAAATTACTACATTCCCCAACAGGAAACACCGTCGATATTCTCGACAGATGGAGTACATAACACTTTTCGGTCCTTGACCGAAGAGGGAGAAGCCGACGGTCGGTTAAGACGCGTTTAAAGTTTGGTCGAACATAGATATGATATAAGTACTTTGGTACATGCAATCATTCTTTTACCCAAGTCACTTGGGGGCTCTTAAGTTTATTTGAGCCGTTTTATAATAAGTGTTCTTCTTCTTAGTCGTTGCAAACTTTTATTATTTATCACTCCTTTTTTCGACACGAGTGTGTGGTCACTAGCCGGGGAGCCTAATTTCTCTCTCAAAGCCGCTAGAGTTTAGTTTGCTAAGCTGGCCTAACAAGAAGTACTCCGCCTTCGGGATAGGAGGTTGAAGCCATAGGCTGACCCGCTTGAAGTCTTGAGATAGGATGTGTCATGTTAAAGCACGACAGGAGCACCTTTTTTCTAAGGCCAATTTTCGGTTTTCGAAGCTTGTGGCACTTTTAAACTATTTGTGTGTTTTCAGCACAAGTCTCGCAGTGCAACACCGGACACCTTTAGAGGTTCGGCAAAAACATTCTCGGATATTGCTATATATGCATCGGATTCGAATTGTGTCTTCGGTCAATAGTTGGGTTGCCCGGCTCCTACGCTTGCCTCCTACGTCCCGCTTTGTTCGGCTAGGTGTGCAAAGGGAGAACCACTGCGATTGTGCTTCCAGCTCACATGGTTAAGCACCTCAGTGGAGAAAGACGAAAACTGACTGTCACAATAAGCGTAAACTGGTCAGCGATCCGATGACGGTGTTAAATGACGGGCCTTTCATAACAATGGCCGAAGTGTTTACGGCTTGACCTCGACTATCGCCGAACACTACTGGGACTATTAAGTGGCCTCCCAAACTCCTCGATATTTTGCTCTTACATTCGAGCTGAGGTTTCATGATCATGCTTCGCATGACAACCCAAAGAAAGGAACCGATAGCAGGACTATTTTCTTTGGAAGACATTTCTTATGTTAAACAGTAATATAACATATCTATCCGCGTACCTTTGTTTATAAAACCGTATGGCCAGATTGCCTTGTTTGTCGTAAATCTTTGCCCTTATAAAGGCTTTATAAAGTAGGACAAACACTCCTCGGCTACTAGCCGAGGAGGTGGAAGCCGATGGTCGGTCAATAAAGTTTTGTACAACGCGGATCCGAGCATTAATGACGTCAAGTACTTGGATACATAGAGTCATTACACATAATTTGTGAATTTACTATGGATATCAATCCTTAATTCGGCCACCTGTGCCCGCATTAAGGCTCGGGGGCTACTGGGCTTCGGGCTTATTATTTACAAATATTAAAGGGGCACATCGATCCACTGATCTAGTGTTGCCACCCGATCAGTGTCTCGGGGGCTACTGCATTGCCTATCCAATGCAGAAAATTTTAAGTGCAATACAATTTCCGAGGAGATTTTGATCCTCGGGTTGGTCGGCCACACCCAACCTGAGTCTCGAGGACTGAGCACGCCGCTTTTTGTATCCTGAAGTATTCTGCCGAGCTAGGACTTGATCCTCAGGCTGATTGTGCAAATCAACCCGAGTCTCAACAGCTACTGGGATCAGTGGTCTTACATCATCCTTCAAGTGCATCTCGGGTTTTAAACCGATGCACACGTTGAGGGTTACTGGCTATATATCTCGGCAGAGAATAAATTGCACCAATCAAAAATATTGACAAAAAATTGGCCCACAGTCGGGGTGGTGCACCACCTCGGAAGCAGTCCGGCATAAAGCTCGGGCGCTAGTGGCTAGCTCCATAGAGGGCATTTCCAGCATTAAGCTCGGCTAAACTCCTTCAACTTTTTTGGACCAAGATGATCTATGACATCTTGGATATAGTCCGGCGTTGGAGCTTGGACACAGTCCGGCGTTGGAGCTTGGATACATTTCGGCGTTGGAGCTCGGAAGCAGTCCGACATTGGTGCTCGGCTGCAAAAGATACCTCGAATGCTGTCCGGCGTTAGAGCTCGGATGCAAGAGGACACTGCCTCCCGGGAACAACTTAAAACCCGAGGTGTGGCATAAAAATAACAAGGCATTGATAAAGGCCGGAAACTTAAAGGGGCTCCTCGGATACCCGACGTGTAAACTCGTCGAATGCATTTCGGCGATCCTCAAGATCGAAGATGGGAAGATTTGTTAAACCAGTTTCCAAGACCGACAACCGAAGATGAAGAACAATTCGGAAGAATCGAGGAGCGTCTCTAACTTGAAGACCGGTTCAGGGGGCTACTGACGGTGTCCTGGACTAGGGGGTACTCACCACGTCATCTCCCGATCTGTTAGATTGGGTCGAGGACCCCCATGGCCGTATACTCATGGGCCAGTTCGGACAGCTGCCGCATACAAGGAAGATTGCACAAGACTTGGCGATCAAGACAAGGACTCCTCCCCACCAGTGTATTCGGCTAGGACTCTTGTTATCCTAGGCCTCTGGTGCATTATATAAACCGAGGCCAGGCTAGTCGATAGATCATATACAACATACAATCATACCATAGGCTAGCTTCTAGGGTTTAGCCTCTCTGATCTCGTGGTAGATCTACTCTTGTAACACCCATATCATCAATATTAATCAAGCAGGACGTAGGGTTTTACCTCCATCAAGAGGGCCCGAACCTGGGTAAAACTTTGTGTCCCTTGTCTCCTGTTACCATCTGGCCTAGACGCACAGTTCGGGACCCCCTACCCGAGATCCGCCGGTTTTGACACCGACACACCCCCTCTAGTCGATATTACGCACTTTCAATTGGTATCAAAGCAAGGTACTCCCTTGTTCGGTCTGATTTTGGTTTAACCACCTAGAGTTTTAGTTATGTCGACCGCAGGTATGATCAAGGTTTCTGCTGGGTGTCCTACCTTCGGTGTGACGCACTCCCCCTACTGGAAGAATAAGATGCGCATGCATCTTGAGGCAATTGATAACGATCTCTGGTACGTTGTGGAGAATGGTGTTCCCTCTGTCACTCCCACCATCAACGCTGCTGATGTGAAAAGATTTAAGGATCGGTCGGATCGTGAAGACGTACGACTACATCAACCACGTTCTCATAACTCTTTTGCTTATGGTCTACGAGGGTATGTGGACGACACTCTCCCCTCTCGTTGCTATGCATCACCATGATCTTGCGTTTGCGTAGGAATTTTTTTGAAATTACTACGTTCCCCAACAGTGGCATCCGAGCCAGGTTTATGCGTAGATGTTATATGCACGAGTAGAACACAAAGGAGTTGTGGGCATGGGTATATACATATTGCTTGCCATCACTAGTTGATTCTTGATTCAGCGGCATTGTTGGATCAAGCGGCCCAGGCCGACATTACGCGTACGCTTATGCGAGACTGGTTCTACCGACGTGCTTTGCACACAGGTGGCTAGTGGGTGTTTGTTTCTCCAGCTTTAGTTGAATCGGATTCAATGAACAGGGTTCTTTCTGAAGATAAAAACGCAATCACTATACCGCGTTGTGGTTTTTGATGCGTAGGTAAGAACGGTTTTTGCTCAGCCTGTAGCAGCCACGTATAACTTGCAATAACAAAGTAGAGGACGTCTAACTTGTTTTTGGAGGGAATGTTTGTTGGGGAACGTAGTAATTTCAAAATTTTCCTACGCACACGCAAGATCATGGTGATGCATAGCAATGAGAGGGGAGAGTGTAATCTACATACCCTTGTAGATCGACAGCGGAAGCGTTATGACAACGCGGTTGATGTAGTCGTACGTCTTCACGGCCCGACCGATCAAGCACCGAAACTACGGCACCTCCGAGTTTTAGCACACGTTCAGCTCGATGACGATCCCCGGACTCCGATCCAGCAAAGTGTCGGGGAAGAGTTCCGTCAGCACGACGGCGTGGTGACGATCTTGATGTACTACTGTCGCGGGGCTTCACCTAAGCACCGCTACAATATTATCGAGGACTATCGTGGCAGGGGGCGCCGCACACGGCTAAGAATATGATCACGTGGATCAACTTGTGTGTCTATGGGGTGCCCCCTGCCCCCGTATATAAAGGAGTGGAGGAGGGGAGGGCCGGCCCTCTCTATGGCGCGCCCTAGGGGAGTCCTACTCCCACCGGGAGTAGGATTCCCCCTTTCCTAGTCCAACTAGGAGTCCTTCCATGTAGTAGGAGTAGGAAACAAGGAAGGGGCGCAGCCCCTCCCCCTAGTCCAATTCGGACTAGGCCTTGGGGGGCGCGCGTCCTGCCCTAGGCAGCCCCTCTCTCTTTCCCGTATGGCCCAATAAGGCCCAATACTTCTCCCGGCGAATTCCCGTAACTCTCCGGTACACCGAAAAATACTCGAATCATTTGGAACCTTTCCGATGTCCGAATATAGTCATCCAATATATCGATTTTTACATCTCGACCATTTCGAGACTCCTCGTCATGTCCCCGATCTCATCCGGGACTCCAAACTCCTTCGGTACATCAAAACTCATAAATTCATAATATAACTGTCATCGAAACCTTAAGCGTGCGGACCCTACGGGTTCGAGAACAATGTAGACATGACCGAGACACATCTCCGGTCAATAACCAATAGCGGGACCTGGATGCCCATATTGGCTCCTACATATTCTACGAAGATCTTTATCGGTCAGACCGCATAACAACATACGTTGTTCCCTTTGTCATCAGTATGTTACTTGCCCAAGATTCGATCTTCGGTATATTAATACCTAGTTCAATCTCGTTATCGGCAAGTCTCTTTACTCGTTCCGTAATACATCATCTCACAACTAACTCATTAGTTGCAATGCTTGCAAGGCTTATGTGATGTGCATTACCGAGAGGGCCCAGAGATACCTCTCCGACAATCGGAGTGACAAATCCTAATCTTGAAATACGCCAACCCAACATGTACCTTTGGAGACACCTGTAGAGCTCCTTTATAATCACCCAGTTACGTTGTGACGTTTGGTAGCACACAAAGTGTTCCTCCGGCAAACGGGAGTTGCATAATCTCATAGTGATAGGAACATGTATGAGTCATGAAGAAAGCAATAGCAACATACTAAACGATCGGGTGCTAAGCTAATGGAATGGGTCATGTCAATCAGATCATTCATCTAATGATGTGATCCCGTTAATCAAATAACAACTCTTTGTCCATGGTTAGGAAACATAACCATCTTTGATTAACGAGCTAGTCAAGTAGAGGCATACTAGTGACACTCTGTTTGTCTATGTATTCACACATGTATCATGTTTCCGGATAATACAATTCTAGCATGAATAATAAACATTTATCATGAAATAAGAAAATAAATAAAAACTTTATTATTGCCTCTAGGACATATTTCCTTCAGTCTCCCACTTGCACTAGAGTCAATAATCTAGTTCACATCGTCATGTGATTTAACAGCAATAGTTCACATCACCATGTGACTAACACCCATAGTTCACATCGCCATGTAACCAACACCCAAAGGGTTTACTGGATTCAGTAATCTAGTTCACATCGCTATGTGATTAACACCCAAAGAGTACTAAGGTGTGATCATGTTTTGCTTGTGAGAGAATCTTAGTCAACGGGTCTTTCACATTCAGATCCGTTATGTATTTTGCAATTTTCTATGTCTACAATGCTCTGCACGGAGCTACTCTAGCTAATTGCTCCCACTTTCAATATGTATCTAGATCGAGACTTAGAGTCATCCAGATCAGTGTCAAAACCTGCATCGACCGAACCTTTTTGTCACCTCCATAATCGAGAAACATATCCTTATTCCACTAAGGATAATTTTGACCGTTGTCCAGTGATCTACTCCTAGATCACTATTGTACTCCCTTGCCAAAATTAGTGTAGGGTATACAATAGATCTGGTACACAGCATGTCATACTTTATAGAACATATGGCCAAGGCATAGGGAATGACTTTCATTCTCTTTCTATCTTCTGCCGTGGTCGGGCTTTGAGTCTTACTCAATTTCACCCCTTGTAACACAGGCAAGAACTCTTTCTTTGACTGTTCCATTTTGAACTACTTCAAAATTTTGTCAAGGTATGTACTCAATGAAAAAACTTATCAAGCGTCTTGATCTATCTCCATAGATCTTTGATGCTCAATATGTAAGCAGCTTCACCGAGGTCTTTCTTTGGAAAATCCTTTCAAACACTCCTTTATGCTTTGCAGAATAATTCTACATTATTTCCGATCAACAATATGTCATACACATATACTTATCAGAAATGCTGTAGTGCTCCCACTCACTTTCTTGTAAATACAGGCTTCACCGCAAGTCTGTATAAAACTATATGTTTTGATCAACTTATCAAAGCGTATATTCCAACTCCGAGATGCTTGCACCAGTCCATAGATGGATCGCTGGAGCTTACATATTCTGTTAGCACGCTTAGGATTGACAAAACCTTCTGGTTGCATCATATACAACTCTTATTTAAATCCATTAAGGAATGTAGTTTTGTTTATCCATTTGTCAGATTTCATAAAAATGCGGCAATTGCTAACATGATTCGGACAGACTTAAGCATAGATACGAGTGAGAAACTCTCATCGTAGTCAACACCTTGAACTTGTCGAAAACCTTTTTGTGACAATTCTAGCTTTGTAGATAGTAACACTACTATCAGCGTCTGTCTTCCTCTTGAAGATCCATTTATTTTCTATGGCTTGCCGATCATCGGGCAAATCCATCAAAGTCCATACTTTGTTCTCATACATGGATCATATCTCAGATTTCATGGCCTCAAACCATTTCGTGGAATCTGGGCTCATCATCGCTTCCTCATAGTTCGTAGGTTCGTCATGGTCAAGTAACATGACCTCCAGAACAGGATTACCATACCACTCTGGTGCGGATCTCACTCTGGTTTACCTATGAGATTCGGTAGTAACTTGATCTGAAGTTACATGATCATCATCATTAGCTTCCTCACTAATTGGTGTAGTGGTCACAAGAACAGATTTCTGTGATGAACTACTTTCCAATAAGGGAGAAGGTACAATTACCTTATCAAGTTTTCTACTTTCCTCCCACTCACTTCTTTTGAGAGAAACTCCTTCTCTAGAAAGGACCCATTCTTAGCAACGAATGTCTTGCCTTCGGATCTGTGATAGAAAGTGTACCCAACAGTCTCCTTTGGGTATCCTATGAAGACATATTTCTCCGATTTGAGTTTGAGCTTATCGAGATGAAACTTTTTCACATAAGCATCGCAACTCCAAACTTTAAGAAACGACAGCTTAGGTTTCTTGCCAAACCATAGTTCACACGGTGTCGTCTCAACGGATTTAGATGGTGCCCTATTTAATGTGAATGCAGCTGTCTCTAGTGCATAACCCCAAAATGGTTATGGCGTTTGGACACACCATTACACTATGGTGTTCCAGGTGGCGTGAGTAGTGAAACTATCTCACATTGTTTTAATTGAAGGCCAAACTCGTAACTCAATTATTTTACCTCTGCGATCATATCGTAGAAACTTTTATTTTCTTGTCACGATGATTTTCCACTTCACTCTGAAATTCTTTGAACTGTTCAAATGTTTCAGACTTATGTTTCATCAAGTAGATATCCCCATATCTGCTCAAATCATCTGTGAAGGTTAGAAAATAATGATACCTGCTGCAAGCCTTAATATTCATCGGACCACATACATCAGTATGTATGATTTCCAACAAATCTGTTGCTTGCTCACTGTTTCGGAGAACGGCGTTTTAGTCATCTTGCCTATAAGGCATGGTTCGCAAGCATCAAGTGATTCATAATCAAGTGATTCCAAAAGCCCATCAGCATGGAGTTTCTTCATGCGCTTTACACCAATATGACCTAAACGGCAGTGCCACAAATAAGTTGCACTATCATTATTAACTTTGCATCTTTTGGTTTCAATATTATGAATATGTGTATCAATACGATCGAGATCCAATGAACTTGTTTCATTGGGTGTATGACCATCGAAGGTTTTATTCATGTAAATAGAACAACAATTATTCTCTGACTTTAATGAATAACCGTATTGCAATAAACATGATCAAATCATATTCATGCTCAACGCAAAAACCAAATAACACTTATTTAGGTTCAACACTAATCCCGAAAGTATAGGGGAGTGTGCGATGATGATCATATTCATCTTGGAACTACTTCCAACACACATCGTCACTTCACCCTTAACTAGTCTTTGTTTATTCTGCAACTCCTGTTTCGAGTTACTACTCTTAGCAACTGATCCAGTATCAAATACTGAGGGGTTCCTATAAACACTAGTAAAGTACACATCAATAACATGTATATCAAATATACTTTTGTTCACTTTGCCATCCTTCTTATCCGCCAAATACTTGGGGCATTTCCGCTTCCAGTGACCAATCCCTTTTGTAGTAGAAGCACTTAGTCTCAGGCTTAGGACCAGACTTGGGCTTCTTCACTTGAGCATCAACTTGCTTGCCGTTCTACTTGAAGTTCCCCTTCTTCCCTTTTGCCCTTTTCTTGAAACTAGTGGTCTTGTCAACCATCAACACTTGATGTTTTTCTCGATTTCTACCTTCGTCAATTTCAACATTACGAAGAGCTTGGGAATCGTTTCCGTTATCCCTTGCATATTATAGTTCATCACGAAGTTCTACTAACTTTGTGATGGTGACTAGAGAATTCTGTCAATCACTATTTTATCTGGAAGATTAACTCCCACTTGATTCAAGTGATTGTAGTACCTAGACAATCTGAGCACATGCTCACTAGTTGAGCGATTCTCCTCCATCTTTTAGCTATAGAACTTGTTGGAGACTTCATATCTCCCAACTCGGGTATTTGCTTGAAATATTAACTTCAACTCCTGGAACATCTCATATGGTCCATGACGTTCAAAACGCCTTTGAAGTCCCGATTCTAAGCTGTTAAGCATGGTGCACTAATCTATCAAGTAGTCATCATATTGAGCTAGCCAAACATTCATAACGTCTGCGTCTGCTCCTGCAATAGGTCTGTCACCTAGCGGTGCATCAAGGACATAATTCTTCTATGCAGCAATGAGGATAAACCTCAGATCACAGATCCAATCCGCATAATTGCTACTAACATCTTTCAACACAATTTTCTCTAGGAACATATCAAAATAAACACAGGGAAGCAACAACGCGAGCTATTGATCTACAACATGATTTGCAAAATACTATCAGGACTAAGTTCATGATAAATTTAAGTTCAATTAATCATATTACTTAAGAACTCCCACTTAGATAGACATCCCTCTAATCCTCTAAGTGATTACGTGATCCAAATCAACTAAACCATGTCCGATCATCACGTGAGATGGAGTAGTTTCATTGGCGAACATCACTATGTTGATCATATCTACTATATGATTCACGGTCGACCTTTCGGTCTCCGTGTTCCGAGGCCATATATGTATATGCTTGGCTCGTCAAGTATAACCTGAGTATTCCGCGTGTGCAACTATTTTGCACCCGTTGTATTTGAACGTAGAGCCTATCACACCCGATCATCACGTGGTGTCTCAGCACGAAGAACTTTTGCAATGGTGCATACTCAGGGAGAACACTTCTTGATAATTTAGTGAGAGATCATCTTATAATGCTACCGTCAATCAAAGCAAGATAAGATGCATAAAAGATAAACATCACATGCAATCAATATAAGTGATATGATATGGCCATCATCATCTTGTGCTTGTGATCTCCATCTCCGAAACACCGTCGTGATCACCATCGTCACTGGCACGACACCTTGATCTCCATCGTAGCATCGTTGTCGTCTCGCCAATCTTATGCTTCCACGACTATCGCTGCCTCTTAGTGATAAAGTAAAGCATTACAGCGCGATTGCATTGCATACAATAAAGCGACAACCATATGGCTCCTGCCAGTTGCCGATAACTCGGTTACAAAACATGATCATCTCATACAATAAAATTTAGCATCATGTCTTGACCATATCACATCACAACATGCCCTGCAAAAACAAGTTAGACGCCCTCTACTTTGTTGTTGTAAGTTTTACGTGGCTGCTATGGGCTTAAGCAAGAACCAATCTTACCTACGCATCAAAACCACAACGATTGTTTGTCAAGTTGATGCCGTTTTAGCCTTCGCAAGGACCGGGCGTAGCCACACTCGGTTCAACTAAAGTTGGAGAAACTGTCACCCGCAAGCCACCTATGTGCAAAGCACGTCGGGAGAACCGGTCTCGCGTAAGCGTACGCGTAATGTCGGTCCGGGCCGCTTCATCCAACAATACCGCCGAACCAAAGTATGACATGCTGGTAGGCAGTATGACTTATATCGCCCACAACTCACTTGTGTTCTACTCGTGCATATAACATCAAACCATAAAACCTAGGCTCGGATGCCACTGTTGGGGAACGTAGTAATTTCAAAATTTTCCTACGCACATGCAAGATCATGGTGATGCACAGCAACGAGAGGGGAGAGTGTAATCTACATACCCTTGTAGATCGACAGCGGAAGCGTTATGACAACGCGGTTGATGTAGTCGTACGTCTTCACGGCCCGACCGATCAAGCACCGAAACTACGACACCTCCGTGTTTTAGCACACGTTCAGCTCGATGACGATCCCCGGACTCCGATCCAGCAAAGTGTCGGGGAAGAGTTCCGTCAGCACGACGGCGTGGTGATGATCTTGATGTACTACTTGTTGGAAATATGCCCTAGAGGCAATAATAAATTGATTATTATTATATTTCCTTGTTCATGATAATCGTTTATTATCCATGCTAGAATTGTATTGATAGGAAACTCAGATACATGTGTGGATACATAGACAACACCATGTCCCTAGTAAGCCTCTAGTTGACTAGCTCGTTGATCAATAGATGGTCACGGTTTCCTGACCATGGACATTGGATGTCATTGATAACGGGATCACATCATTAGGAGAATGATGTGATGGACAAGACCCAATCCTAAGCCTAGCACAAAGATCGTGTAGTTCGTTCGCTAAAGCTTTTCTAATGTCAAGTATCATTTCCTTAGAACATGAGATTGTGCAACAACCGGATACCGTAGGAATACTTTGGGTGTGCCAAACGTCACAACGTAACTGGGTGGCTATAAAGGTGCACTACGGGTATCTCTGAAAGTGTCTGTTGGGTTGGCACGAATCGAGATTGGGATTTGTCACTCCGTGTGACGGAGAGGTATCTCTGGGCCCACTCGGTAGGACATCATCATAGTGTGCACAATGTGATCAAGGAGTTGATCACAGGATGATGTGTTACGGAACGAGTAAAGAGACTTGCCAGTAACGAGATTGAACAAGGTATCGGGATACCGACGATCGAATCTCGGGCAAGTACAATACCGCTAGACAAAGGGAATTGTATACGGGATTGATTGAATCCTCGACATCGTGGTTCATCCGCTGAGATCATCGTGGAACATGTGGGAGCCAACATGGGTATCCAGATCCCGCTGTTGGTTATTGACCGGAGAGCGTCTCGGTCATGTCTGCATGTCTCCCGAACCCGTAGGGTCTACACACTTAAGGTTTGATGACGCTAGGGTTATAAAGGAAGTTTGTATGTGGTTACCGAATGTTGTTTGGAGTCCTGGATGAGATACCGGATGTCACGAGGAGCTCCGGAATGGTCCGGAGGTAAAGATTTATATATGGGAAGTCCTGTTTTGGTCACCGGAAAAGTTTCGGGGTTTATCGGTAACGTACCGGGACCACCGGGATGGTCCCAGGGGTCCACCAAGTGGGGCCACCAGCCCCGGGGGCCACATGGGCTGTAGGGGTGTGCGCCTTGGCCTATATGGGCCAAGGGCACCAGCCCCAAGAGGCCCATGCGCCAAGAGATAAGGGAAAGGAAGAGTCCTAAAGGGGGAAGGCACCTCCTAGGTGCCTTGGGGAGGATGGACTCCTCCCTGGCCGCACCCTTCCTTGGAGGAAGGGCCAAGGCTGCGCCCCCCCCCCCTCTCCCTTGGCCCTATATATAGTGGGGGGAAGGGAGGGCAGCCACACAAAAGCCCTGGCGCCTCCCTCTCCCTCCCGTGACACATCTCCCTCCTCGTCTCTTGCGGTGCTTGGCGAAGCCCTGCTGGAGTTCCACGCTCCTCCACCACCACCACGCCGTTGTGCTGCTGCTGGATGGAGTCTTCCTCAACCTCTCCTTCTCCCCTTGCTGGATCAAGGCGTAGGAGACGTCACCGGGCTGTACGTGTGTTGAACACGGAGGTGCCGTCCGTTCGGCATTAGGATCATCGGTGATTTGGATCACGACGAGTATGACTCCATCAACCTCGTTCACTTGAACGCTTCCGCTTAGCGATCTACATGGGTATATAGATGCACTCTCCTTCCCCTCGTTGCTGGTCTCTCCATAGATAGATCTTGGTGACACGTAGGAAAATTTTGAATTTCTGCTACGTTCCCCAACAGTGGCATCATGAGCTAGGTCTATTGCGTAGATTCTATGCACGAGTAGAACACAAAGTAGTTGTGGGCGTTGATTTTTTTCAATATGCTTACCGTTACTAGTCCAATCTTGATTCGGCGGCATTGTGGGATGAAGTGGCCCAGACCAACCTTACACGTATGCTTACGTGAGACCGGTTCCACCGACTGACATGCACTAGTTGCATAAGGTGGCTGGCGGGTGTCTGTCTCTCCCACTTTAGTCGGATCGGATTCGATGAAAAGGGTCCTTATGAAGGGTAAATAGCAATTGGCATATCACGTTGTGGTTTTTGCGTAGGTAAGAAACGTTCTTGCTAGAAACCCATAGCAGCCACATAAAACATGCAAACAACAATTAGAGGACGTCTAACTTGTTTTTGCAGGGTATGCTATGTGATGTGATATGGCCAAGAAGAATGTGATGAATTATATGTGATGTATGAGATTGATCATGTTCTTGTAATAGGAATCACGACTTGCATGTCGATGAGTATGACAACCGGCAGGAGCCATAGGAGTTGTCTTAATTTATTTATGACCTGCGTGTCAACATAAACGTCATGTAATTACTTTACTTTATTGCTAACCGTTAGCTGTAGTAGTAGAAGTAATAGTTGGCGAGACAACTTCATGAAGACACGATGGTGGAGATCATGATGATGGAGATCATGGTGTCATGCCGGTGACGATGATGATCATGGAGCCCCGAAGATGGAGATCAAAAGGAGCAAAGTGATGATAGCCATATCATGTCACTATTTGATTGCATGTGATGTTTATCATGTTTATACATCTTATTTGCTTAGAACGACGGTAGTAAATAAGATGATCCCTCTTTAAAATTTCAAGAAAGTGTTCTCCCTAACTGTGCACCGTTGCAGAAGGTTCGTTGTTTCGAAGCACCACGTGATGATCGGATGTGATAGATTATAACGTTCGAATACAACGGGTTTTGACGAGCCTAGCATGTACAGACATGGCCTCGGAACACATGCAAAACACTTAGTATGACTTGACGAGCCTAGCATGTACAGACATGGCCTCGGAACAAAGAAGACCGAAAGGTCGAGCATGAGTCGTATGGTAGATACGATCAACATGAAGATGTTCACCGATGTTGACTAGTCCGTCTCACGTGATGATCGGACACGGCCTAGTTGACTCGGATCATGTAATCACTTAGATGACTGGAGGGATGTCTATCTGAGTGGGAGTTCATAAGATGAACTTAATTATCCTGAACATAGTCAAAAGGTCTTTGCAAATTATGTCGTAGCTCGCGCTTCAGTTCTACTGTTTAGTTATGTTCCTAGAGAAAATTTAGTTGAAAGTTGATAGTAGCAATTATGCAGACAGTAGAAGGCTTATGTCCTTAATGCACCGCTCAGTGTGCTGAACCTCGAACGTTGTCTGTGGATGCTGCGAACATCTGACATACACATTTTGATAACTACGTGATAGTTCAGTTAAACGGTTTAGAGTTGAGGCACCAAAGACGTTTTTAAATGTCGCAAAACATATGAGATGTTTCGAGGGCTGAAATTGGGATTTCAGGCTCGTGCCCACGTCAAGAGGTATAAGACCTCCGACGATTTTCTTAGCCTGCAAACTAAGGGAGAAAAGCTGAATTGTTGAGCTTGTGCTCAGATTGTCTGAGTACAACAATCGCTTGAATCAAGTGGGAGTTGATCTTCCAGATGAGATAGTGATGTTTCTCCGAAGTCATTACCACCAAGCTGCTAGAGCTTCGTGATGAACTATAATATATCAGGGACATATATGATGATCCTTGAGTTATTCGCGATGTTTCACACCACAAAAGTAGAAATCAAGAAGGAGCATCAATTGTTGATGGTTGGTGAAACCACTAGTTTCAAGAAGGGCAAGGGCAAGAAGGGATACTTCATGAAACGGCAATTCAGCTGCTGCTCTAGTGAAGAAACCCAAGGTTGAACCCAAACCCGAGACTAAGTGCTTCTGTAATAAGGGGAACAACCACTAGAGCAGAATTACCCTAGATACTTGGTAGATGAGAAGGCTGACAAGGTCGATAGAAGTATATTGGATATGCATTACAATGGGTACTTTACTAGTACTCCTAGTAGCACCAGGGTATTAGATACCGGTTCGGTTGCTAAGTGTTAGTAACTCGAAATAAAAGCTACGGAATAAACGGAGACTAGCTAAAAGGTGAGATGACGATATGTGTTGGAAGTATTTCCAAGGTTGATCAAATATCGTACGCTCCCTCTACCATAGAGATTGGTATTAAAACCTAAATAATTGTTATTTGGTGTTTGCGTTGAGCATAGACATGATTGGATTATGTCTATCGCGATACGGTTATTCATTTAAGGAGAATAATGGTTACTCTGTTTATTTGAATAATACCTTCAATGGTCTTGCACCTAAAATGAATGGTTTATTGAATCTCGATCATAGTGATACACATGTTCATGCCAAAAGATATAAGATAGTAATGATAGTACCACCTACTTGTGGCACTGCCACTTAAGTCATATTGGTATAAAACGCATGAAGAAGCTCCATGTTGATGGATCTTTGGGCTCACTCGTTTTTGAAAAGTTTGAGACATGCGAACCATGTCTATTGGTGTATATGAAACTCCATGCAAATGGACCGTTTGGACTCATTTGATTTTGAATCACTTGAGACATGCAAATCATACCACATGGGCAAGATGACTGAAAGCCTCGTTTTCAGTAAAATGGAACTAGAAAGCAATTTGTTGGAAGTAATACATTTTGATGTGTGCAGTCCAATGAGTGCTGAGGCGTGTAGTGGATATCATTATGTTCTTACTTCACAGATGATTTGAGTAGATACTGAGTATATTTACTTGATGAAACACAAGTCTGAATTATTGAATGGTTCAAGTAATTTCAGAATGAAGTTGAAGATCGTCGTGACAAGAGGATAAAACATCTATGATATGATCATAGAGATGAATATCTGAACTACGAGTTTGGCACAGAATTAAGACATTGTGGAAATTGTTTCACAACTAATACAGCCTGGAACATCATAGTGTGATGGTGTGTCCGAACATCATAACTGCACCCTATTGGATATGATGCATACCATGATGTCTCTTATCAAATTACCACGATAGTTTATGGGTTAGGCATTAGAGACAACCACATTCACTTTAAATAGGGCACCACGTAATTCCGATGAGATGACACCGTATGAACTATGGTTTAGAGAAACCTAAGCTGTCATTTCTTAAAACTTTGGGGCTGCGATGCTTATGTGAAAAGGTTTCAGGCTGATAAGCTCGAACCCAAAGCGGATAAATGAATCTTCATAGGACACCCAAAACAGTTGGGTATACCTCCTGTCTCAGATCCGAAAGCAATAAGGGATTGTTTCTCGAATCGGGTCCTTTCCCGAGGAAAAGTTTCTCTCGAAAGAATTGAGTGGGAGGATGGTGGAGACTTGATGAGGTTATTGAACTGTTACCTCAACTAGTGTATAGCAGGGCACAAAGAGTTGTTCCTGTGGCACCTACACCAATTGAAGTGGAAGCTTATGATATTGATCATGAGACTTCGGATCAAGTCACTCCCAAACCTCGTGGGATGACAAGGATGCATACTACTTCAGAGTGGTACGTAATCCTGTCTTGGAAGTCATGTTGCTAGACAACAATGAACCTACGAGCTATGGAGAAGCGATGGTGGGCCTGGATTCCAAAATGGCTCGAGGCCATATAATCCGAGAGAGGATCCATATATGAAAACAAAGTGTAGACTTTGGAAGAACTACTTGATGGTCGTAAGGCTGTTAGGTACATATGGATTTTAAAAGGAAGACGGACAATGATGGTAAGTATCACCATTAAGAAAGCTCGACTTGTCGTTAAGATGTTTTTCGACAAGTTCAAGGAGTTGACTACGATGAGACTTTCTCACTCGTAGCGATGCTAAGATTCTGTTGGAATTATGTTAGCGATTACTGCATTATTTATGAAATCTTGCAGATAGGATGTCAAAACATTGTTTCCTCGACGATTTTCTTCAGGAAAGGTTGTATGTGATACAACCGGAAGGTTTTGTCAATCCTGAAAGATGCTAATAAGTATGCAAAGCTCCAGCAATCCTTCTAAGGACTGGAGTAAGCATCTCGGAGTTGGAATGTATGCTTTGATGAGATGATCAAAGATTTTGGGTCTATACAAAGTTTATGAGAAACTTGTATTTCCAAAGAAGTGAGTGGGAGCACTATAGAATTTCTGATGAATATATGTTGTTGACATATCGTAGATCAGAAATGACATAGAATTTCTGGAAAGCATATAGGGTTATTTGGAAAGTGTTTTTCAATGGAAAGCCTAGATTAAGCTACTTGAACATTGAGCATCAAGATCTATAAGGATAGATCAAAACGCTTAATGGTACTTTCAAATGAGCACATACCTTGACATGATCTTGAAGGTGTTCAAGATGGATCAGTCAAAGAAGGAGTTCTTGCCTGAGTTGTAAGGTATGAAGTTAAGACTTAAAGCTCGACCACGGCAGAAGAGAGAGAAAGGACGAAGGTCGTCCCCTATGCTTAAGACGTAGGCTCTACAGTATGCTATGCTGTGTACCGCACCTGAAATGTGCATTGCCATGAGTCAGTCAAGGGGTACAAGAGTGATCCAAGAATGGATCACAGGACAACGGTCAAAGTTATCCTTAGTAACTAGTGGACTAAGGAATTTTCTCGATTATGGAGGTGGTAAAAGGGTTCGTCGTAAAGGGTTACGTCGATGCAAGCTTAACACCTATCCGGATAGCTCTGAGTAGAGATACCGGATACGTATAATGGAGCAACAATTTAGAATAGCTCCAAGTAGAACAGTTATTTGGAATAGCTCCAAATGTAGCGTAGTAGTTGCATCTACAAGATGACATAGAAATTTTGCGAAGTACATAAGGATCTGAATGTTGCAGACCCGTTAACTGAAACCTCTCTCACAAGCATAACATGATCAAACCCGGAACTCTTTGGGTGTTAGTCACATGGGGATGTGACCTTGAGTGTTAATCACATATCGATGTGAGCTAGATTATTGACTCTAGTGCAAGTGGGAGACTGTTGGAAATATGCCCTAGAGGCAATAATAAATTGATTATTATTATATTTCCTTGTTCATGATAATCGTTTATTATCCATGCTAGAATTGTATTGATAGGAAACTCAGATACATGTGTGGATACATAGACAACACCATGTCCCTAGTAAGCCTCTAGTTGACTAGCTCGTTGATCAATAGATGGTCACGGTTTCCTGACCATGGACATTGGATGTCATTGATAACGGGATCACATCATTAGGAGAATGATGTGATGGACAAGACCCAATCCTAAGCCTAGCACAAAGATCGTGTAGTTCGTTCGCTAAAGCTTTTCTAATGTCAAGTATCATTTCCTTAGAACATGAGATTGTGCAACAACCAGATACCGTAGGAATACTTTGGGTGTGCCAAACGTCACAACGTAACTGGGTGGCTATAAAGGTGCACTACGGGTATCTCCAAAAGTGTCTGTTGGGTTGGCACGAATCGAGATTGGGATTTGTCACTCCGTGTGACGGAGAGGTATCTCTGGGCCCACTCGGTAGGACATCATCATAGTGTGCACAATGTGATCAAGGAGTTGATCACGGGATGATGTGTTACGGAACGAGTAAAGAGACTTGCCAGTAACGAGATTGAACAAGGTATCGGGATACCGACGATCGAATCTCGGGCAAGTACAATACCGCTAGACAAAGGGAATTGTATACGGGATTGATTGAATCATCAACATCATGGTTCATCTGATGAGATCATCGTGGAACATGTGGGAGCCAACATGGGTATCCAGATCCCGCTGTTGGTTATTGACCGGAGAACGTCTCGGTCATGTCTGCATGTCTCCCGAACCCGTAGGGTCTACACACTTAAGGTTCGATGACGCTAGGGTTATAAAGGAAGTTTGTATGTGGTTACCGAATGTTGTTCGGAGTCCCGGATGAGATCCCGGACGTCACGAGGAGCTCCGGAATGGTCCGGAGGTAAAGATTTATATATGGGAAGTCCTGTTTTGGTCACCGGAAAAGTTTCGGGGTTTATCGGTAACGTACCGGGACCACCGGGAGGGTCCCGGGGGTCCACCAAGTGGGGCCACCAGCCCCGGGGGCCACATGGGCTGTAGGGGTGTGCGCCTTGGCCTATATGGGCCAAGGGCACCAGCCCCAAGAGGCCCATGCGCCAAGAGATAAGGGAAAGGAAGAGTCCTAAAGGGGGAAGGCACCTCCTAGGTGCCTTGGGGAGGATGGACTCCTCCCTGGCCGCACCCTTCCTTGGAGGAAGGGCCAAGGCTGCGCCCCCCTCTCCCTTGGCCCTATATATAGTGGGGGGAAGGGAGGGCAGCCGCACAAAAGCCCTGGCGCCTCCCTCTCCCTCCCGTGACACATCTCCCTCCTCGTCTCTTGCGGTGCTTGGCGAAGCCCTGCTGGAGTACCACGCTCCTCCACCACCACCACGCCATTGTGCTGCTGCTGGATGGAGTCTTCCTCAACCTCTCCTTCTCCCCTTGCTGGATCAAGGCGTAGGAGACGTCACCGGGCTGTACGTGTGTTGAACACGGAGGTGCCGTCCGTTCGGCATTAGGATCATCGGTGATTTGGATCACGACGAGTACGACTCCATCAACCCCGTTCACTTGAACGCTTCCGCTTAGCGATCTACAAGGGTATGTAGATGCACTCTCCTTCCCCTCGTTGCTGGTCTCTCCATAGATAGATCTTGGTGACACGTAGGAAAATTTTGAATTTCTGCTACGTTCCCCAACACTACTGTCGCAGGGCTTCGCCTAAGCACCGCTACAATATTATCGAGGACTATCGTGGTAGGGGGCGCCGCACACGGCTAAGAATATGATCACGTGGATCAACTTGTGTGTCTATGGGGTGCCCCCTGTCCCCGTATATAAAGGAGTGGAGGAGGGGAGGGCCGGCCCTCTCTATGGCGCGCCCTAGGGGAGTCCTACTCCCACCGGGAGTAGGATTCCCCCTTTCCTAGTCCAACTAGGAGCCCTTCCATGTAGTAGGAGTAGGAAACAAGGAAGGGGTGCAGCCCCTCCCCCTAGTCCAATTCGGACTAGGCCTTGGGGGGGCACGCGGCCTGCCCTAGGCAGCCCCTCTCTCTTTCCCGTATGGACCAATAAGGCCCAATACTTCTCCCGGCGAATTCCCGTAACTCTTCGGTACTCCGAAAAATACTCGAATCATTCGGAACCTTTCCGATGTCCGAATATGGTCGTCCAATATATCGATTTTTACGTCTCGACCATTTCGAGACTCCTCGTCATGTCCCTGATCTCATCCGGGACTCCAAACTCCTTCGGTACATCAAAACTCATAAACTCATAATATAACTGTCATCGAAACCTTAAGCGTGCGGACCCTACGGGTTCGAGAACAATGTAGACATGACCGAGACACGTCTCCGGTCAATAACCAATAGCGGGACCTGGATGTCTATATTGGCTCCTACATATTCTACGAAGATCTTTATCGGTCAGACCGCATAACAACATACGTTATTCCCTTTGTCATCAGTATGTTACTTGCCCGAGATTCGATCGTCGGTATATTAATACCTAGTTCAATCTCGTTATCGGCAAGTCTCCTTACTCGTTCCGTAATACATCATCTCACAATTAACTCATTAGTTGCAATGCTTGCAAGGCTTATGTGATGTGCATTACCGAGAGGGCCCAGAGATACCTCTCCGGCAATCGGAGTGACAAATCCTAATCTCGAAATACGCCAACCCAACATGTACCTTTGGAGACACCTGTAGAGCTCCTTTATAATCACCCAGTTACATTGTGACGTTTGGTAGCACACAAAGTGTTCCTCCGGCAAACGGGAGTTGCATAATCTCATAGTGATAGGAACATGTATAAGTCATGAAGAAAGCAATAGCAACATACTAAACGATCGGGTGCTAAGCTAATGGAACGGGTCATGTCAATCAGATCATTCATCTAATGATGTGATCCCGTTAATCAAATAACAACTCTTTGTCCATGGTTAGGAAACATAACCATCTTTGATTAACGAGCTAGTCAAGTAGAGGCATACTAGTGACACTCTGTTTGTCTATGTATTCACACATGTATCATGTTTCCGGTTAATACAATTCTAGCATGAATAATAAACATTTATCATGAAATAAGGAAATCAATAATAACTTTATTATTGCCTCTAGGGCATATTTCCTTCAATGTTGTGATGTGATATGGTCAAGACATGATGCTAAATTTTATTGTATGAGATGATCATGTTTTCTAACACAGTTATCGGCAACTGGCTGGAGCCATATGGTTGTCGCTTTATTGTATGAAATGCAATCGCCATGTAATTGCTTTACTTTATCACTAAGCGGTAGCGATAGTCGTGGAGGCAATAGTTGGTGTGACGACAACGATGCTTCGATGGAGACCAAGGTGTCAAGCCGGTGACGATGGTGATCATGACGATGCTTTGGAGATGAAGATCACAAGCACAAGATGATGATGGCCATATCATATCACTAATATTGATTGCATGTGATGTTTATCTTTTATGCATCTTATTTTTCTTAGATCGACGGTAGCATTATAAGATGATCTCTCACTAAATTTCTAGGTATAAGTGTTCTCCCTGAGTATGCACCGTTGCGAAAATTCATCGTGTCGAGACACCACGTGATGATCGGGTGTGATAAGCTCTACATTCACATACAATGGGTGCAAGCTAGTTTTGCACACACAGAATACTCGGGTTAAACTTGGCGAGCCTAGCATATGCAGATATGGCCTCGGAACACTGAGACTGAAAGGTCAAGCGTGAATCATATAGTAGATATGATCAACATAGTGATGTTCACCATTGAAAACTACTCCATCTCACGTGATGATCATACATGGTTTAGTTGATATGGATCATGTGATCACTTAGATGATTAGAGGGATGTCTATCTAAGTGGGAGTTCTTAAGTAATATGATTAATTAAACTTTAATTTATCATGAACTTAGACCTGATAGTATTTTGCATGTCTATGTTGTTGTAGATAGATGGCCCATGCTGTTGTTCCGTTGAATTTAATGCGTTCCTTGAGAAAGCAAAGTTGAAAGATGATGGTAGCAATTACACGGACTGGGTCTGTAACTTGAGGATTATCCTCATTGCTGCACAGAAGAATTACGTCCTGGAAGCACCGCTAGGTGCCAAACCCGCTGTAGGAGCAATACCAGATGTTATGAACGTCTGGCAGAGCAAAGCTGATGACTACTCAATAGTTCAGTGTGCCATGCTTTACAGCTTAAAACCGGGACTTGAACGATGTTTTGAACGTCATGGAGCATATGAGATGTTCCAGGAGTTGAAGTTAATATTTCAAGCAAATGCCCGGATTGAGAGATATGAAGTCTCCAATAAGTTCTACAGCTGCAAGATGGAGGAGAATAGTTCTGTCAGTGAACATAAACTCAGAATGTCTGGGTAGCACAACCACTTGACTCAACTGGGAGTTAATCTTCCTGATGATAGTGTCATTGACAGAGTTCTTCAATCACTGCCACCAAGCTACAAGAGCTCTGTGATGAACTATAATATGCAAGGGATGAATAAGCTCTTTGCAATGCTAAAGGTTGCGGAGGTAGAAACCAAGAAGGAGCATCAAGTGTTGATGGTCAACAAGACCACCAGTTTCTAGAAAAAGGGTACAGGGAAGCAGGGGAACTTCAAGAAGAACAGCAAGCAAGTTGCTGCTCAAGTGAAGAAACCCAAGTCTAGACCTAAGCCTGAGATTGAGTGCTTCTACTGCAAAGGGATTGGTCATTGGAAGTGGAATTGGCCCAAGTATTTGGCGGATAAGAAGGATGGCAAGGTGAACAAAGGTATATGTGATATACATGTTATTGATGTGCACCTTACTAATGCTCGCAATAACACCTGGGTATTTGATACTGGTTCTGTTGCTAATATTTGCAACTCAAAACAGGGGCTACGGATTAAGCAAAGATTGGCTAAGGACGAGGTGACGATGCGCGTGGGAAATGGTTCCAAAGTCGATGTGATCGCGGTCGGCACGCTACCTCTACATCTAACTTCGGGATTAGTTTTAGACCTAAATAATTGTTATTTGGTGCTAGCGTTGAGCATGAACATTATATCTGGATCTTGTTTGATGCGAGACGGTTATTCATTTAAATCTGAGAATAATGGTTGTTCTATTTATATGAGTAATATCTTTTATGGCCATGCACCCTTTAAGAGTGGTCTATTTTGGATGAATCTCGATAGTAGTGATACACATATTCATAATATTGAAGCTAAAAGATGCAGAGTTGATAATGATAGTACAACTTATTTGTGGCACTACCATTTAGGTCATATTGGTGTAAAGCGCACGAGAGTGGTCTATTTTGGATGAATCTCGATAGTAGTGATACGCATATTCATAATATTGAAGCTAAAAGATGCAGAGTTGATAATGATAGTACAACTTATTTGTGGCACTACCATTTAGGTCATATTGGTGTAAAGCGCACGAAGAAACTCCATTCTGATGGACTTTTGGAATCACTTGGTACTTGCGAACCATGCCTCATGGGCAAGATGACTAAAACGCCGTTCTCCGGAACTATGGAGCAAGCAACAGATTTGTTAGAAATCATACATACTGATGTATGTGGTCTGATGAATATTGAGGCTCGCGGCGGGTATCGTTATTTTCTCACCTTCACAGATGATTTGAGCAGATATGGGTATATCTACTTGATGAAACATAAGTCTGAAATATTTGAAAAGTTCAAAGAATTTTAGAGTGAAGTGGAAAATCATCGTAACAAGAAAATAAAGTTTCTACGATCTAATCGTGAGGGAGAATATTTGAGTTACGAGTTTGGTCTTCATTTGAAACAATGCAGAATAGTTTCACAACTCACGCCACCCAGAACACCATAGCGTAATGGTGTGTCCGAACGTCGTAATCGTACTTTACTAGATATGGTGCAATCTATGATGTCTCTTACTGATTTACCGCTATCGTTTTGGGGTTATGCTTTAGAGACGGCTACATTAACGTTAAATAGGGCACCATCTAAATCCGTTGAGACGATGCCTTATGAACTATGGTTTGGCAAGAAACCAAAGTTGTCGTTTCTTAAAGTTTGGGGCTGCGATGCTTATGTGAAAAAGCTTCAACCTGATAAGCTCGAACCCAAATCGGAGAAATGTGTCTTCATAGGATATCCAAAGGAAACTATTGGGTACACCTTCTATCACAGATCCGAAGGCAAGAAATTCATTGCTAAGAATGGATCCTTTCTAGAGAAGGAGTTTCTCTCGAAAGAAGTGAGTGGGAGGAAAGTAGAACTTGATGAGGTAACTGTACCTGCTCCCTTATTGGAAAGTAGTTCATCACAAAAATCTGTTTCCGTGACTCCTACACCAATTAGTGAGGAAGCTAATGATGAAGATCATGTAACTTCAGATTGAGTTATTACCGAACCTTGTAGGTCAACCAGAGTAAGATCCGCACCAGAGTGGTACGGTAATCCTATTCTGGAGATCATGTTACTTGACCATGACGAACCTAAGAACTATGAGGAAGCGATGATGAGCCCAGATTCCGCAAAATGGCTTGAGGCCATGAAATCTGGGATGGGATCCATGTATGAGAACAAAGTATGGACTTTGGTTGACTTGCCCGATGATCGGCAAGCCATCGAGAATAAATGGATCTTTAAGAAGAAGACTGACGCTGACGGTAATGTTACTGTCTACAAAGCTCGACTTGTTGCGAAAGGTTTTCGACAAGTTCAAGGAGTTGACTACGATGAGACCTTCTCACCCGTAGCGATGCGTAAGTCCATCCGAATCATGTTAGCAATTGCCGCATTTTATGATTATGAAATTTGGCAAATGGATGTAAAGACTGCATTCCTGAATGGATTTCTGGAAGAAGAGTCGTATATGATGCAACCTGAAGATTTTATCAATCCAAAGGGTGCTAACAAAGTGTGCAAGCTCCAGCGATCCATCTATGGACTGGTGCAAGCATCTCGGAGTTGGAATAAACATTTTGATAGTGTGATCAAATCATATGGTTTTATACAGACTTTTGGAGATGCATGTATTTACAAGAAAGTGAGTGGGAGCTCTGTAGCATTTCTAATATTATATGTGGATGACATATTGCTGATTGGAAATGATATAGAATTTTTGGATAACATAAAAGGATACTTGAATAAGAGTTTTTCAATGAAAGACCTCGGTGAAGCTGCCTATATATTTTGCATCAAGATCTATAGAGATAGATCAAGACGCTTAATTGGACTTTCACAAAGCACATACCTTGATAAAGTTTTGAAGAAGTTCAAAATGGATCAAGCAAAGAAAGGGTTCTTGCCTGTGTTACAAGGTGTGAAGTTGAGTCAGACTCAATGCCCGACCACTGCAGAAGAGAGAGAAAATGAAAGGTGTTCCCTATGCTTCAGCCATAGGCTCTATCATGTATGCAATGCTATGTACCAGACCTGATGTGTGCCTTGCTATTAGTTTAGCAGGGTGGTACCAAAGTAATCCAGGAGTGGATCACTGGACATTTGTCAAGAACATCCTGAAATACCTAAAAAGGACTAAGGATATGTTTCTCATTTATGGAGGTGACAAAGAGCTCGTCGTAAATGGTTACGTCGATGCAAGCTTTGACACTGATCCGGATGACTCTAAGTCACAAACCGGATATGTGTTTTTATCGAACGGTGGAGCTGTCAGTTGGTGTAGTTTTAAGCAAAGCGTCATGGCGGGATCTACGTGTGAAGCGGAGTACATAGCTGCTTCAGAAGCAGCAAATGAAGGAGTCTGGATGAAGGAGTTCATATCCGATCTAGGTGTCATACCTAGTGCATCAGGTCCAATGAAAATCTTTTGTGACAATACTGGTGCAATTGCCTTGGCAAAGGAATCCAGATTTCACAAAAGAATCAAGCACATCAAGAGACGCTTCAATTCCATCCGTGATCAAGTCAAGGAGGGAGACATAGAGATTTGCAAGATACATATGGATCTGAATGTTGTAGACCCATTGACTAAGCCTCTCTCACGAGTAAAATATGATCAACACAAAGACTCCATGGGTGTTAGAATCATTACTGTCTAATCTAGATTATTGACTCTAGTGCAAGTGGGAGACTGAAGGAAATATGCCCTAGAGGAAATAATAAAGTTGTTATTTATATTTCCTTATATCATGATAAATGTTTATTATTCATGCTAGAATTGTATTAATCGGAAACTTAGTACATGTGTGAATACATAGACAAACAAAGTGTCACTAGTTTGCCTCTATTTGACTAGCTCGTTGAATCAATGATGGTTATGTTTCCTAACCATAGACATGAGTTGTCATTTGATTAACGGGAGCACATCATTAGAGAATGATGTGATTGACTTGACCCATCTATTAGCTTAGCATGATGATCGTTTAGTTTGTTGCTATTGCTTTCCTCATGACTTATACATGTTCCTATGACTATGAGATTACACAACTCCCGAGTACCGGAGGAACACTTTGTGTGCTACCAAATGTCACAACGTAACTGGGTGATTATAAAGGTGATCTACAGGTGTCTTCGATGGTACTTGTTGAGTTGTCATAGATCGAGATTAGGATTTGTCACTCCGATTGTCAGAGAGGTATCTCTGGGCCCTCTCGGTAATGCACATCACAATAAGCCTTGCAAGCAATGTAGCTAATGAGTTAGTTATAGGATGTAGCAGTATAGAACGAGTAAAGAGACTTGCCGGTAACGAGATTGAACTAGGTATTGAGATACCGACGATCGAATCTCGGGCGAATAACATACCGATGACAAAGGGAACAACGTATGTTGTTATGCAGTTTGACCGATAAAGATCTTCGTAGAATATGTAGGAACCAATATGAGCATCTAGGTTCCGCTATTGGTTATTGACTGGAGACGAGTCTCGGTCATGCTACATAGTTCTCGAACCCGTAGGGTCCGCACACTTAACGCTCTGTGACGATCGGTAATATGAGTTTATGTGTTTTGATGTACCGAAGGTAGTTCGGAGTCCCAGATTTGATCATGGACATGACGAGGAGCCTCGAAATGGTCGAGACATAAAGATCGATATATTGGATGACTATATTTGGACTTCGGAAGGGTTCCGGGCAAGTTCAGATAAATACTGGAGTACCGGGGGGTTACCGGAACCCCTCGAGGAGTGTAATGGGCCTATTGGACCTTAGTGGAGAAGAGGAGGGGCGGCCAGGGCAGGCCGCGCGCCCCCTCTCCCTCTAGTCCGAATTGGACAAGGAGGGGGGCGGTGCCCCCCTTTCCTTTCCCCTCTCCCCTCCTTCCCTCTCTCCTACTCCTACTCTTGGAAGGGTTGGAGTCCTACTCCCGGTGGGAGTAGGACTCCCCTTGGGGCGCGCCTAGGAGGGCTGGCCTCTCCCCCTCCTCCACTCCTTTATATACAGGAGGGGGCACCCCATAGACACACAAGTTGATCAGTTGATCTTTTAGCCGTGTGCGGTGCCCCCCTCCACCATAATCCACCTCGGTCATATCGTAGCGGTGCTTAGGCGAAGCCCTGCGTCGGTAGCATCATCAGCACGGTCATCACGCCGTCGTGCTGACGGAACTCTCCCTTGAAGCTCTGCTGGATCGGAGTTCGTGGGACATCACCGAGCTGAACATGTGCTGAACTCAGACGTGTCATACGTTCGGTACTAGGATCGGTCGGATCGTGAATACGTACAACTACATCAACCGCATTCTCATAACGCTTCCGCTTACGGTCTACGAGGGTATGTGGACGACAGTCTCCCGTCTCGTTGTTATGCATCACCTTGATCTTGTGTGTGCGTAGGAATTTTTTTTGAAATTACAACGTTCCCCAACACTTTGAGCAAGGAGATCGAAAATGGCAGCAAGATGAGCTAGAACTTGGGTTTGAGTTGGTGGATGATTTTTTCTGTAGGAAGACGAAGTGTGTGGGTGCAAGAACAAGTGGAAGGGGCCCACGTGGGGTCCACGAGGTAGGGGACGCGCCCTAGACCCTCGTGGCCAGGTGGAGTGTCCCCCTGGTGTGTTCTTAGTGCCAATAATTCTTAAATATTCTAGAAAAAATCATATAAAATTTTCAGGGCATTTGGAGAACCTTTATTTTCGGGGTATTTTTTATTGCAAGGATAATTCAGAAAACATACAGAAAATACTATTTTTGCTTTATTTAATCTAAATAACAGAAAGTAAAAGGAGGTTACAGAGAGTTGTGCTTTCTAACTTCATCCATCTCATGCTCATCAGAAGGAATCCACTAACAAGGTTGATCAAGTCTTGTTAACAAACTCTTTCCGAATAACATGAAATCGGAGAATTTTTGAATAACACTAGGTTACCTCAACAGGGATATGCACATCCCCAACAGTGAGAATATCATGTTTCTTCTTGATAGTAGGAAGAGGAAATTCAAAACCTCCAAATATAATCGATGGAATTTTTCCAATAGAGTTAATACTATGAACTTGAGGTTGTTTCCTCGGAAAGTGTACCGTATTCTCATTACCATTAACATGAAAAGTGACATTGCCTTTAGTGCAATCAATAACAGCCCCTGCAGTATTCAAAAAGGGTCTTCCAAGAATAATAGACATACTATTGTCCTTAGGAATATCAAGAATAACAAAGTCCGTTAAAATAGTAACGTTTGCAACTACAATAGGCACATCCTCACAAATACCGACATGTATAGCAGTTGATTTTTCAGCCATTTGCAAAGATATTTTAGTAGGTGTCAACTTATTCAAATCAAGTCTAGATATAAAGAGAGAGGCATGACACTAACACCGGCTCCAAGTACACATAAAGCAGTTTTAACATAGTTTCTTTTAATAGAGCATGGTATAGTGGGTACACCGGGATCTCCAAGTTTCTTAGGTATTCCACCCTTAAAAGTATAATTAGCAAGCATGGTGGAAATTTCAGCTTCCAGTATCTTTCTTTTATTTGTAACAATTTCTTTCATATACTTGGCATATGGATTCATTTTAAGCATATCAGTTAATCGCATACGCAAAAAGATAGGTCTAATCATTCAGCAAAGCGCTCAAAATCCTCATCATCCTTTTTCTTGGATGTTTGGGAGGAAAAGGCATGGGTTTCTAAACTCATGGTTCTCTTTCTTTACCGTGTTTCCTAGCAACAAAGTCTTTCTTATCATAACGTTGATTCTTTGATTGTGGGTTATCAAGATCAATAGCGGGTTCAATTTCTATATCATTATCATTACTAGGTTGAGCATCAACATGAACATTATCATTAACACTAGTTTCAGGTTCATTACCAGATTGAGTTTCAGCATCAAAAATATAAATATCATTTGGATTCTCAGGTGTTTCAGCAATAGGTTCACTAGAAGCATGCAAAGTCCTATCATTTTTCTTTTTCTTCCTTTTAGAAGGACTAGGTGCATCTACATTATTTCTCTGAGAATCTTGCTCAATTCTCTTAGGATGGCCTTCAGGATACAAAGGTTCCTGAGTCATTCTACCACCTCTAGTCATAACTCTAACAACATTATCATTATCTTTACTATTCAATTCATTGAGCAAATCATTTTGAGCTTTAATTACTTGTTCTACTTGAGTGGTAACCACAGAAGCATGTTTACTAATGAGTTTAAGTTCACCTTTAACATTAGCCATATAATCACTCAAGTTTTCAAGCATATTTGAATTGTATTTCAATTGTCTACCAAAATAAGCATTAAAGTCTTCTTGCTTAGCCATAAATTTATCAAACTCATCTAAGCATGGGCTAGCAAACTTAGTAAATGGGATTTCAGCTTTATCATATCTATAGAGAGAATTTACCTTTACTACCTGTGTCAGGTTATCAAGACCATGAGTTTCTTCAACAGGCGGTAAATCAAGACCATGTATTTCTTCAATAGGAGGTAATTTCTTAACATCTTCAGCTTTAATACCTTTTTCTTTCATAGATTTATTTGCCTCTTGCATATCTTCAGGACTGAGAAATAGAATACCCCTCTTTTTCGGAGTTGGTTTAGGAATAGGCTCAGGAATTGGCTCCGGAGGTGTCCAATTATTTTCATTTGTCAACATATTATTCAATAGAATTTCAGCTTCATCCGGTGTTCTTTCCCTGAAAACAAAACCAGCACAACTATCCAGGTAATCTCTGGAAGCATCGGTTAGTCCATTATAAAAGATATCAAGTATTTCATTTTCCTTAAGAGGATGGTCAGGCAAAGCATTAAGTAATTGGAGAAGCCTCCCCAAGCTTGTGGGAGACTCTCTTCTTCAATTTGCACAAAATTATATATATCCCTTAAAGCAGCTTGTTTCTTATGAGCATGGAAATATTTAGCAGAGAAGTAATAAACAACATCCTGGGGACTACGCACACAACCAGGATCAAGAGAATTAAAGCATATCTTAGCATCAACCTTTAATGAGAACGAAAATATTTTAAGGATATAAAAGTAGCGAGTTCTCTCATCTTTAGTAAACAGGATAGCTATATCATTTAATTTAGTAAGATGTGCCACAACAGTTTTAGATTCATAGCCATGAAAAGGATCAGATTCAACCAAAGTAATTATATCATGATCAACAGAGAACTCATGATCCTTATCGGTAACACAGATAGGTGAAGTAGCAAAAGGAGGGTCAGGTTTCATTCTAGCATTTAGAGATTGCTTATTCCATTTAGCAAATAACCTCTTAAGTTTGTATCTATCTTTGCAAGCTAAACTAGCTAAAGAGGCTTCTTGATCAAAAACATAACCCTCAGGAATAACAAGTCATTCTTCATCATCGCTTTCATCAGTATTATCAGATTCAATATTCTCAATCTCTCTAGCCCTAGAAAGTTGTTCATCCAGAAATTCACCAAGTGGCACAATAGTATCAAGCATAGAAGTAGTTTCATCATAAGTATCATGCATAGCAGAAGTAGCATCATCAATAACATGCGACATATCAGAGCGAATAGCAGAAGCAGGTTTAGGTGTCGTGAGCTTACTCAAACAGAAGGTGAATCAAGTGCAGAGCTAGATGGCGGTTCCTTACCTCCCCTCGTAGTTGAGGGATAAATCTTGGTTCTTGGATCTTTCAAGTTCTTCATACTGATAAGAAGATATAAATCCCAAGTGACTCAAAGAATAGAGCTATGCTCCCTGGCAACGGCGCCAGAAAATAGTCTTGATAACCCACAAGTATAGGGGATCGCAATAGTTTTCGATGGTAAAGTATTCAACCCAAATTTATTGATTCGACACAAGGGGAGCCAAAGAATACTCTCAAGTATTAGCAGCTGAGTTGTCAATTCAACCACACCTGGAAACTTAGTATCTGCAGCAAAGTATTTAGTAGCAAAGTAATATGATAGTAGTGGTAATGGTAACAAAAGGTAACGGTAGTAAAAGTAATGTTTTTGGTATTTTGTAGTGATGATAGCACTAGCAACGGGAAAGTAAATAAGCTGCCTACAATATTAATAATCACATAGAAGATGTAGCAGAAGGGCGCACGAGTAGGGTCGTGTGAACCAGGTATCAGCTGCCTACAATATTAATAATCACATATTCCCATCATTTGTTTTCAAATGTCCTAATCTCACAGTCTTGACATCTTTTGTTTCACTTTTCAGTGGTTACAAAGCTCCAGAGTATGCATCTCGAGGAGTTTACTCGACGAAGACAGATGTGTTCAGCTTTGGCATTTTGGTTCTGGTGATTATTAGTGGCCGAAAGAATACCATACTCAACAAGCAAGGGGATACTGTTGGTGATCTTGTACGAGATGTGAGTGAAAACATACATTTCAAGCAACATTTTTCATCCGCTCTCAATATTAGAAAATAGGCTTACTACAATTTTTTTACTTAAGTGGTGAGTTTTAACCTATACCATTGCTTGGCATCAAAAGTTGTGAACTTTTCTAATAGGGTGTGGAAAAGCAAGACTTATTTTAATACTTGGCCCATATAAATTGCATTGCATCTCTTTAAAGTCAAATGTATTATACATTTCAGACCTGGCATATGTGGAAGGACCAAAGGTTGCATGAGCTTATGGATCCGTTGTTAGGGGACATATACGAAGTCACGGAGATAATGAGATGTGCTCAGGTGGCACTGCTTTGTGCTCAGGAAGATCCAGCAAATCGGCCCACCGTGACAGATGTTGCTGCAATGCTGAACTCTGAAAGCATAAGCTTACCAATGGAGCCTAAGCAGCCCGCTAAGCTAATCCATGGGTGTGCTCACAGAGACACAACATCGACATACATGGGCCAATCAAGCAGGACAATACACATAACCATAACAAGTTCAGCTCCAATGTCGACTAGAGTTCGAATCATTCTAAACAATGTCGACTAGAGTTCGGATCATTCAAGACCCGGAGGTTTGATATGATGAACATTTAGTGCTACCATCTGGAATATATAATTAGAATGTAAGGATTATGTGCCTTTTTTACGGCTGAGGTAGTGTAGATATCAAGACCTGTTTTGTGGAGTGAAAATAATTAAATAAACATGTGTCTGTGGTTGGTACCAGCTACCAGACTGGTTTTCCATCAGCTACATTGTAATTCAGACATACAATGTTTCATTTTTTTGTTGTTCCTATTTTCTACGGCACTAGAGCTAGGGATCTTGGAATCTTTGCAAGCTGGATCATCGGATTTGTCAAGTTCAGTTATAGATGCTCTAACTACACAGGCTTTTTTGGACTTTGATCCTCCTCAAGTTCGTCAATTTGGAGCTCCGGCGTAGATTCCTACCGTCTCCTTAGGGCAGCGAGCTTAGAGTTTCTTACCGTGCATGCGCAACGGCGAGATTTGATGTCAGTTGCTTTAGATTTACTCCCTCAGTCCTATAATATAAGACATTTTTGCAAGCTGTTTTAGCTTAGCTTGCAAAAACGTCTTATATTATGGAATGGAGGGGGTATTCAAGAGTGCTCACTTGCACGAAGACTTCCTAGCTATCATCGACAAGGTAAGTCAACTCTGATATGGGAGCGGTTATAGCGGTGCGTTGGTGGCACATTGTAGGGCTGTTGTTCGATGGTCTAGAAACCTTGATGTAATTTTTATTATGTGTGGGGTCCTTTGTACTTCCTCTATAAATAAATATAAGAGTGTTTAGAACACTAAAGCTTTACCGAAAAAGGCTTTCGTCCCGCTTTACATATAAACCATCGATCAACAACACTCGATACAAACACATGCCCCCACAACACACACCCAAGGCAGGATACATAAGCGTTGAGCGCAACAACATCATTCCTAGCACTACGCGAAGAGGTGAAGCCGCATATGACGAACCGTGGGCTCCAAGACGGCGCCTTTAGGAAGGGGACGACACCGGAGCGCCGCCACCGCCCGATCCAAGGATCAGAGTTTCTCCTGGAACAACACGACGGGCAATGAGAGCCGCGACGACGCCTTCAAGAAGGGAACGAGTTTCGCCACCGCCGATCCGTCCGAAGATAGAGCAGGTTTTCACCCCGGGCACCATTCACCGCCACTGATCGCCACACCCCGGCTACCACGCCGCCCACACGATCGTGGCAACTGGGCAGCACCAAGCCACAGGCTCTGCCCATGAGCACCGCGGACCCACCACCAGGGTCGCCGCCCCGGCATCCAAGACCTTAACACCACCTCATCTGAGATCCGCCGCTACCCCAACCAAAGACACGAGCGGAAAGGACCCGCCTTTTGCACCCCTGGGCTGCCCCCAGTGCTGAGACCCAATTGGCCGGCCAAAAATGGCCTCCATCGACCCGTCTTGCGGCACCGGGCGCGAGATGAGCTCGGTCCTGCTGCTGGGGCGAGGCGAGCATGGTCCTGCTGCCGAGTGCGAGACGAGCTCGGTCCTGCTGTCAGGCGCGAGACAAGCTCAGTCCTGCTGCTAGGTGCGAGACGAGCTCGGTCCTGCTGCCGAGTGCAGGCGAGTGATGGACCGCAACTGGGGGAGGGCCAACCCTTCGACCAAGCTAGCGGTCGAACGACGAGATGAGGGATTGAAGGTCGAACCGGGCCGCCTACAGATGAGCCGACGCCGGCAATCCATCCGCCACCGTAGCCGACCCACCGAGCTGCCGTGATGCCAGCTCCGCGAATGGAAGCTCCAAAGAGTCGAGCCACCTCGCCGTCGCCGCCCACAACCAGAGCAGCAGCCACACCGGGCCGCTGCCCTAACCCGCCCCGGCCATCAGAAAAGTTGCGTCATATCCGGCCGACGCGCATCCACCTTAGCTGGCCAGAGCCTAGCCAGCACGCCATCCACGCCCGACCAGGAGCAGCCCGACGCGCCACCACCACCACCACCCTCCAGCGCCGCCGGTTGCCCAAGACCCCACCAACCACCACCGACCCGGATCTGGGCATGGAACCCCAGATCCGCAGCCTACACGCCCCGCCTCGGCAACGGGCACACAACAGCGAGCCAGGGCGCAACGGGAGCGAGGCCACACCAAGAGAGGCCCCCAGCCGCCGGGGGGAGGTCGGAGCCAGGGACAAGAGCCGCACCACGCCATGGCAAGGAGGGCGAGCCCCGCGTCGCACCACACCAGCCAGGGAGGGAAAGCAGCCCCGCCGACGTCGACGCCGCGCGGGCTTTGCCTGGCAGCGCCCGTTGGCGACGGCGAGGGGAGGAGGGGCGAGAGGAAAGGCCTTTGGCGGCGGAGAGGGGCTCTCCCGGATCACATCCGTGGGGGGAGGGGGGAGGGGGAGCGACACGAAAGACGGGGCAGCCTGTCCCACAGTTTATAAAGGAACACTCTTCCTTGAAGGTTGGAGCGCCACACTAAAGCTTTGGTTGCCACATTTTCTTACAAGCAATGTACTAAACGCTCTTATATTTTAGTGTTCTAAATGCTCTTATATTTTTTATAGAGGGAGTACTAAAGCAGTGTTCTAAACGCTCTTAATATTTCTTTACGGAAGGAGTATTTTTTATGAACTTTTATAAGTTTTTTTAAAAAAGGTCCTTTTATTTTGAAAAGACCATTGGTCCCAAATTAAGAAGAAAATGTGGCAACGAAAAGTTCCTGGAAAAAAAATGCAACGGAAGTCCACAGTCCACACATTTACCACGCTTAGTCAAAGTCGCCGATCCACACACAAGCTCACCGATCGATACACCCGAGCCCGTCAATGGCGGCAATGAGGACTGCAGCGGGGAGCAGCGAGCATGGCGAGCCCGTCGAGCAGCCTGTGGGGCGCCCTGGGGCAAGCCTCCACCATGGCGCAGCTGATGGGCGTGGACGCGCTCGGGCTGGTCTCCATGGTCGTGCAGGCCGCCCTGGTGGCGCGCCGCCACCGGGATGCCTGCGTGCGGCTCGTGCAGCACGTGGAGCTCGTCGGCGGCCTGCTCGGGGAGCTGGAGCTCGCCGAGCTGATGCGTCGGGAGGCCACCAGGCGGCAGCTGGAGCAGCTCGGCGGCGTGCTGCGGCGGTGCTACGTGCTGGTCACGGCGTGCCAGGACTGCGGCTATGTGCGCCGCCTGCTCCTGGGAGCCCGGATGGCCGAGGAGCTCCGCGCCGCGCAGCATGAGATCGACATGTTCATCCGCCTCATCCCGCTCATCGCCCTCGTCGACAATTCTACTGCAGATAGTCGCCGTGTCAAGGTTAGTAGTATCAAAATTGGGGGCAACCACTGATTTTCAGAGCTGATATCAAACCGGAAACCTCTCTGGTTGAGGAAAATCTCTGATTTCAGCGCGATTTTACTTAAATTCGGTCGAACTGAGTCTGAATTGGGGTCCAATTGCAGATTGTTAATTGCCAGTTAAACAATTCGATATGAATTTACAGTGAGTAATGCTAGAGCTACGGGGGATTGCTTACAGGTTTAACGGACTACTTAATCGTGGACCAATAGTATTGGAGATTGGGGGAATGAGGGGCTACAACTAAGCTCAATCATACAATCTGTGCTGGTTAGTGTATATCAATAAAGATGATATTTGATATTGTCTAGCAGGCTGATGAGGGGGTGCTCTCTGTAGTCACGGATAGTTCGAATCGTCACATCAGGTCAGCTTATTCTTCCATTATGTAGCTTATTATTACAGGATTTACACCAGATCAATGAATTTGTTTGACTTGATATACAAAATGATTTGACATATTCCTAGCACTTTCGTCAATAAGCATGATTTTTCCTTGTTAAGTTGAGTCAGTGTCATGCTCAAGTTATGTAACCGTGCCATAAGTTCAGCTATACAGACTCAAATGCATTAGGCTTCCCACTTCTTATGACTGTTGAAACCAAAGGTGGGTGGCACATTAATGATGAAATTTACCTACGTTTAGGTTTCCAACAAAATCTTTGGAGTTAACCAAAATCCGCATTCAAGGAGCTACTGAACTCTGCAATGCTGGAGAACAACCATTTGTAGGTAAGCACTTAAGTGAATTTCCTATTGGGCTTAATCATGGACTCGGATATATGGAATCTAATAGGCTTAAGTTTCATGTCAATGTTGTAAGTTTCAAGGATTTCAGAATTTCTTCGTTATGTCGATAATGATATTGATATTACTTTTGTTATACACGTGCATACTTTTTCATGAATAAATTTTGTGTCACCACATAGAATTTAATTGTGGTAAAAAATAGAAGTTAATAAGCACATGTGTCATGGAAGAGCACTAGCTAGTGAAAGCAATCGTACATGTACTCCCTCCGTTTCCACTTTAGACTACATACGGAGCAAAATGAGTGAACATATACTCTAAAAGGCATCTATATACATCCGAATGCAGTCTCTATAGTGGAATCTCTAAAAAGACTTATATTTAGGAACGGAGGGAGTACAAAATAAGAACTTCAATCAAACTACAGTTCTGGACTTGAGAAATTCCTTTAGCACATAAGTATTTAATCCATTAGTAATCACATGAAACACAAACAAACTGGACCATTTTATCAATAATTTGTATACTTTTAGTAGTGTCAATGTTCGTTAAATCTCCATTGGTGACAAGGATAGATTATCTGTGAGTCAGGAAAAGTGGACCTGCGAGAACAGAATATCGTTGACATTGAAGAACTTGTGGAACTTTGTACCCGTATGGAAGAGGCTTGCTCGGGATTCACAAGGTTCGATTTCTGTCAGATCTTGGATGCTACAGAGAATTTCTCAGAGAAGATGATAATTGGACGGGGAGGATTTGGGCGGGTGTACAAGGTAAGCCAACATAGAAACAAGTTAACAAAGTGAATGCATATCTCCCTTGTCCTCCTAATAAAGTGTGGATGTCTGCTTAGAGAAAGTTAATTTCAACTCCCTTTTTAAAAATTGCAGGGCCAGTTGCCTGGTGGACTTAATGTTGCCATCAAAAGAGCTGATGAGCACGCAGCAATGCTTGAAGTCAACAGTGAATTGCAGCTTGCAAAGCTTCAGCATGCCAATGTGATTAGGTTATTGGGGTGGTGCATCCATGGGAAAGAAAGGATTCTAGTGTATGAGTTCATGCAAAATGGTTCCTTGGATCGTTACCTATGCGGTAAGTTTTCCCTACTGTAAGTTATTTCCAAGCGCGCCTCATTTAATTCCAAGTATGTATGTGCACGAATGCAAACCGTCTACGATTAAATCAAGGCTACAACAACCCTAATTCCATGGGCCAATCAAGCAGGACAATAGAAGTAACCATAACGAGTTCAGCTCCAATGTCGACTAGAGTTCGAATCATTCTAGACTCGGAGGTTTGATATAATGGAGAACATTCAGTAGTAGCATATATATACAATAAAAATGTAAGCAAGGATTATGGTCTTTTTACGGCTCAGGTAGTGTATATATTCGAGATATTAAGACCAGTTTTGTATAGTGAAAATAAACATGTTTCTGTAGTACCAACTACCAAAATCTTTGCAAGCTTGATCTTCAGGTTTCTGAGATCATACATGGCAAACCAAAAGCTGGCATGTTCAACTTGAGAATAATCAGACTTCAACTCATTATTTTTTTTCTGGTTTTTTTTTTTGCGCATAATCAGACTTCAACTTGACAAGCAGCAACTACAGAGCTCAGAGTTAAGATCTGCAGCTGCACACACTACAAACACATCAGGATCTCCAAATAAGCGCTGTTCTGGATTGAAAAAAGACCCTGATGCGCCTGAATATCTCCATACAAACACATCAGGAACTCTGAACTGAAGCAGAGAGACGTAGTAATCAGAAGCCATGCCTGGGCCGACTCGGATTCAAAAACCAAAGTGCGCGTTTTAGCTATGCCGGCCTGGGCCGACTTCGACTCGGATTCAAACACTTCACTGCCTCCCGCGTCCTTATTTTCTTGCTCGCCGTGTTTCCCCAAATCCCGATCCATCAGACCACGCCCTCCGATCAGCCTCCCTCGATCCATCTTCCTCTCTCTCTCAGTGCCGGATCGTTGCTCCTCGATCAACTCCGCGGCCGCGACCATGGCCGGCACCACGGTGCTCCCGCCGTCTCTGCTCCCGCGACGTAGCGCCGCCGCCGCCGCCGACCTGCACTCCTGCTCCTCCCGCGTGCGCGTGAATCCCGCCTTGATGGCGAACCCCGCGGCTGCCAAGAGGCCAAAGCGCCCCGGATCCGTGCGCGGCGAGCAACCACCGCCGGCGAAGCGCGTACGCGGTGCCTGCTCCGGGGGCGAGCTCCATGTTGCCGTCCCCGCCAACATCAAGAACGGCAGCAAGCTTCCGTCTCCCAGCAGCGGCAAGGATCCGCTCCACTCCTCCGCAATCAAGAACCAGGTCGCCGAATCTCCGGCTGCCGCGACGCAATCGAAGCCGCAGATGAGCATGCGCGAACTGATCGAGAAAGCTCGCCTCACCATGGCTCGCCTCGACAAGGCTCGCTCTGCCTCCAAAGAAGAGGCCAACCGTCGGCAGGAGATCGAGCGCAGCAGAGCAGAGGCCCGGCGAAAGATGGAGCAGATGGCGGACACGGTGCAGTTCAACGACCCCTGGATCCATCACTCCGACGTGACCAAGTCCCCTGAGGAGCTGCTCAAAGCAAGACAGCACGCATGGCGTTATCAAGCTCACCTCCTCGAGATGGCTCGTCGACGGGACTTTGCTCAAGCGATGCAAATCCACGGATGACTGCAATCCACGGGTGATCGAAGCAGAGGAAGAAATCATCATCAGTGCAAGCTTCTTGGTGCTAGCCTTACATCAGAGGAAACAAAGCAGAGGAACCAATTCCTTTCTTGAGTCCGTGTGGGTGAGCCTTCGAGTTAAGCTAGTCCTTCCTAAACCATTCACACATGAGTTTCATTTAATCTTTGCATCTCTAGGTTCTGCACTTAATCACCAAGATTTCTAGTGTTCTTTCAATCCCTTTCAGTCATTAGTAATTTTACAAGAGTGTCAGCAGAGTCTCCATCTAGCTAGGCAGCAAAAACCTTGTTAAGATGTGTACGGCATAGTTACACTACATCCACACCTGGTCCTAAGTAAGGGTTTAAGTAAATAAAGGGCATTTTCAATAAATCAAAGTAAAGCAGATGAGCCTAAAAAGGAAGCTCATGTACTGCAATTCCGGCACGAGACAGAGCGTAAAACGCACTCGCCGCAAAATCCAAAATGCCCGTTTGCTACCCGGCTTGTAGCAGGAAAAAAGGAGTAGAATTGAACTTGTCGATACACACAGTAATCATGTGAGCTGCCTAGCGTCTGGAGACTATGCTGACCCTCCTGTAAAATTAATCTTGGCTGACTTGGATTCTTAGGCATTGGCGTCGTGGTGAGTTAAAGTTGCAGTTTCTGACGAGTAGCATTGGTTGGTGAACTCTTGTGTGTATGTGTGAGTGAAGCTTTGAGCTAAGCAAGTCCTTGATGTACCGACTATCAAGTCATACTGTAATCAATTTTGGATATGAATGAGAAAATTGTTGGTCTGAATTTTGCAGAGCATTTGAGTAATCTTTTCGTATCTATTTATTCTTGTATGCTTCTGTGGCTTCTTAAAGCATTCTGCTGCTCTAGTCTTGCATCAGAGGAAGCAAAGAAGATGAAGCAGAGGAAGCAGAGTCGCTAGTGCTTGTTCTGATGTATGATCACAATTGATCAATCAATGCAAGGGATTGTTCTGATGTATGCAAGTAGCACCAGATCTCTTTCGATGTTTTCAGTCTGTTGTAGTAGTATATTTTTTATGTAAAAGCATTGGATGTGATGATCCCACCAAGAATATCACTTCTGTGCTTGAACTACTATTCCAGGTGACTTCTATTTTCCTTGAGAAGAACAGATATGTGTGCTTGCTGAACTCCTGAATCCTGATGCAGAATCTACTTGTTGCATCAGATCTCTTTCTATGTTTTCGGTCAGTTGTATTTTTCAGTCTGTTGTATGCAAGCATTGGATCTGATGGATGCAAGCACACCAGGAAGATCACTTCTGTGCTTAAACTACTATTCCAGATGACTGCTATTTTCCTGGAGAAGAGCAGATATGTTGTCTGAATTTTACACCTCAACAATGCAGAATTTATTTGTCAGATCAGGAAGGCGCCAAAAAGCATGTTTCATTCAGTACAATTGGTGTATATGCTATTTTCCTGGAGAAGAACAGATATGTTGTCTGAATTTTGTAACTGCTGCAAATTTCATTCAGTGCAATTGGTATATATGCCAGACTAGTTTCATGTCACACTGCAGAGAAAATCAATATTACTTGACAGCTATGGTTACTGCATGTATTCATTGACATGGATCCATTGAGGTAAGGGAATTACAATGCATGATCCATCATCTGAATTCAAACTACACAGCTTCATTGGAAATCAACTCAGCTACAATGAGAAACGTTGGCAACATCCACAGGTATTACAGTTCTTCCTCTTCCTCTGTACCTTCAGCGTCATCCGCAACTTCTCGGCTTTTTTTCCTGAAGAGAAATCACGGGTGCGCACTTTAACACGCTTGGGAATGGAAAGATTAGTTCTGCTCTGTACAAGTTTTGTAGCTCCTGGGGTGACAGATTCTTTTCCTCTGTGAATGTTAGTAGTTTGTTTGTATCCTGTGTGCTAATAAAGGGGCTAATTTGTAAGAGCTAGATCTCCTTTTAGCATAGCTTGGAAAGTCAAGATGATGTAGGCACAAAACAGTCCTGAACTTGTAGCAGCTCTGAACTTCAGGGTTAATATTGATGTTTCCTTCGCTAAATAGCACTTTCCATCAGTAGTTAAGTGAACTACTACAGAATACTAGCCATCGCGGACATACTAGTTAAAAAGATAGTATGATCAACTTGAACGGTCAAAACTTGGCCAGCGACACCATCCATCTTTGCCACCATTTGGCCATCACCACTCATTTATCTCCAATTCTTAAGGAAAAACTTCCAGCAAGACATTCAGAATACTAGCCATCGCGGACATATGGGACTAGAATTCTCCATGTCACTATACAAACAAGGCCATTCTTCACTCCAGTTTTTATTTATTTCATTTCTTTTCTTTCCTTCATGGTAAGTGGCTTGATGCGAAAACAATGCTCACAGCCAAGAACTATGTATATGTAGCACTATTGATACTGTTTTCTACTACATCCGAAATAGTGATCTCAGAATCTCACCTGGATCAATCAAGTTTCTGAGATCATAGATGGCAAACCAAAACTTGAGAACCATCAAACTCAACTCGACAAGCAGCAATCACAGAGTTCAAGGGTTAAGACCTCTAGTTGCAAATACTTACAAAAGATTGCATCAGTATTCATTGTGCTCCTGGTGCAAGATTATATGTGTGTACCATCCCCAATAGAAATCAGAAGCCATTGTCCCTAAAATTGCAACCTGTCATGTTAGATTACGTTTCCTCGAAGATTAACAGGGTCGTATGCATTTCACAATTTTCTGATTTTAGCACACCGCGAAATGAACTCAATGCTAAAAGCAGGCAGTCTAGATTTCTTATACTGGCAGCAGGGCTTTATGCAAGGAAAACTCAATTTTGTGCTTTCTGAGGACTTAGTCCCATATGCAATATAGTGAACAGAGTCGCACCATTGTTGATCTTCCAATTTTTTACAATAGCAATCAAGAAGTGTACTGTAAGTAACAACATTAGGCTGAACACCAACTGATTCCATGGCATCAAGTAATCTGAGTGTTTATCCATCTTGCCAGCTAAGCAATATCCATTAACTAGCAATTTAAATATAATGACATCAGGCCTCTCGCCTATGTGTATAACCAAGTAGAAGATATCGTGTGCATCCATAACCTTCCTTCAATGCATAGACTGTGTATTACTGAACTGAAGAACACTATGTCAGGAAGACGAATACCTTTGTATATCATTTCAGAAACCAACTCCTTGGCTTTAACCAAATTACCATTTATACAAAAAACCCCAAATTAGGGACTGATAAACAACTGTCTGGTTATACTCCCATAAAAATCATCTCACTAAATTTTTCCATAGCATCGACCAGCCTACCCATGCTACAAAGTGCAGCTATTACAGTTGCGTAGGTGAATACATCCGGAGTCAATCCTTCCTACATATCAGGTTTATGGCCCTTAGCAGTCATGGAATCGAAAATTCTGCAGCTTCTTTGTTTCTTCCATGCTTGCAAAGGGAAGAGAACCGGTTGTAAGTAAAGACGTCTAGTATAAGACCCTGGCTTGTCATTTCTCTGAACATTTTAGCAGCGCCTTTCCACTGCCCTGATGTGGAGTATCCATTGATGACGCAATTATATGTCTCTTTATTCGATCGAACACCGTTATCAATCATCTGCCGAAGGAACAACTCTGCCTTGTCCATAGCCCCGGCCTTGCATAGCGCATCAATGACCGAGCTACATGTCACTGCATCAGGCACAACACCTTGTCGAATCATTTCATGGAATAAGATGGCCCTTTTTGCCTTCCTTAAAGAAGCTATGGATGACCGTGTTATACGCCACCACATCAAGGAGGCAGCCACCTGGCTCCTTCTATCCTCAGATAACCTCTTAAGAAATGTTGTATGAGACGGCATTAGGCACACAGCTGAGGTCGGGCATCCCATGAAGCAGCACGCCGACGGCCTCGTCGGTCCGCTTGGCGTAGCAGAGGCACTTGAGCAAGTTGTTGGCGACCACCTGGTCTGCCTTGAGGCCTGTCCTGAGGCTCGTCCTAGGTCCGGGCGACGCGCACGGTAGCAACAGTCCATGACCATGAGGATGCCATAGGTGCACACTGTGGGACACGCCACCCACGGACCAGCTTCCGCTCGGAGCACGCGGCTGAAGAGGGCGACGGCGAGGGCGGGCCCATCTGTGACGCAGGATGCCGTGGACGTGGCGCGGGCGAGCACGGGAAGGAGGTCGTTCAGGGAGCGGCTGGGGACCAGGGTGTCCCGCCGTAACAATTCATCGAACAGGCGGTGTGCGTCGAAGGCGGCGCGGGGAGACCAGGAGCGCGAGGACGGCGAGGTGGTGGAGGAGGAGAGGCGGCGGCAGCGGATGCAGACGCGGCACGCGCACGCCATTGTGGAGTAGAGGCGTGTCATCAGGAATGGCGTTTCAGCAATGTACGCCCGGAGCAAGTCCTCGCCATGGGCCGCCCGGCCCGAACAGCCCGGCCCGACGCTGCTCTTGGACCGGGCCTGGGCCTAGGTTTTGAGCCCGAAGACTAGGTCGGGCCGGGCCTGGGCCCGCTGTTTCTGCCATTTACTGAAGAGGCGCGCCCTAAGGCCCGAGGCCCGGTGTGTTTTTTGCTATGAGGGGCCGGGCTTGGGCCTGAAAAGTAGGCCCGACGGCCGGGCCGGGCTGGGTTTGGGCCTGAGTTTTCTACCTCAGGCTTGGTCAGGCCCGACCCGGTCCGGAGAATGGCCAGGTAGCACACCAGCTCGAGGCTGGCATGGGGGAGGGAGAAGATGCGGGACGTCACTGCGTCAGCGTGTGCGGGCTAGCGGGGAAGGAGGAGGCGAGGCATCACGAATTCACGAGGGAGTGTGGTGTCAGCGAGTGACTTTTTGTTGGGGAACGTTGCAAAAAATAAAAAACTTCTACGCTTCACCAAGATCAATCTATGGAGTCAACTAACAACGAGAGAGAGGAGTGCATCTACATACCCTTGTAGATCGCGAGCGGAAGCGTTCAAGAGAATGGGGTTGAGGGAGTCGTACTCGTCGTGATCCAAATCACCGATGACCGAGCGCCGAACGGACGGCACCTCCGCGTTCAACACACGTACGGTTGGGGAAGACGTCTCCTCCTTCTTGATCCAGCAAGGGGAAGGAGAGGTTGATGGAGATCCAGCAGCACGACGACGTGGTGGTGGAAGCAGCGGTGATCTCGGCAGGGCTTCGCCAAGCTCCAACGAGAGGGAGAGGTGTTACGAGGGGAGAGGGAGGCGCCAGAGAGTTGGGTGCGGCTGCCCTCCCTCCCCCACTATATATAGGGCCCCTAGGGGGGTGCCGGCCCTAGGAGATCCCATCTCCAAGGGGGGGGGGGGGCGGCCAAGGGGGGACTTGCCCTCCAAGTCAGGTGGGGCGCCCCCCATCCCTAGGGTTTCCCAACCCTAGGCGCAGGGGAGGCCCAAGGGGGGCGCACCAGCCCACCAGGGGATGGTTCCCCTCCCACTTCAGCCCATGGGGCCCTCCGGGATAGGTGGCCCCATCCGGTGTACCTCCGGGACCCTTCCAGTGGCCCCGGTACAATACCGATTACCCCTGAAACTTTCCCGATGGCCGAAACTGGACTTCCTATATATAAATCTTTACCTCCGGACCATTCCGGAACTCCTTAGTGACATCCAGGATCTCATCCGGGACTCCGAACAACTTTCGGGTTACCGCATACTAATATCTCTACAACCCTAGTGTCATCGAACCTTAAGTGTGTAGACCCTACGGGTTCGGGAGACACGCAGACATGACCGAGACGACTCTCCGGTCAATAACCAATAGCGGGATCTGGATACCCATGTTGGCTCCCACATGCTCCTCGATGATTTCATCGGATGGACCACGATGTCGAGGATTCAAGTAATCCCGTATACAATTCCCTTTGTTAATCGGTACGTTACTTGCCCGAGATTCGATCGTCGGTATCCCAATACCTCGTTCAATCTCGTTACCGGCAAGTCACTTTACTTGTACCATAATGCATGATCCCGTGGCCAAACACTTGGTCACATTGAGCTCATTATGATGATGCATTACCGAGTGGACCCAGAGATACCTCTCCGTCATACGGAGTGACAAATCCCAGTCTTGATCCGTGTCAACCCAACAGATACTTTTGGGGATACCTGTAGTATACCTTTATAGTCACCCAGTTACGTTGTGACGTTTGGCACACCCAAAGCACTCCTACGGCATCCGGGAGTTACACGATCTCATGGTCTAAGGAAATGATACTTGACATTGGAAAAGCTCTAGCAAACGAACTACACGATCTTGTGCTATGCTTAGGATTGGGTCTTGTCCATCACATCATTCTCCTAATGATGTGATCCCGTTATCAATGACATCCAATGTCCATAGTCAGGAAACCATGACTATCTGTTGATCAACGAGCTAGTTAACTAGAGGCTCACTAGGGACATGTTATGGTCTATGTATTCACACATGTATTATGATTTCCGGATAACACAATTATAGCATGAATAATAGACAATTATCATGAACAAGAAAATATAATAATTTTATTATTGCCTCTAGGGCATATTTCCAACAGTCTCCCACTTGCACTAGAGTCAATAATCTAGTTACATTGTGATGAATCGAACACCCATAGAGTTCTGGTGTTGATCATGTTTTGCTCGTGGAAGAGGTTTAGTCAACGGATCTGCGACATTCAGATCTGTGTGCACTTTACAAATATCTATGTCTCCATCTTGAACATTTTCACGAATGGAGTTGAAGCGACGCTTGATGTGCCTGGTCTTCTTGTGAAACCTGGGCTCCTTGGCAAGGGCAATGGCTCCAGTGTTGTCACAGAAGAGAGTCATCAGCCCCGACGCATTGGGAATAACTCCTAGGTCGGTAATGAACTCCTTCATCCAGATTGCTTCATATGCTGCCTCCGAGGCTGCCATGTACTCCGCTTCACATGTAGATCCCGCCACGACGCTTTGCTTGCAACTGCACCAGCTTACTGCCCCACCATTCAAAATGTACACGTATCCGGTTTGTGACTTAGAGTCATCCAGATCTGTGTCGAAGCTAGCGTCGACGTAACCCTTTACGACGAGCTCCTCGTCACCTCCATATACGAGAAACATATCCTTAGTCCTTTTCAGGTACTTCAGGATGTTCTTGACCGCTGTCCAGTGCTTCAATGCCGGGATTACTTTGGTACCTTCCTACCAAACTTACGGCAAGGTTTACATTAGGTCCGGTACACAACATGGCATACATGATAGACCCTATGGCTGAGGCATAGGGGATGACACTCATCTTTTCTCTATCTTCTGTCGTGGTCGGACATTGAGCTGAGCTCAATTTCACACCTTGCAACGCAGGCAAGAACCCCTTCTTGGACTGATCCATATTGAACTTCAATATCTTATCAAGGTATGTGCATTGTGAAAGACCTATGAGGCGTCTTGATCTATCTCTATAGATCTTGATGCCTAATATGTAAGCAGCTTCTCCAAGGTCCTTCATTGAAAAACACTTATTCAAGTAGGCCTTAATACTGTCCAAAAGTTCTATATCATTTCCCATCAAAAGTATGTCATCCACATATAATATGAGAAATGCTACAGAGCTCCCACTCACTTTCTTGTAAACGCAGGCTTCTCCATAAGTCTGCATAAAACCAAACGTTTTGATCATTTCATTAAAGCGAATGTTCCAACTCCGAGATGCTTGCACCTGCCCATAGATGGAGCGCTGGAGCTTGCATACCTTGTTAGCATTCTTAGGATCGACAAAACCTCACTACTAGGGAAAAGCCTATACACAGAATCTTACCAGCAGCGCGCTTTAAAATCAGGCGCTGCTGCTAAGTAGCAGTAGCGCGGGTTTTTAACCCTCGCTACTACTAAGTTGATAGCAGTAGCGCTGGTTTTTTTACCCTCGCTACTACTAAGCGGTCTCTACCGTGCCCCCCGAGACATGCCATAGTAGTAGCGCAGGTTTTTAACCCTCGCTACTACTAAGTTGATAGCAGCAGCGCTGGTTTTTACCCCTCGCTACTACTAAGCGGTCTCTACCGTGCCCCTGAGCCATGCCATAGTAGTAGCGAGGGTTATAAACCCGCGCTACTACCAAGTTTTTACCCCTCGCTACTATTAAGAGGTCTCAACCGTGCCCCTCCGGGACATGCCATAGTAGTAGCGAGGGGTAAAATCCCTCGCTACTACTAAAGGTCCCATTTTGAAACTCTACCCCCCTTGGATCGCCTTTTCGATTTTGTAAAAAGCAAAAGAAAATGATAAAAACTTCAAAAATTAAAATCCTTCGAGATGTAGTTATGTTACTACATCTACTAGTTAGGAAAATTTAAAAACTTAAATTTGGACATGTTTTGCAAAAAGTGTAGGGAAAATGTAAAACAGCTATAACTCTTGCATACGATGTTAGAAAAAAACGTATAATATATCAAAATGTTTCAAAAATTAAAATCCTTCGAGATGTAGTTATGTTACTACATCTACTAGTTAGGAACATTTAAAAACTAAAATTTGGACATGTTTTGCAAAAAGTGTAGGAAAAATGTAAAACGGCTATAACTTTTGCATACGATGTCAGAAAAAACGTATAATATATCAAAATGTTCAGCACGAAAATCCGCATACGATGGAGACTGCCTATGGACTGTTTGCAAATTTTTAAAATCCTCAAATTCTAAAAGGAAAAAAAGTTATGCTCAAATTTCAGTTTTTTAATTTTGGTCAAATTTGGTCAAACTATGGTCAAACTACTTATTCAAGAAGTATTAATGTTACTAAATAATTATTCAAAAATATTAGTGTTACTAAATAATTATTTCAGTTTTTTGGAATTTTGGTCAAATCTGGTCAAACTGTGGTCAAACTTTGGTCAAAATGTGGTCAAACTCCTTATTCAAGAAATATTAGTGTTACTGAATAATTATTGTTTTTAGAACAATAGTTTTAAACTCAAACAGCGAAATGTGTGACTTCATGCTCAAGCTAAACTCCCGAGGGTTAATAGGATTGACATCTTACTATTGTCAGGAAAACAACAAGTGCAGACTTGGAATCGAGGGAGAATAGAACCCGGAAGTTAAGCGTGCTCAGGCTGGAGTAGTGAGAGGATGGGTGACCGTTCGGGAAGTTAGATGATTTGGAATTAGGTGATTAGAGATTAAATTGAGCAGCGATGAGGGTGATTAGAGATTAGAGGTTAAAATAATTTGGAAATTTCAAAATTCACGCAAAAAATTTGAAAAATATTCCGTGGGTTAGTAGTAGCGCGGGTTTTTACCCACGCTACAACTAACGGACATAGTAGTAGCGCGGGTGGCACCCGCGCTGCTGCTATACATTAGCTGTAGCGCCTTATTAGTAGCGCCGGCCCCCGCGCTGCTAATAGGCCCAAAACCCGCACTGCTGCTAGGCTTTTCCCTAGTAGTGCCTTCCGACTGCATCATATACAATTCTTCCTTAAGAAAGCCGTTAAGGAATGCCGTTTTGACGTCCATTTGCCATATCTCATAATCATAGTATGCGACAATTGCTAACATGATTCAGACGGACTTCAGCTTCGCTACGGGTGAGAAGGTCTCATCGTAGTCAACCCCTTGAACTTGTCGATAACCCTTAGCGACAAGTCGAGCCTTATAGATGGTAACATTACCATCCGCGTCCGTCTTCTTCTTAAAGATCCATTTATTCTCTATCTCTCGCCGATCATCGGGCAAGTCTGTTAAAGTCCATACTTTGTCTTCGTACATGGATCCTATCTCGGATTGCATGGCTTCAAGCCATTTGTTGGAATCTGGGCCCGCCATTGCTTCTTCATAGTTCAAAGGTTCACCGTTGTCTAACAACATGATTTCCAGAACAGGGTTGCCATACCATTCTGGTGTGGAACATGTCTTCGTGGATCTTCGAAGTTCAGTAGCAACTTGATCCGAAGTACCTTGATCATCATCATTAACTTCCTCTCTAGTCGGTGCAGGCATCACAGGAACATCTTCCTGAGCTGCGCTACTTTCCGGTGTTGGAAATATGCCCTAGAGGCAATAATAAATAAGTTATTATTATATTTCCTTGTTCATGATAATCGTTTATTATCCATGCTATAATTTTATTGATAGGAAACTCAGATACATGTGTGGATACATAGACAACACCATGTCCCTAGTAAGCCTCTAGTTGACTAGCTCGTTGATCAATAGATGGTTACGGTTTCCTGACCATGGACATTGGATGTCGTTGTTAACGGGATCACATCATTAGGAGAATGATGTGATGGACAAGACCCAATCCTAAGCATAGCACTAGATCGTGTAGTTCGTATGCTAAAGCTTTTCTAATGTCAAGTATCATTTCCTTAGACCATGAGATTGTGCAACTCCCGGATACCATAGGAATGCTTTGGGTGTGCCAAACGTCACAACGTAACTGGGTGACTATAAAGGTGCACCACGGGTATCTCTGAAAGTGTCTGTTGGGTTGGCACGAATCGAGACTGGGATTTGTCACTCCGTGTGACGGAGAGGTATCTCTGGGCCCACTCGGTAGGACATCATCATAATGTGCACAATGTGGTCAAGGAGTTGATCACGGGATGATGTGTTACGGAACGAGTAAAGAGACTTGCCGGTAACGAGATTGAACAAGGTATCGGGATACCGACGATCGAATCTCGGGCAAGTATCGTACCGATAGACAAAGGGATTTGTATACGGGATTGATTAAGTCCTTAACATCGTGGTTCATCCGATGAGATCATCGTGGAACATGTGGGAGCCAACATGGGTATCCAGATCCCGCTGTTGGTTATTGACCGGAGAACGTCTCGGTCATGTCTGCATGGTTCCCGAACCCGTAGGGTCTACACACTTAAGGTTCGGTGACGGTAGGGTTATAGAGATATTAGTATGCGGTAACCCGAATGTTGTTCGGAGTCCCAGATGAGATCCCGGACGTCACGAGGAGTTCCGGAATGGTCCGTAGGTAAATAATTATATATAGGAAGTCCAGTTTCGGCCATCGGAACAAGTTTTGGGGTCACCGGTATTGTACCGGGACCACCGGAAGGGTCCCGGGGGTCCACCGGGTGGGGCCACCTGCCTCGGGGGCCACATGGGCTGTAGGGGTGTGCGCCTTGTCCTATATGGGCCAAGGGCACCAGCCCCAAGAGGCCCATGCGCCAAGATATAAGGAAAGGAAGAGTCCTAAAGGGGGAAGGCACCTCCTAGGTGCCTTGGGGAGGAGGGACTCCTCCCTAGCCGCACCCTTCCTTGGAGGAAGGGCCAAGGCTGCGCCCCCCTCTCCCTTGGCCCTATATATAGTCGGGGGAAGGGAGGGCAGCCCCATCTAAGCCCTGGCGCCTCCCTCTCCCTCCCGTGACACATCTCCCTCCTCCCGCAGCGCTTGGCGAAGCCCTATTGGAATCCCGCTACTTCCACCACGCCGTTGTGCTGCTGGATCTCCATCAACCTCTCCTTCCCCCTTGCTGGATCAAGAAGGAGGAGACGTCGCTGCTCCATACATGTGTTGAACGCGGAGGTGCCGTCCATTCGACGCTAGGATCATCGGTGATTTGGATCACGACGAGTACGACTCCATCAACCCCGTTCTCTTGAACGCTTCCGCTTAGCGATCTACAAGGGTATGTAGATGCACTCTCCTTCCCCTCGTTGCTGGTCTCTCCATAGATAGATCTTGGTGACACATAGGAAAATTTTGAATTTCTGCTACGTTCCCCAACATCCGGTTCAAGAGGCAGTACTTCATCGAGTTCTACTTTCCTCCCACTTCTCTCGAGAGAAACTCTTTCTCCAGAAAGGACCCGTTCTTGGCAACAAAGATCTTGCCTTCGGATCTGAGGTAGAAGGTATACCCAATGGTTTCCTTAGAGCATCTCCAACAGGCGGCGGTCGCGCCGCGCGCAAAAAACACATATGCTGCGCGCGCATCGGCTGGTTTGGCGCGGCGCGTTGCGCCCGCTCCAGCAGCCGCGCTAAAATGCAGCGCGCGTGCTCATTCTAGGCTATTGGAAAATAGATAGATTGCATAGATTTTAACGATACAAAGGTATTTTACATTGGAAACATAGATTGCATAATAATTAAAAACGACAAACGATAAAACACGAGATAGATTGCATAAAAAAACTAGTCTAAGTCGCTATCATCACTATCGTCATCCTCCTCGGCGGTGTCGTCCGAGGTATCTAGCCATATGTCCAACCAACGATCATCGTCTTCCATGAAGAACGACCTCCCACCTGCTGCAACGAGATTGGACTGCGCGTTCGCCAACGCCTTGCGCCGACGCCTGTCCAATCGCACCTCACGGCGCCTTCGCGTGTCCTCCTCGCGACGCCTTGCCCAGTAGGACTACTCGTAGGCGACGTCCTCCGGGTGGCGGCGCCGCCACTCCGCCATGACCCGCTCGTCCTCCTGGGCGACAAGGAGGCGGCGCTGCCGCTCGGCGTGCTCCGCACGGTCTTGTGCCGTGTTCAAACACGGCGGCGGGGCACGGTCGAGCGCTTGCTGAAGCATGTAGACATCCTGGAAGTTCATCTGGCCGCGCGGCCAGCCTAGGCGCCACACCGCCGCGTCGTACGCGCGGCCGGCCTCGCGCGCCGTCCCGTACGTGCCGAGGCCGGGCCGGATATCGCCAGAGCGTATCTCCGCGTAGTAGCCGCCGTTGGGGCGCAGGCGGACGCCGCGGTAGCCGGACGCTCCTCGGCGGCGCGGCGGCATGGCGGCGCGTCGGTGGCGGGGCGCCAGGGCGGCAGAGGCGCGTCGGTGGCGGGGCGCTGGAGCGACGCGTGGCAGAGAGAGAGAGAGAGAGAGAGGAAGAGGAGAAGAGGAGACGTGGAGAGGCGCGTGGCGCGCGCCGCACTTTATAGGCGCGCCAGAAGCGGCGCGCAAAAGATGGCGCGCGAGCTAGCGCCTTTTCGCGTGCGCGCAAGCGGTTTCCGCGCGCGTGGTTTTCCCGCCACCGCTGGAGCGCGGCAAAACGCCCCCCGCGCGCTAAAGGCTGCGTTTACCGCGCGCGCGTCGTTTCGCGCGGCCGTTGGAGATGCTCTTAGGGTATCCTATGAAGACGCATTTTTCTGACTTGGGTTCGAGGTTTTCAGGTTGAAGTTTCTTGACATAAGCATCGCATCCGCAAACTTTTAGAAACGATAGCATAGGTTCTTCCCAAACCATAATTCATACGGTGTCGTCTCAACGGATTTAGACGGTGCCCTATTTGAAGTGAATGTAGCTGTCTCTAGAGCGTATCCCCAAAATGATAGCGGTAAATCAGTGAGTGATATCATAGATCACACCATATCCAATAGAGTGCGATTACGACGTTCGGACACACCGTTACGCTGAGGTGTTCCAGGCAGCGTGAGTTGTGAAACGATTCCACATTTCCTTAAGTGCATACCAAATTCGTGACTTAAATATTCTCCCCCACGATCTGATCGTAAGAATTTTATCTTTCGGTCACGTTGATTCTCTACCTCATTCTGAAATTCCTTGAACTTTTCAAAGGTCTCAGACTTGTGTTTCATCAAATAGACATACCCATATCTACTTAAGTCATCAGTGAGAGTGAGAACATAACAATAGCCACCGCGAGCCTCAACGCTCATTGGACCGCACATATCAGTATGTATAATTTCCAATAAGTTGGTTGCTCGCTCCATTGTTCCGGAGAACGGAGTCTTGGTCATTTTACCCATGAGGCATGGTTCGCACGTGTCAAATGATTCGAAATCAAGAGACTCCAAAAGTCCATATGTATGGAGCTTCTTCATGCGTTTGATACCGATGTGACCAAGGCGGCAGTGCCACAGATATGTGGGACTATCATTATCAATCTTACATCTTTTGGTATTCACACTATGAATATGTGTAACATCACGTTCGAGATTCATTAAGAATAAACCATTGACCAGCGGGGCATGACCATAAAACATATCTCTCATATAAATAGAACAACCATTATTCTCGGATTTAAATGAGTAGCCATCTCGAATTAAACAAGATCCTGATACAATGTTCATGCTCAAAGCTGGTACTAAATAACAATTATTGAGGTTTAAACTAATGACGTAGGTAAATGTAGAGGTAGCGTGCCGATGAAAATCACATCGACCTTGAAACCATTCCCGACGCGCATTGTCACCTCGTCCTTCGCCAGTCTCCGCTTATTCTGCAGCTCCTGTTTTGAGTTACAAATATGAGCAACCGCACCGGTATCAAATACCCAGGAGCTACTACGAGTACTGGTAAGGTACACATCAATAACATGTATATCACATATACCTTTGGTGTTGCCGGCCTTCTTGTCCGCTAAGTATTTGGGGCAGTTCCGCTTCCAGTGACCACTTCCCTTGCAATAAAAGCACTCAGTCTCAGGCTTGGGTCCATTCTTTGGATTCTTCCCGGCAACTGGCTTACCGGGCGCGGCAACTCCCTTGCCGTCCTTCTTGAAGTTCTTCTTACCCTTGCCTTTCTTGAACTTAGTGGTTTTATTCACCATCAACACTTGATGTTCCTTTTTGATCTCCACCTCCGCTGATTTCAGCATTGAATATACCCCAGGAATGATCTTTTCCATCCCCTGCATATTGAATTTCATCACAAAGCTCTTGTAGCTCGGTGGGAGCGGCTGAAGGATTTTGCCAACGACCGCGTCATCCGGGAGATTAACTCCCAGCTGAGTCAAGCGGTTGTGCAACCCAGACATTTTGAGTATGTGCTCGCTGCCGGAACTATTCTCCTCCATCTTACAACTGTAGAACTTGTCGGAGACTTCATATCTCTCGACCCGGGCATGAGCTTGGAAAACCATTTTCAGCTCTTCGAACATCTCATATGCTCCGTGTTGCTCAAAACGCTTTTGGAGCCCCGGTTCTAAGCTATAAAGCATGCCGCACTGAACAAGGGAGTAATCATCAGCACGCTGCTGCCAAGCGTTCATAATGTCTTGGTTCTCTGGGATGGGTGCGTCACCTAGCGGTGCTTCTAGGACATATGCTTTCTTGGCAGCTATGAGGATAATCCTTAGGTTCCGGACCCAGTCCGTATAGTTGCTGCCATCATCTTTCAGCTTGGTTTTCTCTAGGAACGCGTTGAAGTTGAGGTTGACATTAGCGTGGGCCATTTGATCTACAAGACATATTGCAAAGATTTTAGACTAAGTTCATGATAATTAAGTTCATCTAATCAAATTATTAATGAACTCCCACTCAGATTAGACATCCCTCTAGTCATCTAAGTGATACATGATCCGACTCAACTAGACCGTGTCCCATCATCACGTGAGATGGATTAGTCATCATCGGTGAACATCTCCATGTTGATCGTATCTTTCATACGACTCATGTTCGACCTTTCGGTCTCTTGTGTTCCGAGGCCATGTCTATACATGCTAGGCTCGTCAAGTCAACCTAAGTGTTTTACATGTGTAAATCTGGCTTACACCCGTTGTATGTGAATGTTAGAATCTATCACACCCGATCATCACGTGGTGCTTCGAGACAACAAAATTTCGCAACGGCGCACAATTAGGGGGAACACTTTCTTGAAATTATTGTGAGGGATCATCTTATTTACTATCGTCGTTCTAAGCAAATAATAAGCAAAAACATGATAAACATCACATGCAATCAAATAGTGACATGATATGGCCAATATCATTTTGCTCCTTTTGATCTCCATCTTCGGGGCGCCATGATCATCTCGTCACCGGCATGACACCATGATCTCCATCATCGTGTCTTCATGAAGTTGTCTCGTCATCTATTACTTCTACTACTATGGCTAACGGTTTAGCAATAGAGTAAAGTAATTACATGACGTTTATGTTGACACGCAGGTCACAAATAAATTAAGACAACTCCTATGGCTCCTGCCGGTTGTCATACTCATCGACATGCAAGTCATGATTCCTATTACAAGAACATGATCAATCTCATACATCACATATATCATTCATCACATCCTTTTGGCCATATCACATCACACGGCATATGCTGCAAAAACAAGTTAGACGTCCTCTAATTGTTGTTGCAAATTTTTACGTGGCTGCTATAGGTTTCTTAGCAAGAACGTTTCTTACCTACGCCAAAACCACAACGTGATATGCCAATTTCTTTACTATTCATAAGGACCCATTTCATCCAATCCGATCTGACTAAAGTGGGAGAGACAGACACCCGCTAGCCACCTTATGCAACTAGTGCATGTCAGTCGATGGAACCTGTCTCACGTAAGCGTACGTATAAGGTCGGTCCGGGCCGCTTCATCCCACGATGCCGCCGAATCAAGATAAGACTAGTAACGGCAAGTAAATTGACAAAATCGACGCCCACAACATCTTGTGTTCTACTTGTGCATAGAAACTACGCATAGACCTAGCTCATGATGCCACTGTTCGGGAACGTTGCAGAAAATAAAAAATTTCTATGCTTCACCAAGATCAATCTATGGAGTGAACTAGCAACGAGGTAGAGGAGTGCATCTACATACCCTTGTAGATCGCGAGCGGAAGCATTCAAGAGAACGGGGTTGAGGGAGTCGTACTCGTCGTGATCCAAATCACCGATGATCGAGCGCCGAACGGACGGCACCTCCGCGTTCAACACACGTACGGTTGGGGAAGACGTCTCCTCCTTCTTGATCCAGCAAGGGGAAGGAGAGGTTGATGGAGATCCAGCAGCACGACGGCGTGGTGGTGGAAGTAGCGGTGATCTCGGCAGGGCTTCGCCAAGCTCCAACGAGAGGGAGAGGTGTTACGAGGGGAGAGGGAGGCGCCAGAGAGTTGGGTGCGGCTGCCCTCCCTCCCCCCACTATATATAGTGCCCCTAGGGGGGCGCCAGCCCTAGGAGATCCCATAATAGAGTACCGGAACAAAGCATTAACACATAGTGAATACATGAACTCCTCAAACTATAGTCATCACTAGGAGTGGTCCCGATTATTGTCACTTCGGGGTTACCGGATCATAACACATAGTAGGTGACTATTGACTTGCAACATAGAATCAAGAACTCACATATATTCATGGAAACATAATAGGTTCAGATCTGAAATCATGGCACTCGGTCCCTAGTGACAAGCATTAAGCATAGCAAAGTCATAGCAACATCAATCTCAGAACATAGTGGATACTAGGGATCAAACCCTAACAAAACTAACTTGATTAGATGATAAATCTCATCCAAGCCATCACCGTCCAGCAAGCCTACGATGGAATTACTCACACACGGCGATGAGCATCATGAAATTGGTGATGGAAGAAGGTTGATGATGACGATGGCGACGGATTCCCCTCTCTGAAGCCCCGAACGGACTCCATATCAGCCCTCCCGAGAGAGATTAGGGCTTGGCGGCGGCTATGTATCATAAAATGCGATGAGTCCTTCTCTCTGATTTTTTTTCTCCCCGAACGTGAATATATAGAGTCGGAGTTGAGGTCGGTGGATCCTCAGGGGGCCCACGAGACAGGGGGCGCTCCCTAGGGGGGTGGGTGCGCCCCCACCCTCGTCGATAGGGTGTGGGCCCCCTGGTGTTGATTCTTTCGCCAGTATTTTTTTATAAATTCCAAAAATATTCTCCGTGAAGTTTCACGTCATTCCGAGAACTTCTATTTCTGCACAAAAATAACACCATAGCAATTCTGCTGAAAACAACGTCAGTCCGGGTTAGTTCCATTCAAATCATGCAAGTTAGAGTCCAAAACAAGGTCAAACGTGTTTGGAAAAGTAGATATGATGGAGATGTATCAGGCTGCGCCAGAGCTTGCGTTGGTACTCCACCGCCGATTCCTTGACGGGCAGACTCTTCTCTACCTCGACCTCGGCCACGCGCAACTCCTCCTCCCGGTGCTCCTCGATCTCCGCCGCCTCCTGCATCTCCAGCTCCATGGCCACCACCGCCTTTTCAGACGTGGGTTGCATGCTAGAGTCTGAGGTGGCCTGGAATATCTTGGCGTGTGCATCCTCGATCTTTGTGTGGATGGCCTCGAACCAGGCCAGGGCGATGATACGTCTCCGTCGTATCTACTTTTCCAAACACTTTTGCCCTTGTTTTGGACTCTAACTTGCATGATATGAATGGAACTAACCCGGACTGACGCTGTTTTCAGTAGAATTACCATGGTGTTATTTATGTGCAGAAACAAAAATTCTCGGAATGACCTGAAACTTCACGGAACAACTTTTCGAAAATAATAAAAAATCCTTGCAAAAGATGAAGGCCGGGGTGGGGGCGCGCCCCCTACCTCGTGGCCCCCCTGGAGCTCCTCTGACCTCAACTCCAACTCTATATATTTGGTTTCGGAGAGAAAAAACCAGAGAGAAGAATTCATCACATTTTACGATACGGAGCCGCCGCCATGCCCTAAAACCTCTCGGGAGGGCTGATCTAGAGTCCGTTCGGGGCTTCGGAGAGGGGAATCCGTCGCCATCATCATCATCAACCATCCTCCATCACCAATTTCATGATGCTCACCGCCGTGCGTGAGTAATTCCATCGTAGGCTTGCTGGACGGTGATGGGTTGGATGGGATCTATCATGTAATCGAGTTAGTTTTGTTAGGATTTGATCCCTAGTATCCACTATGTTCTGAGATTGATGTTGCTATGACTTTGCTATGCTTAATGCTTGTCACTAGGGCCCGAGTGCCATGATTTCAGATCTGAACCTATTATGTTTTCATCAATATATGAGAGTTCTTGATCCTATCTTGCAAGTCTATAGTCACCTATTATGTGTTATGAGCTGTTAACCCCGAAGTGACAATAATCAGGATACTTACCGGTGATGACCGTAGTTTGAGGAGTTCATGTATTCACTATGTGTTAATGCTTTGTTCCGGTACTCTATTAAAAGGAGGCCTTAATATCCCTTAGTTTCCGTTAGGACCCCGCTGCCACGGGAGGTTAGGACAAAAGATGTCATGCAAGTTCTTTTCCATAAGCACGTATGACTATATTCGGAATACATGCCTACATTACATTGATGAACTGGAGCTAGTTCTGTGTCACCCTAGGTTATGATTGTTACATGATGAACCGCATCCGGCATAATTCTCCATCACCGATCCATTGCCTACGAGCTTTTCATATATTGTTCTTCGCTTATTTACTTTTTCGTTGCTATTGCTATCATCACTGCAAAATACCAAAAACATTACTTTTGTCACCGTTACCTTTTGCTACCTTTACCACTACTATCATATTACTTTGCTACTAAATACTTTGCTGCAGATATTAAATTTCCAGGTGTGGTTGAATTGACAACTCAGCTGCTAATACTTGAGAATATTCTTTGGCTCCCATTGTGTCGAATCAATAAATTTGGGTTGAATACTCTACCCTCGAAAACTGTTGCGATCCCCTATACTTGTGGGTTATCAGGCGACATCACTGGCACGGACGGCGGCCATTTGCAGTCGCTGTCGCAGCAGCCATTGCAGCCGTCTCAGCTGCTGCAGCTGCCCTGTCGACTGCCGCAGACACCCTCTCGACGGAAGCGGCCACGCTTGCTACCTCTTGAGCACTGCGTTGGTTTTCCCTTGAAGAGGAAAGGGTGATGCAGCAAAGAAGCGTACGTATTTCCCTCGGTTTTTGAGAACCAGGTATCAATCCAGTAGGAGGCTGATACGTCTCCAAAATATCTATAATTTTTGATTGCTCCATGCTATATTATCTATTGTTTTGGACTATATTGGTCTTTATTTTCCACTTTTATATTATTTTTGGGACTAACCTATTAACTGGAGGCCCAGCCCAGAATTGCTGTTTTTTTGCCTATTTCAGTGTTTCAGATAAACGGAATATCAAACGGAGTCCAAACGGAATAAAATCTTTGGGAACGTGATTTTCTCACCGAACGTGATCCAGGAGACTTGGACCCTGCTCCAAGGAACAAAAGAGGCGGTCACGAGGGTGGGGGGCGCGCCTCCCTAGGGCGCGCCCCCTGCCTCGTGGGCCCCTCGTTGCTCCTCCGACGTACTTCTTCCTCCTATATATACGCACGTAACCCCAAACGATCAGAACTGGAGCCAAAAACCTAATTCCACCGCCGTAACTTTCTGTATCCACGAGATCCCATCTTGGGGCCTGTTCCGGAGCTCCGCCAGAAGAGGGCCGTCATCACGGAGGGCTTCTACATCATCATAGCCTCTCCGATGAAGTGTGAGTAGTTTACCTCAGACCTTCGGGTCCATAGTTAGTAGCTAGATGGCTTCTTCTCTCTCTTTGAATCTCAATACAAAGTTCTCCCCCTCTCTTGTGGAGATCTATTCGATGTAATCTTCTTTTTGCGGTGTGTTTGTTGAGACCGATGAATTGTGGGTTTATGATCAAGTCTATCTCTGAATAATATTTGAATCTTCTCTGAATTCTTTTATGTATGATTGGTTATCTTTGCAAGTCTCTTCGAATTATCCGTTTGGTTTGGCCAACTAGATTGGTAGTTCTTGCCATGGGAGAAGTGCTTAGCTTTGGGTTCGATCTTGCGGTGTCCTTACCCAGTGACAGAAGGGGCAGCAAGGCACGTATTGTATCGTTGCCATCGAGGACAACAAGATGGTGTTTATTTCATATTGCATGAATTTATCTCTCTACATCATGTCATCCTACTTAAGGCGTTACTCTGTTTTTAACTTAATACTCTAGATGCATGCTGGATAGCGGTCGATGAGTGGAGTAATAGTAGTAGATGCAGAATCATTTCGATCTACTTGTCATGGACGTGATGCCTATATACATGATCATGCCTAGGTATTCTCATAACTATGTGTAGGATCGAAAGTATGTCTAGAGGGGGGGTGATTAGACTACTTGACCAAATAAAAACTTAACCTTTTCCCAATTTTAGTTCTTGGCAGATTTTAGCTATTTTAGGACAAGTCAAGCAATCATCACACAATTCAAGCAAGCATGCAAAGAGTATATTGGCAGCGGAAAGTAAAGCATGCAACTTGCAAGAATGTAAAGGGAAGGGTTTGGAGAATTCAAACGCAATTGGAGACACGGATGTTTTTCCCGTGGTTCGGATAGGTGGTGCTATCCTACATCCACGTTGATGGAGACTTCAACCCATGAAGGGTAACGGTCACGCGAGTCCACGGAGGGCTCCACCCACGAAGGGTCCACGAAGAAGCAACCTTGTCTATCCCACCATGGCCATCGCCCACGAAGGACTTGCCTCACTAGAGGTAGATCTTCACGAAGTAGGCGATCTCCTTGCCCTTACAAACTCCTTGGTTCAACTCCACAATCTTGTCGGAGGCTCCCAAGTGACACCTAGCCAATCTAGGAGACACCACTCTCCAAGAAGTAACAAATGGTGTGTTGATGATGAACTCCTTGCTCTTGTGCTTCAAATTATAGTCTCCCCAACACTCAACTCTCTCTCATAGGATTTGGATCTGGTGGAAAGAAGATTTGAGTGGAAAGCAACTTGGGGAAGGCTAGAGATCAAGATTCATATGGTAGGAATGGAATATCTTGGTCTCAACACATGAGTAGGTGGTTCTCTCTCAGAACATATGAGTTGGAAGTGTAGATGTGCTCTGATGGCTCTCTCCACGAGTGAAGAGGAGGTGGAGGGGTATATATAGCCTCCACACAAAATCCAACCGTTACACATAGTTTTCCAATCTCGGTGGGACCGAATCAACAAACTCGGTCAGACCGAAACAGTAAACCTAGTGACCGTTAGAGATTTTCGGTGGGACTGACATGCAACTCGGTAGGACCGATTTGGTTAGGGTTTGGGCATAACGTAATCTCGGTGAGACCGATTACACAAACTCAGTGAGACCGATTTTGGTAATTAGCTAACCAGAGAGTTGGTCAGGCAAACTCGGTGGGACCGATTTGCTCTTTCGGTGAGACCGAAAAGTTACAAAAAGGAAACAGAGAGTTTACATTGCAATCTCGGTGGGACCGATCCGCTCTTTCGGTGAGACCGAAAAGTTACGAAAGGGAAACAGAGAGTTTGTAATCCCATCTCGGTGAGACTGAGATCCCTATCGGTAGAACCAAATTGCTAGGGTTTGGCAGTGGCTTATGACAAGTGAAACTCGGTGGCGCCGGGTTGAAAGAATCGGTAGGACCGAGTTTGGCTTAGGGTTTAGGTCATAAGTGGATATGGGAAAGTAGTTGAGGGTTTTGGAGCATATCACTAAGCATATGAAGCAAGAGGCTCATTAAGCAACACCTCATCCCTCCTTGATAGTATTGGCTTTTCCTAAAGACTCAATGTGATCTTGGATCACTAAAATATAAAATGAAGAGTCTTGAGCTTTTGAGCTTGAGCCAATCCTTTGTCCTTAGCATTTTGAGGGTTCCACTTTCACCATCCATGCCATGCCAATCATTGAGCTTTCCTGAAATAATCATCTTGGAATAGCATTAGCTCAATGAGCTATATGTTGTTATGAATTACCAAAACCACCTAGGGATAGTTGCACTTTCACTATGCTCAATTCTGTCAATTGCTCAACAGTAATTTGTTCACCCATCGTAGAATACTTATGCTCTTGAGAGAAGCCACTAGTGAAACCTATGGCCCCCGGGTCTATTCTCATCATATCAATCTCCATCACTTTAATCTTGCTTTTCTTTTACTTTTTTACTTTGCATATTTATACCAAAAATATTATATCTATCAGATCTCACTCTCGTAAGTGACCGTGAAGGGATTGACAACCCCTAATCGCGCTGGTTGCGAGTAGCTATCGCTTTGTGCAGGTACGAGGGACTTGAGAGTGGGCTCCTACTGGATTGATACCTTGGTTCTCAAAAACTGAGGGAAATACTTACGCTACTCTGCTGCATCGTCCCTTCCTCTTCGGGGAAAACCAACGCAAGCTCAAGATGTAGCAAGAAGGATTTCTGGCGCCGTTGCCGGGGAGTCTACGCAAAAAGTCAACATACCAAGTACCCATCACAATCCCTATCTCTCGCATTACATTATTTGCCATTTGCCTCTCGTTTTCCTCTCCCCCCAATTCACTCTTGCCGTTTTATTCGCCCTCTCTCTCTATCCTCCCTCTCTATTTTCCTCTTTTTGCCCGCTTGCCTTTTTGTTTGCTCATGTGTTAGATTGCTTGTTTGTCGCGATGGCTCAACCGAGATTTGGTGATCTTCACCTTAAAAGGTTAGAGGAGATCGAAACCGACGTCAGGAAGTTTATGGTTTTGCAATTTGAGCATAATAATTTCTTTAGAAACGAGCTTAAGGAATTTGATGGTATAAGATCCCAAATTGCTCGTCTAGAAAAAATGACTGCTGAAATTTCGGATATGCAAGCCACCTTAGTTAATAAGATGGCTGCTAAACCGGATTCCTATGAAAATCAAGATGAAGATCTAAAAGTTATTGATGTGTCCCCTATTAAATCTTTATTTTGCAATATGAATCTTGATGAAACTGAATATGATCTTCCTTTACCTAGAAGGCGTTCTAAAAATTCGGAGTATTTAGATCCTAATGATGAAATTGATGAAAGTGGGATTGAAAGAAATAAAAATCTAGATGTTGCTAAACCCACTATATTGGATTTCAAGGAATTTAGTTATGAAAGTTGCTCTTTAATTTATTGTATTTCCTTGTTGCAATCCGTGCTAAATTATCCACATGCTTATAGTCGAAATAAAGCCTTCACCGAACATATTGTTGATGCCTTGATGCAATCTTATGAAGAAAAACTTGAGTTGAAAGTTTCCATCCCTAGAAAACTCTATGATGAGTGGGAACGAACTATTAAAATTAAAATTAAAGATCATGAGTTTTATGCTTTGTGTGATTTGGGTGCTAGTGTCTCTACTATTCCCAAGACTTTGTGCGATTTACTAGATTTCCGTAATTTTGATGATTGCTCTCTAAACTTGCATCTTGCAGATTCCACTATTAAGAAACCTATGGGAAGGATTAATGATGTTCTTATTGTTGCAAATAGGAATTATGTGCCCGTAGATTTCATTGTTCTTGATATAGATTGCAATCCTTCTTGCCCTATTATTCTTGGTAGACCTTTCCTTAGAACGGTTGGTGCGATTATTGATATGAAGGAAGGGAATATTAGATTTCAATTTCCATTAAAAAAGGGCATGGAACACTTTCCTAGAAAGAAAATAAGATTGCCATATGAAACTATCATGAGAGCCACTTTTGGATTGCCTACCAAAGATGGCAATACCTAGATCTATCCTCGCTTTTATGCCTAGCTAGGGGCGTTAAACGATAGCGCTTGTTGGGAGGCAACCAAATTTTATTTTTATTCCTTGTTTTTTGCTCCTGCTTAGTAATAAATAAATTATTTAGCCTCTGTTTTTCTTGTGTTTTTTGTGTTTAATTAGTGTTTGTGCCAAGTAGAACCGTTGGGAAGACTTGGGGAAAGTCTTGTTGAACTTGCTGTAAAAAACAGAAACTATAGCGCTCACGAGAACTGCTGTCATTTTTATTTGAAGAGTGATATTTAGTTAATTATTTTTTAAGATGATTAATAGATAAAATCCTCACGTCCCTAAATTTATTTTAGAATTTTTGGGGTTCCAGATCTTGCGCTAGCTACAGATTACTACAGACTATTCTGTTTTTGACAGATTCTGTTTTTCGTGTGTTGTTTACTTATTTTAATGAATCTATGGCTAGTAAAATAGTATATAATCCATAGAGAAGTTGGAATAGAGTAGGTTTAACACCAATATAAATAAAGAATGAGTTCATTACAGTACCTTGAAGTGGTCTTTTGTTTTCTTTCGCTAACGGAGGTCATGAGTTTTCTATTTTAAATTTTGTGTTGTGAAGTTTTCAAGTTTTGGGTGAATTCTTTTGATGGATCATGGAACAAGGATTGGCAAGAGACTAAGCTTGGGGATGCCCATGGCACCCCCAAGATAATCCAAGGACACCAAAAAGTCAAAGCTTGGGGATGCCCCGGATGACTTATACATGTTCCTATGACTATGAGATTATGCAACTCCCGTTTACCGGAGGAACACTTTGTGTGCTACCAAACGTCACAACATAACTGGGTGATTATAAAGGAGCTCTACAGGTGTCTGCAAAGGTAGATGTTGGGTTGGCGTATTTCGAGATTAGGATTTGTCACTCCGATTGTCGGAGAGGTATCTCTGAGCCCTCTCAGTAATGCACATCACATAAGCCTTGCAAGCATTGCAACTAATGAGTTAGTTATGAGATGATGTATTACAGAACGAGTAAAGAGACTTGCCGGTAATGAGATTGAACTAGGTATTGGATACCGACGATCGAATCTCGGGCAAGTAACATACCGATGACAAAGGGAACAACGTATGTTGTTATGCAGTCTAACCGATAAAGATCTTCATAGAATATGTAGGAGCCAATATGGGCATCCAGGTCCCGCTATTGGTTATTGATCGGAGATGTGTCTCAGTCATGTCTGCATTATTCTCGAACCATAGGTCCGCACGCTTAACGTTACGATGACAGTTATTATGAGTTTATGCATTTTGATGTACCGAAGTTAGTTCGGAGTCCCGGATGTGATCACGGACATGACGAGGAGTCTTGAAATGGTCGAGACACAAAGATTGATATATTGGAAGCTTATATTTGGACATCGTAAGTGTTCCGGGTGAAATCGGGATTTTACCGGAGTACTGGGAGGTTACCGGAACCCCCCGGGAACCATATGGGCCTTAGTGGGCTTTAGTGGAAAGGAGAAAGGGGCAGCCAAAGGTGGCCGCGCGCCTCCCCCCTCCCCTAGTCCTATTAGGACAAGGAGAGGTGGCCGGCCCCCCTCTCTCTCTTTCCCCCTCGGGGAATCCTATTCCAACTAGGATTGGGGGGGGGAGTCCTACTCCCGGTAGGAGTAGGACTCCTCCTGCGCCCTCCTCCTGGCCGGCCGCCCCCTCCCCCTTGGCTCCTTTATATACGGAGGCAGGGGGGCACCCTAGACACACAAGTTGATCATTGAGATCGTTCCTTAGCCATGTGCGGTGCCCCCTGCCACCATATTCCACCTCGATTATATTGTAGCAGTGCTTAGGCGAAGCCCTGTGACGGTAGTACATCAAGATCGTCACCACGCCGTCGTGCTGACGGAACTCCTCCCCGACGCTTTGCTGGATCGGAGCCCGGGGATCGTCATCGAGCTGTATGTGTGCTAAGAACTCGGAGGTGCCGGAGTAACGGTGCTTGGATCGGTCGGATCGGGAAGACGTACGACTACTTCCTCTACGTTGTGTCAACGCTTCCGCTGTCGATCTACAAGGGTACGTAGATCACACTCTCCCCTCTCGTTGCTGTGCATCACCATGATCTTGCGTGTGCGTAGGAATTTTTTTGAAATTACTACATTCCCCAACAGGAAACACCGTCGATATTCTCGACAGATGGAGTACATAACACTTTTCGGTCCTTGACCGAAGAGGGAGAAGCCGACGGTCGGTTAAGACGCGTTTAAAGTTTGGTCGAACATAGATATGATATAAGTACTTTGGTACATGCAATCATTCTTTTACCCAAGTCACTTGGGGGCTCTTAAGTTTATTTGAGCCGTTTTATAATAAGTGTTCTTCTTCTTAGTCGTTGCAAACTTTTATTATTTATCACTACTTTTTTCGACACGAGTGTGTGGTCACTAGCCGGGGAGCCTAATTTCTCTCTCAAAGCCGCTAGAGTTTAGTTTGCTAAGCTGGCCTAACAAGAAGTACTCCGCCTTCGGGATAGGAGGTTGAAGCCATAGGCTGACCCGCTTGAAGTCTTGAGATAGGATGTGTCATGTTAAAGCACGACAGGAGCACCTTTTTTCTAAGGCCAATTTTCGGTTTTCGAAGCTTGTGGCACTTTTAAACTATTTGTGTGTTTTCAGCACAAGTCTCGCAGTGCAACACCGGACACCTTTAGAGGTTCGGCAAAAACATTCTCGGATATTGCTATATATGCATCGGATTCGAATTGTGTCTTCGGTCAATAGTTGGGTTGCCCGGCTCCTACGCTTGCCTCCTACGTCCCGCTTTGTTCGGCTAGGTGTGCAAAGGGAGAACCACTGCGATTGTGCTTCCAGCTCACATGGTTAAGCACCTCAGTGGAGAAAGACGAAAACTGACTGTCACAATAAGCGTAAACTGGTCAGCGATCCGATGACGGTGTTAAATGACGGGCCTTTCATAACAATGGCCGAAGTGTTTACGGCTTGACCTCGACTATCGCCGAACACTACTGGGACTATTAAGTGGCCTCCCAAACTCCTCGATATTTTGCTCTTACATTCGAGCTGAGGTTTCATGATCATGCTTCGCATGACAACCCAAAGAAAGGAACCGATAGCAGGACTATTTTCTTTGGAAGACATTTCTTATGTTAAACAGTAATATAACATATCTATCCGCGTACCTTTGTTTATAAAACCGTATGGCCAGATTGCCTTGTTTGTCGTAAATCTTTGCCCTTATAAAGGCTTTATAAAGTAGGACAAACACTCCTCGGCTACTAGCCGAGGAGGTGGAAGCCGATGGTCGGTCAATAAAGTTTTGTACAACGCGGATCCGAGCATTAATGACGTCAAGTACTTGGATACATAGAGTCATTACACATAATTTGTGAATTTACTATGGATATCAATCCTTAATTCGGCCACCTGTGCCCGCATTAAGGCTCGGGGGCTACTGGGCTTCGGGCTTATTATTTACAAATATTAAAGGGGCACATCGATCCACTGATCTAGTGTTGCCACCCGATCAGTGTCTCGGGGGCTACTGCATTGCCTATCCAATGCAGAAAATTTTAAGTGCAATACAATTTCCGAGGAGATTTTGATCCTCGGGTTGGTCGGCCACACCCAACCTGAGTCTCGAGGACTGAGCACGCCGCTTTTTGTATCCTGAAGTATTCTGCCGAGCTAGGACTTGATCCTCAGGCTGATTGTGCAAATCAACCCGAGTCTCAACAGCTACTGGGATCAGTGGTCTTACATCATCCTTCAAGTGCATCTCGGGTTTTAAACCGATGCACACGTTGAGGGTTACTGGCTATATATCTCGGCAGAGAATAAATTGCACCAATCAAAAATATTGACAAAAAATTGGCCCACAGTCGGGGTGGTGCACCACCTCGGAAGCAGTCCGGCATAAAGCTCGGGCGCTAGTGGCTAGCTCCATAGAGGGCATTTCCAGCATTAAGCTCGGCTAAACTCCTTCAACTTTTTTGGACCAAGATGATCTATGACATCTTGGATATAGTCCGGCGTTGGAGCTTGGACACAGTCCGGCGTTGGAGCTTGGATACATTTCGGCGTTGGAGCTCGGAAGCAGTCCGACATTGGTGCTCGGCTGCAAAAGATACCTCGAATGCTGTCCGGCGTTAGAGCTCGGATGCAAGAGGACACTGCCTCCCGGGAACAACTTAAAACCCGAGGTGTGGCATAAAAATAACAAGGCATTGATAAAGGCCGGAAACTTAAAGGGGCTCCTCGGATACCCGACGTGTAAACTCGTCGAATGCATTTCGGCGATCCTCAAGATCGAAGATGGGAAGATTTGTTGAACCAGTTTCCAAGACCGACAACCGAAGATGAAGAACAATTCGGAAGAATCGAGGAGCGTCTCTAACTTGAAGACCGGTTCAGGGGGCTACTGACGGTGTCCTGGACTAGGGGGTACTCACCACGTCATCTCCCGATCTGTTAGATTGGGTCGAGGACCCCCATGGCCGTATACTCATGGGCCAGTTCGGACAGCTGCCGCATACAAGGAAGATTGCACAAGACTTGGCGATCAAGACAAGGACTCCTCCCCACCAGTGTATTCGGCTAGGACTCTTGTTATCCTAGGCCTCTGGTGCATTATATAAACCGAGGCCAGGCTAGTCGATAGATCATATACAACATACAATCATACCATAGGCTAGCTTCTAGGGTTTAGCCTCTCTGATCTCGTGGTAGATCTACTCTTGTAACACCCATATCATCAATATTAATCAAGCAGGACGTAGGGTTTTACCTCCATCAAGAGGGCCCGAACCTGGGTAAAACTTTGTGTCCCTTGTCTCCTGTTACCATCTGGCCTAGACGCACAGTTCGGGACCCCCTACCCGAGATCCGCCGGTTTTGACACCGACACACCCCCTCTAGTCGATATTACGCACTTTCAATTGGTATCAAAGCAAGGTACTCCCTTGTTCGGTCTGATTTTGGTTTAACCACCTAGAGTTTTAGTTATGTCGACCGCAGGTATGATCAAGGTTTCTGCTGGGTGTCCTACCTTCGGTGTGACGCACTCCCCCTACTGGAAGAATAAGATGCGCATGCATCTTGAGGCAATTGATAACGATCTCTGGTACGTTGTGGAGAATGGTGTTCCCTCTGTCACTCCCACCATCAACGCTGCTGATGTGAAAAGATTTAAGGATCGGTCGGATCGTGAAGACGTACGACTACATCAACCACGTTCTCATAACTCTTTTGCTTATGGTCTACGAGGGTATGTGGACGACACTCTCCCCTCTCGTTGCTATGCATCACCATGATCTTGCGTTTGCGTAGGAATTTTTTTGAAATTACTACGTTCCCCAACAGTGGCATCCGAGCCAGGTTTATGCGTAGATGTTATATGCACGAGTAGAACACAAAGGAGTTGTGGGCATGGGTATATACATATTGCTTGCCATCACTAGTTGATTCTTGATTCAGCGGCATTGTTGGATCAAGCGGCCCAGGCCGACATTACGCGTACGCTTATGCGAGACTGGTTCTACCGACGTGCTTTGCACACAGGTGGCTAGTGGGTGTTTGTTTCTCCAGCTTTAGTTGAATCGGATTCAATGAACAGGGTTCTTTCTGAAGATAAAAACGCAATCACTATACCGCGTTGTGGTTTTTGATGCGTAGGTAAGAACGGTTTTTGCTCAGCCTGTAGCAGCCACGTATAACTTGCAATAACAAAGTAGAGGACGTCTAACTTGTTTTTGGAGGGAATGTTTGTTGGGGAACGTAGTAATTTCAAAATTTTCCTACGCACACGCAAGATCATGGTGATGCATAGCAATGAGAGGGGAGAGTGTAATCTACATACCCTTGTAGATCGACAGCGGAAGCGTTATGACAACGCGGTTGATGTAGTCGTACGTCTTCACGGCCCGACCGATCAAGCACCGAAACTACGGCACCTCCGAGTTTTAGCACACGTTCAGCTCGATGACGATCCCCGGACTCCGATCCAGCAAAGTGTCGGGGAAGAGTTCCGTCAGCACGACGGCGTGGTGACGATCTTGATGTACTACTGTCGCGGGGCTTCACCTAAGCACCGCTACAATATTATCGAGGACTATCGTGGCAGGGGGCGCCGCACACGGCTAAGAATATGATCACGTGGATCAACTTGTGTGTCTATGGGGTGCCCCCTGCCCCCGTATATAAAGGAGTGGAGGAGGGGAGGGCCGGCCCTCTCTATGGCGCGCCCTAGGGGAGTCCTACTCCCACCGGGAGTAGGATTCCCCCTTTCCTAGTCCAACTAGGAGTCCTTCCATGTAGTAGGAGTAGGAAACAAGGAAGGGGCGCAGCCCCTCCCCCTAGTCCAATTCGGACTAGGCCTTGGGGGGCGCGCGTCCTGCCCTAGGCAGCCCCTCTCTCTTTCCCGTATGGCCCAATAAGGCCCAATACTTCTCCCGGCGAATTCCCGTAACTCTCCGGTACACCGAAAAATACTCGAATCATTTGGAACCTTTCCGATGTCCGAATATAGTCATCCAATATATCGATTTTTACATCTCGACCATTTCGAGACTCCTCGTCATGTCCCCGATCTCATCCGGGACTCCAAACTCCTTCGGTACATCAAAACTCATAAATTCATAATATAACTGTCATCGAAACCTTAAGCGTGCGGACCCTACGGGTTCGAGAACAATGTAGACATGACCGAGACACATCTCCGGTCAATAACCAATAGCGGGACCTGGATGCCCATATTGGCTCCTACATATTCTACGAAGATCTTTATCGGTCAGACCGCATAACAACATACGTTGTTCCCTTTGTCATCAGTATGTTACTTGCCCAAGATTCGATCTTCGGTATATTAATACCTAGTTCAATCTCGTTATCGGCAAGTCTCTTTACTCGTTCCGTAATACATCATCTCACAACTAACTCATTAGTTGCAATGCTTGCAAGGCTTATGTGATGTGCATTACCGAGAGGGCCCAGAGATACCTCTCCGACAATCGGAGTGACAAATCCTAATCTTGAAATACGCCAACCCAACATGTACCTTTGGAGACACCTGTAGAGCTCCTTTATAATCACCCAGTTACGTTGTGACGTTTGGTAGCACACAAAGTGTTCCTCCGGCAAACGGGAGTTGCATAATCTCATAGTGATAGGAACATGTATGAGTCATGAAGAAAGCAATAGCAACATACTAAACGATCGGGTGCTAAGCTAATGGAATGGGTCATGTCAATCAGATCATTCATCTAATGATGTGATCCCGTTAATCAAATAACAACTCTTTGTCCATGGTTAGGAAACATAACCATCTTTGATTAACGAGCTAGTCAAGTAGAGGCATACTAGTGACACTCTGTTTGTCTATGTATTCACACATGTATCATGTTTCCGGTTAATACAATTCTAGCATGAATAATAAACATTTATCATGAAATAAGAAAATAAATAAAAACTTTATTATTGCCTCTAGGACATATTTCCTTCAGTCTCCCACTTGCACTAGAGTCAATAATCTAGTTCACATCGTCATGTGATTTAACAGCAATAGTTCACATCACCATGTGACTAACACCCATAGTTCACATCGCCATGTAACCAACACCCAAAGGGTTTACTGGATTCAGTAATCTAGTTCACATCGCTATGTGATTAACACCCAAAGAGTACTAAGGTGTGATCATGTTTTGCTTGTGAGAGAATCTTAGTCAACGGGTCTTTCACATTCAGATCCGTTATGTATTTTGCAATTTTCTATGTCTACAATGCTCTGCACGGAGCTACTCTAGCTAATTGCTCCCACTTTCAATATGTATCTAGATCGAGACTTAGAGTCATCCAGATCAGTGTCAAAACCTGCATCGACCGAACCTTTTTGTCACCTCCATAATCGAGAAACATATCCTTATTCCACTAAGGATAATTTTGACCGTTGTCCAGTGATCTACTCCTAGATCACTATTGTACTCCCTTGCCAAAATCAGTGTAGGGTATACAATAGATCTGGTACACAGCATGTCATACTTTATAGAACATATGGCCAAGGCATAGGGAATGACTTTCATTCTCTTTCTATCTTCTGCCGTGGTCGGGCTTTGAGTCTTACTCAATTTCACCCCTTGTAACACAGGCAAGAACTCTTTCTTTGACTGTTCCATTTTGAACTACTTCAAAATTTTGTCAAGGTATGTACTCAATGAAAAAACTTATCAAGCGTCTTGATCTATCTCCATAGATCTTTGATGCTCAATATGTAAGCAGCTTCACCGAGGTCTTTCTTTGGAAAATCCTTTCAAACACTCCTTTATGCTTTGCAGAATAATTCTACATTATTTCCGATCAACAATATGTCATACACATATACTTATCAGAAATGCTGTAGTGCTCCCACTCACTTTCTTGTAAATACAGGCTTCACCGCAAGTCTGTATAAAACTATATGTTTTGATCAACTTATCAAAGCGTATATTCCAACTCCGAGATGCTTGCACCAGTCCATAGATGGATCGCTGGAGCTTACATATTCTGTTAGCACGCTTAGGATTGACAAAACCTTCTGGTTGCATCATATACAACTCTTATTTAAATCCATTAAGGAATGTAGTTTTGTTTATCCATTTGTCAGATTTCATAAAAATGCGGCAATTGCTAACATGATTCGGACAGACTTAAGCATAGATACGAGTGAGAAACTCTCATCGTAGTCAACACCTTGAACTTGTCGAAAACCTTTTTGTGACAATTCTAGCTTTGTAGATAGTAACACTACTATCAGCGTCTGTCTTCCTCTTGAAGATCCATTTATTTTCTATGGCTTGCCGATCATCGGGCAAATCCATCAAAGTCCATACTTTGTTCTCATACATGGATCATATCTCAGATTTCATGGCCTCAAACCATTTCGTGGAATCTGGGCTCATCATCGCTTCCTCATAGTTCGTAGGTTCGTCATGGTCAAGTAACATGACCTCCAGAACAGGATTACCATACCACTCTGGTGCGGATCTCACTCTGGTTTACCTATGAGATTCGGTAGTAACTTGATCTGAAGTTACATGATCATCATCATTAGCTTCCTCACTAATTGGTGTAGTGGTCACAAGAACAGATTTCTGTGATGAACTACTTTCCAATAAGGGAGAAGGTACAATTACCTTATCAAGTTTTCTACTTTCCTCCCACTCACTTCTTTTGAGAGAAACTCCTTCTCTAGAAAGGACCCATTCTTAGCAACGAATGTCTTGCCTTCGGATCTGTGATAGAAAGTGTACCCAACAGTCTCCTTTGGGTATCCTATGAAGACATATTTCTCCGATTTGAGTTTGAGCTTATCGAGATGAAACTTTTTCACATAAGCATCGCAACTCCAAACTTTAAGAAACGACAGCTTAGGTTTCTTGCCAAACCATAGTTCACACGGTGTCGTCTCAACGGATTTAGATGGTGCCCTATTTAATGTGAATGCAGCTGTCTCTAGTGCATAACCCCAAAATGGTTATGGCGTTTGGACACACCATTACACTATGGTGTTCCAGGTGGCGTGAGTAGTGAAACTATCTCACATTGTTTTAATTGAAGGCCAAACTCGTAACTCAATTATTTTACCTCTGCGATCATATCGTAGAAACTTTTATTTTCTTGTCACGATGATTTTCCACTTCACTCTGAAATTCTTTGAACTGTTCAAATGTTTCAGACTTATGTTTCATCAAGTAGATATCCCCATATCTGCTCAAATCATCTGTGAAGGTTAGAAAATAATGATACCTGCTGCAAGCCTTAATATTCATCGGACCACATACATCAGTATGTATGATTTCCAACAAATCTGTTGCTTGCTCACTGTTTCGGAGAACGGCGTTTTAGTCATCTTGCCTATAAGGCATGGTTCGCAAGCATCAAGTGATTCATAATCAAGTGATTCCAAAAGCCCATCAGCATGGAGTTTCTTCATGCGCTTTACACCAATATGACCTAAACGGCAGTGCCACAAATAAGTTGCACTATCATTATTAACTTTGCATCTTTTGGTTTCAATATTATGAATATGTGTATCAATACGATCGAGATCCAATGAACTTGTTTCATTGGGTGTATGACCATCGAAGGTTTTATTCATGTAAATAGAACAACAATTATTCTCTGACTTTAATGAATAACCGTATTGCAATAAACATGATCAAATCATATTCATGCTCAACGCAAAAACCAAATAACACTTATTTAGGTTCAACACTAATCCCGAAAGTATAGGGGAGTGTGCGATGATGATCATATTCATCTTGGAACTACTTCCAACACACATCGTCACTTCACCCTTAACTAGTCTTTGTTTATTCTGCAACTCCTGTTTCGAGTTACTACTCTTAGCAACTGATCCAGTATCAAATACTGAGGGGTTCCTATAAACACTAGTAAAGTACACATCAATAACATGTATATCAAATATACTTTTGTTCACTTTGCCATCCTTCTTATCCGCCAAATACTTGGGGCATTTCCGCTTCCAGTGACCAATCCCTTTTGTAGTAGAAGCACTTAGTCTCAGGCTTAGGACCAGACTTGGGCTTCTTCACTTGAGCATCAACTTGCTTGCCGTTCTACTTGAAGTTCCCCTTCTTCCCTTTTGCCCTTTTCTTGAAACTAGTGGTCTTGTCAACCATCAACACTTGATGTTTTTCTCGATTTCTACCTTCGTCAATTTCAACATTACGAAGAGCTTGGGAATCGTTTCCGTTATCCCTTGCATATTATAGTTCATCACGAAGTTCTACTAACTTTGTGATGGTGACTAGAGAATTCTGTCAATCACTATTTTATCTGGAAGATTAACTCCCACTTGATTCAAGTGATTGTAGTACCTAGACAATCTGAGCACATGCTCACTAGTTGAGCGATTCTCCTCCATCTTTTAGCTATAGAACTTGTTGGAGACTTCATATCTCCCAACTCGGGTATTTGCTTGAAATATTAACTTCAACTCCTGGAACATCTCATATGGTCCATGACGTTCAAAACGCCTTTGAAGTCCCGATTCTAAGCTGTTAAGCATGGTGCACTAATCTATCAAGTAGTCATCATATTGAGCTAGCCAAACATTCATAACGTCTGCGTCTGCTCCTGCAATAGGTCTGTCACCTAGCGGTGCATCAAGGACATAATTCTTCTATGCAGCAATGAGGATAAACCTCAGATCACAGATCCAATCCGCATAATTGCTACTAACATCTTTCAACACAATTTTCTCTAGGAACATATCAAAATAAACACAGGGAAGCAACAACGCGAGCTATTGATCTACAACATGATTTGCAAAATACTATCAGGACTAAGTTCATGATAAATTTAAGTTCAATTAATCATATTACTTAAGAACTCCCACTTAGATAGACATCCCTCTAATCCTCTAAGTGATTACGTGATCCAAATCAACTAAACCATGTCCGATCATCACGTGAGATGGAGTAGTTTCATTGGCGAACATCACTATGTTGATCATATCTACTATATGATTCACGGTCGACCTTTCGGTCTCCGTGTTCCGAGGCCATATATGTATATGCTTGGCTCGTCAAGTATAACCTGAGTATTCCGCGTGTGCAACTATTTTGCACCCGTTGTATTTGAACGTAGAGCCTATCACACCCGATCATCACGTGGTGTCTCAGCACGAAGAACTTTTGCAATGGTGCATACTCAGGGAGAACACTTCTTGATAATTTAGTGAGAGATCATCTTATAATGCTACCGTCAATCAAAGCAAGATAAGATGCATAAAAGATAAACATCACATGCAATCAATATAAGTGATATGATATGGCCATCATCATCTTGTGCTTGTGATCTCCATCTCCGAAACACCGTCGTGATCACCATCGTCACTGGCACGACACCTTGATCTCCATCGTAGCATCGTTGTCGTCTCGCCAATCTTATGCTTCCACGACTATCGCTGCCTCTTAGTGATAAAGTAAAGCATTACAGCGCGATTGCATTGCATACAATAAAGCGACAACCATATGGCTCCTGCCAGTTGCCGATAACTCGGTTACAAAACATGATCATCTCATACAATAAAATTTAGCATCATGTCTTGACCATATCACATCACAACATGCCCTGCAAAAACAAGTTAGACGCCCTCTACTTTGTTGTTGTAAGTTTTACGTGGCTGCTATGGGCTTAAGCAAGAACCAATCTTACCTACGCATCAAAACCACAACGATTGTTTGTCAAGTTGATGCCGTTTTAGCCTTCGCAAGGACCGGGCGTAGCCACACTCGGTTCAACTAAAGTTGGAGAAACTGTCACCCGCAAGCCACCTATGTGCAAAGCACGTCGGGAGAACCGGTCTCGCGTAAGCGTACGCGTAATGTCGGTCCGGGCCGCTTCATCCAACAATACCGCCGAACCAAAGTATGACATGCTGGTAGGCAGTATGACTTATATCGCCCACAACTCACTTGTGTTCTACTCGTGCATATAACATCAAACCATAAAACCTAGGCTCGGATGCCACTGTTGGGGAACGTAGTAATTTCAAAATTTTCCTACGCACATGCAAGATCATGGTGATGCACAGCAACGAGAGGGGAGAGTGTAATCTACATACCCTTGTAGATCGACAGCGGAAGCGTTATGACAACGCGGTTGATGTAGTCGTACGTCTTCACGGCCCGACCGATCAAGCACCGAAACTACGACACCTCCGTGTTTTAGCACACGTTCAGCTCGATGACGATCCCCGGACTCCGATCCAGCAAAGTGTCGGGGAAGAGTTCCGTCAGCACGACGGCGTGGTGATGATCTTGATGTACTACTTGTTGGAAATATGCCCTAGAGGCAATAATAAATTGATTATTATTATATTTCCTTGTTCATGATAATCGTTTATTATCCATGCTAGAATTGTATTGATAGGAAACTCAGATACATGTGTGGATACATAGACAACACCATGTCCCTAGTAAGCCTCTAGTTGACTAGCTCGTTGATCAATAGATGGTCACGGTTTCCTGACCATGGACATTGGATGTCATTGATAACGGGATCACATCATTAGGAGAATGATGTGATGGACAAGACCCAATCCTAAGCCTAGCACAAAGATCGTGTAGTTCGTTCGCTAAAGCTTTTCTAATGTCAAGTATCATTTCCTTAGAACATGAGATTGTGCAACAACCGGATACCGTAGGAATACTTTGGGTGTGCCAAACGTCACAACGTAACTGGGTGGCTATAAAGGTGCACTACGGGTATCTCTGAAAGTGTCTGTTGGGTTGGCACGAATCGAGATTGGGATTTGTCACTCCGTGTGACGGAGAGGTATCTCTGGGCCCACTCGGTAGGACATCATCATAGTGTGCACAATGTGATCAAGGAGTTGATCACAGGATGATGTGTTACGGAACGAGTAAAGAGACTTGCCAGTAACGAGATTGAACAAGGTATCGGGATACCGACGATCGAATCTCGGGCAAGTACAATACCGCTAGACAAAGGGAATTGTATACGGGATTGATTGAATCCTCGACATCGTGGTTCATCCGCTGAGATCATCGTGGAACATGTGGGAGCCAACATGGGTATCCAGATCCCGCTGTTGGTTATTGACCGGAGAGCGTCTCGGTCATGTCTGCATGTCTCCCGAACCCGTAGGGTCTACACACTTAAGGTTTGATGACGCTAGGGTTATAAAGGAAGTTTGTATGTGGTTACCGAATGTTGTTTGGAGTCCTGGATGAGATACCGGATGTCACGAGGAGCTCCGGAATGGTCCGGAGGTAAAGATTTATATATGGGAAGTCCTGTTTTGGTCACCGGAAAAGTTTCGGGGTTTATCGGTAACGTACCGGGACCACCGGGATGGTCCCAGGGGTCCACCAAGTGGGGCCACCAGCCCCGGGGGCCACATGGGCTGTAGGGGTGTGCGCCTTGGCCTATATGGGCCAAGGGCACCAGCCCCAAGAGGCCCATGCGCCAAGAGATAAGGGAAAGGAAGAGTCCTAAAGGGGGAAGGCACCTCCTAGGTGCCTTGGGGAGGATGGACTCCTCCCTGGCCGCACCCTTCCTTGGAGGAAGGGCCAAGGCTGCGCCCCCCCCCTCTCCCTTGGCCCTATATATAGTGGGGGGAAGGGAGGGCAGCCACACAAAAGCCCTGGCGCCTCCCTCTCCCTCCCGTGACACATCTCCCTCCTCGTCTCTTGCGGTGCTTGGCGAAGCCCTGCTGGAGTTCCACGCTCCTCCACCACCACCACGCCGTTGTGCTGCTGCTGGATGGAGTCTTCCTCAACCTATCCTTCTCCCCTTGCTGGATCAAGGCGTAGGAGACGTCACCGGGCTGTACGTGTGTTGAACACGGAGGTGCCGTCCGTTCGGCATTAGGATCATCGGTGATTTGGATCACGACGAGTATGACTCCATCAACCTCGTTCACTTGAACGCTTCCGCTTAGCGATCTACATGGGTATATAGATGCACTCTCCTTCCCCTCGTTGCTGGTCTCTCCATAGATAGATCTTGGTGACACGTAGGAAAATTTTGAATTTCTGCTACGTTCCCCAACAGTGGCATCATGAGCTAGGTCTATTGCGTAGATTCTATGCACGAGTAGAACACAAAGTAGTTGTGGGCGTTGATTTTTTTCAATATGCTTACCGTTACTAGTCCAATCTTGATTCGGCGGCATTGTGGGATGAAGTGGCCCAGACCAACCTTACACGTACGCTTACGTGAGACCGGTTCCACCGACTGACATGCACTAGTTGCATAAGGTGGCTGGCGGGTGTCTGTCTCTCCCACTTTAGTCGGATCGGATTCGATGAAAAGGGTCCTTATGAAGGGTAAATAGCAATTGGCATATCACGTTGTGGTTTTTGCGTAGGTAAGAAACGTTCTTGCTAGAAACCCATAGCAGCCACATAAAACATGCAAACAACAATTAGAGGACGTCTAACTTGTTTTTGCAGGGTATGCTATGTGATGTGATATGGCCAAGAAGAATGTGATGAATTATATGTGATGTATGAGATTGATCATGTTCTTGTAATAGGAATCACGACTTGCATGTCGATGAGTATGACAACCGGCAGGAGCCATAGGAGTTGTCTTAATTTATTTATGACCTGCGTGTCAACATAAACGTCATGTAATTACTTTACTTTATTGCTAACCGTTAGCTGTAGTAGTAGAAGTAATAGTTGGCGAGACAACTTCATGAAGACACGATGGTGGAGATCATGATGATGGAGATCATGGTGTCATGCCGGTGACGATGATGATCATGGAGCCCCGAAGATGGAGATCAAAAGGAGCAAAGTGATGATAGCCATATCATGTCACTATTTGATTGCATGTGATGTTTATCATGTTTATACATCTTATTTGCTTAGAACGACGGTAGTAAATAAGATGATCCCTCTTTAAAATTTCAAGAAAGTGTTCTCCCTAACTGTGCACCGTTGCAGAAGGTTCGTTGTTTCGAAGCACCACGTGATGATCGGATGTGATAGATTATAACGTTCGAATACAACGGGTTTTGACGAGCCTAGCATGTACAGACATGGCCTCGGAACACATGCAAAACACTTAGTATGACTTGACGAGCCTAGCATGTACAGACATGGCCTCGGAACAAAGAAGACCGAAAGGTCGAGCATGAGTCGTATGGTAGATACGATCAACATGAAGATGTTCACCGATGTTGACTAGTCCGTCTCACGTGATGATCGGACACGGCCTAGTTGACTCGGATCATGTAATCACTTAGATGACTGGAGGGATGTCTATCTGAGTGGGAGTTCATAAGATGAACTTAATTATCCTGAACATAGTCAAAAGGTCTTTGCAAATTATGTCGTAGCTCGCGCTTCAGTTCTACTGTTTAGTTATGTTCCTAGAGAAAATTTAGTTGAAAGTTGATAGTAGCAATTATGCAGACAGTAGAAGGCTTATGTCCTTAATGCACCGCTCAGTGTGCTGAACCTCGAACGTTGTCTGTGGATGCTGCGAACATCTGACATACACATTTTGATAACTACGTGATAGTTCAGTTAAACGGTTTAGAGTTGAGGCACCAAAGACGTTTTTAAATGTCGCAAAACATATGAGATGTTTCGAGGGCTGAAATTGGGATTTCAGGCTCGTGCCCACGTCAAGAGGTATAAGACCTCCGACGATTTTCTTAGCCTGCAAACTAAGGGAGAAAAGCTGAATTGTTGAGCTTGTGCTCAGATTGTCTGAGTACAACAATCGCTTGAATCAAGTGGGAGTTGATCTTCCAGATGAGATAGTGATGTTTCTCCGAAGTCATTACCACCAAGCTGCTAGAGCTTCGTGATGAACTATAATATATCAGGGACATATATGATGATCCTTGAGTTATTCGCGATGTTTCACACCACAAAAGTAGAAATCAAGAAGGAGCATCAATTGTTGATGGTTGGTGAAACCACTAGTTTCAAGAAGGGCAAGGGCAAGAAGGGATACTTCATGAAACGGCAATTCAGCTGCTGCTCTAGTGAAGAAACCCAAGGTTGAACCCAAACCCGAGACTAAGTGCTTCTGTAATAAGGGGAACAACCACTAGAGCAGAATTACCCTAGATACTTGGTAGATGAGAAGGCTGACAAGGTCGATAGAAGTATATTGGATATGCATTACAATGGGTACTTTACTAGTACTCCTAGTAGCACCAGGGTATTAGATACCGGTTCGGTTGCTAAGTGTTAGTAACTCGAAATAAAAGCTACGGAATAAACGGAGACTAGCTAAAAGGTGAGATGACGATATGTGTTGGAAGTATTTCCAAGGTTGATCAAATATCGTACGCTCCCTCTACCATAGAGATTGGTATTAAAACCTAAATAATTGTTATTTGGTGTTTGCGTTGAGCATAGACATGATTGGATTATGTCTATCGCGATACGGTTATTCATTTAAGGAGAATAATGGTTACTCTGTTTATTTGAATAATACCTTCAATGGTCTTGCACCTAAAATGAATGGTTTATTGAATCTCGATCATAGTGATACACATGTTCATGCCAAAAGATATAAGATAGTAATGATAGTACCACCTACTTGTGGCACTGCCACTTAAGTCATATTGGTATAAAACGCATGAAGAAGCTCCATGTTGATGGATCTTTGGGCTCACTCGTTTTTGAAAAGTTTGAGACATGCGAACCATGTCTATTGGTGTATATGAAACTCCATGCAAATGGACCGTTTGGACTCATTTGATTTTGAATCACTTGAGACATGCAAATCATACCACATGGGCAAGATGACTGAAAGCCTCGTTTTCAGTAAAATGGAACTAGAAAGCAATTTGTTGGAAGTAATACATTTTGATGTGTGCAGTCCAATGAGTGCTGAGGCGTGTAGTGGATATCATTATGTTCTTACTTCACAGATGATTTGAGTAGATACTGAGTATATTTACTTGATGAAACACAAGTCTGAATTATTGAATGGTTCAAGTAATTTCAGAATGAAGTTGAAGATCGTCGTGACAAGAGGATAAAACATCTATGATATGATCATAGAGATGAATATCTGAACTACGAGTTTGGCACAGAATTAAGACATTGTGGAAATTGTTTCACAACTAATACAGCCTGGAACATCATAGTGTGATGGTGTGTCCGAACATCATAACTGCACCCTATTGGATATGATGCATACCATGATGTCTCTTATCAAATTACCACGATAGTTTATGGGTTAGGCATTAGAGACAACCACATTCACTTTAAATAGGGCACCACGTAATTCCGATGAGATGACACCGTATGAACTATGGTTTAGAGAAACCTAAGCTGTCATTTCTTAAAACTTTGGGGCTGCGATGCTTATGTGAAAAGGTTTCAGGCTGATAAGCTCGAACCCAAAGCGGATAAATGAATCTTCATAGGACACCCAAAACAGTTGGGTATACCTCCTGTCTCAGATCCGAAAGCAATAAGGGATTGTTTCTCGAATCGGGTCCTTTCCCGAGGAAAAGTTTCTCTCGAAAGAATTGAGTGGGAGGATGGTGGAGACTTGATGAGGTTATTGAACTGTTACCTCAACTAGTGTATAGCAGGGCACAAAGAGTTGTTCCTGTGGCACCTACACCAATTGAAGTGGAAGCTTATGATATTGATCATGAGACTTCGGATCAAGTCACTCCCAAACCTCGTGGGATGACAAGGATGCATACTACTTCAGAGTGGTACGTAATCCTGTCTTGGAAGTCATGTTGCTAGACAACAATGAACCTACGAGCTATGGAGAAGCGATGGTGGGCCTGGATTCCAAAATGGCTCGAGGCCATATAATCCGAGAGAGGATCCATATATGAAAACAAAGTGTAGACTTTGGAAGAACTACTTGATGGTCGTAAGGCTGTTAGGTACATATGGATTTTAAAAGGAAGACGGACAATGATGGTAAGTATCACCATTAAGAAAGCTCGACTTGTCGTTAAGATGTTTTTCGACAAGTTCAAGGAGTTGACTACGATGAGACTTTCTCACTCGTAGCGATGCTAAGATTCTGTTGGAATTATGTTAGCGATTACTGCATTATTTATGAAATCTTGCAGATAGGATGTCAAAACATTGTTTCCTCGACGATTTTCTTCAGGAAAGGTTGTATGTGATACAACCGGAAGGTTTTGTCAATCCTGAAAGATGCTAATAAGTATGCAAAGCTCCAGCAATCCTTCTAAGGACTGGAGTAAGCATCTCGGAGTTGGAATGTATGCTTTGATGAGATGATCAAAGATTTTGGGTCTATACAAAGTTTATGAGAAACTTGTATTTCCAAAGAAGTGAGTGGGAGCACTATAGAATTTCTGATGAATATATGTTGTTGACATATCGTAGATCAGAAATGACATAGAATTTCTGGAAAGCATATAGGGTTATTTGGAAAGTGTTTTTCAATGGAAAGCCTAGATTAAGCTACTTGAACATTGAGCATCAAGATCTATAAGGATAGATCAAAACGCTTAATGGTACTTTCAAATGAGCACATACCTTGACATGATCTTGAAGGTGTTCAAGATGGATCAGTCAAAGAAGGAGTTCTTGCCTGAGTTGTAAGGTATGAAGTTAAGACTTAAAGCTCGACCACGGCAGAAGAGAGAGAAAGGACGAAGGTCGTCCCCTATGCTTAAGACGTAGGCTCTACAGTATGCTATGCTGTGTACCGCACCTGAAATGTGCATTGCCATGAGTCAGTCAAGGGGTACAAGAGTGATCCAAGAATGGATCACAGGACAACGGTCAAAGTTATCCTTAGTAACTAGTGGACTAAGGAATTTTCTTGATTATGGAGGTGGTAAAAGGGTTCGTCGTAAAGGGTTACGTCGATGCAAGCTTAACACCTATCCGGATAGCTCTGAGTAGAGATACCGGATACGTATAATGGAGCAACAATTTAGAATAGCTCCAAGTAGAACAGTTATTTGGAATAGCTCCAAATGTAGCGTAGTAGTTGCATCTACAAGATGACATAGAAATTTTGCGAAGTACATAAGGATCTGAATGTTGCAGACCCGTTAACTGAAACCTCTCTCACAAGCATAACATGATCAAACCCGGAACTCTTTGGGTGTTAGTCACATGGGGATGTGACCTTGAGTGTTAATCACATATCGATGTGAGCTAGATTATTGACTCTAGTGCAAGTGGGAGACTGTTGGAAATATGCCCTAGAGGCAATAATAAATTGATTATTATTATATTTCCTTGTTCATGATAATCGTTTATTATCCATGCTAGAATTGTATTGATAGGAAACTCAGATACATGTGTGGATACATAGACAACACCATGTCCCTAGTAAGCCTCTAGTTGACTAGCTCGTTGATCAATAGATGGTCACGGTTTCCTGACCATGGACATTGGATGTCATTGATAACGGGATCACATCATTAGGAGAATGATGTGATGGACAAGACCCAATCCTAAGCCTAGCACAAAGATCGTGTAGTTCGTTCGCTAAAGCTTTTCTAATGTCAAGTATCATTTCCTTAGAACATGAGATTGTGCAACAACCAGATACCGTAGGAATACTTTGGGTGTGCCAAACGTCACAACGTAACTGGGTGGCTATAAAGGTGCACTACGGGTATCTCCAAAAGTGTCTGTTGGGTTGGCACGAATCGAGATTGGGATTTGTCACTCCGTGTGACGGAGAGGTATCTCTGGGCCCACTCGGTAGGACATCATCATAGTGTGCACAATGTGATCAAGGAGTTGATCACGGGATGATGTGTTACGGAACGAGTAAAGAGACTTGCCAGTAACGAGATTGAACAAGGTATCGGGATACCGACGATCGAATCTCGGGCAAGTACAATACCGCTAGACAAAGGGAATTGTATACGGGATTGATTGAATCATCGACATCATGGTTCATCTGATGAGATCATCGTGGAACATGTGGGAGCCAACATGGGTATCCAGATCCCGCTGTTGGTTATTGACCGGAGAACGTCTCGGTCATGTCTGCATGTCTCCCGAACCCGTAGGGTCTACACACTTAAGGTTCGATGACGCTAGGGTTATAAAGGAAGTTTGTATGTGGTTACCGAATGTTGTTCGGAGTCCCGGATGAGATCCCGGACGTCACGAGGAGCTCCGGAATGGTCCGGAGGTAAAGATTTATATATGGGAAGTCCTGTTTTGGTCACCGGAAAAGTTTCGGGGTTTATCGGTAACGTACCGGGACCACCGGGAGGGTCCCGGGGGTCCACCAAGTGGGGCCACCAGCCCCGGGGGCCACATGGGCTGTAGGGGTGTGCGCCTTGGCCTATATGGGCCAAGGGCACCAGCCCCAAGAGGCCCATGCGCCAAGAGATAAGGGAAAGGAAGAGTCCTAAAGGGGGAAGGCACCTCCTAGGTGCCTTGGGGAGGATGGACTCCTCCCTGGCCGCACCCTTCCTTGGAGGAAGGGCCAAGGCTGCGCCCCCCTCTCCCTTGGCCCTATATATAGTGGGGGGAAGGGAGGGCAGCCGCACAAAAGCCCTGGCGCCTCCCTCTCCCTCCCGTGACACATCTCCCTCCTCGTCTCTTGCGGTGCTTGGCGAAGCCCTGCTGGAGTACCACGCTCCTCCACCACCACCACGCCATTGTGCTGCTGCTGGATGGAGTCTTCCTCAACCTCTCCTTCTCCCCTTGCTGGATCAAGGCGTAGGAGACGTCACCGGGCTGTACGTGTGTTGAACACGGAGGTGCCGTCCGTTCGGCATTAGGATCATCGGTGATTTGGATCACGACGAGTACGACTCCATCAACCCCGTTCACTTGAACGCTTCCGCTTAGCGATCTACAAGGGTATGTAGATGCACTCTCCTTCCCCTCGTTGCTGGTCTCTCCATAGATAGATCTTGGTGACACGTAGGAAAATTTTGAATTTCTGCTACGTTCCCCAACACTACTGTCGCAGGGCTTCGCCTAAGCACCGCTACAATATTATCGAGGACTATCGTGGCAGGGGGCGCCGCACACGGCTAAGAATATGATCACGTGGATCAACTTGTGTGTCTATGGGGTGCCCCCTGTCCCCGTATATAAAGGAGTGGAGGAGGGGAGGGCCGGCCCTCTCTATGGCGCGCCCTAGGGGAGTCCTACTCCCACCGGGAGTAGGATTCCCCCTTTCCTAGTCCAACTAGGAGCCCTTCCATGTAATAGGAGTAGGAAACAAGGAAGGGGTGCAGCCCCTCCCCCTAGTCCAATTCGGACTAGGCCTTGGGGGGGCACGCGGCCTGCCCTAGGCAGCCCCTCTCTCTTTCCCGTATGGACCAATAAGGCCCAATACTTCTCCCGGCGAATTCCCGTAACTCTTCGGTACTCCGAAAAATACTCGAATCATTCGGAACCTTTCCGATGTCCGAATATGGTCGTCCAATATATCGATTTTTACGTCTCGACCATTTCGAGACTCCTCGTCATGTCCCTGATCTCATCCGGGACTCCAAACTCCTTCGGTACATCAAAACTCATAAACTCATAATATAACTGTCATCGAAACCTTAAGCGTGCGGACCCTACGGGTTCGAGAACAATGTAGACATGACCGAGACACGTCTCCGGTCAATAACCAATAGCGGGACCTGGATGTCTATATTGGCTCCTACATATTCTACGAAGATCTTTATCGGTCAGACCGCATAACAACATACGTTATTCCCTTTGTCATCAGTATGTTACTTGCCCGAGATTCGATCGTCGGTATATTAATACCTAGTTCAATCTCGTTATCGGCAAGTCTCCTTACTCGTTCCGTAATACATCATCTCACAATTAACTCATTAGTTGCAATGCTTGCAAGGCTTATGTGATGTGCATTACCGAGAGGGCCCAGAGATACCTCTCCGGCAATCGGAGTGACAAATCCTAATCTCGAAATACGCCAACCCAACATGTACCTTTGGAGACACCTGTAGAGCTCCTTTATAATCACCCAGTTACATTGTGACGTTTGGTAGCACACAAAGTGTTCCTCCGGCAAACGGGAGTTGCATAATCTCATAGTGATAGGAACATGTATAAGTCATGAAGAAAGCAATAGCAACATACTAAACGATCGGGTGCTAAGCTAATGGAACGGGTCATGTCAATCAGATCATTCATCTAATGATGTGATCCCGTTAATCAAATAACAACTCTTTGTCCATGGTTAGGAAACATAACCATCTTTGATTAACGAGCTAGTCAAGTAGAGGCATACTAGTGACACTCTGTTTGTCTATGTATTCACACATGTATCATGTTTCCGGTTAATACAATTCTAGCATGAATAATAAACATTTATCATGAAATAAGGAAATCAATAATAACTTTATTATTGCCTCTAGGGCATATTTCCTTCAATGTTGTGATGTGATATGGTCAAGACATGATGCTAAATTTTATTGTATGAGATGATCATGTTTTCTAACACAGTTATCGGCAACTGGCTGGAGCCATATGGTTGTCGCTTTATTGTATGAAATGCAATCGCCATGTAATTGCTTTACTTTATCACTAAGCGGTAGCGATAGTCGTGGAGGCAATAGTTGGTGTGACGACAACGATGCTTCGATGGAGACCAAGGTGTCAAGCCGGTGACGATGGTGATCATGACGATGCTTTGGAGATGAAGATCACAAGCACAAGATGATGATGGCCATATCATATCACTAATATTGATTGCATGTGATGTTTATCTTTTATGCATCTTATTTTTCTTAGATCGACGGTAGCATTATAAGATGATCTCTCACTAAATTTCTAGGTATAAGTGTTCTCCCTGAGTATGCACCGTTGCGAAAATTCATCGTGTCGAGACACCACGTGATGATCGGGTGTGATAAGCTCTACATTCACATACAATGGGTGCAAGCTAGTTTTGCACACACAGAATACTCGGGTTAAACTTGGCGAGCCTAGCATATGCAGATATGGCCTCGGAACACTGAGACTGAAAGGTCAAGCGTGAATCATATAGTAGATATGATCAACATAGTGATGTTCACCATTGAAAACTACTCCATCTCACGTGATGATCATACATGGTTTAGTTGATATGGATCATGTGATCACTTAGATGATTAGAGGGATTTCTATCTAAGTGGGAGTTCTTAAGTAATATGATTAATTAAACTTTAATTTATCATGAACTTAGACCTGATAGTATTTTGCATGTCTATGTTGTTGTAGATAGATGGCCCATGCTGTTGTTCCGTTGAATTTAATGCGTTCCTTGAGAAAGCAAAGTTGAAAGATGATGGTAGCAATTACACGGACTGGGTCTGTAACTTGAGGATTATCCTCATTGCTGCACAGAAGAATTACGTCCTGGAAGCACCGCTAGGTGCCAAACCCGCTGTAGGAGCAATACCAGATGTTATGAACGTCTGGCAGAGCAAAGCTGATGACTACTCAATAGTTCAGTGTGCCATGCTTTACAGCTTAAAACCGGGACTTGAACGATGTTTTGAACGTCATGGAGCATATGAGATGTTCCAGGAGTTGAAGTTAATATTTCAAGCAAATGCCCGGATTGAGAGATATGAAGTCTCCAATAAGTTCTACAGCTGCAAGATGGAGGAGAATAGTTCTGTCAGTGAACATAAACTCAGAATGTCTGGGTAGCACAACCACTTGACTCAACTGGGAGTTAATCTTCCTGATGATAGTGTCATTGACAGAGTTCTTCAATCACTGCCACCAAGCTACAAGAGCTCTGTGATGAACTATAATATGCAAGGGATGAATAAGCTCTTTGCAATGCTAAAGGTTGCGGAGGTAGAAACCAAGAAGGAGCATCAAGTGTTGATGGTCAACAAGACCACCAGTTTCTAGAAAAAGGGTACAGGGAAGCAGGGGAACTTCAAGAAGAACAGCAAGCAAGTTGCTGCTCAAGTGAAGAAACCCAAGTCTAGACCTAAGCCTGAGATTGAGTGCTTCTACTGCAAAGGGATTGGTCATTGGAAGTGGAATTGGCCCAAGTATTTGGCGGATAAGAAGGATGGCAAGGTGAACAAAGGTATATGTGATATACATGTTATTGATGTGCACCTTACTAATGCTCGCAATAACACCTGGGTATTTGATACTGGTTCTGTTGCTAATATTTGCAACTCAAAACAGGGGCTACGGATTAAGCAAAGATTGGCTAAGGACGAGGTGACGATGCGCGTGGGAAATGGTTCCAAAGTCGATGTGATCGCGGTCGGCACGCTACCTCTACATCTAACTTCGGGATTAGTTTTAGACCTAAATAATTGTTATTTGGTGCTAGCGTTGAGCATGAACATTATATCTGGATCTTGTTTGATGCGAGACGGTTATTCATTTAAATCTGAGAATAATGGTTGTTCTATTTATATGAGTAATATCTTTTATGGCCATGCACCCTTTAAGAGTGGTCTATTTTGGATGAATCTCGATAGTAGTGATACACATATTTATAATATTGAAGCTAAAAGATGCAGAGTTGATAATGATAGTACAACTTATTTGTGGCACTACCATTTAGGTCATATTGGTGTAAAGCGCACGAGAGTGGTCTATTTTGGATGAATCTCGATAGTAGTGATACGCATATTCATAATATTGAAGCTAAAAGATGCAGAGTTGATAATGATAGTACAACTTATTTGTGGCACTACCATTTAGGTCATATTGGTGTAAAGCGCACGAAGAAACTCCATTCTGATGGACTTTTGGAATCACTTGGTACTTGCGAACCATGCCTCATGGGCAAGATGACTAAAACGCCGTTCTCCGGAACTATGGAGCAAGCAACAGATTTGTTAGAAATCATACATACTGATGTATGTGGTCTGATGAATATTGAGGCTCGCGGCGGGTATCGTTATTTTCTCACCTTCACAGATGATTTGAGCAGATATGGGTATATCTACTTGATGAAACATAAGTCTGAAATATTTGAAAAGTTCAAAGAATTTTAGAGTGAAGTGGAAAATCATCGTAACAAGAAAATAAAGTTTCTACGATCTAATCGTGAGGGAGAATATTTGAGTTACGAGTTTGGTCTTCATTTGAAACAATGCAGAATAGTTTCACAACTCACGCCACCCAGAACACCATAGCGTAATGGTGTGTCCGAACGTCGTAATCGTACTTTACTAGATATGGTGCAATCTATGATGTCTCTTACTGATTTACCGCTATCGTTTTGGGGTTATGCTTTAGAGACGGCTACATTAACGTTAAATAGGGCACCATCTAAATCCGTTGAGACGATGCCTTATGAACTATGGTTTGGCAAGAAACCAAAGTTGTCGTTTCTTAAAGTTTGGGGCTGCGATGCTTATGTGAAAAAGCTTCAACCTGATAAGCTCGAACCCAAATCGGAGAAATGTGTCTTCATAGGATATCCAAAGGAAACTATTGGGTACACCTTCTATCACAGATTCGAAGGCAAGAAATTCATTGCTAAGAATGGATCCTTTCTAGAGAAGGAGTTTCTCTCGAAAGAAGTGAGTGGGAGGAAAGTAGAACTTGATGAGGTAACTGTACCTGCTCCCTTATTAGAAAGTAGTTCATCACAAAAATCTGTTTCCGTGACTCCTACACCAATTAGTGAGGAAGCTAATGATGAAGATCATGTAACTTCAGATTGAGTTATTACCGAACCTTGTAGGTCAACCAGAGTAAGATCCGCACCAGAGTGGTACGGTAATCCTATTCTGGAGATCATGTTACTTGACCATGACGAACCTAAGAACTATGAGGAAGCGATGATGAGCCCAGATTCCGCAAAATGGCTTGAGGCCATGAAATCTGGGATGGGATCCATGTATGAGAACAAAGTATGGACTTTGGTTGACTTGCCCGATGATCGGCAAGCCATCGAGAATAAATGGATCTTTAAGAAGAAGACTGACGCTGACGGTAATGTTACTGTCTACAAAGCTCGACTTGTTGCGAAAGGTTTTCGACAAGTTCAAGGAGTTGACTACGATGAGACCTTCTCACCCGTAGCGATGCGTAAGTCCATCCGAATCATGTTAGCAATTGCCGCATTTTATGATTATGAAATTTGGCAAATGGATGTAAAGACTGCATTCCTGAATGGATTTCTGGAAGAAGAGTCGTATATGATGCAACCTGAAGATTTTATCAATCCAAAGGGTGCTAACAAAGTGTGCAAGCTCCAGCGATCCATCTATGGACTGGTGCAAGCATCTCGGAGTTGGAATAAACATTTTGATAGTGTGATCAAATCATATGGTTTTATACAGACTTTTGGAGATGCATGTATTTACAAGAAAGTGAGTGGGAGCTCTGTAGCATTTCTAATATTATATGTGGATGACATATTGCTGATTGGAAATGATATAGAATTTTTGGATAACATAAAAGGATACTTGAATAAGAGTTTTTCAATGAAAGACCTCGGTGAAGCTGCCTATATATTTTGCATCAAGATCTATAGAGATAGATCAAGACGCTTAATTGGACTTTCACAAAGCACATACCTTGATAAAGTTTTGAAGAAGTTCAAAATGGATCAAGCAAAGAAAGGGTTCTTGCCTGTGTTACAAGGTGTGAAGTTGAGTCAGACTCAATGCCCGACCACTGCAGAAGAGAGAGAAAATGAAAGGTGTTCCCTATGCTTCAGCCATAGGCTCTATCATGTATGCAATGCTATGTACCAGACCTGATGTGTGCCTTGCTATTAGTTTAGCAGGGTGGTACCAAAGTAATCCAGGAGTGGATCACTGGACATTTGTCAAGAACATCCTGAAATACCTAAAAAGGACTAAGGATATGTTTCTCATTTATGGAGGTGACAAAGAGCTCGTCGTAAATGGTTACGTCGATGCAAGCTTTGACACTGATCCGGATGACTCTAAGTCACAAACCGGATATGTGTTTTTATCGAACGGTGGAGCTGTCAGTTGGTGTAGTTTTAAGCAAAGCGTCATGGCGGGATCTACGTGTGAAGCGGAGTACATAGCTGCTTCAGAAGCAGCAAATGAAGGAGTCTGGATGAAGGAGTTCATATCCGATCTAGGTGTCATACCTAGTGCATCAGGTCCAATGAAAATCTTTTGTGACAATACTGGTGCAATTGCCTTGGCAAAGGAATCCAGATTTCACAAAAGAATCAAGCACATCAAGAGACGCTTCAATTCCATCCGTGATCAAGTCAAGGAGGGAGACATAGAGATTTGCAAGATACATATGGATCTGAATGTTGTAGACCCATTGACTAAGCCTCTCTCACGAGTAAAATATGATCAACACAAAGACTCCATGGGTGTTAGAATCATTACTGTCTAATCTAGATTATTGACTCTAGTGCAAGTGGGAGATTGAAGGAAATATGCCCTAGAGGAAATAATAAAGTTGTTATTTATATTTCCTTATATCATGATAAATGTTTATTATTCATGCTAGAATTGTATTAATCGGAAACTTAGTACATGTGTGAATACATAGACAAACAAAGTGTCACTAGTTTGCCTCTATTTGACTAGCTCGTTGAATCAATGATGGTTATGTTTCCTAACCATAGACATGAGTTGTCATTTGATTAACGGGAGCACATCATTAGAGAATGATGTGATTGACTTGACCCATCTATTAGCTTAGCATGATGATCGTTTAGTTTGTTGCTATTGCTTTCCTCATGACTTATACATGTTCCTATGACTATGAGATTACACAACTCCCGAGTACCGGAGGAACACTTTGTGTGCTACCAAATGTCACAACGTAACTGGGTGATTATAAAGGTGATCTACAGGTGTCTTCGATGGTACTTGTTGAGTTGGCATAGATCGAGATTAGGATTTGTCACTCCGATTGTCAGAGAGGTATCTCTGGGCCCTCTCGGTAATGCACATCACAATAAGCCTTGCAAGCAATGTAGCTAATGAGTTAGTTATAGGATGTAGCAGTATAGAACGAGTAAAGAGACTTGCCGGTAACGAGATTGAACTAGGTATTGAGATACCGACGATCGAATCTCGGGCGAATAACATACCGATGACAAAGGGAACAACGTATGTTGTTATGCAGTTTGACCGATAAAGATCTTCGTAGAATATGTAGGAACCAATATGAGCATCTAGGTTCCGCTATTGGTTATTGACTGGAGACGAGTCTCGGTCATGCTACATAGTTCTCGAACCCGTAGGGTCCGCACACTTAACGCTCTGTGACGATCGGTAATATGAGTTTATGTGTTTTGATGTACCGAAGGTAGTTCGGAGTCCCAGATTTGATCATGGACATGACGAGGAGCCTCGAAATGGTCGAGACATAAAGATCGATATATTGGATGACTATATTTGGACTTCGGAAGGGTTCCGGGCAAGTTCAGATAAATACTGGAGTACCGGGGGGTTACCGGAACCCCTCGAGGAGTGTAATGGGCCTATTGGACCTTAGTGGAGAAGAGGAGGGGCGGCCAGGGCAGGCCGCGCGCCCCCTCTCCCTCTAGTCCGAATTGGACAAGGAGGGGGGCGGTGCCCCCCTTTCCTTTCCCCTCTCCCCTCCTTCCCTCTCTCCTACTCCTACTCTTGGAAGGGTTGGAGTCCTACTCCCGGTGGGAGTAGGACTCCCCTTGGGGCGCGCCTAGGAGGGCTGGCCTCTCCCCCTCCTCCACTCCTTTATATACAGGAGGGGGCACCCCATAGACACACAAGTTGATCAGTTGATCTTTTAGCCGTGTGCGGTGCCCCCCTCCACCATAATCCACCTCGGTCATATCGTAGCGGTGCTTAGGCGAAGCCCTGCGTCGGTAGCATCATCAGCACCGTCATCACGCCGTCGTGCTGACGGAACTCTCCCTTGAAGCTCTGCTGGATCGGAGTTCGTGGGACATCACCGAGCTGAACATGTGCTGAACTCAGACGTGTCATACGTTCGGTACTAGGATCGGTCGGATCGTGAATACGTACAACTACATCAACCGCATTCTCATAACGCTTCCGCTTACGGTCTACGAGGGTATGTGGACGACAGTCTCCCGTCTCGTTGTTATGCATCACCTTGATCTTGTGTGTGCGTAGGAATTTTTTTTGAAATTACAACGTTCCCCAACACTTTGAGCAAGGAGATCGAAAATGGCAGCAAGATGAGCTAGAACTTGGGTTTGAGTTGGTGGATGATTTTTTCTGTAGGAAGACGAAGTGTGTGGGTGCAAGAACAAGTGGAAGGGGCCCACGTGGGGTCCACGAGGTAGGGGACGCGCCCTAGACCCTCGTGGCCAGGTGGAGTGTCCCCCTGGTGTGTTCTTAGTGCCAATAATTCTTAAATATTCTAGAAAAAATCATATAAAATTTTCAGGGCATTTGGAGAACCTTTATTTTCGGGGTATTTTTTATTGCAAGGATAATTCAGAAAACATACAGAAAATACTATTTTTGCTTTATTTAATCTAAATAACAGAAAGTAAAAGGAGGTTACAGAGAGTTGTGCTTTCTAACTTCATCCATCTCATGCTCATCAGAAGGAATCCACTAACAAGGTTGATCAAGTCTTGTTAACAAACTCTTTCCGAATAACATGAAATCGGAGAATTTTTGAATAACACTAGGTTACCTCAACAGGGATATGCACATCCCCAACAGTGAGAATATCATGTTTCTTCTTGATAGTAGGAAGAGGAAATTCAAAACCTCCAAATATAATCGATGGAATTTTTCCAATAGAGTTAATACTATGAACTTGAGGTTGTTTCCTCGGAAAGTGTACCGTATTCTCATTACCATTAACATGAAAAGTGACATTGCCTTTAGTGCAATCAATAACAGCCCCTGCAGTATTCAAAAAGGGTCTTCCAAGAATAATAGACATACTATTGTCCTTAGGAATATCAAGAATAACAAAGTCCGTTAAAATAGTAACGTTTGCAACTACAATAGGCACATCCTCACAAATACCGACATGTATAGCAGTTGATTTTTCAGCCATTTGCAAAGATATTTTAGTAGGTGTCAACTTATTCAAATCAAGTCTAGATATAAAGAGAGAGGCATGACACTAACACCGGCTCCAAGTACACATAAAGCAGTTTTAACATAGTTTCTTTTAATAGAGCATGGTATAGTGGGTACACCGGGATCTCCAAGTTTCTTAGGTATTCCACCCTTAAAAGTATAATTAGCAAGCATGGTGGAAATTTCAGCTTCCAGTATCTTTCTTTTATTTGTAACAATTTCTTTCATATACTTGGCATATGGATTCATTTTAAGCATATCAGTTAATCGCATACGCAAAAAGATAGGTCTAATCATTCAGCAAAGCGCTCAAAATCCTCATCATCCTTTTTCTTGGATGTTTGGGAGGAAAAGGCATGGGTTTCTAAACTCATGGTTCTCTTTCTTTACCGTGTTTCCTAGCAACAAAGTCTTTCTTATCATAACGTTGATTCTTTGATTGTGGGTTATCAAGATCAATAGCGGGTTCAATTTCTATATCATTATCATTACTAGGTTGAGCATCAACATGAACATTATCATTAACACTAGTTTCAGGTTCATTACCAGATTGAGTTTCAGCATCAAAAATATAAATATCATTTGGATTCTCAGGTGTTTCAGCAATAGGTTCACTAGAAGCATGCAAAGTCCTATCATTTTTCTTTTTCTTCCTTTTAGAAGGACTAGGTGCATCTACATTATTTCTCTGAGAATCTTGCTCAATTCTCTTAGGATGGCCTTCAGGATACAAAGGTTCCTGAGTCATTCTACCACCTCTAGTCATAACTCTAACAACATTATCATTATCTTTACTATTCAATTCATTGAGCAAATCATTTTGAGCTTTAATTACTTGTTCTACTTGAGTGGTAACCACAGAAGCATGTTTACTAATGAGTTTAAGTTCACCTTTAACATTAGCCATATAATCACTCAAGTTTTCAAGCATATTTGAATTGTATTTCAATTGTCTACCAAAATAAGCATTAAAGTCTTCTTGCTTAGCCATAAATTTATCAAACTCATCTAAGCATGGGCTAGCAAACTTAGTAAATGGGATTTCAGCTTTATCATATCTATAGAGAGAATTTACCTTTACTACCTGTGTCAGGTTATCAAGACCATGAGTTTCTTCAACAGGCGGTAAATCAAGACCATGTATTTCTTCAATAGGAGGTAATTTCTTAACATCTTCAGCTTTAATACCTTTTTCTTTCATAGATTTATTTGCCTCTTGCATATCTTCAGGACTGAGAAATAGAATACCCCTCTTTTTCGGAGTTGGTTTAGGAATAGGCTCAGGAATTGGCTCCGGAGGTGTCCAATTATTTTCATTTGTCAACATATTATTCAATAGAATTTCAGCTTCATCCGGTGTTCTTTCCCTGAAAACAAAACCAGCACAACTATCCAGGTAATCTCTGGAAGCATCGGTTAGTCCATTATAAAAGATATCAAGTATTTCATTTTCCTTAAGAGGATGGTCAGGCAAAGCATTAAGTAATTGGAGAAGCCTCCCCAAGCTTGTGGGAGACTCTCTTCTTCAATTTGCACAAAATTATATATATCCCTTAAAGCAGCTTGTTTCTTATGAGCATGGAAATATTTAGCAGAGAAGTAATAAACAACATCCTGGGGACTACGCACACAACCAGGATCAAGAGAATTAAAGCATATCTTAGCATCAACCTTTAATGAGAACGAAAATATTTTAAGGATATAAAAGTAGCGAGTTCTCTCATCTTTAGTAAACAGGATAGCTATATCATTTAATTTAGTAAGATGTGCCACAACAGTTTTAGATTCATAGCCATGAAAAGGATCAGATTCAACCAAAGTAATTATATCATGATCAACAGAGAACTCATGATCCTTATCGGTAACACAGATAGGTGAAGTAGCAAAAGGAGGGTCAGGTTTCATTCTAGCATTTAGAGATTGCTTATTCCATTTAGCAAATAACCTCTTAAGTTTGTATCTATCTTTGCAAGCTAAACTAGCTAAAGAGGCTTCTTGATCAAAAACATAACCCTCAGGAATAACAAGTCATTCTTCATCATCGCTTTCATCAGTATTATCAGATTCAATATTCTCAATCTCTCTAGCCCTAGAAAGTTGTTCATCCAGAAATTCACCAAGTGGCACAATAGTATCAAGCATAGAAGTAGTTTCATCATAAGTATCATGCATAGCAGAAGTAGCATCATCAATAACATGCGACATATCAGAGCGAATAGCAGAAGCAGGTTTAGGTGTCGTGAGCTTACTCAAACAGAAGGTGAATCAAGTGCAGAGCTAGATGGCGGTTCCTTACCTCCCCTCGTAGTTGAGGGATAAATCTTGGTTCTTGGATCTTTCAAGTTCTTCATACTGATAAGAAGATATAAATCCCAAGTGACTCAAAGAATAGAGCTATGCTCCCTGGCAACGGCGCCAGAAAATAGTCTTGATAACCCACAAGTATAGGGGATCGCAATAGTTTTCGATGGTAAAGTATTCAACCCAAATTTATTGATTCGACACAAGGGGAGCCAAAGAATACTCTCAAGTATTAGCAGCTGAGTTGTCAATTCAACCACACCTGGAAACTTAGTATCTGCAGCAAAGTATTTAGTAGCAAAGTAATATGATAGTAGTGGTAATGGTAACAAAAGGTAACGGTAGTAAAAGTAATGTTTTTGGTATTTTGTAGTGATGATAGCACTAGCAACGGGAAAGTAAATAAGCTGCCTACAATATTAATAATCACATAGAAGATGTAGCAGAAGGGCGCACGAGTAGGGTCGTGTGAACCAGGTATCAGCTGCCTACAATATTAATAATCACATATTCCCATCATTTGTTTTCAAATGTCCTAATCTCACAGTCTTGACATCTTTTGTTTCACTTTTCAGTGGTTACAAAGCTCCAGAGTATGCATCTCGAGGAGTTTACTCGACGAAGACAGATGTGTTCAGCTTTGGCATTTTGGTTCTGGTGATTATTAGTGGCCGAAAGAATACCATACTCAACAAGCAAGGGGATACTGTTGGTGATCTTGTACGAGATGTGAGTGAAAACATACATTTCAAGCAACATTTTTCATCCGCTCTCAATATTAGAAAATAGGCTTACTACAATTTTTTTACTTAAGTGGTGAGTTTTAACCTATACCATTGCTTGGCATCAAAAGTTGTGAACTTTTCTAATAGGGTGTGGAAAAGCAAGACTTATTTTAATACTTGGCCCATATAAATTGCATTGCATCTCTTTAAAGTCAAATGTATTATACATTTCAGACCTGGCATATGTGGAAGGACCAAAGGTTGCATGAGCTTATGGATCCGTTGTTAGGGGACATATACGAAGTCACGGAGATAATGAGATGTGCTCAGGTGGCACTGCTTTGTGCTCAGGAAGATCCAGCAAATCGGCCCACCGTGACAGATGTTGCTGCAATGCTGAACTCTGAAAGCATAAGCTTACCAATGGAGCCTAAGCAGCCCGCTAAGCTAATCCATGGGTGTGCTCACAGAGACACAACATCGACATACATGGGCCAATCAAGCAGGACAATACACATAACCATAACAAGTTCAGCTCCAATGTCGACTAGAGTTCGAATCATTCTAAACAATGTCGACTAGAGTTCGGATCATTCAAGACCCGGAGGTTTGATATGATGAACATTTAGTGCTACCATCTGGAATATATAATTAGAATGTAAGGATTATGTGCCTTTTTTACGGCTGAGGTAGTGTAGATATCAAGACCTGTTTTGTGGAGTGAAAATAATTAAATAAACATGTGTCTGTGGTTGGTACCAGCTACCAGACTGGTTTTCCATCAGCTACATTGTAATTCAGACATACAATGTTTCATTTTTTTGTTGTTCCTATTTTCTACGGCACTAGAGCTAGGGATCTTGGAATCTTTGCAAGCTGGATCATCGGATTTGTCAAGTTCAGTTATAGATGCTCTAACTACACAGGCTTTTTTGGACTTTGATCCTCCTCAAGTTCGTCAATTTGGAGCTCCGGCGTAGATTCCTACCGTCTCCTTAGGGCAGCGAGCTTAGAGTTTCTTACCGTGCATGCGCAACGGCGAGATTTGATGTCAGTTGCTTTAGATTTACTCCCTCAGTCCTATAATATAAGACATTTTTGCAAGCTGTTTTAGCTTAGCTTGCAAAAACGTCTTATATTATGGAATGGAGGGGGTATTCAAGAGTGCTCACTTGCACGAAGACTTCCTAGCTATCATCGACAAGGTAAGTCGACTCTGATATGGGAGCGGTTATAGCGGTGCGTTGGTGGCACATTGTAGGGCTGTTGTTCGATGGTCTAGAAACCTTGATGTAATTTTTATTATGTGTGGGGTCCTTTGTACTTCCTCTATAAATAAATATAAGAGTGTTTAGAACACTAAAGCTTTACCGAAAAAGGCTTTCGTCCCGCTTTACATATAAACCATCGATCAACAACACTCGATACAAACACATGCCCCCACAACACACACCCAAGGCAGGATACATAAGCGTTGAGCGCAACAACATCATTCCTAGCACTACGCGAAGAGGTGAAGCCGCATATGACGAACCGTGGGCTCCAAGACGGCGCCTTTAGGAAGGGGACGACACCGGAGCGCCGCCACCGCCCGATCCAAGGATCAGAGTTTCTCCTGGAACAACACGACGGGCAATGAGAGCCGCGACGACGCCTTCAAGAAGGGAACGAGTTTCGCCACCGCCGATCCGTCCGAAGATAGAGCAGGTTTTCACCCCGGGCACCATTCACCGCCACTGATCGCCACACCCCGGCTACCACGCCGCCCACACGATCGTGGCAACTGGGCAGCACCAAGCCACAGGCTCTGCCCATGAGCACCGCGGACCCACCACCAGGGTCGCCGCCCCGGCATCCAAGACCTTAACACCACCTCATCTGAGATCCGCCGCTACCCCAACCAAAGACACGAGCGGAAAGGACCCGCCTTTTGCACCCCTGGGCTGCCCCCAGTGCTGAGACCCAATTGGCCGGCCAAAAATGGCCTCCATCGACCCGTCTTGCGGCACCGGGCGCGAGATGAGCTCGGTCCTGCTGCTGGGGCGAGGCGAGCATGGTCCTGCTGCCGAGTGCGAGACGAGCTCGGTCCTGCTGTCAGGCGCGAGACAAGCTCAGTCCTGCTGCTAGGTGCGAGACGAGCTCGGTCCTGCTGCCGAGTGCGAGGCGAGTGATGGACCGCAACTGGGGGAGGGCCAACCCTTCGACCAAGCTAGCGGTCGAACGACGAGATGAGGGATTGAAGGTCGAACCGGGCCGCCTACAGATGAGCCGACGCCGGCAATCCATCCGCCACCGTAGCCGACCCACCGAGCTGCCGTGATGCCAGCTCCGCGAATGGAAGCTCCAAAGAGTCGAGCCACCTCGCCGTCGCCGCCCACAACCAGAGCAGCAGCCACACCGGGCCGCTGCCCTAACCCGCCCCGGCCATCAGAAAAGTTGCGTCATATCCGGCCGACGCGCATCCACCTTAGCTGGCCAGAGCCTAGCCAGCACGCCATCCACGCCCGACCAGGAGCAGCCCGACGCGCCACCACCACCACCACCCTCCAGCGCCGCCGGTTGCCCAAGACCCCACCAACCACCACCGACCCGGATCTGGGCATGGAACCCCAGATCCGCAGCCTACACGCCCCGCCTCGGCAACGGGCACACAACAGCGAGCCAGGGCGCAACGGGAGCGAGGCCACACCAAGAGAGGCCCCCAGCCGCCGGGGGGAGGTCGGAGCCAGGGACAAGAGCCGCACCACGCCATGGCAAGGAGGGCGAGCCCCGCGTCGCACCACACCAGCCAGGGAGGGAAAGCAGCCCCGCCGACGTCGACGCCGCGCGGGCTTTGCCTGGCAGCGCCCGTTGGCGACGGCGAGGGGAGGAGGGGCGAGAGGAAAGGCCTTTGGCGGCGGAGAGGGGCTCTCCCGGATCACATCCGTGGGGGGAGGGGGGAGGGGGAGCGACACGAAAGACGGGGCAGCCTGTCCCACAGTTTATAAAGGAACACTCTTCCTTGAAGGTTGGAGCGCCACACTAAAGCTTTGGTTGCCACATTTTCTTACAAGCAATGTACTAAACGCTCTTATATTTTAGTGTTCTAAATGCTCTTATATTTTTTATAGAGGGAGTACTAAAGCAGTGTTCTAAACGCTCTTAATATTTCTTTACGGAAGGAGTATTTTTTATGAACTTTTATAAGTTTTTTTAAAAAAGGTCCTTTTATTTTGAAAAGACCATTGGTCCCAAATTAAGAAGAAAATGTGGCAACGAAAAGTTCCTGGAAAAAAAATGCAACGGAAGTCCACAGTCCACACATTTACCACGCTTAGTCAAAGTCGCCGATCCACACACAAGCTCACCGATCGATACACCCGAGCCCGTCAATGGCGGCAATGAGGACTGCAGCGGGGAGCAGCGAGCATGGCGAGCCCGTCGAGCAGCCTGTGGGGCGCCCTGGGGCAAGCCTCCACCATGGCGCAGCTGATGGGCGTGGACGCGCTCGGGCTGGTCTCCATGGTCGTGCAGGCCGCCCTGGTGGCGCGCCGCCACCGGGATGCCTGCGTGCGGCTCGTGCAGCACGTGGAGCTCGTCGGCGGCCTGCTCGGGGAGCTGGAGCTCGCCGAGCTGATGCGTCGGGAGGCCACCAGGCGGCAGCTGGAGCAGCTCGGCGGCGTGCTGCGGCGGTGCTACGTGCTGGTCACGGCGTGCCAGGACTGCGGCTATGTGCGCCGCCTGCTCCTGGGAGCCCGGATGGCCGAGGAGCTCCGCGCCGCGCAGCATGAGATCGACATGTTCATCCGCCTCATCCCGCTCATCGCCCTCGTCGACAATTCTACTGCAGATAGTCGCCGTGTCAAGGTTAGTAGTATCAAAATTGGGGGCAACCACTGATTTTCAGAGCTGATATCAAACCGGAAACCTCTCTGGTTGAGGAAAATCTCTGATTTCAGCGCGATTTTACTTAAATTCGGTCGAACTGAGTCTGAATTGGGGTCCAATTGCAGATTGTTAATTGCCAGTTAAACAATTCGATATGAATTTACAGTGAGTAATGCTAGAGCTACGGGGGATTGCTTACAGGTTTAACGGACTACTTAATCGTGGACCAATAGTATTGGAGATTGGGGGAATGAGGGGCTACAACTAAGCTCAATCATACAATCTGTGCTGGTTAGTGTATATCAATAAAGATGATATTTGATATTGTCTAGCAGGCTGATGAGGGGGTGCTCTCTGTAGTCACGGATAGTTCGAATCGTCACATCAGGTCAGCTTATTCTTCCATTATGTAGCTTATTATTACAGGATTTACACCAGATCAATGAATTTGTTTGACTTGATATACAAAATGATTTGACATATTCCTAGCACTTTCGTCAATAAGCATGATTTTTCCTTGTTAAGTTGAGTCAGTGTCATGCTCAAGTTATGTAACCGTGCCATAAGTTCAGCTATACAGACTCAAATGCATTAGGCTTCCCACTTCTTATGACTGTTGAAACCAAAGGTGGGTGGCACATTAATGATGAAATTTACCTACGTTTAGGTTTCCAACAAAATCTTTGGAGTTAACCAAAATCCGCATTCAAGGAGCTACTGAACTCTGCAATGCTGGAGAACAACCATTTGTAGGTAAGCACTTAAGTGAATTTCCTATTGGGCTTAATCATGGACTCGGATATATGGAATCTAATAGGCTTAAGTTTCATGTCAATGTTGTAAGTTTCAAGGATTTCAGAATTTCTTCGTTATGTCGATAATGATATTGATATTACTTTTGTTATACACGTGCATACTTTTTCATGAATAAATTTTGTGTCACCACATAGAATTTAATTGTGGTAAAAAATAGAAGTTAATAAGCACATGTGTCATGGAAGAGCACTAGCTAGTGAAAGCAATCGTACATGTACTCCCTCCGTTTCCACTTTAGACTACATACGGAGCAAAATGAGTGAACATATACTCTAAAAGGCATCTATATACATCCGAATGCAGTCTCTATAGTGGAATCTCTAAAAAGACTTATATTTAGGAACGGAGGGAGTACAAAATAAGAACTTCAATCAAACTACAGTTCTGGACTTGAGAAATTCCTTTAGCACATAAGTATTTAATCCATTAGTAATCACATGAAACACAAACAAACTGGACCATTTTATCAATAATTTGTATACTTTTAGTAGTGTCAATGTTCGTTAAATCTCCATTGGTGACAAGGATAGATTATCTGTGAGTCAGGAAAAGTGGACCTGCGAGAACAGAATATCGTTGACATTGAAGAACTTGTGGAACTTTGTACCCGTATGGAAGAGGCTTGCTCGGGATTCACAAGGTTCGATTTCTGTCAGATCTTGGATGCTACAGAGAATTTCTCAGAGAAGATGATAATTGGACGGGGAGGATTTGGGCGGGTGTACAAGGTAAGCCAACATAGAAACAAGTTAACAAAGTGAATGCATATCTCCCTTGTCCTCCTAATAAAGTGTGGATGTCTGCTTAGAGAAAGTTAATTTCAACTCCCTTTTTAAAAATTGCAGGGCCAGTTGCCTGGTGGACTTAATGTTGCCATCAAAAGAGCTGATGAGCACGCAGCAATGCTTGAAGTCAACAGTGAATTGCAGCTTGCAAAGCTTCAGCATGCCAATGTGATTAGGTTATTGGGGTGGTGCATCCATGGGAAAGAAAGGATTCTAGTGTATGAGTTCATGCAAAATGGTTCCTTGGATCGTTACCTATGCGGTAAGTTTTCCCTACTGTAAGTTATTTCCAAGCGCGCCTCATTTAATTCCAAGTATGTATGTGCACGAATGCAAACCGTCTACGATTAAATCAAGGCTACAACAACCCTAATTCCATGGGCCAATCAAGCAGGACAATAGAAGTAACCATAACGAGTTCAGCTCCAATGTCGACTAGAGTTCGAATCATTCTAGACTCGGAGGTTTGATATAATGGAGAACATTCAGTAGTAGCATATATATACAATAAAAATGTAAGCAAGGATTATGGTCTTTTTACGGCTCAGGTAGTGTATATATTCGAGATATTAAGACCAGTTTTGTATAGTGAAAATAAACATGTTTCTGTAGTACCAACTACCAAAATCTTTGCAAGCTTGATCTTCAGGTTTCTGAGATCATACATGGCAAACCAAAAGCTGGCATGTTCAACTTGAGAATAATCAGACTTCAACTCATTATTTTTTTTCTGGTTTTTTTTTTTGCGCATAATCAGACTTCAACTTGACAAGCAGCAACTACAGAGCTCAGAGTTAAGATCTGCAGCTGCACACACTACAAACACATCAGGATCTCCAAATAAGCGCTGTTCTGGATTGAAAAAAGACCCTGATGCGCCTGAATATCTCCATACAAACACATCAGGAACTCTGAACTGAAGCAGAGAGACGTAGTAATCAGAAGCCATGCCTGGGCCGACTCGGATTCAAAAACCAAAGTGCGCGTTTTAGCTATGCCGGCCTGGGCCGACTTCGACTCGGATTCAAACACTTCACTGCCTCCCGCGTCCTTATTTTCTTGCTCGCCGTGTTTCCCCAAATCCCGATCCATCAGACCACGCCCTCCGATCAGCCTCCCTCGATCCATCTTCCTCTCTCTCTCAGTGCCGGATCGTTGCTCCTCGATCAACTCCGCGGCCGCGACCATGGCCGGCACCACGGTGCTCCCGCCGTCTCTGCTCCCGCGACGTAGCGCCGCCGCCGCCGCCGACCTGCACTCCTGCTCCTCCCGCGTGCGCGTGAATCCCGCCTTGATGGCGAACCCCGCGGCTGCCAAGAGGCCAAAGCGCCCCGGATCCGTGCGCGGCGAGCAACCACCGCCGGCGAAGCGCGTACGCGGTGCCTGCTCCGGGGGCGAGCTCCATGTTGCCGTCCCCGCCAACATCAAGAACGGCAGCAAGCTTCCGTCTCCCAGCAGCGGCAAGGATCCGCTCCACTCCTCCGCAATCAAGAACCAGGTCGCCGAATCTCCGGCTGCCGCGACGCAATCGAAGCCGCAGATGAGCATGCGCGAACTGATCGAGAAAGCTCGCCTCACCATGGCTCGCCTCGACAAGGCTCGCTCTGCCTCCAAAGAAGAGGCCAACCGTCGGCAGGAGATCGAGCGCAGCAGAGCAGAGGCCCGGCGAAAGATGGAGCAGATGGCGGACACGGTGCAGTTCAACGACCCCTGGATCCATCACTCCGACGTGACCAAGTCCCCTGAGGAGCTGCTCAAAGCAAGACAGCACGCATGGCGTTATCAAGCTCACCTCCTCGAGATGGCTCGTCGACGGGACTTTGCTCAAGCGATGCAAATCCACGGATGACTGCAATCCACGGGTGATCGAAGCAGAGGAAGAAATCATCATCAGTGCAAGCTTCTTGGTGCTAGCCTTACATCAGAGGAAACAAAGCAGAGGAACCAATTCCTTTCTTGAGTCCGTGTGGGTGAGCCTTCGAGTTAAGCTAGTCCTTCCTAAACCATTCACACATGAGTTTCATTTAATCTTTGCATCTCTAGGTTCTGCACTTAATCACCAAGATTTCTAGTGTTCTTTCAATCCCTTTCAGTCATTAGTAATTTTACAAGAGTGTCAGCAGAGTCTCCATCTAGCTAGGCAGCAAAAACCTTGTTAAGATGTGTACGGCATAGTTACACTACATCCACACCTGGTCCTAAGTAAGGGTTTAAGTAAATAAAGGGCATTTTCAATAAATCAAAGTAAAGCAGATGAGCCTAAAAAGGAAGCTCATGTACTGCAATTCCGGCACGAGACAGAGCGTAAAACGCACTCGCCGCAAAATCCAAAATGCCCGTTTGCTACCCGGCTTGTAGCAGGAAAAAAGGAGTAGAATTGAACTTGTCGATACACACAGTAATCATGTGAGCTGCCTAGCGTCTGGAGACTATGCTGACCCTCCTGTAAAATTAATCTTGGCTGACTTGGATTCTTAGGCATTGGCGTCGTGGTGAGTTAAAGTTGCAGTTTCTGACGAGTAGCATTGGTTGGTGAACTCTTGTGTGTATGTGTGAGTGAAGCTTTGAGCTAAGCAAGTCCTTGATGTACCGACTATCAAGTCATACTGTAATCAATTTTGGATATGAATGAGAAAATTGTTGGTCTGAATTTTGCAGAGCATTTGAGTAATCTTTTCGTATCTATTTATTCTTGTATGCTTCTGTGGCTTCTTAAAGCATTCTGCTGCTCTAGTCTTGCATCAGAGGAAGCAAAGAAGATGAAGCAGAGGAAGCAGAGTCGCTAGTGCTTGTTCTGATGTATGATCACAATTGATCAATCAATGCAAGGGATTGTTCTGATGTATGCAAGTAGCACCAGATCTCTTTCGATGTTTTCAGTCTGTTGTAGTAGTATATTTTTTATGTAAAAGCATTGGATGTGATGATCCCACCAAGAATATCACTTCTGTGCTTGAACTACTATTCCAGGTGACTTCTATTTTCCTTGAGAAGAACAGATATGTGTGCTTGCTGAACTCCTGAATCCTGATGCAGAATCTACTTGTTGCATCAGATCTCTTTCTATGTTTTCGGTCAGTTGTATTTTTCAGTCTGTTGTATGCAAGCATTGGATCTGATGGATGCAAGCACACCAGGAAGATCACTTCTGTGCTTAAACTACTATTCCAGATGACTGCTATTTTCCTGGAGAAGAGCAGATATGTTGTCTGAATTTTACACCTCAACAATGCAGAATTTATTTGTCAGATCAGGAAGGCGCCAAAAAGCATGTTTCATTCAGTACAATTGGTGTATATGCTATTTTCCTGGAGAAGAACAGATATGTTGTCTGAATTTTGTAACTGCTGCAAATTTCATTCAGTGCAATTGGTATATATGCCAGACTAGTTTCATGTCACACTGCAGAGAAAATCAATATTACTTGACAGCTATGGTTACTGCATGTATTCATTGACATGGATCCATTGAGGTAAGGGAATTACAATGCATGATCCATCATCTGAATTCAAACTACACAGCTTCATTGGAAATCAACTCAGCTACAATGAGAAACGTTGGCAACATCCACAGGTATTACAGTTCTTCCTCTTCCTCTGTACCTTCAGCGTCATCCGCAACTTCTCGGCTTTTTTTCCTGAAGAGAAATCACGGGTGCGCACTTTAACACGCTTGGGAATGGAAAGATTAGTTCTGCTCTGTACAAGTTTTGTAGCTCCTGGGGTGACAGATTCTTTTCCTCTGTGAATGTTAGTAGTTTGTTTGTATCCTGTGTGCTAATAAAGGGGCTAATTTGTAAGAGCTAGATCTCCTTTTAGCATAGCTTGGAAAGTCAAGATGATGTAGGCACAAAACAGTCCTGAACTTGTAGCAGCTCTGAACTTCAGGGTTAATATTGATGTTTCCTTCGCTAAATAGCACTTTCCATCAGTAGTTAAGTGAACTACTACAGAATACTAGCCATCGCGGACATACTAGTTAAAAAGATAGTATGATCAACTTGAACGGTCAAAACTTGGCCAGCGACACCATCCATCTTTGCCACCATTTGGCCATCACCACTCATTTATCTCCAATTCTTAAGGAAAAACTTCCAGCAAGACATTCAGAATACTAGCCATCGCGGACATATGGGACTAGAATTCTCCATGTCACTATACAAACAAGGCCATTCTTCACTCCAGTTTTTATTTATTTCATTTCTTTTCTTTCCTTCATGGTAAGTGGCTTGATGCGAAAACAATGCTCACAGCCAAGAACTATGTATATGTAGCACTATTGATACTGTTTTCTACTACATCCGAAATAGTGATCTCAGAATCTCACCTGGATCAATCAAGTTTCTGAGATCATAGATGGCAAACCAAAACTTGAGAACCATCAAACTCAACTCGACAAGCAGCAATCACAGAGTTCAAGGGTTAAGACCTCTAGTTGCAAATACTTACAAAAGATTGCATCAGTATTCATTGTGCTCCTGGTGCAAGATTATATGTGTGTACCATCCCCAATAGAAATCAGAAGCCATTGTCCCTAAAATTGCAACCTGTCATGTTAGATTACGTTTCCTCGAAGATTAACAGGGTCGTATGCATTTCACAATTTTCTGATTTTAGCACACCGCGAAATGAACTCAATGCTAAAAGCAGGCAGTCTAGATTTCTTATACTGGCAGCAGGGCTTTATGCAAGGAAAACTCAATTTTGTGCTTTCTGAGGACTTAGTCCCATATGCAATATAGTGAACAGAGTCGCACCATTGTTGATCTTCCAATTTTTTACAATAGCAATCAAGAAGTGTACTGTAAGTAACAACATTAGGCTGAACACCAACTGATTCCATGGCATCAAGTAATCTGAGTGTTTATCCATCTTGCCAGCTAAGCAATATCCATTAACTAGCAATTTAAATATAATGACATCAGGCCTCTCGCCTATGTGTATAACCAAGTAGAAGATATCGTGTGCATCCATAACCTTCCTTCAATGCATAGACTGTGTATTACTGAACTGAAGAACACTATGTCAGGAAGACGAATACCTTTGTATATCATTTCAGAAACCAACTCCTTGGCTTTAACCAAATTACCATTTATACAAAAAACCCCAAATTAGGGACTGATAAACAACTGTCTGGTTATACTCCCATAAAAATCATCTCACTAAATTTTTCCATAGCATCGACCAGCCTACCCATGCTACAAAGTGCAGCTATTACAGTTGCGTAGGTGAATACATCCGGAGTCAATCCTTCCTACATATCAGGTTTGTGGCCCTTAGCAGTCATGGAATCGAAAATTCTGCAGCTTCTTTGTTTCTTCCATGCTTGCAAAGGGAAGAGAACCGGTTGTAAGTAAAGACGTCTAGTATAAGACCCTGGCTTGTCATTTCTCTGAACATTTTAGCAGCGCCTTTCCACTGCCCTGATGTGGAGTATCCATTGATGACGCAATTATATGTCTCTTTATTCGATCGAACACCGTTATCAATCATCTGCCGAAGGAACAACTCTGCCTTGTCCATAGCCCCGGCCTTGCATAGCGCATCAATGACCGAGCTACATGTCACTGCATCAGGCACAACACCTTGTCGAATCATTTCATGGAATAAGATGGCCCTTTTTGCCTTCCTTAAAGAAGCTATGGATGACCGTGTTATACGCCACCACATCAAGGAGGCAGCCACCTGGCTCCTTCTATCCTCAGATAACCTCTTAAGAAATGTTGTATGAGACGGCATTAGGCACACAGCTGAGGTCGGGCATCCCATGAAGCAGCACGCCGACGGCCTCGTCGGTCCGCTTGGCGTAGCAGAGGCACTTGAGCAAGTTGTTGGCGACCACCTGGTCTGCCTTGAGGCCTGTCCTGAGGCTCGTCCTAGGTCCGGGCGACGCGCACGGTAGCAACAGTCCATGACCATGAGGATGCCATAGGTGCACACTGTGGGACACGCCACCCACGGACCAGCTTCCGCTCGGAGCACGCGGCTGAAGAGGGCGACGGCGAGGGCGGGCCCATCTGTGACGCAGGATGCCGTGGACGTGGCGCGGGCGAGCACGGGAAGGAGGTCGTTCAGGGAGCGGCTGGGGACCAGGGTGTCCCGCCGTAACAATTCATCGAACAGGCGGTGTGCGTCGAAGGCGGCGCGGGGAGACCAGGAGCGCGAGGACGGCGAGGTGGTGGAGGAGGAGAGGCGGCGGCAGCGGATGCAGACGCGGCACGCGCACGCCATTGTGGAGTAGAGGCGTGTCATCAGGAATGGCGTTTCAGCAATGTACGCCCGGAGCAAGTCCTCGCCATGGGCCGCCCGGCCCGAACAGCCCGGCCCGACGCTGCTCTTGGACCGGGCCTGGGCCTAGGTTTTGAGCCCGAAGACTAGGTCGGGCCGGGCCTGGGCCCGCTGTTTCTGCCATTTACTGAAGAGGCGCGCCCTAAGGCCCGAGGCCCGGTGTGTTTTTTGCTATGAGGGGCCGGGCTTGGGCCTGAAAAGTAGGCCCGACGGCCGGGCCGGGCTGGGTTTGGGCCTGAGTTTTCTACCTCAGGCTTGGTCAGGCCCGACCCGGTCCGGAGAATGGCCAGGTAGCACACCAGCTCGAGGCTGGCATGGGGGAGGGAGAAGATGCGGGACGTCACTGCGTCAGCGTGTGCGGGCTAGCGGGGAAGGAGGAGGCGAGGCATCACGAATTCACGAGGGAGTGTGGTGTCAGCGAGTGACTTTTTGTTGGGGAACGTTGCAAAAAATAAAAAACTTCTACGCTTCACCAAGATCAATCTATGGAGTCAACTAACAACGAGAGAGAGGAGTGCATCTACATACCCTTGTAGATCGCGAGCGGAAGCGTTCAAGAGAATGGGGTTGAGGGAGTCGTACTCGTCGTGATCCAAATCACCGATGACCGAGCGCCGAACGGACGGCACCTCCGCGTTCAACACACGTACGGTTGGGGAAGACGTCTCCTCCTTCTTGATCCAGCAAGGGGAAGGAGAGGTTGATGGAGATCCAGCAGCACGACGACGTGGTGGTGGAAGCAGCGGTGATCTCGGCAGGGCTTCGCCAAGCTCCAACGAGAGGGAGAGGTGTTACGAGGGGAGAGGGAGGCGCCAGAGAGTTGGGTGCGGCTGCCCTCCCTCCCCCACTATATATAGGGCCCCTAGGGGGGTGCCGGCCCTAGGAGATCCCATCTCCAAGGGGGGGGGGCGGCCAAGGGGGGACTTGCCCTCCAAGTCAGGTGGGGCGCCCCCCATCCCTAGGGTTTCCCAACCCTAGGCGCAGGGGAGGCCCAAGGGGGGCGCACCAGCCCACCAGGGGATGGTTCCCCTCCCACTTCAGCCCATGGGGCCCTCCGGGATAGGTGGCCCCATCCGGTGTACCTCCGGGACCCTTCCAGTGGCCCCGGTACAATACCGATTACCCCTGAAACTTTCCCGATGGCCGAAACTGGACTTCCTATATATAAATCTTTACCTCCGGACCATTCCGGAACTCCTTAGTGACATCCAGGATCTCATCCGGGACTCCGAACAACTTTCGGGTTACCGCATACTAATATCTCTACAACCCTAGTGTCATCGAACCTTAAGTGTGTAGACCCTACGGGTTCGGGAGACACGCAGACATGACCGAGACGACTCTCCGGTCAATAACCAATAGCGGGATCTGGATACCCATGTTGGCTCCCACATGCTCCTCGATGATTTCATCGGATGGACCACGATGTCGAGGATTCAAGTAATCCCGTATACAATTCCCTTTGTTAATCGGTACGTTACTTGCCCGAGATTCGATCGTCGGTATCCCAATACCTCGTTCAATCTCGTTACCGGCAAGTCACTTTACTTGTACCATAATGCATGATCCCGTGGCCAAACACTTGGTCACATTGAGCTCATTATGATGATGCATTACCGAGTGGACCCAGAGATACCTCTCCGTCATACGGAGTGACAAATCCCAGTCTTGATCCGTGTCAACCCAACAGATACTTTTGGGGATACCTGTAGTATACCTTTATAGTCACCCAGTTACGTTGTGACGTTTGGCACACCCAAAGCACTCCTACGGCATCCGGGAGTTACACGATCTCATGGTCTAAGGAAATGATACTTGACATTGGAAAAGCTCTAGCAAACGAACTACACGATCTTGTGCTATGCTTAGGATTGGGTCTTGTCCATCACATCATTCTCCTAATGATGTGATCCCGTTATCAATGACATCCAATGTCCATAGTCAGGAAACCATGACTATCTGTTGATCAACGAGCTAGTTAACTAGAGGCTCACTAGGGACATGTTATGGTCTATGTATTCACACATGTATTATGATTTCCGGATAACACAATTATAGCATGAATAATAGACAATTATCATGAACAAGAAAATATAATAATTTTATTATTGCCTCTAGGGCATATTTCCAACAGTCTCCCACTTGCACTAGAGTCAATAATCTAGTTACATTGTGATGAATCGAACACCCATAGAGTTCTGGTGTTGATCATGTTTTGCTCGTGGAAGAGGTTTAGTCAACGGATCTGCGACATTCAGATCTGTGTGCACTTTACAAATATCTATGTCTCCATCTTGAACATTTTCACGAATGGAGTTGAAGCGACGCTTGATGTGCCTGGTCTTCTTGTGAAACCTGGGCTCCTTGGCAAGGGCAATGGCTCCAGTGTTGTCACAGAAGAGAGTCATCAGCCCCGACGCATTGGGAATAACTCCTAGGTCGGTAATGAACTCCTTCATCCAGATTGCTTCATATGCTGCCTCCGAGGCTGCCATGTACTCCGCTTCACATGTAGATCCCGCCACGACGCTTTGCTTGCAACTGCACCAGCTTACTGCCCCACCATTCAAAATGTACACGTATCCGGTTTGTGACTTAGAGTCATCCAGATCTGTGTCGAAGCTAGCGTCGACGTAACCCTTTACGACGAGCTCCTCGTCACCTCCATATACGAGAAACATATCCTTAGTCCTTTTCAGGTACTTCAGGATGTTCTTGACCGCTGTCCAGTGCTTCAATGCCGGGATTACTTTGGTACCTTCCTACCAAACTTACGGCAAGGTTTACATTAGGTCCGGTACACAACATGGCATACATGATAGACCCTATGGCTGAGGCATAGGGGATGACACTCATCTTTTCTCTATCTTCTGTCGTGGTCGGACATTGAGCTGAGCTCAATTTCACACCTTGCAACGCAGGCAAGAACCCCTTCTTGGACTGATCCATATTGAACTTCAATATCTTATCAAGGTATGTGCATTGTGAAAGACCTATGAGGCGTCTTGATCTATCTCTATAGATCTTGATGCCTAATATGTAAGCAGCTTCTCCAAGGTCCTTCATTGAAAAACACTTATTCAAGTAGGCCTTAATACTGTCCAAAAGTTCTATATCATTTCCCATCAAAAGTATGTCATCCACATATAATATGAGAAATGCTACAGAGCTCCCACTCACTTTCTTGTAAACGCAGGCTTCTCCATAAGTCTGCATAAAACCAAACGTTTTGATCATTTCATTAAAGCGAATGTTCCAACTCCGAGATGCTTGCACCTGCCCATAGATGGAGCGCTGGAGCTTGCATACCTTGTTAGCATTCTTAGGATCGACAAAACCTCACTACTAGGGAAAAGCCTATACACAGAATCTTACCAGCAGCGCGCTTTAAAATCAGGCGCTGCTGCTAAGTAGCAGTAGCGCGGGTTTTTAACCCTCGCTACTACTAAGTTGATAGCAGTAGCGCTGGTTTTTTTACCCTCGCTACTACTAAGCGGTCTCTACCGTGCCCCCCGAGACATGCCATAGTAGTAGCGCAGGTTTTTAACCCTCGCTACTACTAAGTTGATAGCAGCAGCGCTGGTTTTTACCCCTCGCTACTACTAAGCGGTCTCTACCGTGCCCTTGAGCCATGCCATAGTAGTAGCGAGGGTTATAAACCCGCGCTACTACCAAGTTTTTACCCCTCGCTACTATTAAGAGGTCTCAACCGTGCCCCTCCGGGACATGCCATAGTAGTAGCGAGGGGTAAAATCCCTCGCTACTACTAAAGGTCCCATTTTGAAACTCTACCCCCCTTGGATCGCCTTTTCGATTTTGTAAAAAGCAAAAGAAAATGATAAAAACTTCAAAAATTAAAATCCTTCGAGATGTAGTTATGTTACTACATCTACTAGTTAGGAAAATTTAAAAACTTAAATTTGGACATGTTTTGCAAAAAGTGTAGGGAAAATGTAAAACAGCTATAACTCTTGCATACGATGTTAGAAAAAAACGTATAATATATCAAAATGTTTCAAAAATTAAAATCCTTCGAGATGTAGTTATGTTACTACATCTACTAGTTAGGAACATTTAAAAACTAAAATTTGGACATGTTTTGCAAAAAGTGTAGGAAAAATGTAAAACGGCTATAACTTTTGCATACGATGTCAGAAAAAACGTATAATATATCAAAATGTTCAGCACGAAAATCCGCATACGATGGAGACTGCCTATGGACTGTTTGCAAATTTTTAAAATCCTCAAATTCTAAAAGGAAAAAAAGTTATGCTCAAATTTCAGTTTTTTAATTTTGGTCAAATTTGGTCAAACTATGGTCAAACTACTTATTCAAGAAGTATTAGTGTTACTAAATAATTATTCAAAAATATTAGTGTTACTAAATAATTATTTCAGTTTTTTGGAATTTTGGTCAAATCTGGTCAAACTGTGGTCAAACTTTGGTCAAAATGTGGTCAAACTCCTTATTCAAGAAATATTAGTGTTACTGAATAATTATTGTTTTTAGAACAATAGTTTTAAACTCAAACAGCGAAATGTGTGACTTCATGCTCAAGCTAAACTCCCGAGGGTTAATAGGATTGACATCTTACTATTGTCAGGAAAACAACAAGTGCAGACTTGGAATCGAGGGAGAATAGAACCCGGAAGTTAAGCGTGCTCAGGCTGGAGTAGTGAGAGGATGGGTGACCGTTCGGGAAGTTAGATGATTTGGAATTAGGTGATTAGAGATTAAATTGAGCAGCGATGAGGGTGATTAGAGATTAGAGGTTAAAATAATTCGGAAATTTCAAAATTCACGCAAAAAATTTGAAAAATATTCCGTGGGTTAGTAGTAGCGCGGGTTTTTACCCACGCTACAACTAACGGACATAGTAGTAGCGCGGGTGGCACCCGCGCTGCTGCTATACGTTAGCTGTAGCGCCTTATTAGTAGCGCCGGCCCCCGCGCTGCTAATAGGCCCAAAACCCGCACTGCTGCTAGGCTTTTCCCTAGTAGTGCCTTCCGACTGCATCATATACAATTCTTCCTTAAGAAAGCCGTTAAGGAATGCCGTTTTGACGTCCATTTGCCATATCTCATAATCATAGTATGCGACAATTGCTAACATGATTCAGACGGACTTCAGCTTCGCTACGGGTGAGAAGGTCTCATCGTAGTCAACCCCTTGAACTTGTCGATAACCCTTAGCGACAAGTCGAGCCTTATAGATGGTAACATTACCATCCGCGTCCGTCTTCTTCTTAAAGATCCATTTATTCTCTATCTCTCGCCGATCATCGGGCAAGTCTGTTAAAGTCCATACTTTGTCTTCGTACATGGATCCTATCTCGGATTGCATGGCTTCAAGCCATTTGTTGGAATCTGGGCCCGCCATTGCTTCTTCATAGTTCAAAGGTTCACCGTTGTCTAACAACATGATTTCCAGAACAGGGTTGCCATACCATTCTGGTGTGGAACATGTCTTCGTGGATCTTCGAAGTTCAGTAGCAACTTGATCCGAAGTACCTTGATCATCATCATTAACTTCCTCTCTAGTCGGTGCAGGCATCACAGGAACATCTTCCTGAGCTGCGCTACTTTCCGGTGTTGGAAATATGCCCTAGAGGCAATAATAAATAAGTTATTATTATATTTCCTTGTTCATGATAATCGTTTATTATCCATGCTATAATTTTATTGATAGGAAACTCAGATACATGTGTGGATACATAGACAACACCATGTCCCTAGTAAGCCTCTAGTTGACTAGCTCGTTGATCAATAGATGGTTACGGTTTCCTGACCATGGACATTGGATGTCGTTGTTAACGGGATCACATCATTAGGAGAATGATGTGATGGACAAGACCCAATCCTAAGCATAGCACTAGATCGTGTAGTTCGTATGCTAAAGCTTTTCTAATGTCAAGTATCATTTCCTTAGACCATGAGATTGTGCAACTCCCGGATACCATAGGAATGCTTTGGGTGTGCCAAACGTCACAACGTAACTGGGTGACTATAAAGGTGCACCACGGGTATCTCTGAAAGTGTCTGTTGGGTTGGCACGAATCGAGACTGGGATTTGTCACTCCGTGTGACGGAGAGGTATCTCTGGGCCCACTCGGTAGGACATCATCATAATGTGCACAATGTGGTCAAGGAGTTGATCACGGGATGATGTGTTACGGAACGAGTAAAGAGACTTGCCGGTAACGAGATTGAACAAGGTATCGGGATACCGACGATCGAATCTCGGGCAAGTATCGTACCGATAGACAAAGGGATTTGTATACGGGATTGATTAAGTCCTTAACATCGTGGTTCATCCGATGAGATCATCGTGGAACATGTGGGAGCCAACATGGGTATCCAGATCCCGCTGTTGGTTATTGACCGGAGAACGTCTCGGTCATGTCTGCATGGTTCCCGAACCCGTAGGGTCTACACACTTAAGGTTCGGTGACGGTAGGGTTATAGAGATATTAGTATGCGGTAACCCGAATGTTGTTCGGAGTCCCAGATGAGATCCCGGACGTCACGAGGAGTTCCGGAATGGTCCGTAGGTAAATAATTATATATAGGAAGTCCAGTTTCGGCCATCGGAACAAGTTTTGGGGTCACCGGTATTGTACCGGGACCACCGGAAGGGTCCCGGGGGTCCACCGGGTGGGGCCACCTGCCTCGGGGGCCACATGGGCTGTAGGGGTGTGCGCCTTGTCCTATATGGGCCAAGGGCACCAGCCCCAAGAGGCCCATGCGCCAAGATATAAGGAAAGGAAGAGTCCTAAAGGGGGAAGGCACCTCCTAGGTGCCTTGGGGAGGAGGGACTCCTCCCTAGCCGCACCCTTCCTTGGAGGAAGGGCCAAGGCTGCGCCCCCCTCTCCCTTGGCCCTATATATAGTCGGGGGAAGGGAGGGCAGCCCCATCTAAGCCCTGGCGCCTCCCTCTCCCTCCCGTGACACATCTCCCTCCTCCCGCAGCGCTTGGCGAAGCCCTATTGGAATCCCGCTACTTCCACCACGCCGTTGTGCTGCTGGATCTCCATCAACCTCTCCTTCCCCCTTGCTGGATCAAGAAGGAGGAGACGTCGCTGCTCCATACGTGTGTTGAACGCGGAGGTGCCGTCCGTTCGACGCTAGGATCATCGGTGATTTGGATCACGACGAGTACGACTCCATCAACCCCGTTCTCTTGAACGCTTCCGCTTAGCGATCTACAAGGGTATGTAGATGCACTCTCCTTCCCCTCGTTGCTGGTCTCTCCATAGATAGATCTTGGTGACACATAGGAAAATTTTGAATTTCTGCTACGTTCCCCAACATCCGGTTCAAGAGGCAGTACTTCATCGAGTTCTACTTTCCTCCCACTTCTCTCGAGAGAAACTCTTTCTCCAGAAAGGACCCGTTCTTGGCAACAAAGATCTTGCCTTCGGATCTGAGGTAGAAGGTATACCCAATGGTTTCCTTAGAGCATCTCCAACAGGCGGCGGTCGCGCCGCGCGCAAAAAACACATATGCTGCGCGCGCATCGGCTGGTTTGGCGCGGCGCGTTGCGCCCGCTCCAGCAGCCGCGCTAAAATGCAGCGCGCGTGCTCATTCTAGGCTATTGGAAAATAGATAGATTGCATAGATTTTAACGATACAAAGGTATTTTACATTGGAAACATAGATTGCATAATAATTAAAAACGACAAACGATAAAACACGAGATAGATTGCATAAAAAAACTAGTCTAAGTCGCTATCATCACTATCGTCATCCTCCTCGGCGGTGTCGTCCGAGGTATCTAGCCATATGTCCAACCAACGATCATCGTCTTCCGTGAAGAACGACCTCCCACCTGCTGCAACGAGATTGGACTGCGCGTTCGCCAAGGCCTTGCGCCGACGCCTGTCCAATCGCACCTCACGGCGCCTTCGCGTGTCCTCCTCGCGACGCCTTGCCCAGTAGGACTACTCGTAGGCGACGTCCTCCGGGTGGCGGCGCCGCCACTCCGCCATGACCCGCTCGTCCTCCTGGGCGACAAGGAGGCGGTGCTGCCGCTCGGCGTGCTCCGCACGGTCTTGTGCCGTGTTCAAACACGGCGGCGGGGCACGGTCGAGCGCTTGCTGAAGCATGTAGACATCCTGGAAGTTCATCTGGCCGCGCGGCCAGCCTAGGCGCCACACCGCCGCGTCGTACGCGCGGCCGGCCTCGCGCGCCGTCCCGTACGTGCCGAGGCCGGGCCGGATATCGCCAGAGCGTATCTCCGCGTAGTAGCCGCCGTTGGGGCGCAGGCGGACGCCGCGGTAGCCGGACGCTCCTCGGCGGCGCGGCGGCATGGCGGCGCGTCGGTGGCGGGGCGCCAGGGCGGCAGAGGCGCGTCGGTGGCGGGGCGCTGGAGCGACGCGTGGCAGAGAGAGAGAGAGAGAGAGGAAGAGGAGAAGAGGAGACGCGGAGAGGCGCGTGGCGCGCGCCGCACTTTATAGGCGCGCCAGAAGCGGCGCGCAAAAGATGGCGCGCGAGCTAGCGCCTTTTCGCGTGCGCGCAAGCGGTTTCCGCGCGCGTGGTTTTCCCGCCACCGCTGGAGCGCGGCAAAACGCCCCGCGCGCGCTAAAGGCTGCGTTTACCGCGCGCGCGTCGTTTCGCGCGGCCGTTGGAGATGCTCTTAGGGTATCCTATGAAGACGCATTTTTCTGACTTGGGTTCGAGGTTTTCAGGTTGAAGTTTCTTGACATAAGCATCGCATCCGCAAACTTTTAGAAACGATAGCATAGGTTCTTCCCAAACCATAATTCATACGGTGTCGTCTCAACGGATTTAGACGGTGCCCTATTTGAAGTGAATGTAGCTGTCTCTAGAGCGTATCCCCAAAATGATAGCGGTAAATCAGTGAGTGATATCATAGATCACACCATATCCAATAGAGTGCGATTACGACGTTCGGACACACCGTTACGCTGAGGTGTTCCAGGCAGCGTGAGTTGTGAAACGATTCCACATTTCCTTAAGTGCATACCAAATTCGTGACTTAAATATTCTCCCCCACGATCTGATCGTAAGAATTTTATCTTTCGGTCACGTTGATTCTCTACCTCATTCTGAAATTCCTTGAACTTTTCAAAGGTCTCAGACTTGTGTTTCATCAAATAGACATACCCATATCTACTTAAGTCATCAGTGAGAGTGAGAACATAACAATAGCCACCGCGAGCCTCAACGCTCATTGGACCGCACACATCAGTATGTATAATTTCCAATAAGTTGGTTGCTCGCTCCATTGTTCCGGAGAACGGAGTCTTGGTCATTTTACCCATGAGGCATGGTTCGCACGTGTCAAATGATTCGAAATCAAGAGACTCCAAAAGTCCATATGTATGGAGCTTCTTCATGCGTTTGATACCGATGTGACCAAGGCGGCAGTGCCACAGATATGTGGGACTATCATTATCAATCTTACATCTTTTGGTATTCACACTATGAATATGTGTAACATCACGTTCGAGATTCATTAAGAATAAACCATTGACCAGCGGGGCATGACCATAAAACATATCTCTCATATAAATAGAACAACCATTATTCTCGGATTTAAATGAGTAGCCATCTCGAATTAAACAAGATCCTGATACAATGTTCATGCTCAAAGCTGGTACTAAATAACAATTATTGAGGTTTAAACTAATGACGTAGGTAAATGTAGAGGTAGCGTGCCGATGAAAATCACATCGACCTTGAAACCATTCCCGACGCGCATTGTCACCTCGTCCTTCGCCAGTCTCCGCTTATTCTGCAGCTCCTGTTTTGAGTTACAAATATGAGCAACCGCACCGGTATCAAATACCCAGGAGCTACTACGAGTACTGGTAAGGTACACATCAATAACATGTATATCACATATACCTTTGGTGTTGCCGGCCTTCTTGTCCGCTAAGTATTTGGGGCAGTTCCGCTTCCAGTGACCACTTCCCTTGCAATAAAAGCACTCAGTCTCAGGCTTGGGTCCATTCTTTGGATTCTTCCCGGCAACTGGCTTACCGGGCGCGGCAACTCCCTTGCCGTCCTTCTTGAAGTTCTTCTTACCCTTGCCTTTCTTGAACTTAGTGGTTTTATTCACCATCAACACTTGATGTTCCTTTTTGATCTCCACCTCCGCTGATTTCAGCATTGAATATACCCCAGGAATGATCTTTTCCATCCCCTGCATATTGAATTTCATCACAAAGCTCTTGTAGCTCGGTGGGAGCGGCTGAAGGATTTTGCCAACGACCGCGTCATCCGGGAGATTAACTCCCAGCTGAGTCAAGCGGTTGTGCAACCCAGACATTTTGAGTATGTGCTCGCTGCCGGAACTATTCTCCTCCATCTTACAACTGTAGAACTTGTCGGAGACTTCATATCTCTCGACCCGGGCATGAGCTTGGAAAACCATTTTCAGCTCTTCGAACATCTCATATGCTCCGTGTTGCTCAAAACGCTTTTGGAGCCCCGGTTCTAAGCTATAAAGCATGCCGCACTGAACAAGGGAGTAATCATCAGCACGCTGCTGCCAAGCGTTCATAATGTCTTGGTTCTCTGGGATGGGTGCGTCACCTAGCGGTGCTTCTAGGACATATGCTTTCTTGGCAGCTATGAGGATAATCCTTAGGTTCCGGACCCAGTCCGTATAGTTGCTGCCATCATCTTTCAGCTTGGTTTTCTCTAGGAACGCGTTGAAGTTGAGGTTGACATTAGCGTGGGCCATTTGATCTACAAGACATATTGCAAAGATTTTAGACTAAGTTCATGATAATTAAGTTCATCTAATCAAATTATTAATGAACTCCCACTCAGATTAGACATCCCTCTAGTCATCTAAGTGATACATGATCCGACTCAACTAGACCGTGTCCCATCATCACGTGAGATGGATTAGTCATCATCGGTGAACATCTCCATGTTGATCGTATCTTTCATACGACTCATGTTCGACCTTTCGGTCTCTTGTGTTCCGAGGCCATGTCTATACATGCTAGGCTCGTCAAGTCAACCTAAGTGTTTTACATGTGTAAATCTGGCTTACACCCGTTGTATGTGAATGTTAGAATCTATCACACCCGATCATCACGTGGTGCTTCGAGACAACAAAATTTCGCAACGGCGCACAATTAGGGGGAACACTTTCTTGAAATTATTGTGAGGGATCATCTTATTTACTATCGTCGTTCTAAGCAAATAATAAGCAAAAACATGATAAACATCACATGCAATCAAATAGTGACATGATATGGCCAATATCATTTTGCTCCTTTTGATCTCCATCTTCGGGGCGCCATGATCATCTCGTCACCGGCATGACACCATGATCTCCATCATCGTGTCTTCATGAAGTTGTCTCGTCATCTATTACTTCTACTACTATGGCTAACGGTTTAGCAATAGAGTAAAGTAATTACATGACGTTTATGTTGACACGCAGGTCACAAATAAATTAAGACAACTCCTATGGCTCCTGCCGGTTGTCATACTCATCGACATGCAAGTCGTGATTCCTATTACAAGAACATGATCAATCTCATACATCACATATATCATTCATCACATCCTTTTGGCCATATCACATCACACGGCATATGCTGCAAAAACAAGTTAGACGTCCTCTAATTGTTGTTGCAAATTTTTACGTGGCTGCTATAGGTTTCTTAGCAAGAACGTTTCTTACCTACGCCAAAACCACAACGTGATATGCCAATTTCTTTACTATTCATAAGGACCCATTTCATCCAATCCGATCTGACTAAAGTGGGAGAGACAGACACCCGCTAGCCACCTTATGCAACTAGTGCATGTCAGTCGATGGAACCTGTCTCACGTAAGCGTACGTATAAGGTCGGTCCGGGCCGCTTCATCCCACGATGCCGCCGAATCAAGATAAGACTAGTAACGGCAAGTAAATTGACAAAATCGACGCCCACAACATCTTGTGTTCTACTTGTGCATAGAAACTACGCATAGACCTAGCTCATGATGCCACTGTTCGGGAACGTTGCAGAAAATAAAAAATTTCTATGCTTCACCAAGATCAATCTATGGAGTGAACTAGCAACGAGGTAGAGGAGTGCATCTACATACCCTTGTAGATCGCGAGCGGAAGCATTCAAGAGAACGGGGTTGAGGGAGTCGTACTCGTCGTGATCCAAATCACCGATGATCGAGCGCCGAACGGACGGCACCTCCGCGTTCAACACACGTACGGTTGGGGAAGACGTCTCCTCCTTCTTGATCCAGCAAGGGGAAGGAGAGGTTGATGGAGATCCAGCAGCACGACGGCGTGGTGGTGGAAGTAGCGGTGATCTCGGCAGGGCTTCGCCAAGCTCCAACGAGAGGGAGAGGTGTTACGAGGGGAGAGGGAGGCGCCAGAGAGTTGGGTGCGGCTGCCCTCCCTCCCCCCCACTATATATAGTGCCCCTAGGGGGGCGCCAGCCCTAGGAGATCCCATAATAGAGTACCGGAACAAAGCATTAACACATAGTGAATACATGAACTCCTCAAACTATAGTCATCACTAGGAGTGGTCCCGATTATTGTCACTTCGGGGTTACCGGATCATAACACATAGTAGGTGACTATTGACTTGCAACATAGAATCAAGAACTCACATATATTCATGGAAACATAATAGGTTCAGATCTGAAATCATGGCACTCGGTCCCTAGTGACAAGCATTAAGCATAGCAAAGTCATAGCAACATCAATCTCAGAACATAGTGGATACTAGGGATCAAACCCTAACAAAACTAACTTGATTAGATGATAAATCTCATCCAAGCCAGCACCGTCCAGCAAGCCTACGATGGAATTACTCACACACGGCGATGAGCATCATGAAATTGGTGATGGAAGAAGGTTGATGATGACGATGGCGACGGATTCCCCTCTCTGAAGCCCCGAACGGACTCCATATCAGCCCTCCCGAGAGAGATTAGGGCTTGGCGGCGGCTATGTATCATAAAATGCGATGAGTCCTTCTCTCTGATTTTTTTTCTCCCCGAACGTGAATATATAGAGTCGGAGTTGAGGTCGGTGGATCCTCAGGGGGCCCACGAGACAGGGGGCGCTCCCTAGGGGGGTGGGTGCGCCCCCACCCTCGTCGATAGGGTGTGGGCCCCCTGGTGTTGATTCTTTCGCCAGTATTTTTTTATAAATTCCAAAAATATTCTCCGTGAAGTTTCACGTCATTCCGAGAACTTCTATTTCTGCACAAAAATAACACCATAGCAATTCTGCTGAAAACAACGTCAGTCCGGGTTAGTTCCATTCAAATCATGCAAGTTAGAGTCCAAAACAAGGTCAAACGTGTTTGGAAAAGTAGATACGATGGAGATGTATCAGGCTGCGCCAGAGCTTGCGTTGGTACTCCACCGCCGATTCCTTGACGGGCAGACTCTTCTCTACCTCGACCTCGGCCACGCACAACTCCTCCTCCCGGTGCTCCTCGATCTCCGCCGCCTCCTGCATCTCCAGCTCCATGGCCACCACCGCCTTTTCAGACGTGGGTTGCATGCTAGAGTCTGAGGTGGCCTGGAATATCTTGGCGTGTGCATCCTCGATCTTTGTGTGGATGGCCTCGAACCAGGCCAGGGCGATGATACGTCTCCGTCGTATCTACTTTTCCAAACACTTTTGCCCTTGTTTTGGACTCTAACTTACATGATATGAATGGAACTAACCCGGACTGACGCTGTTTTCAGTAGAATTACCATGGTGTTATTTATGTGCAGAAACAAAAATTCTCGGAATGACCTGAAACTTCACGGAACAACTTTTCGAAAATAATAAAAAATCCTTGCAAAAGATGAAGGCCGGGGTGGGGGCGCGCCCCCTACCTCGTGGCCCCCCTGGAGCTCCTCTGACCTCAACTCCAACTCTATATATTTGGTTTCGGAGAGAAAAAACCAGAGAGAAGAATTCATCACATTTTACGATACGGAGCCGCCGCCATGCCCTAAAACCTCTCGGGAGGGCTGATCTAGAGTCCGTTCGGGGCTTCGGAGAGGGGAATCCGTCGCCATCATCATCATCAACCATCCTCCATCACCAATTTCATGATGCTCACCGCCGTGCGTGAGTAATTCCATCGTAGGCTTGCTGGACGGTGATGGGTTGGATGGGATCTATCATGTAATCGAGTTAGTTTTGTTAGGATTTGATCCCTAGTATCCACTATGTTCTGAGATTGATGTTGCTATGACTTTGCTATGCTTAATGCTTGTCACTAGGGCCCGAGTGCCATGATTTCAGATCTGAACCTATTATGTTTTCATCAATATATGAGAGTTCTTGATCCTATCTTGCAAGTCTATAGTCACCTATTATGTGTTATGAGCTGTTAACCCCGAAGTGACAATAATCAGGATACTTACCGGTGATGACCGTAGTTTGAGGAGTTCATGTATTCACTATGTGTTAATGCTTTGTTCCGGTACTCTATTAAAAGGAGGCCTTAATATCCCTTAGTTTCCGTTAGGACCCCGCTGCCACGGGAGGTTAGGACAAAAGATGTCATGCAAGTTCTTTTCCATAAGCACGTATGACTATATTCGGAATACATGCCTACATTACATTGATGAACTGGAGCTAGTTCTGTGTCACCCTAGGTTATGATTGTTACATGATGAACCGCATCCGGCATAATTCTCCATCACCGATCCATTGCCTACGAGCTTTTCATATATTGTTCTTCGCTTATTTACTTTTTCGTTGCTATTGCTATCATCACTGCAAAATACCAAAAACATTACTTTTGTCACCGTTACCTTTTGCTACCTTTACCACTACTATCATATTACTTTGCTACTAAATACTTTGCTGCAGATATTAAATTTCCAGGTGTGGTTGAATTGACAACTCAGCTGCTAATACTTGAGAATATTCTTTGGCTCCCATTGTGTCGAATCAATAAATTTGGGTTGAATACTCTACCCTCGAAAACTGTTGCGATCCCCTATACTTGTGGGTTATCAGGCGACATCACTGGCACGGACGGCGGCCATTTGCAGTCGCTGTCGCAGCAGCCATTGCAGCCGTCTCAGCTGCTGCAGCTGCCCTGTCGACTGCCGCAGACACCCTCTCGACGGAAGCGGCCACGCTTGCTACCTCTTGAGCACTGCGTTGGTTTTCCCTTGAAGAGGAAAGGGTGATGCAGCAAAGAAGCGTACGTATTTCCCTCGGTTTTTGAGAACCAGGTATCAATCCAGTAGGAGGCTGATACGTCTCCAAAATATCTATAATTTTTGATTGCTCCATGCTATATTATCTATTGTTTTGGACTATATTGGTCTTTATTTTCCACTTTTATATTATTTTTGGGACTAACCTATTAACTGGAGGCCCAGCCCAGAATTGCTGTTTTTTTGCCTATTTCAGTGTTTCAGATAAACGGAATATCAAACGGAGTCCAAACGGAATAAAATCTTTGGGAACGTGATTTTCTCACCGAACGTGATCCAGGAGACTTGGACCCTGCTCCAAGGAACAAAAGAGGCGGTCACGAGGGTGGGGGGCGCGCCTCCCTAGGGCGCGCCCCCTGCCTCGTGGGCCCCTCGTTGCTCCTCCGACGTACTTCTTCCTCCTATATATACGCACGTAACCCCAAACGATCAGAACTGGAGCCAAAAACCTAATTCCACCGCCGTAACTTTCTGTATCCACGAGATCCCATCTTGGGGCCTGTTCCGGAGCTCCGCCAGAAGAGGGCCGTCATCACGGAGGGCTTCTACATCATCATAGCCTCTCCGATGAAGTGTGAGTAGTTTACCTCAGACCTTCGGGTCCATAGTTAGTAGCTAGATGGCTTCTTCTCTCTCTTTGAATCTCAATACAAAGTTCTCCCCCTCTCTTGTGGAGATCTATTCGATGTAATCTTCTTTTTGCGGTGTGTTTGTTGAGACCGATGAATTGTGGGTTTATGATCAAGTCTATCTCTGAATAATATTTGAATCTTCTCTGAATTCTTTTATGTATGATTGGTTATCTTTGCAAGTCTCTTCGAATTATCCGTTTGGTTTGGCCAACTAGATTGGTAGTTCTTGCCATGGGAGAAGTGCTTAGCTTTGGGTTCGATCTTGCGGTGTCCTTACCCAGTGACAGAAGGGGCAGCAAGGCACGTATTGTATCGTTGCCATCGAGGACAACAAGATGGTGTTTATTTCATATTGCATGAATTTATCTCTCTACATCATGTCATCCTACTTAAGGCGTTACTCTGTTTTTAACTTAATACTCTAGATGCATGCTGGATAGCGGTCGATGAGTGGAGTAATAGTAGTAGATGCAGAATCATTTCGATCTACTTGTCATGGACGTGATGCCTATATACATGATCATGCCTAGGTATTCTCATAACTATGTGTAGGATCGAAAGTATGTCTAGAGGGGGGGTGATTAGACTACTTGACCAAATAAAAACTTAACCTTTTCCCAATTTTAGTTCTTGGCAGATTTTAGCTATTTTAGGACAAGTCAAGCAATCATCACACAATTCAAGCAAGCATGCAAAGAGTATATTGGCAGCGGAAAGTAAAGCATGCAACTTGCAAGAATGTAAAGGGAAGGGTTTGGAGAATTCAAACGCAATTGGAGACACGGATGTTTTTCCCGTGGTTCGGATAGGTGGTGCTATCCTACATCCACGTTGATGGAGACTTCAACCCATGAAGGGTAACGGTCACGCGAGTCCACGGAGGGCTCCACCCACGAAGGGTCCACGAAGAAGCAACCTTGTCTATCCCACCATGGCCATCGCCCACGAAGGACTTGCCTCACTAGAGGTAGATCTTCACGAAGTAGGCGATCTCCTTGCCCTTACAAACTCCTTGGTTCAACTCCACAATCTTGTCGGAGGCTCCCAAGTGACACCTAGCCAATCTAGGAGACACCACTCTCCAAGAAGTAACAAATGGTGTGTTGATGATGAACTCCTTGCTCTTGTGCTTCAAATTATAGTCTCCCCAACACTCAACTCTCTCTCATAGGATTTGGATCTGGTGGAAAGAAGATTTGAGTGGAAAGCAACTTGGGGAAGGCTAGAGATCAAGATTCATATGGTAGGAATGGAATATCTTGGTCTCAACACATGAGTAGGTGGTTCTCTCTCAGAACATATGAGTTGGAAGTGTAGATGTGCTCTGATGGCTCTCTCCACGAGTGAAGAGGAGGTGGAGGGGTATATATAGCCTCCACACAAAATCCAACCGTTACACATAGTTTTCCAATCTCGGTGGGACCGAATCAACAAACTCGGTCAGACCGAAACAGTAAACCTAGTGACCGTTAGAGATTTTCGGTGGGACTGACATGCAACTCGGTAGGACCGATTTGGTTAGGGTTTGGGCATAACGTAATCTCGGTGAGACCGATTACACAAACTCAGTGAGACCGATTTTGGTAATTAGCTAACCAGAGAGTTGGTCAGGCAAACTCGGTGGGACCGATTTGCTCTTTCGGTGAGACCGAAAAGTTACAAAAAGGAAACAGAGAGTTTACATTGCAATCTCGGTGGGACCGATCCGCTCTTTCGGTGAGACCGAAAAGTTACGAAAGGGAAACAGAGAGTTTGTAATCCCATCTCGGTGAGACTGAGATCCCTATCGGTAGAACCAAATTGCTAGGGTTTGGCAGTGGCTTATGACAAGTGAAACTCGGTGGCGCCGGGTTGAAAGAATCGGTAGGACCGAGTTTGGCTTAGGGTTTAGGTCATAAGTGGATATGGGAAAGTAGTTGAGGGTTTTGGAGCATATCACTAAGCATATGAAGCAAGAGGCTCATTAAGCAACACCTCATCCCTCCTTGATAGTATTGGCTTTTCCTAAAGACTCAATGTGATCTTGGATCACTAAAATATAAAATGAAGAGTCTTGAGCTTTTGAGCTTGAGCCAATCCTTTGTCCTTAGCATTTTGAGGGTTCCACTTTCACCATCCATGCCATGCCAATCATTGAGCTTTCCTGAAATAATCATCTTGGAATAGCATTAGCTCAATGAGCTATATGTTGTTATGAATTACCAAAACCACCTAGGGATAGTTGCACTTTCACTATGCTCAATTCTGTCAATTGCTCAACAGTAATTTGTTCACCCATCGTAGAATACTTATGCTCTTGAGAGAAGCCACTAGTGAAACCTATGGCCCCCGGGTCTATTCTCATCATATCAATCTCCATCACTTTAATCTTGCTTTTCTTTTACTTTTTTACTTTGCATATTTATACCAAAAATATTATATCTATCAGATCTCACTCTCGTAAGTGACCGTGAAGGGATTGACAACCCCTAATCGCGCTGGTTGCGAGTAGCTATCGCTTTGTGCAGGTACGAGGGACTTGAGAGTGGGCTCCTACTGGATTGATACCTTGGTTCTCAAAAACTGAGGGAAATACTTACGCTACTCTGCTGCATCGTCCCTTCCTCTTCGGGGAAAACCAACGCAAGCTCAAGATGTAGCAAGAAGGATTTCTGGCGCCGTTGCCGGGGAGTCTACGCAAAAAGTCAACATACCAAGTACCCATCACAATCCCTATCTCTCGCATTACATTATTTGCCATTTGCCTCTCGTTTTCCTCTCCCCCAATTCACTCTTGCCGTTTTATTCGCCCTCTCTCTCTATCCTCCCTCTCTATTTTCCTCTTTTTGCCCGCTTGCCTTTTTGTTTGCTCATGTGTTAGATTGCTTGTTTGTCGCGATGGCTCAACCGAGATTTGGTGATCTTCACCTTAAAAGGTTAGAGGAGATCGAAACCGACGTCAGGAAGTTTATGGTTTTGCAATTTGAGCATAATAATTTCTTTAGAAACGAGCTTAAGGAATTTGATGGTATAAGATCCCAAATTGCTCGTCTAGAAAAAATGACTGCTGAAATTTCGGATATGCAAGCCACCTTAGTTAATAAGATGGCTGCTAAACCGGATTCCTATGAAAATCAAGATGAAGATCTAAAAGTTATTGATGTGTCCCCTATTAAATCTTTATTTTGCAATATGAATCTTGATGAAACTGAATATGATCTTCCTTTACCTAGAAGGCGTTCTAAAAATTCGGAGTATTTAGATCCTAATGATGAAATTGATGAAAGTGGGATTGAAAGAAATAAAAATCTAGATGTTGCTAAACCCACTATATTGGATTTCAAGGAATTTAGTTATGAAAGTTGCTCTTTAATTTATTGTATTTCCTTGTTGCAATCCGTGCTAAATTATCCACATGCTTATAGTCGAAATAAAGCCTTCACCGAACATATTGTTGATGCCTTGATGCAATCTTATGAAGAAAAACTTGAGTTGAAAGTTTCCATCCCTAGAAAACTCTATGATGAGTGGGAACGAACTATTAAAATTAAAATTAAAGATCATGAGTTTTATGCTTTGTGTGATTTGGGTGCTAGTGTCTCTACTATTCCCAAGACTTTGTGCGATTTACTAGATTTCCGTAATTTTGATGATTGCTCTCTAAACTTGCATCTTGCAGATTCCACTATTAAGAAACCTATGGGAAGGATTAATGATGTTCTTATTGTTGCAAATAGGAATTATGTGCCCGTAGATTTCATTGTTCTTGATATAGATTGCAATCCTTCTTGCCCTATTATTCTTGGTAGACCTTTCCTTAGAACGGTTGGTGCGATTATTGATATGAAGGAAGGGAATATTAGATTTCAATTTCCATTAAAAAAGGGCATGGAACACTTTCCTAGAAAGAAAATAAGATTGCCATATGAAACTATCATGAGAGCCACTTTTGGATTGCCTACCAAAGATGGCAATACCTAGATCTATCCTCGCTTTTATGCCTAGCTAGGGGCGTTAAACGATAGCGCTTGTTGGGAGGCAACCAAATTTTATTTTTATTCCTTGTTTTTTGCTCCTGCTTAGTAATAAATAAATTATTTAGCCTCTGTTTTTCTTGTGTTTTTTGTGTTTAATTAGTGTTTGTGCCAAGTAGAACCGTTGGGAAGACTTGGGGAAAGTCTTGTTGAACTTGCTGTAAAAAACAGAAACTATAGCGCTCACGAGAACTGCTGTCATTTTTATTTGAAGAGTGATATTTAGTTAATTATTTTTTAAGATGATTAATAGATAAAATCCTCACGTCCCTAAATTTATTTTAGAATTTTTGGGGTTCCAGATCTTGCGCTAGCTACAGATTACTACAGACTATTCTGTTTTTGACAGATTCTGTTTTTCGTGTGTTGTTTGCTTATTTTAATGAATCTATGGCTAGTAAAATAGTATATAATCCATAGAGAAGTTGGAATAGAGTAGGTTTAACACCAATATAAATAAAGAATGAGTTCATTACAGTACCTTGAAGTGGTCTTTTGTTTTCTTTCGCTAACGGAGGTCATGAGTTTTCTATTTTAAATTTTGTGTTGTGAAGTTTTCAAGTTTTGGGTGAATTCTTTTGATGGATCATGGAACAAGGATTGGCAAGAGACTAAGCTTGGGGATGCCCATGGCACCCCCAAGATAATCCAAGGACACCAAAAAGTCAAAGCTTGGGGATGCCCCGGAAGGCATCCCCTCTATCGTCCACTTCCATCGGTAATTTACTTGGAGCTATATTTTTATTCACCAACGTGATATGTGTTTTGCTTGGAGCGTCTTGTATTATTTGTGTCTTTGTTTCTTAGTATTCCACAATCATCCTTGCTGTACACACCTTTTGAGAGAGCCATATATGAATTAAAATTTGATAGAATACTCTATGTGCTTCACTTATATCTTTTGAGCTAAGTAGTTTTGCTCTATGTGCTTCACTTATATCTTTTGAGCTAGATAACTTTGCTCTATGTGCTTCACTTATATCTTTTGAGCTAAGTAGTTTTGCTCTATGTGCTTCACTTCTATCTTTTGAGTGTTATAATTTTGCTCTATGTGCTTCACTTAGATCTTTTAGAGCACGGTGGTGGATTTGTTTTAAAGAAACTATTGATCTCTCATGATTCACTTAAATTATTTTGAAGGTCTCTTAATAGCATGGTAATTTTCTTAATAATAATATGCTTGGTATTCAAGATTTGTGAAACTTTCTTTTGAGTGTGTTGAATTCTAAGAAAAGATTGAAGCATGATAATTGTTTTGAGATATGGAGGGGATAATATTAAAGTCATGCTAGTTGAGTAGTTGTGAATTTAAAGAATACTTGTGTTAAGGTTTGTGATTCCCGTAGCATGCACGTATGATGAACAGTTATGTAACGAAGTCGGAGCATGATTTATTTATTGATTGTCTTCCTTATGAGTGGCGGTCGAGGACGAGCGATGGTCTTTTCTACCAATCTATCCCCTTAGGAGCATGCGCGTAATACTTTGCTTTGATAACTTCTAGATTTTTGCAATAAGTATATGAGTTCTTTATGACTAATGTTGAGTCCATGGATTATACGCACTCTCACCCTTCCACCTTTGCTAGCCTCTCTAATACCGCGCACCTTTCGCCGGTATCATACACCTACCATATACCTTCCTCAAAACAGCCACCGTACCTACCTATTATGGCATTTCCATAGCCATTCCGAGATATATTGCCATGCAACTTTCCACCACCTAGTTCATCATGACACATTCATCATTGTCATATTGCTTAGCATGATCATGTAGTTGACATAGTATTTGTGGCAAAGCCACCGTTCATAATTTCTTCATACTTGTCACTCTTGATTCATTGCATATCCCGGTACACCGCCGGAGGCATCCATATAGAATCATACTTTGTTTTAGAATCGAGTTGTAATCATTGAGTTGTAAATAAATAAAAGTGTGATGATCATCATTCAATAGAGCATTGTCCCAATAAAAAAAGAAAAAGGCCAAAGAAAAAAAAGGCCCAAAAAAAGAAAATAAATAAAAAGGGGCAATGCTACTATCCTTTTACCACACTTGTGCTTCAAAGTAGCACCATGATATAGCGAGTCTCATATATTGTGCTTCAAAGTAGCACCATGTTCTTCATATAGAGAGTCTCATATGTTGTCACTTTCATATACTAGTGGGAATTTTACATTATAGAACTTGGCTTGTATATTCCAATAATGGGCTTCCTCAAATTGCCCCAGGTCTTCATGAGCAAGCAAGTTGGATGCACACCCACTAGTTTCTTTTATTGAGCTTTCATACATTTATAGCTCTAGTGCATCCGTTGCATGGCAATCCCTACTCACTCACATTGATATCTATTGATGGGCATCTCCATAGCCCGTTGATACGCCTAGTTGATGTGAGACTATCTTCCCCTCCTTTTTGTCTTCTCCACAACCACCATTCTATTCCACCTATAGTGCTACGCATGGCTCACGCTCATGTATTGCGTGAAGATTGAAAAAGTTCTGAAAAAGTTAGAGTATGAAACAATTGCTTGGCTTGTCATCGGGGTTGTGCATGATTTGAATACTTTGTGTGGTGAAGATGGAGCATAGCCAGACTATATGATTTTGTAGGGATAACTTTCTTTGGCCATGTTATTTTGAGAAGACATAATTGCTTTATTAGTATGCTTGAAGTATTATTATTTTTATGTCAATATAAACTTTTGTATTGAATCTTTCTAATCTGAATATTCATACCACAATTAAGAAGATTTGCATTGAAATTATGCCAAGTAGCACTCCGCATCAAAAATTCTCTTTTTATCATTTACCTACTCGAGGACGAGCAGGGATTAAGCTTGGGGATGCCTGATACGTCTCCAACGTATCTATAATTTTTGATTGCTCCATGTTATATTATCTATTGTTTTGGACTATATTGGGCTTTATTTTCCACTTTTATATTATTTTTGGGACTAACCTATTAACCGGAGGCCCAGCCCAGAATTGCTGTTTTTTTGCCTATTTCAGTGTTTCAGATAAACGGAATATCAAACGGAATAAAATCTTCGGGAACGCAATTTTCTCACTGAACGTGATCCAGGAGACTTGGACCGTGCTCCAAGGAACAAAAGAGGCGGTCACGAGGGTGGGGGCGCCCCCCCTAGGGCGCGCCCCTGCCTCGTGGGCCCCTCGTTGCTCCTCTGGCGTACTTCTTCCTCCTATATATACACATGTACCCCCAAACTATCAGAACTGGAGCCAAAAACCTAATTCCACCGCCACAACTTTCTGTATCCACGAGATCCCATCTTGGGGCCTGTTCTGGAGCTCCGTCGGAAGAGGGCCGTCATCACGGAGGGCTTCTACATCATCATAGCCTCTTCGATGAAGTGTGAGTAGTTTACCTCAGACCTTCGGGTCCATAGTTAGTAGCTAGATGGCTTCTTCTCTCTCTTTGAATCTCAATACAAAGTTCTCCCCCTCTCTTGTGGAGATCTATTCGATGTAATCTTCTTTTTGCGGTGTGTTTGTTGAGACCGATGAATTGTGGGTTTATGATCAAGTCTATCTATGAATAATATTTGAATCTTCTCTGAATTCTATTATGTATGATGGGTTATCTTTGCAAGTCTCTTCGAATTATCCGTTTGGTTTGGCCAACTAGATTGGTAGTTCTTGCCATGGGAGAAGTGCTTAGCTTTGGGTTCGATCTTGCGATGTCCTTACCCAGTGACAGAAGGGGCAGCAAGGCACGTATTGTATCGTTGCCATCGAGGATAACAAGATGGGGTTTACTTCATATTGCATGAATTTATCTCTCTACATCATGTCATCCTACTTAAGGCGTTACTCTGTTTTTAACTTAATACTCTAGATGCATGCTGGATAGCGGTCGATGAGTGGAGTAATAGTAGTAGATGCAAAATCGTTTCGATCTACTTGTCATGGATGTGATGCCTATATACATGATCATGCCTACGTATTCTCATAACTATGCTCAATTCTGTCAATTGCTCAACAGTAATTTGTTCACCCACTGTAGAATACTTATGCTCTTGAGAGAAGCCACTAGTGAAACCTATGGCCCCCGGGTCTTCATCATATCAATCTCCATCACTTTAATCTTGCTTTGCTTTTTTACTTTGCTTTTACTTTTTTACTTTGCATCTTTATACCAAAAATATTATATCTATCAGATCTCACTCTCATAAGTGACCGTGAAAGGATTGACAACCCCTAATCGCGCTGGTTGCGAGTAGCTATCGCTTTGTGTAGGTACGAGGGACTTGAGCGTGGGCTCCTACTGGATTGATACCTTGGTTCTCAAAATCTGAGGGGAAATACTTACGCTACTCTGCTGCATCATCCCTTCCTCTTCAGGGAAAACCAACGCAAGCTCAAGATGTAGCAGAGGCCATGCACGAGTCCCTCGCACCTACACAAACAAATAAAATCCTCGCAACCAACGCAACAAAGGGGTTGTCAATCCCTTCACGGTCACTTAGGAAAGTGAGATATGATAGATATAATAAGATAATATTTTTGGTATTTTTATGATAAAGATGCAAAGTTAATAAAGCAAAATAAAGATGGCAAAAGAAATAGCTTGGAGATTAATATGATGGAAAATAGACCCGGGGGCCATAGGTTTCACTAGTGGCTTCTATCGAGAGCATAAGTATTACGGTGGGTAAACAAATTACTGTTGAGCAATTGACAAAATTGAGCATAGTTATGAGAATATCTAGGTATGATCATGTATATAGGCATCACGTCCGAGACAAGTAGACCGACTCCTGCCTGCATCTACTACCATTACTCCACACATCGACCGCTATCCAGCATGCATCTAGAGTATTAAGTTCAAAAGAACACAGTAACGCTTTAAGCAAGATGACATGATGTAGAGGGATAAACTCATGCAATATGATATAAACCCCATCTTGTTATCCTCAATGGCAACAATACAATACGTGCCTTCCTGCCCCTGCTGTCACTGGGAAAGGACACCGCAAGATTGAACCCAAAGCTAAGCACTTCTCCCATTGCAAGAAAGATCAATCTAGTAGGCCAAACCAAATCGATAATTCAAAGAGACTTGCAAAGATAACCAATCATACATAAAATAATTCAGAGAAGATTCAAATATTGTTCATAGATAAACTTGATCATAAACCCACAATTCATCGGTCTCAACAAACACACCGCAAAAGAAGATTACATCGAATAGATCTCCATAAGAGAGGGGGAGAACATTGTATTGAGATCCAAAAAGAGAGAAGAAGCCATCTAGCTAATAACTATGGACCCGAAGGTCTGAAGTAAACTACTCACACATCATCAGAGAGGCTATGGTGTTGATGTAGAAGCCCTCCGTGATCGATGCCCCCTCCGGCGGAGCTCCAAAAAAGGCCCCAAGATGGGATCTCACGGGTACAGAAGGTTGCGGCGGTGGAATTAGGGTTTTGGCTCCGTATCTGGTAGTTTGGGGGTACGTAGGTATATATAGGAGGAAGAAGTACGTCGGTGGAGCAACGTGGGCCCCATGAGGGTGGAGGGCGCGGCTGGGGGTAGGCGCGCCCCTACCTCGTGCCTTCCTGGTTGCTTTCTTGACGTAGGGTCCAAGTCCTCTGGATCACGTTCGTTCCAAAAATCACGTTCCCAAAGGATTCATTCCGTTTGGACTCCGTTTGATATTATTTTTCTGCGAAACTCTGAAATAGGCAAAAAAAACAACAATTCTGGGCTCGGCCTCCGGTTAATAGGTTAGTCCCAAAAATAACATTAAAGTGTATAACAAAGCCCAATAATGTCCAAAATAGAATATAATATAGCATGGAAAAATGAAAAATTATAGATACGTTGGAGACGTATCAAGCATCCCCAAGCTTAATTCATGCTCGTCCTCGAGTAGGTAAATGATAAAAAACAGAATTTTTGATGTGGAATTCTACTTGGCATAATTTCAATGTAATTCTCTTAATTGTGGTATGAATATTCGGACCCGAAAGATTCATGACAAAAGTTTAATATTGACATAAAAATAATAATACTTCAAGCATACTAACTAAGCAATTATGTCTTCTCAAAATAACATGGCCAAAGAAAGTTACCCCTACAAAATCATATAGTATGCCTATGCTCTATCTTCACCACACAAAGTATTTAAATCATGAAAAACCCCGATGACAAGCCAAGCAATTGTTTCATCCTTTTGGTGTTCTCAAACTTTTTCAATCTTCACGCAATACATGAGCGTGAGCCATGAACATAGCACTATATGTGGAATAGAATGGTGGTTGTGGAGAAGACAAAAAGGGAGAAGATAGTCTCACATCAACTAGGCATATCAACGGGCTATGGAGATGCCTATTAATAGATATCAATGTGAGTGAGTAGGGATTTCCATGCAACGGATGCACTAGAGCTATAAGTATATGAAAGCTCAACAAAAGGAACTAAGTGGGTGTGCATCCAACTCACTTGCTCACGAAGACCTAGGGCATTTTGAGGAAGCCCATCATTGGAATATACAAGCCAAGTTGTATAATGAAAAATTCCCACTAGTATATGAAAGTGATATCATAGGAGACTCTCTATCATGAAGATCATGGTGCTACTTTGAAGCACAAGTGTGGTAAAAGGATAGTAGCATTGTCCCTTCTCTCTTTTTCTCTCATTTTTTTATTTGGGCCTTTTCTATTTTTTATGGCCTCTCTTTTTTTAGTCCGGAGTTTCATCCCGACTTGTGGGGGAATCATAGTCTCCATCATCCTTTCCTTACTTGGGACAATGCTCTAAAAATGATGATCATCACACTTTTATTTACTTACAACTCAACAATTACAACTCAATACTCAGAACAAAATATGACTCTATGGGAATGCCTCCGGCGGTTTACCGGGATGTGCAATGATGCATGAGTGACATGTATGAAAGAATTATGAACGGTGGCATTGCCACAAATACAATGTCAACTACATGATCATGCAAAGCAATATGACAATGATGGAGTGTGTCATAGTAAACGGAATGGTGGAAAGTTGCATGGCAATATATCTCGGAATGGCTATGGAAATGCCATGATAGGTAGGTACGGTGGCTGTTTTGAGGAAGGTATACGGTGGGTGTATGATACCGGTGAAAGGTGCACGGTATTAGAGAGGCTAGCAATGGTGGAAGGGTGAGAGTGCGTATAATCCATGGACTCAACATTAGTCATAAAGAACTCACATACTTATTGCAAAAATCTATTAGTTATCGAAACAAAGTATTACGCGCATGCTCCTAGGGGGATAGATTGGTAGGGAAAGACCATCCCTCGTCCCCGACCACCACTCATAAGGAAGACAATCAATAAATAAATCATGCTCCGACTTCATCACATAACGGTTCACCATACATGCATGCTACGGGAATCACAAACTTCAACACAATTATTTCTCAAATTCACAACTACTCAACTAGCATGACTCTAATATCACCATCTCCATATCTCAAAACAATTATCAATTTGAGTCTTTATTAGTTAGTTTGCCACAATCATCTTTGCTGTACACACCTTTTGAGAGAAACACACATGATTTGAAAATTATTAGAATACCCTATGTGCTTCACTTATATCTTTTGAGTTATGTAGTTTTTGCTCTAGTACTTCACTTATATCTTTTAGAGCATGGTGGTGGATTTGTTTTATAGAAACTATTATTCTCTCATGCTTCACTTATATTATTTTGAGAGTCTTAAACAAGATGGTAATTTACTTAAACCTGGAAATTAATCCTAATATGCTAGGCATTCAAGATTAGTAAAAAAAATTCTTATGAGTGTGCTGAATACTAAGAGAAGTTTGATACTAATACAAGACGCTCCAAGCAAAACACATATCATGTGGTGAATAAAAATATAGCTCCAAGTAAAGTTACCGATGGAAGTAGACGAAAGAGGGGATGCCTTCCGGGGCATCCCCAAGCTTTGGATTTTAGGTGTCCTTAGATTATCTTGGTGTGCCATGGGCATCCCCAAGCTTTGGATTTTAGGTGTCCTTAGATTATCTTGGTGTGCCATGGGCATCCCCAAGCTTAGGCTCTTACCACTCCTTGTTCCATAATCCATCAAATCTTTTACCCAAAACTTGAAAACTTCACAACACAAAACTCAAAATAGAAAATCTCGTGAGCTCCGTTAGCGAAAGAAAACAAAACACCACTTCAAGGTACTGTAACGAACTCATTCTTTATTTATATTGCTGTTAAACCTACTGTATTCCAACTTGTATATGGTTTATAAACTATTTTACTAGCCATAGATTCATCAAAATAAGCAAACAACACATGAAAAACAGAATCTGTCAAAAACAGAACAGTATGTAGTAATATGTAGCTAACGCAAACTTATGGAACCCCAAAAATTCTAAAATAAATTTTTGGACGTGTGGAATTTATATATTAATCATCTGCAAAAATAATTAACTAAATATCACTTTCCAAATAAAAATGGCAGCAATTCTCGTGAGCGCTAAAGTTTCTGTTTTTTACAACACGATCAAAAAGACTTTCCCCAAGTCTTCCCAACGGTTCTACTTGGCACAAACACTAATTAAACACAAAAAACACAATGAAAACAGATGCTAGATAAATTATTTATTACTAAACAGGAGCAAAAAGCAAGGAATAAAAATAAAATTGGGATGCCTCCCAACAAGCGCTATCGTTTAACTCCCCTAACTAAGCATAAAAGTGAAGATAGATCTAGGTATTGCCATCTTTGGTAGGCAATCCATAAGTGGCTCTCCTAATAGATTCATATGGTAATTTAATTTTCTTTCTAGGCAAGTGTTCCATACCTTTCCTTAACGGAAATTGGAATCTAATATTCCCTTCCTTCATATCAATAATTGCACCAACAAGGAAAGGTCTACCAAGAATAATAGGACATGAACGATTGCAATCTATCTCAAGAACAATAAAATCTACGGGCACATAATTCCTATTTGCAACTATAAGAACATTATTAATACTTCCCATAGGTTTTTTAATAGTGGAATCCGCAAGGTGCAAGTTTAAAGAGCAATCATCAAAATCACAGAAACCTAGCAAATCACACAAAGTCTTTGGAATCGTGGAAACACTAGCACCAAAATCACACAAAGCATAGCATTCATGATCTTTAATTTTAATTTAAATAGTAGGTTCCCACTCATCATAAAGTTTTCTAGGGATAGAAACTTCCAACTCAAGTTTTTCTTCATAAGATTGCATCAGAGCATCAATGATATGTTTAGTAAAAGCTTTATTTTGACTATAAGCATGTGGAGAATTTAGCACGGATTGGAACAAGGAAATATAATATATCAAAGAGAAATTATCATAATTAAATTCCTTGAAATACAAAATAGTAGGTTCATTGATATTTAAAGTTTTGACCTCTTTAATCCCACTTTTAACAATTTTAGCATCAAGATCTAAAGACTCCGAATTTTTGGAACGCCTTCTAGGTAATGGTGGATCATATTCAGTCCCATAATTATCAAGATTCATATTGCAAAACAAATATTTAATAGGGGACACATCAATAGGTTTTAGATCTTCATCTTTATTTTCATGGAAACTAGAAGAACACGCTTTCACAAAACAATCTTTCTTAGCATGCATCCTAGCGGTTCTTTCTTTGCACTCATCAATGGAAATTCGCATGGCTTTAAGAGACTAATTAATATCATGCCTAGGTGGAGTAGATCTAAGTTTCAAAGAATCAACATCAAGATAAATTCTATCAATGTTTCTAGCCAATTCATCAACTTTAAGCGATTTTTCTTCAAGCAAAGGATTGAAATTCTTTTGCAAATTCATAAACTCCTTAACACTAGTCTCAAATTCAGAGGGCATCTTAATAAAATTTTCATAAGAATTGTTGTAGGAATTACCATAATTATTAGAGGAATTACTAGGATACGGCATAGGATTAAAATTACCTCTATGTGCATTGTTACCAAAATTATTCCTACCAACAAAATTCACAGCCATAGATTCATTATTATTCTCAAACAAAGTAGACAAAGTAATATCATTAGGATCAAAAGAAACACTTTTATTAGCAAATAATTTCATAAGTTCATCCATCTTTCCACTCAAAACATTAATTTCTTATATCGCATGCACTTTCTTATTAGTGGATCTTTCAGTGTGCCATTGAGAATAATTAACCATAATATTATCTAGGAGTTTAGTAGCTTCTCCTAAAGAGATTTCCATAAAAGTGCCTCCCGCGGCCGAATCTAAAAGATTTCTAGAAGCAAATTCAATCCGGCATAAAATTTTTGTACAATCATCCACAAATTCAAACCATTTGTAGGGCAATTACGTATCATTAATTTCATCCTCTCCCAAGCTTGTGCAACATGTTCATGATCAAGTTGCTTAAAATCCATAATATCATTTCTAAGAGAGATGATCTTAGCGGGAGGAAAATACTTAGAGATAAAAGCATCTTTGCACTTATTCCATGAATCAATTCTATTTTTAGGCAAAGACGAAAACCAAGCTTTAGCACGATCTCTAAGCGAAAAAGGAAATAGCTTCAATTTAACAATATCATTGTCCACATATTTCTTCTTTTGCATATCACACAAATCAACATAGTTGTTTAGATGGGTAGCGACATCTTCACTAGGAAGGCCGGAAAACAGATCTTTCATGACAAGATTCAGCAAAGCAGCATTAATTTCACAAGATTCATCATCGGTAAGAGGAGCAATCGGAGTGCTAATAAAATCATTGTTGTTGGTATTAGTAAAGTTACACAATCTGGTATTATCTTGAGCCATCATGACAGGCAAGCAATCCAACACACAAGCAAGCAAGAAACGGGCAAAAGGGAGGCAAATTGGGAAAGAGAAGGAGGACGGAGAGAGAGGGCAAATAAAATGGCAAGGGTGAAGTGGGAGAGAGGAAAATGAGAGGCAAATGGCAAATAATGTAATGTGGGAGATAAGGGTTTGTGATGGGTACTTGGTATGTTGACTTTTGCGTAGACTCCCCGGCAACGGCGCCAAAAATCCTTCTTGCTACCTCTTGAGCACTGCGTTGGTTTTCCCTTGAAGAGGAAAGGGTGATGAAGCAAAGTAGCGTAAGTATTTCCCCCAGTTTTTGAGAACCAAGGTATCAATCCAGTAGGAGGCCATGCATGAGTCCCTCGCACCTACACAAACAAATAAAATCCTCGCAACCAATGCAATAAGGGGGTTGTCAATCCCTTCACGGTCACTTACGAAAGTGAGATCTGATAGATATAATGAGATAATATTTTTGGTATTTTTATGATAAAGATGCAAAGTAAATAAAGCAAAATAAAGACGGCAAAAGAAATAGCTTGGAGATTAATATGATGGAAAATAGACCCAGGGGCCATAGGTTTCACCAGTGGCTTCTCTCGAGAGCATAAGTATTACAGTGGGTAAACAAATTACTGTTGAGCAATTGACATAATTGAGCATAGTTATGACAATATCTAGGTATGATCATGTATATAGGCATCACGTCCGAGACAAGTAGACCGACTCCCGCCTGCATCTACTAATATTACTCCACACATCGACCGCTATCCAGCATGCATCTAGAGTATTAAGTTCAAAAGAACAGAGTAACACTTTAAGCAAGATGACATGATGTAGAGGGATAAACTCATGCAATATGATATAAACCCCATCTTGTTATCCTCGATGGCAACAATACAATATGTGCCTTCCTGCCCCTACTGTCACTGGGAAAGGACACCACAAGATTGAACCCAAAGCTAAGAACTTCTCCCATTGCAAGAAAGATCAATCTAGTAGGCCAAACCAAACTGATAATTCGAAGAGACTTGCAAAGATAACCAATCATGCATAAAATAATTTAGAGAAGATTCAAATATTGTTCATAGATAAACTTGATCATAAACCCACAATTCATCGGTCTCAACAAACACACCACAAAAGAAGATTACATCGAGTAGATCTCCACAAGAGAGGGGGAGAACATTGTATTGAGATCCAAAAAGAGAGAAGAAGCCATCTAGCTAATAACTATGGACCCGAAGGTCTGAAGTAAACTACTCACATATCATCAGAGAGGCTATGGTGTTGATGTAGAAGCCCTCCGTGATTGATGCCCCCTCCGGTGGAGCTCCGTAAAAGGCCCCAAGATGGGATCTCACGGGTACAGAAGGTTGCGGCGGTGGAATTAGGGTTTTGGCTCCGTATCTGGTAGTTTGGGGGTACGTAGGTATATATAGGAGGAAGAAGTACATCGGTGGAGCAACATGGGCCCCATGAGGGTGGAGGGCACGCCTGGGGGGGGGGGGGGTGTAGGCGCGCCCCCTACCTCGTGCCTTCCTGGTTGCTTTCTTGACGAAGGGTCCAAGTCCTCTGGATCACCTTCGTTCCAAAAATCACGTTCCCGAAGGTTTCATTCCATTTGGACTCCGTTCGATATTCTTTTTCTGCGAAACTCTGAAATAGGCAAAAAAATAGCAATTCTGGGCTGGGCCTCCGGTTAATAGGTTAGTCCCAAAAATAATATAAAAGTGTATAATAAAGCCCAATAATGTCCAAAACAGAATATAATATAGCATGGAACAATAAAAAATTATAGATACATTGGAGACGTATGAGCGCTCAATGCGGATGTGGTGACACTCTCGGCGTAGGCGGCCGCGCTCTTTCACGAAGCATTTCCACGGCGTCATCTTTGCAAGAAGGGGGTGTGGAAATGGGGGTCGAGATTCGTGGATTCGGGGGTTGCCGGCACTGGAGCAGACGAGCCGGCGAAGCTTAAGGAGGGAGACTTAAATAGACCTAGATATTTTCATCGCAAACGGTTCCTCGAAAACAACTATGTGATGTTATAGATATTTTTTATTAGCTTTGAAAGACGAATTTGGAGTACAGTGGCAACAGATGGTGTTTTAAATGGAGGAGAAATTTTGTAGTACTAATACAACTGTCATGTCAAAATTTGGAAAACTTTCAGGGGTCATTTGACCTTTTAAGACATTTAAGTGATTTTCTGGCCATTTAATGACCGTAATTGAAATTTGAACTACATGTACATGCAACATCTAACCATAACGGTTTGAAAACTCATATTTTGTGTACTTGTGTGCGATTTAATTCCATATGCAGTAAATTGGAAGGAATTTTCAAACATATTTGTCTCAAGGCTATCACACAATTAAGCATGGAGTGACATGGCATTTTAATTCCAAAAAATTCAAAAAAATAACAGAAACACATGAAACCTTGGTTGAAGTAATGTCATGCCACCAAGATGATGTGGTAAAAAAAAATTTGGCATGTTTGATGAAAGTTTGGACACACACCCCTCACAAAACGGAGCAACTCACTAGAAGGCCCGCGGTTCCGATATGGAACAATGCATGTTTGATGACGAACGGGAGATAGCTTCCTCTTATGGCCTTCAATTTTTTTCCTATGTCTAACGTGCACTACTACAACTGTAATGTGATTTTTTTTAAATCTTTGGGGTCATTTTTGACCTTTTAAAAAATTCATGTGATTTTATAGCCATTTAATGACCGTAATTCAAATTTGAACTACATCTACATGCAACGCCTAACCAAAACGGTTTGAAAAATCATATATGTGTACTTGTGTGCAAGTTAATTCAATGTGCCGTAAATTAGAAGGAACTTTCAAACATATTGGTCTCACGACATGGACACATGCATACATATGCATGGAGTGACATCGCATTTTAATTCCAAAAAAAATAAAAAATGATCAGAAAAACATGGAACCTTGGTTGATTTAATGTCATGCCACCAAGATGGTGTGGTAAAAAAATTAGTTTGTTTGACGAAAGTTTGGACACACACCCCTCACAAATCGGAGCAACTCACTAGAAGGTTCGTGTTTACGAGAGAGAACAATGCATGTTTGATGACGAACGGGAGATAGCTTCCTCTTACGGCCTTCAAATTTTTTCTACGTCTAACGTGCACTAATACAACTGTCATGTGAATTTTTTGACAATTTCAGGGGTCATTTGACCTTTTAAAGACATTTAAGTGATTTTCTAACCATTTAATGACCATAATTCAAATTTAAACTACATCTACATGGAACGCCTAACCATAATGGTTTGAAAAATCATATTTTTGTGTACTTGTGTGCGAGTTAATTCTATGTGCAGTTAATTAGAAGGAATTTTCAAACATATTGGTCTCAAGGCAAGGGCACACATGCATGGAGTAGCATGGCATTTTAATTCCAAAAAATTAAAAAATGATCAGAAAAACATGAAACCTTGCTTGATTTAATGTCATGCCACCAAGATGATGTGGTAAAAAAATTGGTCTATTTGGCGAAAGTTTGGACACACACCCCTCACAAACCGGAGCAACTCACTAGAAGGCTCGTGATTCCGAGAGGGAACAATGCATGTTTGATGACGAACATGAGATAACTTCCTCTTACGGCCTTCAATTTTTTTCGATGTTTAACGTGCACTACTACAACTGTATTGTGAAATTTTGAAAAAATTTAGGGGTCATTTGACATTTTAAAGACATTTAAGTGATTTTCTAGCCATTTAATTCAAATTTGAACTACGTCTACATGCAACGCCTAACCATAACGGTTTGACAAATCATATTTGTGTACTTGTGCGTGAGTTAATTCCATGTGGAGTAAATTAGAAGGAATTTTCAAACATATTTGTCTCACGACATGCACACATGCATATGTATGCATGGAGTGACATGGTATTTTAATTCCAATTTTTTTTAAAATATCAGAAACACATGAAACCTTGATTGATGTAATGTCATGCCACCAAGATGACGTGGTAAAAAAATTGGCATGTTTGACGAAAGTTTGGACACACACCCCTCACAAACCGGAGCAACTCACTAGAAGGTCCGTGGTTCTGAGTGGGAACAATGCATGTTTGATGACAAACGGGAGATAGCTTTCTCTTACGGCCTTCAATTTTTTTCTACGTCTAACATGCACTACTACAATTGTAACGTGAAATTTTTAAAAATTCTAGGGGTCATTTGACCTTTTAAAAAATTTAAGTGGTTTTCTAGCCATTTAATGACCGTAATTCAAATATGAATTACATCTACATGCAACGCCTAACCAAAACGGTTTGAAAAATCATATCTGTGTACTTGTGTGCAAGTTAATTCCATGTGCAGTAAATTAGAAGGAATTTTCAAACATATTGGTCTCACGACATGGACACATGCATACGTATGCATGGAGTGACATGGCATTTTAATTCCAAAAATTAAAAAAATGGTCAGAAAAACATGAAACCTTGCTTGATTTAATGTCATGCCACCAAGATGGTGTGGTAAAAAAATTGACCTGTTTGACGAAAGTTTGGACACACACCCCTCACAAACCAAAGCAACTAACTAGAAGGTCCGTGGTTCTGAGAGGGAACGATGCATGTCCGACGACGAATGGGAGATAGCTTCCTCTTACGGCCTTCAAGTTTTTTCTACGTCTAACATGCACTAATACAACTGTCATGTGAATTTTTTGAAAATTTCAGGGGTCATTTGACATTTTAAAGACATTTAAGTGATTTTCTAACCATTTAATGACCGTAATTCAAATTTGAACTACATCTACATCCAACGCTGCTACCTCTTGACCACTGCGTTGGTTTTCCCTTGAAGAGGAAAGGGTGATGCAGCAAAGTAGCATAAGTATTTCCCTCAGTTTTTGAGAACCAATATATCAATCCAGTAGAGGAGAGTACATGCAAGTCGCCTCGCACCTACACAAACAAATAAGAACCTTGCAACCAACGCGATGAAGGGGTTGTCAATCCCTTCACGTCCACCTACAAAAGTGAGATCTGATAGAGATAATAAGATAAATATTTTTGGTATTTTTATGATATAGATTGAAGGTAAAGATTGCAAACTAAAATAGATTGGAAAGTTATATGATGGAAAATAGACCCGGGGGTCATAGGTTTCACTAGTGGCTTCTCTCAAGATAGCATAAGTATTACGGTGGGTAAACAAATTACTGTCGAGCAATTGATAGAAAAGTGCAAAATTATGAGAATATCTAGGCATGATCATGTATATAGGCATCACGCCTGCGACAAGTAGACCGAAACGATTTTGCATCTACTACTATTACTCCACACATCGACCGCTATCCAGCATGCATCTAGAGTATTAAGTTCATAAGAACAGAGTAACGCATTAGGCAAGATGACATGATGTAGAGGGATAAACTCAAGCAATATGATATAAACCCCATCTTTTTATCCTCGATGGCAACAATACAATACGTGCATTGCTGCCCCTTCTATCACTGGGAAAGGACACCGCAAGATGGAACCCAAAGCTAAGCACTTCTCCCAATGCAAGAGAGATCAATCTAGTAGGCCAAATCAAACTGATAATTCAAAGAGACTTGCAAAGATAACAAATCATACATAAAATAATTCATAGAAGAACCAAATATTGTTCATAGATAATCTTGATCATGAACCCACAATCCATCGGATCCCGAGAAACACACCGCAAAAAGAATTATATCGAATAAATATCCAAGAAGATCGAGGAGAACTTTGTATTGAGATTCAAAGATAGAGAAGAAGCCATCTAGCTAATAACTATGGACCCGAAGGTCTATGGTAAACCACTCACACATCATCGGAGAGGCTATGGTGTTGATGTAGCAGCCCTCCATGATCGATTCCCCCTCGGGCGAAGCTCCGGAAAAGGCCACAAGATGGGATCTCTTGGGTACAGAAGGTTGCGGTGGTGGAAATAGGGTTTCGTGGTGCTCTCGGTTGTTTTTGGGGTATATGAGAATATATAGGTGAAATAAGTCGGTCAGGGGAGCCACGAGGGGCCCACGAGGGTGGGGGCGCGCCTGCCCCCCTGGGCGCGCCTCCATGCCTCGTGGCCTCCTCGATGCTTCGTTGACGTCCACTCCAAGTCTCCTGGATTGCGTTTGTTCCAAAAACCACTCTCCCGAAGGTTTCATTCCGTTTGGATTTCGTTTGATATTCCTTTTCTGTGAAACACTGAAATAGGCAAAAAAAAGCAATTTGCACTCGGCCTTTGGTTAGTAGGCCAGTCCCAAAAATAATATAAAACTGCGTAATGAAGCCCATTAAACATCCAAAACAGATAATATAATAGCATGGAACAATCAAAAATTATAGATACGTTGGAGACGTATCAAGCATCCCCAAGCTTAATTCCTGCTCGTCCTCGAGTAGGTAAATGATAAAAACAGAATTTTTGATGTGGAATGCTACCTAGCATAATTCTCAATGTAATTTTCTTTCTTGTGGCATGAATGTTCAGATTTGAAAGATTCAAGACAAAAGTTTATTATTGACATAAAAAAATAATACTTCAAGCATACTAACAAAGCAATCATGTCTTCTCAAAATAACATGGCCAAAGAAAGTTATCCCTACAAAATCATATAGTCTGGCTATGCTCTATCTTCACCACACAAAGTATTTAAATCATGGACAACCCCGATGACAAGCCAAGCAATTGTGTCATACTTTTGATATTCTCAAACTTTTTCAATCTTCACGCAAAAATATGAGCGCGAGCCATGGACATAGAACTATATGTGGAATAGAATTGTGGTTGTGGAGAAAACAAAAGGAGAAGATAGTCTCACATCAACTAGGCGTATCAACGGGCTATGGAGATGCCCATCAATAGATATCAATGTGAGTGAGTAGGGATTGCCATGCAACTGATGCACTAGAGCTATAAGTGTATGAAAGCTCAACAAGAAACTAAGTGGGTGTGCACCCAACTTGCTTGGTCACGAAGACCTAGGGCATTTTGAGGAAGCCCATCATTGGAATATACAAGCCAAGTTCTATAATGTAAAATTCCCACTGGTATATGAAAGTGACAACATAGGAGACTCTCTATCATGAAGATCATGGTGCTACTTTGAAGCACAAGTGTGGTAAAAGGATAGTAGCATTGTCCCTTCTCTCTTTTTCTCTTTTTGGGCCTTCCCATTTTTATGGCCTTTCTCTTTTTTTTTTCATCCGGAGTCTCATCCCGACTTGTGGGGGAATCATAGTCTCCATCATCCTTTCCTCACTTGGGACAATGCTCTAATAATGATGATCATCACACTTTTATTTTCTTACAACTCAAAAATTACAACTTGATACTAGAACAAAATATGACTCTATGCGAATGCCTCCGGCGGTGTACCGGGATGTGCAATGAATCAAGAGTGACATGTATGAAAGAATTATGAACGGTGGCTTTGCCACAAATACGATGTCAACTACATGATCATGCAAAGCAATATGACAATGATGAAGCGTGTCATAATAAACGGAACAGTGGTAAGTTGCATGGCAATATATCTCGGAATGGCTACGGAAATGCCATAATAGGTATGTATGGTGGCTGTTTTGAGGAAGGTATAAGGTGGGTGTATGGTACCAGTGAAAGTTGCGCGGTACTAGAGAGGCTAGCAATGGTGGAAGGGTGAGAGTGCGTATAATCCATGGACTCAACATTAGTCATAAGAACTCACATACTTATTGCAAAAATCTATTAGTTATTGAAACAAAGTACTACATACATGCTCCTAGGGGGTAGATTGGTAGGAAAAGACCATCGCTCGTCCCCGACCGCCACTCATAAGGAAGATAATCAATAAATAAATCATGCTTCGACTTCATCACATAACGGTTCACCATACGTGCATGCTACGGGAATCACAAACTTTAACACAAGTATTTCTCAAGTTCACAACTACTCAACTAGCATGAATCTAATATCACCATCTTTATATCTCAAAACAATCATCAAGTATCAAACATCTCATAGTATTCAATGCACTTTTAATGATAGTTTTTATTATACCCATCTTGGATGCCTATCATATTAGGACTAATTTTATAGCCAAAGCAAACTACCGCGCTGTTCTATAAGACTCTCAAAATAGTATAAGTGAAGCATGAGATATCAATAATTTTTATAAAATAAAACCACCACCGTGCTCTAAAAAGATATAAGTGAAGCACTAGAGCAAAATTATCTAGCTCAAAAGATATAAGTGAAGCACATAGAGTATTCTAATAAATTCCGATTCATGTGGGTCACTCCCAAAAGGTGTGTATAGCAAGGATGATTGTGATAAACTAAAAAGCAAAGACTCAAATCATACAAGACGCTCCAAGCAAAACACATATCATGTGGTTTATGAAAATATAGCATCATGTAAAGTTACCGATGGACGAAGATGAAAGAGGGGATGCCTTCCGGGGCATCCCCAATCTTAGGCTTTTGGTTATCCTTGAATTTTCCCTTGGAGTGCCATGGGCATCCCCAAGCTTAGGCTCTTTCCACTCCTTATTCCATAATCCATCAAATCTTTACCCAAAACTTAAAACTTCACAACACAAGACTCAACAGAAAATCTCATGAGCTCCGTTAGTATAAGAAAACAAAACACCACTTAAGGTACTGTAATGAACTCATTATTTATTTATATAGGTGTTAAACCTACTGTATTCCAACTTCTCTATGGTTCATACCCCCCGATACTAGCCATAGATTCATCAAAATAAGCAAACAACACACGAAAAACAGAATCTGTCAAAAACAGAACAGTCTGTAGTAATCTGTAGGTTACGAATACTTATGTAACCCAAAAATTCTAAAATAAATTGGTGGACGTGAGGAATTTGTCTATTAATCATCTGCAAAAATAATCAACCTAATCGCACTCTCCAGTAAAAAATGGCAGCAAATCTCATGAGCACTAAAGTTTCTGTTTTTTACAGCAAGATCGCAAAAACTTCCCCCAAGTCTTCCCAAAGGTTCTACTTGGCACAAACACTAATTAAAAGCATAAAACCATATCCAAAAAGAATCTAGATGCATTATTCATTACTAAACAGGAACAAAAAACAAGAACAAAAATAAAAATAAAATTGGGTTGCCTCCCAACAAGAGCTATCGTTTATCGCCCCTAGCTAGGCATAAAAACAAGAATAGATCTAGGTATTGTCATCTTTGGTATGCAATCCATAGGTGGATCTCATAATAGATTCATAACATAATTTAATTTTATTTCTATGAAAGTGTTCCATGCCTTTCCTTAACGGAAATTGGAATCTAATATTACCTTATTTCATATCAACAATTGCACCAATCGTTCTAAGGAAAGGTCTACCAAGAATAATAGGACATGTAGGATTGCAATCTATATCAAGAAAAATGAAATCTACATGCACATAATTCCTATTTGCAACAATAAGAACATCATTAATCCTTCCCATAGGTTTCTTAATAGTGGAATCTGCAAGATGCAAATTTAAAGAACAATCATCAAATTCACGGAAACCTAACACATCACACAAAGTTTTTGGAATCGTGGAAACACTAGCACCCAAATCACATAAAGCAAAGCATTCATGATCTTTAATATTAATTTTAATAGTAGGTTCCCACTCATCATAAAGTTTTCTAGGGATAGAAACTTCTAATTCACGCTTTTCTTCATAAGATTGCATTAAAGCATCAACGATACGTTTGGTAAAAGCTTTATTTTGACTATAAACATGAGGAGAATTTAACACGGATTGCAACAAGGAAATACAATCTATTAAAGAACAATTATCATAATTAAATTCCTTGAAATCCAAAATAGTGGGTTCATTGATATGTAAAGTTTTGAACTCTTCAACCCCACTTTTACCAATTTTTGCATCAAGATCTAAAAACTCCGAATCATTGGGACGCCTATTAACTAAAGTTGACTCATCTCTAGTCCCATAATTATCAATATTCACAATGCAAAACAAGGATTTAATAGGAGACACATCAAACCCTTTTAGATCTTCATCATTATTATCATGAAAACTAGAAGAACACGCTTTCATAAAGCTATCTTTTTTTGCACGCATCCTAGCGGTTCTTTCTTTGCACTCATCAATGGAAATTCTCATGGATTTGAGAGACTCATTTATATCATGCTTAGGTGGAATAGATCTAAGTTTCAAATAATCAACATCAAGAGAAATTCTATCCACGTTCCTAGCCAACTCATCAATCTTAGACAATTTTTCTTCAATCAAAGCATTGAAACTCTTTTGCGAACTAATAAATTCTTTAATACTAGATTCAAATTCAGAGGGAATCTTATTATAATTTACATAAGAATTGTTGTAGGAATTACCATAATTATTAGATGAATTACTAGGATACGTCCTAGGATTAAAGTTTCCTCTATACGCGCTGTTACCAAAATTGTTCCTACCAACAAAATTCACATCCATAGATTCATTATTATTCTCAATCAAAGTAGACAAAGGAAAATCATTAGGATCAACAAGAGCACTCTTATTAGCAAGCAACTTCATAAGTTCAATCATCTTTCCACTCAAAACATTAATTTCTTCTATCGCGTGAACCTTTTTACTAGTAGATCTTTCGGTGTGCCATTGAGAATAATTAACCATAATATTATCTAGGAGTTTGGTAGCTTCTCCTAAAGTGATTTCCATAAAAGATTTCTAGAAGCAAATTTCAATCCGGCGTAAAAAATTTGTATGATCATCCATAAATTCAAACCATGAGTAGGGCAATTATGAATCATTAATTTCATCCTCTCTCAAGATTGTGCAACATGCTCATGATCTAGTTGCTTAAAATTCATAATATGGTTTCTAAGAGAGATTGAGGGAGTCCTGGATTAGGGGGTGTTTGGGTAGCCGGACTACACCTTCAGCCGGACTGCTGGACTATGAAGATACAAGATTGAGGACTTCGTCCCGTGTCCGGATGGGACTTTCCTTGGCGTGGAAGGCAAGCTTGGCGATACGGATATTCAAGATCTCCTACCATTGTAACCAACTCTGTGTAACCCTAACCCTATCCGATGTCTATATAAACCGGAGGGTTGCAGTCCGTAGGACATCAACTCCATATACAACAATCATACCATAGGCTAGCTTCTAGGGTTTAGCCTCCTTGATCTCGTGGTAGATCTACTCTTGTATTACCCATATCATCAATATTAATCAAGCAGGAGTAGGGTATTACCTCCATCAAGAGGGCCCGAACCTGGGTAAAAACATCGTGTCCCTTGTCTCCTGTTACCATCCGGCCTTGACGCACAGTTCGGGACCCCCTACCCGAGATCCGCCGGTTTTGACACCGACATTGGTGCTTTCATTGAGAGTTCCTCTGTGTCGTCGCCTTTAGGCCTGATGGCTCCCTTGATCATCAACAACGATGAGGTCCAGGGTGAGACTTTTCTCCCTGGATAGATCTTCATCTTCGGCGGCTTCGCACCGCGGGCCAATTCGCTTGGCCACCTGGAGCAGATTGAAAGCTACGCCCCTGGCCATCAAGTCAGGTTTGGAAGCTTAAACTACACGACTGACATCCGCGGAGACTTGATCTTCGATGGGTTCGAGCCACGGCCAAGCGCGCCGCACTACCTCGAGGGGCATGATCTAGCTCTGCTTCCGGACAGTTTCCTGGAGGCTACACACGCACAGGTTCCGACCCCTAACTCGGAGCCTATTGCGCCAATCGAGGATGAGCGGTTGGACGTCACCTCGGGGGCTGCGATCTCAAAGGCGATCGAGCCGAGCGCCAGCCCCGCACTCTGCATGACTCGTGACTCCAAGGATCCAGACTCCTCCCCGGACTCCGAACCCCCCGTGCCCCTGCCAATCGAATCCGATTGGGCGCTGATAATGGAGTTCACCGCCGCGGACATCTTTCAGCACTCGCCTTTTGGCGACATCCTGAATTCTCTCAAGTCTCTCTCTTTATCTGGAGAGCCCTGGCCGGATTACGGTCAGTGAGGATGGGATACGGACGATGAAGAAGTTCAAAGCCCACCCACCACCCACTTTGTATCCACTGTCGATGATTTAACCGACATGCTTGACTTCGGCTCCAAAGACATTGACGGTATGGACGACGATGTAGGAGATGAACAGGAGCCAGCACCTGTAGGGTGCTGGAAGGCCACCTCGTCATATGACATATATATGGTGGATACTCCAAAAGATGGAGATGGCGATGGAACAGCGGGGGATGACACCTCCAAGAAATAGCCAAAGCGCCGGCGTCAGCGGTGCCACTCTAAATCCCGCGAAAGCAAAAATGGTGATTCCGGCATGGGAGATAATACTACCCCGGATAGCGCCACCCCAGCAAGATTCGGCACGGGAAGATGGAGAAGCCAGCCCTCAGGAGAGAGCGGCAGACCAAGAGGTCGAGGATGATAACTATACGCCTCCCTCCGAAGACGAGGCAAGCCTCGATGACGACGAATTCGTCGTACCATCAGACCCCGCTGAACAAGAGCGTTTCAAACGCAGGCTTTTAGCCACGACAAGCAGCCTCGAGAAAAAGCAGCAACAACTTAGAGCTGACCAAGATTTGCTAGTTGACAGATGGACTGAAGTCCTTGCGGCCGAAGAGTATGAACTCGAACGCCCCTCCAAGAGTTACCCAAAGCGCAGGCCGCTACCCCGATCAGAGGAGGAAGCACCTACATCACCAGCACACGACGTGACAGATCGGCCACCTCGCGGCCGCGATAGAGAGGCTTCTCGGCCCTCCACCCAAGCCATGTCCCGACGCCGCTCAACTAAGGCACGAGAAAATGCGCCAGACCTGCGAGACGTACTAGAGGATAAGGCAAGACAAACAAGATCGATCTATGGATCACGCAGGCGCCCTACGGCACGTGACAATGATCTTCACTCCAGATACAACAAATCCGGCCAGGCCGAACACAACAGACATAGCTCTTCCAAGCTGCGTCGTGATATAGCCCAGTACAGAGGCGTCGCACACCCGCTATGCTTCACGGATGAAGTAATGGATCATAAAATCCCAGATGGTTTCAAACCCGTAAACATCGAATCATACGATGGCACAACAGATCCGGCGGTATGGATCGAGGATTATCTCCTTCACATCCACATGGCATGCGGCGATGATCTACACGCCATCAAATACCTCCCGCTCAAACTTAAAGGACCGGCCCGACATTGGCTTAACAACTTGCCAGCAGACTCAATCGGTTCTTGGGAGGACCTGGAAGCCGCATTCCTCGACAACTTCCAGGGCACTTACGTGCGACCACCGGATGCCGACGACTTAAGCCACATAATTCAGCAGCCAGAGGAATCGGCCAGGCAATTCTGGACATGGTTCCTAACAAAGAAAAACCAGATAGTCGACTGTCCGGACGCAGAGGCCCTAGCAGCCTTCAAGCATAACATCTGCGACGAGTGGCTCGCCCGGCACCTGGGACAGGAAAAGCCAAAATCTATGGCAGCCCTCACGACACTCATGACCCGCTTTTGCGCGGGAGAAGACAGCTGGCTAGTTCGTAGTAACAACTTATCAAAGAACCCTGGTAATTCGGATACCAAGGACAAAAGTGGCAGGACACGTCGGAATAAGCAAAAACGCCACGTTAGCAGCGATAGCAATGAAGATACGGCAGTCAATGCCGACTTCAGAGGCTATAAATCCGGTCAGCGGAAAAAGCCACTCAAAAAGAATACTCAGGGCCCGTCTAGTTTGGACCGAATACTCGACCGCTTGTGCCAGATACATGGCACCCCCGAAAGGCCAGCCAATCACACTAACAGGGATTGTTGGGTGTTCAAGCAGGCAGGTAAGTTAAGAGCCGAAAACAAAGACAAGGGGCTGCACAGCGACGACGAGGAGGAGCCCAGGCCGCCAGACAACAATGGACAGAAGGGTTTTCCCCCACAAGTGCAGACGGTGAACATGATATACGCAACCCACATTCCCAAGAGGGAGCGGAAGCGTGCGCTATGGGATGTATATGCTTTGGAGCCAGTCGCCCCAAAGTTCAACCCATGGTCCTCCTGCCCGATCACTTTTGATCGAAGGGACCATCCCACTAGCATCCGTCATGGAGGCTTCGCCGCATTGGTTCTCGACCCAATCATCGACGGATTTCATCTCACAAGAGTCCTCATGGATGGCGGCAGTAGCCTGAACCTGCTTTACCAGGATACAGTGCGGAAAATGGGCATAGATCCCTCAAGGATTAAACCCACAAAAACGACCTTTAAAGGCGTTATACCAGGTGTAGAAGCCAACTGTACAGGCTCAGTAACACTTGACGTGGTCTTCGGATCCCCGGACAATTTCCGAAGCAAAGAGTTAATCTTCGATATAGTCCCGTTTCGCAGTGGCTATCACGCCCTGCTCGGACGAATCGCATTCGCAAAGTTCAACGCGGTGCCGCACTACGCATATCTCAAGCTTAAGATGCCAGGCCCTCGTGGAGTAATCACGGTCAATGAAAATACCGAATGCTCCCTCCATATGGAGGAGCACACGGTGGCTCTCGCAGCAGAAGTACAAAGTAGCCTTCTTAGGCAATTCTCCAGTCCGGCCGTTAAAAAGCTAGACACTGCCAAGCGCGCCCGGAGTAACCCACAGCAGGACCGCCTGGCATGCTCTGAGCAAGCGTAGCAATGTGGTCCCAACCCCCGCTCTCGCGACATAGCGAAACCAGTGCCTCATGTACATAACTACGCCCTTGAAATACCATGGGCACAGGGGAAGGGGCACAATAACGGCACACCCAAAATACGGCTTAAAACGTACTAGGGGCTGCTGGATTCTTTTTTTAATTTTTTCTTACTTTCAGGACTCCATACTTCGGATGACCTGTTCGGCAATTCGACTGCCGCACAAACGATGCAAGATCCAGGGAGGCAGACAAGCCATGCCGCACTATGAAACTCCCAGGTGGTCTCTGTTACGAGCAGTATACCTGTTTTGAATACAATTCTGCGGCCTGCCCCTGGTCAGGACATGTTAAATAGTCCAATATCTTTTTGCTTATCGCACTATTTGTATCGTTCGGCTTTGATAAATAGCCTCTCTATAAACAATGCATAGCTTTTTGTCTATTTTTTGCATTATCCTCTTTTCACATATATGTTTATTAAATAACATGATTGCACCCGTACACCATGGTACGGCAAACACGCTAGGGGCTTCAGTACCCCTCATTATGGTGTGAGAAGTCCGTACACTTTCACAAGTGCGGCACCCCGAACTTATAGCACTATATGGATCGGCTCCGAATCATGATTTGGGTCAATAGTGGGTTTTGCCCGGCTCCTATGTTCTGGGGCCTTACATTCCGCTATATCGGCTAAGGTAGCACTAGGAGAACCACTGCGATTGTGCCCCGGTTCAGCTGGGTTAAGCACCTCAGTGGAGAAAGCTAAAACTGACTGTCATGATGAGGCGAGAGACCGGTCGCTGTTCGAGAGATTTTTCGAGTCCCTAAAGACTTATGCCGCTTCGAGCGAGGAGCTGGCTTTGTCCGGCCAAGGCATGGATAGCGCCCCAAACTCGGTCTTCCGAACTTGGGGCTTCGCCGAAATTTAAAATTATGGAGTTCTATGGCTAAGTGAGAGTGTTCAAGCATTATAGTCCGATTGCCTAGTTTGTTGTGCTGAGCGCCTCCCTCGAAGGACCCAACTATGGGAAAAAGAGCACTCAGGTTTATCCCGAACACCCAGCACTAGTGGCATGGGGGCAGAAGCCGACGACTGGCCATCTCTCAATTTTTTGATAAACGGCCGCACAGAAAGTAATATTTTAAATTCAATAAGCATTGCTTAGCGCATATGAACAAGTTTTCAGCGCACAGGATAAACACGAGCGAGTTCATTCAAAAATCACATCCTTGGTACATTCATCCGCCACAAGGCGGGCACCTGCAAGAACATCCTTGTAGTAGTTCTCGGGCTTGCGATGCTCCTTCCCCGGCGGCGGCCCGTCCTTCACAAGCTTCTCACCGTCCAGCTTACCCCAGTGCACCTTTGCACGGGCAAGGGCCCGACGGGCACCTTCGATGCAGACGGAGCGCTTGATGACCTCGAGCCTCGGACAGGCCTCCACCAGCCGCCGCACCAGCCCGAAATAGCTCCCAGGCAGGGCCTCTCCGGGCCACAGCCGAACTATGAAGCCCTTCATGGCCTGTTCGGCCGCCTTGTGGAGCTCGACCAGCTGTTTGAGCTGGTCGCTCAAGGGCAGAGGGTGTCCGGCCTCAGAATACCGAGACCAGAACACCTTCTCCGTCGAGCTGCCCTCTTCAGCTCGGTAGAATGCGGCGGCGTCGGATACGCTGCGGGGAAGATTTGCGAATGCCCCTGGAGAGCTCCGGATTTGGGTAAGTAACAAGTAGTTTACTTTTATATTTCTGCTTTGCATAAAGAATGCCTTACCCGCTGCTATCTTCCTCATCTCCTCCAACTCTTGGAGGGCCTTTTGGGCTTCGGCCTTGGCAGACTTGGCAGTCTCAAGGGCCGTCGCGAGCTCGGATGCTTGCGCCTTTGACTCAAGCTCCAAACTCTCATGTTTTTTCATGAGAGCCTGAAGCTCTTGCTGCACCTCGCCGACCTAAGCCCCAAGTCTGTCTCGCTCGGTGCGCTCTGCGGCCGTTTTCTTTTCGGCCTCAGAACAACGCCTGCTTAAGGGTCGCCACCTCAGTCATGGCCCCTATAATAAGCAGTGCAATCCTGTTATTTTTTTGCGATCACGCCTTTTTATAGGCACTTTTTCTGTAAGGTATTTCTTACCTTCTTTCTCCTCGAGCCGCCGCTTGGCAAGGCCGAGCTCTTGCTCGGTCCGCTTGAGGTCCTACTTCAGGACACCCACCTCCGCAGTCAGTGCGGCGGTGGATAGCAGCGAAGCCTGCATACGCATATTGACTCTTTTTTGTTAGACTCCTGTGAAATTTAATAGATCCTCTATTCGGGTTTTCTTTCCGAACGCCAAATAGAGCATCAGGGGCTACTGCCTATGCGGTAATATTTTTACATATTTTTACTTACCTCGAAGCCTGTTAGAAGGCTAGCGCAAGCTTCAGTCAGTCCGCTCTTGGCGGACCGAACCTTCTGGATCACCGTACTCATAATAGTACGGTGCCCCTCGTCGATGGAGGCGCCGTCAAGCACCTCCAGCAGATTGTCCGGCACCTCCGGTTGGATGGAGGCCGCCGGCTCAGAAGGCTTGCTCCTCTTGGAAGGAGTTCGCCTACCGCGGTCCGGAACTGTGGAAGATTCCGGCGCGGTGTCCGGCGCAAAGCCGGACTTGGAGCCCTGGGGGGCCTTATCCCCTTCACTCCTGGAGTCCGGGAGGTTGCCTTGCGGCTCCTCCGGGACCACCTCCTCCTGCCCCGGAGCTTGTCGCGACGCCACTTCGGCGTCGTCTGCAGTGCGGGGGGAGACAGCGGGCGGAACTGAGTTCACGTCTGATGAGTCCAGGGAGCCGCCCGACAATTCGTTGAATTCGGCCCGAGGCGGGCTGCAGAATTATGTTCGACATTAGGGAAAGCTGTGCAACAAAGGGACATCATGAGTTACTCTGATATCCGAACTTACGATTTCGCCAGACGCTTGGCCCTGTTTGGCCACTCCTCTTCGCCCTCTTCGGCGTCAGTGGAGTAGTCCGGCGGAGCGGTCTTCCTTTTCCTGGACCCCTCGGCCTCCCCTGTTGGGGCGGCCTTCCTCTTCTCCCCTCCCTCCGCCGGGGGGGAGAGTTTTCTTCTTCATCCTCCTCGTTTTCACGGGAAGAGGGCGTTTCGGACTCGTCGGATGATGAGTCCGACACCACCACGTTACGGGCACTCTTTTAAGTCCCCGTGGTCTTCTTCTTCTTGGCCTTCTTCTCCGGCACCACATAAGGCGCCGGAACCAGCAGCTTCACTAGTAGAGCTGGGGCTGGGTCTTCGGGCAGCGGAGCCGGACAGTTAATCGGTCCAGATATCGCCCGCCAAGCCTGTCAAAGGTAAGGGAGTTTAGATCCCGCATAGAGTCAAACTATGAAAAAAGCTTAACATCCTGTAAAAGGTGAAGATAGCTTACCTCGCTAGCGTGACACTGCGAGCTGTATCCGCGGTCCTCGGAAGCGGATGCGGGAGCCTCGGCGCCCTTGAATAGCACCTTCCAGGCATCTTCGTACATCGTGTCGAAGAGCCTGCTAAGGGTTTGGTGCTGCGCCGGGTTGAACTCCCACAGATTAATCTCCCGTTGTTGGCACGGGAGGATCCGGCGGACGAGCATAACCTGGATTACATTAACAAGCCGGATTGGCTTGTTAACCAGGGACTGGATGCATGTTTGCAATCCGGTCACCTCTTTTTCGTCACCCCACGACAGGCCCGTCTCTTTCTAGGACATAAGCTGCGTGGGGGGTCCGGACCGGAACTCGGGGGCTGCGATCCATTTCGGATCGCGTGGCTCGGTGATATAAAACCACCCGGATTGCCACCCCTTTAGGGTCTCCACAAAAGAGCCCTCGAACCATAGGATGTTGGCCATCTTGCCCGCCATGATGCCTCCGCACTCTGCCTGGCTGCCGCGCACCACCTTGGGCTTGATGTTGAAGGTCTTGAGCCAGAGGCCGAAATGAGGGCGGACGCGGAGGAAAGCCTTGCACACGACGATAAACGCCGAGATGTTGAGGATGAAGTTCGGGGCCAGATTGTGGAAATCCGGGCCATAGTAGAACATGAGCCCCCGGACAAATGGGTGGAGTGGAAAACCTAGTCCGCGGAGGAAGTGGGGAAGAAATACTACCCTCTCATGGGGCCTTGGGGTGGGGAGAAGCTGCCCCTTTTCGGGAAGCCGGTGCACGATGTCCTTAGACAGTTATCCGGCCTTCCTTAGCTTCTTGACTTGGCCCTCCGTGGCGGTGGAGACCATCCACTTGCCTCCCACTCCGGACATTGCTGGAGAAGGTTGAGGTGGGAAGGGCGGGCTTGGGCGCTGGAGCTCGAGTGCGCAGGAGATGGATAGGCAAAGGAGGAAGAAGGCGTAGGTAAAAAAGGTGGATCCTTATCCCCTTATATGAGCGGATGCGGTTGTGCGTCCCCACCAGCCTAGTAAAACTCGCTTGCCTCCCGAGCGCCGTGATAAATGGCGTGGTTGGGTTACCCACGTCCGTATTGATGAGAATCCCGTAAAAGGGGTACACGATCTCTGCTTAGACAAGACGTGCTAAGGAAACCGCCTCGCAAAATGTGCTGAGGTGGAAAAGTAAAAACGATTCGAGTAAAGGACTTGGCCGTAGTGTGATGGCGCACTGCGGAATACGTCAGCAGATTTGATTTGTGTTAATATTATTCTCTCTATGGCAATATGTGGAAACTTATTTTGCAGAGCCGGACACTACTCTTGGTGTTTACAATCTTCTATGAAGGACTTGGAGGAGGAACCCACCTTGCAATGCCGAAGACAATCTCCGCGCCGGACTCGTCGTCATTGAAGCCTGGTTCAGGGGCTACTGAGGGAATCCTGGATTAGGGGGTGTTCGGGTAGCCGGACTATACCTTCAGCTGGACTCCTGGACTATGAAGATACAAGATTGAGGACTTCGTCCCGTGCCCGGATGGGATTTTCCTTGGCGTGGAAGGCAAGCTTGGCGATACGGATATTCAAGATCTCCTACCATTGTAACCGACTCTGTGTAACCCTAACCCTATTCGGTGTCTATATAAACTGGAGGGTTGTAGTCCGTAGGACATCAACTCCATATACAACAATCATACCATAGGCTAGCTTCTAGGGTTTAGCCTCCTTGATATCGTGGTAGATCTACTCTTGTACTACCCATATCATCAATATTAATCAAGCAGGAGTAGAGTATTACCTCCATCAAGAGGGCCCGAACCTAGGTAAAAACATTGTGTCCCTTGTCTCCTGTTACCATCCGGCCTTGACACACAGTTCGGGACCCCCTACCCGAGATCCGCCGGTTTTGACGCCGACAGAGATGATCTTAGCGGGAGGAAAATACTTAGAGATAAAAGCATCTTTGCACTTATTCCAAGAATCAATACTATTTTTAGGCAAATAAGCAAACCAAGTTTTAGCACGATCTCTAAGCGAAAACGGAAATAGCTTCAATTTGACAATATCATTATCCACATCCTTTTTATTTTGCATGTCACACAAATCAACAAAGTTGTTTAGATGGGTAGCGACATCTTCACTAGGAAGGCCATCAAATTTATCTTTCATGACAAGATTCAGCAAAGCGGTATTAATTTCACAAGATTCAACATCGGTAAGAGGAGCAATCGGAGTGCTAATCAAATCACACAATTTAGTATTGTCTTGAGACATTGTGACAAACAATCCAACACACAAGCACACAAGAAGCAAGCAAAAAGAGGTGAATCAAAAAGAGGCGAGCAGAAAAGAGGACGAACGGAAAAGAGGGCGAATAAAACGGCAAAGGTGAAGTGGGGGAGAGGAAAACGAGAGGCAAATGGCAAATAATGTAATGCGAGGGATAAGAGTTTGTGATGGGTACTTGGTGTGTCTTGAATTGACTTGACTTGGCATATATCTCCCCGGCAACAGCGCCAGAAATCCTTCTTGCTACCTCTTGAGCACTGCATTGGTTTTCCCTTGAAGAGGAAAGGGTGATGCAGCAAAGTTGCGTAAGTATTTCCCTCAGTTTTTGAGAACCAAGGTATCCATCCAGTAGAGGAGACTACACGCAAGTCGCCTCGCACCTACACAATCAAATAAGAACCTTACAACAAACATGATGAAGGGGTTGTCAATCCCTTCACGCCCACTTGCAAAAGTGAGATCTGATAGAGATAATAAGATAAATATTTTTGGTATTTTTATCATATAGATTGAAAGTAAAGATTGCAAAGTAAAATAGATTGGAAACTTATATGATGGAAAATAGACCCGGGGGCCATAGGTTTCACTAGTGGCTTCTCTCAAGATAGCATAAGTATTACGGTGGGTAAACAAATTGCTGTCGAGCAATTGATAGAAAAGTGCATAATTGTGAGAATATATAGGCATGATCATGCATATAGGCATCACGTCTGCGACAAGTAGACCGAAACGATTCTGCATCTACTACTATTACTCCACACATCGACCGCTATCCAGCATGCATCTAGAGTGTTAAGTTCATAAGAACAGTGAAACGCATTAGGCAAGATGACATGATGTAGAGGGATAAACTCAAGCAATATGATATAAACCCCATCTTTTTATCCTCGATGGCAACAATACAATACGTGTCTTGCTGCCCCTGCTGTCACTGGGAAAGGACACCGCAAGATTGAACCCAAAGCTAAGCACTTCTCCCATTGCAAGAAAGATCAATCTAGTAGGCCAAACCGAACTGATAATTCGAAGAGACTTGCAAAGATAACAAATCATACATAAAAGAATTCAGAGAAGAACCAAACATTGTTCATAGATAATCTTGATCATAAACCCACAATTCATCGGATCCCGACAAACACAACGCAAAAAGATTTACATGGTATAGATCTCCAAGAAGATCAAGGAGAACTTTGTATTGAGATCAAGGGAGAGAATAAGCCATCTAGCTAATAACTATGGACCCGAAGGTCGGTGGTAAACTACTCACACATCATCGGAGAGGCTATGGTGTTGATGTAGAAGTCCTCCGTGATCGATTCCCCTCTGGCGGAGCTCCGGAAAAGGCCCGAAGATGGGATCTCTTGGGTATAGAAGGTTGCGGCAGTGGATATAGGGTTTTGTGGTGCTCTTGGTTGTTTTGGGGTATATGAAAATATATAGGCGCAAGAAGTCGGTCAGGGGAGCCACGAGGATGGGGGCGCGCCTCCCTGCCTCGTGGCCGCCTCGATGCTTCCTTGACATCCACTCCAAGTCTCTTGGATTGCGCTTGGTCCAAAAATCACTCTCCCGAAGGTTTCATTCCGTTTGGATTCCATTTGATATTCCTTTTCTACGAGACACTGAAATAGGCAAAAAACAGCAATTTGCACTAGGCCTTTGGTTAGTAGGTTAGTCCGAAAAATAATATAAAAGTGTATAATAAAGCCCATTAAACATACAAAACAAATAATATAATAGCATGTAACAAACAAAAATTATAGATACGTTGGAGACGTATCAAATGCCTAACCATAACGGTTTGAAAAATCATATTTTGTGTACTTGTGTGCGAGTTAATTCCATGTGCAGTAAATTAGAAGGAATTTTTGAACATATTGGTCTCAAGGCATGGGCACACATGCATGGAGTACCATGGCATTTTAATTCCAAAAAATAAAAAAATGATCAGAAAAACATGAAACCTTGCTTGATTTAATGTCATGCCACCAAGATGATGTGGTAACAAAATTGGCATGTTTGACGAAAGTTTGGACACACACCCCTCACAAACCAGAGCAACTCACTAGAAGGTTCGTGGTTCCGAGAGGGAACAATGCATGTTTAATGGCAAACGGGAGATAGCTTCCTCTTACGGCCTTCAAATTTTTTCTACGTTGAACATGCACTAATACAACCGTCTTGTGAAAAGTTGAAAAATTTCAGAGGTCATTTGACCTTTTAAAGACATTTAAGTGATTTTCTAACCATTAAATGACTGTAATTCAAATTTGAACTATATCTACATGCAACGCCTAACCATAACGGTTTGAAAATTCATATTTTTGTGTACTTGTGTGCGAGTTAGAAAATCATCAGACGATGTAAATATCTGGTGTTCAAAAAAGAAAATGTAAAGATCTGGCAAGACAACCGGCCCCAACATGATTGGCAGTCTATCTCGTGGCTAGAGGTTTGGTAGGTGAATGGTGGGGATCATTAATCACACAAGGTTCTGAATTGGAAACTGTCAGCTATTATGTTGACACACGGATTTTGGCTATTATGTTCACACACTGATTTTGCTGCGTAATCGTGTGTAATTCAAACTGCAGTACTCATAAATTCTGGCGATCGATGTTTGTACTGGCCCCGTCGATCTATATTCCGGTCGCCAATAAATACTACCTTACTCACATCGTCCCGCCTGCATTCTCATCTACATCCTCCCCTGGCTCGCCCTCTCTCTCTCTCTCTCAAATCTCTGCCATGGCGCCGCCGATCTGCCCACACGCCAACGAGGAGTCATCACCCCCCGAGGACGCTCACTCCATTGTCTATCTGTTTTTGTATACTAATTTGAATCTAGTTGTTATCATCCACATATACAGAATGGAAAGCGTATATACACACATTGAAACAGAACATATAAGAATGGAAAACAGAGTACACACATTGAAACATAGCAATAAACAGAGCAATATTATGATTTCTGTGAATACATAGCTATCCACGTCGAAACGACTTCTCAAAATAAAATGCGTCCATGAGACCATGATCAATAGCCCTTGCCTACGGTAGCTCTTGGCTCTGCCTGAACTCGTGCAGGCGTTCGTCCAAGCGGTCGACACGCTTGAGGTACATCTGGAGCGCGATCTCAAGCTCTAAGTTGGCTATTTTATCAGAGATCACCAGCTCGAGGATGCGATGGCCATGTTCCTGTACTGCGCCCAGGTGGAGACCTGTGCCAAGGAGGCGGTCGAGCCTACGGACCAGCGCGTTTGCATCCAGCGGCCCGTGGACAAGGCAAATGGCGGCACCCATGCGAACGGCGCAGCGAGCGCCCGGTGCAAGTACGGCGCGGCTGGCCTCTGGTGCAAGTATGACGCTGAGGGCCTCTGCCCACTCCTGGCGAGGAATGGGGGTACTGACCGGACGTGTACCCAGCTGCGACGCCATGTCGACAGCAGGCAAGCGCCGATGGATCCGCTCTTGCTGTGCGGTGCTCCAACGGCATCGCCGTGCGGTGAGACACAGCCTATCGGCGCAGACGCGCCTAGCTTGCTCTGTGGCGCGCCATCAATCATGTTGTGCGGCGAGCTGCAGCCTGTCAGCACTGACATGCCTATCTTGATCCGCGGCGCTCAAGCGCCATGCGCCAAAGGTTTGCTCAACCCTGGAGATGACGCGCATCACGACATCGTCCATCGCGTTGTCGGGGAGCGCCTCGGCCTCGACGGGCCGTGGCGCCTGCTCATTTTCCTCATTGACGATGTTGATGGCAGAGGCGACGCTTTGGTGGGTTGGCATGCTTGGAAAAGGCGGGTGTGCTACAGGCCGCGCTTGTCACGTCTGTTCATCGCACGCCGCCTATGCGCAATATCGCTAGGTGGCGGGAAACAGGTTAGGAAATGGTGGGAAACGGTGGCATGTTCATTAAACGCCATCAATTAATGGAAACTTAGCATAGAAGGAACATCGAGCTAGCACAAGAAGGAGATGATGATCAGATGAACACGTACCACACTAGGGAACCGTTTCTGTTATTATCGGTATTCGCACACATTTCTGATTACAGACCTGTTTGTGGCGTATCACAAACATCTTGTTATATTGAACCATTTATGTTCTCTTGCCTCAACGCAAACAGTTCATCCGAGTGAACCACATGCCGTATATCGCACACACCTTCATCTGGCTGCCTGTTTCTTTTGTGTTGCCTAATCACAAACAGTTCATCCAAGTAAATCGTATGTTGTACATCGCACACACCTTCATCTGGCTGCCTGTTTCTTTTGTTCCTTGTCATCACAAACGGTTAACTGAGCTGAACCATATGCCCTGCATCGCACATGCAACTAAAATTTGAACCGTGTCTGATGCATTCTCCATCGCAAACATTTTGCACCTTTTTGACGGGTTTTTTACACCACCGTTTGCGATTATGGCATCGTGCAGAGTTTCGTCGAAGGGTCTCTTATCGTAGTGTCGCGTTAGCAACATCCTGTAGTAGTGTGATGCGTCTCCAATGTATCTATAATTTTTGATTGTTCCATGCTATTATATTATCTGTTTTGGATGTTTAATGGGCTTTAATATGCTCTTTTATATTATTTTTCGGGCTAACCTATTAATCGGAGGCCCAGTGCCAGTTTCTGTTTTTTTGCCTATTTCAGTGTTTCACAAAAATGGAATATCAAACAGAATCCAAATGGAACGAAACCTTCGCGAGGATCTTTCTTGGAACAAACGCAATCCAGGAGACTTGGAGTGGAAGTCAGAGACGCAACAAGGCGGCCACGAGGTAGGAGGGTGCGCCCAGGGGGGTAGGCACGCCCCCCACCCTCGTGGGCCCCTCGTAGCTCCACCGAAGTACTTCTTTCGCCTATATATATATATACTCTTATACCCTAAAAACATCTAGGTGAGCCACGAAACCACTTTTCCACCGCCGGAACCTTCTGTACCCGTGAGATCCCATCTGGGGGCCTTTTCCGGCGATTTGCCGGAGGGGGATTCGATAATGGAGGGCTTCTACATCAACACCATAGCCTCTCCGATGATGTGTGAGTAGTTTACCACAGACCTTCGGGTCCATAGTTATTAGCTAGATGGCTTCTTCTCTCTCTTTGATCTTCAATACAAAGTTCTCCTTGATTATCTTGGAGATCTATCCGATGTAATATTCTTTTGCGGTGTGTTTGCCGAGATCCAATAAATTGTAGATTTATGATCAAGTTTATCTATGAACAATATTTGTGTTCTTCTCTGAATTCTTATATGCATGATTTGATATCTTTGCAAGTCTCTTTGAATTATCGATTTAGTTTGGCCTACTAGATTGATCTTTCTTGCAATGGGAGAAGTGCTTAGCTTTGGGTTCAATCTTGCGGTGTCCTTTCCCAGTGATAGTAGGGGCAGCAAGGCACGTATTGTATTGTTGCCATTGAGGATAAAAAGATGGGGTTTATATCAATTGCTTGAGTTTATCCCTCTACATCATGTCATATTGCCTAAAGCATTACTCTGTTCTTATGAACTTAATACTCTAGATGCATGCTGGATAGTGGTCGATGTGTGGAGTAATAGTAGTAGATGCAGAATCATTTCAGTCTACTTAACACGGACGTGATGCCTATATTTCATAATCATGCCTAGATATTCTCATAACTATGTGCTCTTCTATCAATTGCTCGGCAGTAATTTGATCACCCACCGTAATACATGCTATCATGAGAGAAGCCACTAGTGAAACCTATGGCCCCCCGGGTCTATTTTATATCATATAAGTTTCCGATCTACAATTATAGTTTACTATTTATTTTGCAATCTTTACTTTTCAATCTATACAACAAAATACCAAAAATATTTATCTTATTATCTTTACCAGATCTCACTTTTGCAAGTGGCCGTGAAGGGATTGACAACACCTTTATCGCGTTGGTTGCTAGGTTCTTGATTGTTTGTGCAGGTACTAGGCGACTTGCGTGTAATCTCCTACTGGATTGATACCTTGGTTCTCAAAAACTGAGGGAAATACTTACGCTACTTTGCTGCATCACCCTTTCCTCTTGAAGGGAAAACAAACACATGCCCAAGAGGTAGCACTTGCCCGAGATTCGATCTTTGGTATCATCATACCTAGTTCAGTCTCATTACTGGCAAGTCTCTTTGCTCGTTTCGTAATGCATCATCCCGTGACTAACTCATTAGTTACATTGCTTGCAAGTCTCATAGTGATGTGCATTACTGAGAGGGCCTAGAGATACCCTTCGGTACACAAAGTGACAAATCCTAATCTCGATCTATGCCAACTCAACAAACACCATCGGAGACACCTGTATAGCATCTTTATAATCACCCAGTTACATTGTGACATTTGATAGCACACAAGGTGTTCCTCCGGTATTCGGGAGTTGCATAATCTCATAGTCATAGGAACATGTATAAGTCATGAAGAAAGCAATAGCAGTAAACTAAACGATCATAGTGCTAGGCTAACGAATGGGTCTAGTCCATCACATCATTCTCTAATGATGTTATCCCGTTCATCAAATGACAACACATGTCCATGGCTAGGAAACTTAACCATCTTTGATTAACGAGCTAGTCAAGTAGAGGCATACTAGGGACACTTTGTTTGTCTACGTATTCACACATGTATTATGTTTCCGGTTAATACAATTCTAGCATGAATAATAAACATTTATCATGAAATAAGGAAATAAATAATAGCTTTATTATTGCCTCTAGGGCATATTTCATTCTATCTCCCACTTGCACTAGAGTCAATAATCTAGTTCACATCGCCATGTGATTTAACACCAATAGTTCACATCTTTATGTGACTAACACCCATAGTTCACATCGCCATGTGACCAACACTCAAAAGGTTTACTAGAGTCAATAATCTAGTTCACATCGCTATGTGATTAACACCCAAGAGTAATAAGGTATGATCATGTTTTGCTTGTGAGAGAAATTTTAGTCTACGGGTCTGCAACATTCAGGTCCGTATGTATTTTGCAAATTTCTATGTCTACAATAGTCTGCACGGAGCTACTCTAGATAATTGCTCCCACCTTCAATATGTATCTAGATCGAGACTTAGAGTCATCCAGATCGGTGTCAAAGCTTGCATCGACGTAACTCTTTACGATGAACTCTTTGTCACCTCCATAACCGAGAAACATTTCCTTATTCGACTAAGGATAATTTTGACCGCTGTCCAGTGATCCACTCCTAAATCACTATTGTACCCTCTTGTCAAACTCAAGGTGAGGTACACAATAGGTCTGGTACACAGCATAGCATACTTTATAGAACTATGACTAAGGCATAGGGAATGACTTTTCATTCTCTTTCTATCTTCTACCGTGGTCGGGTTTTGAGTCTTTACTCAACTTCACACCTTACAACTCAGGCAAGAACCCCTTCTTTGACTGACCTATTTTGAACTCCTTCAAAATCTTATCAAGGTATGTACTCATTGAAAAAAACTTACCAAGCGTCTTGATCTATCTCTATTGATCTTGGTGGCCAATATGTAAGTAGCTTCACCGAGGTCTTTCTTTTGAAAAACTCATTTCAAATACTCCTTTATGCTTTCCAGAAAATTCTACATCATTTCTGATCAACAATATGTCATTCACATATACTTATCAGAAAGGTTGTAGTGCTCCCACTCACTTTCTTGTAAATACAGGCTTCACCGCAAGTCTGTATAAAACTAGATGCTTTGATCAACTCATCAAAGCGTATATTCCAATTCCAAGATGCTTGCACCAGTCCATAGATGGATCGCTGGAGCTCGCACACTTTGTTAGCACCTTTAGGATTGACAAAACCTTCTTGTTGCATCATATACAACTCTTCTTTAAGAAATCCAGTAAGGAATGTAGTTTTGACATCCATTCGGTAGATTTCACAAAATGTGGCAATTGCTAACATGATTCGGACAGACTTTAAGCATCGATACGAGTGAGAAAATCTCATCGTAGTCAACATCTTGAACTTGTCGAAAATATTTTGTGACAATTCGAGCTTTGTAGATAGAACACTACTATCAGCGTCTGCCTTCCTCTTGATGATCCATTTATTCTCTATGGCTTGCCGATCATCGGGCAAGTCACCAAAGTCCACACTTTGTTCTCATACATGGATCCCATCTCAGATTTCATGGCCTCTAGCCATTTCGCGGAATCTGGGATCATCATTGCTTCCTCATAGTTTGTAGGTTCGTCATGGTCTAGTAACATGACTTCCAGAATAGGATTATCGTACCACTCTGGTGCGGACCGTACTCTGGTTTACCTACGAGGTTCCGTAGTAACTTGTTCTGAAGTTTCCTGATCATCATCATTAGCTTCCTCACTAATTGGTGTAGGAATCACTGGAACTGATTTCTGTGATGAACTACTTTCCAATTCGGGAGAAGGTACAATTACCTCATCAAGTTCTACATTCCTCCCACTCACTTCTTTTGAGAGAAACCACTTCTCTAGAAAGGATCCATTCTTAGCAACGTATATTTTGCCTTCTGATCTGTGATAGAAGGTGTACCCAACATTTTCCTTTGGGTATCCTATGAAGACGCATTTCTCCGATTTGGGTTTGAGTTTATCAGGTTGATGCTTTTTCACATAAATATCACAATCCCAAATTTTAAGAAATGACAACCTGAGTTTCTTTCCAAACCACAGTCCATTTGGTGTCATCTCAAAGGATTTATATGGTGCCCTATTTAACATGAATGCAACTGTCTCTAATGCATAACCCCAAAATGATAGTGGTAAATCGGTAAGAGACATCATAGATCGCACCATATCTAATAAAGTATGGTTATGACGTCCGGACACACCATTATGCTGTGGTGTTCCATGTGTCGTGAGTTGAAAAACTATTCCACATTATTTCAAATGAAGGCCAAACTCGTAACTCAAATATTCACCTCCACGATCAGATCATAGAAACTTTATTTTTCTCGTTACAATGATTTTCCACTTCACTCTGAAATACTTTGAATTTTTAAAATGTTTCAGACTTATGTTTCATTAAGTAGATATACCCATATCTGCTCAAATCATCTGTGAAGGTCAGAAAATAACGATACCTGCCGCGAGCCTCAACACTCATCGGACCGCATACATCAGTATGTATTATCTCCAATAAGTCAGTTGCTCACTCCATTGTTCTGAAGGACGGAGTTTTAGTCATCTTGCCCATGAGGCATGGTTCGCAAGCATCAAGTGATTCCAAAAGCACATCGGCATGGAGGTTCTTCATGCGCTTTACACCAATATGACCTAAACGGCAGTGCCACAAATAAGTTGCACTATCATTATTAACTTTGCATCTTTTGGCTTCAATATTATGAATATGTGTATCACTACAATCGAGATTCAATAAACCATTCACCTTGGGTGTATGACCACAGAAGGTTTTATTCATGTGAACAAAATAACAATTATTCTTTGACTTAAATGAATAACCATATTCCAATAAACATGATCCAATCATATTAAGCTCAACGCAAACACCAAATAACATTTATTTTAGGTTCAACACTAATCCCGAAGGTAAAGGGATTGTGCGATGGTGATCTTATCAACCTTGGAATCACTTCCAACACACATCATCACCTCGCCCTCAACTAGTCTCTGTTCATTTTGTAACTCCTGGTTCGAGTTACTAATCATAGCAACTGAACTGGTATCAAATACCTAGGGGCTACTATGAACACTATTAAAGTACACATCAATAACATGTATATCATATATACTTTTATTCACTCTGCCATCCTTCTTATCCGCCAAGTATCTAGGGTAGTTCTATTTCCAGTGATCATTTCCTTTGCAGTTATAAGCACTCAGTTTCAGGCTTGGGTCTAGCTTTGGGCTTCCTCATGAGAGTGACAACTTGCTTGCCATTTGTCTTGAAGTTCCCTTTCTTTCCCTTGCCCTTTTACTTGAAACTAGTGGTCTTGTCAACCATCAACACTTGATGTTTTTTTATTTCTACCTTCACCGATTTAAGCATCGCGAAGAGCTTGGGAATTGTTTCCGTTATCCCTTGCATATTATAGTTCATCACGAAGTTCTAGTAACTTGGTGATAGTGACTACAGAATTCTGTCAATCAGTATCTTATCTGGAAGATTAACTCCCACTTGATTTAAGTGATTATAGTACCCAGACAATTTGAGCATATGCTCACTGGTTGAGCTATTCTCCTCCATCTTGTAGGCAAAGTACTGTCAGAGGTTTGTTCCGTAATGCATCATCTTGTGACTGACTCATTAGTTACATTGCTTGCAAGTCTCATAGTGATGTGCATTACCGAGATGGCCCAGAGATACCTCTCCGATACACAGAGTGAAAAATCCTAATCTCGATCTATGCCAACTCAACAAACACCATCGGAGACACCTGTATAGCATCTTTATAATCACCCAGTTACGTTGTGACATTTGATAGCACACAAGGTGTTCCTCCGGTATTCGGGAGTTGCATAATCTCATAGTCATAGGAACATGTATAAGTCATGAAGAAAGCAATAGCAGTAAACTAAACGATCATAGTGCTAGGCTAACGGATGGGTCTAGTCCATCACATCATTTTCTAATGATGTGATCTCGTTCATCAAATGACAACACATGTCCATGGCTAGGAAATTTAACCATCTTTGATTAATGAGCTAGTCAAGTAGAGGCATACTAGGGACACTTTGTTTGTCTATGTATTCACACATGTACTAAGTTTCCGGTTAATACAATTCTAGCATGACTAATAAACATTTATCATGATATAAGGAAATATAAATAAAAACTTTATTATTGCCTCTAGGGCATAGTTCCTTCAATCATCATAACTATGCGCTTTTCTATCAATTGCTCAATAGTATTTTTTTTACCCACCGTATGCTTTCTTTCAAGAGAGACAGCTCTAGTGAAAACTATGGCCCCCAAGTCTATCTTTTATCTTATTATTTCCAGATCTACAAAACCAAAAATCCAAAAATACCTTGCTGCAATTTATTTACCTTTACTTTATTTTGCACTTTTATTTATCTTGTATACCTATCTCTATCAGATCTCATCCTTGCAAGTAACCGTGAAGGGATTGACAGCCCCTTTATCGCGTCGGTTGCAAGTATTTGTTTGTTTGTGTAGGTGCAACCATTGGTTACTTGTGTGTTCCTTCTACTGGATTGATATTTTGGTTCTCAACTGAGGGAAATACTTATCTCTACTTTGTTGCATCACTCTTTCCTCTTCAAGGAAAAAAACCAATGCAAGCTCAAGAAGTAGCAGGGTGCCCCATATCCGCCTCATATTTGGGCTGGATATGAGGGGTGCTAGTCAACCCGGGCGTTTGAGGCACCCGTTCGGGTCGCATTTACGTGACTGGTAAGTAACCGAGTCATCCGCCCAGGTGTTTGAGGCGGGTTTGGGGCGTTCAGCTGTAGGTGCGCGGTGCTAGCCAGCACGGGTGTTTGAGGTGCCCGTCTGGGTCACATTTTCGTGACCGATCAGTAACTGTGCCATCCATACGAGCATTTGAGGCGGGTTTGGGGCGTCCGACTGTAGATTCTCTAATAGGATACGGTATTCCACCATGGTCACACACTGCATAACCATTTCAACCCAATTAGAATGAAAACCATGTTTTAATGGTATATTCTACAAGAACACACTAAAGGTGCAGTAAAGTTGAATATGCACAAGGCATACAATACAATTGAATGTGTGTTCTTGCAGCTGTTAAAACAGAGTTTCCATTCCAATTGGATTGAAATGGTTATGCAGTGTGTGACCTTGGTGGAATACCGTATCCTCTTAAATTCTAATGTGACAGAAAGCTTTAAACCCAGCATAGGGCTACGACAGTGCTATCCACTCTCCCCATATTTCTTTATGTTATGCACTAAAGATCTCATGACGCTATCTGATCATGGTGTTCATTACCGTATGCATTCTTATTCATGCTAACACCCTTTAATGATAATTTATAAAATGAACATGTATTAAACACACATCTATTACCCACTGTTTATAACCTCCAGGAAAGCAAATGAATCCAAGGAAGATATCTGTCAACACGGCTAGCGGAGCATAAAACAGATGTGTGTTGCCCGACATTTGGATTCTTGCTGTGGCCAGATGGTGTCGAGCCGCGTTGGTTCTTCCAAGTAGGTATCCCTGGTTCCAACGGTTCAGGTGATGTGTCATCGAGGAGCGGTTCGTTTTTCTATCGGTTCTGTTGTTGGGTTGACCTGGTCGGCAAATAATGTTATTCGTAGGTTGCTTTGCTTCTGAGCTCCAGTTGGCATAGGAGTCTCCGGCTCTGGTGGTTCATGTGATGCACCGTGGTGGTTGCGGCCAGCCTCTCTATCGACTTGGTTGTTGGGTTGACCTGGGCGGCAAATATAATCATTGTCTATCATTGTTCAATGTACGAGGCGGAAACAAACACAATACGAACATAACCACTTTCACACCATTCATAAGAAACATCCTTCAAATAGTTCACATAACTTCACCGGTCTCTTCAAATAGTTCATTCAACTTCTAAGTTGTAGTTGGTTAGTTTGTCTCTTAAAATAATTCACCTAACTTCTATTCTATGTTTCATATAGTTCGCTTAATTTGCAGGCTGCAGTTGGTCTCTGCGCAATTGGTATAATGGGTCATCTAGTAATATAAACATCGAACAAAATAAACAACTATAGTAAAAACAACATGAAGTCTACTATCATAATAATCTATCATCATATCAATCAGTAAATTCTTTCCCAAGTATTATCATTGCTATCACTAAAGTCTTTCCTCATGTAATATCATTTATATCACTAAAGTCTTCCCTTAAGTGATATCATTTCTATATAGGTATGTCGGTGTACTAAAGTAGGGGTACCTTAGTATCCCGAACTTGCGCACGGGCAGTCGCAGCACCCCGCGGCAAAGCCTACCGGGTGACCGCCAAGGTCCTCCGTGGTTCCTTTGGAGCCATTCAAGAACAAAGTACTCAAGCCAAGGTGCAAGGCCCCGGCAAGAGGAGCTTGCCGGGAAGGCCACTTGAAGCACAAAGACCCCGGCAAGAGGAGCTTGCCGGGAAGGAGACAAGACCCCGGCGGGAAGGCCAGCTAAGGCATCTCGAGAAACTTGCTGTGACGCGCTGCGCGTCCCGGCAAGACCCAGTGAGCGACAAGCTCCCGGACGCGACAAGACCCGGTGAGCGACAAGCTCCCGGACGCGACAAGACAACATCCGCGGCAAGGCGCTTGCCGCGGCAAGCTACTACTCCGCAGCCCACGCTCCAGCTCACCCGCCAACGTGTCGCTCTGGGACCGTTCCTGGCGTACGTGGCGGGAGGCTGTGCAGCCAGGGGCATGCGGTGGCAAGTAGGCGCTGACAAGATAGCCATCGTGGCAAACGGTGGCGCCCCTGACGGTCCCTTTCCGCACCGTCTGGGCGACACAGACAGGCATTTAATGAATTTGTCCCCTGCCGTCAGGGTTAGGTATGATACAACTGTAGCAAGCGGTGGCACCAACCACCACCTCTTTTACCTTTTTACCCCCATCTCTGTTGCCACCTGTCGGTGACCCCTTTGACACATAAAAGGAGGCCCATGCGCAACAGAGGAGGGAGGACAACCACTCTCACACTCGGTCTCGCTAGCCATCCAAGTGTACTGTAGCATTCATCGCTCCCGAGCAAGAACACCAATACAAACCAAAGCAGGAGTAGGGTTTTACGCATCCGTGCGGCCCGAACCTGGGTAAACCGATCGCGTCGCTTGTGCGTTCGCCTCGATCTGCTCTTCGTGCACTCTCTGCCCCCCCTGCCGAACCGAAAGGGGCCCCGGCCCACCGCGGTCCCATAGGTGTCCGTGGGATCAGCACCCCCGACATCTTTGGCGCGCCAGGTAGGGGGCGCGTCGAGGATGCGCGAACCTGATCCAGCGTTCGCACGAGCCGAATCTTCGTCATCTTCATCAACATGCCGCCGAAGAAGAAGATTTCGGAGGCAGCTGCTCCGTCTGCGCCGAGCCTGCCGTCGCCGGAGCGAATGGCTGGTGGGGTAGGCGCTGGCGGAAGAACGGGCGCCGACGAGGGGGCTCATGGTGCTGCCCGGTCCAAGGACAAGACCGCGCTACACATCGGTGGCACGGTCGGCTCCCCCAACGACCGGGCGCACTCCAAGACCTCGGCGTCCGTACATGCACCGCGCCCATCTCAGGAGGCGCGGGACCAGCAGCGTCATGGTACTCACGGTACCATACGCTTGCTGGGCCAAGATCAAGCTGGCGGATCCCGGAGCGCTCAAGACCAGCATGCGCGCCAACATGCTAGCGCGAGCGTGGCACGGTCGCTTGGACGAGATGTTGCTCCTTCTAACGTAGTTAGAAGTCCGAGCATATCCCGTTCCTCGCACCGCTCGCCACTGGCCAGACACCCTTCGCCCTAGCCTATGGAGCGGAGGCAGTTCTCCCCACAGAACTCGTATACGGGTCGCCTCGAGTGCTCGCTTACGACGAGCTTGAGCAAGAGCAGCTGCGACAAGACGACGCACTGCTCCTTGAGGAGGACCGTCTTCAGGCTGCTGTGCGAGCCGCTCGCTACCAGCAAGCTTTGCGCCGCTATCATAGCCGCAAAGTTAACGCCAGAAGTCTCGAGGAAGGCGACCTTGTTCTTCGGCGCGTTCAGTCCGCCAAGAATTCCAACAAGTTGACGCCGAAGTGGGAAGGCCCTTACCGGGTGAAACGAGTCACCAGGCCTGGCGCTGTCCGCCTGGAGACCGAAGATGGCATTCCAGTGAGCAACTCCTCGAATACTGAGCATCTTCGTAAGTTTTACCCGTAAGGCGCGGTTGTCGGGCCCTGTCCGGCAACCACCCTTTTGTACAAGTCTTGCCGCTGTTGCATGTAATCCTTGGTACAAAGCCGGGCGCAGATCTCGTTCATAAAGATTGTGTGCTCAGCACACCTTGTCGATTTCATGCTTTTTAAATTTTGCATGTATTATCTGACATTTTGTGCAGCACTTACCCCCAGTAAGCAATAATGAGCCATAAGGCTCCATACTATTACCTCGTCTTCTTTCTTTTTCGCAAGGAAAAGGAGGTTCCCTCGCACACAAGTTTGCCGGGGGGAAGGGAGAAGATACGGTATGAACCAGGCGTCGTTCAAGAAGGTTTTGCCTTGCCGGGAGCAAATAACAGAAAAGATAAGTTGCCAAAGTCTGAGCAATCAAATTTCCTTTAAATTTTCAAGTTATTTTCCTTGAACGACCGTGCTTTGTATGGGAAACCTGTGCCCGAAGGAACCAACTCGTAGCTAGTTGCGCCCTTGCTGCTGTTTCGAGTCCGCTCAACAACTTAAGTGAGCTACAACTAGCTCTGCGACAAGGTTTCTTGTCGGCCGCGACACCGCCTGCAGGTTGCTGACATTCCGCACTCAGCACTCGCGGCAAGCGTGCCCGCGCCGGCAAGTTCCCTAAAGGCATAGGGTAAAAACATACAAAGGAAGGAGTCAAGTAAAGGAAATAACATAGCAATTAAATTTATAAGAGTTATCTTCCTTGAACGACCATCCCTTGTATGTAAAACCTGTGCGCGGAGGAACCAACTCGTAGCTAGTTGCGCCCTTACTGTTGTTTCGAGTTCGCTCAACAACTTAAGTGAGCTGCAACTAGCTCTGCGACAAGGTTTCTTGTCGGCCGCGGCACCGCCTGCAGGTTGCCGACGTTCCACACTCAGCACTCACGGCAAGCATGCCCGCGCCGGCAAGTTCCCCGAAAAGCGTAGGGTAAAAACATACAAGGGAAGGAGTCAAGTAACGGAAATAACATAGCAATTACTACCAAGGAGAGAGTATATTACAAAATAACTTGTCGCAGCTCTAACAGACTGTTTTTCATAACATGATTAACAGCGACAAGGAAAGAAGAAGATAAATGGCCTAGTCTACACGGTCGCCTTCGACCCTCCTGATTCCGCTCACCCTGTCCACAATAGGTGCGACAAGGGCCTTGAGCTCCTCCAGATCAGCATCTGGCGGCAGGCTTCGGAGGACGTTGTTGAGGCGGAGGCCTGGGTTGCGGAAGGCCACCTTCATCAGCACCTTCTGGAGAGCTCCCGCGCAGATCTTGCGCGACTCGTCGGCAAGCTGTTTTGGGATCTGCTCCCGGAGTCGCTGGAGCGCCGTCGCCACACCCTTGAAGAACAGGGTCAGCTTGGCACTAGGTTGGAGATTCTCGTCGGAGGAGTACCCGAGATCCACCATCCCCAATTGCGCCAACTCCTTGTCGACATCTGCGGCGACGTTCACCAGACCCTCCGTCCAGTGCTCCACGTTCTCCGACAAGGTCTTCTGGGCAGCAGCAGCATTCGCCAGCAGCACCTTGCCGGCCTCGACTTCCTCCTTCAAGGCCGCCTCCTGCTCCTTGGCGCTGTCCAGAGATTGCGTCAGAGCCGCCAGCTTCGCTTCAAGATCAGCGTTGGAATTCTTGGCGGACTCCAGTTCCTTGCCCTTCTCGGCGAAAAGGGCCTGCAGCTCTGAGTAACTGTTGGCGTCCTTCTCCCGTTCAAGTTTGAGCGCGACAAGCTCGTCACCGCTCGCCTTGAGGCTCGCCTCCCGCTGCATCACCTTCAGCTCCAGCTTGTTCTTGGCGGCCTCGGCGGCTGCGGCGGCGTCTTCAGCTTGTTTAACGGCCCCGCCAACTGCCCACTCGCGCGCGGCAAGTTCCTCCTCGTGCCTGTCGAGGTTGACCTTCCGCTGCACCAAGTCACCCTCCTGCGAAGACAGCTTCTCCGCGGCAAGGCATTGGCGCTCTTCGACGTCGGCCTTCTCGAGGAGGAAGGCCTGCCGCGCTTCGGCAAGATCTTCCCGCTCCTTTGCCAGGGAGTGGAGAGCTTCCTAGTTGGCGCCCCGGAGCTCTTCTGCGCGCTTTTCAATATCAGTGCCGGCCTTCGCGACGAGCGCTTCACGGGACTCCAGCTTGGCCTGCCGGGCGCGGTAGAGCGCCACTAGCTTCCACAGTAGGCGCTCCTCTTCAGGTTCACCACTGCTGCTGCTTGGCGCGTCGACCAGCTTCAGCCCGACGGAGGCAAGCACCTCTCCGTCGAGCATTTCCCCCTCGATCGGCACCCTGGAGCCCGACGCCCAGGGAAGGTTGATGAAGACGTTGTCGCCGGCCTTTAGGTAGACGCCAGGCTGGGGCTCTTCGGAGCCTAGCGCGGCAGCAGCGGTGGAGGAGTCAGTGGTCGGAGCAGCGCCTGGCGCTCCTACGGCCTCCGGGTCGTCAGTACGACCACCAGACTCCCCGCCCGCTTCCGCGGCGGCAGCCCTGGCGGCTTCCTCGCCGGTGCCGGCTGCTTCCTCGGCGGCGATCTCCGTCTCCATCGGCTCTGCAGCAGATGGATCTAATAGCCGGAAGAGGGGAGAAGATTCAAGCAAAATTCGAGCAAAATCCAAGAGAAAGATCCAGAAGACGAAGAAGCCAAGGGGAGTTTGGAAGCAAGGAAATTACCTGTGCCAGGGTTCGCAGTTGTGGTCTCCGTTGCCAGGGGATCGCTGACGCAGTCCCTTGCCGGAGACCCCTCCCTCGCCGGGGGCTCCTCCCTTGCCGGAGTCTCCTCCCTTGCCAGGGGCTCCTCCCTTGTCGGAGTCTCCTCTCTTGCCGGAGACCTCTCCCTCGCCAGAGGACTCTCCCTTGGCGCTTCGGGAGCGGCCTCCAGGCTCTCCTGGTGTGGCTGCTCTGCTCCTGCACAAGTCAAACAAACAAATATCAGCATAGCAAGGATCTTCGTGCGCGCCCGACAGCGGGAAGTAAACAAGACACTTACGCTGGGGGCTGCTCTGAAGATCAGCCGCCGGGTCCGACGGGTTTGTCTCAGGCGCGTCCCCTGTTGACGCAGTGGGTTCGTCCTCGATGATGATCACCCGCACCTTGGCTATCTTTGCCGCTCTCTGCGCCAGAGTCCTAAAATGGAACAGATACAGGGAAAGGCAAGTGAGAAACAAGACAAGACCAAAAGGGCGGAAATCAAAGAATTGCAAGTACAATAAGAAGAACTTACTCCTCTTCTTCCTCCTCGTCGGAGCTAAACGCGGAGAAGTCAAAATCCGGCCCGCGTCTGGCGCGGGAAGGTGGGGGAGTAGGCTCCCTTGGTCGCTTGGCGGGAACAGAAGCGGCAGTCCGGGAAGACCTCGCTCCAGTCGAAGCAGCAGCATGGGGCGCTCCCGCGGCAACGGTGCTTGCCACGGTGGAGCGCGTCGTGCGGCGTGGCGACTGTCGGCCCGCCTGCCGCCTCACTGCGTTCCCGGCCTTGCGGAGACGCCTTCTTGGTGGAGACGGGGACGCTGCTGGCGGCATGCTGTCGAAGGACGAAGTGGAGGAGGAATCGATCTCCAAAGAGCCGCTCGCATCATCGGCAGGCTCGCTCGATTCGGCGTCGTGCCCGGCAACCTGGCTCGGTTCGGCATCGCGCCCGGCACCCTCCTTCTTGCCGGCAAGATCCTTTTTGCCGGCGAGATCTTCCTGCTCGGCATGGTTTGCCGCCTCTGCCGCCACTGCCTCCTCCAAGGTGAAGCCGAACTCGCCCACCGCGGCAACTGCCGCCGCCTCTTCCAACCTGGTGGCGATGTACGCCAACTCCGCCTCGGTGGTGTCGCGGGTGAGGCCGTCCTTCTCGTCAGTGCGGATTGGCACTTCCACCAAGTCGTCGAAGAATTGCTGCACAACCTCGTCTTCTGGCTCTTGCCAAGTTGGCACGATTCCGTGCGAATCGCACAGTGGCATCATCGCCCTAATGCGGTCGAGCGCCGAATTGTTGCACAAAGGGATGACGCCCTGTGGCAACCTGAAGACCTCGGGGCGATCTGAATCGTACTTGAAGAGCTCCTGCAGTATTCCGTTGAGCTCAAGGATAGTAAAATTGTAGTTGAGGCCCGGGCGCAGCCTCATGATGTCTGCCGCGTTCTTGAACTCCCAAGCAGGCCTTCTCCGGTCTTGCAGGGGGGCGATGCGGCGGCGAAGGAAGTCCGCGCCCACGGCGCCCACAGTGAGTCCGGCAAGCCTTAAGCGCTGGATCCTGGTGACAGCAATCTACAGCCTGCTGTCCTCCGGGGCCACGTCGCTCCAGTCGCTGCCGCGTACTGCTGCTACTTGGCGCCGGGCGGTAAATGGCTGCGGGCTCTCCTCAACAATCCAGCACCAGTCAGCCCTCCACTCCTCCAACTTGCCGCGGAATTCGCCCTCCAAATAGGAATCCTTCTTGCCGGTCCTAGTGACCCAGGCAATTCCGCCGGACTAGGGTTCTCCTCTCTCTACCCGGGGAATAAAGAAATGGCGAAAAAGGGCTACGCTAGGGTGGACTCCGACAAAGTTCTCGCAAAGATGGGCGAAAACGGCCATGGTGAGGACGACGTTGGGGGTAAAATCAAGGAGGCAGAGATTGTATGTGTTCATGATGTCACAAAAGAACTCGGAAAAGGGCGGGCAGAGCCCGCAGTAGAAGAAGACAACGAAGAAAGGGTACTCGTCCGGAGCCGTCGTGTGAGCAACGGCTGGGAGCACCTTGGTCCGCGGGTGAGCTCGCGTCTCCATCGCCCAAAACAGGTAATAGTACTCCCACAGGTCCTTGGCGCCGGGCTTGGGGGGGGGGGAAGATGGCTCGCTCCCTCCGCATCGTCGCGAGCCGCTGCACCTCGGTCGATTTCACGGCTTTCGCCTTGTCGGCTTTCAGAGCCATGGTGGAAGCAGTGGAGGAGGTCGACGGCGTTGGTGGTGCTGGTGGCAATGCGGGAGGGGGAGGGCACTGCGCTCTGTGTGCTTTGGGAAGACGAAGGCGGGGCGGAGTTTTTCAAGATTGGAACAGAATGGGGGTGAGTGGGCGCACTACCTCTGCTTCCCTTTGCTGATAAAGGGGGAGGTGGCGGACGTTCCGCCTTTCCTAGTAAAGAAACCGCCCCCTTTACCACGACGTGACGCATGCGCACGGGGCTTAGCCCCGCGCACGCCGCCCACGTCACGCACGACGCCGCGTTTGACGCGTGCCGCTCGGGGAGGGAGCGGTGAGTGCGGAGTCAGATATGGCGTGACCCAGGCCGCGCGTGCCCGTGCACTGTTTTGGGCCTGACCCAACAGCGCTCGACACCGTGTATGGCCCAGGCCCGGGGGCTCCTGTCGATGTACTAAAGTAGGGGTACCTTAGTATCCCGAACTTGTGCACGGGCAGTCGCAGCACCCCGCGGCAAGGCCTGCCGGGTGACCGTCAAGGTCCTCCGTTGGTCCTTTGGAGCCATTCAAGAACAAAGTACTCAAGCCAAGGCGCAAGGCCCCAGCAAGAGGAGCTTGCCGGGAAGGCCACTCGAAGCACAAAGACCCCGGCAAGAGGAGCTTGCTGGGAAGGAGACAAGACCCCGGCAAGAAGAGCTTGCCGGGAAGGCCAGCTAAGGCATCTCGAGAAACTTGCTGCGACGCGCTGCACGTCCCGGCAAGACCCGGTGAGCGACAAGCTCCCGGACGCGACAAGACCCGGTGAGCGACAAGCTCCCGGACACGACAAGACAACATCCGCGGCAAGGCGCTTGCCGCGGCAAGCTACTACTCCGCAGCCCGCGCTCCAGCTCACCCGCCAACGTGTCGCTCTGGGACCGTTCCTGGCGTACGTGGCGGGAGGCTGTGCAGCCAGGGGCATGCGGTGGCAAGCAGGCGCTGACAAGATAGCCATCGTGGCAAACGGTGGCGCCCCTGACGGTCCCTTTCCGCACCGTCTGGGCGACACAGACAGGCATTTAATGCCTTTGTCCCCTGCCATCAGGGTTAGGTATGATACAACTGTAGAAAGCGGTGGCGCCAACCACCACCTCTTTTACCTTTTTACCCCCATCTCTGTTGCCACCTGTCAGTGACCCCTTTGACACATAAAAGGAGGCCCATGCGTAACAGAGGAAGGGAGGACAACCACTCTCACGCTCGGTCTCGCTAGCCATCCAAGTGTACTGTAGCATTCATCGCTCCCGAGCAAGAACACCAATACAAACCAAAGCAGGAGTAGGGTTTTACGCATCCGTGCGGCCCGAACCTGGGTAAACCGATCGCGTCGCTCGTGCGTTTGCCTCGATCTGCTCTTCGTGCACTCTCCGCCCCCTGCCGAACCGAAAGGGGCCCCGGCCCGCCGCGGTCCCATAGGTGTCCGTGGGATCAGCACCCCCGACAAGGTAAATAACTGAAGTAAGTACAATAGGGCATGGTAAAGCATAACAAGTAAATAAACCTAGTATTCAAGTCATCACTATGATTGCTACACGATCATGTCTTACTTTCATAAGGTCCTCTGGTCGTCTTTCTCATAGTTGTTCCATTGTCTTAACCCTAGGTTATACCAGCGGCTCACCCTTGAAGCTCGACTGACGACGCTGGTTGTGCTCAGTGGTGAACCATGCCTAGCAGTTCGGTGAATCCATCGCACACATTGGGGCGCGTCGGAGGTTGACTAGGAGTTGAGTGATACGTCTGCATCATATCTATAATTTTGGATTGTTTCATGCCAATATTATACAAGTTTTACATACTTTTGGAAACTTTTTATTTGATTTATTGGACTAACCTATTGATCCAGTGCCTAGTGCTAGTTTTTGTTTTGTGCATGTTTTTTGTATCGCAGAGCATCCATATCAAAAGAAGTCCAAATGCAATAAAATTTCACGGAGAATTATTTTGGAATATATGTGATTTTCGGGAGTTGGAATCACCGCAAACCGAGGCCTGAGGTGGGCACAACCCACCAGGGCATGGTCCTAGAGCCAGGCGTGGCGTGGTGGGTTATGCCCACCTCGTACGTCGGTTGGAGCTCTACTTCGGGCACAAGGAAGCTTATATCCGAAAAAATCGTGTTAAAATTTTAGCGCAATCAGAGTTACGGATCTCCGAGATATAAGAAACAGTTTTCGGCCAGATCCGGGGAATGCGAAACAGAAGAGAACAGAGAGGGAGATCCAATCTCGGAGGGGCTCCTTCATCTCCGCCGCCATGGAGACCATGGACCAGAGGGGGAACTCTCCTCCCATCTAGGGGGGAGGCCAAGGAAGAAGAATAAGAAGGAGGGGGCTCTCTCCCCCTCACTGCCGGTGGCGCCGGAGTGCCACCGGGGCAACGATCGGGACGTGATCTACATCAAAAATCTTGCTACCGTCCACACCAACTTTCCCCCCTCTAGGCAGCGGTGTAACACCTCTTCTCCCCGCTGTAATCTCTACTTAAACATGTTGCTCAACTCCATATATTATTTCCTAATGATCTATGGTTATCCTATGATGTTTGAGTAGATCCGTTTTGTCCTATGGTTTAATCGATCTTGGTTGCTATGATTGTATATTTTATTTATGGTGATGTCCTACGATGCCCTCCATTCTCGCGCAAACGTGAGGGGCCCCCATTGTAGGGTGTTGCAATATGTTCATGGTTCGCTTATGGTGGGTTGCGAGAGTGACAGAAACTTAAACCCGAGTAACTGGGGTATGGCGTATGGGAGTAAAGAGGACTTGATACTTAATGCTATGGTTGGGTTTCATGACCTTAATGATCTTTAGTAGTTGCAGATGCTTGCTAGAGTTCCAATCATAAGTGCATATGATCCAAGTAGAGAAAGTATGTTAGCTCATGCCTCTCCCTCATATAAAATTACAAGAATGATTACTCGTACTTGTTACCGATGGCCTATGGACAAATAACTTTATTGTTGACCCAAACCCTTTTTATAATCACCTAACTTTTATTATCTTGCAAAGTACTTCTAGTTTTATTCTTGCAAAGTAGATCTAGCATCACTCCTACAAACTAGTTTCATACTTGTTTCCGGTAAAGCAAACATCAAGTGTGCGTAGAGTTGTATCGGTGGTCGATAGAACTTGAGGGAATATTTGTTCTACCTTTAGCTCCTCATTGGGTTCGACACTCTTATTTATCAAAGAAGGCTACAATCGATCCCCTATACTTGTGGGTTATTGCTACCTCTTGAGCACTGCGTTGGTTTTACCTTCAAGAGGAAAGGGTGATGCAGCAAAGTAGCGTAAGTATTTCCCTCAGTTTTTGAGAACCAAGGTATCAATCCAGTAGGAGACTACACGCAAGTCCGTCGTACCTACACAAACAAATAAGAACCTCGCAACCAACGCGATAAAGGGGTTGTCAATCCGTTCACGGTCATTTACAAGAGTGAGATCTGATAGAGATAATAATAAGACAAATATTTTTGGTACTTTTATGATATAGATTCAAAGTAAAGATTGCAAAGTAAAAATAGATTGGAAACTTATATGATAAAAGATAGACCCGGGGGCCATAGGTTTGACTAGTGGCTTCTCTCAAGATAGCATAAGTATTACGGTGGGTGAACAAATTACTGTCGAGCAATTGATAGAAAAGTTCATAATTATGAGAGTATCTAGGCATGATCAAGTATATAGGCATCACGTCCGCGACAAGTAGACCGAAACGATTCTGCATCTACTACTATTACTCCACACATCGACCGCTATCCATCATGCATCTAGAGTATTAAGTTCATAAGAACAGAGTAAAGCATTAAGCAACATGACATGACGTAGAGGGATAAACTCAAGCAATATGATATAAACCCCATCTTTTTATCCTCGATGGCAGCAATACAATACGTGCCTTGTTGCCCCTGCTGTCACTGGGAAAGGACACCACAAGATTGAACCCAAAGCTAAGAACTTCTCCCATTGCAAGAAAGATCAATCTAGTAGGCCATACCAAACTGATAATTCTAAGAGACTTGCAAAGATAATTAAATCATACATATAAGAATTCAGAGAAGAACCAAATATTGTTCATAGATAATCTTGATCACAAACCCACAATTCATCGGATCTCGACAAACACACTGCAAAAAGAGTTACATCGAATAGATCTCCAAGAAGATCGAGGAGAACTTTGTATTGAGATCCAAAGAGAGAGAAGAAATAATCTAGCTAATAACTATGGACCCGAAGGTCTGAGGTAAACTACTCACACATCATCGGAGAGGCTATGGTTTTGATGTAGAAGCCCTCCGTGATCGATTCCCCCTCCGACGGAGCTCCGAAAAAGGCCCCAAGATGGGATCTCTTGGGTACAAAAGGTTGCGGCGGTGGAAATAGGGTTTCGTGGTGCTCCTGGATGTTTTCGGGGTATATGGGTATATATAGGAGGAAGAAGTAGGTCGGTGGAGCTACGAGGGGCCCACAAGGGTGAAGGGCGTGCCCAGGGGGTAGGCACACCTCCTGCCTCGTGGCCGCCTTGTTTGTTTCTTGACGTCCACTCCAAGTCCCCTGGGTCACGTTTGTTCCAAAAATAACTCTCCCGAAGGTTTCATTCCATTTGGATTCCGTTTGATATTCCCTTTCTGCGAAACACTGAAATAGGCAAAAAAACAGCAATTTGCACTGGGCCTTGGGTTAGTAGGTTAGTCCCAAAAATAATATAAAAGAGCTTAGCAAAGCCCATTAAACATCCAAAACAGATAATATGATAGCATGGATCAATCAAAAATTATAGATACATTGGAGACGTATCAAGCATCCCCAAGCTTAATTCCTGCTCGTCCTCGAGTAGGTAAATGATAAAAACAGAATTTTTGATGTGGATGCTACCTAGCATATTTCTCAATGTAATTTTCTTTATTGTGGCATGAATGTTCATACCGAAAGATTCAAGACAAAAGTTTAATATTGACATAAAATAGTAATACTTCAAGCATACATACCGAAAGCAATCATGTCTTCTCAAAATAACATGGCCAAAGAAAGTTATCCCTACAAAATCATATAGTCTGGCTATGCTCTATCTTCATCACACAAAGTATTTAATCATGCACAATCCCGATGACAAGCCAAGCAATTGTTTCATACTTTTGGTGTTCTCAAACTTTTTCAATCATCACGCAATATATGAGCGTGAGCCATGGACATAGCACTATAGGTGGAATAGAATGGTGGTTGTGGAGAAGACAACAAAAAGGAGAAGATAGTCTCACATCAACTAGACGTATCAATGGGCTATGGATATGCCCATCAATAGATATCAATGTGAGTGAGTAGGGATTGCCATGCAATGGATGCACTAGAGCTATAAGTGTATGAAAGCTCAACAAAAGAAACTAAGTGGGTGGGCATCCAACTCGCTTGCTCACGAAGATCTAGGGCATTTTGAGGAAGCCCATCATTGGAATATACAATCCAAGTTCTATAATGTAAAATTCCCACTAGTATATGAAGGTCACAACATAGGAGACTCTCTATCATGAAAATCATGGTGCTACTTTGAAGCACAAGTGTGGAAAAAGGATAGTAACATTGTCCCTTCTCTCTTTTTCTCTCACATTTTTTTCTTTTTTTATTTGGGCCTTCTTTTTTTATGGCCTCTTTTATTTTTTTTCTTTTGGTCCGGAGTCTCATCCCGACTAGTGGGGGCATCATAGTCTCCATCATCCTTTCCTCACTTGGGACAATGCTCTAATAATGATGATCATCACACTTTTATTTACTTACAACTCAAAGATTACAACTCAATACTTAGAACAAAATATGACTATGTGAATGCCTCCGGCGGTGTACCGGGATATGCAATGAATCAAGAGTGACATGTATGAAAGAATTATGAGCGGTGGCTTTGCCACAAATACGATGTCAACTTCATGATCATGCAAAGCAATATGACAATGATCAAGCGTGTCATAATAACAGAACGGTGGAAAGTTGCATGGCAATATATCTCGAAATGGCTATGGAAATGCCATAATAGGTAGGTATGGTGGCTGTTTCGAGGAAGGTGTATGGTGGGTTTATGGTACTGGCGAAAGTTCTGCGATACTAGAGAGGCTAGCAATGGTGGAAGGGTGAGAGTGCGTATAATCCATGGACTCAACATTAGTCATAAAGAACTCACATACTTATTGCAAAAATTTATTAGTTATCGAAACAAAGTACTACATGCATGCTCCTAGGGGGGTAGGTTGGTAGGAAAAGACCATCGCTCGTCCCTGACTGCCACTCATAAGGAAGACAATCAATACATAAATCATGCTCCAACTTCATCACATAAAGGTTCACCATATGTGCATGCTACGGGAATCACAACCTTTAGAACAAGTATTTCTCAAATTCACAACTAATCAACTAGCATGACTCTAATATCACCATCTTCATATCTCAAAATAATCATCAAGTATCAAACTTCTCATAGTATTCAATGCACTTTTTATGATAGTTTTTATTATACCCATCTTGGATGCCTATCATATTAGGACTAATTTGATAACCAAAGCAAAGTACCATGCTGTTCTAAAGGACTCTCAAAATAATATAAGTGAAGCATGAGAGATAAATAATTTCTATAAAATAAAACCACCACCGTGCTCTAAAAGATATAAGTGAAGCACTAGAGTAAAATTATCTAGCTCAAAAGATATAAGTGAAGCACATAGAGTATTCTAATAAATTCCAATTCATGTGTGTCTCTCCCAAAAGGTGTGTACAGAAAGGATGATTGTGGTAAACTAAAAATCAAAGACTCAAATCATACAAGACGCTCCAAGCAAATCACATATCATGTGGTGAATAAAAATATAGCCTCAAATTAAGTTACCGATAGAAGAAGACGAAATAGGGGATGCCTTTCGGGGCATCCCCAAGCTTAGGGTTTTGGTTGTCCTTGAATTTTACCATGGGTGCCTTGGGCATCCCCAAGATTAGGCTCTTTCCACTCCTTATTCCATAATACATCAAATCTTTACCCAAAACTTGAAAACTTCACAACACAAAACTTAAACAGAAAATCTCATGAGCTCCGTTAGTATAAGAAAACAAAGCACCACTTAAGGTACTGTAATGAACTCATTATTTATTTATATTGGTGTTAAACCTACTGTATTCCAACTTCTCTATGGTTCATAACCTCCGATACTAGCCATAGATTCATCAAAATAAGCAAACAACACATGAAAAACAGAATCTGTCAAAAACAGAACAGTCTGTAGTAATCTGCAGGTTTCGAATACTTCTGTAACCCCAAAAATTCTAAAATAAATTGATGTACGTGAGGAATTTATCTATTAATCAGATGCAAAAATAATCAACCTAATCACACTCTCCAGTAAAAAAATGGAAGCAAATCTTGTGAGCGCTAAAGTTTCTGTTTTTTACACCAAGATAGCAAAGACTTTCCCGAAGTCTTCCCAAAGGTTCTACCTGGCGCAAACACTAATTAAAAGCATAAAACAACATATAAACAGAGGATAGATGAATTATTTATTACTAAATAGAACCAAAAAGCAATAAACAAAAATAAAATTGGGTTTCCTCCCAACACGCGTTATCGTTTAACGCCCCTAGCTAGGCATAAAAGCAAGGATAGATCTATGTATTATCATCTTTGGTATGCAATCCATAAGTGGATCTCATAATATATTCATAAGGTAATTTAATTTTCTTTCTAGGATAGTGTTCCATGCCTTTCCTTAATGGAAATTGGAATCTAATATTCCCTTCTTTCATATCAATAATTGCACCAATCCTTCTAAGGAAAGGCCTACCAAGAATAATGGGACATGTAGGATTGCAATCTATATCAAGAACAATGAAATCTACGGGCACATAATTCCTATTTGCAACAATAAGAACATCATTAATTCTTCCCATAGGTTTCTTAATAGTGGAATCCGCGAGGTGCAAATTTAAAGAACAATCATCAAATTCACGGAAACCTAACACATCACACAAAGTTTTTGGAATCATGGAAACGCTAGCACCCAAACCACATAAAGCATAGCATTCATGATCTTTAATTTTAATTTTAATAGTGGGTTCGCACTCATCATAAAGTTTTCTAGGGATAGAAACTTCCAATTTAAGCTTTTCTTCATAATATTGCATTGAAGTATCAATGATATGTTTACTAAAAGCTTCATTTTGATTATAAGCATGCGGAGAATTTAGCACGGATTGCAACAAGGAAATACAATCTATTAAAGAACAATTATAATAATTAAATTCCTTGAAATCCAAAATAGTGGGTTCATTGCTATGTAAAGTTTGACCTCTCCAATCCCACTTTTACCAATTTTAGCATTAAGATCTAAAAACTCCGAATCATTGGGACGCCTTTTAACTAAAGTTGACTCATCTATAGTGCCATCATTATCAAGATTCATATTGCAAAACAAAGATTTAATAGGGGACACATCAATCACTTTTAGATCTTCGTCCTTATTATCATGAAACTAGAAGAACACGCTTTCATAAAGCAATCTTTTTTAGCACGCATCCTATCGGTTCTTTCTTTGCACTCATCAATGGAAATTCTCATAGATTTGAGAGACTCATTGATATCATGCTTAGGTGGAATAGATCTAAGTTTCAAAGAATCAACATCAAGAGAAATTATATCCACGTTCCTAGCCAACTCATCAATCTTAGAGAGTTTTTCTTCAATCAAAGCATTGAAACTCTTTTGCGAACTACTAAATTCTTTAATATTAGATTCAAAATCAGAGGGTATCTTATTATAATTTCCATCATAATTGTTGTAGTAATGACCATAATTATTAGAGGAATTACTAGGAAATGGCCTAGGATTAAAATTACCTCTATAAGTGTTATTACCAAAATTGTTCCTACCAACAAAATTCACATCCATAGATTCATTATTATTCTCAATCAAAGTAAACAAAGGCATGTCATTAGAATCAGAAGAAACACTCTTATTAGCAAACAATTTCATAAGTTCATCCATCTTTCCACTCAAAACATTAATTTCTTCTATTGCATGCACCTTTTTACTAGTAGATCTTTCAGTGTGCCATTGAGAATAATTGACCATAATATTATCTAGGAGTTTAGTAGCTTCTCCTAAAGTGATTTCCATAAAAGTGCCTCCCGCGACAGAATCTAAAAGATTTCTAGAAGCAAAATTCAATCCAGCATAAAAAAAATTGTATAATCATCCAAAGATTCAAACCATGTGTAGGGCAATTGCATATCATTTATTTCATCCTCTCCCAAGCTTGTTTAACATGTTCATGATCAAGTTGCTTAAAATTCATAATATCATTTCTAAGAGAGATGATCTTAGCGGGAGGAAAACACTTAGAGATAAAAGCATCTTTGCACTTATTCCATGAATCGATACTATTTTTAGGTAAAGACGAAAACCAAGTTTTAGCACGATCTCTAAGCGAAAACGGGAATAGCTTCAATTTAACAATATCATTATCCACATCTTTCTTCTTTTCCATATCACACAAATCAACAAAGTTGTTTAGATGGGTAGTAGCATCTTCACTACGAAGGCCGGAAAATGGATCTTTCATGACAAGATTCAGCAAAGCAGTATTAATTTCACAAGATTCGTCATCGGTAAGAGGAGCAATCAGAGTGCTAATAAAATCATTATTGTTGGTATTAGAAAAGTCACACAATTTAGTATTATCTTGAGACATCGTGACAAACAATCCAACACACAAGCACACAAAAAGAAAGCGAAAAGAGACGAACTAGAAAAGAGAAGGGGAACGGAAAAAGAGGGCGAATAAAACGGAAAGGGTGAAGTGGGGGAGAGGAAAATGAGAGGCAAATGGCAAATAATGTAATGCGAGGGATAAGAGTATATGATGGGTACTTAGTATGTCTTGACTTGATGTAGATCTCCCTGGCAATGGCGCTAGAAATCCGTCTTGCTACCTCTTGAGCACTGCGTTGGTTTTCCCTTGAAGAGGAAATGGTGATGCAGCAAAGTAGCGTAAGTATTTCCCTCAGTTTTTGAGAACCAAGGTATCAATCCAGTAGGATGCTACAGGCAAGTCCATCGTACCTACACAAACAAATAAGAACCTCGCAACCAACGCGATAAAGGGGTTGTCAATCCCTTCACTGTCACTTACGAGAGTGAGATCTGATAGAGATAATAATAATAAGATAAATATTTTTGGTATTTTTATGGTATAGATTGAAAGTAAAGATTGCAAAGTAAAATTAGATTGGAAACTTATATGATAAGAGATAGACCCGGGAGCCATAGGTTTCACTAGTGGCTTCTCTCAAGATAGCATAAGTATTACGGTGGGTGAACAAATTACTGTCGAGCAATTGATAGAAAAGTGCATAACTATGAGAATATCTAGGCATGATCATGTATATAGGCAACACATCCGCGACAAGTAGAACGAAACGATTCTGCATCTAGAACTATTACTCCACACATCGACCGATATCCAGCATGCATCTAGAGTATTAAGTTCATAAGAACAGAGTAACACATTAAGCAAGATGACATGATGTAGAGGGATAAAATCAATCAATATGATATAAACCCCACCTTTTTGTCCTCGATGGCAACAATACAATACGTGCCCTGCTGCCCCTGTGGTCACTGGGAAAGGACACCGCAAGACTGAACCCAAAGCTAAGCACTTCTCCCATTGCAAGAAAGATCAATCTAGTAGGCCAAACCAAACAGATAATTCAAACAGACTTGCAAAGATAATTAAATCATACATATAAGAATTTAGAGAAGAACCAAATATTGTTCATCAATAATCTTGATCATAAACCCACAATTCATCGGATCTCGAAAAACACACCGCAAAAAGAGTTACATCGAATAGATCTCCAAGAAGATCGAGGAGAACTTTGTATTGAGATCCAAAGAGAGAGAAGAAGCCATCTAGCTGATAACTATGGACCCGAAGGTCTGAGGTAAACTACTCACACATCATCAGAGAGGCTATGGTGTTGATGTAGAAGCCCTCCATGATTGATTCCCCCTCCGGTGGAGCTCCGGAAAAGGCCCCAAGGTGGGATCTCTTGGGTACAGAAGGTTGCGGCGGTGGAAATAGGGTTTTGTGGTGCTCCTGGATGTTTTCGGGGTATATTGGTATATATAGGAGGAAGAAGTAGGTCGGTGGAGCTACGAGGGGCCCACGAGGGTGGAGGGCGCGCCTAGGAGGTAGGCGCACCCCCTGCCTCGTGGCTGCCTCGTTTGTTTCTTGACGTCCACTCCAAGTCCCCTGGGTCACGTTTGTTCCAAAAATAACTCTCCCGGAGGTTTCATTCCATTTGGATTCCGTTTGATATTCCTTTTCTGCGAAACACTGAAATGGGCAAAAAAACAGCAATTTGCACTGGGCCTTGGGTTAGTAGGTTAGTCCCAAAAATAATATAAAGTGCTTAGTAAAGCCCATTAAACATCCAAAATAGATAATATAATAGCATGGAACAATCAAAAATTATAGATACGTTGGAGACATGTCAGTTATCAAGACCTTTTTCTGGCGCTGTTGCCGGGGAGCAATAGTGTGGGTGAATATTCTCGTGTGTGCTTGTTTGCTTTATCACTAAGTAGTTTTTATTATCGGTTATAAGTTGTTCTCTCTCTCCAAGTATGGATATGGAACACGAAACACCAAAAAAAATTAGTTGTGCTTGCTACTCATGGAGATGGGGAACCTCCTAAAACCCTCGGTGCTCGTTATGTAAAAGATATTTTGCACTACTTTGATAATCCTGAGAAAACCCCATTCAACTATATAATGGGAGTAACCTTGGATCATCGTGAATACTTTAGGGATTATTGCTTGACTCATAAAGGGAAATTGTTATGGGATCCAATTCATATGTTGCATTGGTATGCTCGGGAGCTATGCTTGAGATATGATTATACTTGTTGCTCTAGGATGAAAGATCCACATCTTCCCTTTTCATGTGAATTTAATGATAATGAAACCTTGGCTTCTTATGCTAATGGTATATATGATTACTATGATGTGGAACGAATAGAAGAATTTATTGCTTTTAAGGGTGCTTATGAAATTTAATCTTTGTTTGAAAAGTATGAAGCTTTTGATGATGATGTTTATAGACCTGAAAATTTTACCATCATCCTTAAATATTGCTATGATAATTATAAATATAATTCCGATATTGATGAATTTATTGACAAAGTCTCTGCTGTCCAAGAAGAGGCTAATATTTTGCAGGAGTCTATGGAAGAATGAATTGATGACACTGTGAGCTCATTGGATGAGATGAGGAGAGCGAAGAACAAAAGGTGGAAGAGTGGATTGATCACCCGTGCCCACCTTCTAATGAGAGTAATCTTTCAACTCATACATTGTTTAATTTCCCTTCGTTCTTACCGAAGGATGAATTCCATGATAATTGCTATGATCCCGTTGATTCGTTTGAAATATCCCTTTTTGATGATGCTTGCTATGCTTGTGGCCAAGATGCCAATATGAATGATGCTTATGGAGATGAACGTGCTATTGTTCCTTATGTTAAACATGAAATTGTTGCTATTGCACCCACACATGATAGTCCTATTATCTTTTTGAATTCTCCAAACTACACTATATCGGAGAAGTTTGCACTTATTAAGGATTACATTGATGGGTTGCATTGTACGATTACACATGATGAATATAATATGCATGCTCTTGCTGCTCCTACTTACAATTATTATGAGAGAGGAACTATATCTCCACCTCTCTATGTTTCCAACAAGATAAAATCGCAAGAAACTGTTTATGCTATGTATTGGCCTTTACTTGATGTGCATGAATTGTTCTTGTATGACATGCCGATGCATAGGAAGAGAGTTAGTGAAAGGATCGATATGGTTGACTAGAGGGGGGTGAATAGGCAACTACCAATTTTTAACTTTTCTTTATCAAATTAAACTTTGCATCAAAGTAGGTTGTCTAGATGTGCAACTAGGTGAGCAACCTATATGATGCAATACCAACAAGCAAGCAAGCAAGAGAAGTAACACTAAAGAGATTGCACAAGTAAAGGTAAGAGATAACCAAGAGTGGATCCGGTGAAGACGAGGATGTGTTACCAAAGTTCCTTCCCTTTGAGGGGAAGTACGTCTCCGTTGGAGCGATGTGGAAGCACGATGCTCCCCAAGAAGCCACTAGGGCCACCGTATTCTCCTCACGCCCTCACACAATGCGAGATGCCGTGATTCCACTATTGGTGCCCTTGAAGGCGGCGACCGAACCTTTACAAACAAGGTTGGGGCAATCTCCACAACTTAATCGGAGGCTCCCAACAAAACCACGAAGCTTCACCACAGTGGACTATGGCTCCGTGGTGACCTCAACCGTCTAGGGTGCTCAAACACCCAAGAGTAACAAGATCCGCTAGGGATGAGTGGGGGAATCGAAAATCCCTTGGTGGAAGTGTAGATCGGGGCCTTCTCAACCACTCCTGAGCAAATCAACAAGTTTGATTGGCTAGAGAGATAGATCGGGCGAAAATGGAGCTTGGAGCATTTAATGGAGCTTGAGCAATAAATGGAGCTTTGGGGGAGGAAGAGGTAGGTCAAAGAGAAGAAGGGGACTCCCTTTTATAGTGGGGGCAACAATCCAACCATTGCCCCTCACCAACCAGCCCCGCACAGGGCGGTACTACCGCTGAGAGGGGGCGGTACTACCGCCAGGTCAGCGGTACTGCCGCGCCAGCCAGCGGCACTGCCGTGCAGAGGAGACTAGTAGGGAATAGGACCCAACGCGGTACTACCGCGGTGGTAGGGGTGGTACTACCGCTCCTGGAACGGTACTACCGTCTCTACAACCGCAACTAGTGCCGCAAAACCCGACACGAGAAAAATACCCCTCGAGTCGAGGCGGTAGGAGCCACACAGCCCAGCGGTACTACGGCAGCGGGGTCACGGGCGGTACTACCGCCGTGGAGCGGTACTGCCGCTTGTGACCCTTCGGCCATACTATTGCTGGTAGTGCGGTACTACCACTGGGGCACAGAAGAGAGAGAGAGAGAATCTCTCCAAAGAGGCTGAGGACGAGGCGGAGGTGCGAGGCACCCCAGCGGTACTACTGCTGTGGAGCCACGGGCGGTACTACCACTGTGGAGCGGTACTGCCGCTTGTGGCTCCTCAGCGGTACTACCGCTGGGTTGCATGGTACTACCGCTTGGACCCAGACAGGACAAGGAAGAGAGGAGAGATCTCTACAATGGAATGGAAAAGCTCGGAGGGTGAGAATCTGATGTGTACGTGTTGATTCCACCCATGCAATACCCCAGCGGACCCCCTCTTGATAGTACGGTGCCCTCTACGCAACTAGTCCGCCGAGAAAGAAATGAAAGAGGTACACCGTCTTGAAATACACTCCAAGGGGAAGAAAACGTCTCGTGCCAGGGGAGAATCTGTGAATTATTCAAAGCACAAGATTAGTCCGCAAACATGTTGTCATCAATCACCAAAACTACCTTGAGAGAGATATGCCGTAACAATCTCCCCCTTTTTGGTGGATTGATGACAACTAGGGATTTGCGCAAGGAAAAGAAATAAAAGAAGAAAACCCTGAACTACAAAATATAGACGGGCTCCCCCAGAATGTGTACACCTAGATAGTGGAGCATTCGGAGGAAGACACACACATCTCATAATAAACTACAGTACTGAATAGACATAAGTAATAAGGTAGTGATAGGGAGCATATGTCTCACACCATATGTCTAGAACTTAGGTCTCACAGGCACCAAACCAAACCAAATAAAGACACCGAGAGAACACACAAGAAACCACAAGATGACTCAAAGCACGGCAATAACACAAATCCCTACACTCTCTCCCCCTTTGGCAGCGAGACACCAAAAAGGGCAAAGAGTGACGCTATGACTCCAGGTGATGGGAAGAAGAAGATCTCGAACATCACATCTCTGCATCTTCATCGTGGGTCGAAAACTGCTCGGCATCGGAGTCGGTCCAAGGGCAATGCTGATGAATCCATTCCTCCTCTTCAGTGATCTGACCCTCAGACCCATTGGCAACTGTCGCTCCCATCTGACGCATGAGCTCCTTGTGGTGCGTCCTGGCATGCTTCTCCGCCACATGAGTCATGTACTGGCCATGAGACTCCATGCAGAAAAGCTTATTCATCTTGCGTTTAAGCTTCTGTGCCCACGACGGTTCTGTACTAGAGGGCCCAAAGTCCTCCTCATGATCATCAGTAGCAGCCCCACCCTCGGTCCCCATGGCAGCAGCAGCAGCAGACGGATCCCCCATGGCAGCAGCAGCAGATGGACCCCCTGTGTGAGGCGCTGGGGTGGCCCAATTGTCCTTCTTCCTCAGACGCTTGATCTCATGAGAAACCAAGTCTCCAGTTTCTAGCAATACTCTGGGATAAGTCTGTGCCCAGGCCCTCTCAATGAGCCTCATGATGAATGTACCATATATAGGGCACTTGCGCTCAGACACGGCAGAGAGAAGTTCAGACCACATGACATGAGAAATATCCAGGCTCTCTCCAGTGCTTGCTTCCTTCTCATGCTGACAGAAAAGGATCATGTCCACGAGGTAAGAGTGGACCATATCCAGATTCCCGATCCAAGGGAAGAGAGTCTCCTGGAAGATGCGATGAAGAATGTCCAGATACGGAGACAGCTCATAGGTCTTCTTCTCAGTTACTAGGTGAACTTTCATAGTGCAGTAGGGCCAAAGGGCTTGCTTGTGGGTGGACGTAGCATTGCGGTGAGGGCAGAAACCGACAGGAGTCTCAAGCCCGTGATCCACCACATCAAGTAACTCCATGAAAGCCTTCCACTTGACGGAAAGCAACTTGCCATTGGTCATCCATGTCAGAGTCCTGTCGACATCCGTCCCAAGATGGACGGTGGCATAGAATTGAGCCACCAAATCCGCATCGAAATCCTTGTTGCATTGCATGATCCTGAGAATGTTCAGCTGAGTGCACATCTGAAGGGCTTCGCCAAAGTACTCCGGGTCCTTCTCCATACCATCAGTGTCAATGGAGAGAACATCAACAAAGAGATTCTTCTTGGCCTTGATCACATCAAAGTAGATGGCAAACTGAAAACGGTTCCAGAACGGGCGGTTGACCAAAGTGGGTTCTTGGTCCACCGCATAGGGGTTGCGGCGCCGCTTCTCCCAAAACTCCTTGTTGGTCATCTCAGTCACAGTCTTCCCTTTTGGCTTGTTGGTGGATCTCTTCGTTTGCTAAGGAGGTGGAGGAACACTTGCGGATGCACTTGCTGGAGGTGGTTGGGTGCTCAAGGAGCCACTGGCTGGCTCAGAGGTGCGGTAGCGTTTTGATGTTGCACGCCCGGGGTTGATACGGCGAGCTTGATGCTCAGAATGGTCATCACCTGGAGCCAAACATAAGAACACGCAAAACAACCAGAAAGAACGAGCATAAGCCAACAAACACAACAAAAATAATCAAGGTAAGGTAGGAATTTGATGGAATTTGGCATGCAGCGGTAGTACCGTGACATCCCCGCGGTAGTACCGCCCAAGCGGTAGTACCACCCCAAATAGAGCGGTAGTACCGCTCGAGGTCAAGCAGTAGTACCGCTCCAACGAGAGCGGTAGTACTGCTCGAGGCGGAGAAATAGCAGTTTCCTACAGCACGAGGCGGAGAAACAGCGGTTTCCTACTACCGTGGTCAGATCCGGCACTACTGGCCTGCCAAATTCAAAAATATTCCTACCAAACTCTAATCGAGATTGTCTAGTTGCCTTCTCCAACCAACTCAAGCCTAGATTTAGCAAAAAATCTAGAGATGCAACCACCATTGCCCCTAAGAAACAAGATCTGAAAACGGGACAAAAGGAAAGAAGGAACGGGGGCAATACCGGCATCCATGGCAAGAGAACGGGGTGGGGATCGACTCCACCAAAGGAAATGGAGAGGGACGCCCCGGAGACGGAGATCCGTCAGAGCCCTCCCACAGCGAGTGGAGGCTGGAGAGAGGAAGAGGAAAGAGGGGATGAAGTGAATGGGTATGTGGGAGAACAAACCTCCCCTGCCTCGATATAACCCCCTGGTCCCGTCCCTCAGCGGTAGTACCGTGCTGGGGGGCGGTAGTACCGCTTATGAGCGGTAGTACCGTGCACCACCAGCGGTAGTACCGCCCAGCACGCCACGGCAACCAAACAAACAAGGCTTTTGCTCAAAGGAAAGACAAAAACGGCAAGAAAAAGAGCACACCAGCAAACGACCAAGACACACCTCTCAAAAGAGGGCGGTGGCCGAGGCCACCTATGTTTGAGTCAAAAGGTATGGCGCCGCGAAGATTTTAACCTTGGGCCCATGACCAAAACTCGTCTTTGAAGCACAAGTACCATCAACAATGGCTAAAGTGAAAGACTTGATCAATTTATGCATAATGGTGGGAGGGAGAGTTCATTGAGAGAACAACACTCCCCCTATGTCCATGCCTACACCTAAACTAGACAACAAAATGAGCATGGTGGGGTGTGCAAGGGTTCAAGCCACATTGCTTGAATCAATGATATTTAGCTCATGCCTTAACTCGCGAAATCTTGCTTCATCCAAGGGCTTCGTGAAAATATCTGCAAGGTTGTCATGAGTGTTGACATAGTTGAGCTCGATCTCTCCTCACCTAATGTGATCCCGGATGAAGTGATACCAAATCTCAATATGCTTCATCTTGAAGTGTTGCACCGGGTTGAGAGAGATCTTGATGGCACTTTCATTGTCACACCAAAGAGGCACTATGTCACAAGTGACACCGTAATCCTTTAAAGTTTGCCTCATCCATAGGAGTTGTGCACAACAACTACTGGCGGCAACATACTCCGCCTCAGTGGACGAGAGAGACACACAACTTTGCTTTTTTGGAAGACCAACATACCAAAGAGCAACCAAGGAATTGGCACCCTCCGGAAGTGGACTTCCTATCCACTTTGTCTCCCGCCCAATCGGAATCCGAGTACCCTACAAGCTTGAAGTTTGATCCTCTTGGGTACCATAAGCCAAAGTTTGGGGTATGAGCCAAATATCGAAAGATTCGTTTGACCGCCACATAGTGACTTTCCTTAGGTGCGGCTTGAAACCGTGCACAAATTCCCACACTTAACGTGATGTCCGGTCTAGATGCACAAAGGTAAAGCAAAGATCCAATCATGGAACGATATACCTTTTGATCCACCGCTTTACCATTGGGATCTAAGTCAAGTTGGCACTTGGTGGGCATTGGAGTGGAAGCCGGCTTGACGTCACTTAGCTTGGATCTCTTGAGCATGTCTTGAGTGTATTTGGATTGATTGATGAAGGTTCCTTCTCTTCTTTGCTTCACTTCGAACCCTAGAAAGAACTTCAACTCTCCCATGGAGGACATCTCGAACTTTGAGGTCATGAGAGCGGCAAATTCCTCATTGAAAGCTTTGTTAGGAGAACCAAAGATAATATCATCAACGTATAATTGGCATACAAACAACTCCCCTTTGACCTTCTTAGTAAAAAGAGTGGGGTCGATTAGCCCAACTTCAAAACCACGGTCTTGTAACAACTTGGTAAGGTGGTCATACCACGCACGTGGGGCTTGTTTAAGGCCATAGAGTGCCTTATCGAGTTGATACACATGATCAGGAAAGTAGGGATCCTCGATCCCAGGGGGTTGCTTGACATCAACCAACTCATTAATAGGACCATTAAGAAAAGCACTCTTCACATCCATTTTTTGTAACTTAAAGTTATGATGAGAAGCATATGCAATCAACATGCGAATGGATTCAAGACGAGCAATGGGAGCAAAGGTTTCACCGTAGTCGATACCCTCGACTTGGGAGTAGCCTTGTGCTACCAAACGAGCCTTGTTGCGAATGATAATGCCATGGGCATCTTGCTTGTTCTTAAATATCCACTTGGTTCCTATGACATTGTGATTCCCGGTCGGTCTTGGCACCAATCTCCACACTTTGTTGCGCTAGAAGTTGTTGAGTTATTCATGCATGGCATTGAGCCAATCCGGATCTTCTAACGCTTCATAGACCTTGTGGGGTTCCACACAAGAGACAAACGCGTGATGCTCACAATAATTTGCTAATTGTCTACGAGTGCTTACCCCCTTTCTTAAGCTTCCAAGCACATTCATCATGAGATGATCCTTGGTGGAGAGCTTGGAAGCAACCTTGGCGGCACGGCGCTCTAATTCCTCCTCGGGGGTGAGACGAGGAGTGGTCACTTGATCATCTTGAGCGTCGTCTTGGGCTTGTTCTTGTTCTGGAACTTGCTCGGAGGAGAGAACTTGACCTTGGGCATCACTTGATGTGCCAACACCGTCTTCAGCGTGATCTTGCCCTTGGTCATGTTCTTGAGGATGAGAGCCTTCATGTTGTTCTTCGGAAGCGTGTGGGCCTTGGGTTGGTGATGGCTCCACTTGAGTGGAGATTTGTCCTTCTCCTTCGGCCACAAGGGGTTCCTCAATGGGTAGGATAAAGCCAACACCCATTCTTCTTATGGCTTGGGGAGGAATTTCATCACCTACATCACAAGTGCCACTTTGCTCCACTTGGGAGCCGTTATTCTCATCAAACTCCATGTCACACATCTCCTCAATAAGTCCCGTGGATTTATTGAGGACACGGTAAGCATGAGAGTTTGTAGCATAACCAACAAATATGCCCTCATAAGCTCTAGCCTCAAATTTAGACAACCGAACACCTGTCTTGAGAATGAAACACTTACACCCGAATACCCGGAAGTACTTGAGATTGGGCTTGTTACCGGTGAGTATCTCATATGGAGTCTTGTTCAAGCCCTTGCGAAGGTAGAGCCGATTGGATGCATGACACGCGGTGTCGATGGCTTCGGCCCAAAAGTTGTACGGAGACTTGAACTCTGCCATCATGGTCCTTGCCGCATCCATCAACGTCCGGTTCTTCCTCTCCGCAACACCGTTTTGTTGAGGGGTGTATGGTGCGGAATATTGATGCTTGATTCCCTCATCACTAAGAAATTCATCCAAGGTGTAGTTCTTGAACTCGGTGCCGTTGTCACTTCTTATTGTCAAGACTTTGCATTGTGTTGACATTGTGCTTCATTTGCAAAGTCAATGACGGTTTGTTGGGTCTCGCTCTTCCTCTTGAAGAAATACACCCACGTGTACCTTGAGTAGTCATCCACAATCACCAAGCAATACTTCCTACCTCCAAGACTATCGAATGATGGAGGCCCAAAGAGATCCATGTGAAGGAGCTCCAAAGGCCTCTTCGAATAAATGATAGTCGTGGGAGGGTGAGCCTTCTCATGTAGCTTTCCTTCGATACAGGCACTGCAAGCACGATCTTTAGCAAAACTAACATTCATTAGTCCACGGACATAGTCCCCCTTGAGAAGACTTTGCAAAGATCTCATATTGACATGGGCTAAACGGTGATGCCAAAGCCATCCCACATCAACTTTAGCCATTAGGCATGTCGCGGTCTTAGTGGGTCGCTCCGAAAAGTTAATCACATATAGACCGTTCTCGACATGCCCAACAAAGGCTACTTTAAGAGTCTTGCTCCACAAGAGGGCCACGGTATCGATATCAAAGAAAGTGGCAAAGCCCATGATTGCAAGTTGACGAACGGAAAGTAAATTGTATGCAAGGGACTCAACAAGCATGACCTTCTCGATCGTGATATCATGAGAGATGACCACCTTGCCAAGTCCCAATACCTTAGAAGATGAGGCGTCACCCCACTCAACATTGGTGGGCATAGATGGAACCTTGTGCACGTCCACCACCAAGTCCTTGATTCCGGTCATATGATTTGTAGCTCCGCTATCAAGCAACCATGATCCCCCATCGGAAGCAAACACCTACAAGAGATCAATGCTTGGTTTTAGGTACCCATTTTGTAATGGGTCCTTTGATGTTAGTAACAAGGGTTTTTGGAACCCAAATAGACCATTCAATGTATTCATGAGGAGAACCAACAAATTTGGCATAAACATGCCCATCACTAGCACGGCATAACACATAAGAAGGAATAAAATCGCCGGCTTTGTTGGGAGGGGTGACATTGCCCTTCTTGACATTGTTCTTCTTCTTCTCCTCAGAGGCAGTCTCTCCCTCCTTCACAAAGGTTTGCATGAGAGGAGGAGGTCGTTTGGTCTTGTCATTCTTCTTCTTGTTCTTGGAGTCGGGCACGTACCCAACCCCTTCCTTGGCCACAACTCCCTTTTGGTTGATCAAGAGATCGTTGAGGTTCTTCTTGCCTTGTATGCAAGTCGCATGACCTCTCTCAAGTTGCCCCTGTAGCTTAGCGTTCTCCTCAACGAGATGCACATGCTCACAACACGGGTTAGTAGCATTTGCATTATCAATTAACATCATACGAGGGAAAGTGGCTTTTTCCTTGGTTAGCTTTACTTGAAGTTAATCATGAGACTCTTTGAGGCTAGCATGAGCACCCTTCAAGACCTTGTGAGCCTTGTCAAGAAGATCAAGCTCCTCTTTGAGTCTAGCAAGATCAACCTCAAGTTCGGCCTTCTCGGAGTTTAGCACATGAGAAACTATGAGGACATGATCATAATCTTCTTTAACTTAGCATGATCAACATTGTGTGACTCCTCAAGAGCCAAACGAAGACCACGCTCTTCCTCAAGAGCATTGGAAAGATCCGAAATCTCATCGGCATAGTCATGACTATGCCCTTCCATCTTAGTGATGGTGTCTTCGTGAGCCTCGATCATGTCATTGGCTTCACCAAGTTGTTCCAAGAGAGCAACAAAGTGCTTCTTGGATTTTCCCTTGAGTTTGCCCATAAAGGCCTCAAACTCGTTAGCCTCCACATTAGCTCCCTCAAGTTCATTAATGCTATCCGTCGGAGAAGGATGATTAATGATGGTAGTTTTGATATTGGGGGTTACCTTGTTGGTGGCTTTAGCCATGAGGCACTTGGCGGTGATGCTCTCATTGGGTGAGTTAAAGAGAGACACCCGTGAAGTTGTCGCAATGGCAATGGAGGCCATGGCAACCGACTCATCATCTCCATCATCGTCATCATCCTCATTGTACTCTTCTTGTACAACCAATGCCTTGGGAGGAGTCTTCTTGGTGAAGTTGTTCTTGTTGGGGAACGACTTGGCCTTGTCTTTTCGGATGAGCTTGCCACCATTGTCTTCCCTCTTCTCATACGGGCATTCCGCAACAAAATGACTCACGTTGCCGCAATTGTAGCAAGTCCTTACACGTTGCTTGCCCCTCGTGCCACTCGAGTTGTTTTTGCTAAAGTTTGGCCTCGAGTTTTTCTTGCTCCAAAATTTCCTTGAAGCAAGTGCCATGTGTTCATGATATGCATACTTCGTATCTTCGGGGTTGCTCTCCTCTTCTTCCTCTTCTTCTTCTTCAACGGTGAGCTTGGCCTTCAATGCAAGGTTAGGCTTCTTTGCCCGTTGAGAACGGAGCACCGCATTGTCGGCGGTCTTGTCCAAAATGTTCATGGCCACAAACTCATCCAACACTTCACTTGAGGTCAAAGTGTGGAAGTCCGGTCTTTGACGAATGATGGAGGACATGGCCTTGTGGTAGGGCATCATTGCCTTGAGGAATTTGCGCTTGATCCAATTCATACGTGTCCTTGCTCCTGTGATCTCGTAGTGAGACCGTGAGTTTGGTTACTCTCCGATAAAGCTCACGAGGTTCTTCATCTTCTTTCATAGCAAACTCATCGGCCTCATCTTGCACCACTTCATAGTTGGAGCGTTGAATGCTTGCGCTTCCCCGATAGAGAGAGACAACACAATGCCATGCATCTTTGGCCAAGGTGAAGGGACGAAGATGAGGTAGGTCTTTGGGTGGAATTGCATCTTGAATGATAAAGAGAGCATTCTCATTGAATTGATTATCCGCGGCTTCTCGAGGAGTGAAGTTTCTTGGATCATGCGGATAAAAACCATCTTCAATGATTCTCCAAAGGTTAGTGTTCACATGATTTAAATGACGTTTAAAGCGGTAAACCCAAGAATCAAAGTCCTCATTTTTCACAATCTTAGGGGGAGGACCGGCATGATTCAAATGAGTAGAAGGAACCGGTCCACCATAAACAAGTGGTGGTTCCACATGAGCAAAGATGTCGGTGCCATTTTTACCACTAGAAGATGGAGCCTTTTCACTACTAGCTTCCCCCTTGTCGGGGATAGCATCCGTCACCTTGTTGGTGGGATCACCCACTTTCAATGGTGCGGTGGAAAGTTTAAGGCCCTCAAGAAATTTAGTAAACATGCTTTCAACCTCGGTCGTCATGGAGGTCTTCAATGTCTCTAAGGCCACATTGAATTCCTCACGAGAGACCGAGGTTCCCCCATCGCCTGTGGACGAGATCGGATTCACACCGGAGTGTTCCTCCACATCGTCTACGGTATCAACCATACTCTTTGGACGGTAAAGTCCTTAATAAAGAGACGAGGCCCTGATACCAATTGAAAGGATCGATATGGTTGACTAGAGGGGGGTGAGGCAACTACCAATTTTTAACTTTTCTTTATCAAATTAAACTTTGCATCAAAGTAGGTTGTCTAGATGTGCAACTAGGTGAGCAACCTATATGATGCAATACCAACAAGCAAGCAAGCAAGTAAGAGAAGTAACACTAAAGAGATTGCACAAGTAAAGGTAAGAGATAACCAAGAGTGGATCCGGTGAAGACGAGGATGTGTTACCGAAGTTCCTTCCCTTTGAGGGGAAGTACGTCTCCGTTGGAGCGATGTGGAGGCACGATGCTCCCCAAGAAGCCACTAGGGCCACTGTATTCTCCTCACGCCCTCACACAATGCGAGATGTCGTGATTCCACTATTGGTGCCCTTGAAGGCGACGACCGAACCTTTACATACAAGGTTGGGGCAATCTCCACAACTTAATCGGAGGCTCCCAACAAAACCACGAAGCTTCACCACAATGGACTATGGCTCCATGGTGACCTCAACCGTCTAGGGTGCTCAAACACCCAAGAGTAACAAGATCCGCTAGGGATGAGTGGGGGAATCGAAAATCCCTTGGTGGAAGTGTAGATCGGGGCCTTCTCAACCACTCCCGAGCAAATCAACAACTTTGATTGGCTAGAGAGATAGATCGGGCGAAAATGGAGCTTGGAGCATTTAATGGAGCTTGAGCAATAAATGGAGCTTTGGGGAGGAAGAGGTAGGTCAAAGAGAAGAAGGGGACTCCCTTTTATAGTGGGGGCAACAATCCAACCATTGCCCCTCACCAACCAGCCCCGCACAGGGCGGTACTACCGCTGAGAGGGGGCGGTACTACCGCCAAGTCAGCGGTACTGCCGCGCCAGCCAGCGGCACTGCCGTGCAGAGGAGACTAGTAGGGAATAGGACCCAACGCAGTACTACCGCGGTGGTAGGGGCGGTACTACCACTCCTGGAACGGTACTACCGCCTCTACAACCGCAACTAGTGCCGCAAAACCCGACACGAGAAAAATACCCCTCGAGTCGAGGCGGTAGGAGCCACACAGCCCAGCGGTACTACGGCAGCGGGGTCACGGGCGGTACTACCGCCGTGGAGCGGTACTACCGCTTGTGACCCTTCGGCCGTACTACCGCTGGTAGTGCGGTACTACCGCTGGGGCACAGAAGAGAGAGAGAGAGAATCTCTCCAAAGAGGCTGAGGACAAGGCAGAGGTGCCAGGCACCCCAGCGGTACTACTGCTGTGGAGCCACGGGCGGTACTACCGCTGTGGAGCGGTACTGCCGCTTGTGGCTCCTCGGCGGTACTACCGCTGGGTTGTGCGGTACTACCGCTTGGACCCAGACATGACAAGGAAGAGAGGAGAGATCTCTACAATGGAATGGAAAAGCTCGGAGGGTGAGAAGTTGATGTGTACGTGTTGATTCCACCCGTGCAATACCCCAGCGGACCCCCTCTTGATAGTACGGTGCCCTCTACGCAACTAGTCCACCGAGAAAGAAATGAAAGAGCTACACCGTCTTGAAATACACTCCAAGGGGAAGAAAACGTCTCGTGCCAGGGGAGAATCTGCGAATTATTCAAAGCACAAGATTAGTCCGCAAACATGTTGTCATCAATCACCAAAACTACCTTGAGAGAGATATGCTGTAACAGTTAGACTTCGTCATTTCTTGATATATGTTGCTTTGTTCTCACTACGAAATGTCAAATCATTGTTAATTAAAATTGGCTTTGATATACCTTGGGATCCGGGTGGATTCATTACTTGAGCACTTTATGCCTAGCTTAATGGCTTTAAAGAAACCGCTGCGAGGGAGACAACCCGGAAGTTTTAGAGAGTCATTTATTTCTGTTGAGTGCTTTTATATAGTTTAAAAACAAAAAATATAGAGGGGAAGTTAAAACTTTTTCAAAAAGAGAAGCGATTGAAAGGTGAGGCATTGCGGAAATGAGGGTCGACCTTGAACTTTTGTGTTCATGCTCATGAAAACAATGTAGAATTTTTCATGAATATTCTCACAAAAATAATTATCCCCTTGTACAATTCCATTGTATTATAAAAATAATGTGCCAAGATTTGCCTTTAGGATGATTAGATTGCTTGTTGGTATGGCGTGATGACAGTGACGATGAAGCTACCAGTGCAGGGCTTCGCCTAAGCACTACGACAATATGACCGAGGTGGATTATGGTGGAGGGGGGAACCACACACGGCTAAGAGATCAATGATCAACTTGTGTGTCTATGGGGTGCCCACCTCCACCGTATATAAAGAAGTGGAAGAGGGGGGAGGGCCGGCCCTCTATGGCGCGCCCTGGAGGAGTCCTACTCCCACCGGGAGTAGGATTCCCCCCTCCTTCCCTAGTTGGACTAGGAGAGAAGGAAGGGGGAGAGACGGAGGAAGGAAAGCCCCCCCTTCCTAGTCCAATTCGGGCCAGAGGGGGAGGGGGCACGCGGCCTGCCTTGGCTGCCTCTCTCTCTCTCCACTAAAGCCCATTAGGGCCCATATACTCCCCGGGGGGTTCCGGTAACCCCCTGGTACTCCGGTATATGCCCGAACTCTCTCGAAACCTTTACGATGTCCAAACATAGTCATCCAATATATAGATCTTTATGTCTCGACCATTTCGAGACTCCTCATCATGTACGTGATCACATTCGAGACTCCAAACTACCTTCGCTACATCAAAACACATAAACTCATAATACCCATCGTCATCGAACGTTAAGTGTGTGGACCCTACAGGTTCGAGAACTATGTAGACATGACCGATACACGTCTCGATCAATAACCAATAGCGGAACCTGGATGCTCATATTGGTTCCTACATATTCTACAAAGATCTTTATCGGTGAAACCGCATAACATACATTGTTCCCTTTGTCATCGCTATGTTACTCGCCCTAGATCCGATCCTCGGTATCTCAATACCTAGTTCAATCTCATTACCGGCAAGTCTCTATACTCGTTCCGTAATGCATCATCCCGCAACTAACTCATTAGTCACATTGCTTGCAAGGCTCATGGTGATGTACATTAGTGAGAGGGCCCAGAGATACCTCTCCGATAGACGGGGTGACAAATCCTGATCTATGCTAACTCAACAAACACCATTGGAGACACCTATAGAGCATCTTTATAATCACCCAGTTACGTTGTGACGTTTGATAGCACACAAGGTGTTCCTCCGGTATTCGGGAGTTGCATAATCTCATAGTCAGAGGAACATGTATAAGTCATGAAGAAAGGAGTAGCAATAAAACTGAACAATCATTATGCTAAGCTAACGGATGGGTCTTGTCCATCACATCATTCTCTAATTATGTGATCCCGTTCATCAAATGACAACACATGTCCATGGCTTAGGAAACTTAACCATCTTTGATTAACGAGCTAGTCAAGTAGAGGCATACTAGGGACACTCTGTTTGTCTATCAATTTGATACGTCTCCAACGTATCTATAATTTTTGATTGTTCCATGCTATTATATTATCAACCTTGGATGTTTTATATGCATTTATATGATATTGTATATGATTTTTGGGACTAACCTATTAACCTAGAGCCTAGTGCCAGTTTCTGTTTTCTCCTTGTTTTTGAGTTTCGCAGAAAAGGAAGACTAAACGAAGTCCAATTGACCTGAAACTTCACGGAACTTATTTTTGGACCAGAAGAAGGACATGGAGTAAAAGAGTTGGGCCAAAAGAGTCCCGGGATGCCCACGAGGGTGGGGGAGCGCCTCCCTACCTCATGGACAGCCCAGAGACCCCCCCTGACTTGTTCTCGACGCCAAAACCTCTTATATATACTGAAACTTCTAGAAAGAAACCTAGATTGGGAGTTCCGCCGCTGCAAGCCTCTGTAGCCACCGAAAACCAATCTAGACCCGTTCCAGCACCCTGCCAGAGGGGGGAATCCCTCTCCGGTGGCCATCTTCATTATCCCGGCGCTCTCCATGACGAGGAGGGAGTAGTTCACCCTCGAGGCCGAGGGTATGTACCAGTAGCTATGTGTTTGATCTCTCTCTCTCTCTCTCTATCTATCTCTCGTGTTCTTGATTTGGCACGATCTTGATCTATCGCGAGCTTTGCTATTATAGTTGGATCTTATGATGTTTATCCCCCTCTACTCTCTTGTGATGAATTGAGTTTTCCCTTTGAAGTTATCTTATCGGATTTAGTCTTTAAGGATTTGAGAAAACTTGATGTATGTCTTGCATGTGCTTATCTGTGTGACAATGGGATATCACGTGATCCACTTGATGTATGTTTTGGTGATCAACTTGCGAGTTCTGTGACCTCATGAACTTAAGCATAGGGGTTGGCACATGTTTTCGTCTTGACTCTCCGGTAGAAACTTTGGGGCACTCTTTGAAGTTCTTTGTGTTGGTTGAATAGATGAATCTGAGATTGTGTGATGCATATCGTATAATCATACCCACGGATACTTGAGGTGACATTGGAGTATCTAGGTGACATTAGGGTTTTGGTTGATTTGTGTCTTAAGGTGTTATTCTAGTATGAACTCTATGCTAGATTGAATGGAAAGAATAGCTTCATGTTATTTTACTACAGACTCTTGAATAGATCGATCAGAAAGGATAACTTTGAGGTGGTTTCGTACCCTACAATAATATCTTCGTTTGTTCTCTGCTATTAGTGACTTTGGAGTGACTCTTTGTTGCATGTTGAGGGATAGTTATATGATCCAATTATCTTATTATTGTTGAGGGAACTTGCACTAGTGACAGTATGAACCCTAGGCCTTGATTCACCGCATTGCAATACCGTTTGTGCTCACATTTACCACTTGTTACCTTGCTGTTTTTATATTTTTCATATTACAAAAACCTTTATCTACCATCCATATTGCACTTGTATCACCATCTCTTCGCCGAACTAGTGCACCTATACAATTTACCATTGTATTGGGTGTGTTGGGGACACAAGAGACTCTTTGTTATTTGGTTGCAGGGTTGTTTGAGAGAGACCATCTTCATCCTACGCCTCCCATGGATTGATAAACCTTAGGTCATCCACTTGAGGGAAATTTGCTACTGTCCTACAAACCTCTGCACTTGGAGGCCCAACAACATCTACAAGAAGAAGGTTGTGTAGTAGACATCAAGCTCTTTTCTGGCGCTGTTGCTGGGGAGATTAGCGTTTGAAGGTATATCTTTAGATCTTGCAATCGAATATTTTTGTTTCTTGTTTTATCACTAGTTTAGTGTATAAAAGAAAACTACAAAAATGGAATTGAGGGTACCTCATATGCTTCATCTTTTTAATGTCTTTCATGAAAATAAGGATTCTGATAATTGTGCCAAAGTGTTAGAAGAAGAATGCATTAGAATGTTTGGCACTAAATCTTTGGATGATGAGAATGATTGCAATGTTGTTAGTATGAATTCTTTTAATATCCATGATGCTAATGATATGCAAAGCCACAAGCTTGGGGATGCTATGTTTGATGAAGATCATATTTTTTTTGTCCCCCAAGTTTTGATGAGAAAATTTATTTTGATGATAGCATGCCTCCTATTTATGATGATTATATTGATGAAAGTGGGCTTGAAAGAGCGTCAACTTTAGGAAGTAATGATCCCACTATTTTTGAGGGTGTTGAATCTTATTGTGATAATTATGAAAGTGGGTTTGGAGAGGTCATGACTTTAGTTAATGTGAATCCCACTATTTTGGAAGAGTGTCAACTTTGCATACTTGTAGATCATGAAAAGAATGCTTTATGTGATGGTTATATTGTTGAATTCATTCATGATGCTACTGAAAATTATTATGAGGGAGGGACATATGCTTGTAGGAATTGCAATAATATCAAGTTTCCTCTCTATGTGCTTAAAGTTTTAAAGTTATGCTTGTTTTGCCTTCCTATGCTAGTTGATTATTGTTCCCATAAGTTGTTTGCTCACAAAATACCTATGCATAGGAAGTGGGTTAGACTTAAATGTGCTAGTCATATTCTTCATGATGCTCTCTTTATGTTTCAATTCTTATCTTTAATGTGAGCATCATCGAAATCATCATGCCTAGCTAGGGGCGTTAAACGTAAGTGCTTGTTGGGAGGCAACCCAATTTTATTTTTGTTCTTTGTTTTTTGTTCCTATTTAGTAATAAATAATTCATCTGCCCTCTGTTATTATTGTGTTTCTTATGTTTTAGTTAGTGTTTGTGCCAAGTAGAACCTTCGGGAAGACTTGGGGGAAGTCTTTGCGATCTTGCTGTAGAAAACAGAAACTTTAGCGCTCACGAGATTACTGCCATTTTTTACTGGAGAGTGAGATTAGGTTGATTATTTTGGAAGATGATTAATAGACAAATTCCTTAGGTCCAACAATTTATTTCAGAATTTTTGGGGTTACAGAAGTATTCGAAACCTACAGATTACTACAGACTGTTCTGTTTTTGACAGACTCTGTTTTAATTGTGTTGTTTGCTTATTTTGATGGATCTATGTGTAGCGACCAGACCTCAACCAGTCTGATCTCTGTGCTTCAGTGTCATCCCTGGATCATATGCTGACACGCACAGTACTTGAAGGATTTATAACAGAGTAGCAATCACACACTTATTACATCGAATGTCTCAAAAGAGAACTTATTACAATAAATATGGCTTAAGGCCATCTAATAACGAAAACAGCGAAAGGCTTGGAAGATAAGTGAGTCCATCAACTCCAACGGCATCACTGAGTATAGAACCACGACCTAAAGGCACCTTACTCGTCGTCTGAAAAATCTGCAACATGAACGTTGCAGCCCGAAAACGGGCCAGCACATGGAATATGCTGGCAATGTAACACATAGAGAGTAATGAAAGAAATAGGCTATACGACATGCATATATGGCTGGTGGAAAGCTCTATGGTTACAGTTTTGCGTAAAGCCAATTTTTCCCTACTGCAATGGAAAAAAAATTATTTAACTATCATGGTAGTTGTTAAACATTGAGAGTGTAGACACCCTCTCAATCCCAATTAAGCATCATCATTAAAACCCAACAATATTAATTAAAGTAACATGATGAGATTCACATGATAATCCAAGTACGAGATACTCAAGACGTCCATAACCTGGGACACGGCTAACCATGATTAGTTTATACACTCTGCAGAGGTTTGCGCACTTTTCCCCACAAGACTCAATCTCCTCCGTTGGGATTCTCGCACTACATGATGTTTGAGAAACGGATGGCCGAGACATAGTCTTTCAGAAGTGCTAGCACCTTACGAACGGGTAGACCGTTACACCTACTTTCCCCTACATCTACTAGCCTACCACTGTAAGAGTTTGCACGACTTAATCAACTATGCTAGAGCCCATAGTAGCTTGTGGGTGCACACAGAAGTTTCTAGTATGAATAATCTCATGAGCCCTTTAAACCTGGGTGGCGGTCCATAAAGAAAAACAGGCAATCACTGGAATACCCAAGTGCCTCAATCCACCCAGATGTGTGTTTAAGTTGCCACCTTAAATAAACCATTAAATTAACATTCTCACATCTGTCATGGATACACTCACCCAATCCATGTCTACTAGCATAGCATGGCATAAGTAGCAAACGTAGAAGTAAGTCCCAAAGGTTTGATAAGAAAACAGGTAATAGGTACTTCCTCATCTACTTCCCAAAACCCACAATTTTATTAGATCCTAATCATGCAACGTTTGAGGATTGATCTAATGCAATAAAACTGCGTATGAAAGAGGTATGATCAAAGTGTTGCTTGCCTTGCTGATGATCCGTGAAACCTAGCGATTCAAAGTAGCAAGTGGCGCACTCCGGGTACTCTATCGCGAAAAACAAGCATACAAGAAGTACTCATCTAATGCATAGGTAAAACTCAAATAAGAGAACTAACCAGAAAGTTCAACTTAAGAACTCCGGTTTGCAAAAACAATCGAATCGAACGAAGCAACGAAAGTCAAACAGTGAAAGAAACAAACTTTGTTTACTAATCTGGACCTAAGTTAAATTTTACAGAAGCAAAAACTTGTTTGAGTTGGTTAAACGGAAAGAGGGTTTCGAAACGAAACTCCAGGCGCTTAAATCGCCTGATTCTGATAAACGAGCGAAAAGTTATACTAGAATGAAAATCGGATCAAAAATCGCGATCAGAAATAATCGCGGAAAATCCGAGAAAAGAAAAACGACGAACAGATTAACGAACGAACGTTCGTTTTTTGGTACTAAAGGGTGAACGCGCCCGTCAAAACGAACGAACGAGCAAACACTCGCTAAATAAACTAAACCGAAAAAACCGATCTAAAAAAGGATCAAAAAAACCGAACGGAAAACCAGTGGAAAACCGAATAGTTTTCTCGAGGAAAACCGCCGGCGACGGGGCGGGGTCATCCTCGGCGGGGCAGCGGGGTTGGCGGCTCCGGCGGCGGCGGCGGCTCGCGGCAGTGGCGGCGGCAGCTCGCGGCAGCGGCGGCGGCGGCACGCGGTAGCGGCGGTGGCGGATCGGCTAGGGTTAGGCGCGGCGCGGCTTATGGGCTAACGGGCTCGGGGCGGCGCATTATAAAGGCCGGTCGGGCAGAGTCCTGGTCGAACACGACCCAAAGTCGGTTTCACGGTTTTTTTATAAATAATTACGCATATAAAAAAATAAAAGATATACTAAACGGACTCCAAAAATCTTGAAATAAATTTTTCCCAACTTCTAAAATCAAGCCGGTCTAGATGAACATTTATTTGGGGCCTAAATGCAATTTTGAAAAACGCACATTTTTCCTAAATTCAAATAAAATAGCAAAAAATCCAAAATAAAATCTTATTTGATTTTATTATTAAATCCTCAATATTCCTTTATTTTGGGAAAGTCATTTTATTCCCTCTCTCATATTTTTATAATAGAAATATTTAAAGATAAAATAAATAAAATCAACTGATCCTATTTTCAAAATTTGAGAAAACTCAAATATGAAAATAACGAAATCCCCAACTCTCTTCGAGGGTCCTTGAGTTGCGTAGAATTTCTAGGATCAAACCAAAAGCAAATAAAATATGATATGCAGTTATGATCTAATGTATAACATTCCAAATTGAAAATTTAGGATGTTACAAACCTACCCCCCTGAAGATGAATCTCGCCCTCGAGATTCAGGTTGGCTAGAAAATAGGTGAGGGTGGTCCTTCAGCAGATCTTTCTCTCGCTCCCAGGTGGCTTCATCCTCGGTGTAGTGGCTCCACTGAACTTTGCAAAACTTGATAACCTTGTTACGGGTGACTCGGCATGGCATACTCAAGAATCTTGGCTGGCTTCTCCTCATAGGTCAAATCACTGTCCAACTGAATCGCTTCCAGTGGCACTGTATCTCTCAGTGGTATATCAGCCATCTCTGTGTGGCACTTCTTCAGCTGGGAAACGCGGAATACATCGTGAACTCCTGACAATCCTTCGGACAATTCCAATTTGTAGGCTACTTCTCCCATACGCTCCAAAACCTTGTATGGTCCTACAAAACGTGGCGCTAACTTTCCCTTAACTCCAAAGCGCTTAACTCCTCGAAGTTGATATACTCGAAGATAAACTCGGTCTCCAACTTGGTAAACTGTCTCCTTGCGTTTAGAATCTGCGTAGCTCTTCTGCCTGGACTGGGCTACCTTGAGCCTATCGCGAATCAATTTCACCTTCTGTTCAGACTCCTTAATCAAATCCGGTCCAAACAACTGGTGGTCTCCAACTTCATCCCACGACAATGGGGTCCTGCACCTCCTTCCGTACAAGGCTTCGAAAGGGGTCATCTTCAAGCTGGATTGATAACTGTTGTTGTAAGAGAACTCTGCGTATGGCAAATTGTCGTCCCAACTAGATCCGTAATCTAGCGCGCAAGCTCTTAGCATATCCTCCAAGATCTGATTGACTCCCTCGGTCTGTCCATCTGTCTGTGGATGAAAAGCTATGCTGAACTCTAGCCTGGTACCCAAAGTTTCGTGCAACTGATTCCAGAACTTTGAGGTAAACTGGGTTCCTCTATCTGATACAATGCTCCTTGGAACTCCATGCAGACATACAATCCTGGTCATGTATATCTTTGCCAACTTAGCACTGGTGTAGGTAGTCTTCACTAGGATGAAATGAGCTACCTTTGTCAAATGATCGACTACAACCCAAATCGAGTCATAGCCTGAACGCATTCTGGGCAATCCTATAATAAAATCCATGCCTAGCTTATCCCACTTCCATTCGGGTATTGGCAATGGCTGTAACAATCCTGCTGGCTTCTAATGCTCTGCATTTACTCTCTGACATACATCACAAACTGCTACATACTCCGCAATATCCTTCTTCATTCTGGTCCACCAGAAAGTATCCTTCAAATCCAAATACATCTTGGTATTTCCTGGGTGAATCAAATATGGTGAATCATGGGCCTCCTGGAGAATTAACTTCCTGATCTCCGGGTCGTTGGGCACATAAACACGGTCTTCAAACCATAAGGTATCGTCTCATCCTCACGAAATCCTTTAACTTTTCCTTTGCTCATCTTCTCCTTTACAGAGGCAACCTCCTTGTCGGTCTTCTGAGCTTCTCTGATCTTATCCATCAAAGTAGACTGAATCTCCAATGCTGCTACATAGCCTCTCGGAACTATCTCCAAACATAGCTCACGAAGGTCCTCGGCTAACTCCTTCGGTAAATCTCCCGTCATTAGGGTGTTGACATGGCTCTTACGACTCAGTGCATCGGCTACTACGTTAGCCTTTCCGGGATGATTATGCAATCTCATATCGTAGTCCTTGATGAGCTCCAACCATCTCCTTTGCCTGAGATTTAGGTCCTTCTGTGTGAAAATGTACTTCAAACTCTTGTGATCCGTGTACACCTCACAATGGTTTCCAATGAGAAAATGTCTCCAAGTCTTCAAGGCGTGCACTATGGCTGCTAACTCCAAATCATGCGTGGCATAATTCAACTCATGAGGCTTAAGCTGTCGTGAGGCATATGAAACAACTCTTCCCTCCTGCATAAGCACTACTCCAAGTCCCCGACATGAAGCATCGCAATACACCTCATAATCTTTATTCTGATCCGGCAAAATCAACACTGGTGATGTAACCAAACGTTTCTTCAACTCCTGGAAACTGGCCTCACATTCCTCAGTCCATTTGAACTTGGTATCCTTCTTCAACAACTACGTCATAGGCTTCGCAATCTTCGAGAAATTTTCAATAAATCTTTGGTAGTATCCTCCGAGTCTAAGAAAACTCCAGATCTCTCCAACTGTTGTTGGTGCTTCCCAATTTGTCACAGTGACAACCTTGGTGGGATCTACTGCTATACCTTCTCCGGATATAACGTGTCCGAGGAATCCCACTTCCTTCAACCAAAACTCACATTTGCAAAACTTGGCATATAACTGATGTTCTCTGAGCTTCTCAAGTACCAAACGCAAATGCTCCTTATGATCCTCTTCATTCTTCGAGTAAACCAGAATATCATCAATGAACACTACAATGAACTTATCCAAAAACTCCATAAACACTTTGTTCATCATGTTCATAAAAAAGGCAGGTGCATTAGTCAGACCAAATGACATAACGGTATACTCGTAAAGCCCATACCTGGTGGTAAAAGCCGTCTTAGGTATATCTTGTTCTTGAATCTTCAACAGATGGTATCCTGATCGCAAATCGATCTTGGAAAATACCTTAGCTCCTTGCAATCGATCGAACAGATCATTAATCATCGGTAGTGGGTACTTGTTCTTGATTGTTACTTCATTCAATCCTCGATAATCAACAACCATCCTTAACGATCCATCCTTTTTCTCCACTAGAAGTACTGGCGATCCCCAAGGCGAAGAACTTGGGCGAAATATAACCTTTATCTAGTAACTCTTTAATCTGCTTCTTAATCTCCTCCAAATCCTTTGCGGGCATCCTGTATGGTCTCTTAGATATTGGCCCTGTGCCTGGCAAAAGCTCAATCAAAAACTCAATGTCTCTATCCGGTGGCATGCTTGGTAACTCTTGTGGAAATACATCCAGAAAATCCTTTACCACCGGTACTTCCTCCTGTACAACTCCTGTTAGGGAATTTACTTGAGTCCTCTTAGGCACATGTCGGGATACATACTTGATCCTTCTTCCTTCTGGGGTGGTAAGCAAAATCGACTTACTGGCGCAATCGATGTTTCCTCCATACATCAACAGCCAATCCATACCCAGAATTACATCCAAACCTTGCGATTCCAAAATGATCAAATCCAAGGGAAAACACATGCCTACCTATACTCAATGGCACTTGAAAACATCCTCAGCTGGCCATATACTCCGCTCCTGGTGAGCTTACTAGCATAGGTGTTATAAGAACCTTAGTGGGCAGGTTATACTTATCCACAAATCCCCTTGATATGTATGAATGTGATGCACCAGTATCAAAAATAACGATTGCAGTAAAACACTTAACCAAAAACTTACCGATTACTACATCCGGCTGCTCTTCAACCTCCTCCACGTTTACGTGGTTCACCTGTCCCCTATGGAAAGGGTTCGGCTTCTTCCCAGAGCTTCAATTGCCATTTCCATTCTGGGCTTCAGTACATTCATTGGCATAATGTCCGGTCTTCTGGCACTTAAAGCAAGTGACTTGGCTCAGGTCTCTCTTGGCTGGGGTTGACGAGTTGGTGCGGTTTTGGCCGTTTCTTCTGCCATTCCCATTACCATTCTTGGGGCCATTATTAATATGCGAACTTCCTCCTCCATGAGTATGCTGAAAAGGTCCTCCTGGTTTAGGGTAAAACGCGGCTTCTGCTGAGCTCCTGAATTTTACTTCCCTTGTCCATACTTCCACTTGCGGTTCTCAATCTGCTGCTACTTCCCTTCAATCATAAGAGCACGATCTACCAACTCCTGGTAGTTGTTGAAGCTTGCTACCATGAACTGCATGCTCAACTCATCATTCAGTCCTTCCAGAAACTTCTCCTTCTTAGCTGCATCCGTAGCAACATCATCTGGGGCATAACGTGCTAGCTTACTAAAGTCATCCACATACTGGCCAATTATCCATCCTCCTTGGCGCAAGTTGTGAAACTCACGCCTCTTCATGGCATAGCTCCTGCTGAAACATGGGAAGTACAGAAAGCCTGCTGAAACTGATCCCATGTCACCGTGGCTATAGGGTAGGTGACGGTGTAATTCTCCCACCATGATGTTGCTGGTCCATCCAACTGATGTCGGCAAAGCGCACCTTCTCAGCATCAGTACATCGTGTAGTGGTTAACTCCCTTCCAATCTTGCGGGGCCAATCATCTGCTACTATAGGCTCGGTGCTACTAGAGAACACCGGTGGATTCAGCCTAAGAAAGCGGGTTAAGTGATCAACAGGTGGTGGCGGTGGTGGCGGGTTGTTGTTGTTGTTCCCATGATTCAAATTCTGGACTAGCAACTGCATCAACGTATTCTGCTGCTGGAACAACTGGATGAGCTCCGGTGGAAAGGCAAATCCATTGTAACGTCTCGGAGGCATCTTATGGGTTTAGAAAAGATGAGATTTAAGAATGGAGAGGGGTCTAGAGAGAAAACACTACCCATATGCACATGAGGCAAAACCAAGCAAATCACTTCATTCAATCAAACAAGGGCATATAGTCGGTCTAGCTATCGAAAAAGTGCTCGGACTACTCTATTTACATGGTGGAATACTACTAATGATGGGGTGGTCTACTAGAAATATTCTTCGGTTGCAGGCTCCATGATATCTACTCCAGCTTCATCAACATAGTCATCATCGCTATCGTCTGGGTCCGAGTCGGTGTCGTCGATGATGATGTAGTCTTCCGGGCGAATCTCCTTGGGTTCTTCGTCTTCTTCTACTGGTGTAGGGTCTCCCATAAATATTCCGATCTTCTTGATCAGGTCGTCATTCTTCTCCACTAGTACGACGATTTCCTCCTCATAATCTTCACGTGTAGCCTTGAGTTCTTCCTCTAGTTCTGTGATTCTTGTCCTCGCCTTCTCTAGATCTATCATGTCTGCGCACATCTGGTTCTCCTGACGTCGAATGTGCTGGTTTAACTCCTGGATAAAAGCTGCGATTGAACTATCCTTCTTGGTGTTGATCATCTCCCAGTGCTCATCTCGGCGCCCACAAATCTGGTAGATAGTATCCTTGAGATCATTGCGGTAAACTTCTCCAATACGTCCCATGGCGATGTGAGCTGCCATGCTCTTTCCTAGACTCCAGGTTGGTGCATCAAAGGAAAAGTCTATGGGCTCAATGACTGGCATGAACGTCCTTCCTGGAACTTGAACTTGAATCATCCAGCGCTCCTCTTCAGGTAAAGTGGCGTTGTAGGTTCCGGTGAAGCTTGGTACTATGATGTTCAGGTATCTAGTGACTTCCTTCAAGTGACGTCCAAAGGGTGTATCTTCATCCGGTTGTGTAAACTTGTTCCTTGCATCCGCCATCCTAAAAGAGTAGAAAAGATGAGGAGTAAGAAATGAGAAGAGTGAGTAGTGATCTAGGGCTTTAGCTTAGTGGTCGTGTCCTACAGTCAGCGTGTGCTCTGATACCATCTTGTAGCGACTAGACCTCAACCAGTCTGATCTCTATGCTTCAGTGTCATCCCTAGATCAGTAATGCTGACACGCACAGTACTTGAAGGATTTATAACAGAGTAGCGATCACACACTTATTACATCGAATGTCTCAAAAGAGAACTTATTACAATAAATATGGCTTAAGGCCATCTAATAACGATAACAGCGGAAGGCTTGGAAGATAAGTGAGTCCATCAACTCCAACGGCATCACTGAGTATAGAACCACGACCTAAAGGCACCTTACTCGTCGTTTGAAAAGTCTGCAACATGAACGTTGCAGCCCGAAAACGGGCCAACACATGGAATATGCTGGCAATGTAACACATAGAGAGTAATGAAAGAAATAGGCTATACTACATGCATATATGGCTGGTGGAAAGCTCTATGGTTACAGTTGTGCGTAAAGCCAATTTTTCCCTACTGCAATGGAATTTTTTTATTTAACTATCATGGTAGTTGTTAAACATTGAGAGTGTATACACCCTCTCAATCCCAATTAAGCATCATCATTAAAACCCAACAATGTTAATTAAAGTAACATGATGAGATTCACATGATAATCCAAGTACAAGATACTCAAGACGTCCATAACCGGGGACACGGCTAACCATGATTAGTTTATACACTCTGCAGAGGTTTGCGCACTTTTCCCGACAAGACTCGATCTCCTCTGTTGGGATTCTCGCACTACATGATGTTTGAGAAACGGATGACCGAGACATAGTCTTTCAGAAGCGCTAGCACCTTACGAATGGGTAGACCATTACACCTACTTTCCCCTACATCTCCTAGTCTACCACTGTAAGAGTTCGCACGACTTAATCAACTATGCTAGAGCCGATAGTAGCTTGTGGCTGCACACAGAAGTTTCTAGTATGAATAGTCTCATGATCCCTGTGAGCCTGGGTGGCGGTCCATAAAGAAAAACAGGCAATCGCTGGAATACCCGGGTGCCTCAATCCACCCAGATGTGTATTTAAGTTGCCACCTTAAATAAACCATTAAATTAACAATCTCACATCTGTCATGGATACACTCACCCAAGCCACGTCTACTAGCATAGCATGGCATAAGAAGCAAACGTAGAATTAACTCCCAAAGGTTTGATAAGAAAACAGGTAATAGGTACTACCTCATCTACTTCCCCAAACCCACAATTTAATTAGATCCTAATCATGCAAAGTTTGAGGATTGATCTAATGTAATAAAACTGGGTATGAAAGAGGTATGATCAAAGTGTTACTTGCCTTGCTGATTATCCGTGAAACCTAGCGATTCAAAGTAGCAAGCGGCGCACTCCGGGTACTCTATCGCAAACAAATAAGCATACAATAAGTACTCATCTAATGCACAGTTAAAACTCAAATAAGATAACTAACCAGAAAGTTCAACTTAAGAACTCCGGTTTGCAAAAAGAATCGAATCGAATGAAGCAACAAAAGTGAAACGGCGAAAGAAACAAACTTCGTGTACTAATCTAGACCTAGGTCAAATTTTACAGAAGCAAAAACTTTTTTGAGTTTGTTAAACGGAAAGAGGGTTTCGAGACGAACCTCCAGGCGCTTGAATCGCCTGATTCCGATAAACGAGCAAAAACTTATACTAGAACGAAAATCGGATCAGAAATCGCGATCAGAAATAATCGCGGAAAATCCGAGAAAAGAAAAACGATGAACAAATTAACGAACGAACGTTCGTTTTTTGGAACTAAACAGTGAACGCGTCCGTTAAAACGAACGAACGAGCGAACGCTCGCTAAATAAACTAACCCGAAAAAAACGATCTAAAAACGGATCAAAAAAACCGAACGGAAAACGAAACGGTTTTCTCGAGGAAAACCGCCGGCGGCGGGGCGGGGTCAACCTTGGCGGGGCAGCTAGGTCGGCAGCGGTGGCTCCGGTGTCGGCAGCTCGGGCGGCGGAGTCCGGCGTCGGCGGCGGCGGATCGGCTAGGGTTAGGGCTAGGCGCGACGCGGCTTACGGGCTAACGGCCTCGGGGCGGCACATTATAAAGGCCGGCCGGACAGAGTCCTGGCCGAACACGGCCCAAAGTCGGTTTCGCGTTTTTTATATGTATAAATAATTACGCACAGAAAAACAAATAAAAGAGATACTAAACAGACTCCAAAAATCCCAAAATAAATTCTCCCGGACTTCTAAAATCAAGCCGGTCTAGATGAACATTTATTTGGGGCCTAAATGCAATTTTGAAAAGCGCACATTTTTCCTAAATTCAAATAAAATAGCAAAAAATCCAAAATAAAAATCTTATTTGATTTTATTATTAAATCCTCAATATTCCTTTATTTTGGGAAAGTCATTTTATTCCCTCTCTCATATTTTTATAATAGAAATATTTGAAGATAAAATAAATAAAATCAACTGATCCTATTTTCAAAATTTGAGAAAACTCAAATATGAAAATAACGAAATCCCCAACTCTCTCCGAGGGTCCTTGTGTTGCGTAGAATTTCTAGGATCAAACCAAAAGCAAATAAAATATGATATGCAGTGATGATCTAATGTATAACATTCCAAATTGAAAAATTGGGATGTTACACTATGAGTAGTATCGGAGAGTATGAACCATAGAGAAGTTGTAATACAATAGATATTACACCAATATGAATTTAGAATGAGTTCATAACAGTACCTAAGTGGTGATTTATTTTCTTATACTAACGAAGCTTACAAGTTTTCTGTTAAGTTTTGTGTTGTGAAGTTCTCAAGTTTTGGGTAAAGATTCGATGGACTATGGAATAAGGAGTGGCAAGAGCCTAAGCTTTGGGATGCCCAAGGCACCCCAAGGTAATATTTAAGGACAACCAAGAGCCTAAGCTTGGGGATGCCCCGGATGGCATCCTCTCTTTCGTCTTTATTCATCGGAAACTTTACTTGGAGCTATATTTTTATTCACCACATGATATGTGTTTTGCTTAGAGCGTCATTTTATTTTCTTTTCTTTTGCTTGCTGTTTGAATAAAATACCAAGATCTGAAATTATTAAATGTTAGCGAGTCTTCACATAGTTACATAATTATTTGACTACTCATTGATCTTCACTTATATCTTTTGGAGTAGTTTGTCGTTTGCTTTAGTGCTTCACTTATATCTTTTTAGAGCACGATGGTGGTTTTATTTTATAGAAATTATTGATCTCCCATGCTTCACTTATATTATTTTGAGAGTGCTTTAGAACAGCATGGTAATTTGCTTTGGTTATGAAATTAGTCCTAATATGATAGGCATCCAAGATGGGTATAATAAAAACTATGATAGAAAGTGCATTGAATACTATGATAAGTTGGATACTTGATAATTGTTTTGAGATATAAAGGTGGTGATATTAGCGTGTGCTAGTTGAGTAGTTGTGAATTTCAGAAATACTTGTGTTGAAGATTGCAAGTCCTGTAGCATGCACGTATGGTAACCGTTGTGTGACAAATTTGAAACATGAGGTGTTGTTTGATTGTCTTCCTTATAATTGGCGGTCGGGGACGAGCGATGGTATTTTCCTACCAATCTTTCCCCCTAGGAGCATGCGCGTAGTGCTTGGTTTTTGATGACTTGTAGATTTTTGCAATAAGTATGTGAGTTCTTTATGACTAATGTTGAGTTCATGGATTATACGCACTCTCACCTTTCCATCATTGCTAGCCTCTTCGGTACCGTGCATTGTCCTTTCTCACCTCGAGAGTTGGTGCAAACTTCGCCGGTGCATCCAAACCCCGTGATATGATACGCTCTATCACACATAAGCCTCGTTATATCTTCCTCAAAACAGCCACCATACCTACCTATTATGGCATTTCCATAGCCATTCCGAGATATATTGCCATGCAACTGTCCACCGTTTCATTTATTATAACACGCTTCATCATTGTCATATTGCCTTGCATGATCATGTAGTTGACATTGTATTTTGTGGCAAATCCACCATGCATAATTTATCATACATGTCACTCTTGATTCATTTCCCGGTACACTGCCGGAGGCATTCATATAGAGTCATACTTTGTTCTAGTATCGAGTTGTAATCATTGAGTTGTAAATAACTAGAAGTGTGATGATCATCATTAATAGAGCATTGTCCCAAATAAAAAGAAGAAGAAAGGCCAAATAAAAAAAGGAATGTCCAAAAAAAGAAAATAAAATAAATAAAAGGGGACAATGCTACTATCCTTTTTTCCACACTTGTGCTTCAAAGTAGCACCATGATCTTTATGATAGAGAGTCTCTTGTTTTGTCACTTTCATAAACTAGTGGGAATTTTTCATTATAGAACTTGGCTTGTATATTCCAACAATGGGCTTCCTCAAATGCCCTAGGTCTTCGTGAGCAAGCAAGTTGGATGCACACCCACTTAGTTTCTTTTGTTGAGCTTTCATACATTTATAGCTCTAGTGCATCCGTTGCATGGCAATCCCTACTCCTTACATTGACATCAATTGATGGGCATCTCGCTAGCCCATTGATTAGCCGCGTCAATGTGAGACTTTCTCCTTGTTTGTCTTCTCTACACAACCCCCATCATTATACTCTATTCCACCCATAGTGCTATGTCCATGGCTCATGCTCATGTATTGTGTGAAAGTTGAAAAAAGTTTGAGATTACTAAAGTATGAAACAATTGCTTGGCTTGCCATCGGGGTTGTGCATGATGAGAGCATTTTTGTGTGACGAAAACGAAGCATAGTCAAACTATATGATTTTGTAGGGATAAGCTTTCTTTGCCCATGTTATTTTGAGAAGACATAATTGCTTAGTTAGTATGCTTGAAGTATTATTATCTTTATGTGAATATTAAACTTTTCTCTTGAATCTTATGGATCTGAATATTCTTGCCACAATAAAGGAAATTACATTGATAAATATGATTAGGTAGCATTCCATATCAAAAATTCTGTTTTTATAATTTACCTACTCGAGGACGAGCAGTAATTAAGCTTGGGGATGCTTGATACGTTTCCAACGTATCTATAATTTTTTATTGTTCCATGCTATTATATTATCAACCTCGGATGTTTTATATGCATTTATATGGTACTAGCAAACATGCCCATGCGTTGCAACGGGTGAAAATCAATATCACATGCCCTAGCCATTTTGTCGTTTATTGTGTTCCCCACACTTGCCCGTGATAGTTGTGATGTCTAGGTGATCGGAATGCACAAAAGTGTGGTCAATCCCCAAATGATGAGCTGATCTAGCACATAACACAGTATTAATGTAGGGTAGCATTGCCTGGCAAGCTCATGTGGAATTAGTGACCACACATGGATATAATTAATAGCTAACGACCATCATATGACAAGATTAAAAAGGTCACTCTAAGACGGGATCCAATGCAAGAGTGTTTAGAATCCTAGGCAAATTAACATGCAAAACCATCTGGGGCTAGCAGCTACATTCTATATTTGTTTTTTAGCATCCGACTCTAGGTTATTTGTGGACGCCGGGAAAATAGCAGAGACGATGCGACAATTGCCAGGATTTTAAACCTTGTGCACGCATTGTATGTGTGTAGGGGAACGTTGCAGAAAACAAAAAATTTCCTACGGTTTCACCAAGATCCATCTATGAGTTCATCTAGCAACGAGTGATCAGATGCATCTACATACCTTGTAGATCGCGAGCGGAAGCGTTCAAAGAACGGGGATGAGGGAGTCGTACTCGACTGATCCAAATCACCGGAGATCCTAGCGCCGAACGGACGTCACCTCCACGTTCAACACACGTACGGTCAGCATGACGTCTCCTCCTTCTTCATCCAGCAAGGGAGAAGGAGATGTTGATGAAGATCCAGCAGCACGACGGCGTGGTGGTGGATGCAGGAGTCACCGCAGCAGGGCTTCGCCGTTCTACTGCGAGGGGGAGAGGTGTAGCAGGGGAGAGGGAGGCGCCAAGAGTCAAGGGTGCGGCTGCCCCTCCCTCCCCCCCCCCTTTATATAGGCTCCCCAAGGGGGCGGCCCTAGGAGATGGGATCTCCTAGGGGGCGGCGACCAAGGGTGGAGTAGCCCCCAAGGCAAGTGGGGCGCCCCCCACCCTAGGGCTTCCAACCCTAGGCGCAGGGGGTGGGCCAAGGGGGGTGCACCAGCCCACTATGGGCTGGTTACCCTCCCCACTTCAGCCCATGGGGCCCTCCGGGATGGGTGGTCCCACCCGGTGGACCCCCGGGACCCATCTGGTGATCCCGGTACAATACCGGTGACCCCCGAAACTCTCCCAATGGCCGAAACTGCACTTCCTATATATAATTCTTCACCTACGGACCATTCCGGAACTCCTCGTGACGTCCGAGATCTCATCCGGGACTCCGAACAACTTTCGGGTTACTGCATATCCTCTCTACAACCCTAGCGTCACCGAACCTTAAGTGTGTAGACCCTACGGGTTCGGGAGACATGTAGACATGACCGAGACGGCTCTCCGGTCAATAACCAACAGCAGGATCTGGATACCCATGTTGGATCCCACATGCTCCTCGATGATCTCATCGGATGAACCATGATGTCGAGGATTCAAGCAACCCCATATACAATTCCCTTTGTCAATCGGTACGTTACTTGCCCGAGATTCGATCGTCGGTATCCCAATACCTCGTTCAATCTCGTTACCGGCAAGTCACTTTACTCGTACCGTAATGCATGATCCCGCGACCAGACACTTGGTCACTTTGAGCTCATTATGATGATGCATTACCGAGTGGGCCCAGAGATACCTCTCCGTCATACGGAGTGACAAATCCCAGTCTTGATCCGTGTCAACCCAACAGATACTTTCGGAGATACCCGTAGTATACCTTTATAGTCACCCAGTTACGTTGTGACGTTTGGTACACCCAAAGCATTCCTACGGTACCCGGGAGTTACACGATATCATGGTCTAAGGAAAAGATACTTGACATTGGAAAAAACTCTAGCAAACGAACTATACGATCTTGTGCTATGTTTAGGATTGGGTCTTGTCCATCACATCATTCTCCTAATGATGTGATCTCGTTATCAATGACATCCAATGTCCATAGTCAGGAAACCATGACTATCTGTTGATCAACGAGCTAGTCAACTAGAGGCTTACTAGGGACATGTTGGTGTCTGTGTATTCACACATGTATTACGATTTCCTGATACACAATTATAGCATGAATAAAAGACAATTATCATGAATAAGGAAATATAATAATAATCCTTTATTATTGCCTCTAGGGCATATTTCCAACAGTCTGCCACTTGCACTAGAGTCAATAATCTAGTTACATTGTGATGAATCGAACACCCATGGAATTCTGGTGTTGATCATGTTTTGCTCTAGGGAGAGGTTTAGTCAATGGATCTGCTACATTCAGGTCTGTATGTACTTTAAAAATATCTATGTCTCCATCTTGAACATTTTCACGAATGGAGTTGAAGCGACGCTTGATGTGCCTGGTCTTCTTGTGAAACCTGGGCTCCTTGGCAAGTGCAATAGCTCCAGTGTTGTCACAGAAGAGTTTGATCGGCCCCGACGCATTGGGTATGACTCCTATGTCGGTGATGAACTCCTTCACCCAAATTGCTTCATGCGCTACCTCCGAGGCTGCCATGTACTCCGCTTCACATGTAGATCCCGCCACGACGCTCTGCTTGCAACTGCACCAGCTTACTGCCCCACCATTCAAAATATACACGTATTCGGTTTGTGACTTAGAGTCATCCAGATCTGTGTCGAAGCTAGCATCGACGTAACCCTTTACGACGAGCTCTTCGTCACCTCCATAAACGAGAAACATTTCCTTAGTCCTTTTCAGGTACTTCAGGATATTGTTGACCGCTGTCTAGTGTTCCTTGCCGGGATTACTTTGGTACCTACCTACCAAACTTACGGCAAGGTTTACATCAGGTCTGGTACACAGCATGGCATACATAATAGAACCTATGGCTGAGGCATAGGGGATGACACTCATCTCTTCTATATCTTCTGCCGTGGTCGGACCTTGAGCTGAGCTCAATTTCACACCTTGCAACACAGGCAAGAACCCCTTCTTAGACTGATCCATATTGAACTTCTTCAATATCTTATCAAGGTATGTGCTTTCTGAAAGACCTATGAGGCGTCATGATCTATCTCTATAGATCTTGATGCCTAATATATAAGCAGTTTCTCCAAGGTCCTTCATTGAAAAACTCTTATTCAAGTAGGCCTTAATGCTGTCCAAAAGCTCTATATCATTTCCCATCAAGAGTATGTCATCTACATATAATATGAGAAATGCTACAGAGCTCCCACTCACTTTCTTGTAAACACAGGCTTCTCCATAAGTCTGCATAAACCCAAACGCTTTGATCATCTCATCAAAGCGAATGTTCCAACTCCGAGATGCTTGCAGCAGCCCATAAATCGAGCGTTGGAGCTTGCACACCTTGTCAGCATTCTTAGGATCGACAAAACCTTCCGGCTGCATCATATACAATTCTTCCTTAAGGAAACCATTAAGGAATGTTGTTTTGACGTCCATTTGCTATATCTCATAATCATAGAATGCGGCAATTGCTAACATGATTCGGACAGACTTTAGCTTCGCTACCGGTGAAAAAGTCTCATCATAGTCAACCCCTTGAACTTGTCGATAACCCTTAGCGACAAGTTGAGCTTTATAGATGGTCACATTACCATCCGTGTCTGCCTTCTTCTTAAAGATCCATTTATTTTCTATGGCTCGCCTCTCAACGGGCAAGTCAGTCAAAGTCCATACTTCGTTTTCATGCATGGATCCTATCTCGGATTTCATGGCTTCCAGCCATTTGTCGGAATCCGGGCCTGCCATTGCTTCTTCATAGTTCGAAGGTTCACCGTTGTCTAACAACATGATTTCCAAGACAGGGTTGCCGTACCACTCTGGTGCGGAACGTGTCCTTGTGGACCTATGAAGTTCAGTAGCAACTCGATCTGAAGTTTCATGATCATCATCATTAACTTCCTCTCTAGTCGATGCAGGCACCTCAGGAACATTTTCTTGAGTTGCGCCATTTTTCGATTCAAGAGGTAATACTTCATCAAGTTCTACTTTCCTCCCACTTACTTCTTTCGAGAGAAACTCCTTCTCTAGAAAGGATCCATTCTTGGCAACAAAGATCTTGCCTTCGGATCTGAGGTAGAAGGTATACCCAATAGTTTCTTTAGGGTATCCTATGAAGACGCATTTTTCCGACTTGGGTTCGAGCTTTTCAGGTTGAAGTTTCTTGACATAAGCATCGCATCCCCAAACTTTTAGAAATGATGGCTTAGGTTTCTTCCCAAACCATAATTCATACGGTGTTGTCTCAACGGATTTCGACGGAGCCCTATTTAAAGTGAATGCGGCAGTTTCTAAAGCATAGCCCCAAAATGATAGCGGTAAATCGGTAAGAGACATCATAGATCGCACCATATCTAATAGAGTGCGATTACGATGTTCGGACACACCATTACGCTGAGGTGTTCCAGGCGGCGTCAGTTGTGAAACTATTCCACATTTTCTTAAGTGTGTGCCAAATTCGTGACTCAAGTATTCTCCTCCATGATCTGATTGCAAGAACTTGATTTTCCTATCACGTTGATTCTCAACCTCACTCTAAAATTCCTTGAACTTTTCAAAGGTCTCATATTTGTGTTTCATTAAATAGACATACCCATATCTACTCAAGTCATCGGTGAGGGTGAGAACATAACGATAGCCACCGCGAGCCTCAACACTCATTGGACCGCACACATCAGTATGTATGATTTCCAATAAGTTGGTTGCTCGCTCCATTGTTCCTGAGAACTGAGTCTTGGTCATTTTACCCATGAGGCATGGTTCGCACGTGTCAAATGATTTGTAATCAAGAGACTCTAAAAGTCCATCTGCATGGAGCTTCTTCATGCGTTTGACACCTATGTGACCAAGGCGGCAGTGCCACAAGTATGTGGGACTATCATTATCAACCTTACATCTTTTGGTATTCACACTATGAATATGTGTAGCATTACGCTCGAGATTCATTAAGAATAAACCATTCACCATCGGAGCATGACCATAAAACATATCTCTCATACAAATAGAACAACCATTATTCTCGGATTTAAATGAGTAGCCATCTCGAATTAAACGAGATCCTGATACAGTGTTCATGCTCAAACTTGGCAATAAATAACAATTATTGAGGTTCAAAACTAATCCCGTAGGTAAATGTACAGGTAGTGTGCCGACGGCGATCACATCGACCTTGGAACCATTCTCGACGCGCATCGTCACCTCGTCCTTCGCCAGTCTCCGCTTATTCCACAGCTCCTACTTTGAGTTACAAATGTGAGCAACTGCACCGGTATCAAATACCCAGGAGCTACTACGAGCACTGGTAAGGTACACATCAATTACATGTATATCACATATACCTTTCGTTTTGCCGGCCTTCTTGTCCGCTAAGTATTTGGGGCAGTTCCGCTTCCAGAGACCACTTTCCTTGCAATAAAAGCACTCAGTCTCGGGCTTGGGTCCATTCTTTGGCTTCTTCCCAGCAGCTTGCTTGCCGGGCGTGGCAACTCCCTTGCCGTCCTTCTTGAAGTTCTTCTTACCCTTGCCTTTCTTGAACTTAGTGGTTTTATTCACCATCAACACTTGATGTTCCTTTTTGACTTCTACCTCTGCTGATTTCAGCATTGCAAATACTTCAGGAATGGTCTTTTCCATCCCTTGCATATTGAAGTTCATCACAAAGCTCTTGTAGCTCGGTGGAAGCGACTGAAGGATTCTGTCAATGACCGCGTCATCCGGGAGATTAACTCCCAGCTGAGTCAAGCGGTTATGTAACCCAGACATAGTGAGTATGTGCTCACTGACAGAACTGTTTTCCTCCATCTTACAGCTGAAGAACTTGTCGGAGACTTCATATCTCTCGACCCAGGCATGAGCTTGAAAAACCATTTTCAGCTCTTCGAACATCTCATATGCTCCGTGTCTCTCAAAACGCTTTTGGAGCCCCGGCTCTAAGCTGTAAAGCATGCCGCACTGAACGAGGGAGTAATCATCGGTACGTGTCTGCCAAGCGTTCATAACGTCTTGTTCTGCAGGGAGAGCAGGTGCTTCACCTAGCGGTGCTTGTAGGACATAATCTTTCTTGGCAGCTATGAGGATGATCCTCAGGTTTCGGACCCAGTCCATATAATTGCTGCCATCGTCTTTCAGCTTGGTTTTCTCTAGGAACGCATTGAAGTTGAGGACAATGTTGGCCATTTGATCTATAAGACATATTGTAAATAATTTAGACTAAGTTCATGATAATTAAGTTCATCTAATCAAATTATTCAATGAACTCCCACTTAGATAGACATCCCTCCGGTCATGTAAGTGTAACATGATCCGAGTTGACTAGGCCGTGTCCGATCATCACGTGAGACGGACTAGTCAACATCGGTGAACATCTTCATGTTGATCATATCTTCTATACGACTCATGCTCGACCTTTCGGACTTCTGTGTTCCGAGGCCATGTCTGTACATGCTAGGCTCGGCAAGTCAACCTAAGTGTTTGCATGTGTAAATATGTCTTACACCCGTTGTATGTGAACGTTGGAATCTATCACACCCGATCATCACGTGGTGCTTCGAAACAACGAACTGTCGCAACGGTGCACAGTTAGGGGGAACACTTTCTTGAAATTATTATGAGGGATCATCTTATTTACTACCGTCGTTCTAAGTAAACAAGATGCAAAAACATGATAAACATCACATGCAATCAAATAATAATAGTGACATGATATGGCCAATATCACATAGCTCCTTTGATCTCCATCTTGGGGCTCCATGATCATCTTGTCACCGGCATGACACCATGATCTCCATCATCGTGTCTCCATGAAGTTGCTCGCCAACTATTACTTCTACTACTATGGCTAACACGTTTAGCAATAAAGTAAAGTAATTTACATGGCGTTTCTCAATGACACGCAGGTCATACAAAAAATAAAGACAACTCCTATGGCTCCTGCCGGTTGTCATACTCATCGACATGCAAGTCGTGATTCCTATTACAATAGCATGAGCATCTCATACATCACATATATATCATTCATCATTCATCACAACTTTGGCCATATCACACCACAAAACACTTGCTGCAAAAACAAGTTAGACGTCCTCTAATTGTTGTTGCAAGTTTTACATGGCTCCAATAGGGTTCTGGCAAGAACGTTTTCTTACCTACGTGAAAGCCACAACGTGATTTGTCAACTTCTATTTACCCTTCATAAGGACCATTTTCATCAAATCCGCTCCAACTGAAGTGGGAGAGATAGACACCCGCCAGCCACCTTATGCAACTAGTGCATGTCAGTCGGTGGAACCGGTCTCACGTAAGCGTGCGTGTAAGGTTGGTCCGGGCTGCTTCATCCCACAATACTGCTGAAGCAAAATAAGACTAGTAGCGGCAAGAAAGTTGATAGCATCTACGCCCACAACAAATTGTGTTCTACTCGTGCAAAGAGAACTACGCATAGACCTAGCTCATGATGCCACTGTAGGGGAACGTTGCAGAAAACAAAAAATTTCCTACGGTTTCACCAAGATCCATCTATGAGTTCATCTAGCAACAAGTGATCAGATGCATCTACATACCTTGTAGATCGCGAGTGGAAGCGTTCAAAGAACGGGGATGAGGGAGTCGTACTCGACGCGATCCAAATCACCGGAGATCCTAGCGCCGAACGGATGGCACCTCCGCGTTCAACACACGTACGGTCAGCATGACGTCTCCTCCTTCTTGATCCAGCAAGGGAGAAGGAGAGGTTGATGAAGATCCAGCAGCATGACGGCGTGGTGGTGGATGCAGGAGTCACCGCAGCAGGGCTTTGCCATTCTACTGCGAGAGGGAGAGGTGTAGCAGGGGAGAGGGAGGCGCCAAGAGTCAAGGGTGCGGCCGCCCCTCCCTCCCCCCCTTTATATAGGCTCCCCAAGGGGGGCAGCCCTCGGAGATGGGATCTCCTAGGGGGGCGGCGGCCAAGGGTGGAGTAGCCCCCAAGGCAAGTGGGGCGCCCCCCCACCCTAGGGTTTCCAACCCTAGGCGCAGGGGGTGGGCCAAGGGGGAGCACCAGCCCACTATGGGCTGGTTCGCCTCCCCACTTCAGCCCATGGGGCCCTCCGGGATGGGTGGTCCCACCCGGTGGACCCTCGAGACCCATCTGGTGGTGCGGGTACAATACCGGTGACCCCCGAAACTCTCCCGATGGCCGAAACTGCACTTCCTATATATAATTCTTCACCTCCGGACCATTCCGGAACTCCTCGTGACGTCCGGGATCTCATCCGGGACTCCGAACAACTTTCGGGTTACTGCATATCCTCTCTACAACCCTAGCGTCACTGAACCTTAAGTGTGTAGACCCTACGGGTTCGGGAGACATGTAGACATGACCGAGACGGCTCTCCGGTCAATAACCAACAGCGGGATCTGGATACCCATGTTGGCTCCCACATGCTCCTTGATGATCTCATCGGATGAACCACGATGTCGAGGATTCAAGCAACCCAGTATACAATTCCCTTTGTCAATCGGTACGTTACTTGCTCGAGATTCGATCGTCGGTATCCCAATACCTTGTTCAATCTCGTTACCGGCAAGTCACTTTACTCGTACCGTAATGCATGATCCCGCGACCAGACACTTGGTCACTTTGAGCTCATTATGATGATGCATTACCGAGTGGGCCCAGAGATACCTCTCCGTCATACGGAGTGACAAATCCCAGTCTTGATCCGTGTCAACCCAACAAATACTTTCGGAGATACCCGTAGTATACCTTTATAGTCACCCAGTTACGTTGTGACGTTTGGTACACCCAAAGCATTCCTACGGTACCCGGGAGTTACACGATCTCATGGTCTAAGGAAAAGATACTTGACATTGGAAAAAACTCTAGCAAATGAACTATACGATCTTGTGCTAAGTTTAGGATTGGGTCTTGTCCATCACATCATTCTCCTAATGATGTGATCTCGTTATCAATGACATCCAATGTCCATAGTCAGGAAACCATGACTAGTTGTTGATCAACGAGCTAGTCAACTAGAGGCTTACTAGGGACATGTTGGTGTCTATGTATTCACACATGTATTACGATTTCCTGATAACACAATTATAGCATGAATAAAAGACAATTATCATGAACAAGGAAATATAATAATAATCCTTTATTATTGCCTCTAGGGCATATTTCCAACAATGTGCCCTAACCAAGTTTTAGGTGGCAAAATTACTTTTAATTTTCTGAAAGAACCTGAGATGGCTTCCCTGAACTCTGCTTGATCACCTACATTCATATTGTAGGGGACCTCCAAAAGCTCACAAGCAAAAGAGCAGCCGGGGTTAGGAAACATATGTTTGTTCTGTTATGGACATCTTATTGTGGAGACGAAGAAGCTCCTCGGTCTGCATGGGTATGTTCCATTGAAAAATTGATCGTAATAAAAATAGAGTTGCTCATAGTCTAGCTAATATTGGTCGTTCCGGAGGTAGCATCACTTGTTAGCTGGGTCGGGTTCCAAACAGTGTATTTGAGTTTGTATTAGCATACTGTTATTGAGGCATAAATTTATATTTTCTCGCAAAAAAATTGTGTTTGCTGCTAATTGGTGGAGCCAAGCAGCGGGTCGACACAACCGACGATTGCACTGACACTGGTAGTGATGACTTGAAGAGGACGTCTAGAAAAAAACATTCAGACATAAGAGCAAACACTTGGCATACAAAGAGATATAGAGAGAGATCATTTCTACCCTCTTGCCTAGAATTTATGAGACAAAGCGGCAAAAAAAGATCCTAAATAAGCTACAGTAATTATAGCACACTACTCAATCCAAAGTTTGTTATTCCTGTGGACATGGTGCTCTCTACAAACTGGGTGTAGCAGTTTTTTTAATGACATTGTTGTGGTCATATATAAGCCATCACTCATGCTATTATTGTTAACAAGGTCAGCAAAGGAACACCTTTTCTGTTCATTGACATAATCCCCGTTTAATTAGCACAAGTTGATTCCCATGCGTCCGTAATTTATTTACTCGCCTTCCACTTTTGTCACGCATGCAATGTTGTTAATTATTCTCGCGGTTAATTCTTCCGTAATTTGCTCGCCTTCCACTTCTCTCACTCATGCAACGCAATTAAATCTTCCGCAATTTACTCACCTTCCACTTGTGCCACTCATGCAACGCAATTAATGGTCCTCACCCATCTCTTCATTCAAATTTGTGGTGGCTTGCAGATTTAAAATTAAAGACGAATATAAACGGGTGCAATAGGTTGTAACGGAGCGAGGTGGGACTATTAAATAAATAAACGAACCCTTTCTCCTACACGCATTGATGACTTGGCTCAATGGAACGACTCTTATGATTTTGCAAGGCAGGTCGGGAGTTCGATTCCCTCATTGGCAATTTTTATTTTAAATTGCCATGGCCGCCACTACTGTCGGGTCGTGGCAGGCTAAGGCCCAGGTGCACGACGTAGCACCACAAAATTTGTTTCGTTAAATTTGATGGAGGGATGAAAAAATAGTACCACCTCGGATAGAAGAAAAATCACCAAAAATACTATGGGTGAACGGATGAAAAAATCAACGAAACGCACCTTGCTTTAATAGTAGGTATAGATGTTATATGATTTTTGGGACTAACCTATTAACCTAGAGTCCAGTGCCAGCATTTGTTTTTTCCTTGTTTTTGAGTTTCGCAGAAAAGGAAAACCAAACGGAGTCCAATTGACCTGAAACTTCATGGAACTTATTTTTGGACCAGAAGAAGGATATGGAGTAAAAGAGTTGGGCCAGAAGAGTTCCGGGCTATCCACGAGGGTGGGGGGCGAGCCCACCCCCTGGGCGCGCCTCCCTACCTCGTGGACAGCCCAGAGACCCCCCCTGACTTGTTCTCGAAGCCAAAACCTCTTATATATACTGAAACTTCCAGAAAGAAACCTAGATCGGGAGTTCCGCCGCCGCAAGCCTCTTTAGCCACCGAAAACCAATCTAGACCCGTTCTGGCACCCTGCCGGAGGGGGGAATCCCTCTCTGGTGGCCATCTTTATCATCCCGACACTCTCCATGACGAGAAGGGATTAGTTCACCCTCAGGGGCTGAGGGTATGTACCAGTAGCTATGTGTTTGATCTCTCTCTCTCTCTCTCTCTCTCTCTCTCTCTCTTGTGTTCTTGATTTGGCACGATCTTGATGTATCGCGAGCTTTGCTATTATAGTTGGATCTTATGATGTTCTCCCCCTCTACTCTCTTGTGATGAATTGAGTTTTCCCTTTGAAGTTATCTTATCGGATTGAGTCTTTAAGGATTTGAGAACACTTGATGTATGTCTTGCATGTGCTTATCTGTGGTGATAATGGGATATCACGTGATCCACTTGATGTATGTTTTGGTGATCAACTTGCGAGTTCCGTGACCTCTTGAACTTATGCATAGGGTTGGCACACGTTTTCGTCTTGACTCTCCGGTAGAAACTTTGGGGCACTCTTTGAAGTTCTTTGTGTTGGTTGAATAGATGAATCTGAGATTGTGTGATGCATATCGTATAATCATACCCATGGATACTTGAGGCGACATTGGAGTATTTAGGTGACATTAGGGTTTTGGTTGATTTGTGTCTTAAGGTGTTATTCCAGTACGAACTCTATGATAGATTAAACGGAAAGAATAGCTTCGTGTTATTTTACTACAGACTCTTGAATAGATCAATCAGAAAGGATAACTTTGAGGTGGTTTCGTACCCTACAATAATCTCTTCGTTTGTTCTCCGCTATCAGTGACTTTGGAGTGACTCTTTGTTGCATGTTGAGGGATAGTTATATGATCCAATTATGTTATTATTGTTGAGGGAACTTGCACTAGTGACAGTATGAACCCTAGGCCTTGATTCAACACATTGCAATACAATTTGTGCTCACTTTTACCACTTGTTACTTGCTGTTTTTATATTTTTATATTAGAAAAACCTTTATCTACCATCCATATTGCACTTGTATCACCATCCCTTCACCGAACTAGTGCACCTATACAATTTACCATTGTATTGGGTGTGTTGGGGACATAAGAGACTCTTTGTTATTTGGTTGCAGGGTTGTTTGAGAGAGACCATCTTCATCCTACGCCTCCCACGGATTGATAAACCTTAGGTCATCCACTTGAGGGAAATTTGCTACTGTCCTACAAACCTCTGCACTTGGAGGTCCAACAACGTCTACAAGAAGAAGGTTGTGTAGTAGACATCAGTATTCACACATGTACTAAGTTTTCGGTTAATACAATTCTAGAATGAATAATAAACATTTATCACGATATAAGGAAATATAAATAACAACTTTATTATTGCCTCTAGGGCATATTTCCTTCAGTCTCCCACTTGCACTAGAGTCAATAATCTAGTTCACATCGTCATGTGATTTAACACCAATAGTTCACATCTCCATGTGACTAACACCCAAAGGGTTTACTAGAGTCAATAATCTAGTTCACATTGCTATGTGATTAACACCCAAAGAGTGATCATGTTTTGCTTGTGAGAGAAATTTAGTCAACGGGTCTACCACATTCAGAGTCGTATGTATTTTGCAAATTTTCTATGTCTACAATGCTTTGCACGGAGCTACTCTAGCTAATTGCTCCCACTTTCAATATGTATCTAGATCGAGACTTAGAGTCATCCAGATCGGTGTCAAAGCTTGCATCGATGTAACTCTTTACGATGAACTCTTTGTCATCTCCATAACCGAGAAACATTTCCTTATTCCACTAAGGATATTTTTGACCGCCATCCAGTGATCTACTCCTGGATCACTATTGTACCATGTTGCCAAACCTATGTTGAGGTACACAATAGGTGTTCCAGGTGGCGTGGGTTGCGAAACTATTCCGCATTGTTTCAAATGAAGACCAAACTCGTAACTCAAATATTCTCCTCCACGATCAGATCGTAGAAACTTTATTTTCTTGTTATGATGATTTTCCACTTCACTCTGAAATTCTATGAAGTTTTCAAATGTTTCAGACTTACGTCTCATTAAGTAGATATACCCATATCTGCTCAAATCATCTGTGAAGGTCAGAAAATAATGATACCCGCCGCGAGCCTCAACACTTATCGGATCGCATACATCAGTATGTATTATTTCCAATAAGTCAGTTGCTCGCTCCATTGTTCCGGAGAACGGAGTTTTAGTCATCTTGCCCATGAGGCATGGTTCGCAAGCATCAAGTGATTCATAATCAAGTGATTCCAAAAGTCTATCAGCATGGAGTTTCTTCATGCGCTTTACACCAATATGACCTAAATGGTAGTGCCACAAATAGGTTGCACTATCATTATTAACTTTGCATCTTTTGGCTTCAATATTATGAAAATATGTATCACTACGATCGAGATTCAATAAACCATTCACCTTGGGTGTATGACCACAGAAGGTTCATGTAAATAGAATAACAATTATTCTTTGACCTAAATGAATAACTGTATTGCAAGAAACATGATCCAATCATATTATGCTCAACGCAAAAACCAAATAACATTCATTTTAGGTTCAACACTAATCCCAAAGGTAAAGGGAGTGTGCGATGGTGATCTTACCAACCTTGGAATCATTTCCGACACACATCATCACCTCGTCCTCAACTAGTCTTTGTTTATTTTGCAACTCCCGTTTTGAGTTACTACTCTTAGCAACTGAACTAGTATCAAATACCAAGGGGTTTGCTATAAACACTAGTAAAGTACACATCAATAACATGTATATCAAATATAACTTTGTTTAATTTGCCATCCTTCTTATCCGCCAAGTATCTAGGGCAGTTCCACTTCTAGTGACCATTTCCTTTGCAGTAGTAGCACTCAGTTTCAGGCTTGGGTCTAGCTTTGGGCTTCTTCATGGGAGTGCAACTTGCTTGCTATTCTTCTTGAAGTTCCCTTTCTTTCCCTTGCCCTTTTATTTGAAACTAGTGGTCTTGTCAACCATCAACACTTGATTCTTTTCTTGATTTCTACCTTCGCCGATTTCAGCATGGCGAAGAGCTCGGGGAATCGTTTTCGTCATCCCTTGCATATTATAGTTCATCATGAAGTTCTAGTAACTTGGTGATAGTGACTAGAGAACTTTATCAATTACTATCTTATCTGGAAGTTTAACTCCCACTTGATTCAAGCAATTCTAGTACCCAGACAATCTGAGCAAATGCTCACTGGTTGAGCTATTCTCCTCCATCTTGTAGGCAAGGTACTGTCAGAGGTCTCATACCTCTCAACACGGGCATGAGTATGAAATACCAATTTCAACTCTTAGAACATCTTATATGTTCCGTGACATTTCAAAACATTTTTGAAGTCCTGGTTCTAAGCCGTAAAGCATGGTGCACTAAACTATCAAGTAGTCATCATACCGAGCTTTGCCAAACGTTCATAACGTCTAGATCTGCTCCTGCAATAGGTCCATCACCTAGCGGTGCATCAAGGACATAATTTTCCTGTGCATCAATGTGGATAATCCTCAAATCACGGACCTAGTCCGCGTCATTGCTACTATCATCTTTCAACTTATTTTTCTCTAGGAACATAAACGGGGAGCTACATCGCAAGCTATTGATCTACAACATAGATATGAAAAAACTATCAGGACTAAGTTCATGATAAATTAAGTTCAGTTAATCATATTACTTAAGAACTCCCACTTAGGTAGACATCCCTCTAATCATCTAAGTGACCACGTGATCCATATCAACTAAACCTTGTCCGATCATCACGTGAGATGTAGTTTTCAATGGTGAACATCATTATGTTGATCATATCCACTATATGATTCACGCTCGACCTTTCGGTCTTAATGTTCTGAGGCCATATCTGCATATTCTAGGCTCGTCAAGTTTAACCCAAGTATTCTGCATGTGCAAAACTGGCTTGCACCCGTTGTATGTGAATGTAGAGCTTATCACACCCGATCATCACGTGGTGTCTCAACACGACAAACTGTAGCAATGGTGCATACTCAGAGAGAACACTTATACCTTGAAATTTAGTGAGAGATCATCTTATAATGCTACCGCCGTACTAAGCAAAATAAGATGCATAAAAGATAAACATCATATGCAATCAAAATATGTGACATCATATGGCCATTATCATCTTGTGCCTTTGATCTCCATCTCCAAAGTACTGTCATGATCTCCATCGTCACCGGCATGACACCATGATCTCCATCATCTTGATCTTTATCAATGTGTCGTCACATGGTTGTCTCGCCAACTATTGCTTTTGCAACTATTGCTATCACATAGCGATAAAGTAAATCAATTATATGGTGCTTGCATCTTATGCAATAAAGAGATAACCATAAGGCTCCTGCCGGTTGCCGATAACTTTAACAAAACATGATCATCTCATACAACAATTTATATCTCATCATGTCTTGACCATATCACATCACAACATGCCCTCCAAAAACAAGTTAGACGTCCTCTACTTTATTGTTGCAAGTTTTACGTGGCTGCTACGGGCTTCTAGCAAGAACCGTTCTTACCTACGCATCAAAACCACAACGTAGTATAGTGGTTGCTTTTTGATCTTCAGAAAGAACCCTATTCATTGAAACCGATTCAACTGAAGTTGGAGAAACAGACACCCACTAGTCACCTATGTGCAAAGCACATCGGTAGAACTAGTCTCGCGTAAGCGTACGCGTAATGTCGGTCTGAGCCACTTCATCCAACAATACCGCCGAATCAAGAATCAACTAGTGACGGCAAGCAATATGTATATACCCACGCCCACAACTCCTTTGTGTTCTACTCGTGCATATAACATCTACGCATAGACCTGGCTCGGATGCCACTGTTGGGGAACGTAGTAATTTCAAAATTTTCCTATGCACACGCAAGCTCTATCATGGTGATGCATACCAATGAGAGGGAAGATTGTTGTCCACGTACCCTCATAGACCATAAGCGGAAGCATTATGACAACGTGGTTGTTGTAGTCGTATGTCTTCATGATCCGACCAATCCTAGTACCGAAAGTACGGCACCTCCGTGATCTACACATGTTCGGCTCGGTGACGTCCCACGAACTCTCGATCCAGCTGAGTGTCGAGGGAGAGCTTCGTCAGCACGACGGCGTGATGACGGTGATGATGAAGCTACCGGCGCAGGGCTTCGCCTAAGCACTACGACGATATGACCGAGGTGGATTATGGTGGAGGGGGGCACCGCACACGGCTAGGAGATCAATGATCAACTTGTGTGTCTATGGGGTGCCCCCCGTATATAAAGGAGTGGAGGAGGGGCGGCCCTCTATGGCACGCCCTGGAGGAGTCCTACTCCCACCGGGAGTAGGATTCCCTAAAGGAAATATGCCCTAGAGGCAATAATAAAGTTATTATTTATTTCCTTATTTCATGATAAATGTTTATTATTCATGCTAGAATTGTATTAACTGGAAACATAATACATGTGTGAATACATAGACAAACAGAGTGTCACTAGTATGCCTCTACTTGACTAGCTCATTGATTCAAAGATGGTTATGTTTCTTAACCATGCATAGACATGAGTTGTCATTTGATAAACAAGATCGCATCAATAGGAGATTGATGTGATTGACTTGACCCATTCTGTTAGCTTAGCACTTGATTATTTTAGTTTACTGCTATTGCTTTCTTCATGACTTATACATGTTCCTATGACTATGAGATTATGGAACTCCCGATTACCGGAGGAACACTTTGTGTGCTACCAAATGTCACAACATAACTGGGTGATTATAAAGGTGCTCTACAGGTGTCTCCAATGGTACTTGTTGAGTTGGCATAGATCGAGATTAGGATTTGTTGAGTTGCTTTACTTTATCACTAAGCGGTAGCGATAGTCGTACAAGCAATAGTTGGCGAGACGATAATGATGCTACAATGGAGATCAAGGTGTCGCGCCGGTGACGATGGTGATCATGACAGTGCTATGGAGATGGAGATCAAAGGCACAAGATGATGATGACCATATCATATCACTTATATTGATTGCATGTGATGTTTATCCTTTATGCATCTTATTACGCTTGATTGACGGTAGCATTATAAGATGATCTCTCACTAAATTTCAAGGTACAAGTGTTCTCCCTGGGTATGCACCATTGCCAAAGTTCGTCGTGCCGAGACACCACGTGATGATCGGGTGTGATAAGCTCTACGTTCATATACAACGGGTGCAAGCTAGTTTTGCACACGCAGAAATACTTGGGTTAAACTTGACATGCCTAGCATATGCAGATATGGCTTTGGAACACTGAGACCAAAAGGTTGAGCGTGAATCATATAGTAGATATGATCAACATAGTGATGTTCACCATTGAAAACTACTCCATCTCATGTGATGATCGGACATGGTTTAGTTGATATGGATCACGTGATCACTTATATGATTAGAGGGATGTCTATCTAAGTGGGAGTTCTTAAATATGATTAATTGAACTTTAATTTATCATGAACTTAGTACCTGATAGTATTTTGCTTGTCTATGTTGTTGTAGATAGATGGCCCATGTTGTTGTTCCGTTAAATTTTAATGTGTTCCTTGAGAAAGCAAAGTTGAAAGATGATGGTAGCAATTACACGGACTGGGTCCGTAACTTGAGGATTATCCTCATTGCTGCACAGAAGAATTACGTCCTGGAAGCACCGCTGGGTGCCAAACCCGCTGCAGGAGCAACGCCTAATGTTATGAACGTTTGGCAGAGCAAAGCTGATGACTACTCGATAGTTCAGTGTGCCATGCTTTACGGCTTAGAACCGGGACTTCAATGACGTTTTGAACGTCATGGAGCATATGAGATGTTCCAGGAGTTGAATTTAATATTTCAAGCAAATGCCCAGATTGAGAGATATGAAGTCTTCAATAAGTTCTACAGATGCAAGATGGAGGAGAATAGTTTTGTTAGTGAATATATACTAAGAATATCTGGGTACCATAACCACTTGACTCAACTGGGAGTTAATCTTCCTGTTGATAGTGTCATTGACAGAGTTCTTCAATCATTGCCACCAATCTACAAGAGCTTCGTGATGAACTATAATATGCAAGGGATGGATAAGACAATTCCTGAGCTCTTCGCAATGCTAAAAGCTGTGGAGGTAGAAATCAAGAAGGAGCATCAAGTGCTGATGGTCAACAAGACCACCAGTTTCAAGAAAAAGGGTAAAGGGAATAAGAAAGGGAACTTCAAAAAGAACATCAAACAAGTTGTTTCTCAAGAGAAGAAACACAAGTCTGGACCTAAGCCTAAGACTGAGTGCTTCTATTACAAAGGGACTGGTCACTGGAAGCGGAACTGCCCCAAGTATTTGGCGAATAAGAAGGATGGCAAGGTGAACAAAGGTATATGTGATATACATGTTATTGATGTGTACCTTAATAAAGCTCGCAGTAGCACCTTGGTATTTGATACTGGTTCTGTTGCTAATATTTGCAACTCGAAACAGGGACTACAGATTAAGCGCAGATAGGCTAAGGACGAGGTGACGATGCGCGTGGGAAATGGTTCCAAAGTCAATGTGATCGCCGTCGGCACGCTACCTCTACATCTACCTTTGGGATTAGTTTTAGACCTTAATAATTGTTATTTGGTGCCAGCGTTGAGCATGAACATTATATCTAGATCTTGTCTGATGCGAAACGGTTATTCATTTAAATCTGAGAATAATGGTTGTTCTATTTATATGAGTAATATATTTTATGGCCATGCACCCTTGAAGTGTGGTCTATTTTTAATGAATCTAGATAGTAGTAATACACATATTCATAATGTTGAAGCCAAAAGATATAGAGTTGATAATGATAGTGCAACTTATTTCTGGCACTGCCGTTTAGGTCATATTGGTGTAAAGCGCATGAAGAAACTCCATTCTGATGGACTTTTTGAATCACTTGATTATGAATCACTTGCTACTTGCAAACCATGCCTTATAGGCAAGATGACAAAAATGTCGTTCTCCGAAACAATGGAGCGAGCAACAAATTTATTGGAAATCAAACATACTGATGTATGTGGTCTGATGAATATTGAGGCTCGCGGCGGGTATCATTATTTTCTCACCTTCACAGATGATTTGAGCAGATATGGGTATATCTACTTAATGAAACAAAGTCTGAAACATTTGGAAAGTTCAAAGAATTTCATAGTGAAGTGGAAAATTATTGTAACAAGAAAATAAAGTTTCTACGATCTGATCGTGGAGGAGAATATTTGAGTTACGAGTTTGGTCTTCATTTGAAACAATGCGGAATAGTTTTGCAACTCACGCCACCCGGAACACCAGAGCGTAATGGTGTGTCCGAACGTCGTAATCGTACTTTACTAGATATGGTGCGATCTATGATGTCTCTTACTGATTTACCGCTATCATTTTGGGGTTATGCTTTAGAGACAGCTACATTCACATTAAATAGGGCACCATCTAAATCCATTGAGACAACGCCTTATGAACTATGGTTTGGCAAGAAACCAAAGTTGTCGTTTCTTAAAGTTTGGGACTGTGATGCTTATGTGAAAAAAGCTTCAACCTGATAAGCTCGAACCCAAATCGGAGAAATGTGTCTTCATAGGATACCGAAAGGAGACTGTTGGGTACACCTTCTATCACAGATCCGAAGGCAAGACATTTGTTGCTAAGAATGGATCCTTTCTAGAGAGGGAGTTTCTCTCGAAAGAAGTGAGTGGGAGGAAAGTAGAACTTGATGAGGTGACTATACCTGCTCCCTTATTGGAAAGTAGTCCATCACAGAAACCGGTTCCTGTGACACCTACACCAATTAGTGAGGAAGCTAATGATGATGATCATGAAACTTCATATCAAGTTACTACCAAACCTCGTAGGTCAACCAGAGTAAGATCAGCACCAGAGTGGTACGGTAATCATGTTCTGGAGGTCATGTTACTTGACCATGACGAACCTACTAACTATGAGGAAGCGATAATGAGCCCAGATTCCGCTAAATGACTTGAGGCCATGAAATCTAAGATGGGATCCATGTATGAGACCAAACTGTGGACTTTGGTTGACTTGCCCGATGATCGGCAAGCCATCGAGAATAAATGGATCTTCAAGAAGAAGACTGATGCTGACGGTAATGTTACTGTCTACAAAGCTTGACTTGTTGCGAAAGGTTTTCGACAAGTTCAAGGAGTTGACTACGATGAGACCTTCTCACCCATAACGATGCTTAAGTCCATTCGAATCATGTTAGCAATTGCCGCATTTTATGATTATGAAATTTGGAAAATGGATGTGAAGACTGCATTCCTGAATGGATTTCTGGAAGAAGAGTTGTATATGATGCAAGCTGAAGGTTTTATCAATCCAAAGGGTGCTAACAAAGTGTGCAAGCTCCAGCAATCCATTTATGGACTGTTGCAAGCCTCTTGGAGTTGGAATATACGTTTTGATAGTGTGATCAAAGCATATGGTTTTATACAGACTTTTGGAGAAGCATGTATTTACAAGAAAGCGAGTAGGAGCTTTGTAGCATTTCTAATATTATATGTGGATGACATATTGTTGATAGGAAATGATATAGAATTTCTAGATAGCATAAAAGGATACTTGAATAAGAGTTTTTCAATGAAAGACCTCGGTGAAGCTGCTTATATATTAGGCATCAAGATCTATAGAGATAGATCAAGACTCTTAATTGGACTTTCACAAAGCACATACCTTGATAAAGTTTTGACGAAGTTCAAAATGGATCAAGCTAAGAAAGGGTTCTTGCTTGTGTTACAAGGTGTGAAGTTCAGTAAGACTCAATGCCCAACCACTGCAGAAGATAGAGAGAAAATGAAAAATGTTCCCTATGCTTCAGCCATAGTCTCTATCATGTATGCAATGTTGTGTACTAGACCTGATGTGTGCCTTGCTATTAGTTTAGCAGAGAGGTACCAAAGTAATCTAGGAGTGGATCACTGGACAGCGGTCAAGAACATCCTGAAATACCTGAAAAGGACTAAGGATATGTTTCTCATTTATGGAGGTGACAAAGAGCTCGTTGTAAATGGTTACGTCGATGCAAGCTTTGACACTGATCTGGACGATTCTAAATTGCAAACCGGATACGTGTTTATATTGAACGGTGGAGTTGTCAGTTGGAGCAGTTCTAAACAAAGCGTCGTGGCGGGATCTACGTGTGAAGTGGAGTACATAGCTACTTCGGAAGCAGCAATGAAGGAGTTTGGATGAAGGAGTTCATATCCGATCTAGGTGTCATACCTAGTGCATCGGGTCCAATGAAAATCTTTTGTGACAATACTGGTGCAATTGCCTTGGCAAAGGAATCCAGATTTCACAAGAGAACCAAACACATCAAGAGACGCTTCAATTCCATCCGTGATCAAGTCCAGGTGGGGGACATAGAGATTTGCAAGATACATACGGATCTAAATGTGCAGACCCGTTGACTAAGCCTCTCTCACGAGCAAAACATGATCCGCACCAAGACTCCATGGGTGTTAGAATCATTACTGTGTAATCTAGATTATTGACTCTAGTGCAAATGGGAGACTGAAGGAAATATGCCCTAGAGGCAATAATAAAGTTATTATTTATTTCCTTATTTCATGATAAATGTTCATTATTCATGATAGAATTGTATTAACTGGAAACATAATACATGTGTGAATACATAGACAAACAGAGTGTCACTAGTATGCCTCTACTTGAATAGCTCGTTGATCAAAGATGGTTAAGTTTCCTAACCATAGACATGAGTTGTCATTTGATAAACGGGATCACATCAATAGGAGAATGATGTGATTGACTTGACCCATTTTGTTAGCTTAGCACTTGATTGTTTTAGTTTACTGCTATTGCTTTCTTCATGACTTATACATGTTCCTATGACTATGAGATTATGCAACTCCTGATTACCGGAGGAACACTTTGTGTGCTACCAAACATCACAACGTAACTGTGTGATTATAAAGGTGCTCTATAGGTGTCTCCAATGGTACTTGTTGATTTGGCATAGATCGATATTAGGATTTGTCACTCCGATTGTCGGAGAGGTATCTCTGGGCCCTCTCGGTAATGCACATCACTATAAGCCTTGCAAGCCATGCAACTAATGAGTTAGTTGCGGGATGATGCATTTCAGAACAAGTAAAGAGACTTGGAGGTAACGAGATTGAGCTAGGTATTGAGATACCGACGATCAAATCTCGGGTAAGTAACATACCGATGACAAAGGGAACAATGTATGTTGTTATGCGGTTTGACCGATTGTCGGTGTGGAACGACACATATGGGATCACAAGAACCCCTACTACGGTTGTCGGCGAGCGGGGTTGCGAGAAGAGTAGGATTGGTAACTAGCACAAGGATCGTTTACCAAGGTTCAGGATGCGAGGATGCGTAAAACCCTAGTCATGCTTTGGTGGGTGTATTTCAGAGAGTTCTTGAGCTCTCGAACTAGCTGTGGTGAGTGTGTGGTTTGAAAAGGCCGAATCCTTCTCAAGTATGCCATGGGCCTCCTTTTATAGTCGAAAGGGGTTGCCACAGTGGCACACAGGAGGTGGAAAGGCGCACAGTGCTATGAGCTTATCGCTCATATTACAGGACAAGACGCATTTAATGCATTGCTTAGGTGTCCCCTTGCTTTATTGGGGACGGGAACGAGGCCCGCCCCGTCTGTCGCCGCTCCTCCTTGCTTCGACACGTGCCCTGGTCAGCGATGCATGCGGCGCCATGTAGGCAGGCAGGAAACTGAGGTGGCCCGGTGGCAAAACCTTCACGAAGATCTGCATGCCGCCACGCAGGCGCTTGGTGAGTTGGCCTGGGAGCTGCATGTTGCCACATAGGTGTGATAACCCACAAGTATAGGGGATCGCAACAGTTTTTGATAAGTAAGAGTGTCGAACCCAACGAGGAGCTAAAGGTAGAACAAATATTCCCTCAAGTTCTATCGACCACCGATACAACTCTACGCACGCTTGACGTTCGCTTTACCTAGAACAAGTATGAAACTAGAAGTACTTTGTAGGTGTTGTTGGATAGGCTTGCAAGAAAGTAAAGAACACGAAAATAAAACTAGGGGCTGTTAAGGTAAAGAAGCAACTAAAGTAAATATAGCGAGTGTGGAAAAGTGGTCGTAGGAGTTGTGAAATTTCCCCTGAGCAATTGACTACTTTACTAGACCGATAGCAAGTATTATGTGGGAGAGGCCACTGCTAGCATGTCATCTCTTACTTGGAATTCTATGCACTTATGATTGGAACTATTAGCAAGCATCCGCAACTACTAATGTTCATTAAGGTAAAACCCAACCATAGCATTAAGATATATTGGTCCCCCTTCAATCCCGTATGCATCAATTTCTATGCTAGGTTGAAGCTTCTGTCACTCTTGCCCTCCAATACATAGTCCTATCAACATACAAAATAACCCTAGGGTGTGATCCACGCGCGCAATCATATGATGGGCACCAAAGGACAGCAACATAACCACAAGCAAATTAAATCAATCATAGCAATTCATCAACCACCGATAGGACAACGAAAATCTACTCACACATCATAGGATGGCAACACATCATTGGATAATAATATGAAGCATAAAGCACCATGTTCAAGTAGACGGTATAGCGGGTTGCGGGAGAGTGGACCGCTATAAATAGAGGGGGAAGGTGATGGAGATGTTGGTGAAGATGGCGGAGGTGTTGGTGAAGATCACGGTGATGATGATGATGGCCACGGCGGCGTTCCGGCGCCTCCGGAGGAGAGGGGGAGAGGGACCCCCTTCTTCCTCTTCTTCCTTGACCTTCTCCCTAGATGGGAGAAGGGTTTCCCCTCTAGTCCTTGGCCTCCATGGCATGGGAGGGACGAGAGCGCCTCCAAGATTGGATCTATCTCTCTGTTTCTCTCTGGTTCTGCGTTCTGTTCTGGCTCTGTTTCACCGTTTCATATATATATATATATATATATATATATATATATATATATATATATATATGGAGATCCGTAACTCCGATTGGCCAGAAACCTTCGCCGTGATTTTTTTCCGAATATTAGCTTTCTTGCGGCAAAAGAAGAGCGTCAACCGCCTTACGGTGGGCTCACGAGGGTAGGGGCGCGCCCTAAGGGGGAGCGCCCCCCTGCCTCGTGACCACCTCGGGCACTGGTTCGCGTTGATTTTCCTTCCAAATTTTCCATATTTTCCAAAAACAAGCTCCATCCGTTTTTATCCCGTTTGGACTCCGTTCGATATGGATATTCTGCAAAACCAAAAACATGCAACAGACAGGAACTGGCACTGGGCACTGGATCAATATGTTAGTCCCAAAAATAATATAAAAAGTTGCCAAAAAGTATATGAAAGTTGAATAATATTGGCATTGAATAATCAAAAATTATAGATACGGCGGAGATGTATCAGCATCCCCAAGCTTAATTCCCGCTCGTCCTCGAGTAGGTAAATGATAAAAAAAGATAATTTTTGATGTGGAATGCTACCTAGCATAATCTCGATCATATGTCTAACCATGGCATGAATATTAAGACACGAGTGATTCAAAGCAATAATCTGTCTTTTTACATAAAGACAATAATACTTCAAGCATACTAATAAAGCAATCATGTATTTTCAAAATAACATGGCCAAAGAAAGTTATCCCTACAAAATCATATAGTCTGGCTATGCTCCATCTTCACCACACAAAATATTTACATCATGCACAACCCCGGTGACAAGCCAAGCAATTGTTTCATACTTTTGACGTTCTCAAACCTTTTCAACTTCACGCAATACATGAGCATGAGCCATGGACATAGCACTATAGGTGGAATAGAATGGTGGTTGTGGAGAAGACAAAAAGGAGAAGATAGTCTCACATCAACTAGGCGTATCAACGAGCTATGGAGATGCCCATCAATAGATATCAATGTGAGTGAGTAGGGATTGCCATGCAACGGATGCACTAGAGCTATAAGTGTACGAAAGCTCCAACTGAAACTAAGTGGGTGTGCATCCAACTTGCTTGCTCATGAAGACCTCGGGCATTTGAGGAAGCCCATCATCAGAATATACAAGCCAAGTTCTATAACGAAAATTCCCACTAGTATGAAAGTGATAACTCAAGAGACTCTCTATATGAAGAACATGGTGCTACTTTGAAGCACAAGTGTGGAAAAAGGATAGTAGCACTGCCCCTTCTCTCTTTTTCTCTCATTTTTTGGTTTTCTTCTTTTTTTTCTTTTTTTGGGCCTTCTCTCTTTTCTGGCCTTTCTCTTTTTTTTTCATTTTTTCGTCCGGAGTCTCATCCTGACTTGTGGGGGAATCATAGTCTCCATCATCCTTTCCTCACTGGGGCAATGCTCTAATAATGATGATCATCACACTTTTATTTACTTACAACTCCATACCTAGAACAAAGATATGACTCTATATGAATGCCTCCGGCGGTGTACCGGGATGTGCAATGATCTAGAGTAGCAATGACATCAAAAAAGGGACAAGCCATGAAAACATCATGCTAGCTATCTTACGATCATGCAAAGCAATATGACAATAAATGCTCAAGTCATGTATATGATGATGATGGAAGTTGCATGGCAATATATCTCGGAATGGCTATGGAAATGCCATAATAGGTAGGTATGGTGGCTGTTTTGAGGAAGGTATATGGTGGGTTTATAGTACCGGCAAAAGTTGCGCGGTACTAGAGAGGCTAGCAATGGTGGAAGGGTGAGAGTGCGTATAATCCATGGACTCAACATTAGTCATAAAGAACTCACATACTTATTGCAAAAATCTATTAGTCATCGAAACAAAGTACTATGCGCATGCTCCTAGGGGGATAGATTGGTAGGAAAAGACCATCGCTTGTCCCCGACCGCCACTCATAAGGAAGGCAGTCAATAAATAAATCATGCTCCGACTTCATCGCATAACGGTTCACCATACGTGCATGCTACGGGAATCACAAACCTCAACACAAGTATTTCTACAATCCACAACTACCCACTAGCATGACTCTAATATCACCATCTTTATATCGCAAAACTATTGCAAGGAATCAAACATATCATATTCAGTGATCTACGAGTTTTATGTAGGATTTTATGACTAACCATGTGAATGACCAATTCATGTCATCTCTCTAAACATATATAAATGAAGCAAGAGAGTTTAATTCTTTCTACAAAAGATATGCCGCGCTCTAACAAATATAAGTGAAGCAAAAGAGCATTCTACAAATGGCGGTTGTCTATGTAAAGAGAAACAGGCAATCCAAGCTTCAATTGATATAAGTGAAGCACATGAAGCATATATAAAGCCATACTCAAAAGATATAAGTGAAGTGCAATGAGCATTCTATAAATCAACCAAGGAATATCTCATACAAGCATGGTTCATAAAAAGAAAAAGAAAAACTAAATGCAAAAGACGCTCCAAGATTGCACATACGCATGAACGAAATGAATCCGAAAACATACCGATACTTGTTGAAGAAAGAGGGGATGCCTCCCGAGCATCCCCAAGCTTAGACGCTTGAGTCTCCTTGAATATTTACTTGGGGTGCCTCGGGCATCCCCAAGCTTGATCTCTCGCCTCTCTTCCTTCTTCTCACATCGAAACCTTCTCAATCATCGAACACTTCATCCACACAAAACTTCAACAGAAAACTCAGTAAGATCCGTTAGTATAATGAAGCAAATCACTAATCTAAGTACTGTTGCAAAACAATTCATATTTTGTTTTTGCATTGTGTCTACTGTAATATAACTTTTTCATGGCTTAATCCACTGATATAAATTGATAGTTTCATCAAAACAAGCAAACTATGCATCAAAAACAGAATCTGTCTAAAACAGAACAGTCTGTAATAATCTGAACATTCACCATACTTATGGTACTTGAAAAATTCTACCAAAATTAGGAACAATAAACAATTTTTATAGGAAGACAGTGCAAAAAGAATCAGAACCATTTGACGTTCCAGCTAAAAATGTAAAATCGCCCACTACAGCCAAAGTTTCTGTCCTGCACCGTACAAACCATCAAGCAAATGTAAACATCCTAAAGGCAAACCTTGGCACATTATTTTTATAATACAATGGAATTGTACAAGGGGATAATTATTTTTGTTGAAAAGTTTCTGTAATCAAGATTCACAAAGTTGTCGTGAGCATGAACAAAGTTCAAGGAGCTCTCCCACTTCAACAGTGCTTGTCTTTCTCACTTTCACTTTCCTTTTTGATAAGTTTTGGGTTCCCCTCTTTATTTTTGTTGTTTTAAACTATATGAAAGCACTCAACAGAAATAAATGACTCTCTAAAACTTCCGGGTTGTCTCCCTGGTAGCGCTTTCTTTAAAGCCATTAAGCTAGGCATATAGTGCTCAAGTAGTGAATCCACCCGGATCCCAAGGTATATCAAAGCCAATTTGAATTAACAATGATTTGTAATTTAGTAGTGAGCACAAAGAAACATATATCAAGCAATGACGAAGTCTAACTCTCTTCCTATGCATCGACATGTCATAAAAGAACAATTCATGCACACCTAGTAAAGGCCAATGCATAGTATAAACAGTTTCTTGCAATTTTATCATGTTGGAAACATAGAGAGGTGGAGATATAGTTCCTCTCTCATAATAATTGCAAGTAGGAGCAGCAAGCACATGCATATTATATTTATCGAAATCATCATGTGCAACAGTAAAAGGCAACCCATCAATATAATCCTTAATAAGTGCAAACTTCTCCGATATAGTATAATCGGGAGAATTCAAAAAGATAATAGGACTATCATGCGTGGGTGCAATAGCAAAAATTTCATGTTTAACATAAGGAACTATAGCAAGTTCATCTCCATAAGCATAATTCATATTGGCATCTTGGCCATAAGCATAGCAAGCATCATCAAAAAGGGATATTTCAAAAGAATCATAGGGGTCATAACAGTCATCATAGCAATCATCCTTCGGTAAGCATGAAGGGGAATTAAACAATGTATGAGTTGAAGAGTTACTCCCATTAGAAGGTGGGCACGGGTGATCAATCCGCTCTTCCTCCTTTTGTTCTTTGTCATCAACTTCTTCTTCCATAGATTCCTGCAAAATATTAGTCTCTTCTTGGACAGCGGAGACTTTCTTAATAAGTGCATTAATTTCATAATTATATTCATAATTATCATAGCAATATTTGAGGATAGCTAAATTTTCAGATCTATAACAAGCATCATCAATATCATCAAACTATTTAAACATAGATTCAATTTCATAAGCACCCATAAAAGCAACAAATTCTTCTATTTGTTCCACATCATAGTAATCATATATACCTCTAGCATAAGAAGCCAAGGTTTCATTATCATTAAATTTGCATGAAAAGGGGAGGTGTGAAGAATTCATCCTAGAGCAACAAGTATAATCATATTCCGAGCATAGTTGTCTAGCATACCACTTCAATATATAAATTTGATCCCATAATAGTTTCCCTTTTTGTGTCAAGCGATAATCCCTAAAGTATTCATGTTGATCCAACGTTACTCCCATTACATAATTGAATGGGGTTTTCTCAGGATTATTAAAGTAGTACATAATATCTTTCGCATAACCAGCATCGAGGGTTTTAGGAGGTTCCCCATCTCCATGAGTAGCAAGTACACCTAATTTTTTTTGTATTTTGTGTTCCATATCCATAACTAAAGATAAAGAACAACTAAGAACAGCAAATAAAAATTACTTAGTGATAAAGCAAACAAGCACACACGAGAATATTCACCCCACGCCATTGCTCCCCGGCAACGGCACCAGAAAAAGGTCTTGATAACCCACAAGTATAGGGGATCGCAACAGTTTCCGATAAGTAAGAGTGTCGAACCCAATGAGGAGCTAAAGGTAGAACAAATATTCCCTCAAGTTCTATCGACCACCGATACAACTCTATGCACGCTTGACGTTCGCTTTACCTAGAACAAGTATGAAACTAGAAGTACTTTGTAGGTGTTGTTGGATAGGCTTGCAAGAAAGTAAAGAACACGAAAATAAAACTAGGGGCTGTTAAGGTAAATAAGCAACTAAAGTAAATATAGCGAGTGTGGAAAAGTGGTGGTAGGAGTTGCAAAATTGCCCCTGAGCAATTGACTACTTTACTAGACCGATAGCAAGTATTATGTGGGAGAGGCCACTGCTAGCATGTCATCCCTTACTTGGAATTCTATGCACTTATGATTGGAACTATTAGCAAGCATCCGCAACTACTAATGTTCATTAAGGTAAAACCCAACCATAGCATTAAGATATATTGGTCCCCCTTCAATCCCGTATGCATCAATTTCTATGCTAGGTTGAAGCTTCTGTCACTCTTGCCCTCCAATACATAGTCCTATCAACATACAAACTAACCCTAGGGTGTGATCCACGCGCGCAATCATATGATGGGCACCAAAGGACAGCAACATAACCACAAGCAAATTAAATCAATCATAGCAATTCATCAACCACCGATAGGACAACGAAAATCTACTCACACATCATAGGATGGCAACACATCATTGGATAATAATATGAAGCATAAAGCACCATGTTCAAGTAGAGGGTACAGCGGGTTGTGGGAGAGTGGACCGCTGTAGATAGAGGGGGGAAGGTGATGGAGATGTTGGTGAAGATGGCAGAGGTGTTGGTGAAGATCGCAGTGATGATGATGATGGCCACGGCGGCGTTCTGGCGCCACCGGAGGAGAGGGGGAGAGGGGCCCCCTTCTTCCTCTTCTTCCTTGACCTTCTCCCTAGATGGGAGAAGGGTTTCCCCTCTGGTCCTTGGCCTCCATGGCATGGGAGGGGCGAGAGCCCCTCCAAGATTGGATCTATCTCTCTGTTTATCTCTGGTTTTGTGTTCTGTTTTGGCTCTGTTTCATCGTTTCGTATATATATGGAGATCCGTAACTCCGATTGGCCTGAAACCTTCGCCGTCATTTTTTCCGAATATTAGCTTTCTTGCGACAAAAGAAGAGCGTCAACCGCCTTACGGTGGGCTCACGAGGGTAGGGGGGCGCCCTAAGGGGGGGTGCCCCCTGCCTCGTGACCACCTCGGGCACTGGTTCGCGTTGATTTTCCTTCCGAATTTTCCATATTTTCCAAAAAAAGCTCCGTCCGTTTTTATCCCGTTTAGACTCCGTTTGATATGGATATTCTGCGAAACCAAAAACATGCAATAGACAGGAACTGGCACTGGGCACTGGATCAATATGTTAGTCCCAAAAATAATATAAAAAGTTGCCAAAAAGTATATGAAAGTTGAATAATATTGGCATGGAACAATCAAAAATTATAGATACGACAGAGACGTATCAAGGTGCCTGCCCAGCTGGTTGGGCTGGCAGCTGCATGCGAACGATGGTGGAGACTTGGCTGGTGCGGGCCTGGACGTGGCCCTGCTGGCGCCCTTGGCGAGGCCCTTGTCGGGTGGCCCGGCAAGGGCCTTGCCGTGGCGCGCTGTCGCCCCCGGCAAGGACCTTGCCGGGGGTCTGGTGGCCTTCATCGGCAAGGATCCTGCCGAGGATCGTCGTCTTCTAATCCTCATCTGATCTTGAGTGTTCCTTGTCTTCACAAAGATCTGCATGCCACTATGGAGGTGCCTCCCGAGCCCTAGCCCAACGTGATGTTGGAGACCGTGGGCTCAAGGGTGGCTCGCTCTACTGGTGTGGTGCGAGCTACCCCGACAAGACCAATAGAGCGAGCTGCCCCGGCAAGGGTCTTGCCGGGGCTGCTGAGGCTGCCCTGGCAAGGGTCTTGCCGGGGAACCTGCTTCGTCCCTCTGCTCTTTGTGGTCTTGGCCTTGGCGTTGCTCTGGCTGTCTTGGGCTTAGGTTTTACCTCGGTTCACCTCCCCTGCTCTGCTTGGTGTGGCCGCGGGCGCGGCTCCGACTGTCCGTGCACCGATAAAGGGGTACAAAAGTGCGCCCCTTCTTTTGTACCCTGACAGGATCCCCCGGGCCTGGGCCATACATAAGTTCGACACGTTGTTGGGCCAGGCCCAAAACGGTGCATGGGCAGGCGGGGTGGTTTTTACCGTGGTGAAAATTTTCGTGCACTGCGCTTCCCACGACCCGCGCGCGGCGTGGCGCGGCGTGGAGGGGTGCGCGTAACATGGGCGGCATGCGTGGGGTGGTTCCCGCACGCATGTGTCACATCGTAGTAAATGGGCAGCGCGACCCGCGGCTTCCCCATAAAAAGGGATAACCGTGAGCGCACTATTCCTTTACCCTCCGCGCAACCCCAATCTCGGAAGCCTCCGCTCATCTTCCTCTTCTTCCCTAAGCCTCGCCCTCGCCCGCTGCCGTTGTGTTCCCGCCGCCCTCTGCTTTGCACTTCTCCCCCAGCCGCCATGGCACCGAAATCCGTCAATGGCAAAGGTGTGGCTAAGGATGTCGGAGCGGCGGAGCCACCGGAGAGTGCTCGGGCGGTGCAGCGGACGCAGTCCGCTTTCTTCCCCTCGATAGTTGACGTGCTCGAGCTTCGGGAATCCTTCAAGCCCCTGCGGGGGGTGAAGACGGGGGGAGAGAAGTCGGGGCATCCAGCCACGCGCGTCATCCCCGCCAACTATGCTGAGGCTGCCCCAAATCGGTACCCCTTCTTTGTCGACTATTTTTCCTGCGGGCTTTGTCCTCCCTTCTCCGATTTCTTCAGCGACATCATGCACACCTTTAGCTTCCGCCTCTTGGATTTTACCCCGAATGCGGTGGCGTGCATGGCCCTTTTCGCGCACCTCTGCGAGGTTCTCACCGGGGTGCACCCCAACACGGCGCTCTTCCGCCATTACTTCTTCCCTCGGATCCAGACGGGAGGCGCCATTTCTGGTTGCATCGCCTGGATCCCAAGGTCCAAGGGAGCGTACCCGGATGGCGCCATGAAGGAGAGGTGGGAAGAATGGCGGGGCCGGTGGTGCTGGATCGAAGGGAAGGACACGCCGACGTTCTGCGAAGTTCGCCGGGCGCCGTCGGTCCATAGAAGCGATTGGAGCAACATCGACACCGACGACGAGAAGCTCACAGCGCCACCACCAGGATCCTTCGGCTCACCGAGGCCGGGCTCACCCTTGAGATGATCAGGGCGGACTTCATCCGCCGCCGGATCACTCCACTACACAACAAGGGGAGGCCAACCTGGCTCTTCACGAACCTCGCCGACATCATGTGGCTTCGCCCCGGCCTCGATCACAACTTCACGGTGATGGCGCATGCCCATTTCTGCCAGCGGCTCTTCCAGCTTGATGTGGGCCGTGACGGCGAGGTCGCGAGGGCCGCCGCGAAGGCCGGCAAGGTCTTCAAGGGGCCTTTGTTCAAGCTGTCGGCGAGAGTGGTCCCGCTATGCAATAATTCGCGCCGGACCGAGATCATTGCCATGATGCCGGACTGCAACGCGCATGGCCCTGACCCGAGCTGGAAGGAGCCGGAGGACGTCGAGGTGCAGCAGTTCTTTCACACTCTACACGAGGGGTACATCAACACCGATGCCGAGCGGCTGCTCGTCTAGGACACCACCCAGGTGGAACTGGACTACATCGCCGACAGGGCGGGGAAGGCGCAGCTTGCCAAGGAGGCCGACAGCGCTGGTGGTGTGGAGGACAAGGCCGCGACGGCCGTGGAGGAGGAGGAGCTCGCCCGATGGGCGGCGGCCGCCGGGGAAGCCAGTTAGCACCGGCACCGAGGCTCCTTTGGTTGAGGATGCGGCCGACGAGTCGTCGTCGGAGGAGGCCGGGGCTATTGAATCTCCGGCCACGGTGAGAGGGCGAGTCCTGCGGCGGGCCACTTCTGGCGAGTCGGTACGGCCCGTCAAGGCCGCGCGGCGGCCAAAGTCCCCAGAGGAGTCCGCACATCAGACGAGGGCCACGGCGGCGAAGAAGGTGGTGAGGGCCACGGTGGCGAAGAAGAAAGCATCTACCTCCTCTTCGTCCAAGCGCGTCCAGACTCCGCCCTCCTCCCCTCCTCTGGCAGACGTTGATGCGGGGGTCACCTTCGACTTCGGGTCACTTAGCCCCAAAAGGAAGAGGAAAACAACAGAGGAGGAGGTGGATGACGAGTAAGCATACTGCTTCTTTTCGCCATCCCTGTTTCCTGAATCTGAGCCACTTGTCTTGACTTGTCTTCGCCTTTGCAGGAACGTGGAGATGTTGGCCCAGAGAGTGAAGAGGGCCAAGGTCTTGGCGGGTGGCCAGCCCCTGGCTGGTACTTCGAGGGCGCCACTGGTGGTACTGAGCAGCCCGGATAGCAGCCCTCGGCACAGCCGCCAGCGTAAGTTCATTACTCTCCCCTCGTCGACATGTGTCAGGGGTATGGTGCTCTGGTGCTGACCTTGCCGGGTATGTAGGAGGAGAGCATCAGCAGGAGGAGCCGCAGAGGGCTACTCCCAACACGCCATCCCTATCGACCACGCCTCCCCAAGGGGCGTCCCCGGAAGGGCGCGAAGCACCGGGCCCACACACATGGAGGAGGAGGAGGAGAACTTGGGTGCTGGTGGCTTCGCCTCGGCGCCAAATGTTGGCGGGGAGGGGACTTCTGCTTCCCAGTCTGGCACTGGTAAGTCTCTTGGCCTTCCGTCCCTGTTTTCTTTCTTCTTTTTGAATTTTTGATCTTGGCTCTACCCCACCCTCTTCTTGATATCCAGATCCTCTTTTAGCGGACCAGGAGGACCTGGACACCGTTACTGAGGACGTGGCCAAGGACGCCGCGGCGGAGGCCGAGAAGATCGCCACCAAGGAAAACGCTAGTGGTGCCGCGGAGGACGCCGCTGAAGGGTCTGCCGAGGAGTCTGGCAAGGCTATTGCCGAGGAGGCCGGCAGGGGGCATGCTGGAGGGAGTGGCGAGGCCACCGCCGAGGAGGAGGTGGCTGATGACCAGCCTTCCTCCTCTGCTACCTCTGGCTCTGGCAAGTACCTGAAGGTGAGTGACGGCCTCTTCGTCCACCTCCCCGGTGCGTCGAGCACCAGGGCCCCCGTCGAGGGGAGGTGTTCGACGATGAAGTGCTCGCCTCCGCCGGACTCGAGGTCGTCGATGAGCCGAGCGTTGGTGGCGACGGCTCCCAGGAGGAGCGGCTGCTTCAGGCCATGGGTGCCAACTTCCGGAGGCTCCAGGCGCTCCACCGTGCCCGCCTGGACAAAGCTAGGTCCAGGACGGCGGTGGTGGAGAAGGCGGAGGCGGACCTCCAAAAGCACATCGCCGAGACACAAGACTGGTTCCGCCAGGCTCGCGACAAGCTGAAGGCCGCCCAGGGCGAGTTGGCCAAGCGTGATGTGGAGCTCATCGTGAAGCCAGCCGACGTCGAGAAGGCCCAAGAGACGGCAAAGAACTTGGCTGATGCTGCCGAAGCCGCCCAGACCCAGCACGAGGCCGTACTGAACTCCCAGGAGGAGGACCTCGCCGCGCGCGAGGAGAAGCTTGCTGCCACGCTTCGCGGCAAGGATGAAGAGGTGGGGAAGCTTATCCTGCAGCGGACCAGCGAGCTGGAGCAGAGGCACAAAGAGGTGCTCGATGCCCAAGCCCAGGTTCACGTCGACAAGGTGAAGGAGCTGGAGGTGGCGCGGGATGAGCTAAAGGAGCAGGCCCTGAAGCTGTCCCAGGAGAAGGACACGCTCAACAGCGCCCTGACGGAGGCGCAAGGCGCGGCCATCAGCAGGGCTAGGGAGCTCTCCGAGGCCAACAACTCCATCAAAGACCTCAAGCTGAAGCTGGAGGGTCTTGAGAAGATGTTGTCGGAGGCCAAGGCCCGGGAGGGGACCTTGACCAAAAACCTAGAGACCGAGAAGCAGCTGCGGGCGAACGAGGCCCTTGACTTCAAGGAGCACGTGGAGGGCGAGAGCCGCTGGCTCGATCGCCTCGCCACCGTTTCTAACCAAGTCGTCGTGTAGCTGGCCACCATGGGGATGCCAGACATGAGGTACGCCCCGGAGCGGAGTGTGAGCGCTAACTGCAGCCTGACCCTGTTCTTTGAGAGGGTCGTCGGTGCTTTGGAGCGGCTTCATGCCAACCGGGCAGCCTCGCTGGCTAACGAGGCCCGGAGGCTTTTCCAGGGTGCCATGACCAAGGTTCTCACCAAGGTGGCGTACTGGTACCCCGACCTCGACTTTGACGCCGCACTGGAGAGCTTGCCGGAGGGTACTGACCTCGCACCGCTCAGGGAGCGCATCAAGCCCATCATCAGCGGTGTCGGTGGAATTCAGAGGGTGGAGGGCCAGCATCGGGATTAGGCACCCCGTTTCTTATCGCCGCTGTAGGTTCACAACCAAGACAATTGCTATCTTTAGTTAGAACTGCAGCAACAATTCAATGTAATATAACTCTGCAGCACTTTTAATATCATGCATGTTATTTTCCTGTTTGATTTTTCCTTGTATTTCCACCCTACATAACTGGGTAGGCTTGCTGGCGCGTAAACCCAGGGCGGCGTCTTGGGGACAGATCCCCATTAGCCTGCTGGGTGTGCTTGCTGCCAGGTGAACCACCTTACCGCCCCTAGTGTGGCCGCCCGAACTATCGAGCTTGATTCGAGTCAGAGTTGGGAGCGTTGCCAAGTGCGGAAGGCTACCCTGCCACTCTCGACACAGCCGCTTTGAGGTGTTGAGCGGACTCAAAACAGAACATGGGCGTTGCCAATTGCGGGAGGGCCCCTTTGCATGCAGGTTTCTCATACATAGGCAAGATCTCCAAGGACGATAACCTTATATATAAAAGGAAATAACTCAACGCTCTGAATGACTTAGCTTTTCTGTCGCCGCGCTAGCGCCCTTCGTGTTCGCAGGCGGCGCTCTTTTCTCCCAGGCATCTCCTTCTTGGGAGCCATTGCAACGAAGAATTGCTAGGCTAACTACTAGACCAGATTCTCACAATTGCACCACCCCTACCTAGCGTGCCAAGGATGTCGGTGTGGAACGACGCCTATGGGATCACAGGAACCCCTACTACGGTTGCGGGGGCGCGGGGTTGCGAGAAGAGCAGGATTAGTAACCAGCACGAGGATCGTTTACCCAGGTTCGGGCCGCGAGGATGCGTAAAACCTTAGTCCTGCTTTGGTGGGTGTATTTTAGAGAGTTCTTGAGCTCTCAAACTAGTTGTGGTGAGTGTGTGGTTCGAAAAGGCTGAATCCTTCTCCAGTATGCCATGGGCCTCCTTTTATAGTCGAAAGGGGCTGCCATAGTGGCACTGTCGGCGTTCTGGGAACGGGGGTCCCCGGACTTGCCTGCCTGGGGCGTGGCTCAAAGGAGGCCCAGCATGGCCCATCTTCATCAGCACAAGACTCAAGACCCTCGCGAGGGGCCAAGCCTCGCGAGGCGGATGACACGGAGCTTCCTCAGGCGCGGCCTCGTCAGGCTGGCTCGTGAGGAGGCGGAGAGATCAAGGTGGTGTACCTCGCGAGGTGCCCGTGACGCAAGCCATGACGACTCAGGGCGCCAGGCGGGCGCCAGCGCGTGCTGCGTCCTTCTTTCCTCTTTGGTGCAAAGGGGGCAAGCGCAGCCGCGGAGTACCGAGGCATCACGCAAAGGTTGCCATTTTGGTGCAACAAGACCAAGACCAGGAGGACTACGAGATGGAGGTCACCATGGAGCCCAGGACGGCGTCATCACCAAAGCTTTGCGCAGGCGAAGACCGCTTTTGTCAGGATAGTTGATGCTTGTTGTCCCCCTTCAAATTAGCCCACCATTGTTGGCTCCCTTCCCGCTCGATATTTGGGAAGAGGACCAGGGCCCCTATAAATAGGACCAGCCACCCACTCGGCAAGGGGGACTGGGGTCAGGGGTCTGGAGTCTTTAGGTTCGGTTCAAGTAGAGAGTTGGGCAGACGGAAGAGAGAGAGAGAGAGAGAGAGAGAGAGAGAGAGAGAGAGAGAGAGAGAGAGAGAGAGAGAGAAGGGTGACTAAGCTCCTCCTAGCAGTCCATCGCCCCAGCCAAGAACAGACCCTCGCGAGGCTGTTCTTCCTTGTATTGTTCATCATCATCAGCCCCAGAGGTAATCCACCAACCACACACTGGAGTAGGGTATTACACCACAACGGTGGCCCGAACCAGTATAAATCTTGTGTCTCTTGCGCAGTTCTTTCAGTAGTTTAGATCTTTGCGAGACGGGGAGGTAGAAGGCGTAATCTCCGTGCGCACCCCAATGTTCGAACCTTAAGGGTCAGCCGGAACCCGAGATCTGACTTTTGGTGCGCCAGGTAGGGTGCGCCGAAATTCGTCGTCCACCACCCCGCTCTCCTCCGACTGCCGCATCCATGTCCGACGCACATCGGGCTCGCGCCGAGCGCCGGGCCGCCATTGCTTCTCGCGTCACCCAGATAGCACCCGTCGGCGGCCGTCCTCGTCGTTCCCCATCGCCCGCCGTCAATGCCGCCACCAGCCTGGCAGGGGGCGAGCAGCAAGCGTCGTCCCAGCATCCCTCCATGCGGCAAGACGGCCACACTGCTACTCCATCACTCGCGCCCGCTGGTTCTTCATCCCGCGCACTCCACGCACCCATGGAGGCTCGAGCTGCGCTCCTCGCGGCAAACGAGCTCCTGCGCTACCGTCCCGTCGACGACGTCTATGATGAGTGGCTCGACCGCGTCGCCGAGCTTGTCCGCGCCACAGGGGGCTCTCCCGCGCCGTCCGCTCCTCTGCGGCACACCACGCCTCGCGCGGGCAATGAAGCCCCGGAGGCGTACCAGCCGCCTCCTCCCCAAGAAGACGCCGTGGCTCCAAGGCGCGTGGCCCCTGGGCGGAACCCGCTCCGTCAGGCGCCAGCGCAGCAAGAACGAAGCTGCCAAGAGATCCCTCGCCCGCAAGGAGCCGCCCGAGCGCTCCCTGCTCCAGCGCACCGCGACCCTGCACCAGCTCCGGCACGCCAAGACCCCGCACTGCTCCTAGCTGCAGCGCGAGTGAACCCTCAAGACCAAGCTCTCCCCCAGCTGAGGCCTTTCGTGGCCACCGTAGGCTGCCGTGCCTACACCACCGAGCTGCGAAGCGTCGCGTGGCCCGGCAAGTTCAAGCCAGACCTGCCTCCACATTACGACGGCACGACTGACCCTGCAGAGTTCCTCCAGCTCTACGAGCTGGGCATCGAAGCTGCCAGCGGGGACGAAAAGGTTATGGCGAACTGGTTCCCTATGGCGCTCAAGGAAGGAGCTCGCACCTGGCTCCTGAATCTGGCTCCAGGCACGATCTCTTCCTGGGACCAGATGCGCACCCACTTCATCGCCAACTTCCAAGGTACTCGCGACCGGCCGCCCACCGTGAGCGACATGCGCCGCATCAAGCAACAACCAGGAGAGACCCTGCAAAAGTACATCCAGCGCTTCAACAGCGTGCGCCTCAAGATCCCCAAGGTGTCCGAGGAGGACATCATCTCGGCCTTCTTTGATGGCGTGCGTGACGTCAAGATGGAGGAGCTGGTGATGCATGAAGACATGTGCACCTCCCTGGAGCTGTTCAACTTGGCGACCAAGTGCGCCAGGGTTGAGGAGGGACGCCTCTCCCTCCTCGAGCTGCCTGTTGTAGACCCAGAAGAGAAGAAGCCCAAGGCCAAGGACGTGAAGCGCAAGGGGGCTGCCGTGCTCGCAGCAGAACCAGACACCAAGCGGGGCAAAGATCTGCCTGAGTCCTCCAGGGGCAGCCGGTACTGTGTGTACCACGACCTCCACACCCACAACACCAACGAATGCCAAGAACTCCGCACCATGCGGGAAGGAAGGATCGGCCGTCGTCCCGATCGCGCCGATCGGGGCTACGGCCGAGGAGGAGGAAGAAACGCAGGACGCTGGGAAGACCGTGGCCCGCGCCAAGTGTGGCGCGATCAGCCTCGCGAGGATCGCTGGCGAGACCTGCCTCGCGAGGGGGACTGGAGGGATCAGCCTCGTGAGGATCGCCCGCAAGGCAACGCAGGCCTCCCTCCACTGCCGCCTCAGCCAAGGAGGAATGAGGACCGCCATCAAGACGAGGGGGCTGGGGGCTTCCAGGAGCCACGCGCGATCGCCTGCATCCTGGGCGGAGCTCAAGCCCCAGCCTCCCAACGCATCTTCAAGCAGTTTGCCCGCGAGGTGAACGCAGCCCTCCCTAGGCTCGAACCAACGCGCCCTCTCAGGTGGTCGGCGTGCGCCATCACATTCAGCTCAGGGGATCAACTCAAGTGTGCAACCACCGCTGGCGTCCTCCCGATGCTCTGCTCCCCAGTCATCAGCAATGTACTGGTCACCAAGACCCTCATCGATGGTGGGGCAGGACTCAACGTCCTGTCTATGGAAACGTTCAACAATCTCCAAGTGCCCTACGACCAGCTTCAGCCAACCAAGCCCTTCTCCGGAATCACCGACAGTTCCACGATCCCGATTGGGCAGGTCCGCCTCCCTGTCACCTTCGGGGCGCGCGACAACTACCGCACCGAGCTCATCGACTTCGATGTTGCCCACATCCGCCTGCCGTACAACGCCATCCTCGGGTACCCAGCTCTGGCCAAGTTCATGGCCGTAACTCACCATGGCTACAACGTCCTCAAGATGCCAGGGAGTGGCGGAGTCATCACGGTGCCCTGTGAAGAGAGGGATGCAGTGTGTTCCCTGGAGCGGGCCTTTCAGGCCGCGTCGCTGGAAGACCCGGATCGCGGAAGCAGGAGGCTTCCCGAGACCACCCCCAAGAAGAAGAAAGCAACATCTGGACCGGCCCCTCGGGAGGCAGGCCCCTCAGGGCCCGTGTCTGCCCGGGGGGAACCTCCTTCCATCGCATAGGAAAGCGCACCCGGCGCCCTCCTCAGGCAGGGCTCGGGGGCTCTCCCCTGGAGGGCCACCGACCTGGCAGGGGTCATGAGGGAGGCGCTTGGGCACCACGTGGAGGCGTGTTTCGAAGCGCGTTTCCCGCAAGAAGGAGCAAGGCAAGGAGGGTCAGACCCGCAGGAGTTCGTCGACAAGGCCATTCAAGAACTACAGGAATCAAGGATCATGAGAGGTTGCCGCCGTCTACCGGCTGCGGCTCCCCATCCAGGCGAGGATGGTGGGCTGCGCGTCTACATCGATGTACCAGGGCTCAACCAAGTCGCTACCACGGAGCGCCTCTGGCCCTCGTGAGTGGGGCACTGCCGGGGTCCGCCCCACAGCTATGTTCGCATGCCTTACAGCCTGCCGAGCGTGGTTTCTATGCGCCAGCGCCTCATGAGGTGCATCATGGAGGCTCAAGAAGACAGGCATTCCGCAGCCCTAGCGGAGATGGAGATGACTCGTGAAGGACTACCAGTGCCCCCGGAGCCTCCCGAGGCCCCTGGGCCTGGGAGCTCGTGAGGATCGGCTCCCGCAGCCTCTCGAGTCTGCTGCACCGACACCCCTTCGCCCTCGACACCCTCAGGCGACATCTTGCAAGTTTCATTTTCAGCTGGGAGCGCCTTCCCAGGGCTGCATCGTTCCCAGGCCACGTGGGTCCGTCCCTGCGGTGTGTACCCCTTGCTATTTTTATGTCGTTAGCTTGCTTTGTTGGGGGCGCCCCTCGGGCTGCATCATCCCCAAGTCGCTCGGGCCCGACCCAGCAATATTTACCTTCCCAGCATTTGTTTGAATGAATCCCCTCCTCCACAGCTAACGTGTTTGATCTAGTTGCCTGCTCAACTGACGCCAACGGACGGAATTGCTCCCACAATGGCACGACGCTTGCGCGTGGGTCCATCCCTGCAACACCGACAAACCTGAATGGTTGAGCTCTGGCCGTGGCAGCCCCGCACAGCACCACCTCGTCAAGCCTCCAGTGCCTCATCTCCCCCCTCGGAAGCAACTAACGCTAGGCTGACAGTTGTCATGACAACCTTTTCTTCCTTCTATGATGAGTTTATAGGATCCCCTAAGGGAGTCGCACCAGGCACAGCCCTCGCGGCGTCCTTTTCACTCTCGCCCGCGCGAACCGCTTGCACGTTAAAGGGGGGTGCCTGAGCATCGCGAGTCAGGGCTCTTACTGGCTCTCCAGCCCTCACCCTCTGGCCTTGACCACGGCATCGCGACCTGGCATACCAGCGACGGCTGAGACTAGCTCGAGGGCCGGGACCCGAGGATGTAGAGCAGAAAGGGGAGCAAAGGCGGGGGAGAAGGGGCTCGCGAGGACCTTGCCGAGCGATTCCGCTCCTGCCGATGCGCGGACCCAACGGCGCACCAGGAATAATCCCCGACTCTCGAGATAAGTCACTACACGAAAGCACCAGCTATCGTAGCACTACCCCCGCACCTAATGCAATTCCGTGTCAGCGACGCCGCTCTCCTTTCTCGCTGAACGACGGCTGCTTGGGTGCCAAAGGGGACCTCCTGAGCATCGCGACTCAGGGGCTCTTACCGAACCCCGGGTCGCTCACCTCCTGGCCTTGACCACGGCATCGCGACCTCGCATACCAGCGACGGCTCACGCCGCCTTGGGACTGGGACCTGTCGGCGCAGAGCACCAAGCCCTCGCGAGGTGCGAACGGGAGGACTGAGCTAAGACGGAATTAGCAACTCACACAGCTCTGCAGCGAAGGTTATGTATTAACAAATGGGACTACAGGCACCTTACAAGCCCCCGTGGGGCACATTTTGATTCCTCACAGGGAACGGATCCTAAGGGATGCTAACTACATGAGCTCCTGCAAAAGATGCCATCATCAATAGTGGGCCATCAGGCGCCGGCGTCAACCCCATCCAGATCAGGGTCGGCGGCGGCCAGACGAGCCCGCCCTGCTCCGGGAGCGGCGCCGACTCAGGGGCTCGTAGCTATCGTCGCTCGTCTCCGGAGTCGCGAAGATTTCGCCGGAGTCACTGGACCCTCCGGCGCCTCCGCCAAGGGAGTGGTCGACGGGCCCGGCCCTCACCAGGGCGAGGTCCTGGCCACCTCTCCCGGGGCAACACTCCAGTCGGCGCCCGTTCGCGTCGAAGACCTTGAAGAACACCGCCGCAACGCCATCGTACTCCAAATGGACCGCGAAGACGCCCCTTTCCCTACAGACCCGGGCGATCTCTCTCCAGCCACGGGACATGTAGACCTCGCCCGGGGTAGCGACCACGACCTCTGCCTCGGTCACAAGGGTGCGGCAGCCGGCGTGCTGCAGCCAGAGCTCCAGGGGCCCTCCCGGAGGGACGATGGAGGCGAAGAACGGAGGCAGACGGATCCAGGACTGGAGAGGAATGGCGACGTGGAGCACAAACTCTTGGGAGGAGCCCTCAGCATGGACTCCAGGAGGAACAACCCACGCCTTCGTGACCCGACGGCACCTACGACGGCGCCGACCGCGATCGGCATCGGCACCCTCGATGTGGGCATACAAAGGAAGTGGGAACCCCGACGGAACCCGCTCGCACTAGGGCCTCGGCACCGCCTAACTGTCTTCCTCGTCCCGACCACAAAGGGTGAGCCGTTTCTTCGGCGGGAGCGGGTCTGGCCCCTCTCGAGGAGCTTTTCCCTTCTCCGCTGCAGAGAACCGGCGGATTGGAGCCATCGTAGCAAGACGGAGCAAGGATCGGGAAGAAGGAGAAGCCAGGAGGAATGGACTAGAAGGGCACGCACAGCTCCATACTTATAGCCGTCGAAGACCAACCGCCGGCCTCCACGATCACAGGTAATCATGACATGATCTGCATGCAGGGACTTCTCCAACTCGCGCGATCACCAAGGCGTCATGGGGAAGTGGAGACGCCCATGTTCCATCAACCGCCACGCGGCGCCCAAGACCGCAGGCTGTTAGGGCCCGCGGCGCATCGCCCTTACCCTTTCGCCTCTCGGCACGGCCAAGTCCAGGCGCACCTTGGGCTCGGGGGCTACTGTCGGCGTTCTGGGAACGGGGGTCCCCAGACTTGCCTGCCTGCGGCGTGGCTCAAAGGAGGCCCAGCATGGCCCATCTTCATCAGCACAAGACTCAAGACCCTCACGAGGGGCCAAGCCTCGCGAGGCGGACGACACGGAGCTTCCTCAGGCGCGGCCTCGTCAGGCTGGCTCGCGAGGAGGCGGAGAGAACAAGGCAGAGTACCTCGCGAGGTGCCCGTGACGCAAGCCATGACGACTCAGGGCGCCAGCGCGCGCTGCGTCCTTCTTTCCTCTTTGGTGGAAAGGGGGCAAGCGCAGCCGCGGAGTACCGAGGCATCAGGCAAAGGTTGCCATTTCGGTGCAATAAGACCAAGACCAGGAGGACTACGAGACGGAGGTCACCATGGAGCCCAGGACAGCGTCATCACCAGAGCTTTGCGCAGGCGAAGACTGCTTTTGTCAGGATAGTTGATGCTTGTTGTCCCCCTTCAAATTAGCCTGCCATCGTTGGCTCCCTTCCCGCTTGATATTTGGGAAGAGGACCAGGGCCCCTATAAATAGGACCAGCCACCCACTCGGCAAGGGGGACTGGGGTCTGGGGTCTGGAGTCTTTAGGTTCGGTTCAAGTAGAGAGTTGGGCAGACGGAAGAGAGAGAGAGAGAGAGAGAGAGAGAGAGAGAGAGAGAGAAGGGTGACTGAGCTCCTCCTAGCAGTCCATCGCCCCAGCCAAGAACAGACCCTCGCGAGGCTGTTCTTCCTTGTATTGTTCATCATCATCAGCCCAGAGGCAATCCACCAACCACACACTGGAGTAGGGTATTACACCACAATGGTGGCCCGAACCAGTATAAATCTTGTGTCTCTTGCGCAGTTCTTTCAGTAGTTTAGATCTTTGCGAGACGGGGAGGTAGAAGGCGTAATCTCCGCACGCACCCCAGTGTTCGAACCTTAAGGGTCAGCCGGAACCCGAGATCTGACAGGCACACAGGAGGTGGAAAGGCGCACAGTGCTATGAGCTTATCGCTCATATTACAGGACAAGACGCATTTAATGCATCGCTTAGGTGTCCCCTTGCTTTATCGGGGACGGGAATGAGGCCCGTCCCGTCCGCCGCCGCTCCTCCTTGCTTCGACACATGCCCTGGTCAGCGATGCATGCGGCGCCATGTAGGCAGGCAGGCAGCTAAGGTGGCGTGGTGGCAAAGCCTTCACGAAGATCTGCATGTCGCCACGCAGGCGCTTGCTGAGTTGGCCTGGGAGCTGCATGTTGCCACGTAGGTGCCTGCCCAGCTGGTAGGGCTGGCAGCTGCATGCGAGCGGCGGTGGAGACTTGGCTGGTGCGGGCCTGGACGTGGCCCTGCTGGCGCCCTTGGAGAGGCCCTTGCCGGGTGGCCCGGCAAGGGCCTTGCCGTGGCGCGCTGTCTCCCCCAGCAAGGACCTTGCCGGGGGTCTGGTGGCCTTCCTCGGCAAGGATCCTGTCGAGGATCGTCGTCTTCTAATCCTCATCTGATCTTGAGGGTTCCTTGTCTTCACAAAGATCTGCATGCCACTATGGAGGTGCCTCCCGAGCCCTGGCCCAACGTTATGTTGGAGACCGCGGGCTCAAGGGTGGCTCGCTATGTTGGTGTGGGGCGAGCTACCCTGGCAAGGGTCTTGCCGGGGCTGCTGAGGCTGCCCCGACAAGGGTCTTGCCAGGGGAACCTGCTTCGTCCTTCTGCTCTTTGTGGTCTTGGCCTTGGCATTGCTCTGTCTGTCTTGGGCTTCGGTTTTACCTTGGTTCACCTCCCGTGCTCTGCTTGGTGTGGCCGCGGGCGCGGCTCCGACTGTCCGTGCACCGGTAAAGGGGTACAAAAGCACGCCCCTTCTTTTGTACACCGACACCGATAAAGATCTTCGTAGAATATGTAGGAACCAATATGACCATCGAGGTTCCGCTGTTGGTTATTGACCGGAGACATGTCTCGGTCATGTCTACATAGTTCTCAAACCCGTAGGGTCCACGCGCTTAAAGTTCTGTGACGATCGATATTATGAGTTTATGTGATTTGATGTACCGAAGGTAGTTCGGAGTCCTAGATGTGATCACGGACATGAAGAGGAGTCTCGAAATGATCGAGACATAAAGATTGATATATTGGACGGCTATATTCGAATACCAGAAGTGTTCTGGGTGATTTCGGAGAAAACCGGAGTGCCGGAGGGTTACCGGAACCCCCCCCCCCCCCCCCCCGGAGAAGTAATGGGCCACATGGGCCTTAGTGGAGATAGGGGGGCCGGCCAGGGCAGGCCGCGCGCCCCCTCCCCCTCTAGTCCAAATTGGACTAGGGAAGGGGGGCGCCCCCTTCCCTTCTCCCTCTCCTCCTTCCTTTCCCCCTCCTAGGTAGGAGTAGGAAAGGGGAGTCCTACTCCTACTAGGAGGAGGAGGACTCCTCTTGACGCGCCCTGCGAGGACCGGCCGGCCTCCCCCCTTGCTCCTTTATATACCTGGGAAGGGGGGCACCCTGGAACACACAAGTTGATCATTGGTCTTTCTTAGCCATGTGCGCTGCCCCCCTCCACCATAATCCACCTCAGTCATATCGTAGCAGTGCTTAGGCGAAGCCCTGCGTAGGTAGCTTCATCAACACCGTCACCACGCCATCGTGTTGATGAAGCTCTTCCCCGAAGCTCTACTGGATCGTGAGTTCACGGGACGTCACCGAGTTGAACGTGTGCAGAACGCGGAGGTGTCGTACATTCGGTACTAAGGATCGGTCGATCGTGAAGACGTACGACTACATCAACCGCGTTGTCATAGCGCTTCCGCTTACTATCTACGAGGGTATGTAGACAACACTCTCCCCTCTCGTTGCTATGCATCACCATGATCTTGTGTGTGCGTAGGAATTTTTTTGAAATTAGAACGTTCCCCAACATTCCCCCCTTCCCTAGTTGGACTAGGAGAGAAGGAAGGGGGAGAGGGAGGAAGGAAAGGGGGTGCCCCCCTTCATAGTCCAATTCGGACCAGAGGGGGAGGGGGCACGCGGCCTGCCCTGGCTGCCTCTCTCTCTCCACTAAAGCCCATTAGGGCCCATATACTCCCCGGGGGGGTTCCGGTAACCCCCCCCCCCCCCCCCCCCCGGTACTCCGATATATGCCCGAAATCTCTCGAAACCTTTCCGATGTCCAAACATAGTCATCCAATATATTGATCTTTATGTCTCGACCATTTCGAGAATCCTCATCATGTCTGTGATCACATCCGGGACTCCGAACTACCTTCGGTACATCAAAACACATAAACTCATAATACCGATCGTCGCCGAACGTTAAGCGTGCGGACCCTACGGGTTCGAGAACTATGTAGACATGACCGAGACATGTCTCCGGTTAATAACCAATAGTGGAACCTGGATGCTCATATTGGTTCCTACATATTCTACAAAGATCTTTATCGGTCAAACTGCATAACATATGTTGTTCCCTTTGTCATCGGTATGTTACTTGCCCAAGATTCGATCGTCGGTATCTCAATACCTAGTTCAATCTCATTACCGGCAAGTCTCTTTACTCGTTATGTAATGCATCATCCCGCAACTAACTCATTAGTCACATTGCTTGCAAGGCTCGTATTGATGTACATTACCGAGAGGGCCCAGAGATACCTCTCCGATAGACTGAGTGACAAATCCTAATCTCGATCTATGCCAACTCAACAAACACCATCGGAGACACCTGTAGAGCATCTTTATAATCACCCAGTTACGTTGTGACGTTTGATAGCACACAAGGTGTTCCTCCGGTATTCGGGAGTTGCATAATCTCATAGTTAGAGGAACATGTATAAGTCATGGAGAAAGCAGTAGCAATAAAACTGAACGATCATTATGCTAAGCTAACAGATGGGTCTTGTCCATCACATCATTCTCTAATGATGTGATCCCATTCATCAAATGACAACACATGTCCATGGCTTAGGAAACTTAACCATCTTTGATTAACGAGCTAGTCAAGTAGAGGCATACTAGGGACACTCTGTTTGTCTATGTATTCACACATGTACTAAGTTTCCGGTTAATACAATTCTAGCATGAATAATAAACATTCATCATGATATAAGGAAATATAAATAACAACTTTATTATTGCCTCTAGGGCATATTTCCTTCAAAGTGTTCGAAGATCGCGGAGGTCTCGATGTGAGGAGAAGGAGAAGAGGCAAGAGCTCAAGCTTGGGGATGCCCAAGGCACCCCAAGTAAATATTCAAGGAGACTCAAGTGTCTAAGCTTGGGGATGCCCCAGAAGGCATCCCATCTTTCTTCAACAAGTATCGGTATGTTTTTGGTTTCGTTTCGTTCACATGAAATGTGTAAATCTTGGAGCGTCTTTTGCATTTAGTTTTCATTTTTCTTTTATGCACCATGCTGGTATGAGATAGCCCATGGTAGATTTATAGAAAGCTCATTTCACTTCACTTATATCTTTTGAGTGTGGCTTTATAAAATTCCTCATGTGCTTCACTTATATCATTTGAAGTTTGGATTGGTTATTTCTCTTCACATAGAAAACCGTTGATTGAAGAATGCTCTTTTGCTCCACTTATATTTATTAGAGCATGGTCTTTTGTAGAAAGAATTAAACTCTCATGCTTCACTTATATCTATTTAGAGAGTCAACGGGTAATGGCTAATTGCATGGTTAGTCATAAAGTCCTACATAAAACTTATGGATCACTGAATATGTATGTTTGATTCCTTGCAATATTTTTGCGATATAGAGATGGAATATGTGGGAGGTACTGGCAAATGGTTGTGTTTAGTAAGAATATTGGTGTTAAGGTTTGTGATTCCGAAGCATGCACGTATAGTCTCGCGTTATGCTATAATGTTGGAGCATGATTTATTATTGATTGTCTTCCTTGTGAGTGGCGGTCGGGGACGAGCGATGGTCTTTTCCTACCAATCTATCCCCCTAGGGGCATGCATAGTAGTACTTTGCTTCGAGGGCTAATAAACTTTTGCAATAAGTATATGGGTAATTTATGACTAATGTGAGTCCATGGATTATACGCACTCTTACCTTTCCGCAATTTGCTAGCCTCTACAGTACCGTGCATTTCCCTTTCTCACATCAAGACATGGTGCAAACTTCGCAGGTGCATCCAAACCCCGTGATATGATATGCTCTATCACACATAAGCCTTATTATATCTTCCTTAAAACAGCCACCATACCTACCTATTATGGCTTTTCCATGGCCATTCCGAGATATATTGCCATGAAAATACCACCGCTTCTGTTTGATGACTTGAGCATTCATTGCCATATTGTTTTGCATGATCATATAGCTGACATAGTAGTTGTGGCTCATCCACCGTTCATCATTTTCATACATGTTACACTAGATCGTTGCACATCCTGGTACATTGCCAGAGGCATTCATATAGAGTCATATTTTGTCATAGGTATTGAGTTGTAATTTTTTTCTTTTGAGTTATAAGTAAATAGAAGTGTGATGATGATCATTATTCATTTTTAGAGCAGTGCCCCAGTGAGGAAAGGATGATGGAGACTATGATTCCCCCACAAGTCGGGATGAGACTCCGGACAATGAGAGAAAAAGAAAATAAAAAGATAAAAAAATAAAAAAACAAAGAGAGAAGGGGCATTGTTAGTATCCTTTACCACACTTGTGCTTCAAAGTAGCACCATGTTTTTCATATGAAGACTCTCCTATGTTGTCACTTTCATATACTAGTGGGAATTTTTCATTGTAGGATTAGATGCACACCCACTTAGTTTTCATATTGAGCTTTCATACACTTATAGCTCTTAGTGCATTCGTTGCATGGCAATCCCTACTCCTCGCATTGATATCGATTCATGGGCATTGTCGGTATCAAAACCGGTGGATCTCGGGTAGGGGTTCCCGAACTGTGCGTCTAAGGCGGATGGTAACAGGAGGCAGGGGACACGATGTTTACCCTGGTTTGAGCCCTCTTGATGGAGGTAAAACCCTACGTCATGCTTGATTATTCTTGATGATATGAGTATTACAAGAGTTGATCTACCACGAGATCAGATAGGCTAAACCCTAGAAGCTAGCCTATGGTATGATTGTCTGTTGTCCTACGGACTAAAACCCTCCGATTTATATAGACATCGGAGGGGGCTAGGGTTACACAAGGTCGGTTACAAAGGAGGAGATATATATATATATGTGTGTATTGCCTAGCTTGCCTTCCATGCCAAGTAGAGTCCCATCCGGACACGGGACGAAGTCTTCAATCATGTATCTTCATAGTCCAACAGTCCGGCCAAAGGATATAGTCTGGCTATCCTGAGACCCCCTAATCCAGGACTCCCTCAGTAGCCCCTGAACCAGGCTTCAATGACGATGAGTCCGGCACGCAGTGTTGTTTTCGACATTGCAAGGCGGGTTCCTCCTCCGGATACACCATGGAAGAGTTTGAATACAAGGATAGTGTCCGATCCTGCAAAATAAGTTCCACATACCACCATAGAGAGAATAATATTTCCACAAATCTAATCTGCTGACATGTTTTGACAGCATGACATCGTGCCATGGCCCGGTCATTATTTGAACCATTTTTCTTTAACCAGCCCCGCACATAACGCGAGGCGGTTTCTTGACACGTCTTGTCAAAGCAGAGATCGTGTTCCCCTTATCATGGGATTCTCATCAATACAAACATGGGTAACCCAACCGTGCCTGTTAGTATGACTCCTAGATCTTAGGTAAGTCTCAAACGGCCACGAGGAGGACGCCTGATATTCACCCTCTTTATAAAGGGGACAAGGCTTTTTCTTTTTTCCCTCCCGCGCTCAATCGAATTGTCGGTGTACTAGAGTAGGGGTACCCTAGTATCCCGAACTTGTGCACGGGCAGTCGCAGCATCCCGCAGCAAGGCTTGCCGGGTGACCGCCAAGGTCCTCCGTGGTTCCTTTGGAGCCATTCAAGAACAAAGTATCCAAGCCAAGGAGACAAGACCCCAGCAAGAGGAGCTTGCCGGGAAGGAGACAAGACCCCGGCAAGAGGAGCTTGCCGGGAAGGCCAACCAAGGCATCTCAAGGAACTTGCCGCAACGCACCACGCGTCCCGCCAAGGCCCGGTGAGTGACAAGCTCCCGGACGCGACAAGACAACGACCGCGGCAAGGCGCTTGCCGCGGCAAGCCTCCACTCTGTACCTGTGCTCCAGCACATCCACCAACGTGTCGCTCTGGGACCCTTCCAGGCGTACGTGGCGGGAGGCTATGCACCAGCGGTACACGGTGGCAAGCGGCGCTGACAAGTTTGCCATCGTGGCGAGCGGTGGCGTCCCTGGCGGTCCCTTTTGCACTATTTGGGCGACGCAGACGGGCATTTAATGCCCTTGTCCCCTACCGTCAGGGTTAGGTATGATACACTGTAGCAGGCGGCGGTGCCAACCACAACGCTTTTCCATTTTTACCCTTGTCTATGTTGCCACCTGTCGGTGACCCCTTGAGCATATAAAAGGAGGCCCATGCACAACGTAGGGGGGGATCATCACACTCACACTCGGTCTCGTTAGCTGCTAGAGTGTACTGTAGCACACAGCACTCCCGAGCAAGAAATCAATACAAACCACAAAGCAGGAGTAGGGTTTTACGCATCCGTGCGACCCGAACCTGGGTAAACTGATCGTGTGCTCGTGCGCTTCGCCTCGATCTGCTCTTCGTGCTATCTCTGGCCCCCTGCCGAATCGAAAGGGGCTCGGTCCGCTGATCCCATATGTGTTCGTGGGTTAGTCCCTCGACATCTTTGGCGCGCCAGGTAGGGGAGCGTCGAGGTTGTGTGAACCTGATCCGACGTTCGCACGAGCTAAATCTTCATCGTCTTCATCGACATGCCGCCGAAGAAGAAGGCTTCGGAGGTGGCTACTCCGTCCGCGCCGAACCCACCATCGCCGGAGCAAACAGCTGGTGGGGTAGACACCGGCAGAAGAACGGGCGTCGACGAAGGAGCTCACGGTGCTGCCAGGTCCAAGGACAAGGCTGCGCTGCCCATCGGCGGCACAGTCGGCTCCCACAACGACCGGGCACACTCCAAGACCTCGGCGTCCGTACATGCGCCGCGCCCATCCTAGGAGGCGCGGGACCGGCAGCGTCATGATACTCACGGTACCATGCGCTTGCTGGATCAAGATCGAGCTGGTGGATCTCGGAGTGCTCAAGACCAGCATGCGCGCCAACATGCTGGCGCGAGTGGGGCACGGTCGCCTAGACGAGATACTGCTCCTTCTAACATGGTTAGAAGTCCGAGCATATCCTGTTCCTCGCACCGTTCGCCGCCGCCGCCCGCCACTTCAGCAGAAGCTTTGGCGCGAGCTCAACTGCTCCTAGACTACCCTCCAGCGGCAGACAAGATCGACGACTGGAGGGCCACCATTCAGAGTCTCATCAGCTTCGCCAACGGCGACATCCCACGGCAGCCGAGTACTTCGCAGCCGCGGCAAGTCAGCCAGGCACGAGCCGGTGGCGACAAGACCGGTGGGGGTGCAACCACCATGCACTCTCCGCCCCGAAGGCCAAGATCGCCGGCTCGCCGGATCCACCACGATAGCGACTCCACCGCGTCATCAGATCCACGAGCTCATCGCGATCAGCGCCAAGTTCTTCACGAACAACACCAAGAAGACGCTCGTACTCGCATCGAGCACCGAAGAGAAGCGCGGCGTCAATCAGACCAGCGCGCTGGGCCCTCTGTCGACATGCATGCGCCAGGGGAACCAGGCAACTTGCCGTACGCGGTAGGTTGCCCTGCATTTACTCGTGAGCTGCGGCAAGTCCAGTGGCCCAGCAAGAAGAATTTCAAGCCAGACGTACCAGAGAAGTACGACGGCAAGTCGCATCCGTCGGAGTTCCTCAGCATCTACACCATCGCGGTGCAAGCTGCCGGGGGGCGGGATGACAAGATCCTTGCCAACTACTTCCCGCTGGTGCTCAAGCCCGACGTCAGGTCCTGGCTCATGCATTTGCCGGACAACTCCATATCCTCTTGGGCAGACCTATGCCATCAGTTTGTCGGCGCCTTTACAGGCGGCCACAAACCTCATGGCCAAGAGAGTGACCTTCACCTGCTCGCCCAGAAGGAAGGAGAAAGGAGAGCCCCTGCGCAAGTACATTCAGAGATTCAGCCGTGTATAGCGCAACATCCCAGATGTCCACCCTACCGCGGTCATCAGCGTGTTCCATCAGAACATGCGTAACCGCAGGATGCGGGAAGAGATGGCGATGTGCAGGATCAGAGACGTCAGTGAGATGTACGCCCTGGCCGACAAGTGTGCATGTGCTGAGGAAGGGAGGAAACTCCTTGGAGAGAATACAGGAGCAGGAGGATCTGGCAGCAAGGATGCTGCCCCGGCAAAGAAAAACCGGCGGCGGAACAACAGAAAGAAGAAAGGCAAAGATGTGCTAGTCGTTGAGCAGTCCGGCAACGAAGGTGGCGCCAAGAAAGCCAAAGCTGGTAGCTCCGGCAAGGAGATTGCCGCATGCACCAACTGCCAGGCTGTGGCGATCGCCGACAAGCAGGACGGCACCGACAAGCAGTACTACAAGATCCACCGCACCAAGGGCCATGACCTCCAGAGTTGCAAGAAGGTCGAGCAGCTTGTCCAGCAGCAAAAAGCTGAGTACGAGCGGCGCGACAAGGAAAGGGCCCAAGGAGGCGCTGGAGAATCCGGCAAGAAGCGCGCCGGCCGGGGAGGACGCCGCGGCAAGGCCAAGCAGTGGCAAGGAGACAGACCTCCCCGCGGCCGTGACAAGGATGAAGATGACGACCAGTGAGCAGGAGTTCCAGAAAGCCACAGAGGTCTTGTGCGTTGACGGCAGTGCTTCTCTGCATACTTCTCACCGCCAACTCAAGCAGTGAGCGCGGGAAGTCAATGCGGCAGAACCACCTGTCGAGTCACGCAAGCTTCTGAAATGGTCCAGCACGCCTATCATCTTTGATATTGAGGACCACCCTGATCGCACAACTGCAGTCGGGTGCCTGCCAATGTTGGTTTCACCAACTATCCGCAACCTCAAGGTCACTAAGATGCTAGTTGACGGCGGGGCCGGCTTGAACCTGATCTCCTCCGCTGTACTCCAGAAACTCCAGATCCCTGACAGCGAGCTCGAAGAGACCGGCACATTCCAAGGAATCAACCCGGGAAGGAGCAAGCCGAAAGGGAAGGTCACGTTGCCGGTAACATTTGGCAGCGAGATGAACTTCAGGACTGAGGGTCACTTTTGACGTTGCCGATTTTCCATTGCCTTACAATGGGATACTCGGTCGTCCAGCACTCGCCAAGTTCATGGCAGCCTCTCACTACGCATACAACATGCTGAAGATGCCAGGCCCGATAAGCGTCATCTCTGTCCCTGGCAACAAGAAGGATGCTCTTATCTGCGCCGACAAGATCTACCAGGAAGCAGCAGCTGCAACAGATCGCAAGTCACTTGCCGCTGAAGCTCCCGGGGGAAAGAGGAAGACCAAGTCCGGCAAGAGTTCTGATGCCTACTCCGGCAAGCGCACCTCTTCGGAGTGCTGCGCTACCGTCGAGGACGCACCATCGAGCTCCACCGGCAAGTATAAGAAGGCAATGGCGGCTCCGCCAGAGACCAAGAAAGTGTCCGCCAAGGAGGACGGCACTGGTGGTACCTTCACCATCAGTGCCACTCTTGACCCTAAATAGGAAAGCGCGCTCATTGCTTTCCTGCGGGCGAACGTCGACGTGTTTGCGTGGCAACCGTCTGACATCCCCGGTGTTCCCAGGAAAGTAATTGAGCACCATCTTGCCGTTTGTCCTCATGCGCGGCCCGTCAAGAAGAAGGTTAGGAAACAAGCAATGGAGCGCCAAGAATTCATCGCAGAAGAGATCAAGAAATTGGAAGCAGCAGGCCTTGTCAGAGGAGTGCTCCATCCTACGTGGTTGGCCAATCCTGTAGTCATGCGCAAGGCAAACGGGAAATGGAGGCTTTGTATCGACTTTACCGATGTTAATAAAGCTTGTCCCAAAGACCCATTTCCCTTGCTGCGCATTGACCAGATTGTTGACTCCACGGCCGGATGTGACTTACTTTCATTTCTTGACGCATACTCAGGATACCATCAAATCTTCATGGCAGAAGAGGATGAGGAGAAAACCACATTCATTACTCCATGTGGCACGTACTGTTTCATACGGATGCCTTTCGGTTTAAAGAATGCTAGTTCAACATTTGCAAGAGTAGTCCATGTCGCTCTTGAGCCACAAATGCACAGAAATGTGGAAGCCTACATGGACGACATAGTGGTCAAGAGCAAGGACAGGGCAACTCTAATTCAAGATTTAGACGAGACCTTTGCAAATCTGCGCAAGATCAACCTCAAGCTCAACCCCGAGAAGTGTGTGTTCGGAGTCCCCTCCGGCAAGCTTCTCGGGTTCTTCGTGTCTCAGCGGGGAATTGAAGCCAATCCTGACAAGATCAAGGCCATTGAGCAGACCGAAGCACCAAAGCGCGTCAAGGATGTACGAAGGCTTGCCGGTTGCGTGGCTGCTCTCAACAGGTTTATCTCTAGGTCTGCTGAGCGCGCCCTGCCGTTTTTCAAAATTTTGAAAAAGGCAGGTCCAATGAAATGGACTCCGGAAGCGGAGGCTGCGCTACAGGACTTGAAGAGATACCTGTCGTCCACTCCAACACTTGTCGCACCTAAGCCACAAGAAAAGTTGCTGCTGTATATAGCGGCAACCAATCAAGTGGTTAGTGTTGCGTTAGTAGCGGAGAGGGAGGCAGATGACGAGCCAGCAACTGTGGCAGGCGCATCCAGCGACAAGCAGAGGGCTTCCCCGACAAGCTCTGGTCCCGACAAGGATGGATCTGCGCAGATGCGCGAGGAGATACAGAAGAGAATGGTGCAGCGCCCAGTTTACTTTGTCAGTTCCCTTTTGCAGGGGGCTAGGTCAAGGTACTCTAGTGTGCAGAAATTGCTTTTTGGCCTTCTCATGGCCTCGAGAAAGCTGCGCCATTACTTCCAAGCACATGAGATCACAGTTGTCACTCGCTTTCCGCTGAAGAGGATACTGCAGAATCCAGAAGCAACAAGCAGGATTGTTGAGTGGGCACTGGAACTGTCAAGCTTTGGCCTCAAGTTTGAGAGTACTTCAACTATCCAGAGCAGAGCATTGGCAGAATTCATAGTAGAGTGGACGCCAACACTAGATGAAGAAATTCCAGAAATGAGCATCCCCGTCAAGGAAGCAAGCAAAGAGTGGCTCATGTACTTTGACGGTGCCTGTTGGGGAACGTAGTAATTTCAAAATTTTCCTACGCACACGCAAGATCATGGTGATGCATAGCAACGAGAGGGTAGAGTGTTGTCTATGTACCAACGCAGACCGACTGCGGAAGCGATCACACAACGTAGAGGAAGTAGTCGTACATCTTCTTCCCGATCCGACCGATCCAAGCACCGTTACTCTGGCACCTCCGAGTTCTTAGCACACGTTCAGCTCGATGACGATCCTCGGGCTCCGATCCAGCAAAGCGTCGAGGAAGAGTTCCGTCAGCACGACGGCGTGATGACGATCTTGATGTACTACCGACGCAGGGCTTCGCCTAAGCTCTACAACGATATGACCGAGGTGGAATTTGGTGGCAGGGGCACCGCACACGGCTAAGGAACGATCAACAATGATCAACTTGTGTGTCTATGGGGTGCCCCCTGCCCCCGTATATAAAGGAGCAAGGGGAGGGGTTCGGCCGGCCAAGGGAGAGGGGCGCAGGAGGAGTCCTACTCCTACCGGGAGTAGGACTCCCCCCCAATCCTATTCCTAATAGGAATCCTCAAGGGGGAAAGAGAGAAGGGGTGGCCGGCCACCTTCCCTAGTCCTATTCGGACTAGGAAAGGGGGGAGGTGCGCAGCCCTCTATGGCAGCCCCTTTCACTTTTCCACTAAGGCCCAATAGGCCCATTTGCCTCCCGGGGGGTTCCGGTAACCCTCCCGGTATTCCGGTAAAATCCCGATTTCACCCGGAACACTTCCGATGTCCAAACATAGCCTTCCAATATATCAATCTTTACGTCTCGACCATTTCGAGACTCCTCGTCATGTCCGTGATCACATCCGGGACTCCGAACAACCTTCGGTACATCAAAATGCATAAACTCATAATAACTGTCATCGTAACGTTAAGCGTGCGGACCCTACGGTTCGAGAACAATGTAGACATGACCGAGACACATCTCCGGTCAATAACCAATAGCGGGACCTGGATGCCCATATTGGCTCCTACATATTCTACGAAGATCTTTATCGGTCAGACCGCATAACAACATACGTTGTTCCCTTTGTCATCGGTATGTTACTTGCCCGAGATTCGATCGTCGGTATCCAATACCTAGTTCAATCTCGTTACTGGCAAGTCTCTTTACTCGTTCCGTAATACATCATCTCATAACTAACATCTTAGTTATTATGCTTGCAAGGCTTATGTGATGTGTATTACCGAGAGGGCCCAGAGATACCTCTCCGACAATCGGAGTGACAAACCCTAATCTCGAAATACGCCAACCCAACATCCACCATTGGAGACACCTGTAGTACTCCTTTATAATCACCCAGTTATGTTGTGACGTTTGGTAGTACCCAAAGTGTTCCTCTGGTAAACGGGAGTTGCATAATCTCATAGTTATAGGAACATGTATAAGTCATGAAGAAAGCAATAGCAACATACTAAACGATCGGGTGCTAAGCTAATGGAATGGGTCATGTCAATCAGATCATTCAACTAATGATGTGACCTCGTTAATCAAATAACAACTCTTTGTTTATGGTTAGGAAACATAACCATCTTTGATTAACGAGCTAGTCAAGTAGAGGCATACTAGTGACACTCTGTTTGTCTATGTATTCACACACATGTATTATGTTTCCGGTTAATACAATTCTAGCATGAATAATAAACATTTATCATGATATAAGGAAATAAATAATAACTTTATTATTGCCTCTAGGGCATATTTCCTTCAGTGCCTTCTCGTTGCAAGGCGTCGGCGCTGGCGTGCTGCATGTCGCACCCACCGGAGAGCACCTCAAGTACGTAGTCCAAATGCACTTTCCCAAGGAGCAAGCGACAAACAATACTGCAGAGTATGAAGGCTTGCTTGCCGGTCTCAGGATCGTGGCAGACCTTGGGATCAAGAAGCTCATTGTCAGGGGTGACTCGCAGCTTGTCGTCCGCCAAGTGAACAAGAGTTATCAGAGTCCGTTGATGGAAGCCTACGTTGACGAAGTGAGAAAGCTAGAAGAGCACTTTGACGGCCTACAGATGGAGCATGTTCCAAGAGCTCAGAACGACATTGCCGATGGCTTGTCAAAGTGCGCCGCACTTAAGTTACCTTTGGAACCAGGGATCTTTGTGCTCAAGCTGACTCAACCGTCCGTAACGCCATCAATTGGACAGAGCAAGAAGAGGAAGTTGATTTCTGGTGACTATTTTCCGGCAGAGCTTCCCGAAGCCGCCGCCAAGAAGGTCCCCAAGATCAACACCAAGAGTGCTGAGGAGCAGTCTGCTTCGGCAAGCCCTAGGGTTTGTTCCGTTGAAGCAGGCGCTCCCGACAAGTTTTGCTCCGGCAAGCTTGCCGGGGAACGTCAAGCTCCGGCTGAGCCGCAGGTTCTCGCCGTAGAAGCGGATGTTCCCGCAGCGGCAAATGTGCCTTTAGTCCTTGTTGTCGAGCCACAAGGCACAGCAAATTGTCCGTTTCCTTCAGACAGGAGAACTTCCTGAAGAGCAAGAAGAAGCGGAAAGGGTAGCCCGGCAGTCAAGTATGTACTAGTTTGTCGACAACACACTGTACAGAAGAAGACTCAACGGTGTGAAATTGAAGTGTATTCATCGGGAAGATGGACAAAAGATGTTGGCAGAGATACATGGAGGCATATGTGGTCACCACATTGGCGCAAGAGCACTTGCCGGCAAAGCATTCCGGCAAGGTTTCTTTTGGCCGACAGCCCTCCAGGATGCAACTGCACAAGTAACCAAGTGTGAAGCGTGCCAGTTCCATTCCAAGCAGATACACCAGCCAGCTCAAGCTCTCCAGACGATCCCTTTATCCTGGCCATTTTCGGTCTGGGGGCTCGACATCCTCGGCCCCTTTCCCCGAGTAGTCGGGGGCCTTGAGTACTTGTACATTGCAATCGACAAGTTCACAAAGTGGCCGGAAGTGGAAGCAATGAGGAAGGTGACAGCACAGTCAGCAGTCAAGTTCTTCAGGTCGATTGTTTGCCGCTTCGGGATCCCTAATAGGATAATCACCAACAACGGTACGCAATTCACGAGCCGCACCTTCATGCAGTACGTCCAAGATCTTGGCGCCAAGGTCTGCTTCGCTTCTGTTGCTCACCCGAGAAACAACGGTCAAGCGGAGAGGGCAAATGCTGAAGTGTTGCGTGGGCTCAAGACCAGAACTTTCGACAGGCTGCACAAGTGCGGAAGAAACTGGATCGAGGAGCTGCCGGTGGTTCTTTGGTCGATCAGGACGACGCCAAATCGAGCCACTGGCCAGACACCTTTCGCTCTAGTCTATGGAGCAGAGGCAGTTCTCCCCACGGAACTCGTATACGGGTCACCTCGAGTGCTCGCTTACGATGAGCTTGAGAAAGAGCAGCTGCGACAAGATGACGCACTGCTCCTTGAGGAAGACCGTCTTCAGGCTGCTGTACGAGCTGCTCGCTACCAGCAAGCTTTGCGCCGCTACCATAGCCGCAAAGTTAATGCCAGAAGTCTCGAGGAAGGCGACCTTGTTCTTCGGCATGTTCAGTCCGCCAAGAATTCCAACAAGTTGACACCGAAGTGGGAAGGCCCTTACCGGGTGAAACGAGTCACTAGGCCTGGCGCTGTCCGCCTTGTGACCGAAGATGGCATTCCAGTGAGCAACTCCTGGAACATTGAGCATCTTCGCAAGTTTTACCCGTAAGGCGCGGTTGCCGGAACCCGTTCCGGCAACCACCTTTTGTACAAGTCTTGCTGCTGTTGCATGTAATCCTTTGTACAAAGCTGGGCGCAGATCCCGTACATAAAGATCATGTGCTCCGCACATTTTGTCAATTTCATGCTTTTTATTTTTTTGCATGTGTTATCTGACATTTTGTGGAGCACCTACCCCCGGTAAGCAACAACGAGCCATAAGGCTTCCTATCTTTATTTTCTCCTCTATCTTTCTCAAGGAAAGGAAGGTTCCCTCGCGCACAAGTTTGCCGGGGGGAAAGGAGAAGATATGGTATGGACCAGGCGTCGTTCAAGAAAGTTTCGCCTTGCCGGGAAGCAAACAACAGAAAAGATAAGTTGCCAAAGTTTGAGCAATCAGATTTTTTTAAATTTTTAAGTTATCTTCCTTGAACGACCGTTCTTTGTATGGAAAACCTGTGCACGGAGGAACCAACTCGTAGCTAGTTGCGCCCTTACTTTGTTTCGAGTCCGCTCAACAACTTAAGTGAGCTACGACTAGTTGCGACAAGGTTTCTTGTCGGTAGCGGCACCGCCAGCAGGTTGCTGACGTCCCGCACTCAGCGCTCGCGGCCAAGGTGCCTGCACCGGCAAGTTCCCTAAAAGCGTAGGGCAAAAACATACAAAGGAAGGAATCAAGTAAAGGAAATAACGTTGCAATCATACCCCAAATAAAGTTATATTACAAAGTATCTTGTCACGGCTAACAGATTGTTCTCATAACATGACCAGCAGCGACAAGAAAAGAAGAAAACGGGCGGCCTAGTCTATGCGATCGCCCTCAACCCTCTTGATCCTGCTCACCTTGTCCACAATGGGTGCGACAAGGGTCTTGAGCACCTCCAGATCGGCATCCGGCGGCAAGGTCCTGAGGACGTTGGTGAGGTTGAGGCATGGGTTGCGGAAGGCCACCTTCACCAACACCTTCTGAAGAGCTCCCGCGCAGATCTTGCGCGACTCGTCGGCCAGCTGCTTCGGGATCCTCTCCCGGAGTCGCCGGAGGTCCGTCGCCACGCCTTTGAAGAACGAGGTGAGCTTGGTGCTGGGTTGGAGGTTCTCGTCGGAGGGATACCCAAGATCCTCCATCCCCAGCTGCGCCAGCTCCCTGTCAATATCTGCGGCAACATCCACGAGACCCTCCGTCCAGTGCTCCACATTCTCCCGGAAAGTGCTCTGGGCGGCAGCAGCACTCGCCAGCAGCGCCTTGCCGGCCTTGACCTCCTCCTTCAAGGCCGTCTCCTGCTCCTTGGCGCTGTCCAGCGTCTTGGTCAAAGTGGTCAGCTTCAACTCAAGATCTGCGTTGGAGTCCTTGGCGGCACTAAGCTCTTGGCCCTTCTCGGCGAGACGGGCCTGCAGCTCCGAGTAGCTGTGGGCATCCTTCTCCCGCTCAAGCTTGAGTGCGGCAAGCTCGTCACCGCTCGCCTTGAGATCGGCCTCCAGCTGCGCCACCTTCGTCTCCAGCTCCTTCTTGGCGGCCTCGGCAACTGCGGCAGCATCCTCTGCTTGCTTGAGGGCTCCGCCAAATGTTCTCTCGCGCGCGGCAAGCTCAACCTCGTGGCTGTCAAGATTGACCTTCCGCTGCACCAGCTCGCCTTCCTGCACGGACAGCTTCTCAGGGGCAAGCCTCTGTTGCTCTTCGACTTCAGCCCGCTCGAGGAGGAAGGCCTCCTGCTCCTCGGCAAGTCGCGCTCGCTCCTCTGCCAGGGAGCGGAGAGCTTCCTGATTGTGACCCCGGAGCTCCTCCACGCGCTTCTCGATGTCCACTCCCGCCTTCGCGACAAGCGCCTCCTGGGATTCCAGTTTGGCTTGCCGGGCGCGGTAGAGCGACACCAGCTTCCGCAGCAGCCGCTCCTCCTCAGGCTCCCCGCTGCTGCTGCTTGGCGCGTCAACCAGCGCCAGCCCGGCGGAGGCGAGCACCTCTCGGTCGAAGCTCTCTCCTTTGACCGGCGCCCTGGAGCTTGACGCCCAGGGGAGGTTGATGAAGATGTCGTCGCCGGCCTTCAAGTAGACGCCTGGCTGGGGCTCTTCGGAGCCTGGCGCTGCGGCAGCGGCGGAGGGATCGGCGGTCGACGTAGCGCCTGGCGCTCCTACGGCCTCAGGGTCGTCAGTACGATTGCCAGATCCCCTGCCTGCTTCTGCGGCGGCAGCTTTGGCGGCCTCTTCGCCAGCGGGATCGTCAGCACCAGCTGCTTCCTCGGCGACAACGGCGTTGTCGGCGGCAACCTCGATCTCCATCGGCTCCGCAGCAGATGGATCTGGCAACCGGAAAAGGGAGAAGAGTCAAGCAAATATCCAAAAAAGAAGATCAAAAGAAGAAGCCAAGGGAAGACGGAGGAGCGGCGGAGGCTTCTGAGATTGGAATGGAAAGGGGGGCGAATGGGCGCACTACCCCTGTTTCCCCTGCTTATAAAGAGGGAGGGGCGCACGTTCCGCCTTTCCTAATAAAGAAACCACCCACGATCTCTCCCACGACGCCGCATTCAACGCGTGCCGTTCGGGGAGGGCGCGGTGGATACGGAGAGAGATGCGGCGTAACCTAGGCCGCGCGTGCCCATGCCCTGTTTTGGGCCTGGCCCAACAGCGCTCGGCACCGTGTATGGCCCGGGGGCTCCTGTCGGTGTACTAGAGTAGGGGTACCCTAGTATCCCGAACTTGTGCACGGGCAGTCGCAGCATGCCGCGGCAAGACTTGCCGGGTGACCGCCAAGGTCCTCCGTGGTTCCTTTGGAGCCATTCAAGAATAAAGTATCCAAGCCAAGGAGACAAGACCCCGGCAAGAGGAGCTTGCCGGGAAAGAGACAAGACCCCGGCAAGAGGAGCTTGCCGGGAAGGCCAACCAAGGCATCTCAAGGAACTTGCCGCAACGCACCACGCGTCCCGGCAAGGCCCGGTGAGCGACAAGCTCCCGGACGCGACAAGACAACGACCGCGGCAAGCCTCCACTCTGTACCTGCGCTCCAGCACATCCACCAACGTGTTGCTCTGGGACCCTTCCAGGCGTACGTGGCGGGAGGCTGTGCAGCCAGCGGTACACGGTGGCAAGCGCCGCTGACAAGTTTGCCATCGTGGCGAGCAGTGGCGTCCCTGGCGGTCCCTTTTGCACTATTTCGGTGACGCAGACGGGCATTTAAAGCCCTTGTCCCCTGCCGTCAGGGTTAGGTATGATACACTGTAGCAGGCGGCGGTGCCAACCGCAACGCTTTTCCATTTTTACCCTTGTCTACGTTGCCACCTGTCGGTGACCCCTTGAGCATATAAAAGGAGGCCCATGCGCAACGTAGGGGGGGATCATCACACTCATGCTCGGTCTCGTTAGCTGCTAGAGTGTACTGTAGCACACAGCACTCCCGAGCAAGAAATCAATACAAACCACAAAGCAGGAGTAGGGTTTTACGCATTCGTGTGGTCCGAACCTGGGTAAACTGATCGTGTGCTCGTGCGCTTCGCCTCGATCTGCTCTTCGTGCTATCTCCGCCCCCCTGCCGAACCGAAAGGGGCTCGGTCCGCCGGTCCCATAGGTGTTCGTGGGTTAGTCCCTCGACACGAATCCTTCCCCAGCCTCGAGTTCTAACACCCAAAGCTCAGGTCAGGTGCTTCGGACCTTCAATCATGTCCGGATCCAGCCTTCAAGGCCAGTGGATGCCTTCCTCCGTCACAGAGGAGGACATTAAGAAGTTGAGGGAGGCCAGATATCTGACCGCCAAAATTTCGCATAGGCTGCCCGCCCGAGGGCAGGTCGTCCCTACTCCCGAACCCAACGAGAGCATTGTGTTCATCTCCCACTTCCTCCGAGGACTAGGCCTCGCTCTGGATCCCTTTGTTAGGGGTCTTATGTTCTATTTGTTGGGGAACGTTGCCGAAAACAAAAAAATTCCTACGGTTTCACCAAGATCCATCTATGAGTTCATATAGCAACGAGTGATCAGATGCATCTACATACCTTTGTAGATCGTGAGCGGAAGCGTTCACTAGAACGTGGATGATGGAGTCGTACTCGCCGTGATCCAAATCATCGATGACCAAGCGCCGAACGGACGGCACCTCCGCGTTCAACACACGTACGGAGCGGATGACGTCTCCTCCTTCTTGATCCAGCAAGGGGGAAGGAGAGGTTGATGAAGATCCAATAGCACGATGGAGTGGTGGTGGATGCAGTTGTCATGTGCAGCAGGGCTTCGCCGAGCGTCTGCGTGAGAGGGAGAGGTGTAGCAGGGGAGAGGGGGCGCCAAGATGCAAGGGTGCGGCTGCCCCCTCCCTCCCCCCTTTATATAGGCCCCCTGGGGGGGCGCCGTCCCTTGGGACATTCAATCTCCAAGGGGGGCGGCGGCCAAGGGGGGTGGAGTGCCCCCCAAGGCAAGTGGGGCGCCCCCCCCCCCCACACACCCTAGGGTTCCAACCCTAGGCGCAGGGGTGGGCCTAGGGGGGCGCACCAGCCCACTAAGGGCTGGTTCCCCCTCCCACTTCAGCCCATGGGGCCCTCCGGGATGGGTGGCCCCACCCGGTGGATCCCCGGGACCCATTCGGTGGTCCCGGTACAATACCGGTGACCCCCCGAAACTTTCCCGATGGCCGAAACTGCACTTCCTATATATAATTCTTTACCTCCGGACCATTCCGGAACTCCTCGTGACGTCCGGGATCTCATCCGGGACTCTGAACAACTTTCGGATTACTGCATATACATATCTTTACAACCCTAGCGTCACCGAACCTTAAGTGTGTAGACCCTACGGGTTCGGGAGACATGTAGACATGACCGAGATTGCTCTCCGATCAATAACCAACAGCGGGATCTGGATACCCATGTTGGCTCCCACATGCTCCTCGATGATCTCATCGGATGAACCACGATGTCAAGGATTCAAGCAACCCCGTATACAATTCCCTTTGTCAATCGGTATGTTACTTGCCCGAGATTCGATCGTCGGTATCCCAATGCCTCGTTCAATCTCGTTGCCGGCAAGTCACTTTACTCGTACCGTAATGCATGATCCTGTGACCAGACACTTGGTCACTTTGAGCTCATAATGATGATGCATTACCGAGTGGGCCCAGTGATACCTCTCCGTCATACGGAGTGACAAATCCCAGTCTTGATCCGTGTCAACCCAACAGACACTTTTGGAGATACCCGTAGTATACCTTTATAGTCACCCAGTTACGTTGTGACGTTTGGTATACCCAAAGTACTCCTACGGTATCCGGGAGTTACACGATCTCATGGTCTAAGGAAAAGATACTTGACATTGGAAAACTCTAGCAAACGAACTATACGATCTTGTGCTATGTTTAGGATTGGGTCTTGTCCATCACATCATTCTCCTAATGATGTGATCTCGTTATCAATGACATCTAATGTCCATAGTCAGGAAACCATGACTATCTGTTGATCAACGAGCTAGTCAACTAGAGGCGTACAAGGGACATGTTGGTGTCTATTATTCACACATGTATTATGATTTCCGGATAACATAATTATAGCATGAATAAAACACAATTATCATGAACAAGGAAATAAAATAATAATGCTTTTATTATTGCCTCTAGGGCATATTTCCAACAGTCTCCCACTTGCACTAGAGTCAATAATCTAGTTACATTGTGATGAATCGAACACCCATGGAATTCTGGTGTTGATCATGTTTTGCTCTAGGGAGAGGTTTAGTCAACGGATCTGCTACATTCAGGTCCGTATGTACTTTACAAATATCTATATCTCCATCTTGAACATTTTCACGAATGGAGTTGAAGCGACGCTTGATGTGCCTAGTCTTCTTGTGAAACCTGGGCTCCTTGGCAAGTGCAATAGCTCCAGTGTTGTCACAGAAGAGTTTGATTGGCCCCGACGCATTGGGTATGACTCCTAGGTCGGTGATGAACTCCTTCACCCATATTGCTTCATGTGCTGCCTCCGAGGCTGCCATGTACTCCGCTTCACATGTAGATCCCGCCACGACGCTCTGCTTGCAACTGCACCAGCTTACTGCCCCACCATTCAAAATATACACGTATCCGGTTTGTGACTTAGAGTCATCCAGACCTGTGTCGAAGCTAGCGTCGACATAACCCTTTACGACGAGCTCTTCGTCACCTCCATAAACGAGAAACATTTCCTTAGTCCTTTTCAGGTACTTCAGGATATTCTTGACCGTTGTCCAGTGTTCCTTGTCGGGATTACTTTGGTACCTACCTACCAAACTTACAGCAAGGTTTACATCAGGTCTGGTACACAGCATGGCATACATAATAGAACCTATGGCTGAGGCATAGGGGATGACACTCATCTCTTCTATATCTTCTGCCGTGGTCGGACATTGAGCTAAGCTCAATTTCACACCTTGTAACACAGGTAAGAACCCCTTCTTAGACTGATCCATATTGAACTTCTTCAATATATTATCAAGGTATGTGCTTTGTGAAAGACCTACGAGGCGTCTTGATCTATCTCTATAGATCTTGATGCTTAATATATATGCAGCTTCTCCAAGGTCCTTCATTGAAAAACTCTTATTCAAGTAGGCCTTAATGCTGTCCAAGAGTTCTATATCATTTCCCATCAAAAGTATGTCATCTACATATAATATGAGAAATGCTACAGAGCTCCCACTCACTTTCTTGTAAACGCAGGCTTCTCCATAAGTCTGTGTAAACCCAAACGCTTTGATCATTTCATCAAAGCGAATGTTTCAACTCCGAGATGCTTGCACCAGCCCATAAATCGAGCGTTGGAGCTTGCACACCTTGTCAGCATTCTTAGGATCGACAAAACCTTCCGGTTGCATCATATACAATTCTTCCTTAAGGAAACCATTAAGGAATGCTGTTTTGACGTCCATTTGCCATATCTCATAATCATAGAATGCGGCAATTGCTAACATGATTCGGACGGACTTTAGCTTCGCTACCGGTGAGAATGTCTCATCGTAGTCAACCCCTTGAACTTGTCGATAACCCTTAGCGACAAGCCGAGCTTTATAGATGGTCACATTACCATCCGTGTCTGTCTTCTTCTTAAAGATCCATTTATTTTCTATGGCTCGCCGCTCAACGGGCAAGTCAGTCAAAGTCCATACTTCTTTTCATACATGGATCCTATCTCGGATTTCATGGCTTCCAGCCATTTGTCGGAATCCGGGCCCGCCATCTCTTCTTCATAGTTCGAAGGTTCACTGTTGTCTAACAACATGATTTCCAAGACAGGGTTGCCGTACCACTCTAGTGCGGAATGTGTCCTTGTGGACCTACGAATTTCAGTAGGAGCTTGATCAGAAGTATCTTGATCATCATCATTAACTTCTTCTCTAGTCGGTGCAGGCACCTCAGGAACATTTTCTTGAGTTGCGCCCTTTTCCGGTTCAAGAGGTAATACTTCATCAAGTTCTACTTTCCTCCCACTTACTTCTTTCGAGAGAAACTCCTTCTCTAGAAAGGATCCATTCTTGGCAACAAAGATCTTGCCTTCAAATCTGAGGTAGAAGGTATACCCAACAGTTTCTTTAGGGTATCCTATGAAGACGCATTTTTCCGACTTGGGTTCGAGCTTTTCAGGTTGAAGTTTCTTGACATAAGCATCGCATCCCCAAACTTTTAGAAACGACAGCTTAGGTTTCTTCCCAAACCATAATTCATACGGTGTCGTCTCAACGGATTTCGATGGAGCCCTATTTAAAGTGAATGCGGCAGTCTCTAAAGCATAGCCCCAAAAAGATAGCGGTAAATCGGTAAGAGACATCATAGATCGCACCATATCTAATAGAGTGCGATTACGATGTTTGGACACACCATTACGCTGAGGTGTTCCAGGCGGCGTGAGTTGTGAAACTATTCCACATTTTCTTAAGTGTGTGCCAAATTCATGACTCAAGTATTCTCCTCCACGATCTAATCGTAGGAACTTGATTTTCCTGTCACGTTGATTTTCAACCTCACTCTGAAATTCCTTGAACTTTTCAAAGGTCTTGGACTTGTGTTTCATTAAATAGATATACCCATATCTACTCAAGTCATCAGTGAGGGTGAGAACATAACGATAGCCACCGCGAGCCTCAACACTCATTGGACCGCACACATCAGTATGTATGATTTCCAATAAGTTGGTTGCTCGCTCCATTGTTCCTGAGAACGGAGTCTTGGTCATTTTACCCATGAGGCATGGTTCGCACGTGTCAAATGATTCGTAATCAAGAGACTCTAAAAGTCCATCTGCATGGAGCTTCTTCATGCGTTTGACACCTATGTGACCAAGGCGGCAGTGCCACAAGTATGTGGGACTATCATTATCAACCTTACATCTTTTGGTACTCACACTATGAATATGTGTAGCATTACGCTCGATATTCATTAAGAATAAACCATTCACCATCGGAGCATGACCATAAAACATATCTCTCATATAAATAGAACAACCATTATTCTCGGATTTAAATGAGTAGCCATCTCGAATTAAACGAGATCCTGATACAATGTTCAAGCTCAAACTTGGTACTAAATAACAATTATTGAGGTTCAAAACTAATCCCATAGGTAAATGAAGAGGCAGCGTGCCAACGGCGATCACATCGACCTTGGAAGCATTCCCGACGCGCATCGTCACCTCGTCCTTCGCCAGTCTCCGTTTATTCCGCAGCTCCTGCTTTGAGTTACAAATGTGAGCAACTGCATCGGTATCAAATACCCAAGAGCTACTATGAGTACTGGTAAGGTACACATCAATTACATGTATATCACATATACCTTTCGTGATGCCGGCCTTCTTGTCCGCTAAGTATTTGGGGCAGTTCCGCTTCCAGTGACCGCTTCCCTTGCAATAAAAACACTCAGTCTCGGGCTTGGGTCCATTCTTTGGCTTCTTCCCGGCAGCTTGCTTGCCGGGCGCGGCAACTCCCTTGCCGTTCTTCTTGAAGTTCTTCTTACCCTTGCCCTTTTTGAACTTAGTGGTTTTATTCACCATCAACACTTGATGTTCCTTTTTGACTTCTACCTCTGCTGATTTCAGCATTGCAAACACCTCAGGAATGGTCTTTTCCATCCCCTGCATATTGAAGTTCATCACAAAGCTCTTGTAGCTCAGTGGAAGCGACTGAAGGATTCTGTCAATGACCGCGTCATCCGGGAGATTAACTCCCAGCTGAGTCAAGCGGTTATGCAACCCAGACATAGTGAGTATGTGCTCACTGACAGAACTGTTTTCCTCCATCTTACAGCTGAAGAATTTGTCGGAGACTTGATATCTCTCGACCCGGGCATGAGCTTGGAAAACCATTTTCAGCTCTTCGAACATCTCATATGCTCCATGTCTCTAAAAACGTTTTTGGAGCCCCAGCTCTAAGCTGTAAAGCATGCCGCACTGAACGAGGGAGTAGTCATCGGTACGTGCCTGCCAAGCGTTCATAACGTCTTGTTCTGCAAGGAGAACAGGTGCATCACCTAGCGGTGCTTGTAGGACATAATCTTTCTTGGCAGCTATGAGGATGATCCTCAGGTTCCGGACCCAGTCCGTGTAGTTGCTGAACGCGTTGAAGTTGAGGACTACGTTGGCCATTTGATCTACAAGACATATTGTAAATATTTTAGACTATGTTCATGATAATTAAGTTCATCTAATCAAAATATTTAATGAACTCCCACTTAGATAGACATCCCTCTTCTAGTCATCTAAGTATAACATGATCCGAGTTAACTAGGCCGTGTCCGATCATCACGTGAGACGGACTAGTCAACGTCGGTGAACATCTTCATGTTGATCGTATCTTCTATACGACTCATGCTCGACCTTTCGGTCTTCTGTGTTCCGAGGCCATGTCTGTACATGCTAGGCTCTTCAAGTCAACCTAAGTGTTTGCATGTGTAAATCTGTCTTACACCCGTTGTATGTGAACGTTGGGATCTATCACACCCGATCATCACGTGGTGCTTCGAAACAACGAACTGTCGCAACAGTGCACAGTTAGGGGGAACACATTCTTGAAATTATTATGAGGGATCATCTTATTTACTACCGTCGTTCTAAGTAAACAAGATGCAAAAACATGATAAACATCACATGCAATCAAATAATAATAGTGACATGATATGGCCAATATCACATAGCTCCTTTGATCTCCATCTTGGGGCTCCATGATCATCTTGTCACCGGCATGACACCATGATCTCCATCATCGTGTCTCCATGAAGTTGCTCGCCAACTATTACTTCTACTACTATGGCTAACGCGTTTAGCAATAAAGTAAAGTAATTTACATGGCGTTTCTCAATGACACGCAGGTCATACAAAAATAAAGACAACTCCTATGGCTCCTGCCGGTTGTCATACTCATCGACATGCAAGTCATGATTCCTATTACAATAGCATGAACATCTCATACATCACATATATATCATTCATCATTCATCACAACTTTGGCCATATCACATCACAAAACACTTGCTGCAAAAACAAGTTAGACGTCCTCTAATTATTGTTGCAAGTTTTACGTGGCTGAAATAGGGTTCTAGCAAGAACATTTTCTTACCTATGTGAAAGCCACAACGTGATTTGTCAACTTCTATTTACCCTTCATAAGGACCCTTTTCATCGAATCCGCTCCAACTAAAGTAGGAGAGACAGACACCCGCCAGCCACCTTATGCAACTAGTGCATGTCAGTCGGTGGAACCGGTCTCACGTAAGCGTATGTGTAAAGTTGGTCCGGGCCGCTTCATCCCACAATACCGTTGAAGCAAGATAAGACTAGTAGCGGCAAGAAAGTTGACAACATCAACGCCCACAACAAATTGTGTTCTACTCGTGCATAGAGAACTACGCATAAACCTGGCTCATGATGCCACTGTTGGGGAACGTTGCAGAAAACAAAAAATTTCCTACGGTTTCACCAAGATCCATCTATGAGTTCATCTAGCAACGAGTGATCGGATGCATCTACATACCTTTGTAGATCGCAAGCGGAAGCGTTCACTAGAACGTGGATGATGGAGTCGTACTTGTCGTGATCCAAATCATCGATGACCAAGCGCCGAACGGACGGCACCTCCACGTTCAACACACGTACGGAGCGGATGGCGTCTCCTCCTTCTTGATCTAGCAAGGGGGAAGGAGAGGTTGATGAAGATCCAGCAGCACGACGGCGTGGTGGTGGATGCAGTTGTCACGTGCAGCAGGGCTTCACCGAGTGTCTGCGCGAGAGGGAGAGGTGTGGCAGGGGAGAGGGGGGCGCCAAGATGCAAGGGTGCGGCTGCCCCCTCCCTCCCCCCCCCCCTTTATATAGGCCCCCTGGGGGGCGCCGGCCCTTGGGGGATCCAATCTCCAAGGGGGCGGCGGCCAAGGGGGGTGGAGTGCCCCCAAGGCAAGTGGGGCGCCCCCCACCCTAGGGTTCCAACCCTAGGCGCAAGGGGTGGGCCTAGGGGGGCGCACCAGCCCACTAAGGGCTGGTTCCCCCTCCCACTTCAGCCCATGGGGCCCTCCGGGATGGGTGGCCCCACCCGGTGGACCCCCGGGACCCATCCGGTGGTCCTGGTACAATACCAGTGACCCCCGAAACTTTCCCGATGGCCGAAACTGCACTTCCTATATATAATTCTTTACCCCCGGACCATTCCGGAACTCCTCGTGACGTCCGGGATCTCATCCGGGACTCCGAACAACTTTCGGATTACTGCATATACATACCTTTACAACCCTAGCGTCACCGAACCTTAAGTGTGTAGACCCTACGGGTTCGGGAGACATGTAGACATGACCGAGATTGCTCTCCGGTCAATAACCAACAGCGGGATCTGGATACCCATGTTGGCTCCCACATGCTCCTCGATGATCTCATCGGATGAACCACGATGTCGAGGATTCAAGCAACCCCGTATACAATTCCCTTTGTCAATCGGTATGTTACTTGCCCGAGATTCGATCGTCGGTATCCCAATACCTCGTTCAATCTCGTTGCCGGCAAGTCACTTTACTCATACCGTAATGCACGATCCTGTGACCAGACACTTGGTCACTTTGAGCTCATAATGATGATGCATTACCGAGTGGGCCCAGTGATACCTCTTCGTCATACGGAGTGACAAATCCCAGTCTTGATCCGTGTCAACCCAACAGACACTTTCGGAGATACCCGTAGTATACCTTTATAGTCACCCAGTTACGTTCTGACGTTTGGTATACCCAAAGTACTCCTACGGTATCCGGGAGTTACACGATCTCATGGTCTAAGGAAAAGATACTTGACATTGGAAAACTCTAGCAAACGAACTATACGATCTTGTGCTATGTTTAGGATTGGGTCTTGTCCATCACATCATTCTCCTAATGATGTGATCTCGTTATCAATGACATCTAATGTCCATAGTCAGGAAACCATGACTATCTGTTGATCAACGAGCTAGTCAACTAGAGGCTTACTAGGGACATGTTGGTGTCTATTATTCACACATGTATTACGATTTCTGGATAACACAATTATAGCATGAATAAAACACAATTATCATGAACAAGGAAATATAATAATAATGCTTTTATTATTGCCTCTAGGGCATATTTCCAACACTATTACGGGCTGGATTTTCATGATCTGGCCCCGGATTCCCTTCTTCACATCTCGTCATTCATTATCGTATGTGACGCCTTCCTCCGCATTACCCCTCACTTCGGCATGTGGCTCAAGACCTTTGAGGTGAAGCCGAAGACGGTCGAGGGGCAGTACGCAGCGTGCGGAGGTGCTTTAATAAGCAAAATTGCTGACGCTCCATGGCCAAAGGGTTCCTTTCCAGAGGTGTCCGGATTATGGCAGCGGGAGTGGTTTTACATCACAGCTCCCCGAAGTGCCAAATGGGTAGCTGCCCCCACCTTTCGCTCGGGCCCCCCACCACAACTGATATCATGGATCAGCCGGGGGCTGAGCTGGGGTCCAGCCAAGAACGTGCCAATACTGCAAAGCCATATCCGAGATCTCTTCAAGGGATATTTCAGTCTGGTTATGGTAATGCAAGTTATGCTGGTTCGTCGAGTCCAGCCTTGCAAACGCCGACCCCTCCGCATGTGGGAATTCAACCCAAAAGGATCACGCACTATTCAGCATTTCCTCGGCATGACGCATGAGGAGATGTACAAATCGTTCTTCGGACCCCAAATAGAGTGTTCGGACACCACCGAGGATGTGGGCCTAAGCTGCAACCGCCCCAGTGCCCAAGTAAGTAATCCCATGGCCGAACACATTGTCCTTTTATTTATCATGACATCATTCTGAAGAATCGCTCTTGGACCAGGACTAGATAACAAAGGCGAAGATGATCCGGTGTTCGGCCCCCCTTCTTGAGGGCTTGGACAATCCGGTGCTGGAAAAGATGCTCAAGCCAGCACCTTGTCTAGTGCCCTCAAAGGAAGATGAAGGGGGGAATAAAGCGGGCAAAAGCGGGCCTCCTTCGCTACCTATTCCAACCGAGGGAATGAGTGCCTCCGTGAGGGAGGATAACATAAGGGAAGAATCTGACATTCTCCCCCCTCCCCCCCCCCGGGGAAGGAAGAGGACTACCTCTGAAGATCCGGAAACTAAGATTTCCAAACGGGAGAAGAAATCTCCGCCAGAGGGTCCTGCCTCGGAGGGTATTCTTGCCGCACAATGTCCGTGCGAGGATCAGCCCTCTACCGAGCTGTAAGTATTCAAAAAGTAAAAGTACTTAATGGTGAAGATATCCTACCTTACTTCCGAAGACAATAACCGATGCTTATAAATTGTAGTCCGAATCGCGGCCCTTCTCGACAGAGTTCATCTTCGGGGGATCTTCTTCCGGAGATGATGGAGAGCGAAACGCCTCCCCCGGACTCCCCAGCTCAAGAAGTGGGCGACCTTGATGTGTCATCGCGAAGGGTATCTCCCGATCCACCAGGGCCAGAGGAGAACCCTTTGGCTGCCCGGAATCCCCAGTATCCGGCTCCTAAGGAGAGCGACAGCAAGGGTCCGTACAGTGTGCGGTCGGACGCGCTGAAGGATCTTCTGGGGCAAGCTGCTGTCTCGGAAGCGCATCATACGCTAATGGGTACAGTAATTGAAAGGATTTCGTCTGCTGAAAGCGGTTTGCATGAAGCTTTTATGAGTCTGCTGAAAGGCTTCGAGGTACGTGAAATAATGTATGCTTTTAACAGTACCGCATACGTTAGGTATGCCCATGCAGATAGTAGCCCCTGAGACTCTTGTTGTCGTCGAGAACGGTGGCAAACAGAGGATCATAGTCCCAGGTAATAACCAAACCGCCTTCATATGTAGGTGGTTGAAGCTTCGATGGCTAGCCGAACTGATGGGTTTGCCGAACTAAAGCGGCAACTGGATGCGGCAGATGCCGACATCGTGCTTGCCAACAAGCGGCTTGACGAGGCATAGGGTGAGTGATTTTTCTGGTGATCGTCACATAATAAGAGCAGCATGATGCCAGTATCTTTAATATGTTGTGACTGCAGATGGAGTTGCCACCATGGAGACCCTTCGGGCGGAGCTTGCCCGAGCCAAGGAGCAAGTGAGGAGTAGCAATGCGGCCGCTTTAAAGGCGGCCGAAGAGTTAAGGGCCGAACAGGCCACGCATTGCGAGAGCAAGGAAAAAATAGCCAAGATGGTTGTAGAGTTAAAAGATGTTGCTGACCGTTACCAGCTTCTTGAAGAAGAAAACCGGGCGAAGGCGACGGACCTGGAGAAGGCCCGGGTGGCTGCCAGGCAAGCCCGCTCCAAAATTAGAGCGACGAAGGAGGAGCTGAATCAAGCTGCAGATATCGTGTCTGGGAGGCCCTTCTTGTTGCGGACTAAGTTCGGAGATCCGAAGTATGCTCCTCTGGACCGGCTATGGAGTTCTGCGGACGCGTACATGGATTTGGCTGCAAGTGCTGCTGATGCAGCCGAGTACTTCAGGGATCAGAAAGGTCCCGAAGTGGAAAAGCTGTTCTGGTCACAGTTTCACACTCCAGTCTGTCCGCTGCTGCTAAATGAGCGATTGACCGGTTGGCCCGAGCTCCATAGGTTGTCCGGACTTGCCATGAGGTCCGTTGTGGATCACCTGTGGCCGGGAGGGCCAAGGCTGAATAGCTACTTTAGCTTAGTGCAACAATTCCTTGATGTTGTGCCACGCATCGATGCTGTAAAGAGATCGGTGTGCATAGAAGGTGCGCGGATGGCCCTTGCTCGTGTCAAAACATACTGGGCAGAGATGGAGGCCACCACTGTTGCGGCATAGGGTTTGGCCGTGACCAGAACAACTTTTCCATACTGTCCGAAGGCCACGCATCGATGCCGAGCACTACTTTGAAGAAGTCCTTGAAGGCGCTCGTTCGATAGAGGCTCAGTGCTCGAAGAATATTATTTTTCAGTGACATGTAGTCCCATTGTACAAACAATGTTTTTCTGAATTAATTAAGGTTGTATTTATACTTTTGCCCGAAAGTACTATGATGCCTCCTGTGTGGCCGTTTATGTATATATGTATATAACCTAAAAGTTTGCAGTCGTCGGCTTCCGCCCCCACGCATATAATGCGGGGGTGTTTGCAAAAGATGCATATTCACACTTGATCCAACGTCTTGGTCCGTTAAGGAGGTGATAGCGTAGCGAACAAGGCAATCGGACTATATTGCTTTAACACTTTCACTTAGCCATAGGAGTTTGACAGTGGGGCTACTATATAGCCCCTGGTACTTCTGCGCTCGTCCGAATACAGGGCGCATACGTACATGACCGGGAAACGGCCCTTCATTAATGCGGAGGAATCCCGAAGATTCTGATTAGTCATCGAGTGGTTGACCAGTCTCTCGCTATATCATGACAGTCAGTTTTCGGCTTTCTCTACTGAGGTGCTCATCCGGGTAAACCAGGGCACAATCGCTGTAGTTCTCCCAGTGCTACCTTAGCCGATCTAACGAAACGTAAGGTAGCAAAACATGAGAGCCGAGCAAACCCAACATTTGACCAAAGACATGATTCGGAGCTGATGGATATAGGGCCAAACTCGCGACGCCGAACACTCCCTAAGGTGTTTGGTCTTTATAACATATACCGGGCTAAACAATGCCCTTTATAAGAAACCCCATGTGTCCAGGTACGTGCGAAATCCTGGCGTGGCCACATGCCAATAACGCCGGCATCCTTCTCGGTTGTGTGGAGTATCCGGAGGATGTGAGCAACAAGAGACAGTAAAAAAAAAGGTTTACGCAGGGCCTTAATCTAAAAATAAACCTTTGGGCGGGTCCCTGCTGCACGTCTGCGCCTGTGTCTCCGTTGTGCAGAGTCCTGGACGGGTGTAGCACGATTGTCACCTGCAAAAGGAAAGAACTTAGGTGAAAGTTTCCGTGCCAAAAAGAAGAGTGAATTATCAAAATTCCAGAGAGGCCTAGTTGAGCCGGGCTGGCCCTCATTACACGCGGGAAGCCCCTGGTATTGTTTTATGAGGGTTCGAAAACCAATCTCATGCATGTATGATGGAACGCCGGACTCGTCTAACCGTGTCCATGGTCTTGACAACCTGCCATTTTTTCTGGTTGGTGAGGCCGTCTAGTGTGCGGCTGTTAGAGCCGTCGTGTCCTCTTCCGTTTGTAAAGAACGGTTGGTATTTCCGCTAACTGTAATGACGCCTCGTGGACCGGGCATCTTGAGCTTGAGAAAAGCATAATGCGGTATTGCGTTAAAACGAGTGAAAGCCACCTTTCCGAGTAGTGCTTGAAAATCACTACGGAATGGAGCGATGTGAAAAGTTAACGTTTCACTCTGGAAGTTATCGGGAGAACCGAATACCACCTCTAGTAGTAGAGAGCCCGTGCAGTGGTCCTCTTGGCCTGGTATTACTCCCTTGAAGGTAGTATTACTATGGCTTATTTGTGTCGGGTCTATCCCCATTTTGAGGACTGTGTCCTGATATATCAGATTTAGATCACTGCCGCCGTCCATGAGGACCCTTGTGAAATGGTACCCATTTATTATTGGGTCTAACACCAAGGCCGTTAGTCCTTCATGCTGGATATGTGTATCGTGATCCCTGTGATCGAAACTGATCAGGCAGGCCGACCAGGGGTTGGGCCTAGGGGTGACGGGCTCTATGGCGCGTGTGCATCGGAGTGCGTGATTGCTTCTCCTCTTTGTCACCTGGATCACGTTTACTGTATTAACCTCCGGAGGAACTTTTTCTATCCTCTGACGCTTTGCTGGCGAGGTTCATCCTCGTCTTCACTTGGTATCTCTTCCCCTTTGTGTTCGGCGTTTAGCTTATGGGCCTGCTTGAAGACCCAACATTCTTTGTGGGTATGATTTGCAGGTTTGTCTGGGGTGCCGTGAATCTGACAGAGTTTGTCAAGAATTTTGTTTAGGCTAGATTGTCCTTCTCTGCTGCCTTTGAAAGGCTTTTTCTGCTGACCTGGTCGAGAGCCCCTGAATCCGGCGTTTACCGTCGTGTTATCTGGGCTACTGTCTTTATTTCGACGCTTGTTTTTGTTGCATCGTGGTTTACCATTGCCATCCCTGACTTCGGATGTGCTTGGGTCGCTGGTGCTGCTACGGGCCAACCAGCTGTCCTCACCCGCACAAAAGCGGGTCATGAGGCTTGTTAGGGCTGCCATTGTTCTTGGTTTTTCTTGACCGAGGTGTCTGGCGAGCCATTCATCTCGGACGCTGTGTTTGAAAGCTGCTAAGGCTTTGGCGTCCGGACAGTCGATAATTTGGTTCTTCTTGGTGAGGAACCTATTCCAAAGCTTTCGGGTGGACTCTCCGGACTGTTGGATTATATGACTTAAATCGTCTGCATCCGGAGGTCGGACATAAGTCCCTTGAAAATTGGCCCGGAAAGTGTCCTCGAGCTCCTCCCAACTTCCAATTGAGTTTTCGGGGAGGCTTTTCAGCCAGTGCCTAGCTAGCCCTTTAAGCTTGAGGGCAAGTATTTAATGGCATGGAGATCATCTCCACGAGCCATATGGATGTGGAGGATGAAGTCCTCTATCCAGACTCCAGGGTTTGTGGTTCCGTCGTACGCCTCTATGTTCACCGGTTTGAATCCCTCTGGGAATTCGTGATCCAGCACCTCATCAGTGAAACATAAGGGGTGTGCGGCACCCCTGTATTGGGATGCGCCATGGTGTTCGGACGGTTGTAGTATTCGGTGGTGGTTGTGTACCATAGCGCGCTTCCTAGAACCATAGATAGATCTGGTCGCGCTGGATTTTTGACACAAGTTCTCACATAGATCATGTGTTGACTTATGCGTGACTTTGTTAGCCTCTCTATCGTGTTCATAGGGTGGTGGATCCGGCCGGTTGGCCGTATCGCTTTTCGGCTGTACGGGCTCTAAGGCCTCATCGTCGAATTCCGGTAATAGCTTGTGCTTTGGATAGCTATTTGGATGGTAACTTCCACCATACTTTGTTACTTTGTTCCACTTGCTGTTGAGCGTATTTTGTGCGACCTTGAGCCTTTGCTTCTGTTTCTTCAGGCTTCTCGCTGTGGCAATAAGCCTTTTGCGGAGGTTCTCTTGCTCCAAGTGTGTTTCCGGGATGATGGGTGCATCTTTGTCCGGACTGTTTTCTTCCCTGGACGGGGATTGATGAGGCTTATCTTTGGCGTCATCGTGTTCGGACATCGGATCCGTACTATGTTTGCAGTTTGCATCTTGATCGTGTTCTGCCACCGGGGTGGTGCAGTTGTCGTCTCTTCCAGAGTCGCGTGGACTATTATTATCATTGTTCTTGCTATGGCGGGGCTTAGAGCGGCGCCGCTAACGTCGGTGCTTGGGTTGCTTCTTGGAGGTGTCATCCTCCGCTGTCTCATCACCGTTGGCTTCTTTGGGGGTGTCCACCATGTATATGTCATGTGATGAAGTAGCGGTCCAGCACCCTGTGGGCGGTGGTTCCTGTTCGTCTCCTGCATCGTCGTCCATACTGTTGATGTCTTCGGAGTCGAAGTCGAGCATGTCGGTTAAGTCGTTGACAGTGGCTACTAAGTGGGTGGTGGGTGGGCAGCGAATTTCTTCGTCATCCGCATCCCATTCTAGCCGGACATAGTTCGGCCAGGGTTCTCCTGACAGGGAGAGAGACCTTAATGAATTTAGCACATCTTCGAAGGGTGAGTGCTGAAAGATATCTGTGGAGGTGACTCCATGATCAGTGCCCCGTCGGTTTCGACAGGCACAGATGTAGGCGGCTCGGAGTCCGTGGCCGGGGATAAATCCAGTGGTTCGGCGGCACGGCTCTCGTACGGTGTGAAGTCAGTATCCGGCTCTATCGCCACTGAGAGTGCGGCCTCCATGGTGGGGTCCATCCCTCCGCTTTCAGATGGCGCGACTTGCTCCGGATTAAAGGCCAGAGTAGCTGCGGATGCGATCTCTCGAACATTGTCCGACGGTAGAGTTACGTCTTGCTCGTCGTGACTGCGCAGCGCGTCCGGCATGGGCTCGAATCCGTCGAAGATCAAGTCTCCGCGGATATCGGTCGTGTAGTTCAAGTTTCCAAATCTGACCTGATGGCCAGGGGTGTAGCTCTCAATCTGCTCCAGATGGCCAAGCGAATTGGCCCGCAGTGCAAAGCCGCCGAATATGAAGATCTGTCCGGGGAGGAAAGCCTCACCCTGGACCGCATCGCTAGCGATGATCGAAGGAGCCATCAAGCCTTATGGTGACGACACAGTGGAACTCTCAATGAAAGCACCAATGTCGGTGTCAAAACCGGCGGATCTCGGGTAGGGGGCCCGAACTGTGCGTCTAAGGCGGATGGTAATAGGAGGCAGGGGACACGATGTTTACCCAGGTTCAGGCCCTCTTGATGGAGGTAAAACCCTACGTCCCGCTTGATTATTCTTGATGATATGAGTATTACAAGAGTTGATCTACCACGAGATCAGAGAGGCTAAACCCTAGAAGCTAGCCTATGGTATGATTGTCTATTGTCCTACGGACTAAAACCCTCCAGTTTATATAGACACCGGAGGGGGCTAGGGTTACACAAGGTCGGTTACAAAGGAGGAGATATATATATATCCGTATTGCCTAGGTTGCCTTCCATGTCAAGTAGAGTCCCATCCATACACGGGACGAAGTCTTCAATCTTGTATCTTCATAGTCCAACAATCCGGCCAAAGGATATAGTCCGGCTGTCCAGAGACCCCCTAATCCAGGACTCCCTCAGGCATCTCCATAGCCTGTTGGTTAGCCGCATCGATGTGAGACTTTCTTACCTTTTTGTCTTCTCTATATTTACCCCTATCATCATACTCTATTCCACCTATAGTGATATATCCATGGCTTGTGCTCATGTATTACGTGAGGGTTGAAAAAGCTGAAGCGCGTTAAAAAGTATGAACCAATTGCTCGGCTTGTCATCAGGGTTGTACATGATAAATACTTTGTGTTAAGAAGACAGAGCATGACAAGAGTATATGATTTTGTAGGGATAGCTTTCTTTAGCGTTGATATTTTGAAAGACATGATTGTTTGTTGGGATGCCTGAGTATTGATGTCTTTATGTCAAATTATAGACTATTGATTTGAATCACTTATGTCTTAATATTCATGCCATGATTAGATATATGATCAAGTTTATGCTAGGTAGCATTCCACATCAAAAATTATCTTTTCTATCATTTACCTGCTCGAGGACGAGCAGGAATTAAGCTTGGGGATGCTGATACGTCTCCATCGTATCTATAATTTTTGATTGTTTCATGCCAATATTATACAAATTTTACATACTTTTGGCAACTTTTTATTTGATTTATTGGACTAACCTATTGATCCAGTGCCCAGTGCCAGTTCCTGTTTTCTGCATGTTTTTTGTATCATAGAGTATCCATATTAAACGAGGTCCAAATGCAATAAAATTTCACGTAGAATTATTTTGGAATACATGTGATTTTTGGGAGTTGGAATCACCGCAAACAGAGGCCCCAGGTGGGCACAACCCACCAGGGCGCGGTCCCGGAGCCAGGAGTGGCGTGGTGGGTTATGCCCACCTCGTACGTCGGTTGGAGCTCTACTTCAGGCGCAAGGAAGCTTATATCCAGAAAAAAAAATCGTGTTAAAATTTCAGCGCAATCGGAGTTACGGATCTCTGGAAATATAAGAAACAGTTTTTGGCCAGATCTAGGGAACGCGAAACAGAAGAGAACTGAGAGGGAGATCCAATCTCGGAGGGGATCCCGCCCCTCCTCCGCCATGGAGACCATGGACCAGAGGGGGAACTCTCCTCCCATCTAGGGGGAGGCCAAGGAAGAAGAAGGAGGGGGGCTCTCTCCTTCTCGCTTCCGGTGGCGCCGGAGTGCCGCCGGGGCAACGATCGGGACGACGATCTACATTAACAATCTTGCTACCGTCCACACCAACTTTTCCCCCTCTATGCAGCGGTGTAACACCTCTTCTCCCCGCTATAATCTCTAATTAAATATGGTGCTCAAATCCATATATTATTTCCCAATGATCTATGGTTATCCTATGATGTTTGAGTAGATCTGTTTTGTGCTATGGGTTAATCGTGATCTTGGTTGGTATGATTGTATATTTTATTTATGGTGCTGTCCTACGGTGCCCTCCATTCTCGCGCAAATGTGAGGTGCCCCCACTGTACGGTGTTGCAATATGTTCATGGTTCGCTTATGGTGGGTTGCGAGAGTGACAGAAACTTAAACCCAAGTAACTGGGGTATGACGTATGGGAGTAAAGAGGACTTGATACTTAATGCTATGGTTGGGTTTCACGACCTTAATGATCTTTAGTAGTTGCGGATGCTTGCTAGAGTTTCAATCATAAGCGCATATGATCCAAGTAGAGAAAGTATGTTAGCTCATGACTCTCCCTCATATAAAATTACAAGAATGATTACCGGTACTTGTTACCGATTGCCTAGGGACAAATAACTTTATTGTTGACACAAACCCTTTTTCTAATCACCTAACTTTTATTATCTTGCAAAGTACTTCTAGTTTTATTCTTGCAAAGTAGATCTAGCATCACTCCTACAAACTAGTTTCATACTTGTTTCCGGTAAAGCAAACGTCAAGTGTGCGTAGAGTTGTATCGGTGGTCGATAGAACTTGAGGGAATATTTGTTCTACCTTTAGCTCCACGTTGGGTTCGACACTCTTATTTATCGAAGAAGTCTACAAACGATCCCCTATACTTGTGGGTTATCATTGAGCATCGTGGTGGTGGATCTCTATCAGCCGCGCGCGGTCTGTGGCCGGTACCACTAATACTGGAGCGCTATCGGGTTTGAGATGCCACCCGTGTGGTAGATTCATGTCAGACCACGACACTGGCATGCCATGGTCCCAGAAAATAGCGGATTCACGTCCTCATGCCTTACTTGAGCCTTTATGTCACCAAGATCGTTGTTGCGCCTCTCATGCTCTTGCTCGGAGTCATGACCATCATTATACATCGGTGAACCACCCTCAAACTCATATTGGGGATCCACATTGACATAATCAACTTGTTTGTTGACATGTTGAATATCTTTCATCTCGAATTCATTTGGTTAGCTAACACGAGGTCAGCTTATTGCATTGACGACTCGCACTTCAACTATTTGGTCAATAATTGGCTGCACACGTCTAATCGGGCTCATATCACCTAATAAGGTTTGGTCAAGTCAACGTGAAAGAGTGGTTGACCTTACTGGGAAACACTTCGAGTGATTTGACTTTAGAGGATGCAACAACCTCCTTATATGCACCCTATTGCAAATTTGATTTGATAGGCATCGTCGTCTTGATTTGACACTCGTCTCCCGTTCCAACATCATATCTTCCTGTAGTTGAATTGGTCACTTGGATCCATCCAATCTAATCTAATTTGTGTTTCTTCCACAACCTTATCGTAACTAGGTCTCATAACAAATCTCAACACTTCCTCACCCCTATTAGCAATCTTGACATTCATAAATGCCGCCTTGTCAACATAATGAACATTCACAATCCTCTCCATCTAAACAACAAATGGTGCAATGACAAATCACTAGTAGAAAAAGGGCATGTTGTCCCGGTTCGTAAGGCCCATTTGTCCAGGTTGTTGAACCGGGACTAAAGGGTCGTTACTAAAGCCCTAGGCCTTTAGTCCTGGTTCTTACATGAACTAGGACAGATGGGCCTCCACGTGGCCGGTGCGGCGAGCCCGGGCAGGAGGCCCTTTGGTCTCGGTTGGTGGCACCAACCGGGAACAATAGGCGTCCATGCGTCAGCACCTGGCAGGAGCTGAGGTTTTTCTTTTTTTTGAAAGGGGGTGGGTTTATGGGGTTTTGGGGGGATAATTTAGGTGTTTCATATATTGTGTTAGTTAGCTAATTAATAGAGAGAAGTGTCCTATCTTATCTCCGTGCTTGGTCGACGCTACGTACTATACGTATAGAGAGGACTCGACACGCTAGCTAGTAAGCAAAATGAAGGAAACAGAAGATCGTCATGAACATATGCATACAGAGAGAAGTGATATTGACCTCTCCTTCTCCGAGAGATTGGCCGAACAACAAGTTTTCATATATCTATCCGACGCTACTGGCTACATATATACAATATAAGATCTCTTACAATATAATCCCCTAATTATATATGAACTCAGGGTCCACATGGTATTCTCCATCTTTATCGATCACATGGTCAAGAAAGAATGCCGCCAATTCCTCTTGAATTGCTTGCATGCGATCTGGTGCTAGGAGTTCATCCCGCATTCGAAACATCTAATTTGAAGAAGGGGGTCAATACATATATATGAATGAATGAAACTCAACACAAATGATGGTAATAAAATAAAATTGTGAATATTATTGCTTACGCACTTCATATAGTTTTTTAGTGTAGCCCCGCTCACAGGTCGTGTGGCAGATGGACTCGCAAACGTAGTATCCACATTAATTATTCCCGGCTTCCTGCCACAAACACTTTACAAGAAATAGAGGTCAATCAAACTGATAAGCAAGCATGCCAAATGGTATTGATGAAACTAGCGCTTGAATCACTAGGAGATGCGCGGAACATGCTAGTAGTACTTACTTTCGGGTGTTTAAATTGCAGCTTCTTCGGCAGTCCCGGAGATTTTGAGGTGATTTTTTCCAAACCCTGCCAGACAAAGAAAACAATTACTTGATATCAGGAAATGAACAAAGTTGCCGATATGGTGCGATAATGATCGATTTAACTTACTTCTCGAGCATTTGAGTCATGTCCGCATACTCCTGGGGATATTTTCGTCTCGAGTCTAAGACGGTTACTAGTCCCTGCTCAAGCTTAATCTCTAGGAGAATATAGTGGAACCTGCGCGCGCATGCATAACTCATCAATTACATTACTATAACCTCGACTAATAAGGGAAACCGAATATGCACAAGAAAGTAACACTCACTTGAAGTTGTAAGGAAAGAGTATTATAGCTTTGTTTTGATTTAATACCAACGATGGTAGCAAGTTGGCCTCGGTATCTTTTTCCTGAAATTCAACCGTATATGCATCTATGATATTTGTGTTAATGAACCCAATATCACCGATTTGTCTTTTCTTCAATTCGGCGATCTTCAATCTGCATAATATAGTGAGGATAATTATAAATACATGCAATGAAAGAGCTGACCTATATATAGAAACTTAATGACAAAAGTAGTACTTACAAACAGTAGCAAGTGACCGTTAATTTATCGAGGGCCTTCTGATTGAAAAAATGGAAGAACTCCTCAAATGGAACATTCAACAGATCAATTCCAACGAGGTCATGATCCTCTTTAACTCTCAGCGTCAAAATATTCCTCCCCACAGACTCTCTGCAGGTTTTCATGTACCAATCATGGAATCTTCGCATCATCGTTGTTAGAGATCTTTCATCTTTGACGAGAGGCTTCCCGTACTCGTATTTGTGTTCTTCCACCTCCAAGAAATCATAATGTACATCATCGGGTAGGTAATCTCCAAGATTGGTATAACCGGGCACCATCCTTAGATCATTAGCGACGATATCGCTAGACACCTTGAGCAGGGGGCACGATTGGTTCGCTTGTTCACCGAGCTGGGCAATTTTTTTCCTAGCTCGTTATTCCGCTAACCTTTCATCACTGACAGTACTTCCCGACCGCTCTGCTTTGATAAATGACCTTTCAATAATGCGCTCATAGTTGCCTTTCGGCGGAGACTTTGGTGGTTTCTTCAGAGCATCCACAGTGTGATTCGCTTTCATCGGATCTATCTTCTCCTCCGAAGGTGGATGTTTCTTTGCTTTCACCCCTTCAAAGAAGTTCCTCACTTCGACTCGCACGATCTTCGCATTTTCTTCTAGGGTCCTCTCGTATGGTAACTTCTCTGGAGTCTTCAGAGAAGGATCGAATCTGTAGTGCATCCCGCCTCTGGCTATACTGCTAGACGCTGGAGCAGATGGAGCGGCTGCGTTGTCTTCTTTCCTTGCTTACGAGGCGGAGGAGAAGGACTACGATGCGCCGGAGCAGCCGGAGCAGCTGCGGGTCTCTTCCGCCCTTGCTGACGAGGCGGAGAAGGAGGATGCTAGCTGCTCGGGTGCGCTGGCGCAGCCGGAGAAGGAGGCGGAGTGCCGCCATGCGCCGGAGAAGGAGGCTGAGTGCCCTGATCACTCGCCGGAGGAGGAGGAGGAAGAGGAGGAGGCGGAGGCGTCCAGTTCAGAAGGTTGATGAGCTCCTTCCGCCATAGGCATGGACTCTTAAGAGAAGAACCCAGCCGAGTCTCCCCTTCACCCGTAGGGTGGTCAAGCTCGAGGTCCTCAAATCTGTCCGTTATTTCATCCACCATCACCCTAGCATATCCTTCTGGAATCGGCCGGCAGTGATAGGTTGCGCCAGGTTCAGGAGATGCAACAAATCCAACAGCCACCTTGACTTTCAATTTCATTCATTGCGTATAAGGTGGCAATGTTGAGACTCTGTGATAGCATCCACAGGGTAGCTAGCAGGAGCCGTGAAGACAGGCTCCTGCTAAAGCAGCTCAGTGGAAGCCACGCTGCTTCTCCGCTGAGATGGCGGGGTAGCTTCGGGGGAAGCTTCGGCAGGTCGTTTGCTGCGATTTGCTTCTCGTTCCTCTATCACTTCTACCCTTGCGTGCAGTGCCTGCAGTTGGGTATGCTCCACTTTTTTCCTCCTCTCCTGGCATTTGTAACCGCCAACGTCCAGAAACCCAGCCTTCCACGGAATGGATCCTGGCGTGCCTCGTGTCTGTCCAGGGTGCTCAGGATTCCCGAGGGCCATTGTGAGCTCGTCATTCTCTCTGTCTGGAACGAACATCCCTTGCTGCACTGCATCGATATACTGCCAAAGCTTCATGACGGGTATTCGCAGTTGCTCGTTCGTCTAAGGACACTTCCCTGATACAGGGTCCAAGGTTCCGCCAACCCCGAAGAATCAAGTCCGACAATGGTCTGGCCAGTTCAATGTCTCTGGTTCGACCCCTTTATCAACCAAGTCATTCTCAGCCTTGGCCCACAACAGCCGGGCTTTGAGGTAGCCACCTAACTCCGTGCGATGGTGAAGCTTCTTCTTCACATCATTTTTCTTGTTTGTCGCTGACATCTTCTTACTCTTGTCCGATGTCTTGTGGGCTACAAATGCGGGCCAGTAATCTCTGATCTTCTCATACCGGTCGGTGAATTCTGGTGTCTTTTCTTCGTCGACAAACGATGTTTTCAGCTCATTCTTCCACCTCCTCAATAGTTCTGCCATCTTCTTAAGAGCATGAGACTTGATCAATTGCTCTTTAATTGCCTTCTCCGGATCCTCCTCTGGCGGTAGGGTGAAATTTGCCTTCAACACGGTCCAAAGATCATCTTTCTGCATATCGTCGATGTAAGACACCTTAGGGTCTTCCTTCTTAGGCTTAAACCATTAGTGGATGCTGATCTGGATCTTGTCCCTAACAAGAACCCTGCACCGAGCAGCAAATACTTCCTTTGTCCGGATGGGTTCAATCGGCATGCCATCGCGCACGATTGCTGTGATCTCAAACCTTTCATCCGAGCGCAACTTTTTCTTCTGGCCTCGTCTCTTTACCGAAGTTGTGCTCGATCCAGAGGGCTAGAAAAAAGAAGAAAGATGAGAGTTATTAATTAATATGTGTACATACCAAAAACAATTAATGCATCAACTAGCTATAGTCAGCACATGCTTAATTAATATATATACCTGGCCGGACTCCGTTCGGTCACCTGAGCCGTCATCGCGGTGTCCTTCTTCCACCGACATTCGATCACCGGAGTCGTCATCAAGGTGTTCTTCTTCCACCGCCATTCGGTCACCGGAGCCATCATAATCATGTCCTTCCTCCTCCATTCTTCGATCATCGTAGCCTGCTTCTTCACCCTGTCCTTCCAGACCATCGGTTTCATTGAGAAACGACATGACGACATCACTTCCTTGTGCGATTATGTCCCCCAACACCGCTTTTGTTGCTTTGTCTCGGGGGTGCTCCATAGTTTCTGCAAAAATTTACAACATGGCAATTATTATTCAAACATGACAGATGGATATATTAGTGGCAAACGTAGAACTAGCTAGCTAATCACAATAAGGAATCATATAATTAGTGGCCTCGACGCTGCTTCTCTAGGATTTGTGGTGGCCTCGGCAACGCTTCAAGGGTTTGGGGTGGCCTTGACAACGCTTCAAGGGTTTGGGGTGGCCTCGACGACAACGCTCTTTTAACTTGGTAAATTTCGGTGGCCTTGAGAGAGTTTGTCGGGTAGGGGCGCGGCGGGAGGGGGTAGGAGACCGACATTGTTTTTTCTAGGGTTTGGGTGTCCTCGAGAGTTTTGGTCGAGTGAAAGGGTCAGGGGGTGGGTATAAGTTATCACGGTCAAGAGGGGGCATATATATCGACCGCCCCTCATGTCGAAGTTATCCGGGAGGGGGTTATATCGACAACGACGACATACATACATGGGAAAATAATGTTATCGGGGAGGGGGTATATCGACCCCCCCCCCTCATGTTGAAGTTATCGGGACATGGTATATCGACAACGACATACCCGATAAAAAATAAGAAGACGAAGAAGAAATAAAAAGAGGAGAAGAAGAAAGTAATAGAGGGGAAGATCGAAGAAAAAAAGAAGAAAAAGAAGAGGAGAAGAAGAAAGGAATAGAGGAGAAGAAGAGAAAATATATACTTTTTCTTCTTTTTTCCTCTTCTTATTTATTTCTCCTCTTCTTCCTCTCCTCTTCTTCTCATTTCTTCCTCTTCTTATTTTCCTTTTTCCTCTCATTCTTTTTCCTCTTCTTCCTTTCCTAGCTAGATATATAAAACTTTTTTAAAATGTAACTTTTGCATATATAAAACTTTTTCTTCTTCTTCTTCTTCTTCTTCTTCTTCCTTCTTCCTTCTTCCTAAATATATAAAAAAATTCTAAAAATGAAACTAACCTAAAATTAATGTATTAAATCAGAGAACATATATAGATAAAACTTTTCTAAAAATCTAATGTTTGCATATATGAACATATATACACATACATACATATATACATTTTTATAAAAAAGCAAAAAAAAACAAATCATCATATATATGAACAAAAAAGCTAAAAAATAGGACACGTAATCTAAAAATCTAACTTTTGCAGGGCCGTGGGCTCGGGCAGGGGCGACGATGACGATGGGGGCGGGCCGGGGCATGGGCGCGGGTGACGGTGACGGCGACGAGAGCGACAACGACGACGGGGGCGGGCCGGGGCAGGGGCGCGGGCGACGGTGACAGCGACGAGAGCGACGGCGACGACGGGGGCGGGGCGGGGCAGGGGCACGGGCGACGAGCGACGGCGACGGCGGACAGCGTCGGGGCAGCCTGGCGGCGTCGATGTGCTCGGCGTCGTCGGGGGCAACTGGTGATGAACTCTGCAAAATTCCTAAGTGGTACTTATATACCCAGAGCTTTGGTCTCGGTTCGTGGCACCAACGAGGACTAATGACCCCCTTTAGTCCCGGTTGGTGGCACCAACCGGGACTAAAGGTCTCTTTTCAACAACCCAAAGGGCGGGAAGCGGCGACATTTGGTCCCGGTTGGTGCCACCAACCGGGACTAAAGTGGTGCATTGGCCGGTACCAATGCACCACTTTAGTCCCGGTTGGTGGCACCAACCGGGACCAAAGGCCTTGTGCTGCCCGCATCGCGGCCGAAAGTTTAGCTAGTTGAGGGAGCTCGAGAGTGGTTTATAAGCGCTGCTGCGCCAACCCTCTCGAGCTCCTCTCAACTGCAGGCTTTCGGGCCTAATTTGTCATGATGTGCTTGTGGGCCCACTGGGCCTCCTGCGGGCCTGAATCCTGGCCCATGGTTGGGTTTCTAGTCGTATTCAGGCCATGGCGGCCCAGTAGGTGGCATTTTTCTATTTTTTTGTTGTTTTATTTAGTTTATTTTGTTTCTACTTACAATAAAAAACTTATTGTTGCTATTTTTATTTATTTTATTAAAGTTTATTTTGTTTCTACTTCTTTATTTTATTTTGTTTCTACTTATTTATTGTATTAAATTTTATTTTATTTTGTTTTGTTTCTACTTATTTATTGTATTAAATTTTAATTTATTTTGTTTCTACTTATTTATCGTATTACATTTTAATTTATTTCATTTTGTTTCTACTTATTTATTAAAGTTTATTTAATTTAATTTATTAAAGTTTATTTTATTTCTACTTATTTATTTTATTAAAGTTTATTTTATTTCTACTTATTTATTAAAGTTTATTTTATTTCTTTATGCTTTTCTTGTTTTGAACAGAAAATACTTTGATAATTTCAGTGGCATGAATTTTATATAATTTTAGTTTAAAAAATACTAGAGGTTTATAAAAGCTTTTTAATTCATTCCTTTTGCTATTAGAGTTTTATAAAAGTTTTTTAGTTAATTTTGTTTTTGCTATCATCATTTCATCCACACAGCATGTGCAAGAAAGTAGAGAGGGTTACGGCAAAAACTGGATGCACTTCGTGTACAAAACAGACAATCTCTTTCGAAGTATCAGGGTTTCATACGGAAACTCGTCTGTCACAAAGGGATTTCATGTTTTTAACTTATTTGAACTCCAGAATTTTTGTGTGTTCAAAATGCACCATTCAAAGCCACATAATCAATTTTCAACCCTTTCTAACTTCATTTGTTATTTTTCATGCATTTACTGATTATTTTGAGCTATAAGACCCTGAAATTGAAAAGCATTTCAAATGAACTATGAAAAGGTTGAAAGTTGGCATGGTATCATCATTTCATCCACATAGCATGTGCAAGAAAGTAGAGAGGGTTACAGCAAAAACTGGATGTACTTCATGTACAAAACGGACAATCTCTTTCGAAGTATCAGGGTTTCATACGAAAACTCGTCTCTTACAAAGGGATTCATTTTTTTACTTATTTGAACTCCATAGTTTTTCTGTGTTCAAAATGCACCATTCAAAGCCACATCATCAATTTTCAACCCTTTCTGACTTCATTTGTTATTTTTCATGCATTTGCTAATTATTTTGAGCTATAAGACCCTGAAATTGAAGGCAACATATAGCTCTCATGAATAGATAAGTGACCAAATTAATAGAAGTTCATCATCACATTAAAACCAAAGTACATACATAGTTCTCATTGAACAACATTTAGCTCTCTAGAGCATCTAATTAAACCATACATTGAAATTATGTAAAACATTTCAATGCAACAACAAATGCGATCATAATCGCAACTAAGGTAACAATTGATCCAACTGCATAATGATACCAAGCCTCGATATGAATGGCATATTTTCTAATCTTCAACGCATTGCATCCATCTTGATCTTGTGATCATCGAAGACATCTGCAACATGCAACTCCAATATCATCTTCTCCTCCTCAAATTTTTTTTATTTTTTCCTTCAAGTAATTGTTTTCTTCTTTGTGACGCCCGAATAATTAAGCTACAGTGAACCTCTGATAATGATGCCACGTCACCATGATTACTATTGTTAATCTTGCGTTAGTTCAAAACTGATTCAAAATTATTTCAAATATCTAAACTAAAATGTTCTAAATGTGATAGATAATTCACATGTAATAATGGTTGAGAAACCAGTCTTTTATAAAATGCTAAATGCTCTAATGTAATGGAAACAACAGCAAAATAATTAATTAAATGCTTTTTTACAATTAATAAGATATTAAACCACTTCATTTAGTGGCCAAAAATTAATGGGGCAGTAGCATATCTACTAATACTAATTTAGTGCTAGTTGTAGTTTTTATAAAACTAGATTTAAAAAAAGAAACTAAGCTAAAACAGAAAAAGAGATAAAATAAATAGAAGAAAAGAAAACCAATGAAAAAAAGAGAGACACAAAAGGCCCCCCTTCCCCACTGGGCCAAGTGGCCCAGCTGGCCTCAGCCGCTCGAACGGGCCGGCCCACTCCCCTCACCTACTAACCCCGAGTCCCCCGCAAACCCTAGCCCGGTCCCCCACACTTCCCCGATCCACCTCCCTCCTTCCCCAATCTGGATCGAGCCCCTCCTCCTCGTAATGTGCCTGCGCCCGAAGGCCGCCGCCAGCTGGCGCGACCTCTGCCCTCGCGCCGCCGCTAGCCGGCGCCAGCCTTCCCCATCCCCCTGGCCAAGTTGTGGCCATGCCCCGGCGAGCGCGCTCGTGCCCGCAGGCCTTCTCCTGCCCCACCGGTCATCGCCATCGACCCGTCATCCCGGTGCCTCCCCGGCCGTTTCGAGCTTGCCGTCGACCTCCTCCCTGTGAGCCACGTCCGTTCCCCGTCGTTCCCCTTCAAATCCCTTGCCATAGCCGCCGTTCCCGAGCTCCGCCCGTCCGCGCATGCCCCTGCCTATGTGTGTGCTTGCCTCGCCCATCCTGCCTCGCCTCGGGTCGCCCCTTCCAGGGCCTCACGCGCGCGCGCCCGCATGCTGCCGCACCCCGCTACTCCGTCAACCTGCGCTGCGCCTTCGCCCGCTCGTCGCCACCTCCAGCCGCCGTGCTTAACGCTCCGCGCCCCTTCTCCCTGCTCGCTCGCAAGCCCCTGCTCCGTCGCCGTCGTCCGCTCCCCTGCAGCCATCTTGCTCGCGCGCCTCCTCCCGCATCCATCGCTGGCGCCCACCGGAGCTCCACCCCGGCGTTGCTTGCCGCACGCCGATATCCCCCCACCAGCTGCTGCTGTTGCTGGCCATGGCATTGGCCATGGCCGAGCGGCCATGTGTGTGTGCGTGCATACGGTGTGCGTGTGTGCTGCGTAGGTGTCCATGTGTGTGTGGTTAAGATTAGTTTAGGGGCTAACAAAATGTAATTAAAAGCTAAGCCCCGTGCTAATTACCCTATTGTATCAATGATAGATGGGGTCCACTGCTTAGTATAAATGTTAAATCAGTGTTGAAATTACTAGAGAGAATGATAGGTGGGTCCCGCGTGCACTGTTCACGCCGTTGACCGGTCAACAGTTGACTGGGTCAACTGGGTCCCCTGGTCACACATGTTAGCCCGTGTACATTTTTGTGTACACTGTGCTGGGTACATCTAGCAATTTAACATTAAAATTTTGAATTAAATAAATTAGAAAATGAATTAAAACTTTGGAAATTAATATAAAATAATCCGTAACTTGGATGAAAAAACTTTGTACATGAAAGTTGCTTAGAACGACGAGACGATTCCGGATACGCAACCCGTTCGTCCGCCACACATCCCTAGCATAGCGAACACACAACTTTCCCCCTTCAGTTAGTCTGTCCGAAAACGCGAAACACCGGGGACATTTCCCCGGATGTTTCCCCCTTCATCGATACCATCTCATACCGCGTTAGGGCACACCTAGCATCAAACTTTGTCATGTCATGCATCGTCATGCATCTGTTTGCTTAATATTTATTGTTTCTTCCCCCTCTTCTCTCGCTAGACACCGAGACTGACGCCGCTGCTACCCAGTATGACTACGGTGTTGATGACCCCTCTCTCTTGCCAGAGCAACCAGGCAAGCCCCCCCCCCTTGATCACCAGATATCGCCTACTCTTCTCTATACTGCTTGCATTAGAGTAGTGTAGCATGTTACTGCTTTCCGTTAATCCTATCCTGATGCATAGCCTGTCATTGTTGCTACAATTGTTGAACCTTTACCTGCTATCCTAATGGTTAGTACAGGATGCTAGTTTTCCATCCGTGGCCCTACACTCTTGTCCGTTTGCCATGCTATACTGCTGGGCCGTGATCACTTCGGGAGGTGATCATGGGTATATACTATATACTTTATATACATGACATAGGTGGTGACTAAAGTCGGGTCAGCTCGTTGAGTACCCGCAAGTGATTCTGATGAGGGGGCTGAAAGGACAGGTGGCTCCATCCCGGTAGAGGTGGGCCTGGGTTCCTGACGGCCCCCGACTGTTACTTTGTGGCGGAGCGACATGGCAGGTTGAGACCACCTTGGAGACAGGTGGGCCTGGCCCTGGTCGGCGTTCACGGTTACTTCAAGATAACACGATTAACGAGATCTTGGTATTTGCTCTGGGTCTGGCTACTGGCCTTTATGCACTGACCAACTACGCGGGAACAGTTATGGGCACTCGACGTCGTGGTATCAGCCGAAGCCTTCGTGACGTCAGTGACTGAGCGGCACACGCCGGATTGGACCGTAAGCCTGATCTTGTATTAAGGGGGCTAGTTCTGCTTCCGGCCACATACGCAACGTGCAGGTGTGCAATGGGCGATGGGCCCAGACCCCTGCGCACATATGATTTAGACCGGCGTGCTAACCTCTCTGTTGTGCCTAGGTAGGGCTGCGATGTGTTGATCTTCCGAGGCCGGGCATGACCCAGAAAAGTGTGTCCGGACAAAGGGGATCGGGCGTGTTGGGAAATGTGGTGCACCCCTGCAGGGAAGTTAATCTATTCAAATAGCCATGATCTTCGGTAACAAGACAACTTGGAGTTGTACCTTGACCTTATGACAACTAGAACCGGTTACTTAATAAAACACACCCTTCCAAGTGCCAGATACAACCCGGTGATCGCTCTCTAACAGGGCGACGAGGGGAGGATCATCGGTTAGGATTATGCTATGCGATGCTACTTGGTGAACTTACCATCTACTCTCTTCTACATGCTGCAAGATGGAGGTGGCCAGAAGTGTAGTCTTCGAGAGGACTAGCTATCCCCCTCTTATTCCGGCATTCTGCAGTTCAGTCCACATATGATACCCTTATTCCGTTTGATACCAATGCATACATATGTAGTGTAGCTCCTTGCTTGCGAGTACTTTGGATGAGTACTCACGGTTGCTTTGCTCCCTCTTTTCCCCCTTTCTATACCCGATTGCTGCGACCAGGCGATGGAGTCCAGGAGCCAGACGCCACTGTCGATGACGACTACTACTACTCGGGAGGTGCCTACTACTACGTGCAGCCCGCTGACGACGACCAGGAGTAGTTTAGGAGGATCCCAGGCAGGAGGCATGGGCCTCTTTCGATCTGTATCCCAGTTTGTGCTAGCCTTCTTAAGGCATACTTGTTTAACTTATGTCTGTGCTCAGATATTGTTGCTTCCACTGACTCGTCTATGATCGAGCTTTTGTATTCGAGCCTTCGAGGCTCCTGGCTTGTAATATGATACTTGTATGACTTATTTTATTTGTAGAGTTGTGTTGTGATATCTTCCCGTGAGTCCCTGATCTTGATCGTACACGTTTGCGTGTATGATTAGTGTATGATTGAATCGGGGGCGTCACAAGTTGGTATCAGAGCCGACTGTCTGTAGGAATCCCCCTTCCACACTCCTTGGCCGAAGTCGAGTCTAGACATTGCAAAACTTTTACTAACATGGATGTGTGTCTTATGGGCCCACGTTGCCATTTGGGTGGTATTAGGATCTTTTATTCCTCATCTATACTCTGGGACTCTGATCTCTCTTCTATTCGGGTTAAAAGATTTTTCTAACTCTAACTCTAGGTTCTCGTAATTACTTCCTTCCGGAGAGCCCCTTATTACAGATGGTCGCCTACTGCACCAGAAGATTCAGAAGATACACTCTGAAGTTATCCCGAGAACATGTGCTCATTGTGTTTGCAATTCCCTTCCACCGTTAACCCCTATAGATAACTACATACACTGCCATTCTTACCTTAGTCCTCAGTTGCTCTTGGTATTACAAGATACCCCAAAATACTCGTTGTTGTTCCGAGAATCCTTGTGCCTACTGCCTTGCACTTACTTGTCACCTGAATACACCTACAAATTAATCCTCACACACACCGAGGATTTGCTTCTCCCCAATTGTTCATGTGTTGCACCAAAGTCTTCGAAATACTATTTGATCTTCCAAAAATGCTCAGGAGCTTATTGCTCTTGAAATTCTTGCTTGATTGCATTATGGTTAATCCCATAAGTATAGTAATCTTATTGCCATCCTTTGCCACTATCATTTTTGATCTCACCGATTCAATAAGTGCGAATGCTCACAATCCTCAACCAGATCCTAGAATTCATCCTTCCGGCTCGGACGTCATTTTGAACATGAGTTGGATCTCGACCAATCAAATTTTGCCATCGATTGTGCCCCTAAGGCTATTCAGCTTATCCTTCCCTAATCAGAGCATTGCTTCTGATCCCTTATCTTGGAATTCATAATTCCTTTGCATTGAACTTTGAGTTAGTCAGTTGTTTCTATAATCTGATCTCCTTGCATTCTTTCTCCCTCTGGTTGGGTACCGATGCTCACATCAGATCCCTTATGGACCATCGAATCCTTTGTTGTATTTTATCCGACAACATCCTTCATATTCAATCACTTTGGAAGTTCTTTCACTGATACATAATGCCATTGGTAAATCCTATTCCTTGATTGGCCAAGCATGCTCTGCTTTCGAGCTAGTGATATTTACTATTGAAGCTTGTGGTTTATGTTTCCATGATGCCCCAATGGGTTGAACCTATGCCTTCCATAAATCCGTGTGAACCCGAAAGATTTCACGGGTCATACTCATCTTGTATTTCGCCAGGTAAAACTTTCGACACTAATGCCATTTCAAAACAGGGAGTGGATGAAAGGTTATGCATTGGAAAAGTGGGAGTCGACCTTGAACATTGTGTTCATGCCCATGGACCCGATGTGGAACTTATCATGGAAGCTTCTTGTGATAATACTAATCCCCTTGTTAAAAGTTTATCTGGTATCTATGTTTGGTCCTTTGCAATCGTGGCTCTGACCATGTTCTCCTTTGAATAACATTTCTCATGCAAGTTTGAGCACTTATCTTCTGCAGAGCAATAACCTAGTCCAACCTCTACTTTGATATGTCATCGAGTATTACCCCCCTGGTATCTCGATATTATCTTGGAACTACATAACTTCTTATGAGTTCTTCATTAAGTACTACATTCTCACTGGTTACAAATTTTCATGGGCTCTGAGTTATTAAACACTCAAAGACACCGATAACTGAATCGTGTTCGCACTACGATTCAACAACTCTTAGTAAAATTCTTTGAGTATGAGTTTGTACCCGATCACGCCATTCCTAGCCTGTTTGGCTATATCATTGTCGTGATGATTTTAACTGTGCTACCTGGTCCTTATTCTTGGACCACCACTTTCGACGATGAGCTAAGCTTACGTCGATTTTCCTCATCATATCATTTCACCCTAAACAGCAAGCTTAATTTTGAGTTTGTGTCGTACTCGTGGTTCCAATAACCCTTCGCTTCATCATTCCTTTGACTTGATGTCGTCGCTGATTGATTACATCTTCATGAAATCTCTCAACAAATGTGCCGTGATCATCATCAACCTTATGAGCTCTTCTAGATATCAATCGAATTCATGATGATAAATGCCATCCTTGCCCTTGATGATTTGTGTTATCTTCGGCCACTTTATTGCTTCCCTCCAACACAAACTTGTTCGTGTTTTATGTTATGCCTTGAGTTCCTTGCTATCCCTCATTTGTTCTTCTTTACCTTGGAATATTACCACCTTTTATGTCAAGAATGTCGTGGGAATTTTACCGCCTCTTGAAAATTCTTGATACAAGTGATACTCCTCACCATCACCATTCCTTCTTGGTCCCCGTGTTATTTCCAACCAAAAAACCGACAATTGAACTTGGATGTACAAATCCAAAACTTCTAGCGACCCTATTGCGTTGAAGTTAATGGTCGATATTTCATTCTTATACCATTAGCTATCGAATCACCATTCTAACCTTGATCATGCTACCTAAGCCGATATCTCGGGTGCACCTTTCAACCAATTATCAGTTGTGTATGCTTTCCTCGAGCATACATCATTATATCACTTGATCTGACAAATGTATCCCCTTGTTCACATAATTGTCAAAATCCATCTGTTTAGATATCTCGATGAGTTGTCGCCAACTCCAGCAGCCACCTCCTCATCCTCTCCTTGATTTAATGACGACTCTTGTTTCGAAACTCGCTTCCATAGTTCAATTCCCGAGAATCTTACAATGTCATCTCAATAATTTGTGTTGCACCTTTCTTCTCAGGCATCCTGAGTCTGAGTTATCCTAACACCAATCAAATCTGAATCTTGGTCAGATATGATGGTTGGAACATATTTCCAAGAGTTACAACAATGGTTATTATGTGACCTGGTAAGGTGATGTCGTGCCTAGCACACTTGGCCGGAGGCCCTATTGTTATAACTTCCTTTTTAGCAAGGTTAACCATTCTACCATGAGGAAATTGTAAAACTTATTCTATAAGTTGTTTCCGATGGATCCTTTGTATCCAAAGTCCGACCTTTGCTTGAAGACCATGCCAATGCTATATCGAAGCATGTCTGTGGTACTCCGATCTTCAAAATGCTATATTTTCTTTATCGCTGTCAGGACCCCGATTCCAAGCCACATCGATCTAGCCGGTAACACCTCATATCACTTTGCGGCCTCACGCACGGTATCCCACGGGTGTCGCCTTACCATGGCCCGGGACCATTTGCACCTTTTGGCTCACGTATATGATAGTGTCGCTAGCATCCATATGACAGAGAACCCGGGCCGACATGGCTAGTCGTGAACCCAAAGCGGCACAGACCTATGGAGACAGGCATACATGAATCACATCGAACATGTCGGTCATCAACGAGTGATTCTGGGCTGTAGCACTAGGCTAACAGGACTCCGGGGATCCCGGGCTGTAGCAGGCTAGGCAGGACTCCGGAAGTCACCGCGTGACATTTCCCCGAAGGGACAGACATAGGGACGAAGTGAAACACATGCCGGCCAGTCAAGTGTCCTGAACAGTAGTGCTGGGCTAGCAGGACTCCAGTGAACCGGGCTGTAGCGGACTACTATGGCTCGAGGAACACTAGACTACATTTCCCCATAAGAAAGGCTGCCAAGGATAAACAACTAGATTGTCGGATCCCACTCATACCAAGCATTTCAATCATACACACAATATGCCCGATATGAGTACATACAACATGGCATCACAACAAAACTCTACAACTCAAGTACTTTATTTAAAGGCTCCAGAGAGCCATACATAACATGTCATACAGATAGGGGTCACATGACCCGACACTCAAGTCATACAATCATACAAGCATATGCGGAAGCAACTAGTCTAAGTACAGACTCTAAAAAGAAAGAAGGCTTCTCGAAGCCTGTCTATCTACATAGGGCCCTCCATGGCCGGGATCACCACCTGGGTGGCTAGTCACTCGTCGACGTCAAGGTCTACATAAAACCCATCGGAGGGGGCAGTGTTGTCGTCTGAAAACAATAAATAAGCAAACATGAGTACAAAGGTACTCAGGAAGTCTTACATCAGAACCTACTATACATGCTTATTCTCAAGAAGGTGGTGGGGTTAATGCAGCAAGCCAGCTTTGACTCTTGGCTAAACTATCCTACGGAACTTCTCTAGTAAAATAGTTTTCGCACACGAGTCCACTACTCACCAACACAAAACTCCACCGGGGATCCTCCCTCGTCATCCTATGAGAGGGCCATCGGTACTCACACTTATCTTGAGTCTTTTAGTAGTATCCATTTACTTGTCTATGAACTGTATAGGCAACCAAGTAATCCTTTACCGCGGACGCGGCTATTCGAATAGTTTTATACCCTGCAGGGGTGTACTTCGTCACACATGTTTCCACCACTTAGCGTCTGCACACGACATGTGCTCAGCAGACTTCAAGCGAAAACCGACGTGGGTGTAGACCACGACCTGACTAACCTCACAAGTCTCTAGTCCAGGTTTATCGCCTATTCAGGTTCCATCCGCAAGGAAATCTGACCGGGGTGTCCTCAACGGCCCCAAACGATGTGAACAGGGTTCCCGAGACACCAAACGGGTGACTCGGTACACCGTGCCACGGTGTATCTACCACAACATAGCCCACCCCTAGGGTCAGCGCTACGCACGGCCGCCAACACATGTCCTACAAACACCAGAAACTAGTTGCAACTCCTGGACAGAGGCGAGAGGGGTCAGTAAGTCGAGCGTGGTCATATTTCAGGGCCCAATGTGTGGTAGTAGCTAAATCTTAAATCACGCATACAGATCTCAGTTCTTAGGGACGGCCTCAATGAAACAACCCACCATGTACTCCTACATGGCCTCTCATCGATACCTTTACCAAAACATGTTCAACACATCCCTCATATTACCAACATAAGCATTTCACTCTAGCCCATCACCCAGATGAACCAGACCTGACACAACTCTAAGCATAGCAGGCATAGCAAGGTAGGAATCACATACATGGCTCAATCAACTCCTACACATGCTAGTGGGTTTCATCTAGTTACTGTGGCAATGACAGGTCATGTAGAGGATAAGGGTTCAACTACCGTAGCACACAGCAGTTTGAATCGCGATGTCTTAATGCAGTAAACAAGAGCAGAGGCGGGAACATGGGTTTGTATCGGGATGATCAATGGGTTGCTTGCCTGATGGAGTGGTAGCGGGATACTGCCCTTCAGTTGGATACTCGTGAATATCCTCGGAGGCAGGACCTACCACGAAGAACACATCGGAACATAATCAACACATGACGATATGCAACAATATGATGCATGCTATGACATGGAAATATGATTGTGTCTTGGCCTAATGCAAGCTAGAATAAAAAGGGATGAACTCATTTGAATCAAAGATTGAAATATTAGCTCATTAAACATGGCCTTAATAGTGCATTTCCTTATTCTGCTTAAACAGCAAGGTAAACTTGTTTTGTCATGCATGAAACCATTACAGATGGATAGATTGAATTTTTCTGATAATTTTTCATATATAAATTATTTCATTTGGAGTTACGGTTGAATTTCTATGAATTTTTGAAGTTTGAACTATTTTCTGGAATTTCCTGGATAAGAATAAATCCAGAAAATCAATTACTGCGTCAGCATTGCGTCATGCTGACCTCAGCAGGTCAAAGGCGCCAGCCAGGTCAAACCTGACTGGTGGGGCCCACTGGTCAGTGTCTCTGTGCACTAACTACGTTTAGTTAGCCTAATTAACTGGCAGGGCCCACTAGTCAGTGACTATACTAATTAAACTAACCTATTTAGTTAGCACTAACAGGGTAATTAGTCGGGCAGGGCCCGCATGTCGGTGAGAGAGAGGGGGGAGAGGTCAACCCACGTCAGCAGAGTCAACCTCGCCAGTCAGCGGGTCAAAGCCTGCCGACGTTTAGCCGCCGGCGAGGCCAGACGCGGTGGCGCGCTGCAGAAATCACCCACAGGGCACCAATTGATGCGCGGAGAGCAGCTACGGGTAGCTGGGGACGAACCGCGGCATTTGGTGGTGGTGGTTGGGCTCGGGGTGGCCGGAAACGACACCGGCGACGACCTTGGCGGTCGCCGGAGTTCGGGCGTGGTTGAATCCGACGCTACGGGGCACGGCGAGGCGCGGGGAGTGGTGCGTTAGGTTCCTGGGACTGCGCTGAGCATGGTGGTGTGCCCGGCTTCAAGCCACGGTGGCCCTGACCACGACGGCGACGAGGCACGGCGCCGGCGAGCTTCGGTCGCGGTGGAAATCGGAGCTATAGGGCGCAAACGAGCAAGGGGAAGGTGAGGATCGAAGGAGAAGCTCACGGGGAGTGCAGCGGTGGTCTCAGCGGGCTCGGGGACGCAACGGAGCGGGCGCACGGTCGCCGGCGATCTCGGATGCCTGAGGTTGAAGACGAGGGCGAAGGCGGCGTTGCAGGGCTTCCGGCGAAGCGTGGCTCGGTGGGGAGGATGAGGGAGTCGAGGCGGAGCTGATGGACTCGTCGGAGGGGCGAGGGGAGGTCTCTGGCAGCGACTACGGCGATCGGCGGCGAGGGGCGCGCTCGGTCATTGCGGGAGAGGATGAGGGAGACGAGGGGGGAGTGAGAGAGGACGAGAGGGGGTCGAGGGGGTCTCGTGGCATCTCTAGGCGCCTCCCAGCCTTGGCAGAAGCAGAAGGTGGCCGGCGCGTGGCCGGCGCACGGCGAGCACGCGCCCGTGCCTCCTGGCGCGAGGTAGGGGGTGACTGGCGCCGGCCAGTCGGCTGGGCCGAGCCAGGTAAGGCCCAAGTGGCTTCTTTCTCCTTTTTTTGATTTTGTTTTCCTTTTCTATTTTTCTGTAGCTTTAGGGCTTTATTTAAAATACTTAGGCACTTACTAGAATCCTGAAAATAATTGTGGGCTCTGTTGGAATTATTCCTAACAGCAAACATTTATTTCTAGAATTATTTGAGCATTTGAATTATTTTATAGCATTTAAATGCCCAAATTCAAATATTTATGATTTAAATCAATGATCTTTTGTTGACCTAGAAAATTGTGCACCTATTTTGCCAGAGGTTCTAACCCAAGGCAAAGAGGGTGAACATTTTAGAAGGGCATTTCAGGTTCATTGAAATTATTTTTAGTAAACCCTAGTTGATTTCAAGAGGGGTGCTGGGGGTTCTGCCTTCCCCATTTCAAGTTTCTGATGAAAGTAAACATGATGCACACTCTAATGCATGGACTAGCTAGGGTGTGACAATCAATTATCCCGACATCGTTGTATGGGTAATGCCATGAAATTTCTCTCCCCTTTCCTAAAGGGTTTTCTACAATTATATCATGTAATGGATATCATGCTCTACTTGTCCTTGGGAAGGATATACCCTTGAAATATATGTTTAAGCACATTTTCCTTTCCATTGTTCTGTTTAATCTGATGATCACCTTTTCCTTTCCATTGTTTGGTTTAACCTTTCTTGAGGTCTATATGATCTAAGCACTAAAATTATCCTACTTATGTAAACACCTCAGTCTACAATTCGGTCAGCGAGACCCTGTTATTATTGTTTATGACATTCCAGTAGCTAGTGATGGATGAGAACTTTGCCTATTGGTCCGCCTCGTTCAACGAGCAGGAAAATGGTTCTCCTCGTCCCTCGCCCTTAGTACCGATGTTGTTGCCGACATAACTGACAGGCTATCCTCTGACATGCCTTGCTTACATGATCGTGCAAGACATTACCGCCCTTCCTACTTTTAACCCACATGGTGGGCCCATAATCCACAGTTCCACATGATTGAAACCTGACTCTCCTGTACACCCACGGTTTCCAAAGTTATCCCTCGCGTGTGACCTCGTATGTAATTCACGGGCCACCGTCCTAGTGATCCATTCTGGTAACAGACGCAATACTCAATCTCGTTGCTCTGGACCCTTTTTGCATGTTGTTTCAGACATCGAACCATTGCCTATCCATTTGAAACTTCTCATGGTACCATCTTACTTGGCTCTCGATATCTTCTTAAGTTTCAATTCAAGGGATACTTATGCTTCTTCCCCTGAGTTAACCGTTCGATGCTCAATTTTTTTTATAATCCGTCCTTATAGAGTTTTCCCCCTCTTATCTTCTCGTAAGTACGAGGGAATTTCCGAAGAAAGGAGGACGACTTCATCATGATGACCTTAGGCTGAAGTATGAAGACATTGACGTTATGTATCGACCACTTCGAGGAGAGCAACTAAGACCAAAAACACTCGCTAGAATTTCGTAGCTAGATCGTTCCCCCTTACTCCACCTCTTAAAATCACGGGACGAGATTTCTTGTAGTGGAGGAGAATTGTGACGCCCGGATAATTAAGCTACAGTGAACCTCTGATAATGATGCCATGTCACCATGATTACTATTGTTAATATTGCGTTAGTTCAAAACTGATTCAACATTCTAGTTCAAAATAAGGTCAAACAATAAAAGTTTTCAAATATCTAAACTAAAATGTTCTAAATGTGACAGATAATTCATATGTAATAATGGTTGAGAAACCACTCTTTTATAAAATGCTAAATGCTCTAATGTAATGGAAACAACAGCAAAACAATTAATTAAATGCTTTTTTACAATTAATAAGATATTAAACCACTTCATTTAGTGGCCAAAAATTAATGGGGCAGTAGCATATCTACTAATACTAATTTAGGTGCTAGTTGTAGTTTTTATAAAACTAGGTTTAAAAAAAGAAACTAAGCTAAAATAGAAAAGAGATAAAATAAAGAAAAGAAAACAAAAACAATGAAAAAAGAGAGAGACAAAAGGCCCCCCTTCCCCACTGGGCCAAGTGGCCCAGCTGGCCTCAGCCGCTCGAATGGGCCGACCCACCCCCCTCACCTACTAACCCCGAGTCCCCCGCAAACCCTAGCCCGGTCCCCCACACTTCCCCGATCCACCTCCCTCCTTCCCCGATCTGGATCGAGCCCCTCCTCCTCCTGACGCGCATGCGCCAGAAGGCCGCCGCCAGCTGGCACGACCTCCGCCCTTGCGCCGCCGCTGGCCGGCGCCAGCCTTCCCCATCCCCCTGGCCAAGTTGTGGCCATGCCCCGGCGAGCGCGCTCATGCCCGCAGGCCTTCTCCTGCCCCACTGGTCATCGCCATCGACCCGTCGTCCCGGTGCCTCCCCGGCCGTGTCGAGCTCACCGTCGACCTCCTCCCTGTGACCCACGCCTGTTCCCCGTCGTTCCCCCTCAAATCCCCCGCCGTAGCCGCCGTTCCCGAGCTCCGTCCGTCCGCGCACGCCCCTGCCTATGCGTGTGCTTGCCTCGCCTGTCCTACCTCGCCTCGGGTCGCCCCTTCAAGGGCCTCACGCGCGCGCGCCCGCATGCTGCCGCACCCCGCTACTCCGTCAACCTGCGTTGCACCTTCGCCCGCTCGTCGCCACCTCCAGCCGCCGTGCTCAACGCTCCGCGCCCCTTCTACATGCTCGCTCGCAAGCCCCTGCTCCGCCGCCGTCGTCCGCTCCCCTGCAGCCATCTTGCTCGCGCGCCTCCTCCCGCATCCATCGCTGGCGCCCACCGAAGCTCCACCCCGGCGCTGCTCGCCGCACGCCGATTCCCCCCCCCCCCCTCCAGCTGTTGCTGTTGCTGGCCATGGCATTGGCCATGGCCGAGCGGCCATGCGTGCGTGCGTGCATACGATGTGCATGTGTGCTGCGTAGGTGTGTATGTGTGTGTGTGGTTAAGATTAATTTAGGGGCTAACAAAATGTAATTAAAAGCTAAGCCCCATGCTAATTACCCTATTGTATCAATGACAGATGGGGTCCACTGCTTAGTATAAATGTTAAATCAGTGTTGAAATTACGAGAGAACGACAGGTGGGTCCCGCGTGCACTGTTCACACCGTTGACCGGTCAACAGTTGACTGGGTCAACTGGGTCCCCTAGTCCCACATGTCAGCCAGTGTACATTTTTGTGTACACTGTGCTAGGTACATCTAGCAATTTAACATTAAAATTTTGAATTAAATAAATTAGAAAATTAATTAAAACTTTGGAAATTAATATAAAATAATCCGTAACTCGGATGAAAAAACTTTGTACATGAAAGTTGCTCAGAACAACGAGACGAATCCGGATACGCGGCCCGTTCGTCCGCCACGCATCCCTAGCATAGCGAACATGCAACTTTCCTCTTTCGGTTCGTCTGTCCGAAAACACGAAACACCGGGGACATTTTCCCGGATGTTTTCCCCTTCACCGGTACCACCTCATACCGCGTTAGGGCACACCTAGCATCACACTTTGTCATGTCATGCATCGTCATGCATCTGTTTGCTTAATATTTATTGTTTCTTCCCCCTCTTCTCTCGCTAGACACCGAGATTGACGCCGCTGCTATCCAGTACGACTACGGTGTTGACGACCCCTCTCTCTTGCCAGAGCAACCAGTCAAGCCCCCCCCTTGATCACCAGATATCGCCTACTCTTCTCTATACTGCTTGCATTAGAGTAGTGTAGCATGTTACTGCTTTCCGTTAATCCTATCCTGATGCATAGCCTGTCATTGTTGCTACAATTGTTGATACCTTTACCTACTATCCTAATGTTTAGAATAGGATGCTAGTGTTCCATCCGTGGCCCTACACTCTTGTCCGTCTACCATGCTATACTACTGGGTCGTGATCACTTCGGGAGATGATCACGGGTATATACTATATACTTTATATACATGACACAGGTGGTGACTAAAGTCGGGTCAACTCGTTGAGTACCCGCAAGTGATTCTGATGAGGGGGTTGAAAGGACATGTGGCTCCATCCTGGTAGAGGTGGGCCTGGGTTCCTGACGGCCCCCGACTATTACTTTGTGGTGGAGCGACAGGGCAGGTTGATACCACCTAGGAGAGAGGTGGGCCTGGCCCTGGTCGGCGTTCGCGGTTACTTCAAGATAACACGCTTAACAAGATCTTGGTATTTGATCTGAGTCTGGCTACTGGCCTATACGCACTAACCAACTACGCGGGAACAGTTATGGGCACTTGACATCGTGGTATCAGCCAAAGCCTTCGTGACGTCAACAACTGAGCGGCGCGCGCCGGATTGGACCGTAAGCCTGCTCTTGTATTAAGGGGCCTAGTTCTGCTTCCGGCTGCGTACGCAACATGCAAGTGTGCAAATGGGCGATGGGCCCAGACCCCTGCGCGCATAGGATTTAGACCGGCGTGCTGACCTCTCTGTTGTGCCTAGGTAGGGTTGCGACGTGTTGATCTTCCGAGGCCGGGCATGACCCAGAAAAGTGTGTCCGGACAAAGGGAACGAGCGTGTTGGGAAATGTGGTGCACCCTGCAGGGAAGTTAATCTATTCGAATAGCCATGATCTTCAGTAACAGGACGACTTGGAGTTGTACCTTGACCTTATGACAACTAGAACCGGTTACTTAATAAAACACACCCTTCCAAGTGCCAAATACAACCCGGTGATCGCTCTCTAACAGGGCGACGAGGGGAGGATCATCGGTTAGGATTATGCTATGCGATGCTACTTGGTGAACTTACCATCTACTCTCTTCTACATGCTGCAAGATGGAGGTGGCCAGAAGCGTAGTCTTCGATAGGACTAGCTATCCCCCTCATATTCCGGCATTCTGCTGTTCAGTCCACATATGATACCCTTATTCTGTTTGATACCAATGCATACATATGTAGTGTAGCTCCTTGCTTGCGAGTACTTTGGATGAGTACTCACGGTTGCTTTGCTCCCTCTTTCCCCCCTTTCTATACCCGATTGATGCGACCAAACGATGGAGCCCAGGAGCCATACGCCACTGTCGATGACGACTACTACTACTCGGGAGGTGCCTACTACTACATGCAGCCCGCTGACGACGATAAGGAGTAGTTTAGGAGGATCCCAGGCAGGAGGCCTGCGCCTCTTTTGATTTGTATCCCAGTTTGTGCTAGACTTCTTAAGGCATACTTGTTTAACTTATGTCTGTGCTCAGATATTGTTGCTTCTGCTGACTCGTCTATGATCGAGCTCTTGTATTCGAGCCTTCGAGGCCCCTGGCTTGTAATATGATACTTGTATGACTTATTTTATTTGTAGAGTTGTGTTGTGATATCTTCCCGTGAGTCCTTGATCTTGATCGTACACGTTTGCGTGTATGATTAGTGTACGATTGAATCGGGGGCGTCACATTCTTCAACTAAATTTAACCTCTCGACAATAGGGTCGGTTGGAATTTCCGGTTCAACCACCTCCTAGATAAATAAAATCTATGTCACGTTGGTCGGCATAATTGTCATAAACAATAAATGAACCAAATAGTTATAAAAAGATAATATATACCACATCCGAATCATAGACAGGACGAGGGCCGACGGGGGCGGATACCAAAACCATCGCACTATATAATAACAAGGAATAAGAAAAATAAGAAAATTAGACAAGTATCTATCTGAAGTAAGAATTTTTTTCTTTCAGAAAGAAGATAAGAACAAGAGGCTCACCACGGTGGTGCCGACAACGAGATCGACGCGGGCGATCGACAGCAGTGAAGACGGGGACGGGACGTGACGGGCCGCTAAACCTAGACAAATCTTGGGGAAAATGGAGGTCGAGTTTCGAGAGGGGAAAGATTAACTAGTGTGGCTCAGACATTTCATCGAACACCTCATGTGCATAGGAGGTGACCTAGAACACACAAATGCCCTCCCCTCGCCGGCTAAAAAAAACAGAGCACTGTGGAGTGCTCTGCTGTGGCGATGGGGTATATATAGGCAACTCATTTGTCCCGGTTCGAGGCTGGAACCGGGACTAAAGCCCAGCCTTCTGTCCCGGTTCAAGCCAAGAACCGGGACCAATGGTTGTGGGCCAGGAGCGAGGCCCATTGGTCCTGGTTCGTTCCTAGAACCGGGACAAATGGGTCCATACGAACCGGGACCAATGCCCACGAGGCCTCGGCCGGCCCCCTGGGCTCACGAACTAGGACGAATGTCCCCACGGGTCCTGGTTCATGACTGAACCGGGACTAATGGGCTTGCCATGCCCGAACCAAAGCCCTGTTTTCTACTAGTGAATGTACCATATAGAATATGAAGTTAGAATAATTTCTAATCACAACATTAACTCTAAACCAACCCTAAGCCCATCCACATCATAAATGTGACGCCCTCGATTCAATCGTACACTAATCATACACGTAAATATGTACGATCAAGATCAAGGACTCACGGGAAGATATCACAACACAACTCTAGACACAAATTAAAATAATACAAGCTTTATATTACAAGTCAGGGGCCTCGAGGGCTCGAAACATAAGCTCGAATACACAAGAGTCAGCGGAAGCAACAATATCTGAGTATAGACATAAGTTGAACAAGTTTGCCTTAAGAAGGCTAGCACAAAAACAGCAACGATTGAAAAGGCAAGGCCTCCTGCCTGGGAGCCTCCTAACTACTCCTGGTCGTCGGTGGCCTCCATGTAGTAGTAAGCACCCTCGTGGTAGTAGTAATCGTCGTCGACGGTGGCGTCTGGTTCCTCGGCTCCACCATCGGGTCGCGACATCCGGAAAGAAAGGAAAAAAGAGGAAAAGAGGGAGCAAAGCAACCGTGAGTACTCATCCAAAGTACTCGGAAGCAAGGATCTACACTACATATGCATCGGTGTCAATGAACTGGGTAGTATCTGTGGACTGAACTGCAGAATGACAGAAGAGAAGGGGAAAGCCTAGCCTACCGAAGACTAGCATCTTCAAGCAACTCCAAACATCTTGCAGCGTGCTTTGGTGCCGGAGGGTGCTGGGCGTGGCCCCGAGGAAGCGAGGCACAACAGGGAGCGCAGGTGTGGCCGGGACCAGCGGCAGCAACGGTGAGCGTCGGTGGTCGTGACGAGCGCGAGCGACAGGGAGCTACGACACAAAACCGATGGGGAAAATAGAGATCGAGGGGAGCTCATAGTGGCGGTTGCCAGCGAGGAGGGAGGACGCGGGGTGGTCCGGGGGCGTCGGGAGCTTCGAGGGAGATGGTGAAGTAGAGGAGCGTGGGCGGGGAAGGACGACGATGTCGGCGAGCTGCGGGGCGGTCCGGCTCGTCCTGGTGCTCGGGAAGGACGAGGACGAGGGTGCCGGTCCTCCTGGAAGCCTTGGCGCAGCTCGGGGAGGAGGGTGTCCGCGGCGATTCCAGAGCCACGGCGACCGCGACGCTCGGCTCCGATCCAGATCAAGAGAGAGGCGAGTGAGAGAGGAAAGGAGATGGTGGAAGTGTTCTAGGTTTTGGCAGTGGACTCACGACGATGCTCTTATCCAACTGTACGACCGCGGGATGGTCAACACTGCGACATCCGCAGCGTGGACGGGCGTGTGGAGTCCACGCCATGGCCTCTGTTCCCTCTGCACAGAGGTTGAAGGAAAAGGCACTGGTAGTGGGTTGGGCCGTTTACTGTAGTAGGTAGAGCCTATTAGCACAATAGCTAGTTTGCCTTTTTCCCTTTCTTGACATTTAAAATAGCCACTATTTGCAATTAAATAAGCCACCAAATGACTTTGCAAAATTATGGAGCTTGGTTATTTAAATATATTGTAATATCTTGCACTGCCACAAAAAGTTCGGGGACAATTTGTTTCCCCTAGAATTTATGGTGGAATTTAACTGAGATAAAAGGGGCTGTTTGGTCTAGTTTAAGAATAGGTCAAGGGCATTTTAATAATGCAAGTAATGTTGGAATATTCAGGACAACTAGTTAGTGAATTCTCGCAAACCAGCGGACATTTTTGTTTTATCGGTTGAAGTAATAATAATTTGACTTTATTTGAATTTGAATTTGAATTCAGTTTGGATCAAAGTGAGATTAGAAACTTAACAGCGACATGGCACCATTAGGATGTGTGGTTACCGTAGCTTAACTACCGGGGCGTTACAATAAATCACCACTATTTGACCAATCCTAAACCCATACTCATTACTCAGCAAACCAACCTATCAAAACTTACGAGATGAAGGAGGATACCTGAAGGGAAGTCAAAAACACCGGATCCGTGGACGAATGCCACCGATTTGGAAGGATTTAAAAGAGAATTGACTGGAGGAGACAATGGGGAAGAGAGTTTGAACTCGAGATGGCCAATGAGAAGCGGGAGGGGGGGGGGGGGGTGAGTGGTCGGTGGGAGCCCCACCAAGACCCCGCGACCACTTACCTATTCAAGCCAGAAATGCCACGGTCTTTGACGTGTGTGGGAACACACGACAGTTTGACGTTTCTAGCTGCCATGTAGGCAGACGATGCCACATTAGTCTGAAGGCGGGCCAGGCTAAAAACACCACGAGCCATGACAATGCCGTGAAATAATTTCTAAGAAAGGTTATTTTGTACTAAATATTTATGGCAAGGTCATAACAGTGATTTTGACCTAAAATCTTGCCACGACCTCATTTCTACCGGTCCACCTCGCCACGAACGGGGTTCCCAATTTTTTATTCTTCCCGCTCAAACAACCGCCTCGATCCATTTCCCGTTCCTCCTCCGAAGCCGCCCCCAACCCACGCCGACGCGGCGCCATCGTCCATCCATGGCCGCCGCCGCGTCCTACTTCTCCGGCACGGCGCTGATGCCGTCGCAGCGCGCGGGGGCGCCCGACTACTCCGCCGCCGGTGCGGCCACCCCTTCCCCCTCCAAGGTTCGTCCCGCGACCCTCTCGTGGTACTAGCCCTTCCGCGCGCCGTCTCCGCCTCCGCCGAGCGCTAACTCCGTCCATCCGCGTGTCCTACGCAGGCGCGCAACCCCCGCTACTCCGGTTGCGTCCCCGCCACCGTCCTCCACATCTCCCGCTCCCTCGCCGCCGCCGCGGCGAACCACGGCGGTGGCGGTGGCGACCCCGTCTTCTCCATCGACGGCGTCGAGACCAGCAACGTGAGCCCCCTTCGCGCCCTCAGAACGTCTCCTGGGACTTCATATCTGCTTGGCTTCGCCTAATTTTGTGTTCGTCTGGAAACCCCCAAACTCGTGCGCGCAGGTTAGGGTTTTGGGGAGGGTTGTGAGCATGTCGAGCAGGGAGACCGACGTGTCGTTCACGCTCGACGACGGCACCGGGAAGATCGATCTCGTGCGGTGGTGAGTTGCGATTTCTTTCACCCCTTCATGTTTCAACTTTCAACTAGATTCGGTACTGCTGATGTGGTGCGGTGTGGTTGACGATTTTCTGGTATTGTAGGATCAATGACGAGACAGATGCTCGAGAAGCGGCTTTCATCCAGTATGTGATGTGTGATACGCTCTGATATGTGTTCAATTTTAGCTTGTTGGAAGTGTTCTGATATCCTAGTATGTTTGTCCGGCTTGTATTTATGAAGGCATGGAGTGTACTTCAGGGTTCATGTGAACATCATGGGGTTTCAAGCTCAGAAGCATGGATTTGCTCGATCTATCCGGTAAGGGAGCTGGATTCCTTTAGTGTTGATGTGCTGTGCTGGTACTCATCTATTTGTTGTACTAGAAAAGCTTTTGGTTGCTTCAGTTTTCTTATCTGAGCCATCTGACTGTTACTGATCTGGTTTGCAAAGTATTAAAATTAAAATCTGCAGCTGGGTTGTTTTCACAGTGCGATTCACTGGAACTTAACCTTTGTTTGGTTGTTCAAAATTGTGCTCTTGTTGTCTTCATTATTTGTCCACCTCCACACCAAGTTTTGTTTTGTTCTAAGATATTGACTGTTTCAAAGTTTATCTGTGGATGATATACTTAAATGCAGTTCTTGCAGAGGTTTTGTGACTATAGCATTTGAATGGAACAATGTCTTGTTTGTAATGTATTTATGGTTATTGTGAGTGCTGTGCCAATTAAACATCCTTTGAGGGGAAATGTGTGAGATACCGAGGATAAAGGTTTACATCCTGTGCTTTACTTGTCTATGTATTAGTGCACATGTTGCTCTCTTTTAAAATCTTGATTGAAGATTTTCAATTCTCAGAATAGTTATCTCTGTGTCAGTTTGTTCTAAGTTCTAACTAGGTCTCTTGTACATAACTTCATGGATGACTTTGTTTGAAAGTATCATTGTTAAGTTACCGTTGTTTGTGGAAGATAACACTAATTTTACCTTTGGTTCTCTATTTCGTAATTTCAGCTGTGCTTTGGCTAACATGTCCATGGAAAGTGAATCTCAATATTAAGGTTCACCAGTCATGTTATGTTATGGTTACTGAATGATGCATACTGTCAGTAATGTTGTTCTGATTATGTATCCAGTGGTTCTTCTGCGTCTTCTCCCTCTGAGATATTCCTTTTATAAAATCTGAAGTGTACTGCAATCTGAACTACTGGACATATCACACAAGCTGGAAACTGAACTAGTCGATACTTGATACCTGCTTTGCTGTCTGTCCTATATTTCCACTTTCCATGGTTAAAACCCCATGAAGTAACTGTTCTGTGGACAGCTCATGATTGTAATTTTTGTTTATGAATATCTGAGGAAATTATATCTTGTTAATTTTCTGTTCTGGGAGATCTTATGTTTCCACCGGTTATTGTTTACTAACACTTCTTACTTTATTCTAACTCTAATTCTATTAACCTTCTTATATTTCCAGCCCAGTTACCAATTTCAATGAAGTGGTGCTGCATTTCATCGAATGCATGCACGTGCACATGGAAAATACTCAGACGAAGGTACAGAAAGCAAATATTATATTTCAGTCAGTGTTCTAGTATTAATTTGGTATGAGAGACACCATTAATGATCATTCTGTTCCCGTTTTAAAGATGCAAGGGCAACTCCCTCCAGCAGTTCAAACAAACGCTTATACTCATGTGCCTTATTCTGGTGGAATGAGAGAACAGCAAGTCCATTTTACTCCTCAAGTAAACCAACGGCAACTCCCACCTGCAGTTCGAACAAATGCGTCTACTTATGGGCCTTTTACTGGTGGTGCGAGAGAACATCAAGTTCATTTTACTCCTCAAGTAAATCATGGACAATTTCCTCCTCCCAGAGTTCAAACTAATACATCTACTCATGGTCCTTTCTCCGGCGGAGTGAGAGACCATCAAGTTCAGCTTGCTCCTCGACCTCAAATAAACCAAGTACGGAATTTTATGACAATTCAGTTTCATGAATTCCTTGGTAATGGGAAAGCGTACTTGTCTATACTTTTGTTGGTATATTTGATATTAATTTTATTATCGTGAGCTGCCGATTATATACTTGAGATAGCCAATTATCTGGTCTCTTCTGTAGCCTCTTTCTTTAGCGCCTTCTGTTTTATGTACCAGCTTATATCCCTAACTTGCCTTGTCTGTAAGCCTCTTAACTGACTGAGATATTTTCTTGCGTAGTTTGCAGCTTACTCAGGCACTGGTGGACAACAGTATGATCTGCAAAGAATGGTTTTGGAAGTTCTGCAAGCACCTGATATCCTGTAAGTTTAGTTTCTCTGCCAGAAGTGGTAAAAGGTTGCATATCATTATGGAACTCTTAGCTTCTGTTGTAATGGTTTGCTTAGTTAGGTGTACGTATGTTCACATTTTCCAAATTCTAATCCTGACCAAAGGTTATAAGCTGGTTCCAGCCTTTCCTTTGTCACATTGTCAGTTTATTTTGTATATTTGTAGGTCTGGTGTCTAGAATTGACCTTTTCATGGTAACGGGGAATGATCAGAAAGAGTAAAAAGGCTTGTTATATTTTTTCCATTGCCTTTTAAGTCCAAGTTGTGCTGCTTCTGCTTGAGTAAAGAAAACTTGATTGGTCTGTTAAAGCGGTGCCAAGTTGTGCTACAGTAGACTAACGGTATTGATAACACAAATATATCATGGAATGGTTCGAAACTCCTAATCATGCATAGAAAAACAAGAGTGCTTACTACTCCTAGTTTTCTGTACAAGCAAATCATTTTTTTAACGTTCATTATTACTATGTACTCCCTCCGTCCCAAAATAAGTGTCTCAACTTTGTACTAGCTCCAGTACAAATTTATACTAAGCTCAAGACACTTATTTTGGGACGGAGGGAGTATTGCGCTCCTTAAAGAAAATTGTAGCCAGGTTATCGAGACGCACAATGGGTCTACCGATTGCATGATCCCTTTGTTTGAAGTGTTTCAATAAATAATTCAAGTGACAGGTTGAGCTGTGGCTGGATACTTCAGTGGTTTTGTTGTTTGAGGCATTCTGACACTTAATGGATCCCCGTGTAACTTTTCATGGCAATGAGTTCCACTTACACATTGCAGCATTGGGCATCCTTACCGCAATGTAGTATGCATCTGATGTCTTGCCTAAAAATCAGGAGCTCTTTTCTAATAATAGACCTGAAGCTGCTTCAACAACCAGGCTGATCCAGATCAGTATTGAATTGAAGAAAGTTTATTTAGGAGATATGTACTGACTGTTGCTTCCCGCAGACCCCTTGAAAATGGCGTACATGTTGATGAAGTGGCTAGAAGAACTGGAGCGCCAAAAACAAACATCATGTACTACCTCTAACTTTTTGTTTTTTCCAATTGCTGCTTGCATGATCTGAGTTTGACCTGTTTACAATTTTGCTGTACAGGGAGGTTATCAACTTACTCGCTGATACAGGGTTCGTCTGTTGGACCATTGATGACTATCATGTCAAGTCTGTGTGTAATGGTTGACCAACACAGTAATCTTCAGAACTAATCTAGTGAATGTGAGATCAGTTTGGCTATAGTTACTACTAATGATCTACGTGGCACACGATGTAAGTGCACTGTTGCAAACGTTCAGTGGTTTGACTCAGTCTTCCATTTGACAGTCGAGTAGGTGATACCAGTACCACCCCTTATATTGCTAAATACTCACGTTAGTACGTTGCTGTTTTACTGGGATATACTATGCAGTATGTTCATGCTTGTGTGCTTGCGTTATGTTACGTTACAACACTTTTCTAGTTTTTCCTGCTTATGTGACTGATCTTATCCTTCTGTTTACCTCTTCTTTAGCCTCTGCTGTTTCCAACTGATTTTATCCTTCTGTTTACCTCTTCTTTAGCCTCTGCTGTTTCCATGAGCATAGATTATATATGAGTACACTTCTGTTCGATCCCATAAACTTTTGCCTGGTAGTTTGCAGTTGAACTTGCTCCTCAAATGTACTATTCTGTCTTGTCCGATTCATTGCACCATGGAAATAAGAAACAACAGGGACTAAAAATAGGGGTTCGGTCTGACAATTAACACACCAATTTGTCAGGTCAACCACTATTGGTTTTACTGGTTAGGGTCCTGAGTTCGATGCATTGTCTTCTAGTTTAGCTTATCGTTTCTTTTAGGTTGTCTTCCCAAAAGAAGTCTTATCTGCTTTGACCAATAATTGTGTACAAGAGCTCCTTCAGTTTGCCTACCCGATGTGCATTTCTCAGATGGTGTCTGCTGATCGTAGGCGTACACGTGCTATCCAAAAGCTAGTGTGTCAATAATTCTTAATCCTCCTATCCAACTAACACCAGTTTGCTAGTGCATGGATTAGTGTCCGAACCCTCTACGTGTTATCTTAACCCATCTGTAGTATACTTTTTCTGGAGGTCACCTATAATATTTCTTCATAGATTGAATATAGAGTATAGATGGAACAAGTCAATTACCTGGGTTAGGTATTCTGTGCTTCATGCTCTGCTATGTTTTGATGTTTGTTGGGTCCATAAGGTCTTGTTCTCCTGTCATTTCTTTCCTGTTTTATCATCAAAGGCAAATCGTTTCCTGCATTTTGTCGTCAGATGTTGATGTGCAGCTGTACATGCCTTCTTGCTCGACATGCTAAACCCCATTAAGTAGGCGAAAAATAGAACATGGCAGGTTTTAATCTTAAATTCAGTGAGTTGTATTTTATGCATTACTCTCGTTTGTCACATATTTGCTGAATTAATAAATATAGGACCAGCAACTAACTGGACATGCTTATCTGGATTTTTGCTGATAGACAAAGACAATACTGGTCTATATTTTAATGGGATCCCTATTTTAATTCACGCCGTGAACATCTATAAATTCGCCTTAATGGCCTGCATTATCAACGTGTGGTCCTTGCAGTCAGTGTCTACCTTTCTGGAATCTGGCATTGTCAAACTACTTGCACTTCAGGAGAATGGAACGATACATCAAAAATAAAGAGTTGCGCATTTGATCATCTGTTAGCTCATTTCATTATGAGATGTCGGCATGCAAAATTAGGTAAATGAAAAGTATTTTCCTTGGCACGAAAAGCGCTAAATTGCCCAGCAATTTCATCTACATTTACGCAAAGCATATGTTACTCTGGAGCATCGCATTCTTTCGTTCTCGTCAGGCATTTTTGCTGGTGGCCTGTCCGCAGCCATCAACCATCGACAGTTCTTGTCATTCATTTAGTTGGTGCGGCCGTGAACATCGATTGTACACTTTGCAATTTTGCATGATGTGATGATTCACGCAAACTAACCTTTCTTCTTCGTAGGATCGCGTCAAGAAAGAGACGGGCGGATTGATCGTGTCAATGCAGTGTTTGCCGGTGAACGTTTTTCGTGTTTCTGGTGATTAATTAGATTAGAAGAAAAATGGTTGCTGTTTTCTCGCGCCGTGCGTCTCCAGATCGCTACCTGCGCGCACGGGCCAGCCTTACGTTAGCCCACTGCCCAGTGCCCACGGTAGGTTTGACTCTGCTCTACTGAACACGCCCCGCTGAATTCTTCCCGGAGAGAAGCGAGCAGGTGTGTAGTCAGATTAGGTCGGACTCCGCACGCCTGGATCAGGATTGGCCATGTAGCTGCTCGTCCTTGCTATGCTTGGCCTTGGGTCACCTAATCAAAGGCCAATGAGAGGTGGGGTTTTGGCGACATTTTTTTGTGTGTGGTCCCCTTGAGATTCTTTTCGTGAGCAAATCCCTCCCTCGGTCAGTCGCAACAGGTGTAGAAAGAAACACCACCGTATTCTGTCAGACGAGAGTGCTCCAGAGTTCAGAGCTCAGTCCAGACTCCAGAATGGTGTTGGCGGAGCACCAAAGCCAAGCACCGACCGGCCGAAAGGTGGCATCCAGTTTGGGTGGACGCCACTACTATTCCTGAATAAACCCTACTATCATACTTACCACCTGGCGTATTTAGGAGTGAGGAGCACGCACGCACGCACGCACCAATGATCCGGTGACAGTGCGCGCAGCTACAGGCCAACGCGACTGTATCCCACTTTACTACTTTACGCTTTCCGAGCAAAATCTCCCTTTTTCAGCACAGGTTGCTTTCAGTTTTTAATAATAATAAACGAAAGAAGAGGTTGCTTGTCAACCAACCTCGCCTCGAACATGTTACTGATAAGCAAGTTGTCGCAGAAGACGACCACCTTGCATGGGAAGCTGCCCGAGGGGAGAACACCTGCTGCACTTGCCCACTCTCACGGCCACAGCCACATGGAGCATGCCCCTTCATTCCGGGAGGTGGCAAAAACGGCAGCTCGACCTGTCCCGAACTGCCATGCCACGGCGCTGCACCGCGTGTCGTGGACACGAATGCGCTACCAGAGTAGAGTATACTGAAAGCGGCACGCACACCTGGCAACAACGAACCAACTGCATGCGTCCATACAACTGGAATCCAAGTACCCAACCCAACCCAACCGGAGCAGCCAGGTACCACTCTTGGTAGGGCAGGCAGGTGGGTCGGTCGGTCTCTTTCCCTGAACCGTGCCCGACAAAACCCTCGGTCTGCTTTGCATTACGTATTGCACGCGAGCACCACCATCTTTTCCGTCCGTGTCGTGGTCAGCATACGGGGGTGGTTTTTACTTGCCTCTCACAGATAACCTTTGTATTCACAACCTCGACAACGAAAAGCCTTTACATGTGGGGCCCGCCCCGGCGGGGCAGGTGGGAAGGAGCAAAATTCTCAGCAAGCATCACGGTCGCCTGACGCAATCTTAGCCCGTGCTAAGCGCTCGAGGCTGAGGACGTTGACAAAGGGGACGGCGTGCCGGATTCCTCGTCTTCGTCGTCGTCGAGGTCGTCGAAGCCCCACATTTCCTCCCCCTCGTCGTCCCCGGCCGCCGGCTCCGGCATCGCCCACCGCTCCTCCGTGATCTCCGCGCCCTCCAACAGCTCCAGGACCTGCTCGTCGCAATGCATGCCACCACCATCAGATTATGAGCTCGTCACATCTTCAAGTTGTCAACGTTGCTTTTACCCGCAAATTAAGCTTACCTCTGTCATGGACGGCCTCCACGTCGCCGACGCGCGGACGCAGAGCGACGCCACGAACGCCAGCCGCCGGGCCTGCTCGGCGTCGTAGCCGCCATTGCCGGCGGCGAGGATCCTCGGGTCCAGCAGCGCCTCCGTCTTGCCCTCGCTCAGCAGGGGCCTCGCCTGCACTCGCATTGTTTGGACAAGGTTAATTAATTAATTAACGAACGTGCGCTGCCGTGGAGCGGAGGCTGGTACAACGGCCCAGGGCCAAAAATGTTTGGTTGGTCGGTTCGGCGCCCACCCAGCCGAGGAGGCTCCTGTGGGTGCCGTCCACCGGCTTCCGGCCGGCCATGAGCTCCAGCAGGAAGACGCCGAAGGCGAACACGTCCGTCTTCTCGTCCACGATGCCGCGCGTGTAGTACTCGGGCGCCAGGCACCCGAAGGTGCCCTCGATCGGCGCGATCGCCCGGTGCGTCCACTCCGTCGGCAGCCACTTGGCCAGCCCGAAGTCGGAGATCTGTTGTTACATGCGTCAGGGCTGCCGGAGCAGAGCGGAGGATCGATCGATCGACGATGGAGATGCGGCGGCTGAGTGACTGACCTGGGGCTGGAGGTCGTCGGTGAGCAGCACGTTGGAGGCCTTGATGTCCCGGTGGATGATCCGCCGCCGGCAGCCCTTGTGCAGGTACTCCAGCCCCCTCGCCGTGCCCACCGCCACGCCGTACCGCGCCTCCCACCCCATCGCCGGCGCCCCCTCCTCGCCGCCTGAGCATGCATTCATTCATCAATCAATCGACCCACGGTTCATTCAAGAAACATTGTTGGCATTAATGGCCGTGGTGCGTGCGCCGTCCGTTACGGGCGTGACGTACCGTGGAGGTTGGCGGAGACGGAGCCGCGGGCGGAGAAGGCGAAGACGAGGTAGAGGTCGCGGTCGACGCAGCATCCCAGGAGCGGGCACACGTTGGGGTGCCGGGCGTGGCCGACGGTGCCGAGCTCCGCCAGGAAGTCCCGCTCCCGGCGCTCGCAGGCGGACGCGCCCAGGAGCCGCTTCACCGCCACGGCCCGCCCGTCCTCCAGCTCGCCGCGGTACACCTCCGACGACCCGCCCCGGCCCACCAGGTTGGCCGCGCGGAAGCCGCCCGTGGCGCGCCGGACCTCCTCGTACGAGAAGCACTCCCACTCGGGCCTCCGCTCCGGCGGCGGCGGCGACGCGGCCTCCGTCTGCGCGCTGGCGTGCTCTACGTCGGGGGGCGCGTGGACGCGCTTGGCGCGGTGCGGCGAGAGTGAGAGCAGCAGCCTCTTGAAGCTGCCGCTGCCACGCAGGTACAGCGGCTTCATCGCTCGGCGGGCCTCTCCGGGGCAATGCGCCAACGCCGTCGTGCGGCCTCTTGACTGATCGGCGCGCCGGCGACGCGTGCGAGCTCTGGTCTCGGGTAGAGACTAGAGAGGGAAGGAAGCGGAGGTGGAGGGAGACGAAGTGGTGTGCGAAGTGGCTATGGGGGCTGGGGATCGGGCATTGATGCGTCAGAGTGCTACGTAACGCCGCGCGCGTCGTGGGCGTATGATCGCGACCGGGCGGGGCGTTTGGGTCCCGCTCCGGCCCGCGCCCGTACCGTACGTGGACCGGTGGACGCGACCCGCCATGCACCGCGCCGTTGCAGGCAGGCAGCCACGCCAGCAGCAGCAGCGGTGACGCCTGAGCGTGGCTGTGGGACGAGTCTACCCAGGCCTAGGCGGGCGGGTGAAACGGAACGGGAGGGCAAGGCAGGCAGTTGCTTAGGGGGAAGGGAAGGAAGTGTTGCGTCCGCCGCAGGGGAAGGGAAGGGACTCTGCTTTCTGCTTCCTCTCTTTGTGACTCTGCCGCCGCGGTAGCTGCCGTTTCGCCGCCGGCTCCAGTGCGCAAACGTACCTACCACGCACGGTACGAGCCGCCAGCTCGTCTTACCGCCGCGACGTACGCGTTGAGGTCGGCGACAAATGGGCATCCAGCCTCGGCCAAAAGATGGAGCGGAAAACGACGCGGTTCAGCGGTTGATGCTGAGCTCTTGTGCTCGCTGCATCCCTTCGTCAAAGTGCGTCCTTGGCGATCGCCCGTACGTGCTGCTGCGCCGTCGCCACTCGCGAGTCGCAAAGCGGGCGCGCTCTCTGGTGTTGCTGTTACCGTGGGGAATTTGGCGGGAACGCAACAACCGCATCTTCCGAGCGCTCACCTCAGCCTGCCCTAATGCGTGTAGATGAAGAAACGAGTTCCTGGGCGCTGGCTGGAGGCCGGCATTCGATGTTGCGAGATTAGTTCCTCGCCTGGGCCTTTTTTCTTTTTCTTTTATTTTTTTTTATTTTTTAGGAGTTCTTCTACCCCGTGATGTACAGTTGGCGTTTCTTTCGCCGTTCTTCTAAATGAAAAGCGCAGCTCTCCTGCGTCCTTCCAAAAGAAAAAAAGAAAAAGGTTTTTTATTAGGGAACCAAGAAAAGGTTGGCAATGGCATGTGTGTGTATGCCATTTTTACGAGTTCTAAGGCAATGTTGTGTGTGTGTGTGTATGTGTGTTTTGCGACAAACTGGAATTCGTTGCCCTGAGCCGCATGCGTGCCTGGGCTGGCCCATCTTGCTCAAGGCTAGGACTGACGGTGCTTGGGCCCATAACTTAAATGGGCCAGCGTCACCGTTCGCTTAAAAGGCTTGCAAGTTTTTTTTTCGTGTGTGGGCTATATTTTTTTAACCACTAGTCAATGTGTTTGTGTAATGCACGTTAATTTGGAAGTATATTAAGTGCACGCGGATATTAAATAGGATATTATTTGCGTGTTATTATCTGATTATTACTATTTTTTACATGAAATTAACTGCACGCTAAACGTGTTGAGTGCTCGACATTGAAGCAGTCTAGGTCGTTGGACCGACATGATTTGATGGCGAGATTAATTGGATCAGCCCATTTAGGTCTTTTTATATTGGTATAGATGCAGGAGAAGTGCACGTGTCGTATTACTAAGCGAAAAAAACCCTATAGTGCAAATATTGAGCAAGAGCAATTGGCAGGTTTGCTGCCCATATATTAAGGTGGAGAAAATGAAATAAGATGCAAATAGTTACAAGACCAAGGTAAGAGGTGAACATGTACCCCTTGCCTGAAAAAGGAAAAAAAACAATCTAATCCAGTTCAGAAAATTTACAATACAGTTTAGAACGACCTTGCGGAACCACAAAACTCTTTGGAAAAAAACTTGAAAAGAGGGACCAACAACAACAACATATAGGCTACTGAAACGTGCGACAGCTCACTCAAGCGGTCAAGCCAAAAGTAAAAAAATAACTACAGCGGCTGATAATAACTCCAATTATAGAAAGAGGGGTTACAACTTACATGGGTCAAACAACCCAAGCTAGCCATCGCCCATAAGTTAGCATCAGCTTATATCTGATCAAAATATAAGGTACATTCGGTTGACCATATCGTCGAAAAACCTATCGTTTCTTTCTCTTCATATATGCTCCACGAGATCATGGAATTCTTTTTTTTTTCTCATGTCCTCATGCATCATGCTTAATGCCATATAGCACCAAGTGATCAGGGTTGAGTCAGTGAGAGGGACGACCTCTTGCAATCCAACCTGCTGTAGTGCTTAACTCCAGAGTCAAAATTTCCTTCATATTTATGCGTGGCTAGCCAAGCCAAGGCTCAGGGGTTCACGGCCACTGGCGTGTGGGTCTTCGTGCTGGTGCATGGATTTGTCAGCAATGAGTTTCACTCAGCTGACTAGGTACGTGCGTACTCTTTTTGCCTGGCAAGTGGGCCTGCTGGATGGCAGCGGACTGACCGCAGCGGGGGTTGATGAACGGTGGGTGTGCGATTTGATTCTTAGGATCAGTTTGCGTGTCTGGGCATTTTTCTTTTGAGAATTTGGGCTATGTTTCAACAGGAACTGCACCGCCTCGTCCTCTTGGTGGCTGTACTCTTCTAATTTTTCTCGTATGGAACGGGTACAACACAGTAGCTAGCCCGCCAGCAAGTAGCTATGGGCTGGCCAAGCCAATTTTTTTATACTAATTCATATAAAACTACTCACAATTTTTAAAAATTCAAATTTATATAATTTTTAAATATAAAAAATATCCAATTTTTAAAAGATGTTGAAAATATATAATATATACCATGATTTTTAAAATTTATGTCATAAATTAATTTTGAAAACAACGTGCGGGTGCGTGCCACAGGCGGAACAGGGTTTGCCCTAAGTTGGTTGTTCGGTGGTCGTTGGTTATTCCTAGTTTGTTTGATTGTTGCAGTTCTTTTTATTCTTTTTTCTTAACACGGTACAATCGAAGTCGCTACATACACGAGCATACACTTATCCCTATGAATGCGCGCACACACACATCATACTCTTATGAGCATCTCCGAGAGAGTGAGCCGCATCGTAGTCGACGGGAACGTCTCTTCCCACTAAACGAACATTGCCGGAAGCCTGAAATAAACGTAGAAATAATGCGAGCACCAATGTCAAGTCCAGGACTTGAACTCTTGGGCTGAGGATATCACTGTTCTCCTAACCATCCAATCATAGATTGGTTCGCGCAGCTCCCTCTATTCAGAGGAGAGATGTTATATGCACTTGGTTGAAAAAAAGTAAGCACAACTCAACCATCATCACCGATGCAAGGAACTTACCATCTAAAATCGTATACATCGCATACACATTGCTTGAATGTAGCCATGCACAACGGGGCACACACTTCATCTGGTGTCATATTTATGTATGAGAGACCGTCTTATCTTTTATTTTTGCGAGGGGAGAGACTATTTTATTTGTACACGCATGCTCCTGACGATAGCCAGTTCACCATTCCCTCAAATTTTGGTTTGTGAACATGTCAGGTACTAACCCAGACTGCAATTCTTAGCATTAAACTTACAGACCACACTACAGTGTGACATCCACATTGTGCAAACACAGCTGGAAGTTTATACATTGCATGTTGATTTCATGATTTGATCATGACTGTTTGTGCAAGAAGGCGCACACCAAATCATAAGCAAGCATGCAAGTTAGGAAGAGTAATTTTCAGCCGAGATGTGGCGTATATAATGTTGCTGACGCAGCCCCGGCCTGGGAGATCTGCAATTTGACCAATATGACACATGTGCGGGGTGATCAGTATTTTAGCACGATCAAAGGATAAAGGAAATTTAGACAGGACCAACTTGGGTTAAACCATCTTTATTCAACTCATATAATGTCTGATCGAACTAAACATGAAGAGAAATGAACTAAAAAAGGTCAGGTGCAAAAGGAACATAGTAGTTGGATGTTCCAAGGATTCAGCTCAACGACGCAGCTGGATGTTCCAAGGTGCTCTGTTGTGCAACAATTCGTCGATGATGAACGGACCCTCCCACGACGACTTGAGTTTGTGGTATGTCTTGTCTTGAATGAGATGTAAGACAAGGTCGCCAATGTTGAACCTCGATGGTTTCTGAAACTAATTGCCACAACCCGGTTACTAACGCCTCCTATTCCCATTGGTCGACCCATAAAACTCTTTGGCCTTTCTCATGTATCATCTATTTTTACATATGTGACGCGCACTTGATGGACTAACCTAGTTCTGCAAAACAAGTTAAAAGAAAGTGAAACAATTGCACGATGTTATCTATTCCCGTCAAAACAAAGGGGCCTATATAATGGAGGGAGGGCGATTAATATTCACATAGGTGATGGTTGGTGGAGCACTTATTTTTCTTATTTATATGTGATGAGTTCCCCTTAAGTGACAATAGGTTTGTCATTAAATAATGTTGGGTGAAAACATTATAAAAGCATGTGATGATGTGGTAAATGGCTAACATGCTACGTACTACACCCTACAAAGTAACTACATGTAAGAAGAAGATTGATTGGACCCAGCTACGTGCAAAGCAAGAAGTAAATACGTTACCAGCAATTGGGCCAATCCCTAGCAACCGATCGAACCACTATACAACCATTGGATGGAATGTTTGGATCACTTAGATAAATAGTGACAATCTGAGCCCTCTCTTCTTTCTTCCTTCTTTTGTCAGGGCTCTCACCCGACCAGATTTGTTTCTAAAAACATTTGCTCTTGTAACATTTTTTAACAACGAAGGAGACCCGAATCAGCTTTTCTTGTTGTAACACCCGCGATGCGGCTATATCTCCCACGTGTCGAAGCACGACTTAGAGGCATAATCGCATTGTAGGCGATGTCGCAAGAAGGATAATCTTTACACATCCCATGTACTGAATAAGAAAGAGGTACAGAGTTGGCTTACAATTGCCACTTCACACAATACATGAATAAAGCATTACATCATCCAGATACAACAAGGTCCGACTACAGAACCAAAATAAAAGAAAACTACCCCTAATGCTACAGATCCCGATCACCCCAACTGGGCTCCACTACTGATCAACTGGAAACGAAACAACTCAACGCACACGGTCTTCATCGAGCTCCTCCTTGAGCTCGGTTGCGTCACCTGCACGCTATCATCGGCACCTGCAACTGGTTTTGGAAGTAATCTTTGAGTCACGGGGACTCAACAATCTCACACCCTCGCGATCAAGACTATTTAAGCTTATGGGTAGGGAAAAAGGTATGAGGTGGAGCTGCAGCAAGCACTAGCATATATGATGGCTAACATACGCAAATGAGAGCGAGGAGAGAAGGCAAAGCACGGTCGAGCAACTATGATCAAGAAGTGATCCTAGAACAACATACGTTCAAGCATAACTCGAGACCGTGTTCACTTCCCGGACTCCACCGGAAAGAGACCATCACGGCTACACACGCGGTTGATGCATTTTAATTAAGTTAAGTGTCAAGTTCTCTACAACCGGACATTAACAAATTCCCATCCGCCCATAACCGCGGGCACGGCTTTCGAAAGTTCAAAACCCTGCAGGGGTGTCCCAACTTAGCCCATCACAAGCTTTCACGGTCAACGAAGGATATTCCTTCTCCCAAGACACCCGATCAGACTCGGAATCCCGGTTACAAGACATCTCGACAATGGTAAAACTAAACCAGCAAAGCCACCCGATGCACCGACAATCCTGATAGGAGCTGCACATATCTCGTTCTCAGGGCAACACCGGATAGGTCAAGCTACGAGTAAAACCAACCCTCGAGTTTCCCCGAGGTGGCCCCGCAGGCTGCCCATTTCGGACCAACACTTAGTGAAGCACTGGCCGGGGAGGGGGGGGGGGTTAAAATAAAGATGACCCTTGAGTCTGCAGAACCCAAGGGAAGGTGGTAGGTTGTTAGTGCAAATGGTAAAACCAAGGTTGGGCCTTGTTGGAGGAGTTTTATTCAAGGCAAACTGTCGAGGGGTTCCCATTATAACCCAACCATGTAAGGAACACAAAATCAAGGAACATAACACCGGTATGATGGAAACTAGGGCGGCAAGAGTGGAACAAAACACCAGGCATAAGGCCGAGCCTTCCACCCTTTACCAAGTATATAGATGCATTAATGAAATAAGAGATATTGTGATATCCCAACAATAAATCATGTTCCAACATGGAACAAACTACGATCTTCACCTGCAACTAACAACGCTATAAGAGGGCCTGAGCAAAGCGGTAACATAGCCAAACAACGGTTTGCTAGGACAAGGTGGGTTAGAGGTTTGAAATGGCAATATGGGAGGCATGATATAGCAAGTGGTAGGTATCGTGCATAGGCATAGCAATAGAGCGAGCAACTAGCAAGCAAAGATAGAAGTGATTTCGAGGGTATGGTCATCTTGCCTGCAAAGTTCTCCGAGAAGACGAAAGTTTGATCCTCGTAAGCGTACTCAACGGGTCCTCGAACATGAACTCGTCTCCCGGCTCTACCCAAAGCAAGAACACAAGCAAAGGGAGACACAATCAAACACGGTGCAATGCGCAAGCAACATGATGCAAAACATGGCATGATATGCGGGATGTGATATGCAATGCATATGCATGCTTCGTAAAGGAAAGATTGAACCTGGCCTCAACATGGAAATCCAAGAGTGCCACTGGAAATAGGAGTTGATTTCGGTCAAAATCGATATAAAGATCACCGGAATCGGATGCACGGTTTGGAAATGACAAGCAAAACAACTATGTCACTGATCTGCGATTAACAACACGAGGCCACCTAAATGCACCAAGAACAACAAGCTACAACACTCTAACATAGCAACAAATCTCATGGCAGGGATCCACTCAAGATGCTTGACAAAAGATGAACACTGAGCTACGGCTAATTCACTCAATAGCAGATTCAAACAAGCATGGCAAAAGTGCAAAAGATATTAGGTTACACACTTAGTAAAAATAACAACATGTCAGGAATTTAACATCAGGAAGCAATGTTTAGAGCAAGATAACAACATGCTACAGGAACATATCATGGCAAAGCAAGGCATGGCATGAAGCTACTCAAAGCGTACAAAAAAAGTCCCTTACTGACCATAAGCCAAAAGGGATCAGAAAATACAATGGCAACCATGTGAACATAGCAACTTTCGTTAACAGATTCAGACTTAGCAGAAAACTAGAACATGGCAAAACAGATTCAGATAGGCATGTTTACGAGCTCGATGCACTCACCACAAGGCATTGCATGACAAACTAAGCATACCTCCAGCAAGTAGACATGGCATAGAAGCTAAACAAGGAAAGAACAACATCATAGCATGCATGGATCAACTACAAAAACCTCGGCAAAATTGCTTAACGTGTAAACAATCTGCCAGGAACATTTTATAGCAAAAGTAGAGCTCGATTGAGTCATGCTAGGGTGCTCCATAATTGCAAACAAAGGCATGGATGGATAGAACATAACAACATCTCAAAAACATCCTAACTGAACATGCTCAAAAGAGGCATGGATCACTCTGTAGCAACATGAATACATGGCATAAAAATATTGACAGGGCAAAGACTTAGAAGATTTCTAATCCCCTGAAATCAGCAACATTACGAGGGCTACTTTGCATGCTTGTGCTAGTCACCACAAAGATCACAAAAATACATGGCATACACCCTATAAAGATGGCATGGCATACTTCAAAACACATGTAGGGCTCAAGTTCATAGGAGGCACACATTAATCATGGCAAAAATGACAAATGTCCAATTACTGATAAGAATCCGAAACTAATATAAACTAGCACTCTTGCAACAGCATTTAGGGCATCAAGATGAACTCAAATGAACATGGTGCAATGGAATGAAATGAAGTACTCGTCGAGATGAACAATTTGATATGCTACACGCACGAATCAGAGCAACAGGTGCAAAGTTACAGCGGGTCAAAGGGGGCACCAGAAAGTAAATATTTTCGGGACTTAGTAGAATATCACCTCGCTGGATCTAGGGTTGCGCGGCACAGACTTCGAGGCATGGCCGGAGTAGAGGAGGTGGAGCAGTCCAGCGAGGTCCGGGGCGGCGGATCCGGTCGGCCCCGGCCCTGAACCGGCCGGAGGGGGTGCTGGCGACGAGGAGGGGGCCAGGCGCAGCGGCACAGATGCAAGGCACGGCGAGGCGCCGGCGATGGGCGGCGGTGCAGCACGCTTGCGGCGGGGTCGGTCCTGCGGGCGCGAGCGGCGGGAGGCAGGCGCGGTTGGCGGCGGGGCCGGAGTCGAAGGCGTCGGAGGAGGCGTCTGGCCGGTGGCTCGCCGGTGGCGAGGCTGACGGGCAGCACGGGCGGCGGTCTCCTGGATCGGGGCTGCTCCCGATCTGGAGCTCGGGGGGAGCGGGCGGTGCGGGCCGGGATCGGCCCGGAGGCGGGCCGCGGATGGGCCGGCCGGGCCCTAGGCGGCGCGGGAGAGGCCAGGGGGCGCGTGGCGCCTCTTGAGTGGCTGGAGGGGCGGCTGGCGGCGGTGGTGTCTCGCCTGAAACAGCCAAGTGGCAGCGGTTGGGTGGCCGGCGCTGAAAACGAAAAGGGGGGCGCTGGCTGCTGCTACGTCTTGAGCTTGCGTTGGTTTTCCCCGAAGAGGAAGGGATGATGCAGCAGAGTAGCGTAAGTATTTCCCTCAGTTTTTGAGAACCAAGGTATCAATCCAGTAGGAGGCCACGCGCAAGTCCCTCATACCTACACAACACAAAGAGCTCAACGCAACCAACGCGATTAGGGATTGTCAATCCCTTCACGGTCACTTACGGAAGTGAGATCCAATAGATAATATTTTTGGTATTTTTGATATAAAGATGCAAAGTGAAAAGTAAAAGGCAAAGTAAAAACAAAACAAGATTAAAGTGATGGAGATTGATATGATGAGAATAGACCCGGGGGCCATAGGTTTCACTAGTGGCTTCTCTCGAGAGCATAAGTTTTCTACGGTGGGTGAACAAATTAGTGTTGAGCAATTGACAGAATTGAGCATAGTTATGAGAATATCTAGGCATGATCATGTATATAGGCATCACGTCTGTGACAAGTAGATCGAAACGATTCTGCATCTACTACTATTACTCCACTCATCGACCGCTATCCAGCATGCATCTAGAGTATTAAGTTAAAAACAGAGTAATGCTTTAAGCAAGATGACATAATGTAGAAAGATAAATTCATGCAATATGAAATAAACCCCATCTTGTTATCCTCGATGGCAACGATACAATACGTGTCTTGCTGCCCCTTCTGTCACTGGGAAAGAACACCGCAAGATCGTACCCAAAGCTAAGCACTTCTCCCATGGAAAGAACTACCAATCTAGTTGGCCAAACCAAATGGATAATTCGAAGAGACTTGCAAAGATAACCAATCATACATAAAAGAATTCAGAGAAGATTCAAATATTGTTCATAGATAGACTTGATCATAAACCCACAATTCATCGGTCTCAACAAATACACCGCAAAAGAAGAAGATTACATCGAATAGATCTCCACAAGAGAGGGGGAGAACATTGTATTGAGGTCCAAAAAGAGAGAAGAAGCCATCTAGCTACTAACTATGGACCCGAAGGTCTGAGGTAAACTACTCACACTTCATAGGAGGGGCTATGATGATGTAGAAGCCCTCCGTGATGACGGCCTTCTCCGGCGGAACTCCGGAACAGGCCCGAGATGGGATCTCGTGGATACAAAAAGTTGCGGCGGTGGAATTAGGTTTTTGGCTCCTCTTCTAATCGTTTGGGGGTACGTGGGTATATATAGGAGGAAGGAGTACGTCGGTGGAGCACCGAGGGGGGGGGGGGCGCCCTCTACCGTCGTGACCGCCTCCGGTACTTCTTGGAGTAGGGTCCAAGTCTCCTGGGTCTTATCCGAGAAGAAAATCACGTTCCAAGAAGGATTTTTCTGTTTGGACTCCGTTTGATATTCTGTTTCTTCGAAACACTGAAATAGGCAAAAAAATAGCAATTCCGGGCCGGGCCTCCGGTTAATAGGTTAGTCCCAAAAATAATATAAAAGTGGAAAATAAAGCCCAATATAGTCCAAAACAGTAGATAATATAGCATGGAGCAATCAAAAATTATAGATACGTTGGAGACGTATCAGGCATCCCCAAGCTTAATTCCTGCTCGTCCTCGAGTAGGTAAATGATAAAAAGAGAATTTTTGGTGCAGAGTGCTACTTGGCATAATTTCAATGCAAAATTTCTTAATTGTGGTATGGATATTCAGATTAGAAAGATTCAAGACAAAAGTTCATATTGACATAAAGAATAATAACACTTCAAGCATACTAATAAAGTAATTATGTCTTCTCAAAGTAACATGGCCAAAGAAAGTTATCCCTACAAAATCATATAGTCTGGATATGCTCTATCTTCAGCACACAAACTATTTAAATCATGCACAACCCCGATGACAAGCCAAGCAATTGTTTCATACTCTAACTTTTTCAAAACTTTTTCAATCTTCACGCAATACATGAGCGTGAGCCATGGACATAGCACTATGTGGAATAGAAGGGTGGTTGTGGAGAAGACAAAAAGAGGGGAAGATAGTCTCACATCAACTAGGCGTATCAACGGGCTATGGAGATGCCCATCAATAGATATCAATGTGAGTGAGTAGGGATTTCCATGCAACGGATGCACTAGAGCTATAAGTATATGAAAGCTCATCAAAAGAAACTAAGTGGGTGTGCATCCAACTCGCTTGCTCACGAAGACCTAGGGCAATTTGAGGAAGCCCATCATTGGAATATACAAGCCAAGTTCTATAATGAAAAATTCCCACTAGTATATGAAAGTGACATAACGAGAGACTCTCTATCATGAAGATCATGGTGCTACTTTGAAGCACAAGTGTGGTAAAAGGATAGTAACATTGTCCCTTCTCTCTTTTTCTCTCGTTTTTTTATCTGGGCCTTTTCTCTTCTTTTTTTATGGCCTCTTTTTTTTCGTCCGGAGTCTCATCCCGACTTATGGGGGAATCATAGTCTCCATCATCCTTTCCTCACTTGGGACAATGCTCTAGAAAATGATGATCATCACACTTTTATTTTTCTTCCAACTCAACAATTACAACTCGATACTTAGAACAAATATGACTCTATATGAATGCCTCCGGTGGTGTACCGGGATATGCAATGAATCAAGAGTGACATGTATGAAAGAATTATGAATGGTGGCTTTGCCACAAATACGATGTCAACTACATGATCATGCTAGCAATATGACAATGATGGAGCATGTCATAATAAACGGAAAGGTGGAAAGTTGCATGGCAATATATCTCGGAATGGCTATGGAAATGCCATGATAGGTAGGTATGGTGGCTGTTTTGAGGAAGGTATATGGTGGGTGTATGATACCGGCGAAAGGTGCGCGGTATTAGAGAGGCTAGCAATGGTGGAAGGATGGGAAAAAGTGCATATAATCCATGGACTCAACATTAGTCATAAAGAACTCATATACTTATTGCAAAAATCCAGAAGTTATCAAAGCAAAGTATTACGTGCATGCTCCTAGGGGGATAGATTGGTAGGAAAAGACCATCGCTCGTCCCCGACCGCCACTCATAAGGAAGACAATTCAATAAATAAATTATGCTCCGACTTCATCACATAACGGTTCACCATACGTGCATGCTACGGGAATCACAAACTTTAACACAAGTATTCTTTAAATTTACAACTACTAAACTAGCATAACTCTAATATTATCACCTCCATATCTCAAAACAATTATCATGCTTCAATCTTCTCTTAGTATTCAACGCACTCAAAAGAAAATTTCACATATCTTGAACACCACGCATATTTATATTAAGCAAATTACCATGCTATTAAGACTCTCAAAATAATTTAAGTGAAGCATGAGAGATGAATAGTTTATTTAAAACAAACCACCACCGTGCTCTAAAAGATCTAAGTGAAGCACATAGAGAAAAATTATAATGCTCAAAAGATATAAGTGAAGTGCATAGAGCAAAACTACATAGCTCAAAAGATTTAAGTGGAGCACATAGAGTATTCTATCAAATTTCAATTCAAGTATGGCTCTCTCGAAAGGTGTGTACAGCAAGGATGATTGTGTCACACTAACAAACAAAGACACAAATAATACAAGACGCTCCAAATAAAACACATATCATGTTGGTGAATAAAAATATAGCTCCAAGTAAATTACCGATGGAAGTGGACGAAAGAGGGGATGCCTTCCGGGGCATCCCCAAGCTTGGACTTTTTGGTGTCCTTGGATTATCTTGGGGGTGCCATGGGCATCCCCAAGCTTAGGCTCTTGCCACTCCTTATTCCATAATCCATCAAAAGAACTCACCCAAAACTTGAAAACTTCACAACACAAAACTCAATAGAAATCTCGTGAGCTCCGTTAGAGAAATAAAACATAAAACCACTTCAAGGTACTGTAATGAACTCATTCTTTATTTATTTTGGTGTTAAACCTACTGTATTCCAACTTCTCTATGGATTATAAACTATTTTACTAACCATAGATTCATCAAAATAAGCAAACAACACACAAAAACAGAATCTGTCAAAAACAGAACAGTCTGTAGTAATCTGTAGCTAGAGCAAGATCTGGAACCCCAAAAATTCTAAAATAAATTTCTGGACGTGAGGAATTTATATATTAATCATGTGCAAAAATAATTAACTAAATATCACTCTCCAAATAAAAATGACAGCAGTTCTCGTGAGCGCTAAAGTTTCTGTTTTTTTACAGCAAGTTCAACAATACTTTCCCCAAGTCTTCCCAATGGTTCTACTTGGCACAAAAACTAATTAAACACAAAAAACAACCAAAGCAGAGGCTAAATAATTTATTTATTAAATAACAGCAAGGAAAAATATTGGGTTGTCTCCCAATAAGCTCTTTTCTTTAAAGCCTTCTTAGCTAGGCATTGATAATTTTAATGATGCTCACATGAAAGACAAGAATTGAAGCACAAAGAGGGCATCATAAATCATGTGACAGACACATCTAAGTCTAACATACTTCCTATGCATAGGCATCTTATAGGCAAACAAATTGTCAAGGCAAGCAAACACTAGCATATGCAAGGAAGCGGAAAGAAACAATAGCAATCTCAACATAACGAGAGGTAATTTAGTAACATGAAGATTTCTACAACCATATTTTCCTCTCTCATAGTAATTACATGTAGTATCATAAGCAAATTCAACAAAATAGCTATCACATAAAATATTTTTAACATGATCCACATGCATGCAAAGTTGACACTCTTCCAAAATAGTGGGATTAACATTAACTAAAGTCATGACTTCTCCAAACCCACTTTTATCAAGATTTTCATAAGATTGAACACTCTCCAAATATGTGGGATCTAAAGTTGACACTCTTCCAAACCCACTTTCAATAATATTGCAAACACTATTATCAATCTCATATTCATCATGGGGTTTAAATAAATTTTCAAGATCATAAGAAGAATCACCCCAATCATAATCATTGCAACAAGTAGTAGACATAGCAAAATTAGCATCCCCAAGATTAGGGTTTTGCATCTTATTAGCACAATTGACATCAAGAGAATTTATAATAAAATCATTGCAATCATGCTTTTTATTCAAAGATCTATCATGAGTCACTTCATAAAGCACTTCATCACGATTTTCAGATTTACGGATTTCAGGCAAAAGCTTATAGAGATAATCTAGTGCATCCAAATCACTAGGAATTGGTTCATCATAATTGGATCCCTTAAAAAGATTGGCAAGCGGATGAGGATCCATAGATCTTAAGTTCTCTGTTTAGTAATAAATAAACAACTATTCCAACCATATGAGCAAACAAGAGGCAAGCGGAAAAGAGAGGGAGGATAGAGAAAGAGAGGGCGAATAAAACGATAAGGGTGAATTGGGGGGAGAGGAAAACGAGAGGAAAATGGCAAATAATGTAATGCGAGAGATAGGGATTGTGATGGGTACTTGGTATGCTGACTTTTTGCGTAGACTCCCCGGCAACAGCGCCAGAAATGGCTCGTTGTCGGGAGTCAAATCTTGACTTGCGCGAACCTCCCCGGCGACGGCACCAGAAATCCTTCTTGCTGCGTCTTGAGCTTGCGTTGGTTTTCCCCGAAGAGGAAGGGATGATGCAGCAGAGTAGCATAAATATTTCCCTCAATTTTTGAGAACCAAGGTATCAATCCAGTAGGAGGCCACGCACAAGTCCCTCGTACCTACACAACACAAAGAGCTCAACGCAACCAACGTGATTAGGGATTGTCAATCCCTTCACGGTCACTTATGGAAGTGAGATCCGATAGATAATATTTTTGGTATTTTTGATATAAAGATGCAAAGTGAAAAGTAAAAGGCAAAGTAAAAACAAAACAAGATTAAAGTGATGGAGATTGATATGATGAGAATAGACCCGGGGGCCATAGGTTTCACTAGTGGCTTCTCTCGAGAGCATAAGTTTTCTACGGTGGGTGAACAAATTACTGTTGAGCAATTGACAGAATTGAGCATAGTTATGATAATATCTAGGCATGATCATGTATATAGGCATCACGTCCGTGATAAGTAGATCGAAACGATTCTGCATCTTCTACTATTACTCCACTCATCGACCGCTATCCAGCATGCATCTAGAGTATTAAGTTAAAAACAGAGTAACGCTTTAAGCAAGATGACATGATGTAGAGAGATAAATTCATGCAATATGAAATAAAACCCATCTTGTTATCCTCAATGGCAACAATACAATACGTGTCTTGCTGCCCCTTCTGTCACTGGGAAAGAACACCGCAAGATCGAACCCAAAGCTAAGCACTTCTCCCATGGCAAGAACTACCAATCTAGTTGGCCAAACCAAACGGATAATTCGAAGAGACTTGCAAAGATAACCAATAATACATAAAATAATTCAGAGAATATTCAAATATTATTCATAGATAGACTTGATCATAAACCCACAATTCATCGGTCTCAACAAACACACCGCAAAAGAAGAAGATTACATCGAATAGATCTCCACAAGAGAGGGGGAGAACATTGTATTGAGATCCAAAAAGAGAGAAGAAGCCATCTAGCTACTAAGTATGGACCCGAAGGTCTGAGGTAAACTGCTCACACTTCATCGGAGGGGCTATGATGATGTAGAAGCCCTCCGTGATGACGGCCTTCTCCAGCGGAGCTCCGGAACAGGCCCCAAGATGAGATCTCGTGGATACAGAAAGTTGAGGCGGTTGAATTAGGTTTTTGGCTCCTCTTCTGATCGTTTGGGGGTACGTGGGTATATATAGGAGGAAGGAGTACGTCGGTGGAGCACCGAGGGGCCCACGAGGCAGGGGGCGCGCCCTGTAGGGGGGCGCCCCCTACCCTCGTGACCGCCTCCGGTACTTCTTGGAGTAGGGTCCAAGTCTCCTGGGTCTTATCCGAGAAGAAAATCACATTCCAGAAAGGATTTTTCTGTTTGGACTCCGTTTCATATTCTGTTTCTTCGAAACACTGAAATAGGCAAAAAAAAACAGCAATTCTGGGCTGGGCCTCCGGTTAATAGGTTAGTCCCAAAAATAATATAAAAGTGGAAAATAAAGCCCAATATAGTCCAAAATAGTAGATAATATAGCATGGAGCAATCAAAAATTATAGATACGTTGGAGATGTATCAGCCGTGGAAAACGAGGAAGAGGTAGGTAGGAGGCCAAAAATGGAGAGAGGGGGTGTATATATAGGGAAGGTTAGGGTTTGAGGGGGTTAGGAGGGGTTTTCGGAGCCTTTGATCGCGATCCGACGGATCCGATCGAGAGAAGTTATGTAGGCCTAGGTGGGCTGAAAGGAGAGGCCTCGGGCTAAGAGGAGAGAAGAGAAGTGAGGCCCGGCGACTGTTCCGGAGACCGAAACGTCCGGCGAAAATACCGGCAGCGGTGCCGCTATATATTTAACGGTTGGGCTAGCAAACGAGCTCCGAATGCGACGAAAGTTGACAGGCGCTCTGACTACACCATAATAAGACCGCACGCCAAGTTTCAACCCATTCCGAGAACATTTTTTGGCCACTAATGAAACGAGGTAAAAGGGGGCGCTGGAGGACATAGGAGCGCCGGATTGCAAAACGGACAATGGGGAAAATGATCGGATGCATGAGACGAACACATATGCAAATGCGATGCACAAGATGACATGATACGAAATGCATGGCACGCAAGAAAATGACAAGGCAACAACAGCGAATAACTGGAAGACACCTGGCACATCGGTCTCGGGGCGTTACAACACTCCACCACTACGAGAGGATCTCGTCCCGAGATCTAGAATGGCACCGGAGGGAAAACGGGAGAGAAGGAGAAGAGGTAAAACTAAGTTGCTTCTTTGACAAACGAGTGAAACCAAAGACCCTTGAGAGGTAGAACAACTGGAAAGAAAGAATGCAACGGAGACGAACAAAGTTGAAAACACTCCGTTAGAAAATAGGAACAAGGAAGAACAAATTCGTTCAGCACTTCGGTTGAAAAGAGATGCAAGACTTGATAAAATGAAAGAACTTGAGCAGCGGGCACACACTCCGGTTAAATGGATAAGCACGAAAAGGACATGATCCTGACAAAACAAGAAGATGGGTTGAAGAGAGCAACATCACAAAGCCTCCGGAAGAAATGAAAGAATGGAAAGGAATGGACGGAGGGGAACAAGATCTTGAGAGAGCATGCTTACAACAAATGCTGGAATGGAGTTGTTGGATTATCAACAACGAAAAGCATAAACTTGATATGGTCTTATGGAATACATCTCAAAATTATGAGGTAACAACCTGCCACTCACGGAAAAAGATTGGATCGACAAGAACAAGGAGACGAGAAACTATTTCACCGGGAGGATAAATGAAGAACTTGGGTCATTTATAAGCACCATAAATAGCAACAATCCTTAGAGAAGGCTTTGGTGAAATATAACCCAAGATAATTCCAATGAAGAGATTGATGGATTTAAAATATCTCATTCTTGACAAGATGTGAATCATGAAACATAAACTCAAATTATCAAGAATGACATAACACCACCTCAAAAGATAAGGTAAAAAGAATTGCACCCCGGATTGCAAGATGAAGAATGCTTGAGCCCCTCTGAAAAGAATCTTGATGGACACTCCGAAATAAGGAATTGAATCCAGTCGATGACACAAGAATACGAATTACATTATGCTTATCCTTCACAAATTAAATTGATGACAAACAATGGATTTGGCACACTACTTATTCTTGTAGAAAGGATTAAGATAGATATTACGCCAACTTGGGAACGACTTCAACGAACCACCGGTAGGATTGGAAAGAACGAATGAATTGATATGATAACCAAGGAAGACTAATCTTGAATGAACGACCGTATGAATTAAACAAGAAATTAGCAAAAGCACCATTCACCGGGAAGAATTTGGAAAAAATGAATGAAGATACTTGCTAGGATTTAGATACAAGTGAAACAAAGAGATCACGAGCTGATAAAAGAATACTTGAATGATGCACCGGTAAGATTTGGAGGACGAGAGCTGAAAGCTGAGAATGAATAAATCTGAGATGATGGGCTCTGGAGAATCGAACTGCAAAGACTCCTGAATTGCTCTGAAAGGGTGAAAAGAATTCTCACAATCAAAAACAATTATGAGGGGAAGGCAACAAGCTAGAACCACGAATCTCTGAGAGAACGGATAAGATATGGAGGGAAAAACTCTTCCGCGGTCTTCAAATCTGGGAATGACGACGAGAAACAACACCAAGAATTGATGACACACTCCGGAATAAAGAATAGAAAAGGTTGAGCCAATGATGAAAAGAATTTGAAAGATCTTGGAGAAAAGAATTTAACTGATGAAAAATTCATTCTTACATCAAACTTAGAAATGAATTTGAGAGTAACTCCGAGAACATTAGAAGAGTTAGGTAAGATCCTGGAAAAAGACCTGTGGGTTAGGGCCCACTCAAGAGAAACACCGTTGAAATGATTTAAAAGAGAGATTGCACCGGTTGAATTAAATGGCTTGGACAAGATAACAACCTCGAGACATCTTCAACACTCCGGAACAATTGAATAGCAAGCGGGGAATGATTAAGAGGTGTACCGGTCATGAGAAAGCATTCGAAACGAGGAAAAGGGATATGATCAACACCAAAAAGCTTGAATTGAATCCACCGGAGAAGAAAAGAATGAAGAAATATGAACTTGTAGAGAAATCTTCACGAGAATCACCGGATAAGAACATGGACGGAAAATAATGGAGGGACTTCTCATCAATAAGATGATACTTGATTAGAAATCCGAGTCCTCGACGAAAACGGGTGGGTGGGCGGGAAAACAAAGGCAACTTGGGACGGATGAAACAAACACCGTTGAGAAGACTTGAGTTGATCTTGCGGATGAGACAAATGATAGAATCGCGCCGGTTGACAAGGATTGACATGACAAACTCGATTATCATGAAGGATTGGTATTCACATCGGAGTATGAGAACACCGTTTAGGAAAGGTATGGAATCAACATTTGACTTCGAAGCAACTCGAATACCACAACTCAAAACAAAACAAGGATTGGCTTGCAAAATAAGCCGGAACAAACATATGAAAGAGATTTCGTCCGAAGTTTTCGTGGTGGGGCCTACACGGGCTCGATCGTACATCACCATCATGTACAAGGCAGTGTACATGACATACGAAGCGTCCCCGAGTCAGCATAGCCAAGGACTCTTTAAGACACAACGAGACCACTGTAAAACCAATCGTGGATAGGCGGACCACTAGACGTCGAACCCCAATTTCATATCCTACATCTGTCGGAAAGATATCCTAGGAGCTACTTGAATTCCCACTTATAAACTCCCAAAATTTTCCAGTTATGCAATCAGGTGTTGGGGATACAGGGGAAGCATAATATCTCACCCAAATCTAGCAAATCCTACATCCAGCTGTATCCATCCTTCAACACATAACCAAGAAACCTTCGGAAATCATTTACCTCAACCTTCGAAAAGCATCCGTTATACAAGTTATGGCAATACTCCCGAACTCCCGCCCCAGTACTGGGTGGCGTCGAGGTTATCTCACCAGCAACTGCATAAAAGAGATTTTCGATGTCGACGAAACTCAGGTATTCCAGAACTGCAATGATAAAATTGTGACGACAACACCTCGGAGCTCAACTCCCCGGGACACTGCCACAACCCCTAAATGTTAGGAGGTACCAAGAACAATGTTCTCGTCACAAAACCATTAGAACGATTCCAAGATACCCGCGTGATCCTAATTTTTTTTAGTGAAATTTGAGAAGAGAAGAGTCAAAACTCCACGTCAGGAAGCCTCACCAGAGCGACGAAGGGACTGAGGATTAAAAAGAATCCTACTCTCCGATATATATAATCCTATAAGACTCAAAACATTTTTTCAAACTCATCAACGCCAACGATTCAATCAAGCAAGGGGCTCCTAAGTCGGGGAAGGCTCTGATTACCAACTTGTAACACCCACGAAGCGGCTATATCTCCCATGTGTCGGAGCACGACTTAGAGGCATAACCGCATTGTAGGCAATGTTGCAAGAGGGGTAATCTTTACACATCCCATGTACTGAATAAGAAAGAGGTACATAGTTGGCTTACAATCTCCACTTCACACAATACATGAATAAAGCATTACATCATCCAGATATAACAAGGTCCGACTATAGAACCAAAATAAAAGAAGACTACCCCCAATGCTACAGATCCCTAATCACCCAACTGGGCTCCACTACTAATCAACTGGAAACGAAACAACTCAATGCACACGGTCTTCATCGAGCTCCTCCTTGAGCTCGGTTGCGTCACCTGCACGGTATCATCGGCACCTGCAACTGGTTTTGGAAGTAATCTGTGAGTCACGGGGACTCAACAATCTCACACCCTCGCGATCAAGACTATTTAAGCTTATGGGTAGGGAAAAAGGTATGAGGTGGAGATGCAACAAGCACTAGCATATATGGTGGCTAACATACGCAAATGAGAGCGAGGAGAGAAGGCAAAGCATGGTCGAGCAACTATGATCAAGAAGTGATCCTAGAACAACCTACGTTCAAGCATAACTCGAGACCGTGTTCACTTCCTGGACTCCACCGGAAAGAGACCATCACGACTACACACGCGATTGATGCATTTTAATTAAGTTAAGTGTCAAGTTCTCTATAGCCGGACAGTAACAAATTCCCATCTGCCCATAACCGCGGGCACGACTTTTGAAAGTTCAAAACCTTGCAGGGGTGTCCCAACTTAGTCCATCACAAGCTCTCACGGTCAACGAAGGATATTCCTTCTCCCAAGACAACCCGATCAGACTCGGAATCCCGGTTACAAGACATCTCGACAATGGTAAAACTAAACCAGCAAAGCCACTCGATGCGCCGACAATCCCAATAGAAGCTGCACATATCTCATTCTCAGGGCAACACCGGATAGGTCAAGCTACGAGTAAAACCAACCCTCGAGTTTCCCCGAGGTGGCCCCACAGGCTGCCCATTTCGGACCAACACTTAGAGAAGCACTGGCCCCCGGGGGGGGGGGGGGGTGTTAAAATAAAGATGACCCTTGAGTCTGCAGAACCCAAGGGAAGGTGGTAGGTTGGTAGTGCAAATGGTAAAACCAAGGTTGGGCCTTGCTGGAGGAGTTTTATTCAAGACGAACTGTCGAGGGGTTCCCATTATAACCCAACCGTGTAAGGAACGCAAAATCAAGGAACATAACACCGGTATGACGGAAACTAGGGCGGCAAGAGTGGAACAAAACACCAGGCATAAGGCCGAGCCTTCCACCCTTTACCAAGTATATAGATGCATTAATTAAATAAGAGATATTGTGATATCCCAACAATAAATCATGTTCCAACATGGAACAAACTCCGATCTTCACCTACAACTAACAACGCTATAAGAGGGCCTGAGCAAAGCGGTAACATAGACAAACAACGGTTTGCTAGGACAAGGTGGGTTAGAGGTTTGAAATGGCAATATGGGAGGCATGATATAGCAAGTGGTAGGTATCGTAGCATAGGCATAGCAATAGAGCGAGCAACTAGCAAGCAAAGATAGAAGTGATTTAGAGGGTATGGTCAACTTGCCTGCAAAGTTCTCCGAGAAGACGAAAGTTTGATCCTCGTAAGCGTACTCAACGGGTCCTCGAACACGAACTCGTCTCCCGGCTCTACCCAAAGCAAGAACACAAGCAAAGGGAGACACAATCAAACACGGTGCAATGCGCAAGCAACATGATGCAAAACATGGCATGATATGCGGGATGTGATATGCAATGCATATGCATGCTTCATAAAGGAAAGATTGAACCTGGCCTCAACTTGGAAATCCAAGAGTGCCACTGGAAAGAGGAGTTGATTTCGGTCGAAATCGATATAAAGATCACCGGAATCGGATGCACGGTTTGGAAATGACAAGCAAAACAACTCTGTCACCGATCTGCAATTAACAGCACGAGGCCACCTAAATGCACCAAGAACAACAAGCTACAACACTCTAACATAGCAACAAATCTCATGGCAGGGATCCACTCAAGATGCTTGACAAAAGATGAACACTGAGCTACGGCTAATTCACTCAATAGCAGGTTCAAACAAGCATGGCAAAAGTGCAAAAGATATCAGGTTACACACTTAGTAAAAATAACAACATGTCAGGAATTTAACATCAGGAAGCAATGTTTAGAGCAAGATAATAACATGCTACAGGAACATATCATGGCAAAGCAAGGCATGGCATGAAGCTACTCAAAGCGTACAAAAAAAGTCCCTTACTGACCATAAGCCAAAAGGGATCAGAAAATACAATGGCAACCATGTGAACATAGCAACTTTCGTTAACAGATTCAGACTTAGCAGAAAACTAGAACATGGCAAAACAGATTCACGTAGGCATGTTTACGAGCTCGATGCACTCACCACATGGCATTGCATGACAAACCAAGCATACCTCCAGCAAGTAGACATGGCATAGAAGCTAAAGAAGGAAAGAACAACATCATAGCATGCATGGATCAACTACAAAAACCTCGGCAAAATTGCTTAACATGTAAACAATCTGCCAGGAACATTTTATAGCAAAAGTAGAGCTCGATTCACTACAGGAAACAGCTAGTTTGCCGTCAGTGAGTATCGTTGCCGTCAGCTTTTCATCGGGATAGACGGCAAAGAGCTCTTTTGCCGTCAGCTGCTGTTGGCAAAGAATGACTGACAGCAAAGAAAACTTTGCCGCCTGCTATTTTTATTACAAACGGCAAAGAAAAGTTTGGCGTCTATGATTTCTATTACAAACGGCAAAGAAAAATTTGCCGTATGTCGTTTTTATTACAGACGGCAAAGAGTGCTCTTTGACGTCTGTAGTAGAAACCGCATACGACAAATAACGTTGCCGTCTGTAATATAAACGGCAGACGGCAAAAAAGAAACACACCTCGCGGATCGATGAGGTGGCATGATCCACACCCCACACTGTATCTATCTCCCACGCCCCCCAACACGTTCTCTCTCTCTCCCCCACGTTCTCTCACCCTCAGCCGACCCCACCACGTTCTCTCTCTCCCTTATCCCCCACGTTTTCTGTCTTGTACGCATCTCTCTCTCCCGTAACTCCCCAGCAGCCCCGCCCCGATCGCCGCCGGCCACCCTGGCACCCAGCCACGCTCCCCTCTAACTGCCTTGTCCTCTCTCCTCCCTTGAGCCGGCCCCGTCCCCCATCCTCATCGAGCCGGCCCCATCCCTCGTCGCCATGGAAACCGCCGCCGTCCTCCTGCCTCGCGGCGCCGCCCGTTCCCCAGCGCCCCACGCCAGAGGCCTCGTGCCGCCGCCCGCTCCCCAGCACAGGCCGGCGAGCAGTGCGGCCCCTTCCCTTCAGCGCCTCCTCACTCCAGGCAGCGCGACCTCCTCCCTCCAGCGCCTCCTCTCTCCGGCGAGCAGCACGGCGTGAACAGCACGGGCGGCACGACGGCTTCCTCACTCCGGCGAGCAGCGCGAGTGGCGTGGGTTCCTCCCTCCATCGCCTCCTCACACCGATGAGCAGCGCGGGCGACATGGCGTGGGCCGGTGAGCGGCGCGGCCTCCTCACTCCGGCGAGTAGCGCGGGCCGCGTGGCGTGGGCTCCTCCCTTCGGTGCCTCCTCACTCCGGCAAGCAGCGTGACCTCCTCCTTCCGGTGCCTCCTCCCTCCGGCGTGGCCTCCATCCATCGTGACCTCCTCCTTTGGACGAGATGATGTGGACGTGCGATGACTGTTGGGGAACGTAGTAATTTCAAAAAAATTCCTACGCACACGCAAGATCATGGTGATGCATAGCAACGAGGGGGAGAGTCTGATCTACGTACCCTTGTAGATCGCAACGGAAGCGTTGACACAACGTAGAGGAAGTAGTCGTACGTCTTCTTCCCGATCCGACCGATCCAAGCACCGTTACTCCGGCACCTCCGAGTTCTTAGCACACGTTCAGCTCGATGACGATCCACGGGCTCCGATCTAGCAAAGCTTCGGGGAGGAGTTCCGTCAGCACGACGGCGTGGTGACGATCTTGATGTACTACCGACGTAGGGCTTCGCCTAAGCACTACAACGATATGATCGAGGTGGAATTTGGTGGCAGGGGGCACCGCACACGGCTAAGGAACGATCTCAATGATCAACTTGTGTGTCTAGAGGTGCCCCCTGCCCCCGTATATAAAGGATCCAAGGGGGAGGGGTGCGCCGGCCAGGGAGAGGGCGTGGGAGGAGTCCTACTCCTACCGGGAGTAGGACTCCCCCCTCCCAATCCTATTCCAACTAGGATTCCCAAGGGGGAAAAGAGAGAGAGGGGGGCCGGCCCCTTCTCCTAGTCCTAATAGGACTCAGGGAAGGGGGGCGCGCGGCCAGCTATGGGCTGCCCCTTTTCTCTTTTCCACTAAGGCCCATGAAGGCCCATATGGTTCCCGGGGGGTTCCGGTAACCTCCCGGTGATCCGGTAAAATCCCGATTTCACCCGGAACACTTCCGATGTCCAAACATAGGCTTCCAATATATCAATCTTTATGTCTCGACCATTTCGAGACTCCTCGTCATGTCCGTGATCACATCCGGGACTCCGAACAACCTTAGGTACATCAAAATGTATAAACTCATAATAACTGTCATCGTAACGTTAAGCGTGCGGACCCTACGGTTCGAGAACAATGTAGACATGACCGAGACACGTCTCCGGTCAATAACCAATAGCGGGACCTGGATGCCCATATTGGCTCCTACATATTCTACGAAGATCTTTATCGGTCAGACCGCATAACAACATACGTTGTTCCCTTTGTCATCGGTATGTTACTTGCCCGAGATTCGATCGTCGGTATTCAATACCTAGTTCAATCTCGTTACTGGCAAGTCTCTTTACTCGTTCCGTAATACATAATCTCACAACTAACATCTTAGTTATAATGCTTGCAAGGCTTATGTGATGTGTATTACCGAGAGGGCCCAGAGATACCTCTCCGACAATCGGAGTGACAAATCCTATTCTCGAAATACGCCAACCCAACATCTACCATTGGAAACACCTGTAGTACTCCTTTATAATCACCCAGTTACGTTGTGACGTTTGGTAGCACCCAAAGTGTTCCTCCGGAAAACGGGAGTTGCATAATCTCATAGTCATAGGAACATGTATAAGTCATGAAGAAAGCAATAGCAACATACTAAACGATCGGGTGCTAAGCTAATGGAATGGGTCATGTCAATCAGATCATTCAACTAATGATGTGACCTCGTTAATCAAATAACAACTCTTTGTTCATGGTTAGGAAACATAACCATCTTTGATTAACGAGCTAGTCAAGTAGAGGCATACTAGTGACACTCTGTTTGTCTATGTATTCACACATGTATTATGTTTCCGGTTAATACAATTCTAGCATGAATAATAAACATTTATCATGATGTAAGGAAATAAATAATCACTTTATTATTGCCTCTAGGGCATATTTCCTTCAGTCTCCCACTTGCACTAGATTCAATAATCTAGATCACATCGCCATGTGATTTAACATCAATAGTTCACATCTTTATGTGATTGGTTCACATCTCCATGTGACTAACACCCAAAGGGTTTACTAGATTCAATAATCTAGTTCACATCGCTATGTGATTAAGACCCAAAAAGTGATCATGTTTTGCTTGTGAGAGAAGTTTAGCCAACGGGTCTGCCACATTCAGATCCGCATGTATTTTGCAAATCTCTATGTCAACAATGCTCTGCATGGAGCTACTCTAGCTAATTGCTCCCACTTTCAATATGTATCCAGATTGATACTTAGAGTCATCTGGATCAGTGTCAAAACTTGCATTGACGTAACCCTTTATGACGAACCTTTTGTCACCTCCATAATTGAGAAACATATCCTTATTCCAGTAAGGATAATTTTGACCGCTGTCTAGTGATCTACTCCTAGATCACTATTGTACTCCCATGCTAATCAGTGTAGGGTATACAATAGATCTGGTACACAGCATGGCATACTTTATAGAACCTATGGCTGAGGCATAGGGAATGACTTTCATTCTCTTTCTATCTTCTGCCGTGGTCGGGCTTTGAGTCTTACTCAACTTCACACCTTGTACTACAGGCAAGAACTCTTTCTTTGACTGCTCCATTTTTGAACTACTTCAAAATCTTGTCAAGGTATGTACTCATTGAAAAAAAAACTTATCGAGCGTCTTGATCTATCTCTATAGATCTTGGAGCTCAATATGTAAGCAGCTTCACCGAAGTCTTTCTTTGAAAAACTCCTTTCAAACACTCCTTTATGCTTTACAGAATAATTCTACATTATTTCCGATCAACAATATGTCATTCACATATACTTTATCAGCAATGCTGTAGTGCTCCCACTCACTTTCTTGTAAATACAGGCTTCACCGCAAGTCTGTATAAAACTATATGCTCTGATCAACTTATCAAAGCGTGTATTCCAACTCTGAGATGCTTGCACCAGTCCATAGATGAATCGCTGGAGCTTGCATATTTTGTTAGCACCTTTAGGATTGACAAAACCTACTGGTTGCATCATATACAACTCTTCTTTAAGAAATCCATTAAGGAATGCAGTTTTGTTTATCCATTTGCCAGATTTCATAAAATGCGGCAATTGCTAACATGATTCGGACAGACATAAGCATAGATACGGGTGAGAAACTCTCATTGTAGTCAACACTTTGAACTTGTCGAAAACCTTTTGCGACAATTCTAGCTTTGTAGGTAGTAACACTACTATCAACGTCCGTCTTCCTCTTGAAAATCCATTTATTTTCTATGGCTTGCCGATCATTGGGCAAATCCATCAAAGTCCATACTTTGTTCTCATACATGGATCATATCTCAGATTTCATGGCCTCAAACCATTTCGCGGAATTTGGGCTCATCATCGCTTCCTCATAGTTTGTAGGTTCGTCATGGTCAAGTAACATGACCTCCAGAACAGGATTACCATACCACTCTAGTGCGGATTTCACTCTGGTTTACCTACGAGATTCGGTAGTAACTTGATCCGAAGTTTCATGATCATTATCATTAGCTTCCTCACTAATTGGTGTAGGAGTCACAAGAACAGATTTCTGTGATGAACTACTTTCCAATAAAGGAGAAGGTACAATTACCTTATCAAGTTCTACTTTCCTCCCACTCACTTCTTTCGAGAGGAACTCCTTCTCTAGAAAGTATCCATTATAAGCAACGAATGTCTTGCCTTAGGATCTGTGATAGAAGGTGTACCCAACAGTCTCCTTTTGGGTATCCTATGAAGACATATTTCTCCGATTTGGTTTTGAGCTTATCAGGATGAAACTTTTTCACATAAGCATCACAACCCCAAACTTTAAGAAACGACTACTTTGGTTTCTTGCTAAACCACAGTTCAGATTGTGTCGTCTCAACGGACTTAGATGGTGCCCCTTTTTAACGTGAATGCAGCTGTCTCTAATGCATAACCCCAAAACAATAGTGGTAGATCGGTAAGAGACATCATAGATCGCACTATATCTAATAAAGTACGGTTATGACGTTCGGACACACCATTACACTATGGTGTTCCATGTGGCATGAGCAGTGAAACTATTTCACATTGTTTTTAACTGAAGGCCAAACTCGTAACTCAAATACTCTTCTCTACGATCAGATCATAGAAACTTTATTTTTCTTGTTACGATGATTTTTCACTTCACTCTGAAATTCTTTGAACTTTTCAAATGTTTCAGACTTATGTTTCATCAAGTAGATATACTCATATCTGCTCAAATCATCTGTGAAGATCAGAAAATAATGATACCTGTCGCGAGCCTCAATATTCATCGGACCACATACATCAGTATGTATGATTTCCAACAAATCTGTTGCTCGCTCCATTGTTCCGAAGAACAGAGTCTTAGTCATCTTGCCCATGAGGCATGGTTCGCAAGCATCAAGTGATTCCAAAAGCCCATCAGCATGGAGTTTCTTCATGCGCTTTATACCAATATGACCTAAACGGCAGTGCTACAAATAAGTTGCACTATCATTATTAACTTTGCATCTTTTGGTTTCAATATTATGATTATGTGTATCACTACGATCGAGATCCAACGAACTATTTTCATTGGGTGTGTAACCATATAAGGTTTTATTCATGTAAACAGAACAACAATTTATTCTCTTACTTAAATGAATAACCGTATTACAATAAACATGATCAAATCATATTCATGCTCAACGCAAACACCAAATAACACTTATTTAGGTTCAACACTAATCCCGAAATTATGGGGAGTGTGCGATGATGATCATATCAATCTTGGAACCACTTCCAACACACATCGTCACTTCACCCTTAACTAGTCTTTGTTTATTCTGCAACTCCCGTTTCGAGTTACTAATCTTAGCAACTGAACTAGTATCAAATACTGAGGGTTTGCTATAAACACTAGTAAAGTACACATCAATAACATGTATATCAAATATACTTATGTTCACTTTGCCATCCTTCTTATCCGCCAATCACTTGGGGTAGTTCCGCTTCCAGTGACCAGTCCCTTTGCAGTAGAAGCACTCAGTCTCAGGCTTAGGTCCAGACTTGGGCTTCTTCACTTGAGCAGCAACTTGATTGCTGTTCTTTTTGAAGTTCCCCTTCTTCCCTCTGCCCTTTTCTTGAAACTAGTGGTCTTGTCTACCATCAACACTTGATGTTTTTCTTGATTTCTACCTTCATCGATTTCATCATCATGAAAAGCTCGGGAGTCGTTTTCGTCATCCCTTGCATACTATAGTTCATCACGAAGTTCTACTAACTTGGTCATGGTGACTAGAGAATTCTATCAATCACTATCTTATCTGGAAGATTAACTCCCACTTGATTCAAGCGATTGTAGTACCCAGACAATCTGAGCACATGCTCACTAGTTGAGCGATTCTCCTCCATATTTTAGCTATAGAACTTGTTGGAGACTTCATATCTCTCAACTCGGGTATTTGCTTGAAATATTAACTTCAACTCCTGGAACATCTCATATGCTCCATGACGTTCAAAACGTCTTTGAAGTCCCGATTCTAAGCCATTAAGCATGGTGCACTAAACTATCAAGTAGTCATCATATTGAGCTAGCCAAACGTCCATAACGTCTGCATCTGCTCCTGCAATAGGTATTTCACCTAGCGGTGCATCAAGGACATGATTCTTCTGTGCAGCAATGAGGATAAACCTCTGATCACGGATCCAATCCGCATCTTTGCTACTAACATCTTTCAACACAATTTTCTCTAGGAACATATCAAAATAAACATAGGGAAGCAACAACGCGAGCTATTGATCTATAACATAATTTGCAAAATACTACCAGGACTAAGTTCATGATAAATTTAAGTTCAATTTAATCATATTACTTAAGAACTCCCACTTAGATAGACATCCCTCTAATCCTCTAAGTGATCACGTGATCCAAATCAACTAAACCATAACCGATCATCACGTGAGATGGAGTAGTTTTCAATGGTGAACATCGTTATGTTGATCATATCTACTATATGATTCATGCTCGACCTTTCGGTCTCCGTGTTCCGAGGCCATATCTGCATATGCTAGGCTCTTCAAGTTTAACCTGAGTATTCTGCGTGTGCAAAACTGGCTTGCACCCGTTGTAGATGGACGTAGAGCTTATCACACCCGATCATCACGTGGTGTCTGGGCACGACGAACTTTGGCAACGGTGCATACTCACGGAGAACACTTCTTGATAATTTAGTGAGAGATCATCTTATAATGCTACCGTCAATCAAAGCAAGATAAGATGCATAAAAGGATAAACATCACATGCAATCAATATAAGTGATATGATATGGCCATCATCATCTTGTGCTTGTGATCTCCATCTCCGAAGCACCGTCATGATCACCATCGTCACCGGCACGACACCTTGATCTCCATCGTAGCGTCGTTGTCGTCTTGCCAATCTTATGCTTCCACGACTATCACTACCGCTTAGTAATAAAGTAAAGCATTACATCGCGATTGCATTGCATACAATAAAGCGACAACCATATGGCTCCTGCCAGTTGCCGATAACTTGGTTACAAAACATGATCATCTCATACAATAAAATTTAGCATCATGCCTTGACCATATCACATCACAACATGCCCTGCAAAAACAAGTTAGACGTCCTCTACTTTGTTGTTGCAAGTTTTACGTGGCTGCTACGGGCTTTAAGCAAGAACTCATCTCATCTACGCATCAAAACCACAACGATAGTTTGTCAAATAGACTCCGTTTTAACCTTCTCAAGGACCGGGCGTAGCCACACTTGGTTCAACTAAAGTTGGAGAGACAGTCGCCTGCAAGCCATCTATGTGCAAAGCACGTCGAGGGAACTGGTCTCGCGTAAGCGTACGCGTAAGGTTGGTCCGGGTCGTCTCGTCCAACAATACCGCTGAACCAAAGTATGACATGCTGGTAGGCAGTATGACTTGTATCGCCCACAACTCACTTGTGTTCTACTCGTGCAAATAACATCAAACCATAAAACCTAGGCTCGGATGCCACTGTTGGGGAACGTAGTAATTTCAAAAAAATTCCTACGCACACGCAAGATCATGGTGATGCATAGCAACGAGGGGGAGAGTCTGATCTACGTACCCTTGTAGATCGCAACGGAAGCGTTGACACAACGTAGAGGAAGTAGTCGTACGTCTTCTTCCCGATCCGACCGATCCAAGCACCGTTACTCCGGCACCTCCGAGTTCTTAGCACACGTTCAGCTCGATGACGATCCACGGGCTCCGATCCAGCAAAGCTTCAGGGAGGAGTTCCGTCAGCACGACGGCGTGGTGACGATCTTGATGTACTACCGACGTAGGGCTTCGCCTAAGCACTACAACGATATGATCGAGGTGGAATTTGGTGGCAGGGGGCACCGCACACGGCTAAGGAACAATCTCAATGATCAACTTGTGTGTCTAGAGGTGCCCCCTGCCCCCGTATATAAAGGATCCAAGGGGGAGGGGTGCGCCGGCCAGGGAGAGGGCGCGGGAGGAGTCCTACTCCTACCGGGAGTAGGACTCCCCCCTCCCAATCCTATTCCAACTAGGATTCCCAAGGGGGAAAAGAGAGAGAGGGGGGCCGGCCCCTTCTCCTAGTCCTAATAGGACTCAGGGAAGGGGGGGCGCGCGGCCAGCTATGGGCTGCCCCTTTTCTCTTTTCCACTAAGGCCCATGAAGGCCCATATGGTTCCCGGGGGGTTCCGGTAACCTCCCGGTGATCCGGTAAAATCCCGATTTCACCCGGAACACTTCCGATGTCCAAACATAGGCTTCCAATATATCAATCTTTATGTCTCGACCATTTCGAGACTCCTCGTCATGTCCGTGATCACATCCGGGACTCCGAACAACCTTCGGTACATCAAAATGTATAAACTCATAATAACTGTCATCGTAACGTTAAGCGTGCGGACCCTACGGTTCGAGAACAATGTAGACATGACCGAGACACGTCTCCGGTCAATAACCAATAGCGGGACCTGGATGCCCATATTGGCTCCTACATATTCTACGAAGATCTTTATCGGTCAGACCGCATAACAACATACGTTGTTCCCTTTGTCATCGGTATGTTACTTGCCCGAGATTCGATCGTCGGTATCCAATACCTAGTTCAATCTCGTTACTGGCAAGTCTCTTTACTCGTTCCGTAATACATCATCTCACAACTAACATCTTAGTTATAATGCTTGCAAGGCTTATGTGATGTGTATTACCGAGAGGGCCCAGAGATACCTCTCCGACAATCGGAGTGACAAATCCTATTCTCGAAATACGACAACCCAACATCTACCATTGGAAACACCTGTAGTACTCCTTTATAATCACCCTGTTACGTTGTGACGTTTGGTAGCACCCAAAGTGTTCCTCCGGCAAACGGGAGTTGCATAATCTCATAGTCATAGGAACATGTATAAGTCATGAAGAAAGCAATAGCAACATACTAAACGATTGGGTGCTAAGCTAATGGAATGGGTCATGTCAATCAGATCATTCAACTAATGATGTGACCTCGTTAATCAAATAACAACTCTTTGTTCATGGTTAGGAAACATAACCATCTTTGATTAACGAGCTAGTCAAGTAGAGGCATACTAGTGACACTCTGTTTGTCTATGTATTCACACATGTATTATGTTTCCGGTTAATACAATTCTAGCATGAATAATAAACATTTATCATGATGTAAGGAAATAAATAATCACTTTATTATTGCCTCTAGGGCATATTTCCTTCAATGACGAGACTGTTGATCCAATTTTTTTAGTAAAAAAGAACGCTTTGCCGTCTGTGATGTTTCTGCCTAACGGCAAAGAAGTAGTCTGGCTCACGGCAAAACACTAACGCCGTTCGTCAGGGTTGTTAGTCTGTTAGGTTGCTTTTCTTTGCCATCTGGCCGGTCTACTTGATAGCAAACAGTATAGACTGACGGCAAAATCTTTGCCGTCATCTAGAAAAAATAGCAGACGACAAAGTATTCTTTGCCGATTTATCTTTGCCGTCTGACTTTGCCATCTACTTCCTAACGACAAACTCTTTGCCGTCTGGATTTACGTCTTTGCCATCTGTAATCCATAGACGGCAAATTATCTGTTTCCTGTAGTGATTGAGTCATGCTAGGGTGCTCCATAATTGCAAACAAAGGCATGGATGGATAGAACATAACAACATCTCAAAAACATCCTAACTGAACATGCTCAAAAGAGGCATGAATCACTCTATAGCAACATGAATACATGACATAAAAATATTGACAGGGCAAAGACTTAGAAGATTTCTAATCCCCTGAAATCAGCAACATTACGAGGGCTACTTTACATGCTTGTGCTAGTCACCACAAAGATCAAAAAAATACATGGCATACACCCCTGCAAAGATGGCATGGCATACTTCAAAACACATGTAGGGCTCAAGTTCATAGGAGGCACACATTAATCATGGCAAAAAAATGACAAATGTCCAATTACTGATAAGAATCTGAAACTAATATAAACTAGCACTCTTGCAACAGCATTTAGGGCATCAAGATGAACTCAAATGAACATGGTGCAATGGAATGAAATGAAGTACTCGTCGAGACGAATAATTTGATATGCTACACACACGAATCGGAGCAACGGGTGCAAAGTTACAACAGGTCAAAGTGGGCACCAGAAAGTAAATATTTCCGGGACTTAGCAGAATATTACCTCGCTGGATCTAGGGTTGCGCGGCACGGACTTTGAGGCGCGGCCGAAGTAGAGGAGGTGGAGCAGTTCGGCGAGGTGCGGGGCGGCGGATCCGGTCGGCCCCAACCCTGATCCGGCCGGAGGGGGTGACGGCGACAAGGAGGGGGCCGGGCGCAGCGGCGCGGATGCAAGGCGCCGCGAGGCGCCAGCGATGGGCGGCGGTGCAGCACGTTGGCGGCGGGGTCGGCACTGCGGGCGCGAGCGGCGGGAGGCGGGCGCGGTCGGCGGTGGGGCCGGAGTCGATGGCGTCGGAGGAGGCGTCTGGCCGGTGGCTCGCCGGCGGCGAGGCTGATGGGCAACGCGGGCGGCGGTCTCCTGGAGCAGGGCTGCTCTTGATCTGCAGCTCGGGGGGAGCGGGCGGTGCGGGCCGGGATCGGCCCGGAGGCGGGCCACGGATGGGCCAGCCGAGCCCTGTGCGGCGCGGGAGAGGCCAGGGGGCGCGTGGCGCCTCCTGAGTGGCTGGAGGGGCGGCTGGCGGCGGCGCTGTCTCGCCCGGAACTGCCAAGTGGCGGCGGTTGGGTGGCCGACACCGAAAACGAGGAGGGGGCGCTGGCTGCGGAAAACAAGGAAGAGGTAGGTAGGAGGCCAGAAATGGAGAGAGGGGGTGTATATATATGGAAGGTTAGGGTTTGAGGGGGATAGGAGGGGTTTTCGGAGCCTCCGATCGCGATCCGACGGATCCGATCAAGAGAGGAGTTATGTAGGCCTAGGTGGGCTGAGAGGAGAGGCCTCGGGCTAAGAGGAGAGAAGAGAAGTGAGGCCCGGCGACTGTTCCGGAGACCGAAACGTCCGGCGAAAATACCGGCAATGGTGCCGCTATATATTTAACGGTTGGGCTATCAAACGAGCTCTGAATGCGACGAAACTTGACAGGCACTTTGACTACACCATAATAAGACCGCACGCCAAGTTTCAACCCAATTCGAGGACATTTTAGGCCACTCACGAAACGAGGTAAAAGGGGGGCGCTGGAGGACATAGGAGCGCCGGATTGCAAAACGGACAACGGGGAAAATGCTCGGATGCATGAGACGAACACGTATGCAAATGCGATGCACAAAATGATATGATATGAAATGCATGACACACATGCAAATGACAAGGCAACGACAGCGAATAACTGGAAGACACCTGGCACATCGGTCCCGGGGCGTTACACTTGTTCAAGGCCCCTCACCAGAAATGTCATAATAGATATAAGAGAGGTATGGCGCTTTGGTCAATTCCTCTTTGGCATGGCTAGTTCAATAGCCAAAGTTTCTCTACTAAAAGGAAGCGGGATTCAAGGATGTAATTATAGTTTTATTTTTCCCTGCCCTTCAAATTTGGCCATCTCTCATTTGTACAAACAAGATGACGTATATTCTCGACGCTAGTTATGTTGATTACCGCACAATACTCCATGAACAGGTGACAAATGTTTTCCCGGGTGTGCCATATAAAACATATCGCTCGTTATGGGAAGACCACGTTTAGCAGGTGACCAGCAGTTCAAATCCTCTCATGAGTGACCAACCATAGACTTTTTTGCATCCAAGTGGAGCCCCAGACGACTAGATCACCTTTGTTGTGGGGCTAATGATCGAAGTGTCAAAATATGATGTGTAAATTGACTTTGTCGAGAAGACATCCCCGGATTCCCACTTTCATGTCAAAACATCACTGGTCTTAGGATTTAGGTGGATCTTATACACAAAATTCCAGAGTTTAAGCACTTGCACAAAAACCCAGATATTTCACCCATCCTAATGTGGTTTGGTAAAACTTGAAATTGCAAGGATGGCTAACAATGGTCACTAATTGTTTCGTTGTTCTTTGAAGCAATCACACTGCCGAAGGTTCTAGTTTCGGCAATGACAAAGATAAAGAGCATGCATCCTAACTGCTCCACATAGTTACCATTACAATGTAAGGTAGAAGAACACGTCAAGGAAAGCTGGCTGCTAGTTTAAACCTCCATATATCTTTTGGAAATATGCCCTAGAGGCAACAATAAAATGGTTATTATTATATTTCTTTGTTCATGATAATTGTCTATCGTTCATGCTATAATTGTGTTATCCGGAAATCGTAATATATGTGTGAATACATAGACCACAACACGTCCCTAGTGAGCCTCTAGTTGACTAGCTCGTTGATCAAAAGATAGTCATGGTTTCCTGACTATGGACATTGGATGTCATTGATACCGGGATCACATCATTAGGAGAATGATGTGATGGACAAGACCCAATCCTAAGCATAGCTCAAAGATCGTGTAGTTCGTTTGCTATAGCTTTTCCGAATGTCAAGTATTATTTCCTTAGACCATGAGATTGTGCAACTCCCGGATACCGTAGGAGTGCTTTGGGTGTGCCAAACATCACAACTTAACTGGGTGACTATAAAGGTACACTACAGGTATCTCTGAAAGTGTCTGTTGGGTTGGCACGAATCGAGACTGGGATTTGTCACTCCGTATGACAGAGAGGTATCTCTGGGCCCACTCGGTAATGCATCGTCATAATGAGCTTAGTGTGACCAAGTGGTTGATCACGGGATCATGCATTACGGTACAAGTAAAGTGACTTGCCGGTAACGAGATTGAACGAGGTATTGGGATACCGACGATCGAGTCTCGGGCAAGTAACGTACCGATTGACAAAGGGAATTGTATACGGATTGATTGAATCCTCGACATCGTGGTTCATCCGATGAGATCATCGAGGAGCATGTGGGAGCCAACATGGGTATCCAGATCCTGCTGTTGGTTATTGACCGGAGAGTCGTCTCGGTCATGCCTACGTGTCTCCCGAACCCGTAGGGTCTACACACTTAAGGTTCGATGATGCTAGGGTTGTTGAGATATTAGCATACGGTAACCCAAAAGTTGTTTGGAGTCCCGGATGAGATCCCGGACGTCACAAGGAGTTCCGGAATGGTCCGGAGGTGAAGATTTATATATAGGAAGTCAAGTTTCGGCCATCGGGAAAGTTTCGGGGGTAATCGGTATTGTACCGGGACCACCGGAAGGGTCCCGGGGGTCCACCGGGTGGGGCCACCTATCTCGGAGGGCCCCATGGGCTGAAGTGGGAGGGAAACCAGCCCCTAGTGGGCTGGTGCGCCCCCCTTGGGCCTCCCCCTGCGTCTAGGGTTGGAAACCCTAGGGGTGGGGGCGCCCCACTTGGCTTGGGGGGCAAGCCACCCCCTTGGCCGCCGCCCCCCTTGGAGATTGGATCTCCTAGGGCCGGCGACCCCCCTAGGGACCCTATATATAGTGGGGGGGAGGGAGGGCAGCCGCACCCTAGCCCCTGGCCTCTCCCTCTCCCTCCCGTGACACTCCTCCCTCTCCCTGTGCTTGGCGAAGCCCTGTCGAGATCACCGTTGCTTCCACCACCACCCCGTCGTGCTGCTGGATCTTCATCAACCTCTCCTTCCCCCTTGTTGGATCAATTTGGAGGAGACGTCTTCCCAACCGTACGTGTGTTGAACGCGGAGGTGCCGTCCGTTCGGCGCTAGGTCATCAGTGATTTGGATCACGACGAGTACGACTCCATCAACCCCGTTCTCTTGAACGCTTCCGCGCGCGATCTACAAGGGTATGTAGATGCACTCCTCTCTCCCTCATTGCTAGATGACTCCATAGATTGATCTTTGTGATGCGTAGAAAATTTTAAAATTCTGCTACGTTCCCCAACAGTGGCATCATGAGCCAGGTTTATGCGTAGTTTCTATGCACGAGTAGAACACAAAGCAGTTGTGGGTGTGGATATTGTCAATTTGCTTGTCGTTACTAGTCTTATCTTTATTCGGCGGCATCGTGGGATGAAGCGGCCCGGACCGACCTTACATGTACGCTTACGTGAGACTGGTTCCACCGATTGACATGCACTAGTTGCATAAGGTGGCTGGCGGGTGTCTGTCTCTCCCACTTTAGTCGGATCGGATTCGATGAAAAGGGTCCTTATGAAGGGTAAATAGAAATTGGCATATCACGTTGTGGTTTTGGCGTAGGTAAGAAACATTCTTGCTAGAAACCTATAGCAGCCACGTAAAAACTTGCAACAACAATTAGAGGACGTCTAACTTGTTTTTGCAGCATGTGTCGTGTGGTGTGATATGGCCAAAAGGATGTGATGAATGATATATGTGATGTATGAGATTGATCATGTTCTTGTAATAGGAATCACGACTTGCATGTCGATGAGTATGACAACCGGCAGGAGCCATAGGAGTTGTCTTTATTTATTTATGACCTGCGTGTCAACATAAACGTCATGTAATTACTTTACTTTATTGCTAAAGCGTTAGCCATGGTAGTAGAAGTAATAGATGATGAGACAACTTCAAGAAGACAAGATGATGGAGATCATGATGATGGAGCTCATGGTTTCATGCCGGTGACAACGATGATCATGAAGCCCCGAAGATGGAGATCAAAAGGAGCAAATGATATTGGCCATATCATGTCACTATTTGATTGCATGTGATGTTTATCATGTTTTACATCTTATTTGCTTAGAACGACGGTAGCTTAAATAAGATGATCCCTCGTAATAATTTCAAGAAAGTGTTCCCCCTAACTGTGCACCGCTGCGAAGGTTCGTTGTTTCAAAGCACCACGTGGTGATTGAGTGTGATAGATTCTAACGTTCGAATACAACGGGTGTAAGCCAGATTTACACATCCAATACACTTAGGTTGACTTGACGAGCCTAGCATGTACAAACATGGCCTCGGAACACAGAAGACCGAAAGGTCGAGCATGAGCCGTATAGAAGATACGATCAACATGAAGATGTTCACCGATGTTGACTAGTCCGTCTCACGTGATGATCGGACACGGCCTAGTTAACTCGGATCATGTTTCACTTAGATAACTAGAGGGATGTCTATCTGAGTGGGAGTTCATTGAATAATTTGATTAGATGAACTTAATTATCATGAACTTAGTCTAAAATCTTTACACTATGTCTTGTAGATCAAATGGCCCACGCTAATGTTGCCCTCAACTTCAACGCGTTCCTAGAGAAAACCAAGCTGAAAGATGATGGCAGCAACTATACGGACTGGGTCCGGAACATGAGGATCATCCTCATAGCTGCCAAGAAATATTATGTCCTAGAAGCACCGCTAGGTGACGCACCCATCCCAGAGAACCAAGATGTTATGAACGCTTGGCAGTCACGTGCTGATGATTACTCCCTCGTTCGGTGCGGCATGCTTTACAGCTTAGAACCGGGGCTCCAAAAGCGTTTTGAGAGACACGGAGCATATGAGATGTTCGAAGAGCTGAAAATGGTTTTCCAAGCTCATGCCCGGGTCAAGAGATATGAAGTCTCTGACAAGTTCTTCAGTTGTAAGATGGAGGAAAATAGTTCTGTCAGTGAGCACATACTCAAAATGTCTGGGTTGCATAACCGCTTGACTCAGCTGGGAGTTAATGTCCCGGATGACGCGGTCATTGACAGAATCCTTCAGTCGCTTCCACCGAGCTACAAGAGCTTTTTGATGAACTTCAATATGTAGGGGATGGAAAAGACCATTCCTGAGGTATATTCAATGTTGAAATCAGCGGAGGTGGAAATCAAAAAGGAACATCAAGTGTTGATGGTGAATAAAACCACTAAGTTCAAGAAAGGCAAGGGTAGAAAGAACTTCAAGAAGGACGGCAAGGGAGTTGCCGCGCCCGGTAAGCAAGCTGCCGGGAAGAAGTCAAAGAATGGACCCAAGCCTGAGACTAAGTGTTTTTATTGCAAGGGAAGTGGTCACTGGAATCGGAACTGCCCCAAATACTTAGCGGACAAGAAGGCCGGCAACACTAAAGGTATATGTGATATACATGTAATTGATGTGTATCTTACCAGTACTCGTAGTAGCTCCTGGGTATTTGATACGGGTGCGGTTGCTCACATTTGTAACTCAAAGCAGGAGCTGCGGAATAAGCGGAGACTGGCGAAGGACGAGGTGACGATGCGCGTCGGGAATGGTTCCAAGGTCGATGTGATCGCCGTCGGCATGCTGCCTCTACATTTACCTACGGGATTAGTTTTAAACCTCAATAATTGTTATTTAGTGCCAGCTTTGAGCATGAACATTGTATCAGGATCTCATTTAATTCGAGATGGCTACTCGTTTAAATCTGAGAATAATGGTCGTTCTATTTATATGAGAGATATGTTTTATGGTCATGCTCCGCTGGTGAATGGTTTATTCTTAATGAATCTCGAGCGTAATGTTACACATATTCATAGTGTGAATACCAAAAGATGTAAGGTTGATAATGATAGTCCCACATACTTGTGGCACTGCCGCCTTGGTCACATAGGTGCCAAACGCATGAAGAAGCTCCATGCAGATGTACTTTTGGAGTCTCTTGATTACGAATCATTTGACACGTGCGAACCATGCCTCATGGGTAAAATGACCAAGACTCCGTTCTCAGGAACAATGGAGCGAGCAACCAACTTATTGGAAATCATACATACTGATGTGTGCAGTCCAATGAGTGTTGAGGCTTGCGGTGGCTATCGTTATGTTCTCACCCTCACTGATGACTTGAGTAGATATGGGTATGTCTACTTAATGAAACACAAGTCTGAGACCTTTGAAAAGTTCAAGGAATTTCAGAGTGAGGTTGAGAATCAACGTGACAGAAAAATCAAGTTCTTGCAATCAGATCGTGGGGGAGAATACTTGAGTCATGAATTTGGCACACACTTAAGGAAATGTGGAATAGTTTCACAACTCACACCGCCTGGAGCACCTCAGTGTAATGGTGTGTCCGAACGTCGTAATCGCACTCTATTGGATATGGTGCGATCTATGATGTCTCTTACCGATTTACCGCTGTCATTTTGGGGCTATGCTTTAGAGACTGCCTTATTCACTTTAAATAGGGCTCCGTCAAAATCCGTTGAGACGACACCGTATGAATTATGGTTTGAGAAGAAACCTAAGCTGTCGTTTCTAAAAGTTTGGGGATGCGATGCTTATGTCAAGAAACTTTAACCTGAAAAGCTCGAATCCAAATCGGAAAAATGCGTTTTCATAGGATACCCTAAAGAAACTATTGGGTATACCTTCTACCTCAGATCCGAAGGCAAGGTCTTTGTTGCCAAGAATGGATCCTTTCTAGAGAAAGAGTTTCTCTTGAAAGAAATAAGTGGGAGGAAATTAGAACTTGATGAAGTATTACCTCTTGAACCGGAGAGTGGCGCAGCTTAGGAAATTGTTCCTGAGGTGCCTGCACCGACTAGAGAGGAAGTTAATGATGATGATCATAAAACTTCAGATCAAGTTACTACTGAACTTCGTAGGTCCACGAGGACACGTTCCGCACCAGAGTGGTACGGCAACCCTATCTTGGAAATCATGTCGTTAGACAACGGTGAACCTTCGAACTATGAAGAAGCGATGGCGGGCCCGGATTCCGACAAATGGCTGGAAGCCATGAAATCCGAGATAGGATCCATGTATGAAAACAAAGTGTGGACTTTGACTGACTTGCACGGTGATCGGCGAGCCATAGAAAATAAATGGATCTTTAAGAAGAAGACAGACACGGATGGTAATGTGACCATCTATAAAGCTCGGCTTGTTGCTAAGGGTTATCGACAAGTTCAAGGGGTTGACCACGATGAGACTTTCTCACCCGTAGCGAAGCTGAAGTCCGTCCGAATCATGTTAGCAGTTGCCGCATTCTATGATTATGAGATATGGCAAATGGACGTCAAAACGACATTCCTTAATGGTTTCCTTAAGGAAGAATTATATATGATGCAGCCGGAAGGTTTTGTCGATCCTAGAATGTTGACAAGGTGTGCAAGCTCCAACGCTCGATTTATGGGCTGGTGCAAGCATCTCGGAGTTGGAACATTCGTTTTGATGAGATGATCAAAGCGTTTGGGTTTACGAAGACTTATGGAGAAGCCTGCATTTACAAGAAAGTGAGTGGGAGCTCTGTAGCATTTCTCATATTGTATGTGGATGACATACTGTTGATGGGAAATGATATAGAATTCTTGGAAAGCATAAAGGCCTACTTGAACAAGTGTTTTTCAATGAAGGATCTTGGAGAAGTTTCTTATATATTAGGCATCAAAATCTATAGAGATAAATCGAGACGCCTCATTGGTCTTTCACAGAGTACGTACCTTGACAAGATATTGAAAACGTTCAAAATGGACCAGTCAAAGAAAGGGTTCTTGCCTGTATTGCAAGGTACGAGATTGAGCAGGGCTCAATGCCCGACCACGACAGAAGATAGAGAAAAGATGAGTGTCGTCCCCTATGCCTCGGCCATAGGGTCTATCATGTATGCTATGCTGTGTACTAGACCTGATGTAAACCTTGTCGTAAGTTTGGTAGGAAGGTACCAAAGTAATCCCGACATGGAACACTGGACAGCGGTCAAGAATATCCTGAAGTACCTGAAAAGGACTAAGGATATGTTTCTCGTTTATGGAGGTGACGAAGAGCTCGTCGTAAAGGGTTACGTCGATGCTAGCTTCGACACAGATCTGGATGACTCTAAGTCACAAACCGGATACGTGTATATTTTGAATGGTGGGGCAGTAAGCTGGTGCAGTTGCAAGCAAAGCGTTGTGGCGGGATCTACATGTGAAGCGGAGTACATGGCAGCCTCGGAGGCAGCACAAGAGGCAATATGGGTGAAGGAGTTCATTACCGACCTAGGAGTCATACCCAATGCGTCGGGCCCGATGACTCTCTTCTGTGACAACACTGGAGCTATTGCCCTTGCCAAGGAGCCCAGGTTTCACAGGAAGACCAGGCATATCAAGCGTCGCTTCAACTCCATTCGTGAAAGTGTTCAAAATGGAGACATAGATATTTGTGAAGTACATACGGACCTGAATGTGGCAGATCCGTTGACTAAACCTCTCCCTAGAGCAAAACATGATCAACACCAGAACTGCATGGGTGTTCGATTCATCACAATGTAACTAGACTATTGACTCTAGTGCAAGTGGGAGACTGTTGGAAATATGCCCTAGAGGCAATAATAAAATGGTTATTATTATATTTCCTTGTTCATGATAATTGTCTATTGTTCATGCTATAATTGTGTTATCCGGAAATCGTAATACATGTGTGAATACATAGACCACAACACGTCCCTAGTGAGCCTCTAGTTGACTAGCTCATTGATCAAAAGATAGTCATGGTTTCCTGACCATGGACATTGGATGTCATTGATAACGGGATCACATCATTAGGAGAATGGTGTGATGGACAAGACCCAATCCTAAGCATAGCTCAAAGATCGTGTAGTTCGTTTGCTATAGCTTTTCCGAATGTCAAGTGTCATTTCCTTAGACCATGAGATTGTGCAACTCCCGGATACCGTAGGAGTGCTTTGGGTGTGCCAAACGTCACAACGTAACTGGGTGACTATAAAGGTACACTACAGGTATCTCCGAAAGTGTCTGTTGGGTTGGCACGAATCGAGACTGGGATTTGTCACTCCGTATGATGGAGAGGTATCTCTGGGCCCACTCGGTAATGCATCGTCATAATGAGCTTAGTGTGACCAAGTGGTTGATCACGGGATCATGCATTACGGTACGAGTAAAGTGACTTGCCGGTAACGAGATTGAACGAGGTATTGGGATACCGATGATCGAGTCTCGGGCAAGTAACGTACCGATTGACAAAGGGAATTGTATACGGATTGATTGAATCCTCGACATCGTGGTTCATCCGATGAGATCATCGAGGAGCATGTGGGAGCCAACATGGGTATCCAGATCCCACTGTTGGTTATTGACCGGAGAGTCGTCTCGGTCATGCCTGCGTGTCTCCCGAACCCGTAGGGTCTACACACTTAAGGTTCGGTGACGCTAGGGTTGTTGAGATATTAGTATACGGTAACCCAAAAGTTGTTCGGAGTCCCGGATGAGATCCCGGACGTCACGAGGAGTTCCGGAATGGTCCGGAGGTGAAGATTTATATATAGGAAGTCAAGTTTCGGCCATCGGGAAAGTTTCGGGGGTAATCGGTATTATACCGGGACCACCGGAAGGGTCCCGGGGGTCCACCGGGTGGGGCCACCTATCCCGGAGGGCCCCATGGGCTGAAGTGGGAGGGAAACCAGCCCCTAGTGGGCTGGTGCGCCCCCCTTGGGCCTCCCCCTGCGTCTAGGGTTGGAAACCCTAGGGGTGGGGGCGCCCCACTTGGCTTGGGGGGCAAGCCAACCCCTTGGCCGCCGCCCCCCCTTGGAGATTGGATCTCCTAGGGCCGGCGACCCCCCTAGGGACCCTATATATAGTGGGGGGGAGGGAGGGCAGCCGCACCCTAGCCCCTGGCCTCTCCCTCTCCCTCCCGTGACACTCCTCCCTCTCCTTGTGCTTGGCGAAGCCCTGCCGAGATCACCGTTGCTTCCACCACCACGCCGTTGTGCTGCTGGATCTTCATCAACCTCTCCTTCCCCCTTACTGGATCAAGTTGGAGGAGACGTCTTCCCAACCGTACATGTGTTGAACGCGGAGGTGCCGTCCGTTCGGCGCTAGGTCATCGGTGATTTGGATCACGACGAGTACGACTCCATCAACCCCGTTCTCTTGAACGCTTCCGCGCGCGATCTACAAGGGTATGTAGATGCACTCCTCTCTCCCTCGTTGCTAGATGACTCCATAGATTGATCTTGGTGATGCGTAGAAAAATTTAAAATTCTGCTACGTTCCCCAACAATATCAACTTCCATTGAAAAGATAAACATACCATGATACCGATGAAACAACTTCTAGTATTGATGGGGAGAAGAAATCTCTAGGTTCAATGCTTGGGAGGTTGTTTTGTTTGGTATTAAAATTGGAAGGTAAACCAATCTAAGAAACAAATTTCATGAAGTGCAGTTGATTTTCCTGTAAAAAAGAGTAAATTTGATTTTTGGTGTAGTTAGTAGGAAAGCAAATGGACCAGACACGAATCCCATGTTCTAAGTTCTAGTCACAAGTTCAACGTTCTATTCCAAAGAGTCAAATAATCCTAATTATAAACTAATTTAATTCCAACCCATCCATTTTATTTAATCCTAACTCACTTACTCCCTCCGATCCATATTAATTGTCGCTGATTTTGTACAAAATCAACGGCAATTAATATGGATAGGAGGAAGTACTAAACTTAACTCCCAATAATCCATGTGCATTGAGAGGCTCACAACTAGTCATATCCCTAAATTTAACTCCCAATATTTTTATTTTCTATTTTCTATTCCATTTTAATATTATATTCATTCAAATCTCAACATTTCCACTACACTCATCTCAACAACATTTAAATGCATAATTTTAAATTTCATTGATTCAAATTGAGACCACATTTGCGCAATAAATCCAACCCCAAGCAACAACACAGAAATTCAAAAGGCAACAATATATATATATATCGTAGTTCACCATCATATTGCATGGAAACTTGATTAATGTGTTGATCCATCGCAGTATGGTACGCAACCTTGGTCTATGAATACGCAAGAACACCAAGGGTGCTGCACTTAAATGAATCCTTGATAAATGCTTGCTAAATACACCCTTGAATGAATGTTTTCCAAAAATGCCCTTCAATGAATGTGTACTAAAAAGGCCCTCGCCATGGGGGTTTGTGAAGTCCAACGCGCATTCGATGGGTTTGTTGAGATGGGAGTTTCTGTCGTGCGCAGTTGTATTTTACTTTAAAATCATCCTACTAATCTATCGATGCTGCGATGGTCTGACATGACACCAAGGATCGATAATGACCCCTTGGTTGTTGCCTACTTATAGAATCTCTCACCCGCCCTTAATCTTAACCCTCCAGAACTCAACCCCCCGCGACTGAACTCCAATAATCTTTAGGTATTGGGAGGCTTGTAACTAGTGCAATGCCTAAATGTAACACCCAATTTTTTCTTTGCAAGCTATTTTGAAAAATATTCTTTGCTATGTCTCCCACCTTTTGCACACATAAGACCTCATTTCTAATTAACTTCAAAAACATCTTGTCCAAACTCAAACCACATTTGCGCAAGAAAATTTCAACCAAAAGCACAACCAAGGAGTATATAGAACATTCAAAAGTAACAACATGGATCATAGCTCATCATCATACCCGCACTAAAACTTGATTGCCGGAATGGTCCACCATAGTACGAAATGCAACATTATTCGCAAAAAAAAGTATCAAATGCAACATAGTCTGTAAATACGAGATAACATCAGGGGTGTTACAGCTAAAAAGGACCACACGATGAATGTGTGCCAAAAGCACCCTTTGCCATTGGTTTGCCAACCCCGACGCATTCGGAGGTTTGTGGTGTTTCTGTCGTGTCGTGTGCCGAAGTGAAGAGGCGCCGGAGAAGCGGCAGGCAGGCAGACCCGCCATGTGAGTGAGAGTGAGAGCGACAGCCGGAGAAGCGAGACCACTCCACTCCTCTCCTCCGCCCCCGCCTCTCCCTCCACGATCCGCGGCTCCACGCCATGGCCTCCTCCCTCTACTCCGGTCAGCGCCGACCCTGCGACCCGCCCGCTTTCCCCCCTCTACATTTCCGCGTACTTTTTTCTTGGAGTGTTTTTTCCCCCGGCCAAGCTCTATGGAGGTGCCCGCAATCCGCCGGCGAGCTCGTCAGGCGGCCGATTCCCGACGCGATCGGCGACGATCCTGTTCTGCATGCTCTTTTGGGAGGGGGGATTGGCCCCTGCCCCCCGGGTCGGCTGCGAGCTAGGGCTTGTCCTCGAAAAGTCGAAATCGCGGCTATTCTTGCCCACGTCTGCGTGTTTCTGCCCGGTCCGGTCGCGGATTTCAGGCCGTACGATTCGCCACGGTTGCGATTCCTGCAATGTGCGCGTAGAATTTCACCGCCTGGTCGCGAACTAGGGCTCGCCTGTGGGTGGTCTGTCAGTGTCAGTGTAGTACTGTAGTAGCGTCACCTTGATGAAATTGATGGGCAAGAAGCGAGAGGGGTTGCTCCTTTCTCAATGCTCTGTTCGTGACTTCGTGTGCGTGCGGTTATCGTTGCTGCATTGTGTTTCCTCTGCTTTTGGTATATGTCATTTGCGCATTTACTTGTCAGGATTCAGAAATGCATATGTGATTTTTACTGTCCATAACCCATTTGAGAAGGGGTAAGGTTGGTCGGTTGCGTGCCGGGTTTCTTTGCTGCATTAGAAGTCGTGTCAGGCAGAATTTGGCTGACCGTTGAATGGATATTGGAGTTACCCAGCACATGATTCGTGTTATAATGTGATCTTATTGCAATTACATGATTATTATTGATTTTCATCAGCATCTGGGGAGAAATGCTATCCATTCCTTCTCAGTTAGTGTAAATTGCTCGGCAAGGACATGATCTCATTGGCTGCATCCAGTGAGTAGTGCACAACACATTTATGCCTGCATACATGATTAAACTCAGGATAATGTGCATTATCACTGAAGATACATAAACAAATCATTTTTGGACCATGTTTTCTTTTACTTCATAACGTCTTCTTTAGAAGAATAATGTATACTAAAGATGCATTGCACATTACTAATTCTGCTTGAGATAACATGTTCTCCTTATAGTATAAGACATTATGCCTAGCCCGCAAGCTTATATGTATTTAGTGTACCTTTAACTTAAGGCAACCAACTATTATGTTCTTGAAGAGATCTGCGATACTCCTACTGTTTATTTCCTCCACTATATGTTGGATAACAACATATTGTTGGTTACCAGTCTGCCAATACTTTGAGAATATTCCGATTTTTTTTGTCAGAAACTGTAACATTTTGGTTCTCCAGGATGTATTGCTGATCCAGATAGATGCCGTTTGCTGAGTGTTGATGCAAAGAGAGAACTTGTCCTTCAATTATCGAAGTGTCCGCATATTGCACTTGGATTGCTACATGAATGGACAAGCCATGATATCAAGCAGATTCTCTTCTCTGTGTTATGTAGAGAGAAAAAATATGAAGGGGTATCAAAGAAAATAATGCTAAAGTATCTCTTCCAAGCTGTGAACGGGGAGCCTTCTGGCCGTGGTAAACGTGTATCCAAGTCAGACCCTGAGCAAAACTCAAGCACTCTCCAGTTCCCTCACAAAAAACTGAGAAAGAATGATGCTACACTGCTTCCAGTTATTGCCAGCACCCCAGTAACAGCTGGTGTAAGTGCACCAACAAACAGTGCATGCCAAAATTCAGCTTGCAGGGCTAGTCTTAATCCAGCGGATAAATTTTGCAGACGTTGCTCATGCTGCATCTGTTTTAAGTATGATGACAATAAGGATCCTAGCCTCTGGCTGTCCTGCAATTCAGACCAACCCTTGCAGGGAGAGTCATGTGGTTTGTCATGCCACTTGGAATGTGCACTCGGGGATGAAAGATCCGGAATTCTGCAGAGTGGACAGTCAAAGAAACTTGATGGTTCTTATTACTGCATCCACTGCGGGAAACAAAATGATTTACTTGGGTATTTCTCTGAAACACTTTCCAGTTATATGTTTGTATTCTAATGTTAGAATTAGTCAGACATATCTGTTTCAGTACTTGGGCTCCCAGTCTTACTTGTTAGCTGCCTTATCGCATCAATTTTGTCCTTGCAAATCTCACAATGATTGAAAAATTCAGAATGGGTCAGCTTTTAGCCTAAAATTTACCATATAAATAACCAGTGTAACATATATGTTGTGTAGAGTTGGTACGCGAGTGTCGCAATAATGTCTCTTTAGTTGTCGTTCTGAGCTGTCTAGATTCAGTACAGTGGTTAAGATAACTATTTGTTTCTGCTACTATAAGATTATTTCTCATTTATATGCTAGGCTTTTCAGTTATGGTAATTAAGTGGAATCAAAAGAGTGGGGCCAAATTCTTACAATGCACCCACAGTAACTTCATTTTTTTAACAGCATGGTTTGTATTTTCACCTTGTGATTTATACTTGTTCGTAAGCTCCCGTCAGGCCGTACTTGTTCGTAATCACACCACCCTGACTCATAATTTTACTTGGGGCGCTAGAGTGTCTTAACTTATACCTCTCTGTTTGTGAATAATAGTCAGGATACCCTTGCTATCTATGCTTCCATAAAGATAATGTCAAAATGGAAGGAAAGAAACAGTAGTACTTGGCATGGTTGAATAACAAAGTTGGTCGGGGATGAGTTATTTTCTCAGCATTTTATCTGTAAACATCTGAATGATAAAGCGATTTCTGGAATTTGATTTGTTTTTTCCAGTGGGAAATGGTCCTATCAACCGGAAGACCTAATCTGTATATTAGAGAGAATGCAAGCAAGTATATAGTTATTAAGGATGACCATGTAATTTCATTTTCTCAGGTGCTGGAAGAAACAACTATTGATAGCAAAAGATGCTCGGAGGTCTGATGTGTTGTGCCATCGGATATTTCTTAGTCATAAGCTCCTCGTATCCACTAAGAAGTACTTGGTCCTACATAAGTTTGTGGATACAGCATTCAAGAAGCTGGAGGGTGAGCTTGGTCCGATTACTGGCCTTGAAGATAAGGGTCGGGGAATTGTTGGTCGTCTTGTTGTAGGTGCTGAAGTTCAGAAGCTTTGCAGCTGCGCCATAGAGACTCTGGAATCTATTTTATCTGATGCATTAACAGCTGAGTCGCAAACCCGGAGTAAGTTTCCATTCTTCCTATTTTTTTCTCATGTATGTATACCTGTAATTGAAATGAATGCTTATGCACATATCACTTGTAACTCAGGTTCTTGTGTGGTGCCATCAAACTTCATAAAGCTTGAGGATATATCCCATGAATCTGTCACTGTAGTTTTTGACCTGGATGCATGCCCCATGCTCTCTCAAGGTTTAACTGGCTTTAACCTGTGGCACCGGAAGGCCAGCGAGGAACATTATCCCTCAAACCCAACAGGCATAGTACCGACGCCATCGACAATGCTAGTGGTCAGAGGACTTGCTCCATGTACGTGCTATGTCATCAAGGTTGTTGCATTCACCAACTCAAAGGAGATTGGGTCGTGGGAAGTCAGGACAAATACCACTAACCTTCCCAAGGAACCAGATGCAAAAGATTCAGTGCCAATGGATACTGGAAAAGATCTAAATAACACAAGCACGAAGACAAACAGCAGTGGTCTGTCGAATCCTTCTTCTGAAGACGTGGAATCGTACAATGACAGTAGCACTTCTGCCGATCTCAGCAGGTCGCCGGAAAGCGACGTTGAATACTGGACAAGTCTTGAAAAGGCACCTCATCGCCGCAATGAAGCCGCCGGTGACTCGCGAGATCTTCAAACAGGTGTTGCTGGGGGAACTGAAGTCGACAAGCTGGAGGAAGCTCCTAGGGGTTCACCATCAGCTCTAGACGACGACGACGACGATGAAGAGGAACCCGGTTCAGCTGCTGAAGCAGCTTTGCCAAAGAGGCCGTCAGAGTTGATGGTGTGCAGCCGGGAAGCTCTGAAGCAAAACCTGGCGACGATCTGCTCAGGGATTGCATCGCAGGAGCACACTGGAAGCGAGTCGGTTGCTCCACCCGAACACCACGGCTCACCGCCATGCGTCACGCAGGAAGGGACTGAGAACCGCAAGGGGGTTTCTGCAAGGTCAGTTCAAGCAAAGTCCGATGACCATATTCCTCAAGATGACAGTTCGAAGGCTGAAACGGAGGACCCTGGGAGTCTGTCATGCAAAGGAACCCCTGCTGGGAAATCCGAGGGCGGTGGATACAATGATGATGGACCATCAGAGCCCCACACATCTGCTCAAGCGCCTCCTCTTCGGAAGCCGTCGAACTTGCCGCAGCGTCGCGAGCAGGGGGTCTCACCGGAGAACGCGCCGGGTTCGCCGGTTCCTGTAGCAGGGAATGGGAGCAAGCCAAAGAACGACGGCCGTGTTCCTCAACCTTGCCCTGTGAAACCTGTGCCAGAGCCAGGAAAACCCGAGGACGCGGCGCGCACGGACACGGACGCCTATGTGTACTGTGTCAAGGTGATCAGGTGGCTGGAGTGCGAGGGCTACGTCGAGGCCGGCTTCAGGGTGAAGTTCCTGACGTGGCTGAGCCTGCGGGCGACCCGGCACGAGAAGAGGGTGGTCAGCGTGTTCGTGGACGCCTTCATCGACGACCCTGCGAGCCTTGCCGGCCAGCTAAGGGACACCTTCTCCGAGGCGATCTACAGCAAGAGGCCGCCTATGGCGCCGTAGACGTAGAGTCTCTGCGCGGAACTCGAGCGCTGGGAGGAGCGGAGATCTTCTTTTGTGAATGGAAAGATAAGGGGAGTTTCTTCATCTTTTGGAGAGACAAAAAGATAAGGGGAGCTGCCATCATCTACTGTTAGATATAACTAGCTAACCCTTGCACCAATTTCTCACTGGAACCTTATGCACTGTATAACCGTTATGTTTTGTTAACTCCCCATTCCCCTCCATTGAAAGTTAAACACACCTTAAGCAGCATGAAGCACCAGGAACTTTGCAATCTGGGACAACGCTTATTTCGAAATCTTGACGTGTTTTTGTAAGTGTGTGCTGCTTGCCAAGTTGAAGTTTGATGATTTTCAAGTTTTTTTTTTCCTTTCCATTTTTTGACAGCTTGATGATTCTCGAGCTGAATGTGCTGGCCAAGTATCAGTGTTGGTTTGCCTCGCATGTTCTCAGGAAGATTTGATCCAGCGTGAGATTCTGAGATCACTATCTCTGGATACTGTAGAAAATAGGACCAGACGTTTGCAGTGATGATCATATAGTAGTGCTGTATAGTGCAGGGCTGCAAACACTTCCTCACCTTCCAACCATAGGAACAAGTTTCTTTCCACTACCATAGGAACAAGTTTCTTTCCACTAGCAAAACTGGTCTTAACATCTGAAATCTGAACATCGCTCTGGACAATAAAAAGGCCATGATCCTTCCTCACCTTCCAACCATATGGCATTGAACATCTTTCATCGCATCAAACCTCCGGGTCTACAATGATCTGAACCCTAGTCAGCACAGTGGCTGAACTTGTTATGGTTATGTCCACCGTCCTGCTTGACTGGCTCATATATGTATCTTCACCAGCACTCCCTTCACTCAGCACGGCAGGCTGCTTAGGCTCCATTGGTAGCCTCATGCTTTCGGAGCTCAACATTGCAGCAACGTCAGTCATGGTGGGCCGATCTGCTGGATCTTCCTGAGCAACGGCGGAGCTTCGTGGAGGCGAACCTGGGCCGTCGCCCCCCCCCCCCCCCCCCCCCCAGCAAAAAGGAAACTTTTTTATTACACCTACGTATTACAGCCCGCAAAGCCCATTAATCATCTACTAGGCAGTAAGCACCGCCTTGATGCGTGCCTGGAGAAGAACGAAGCGACTCCGCAGCGAGCGACCAAACTCAGATTTCGTTGTTTGACCGGCGACCACCGACACCTGAGTGTGGGACTGTGGGGGTGGGGGCGTGGTGCACCGGCGGACTGGACGGCGGCCGCTGTGGCTTGCCGGCGTGGGGGTGGCTGCTGGCGGGCGGCCGACTAGGCTAGGGATTGGTGGTCAGAGGCTTCCTTCGGTTCTGCAGTCCTGACCTCGTCTTGTCGCCGCGCGCAGTGCCGCATTGAGATGGTGAGCAAAATACCCTTGCTGGCTCTCTCTCCCGTCTGGAAGTCGTGGAAATTTCGAGTATTTTGATTCTGAGTTTTCTTTCTTAGTTGAGGAAAATTCTAGTTAGGTCATTGATTCTGTCAATTAGATTTTGTGCTGAATAGAAAGTCTCATTTACAGAAGAAGGAAGCAGTGATGCTTAAGGGATACAATTGATGCATTTTGCAAAAGAAAAAGAAGTGATTCAGTTGAATATAAATTATCCAAGTTTCTCGATATAAATATCTAGTTGGTTGTATACATTATGTATTTGATTTTTTTTTTCTCTTGTAGCTTCGCCCCTCCTGAGATTTCCTTCAAGCTCCGCTACTGTTCCTGAGCACAGAGCAGTGCCACCTGAGCACATCGTGTTATCTCAGCGACTTCATATCTGTTCCCTAGAGACGGATCCACGAGCTCATGCAGCCTTCTGTCCTTCCACAGACACCAGGCTTGAAATGTTTTTCAGGTGATTAATTTGATGTTACGGAATTGCAATGTGAATCCAGACTCATAGATTAAATATTAGCAAAAACAATCATGAGCATAGAATTGTGAGAGATGCTGCTTGAAATCAATTTATGTTCACTTACATCTCGTACAAGATCGCCAACGGTATCCCCTCGCTTGTGGAGTATGGTGTTCTTTCGTCCGCTAATGGTCTCCAGAACCAAGATGCCAAAGCTGAAGACATCTGTCTTCAGTGAGTAAACTGCTCGAGATGCATACTCCGGAGCAATGTAACCATTGGAAAATAGCGGAAGAAGCAGAGACCAAAACTGCAATATTAGCACATTTGAACACAGAATAATGGAGTCACATTCCAAGAGAATATTATTCGGTTTCAAGTCCCTATGGACAATATGTAACATAGAGTGCTTGTGCAGGTAAACAAGCCCCTCTACCAACCCCTTGATTATTTTGAGTCTCTTAGACCAGTCTAGCAATTGTCCTTTTATCCCGTCTGTGGAATATTGAAACAGCAAGCCTTTAGATAACATAATTTTTACATATATTCTGCTCTAAATCAAATCATCACAGTTTAAAGCAATTACAACAGAAAACAAGAACATAGCAAATCAGTAACTGTCAATAAGTTTGTTCACATATTTGCTCAGAAGCACGTCTTAAAATAACGAAAAAACTAACACTCACAAATGTGGCATTTTGTACATCGCCCACACGCCTCCATCATCACTCATTTTGCCACGTATGAACAGATGACATCAGCAGGAATCTTTTGGTTTCGGCTTAAAACTGTTTTATCTCCTAATTAAAAAATTGAATTAAAAATCTGTTTTCACCATTAAATTCGTCTCGACGAGATCTTCAAAACTAGACCCCATGTTGATATGTTTAGACGAATTTTTTTTTTGCCCAAAAGTTGCCATGATGTTTACATTGTAGTTTCCTTAGTGCTTAAACTAAAGTTGCCATGTGGCAATTTTAGTTTGTAGAGCATGACAATTTTAGTTTTTTGATGATGGCAATTCAAGTACTTTGACCATGAAAATTATTTTTTGTATGGACCGTAGCAATTTTAAGTGCATGTATCATGGCAATTTTAGTTTATGGTTCATGACAGGTCTAGTTTCTTAATTCCCTGTTTTATAATATGTCAAATTTTACCTTTAAATTTAAAGAAAATATCTGAAACATATCATAGCAACTTCAATGTAAATATCATGGCAATTCATGTGCAATAGACAGGGCAACTTTTAACCCAAAAAAATTCGTCGAAATATAGTCACATGAGATCTAGTTTCGAAGATCTCGTCGCGAGGGATTTAATGGTGAAAACGGATCTTCAATCGGATTTTTTATTTAAGAGATCAAACATTTTAAAAACTGAAAATCCAAAAAGATTTACACATGCATGCATGCGGTGACGTGGCTCCCCTTCTTCGCCATAATCCATCCATGCACGCGAGCGAACTCTCTCTGGACGGCCGACCGGCAACCGCACCCACATCCAAATTGAAAGGTCCCAAACAAATCCACACACGCCGGAGGTCTCTTCGGTCCTCTGCGCCACGTCATCCAGCTGCAAACATGAAGTGATGATGATGATCATATAGCATAATCTCAAATAGCATACATAGGTAGAAAAACGAGTATTGAGATTTTTATTTTACCGAGCGGTATAGGTAAGCTAGGCCGGCAGGCCCCCAGTTGTACCCCGCATCCTAGTCCTCCAGGAAGCCGAGATACATCCATAGGGCGCAATCCCCCGAGCAGTCTTGAAAGATGACCTCCGTCGGAAGGTACCACAAATAGGCCCTCGCGTACTGCTCCACGGTCCGCTCATCGGCATCTTGCGGGCATACGGACCGGTTCTCCAGGAGCCACTTGAGCCGCACACCGGATGTTCTGTTCCCCTTCATGGGAGGGCAGTCACCGATCAGGGCGATCACCCTCTCCTGCCAGGTGGCCCTCTCCACTCGCCCAGTCAGAGCATGGCCCTCGTGAAGGAAATATGCCCTAGAGGCAATAATAAAGTTATTATTTATTTCCTTATATCATGATAAATGTTTATTATTCATGCTAGAATTGTATTAACCGGAAACATAATACATGTGTGAATACATAGACAAACAGAGTGTCACTAGTATGCCTCTACTTGACTAGCTCGTTAATCAAAGATGGTTATGTTTCCTAACCATGAACAAAGAGTTGTTATTTTATTAACGAGGTCACATCATTAGTTGAATGATCTGATTGACATGACCCATTCCATTAGCTTAGCACCCGATCGTTTAGTATGTTGCTATTGCTTTCTTCATGACTTATACATGTTCCTATAACTATGAGATTATGCAACTCCCGTTTACCGGAGGAACACTTTGGGTACTACCAAACGTCACAACGTAACTGGGTGATTATAAAGGAGTACTACAGGTGTCTCCAATGGTAGATGTTGGGTTGGCGTATTTCGAGATTAGGGTTTGTCACTCCGATTGTCGGAGAGGTATCTCTGGGCCCTCTCGGTAATACACATCACATAAAGCCTTGCAAGCATAATAACTAAGATTTTAGTTATGAGATGATGTATTACGGAACGAGTAAAGAGACTTGCCAGTAACGAGATTGAACTAGGTATTGGATACCGACGATCGAATCTCGGGCAAGTAACATACCGATGACAAAGGGAACAACGTATGTTGTTATGCGGTCTGACCGATAAAGATCTTCGTAGAATATGTAGGAGCCAATATGGGCATCCAGGTCCCGCTATTGGTTATTGACCGGAGACATGTCTCGGTCATGTCTACATTGTTCTCGAACCATAGGGTCCGCACGCTTAATGTTACGATGACAGTTATTATGAGTTTATGCATTTTGATGTACCGAAGGTTGTTCAGAGTCCCAGATGTGATCACGGACATGACGAGGAGTCTCGAAATGGTCGAGACGTAAAGATTGATATATTGGAAGCCTATGTTTGGACATCGAAAGTGTTCCGGGTGAAATCGGGATTTTACCGGAATACCGGGAGGGTTACCGGAACCCCCCGGGAGGCAAATGGGCCTATTGGGCCTTAGTGGAAAAGTGAAAGGGGCTGCCCACAAGGGCTGCGCGCCTCCCCCCCTTCCCTAGTCCTAATAGGACTAGGAGAAGGGGCCGGCCCCCCTCTTTCTCTCTTCTCTTTGGAGAATCCTATTAGGAATAGGATTGGGGGGGGGGGGGGGCGGGAGTCCTACTCCCGGTAGGAGTAGGACTCCTCCTGCGCCCCTCTCCCTGGCCGGCCGAACCCCTCCCCCTACTCCTTTATATACGGGGGCAGGGGGCACCCCATAGACACACAAGTTGATCATTGTTGATCGTTCCTTAGCCGTGTGCGGTGCCCCCTGCCACCAAATTCCACCTCGGTCATATCGTTGTAGAGCTTAGGCGAAGCCCTGCGTCGGTAGTACATCAAGATCGTCACCACGCCGTCGTGCTGACGTAACTCTTCCTCGACGCTTTGCTGGATCGGAGCCCGAGGATCGTCATCGAGCTGTACGTGTGCTAAGAACTCGGAGGTGCCGGAGTAACGGTGCTTGGATCGGTCGGATCGGGAAGAAGACGTACGACTACTTCCTCTACGTTGTGTGATCGCTTCCGCAGTCGGTCTGCGTTGGTACGTAGACAACACTCTCCCCCTCGTTGCTGTGCATCACCATGATCTTGCGTGTGCGTAGGAATTTTTTTGAAATTACTACGTTCCCCAACAGTGGCATCCGAGCCAGGTTTTTATGGTTTGATGTTATTTGCACGAGTAGAACACAAGTGAGTTGTGGGCGATACAAGTCATACTGCCTACCAGCATGTCATACTTTGGTTCGGCGGTATTGTTGGACGAGACGATCCGGACCAACCTTACGCGTACTCTTACGCGAGACCGGTTCCCTCGACGTGCTATGCACACAGATGGCTTGCGGAAGACTGTCTCTCCAACTTTAGTTGAACCAAGTGTGGCTACGCCCGGTCCTTGAGAAGGTTAAAACGGAGTCTATTTGACAAACTATCGTTGTGATTTTGATGCGTAGGTGAGATGAGTTCTTACTTAAGCCCGTAGCAGCCACGTAAAACTTGCAACAACAAAGTAGAGAACGTCTAACTTGTTTTTGCAGGGCATGTTGTGATGTGATATGGTCAAGGCATGATGCTGATTTTATTGTATGAGATGATCATGTTTTGTAACCAAGTTATCGGCAACTGGCAGGAGCCATATGGTTGTCGCTTTATTGTATGCAATGCAATCGCGATGTAATGCTTTACTTTATTACTAAGCGGTAGTGATAGTCGTGGAAGCATAAGATTGGCGAGACGACAACGATGCTACGATGGAGATCAAGGTGTCGCGCCGGTGACGATGGTGATCATGACGGTGCTTCGGAGATGGAGATCACAAGCACAAGATGATGATGGCCATATCATATCACTTATATTGATTGCATGTGATGTTTATCCTTTTATGCATCTTATCTTGCTTTGATTGACGGTAGCATTATAAGATGATCTCTCACTAAATTATCAAGAAGTGTTCTCCCTGAGTATGCACCATTGCCAAAGTTCGTCGTGCCCAGACACCACGTGATGATCGGGTGTGATAAGCTCTACGTCCATCTACAACGGGTGCAAGCCAGTTTTGCACACGCAGAATACTCAGGTTAAACTTGACGAGCCTAGCATATGCAGATATGGCCTCGGTGAAGGAAATATGCCCTAGAGGCAATAATAAAGTTATTATTTATTTCCTTATATCATGATAAATGTTTATTATTCATGCTAGAATTGTATTAACCGGAAACATAATACATGTGTGAATACATAGACAAACAAAGTGTCACTAGTATGCCTCTACTTGACTAGCTCGTTAATCAAAGATGGTTATGTTTCCTAACCATGGGCAAAAGAGTTGTTATTTGATTAACTAGGTCACATCATTAGTTGAATGATCTGATTGACATGACCCATTCCATTAGCTTAGCACCCGATCGTTTAGTATGTTGCTATTGCTTTCTTCATGACTTATACATGTTCCTATGACTATGAGATTATGCAACTCCCGTTTGCCGGAGGAACACTTTGGGTGCTACCAAACGTCACAACGTAACTGGGTGATTATAAAGGAGTACTACAGGTGTCTCCAATGGTAGATGTTGGGTTGGCGTATTTCGAGATTAGGGTTTGTCACTCCGATTGTTGGAGAGGTATCTCTGGGCCCTCTCGGTAATGCACATCACATAAGCCTTGCAAGCATAATAACTAAGATGTTAGTTATGAGATGATGTATTACGGAACGAGTAAAGAGACTTGCCAGTAACGAGATTGAACTAGGTATTGGATACCGATGATCGAATCTCGGGCAAGTAACATACCGATGACAAAGGGAACAACGTATGTTGTTATGCGGTCTGACCGATAAAGATCTTCGTAGAATATGTAGGAGCCAATATGGGCATCCAGGTCCCGCTATTGGTTATTGACCGGAAACATGTCTCGGTCATGTCTACATTGTTCTCGAACCGTAGGGTCCGCACGCTTAACGTTACGATGACAGTTATTATGAGTTTATGCATTTTGATGTACCGAAGGTTGTTCGGAGTCCCGGATGTGATCACGGACATGACGAGGAGTCTCGAAATGGTCGAGACGTAAAGATTGATATATTGGAAGCCTATGTTTGGACACCGGAAGTGTTCCGGGTGAAATCGGGATTTTACCGGAATACCGGGAGGGTTACCGGAACCCCCCGGGAGGCAAATGGGCCTATTGGGCCTTAGTGGAAAAGTGAAAAGGGGCTGCCCACAAGGGCTGCACGCCTCCCCCCTTCCCTAGTCCTATTAGGACTAGGAGAAGGGGCCGGCCCCCCTCTCTTCTCTCTTCTCTTTGGAGAGTCCTATTAGGAATAGGATTGGGGGGGAGTCCTACTCCCGGTAGGAGTAGGACTCCTCCTGCGCCTCTCTCCCTAGCCGGCCGAACCCCTCCCCCTGCTCCTTTATATACGGGGGCAGGGGGCACCCCATAGACACACAAGTTGATCATTGTTGATCGTTCCTTAGCCGTGTGCGGTGCCCCCTGCCACCAAATTCCACCTCGGTCATATCGTTGTAGAGCTTAGGCGAAGCCCTGCGTCGGTAGTACATCAAGATCGTCACCACGCCGTTGTGCTGACGGAAATCTTCCTCGACGCTTTGCTGGATCGGAGCCCGAGGATCGTCATCGAGCTGAACGTGTGCTAAGAACTCGGAGGTGCCGGAGTAACGGTGCTTGGATCGGTCGGATCGGGAAGAAGACATACGACTACTTCCTCTACGTTGTGAGATCGCTTCCGCAGTCGGTCTGCGTTGGTACGTAGACAATACTCTCCCCCTCGTTCCTATGCATCACCATGATCTTGCGTGTGCGTAGGAAAATTTTCGAAATTACTACGTTCCCCAACACTCGGAACACAGAGACCGAAAGGTCGAGCGTGAATCATATAGTAGATATGATCAACATGACGATGTTCACCATTGAAAACTACTCCATCTCTCGTGATGATCGGTTATGGTTTAGTTGATTTGGATCACGTGATCACTTAGAGGATTAGAGAGATGTCTATCTAAGTGGGAGTTCCTAAGTAATTTAATTAACTGAACTTAAACTTATCATGAACTTAGTACCTGATAGTATCTTGCTTGTTTATGTTGATTGTAGATAGATGGCTCGTGCTGTTGTTCCGTTGAATTTTAATGCGTTCCTTGAGAAAGCAAAGTTGAAAGATGATGGTAGCAATTACACGGACTGGGTCCGTAACCTGAGGATTATCCTCATTGTTGCACAGAAGAATTACGTCCTGGAAGCACAGCTGGGTGCCAGGCCTGCTGCTGGAGCAACGCCAGATGTTATGAACGTCTGGCAGAGCAAAGTTGATGACTACTCGATAGTTCAGTGTGCCATGCTTTACGGCTTAGAATCGGGACTTCAACGACGTTTTGAACGTCATGGAGCATATGAGATGTTCCAGGAGTTGAAGTTAATATTTCAAGCAAATGCCCGAATTGAGAGATATGAAGTCTCCAATAAGTTCTATAGCTGCAAGATGGAGGAGAACAGTTCTGTCAGTGAGCATATACTCAAAATGTCTGGGTATAATAATCACTTGATTCAGATGGGAGTTAATCTTCCAGATGACTGCGTCATTGACAGAATTCTCCAATCACTGCCACCAAGCTACAAGAGCTTCGTGATGAACTATAATATGCAAGGGATGAACAAGACTATTCCCGAGCTCTTCGCAATGCTGAAAGCTGCGGAGGTAGAAATCAAGAAGGAGCATCAAGTGTTGATGGTTAGCAAAACCACTAGTTTCAAGAAAAAGGGCAAAGGGAAGAAGAAGGGAAACTTCAAGAAGAACAGCAAGCAAGTTGCTGCTCAGGAGAAGAAACCCAAGTCTGGACCTAAGCCTGAAACTGAGTGCTTCTACTGCAAGCAGACTGGTCACTGGAAGCGGAACTGCCCCAAGTATTTGGCGGATAAGAAGGATGGCAAGGTGAACAAAGGTATATGTGATATACATGTTATTGATGTGTACCTTACTAGAGCTCGCAGTAGCACCTGGGTATTTGATACTGGTTCTGTTGCTAATATTTGCAACTCGAAACAGGGACTACGGAATAAGCGGACGCTAGCAAAGGACGAGGTGACGATGCGCGTGGGAAACGGTTCCAAAGTCAATGTGATCGCGGTCGGCACGCTACCTCTACATCTACCTTCGGGATTAATATTAGACCTAAATAATTGTTATTTGGTGCCAGCGTTGAGCATGAACATTATATCTGGATCTTGTTTGATGCGAGACGGTTATTCATTTAAATCAGAGAATAATGGTTGTTCTATTTATATGAGTAATATCTTTTATGGTCATGCACCTTTGAAGAGTGCTCTATTCTTGTTGAATCTCGATGATAGTGATACACATATTCATAATGTAGAAGCCAAAAGATGCAAAGTTAATAATGATAGTGCAACTTATTTGTGGCACTGCCGTTTAGGTCATATCGGTGTAAAGCGCATGAAGAAACTCCATACTGATGGGCTTTTGGAACCACTTGATTATGAATCACTTGGTACTTGCGAACCGTGCCTCATAGGCAAGATGACTAAAACACCGTTCTCCGGTACTATGGAGAGAGCAACGGATTTATTGGAAATCATACATACCGATGTATGTGGTCCGATGAATATTGAGGCTCGTGGCGGATATCGTTATTTTCTCACCTTCATAGATGATTTAAGCAGATATGGGTATATCTACTTAATGAAACATAAGTCTGAAACATTTGAAAAGTTCAAAGAATTTCAGAGTGAGGTTGAAAATCATCGTAAGAAGAAAATAAAGTTTCTACGATCTGATCGTGGAGGAGAATATTTGAGTTATGAGTTTGGTGTACATTTGAAAAATTGTGGAATAGTTTCGCAACTCACGCCACCCGGAACACCACAGCGTAATGGTGTGTCCGAACGTCGTAATTGTACTTTACTAGATATGGTGCGATCTATGATGTCTCTTACTGATTTACCGCTATTGTTTTGGGGTTATGCTTTAGAGACGGCCGCATTCACGTTAAATAGGGCACCATCAAAATCCGTTGAGACGACACCTTATGAACTATGGTTTGGCAAGAAACCAAAGTTGTCGTTTCTTAAAGTTTGGGGCTGCGATGCTTATGTCAAAAAGCTTCAACCTGATAAGCTCGAACCCAAATCGGAGAAATGTGTCTTCATAGGATATCCAAAGGAAACTATTGGATACACCTTCTATCATAGATCCGAAGGCAAGACTTTTGTTGCTAAATTCGGAAACTTTCTAGAGAAGGAGTTTCTCTCGAAAGAAGTGAGTGGGAGGAAAGTAGAACTTGACGAGGTAACTGTACCTGCTCCCTTATTGGAAAATAGTACATCACAGAAAACTGTTTCTGCGACACCTATACCAATTAGTGAGGAAGCTAATGATGATGATCATGAAACTTCAGGACAAGATACTACTGAACCACGTAGATCAACCAGAGTGAGATCCGCACCAGAGTGGTACGGTAATCCAGTTCTGGAAGTCATGCTACTAGATCATGATGAACCTACGAACTATGAAGAAGCGATGGTGAGCCCAGATTCCGCAAAGTGGCTTGAGGCCATGAAATCTGAGATGGGATCCATGTATGAGAACAAAGTATGGACTTTGGTTGACTTGCCCGATGATCGGCAAGCAATTGAGAATAAATGGATCTTCAAAAAAAAGACTGACGCTGACGGTAATGTTACTGTCTATAAAGCTCGACTTGTCGCAAAAGGTTTTCGACAAGTTCAAGGGGTTGACTACGATGAGACCTTCTCACCCGTAGCGATGCTTAAATCCGTCAGAATCATGTTAGCAATTGCCGCATTTTATGATTATGAAATATGGCAGATGGATGTCAAAACTGCATTCCTGAATGGATTTTTAGAAGAAGAGTTGTATATGATGCAACCAGAAGGTTTTGTCGATCCAAAGGGAGCTAACAAAGTATGCAAACTCCAGCGATCCATTTATGGACTGGTGCAAGCATCTCGGAGTTGGAATAAACGCTTTGATAGTGTGATCAAAGCATTTGGCTTTGTACAGACTTTTGGAGAAGCCTGTATTTACAAGAAAGTGAGTGGGAGCTCTGTAGCATTTCTGATATTATATGTGGATGACATATTGCTGATTGGAAATGATATAGAATTTCTGGATAGCATAAAGGGATACTTGAATAAAAGTTTTTCGATGAAAGACCTCGGGGAAGCTGCTTACATATTAGGCATAAAGATCTATAGAGATAGATCAAGACGCTTAATTGGACTTTCACAAAGCACATACCTTGACAAGATTTTGAAAAAATTCAAAATGGATCAAGCAAAGAAAGGGTTCTTGCCTGTGTTACAAGGTGTGAAGTTGAGTCAAACTCAATGCCCGACCACTGCAGAAGATAGAGAAAAAATGAAAGAAGTTCCCTATGCGTCAGCCATAGGCTCTATCTGTTGGGGAACGTAGTAATTTCAAAAAATTTCCTACGCACACGCAAGATCATGGTGATGCACAGCAACGAGATGGGAGAGTGTTGTCTACGTACCAACGCAGACCGACTGCGGAAGCGATCACACAACGTAGAGGAAGTAGTCGTACATCTTCTTCCCGATCCGACCGATCCAAGCACCGTTACTCCGGCACCTCCGAGTTCTTAGCACACGTTCAGCTCGATGACGATCCTCGGGCTCCGATCCAGCAAAGCGTCGAGGAAGAGTTCCGTCAGCACGACGGCGTGGTGACGATCTTGATGTACTACCGACGCAGGGCTTCGCCTAAGCACTACAACGGTATGATCGAGGTGGAATTTGGTGGCAGGGGGCACCGCACACGGCTAAGGAACGATCTCAAGGATCAACTTGTGTGTCTTGGGGTGTCCCCTGCCCCCGTATATAAAGGTTGGAGGGAGGGGGGCTGGCCGGCCAGAGAGAGGGAGGCGCAGGGGGAGTCCTACTCCTACCGGGAGTAGGACTCCCCCCTCCAATCCTATTCCAACTAGGACTCTCAAGGGGGAAAGGAGAGAGAGGGGGGCCGGCCCCTTCTCCTAGTCCTACTAGGACTTGGGGAAAGGGGGGGGCGCGCGGCTAGGCTGTGGGCTGCCCCTTTTCTCTTTTCCACTAAGGCCCAATAGGCCCATTAGTCTCCCGGGGGGTTCCGGTAACCCTCCCGGTATTCCGGTAAAATCCCGATTTTACCCGGAACACTTCCTATGTCCAAACATAGTCTTCCAATATATCAATCTTTACGTCTCGACCATTTCGAGACTCCTCGTCATGTCCGTGATCTTATCCGGGACTCCGAACAACCTTCGGTACATCAAAATGCATAAACTCATAATAACTGTCATCGTAACGTTAAGCGTGCGGACCCTACGGTTCGAGAACAATGTAGACATGACCGAGACACGTCTCCGGTCAATAACCAATAGCGGGACCTGGATGCCCATATTGGCTCCTACATATTCTACGAAGATCTTTATCGGTCAGACCGCATAACAACATACGTTGTTCCCTTTGTCATCGGTATGTTACTTGCCCGAGATTCGATCGTTGGTATCCAATACCTAGTTCAATCTCGTTACCGGCAAGTCTCTTTACTCGTTCCGTAATACATCATCTCACAACTAACATATTAGTTGCAGTGCTTGCAAGGCTTATGTGATGTGCATTACCGAGAGGGCCCAGAGATACCTCTCCGACAATCGGAGTGACAAACCCTAATCTCGAAATACGCCAACCCAACATCTGCCATTGGAGACACCTGTAGTACTCCTTTATAATCACCCAGTTACGTTGTGACATTTGGTAGTACCCAAAGTGTTCCTCCGGTAAACGGGAGTTGCATAATCTCATAGTTATAGGAACATGTATAAGTCATGAAGAAAGCAATAGCAACATACTAAACGATCGGGTGCTAAGCTAATGGAATGGGTCATGTCAATCAGATCATTCTACTAATGATGTGACCTCGTTAATCAAATAACAACTCTTTGTTCATGGTTAGGAAACATAACCATCTTTAATTAACGAGCTAGTCAAGTAGAGGCATACTAGTGACACTCTGTTGGTCTATGTATTCACACATGTATTATGTTTCCGGTTAATACAATTCTAGCATGAATAATAAACATTTATCATGATATAAGGAAATAAATAATAACTTTATTATTGCCTCTAGGGCATATTTCCTTCAGTCTCCCACTTGCACTAGAGTCAATAATCTAGATTACACAGTAATGATTCTAACACCCATGGAGCCTTGGTGCTGATCATGTTTTGCTCGTGGAAGAGGCTTAGTCAACGGGTCTGCCACATTCAGATCCGTATGTATCTTGCAAATCTCTATGTCTCCCACCTGGACTAAATACCGGATGGAGTTGAAGCGTCTCTTGATGTGTTTGGTCCTTTTGTGAAATCTGGATTCCTTTGCCAAGGCAATTGCACCAGTATTGTCACAAAAGATTTTCATTGGACCCGATGCACTAGGTATGACACCTAGATCGGATATGAACTCCTTCATCCAGACTCCTTCGTTTGCTGCTTCCGAAGCAGCTATGTACTCCGCTTCACATGTAGATCCCGCTACGACGCTTTGTTTAGAACTGCACCAACTGACAGCTCCATCGTTTAAAGTAAACACGTATCCGGTTTGCGATTTAGAATCGTCCGGATCAGTGTCAAAGCTTGCATCAACGTAACCTCTTACGGTGAGCTCTTTGTCACCTCCATATACGAGAAACATATCCTTAGTCCTTTTCAGGTATTTCAGGATGTTCTTGACCGCTGTCCAGTGATCCATTCCTGGATTACTTTGGTACCTCCCTGCTAAACTTATAGCAAGGCACACATCAGGTCTGGTACACAGCATTGCATACATGATAGAGCCTATGGCTGAAGCATAGGGAACATCTTTCATTTTCTCTCTATCTTCTGCAGTGGTCGGGCATTGAGTCTGACTCAACTTCACACCTTGTAACACAGGCAAGAACCCTTTCTTTGCTTGATCCATTTTGAACTTCTTCAAAATCTTGTCAAGGTATGTGCTCTGTGAAAGTCCAATTAAGCGTTTTGATCTATCTCTATAGATCTTTATGCCTAATATGTAAGCAGCTTCCCCGAGGTCTTTCATCGAAAAACTTTTATTCAAGTATCCCTTTATGCTATCCAGAAATTCTATATCATTTCCAATCAGCAATATGTCATCCACATATAATATCAGAAATGCTACAGAGCTCCCACTCACTTTCTTGTAAATACAGGCTTCTCCAAAATTCTGTATAAAGCCAAATGCTTTGATCACACTATCAAAGCGTTTATTCCAACTCCGAGATGCTTGCACCAGTCCATAAATGGATCGCTGGAGTTTGCACACTTTGTTAGCTCCCTTTGGATCGACAAAACCTTCTAGTTGTATCATATACAACTCTTCTTCCAGAAATCCATTCAGGAATGCAGTTTTGACATCCATCTGCCATATTTCATAATCACAAAATGCGGCAATTGCTAACATAATTCTGACGGACTTAAGCATCGCTACGGGTGAGAAGGTCTCATCGTAGTCAACCCCTTGAACTTGTCGAAAACCTTTCACGACAAGTCGAGCTTTATAGACAGTAATATTACCGTTAGCGTCAGTCTTTTTCTTGAAGATCCATTTATTCTCAATTGCTTGCCGATCATCGGGCAAGTCAACCAAAGTCCATACTTTGTTTTCATACATGGATCCCATCTCAGATTTCATGGCCTCAAGCCACTTTGCGGAATCTGGGATCACCATCGCTTCTTCATAGTTCGTAGGTTCATCATGATCTAGTAGCATGACTTCCAGAACTGGATTATCGTACCACTCTGGTGCAGATCTCACTCTGGTTGATCTACGTGGTTCAGTAGTATCTTGTCCTGAAGCTTCATGATCATCATCATTAGCTTCCTCACTAATTGGTATAGGTGTCGCAGAAACAGTTTTCTGTGATGTACTATTTTCCAATAAGGGAGCAGGTACAGTTACCTCGTCAAGTTCTACTTTCCTCCCACTCACTTCTTTCGAGAGAAACTCCTTCTCTAGAAAGTTTCCGAATTTAGCAACAAAAGTCTTGCCTTCGGATCTGTGATAGAAGGTGTATCCAATAGTTTCCTTTGGATATCCTATGAAGACACATTTCTCTGATTTGGGTTCGAGCTTATCAGGTTGAAGCTTTTTGACATAAGCATCGCAGCCCCAAACTTTAAGAAATGACAACTTTGGTTTCTTGCCAAACCATAGTTCATAAGGTGTCGTCTCAACGGATTTTGATGGTGCCCTATTTAACGTGAATGCGGCCGTCTCTAAAGCATAACCCCAAAACGATAGCGGTAAATCAGTAAGAGACATCATAGATCACACCATATCTAGTAAAGTACGATTACGATGTTCGGACACACCATTACGCTGTGGTGTTCCGGGTGGCGTGAGTTGCGAAACTATTCCACAATTTTTCAAATGTACACCAAACTCGTAACTCAAATATTCTCCTCCACGATCAGATCGTAGAAACTTTATTTTCTTGTTACGATGATTTTCAACCTCACTCTGAAATTCTTTGAACTTTTCAAATGTTTCAGACTTATGTTTCATTAAGTAGATATACCCATATCTGCTTAAATCATCTGTGAAGGTGAGAAAATAACGATATCCGCCACGAGCCTCAATATTCATCGGACCACATACATCGGTATGTATGATTTCCAATAAATCCGTTGCTCTCTCCATAGTACCGGAGAACGGTGTTTTAGTCATCTTGCCTATGAGGCACGGTTCGCAAGTACCAAGTGATTCATAATCAAGTGGTTCCAAAAGCCCATCAGTATGGAGTTTCTTCATGCGCTTTACACCGATATGACCTAAACGGCAGTGCCACAAATAAGTTGCACTATCATTATTAACTTTGCATCTTTTGGCTTCTACATTATGAATATGTGTATCACTATCATCGAGATTCAACAAGAATAGAGCACTCTTCAAAGGTGCATGACCATAAAAGATATTACTCATATAAATAGAACAACCATTATTCTCTGATTTAAATGAATAACCGTCTCGCATCAAACAAGATCCAGATATAATGTTCATGCTCAACGCTGGCACCAAATAACAATTATTTAGGTCTAATATTAATCCCGAAGGTAGATGTAGAGGTAGCGTGCCGACCGCGATCACATTGACTTTGGAACCGTTTCCCACGCGCATCGTCACCTCGTCCTTTGCTAGCGTCCGCTTATTCCGTAGTCCCTGTTTCGAGTTGCAAATATTAGCAACAGAACCAGTATCAAATACCCAGGTGCTACTGCGAGCTCTAGTAAGGTACACATCAATAACATGTATATCACATATACCTTTGTTCACCTTGCCATCCTTCTTATCCGCCAAATACTTGGGGCAGTTCCGCTTCCAGTGACCAGTCTGCTTGCAGTAGAAGCACTCAGTTTCAGGCTTAGGTCCAGACTTGGGTTTCTTCTCCTGAGCAGCAACTTGCTTGCTGTTCTTCTTGAAGTTTCCCTTCTTCTTCCCTTTGCCCTTTTTCTTGAAACTAGTGGTTTTGCTAACCATCAACACTTGATGCTCCTTCTTGATTTCTACCTCCGCAGCTTTCAGCATTGCAAAGAGCTCAGGAATAGTCTTGTTCATCCCTTGCATATTATAGTTCATCACGAAGCTCTTGTAGCTTGGTGGCAGTGATTGGAGAATTCTGTCAATGACGCAGTCATCTGGAAGATTAACTCCCATCTGAATCAAGTGATTATTATACCCAGACATTTTGAGTATATGCTCACTGACAGAACTGTTCTCCTCCATCTTGCAGCTATAGAACTTATTGGAGACTTCATATCTCTCAATTCGGGCATTTGCTTGAAATATTAACTTCAACTCCTGGAACATCTCATATGCTCCATGACGTTCAAAACGTCGTTGAAGTCCTGATTCTAAGCCGTAAAGCATGGCACACTGAACTATCGAGTAGTCATCAGCTTTGCTCTGCCAGACGTTCATAACATCTGGCGTTGCTCCAGCAGCAGGCCTGTCACCCAGCGGTGCTTCCAGGACGTAATTCTTCTGTGCAGCAATGAGGATAATCCTCAGGTTACGGACCCAGTCCGTGTAATTGCTACCATCATCTTTCAACTTTGCTTTCTCAAGGAACGCATTAAAATTCAACGGAACAACAGCACGAGCCATCTATCTACAATCAACATAAACAAGCAAGATACTATCAGGTACTAAGTTCATGATAAGTTTAAGTTCAGTTAATCAAATTACTTAGGAACTCCCACTTAGATAGACATCCCTCTAATCTTATAAGTGATCACGTGATCCAAATCAACTAAACCATAATCGATCATCACGTGAGATGGAGTAGTTTTCAATGGTGAACATCGTTATGTTGATCATATCTACTATATGATTCACGCTCGACCTTTCGGTCTCCGTGTTCCGAGGCCATATCTGTATATGCTTGGCTCGTCAAGTATAACCTGAGTATTCTGCGTGTGCAACTGTTTTGCACCCGTTGTATTTGGACGTAGAGCTTATCACACCCGATCATCACGTGGTGTCTGCGCACGACGAACTTTGGCAACGGTGCATACTCAGGGAGAACACTTCTTGATAATTTAGTGAGAGATCATCTTATAATGCTACCGTCAATCAAAGCAAGATAAGATGCATAAAAGGATAAACATGACATGCAATCAATATAAGTGATATGATATGGCCATCATCATCTTGTGCTTGTGATCTCCATCTCCGAAGCACCGTCATGATCACCATCGTCACCGGCGCGACACCTTGATCTCCATCGTAGCATCGTTGTCATCTCGCCAATCTTATGCTTCCACGACTATCACTACCGCTTAGTAATAAAGTAAAGCATTACATCGCGATTGCATTGCATACAATAAAGCGACAACCATATGGCTCCTGCCGGTTGCCGATAACTCGGTTACAAAACATGATCATCTCATACAATAAAATCAGCATCATGCCTTGACCATATCACATCACAACATACCCTGCAAAAACAAGTTAGACGTCCTCTACTTTGTTGTTGCAAGTTTTACGTGGCTGCTACGGGCTTAAGTAAGAACTCATCTCACCTACGCATCAAAACCACAACGATAGTTCGTCAAATAGACTCCGTTTTAACCTTCTCAAGGACCGGGCGTAGTCACACTTGGTTCAACTAAAGTTGGAGAGACAGTCTTCCGCAAGCCATCTATGTGCAAAGCACGTCGAGGGAACCGGTCTCGCGTAAGAGTACGCGTAAGGTTGGTCCGGATCGTCTCACCCAACAATACCGCCGAACCAAAGTATGACATGCTGGTAGGCAGTATGACTTGTATCGCCCACAACTCACTTGTGTTCTACTCGTGCAAATAACATCAAACCATAAAACCTAGGCTCGGATGCCACTGTTGGGGAACGTAGTAATTTCGAAAATTTTCCTACGCACACGCAAGATCATGGTGATGCACAGCAACGATATGGGAGAGTGTTGTCTACGTACCAACGCAGACCGACTGCGGAAGCGATCACACAACGTAGAGGAAGTAGTCGTACGTCTTCTTCCCGATCCGACCGATCCAAGCACCGTTACTCCGGCACCTCCGAGTTCTTAGCACACGTTCAGCTCGATGACGATCCTCGGGCTCCGATCCAGCAAAGCGTCGAGGAAGAGTTCCGTCAGCACGACGGCGTGGTGACGATCTTGATGTACTACCGACGCAGGGCTTCGCCTAAGCACTACAACGGTATGATCGAGGTGGAATTTGGTGGCAGGGGGCACCGCACACGGCTAAGGAACGATCTCAAGGATCAACTTGTGTGTCTTGGGGTGTCCCCTGCCCCCGTATATAAAGGTTGGAGGGAGGGGGGCTGGCCGGCCAGAGAGAGGGAGGCGCAGGGGGAGTCCTACTCCTACCGGGAGTAGGACTCCCCCCTCCAATCCTATTCCAACTAGGACTCTCAAGGGGGAAAGGAGAGAGAGGGGGGCCGGCCCCTTCTCCTAGTCCTACTAGGACTTGGGGAAAGGGGGGGCGCACGGCTAGGCTGTGGGCTGCCCCTTTTCTCTTTTCCACTAAGGCCCAATAGGCCCATTAGTCTCTCGGGGGGTTCCGGTAACCCTCCCGGTATTCCGGTAAAATCCCGATTTTACCCGGAACACTTCCTATGTCCAAACATAGTCTTCCAATATATCAATCTTTACATCTCGACCATTTCGAGACTCCTCGTCATGTCCGTGATCTTATCCGGGACTCCGAACAACCTTCGGTACATCAAAATGCATAAACTCATAATAACTGTCATCGTAACGTTAAGCGTGCGGACCCTACGGTTTGAGAACAATGTAGACATGACCGAGACACGTCTCCGGTCAATAACCAATAGCGGGACCTGGATGCCCATATTGGCTCCTACATATTCTACGAAGATCTTTATCGGTCAGACCGCATAACAACATACGTTGTTCCCTTTGTCATCGGTATGTTACTTGCCCGAGATTCGATCGTCGGTATCCAATACCTAGTTCAATCTCGTTACCGGCAAGTCTCTTTACTCGTTCCGTAATACATCATCTCACAACTAACATATTAGTTGAAGTGCTTGCAAGGCTTATGTGATGTGCATTACCGAGAGGGCCCAGAGATACCTCTCCGACAATCGGAGTGACAAACCCTAATCTCGAAATACGCCAACCCAACATCTACCATTGGAGACACCTGTAGTACTCCTTTATAATCACCCAGTTACGTTGTGACGTTTGGTAGTACCCAAAGTGTTCCTCCGGTAAACGGGAGTTGCATAATCTCATAGTTATAGGAACATGTATAAGTCATGAAGAAAGCAATAGCAACATACTAAACGATCGGGTGCTAAGCTAATGGAATGGGTCATGTCAATCAGATCATTCTACTAATGATGTGACCTCGTTAATCAAATAACAACTCTTTGTTCATGGTTAGGAAACATAACCATCTTTAATTAACGAGCTAGTCAAGTAGAGGCATACTAGTGACACTCTGTTGGTCTATGTATTACACATCTATTATGTTTCCGGTTAATACAATTCTAGCATGAATAATAAACATTTATCATGATATAAGGAAATAAATAATAACTCTATTATTGCCTCTAGGGCATATTTCCTTCACTATCATGTATGCAATGCTGTGTACCAGACCTGATGTGTGCCTTGCTATAAGTTTAGTAGGGAGGTACCAAAGTAATCCAGCAGTGGACCACTGGACAGCGGTCAAGAACATCCTGAAATACCTGAAAAGGACTAAGGATATGTTTCTTGTATATGGAGGTGACAAAGAGCTCACCGTAAGAGGTTACGTTGATGCAAGCTTTGACACTGATCCGGACGATTCTAAATCGCAAACCGGATACGTGTTTACTTTAAACGGTGGAGCTGTCAGTTGGTGCAGTTCTAAACAAAGCGTCGTAGCGGGATCTACATGTGAAAGCGGAGTACATAGCTGCTTCGGAAGCAGCGAACGAAGGAGTCTGGATGAAGGAGTTCATATCCGATCTAGGTGTCATACCTAGTGCATCGGGTCCAATGAAAATCTTTTGTGACAATACTGGTGCAATTGCTTTGGCAAAGGAATCCAGATTTCACAAAAGGACCAAACACATCAAGAGACGCTTCAACTCCATTTGGGATTTAGTCCAGGTGGGAGACATAGAGATTTGCAAGATACATACGGATCTGAATATTGCAGACCCGTTGACTAAGCCTCTTCCACGAGCAAAACATGATCAGCACCAAGGCTCCATGGGTGTTAGACTCATTACTGTGTAATCTAGATTATTGACTCTAGTGCAAGTGGGAGACTGAAGGAAATATGCCCTAGAGGCAATAATAAAGTTATTATTTATTTCCTTATATCATGATAAATGTTTATTATGAAGGAAATATGCCCTAGAGGCAATAATAAAGTTATTATTTATTTCCTTATATCATGATAAATGTTTATTATTCATGCTAGAATTGTATTAACCGGAAACATAATACATGTGTGAATACATAGACCAACAGAGTGTCACTAGTATGCCTCTACTAGACTAGCTCGTTAATCAAAGATGGTTATGTTTCCTAACCATGAACAAAGAGTTGTTATTTGATTAACGAGGTCACATCATTAGTTGAATGATCTGATTGACATGACCCATTTCATTAGCTTAGCACCCGATCGTTTAGTATGTTGCTATTGCTTTCTTCATGACTTATACATGTTCCTATAACTATGAGATTATGCAACTCCCGTTTACCGGAGGAACACTTTGGGTACTACCAAACGTCACAACGTAACTGGGTGATTATAAAGGAGTACTACAGGTGTCTCCAATGGTAGATGTTGGGTTGGCGTATTTCGAGATTAGGGTTTGTCACTCCGATTGTCGGAGAGGTATCTCTGGGCCCTCTCGGTAATACACATCACATAAGCCTTGCAAGCACTGCAACTAATATGTTAGTTGTGAGATGATGTATTACAGAACGAGTAAAGAGACTTGCCGGTAACGAGATTGAACTAGGTATTGGATACCGACGATCGAATCTCGGGCAAGTAACATACCGATGACAAAGGGAACAACGTATGTTGTTATGCGGTCTGACCGATAAAGATCTTCGTAGAATATGTAGGAGCCAATATGGGCATCCAGGTCCCGCTATTGGTTATTGACCGGAGACGTGTCTCGGTCATGTCTACATTGTTCTCGAACCGCAGGGTCCGCACGCTTAACGTTACGATGACAGTTATTATGAGTTTATGCATTTTGATGTACCGAAGGTTGTTCGGAGTCCCGGATGAGATCACGGACATGACGAGGAGTCTCGAAATGGTCGAGACGTAAAGATTGATATATTGGAAGCGTATGTTTGGGCACCGGAAGCGTTCCGGGTGAAATCGGGATTTTTCCGGATTACCGGGAGGGTTACCGGAACCCCCCGGGAGGTAAATGGGCCTATTGGGCCTTAGTGGAAAAGAGAGAAGAGGCAGCCCACAAGCCTAGCCGGCGCCCCCCTTTCCCAAGTCCTAATAGGACTAGGAGAGGTGGGCCGGCCCCCTCTTTCTCCTTCCCCCCCAAGAATCCTAGTTGGAATAGGATTGGAGGGGAGGAGTCCTACTCCCGGTGGGAGTAGGACTCAGGCCTCCCTCCTAGCCGGCCGAACCCCCTGCCCCTGGCCTTTATATACGGGGGCAGGGGGCACCCCAAGACACACAACTTGATCCTTGAGATCGTTCCTTAGCCGTGTGCGGTGCCCCCTGCCACCAAATTCCACCTCGATCATACCGTTACAGTGCTTAGGCGAAGCCCTGCGTCGGTAGTACATCAAGATCGTCACCACGCCGTCGTGCTGACGGAACTCTTCCTCGACGCTTTGCTGGATCGGAGCCCGAGGAACGTCATCGAGCTGAACGTGTGCTAAGAACTCGGAGGTGCCGGAGTAACGGTGCTTGGATCGGTCGGATCGGGAAGAAGACGTACGACTACTTCCTCTACGTTGTGTGATCGCTTCCGCAGTCGGTCTGCGTTGGTACGTAGACAACACTCTCCCCTCTCGTTGCTGTGCATCACCATGATCTTGCGTGTGCGTAGGAAATTTTTGAAATTACTGCGTTCCCCAACATATTATTCATGCTAGAATTGTATTAACCGGAAACATAATACATGTGTGAATACATAGACAAACAGAGTGTCACTAGTATGCCTCTACTTGACTAGCTCATTAATCAAAGATGGTTATGTTTCCTAACCATGAACAAAGAGTTGTTATTTGATTAACGAGGTCACATCATTAGTTGAATGATTTGATTGACATGACCCATTCCATTAGCTTAGCACCCGATCGTTTAGTATGTTGCTATTGCTTTCTTCATGACTTATACATGTTCCTATAACTATGAGATTATGCAACTCCCGTTTACCGGAGGAACACTTTGGGTACTACCAAACGTCACAACGTAACTGGGTGATTATAAAGGAGTACTACAGGTGTCTCCAATGGTAGATGTTGGGTTGGCGTATTTCGAAATTAGGGTTTGTCACTCCGATTGTCGGAGAGGTATCTCTGGGCCCTCTCGGTAATACACATCACATAAAGCCTTGCAAGCATAATAACTAAGATGTTAGTTATGAGATGATGTATTACGGAACGAGTAAAGAGACTTGCCAGTAACGAGATTGAACTAGGTATTGGATACCGACGATCGAATCTCGGGCAAGTAACATACCGATGACAAAGGGAACAACGTATGTTGTTATGCGGTCTGACCGATAAAGATCTTCGTAGAATATGCAGGAGCCAATATGGGCATCCAGGTCCCGCTATTGGTTATTGACCGGAGACATGTCTCGGTCATGTCTACATTGTTCTCGAACCGTAGGGTCCGCACGCTTAACGTTACGATGACAGTTATTATGAGTTTATGCATTTTGATGTACCAAAGGTTGTTCGGAGTCCCAGATGTGATCACGGACATGACGAGGAGTCTCGAAATGGTCGAGACGTAAAGATTGATATATTGGAAGCCTATGTTTGGACATCAGAAGTGTTCCGGGTGAAATCGGGATTTTACCGGAATACCGGGAGGGTTACCGGAACCCCCCGGGAGGCAAATGGGCCTATTGGGCCTTAGTGGAAAAGTGAAAGGGGCTGCCCACAAGGGCTGCGCGCCTCCCCCCTTCCCTAGTCCTATTAGGACTAGGAGAAGGGGCCGGCCCCCCTCTTTCTCTCTTCTCTTTGGAGAATCCTATTAGGAATAGGATTGGGGGGGGGAGTCCTACTCCCGGTAGGAGTAGGGCTCCTCCTGCGCCCCTCTCCCTGGCCGGCCGAACCCCTCCCCCTGCTCCTTTATATATGGGGGCAGGGGGCACCCCATAGACACACAAGTTGATCATTGTTGATCGTTCCTTAGCCGTGTGCGGTGCCCCCTACCACCAAATTCCACCTCGGTCATATCGTTGTAGAGCTTAGGCGAAGCCCTGCGTCGGCAGTACATCAAGATCGTCACCACGCCGTCGTGCTGACGGAACTCTTCCTCGACGCTTTGCTGGATCGGAGCCCGAGGATCGTCATCGAGCTGTACGTGTGCTAAGAACTCGGAGGTGCCGGAGTAACGGTGCTTGGATCGGTCGGATCGGGAAGAAGACGTACGACTACTTCCTCTACGTTGTGTGATCGCTTCCGCAGTCGGTCTGCGTTGGTACGTAGACAACACTCTCCCCCTCGTTGCTGTGCATCACCATGATCTTGCATGTGCGTAGGAATTTTTTTGAAATTACTACGTTCCCCAACACCTCGATGGGCAGGGCCATGATCATGCCAAAGTCCTCGAGAGTCACTGTCATCTCACCACAGGTAAGATGGAAAGCTGTGCGTCTTGGGGCGCCACCGGTCGATCAATGCCGTAAGAGCTGAGTGGACGAGCGTCGGCGACTGTCTTTTGAACTGAAGAACGAAACTCAACATCCGTGCTCTCCTGAAGTACGGAGTGTAGCACTCATCGTACTACATCTGCACGGCCTTCATGTGGCCCCTCATCCGCAATGGGGGGAGCATCTGTCAAAATGTAAACGGAATTGTTAGTAACTAATTTTGTCATAATAAACAATACAACAAATTGACGATAGAGATTACCACTCCGTTCTCCATAAAACGGGAGCGGTGAGCGTTGTCAAAAGCATGATCAAGCATGGTGTACTTCACGCCGATTTATGGCGCAAGGAGGGCGCCTATAACAATTAGAAATGATGTCATTTTCAACCAACTTGTATCATTTGAACAAGCATGAACATATCAAGTTCAAATATAAATGAATCATATTCAACCAACATTCATCATTTATCATATATTCGACCAATATAAATGATCAATGTAAATGAATCATATTCAACCAACATCATTCATTCAACAACATTCCAACATCACTAATGCACTTGTTTATTCAATATTTATAAGAAAATTGCATATACATTATTCACCAAAACCCGTCATATGACCATTTGTTTAAAAAAATGCATATACATAATTCAATCATATGTACGCAACTACTTACAATCCCTCCAACATCAATCATATCACCATTTGTTCAAAAATAATGTTAATCTCCAACTACCTTCGTGATGAACTAGGGTTTATATCAAAACTACATATAATCTCCACAACTAGTTATTAGAGTTCATATTCAACCATATACATCATACAGAATCAACCTAAGCAATCCTAGGATAAAAACAAAGTAAGAAAATAGGTTTATTTGCACCAAATAATGCATCAAATCGAAAGTGTTTCGAGTAGAACTAATTGGAGGGATTGAAAGAGCTTACTTTTCCCGTTTCGGATCCATCTCGATCCGCAAAAATGGTGGCCAAATGAAGAAGATCGGAGGGGGAGTGGAGGGGATGAGAGAGAGCTTGTGCTCTCTGTTCTTGCGGCACAGCGCGACTGGGGAGAAGAAGATGGGGGCTGGTTGGTGGGTGGGCCCCACGAGCCGGCCCCACAGGCTTATAAGGTTTCAACACCTACCGCCAGAGTCTACAGCGGCAGGGCTACATAGCCTACCACCGTGAGCTCTGGCGGTAGGAGGATGACAGGAGACGGTTCCGTCTACTTGAGGCTGACGTGGATGAGTGGGCTACTGCCGCTCCATGTGGCGGTAGCCTGTATTTTCCTACCGCCATGGTCCTTGGCGACAGGTAAAAGGGTCAGATCCCGAAAAAGTTTCAAACAGGGGTCAGATCTCGCTTATTTTTGCCAAAAGGGTCAAAACACAAAATTTTGCCTCCACTCGGCGTCGCTGCGGGAGCTTGTCATGGAGAACATCTTGACACGCCGAATCGACATTGTTTCTCCCATCCTTAAGCAATTGACGCTGTCCTTACGGGCCGATGATCGACAATGCATCATGGCAGTGGCTCTATCACAATGGAACTGTTGTATTTGGTCTTTGGACCCTAGAGAAGCTGAGGCTACAGACGGCAGAGGGACCAGGACAACTCCCTTCGCTGCTCATTCATGCCTTGTATGTCTCCTCTTTTGGTCAATTTACTGATATCATTCACCAGCTAAACTTAACTTTATGAATGATATGTACATATGCAACAAATTGTTTTTTCAGAGTTGGTATATTTTTTCCAATGAGGGAGCCAACTTTGCACAAGAGATAGAGAAGCATATGGTTGCTGACTTCTTTGCTTTGGAGCTACATCTGACAACAACAGGCCATGTTTTTGGAGGATTTGTGTTGCATCTTTTTGGATTGATTCGGATCTGCAGTGTTATACGAAGACTTAAGGTCATCTGAGTCGGACAGAGATCACGGGTAATGCTCCGTCTGCTTTATATCTCAAATTCTCAATAATACATTTTCTAACCATTCACATCTTTGGTACAATTAGGGGGGGAAATCATGCCCTGCAAATTGTCCTTGTGAGTTTACAAACTGGAGGACCCAAATTATCTCCTTGACTCCCCTTGAAGATTTAGAAATTGATGGCATCGAAGCAGAGGATCATGAGCTTGATTTCTTGAAATTGATATTCCGTTCTGCAAGTGATTGTGAATCTGTCAGATGAGATCTCGTCGGGTGATGATACAATCACGAAAGTATGCGACATCTTCAGGGGGTACCCTTCTGTGAAATGTAATGTTTATCTTAGCTCTGGTAAGTGAGATGCAACAAGAATATAAAGTCAATCTGTCATCGATTTTCATGTTGTGCAAAATCTCTATAGTTGTTGCAATGTGCCGTTTATATGCCAATTATAAGGTTTGGCTGTACATGTATATATCCAGTTATCACCTTTTAATATTTTACTAGTTATTACTAATACACAATTGCATGCTTTCAATGTGTGTTAGGGAAAAAACATATGATATATACTGCTGAATTTGTGTGCATATTCCCTTGTATTTTTATAAAACTGAAGCTGAATGGCGGATGGAGTTAGAATATCTGAAAGTTTTTATGTAGTACTTTGGTTGCGCTTTTGCTTTATGCAATCTTTCATATTAGCAGTGCCCTTTCTTTTTTGCATCTATACTCAGTAACCAAAGAAAACTTTCTTATTAGCTGAGTCTACGTCAATATCATTGGTCTTTAGGATTGGCCGCCCAAAATTATTTAATTCCAGTTAGAGCAAGTACTCCCTATGTAGAAATATAACAGCATTTAGATCACTAGAGTAGTGTTCTAAACACTCTTATATTTCTTTACAGAGGAGTACTATGCTAATTTTTGTCTCTGATGTCAGCATATATTGCGACTTACTCCCTCCCTTCCTAAATTTAAGTCTTTGTAGAGATTTCACTATAGACCACATACGGATGTATGTAGATGCATTTTAGAGTGTAGATTCACTCATTTTGCTTTGTATGTAGACCATAATGGAATCTCTACAAAGACTTATATTTAGGAACAGAGGAAGTAATTGCTAGTAAGAACAATCATCTACATATAACTGAATGATTACATTTGCACGTTGTGATACTAACCGGAGCTGGTTTGGATTTGCCTCCACTGCAGGGTTAATGCATCAGAGCCAAAATTGCCTGCTGACATGATTTTCATCCTTACATGGACAAGATCATCCCTCCCCATGCTGGGCATCTCTACATATTAGCTGGTTTCAGGATTTTGCTTGGAGCCTGGTTTCTGGGACCCATAAAACGAGGGGTTGTTTTGGCGGTGCGCTGCTGTTATATGCTCATTGTGTTGCAATCTTAGTTATATTTGGTTGGCCAAATTATTCTGTTGAACCGGTATGTGCAAGTCATGTTCTCCAAGTGATTCTGTTAACCCTACGATTTCTGTTGCATATCACTGTTTCTTTTCGTTTCGATTTGATGCCCCGCTTCTTTGCCAAAAGTATACCGAGCAGCCAAGAATGTTCACTTCCTATCTCTTTTTTTTGGTGCTTAGTGATCAGCCCAGCATCCTACCTTACAAAATTGTGGTCTGTTTCCTCTCGTCTCGGAACTACTGGGACATATATGATGAACAAAGATGCATCTGTACGTTCCAACTAATCCCTGGAGTTGTACAGATAGTATATTGCTCCTAACTGAAGCCCTTCAGTCCTTTTCTGAAAACATGAAGCAGCACAATCCCTTCCATGAGGGAGCCGGCCCTGGGGAGGGGCAGGGGGTGGCCGAGGGGCCCCCGCCCACGTACCGAGGTACGTACACAGGTATCTGTCGAGGAATTCAGGGAAGTTTGTAATTAGGGGCGAAACTTCAAGGGCGCACACACCTTCCTTCTCAAAAATGCTTCACTCACGGAAACACACCTATGGACGGAGGTGGCAGCGACTAATTCACCCCACTCCCCTGATATCCCGAGGTGGGGCTCTATTCTCTCCAATCTTTTAATGACACCCCTTTCCGTAAGCTTAAGTCTGTTGAAAAATGCCTGTAAGTGTAGCATTGCTCCCTTCCTTCTCCAGCGGGGCAGCGTACTCTTCACAGCTTAGGAAACGAGTGGGCCTAGCTCAAGTAGTAATTAGCAGGGTTGTTAGTAACGCATATCCACGTCCCTTAAAAGGAAAAAAATAATGCATATCCACGCACCACGAACGGATCGAGGAGTTACCGACGCATCGGCTGATCGGCGATTCAAGCAAACGAATGCGGCGGCGTACGCACGACGCTATTGCCGGGTGTCAATTTTCTCCTCATCTCCTACAGTCTGCTCAATTAATCATCTGCGTGGTTGCCGGCTGTGTGCCTGTACCTCGTCCTCATCGCCCAGTGAGGCCACGACACCGATCGGCGCAGCGGCGCCTAGCCAACCTCACCACATCCCCCGTCCTCACGTACGCCATATGAGGTAGCCTATGCCGCACTGGCGGAGCTATGTGCATTCCTGCAGGTGCCATGGCCCCCCCAACCTTGGCAAATTTAGTGAAGAAATTTTTTTTATAGAGTTTTAGATTAAAAAATAGAGATGTTTTTCACTGTCTTTTCTCTTTGGCCCCCCAATCTTCCTGGTCTAGCTCCGCCACTGCTATGCCGTAGCATTTCCCCCCCATAGAAACTGATACAAGTTCATAAATAGTACTTTGCTTTTCTATTGCTGTGAAAGGGCATTATCAGGCGTTGTTGTTTGCGAGTTCTATGTTATAATTGGTGGTTTACATGTACTAATTGTTTACTTCATATATAGAGATGAGTTGATCAAATTGCATATATATATTCCGCTAATATTGTTTTCAAGAGGAATATGAGCGATTCAAATGATCTGAATGAGGCGGTGGTATTTCTGTGGAAAAGCAAACTATTGTTAATCAAGAGGATAAAGGCCCTATGGAAGATATGCTGCCGAAGTCGAGACATTTGAAATTATGTGAGTGATCATGAGTCCATATTTAATTTATTTGCTTAGATTTAGTAGCATTTATAAAAAAATATTATGAATATTTGTGATATAAGAATTTGAAATAATCTAGATAGCGAAATGAAGGGACATCAAATATACATACTATATATATTTCGATTCGATGTCTATATTAGGGGGCCCTCAGTTCTACTTTCGCCCCGGGCCCCCGAAATCTCAGGACCGGCACGTCCGAATTCACTTATTCTATGGGCCAATTCACTTATTCTATGGGCCATCACATCACCATGCTGATAACTACATAGAGACCTGCAAGAGAAAAATAGACATGCATGAAGCAAAAATTGCAATTGCACGATTGAACGGAATGGACGACTACTGACGACCGGCAGGTTAATCATGGACAACAGTTATTAATTTATATATAAATAGCCTTGATTTATTTAGAGGATAAAACATGGGGATGTAGCTCAAATGGTAGAGCGCTTATATATGCTGATAAGAGGCAGGGGGGCCCCCCATCTCCAATTCAACATGTTTTACTTTTATTCAAATAAATTACCAGGGGAAAAAAGCTAGGGGTGGAAGCAAGAAATTCCTCGGCCCACAATACACATATAGGCCTAGCAGTTGGCCCATAGAGGAAGTTGAATTCACGCCTATCAAAATTTCTAAGTTTCATCATTGATTTTTTTTTACAATAATTTAACGGCAAGCTCCTATTTCACGCATTCTGCGCCAAAATTTTGATATTTTGCACATGAGACCCAGGCTGGAGCCGTCCATTTAGCACTCGGTGTTGTAGCTGATTGTATGGAGTACTCATCTTTCTCGAAAATATAGCAAGCGATTCCTACATTTAGTTTTATTAAAACATGATTATTAAATTTTAAAAAAAATCATTTTTGGAAAAACATATTATTTCTTTGAAAAAATTGAACATTTTACTAAATAAATGTGCACATCAATAAATTTTGGGAACAATTTTTGAAAAACTTTGAAGATTTTTTAAAATTTGTGAACATTTTAAAGTTTTGGGAACTAACTTTACAAATGGTGCACATTCTGTGAAACAAAAGTGACAAAAATTGGTAGAGAAAATAAAAATGAAAAATCTGGGTGAGAACCTTCCTAAAACACCAAAAACCAGACAAAACCTGCCGATAACAAGAATGTATCTGATTGGGCCGGCCCACTCGTTCGCTCATCCGCTAATTATGTGAGTCGGCAACTTGCAGAGCCAGCAGCAAATAGGAAATACCAATTTAATCTATCCCCTAAAAATTTAATTCTCTATAAAACATTGATAATTTAATTTTATATAGAAGGAGCTGCCGGCTTAAAACAGTGTAATTTTTTATTATTATAAAGGTTCCACTTGTGCGATTGAATGGAATGGAAGACTACTGTGCGACAGGTGATCCTCTATAATAGTTATTCAATGTATAAATAGCCTAGATTATCTTAGAGGATGAAACATGGGGATGTAGCTCAAATGGTAGAGCGCTTATGTATGCTAATAAGAGGCACCCCCCCATCTCCAATTCAACCTGTTTTACTTTTCATGCAAATAATTACCAGGAAAAAAAAGCAAGGGCTTGAATCAGGAAATTACTCGGCCCACAATACACATATAGACCTAACATTTGGCCCATACAGGAGGTTGAATTCGTGCCTATCAAATTTTGGGAGTTTCATCATTGATTTTTTTTTTACATTCGTAAGTTTCATCATCGATAATTTAATTGGGAGCTCCCTTTTGACGCATCCTGTAGAGCTCTAAATAGCGAGCCCTAAGGTAGCTGATTGTATCCAGTGATTCCTCGGTTTTCATTTTTTTTGGTTTTACAAGATTTCAGTCGATTTTTATATTTAGTTCTCCAGAAATAGATGAATATATATTTATTTTTCAAAAACGAACATTTTGTAAAAAAAAATGTGGTTTTATTTTGACGAAGTGAACAATTTATAAAACCTTTTGTGAAGTTTTATTTTTTTGGAAAAAACTTTCAAATTTTGGGGAAAAAGCAAGGGCTTGAATCTGGAAATTACTCGGCCCACAATACACATATAGACCGGAGGGAGAGTTTCGTTAGCACGACGGCGTGGTGACGGTGATGGTGAAGTGATCCGTTCAGGGCTTCGCCTAAGAACTACGTGAATATGACCGGAGACGTAAACTATGGAGGGGGCGCCGCACACGGCCAGGAATCAATGTTGTGTGTTCTAGCGGTGCCCCCCCCCCACATATATATAGGTGGGAGAGGAAGAGGGCTAGCAAGGGGCGCCCCAAATAGGACTAATCCTACTTCGGCGCCTCCCACAAGGCGGCCTCCCCCCTTCCATAAGTGTCGGAGGGGGAAGGAAGGAGAGGGGGGAAAGAAGGGAAGGGGGAGGCCGAATCCTCCCCTTTCCTTCCCCCCCTCCTTCCTTCTCCTCCTATTCAGCCTATATGGGGGTGCACCAGCCCACTAGGGGCTGGTTTGTCCCGCCTTTGGCCCAATAAGGCCCATATCTTTGCCGGGGTGGGGGGGGGTGGGTGGGTGGGTGCCCGGAACCCCTTCCGGTGACCCGATACCCTGGTACCCTCAGAACACTTTTCGGTGTCCGAATACTATCGTCCTCTATATGAATCATTACCTCTCAACCATTTCGAGACTCCCCGTCATGTCTGTGATCTCATTTGGGACTCCAAACAACATTCGGTCATCAAATCACATAACTCATACAACATAAAATCATCATCGAACGTTAAGCGTGCGGACCCTATGGGTTCGAGAACTATGTAGACATGACCGAGACACCTCTCCGGTCAATAACCAACAACGGAACTTGGATGCTCATACTGGTTCCCACATATTCTAAGAAGATCTTTATCGGTCGTACTGTAATGACAACATACGTTATTCCATTTGTCATCGTTATGTTACTTGCCCGAGATTCGATTGTCGGTATCTTCATACCTAGTTCAATCTCGTTACCGGCAAGTCTTTTTACTCGTTCCGTAATACATCATCCCGCAACTAACTCATTAGTCACATTGCTTGCGAGGCTTATTATGATGTGCATTACCGAGAGGGCCCAGAGATACGTCTCCGATACTCGGAGTGACAAATCCTAATCTTGATCTATGCCACCCGAAAAACACCTCCGGAGATACCTGTAGAGCATCTTTATAATCACTGATACGTCTCCAACGTATCTATAATTTTTGATTGCTCCATGCTATATTATCTATTTTTTGGACATTATTGGGCTTTATTATCCACTTTTATATTATTTTTGGGACTAACCTATTAACCGGAGGCCCAACCCAGAATTGCTGTTTTTTTTGCCTATTTTAGGGTTTCTAAGAAAAGGAATATCAAATGGAGTCCAAACGGAATGAAACCTTCGGGAACGTGATTTTCTCAACGAACAAGACCCGGGAGACTTGGACCCTACGTTAAGACACAAAAGAGGAGGCCATGAGGTAGGGGGCGCGCCTACCCCCCAGGCGTGCCCTCCACCCTCGTGGCCCCCCTGTTGCTCCACCGACGTACTCCTTCCTCCTATATACACCTACGTACCCCCAAACGATCAGATACGGAGCCAAAACCCTAATTCCACCGTCGCAACTTTCTGTATCCACGAGATCCCATCTTGGGGCCTGTTCCGGAGCTCCGCCGGAGGGGCATCCATCACGGAGAGCTTCTACATCAACACCATAGCCCCTCCGATGAAGTGTGAGTAGTTCACCTCAGACCTACGGGTCCATAGTTATTAGCTAGATGGCTTCTTCTCTCTTTTTGGATCTCAATACGATGTTCTCCCCCTCTCTTGTGGAGAACTATTCGATGTAATCTTCTTTTTGCGGTGTGTTTGTTGAGGCCGATGAATTGTGGGTTTATGATCAAGTTTATCTATGAACAATATTTGAATCTCCTCTGAATTATTTTATGTATGATTGGTTATCTTTGCAAGTCTCTTTGAATTATCAGTTTGGTTTGGCCTACTAGATTGATCTTTCTTGCAATGGGAGAAGTGCTTAGCTTTGGGTTCAATCTTGCGGTGTCCTTTCCCAGTGACAGTAGGGGCAGCAAGGCACATATTGTATTGTTGCCATCGAGGATAACAAGATGGGGTTTTCATCATATTGCATGAGTCTATCCCTCTACACCATGTCATCTTGCTTAAGGCGTTACTCTGTTTTTAACTTAATACTCTAGATGCATGCTGGATAGCGGTCGACGAGTGGAGTAATAGTAGTAGATGCATGCATGAGTCGGTCTAGTTGTCTCGGATGTGATGCCTATATACATGATCATACCTAGATATTCTCATAACTATGCTCAATTCGGTCAATTGCTCAACAGTAATTTGTTCACCCACCGTAGAATACTTATGCTCTCGAGAGAAGCCACTAGTGAAACCTATGGCCCCGGGTCTATCTTCATCATATTAATCTCCTACTATTTAGTTATTTCCTTTGCTTTTTTACTTTGCCTTTATTTTACTTTGCATCTTTATCACAAAAGTACCAAAATATTATCTTATCATATCTATCCATTGTTGAGGAAATCGTTAACTGGTAGCTGCTCGGTTGGCTGGTGAGTAGGGGATTAATAGGCTAATCGGCAAGTTAATCGGCCATTTAATCAATTAATCGGATGATTTATCTGTTTATCGGCTACTCGGTGACCCTATGAGTAGGGATTAATCGGCAAGTTAACTAGTTAATCGGACGAATTCTTGAACAGGGTATCTATCAGATCTCACTCTCATAAGTGGCTGTGTAGGGATTGACAACCCCTTAACGCGTTGGTTGCGAGGATTTATTTGTTTTGTGCAGGTACGAGGGACTCGCGCGTAGCCTCCTACTGGATTGATACCTTGGTTCTAAAAAACTGAGGGAAATACTTACGCTACTTTGCTGCATCATCCCTTCCTCTTCGGGGAAAACCAACGCAGTGCTCAAGAGGTAGCAAGAAGGATTTCTGGCGCCGTTGCCGGGGAGGTCTACGCAAAAGTCAACATACCAAGTACCCATCACATACCCTTATCTCCCGCATTACATTATTTGCCATTTGCCTCTCGTTTTCCTCTCCCCCACTTCACCCTTGCCGTTTTATTCGCCCTCTCCCTCTCTTTCCTCCCTCTCTTTCTCTATTTGCCTCTTTTTGCCTGCTTGCTTTTGTTTGCTTGTGTGTTAGTTTGCTTGCTTGTCACGATGGCTCAAGATAATACTAAATTGTATGACTTCACCAATACCAACAACAATGATTTTATTAGCACTCCGATTGCTCCTCTTACTGATAACCCACAAGTATAGGGGATAGCAAGGGTAGAGTATGAAGGAAATATGCCCTAGAGGCAATAATAAAGTTATTATTTGTTTCCTTATATCATGATAAATGTTTATTATTCATGCCAGAATTGCATTAACCGGAAACATAATACATGTGTGAATACATAGACAAACAGAGTGTCACTGGTATGCCTCTACTTGACTAGCTCGTTGATCAAAGATGGTTATGTTTCCTAACCATAGACATGAGTTGTCATTTGATTAACTGGATCACATCATTAGGAGAATGATGTGATTGACTTGACCCATTACGTTAGCTTAGCACTTGATCGTTTAGTTTGTTGCTATTGCTTTCTTCATGACTTATACATGTTCCTATGACTATGAGATTATGCAACTCCCATTTACCGGAGGAACACTTTGTGTGCCACCAAATGTCACAACGTAACTGGGTGATTATAAAGGTGCTCTACAGGTGTCTCCGAAGGTACTTGTTGGGTTGGAGTATTTCAAGATTAGGATTTGTCACTCCGATTGTCGGAGAGGTATCTCTGGGCCCTCTCGGTAATGCACATCACTTAAGCCTTGCAAGCAATGCAACTAATGAGTTAGTTGCGAGATGATGTATTACGGAACGAGTAAAGAGACTTGCCGATAACGAGATTGAACTAGGTATTGAGATACCGACGATCGAATCTCGGGCAAGTAACATACCGATGACAAAGGGAACAACGTATGTTGTTGTGCGGTCTGACCGATAAAGATCTTCGTAGAATATGTAGGAGCCAATATGAGCATCCAGGTTCCGCTATTGGTTATTGACCGGAGACGTGTCTCGGTCATGTCTACATTGTTCTCGAACCCATAGGGTCCGCACGCTCAACGTTATGATGATAGTTTCATTATGAGTTTATATGTTTTGATGTACAGAAGGTTGTTCGGAGTCCCGGATATGATCACGGACATGACGAGGAGTCTCGAAATGGTCGAGACATAAAGATCGATATATTGGACGGCTATATTCGGACACCGGAAGTGTTTCAGGTGATTTCGGAGAAAACCGGAGTGCCGGAAGGGTTACCGGAACCCCCCGGGGAAGTATTGGGCCTTAGTGGGCCTGAGGGGAGAGAGAGGGCAGAAGCCCAGGAGGTGGCGCGCCCCCTCCCATGAGGAGTCCAAATTGGACTAGGGGAGGGGGGCGCGACCCCTCTTTCCCTCTCCCTCTCCCTCTCTTTCCTTCCCCATTCTCTCTTCCTAGTTGGACTAGGAAAGGGGAGTCCTACTCCTACTAGGAGGAGGACTCCCCCCTCCTTTGGCGCGCCCCAAGGGCCGGCCGGCCTCCCCCCTTGCTCCTTTATATACGGGGGCAGGGGGGCACCTCTAGATACACAAGTTGATCTTCGTGATCGTTCTCTTAGTCGTGTGCGGTGCCCCCCTCCACCATAATCCTCGATAATGTTGTAGTGGTGCTTAGGCGAAGCCCTGTGACGGTAGAACATCAAGATCATCACCACACCGTCGTGCTGACGGAACTCTTCCCCGACACTTTGCTAGATCGGAGTCCGGGGATCGTCATCGAGCTGAACGTGTGCTAGAACTCGGAGGTGCCGTAGTTTCGGTGCTTGATCGGTCGGGCCGTGAAGACGTACGACTACATCAACCGCGTTGTGCTAACGCTTCCGCTTCCGGTCTACGAGGGTACATAGACAATACTCTTCCCTCTCGTTGCTATGCATCACCATGATCTTGCGTGTGCGTAGGAATTTTTTTGAAATTACTACGTTCCCCAATAGAGTATTCAACCCAAATTTATTGATTTGACACAAGGGGAGCCAAAGAATATTCTCAAGTATTAGCAGCTGAGTTGTCAATTCAACCACACCTGGAAACTTAATATCTGCAGCAAAGTGTTTAGTAGCAAGGTAATATGATAGTAGTGGTAACGGTAGCAAAGGATAACAGTAGTAAAAGTAATGTTTTTGGTATTTTGTAGTGATGATAGCAATAGCAACGGAAAAGTAAATAAGCGGAGAACAATATATGGAAAGCTCGTAGGCAATGGATCGGTGATGGAGAATTATGCCGGATGCGGTTCATCATGTAACAGTCATAACCTAGGGTGACACAGAACTAGCTCCAGTTCATTGATATAATGCAGGCATGTATTCCGAATATAGTCATACGTGCTTATGGAAAAGAACTTGCATGACATCTTTTGTCCTACCCTCCCGTGGCAGAGGGGTCCTTACGGAAACTAAGGGATATTAAGGCCTCCTTTTAATAGAGAACCGGAACAAAACATTAACACATAGTGAATACATGAACTCCTCAAACTACGGTCATCACCGGTAAGTATCCCGATTATTGTCACTTCGGGGTTAACGGATCATAACACATAATAGGTGACTATAGACTTGCAAGATAGGATCAAGAACACTCACATATTGATGAAAACGTAATAGGTTCAGATCTGAAATCATGGCACTCGGGCCCTAGTGACAAGCATTAAGCATAGCAAAGTCATAGCAACATAAATCTCAAAACATAATGGATACTAGGGATCAAACCCTAACAAAACTAACTCGATTACATGATAGATCTCATCCAACCCATCACCATCCAGCAAGCCTACGATGGAATTACTCACGCACGGCGGTGAGCATCATGAAATTGGTGATGGAGGATGGTTGATGATGATGATGGCGACGAATTCCCCTCTCCGGAGCCCCGAACGGACTCCAGATCAGCCCTCCCGAGAGGTTTTAGGGCTTGGCAGCGGCTCCGTATCGTAAAACGCAATGAATTCTTCTCGTTGATTTTTCTCTCCACGAAACACAATATATGGAGTTGGAGTTGGAGTCGGAGAGGCAACAGGGGGCCCATGGTGTAGGGGCGCGCCCTAGGAGGGCAGGCGCGCCCCCACCCTCGTGGACAGGTGGTGGGCCCCCTGGCCTTCATCTTTTGCAGGTATTTTTCATATTTTCTAAAAAGTTGCTCCGTGAAGTTTCAGGTCATTCCGAGAACGTTTGCTACTGCACATAAATAACACCATGGTAATTCTGCTGAAAACAGCGCCAGTCCGAGTTATTTCCATTCAAATCATGCAAGTTAGAGTCCAAAACAAGGGCAAAAGTGTTTGGAAAAGTAGATACGCCAGATACGTATCAACTCCCCCAAGCTTAAACCTTTGCTTGTCCTCAAGCAATTCAGTTGACAAACTGAAAGTGATAAAGAAAAACTTTTAGAAACTCTATTTGCTCTTGTTGTTGTAAATATGTAAAGCCAGATCAGCCCCCTTCGAAACTTGAAACAGAGAGAAGAATTCATCACGTTTTACGATACGGAACCGCTGCCAAGTCAAGTCACTTAAATACGGAGCCATCATTCAAGTTTTCGTGGAGGTTTTAGGGTTTTAGGGCTTTGCAGCGGCTCCATATTAGTTATAATATTTGCTGAAAACTTGAATACGGAGGTTTTAGGGTTTTCAACCCCCCACCGAAACTTGAAACGGAGAGAAGAATTCATCGTGTTTTACGATACGGAACCGCTGCCAAGTCAAGTCACTTAAATATGGAGCCAGCATTCAAGTTTTCGTGGAGGTTTTAGGGTTTCAGGGCTTTGCAGCGGCTCCGTATGTGTGACTTGAAGGTTTTAGGGTTTGAGGACTTTGCAGCGGCGGCGGCGGCTGGCAGCGCGTGGATCGAGGGCGGCGACGGCTAGGGTTTCGGGGCTGGGGCGGCTGCGGCTCGGGCCCTCGCGGCTTTAAAGGCCGGCCAGGCCAAGTGTCCTAGTCGGACACGGCCCGGTTAGGTCGGTCCGTTTTTTTAAATAATTTGACGGACAAAGTGAACATTTATTTGGGGCCTAAATGCAATTTTGAAAAACGCGCATTTTTTCCTAACTCCAAATAAAACAGCGAAAACTCCAAAATAAAATCTTATTTGATTTTAATATTAAATCTCTCAATATTACTTTAATTTGGGAAAGTCATTTTATTCCCTCTCACTTATTTTTATAATTTGAATTATTGAAGATAAAATAATTAAATCAAATGATCCTATTTTCAAAATTTGAGAAACCCCAAATATGAAAATAACGAAATCCCCAACTCTCTCCGTGTGTCCTTGAGTTGCGTAGGATTTCTAGGATCAACCAAAAGCAAATAAAATATGATATGCAATGATGATCTAATGTATAACATTCCAAATTGAAAATTTGGGATGTTTCAAACCTACCCCCCTTAAGATGAATCTCGCCCTCGAGATTCGGGTTGGCTAGAAAATAGGTGAGGGTGGTCCTTCAGCAGATCTTCCTCTCGCTCCTAGGTGGCTTCATCCTCGGTGTGGTGGCTCCACTGAACTTTACAAAACCTGATAACCTTGTCGCGGGTGACTCGGCTGGCATATTCGAGAATCTTGATTGGTTTCTCCTCGTAGGTCAAATCACTATCCAACTGAATTGTTTCCAGCGGCACTGTATCTCTTAGCGGTATATCAACCATCTTTGTGTGGCACTTTTTCAACTGGGAAACATGGAACACGTCGTGAACTCCTGACAATCCTTCGGGCAACTCCAACTTGTAAGCAACTTCTCCCATACGCTCCAAAACTTTGTATGGTCCCACAAAACGTGGCGCTAACTTTCCCTTAACTCTAAAGGGCTTAACTCCTCGAAGTGGAGATACACGAAGATAAACTCTATCCCCGGCTTCGTAAACTATCTCCTTGCGTTTAGAATCTGCATAGCTCTTTTGCCTAGACTGGGCTACCTTGAGCCTATCATGAATCAACTTCACTTTCTGTTCAGACTCCTTAATCAAATCTGGTCCAAACAACTGGCGGTCTCCAACTTCGTCCCACGACAATGGTGTTCTGCACCTTCTTCCGTACAAGGCTTCAAAAGGGGCCATCTTCAAACTGGATTGATAACTATTGTTGTAAGAGAACTCCGCATATGGCAAATTGTCATCCCATTTAGATCCATAATCTAGCGCACAAGCTCTCAGCATGTCCTCCAAAATCTGATTGACTCTCTCGGTCTGTCCATCGGTCTGCGGATGAAAAGCTGTACTGAACTCTAGTCTAGTACCCAAAGTTTCGTGTAACTGATTCCAGAACTTTGAGGTAAACTAGGTTCCTCTATCTGATACAATGCTCCTAGGAACTCCATGCAGACATACGATCCTGGTCATGTATATCTTTGCCAACTTGGCACTGGTGTAAGTGGTCTTCACTGGGATGAAATGAGCTACCTTCATCAAGCGATCGACTACAACCCATATCGAGTCATAGCCTGAGCGGGTCCTAGGTAATCCCGTGATAAAATCCATGCCTAGCTTATCCCACTTCCATTCGGGTATCGGCAAAGGCTGTAGCAATCCTGCTGGCTTCTGATGCTCTGCCTTTACTCTCTGACATACATCACAAACGGTTACATACTCTACAATATCCTTCTTCATTCCGGTCCACCAGAAAGTGTCTTTCAAATCCAAATACATCTTGGTATTTCCTGGGTGAATCGAGTACGGCGAATCATGGGCCTCTTGCAAAATTAACTTCCTGATCTCCGGGTCATTGGGCACATAAACGCGGTCCTCAAACCATAAGGTATCGTGTTCATCCTCATGAAATCCTTTAACTTTTCCCTTGCTCATCTTCCCCTTAATAGAGGCAATCTCCTTATCGGTCTTCTGAGCTTCTCTGACCTTATCCATAAGAGTAGACTGTATCTCCAATGCTGCTACATAGCCTCTCGGAACTATCTCCAAACATAGCTCGCGAAGTTCCTCGACTAACTCCTTTAGTAAATCTCCTGTCATTAGTGTGTTGACATGGCTCTTGCGGCTCAACGCATCGGCTACTACGTTAGCCTTTCTGGGATGATAATGTAATCTCATATCATAATCCTTGATGAGCTCCAACCATCTTCTTTGCCTGAGATTCAACTCCTTCTGCGTGAAGATGTACTTCAAACTCTTGTGATCCGTGTACACCTCACAATGGTTTCCAATGAGAAAATGTCTCCAAGTCTTCAATGCGTGCACTACGGCTACTAACTCCAAATCATGTGTAGCATAATTCAACTCATGGGGCTTATGCTGTCGTGAGGCATACGAAACAACTCTTCCCTCCTGCATAAGCACTGCTCCAATTCCTCGACGTGAAGCGTCGCAATACACCTCATAATTCTTGCGCTGGTCTGGCAGAATCAACACTGGTGAGGTAACCAAACGTTTCTTCAACTCCTGGAAACTGGCCTCACATTCCTCAGTCCAATTGAACTTGGTATCCTTCTTCAACAACTCCCTCATAGGTTTTGCAATCTTTGAGAAATTTTCAATAAATCTCCGGTAGTATCCTGCGAGTCCAAGAAAACTCCGGATCTCTCCAACTGTTGTTGGAGCTTCCCAATTTGTCACAGCGACAACTTTGGTGGGATCTACTGCTATTCCTTCTCTGGATATAACATGTCCGAGGAATCCAAGTTCCTTCAACCAAAACTCACATTTGCTGAACTTGGCATATAACTGATGTTCTCTGAGCTTACCAAGTACCAAACGCGAATGTTCTTTATGTTCTTCTTCATTCTTCGAGTAAACCAGAATATCATCAATGAATACTACGACGAACTTATCAAAAAACTCCATAAACACTTTGTTCATCATGTTCATAAAATAAGCAGGTGCGTTAGTCAGACCAAATGACATAATGGTATACTCATACAGCCCGTACCTCGTAGTAAAAGCTGTCTTAGGTATGTCCTGCTCTTGAATCTTCAATTGGTGGTATCCCGATCGCAAATAGATCTTGGAAAATACCTTTGCTCCTTGCAATTGGTCAAACAGATCATTGATCATCGGCAGTGGGTACTTATTCTTGATCATCACTTCATTCAATCCTCGATAATAAACAACCATCCTTAATGATCCATCCTTATTTTCCACTAGAAGTACTGGTGATCCCCAAGGTGACGAACTTGGATGAATATATCCCTTATCCAGTAACTCCTTAATCCGCTTCTTAATCTCCTCCAAATCCTTTGCGGGCATTCTATACGGTCTCTTAGGTATTGGTCCTGTGCCTGGCAAAAGCTCAATCAAAAACTCAATGTCCCTATCTGGTGGCATGCCTGGCAACTCTTCTGGAAATACATCCGGAAAATCCTTTACCATCGGTACTTCCTGCTGTACAACTCCTGTTAAGGAATTTACTTGAGTCCTATTCGGCACATGCCGTGATACATACTTGATCCTTCTTCCTTCTGGGTGGTAAGCAAAATCGACTTACTGGCACAATCGATGTTTCCTCCATACATCGATAGCCAATCCATACCTAGAATCACATCCAAACCTTGCGATTCTAGAATGATTAAATCCGATGGGAAGACATGCCTACCTATACTCAATGGCACTTGAAAACATCCTTTACTGGCCATATGCTCCGCTCCTGGTGAGCTTACTAACATAGGCGTTCTAAGAACCTTGGTGGGCAGTTTATACTTATCCACGAATCCCCTTGATATGTATGAATGCGATGCACCAGTATCGAAAAGAATGAATGCAGTCAATGAGTTAACCAAAAACTTACCTATTACTGCATCTGGCTGGGCTTCAACCTCCTCCACGTTAACGTGGTTCACCTGTCCCCTATTGAAAGGGTTCGGCTTCTTCCCAGAGCTTGAATTGCCATTTCCATTCTGGGCTTCAGGACATTCATTGGCATAATGTCCGGTCTTTTGACACTTATAACAAGTGACTTGGCTCAGGTCTCTCTTGGCTGGGGTTGATGGGTTGGTATGGTTCTGACCGTTGCTTCCCGCATTCCCATTACCGTTCGTGGGGCCATTATGATTATGCGAACTCCCTCCTCCATGGGTATGCTGAAAATGTACTCCCGATTTCGGGGTAAAACGTGGCTTCTGCTGAGCTCCTGAATTGTACTTCCCTTGTCCATACTTCCTCTTGCGGTTCTCAATCTGTTGCTGCTTCCCTTCAATCATAAGAGCACGATCTACCAACTCCTGGTAGTTTTTGAAAGTTGCTACCATCAACTGCATGCTCAACTCATGATTCAGTCCTTCCAGAAACTTCTCCTACTTAGCTGCATCCGTAGCAACATCATCCGGGGCATAACGTGCTAACTTACTAAAGTCATCCACGTATTGGCCAACTGTCCGTCCTCCTTGGTGCAAGTTGCGAAACTCACGCTTCTTCATGGCCATAGCTCATGCTGAAACATGGGCAGTACGGAAAGCCTGCTGGAACTGGTCCCATGTGACAGTGTCGATAGGGAAAGTGGCGGTGAAATTCTCCCACCATGATGCTGCGGGTTCTTCAAGCTGATGTGCGGCAAACTTCACCTTTTCCGTATCTGTGCATCCAGTTGTGGTCAACTCCCTTGCTGTCTCGCGGAGCCAATCATCTGCTACTATCGGCTCGGTGCTACTGGAAAACACCGACAGATTCAGCCTACTGAAACATGGGCAGTACGGAAAGCCTGCTGAAATTGGTCCTATGTCACCGTGGCTATATGGTAGGTGACAGTGTAATTTTCCCACCATGATGCTGTTGGTCCATCCAACTGATGTGCGGCAAAGCACACCTTCCACTAGTGCAAAACCGGGCAATAGCACCGGTTCGTAAGGCCCTTTAGTGCCGGTTAGGTAACCGGCACTAAAGTGTGGGCACTAAAGGCCCCCTCCTTTAGTACCGGTTCAGCACGAACCGGTGCTAAAGGGCAACCACGTGGCACGAGCCAGCTCCGGGGGCCGGGAGCCCTTTAGTACTGGTTGGTAACACCAACCGGTACTAAAATGTTTGGGGGGTTTTTGGTTTTATGATTTCTTTTTCATTTAATTTTGTGTTTTCCATTTTAATTCCTTTTCTATTGCTGGTATTTTACGGTACTACACATTGTACACGTTATGCATATATATATATATATATATATATATATATATATATAAATATAATTTCTAGTAGAACCAATCATATATATATCATCAATGTCTCACAAACCACCATATTAATTTACACATACACACCTGTATAGCTATATACAATTTCTCCTACATATGCATGTTGCCTTCGGAGCCAGTGGCATTAGCCTAATTGGTGCCTTCGGAGCACGATGACAATTGGAAGTGGTTCATGACCTGGTCGATGGGGGCGGTAGCGGGTAATAGTATTCTCCCTTCGGATTTATGACATGGTCGAGCAAAAATCCCGCTATTTCCTCTTGAAGTGCTTCTACGCGCTCCGTTTCTAGGAGCTTGTCCCGCACCTCTTTGAACTGTTAAGAAGGAGATCAATATGCATGTGTATTAGTTGTGTGACTAGATATCGATAATGGTGTAAAAATTGTGAATAGTGTTCTGACAAGCGTACCCATTCCTGTCTTTGAGATCTGCTCCTTTCGTACGCCATCATGTGAATGTTCTCGCAAACGCAGAATGCACACAGATCAGTCCCCTGTGCCTGCTTCAGGGCCTTTATTACGAGAATGGAATTTAATTTGATCAGATAATAATTAATCAAGCATGATAATTAAAGAGATGGCAGCTAGCTAGCTAGCTAGTACTACTTAATTACTTACCTTGGGTCGAAACCATTTAAGCTGTCGTTTCCATTCGCCTTCCATGATGCTGATGAACCTTGCCCAAGCCCTGCCCGCCGACAAAGAAAATGAATAAAGGGGTTATTAAATAGTTCATATCATGAAATGACGAACTAAATAGGCCGAGATATATAGTTAATAATGATTGAAATTACCTGTTGACTATCCCAAACAAGATGTTATAGTCACTATTTGCTTTGAGTAGCGAGTCCAGTATTTCAACTGTTCCGGCGTCAACTTTAATGATACATAAGATCCAGTGAAATCTGCATGCACACACGTTTGCATGTCTTAATTAAGCGGGCATATGTAAGAAAAAACATGTAGCTAGCTAGTAGGCAAAAACAGAGAATTTGTAGTACAAGAAACTGTGACTCACTGGAAGTTGTAAGGAAGTAGTATATCTTCATTGTATTTGAGGCGCTTCAAGAATTCTAGCATGCTGTCCTCTACCTGCTTTTCATAATGCTTCTTTATTTTCCATATGTATTCATTAACGGTGTTTGGGTCAATGAACCCAATGCCATAGCGTCCACCTTTTCTCATTTCATACATCTTCATCCTGCATAATACCACAGAAAAGAATATAGTGAGGATAATTACAGGTAATGATTGATCAAAAGGATCACTACAGCTAGCTTGAGACTTAAATTACAGAAAGAAATCACTTACAGACAATAGCAACTGACGATAGATTTGTCGAGTGCGTCTTGATTGTATAACTGAAACAGTTCAGAATACAAACGGTCACAGGTTTCTCATGGTAGTAATGATCCTTCTTGACTTGCACCATGAGGGACTCTCGATCGGATCTCTTGGTAATGTTCATGTACCATTCATGTAATTCATACATTCTCGTTGGGAGCTTCTTGACCTCTTCTGGCTTGACCAAAGGTTGGCCCCAGGCATATTTCCATTTTATTTCCTCCTCTTTAAGCACAGGCATGTCCTCGATCTCGAGGAGTTGTCCAACAGTGTTTTTGAGAGTTTCAGCCTGCATTATATGCTCCTGGGTTATTACCATATCGCCCACCTCGGGAACGTAAACTGTTTGGACACAATAATATTGGGCGCACGTACTGTCACGTGTTGTTGGCGGCACAACAAGCGGGGGGATCGATTGCGCCGCCTGTTCTCCCAGCTGGGCAACGGTTTTCCCGCATTTTTTGACAGCTGCTTGTTGTTTGCTCGAGCTCGAGCTCGCCTCCTTCTGTAGACGTTGTCGATGTAACTTCCTGATGTGGCGCTCATAGTCTGTGTCAACAGGCTTAGGAGCTGGTGGTTGAGCCATACGAATGAAGTGGTCAACTACTTCCACAGGCACTTTCTCCCTTGGCGGTGGTGGCGGTTTCAGTCCAAAATGGGCGTCGACTTCTGCCCGCACTATGGCATTGGTTTGCTCCTCGGTCCTGTCGTAAGCCCTCTCAGGAAGAGGAGTACAGAGGTTTGGACCATATTTATATCGCATGCCTCCGCCTGTACTTCCTGTACTATGACCTCGACTGGTACCGCTACGCACCATAGCTGCGGGGTGTCTCTTCTGCGATTGCTGAGGCGGCGGAGACGGCTGACGGGGCTGAGTTGGACAAGGAGGAGTGGCCTGAAGCTGTGCCAGACTTGGAGGAGGAGTGGCCTGAGGTTGTGCCGGAGTTGGAGGAGGAGTGGACGTCTGACGCTGTGCCGGACTTGGAGGAGGAGTGGCCTGACACTTTGCCGGACTTGGAGGGGGAGGAGTGGCCTCACGCATTGGTGGACTTGGAGCGGGAGTCTGCTGACTCGGTGGCGGACTTCGACGAGGAGTCGGGTGACGCGGTGTCGGTGGCCTTCGAAAGATGATGCAATCCTTTCTCCATAGGATGACATGATGTATGGCCTCTCCCAATGTGTGCTCGTCGTCACCTCCAGGAATGTCAAGCTGTAGCTCCGAATATGGGTCCACCACCTCATCAACCAAGACACGAGCATAGCCCGCTGGAATCGGGTTGCAATGGAAGGTTGCCTCGGGGGAATTTGAAAAAGCAACGGCGTCCGCCACCTTCATGGATATGTTCTTCATTTTGAAGTGTAGCTCGCAGTTAGTGTTCTTCGTGATGTCATCCACGGGGTATCTATCCAGCACTGCGTCGCCCGGGGCGGAACCCACGCTGCTTCTCGGCATGGATGGGGCGGTGCTATCCAATGCTGGATCATCCGCTAGCTGCTGCAGCTGCTGAGACCCCCTTTGCTGGCTAAGTGAGTCGATCTGCTCCTGCTGCCGCTGGAATTTAACTGCCAATTCCGCTTGACTTGCTTCTAGGCCTTGAAGGCGTTCATAGTCCCGCTTCCTCTGCTCCTCCTCCATCTTCCTATTCTTCTCCTCCGCAATCTTCTTTCTCGCATGGGTTCTGTAGTCGGCGTTCCAGTCCAAAAACCCCTCATACCACGGAATAGCGCCCTTGCCTCGTGTTCTTCCCGGGTGTTCAGGATTTCCCAGGGCACATGTAAGCTCGTCGTTCTCTCTGTTGGGCTGGAACACCCCCGATCGAGCCTCTTCTATTGCAACAAGTTTCGCATCGTCGGCTCCGTTCAGACATGCCTTCGTCGAAACATTGCCTGTCTTCGGGTCCAACTCCCCCCCATGCGCATAGAACCAAGTCCTGCACCTGGGGGGCCAGCTCTTAGTAACTGGAGTGATACCTGCATCCTCCATCTCTTTCTCAGACTTATCCCACTTAGGCATTGCCACCGCGTAGCCACCTGGCCCCAGCTTATGGAACTTATCCTTTTTTCGGCATTCTTCTTTTTTATTCTCGACCGTTCCTTAGCTAATTCTGAATCCTTGAATTTCACGAAATCGTCCCAATGAGCACTTTGATTCTCTAGTATCCCCTCGAATACCGGAGTCTTCCTTCCTCCCTTGACGTACTTCTCCCATGTCGTTCTCTTGTGGTTCTTGAATGCAACCGCCATCTTCCTAAAAGCAGCGTCCTTGACTTTCTGCACATCTGCTTCTGTGAAATGATCTGGTAGGGTGAAATGTTCCATGAGAGTATCCCAAAGCAGTTTTTTTATTCTCGTCGACAAAAGTAACATTTGGACGTGGCGTTGCTGGCTTTCTCCATTCTTGAAGGGAGATTGGGAGTTGGTCCTTCACAAGAACTCCGCACTGACGAACAAACTTGTCTGCAATCTTCTTAGGCGCTAATGGTTCGCCATTAGGTTTGAATGCCTCGATATTGTACTTTACGCCCTCCTTCAACTTTGTGTTCGGGCCTCATTTCGTCCTTTTGCCTGAAGATTTGCTTGATCCGGATGGCTGAAAGAAGAAAGATCGATTCGTTAATATATCTTCAACTCATTTAAAACATGCGATGATCACCAGATTCCTGCTTATATAAATATATATACCTCGCCGGTGTTTGTTGTTTCAGGATCAACATGTTCTTCGTCGTAGTTCATGACTTCATCAATTCGGTCGTCGCGATCGAATATCATATCACCCTCTCCGGTGTTGTTTAGAAATTCGGAGCCGTCAAAATCTTCTTCATTCTGATCATCATCTGGCCCGCGTATGATATCGAACATGGTCTATTCTCTCTCTCTGTCGGTATTGTCCGCCATAACTTTTATTTAACTATGCCAAAAGAAATATAAAACAATTTAGTATAATCTCGAATAATAGATATAATCTCGAATACATCGTCTCGAATAATAGATATAATCTCGAATACATCGTCTCGAATAATAGATTCAATCTCGAATACATCATCTCGAATAATATATAATCTTGAATAGTACATCACTGGCTAGGTAGCTAATTAAAGATCGAATACTACAGAAGAATCTAGGACACTCGCGGTTCCTGCGGCGCGGGCGGTGGACACTCAAAGAGAAGGAACCCTCACAGGATCATAGCTGAAGTGAGATCCTTGAAGAAACTGCCAGGTATTGGAGAACCTGCCGCCCTCTAACGCAACCATGTAGCGATGGACGTGTTCGTCCTCCTCCCTAACACGATGACGTACCACCTCCGGCGGGGCCGGCTCCCTCCGCACCGAAACTGGCCCACGCGAACGCCACCAAACGAGATCAGGGTCGACGATGGGACCCGGGGCCGGGTTCCTCATCAAGCGGCGCGCCCCTCCAGGCAGCACCTCCCAGTGCCAGCCCGGCGGAGCCCAGTCCCGGACATGGGTCAGCTGGACGTCGTCGCGGACGTGTCGACGGCGAGGATGCGGGCAGGGCATCGTCGACAACAAATACTAGCTATATGCCCGCAAAAAGTAACATTTTTTTAATGATTGGATTTTGATAACTAAAACTTCTAACATTTCTATAACATTTCTAACAATGCTATATATAACTAACATTTCTATAACATTTCTAATATTTCTATAACTAAAAAAAGAAAAAATTCTAACTTTTTTATAACTATTTCTATAACTAAAAAACAGAAAAAAATTCTAACAATTCTAACTTTTTTATAACTATTTCTATAACTAAAAAACAGAAAAATTTCTAACAATTCTAACTTTTTTTATAACTATTTCTATAACTAAAAAACAGAAAAAATTCTAACAATTCTAACATTTCTAACAATTCTAACATTTCTAACTATTCTAACAATTCTAACATTTCTAACTATTTCTAAAAAACAGAAAAATGTCTAACAATTTCTAAAAAACAGAAAAATCTATAACTAAAAATGTATGTGTGTGTGTGCGCGCGCGCTCACCGGCCGGCGAGGCGAGAGGCGACGGGGGGCGCGCGGCGACGGGGACGGCGACGGGCGCGGCGACGACGGGGCGGCGACGACGGGGACGGGGACGTACGTGCCGGGGCGGCGACGACGACGGGGACGGTGACGACGCGGCCGGGACGGGGCGGCGGTGACGACGGGGACGGGACGACGGGGACGGGGCGGCGACGGGCCGGGGCGGCGACGAGGGATATGGAGACGGCGGGGGCGGCGGGCGACGGTGCAGAGGAGAAGAAGCAGAGGGAGAGATGAGAAACTGACGAAATTTTGAAGTGTTTTCTTATATAGAACCCACCTTTAGTACAGGTTGGAGCCACCAACCGGTACTAAAGGTCTGTTTTGGCTAGCCCAAGCGGCGGGAAGCGACCCCCCTTTAGTACAGGTTGGTGCCACGACTCGGTACTAAAGAGTGTGCGCTGCCAGGCGAGGGGCACAAAAGTTTAGTCCCACCTCGCTAGCCGAGGGGCACTCGCACCTGCTTATAAGCCCCGCCGTCGCTGCTGTCTCGAGCTCCTCTCTTAAGCAGGCCTTCTGGGCCTACCTCTTCTGCGATGCCCTGTTGGGCCTACTGGGCTAGCGGGCCTGCATCCTGGCCCAACTTGAATTTGGGTTTCTAGTCGTATGCAGGCCGCTGTGGCCCAGTAGGTGGGCTTTTTTTCTTATTTTTTTGCTTTATTTATTTTTGTGAATAACTTAACTTTGAAAATAGATTTTTCAATGATTCTTTTTTTCTTATGTTTAATATTAGTGTGTTTTATCATTATATTCAATTTGGTAATGCTTATGTTATTTAAAAAATGAAATGCCTTTGTAACGGATGAGTTTTCGTCCGAAACCCTGATACTTCGAAACAGATTGTCCATTTTGTACACGAAGTGCATCCAGGTTTTGCGGTAACCCTCTCTACTTTTTTGCACATGCTATGTGGGTGAAATTATGATACCATGCCAACTTTCAACCTTTTATAAGTTCATTTGAAATGCTTTTCAATTTCAGGGTCATTTAGCTGAAAAAATCAGTAAATGCATGAAAGAATTTGCTTGCACATAAAATTTCTTCGCGTTTCAAATGCCAAAACACATAACTAGCTACCCTAACTATTACAGAGATTCCCTCCTGGATGTGAAACACAGAAGAAAGTGATGATAGTTAAGCCGATCACATCCCAGATCTTTGGGTGTGAAACTTTTTCTTCGCGTGTGTCCCTTTGCGTCGTAGCCATGGAAAATCTTCATCATTTAACGGGATGCTCGGGTCAATATTCACTGTGAATGGAGCAATTTCATCAAACTTTTCATAATTTTCTGACTTGTCTGTCTTGTCATCCACTCCCACGATGTTTCTCTTCCCAGAAAGAACTATGTGCCGCTTTGGCTCATCGTACGATGCATTTGCTTCCTTATCTTTTCTTTTTCTTGGCTTGGTAGACATGTCCTTCACATAGAAAACCTGTGCCACATCATTGGCTAGGACGAATGGTTCATCTGCATACGCAAGATTGTTGAGATCCACTGTTGTCATTCCATACTGCGGGTCTTCCGTTACCCCGCCTCGTGTCATATTGACCCATTTGCACCGAAACAAAGGGACCTTCAAACCACGTCGATAGTCAAGTTCCCATATGTCCTGTATATAACCATAATATGTTTCCTTTCCCGTCTTGGTTTCTGCATCAAAGTGGACACCACTGTTTTTGTTGGTGCTCTTCCTATCTTGGGCGATCATGTAAAATGTATTACCATTTATCTCGCACCCTTTGAAAGTCATTATGTTCGAAGATGGTAACTGGGACAGCAAGTACAGGTCATCTTCAATAGAGGTGTCATGCATGGTACGTGCTTGCAACCAGCTGGCGAAACTCCTGGTTTGTTCACGTGTAATCCAGTCATCAGACCGCTCCGGGTGTTTGGAGCATAGCAAATTCTTGTGTTCATCCATATACGGAGCCACCAAGGCGGAATTCTGTAGAACTGTGTAGTGTGCTTCAGTGAGAGAATGTCCGTCCATACATATTATTTGTTCCCCTCCTAGCATGCCTTTTCCATCCAGTCTGCCCTTATGCCGCGATTCAGGAACACCAATCGGCTTAAGGTCAGGAATAAAGTCAATACAAAACTCAATGACCTCCTCATTTTGACGGCCCTTGGAGATGCTTCCTTCTGGCCTAGCACGGTTATGAACATATTTCTTTAAGACTCCCATGAACCTCTCAAGGGGAACATATTGTGTAGAAATACAGGACCCAAAATGTTAATCTCTTCGCATAGGTGAACTAGGACGTGCGTCATGATGTTGAAGAAGGATGGTGGGAACACCAACTCGAAACAGACAAGACATTGCACCAAATCATTCTGTAACCTTGGTATGATTTCTTGATCGATTACCTTCTGAGAGATTGCATTGAGAAATGCACATAGCTTCACAATGGCTAATCGAACGTTTTCCGGTAGAAGCCCCCTCAATGCAATCGGAAGCAGTTGCGTCATAATCATGTGGCAGTCATGAGACTTTAGGTTCTGGAACTTTTTCTCTGCCATGTTTATTATTCCCTTTATATTCGACGAGAAGCCAGACGGTACCTTAATACTGAGTAGGCATTCAAAGAAGATTTCCTTCTCTTCTTTGGTAAGAGCATAGCTTGCATCACCCTGATGTATGCCGTCTTTTCCGTGCATACGTTGCTGGTCCTCCCATGCCTCAGGTGTATCTTTTGTCTTCCCATACACGCCCAAGAAGCCATGCAGGGTCACAGAAAGATTCTTCGTCACGTGCATCACGTCGATTGCGGAGCGGACCTCGAGGTCTTTCCAATAGGGCAGGTCCCAAAATATAGATTTCTTCTTCCACATGGGTGCGTGTCCGTCAGCGTCATTCGGAACAGGTTGTCCACCAGGACCCTTTCCAAAGACCACCTTCAAATCCTTGACCATATCATGTACATCAGCACCAGTACGGCGGCGAGGCTTCGTCCGATGATCCGCCTCACCTTTGAAATGCTTGCCTTTCTTTCTTACGGGATGCCTGCTCGGAAGAAATCGACGATGTCCCAGGTACACATTCTTATTAGCCAAATATATACTGTCGGTATCGTCCAAACAGTGCGTGCATGCGCGGTATCCCTTGTTTGTCTGTCCTGAAAGGTTACTGAGAGCAGGCCAATCATTGATGGTCATGAACAGCAACGCCTTTAGGTCAAATTCTTCCCCCATGTGCTCATCCCACGCACGTACACCTGTTCCATTCCACAGTTCTAAGAGTTCTTCAACTAATGGCCTTAGGTACACATCAATGTCATTGCCAGGTTGCTTAGGGCCTTGGATGAGCACTGGCATCATAATGAACTTCCGCTTCATGCACAACCAAGGAGGAAGGTTATACAAACATAGAGTCACAGGCCAGGTGCTATGGTTGCTGCTCCGCTCCCTAAAAGGATTAATGCCATCTGCGCTTAGACCAAACCATACGCTCCTTGCGTCATCTGCAAACTCCTTCCCGTACTTTCTTTCGATTTTTCTCCACTGCGACCTCTCAGCGGGTACTCTCAACTTTCCGTCTTTCTTACGGTCTTCTCTGTGCCATCGCATCGCCTTGGCATGCTCTTTGTTTTGGAACAAACGTTTCAACCGTGGTATTATAGGAGCATACCACATCACCTTGGCAGGAATCTTCTTCCTGGGGTGCCGGCCCTCGACATCACCAGGGTCATCGCGGCTGATCTTATAGCGCAATGCACCACATACCGGGCAAGCGTTCAAATCCTCGTACTCACCGCGGTAGAGGATGCAATCATTAGGGCATGCCTGTATCTTCTGCACCTCTAACCCTAGAGGGCAGACAACCTTCTTTGCTTTGTACGTACTCTCGGGCAATTCGTTGTCCTTTGGAAGCATATCCTTTATCATTACCAGCAACTTTCCAAATCCCTTGTCAGATACACCATTCTCTGCCTTCCATTGCAGCAATTCCAGTGTGGTGCCCAGCTTTTTCTTGTCACCTACGCAATTCGGGTACAACAATTTTTTGTGATCCTCTAACATGCGCTGCAACTTCTTCTTCTCCAAATCACTTGCGCAGTTTCTCTTTGCATCGGCAATGGCCCAACCTAGATCATCAACGGGCTCATCTGATGCCTCTTCTTCAGCTTCTTCCCGCATTGCCGGCTCAGCTTCTTCCCGCATTACCGGCTCAGCTTCTTCCCCCATTGTTGTATCATCGTATTCAGGGAACCCATGGCCAGGATAGCTGTCGTCGCCCTCTTCTTCTTCGTTGTCTTCCATCATAACCCCTCTTTCTCTGTGCTTGGTCCAAACATTATAGTGGGGCATGAAACCGGACTCAAATAGGTGGATGTGAATGGTTCTTGACGTAGAGTAATTGTGACCATTCTTACAACCAGCACATGGACAAGGCATAAAACCATCCGCCCGCTTGTTTGCCTCAGCCGCAATCAGAAAAGTATGCATGCCCTCAACGAACTGGGGAGAGCATCGGTCATCGTACATCCATTGCCGGCTCATCTTCATTACACAACACCGAATAGAACAAATTAATACAAGTTCATACATAAAGTTCATACAACACTTAAATGCAACAAACAAATAACTCTCTAGCTAAACATTTAAATGCAACAACAAATGCGATTAAGATCGCAACTAAGGTAACAATGGATCCAACAGCATAATGATACCAAGCCTCACTATCGATGGCATATTTTCTAATCTTTCTAATCTTCAAGCGCATTTTCTCCATCTTGATCTTGTGATCATCGACGACATCGGCAACATGCAACTCCAATTCCATCTTCTCCCCCTCAATTCTTTTCAATTTTTCTTTCAAGTACTCGTTTTCTCTTTCAACTAAATTTAACCTCTCGACAATAGGGTCGGTTGGAATTTCTGGTTCACATACCTCCTAGAAAAAATTTCTATGTCAACTTGATGGGCATAATTTGTCATAAACACGAAATGCAACTAGTTTTAAAAGAGAATATATATACCACATCCGAATCATTGCAAGAGTAAATCTAGCAATGAGAGATGAAAGGACAAAGTTCCTAACCTTTGTGATCATTTCAATGGATGGGGGCCTTCAAATCTTGACAAAATTTGGGCAAAATGTGTGATGAGCTTGAGAGGAAGAGGGGAAGAACAGAGAGGAGAGGGGAAAGGGGAAGAACAGAGCGAGCTCGGGTGGACGAAGGGTTTATGCAGGACGACCTTTAGTACCGGTTCGTGCCAAGAACCGGTACTAAAGGGGATGGAGGGGCCCCAGTCTGACAACATCCTGCCACCACTCTCTTTAGTACCGGTTCATGGCACGAACCGGTGCTAAAGGTTCGCCACGAACCGGTACTAATGAAAGCGGCCCGGCTAGTGCCGGCTCAAATACAAGCCGGCACTAATGTGCTTCATGTTTGACCCTTTTTCTACTAGTGTTCTTAGCATCAGTACATCCTGTAGTGGTTAACTCCCTTCCAATCTTGCGGAGCCAATCATCTGCTACTATAGGCTCGGTGCTACTTGAGAACACCGGCGGATTCAGTCTAAGGAAACGGGTTAGGTGATCAACAGGTGGTGGTGGTGGTGGGTTGTTGTTGTTGTTCCCATGATTCTGATTCTGGACTAGCAACTGCATCAATGCATTCTGCTGCTGGATCAACTGAGTGAGCTTTGGTGGAAAGGCAAATCCATTGTCACGTCTTGGAGGCATCTGATGGGTTTAGAGGGGAGATATTAGAATAAAATGAGGTCTAATGAGAAAACACTACCCATATGCACATGAGACAAACACAAACATTTCACTCAATCAATCAAGGGCATTCAATCGATCTAGAACTATCGTGAAAGTGCTCGGACTACTCTATTTACATGGTGGAATACTACTACTGATTTGGTGGTCTACTAGAAATATTCCTCGGTTGCAGACTCCACGATATCTGCTCCAGCTTCGTCTTCATAGTCATCATCACTCAGGTCAGAGTTGGTGTCGTCGATGATGATGTAGTCTTCCGGGCGAATCTCCTTGGGTTCTTCGTCTTCTTCTACTGGTGTAGGGTCTCCCATGAATATTCTGATCTTCTTAATCAGGTCGTCATTCTTCTCCACTAGTACGATGATTTCCTCCTCATAATCTTCACGTGTATCCTTGAGTTCTTCCTCCAGCTCCGTGATTCTTGTCATCGCCTTCTTCAGATCTATCATGTCTGTGCACATCTGGTTCTCCTGACGTCGAATGTGCTGGTTTAACTCCTGGATAAAAGCTGCGATTGATCTATCCTTCTTGGTGCTGATCATCTCCCAGTGCTCATCTCGGCACCCACAAATCTGGTAGATAGTATCCTTGAGATCATTGCGGTAAACTTCTCCAATACGTCCCATGGTGATGTGGGTTGCCATGCTCTTCCCTAGACTCCAGGTGGGTGCATCAGAGGAAAACTCTATGGGCTCGATGACTGGTGCGAACGTCCTTCCTGGAACTTGAACTTGAATCATCCAGCGCTCCTCCTCGGGTAAAGTGGCGTTGTAGGTCCCGGTGAAGCTTGGTACTCCGATGTTCAGGTACTTAGTGACTTCCTTCAGGTGGCGTCCAAAGGTTGTATCTTCATCTGGTTGCGTGAACTTGTTCCTTGCATCCGCCATCCTAAAAGAGTAGAAAAGATGAGGAGTCAGAAATGGGAAGAGTGAGTAGTGATCTAGGGCTTTAGCTTAGTGGTCGTGTCCTACAGTCGGCGTGGGCTCTGATACCATCTTGTAGCGACCAGACCTCAAACGGCCCGATCTCTGTGCTTCAGTGTCATCCCTGGATCAGTAATGCTGACACGCATAGTACTTGAAGGATTTATAACAGAGTAGCAATCACACACTTATTACAACGAGTGTCTCAAAAGAGAACTTATTACAAATAATATGGCTTAAGGCCATCTAATAACGATAACAGTGGAAGGCTTGGAAGATAAGTAAGTCCATCAACTCCAACGGCATCACTGAGTATAGAACCACGACCTAAAGGCACCTTACTCGTCGTCTGAAAAGTCTGCAACATGAACGTTGCAGCCCGAAAATGGGTCAGCACATGGAATATGCTGGCAATGTAACACATAGAGAGTAATGAACACAAATAGGCTATACTACATGCATATATGGCTGGTGGAAAGCTCTATGGTTACAGTTTTGCGTAAAGCCAATTTTCCCTACTGTAAAGGAATAAATTCTATTTAACTATCATGGTGGTTGTTAAACATTGAGAGTGTAGACACCCTCTCAATCCCAATTAAACACCATCATTAAAACCCAACAAAATTGATTGAAGTAACATGATGAGATTCACATGATAATCCAAGTACTAGATACTCAAGACGTCCATAACCGGGGACACGGCTAATCATGATTAGTTTATACACTCTGCAGAGGTTTGCGCACTTTTCCCCACAAGACTCGATCTCCTCCGTTGTATTTCTCGCACTGCATGATGTTTGAGAACGGATGACCGAGACATAGTCTTTCAGAAGCGGTAGCACCTTACGATCGGGTAGACCGTTACACCTACTTTCCCCTACATCTGCTAGTCTACCACTGTAAGAGTTCGCATGACTTAATCAACTATGCTAGAGCCCATAGTAGCTTGTGGCTGCACACGGAAGTTTCTAGCATGAATAATCTCATGATCCCTTTGAGCCTGGGTGGAGGTCCATAAAGAAAAACAGGCAATCGCTGGAATACCCAGGTGCCTCAATCCACCCAGATGTGTATTAAAGTTGCCACCTTAAATAAACCATTAATTAACAATCTCACATCTGTCATGGATACACTCACCCAATCCACGTCTACTAGCATAGCATGGCAATATAAGCAAACGTAGAAGTAACTCCCAAGGTTTGATAATAAAATAGGTAATAGGTACTAATACCTCATCTACATCGAAAAACCCAGAATTTAATTAGATCCTAATCATGCAATGTTTGAGGATTGATCTAATGGAATAAAAATGGGTAGTAAGAGGTATGATCAAAGTGTTACCTGCCTTGCTGATGATCCATGAAACCTAGAGATTCGAAGTAGCAAGCGGCGCACTCCGGGTACTCTAACGCAAACAAACAAACAAGCATACAATAAGTACTCATCTAATGCACATGTAAAACTCAAATAAGAGATCTAACCAGAAAGTTCAACTTAAGAACTCCGGTTTGCAAAAAGAAACACATCGAACGAAACGACAGAAGGCAAACGACAAAAGAAACAAGCTTCGCTTACTAATCTGGATCTAAGTCAAATTTTACAGAAGCAAAAACTTGTTTGAGTTGGTTAAACGGAAAGAGGGTTCCGAGACGAAACTCTAGGTGCTTGAATCGCCTGATTCCGATAAACGAGCGAAAAGTTAAACTAAAACGAAAATCGGATCAGAAATCGTGATCAGAAATAATCACGGAAAATCCAAGAAAAAGAAAAACGACGAACAGGCTAACGAACGAACATTCGCTGTCTGCGGCTAAACAATGAATACCGTTCGTAAAAATGAACGAAAAAGCGGTCATTCGCTAAATAACTAAACCAAAGAAAATAAACCGAACCGGATCTATAAAACGGATCTAGGTTTTCGAAAAAACTGATCGGTTTTCTTTGCGAAAACCGAGGCAATGACGGCTACCTCGTGCGGCTGCGGCAAGACGACGGCGGCGGCGGCGTGGCTCCGGCATGTCGGCGCAGGGCGGCGGGTGGCGGCGGCGGCTCTGGCGGCAGGCGGCACGGCGGCGACGGCGGGCGGCGAGGCGAGGGGCGGCGGCGGCTGGCGTCGCACGGATCGAGGGTAGGGGCAGCTAGGGTTTCAGGGCTGGGGCGGCTGCGGCTCGGGCCCTCGCGACTTTAAAGGCCGGCCGGGCCAAGTGTCCTAGTCGGACATGGCCCAGTTAGGTCGGTCCGTTTGTTTAATAATTTGACGTGCAGAAAAAGAAAGAAAAGAAATACTAAATGGACTCCAAAAATCCCGAAATAAATTTTCCCCGACTTCTAAAATCAAGCCGGACAAAGTGAACATTTATTTGGGGCCTAAATGCTATTTTGAAGAACGCACATTTTTTCCTAACTCCAAATAAAACAGCGAAAAACTCCAAAATAAAATCTTATTTGATTTTAATATTAAATCTCTCAATATTTTTTTAATTTGGGAAAGTCATTTTATCCCCTCTCACTTATTTTTATAAATTGGAATTATTGAATATAAAATAATTAAATCAAATGATCCTATTTTCAAAATTTGAGAAACCCCAAATATGAAAATAACGAAATCTCCAACTCTCTTCGTGGGTCCTTGAGTTGCGTAGGATTTCTAGGATCAACCAAAAGCAAATAAAATATGATATGCAATGGTGATCTAATGTATAGCATTCCAAATTGAAAATTTGGGATGTTACATTGTCATTGCAAACATGTTTATTCATAATAGGCTGAATCAGGAACGATGAACTAATTATATTTACAAAAACAAAAGAGGTCGAGTTCATACCAGCTTTTCTCATCTCAGTCAGTCCATCATATATCGTCATAATTGCCTTTCACTTCCACGACCGAACGATGTGAATAATAATAATAGTGCGCGTGCATTGGACTAAGCTGGAATCTGCAAGCATTCAATAAACCAGAGAAGACAAGGCAATATGAGCTCTTTTGTCAGATCAACAATAATGCATATAAGAGCCACCTCAACAATTTAATCATGGTCTTCTCCTATCGACCCCCAAAGAAAAGAAAAGAAATAAAAATATTTACACAGGAAAGCTCCCAACAAGTAAAAGAAGAACATGAAATCTTTTTGGGTTTTCTTTTTAATTACTACTACAAGCCTGGAAAGTAAATTAATTAAAAACTACAACTGATTTGTTTTTGTTTTTCTTAAGGTTTATTAAACACACAAGAAGAAAGCATAAAAATAAAAATAAACTAGCATGGATGATACAATGAAAAAGTATGAGCATCGACATCTAGCAATGAGTGTGTGAACATAAATGTAATGTCGGTGGGAAATACGTACTCCCCCAAGCTTAGGCTTTTGGCCTAAGTTGGTCTATGGCCACGGCTGGCCTGGCGGATATCCATAATAGTAGTTGGGGTCGTACTGAGAAGAAGAAGACTCCGATTGCCACTGGCTGACAATCATCTCCGGATCCCAGTGGTAATTAGACTGTCATGAAGGATCAACTTGTGGTTCCGGCTCTGGCTCCATGGCTGGTGCGGGGTTCCGGTAGGCGTGAATAGCCTTCAACGGAACAAGGTACTGGCCTACAGATAAATCAAACAAAGAAGGAGCAGGCAGGGTAATAGTCTCAGGATGATGTTTATTAAAAAATAATTGATATTTAAGCTCTCCTTCCCCGTTCTTAACAATTAAATTATGTGCCACCATACTTTTATAATCTAGATAAACACGAGGCAGAACTTTTTCTTCCTTCTCATAATGCCTAATAGGTATGTTAAAATGTGTAGCTAGGCGTGAAGCATAGATGCCTCCAAAGATGGGGCCCTTGGTACGGTTCAGACTTAACCGTTTGGCAATAATGCCGCCCGTACTAACAGAGTTATCACCGTATAAACCGTGGAGCAAAATAATAATATCAGGGATACTAAGGTTTCCGCAGTTTCCGCGACCAATTAAACAACGACTAGCAAATAATGCAAAATAACGTAAAACAGGAAAATGTATGCTAGTGATTCGTGCATCGAAAACCTTCCTTGTTTCCCCTACAGTGATAGTATCAATAAACCCCACCACATCATCGCGATGTGGTTCTTCTGTCTTGCCCTCAAAAGGGACTAAACAAACCCGATAAAAATCATAAAGTGACATCTCCTTATGCTCATCATATAAATAAAACTCCACCGTAGGTGGTGAGCTCCTAGAATGGAAATGAAAGTTTTGCACAAAGATATTTGTGAGTAAGAGATACTGATCGCATTGGTCGTGGAGGAAAGCGGTGAGGCCTGCATTCTTAGCCAATTCATGAAAATCTTCATAAATCCCGTCTATTCTCAAGAAATCATCGGAAGGCCATTCACACGCCCGAACCTCCGCGGTGCGAGGCAGATTATACTTAGGCTTCGGTGCCTTTTCCTTCGAGCTTTGGCTCGATGAGCCCCTCAAAAGTCTCCTCATCATTTTCTGAAAAATTCTGAAATTTTTAGTAACTTCAAAATAAAAGTAAACCAAACTCAATAATATTGATAGCAACTACTCCTACAAGTGCCTAGGGCCTATATCATGCATCAAAACTACTTGGAACCATATAAATTTGACATACAAGCTCAAGAACAGGGTCACCTAAGTAGAAAAAATTTGCAATGAATAAAGCACTAGAACAAAAACTAAGTGGACCAATGGAGGAGTCACATACCAAGGAACAATCTTCCCAAGCAGTTTTGTGAGTGGTGCTTTGAGCAAGGAGATCAAAAATGGCAGCAAAAAGAGCTAGAACTCGTGCTTGGGCTGGATATTCGTGTTTGGGGGAGGAAGAAGAAGTGTGTGGGTGCAGGAATAAGTGGAGGAGGGCCACCATGGGCCCACGAGGCAGGGGGCGCGCCCTCCACCCTCGTGGGCAGGTGGTTGACCCCTGGTGTGTTTTAAGTGCCAAATATTCTAGAAAAAATCATATTTAAATTTCAAGGCATTTGGAGAACTTTTATTTTTGGGGTATTTTTATATTGCACGGATAATCAGATAACAGATAGAAAAATATTTATTTTTATTTTATTTAATATAAATAACAGAAAGTAAAAGTGGGGTACAGAAGGTTGTGCCTTCTAGTTTCATCCATCTCATGATCATCAAAAGGAATCCACTAACAAGGTTGATCAAGTCTTGTTAAAGAACTCATTCCGAATAACATGGAACTGGAGAAATTTCAGATAACACTAAGTTACCTCAACGGGGATATGCACATCCCCAATAATAAGAATATCATATTTCTTCTTGACAGTAGGAAGAGGAAATTCAAAACCTCCAAATATAATCGATGGAATTTCTCCAATGGAGTTGATACTATGAACTTGAGGTTGTTTCCTCGGAAAGTGTAATGTGTGCTCATTACCATTAACATGAAAAGTGATATTGCATTTAGTGCAATAAATAAAAGCCCCTCCAGTATTCAAAAAGGGTCTTTCAAGAATAACAGACATACTATCGTCCTCGGGAATATCAAGAATAACAAAGTCCGTTAAAATAATAACGTTTGCCACTACAACAGGCACATCCTCACAAATACCGACAGGTATAGCAGTTGATTTATCAGCCATTTGCAAAGATATTTCAGTAGGTGTCAACTTATTCAAATCAAGTCTACGATATAAAGAGAGAGAGGCATAACACTAACACCGGCTCCAAGATCACATAAAGCAGTTTTAACATAGTTTCTTTTAATGGAGCATGGTATAGTGGGTACTCCTGGATCTCCAAGTTTCTTTGGTATTCCACCCTTAAAAATATAATTAGCAAGCATGGTGGAAATTTCAGCTTTCGGTATCTTTCTTTTATTTGTATTTATATCTTTCATCTACTTAGCATAAGGATTGGTTTTGAGCATATCAGTTAATCGCATACGCAAAAAGATAGGTCTAATCATTTCAGCAAAGCGCTCAAAATCCTCATCATCCTTTTTCTTGGATGGTTTGGGAGGAAAAGGCATGGGTTTCTGAACCCATGGTTCTCTTTCTTTACCATGTTTCCTAGCAACAAAGTCTTTCTTATCATAACATTGATTCTTCGATTGTGGGTTATCAAGATCAACAGTAGGTTCAATTTCTATATCATTATCATTACTAGGTTGAGCATCATCATGAACATTATCATTAACATTATCATTAGTTTGAGGTTCATTACCAGATTGTGTTTCAGCATCAGAAATAGAAATATCATTTGGATTCTCAGGTGTTTCAACAATAGGATCACTAGAAGAATGCAAAGTCCTATCATTTTTCTTTTTCTTCTTTTTAGAAGAACTAGGTGCATCTATATTATTTCTCTGAGAATCTTGCTCAATTCTCTTAGGATGGCCTTCAGGATACAAAGGTTCCTAAGTCATTCTACCACCTCTAGTCATAACTCTAACAGCATTATCATTATTCTTACTATTCAATTCGTTGAGCAAATCATTTTGAGCTTTAAGTACTTGTTCTACTTGAGTGGTAACCATAGAAGCATGTTTACTAATAATTTTAAGTTCACCTTTAACATTAGCCATATAATCTTTACTAATAAGTTTAAGTATTTCAATTGTCTACCAAAATAAGCATTAAAATCTTCTTGCTTAGCCATAAATTTATAAAACTCGTCTAAGCATGGGCTGGCAAACTTAGTAAATGGGATTACAGCTTTATCATATTTATAGAGAGAATTTACCTTCACTACCTGTGTCGGGTTATCAAGACCATGAGTTTCTTCAATAGGTAAAGGATTAAGATCATGTGTTTCTTCAACAGGTGGTAAATTAAGACCATGTATTTCTTCAATAGGAGGTAAATTCTTAACATCTTCAGCTTTAATACCTTTTTCTTTCATAGATTTCTTTGCGTCTTGCATATCTTCAGGACTAAGAAATAGAATACCCCTCTTCTTCGGAGTTGGTTTAGGAATAGGCTCAGGAATTGGTTCCGGAGGTGTCCAATTATTTTAATTTGTCAACATATTGTTTAATAGAATTTCCGCTTCATCTGGTGTTCTTTCCCTGAAAACAGAACCGGCACAACTATCCAGGTAATCTCTGGAGGCATCGGTTAGTCCATTATAAAAGATACCAAGTATTTCATTTTTCTTAAGAGGATGATCAGGCAAAGCATTAAGTAATTGGAGAAGCCTCCCCCAAGCTTGTGGGAGACTCTCTTCTTGAATTTGCGCAAAATTATATATATATATATATCCCTTAAAGCAGCTTGTTTCGTATGAGCAGGGAAATATTTAGCAGAGAAGTAATAAATCATATCCTGGGGACTACGCACACAACCAGGATCAAGAGAATTAAACCATATCTTGGCATCACCCTTTAATGAGAACAGAAATATTTTTAGGATATAAAAGTAACGAGTTCTCTCATCTTTAGTGAACAGGGTGGCTATGTCATTCAGTTTAGTAAGATGTGCCACAGCAGTTTCAGATTCATAACCATGAAAAGTATTAGATTCAACCAAAGTAATTATATCAGGATCAACAGAGAATTCATAATCCTTATCTGTAACACATATAGGTGAAGTAGCAAAAGCAGGGTCAGGTTTCATTCTAGCATATAGAGATTGCTTATTCCATTTAGCTAATAACCTTTTGAGTTCATATCTATCTTTGCAAGCTAAATTAGCTAAAGAAGCTTCTTGATCAAATACATAACCCTTAGGAATAACAAGTTATTCTTCATCATCACTTTCATCAGTATCATCAGATTCAATATTTTCAATCTCTCTAGCCCCAGCAAGTTGTTCATCAAGAAATTTACCAAGTGGCACAGTAGTATCAAGCATAGAAGCAGTTTCATCATAAGTATCATGCATAGCAGAAGTGGCATAATCAATAACATGCGACATATCAGAACAAATAGCGGAAGCAGGTGTAGGTGTCGCAAGCTTACTCAAAACATAAGGTGAATCAAGTGCAGAGCTAGATGGCAGTTCCTTACCTTCCCTCGTAGTTGAGGGATAGATCTTGGTTTTTGGATCTCTCAAGTTCTTCATAATGATAAGCACATATATATCCTGATTGACTCAAAGAATAGAGCTATGCTCCTCGGCAACGGCACCAGAAAATAATCTTGATAACCCACAAGTATAGGGGATCGCAACAGTTTTCGATGGTAGAGTATTCAACCCAAATTTATTGATTCGACACAAGGGGAGCCAAAGAATATTCTCAAGTATTAGCAGCTGAGTTGTCAATTCAACCACACCTGGAAACTTAATATCTGCAGCAAAGTGTTTAGTAGCAAGGTAATATGATAGTAGTGGTAACGGTAGCAAAGGATAACAGTAGTAAAAGTAATGTTTTTGGTATTTTGTAGTGATGATAGCAATAGCAACAGAAAAGTAATTAAGCGGAGAACAATATATGGAAAGCTCGTAGGCAATGGATCAGTGATGGAGAATTATGCCGGATGCGGTTCATCATGTAACAGTCATAACCTAGGGTGACACGGAACTAGCTCCAGTTCATTGATATAATGTAGGCATGTATTCCGAATATAGTCATACGTGCTTATGGAAAAGAACTTGCATGACATCTTTTGTCCTACCCTCCCGTGGCAGAGGGGTCCTTACGGAAACTAAGGGATATTAAGGCCTCCTTTTAATAGAGAACCGGAACAAAGCATTAACACATAGTGAATACATGAACTCCTCAAACTACGGTCATCACCGGTAAGTATCCCGATTATTGTCACTTCGGGGTTAACGGATCATAAAACATAATAGGTGACTATAGACTTGCAAGATAGAATCAAGAACACTCATATATTGATGAAATCATAATAGGTTCAGATCTGAAATCATGGCACTCGGGCCCTAGTGACAAGCATTAAGCATAGCAAAGTCATAGCAACATCAATCTCAGAACATAATGGATACTAGGGATCAAACCCTAACAAAACTAACTCGATTACATGATAGATCTCATCCAACCCATCACCATCCAGCAAGCCTACGATGGAATTACTAACGCACGGCGGTGAGCATCATGAAATTGGTGATGGAGGATGGTTGATGATGACGATGGCGACGGATTCCCCTCTCCGGAGCCCCGAACGGACTCCAGATCAGCCCTCCCGAGAGGTTTTAGGGCTTGGCGGCGGCTCTGTATCGTAAAACGCGATGAATTCTTCTCTTTGATTTTTTTCTCCCCGGAACACAATATATGGAGTTGGAGTCGGAGAGGCAACAGGGGGCCCACGAGGTAGGGGGCGCGCCCTAGGAGGGCAGGCGCGCCCCCACCCTCGTGGACAGGTGGTGGGCCCCTGGCCTTCATCTTTTGCAGGTATTTTTCATATTTTCTGAAAATTTGCTCCGTGAAGTTTCAGGTCATTCCGAGAACGTTTGTTTCTGCACATAAATAACACCATGGTAATTCTGCTGAAAACAACGTCAGTCCGGGTTAGTTCCATTCAAATCATGCAAGTTAGAGTCCAAAACAAGGGCAAAAGTGTTTGGAAAAGTAGATACGACGGAGACGTATCACTTACCGATGCTGAATCTTGTCATGAAAGATCCGTTTTCCGGCCTTCCTAGTGAAGATGCCGCTACCCATCTAAATAGCTTCGTTGATTTGTGTGACATGCAAAAGAAGAAAGATGTGGATAATGATATTGTTAAATTGAAGCTATTTCTTTTTCACTTAGAGATCATGCTAAAGCTTGGTTTTCGTCTTTGCCTAAAAATAGTATTGATTCATGGAACAAGTGCAAGGATGCTTTTATCTCTAAGTATTTTCCTCCCGCTAAGATCATCTCTCTTAGAAATGATATTATGAATTTTAAGCAACTTGATCATGAACATGTGGATGATTGCCCTACTCATGGTTTAAACCTGTGGATGATTATACACAATTTTTATGCCGGATTGAATTTTGCTTCTAGAAATCTTTTAGACTCGGCTGCAGGAGGCACTTTTATGTTAATCACTTTAGAAGAAGCTACTAAACTCCTAGATAATATTATGGTTAATTATTCTCAATGGCATACTAAAAGATCTACTAATAAAAAGGCGCATGCGATAGAAGAAATTAATGTTTTGAGTGGAAAGATGGATGAACTTATGAAATTATTTGCTAAAAAGAGTGTTTCTTCTGATCCTAATGATATGCCCTTGTCTACTTTGATGGAGAATAATAATGAACCTATGGATGTGAATTTTGTTGGCAGGAACAATTTTGGTAACAATGCGTATAGAGGAAATTTCAACCCTAGGTGTCGGTGTCAAAACCGGCGGATCTCGGGTAGGGTGTCCCGAACTGTGCGTCTAGGCCGGATGGTAACAGGAGGCAGGGAACACGATGTTTTACCCAGGTTCGGGCCCTCTTGATGGAGGTAAAACCCTACGTCCTGCTTGATTAATATTGATGATATGGGTAGTACAAAAGTGGATCTACCATGAGATCAAGGAGGCTAAACCCTAGAAGCTAGCCTATGGTATGATTGTTGTCTATAGAGTTGATGAAGTTGTCCTACAGACTAAAACCCTCTGGTTTATATAGACACTGGATAGGGTTAGGGTTACATAGAGTCGGTTACAATGGTAGGAGATCTTGAATATCCGCATCGCCAAGCTTGCCTTACACGCCAAGAAAGTCCCATCCGGACACGGGACGAAGTCTTCAATCTTGTATCTTCATAGTCCTGGAGTCCGGCTGAAGGTATAGTCCGTCTACCCGAACACCCCCTAATCCAGGTCTCCCTCAGTAGCCCCTGAACCAGGCTTCAATGACGATGAGTCCGGCGCGCAAATTGTCTTCGGCATTGCAAGGCGGGTTCCTCCTCCCAGTCCTTCATAGAAGATTGTTAAAACCAAGAGTAGTGTCCGGCTCTGCAAAATAAGTTTCCACATATTGCCATAGAGAGAATAATATTAACACAAATCCAATCTGCTGACGTACTCCGCAATGCGCCATCACACTACGGCCAAGTCCTGTGCTCGAATCGTTTTTACTTTTTCACCTCAGCGTGTTTTGCGAGGCGGTTTCCTTCGCACGTCTTGTCAAAGCAGAGATTGTGTACCCTTTTTACGCGATTCTCATCAATACGAACGTGGGTAACCCAACCGTGCCATTTATCACGAGCTCGGGAGGCAAGCGAGTTTTATTAGGTAGGTGGGGACGCATAACCGCATCCGCCTATATAAGGGGATAAGGATCCACCCTTTTTACCTACGCCTTCTTCCTCCCTTGCCTATCCATCTCTCGTGCACCCGAGCTCCAGCGCCCAAGCCTGCACATCCCACCTCAACCTTCTCCAGCAATGTCCGGAGCGGGAGGCAAATGGATGGTCTCCTCCGTTACGGAGGGTAAAGTAAAAAAGCTAAGGAAGGCCGGATACCTGTCCAAGGACATCGCGCACCGGCTTCCCGAAGAGGGGCAGCTTATCCCTACCCCAAGGCCCCATGAGAGGGTCGTGTTTCTCCACCACTTCCTCCACGGACTAGGTTTCCCACTCCACCCATTTGTCCGGGGGCTCATGTTCTACTACGGCCTGGACTTCCACAATCTGGCTCCAAACTTCATCCTCAACATCTCGGCGTTTATCGTCGTGTGCGAGGCCTTTCTCCGTGTCCGCCCCCATTTCGGCCTCTGGCTCAAGACCTTCAACGTCAAGCCCAAGGTGGTGCGCGGCAGCCAGGCAGAGTGCGGAGGCGCTATGGCGGGCAAGATGGCCAATGTCCTATGGTTCGAGGGCTCTTTCGTGGAGAACCTAAAGGGATGGCAAGCCGGGTGGTTTTATATCACCGAGCCACGTGATCCGGAATGGACCGCAGCCCCTGAGTTCCGATTCAGACCCCCCACGCGGCTTATGTCCTGGAAAGAGACGGGCCTGTCGTGGGGCGACGAAAACGAGGTGACCGGATTGCAAACATGCATCCAGTCCCTGGTGAACAAGCCAGTCCGGCTTGTTAATATCATCCAGGTTATGCTCGTCTGCTGGATCCTCCCGTGCCAACAACGGGATTTTAATCTGTGGGAGTTTGACCCGGCGCAGCACCAAACCCTCAACAGGCTCTTCGACACGATGTATGAAGACGCCTGGAAGGTGCTATTCAAGGGCGTCGAGGCTCCCGCATCCGCTTCCGAGGACCGCGGATACAGCTCACAGCGTCATGCTAGCAAGGTATGCCATCTACACCCTTCATAGGATGTTAAGCCTTTTTTCATAGTTTGACACTATGCGGGATCTGAACTCCCTTTCCTCTGACAGGCTTGGCGGGTGATAGCCGAGCCGATTAACTGTCTGGCTCCGCTGCCCGAAGATCTAGCTCCAGCTTTACTGGTGAAGCTGCTGGCCCTGGCGCCTTATGTGGTGCCGGAGAAGAAGGTCAAGAAGAAGAAGACCACGGGGACTCGAAAGAGTGCCCGCAACGTGGTGGTGTCGGACTCGTCATCTGACGAGTCCGAGGCGCCCTCCTCCCGCGAGAACAAGGAGGAGGAAGAAGAAGACTCTCCCTCTCCAGTGGAGGGAGGAGAGAAGAGGAAGGCCGCCCCAACGGGGGAGGCCGAGGGGTCTAGGAAAAGGAAGACCCCTCCGCCGGACTACACCCCTGACGCCGAAGAGGGCGAAGAGGAGTGGCCAGACAGGGCCAAGCGTCTGGCAAAATCGTAAGTGTTCAGATACCAGAGTAACTCATGATATTCCTTTTGTTGCACAGCTTCCCCTAATGTCGAATATAATCATGCAGCCCGCCCCGGGCCGCACTCAACGAGTCGTCGAGCGGCTCCTTGGATTCATCGGACGTGAACTCTGTTCCGCCCGCTGTCTCCCCCTGCACCGCGGATGACGCCGAAGTGGCGTCGCAACGAGCTCCGGGGCAGGAGGAGGTGGTCCTGGAGGAGTCGCAAGGCGACCTCCCGGACCCCAGGAGTGAAGGGGACAAGACCCCCCAGGTCACCAAGTCCGGCCTTCAGTCGGACACCGTGCCAGAATCTTCAACAATTCCGGACCGCGGCAGGCGAACTCCTTCCAAGAGGAGCAAGCCTTCTGAGCCGGCAGCCTCCGTCCAACCGGAGGCGCCGGACAATCTGCTGGAGGTGCTTGAAGGTGCCTCCATCGACGAGGAGCACCGTATATTATGAGTACGGTGATCCGGAAGGTTCAGTCCGCCAAGAGCGGGCTGAATGAAGCTTGCGCTGGCCTCCTAACAGGCTTCGAGGTAAGTAAAAATATGTAAAAATATTACCGCATAGACAGTAGCCCCTGATGCTTTGTTTGGCGTTCAGAAAGAAAAGCCGAATAGAGGATCTATGAAATTTCGCAGGAGTCTAATAAAGAAGTCAATATGCGTATGCAGGCTTCGCTGCTAGCCACTGCCGCACTGACTGCGGAGGTGGATACCCTAAAGCAGGGACTCGAGCGGTCCGAGCAAGAGCTCGGCCGTGCCAAGCAGCAGCTCAAGGAGAAAGAAGGTAAGAAATACCTTAGAAAAAGGTGCCTATAGAGAGGCGTGATTGCAAAAAAAACAGGATTGTACTGCTTATTGTAGGGGGCACGACTGAGGTGGCGACCCTCAAGCAGGCGCTGTCCGAGGCCGAAAAGAAAACGGCCGCGGAGCGCACCGAGCGAGAGAAACTTGGGTCTCAGGTCGGCGAGGTGCAGCAAGAGCTTCAGGCTCTCATGAAGAAACATGAGAGTTTGGAGCTTGAGTCAAAGACCCAAGCATCCGAGCTCGCGACGGCCCTTGAGACTGCCAAGTCTGCCAAGGCCGAAGCCCAAAAGGCTCTCCGAGAGTTGGAGGATATGAAGAAGATAGCAGCGGGTAAGGCATTCTTTATGCAAAGCAGAAACATAAAAGTAAACTACTTATTACTTACCCGAATCCGAAATTCTCCAGGGGCCTTCGCAGATCTTCCCCGTAGCGTGTCCGATGCCGCCGCATTCTACCGAGCTGAAGAGGGCAGCTCGACGGAGAAGGTATTCTGGTCTTAGTATGCTGAGGCCGGACACCCTGTGCCCTTGAGCGACCAGCTGAAACAGCTGGTCGAACTCCACAAGGCGGCCGAACAGGCCATGAAGGGCTTCATAGTTCGGCTGTGGCCCGGAGAGGCCTTGCCTGGGAGCTACTTCGGGCTGGTGCGGCGGTTGGTGGAGGCCTGTCCAAGGCTCGAGGTCATCAAGCGCTCCACCTGCATCGAAGGTGCCCGTAGGGCCCTTGCCCGTGTAAAGGTGCACCGGGGTAAGCTGGACAGTAAGAAGCTTGTGACGGACGGGCCGCCGACGGGGAAGGAGCATCGCAAGTCGGAGAACTACTATAAGGATGTTCTTGCAGGTGCCCGCCTTGTGCTAGATGAGTGCACCAAGGATGTAATTTTTGAATGAATTCACTCATGTTTATCCTGTGCGCTGAAAACTTGTTCATATGCGCTAAGCAATGCTTATTGAATTTAAAATATTATTTTCTGTGCGGCCGTTTATCAAAAATTGAGAGATGGCCAGTCGTCGGCTTCTGGCCCCATGCCACTAGTGTTGGGGTGTTCGGTGATAAACCTGGGCGCTCTTTTTCCCATGGTTGGGTCCTTCGAGGGAGGCGCTCAGCACGACGAACCAGGCAATCGGACTATAATGCTTGAACACTCTCACTTAGCCATAGAACTTTATAATTTTAAATTTCGGCGAAGCCCCTAGTTCGGAAGACCGAGTTCGGGGCGCTATCCACGCCTTGGCTAGGGTTATCCAGCTCCTCGCTCGAAGCGGCATAAGCCTTTAGGGACTCGAAAAACCTCTCGAACAGCGACCGGTCTCTCGCCTCATCATGACAGTCAGTTTTAGCTTTCTCCACTGAGGTGCTTAACCCAGCTCAACCGGGGCACAATCGCAGTGGTTCTCCTAGTGCTACCTTAGCCGATATAGCGGAACGTAAGGCACCAAAACATAGGAGCCGGGCAAACCCAACTATTGACCCAAATCATGATTCGGAGCCGATGCATATAGTGCTATAAGTTCGGGGTGCCGCACTTGTGAAAGTGTACGGACTTCTCACACCATACTAAAGGGTACTGAAGCCCCTGGCGTACATGCCGTACCACAATGTACGGGTGCAACATGTCATTAATGAACATATATATGAAAAGAGTAATGCAAAAAATAGACAAAAGGCTAAGCATTGTTTATGGAGAGGCTATTTATCAAAGCCGAACGATACAGATGGTGCGGTAAGCAAAAGATATTGGACTATTTAGTATGTCCTGACCAGGGGCAGGCTGCGGAATTATATATAAAGTAGGTATATCGCTCGTAACAGAGACCACCTGGGAGTTCCATAATGCGGCATGGCTTGTCTGGCTTCCTGGATCTTGCATCGTTTGTGCGGTAATCTAATTGCCGAACAGGTCGTCCGAAGTATGGAGTCCTGAAAGTAAGAAAAAATTAAAAAAGAATCCGGCAGCCCTTGGTACGTTTTAAGCCGTATTTTGGGCGTGCCGTTATTTTGCCCCTTCCCCTGTGCCCATGGTATTTCAAGGGCGTAGTTATGTACGTGAGGTACTAGTTTCGCTAGGTCGCGAGAACTGGGGTTGGGGCCGCATTGCTACGCTTGCTCGGAGTGTGCCAGGCGGTCCTGCTGTAGGTTACTCCGGGCGCGCTTGGTGGTGTCTGGCTTTTTAATGGCCGGACTGGAGAATTGCCGAAGAAGGATACTTTTTACCTCCGCTGCAAGAGCCGCCGTATGCTCCTCCGTATGGAGGGAGCGTTCGGTGTTTCCGTTGACCGTGATTACTCCTCGAGGGCCTGGCATCTTGTGTTTGAGATATGCGTAGTGCGGCACCGCATTGAATTTTGCGAATGCGGTTCGTCCGAGCAGGGCGTGATAGCCACTGCGAAACGGGACTATATCGAAGATTAACTCTTCGCTTCGGAAATTATCCGGGGATCCGAAGACCACGTCAAGTGTTACTGAGCCTGTACAGTTGGCTTCTACACCTGGTATGACACCTTTAAAGGTCGTTCTTGTGGGTTTGATCCTTGAGGGGTCTATGCCCATTTTCCGCACTGTGTCCTGATAAAGCAGGTTCAATCTACTGCCGCCGTCCATGAGGACTCTTGTGAGGTGAAATCCGTCGATGATTGGGTCAAGAACCAATGCGGCGAAGCCGCCATGACGGATGCTAGTGGGATGGTCCCTCCAATCAAAAGTGATCGGGCAGGAGGACCATGGGTTGAACTTTGGGGCGACTGGCTACATCGTGTATACGTCCCGTAGCGCACGCTTCCGCTCCCGCTTGGGAATGTGGGTTGTGTATATCATGCTCACCGTCCACACTGGTGGGGGAAAGCCCTTCTGTCCATTGTTGTTCGGCGGCTTGGGCTCCTCGTCATCGCTGTGCAGCCCCTTGTCTTTGTTTTCGGCTCTTAACTTGCCTGCCTGCTTGAACACCCAACAATCCCTGTTAGTGTGATTGGCTGGCTTTTCGGGGGTGCCATGTATCTGGAACAAGCGATCGAGTATTCGGTCCAAACTGGAGGGGCCCTGAGTATTCTTTTTGAATGGCTTTTTCCGCTGACCGGATTTATAGCCTCTGAATCCGGCATTGACTGCCGTGTCTTCATTGCTGTCGCTGTTAACGCGGCATTTTTGTTTGTTCCGGCGTGTCCTGCCACTTTTGTCCTTGGTATCCGAATTACCAGGGTTCTTTGATAAGTTGTTACTGCGAGCTAGCCAGCTGTCTTCACCCGCGCAAAAGCGGGTCATGAGTGTCGTGAGGGCTGCCATGGATTTCGGCTTTTCCTGTCCCAGGTGCCGGGCAAGCCACTCGTCGTGGATGTTATGCTTGAAGGCTGCTAGGGCCTCTGCATCCGGACAGTCGACTATCTGGTTTTTCTTTGTTAGGAACCGTGTCCAGAATTGTTTGGCCGATTCCTCTGGCTGCTGAATTATGTGGCGTAAGTCGTCGGCATCCGGTGGTCGCACGTAAGTGCCCTGGAAGTTGTCGAGGAATGCGGCTTCCAGGTCCTCCCAAGAACCGATTGAATCTGCTGGCAAGCTGTTAAGTCAATGCCGGGCCGGTCCTTTAAGTTTGAGCGGGGGGTATTTGATGGCGTGTAGATCATCGCCGCGTGCCATGTGGATGTGAAGGAGATAATCCTCGATCCATACCGCCGGATCTGCTGTGCCATCGTATGATTCGATGTTTACGGGTTTGAAACCCTCTGGGATTTTATGCTCCATCACTTCATTCGTGAAGCATAGCGGGTGTGCGGCGCCTCTGCACTGGGCTATATCACGATGTAGCTCGGAAGAGCTCTGCCTGTTGTGTTCGGCCCGGCCGGATTTGTTGTATCCGGAGTAAGGATCATCGTCACATGCCGTAGGGCGCCTGCGCGATCCATAGATCGATCTTGTTTGTCTTGCCTTGTCCTCCAGTACTTGGAGGGGCGTTCGAGTTCATACTCTTCGGCCGCAAGGACTTCAGTCCATCTGTCAGCTAGCAAATCTTGGGCAGCTCTAAGCTGCTGCTGCTTTTTCTTGAGGCTGCTTGCCGTGGCTAAAAGCCTGCGTCTAAAACGCTCTTGTTCGGCAGGGTCTGATGGTATGACGAATTCGTCGTCATCGAGGCTTGCCTCGTCTTCGGAGGGAGGCATATAGTTATCCTCCTCAACCTCTTGGTCTGCCGCTCTCTCATGAGGGCTGGCTTCTCCATCTTCCTGTGCCGAATCTTGTTGAGGTGGGTGTTCTTCGGCGCTGTCCGGGGTAGTATTATCTCCCGTGTCGGAATCACCGTTTTTGCTTTGGCGGGATTTAGAGCGGCGCCGCTGACGTCGGCGCTTTGGCTGTTTCTTGGGGGTGTCCTCCCCCACTGTTCCATCGCCATCTCCATCTTTCGGAGTATCCACCATATATATGTCATATGACGAGGTGGCCCTCCAGCGCCCTACAGGTGCTGGCTCCTGTTCGTCTCCTACATCGTCGTCCATACCGTCGATGTCTTCAGAGCCGAAGTCAAGCATGTCGGTTAAATCGTCGACAGTGGCTACAAAGTGGGTGGTGGGTGGGCTTTGAATTTCTTCATCGTCCGTATCCCATCCTCGCTGACCGTAATCCGGCCAGGGCTCTCCTGATAAAGAGAGAGACTTAAGAGAATTCAGGATGACGCCAAAAGGCGAGTGCTGAAAGATGTCTGCGGCGGTGAACTCCATTATCGGTGCCCAATCGAATTCGATTGGCAGGGGCGCGGGGGGTTCGGAGTCCGGGGAGGAGTCCGGATCCTCGGAGTCACGGATCATGCAGAGTGCGGGGCTAGCGTTCGGCTCGATCGCCTTTAAGATCGCAGCCCCCGAGGTGGCATCCAACCGCTCGTCCTCCATTGGCGCAATAGGCTCCGAGTTAGAGGTCGGAACCGATGCGTGTGCGGCCTCCAGGACACTACCCTAAGGCAGAGCTAAATCATGCCCCTCGAGATAGTGCGGCGCGCTTGGCCGTGGCTCGAACCCATCGAAGATCAACTCTCCGCGGATATCAGCCGTGTAGTTTAAGCTTCCAAACCTGAGTTGATGGCCAGGGGCATAGCTCTCGATTTGCTCCAAGTGGCCAAGAGAATTGGCCCGCAAAGCGAAGCCGCCGAAGACGAAGATTTGTCCGGGGAGAAAAGTATCACCCTAGACCGCATCGTTGTTGATGATCAAAGGAGCCATCGGACCTAACGGCGATGACACAGAGGAACTCTCAATGAAAGCACCAATGTCAGTGTGAAAACCGGCGGATCTCGGGTAGGGGGTCCCGAACTGTGCGTCTAGGCCGGATGGTAACAGGAGGCAGGGAACACGATGTTTTACCCAGGTCGGGCCCTCTTGATGGAGGTAAAACCCTATGTCCTGCTTGATTAATATTGATGATATGGGTAGTACAAGAGTGGATCTACCACGAGATCAAGGAGGCTAAACCCTAGAAGCTAGCCTATGGTATGATTGTTGTCTATGGAGTTGATGAAGTTGTCCTACGGACTAAAACCCTCTGGTTTATATAGACACCGGATAGGGTTAGGGTTACATAGAGTCGGTTACAATGGTAGGAGATCTTGAATATCCGCATCGCCAAGCTTGCCTTCCACGCCAAGGAAAGTCCCATCCGGACACGGGACGAAGTCTTCAATCTTGTATCTTCATAGTCCTGGAGTCCGGCTGAAGGTATAGTCCGGCTACCCGAACACCCCCTAATCCAGGACTCCCTCACTAGACCTTATCCTAGTAATCCCTCTAATAATTATGGTAATTCCTACAACAATTCTTATGGAAATTATAATAAGATGCCCTCTGATTTTGAATATAATATTAAAGAATTTATTACTCCACAAAAGAATTTTAATGCTTTGATTGAAGAAAAATTGCTTAAGACTGATGATTTGGCTAGGAACGTTGATAGAATTGCTCTGGATGTTGATTCTTTGAAACTTAGATCTATTCCACCTAAGCATGATATCAATGAGTCTCTCAAAGCCATGAGAATTTCCATTGATGAGTGCAAAGAAAGAACCGCTAGGATGCGTGCTAAGAAAGATGCCTTTATAAGAGTGTGTTCTTCTAGTTCCTATGAAAATAAAGATGAAGATCTAAAAGTTATTGATGTGTCCCCTATTAAATCTTTGTTTTTCAATATGAATCTTGATAATGATGGGACGGAATATGATCCACCTTTACCTAGAAGGCGTCCCAAGAATTCGGAATTTGTTGATCTTGATGATAAAATTGATAAAAGTGGGATTGAAGAAATTAAAACCCTAGATGTTACTAAACCCACTATTATGGATTTCAAGGAATTTAACTATGAAAATTACTCTTTGATTGATTGTATTTCCTTGTTGCAATCCGTGCTAAATTCTGCTTACGCTTATAGTCAAAATAAAGCGTTTACTAAACATATCGTTGATGCCCTGATGCAATCTTATGAAGAAAAACTTGAATTGGAAATTTCTATCCCTAGAAAACTTTATGATGAGTGGGAACCAACTATTAAAATTAAAATTAAAGATCATGAATGCTATGCTTTATGTGATTTGGGTGCTAGTGTTTCCACGATTCCAAAGACTTTGTGTGATTTGTTAGGTTTCCGTGATTTTGATGATTGCTCTCTAAACTTGCACCTTGCGGATTCCACTATTAAGAAACCTATGGGAAGAATTAATGATGTTCTTATTGTTGCAAATAGGAATTATGTGCCCATAGATTTTATTGTTCTAGACATAGATTGCAATCCTTCATGTCCTATTATTCTTGGTAGACCTTTCCTTAGAACGATTGGTGCAATTATTGATATGAAGGAAGGAAATATTAGATTCCAATTTCCGTTAAGGAAAGGCATGGAACACTTTCCTAGAAATAAAAATAAATTACCTTATGAATCTATTATGAGAGCCACTTATGGATTGCCTACCAAAGATGGCAATACCTAGATCTATTCTTGCTTGTTGTGCCAAGCTAGGGGCGTTAAACGATAGCGCTTGTTGGGAGGCAACCCAATTTTATTTTTATTCCTTGATTTTTTATCCTGTTTAGTAATAAATAATTTATCTAGCCTCTGTTTTGGTTGTGTTTTTTGTGTATAATTAGTGTTTGTGCCAAGTAGAACCGTTGGGAAGACTTGGGGAAAATCTTGTTACACTTGCTGTAAAAAACAGAAACTTTAGCGCTCACGAGAACTGCTACCATTTTTATTTGGAGAGTGCTATTTAGTTAATTCTTTTTGAAGATTATTAACAGATAAATTCCTCACGTCCAGAAATTTATTTTAGAATTTTTGGGGTTTCATATCTTGCGCTAGCTACAGATTACTACAGACTGTTCTGTTTTTGACAGATTCTGTTTTTTGTGTGTTGTTTGCTTATTTTGATGAATCTATGGTAGTAAAATAGTTTATAAACCATAGAGAAGTTGGAATACAGTAGGTATAACACCAATATAAATAAAAAATAAGTTCATTACAGTACTTTGAAGTGGTCTTTTATTTTCTTTCGCTAACGGAGCTCACGAGATTTTCTACTTTAAGTTTTGTGTTGTGAAGTTTTCAAGTTTTGGGTAAAGATTTGATGGATTTATGGAACAAGGAGTGGCAAGAGCCTAAGCTTGGGGATTCCCATGTCACTTCCAAGATAATCTAAGGACACCTAAAAGCCAAAGATTGGGGATGCCCCGGAAGGCATCCCCTCTTTCGTCTACTTCTATCGGTAACTTTACTTGGAGCTATATTTTTATTCGCCACATGATATGTGTTTTGCTTGGAGCGTCTTGTATTATTTGAGTCTTTGCTTTTTAGTTTACCACAATCATCCTTGTTGTAAACACCTTTTGAGAGAGCCATACATGATTTTGAATTTGTTAGAATACTCTATGTGCTTCGCTTATATCTTTTGAGTTATACAGGTTTGCTCTAGTACTTCACTTATATCTTTTAGAGCACGGTGGTGGATTTGTTTTATAGAAACTATTGATTTCTCATGCTTCACTTAGATTATTTTGAGAGTCTTAATAGCATGGTAATTTGCTTAAAATCCTAATATGCTGGGTATTCAAAGTTAGTAAAATTTTCTTAAGAGTGTTTTGAATACTAAGAGAAGTTTGATGCTTGATGATTGTTTTGAGATATGGAGGTAATAATATCAAAGTCGTGCTAGTTGAGTAGTTGTGAAATTGAGAAATACTTGTGTTGAAGTTTGCAAGTCCCATAGCATGCATGTATGGTAAACGTTATGTAACAAATTTGAAACATGAGGTGTTATTTGATTGTCTTCCTTATGAGTGGCGGTCGGGGACGAGCGATGGTCTTTTCCTACCAATCTATCCCCCTAGGAGCATGCGCGTAGTACCGAGGTTTTTGATGACTTGTAGATTTTTGCAATAAGTATGTGAGTTCTTTATGACTAATGTTGAGTCCATGGATTATACGCACTCTCACCCTTCCATCCTTGCTAGCCTCTTCGGTACCGTGCATTGCCCTTTCTCACATTGAGAGTTGGCGCAAACTTCGCCGGTGCATCCAAACCCCGTGATATGATACACTCTTTCACACATAAACCTCCTTATATATTCCTCAAAACAGCCACCATACCTACCTATTATGGCATTTCCATAGCCATTCCGAGATATATTGCCATGCAACTTTCCACCATTCCGTTCATCATGACACATTCATCATTGTCATATTGCTTAGCATGATCATGTAGTTGACATAGTATTTGTGGCAAAGCCACCGTTCATAATTCTTTCATACATGTCACTCTTGGTTCATTGCATATCCCCGTACACCGCCGAAGGCATTCATATAGAGTCATCTTTGTTCTAGTATCGAGTTGTAATCATTGAGTTGTAAATAAATAGAAGTGTGATGATCATCATTTTCTAGAGCATTGTCCCAAGTGAGGAATATAAAAAAAGAGAAATGCCATAAAAAAGAGAAGGCCTGTAACGCCCCGAGACCGTTGTGCCATGTGTCGTGCAGTTATTCGATGTTGTTGCGTTGTCATGTGCTTGCGTGTTGCATCATGTCACGTCATCATGTGCATTGCATCATGTCATCATGTCATAATCTTTTGCATCTCAACTAAATAATTCGTATGGTTCTTCGATCCATTTAAATCGAGGGAAGGATGACTTCTCTTTATAATATATCCTCCCGATATTAGTGGAGCTACTATAATAAATATTCCATTCTTTTGGAATTAACCGAAACACACTTGCAAAATCCCAACGCCTTTTATTATTTCTTCTCTTGGCCTCTAACTTTGTCACGTGTCCTTTCATCTTTTTCCGGAGCTCCACCTAATTTCTCAACATTTTTGGACTCTCCTAAACCCTAGTCCTTGTGCAAACCTTTCTAATTAAATTCAAAGTCATTTGAATTTAATTCTTGCAATCTTGGCCACTTCATTTTTCTCGGAACATGTGCATTTTTGTGAGTCCGGGAAAATTATACGCGTGCCCACCTTCTTCTCCTAACCCCCCCCCCCCTCTTCTTTTCTTTTTCTTCTCTTGATTTCTGTTAAAGGAATAATAGATGAAAGAGAAGGGAGAGGAAGTCAGCCCAGCTGGGCCTCCCTGGCCATTTGCTCCTCTCGGCCCAAGGCCTCCCGCGGCCTCCCTAGGCCCATCCAGCCCCGCAGCCCACTACCTAACCCTAGCACCCTAGCCCGACTCCCTTCTTCCTCCCGTTTTCCCCTCGCGCCGCCAGGGACCGCATCCCGCTCACCTCCTCGATCCCCATCTCCCTCGCTCCTCTCGTCCTCTCGCGCGCCCGAGCTCCATCCTGCGGCCTCCTCGCTCTCCTCGTCGACCAAGGGAGAGGAGCTCCCCCCGAAACCCCTCCCTCGTCATCGCCGGCGCCGTCCATCCTCGTCCGTCGCCCCGCCTCAAGTCCGGCGATGCCAAGCGCCACGCCCGACCCTGCCGCGCCTCTACCGTCGCTCCTCTTCGCGTCGCCCAGGCGCCTGAGGAAAGGAGACGCCCGCGCCCTGCCATGGCCGCGTCTTCCCTGCAGCTGCGCCAGGAGCTCGCCCCCTCTTCGCCATGGCCGCGAGCCCGACTCCCTCGTCTTCTCCTCTACGCCTGCAGCTGCCTTGGGTCCTGGATAAGCCAGCCGCCCGAGACGCCAGCGCCGTGCTCCCTCGCGCGGACCCTGACCACCCTCAAGGCCGAGCTCCGCCGCCCTCGTGTGCCTCTGCTGCGCCGGTCGCAAGTCCGCCGCCGAGCTCCACCACACCCCCGCCGGCGACCTCGACCTTCAGGCCGTCGCCGCGCCTCCGCCGAGCCTCCTCTGGTCGCGCTGCAGCGTCCCACCTCCATCACCGTGTGCTGGACGCCGAGTTCACCTTCCTCAACGTCACCACGCCGTGGCCGATTTTTGTTGCTTCACTGTTGGGCACGAGTTGCCTTGCTGCTGCCGCGAGAGCCCCTTGTCGTGCTTCATTTTGGGTCGGCCAGTACAAGTACAGCAAGTACCATCGCCAAGACCCCGGGAATGTCTACACGATGACCGCCGAGACCTTGGAGCAAATGAACTAGAACCCCTACGCGTGAAATGCCAAGTTCCCCTCCGAACATGTACGAATATGCCCGGTGATCCGACAAGTACCCCTACAACAAGTGTACCTCTACCCCGTCTTCGGAATCGCGGAGAACACCAAGTACCCCTTCATGTCGGCAAGATCCGCAAATCGGCCCTGAGCGATCGACGTCCTGTGGACCATGTACGACTACCGTCGCCGAGACCGCAAGTACCACGACCACCCCGAAAGGATTCGGACCCGTCAAGTACCTCTCCGAAGAACGAGCATGTACCACTATGTTCGAAGGCATCAGATCCGTCAAGTTCCACTACCGCCGTAAACAACTACTGTCGCTGAGATCGCGAGAACCCCTACTTCCTCCTCGAAATGTGAACGACTACCGTCGACCCCAAGTGACCCGGTTTCGTCAAGTTCTTCTACGAAAACGAGAACGACTACTTCCCCTACTTCCCACGACGACCCCGTGAACAACTACTTCCCCGTCGACACGTGTACCCCTACCGCCGAACTCGATCCGTTTCGATGATGCTCGCTTCAAAGGTATAACCGTCGGAACGATGCCCGTGAACGAATGCATGTGTGATGGATGAAATGCTCGTGTTTGCTCCGTGTCGGAGTTGTTCGGTGCACGTCGCCCCTCTTTTTCCTTGTCACCGTCATGTGGGAACCCGGTATCCGGGATCACCCCACCTCCTATCGCGTGTCCCGCTCCCGTCACTTTTCCTTTTTGCGCCGGTATCTCCGCGAGTTACCGGAACCGATATGTTGCCGTGGCATCATTCTCGGATTCGTTGCCGTGGCACCCCCTTTTTCCTTCCACCACGGTGACAATGCTTCATAATGCTCTTATCCACATTTTGCATAGATTGCTTAAAATTGTTCATGTCATCCGCATCATGATAACAACAATTAAAATTGATTAAATTGATGTTTGGTTAATTTTGCTTAAATGCCATGTTAAAAATGCTTTAATTCATATCTAAATAACCGTAACTCCGATTTTAATAAACTTTATATGTAAATGGGGTAGAATTTTGCCTAGTTTAACATGGTGGCCTCATCTTGCATGTTAAACAACGCTAAAATTGTGTTTAGGACAGATCAGGACCAAATCAAAAATATGCTATGGGGATTTACCGGAATTGTTGTTCGTTGCTTCCGGCCTCATTTAAACTTGCCTAGATTAGATAGTTTTCATTTGCTTCACCCTCTTGCCATGCTTAACAACATTTAATATTGTTGGGTACATAAACGAGATCGAACTAAATAATTGACGCGGAGTTTCGTCAATATGCAACTCGTTGCATATTGAGCTCCACTTAATTTGTAGGATTGCTTGTGCATTTTTCCATGCCATGCTTCATTAAACCGGACATGCATCATACTCGTTTGTGCATCATGCCATGTTGATGTGTTGGTTGTTTACTATGTTGTGTGCTTCTTTTCCGGTGAATGCTTCTTCGGGTTGGTTCCGATAACGTCGTGTTGTGAGGATTCGTTCAACTTCGTCCGTTTGTCTTCTTCATGGACTCGTTCTTCTTCCTTGCGGGATTTCAGGCAAGATGATCATACCCTCGAAATCACTACTATCTTTGCTATGCTAGTTTGCTCGCTCTTTTGCTATGCCATTGCTACGATGCCTACCACTTGCTTGTCAGCCTCCCAAATTGCCATGTTCAGCCCCTAACCCTCCTATGTCCTAGCAAACCGTTGATTGGCTATGTTACCGCTTTGCTCAGCCCCTCTTATAGCGTTGTTAGTTGCAGGTGAAGATTGAAGTTTGTTCCTTGTTGGAACATGGAGATGTTGTTCCTTGTTGGAACTTTTATTTACTTGTTGGGATATCACTATATATCTTATTTTATTAATGCATCTATATACTTGGTAAAGGGTGGAAGGCTCGGCCTTATGCCTGGTGTTTTGTTCCACTCTTGCCGCCCTAGTTTCCGTCATGTCGGTGTTATGTTCCCGGATTTTGCGTCCCTTACACGGTTGGGCTATAATGGGAACCCCTTGACAATTCGCCTTAAGTAAAGCTTTGCCAGCAATGCCCAATGTTGGTTTTACCATTTGCCACCTAGCCTTTTCCCTTGGGAGTCGCGCATCCCGAGGGTCATCTTTATTTTTAACCCCCCCCCGGGCCAGTGCTTGTCTAAGTGTTGGTCCAAACTGAGTAGACTGCGGGGCCACCTCGGGGAAACTTGAGGGCTGGTTTTACTCGTAGGATGTCTCATCCGGTGTTGCCCTGAGAACGAGATATGTGCAGCTCCCATCAGGATGTCGGCGCATCGGGCGGTGTTGCTAGTTTAGTTTTACCCTGTCGAAATGTCTTGTTGTACCGAGGTACCGAGTCTGATCGGAACGTCTCGGGTGGAGGTCTATTCCTTCGTTGACCGTGAGAGCTTGTCATGGGCTAAGTTGGGACACCCCTGCAGGGATTTGAACTTTCGAAAGCCGTGCCCGCGGTTATGGGCAGATGGGAATTTGTTAACGTCCGGTTGTAGAAAACCTAAAGTTGACCTTAATTAAAATGAATCAACCGCGTGTGTAACCGTGATGGTCTCTTTCCGGCGGAGTCCGGGAAGTGAACACGGTTGTTGGAGTTATGCTTGACGTAGGTAGTCCAGGATCACTTCTTGATCATATTTTATCGACTGTGCTTTGCCCTCTCTTCTCGCTCTCGTTTGCAAATAGGTTAGCCACCATATATGCTAGTCGCTTGCTGCAGCTCCACCTCATACCTTTACTTTACCCATAAGCTTAAATAGTCTTGATCGCGAGGGTGCGAGATTGCTGAGTCCCTGCGGCTCACAGATACTTCCAAAACCAGCTTGCAGGTGCCGATGAGACTGTGCAGATGACGCAATCCAGCTCAGGAGGAGCTTGTTGAAGACCTTGTTCGTTTGTGTTGTGTCGTGCTAGTTGATCAGTAGTGGAGCCCAGTTGGGGTCGATCGGGGACCTTTGTCGCATTTGGGGTTCTTCTTTTATTTTGGTTCCGTAGTCGGACCATGAGTGTACTTGATTGATGTAATGTTTTATTCATGTAATTGTGAGAAGTGGCGATTGTAAGCCAACTATGTATTTCTTTCCCCTATTGTATTACATGGGTTGTGTGAAGATTACCTCACTTGCGACATATGCCTTCAATGCGATTATGCCTCTAAGTCGTGCCTCGACACATGGGAGATTTAGTCGCATCGAGGGTGTTACAAGGCCCCCAAAAAATGAGAGAAAAAGAGAGAAGGGACAATGTTACTATCCTTTGCCACACTTGTGCTTCAAAGTAGCACCTTAATCTTCATGATAGAGAGTCTATTGTTTTGTCACTTTCATATACTAGTGGGAATTTTTCATTATAGAACTTTGCTTGTATATTCCAACAATGGGCCTTGAGGGAGTCCTGGATTAGGGGGTGTTCGGGTAGCCGGACTATACCTTCAGCCAGACTCCTGGACTATGAAGATACAAGATTGAAGACTTCATCCCGTGTCCAGATGGGACTTTCCTTGGCGTGGAAGGCAAGCTTGGCGATGCGGATATTCAAGATCTCCTACCATTGTAACCGAATCTATGTAACCCTAACCCTATCCGGTGTCTATATAAACCAGAGGGTTTTAGTCCGTAGGACAACTTCATCAACTCCATAGACAACAATCATACCATAGGCTAGCTTCTAGGGTTTAGCCTCCTTGATCTCGTGGTAGATCCACTCTTGTACTACCCATATCATCAATATTAATCAAGTAGGACGTAGGGTTTTACCTCCATCAAGAGGGACCGAACCTGGGTAAAACATCGTGTTCCCTGCCTCCTGTTACCATCCGGCCTAGACACACAGTTCGGGACCCCTACCCGAGATCCGCCGGTTTTGACACCGACATTGGTGCTTTCATTGAGAGTTCCTCTGTGTCGTCACCGTTAGGTCTAATGGCTCCTTTGATCATAAACAACGATGCGGTCCAGGGTGAGACTTTTCTCCCCGGACAGATCTTCGTCTTCGGCGGCTTCGCTCTGCGGGCCAATTCTCTTGGCCACTTGGAGCAGATCGAAAGCTATGCCCCTGGCCATCAAGTCAGGTTTGGAAGCTTAAACTACACGGCTGACATCCGCGGAGACTTGATCTTCGACGGGTTCGAGCCACGGCCAAGCGCTCCGCACTATCTCGAGGGGCATGATCTAGCTCTGCCTCCGGGTAGTGTCTTGGAGGCCGCACACGCATCGGTTCCGACCTCTAACTCGGAACCTATTGCGCCAATTGAGGACGAGCGGTTGGACACCACCTCGGGGGGCTGCGATCCTAAAGGCGATCGAGCCGAACGCTAGCCCCGCACTCTGCATGATCCGTGACTCCGAGGATCCGGACTCCTCCCCGGACTCTGAACCCCCCGCGCCCCTGCCAATCGAATCCGATTGGGCGCCGATAATGGAGTTCACCGCCGCAGACATCTTTCAGCACTCGCCTTTTGGCGTCATCCTGAATTCTCTTAAGTATCTCTCTTTATCAGGAGAGCCCTGGCCGGATTACGGTCAGCAAGGATGGGATGCGGACGATGAAGAAATTCAAAACCCACCCACCACCCACTTTGTAGCCACTGTCGACGATTTAACCGACATGCTTGACTTTGGCTCCGAAGACATCGACGGTATGGACGACGATGTAGGAGACGAACAGGAACTAGCACCTGTAGGGCGCTGGAAGGCCACCTCGTCATATGACATATATATGGTGGATACTCCAAAAGATGGAGATGGCGATGGAACAGTGGGGGAGGACACCCCCAAGAAACAGCCAAAGCGTCGGCGTCAGCGGCGCCGCTCTAAATCCCGCCAAAGCAAAAACGGTGATTCCGGCACGGGAGATAATACTACCCCGGATAGCACCGAAGAACACCCACCTCAGCAAGATTCGGCACAGGAAGATGGAGAAGCCAGCCCTCATGAGAGAGTGGCAGACCAAGAGGTTGAGGATGATAACTATATGCCTCCCTCCGAAGACGAGGCAAGCCTCGATGACGACGAATTCGTCATACCATCAAACCCCACCGAACAAGAGCGTTTTAGACGCAGGCTTTTAGCCACGGCAAGCAGCCTCAAGAAAAAGCAGCAGCAGCTTACAGCTGCCCAAGATTTGCTAGCTGGCAGATGGATTGAAGTCCTTGCGACCGAAGAGTATGAACTCGAATGCCCCTCCAAGAGTTACCCAAAGCGCAGGCCGCTACCCCGATCAGAGGAGGAAGCACCTACATCACCAGCGCATGACATGGCAGACCGGCCACCTCGCGGCCGCGACAAAGAGGTCTCTCGACCCTCCACCCAAGCCATGTCCCGACGCCACTCAACTAAGGCACGGGAAAATGCGCCAGACCTACGAGACGTACTGGAGGACAAGGGAAGACAAACAAGATCGATCTACGGATCGCGCATGCGCCCTACGGCACGTGACGATGATCTTCACTCCGGATACAACAAATCCGGCCGGGCCAAACACAACAGACATAGCTCTTCCGAGCTACGTCATGATATAGCCCAGTACAGGGGCGCCGCACACCCGCTATGCTTCATGAATGAAGTGATGGAGCATAAAATCCCAGAGGGTTTCAAACCCGTAAACATCGAATCATACGATGGCACCACAGACCCGGCGGTATGGATTGAGGATTATCTCCTTCACATCCACATGGCGCGCGGCGATGATCTACACGCCATCAAGTACCTCCCACTCAAACTTAAAGGACCGGCCTGGCATTGGCTTAACAGCTTGCCAGCAGACTCAATCGGTTCTTGGGAGGACCTGGAAGCCGCATTCCTCGACAACTTCCAGGGCACTTATGTGCGACTGCCGGATGTCGACGACTTAAGCCACATAATTCAGCAGCCAGAAGAATCAGCCAGACAATTCTGGACACGGTTCCTAACAAAGAAAAACCAGATAGTCGACTGTCCGGACACAGAGGCCCTAGCAGCCTTCAAGCATAACATCCGCGACGAGTGGCTTGCCCGGCACCTAGGACAGGAAAAGCCAAAATCCATGGCAGCCCTCATGACACTCATGACCCGCTTTTGCGCGGGTGAAGACAGCTGGCTAGCTCGCAGTGACAACTTATCAAAGAACCCTGGTAATTCAGATACCAAGGACAAAAGTGGCAGGACACGTCAGAACAAACAAAAACGCCGCGTTAACAGTGACAGCAATGAAGACACGGCAGTCAATGCCGGATTCAGAGGCTATAAATCCGGTCAGTGGAAAACGCCATTTCAAAAGAATACCCAGGGCCCGTCTAGTTTGGACCGAATACTCGATCGCTTGTGCCAGATACATGGCACCCCCGAAAAGCCAGCCAATCACACTAACAGGGATTGTTAGGTGTTCAAGCAGGCAGGCAAGTTAAGAGCCGAAAACAAAGACAAGGGGCTGCATAGCGACGACGAGGAGCCCAAGCCGCCGAACAACAATGGACAGAAGGGCTTTCCCCCACAAGTGCGGATGGTGAACATGATATACGCAACCCACATTCCCAAGCGGGAGCGGAAGCGTGCGCTACGGGACGTATACGCGATATAGCCAGTCACCCCAAAGTTCAACCCATGGTCCTCCTGCCCGATCACTTTTGATCGGAGGGACCATCCCACTAGCATCCGTCATGGCGGCTTCGCCGCATTGGTTCTTGACCCAATCATCAACGGATTTCACCTCACAAGAGCCCTCATGGACGGCGGCAGTAGCATGAACCTACTTTATTAGGACACAGTGCGGAAAATGGGCATATACCCCTCAAGGATCAAACCCACAAGAACGACCTTTAAAGGCGCCCGGAGTAACCTACAGTAGGACCGCCTGGCACACTCCGAGCAAGCGTAGCAATGCGGCCCCAACCCCAGTTCTCGAGACCTAGCGAAACTAGTACCTCGCGTACATAACTACGCCCTTGAAATACCATGGGCACAGGGGAAGGGGCAAAATAACGGCACGCCCAAAATACGGCTTAAAACGTACCAAGGGCTGCCAGATTCTTTTTTAATTTTTTCTTACTTTCAGGACTCCATACTTCGGACGACCTGTTCGGCAATTAGATTGCCGCACAAACGATGCAAGATCCAGGAAGGCAGACAAGCCATGCTGCATTATGAAACTCCCAGGTGGTCTCTATTACGAGCGATATACCTACTTTATATATAATTCCGCGGCCTGCCCCTGGTCAGGACATACTGAATAGTCCAATATCTTTTGCTTACCGCACCATCTGTATCGTTCGGCTTTGATAAATAGCCTCTCTATAAACAATGCCTAGCTTTTTGTCTATTTTTTGCATTACTCTTTTCATATATATGTTCATTAATGACATGTTGCACCCGTACATTGTGGTATGGCAAGTACGCTTGGGGCTTCAGTACCCTTTAATATGGTGTGAGAAGTCCGTACACTTTCACAAGTGCGGCACCCCAAACTTATAGCACTATATGCATCGGCTCCGAATCATGATTTGGGTCAATAGTTGGGTTTGCCCGGCTCCTATGTTTTGGTGCCTTATGTTCCGCTATATCGGCTAAGGTAGCACTAGGAGAACCACTGCGATTGTGCCCCGGTTGAGCTGGGTTAAGCACCTCAGTGGAGAAAGCTAAAATTGACTGTCATGATGAGGCGAGAGACCGGTCGCTGTTCGAGAGGTTTTTCGAGTCCCTAAAGGCTTATGCCGCTTCGAGCGAGGAGCTGGATAACCCTAGCCAAGGCGTGGATAGCGCCCTGAACTCGGTCTTCCGAACTAGGGGCTTCGCCGAAATTTAAAATTATAAAGTTCTATGGCTAAGTGAGAGTGTTCAAGCATTATAGTCCGATTGCCTGGTTCGTCGTGCTGAGCGCCTCCCTCGAAGGACCCAACCATGAGAAAAAGAGCACCCAGGTTTATCACCGAACACCCCAGCACTAGTGGCATGGGGGCAGAAGCCGACGACTGGCCATCTCTAAATTTTTGATAAACGGCCGCACAAAAAAATAATATTTTAAATTCAATAAGCATTGCTTAGCGCATATGAACAAGTTTTCAGCGCACAGGATAAACACGAGCGAATTCATTCAAAAATTACATCCTTGGTGCACTCATCTGCCACAAGGCGGGCACCTGCAAGAACATCCTTATAGTAGTTCTTCGGCTTGCGATGCTCCTTCCCCGTCGGCGGCCCGTCCGTCACAAGCTTCTCACCGTCCAGCTTACCCCAGTGCACCTTTACACGGGCAAGGGCCCTACAGGCACTTTCGATGCAGGCGGAGCGCTTGATGACCTCGAGCCTTGGACAGGCCTCCACCAGCCGCCGCACCAGCCCGAAGTAGCTCCCAAGCAAGGCCTCTCCGGGCCACAGCCGAACTATGAAGCCCTTCATGGCCTGTTCGGCCGCCTTGTGGAGTTCGACCAGCTGTTTCAGCTGGTCGCTCAAGGGCACAGGGTGTCCGGCCTCAGCATACTGAGACCGGAATACCTTCTCCGTCGAGCTGCCCTCTTTAGCTCGGTAGAATGCGGCGGCATCGGACACGCTGCGGGGAAGATCTGCGAAGGCCCTTGGAGAACTCCGGATTCGGGTAAGTAACAAGTAGTTTACTTTTATGTTTCTGCTTTGCATAAAGAATGCCTTACCCGCTGCTATCTTCTTCATATCCTCCAACTCTCGGAGAGCCTTTTGGGCTTCGGCCTTGGCAGACTTGGCAGTCTCAAGGGCCGTCGCGAGCTCGGATGCTTGGGTCTTTGACTCAAGCTCCAAACTCTCATGTTTCTTCATGAGAGCCTGAAGCTCTTGCTGCACCTCGCCGACCTGAGACCCAAGTTTCTCTCGCTCGGTGCGCTTCACGGCCGTTTTCTTTTCGGCCTCGGACAACGCCTGCTTGAGGGTCGCCACTTTAGTCGTGCCCCCTACAATAACCAGTACAATCCTGTTATTTTTTGCAATCATGCCTCTCTATAGGCACCTTTTTCTAAGGTATTTCTTACCTTCTTTCTCCTCGAGCTGCTGCTTGGCACGGCCGAGCTCTTGCTCGGACCGCTCGAGTCCCTGTTTTAGGGTATCCACCTCCGCAGATAGTGCGGCGGTGGCTAGCAGCGAAGCCTGCATATGCATATTGACTTCTTTATTAGACTCCTGTGAAATTTCATAGATCCTCTATTCGGCTTTTCTTTCCGAACGCCAAATAGAGCATCAGGGGCTACAGTCTATGCGGTAATATTTTTACATATTTTTACTTACCTCGAAGCCTATTAGGAGGCCAGCGCAAGCTTCATTCAGCCCGCTCTTGGCGGACTAAACCTTCCGGATCACCATACTCATAATAGTACGGTGCTCCTCGTCGATGGAGGCACCTTCAAGCACCTCCAGCAGATTTTCCGGCGCCTCCGGTTGGACGGAGGCTGCTGGCTCAGAAGGCTTGCTCCTCTTGGAAGGAGTTCACCTGCCCCGATCCGGAATTGTTGAAGATTCTGGCACGGTGTCCGGCTTAAGGCCGGACTTGGAGCCCTGGGGGGGTCTTGTCCCCTTCACTCCTGGGGTCCGGGAGGTCGCCTTGCGGCTCCTCCAGGACCACGTCCTCCTGCCCCGGAGCTCGTTGCGACGCCACTTCAGCGTCATCCGCAGTGCGGGGGGAGACGGCGGGCGGAACAGAGTTCACGTCCGATGAATCCAGGGAGCCGCTTGATGACTCGTTGAGTGCGGCCCGGGGCGGGCTGCATGGTTATATTCGACATTAGGGAAAGTTGTGCAACAAAAGGAATATCATGAGTTACTCTGGTATCTGAACACTTACAATTTTGCCGGACGCTTGGCCCTGTCCGGCCACTCCTCTTCGCCCTCTTCGGCGTCAGGGGCGTAGTCCGGCGGAGGGGTCTTCCTTTTCCTAGACCCCTCGGCCTCCCCCGTTGGGGCGGCCTTCCTCTTCTCTCCTCCCTCCACTGGAGAGGGAGAGTCTTCTTCTTCCTCCTCCTCGTTCTCGCGGGAGGAGGGAGCCTTGGACTCGTCAGATGACGAGTCCAACACCACCACGTTGCGGGCACTCTTTCGAGTCCCCGTGGTCTTCTTCTTCTTAACCTTCTTCTCCGGCACCACATAAGGCGTCGGGGCCAGCAGCTTCACCAGTAAAGCTGGGGCTGGATCTTTGGGCAGCGGAGCCGGACAGTTAATCGGCTCGGCTATCACCCGCCAAGCCTGTCAGAGGAAGGGGAGTTCAGATCCCACATAGTGTCAAACTATGAAAAAAGGCTTAACACCCTGTGAAGGGTGTAGATGGCATACCTTGCTAGCGTGACGCTGCGAGCTGTATCCGCGGTCCTCGAAAGCGGATGCGGGAGCCTCGGCGCCCTTGAATAGCACCTTCCAGGCGTCTTCATATGTCGTGTCGAAGAGCCTGTTGAGGGTTTGGTGTTGCGCCGGGTCGAACTCCCACAGATTAAAATCCCGTTCTTGGCACGGGAGGATCCGGCAGACGAGCATAACCTGGATTATATTAACAAGCCGGACTGGCTTGTTCACCAGGGACTGGATGCATGTTTGCAATCCGGTCACCTCTTTTTCGTCACCCCATGACAGGCCTGTCTCTTTCCAGGACATAAGCCGCGTGGGGGGTCCGGATCGGAACTCAGGGGCTACGGTCCATTCCGGATCGCGTGGCTCGGTGATATAAAACCACCCGGCTTGCCATCCCTTTAGGGTCTCCAGGAAAGAGCCCTTGAACCATAGGACGTTGGCCATCTTGCCCGCCATAGCGCCTCCGCACTCCGCCTGGCTGTCACGCACCACCTTGGGCTTGACGTTGAAGGTCTTGAGCCAGAGGCCGAAATGGGGGCGGACGCGGAGAAAGGCCTCGCACACGACGATAAACGCCGAGATGTTGAGGATGAAGTTTGGAGCCAGATCGTGGAAGTCCAGGCCGTAGTAGAACATGAGCCCCCGGACAAATGGGCGGAGTGGAAAACCTAGTCCGCGGAGGGAGTGGTGGAGAAACACGACCCTCTCATGGGGCCTTGGGGTGGGGATAAGCTGCCCCTCTTCGGGAAGCCAGTGCGCGATGTCCTTGGACAGGTATCCGGCCTTCCTTAGCTTTTTTACTTTACCCTCCATAACGGAGGAGACCATCCATTTGCCTCCCACTCCGGACATTGCTGGAGAAGGTTGAGGTGGGATGTGCGGGCTTGGGGGCTGGAGCTCGGGTGCGCGAGAGATGGATAAGCAAGGGAGGAAGAAGGCGTAGGTAAAAAGGGTGGATCCTTATCCCCTTATATAGGCGGATGCGGTTATGCGTCCCCACCTACCTAATAAAACTCGCTTGCCTCCCGAGCGCCGTGATAAATGGCGTGGTTGGGTTACCCACGTCCGTATTAATGAGAGTCCCGTAAAAAGGGTACACGATCTCTGCTTTGACAAGACGTGCCAAGGAAACCGCCTCGCAAAACATGTTGAGGAGGAAAAGTAAAAACGATTCGAGTAAAGGGCTTGGTTGTGGTGTGATGGCGCACTGCAGAATACGTCAGCAGATTTGATTTGTGTTAGTATTATTCTCTCTATGGCAATATGTGGAAGCTTATTTTACAGAGCCGGACACTACTCTTGGTGTTTACAATCTTCTATGAAGGACTGGGAGGAGGAACCTGCCTTGCAATGCCGAAGACAATTTGCGTGCCGGACTTGTCGTCATTGAAGCCTGGTTCAGGGGCTACTGAGGGAGTCCTGGATTAGGGGGTGTTCGGGTAGCCGGACTATACCTTCAGCCAGACTCCTGGACTATGAAGATACAATATTGAAGACTTCATCCCGTGTCCAGATGGGACTTTCCTTGGCGTGGAAGGCAAGCTTGGCGATGCGGATATTCAAGATCTCCTACCATTGTAACCGACTCTATGTAACCCTAACCCTATCCGGTGTATATATAAACCGGAGGGTTTTAGTCCGTAGGACAACTTCATCAACTCCATAGACAACAATCATACCATAGGCTAGCTTCTAGGGTTTAGCCTCCTTGATCTCGTGGTAGATCCACTCTTGTACTACCCATATCATCAATATTAATCAAGCAGGACATAGGGTTTTACCTCCATCAAGAGGGCCCGAACCTGGGTAAAACATCGTGTTCCCTGCCTCCTGTTACCATCCGGCCTAGACGCACAGTTTGGGACCCCCTACCCGAGATCCGCCGGTTTTGACACCGACAGGCCTCCTCATGTGCCCTAGGTCTTCGTGAGCAAGGAAGTTGGATGCACACCCACTTAGTTTTCTTTTGTTAAGCTTTCATACATTTATAGCTCTAGTGCATCTGTTGCATGGCAATCCCTACTCCTTGCATTAACATCGATCGATGGGCATCTCCATAGCCCATTGATTAGCCTCGTTGATGTGAGACTATCTCCTTTTTTGTCTTCTCCACATAACCCCCCTCATTATATTCTATTCCACCCATAGTGCTATGTCCATGGCTCGTGCTCATATATTGCGTGAAAGTTTATAGGTTTGAGATTACTAAAGTATGAAATAATTGCTTGGCTTGTCATCGGGGTTGTGCATGATGAGAGCATTCTTGTGTGACGAAAATGGAGCATGACTAAACTATATGATTTTGTAGGGATGAACTTTCTTTGGCCATGTTATTTTGAGAAGACGTAATTGCTTAGTTAGTATGCTTGAAGTATTATTATTTTTATGTCAATATGAACTTTTGTCTTGAATCTTTCGGATCTGAATATTCATACCACAATTAAGAAGAATTACATTAAAATTATGCCAAGTAGCACTCCGCATCGAAAATTCTGTTTTTATCATTTACCTACTCGAGGACGAGCAGGAATTAAGCTTAGGGATGCTTGATACGTCTCCAACGTATCTATAATTTTTGATTGCTCCATGCTATATTATCTACTATTTTGGACATTATTGGGCTTTATTATCCACTTTTATATTATTTTTGGGACTAACCTATTAACCGGAGGCCCAGCCCAGAATTGCTATTTTGCCTATTTTAGGGTTTCGAAGAAAAGGAATCAAACGGAGTCCAAACGGAATGAAACCTTCGGGAACGTGATTTTCTCAACAAACAAGACCCGGGAGACTTGGACCCTACGTCAAGACACAAAAGAGGAGGCCACGAGGTAGGGGGCGCGCCTACACCCCCGGCGCGCCCTCCACCCTCGTGGGCCCCCTGTTGCTCCACCGACGTACTCCTTCCTCCTATATATACCTACATACCCCCAAATGATCAGATACGGAGCCAAAAACCTAATTCCACCACCGCAACTTTCTGTATCCACGAGATCCCATCTTGGGGCCTGTTCCGGAGCTCCATCGGAGGGGGCATCGATCACGGAGAGCTTCTTCATCAACACCATAGCCCCTCCGATGAAGTGTGAGTAGTTCACCTCAGACCTATGGGTCCATAGTTATTAGCTAGATGGCTTCTTCTCTCTTTTTGGATCTCAATACAATGTTCTCCCCCTCTCTTGTGGAGAACTATTCGATGTAATCTTCTTTTTGCGGTGTGTTTGTTGAGACCGATGAATTGTGGGTTTATGATCAAGTTTATCTATGAACAATATTTGAATCTCCTCTGAATTCTTTTATGTATGATTGGTTATCTTTGCAAGTCTCTCGAATTATTAGTTTGGTTTGGCCTACTAGATTGGTTTTTCTTGCAATGGGAGAAGTGCTTAGCTTTGGGTTCAATCTTGCGGTGTCCTTTCCCAGTGACAGTAGGGGCAACAAGGCACGTATTGTATTGTTGCCATCGAGGATAACAAGATGGTTTTTTTACCATATTGCATGAAACTATCCCTCTACATCATGTCATCTTGCTTAAGGCGTTACTTTTTTTTAACTTAATACTCTAGATGCATGCTGGATAGCGGTCGATGAGTGGAGTAATAGTAGTAGATGCAAGCAGGAGTCGGTCTACTTGTCTCGGACGTGATGCCTATATACATGATCGTACCTAGATATATATTCTCATAACTATGCTCAATTCTGTCAATTGCTCAACAGTAATTTGTTCACCCACCGTAGAATACTTATGCTCTCAAGAGAAGCCACTCGTGAAACCTATGGCCCCCGGGTCTATCTTCATCATATTAATCTCCTACTATTTAGTTATTTCCTTTGCTTTTTTACTTTGCCTTTATTTTACTTTGCATCTTTATCACAAAAATACCAAAAATATTATCTTATCATATCTATCCGATCTCACTCTCGTAAGTGGCCGTGTAGGGATTGACAACCCCTTAACGCATTGGTTGCGAGGATTTATTTGTTTTGTGCAGGTACGAGGGACTCACGCGTAGCCTCCTACTCGATTGAGACCTTGGTTCTCAAAAACTAAGGGAAATACTTATGCTACTTTGCTGCATCATCCCTTCCTCTTCGGGGAAAACCAACGCAGTGCTCAAGAGGTAGCAATCACCCAGTTACGTTGTGATGTTTGATAGCACACAAGGTATTCGTCCACTATCCGGGAGTTGCATAATCTCATAGTCGAAGGAATATGTATTGGACATGAAGAAAGTAATGGCAATAAAACTGAATGATCAACATGCTAAGCTAATGGATGGGTCTTGTCCATCACATCATTCTCCTAATGATGTGACCACGTTCATCAAATGACAAGACATGTCTATGGTTAGGAAACTTAACCATCTTTGATTAACGAGCTAGTCTAATAGAGGCTTACTAGGGACACAGTGTTTTATCTACGTATTCACACATGTATCAAGTCTCCGGTTAATACAATTCTATCATGAATAATAAACATTTATCATGATATAAGGAAATATAAAATAACAACTTTATTATTGCCTCAAGGGCATATTTCCTTCAATCGTCATGATTAGTTGGAGTTTTATCAATTGCCAATAGTAATTCGTTTACTCACCATTTGCTATTTTTCTCGAGAGAAGCCACTATTGAAATCTACGGCCTCTGGGTCTCTTCTTTATTATATTTGCCTTTGCGATCTATTTTTATTTTCAGATCTATTAAACCAAAAATACAAAAATACCTTGCTGCACTTTATTTTATTTGTGATCTATTTATCCAATCTATTACAACTTTATTCCGTCCTTTTGCCAATTTATGGCGCTGTTACCCGAAAGGGATTGATAACCCCTTTAACACGTGGGGTTGCGAGTATTTGTTATTTGTGTGTAGGTGTTGTTTATGTAGTGTTGCTTGGTTCTTCTACTAGTTCGATAACCTTGTTCTCATCACTGAGGGAAATACCTACCGTTGTTGTGCTGCATCATCCCTTCCTCTTTGGGGAAATACCAATGTAGTTCTAGCAGACATCATGTGCCTGGATTCTTCATAGAGTGACAGGTTGTAGTCAGTATCTTCCATGCTAAGCGGATTATTCTCATGATGAGTGTTTATTCACTTGTCCTTGCATGAGAGGGGCGGTAATAGGGATTCCTAGTCCCGAATTCAAATTGCAAACAATTAAACAAAACTCCCCTGGGACTGTTGTTGGTATGGACGGCACCCGTTGTTTCGGACAAGCCGTGGAGTGTGATTGTTGGTGGAGGGGAGTAAACCTTTACTTTTATCGCTTGGGAACCGCCACTAATGTGTTTAGCATGGAAGATACCGATAACTAATGGTCGCGAAGTAAACAGGAAGGGTGCATTTCTCAAAATTTCATTTACCTCTATTTTTAAAACTCGAGCTTTGGCACCATTGCAAATCACTTCTTCCCTCCGCGAAGGGACTATCTATTTACTTTTATGTTGTGTCATCACCTTATCAAATAAGCGCCGGAACCTGAGAGCACTATTGTCATCCTCATGCGTTGTGTGTAGCTAATGTTGGGTGCATCATGACTGGATATTTTCTACCATGAATTACAATGTCTAGTCGCTGCTTGAACTTTGGAGGTGCTCTGCATTTATGTTTTGCAGTCTCAGAAAGGTCTAGCGAGATATCACTATTGTCATATTATATCATGGTTGTTTTGACAAAGTGTTGATATTTGAGATATCTTATTATTGCTCTCTAGTTGTTTATGCTATTGATATGAGTTAATATAATTTTTAAGAGTTATTGTCGACATGGTTACTTATAATCTTGGCTGAAAACTTGGGTGTTGTTTAAGCTTATTTATGTAAACAAGAGCAAAAGAGTTCGTAAAAGTTTTCCTTTTTCACTTTCAGTTTATCAACTGAATTGCTTGAGGACAAGCAAAGGTTTAAGCTTGGGGGAGGTGATACGTCTCCGTCGTATCTACTTTTCCTAATGCTTTTCCTCTTGTTTCGGACTCTAATTTGCATGATTTGAATGAAAGTAACCCGGACTGACGCTGTTTTCAGCAGAACTACCATGGTGTTGTTTTTGTGCAAAAATAAAAGTTCTCGGATTGGAACGAAACTTTGCGAGGATTTTGTATTCAATAAAAGAGAATTTCTAGAGCCAAGAACCACCGGAGGGGGCACCTGGGTAGGCACAACCCACCAGGGCGCCCCCCTCCAGGTGCACCCAGGTGGGTTGTCCCCACCTGGTGGCCCCCGCAGACCCTGAAACGGACGCTATAAAATCACATATTTCCAAAAAAAATAAGGGAGGAAGAATTATCGTGTTTCACGAGACGGAGCCGCTGCCACCTCCTGTTCTTCATCGGGAGGCCAGATCTGGAGTCTGTTTGGGGCTCCGGAGAGGGGATTTTCGATCTTTGTCATCACCAACCCTTCTCCATCGCCAATTCCATGATGCTCCCCACCGGGAGTGAGTAATTCCTTCATAGGCTCGTTGGTCGGTGAGGATTTGGATGAGATTCATCATGTAATCGAGTTAGTTTTGTTAGGGCTTGATCCCTAGTATCCATTATGTTACGAGATTGATGTTTCTATGACTTTGATATGCTTAATGCTTGTCACTTTGGGCCCGGGTGCCATGATTTCAGATCTGAACCATTTATGTTATCACCATTATATCTATGTTCTAGATCCGATCTTGCAAGTTATAGTCACCTACTACGTGTTATGATCCGGCAACCCAGGAGTGACAATAGACGGGACACTTCCCAGTGATGACCGTAGTTTGAGGAGTTCATGTATTCATCGTGTGTTAATTCTTTGTTTCGGTTCTCTATTAAAAGGAGGCCTTAATATCCCTTAGTTTCCAATAGGACCCCGCTGCCACGGGAGGATAGGACAAAAGATGTCATGCATGTTCTTTCCATAAGCACATATGACTATTTACGTAATACATGCCTACATTATATTTATGAACTGGAGCTAGTGACGTATCGCCCTAGGTTGTAACTATCACATGATGAATATCATCCAACAAATCACCGATCCAATGCCTACGATTTTCCTACATATTGATCTTGCTATGTTACTACTGCTGTTGTTACTATTGTCACTGCTACAAAACTATTACTATCATTGTTACCGTTACTGTTGTTGCTATCACTACTATCAAAGCTATCATATTACTGTGCTACTGATCACTTTGTTGCAGATAATTAATCTCCAGGTGTGATTGAATTGATAACTCAGTTGGTAATACTTGTAAATATTCTTTGGCTCCCCTTGTGTCGAATCTATAAATTTGGGTTGAATACTCTACCCTCGAAAGTTTCGTAGTTGTCCTAGGTGCAAGTCCACCCTCGACTCGCAACTAGGCTCATACTTTTCCCAAATTGCAAGCGCTCTATCTTTTGCCTTGCTTGTCGCTATTTGTTTTTTGTGTATCTTGTTGTTGGTCTAGGCATGTTTGGCTTTGCTATTGTCCCCTCGACTCTTAACTGGGGTTTGACCATTTTTCCAAGTTGCAAGTCCACCCTCGATTCGCAACTGGAACCCAGTCTTTTAGTCCTAGTTGCAAGTTCACCCTCGACTCGCAAATAGGGTCCGGCCATTTTTGTCCCATTTGCAAGTACGCCCTTGACTCGCAACTGGGACCTAACATTTTTTTATCCCAGTTGCAAGTCTACCGCCGACTCGCAACTGGGGCTCGCCTTTTTTCCTAGTTGCAAGTCCATCGTCGACTCACAACTAGAGTCCGACCTTTTTTCGTCCCAATTGCAACCCCCTCAACTCGTAACTAGAACCTGACCTTTTTTGTCCCAGTTGAAAGTCCACTCTCAACTTGCAACTGGATCTGGCTTTTTTTGTCCAAGTTACAAGTCTACCCTCGAGTTGCGACTAGGGCCCGACATTTTTTTTCCGGTTGCAATTTCATTGTCGACTCGCAACTGGGGCCCGTCATTTTTTCCTCCTATTGCAAGGAGGGTAGAGTATTCAACTCAAATTTGTAGATTCGACACAAGTGTAGCCAAAGAATATTTGCAAGTATTACCAACTGAGTTATCAATTCAATCACACCTGGAGATTAATTATCTCCAACAAAGTGATCAGTAGTACAGTAATATGATAGCTTTTATAGTAGTGGTAGCAGCAACAGTAACGGTAACAGTGATAGTATTGTTTTGTGAGGCTCTGGAGAAGAACTAGAATTGAGTCGTCGCACAGACTTGTGAAAAAAATAGAAAAATGCAGTTGATGGTGAAAAAAACTAAGGCCCACTAGATGTGAGGTTCTGGAGAGGAATGTGAGTGGACTATAGACAAAAAGCGGCTGGCAACCCAATATCACGAAAACACACGATAACGGCCCGACCTTGCACTAGCAACAACCTGGACATGACTTACGCGCGAGACAAGGCTCGACAAGCAAGCGTACCAGCCAGACCATCATGTTTTGTACAAATATTAAAGACAGATGATCCAATGACTTTGGACTTAGATGTGAAGTAGCTATTTCACATCTAGATGTGAAATAGAAAATCTATTATTTTAAAGATGATCTAGGCTACCTATCATCATTTTGATGAGAATGAAATCTATAATTGAATTGTGCTGGAATTTTGTCTACTTTGGGCCTAGCCCAATAGCAGTTTCAAAAATTCCTAATAAATCCTAGAGGCCTACGCAGCCCATTCGTGCAAGGCAAGAGGTGGAACAAAAGTTTAGTCCCATATTGCTAGTTTAGAGGGAGTTGGACCTCTTTATAAGGGAGGTTCTTTCCCCACATGTATGAGCATGAGAATAAGAGGGACATCCATGCGCGCTCCTCCTCCGCCGCCCGCCTCGCCACGCCGCACCGCACCGCGGGTTGCGGGAATGAGCCGAGCCGATGTCTAAATTTTTGCCACGCATGACGGGTATACGAAAGGTCACGTGGGAGTTGAAACGTTTTCTGTAGTGGACACTGAATTCGAACGACGTGCCTCTTCGGCCGCTGCCTGTTCGCTTCGTCTTCCTTCATTGCTTCACCTCCCGCCGCAGCCTCTTCGCGTCCTTCTCCTATGCCTATATAAGAGAGGTCGCTCCTCTCCAGAGAGACACAATAGAAGCCCCTCTTCCTCTCGCCACAAAGTTCCGAGCACTGCGTTGCTGCTACGTTCTTCCCCCATCTCGTCTTGCGGCGTGCACCGCAGGTCGGGACAGTAGGCCTCCGGAACCGCACCTTTGAGTCCTGTACGGGAGAAGGGTGATAAGGTTTTTGGGGAGCGCTCCACGCGACTACTGGCTTCTTCATCACGGACTCCGACGACTACTTCCCCGACGACGACTTCTTCCCCAATGTCCACGACCTCCTTGATGACATGGCAGGCGAGGACACCGACCCCAAGTCCAGCGCTTCTGCTGCTGCTATCCCGTACGTGTTCTTCTCCTTTCTGTTAGAGGTCCTGCTACAGTTCCTTGTTCTAGTACTTGCCCTACATATGTTAGACTCTATTTCATATATGCAACTTGCTATACTGTCTGCTCTAGATATGTTCAGTTATAGTTCATATATGAAGATGTTGTTTACCTTCTCTTTGTCAAATCGCATGACTTGTTTTGTCACTGTTATATTAGTCATGCTTTATCTAATATTTCTGCTAATAAAATCATTTGGTAAATTTCTCATATTTCCAACAATCCAAAAACCTTATTATAGGCAATTTACCCCAAGTGGTTTTGTTGCTTCCATGAGACCTCCTATGTTTGAGGGTATCCACTATAAGAGGTGGCGCGTGAGAGCAGTCTTATGGTTTCAAACCATGAGTTGCTATGACGCCACTCTCGGCAAACCTGAAGGAGAGCTTGATGCTCAACAGGCACAAGCCTTTCAGAAAATGGATACTCTGTTTAAGGCTGTTCTCTTGAGTGTTCTTGGTGAGAACATAGTTGATGCTTATGCGTCAATTGATAAAGGAAAAGATATGTGGGATGCACTCGAGGCCAAGTTTGGGGTCTCAGATGCTGGCACTGAGCTGTACATCATGGAGCAATTCTATGATTACAGGATGACTGAAGAGCGCTCTGTGGTTGAGCAAGCTCATGAGATACAGTCATTTGCTAGAGAATTTGAGCACTTCGGTTGTATGCTACCGGATAAGTTTGTTGGCGGCGGTATCATCACTAAGCTTCCTCCTTCATGGAGGAACTTTGCTACCTTGCTGAAGCATAAGAGGCAGGAGTTTTTCGTCCCGGATCTCATTGGCACTCTTGATGTGGAAGAAAAGGCGAGAGCAAAGGACACATGTGCTCGAGGTATTGAGGGAGGATCTAGTGCCAATGTGGTACAGAAGCAGAACTTCCAGCCCCACAAGTTCAAGAACAAGGGCAAGTTTGATGGTAAAGAAAAGTTTGATGGGAAGAACAAGGCTGTCCAGCACAAGAACTTCAAGAAGAAGAATGACAAGAAGAAAGGTGTCTGTCATGTGTGTGGGGATCCCGATCATTGGGCTCCTAGTTGCCCTAATCGCTATGACAAGCGTCATCCTGGGAAAGGCGGCAAGACCGCTAATGTTGTCATTGGAGACATTGATATGAAGGATGCTGGGTATGATATATTTCCCACTATTCTTTCAGTATGTCATTCTCCTGATTGGTTGATTGACACGGGTGCTAATGTGCATGTATGCAGTGATATTTCCATGTTTTCGTCTTATCAGACTGCAGGGACTTCAACCATGCTGATGGGCAACGGTTCAAGTGCTTCTGTTCGTGGTGTTGGCACGGTCGATCTGAAGTTTACTTCGGGGAAGATCGTGCGGCTGAAAAACGTGCATTATGTCCCCTCCGTCAATAAAAATCTTGTTAGCGGATCTCTTCTGTGTAGAGATGGCTACAAGCTTGTCTTTGAGTCGAATAAATTTGTAATATCCAAGTATGGAACCTTTGTTGGTAAAGGCTATGAGTCAGAAGGCCTGTTTCGTTTGTCCTTATCATACATTTGCAATAAAGTTGTTAATCATATTTGCAACAATAGTGAATCAAATGTGTGGCATTCACGTCTTTGTCATGTTAACTTTGGTTGCATGTCGCGACTAGCGAAGTTGAACTTAATCCCTAATTTCACCACTGTCAAGGGATCCAAGTGTCAAGTGTGTGTGCAAGCTAAACAACCTCGTAAGTCACATACGACTGCGGAAACGAGAAATCTTGCACCACTAGAGCTCATACATTCGGATCTATGTGAAATGAATGGTGTTTTGACAAAAGGTGGAAAGAAATATTTCATGACATTAATTGATGACTCCACTAGATACTGCCGTGTGTATCTTCTGAAATCTAAGGATGAGGCTTTGAACTTTTTCAAGATCTATAAAGCTGAAGTGGAAAACCAACTTGATCGAAAAATCAAGAGGCTTAGGTCCGACCGTGGTGGAGAGTATTTTTCCAATGAATTTGATGCTTTTTGTGCAGAACATGGTATAATCCATGAGAGGACGCCTCCCTACTCACCTTAGTAAAATGGTGTGGCCGAAAGAAAGAACCGTACTCTAACAGATTTGGTTAATGCCATGTTAGACACATCGGGTCTCTCCAAGGCATGGTGGGGGGGGAGGCGATATTGACAGCATGTCATGTCCTAAACCGAGTTCCCACAAAGAACAAAGAGATAACTCCATTCGAGGAATGGGAGAAGAAAAGGTTAAAACTCTCTTATCTACGAACATGGGGTTGTTTGGCGAAAGTCAATGTTCCAATTCCAAAGAAGCGAAAGCTTGGACCAAAGACTGTGGATTGTGTTTTCCTGGGATATGCTTTTCATAGCATTGGATATAGATTCTTGGTTGTAAAATCTGAGGTACCTGACATGCATGTTGGTACGATCATGGAGTCAAATGATGCGACTTTCTTTGAAGATATCTTTCCCATGAAGGATATGGCTACCTCATCTAATCAGGAGATGCCTAGTTCATCGAATCAGGAACCAGTTACAATTACCAAACCTGCCATTTCGATAGAACACTTTGAAAGTCATGTAGAGGCAAACAATGAAGTTCCTACTAGGAGCAAGAGACAAAGGACTGCAAAGTCCTTTGGTGATGATTTTCTTGTGTATCTCATAGATGACACTCCCAGTTCTATTTCAGAGGCTTATGCATCTGAAGATGCTGACTACTGGAAGGAAGCGGTTCGTAGCGAGATGGATTCCATCTCAGCGAATGAAACTTGGGAGACAACTGATCATCCTTATGGGTGCAAACCTATAGGATGCAAATGGGTATTCAAGTAGAAGCTTAGGCCTGATGGTACTATTGAAAAGTACAAGGCTCGGCTCGTGGCTAAGGGTTATACCCAAAAGTAAGGTGAAGACTTCTTTGATACTTACTCACCTGTGGCTCGACTAACCACTATTCGAGTTCTACTTTCACTAGCTACCTCGCATGGTCTTCTCGTTCATCAAATGGATGTTAAGACTGCTTTCCTAAATGGAGAGTTGGACGAGGAAATTTATATGGAACAACCAGATGGGTTTGTACTAGATGGAGAGGAAGGAAAAGTGTGCAAGTTGCTGAAGTCTTTGTATGGACTCAAGCAAGCACCCAAACAGTGGCATGAGAAGTTTGAAAGAACTTTAATAGTTGCAGGCTTTGTTGTGAGCGAAACTGACAAATGTGTGTACTATCGCCATGGTGGGGGCGAGGGAGTTATCCTTTGCTTGTATGTTGATGACATACTGATTTTCAGAACAAATCTGAATGTTATTAAGGAGGTCAAAAATTTCCTATCTCATTGTTTTGAGATGAAGGATTTAGGAGTGGCTGATGTCATTCTAAACATCAAGTTGTTGAGAAACGATGATGGTGGGATTACATTGCTTCAATCTCACCATGTGAAAAAGATCTTGAGTCGCTTTGGCTATAGTGACTGCAAGCCCTCTCCAACACCATATGATGCGAGTGTGTTACTTCGAAAAAAATCAAAGAATTGCTAGAGATCAATTGAAATATTCTCAAATTATTGGCTCGCTTATGTACTTAGCCAGTGCTACAAGACCTGACATCTCTTTTGCTGTTAGCAAACTGAGTCGGTTTGTCTCAAAACCAGGAGTTATTGCATTGGATTATATCCAAACGTCTAAGAATCTGGCAGATCCTTTTACTAAGGGTCTATCACGTAATGTGATAGATAATGCATCGAGGGAGATGGGTATGAGACCCACAATATGAGTTGTTCACAATGGTAACCTATTCTTTGTGATCGGAGATCCCGTGAATTAGATGTGGAAGGCAAGCTGTTGGTCAACTAAGAGGAGAGTATCCTTACTATCAACAATAACACTCCATGAAGATGCAATACTCTCCTAATATGCATGGCAGGTTGATGTATATCTTAATGTGTTCTAAGTGGCTCATTGAAGCAGAGATGTCGTCCTGCAGAACATCTTTTGAAGAACACACCTATATGAGTCTGATTGTCAAACGTCGCAATCTATGAGAGTAGGGTTCTCTCTAGTAAACTCATGAAAGGTCTCGGAGTATGACGCATAAGCTCCACCCGCGGGGAAGACCCACGATAGCCATGTATCGGTCAAGGCTTTATGTGAAGCTAGATTCGCAAAAAACTTGCAGTTCAAGTCCCAGTCCACTGTTCAAGTTGCTTACTAGTGTAGCATAGAATTCTAGGTGGAAGTTCAACTTAACAGTCTCCACTGCAGTACCGGTATATAAAACAGTGTTTTGGAACCAAAGGCAAATTTTGTGTGCCTCTGGGATCTAGTGGGGGATTGCTGGAATTTTGTCTACTTTGGGCCTAGCCCAATAGCAGTTTCAGAAATTCCTAATAAATCCTAGAGGCCCACGCAGTCCATTCGTGCAAGGCAAGAGGTGAAACAAAAGTTTAGTCCCACATTGTTAGTTTAGAGGGAGTTGGACCTCTTTATAAGGGAGGTTCTTTCCCCACATATATGAGCATGAGAACAAGAGGGACATCCACGCGCGCTCCTCCTCCGCCGCCCACCTCGTCACGACGCGCCGCGCTGCGCCGCGGGTTGCGGGAATGAGCCGAGCCGATGTCCAAATTTTTGCCACATACGACGGGTATACGAAAGGTCACGTGGGAGTTGAAACGTTTTCTGTAGTGGACACTGAATTCGAACGGCGTGCCTCTTCGGCCGCTGCCTGTTCGCTTCGTCTTCCTTCGTTGCTTCACCTCCCGCCGCAGCCTCTTCGCGTTCTTCTCCTGTGCCTATATAAGAGAGGTCGCTCCTCTCCAGAGAGACACAACAGAAGCTCCTCTTCCTCTCGCCACAAAGTTCCGAGCACTGCGCTGCTGCTACGTTCTTCCCCATCCCGTCTTACGGCATGCACCGCAGGTCAGGACAGTAGGCCTCCGGAACCGCACCTCTGAGTCCTGTACGGGAGAAGGGTGATAAGGTTTCCCCGACAACGACTTCTTCCCCGACGTCCATGACCTCCTCGACGACATGGCAGGCGAGGACACCGACCCCAAGTCCAGCGCTTCTGCTGCTGCTATCCCGTACGTGTTCTTCTCCTTTCTGTTAGAGGTCCTGCTACAGTTCCTTGTTCTAGTACTTGCCCTACATATGTTAGACTCTATTTCATATATGCAACTTGCTATACTGTCTGCTCTAGATATGTTCAGTTACAGTTCATATATGAAGATGTTGTTTACCTTCTCTTTGTCAAATCGCATGACTTATTTTGTCACTGTTATATTAGTCATGCTTTATCTAATATTTCTGCTAATAAAATCATTTGGTAAATTGCTCATATTTCCAACAAACTGGGTGGTCCTAAATAACAGATAGCTTGTATTTCCTTTTCTTTTCATTTTTGTAGCTCTATATATTATCTCTGATGTAGGTGATAGACACAACTCTGTAAGCAACTTTAGGAATGATAAGATGTATCTGGCAATTTTCATGCTAAACTTTATTTTTTTACGACAGTAATTCAATATTTTCTCTCTTGGTTTCTTACGTAATGGCGTAACGGTGCATTAATTATAATTTTTCACATTTTATTTTATTCATGTAGAACTCCATTTATTATTACGATTTGATATGGGGGGGGGGGGGGGTGTTTTCCTCTGTCATCAATTCACACGCTTATGTGAAAAAATTATATAGATTTCAGTTTGAGTTGAATATCCAATCTCAATATGAGAAGCTATCATAAGGTTGACCTTAATTAGATCATTGCATGTGACTGAGCCTTCGGTAATTACCTTTGTGTTGGACCCAATTAAGTAAACTAATTAAACATATCTATTTGCTTGCCACTACAAACCAAAAATTGAACAAAAATACATTTTTATTGTTCTTTTACTTTTTATTGAGGTTCATGTCCACTACTCCCTCTGTACCAAAATACTTGTAGTTGGGGAAACTAGTACAAGTTCCCTCAACTATAAGTATTTCGGTACAGAGTGAGTACATTATTTCATGTTGTGAATTTCCCTGGTTTATGCATACTATTTTTATTTTTACAGTCCTTTGAAGAGTAGAATTTGTTTTCTAGTGGATGAATAAGAAATTGGTTATTTTATACTTTTTTGAGCGAAGGTTACTATACTTGTATTACACGCAGGGGCCTGTGAGAGCAAAATGGGCCAGTCTACAGAAATATATGCATGATGGGCCGCTTGCCAATTGACCGCTCAAAAAACCAGTACCGGCAAGGACAGGAAAAAAAGACTCCACCGCTCCCACCCCCTCGCCGCCGCCGCCGCGGCCGGCGGCGCGAAGTCAGCTTGCTCCTCCCAGCGGTTCGAATCGCCGTCTTCGCTGGCCACAGTTCGCACGAACCAGCCCCCCCTTGTCGTCGGCGGCTGCCCCAGCTCCTCCCCCGGCCGATTAATCCCCTCTGGTCGCCCTCCGCCGGTTAGTGCTCTTCCTTTCGCCTTGCTTGCGTGACTCGGAATTCCTGCAGAAACAAGTCCGAATCTTTGTCGAGTGCCTTCTTGGGCTCGGATTTGCTTCTCCTACCGGAATTTGAAGCGGTTGGTGATCTATCTGTATATAAGTATAGCCAGGAGCCAGCCTTTCCTCTGCAGAAATTTGCGTCCAACTTACTGATTTTTTTTTTATCAGTTTGGCCGAAGCTCCTCAAGATATCTGCAGAGACACTCTGCGAAATTTGTCAGTTTGGCCGAAGCTGAAGATATCCAATGGAGTCATGTAGCGTTGCCAGGATAATGAGCTTAGGGAAGCTTGCTATACACCGGACGTATTTGTGCACCCTAATCTTCAGAACTTTGCCAAAGATGCTAGGCTTCACTCCCAGTTTGCTGAAGAGATTCTGCAAAGCTGAACATGTTGAGCTACAACTGACCAAAAAGACTACACTGGGCACATTGCCGGAGCTGCCTCCGGACATTTTGATGGGTATCTTTGCCACCCTTGAGATCCCTGACCTCGTGCGCCGGCTCTGTCTGCCCATCCTGGCGCTCCGCATACACAAGCCTACGGAGCCTTGGGCAGTACAAACTCCAGCAGACGCCATGTCTCCTCTACACCTCCAAATCCACTAGTGAGAGTGTCGCATGCCTCTACAGCCTCGCAGAGAAGCGATCGTACAAGTTAACCCTCCCGGAGCCGCCTATCCGCACTAGGTGTTTGATCGGGTCCTCACATGGCTGGCTGATAACTGCTGATGAGAGATCTGAGATGCACCTCGTCAATCCGGTCACAGGTGAACAGATTGCTCTCCCTTCAGTGATCACCATTGAGCAGGTGAGGCCCATCTTTGATGAGCATGGTGCTGTCCACAAGTATGAACTCTCATGGCACACTGGAATGCATGATGGTTTTAACTTGCCGTCAATCTTTGATCTTGACAACCTGCGGCACGAACTCCACTATAAGGCGTATGTGTTCTCCGATGCATCCACGGAAAGCTTCATTGTGGTGCTCATCCACAATCCAATGCGTCAGCTCTCTTATGCAAGGGTAGGGGATGACAAGTGGACCTGGCTGCCACCTCATGATGTCTATGACGACTGCACTTACAAGAATGGCCTATTGTATGCAGTGACTTCAACTGGAGAAATTCATGCTTTTGATCTTTGTGGGCCTGTCGCCAGTATGAAGATAATTATGGGGGCATCTGAGAATGTTTCAGCTGGCAGTGCGTACATTGTTCAAGCTCCCTGGGGTGATCTGCTGCTTATTTGGAGAATCTTTGGGGATTATGATTTAGAACCTGAACCTGGGGCATCTGTGTTTTGGCAAACAGGCAGAATTAATATGTATGAAGTTGACATGGTGGCAAGTAAACTTAAGGAAATCAATTCGTTGCGTGCCCATGTGTTATTTCTTGGGCATAATCAATCTCTTTGTCTCAATGCTGAAGAATATCCAGCTCTCAAGGCAAATCATGTCTACTTTACTGATGATAGTTTTTTCTGGACAACGGGATTGAAGAATAATCACCGTGACATGGGAGTTCTCAATTTGGATGATAATAGCAGGGAGGAAATTATATCTCCTCATCTTTGCTCCAACTTTCCAGCTCCTATGTGGATTACGGCTGATCTTAGAAAGATGAACTTGGCATCAGTAGGGGTAGCTTGAATAAAGAGCTGATGGGTTCAATGAGCTAATAATGGGTGGTATTTGCAAGGTTATTGCAGATACCCAGGGAGTACTAGGACTGTGCGCGGCCATTATTTGCAATGAGCTAATAATGCCCTTAGTTTGTACACTCGACTAGCTTCGATCCAGTTTACTTTGAATAAAGAGATTTCATTTTCCTTTGTTTACTCATGTTGTTTACTCAATGTACCAAATAACTCTCTCCAATTTTAATGTGTCAACAGAAACTTGAGGAATACCAAATTGCTCTCTCCATTTTTTTGGGGTATGTTCGGAACATATGGTGTATGCTCAAAACATTGCTGGGGCGGAATCAACAACGAAATCTTGCTGAAGTAGAAACAGAATTTTTTTTTTTGCTGTAACAAACAAGATTTTCATGCATACAAACAAGGGCAAAGGTCTATGTATAAGGAAGAAGAATTCCCAACAGGTTGTCAAGAAGTTGATCATGAAATTTGTTCCAGACTTCTCTACCACCTAGAAAGAAACTAATTGACCAATGTAGTTGAACAACAAATGTTCCCATTTCATACATTTACAGGCAGTTTGTGACTGGCCACTCTACACCTTTGATGCGCAAGAGAGAATTCTTGGTCCAGTAGAATGCCGAACAACATGACGCATAGTTGCCGCCTCTTTTGTTGTTTGCCTTCGCACAGTATCGGTTCCTGTAAAACTGGATTAACTTAGTTTGGTTTTATGTCAGGAACAAGAAATATAGCTATTCACAGGAGCAACAGCAGCAGCACATCTATTAACTTGAGAATCAAAAACCTACATGGTAGATCAAGCATATTGTTGCCACCAGTCAGGACCTAGCCGGTGGCAAAAGTGCGCGTGCCAGCGGACATCATCGCCGGAGCGAAGTTTGGCGACGCAGCCAAGCTCGCCGCACCAAGTGCCGCCTACTTCATGCAAATAGGAGCAATCCCTAATCATCCTATAGTTAGGGCATTTCAAAATTAGCTGACTCGGCACTCAAAGGGAGGAGAAATATGTTCAACTGAAAGTAATACGACGCCTTACGTCATTGGTAGGCACAATGAAGCGTGGTGACCTCTGCATCTCAAACATGCACATATGGCAGACTGTTGAATTTACTGGGCAATTGACTCTGGATAATCTGCAGTAGTTGGCATATTGGTCCACGATCCAGTCGGGCACTACCTCATCATCTACGATCTGAGAGGAAGAATGGGATTGGGCATTGTACTCCACTGTAGACCTAGCCTCTGAAGCAAAGATGTGGGTGGCAGGGATCCGAGCGCTTACCACTGGCTGGCGTTGGCGTTGGCGCTGCCGTGGAGGTGGAGGTGGAGCCGAGGAAGAGGACGACGTCGCTGGAGAGGGAGGACAGCGGCGGCCTGGACGATCACCACGGCGGCCGTAAAAGATTGCGTGCCCCCGTGCTGGAGGCTTCCGCGGCGTCGCCGGCTTGCCGACGCGGGCTCCGTGCACCGGCGCCTGCCGGATGCGGGCAAGGAGGCGGCGCCCGATGGCGAGCGAGCGCCGAGGGATCAGGGCGTGGCCGCAGAGCGCCACCCCACGCCAGAGTAGGCGAAGCGGGCGCAGGATGGGGCGGGCGGCGCGGCCGCCGAGCGCCACCCCGTGCCGAAGTGTTGAATATATGAGCAAAATACTACGAGATTTAATCCGAATAAACAGAATATAAATCATGATCACAGCAGCATAGATTAAACTAATCATGCGAACTAGCATAGCAGATGAACATATCACATCTAGGGCACATACTAGAAACATGAATTCTACCACGATCTCGAACATGAAGGATAGAATCACATACGGTGCAGCGGGTGCAGCACCGCCGGCGTTGATGTTGTCACCCATGTCGTCGAGGATGAGGTTGCCGAGGTCGGGGAAGAAGTCGTCGTTCGCGAAGTCGTCGCTGCCAGCAGTCGCGCGAGTGCGCTCCCCAAAAACCTGATCGCCCCTCTCCCGTACAGGATCACGAGAGGCGGGGTTCCGGAGGCCTGCTGTCCCTCCTTGCGGTGCACGCCGGAAGGAGGGATGGAGAAGACTAGCTTGGCGGCGCAATGATCTGGAACGGTGATGAGAAACCATACGAAGCGGCTGCTAGGGTAGACGTCTGCCTGACTATATATATTGCGGGCCGGGTCGTCACGATCCAAAAGAATCGGAAACGGTTCAGTAATTAACGCGTCCATTAATTATTAATTAATGACTCATTAATTTTCCCATGCAGCAAAAATATAGACAACGTGCATAGCTCTGTCCTCGGCTCGGCTCAATCCCGCGGCGCGGCGCGGCGCGGCGCGTCGTGACGAGGCGTGGCGTGGCGAGGCGAGCGAGGAGGAGGAGCGCGCGTGTAGGTCTCCTCTTCTCATGCTCATACAAGTGGTAGAAGAGCTCACCTTATAAAGAGGTGCAACTCTCTCTCAACTTCCAATGTGGGACTAAACTTTAGCCTCACTCACTCCACTCACATGTGTGCATGAATGGGCCAAGAGAATTTCAGAATTTTAGTTGGGCTTTGGGCCAAAGGCCTACTAGCAAAAATTCCAACAATCCCCCACAAAGTCTCATTGGCACATCTCATCATTTAGTTCCAAAACATTGTTTTATATATCGGTGCTTAGTGGAGACTGTGAAGTTGAACTTCCACTTAGAAATTTATGCTACACTAAATCACAACTTGAATAGTGGACTATGCCTTGAACTACAAGTTTTCTGTGAAACTAGTTTCACACAAATTCTTGACCGATACTGGGCTGCCGCAAGGCTTCCCCGCGGGTGGAGCGTATACGTCATACTCCAGGGCCTTTCATGAATTTATTAGAGAACACCCAATTCTCACAGACTGCGACGTTGACAGTCAAATTCATATAGGTGTGTTCCTCAGAAGATGTTCTGCAGGACAACATCTCTGCTTACCCGAATAAGCCACTTGGAACACATTAAGATAATTATCAACCTGCCATGCAGATCAGGAGAGTATTGCATCTTTACGGAGTGGGATAATTAATATAGGGATACTCTCCTCCCAGCTGACCAACAGCTTGTCTCCCACTTCTACTTCACGGGATCTCCGATCACATAGAGTGGGTTACCACTATGGACAACTCATGCGGTGGGTCTCAAACCCATCTCCATCGATGCATTATCTACCACATTACGTGATAGACCCTTTGTGAAGGGATCTGCCAAGTTTTTCGACGTTTGGATATAATCCAACGTAATAACTCCGGAGTTCCTCAATTTTCTGACAGATTTTAGTCTCCTCTTCACATGCCTTGAGGACTTCATATTGTCCTTAGAACTGTTTATCTTGACGATCACAGTTTGATTATCACAGTTCATCAGGATAGGGGGTATTGGTTTTTCAACCATAGGTAAGTCCATCAAGAGTTCACGAAGCCACTCTGCTTCAACAGTGGCAGTGTCTAATGCTGTGAGTTCTGCTTCCATAGTTGACCTCGTTAAGATGGTCTGCTTGCAAGACTTCCAGGAAACAGCGCCACCACCAAGTGTAAAAACATAACCACTTGTGGCCTTAATCTCATCAGCATCAGATATCCAGTTTGAGTCACTATAACCCTCCAGTACCCTTGGATACCTGGTGTAGTGAATCCCATAGCTAGCGGTGCCTTTCAAATAGCGCATAACTCTCTCAAGCGCATGCCAATGATCATCTCCCGGTTTTGACACAAACCGACTCAGCTTGCTCACAGCAAAAGAGATGTCAGGCCTCGTGGCACTCGCCAAATACATAAGCGAGCCAATAATCTGAGAATGCCTCAGTTGATCTCTAGCAATCCGTCGATTCTTTCGAAGCAACACACTAGCATCATATGGAGTTGGAGAAGGCGTGCAGTCACTATACCCAAAACGACTCAAGACCTTTTCCACATAATGAGACTGAAGCAGTGTGATCCCACCATTCTCATCTCTCAACAGCTTGATGTTTAAGATAACATCAGCTACTCCTAGATCCTTCATCTCAAAACAGCGAGATAAGAAATCCTTAACCTCCTTGATTAAATCAAGTTTGGTTCCAAAGATCAATATGTCATCGACATACAGACAAAGAATAACTCCTTCGCCCCCACCATAGCGATAGTACACGCACTTGTCACCATCATTTACTACAAAGCCGGCAGCAGTTAATGTTCTTTCGAACTTCTCATGCCACTCCTTAGGAGCTTGTTTAAGGCCATATAAAGACTTTAATAACTTGCACACCTTTCCTTCCTGACCAGGTACTACAAAACCATCTGGCTGATCCATGTAAATTTCCTCCTTCAACTCTCCATTAAGGAAAGCCGTCTTAACGTCCATTTGATGAACGAGAAGACCATGTGAGGCAGCCAGTGATAGTAGCACCCGAATTGTGGTCAGTCTAGCCACGGGTGAGTAAGTATCAAAGAAGTCTTCACCTTCTTTCTGGGTATAACCCTTGGCCACAAGCCGTGCCTTGTACTTTTCAATCGTACCATCAGGTCTAAGCTTCTTCTTAAACACCCACTTACATCCTACAGGTTTGCACCCATATGGACGGTCAGTGATCTCCCAGGTACCGTTAGCTAAGATGGAATCCATCTCGCTACGTACAGCTTCCTTCCAGTAGTCAGCATCAGGAGATGCATAGGCTTCTGAAATAGTCCTGGGTGTGTCATCCACGAGGTACACAATGAAATCATCACCAAAAGACTTTGCAGTCCTCTGTCTCTTACTCCTCACAGGAGTTCCATTGTTACCCTCAACAGGATTCTCAACGTGTTCCATCGCAATGGTGGGTTCAGGAATTACAGTGAATTCCTCACTAGATGGAGTAGGTATCTCCTGATTTGATGAACTCGACATATCCTTCATAGGAAATATGTCCTCAAAGAAAGTTGCATCATTTGATTCCATAATCGTACCAACATGCATGTCGGATACCTCAGATTTTATTATCACAAATCTATAGCCGATGCTATGAAAAGCATAGCCCAGAAGAACACAATCCACGGTTTTTGGTCCAAGCTTGCGCTTCTTGGGAATTGGTATATTGACTTTCGCCAAACAACCCCAAGTACGTAGGTAAGAGAGTTTCAACCTTTTCCTTTCCCATTCCTCAAACGGAGTCATGGTCTTATGCTTTGTGGGAACTCGGTTTAGGACATGACACGCAGTCATTAGCGCCTCCCCCCACCATTCCTTGGATAGACCCGAAGTGTCTAACATGGTGTTAACCATATCAGTTAGAGTTCGGTTCTTTCTTTCGGCTACCCCATTTGACTGGGGTGAGTAGGGAGGCGTCCTCTCATGGATTATACCATGTTCCGCACAAAACAGATCAAATTCATTGGAAAAATACTCTCCACCACGATCGGACCTAAGCCGTTTAATTTTCCGATCAAGTTGGTTCTCTGCTTCAGCTTTATAGTTTTTGAAGAAAGTCAAAGCCTCATCTTTTGATTTCAGAAGATACACATAACAATATCTAGTGGAGTCATCAATCAACGTCATGAAGTATCTCTTTCCACCTTTTGTCAACACGCCATTCATCTCACAAAGGTCAGAATGTATAAGCTCTAGTGGCGCCAAGTCTCTTGCCTCTGCAGTCTTATGGGACTTGCGAGGTTGCTTAGCTTGCACACATACTTGGCACTTGGAACCTTTAACAGTAGAGATTTTCGGAATTAAATTCATATTGGCTAACCGCGTCATGCAACCAAAGTTAATATGACAGAGTCGTGAATGCCAAATATCAGACTCATTATTGTGGCAAACATTATTAATAACTTTAGTGCAAATATCTGACAAAGATAGGCGGAACAAGCCTCCGCACTCATAGCCTTTTCCAACAAATTGTCCACACTTAGAAATTATAACTTTATTGGATTCGAAAACCAACTTAAAACCATCTCGACATAAACGGGAACCGCTAACGAGATTTTTATTAATGGACGGCACATGATGAACGTTCTTCAGGCGCACAGTCTTCCCCGAAGTAAACTTCAGATCGACCGTACCAACACCTCGAACGATGGCATGTGACCCGTTCCCCATCAGCACGGGTGAAGTCCCTGTTGCCTGGTAAGAAGAAAACATGGAGGCGTCAGCACAAACATGTACATTGGCACCGGTGTCAATTAACCAATCAGGGGATTGAAATACTGAAAGGATGGTAGGAAAAATACCGTACCCTGATTCCTTCATATCAATATCACCGATGACAACATTAGCGGACTTGCCGCTTTTCTCATGTTCGCGCTCCTCAAAGCGGTTAGGACACTTTGGAGCCCAGTGATTAGGATCACCGCAGACATGGCAAAGTCCCTTCCCCTTCTTATGAGAATTCTTCTTGAAGTTGGTAGAATGTGATGGCTTGTTCTTTGTATCAAACTTGCCTTTGCCCTGAGTTTTGTTCTTATTGTTTTTGTACTTGTTGGGCTGGGAGTTCTTCTTCTGTACCATATGAGCACTAGAACCTCCCTCAGCAACTCGAGCACGTGTGTCCTTTGCTCTCGCCTTCTCTTCAACATCAAGAGTACCAATGAGATCCGCAACGGAAAACTCCTGTCTCTTGTGTTTCAGGGAAGTAGCAAAATTGTTCCACGAAGGTGGAAGCTTGGCAATGATGCCTCCGGCAACAAATTTGTCCGGTAACACACACTTGAAGTACTCAAGTTCTTTTGCGAGCGACTGTATCTCATGAGCCTGTTGTACAACAGGGCGCTCATCAGTCATCTTGTAGTCATAGAATTGCTCCATGACGTACAACTCGCTGCCGGCGTCCGAGGCACCAAACTTGGCCTCGAGCGCAGCCCACATGTCCTTGCCGTTGCCAAACGACATATACGAATCCACAATGGAGTCATCAAGAACACTCAGAAGAGCGCCTTTAAAGAGGGTATCGATCTTCTCAAAAGCTTCCAGCTGTGCTTGATTAAGATCGCCCTCAGGCTTGCCCTTGGTGGCATCATAGCAGCCCATGGTCTGAAACCAGTAGACTGCTCTCGTGCGCCACCTCTTATATTGCGCCCCCTTAAAGGCAGGCGGTTTCAGATGCGCAGCAAAACCACTCGGAGTAAATTGCCTATAATCAGGTTTTTGGATTGTTGAATATATGAGCAAATTACTACGAGATTTAATCCGAATAAACAGAATATAAATCATGACCACAGCAGCAGAGATTAAACTAATCATGCGAACTAGCATAGCAGATGAACATATCACATCTAGGGCACATACTAGAAACATGAATTCTATCACGATCTCGAACAGGAAGGATAGAATCACATACGGTGCAGCGGGTGCAGCACCGCCGGCGTTGATGTTGTCGCCCATGTCGTCGAGGATGAGGTTGCCGAGGTCGGGGAAGAAGTCGTCGTTCGCGAAGTCGTCGCTGCCAGCAGTCGCGCGAGTGCGCTCCCCAAAAACCTGATCGCCCCTCTCCCGTACAGGATCACGAGAGGCGGGGTTCCGGAGGCCTGCTGTCCCTCCTTGCGGTGCACGCCGGAAGGAGGGATGGAGAAGACTAGCTTGGCGGCGCAATGATCTGGAACGGTGATGAGAAACCATACGAAGCGGCTGCTAGGGTAGACGTCTGCCTGACTATATATATTGCGGGCCGGGTCGTCACGATCCAAAAGAATCGGAAACGGTTCAGTAATTAACGCGTCCATTAATTATTAATTAATGACTCATTAATTTTCCCATGCAGCAAAAATATAGACAACGTGCATAGCTCTGTCCTCGGCTCGGCTCAATCCCGCGGCGCGGCGCGGCGCGGCGCGTCGTGACGAGGCGTGGCGTGGCGAGGCGAGCGAGGAGGAGGAGCGCGCGTGTAGGTCTCCTCTTCTCATGCTCATACAAGTGGTAGAAGAGCTCACCTTATAAAGAGGTGCAACTCTCTCTCAACTTCCAATGTGGGACTAAACTTTAGCCTCACTCACTCCACTCACATGTGTGCATGAATGGGCCAAGAGAATTTCAGAATTTTAGTTGGGCTTTGGGCCAAAGGCCTACTAGCAAAAATTCCAACAATCCCCCACAAAGTCTCATTGGCACATCTCATCATTTAGTTCCAAAACATTGTTTTATATATCGGTGCTTAGTGGAGACTGTGAAGTTGAACTTCCACTTAGAAATTTATGCTACACTAAATCACAACTTGAATAGTGGACTATGCCTTGAACTACAAGTTTTCTGTGAAACTAGTTTCACACAAATTCTTGACCGATACTGGGCTGCCGCAAGGCTTCCCCGCGGGTGGAGCGTATACGTCATACTCCAGGGCCTTTCATGAATTTATTAGAGAACACCCAATTCTCACAGACTGCGACGTTGACAGTCAAATTCATATAGGTGTGTTCCTCAGAAGATGTTCTGCAGGACAACATCTCTGCTTACCCGAATAAGCCACTTGGAACACATTAAGATAATTATCAACCTGCCATGCAGATCAGGAGAGTATTGCATCTTTACGGAGTGGGATAATTAATATAGGGATACTCTCCTCCCAGCTGACCAACAGCTTGTCTCCCACTTCTACTTCACGGGATCTCCGATCACATAGAGTGGGTTACCACTATGGACAACTCATGCGGTGGGTCTCAAACCCATCTCCATCGATGCATTATCTACCACATTACGTGATAGACCCTTTGTGAAGGGATCTGCCAAGTTTTTCGACGTTTGGATATAATCCAACGTAATAACTCCGGAGTTCCTCAATTTTCTGACAGATTTTAGTCTCCTCTTCACATGCCTTGAGGACTTCATATTGTCCTTAGAACTGTTTATCTTGACGATCACAGTTTGATTATCACAGTTCATCAGGATAGGGGGTATTGGTTTTTCAACCATAGGTAAGTCCATCAAGAGTTCACGAAGCCACTCTGCTTCAACAGTGGCAGTGTCTAATGCTGTGAGTTCTGCTTCCATAGTTGACCTCGTTAAGATGGTCTGCTTGCAAGACTTCCAGGAAACAGCGCCACCACCAAGTGTAAAAACATAACCACTTGTGGCCTTAATCTCATCAGCATCAGATATCCAGTTTGAGTCACTATAACCCTCCAGTACCCTTAGATACCCGGTGTAGTGAATCCCATAGCTAGCGGTGCCTTTCAAATAGCGCATAACTCTCTCAAGCGCATGCCAATGATCATCTCCCGGTTTTGACACAAACCGACTCAGCTTGCTCACAGCAAAAGTGATGTCAGGCCTCGTGGCACTCGCCAAATACATAAGCGAGCCAATAATCTGAGAATGCCTCAGTTGATCTCTAGCAATCCGTCGATTCTTTCGAAGCAACACACTAGCATCATATGGAGTTGGAGAAGGCGTGCAGTCACTATACCCAAAACGACTCAAGACCTTTTCCACATAATGAGACTGAAGCAGTGTGATCCCACCATTCTCATCTCTCAACGGCTTGATGTTTAAGATAACATCAGCTACTCCTAGATCCTTCATCTCAAAACAGCGAGATAAGAAATCCTTAACCTCCTTGATTAAATCAAGTTTGGTTCCAAAGATCAATATGTCATCGACATACAGACAAAGAATAACTCCTTCGCCCCCACCATAGCGATAGTACACGCACTTGTCACCATCATTTACTACAAAGCCGGCAGCAGTTAATGTTCTTTCGAACTTCTCATGCCACTCCTTAGGAGCTTGTTTAAGGCCATATAAAGACTTTAATAACTTGCACACCTTTCCTTCCTGACCAGGTACTACAAAACCATCTGGCTGATCCATGTAAATTTCCTCCTTCAACTCTCCATTAAGGAAAGCCGTCTTAACGTCCATTTGATGAACGAGAAGACCATGTGAGGCAGCCAGTGATAGTAGCACCCGAATTGTGGTCAGTCTAGCCACGGGTGAGTAAGTATCAAAGAAGTCTTCACCTTCTTTCTGGGTATAACCCTTGGCCACAAGCCGTGCCTTGTACTTTTCAATCGTACCATCAGGTCTAAGCTTCTTCTTGAACACCCACTTACATCCTACAGGTTTGCACCCATATGGACGGTCAGTGATCTCCCAGGTACCGTTAGCTAAGATGGAATCCATCTCGCTACGTACAGCTTCCTTCCAGTAGTCAGCATCAGGAGATGCATATGCTTCTGAAATAGTCCTGGGTGTGTCATCCACGAGGTACACAATGAAATCATCACCAAAAGACTTTGCAGTCCTCTGTCTCTTACTCCTCACAGGAGTTCCATTGTTACCCTCAACAGGATTCTCAACGTGTTCCATCGCAATGGTGGGTTCAGGAATTACAGTGAATTCCTCACTAGATGGAGTAGGTATCTCCTGATTTGATGAACTCGACATATCCTTCATAGGAAATATGTCCTCAAAGAAAGTTGCATCATTTGATTCCATAATCGTACCAACATGCATGTCGGATACCTCAGATTTTATTATCACAAATCTATAGCCGATGCTATGAAAAGCATAGCCCAGAAGAACACAATCCACGGTTTTTGGTCCAAGCTTGCGCTTCTTGGGAATTGGTATATTGACTTTCGCCAAACAACCCCAAGTACGTAGGTAAGAGAGTTTCAACCTTTTCCTTTCCCATTCCTCAAACGGAGTCATGGTCTTATGCTTTGTGGGAACTCGGTTTAGGACATGACACGCAGTCATTAGCGCCTCCCCCCACCATTCCTTGGATAGACCCGAAGTGTCTAACATGGTGTTAACCATATCAGTTAGAGTTCGGTTCTTTCTTTCGGCTACCCCATTTGACTGGGGTGAGTAGGGAGGCGTCCTCTCATGGATTATACCATGTTCCGCACAAAACAGATCAAATTCATTGGAAAAATACTCTCCACCACGATCGGACCTAAGCCGTTTAATTTTCCGATCAAGTTGGTTCTCTGCTTCAGCTTTATAGTTTTTGAAGAAAGTCAAAGCCTCATCTTTTGATTTCAGAAGATACACATAACAATATCTAGTGGAGTCATCAATCAACGTCATGAAGTATCTCTTTCCACCTTTTGTCAACACGCCATTCATCTCACAAAGGTCAGAATGTATAAGCTCTAGTGGCGCCAAGTCTCTTGCCTCTGCAGTCTTATGGGACTTGCGAGGTTGCTTAGCTTGCACACATACTTGGCACTTGGAACCTTTGACAGTAGAGATTTTCGGAATTAAATTCATATTGGCTAACCGCGTCATGCAACCAAAGTTAATATGACAGAGTCGTGAATGCCAAATATCAGACTCATTATTGTGGCAAACATTATTAATAACTTTAGTGCAAATATCTGACAAAGATAGGCGGAACAAGCCTCCGCACTCATAGCCTTTTCCAACAAATTGTCCACACTTAGAAATTATAACTTTATTGGATTCGAAAACCAACTTAAAACCATCTCGACATAAACGGGAACCGCTAACGAGATTTTTATTAATGGACGGCACATGATGAACGTTCTTCAGGCGCACAGTCTTCCCCGAAGTAAACTTCAGATCGACCGTACCAACACCTCGAACGATGGCATGTGACCCGTTCCCCATCAGCATGGGTGAAGTCCCTGTTGCCTGGTAAGAAGAAAACATGGAGGCGTCAGCACAAACATGTACATTGGCACCGGTGTCAATTAACCAATCAGGGGATTGAAATACTGAAAGGATGGTAGGAAAAATACCGTACCCTGATTCCTTCATATCAATATCACCGATGACAACATTAGCGGACTTGCCGCTTTTCTCATGTTCGCGCTCCTCAAAGCGGTTAGGACACTTTGGAGCCCAGTGATTAGGATCACCGCAGACATGGCAAAGTCCCTTCCCCTTCTTATGAGAATTCTTCTTGAAGTTGGTAGAATGTGATGGCTTGTTCTTTGTATCAAACTTGCCTTTGCCCTGAGTTTTGTTCTTATTGTTTTTGTACTTGTTGGGCTGGGAGTTCTTCTTCTGTAACATATGAGCACTAGAACCTCCCTCAGCAACTCGAGCACGTGTGTCCTTTGCTCTCGCCTTCTCTTCAACATCAAGAGTACCAATGAGATCCGCAACGGAAAACTCCTGTCTCTTGTGTTTCAGGGAAGTAGCAAAATTGTTCCACGAAGGTGGAAGCTTGGCAATGATGCCTCCGGCAACAAATTTGTCCGGTAACACACACTTGAAGTACTCAAGTTCTTTTGCGAGCGACTGTATCTCATGAGCCTGTTGTACAACAGGGCGCTCATCAGTCATCTTGTAGTCATAGAATTGCTCCATGACGTACAACTCGCTGCCGGCGTCCGAGGCACCAAACTTGGCCTCGAGCGCAGCCCACATGTCCTTGCTGTTGCCAAATGACATATACGAATCCACAATGGAGTCATCAAGAACACTCAGAAGAGCGCCTTTAAAGAGGGTATCGATCTTCTCAAAAGCTTCCAGCTGTGCTTGATTAAGATCGCCCTCAGGCTTGCCCTTGGTGGCATCATAGCAGCCCATGGTCTGAAACCAGTAGACTGCTCTCGTGCGCCACCTCTTATATTGCGCCCCCTTAAAGGCAGGCGGTTTCAGATGCGCAGCAAAACCACTCGGAGTAAATTGCCTATAATCAGGTTTTTGGATTGTTGAATATATGAGCAAATTACTACGAGATTTAATCCGAATAAACAGAATATAAATCATGACCACAGCAGCAGAGATTAAACTAATCATGCGAACTAGCATAGCAGATGAACATATCACATCTAGGGCACATACTAGAAACATGAATTCTATCACGATCTCGAACAGGAAGGATAGAATCACATACGGTGCAGCGGGTGCAGCACCGCCGGCGTTGATGTTGTCGCCCATGTCGTCGAGGATGAGGTTGCCGAGGTCGGGGAAGAAGTCGTCGTTCGCGAAGTCGTCGCTGCCAGCAGTCGCGCGAGTGCGCTCCCCAAAAACCTGATCGCCCCTCTCCCGTACAGGATCACGAGAGGCGGGGTTCCGGAGGCCTGCTGTCCCTCCTTGCGGTGCACGCCGGAAGGAGGGATGGAGAAGACTAGCTTGGCGGCGCAATGATCTGGAACGGTGATGAGAAACCATACGAAGCGGCTGCTAGGGTAGACGTCTGCCTGACTATATATATTGCGGGCCGGGTCGTCACGATCCAAAAGAATCAGAAACGGTTCAGTAATTAACGCGTCCATTAATTATTAATTAATGACTCATTAATTTTCCCATGCAGCAAAAATATAGACAACGTGCATAGCTCTGTCCTCGGCTCGGCTCAATCCCGCGGCGCGGCGCGGCGCGGCGCGGCGCGTCGTGACGAGGCGTGGCGTGGCGAGGCGAGCGAGGAGGAGGAGCGCGCGTGTAGGTCTCCTCTTCTCATGCTCATACAAGTGGTAGAAGAGCTCACCTTATAAAGAGGTGCAACTCTCTCTCAACTTCCAATGTGGGACTAAACTTTAGCCTCACTCACTCCACTCACATGTGTGCATGAATGGGCCAAGAGAATTTTAGAATTTTAGTTGGGCTTTGGGCCAAAGGCCTACTAGCAAAAATTCCAACACGAAGCACAAAGTGAAGTGCCTCGCGCAGGGGGCGCCCTCGGTGGTGCCCCCCGGTCACGAGGCGCGCTTCTGCGGGCTGCGCGTGGACACGGCGCCCGGCCACGAGCGGCGCCGCTGTGGGCTGCGCCTCGACGCGGCGGCGGGGCTCTTGCCATTTCGCTCGGTTCTTGGCTGGGGCCAAGAAAGGGCTTCGCCGGTTGCTCTCCGTCCGAGTTTCTTCGCGAACTTCACGTCCTGTTCTTGGCCGGCGGCTGGCGGCCAGCGGCGGGAGTTGTACGGCGTGGAGGAGCCGGTGCGGCGGTCAGGCCAGCCGGGGTATTTTCTTTTCTTTTCTTTTTCTTGATCTGGCCGGGATAATTTTTCGGAGACGAGAAAGAGGGAAGATGGGACGGGATGAGACGGGGGGCACGGGGCATATGAAGCGAACCGACGGTGTTCTGTTCGGTTGCGTTCTGGCCCACGAGGTTTTTCCAGGTGGCCCATTTGGCCCATGTTCCACTCTCTCTCTCTCTAAAAAAATACATTCCCGCTAGCAATAAGATATGGTTAGAGAGGAGTGGCAGCTACAACCTACAAACATCAGCAATTCAGCATGATGCATACTTTGGATCCTCCGCGATAGTGTTTCGAGGAACTACCGATCTCAGAATCCTAGAAGCTTATGCTTGTCGGGAATCCACGGCTCTTGCTGGGGATCTCGGTTTGCAGAAAATATGTGTTGCATCTGATTGCCAAGGGGTTGTGAATGATATTCAATAGCCAGCAGGGCACCGGAGGTCCTCATGGAGCGATTATAGAAGAAATAGTAGATCGAACGGCTGGCTTTCAGTCATGCAAGTTCATTCATGAACGTAGGAACTTCAATTTTAAAGCTCATTATCTCGCCAAATTTTCTTGTTTTTACTAGGGGGCATAGTACATGCAATAAAATAAGGACGCCAATATCTGGTGATCGGTCGCCGGGGAGTGAGGCTCCAACGACCGATTCGTTCTTTAGCTAGTCGATCGACCAGCAAACATTTTCATTCGTTGGGAACTCGGGATCGAGCGAACCAACGGCCCCTTTAGCTCCCACATTCGGCTTCCAGGCCTCCAGACTCAGTTATAATTTTCTTTGTACAAAAAAACACATGTAAAAATGATTTGTAAAGAATACACTTTCTTATAAAAAGCAGAGGAACTTTTTTTATAAAAATCTCATGATCTGAAGAAAAAAAATGAAAATTGCCATTGTAAAATTAGAGAATACTTTTCCCATAGACAAAAAAACAAAAAAGGCATATGTTAAAATGCCATGATAAAAAAGCAATCTCTTAATAAACAAAATATCATCTCTTAATAATAAAAAAAATGCGTTCTCTTAATAATAAAAATTTCATCTCTTAATAATAATAATGCCATCTCTTAATAAAAATAATGCCATCTCTTAATAATAATAAATGCACATGTTCTTCACTTAGATTTGTTTGAGTTTGTCAAAAGCAATTGCAATATATGAAACTAGTCACAACATGATAGATATTTAAGAGGCATATAATAAAAACTTTCATGAAGATTATTGGACAAAATAAACTTGATTCATTGTAATAGTTTTGAGATATGATGATAGTGATATGTCAGTGATGTTGGTGAGTAATTATGCTTTAGTAAGAATATTGTTGTTAAAGTTTGTGATTTCCTATGCAAGCACAAAAGTCAATAGTTATGCAATCAAATTATATCCTACTTGTGGTGCATTATTCAGTGTTAGTTATGCTTAATGCTCGCTTATGTGATTTTTCGTTTCTTAATTGGTTGCTTCTCAATCTATTTGTTAGTCTCCACTTGTGCATCCAAAATATTTAAACCCAATTTTGTCATATGAGTCCACCATAGTTATTTATATGCGGTATTTTCGTGTTGTTCTAAGCAAATTTGTATGTGCCATCTCTAATTTTCAAAATAAATTTTCTTTTTGTGTGCTTGTACCGCTCATGAAGCGGCAAGGGGTGGCTAAATTTTTTCATGCTAGATGTGTTATTCTCAAGATGAGTGTTTATTCACTTGTCATTGCATGAGAGTGCGACGGTAATAGGGATGCTCAGTCCCGAAATGAAAAAGAAATTTACTTTATGTTATAAAATAATAAATTCCTTGAAAAGGGTTGGTATGGACGGCACCCGTGGATACAGCTAGTCGCGCAGTGTGAAAGAATGGTGGAAAATGGAATAAACTTTATTTTCTGTTTGGGTACCGCCTATGATATATCTAGCATGGAAAGTGTTGGGAATTAGTCGGTCGTTTTTGGTGACGGTAAAAGTATGCCTCTCAAAAAATTTATCTCTCAATTTAAACTTTGAGCTCTGGCACCTCTACAAAGCCCTACTTCCCTCTGTGAACGGCCTATTTATTTACTTTATGCAATTTTTATTTCTATTTGAGTCACCATCTTCTCTTATAAAGCACCAACCAATGGGCACTATGATCGTACTTGAGCATTGGATGTAGCTAATATGCGAGTGTGTTTCATGAATGAATCAATGATTGAGCATGATGTGCTAGGGATAACTTTCTTTAGTGATGATATTTTGAAAGACATAGTTTCTTATTGATATGCTTGAGTATTGAAATCTTCATGTCAAAACTAGATTATTTCTTTGAACTGTATAAAAGTCCAAATGTCCATGCTACAAAAGAAAAGAATATGTGATGAACATGTTAGGCAGCATTTCACATTAAAAATTTTGTTTTTATTATTTACCTATTCAAGGACGAGTGGGAATTAAGCTTGGGGATGTTGATATGTCTCCAACGTATCTATAATTTTTTATTGTTCCATGTTGTTATATTATCATTCTTGGATGTTTTACAATCATTTTATAGCAATTGTTTATCATTTTTTAGGACTAACCTATTGACATAGTGCCCAGTGTCAGTTGCTGTTTTTTTGCTTGTTTTGTACTTCGCAGAATATTAGTACCAAACGGAGTCAAAATGCAGCGAAACTTTTTGAAGAATTTTTTTAGACTAGAAGACACAACATGGGCCAAAGAAGTACCAGAGGGGAGGCCCGAGGTGGGCACAACCCATCTGGGCGCGCCCAGGAGCCCGGACATGCCCAGGGGGGTTGTGCTCCCTCGGTGGCCTTCCGCACTGCCTCTTTGCTCTATAAATATCCCAATATTATTCCAAAAATCCTAGGGGGTCCACAAAACACAATTCCAGCAGCCGCAAGTTTCAGAACCACGAGATCCAATCTAGACAACATCACAGAGGGGTTTGTCATCCTCATTGGTGCCTCTCCGATGATGCATGAGTAGTTCATCATAGACCTACACATCCGTAGGCAGTAGCTAGATGGCTTCCTCTCTCTTTTTTGATTCTCAATACAATGGTCTCTTGGAGATCTATTTCATGTAACTCTTTTTGGGGTGTGTTTATTAGGATCCGATGAACTTTGAGTTTATGATCAGATCTATATCCATGAATATTATTTGAGTCTTCTTTTGATCTCTTATATGCATGATTATTTATAGCTTTGTATTTCTTCTTCGAATCTTTGGTTTAGTTAGGCCAACTAGATCGATTTTTCTTGCCATGGGAAGAGGTGCTTTGTGATGGGTTCGATCGTGCGGTGTTCTTTTCCAGTGACAGAAAGGGCAGCAAGACACACATGTATCATTGCTATTAAGGATAACAAGATGGGGGCTATTCCTACATGAATAGATCTCGTCTATATCATGTCATCGTTCTTATTGCATTACTCCGTTTCTTCATGAACTTAATACACTAGATGCATGCTGGATAGCGGTCGATGTGTGGAGTAATAGTGATAGATGCAGGCAGGAGTCAGTCTACTAATCTTGGGTGTGATGCCTATATATTGATCATTGCCTTGGATATCATCATAATTATTCGATCTTCTATCAATTGCCCAACAGTAATTTGTTTACCCACCATATGCTATTTTCTTGAGAAAAGCCACTGGTGAAATCTACGCCCCCACGCGTCTATTAATTATCATATTTGCTTTGAGATCTATTTTTATTTTCTTTTATTTTCATATCTATTATTTCAAAAACCCAAAAATACCTTGCTGCACTTTTTTATTACTTATTTTATTTTGTGTTTTATCAAGATCTATTATCCAATCTACACAATTTTTATCCCGTCAACTTGACAATTTCTGGCACCGTTACCTGTAGAGGGATTGACAACCCCTCATAAGCGTCGGGTTGCAAGTATTTGTTCTTTGTGTGGAGGTACCGTTTACATAATGTTCCTTGGTTCTCCTACCGGAATTATATCTTGGTTTCATAACCGAGGAAAATACCTACCGTAGCTATCCTGCATCATCCATTCCTCTTTAGGGAAATACCGACATAGTTCAAGCGACATCACGCTTCTCCCCCGCCGTTCCCGCCATTCTCCTCATCGGACCAATCGCCATGCTGCCGAAGAAATATGTTGCCCCTCGTGTCGCTGATGCCACCCAACCGAAGCAGAGGAAGCCGAGGGTGCCGCTGGCAAGACTGCCGAGCGTGACCAACGCCGAGTGGAGTGTGGACGTTCAGTGCCAGGAGGCGGTGGCATCGGCGAAGCAGGCAGAGGCGTCTCGCGCGGGGATGATGAACCTGTCGCCCGGCCACGACCCACATGCCACATGGGGGAGCCAAGCGAGTGTCGCGTCGCCGGCCAACCTCTCGCCGCCCCCACCGCATTGGGGGTACGCCCCATCGCTCGGCTACTCCGACGGTGATGCGCATGGCGGGTTCAACCCCAACATCACCTTCCCGCATGGCGTGCTGCTGCGTGCCTCACCCTCCGGCCTCAACCCCGACCAACGCGCTCCCTCCCCCGCATTCATCGTCGGCCTCAACACCTAGTACATCTACTAGCCGCCTATGTACTCAGCCTTGCCTGCGCCTCCTCTGCGCCGGGGCGCCTTGCCGTTTGGACACGGTTCGGCGCCACAGTTCAATAACACCGGCGCCGAAATGGACGAGATCATCACGAGCGGCTCGGTCGCCGCCGCTTCCTGCCCCGGGTTCCACGCACAAGACGACACGATGGACGCCGACATGGACGACGATCTTGACGACGCCGATGAGGAGGGGGAGGAGGAAGAACAGGCGGAGGAGGAGGCGGAGCCGGCACCGACGATGAAAGGGGGGAAGAATAAGAAGGCGGCCAATGCCAGGCCGGGCGAGCCTCGCGTCAAGTGGACGTCGAAGGAGGACGAGTGCCTCGTCGAAGCATGGAAGACAGTCAGCATCGACTCGATCACCAGCGTGAACCAGAACACCGATACGTACTGGAGAAGGATCAAGACGGCGTCTGACGAGCGCAAGTTGGTCGACCCCTACTTTGCCACCATCCACATGGAGCGCGGTGACACGGCCATGTAAAACCATTGGGCGATCATCCAGGTGCCCTGCAACAAATGACATGGGATTGTAGAGGAGGCCGCGATTCGCCCGGAAAGCGGCTCCAACATCGAGGGTCAGGTATGCACAGCCCGTCGGCTCAGCTCTTTTTCGCCGTGTACTTCACCGACCCTTGTTCTTTGGCTGTGCAGATGGTTCGGATGTTCAACATGTTTCGCCAGGACAACAGCGACGACCAAGAGTTCAAGTTCCCTCATGTGTTCTCCAGGATCGAGTCGTGCGAGAAGTGGAGGGAGGTTCGGCTCACCCTTGCCAAGGCCAAGGAGACGTACAAGCCGGACGCGCCTACCCTGGGACGACGGATGGGCGCCCTGATGGCAACAAAAGAGCCAAGATGGCGAGGGACGTGGCACCTGCTGCCGAACGGTTGCAATCGTCGATCGAGCAGTGCATCATCGACGCCAAGAACAGCGCCGCAAAGAGGGAGGAGAAATCTGACACGCGCTGGTCGGCTTTGATGATGAAGCAGGACGTGAAGCTTGACCTTCTCAGGACTAACGTCACCGCGAAGAAGAGGAACACGGACCTGACGTTCTTGATGTCGGTAGACATGTCGAGGATAGACGAGCAAGTCAAAGCATGGTGCCTGGCGGAGCACGAACTCATCCTGAACCAGATGTGCGGGCCGGCTTCGACCACCACCCCTAAGCCCACATCGACACCAATGCCGAGCCCAGCCCGAGCAATGAAGCCACGCCGCCGACCACCAGCCCGAACGCAGAAGCCACGCCGACGCCGAGTACACCGACGCCGAGCACGCCGACATCGGCCAGTCTCACACAAGAGGAGCCCGCCGTTTGATGCGTTCCTTTGTCTACGCGCCCTTTCTTTTGATCGCTGAACTTTCATCTACGTTTGATCGCCGAAGTATGGCATGGTGATCGCCGAACTGTGTCATAATGATCGCCGAACTTATGGCGCTTTTTGGCTGCGGGAAAGACAAGTTTGAATTTATGGGCGTCTGGGGGCCGAAACCTGGGGGTGCGGCTGGGAACTGGATCGCCCCCAGGGCAAAAAAACCGCCGGCGCATACGCCAAAACACGATCGCCGGGTGCGTTGGGGGGCCGAACGAGTGGAGATGCTCTAAACATACACACATAAAATCACTCCTATAAACTCACGCACACACCATACCCCTATAAGCACCTCCGAGTGCTGAACCGGAGCATCATCTTGAGATTGACGAAATCGCCAAAGACGTCTTCATAGTCGAAGGTTAACGTCTCTTTCCACTGAACGCACATCACTAGACGATGTAAAATAAATCTAGGAGAATGTGAGCACCAGTGTAAGTCAGGACTTGAACCCTGATGGCCTGAAATAAATTTAGGAAAATGCGATCACGCCCCTACAACACCGTTGCAACACCTCCCATCACCACCTGCTCCTAATCCGGTCTGATGGCGCACCATATTGCCAGGGATCTGCTCTCCTCCACCATGGTTCAAAGCTCCGAGGTGACGACTATTCCCCGACGGATGAATTTAGCTCCAATGAGTGGCATAGATCCCAGGTTTCAAGCCACCACTGCGTGGATGTACCACGATTCGCCAATTGTTTTCCCTGATGGTGCCCCTACCATATCTACGAGTAGTACAAATTGTGTGAGTTCTTATCTGAAAACCCTAACCTTCTGAAATCCTTGAGCGATTCCGTGTTTTGCAGAAGCATTGCAACATTTGCGTTGATGATGAGCTTGTTTGTGTAGAGACTAAATGTTTTCCTAAGTAAATTCCTTGTTGCATTGATGATAACAGATATGAACTTGATAGATGTTCATCTTGAATTCATTACAAAAAAGATGCATCCCCAACAAAATGATGCTGAATTCAGTAAGTTGCAATAGCTGATTTTTTCTTAACGTTGTTGCGCTGAATATGCTGAATGTTAATGTTGAATTTCACTTATATCCTCATTGGATGTTGAAGTCCAGTAAACCAGTTATTTTTCTAAAAATGTTGCACAGTTCAGTTAATATGTAGCGGCGGGACTCCATCCAAAAATATATTAAGTTGCGATTCAGAAGTAAAACAAAAAAGAAAAACAACTAGTTCATTTAACTACTGATGACAAGTGCTATTTAGGGAAGGAAACATCAATATTAACCCTGAACTTCAGAGCTGCTACAAGTTCAGGACTGTTTTGTGCCTGCATCATCTTGACGTTCCAAGCTATGCTAAATGGAGGTCTAGCTCTTACAAATAAGCCCCTTTATTAGCACACAAGATACAAACAAAGTACTGGCGTTCACAGAGGAAAAAGAATATGTCACCCCAGGAGCTACAAAACTTGTACAGAGCAAAGCTAATTTTTCCATTTCCAAGCATGTTAAAGTGCGCACTCGTGATTTCTCTTCAGGAAAAAAAGCCGAGAAGCTGCGGATGACGCTGAAGGTACAGAGGAGGAGGAAGAACTGCAATACCTGTGGATGTTGCCAACGTTTCTCATTGTAGCTGAGTTGATTTGGAATGAAGCCGTGTAGTTTGAATTCAGATGACGCATCATGCATTGTAATTCCCTTACCTCAATGGATCCATGTCTATGAATTTGTTAATTAAATGCAGTAAGCACCATTGCCGTCAAGTACTATTGATTTTCTTTGCAGTGTGACATGAAACTAGTCTGGCATATATACCAATTGTACTGAATGAAATTTGCAGCAGTTGCAAAATTCAGACAACATATCTGTTCTTCTCCAGGAAAATAGCATATACACCAATTGTACTAAATGAAACATGCTTTTTGGCGCCTTCCTGACACAACAAATAAATTCTGCATTGTTGAGGTGTAAAATTCACACAACATATCTGCATTGTTGGACGTCGGATCGTTTGGCCAGACGAGGTCTACCTCATCAGGATGCCTGCCCCCTTTGTGATCAACAGGAAGAAACATTGCAGCACCTACTGCTTGGCTGTGTGTTTGCACGGCAGGTCTGGCATGAGATAAGCCGAACGACAGGGCTTCGGGAGCTGGAGCCACTCCAGAATGAATCTTTGAGTGCTTGGTGCCTGAGGCAGGATCGGGACCCGACGGGCAGGAAATCAACTAGGGCAAAATGCATCCTCGCCTTGTGGACAATTTGGAAGCATCGAAACGACGTCGTGTTCAATGGGGCTCCGGTTTCTCTGCCACGAGTCAAAGAGCGGCTACTTGAGGAAGGGAGGCTCTGGGTGAAAGCTGGCTTGTTCAAAGACGACATTAGAGGGTTTGAAGAGTTAGGTAGCGAACGGACAGCCAGTGAGTAGTATGTAATAGGAGTTAGTGCTGTGTTCTTTGTAAATATTGTAGCCCGCGTGGATATTTGGGGAGTCTTTTCCCCCCTCTCTCCTTTAATGAATGATACACACACTCGTGCGTATTCGAGAAAAAAATATCGGTTCTTCTCCAGGAAAATAGCAGTCATATGGAATAGTAGTTAAGCACAGAAGTGATCTTCGTGGTATGCTTGCATCCATCAAATCCAATGCTTGCATACAACAGACTGAAAAATACAACAGACGGAAAACATAGAAAGAGATCTGATGCGACAAGTAGATTCTGCATCAGGATTCAGGAGTTCAGCAAGCACACATATCTGTTCTTCTCCAGGAAAATAGAAGTCATCTGGAATAGTAGTTCAAGCACAGAAGTGATATTCTTGGTGGGATCATCACATCCAATGCTTTTACATAAAACATACTACAACAGACTGAAAACATAGAAAGAGATCTGGTGCTACTTGCATACATCAGATCCAATGCTTTTACATAGAACAATCCCTTGCATTCATTGATCAACTGTGATCATAATACACACTAATTGATGGCCAAATTAAGAATCTCACTCGCACTACTAATTGATGGCCAGCAAAATACTCCTACTACACACTTGCAACTAGCACTAGCGACTCTGCTTCATCTTCTATGCTTCCCCTGCTTCCTCTGCTTTGCTTCCTCTGACGTAAGACTACCACCAAGAAGCTTGCACCGCTAATGATTTCTTCCTCTGCTTCCATCACTTGAGCACTCATCCGTGGATTTGCATCGCTTGAGAAAAGTCCCGTCGACGAGCCATCTCGATGCGGTGAGCTTGATAACGCCATGCTTGCTATCTTGCTTGGAGCAGCTCCTCAGGGGACTTGGTCACGTCAGAGTGATGGATCCAGGGGTCGTTGAACTGCACGGTGTCCGCCATCTGCTCCACCTTTTGCCGGGCCTCTGCTCGGCTGCGCTCGATGTCGCCCCGACGGCTGGCCTCTTCTTCGGCGGCACCACGAGCCTTGTCGAGAAGAGCCATGGTGAGGCGAGCGTTCGCGATCAGTTCGCGCATGCTGATCGGCGGCTTCGATTGCGTCGCGCTCGTCGGAGATTCGGCGACCTGGTTCTTGGTCACGGACGAGTGGAGGCATGTCGGACTCTTCAGATCCTTGCCGCTGCTGGGACACGGAAGCTTTCTGCCCTTGATGTTGGCGTTGACCGCGACATGAAGCTCGTTCCCGGAGCAGGCACCGCGTACGCGGGAGGAGCAGGAGTGCAGGTCGGCGGTGGCGGCGGCGCTATGGCGCGGGAGCAGAGACGGCGGGAGCATCGTGGTGCCGGCCATGGTCGCGGCCGTGGAGTCGCGAGAGCAACGATCAAATGACGATCGTGAGAGTAGGGATCTGGCGGGAGGGAGAAAGTGTGGGAAATATGAGCAAATTACTACGAGATTTAATCCGAATAAACAGAAGATAAATCATGATCATAGCAGCAGAGATTAAACTAATTATGCGAACTAGCATAGCAGATGAACATATCACATCTAGGGCACATATTAGAAGCATGAATTCTACCATGATCTCGAACAGGAAGGATAGAATCACATACGGTGCAGCGGGTGCAGCACGGCCGGCGTTGACGTTGTCGCCCATGTCGTCGAGGACGAGGTTGCCGAGGTCGGGGAAGAAGTCGTCGTTCGTGAAGTCGTCACTGCCAGCAGTCGCGCGAGTGCGCTCCCCAAAAACCTGATCGCCCCTCTCCCGTACAGGATCACGAGAGGCGGGGTTCCGGAGACCTGTTGTCCCTTCTCGCGGTGCACGCTGGAAGGAGGGATGGAGAAGACTTGCTTGGCGGCGCAATGATCTGGAACGGTGGTGAGAAACCATACGAAGCAGCGACGGCTAGGATAGACGTCTGCCTGACTATATAGTGCGGGCCGGGTAGGTCGTGGGAGTAAACCCCACGTTCGAGTCGTCACGATCCAAAAGAATCGGAAACAGTTCAGTAATTAACGCGTCTGTTAATTATTAATTAATGACTCATTAATTTTCCCATGCAGCAAAAATATAGACAACGTGCATAGCTCTGTCCTCGGCTCGGCTCAATCCCGCAACCCGCGGCGCGTCGTGACGAGGCGTGGCGTGGCGAGGCGAGCGAGGAGGAGGAGCACGCGTGTAGGTCTTCTCTTCTCATGCTCATACAAGTGGTAGAAGAGCTCACCTTATAAAGAGGTGCAACTCTCTCTCAACTTCCGGGGTGGGACTAAACTTTAGCCTCACTAACTCCACTCACATGTGTGAATGAATGGGCCAAGAGAATTTCAGAATTTTAGTTGGGCTTTGGGCCAAAGGCCTACTAGCAAAATTCCAACAATCCCCCACAAAGTCTCATTGGCACATCTCATCATTTAGTTCCAAAACATTGTTTTATATATCGGTGCTTAGTGGAGACTGTGAAGTTGAACTTCCACTTAGAAATTTATGCTACAGTAGATCACAACTTGAATAATGGACTATGCCTTGAACTACAAGTTTTCTGTGAAACTAGTTTCACACAAATTCTTAACCGATACTGGGCTGCCGCAAGGCTTCCCCGCATGGGCATATAAAGACTTTAATAACTTGCACACCATTCCTTCCTGACCAGGTACTACAAAACCATCTGGCTAATCCATGTAAATTTCCTCCTTCAACTCTCCATTGAGGAAAGCCGTCTTAACGTCTATTTGATGAACGAGAAGACCATGTGAGGCAGCCAGTGATAGTAGCACCCGAATTGTGGTCAGTCTAGCCACAAGTGAGTAAGTATCAAAGAAGTCTTCACCTTCTTTCTGGATATAACCCTTGGCCACAAGCCGTGCCTTGTACTTTTCAATCGTACCAGCAGGTCTAAGCTTCTTCTTGAACACCCACTTACATCCTACAGGTTTGCACCCATAAGGACGGCCAGTGATCTCTCAGGTACCGTTAGCTAAGATGGAATCCATCTTGCTACGTACAGCTTCCTTCCAGTAGTCAGCATCAGGAGATGCATAGGCTTCTAGGATAGTCCTGGGTGTGTCATCCACGAGGTACACAATGAAATCATCACCAAAAGACTTTGCAGTCCTCTGTCTCTTACTCCTCACAGGAGTTCCATTGTTACCCTCAACAGGATTCTCAACGTGTTCCATCGCAATGGTGGGTTCAGAAATTACAGTGAATTCCTCACTAGATGGAGTAGGTATCTCCTGATTTGATGAACTCGACATATCCTTCATAGGAAATATGTCCTCAAAGAAAGTTGCATCATTTGATTCCATAACCGTACCAACATGCATGTCGGAGACCTCAGATTTTATTATCAAAAATCTATAGCCAATGCTATGAAAAGCATAGCCCAGAAGAACACAATCCACGGTTTTTGGTCCAAGCTTGCGCTTCTTGTGAATTGGTATATTGACTTTCGCCAAACAACCCCAAGTACGTAGGTAAGAAAGTTTCAACCTTTTCCTTTCCCATTCCTCAAATGGAGTCATGGTCTTATGCTTTGTGAGAACTCGGTTTAGGACATGACACGCAGTCATTAGCGCCTCCCCCCACCATTCCTTGGATAGACCCGAAGTGTCTAACATAGTGTTAACCATATCAGTTAGAGTTCGGTTCTTTCTTTCGGCTACCCCATTTGACTGGGGTGAGTAGGGAGGCGTCCTCTCATGGATTATACCATGTTCCGCACAAAACAGATCAAATTCATTAGAAAAATACTCTCCACCATGATCGGACCTAAGCCGTTTATTTTCTCAATCAAGTTGGTTCTCTGCCTCAGCTTTATAGTTTTTAAAGAAAGTCAAAGCCTCATCTTTTGATTTCAGAAGATACACATAACAATATCTAGTGGAGTCATCAATCAACGTCATGAAGTATCTCTTTCCACCTTTTGTCAAGACGTCATTCATCTCACAAAGATCAGAATGTATAAGCTCTAGTGGCGCCAAGTCTCTTTCCTCTGCAGTCTTATGGGACTTGCAAGGTTGCTTAGCTTGCACACATACTTGGCACTTGGAGCCTTTGACAGTAGAGATTTTCGGAATTAAATTCATATTGTCTAACCGCATCATGCAGCCAAAATTAATATGACAGAGTCGTGAATGCCAAATATCAGACTCATTATTGTGGCAAACATTATTAATAACTTTAGTGCAAATATCTGACAAAGATAGGCGGAACAAGCCTCCGCACTCATAGACTTTTCCAACAAATTGTCCACACTTAGAAATTACAACTTTATTGGATTCGATAACCAACTTTAAACCATCTTGACATAAACAGGAACCGCTAACGAGATTTTTATTGAGGGACGGCACATGATGAACGTTCTTCAGACGCACAGTCTTCCCCGAAGTAAACTTCAGATCGACTGTACCAACACCTCGAACGATGGCATGTGACCCGTTCCACATCAGCACGGGTGAAGTCCCTGTTGCCTGGTAAGAAGAAAACATGGAGACGTCAGCACAAACATGTACATTGGCACCGGTGTCAATTAACCAATCAGGAGATTGAAATACTGAAAGGATGGTAGGAAAAATATCGTACCCTGATTCCTTCATATCAGTATCACCGATGACAACATTAGCGGACTTGCCGCTCTTCTCATGTTCGCGCTCCTCAAAGCGGTTAGGACACTTCGGAGCCCAGTGATTAGGATCAATGCAGACATGGCAAAGTCCCTTCCCCTTCTTATGAGAATTCTTCTTGAAGTTGGTAGAATGTGATGGCTTGTTCTTTGTATCAAACTTGCCTTTGCCCTGAGTTTTCTTCTTATTGTTTTTGAACTTGTTGGGCTGGGAGTTCTTCTTCCGTACCATGTGGGCACTAGAACCTCCCTCAGCAACTTGAGCACGTGTGTCCTTTGCTCTCGCCTTCTCTTCAACATCAAGAGTACCAATGAGATCCGCAACGGAAAACTCATGTCTCTTGTGTTTCAGGGAAGTAGCAAAATTGTTCCATGAAGGTGGAAGCTTGACAATGATGCCTCCGGCAACAAATTTGTCCAGCAACACACACTTGAAGTACTCAAGTTCTTTTGCGAGCGACTGTATCTCATGAGCCTGCTGTACAACAGGGCGCTCATTAGTCATCTTGTAGTCATAGAATTGCTCCATGACGTACAACTCGCTGCCGGCGTCCGAGGCACCAAACTTGGCCTCAAGCGCAGCCCACATGTCCTTGCCGTTGTCAAACGACATATACGAATCCACAATGGAGTCATCAAGAACACTCAGAAGAGCGCCTTTAAAGAGGGTATCGATCTTCTCAAAAGCTTCTAGCTGTGCTGGATTAAGATCGCCCTCAGGCTTGCCCTTGGTGGCATCATAGCAGCCCATGGTCTGAAACCAGTAGACTGCTCTCGTGCGCCACCTCCTATATTGCGGCCCTTAAAGGCAGGCAGCTTCAGATGCGCAGCAAAACCACTCGGAGTAAATTTCCTATAATCAGGTTTTCGGATTGTTGGAAATATGAGCAAATTACTACGAGATTTAATCCGAATAAACAGAAGATAAATCATGACCACAATAACAGAGATTAAATTAATTATGCGAACTAGCATAGCAGATGAATATATCACATCTAGGGCACATACTATAAGCATGAATTCTACCACGATCTCGAACAGGAAGGATAGAATCACATACGGTGCAGCGGGTGCAGCACCGCCGGCGTTGACGTTGTCGCCCATGTCGTCGAGGACGAGGTTGCCCAGGTCGGGGAAGAAGTCGTCGTTCGCGATGTCGTCGCTGCCAGCAGTCGCGCGAGTGCGCTCCCCAAAAACCTGATCGCCCCTCTCCCATACAGGATCACAAGAGGCGGGGTTCCGGAGGCCTACTGTCCCTTCTCGCGGTGCACGCTGGAAGGAGGGATGGAGAAGACTTGCTTGGCGGCGCAATGATCTGGAATAGTGGTGAGAAACGATACGAAGCGGCGGTGGCTAGGGTAGATGTCTGCCTAACTATATAGTGCGGGCCGGGTAGGTCGTGGGAGTAAACCCCACGTCTGAGTCGTCACGATCCAAAAGAATCGGAAATGATTCAGTAATTAATGCGTCCGTTAATTATTAACTAATGACTCATTAATTTTCCCATGCAGCAAAAATATAGACAACGTGCATAGCTCTGTCCTCGGCTCGGCTCAATCCCGCAACCCGCGGCGCGTCGTAACGAGGCGTGGCGTGGCGAGGCGAGCGAGGAGGAGGAGCGCGCGTGTAGGTCTCCTCTTCTCATGCTCATACAAGTGGTAGAAGAGCTCACCTTATAAAGAGGTGCAACTCTCTCTCAACTTCCGGGGTGGGACTAAACTTTAGCCTCACTCCAATCACATGTGTGCATGAATGGGCCAAGAGAATTTCAGAATTTTAGTTGGGCTTTGGGCCAATGGCCTACTAGCAAAATTCCAACAATCCCCCACAAAGTCCCATTGGCACATCTCATCATTTAGTTCCAAAACATTGTTTTATATATCGGCGGGGTCGGGGGCGAGCGCGGCGGTGCGACGGGGCCGGGGAAGGGAGAGTGGGGATTTGGGGTAAAAGAGGTGGGATTAAACAGGGAGAGGGAGAATTTTGGGTTAAGTGGACGTAGCAGTAGCGCGTTTACACGAAACGCACTACTACTACCTTGACTAGCTGTAGCGGTTTTCTGCAGAAACCGCTACTGCTACCTTGACTAGCTGTAGCGATTTTCTGCAGAAACCGCTACTGCTACCTTGACTAGTTGTAGCTCTTTTTCCCTAAAGCGCTGGTGCTATAACCAGTTTCCCTTTTTTCTTTTCCTCAGCATAATAGGAACATATATATTACATCATTGGACCCTTGCATAATAATGGCTAAGTGTGTATACAAAATAGGAACATATATATATTACATCATTGGACCCATGCATAATAATGGCTAATTAAGTGTGTATACAAAATAGGAACATATATATATATATATATATATATATATATATATATATATATATATATATATATTACATCATTTGGCCGATTCCTCAGCGCTGACGTTTTCGTTTTTGAGTCAGCTTCTTTCCCTTCTTGTTCGTCGAAGAATAATTGAGCCCCTCATTATGACTTTGCCTTTTCCATGGAGTACGATTTTTCTTTGGTAATGTAGTATTGATTCTTCTTTTGACGTATACTTCATCATCATCGTCATCTTCCCTCATTGGGTTGCCGTACTGATCATAGTCTTCCTCGTTGGCGACTCCATCCATTCCAATGATGTTTCTTTTGCCTTTCCTCACAACAACACGACTGGGATTGCATGGGTCGGTTATGAAGAAGCATTGTGTCACGTGCTTTCCGTGTACCCATGGCTCATTTTTGCGATAGCGTTCACGATAGTGCTCTTGGCATCGGGTATAGTCATGGTAGTGAAAATCCGGCTTTCTCTTTCGACATTCTTAGCCCATCTGACACGGAACATCATCGTGTTGTGCAGTCCAGAGTAGTCAAGCTCCCAGATCTCCTCGACCCTTCCATAAAATCGTTCAGTTGCACCGTTGTCGCTGCCGGTCATGCATTCCATCGTCACCCCTGAGTTCTGATATTCATCACTGTCCATATCTTTGGCCTTCATGTAGAACGTGTATCCGTTGATATCATATGCCTGATAGGTTACGAGGTTGGGCGAGGGGCCATGTGCTAAGGCGTATATGAGCAATCCGTCCTTAGAGCCCTCCTCCGGGGGATTAGCAATAATATGCTCTTTGAACCAATGCAGGAAAGTGGAGTTGTGCTCTCTAGTAACTTCAGCGTCCGTCCTGCATACCCCCCGGTCACGATACTTCTTTGCTATAATTTCTTTGTGCAGTGCCACGAAAGGATCTACCTCATCTAGGTGTTGTAGCACTACCAAGTTTGCTCTGTCAAAGTCGCTGCATCGATCTGAGTATGCCACGTGCAGTTCCCTGCGACCATTGCAGTGACCTTCTCCTCCGAGCCTCCCATCATGCTTGTTAACGGGCAAACCAACACTAATACCAGGCGGCTGGTCTGCGCCATATAGAAAATTCTCTCAGAAAGAGATGCACTCTTGTGTCAAATAGCCCTGGACGATGCTTCCATCCAGACGGGACATGTTACGAATGAATCCTTTGATGATCCCATTCATCCTCTCAAACGGCATCATGTTGTGCAGGAATGATGGCCCCAGGTCTATTATGTCATCCACAATATGGACACACAAATGCACCATCACGTCAAAGAACGCGGGCGGGAAGTACATCTCAAGCTCATTCAGTATCACAACAATCTCTTCATGTAGCCTTCGGAGCTGCTTCACACTGATCGACTTTCAAGAGATGACGTCGAAAAAGTTGCAGAGACCAATAAGCGTGTCACGGACGTGCTTGTCCATTATCCCTCTAAGGGCAACAGGTAATATCTGAGTCATCATCACATGACAGTCATGAGACTTCATCCCGCTGAACCTTTTCTTGTCCGTGTCTAGATATCTACTTATCTTGCCATAGTAACCGGAACTAACTTTGACTCCGGTAAGGCACTTAAAGAATTGATTGATCTCAGCCTGACTTAAGGTGAAGCAAGAAGGGGGGCAATAATCCTTATTCTTTATTTTCTTGCCCTTCTTCTCCCGTGCCTCTGTCTCCGTCTCTGTCTCGTCTAAAATTTTACGTGGCAGCATGTGCAGATCTTCCCTGATTTCCAAATCTTGCAAGTCTTTTCTTGCCTTCGGCCCATCCTTGGTCTTATCCGACATGTTCATCAGTGTTGTGAGCAAGCTCTCAAGGACATTCTTACAGATATGCATTTGATCAAGGCAATGAGGTGTATCGAGATTGTGCCAGTACTCCAAGTCCCAAAACACAGACCTCGTCTTCCATACCTTCAGCAGCGGCTCCGGCGCCTTTCTCATCGTCTTTCCCGGCGCAGGGCACTCCTTCCAGTTTTTCAACAGCTCATCAATTTCGGCACCGCTCCGCTTATGTGGAGGTCCTCGATGCTCAGCGTGACCATTGAATAGATCTCCACGGTTTCTCCACGGGTCGTCCTGTTCGAGCCATCTTCGATGCCCCATGTACACGATTTTCCCAGACCCGCCATCTTTCCTTGACGTTAGCTGCTGAGATGTCGTATCATCCATGCACCGCGTGCATCCGCAATATCCATGGCACACCTGGCCTGCCACATATCCGTAACCAAGATAGTCGTGCACTGTCGTGATCAGCGCGGCTCTCATGTTGAAATACTCGCCTTTGCTGGCGTCCCATGTCTTGGCCGGTGTTTTGCATAACGTGTCTAACTCCTCCTGAAGTAGCCCCAGATACAAATTAATATTATTTTCTGGTTGTTTCGGCCCTTGAATAAGCATGCTCATGTGAATGTACTTCGATTTCATGCACAACCAGGGGGGAGGTTGTACATCCATACAAACACGGGCCATGTGCTATGGTTGGTGCTCTGGTTGCCAAACGGATTCATGCCATCGGTACATGCGCCGAGCACGATGTTCCTTGCATCACATTCAAAATACCGATAGAAGCTGTTCAACGCTCTCCACTGGCTTCCATCCTTGACGTGTCTCAGCTTCGGATCATCTCCATCGTCGGGCTTCTTCCTATCCGCGTGCCAGCGCATTAGCTTTGCTTCCTTGGGATCTACAAAATACCTCTGGAGACGGGGAGTGATCGGTAAGTACCATACCACTTTCTGGGGACATTTCTTCCCGGCCTTCTTGTATCGAGAAGCATTGCACACCGGATAACTTGTTTTTTCCGCGTGCTCCTTCCGATAAATTATGCAATCGCTGATGCATGCATGGTATCTAACGTGTGGCAGATCAAGAGGGCACACGATCTTCTTGGCCTCATCAACACTACTAGGACATAGATTACCCTTCGGAAGAACATCCTTTAGGTACTTGAGATGCTCATCGAGGCGTGTCGGTCCATTTGTTTTTAGCCTTCGTCTTCAACACTTGGAGCGTGAAACTCAAGTGGGTCACCTTAGGATTGCAACCATCATACAATGGAGTGTTCGAGTCTACCACCAGTTGCTCCAGCTTAGCCTCCTCTCTAGAAGCAGCTCTCTCAGTACTCGTCTCCTTGTGAAGCAATGCTTGAACATGAGGGTCCCGCATGATTGAACTTAGTACCAACGAACTCTGCTGCGTGGAGTCCATGTCGTTCTCTCCGCCGCCATGTCCGGCCCCTTCTCCGCCGCCATGTCTGGCCTCTTCCCCGCCGCCATTATCGATCATCTCTTCGTCTTTCCCTATGTCATCATTGCCTGCCCCGTCGGCATCCTCAACATCGTCATCCTCATCTTCAGTTATCCATCGAGTATAGCCATCCATGAAACCAGTCATGAGCAGGTGCGCTTCGACACGACCATCGACATGGGGGTCAAGCCAAACTATTCCTTTGCATTTTCGACACGGACACAAAACCTCTGTCAGGTTATTTTCCTTCATGTCCTGCACCGCCGACCGCAACCACCTATCCACCATCGTTCCACTGACCATCGTCAACTCTGCACGGTAATAATAAACAAATTGATTATAAAAATGCGTGCATTCATCAAAGTCATACAAAAATTCGGCATGACCTTCCTTAAAAATAGTACATATATAGATCTAGAGTTTGCCCGGAATTCACCGAAACGGAAATAAATCGACATTTCGGCAAAACATAGGCAACTCAAATGCACAATTTGGCATCAACTCATGCCACACACACAATTTCCATAAAAATATCACACACACATGCATAAACATATTTCCATTTTGCAAAAGCATGAAATATTAATCACACCTCTATCTCGAGATCGAGCACACGGTGGAGATGATGATGTAGGGAGGTCAAAAGTGCACAAAGCTCTTCTTGACAAAGAAAGATCTAGTTAGGGGGCAAATAGGTCACTTAACTAAATGCTACATCTACCTAGCTAGCTAATTTGGGAGCAGACAACTTCAACTAGTGGAGGGGGGAGGAAAAAGAGAAAGGAGATGAATTAATGGAGGTGGTGTAGTTATAGCTAGGAGTAATGAAGAGAGAGAAAGGTAGGTAGAAGAGGGAGAGTAATGGGGGGAGAAGTATTGAGGAAGAAGAAGAGTGAGAGAGGGAGGATGTGGGAGGGTAGGGGAAAGGGAGGAGAGGAGATGGGGAGGGGAGGTGGAAAAGGTGGTGGGTCCTGCGTCTTAGCAGTAGCGCGGGAGAGAAACCGCGCTACTGCTAAGAGCGTAGCAACAACGCGCTTTCCTGTCACGCACTACTGCTAAACGGGCCAACCCTGTGCATATTTTCAAAATTAGCAGCAGTGAGGTGACAAAAAAGCACGCTGCTACTATGGCATTAGTAGCAGCGCGCTCCGAGGCCCCGTGCTACTCGTAAACGTATGTCGTTGTGTACTGTCGGTGGATTTTTGTAGCAACGCAGTTTAAGCGTCACGCGCTACTACTAGTGCAATAGTAGCGAGCTTTCCGTAGCCGCGCTGCTACTACTTAGCAGCAGCGTCTGTTTTTATGCCGCGCTGCTGCTAAGATTCTGTGTATAAGGTTTTCCCTAGTAGTGCGTGGCGTGGCGAGGCAAGCGAGGAGGAGGAGCGCGCGTGTAGGTCTCCTCTTCTCATGCTCATACAAGTGGTTGAAGAGCTCACCTTATAAAGAGGTGCAACTCTCTCTCAACTTCCGGGGTGGGACTAAACTTTAGCCTCACTCACTCCACTCACCTGTGTGCACGAATGAGCCAAGAGAATTTCAGATTTTTAGTTGGGCTTTGGGCCAAAGGCCTACTAGCAAAATTCCAACAATCCCCCACAAAGTCTCATTGGCACATCTCATCATTTAGTTCCAAAACATTGTTTTATATATCGGTGCTTAGTGGAGACTGTGAAGTTGAACTTCCACTTAGAAATTTATGCTACACTAGATCACAACTTGAATAGTGGACTATGCCTTGAACTACAAGTTTTCTGTGAAACTAGTTTCACACAAATTCTTGACCGATACTGGGCTGCCGCAAGGCTTCCCTGCGGGTGGAGCGTATACATCATACTCAAGGGCCTTTCATGAATTTATTAGAGAACACCCAATTCTCACAGACTGTGACATTAACAGTAAAATTCATATAGATGTGTTCCTCAGAAGATGTTCTGCAGGACAACATCTCTGCTTACCCGAATAAGCCACTTGGAACACATTAAGATAAGTATCAACCTGCCATGCAGATCAGGAGAGTATTGCATCTTCACGGAGTGGGATAATTAATATAGGGATACTCTCCTCCCAGCTGACCAACAGCTTGTCTCCCACTTCAACTTCACGGGATCTCCGATCACATAGAGTGGGTTACTACTATGGACAACTCATGCGGTGGGTCTCAAACCCATCTCCATCGATGCATTATCTATCACATTACGTGATAGACCCTTTGTGAAGGGATCTGCCAAGTTTTTCGACGTTTGGATATAATCCAGCGTAATAACTCTGGAGTTCCTCAATTTTCTGACAGATTTTAGTCTCCTCTTCACATGCCTTGAGGACTTCATATTATCCTTAGAACTGTTTATCTTGACGATCACAGTTTGATTATCACAGTTCATCAGGATAGGGGGTATTGATTTTTCAACCATAGGTAAGTCCATCAAGAGTTCACGAAGCCACTCTGCTTCAACAGTGGCAGTGTCTAATGTTGTGAGTTCTGCTTCCATAGTTGACCTCGTTAAGATGGTCTGCTTGCAAGACTTCCAGGAAACAGTGCCACCACCAAGTGTAAAAACATAACCACTTGTGGCCTTAATCTCATCAGCATTAGATATCCAGTTTGAGTCACTATAACCCTCCAATACCCTTGGATACCCGGTGTAGTGAATCCCAAAGCTCGCGGTGCCTTTCAAATAGCGCATAACTCTCTCAAGCGCATGCCAATGATCATCTCCCGGTTTTGACACAAACCGACTCAGCTTGCTCATAGCAAAAGAGATGTCAGGCCTCGTGGCACTCGCCAAATACATAAGTGAGCCAATAATCTGAGAATACCTCAGTTGATCTCTAGCAATCCGTCGATTCTTTCGAAGCAACACACTAGCATCATATGGAGTTGGAGAAGGCGTGCAGTCGCTATACCCAAAACGACTCAAGACCTTTTCCACATAATGAGGCTGAAGCAGTGTGATCCCACCATTCTCATCTCTCAACAGCTTGATGTTTAAGATAACATCAACTACTCCTAGATCCTTCATCTCAAAACAGCGAGATAAGAAATCCTTAACCTCCTTGATTAAATCAAGTTTGGTTCCAAAGAACAATATGTCGTCGACATACAAACAAAGAATAACTCCTTCGCCCCCACCATAGCGATAGTACACGCACTTGTCACCATCGTTTACTACAAAGCCGGCAACAGTTAATGTTCTTTCGAACTTCTCATGCCTCTCCTTAGGAGCTTGTTTAAGGCCATCTAAAGACTTTAATAACTTGCACACCTTTCCTTCCTGACCAGGTACTACAAAACCATCTGGCTGATCCATGTAAATTTCGTCCTTCAACTCTCCATTGAGGAAAGCCGTCTTAACGTCCATTTGATGAACGAGAAGACCATGTGAGGCAGCCAGTGATAGTAGCACCCGAATTGTGGTCAGTCTAGCCACATGTGAGTAAGTATCAAAGAAGTCTTCACCTTCTTTCTGGGTATAACCCTTGGCCACGAGCCATGCCTTGTACTTTTCAATCGTACCAGCAGGTCTAAGCTTCTTCTTGAACACCCACTTACATCCTACAGGTTTGCACCCATAAGGACGGTTAGTGATCTCTCAGGTACCGTTAGCTAAGATGGAATCCATCTCGCTACGCACAGCTTCCTTCCAGTAGTCAGCATCAGGAGATGCATAGGCTTCTGGAATAGTCCTGGGTGTGTCATCCACGAGGTACACAATGAAATCATCACCAAAAGACTTTGCAGTCATCTGTCTCTTACTCCTCACAGGAGTTCCATTGTTACCCTCAACAGGATTCTCAACGTGTTCCATCGCAATGGTGGGTTCAGGAATTACAGTGAATTCCTCACTAGATGGAGTAGGTATCTCCTGATTTGATGAACTCGACATATCCTTCATAGGAAATATGTCCTCAAAGAAAGTTGCATCATTTGATTCCATAATCGTACCAACATGCATGTCGGAGACCTCGGATTTTATTATCAAAAATCTATAGCCAATGCTATGAAAAGCATAGCCTAGAAGAACACAATCCACGGTTTTTGGTCCAAGCTTGCGCTTCTTGGGAATTGGTATATTGACTTTCGCCAAACAACCCCAAGTACGTAGGTAAGAGAGTTTCAACGTTTTCCTTTCCCATTCCTCAAATGGAGTCATGGTCTTATGCTTTGTGGGAACTCGGTTTAGGACATGACACGCAGTCATTAGCGCCTCCCCCCACCATTCCTTGGATAGACCCGAAGTGTCTAACATAGTGTTAACCATATCAGTTAGAGTTCGGTTCTTTCTTTCAGCTACCCCATTTGACTAGGGTGAGTAGGGAGGCGTCCTCTCATGGATTATACCATGTTCCGCACAAAACAGATCAAATTCATTGGAAAAATACTCTCCACCACGATCGAACCTAAGCCGTTTAATTTTTCGATCAAGTTGGTTCTCTGCCTCAGCTTTATAGTTTTTAAAGAAAGTCAAAGCCTCATATTTTGATTTCAGAAGATACACATAGCAATATCTAGTGGAGTCATCAATCAACATTATGAAGTATCTCTTTCCACCTTTTGTCAACACGCCATTCATCTCACAAAGATCAGAATGTATAAGCTCTAGTGGCGCCAAGTCTCTTGCCTCTGCAGTCTTATGGGACTTGCGAGGTTTCTTAGCTTGCACACATACTTGGCTCTTGGAGCCTTTGAAAGTAGAGATTTTCGGAATTAAATTCATATTGGCTAACCGCATCATGCAACCAAAGTTAATATGACAGAGTCGTGAATGCCAAATATCAGACTCATTATTGCGGCAAACATTATTAATAACTTTAGTGCAAATATCTAACAAAGATAGGCGGAACTAGCCTCCGCATTCATAGCCTTTTCCAACAAATTGTCCACACTTAGAAATTACAACTTTATTGGATTCGAAAAGCAACTTAAAACCATCTCGACATAAACGGGAACCGCTAACGAGATTTTTATTGATGGACGGCACATGATGAACGTTCTTCAGACGCATAGTCTTCCCCGAAGTAAACTTCAGATCGACCGTACCAACACCTCGAACGATGGCATGTGACCCGTTCCCCATCAGCACAGGTGAAATCCCTGTTGCCTGGTAAGAAGAAAACATGGATGCGTCAGCACAAACATGTACATTGGCACCGGTGTCAATTAACCAATCAGGGGATTGAAATACTGAAAGGATGGTAGGAAAAATACCGTACCCTGATTCCTTCATATTAGTATCACCGATGACAACATTAGCGGACTTGCCGCTCTTCTCATGTTCACGCTCCTCAAAGCGGTTAGGACACTTCGGAGCCCAGTGATTAGGATCTCCGCAGACATGGCAAAGTCCCTTCCCCTTCTTATGAGAATTCTTCTTGAAGTTGGTAGAATGTGATGGCTTGTTCTTTGTATCAAACTTGCCTTTGCCCTGAGTTTTCTTCTTATTGTTTTTGAACTTGTTGGGCTGGGAGTTCTTCTTCCGTACCATGTGGGCACTAGAACCTCCCTCAGCAACTCGAGCACGTGTGTCCTTTACTCTCGCCGTCTCTTCAACATCAAGAGTACCAATGAGATCCGCAACGGAAAACTCATGTCTCTTGTGTTTCAGGGAAGTAGCAAAATTGTTCCACGAAGGTGGAAGCTTGGCAATGATGCCTCCGGCAACAAATTTGTCCAGCAACACACACTTGAAGTACTCAAGTTCTTTTGCAAGCGACTGTATCTCATGAGCCTGCTATACAACAGGGCGCTCATCAGTCAACTTGTAGTCATAGAATTGCTCCATGACGTACAACTAGATGCCGGCGTCCAAGGCACCAAACTTGGCCTCGAGCGCAACCCACATGTCTTTGCCGCTGTCAAACGACATATACGAATCCACAATGGAGTCATCAAGAATACTCAGAAGAGCGCCTTTAAAGAGGGTATCGATCTTCTCAAAAGCTTCCAGCTGTGCTGGATTAAGATCACCCTCAGGCTTGCCCTTGGTGGCATCATAGCAGCCCATGGTCTGAAACTAGTAGACTGCTCTCGTGTGCCACCTCTTATATTGCGCCCCCTTAAAGGCAGGCGGCTTCAGATGCACAGCAAAACCACTTGGAGTAAATTGCCTATAATCATGTTTTTGGATTGTTGGAAATATGAGCAAATTACTATGAGATTTAATCCGAATAAACAGAAGATAAATCATGACGACAACAGCAGAGATTAAACTAATTATGTGAACTAGCATAGCAGATGAACATATCACATCTAGGGCACATACTAGAAGCATGAATTCTATCACGATCTCGAACAGGAAGGATAGAATCACATATGGTGTAGCGGGTGCAGCACCGCCGGTGTTGACGTTGTCGCCCACGTCGTCGACGACGAGGTTGCCGAGGTCAGGGAAGAAGTCGTCGTTCGCGAAGTCGTCGCTGCCAGCAGTCGCGTGAGTGTGCTCCCCAAAAACCTGATCGCCCGTCTTCCGTACAGGATCACGAGAGGCGGGGTTCCGGAGGCCTGCTGTCCCTTCTTGCAGTGCACGCCAGAAGGAGGGATGGAGAAGACTTGCTTGGCTGCGCAATGATCTGGAACGGTGGTGAGAAACCATACGAAGCGGCGGCGGCTAGGGTAGACGTCTGCCTAACTATATAGTGCGGGACGGGTAGGTCGTGGGAGTAAACCCCACGTCCGAGTCGTCATGATCCAAAAGAATCGGAAACGGTTCAGTAATTAACGCGTCTGTTAATTATTAATTAATGACTCATTAATTTTCCCATGCAGCAAAAATATAGACAACGTGCATAGCTCTGTCCTCGGCTCGGCTCAATCTTGCAACCCGCGGCGTGTCGTGACGAGGCATGGCGTGGCGTGGCGTGGTGAGGCGAGCGAGGAGAGCGATGAGGAGGAGCGCGCGTGTAGGTCTCCTCTTCTCATGCTCATACAAGTGGTAGAAGAGCTCACCTTATAAAGAGGTGCAACTCTCTCTCAACTTCCGTGGTGGGACTAAACTTTAGCCTCACTCACTCCACTCACATGTGTGCATGAATGGGCCAAGAGAATTTCAGAATTTTAGTTGGGCTTTGGGCCAAAGGCCTACTAGCAAAATTCCAACAATCCCCCACAAAGTCTCATTGGCACATCTCATCATTTAGTTCCAAAACATTGATTTATATATCGGTGCTTAGTGGAGACTGTGAAGTTGAACTTCCACTTAGAAATTTATGCTACACTAGATCACAACTTGAATAGTGGACTATGCCTTGAACTACAAGTTTTCTGTGAAACTAGTTTCACACAAATTCTTGACCGATACTGGGCTGCCGCAAGGCTTCCCCGCGGGTGGAGCGTATACGTCATACTCAAGGGCCTTTCATGAATTTATTAGAGAACACCCAATTCTCACAGACTGCGACGTTAACAGTCAAATTCATATAGGTGTGTTCCTCAGAAGATGTTCTGCAGGACAACATCTCTGCTTACCCGAATAGGCCACTTGGAACACATTAAGATAAGTATCAACCTGCCATGCAGATCAGGAGAGTATTGCATCTTCACGGAGTGGGATAATTAATATAGGGATACTCTCCTCCCAGCTGACCAACAGCTTGTCTCCCACTTCTACTTCAGGATCTCCGATCACATTGAGTGGGTTACCACTATGGACAACTCATGCGGTGGGTCTCAAACCCATCTCCATCGATGCATTATCCATTGTTGGGGATTGTAGCAGAAGTTCAAAATTTTCTACGCATCACCAAGATCAATCTATGGAGTAATCTAGCAACGAGGGGAAGGAGAGTGCATCTACATACCCTTGTAGATCGCTAAGTGGAAGCATTCAAGTGAACGGGGTTGATGGAGTCGTACTCGTCGTGATCCAAATCACCGATGATCCTAGCGCCGAACGGACGGCACCTCCGCATTCAACACACGTACGGTTGGGAGACGTCTCCTCCTTCTTGATCCAGCAAGGTGAGAGGAGAAGTTGAGGGAGAAGTCCAACAGCATGACGGCGTGGTGGTGGAGGAGCTTGTGGTTCTCCGGCAGGGCTTTGCCAAGCACTACGGAGGACGATGAGGTGTTGGAGGAGGAAGAGGGCTGCACCAGGGGAAGGGTGCGGCTGCCCTCTCTCTCCCTCACTATATATAGGGGAAAGGGAGGAGGGGGAGGTGCCCTAGGGTTCCCTAGGGGAGGGGCGGTGGCCACAGGGGAAACCCTAGATGGGTTTGGGCGCCCTCACCCCATAGGAAACTTGCCCCCCAAGCCGGGAGGGGCGGCTGCCCTAGGGGTGGCGCCCCCACCTCTCCTGGTTACGTGAGATGGGGTGGGAGGGGCGCTCAGCCCCTTAGTGGGCTGATGTGCCCTCTCCCCTTGGCCCATAAGGCCCCCCAACGCTTGTCGGGGCCATCAAAACCCCTTTCGGACACGCTGGTCATCACCTGGTACCCCCGGAACAATTCCGGACTCCAATACCCTTCGTCCAATATACCTATCTTCACCTCTGGACCATTCCGGAGCTCCTCGTCATGTCCGGGATCTCATCCAGGACTCCGAACAACCTTCGGTAACCACATACTATTTCCCGTAACAACTCTAGTGTCACCGAACCTTAAGTGTGTAGACCCTATGGGTTCGGGATCGGGAACCATGCAGACATGACCAAGACAACTCTCCGGCCAATAACCAATAGCGGGATCTGGATACCCATGTTGGCTCCCACATGTTCCATGATGATCTCATCAGATGAACCACGATGTCGAGGATTCAATCAATCCCGTATACAATTCCCTTTGTCCAGCGGTATTGTACTTGCCCGAGATTCGATCGTTGGTATCCGATACCTTGTTCAATCTCGCTACCGGCAAGCCTCTTTACTCGTTCTGTAACACATCATCCCGTGATCAACTCCTTGGTCACGTTGTGCACATTATGATGATGTCCTACCGAGTGGGCCCAGAGATACCTCTCCGTTTACACGGAGTGACAAATCCCAGTCTCGATTCGTGCCAACCCAACAGACACTTTCGGAGATACCTGTAGTGAACCTTTATAGCCACCCAGTTATGTTGTGATGTTTGGTACACCCAAAGCATTCCTACGGTATCCAGGAGTTGCACAATCTCATGGTCTAAGGAAATGATACTTGACATTAGAAAAGCTTTAGCATACGAACTACACGATCTATGTGCTAGGCTTAGGATTGGGTCTTGTCCATCACATCATTCTCCTAATGATGTGATCCCGTTATCAACGACATCCAATGTCCATGGTCAGGAAACCGTAACCATCTATTGATCAATGAGCTAGTCAACTAGAGGCTTACTAGGGACATGGTGTTGTCTATGTATCCACACATGTATCTGAGTTTCCTATCAATACAATTCTAGCATGGATAATAAACGATTATCATGAACAAGGAAATATAATAATAACCAATTTATTATTGCCTCTAGGGCATATTTCCAACAGTCTCCCACTTGCACTAGAGTCAATAATCTAGTTCACATCACCATGTGATTAACACTCACAGGTCACATCGCCAGGTGACCAACATCCAAAGAGTTTACTAGAGTCACTAATCTAGTTCACATCACTATGTGATTAATACTCAATGAGTTCTGGGTTTGATCATATTATGCTTGTGAGAGAGGTTGTAGTCAACGGGTCTTGCCATATTCAGATCCCTATGTATTTTGCAAAACTTTATATCGTAGATGCTGCTGCCACGTTCCACTTGGAGCTATTCCAAATTGTTGCTCCATTATACGTATTCGGTATCTCTACTCAGAGCTATTCGGATAGGTGTTCAGCTTGCATCGACGTAACTCTTTATGTCGAACTCTTTGTCACCTCCATAACCGAGAAACATTTCCTTATTCCTCTAAGGATAATTTTGACTGCTATCTGGTGATCTACTCCTAGATCACCTTTGTACCCTCTTGCCAGACATGTGGCAAGGCACACATCAGGTGCGGTACTCAGCATGGCATACCGTATAGAGCCTATGACAAGAGCATAGGGGACGACATTCGTCCTTCCTCTTTCTTCTGTCGTGGTCAATCTTTGAGTCTTACTCGACTTCACACCTTACAACTCAGGTAAGAACCCCTTCTTTGACTGATCTATTTTGAACTCCTTCAAAAACATGTCAAGGTGTGCATTCTTTGAAAGTATCATCAGGCGTTTTGATCTATCTCTATAGATCTTGACGCCCAATATGTAAGCAGCTTTATCCAGGTCTTCCTTTGAAAAACACTCTTCAAACAACCGTTTATGCTTTCCAGAAATTCTACATTATTTTGGATCAACAATATGTCATCCACATATACTTATCAGAAATTTTGTAGTGATCCCACTCACTTTCTTGTAAATACAAGTTTCTAACAAACATTGTATAAACCTAAAAGCTTTGATCACTCCATCAAAACATATATTCCGATTCCGAGATGCTTGCTCTAGTCCATAGAAGGATTGCTGGAGCCAGCATACCTTTTAGCATCCTTACGATCGACAAAACCTTTTATTGTATCACATACAACTTTTCTTATGAAAACTAGTAAGAAAACTTGTTTTTGACATCCATCTGTAAGATTTCATAATCGAAAAATACAGCTAATGCTAACATGATTCCGACGGACTTAAGCATCACTACGGGTTAGAAATTCTCATCGTAGTCAACTCCTTGAACTTGTGAAAAGATTCTTTCCCACAAGTCGAGCTTCATAGACGGTAACATTACCGCCCACGTCCGTCTTCTTCTTAAAGATCCATTTATCTCAATGGCTTGCCGATCAACGGGCAAGTCCACCAAAGTCCATACTTTGTTCTGATACATGGATTCTATCTCGGATTTCATGGCTTCTAACCATTTGTCAGAATACGGGCCCACCATCGCTTCTCCATAGCTCGTAGGTTCATTGTTGTCTAACAACATGATATCTAAGGCAGGATCACCGCACCACTCAGGAGTAGCACATATCCTTGTCGACCTACGAGGTTCGATAGCAACTTGATCCGAAGCTTCATGATCACTATCATTATCTTCCTATTCAACAGACGTGGGCGCCACAGAAAACATCTTTCTGTGTTGCATCACTTTCTGGTTGAAATAAAGGTTCGACAACCTCATCAAGTTCTATCTTCCTCCCACTCAATTCTTTCGAGATAAACTCCTTCTCGAGAAAGGACCCATTCTTAGCGACAAACAATTTGCCCTCGGATCTGAGATAGAAGGTATACCCAACTGTCACCTTTGGGTATCCTATGAAGATGTGTTTGTCCGCTTTGGGTTCGAGCTTCTCCGGCTGAAGCCTTAAGCATCGCAGCCCCAAACATTAAGAAACGACAACTTTGGTTTCTTGCCAAACCAATGTTCATACGGCATCGTCTCAATAGACTTATATGGCGTCCTATCTAAAGTGAATGCAGCTGTCTCTAATACATAACCTCAAAATAATAGCGGTAGATCGGTAAGAGACATCATAGATCGCACCATATTTCATAAGGTTCGATTACGACGTCCGGACACACCATTACCTTGTGGTGTTCTAGGTGGCTTCAACTGTGAAACAATTCCACAATGTCTTAAGTGTTTGCCAAACTCATAACTCAGAAATTCTCATTGATCAGATCGTAGGAATTTGATCTTCTTGTTATGATGATTCTTAACTTCACTCTGAAATTGCTTGAACTTTTCAAACATTTCAGACTTGTGCTTCATTAAGTAAATATACCTATATCTACTCAAATCGTCAGTGAAGATGAGAAAATAGCGATATCCACTGCATGCTTCAATTCTCATTGGATCACACGCATCAGCATGTATGATTTCCAACAAGTCACTTGCCCGTTTCATTGTACCTAAAAATGGGGTCTTAGTCATCCTGCCCATGAGGCATGGCTCGCACGTGTCAAGCGATTCAAAATCAAGTGACTCCAAACATCCATCGACATGGAGTTTCTTCATGCATCTTACGCCAATATGACCTAAGCGGCAGTGCCACAAGAAAGTGGTACTATCATTATTAACTCTACATCTTTGGCGTGAACATGTGTATTACCACGACCGAGATTCAATGAACCATTCGCATAGGGTGCATGACCATGAAAGGTATCATTCTTGTAAACAGAATAACCATTATTATCTAACTTAAATGAATGACCGTATTGCAATGAACATGATCTAATCATATTCATGCTCAACGTAGACACCTGATAACATTTATCTAGGTTCAATACTAATCCCGAAGGCAGATGGAGCGTGCGATGGTGATCTCATCAACTTTCGAAACACTTCCAACACACATCGTCACCTCGCCCTTAGCCAGTCTCCGTTTAGTCCGTAGCTTTTGCTTCAAGTCACCAATAATAGCAACTGAACCGGTATCCAATACCCAGGTGCTACCAGGAGTACTAGTGAGGTACACATTAATAACACGTATATACTTTGTTGAAGTTGCCAGCCTTCTTATCTACCATGCATTTGGGGTAATTCCGCCACTAGTGACCGTTCCCCTTACAATAGAAGCAGTCAGTCTCGGGTTTGGGTTCAACCTTGGGTTCCTTCACTGGAGCGGCAACTGGTTTGCCATCCATGAAGTTTCCTTTCTAGCCCTTACCCTTCTTGAAACCAGTGGTCTTGTTAAACCATCAACACTTGATGCTCCTTCTTTGATTTCTACCTTTTGCGGTCTTAAGCACCGCGAACAGCTCCGGGATCAACTCCATCCCTTGCATGTCATAGTTCATCATGAAGATCTAGTAGCTTAGTGATAGTGGCTAGAGAACTCTATCAATCACTATCTTATCTAGAAGTTTAACTCCCACTTGATTTAAGTGATTGTAGCACCCAGACATTCTGAGCACATGCTCATTAGCTGAGCTATTCTCCTCCATCTTGTTGGAAAAAGAACTTGTCAGAGGTCTCACACCTCTCAACACGGGCATGAGCCTGAAATCCCAATTTCAGCTCTTGGAACATATGTTCTATGGTGTTCAAAACGTCATTGGAATCACGATTCTAAGCCGTAAAGTATGGTGCACTAAACTATCATGTAGTCATCAGGATGTGTCTGTCAGGTGTTCACAACATCCACAGACGATGTTGTAGGGGTTTGCACATCGAGCGGTGCATCAAAGACGTAAGCCTTCTGTGTAGCAGTGAGGACACTCATCGGACTACGGACCCAGCCCACATCATTGCTTACAATATCTTTCAACTTGGTATTTCTCTAGGAACGTATTTAAACAGGGAGCTACAACGTGAGGTATCTATCTACAACATATTTGCAAATACAATTTAGACTATGTTCATGATAATTAAGCATCTAATCAAATTATTTAATGAACTCCCACTCAGATAGACATCCCTCTAGTCATCTAAGTGAAACATGATCCGAGTCAACTAGGCCGTGTCTGATCATCACGTGAGACAGACTAGTCAACACCGGTGAACATCTTCATGTTGATCGTATCTTCTATACGACTCATGCTCGACCTTTCGGTCTTCCGTGTTCCGAGGCCATGTCTGTACATGCTAGGCTCGTCAAGTCAACCTAAGTGTATTGCGTGTGTAAATCTGGCTTACACCCGTTGTATTCGAACGTTAGAATCTATCACACCCGATCATCACGTGGTGCTTCGAAACAACGAACCTTCGCAACGGTGCACAGTTAGGGGGAACACTTTCTTGAAATTATTGCGAGGGATCATCTTATTTAAGCTACCGTCGTTCTAAGCAAATAAGATGTAAAACATGATAAACATCACACGCAATCAAATAGTGACATGATATGGCCAATATCATTTTGCTCCTTTTGATCTCCATCTTCGGGGCTCCATGATCATCGTTGTCACCAGCATGACACCATGATCTCCATCATCGTGTCTTCTTGAAGTTGTCTCGTCATCTATTACTTCTACTACTATGGCTAACGCTTTAGCAATAAAGTAAAGTAATTACATGACGTTTATGTTGACACAGGTCATAAATAAATTAAGACAACTCCTATGGCTCGTGCCGGTTGTCATACTCATCGACACGCAAGTCGTGATTCCTATTACAAGAACATGATCAATCTCATACATCACATATATCATTCATCACATCCTTTTGGCCATATCACATCACAAGGCATATGCTGCAAAAACAAGTTAGACGTCCTCTAATTGTTGTTGCAAGTTTTTACGTGGCTGCTATAGGTTTCTAGCAAGAACGTTTCTTACCTACGTGAAAACCACAACGTGATATGCCAATTTCTATTTACCCTTCATAAGGACCCTTTTCATCGAATCCGATCCGACTAAAGTGGGAGAGACAGACACCCGCTAGCCACCTTATGCAACTAGTGCATGTCAGTCGGTGGAACCAGTCTCACATAAGAGTACGTGTAAGGTCGGTCCAGGCCGCTTCATCCCATGATGCCGCCGAATCAAGATAAGACTAGTAACGGCAAGCAAATTGACAATATCCACGCCCACAACTGCTTTGTGTTCTACTCGTGCATAGAAACTACGCATAGACCTAGCTCATGATGCCACTGTTGGGGATCGTAGCAGAAGTTCAAAATTTTCTACGCATCACCAAGATCAATCTATGGAGTAATCTAGCAACAAGGGGAAGGAGAGTGCATCTGCATACCCTTGTAGATCGCTAAGCGGAAGTGTTCAAGTGAACGGGGTTGATGGAGTCGTACTCGTCGTGATCCAAATCACCGATGATCCTAGCGCTGAACGGACGGCACCTCCGCGTTCAACACACGTACGGTTGGGAGACGTCTCCTCCTTCTTGATCCAGCAAGGTGAGAGGAGAAGTTGAGGGAGAAGTCCAACAGCATGACGGCATGGTGGTGGAGGAGCTTGTGGTTCTCCGGTAGGGCTTCGCCAAGCACTACGGAGGAGGATGAGGTGTTGGAGGAGGAAGAGGGCTGCGCCAGGGGAAGGGTGCGGCTGCCCTCTCTCTCCCTCACTATATATAGGGGAAAGGGAGGAGGGGGAGGCGCCCTAGGGTTCCCTAGGGGAGGGGCGGCGGCCACAGGGGAAACCATAGATGGGTTTGGGCGCCCCCACCCCCTAGGAAACTTTCCCCCCAAGTCGGGAGGGGCGGCTGCCCTAGGGGTGGCGCCCCCACCTCTCCTGGTTACGTGAGATGGGGTGGGAGGGGCGCTCAGCCCCTTAGTGGGCTGATGTGCCCTCTCCCCTTGGCCCATAAGGCCCCCCAACGCTTGCCGGGGCCTCCAAAACCCCTTTCGGACACGCTGGTCATCACCTGGTACCCCCGGAACAATTACGGACTCCAATACCCTTCGACCAATATACCGATCTTCACCTCCGGACCATTCCGGAGCTCCTTGTCATGTCCGGGATCTCATCCGGGACTCCGAACAACCTTCGGTAACCACATACTATTTCCCATAACAACTCTAGCGTCACCGAACCTTAAGTGTGTAGACCCTACGGGTTCGGGAACCATGCAGACATGACCGAGACAACTCTCCGGACAATAACCAACAGTGGGATCTGGATACCCATGTTGGCTCCCACATGTTCCACGATGATCTCATCGGATGAACCACGATGTTGAGGATTCAATCAATCCCGTATACAATTCCCTTTGTCCAGCGGTATTGTACTTGCCCGAGATTCAATCGTCGGTATCCGATACCTTGTTCAATCTCGTTACCGGCAAGTCTCTTTACTCGTTCCGTAACACATCATCCCGTGATCAACTCCTTGGTCACATTGTGCACATTATGATGATGTCCTACCGAGTGGGCCTAGAGATACCTCTCCGTTTACATGGAGTGACAAATCCCAGTCTCGATTCGTGCCAACCCAACAGACACTTTCGGAGATACCTGTAGTGAACCTTTATAGCCACCCAGTTATGTTGTGACGTTTGGTACATCCAAAGCATTCCTACGGTATCTGGGAGTTGCACAATCTCATGGTCGAAGGAAATGATACTGGACATTAGAAAAGCTTTAGCATATGAACTACACGATCTATGTGCTAGGCTTAGGATTGGGTCTTGTCCATCACATCATTCTCCTAATGATGTGATCCCGTTATCAACGACATCCAATGTCCATGGTCAGGAAACCGTAACCATCTATTGATCAACGAGCTAGTCAACTAGAGGCTTACTAGGGACATGGTGTTGTCTATGTATCCACACATGTATCTGAGTTTCCTATAAATACAATTCTAGCATGGATAATAAACGATTATCATGAACAAGGAAATATAATAATAACCAATTTATTATTGCCTCTAGGGCATATTTCCAACATGTATCACATTACGTGATAGACCCTTTGTGAAGGGATCTGCCAAGTTTTTCGACTTTGGATATAATCCAACGTAATAACTCTGGAGTTCCTCAATTTTCTGACAGATTTTAGTCTCCTCTTCACATGCCTTGAGGACTTCATATTGTCCTTAGAACTGTTTATCTTGACGATCACAGTTTGATTATCACAGTTCATCAGGATAGGGGGTATTGGTTTTTCAACCATAGGTAAGTCCATCAAGAGTTCACGAAGCCACTCTGCTTCAACAGTGGCAGTGTCCAATGCTGTGAGTTCTGCTTCCATAGTTGACCTCATTAAGATGGTCTGCTTGCAAGACTTCCAGGAAACAGTGCCACCACCAAGTGTAAAAACATAACCACTTGTGGCCTTAATCTCATCAGCATCAGATATCCAGTTTGAGTCACTATAACCCTCCAATACCCTTGGATACCCGGTGTAGTGAATCCCATAGCTCGCGGTGCCTTTCAAATAGCGCATAACTCTCTCAAGCGCATGCCAATGATCATCTCCCAGTTTTGACACAAACCGACTCAGCTTGCTCACAGCAAAAGAGATGTGAGGCCTCGTGGCACTCGCCAAATACATAAGCGAGCCAATAATCTGAGAATACCTCAGTTGATCTCTAGCAATCCGTCGATTCTTTCGAAGCAACACACTAGCATCATATGGAGTTGGAGAAGGCGTGCAGTCGCTATACCCAAAACGACTCAAGACCTTTTCCACATAATGAGACTGAAGCAGTGTGATCCCACCATTCTCATCTCTCAACAGCTTGATGTTTAAGATAACATCAGCTACTCCTAGATCCTTCATCTCAAAACAGCGAGATAAGAAATCCTTAACCTCCTTGATTAAATCAAGTTTGGTTCCAAAGATCAATCTGTCGTCGACATACAGACAAAGAATAACTCCTTCGCCCCCACCATAGTGATAGTACACGCACTTGTCACCATCATTTACTACAAAGCCGGTAGCAGTTAATGTTCTTTTGAACTTCTCATGCCACTCCTTAGGAGCTTGTTTAAGGCCATATAAAGACTTTAATAACTTGCACACCTTTCCTTCCTGACCAGGTACTACAAAACCATCTGGCTAATCCATGTAAATTTCCTCCTTCAACTCTCCATTGAGGAAAGCCGTCTTAACGTCCATTTGATGAACGAGAAGAGCATGTGAGGCAGCCAGTGATAGTAGCACCCGAATTGTGGTCAGTCTAGCCATGGGTGAGTAAGTATCAAAGAAGTCTTCACCTTGTTTCTGGGTATAACCCTTGGCCACAAGCCGTGCCTTGTACTTTTCAATCGTACCATCAGGTCTAAGCTTCTTCTTGAACACCCACTTACATCCTACAGGTTTGCACCCATAAGGACGGTCAGTGATCTCCCAGGTACCGTTAGCTAAGATGGAATCCATCTCGCTACGTACAGCTTCCTTCCAGTAGTCAGCATCAGGAGATGCATAGGCTTCTGAAATAGTCATGGGTGTGTCATCCATGAGGTACACAATGAAATCATCACCAAAAGACTTTGCAGTCCTCTGTCTCTTACCCCTCACAGGAGTTCCATTGTTACCCTCAACAGGATTCTCAACGTGTTCCATCCCAATGGTGGGTTCAGGAATTACAGTGAATTCCTCACTAGATGGAGTAGGTATCTCCTGATTTGATGAACTCGACATATCCTTCATAGGAAATATGTCCTCAAAGAAAGTTGCATCATTTGATTCCATAATCGTACCAACATGCATGTCGGATACCTCAGATTTTATTATCAAAAATCTATAGCCGATGCTATGAAAAGCATAGCCCAGAAGAACACAATCCATGGTTTTTGGTACAAGCTTCCACTTCTTGGGAATTGGTATATTGACTTTCGCCAAACAACCCCAAGTACGTAGGTAAGAGAGTTTCAACCTTTTCCTTTCCCATTCCTCAAATGGAGTCATGGTCTTATGCTTTGTGGGAACTCAGTTTAGGACATGACACGCAGTCATTAGCGCCCCCCCCCCACCATTCCTTGGATAGACCCGAAGTGTCTAACATGGTGTTAACCATATCAGTTAGAGTTCGGTTCTTTCTTTCGGCTACCCCATTTGACTGGGGTGAGTAGGGAGGCGTCCTCTCATGGATTATACCATGTTCCACAAAAATCAGATCAAATTCATTGGAAAAATACTCTCCACCACGATCGGACCTAAGCCGTTTAATTTTTCGATCAAGTTGGTTCTCTGCCTCAGCTTTATAGTTTTTAAAGAAATTCAAAGCCTCATCTTTTGATTTCAAAAGATACACATAACAATATCTAGTGGAGTCATCAATCAACGTCATGAACTATCTCTTTCCACCTTTTGTCAACACGCCATTCATCTCACAAAGATCAGAATGCATAAGCTCTAGTGGCGCCAAGTCTCTTGCCTCTGCAGTCTTATGGGACTTGCGAGGTTGCTTAGCTTGCACACATACTTGGCACTTGGAGCCTTTGACAGTAGATATTTTTGGAATTAGATTCATATTGGTTAACCGCGTCATGCAACCAAAGTTAATATGACAGAGTTGAAGGAAATATGCCCTAGAGGCAATAATAAAGTTATTATTTATTTCCTTATATCATGATAAATGTTTATTATTCATGCTAGAATTGTATTAACCGGAAACATAATACATGTGTGAATACATAGACAAACAGAGTGTCACTAGTATGCCTCTACTTGACTAGCTTGTTAATCAAAGATGGTTATGTTTCCTAACCATGGACAAAGAGTTGTTATTCGATTAACGGGATCACATCATTAGATGAATGATCTGATTGACATGACCAATTCCATTAGCTTAGCACCCGATCGTTTAGTATGTTGCTATTGCTTTCTTCATGACTTATACATGTTCCTATGACTATGCGATTATGTAACTCCCGTGTGCCGGAGGAACACTTTGTGTGCTACCAAACGTCACAACGTAACTGGGTGATTATAAAGGTACTCTACAGGTGTCTCCAAAGGTACATGTTGGGTTGACGTATTTCGAGATTAGGATTTGTCACTCCGATTGTCGGAGAGGTATCTCTGGGCCCTCTCGGTAATGCACATCACATAAGCCTTGCAAGCATTGCGACTAATGAGTTAGTTGCGAGATGATGTATTACAGAACGAGTAAAGAGACTTGCCGGTAACGAGATTGAACTAGGTATTGGATACCGACGATCGAATCTCGGGCAAGTAACATACCGATGACAAAGGGAACAACGTATGTCGTTATGCGGTCTGACCGATAAAAGATCTTCGTAGAATATGTAGGAGCCAATATGGGCATCCAGGTCCCGCTATTGGTTATTGACCAGAGACGTGTCTCGGTCATGTCTACATTGTTCTCGAACCGTAGGGTCCGCACGCTTAACATTATGATGACAGTTATTATGAGTTTATGCATTTTGATGTACCGAAGTTAGTTCGGAGTCCCGGATGTGATCACGGACATGACGAGGAGTCTCAAAATGGTCGAGACATAAAGATTGATATATTGAATGACTATATTCGGACACCGGAAGGGTTCCGGAAGAGTATCGGATAAAATCGGAGCACCGAGGGGTTACCGGAACCCCCCGGGGGGCTAATGGGCCTTATGGGCCTAAAGTGGAGAAGTGGGAGGGGCTGCCAGGGCAGGCCGCGCGCCCCCTCTCCCCCTAGTCCGAATTGGACTAGGAGGGAGGGGCGGCGCCCCCCTCTTTCCCTCTCTTCTCCACCAATCCTACTTGGACTAGGAAAAGGGAGGGGAGTCCTACTCCCGGTAGGAGTAGGACTCCTCCCGCGCCACCATAGGGCCGGCCGAACCCCTCCCCCTTGGATCCTTTATATACGGGGGCAGGGGGCACCTCTAGACACACAAGTTGATCTTTGAGATCGTTCCTTAGCCGTGTGCGGTGCCCCCTGCCACCATATTCCACCTCGATCATATCTCTGTAGTGCTTAGGCGAAGCCCTGCGTCGGTAGAACATCGAGATCGTCACCACGCCATCGTGCTGACGGAACTCCTCCCCGAAGCTTTGCTGGATCGGAGCCCGGGGATCGTCATCGAGCTGTACGTGTGCTAAGAACTCGGAGGTGCCAGAGTAACGGTGCTTGGATCGGTCGGACCGGGAAGAAGACGTACGACTACTTCCTCTATGTTGTGTCAACGCTTCCGTTGCGATCTACAAGGGTATGTAGATCATGCTCTCCCCCTCGTTGCTATGCATCACCATGATCTTGCGTGTGCGTAGGAATTTTTTTGAAATTACTACGTTCCCCAACAGTGGTATCAGAGCCTAGGTTTTATGGTTTGATGTTATTTGCACAAGTAGAACACAAGTGAGTTGTGGGCGATATAAGTCATACTGCCTACCAGCATGTCATACTTTGGTTCAGCGGTATTGTTGGATGAAGCGGCCTGGACCGACATTACGCGTACGCTTACGCGAGACCGGTTCTCCCGACGTGTGTTGCACATAGGTGGCTTCCAGGTAACTGTTTCTCCAACATTAGTTGAACCAAGTGTGGCTACGCCCGGTCCTTGCGAAGGTTAAAACGGAGTCTATTTGACAAACTATCGTTGTGGTTTTGATGCGTAGGTGAGATTGGTTCTTGCTTAAGCCCGTAGCAGCCACGTAAAACTTGCAACAACAAAGTAGAGGACGTCTAACTTGTTTTTGCAGGGCATGTTGTCATGTGATATGGTCAAGACATGATGCTAAATTTTATTGTATGAGATGATCATGTTTTGTAACCGAGTTATCGGCAACTGTCAGGAGCCATATGGTTGTCGCTTTATTGTATGCAATGCAATCGCGATGTAATGCTTTACTTTATCACTAAGCGGTAGCGATAGTCGTGGAAGCATAATATTGGCGAGACGAAAACGATGCTACGATGGAGATCAAGGTGTCGCGCCGGTGATGATGGTGATCATAACGGTGCTTCAGAGATGGAGATCACAGGCACAAGATGATGATGGCCATATCATATCACTTATATTGATTGCATGTGATGTTTATCTTTTATGCATCTTATCTTGCTTTGATTGACGGTAGCATTATAAGATGATCTCTCACTAATTATCAAGAAGTTTTCTCCCTGAGTATGCACCGTTGCGAAAGTTCTTCGTGCTGAGACACCACGTGATGATCGGGTGTGATAGGATCTACGTTCAAATACAACGGGTGCAAAACAGTTGCACACGCGGAATACTTAGGTTATACTTGACGAGCGAAGCATATACAGATATGGCCTCGGAACACCAAGACTGAAAGGTCGAGCATGAATCATATAGTAGATATGATCAACATAGTGATGTTCACCAATGAAACTACTCCATCTCACGTGATGATCGGACATGGTTTAGTTGATTTGGATCACGTGATCACTTAGAGGATTAGAGGGATGTCTATCTAAGTGGGAGTTCTTAAGTAATATGATTAAATTGAACTTAAATTTATCATGAACTTAGTCCTGGTAGTATTTTGCAAATTATGTTGTAGATCAATAGCTCGCGTTGTTGCTTCCCTGTGTTTATTTTGATATGTTCCTAGAGAAAATTGTGTTGAAAGATGTTAGTAGCAATGATGCGGATTGGATCCGTGATCTGAGGTTTATCCTCATTACTGCACAGAGGAATTATGTCCTTGATGCACCGCTAGGTGACAGACCTATTGCAGGAGAAGATGCTGACGTTATGAACGTTTGGCTAGCTAAATATGATGACTACTTGATAGTTTAGTGCACCATGCTTAACGGCTTAGAATCGGGACTTCAAAAACGTTTTGAACGTCATGGACCATATGAGATGTTCCAGGAGTTGAAGTTAATATTTCAAGCAAATACCCGAGTTGAGAGATATGAAGTCTCCAACAAGTTCTATAGCTAAAAGATGGAGGAGAATTGCTCAACTAGTGAGCATGTGCTCAGATTGTCTGGGTACTACAATCGCTTGAATCAAGTGGGAGTTAATCTTCTAGATAAGATAGTGATAGACAGAATTCTCTAGTAACCATCACCAAGTTAGTAGAACTTCGTGATGAACTATATTATGCAAGGGATGACGAAAACGACTCCCGAGCTTTTCATGATGATGAAATCGATGAAGGTAGAAATCAAGAAAGAGCATCAAGTGTTGATGATTGACAAGATCACTAGTTTCAAGAAAAGGGCAAAAGGAAAAAGGGGAACTTCAAGAAGAACAGCAAGCAAGTTGTTGCTCAAGTGAAGAAGCCCAAGTCTGGTCCTAAGCCTGAGACTAAGTGCTTCTACTGCAAAGGGACTGGTCACTGGAAGCGGAACTACCCCAAGTGATTGGCGGATAAGAAGGATGGTATATTCGATATACATGTTATTTATGTGTACTTTACTAGTGTTTATAGCAACCCCTCAGTATTTGATACTAGTTCAGTTGCTGATTAGTAACTCGAAACGGGAGTTGCAGAATAAACAGAGACTAGTTAAGGGTGAAGTGACGATGTGTGTTGGAAGTAGTTCCAAGATTGATATGATCATCATCGCACACTCCCTATAATTTCGGGATTAGTGTTGAACCTAAATAAGTGTTATTTGGTGTTTACGTTGAGCATGAATATGATTTGATCATGTTTATTGTAATACGGTTATTCATTTAAGTAAGAGAATAAATTGTTGTTCTGTTTACATGAATAAAACCTTATATGGTTACACACCCAATGAAAATAGTTCGTTGGATCTCGATCATAGTGATACACATAATCATAATATTGAAACCAAAAGATGCAAAGTTAATAATGATAGTGCAACTTATTTGTAGCACTGACGTATAGGTCATATTGGTGTAAAGCGCATGAAGAAACTCCATGCTGATGGGCTTTTGGAATCACTTGATTATGAATCAGTTGATGTTTGCGAACCATGCCTCATGGGCAAGATGGCTAAGACTCTGTTCTTTGGAACAATGGAGCGAGCAACAGATTTGTTGGAAATCATACATACTGATGTATGTGGTCCGATGAATATTGAGGCTCGCGATAGGTATCATTATTTTCTGATCTTCACAGATGATTTGAGCAGATATGAGTATATCTACTTGATGAAACATAAGTCTAAAACATTTGAAAAGTTCAAAGAATTTCAGAGCAAAGTGGAGAATCATCGTAACAAGAAAATAAGTCTTCTACGATCTGATCGCGGAGAAGAGTATTTGAGTTACGAGTTTGGCCTTTAGTTAAAAACAATGTGAAATAGTTTCACTATTCACGCCACCTGGAACACCACAACATAATGGTGCGTCCGAACGTCATAACCGTACTTTATTGGATATAGTACAATCTATGATGTCTCTTACCGATCTACCACTATTGTTTTGGGGTTATGCATTAGAGATAGCTGCATTCACGTTAAATAGGGCACCATCAAAATCCGTTGAGACGACACAATCTAAACTGTGGTTTGGCAAGAAACCAAAGTTGTCGTTTCTTAAAGTTTGGGATTGTGATGCTTATATGAAAAAGGTTTCATCCTGATAAGCTCAAAACCAAATCGGAGAAATATGTCTTCATAGGATACCCAAAGGAAACTGTTGGGTACACCTTCTATCACAGATCCGAAGGCAAGACATTCGTTGCTAAGAATGGATCCTTTCCAGAGAAGGAGTTTCTCTCGAAAGAAGTGAGTGGGAGGAAAGTACAAAACTTGATAAGGTAATTGTACCTTCTCCCTTATTGGAAAGTAGTTCATCACAAAAATCTGTTCTAGTGACTACTACACCAATTAGTGAGGAAGCTAATGATGATGATCATGTAACTTCAGATCAAGTTACTACCGAATCTCGTAGGTAAACCAGAGTGAGATCCGCACCAGAGTGGTACGGTAATCCTGTTCTGGAGGTCATGTTACTTGACCATGACGAACCCACGAACTATGAGGAAGCGATGATGAGCCCAGATTCCGCAAAATGGTTTGAGGCCATGAAATCTGAGATATGATCCATGTATGAGAACAAAGTTTGGACTTTGGTTGACTTGCCCGATGATCGGCAAGCAATTGAGAATAAATGGGTCTTCAAGAAGAAGACTAACGCTGACGGTAATGTTACTGTCTACAAAGCTCGACTTGTCGCAAAAGGTTTTCGACAAGTTCAAGGGGTTGACTACGATGAGACCTTCTCACCCGTAGCGATGCCTAAGTCTGTCAGAATCATGTTAGCAATTGCCGCATTTTATGATTATGAAATTTGGCAGATGGATGTCAAAACTGCATTCCTGAATGGATTTCTGGAAGAAGAGTTGTATATGATGCAACCAGAAGGTTTTGTCGATCCAAAGGGAGCTAACAAAATGTGCAAGCTCCAGCGATCCATCTGTGGACTGGTGCAAGCATCTCGGAGTTGGAATATACACTTTGATGAGTTGATCAAAGCATATAGTTTTATACAGACTTGCGGTGAAGCCTGTATTTACAAGAAAGTGAGTGGGGGCACTAAAGCATTTCTGATAAGTATATGTGAATGACATATTGTTGATCGGAAATAATGTAGAATTATTCTGTAAAGCATAAAGGAGTGTTTGAAAGGAGTTTTTCAAAGAAAGACCTCAGTGAAGCTTCTTACATATTGAGCATCAAGATCTATAGAGATAGATCAAGACGCTTGATAAGTTTTTTCAATGAGTACATACCTTGACAAGATTTTGAAGTAGTTCAAAATGGAACAGTCAAAGAAAGAATTCTTGCCTGTGTTACAAGGTGTGAAGCTGAGTAAGACTCAAAGCCCGACCATGGCAGAAGATAGAAAGAGAATGAAAGTCATTCCCTATGCCTCAGCCATAGGTTTTATAAAGTATGCCATGCTATGTACCAGATCTATTGTATACCCTACACTGATTGTGGCAAGGGAGTACAATAGTGATCTAGGAGTAGATCACTGGACATTGGTCAAAATTATCCTTAGTGGAATAAGGATATGTTTCTCGATTATGGAGGTGACAAAAAGGTTCGTCATAAAGGGTTACGTCGATGCAAATTTTGACACTAATCTAGATGACTCTAAGTCTCGATCTAGATACATATTGAAAGAGGGAGCAATTAGCTAGAGTAGCTCCGTGCAGAGCATTGTTGATATAGATATTTGCAAAATACTTACGGATCTGAATATGACAGACCCGTTGGCTAAAATTGTCTCACAAACAAAACATTATCACACCTTAGTACTCTTTGGGTGTTAATCACATAGAGATGTGAACTAGATTACTGACTCTAGTAAACCCTTTGAGTGTTGGTCACATGATGATGTGAACTATGGGTGTTAATCACATGATGATGTGAACTATTGCTGTTAAATCACATGGCGATGTGAACTAGATTATTGACTCTAGTGCAAGTGGGAGACTGAAGGAAATATGCCCTAGAGGCAATAATAAAGTTATTATTTATTTCCTTATATCATGATAAATGTTTATTATTCATGCTAGAATTGTATTAACCGGAAACATAATACATGTGTGAATACATAGACAAACAGAGTGTCATTAGTATGCCTCTACTTGACTAGCTCGTTAATCAAAGATGGTTATGTTTCCTAACCATGGACAAAGAGTTGTTATTTGATTAACGGGGTCACATCATTAGATGAATGATCTGATTGACATGACCCATTCCATTAGCTTAGCACCCGATCGTTTAGTATGTTGCTATTGCTTTCTTGATGACTTATACATGTTCCTATGACTATGAGATTATGTAACTCCCGTGTGCTGGAGGAACACTTTGTGTGCTACCAAACGTCACAACATAACTGGGTGATTATAAAGGTACTCTACAGGTGTCTCCAAAGGTACATGTTGGGTTGACGTATTTCGAGATTAGGATTTGTCACTCCGATTGTCGGAGAGGTATCTCTGGGCCCTCTCGGTAATGCACATCACATAAGCCTTGCAAGCATTGCGACTAATGAGTTAGTTGTGAGATGATGTATTACAGAACGAGTAAAGAGACTTGTCGGTAACGAGATTGAACTAGGTATTGGATACCGACGATCGAATCTCGGGCAAGTAACATACCGATGACAAAGGGAACAACGTATGTTGTTATGCGGTCTGACCGATAAAAGATCTTCGTAGAATATGTAGGAGCCAATATGGGCATCCAGGTCCCGCTATTGGTTATTGACCAGAGACGTGTCTCGGTCATGTCTACATTGTTCTCGAACCGTAGGGTCCGCACGCTTAACGTTACGATGACAGTTATTATGAGTTTATGCATTTTGATGTACCGAAGTTAGTTCGGAGTCCCGGATGTGATCACGGACATGACGAGGAGTCTCGAAATGGTCGAGACATAAAGATTGATATGTTGGATGACTATATTCGGACACCGGAAGGGTTCCGGAAGAGTATCGGATAAAACCGGAGCACCGGGGGGTTACCGGAACCCCCCGGGGGGCTAATGGGCCTTATGGGCCTAAAGTGGAGAAGTGGGAGGGGCTGCCAGGGCAGGCCGCGCGCCCCTCTCCCCCTAGTCCGAATTGGACTAGGAGGGAGGGGCGGCGCCCCCTCTTTCCCTCTCTTCTCTACCAATCCTACTTGGACTAGGAAAAGGGAGGGGAGTCCTACTCCCGGTAGGAGTAGGACTCCTCCTGCGCCACCATAGGGCCGGCCAAACCCCTCCCCCTTGGATCCTTTATATACGGGGGCAGGGGGCACCTCTAGACACACAAGTTGATCTTTGAGATCGTTCCTTAGCCATGTGCGGTGCCCCCTGCCACCATATTCCACCTTGATCATATCGTTGTAGTGCTTAGGCGAAGCCCTGCATCGGTAGAACATCAAGATCGTCACCACGCCGTCGTGCTGATGGAACTCCTCCCCAAAGCTTTGCTGGATCGGAGCCCGACGATCGTCATCGAGCTATACGTGTGCTAAGAACTCGGAGGTGCCGGAGTAACGGTGCTTGGATCGGTCGGACCGGGAAGAAGACGTACGACTACTTCCTCTATGTTGTGTCAACGCTTCCATTGCGATCTACAAGGGTATGTAGATCATGCTCTCCCCCTCGTTGCTATGCATCACCATGATCTTGCGTGTGCGTAGGAATTTTTTTGAAATTACTACGTTCCCCAACAAGAGTCGTGAATGCCAAATATCAGACTCATTATTGTGGCAAACATTATAAATAACTTTAGTGCAAATATCTGACAAAGATAGGCGAAACAAGCCTCCGCACTCATAGCCTTTTCCAACAAATTGTCCACACTTAGAAATTACAACTTTATTGGATTCGAAAACCAACTTAAAACCATCTCGACATAAACGGGAACCGCTAACGAGATTTTTATTGATGGATGGCACATGATGAACGTTCTTCAGACGCACAGTCTTCCCCAAAGTAAACTTCAGATCGACCGTACCAACACCTCGAACGATGGCATGTGACCCGTTCCCCATCAGCACGGGTGAAGTCCCTATTGCCTAGTAAGAAGAAAACATGGAGGCGTCAGCACAAACATGTACATTGGCACCGGTGTCAAATAACCAATCAGGGGATTGAAATATTGGAAGGATGGTAGGAAAAATACCGTACCCTGATTCCTTCATATCAGTATCACCGATGACAACATTAGCGGACTTGCCGCTCTTCTCATGTTCGCGCTCCTCAAAGCGGTTAGGACACTTCGGAGCCCGATGATTAGGATCACCGCAGACATGGCAAATTCCCTTCCCCTTCTTATGAGAATTCTTCTTGAAGTTGGTAGAATGTGATGGCTTGTTCTTTGTATCAAACTTGCCTTTGCCCTGAGTTTGGTTCTTATTGTTTTTGAACTTGTTGGGCTGGGAGTTCTTCTTATATACCATGTGGGCACTAGAACCTCCCTCGGCAACTCGAGCACGTGTGTCCTTTGCTCTCGCCTTCTCTTCAACATCAAGAGTACCAATGAGATCCGCAACGGAAAACTCCTGTCTCTTGTGTTTCAGGGAAGTAGCAAAATTGTTCCACGAAGGTGGAAGCTTGGCAATGATGCCTCCGGCAACACACACTAGAAGTACTCAAGTGCTTTTGCGAGTGACTGTATCTCATGAGCCTGCTGTACAACAGGGCGCTCATCAGTCATCTTGTAGTCATAGAATTGCTCCATGACGTACAACTCGCTGTCGGCGTCCGAGGCACCAAACTTGGCCTCGAGCACAGCCCACATGTCCTTGCCGTTGTCAAACGACATATACAAATCCATAATGGAGTCATCAAGAACACTCAGAAGAGCGCCTTTAAAGAGGGTATCGATCTTCTCAAAAGCTTCCAGTTGTGCTGGATTAAGATCGCCCTCAGGCTTGCCCTAGGTGGCATCATAGCAGTCCATGGTCTGAAACGAGTAGACTGCTCTTGTGCGCCACCTCTTATATTGCGCCCCCTTAAAGGCAGGCGGCTTTAGATGCGCAGCAAAACCACTCGGAGTAAATTGCCTATAATCAGGTTTTTGGATTGTTGGAAATATGAGCAAATTACTATGAGATTTAATCCGAATAAACAGAAGATAAATCATGACCACAGCAGCAGAGATTAAACTAATTATGCGAACTAGCATAGCAGATGAACATATAACATCTAGGGCACATACTAGAAGCATGAATTCTACCACGATCTCGAACAGGAAGGATAGAATCACATACGGTGCAGCGGGTGCAGCACCGCCGGTGTTGACATTGTCGCCCATGTCGTCGAGCACGAGGTTGCCGAGGTCGGGGAAGAAGTCGTCATTCATGAAGTCGTCGCTGCCAGCAGTCGCGCAAGTGCGCTCTCCAAAAACCTGATCGCCCCTCTCCCGTACAGGATCACGAGAGGCGGGGTTCAGGAGGCCTGCTGTCCCTTCTCGCGGTGCACGCCGGAAGGAGGGATGGAGAAGACTTGCTTGACGGCGCAATGATCTGGAACGGTGGTGAGAAACCATACGAAGCGGTGGCAGCTAGGGTTGACGTCTGCCTGACTATATAGTGCGGGCCGGGTAGGTCGTGGGAGTAAACCCCACATTCGAGTCGTCACGATCCAAAAGAATCGCAAACGGTTCAGTAATTAACGCGTCCGTTAATTATTAATTAATGACTCATTAATTTTCCCATGCAGCAAAAATATAGACAACGTGCATAGCTCTGTCCTCGGCTCGGCTCAATCCCGCAACCCGCGGCGCGGCGCGTCGTGACGAGGCGTGGCGAGCGAGGAGGAGGAGCGCGCGTGTAGGTCTCCTCTTCTCATGCTCATACAAGTGGTAGAAGAGCTCACCTTATAAAGAGGTGCAACTCTCTCTCAACTTCCGGGGTGGGACTAAACTTTTGCCTCACTCACTCCACTCACATGTGTGCATGAATGGGCCCAGATAATTTCAGAATTTTAGTTGGGCTTTGGGCCAAAGGCCTACTAGCAAAATTCCAACAATCCCCCACAAAGTCTCATTGGCACATCTCATCATTTAGTTCCAAAACATTGTTTCATATATCGGTGCTTAGTGGAGACTGTGAAGTTGAACTTCCACTTAGAAATTTATGCTACACTAGATCACAACTTGAATAGTGGACTATGCCTTGAACTACATGTTTTCTGTGAAACTAGTTTCACACAAATTCTTGACCGATACTGGGCTGCCGCAAGGCTTCCCCGCGGGTGGAGCGTATACATCATACTCCAGGGCCTTTCATGAATTTATTAGAGAACACCCAATTCTCACAGACTGCAACGTTAACAGTCAAATTCATATAGGTGTGTTCCTCAGAAGATGTTCTGCAGGACAACATCTCTGCTTACCCGAATAAGCCACTTGGAACACATTAAGATAAGTATCAACCTGCCACGCAGATCAGGAGAGTATTGCATCTTCACGGAGTGGGATAATTAATATAGGGATACTCTCCTCCCAGCTGACCAACAGCTTGTCTCCCACTTCTACTTCACGGGATCTCCGATCACATAGAGTGGGTTACCACTATGGACAACTCATGCGGTGGGTCTCAAACCCATCTCCATCGATGCATTATCTATCACATTACGTGATAGACCCTTTGTGAAGGGATCTGCCAAGTTTTTTCGACGTTTGGATATAATCCAACGCAATAACTCCGGAGTTCCTCAATTTTCTGACAGATTTTAGTCTCCTCTTCACATGCCTTGAGGACTTCATATTGTCCTTAGAACTGTTTATCTTGACGATCACAGTTTGATTATCACAGTTCATCAGGATAGGGGGTATTGGTTTTTCAACCATAGGTAAGTCCATCAAGTGTTCACTCTGCTTCAACAGTGGCAGTGTCTAATGCTATGAGTTCTGCTTCCATAGTTGACCTCGTTAAGATGGTCTGCTTGCAAGACTTCCAGGAAACAGCGCCACCACCAAGTGTAAAAACATAACCACTTGTGGCCTTAATCTCATTAGCATCAGATATCCAGTTTGAGTCACTATTGTTGGGGAACGTTGCAGAAAACAAAAAATTTCCTACGGTTTCACCAAGATCCATCTATGAGTTCATCTAGCAACGAGTGATTGGATTGCATCTACATACCTTTGTAGATCGCGAGCGGAAGCATTCACTAGAACGTGGATGACGGAGTCGTACTCGTCGTGATTCAAATCACCAATGACCAAGCGCCGAACGGACGGCACCTCCGTGTTCAACACACGTACGGAGCGGATGACGTCTCCTCCTTCTTGATCCAGAAGGGGGAAGAAGAAGTTGATGAAGATCCAGCAGCACGACAGCGTGGTGGTGGATGCAGGGCGTCACAGCAGCAGGGCTTCGCCGTGTACTACGAGAGAGAGGTGTAGCAGGGGAGAGCGAGGCGCCAAGGATGCAGGGTTCAGCTGCCCCCCTCCCCCCTCCCTTTATATAGGCCCCCTAAGGGGGGCGCCGGCCCTAGGAGATGGGATCTCCTAGGGGGGGCGGCGGCTAGGGCTGGAGTGGCCCCCAAGCCATGGTGGGGCGCCCCCCCACCCCTAGGGTTTCAACCCTAGGCGCATGGGGTGGGCCTAGGCGGGCGCACCAGCCCACTATGGGCTGGTTCCCCTCCCCACTTTGGCCCATGGGGCCCTCCGGGATGGGTGGCCCCACCCGATGGACCCCCGGGACCCTTCCGGTGGTCCCGGTACAATACCAGTGACCCCGAAACTCGTCCCGATGGCCGAAATAGCACTTCCTATATCTTCACAACCCTAGCGTCACCGAACCTTAAGTGTGTAGACCCTACGGGTTCGGGAGACAAGCAGACATGACCGAGACGACTCTCCGATCAATAACCAACAGCGGGATCTGGATACCCATGTTGGCTCCCACATGCTCCACGATGATCTCATCGGATGAACCACGATGTCGAGGATTCAAGCAACCCCGTATACAATTCCCTTTGTCAATCGGTATGTTACTTGCCCGAGATTCGATCGTCGGTATCCCAATACCTCGTTCAATCTCGTTACCGGCAAGTCACTTTACTCGTACCGTAATGCATGATCCCGTGACCAGACACTTAGTCACTTTGAGCTCATTATGATGATGCATTACCGAGTGGGCCCAGTGATACCTCTCCGTCATACGGAGTGACAAATCCCAGTCTTGATCCGTGTCAACCCAACAGACACTTTCGGAGATACCCGTAGTCTACCTTTATAGTCACCCAGTTACATTATGACATTTGGTATACCCAAAGCACTCCTACGGTATCCGGGAGTTACACGATCTCATGGTCTAAGGAAAGGATACTTGACATTGGAAAAACTCTAGCAAACGAACTATACGATCTTATGCTATGATCAGGATTGGGTCTTGTCCATCACATCGTTATCCTAATGATGTGATCTCGTTATCAATGACATATAATGTCCATAGTCAGGAAACCATGACTATCTGTTGATCGACGAGCTAGTGAACTAGAGGCTCACTAGGGACATGTTGGTGTCTGTTATTCACACATGTATTACGATCTCCGGATAACACAATTATAGCATGAATAAAGACAATTATCATGAACAATGAAATATAATAATACTGCTTTTATTATTTCCTCTAGGGTATATTTCCAACAGTCTCCCACTTGCACTAGAGTCAATAATCTAGTTACATTGTGATGAATCGAACACCCATGGAATTCTGGTGTTGATCATGTTTTGCTCTAGGGACAGGTTTAGTCAACGGATCTGCTACATTCAGGTCCGTATGTACTTTACAAATATCTATGTCTCCATCTTGAACATTTTCACGAATGGAGTTGAAGCGACGCTTGATGTGCCTTGTCTTCTTGTGAAACCTGGGCTCCTTGGCAAGTGCAATAGATCCAGTGTTGTCACAGAAGAGCTTGATCGGCCCCGACGCATTGGGTATGACTCCGAGGTCGGTGATGAACTCCTTCACCCAAATTGCTTCATGTGCTGCCTCCGAGGCTGCCATGTACTCCGCTTCACATGTAGATCCCGCCACGACGCTCTGCTTGCAACTGCACTAGCTTACTGCCCCACCATTCAAAATATACACGTATCCGGTTTGTGACTTAGAGTCATCCAGATCTGTGTCGAAGCTAGCGTCGACGTAACCCTTTACGACGAGCTCTTCGTCACCTCCATAAACGAGAAACATTTCCTTAGTCCTTTTCAGGTACTTCAGGATATTCTTGACCGCTGTCCAGTGTTCCTTGCCGGGATTACTTTGGTACCTTCCTACCAAACTTACGGCAAAGTTTACATCAGGTCTGGTACACAGCATGGCATACATAATAGAACCTATGGCTGAGGCATAGGGGATGACACTCATCTCTTCTATATCTTCTGCTGTGGTCGGACATTGAGCTAAGCTCAATTTCACACCTTGCAGCACAGGCAAGAACCCCTTCTTAGACTGATCCATATTGAACTTCTTCAATATCTTATCAAGGTATGTGCTTTGTGAAAGACCTATGAGGCGTCTTGATCTATCTCTATAGATCTTGATGCCTAATATATAAGCAGCTTCTCCAAGGTCCTTCATTGAAAAACTCTTATTCAAGTAGGCCTTATTGCTGTCCAAGAGTTCTATATCATTTCCCATCAAAAGTATGTCATCTACATATAATATGAGAAATGCTACAGAGCTCCCACTCACTTTCTTGTAAACGCAGGCTTCTCCATAAGTCTGTGTAAACCCAAACGCTTTGATCATCTTATCAAAGCGAATGTTCCAACTCCGAGATGCTTGCACCAGCCCATAAATCGAGCGTTGGAGCTTGCACACCTTGTCAGCATTCTTAGGATCGACAAAACCTTCCGGCTGCATCATATACAATTCTTCCTTAAGGAAACCATTAAGGAATGCCGTTTTGACGTCCATTTACCATATCTCATAATCGTAAAATGCGGCAATTGATAACATGATTCGGACGGACTTTAGCTTCGCTACCGGTGAGAAAGTCTCATCGTAGTCAACCCCTTGAACTTGTCGATAACCCTTAGCGACAAGCCGAGCTTTATAGATGGTTACATTACCATCCGCGTCTGTCTTCTTCTTAAAGATCCATTTATTCTCTATGGCTCGCCGTTCAACGGGCAAGTCAGTCAAAGTCCATACTTTGTTTTCATACATGGATCCTATCTCGGATTTCATGGCTTCTAGCCATTTGTCGGAATCCGGGCCCGCCATCGCTTCTTCATAGTTCGAAGGTTCACCGTCGTCTAACAACATGATTTCCAAGACAGGGTTGCCGTACCACTCTGGTGCGGAACGTGTCCTTGTGGACCTACGAATTTCAGTAGGAGCTTGATCAGAAGTATCTTGATCATCATCATTAACTTCCTCTCTAGTCGGTGCAGGCACCTCAGGAACATTTTCTTGAGTTGCGCCCTTTTCCGGTTCAAGAGGTAATACTTCATCAAGTTCTACTTTCCTCCCACTTACTTCTTTCGAGAGAAACTCTTTCTCTAGAAAGGATCCATTCTTGGCAACAAAGATCTTGCCTTCGGATCTGAGGTAGAAGGTATACCCAATAGTTTCTTTAGGGTATCCTATGAAGACGCATTTTTCCGACTTGGGTTCGAGCTTTTCAGGTTGAAGTTTCTTGACATAAGCATCGCATCCACAAACTTTTAGAAACGACAGCTTAGGTTTCTTCCCAAACCATAATTCATACGGTGTCGTCTCAACGGATTTCGACGGAGCCCTATTTAAAGTGAATGCGGCAGTCTCTAAAGCATAGCCCCAAAAAGATAGCGGTAAATCGGTAAGAGTCATCATAGATCGCACCATATCTAATAGAGTGCGATTACGACGTTCGGACACACCATTACGCTGAGGTGTTCCAGGCGGCGTGAGTTGTGAAACTATTCCACATTTTCTTAAGTGTGTGCCAAATTCGTGACTCAAGTATTCTCCTCCATGATCTGATCGTAGAAACTTGATTTTCCTGTCACGCTGATTCTCAACCTCACTCTAAAATTCCTTGAACTTTTCAAAGGTTTCAGACTTGTGTTTCATTAAGTAGATATACCCATGTCTACTCAAGTCATCAGTGAGGGTGAGAACATAACGATAGCCACCGCGAGCCTCAACACTCATTGGACCACACACATCAGTATGTATGATTTCCAATAAGTTGGTTGCTCGCTCCATTGTTCCTGAGAATGGAGTCTTGGTCATTTTACCCATGAGGCATGGTTCGCACGTGTCAAATGATTCATAATCAAGAGAGTCTAAAAGTCCATCTGCATGGAGCTTCTTCATGCGTTTGACACCTATGTGACCAAGGCGGCAGTGCCACAAGTATGTGGGACTATCATTATCAAACTTACATCTTTTGGTACTCACACTATGAACATGTGTAGCATTACGCTCGAGATTCATTAAGAATAAACCATTCACCATAGGAGCATGACCATAAAACATATCTCTCATATAAATAGAACAACCATTATTCTCGGATTTAAATGAGTAGCCATCTCGAATTAAACGAGATCCCGATACAATGTTCATGCTCAAAGCTGGCACTAAATAACAATTATTGAGGTTCAAAACTAATCCCGTAGGTAAATGAAGAGGTAGCATGCCGACGGCGATCACATCGACCTTGGAACCATTCCCGACACGCATCGTTACCTCGTCCTTCGCCAGTCTCCGCTTATTCCGCAGCTCCTGCTTTGAGTTACAAATGTGAGCAACTGCACCGGTATCAAATACCCAAGAGCTACTACGAGTACTGGTAAGGTACACATCAATTACATGTATATCACATATACCTTTTGTTTTGCCGGCCTTCTTGTCCGCTAAGTATTTGGGGCAATTCCGCTTCCAGTGACCACTTCCCTTGCAATAAAAACACTCAGTCTCGGGCTTGGGTCCATTCTTTGGCTTCTTCCCGGCAGCTTGCTTGCCGGGCGCGGCAACTTCCTTGCCGTCCTTCTTGAAGTTCTTTTTACCCTTACCCTTCTTGAACTTAGTGGTTTTATTCACCATCAACACTTGATGTTCCTTCTTGACTTCTACCTCTGCTGATTTCAGCATAGCAAATACTTCAGGAATGGTCTTTTCCATCCCCTGCATATTGAAGTTCATCACAAAGCTCTTGTAGCTCGGTGGAAGTGACTGAAGGATTCTGTCAATGACCGCGTCATCCGGGAGATTAACTCCCAGCTGAGTCAAGCGGTTATGCAACCCAGACATAGTGAGTATGTGCTCACTGACAGAACTGTTTTCCTCCATCTTACAGCTGAAGAATTTGTCGGAGACTTGATATCTCTCGACCCGGGCATGAGCTTGGAAAACCATTTTCAGCTCTTCAAACATCTCATATGCTCCGTGTCTCTCAAAACGTTTTTGGAGCCCCGGCTCTAAGCTGTAAAGCATGCCACACTGAACGAGGGAGTAGTCATCGGTACGTGCCTGCCAAGCGTTCATAACGTCTTGTTCAGCAGGGAGAACAGGTGCGTCACCCAGCGGTGCTTGTAGGACATAATCTTTCTTGGCAGCTATGAGGATGATCCTCAGGTTCCGGACCCAGTCCGTGTAGTTGCTGCCATCGTCTTTCAGCTTTTTTTTCTCTAGGAACGCGTTGAAGTTGAGGACTACGTTGGCCATTTGATCTACAAGACATATTGTAAATATTTTAGACTATGTTCATGATAATTAAGTTCATCTAATCAAATTATTTAATGAACTCCCACTTAGATAGACATCCCTCTTCTAGTCATCTAAGTATAACATGATCCGAGTTAACTAGGCTGTGTCCGATCATCACATGAGACGGACTAGTCAACGTCGGTGAACATCTTCATGTTGATCGTATCTTCTATACGACTCATGCTCGACCTTTCGGTCTTCTGTGTTCCGAGGCCATGTCTGTACATGCTAGGCTCGTCAAGTCAACCTAAGTGTTTGCATGTGTAAATCTGTCTTACACCCGTTGTATGTGAACGTTAGAATCTATCACACCCGATCATCACGTGGTGCTTCGAAACAACGAACTGTCGCAACGGTGCACAGTTAGGGGGAACACTTCTTGAAATTATTATGAGGGATCATCTTATTTACTACCGTCGTTCTAAGTAAACAAGATGCAAAAACATGATAAACATCACATGCAATCAAATAATAAACGTGACATGATATGGCCAATATCACATAGCTCCTTTGATCTCCATCTTGGGGCTCCATGATCATCTTGTCACCGGCTTGACACCATGATCTCCATCATCATGATCTCCATCAACGTGTCTCCACGAAGTTGCTCGCCAACTATTACTTCTACTACTATGGCTAACGCGTTTAGCAATAAAGTAATGTAATTTACATGGCGTTTCTCAATGACACGCAGGTCATACAAAAAATAAAGACAACTCCGATGGCTCCTGCCGGTTGTCATATTCATCGACATGCAAGTCGTGATTCCTATTACAATAGCATGAACATCTCATACATCACATATAGATCATTCATCATTCATCACAACTTTGGCCATATCATATCACAAAGCACTTGCTGCAAAAACAGTTAGACGTCCTCTAATTGTTGTTGCAAGTTTTACGTGGCTGAATTAGGGTTCTAGCAAGAACGGTTTCTTACCTATGTGAAAGCCACAACGAGATTTGTCAACTTCTATTTACCCTTCATAAGGACCCTTTTCATCGAATCCGCTCCAACTAAAGTGGGAGAGACAAACACCCGCCAGCCACCTTATGCAACTAGTGCATGTTAGTCGGTGGAACCGGTCTCACGTAAGAGTACGTGTAAGGTTGGTCCGGGCCGCTTCATCCCACAATACCGCTGAAGCAAGATAAGACTAGTAGCGGCAAGAAAGTTGACACAATCTACGCCCACAACAAATTGTGTTCTACTCGCGCAAGAAGAACTACGCATAGACCTAGCTCATGATGCCACTGTTGGGGAACGTTGCAGAAAACAAAAAATTTCCTATAGTTTCACCAAGATCCATCTATGAGTTCATCTAGCAACGAGTGATTGGATTGCATCTACATACCTTTGTAGATCGCGAGCGGAAGCGTTAACTAGAACGTGGATGACGGAGTCGGACTTGTCGTGATTCAAATCACCAATGACCAAGCGCCGAACAGACGGCACCTTCGCGTTCAACACACGTACGGAGCGGATGATGTCTCCTCCTTCTTGATCCAGCAAGGGGGAAGGAGAAGTTGATGAAGATCCAGCAGCACGACGGCGTGGTGGTGGATGCAGGGCGTCACGGCAGCAGGGCTTCGCCGTGTACTACGAGAGAGAGGTGTAGCAGGGGAGAGGGAGGCGCCAAGGATGCAGGGTTCGGCTGCCCCCCTCCCCCTCCCTTTATATAGGCCCCCTAAGGGGGGGCACCGGCCCTAGGAGATGGGATCTCCTAGGGGGGGCGGCGGCTAGGGCTGGAGTGGCCCCCAAGCCAAGGTGGGGCGCCCCCCCCCCCACCCAAGGGTTTCAACCCTAGGCGCATGGGGTGGGCCTAGGGGGCGCACCAGCCCACTATGGGCTGGTTCCCCTCCCCACTTCGGCCCATGGGGCCCTCCGGGATGGGTGGCCCCACCCGATGGACCCCCGGGACCCTTCCGGTGGTCCCGGTACAATACCGGTGACCCCGAAACTCGTCCCGATGGCCGAAACAGCACTTCCTATATATAACTCTTTACCTCTGGACTATTCCGAAACTCCCCGTGACGTCCGGGATCTCATCCGAGACTCCGAACAACATTCGGGTTACTGCATATACATATCTTCACAACCCTAGCGTCACTGAACCTTAAGTGTGTAGACCCTACGGGTTCGGGAGACAAGCAGACATGACCGAGACGACTCTTCGATCAATAACCAACAGCGGGATCTGGATACCCATGTTGGCTCCCTCATGCTCCACGATGATCTCATCGGATGAACCACGATGTCGAGGATTCAAGCAACCCCGTATACAATTCCCTTTGTCAATCGGTATGTTACTTGCCCGAGATTCGATCGTCGGTATCCCAATACCTCGTTCAATCTCGTTACCGGCAAGTCACTTTACTCGTACCGTAATGCATGATCCCGTGACCAGACACTTAGTCACTTTGAGCTCATTATGATGATGCATTACCGAGTGGGCCCAGTGATACCTCTCCGTCATACGGAGTGACAAATCCCAGTCTTGATCCGTGTCAACCCAACAGACACTTTCGGAGATACCCGTAGTCTACCTTTATAGTCACCCAGTTACGTTGTGACGTTTGGTATACCAAAAGCACTCCTACGGTATCCGGGAGTTACACGATCTCATGGTCTAAGGAAAGGATACTTGACATTGGAAAAACTCTAGTAAACGAACTATACGATCTTATGCTATGTTCAGGATTGGGTCTTGTCCATCACATCGTTATCCTAATGATGTGATCTCGTTATCAATGACATCCAATGTCCATAGTCAGGAAACCATGACTATCTGTTGATCAACGAGCTAGTCAACTAGAGGCTCACTAGGGACATGTTGGTGTCTGTTATTCACACATGTTTTACGATCTCCGGATAACACAATTATAGCATGAATAAAGACAATTATCATGAACAATGAAATATAATAATAATGCTTTTATTATTGCCTCTCGGGCATATTTCCAACAACTATAACCCTCCAGTACCCTTGGATACCCGGTGTAGTGAATCCCATAGCTCACGGTGCCTTTCAAATAGCGCATAACTCTCTCAAGCGCATGCCAATGATCATCTCCCGGTTTTGACACAAACCGACTCAGCTTGCTCATAGCAAAAGAGATGTCAGGCCTCGTGGCACTCGCCAAATACATAAGCGAGCGAATAATCTAAGAATACCTCAGTTGATCTCTAGCAATCCGTCGATTCTTTCGAAGCAACACACTAGCATCATATGGAGTTGGAGAAGGCGTGCAGTCGCTATACCCAAAACGACTCAAGACCTTTTCCACATAATGAGACCGAAGCAGTGTGATCCCACCATTCTCATCTCTCAATAGCTTGATGTTTAAGATAACATCAGCTACTCCTAGATCCTTCATCTCAAAACAGCGAGATAAGAAATCCTTAACCTCCTTGATTAAATCAAGTTTGGTTCCGAAGATCAATATGTCGTCGACATACAGACAAAGAATAACTCCTTCGCCCCCACCATAGCGATAGTACACGCACTTGTCACCATCATTTACTACAAAGCCGGCAGCAGTTAATGTTCTTTCGAACTTCTCATGCCACTCCTTAGGAGCTTGTTTAAGGCCATATAAAGACTTTAATAACTTGCACACCTTTCCTTCCTGACCAGGTACTACAAAACCATCTGGCTGATCCATGTAAATTTCCTCCTTCAACTCTCCATTGAGGAAAGCCGTCTTAACGTCCATTTGATGAACGAGAAGACCATGTGAGGCAGCCAGTGATAGTAGCACCCGAATTGTGGTCAGTCTAGCCACGGGTGAGTAAGTATCAAAGAAGTCTTCACCTTGTTTCTGGGTATAACCATTGGCCACAAGCCGTGCCTTGTACTTTTTAATCGTACCATCAGGTCTAAGCTTCTTCTTGAACACCCACTTACATCCTATAGGTTTGCACCCATAAGGACGGTCAGTGATCTCCCAGGTACCATTAGCTAAGATGGAATCCATCTCGCTACGTACAGGTTCCTTCCAGTAGTCAGCATCAGGAGATGCATAGGCTTCTGAAATAGTCCTGGGTGTGTCATCCACGAGGTACACAATGAAATCATCACCAAAAGACTTTGCAGTCATCTGTCTCTTACTCCTCACATGAGTTCCATTGTTACCCTCAACAGGATTCTCAACGTGTTCCATCGCAATGGTGGGTTCATGAATTACAGTGAATTCCTCACTAGATGGAGTAGGTATCTCCTGATTTGATGAACTCGACATATCCTTCATAGGAAATATGTCCTCAAAGAAAGTTGCATCATTTGATTCCATAATCGTACCAACATGCATGTCGGATACCTCAGATTTTATTATCAAAAATCTATAGCCGATGCTATGAAAAGCATAGCCCGGAAGAACGCAGTCCACGGTTTTTGGTCCAAGCTTGCGCTTCTTGGGATTGGTATATTGACTGTCGCCAAACAACCCCAAGTACGTAGGTAAGAGAGTTTCAACCTTTTCCTTTCCCATTCCTCAAATGGAGTCATGGTCTTATGCTTTGTGGGAACTCGGTTTAGGACATGACACGCGGTCATTAGCGCCTCCCCCCACCATTCCTTGGATAGACCCGAAGTGTCTAACATGGTGTTAACCATATCAGTTAGAGTTCGGTTCTTTCTTTCGGCTACCCCATTTGACTGGGGTGAGTAGGGAGGCGTCCTCTCATGGATTATACCATGTTCCGCACAAAACAGATCAAATTCATTGGAAAAATATTCTCCACCACGATCGGACCTAAGCCGTTTAATTTTTCGATCAAGTTGGTTCTCTGCCTCAGCTTTATAGTTTTTAAAGAAAGTCAAAGCCTCATATTTTGATTTCAAAAGATACACATAACTATATCTAGTGGAGTCATCAATCAACGCCACGAAGTATCTCTTTCCACCTTTTGTCAACACGTCATTCATCTCACAAAGATTAGAATGTATAAACTCTAGTGGCGCCAAGTCTCTTGCCTCTGCAGTCTTATGGGACTTGGGAGGTTGCTTAGCTTGCACACATACTTGGCACTTGGAGCCTTTGACAGTAGATATTTTCGGAATTAAATTCATATTGGGCTAACCGCGTCATGCAACCAAAGTTAATATGACAGAGTCGTGAATGCCAAATATCAGACTCATTATTGTGGCAAACATTATTAACAACTTTAGTGCAAATATCTGACAAAGATAGGCGGAACAAGCCTCTGCACTCATAGCCTTTTCCAACAAATTGTCCACACTTAGAAATTACAACTTTATTGGATTCGAAAACCAACTTAAAACCATCTCGACATAAACGGGAACCGCTAACGAGATTTTTATTGATGGACTGCACATGATGAACGTTCTTCAGACGCACAGTCTTCCCCGAAGTAAACTTCAGATCGACCGTACCAACACCTCGAACGATGGCATGTGACCCGTTCCCCATCAGCACGGGTGAAGTCCCTGTTGTCTGGTAAGAAGAAAACATGGAGGCGTCAGCACAAACATGTACATTGACACCGGTGTCAATTAACCAATCAGGGGATTGAAATATTGAAAGGATGGTAGGAAAAATACCGTACCCTGATTCCTTCACATCAGTATCACCGATGACAACATTAGCGGACTTGCCGCTCTTCTCATGTTCGCGCTCCTCAAAGCGGTTAGGACACTTCGGAGCCCAGTGATTAGGATCACCGCAGACATGGCAAAGTCCCTTCCCCTTCTTATGAGAATTCTTCTTGAAGTTGGTAGAATGTGATGGCTTGTTCTTTGTATCAAACTTGCCTTTGCCCTGAGTTTTGTTCTTATTGTTTTTGAACTTGTTGGGCTGGGAGTTCTTCTTCTGTACCATGTGGGCACTAGAACCTCCCTCAGCAACTCGAGCACGTGTGTCCTTTGCTCTCGCCTTCTCTTCAACATCAAGAGTACCAATGAGATCCGCAACGAAAAACTCCTGTCTCTTGTGTTTCAGGGAAGTAGCAAAATTATTCCATGAAGGTGGAAGCTTGGCAATGATGCCTCCGGAAACAAATTTGTCCGGCAACACACACTTGAAGTACTCAAGTTCTTTTGCGAGTGACTGTATCTCATGAGCCTGCTGTACAACAGGGCGCTCATCAGTCATCTTGTAGTCATAGAATTGCTCCATGATGTACAACTCGCTGCCGGCATCTGAGGCACCAAACTTGGCCTCGAGCGCAGCCCACATGTCCTTGCCGTTGTCAAACGACATATACGAATCCATAATGGAGTCATCAAGAACACTCAGAAGAGCGCCTTTAAAGAGGGTATCGATCTTCTCAAAAGCTTCCAGCTATGCTGGATTAAGATCGCCCTCAGGCTTGCCCTTGGTGGCATCATAGCAGCCCATGGTCTGAAAACAGTAGACTGCTCTCGTGCGCCACCTCTTATATTGCGCCCCCTTAAAGGTAGGCGGCTTCAGATGCGCAGCAAAACTGTTGGAAATATGCCCTAGAGGCAATAATAAAAGCATTATTATTACATTTCCTTGTTCATGATAATTGTCTTTATTCATGCTATAATTGTGTTATCCAGAAATCGTAATACATGTGTGAATAATAGACAACAACGTGTCCCTAGTAAGCCTCTAGTTGACTAGCTCGTTGATCAACAGATAGTCATGGTTTCCTGACTATGGACATTGGATGTCATTGATAACGAGATCACATCATTAGGAGAATGATGTGATGGACTAGACCCAATCCTAAACATAGCATAAAGATCGTATAGTTCGTTTGCTAGAGTTTTTCCAATGTCAAGTATCCTTTCCTTAGACCATGAGATTGTGTAACTCCCGGATACCGTAGGAGTGCTTTGGGTGTACCAAACGTCACAACGTAACTGGGTGACTATAAAGGTATACTACGGGTATCTCCGAAAGTGTCTGTTGGGTTGACACGGATCAAGACTGGGATTTGTCACTCCCTATGACGGAGAGGTATCACTGGGCCCACTCGGTAATGCATCATCATAATGAGCTCAAAGTGACCAAGTGTCTGGTCACGGGATCATGCATTACGGTACGAGTAAAGTGACTTGCCGGTAATGAGATTGAACGAGGTATTGGGATACCGATGATCGAATTCGGGCAAGTAACATACCGATTGACAAAGGGAATTGTATACGGGGTTGCTTGAATCCTCGACATCGTGGTTCATCCGATGAGATCATCGTGGAGCATGTGGGAGCCAACATGGGTATCCAGATCCCGCTGTTGGTTATTGACCGGAGAGTCATCTCGGTCATGTCTGCCTGTCTCCCGAACCCGTAGGGTCTACACACTTAAGGTTCGGTGACGCTAGGGTTGTAGGGATATGTATATGCAGTAACCCGAATGTTGTTCGGAGTCCCGGATGAGATCCCGGACGTCACGAGGAGTTCCGGAATGGTCCGGAGGTAAAGAATTATATATAGGAAGTGCTGTTTCGACCATCGGCACAAGTTTCGGGGTTATCGGTATTGTACCGGGACCACCGGAGGGGTCCCGGGGGTCCACAGGGTGGGGCCACCTGCCCCGTGGGGGCCACATGGGCTGTAGGGGGCGCACCTTGGCCTACATTGGCCAAGGACACCAGCCCCAAGGGCCCATGGGCCTAGGGTTTCCCAAAAGGGAAGAGTCCCACTTGTGGAAGGCACCCCTAGGTGCCTTGGGGGGGAGGGAAACCTCCCCTTGGCCGCCCCCCCCCCTAGGAGATTGGATCTCCTAGGGCCGGTGCCCCCCCCCTTGGCCCTCCTATATATAGTGGGGGAGAGAGGGCTTTTCTCCCACGCCTTTGGTTGCCTCCCTCTCCCTCTCCAATACCTCCTCCTCCTCCATAGTGCTTGGCGAAGCCCTAACGGAGTTCTGCAGCTCCACCATCACCACGCCGTCGTGCTGCTGCTGGAGCCATCTTCCTCAACCTCTTCTTCCCTCTTGCTGGATCAAGAAGAAGGAGACGTTACGCTAACCGTACGTGTGTTGAACGCGGAGGTGCCGTCCGTTTGGCGCTAGGAGCTCCGGTGATTTGAATCACGTCGTGTACGACTACTTCATCCACGTTCTTTGAACGCTTCCGCTCGCTATCTACAAAGGTATGTAGATGCATCCGATGACTCGTTGCCAGATGAACTCATAGATAGATCTTGGTGAAACCGTAGGAAAAATTTTGTTTTCTGCAACGTTCCCCAACAGTGGCATCATGAGCTAGGTCTATGCGTAGTTCTTCTTGCGCAAGTAGAACACAATTTTTTGTGGGCGTAGATGTTGTCAACTTTCTTGCCACTACTAGTCTTATCTTGCTTCGACGGTATTGTGCGATGAAGCGGCCCGGACCAACCTTACATGTATGCTTACGTGAGACCAGTTCCACCGACGAACATGCACTAGTTGCATAAGGTGGCTGGCGGGTGACTGTCTCTCCTACTTTAGTTGGAGCGGATTCAATGAAAAGGGTCCTTATGAAGGGTAAATAGAAGTTGACAAATCACGTTGTGGCTTTCACGTAGGTAAGAAAACGTTCTTGCTAGAACCCTACTTCAGCCACGTAAAACTTGCAACAACAATTAGAGGACGTCTAACTTGTTTTTGCAGCAAGTGCTTTGTGATATGATATGGCCAAAGTTGTGATGAATGATACATATGTGATGTATGAGATGTTCGTGCCATTGTAATAGGAATCACGACTTGCATGTCGATGAGTATGACAACCGGCAGGAGCCATAGGAGTTGTCTTTATTCTTTTATATGACCTGCGTGTCATTGAGAAACGCCATGTAAATTACTTTACTTTATTGCTAAACACGTTAGCCATAGTAGTAGAAGTAATAGTTGGCGAGCAACTTCATGGAGACACGATGATGGAGATCATGATGATGGAGATCATGGTGTCATGCCGGTGACAAGATGATCATGGAGCCCCAAGATGGAGATCAAAGGAGCTATGTGATATTGGCCATATCATGTCACTATTATTATTTGATTGCATGTGATGTTTATCATGTTTTGCATCTTGTTTACTTAGAACGACGGTAGTGAATAAGATGATCCCTCATAATAATTTCAAGCAAGTGTTCCCCCTAACTGTGCATCGTTGCGACAATTTGTTGCTTCAATGCACCACGTGATGATCGGGTGTTTGATTCAAACGTTCACATACAACGGGTGTAAGACAGATTTACACATGCAAACACTTAGGTTGACTTGACAAGCCTAGCATGTGTATAGACATGGCCTCGGAACACAGAAGACCGAAAGGTCGAGCATGAGTCGTATAGAAGATACGATCAATATGAAGATGTTCACCGACGTTGACTAGTCCGTCTCACGTGATGATCGGACACGGCCTAGTTGACTCGGATCATGTTATACTTAGATGACTAGAAGAGGGATGTCTATCTAAGTGGGAGTTCATTGCATAATTTGATTAGATGAACTTAATTATCATGAACTTAGTCTAAAATCTTTACAATATGTCTTGTAGATCAAATGGCCAACGTAGTCCTCAACTTCAACGCGTTCCTAGAGAAAACCAAGCTGAAAGACGATGGCAGCAACTACACGGACTGGGTCCGGAACCTGAGGATCATCCTCATAGATGCCAAGAAAGATTATGTCCTACAAGCACCGCTAGGTGAAGCTCCCGTCCCACAGAACCAAGACGTTATGAACGCTTGGTAGACACGTGCTGATGACTACTCCCTCGTTCAGTGCGGCATGCTTTACAGTTTAGAGCCGGGGCTCCAAAAGCGTTTTGAGAGACATGGAGCATATGAGATGTTCGAAGAGCTGAAAATGGTTTTTCAAGCTCATGCTCGGGTCGAGAGATATGAAGTCTCCGACAAATTCTTTAGCTATAAGATGGAGGAAAATAGTTTTGTCAGTGAGCACATACTCACTATGTCTGGGTTACATAACCGCTTGACTCAGCTGGGAGTTAATCTCCCGGATGATGCGGTCATTGACAGAATTCTCCAGTCGCTTCCACCAAGCTACAAGAGCTTTGTGATGAACTTCAATATGCAGGGGATGGAAAAGACCATTCCTGAGGTATTTGCAATGCTGAAATCAGCAGAGGTAGAAGTCAAGAAGGAACATCAAGTGTTGATGGTCAATAAAACCACTAAGTTCAAGAAGGGCAAGGGTAAAAAGAACTTCAAGAAGGACGGCAAGGGAGTTGCCGCGCCCGGCAAGCAAGCTGCCGGGAAGAAGCCAAAGAATGGACCCAAGCCCGAGACTGAGTGCTTTTATTGCAAGGGAAGCGGTCACTGGAAGCGGAACTGCCCCAAATACTTAGCGGACAAGAAGGCCGGCAAAACAAAAGGTATATGTGATATACATGTAATTGATGTGTACCTTACCAGTACCCGTAGTAGCTCCTGGGTATTTGATACCGGTGCAGTTGCTCACATTTGTAACTCAAAGCAGGGGCTGCGGAATAAGCAGAGACTGGCGAAGGACGAGGTGACGATGCGCGTCGGGAATGGTTCCAAGGTCAATGTGATCGCCGTCGGCACGTTACCTCTATATTTACCTTCGGGATTAGTTTTAAACCTTAATAATTGTTATTTAGTGCCAGCTTTGAGCATGAACATTGTATCGGGATCTCGTTTAATTCGAGATGGCTACTCATTTAAATCCGAGAATAATGGTTGTTCTATTTATATGAGAGATATGTTTTATGGTCATGCTCCTATGGTGAATGGTTTATTCTTAATGAATCTCGAGCGTAATGCTACACATATTCATAGTGTGAGTACCAAAAGATGTAAGGTTGATAATGATAGTCCCACATACTTGTGGCACTGCCGCCTTGGTCACATAGGTGTCAAACGCATGAAGAAGCTCCATGCAGATGGACTTTTAGAGTCTCTTGATTATGAATCATTTGACACGTGCGAACCATGCCTCATGGGTAAAATGACCAAGACTCCGTTCTCAGGAACAATGGAGCGAGCAACCAACTTATTGGAAATCATACATACTGATGTGTGCGGTCCAATGAGCGTTGAGGCTCGCGGTGGCTATCGTTATGTTCTCACCCTCATTGATGACTTGAGTAGATATGGGTATGTCTACTTAATGAAACACAAGTCTGAAACCTTTGAAAAGTTCAAGGAATTTCAGAGTGAGGTTGAGAATCAACATGACAGGAAAATCAAGGTTCTACGATCAGATCGTGGAGGAGAATACTTGAGTCACGAATTTGGCACACACTTAAGAAAATGTGGAATAGTTTCACAACTCACGCCGCCTGGAACACCTCAGCGTAACGGTGTGTCCGAACGTTGTAATCGCACTCTATTAGATATGGTACGATCTATGATGTCTCTTACTGATTTACCACTATCTTTTTGGGGCTATGCTTTAGAGACTGCCGCATTCACTTTAAATAGGGCTCCGTCAAAATCCGTTGAGACGACACCGTTTGAATTATGGTTTGGGAAGAAACCTAAGCTGTCGTTTCTAAAAGTTTGGGGATGCGATGCTTATGTCAAGAAACTTCAACCTGAAAAGCTCGAACCCAAGTCAGAGAAATGCGTCTTCATAGGATACCCTAAAGAAACTATTGGGTATACCTTCTACCTCAGATCCGAAGGCAAGATCTTTGTTGCCAGGAATGGATGCTTTCTAGAGAAGGAGTTTCTCTCGAAAGAAGTAAGTGGGAGGAAAGTAGAACTTGATGAAGTGTTACCTCTTGAACCGGAAAATGGCGCAGCTCAAGAAAATGTTCATGAGGTGCCTGCACCGACTAGAGAGGAAGTTAATGATGATGATCATGAAACTTCTGATCAAGTTGCTACTGAACTTCGAAGGTCCACAAGGACACGTTCCGCATGAGAGTGGTACGGCAACCCTGTCTTGGAAATCATGTTGTTAGACAACGGTGAACCTTCGAACTATGAAGAAGCGATGGTGGGCCCGGATTCCGATAAATGGCTAGAAGCCATGAAATCCGAGATAGGATCCATGTATGAAAACAAAGTGTGGACTTTGACTGACTTGCCCGTTGAACGGCGAGCCATAGAAAATAAATGGATTTTTAAGAAGAAGACAGACGCGGATGGTAATGTGACCATCTATAAAGCTCGGCTTGTCGCTAAGGGTTATCGACAAGTTCAAGGGGTTGACTACGATGAGACTTTCTCACCGGTAGCGAAGCTAAAGTCCGTCCGAATCATGTTAGCAATTGCCGCATTCTACGATTATGAGATATGGCAAATGGACGTCAAAACGGCATTCCTTAATGGTTTCCTTAAGGAAGAATTGTATATGATGCAGCCGGAAGGTTTTGTCGATCCTAAGAATGCTGACAAGGTGTGCAAGCTCCAACGCTCGATTTATGGGCTGGTGCAAGCATCTCGGAGTTGGAACATTCGCTTTGATGAGATGATCAAAGCGTTTGGGTTTACGCAGACTTATGGAGAAGCCTGCGTTTACAAGAAAGTGAGTGGGAGCTCTGTAGCATTTCTCATACTATATGTAGATGACATACTTTTGATGGGAAATGATATAGAACTCTTGGACAGCATCAAGGCCTACTTGAATAAGAGTTTTTCAATGAAGGATCTTGGAGAAGCTGCTTATATATTAGGCATCAAGATCTATAGAGATAGATCAAGACGCCTCATAGGTCTTTCACAAAGCACATACCTTGAGAAGATATTGAAGAAGTTCAATATGGATCAATCTAAGAAGGGGTTCTTGCCTATGTTACAAGGTATGAAATTGAGCTCAGCTCAATGTCCGACCACGGCAGAAGATATAGAAGAGATGAGTGTCATCCCCTATGCCTCAACCATAGGTTCTATTATGTATGCCATGTTGTGTACCAGACCTGATGTAAACCTTGCCGTAAGTTTGGTAGGAAGGTACCAAAGTAATCCCGGCAAGGAACACTGGACAGCGGTCAAGAATATCCTGAAGTACCTGAAAAGGACTAAGGAAATGTTTCTCGTTTATGGAGGTGGCGAAGAGCTCGTCGTAAAGGGTTACGTCGACGCTAGCTTCGACACAGATCTGGATGACTCTAAGTCACAAACCGGATACGTGTATATTTTGAATGGTGGGGCAGTAAGCTGGTGCAGTTGCAAGCAGAGCGTCGTGGCGGGATCTACATGTGAAGCGGAGTACATGGCAGCCTCGGAGGCAGCACATGAAGCAATTTGGGTGAAGGAGTTCATCACCGACCTAGGAGTCATACCCAATGCGTCGGGGCCAATCAAACTCTTTTGTGACAACACTGGAGCTATTGCACTTGCCAAGGAGCCCAGGTTTCACAAGAAGACAAGGCACATCAAGCGTCGCTTCAACTCCATTCGTGAAAATGTTCAAGATGGAGACATAGATATTTGTAAAGTACATACGGACCTGAATGTAGCAGATCCGTTGACTAAACCTCTCCCTAGAGCAAAACATGATCAACACCAGAATTCCATGGGTGTTCGATTCATCACAATGTAACTAGATTATTGACTCTAGTGCAAGTGGGAGACTGTTGGAAATATGCCCTAGAGGCAATAATAAAAGCATTATTATTATATTTCCTTGTTCATGATAATTGTCTTTATTCATGCTATAATTGTGTTATCCGGAAATCGTAATACATGTGTGAATAATAGACAACAACGTGTCCCTAGTAAGCCTCTAGTTGACTAGCTCGTTGATCAACAAATAGTCATGGTTTCCTGACTATGGACATTGGATGTCATTGATAACGAGATCACATCATTAGGAGAATGATGTGATGGACTAGACCCAATCCTAAACATAGCATAAAGATCGTATAGTTCGTTTGCTAGAGTTTTTCCAATGTCAAGTATCCTTTCCTTAGACCATGAGATCGTGTAACTCCCGGATACCGTAGGAGTGCTTTGGGTGTACCAAACGTCACAACGTAACTGGGTGACTATAAAGGTATACTACGGGTATCTCCAAAAGTGTCTGTTGGGTTGACACGGATCAAGACTGGGATTTGTCACTCCGTATGACGGAGAGGTATCACTGGGCCCACTCGGTAATGCATCATCATAATGAGCTCAAAGTGACCAAGTGTCTGGTCACGGGATCATGCATTACGGTACGAGTAAAGTGACTTGCCGGTAACGAGATTGAACGAGGTATTGGGATACCGACGATCGAATCTCGGGCAAGTAACATACCGATTGACAAAGGGAATTGTATACGGGGTTGCTTGAATCCTCGACATCGTGGTTCATCCGATGAGATCATCGTGGAGCATGTGGGAGCCAACATGGGTATCCAGATCCCGCTGTTGGTTATTGACCGGAGAGTCGTCTCGGTCATGTCTGCCTGTCTCCCGAACCCGTAGGGTCTACACACTTAAGGTTCGGTGACGCTAGGGTTGTAGGGATATGTATATGCAGTAACCCGAATATTGTTCGGAGTCCCGGATGAGATCCCGGACGTCACGAGGAGTTCCGGAATGGTCCGGAGGTAAAGAATTATATATAGGAAGTGCTGTTTCGACCATCGGGACAAGTTTCGGGGTTATCGGTATTGTACCGGGACCACCGGAGGGGTCCCGGGGGTCCACAGGGTGGGGCCACCTGCCCCGTGGGGGCCACATGGGCTGTAGGGGGCGCACCTTGGCCTACATTAGCCAAGGGCACCAGCCCCAAGGGCCCATGCGCCTAGGGTTTCCCAAAAGGGAAGAGTCCCACTTGTGGAAGGCACCCCTAGGTGCCTTGGGGGGGGGAGGGAAACCTCCCCTTGGCCGCCGCCCCCCCCCCCCCCCCCCCAGGAGATTGGATCTCCTAGGGCCGACGCCCTCCCCCTTGGCCCTCCTATATATAGTGGGGGAGATAGGGCTTTTCTCCCACGCCTTCGGTTGCCTCCCTCTCCCTCTCCAATACCTCCTCCTCCTCCATAGTGCTTGGCGAAGCCCTGACGGAGTTCTGCAGCTCCACCATCACCACGCTGTCGTGCTGCTGCTGGAGCCATCTTCCTCAACCTCTTCTTCCCTCTTGCTGGATCAAGAAGAAGGAGACGTTACGCTAACCGTACGTGTGTTGAACGCGGAGGTGCCGTCCGTTCGGCGCTAGGATCTCCGGTGATTTGAATCACGTCGTGTACGACTACTTCATCCATGTTCTTTGAACGCTTCCGCTCGCGATCTACAAAGGTATGTAGATGCATCCGATGACTCGTTGCTAGATGAACTCATAGATAGATCTTGGTGAAACCGTAGGAAAATTTTTATTTTCTGCAACGTTCCCCAACAAAAACCACTCGGAGTAAATTGCCTATAATCAGGTTTTTGGATTGTTGGAAATATGAGCAAACTACTACGAGATTTAATCTGAATAAACAGAAGATAAATCATGACCACAGCAGCAGAGATTAAATTAATTATGCGAACTAGCATAGCAGATGAACATATCACATCTAGGGCACATACTAGAAGCATGAATTCTACCACGATCTCGAACTGGAAGGATAGAATCACATACGGTGCAGCGGGTGCAGCACCGCCGGCGTTGACGTTGTCGCCCATGTCGTCGAGGACGAGGTTGCCGAGGTCGGGGAAGAAGTCGCCGTTCGCGAAGTCATCGCTCCAGCAGTCGCGCGGGTGCGCTCCCCAAAAACCTGATCGCCCCTCTCCCGTACAGGATCACGAGAGGCGGGGTTCCGGAGGCCTGCTGTCCCTTCTCGCGGTGCGCGCCGGAAGGAGGGATGGAGAAGACTTGCTTGGCAGCGCAATGATCTGGAACGGTGGTGAGAAACCATACGAAGCGGCGGCTAGGGTAGACATCTGCCTGACTATATAGTGCGGGCCGGGTAGGTCGTGGGAGTAAACCCCACGTCCGAGTCGTCACGATCCAAAAGAATCGAAAACGGTTCGGTAATTAACGCGTCCGTTAATTATTAATTAATGACTCATTAATTTTCCCATGCAGCAAAAATATAGACAACGTGCATAGCTCTATCCTCGGCTCGGCTCAATCCCACAACCCGTGGCGTGTCATGACGAAGCATGGCGAGCGAGGAGGAGGAGCGCGCGTGTAGGTCTCCTCTTCTCATGCTCATACAAGTGGTAGAAGAGCTCACCTTATAAAGAGGTGCAACTCTTTCTCAACTTCCGAGGTGGGACTAAACTTTAGCCTCACTCAATCCACTCACATGTGTGCATGAATGGGCCAAGAGAATTTCAGAATTTTAGTTGGGCTTTGAGCCAAAGGCCTAGTAGCAAAATTCCAACAGGAAGAGGATGCGGTGGAGAGCGAGGTGAGATTGATCGGGAATTTGAGAGACGGGGGGCGAGCAAGAAAGAAGAGATGCGGGAGACAGAGAAGTGGCGGCAAATAATTTGAATCCGAGTCGACCCTGCACCTTTTTTGAATCCGAGTATAAGATGAATCTTTCCCTCTTTCCAACTAATGGCTTCTGAGTTGCTTACGTCTCTCTGCTTCAACTAATGGCACACGGACACACAAAGAGGACCACCTTCAGTTCAGAGTTCTTACATAAAGAGTTCAGAGTTCAGATTACACTACCTGAGCATGGAGATCTTTTGGTGCATCAAGGTCTTTTTTCAATCCAGAACAGCACTTATTTCGAGATCCTGATGTGTTTGTAGTGTGTGCAGCTACAGATCTTAACTCTGAGCTCTGTAGTTGCTGCTTGTCAAGTTGAAGTCTGATTATGCGCAAAAATAAAATAAAATTGAAGTCTGATTATTCTGAAGTTGAACATGCCGGCTAAGTATCACTTTTGGCTCAGAAACCTCGCTTACATTTTTATTGTATATATGCTACTGAATGTGCTCCATCATATCAAACCTCCGGGTCTAGAATGATCCGAACTCTGGTCGACATTGGAGCTGAACTGGATATGGTTACTTCTATTGTCCTGCTTGATTGGCCCATTTATGTCGATGTCGTGTCTCTGTCAGCACACCCATGGATCAGCACAGTGGGTTGCTTAGGCTCCATTGATAAGCTTATGCTTTCAGAGTTCAGCATTGCAACAACATCTGTCATGGCGGGCCGATCTACTGGATCTTCCTGGGCACAAAGCAGTGCCACCTGAGCACATCTCTTTATTTCAGTTACTTCATATTTGTCAAGTTGAGAGAAGTGTGCCAAACTAGGCCAGACGGGTGCATCCGTGAGCATGTTGTTTTTCTTAATTTAAATGCTTCTATTATTTACAAATTCCATCATTATCAATCAACACGAACATTTTGTTATGTCCTAATCATTTCTTAAAATTTGTTAATAATATTGGAATTTCAAATTGTGTATGATTTTTTTACAAACTTGAACATTTTTTCCAAAAATATTAACAAATACCCAACAATTGATGAAAATTTTAAATACAAAGTGCAAACCACATACTTTTTTAAAAATGTATCAACTTTTTTCAAAATGCAAACATTTTTTAAATTTATGAACATAAAATCCAAAAACAGGAATAATTTTTGAAATTACGGAACATTTTTGGAAATTGTAAAAACTATTTGAAAACCAGAACATTTTTTGGTATTCCAAACAACATTTAAAATTCTTGAACATGTTTTGAAAATAATAATAAAGTTCAAAAGGGAGAAATTGAATTAACGAAGAAGAGAAGAAAAAAATAGAAAAAAAATTGCTTAGGCCTCGACCCAACTAGGCGACTAGGGGTGGGCATAAATACCGCCGAAACCCAAAAAATAATTTTACAGTTCTTATTGTTAAGTACAGTTAAAATTGGTTTTTTGTTTTAATAACCGAATTCAAATCAGGTTCGGCATTAAAGAAACCATATAATTGAAATAAAAAAGAACACAAAATAATCAAAATAAAACAGAACAAGACCTAGTAGAAAAACATGAATAAACCGGGCTGAAAAATTAAGAAGGTACATTTGCCACATAAGAAGTCAAAAGAAAAATAAGTGAGCATTATTAGAACTTGAAGTAAACCTTGAGGGTTGGAGTTTGAATCTCTCATGGCTCAGCTTTTTTGAAGATTAGAAAGAAAAGAAAAAAAATGAAGGCGCCAAATAGGGTTTGAGTATGCCATGCGCGTCGGGCCGTGTACGGGTAGTATATACACATGCCGTGTATCGGTGTGCTCGGCGCGAACGACGTGTTTTTTAAGAGAAAGACCATCCCATGAAAGGGTATAAAGAGATCTTCTCTGTTGATGTGTTGGGGGAGGGTTGTACCCAAGCAGGAGTGTTTATGATTTTGTAAAGGAAACATGTGGACAAAAGTCTGATATAGAGGCCTTTTTTTATGGAGATAACTGTTCCAAAACATAAGCAATAAGATGCTAAATTTTGCTAAAACTGGCTTAGGACAACAACAACAAAAGGTTTAAAGGTGGAACATATTTCATTTATAACTTGATGTAGCTGATGGATAATCAGTCCTGTACCACATAAACAAGTTTATCTTCATTTCTTTTTTTTAAAGAGGATGTACCCCTATTTGGGCGATATATGCAGCCATATTATTAATTATTTATGTAGACCTTACAAAGTAGTATATTAGTATGTCTAAAGCAACCATCTTGGCAACACCTATTGCTACTCCTATCTCCTTGATAAAGGGGTGCCAAATGTCCGAGCCTAATACCAAACAGATATCGCACCAAAGCCTACCATCTAAAGTCAGATACCCCATCCTAGGCACATACCTGGACTGGATCGCACACCGGTCCAGCACACTCACAGTGGGCACCACATGCGCACACTGCAAGGTCCGTTACCACCGTCTTTCATCGACCCATCTTCAGAGCAGAAACTGACGCAACGACCATGCCAGGCCTCTCTACCATCGACGCCACCATGACACCAGACAGCGTCACCCTCCTACATGAGTCCATCGTCACACATCAGACGCCTAATCTCCATGGCGCCATGCCATCGAGATTCGTCACCATCAATGTGTAGGATGAAGCACCGCTCCACCAAAGATGTCGTCCACTGGTCCCTCGAGCCCGTGTACACCTCTAAGAATGACGCCTCCAAGGGGGAAACGACACAAGCGCGCCGCCGTCTTCTGAACTATCGATCCAGGGTTTCCCCCGGAGGTAGCAGATAATGGTCTAGAACTTCTCCATGGTGATGCCTTTAAGAAGGGAACGACACCGTAGAGCACCGCCATCGCCACCCTTGGCATCTAGCCAAGAGCAGGTTTTCACCTAGATCTGTTTGAAGAACTTCATCCAGCTTCTTGTGCACGGATCACCGCCTTCTCTGCCGGAGACTAGACCAAAAGGATCCAGCCGCCGCCACCTGACCGGTCGCGGCACCACCATGGTGCCAAAGCAGCCAGCTTTGTCAGGCCCACCACGCCAGCCTGTCGCTGTATACCAAACCCGTCGGCCCTCCAAAGCCCAGCTGGGCCCGATGAGATCAAGGATACCGGCCGCCGCCACAGGGGCGCCTCCCCCGCGGGAAGGTCGCGTCGCCGCCATGTCCACCGCCGGGATCCCGCTGCACCGCGCCACCGGGTCACCGAAGTCCATGTCGCCGCCATAAGAGGACTCCACCGCGAGCGAGGGAAGAAGACCCCGCCGCCGCCGTCATAGCCCATAGCCTAGGCTTCACCGACGTGAACTCGGGCGACGGCGGGAGGGAGAGATCAGGGCGAGATGCCGAGGGCCGGTGGCGCGGTTTCCCCTCGTGTCGCCTAGGGTTGGCGACGCGGGGTTCGGGGCCTACCTTTAAAAAAAGTTTATCTCCACTAACAAAACTGATCTTAATATCTGAAACCTGCACATTGCTCTGAACAATAAAAAGGCCATGATCCTTCCACACGTTCCAATTCCAACCATATGTGGCATTGAACATTTTTCGTCGCATCAAACCTCCGGGTCTATGATGAAGCGAACTCTAGTCAGCACTGTGGCTGAACTTGTTATGGTTATGTCTATTGTCCGGCTCATAGTTGCCATGTTTCCAGTACGGTGGGAACGAGGAACGGGAACGGGGGACGAGAGTCGGGGGCTGGAAAAAATAGGGTATAGTGAGGGTATACATCTCTAGAACGATTTTTCTAAAATGGAAACGTGAGCCAATCAATTCCGATACGATGAATCCGGTACGGTACCATAGAACGAGGAACGTGAATCTTTACACATGCAAGGAACAACTGGCTGGGAGGGACCGAGGGAGTACTTATACAGGGAACTGGCTGGGCTGGGAGCAACTGGCTGCATCATCGATTCATGAAGACTAAAATACATCATCTCCTTCTCAATGGAAAATTTATTAGCAGCCCTGGAGTAATTGGAGAGCAGAACGAGGAGTTATTTAGGGGAGTGGAAAAGAACGGAGCAGAGAGTAAAACGAGGAGTTCGTGATTGATATGGCTGATCTTTTGCTTACTCGATCGATTCAAGAACCAAGACTGTCGAGTCGCCGAACCTGAATCGACGATCCGGCTGCGGAAACGCCGAATCCGCATCGAATCTTACCGAATCGACCCTCGTTCCCGAATCTGATTCCGGGTCGGTGAATCCAGATCGAGGGACGGCCCACCGTTCCTCGTTTCCGGCTACTATGGTCCGGCTTGATCGGTTTATGTATGTATCTTCACCAGCACCCCCTTCACTCAGCGCGGAAGGCTCCTTAGGCTCCATTGGTAAGCTCATGCTTTCAGAGCTCAGCATTGCAGCAACATCCGTCATGGCAGGGCGATCCACTGGATCTTCCTGAGCACAGAGCAAGAGCAGCGCAACCTGAGCGTACATCACTACCTCGGCGATGTCGTATCCGTGCCCTAGTGATCGATCTACGAGCTCATGCAGCCTTCTGCGATTCTGTCCTTCCATATACACCAGGCCTGAAATGTTTTTCAATACAGTTGCCATTAAAGAAATGCAATCTGAATCCAAATTCATACATAATTACATACATATATGGGCCGACTATTAACATTTTAACAAGAACAGTCATAGAACTGTAAGAGATGTCGCCTGGAATTTATGTTCCTCGCCGACGGTATCCCCTCGCTTGTCGAGTATGGTGTTCTTTCGTCCGCTAATGGTCTCCAGAACCAAGATGCCGAAGCTGAACACATCCGTCTTCAGAGAGTAAACCCCTCGAGATGCGTACTCCGGGGCTATGTAACCACTGAAAAGAGGGGATGAGAAAACTGCAATATTAGCACATATGACCCAGTGACTGAAAAATCAGGAGGCAGGTAGCTTCTTACCTAGTGCCCACCACCCTGCATGTATGCTCTTCTGTTACGTCTGGACTCAGGGTTTTAGCTGATCCAAAATCAGAAATATTAAGGGTCATGTCACATTCCAAGATAATATTATTTGGTTTCAAGTCCCTATGGACAATAGATAGCATGGGGTGCTTGTGCAGGTAAACAAGCCCCTCTACTAACCCTTTGATTATTTTGAGTCTCTTAGACCAGTCTAGTAATGGCCCTTTTATTCTGGCTGCCAAATGTTGAAACAACAAACTTTCAGATAAAATAAGATTTATATTTTGCTCTAAATCAAATTAGAATAGTTTTTAAATCAATTACGGTAAATCAGAATAGTAACCTTGTTACATTGGTATGCCGAAGCCTAGCAAGCTGCAGTTCATTGCTGAAATAAGATAACATTGCACGGTGATCGAATCTCTTGATGCCAACCACAAGTCCATGGGGCAACTGATCCTGCAACGATTGCAAATTGAGTTTAGACATCATAGGCATTTACATAATTAGTTCCTTTCTATTTGCTTACAAATACCGTGTATGCTGTAGCAAATCCACCAGATCCAAGATATCTCTTCTCTGAGAAATTATCTGTAGCATCCACGATCTGAAAGTAATTGAACACTGTGAATCCTGGGTAATTTTCTCCTGTGCGCATGCAAAGTTCCACTAATTCTTTGTTGTCAAGGATTTTCTGTATTCTGTTCTTGCAGGCCTGCTGTTCCAGAGTCATGAACAATATATCCTCGTCACTAATGAAATTGCAATAAACATTGATATGGCTAACAGTATACAAATATAATATTAAGATCTTCCATTTTCTTTGTCACGCAGATCATCGATTCATCATTTGTAGAAGCCGCTAGCTTATGAACTTGAAAATATACTAAAATTTAATAGAAGCTTCATGGATAATATTGTGCTGTCTCTCACTGAAGTCCTATCTTTATAAAGCTTCAGATGAGGTATGATGCATTGTAATTCCCTTAACTCAGGGGATTCATCCCAATGAATATGTTAATTAAATGAAGTAAGCACCATTGCTGGCCTGGCATATACAGCAACTGTACTAAACGAAATCTGTAGGAGTTGCAAAATTCAGACAGCAAGTATACATGAGCACTTGGCAACAATGATGCATGTATGCATCAGGATTCAGGAGCTCAGGAGACATGCTTTTTGGCGCCTTCCTGATGCGACAAATAAATTCTGAATTGTTGTGGTATAAAATTTTCTAGACGGGGACATATATCTGTTCTTCTCCTGAAAAGTAACAGTGATTTGGAATAGTTCAAGCACAGCAGTAATCTTCTTTGTTCATGAAAAGAATTTTTATTAGGAAGGAACATACAACAGATGAAAACGTAGAAAGAGATCCAATGTTCTTACATGAATCAAATCCCTTGCATTAATTGACCAATTGTGATCATAATGCACACTAATTAATGGCCAAATCCAGAATCTCACTCGCACTACTGGAAAATATGCCAGTGAAATACTCCTACAAACTTGCAACTAGTAGATAACATAGTTGACAACTTGTATCTTATCCATCCCATCCTTTGCTTGCTCTGATTTTCTCAGCTACTGGAAAACTGCCGACTCTGCTTCCTCTGCTTTGCTTCCTCTGATGTAAGACTAGCACCAAGAAGCTTGCACTGCTGATGATTTCTTCCTCTGCTTCGATCACCCGTGGATTGCAGTCATCCGTGGATTTGCATCGCTTGAGCAAAGTCCCGTCAAACGAAGTATTGTGAAATCAGAGATGAATCCATTGGATCTGTGCCTCAGTACACACTTTTCCGACTAGAGCAGCAGCATGCTTTAAGAAGCCACAGAAGCATACAAGAATAAATAGATACGAAAAGATTACTCAGATGCTCTGCAAAATCCAGACCAACAATTTTCTCATTCATATCGAAAATTGATTACAGTATGACTTGATAGTCGGTACATCAAGGACTTGCTTAGCTCAAAGCTTCACTCACACATACACACAAGAGTTCACCAACCAATGCTACTCGTCAGAAACTGCAACTTTAACTCACCACGACGCCAATGCCTAAGAATCCAAGTCAGCCAAGATTAATTTTACAGGAGGGTCAGCATAGTCTCCAGACGCTAGGCAGCTCACGTGATTACTGTGTGTATCGACAAGTTCAATTCTACTCCTTTTTTCCTGCTACAAGCCGGGTAGCAAACGGGCATTTTGGATTTTGCGGCGAGTGCGTTTTACGCTCTGTCTCGTGCTGGAATTGCAGTACATGAGCTTCCTTTTTAGGCTCATCTGCTTTACTTTGATTTATTGAAAATGCCCTTTATTTACTTAAACCCTTACTTAGGACCAGGTGTGGATGTAGTGTAACTATGCCGTACACATCTTAACAAGGTTTTTGCTGCCTAGCTAGATGGAGACTCTGCTGACACTCTTGTAAAATTACTAATGACTGAAAGGGATTGAAAGAACACTAGAAATCTTGGTGATTAAGTGCAGAACCTAGAGATGCAAAGATTAAATGAAACTCATGTGTGAATGGTTTAGGAAGGACTAGCTTAACTCGAAGGCTCACCCACACGGACTCAAGAAAGGAATTGGTTCCTCTGCTTTGTTTCCTCTCATGCAAGACTAGCACCAAGAAGCTTGCACTGCCGATGATTTCTTCCTCTGCTTCGATCACCCGTGGATTGCAGTCATCCGTGGATTTGCATCGCTTGAGCAAAGTCCCGTCGACGAGCCATCTCGAGGAGGTGAGCTTGATAACGCCATGCGTGCTGTCTTGCTTTGAGCAGCTCCTCAGGGGACTTGGTCACGTCGGAGTGATGGATCCAGGGGTCGTTGAACTGCACCGTGTCCGCCATCTGCTCCATCTTTCGCCGGGCCTCTGCTCTGCTGCGCTCGATGTCCTGCCGACGGTTGGCCTCTTCTTTGGAGGCAGAGCGAGCCTTGTCGAGGCGAGCCATGGTGAGGCGAGCGTTTGCGATCAGTTCGCGCATGCTCATCTGCGGCTTCGATTGCGTCGCGGCAGCCGGAGATTCGGCGACCTGGTTCTTGATTGCGGAGGAGTGGAGCAGATCCTTGCCGCTGATGGGAGACGGAAGCTTGCTGCCGTTCTTGATGTTGGCGGGGACGGCGACATGGAGCTCGCCCCCGGAGCAGGCACCGCGTAGGCGCTTCACCGGCGGCGGTTGCTCGCCGCGCACGGATCCGGGGCGCTTTGGCTTCTTGGCAGCCGCGGGGTTCGCCATCAAGGCGGGGTTCACGCGCACGCGGGAGGAGCAGGAGTGCAGGTCGGCGGAGGCGGCGGCGCTACGGCGCGGGAGCAGAGACGGCGGGAGCACCGTGGTGCCGGCCATGGTCGCGGCAGCGAAGTCGCGGGAGCAACGATCAAACAACGATCGCGAGAGCAGGGATCCGGCGGGAGGGAGCAAGAGGATGCGGTGGAGTCAGATTAAGATGGATCGAGGATTGGGGAGACGGGGGGCGAACAAGAAAGAAGAGACGCGGGAGACAGAGAAGTGGCCGCAAGTAATTTGAATCCGAGTCGGCCCAGGCATGGCTAAAACGCGCACCTTTTCTGAATCCGAGTATAAGATGAATTTTCCCTCTTTCCAACTAAGTGTATTAGAAATCTAAACGCGCACTAATGGCTTCTGATTACTATGCGTCGTTGCTTACGTCTCTCTGCTTCAGCTCAGAGTTCAGAGTTCTATGGCACACACCCACACAAAGAGGACCACCTTCAGTTCAGAGTTCTTACATAAAGAGTTCAGAGTTCAGATTACACTACCTGAGCATGGAGATCTTTTGGTGCATCAAGGTCTTTTTTTCAATCCAGAACAGCGCTTATTTGGAGATCCTGATGTGTTTGTAGTGTGTGCAGCTACAGATCTTAACTCTGAGCTCTGTAGTTGCTGCTTGTCAAGTTGAAGTCTGATTATGCGCAAAAAAAAAAACAGAAAAAAAAATAATGAGTTGAAGTCTGATTATTCTCAAGTTGAACATGGCAGCTTTTGGTTTGCCATGTATGATCTCAGAAACCTGAAGATCAAGCTTGCAAAGATTTTGGTAGTTGGTACTACAGAAACATGTTTATTTTCACTATACAAAACTGGTCTTAATATCTCGAATATATACACTACCTGAGCCGTAAAAAGACCATAATCCTTTCTTACATTTTTATTGTATATATATGCTACTACTGAATGTTCTCCATTATATCAAACCTCCGAGTCTAGAATGATTCGCACTCTAGTCGACATTGGAGCTGAACTCGTTATGGTTACTTCTATTGTCCTGCTTGATTGGCCCATGGAATTAGGGTTGTTGTAGCCTTGATTTAATCGTAGACGGTTTGCATTCGTGCACATACATACTTGGAATTAAATGAGGCGCGCTTGGAAATAACTTACAGTAGGGAAAACTTACCGCATAGGTAACGATCCAAGGAACCATTTTGCATGAACTCATACACTAGAATCCTTTCTTTCCCATGGATGCACCACCCCAATAACCTAATCACATTGGCATGCTGAAGCTTTGCAAGCTGCAATTCACTGTTGACTTCAAGCATTGCTGTGTGCTCATCAGCTCTTTTGATGGCAACATTAAGTCCACCAGGCAACTGGCCCTGCAATTTTTAAAAAGGGAGTTAAAATTAACTTTCTCTAAGCAGACATCCACACTTTATTAGGAGGACAAGGGAGATATGCATTCACTTTGTTAACTTGTTTCTATGTTGGCTTACCTTGTACACCTTCCCAAATCCTCCCCACCCAACTATCATCTTCTCTGAGAAATTGTCTGTAGCATCCAAGATCTGACAGAAATCGAACCTTGTGAATCCCGAGCAAGCCTCTTCCATACGGGTACAAAGTTCCACAAGTTCTTCAATGTCAACGATATTTTGTTCTCGCAGGTCCACTTTTCCTGACTCACAGATAATCTATCCTTGTCACCAATGGAGATTTAACGAACATTGACACTACTAAAAGTATACAAATTATTGATAAAATGCTCCAGTTTGTTTGTGTTTCATGTGATTACTAATGGATTAAATACTTATGTGCTAAAGGAATTTCTCAAGTCCAGAACTGTAGTTTGATTGAAGTTCTTATTTTGTACTCCCTCCGTTCCTAAATATAAGTCTTTTTAGAGATTCCACTATAGAGACTGCATTCGGATGTATATAGACGCCTTTTAGAGTATATGTTCACTCATTTTGCTCCGTATGTAGTCTAAAGTGGAAACGGAGGGAGTACATGTACGATTGCTTTCACTAGCTAGTGCTCTTCCATGACACATGTGCTTATTAACTTCTATTTTTTACCACAATTAAATTCTATGTGGTGACACAAAATTTATTCATGAAAAAGTATGCATGTCTATAACAAAAGTAATATCATTATCATTATCGACATAACGAAGAAATTCTGAAATCCTTGAAACTTACAACATTGACATAAAACTTAAGCCTATTAGATTCCATATATCCGAGTCCATGATTAAGCCCAATAGGAAATTCACTTAAGTGCTTACCTACAAATGGTTGTTCTCCAGCATTGCAGAGTTCAATAGCTCCTTGAATGCGGATTTTGGTTAACTCCAAAGATTTTGTTGGAAACCTAAACGTAGGTAAATCTCATCATTAATGTGCCACCCACCTTTGGTTTCAACAGTCATAAGAAGTGGGAAGCCTAATGCATTTGAGTCTGTATAGCTGAACTTATGGCACGGTTACATAACTTGAGCATGACACTGACTCAACTTAACAAGGAAAAATCATGCTTATTGACGAAAGTGCTAGGAATATGTCAAATCATTTTGTATATTAAGTCAAACAAATTCATTGATCTGGTGTAAATCCTGTAATAATAAGCTACATAATGGAAGAATAAGCTGACCTGATGTGCCGATTCGAACTATCTGTGACTACAGAGAGCACCCCCTCATCAGCCTGCTAGACAATATCAAATATCATCGTTATTGATATACACTAACCAGCACAGATTGTATGATTGAGGTTAGCTGTAGCCCCTCATTCCCCCAATCTCCAATACTTGGTCCACGATTAAGTAGTCCGTTAAACCTGTAAGCAATCCCCCGTAGCTCTAGCATTACTCACTGTAAATTCATATCGAATTGTTTAACTGGCAATTAACAATCTGCAATTGGACCCCAATTCAGACTCAGTTCGACCAAATTTAAGTAAAATCGCGCTGAAATCAGAGATTTTCCTCAACCAGAGAGGTTTCCGGTTTGATATCAGCTCTGAAAATCAGTGGTTGCCCCAATTTTGATACTACTAACCTTGACACGGCGACTATCTGCAGTGGAATTGTCGACGAGGGCGATGAGCGGGATGAGGCGGATGAACATGTCGATCTCATGCTGCGCGGCGCGGAGCTCCTCGGCCATCCGGGCTCCCAGGAGCAGGCGGCGCACATAGCCGCAGTCCTGGCACGCCGTGACCAGCACGTAGCACCGCCGCAGCACGCCGCCGAGCTGCTCCAGCTGCCGCCTGGTGGCCTCCCGACGCATCAGCTCGGCGAGCTCCAGCTCCCCGAGCAGGCCGCCGACGAGCTCCACGTGCTGCACGAGCCGCACGCAGGCATCCCGGTGGCGGCGCGCCACCAGGGCGGCCTGCACGACCATGGAGACCAGCCCGAGCGCGTCCACGCCCATCAGCTGCGCCATGGTGGAGGCTTGCCCCAGCGTGCCACAGGGCGCCCCACAGGCTGCTCGACGGGCTCGCCATGCTCGCTGCTCCCCGCTGCAGTCCTCATTGCCGCCATTGACGGGCTCGGGTGTATCGATCGGTGAGCTTGTGTGTGGATCGGCGACTTTGACTAAGCGTGGTAAATGTGTGGACTGTGGACTTCCGTTGCATTTTTTTTTCAGGAACTTTTCGTTGCCACATTTTCTTCTTAATTTGGGACCAATGGTCTTTTCAAAATAAAAGGACCTTTTTTAAAAAAAACTTATAAAAGTTCATAAAAAATACTCCCTCCGCAAAGAAATATTAAAAACGTTTAGAACACTACTTTAGTACTCCCTCTTATAAAGAAATATAAAAGCATTTAGAACACTAAAATATAAGAGCGTTTAGTACACTGCTTGTAAGAAAATGTGGCAACCAAAGCTTTAGTGTGGCGCTCCAACCTCCAAGGAAGAGTGTTCCTCTGTAAACTGTGGGACAGGCTGCCCCGTCTTCCTGTCGCTCCCCCTCCCCCCTCCCCCTGCGGGCGATCCGGGAGAGCCCCTCTCCGCCGCCAAAGGCCTTTCCTCTCGCCCCTCCTCCCCTCGCCGTCGCCAACGGGCGCTGCCAGGCAAAGCCCACGCGGCGTCGACGTCGGCGGGGCTGCTTTCCCTCCCTGGCTGGCATGGTGCGACGCGGGGCTCGCCCTCCTTGCCATGGCGTGGTGCGGCTCTTGTCCCTGGTTCCGACCTCCCCCCGGCGGCTGGGGGCCTCTCTTGGTGTGGCCTCGCTCCCGTTGCGCCCTGGCTCGCTGTTGTGTGCCCATTGCCGAGGCGAGGCGTGTAGGCTGCGGATCTGGGGTTCCATGCCCAGATCCGGGTCGGTGGTGGTTGGTGGCGTCTTGGGCAACCAGCGGCGCTGGAGGGTGGTGGTGGTGGCGCGTCGGGCTGCTCCTGGTCGGGCGCGGATGGCGTGCTGGCTAGGCTCTAGCCAGCTAAGGTGGATGCGCACCGGCCGGATATGACGCAGCTTTTCCGATGGCCGGGGCGGGTTAGGGCAGCGGCCCGGTGTGGCTGCTGCTCTGGTTGTGGGCGGCGGCGGCGAGGTGGCTCGACTCTTTGGAGCTTCCATTCGCGGAGCTGGCATCACGGCAGCTCGGTGGGTCGGCTATGGTGGCGGATGGATTGCCGGCGTCGGCTCATCTGTAGGCGGCCCGGTTCGACCTTCAATCCCTCATCTCGTCGTTCGACCGCTAGCTTGGTCGAAGGGTTGGCCCTCCCCCAGCTGCGGTCCATCACTCGCCTCGCACTCGGCAGCAGGACCGAGCTCGTCTCGCACCCAGCAGCAGGATTGAGCTTGTCTCGCGCCTGACAGCAGGACCGAGCTCGTCTCGCGCTCGGCAGCAGGACCATGCTCGCCTCGCCCCGGCAGCAGGACCGAGCTCATCTCGCGCCCGGTGCCGCAAGACGGGTCGATGGAGGCCAGTTTTGGCCGGCCAATTGGGTCTCAGCACTGGGGGCAGCCCAGGGATTCGAAAGGCGGGTCCTTTCCGCTCGTGTCTTTGGTTGGGGTAGCGGCGGATCTCGGATGAGGTGGTATTAAGGTCTTGGATGCGGGGGCGGCGGCCCTGGTGGTGGGTCCGCGGTGCTCATGGGCAGAGCCTGTGGCTTGGTGCTGCCCAGTTGCCACGGCCGTGTGGGCGCGCGTGGTAGCCGGGGTGTGGCGATCAGTGGCGGTGAATGGTGCCCGGGGTGAAAACCTGCTCTATCTTCGGACGGACTGGCGGTGGCGAAACTCGTTCCCTTCTTGAAGGCGTCGTCGCGACTCTCATTGCCCGTCGTGTTGTTCCAGGGGAAACTCTGATCCTCGGATCGGGCGGTGGCGGCGCTCCGGTGTCGTCCCCTTCCTAAAGGCGCCGTCTTGGAGCCCACGGTTCGTCATATGCGGCTTCACCTCTTCGCGTAGTGCTAGGAATGATGTTGTTGCGCTCAACGCCTATGTATCCTGCCTTGGGTGTGTGTTGTGGGGGCGTGTGTTTGTATCGAGTGTTGTTGATCGATGGTTTATATATAAAGCGGGACGAAAGCCTTTTTCGGTAAAGCTTTAGTGTTCTAAACACTCTTATATTTATTTATAGAGGAAGTACAAAGGACCCCACACATAATAAAAATTACATCAAGGTTTTTAGACCATCGAACAACAGCCCTACAATGTGCCACCGACGCACCGCTATAACCGCTCCCATATCAGAGTCGGCTTACCTTGTCGATGATAGCTAGGAAGTCTTCGTGCAAGTGAGCACTCTTGAATACCCCCTCCATTTCATAATATAAGACGTTTTTGCAAGCTAAGCTAAAACAGCTTGCAAAAATGTCTTATATTATGGGATTGAGGGAGTAAATCTAAAGCAACTGACATTAAATCTCACCGTTGCGCATGCACGGTAAGAAACTCTAAGCTCGCTGCCCTAAGGAGACGGCAGGAATCTACGTCGGAGCTCCAGATTGACGAACTTGAGGAGGATCGAAGTCCAAAAAAGCCTGTGTAGTTAGAGCATCTACAACCGAACTTGACAAATCCGATGATCCAGCTTGCAAAGATTCCGAAATCCCTAGCTCTAGTGCGGTAGAAAATAGGAACAACAAAAAATGAAACATTGTAGATCTGAATTACAATGTAGCTGATGGAAAACCAGTCTGGTAGTTGGTACCAACCACAGACACATGTTTATTTAATTATTTTCACTCCACAAAACAGGTCTTGATATCTACACTACCTGAGCCGTAAAAAAGGCACATAATCCTTACATTCTAATTATATATTCCAGATGGTAGCACTAAATGTTCATCATATCAAACCTCCGGGTCTAGAATGATTCGAACTCTAGTCGACATTGTCTATAATGATTCGAACTCTAGTCGACATTGGAGCTGAACTTGTTATGGTTATGTGTATTGTCCTGCTTGATTGGCCCATGTATGTCGATGTCGTGTCTCTGTCAGCACACCCATGGATTAGCTTAGCGGGCTGCTTAGGCTCCATTGGTAAGCTTATGCTTTCAGAGTTCAGCATTGCAGCAACATCTGTCATGGTGGGCCGATTTGCTGGATCTTCCTAATCACAAAGCAGTGCCACCTGAGCACATCTCATTATCTCCTTGACTTCGTATCTGTCCCCTAACAACGGTTCCACAAGCTCATGCAACCTTTGGTCCTTCCACATATGCCAGGTCTGGAATGTATAATACATTTGACTTTAAAGAGATGCAATGCAATTTATATGGGCCAGGTATTAAAATAAGTCTTGCTTTTCCACACCCTATTAGAAAAGTTCACAACTTTTGATGCCAAGCAATGGTATAGGTTAAAACTCACCACTTAAGTAAAAAAAATTATAGTAAGCCTATTTTCTAATATTGAGAGCGGATAAAAAATGTTGCTTGAAATGTATGTTTTCACTCACATCTCGTACAAGATCACCAACAGTATCCCCTTGCTTGTTGAGTATGGTATTCTTTCGGCCACTAATAATCACCAGAACCAAAATGCCAAAGCTGAACACATTTGTCTTCGTCGAGTAAACTCCTCGAGATGCATACTCTGGAGCTTTGTAACCACTGAAAAGTGAAACAAAAGATATCAAGACTGTGAGATTAGGACATTTGAAAACAAATGATGGGAATATGTGATTATTAATATTGTAGGCAGCTGATACCTGGTTCACACGACCCTACTCATGCGCCCTTCTGCTACATCTGCTATGTGATTATTAATATTGTAGGCGGCTTATTTACTTTCCCGTTGCTAGTGCTATCATCACTACAAAATACCAAAAACATTACTTTTACTACCGTTACCTTTTGTTACCATTACCACTACTATCATATTACTTTGCTACTAAATACTTTGCTGCAGATACTAAGTTTCCAGGTGTGGTTGAATTGACAACTCAGCTGCTAGTACTTGAGAGTATTCTTTGGCTCCCCTTGTGTCAAATCAATAAATTTGGGTTGAATACTTTACCCTCGAAAACTGTTGCGATCCCCTATACTTGTGGGCTATCAAGACTATTTTCTGGCGCCGTTGCCAGGGAGCATAGCTCTATTCTTTGAGTCACTTGGGATTTATATCTGCTTATCATTATGAAGAACTTGAAAGATCCAAGAACCAAGATTTATCCCTCAACTACGAGGGGAGGTAAGGAACTGCCATCTAGCTCTGCACTTGATTCACCTTCTGTTTGAGTAAGCTTGCGACACCTAAACCTGCTTCTGCTATTCGTTCTGATATGTCGCATGTTATTGATGATGCTACTTCTGCTATGCATGATACTTATGATGAAACTACTTCTATACTTGATACTATTGTGCCACTTGGTGAATTTCTGGATGAACAACTTGCTAGGGCTAGAGAGATTGAAAATATTGAATCTGATAATACTGATGAAAGTGATGATGAAGAATGACTTGTTATTCCTGAGGGTTATGTTTTTGATCAAGAAGCCTCTTTAGCTAGTTTAGCTTGCAAAGATAGATACAAACTTAAGAGGTTATTTGCTAAATGGAATAAGCAATCTCTAAATGCTAGAATGAAACCTGACCCTGCTTTTGCTACTTCACCTATCTGTGTTACCGATAAGGATCATGAGTTCTCTGTTGATCATGATATAATTACTTTGGTTGAATCTGATCCTTTTCATGGCTATGAATCTGAAACTGTTGTGGCACATCTTACTAAATTAAATGATATATCTACCCTGTTTACAAAAGATGAGAGAGCTCACTACTTTTATATCCTTAAAATATTTCCGTTCTCATTAAAGGTTGATGCTAAGATATGCTTTAATTCTCTTGATCCTGGTTGTGTGCGTAGTCCCCAGGATGTTGTTTATTACTTCTCTGCTAAATATTTCCATGCTCATAAGAAACAAGCTGCTTTAAGGGATATATATATAATTTTGTGCAAATTGAAGAAGAGAGTCTCTCACAAGCTTGGGGGAGGCTTCTCCAATTACTTAATGCTTTGCCTGACCATCCTCTTAAGGAAAATGAAATACTTGATATCTTTTATAATGGACTAACCGATGCTTCCAGAGATTACCTGGATAGTTGTGCTGGTTCTGTTTTCAGGGAAAGAACACCGGATGAAGCTGAAATTCTATTGAATAATATGTTGACAAATGAAAATAATTGGACACCTCCGGAGCCAATTCCTGAGCCTATTCCTAAACCAACTCCGAAAAAGAGGGGTATTCTATTTCTCAGTCCTGAAGATATGCAAGAGGCAAAGAAATCTATGAAAGAAAAAGGTATTAAAGCTGAAGATGTTAAGAAATTACCTTCTATTGAAGAAATACATGGTCTTGATTTACCGCCTGTTGAAGAAACTGATGGTCTTGATAACCCGACACAGGTAGTAAAGGTAAATTCTCTCTATAGATATGATAAAGCTGAAATCCCATTTACTAAGTTTGCTAGCCCATGCTTAGATGAGTTTGATAAATTTATGGCTAAGCAAGAAGACTTTAATGCTTATTTTGGTAGACAATTGAAATACAATTCAAATATGCTTGAACACTTGAGTGATTATATGGCTAATGTTAAAGGTGAACTTAAACTCATTAGTAAACATGCTTTTATGGTTACCACTCAAGTAGAACAAGTAATTAAAGCTCAAAATGATTTGCTCAATGAATTGAATAGTAAATATAATGATAATGTTGTTAGAGTTATGACTAGAGGTGGTAGAATGACTCAGGAACCTTTGTATCCTGAAGGCCATCCTAAGAGAATTGAGCAAGATTCTCAGAGAAATAATGTAGATGCACCTAGTCCTTCTAAAAGGAAGAAAAAGAAAAATGATAGGACTTTGCATGCTTCTAGTGAACCTATTGCTGAAACACCTGAGAATCCAAATGATATTTATATTTTTTATGCTGAAACTCAATCTGGCAATGAACCTGAAACTAGTGTTAATGATAATGTTCATGTTGATGCTCAACCTAGTAATGATAATGATATAGAAATTGAACCTGCTATTGATCTTGATAACCCACAATCAAAGAATCAACGTTATGATAAGAAAGACTTTGTTGCTAGGAAACACGGTAAAGAAAGAGAACCATGGGTTCAGAAACCCATGCCTTTTCCTCCCAAACCATACAAGAAAAAGGATGATGAGGATTTTGAGCGCTTTGCTGAATGATTAGACCTATCTTTTTGCGTATGCGGTCAACTGATATGCTTAAAATGAATCCATATGCCAAGTATATGAAAGAAATTGTTACAAATAAAAGAAAGATACCGGAAGCTGAAATTTCCACCATGCTTGCTAATTATACTTTTAAGGGTGGAATACCTAAGAAACTTGGAGATCCCCGTGTACCCACTATACCATGCTCTATTAAAAGAAACTATGTTAAAACTACTTTATGTGATCTTGGAGCCGGTGTTAGTGTCATGCCTCTCTCTTTATATCGTAGACTTGATTTGAATAAGTTGACACCTACTAAAATATCTTTGCAAATGGCTGATAAATCAACTGCTATACCTGTCGGTATTTGTGAGGATGTGCCTATTGTAGTTGTTTTAACGGACTTTGTTATTCTTGATATTCCTGAGGACGATAGTATGTCTATTATTCTTGGAAGACCCTTTTTGAATACTGCAGGGGCTGTTATTGATTGCACTAAAGGCAATGCCACTTTTCAGGTTAATGGTAATGAGCATACGGTACAGTTTCCGAGGAAACAACCTCAAGTTCATAGTATTAACTCTATTGGAAAAATTCCATCGATTATATTTGGAGGTTTTGAATTTCCTCTTCCTACTGTCAAGAACAAATATGATATTCTTATTATTGGGGATGTGCATACCCCATTGAGTTAACATAGTGTTATTCAAAATTTCTCCGGTTCCATGTTATTCAGAATGAGTTCGTTAACAAGACTTGATCAACCTTGTTAGTGGATTCCTTTTGATGATCATGATATGGATGAAACTAGAAGGCACAGCCTTCTATACCCCACTTTTACTTTATGTTATTTATATTAAATAAAATAAAAATAAATAGTTTTCTGTTTGTTATCTGATTATCCGTGCAATATAAAAAATACCCCGAAAATAAAAGTTCTCCAAATGCCCTGAAATTTAAATACGATTTTTTCTAGAATATTTGAAAATATTTGGCACTGAGAACACAGCAGGGGGGTCAACCACCTGCCCATGAGGGTGGAGGGCGCGCCCTACCCCCTGGGCGCGCCCCCCTGCCTCGTGGGCCCACGGTGGCCCTTCTCCACTTATCCTTTCACCCACACACTCCTTCTTCCTCCCCCAAACACGAATAACCAGCTCAAACCCGAGTCCAAGCTCGTTTTGCAGCCATTTTCGATCTCCCTGCTCAAAGCACCTCTCACAAAACTGCTTGGGGAGATTGTTCCTTGGTATGTGACTCCTCCATTGGTCCAATTAGTTTTTGTTCTAGTGCTTTATTCATTGCAAATTCTTGCTGCTTAGGTGACCCTGTTCTTGAGCTTGCATGTTAAATTTATATGGTCAAAAGTAGTTTTGATGCATGATATAGGCCCTAGGCACTTGTAGGAGTAGTTGCTATCAATATTATTGAGTTTGGTTTACTTTTATTTTGAAGTTACTAAAAATTTCAGAATTTCTCAGAAAATGATGAAGAGACTTTTGAGGGGCTCATCGAGCCGAAGCCCGAAGGAAAAGGCACTGAAGCCTAAGTATAATCTGCCTCGCACCCGGAGGTTCGGGCGTGTGAATGGCCTTCCGATGATTTCTTGAGAGAAGCCGGGATTTATGAAGATTTTCATGAATTGGCTAAGAATGCAGGCCTCACCGCTTTCCTCCATGACCAATGCGACCAGTATCTCTTACTCACAAATATCTTTGTGCAAAACTTTCATTTCCATTCTAGGAGCTCACCACCTATGGTGGAGTTTCATTTATATGATGAGTATAAGGAGATGTCACTTTATGATTTTTGTCGGGTTTGATTAGTCCCTTTTGAGGGCAAGACAGAAGAACCACATCGCGATGATGTGGATGGGTTTATTGATACTATCACTGTAGGGGAAACAAGGAAGGTTTCCGATGCACGAATCACTAGCATACATTTTCCTGTTTTACGCTATTTTACATTATTTGCTAGTCGTTGTTTAATTGGTCGCGGAAACTGTGGAAACCTTAGTGTCCCTGATATTATTATTTTGCTCCACGGTTTATACGGTGATAACTCTGTTAGTATGGGCGGCATTATTGCTAAACGGTTAAGTCTGAACCGTACAAAGGGGCCCATCTTTGGAGGCATCTATGCTTCACGCCTAGCTGCATATTTTAACATACCTATTAGGCATTATGAGAAGGAAGAAAAAGTGCTGCCTCATGTTTATCTAGATTATAAAATTATGGTGGCACATGATTTTATTGTTAAGAATAGGGAAGGAGAGCTTAAATACAAATTGTTCTTTAATAAAAATCATCCTGAGACTATTACTCTGCCTGCTCCTTCTTTGTTTGATTTATCTGCAGGCCAGTACCTTGTTCCGTTGAAGGCTATTCACGCCTACCGGAACCTTGCACCAGCCATGGAGCCAGAGCCGGAACCACAAGTTGATCCTTCACGACAGTCTAATTACCAGTGGGATCCGGAGATGATTGTCAGCCAGTGGCAATCGGAGTCTTCTTCTTCTCAGTACGACCCCAACTACTATTATGGATATCCGCCAAGCCAGCCGTGGCCATAGCCCAACTTAGGCCAAAAGCCTAAGCTTGGGGGAGTACGTATTTCTCACCGACATTACATTTATGTTTACACAATTATTGCTAGATGTCGGTGCTCATATTTTTTCATTGTATCCATGCTAGTTTATTTTCCTTATTATGCCTTCTTCTTGTGTGTTTAATGAACCTTAAGAAAAACCAAAAAATTAGTTGTAGCTTTTAATTAGTTTACTTTCCATGCTTGTAGTAGTAATTAAAAATATTTCATATTCTTCTTTTACTTGTTGGGAGCTCTCTGCTACCTCTTGAGATTGCGTTGGATTTCCCCGAAGAGGAAGGGATGATGCAGCAGAGTAGCATAAGTATTTCCCTCAGTTTTTGAGAACCAAGGTATCAATCCAGTAGGAGGCCACGCTCAAGTCCCTCGTACCTGCACAAAACGATAGCTACTCGCAACCAACGCGATTAGGGGTTGTCAATCCCTTCACGGTCACTTACGAGAGTGAGATCTGATAGATATAATATTTTTGGTATTTTTGGTATAGAGATGCAAAGTGAAAAGTAAAAGGCAAAGTAAAAGCAAAACAAGATTAAAGTGATGGAGATTGATATGATGAGAATAGACCCGGGGGCCATAGGTTTCACTAGTGGCTTCTCTCAAGAGCATAAGTATTCTACGGTGGGTGAACAAATTACTGTTGAGCAATTGACAGAATTGAGCATAGTTATGAGAATATCTAGGCATGATCATGTATATAGGCATCACGTCCGTGACAAGTAGACCGAAACGATTCTGCATCTACTACTATTACTCCACTCATCGACCGCTATCCAGCATGCATCTAGAGTATTAAGTTAAAAATAGAGTAACGCTTTAAGCAAGATGACATGATGCAGAGAGATAAATTCATGCAATATGAAATAAACCCCATCTTGTTATCCTCGATGGCAACGATGCAATACGTGCCTTACTGCCCCTTCTGTCACTGGGAAAGGACACTTCAAGATCGAACCCAAAGCTAAGCACTTCTCCCATGGCAAGAACTACCAATCTAGTTGGCCAAACCAAATGGATAATTCGAAGAGACTTGCAAAGATAACCAATCATACATAAAAGAATTCAGAGAAGATTCAAATATTATTCATAGATAGACTTGATAATAAACCCACAATTCATCAGTCTCAACAAACACACCGCAAAAATAAGATTACATCGAATAGATCTCCACAAGAGAGGGGGAGAACTTTGTATTGAGACCCAAAAAGAGAGAAGAAGCCATCTAGCTACTAACTATGGACCCGAAGGTCTGAGGTAAACTACTCACACTTCATCGGAGGGGCTATGATGATGAAGAAGCCCTCCGTGATGACGGCCCTCTCCGGCGGAGCTCCGGAACAGGCCCTAAGATGGGATCTCGTGGATACAGAAAGTTGCGGCGGTGGGATTAGGTTTTTGGCTCTCCTTCTGATCGTTTGGGGATACGTAGGTATATATAGGAGGAAGGAGTATGTCGGTGGAGCACCGAGGGGCCAATGAGGCAGGGGGGCGCCCCACCCTCGTGACCGCCTCTCTGATGCCTTGGCATAGGGTCCAAGTCTCCTGGATCATGTCCGGTGAGAAAATCACGTTCCCGAAGGTTTCATTCCGTTTGGACTCCATTTGATATTCTGTTTCTTTGAAACACTGAAATAGGCAAAAACAACAATTCTGGGCTGGGCCTCCGGTTAATAGGTTAGTCCCAAAAATAATATAAAAGTGGAAAATAAAGCCCAACATAGTCCAAAACAGTAGATAATATAGCATGGAGCAATCAAAAATTATAGATACGTTGGAGACGTATCAGGCATCCCCAAGCTTAATTCCTTCTCGTCCTCGAGTAGGTAAATGATAAAAAGAGAATTTTTGATGCGGAGTGCTACTTGGCATAATTTCAATGCAAATCTTATTAATTGTGGTATGAATATTCAGATTAGAAAGATTCAAGACAAAAGTTTATATTGACATAAAAATAATAATAGTTCAAGCAAACCAACAAAGCAATTATGTTTTCTTAAAGTAACATGGCCAAAGAAAGTTCAACCCTACAAAATCATATAGTTTAGTCATGCTCCATTTTCGTCACACAATAATGCTCTCATCATGCACAACCCCGATGACAAGCCAAGCAATTGTTTCGTACCTTAATAATTTCAAACTCATAAACTTTCACGCAATACATGAGCGTGAGCCATGGATATAGCACTATGGGTGGAATAGAATATAATGATGGGGGTTATGTGGAGAAGACTAAAAAGGAGAAAGTCTGACATCAATGAGGCTAATCAATGGGCTATGGAGATGCTCATCAATTGATGTTAATGCAAGGAGTGGGGAGTCCCATGCAATGGATGCACTAGAGCTATAAATGTATGAAAGCTCAACAAAAGAAACTAAGTGGGTGTGCATCCAACTTGCTTGCTCATGAAGACCTAGGGCACTTGAGGAGACCCATTGTTGGAATATACAAGCCAAGTTCTATAATGAAAATTCCCACTAGTCTATGAAAGTGATAACTCAAGAGACTCTCTATATGAAAAACATGGTGCTACTTTGAAGCACAAGTGTGGAAAAAGGAATAGTAGCATTGACTGTCGGTGTACTAGAGTAGGGGTACCCTAGTATCCCGAACTTGTGCACGGGCAGTCGCAGCGTCCCGCGGCAAGGCTTGCCGGGCGACCGCTAAGGTCCTCCGTGGTTCCTTTGGAGCCATTCAATAACAAAGTATCTAAACCAAGGAGACAAGACCCCGGCAAGAGGAGCTTGCCGGGAAGGCCAACCAAGGCATCTCAAGGAACTTGCCGCGACGCACCACACGTCCCGGCAAGGCCCGGTGAGCGACAAGCTCCCGGACGCGACAAGATGACAACCGCGGCAAGGCACTTGCCGCGGCAAACCTCCACTCTGTACCTGCGCTCCAGCACATCCACCAACGTGTCGCTCTGGGACCCTTCCAGGCGTACGTGGCGGGAGGCTGTGCAGCCAGCGGTACACGGTGGCAAGCGGCGCTGACAAGATTGCCATCGTGGCGAGCGGTGGCGTTCCTGGCGGTCCCTTTTGCACTATTTGGGCGATGCAGACGGGCATTTAATGCCCTTGTCCCCTGCCGTCAGAGTTAGGTATGATACACTGTAGTAGGCGGCGGTGCCAACCGCCACGCCTTTCCATTTTTACCCTTATCTACGTTGCCACCTGTCGGTGACCCCTTGAGCATATAAAAGGAGGCCCATGCGCAATGTAGAGGGGGGTTGGCCAAACAGAACACTCACGCTCGGTCTCGTTAGCTGCTGGTGTGTACTGTAGCACTCAGTGCTCCCGAGCAAGAACTCAATACAAACAACAAAGCAGGAGTAGGGTTTTATGCATCCGTGCGGCCCGAACCTGGGTAAACCGCTCGCGTGCTTCGCCTCGATCTGCTCTTCGTGCGATCTCCGCCCCCCCCCCCTGCCGAACCGAAAGGGGCTTGGTCCGCCGGTCCCATAGGTGTTCGTGGATTAGTTAGAAGTCCCGACATCTTTGGCGCGCCAGGTAGGGGGTGCGTCGAGGTTGTGTGAACCTGATCCGGCGTTCGCACGAGCTAAATCTTCATCATCTTCATCGACATGCCGCCGAAGAAGAAGGCTTCGGAGGCGGCTGCTCCGTCCGCGCCGAACCCACCATCGCCGGAGCAAACGGCTGGTGGGGTAGACACCGGCGGAAGAACGGGCGTCGACGAGGGAGCTCACGGTGCTGCCAGGTCCAAGGACAAGGCTGCGCTGCCCATTGGCAGCGCAGTCGGCTCCCACAACGACCGGGCGCACTCCAAGACCTCGGCGTCCGTACATGCACCGCACCCCTCCCAGGAGGCGCGGGACCGGCAGCGTCATGATACTCACGGTACCATACGTTTGCTGGACCAAGATCGAGCTGGTAGATCTCGGAGTGCTCAAGACCAGCATGCACGCCAACATGCTGGCGCGAGCGGGGCACGGTCGCCTGGATGAGATACTGCTCCTTCTAACATGGTTAGAAGTCCGAGCATATCCAGTTCCTCGCACCGTTTGCTGCCGCCGCCCGCCACTTCAGCAGAAGCTTTGGCGCGAGCTCAACTGCTCCTAGACTACCCTCCAGCGGCGGACAAGATCGACGACTGGAGGGCCACCATTCAGAGTCTCATCGGCTTTGCCAACGGCGACATTCCACGGCAGCCGAGTACTTCGCAGCAGCGGCAAGTCAGCCAGGCACGAGCCAGTGGCGACAAGACCGGTGGGGGTGCAACAACCGTGCACTCTCCGCCCCGAAGGCCAAGATCGCCGACTCGTCGGATCCACCACAACAGCGACTCCATCAGATCCACGAGCTCGTCGCGATCAGCGCCAAGTTCTTCACGAACGACAGCAAGAAGATGCTCGTACTCGCATCGAGCGCCGAAGAGAAGCGTGGCGTCAATCAGACCAGCGCGCTGGGCCCTCTGTCGACATGCATGCGCCAGGGGAACCAGGCGACTTGCCGTACGCGGTAGGTTGCCCTGCGTTTACTCCTGAGCTGCGGCAAGTCCAGTGGCCCAGCAAGAAGAATTTCAAGCCAGACGTACCAGAGAAGTACGACGGCAAGTCGCATCCGTCGGAGTTCCTCAGCATCTACACCATCACGGTGCAAGCTGCCGGGGGGCGAGACAACAAGATCCTTGCCAACTACTTCCCGCTGGTGCTCAAGCTCAACGTCAGGTCCTGGCTCATGCATTTGCCAGAAAACTCCATATCCTCCTGGGCAGACCTGTGCCATCAGTTTGTCGGCGCCTTTACAGGAGGCCACAAACCTCATGGCCAAGAGAGTGACCTTCACCTGCTCGCCCAGAAGGAAGGAGAGCCCCTACGCAAGTACATTCAGAGATTCAGCCGTGTATAGCACAACATCCTAGATGTCCACCCTGCCGCGGTCATCAGCGCGTTCCATCAGAACGTGCGTAACCGCAGGATGCGGGAGGAGATGGCGATGTGCAAAATCAGAGACGTCAGTGAGCTATATGCCCTGGCCAACAAATGTGCACGCACTGAGGAAGGGAGGAAACTCCCCGGAGAGAATACAGGAGCAGGAGGATCTGACAGCGAGGATGCTGCCCCGGCAAAGAAAAACCGGCGGTGGAACAACAGGAAGAAGAAAGGCAAAGATGTGCTAGTCGTTGAGCAGTCCGGCAACGAAGGTGGCGCCAAGAAAGCCAAAGCTGGTAGCTCCGTCAAGGAGATTGCCGCATGCACCAACTGCCAGGCTGTGGCGGTCGCCGACAAGCAGGATGGCACCGACAAGCAGTACTGCAAGGTCCACCGCACCAAGGGCCATGACCTCCAGAGCTGCAAGAAGGTCGAGCATCTTGTCCAGCAGCAAAAGGCTGAATACGAGCGACACGACAAGGAGAGGGCCCAAGGAGGCACTGGAGAATCCGGCAAGAAGCGTGCCGGCCGGGGAGGACGCCGCGGCAAGGCCAAGAAGTGGCAACGAGACAGACCTCCCCGCGACCGCGATAAGGATGAAGATGAAGACGACGACGAAGACATGGATGATGTCGAGACCAGTGAGTAGGAGTTCCAGAAAGCCACAGAGGTCTTGTGCGTTGACGGCGGCGCTTCTCTGCATACTTCGCACCGCCAACTCAAGCAGTGGGTGCGGCAAGTTAATGCGGCGGAACCACCTGTCGAGTCACGCAAGCTTCTAAAATGGTCCAGCACGCCTATTATCTTTGATATTGAGGACCACCCTGATCGCACAACTGCGGTCGGGTGCTTGCCGATGTTGGTTTCACCAACTATCCGCAACCTCAAGGTCACTAAGATGCTAGTTGACGGCAGGGCCGGCTTGAACCTGATCTCCTCCGCTGTACTCCAGAAACTCCAGATCCCTGACAGCGAGCTCGAAGAGACCGGCACATTCCAAGGAATCAACCCGGGAAGGAGCAAGCCGAAGGGGAAGGTCACGTTGCCGGTAACATTTGGCAGCGAGTTGAACTTCAGGACTGAGAGGGTCACTTTTGACGTTGCCGATTTTCCATTGCCTTACAATGGGATACTCGGCCGTCCAGCACTCGCCAAGTTCATGGCGGCCTCTCACTACGCATACAACATGCTCAAGATGCCAGGCCCGATAAGCGTCATCTCTGTCCCTGGTGACAAGAAGGATGCTCTTATCTGCGCCGACAAGATCTACCGAGAAGCGGCAGCCGCAACGGATCGCAAGTCACTTGCCATTGAAGCTCCCGGGGGGAAGAAGAATACCAAGTCCGACAAGAGTTCTGATGCCCACTCCGGCAAGCGCACCTCTTCGGAGTGCAATGCTACCGTCGAGGACGCACCATCGAGCTCCACCGGCAAGTGTAAGAAGGCAATGGCAGCTCCGCCAGAGACCAAGAAAGTGTCCGCCAAGGAGGACGGCACTGGTGGTACCTTCACCATCAGTGCCACTCTTGACCCTAAATAGGAAAGCGCGCTCATTGCTTTCCTGCGGGCGAACGTCGACGTGTTTGCGTGGCAACCGTCTGACATCCCCGGTGTTCCCAGGAAAGTAATTGAGCACCATCTTGCCGTTTGTCCTCATGCGCGGCCCGTCAAGCAGAAGGTCAGGAAGCAAGCAGTGGAGCGCCAAGAATTCATCGCAGAAGAGATCAAGAAATTGGAAGCAGCAGGCCTTGTCAGAGGAGTGCTCCATCCTACGTGGTTGGCCAATCCTGTAGTCGTGCGCAAGGCAAACGGGAAATGGAGGCTTTGTATCGACTTTACCGATGTTAATAAAGCTTGTCCCAAAGACCCATTTCCCTTGCCGTGCATTGACCAGATTGTTGACTCCACGGCCGGATGTGACTTGCTTTCATTTCTTGACGCATACTCAAGATACCATCAAATCTTCATGGCAGAAGAAGATGAGGAGAAGACCGCATTCATCACTCCATGTGGCACGTACTGTTTCATACGGATGCCTTTCGGTTTAAAGAATGCTGGTTCAACATTTCCAAGGGTAGTCCATGTCGCTCTTGAGCCACAAATGCACAGAAATGTGGAAGCCTACATGGACGACATAGTGGTCAAGAGCAAGGACATGGCAACTCTGATTCAAGATTTGGACGAGACCTTTGCAAATCTGCGCAAGATCAACCTCAAGCTCAACCCCGAGAAGTGTGTGTTTGGAGTTCCCTCCGGCAAGCTTCTCGGGTTCTTCGTGTCTCAGCGGGGAATTGAAGCCAATCCCGACAAGATCAAGGCCATCGAGCAGATCGAAGCACCAAAGCGCGTCAAGGATGTACGAAGACTTGCCGGTTGCGTGGCTGCTCTCAGCATTGCCCCTTTTTTTGGGCCTTCTTTTTTTCTTTGGTCTTTCTCTTTTTTTGGGACAATGCTCTATTGAATGATGATCATCACACTTTTATTTATTTACAACTCAATGATTACAACTCGATACTAGAATAAAGTATGACTCTATATGGATGCCTCCGGCGGTGTACTGGGATATGCAATGAATCAAGAGTGACAAGTATGAAAAAATTATGAATGGTGGCTTTGCCACAAATACTATGTCAACTACATGATCATGCCAAGCAATATGACAATGATGGATGTGTCATGATAAACTGGATGGTGGAAAGTTGCATGGCAATATATCTCGGAATGGCTATGGAACGAAATGCCATAATAGGTAGGTATAGTGGCTGTTTTGAGGAAGATATAAGGAGGTTTATGTGTGAAAGAGCGTATCATATCACGGGGTTTGGATGCACCGGCGAAGTTTGCACCAACTCTCGATGTGAGAAAGGGCAATGCACGGTACCGTATAGGCTAGCAATGATGGAAGGATGAGAGTGCGTATAGTCCATGGACTCAACATTAGTCATAAAGAACTCATATACTTATTGCAACAACCTACAAGCCATCAAAAACCAAAGTATTACGCGCATGCTCCTAGGGGGATAGATTGGTAGGAAAAGACCATCGTTCGTCCCCGACCGCCACTCATAAGCAGGACAATCAAGTAACACCTCATGTTTCAAATTTGTTGCATAACGTTTACCATACGTGCATGCTACGGGACTTGCAAACTTTAACTCAAGCACTTCTCAAATTCACAATTACTCTACTAGCATGACTTTGATATTACTACCTCCATATCTCAAAAAAATTATCAAGCATCCAACTTTTCTTAGTATTCAACACACTCAGAAGAAAGTTTCACAAATCTTGAATACCAAGCATGTTATTATTAAGCAAATTACCATACTATTAAGACTCTCAAAATATTTTAAGTGAAGCATGAGAGATCAATAGTTTCTTTAAAACAAATCCACCACCGTGCTCTAAAAGATCTAAGTGAAGCACATAGAGCAAAATTATAACGCTCAAAAGATATAAGTGAAGCACATAGAGCAAAACTACATAGCTCAAAAGATATAAGTGAAGCACATAGAGTATTCTATCAAATTTTAATTCATGTATGGCTCTCTAAAAAGGTGAGTACATCAAGGATGATTGTGGCACACTAACAACCAAAGACACAAATAATACAAGACGCTCCAAGCAAAACACATATCATGTTGGTGAATAAAAATATAGCTCCAAGTAAATTACCGATGGAAGTGGACGAAAGAGGGGATGCCATCCGGGGCATCCCCAAGATTTAACTTTTTGGTGTCCTTGGATTATCTTGGGGGTGCCATGGGCATCCCCAAGATTAGGCTTTTGCCACTCCTTGTTCCATAATTCATCACAAGAATTCACCCAAAACTTGAAAACTTCACAACACAAAACTTAAAGTAGAAAACTCGTGAGCTCCGTTAGCGAAAGAAAACAATAAACCACTTCAAGGTACTGTAATTAACTCATTCTTTACTTATATTGGTGTTAAACCTACTGTATTCCAACTTCTCTATGGATTATAAACTATTTTACTAGCCATAGAATCATCAAAATAAGCAAACAACACACGAAAAACAGAATCTGTCAAAAACAGAACAGTCTGTAGTAATCTGTAGCTAGCGCAATATCTGGAACCCCAAAAATTCTAAAATAAATTGCTGGACGTGAGGAATTTATCTATTAATCATCCGCAAAAATAATTAACTAAATAGCACTCTCCAAATAAAAATTACAGCAGTTCTTGTGAGAGCTAAAGTTTCTGTTTTTTACAGCAAGTTCAACAAGACTTTCCCCAAGTCTTCCCAACGGTTCTACTTGGAAAAAACACTAATTAAACACAAAAAACACAACCAAAACAGAGGATAAATAATTTATTTATTACTAAACAGGAGCAAAAAGCAAGGAATAAAAATAAAATTGGGTTGCCTCCCAACAAGCGCTATCGTTTAACGCCCCTAGCTAGGCATAAAAGCGAGGATAGATCTAGGTATTGCCATCTTTGGTAGGCAATCCATAAGTGGCTCTCATGATAGTTTCATATGGCAATTTTATTGTCTTTATTGGAAAGTGTTCCATGCCCTTTTTTAATGGAAATTGAAATCTAATATTCCCTTCCTTCATATCAATAATCGCACCAACCGTTCTAAGGAAAGGTCTACCAAGAATAATAGGGCAAGAAGGATTGCAATCTATATCAAGAACAATGAAATCTACGGGCACATAATTCCTATTTGCAACAATAAGAACATCATTAATTCTTCCCATAGGTTTCTTAATAGTAGAATCTGCAAGATGCAAGTTTAGAGAGCAATCATCAAAATTACAGGAATCTAGCAATTCACACAAAGTCTTGGGAATAGTAGAGACACTAGCACCCAAATCACATAAAGCATAAAACTCATGATCTTTAATTTTAATTTTAATAGTTGGTTCCCACTCATCATAGAGTTTTCTAGGGATAGAAACTTTCAACTCAAGTTTTTCTTCATAAGATTGCATCAAGGCATCAATAATATGTTCGGTGAAGGCTTTCTTTTAACTATAAGCATGTGGAGAATTTAGCACGGATTGCAACAAGGAAATACAATCAATGAAAGAGCAACTTTCATAATTAAATTCCTTGAAATCCAATATAGTGGGTTTAGCAACATCTAGATTTTTATTTCTTTCAATCCCACTTTCATCAATTTCATCATAAAGATCTAAATACTCCGAATTTTAGAATGCCTTCTAGGTAAAGGAAGATCATATTTAGTTTCATCAAGATTCATATTGCAAAACAAAGATTTAATAGGAGACACATCAATAACTTTTAGATCTTCATCTTGATTTTCATAGGAATTGGAAGAACATGCTTTAATAAAGGCATCTTTGGAAGCACGCATCCTAGCGGTTCTTTCCTTGCACCCATCAATGGAAATTCTCATGGCTTTGAGAGACTCATTGATATCATGCTTAGGAGGAACAGATCTAAGCTTTAAAGAATCAATCTCAAGAGAAATTCTATCAGCGTTCCTAGCCAAATCATCAACTTTAAGCAATTTCTCTTCAAGCAAAGCATTAAAATTGTTTTGTGAATTCATAAACTCTTTAACACTATTCTCAAATTCAGAGGGCATCTTATTATAATTTCCATAAGAGTTGTTGTAGGAATTCCCATAATTATTAGAAGGATTACTAGGATATGGCCTAGGATTAAAATTCGCTCTATAAGCGTTGTTACCAAAATTATTCCTACCAACAAAATTCACATCCATAGATTCATTGTTATTCTCAATCAAAGTAGACAAAGGCATATCATTAGGATCAGAAGAAACACTCTTAGTAGCAAATAATTTCATAAGTTCATCCATCTTTCCACTCAAAACATTGATTTCTTCTATCGCATGCACTTTTTATTAGAAGATCTTTCAGTATGCCATTGAGAATAATTAACCATAATATTATCTAGAAGTTTAGTAGAATCTCCTAAAGTGATTTCCATAAAAGTGCCTCCCGCGGCCGAATCTAAAAGATTTCTAGAAGCAAAATTCAATCCGGCATAAAATTTTTGTATAATCATCCACAAATTCAAACCATGAGTAGGGCAATTACGTATCATTAATTTCATTCTCTCCTAAGCTTGTGCAACATGTTCATGATCAAGTTGCTTAAAGTTCATAATATCATTTCTAAGAGAGATAATCTTAGCGGGAGGGAAATACTTAGAGATAAAAGCATCTTTGCACTTGTTCGAAGAATCAATACTATTTTTAGGAAAAGACGAAAACCAAGCTTTAGCACGATCTCTAAGCGAAAAAGGAAATAGCTTCAATTTAATGACATCATTATCGACATCTTTTTTATTTTGCATATCACATAAATTAACGAAGCTATTCAGATGAGTAGCGGCATCTTCACTAGGAAGGCCGGCGAATTGATCTTTCATAACAATATTCAACAAAGCAATATTGATTTCACAAGATTCAGTATTGGCAAGAGGAGCAATCAGAGTGCTAAGGAAATCATTATTATTGGTATTGGTGAAGTCACACAATTTGGTAGTATCTTGAGCCATCGCGACAAACAAGCAATCCAACACACGAGCAAACAAAAAGGCAAGCGGGCAAAAAGAGGCAAATAGAGAGGGAGGATAGAGAGAGAGGGCAAATAAAACGGCAAGGGTGAAGTGGGGGAGAGGAAAACGAGAGGCAAATGGAAAATAATGTAATGCGAGAGATAGGGATTGTGATGGGTACTTGGTATGTTGACTTTTTGTGTAGACTCCCCGGCAACGGCGCTAGAAATTCTTCTTGCTACCTCTTGAGCTTGCGTTGGATTTCCCCGAATAGGAAGGGATGATGCAGCAGAGTAGCGTAAGTATTTCCCTCAATTTTTGAGAACCAAGGTATCAATCCAGCAGGAGGCCACGCTCAAGTCCCTCGTACCTGCACAAAACGATAGCTACTCGCAACCAACGCGATTAGGGGTTGTCAATCCCTTCATGGTCACTTACGAGAGTGAGATCTGATAGATATAATATTTTTGGTATTTTTGGTATAGAGATGCAAAGTGAAAAGTAAAAGGCAAAGTAAAAGCAAAACAAGATTAAAGTGATGGAGATTGATATGATGAGAATATACCCGGGGGCCATAGGTTTCACTTGTGGCTTCTCTCAAGAGCATACGTATTCTACGGTGGGTGAACAAATTACTGTTGAGCAATTGACAGAATTGAGCATAGTTTTGAGAATATCTAGGCATGATCATGTATATAGGCATCACGTCCTTGACAAGTAGACCGAAACGATTCTGCATCTACTACTATTACTCCACTCCTCGACCGCTATCCAGCATGCATCTAGAGTATTAAGTTAAAAACAGTGTAACGCTTTAAGCAAGATGACATGATGTAGAGAGATAAATTCATGCAATATGAAATAAACCCCATCTTGTTATCCTCGATGGCAACGATGCAATACATGCCTTGCTTCCCCTTTTGTCTCTGGGAAAGGACACCGCAAGATCGAACCCAAAGCTAAGCACTTCTCCCATGGCAAGAACTACCAATCTAGTTGGCCAAACCAAACGGATAATTCGAAGAGACTTGCAAAGGTAACCAATCATACATAAAAGAATTCAGAGAAGATTCAAATATTATTCATAGATAGACTTGATCATAAACCCACAATTCATCGGTCTTAACAAACACACCGCAAAAAGAAGATTACATCGAATAGATCTGCACAAGAGAGGGGGAGAACTTTGTATTGAGATCCAAAAAGAGAGAAGAACCCATCTAGCTACTGACTATGGACCCGAAGGTCTGAGGTGAACTACTCACACTTCATCGGAGGGGCTATGATGATGAAGAAGCCCTCCGTGATGACGGCCCTCTCCGGCGGAGCTCCGGAACAGGCCCCAAGATGGGATCTCGTGGATACAGAAAGTTGCGGTAGTGGAATTAGGTTTTTGGCTCTCCTTCTGATCATTTGGGGTACGTAGGTATATATAGGAGGAAGGAGTACGTCGGTGGAGCACCGAGGAGCCCACGAGGTAGGGGGCGCGCCCCCACCCTCGTGACCGCCTCTCTGATGCCTTGGCGTAGGGTCCAAGTCTCCTGGATCATGTTCGGTGAGAAAATCACGTTCCCGAAGGTTTCATTCCGTTTGGACTCCGTTTGATATTCCGTTTCTTCGAAACACTGAAATAGGCAAAAAACAGCAATTCTGGGCTGGGCCTCCGGTTAATAGGTTAGTCCCAAAAATAATATAAAAGTGGAAAATAAAGCCCAATATAGTCCAAAACAGTAGATAATATAGCATGGAGCAATCAAAAATTATAGATACGTTGGAGACGTATCACTCTCCCGTGTAAATAGTTTTATTTCTTTTCTTTTCTTTGGGGGTCGATAGCAGAAGACCATAATTAAATTGTTGAAGTGGCTCTTATATGCATACTTGTTGATATGAAAAAGAGCCCATATTGCCTTGTATTCTCCTATTTATTGAATGCTTGCAGATTCCAGCTTAGTCCAATGCACGCGCACTACTATTATTATTCACATCGTTCGGTCGTGCAAGTGAAAGGCAATTATGACGATATATGATGGACTGACTGAGATGAGAAAAGCTGGTATGAACACGACCTCTTTTGTTTTTGTAAATATGATTAGTTCAGCGTTCCTGATTTAGCCTATTATGAATAAACATGTTTGCAATGACAACTAGAGATCATAGTTCCTTGTGCCACGTTTGATTAGCTATGAGTCATAATGGTTTACCTTGCGTGCCAACATGCTATTGAGATGGTTATGATGTGGTATGATAGGGTGGTATCTGCCTCTGAATGATTTAAGTGACTTGACTTGGCGCATGTTCATGCATGTAGTTGAAACAAAATCAACATAGCCTTCACGATATTTATGTTCATGGTAGATTATATCCTACTCATGTTTGCATTCGGTGTTGATTAATTTTAATGCATGTTCATGATTGTTGTCGCTCTCTAGCTGGTCGCTTCCCAGTCTTTTGCTAGGCTTCACCTTTACTAAGTGGGAATACTGCTTGTGCATCCAATCCCTTAAACGCCAAAGTTATTCCACATGAGTCCACTATACCTACCTATATACGGTATCTACCTGCCGTTCCAAGTAAATTTGTATGTGCCAAACTCTAAACCTTCAAATAAATATCCTGTTTTGTATGCTAGAATAGCTCATATATCAACTAGGGTTGTCTGTATCGTCCATGTTAGGTGGGTTATTCTCAAGAGGAGTGGACTCCACTCCTCACTCACGAGATAAATGGCTGGTCACCGGGATGCCCAGTCCCATGCTTTATGCAAACTAAATCAAAATAATTGCAAACAAAACTCCCCCCGGGACTCTTGTTAGTTGGAGGCACTCGTTGTTTCGAGCAAGCCATGATTTGATGCTTGTTGGTGGAAGGGGGAGTATAAACTTTACCATTCTGTTTGGGAACCGCCTATAATGTGTGTAGCATGGAAGATATCGCCATCTCTTGGTTGTTATGTTGACAATGAAAGTATACCACTCAAAATATTATTCTCCTCTATTTCAAAACCGAGCTCTGGCACCTCTACAAATCCCTGCTTCCCTCTGCGAAGGGCCTGTCTATTTACTTTTATGCTGAGTCATCATCCTCTTATTAAAAAGCACCAGTTGGAGAGCACCGCTGTCATTTGCATTCATTATTGTTAGTTTACATTGAGTATGACTTGATTGGATCTCTTTTACCATGAATTACAATCTCTAGTCAGTCCTTGGTCTTTAAAGGTGCTCTGCATTTATGTTTTGCGGTCTCAGAAAGGGCTAGCGAGATACCACCTTGTTATATCATATTATGATTGTTTTGAGAAAGTGTTGTCATCCAAGATTTATTATTATTGCTCGCTAGTTGATTATGCTATTGATATGAGTAAACTTGAGACCTAAGCGTTGTTGCGAATGTGGTTAGTTATAATCTTTGCTGAAAACTTGAATGTTGGCTTTACATATTTACAACAACAAGAGCAAACCGAGTTTGTAAAAGTTTTTCTTTATCACTTTCAGTTTGTTAACTGAATTGCTTGAGGACAAGCAAAGGTTTAAGCTTGGGGGAGTTGATATGTCTCCAACGTATCTACTCTTCCAAACACTTTTGCCCTTGTTTTGGACTCTAACTTGCATGATTTGAATGCAACTAACCCGGACTGACGTTGTTTTCAGCAGAATTACCATGGTGTTATTTATGTGCAGAAACAAACGTTCTTGGAATGACCTGAAACTTCACGGAGCAACTTTTTGGAAAATATAAAAAGTACCTGCAAAATATGAAGGCTAGGGGGCCCACCACCTCTCCACGAGGGTGGGGGTCACGCCCTCCTACCTCGTGGGCCCCCTGGTGCCTCTCCGACTCCAACTCCAACTCTATATATTGTGTTTTGGGGAGAAAAAAATCAGAGAGAAGAATTCATCGCGTTTTATGATACGGAGCCACCGCCAAGCCCTAAAACCTCTCGGGAGGACTGATCTGGAGTCCGTTTGGGGCTCCGGAGAGGGGAATCCATCGCCATCATCATCATCAACCATCCTCCATCACCAATTTCATGATGCTCACCGCCGTGCGTGAGTAATTACATCGTAGGCTTGCTAGACGGTGATGGGTTGGATGGGATCTATCATGTAATCGAGTTAGTTTTGTTAGGGTTTGATCCCTAGTATCCACTATGTTCTGAGATTGATGTTGCTATGACTTTGCTATGCTTAATGCTTGTCACTAGGGCCCGAGTGCCATGATTTCAGATCTGAACCTATTATGTTTTCATCAATATATGAGTGTTCTTGATCCTATCTTGCAAGTCTATAGTCACCTATTATGTGTTATGATCCGTTAACCCCGAAGTGATAATAATCGGGATACTTACTGGTGATGACCGTAGTTTGAGGAGTTCATGTATTCACTATGTGTTAATGCTTTGTTCCGGTACTCTATTAAAAGGAGGCCTTAATATCCCTTAGTTTCCGTAAGGACCCCGCTGCCACGGGAGGGTAGGACAAAAGATGTCATGCAAGTTCTTTTCCATAAGCACGTATGACTATGTTCGGAATACATGCCTATATTACATTGATGAACTAGAGCTAGTTCGGTGTCAACCTAGGTTATGACTGTTACATGATGAATCGCATCCGGCATAATTCTCTATCACCGATCCATTGCCTACGAGCTTTTCCTATATTGTTCTTTGCTTATTTACTTTCCCGTTGCTATTGCTACCATCACTACAAAATACCAAAAACATTGCTTTTACTACCGTTACCTTTTGTTACCGTTACCACTACTATCATATTACTTTACTACTAAATACTTTGCTGCAGATACTAAGTTTCCAGGTGTGGTTGAATTGACAACTCAGCTGCTAATACTTGAGAGTATTCTTTGGCTCCCCTGGTGTCGAATCAATAAATTTGGGTTGAATACTTTATCCTCGAAAACTGTTGCGATCCCCTATACTTGTGGGTTATCATACACCTTTGGACAACCAATCTCAGAAATTGGAATCTTCTTTTCACATCCATCTCCAATGTTGATCTGGCACTTTTCCATCTCCGAGTCTCTTCCTTTCATTACTGTGATAGTAACACACCTCTTCTCCTCATACAATATCAACATTTCTTCTACATCTTCCTCAGATTGGATTAGCTGCATGCCTGGCATTCCTACACCTTCTTGCTTCACATAGTACATTGAATCCTTTTGATCATAGCCCTCTATCCCAATAATAGCTAACACGTTGATATATGTGATATCTGATTCACATAAGGTCCTTTCCAGATTGTCACAGCCTTGGAAATGAAACCTCATATCCCATGGTTCATCATCATCCAAACTGCAAGTTCAGTTAGCATTACATTCAGTTAACACCATTCAGTGAACAACAGATTCAGATAACAGTCAAGATTACATTCAGAGAAACAACAAAGTGAACAGAAAATTCAGTTAACAGTCAATCAGTTAACAGTAAATTCACTTAACAGTAAATTCAGATAACACTAAATTCAGTTAACAGTCAATTCAGATAACAGTAAATTCAGTTAACCACAATTAAGCTCACATTCAGTTAACAGTAAAATTCTGCTTTAAGTTAAAACTGAGCTAAGTTAAAACTAAATTAAAACTAAGTTAACAGTGAAATTCAGTAAATTCAGTTATCCATAATTCAGTAAATTCAGTAAAAATCTGCTTTAAGTTAAAACTGAGCTAAGTTAAAACTAAATTCAGTTATCCACAATTAAGCTCAGTTAAAACTAACTGAGCTAAGTTAAGTTAAAACTAAACTAAATTCAGTTATCCACAATTAAGTTAAAACTGAGCTATGTAAACACAACTGAGCTAAGTTAAAACTAAATTCAATTATTCACTTAACAGTACATTCACTTCATCACAATTATTATGTTCAACTATTGAAAATTAGATTCAAACCCTAATTCCTAAATTGAGATTCATACGGAGGAAAGAGTCTAGCTAAACTAGCAAAATCACTCAAAGTGTTCAACTACAGTAGCATAATCACTCAAATTGTTCAACTACACTGCATAATCAAAAAGAGAATTTTGGAAACACTCACTCCACGCTGCCGAGGCCGGATGTGAAGTGGTGCCTCCGCCCTGGATTGGCCTTCCAGACCTGGGCCAGTTTGGCGGCCGCACGTGCCTCAATGTCGTCAGACTTGAAGATGTTGCAATCCTCGCCGCGCTCATCTCCGCCGACGCCGGCGGATCGAGAGGCGCCAAACGTACCAGGGAGCGGCGTCGGAGAGCGAGGAAGGACGGGGCGGCCACCAGCATCGACGATGGCGAGGTCGCGGTCGTCCCTACCGTCACCGCATGCGCCACCGTCGTCAACGCCACCGCCGCCACCGCCGGTCGCCATGCGGGAAGTGACCTAGGACGACTAGATGCGATCTGGGGAAATGGCTGGGTCGGGCCGGCTCGTTAGGTCAGTGCGACGCCGTCTAACGGCGCGCGTCACGGGCGCCGTCTCCCCCTGTCCACGTGGCGCCTAAGATTGGGCCCAACAGGTCAGTTTTTCACTTAGACGCGGCAAATCGTGCGATCAGTGTTTTTTGAAAACTGTCAGCTCAAACGTGGTGGTTTTTTGAAAAAAAAAATGAAAGGTAGTGGTTTTCTGTTTTAGCGTCCCCTAATGTGGTGGTTTTTTGCAATTTACTCGCGGCGGCGGCGCTACGACGCGGGAGCACCGTGGTGCCGGCCATGGTCGCGGCCGTGGAGTTCGCGAGAGGAACGATCAAACGATGATCGCGAGAGCACGGATCCTGCGGCAGGACGGGAGGGAGGAAGAGGATGCGGTGAAGGGCAAGGTGAGATAGATCGGGAATTTGGGAGACGGGGCGATCAAGAAAGAAGAGACGCGGGGCGATCCGAGTTCATATCTAAAACGCGCGCTAATCTGAGTCGGCCCATGCATAGCTAAAACGCGCACCTTTTTTGAATCCGAGTATAAGATGAATCTTTCTCTCTTTCCAACTATACTAGCACTAATGAATTCCGAGTATTAGAAACAGTTTATTAGAAATCTATGTGTCGTTGCTTACGTCTCTCTGCTTCAGTTCAGAGTTCAGAGTTCTGTGGCACACACACGCACACACAAAGAGGACCACCTTCAGTTCAGAGTTGTTATATTGTACACCACCTGAGCATGGAGATCTTCAGGTGCATCAAGGCCTTTTTTCAATCCAGAACAGCGTTTATTTCGAGATTCTGATGTGTTTGTTTGTAGTGTGTGCAGCTACATATCTTAACTCTGAGCTTGTCAAGTTGAAGTCTAGTCTGATTATGCGCAAAAATAATAAAAAAATGAGTTGAAGTTGCTGCTTGTCAAGTTGAAGTTGAACATGGCGGCTAAGTATCACCTTTGGTTTGCCATGTATGATCTCAGAGACCTGAAGATCAAGCTTGCAAAGATTCCGAGATCCCTATCTCCGGATGCTGCAGAAAATAGGAACAACAAGACACGAAACATCGCACGTTTGAATTACAATATGTAGCTGATGGAAAATCAGTCTGGTAGTTGGTACCACAGAAACATGTTTATTTACTTCACTATTCAAAACTGGTCTTAATATCTCGAATATCTGCACTACCTGTGTCGTAAAAAGCCCATAATCCTTGCTTACATTTTTATTGTACATATGCTACTACTGAATGTTTTCCATTATATCAAACCTCTGGGTCTAGAATGATTCGAACTCTGGTCGACATTGGAGCTGAACTCGTTATGGTTATGTCTATTGTCCTGCTTGATTGGCCCACGTATGTCGATGTCGTGTCTCTCTCAGCACACCCATGGATCAGCGCGGCGGGCTGCTTAGGCTCCATCGGTGAGCTTATGCTTTCAGAGTTCAGCATTGCAGCAACATCTGTCATGGCGGGCCGGTCTGCGGGATCTTCCTGAGCACAAAGCAGCGCCACCTGAGCACATCTTATTATCTCGGCAACTTCATATCCATCCCCTAACAACGGATCCACAAGCTCATGCAACCTTTGGTCCTTCCACATATGCCAGGCCTGAAAGAGTTTTTCAACAAGCTTGACATGAGAGAACTGCAGCAAAAAAGAAGGAAAATAATCTGGCAACAAAAGTAAACATCTCGCGAATGTGAACTATAAGAAACCTTGCTTCAAATAGATGTTCAGTTCACTCACATCTCGTACAAGATCACCAACAGTATCCCCTTGCTTGTCGAGTATGGTATTCTTTCGGCCACTAATAATCACCAAAACCAAAACGCCAAAGCTGAACACATCTGTCTTCAGCGAGTAAGCTCCTCGAGATGCATACTCTGGGGCTTTGTAACCACTGAAAAGGTGAAACAAAGGATGTCAAAACTGTAATATTAGAACATCTGAAGACAAAATAGTGGGAATCTGTGATGATTGATATATCAAGTGTAGCTGATACCTAGTTCCCACGACCCTACTCGTGTGCTCTTCTGCTATGTCTGAACTCAGTGCTCTAGCTGAACCAAAATCAGCAATCTTTGGGATCATGTTACAATCCAAGAGGACATTATGTGGTTTCAAGTCTCTGTGGACAAGCCAGAACATGGAGTGCTTATGCAGGTAAACAATTCCCTCTGTTAACCCTGTAATTATCTTGAATCGCTTAGACCAGTTTAGCATTGGCCCTTTTGTTCTGTCTGCAAAATGTTCGAAGAATGATTATTTTTTTTGAATTTTTTCTTCTGCTCTAAACCAAATTACAATAGTTTCAAATCAATTATGATATGGAACTAGGGTTGTTGTAGCCTTGATTTAATCGTAGAGGGTTTGCATTCGTGCACATACATACTTGGAATTAAACGAGGTACGCTTGGAAATAACTTACATTAGGGAAAACTTACCATATATGTAACGATCCAAGGAACCATTTTTCATGAAGTCATACACTAGAATCCTTTCTTTCCCATGGATGCACCACCCCAATAACCTAATCACATTGGCATGCTGAAGCTTTGCAAGCTGCAATTCACTGTTGACTTCAAGCATTGCTGCGTGCTCATCAGCTCTTTTGATGGCAACATTAAGTCCACCAGGCAACTGGCCCTGTAATTTTTTTTAAAAAGGAGTTAAAATTAACTTTCTCTAAGCGGACATCCACACTTTATTAGGAGGACAAGGGAGATATGCATTCACTTTGTTAACTTGTTGTTATGTTGGCTTACCTTGTACACCTTCCCAAATCCTCCCCACCCAACTATCATCTTCTCTGAGAAATTTTCTGTAGCATCCAAGATCTGACAGAAATCGAACCTTGTGAATCCTGCGCAAGCCTCTTCCATACGGGTACAAAGCTCCACAAGTTCTTCAATGTCAACGATATTCTGTTCTCGCAGGTCCACTTTTCCTGACTCACAGATAATCTACCCTTGTCACCAATGGAGATTTAACAAACATCGACACTACAAAAAGTATAAAAAAATATTGAGAGAATGATCCAGTTTGTTTGTGTTTCATGTGGTTACTAATGGAGTAAGTATGTGCTAAAGGAATTTCTCAAGTACAGAACTCTATGTTCGGTCTAATATTTGTTTACAGAGGTAGTATCATACATGTATGATTGCTTCCAGTAGCTAGTGCTCTTTCATGACGTGCTAAATAACTTCTATTTTACTACAGTTAAATTCATGAAAAAGTATGCATGTGTAACAAAAGTCATATCAAAATCATTCATATGGATACAATGACGCAATCCGAAATCCTTGAAGCATATAGCATTGACATGAAACCTCAGTCAATTAGTTTCCACATCTGAGTCCACGATTAAGCGCATTAGGAAATTCACAGAAGAGCGAGCTTACCTACAAATGGGTGTTCTCCAATACCGCAGAGTTTGGTAGCTCCTTTGTTTGGAATCCTAAATGTAGGAAAATTTCATCATTCTTGTGCCACCCAGCTTTGGTTTCAATAGTCATAAGAAGTGGGAAACTTCATGCATTTGACTATTTGAGTCTGTATAACTGAACTTATGGCATAGTGCATAACTTGAGCATGACATTAACTTGAATATTGCAAATCATTTTGCATCTTAAGTAAAACAAATTCATTGATGTGGCGTACATCCTGTAATAATAAGCTACATAATGGAAGAATAATCTGACCTGATGTGACGATTTGAACTATCTGTGACTACAGTGAGCACCCCCTCATCAGCCTGCTAGACAATATCAAATATCATCGTTATTGATGTACAACTAACCAGCACAGATTGTATGGTTGAGGTTAGCTGTAATCTCCAATCCTATTGGTCCACGATTAATTAGCCCGTTAAATCCGTAAGCAATCCCCCGTAGCTCTAGCATTACTCACTGTAAATTAAGGATATCGAATTGTTTAACTGGCAATTAACATTTAACAATCTGCAATTGGACCCCAATTCAGACTCAGTTCGACCGAATTTAAGTAAAATTGCTCTGAAATCAGAGGTTTCAGTTTTGATATCAGCTCTGAAATCACTGGTTGCCCCAATTTTGATACTGCTTACTAACCTTGACACGGCGACTATCTGCAGTGGAATTGTCGACGAGGGCGATGAGCGGGATGAGGCGGATGAACATGTCGATCTCATGCTGCGCGGCGCGGAGCTCCTCGGCCATCCGGGCTCCTAGGAGCAGGCGGCGCAGGTAGCCGCAGTCCTGGCACGCCGTGACGAGCGCGTAGCACCGCCGCAGCGCGCCGCCGAGCTGCTCCAGCGGCCGCCTGGTGGCCTCCCGACGCATCAGCTCGGCGAGCTCCAGCTCCCCGAGCAGGCCGCCGACGAGCTCCACGTGCTGCGCGAGCCGCACGCAGGCATCCCGGTGGCGGCGCGCCACCAGGGCGGCCTGCACGACCATGGAGACCAGCCCGAGCGCGTCCACGCCCATCAGCTGCGCCATGGTGGAGGCTTGCCCCAGGGCGCCCCACAGGCTGCTCGACGGGCTCGCCATGCTCGCTGCTCCCCGCTGCAGTCCTCATTGCCGCCATTGACGGGCTCGGGTGTATCTATCGGTGAGCTTGTGTGTGGATCGGTGACTTTGACTAAGCGTGGTAAATGTGTGGACTGTGGACTTCCGTTGCATTTTTTTTCAGGAACTTTTCGTTGCCACATTTTCTTCTTAATTTGGGACCAATGGTCTTTTCAAAATAAAAGGACCTTTTTTTAAAAAAACTTATAAAAGTTCATAAAAAATACTCCCTCCGCAAAGAAATATTAAGAACGTTTAGAACACTACTTTAGTACTCCCTCTTATAAAGAAATATAAGAGCATTTAAAACACTAAAATATAAGAGCGTTTAGTACACTGCTTGTAAGAAAATGTGGCAACCAAAACTTTAGTGTGGCGCTCCAACCTCCAAGGAAGAGTGTTCCTCTGTAAACTGTGGGACAGGCTGCCCCGTCTTCCTGTCGCTCCCCCTCCCCCCCCCCCCTGCGGGCGATCCGAGAGAGCACCTCTCCGCCGCCAAAGGCCTTTTCTCTCGCCATCGCCAACGGGCGCTGCCAGGCAAAGCCCACGCGGCGTCGACGTCGGCGGGGCTGCTTTCCCTACCTGGCTGGCGTGGTGCGACGCGGGGCTCGCCCTCCTTGCCATGGCGTGGTGCGGCTCTTGTCCCTGGCTCCGACCTCCCCCCGGCGGCTGGGGGCCTCTCCTGGTGTGGCCTCGCTCCCGTTGCGCCCTGGCTCGCTGTTGTGTGCCTGTTGCCGAGGCGGGGCGTGTAGGCTGCGGATCTGGGGTTCCATGCCCAGATCCGGGTCGGTGGTGGTTGGTGGCGTCTTGGGCAACTGGCGGCGCTGGAGGGTGGTGGTGGCGGCGCGTCGGGCTGCTCCTGGTCGGGCGCGGATGGCATGCTGGCTAGGCTCTGGCCAGCTAAGGTGGATGCGCGTCGGCCGGATATGACGCAACTTTTCCGATGGCCGGGGCGGGTTAGGGCAGCGGCCCGGTGTGGCTGCTGCTTTGGTTGTGGGCGGCGGCGGCGAGGTGGCACGACTCTTTGGAGCTTCCATTCGCGGAGCTGGCATCACGGCAGCTCGGCGGGTCGGCTACGGTGGCAGATGGATTGCCGGCGCCGGCCGGTCTGTAGGCGGCCCGGTTCGACCTTCAATCCCTTATCTCGTCGTTCGACCGCTAGCTTGGTCGAAGGGTTGGCCCTCCCCCAGCTGCGGTCCATCACTCCCGCGCACTCGGCAGCAGGACCGAGTTCATCACGCACCCAGCAGCAGGACTGAGCTTGTCTCGCGCCTGACAGCAGGACCGAGCTCGTCTCGCGCTCGGCAGCAGGACCATGCTCGCCTCACCCCGGCAGCAGGACCGAGCTCATCTCGCGCCCGGTGCCATCGATGGAGGCCAGTTTTGGCCGGCCAATTGGGTCTCAGCACTGGGGGCAGCCCAGGGGTGCGAAAGGCGGGTCCTTTCCGCTTGTGTCTTTGGTTGGGGTAGCGGTGGATCTCGGATGAGGTGGTGTTAAGGTCTTGGATGCCGGGGCGGCGGCCCTGGTGGTGGGTCCGCGGTGCTCATGGGCAGAGCCTGTGGCTTGGTGCTGCCCAGTTGCCACGGCCGTGTGGGCGGCGTGGTAGCTGGGGTGTGGCGATCAGTAGCGGTGAATGGTGCCCGGGGTGAAAACCTGCTCTATCTCCGGACGGACCGGCGGTGCCGAAACTCGTTCCCTTCTTGAAGGCGTCGTCGCGGCTCTCATTGTCCGTTGTGGTTTTCCAGGGGAAACTCTGATCCTCGGATCGGGCGGTGGCGGCGCTCTGGTGTCGTCCCCTTCCTAAAGGCGTCGCCTTGGAGCCCACGATTCGTCATATGCGGCTTCACCTCTTCGCGTAGTGCTAGGAATGATGTTGTTGCCATCAACGCATATGTATCCTGCCTTGGGTGTATGTTGTGGGGGCGTGTGTTTGTATCGAGTGTTGTTGATCGATGGTTTATATATAAAGCGGGACGAAAGCCTTTTTCGGTAAAGCTTTAGTGTTCTAAACACTCTTATATTTATTTATAGAGGAAGTACAAAGGACCCCACACATAATAAAAATTACATCAAGGTTTCTAGACCATCGAACAACAGCCCTACAATGTGCCACCAATGCACCGCTATAACCGCTCCCATATCAGAGTCGGCTTACCTTGTCGATGATAGCTAGGAAGTCTTCGTGCAAGTGAGCACTCTTGAATACCCCCTCCATTCCATAATATAAGACGTTTTTGCAAGCTAAGCTAAAACAGCTTGCAAAAATGTCTTATATTATGGGACTGAGGGAGTAAATCTAAAGCAACTGACATCAAATCTCGCCGTTGCGCATGCACGGTAAGAAACTCTAAGCTCGCTGCCCTAAGGAGACGGCAGGAATCTACGCCGGAGCTCCAGATTGACGAACTTGAGGAGGATCGAAGTCCAAATAAGCCTGTGTAGTTAGAGCATCTACAACCGAACTTGGCAAATCCGATGATCCAGCTTGCAAAGATTCCGAGATCCCTAGCTCTGGTGCCGTAGAAAATAGGAACAACAAAAAATGAAACATTGTAGGTCTGAATTACAATGTAGCTGATGGAAAACCAGTCTGGTAGCTCGTACCAACCACAAACACATGTTTATTTAATTATTTTCACTCCACAAAACAGGTCTTGATATCTACACTACCCGAGCCGTAAAAAGGCACATAATCCTTACATTCTAATTATATATTCCAGATGGTAGCACTAAATGTTCATCATATCAAACCTCCGGGTCTAGAATGATTCGAACTCTAGTCGACATTGTCTAGAATGATTCGAACTCTAGTCGACATTGGAGCTGAACTTGTTATGGTTATGTGTATTGTCCTGCTTGATTGGCCCATGTATGTCGATGTCGTGTCTCTGTCAGCACACCCATGGATTAGCTTAGCGGGCTGCTTAGGCTCCATTGGTAAGCTTATGCTTTCAGAGTTCAGCATTGCAGCAACATCTATCATGGTGGGCCGATTTGCTAGATCTTCCTGAGCACAAAGCAGTGCCACCTGAGCACATCTCATTATCTCCGTGACTTCGTATCTGTCCCCTAACAACGGATCCACAAGCTCATGCAACCTTTGGTCCTTCCACATATGCCAGGTCTAAAATGTATAATACATTTGACTTTAAAGAGATGCAATGCAATTTATATGGGCCAGGTATTAAAATAAGTCTTGCTTTTCCACACCCTATTAGAAAAGTTCACAACTTTTGATGCCAAGCAATGGTATAGGTTAAAACTCACCACTTAAGTAAAAAAATGTAGTAAGCCTATTTTCTAATATTGAGAGCGGATAAAAAATGTTGCTTGAAATGTATGTTTTCACTCACATCTCGTACAAGATCACCAACAGTATCCCCTTTCTTGTTGAGTATGGTATTCTTTCGGCCACTAATAATCACCAGAACCAGAATGCCAAAGCTGAACACATCTGTCTTCGTCGAGTAAACTCCTCGAGATGCATACTCTGGAGCTTTGTAACCACTGAAAAGTGAAACAAAAGATGTCAAGACTGTGAGATTAGGAAATTTGAAAACAAATGATGGGAATATGTGATTATTAATATTGTAGGCAGCTGATACCTGGTTCACACGACCCTACTCGTGCGCCCTTCTGCTACATCTGCTATGTGATTATTAATATTGTAGGCAGCTTACTTACTTTCCCGTTGCTATTGCTATCATCACTACAAAATACCAAAAACATTACTTTTACTACCGTTACCTTTTGTTACCGTTACCACTACTATCATATTACTTTGCTACTAAATACTTTGCTGCAGATACTAAGTTTCCAGGTGTGGTTGAATTGACAACTCAGCTGCTAATACTTGAGAGTATTCTTTGGCTCCCCTTGTGTCGAATCAATAAATTTGGGTTGAATACTTTACCCTCGAAAACTGTTGTGATCCCCTATACTTGTGGGTTATCAAGACTATTTTCTGGCACCGTTGCCAGGGAGCATAGCTCTATTCTTTGAGTCACTTGGGATTTATATCTGCTTATCATTATGAAGAACTTGAAAGATCCAAGAACCAAGATTTATACCTCAACTACGATATAGCTACCCTGTTTACTAAAGATGAGAGAACTCGCTACTTTTATATCCTTAAAATATTTCCGTTCTCATTAAAGGTTGATGCTAAGATATGCTTTAATTCTCTTGATCCTGGTTGTGTGCGTAGCCCCCAGGATGTTGTTTATTACTTCTCTGCTAAATATTTCCATGCTCATAAGAAACAAGCTGCTTTAAGGGATATATATATATATATATATATATATATATATATATATATATACAATTTTGTGCAAATTGAAGAAGAGAGTCTCCCACAAGCTTGGGGGAGGCTTCTCCAATTACTTAATGCTTTGCCTGACCATCCTCTTAAGGAAAATGAAATACTTGATATCTTTTATAATGGACTAACCGATGCTTCCAGAGATTACCTCGATAGTTGTGCTGGTTCTGTTTTCAGGGAAAGAACACCGTATGAAGCTGAAATTCTATTGAATAATATGTTGACAAATGAAAATAATTGTTCACCTCCGGAGCCAATTCCTGAGCCTATTCCTAAACCAACTCCGAAAAAGAGGGGTATTCTATTTCTCAGTCCTGAAGATATGCAAGAGGCAAAGAAATCTATGAAAGAAAAGGGTATTAAAGCTGAAGATGTTAATAAATTACCTCCTATTGAAGAAATACATGATCTTGATTTACCGCTTGTTGAAGAAACTGATGGTCTTGATAACCCGACACAGGTAGTAAAGGTAAATTCTCTCTATAGATATGATAAAGCTGAAATCCCATTTACTAAGTTTGCTAGCCCATGCTTAGATGAGTTTGATAAATTTATGGCTAAGCAAGAAGACTTTAATGCTTATTTTGGTAGACAATTGAAATACAATTCAAATATGCTTGAACACTTGGGTGATTATATGGCTAATATTAAAGGTGAACTTAAACTCATTAGTAAACATGCTTCTATGGTTACCACTCAAGTAGAACAAGTACTTAAAGCTCAAAATGATTTGCTCAATGAATTGAATAGTAAAGATAATGATAATGTTGTTAGAGTTATGACTAGAGGTGGTAGAATGACTCAGGAACCTTTGTATCCTGAAGGCCATCCTAAGAGAATTGAGCAAGATTCTCAGAGAAATAATGTAGATGCACCTAGTCCTTCTAAAAGGAAGAAAAAGAAAAATGATAGGACTTCGCATGCTTCTATTGAACCTATTGCTGAAACACCAAAGAATCCTAATGATATTTATATTTTTGATGCTGAAACTCAATCTGGTAATGAACCTGAAACTAGTGTTAATGATAATGTTCATCTTGATGCTCAACCTAGTAATGATAATGATATAGAAATTGAACCTGCTATTGATCTTGATAACCCACAATTAAAGAATCAACATTATGATAAGAAAGACTTTGTTGCTAGGAAACACGGTAAAGAAAGAGAACCATGGGTTCAGAAACCCATGCCTTTTCCTCCCAAACCATCCAAGAAAAAGGATGATGAGGATTTTGAGCGCTTTGCTGAATGATTAGACCTATCTTTTTGCGTATGCGATTAACTGATATGCTTAAAATGAATCCATATGCCAAGTATATGAAAGAAATTGTTACAAATAGAAGAAAGATACCGGAAGCTAAAATTTCCACCATGCTTGCTAATTATACTTTTAAGGGTGGAATACCTAAGAAACTTGGAGATCCCGGTGTACCCACTATACCATGCTCTATTAAAAGAAACTATGTTAAAACTGCTTTATGTGATCTTGGAGCCGGTGTTAATGTCATGCCTCTCTCTTTATGTCATAGACTTGATTTGAATAAGTTGACACCTACTAAAATATCTTTGCAAATGGCTGATAAATGAACTGCTATACCTGTCGGTATTTGTGAGGATGTGCCTATTGTAGTTGCAAACGTTACTATTTTAACGGACTTTGTTATTCTTGATATTCCTAAGGACGATAGTATGTCTATTATTCTTGGAAGACCCTTTTTAAATACTGCAGGGGCTGTTATTGATTGCACTAAAGGCAATGTCACTTTTCATGTTAATGGTAATGAGCATACGGTACACTTTCCGAGGAAACAACCTCAAGTTCATAGTATTAACTCTATTGGAAAAATTCTATCGATTATATTTGGAGGTTTTGAATTTCCTCTTCCTACTGTTAAGAAGAAATATGATATTCTTATTATTGGGGATGTGCATACCCCATTGAGGTAACATAGTGTTATTCGAAATTTCTCCGGTTCCATGTTATTCGGAATGAGTTCGTTAACAAGACTTGATCAACCTTGTTAGTGGATTCCTTTTGATGATCATGAGATGGATGAAACTAGAAGGCACAACCTTCTATACCCCACTTTTACTTTCTGTTATTTATATTAAATAAAATAAAAATAAATATTTTTCTGTTTGTTATCTGATTATCCGTGCAATATAAAAAATACCCCGAAAATAAAAGTTCTCCAAATGCCCTGAAATTTAAATATGATTTTTTCTAGAGTATTTGAGAATATTTGGCACCGAGAACACAGCTGGGGGGTCAACCACCTGCCCACGAGGGTGGAGGGCGCGCCCTACCCTCTTGGGCACGCTCCCCTACCTCGTGGGCCCACGGTGGCCCTTCTCCACTTATCCTTTCACCCACACACTCCTTCTTCCTCCCCCAAACACGAATAACGAGCTCAAACCCGAGTCCAAACTCGTTTTGCTGCCATTTTCGATCTCCCTGCTCAAAGCACCTCTCACAAAACTGCTTGGGGAGATTGTTCCTTGGTATGTGACTCCTCCATTGGTCCAATTAGTTTTTGTTCTAGTGCTTTATTCATTGCAAATTCTTGCTGCTTAGGTGACCCTATTCTTGAGCTTGCATGTCAAATTTACAGGGTCAAAAGTAGTTTTGATGCATGATATAGGCCCAGGCACTTGTAGGAGTAGTTGCTATCAATATTATTGAGTTTGGTTTACTTTTATTTTGAAGTTAATAAAATTTCATAATTTTTCAGAAAATGACGAAGAGACTTTTGAGGGGCTCATCGAGCCGAAGCCCGAAGGAAAAGGCACCGAAGCCTAAGTATAATCTGCCTCGCACCCGGAGGTTCCGGCGTGTGAATGGCCTTCCGATGATTTCTTGAGAGCAGCCGGGATTTATGAAGATTTTCATGAATTGGCTAAGAATGCAGGCCTCACCGCTTTCCTCCACGACCAATGCGATCAGTATCTCTTACTCACAAATATCTTTGTGCAAAACTTTCATTTCCATTCTAGGAGCTCACCACCTATGGTGGAGTTTCATTTATATGATGAGTATAAGGAGATGTCACTTTATTATTTTTGTCGGGTTTGATTAGTCCCTTTTGAGGGCAAGACAGAAGAATCACATCGCGATGATGTGGATGGGTTTATTGATACTATCACTGTAGGGGAAACAAGGAAGGTTTCTGATGCACGAATCACTAGCATACATTTTCCTGTTTTACGCTATTTTGCATTATTTGCTAGTCGTTGTTTAATTGGTCGCAGAAACTGTGGAAACCTTAGTATCCCTGATATTATTATTTTGCTCCATGGTTTATACGGTGATAACTCTGTTAGTATGGGCGGCATTATTGCTAAACGGTGAAGTCTGAACCGTACAAAGGGGCCCATCTTTGGAGGCATCTATGCTTCACGCCTAGCTGCACATTTTAACATACCTATTAGGCATTATGAGAAGGAAGAAAAAGTGCTGCCTCATGTTTATCTAGATTATAAAAGTATGGTGGCACATGATTTTATTGTTAAGAATAGGGAAGGAGAGCTTAAATACAAATTGTTCTTTAATAAACATCATCCTGAGACTATTACTCTGCCTGCTCCTTCTTTGTTTGATTTATCTGCAGGCCAGTACCTTGTTCCGTTGAAGGCTATTCACGCCTACCGGAACCTTGCACCAGCCATGGAGCCAGAGCCGGAACCACAAATTGATCCTTCACGACAGTCTAATTACCAGTGGGATCCGGAGATGATTGTCAGCCAGTGGCAATCGGAGTCTTCTTCTTCTTCTCAAGACGACCCCAACTACTATTATGGATATCCGCGAGGCCAGCCGTGGCCATAGACCAACTTAGGCCAAAAGCCTAAGCTTGGGGGAGTACGTATTTCTCACCGACATTACATTTATGTTTACACAATTATTGCTAGATGTCGGAGCTCATATTTTTTCATTGTATCATCCATGCTAGTTTATTTTCCTTATTATGCCTTCTTCTTGTGTGTTTAATGAACCTTAAGAAAAACCAAAAAATTAGTTGTAGCTTTTAATTAGTTTACTTTCCATGCTTGTAGTAGTAATTAAAAAGAAAACCCCAAAAGATTTCATATTCTTCTTTTACTTGTTGGGAGCTCTCTGCTACCTCTTGAGCTTGCGTTGGATTTCCCCGAAGAGGATGGGATGATGCAGCAGAGTAGCATAAGTATTTCCCTCAGTTTTTGAGAACCAAGGTATCAATCCAGTAGGAGGCCACGCTCAAGTCCCTCGTACCTGCACAAAACGATAGCTACTCGCAACCAACGCGATTAGGGGTTGTCAATCCCTTCACGGTCACTTACGAGAGTGAGATCTGATAGATATAATATTTTTGGTATTTTTGGTATAGAGATGCAAAGTGAAAAGTAAAAGGCAAAGTAAAAGCAAAACAAGATTAAAGTGATGGAGATTGATATGATGAGAATAGACCCGGGAGCCATAGGTTTCACTAGTGGCTTCTCTCAAGAGCATAAGTATTCTATGGTGGGTGAACAAATTACTATTGAGCAATTGACAGAATTGAGCATAGTTATGAGAATATCTAAGCATGATCATGTATATAGGCATCGCGTCCGTTTCAAGTAGACCGAAACGATTCTGCATGTACTACTATTACTCCACTCATCGACCGCTATCCAGCATGCATCTAGAGTATTAAGTTAAAAACAGAGTAACGCTTTAAGCAAGATGACATGATGTAGAGAGATAAATTCATGCAATATGAAATAAACCCCATCTTGTTATCCTCGATGGCAACGATGCAATACGTGCCTTGCTGCCCCTTCTGTCACTTGGAAAGGACACCGCAAGATCGAACCCAAAGCTAAGCACTTCTCCCATGGCAAGAACTACCAATCTAGTTGGCCAAACCAAACGGATAATTCGAAGAGACTTGAAAAGATAACCATTCATACATAAAAGAATTCAGAGAAGATTCAAATATTATTCATAGATAGACTTGATCATAAACCCACAATTCATCGGTCTCAACAAACACACCGCAAATATAAGATTACATCGAATAGATCTCCACAAGAGAGGGGGAGAACTTTGTATTGAGATCCAAAAAGAGAGAAGAAGCCATCTAGCTACTAACTATGGACCCGAAGGTCTGAGGTAAACTACTCACACTTCATCGGAGGGGCTATGATGATGAAGAAGCCCTCCGTGATGACGACCCTCTCCGGCGGAGCTCCGGAACAGGCCCCAAGATGGGATGTCGTGGATACAGAAAGTTGCGGCGGTGGAATTCGGTTTTTGGCTCTCCTTCTGATCATTTGGGGGTATGTAGGTATATATAGGAGGAAGGAGTACGTTGGTGGAGCACCGAGGGGCCCATGAGGCAAGGGGCGCGCCCTAGGGGGGCGCCCCCACCCTCGTGACCGCCTCTCTGATGCCTTGGCGTAGGGTCCAAGTCTCCTGGATCACGTTCGGTGAGAAAATCACGTTCCTGAAGGTTTCATTCCGTTTGGACTCCGTTTGATATTCCGTTTCTTCGAAACACCGAAATAGGCAAAAACAGCAATTCTGGGCTAGGCCTCCAGTTAATAGGTTAGTCCCAAAAATAATATAAAAGTGGAAAATAAAGCCCAATATAGTCCAAAACAGTAGATAATATAGCATGGAGCAATCAAAAATTATAGATACGTTGGAGACGTATCAGGCATCCCCAAGCTTAATTCCTGCTCGTCCTCGAGTAGGTAAATGATGAAAAGAGAATTTTTGATGCGGAGTGCTACTTGGCATAATTTCAATTCAAATCTTCTTAATTGTGGTATGAATATTCAGATTAGAAAGATTTAAGACAAAAGTTTATATTGACATAAAAATAATAATACTTCAAGCAAACCAACAAAGCAATTATGTTTTCTTAAAGTAACATGGCCAAAGAAAGTTCATCCCTACAAAATCATATAGTTTAGTCATGCTCCATTTTCGTTACACAAGAATGCTCTCATCATGCACAACCCCGATGACAAGCCAAGCAATTGTTTCATACCTTAATAATTTCAAACTCATAAACTTTCACGCAATACATGAGCGTGAACCATGGATATAACACTATGGGTGGAATAGAATATAATGATGGGGGTTATGTGGAGAAGACAAAAAAGGAGAAAGTCTCACATCAACGAGGCTAATCAATGGACTATGGAGATGCCCATCAATTGATGTTAATGCAAGGAGTAGGGATTGCCATGCAACGGATGCACTAGAGCTATAAATGTATGAAAGCTCAACAAAAGAAACTAAGTGGGTGTGCATCCAACTTGCTTGCTCATGAAGACCTAGGGCACTTGAGGAGGCCCATTGTTGGAATATACAAGCCAAGTTCTATAATGAAAATTCCCACTAGTCTATGAAAGTAATAACTCAAGAGACTGTCTATATGAAAAACATGGTGCTACTTTGAAGCACAAGTGTGGAAAAAGGAATAGTAGCATTGCCCCTTTTTTGGGCCTTCTTTTTTTCTTTGGCCTTTCTCTTTTTTTGGGACAATTCTCTATTGAATGATGATCATCACACTTCTATTTATTTACAACTCAATGATTACAACTCGATACTAGAACAAAGTATGACTCTATATGGATGCCTCCGGTGATGTAACGGTATATGCAATGAATCAAGAGTGACAAGTATGAAAAAATTATGAACGGTGGCTTTGCCACAAATACTATGTCAACTACATGATTATGCCAAGCAATATGACAATGATGGATGTGTCATGATAAACTGGATGGTGGAAAGTTGCATGGCAATATATCTCGGAATGGCTATGGAAATGCCATAATAGGTAGGTATAGTGGCTGTTTTGAGGAAGATATAAGGAGGTTTATGTGTGAAAGAGCGTATCATATCACGGGTGAAAGGATCGATATGGTTGACTAGAGGGGGGGGGGGGTGAATAGGCAACTAACAATTTTTAGCTTTTCTTTAACAATTTAAACTTTGCATCAAAGTAGGTTGTCTAGATATGCAACTAGGTGAGCAACCTATATGATGCAACAAGGATAGGAACACAAGCAAGCAAGAGATATGAAACAAATAAGCTTGCTCAAATAAAGGCACGAGATAACCAAGAGTGGAGACGGTGGAGACGAGGATGTGTTGCCGAAGTTCCTTCCCTTTGAGGGGAAGTACGTCTCCGTTGGAGCGGTGTGGAGGCACCAAGCTCCCCAAGAAGCCACTAGGGCCACCGTATTCTCCTCACGCCCTCACACAAATGCGAGATGCCATGATTCCACTATTGGTGCCCTTGAAGGCGGCGACCGAACCTTTACAAACAAGGTTGGGGCTCTCTCCACAACTTAATTGGAGGCTCCCAACAAAACCACGAAGCTTCACCACAATGGAATATGGATCCGAGGTGACCTCAACCGTCTAGGGTGCTCAAACACCCAAGAGTAACAAAATCCACACAAGAAAGTATGGGGGAAGCAAATATCCTTTGGTGGAAGTGTAGATCTAGGTCTCCTCCTTCAATCCCTAGCAAATCAACAAGTTTGAGTGGCTAGAGAGAGAGATCGGGCAAGAGAGCTTGAAGTGCATTAATGGTGGAGTGAGAGAGGTAAAAGGTGAGAGTGGTAGGTGGGAGAAGCTCTCTTAAATACCAACCCTAAAAATCCAGCCATTGCTGCGTTTTTAGCCCCACAGCGGTACAACCGGTCCTTGTCCCGGTACAACCGGGACTCACGGTGTAGCTACAGAACCCTACTAGGCGGTACAACCGGGCCACTAGGCGGTGGTACCGGTTAAGAGAATGACCGGACCAACCGCCCAGCCACCACACAACTACTGCCTCGAAACAGAGACGAGACCGGTACTTGAGCGGTGCAAGACCGGAACAACCGCATGGCCTTGAGCTCTTGGACGGGCGAAGTTCTGAGCGGAAGAACCGCTCAGACCACCGGTGGTACCGGTCATCGAGGATCGACTGGATCAACCGGGCCACCACCGCCCGAGAACCACATCAAAACAGAACCTTGAGCGGTGCATGGTCGGAACCACCGCCCTAGCCTTTGTTGAGCAAGGTGGCGGTACCACCGCCCGGAGGCAGCGGTACAACCGCTCGGTCAAAGCTGGAGAGCGTCAAGGTCCAGCGGTACAACTGCTCCAGGGAGCGGTACAACCGCTGGGAAGAGCAGAAACACGAAGGAAAGACAGGGGGAACTCTCTCTCTCACAACTGAGGAAGACAAAGGAGGGGTGAGGAAATTGTACGTGAACTGATTCCTCCAGAGCTTCCTAATGAGGATTCCCTCTTGATAGTACGGGTACTCTACGACCAAAGATAATAAAAGCGTAGAGGATACGTCTTCGATCTTTTCCTACGAGAGGCAATAGCAATCCGATGTAAGCCTAAGCATCGAGAACCTGAACCATATAGCACACGATTAGACCACAAAGGGTTGTCATCATCATCCAAAACATAAAGTAGGGAAATGCCCTTTCAATCTCCCCCTTTTTGGTGGATGATGACAACAACACGATTTGCAAGAGATAAGTCAATGAAATCTAGACGGAACTCCCCCTGAATGTGTGCCCCAAAAGGAACTAGCTGTTAGAAAGCATGGGCACACTTTCAGGACTAGACTCCCCCTAGATTTTGTAGACTCACCACTCTGAGCACAAAAAGGAGAGAAAATATAATACTTACAGTGCAATAATAACAATAATGACCGATGAACGGAAAGGTAAAAGGAGTAACATAAGACTCACACACAGCAAGGAACGAAACAAGTCCACGAACAAAGACCAACACTAAACACGAGAAAAAGAGAAAAACCCATGCAAATCCCCGAGACCTATAGAACCCTCTCTCCCTTTGGCAGCAAGACACCAAAAAGGAAAAGAGCGAAGCTAGCGTCCCAAAGATCATGCGTCCTCCTCTGACTCCTCGGTCGCATCTGGATCCTCATCGTCAGAGTCATCATCGTCGTCGTGATCAGATTCTTCCATGGCATTGTCAGCTGCTGCAAATGAGGAGGATGGCTGGGGAGGGGCTTCATCATCAGTCCAGGTGCTATGGGTAGAAATCCAACGCTCCTCTGGGTGATGCTCTTCTCAGAGCCACTCTGAACCGGCATGTTGAGGTGCTTCATCATTGCAATTTGGTGACGTCGTGCAAGCTTCTCATTGACATGTGCCTCATACATCTTATTCTGGATGTCAGCCTGGAGACAAAAGGTCTTCTTCACCTTGGCAGTGAGTTTGGCCACCCACGAAGGCTTGGCCCCTGGCTCCAGCTCAAAGTCCTCATCGTCAGAAGTAGCATAGACATCCTCAGGAGCATTTTCAGGGAAGCGAGGCTCGTCATGCTTATTCTTCTTAAGGAGCTTGACCTCATGAATAGTGAGGTTGTTTGGAGAAGTGAGGAGCTCTCCAGGACGACGAACAGCCCACACATAGTTCAGAAAGCACATGATGAACGGGGCATAGATTGGGACTTTACGGTAGATGACCATGTTGTACATCTCATGCCACATCCAATTTGACACATCAAACGTTGCCCCTGTCCCCACCATGGTCTTCGTAGCAACCATCAAATCAACCAGATAACCATGAATCTCATCTTGATTGCCCACCTTGGGCAAGAGCACATTGCGGAACACTCGGTGCATGATGTCATAGACCTTCTCCAAATCCTTGGATTCTCCAATAATCCCACGGCCCTGAATGTACAGAGGGGCAAGCTTCTCCTTAAGCATGGACTCAGGAAAGTCATGAGGACGAATGCCACCCCTTCCTTCTAGACCGGTATCCTCGTACCCAATAGCATTGCAGAATGCCCTCCAGGGAACATGAAACAATTCATCGCGACACATGAAGGTGAGAGTGCGCGCATCATCTTCCCCAAAATGAACCGTGGCATAGAACTGATGGATGAGTTGAACATCAAAGTCACAGTTGACTGACATGAGCTTGACAAGATCAAACTCCTCGCAGAGAGCCAGCGCCTCACCAAAATACTCCATGTTGTTCCTCCAATGGTCAAGATCAATTGTCCACTGCTTGGCATATCTTTTCTTGTTGTGCTCAAAGAGTTCATGAACAATCCGCACTTGCATCTCATTCCGGAACTGAACGGTGGTCCAACGGGGAGCAATGGGAACCTCATACGGATTCTTTGATCGGAAGGCTTCCCAATCCTTGGCTTTCCAACGATGCAACGGCATAACCACACGTTGCATAGCAGCTGCAGACTTTTCACGGCGAGTGGGCTTGGTGGGAATCACAACTTCTTCATCATCAGACACAATCGGGCGCAAGGTCCTTCGTGCCCTCTTCTTGGTCTTGCGAGGAGCAGAGCAAGAACTAGAGCCACCTGAACACACACACAAAAAGAACACACAAAACCCAACAAGGATGAGAGGATTGCACCCACTAGCAGAAAAGGAACAAGTTGCAACAACAGAGAAGATAGAACAGTGCTTTGTGGTTGATATACTCCGGTTGTACCGGATCTTCCGCCGGTAGTACCGCTCCAGCGGTTGTACCGCCCGGAGGGGCGGTAGAACCGCTGACAGTGGCACTACCAGGGAAGATAGATCTAACCGAGGCATCGAATCACACAAGTAATATTCCGAATTCGAAGTGCTGCAAACAAGACAGGAGGCAAAGAAAGATCTCTTCTACTCCATAGTTCAAACACTAATCGCGGAAAGTTAAGTAATGCCCTAGACAAAGGAAGAACCCTAGAAAGATCTAGGAGCAAAGAATCACGAGGCATTACCACCATCCATGGGAAGAGATCGGGAGGCCTCCACAGAGAGAATCCACGAAGAGCCAAGGATCTGAAGCGCGAGACGCACTCCGGGGCAGGGGTAGGGATGGCTGGCGGCTAGGGCAAAGAGAAGAGGAACGAGGACGAAGGGAAAAAGACAACCCTTCAGCCCCGTCGAGTATATATAGGCCCGTAGACACGCCCCGGTAGTACCGCTTTGGGGAGCGGTTGTACCGCTCGTCTGATACAGACCGGTGGTTGGAGGCAATACTTCCGGTGCCTGGGAGGCAGCGGTAGTACCGCTCTGCGTCAACCGGTAGTACCGGACGTAGGTTACCGTGGGTTTGGGCAGTGGAACCGCCCAAGCACCGAACAGAGACCCATTGGGATGGCACAACCCGGGACCAGCGGTAGAACCGCTCATGATACCGGTTGTACCGCCCGACCACCTATGCCCAAGCCAAGATCAAATGAGTGCAATCCGAAGGGAGGAAGAAAGAGCACAAAATAGGAGAGAAGCAACACCCTAGGAGAACCCAACACAAAGAGCAAAGAAAGAATGAGAGAAAACAACACGAGAACAACAAGGCTAACTCCAACCTCCCGAAGAGAGGACGGTTGCCGAGGCCACCTATGTTTGAGTCAATTGGTATGGCAGCACGAAGAATTATCCTTGGGTCCATGACCAAAACTCGTCTTTGAAGCACAAGTACCATCAAACATGGCTAATGTGAAAGACTCGATCAATTTATGCATAATGGGGGGAGGAAGAGTTCATTGAGAGAACATCACTCCCCCTATGTTCATGCCTACATCTAAACAAGACAACATGTTGAGTACGGTGGGGTGTGCAAGAGTTCAAGCAACATTGCTCGAATCAATGATATTTAGCTCATGCCTTAACTCGCGAAATCTTGCTTCATCCAAGGGCTTCGTGAAGATATCTGCAAGGTTATCATGAGTGTTGACATAGTTGAGCTCGATCTCTCCTTGCCTAATGTGATCCCGGATGAAGTGATACCGGATCTCAATATGCTTTGTCTTGAAGTGTTGCACCGAGTTGAGAGAGATCTTGATGGCACTTTCATTATCACACCAAAGAGGCACTTTGTCACAAATGACACCGTAATCCTTTAAAGTTTGCCTCATCCATAAGAGTTGTGCACAACAACTCCCGGCTGCAACATACTCCGCCTCGGTGGACGAGAGAGAGACACAACTTTGCTTTTTGGAAGACCAACTTACCAAAGAGCAACCAAGGAATTCGCACCCTCCGGAAGTGGACTTCCTATCCACTTTGTCTCTCGCCCAATCGGAATCCGAGTAACCTACAAGCTTGAAGTTTGATCCTCTTGGATACCATAAGCCAAAGTTTGGGGTATGAGCCAAATATTGAAATATTCGTTTGACCGCCACATAGTGACTTTCCCTAGGTGCGGCTTGAAACCGTTCACAAATTCCCACACTCAACATGAAATCCAGTCTAGATGCACAAAGGAAAAGCAATGAACCAATCATGGAGCGATATACCTTTTGATCCACCACTTTACCATTGGGATCTAAGTCAAGTTGGCACTTGGTGGGCATTGGAGTGGAAGCCGGCTTGACGTCACTTAGTTTGAATCTCTTGAGCATGTCTTGAGTGTATTTGGATTGATTGATGAAGGTTCCTTCTCTTCTTTGCTTCACTTCGAACCCTAGAAAGAACTTCAACTCTCCCATGGAGGACATCTCAAACTTTGAGGTCATGAGAGCGGCAAATTCCTCATTGAAAGCCTTGTTAGGAGAACCAAAGATAATGTCATCAACATATAATTGGCACACAAACAACTCCCCTTTGACCTTCTTAGTAAAAAGAGTGGGGTCGATTAGCCCAACTTCAAAACCACGATCTTGTAACAACTCGGTAAGGTGGTCATACCATGCACGTGGGGCTTGTTTAAGGCCATAGAGTGCCTTATCGAGTTGATACACATGATCGGGATGGTAGGGATCCTCGAACCCGGGGGGTTGCTTGACGTAAACCAATTCATTAATCGGACCATTAAGAAAAGCACTCTTCACATCCATTTTTTGTAACTTAAAGTTATGATCAGAAGCATATGCAATCAACATGCGAATGGATTCAAGACGAGCAACGGGAGCAAAGGTTTCACCATAGTCGATACCCTCGACTTGGGAGTAGCCTTGTGCTACCAAACGAGCTTTGTTGCGAATGATAATCCCATGGGCATCTTGCTTGTTATTGAATATCCACTTGGTTCCAATGACATTGTGGTTCCCCGTTGGCCTTGGCACCAATCTCCACACTTTGTTGCGCTTGAAGTTGTTGAGTTCTTCATGCATGGCATTGAGCCAATCTGGATCTTCTAGCACCTCATAGACCTTGTGGGGTTCCACACAAGAGACAAACGCGTGATGCTCACAATAATTTGCTAATTGTCTACAAGTGCTTACCCCCTTTCTTAAGCTTCCAAGCACATTCGTCATGAGATGATCCTTGGTGGAGAGCTTGGATGCAATCTTGGCGGCACAACGCTCTAATTCCTCCTCGGTGGTGAGTTGAGGAGGGGTTACTTGATCATCTTGAGTGCCGTCATGAACTTGTTCTTGATCTTGAACTTGCTCGGGGGAGAGAACTTGACCTTGGGCATCACTTGGTGTGTCAACACCGTCTTGAGTATGATCTTGCCCTTGGTCTTGTTCATGAGGTTGAGGGCCTTCACTTTGTTCTTCGGAAGCGTGTGGGCCTTGGGTTGGTGATGGCTCCACTTGAGTGGAGCTTTGTCCTTCTCCTTCGGCCACAAGGGGTTCCTCAATGGGTAGGATAAAGCCAACACCCATTCTTCTTATGGCTTGGGGAGGAATTTCATCACCTACATCACAAGTGCCACTTTGCTCCACTTGGGAGCTGTTATTCTCATCAAACTCCACGTTACACGTCTCCTCAATAAGTCCCATGGATTTATTGATGACACGGTAAGCATGAGAGTTTGTAGCATAACCAACAAATATGCCCTCATAAGCTTTAGCCTCAAATTTAGACAACCGAACACCTTTCGTGAGAATGAAACACTTACACCCGAATACCCGGAAGTACTTGAGGTTGGGCTTGTTACCGGTGAGTATCTCATATGGAGTCTTGTTCAAGCCCTTGCGGAGGTAGAGCCGATTGGATGCATGACACGCGGTGTTGATGGCTTCGGCCCAAAAGTTGTACGGAGACTTGAACTCCGCCATCATGGTCCTTGCCGCATCCATCAATGTCCGGTTCTTCCTCTCCGCAACACCGTTTTGTTGAGGGGTGTAGGGTGCGGAATATTGATGCTTGATTCCCTCATCACTAAGAAACTCATCCAAGGTGTAGTTCTTGAACTCGGTACCGTTGTCACTTCTTATTGTCAAGATCTTTGCATTGTGTTGATGTTGTGCTTCATTTGCAAAGTCAATGACAGTTTGTTGGGTCTCGCTCTTCCTATTGAAGAAATACACCCACGTGTACCTTGAGTAGTCATCCACAATCACCAAGCAATACTTCCTACCTCCAAGACTATCAAAGGATGGAGGCCCAAAGAGATCCATGTGAAGGAGCTCCAAATGAAGGAAATATACCCTAGAGGCAATAATAAAGCTATTATTTATTTCCTTATATCATGATAAATGTTTATTATTCATGCTAGAATTGTATTAACCGGAAACATAATACATGTGTGAATACATAGACAAACTTAGTGTCACTAGTATGCCTCTACTTGACTAGCTCGTTAATCAAAGATGGTTATGTTTCCTAACCATGAACAAAGTGTTGTTATTTGATTAACGAGGTCACATCATTATTTGAATGATCTGATTGACATGACCCATTCCATTAGCTTAGCACCCGATCGTTTAGTATGTTGCTATTGCTTTCTTCATGACTTATACATGTTCCTATGACTATGAGATTATGCAACTCCCGTTTACCGGAGGAACACTTTGTGTGCTACCAAACGTCACAACGTAACTGGGTGATTATAAAGGATCTCTACAGGTGGCTCCAAAGGTAGATGTCGGGTTGGTGTATTTCGAGATTAGGATTTGTCACTCCGATTGTCGGAGAGGTATCTCTGGGCCCTCTCGGTAATACACATCACATAAGCCTTACAAGCATTGCAACTAATGAGTTAGTTGCGGGATGATGTATTATAGAACGAGTAAAGAGACTTGCCAGTAACGAGATTGAACTAGGTATTGGATACCGACGATCGAATCTCGGGCAAGTAACGTACTGATGACAAAGGGAACAACGTATGTTGTTATGCGGTCTGACCGATAAAGATATTCGTAGAATATGTAGGAGCCAATATGGGCATCCAGGTCCCGCTATTGGTTATTGACCGGAGATTTGTCTCAGTCATGTCTACATTGTTCTCGAACCGTAGGGTCCGCACGCTTAACGTTATGATGACAGTTATTATGAGTTTATGCATTTTGATGTACCGAAGTTAGTTCGGAGTCCCGGATATGATCACGGACATGACGAGGAGTCTCGAAATGGTTGAGACATAAAGACTGATATATTGGATGACTATATTCGGACACCGGAAGGGTTCCGGAGAAGTATCAGATAAAACCGGAGCACCGGGGGGTTACCGGAACCCCCCGGGGGGTTAATGGGCCTCATGGGCCTAATGTGGAGAAGAGGAAGGGGCTGCCAGGGCAGGCCGCGCGCCCCCTCTCCCCCTAGTCCGAATTGGACAAGGAGGGAGGGGCGGCGCCCCTCCTTTCCTATTCTCCCTCCACCTCTCCTAGTTGGACAAGGATTGGGGGGGGAGTCCTACTCCCGGTAGGAGTAGGACTCCTCCTGCGCGCCACCATAGGGCCGGCCGCACCCCCCCTTTTGGATCCTTTATATACGGGGGCAGGGGGCACCTCTAAACACACAAAGTTGATCCACGTGATCGTTCCTTAGCCGTCTGCGGTGCCCCCTGCCACCATATTCCACCTCGATCATATCGTTGTAGTGCTTAGGCGAAGCCCTGCGTTGGTAGAACATCATCATCGTCACCACGCCGTTGTGCTGATGGAACTCATCCCCGAAGCTTTGCTGGATCGGAGTCCGGGGAGCATCATCGAGCTGTACGTGTGCTAAGAACTCGGAGGTGCCGGAGTAACGGTGCTTGGATCGGTCGGATCGGGAAGATGTACGACTACTTCCTCTATGTTGCGTCAACGCTTCCGTTGCGGTCTACGAAGGGTACGTAGACAACACTCTCCCTCTCGTTGCTATGCATCACCATGATCTTGCGTGTGCGTAGGAATTTTTTTGAAATTACTGCGTTCCCCAACAGTGGTATCAGAGCCAGGTTTTATGGTTTGATGTTATATGCACGAGTAGAACACAAGTGAATTGTGGGCGATATAAGTCATACTGCCTACCAGCATGTCATACTTTGGTTCGGCGGTATTGTTGGATGAAGCGGCCCGGACCGACATTACGCGTACGCTTACGCGAGACCGGTTCTCCCAACGTGCTTTGCACAAAGGTGGCTTGCGGGTGACTGTTTCTCCAACTTTAGTTGAACCAAGTGTGGCTACGCCCGGTCCTTGCGAAGGTTAAAACGGAGTCAAATTGACAAACTATCGTTGTGGTTTTGATGCGTAGGTGAGATTGGTTCTTACTTAAGCCCGTAACAGCCACGTAAAACTTGCAACAACAAAGTAGAGGACGTCTAACTTGTTTTTGCAGGGCATGTTGTGATGTGATATGGCCAAGACATGATGCTAAATTTTATTGTATGAGATGATCATGTTTTGTAACCGAGTTATCGGCAACTGGCAGGAGCCATATGGTTGTCGCTTTATTGTATGCAATGCAATCGCGATGTAATGCTTTACTTTATCACTAAGCGGTAGCGATAGTCGTGGAAGCATAAGATTGGCAAGACGACAACGATGCTACGATGGAGATCAAGGTGTCGCGCCGGTGACGATGGTGATCATGACGGTGCTTCGGAGATGGAGATCACAGGCACAAGATGATGATGGCCATATCATATCACTTATATTGATTGCATGTGATGTTTATCTTTTATGCATCTTATCTTGCTTTGATTGACGGTAGCATTATAAGATGATCTCTCACTAAATTATCAAGAAGTGTTCTCCCTGAGTATGCACCGTTGCGAAAGTTCTTCGTGCTGAGACACCACGTGATGATCGGGTGTGATAGGCTCTACGTTCAAATACAATGGGTGCAAAACAGTTGCACACGCGGAATACTCAGGTTATACTTGACGAGCCAAGCATATACAGATATGGCCTCGGAACACGGAGACCGAAAGGTCGAGCGTGAATCATATAGTAGATATGATCAACATAGTGATGTTCACCAAAGAAACTACTCCATATCACGTGATGATCTGACATGGTTTAGTTGATTTGGATCACGTGATCACTTAGAGGATTAGAGGGATGTCTATCTAAGTGGGAGTTCTTAAGTAATTTGATTAATTGAACTTAAACTTATCATGAACTTAGTACCTGATAGTATCTTGCTTGTTTATGTTTGATTGTAGATAGATGGCTCGTGCTGTTGTTCCGTTGAATTTTAATGCGTTCCTTGAGAAAGCAAAGTTGAAAGATGATGGTAGCAATTACACGGACTGGGTCCGTAACTTGAGGATTATCCTCATTGCTGCACAGAAGAATTACGTCCTGGAAGCACCGCTGGGTGCCAGGCCTACTCCTGGAGCAACACCAGATGTTATGAACGTCTGGCAGAGCAAAGATGATGACTACTCGATAGTTCAGTGTGCCATGCTTTACGGCTTAGAATCAGGACTTCAATGACGTTTTGAACGTCATGGAGCATATGAGATGTTCCAGGAGTTGAAGTTAATATTTCAAGCAAATGACCGGATCGAGAGATATGAAGTCTCCAATAAATTCTATAGCTGCAAGATGGAGGAGAACAGTTCTGTCAGTGAGCATATACTCAAAATGTCTGGGTATAATAATCACTTGATTCAGATGGGAGTTAATCTTCCAAATGATTGCGTCATTGACAGAATTCTCCAATCACTGCCACCAAGCTACAAGAGCTTCGTGATGAACTATAATATGCAAGGGATGAACAAGACTATTCCCGAGCTCTTCGCAATGCTGAAAGCTGCGGAGGTAGAAATCAAAAAGGAGCATTGTAACACCCTCGATGCGACTGTATCTCCCACGTGTCGAGGCACGACTTAGAGGCATAATCGCATTGAAGGCAATGTCGCAAGTGAGGTAATCTTCACACAACCCATGTAATATCATAAGGGAAAGAGTTACATAGTTGGCTTACAATCGCCACTTCACACAACTACATGAATAAAGCATTACATCAATCAATACACTCATGGTCCGACTACGGAACCAAAAATAAAAGAAGAACCCCAAATGCGACAAAGGTCCCCGATCGACCCCAACTGGGCTCCACTACTGATCAACTAGGACGGAACAACACAAAGGACAAAATCTTCATCGAGCTCCTCCTGAGCTTGGTAGCGTCATCTGCACGGTCTCATCGGCACCTGCAAGCTGGTTTTGGAAGTATCTGTGAGTCACAGGGACTCAGCAATCTCACACCCTCGCGATCAAGACTATTTAAGCTTATGGGAAAGGTAAAGGTATGAGGTGGAGCTGCAGCAAGCGACTAGCATATATGGTGGCTAACATACGCAAATGAGAGCGAGAAGAGGAGGCAAAGCACGGTCGATAAAAGTATGATCAAGAAGTGATCCTGGACTACCTACGTCAAGCATAACTCCAACAACCGTGTTCACTTCCCGGACTCCGCCGGAAAGAGACCATCACGGTTACACACGCGGTTGATTCATTTTAATTAAGGTCAACTTTAGGTTTTCTACAACCGGACGTTAACAAATTCCCATCTGCCCATAACCGCGGGCACGGCTTTTGAAAGATCAAATCCCTGCAGGGGTGTCCCAACTTAGCCCATGACAAGCTCTCACGGTCAATGAAGGAATAGACCTCCACCCGAGACGTTCCGATCAGACTCTGTATCCCGGTACAACAAGACATTTCGACAGGGTAAAACTAAACCAGCAACACCGCCCGATGCGCCGACATCCTGATGGGAGCTGCACATATCTCGTTCTCAGGGCAACACCGGATAAGCAGTCCGTACAACTAAAACCAGCCCTCAAGTTTCCCCGAGGTGGCGCTGCAAGGGGCTCTAGTTTGGACCAACGCTTAGACAAGCACTGGCCCCGGGGGGTTAAAATAAAGATGACCCTCGGGATGCGCGACTCCCAAGGGAAAAAGGCTAGGTGGCAAATGGTAAAACCAATGTTGGGCATTGCTGGCAAAGCTTTACTTAAGGCGAACTGTCAAGGGGTTCCCATTATAGCCCAACCGCGTAAGGGACGCAAAATCCGGGAACATAACACCGATATGACGGAAACTAGGGCGGCAAGAGTGGAACAAAACACCAGGCATAAGGCCGAGCCTTCCACCCTTTACCAAGTATATAGATGCATTAATTAAATAAGATATATAGTGATATCCCAACAAGTAAACAAATGTTCCAACAAGGAACGATCTCCATGTTCCAACAAGGAACAAACTTTAATCTTCACCTGCAACTAACAACGCTATAAGAGGGGCTGAGCAAAGCGGTAACATAGCCAATCAACGGTTTGCTAGGACAATGGTGGGTTAGAGGCTGAACATGGCAATTTGGGAGGCTGACAAGCAAGTGGTAGGCATCGTAGCAATGGCATAGCAAAAGAGCGAGCAAACTAGCATAGCAAAGATAGAAGTGATTTCGAGGGTATGATCATCTTGCCTGAAATCCCGCAAGGAAGAAGAACGAGTCCATGAAGAAGACAAACGGATGAAGTTGAACGGATCCTCACAACACGACGTTACCGGAATCAACCCGAGGAAGCAATCACCGGAAAAGAAGCACACAACATAGTAAACAACCAACACATCAACATGGCATGATGCACAAACGAGTATGATGCATGTCCGGTTAAAAGAGGCATGCCATGGCAAAGAGCACAAACAATCCTACACATTAAGTGGAGCACAATATGCATCGGGATGCATATTGACAAAACACCACATCAATTATTTAGTTCTCTCTCGGTTATGTACTCAACAATATTAAATGTTGTTAAGCATGGCAAGAGGGTGAAGCAAATGAAAACTACCCACCTAGTCAAGTTTAAATGAGGCCGGGAACAACAAACAACAACTCCGGAAACTCCTCATGTGCACATATTAGGTTTGGTCCTGATCTGTCCTAAACACAATTTTAGAGTTGTTTAACATGCAAAGTGATGCCACCATGATAAACTAGGCAAAATTCTACCCCATTTACATATAAAGTTTATTTAATTCGGAGCCACGGTTATTTAGTTATGAATAAAATCATTTTAGCATGGCATTTAAGCAAAATTTAAACAAACAACATTTTAATTGTTGTTATGATGATGCGGATGACATGAGCAAGTTTTATGCAATATTTATGAAAAAATTATCATGATAAGATACGAGGCATTTGTCATCGTGGCGGAAACGAAAGGGGTGCCACGACAACGAATCCGAAAGTGATGCCACGGCAACATATCGGTTCCGGTAGCTCATAGAGGTACCGGTGCAAAAGGAAAAATGACGAGAGCGTGACATGCGATAGAAGGTGGGGTGATCCCGGATACCGGGTTCCCACAAGATGGTGGCTTGGCAAAATAGGCGCGACGTTATCGAACAAGGGTGCATCTCATACAACATGCATTCATTCACGGGCATCGTTTCGGCGGTTATACCTTCCAAGGGAGCATACTCGGAGGGGTTTGGGTTCGTAGAGGAAGTAGGCATCCACGACGACGGTAGTTGTACACGGGCCTTCAGCCACGGAAGTAGTCGTACAACATTTACATAGAGGGACTTGGTCTTGCGAAGAGGTACTTGACGGTAGTGGTACTTGTTCATTTTGAGGGTCGACGGTAGTGGAACTTGGTGCCATCCGCGAAAACAGTGCTCGTTCAGGCATTGTAGTCGGTCTTGGCGGGTCGTCATGTAGTCGTGCATGTGTCTTCGGCGGCACCAGGATGCATCTTGGCGGCCAACAATGGGGTCATGGTGACAACAACGATGAATAGGGGTGCGACACCATGGCGGGGAGGCGGCGTGCCTGTTTGTTTGTCACGGGAAAACCACGGCAGCAGCAGGGCCTTGCTGGAATCCAGGGCGCGGTGTAGGTACTTGGCGTGATGCAGGGGCGTCGGCCGCGAGACGCCTGGACCCGAAGCAGAGGAGTGGGTGTTGTTCCGGCGATGCAGGGAATGAAAGGAGGTGTGGTGGAGTTGAGCAACAGCAGCAGCAGGGGAGGTCGCACGCGAGGTGGAGGAGGAGCTGCAGGGGGCGGCTTGAGAGTCGACGGGGCGGCGCTCGCCGGAGTCGGGGACGAAGGGGACGCATCGAGGGGCTCCTCCCCTGGCGACGGAGCTGGCGAGTCGGTGGTGCCGGGTAGACGAGGACGCGGCAAGGAGGTCCTAGACCGGCTGCGGGAGACGAGGCGCTTGAGGGCGTGGCGATGCCATGGCCGTGCGGCAGGCGAGCTCACGGGGCTGCGGGGTGGTTGGCTTGAGCGAGGGGAGAGGGAGAGATCGCTATGAGGGGGAGGCGGCACAAGGGAACGAGGGAAAGGATGCGATCGGGTCGAGGCAGAGGACTGCGCCTGCGAGCGTGCCTCTGGCGGCGCTAGAGGAGGAGTCGAGGCAGATGGCTTCTGGCGGCGGTGGGAATGAGCAGGGAGATGTGTGCGGTCGGCGCTGGGAGGAGGATGGGATCGAGAGGGAGAAAGGCTGAGCGAGGCTAGGGTTGTAGAGGCAGTTGGGCCTAGGAGGCCGCAGGAGGCCTTGGGCCGAGAGGAGCAAATGGCCAGGGAGGTGCTCTCTCTCTCTCTGACTCTAAAGAAAAAAACAAAATAGAGATACGAAAGAAAAGAAAGGGAGGTTAGGGTAAGAAGTTGGACATGCGGATAATTTTCCCGGACTCGCTAAAATATGCTCGGTCCGAGAAAAAATAGGTAGGGAGCCCAATTAACATTACGGAGATGTTTTGTAGATGTTTGGGGATGATCTGGACACAACGGTGATGACTGCCCGGGTCAGGTCCGGGACAGCTTTCGGGCGCGCGCGAGGGGGGCTGCGGGCTGACGAGAGGGTTAGATTAGACCTGGCGGTAGGTAGTGAGTTGTGAAGGAGGGTTAGGCTGAGAGGAGAGGGGGGAGATGCAGCCCGGCACGGTTTCCGGAGACCGAAAACGTCCGACGTTTTGACCGGCTACTATTGCCGCTATATTTACCCGTTGGGGCGTCAAACGAACTCCGATTGCAATGAAACTTGACAGACGGTCTGTCTACACTATAATAAGACCGCACACCAAATTTCAACCCAATCCGAGAACATTTTCCGGCCACTTATAAAATAATATTTCGGACGTGCCGCGGGCGCGTGCGAGTGTGGTAGGGCTCAGAACGGACAACGGAGAGAACGAGGAGGCCGGGACGGATGCAAGTTTTGAAAACATGATGATGCAATGCACATGATGACATGATAAGATGCAACAGGCAAGCAAACGACAACGCAACAACAACGAATAACTGGAGGACACCTGGCACATCGGTCTCGGGGCGTTACAACACTCCACCACTATGAGAGGATCTCGTCCCGAGATCTAGAATGGCACCGGAGGGAAAACGGAAGAGAAGGAGAAGAGGTAAAGCTAAGTTGCTTCTTTGACAAATGAGTGAAACCAAAGATCCTTGAAAAGGTTGAACAAATTCGAGAAAAGAATACAACGGAGGTGAACAAAGTCGAAAACACTCCGTTAGAAAAGAGGAACGAGGAAGAACATATTCAGGCAGCACTCCGGTTGGAAAGAAAAAGAATTGAATAAGGTCTTGATAAGATGAGAAGATACTTGATGAAATCACAACACACTGCCACCGAAACTATTGAATGAATGGAACAAGGGGTAAGAAAGATCCCAGACAGCACTCCATTTGAGAAGGGAGTCAAAATTTTATAAGATGAGAGAGCTCAAAAGAAAACACGACACTCCAGTTGAGAAAAAGGATGCAAGACTTGATAAGGCGAAAAGAACTTGAACAAAGGGGCACAATACTCCGGTTAAGCAAGATAGGGAAGGAATAAGAGTGATATAATTTGGACAGCACTCCGTCTGTAAATGGGAGAAATTGAACTTGACAAGATGAGAGGATACTTGAAAAAGGGGACACAACACTCCGGTTAAATGGATAAGCATGAAAAGGACATGATCCTGACAAGAACAAGAAGAAGGTTGAACAGAACAACATCACAATGTCTCTGGAACAAAAGTAAGAATGTAACGGGATGAACGAAGGGAAACAATATCTTGAGCGAGCACGGTTACAACAGAAGCTAGAACGGAGTTGTTGGAAAACCCACAATGAAAAGAATAATCTTGATATGGTCTTATGGAATACATCTCAAAATTATGAGGTGACAACCTGCCACTCACGGGAAGAAGAATTGGATTGGAATGAACAAAGAGACGCGAAGCTATTTCACCGGGAGTGTAAATGAAGAACTTGGATCATATATAAGCACCATTTAACAACACTCCTTAGGGAAGGCTTTAGGTGAAATATAACTCAAAATAACTCCAATGATGAGATTGATGGATTTAAAATATCCCAATCTTGACAACATGTGAATCATGAAAAAAAATGAACTCAAATTATCAAGAATGACATAATACCACCTCCAATGATACGGAAGAAAGAAATAATTGCACTCCGGATTACAATATGAAGAAAGCTTGAGCTTCTTAAAAGAATCTCGATGAAAACTTTGAGAAGGAATTAAATCCTTGATGGACCATTATATAGAACCTCCATTAAGAACTCCGGTAACGAAAGGATGATAAAAGCAAAAGAAGTTGAAAACACAAGGTGAGACCTTGTAATGATTTAGAAGGAGCTTCGCGACGAGATAATGCAGAAAAGGTAAGAACTCCGGAAAGAAATGATAAGAAGAGCAATTGAGATCAAAATCTTGATGAACCTCCGGAATAGGAAATTAATCACTTGGATGAAACAAGAATAAGAATTATGTTATGCTCGTCCTTCATCAATTAAATTGATGACAAACCATGGATTTGGCACACTACTTATTCTCGTAGAAAGGATTAAGAGAGATATAGCGCAAACTTAAGAAGGTATTTCGACGAACCACCGGTAGAATTGAAAACAACGAATAAATAGATAAGATAAGGAAGAGAAATCTTGAATGAACCACCGTAAGAATTGAAAATGAACGGAGTAAAGATAAGGAAACACCGGGAAGAATTAGCAAATGAACGAAGATGCTTGAGTGAATTTAGATCCATGAAAGCGAAGAGATTACGAGCTGATTAGAGAATCCTTGATTTAGACACCGGTATGATTTAGAGTATGAGAGCTGAAAGCTGGAATGAATAAGTCTTCTTAAATGATGGGCTCCGGATGAACAAACTGAAAAAATCTCCTGAATTACTCCGGATGGTTAAAAAAAGAATATCTCACAATCGCAATTAATTATGAGAGGATGGCAACAAGCTAGAATCACGAATCTTGAAAGAATGGAGCAAGATTAAAGAGAAACTCTTCTTCGGTCTTCAAATGATGAGAATGACGACGAGAAACACCAACAATAATTGTAGAGGCACTCCGGAATGATTAAAAGAGGAGAGGTTGAGCCAACGATGAAAAGAATTTAACCGATCTTGGAGAAAGACATTTGACTGATGACAATTCATTCTTACGTCAAACTTGGAAAAGAATTGATAAGCTCCGAGAAAATAAGAGGAGTCAGGTAAGATCCTGGGAAAAAAACCTGTGGGTTAGGGCCCACTCAAGAGAAACACCGTAGAACGATGAAAGAGAGAGATTGCACCGGTTGAATTAAGTGACTTGAATGAGGGAACATCCTCGAAAGAACTTGAACGGAAGTAGAGTGGAAACACGAATCTTCGAGATATCTTGAGCACTCCGAAACAATTGAATAGCGAGGAGTGAACGATTAAGAATTATACCGGCATGAGAAAACATTGAAATACGGAAAAGAGTATGATCAACACCGAAAGCTTGAATTGGTTCCACCGGAGAATAAAACGAGTGATGAGAGACGAACTTGAAGCTCCGTTAGAATCCTTATGAGAATCACCGGATAAGAATATTGATAGAAAAGAATGGAGAGACTTCACATGAATAAAAGGATACTTGAATAAGAAATATGGTTCCTCGAAGAAACAAGGGAGGGGGGCGGGAAAACAAAGGCAACTTGGAGATGAATGAAACAACACCGTTGAGAAGAAGTGATAATTGATCTAGCGGTTGTTGAAGTGAACGGATCCACTTGAGGAGAGACACACCGGTTGAAAGAATTAACATGACAATCTCGATTATCATGAAGGATTCGTATTCGCATAGGAATATGAGAACACCACTTGAGGAAGGTATGGAATCAACACTTGACATTGAAGCAACTCGAATACCACAACTCAAAACAAAAACAAAAGATTGGCTTGCGAAATAAGCCGAAACAAACATATGATAGAGATTTCGTCCGAAGTTTTCGTGGTGGGACCTACACGGGCTCGATCGTATAGCACCATCATGTACAAGGCAGTGCACATGACATATGAAGCGTCCCCGAGTCAGCATAGCCAAGGACTCTTTAAGACACAACGAGACCACTGTAAAATCGACCGTGAATAGGCGAACCACTAGACGTCGAACCCCAATTTCATATCATACATCTGTCGAAAAGAAATGCTAAGAGCTACTTGAATTCCCACCTATGAAACTCCCGAAATTTTTCCGGTTATGCAATCAGGTGTTGAGGACACAGGGGAAGCATAATATCTCACCCAAACTAGCAATACCTACATCCAGCTGTATCCATCCTTCAACACATAACCAAGAAACCTTCGGAAACCATCTACCTCAACCTTCAAAAAGCATCCGTTATACAAGTTATGGCGATACTCCCGAACTCCCGCCCCAGTACTGGGTGGCGTCGAGGTTATCTCACCAACGAACTGCATAAAGGAGATTTTCGATGTCGCACACATATCTCAAGTATACCAGAATTGCAACGATAAAATTATGATGACAACACCTCAGAGCTCAACTCCCCGGGACACTTCCACTAAACCCCTAACAGGAGGCACCAAGATAGTATTCTCATTATAAGTCATCGGAACAAAACCAAGATACTCGCGTGTTCCTAAATTTTTTTTAGTGAAATTTGAGAAGAGAAGAGTCAAAACTCTACATCTGGATGCCTTACCAGAGCGATGAAGGGACTGGGAAGTAAAAAGAATTCCTAATCTCTCCGATATATATAATTCCTAGAAGACTCAAAACATTTTTCTAGACACAACTCGGCCGCTAAAAACGATCAAGCAATGGGGGCCCCTAAGGTCGGGGAAGGCTCTGATTACCAACTTGTAACACCCTCGATGCGACTATATCTCCCACGTGTCGAGGCACGACTTAGAGGCATAATCGCATTGAAGGCAATGTCGCAAGTGAGGTAATCTTCACACAACCCACGTAATATCATAAGGGAAAGAGTTACATAGTTGGCTTACAATCGCCACTTCACACAATTACATGAATAAAGCATTACATCAATCAATACACTCATGGTCCGACTACGGAACCAAAAATAAAAGAAGAACCCCAAATGCGACAAAGGTCCCCGATCGACCCCAACTGAGCTCCACTACTGATCAACTAGGACGGAACAACACAACGGACAAAATCTTCATCGAGCTCCTCCTGAGCTTGGTAGTGTCATCTGCACGGTCTCATCGGCACCTGCAAGCTGGTTTTGGAAGTATCTGTGAGTCACAGGGACTCAGCAATCTCACACCCTCGCGATCAAGACTATTTAAGCTTATGGGAAAGGTAAAGGTATGAGGTGGAGCTGCAGCAAGCGACTAGCATATATGGTGGCTAACATATGCAAATGAGAGCGAGAAGAGGAGGCAAAGCACGGTCGATAAAAGTATGATCAAGAAGCGATCCTGGACTACCTACGTCAAGCATAACTCCAACAACCGTGTTCACTTCCCGGACTCCGCCGGAAAGAGACCATCACGGTTACACACGCGGTTGATTCATTTTAATTAAGGTCAACTTTAGGTTTTCTACAACCGGACGTTAACAAATTCCCATCTGCCCATAACCGCGGGCACGGCTTTCAAAAGATCAAATCCCTGCAGGGGTGTCCCAACTTAGCCCATGACAAGCTCTCACGGTCAATGAAGGAATAGACCTCCACCCGAGACGTTCCGATCAGACTCGGTATCCCGGTACAACAAGACATTTCGACAGGGTAAAACTAAACCAGCAACACCGCCCGATGTGCCGACAACCTGATGGGAGCTGCACATATCTCGTTCTCAGGGCAACATCGGATAAGCAGTCCGTACAACTAAAACCAGCCCTCAAGTTTCCCTGAGGTGGCGCTGCAAGGGGCTCTAGTTTGGACCAACGCTTAGACAAGCACTGGCCCGGGGGGGTTAAAATAAAGATGACCCTCGGGATGCGCGACTCCCAAGGGAAAAAGGCTAGGTGGCAAATGGTAAAACCAATGTTGGGCATTGCTGGCAAAGCTTTACTTAAGGCGAACTGTCAAGGGGTTCCCATTATAGCCCAACCGCGTAAGGGACGCAAAATCCGGGAACATAACACCGATATGACGGAAACTAGGGCGGCAAGAGTGGAACAAAACACCAGGCATAAGGCCGAGCCTTCCACCCTTTACCAAGTATATAGATGCATTAATTAAATAAGATATATAGTGATATCCCAACAAGTAAACAAATGTTCCAGCAAGGAACGATCTCCATGTTCCAACAAGGAACAAACTTCAATCTTCACCTGCAACTAACAACGCTATAAGAGGGGCTGAGCAAAGCGGTAACATAGCCAATCAACGGTTTGCTAGGACAATGGTGGGTTAGAGGCTGAACATGGCAATTTGGGAGGCTGACAAGCAAGTGGTAGGCATCGTAGCAATGGCATAGCAAAAGAGCGAGCAAACTAGCATAGCAAAGATAGAAGTGATTTCGAGGGTATGATCATCTTGCCTGAAATCCCGCAAGGAAGAAGAACGAGTCCATGAAGAAGACAAACGGATGAAGTTGAACAGATCCTCACAACACGACGTTACCGGAATCAACCCGAGGAAGCAATCACCGGAAAAGAAGCACACAACATAGTAAACAACCAACACATCAACATGGCATGATGCACAAACGAGTATGATGCATGTCCGGTTAAAAGAGGCATGGCATGGCAAAGAGCACAAACAATCCTACACATTAAGTGGAGCACAATATGCATCGGGATGCATATTGACAAAACACCACATCAATTATTTAGTTCTCTCTCGGTTATGTACTCAACAATATTAAATGTTGTTAAGCATGGCAAGAGGGTGAAGCAAATGAAAACTACCCACCTAGTCAAGTTTAAATGAGGCCGGGAACAACAAACAACAACTCCGGAAACTCCTCATGTGCAAATATTAGGTTTGGTCCTGATCTGTCCTAAACACAATTTTAGAGTTGTTTAACATGCAAAGTGATGCCACCATGATAAACTAGGCAAAATTCTACCCCATTTACATATAAAGTTTATTTAATTCGGAGCCACGGTTATTTAGTTATGAATAAAATCATTTTAGCATGGCATTTAAGCAAAATTTGAACAAACAACATTTTAATTGTTGTTATGATGATGCGGATGACATGAGCAAGTTTTATGCAATATTTATGAAAAAGTTATCATGAAAAGATACGAGGCATTTGTCATCGTGGCGGAAACGAAAGGGGTGCCACGGCAACGAATCCGAAAGTGATGCCACGGCAACATATCGGTTCCGGTAGCTCATAGAGGTACCGGTGCAAAAGGAAAAATGACGAGAGCGTGACATGCGATAGAAGGTGGGGTGATCCCGGATACCGGGTTCCCACAAGATGGTGGCATGGCAAAAGAGGGGCGACGTTATCGAACAAGGGTGCATCTCATACAACATGCATTCATTCACGGGCATCGTTCCGGCGGTTATACCTTCCAAGGGAGCATACTCGGAGGGGTTCGGGTTCGTAGAGGAAGTAGGCGTCCACGACGACGGTAGTTGTACACGGGACTTCAGCCACGGAAGTAGTCGTACAACATTTACGTAGAGGGACTTGGTCTTGCGAAGAGGTACTTGACGGTAGTGGTACTTGTTCGTTTTGAGGGTCGACGGTAGTGGAACTTGGTGCCATCCGCGAAAACAGTGCTCGTTCAGGCATTGTAGTCGGTCTTGGCGGGTCGTCATGTAGTCGTGCATGTGTCTTCGGCGGCACCAGGATGCATCTTGGCGGCCAACAATGGGGTCATGGTGACAACAACGATGAATAGGGGTGCGACACCATGGCGGGGAGGCGGTGTGCCTGTTTGTTTGTCACGGGAAAACCACGGCAGCAGCAGGGCCTTGCTGGAATCCAGGGCGCGGTGTAGGTACTTGGCGTGATGCAGGGGCGTCGGCCGCGAGACGCCTGGACCCGAAGCAGAGGAGTGGGTGTTGTTCCGGTGATGCAGCGATGCAGGGAACGAAAGGAGGTGTGGTGGAGTTGAGCAGCAGCAGCAGGGGAGGTCGCACGCGAGGTGGAGGAGGAGCTGCAGGGGGCGGCTGGAGAGTCGACGGGGCGGCGCTCGCCGGAGTCGGGGCCGAAGGGGACGGATCGAGGGGCTCCTCCCCTGGCGACGGAGCTGGCGAGTCGGTGGCGCCGGGTAGACGAGGAGGCGGCAAGGAGGTCCTAGACCGGCTGCGGGAGACGAGGCGCTTGAGGACGCGGCGATACCATGGCCGTGCGGCAGGCGAGCTCACGGGGCTGCGGGGTGGTTGGCTTGAGCGAGGGGAGAGGGAGAGATCGCTATGAGGGGGAGGCGGCACAAGGGAACAAGGGAAAGGATGCGATCGGGTCGAGGCAGAGGACTGCGCCTGCGAGCATGCCTCTGGCGGCGCTAGAGGAGGAGTCGAGGCAGATGGCTTCTGGCGGCGGTGGGAATGAGCAGGGAGATGTGTGCGGTCGGCGCTGGGAGGAGGATGGGATCGAGAGGGAGAAAGGCTGAGCGAGGCTAGGGTTGTAGAGGCAGTTGGGCCTAGGAGGCCGCGGGAGGCCTTGGGCCGAGAGGAGCAAATGGCCAGGGAGGTGCTCTCTCTCTCTCTGACTCTAAAGAAAAAAAAACAAAATAGAGATACGAAAGAAAAGAAAGGGAGGTTAGGGGAAGAAGTTGGACACGCGAATAATTTTCTCGGACTCGCTAAAATATGCTCTGTCCGAGAAAAAATAGGTAGGGAGCCAAATTAACAAAACAGAGATGTTTTGTAGATGTTTGGGGATGATCCGGACACAACGGTGATGACTGCCCGGGTCGGGTTCGGGACAGCTTTCGGGCGCGCGCGAGGGGGGCTGCGGGCTGACGAGAGGGTTAGATTAGACCTGGCGGTAGGTAGTGAGTTGTGAAGGAGGGTTAGGCTGAGAGGAGAGGGGGGAGATGCAGCCCGGCACGGTTTCCGGAGACCGAAAACGTCCGACGTTTTGACCGGCTACTATTGCTGCTATATTTACCCGTTGGGGCGTCAAACGAACTCCGATTGTGATGAAACTTGACAGGCGGTCTGTCTACACTATAATAAGACCGCACACCAAATTTCAACCCAATCCGAGAACATTTTCCGGCCACTTATAAAATAATATTTCGGACGTGCCGCGGGCGCGTGCGAGTGTGGTAGGGCTCAGAACGGACAACGGAGAGAACGAGGAGGCCGGGACGGATGCAAGTTTTGAAAACATGATGATGCAATGCACATGATGACATGATAAGATGCAACACGCAAGCAAACGACAACGCAACAACAACGAATAACTGGAGGACACCTGGCACATCGGTCTCGGGGCGTTACAAGCATCAAGTGTTGATGGTCAACAAGACCACTAGTTTCAAGAAAAAGGGCAAAGGGAAGAAGAAGGGGAACTTCAAGAAGAACGGCAAGCAAGTTTCTGCTCAAGAGAAGAAACCCAAGTCTGGACCTAAGCCTGAAACTGAGTGCTTCTACTACAAGCAGACTGGTCATTGGAAGTGGAACTGCCCCAAGTATTTGGCGGATAAGAAGGATGGCAAGGTGAACAAAGGTATATGTGATATACATGTTATTGATGTGTACCTTACTAATGCTCGCAGTAGCACCTGGGTATTTGATACTGGTTCTGTTGCTAATATTTGCAACTCGAAACAGGGACTACGGATTAAGCGAAGATTGGCTAAGGACGAGGTGACGATGCGCGTGGGAAACAGTTCCAAAGTCGATGTGATCGCGGTCGGCACGCTACCTCTACATCTACCTTCGGGATTAGTATTAGACCTAAATAATTGTTATTTGGTGCCAACGTTGAGCATGAACATTATATCTGGATCTTGTTTAATGCGAGACGGTTATTCATTTAAATCAGAGAATAATGGTTGTTCTATTTATATGAGTAATATCTTTTATGGTCATGCACCCTTGAAGCGTGGTCTATTCTTGTTGAATCTCGATAGTAGTGATACACATATTCATAATGTAGAAGCCAAAAGATGCAGAGTTGATAATGATAGTGCAACTTATTTGTGGCACTGCCGTTTAGGTCATATCGGTATAAAGCGCATGAAGAAACTCCATACCGATGGACTTTTGGAACCACTTGATTATGAATCACTTGGTACTTGCGAACCGTGCCTCATGGGCAAGATGACTAAAACACCGTTCTCCGGTACTATGGAGAGAGCAACAGATTTGTTGGAAATCATACATACAGATGTATGTGGTCCAATGAATGTTGAGGCTCGTGGCGGATATCGTTATTTTCTCACCTTCACAGATGACTTAAGCAGATATGGGTATATCTACTTAATGAAACATAAGTCTGAAACGTTTGAAAAGTTCAAAGAATTTCAGAGTGAAGTTGAAAATCATCGTAACAAGAAAATAAAGTTTCTATGATCTGATCGTGGAGGAGAATATTTGAGTTACGAGTTTGGTGTACATTTGAAAAATTGTGGAATAGTTTCGCAACTCACGCCACCCGGAACACCATAGCGTAATGGTGTGTCCGAACGTCGTAATCGTACTTTACTAGATATGGTGCGATCTATGATGTCTCTTACTGATTTACCGCTATCGTTTTGGGGATACACTCTAGAGACGGCCGCATTCACGTTAAATAGGGCACCATCAAAATCCGTTGAGACGACGCCTTATGAACTGTGGTTTGGCAAGAAACCAAAGTTGTCGTTTCTGAAAGTTTGGGGCTGCGATGCTTATGTGAAAAAGCTTCAACCTGATAAGCTCGAACCCAAATCGGAGAAATGTGTCTTCATAGGATATCCAAAGGAAAATATTGGATACACCTTCTATCACAAATCCGAAGACAAGACTTTTGTTGCTAAATTCGAAAACTTTCTGGAGAAGGAGTTTCTCTCGAAAGAAGTGAGTGGGAGGAAAGTAGAACTTGACGAGGTAACTATACCTGCTCCCTTGTTGGAAAGTAGTACATCACAGAAAACTGTTTCTGCGACACCTACACCAATAAGTGAGGAAGTTAATGATAATGATCATGAAACTTCGGAACAAGATACTACTGAACCTCGTAGATCAACCAGAGTGAGATCCGCGCCAGAGTGGTACGGTAATCCAGTTCTGGAAGTCATGCTACTAGATCATGATGAACCTACGAACTATGAAGAAGCTATGGTGAGCCCAGATTCCGCAAAATGGCTTGAAGCCATGAAATCTGAGATGGGATCCATGTATGAGAACAAAGCATGGACTTTGGTTGACTAGCCCGATGATCAGCAAGCAATTGAGAATAAATGGATCTTCAAGAAGAAGACTGACGCTGACGGTAATATTACTGTCTACAAAGCTCGACTTGTCGCAAAAGGTTTTTGACAAGTTCAAGGGGTTGACTACGATGAGACCTTCTCACCCGTAGCGATGCTTAAGTCTGTCAGAATCATGTTAGCAATTGCCGCATTTTATGATTATGAAATTTGGCAGATGGATGTCAAAACTGCATTCCTGAATGGATTTCTGGAAGAAGAATTGTATATGATGCAACCGGAAGGTTTTGTCGATCCAAAGGGAGCTAACAAAGTGTGCAAGCTCCAGCAATCTATTTATGGACTGGTGCAAGCCTCTCGGAGTTGGAATAAACGCTTTGATAGTGTGATCAAAGCATTTGGTTTTATACAGACTTTCGGAGAAGCCTGTATTTACAAGAAAGTGAGTGGGAGCTCTGTAGCATTTCTGATATTATATGTGGATGACATATTATTGATCGGAAATGATATAGAATTTCTGGATAGCATAAAGGGATACTTGAATAAGAGTTTTTCAATGAAAGACCTCGGTGAAGCTGCTTACATATTAGGCATAAAGATCTATAGAGATAGATCAAACCGCTTAATTGGACTTTCACAAAGCACATACCTTGACAAGATTTTGAAAAAGTTCAAAATGGATTAGGCGAAGAAAGGGTTCTTGCCTGTGTTACAAGGTGTGAAGTTGAGTCAGACTCAATGCCCGACCACTGCAGAAGATAGAGAGAAAATGAAAGATGTTCCCTATGCTTCAGCCATAGGCTCTATCATGTATGCAATGCTGTGTACCAGACCTGATGTGTGCCTTGCTATAAGCTTAGCAGGGAGGTACCAAAGTAATCCAGGAGTGGATCACTTGACAGCGGTCAAGAACATCCTGAAATACCTGAAAAGGACTAAGGATATGTTTCTCGTATATGGAGGTGACAAAGAGCTCACTGTAAAAGGTTACGTTGATGCAAGCTTTGACACTGATCCGGACGATTCTAAATCGCAAACCGGATACGTGTTTACATTAAACGGTGGAGCTGTCAGTTGGTGCAGTTCTAAACAAAGCGTCGTAGCGGGATCTACATGTGAAGCAGAGTACATAGCTGCTTCGGAAGCAGCGAACGAAGGAGTCTGGATGAAGGAGTTCATATCCGATCTAGGTGTCATACCTAGTGCATCGGGTCCAATGAAAATCTTTTGTGACAATACTGGTGGAATTGCCTTGGCAAAGGAATCCAGATTTCACAAGAGAACCAAGCACATCAAGAGACGCTTCAATTCCATCCGGGATCTAGTCCAGGTGGGAGACATAGAGATTTACAAGATACATACGGATCTGAATGTTGCAGACCCGTTGACTAAGCCTCTTCCACGAGCAAAACATGATCAGCACCAAGGCTCCATGGGTGTTAGAATCATTACTGTGTAATCTAGATTATTGACTCTAGTGCAAGTGGGAGACTGAAGGAAATATGCCCTAGAGGCAATAATAAAGCTATTATTTATTTCCTTATATCATGACAAATGTTTATTATTCATGCTAGAATTGTATTAACCGGAAACATAATACATGTGTGAATACATAGACAAACTTAGTGTCACTAGTATGCCTCTACTTGACTAGCTCGTTAATCAAAGATGGTTATGTTTCCTAACCATGAACAAAGTGTTGTTATTTGATTAACGAGGTCACATCATTAGTTGAATGATCTGATTGATATGACCCATTCCATTAGCTTAGCACCCGATCGTTTAGTATGTTGCTATTGCTTTCTTCATGACTTATACATGTTCCTATGACTATGAGATTATGCAACTCCCGTTTACCGGAGGAACACTTTGTGTGCTACCAAACGTCACAACATAACTGGGTGATTATAAAGGAGCTCTACAGGTGTCTCCAAAGGTAGATGTTGGGTTGGCGTATTTCGAGATTAGGATTTGTCACTCCGATTGTCGGAGAGGTATCTCTGGGCCCTCTCGGTAATACACATCACATAAGCCTTGCAAGCATTGCAGCTAATGAGTTAGTTGCGGGATGATGTATTACAGAACGAGTAAAGAGACTTGCCAGTAACGAGATTGAACTAGGTATTGGATACCGACGATCGAATCTCGGGCAAGTAACATACCGATGACAAAGGGAACAACATATGTTGTTATGCGGTCTGACCGATAAAGATCTTCGTAGAATATGTAGGAGCCAATATGGGCATCCAGGTCCCGCTATTGGTTATTGACCGGAGATTTGTCTCAGTCATGTCTACATTGTTCTCGAACCGTAGGGTCCGCACGCTTAACGTTACGATGACAGTTATTATGAGTTTATGCATTTTGATGTACCGAAGTTAGTTCGGAGTCCCGGATATGACCACGGACATGACGAGGAGTCTCGAAACGGTCGAGACATAAAGATTGATATATTGGATGACTATATTCGGACACCGGAAGGGTTCCGGAGAAGTATCAGATAAAACCGGAGCACCGGGGGGTTACCGGAACCCCCCGGGGGGTTAATGGGCCTCATGGGCCTAATGTGGAGAAGAGGAAGGGGCTGCCAGGGCAGGCCGCGCGCCCCCTCTCCCCCTAGTCCGAATTGGACAAGGAGGGAGGGGCGGCGCCCCCCCTTTCCTATTCTCCCTCCACCTCTCCTAGTTGGACAAGGATTGGGGGGGGGGGAGTCCTACTCCCGGTAGGAGTAGGACTCCTCCTGCGCGCCACCATAGGGCCGGCCGCACCCCCCCTTTTGGATCCTTTATATACGGGGGCAGGGGGGCACCTCTAAACACACAAAGTTGATCCACGTGATCGTTCCTTAGCCGTGTGCGGTGCCCCCTGCCACCATATTCCACCTCGATCATATCGTTGTAGTGCTTAGGCGAAGCCCTGCATCGGTAGAACATCATCATCGTCACCACGCCGTTGTGCTGACGGAACTCATCCCCGAAGCTTTGCTGGATCGGAGTCCGAGGAGCGTCATCGAGTTGTACGTGTGCTAAGAACTCGGAGGTGCCGGAGTAACGGTGCTTGGATCGGTCGGATCGGGAAGATGTACGACTACTTCCTCTACGTTGCGTCAACGCTTCCGTTGCGGTCTACGAAGGGTACGTAGACAACACTCTCCCCTCTTGTTGCTATGCATCACCATGATCTTGCGTGTGCGTAGGAATTTTTTTTGAAATTACTGCGTTCCCCAACACCAAAGGCCTCTTTGAATAAATGATAGTCGTGGGAGGGTGAGCCTTCTCATGTAGCTTTCCTTCGATACAGGCACTGCAAGCACGATCTTTAGCAAAACTAACATTCGTTAGTCCACAGACATGGTCCCCCTTGAGGAGACTTTGCAAAGATCTCATATTGACATGGGCTAAACGGCGATGCCAAAGCCATCCCACATCAACTTTAGCCATTAGGCACGTCGCGGTCTTAGTGGGTCGCTCCGAAAAGTTAATCACATATAGACCGTTCTCGACATGCCCAACAAAGGCTACTTTAAGAGTCTTGCTCCACAAGAGGGCCACGGTATCGATATCAAAGAAAGTGGCAAAGCCCATAATTGCAAGTTGACGAACCGAAAGTAAATTGTATGCAAGGGACTCAACAAGCATGACCTTCTCGATCGTGAGATCATGAGAGATGACCACCTTGCCAAGTCCCAATACCTTAGAAGATGAGGCGTCACCCCACTCGACATTGGTGGGCATAGATGGAACCTTGTGCACGTCCACCACCAAGTCCTTGCTTCCGGTCATATGATTTGTAGCTCCGCTATCGAGCAACCATGTTCCCCTACCGAAGCAAACACCTACAAGAGATCAATGCTTGGTTTTAGGTACCCATTTTGTAATGGGTCCTTTGATGTTAGTAACAAAGGTCTTTGGAACCCAAATAGACCATTCAATGTATTCATGAAGAGAACCAACAAATTTGGCATAAACGTGCCCATCACTAGCACGACATAACACATAAGAAGGATTAAAATCGCCGGCTTTGTTGGGAGGGGTGGCATTGCCCTTCTTGACATTGCTGCCCTTTGCAATGTTCTTCATCTTTTCCCTGCACACACTCTCTCCCTCCTTCACAAAGGTTTGCATGAGAGGAGGAGGTCGTTTGGTCTTGTCATTCTTCTTCTTGTTCTTGGAGTCGGGCACGTACCCAACCCCTTCCTTGGCCACGACTTCCTTTTGACTACTCAAAAGGTCGTTGAGGTTCTTTTCACCTTGTATGCATGACACAAGGCCTTTCTCAAGCTGCTCCTTCAACTTAGCATTTTCCTCAACAAGATGTATATGCTCACAACACGGGTTAGTAGCATTTGCATTGTCAATTAAAACCATATGAGGAAATGTGGCTTTCTCCTTAGTTAGCTTCACTTGGAGTTGATCATGAGACTCCTTGAGACTAGTGTGAATACCCTTCAAGGCCTTCTGGGCCTTGTCAAGTATATCAAACTCCTCTTTGAGTCTAGCAAGATCAACCCCATGTTTGGCCTTCTCAGAATTTAGCACACGAGAAACAAGAAGAGCATGATCATGATCTTTCTTTAATTTAGCATGATCTTTGTTGTGTGACTCCTCAAGAGCCAAATGTAGACCACGCTCTTCCTCAAGAGCATTGGAAAGATCCGAAATCTCATCAGCATAGTCACGACTATGCCCTTCCATCTTAGAGATGGTATCTTCGTGAGCATCGATCATGTCATTGGCTTCACTAAGTTGTTCCAAGAGAGCAACAAAGTGCTTCTTGGACTTGCCCTTGAGTTTACCCATAAAGGTCTCAAACACATTCTCCTCCACATTAGTTCCCTCATGTTCACCAATGCAATCCGTTGAAGAAGGATGATTAATGATGGTATTTTTTATGTTGGGGGTTACCTTGTTGGTGGCTTTAGCCATGAGGCACTTGGTAGTGATGCTCTCATTGGGTGAGTCGAAGAGAGACACCCGTGGAGTCGTCGCAATAGCAACGGAGGCCATGGAAACCGACTCATCACTTTCATCATCGTCATCATCCTCATTGTACTCTTCTTGTACCACCAATGCCCTGGGAGGCGTCTTCTTGGTGAAGTTTCTCTTGTTGGGGAATGACTTGTCCTTGTCCTTTCGGATGAGCTTGCCACCATTGTCTTCCCTCTTCTCATACGGGCATTTTGCAACAAAATGACTCACGTTGCCGCAATTGTAGCAAGTCCTTACACGTTGCTTGCCCTTCATGCCACTTGAGTTGTTTTTGCTAAAGTTTGGCCTTGAGTTTTTCTTGCTCCAAAATTGCCTTGAAGCAAGTGCCATGTGTTCATGATATGCATACTTCGTATCTTCGGGGTTGCTCCTCTCTTCTTCCTCTTCATCTTCTTCAACGGTGAGCTTGGCCTTCAATGCAAGGTTAGGCCTCTTTGCCCTTTCAGAACGAAGCACCGCATTGTCGGCGGTCTTGTCCAAAATGTTCATGGCCACAAACTCATCCAACACTTCGCTTGAGGTCAAAGTGTGGAAGTCCGGTCTTTGACGAATGACGGAGGTCATGGCCTTGTGATAGGGCATCATTGCCTTGAGGAATTTGCGCTTGATCCAATTGTCATCCGTGTCCTTGCTCCCGTGATCTCGTAGTGAGACCGCGAGTTTGGTTACTCTCCGATAAAGCTCACGAGGTTCTTCATCTTCTTTCATTGCAAACTCATTGGCCTCATCTTGTACCACTTCATAGTTGGAGCGTTGAATGCTTGTGCTTCCCCGGTAGAGAGAGATAACACAATGCCATGCCTCTTTGGCCAAGGCGAAGGGACGAATATGAGGTAGGTCTTCGGGTGGAATTGCATCTTGAATGATGAAGAGAGCATTCTCATTGAATTGATTGTCCGCGGCTTCTCGAGGAGTGAAGTTTCTTGGATCATGCGGATAGAAACCTTCTTCAATGATTCTCCAAAGGTTAGTGTTCACATGATTTAAATGATGTTTAAAGCGGTAAACCCAAGAATCAAAGTCCTCATTTTTCACAATCTTAGGGGGAGGACCTGCATGATTCAAATGAGTGGAAGGAACCGGTCCACCATAAACAAGTGGTGGTTCCACATGGGCAAAGATGTCGGTGCCATTCTTACCACTAGAAGAAGGAGCCTTTTCACTACTAGCTTCCCCCTTGTCGGGGATAGCATCCGTCACCTTGTCGGCGGGGTCACCCACTTTCAACGGTGCGGTGGATAGTTTAAGCCCCTTAAGAAATTTAGTAAACATGCTTTCAACTTCGGTCGTCATGGAGGTTTTCAATGTCTCTAAGGCCACATTAAACTCCTCATGAGAGACCGAGGTTCCCCACTACTAGGAAAAGGCCTACTAATGGCGCACCAGTTTTGCCTACTAATGGCGCATCACTGGTGCGCCATTAGTAGCACGCCACTAGTAATTTTTACTAATGGCACACCACTGGTGTGCCATTAGTATCTGGTATACTAATGGTGCACCACCCAGTGCGCCATTAGTATATAGCACCATGCGCCATTAGTGTGCCTCCCAGGGGCCATATTTAACCATGTGCTTTGGCACACTAATGGCGCACTACGGATAGATGCGCCATTAGTATACTTGGCATACTAATAGCGCACTCTGTCTTGATGCGCCATTAGTATCCTTTGGCATACTAATGGTGCACCTTGTTGTGATGCGCCATTAGTATGAATATTTGGTTTTTTTTACTTTTCTGATTTTTGCACGGGTTACAAAATATATTATTTGACAGAATATAGACAGTAGCACACAGCAATAGCAGATTCATTGAATACAATTCATCATATTAGTCGCCGAATTCAAAAGACCGAACAAAGATAAAACATTACAAGTCTCGAGACCGCGAGTATCGAGTTTGTCTTCACATTACAAGTCGATATCAATCATCTAAACTACCATCACATAGAAGAGAGCTGTGGTCATCACGATGAGCATCATCGTGATCAAACTGGTCTTCATCCGGTTCCTCCAACGCTCCCTCCTCTCTCCCGCTAGATAGCGGGCGTATCTAGATTTGGCCTCCGCCCTAGTGGTGTACCCTTTGTAACTGTTATCGCTAAAACGGTGAACCTGTCTCTGACACTCCTCCCAGTCGTCGTAGACTCCAGGAACCTTACCCTTGTACACGACATACGACGACATCTCTATGCACAAGCCAAACAACAAACAATACATACATAAGCAATATATAAGTATGCCACAAAAGGATCGGAAGAGAAAAGCAAGACATTAATAGCATGATTCATGGTCCTACTAATAAATAGCATCGATTACATCTAAGTTGAACGACTGTCCAAACCAAAGAGACATACAATTCATTAAAGTTTAATTACAACATGAGCCAATCAATGTTTCAGAACTACACATCACTACTTTCGACTCGACTCATGGACAGGAGTGTGGATGAAGCCGCCGTCTGTCGTGATGGTCATGAAATCGCGGGCGTTGTCAGCCTACATTTGTAGCATTCCGTCTATCTCAATGTTGGACGGTTGATATCTGAGGAAGAACTGCCCCGAGGTATGAAGGACATCTTGATGGATGATGTCCGCAAACTTCGACTGGATGCGAAAGAATTCTTGTCTGATGTCCACGTCCTGGATTGCCGACAAGCTCGCAGCCCAATCTTTGAGATTATTTGGTAGCAGAAGGTGATGATGGTCCCTTACGATCGCCCGCATGTGATGGAGGGCGTAGTAGGCATCCTTCTGACTGCCAGGCGGCTGCTTGACGCAGCAGAACATCGTATTGTGGGCGAACACGTGCTTGCCGTACTTACGAACTGCCCTGATGAAGGTGCCTCCAGATTTGGCGTAGCCAGGGAGAACATCATCAAGAACTTTCTTGATATTTGTGTAGTCTATCTTGGAGTTACGGTTCGGGTCAAAATACGTGGCCATGGAATATTTCGGGCTTAAGAGGATGAGTGTGCAATGTGTGTCACTGCACATAACACGAAATGTTAGAAAAAAAAGAACGATCGAAATCTAAGAAATCATATGTTACGGGGCGGTTAAGGGATGACTTACTCGGGAAAGTAAGCCACAAGGAAGTTATCCTTATCTGGGTTTGCCAGAATGACGTCTTCGAGGTGTGAACTCGCGACTTGGCGGTCCCCAGCGCTGCTCAAGAGCTTGGCATGCATGTAGAAGGGGTCGACGATCACAATGTACAGGGTCTTGTCTCTAATGATCCGCATCTCCATACTCAGCGAAAACAGCCGAACGAAGGTGTAGTGCAGCGGATGAAGGTTGAACATAGCAAAGATGTCATCAAACCGCAGGACAATCATACCCCCGATGGCGCCATCCACAGAGCCCTTGCCCTCTGGCACCTTGGCCACGAAAACCGGGTATGCCACATCATTCTCTCTGAGACGCCGCTTCTCCAAAGAAAGAACACTGTCGTGTAGACTCCGCATAGCACCGGTTGCAGCACTGAGCATATTTGTCGGTAGCACCGCCCTACCCGCCACATGCACCCTCCTCGAGATATCCTTAGGTCAAGGTGGCCCGTCCTGAGCATGAATCGTACTCGGTGCCGGCTGGCTCGCACCGGCGGCCTTTTTAGTCGGCCGTTTCCGGCCCTTCTTCTTGATCTGCTGTAATGGGACCGAGTTCTGCTCACAGACCGCATTCTTGAGCGTGTTGGGGCTGATAATATTTGGCACCTCCGCTATCTGAGGCTCGGTGAAGGCGGCAGCTGGAGGCGTCTCCTGAGAACTGAACACCAGACGACGCCTGTTGCAATTGGGTTTCTCCGTCGTACCAGCTAGACCGCGGTCGTCTTGTTTGGGTTCTTGACAAGGAGGCCCGCAAAACTCGTCACTGTACCCATGTTCGGCAAAGTACTTATCGACATTGGTAAATGTACCATCGTCGTCGTCGTCGTCCGGATCCTGTGCCATATGCATGTCCGGATCCTGTGCCATAGGGATGTCCGGCATGTCCGGTAGCGTTGCGGCGTTCTTGCCATGGCTTGGCGCCGGCACGACTGGTGGTCTTGTCTGTGGGGTGGTGTCCCCCACCCCCAAATGAATCTGGCTCTTCGGCCAAAGCAGGGGCCAGCTTACGCAGGCGCTGAGGGTCATCTCATCTTCTTCGTCGGCCCCAGCGGGTTGAATCGGAGGTAACAGCTCGTCGCAGCCTGGCAGCACCAGAACCACTTCAACCCTATACATCATGGGTGGCATCGGATTACCGTGGAACACGGGGTTGCCCGGTTAAACGATTTTGCCCTTGGCGACATCGACCAACTCGCCGCCCACGAAGTGTAGGAGAGTGCAAGGAACGTCAGCGGCGCCCTGCGAAAACATGTAGGGCGTCAGGGATGCCCAGTCAAAGGCAAGGAGATGAATTCCTCGGCCGAGAGGCTTAGTTACCGTGATGCCATCGAGCTCGGCTAATGTCGAGGCACCGCCAACGGCGGGCGTGCAACTGACGGAGGGGCCGCTTGCTGGCGAGGTGCCGGCCGGCGTACACCCGGGTGCATTAAACTCCAATGCTGGCGTCGGAGACACCAATACCGCCGCCGCCGGAGACACCAATGGCGTCGCCGCCGTAGACACCAATACCGCCGCCGTCGGAGACACCAATGGCGCCGCCTGCGCATTGTGTGAGTTGCTGGCCGTGAAGCTGGGAATCGGGGGCGGCCCCTGTTGGCCACCCGCAATCCACGTCGTTATCCCATGAATCAAGGTAGGCATAATGCCGGTAAGCGTCGATCCCAGTTGTTGTTGCACTTGCTCTTGGACCATCTCTGGAATCCGCGCCACTTGCGCCTTGAGTGCTTCAACCTCGCGCGACTAGCTTTCCGAGCTGGTATTTTTCTCCTTTCGCCCACCAGCGCCATAGTATGACGACCATTTTGTGGACAAGCCTTTGCCGGCCACACGACCAGCTGACATCGGCTTATTGAGCTTATCCCTGTTTTTCATTACGTTCAATGCCCTATTCAAAGGGGTGTCGAAAGGGGAGCTCTGAGACAACCCCGCGCTACTGCTTTCTTTGACCTACGGAAGGAACGTGAACCATTTAGAAATATTGGGGATTAATTATAATGCAACCATATGGAGCTAATTACGTGGGGGTGTATTCCATACCAGAACAAGGAGCTAATTACCAAGGAGCTCAAGCTCCTTGGTCTTCGGATACGTGGTAAGCTCCTTTGTTATCGGGTCCTCCTTGTACCGGGCCCTGAGAAAGTTCCTGGTCTTCTTGTCACTGTATTTCTCGAAGCGGGGTGGTAGGCCTTGCACGGCACGGTCCGCGTCCTCCTTGTCCCATACAGGCTCCGCCACTCTGTAATCGCCGGGACCGAGTTGATGGACCCCTATGTTCAACTGCCGCATTTCTTTCCCCCACTAACTTGATTCGGAGGTTGCGGGGCTCTCGCACTTGATCTTGAACTCCTTGTAGTCATCTTCGCTCATCAAAGGATATTTCGCCTTGATCTTCTCATAACTATCACCTTTGTCAATCATTGCCTTCACCGTGCTTTTCCAAGTAGACAGGGCCGTGCTCATCGTCATGAGGGTGGCACCGTTCACTTTATTACCCGAGAGGTGTGTGTTTGTGAACTCAGCGGGGAACTTGTATCGTTCGTGCAGCTTTGTGAAGAGGAGGCTGCGCAAATTCCCTCGGTCCTTATGCCTTAGGTTCTCGGTGTTGATCGAGGAGGTGCTCCGGAGAATGCACCCGAGCTGAATCGAGTACCCCTTGACTACGTGTTTGGGCGCCGTCGGATGCCCGTCGGAGTTCACTTCAGTAAATTCCTCCCTGACGGTGCCGAGCACGTTCGGGCGCCGGTCCTTCCATTGCCTCTTCGGTTGGCTGCCATCTATGCGTGCGCCGCCATCATCAGTGGTGTCATCCCCGACGCCACTAGGGGTTGTGTAGTCAGGATCGGTGTCTTCCGTGGCGTCCTCATAGCGGTGAGGTTCTTCCTCCAACTCCTGGGACAGCTCCCAGAATTGCTTGCCGCCCGAACCGCCAGCCTCATCGTTGTGTGCCATGTTTCGCTCTAAATAGGAAAAAAGTTTGGTCAAAAAGTTGGTTATTGTCAAGGAACAAGATCATGGTCTCATCATTTAGGGTTTGTCGACACCGAGGCATCCTAAAAGCTAAGCTTTTATCATTTAGGGTTTGTTGACGCCGAGGCACCCTAAAAGCCTAAGTGTACATCATTAAGGTTCCCATCAACACCGAGGCACCCTAAAAGCCAAGGTTTCATCATTTAGGGTTTGTCGACACCGAGGCACCCTAAATGCTAAGTTTTCATCATTTAGGGTTTATCGATGCCGAGGCACCCTAGGTTTGGCCTAATCACTTGGCACTAATCAGTTGGCTCTATTGCCACCTATGTTGGGTTTATCATCTAGGGTTTGTCGATGCTGAGGAGTAGCAAGTACTAAGATACCCCGGCCCATGCATTAGTAGCAAGTACCTCATATGTCCGATTTTTAGCAAAGTCATGGTAAAATTCACAGAAAATTTCAGCATGGCCTTTGCTGAAAATAGGACATATGGAGTACCCGAATTTGCCAGAACGGAAGTTAATCGACATTCCGGCAAACTCAAGGGCCTCTCAGGGTACCTGCAACATCATCACGACACGAAGGGCCTCTCAAGGGCCTCAAGCAACAGCGGCGTCTCCCAGGACCCCATTTTTTGCTAAATTTCTTTGAGCAACAATTAGAGCAGAAAATTCAGCATATTTCTATATAATTTTTTTGTACACATAAGATAGAAATGTAGTGCTGAAAGTTTAATGCTTACAAAAGAATTGCTGAAATAGTGAACAATATGGAGTCACCAAGTTGGCTAAGAAACTCCCAAAGTCCACTAGCAAATCCAAGATCTAATCCTGTTACACACATCATAACAATTTAAGATAATTAGGATAAGGATAGTAGGAAATGAAAAAGAAAGAGCTCAAAAAACAATCACAACAGAAAAATAATAAAAACCTAGTCCTAGAAGAAAATAAATCCTAAAAGAAAATAAATCCTAAAATCTGGAGCAAGTCCTAGCAGTAGTAGTCCAACTAGATGGCCACCACTACTACTCCTATCTCTGTTTAGCATCATCCACACGATAGTCCATTGGAATTTTGTTTGACATAGCTGAACAACAAAGAAGGTGCCGTAGAAGCAGCTGCTACTGCTAGCTCCACTACATACATACTAGCCACTCTAAAACTTTTTTAAATCATTCACCCAACTCTAATCAATTCAACTACGAGTTGCTGATTCGACAACCTACAAACTGATGATAAATTTATCTGCCATGACCACATCCAGGAACAGTTCTATTATAACACAATATTTCAGGGAAACACACAAAAGAAAACAATTCTTGTAATACATTGTTAACAGGGCATGGATTTTACTCCTACAGCAAGAACAACAACCCTGGGAGAAACACATGCTCAAAAATCAAAAGCTTCTGCAATAAATAAATAAAGACAATTCCCAAAACTTGCTAGTAAAATAGTACTATGTGTACTAGAGGAGTCTTGTCAGGCACACAGATGCATATTCAGAAACCAAAACAATGACAAGTATAGGCAAGTGTAACTGGTCACTGAAGTAGCTCATGTCATTGCTTCTATCTGTCATGGACTGGTTTTCTGTAACCGATACAATTCAGTTGAGTTTTAAGGTTGACTAATTGCACCCTTGTAAGTGCCTAGCAAACAGACTACAGGAATGGCATAAAGAAAGGAACATGCCAATGCACTCCAGGTTTTGCAGCAAGTTGTACTTAAAAATTCACCTTAGACAATCCATGATTGTGTATTGTGTTAGACAATGCAAACAAGAACAGAAGGCAACTTTGCTTATATGGAAATGTTGGCAAATGCAAACTCCCAAGTCTAACCAGGAAGCATCAGACGCCGATGCATAACACTGCTCACTCGCTTACATACACTACCGCCCCAAAATTCAGAACATAACCTAGTACTTGGCGCGTCGGCTCAATCAGGCATGGGGTGAAGCAAGGGGAAGAGGAGAGGGGAGGGGCACCTGCGCAGGGGCCGGGTAGTGATGGACGGCGGCCAGGTTGCACGGGCGACGGACGGTGGAGGCAAAGCCACTCGGCGAAATAGAAGGCAGTGGCGACGGCGAGATGGGGTCGGTCGGAGGAAGAAGACGTGCTCCGGCGGGGGTGGGGGCGCGGGGGCGCGGGGGCGTCGGGGGTGTGGAGTCCGGCGAGGGTCAGGGCGGCGGGGCTGGGGGCGCGGGGGCGTGGGGGCGGCGGCGTCATGGGTCGGGGAGCGTGCGGGTGGATCTGGTGGCGAGGGAGAGAGGGTCGAAGGGGATCTAGCGAGGGAGAGGGAGATAGCTAGGGGGAAGCTTACTAATGGCGCACCACACCTCGGTGCGCCATTAGAAATCTTTTTTTAGATAGCAATGGCGCACCCCGCAGCGGTGCGCCATTAGAAATCTTTTTTTAGATAGCAATGGCGCACCCCGCAGCGGTGCGCCATTAGAAATATTTTTTTAGATAGCAATGGCGCACCCCGCAGCGGTGCGCCATTAGATTTTTTTTATTACAGTTCGAGCACAGGTTATATTGCACCTAACCCAATCCACATTAGAACCCGCCCACTAGCCCGACTGGTCAGCACGCAGCACACACACCATGAGGTCCTGGGTTTGATTCCCAGGCTCCGCAATATTTTTTTGCATTTTAAATGTTGTTTGATATTTATTTGTGTTTAAATATGTTCAAACTTGTTTAAATCATAACAGTAATATTTTTTTATAAAAACAATAATAATTTTTTAAAAAATAGATTCAAAATTGTTACTTGAAAATATCATCGGCGGCGGCGGTGGAGCGGGGGAGGGTGCGGGGGTGCCCGTTGGCGGCGGCGGAGCGGGGGAGGGTGCGGGGGGCCGGGTGCTCGTCGGCGGCGGTGGAGGGGGATCGAGATCGAGTGTCCTCATGAATTCAAAAAGTGCCCGTGAAATTTAAAAATATTCATGATATCAAAAAGTGCCCATGAAATACAATCGAGAAATGAAGACTACGATTTAAATACAATCGATCTTAGCTAGCTATCTGTTCACAATCTTCTTGCCCTTCTTTTTCGCAAATGGAGTTCTTCTGTGGAACGGACGTCCTTTAGGTAGGGTGGTCCTGCTTCTTCTTGTGGTGTGTGCTGCTACTTCATTGTTGTCGTCATGTTCGATCTTCGGGTCGCCGTACTTGTCTAAGTCTTGCTCATTGGCTACTCCATCCATTCCGATGATCTTCCTTTTGCCTCTCCTCACGACAACACGACTGGGCCTTGACGGGTCGGTAATGAAGAAGCATTGGTCCACTTGGGAAGCCAGTACCCATGGCTCATTTTTTGCGGTGACGTTTGCGCCCGCGGTCTTGGATTTGGCTTCGGGTATAACCATGGTGGTGAAATACCGGCCTTCTTTTAGGACGCTCTTGGCCCATCTGACACGGAACATCGGGACCTTCTCTCCAGCGTAGCTCAGCTCCCAGATCTCCTCGATCCTTTCGTAGTATCTGTCCTTGTCGTTACCGGTGTAGGATTCCATCGTTACCCCGGAGTTCTGATAACCATCGCTCTTCATGTCCTTGTTCTCGGTGTAGAATGTGTAGCCGTTGATATCATACGCCTCATAGGTCATTAGGTTGTGCTCGGCGCCCTGTGACAAGGTGAATATGAGTTGTTCTTCCGCGGAAGAATCCTAATGTAAAGGGTACGACAGAAGCTTCTGCTTGAACCAACACGTGAAACATGAGTTGTGATCTTTGATTATATCTCCGTCCGTCCTCTGTTGGCCTCGGTCATTGTACGTCTTCTCAATAAAGGTTTTGTGCTCTACCACCCAAGGATCGACCACGTCTATGTGTTGTAGCGCGACTAGGTTTGCTCTTTCAAAGTCGGCGAGTCGACCCTCGAAGTCGACATGCATTTTGCGGCGACCCTCACGGTGACCCCATCCAGCGAGCCTGCCAAGGTGCCTGTTGACGGGTAGACCAACGGGGTTCTCGATGCCTAGATAATTCGTGCAGTAGGAGATGCACTCTTCGGTCAGAAAGCCCCTGGCTATACTTCCCTCTGGACGTGACATGTTGCGAACGTATCCTTTGATGACACCATTCATCCTTTCGAACGGCATCATGCTGTGCAGGAACGTCGGCCCGAGTTGGATGATATCCTCCACGATATGGACCAGCAGATGCACCATAACGTCGAAGAATGCGGGCGGGAAGTACATCTCAAGCTCGCATAGTATCACCACGATCTCTTCCTGTAGCCTTCTGAGTTGCCTCACGCCAATCGACTTCCGAGAGATGACGTCGAAAAAGTTGCATAGGCCAAATAGCATTTCACGGACGTGCGCGTCCATGATCCCACGGATTGCAACTGGAAGTATCTGTGTCATCAGCACATGACAGTCGTGAGACTTCATCCCGCTGAACTTCTGCTTCGCTGGGTCTAGGTATCTACTTATCTTCCCCGCGTAACCGTAAGGAAGTTTTACTCCTACGAGGCAGGTGAAAAACTGCTCGATCTCCTCCTGACTTAGAGTGAAGCACGCGGGAGGGTAGTCACTTCTGGTCTTCTTGGCCTTTTTGCCTTTGCGACGAGTTTCTGTGTCCTGCTTTGCCTCATCATCATCATCATCATCATCATCATTAGCGTGAAGCTCCTGCCTGATGCCCATTGATTTCAAGTCTGCCCTTGCTTTTGGCCCATCTTTGGTCCTCTCTGGCATGTTGAGCAGGGTACCAAGCAGACTCTCGCACACGTTCTTCGTGATATGCATGGCATCAAGGCTGTGAGGCACACGGTGGATCTTCTAGTACGGCAAGTCCCAGAAAACAGACCTCGTTTTCCATACCTTCAGCAGCGGCTCTGGCGCCTTTCGCTTCTTTCCCGGCAGTGGGCAATCTTTCCAATTTTTCAACAGCTCGTCTATTTCCTCGCCGCTCCTCATACGCGGGCGTTTTCGGGGTTTGGTTTCACCATCGAACAGATCCTTGCGTTTCCTCCATGGGTCGTCGTCGCGAAGCCACCTTCGATGTCCCATGAACACGGTTTTCGAAGACCCGGGATCTCTAACTAGTTGGCGATACGTTGTGTCATCCATGCACCTTATGCATCCAGAAAATCCGTGGACTACCTGCCCCGCGAGATATCCGTAACCGAGATAGTCGTGCACCGTCGTGAGCAGTGCGGCTCTCATAGGGAAATATTCTTTCTCTGCAGCGTCCCACGTATTGGCTGGTGTTTTCCACAGCGTGTCTAGCTCCTCTTTCAGCAGCCCCAGATACAGATTGATGTCGTTCCCTGGTTGTTTCGGCCCTTCAATTAGCATACTCATGTGAATGTACTTCCTCTTCATGCACAACCAGGGGGGAAGGTTGTACATCCACACAAACACAGGCCACGTGCTATGTGTGCTTCTCTGGCTGCCAAACGGATTGACTCCATTGGTGCTCGTGCCCAGCACGATGTTCCTTGGATCCTTCCCAAATTCTGGGTATTCGAAGTTCAACGCTTGCCACTGGCTCGCATCCTCAGGGTGACTCAGCATCTTGTCTTTTTTATTTATCTCCGGATCATTTCTGTCATCTTCCCGCTTCTTCTCCTCCCTATCCGCGTGCCAACGCAGGAGCTTTGCTACCTTAGGGTCCGCGAAATACCGCTGCAGACGAGGAGTGATCGGAAAGTACCACACCGATTTTCGAGGAGCTTTCTTCCTCTTCTTGTATCGAGTGACGCCACACACCGGACATATGGTAGACTCCGCGTGCTCGTCCCGATAAATTATGCAATTGTTCATGCACACATGGTATTTCATGTGCGGTAAATCCAGAGGACACACGATTTTCTTCGCCTCCTCGAAACTGGTCAGGCACTTGTTCCCCTTGGGAAGACGTTCGTTCCAGAATGACATGTTCTCGTCGAAGCATGCGTCGGTCATTTTGTGTTTTACCTTCATCTCCAGAGCCATGAGCATTACTTTCAGGCGGGTATCCTTGGGCCTGCATCCTTCATACAATGGAGTAACCGCATCTATCTCCAGTTGATATAGCTTGGCTTTCTCTCGGGCGGCAGCTCTTGCGTTATCCGTCTGCTTGAGAAGCAGCTCTTGAATATGAGGGTCCTGCACCCAGCCTCCATCGCCGTCTGCTCCGGCATCTTCATCTTCATGATCATGCCCTTCGTCTTGATCTTCCTCATCATCATGTACGACATCTTCTACATGATGACTGTGTACAGCATCACCTGTTGGGGAACGTAGCAGAAATTCAAAATTTTCCTACGTGTCACCAAGATCTATCTATGGAGAAACCAGCAACGAGGGGAAGGAGAGTGCATCTACATACCCTTGTAGATCGCTAAGCGGAAGCGTTCAAGAGAACGGGGTTGAAGGAGTCGTACTCGTCGTGATCCAAATCACCGGAGATCCTAGTGCCGAACGGACGGCACCTCCGCGTTCAACACACGTACAGCCCGATGACGTCTCCCATGCCTTGATCTAGCAAGGGGAGAAGGAGAGGTTGAGGAAGACTCCATCTAGCAGCAGCACAACGGCGTGGTGGTGGTGGAGGAGCGTGGCAATCCTGCAGGGCTTCGCCAAGCACCGCGGGAGAGGACGAAGGAGAGATGCAGGGCTGCGCCATGGAGAGGTACAAACTCATATGTGTGCAGCCCCAAATACCTCAACTATATATAGGGGAGAAGGAGGAGGGTGCGCCCCCTCTAGGGTTCCCACCCCTAGAGTGGCGGCAGCCCTAGATGGGTTTGGGGGGGCAGCCAAGAGGGGAGGAGAGGGAGGCGCAGGGAGCATGGGCCTTAGGGCCCATCTGCCCTTACGGTTTGCCCCCCTTCTTCCCGTAGGCGCCTTGGGCCTTGTGGGAGGCGCACCAGCCCACTCAGGGGCTGATCCCTTACCACTCTTGGCCCATGCAGCCCTCCGGGGCTGGTGGCCCCACTTGGTGGACCCCCGGGACCCTCCCAGTGGTCCCGGTACGTTACTGATAAAATCCGAAACTTTTCCGGTGACCAAAACAGGACTTCCCATATAAAAATCTTTACCTCCGGACCATTCCGGAACTCCTCGTGATGTCCAGGATCTCATCCGGGACTCCGAACAACATTCGGTAACCACATACAAACTTCCTTTATAACCCTAGCGTCATCGAACCTTAAGTGTGTAGACCCTACGGGTTCGGGAGACATGCAGACATGACCGAGAAGTTCTCCGGTCAATAACCAACAGCGGGATCTGGATACCCATGTTGGCTCCCACATGCTCCACGATGATCTCATCAGATGAACCACGATGTCAAGGACTTAATCAATCCCGTATACAATTCCCTTTGTCTATCGGTACGATACTTGCCCGAGATTCGATCGTCGGTATCCCGATACCTTGTTCAATATCGTTATCGGCAAGTCTCTTTACTTGTTCTGCAACACATCATCCTGTGATCAATTCCTTGGTCACATTGTGCACATTATGATGATGTCCTACCGAGTGGGCCCAGAGATACCTCTCCATTTACACGGAGTGACAAATCCCAGTCTTGATTCGTGCCAACCCAACAGACACTTTCGGAGATACCCGTAGTGCACCTTTATAGCCACCCAGTTACGTTGTGACGTTTGGCACACCCAAAGCACTCCTACGGTATCTGGGAGTTGCACAATCTCATGGTCTAAGGAAATGGTACTTGACATTAGAAAAGCTTTAGCATACAAACTACATGATCTTGTGCTAGGCTTAGGATTGGGTCTTGTCCATCACATCATTCTCCTAATGATGTGATCCCGTTATCAACGGCATCCAATGTCCATGGTCAGGAAACCGTGACCATCTATTGATCAACGAGCTAGTCAACTATAGGCTTACTAGGGACATGGTGTTGTCTATGTATCCACACATGTATCTGAGTTTCCTATCAATACAATTCTAGCATGGATAATAAACGATTATCATGAATAAGGAAATATAATAATAATCAATTTATTATTGCCTCTAGGGCATATTTCCAACAGTCTCCTACTTGCACTAGAGTCAATAATTCAGTTCACATCGATATGTGATTAACACTCATGGTCACATCCCCATGTGACTAACACCCAAAGAGTTTACTAGAGTTAATAATCTAGTTCACATTACCATGTGATTAACACTCGATGAGTTCTGGGTTTGATCATGTTATGCTTGTGAGAGATGTTATAGTCAACGGGTCTGAATCTTTCTGATCCGTGTGTGCTTTACAAATCTCTATGTCATCTCCTAGATGCAGCTACCGCGTTCTATTTGGAGCTATCCCAAATAACTGTTCTACTATACGAATCCAGTCTACTACTCAGAATAATCTGGATTAGTGTCAAAGTTTGCATCGGCGTAACCCTTTATGACGAACTCTTTTACCACCTCCATAATCGAGAAAATTCCTTAGTCCACTAGTTACTAAGGATAACATTGACCGTTGTCCTGTGATCCATTCTTGGATCACTCCTGTACCCCTTGACTGACTCATGGCAAGGCACACTTCAGCTGTGGCACACAGCATAGCATACTGTAGAGAGCCTATGACAAAAGCATAGGGGACGACCTTCGTCCTTCCTCTTTCTTCTGCCGTGGTCGAGCTTTAAGTCTTAACTTCATACCTTACAACTTAGGCAAGAACTCCTTCTTTGACTGATCCATCTTGAACACCTTCAAGATCATGTCAAGGTATGTGCTCATTTGAAAGTACCATTAAGCGTTTTGATCTATCCTTATAGATCTTGATGCTCAATGTTCAAGTAGCTTAATCCAGGCTTTCCATTGAAAAACACTTTTCAAATAACTCTGCATGCCTTCCAGAAATTCTACATCATTTCCGATCAACAATATGTTAACAACATATACTCATCAGAAATTCTATAGTGCTCCCACTCACTTCTTTGGAAATACAAGTTTCTCATAAACTTTGTATACACCCAAAACTTTGATCATCTCATCAAAGCATACATTCCAACTCCGAGATGCTTACTCCAGTCCTTAGAAGGATTGCTGGAGCTTTGCATACTTGTTAGCATCTTTCAGGATTGACAAAACCTTCCGGTTGTATCACATACAACCTTTCCTCAAAAATCATCGAGGAAACAATGTTTTGACATCCTATCTGCAAGATTTCATAAATAATGCAGTAATTGCTAATATAATTCCAACAGACTCTTAGCATCGCTACGAGTGAGAAAGTCTCATCGTAGTTAACTCCTTGAACTTGTCGGAAAACATCTTAACGACAAGTCGAGCTTTCTTAATGGTGATACTTATCATCATTGTCCGTCTTCCTTTTAAAATCCATATGTACCTAACAGCCTTACGAACATCAAGTAGTTCTTCCAAAGTCTACACTTTGTTTTCATATATGGATCCTCTCTCGGATTATATGGCCTCGAGCCATTTTGGAATCCAGGCCCACCATCGCTTCTCCATAGATTGTAGGTTCATTGTTATCTAGCAACATGACTTCCAAGACAGTATTACGTACCACTCTGAAGTAGTACGCATCCTTCTCATCCCACGGGGTTTGGTAGTGACTTGATCTGAAGTTTCATGATCACTATCATAAGCTTCCACTTCAATTGGTGTAGGTGCCACAGGAACAACTTCCTGTGCCCTGCCACACACTAGTTGAAGAGACGGTTCAATAACCTCATCAAGTCTCCACCATCCTCCCACTCAATTCTTTCGAGAGAAACTTTTCCTCGAGAAAGGACCCGATTCTAGAAACAATCCCTTATTGCTTTCGGATATGATACAGGAGGTATACCAAACTGTTTTGGGTGTCCTATGAAGATGCATTTATCCGCTTTGGGTTCGAGCTTATCAGCCTAAAACTTTTCCACATAAGCATCACAGCCCCAAACTTTTAAGAAATGACAGCTTAGGTTTCTCTAAACCATAGTTCATACGGTGTCATCTCATCGGAATTACGTGGTGCCCTATTTAAAGTGAATGTGGTTGTCTCTAATGCCTAACCCATAAACTATCGTGGTAATTCGATAAGAGACATCATGGTATGCATCATATCCAATAGGGTGCAGTTATGATGTTCGGACACACCATCACACTATGGTGTTCCAGGCTGTATTAATTGTGAAACAATTTCCACAATGTCTTAATTCTGTGCCAAACTCGTAATTAAGATATTCATCTCTATGATCATATCATAGATCTTTTATCCTCTTGTCACGACGATCTTTCAACTTCACCCTGAAATTACTTGAACCTTTCAATAATTCAGACTCGTGATTCATCAAGTAAATATACTCAACATCTACTCAAATCATCTGTGAAGTAAGAACATAACGATATCCACTACACGCCTCAGCACTCATTGGACTGCACACATCAAAATGTATTACTTCCAACAAGTTGCTTTCTAGTTCCATTTTACTGATAATGAGGCTTTTAGTCAGCCTGCCCATGTGGTATGATTTGCATGTCTCAAGTGATTCAAAATCAAGTGAGTCCAAACGGTCCATTTGCATGGAGCTTCTTCATGCATATACACCAATAGACACGGTTCGCATGTCTCAAACTTTTCAAAAACGAGTGAGCCCAAAGATCCATCAACATGGAGCTTCTTCATGCGTTTTATACCGATATGACTTACGTGGCAGTGCCACAAGTAGGTGGTACTATCATTACTATCTTATATCTTTTGGCATGAACATGTGTATCACTACGATCGAGATTCAATAAACCATTCATTTTAGGTGCAAGACCATTGAAGGTATTATTCAAATAAACAGAGTAACCATTATTCTCCTTAAATGAATAACCGTATTGCAATAGACATAATCCAATCATGTCTATGCTCAACGCAAACACCAATCTCGATGGTAGAGGGAGCGTGCGATGCTTGATCACATCAAGCTTGGGAAAAACTTCCAACACATATCGCCAGCTCACCTTTAGCTAGTCTCCATTTACTCCGCAGCCTTTTATTTCGAGTTTACTAACACTTAGCAACCGAACCGGTATCTAATACCATGGTGCTACTAGGAGTACTAGTAAAGTACACATTATAATGCATATCCAATATACTTATGTCGACCTTGCCAACCTTCTCATCTACCAAGTATCTAGGGTAGTTCTGCTCTAGTGGCTGTTCCTCTTATTACAGAAGCACTTAGTCTCGGGTTTGGGTTCAACCTTGGGTTTCTTCACTAGAGCAGCAGCTGAATTGCCGTTTCATGAAGTATCCCTTCTTGCCCTTGCCCTTCTTGAAACTAGTGGTTTCACCAACCATCAACAATTGATGCTCCTTCTTGATTTCTACTTTTGTGGTGTCAAACATCGCGAATATCTCAAGGATCATCATATATGTCCCTAATATATTATAGTTCATCACGAAGCTCTAGCAGCTTGGTGGTAATGACTTTGGAGAAACATCACTATCTCATCTGGAAGATCAACTCCCACTCGATTCAAATGATTGTTGTACTCAGACAATCTGAGCACAAGCTCAACAATTGAGCTTTTCTCCCTTAGTCTGCAGGCTAAGAAAATTCTCGGAGGTCTTATACCTCTTGACATGGGCACGAGCCTGAAATCCCAATTTCAGCCCTCGAGACATCTCATATGTTTCGCGACGTTTTAAAACGTCTTTGGTGCCTCAACTCTAAACCGTTTAACTGAACTATCATGTAGTTATCAAAATTTGTATGTCAGATGTTCCCAACATCTACAGACGACGTTCGAGGTTCAGCACACTGAGTTGTGCATTAAGGACATAAGCCGTCTATGAAGCAATGAGGACTATCCTCAGTTTACGGACCTAGTCCGCATAATTGCTACTATCAACTTTCAACTAAATTTTCTCTAGGAACATATCTAAACAGCAGAACTGAAGCGCGAGCTACGACATAATTTGCAAAATCCTTTTGACTATGTTCAGGATAAACAAGTTCATCTTATGAACTCCCACTCAGATAGACATCCCTCTAGTCATCTAAGTGATTACATGATCCGAGTCAACTAGGCCGTGTCCGATCATCACGTGAGATGGACTAGTCAACATCGGTGAACATCTTCATGTTGATCGTATCTACCATACGACTCATGCTCGACCTTTCGGTCTTCTGTGTTCCGAGGCCATGTCTGTACATGCTAGGCTCGTCAAGTCAACCTAAGTGTTTCGCGTGTGTAAATCTGGCTTACACCCGTTGTATGTGAACGTAAGAATCTATCACACCCGATCATCACGTGGTGCTTCGAAACGACGAACTTTCGCAACGGTGCACAGTTAGGGGGAACAATTTCTTGAAATTTTAATGAGGGATCATCTTATTTACTACCGTCGTTCTAAGCAAATAAGATGTATAAACATGATAAACATCACATGCAATCAAATAGTGACATGATATGGCCATCATCACTTTGCTCCTTTTGATCTCCATCTTCGGGGCTCCATGATCATCATCGTCACCGGCATGACACCATGATCTCCATCATCGTGTCTTCATGAAGTTGTCTCGCCAACTATTACTTCTACTACTACAGCTAACGGTTGGCAATAAAGTAAAGTGATTACATGACGTTTATGTTGACACGCAGGTCATAAATAAATTAAGACAACTCCTATGGCTCCTGCCGGTTGTCATACTCATCGACATGCAAGTCGTGATTCCTATTACAAGAACATGATCAATCTCATACATCACATATCATTCATCACATTCTTCTTGGCCATATCACATCACATAGCATACCCTGCAAAAACAAGTTAGACGTCCTCTAATTGTTGTTTGCATGTTTTACGTGGCTGCTATGGGTTTCTAGCAAGAACGTTTCTTACATACGCAAAAACCACAACGTGATATGCCAATTGCTATTTACCCTTCATAAGGACCCTTTTCATCGAATCCGATCTGACTAAAGTGGGAGAGACAGACACCCGCTAGCCACCTTATGCAACTAGTGCATGTCAGTCGGTGGAACCAGTCTCACGTAAGAATACGTGTAAGGTCGGTCCGGGCCGCTTCATCCCACAATGCTGCCGAATCAAGATTGGACTAGTAACGGTAAGCATATTGAACAAAATCAACGCCCACAACTACTTTGTGTTCTACTCATGCATAGAATCTACGCAATAGACCTAGCTCATGATGCCACTGTTGGGGAACGTAGCAGAAATTCAAAATTTTCCTACGTGTCACCAAGATCTATCTATGGAGAAACCAGCAACGAGGGGAAGGAGAGTGCATCTACATACCCTTGTAGATCGCTAAGCGGAAGCATTCAAGAGAACGGGGTTGAAGGAGTCGTACTCGTCGTGATCCAAATCACCAGAAATCCTAGTGTCGAACGGACGGCACCTCCGCGTTCAACACACGTACAGCCCGATGACATCTCCCATGCCTTGATCCAGCAAGGGGAGAAGGAGAGGTTGAGGAAGACTCCATCCAGCAGTAGCACAACGGCGTGGTGGTGGTGGAGGAGCGTGGCAATCCTGCAGGGCTTCGCCAAGCACCGCGGGAGAGGAGGAAGGAGGGATGCAGGGCTGCGCCATGGAGAGGTCCAAACTCGTATGTGTGCAGCCCCAAATATCTCAACTATATATAGGGGAGAAGGAGGAGGGTGCGCCCCCTCTAGGGTTCCCACCCCTAGAGGGGCGGCAGCCCTAGATGGGTTTGGGGGGCGGCCAAGAGGGGAGGAGAGGGAGGCGCAGGGAGCATGGGCCTTAGGGCCCATCTGCCCTTAGGGTTTGCCCCCCTTCTTCCCGTAGGTGCCTTGGGCCTTGTGGGAGGCGCACCAGCCCACTCAGGGGCTGGTCCCTTACCACTCTTGGCCCATGCAGCCCTCCGGGGCTGGTGGCCCCACTTGGTGGACCCCCGGGACCCTCCCGGTGGTCCCGGTACGTTACAGATAAAATCCGAAACTTTTCCGGTGACCAAAACAGGACTTCCCATATATAAATCTTTACCTTCGGACCATTCCGGAACTCCTGGTGACGTCCGGGATCTCATCCGGGACTCCGAACAACATTCGGTAACCACATACAAACTTCCCTTATAACCCTAGCGTCATCGAACCTTAAGTGTGTAGACCCTACGGGTTCGGGAGACATGCAGACATGACCGAGACGTTCTCCGGTCAATAACCAACAGCGGGATCTGGATACCCATGTTGGCTCCCACATGCTCCATGATGATCTCATTGGATGAACCACGATGTCAAGGACTTAATCAATCCCGTATACAATTCCTTTTGTCTATCGGTACGATACTTGCCCGAGATTCGATCGTCGGTATCCCGATACCTTGTTCAATCTCGTTAGCGGCAAGTCTCTTTACTCGTTCTGCAACACATCATCCCGTGATCAACTCCTTGGTCACATTGTGCACATTATGATGATGTCCTACCGAGTGGGCCCAGAGATACCTCTCCGTTTACACGGAGTGACAAATCCCAGTCTCGATTGATGCCAACCCAACAGACACTTTCAGAGATACCCGTAGTGCACCTTTATAGCCACCCAGTTACGTTGTGACGTTTGGCACACCCAAAGCACTCCTACGGTATCCGGGAGTTGCACAATCTCATGGTCTAAGGAAATGATACTTGACATTAGAAAAGCTTTAGCATACGAACTACATGATCTTGTGCTAGGCTTAGGATTGGGTCTTGTCCATCACATCATTCTCCTAATGATGTGATCCCGTTATCAATGACATCCAATGTCCATGGTCAGGAAACCATGACCATCTATTGATCAACGAGCTAGTCAACTAGAGGCTTACTAGGGACATGGTGTTATCTATGTATCCACACATGTATCTGAGTTTCCTATCAATACAATTCTAGCATGGATAATAAACGATTATCATGAACAAGGAAATATAATAATAATCAATTTATTATTGCCTCTAGGGCATATTTCCAACATCACCGTCGTGATCATGTCCTGGAGATTCTTCGTCTTCTCGCCCGCCCTCGCCGCGGTGGTACTTGTCTTGTTGCCCTTCCTCATTTCTTGCCCGGCCCCCATGGACGACTTCATAGTCATCTTCATCACCTTGCCACCGATAGCCATCCATGAAACCACGCAAGAGCAGGTGGTCCCGCACCTGCCCGAAATCCGGGTCCGCAATAAGGCTCTTCAGCTTGCATCTTCGACACGTACATCTTATCTTCGTCTCGTTCTTTTGAAGCATCTCGGCCTTCGCGGAGCTCAAAAACCTATTCACGATGCCTTCGGTCATCGTGCGGACCATGGTCGCCTGCGGGGTAGAGCAAAACAATATTTTAGAACCAAGAAAAAAATTGGCATGACCTTCCCTAAAAATAGGACCAAAAAGAATGCATAGTGCCAAAATTCTCGCCGAAACGGAAATGAATCAACATTCCGGCAAAATATTGGCAACTATCGCATTTCAAATACCGGTACCTGCAAACACAAACATATATGCAACACCACAAACACATGCAACACCACAAACATACATAGATCTAGCTAGGCCACAAAAAGTGCATGTGCACGTTGTTGGAGCGAGCTAGGGAGAAAAAAAGTAGATCTACATCATGAAGATAGCTTTCCCCTTACTTACCTATCAAAAAAAGGTAATTTCACCACTTAATTTTGATGAATCTATGGTGGAAATGAGGTGAGGAGGAGGAGGCAGCCGAAAGCTTGGAGAAGGAGGTGGAGGGAATGATGTGGGGAAAGTGAGTGGGTAGGTGTGGGGCTGTCCAAAATATCTTGTTGGGGTCCCAGGTTACTAATGGCGCACCACGTGCAAATGCGCCATTAGTAACCCTGGTTACTAATGGCGCACCTGCAGGTGGTGCGCCATTAGTAGTTTTGTAGAAAAGTAAAAAAAATACTAATGGCGCACTTTTACAGGATGCGCCATTAGTAGTTTAAACTAGTAATGGCGCACTGTGAGGCGGTGCGCCATTAGTAGTTTTGTAAAAAAAAAGAATAAAAAAAATTCAGTACTGGCGCACTCCATGTCCGGTGCGCCATTACTAGTTAGAACTAGTAATGGCGCACTTCGGTAGGATGCGCCATTAGTATGTATGTAAAAAAAATTATCACTAGTGGCGCACCTCTGGTGCGCCATTAGTGTCTTCCACACTAATGGCGCATGATCAACTGATGCGCCATTAGTATATAGTAGTGGTGCACTACTTCCCTGGTGCTCCATTAGTGTCAATCCTATCTATAGCCCTTTTCCTAGTAGTGCCCCCATCGCCCGTAGACGAGGTTGGATTCACACCGGAGTGTTCCTCCACACCGTCTACGGTATCAACCATACTCTTTGGACGGTAAAGTCCTTAATAAAGAGATGAGGCTCTGATACCAATTGAAAGGATCGATATGGTTGACTAGAGGGGGGTGAATAGGCAACTAACAATTTTTAGCTTTTCTTTAACAATTTAAACTTTGCATCAAAGTAGGTTGTCTAGATATGCAACTAGGTGAGCAACCTATATGATGCAACAAGGATAGGAACACAAGCAAGCAAGAGATATGAAACAAATAAGCTTGCTCAAATAAAGGCACGAGATAACCAAGAGTGGAGACGGTGGAGACGAGGATGTGTTGCCGAAGTTCCTTCCCTTTGAGGGGAAGTAAGTCTCCGTTGGAGCGGTGTGGAGGCACAATGCTCCCCAAGAAGCCACTAGGGCCACCGTATTCTCCTCACGCCCTCACACAATGCGAGATGCCGTGATTCCACTATTGGTGCCCTTGAAGGCGGCAACCGAACCTTTACAAACAAGGTTGGGGCTCTCTCCACAACTTAATTGGCACTACAAGAAATTTGTTCATTGTTGACCCTCCATTTTGGTCACTGAATCATCATTATTCATGTTTTATGACCTTGTTTTGACCAAATTCAAAAGGTCAACAGTTGGCCGTCAAGAACGAACAAACATGACCTTTCTAAAATTTTGGTTGCAGATCTCTATTGACCAAAATTTTGGTTTGGTCATTACCCATTTCTCTGAGTCACATAGGATCTGATGTGGCTAAGCTGACGTGGCATTGCTAGTGACCAAATGGAATCATCATAAATTTCACAGCCCGGTCCACCAATCTAGCCTACATGGGCCTGGCCCAATACATATTTTATTATAAGAAATGTCTGATTTGTATGGGCTGATGCATTATTTTGTCAGAAGCATGCATATATCAAGATAGGCCCATTAAAAAGGAAGTACAACAAAATACAATATTGCAGATAAACTGTATATTTCATTTCAGTAACACATCACATCACATGAAATACAATGCATCATCCAATGACTCCTCGATACACCAAGGTTCAAGGCCCAACAAGTGCACCGCAAAATGATTCTAAAAGTGCACAGAAAAATAGTTATATATGTGCAAGTGCACAACAAAAGGATCCAACAAGTGCACAAGCGCACAGCAACATAGTTCTACAAATATTGGATGAGAAGCACAAGTTTTAAGTTATCACACATAACATCAATGAGAAACAAAGCTTCTTGTGCCCTCCTTCTACTCTCCACTTCTTCTGAGTGACTCAGATCATCCTGGTAATAGGAATAAGCAAACATAAGAAAGCATACAAAATATGAGAAAAAGAAAGACAAATGGTGGTTTTACATTCAGCAATGAGACTTAAAAGTTCACATCAATGAACAGAAACACAAGACATTAAGACATACTCCCATAGAAATTTCAGGACTTGCAAGATTATTCGTGTGTTAGCTCTGAACACTTTGTGCAAAAAAAGCTCACATCAATAACTTCCAAGATCAAGATGCGTGAATAGTGTATCTTTAACACAGTATAATAAACATCACAACCATGAGCAGTACAACACAACACAGCTCATAAACAACCAAACCAAACTGATTGCAAACTACTCCCTCTGTCCCATAATATAAAAGCGTTTTTTACACTACACTAGTGTCAAAAACACTCTTATATTATGGGACGGAGGGAGTATAAGTTAATCTCAATGCAATGGATGCATTTGTCTGAATTTGTGTGTGACTATTGCTCATTACATGCTGTGGTGGCAGGCAACAGTTACTACCATTTGCAGATCAAAAAGGACCACTCTGTATATATGCAACAATTACATGATGTGGTCAGTGGTCACACGTCTCATACTGCATTATTAGTGCAGGGAAAAGGACAATGCATGCTGCATTATTTGAGTCTGTCAACTGAAAACAGTAGTATTTCTGGCCATTGCTAGCTAGCATGTGAAATAAAGAAAGAAAGAAAGAAAAATCACTAGTATTATGTCTGAAAAATCACTAGCTAGCATATGTTTGCATGGCTAATATTCTAGCATATACAATACTTAAATCTATAGATTTACCATCCCTTTCTCAGTTATAGCATATAATAGAAATCCAGCAACATAAGTAAGCACATATCATTTTTTATGATAGCCATTGGGCTTGACAACTATATGCAAGAAACAAACATTTTTCAGTTAACATACAACAGAAACATTCCAACAACAGGAGTGGGCACATATCTGTTTCCTTTTTCTTATTTTGAATGGTCATACAGAATCAGAGGCATCCTCTTGCCTCTCTATCAGGAGCCTAGGAACCATATCACTGCAGCTAAACATCGCAAATACAATGCCCCTAGGCGAAATTCAGAATTCCTCAACACCAATACTGTACCCACCCAGCCTTCCTCTCACAAAAATTCAGAATTCCTCTTAGGCAGCACATGCGTAGCACAACATGGATAATAGAGAGAGAAGAGGGGAATGAATGAATATTACTACCTCCCGATAGAGCTTGAGGTGCAGCTTGAGGGGCTCGACGTAGTCCTCAAAGGCGAGCATGCCCATGGACCAGATCAGGTCATCTCCATTGACGATCTTGCACTTCTCCTTCACGGACTTGTCGCTGGCCCTGCGGCGCCCGGGATCACACACGAGTGAGCTCGTACCAGAGCGGGCGCACCCCTCCACCGCATCCCCCCTCGCCGGCCTCCGCGTCCTCGCCCTCGTCATCCTCCACGGGCGGGAGGAGGACATAGCCGACCCCCGCAGCGACAACCCGCAGGAACAGCGCGCGGCGACAGCCGGCCCCTTATTTCCATTCCGCGGCGAGCGGTGATGAGAAGAAGTTGGCGGTCCCGCCCCATGGCGCGCTGCTTGTGTTGCTCCTGTGGATGCGCGGCGGCGAAGATGGGCGGCAAAGGTAGGGGAGAGGGAGGGGAGGGTGCAGACCGACGGTGAGCGGAGAGGGAGGCAGCCAGCGGAGAGGGAGGCGGATCTGGATCTGGAGCGGCGGTGGGAGGCGGCTGCAAGGGATAGCGCTAGGGTTCGCGTGCGGGGCTGTGGGCCGGGCTTCATGAGGTGAGAGGGTGAGGGAGATTTTTGTTTGAGACAAAGATGGGGTGAGGGAGAAAGGGCTACCATCGGATCCGGGAGCATCCGACGGCATTGAAGGCGCGATCCGCGTGATATGCCTATGGACCAATCAGAACCTAATACACGTTATGACCATTTAAATTGGTCGACTAAAAATAAGGTGTTGAATCATATAAACAGTTTTATGATATGAGAAATTAAAAAAAAACAAAAACATTCTCATTGTGTCAGCAAATCTGACCTAGTTTTTAGGAAAACTAACAAACTTGGAATTGGAATAAGACAAATATCTTTAAAAAGTGTTATGAGAAATGAGTTTTTAGGAAAAAATATTTTCTATTTTCGGAGTGAAAAAAATCATTTTTTAGAAGAATCTACCAAATATTTGTTTCAAAATGGCACCACACCATTTCCAAAACTATAAGACATCATTTTCTGTACAGTTGACCAAATCTTAACATGTAAAATGTTTTCGATCCACCTCTCATCAAAAAGACAAGTTATGTTTCAAAAAAGAATCGACCTGAGCATTCTTTTGTTTTTCTTCTATATTTTCACATGAAAAATTAAAAAAAATGATTTCATATTTTGCACAAGGGTGCATCTTGGAATTCCAAACAATGTTCACTAAGGGAGTTTTCATTTTCTTTGCACAGATATTTCATTTTCTATTTTTTTTAGTGCCCGAAATGAGTTTTTTTGTGAAGGACCTATCATATATTTGTTGCAAAATTGGAACAAATCATGTTTATAAAATTTGAATTATAGCTGGAAGCGGGTCAAATTTGAACTATAGCTGCCTTGTAGTTTGCTCTTTATTTTTTCCAAAAATCATTTCTAGGTACGTAAGTATCTATTTAATCAGAGAAACACAAAAAAATTCCAAGATTCAACCACTAGCTAGGAACAGTCATTCCCGCCGTTTTGACCGCATTTTGAAACGTGCATAAAAATTCAAAAAAAATCAAAAAATTGGGAAACCTTCGCGTTGCGTCATTATATGTGGCTAAGTTCCCAGGAAAAATAACAAACTTGTAATGCGACAATTATTTTAAAAAATTGTTCTTAGAAACGAGTTATCACATATGGAGATCAATGGCTTTCAAGCCAAATGATCAATCTTATGGCCACATTCATGGCATAGTTTGTTCAAATGATCTCATATTGTGCACAAGGGTGCATATTGGAATGGCAAATAATGTTGCCTAAGGAAGTTTTCATTTTCTTTGGACGAAAAAACCATTTTCCATTTTTCAAGTGCCCAAAAGGAGGTTTTTTGTGAAGGACCTCCCAAATAATTGTTGCAAAATTGGACCAAATCATTTTTCTAAAATACTAGGACATATTTAATGCACAATTCACCAAATGGTTGGGTGTAAAAAGTTTTGAGGCACCTCTCGTGAAAAAGACAAATTTCCTCTGATTCAGTTGGAAGCGGGTCAAATTTGAACTATAGCTGCCTTGTAGTTTGCTCTTTATTTTTCCAAAAATCATTTCTAGATACGTAAGTATCTATTTAATCAGAGAAACATCAAAAAATTCCAAGATTCAACCACTAGCTAGGAACGGTCATTCCCGCCGTTTTGACCGCATTTTGAAACGGGCATAAAAAATTCAAAAAAAATCAAAAAATTGGGAAACCTTCGCATTGTGTCATTATATGTGGCCAAGTTCCCAGGGAAAATAACAAATTTGTAATACGGCAATTATTTTAAAAAAGTGTTCTCAGAAACGAGCTATCTCGTATGGAGATCAATGGCTTTCAAGCCAAATGATCAATCTTATTGCCACATTCATGGCATAGTTTGTTCAAATGATCTCATATTGTGCACAAGGGTGCATATTGGAATAGCAAATAATGCTGCCTAAGGAAGTTTTCATTTTCTTTGGATGAAAAAACCATTTTCCTTTTTTTGAGTGCCCAAAAGGAGGTTTTTTTTGTGAAGGACCTCCCAAATAATTGTTGCAAAATTGGACCAAATCATTTTGCTAAAATACCAGGACATATTTAATGCACAATTGACCAAATGGTTGGGTGTAAAAAGTTTTGAGCCACCTCTCGTGAAAAAGACAAATTTCCGCCGATTTAGTTGGAAGCGGGTCAAATTTGAACTATAGTTGCCTTGTAGTTTGCTATTTATTTTTTACAAAAATCATTTCTAGGTACGCAAGTATCTATTTAATTAGAGAAATGCCAAAAAAATTCCAAGATTCAACCACTAGCTAGGAACGGTCATTCCCGCCGTTTTGACCGCATTTTGAAACGGGCATAAAAAATTCAAAAAAAATCAAAAAATTGGGAAACCGTCGCATTGTGTCATTATATGTGGCCAAGTTCCCAGGAAAAATAACAAATTTGTAATACGGCAATTATTTTTAAAAAGTGTTCTCAGAAACGAGCTATCACGTATGGAGATCAATGGCTTTCAAGCCAAATGATCAATCTTATGGCCTCATTCATGGCATAGTTTGTTCAAATGATCTCATATTGTGCACAAGGGTGCATTTTGGAATGGCAAACAATGTTGCCTAAAGAAGTTTTCATTTTCTTTGGACGAAAAAACCATTTTCCATTTTTCGAGTGCCCAAAAGGAGGTTTTTTTGTGAAGGACCTCCCAAATAATTGTTGCAAAATTGGACCAAATCATTTTTCTAAAATACTAGGACATATTTAATGCACAATTGACAAAATGGTTGGGTGCAAAAAGTTTTGATCCACCTCTCGTGAAAAAGACAAATTTCTGCCGATTTAGTTGGAAGCGGGTCAAATTTGAACTGCAGCTGCCTCATAGTTTGCTATTTATTTTAAAAAAATCATTTCTATTTACATAAGTACCTATTTAATCATAAATACATGGTTTGGTGGCGATACATTGAGGTTTGGGCGGTGGTCGAGGGCCCCAACTCTAGACCGCGTAAACTCGCATACCCGTCGCGTGGTCACCGCGTGACCGTGGCGTTGCCATGTGTTCTAGGCAGCCTAGGCATGTCTGGTGGGTTGGGCACTCCCCAGGTAGGTGATAGGAAGAAAATTACAACATAAGATTCTCACGAGGAGACCGGTCGATGCTCAAACATGAATTAGCAGCCAAGTGTTTGATTAGCGGTACGGGAAATGTAAATGGCTAATGGGCGTGAGTTTTGGCTGAGGATGATCAGTTGCTAAGAAGACCGTCTTCACAAATTTTTATCTCAAAAGGAGGAGCCTAGATGGTACTTGCTTTGCAAAGTACCACACTGGACATAAATACGAATGTTGAAGCTGGGCTCAAAAAATGAATGGATTGAGCTGGCATTTGGTGGAGGATGGTTATTCGGGTATTGGAAAGCACTGTAGAAAATGGATACTATTTCGACATGCCAAAGTGGTACTTCCTTCACAAAGTGCTGCTCTGAACAGAATAGGAAAATGAATATTGTTGAATTATTTTTGAACTAGGCAAGGGAGGTTTTTGACATATTTGATGAAGATATGATCCAAACAATTCATGAGAATTTTTTGGGAATTTTTGGAATAACAGCAATATAGGTTGCTTCACAACCTAGGGCAAAAATTGACACATGGACATGACACATAGGCAAAACTGATGAGATGGCGCCTAGTCATCGCAACCCACCACAATTTACAAGGCTGTGACCATCTATATTGGTCGTTAACAACTAGAAATAAGGCAACGGACTAGCGTTGTTTGCTTTATGACCATTTCGTGTAAGGAAATTATGACCTTTCTGACCAAAATGGTCGCAATGGTTTAGGGTTTGGAGCCCCCCGAACAGCTTTTGACCAATTGGTCTCAAATGGTCATAGATCTATGACCAATTCTTCCAGGGTCACTGACAGAAGGTCACTAGTTGACATATTTCTTGTAGTGTGGAGGCTCCCAACAAAACCACGAAGCTTCACCACAATGGAATATGGCTCCGAGGTGACCTCAACCGTCTAGGGTGCTCAAACACCCAAGAGTAACAAAATCCACACAAGAAAGTATGGGGGAAGCAAATATTCTTTGGTGGAAGTGTAGATCTAGGTCTCCTCCTTCAATCCCTAGCAAATCAACAAGTTTGAGTGGCTAGAGAGAGAGATCAGGCAAGAGAGCTTGAAGTGCATTAATGGTGGAGTGAGAGAGGCAAAAGGTGAGAGTGGTAGGTGGGAGAAGCTCTCTTAAATACCAACCCTAAAAATCCAACCGTTGCTGTGTTTTCAGCCCCGCAGCGGTACAACCGGTCCTTGTCTCGGTACAACCGGGACTCACGGTGTAGCTGCAGAACCCTACCAGGCGGTACAACTGGGCCACTAGGCGGTGGTACCGGTTAAGAGAATGACCGGACCAACCGCCCAGCCACCGCACAACTACCGCCTCGAAACAGAGACGAGACCGGTACTTGAGCGGTGCAAGACCGGAACAACCGCATGGCCTTGAACTCTTGGACGGCGAAGTTCTGAGCGGAAGAACCGCTCAGACCACCGGTGGTACCGGTCATCAAGGATCGACCGGATCAACCGGGCCACCACCGCCCGAGAACTGCATCAAAACAGAACCTTGAGCGGTACTTGAGCGGTGCATGGCCGGAACCACCGCCCTAGCCTTTGTTGAGCAAGGTGGCAGTACCACCGCCCGGAGGTAGCGGTACAACCGCTCGGTCAAAGCTGGAGAGCGTCAAGGTCCAGCGGTACAACCGCTCCAGGGAGCGGTACAACCGCTGGGAAGAGCAGAAACACGAAATAAAGACAGGGGGAACTCTCTCTCTCACAACTGAGGAAGACAAAGGAGGGGTGAGGAAAGTGTATGTGAACTGATTCCCCCAGAGCTTCCAAATGAGGATTCCCTCTTAATAGTACGGGTACTCTATGACCAAATATAATAAAAGCGTAGAGGACACGTCTTCGATCTTTTCCTACGATAGGCAATAGCAATCCGATGTAAGCCTATGCATCGAGAACCTGAACCATATAGCACATGATTAGACCACAAAGGGTTGTCATCATCATCCAAAACATAAAGTAGGGAAATGCCCTTTCAACGGGGTTTGGATGCACCGGCAAAGTTTGCACCAACTCTCGATGTGAGAAAGGGCAATGCACGGTACCGTAGAGGCTAGCAATGATGGAAGGGTGAGAGTGCGTATAATCCATGGCCTCAACATTAGTCATAAAGAACTCATATACTTATTGCAAATATCTAGAAGCCATCAAAAACCAAAGTATTACGCGCATGCTCCTAGGGGGATATATTGGTGGGAAAAGACCATCGTTCGTCCCCGACCGCCACTCATAAGCAGGACAATCAAATAACACCTCATGTTTCAAATTTGTTGCATAATGTTTACCATACGTGCATGCTACGGGACTTGCAAACTTTAACTCAAGCACTTCTCAAATTCACAATTACTCTACTAGCATGACTTTGATATTACTACCTCCATATCTCAAAAAAATTATCAAGCATCCAACTTTTCTTAGTATTCAACACACTCAAAAGAAAGTTTCACAAATCTTGAATACCAAGCATGTTATTATTAAGCAAATTACCATGCTATTAAGACTCTCAAAATAATTTAAGTGAAGCATGAGAGATCAATAGTTTATTTAAAACAAATCCACCACCGTGTTCTAAAAGATCTAAGTGAAGAACATAGAGCAAAATTATAGCGCTTAAAAGATATAAGTGAAGCACATGGAGCAAAACTACATAGCTCAAAAGATATAAGTGAAGCACATAGAGTATTCTATCAAATTTTAATTCATGTATGGCTCTCTCAAAAGGTGTGTACATCAAAGATGATTGTGGCACACTAATAACCAAAGACACAAATAATACAAGACGCTCCAAGCAAAACACATATCATGTTGGTGAATAAAAATATAGCTCCAAGTAAATTACCGATGGAAGTGGACGAAAGAGGGGATGCCTTCCGGGGCATCCCCAAGATTTGAATTTTTGGTGTCCTTGGATTATCTTGGGGTGCCATGGGCATCCCCAAGCTTAGGATTTTGTCACTCCTTGTTCCATAATCCATCACAATAATTCACCCAAAACTTGAGAACTTCACAACATAAAACTTAAAGTAGAAAACTCGTGAGCTCCGTTAGCGAAAGAAAACAATAAACCACTTCAAGGTACTGTAATGAACTTATTCTTTACTTATATTGGTGTTAAAAATACTGTATTCCAACTTCTCTATGGATTATAAACTATTTTACTAGCCATAGAATCATCAAAATAAGCAAACAACACACGAAAAACAGAATCTGTCAAAAACAGAACAGTCTGTAGTAATCCGTAGCTAGCGCAATATCTGGAACCCCAAAAATTCTAAAATAAATTGCTGGACGTGAGGAATTTATCTATAAATCATCTTCAAAAATAATTAACTAGATATCACTCTCCAAATAAAAATTACAGCAGTTCTCGTGAGAGCTAAAGTTTCTGTTTTTTACAGCAAGTTCAACAAGAATTTCCCCAAGTCTTCCCAACGGTTCTACTTGGCACAAACACTAATTAAACACAAAAAACACAACCAAAACAGAGGCTAAATAATTTATTTATTACTAAACAGGAGCAAAAAGCAAGGAATACAAATAAAATTGGGTTGCCTCCCAACAAGCGCTATCGTTTAACGCCCCTAGCTAGGCATAAAAGCAAGGATAGATCTAGGTATTGCCATATTTGGTAGGCAATCCATAAGTGGCTCTCATGATAGTTTCATATGGCAATTTTATTTTCTTTCTTGGAAAGTGTCCCATGCCCTTTTTAATGGAAATTGAAATCTAATATTCCCTTCCTTCATATCAATAATCGCACCAACCGTTCTAAGGAAAGGTCTACCAAGAATAATAGGGCAAGAAGGATTGCAATCTATATCAAGAACAATGAAATCTACGGGCACATAATTCCTATTTGATACAATAAGAACATCATTAATTCTTCCCATAGGTTTCTTAATAATAGAATCCGCAAGATGCAAGTTTAGAGAGCAATCATCAAAATTACGGAAATCTAGCAGATCACACAAAGTCTTGGGAATAGTAGAGACACTAGCACCCAAATCACATAAAGCATAGAACTCATGATCTTTAATTTTAATTTTAATAGTTGGTTAACACTCATCGTAGAGTTTTCTAGGGATAGAAACTTTCAACTCAAGTTTTTCTTCATAAGATTGCATCAAGGCATCAATAATATGTTCGGTGAAGGCTTTCTTTTGAGTATAAGCATGTGAAGAATTTAGCACGGATTGCAACAAGGAAATACAATCAATTAAAGAGCAACTTTCATAATTAAATTCCCTGAAATCCAATATAGTGGGTTTAGCAACATCTAGATTTATATTTCTTTCAATCCCACTTTCATCAATTTCATCATAAAGATCTAAATACTCCGAATTTTTAGAACGCCTTCTAGGTAAAAGAAGATCATATTCAGTTTCATCAAGATTCATATTGCAAAACAAAGATTTAATAGGAGACACATCAATAACTTTTAGATCTTCATCTTGATTTTCATAGGAATTGGAAGAACATGCTTTAATAAAGGCATCTTTGGAAGCACGCATCCTAGCGGTTCTTTCCTTGCACTCATTAATGGAAATTCTCATGGCTTTGAGAGACTCATTGATATCATGCTTAGGAGGAATAGATCTAAGCTTTTAAGAATCAATCTCAAGAGAAATTATATCAACGTTCCTAGCCAAATCATCAACTTTAAGCAATTTCTCTTCAAGCAAAGCATTAAAATTCTTTTGTGAATTCATAAACTCGTTAACACTATTCTCAAATTCAGAGGGCATCTTATTATAATTTCCATAAGAGTTGTTGTAGGAATTTCCATAATTATTAGAAGGATTACTAGGATATGGCCTAGGATTAAAATTCGCTCTATAAGCATTGTTACCAAAATTATTCCTACCAACAAAATTCACATCCATAGATTCATTGTTATTCTCAATCAAAATAAACAAAGGCATATCATTAGGATCAGAAGAAACACTCTTAGTAGCAAATAATTTCATAAGTTCATCCATCTTTCCAATCAAAACATTTATTTCTTCTATCGCATGCACTTTTTATTAGAAGATCTTTCAGTATGCCATTGAGAATAATTAACCATAATATCATCTAGGAGTTTAGTAGCATCTCCTAAAATGATTTCCATAAAAGTGCCTCCCGCGGCCGAATCTAAAAGATTTCTAGAAGAAAAATTCAATCCGGCATAAATTTTTTGTATAATCATCCACAAATTCGAACCATGAGTAGGGAAATTACGTATCATTAATTTCATTCTCTCCCAAGCTTGTGCAACATGTTCATGACCAAGTTGCTTAAAGTTCATAATATCGTTTCTAAGAGAGATGATCTTAGCGGGAGGGAAATACTTAGAGATAAAAGCATCTTTGCACTTGTTCGAAAAATCAATACTATTTTTAGGCAAAGACGAAAACCAAGCATTAGCACAATCTCTAAGTGAAAAAGGAAATAGCTTCAATTTAACGACATCATTATCGACATCTTTTTTATTTTGCATATCACATAAATTAACGAAGCTATTCAGATGAGTAGCGGCATCTTCACTAGGAAGGCCAGTGAATTTATCTTTCATAACAAGATTCAACAAAGCAGTATTGATTTCACAAGATTCAGTATTGGCAAGAGGAGCAATCAGAGTGCTAAGGAAATCATTATTATTGGTATTGGTGAAGTCACACAATTTGGTAGTATCTTGATCCATCGCGACAAACAAGCAATCCAACACACGAGCAAACAAAAAGGCAAGCGAGCAAAAAGAGGCAAATAGAGAGGGAGGATAGAGAGAGAGGGCAAATAAAATGGCAAGGGTGAAGTGGGGGAGAGGAAAACGAGAGGCAAATGGAAAATAATGTAATGCGAGAGATAGGGATTGTGATGGGTACTTGGTATGTTGACTTTTTGCGCAAACTCCCCGGCAACGGCGCCAGAAATTCTTCTTGCTACCTCTTGAGCTTGCGTTGGATTTCCCCAAAGAGGAAGGGATGATGCAGCAGAGTAGCGTAAGTATTTCCCTCAGTTTTTGAGAACCAAGGTATCAATCCAGCAGGAGGCCACGCTCAAGTCCCTCGTACCTGCACAAAATGATAGCTACTCGCAACCAACGCGATTAGGGGTTGTCAATCCCTTCACGGTCACTTACGAGAGTGAGATCTGATAGATATACTATTTTTGGTATAGAGATGCAAAGTGAAAAGTAAAAGGCAAAGTAAAAGCAAAACAAGATTAAAGTGATGGTGATTGATATGATGAGAATAGACCCGGGGCCATAGGTTTCACTAGTGGCTTCTCTCAAGAGCATAAGTATTCTACGGTGGGTGAACAAATTACTGTTGAGCAATTGACAGAATTGAGCATAGTTATGAGAATATCTAGGCATGATCATGTACATAGGCATCACGTCCGTGACAAGTAGACCGAAACGATTCTGCATCTACTACTATTACTCCACTCATCGACCGCTATCCAGCATGCATCTAGAGTATTAAGTTAAAAACAGAGTAACGCTTTAAGCAAGATGACATGATGTAGAGAGATAAATTCATGCAATATGAAATAAACCCCATCTTGTTATCCTCGATGGCAACGATGCAATACGTGCCTTGCTGCCCCTTCTGTCACTTGGAAAGGACACCGCAAGATCGAACCCAAAGCTAAGCACTTCTCCCATGGCAAGAACTACCAATCTAGTTGGCCAAACCAAACGGATAATTCAAAGCGACTTGTAAAGATAACCAATCATACATAAAAGAATTCAGAGAAGATTCAAATATTATTCATAGATAGACTTGATCATAAACCCACAATTCATCGGTCTCAACAAACACACCACAAAAAGAAGATTACATCGAATAGATCTGCACAAGAGAGGGGGAGAACTTTGTATTGAGATCCAAAAAGAGAGAACAAGCCATCTAGCTACTAACTATGGACCCGAAGGTTTGAGGTAAACTACTCACACTTCATCGGAGGGGCTATGATGATGAAGAAGCCCTCCGTGATGACGGCCCTCTCCGACGGAGCTCCGGAACAGGCCCCTAGATGGGATCTCGTGGATACAGAAAGTTGCGGCAGTGGAATTAGGTTTTTGGCTCTCCTTCTGATCGTTTGGGGTACGTAGGTATATATAGGAGGAAGGAGTACGTCAGTGGAGCACCGAGGGGCCCACAAGGTAGGGGCGCGTCCTAGGGGGGGGGGGGGCGCCCCCCACCCTCGTGACCTCCTCTCTGATGCCTTGGCATAGGGTCCAAGTCTCCTGGATCACGTTCGATGAGAAAAACACGTTCCCGAAGGTTTCATTCCGTTTGATATTTCGTTTCTTCGAAACACTGAAATAGGCAAAAAACAACAATTCTGGGTTGGGCCTCCGGTTAATAGGTTAGTCCCAAAAATAATATAAAAGTGGAAAATAAAGCCCAATATAGTCCAAAACAGTAGATAATATAGCATGGAGCAATCAAAAATTATAGATACGTCGGAGACGTATCACTCTACCGTGTAAATAGTTTTATTTCTTTTCTTTTCTTTGGCGGTCGATAGGAGAAGACCATAATTAAATTGTTGAAGTGGCTCTTATATGCATACTTGTTGATCTGAAAAAGAGCCCATATTTCCTTGTCTTCTCCTATTTATTGAATGCTTGCAGATTCCAGCTTAGTCCAATGCACGCACACTACTATTATTATTCACACCGTTCGGTCGTGCAAGTGAAAGGCAATTATGACGATATATGGTAGACTGACTGAGATGAGAAAAGCTGGTATGAACACGACCTCTTTTGTTTTTGTAAATATGATTAGTTCAGCGTTCCTGATTTAGCCTATTATGAATAAACATGTTTGCAATGACAACAAGAGATCATAGTTCCTTGTGCCACGTTTGATTAGCTATGAATCATAATGGTTTACCTTGCGTGCCAACATGCTATTGAGATGGTTATGATGTGGTATGATAGGGTGGTATCCGCCTCTGAATGATTTAAGTGACTTGACTTGGCGCATGTTCATGCATGTAGTTGAAACAAAATCAACATAGCCTTCACGATATTTATGTTCATGGTAGATTATATCCTACTCATGTTTGCATTCGGTGTTGATTAATTTTAATGCATGTTCATGATTGTTGCCGCTCTCTAGCTGGTCACTTCCCAGTCTTTTGCTAGGCTTCACCTGTACTAAGCGGGAATATTGCTTGTGCATCCAATCCCTTAAACCCCAAAGTTATTCCACATGAGTCCACTATACCTACCTATATACGGTATCTGCCTGCCGTTCCAAGTAAATTTGTATGTGCCAAACTCTAAACCTTCAAATAAATATCCTGTTTTGTATGCTCGAGTAGCTCATATATCAACTAGGGTTGTCTGTATCTTCCATGTTAGGTGGGTTATTCTCAAGAGGAGTGGACTCCGCTCCTCACTCACGAGATAAATGGCTGGTCACCGGGATGCCCAGTCCCATGTTTCATGCAAACGAAATCAAAATAATTGCAAACAAAACTCCCCCTGGGACTCTTGTTAGTTGGAGGCACTCGTTGTTTCGAGCAAGCCATGGATTGATGCTTGTTGGTGGAAGGGGGAGTATAAACTTTACCATTCTGTTTGGGAACCGCCTATTATGTGTGTAGCATGGAAGATATCGCCATCTCTTGGTTGTTATGTTGACAATGAAAGTATACCACTCAAAATATTATTCACCTCTGTTTCAAAACCGAGCTCTGGCACCTCTACAAATCCCTGCTTCCCTCTGCGAAGGGCCTTTCTATTTACTTTTATGCTGAGTCATCATCCTCTTATTAAAAAGCACCAGTTGGAGAGCACCGCTGTCATTTGCATTCATTATTGTTAGTTTACATTGAGTATGACTTGACTGGATCTCTTTTACCATGAATTACAATGTCTAGTCAGTCCTTGGTCTTTAAAGGTGCTCTGCATTTATGTTTTGCGGTCTCAGAAAGGGCTAGCGAGATACCACCTTGTTATATCATATTATGATTGTTTTGAGAAAGTGTTGTCATCCGAGATTTATTATTATTGCTCGCTAGTTGATTATGCTATTAATATGAGCAAACTCGAGACCTAAGCGTTGTTGCGAATGTGGTTAGTTATAATCTTTGCTGAAAACTTGAATGTTGGCTTTACATATTTACAACAACAAGAGCAAACAGAGTTTGTGAAAGTTTTTCTTTATCACTTTCAGTTTGTCAACTGAATTGCTTGAGGACAAGGAAAGGATTAAGCTTGGGGGAGTTGATACGTCTCCAATGTATCTACTTTTCCAAACACTTTTGCCCTTATTTTGGACTCTAACTTGCATGATTTGAATGCAACTAACCCGGACTGACGCTGTTTTCAGCAGAATTACCATGGTGTTATTTATGTGTAGAAACAAACGTTCTCGGAATGACCTGAAACTTCACGGAGCAACTTTTTAGAAAATATAAAAAGTACCTACGAAAGATGAAGGCTAGGGGGCCCACCACCTCTCCACGAGGGTGGGGGGTCACGCCCTCCTACCTCGTGGGCCCCCTGGTGCCTCTCCGACTCCAACTCCAACTCTATATATTGTGTTTCGGGGAGAGAAAAATCAGAGAGAAGAATTCATCGCGTTTTACGATACGAAGCCGCCGCCAAGCCCTAAAACCTGTCGGGAGGGCTAATCTGGAGTCCGTTCGGGGCTCCAGAGAGGGGAATCCGTCGCCATCGTCATCATCAACCATCCTCCATCACCAATTTCATGATGCTCACCGCCGTGCGTGAGTAATTCCATCGTAGGCTTGCTAGACGGTGATGGGTTGGATGGGATCTATCATATAATCGAGTTAGTTTTGTTAGGGTTTGATCCCTAGTATCCATTATGTTCTGAGATTGATGTTGCTATGACTTTGCTATGCTTAATGCTTGTCACTAGGGCCCGAGTGCCATGATTTCAGATCTGAACCTATTATGTTTTCATCAATATATGAGTGGTCTTGATCCTATCTTGCAAGTCTATAGTCACCTATTATGTGTTATGATCCGTTAACCCAAAGTGACAATAATCGGGATACTTACCGGTGATGACCGTAGTTTGAGGAGTTCATGTATTCACTATGTGTTAATGCTTTGTTCCGGTACTCTATTAAAAGGAGGCCTTAATATCCCTTAGTTTCCATAAGGACCCCGCTGCCACGGGAGGGTAGGACAAAAGATGCCATGCAAGTTCTTTTCCATAAGCACGTATGACTATGTTCGGAATACATGCCTATATTACATTGATGAACTGGAGCTAGTTCCGTGTCAACCTAGGTTATGACTGTTACATGATGAACCGCATCCGGCATAATTCTCTATCACCGATCCATTGCCTACGAGATTTTCCTATATTGTTCTTCGCTTATTTACTTTCCCGTTGCTATTGCTACCATCACTACAAAATACCAAAAACATTGCTTTTACTACCGTTACCTTTTGTTACCATTACCACTACTATCATATTACTTTACTACTAAATACTTTGCTGCAGATACTAAGTTTCCAGGTGTGGTTGAATTAACAACTCAGCTGCTAATACTTGAGAGTATTCGTTGGCTCCCCTTGTGTCGAATCAATAAATTTGGGTTGAATACTTTACCCTCGAAAACTGTTGCGATCCCCTATACTTGTGAGTTATCATACACCTTTGGACAACCAATCTTAGAAATTGGAATCTTCTTTTCACATCCATCTCCAATGTTGATCTGGCACTTTTCCATCTCTGAGTGTCTTCCTTTCATTACTGTGATAGTAACACACCTCTTCTCCTCATACAATATCAACATTTCCTCTACATCTTCCTCAGATTGGATTAGCTGCATGCCTGCCATTCCTACACCTTCTTGCTTCACATAGTACATTGAATCCTTTTGATCATAGCCCTCTATCCCAATAATAGCTAACATGTTGATATATGTGATATCTGATTCACATAAGGTCCTTTCCAGATTGTCACAGCCTTGGAAATGAAACCTCATATCCCATGGTTCATCATCGTCCAAACTGCAAGTTTAGTTAGCATTACATTCAGTTAACACCATTCAATAAACAACAGATTCAGATAACAGTCAATATTACATTCAGAGAAACAACAAAGTGAACAGAAAATTCAGTTAACAGTCAATCAGTTACCAGTAAATTCACTTAGCAGTAAATTCAGATAACACTAAATTCAGTTAACAGTCAATTCAGATAACAGTAAATTCAGTTAACAGTCAATTCAGTTAACCACAATTAAGCTCACATTCAGTTAACAGTAAAATTCTGCTTTAAGTTAAAACTAAATTAAAACTAAGTTAACAGTGAAATTTAGTAAATTCAGTTATCCACAATTCAGTAAATTCAGTAAAAATCTGCTTTAAGTTAAAACTGAGCTAAGTTAAAACTAAATTCGGTTATCCACAATTAAGCTCAGTTAAAACTAACTAAGCTAAGCTAAGTTAAAACTAAACTAAATTCAGTTATCCACAATTAAGTTAAAACTGAGCTATGTCAACACAACTGAGCTAAGTTAAAACTAAATTCAGTTATTCACTTAACAGTACATTCACTTCATCACAATTATTCTGTTCAACTATTGAAAATTAGATTCAAACCCTAATTCCTAAATTGAGATTCATACGGAGGAAAGAGTCTAGCTAAACTAGCAAAATCACTCAAAGTGTTCAACTACAGTAGCATAATCACTCAAATTGTTCAACTACACTGGCATAATCAAAAAGAGAATTTTGGAAACACTCACTCCACACCGCCGAGGCCGGATGTGAAGTGGTGGCTCCGCCCTGGATTGGCCTTCCAGACTTGGGCCAGTTTGGCGGCCGCACGTGCCTCAATGTCGTCAGACTTGAAGATGTTGCAATCCTCGCCGCGCTCATCTCCGCCGACGCCGGCGGATCGAGAGGCGCCAAACGTACCAGGGAGCACCGTCGGAGAGCGAGGAAGGACGGGGCGGCCACCAGCATCGGCGATGGCGAGGTCGCGGTCGTCCCTACTGTCACCGCATGCGCCTCCGTCATCAACGCCGCCGCCGCCACTGCCGGTCGCCATGCGGGAAGTGACCTAGGACGACTAGATGCGATCTGGGGAAATGGCTGGGTCGGGCCGGCTCGTTAGGTCAGTGTGACGCCGTCTAACGGTGCGCGTCACGGGCGCTGTCTCCCCCTGTCCACGTGGCGCCTGAGATTGGGCCCAACAGGTCAGTTTTTCACTCAGATGCGCCAAATCGTGCGATCAGTGTTTTTTGAAAATTGCCAGCTCAAACGTGGTGGTTTTTTGAAAAAAAAAACAAAAGGTGGTGGTTTTCTGTTTTAGCGTCCCCTAATGTGGTGGTTTTTTGCAATTTACTCACGGCGGCGGCGCTACGACGCGGGAGCAGAGACGGCGGCAGCACCGTGGTGCCGGCCATGGTCGCGGCCGTGGAGTCGCGAGAGGAACGATCAAACGACGATCGCGAGAGCATGGATCCTGCGGCAGGACGGGAGGGAGGAAGAGGATGCGGTGAAGGGCAAGGTAAGATAGATTGGGAATTTGGGAGACGGAGCGATCAAGAAAGAAGAGACGCGGGGCGATCCGAGTTCATATCTAAAACGCGCGCTAATCCGAGTGGGCCCATGCATAGCTAAAACGCGCACCTTTTTTGAATCCGAGTATAAGATGAATCTTTCTCTCTTTCCAACTATACTAGCACTAATGAATTCCGAGTATTAGAAACAGTTTATTCTTCCCCTAATAATAAAGCAAATGCTGCTTCGGGTTGTACGTCGTCGTCATTTTTGCAAAAAAGTCCTTATGCTTTTTCGAAATTGAACCCGCGGTCCCTATTTAAGTGCCTCTGAAAACGCTTTGTTTTTACAAAAAGATCCTATGCTTGTAAGGAATTCTGTCCGCAATCCTCTGACACATCTTATCCAAACTTCCCTTTTCCAGCGACGGCGGAGCACGAGCAGGTGAGGGGCGCCGCCCTTGTCGTCGGACGGCTACAGCCGCAGCGGAGTAGAAGGCAGACGCCGTGGGCGCGTGCTCGGGTAAAAGAGGCCATCCTTGCTGCGCTTGATGGAGGATGGAAGGGGGGAATTTACTCGGATGAACAGAGAAGAGAAGATGAAGGACATGAGAGAGCGATTGCCTTTTGCCGGTGAAGAAAACAGAGATGGAGGACATGAGAGAGAGAGAAAGAGAGAGGGGTACAGATTCCAGGAGGCTGCTCCGGCAGCGCTGCGACGCGATCATTGTGAAGCTATACAGCGGCGCTCGCCCCTAAACCTAGCAGTGATATATACGGCAGTGCTGCAACGACCATTGCTAAGCTATATATACGGTGGTGCTCCGGCAACAGAAAACCATGAGGGGGCAAGCTCCCGAGGAGGCGACCTCCGATATTGTTCGTCATCTGGGAGAGAAAGGCCTGATGCCAAGAGGTGGACCTTAAAACATGCGTCAGATCCAAATTGATCTGCTCATGCACCCAGACAAAATGATTTGGAGGAACTAGATCTAATGCATATAGCAGAGAAACCACCGAAGAAGAAGATGAATACCGGTGAGTAGATCAAGCAGAGAAAAAAAGGGGATTTATTATTGGGCAAAAAAAAAGAAACAAATCCACCAGCTCCAAAGAGGACAACGAACCAAGATACCCATGAAGCAGCGAGCAGAGAAGCCGGGCTGCAGACGCCTCCACCCCGGCAAGCGCCTCCTGCTAATTACTAGGGAAAGGCTGGAGGGAGAGAAGGGATAGGGGCAAACCAAGGAAGAAAAGAGGAAGCTTGGAGAGAGACAGGCAGAGAGCACGAGGAAGGAGGTTGGGGGCGAAACCACGAAAAATCGTTTTTGATCCCGAGCACAGCTGGACCCGAAATCTGACGCATCCGTTCGCATCGAGATATCTGCGGCTAGTATTTCCCGTCGTACCTCGCTTGCGTATATGCGACATATATAAAAGGACAGCTGGCGCATTAACTCTCGGTCCAAACGGACGAACATTCCGGTATAGAAGTTAGCCCGACGGACCGGAAACTGTTCTGGGCTGACTTTTTTCACCACGGGCGACGGGTCCCAAACTGGAATAAATATCCCTCGCCGTTCCCCTGCCAATCCACCAGCCGCCATGCAAAGGCCAAAGCAGCAGCCAGCCGCATGAGCTTATTTCACCAGACCCCATTCTTAGAAATTGCAGTGTTTCCAGCTACGAGAGACGCACACACAGATAAATCATAGATGCAACCCACATCAAGAACAGACAAGGAAATTATCACATTCAAACTCATACTGGAGTACTACGGTCATAACAACAAATAACTGACACACATTCCATACCAGGCAGCTCCCAACTCTACCCGCAGCCTTGTTTCAAAACAAAACAAATACTCTACCCCCAGCTGTGAAACCTCAGCCAGCCAACTTCTACGGACAGAATTCATGACCCCAGAACTGACGAACATTGCCGTACGTATACTCTTATACTGCTTTCAGGGATGCCATCCTGCCACCTGTCATGCAGTACTTGCATATAATCTTTCTGAAAGTTCAAACTTTTTTGAATCTACCCGCACACAACTCACTCATGAACTGGGAAAACACACTTTTGTATCCTGCATGCCGGCCAAGTGTCAGCAGCAAACACATTCAGCATACAAGCCCATGCTCTAAACCTGAGACGTGAACGCTAGCTAGTGTACACGACCACACATATGAACTAGGCAGATGCCAGAGATACCCCAACAGTACACCAAACTTGGTACAAATGAACATTATCAAACTTGGTATACTGGTACAATATGTAAGATGCCTCTGGTAATTGAGGAACAAGCGTGGAGCAATGCTCACTGAAAAACACTAGAAAATCCTGAAAGGTACTCCCTCCGTTTCAAATTACTTGACTCATATTTATCTAGATACGGATGTATCTAGACACTAAACAAGTATAGATACATTCATATTTAGACAAATTCAAGTCAACTAATTTGGAACAGAGGGAGTACTACAATACAGATTACAAATTAAAACTTCAGAACTTATTTCTCGGCAGTTTGTACAACGTCCCTTCGATTAGGAGGCAACAAAACTCCTCAAACATAGCCCTGGTGTAAATTTTACTTGCATGCCGCTCTATCGCCAAATTGGTCCTCCTGACAGCTCCACCCTGTCATAATATAGTTCGGCTTTTCTGTTTGTTAGTGATTCATGTAAACAAATGCCTGACATGTATGAAGTGTACATGCATTTCTGTCAAATAATCAAATTATACACACACAAAATGCTTACAGTCACCGTCCTCTTCTCCTCGTAGCTTTCCTCACGCTCGTGGTCAAACTGTAAACTCATGTACTGTCTGACAAATATATTCATTGGGCTTGAAGGAGACATGTATGCATGTCTTCAACATGTGATTCACGGCTTATCTTCCCGCAAATGTTTCTTAGGGTCCTCACACCTTCTTGACCGAACCAAAGAAGGTACACCTTCTCAAGGTTCACATTGTTTTCCCTAAGTTGCTTTATCAAATCTTGTGTATGGGTCGATGTGCTTGTGCGACCACCAGTGCGCCTTCTCACCCATTCTTAAGGACATTGAATGGTTGCGGCTCTCACGGTGCTCTGTGATGTACCAGCTGTTGTCCGCCGCGTGCAACAGTCTAATCAGCACTGTTCACTCGCATATGCATGACCTACTATTCTTTGCCTCCGGTTTGCCCTGTATGTTGGCCAACAAAACATAACATCAGACACTACCGCGCTTGGAGAGCACATCGACGACACGGCAAAAAACATTTACTCTGAAATGTACAATATTTGAGCAAACTCGCTCGTTACTCACCGAGCCACCACATACGATCTCCTGCATGCATTTCATCCTCACGGCATTTAGTCTGCTTTTACCATATCTGATACCAAAGACATCCCAAAAATATAGATTGTTGGAGACGTATACCTCAACTAGTGAATCAAAACTTGGGCCAAGGGCAGGGCGTACTAGATTCTTTGTAGGTTTCTGTGCGTTGCAAATTGATTGCTCCATAGCGCTCATCCGAGAGGGACATGGTGTCCTGTTTGGTGGCGCACTGTCCAGCCATAACCTGTTTTTTTTTGCAGATGTTCATTATTCACTCTACGAGATCAAATACAAGAATAATTTTGTTGTTCATTGGTTCTACTTCAATAATATTAACAGTATGTTGAAAGTGCTTCTGACTGTTAAACCTTTTATGCTAACGATTTTTGAGAAGTAAAACATTTTTCTGACAGAACATGTGTGGATGCGCAGACGAACATGCAGTCAAAGCTGAATATACAGACCAACATCGGTAGGATACGGATCACATCCTTTAGTCCAGCCTGGTGCCTCTGGGTTGACTATGTCAGTCGACAGTGCTGACCTCGTCGAAGATGCATCCGGACAACGGCGGCCGCCAGCTCTTGCTCTTTCCTTCCCATCGCCGTCGAGCTGCTGAGCGCACCCAGACCCAACATTCGAGTTTTCGGAACGGCAAGGCCAGCTCCGTAACTCCGTTGTTGGGCAACAAGACTAGAGAAACCGGATATGGTTGTTCAAGTTTCTCAGCAAACTCCTCTCGTAATGGAACCTGAAAGAAGACAACAATGGCCGGGAACTAACCGGTCAACGGCGTGGAGCAACTCTAGCCCGGAATCCCCCATTTTTGCAGTCACCGTGGGTGCAGAACGAGCGCCGCCGCAAGGACCTGCTCAGAACAGGGACAATGTGTTTTTGGGTGGAAGGGACGACGAGGGTTCCGACGATCTGATCCCTGGCTCAGGTGCGCTTCTAACAATCTGGTCCACGGACCAGAGTTCTCGTACGCGAACGCAGTCTCCTCCCTACGTTCGGGGCCTACGCCAGAGATACTGTTTCTTACCGTATTCCATCGCATGCTCGGACGCCAATGATTTCGGGATCAGCTAGGCTCGGGCATCAAATCGCCGTGTCCGGCGAAACCGGCCTTTTTGGAAAGATTCACACTCCTGCCTCTGTTAATATGCGGGCTGCTCGTGGGATATGTGGGCTGAAGTCCCATAAATATATTTCGTACTTTTCAAACAAATATATTTCATTTGCCCACTGGCGTCCGCAGTTTATGCAGGCTAAAGCCAACTCCAACGTGCCGACGTATTTGGTTTACGCATGTCCGTTTGAAAAGGGACAAAAGCGTACGCATGTCATCTGTCTATACGTATTTCTGGCTTAAATTTGAGCCGATGTATTCGCAAATTGGGTGTACTGTTAACCGTCTGGAGGTATTTCTGACCCAAATTCACAATAGATGTGCGTCCACGCAAACACAAGGCGGACGCCCAAGCGGCCGCTAGCTGTTTGGCGCCGGTTCGCTCTTTGACGTCCACCTACTGTCGCCTACCATATTAAATGGACACGCGTGCGCCTGGGCCTGCATGTCAGCGTCTGCGTGAGGTCCTATTTTATCCGATTGCAGCGGCGGGGGGGGGGGGGGGGGGGATGCATTCCACTTCTTCTCCCCCATGCTTTCGTCTTTACGTGCCCCACTCGCCCGACAGCCAGCAATCCTTGGCCACCCATTGGTATTTTTAGACGCAGCGGAAAGCCCGGCCATGGCAAGCATGACTGCGAGGCGGCGTCCAGCGAACTTCACCATTGCGTCGTCGATGCTGGGGGCACGCCAACCTAAGTGCCCGCACCTACGACACTACCTCCCGGTCCACCAGTTTGTCTACCACTGTCATAACTGCATCTCGGCGTCGTAACTGAATGTTAACATGCCGCATGGCCGACACCTCAACCCTAAAAAGGGTGCCAGTGTTGGTGGTGCCATGGTCAGCCCGCGCGTGTATGGAGCAGATCCTCCTCAGTCGAGCTGCCCTAGATCCCGAACTGCGTGGCCACCCAGACTACGCCGAGGACACCCCATATTGGGACGTGGGGTTCACACTTTAAGATAAAGAGTGTTTCAAATTGTTCTTGCTTTAAGAAATTATTTATATTTTTAAATATATTCACGCTTTTAAAAAATGCTCAAACTTTCAAAAAAGAAGTTCCATTAAAAACAATACATTGAAAATTGTTCACGAAATAAAAAAAGTCATATTTTTTAAAACATGTGTTCAGAAATGTTCGTCTTTTAAACATGTTCTAATTCTAATAAAAAATAAAAAATGTTCAATTTTATTAAAAACATTGAAGAAATATTCATGTTTTTCGAAAAGTAAAAAATAAAACCGATTGACATGCTATTCCATGTCCATGCACCACTACTCTTCCAAGCGAAAACAGTGTAGCTTTATCACCGATGTTTATCAGAATTGGATTGTAATGCACACGGAGCAAGTTTTCCGATTTTCTTGCCCGTTGCAACGGACAGGCATTTGTACTAGTAGAAATCTATGTGTCGTTGCTTACGTCTCTCTGCTTCAGTTCAGAGTTCAGAGTTCTGTGGCACACACACGCACACACAAAGAGGACCACCTTCAGTTCAGAGTTGTTATATTGTACACCACCTGAGCATGGAGATCTTCAGGTGCATCAAGGCCTTTTTTCAATCCAGAACAGCGTTTATTTCGAGATCCTGATGTGTTTGTTTGTAGTGTGTGCAGCTACAGATCTTAACTCTGAGCTTGTCAAGTTGAAGTCTAGTCTGATTATGCGCAAAAATAATAAAAAAATGAGTTGAAGTTGCTGCTTGTCAAGTTGAGGTTGAACATGGCGGCTAAGTATCACCTTTGGTTTGCCATGTATGATCTCAGAGACCTGAAGATCAAGCTTGCAAAGATTCCGAGATCCCCATCTCCGGATGCTGCAGAAAATAGGAACAAGAAGACACGAAACATCGCACGTTTGAATTACATTATGTAGCTGATGGAAAATCAGTCTGGTAGTTGGTACCACAGAAACATGTTTATTTACTTCACTGTTCAAAACTGGTCTTAATATCTCGAATATGTGCACTACCTGTGTCGTAAAAAGCCCATAATCCTTGCTTACATTTTTATTGTACATATGCTACTACTGAATGTTGTCTATTGTCCTGCTTGATTGGCCCACGTATGTCGATGTCGTGTCTCTCTCAGCACACCCATGGATCAGCGCGGCAGGCTGCTTAGGCTCCATCGGTGAGCTTATGCTTTCAGAGTTCAGCATTGCACCAACATCTGTCATGGCGGGCCGGTCTGCGGGATCTTCCTGAGCACAAAGCAGCGCCACCTGAGCACATTTTATTATCTCAGCGACTTCATATCCGTCCCCTAACAACGGATCGACAAGCTCATGCAACCTTTGGTCCTTCCACATATGCCACGCCCAAAAGAGTTTTTCAACAAGGTTGACATGAGAGAACTGCAGCACGAAAGAAGGAAAATAATCTGGCAACAAAAGTAAACATCTCATGATAATGGACCTTCATAACCTGACACATCTGCTCAAGTGCCTTTTCTTCCAAAGCCCTCGAACCTGGGTTACCTGGCGCCGTGCCACAAGCATACTGGAATGCTGGGGAATGGGAGGAAACTAAACAAAGATGGCCGTGTCCCTCAACCTTGGCCTCTGAAACCCGCAACAGAACCAGGAAAACCTGAGGATGCTGAGTGCACTGATGCTGAAGCCTATGTGTTCCGCGTCAAGGTGATCAGGTGACTGGGAGGGCTACATCGAGGCCAGCTTCAGGGTGAAGTTCCTGACATGGCTGAGCCTACGGGCGACCCGGCACTTGAGCAGCTGATCATATATCCTGCCGCATCAGCTTAACTGGAACCTTATCCACTGTAATAGTTGGTTATGTTTTTGTTAACACATGTTCATGGGCATGCATGCGCGGTGCACCAGTAAAATTCAGGACGCACGTACGGTGCCTATTTTTTGAACCTAAAATCTAAAAAGTGGCCGGCCACCAACTAACAGAGTCGGGCGGACGACTCGTGGCCGTTCGATCGCGCCAGCGATCGCGCCCAGATCCGCCAGGTGCCACCTGGTCTGGATTGGACGCGTACCGCGGTCATGGGTGGTTTGTCCACATCCGGACGTGGGGGGCCCACCTGTAAGCGGTAGAGGAGGAGAGTAGTGGGGGTCGTGGGCGGCGGTTTCGAAATCTGTGCCTGAAATCCCTCGCCCGCAGCGTGCTCTCTCCCCCGTTCCGTCTTCGTCTTCCTCCTCGCCATCCACTCCACCGAATGGGGCGTCGCGGCGGAGTGCTCAGATTGGCGGCGGCTTGCTGGTGGTTCTCCTCGCGGGGGAATCACCGGTGCTCCTCGCTGTCGGAGGTATGCTCGCCCTCCACTTCCACATGCTTCTCCTCCCTCTCTCTATCTTGCGGAGCGCGGATGGTTCCGAAATGCGAGGGGAATGCTCTCTAGGGTTCGGGAACGGCGCGAACTGAAGGAAATATGCCCTAGAGGCAATAATAAAGTTATTATTTATTTCCTTATATCATGATAAATGTTTATTATTCATGCTAGAATTGTATTAACCAGAAACATAATACATGTGTGAATACATAGACAAACAGAGTGTCACTAGTATACCTCTACTTGACTAGCTCGTTGATCAAAGATGGTTATGTTTCCTAACCATAGACATGAGTTGTCATTTGATTACCGGGATCACATCATTAGGAGAATGATGTGATTGACTTGACCCATTCCGTTAGCTTAGCACTTGATCGTTTAGTTTGTTGCTATTGCTTTCTTCATGACTTATACATGTTCCTATGACTACGAAATTATGCAACTCCCGTTTATCGGAGGAACACTTTGTGTGCTACCAAACGTCACAACGTAACTGGGTGATTATAAAGGTGCTCTACAGGTGTCTCCGAAGGTACTTGTTGGGTTGGCTTATTTCAAGATTAGGATTTGTCACCCCGATTGTCGGAGAGGTATCTCTGGGCCAACTCGGTAATGCACATCACTATAAGCCTTGCAAGCATTGCAATTAATGAGTTAGTTGCGGGATAATGTGTTACGGAACGAGTAAAGAGACTTGCCGGTAACGAGATTGAACTAGGTATTAAGATACCGACGATCGAATCTCGGGCAAGTAACATACCGTTGACAAAGGGAACAACGTATGTTGTTATGCGGTTTGACCGATAAAGATCTTCGTAGAGTATGTAGGAGCCAATATGAGCATCCAAGTTCCGCTATTGGTTATTGACCGGAGACGTGTCTCGGCCATGTCTACATAGTTCTCGAACCCGTAGGGTCCGCACGCTTAAAGTTCGATGACGGTTATATTATGAATTTATGTGTTTTGATGTACTGAAGGAGTTCGGAGTCCCGGATGAGACCGAGGACATGACGAGGAGTCTCGAAATGGTCAAGACGTAAAGATCGATATATTGGACGACTATATTTGGACATCGGAAAGGTTCCGAGTGATTCGGGTATTTTCGGGAGTACCGGGAAGTTACGGGATTTCGTATTGGGCCTTAATGGGCCATACGGGAAAGGAGAGAAAGGCCTCAAAGGGTGGCCGCACCCCTCCCCATGGGCTGGTCCGAATTGGACTAGGGAGGGGGGCGCCCCCTTCCTTCCTTCTCCTTTTCCCTACCCTTTCCTTCCCTCCTACTCCTACTACTTGGAAGGGTTCCTAGTTTTACTAGGAAAGGAGGAATCCTACTCCCGGTGGGAGTAGGACTCCCCTAGGGCGCGCCATAGAGAGGGCCGGCCCTCCCCTCCTCCACTCCTTTATATACGGGGGTAGGGGGCACCCCAAAGACACAACAATTGATCTCTTGATCTCTTAGCCGTGTGCGGTGCCCCCTCCACCATAGTCCATCTCGATAATACTGTAGCGGTGCTTAGGAGAAGCCCTGCGCCGGTAGAACATCAACATCTTCACCACACCGTCGTGCTGACGAAACTCTTCCTCAACACTCGGCTGGATCGGAGTTCGAGGGACGTCATCGGGCTGCACGTGTGCTGAACTCGGAGGTGCCGTGCGTTCGGTACTTGATTGGTCGGATCGTGAAGACGTACGACTACATCAACCGCGTTGTGCTAACGCTTCCGCTTTCGGTCTACAAGGATACGTGGACAGCACTCTCCCCTCTCGTTGCTATGCATCACCATGGTCTTGCGTGTGCGTAGGATTTTTTTTTGAAATTACTACGTTCCCCAACACGAACTACCCCCGCTTATCCTCGATTTCCTAGTTACGTTGAGTTCCCTTCTCCTATCTCGTAGCACGCACCCAACGGTGGTTGGGATCTGCAAGGTGGCCTAAAATCCCTCGCCGCAGCGAGCTCTCTCCCCATTCCGTCTTCGTCTTCCTCCTCGCCATTCTCTCCACCGAACGGGGCGTCGCGGCGGAGTGCTCAGTTTGGCAGCGGCTTGCGGGTGGTTCTCCACGCGGGGGAATCGCTGGAGGCGTAGTTCACGGCACGGGGTGGCTGGCCAAGGTCAACGTGTAGTTGGCCAGGGTACGCGGTAGTCGTTAGGTAGAAGGGATGCATGTCCACGGCGCCCGCTGCGCGATTTTAGGGCGATTTGGCTATTTAGTTCATGTTCCGTTCAATTTTGCAGAGATTTGAGATCTGTTCATGATTCTTAGTCATTTTGCAAGTTGTGTTAGATGTGCGCAATGTTTGTGTGCAATGCATTGCCTGATTTTGTAGTTGGTGTTCAGAGATTCAAGTGGTTAGTTGCACAGAATTCTCCTCAGTTGGATGCGTCCATATAGTACTTGGCTGTCCATATGCTCTGAAGTTGCAGCAGTTGTTTTGGTCGGTTGGCTCACTGTTTTTGTACTAGGTGGTTGTCTATACGGTGTTCAGTTGCACAAGTTGCCTGCTCAGTTGGATGCATCACTTTTACTAGTTGGCTGTTCATATGTTATACACTTGTGCCATTTGCTGTACTTAGTTGGTTTTGCTGTTTCCCCCTCTGCTGTGTGCAACTAGGGACTCTTGTTTGTGCAATTTTAGCACCAATGCTTGCCAGTTTTCCAATATAGTCTACCCAATCCACCAGCCTTGTGGTGGCTGTGGTGGTTTATGTGTTATTCTCCTGCTTTGTGCAACTAGGACCCCTTGATTTGTGCAAATTAGTATCAATGCTTGCCAATGTTCCATTTTAATTTTTCTCAATGTGCAAGTCTTTTGTTGTGGATGTGGTTGTTTTCATGTGTCTCCCCTCATGTGCAACTAGGGACGCCTTTTCAGAATAAGTTATCTTACTGAGCTTGTTGCCTTTAGTTAACTTTTTTCTAGCTAGGTATTACTTGTCATAGTTGGCAAGTAATACCCAGGCAGAAAAAACTTAGTTGGCTTATTTGATGTCCAGTCTGCACAAGGTTTACTGCCCAGTTGGCTGCATCATTGTAGTAGTTGGTTGTCCACATCTTCTAACTATGTTTTTTTTGTTGTATTTCCTGCCGCAGGGCTAAAATGGTTATAATAGGAGGAGATGCGGATGGCAATGAAGGAGATGTATTTTTTTCACTTTTTCTTTTGTTTTTGAGTTGTTTTCAACTTATGCATGTATGCTAATGTCTTTTTTTCATGTTTTCTTTTGGTTGCTTAATCAGCGTTCTGGAAGTCAGCCGCTTCGCCGGAACTCGAAGCGTCCTGCTAATCGCCAGCCACGACCTACGTGGAGTGTTGAGCAGGGAGAGGATGTTGAGGTAAGTGGCATGCTGATGACACAAGTCCAATTTTTTTGGTTTTGTTTGGGTCATGTAACATATTTTTTGTTTTTTCCCATGCTCATGTTTTTTATTTTTTTCTTAGGATGCTGATCAGTTCCGTGTTGTAAAGCGGACTAGACGTGCAGCACTTGGTAAGGGAGCTGAGTCATCTTCTAGGGTAAGTAAAATGTTGAGTATAAGTGTTTTTCTCGCTTTTTTAGATAGTGATGAAATTATGCAGCAGTTCACACCACTATTTTTGTTTTTAGTTTGTCAATAACAACCTTTTGTAGTTGACATCTCTAGTCATATTGATTTAAATACAGTTGACATTAGTTGGCATTTTGTAGTTGACTAGTTGGCATCTTTCATAGTTGACATCAGTGGTCATTTTTTTGTGCAGGCAGCAGTTACTAGAGAAGCTGTCGCATATTCCGCAGCAGATGCTGAGGTATGTGGGTTTTGTGTGTGTGTTTATGATCTATTTGAATAGTTCTTTGCAAACCTTTTTTTAGTTGCTGTTTTTCTTGTTTGCAATATCATTTCTTATTGTTGCACATCCACTAGAACTTTTTGTAGCTGCCAGGTCTCGTACTTTTTTTTTATTTTTTCTGAAGGTTGCACACTGGCAGTCTTGCAGTTGTCCTCATGAGCTTTATTAGTTGCACAAATACATCATATTAGTTGGCATGATCCATTTTATGAATATATAACTCATTCTAATACTGATCCAAATGATGATTGCTAGTTTTTTTTCATTCTTGTTTTTCTCTTGTGTTTAATGTTTCTGTAATGTTTTCATTTTCTCATCAACAGGCCAGCGGTGAAGGAGTTGAGGTGGCTGCAAGGGAAGATGTGGAGCGACCATCACAAGCAGGCAGGATAAGGGCATCACCAGCGCGGTTTGCAAATTTCAACGCCTCTCTATCCCCACTACAGAAGTCAGAGCTAGTTTCGAAGTTGTTCGAGGGGCTATTGAACTTATCAGACACACTTCCAGCGGACCTCACTAAGTTCCTAGTGCAGTCCTACCAGCCACAGACCTCTGAAATGGTTTTCCCAGGAAGGGGAAGGATCCGTGTCGATGCTGACAGTGTTCAGAGGGTATTTGATCTCCCAAACAAGGGTCAAAAAGTCAGATATTTAGTTGACAAGGATGCCACTAGGAGATTTAGACAGGCTTTCAACATAACTGTAAATTCTCATCCCCATATCACTACATGGCTCAAGATGATTTAGGATATGGCTGGAAGAACGGATGACACATTCTTTATGGCCTGGCTTGCGGTTGCCTTCAACACTTTTCGAGCAGCAACCACAGCCTTGAAGCTCAGCCCAAAGTGTTATGGACTTGTGCTAGATCATCAAATGCTAAAGAATACAAACATCTGCCTCTTTGTAGCAGAACACATTAACGAAGCTTTCCGGAACATGGACCAGGAGAAGCAAACTGTCTGCTGCTGCTTGTATCACTTGATGGTTAGTGAAAATGACCACGTTTTCCATCTGTTCTTGTTCTTTCTGTGCAGTTATAGTTTGCTGAAATACTCATAACAATAACTGAACTTGCCTTTTTCTTCTGTTTGGGTCTCGTGCAGATACTATACCTTGATGCGCTCGTATATTGTTGGATTTCGGGTTCCGGCAGACCCTTAAGGTTCGAACACTGGGGTGCGCGCGGAAATCACTTCCTCAACCCCCCCCCCCCCCGTCTCACAAAGATCTAAACTACTAAAGGAATCACATGAGAGACACAAGATTTATACTGGTTCGGGCCACCATTGTGGTGTAATACCCTACTCCAGTGTGTGGTGGATGGATTGCCTCTTGGGGCTGATGAGGATGAACACTACAAGGAAGAACAGCCTCACGAGGGTCTGCTCTTGGCTGGGGTGATGAACCGCTGGGAGGAGTTCAGTCACCTCTCTCTCTCTCTCTCTACTTGCTAGCCGGATCCACACGCCGGACCGGACCCCTCTACTCTGTGTCCCTTCCTACGAAAATCGAACCCTATGTGTCTAATCTTCCAACCGATCGAACCCCTTGCTACGTGGGTGGCCGGTCCCATTTATAGGTGCCCTGGTCCTCTTCCCAAATATTGAGCGGGAAGGGAGCCAACAACGACGGGCTAATTTGAAGGGGGACAGCAAGTACTCTTATCCTGACTAAAGGTGGTCTTCACCTGCGAAAGACTCTGCGGTGACGCCGTGCTAGGCTCCATGGTGACCTCCGTCTCGTAGTCCGCTTGGTCCTGGTCTTGTTGCACCGAAATGGCAACCTTTGCCTGATGCCTCGGTACTCCGCGGCCGCGCTTGCCCGCTTTGCACCAAAGAGGAAAGAAGGACGCTGCACGTGCTGGCGCCCGCCTGGCACCCTCGATCGTCATGGCTTGCGTCACTGGCACCTCGCGAGGTACCCCGCCTTGATATCTCCGTCTCCTCACGAGCCAGCCTGAGGAGGCCGCGCCTGAGGATGCACCGTGTCGTCCGCCTCGCGAGGCTTGGCCCCTCGCGAGGGTCTTGAGTCTTGTGCTTGATGATGATGGGCCATGTTGGGCCCCCATTTGAGCCACGCCGCAGGCTGTAGGCAGGCAAGTCTGGGGACCCCCGTTCCCAGAACGCCGACAGTAGCCCCCGGGCCCGAGGCGCGCATGGGCTTGGCCGTGCCGAGAGGCGAAAGGGCAAGGGCGAAGCGCCGCGGGACCTAACAGCTTGCGGTCTTGGGCGCCGCGTGGCGGTTGATGGGACGTGGGCGGCACTGTTCCCCGCACGCTCCCTTATTCTGCGCCCTGTCAGGCGGACTTGTGGTTGTACACAGCCGCTCCCCTTCTTGTTGCTCGGGCGTCTCCTGCTCTTCCTTCCTTCGCATGCCGGCTCCCGCCTCCAATCCAATCTCAAATCTTCCCCTCCTTCCCATCGCCATGACTCCGACGAGGAAAGAGAGAGAGAGAGGAGGAATCCACGCCTCCGTCTTGTGTGCCGCCATCGGCGGCACCCACCGTCGGCCAGTTGTCCGTACTCAACCAAGAGTGCCTGGGCAGGGACAGCTTGGCCCTGGCCTCCGTCTTCAATGAGTGCGGGAGGACGATGGCTTGGCCCGCGTCCCACTTCTCCATCAACAGGATAGAAACTGAGGTTCCATGTTTCACCGACGCCTTGTGGGCGGGTCTGGTTCCCCCCTTCTCCGATTTCTTCAATGTCGTGCTCTCCCATTATCAGATCCACCTGATGCATCTAAGTCCTGAGTCCATCACCCTTCTTTCGGTCTTCGCCTTCGTTTGTGAAGCCATAGTGGGCATCCCTCCTTCGGTTGCCTTGCGGCGCCACTTCTTCTCACTGCGTCTTGTCGATCCCTCCCAACGCCGGGCATGCGTGAGCTTTGCTGTCGAGCATATGACCGATGCCTCTGGGATTGACTTCAAACTCCCCCAGCCCGCGGTCGGGTTCCGTGATCGGTGGTTGTACGTTGACGCAGGGGTACCCAGCCCCCTGCTATCGGAGCCGACCTCACCTGCTATCCCCAATTCGGGTTGGGGCCAGGAGACGCTCAAGAGCCCCCGGCTCGTCTTCGTCTGGAGCCGCTTCACGCTCCTGAGGAAGCTTGGCGTGACAGCGCCCAAAGTGGTGAAGCAGTTTCTGCTGTGCCACATCGCTCCCCTGCAGCGCCACTTTCGCCGGATGTGGGCCTTCCGTGGGCGCGAGGATAACATGAGGCTCCAGGAGGAGGACCTGGCTCCGGCGGTGCTGAAGTCGACGCTCCTGACCCTAGCCGGCGACCTCAACCCCAGCAACGTCCGGCAAGGAGGGGCTTTGTTGTATCTCTGCCAGAGCAGGGCCGACTTCGTGAAGCAGATGCCTGTCTTCGATGAATGGGGACTGCGCCCGGCCGGCCTCCAGGGACCTCGCGAGAACCCGATGGTGGTGACTGCCCTTCCGACCGGCCAAGGCGGCTCCTCCTCAGGTGGCGGAGCAGGGAGGCCGGAGGCGCCTGAGGCCGGGGGTGCTTCTGATGAGGTGGCAGCGCCGAGTGGCGCTCGCGAGGGGACAACTCCTGAGGCCCGTGTCGCTGCGGCTGAAGGTGGCAAGCAGCCGCTCCCGGCGCCCAGGGCTGAGGCCTTGGAGTCCCCAGTCGCGTCTTCTGGCGAGGCAATGGAAGGCAGGCGCCAGGCTGGCGCCCCTGATGCTCCGTCCTCGCAGCAGGATGATCCTTGCACTCTTCTCTTGGGCCGCTTCTGTGTGGACTTTAAGGCCCTCCGGAGGAAGAGGGAGGCCCTAGGGGATGACTTCCCTTGTCGCGCGCTGAAGCGCAGGAGGTACTTCGCCACTGACGAGTAAGTCCTCCTCTCTGGCTCCTGATCCTCTTGCTGCTTCCGCTGATCCTTGTTCCGCAGGCCCCTCCCGACTGAGCTCGCGAAAGTCACCGGGGTGCCGCCTCCCTTGGCTTCGCCTCCTCTACTGTCTTCAAATGCTCCAAGCAGCTCTGCCCTGGTGGTGAGGGTGTCTGAAGGGGCGGACCATCCCGAGGTGCACCGCGGCCCGTCGTTCCCCGCGATTTTCCTTTGCGGGCCCTCTCAGGGTATAGCCAGCCTGCCGTGGGTTTCTCGTCTGGTCGGGAACTGCGACTGGCTGAGGCGCCTCCTGCGCCCCTCATCCCGGAACGGGCTGGCCCTAGGCCGGGCTTCCGGCGCGACGCGCCGGGCCATCGCGAGGGCGCCAGCCCCCAGCCCCCTGCCCGGAGGAGGAACAATGATTCGTGGCCCCCGGCGCTTGCTTGGGGCGGACGACGGTGTGGAAGATGTGCTTGAGCGCGCCCGGGAGCGCCACGCCCGCCGCCAAGGGTTCCTTCGAAGAGTGGCCGACGCAGTGAACTTGCTTGGGGAGGAGCTCGCTGATGAAGACACGCGCCTGGAGGCCGAGGGCCTGCGCCTGGCTGCAGGGAGGCGCGAGCTGGAGGCCGCCATCGCCCTCGCGCGCCATCAGCGGGATCTTGATGACGAAGAGGCGAAGGCGTCGCTAGAGGCCTCTCGAGCGGCCCGATCCCAGGCTGTCGAGGAGGCCCGGAGGGCTGACCAATGGTGAGAGGCAGCGGAGGAGCGGGCTCGCGAGCTCCTGGCCCGGTGCCACTCGCTGGAGGAGCAAGCGAAGCTGCGCGAGCTGACCCTTGTGTCGATGCAGGTGGCCTCCGGTGACCCAGCCGAGCTCCAGAGGCGCGAAGAAGCGTTGACGCTGGAAGCCGATGAACGCACTCGCGAGTACGAGCGGCTGGAGACGAGGGAGCGCCTAGTGACGCAGGTAGAAGATGATGTCGCCACGCGGGAAGCGCGTGTCCTGGAGCAGGTTTGTCGTCGGGTGGCGACGGTGCGCCAAGGCCTCGAGTGAGAGTTCGAGGGGAAGCTGGGGATGATCCGGGCCGAAGCCGAGGGCAGAACCGCAGCCGTGAGGGCCCAACGCGACGAGGCGACGCGGCTGGTCGACGCCTCCCGGGCCGCCCTCGAGGCAGCGCAAAAGGAGCTAGCTGCCTCCCAGGCCGAGGTGCTCCATCTTCGCCAGCGGATGGGAGAGGCCGAGGCCGTCGAGCGCCAGAACGCCGATGAAATACGCCAGCGGCGGGTTCTGGAGCACGCGCATGGCCCCATGCTCACCACGCTCAGGGTGAGGGCTAACGCAGCCTTGGGCAACATCTGCGAGGCAACCGTCGGTGAGCCGCACACGATCAACTATGCCGGCAACCTGCAGTTCTTCACCGCCATGGTAACGCAGCTGGAGGCTCGGTCGGCTAGGGCCGACAGGCTGGTGGAGGAGAGGAGCCGCGCCCTGCTCGGGCGTGCCTTTTCCCGCGTCTTCAGCCACGTCCGGAACATGGATCCCCACTTCGACTTTGACGCCGCCATCGCCCCAGTTCCCCAGGCCGTCCGAGGCGACCTGGCGGAATGGGTGGAGAGCAACGTGGACGCTCTCGTCCGAGCCTTCACTTCGGATGACAACGATGTGGTCGTGGCTGCCGACGAAGGCGGCGTGGTGGATGGCCCCAACGCCGCTGGTGGTGGCGCAGACGACGAGGGCGGATTCAGTGATGCCAGCGACAGCTCGGGAGGCGCCCCCGAGGATGCGTTTGGGGATTTGTCAGACTGACCATGTACTGCTCCTGTCTTTTACCCTGCATGAATAGAACTCAGGTGTTTGTCCTGACGGTAGTGAGAGCATTTTGGGAGGGGAAGCCCCTCATATAAAAACTTGTGTCCAGCGTATCAGTAGTAGTTAAATCGTGCGTGTGCCCGACGGTGGGCTGGTTTACCTTTGCTCCACGCTGGCCCCGAGGCGGCCTGCAGGTGGGCGCAGCGCCTTGGGCGCTCTCTAGTTGGGTCCCCAGGATGTGAGATCGTTGCTGATGAGAAACTTCACAGGCGTTGGCCTTCTTCACGGCTCTGGGCCTTCTCCTGAGCGTAATGACTTCACACGCATTCGCCTTCTTCACAGGCTCTGGGCCTTTTCCTTAGCGCGAGGGCTTCACAGGCACTCGCCTTGCTTCACAGGCTCTGGGCCTTTTCCTTAGCGCGAGGGCTTCACGGGCACTCGCCCTGCTTCACAGGCTCTGGGCCTTTTCCTTAGCACGATGTCACATCCCTAGTTCTGGTATGACCTAGGCTAGCCTTCATGCTTGCATCATGTTTAAACTCCATTTAAATTTGAAATGGGGATTTGTGAAACCTCAGAATCATTTCTGAAAATAACCCAAATAAAAAAAAGTGCTCCAAAAGGGTCCAAGAAAATGTTCATGTCTCTCTCTGAAAATATTGGTGAGAGGTAAAATTCAAACCAATATTTTTAGGAGCTTATAAATATTTATTTTGGCCATTTGGAATTAATGCATAATTATTTATATTGGATTTATATTTGTTATATATTCAAATATACTCCAACAATTCTGATTTTAATGTGGGCCTTTGGAATAATCCAATTAGTTCCTACAATAATTTTCAGGGCAATATAAAATGATTTGGTATTTTTATCAAATCAAAACAAATGTCAGAAAATAGAAAACAAAAATGGAGAGTTACTTACCTGGGCCAACTCACCTGTGCAGCCTGGCCTGGCCTTGCGGCCCAGCAAGCCGGCCCAGCCCAACTGCCAGGAGCTTCTTCAAGCTCCTGCCAGTAGGAGCTGCTGCGTGGCCGCGCCACAGCCGGCCGTGGCCACGTTCCCCGCCACCTCCTGCTTATCCTCCTCGTCGTCTGGATGCCCCGCGCGACGCCACGCACCGCCCCGACCTCTCTCCCTCTCCCTCGCTCTCCCTCCTCCCCTGGTTCTCTCCCGCGCGACCGCCCGAGCATTGCCGTCGCCGCCGTTCGCCATTTCCGTAGCCACCGCCTCCCCCTCGCTTCTCCGACCAGCTCAGAAGCTCCGCCACGTCGCCGTCCACCTCTCTGTCGAGCCACGTGACGCGGGAAGCCCTGGAGCACCGCCATTGCCATCGTCTTCGCCTCGGCCGCCATGGATCGCCGCCATCAAATTCGCGGCAACCAACGCTTCCCCGAGCCCGCTTCGACGCCCTCTGCGACTGCTGTGAGCTCCATCGTTGTTTTCCCCTCTTCCCCTTGCTTCTCGAACACCGCACCCGCCGTTTCGACCGAAGCCGTAGCACCTCGCCGCCGGCCATGGCGCCACCGTGGCCAGGGGCCGAGCCAGCCGCAACCGAGCACACCATCGTGCTCAGTGCAACGCCAGGACCCCAAAACCCTCACCTCCTGCCCCTGCCATGCACCTTAGCCCCTTCTCCCCTCCCCGCCGAACTCCGGCCGCCGCCCAAGTGGTCGCCGCCGTCGATTTAGGCCGTCTCCGGTGAAACGGAGGGCACCAGTGGATGCGCGCGAGCACCAGCTCCTCGGAGATGGTCTCCGCGGCCCATTTGGTCACCGGAGACGCGTTTCCGACGCCCTCCGCCGCGTCTGGCTCGCCGGCGTCAAGCCGCCGGTGGCTTTGACCCCGCTGACCAGGGTTGACCCTCCCCCTTGTGTCACTGACGCGTGGGCCACCCCCTGACATTTAGTTAGTATTAGATTAACACTAATTAACCTAGGTTAGTTACCTAGTTAGTCACTGACCAGTGGGCCCGGCGCCCACTAACCCTAATTAGACTAATTAAACCCCGGTTAACTAACTGAGTCACTGACGTGTGGACCCCACACGTCAGGTTTGACTCGATCAGCTCCTTTGACCTGCTGACGCAATGCTGCTGTCATGCTGACGCAATAAATCATTCTCTGGTATTAAAATTAATCAGGAAATTTCAGAAAATGTTCAAAACTTCAAAAATTCATATAAATTCAACCGTAGCTCGGATGGAAATAATTTATATATGAAAAATTATCAGAAAAATTCAATCTATCCATCTGTACCATTTCCATGCATGACAAACCAACCTATACATGCTGTATATGTGAAAACACACTTATGGCATATTTAAGAGCTTATTTTGGAGTTACATTTGAATCTTTAGTTCAAATGGACTTTAACCAAATGAATGCTAGTTGCATTAGCTCCAATAACATCACATCTTCATGCCATGTTCATGCATCAGATTGTTGCATATGCTTGTGTATTGATTGTTGGCACCGTTCCTTCTCGATAGGTCCTGCTCCGGAAGTGTTCGAAAGTACCTATCAGTGAAGCAGTGCCCCCCTGTTGAACTACCAGGCAAGCAACCCCCCTTGTTCATTCCGATACAATCCCACTCTCTCGCTCCTGCTCTCTTTTATTGCATTAGGACAACAATGATTCAACTGCTACTTTATGCTGCGGTAGTTGAACCCATTCCTCTGCATGACTTGTCATTGCCACAGTAAATAGTTGAAACCCACTAGCATGTGTAGGGGTTGATTGAGCCATGTTGTGTTCTTGCCATGCCATGCCTGCTATTGCTTAGAGTTGTGTCAGGTCTGATTCATCGGGAATGAATTGGAGTGTTATGATATGTTTTGGTGCTGAGAGTTAAACGTGTGAACACGATTTGGTTAAGGTAGCGGTGAGAGGCCATGTAGGAGTACATGGTGGGTTGTCTCATTGGGACCGTCCTTAAGAACTGAGTTCTGTGTAAGTTGTCCAATGACTAGCTACTACCACACATTGGGCTCCTGGCGCTCCAAGCTCTCTCGACTTATTAACCGCCTCGAGCTCTGTCCAGGAGTTGCAAATAGTTTCTGGTGTTTGTAGGTAGTGCTATTTTTCTACCGAGTGGCACCCGGCAGGGTGGACTTGGGACAGACTAGGCACACGTGGCCCGGTGTACCGAGTGGCACCCGGATGGTGGGCTCGGGAACCCTGTACACATCGTTTGGGGCCGTGAGCGAAACCTCGGCCGGATCTCCTTGCGGATGGAACCCGAATAGGCGATAAACCTGGACTAGAGTCTTGCGTGGTTAGTCAGGTCGTGGCCGACACCCTCGCCAGGCTTCCGCTTGAAGGTTGCCGAGATACATGACGTGTACATGGCGGTAAGTGGCGAGAGCGTGTGTGATGAAGTACACCCCTGCAGGGTTATCATGATCTATTCGAATAGCCGTGTCCTCGGTTATGGACTTCTTGGATGCTTACGTGGTACATAGACAACTTAAGTGGATACTCTAAAATGCTCAAGACAAGTGTGAGTGATATGGATGGCCTTCTCGTAGGGAGACGAGGATGAATCCTTAGTGGTGTATTGATGTGGTGATTAGTGGACTCGCATGCGCTACCTCATCTCAAAGAAGTTTCTCGTTGTCGTAGAACAGGATAGCCACTAAGTCAAAGCTGGCTTGCTGCAACTAAACCCCACATTACCTTCTTGATACTAATGCATATATGATAGGATCTGATGTAAGTCTTGCTGAGTACCTTTGTACTCACGTTTGCTTTATTTATGTTTTGCAGACGAGACATCTGTCTTACTAGTAGTTCTGCTTGGACTTCGACGAGTAGCTTGATACCTCAGCTACGATCTTGTACCCTTGGGAGGGTCTTGTAGATAGTCAGGCTTTCCAGCTCTTTTCTTTTGTAGTTGTCTGTACTCAGACATGTAATGCTTCCGTTGCTTGTATGCTCTGAATGATGGGTCATGTGACCCCTGCTTGTATTTATGCTATGTGGCTCTTCTGAGCCTTTATCTATATGAGTTTGCGTTATGTTGTGATGCCATGTTGTACAGCACATACTTGCATGTTATGCGTACGTGTAGCATGTATTGCTATGTGTGGGATCCGACAATCTGGTTGTTTATCCTTGGCAGCCTATCATATGGGGAAATGTAGTCTAGTGTTTTCTGAGCGATAGTAGTCCGCTACAGCCCGGTCCACCGGAGTCCTGCTAGCCCAGCACTACTGCTCAGAACACTTGACTGGCCGGCATGTGTTTCACTTCGTTCCTGTGTCTGTCCCTTCGGGGAAATGTCACGCAGTGACGACCAGAGTCCTTCCTAGCCTGCTACAGCCCGGGTTCCCCGGAGTCCTGTTAGCCCGGTGCTACAGCCCGGATTCACACGCTGCTGACCGACACGCTCGATGTGAATCATGTATGCCTGTTCCCATAGGTTAGGGCCGCTTTAGGTTCACGACTAGCCATGTCGGCCCGGGTTCTCTGTCATATGGATGCTAGCGACACAATCATATATGCGAGCCGAAAGACGCAAACGGTCCCGGGCCATGGTAAGGCGACACCCGTGGGGATACCGTGCGTGAGGCCGCAAAGTGATATGAGGTGTTTCATGCTAGATTGGTGTGACTTAGAATCGGGGTCCCGACAGCCTTGGTATCAGAGCCAGGTTTGCCTGTAGGATTTCCAAGCCAACCTGGTCGAAGTTGTTTCTAGAAATTCTTTAGTTATGTAAGGGAATTGATTGTGGAAGGGAACGTAAGGCTCTTTTTACTCCTTATACCTCATGCCTTCTGATCTGAGTCATCCTATCTTTCCTACGGGGTTAAGGAACTAGGCTTTCTCTTCTGTCTATCAGGATCACGTGTTACTACTCCGTAGTCTCTTAGGATTGGTTGATCAGAGTCATATCCCAGTTCGAGCACCTCTGGTGTAGCCTGTTTAGTAACATCTCAGAACCTAGAGTAATGATGATGAGCATGGTGCTACCCCATCTTTTGTAGAATGTCTCATTTTGAGTAGTTTACTGCCGTTATGCTGCCGGATTTATCCTAGGAGTTCAAGAGATAGTATTTTTCTCGTACTATAATCTACATCCTCCTGATGATGCTGAATCCATCCTTGTTCCTTGGTTGGTTCTTCAGGATGTTGCCGGCTAACTGAAGTTCTATTGCTCATATCCGGAACCACGGAGATGGTAGGGATGAGGATCCTCCTGACCAGTCTTCGTTGGCAGAGTTCATGTTAGAGGTTGAGGAGAACAAGCGAGAGTCGAACCGCTTGTTAGCACGTATTGAGGAGAATACCTCCCATCAGCACAAAGAGTTTGTGTCCATCCATGACTTCATCGGTCTGAAACCACCCACCTTCCATCATTCCATTGAACCACTCGATGCAGATGACTGGCTCCGCAATATCACACACAAGATGCGTTCTGCGAACGTAGCTGAAAGTGACAAGTTCACCTATGCTGCTTATCACCTGGAAGGTCCTGCTAGTATTTGGTGGCAGAACTATGAGACTATGCTTCCAGCTGGCCAGACACCCACCTGGAGAGATTTCACTGAGGCTTTCCGCGAGCATCACATTCCTCAGGCTCTCGTTGATCGCAAGAGAGAAGAGTTTTGTAGTTTCACCCAGAGTAAGATGGATGTAGATGCTTACAGTAGAGAGTTTGAGAACCTCGCCCGCTATGCTACAGAAGAAGTGTCCACAGACGCCAAGAAGCAGGCTAGGTTCCGGAAGGGTCTCAACCCCAAGTTGCGTCGTGATCTCCACCTGCACCATCGCAATACATTCCAGGCTCTTGTGAACAAGGCCATTAATGCGGAGACAACTCAGCTCACTTACGAGGAGTCTCGTAAGCACACCCGTGATTTGGTTTCTTCCTCCGGCTCTACCTTGCAGAAGCGCCGGTTTTGGGTTCCGAACTCCGCTCTTCCACCCGGTTACTCACCGAGGCCCTCTTATGTGGCACCTCACCCAGTTCAGTTACATGCTCCACCCAGGCCTATTGGTAGACCGCTTGTCAAGGCGGGCCCACGTCCTACTTCAGGGACTTGCTTCACATGCGGAGAGCCAGGACACTATGCACGTGACTGCTCTCAAACCAGCTATGCCCCACCCCAGCCTGAGAAGTCTGTTGGCCATGATAAGCCATCACGCAAGATGATTAGTGTCAAGTCAGCTCCCACTGAACGTGGATGTGTGCATCACGTCTCAGCTAAATACACTCGTGATGATCCGGATGTTCTTGGTACCCTCCTTGTCAATTGCCATCCAGCTTCGGTTTTGTTCGATACCGGAGCATCTCACTCCTTCATCTCTGAAGGCTATGCTCGTTTGCACGACATGTCATTTTGTGATATGCCAACTCCACTTGAAATCCAAACTCCAGGGTCTAGATGGCAAACTACCAGAATAAGCCATGGTAATGAAATCCTTGTTGACCGACTGGTATTCCTTGCATCACTTATAGCCCTCAAGTCTACAGATATTAACATCATCTTGGGTATGGACTGGATGAAAGCTCATCATGCCAAGATTGATTGTTACACAAGGTCTGTTCAGCTTACACACCCATCTGGCAAGATAGTCACCGTCTCCACTAGAGTTGCAAAGCGTCAACTCTATTCTCTTAATGCCAACCCTTTTCCAGACCTAGAAGATATCTCGGTAGTCCGTGACTTTCCGGATGTCTTTCCAGAGGAACTGCCAGGTATTCCACCTGACAGAGATGTAGAATTTGTCATAGATCTTATCCCAGGAACCGCTCCAATCTCTAGGAGACCTTACAAGATGGCACCCTTAGAACTAGCTGAGCTTAAGAAACAACTCGATGAATCCTTGCAAAAGGGTTTCATCCGTCCCAGTTCTTCTCCCTGGGCTTGCCCCGTTCTCTTCGTCAAGAAGAAGGATGGTACGGACCGGATGGTTGTAGATTATCGTCCCGTTAATTTGGTCACGATAAAGAACAAGTATCCGCTCCCCAGGATCAACGACCTGTATGATCAGCTCGCTGGATCCTCAGTCTTTTCCAAGATGGATTTGAGGTTAGGCTACCACCAAATCAAGATTAGAAACGGGGACATTCCTAAGACGGCTTTCGTCACTCGTTATGGCCAGTACGAGTACACCGTCATGTCCTTCGGTCTAACCAATGCTCCAGCTACATTCTCCCGTTTGATGAACTCGATCTTCATGGAGTACCTAGATAAGTTCGTCGTGGTTTACCTCGATGATATCCTTATTTACTCGAAGAACGAGGAAGAGCATGCCGAACATCTTAGACTTGTGCTAGAAAACTCAAAGAACACCGCCTTTATGCCAAGTTCTCCAAGTGCGAATTTTGGTTGCCAGAAGTGACCTATCTCGGCCACGTAATCTCTGGTAAGGGCATTGCTGTCAATCCCGAAAGAGTTCAAGCCGTTCTTGATTGGACTCCACCTGAAACGGTTAAGCAAGTTAGGAGTTTCCTTGGCCTAGCCAGTTATTGTCGCCGCTTCATTGAGAACTTCTCCAAAGTGGCCAAACCTCTCACGGAACTTCTCAAGAAAGAGAAAAAGTTTGAGTGGTCCCCACAGTGTGAACACAGTTTTCAGGAACTGAAAAGACGTCTTACTTCTGCTCCCATACTTGTGCCACCGGACTTCACTAAAGACTTTGTTATCTACTGCGACGCCTCACGACAGGGACTAGGTTGCATTCTTATGCAAGATCGCCATGTGATTGCCTATGCATCTCGATAGTTGCATCCACATGAGGAGAATTATCCTACCCATGATCTAGAGCTTGCAGCCGTAGTCTATGCACTTAAGACCTGGCGACATTACCTTCTTGGTAAACGTTGCGAGATTTACACCGATCACCAGAGTCTCAAGTATATCTTCACCCAACCAGATTTGAACCTTAGGCAAAGACGTTGGTTGGAGTTGATCTCAGATTATGACTTAGGGATTACCTACACCCCAGGCAAGGGGAATGTTATGGCTGATGCGCTAAGTCGTAAGTCCTATTGCAACAATCTCATGTTGCAGCAGGGCCAACCACTTCTCCACAAGGAATTATGCAAACTTAACCTCCACCTTGCTCCTCACGGATTCCTTTCTACCTTGGTGGCGAAACCTACTCTTGTGGATCAGATCATCTCTGCTCAGAAACAGGATACGGGAATTTCCCGGATCAAGAGAAACATTAACAAGGGAGTTGGTGGTAGTTTTTCTATAGATGGTCGCGGTGTTGTTTTCTTTGAGAGTCGCTTGGTGGTTCCCAAGAATCAACATCTTCGACAATTAATCCTTAAGGAGGCGCATGAATCTCTTCTCACGATTCATCCCGGTAGTACTAAGATGTATCAGGACCTACGCCAGAGGTTCTGGTGGACTAGGATGAAGAGGGAAATTGCTCAGTTTATTGCTAATTGTGACGTTTGTCCTCGCGTTAAGGCAGGGCATCAAAGACCTGCTGGCACCCTTCAACCTTTAGCTATTCCTGAGTGGAAATGGGATAAAGTTGGCATGGACTTCATCACCGGCTTTCCCAGGACCAAGAAAGGGAATAACGCTATCTTCGTAGTCATTGATCGTCTTTCCAAAGTGGCTCACTTCCTACCTGTTCGAGAGAGTATCACTGCTAGTCAGCTCGCTGACTTATATATTTCTCGAATAGTGTCACTTCATGGTGTTCCACTAGAGATCAATTCAGACCGTGGTAGTCTCTTCACTTCTCATTTCTGGGAGAGTTTCCAAACTGCCATGGGCACCCATCTTTCTTTCAGTACCGCTTTCCACCCTCAATCAAGTGGTCAGGTGGAAAGGGTCAACCAGATTCTTGAAGACATGCTTAGAGCTTGTGTTATCTCATTCGGTATGGATTGGGAGAAGTGTCTTCCTTTTGCCGAGTTTTCTTATAACAATAGCTATCAATCCAGCCTCAAGAAAGCTCCTTTTGAGGTTCTGTATGGACGAAGATGTCGAACACCTTTGAACTGGTCAGAAACCGGTGAACGGAAATTCTTTGGACCGGATATGATCCAGGAAGCAGAAGAGCAAGTTCGCATCATTCATGAGAATTTGAAAACCGCCCAATCTCGTCAAAAGAGCCAGTATGACCGTCGTCATAAGGAAGTGGCTTATGAAGTTGGCGATAAGGCTTATCTTCGGGTTACTCCTCTAAAGGGTACCCATCGATTCGGTATCAAGGGCAAGTTGGCTCCTCGTTACATTGGTCCCTTTCTCATTCTCGCTAAACGAGGAGAGGTTGCCTACCAGTTGGAACTACCACCACATCTTTCTCGAGTTCATGATGTCTTCCACGTCTCTCAACTCAGGCGTTGCTTCTCGGATCCCATCCGCGAAGTGGACCACGAAACGCTTGATCTCCAAGATGACCTCACCTATCGAGAGTACCCTGTATGCATCCTTGATCAAGCAGAGCATGTCACCGACGTCATAACATCAAGTTCCTCAAGGTTCAGTGGTCTCATCATTCTGAGAGAGAAGCCACTTGGGAGCGTGAAGATCGTCTTCGACTTGAGTACCCCGCTTTCTTCCCGCCGACTCCTGAATCTCGGGACGAGATTTCTTCGAGTGGGGGCGAGTTGTCACATCCCTAGTTCTGGTATGACCTAGGCTAGCCTTCATGCTTGCATCATGTTTAAACTCCATTTAAATTTGAAATGGGGATTTGTGAAACCCTCAGAATCATTTCTGAAAATAACCCAAATAAAAAAAAGTGCTCCAAAAGGGTCCAAGAAAATGTTCATGTCTCTCTCTGAAAATATTGGTGAGAGGTAAAATTGAAACCAATATTTTTAGGAGCTTATAAATATTTATTTTGGCCATTTGGAATTAATGCATAATTATTTGTATTGGATTTATATTTGTTATATATTCAAATATACTCCAATAATTCTGATTTTTAATGTGGGGCTTTGGAATAATCCAATTAGTTCCTACAATAATTTTCAGGGCAATATAAAATGATTTGGTATTTTTATCAAATCAAAACAAATGTCAGAAAATAGAAAACAAAAAAAATGGAGAGTTACTTACCTGGGCCAACTCACCTGTGCAGCCTGGCCTGGCCCTGCGGCCCAGCAGGCCGGCCCAGCCCAACTGCCAGGAGCTTCTTCAAGCTCCTGCCAGTAGGAGCTGCTGCGTGGCCGCGCCACAGCCGGCCGTGGCCACGTTCCCCGCCACCTCCTGCTTCTCCTCGTCGTTGTCTGGATGCCCCGCGCGACGCCACGCACCGCCCCGACCTCTCTCCCTCTCCCTCGCTCTCCCTCCTCCCCTGGTTCTCTCCCGCGCGACCGCCCGAGCATTGCCGTCGCCGCCGTTCGCCATTTCCGTAGCCACCGCCTCCCCCTCGCTTCTCCGACCAGCTCAGAAGCTCCGCCACGTCGCCGTCCACCTCTTTGTCGAGCCACGTGACGCGGGAAGCCCCGGAGCACCGCCATTGCCATCTTCTTTGCCTCGGCCGCCGTGGATCGCCGCCGTCAAATTCGCGGCAACCAACGCTTCCCCGAGCCCGTTTCGACGCCCTCTGCAACTGCTGTGAGCTCCATCGTCGTTTTCCCCTCTTCCCCTTGCTTCTCGAACACCGCAGCCGCCGTTTCGACTGAAGCCGTAGCACCTCGCCGCCGGCCATGGCGCCACCATGGCCAGGGGCCGAGCCAGCCGCAACCGAGCACACCATCGTGCTCAGTGCAATGCCAGGGCCCCGAAACCCTCACCTCCTGCCCCTGCCATGCACCGTAGCCCCTTCTCCCCTTCCCGCCGAACTCCGGCCGCCGCCCAAGTGGTCGCCGCCGTCGATTTAGGCCGTCTCTGGTGAAACGGAGGGCACCAGTGGATGCGCGCGAGCACCAGCTCCTCGGAGATGGTCTCCGCGGCCCATTTGGTCACCGGAGACGCGTTTCCGACGCCCTCCGCCGCGTCTGGCTCGCCGGCGTCAAGCCGCCGGTGGCTTTGACCCCGCTGACCAGGGTTGACCCTCCCCCTTGTGTCACTGACGCGTGGGCCACCCCCTGACATTTAGTTAGTATTAGATTAACACTAATTAACCTAGGTTAGTCACCTAGTTAGTCACTGACCAGTGGGCCCGGCGCCCACTAACCCTAATTAGACTAATTAAACCCCGGTTAACTAACTGAGTCACTGACGTGTGGACCCCACACGTCAGGTTTGACTCGATCAGCTCCTTTGACCTGCTGACACAATGCTGCTGTCATGCTGACGCAATAAATCATTCCCTGGTATTAAAATTAATCAGGAAATTTCAGAAAATGTTCAAAACTTCAAAAATTCATATAAATTCAACCGTAGCTCGGATGGAAATAATTTATATATGAACAATTATCAGAAAAATTCAATCTATCCATCTGTACCGTTTTCATGCATGAAAAACCAACCTATACATGCTGTATATGTGAAAACACACTTATGGCATATTTAAGAGCTTATTTTGGAGTTACATTTGAATCTTTAGTTCAAATGGACTTTAACCAAATGAATGCTAGTTGCATTAGCTCCAATAACATCACATCTTCATGCCATGCTCATGCATCAGATTGTTGCATATGCTTGTGTATTGATTGTTGGCACCGTTCCTTCTCGATAGGTCCTGCTCCGGAAGTGTTCGAGAGTACCTATCAGTGAAGCAGTGCCTCCCTGTTGAACTACCAGGCAAGCAACCCCCCTTGTTCATTCCGATACAATCCCACTCTCTCGCTCCTGCTCTCTTTTATTGCATTAGGACAACAACGACTCAACTGCTACTTTATGCTGCGGTAGTTGAACCCATTCCTCTGCATGACCTGTCATTGCCACAGTAAATAGTTGAAACCCACTAGCATGTGTAGGGGTTGATTGAGCCATGTTGTGTTCTTGCCATGCCATGCCTGCTATTGCTTAGAGTTGTGTCAGGTCTGATTCATCGGGAATGAATTGGAGTGTTATGATATGTTCTGGTGCTGAGAGTTAAATGTGTGAACACGATTTGGTAAAGGTAGCGGTGAGAGGCCATGTAGGAGTACATGGTGGGTTGTCTCATTGGGACCGTCCTTAAGAACTGAGTTCTGTGTAAGTTGTCCAATGACTAGCTACTACCACACATTGGGCTCCGGGCGCTCCAAGCTCTCTCGACTTATTAACCGCCTCGAGCTCTGTCCAGGAGTTGCAAATAGTTTCTGGTGTTTGTAGGTAGTGCTATTTTTCTACCGAGTGGCACCCGGCAGGGTGGACTTGGGACAGACTAGGCACACGTGGCCCGGTGTACCGAGTGGCACCCGGATGGTGGGCTCGGGAACCCTGTACACATCGTTTGGGGCCGTGAGCGAAACCTCGGCCGGATCTCCTTGCGGATGGAACCCGAATAGGCGATAAACCTGGACTAGAGTCTTGCGTGGTTAGTCAGGTCGTGGCCGACACCCTCGCCAGGCTTCCGCTTGAAGGTTGCCGAGATACATGACGTGTACATGGCGGTAAGTGGCGAGAGCGTGTGTGATGAAGTACACCCCTGCAGGGTTATCATGATCTATTTGAATAGCCGTGTCCTCGGTTATGGACTTCTTGGATGCTTACGTGGTACATAGACAACTTAAGTGGATAGTCTAAAATGCTCAAGACAAGTGTGAGTGATATGGATGGCCTTCTCGTAGGGAGACGAGGATGAATCCTTAGTGGTGTATTGATGTGGTGATTAGTGGACTCGCGTGCGCTGCCTCATCTCAAAGAAGTTTCTCGTTGTCGTAGAATAGGATAGCCACTGAGTCAAAGCTGGCTTGCTGCAACTAAACCCCACATTACCTTCTTGATACTAATGCATATATGATAGGATCTGATGTAAGTCTTGCTGAGTACCTTTGTACTCACGTTTGCTTTATTTATGTTTTGCAGACGAGACATCTGTCTTACTAGTAGTTCCGCTTGGACTTCGACAAGTAGCTTGTTACCTCAGCTACGATCTTGTACCCTTGGGAGGGTCTTGTAGATAGTCAGGCTTTCCAGCTCTTTTCTTTTGTAGTTGTCTGTACTCAGACATGTAATGCTTCCGTTGCTTGTATGCTCTGAATGATGGGTCATGTGACCCCTGCTTGTATTTATGCTATGTGGCTCTTCTGAGCCTTTATCTATATGAGTTTGCGTTATGTTGTGATGCCATGTTGTACAGCACATACTTGCATGTTATGCGTACGTGTAGCGTGTATTGCTATGTGTGGGATCCGACAATCTGGTTGTTTATCCTTGGCAGCCTATCATATGGGGAAATGTAGTCTAGTGTTTTCTGAGCGATAGTAGTCCGCTACAGCTCGGTCCACCGGAGTCCTGCTAGCCCAGCACTACTGCTCGGAACACTTGACTGGCCGGCATGTGTTTCACTTCGTTCCTGTGTCTGTCCCTTCGGGGAAATGTCACGCGGTGACGACCGGAGTCCTGCCTAGCCTGCTACAGCCCGGGTTCCCCGGAGTCCTGTTAGCCTGGTGCTACAGCCCGGATTCACACGCTGCTGACCGACACGCTCGATGTGAATCATGTATGCCTGTTCCCATAGGTTAGGGCCGCTTTGGGTTCACGACTAGCCATGTCGGCCCGGGTTCTCTGTCATATGGATGCTAGCGACACAATCATATACGCGAGCCAAAAGACGCAAACGGTCCCGGGCCATGGTAAGGCGACACCCGTGGGGATACCGTGCGTGAGGCCGCAAAGTGATATGAGGTGTTACATGCTAGATTGGTGTGACTTAGAATCAGGGTCCCGACACACGAGGGCTTCATAGGCACTCGCCTTACTTCACATGCTCTGGGCCTTTTCCTTAGCACGAGGGCTTCACAGGCACTCGCCTTACTTCAAAGGATCTGGGCCTTTTCCTTTGCGTGAGGGCTTCATGGGAAATTGCCCTGCTTCACAGGCTCTGGGCCTTTTCCTTAGCATGAGGGCTCCACGGGCACTCGCCCTGCTTCACAGGCTCTGGGCCTTTTCCTTAGCGCGAGGGCTTCACGGGCACTCGCCCTGCTTCACAGGCTCTGGGCCTTTTCCTTAGCGTGAGGGCTTCACGGGCACTCACCCTGCTTCACAGGCTCTGGGCCTTTACCTTAGCGCGAGGGCTTCACGGTCACTCGCCCTGCTTCACAGGCTCTGGGCCTTTTTAAACAGGACAACCTTCGCAGGCACCCGAAAATCCTCCCGAGGGGGAGTAACAACGGCAGTCTGGGTTGCGCACGAGCCAGGCCTGACCCGACTCGTGAGGGGCTCGCGAGGGGAGGCAGCTGTGATAGAGCGGTAACCAGAACGCGAGAAATAGCTCGAGCGAGAATAAGCACCCCTTCCCCGAACACACGCAAATCTCAAATTCGAATCCAACATAAATCCAGCGGGGGAAAACAACAGCCAAAGGGAAAGGCAACGAAAAGCAGACAAAAAGCCGCGTCCGGCACCTAATCTAGTCTTGGACGTCTTCTCACCAGCGTGGAGCTAAGTGCTGTCCATTGGGTGTGGGAGGGAGCCCCAGGGCCTGAGGCCGGCACCCCTGAGACTCCGGGGCGTGTACAGCCCCACTCATTATTATGTGAGAGTGTCACGGGGCGGCGAGCTTCACAGGCACTGGGCCTTCTTCACAGGTACTGGCCTTGCTTCATATCGCCAGACGAGGGCCCCGCCTTGTGCCACACTCTAGTGCCATCAGCAACGACCGAAACCCAGGACGCCGCCCGATGGGGTAGAGCAGTCACCAGCGGTTCCCCCGACGACCACGGGTCCTCTGCCAGGGGCAGGCCCTGAGGCACCTCCCCAGCAGAGGGCCTACCTCCTGAGAACGCCTTGCTCCGAACGCCGCGGTGGTGATGATCTTGTCCCCTCTCCCGCAGCCCCCTGCGCCCTCCTCCCGAGGGGTAGGAGACCGTGGGAGCGGGGCAGCTGCTTGCCGCAGCGACCTGCACCTCCTGTGATCCATGGTTAGCATATACGTGCCCCTGAAGAGTCGCTGCCTCCAGCGTGGCCAGCAGGTTTGTCCATGGGCTCCTGGAAGGACTCGGCTTCCACTGCCTCGTCCCCCCAGCTTGGGCCGAGGAGCGAGCCTTGCCTACTCTCGCGAGGGTGTCCTTGGTCCAGCATGAGGGGCATGTATTCCTCCGTCGCCGTCATCCCGAATGCCACGCCGTGATGCCCTGCATGCCATGCGGTCCCACCTGCCGTGCCTACTGCGGGGTGGCAGCGCGGCAGCCCTCCGAGGCCGCGGGTCGCGTCGAGTCCTTCTTCTTCGCGGGCCGGGGGCGGAGGCAGCACCGCCGCCGGTCCAGTGCCGACGGCTTCGCTAGCGTCAGAGTAGCCTTGGAGTCCGCGGGCGCGCGCGGAGCCCCCGCACGGGCCTCCCTGGGCTTGAGATGGGAGCTGGGTGGAGAAGGGGTGAGCCCCCGAGGCGGCGAAGCCCAGGAGCTCCGCCACCCGCTCTAGCAGCACGTCATGGCCGCCCTCCAGCAGCCTACACCGCAGCAGCTCCCGGGCCACCGTGAGCGCGGCCCTTGAATTCGCCTGCCCCCGGCGGGTGTACGGCATCGTGGTTGCGGCGTGATTGGAGGCCCTTGCCGCCGACCGCCCCTGCCGCGGCGTGAGGGTCGCGGAAGCCTGTCCGCGGCCCGCAGTGCCCGGCAGGCCGCGAGCTGCCTGGGGCACAGGGCCGCCCGAGGCGGGCGGTTCCGCGCAGGCGGGCCATGCCGCCCATGGACCTTGGTTGCCCGCCTGGTCGCCGGACATGGTGATGACGATGCGAAGGGAGGCGGAGCGGAGTGGTGGAAGACAGATGCCGGCGCACCCCTACCTGGCGCGCCAAATGTCGGATTTCGGGTTCCGGCAGACCCTTAAGGTTCGAACACTGGGGTGCGCGCGGAAATCACGTCCTCAACCTCCCCGTCTCACAAAGATCTAAACTACTAAAGGAATCACACGAGAGACACAAGATTTATACTGGTTCGGGCCACCATTGTGGTGTAATACCCTACTCCAGTGTGTGGTGGATGGATTGCCTCTTGGGGCTGATGAGGATGAACACTACAAGGAAGAACAGCCTCGCGAGGGTCTGTTCTTGGCTGGGGTGATGAACTGCTGGGAGGAGTTCAGTCACCTCTCTCTCTCTCTCTCTCTCTCTCTCTCTCTACTTGCTAGCCGGATCCACACGCTGGACCGGACCCCTCTACTCTGTGTCCCTTCCTACGAAAACCGAACCCTGTGTGTCTAATCTTCCAACCGATCGAACCCCTTGCTACGTGGGTGGCTGGTCCCATTTATAGGTGCCCTGGTCCTCTTCCCAAATATTGAGCGGGAAGGGAGCCAAAAACAGTGGGCTAATTTGAAGGGGGACAGCAAGTACTCTTATCCTGACTAAAGGTGGTCTTTGCCTGCGAAAGACTCTGCGGTGACGCCGTGCTGGGCTCCATGGTGACCTCCGTCTCGTAGTCCGCTTGGTCCTGGTCTTGTTGCACCAAAATGGCAACCTTTGCCTGATGCCTCGGTACTCCGTGGCTGCGCTTGCCCCCTTTGCACCAAAGAGGAAAGAAGGAAGCTGCGCGCGTTGGCGCCTGCCTGGCACCCTCGATCGTCATGGCTTGCGTCACTGGCACCTCGCGAGGTACCCCACCTTGATATCTCCGTCTCCTCACAAGCTAGCCTGATGAGGCTGTGCCTGAGGATGCACCGTGTCATCCGCCTCGCGAGGCTTGGCCCCTCTCGAGGGTCTTGAGTCTTGTGCTTGATGATGATGGGCCATGTTGGGCCCCCATTTGAGCCACGCCGCAGGCCGCAAGCAGGCAAGTCTGGGGACCCCCGTTCCCAGAACGCCGACATACATGGCATCCCAGTAAGCAACTGCGCAATACGTTCAAATGCATGGGATAGTACTCTAATTGCCAAGGTGATCAAGAAGGATACTATCTCTCATGGTGTGTTTGACAAATTACAAGTGAGTTCTTTTTTCCAACAATGTCTTCCTTCTATGTTCTTTTGATGTCTGGTCACTTTTTTGTAAATTGCACAGAAAACTGTCATCAGTTGGCACAACAATGCATGTAGTTGCACAGCTTGTAGCTTTAAGTTTGGCAATCTGCACACATGTTCATTTTAAATTGGCACACCATCTTTTTTAAGTTGCACAGTTTTACTAATCTTGTTGCACAGATGTGTTGCATCAGTTGGTAGAAACTTTTTTAGGTGCCATGTGGGTTGCACAGTTTTTGTGTCTTTGTTCAGTTGCATATATGTATAGTTGAATTTGTCTACCCTAGTATCTTGTTGTAGTTGCACAGGTTGTAATGTGTGGCTTCGTTCAACACACAAATCTATTTTGATAACCTTGTTATTTTCTGTTTCTCTTTTTTCACATCAGCTTAAAGAGGAGTATAGAGGCACGGAGCAAACTCCACTGTTTGGTGGAATTTTGCAAGCTGAAGCATTCGTGGCATCCAAGTTACCAATAACCTACAATCCGCAGGTTAGTGTTTTGCATATAGAAACTTGTACCACTTAGCAATATATTTCTATTGGCTGGGATGTATGTTCAGTTGGACATGTATAACTTTTGTAGTTGCGAGAATACAGAATTCAGTTGGCTGTGATGTATGTTCAGTTGCACATATAAGCTTCTGTAGTTGCACATGTTCTTTTGGACAGTCAAAGTGTTCATTTACAACCATTGTCATCAACTTTTGCCAGAATGCGTGTTTTTTAGTTTGTGCCACAGTGCATGTGTAGTTGGCTAGAATCATGTTTTTAGTTGGCCAGAAAGTGTGTATTAGTCATTTTTGTTTATCACATCATGGTCAGTTACAGACATTTTTACTTTTTATTTTTTTCTAACTGAATCAGTACTGAATCTTTTTGTGTTGATGCAGAAAAAGGCAAAGATTGCGAAAGTGGTCAATGAGCTGTGCAAGCCTGTAACTGAACAGGTTGGCACCTTCATTGAAGAAGTTGCCAAGATCGATGACGAGGAACCAGATATTGATCCTTACGTACAATAGCCATCAATGCAAACTAGGGCGTCACACCGTGCTCCAAAAAGAAAGAGACGGGGGTCAACTATACAAGAAGAAGAAGAGTTTATTGAGGATGAGTCAGAAGAAGATGAGGAAATGGAAGCAGCGATAGATGATGACAATGACGAGGACACAGATGTGGATGAATCAGAGGAGGAGGACAAGGATGAGGATGAGAATGAAGAAGATGCAGAGGAGGAGGAGGACGAAGAGGAAGAGGAGGAGGAGGAGGAGGAGGAGGAGGACAAACAACTAGAGGACAAAGGAGAGGAGGAGGACAAGGAAGAAGATAGTGAGGCAGAGGAGGAGGAGGAAGAAGGTGAGGCCAAAGAGGGGGACAGGGACAAAGGGGCAGCAGTTGATGGCAGTGAGAGGGGAGAAGGCAAAGGCGCAACAGTTGATGGCAGTAAGAGGGAAGAAGACGATGATGAAGAAGATGAGGATGGTTATGGTGATGATAAAGGGGGATCCAATGGAGGCAGCGACATCAGCGATGATGATGATGATGACAACACCCCTGGTTCTGGTGGTACAGGTGGCAACACATCCAGGAGGACTAGCACTTCTGCCACCCCTGCCAGCAGCAGCAATTCATTGAGTAGCAGGAGCACACTACAGATGTTGATTGACAAAACTTGCTGGAAAGACAAGGATTTGCCGAAGTCAAAGAAAAATGACGAAGCAGAGTCTCAGGGCAGCATTGATATGTTCAAGCTCTGCAACTTGAAGCCAGCTTTGCCAACCACCTTTCTTGTGCCAGATTTCAGCGACAAAGATATGTGTGAGAAGATCAACTTTGCCATTGACAAGAGCTTGTTCTTATCAAGTGATGCTGAAAAGAATCAAATTGACATGGAGGAAGCAGGAAAGGGTCTTGACTGGGTTCATTCAAAGGAAAAATACAAGGAATATTTAAAGCTGCTCCCAGACCTAAGCTCCAGCAAGAGCAAGGCAGCATCCATGGCAAACCCTCACGTGGTCCAGAAGCGTAAAGCAGTTTCAATGAAGAAGAATCTGCAGTTGCCTCAAACCAAGGAGAAGATGGTGAGTGTAGATGCGGAAGTAAATATGGTCAAGGAAGCTGTGCTTCAAACTGATATGCCAACTGCAGTGAGTAGAGAGCCAACCAATGTCACAGAAGTTCAACAGATCAAGGGGAAGACTCCCCTTTCAACAGTCCCACCAAAACCACCTAAGCAGAAGATTGTCAAGTTTGCCAGGGGCACAAAGGGGGAACATGCCATAAAAGGTTTGGGGTTCAGATATGAGAGAGAACTACGAGCCACAGCCATTGATGCAGGGGTGCCAAGTTCTGCTAGGTTGCTGCCAACTCAGACTGGAAAGATGCCAACTACAGATACCAGTGTGCCAACTGATGTGTCAGTTAGCAGCATGGCCATAGTCAAAACCACCACAGCTGGTCAGGAAGGCACCACTGCAACTGCAAGCCCCAAGGTGCCTACTCATAGAGATGCTTCAATGCTAAACACAAAAGGAGGTGATCCAACTATCAAAGTGCCGTCCCCAAGAGCTAGCACACAACAGCCAAGCAAGCCTGCATCACCAAGACCTGACTTTCAGCAACCATTAACACAAGAGGAGGTGTTCAACATTATAAGTAGGTGCAAGCCTCCAAGGCCGCCAACTACAACACTATTGCGAACCAAGTTACTGAACGATGCACCCGTGTTTGTGCCGCAAGGAGATGCCCTGGTCCTTCAACCCTTACGAAGATCAAAGTCTTATCATGGTGACGGGTTCTGTGATGCACCATCTTTTGACCTCGGCATAGATGGTGATGCTCCAGCACCTGCTCCAGCAGCAGAAACAGCGGAAGCCGGTGTGATTTGCATTGATGAGTGTGAGTTGGACCCAACAGTTGTGAATGAAGGATGTGCTGCTGCTGATGCTGGCAAGGCAGTAGCTCAAGAGCTAGATGTTGGTTCACCAGAGAATTGCCACACCCCGATATGCGCAGAACCAGAAGCTGGCACGAGCAGTTCTTTGGGACCACCTATTGCACGAAGACAGAGGAGGGTAATAAGGCCCGCATCATCTCAAAGGTCTCCATTCATTGAATAATACAAGAAGAAGACTTTCAGCTCCAATGAGGCAGTGAACAAGCTTTCCGCTGCCCTCTTGTATTGGGTCAGGTATCACAAAGGAGCAAATGATGAAGCTACCAGGTAAACTAACTCCCCACAGCCTACATACATATCTTTCTGTTTGGATCTCCTTCTGGCATGCAGAAGAAGAAGAAGGCAGCGTGGGGGAGGGGCTGAGGCGTGGGGGCGAGCGGGCATGGGTGTGAGCTGGGTATAGCTGGCCACGTGGGGGCGGTTTTTGCGCTTCTGTTGGTGGCCGCTCGATCGGTCTGTTTTGGGGGCCGGTCGATCGGTCGGGGTTGGTGACCCTTCCTTTTTTGTTTCGTGCGAAACAGGGGGTTTCCTTTTTCAGCCGTCCGCTCGGTTGCACTAGTGGGCAGCCGGCCGCCCACTAGACACGTCCTTTTTATTTAACCCATAGGCATACATAAACTCACTCACTCGTATGAATACACCCATAGACCATAGCCCTATAAGCACTGGCGGAGCTAGGCAACTTCTTTTGAGGGGGCCAAACATAAATATAGACGTTTGGGGGGGGGGCAAAAAACTCTACCTTTTCTCATCTTTCTCTCCAAAAAAATTCCTTCACATATTTTACAAAAGCTGGGGGGCCATGGCACCTGTAGCTTACAACATAGCTCCGCCACTGCCTATAAGCATCTTTTTTTTCTTCCAAAAAGTGATTGCAGCTACCGAGCTCCACTGCTCTTGGTATTTGAAAATTTTAAAAAACACACTTTTGGTACTAAAAAAAATCTCAAAACAAATACGTGGATACATACACATATTCCTAAGGCTTGATAAAAATCTGGAAAAGAAATAATTTGTATTTTAGGAAATACAAAAAAGAGAAATTTCTGACAGAAATGGCACCCTTTTATCCTATATACTGTTAGAAATTTATTTATTTTCCTATAGCCCAAAACAAAGTGAGATTTTTTACCAAAAATTGACACATGCAATCGGAATGTGTATATGTATCCTCGGGAAAATTTCATATTTTCTAAAACTTCAAAAACCCGAATTTCAAAGTGTTCAAATATAGAGAGCAGTGAAGCTCGGTTGCTGCAACGCCTTTCCCCCTTTTTTCTTCTTGAATTCGACCTCTATAAGCACCTCCGATCGCTAAACCGGCACATCATATTGTGATTGCCGAAGCCGCCACAGACGCTTTCGTAGTCGACAGTAACGTCTCTTTCCACTGAACGTGCATCACTAGAAGACTTGAAATAAATCCAGATAGATGTGAGCACTAGTGTAAGTTGGGACTTGAACCCTAATGGTCTGAAATAGTTAGGAAAATGCGAGCACGCCCATATATACAACACCGTTACAATACCTCCCGTCACCCCTGCTCCTAATCCGGTCCGATGGCGCACCATATTGCCAGGGATCTGCTCTCCTCCACCATGGTTCAAAGCTCAGAGGCGACGTGATAGGTGGGAACCCGATGAACGAGTTTACGCCCGAGGGTGGCCCGATCTTCACGTTGTAGGATCGAATCGGGAGGGATAACTAGCTGCAAGTAGCCGTGATAACTAGCTTTATACCTGCCAAGGTTGGATGCAACCCGTACGTTGGGGATGGCTGACCGAAGCTACAAGAACTCCAACCCGCTGTCCGAACAATCGCAGAACCACAAACTGGGACTAATCCACACAAAACGGCCGGAACCGTAGAGCACAAACTAGGGGGAACCAGAGGCTCCTTCTCGCGAATCCGAATGAACTCACAAGAGCAAAGGTAGCAAGATCTTTCGGGTCTCTCTAGCAGTCTTGCTGCATAAGCTTGTAGCTCAATGATTTGACAAAAGGTTTTTCAAGAGGATGGGGGAGATGGGGTTTTATAGCACGGACAACCCTCCTTGGCTAGGTGTGAAAATGGTTTAAAAAGTAAACAGGTTTGCATGGCTTTCTTGGGGGAATAAGCAGTCAACTTTGGGAGTTGTTGGAGAGCTCCTCAAAAATTCGCGAAGCCTTGACAGCCTGGACACCTTCCACGAGAATGACTACAACTTTTGACTCACAACTCCAAATGATGTGAGGTTTTTTGCATTGGAAAGATAATTTGATGTAGCTTCTGTTGATGTACCCCTATAGCCCCGTATCTCCACCACATGGGTGTGGCACACCAAAACATTAGAGGTAAAAACTAACAACATCAGCTTCACTTGAAACTTGTTTCCTCCAAACCGGTTGCTTCAAGAGCTCATAGGTTGGTGGGTTTCTTCCATGTGATACCTAAGTTCAACCAACAACAATGGGGATGAAATCATAGATGTGTCATCAAGGTTACAAGGTAAACTTAAGTTAGCGTTCACCTGGTCACTTATTAATTTGGCACGACTTGTTGTGGTTGGACCTATAATTGTTGGAGACTTGTCGATGGTTGTGGTGTCCTCATCATCCTTCCCCTCTTGAAAAGGATTCATCCTCGACTCTGATGGTCCAAAGTATGGAGAGAGGCCGTACACATTGAAAGTTGAATTAACACCATAATCCATCGGAAGGCCAATCTTGTAGGCATTGTCATTTATCTTTGCAAGCACTTTGAATGGACCATCTCCACGTGGCTGCAACTTGCATTTGGGTTGATCCGGGAAACGATCCTTCCACAGGTGCACCCACACAAGATCACCTTCTTCAAACAATAGCTTCTTTCTTCCCTTGTTTGCTCGTTTTGCATATTGTTGAGTCATCTTCTCAATATTTTTTTGGTCTTCTCATGAATTTTCTTCACGAAGTCAGCACGCTTACTTGCATCAAGATTTGTTCGCTCCTGCAATGGTAAAGGCAAAAGATCTATGGGAACATCAGGATTGAAACCATAAAAAATTTCAAAAGGACAAAATTTAGTGGTCGAATGTACCGCCCTGTTGTATGCAAACTCCACGTGGGGGAGACACTCTTCCCACATCTTCAAATTTTTCTTTAAAACTGCTCTCAGCATCCTGGATAGTGTGCGGTTGACAACTTCGGTTTGTCCATCTGTTTGTGGGTGGCATGCAGTGGAAAAGAGAAGCTTTGTTCCTAGCTTTGCCCACAACGTTTTCCAAAAATAGCTCAAAAACTTGGTGTCACGATCTGAAACAATAGTGCGTGGTACTCCATGTAGCCGCACGACTTCCCTGAAAAACAAATCAGCAATGTGTGAAGCATCATTGCTCTTATGACACGGGATAAAATGAGTCATCTTGCTAAACCTATCAACCACCACAAAAACGGAATCACTCCCTCTCTTAGTACATGGTAATCCAAGAACAAAATCCATAGAAATACCTTCCCAAGGTGTGCTAGGAATTGATAAAGGCGTATAAAGTCCATGAGAGTTTAAACATGACTTAGCTTTGCGGCAGGTCTCACAACATAGTACATAGCTCTCAACATCACGCCTCATCCTTAGCCAAAAGAAATGGTCGATCAGCACACTCTCAGTTTTTTTTGCTCCAAAATGTCTCATGAGACCACCAGCACGAGCCTCCTGCAAAAGCAACAAGCGAACAGAGCAATCTGGGACGCACAATTTGTTAGCTCGAAACAAGAATCCATCATGCAAGTGAAACTTTTCCCAACCTTTCCCCTCACTACATTTTGAGTGTGGTTCAGCAAAACATGGGTCATGGACATACAATTCTTTAATGCTTTGCAACCCAAGAATTTTAGTATCAAGTTGTGAGATTAAAATATGGCGTCTAGACAAAGCATCGGCAACAACATTATCTTTTCCTTTCTTGTACTTGACAATATAGGGAAAAGATTATATGAATTCACTCCATTTTGCATGTCCACAGTTCAGTTTTTGTTGACCCCTAAGGTGCTTTAAAGATTCATGGTTGGAATGTATCACAAATTCTTTAGGCCACAAATAATGTTGCCATGTTTTCAAAGATCTCACAAGTCACTACAAAAAAATACACTTCCGTGATGATACGTGTTTGTCACAGTAGGTCGCTTTTTTGTCATGCATGTACATCCATGACAAATTTATGACAGAATCAAGATAGTCATACCTGTGCTGTCGTAGAAGTGTTCCATGACATTACCAAAATTATCATAACGGAAGTGTCCACTTCCATGACGATAAATCACGCATCACAGAAGTGCTTTCGTCAAGGGTGACCGACACGTGGCATCCACTGTAACGGAATGCCGTTAAGCTATCAGGTCGGGTTTTGGATCCGATAACCCGTTAACAGCCCCGACCAATGGGGATTTTCGACGTGTAAAATCATCATTGGCTAGAGGAAACACGTGTCGGCTCATCGTCGGGACAGATGTCATCCACTCACTGGACAGAAGGCACCTATGATACGTCGACACGTGGTACGACCCAACAAGTTTAAATGGGCCGGCCCAACTAAAGGCCCACAAGATTTTACGGACCATAATGGGCCGGCCCAGCTAAAGGCCCATGAGATTTTGCAGACCATAATGGGCTGGCCCAGCTAAAGGCCCACAAGATTTCGCGCGCCATAATGGGCCGGCCCAGGTAAAGGCCCACAAGATTTTCGTGTGCCATAATAGGCCGGCCCAGGTAAAGGCCCACGGTGACTCTAGCCCATAATGAACAGTAATTTTCTTTATACCCGTTAACGGCCCGTGATATACATGGGCCGTTTCTAGCCCGTGTTAGCTTTCGGCCTATTGACGGCCCATATGTTCTTGGGCTCCTTTTTGGCCCTCGATTACTTCCGGCCCGTTACTGGCCTATTCCCCTAATGGGACAAATTCGGCCAATGGCAAGAGTCGGCCCGTTACTGGCATGTTCCACTAATGGGCCAAAATCGGCCCATGGCAAGAGTCGGCCCATTACTGGCCTGTTACCCTAATGGGCCAAATTCGACCCATGGAAAGAGTCGGCCCGTTTCTGGCCTGTTAACCCGTTGCGCCGTTTCCAGCCCGTCCTATATTCTGGCCCATTAACGACCCGTTATGCCTGTGACAGAATTAAGCCTTTGCTGTGCTACGGCCTGTTAACGTCCTGTTACTGTGCTGGGCCGATACCAATTATGCCCGATTATGGCCCATGTAGACCCATTTATCCGACGGCCCGAGGCGCACCGATTACAGGCCCATTTATCGACGGCCCGTAGGAGACCCATGGATCCTACGACCCGTATATGGCCCATGGTAGTTGCAGCCACTAGCAAACCAGGGAAAAAGAAGACTAGGAAATAAATAAGGCCTAAACTAACGCTAGGCTATTAAGGCGATTGCACAGATTACATCCACTCGGCATCAAAGATCGCCACCAGTGCAAATATAGGGAACACCCTACACTATACAAAAATGGTTTGCTATTTTCTTTAGGCGGTGGCTGCACGTTAAGAATAAATTTTGTATCACACCAAAACAAATTACAACTATATAACAAAAGGAAGGTTGGCATAAAACTTAACAGTCTAGCAAATAAATGCACCACCAGAAGTTCAGAAGCTCAGTTCATTTGACCTGACTGTTACGTTTTCATGCTGTATTGTCCGATGGAGCACCATAACCCTCACCTTCATTTCCCCTAGGCTCCTGAACAACATAGAAAATGTCTGATAGTCTGGTTTCAAAACCATGCATATCTTGACGACATTGAGCAATGTTTCTCCTTGTTTCACAAAGGGTCTCTGTTAGGGAATGGACTTGTGTTTGGAGCGCAGATACAACATTGCTTTGAGCTTGCATATCTTGATCATGAGGCAGTTTGGACGATATTGCCTTAACAACCAACCCAGTATTACGCAGGAATGTGCTTCTGGCACTGTTAGTGGACAGGTACTGACCCACTGCAGCAAGAGCTGGCATTGCGGTTATAGTTGCCTCGCCACCTTCAGAAGGTGGCGGTTCCACCATTTTTTCCATAGCTCGCTGAAAAGTTGAGGTTTTACATTAGTAGTACCAGAACAGAAGATATTAAGGAGGCAGCAAAACGAAACAAAATAGCTTTGGTCTATATACAGAACTTATTCTGGTGAACCCATGTAAAATATTAGTTGTATTTTATTGCAAAGTACATAATAAAACCAGGTTCCAAACATATGACCATGTACCATCGCTAATGTATTGTCTATTTCTTCACATTGTATTGAGGGCTAAGGATAAAGAGACGAAGTTTATAATACGGTAAGCATAGTATGACGTCATTCATATCACAAAACAACTGAGAACAGACAAACAGGCAATTGTAACGCTGTGTGGGCAAGTCTAGCACGGAACTAGATTACGGGTCAAGATCAAAGGAACATCACTCCTCTCTTTTAAACCTTGTAAGGTGCAATGATATGTTAAGACAATTGTGTATAAAATTGAAAGGAGTAATAGACATTGGTTGCAAACCATGCAGTTCAAGGGACAAGTCAGAGTAAGTAGTAGTTAAAAGGCATGAGGATGAAGGACTTACAACAGCGGCTTTGACTGGTGTAGTCATGCCCTTCTTCTTGCTGGTGTGACAATCCTTGAAGATTTCCACAGCATTTGGTTCATGTACTTTTTGGTCCTTGCGGGCTTTCCTCTGCATTTGGAACAAGTCAATATAGATCTGATAATATGGTGCAGCGAAAAGAGTGAAACAGCAGCTAATTACAAGAGCCTTGCAGTGTGCAATATAGCTACAAGATCCTGTCGTTTGTTGGAATTTCACTTTCGTATGGTTGGCGTTGTTCTTTGAACAGTTCACCTACAAGAAGATAGATTTGTGTGGCACATGCGTAAATAGGACTTCAACATGTGATCTGATGACATATATATAATGTACCTGATACTTCGGATCGGACTAGTGTTTAACAAGGCCTCTCCAGTCTTCATCAGATATATTTTCCACGGGAGATGTTTGGGAAAGTTCACTGTTAGCCTTGCCTCCAAAGTGAGTTTTCCTCAAGTTATACCGATACTGTCGCAGAGCAGATTTGAAAACAAGGGTGCAAGCTTGTTTGGTTGCGTCATCTTGGCTATCCAACTTGAACCTCATCTATTGAAAATTATGGGAGTCTCATTATCAGCAACCTAGAAAGTATTGGACAGAGCAAGACAATATTACTAGTTTCCATACATAACCATACTTACAGATAAATGGCCGAGGAAGATGTTGAACTGGGTTTCGTCTTTGTCATTCCTATACTGAATCCATGTTGGGAGGATACGTACATAATACCTAACAGCAACCGCTCCCTCTGATACTAACTTGGCTGACTCTGTAGCATCACATGGCCTTTTTAAACCTGCCTCAAAACGGATCTCCATTCTTCCTCCTCTAGATTTAGTTAACCTATCGAGCATTATCCCTGATGTTTGTTTCCTCTTGTGCCTAGGTGCTAGTCCAACAACAAACATAGGAAGTGTTAGTGTACATCAAACTGTGAGACTACATATAAAGAAGCATGCAACTGTAACTTGACTCCAGCAACTACCTTCATGCTGTTGAAGCTCACAAGGTTCATCTGATATTGCCAACTCGTCTTGTGTCAAGAGTGCTTGGGAAGTAGTGTCAGGTGGCAAGGGATCTTGGGAACGTGCTACTAGCTCAGTTGACGCACGAGTACGTCGTGCAGCTGGTAGTACTATGGTAGGTGTTGCAAGAACTAGGGCTGTCTCTGCTTGTTTGGTGGCAGCTATTTGTTTCTGTTTGTCTTTTTTGCAACTCGTGTAGCATGGGATGCCGTGTTTGTAGAATTTTCTGCTGGACTTTGACCTTCTATTGCACCATCAGTACCAGCAGAATCTGCAGGATTCATCCGCTTCTCATTCCCTGCCATTCTGTGTTTCTTCCTCTTTCTCTATGCCATGTTAAGTCAAGCCGACAAGAAAAACGAATAACAATTTAGTTCTTCAGAACAAATTGATGCGTGATGCAGATGAACTGAACTTTGATGTTAGACAACCACATGATAGGAGGATGTAATATGTATGAAAAACAGGACGGAAGAGATAACCAGAACTATGATGTGTAAACTAAGAAGAAGACATTTCACCAAATTAGAAGCAATGCAATGGAAGGTAGACACCATATGAAAGATGCTACAAATATCGCTCTGCCAAGTTAACAATGTCTCATCATAAATGGCGTTTAAACAAATGTGAAGCAGTACAAGAAATAAATCATATGCAAGATGCAAACAACATCACACTACCATGTTAGAGGTCTCTCGTCATTAGTGACATTGCATATTCACAGCATTGCATATTCACAGCTTATGATGTGTAAACTAAGGAGAAGGCATTTCAACAAATTATAAGCAATGAAAGCTAGACACCATATGAAAGATGCAACGAATATCACTCTACCAAGTTAAAACTGTCTCGTCATAAGTGCCATTTCAACAAATTAGTAATACAAGCTAGAAAAGAATGTGAGATGTAACCTATATCACACTCCAAAGTCAAACGTGTCTTATGATAAGTGATTGTTGTAGGTTACACAACAGTAGTAATTTGATGTAAGAACATGGTGTGATAGACAGATATTGTATGTTCTAGAAACAGGAACATGTGTCTTATTCAAGTATAATGTGTAAAGTAAGCAGATGGAATTCAACAAAATTAGAAGCAACACAAGCTAGACATCACACATAACATGCAACCACATATAACAGTGCCAAGTTAGAGGGAGCACCGGTGATGGTGCACTAGGGGAGACGTGCTCATCATAAACACAGCTTTGTTGAGTGTCTATGCATGTGTTGTCTTGGAAATCATCTTGGGGGTGTGGAGGAGTAGAAACTGTAGAGGCCCTCCGTTCGGAAGGAGCACCTTTATCCGCTGCCTTGCTAACTTCCTTCCGCTTTATTGATTTTGAATTGTCAAGTAAAACTGACAAGAAAAAGCAATAAAATTCTCTCTTCGGAACTCATTCATGCATGATACTGACAATCACTACTTTGATGTAAGGCAAACACATGATACCAGGATGGAATATGTACGAAAAACAGGACGACATGGCATGTTCACAACTGTTTGTGTAAACTAAGAAGAAACCATTCCAGCAAATAAGAAGCAATGCAAGCTAGACACCACATGAAACATGCAACCAATATGACTCTGCCAAGTTAAAAGCGTCCCATCATAAATGGAATTTCAACACATTAGAAGCAGCGCATGCTATAAATCATATGAAAGATGCAACTAATATCGCACTGCATATACTAAAGGTGTCTCGTCATGTTGATTGATGCGGGATACAAAAAAACAATAGTTTTATGTAAGGACATGCTTAATAGACAGATGTACTATGTACTAAATACAGGAAGGCATGTCACATTAACAGGTATAATGAATAAGCTAAGAAGACTAGCACATGCAGTTTAACCAGATTGGAAGAATTACAATCTAGACACCATATGCAACATGCAACCACATATCACGCTGCCAAGTTAGAGCAAGCACCTGCGATGCTAGTGTAGGGGAAATGCTGTAATCAACTACAGAGCTACGTTCACTATCTTCATCTAGTATTTCTATTTCTTGAGAATCATGTCGGGAGGCTGACACTGCATTCTTTAAATGAGGAGTAGTCCCCTTGCCTGCCCGCCTCATCATAAGTGATTGATGAGGGATACACAAGAACATTAGTTTGATGTAAGAACATGGTTAATACATAGATGTACTAGTATGTACCAAAAAACAGAAAGGCATGTCATATTCAAAGGTATAATGTGTAAGCTAAGCAGATGCAATTTAACCAAATTGGAAGCAATACAAGCTAGACATCCGGCTGGAGTGGTGAGCATGATCATCTAGGACCTGAGAGCCTGGTGGGAGACGGGCTGCTTCGCCACCATCGTAGCTTTTTAGTTGGCTTCCAGGTGATGCCTATCTTTGCTGGGCTTGTCACTGGCTCGGCCAGTGCCCTGACTAGCTATTTGTCTTCTGGTGCTCACGGGATGGTGGTTCATGTAAAAAAATATCTTTCCTTATCTTACCGACTTCGGCCTTTCGAATACAAGCTAGACACCATATGGAACATGCAACCACATATGACACCGCGAAGTTAAAGCAAGCACCTGCGATGGTGGTTCATTGCGAGCGAGGTCATCAACTGCAGAGCTACATTTACCGTCTCCATTTGCTGACACTGCACCCATTATAGCGCTGAAACGTGTCTTGCCTACCCGCACACCAAACTGGAGCGACTTCTCTGTTTTCTTTTTGGCTTCTCTCATGGCAGAAGAGTCTGAAATACCCTTGCATAAAAACACAACAGTGAGAGTAAGGGTGAAGTGTGTGCAGAACTAGTGCATTGTAAAAGTAGCAGATAGCAGGTGGCTGAAAAATAAATGACAGGAGACATATGATAGCTCTACAACATTGCATGGCAAACAAAATTAGATTCTACTCTGTATGATTTTGTAATATATGAGCACAGGAAATGCAGGTACTCCTCCAGCACACCACCACATGTGGTCATATCTAAGATAACAGTCGACTGAAAATAAATAGGTTAGTCGATTTTTTAATGAACCGTCCGATCTATAAGGAACAGGCAGATGGCCTTCGTCTACCTCCCACCAGTCACTGTTGATGATCTTTCTCAAAACGCCAGCGACCACCAGCCCAGACCCCTACCTAGGCCGCCCGCCCTCCCATCGACCTCACACCACCGCCATGCTTGGCAGCGCCCCCAGGCCATCCCTTTAATCCCGGCCGACCTCCAGATCGGGCGCCAGTAGCTCTAGGCCGCACACGCCCCTAAGATAAACACCAAGGCACTGCTTCCTCAGCGTAATAGGCGTACTAGCGCCTGTTACGCCGGGGAATGCTTCCGTTAATTGGGAATCAAGTGGCCAGAAATTGAAATTCAGGGGGGTGACGGACCTCTAGCTAAGGTGAAATAGTATATGAGGAGAAACCTTGTGCATTGCGAGTTACTAGGAACATCTAGTATCAAGAAAAAGTGGTCAACTAGTGTCTTCTGTGGGATGAATACCGTGCAAGCAGAGACATAAGATTTGCACGAATAAGGGAAGAGGAGTACCTTTTTTGGTTGTCGGTGTGGTCACCTCCACAAGTCGCGCCGATTTTCTTCTTTTTACCGGGGAAACCGATGTTCTGGAGGGTGCAGGCTTGGATGAACCCATGGCCAAATTGTTGACTGTGTTGCCATGGCCGTATGCCGGCGGAGGGGAAGCAGATCCGAGGCGGCGAAGGACGGCGTAGCAGGAATAGCTCCGGTGCGATGGAGGGTGGCGAAGTTGGAGCGGCAACGGTGAGGCACAGGATGGTGTGGTTGAACTGGCTCGGGTACGGACGGCTCGGCCTCGGCTTCAACTACTAGCCATGGAGGGCGTTGCGGTTGAGGTTGTGGTGGACGACGGCATCGGGGTATCGGCTCTGGCGTGATGGAGGAGGGCGGCGGTTGATGGGTGAGATGGGGTGGCGGACGGAGGACGCCGGGGTTTCGCGACTGGTGGAGAGGTAGTTTTGGCGCCCACGGAGTACGAATGGGGAATCGGACGGGTGGGGGGAACCATGTTTCAGTCTGGGACGCGCTTGTTTTTTGCTTTTTGGAACAGAAATGGGACGCGCTTGTTTGAAATTTGGGGAAAGTACAAACTTTGCCCCCCTCTTAAATTTCGGACCTACTGCGGGTCGGGGGTAGGATGGTAATCCCAGGTGTCCCAAATAGTGGGCGGGAGCGATTTCGGCCGCGCGCATGTGTGCTTAGGCGGCCATTGTGTATGAATGTTTTTCGGATGTGGTTGCGTGGCGTCTAGATGAAGCTACAAACCTACCCCGGTTTAGACCTTTGGATGTCGGGCCGGTAGGTTTCACGGGTCAGAGTTATTAGAAAAGTAATTTCCTTGTACTACCAAACATTGGTCTCACGTGGTTTCGGGCGAGTAGAGGCTCTTTTGGCGCTTCGTTCGAAATTTTGAAACACAAGCATTCACGTTTAGAGTACTCTTGAACTATGAGGATTGACCTAAATATGCAATGTTATATTTGACCTTCTATGTTTGAAAACCTCATTAAATTATCTGCTTCTTTTTGAAATTTTAACACTTGAAAATCCTATAACTACGATTATTTTGGAATGGAGGAGCTAAATTTGAATCTGTTTTGTACACGACTACATATGCTATTATGTACAAAATCAGAGCAAAGATTGGTGCCCCCATAATTTAGGTATGGTCTACAAATGCCATGATATCAAATTCAAATAATTGAATGGACTTCATGTTGAATTCGATTTTTTTAAACCACCTTAAGTTGAATTCAAATGTATGCTAGTTCATAGGTAGTAGCTATTTATAATGTCCATTGTGTAACTTTCGTATGTATAACGTGCTTTACACACACAACATGAACTATACTCACGTTTATATCCGATTGCTAAAGTGATGCATTGTCTGGAGTTCAAAATACTAACTATGTGGATCAATTGGGTCGAATAATAACATAGACATGCTCAAATTCGATAGAATTTAGATGTCTGATGGATCAATGACCGCTCCTTACGTGAATTGCAAATATCATGATCCCATCCTAATATTTGGATAAAATTTATATCTTTAATCAATGTGTAGAGCAGTCTTTTACGTGTAGTTTCACTCTCCATCGGTGGTCTCTCACACATGCTCACACACTCTCTCCCGAGGTGTCTTTCTCGCACACATGCTCTAGATATAACCCTCCCTCCCTCTCGTAACCATTTACAACTGTTTTCACTAACCTTTATCACAAGCACTCTTCCTCTCACAAACATACACACGCACAATCCTCATCGACCCTTTCTATATACATGGACCTGCCTACGTGTCTCATGTACGGACATTATCTTTACGCCTATCTCTCACGCTAGCAGAGCATTCTGTAGGATGCCCCTTAAAGTTAGGTTTGATGAATAGTAATATCAGAGATAAAGGGGTTACCTTAGTCCGAGAACCTAGGGTTACAAATCCTAGCCGGCTTTGTCAGTGGACTCAGAGTCCTTCACAATTCTGCTCTGTTTGTCTTGTACGACTAGTCATCCATGGGTCTTCCTAAATGCATCACGGGCCAACCAATGTGGCGCAGGACAGAACAGAACGAAGGGCCTCACCTCGACCCACTGGACCTCACGCGGTGACACACCCTCTGCGCCCACGTCTCATTATCTTCTCACACCCACACATACCAACACAAACACCACACACACAGAAAATTTCTCCTGGTGCCTCTATTCCCTCCCCCTTGCATATACACACTCAAGGGAATGAAATCTCTTGTCGTGACGTCATATTCGTCTCTCTCTAGACCACTCTCATTTCTCGTGCTATCTCTCCCACGCCCCCCGTCGGCCCCTCTATCCATGCCTCTCTCGAATACGTAATACACACACATACCTCTCTAGGCCCCGCCAAATGCATCAACTACACATTCACACATGTTACATCACGTACCCCATTGATCTAAAAAGCCCTCTCTTCACATTTATTTCGCATACAACATTCCTTTTGAATAAAGTGTGGCCAAAAAATTATTTTAGAGTTTCTACATATATACAACATTACAATGTTATATGGAGGAGTACGAACCCTAATTTGCATTGCATGGTGCCCACAATGATATTTATTCCGCACTGTGAATTTGTATATTTTTATACTATATACAAAGTTAGTCATAATAAAGAGAAACGAAGAGAATCTCTCTCTCCATCGCATACCCCCCTGTACGCCCCTTTCACGTATGCACACAAAACTATCTCTAGGTCCTGTAAAAGTAAGCCCTAGAAAATTCACGCATGTTTCATCTTTCTCTCGCGATATATGCAATGACGATCATTGTATTTGAAGCGAAAGCACGATACGTACATTGGACTTCAGAATCCACTCATTACGGTCACCATTTACGTTTAATGGTTATTATGCAGTCACGGGCTCACTGTACAACTCTGTATTTGCTTATGACATGACTAGTTGACCAGTTAAATGCTCCACATGGCACCTCTAGTGTTTCATCACATTATCTCACTACCATCGTGCCCACCTGTCGTCTTGTATCTACTCTACATCTACACTCTTATAAAATACATAAAATACACTCTTATAGAAAAACAGAGTTGGTGATGATGGTGTGCCTGCCATCCTGCAATATAGGCCGTCCGATTTATATCTGACGGATAGGAAAGAAACTATGGCAATTTTGCAAAAAAGGTACCTACACACCTCTCCACATTTGCAAATAAGGCCTTCCCTCATTCATCCTTTTCTCTCACAAGATAAATAAGTCATACAAATGCATCTTGATGTTACATGCAACGCACGGGCATCTTGCTAGTAAGAATGAAAACAAACGACAAAAAATATTTGGACGGTGGTTCGAAGTCATGACCGCAGGCACATCAGACAAGGTGGCTTTGTATTGGTATGCTGAGCCGTCTGTTTTAACACACATGAGCTGGTGTGGTGATTATACACACACACGCGCATGCACACAAACTGCATCCACGCAACACTCACACAAACACATGCACCCACGCATGCACGCAACACTCACACATACACATGCAGCCACGCACGCACGCACGCAACACTCACATGCACACACGCATGCATGCATGCATGCATGCACACACCATTACAGCACATGAGCTTTTGGCTATGCGAACTGACAGGTGGGACCCACAACAAACGTGGTCAATTTAACTAGTCAACATGGCGCCACGCAGACTATTTGGCCGGTCAACAGAGTGCAATCCGATGCTGAGCTGTGAGCAAGTGACCATATAATCACCACAAAACGTATATAGTGACCGTAATCATCTTATTCTGAAGTTCGGTGACCGTATTACGCTTTTCTCTCTGTAGACCCTCCAAAACTACATCTCTACACGTTCTCGCGTGTTACATCTAACAACTATGCAATACAGCACTACTACTACACTCTAACACAATAAATCATATGTGTTTTTAGTTTTACTAGATATCATATTGTTACTTATAATTATTCAGTTTGCATACATTAAAATTGCCTTTGAAATGTATGGCCAGTATCATCTACCGCGCGGGAAAAATCCCGCCCTTTCCTGTTTAATCGGGTTTGTATCGATGGATCATGCGAAACAGCAAAACTATAGTACTATACAGTACAAGTGACAGTTCACTGGGCCGTCGTGTCGTCTACTCCTCCATCGTAAGAGTGGAGCGCTCGCTTTCATAAATCTTCTAGTCCCTTTCGCCGACATGTGGGACATCAAGCTACCGGGTCCACGTGCCATACCGGAATACAGTGCAGAGCAGCCGGGGTGAAGCACCCCAGTCATGGCGCCGACGTAGTAATGAGCAATGAGGCATCAAATCACAAAGCTGCACCTTTCCCGCAGTTAAGTTGGAGGGACAAACCAACCATCATTTCACTCATTGCTGAATCCGCTTCTCCCTCATCTTCTTCAACTTAACCACGTGTTGCTTCTGCCGTTGTTTTGCCTCATGTGGGATGCGGATCGGCTTGGTAAAGCACTGACATGTGGGACCGCATGTTAGAAAACCGCCAGGACAACGTCCTCTGAAAATAAGAAACCTCCCCCGCCATCCACGCGGCAAAATCACCTCCTTTTTACTAATCTCGATTCTATAATTTTTTAGATCAATATAATTGAGATTTGTATAGATAGCACACAGGAGCAAAACCAAGTGGTATGGTTAAGGGCATCCACAATGTGTAGCCAAATGTGAAAAATAGCTTTTGGCATCGTGGGAACCATTGTGGACGGTGTTGCCAAAGCCAAAAAGATGGAACCGAAGCTCCCTGATTGATTGATTGAAGGAATAGAAAAATGCAACGTCTCTCCTCTTTCTCCCATGCTTGGACGCATGTAGTATAGTATAGAGCACAGAGTCTACTCCCCTGTCCCTTCTATCACAAATCACAAAGCAGTGAGGCGTCAAATCACAAAAGCACGGACGAAGCAACCATCATTTCACTCTTTGCTGACTCCGCCTCTCCATCATCTTCTTCGAGAAGCCATCTCACCGCATTAGTTATAGTAGTACTAGTAAAGGACTTCCTGTATGCAAATAAGGTGGTTGTCTCGGCTTGCAGGCGGCACTTGCGAACGACTTACCATGGTCTCCCTCAATGGTGTTCTCCGTCGAACGCACTTCGCCAAACCACCAAACATAATATCGTCGACGTCACTGCAATGGGGAAGGAATTCAAATATAGTTACTACTCCCTCCTTCCATCTATATAGGGCCTAATGCATTTTTCAAGGCTGCCTTTGACTATTGATAAGATTAATAATACATGAGATATATAATGTGAAAATTATATCATTGGAAGCTTCTTTCACGTACGAATTTGATGGTATGCTTTGTGTAACTTGCATGTCATATATTATTGCTCCAAAACTTGGTCAAAGTTAGTCTCAAAAAACATATTAGGCCCTATATAGATGGAAGGAGGGAGTACCTACATTTTTTTGTACACAAGGCCAGTATATCAAAGTTACAATTTGCAAAGGGCCACTAACACTAATCGAGGCAAAATTGATGGGGTTAGCAACCAAGGACATCAATATCCCCTGCATGCATGCGGAAGTGAGAAGGTTGGTTTGCATGGTGCCGCATTAATCAAGCGATGAGGAGTGAGATGGTTAGATCTTTGGTCTTTGGAGAAAAAAATATGCATTAATTGACACGTGAAACGAGGATTTGTATCGATTAAATCCCACGAAGGAAAACCCAGCCTTTCTTTTTTAACACTAGTACTCCTAGTACGTACGTACTTATCCTGTTTGGGTCTAGGCCTTGCATTGCCAAACTTCGCCACACATTTTTTCCAAGCTTGCCTAAAGTTTTCAAAATGAGAAGGAGGTACACTTGCGCACGGCTATCGCGGTCGCACCGCACCCTCACACGGCCGCTCTTGCACGCCGCGGTCGCACCACACCCTCACACGGTCGCTCCTGCACGCCGCAAACCCAACCAAGGGAACGCACCCTCACTGACACGTGCTGTCGCATGGGAACACACCAAACTCAGCCATCCTATCGCTGACACATAATTTTCGTTCATAGAGTATGTTTATCCAACCGCATGTTGGGGAGTATCCGTACGACCCGTGCGATGGTCTGTTGGGGAAGAAGAAGACGTGAGGAAGAAGGAAAGAAGGGTTAGGAGACGTAGGATATTCATCCAACCGCCTGAAATGGTAGACTGACCCAAGTCAGGCGACTTGCATAAAAAATATATGTTTTTACACAGCAAAAGATCCATAAAAACAACAACATAAAGAAAAACTATCACTGCTCGCGGAAAGAGATGACCTCGTCGTCTTTGGCTGCCGGCGCGAACCAGCCGTCGTTGCCGACGTGTGTCTCCGCACCATGGTTGTCCTCGGCCTCCAGCTACTCGTTCAAGCAAAGCGTACGGGCGCTCTACACGGACGAGAGCATAGCCCGGTTCAAGTCGAGGACGTCCGGTTCCGCTTGCAGGAGGGCCTCGGTGGCAGCGGCATCCGCGCGCTCCGCGTCGAGTCGAGCCTCCGCCGCCCGGTTCAAGTCCAGGACGTCTGGTTCCGCCTGCAGGAGGGCGTCGATGAGAGTGGCATCTGTGCGCTCTACGTCGAGTCGAGCCTCTGCCGCCCGGTTCAAGTCCAGGACGTCCGGTTAAGCCTGCAGGAGGGCCTCGATGGCAGCGGCATCCGCGCGCTTCGCCTCAAGTTGAGCCTCCGCCGCCCGGTTCACATCCACGACATCCGGTTCCGCCTGCAGGAGAGCCTTGATGGCAGCGGCATGCGCGCGCTCCGCGTCGAGTTGAGTCTCTGCCTCCCGGTCCTCCTTTAGTATCACCATGTTGAACCGCTAGTCCGCCTGCACCATGGGGGACTCGGACGCCGGCACGAAGTCGACGTCCATCATCTCATACCCATCGGGACCTTCTGCGCCGCGACCTCCACCATGAACATTGGATCTGCTTCCTCCTCCTCGTAGCTTGGCTCCAGAGAACTCGGGGATTGGCGCGCCGCAAAGCGAGCTTGGGAATGGAGGTCTGTGGCGCCGACCGCCGCCGCTATTTCTGCGCGGCGCTCCGGCGTCAGCATCTTGTAGTAAGTGATCTTGCGGCGCACCATGGCTTTCCGACGAACTAGGGGACGCGTGATGCGGTCTAGGGGATCGAAAGGTGGGGGAATGGGCTGGAGATTTGGTGTGGTTTTAGGGCAGTGGCTGGCGTAGGCCGAGCAGCAAAGGTTCTGGTGTGAATAGTGGTTCTGGCGACGACCGGTCAATCGGTTTTGACTGTACATCGCTCTTGTCGCGTTCGCGTTGCAGCCTGGCACGCTGGACCCTCCACGTCGCTCATCGAATGGAACGCACTTCGTCATGCGTTTTCGCTTTCTTGTGGGACCGCAGTTGAGAGCAAACCGACGTCCCTCCCCCTCCCCCGCCCGCGTCATTTATTATACCACCACTCTCTCCGTTTTATGCCGAGTAAATAAAAACAGAGGGAGTATACTACGGATGAGGATCCCCTGACGTGGCCGAACCCATTGAGTAACTGACATGCGGGGCCTAGCAAGCATGGGGTCCGCCAGTAAGTGATCGAAAGGGAGGGTAAGGCAGGGATACCTACGTCAGAGGATCCACTTCCACTATACTACTTTGACCAAATGTTAGAGTAATAATATATGACATGCAACTTACACAAATGTTAGAGTAATAATATATGACATGCAACTTACACAAATCATAGAGGGTCTAATGTGTTTTTCGAGGCTAACTTTGACCAAATGTTAGAGTAATAATATATGACATGCAACTTACACAAAGCATACGGTCAAATTCATATGTGAAAGGAGTTTCCAATGATATAATTTTCACATTAGACATCTCATGTACTATTAATCTTGTCAATAGTCAAATTGGAAACCATCTCGAGTACAAATCTAGGAGTACGCATGAATCTAACAATATTGATTGGCGTTGTTGAATGTTGATATCTTTTTGATCAAAGTAGATATACTTTGACTACACATAAAACTTATATGTAAACTAGAAAGGATAGGAGGGAGTATATTGTACATTCAAAAACGAAACGAACCTTGAATACCCTTTATATATGATTTGCGGATGCTATAGTCACCGGTTCAAAATTTTGAATCCGCCTTAGGTATCACGTGCCCCCACTCGTTCCCTTTCGATTTCATCTCGGGGTCCGGAGATCTATTGAAAGAGGACTAGGGTGGGTACATGCGAATGATACTCGGCGGAATGTTCAAATGAGGCATGCGGGAGGATGGACTCGACTGGAGGGCGACATGATCGATGGAGAAGAGGGTTGGAGAGGAATGAGAAATAAGAAAACGCCACATGATTATACTTGAACAACTCAAATAAACAATAAGTTGTCTCGCTTGGCCTACATAGTGAAAGGCCTAATGCGCAACGCGGAGCACTGACGCTCGAATATGGCCGGGAAAACAGGGAAACAGACATGTGGGGCACACCCGTCGGGACGACGTAGCGCAGACTAGTCCAATGGAGGAGCTGGCCCATGACCTCCTCGCCACCGACAACCATTCATGTGGGTCATTGGGTCCAACAACGGGGCGTAGCTCCAGCACCACCTCTGGACACGGCGACCACGGTGAGTGACATGCTCATATCGTCGCTAGACACGGTCGGTTTCAGTTTGCCAGGGGTGGCGTTAGTGCTGTGGCACGACCAACGGTATGTTTGGTTTGTGCCCAAGGTTGCCCCATCAAAGCATTAGGTAGCCAAAATTTTGGTTGAGGTATTGGTTGCCCATGATTTGGCCGACATTGGCAAGAAAAATGAACTTGAGTTGGCTAGAGTTCATTGGCATGCCAAAGAAATGGCAACCGTCCAAACAAAGACCAATCTTTGGGTCATGACCAAAATTTTGGTTGAGGTACTGGTTGCCCATGATTTGGCCGACATTGGCGAGAAAAATGAACTAGAGTTGGCTAGAGTCCATTGGCATGCCAAAAAAATGGCAACCATCCAAACAAAGACCAATCTTTTGGTCATGACCAAAATTTTGGCAAGGTGGCCACAATCCAAACACACCCCAACACCCGGCTCGTTGAGGATGCACGGGGCACCGCGATGCATCCGCGGAGTGGTGTAGCACGGCCAACTGCATCCTCTGGACCTGAGACCATGCCGGGTCATCTTGCTTTTCCAATGACATGCGAGGATCGCATGTGAGCAAACGGCATCTCCAATGTTGCCACGACCGCAGCTGACTACCCTGGCACACCAAAACCCTCGTCCCTCGCGCCGTCGCGCGGTGCGTTCCCAGCCGGCGCCAGCTACCCGCATTCATGCCGTCCGTTCGTATGTCGTCATTAAGAGGCTCCGTGCCCGCGGAACCAACTCCGGTGACTTAATGACGCACCCGGACGCTTGGCCTCACCGGAATGCGCTACTTAAAGCAGTAACGCCCAGCTAACCTCCACACCATAGCGCATCGTCCTCCTACCTGGAACCACATCTGCCATGACCGCAAGCGCGAACGCTCTGCGGGAGAGCTTGTCTTTGGGGTTGGAGCTCGAGGTCGCCGCCCTCGCTCAAGTAGCCGCACAAGCGGTGGCCACGCTGGCGGCCGACGACGGGAGCACCGTCAGCCACGCGTCCTACTTGCCGCCGTCTCCCGTGTGCATGGGAGGCGACAGGGCATGGTGTGCCAACTGGCTAGTCTGTCTCCCGTGTTCTACTTTTCCTCGCCGGAGACCGCACCTTCACTTCACGGGTCTTGAAACCCGCCCCCGTACATGGAGATCACAAATGGAGGACATCGGTCGCCACCGTAGAATAGGTTTAGGGTCGGGTTTCTTTTATTTTTTTGTCCTATAAAAGTTCGAAATGTAATGAAAATCTACCGTGTTTGCATTAATCTCGGCCGGTGTATATGAACTTTCACAATAATATACATATTGTAGGAGTACTAGCAAGATGCCCGTGCGTTGCACGGAAGATCAAGATCTTGTGGGAGAAAAGGATGAACGAGGGAAAGCCTTATCTACAAATGTGGAGAGGAGTGCGGGTAAATTGTCATAGTTTCCTTCCTATCCGTTAGATATAGATCAGACGACCTATATTGCAGGATCGGACACAGCTTTCTACATCTACGGGAACCTACGAAAGGGTTAACGTAAATTGCCTCTCTCTCTACTCCCCTGATTTTCATGGTGGTGGGCCCCTCCCTCCCCCCATCTACAATCAACAGCTCACATGTTTCACATTGCATTAATTACGTAACTGGGATTACGTAGGTGTAGCATTACTCGTCCTAAAAACCCAACTAAGCCAACCTCCCAGCATATCGCGCGGGAAAAGACCCGGCCGCGCCGTTTTAGTCAGGATTACCGGATTACTAGTAGTAGTATCGATGGATCGCGCGAAGCAACATATTTTTTTAGGGGGCGAAGCACCTAGTTTAAAAGGAAAAAATGCGGTACACTCACAGCACTCCTGTCGCGGTCGCATTGCACCCCACACACGTTCGGTCCTGCACACGGCTCACGCAAACAGAACGTGCTTCGGCTTGCCTCTTCACTGACACGTGGGACTGCACTTGGAGAAACCGGCAATGCGCCAAACTCCCCCCGCCCACCACACGAAAATCCTCCCCCCCACACCCAAAAATTCCCCCCAAATCCGATTCAACCGCCCTTCGGCCAACTAGCCAATAATATTCCCCAAACCCCCTCCCCCTGTCCCCCTCCACTCCATTCGCTCCGCCAAAGACGCCCTCCCCGCCGTGCCGATACGTCGGCGCCGCGGTTCGGCGATCCTCTCGCTCCCACAGTACGCTCTTGTAGACTGACGTCCTCTAGCCGAGCCGCCACCTCTGGCTACGTTCTTGTGGAGGCGCACGGCAGTCAGCACCACAACCGCTGGCGATGTTCGTGTGGAGACGCACGGCGGTCAGCTTCTCCCACGATACGCGCATTCTAGACTGAGGCCCCATTCATGTCGGTGTAGCGCTGAATGTTAGCTGATAGACGCTGTTAATCTCACTGTTTGCCGAAGTAGTTTACTGTCAATATGCTCTGCTTAAGAAGCTTCCTTGCCCTGTTCTGCACTCAATCTGCTTAGCTGAGATGGCATGCCAAGGCTGATTAGTTGCTAAAATATCCTGCCATATATTTATTGTGACGTAGATTGCCATGGTCTAGTAGCCAATCTGTTAGCTGAAATAGCTCTACACCGTTTTATACTCGATCTTTGTTGCTGCGAAGGCCTTCGATGGTTCGATGGCTGTGTGCTCGACCTCATTGACTGCTGAAACATCCTGCCATAATTTGGCACTCAAATCTGTTTGCTGAATTAGCTTTACATATATTTTGTTACTTAGATCTGCTCGTCCAAATATCTTGCCATAGCTTTAGACATCGACCTAGGTATTTTTTTCTGGACTTCATAAAAAAGCATATATGTTTTTCCTGTAATATCTAGTAGAAGAACTAATTTGTATGTCTAATAGATGGACATGACTTGGATAACTTCTGCTCGAAGATTCTCTGTTGCATATGTTGAGGGGGTTGAAAACTTCATGAACTTTATCAGAGCTGAGTATGATGGTCCGAAATCAGATGTGCTCTGCCCGTGTAGCAGTTGTATGAATTCAGTTACAAGACCCCAGTCAACTGTGCAAAATCATCTACACTTGTATGGGATGTCGGTCACATATACTAGGTGGGTTCATCATGGTGAAGCTGTGAACGTCAATGTTATTGACTATGTGGAAGCAGCAGATCACCATCTTGATCTGCCTGATGCTCAGGTGGAAGAGGAGGAGGAGGTGGTGGTGGCGGAGCTAGTGAGTTTGACCAACATTGAAACAATGCTACGAAATGCTCGTGCATTCCGTGAACTTTCACCTACAGAAGAAAAATGGTGGGCCCGCATGTTGGAACAATGCAACGTTGCTATCACCCCAGGAAATAAGCTGTCAGTATTCTCAGCTATGGTCACCTTTCTTCAGGTGAAGACATCTGAGCGGATGACCAACAAATCATTCGATGCGATGTAGGTTGCTTTCCGCGAATCTTTCCCGGATGCGTCTGAGCTGCCACACACCTACAGTAAAATGAAGAATTTCCTTCGTGCAGTTGGAATTGGATATGATATGATCCATGTTTGTAAGAATAATTGTGTTCTGTTCCGGAAGGATTATGCCAACTTAAGTGAATGCGCGAAATGCAAATCATCAAGATGGAAAGATGGCGATGCTGTGAAGAGGATTCCTCATAATGTTCTGAGACATTTTCCAATTACAACAAGATTGCAGAGGTTGTTTCATGATGCTGAAACAAGAGAGGATGTACTGTGGCATTCTAGGAACCAGGAGTACAGAGATCAGAATGTAATGAGGCATCCATCTCATGGTAGTGAGTGGAAAAGCTTCAATGATAAACACAAAGAGTTTGCTGCTGACCCGAGAAACATTAGACTTGGCTTAGCTTCAGATGGATTTAACCCATTTGGCCACCAGAGCGCCACATATAGCATGTGGCCAGTGCTTGTTATCCCTTACAACATGCCTCCAAATGTCTGCACTGAAGAATCAAACTACATGATGGCCTTGCTCATCCAAGGTCCAAAAAGTCCTGGAAAGGATTTTGATTTGTTCATGGAGCCTCTTGTGGAGGAACTTCAACATCTATGGAAGGGTGTTCTCACTCGAGACCTATATAGCAGCCCACCAGCTGATTTCTTTCTGCGTGCTGTTATAATTTGGTGCATTCATGATTATCCGGCTTTGGGCACTATGTCAGGGTGAACGATGTTGGGGAACGTAGCAGAAATTCAAAAATTTTCCTACGTGTCACCAAGATCTATCTATGGAGAGACTAGCAACGAGGGGAAGGAGAGTGCATCTACATACCCTTGTAGATCGTTAAGCGGAAGCGTTCAAGTGAACGGGGTTGATGGAGTCGTACTCGTCGTGATTCAAATCACCGATGATCAAGTGTCGAACGGATGGCACCTTCGTGTTCAACACATGTACAGCCCGGTGACGTCTCCCACGCCTTGATCCAGCAAGGAGAGAGGGAGAGGTTGAGGAAGACTCCATCCAGCAGCAGCACAACGGTGTGGTGGTGATGGAGGAGCGTGGCAATCCTGCAGGGCTTCGCCAAGCACCACAGAAGAGGAGGAAGAAGAGACGCAGGGCTGCACCAAGAGAGATTGAATCACGTGTTTTATGGGCAGCCCCCTAGGCCTCATATATATAGGGGAAGGGGAGGGGCTGCGCCCCCTCTAGGGTTCCCACCCCTAGGGGGGGCGGCAGCCCTAGATGGCAAAGGGGGTGGCGGCCAAGAGGGGAGAGGGGAGGGAGGCGCAGCTAGATGGGCCCTAAGGCCCATCCCCTTTAGGGTTTGCCCCCTTCCCACCTCTTAGGTGCCATGGGCCCTTGTGGGGCTGGTGCCCTTGGCCCATGTAGGCCAAGGAGCACTCCCAACAGCCCATGTGGCCCCCCGGGGCAGGTGGCCCCACTTGGTGGACCCCCGGGACCCTCCCGGTGGTCCCGGTACGTTACCGATAAACCCCGAAACTTTTTCGGTGACCAAAACAGGACTTCCCATATATAAATCTTTACCTCCGGACCATTCCGGAACTCCTCGTGACGTCCGGGATCTCATCCGGGACTCCGAACAACATTCGGTAACCACATACAAACTTCCTTTATAACCCTAGCGTCATCGAACCTTAAGTGTGTAGACCCTACGGGTTCGGGAGACATGCAGACATGACCGAGATGTTCTCCGGTCAATAACCAACAGCGGGATCTGGATACCCATGTTGGCTCCCACATGTTCCACGATGATCTCATCGGATGAACCATGATGTCAAGGACTTAATCAATCCCGTATACAATTCCCTTTGTCTATCGGTATGATACTTGCCCGAGATTCGATCGTCGGTATCCCGATACCTTGTTCAATCTCGTTACCGGCAAGTCTCTTTACTCGTTCCGTAACACATCATCCCGTGATCAACTCCTTGATCACATTGTGCACATTATGATGATGTCCTACCGAGTGGGCCCAGAGGTACCTCTCCGTCACACGGAGTGACAAATCCCAGTCTCGATTCGTGCCAACCCAACAGACACTTTCGGAGATACCTGTAGTGCACCTTTATAGTCACCCAGTTACGTTGTGACGTTTGGTACACCCAAAGCATTCATACGGCATCCGGGAGTTGCACAATCTCATGGTCTAAGGAAATGATACTTGACATTAGAAAAGCTTTAGCATACGAACTACACAATCTAGTGCTATGCTTAGGATTGGGTCTTGTCCATCACACCATTCTCCTAATGATGTGATCTTGTTATCAATGACATCCAATGTCCATGGTCAGGAAACCGTAACCATCTATTGATCAACGAGCTAGTCAACTAGAGGCTTACTAGGGACATGGTGTTGTCTATGTATCCACACATGCATCTGAGTTTCCTATCAATACAATTCTAGCATGGATAATAAACGATTATCATGAACAAGGAAATATAATAATAACTAATTTATTATTGCCTCTAGGGCATATTTCCAACAAACGACACATGGTTACAATGCATGTGTTCACTGTGACAGGAATCCGCTGTCATACGCAATACTTAGCAAGATCTGTTACATTGGACACCGCCGTTTCCTTGCCAAGGACAAGCTGCATCCTAGAAAATACCGAAGACATGTGTTCAATGCAAAGCATGAAAACCGTGATGCGCCAAAGAGGCTCACCGCTGATGAGTTGCAAGTGGAATTAGAGAAGGTCAGGCATATTACACCAGGAAACCATCCTGGTAATGGTAGTGGGAAAAGGAAGCGTGGCAGGGTAGAAGAGAGATTATTGTTTACCCGCAGGTCCACTTTGTGGGACTTGGAGTATTGGAAAGATTTGGATCTAAGGCATAATCTTGATGTGATGCACATCGAGAAAAATATATGTGACAGCATTATCGACACACTTCTTAATACTGAAGGCAAGAGGAAAGATACCCTAAAATCTAGGATTGATTTGACACACCTGGGTATCAAAAAGGATTTGCAGGTGCAAGATGAAGGTAAACCACGGGATATGGCACCAGCTGTGTACGTCTTGGACAAGGTAAAAAGAAAAGAATTCTGCAAGGTCCTGTCACATGTGAGATTCCCACATGGATTTGCTTCCAACCCTGAAAGGAGAGTCAGTGCAGATGGAAACAAGGTACAAGGGTTGAAAACTCATGACTGCCACATCCTACTTCAAAGGGTTTTACCTGTTATCCTTAGAGGATTGGGCCACCCTGACTTATACAGAGCAGTTGCAGAGTTGGGACAATTCTTCAGGGAACTCTGTAGTAGGAATATCAGGATAGATGCTTTGGAGCGTCTTAGAGACAAGATACCAACTATCCTATGCGACCTTGAGAAGATATATCCTCCAGCCTTCTTTGATGTGATGGTGCATTTGGCTGTTCATCTACCTGATGAGGCACTATTTAGAGGTCCAGTACAGTATGGCTGGATGTACCCTATTGAAAGGCGGCTAGGCACTTTCAAGGGCTATGTTAGGAACAGAGCTAGACCCGAGGGTTCCATTGCAGAGGCCTACATTGCTACATAAGCGTTGACATTCTGCTCAAAATACATTGAAACAACTGATTAGCTTAGCAAAGAGGTGGGTGAAGACAATCCCGGGCTCAATGTTTTCGATTGTTCTATTCGAGTTACAGGGAAGAGTCGACAAGAGGACAAACCTAAAGATTTGGACAAAATGGTTTGGTATGTGTTGAATAACTGTCCTGAGATACTACCTTATATCAAGTAAGTGTAGTACTGCAGCTTATACATCGTAATCTACTAAACTTGCAGCACATTCTTATATATTTAGATGTTTGACGTGATCACTATGTTGTGCATCATCTACAAAGAGGAGTTACTGCCGCAAAATCCAAGAAACATTGACAAACTGGTTATGGCAGGATTTGCGAAATGGTTCAAGAACCATGTAAGCTTTTGAAGTGCACTGTCAGCTTTTTTAATATATTGAGTACGTAAGATGATCAGCTTGTCTATTTTCTAACCATAGGTTAAGAAGATGCGGGAGGATGGGCAGGCAGTTGATGATGCCCTTTACTCACTAGGAATGGGTCCTGATACTCGGGTAAGACATTATGAATCTTGCGTTGTTGGAGATGTGTGCTACAACACCCTTGCAGGAGACGATGGCAGGAAGACACAAAACAGTGCCATCATGAGCACGGATACATATGACAAAGAGACAACTGAAATGTATGCTAACATAACAGACATTATTCAGTTGCAGTATATCTCCAGTTTCGAGGACCATCGGTGTGTGGTTCTGTTGTGCTGTCGTTGGTATAACCTGTTTTCCAGGATCGCAAAACCCAGAGCTGATGATTATTTCAAATCCATCAATGTCAAGGCGGCGTACCAGACCAATGAGCCTTTTATTTTGGCAAATCAAGCAACACATATATTTTTCTTGGAAGACACATTTGCACGTAGGGATGACTGGAGAGTATTGCAAAGGTTTGAGCAGAGGAATTCATTTAATGAAGTTGCACAACAAGATGATGCTTACACTCCTCCTAATGTACAAGATAACACAGATGTTCCTAATATCTTTGAGAACCATCACGTCAATGACGCCGGCGAATAGATTGCCTGTCGTGTTGTGGACATACAAGAGTTGATCAAGAAGAAGCCAATGTTCGAGGACGTTGAGGACGAAGAAGAAGATGACACCATGGGGAATTACAATTCAGACTGATACACATGGCGAAGATGTTGACGCTGCTGCTGCGGATGATGATTACATTGCTTTTGTCGTATTTGCCTGTCAGAAGAGGTTTTTTTATCTACTATGTGAAATTGTGTTTGCTATGACAACTGAACCTGATGAACATGTTGTTTAGTATTTTGCTGTGAGAACATCACTTGTTATGTATGCTAATTTGTGTTTGGTGATTGTATGACAACTAAAACATGATGAAATTGTTGTTTAGTTGTACTCATATTTGGCTGTGAAACTTGAATTTGATGACATAGTTTGCTGTTGGACTGCAATTTGCTCGATGTCTTCGAATGAGAACAAAGCTGACCCGACAGGGCCTCTGCTATTTATTTATTTATATGAGCAAAAGGGGATACCCCCTGATTTTCGTTAATAGAAATCATTAGATGTTCACAACACTACGCCCAGCCTGCTACACAGGTTTCATTCATTACTAGTTTCAGCAAAGTGCTCATGTCGTAGCCACTGAATACATCACGAGTGCTACATACACTACAAATAAAGAGATAATCATCCTACAGAGCACATCGATTTTGCCAATTATATTCACAAGCTCTTTCATCTCGTCATTGCTGTCAAGGCCGTTCAGCAGCTGTTGCTTGGCCATGATTAGAGGAACTGCATCTTTAAGCTTCTGCTCCGCATCTTCCTCTTCTGCCGTTCCTTCAGTTACTTGTCCAACACCCCAACCTGCTGGTATTGGGATTCCTCGGCTAACCAAATAATCAGCGTAGTTGCATTCCCCCACATCATCAACTTCCCAGAAATACAAATCACACGAATCTTCCCTTTTCTACACGAATCAAATTGGTAGATCATCAACAAAACTATTAAAAAAAATCAGCAACTGAAAGCAGCAGAACAACACTTAAACATATTATTACCCCATGATTCGGGCATTTGTAGAAGACTCGGCCAGGGTTGCGGATTGCGGTTGAGACGCGACGGATGACTCTGCGTGATTTGCAGTAGTGGCACCACACCAACGGTAGCGGGTTGCGATGAGCAATCAGCTGCGGTGCGCGTGCCGGCGAGGGTGTGATGAGACCCACAGGCGATGTTACGGGTTGCGACTTGGCGCATATCTGGTTGTTGCCTGCTGAAGAGCAGGTGGACGAGCAGCCAGCGGACATGGTTGCTGCGGCCATAGCTTCTGATGCTAGGCAGAGTAAGTAGAGAAGAGGAGAAGCGAACATTGGATATGTCAGTTTCATTACTTGCAGAGCAGCATAGCACCATATATAGTCATAGTCTAGGTTTGGATTCAAACCAGCTACAGGAGCACGTCTTTCTTTTTTCTAAAACTCGGCAACGTCTCATTACTGGTACACTAGCTTGTTCTGTACGCCTTCCCAAGTCTTTGATTTTCTTTCCCTTTTTTGTGAGGAAGGAAGGAGGACAAAATTGAGAGTTCCTGGGACTCGAACCCAAGACCTCTCGATTGAAAACCAAGGGTGCTAGTCACTTATGTGGCGAACGTTCCCTGTGAGGAGGATGGCAAACAAACGCATTTTCCTCACAGTTTTCTTCCTATATATAAAAAAGTATGCTACTTGGTGTCCGCTTAGTCAACAAAATGATTGTGCCAACCTTGACCGTTGGATTGACATTCAACGTCTGTCATGTTTCTTTAGTCTCTTCTTCCTTGAGCCGCCAAAGCCAAACCAGCGCCGGCGGGACCGCCTGCTCCTGCCTCCCACGGCCGGCTGTGATCTGCCCCGGCTCCTGTTCGTTCCCGTCCGAGGCCTCACCATCGTCCTACGCCTTGGTTCGCTAGTCGCGGCGCCGCCCTCTGGTGTTGTCAACACGGTCAACAACCGAGAGGAATAAGGAGATGACTGTACATGGTGAGGATGACAGTAGGGACCCAGCAGCGCGTGCAGTAATTTTGTTTTTTGGGACGGAGAAGGGTATCAACTGGGTTGTGCGGGACCCGTGGCCCGTCTAGCCCAGGCTTTTATTTCATATGTTTAGCACATGGCCAGCCCAGTTTGTTTTTTTCCTTTCTGAAAATTGCTAGCCAGCTATTTTGTTTTTTACATAATAACCAGGCCAACTTGCTTTTCTACGCCCTGCTGGGTTGGAAATCTTTCAAGACGAGGAGGGATGCATTTTGCCCAGAAAATGGGCTATAAGTAATAAGAAATGGGCTATAAGTATTAATAAATGGGTTGTAAAATGAAAAAATACAGCAAACAGACAATGAGTTCCAAAATACTGTTTTCTTTCGGATTTTGATATTTTAAATTTCATTGTTTTTGTGCGGGTAAAATTTCATTGAATTTAAATTAAGGTATATTTGGAGTTAAAATTAATTTGAATCTGGCTAGAAATTTCGGGCTGTATGCTGTTTGGGACAGATTTGGAGGCTGACTTGTGGGTGTACTAGGTTGACGTGTACTTTGGCTTTGTCAACTTAGTCCACAAACGATTCTAGCAAGAGTGACCGTTGGATGTTAATCCAACGGCCGTGCTGCTTCTTCAATATCTGATCTTCTTGCTCCAGCCGCCCAAACCAGCTCCGGTGGGACTGGCTGCTCCCGCCTGCCGTGGCCGGCTGTGTTGCCGCACAGGCCGCACCGCCCCACCCTACTTCATTGCTAGCTAGGCCATTCCTCTACTCACCCACACCTCCTGTTATTTTCCGGCGGCAGCAGCCGAACCAGTAAACCCTCGTACTCCCCACCGCATGGGCAACCATTGCCGAGTCTTCCCCGGCTCCGTGTCGTTCCCTTCCTAGGCCTCGCCGTCGTCCACCGCCATGGTGCTCTCGCCGTGGCCTGGTCAACTTGGTCAACGAACGACATCCATCGGCTGTGGACTGTACACGCAAAATAATGATTCCTCCACCTGACAGCTGGGACCCACCGGAAGGGCCTCTGTATTTCGCGAAAAAAACGTTCCCCCCGCTGACATGTCGGACCCACTGGCTATATCTTCGCACGCAAGGAAGTGCCTCCATATTACGCACACACAAATGAATACCCCCCTGCTAGCTGGGACCCACCATAGTGGGAGGATGACTTGTGGGCCAACAAAGTTGATGGGGACGGAGGGCTTTGTCAACTTAGTCAATATGAACGATTCTAGCTCCAGTGACCGTACAATGTCCATCCAACGGCCATAGTGCTTCTTCAACCTCTGGTCTTATTGCTCCAGCCGCCCAAAGCAGCGCCGGTCGTGCCGCATGCTCGTGCCTCCTGTGGCCGGCTGTGCTGCCGCGGAGGCCTCACCGCCCCCTACTATTCCCACTGCTGGCCAGGCCCTGCGGCGACGGCAGCCTCACACCGCAGCCGAACCAGTGAACCCTCGTACTCCTCTCCGCGCGGGCTTCCACTGCCGCATCTTCCCCGGCTCCGCGTCGTCCCCTTCCTAGGCCTCGCCGTCGTCCACCACCGTGGTGCTCTCCGCGCGGCATGGTCAACGTGGTCAAGGAACGACTTCCATCGGAAGAGTACTGTACGTGGAGAGGCTGACAGCTGGGTCCACGGCCACAGCCCAGTTTTTTTGTGATTTGCCAAGTAAGTCGCTTTGTCAGGCCTGTTGGGCTGCAAATCTTTCAAGACGAGGAGAGCTTTCATTCGGCTGGCCGAGAAAATGGCCCATCAGTAATGAGAAATGGGCTGTACATTTTTAAAACACATCAAACCAGCAATTAGTTTCAAATATCTTTTTTTCCATTTCAAGATTTTAAATTACATTAATTTTTATGCATGGAGAATTTGTTGGATTTTATATTGATACACATTTATTTATAAAATCAGTTTGAATGTGAGTCGAAATTTCGGGATTAAAAACAGTTCGGACCGCACCGAAATATGCAAAATTTCGTATAATTTTTTAAATGTGGCCACAATTTGGGCTGTAATGCTAACAAAAAGAATATGGGCTCCAAAAAAACCTTAAGAATTAGCAAATGGGCTGAAAATTATTAGAAATAATGGCAGATGGGTTGTATGCTGTTTTCCACAGATTTGAGGCTTTCCTAAAAAAAGGTTGACGCACAAGCAGTGACTATTGGATGTCCATCCAACAGCCGTCGTGCTTCTTCAATCTCTGCTCTTCCTGCTCCAGCCGCTCAAACAAGCGCCGGCGGGACTGTCTGCTCCCTCCTCCCGCGGCCGGCTGTGCTGCCGCGCAGGCCTCACCGCCCCACCGTACTCCCATCGCTAGCCTAGCCATCCCTCTACTCACCCACACCTGCTGTTATTCTCCGGCGACGGCAGACGAACTAGTAAACCCTCGTACAGTCGTACTCCCCTCCACGTGGGAAACAACTGCCGAGTCTTCCCTGCCTCCGTGTCATTCCCTTCCTAGGCCTCGCCGTCGTCCACCGCCCTGGTGCTCTCGGCGCGGCCTGGTCAACGTGGTCAACTACCGACATGCATCTGAAGTGGACTGTACGTGGAGAGGCCGACAGCTGTGTCCACGGCTGCATGCAAGGAAATGCCTCCTTATTACGTGCAAAATAATGATTCCTCCACCTGACATCAGGGACCCACCGAAAGGGCCTCTGTATTTCGTGAAAAAAACGTTACTGCCACTGACAGGTCGGACCCACCAGCTATATCTTGACACGCAAGGAAGTGCCTCCTTATTACGCACAAAAAAATGAATACCCCCCCTGTTAGCTGGGACCCAGTATAGTGGCAGGCTGACTTGTGGGCCTACTAAGTTGACGGGGACGGAGGGCTTTGTCAACTTAGTCAATATGCACGATTCTAGCTCCAGTGACCGTACGATGTCCATCCAACGGCCCTAGTGCTTCTTCAACCTCTGGTCTTCTTGCTCCAGCCGCCCAAACCAGCGCCGGTCGTGCCTCGTGCTCCTACCTCCCGCGGCCAGCTGTGATGCGGCGGAGGCCTCACCGCACCCTACTACTCCCACCGCTGGCCAGGCCATCCCTCTACTCACCCACACCCCCTGTTACTCTGCAGCGACGGCAGCCTCACACCGCAGCGAACTAGTGCCCTCGTACTCCTCTACGTGTGGGCATCCACTACCGCGTCTTCCCCGGCTCTGCATCGTCCCCTTCCTAGGCCTCGCCATCGTCCACCGCCCTGGTGCTCTCAGTGCGGCGTGGTCAACATGGTCAAGGAACGGCTTCCATCGGACGTGGACTGTACGTGGAGAGGTTGACAGCTGGGTCCACGGCCGCAGCAAGGAAGTGCCTCCTTATTACGTGCAAAATAATTATTCCTCCACCTGACAGTGGGACCCACCGGACGGGCCACCGTATTTCACGAAAAAAACGTTTCCCCCTGAATGCTGGGACCCACCAGCTACATGTTCGCATGAAAGGAAGTGCGTCCGGGCAAAAAAAATGATTCGCCCCCTGACTGCTGGGACCCACCAGCTACATCTTCGCAGGCAAGGAAGTGCCTGACAGTAGGGACCCACCTGGTCGAAGCGTACGTAGCATTGTCATTCTGGTCACGAACGTGTACGTACATACTGGTCGATGTAGAGGCGCGCACATGTCATAGTAGAGGCGCGCACGTAGCATGTACACGTACGTACAGCGGCCAGGGTGCAAGAAAGAAAATACGACCACGTATGTGTACATATGGGCAGGGTCTCGAACGCCTACTCGCGCATACGTACGTCCAAGGCTCGTGTACATTGCTAGGTCGGAACGGAGAAACAGCGTCGTCGTCGTGTTCATGGGGAGGCAACGGAATGCGGCGTGTTCATGGGGAGGCAACAGAATGCGTTGTGTTCATCGGGAGGGCTTGGACGGAACAGGTGATGGAAACGAGGCCTGGCGTACCGTAGAACGGAGGAAATGGCCTTGTGTTCGACCGGCCACGTTCGAAACGGGATCCAGTCATCGGGAGGGGTCTGGCGTACCGCAAAACGGACGAAACAGACCTCCTACGGTCGAAACGGGGGTCCTGTTGATCGGGAGGGGTGTGGCGTACCGCAAAACGGACGAAACTGACTTGTGTTGGAGCGCTACGGTTGAAACGGGGGTCCTGTTCATCGGGAAGGGTGTGGCGTACCGCAAAACGGGACTCCACAGGATACTGTTCATCTCCACCGTTGACCCCCTCCAGCCTGCACGAGCTACTGTTCATCCACCGTCGACCTCCTCCAGCCTCCACCTGTGATTGTTCATCCACCAGCTCCTGTTCATCCAGCCTCCACCACACGCTACTCCACCGGCTACTGTTCAACCAGCCGTCTCCACGGGCTCCTGTTCAACCACCCCTCCACGGGCTACTGTTCATCCTGCCCTCCACCGTCTACTGTTCATCCAGCCCTCCACGGGGTGGTCCTGTTCATCTAGCCCTCCACGGGGTCCTGTTCATCCAGCCCCAACCGGCTCGATCGATTGGGGTCCTGTTCATCCAGAGGCAACACCACGGGGTCCTGTTCATCCACCCTCACCGGGAACTGTTCATCCAAACCCTCCCGCAACACTCACTGTTCATCCAGAGGAAGCATCGATCGGCTTCAGTTAGCAGCAGTAGCGAAGGAATCGCTCGATCGGGTTCAGTTAACAGCCATCGATCGACCACTCGGGTTCAGTAACGCGTAGCCTGCAGTGCAATCTCTCGGGTTCAGTTAGAGCCCAACGCCTCGCTCTGGTTCAGTTAGAGCCAACGCCTCGCACACACGCGCGTACGTGTATGAGAGAAGCGCGCATCGCTCGACCCCCGACCTCCCATCGTAACTGGGAACTTCCCGAAATTTTCCTCCCCCTCGCTTCTACCACGGTTTTTTTTTCTGTCATGGACGGCCCAAAGAATGTCATGCAGCTGCGTCTCCGGCCCGCCCAGGACGAAAAGCCCATTTTCTGTCATGATTTTTTTTCATAGAAGTAGGATCCCACCACATCTATGATGATACCGGGTTTTGTCACAATTATCATCATAGAAGTGTCATATATATGACAGAATTTTTTTTGTTTGGCCCAAAATGTCACGGATGTGTCTTTTGTTGTAGTGAGTGCATATAATTCTTTGTCATAAACTGAATAATTTAGAGTTGGACCACTTAGTTTCTCACTAAAATATGCAATAGGCCTACCTTCTTGCATTAGTACGCCTCCAATACCCACACCACTTGCATCACATTCAATTTCAAAAGTCTTACCAAAGTTGGGCAGTGCAAGCAATGGTGTAGATGTCAATTTTTCTTTCAGCTCTTGGAAGGCCTTCTCTTGTGCATTTGCCCACTTGAAGAGAATATCTTTCTTGGTTAGCTCATTCATTGGGGCAGCGATGGTGCTGAAATCCTTCACAAAGCGGCGGTAGAAACCAGCAAGGCCAAGAAAGCTTCGTACTTGGCTTACATTTTGTGGAGGCATCCACTCACGGATGACTTTGACCTTCTCCTCATTTACCTCCACACATTTACCTGAAACAACAAAGCCAAGAAACACAACTTTGTCTCTGCAAAATATGCACTTTTCCTTGTTAGCATATAATCTCTCCTCTCTTAGGACAACAAGCACACACCGGATGTGTTCAACATGTTCATCCAAAGTTTTGCTACAAATCAAGATGTCATCAAAGTAAACAACCATAGAATTGCCAATGAACATTCTAAGCACATGATTCATTAATCTCATGAAAGTACTAGGTGCATTTGTCAATCCAAATGGCATAACTAATCACTCATACAAACCAGATTTTGTTTTGAAAGTAGTTTTCCATTCATCACCCTCTCTCATTCTAATTTGATGGTAGCCACTTCGCAAGTCAATTTTAGAAAAGATGGTGGCGCCACTAAGTTCATCAAGCCTAGGTATGGGGTGCCTATACCTCATGGTGATGTTGTTAATAGGCCTACAATCACAACATATTCGAGAAGTTCCATCTTTCTTGGGTACTAAAAGAACGGGCACAGCACAAGGTGAGAGACTTTCCCTTACATAACCTTTGTTTAGTAGCCCTGCAACTTGTCGCTGAATCTCCTTGGTTTCCTCCGGGTTTGTGCGGTATGGTGGTTGGTTCAGCAATGGAGCTCCTGGGACCAAATCAATTTGGTGCTCAATGCCTCTTTGTGGTGGCAGCACCAGTGGTATCTATTCAGGGAACACATCTTTATACCCCTGCAAAATTTCAGCAACAACACTAGGAGAGGTAGAGGATATTTCGTTAGTAGAAAGGAAATTGTCCTTGTATAAAAGTACATCCCTGTTTTTCCCATGTCTTGGTCAATTTAAGTTGTGGGGTTTTATTTAGCTTTGGATTCCCTCACTCACTATGTTGGTGGATGTCACTCAAGTGTTTCTCACTCACTCTCTCTTTCCTTTTCAGATCATCCATCAATATTTCTTCGGGTGTCAAAGGGAGCAAAGATATGCGCTCTCCCTCATATTGGCGCGAGAGACGATTAGTACGGCCGCTGATTTGCACATCACGATCATACAACCAAGGTCTTCCCAACAACAATTGGCATGCTTGCATTGGAACCACATCACATTCCACTTGATCTCGATACTTCCCAATGGAAAACTAAATGGTGACTATGTTGGTTACTCGAAGTGTAGCACAATCATTGAGCCATTGCATCTTATATGGACTTGGGTGCCTTCTTTGTTTCAGCCCAATTTCTCTATCAAATCTGAACTTGCAATATTGTTGCAGCTGCCATTGTCAACAATAATTCTACAAACCTTGTCCTTGATGGTGCCACAGGTGTGAAAATATTATGTCGCTGCCCTTTCTCTTCTCTAGCTGCATTAACACTAAGAACACGACGAGAAACAAAGCAATCTCCCATGTCGGCCTGAATATAACAACCACTCTTCTCGCCCTCTTCATCCTTATGATCATCTGATGCTCCATTATCTACATGCTCACTCTCAGATTCCCATTCACCTTGTTCATTCACAAAGATAACTCTTTTGTTTCGACATTCAGAAGAAATGTGTGTTGGAAATATGCCCTAGAGGCAATAATAAAATGGTTATTATTATATTTCCTTGTTCATGATAATTGTCTATTGTTCATGCTATAATTGTATTAACCGGAAACCGTAATACATGTGTGAATACATAGATCATAATATGTCCCTAGTAAGCCTCTAGTTGACTAGCTCGTTGATCAATAGATGGTCATGGTTTCCTGACCATGGACATTGGATGTCATTGATAACGGGATCACATCATTAGGAGAATGATGTGATGGACAAGACCCAATCTTAAGCGTAGCACAAGATCGTGTAGTTTGTTTGCTAAAGCTTTTCTAATGTCAAGTATCATTTCCTTAGACCATGAGATTGTGCAACTCCCGGATACCGTAGGAATGCTTTGGGTGTACCAAACATCACAACGTAACTGGGTGGCTATAAAGGTGCACTACAGGTATCTCTGAAAGTGTCTGTTGGGTTGGCACGAATCGAGACTGGGATTTGTCACTACGTATGACGGAGAGGTATCTCTGGGCCCACTCGGTAATGCATCATCATAATGGGCTCAATGTGACTAAGGAGTTAGCCACGGGATCATGCGTTACGTAATGAGTAAAGAGACTTGCCAGTAACAAGATTGAACGAGGTATGGGGATACCGATGATCGAATCTCGGGTAAGTAACATACCGATAGACAAAGGGAATTGTATACGGGATTGATTGAATCCCCGACATCGTGGTTCATGCGATGAGATCATCGTGGAACATGTGGGAACCAATATGGGTATCCAGATCCCGCTATTGGTTATTGGCCAGAGAGATGTCTCGGCCATGTCTGCATGGTTCCCAAACCCGTAGGGTCTACACACTTAATGTTCGGTGACGCTAGGGTTGTTATGGGAAATAGTATGTGGTTACCGAAGGTTGTTCGGAGTCCCGGATGAGATCCCGGACGTGACGAGGAGTTCCAGAATGGTCCAGAGGTGAAGATCGATATATTGGACAAAGGGTATTGGAGTCTGGAATTGTTCCGGGGTACCGGGTGATGACCAGCGTGTCCGAAAGGGGTTTCAGAGGCCCCAGCAAGCGTTGGGCGGCTTTATGGGCCAAGGGGAGGGGGCACATCAGCCCACTAAGGGGCTGAGCGCCCCTCCCACCCCATCTCACGTAACCTGGAGAGGTGGGGGATCCTCCCCTAGGGCAGCCACCCCATCCCGACTTGGGGGCAAGTTTCCTAGGGGTTGGGGCGCCCAAACCCATCTAGGGTTTCCCCTGTGGCCGCCGCCCCTACCCTAGGGAAACCTTAGGGCGCCTCCTCCTCCCCCTTCCCCCTATATATAGTGAGGGAGAGAGAGGGCAGCCGCACCCTTCCCCTGGCACAGCCCCTTTCCCCTCTCCAACACCTCCTCCTCCGTAGCGCTTGGCGAAGCCCTGCAGGAGAACCACGAGCTCCATCACCACCATGCCGTCGTGCTATCAGAGTTATCCCTCAACTTCTCCTCTCCCCTTGCTGGATCAAGAAGGAGGAGACGTCCCCGGGCTGTACGTGTGTTGAACGCGGAGGCGCCGTTGTTCGGCGCTTAGATCAGAATCGAGCGTGATCTGAATCGCTGCGTGTATGACTCCACCAACCGCGTTCTTGTAACGCTTCCGCTTAGCGATCTTCAAGGGTATGAAGATGCACTGCCTCTCTCTCGTTGCTAGTATCTCCTAGATTGATCTTGGTGACACGTAGGATTTTTTTGAATTATTGCTACGTTCCCCAACAGTGGCATCATGAGCTAGGTCTATGCGTAGATTCTATGCATGAGTAGAACACAAAGAAGTTGTGGGCGATGATTTGTTCAATTTGCTTACCGTTACTAGTCTTATCTTGATCCGGCGACATTGTGGGATGAAGCGGTCCAGACCGACCTTACACGTACGCTTACGTGAGACTAGTTCCACCGACTGACATGCACTTGATGCATATGGTGGCTGGCGGGTGTCTGTCTCTCCCACTTTAGTCGGATCGGATTCGATGAAAAGGGTCCTTATGAAGGGTAAATAGCAATTGGAATATCACCAATGTGGTTTTGCGTAGGTAAGAAACATTCTTGCTAGAAACCCATAGCAGCCACGTAAAACATGCAACAACAATTAGAGGACGTCTAACTTGTGTTTGCCGGGTATGCTATGTGATGTGATATGGCCAAAAGGATGTGATGAATGATATATGTGATGTATAAGATTGATCATGTTCTTGTAATAGGAATCACGACTTGCATGTCGATGAGTATGACAACCGGCAGGAGCCATATGAGTTGTCTTAATTTATTTATGACCTGCGTGCCACTGAAAACACCATGCAATTACTTTGCTTTATTGCTAACCGTTAGCCATAGTAGTAGAAGTAATAGTTGGCGAGGCAACTTCATGAAGATACGATGATGGAGATCATGGTTTCATGCGGGTGACATGGTGTTCATGTCACGCCTCAAAGATGGAGATCAAAGGCGCAAGATGATATTGGCCATATCATGTCACTTTATGATTTGCATGTGATGTTTGTCATGTTTACATCTTATTTTCTTAGGACGACGGTAGCATAAATAAGATTATCCCTCACTAAAATTTCAAGAAAGTGTTCCCCCTAACTGTGCGGCGTTGCGAAGGCTCGTTGTTTCGAAGTACCACGTGATGATCGGGTGTGATAGATTCTAACGTTCGGATACAACGGGTGTAAGCCAGATTTACACATGCAAAACACTTAGGTTGACTTGACGAGCCTAGCATGTACAGACATGGCCTCAGAACACGAGAGACCGAAAGGTCGAACATGAGTCGTATAGTAGATACGATCTACATGGAGATGTTCACCGTTGATGACTAGTTTGTCTCACGTTATGATCGGACACGGCCTAGTTGATTCGGATCATGTATCAATTAGATGACTAGAGGGATGTCTATCTGAGTGGGAGTTCATTGAATAATTTGATTAGATGAACTTAATTATCATGAACATAGTCTAAATTGTCTTTCCAAATTATGTTGTGGATTAATAGCTCGCGCTTTAGCTCTTTGTTTTAATACGTTCCTAGAGAAAGACTGATACGTCCATTTTGCATCATGCTTTTATATCAATATTTATTGCATTATGGGCTGTTATTACACATTATGTCACAATACTTATGCCTATTCTCTCTTATTTTACAAGGTTTACATAAAGAGGGAGAATGCTAGCAGCTGGGATTCTGGGCTGGAAAAGGAGCAAATATTAGAGACCTATTCTGCACAGCTCCAAAAGTCCCGAAACTTCACGGAAGACGTTTTCAGAATATATAAAAAATACCGAGCGCAATAAGTTCACTAGGGGGGCACACCCTGCCCACGAGGGTGGCGGGCACGCCCTACCCCCTGGGCGCGCCCCCTACCTCGTGGGCCCCCTAGTGGCCCTCCGATGTCCATCTTCTGCTATATGAAGTCTTTCGATGAGAAAAAAATTAGAAGCGATCTCCGCGGATGAAACTCCGCCGCCACGAGGCGGAACCTTGGCGGAACCAATCTAGGGCTCCGGCAGAGCTGTTCTGCCGGGGAAACTTCCCTCCGGGAGGGGGAAATCATCACCATCGTCATCACCAATGCTCCTCTCAACGAGAGAGGGCAATCTCCATCAACATCTTCATCGGCACCATCTCCTCTAAAACCCTAGTTCATCTCTTGTATCCAATTCTTGTCTTAAAGTCCGGGATTGGTGCTAGTAGCTTTCTAGTAGTGTTAATTACTCCTTGTAGTTGATGCTAGTTGGTTTATTTGGTGGAAGATCATATGTTCAGATCCTATATGCATGTTAATACCCCTCTGATTATGAATATAATTATTCTTTGTGAGTAGTTACGTTTGTTCCTGAGGACATGGGAGAAGTCTTGCTATTCGTAGTCATGTGAATTTGGTATTCGTTCGATATTTTGATGAGATGTATGTTGTCTCTCCTCTAGTGGTGTTATGTGAACGTCGACTACATAACACTTCACCATTATTTGGGCCTAGAGGAAGGGATTGGGAAGTAATAAGTAGATGATGGGTTGCTAGAATGACAGAAGCTTAAACCCTAGTTTATGTGTTGCTTCGTAAGGGGCTGATTTGGATCCATATGTTTCATGCTATGGTTAGGTTTACCTTAATACTTTTGTTGTAGTTGCGGATGCTTGCAATAGAGGTTATTCATAAGTGGGATGCTTGTCCAAGTAAGGACAGTACCCAAGCACCGGTCCACCCACATGCCAAATTATCAAAGTACCGAACGCGAATCATATGAACGTGATGAAAACTAGCTTGACGATATTCCCATGTGTCCTCGGGAGCACTTTTCTCTATATAAGAGTTTTTCCAGGCTTGTCCTTTGATACAAAAAGGATTGGGCCACCTTGCTGCACTTTATTTACTTTTGTTACTTGTTTCTCATTACAAATTATCCTATCACAAAACTATATGTTACCACTTATTTCAGTACTTGCAGAGAATACCTTGCTAGAAACCGCTTATCATTTCCTTCTGCTCCTCGTTGGGTTCGACACTCCTACTTATCGAAAGGACTACGATAGATCCCCTATACTTGTGGGTCATCAAGACTCTTTTCTGGCGCCGTTGCCAGGGAGTGAAGCGCCTTTGGTAGGTGGAATTTGGTAAGGAAAAATTTATATAGTGTGCTGAAATTTACTGTCACTTGTTACTATGGAAAGTAATCCTCTGAGGGGCTTGTTCGGGGTATCTTCACCCCGACCACTAGAGCAAAGAGTTGCTCCTCAAACTACTGAACCTATTGAAAATGAAAATGTCTGCTTCGAAATTCCTTCGGGTATGATAGAAAAACTGCTAGCTAATCCTTTTGTAGGAGATGGAACAAAGCATCCTAATGAGCACTTAATATATGTGGATGAAGTTTGTGGATTATTTAAGCTTGCAGGTGTACCCAGAGATGTTGTTAAGAAGAAGGTATTCCCTTTATCTTTGAAGGGATATGGATCGACATGGTATAGGCTATGTGATGATACGGGGTCATGGAACTACAAACGATTGAAATTGGAATTTCATTAGAAGTTATCCTATGCATCTTGTTCATCGTGATCGCAATTATATATATAATTTTTGGCCTCGCGAAGGAGAAAGCATCGCTCAAGCTTGGGGGAGGCTTAAATCAATGTTATATTCATGCCCCAATCATGAGCTCTCAAGAGAAATGATTATTCAAAAAATTTATGCTCGGCTTCCTGATAGCAATCGCACCATGCTTGATACTTCTTGTGTTGGCTCTTTTATGATGAAGACTATTGAATTCAAACGGGATTTATTGGAAAGAATTAAATGCAACTCTGAAGATTGGGACCTCGACAAAGGTAAGGAGTCAGGTATGAAACCTAGGTTTGATTGTGTTAAATCTTTTATGGATACTGATGTTTTCCGTAAATTTAGCACTAAATATGGACTTGACTCTAAGATAGTACCTTCTTTCTGTGAATCTTTTGCTACTTATGTTGATCTCCCCAAGGAGAAGTGGTTTAAATATCATCCTCCCATAGAAGTAAAAGGGGCTGCACCTATTAAAGTTGAAGAAAAGACTATCACTTATAATGATCCTATTGTTCCTACTTCTTATGTTGAGAAACCACCTTTCCCTGTCGGGATAAAGGATCATGCTAAAGCTTCAACTGTGGTTCGTAAAAGCAATATTAAAACTTATACACCTTCTGAGAAAATTAAAGTTGAACCTGATATTGCTATTATTAAAGATCTCTTGGCTGATAATATTGATGGGCATGTTATTTAATTCTATGATGAAACTGCTAGAATTGCTAAACCTTGTGCTGAAGATAAACCTAGACCTGTGGTAGGCATGCCTGTGTAGCGACCCGACCTCAAACGGTCAAGTCTCTGTGCTTTAGTGTCATCCCTGGATCGGTAATGCTGACACACACAGTACTCGAAGGATTTATAACAGAGTAGCAATCACACACTTATTACATCGGATGTCTCAAAAGAGAACTTATTACAATAAATATGGCTTAAGGCCATCTAATACGATAACAGCGGAAGGCTTGGAAGATAAAGTGAGTCCATCAACTCCAACGGCATAGCTGAGCTGCACGGCAATGACCTAACGAACCTTACTACTCGTCTGAAAAGTCTGCAACATAATGCGTTGCAGCCCGAAAACGGGTCAGCACATGGAATATGCTGGCAAAGTAACACAGTAGAGCAAGAACAGAATAATGCTATCACTACATGCATATTTGGCTGGTGGAAAGCTCTATGGTTACAGTTTTGGGAAAAGCCATTTTTTCCCTACAACAAAGGAATAGATTTTAAATTTAACTATCATGGTAGTTGAAACATCATTGAGAAGGTTCCTCCAACTCAATCCCAATTAAAGTGATTAACAACCCAACAATATTAATTAGGAGTGATGAGATACTTAAGATACTCCAAGTACTAGATACTCAAGATTTTTCCATAACCGGGGACACGGCTAACCATGATTAGTTTATACACTTTGCAGAGGTTTGTGCACTTTTCCCCACAAGACTCGATCTCCTCTGTTGGATTTCTCGCACGACATGGTGTTTGAGAAATGGATGACCGAGACACAGTCTTTCAGAAACATTAACTCTCTACTCCGGGTAGACCATACCAAACCTACAAACCCACTACCTGCTGATCTACCTCTTCAAGAGCTTCACGTAACTTACTCAACTATGCTAGAGCCCATAATAGCTTGTGGCTGCACAAGGAAGTTTCTAGCATGAATAACCTCAGTTCCCTTCGAGCCTCGGTGGCGGTCCATAGGAAGATCACACGGGTACTCCGGGATTTCCAAAAATACAGGCAACACTGGGTACTCTAGGTGGCTCAATCCACCCAGATGTGTATTTAAGTTGCCACCTTAAGTTGAACCATTAATTATCAATCTCACATCTATCATGGATTTCACTCACCCAAACCACGTCTACGAGCATAGCATAGCAATATAAGCAACGCGTAGAAGTAACTCCCAGCGTTTGAATGTAACAGGGTAATAGGTTCTACCTCATCAACTACTTCCCAACCCACAAGTTAATGACATCCTAATCATGCAATGTTTGAGGATTGGAACTAATGCATAAAACTGGGTGATAAAGGGATATGATCAAAGTGTTACTTGCCTTGCTGACGATCCGCGTAACCTAGAGACCCCAAGTAACACGCTCCGTACTACGGGAATTCTATCGCAATCAAACAATAGCGTACATAAGCAACAATCAAAGAAGCACGGGTAAAACTCAAATAAGAAGATCTAACCGGAAAGTTCAACTTAAGAACTCCGGTTTGCAAAAAGAATCAAATCAAACGGAGCAACGAAACTCAAACGACGAAGGAAACAAGATCCGTTTATTAATCTGAACTAAGGTCAAATTTTACAGTACCAAAATCTTGTTCAAGTTAGTTAAGCGGAAAGAGGGTCTCGGGACGAAGATCTAGGCGCTTGAATTGCCTGATTCTGACTAACGAGCGAAAAGATAAACAGAAACGAATATCGGATCAGAAATCGCGATCGAGAATAATCGCGGAAAAATCTGAGAAAAAAGAAAACTGACGAATAGACTAACGAACGAGCATTCGTTAGCTGTAACTAACGGGCGAAAATCGTTCGTTAACACGACTTACGGACGAACGTCCGCTAATTAGAAGATCCGGGAAAACCGGCGAACCGATCTAAAAAAACAAACTAGGGTTTTCTAAAAAAACCGGACGGTTTTAAAAAAACCGACGGCGACGGATCAGCGCGGTACCTCCGGCGAGGCGGGATTGGGGCGGCGGCTTCATGGGGTGGCGGGGCTCGGCGGCGGCGCGGCTGCAGCGGTGGCGGCGAGGCGGGGGCGGCGGGAGGCGGCGGGGCTGGCGGCGGTGGTTGGTGGTGGTGGCGGCTCGGGGGGGGGGGGGGTTATATAAAGGGGGGGCGGCTTGGAGGAGGGGCCAAGGCGGCGGCGAGGAGGAGTCTCGGCCGGACTCCTCGTCCGAGTCGGCGGCGGCGGCGCGCACGCGAGGGAAGGCGGCGGCGCGGGGGCGGTTGGGCCGGCCCGGCTGGGTTTCGGCCCAGTCGGCGCTTGGAAGCTTTTTTTATATAAATAAAATTCCGCCGAACAGAAAATAAATCCTAGAAAATAAAATAAAAATCTAAAAATGCCAAAACAAATTTTCACTGTCTAAATAAAATATTTAGAACGAGATGAACATTTTCTTGGCCCTAAAATGCAATTTTGGAAAACGGGCAATTTTTCTAATTGCAAATAAAAGTCAAATAGAATCAAATAAATGATTTTAATATTTTTCCTCCAATATTTCAATTATTTTGGAGAAGTCATATTATCTCCTCTCATATATTTTATTACGGAATATTTTTCGGAGAAAAAATAACTAAAATCCAAAATCCTCGTTTCATTATTTGATAAAAAATCAAATATGAAAACCGGGAAATCCCCAACTCTCTCCGAGGGTCCTTGAATTGCTTAGGATTTCGAGGATTACGGAACGAAAATGCAATAAAATATGATATGCATGAATGACCTATGTATAACATTCCAAATTGAAAATTTGGGATGTTACAAACCTACCCCCCTTAAGATGAATCTCGCTCTCGTGATTCGGGTTGGCTAGAAAATAGGTGTGGGTGGTCTTTGCGAAGATCATCCTCTTGTTCCCAGGTGGCTTCATCCTCGGTATGGTGACTCCACTGAACTTTGCAAAACTTAATAACCTTTCTGCGCGTGACTCGGCTGGCAAACTCAAGAATCTTAACTAGCTTTTCCTCATAAGTCAAATCATTGTCCAACTGAGTCGCCTCCAAGGGTACTGTATCTCTTAACGATATATCGGCCATCTCAGCATGACACTTCTTCAACTGTGAAACATGGAACACGTCATGAACTCCTAACAGTCCTTCAGGTAACTCCAACTTGTAGGCAACTTCTCCCATCTGTTCCAAAACACGATACGGTCCTATAAATCTCGGAGCTAACTTTCCCTTAACTCCAAATCGGTTCACTCCTCGCAAAGGGGATACTCGCAGATATACTCTGTCTTCAATTTCATAGGTTACCTCCTTGCGTTTCGAGTCTGCATAACTCTTCTGCCTGGACTGAGCAATCTTCAGTCTATTACGAATCAACTTAACCTTCTCTTCAGACTCCTTGATCAAGTCTGGTCCAAACAACTGTCGGTCTCCTACTTCATCCCACATTAATGGTGTTCTGCACCTTCGTCCATACAGGGCTTCGAATGGTGCCATCTTCAAACTGGCTTGGTAGCTATTGTTGTATGAGAACTCTGCATAAGGCAAATTGTCATCCCAGCTAGATCCACAATCTAGCGCACAGGCTCTCAACATATCTTCCAGAATCTGGTTGACTCTCTCGGTCTGTCCATCCGTCTGCGGGTGAAATGCGGTACTGAACTCCAATCTCTCCAATCTCGTACCCAAAGTCTGGTGTAACTGATGCCAAAACTTTGAGGTAAACTGTGTTCCTCTATCTGATACGATGGTCCTCGGAACTCCATGCAGACATACGATCCTGGAAATATATATCTTGGCCAACTTCGCACTTGTATAAGTGGTTTTCATTGGGATAAAGTGAGCCACTTTGGTCAAGCGATCAACTACTACCCATATGGAATCATATTCTGATTTGGTCCTGGGCAATCCGGTGATAAAGTCCATGCCTAGTTTATCCCACTTCCATTCGAGTATGGTGAGTCATGGGCCCCCTATAGTATTAACTTCCTGATCTCTGTGTTATTGGGCACGTATATCCGGTCCTCAAACCATAAGGTATCATGCTCATCCTCACGAAAACCTTTGGCCTTTCATTTTCTCATCTTCTCCTTTATCTCGGCAACCTCTTTTTCATCCTTCTGAGCTTCCCGAATCTTACCCAACAATGTTGACTGAACTTCCATTGTTGCAACAAAACCTCTAGGAACAATCTCTAATCAAAGTTCCATGATATCCTCTGCTAACTCCTTTGGCACTCCCTTACTCGCAAGGATATTAGCATAACTCTTCTGGCTCAAAGCATCTGCTACGACATTGGCCTTTCCTGGATGATAGTGCAGCTTCATATCATAATCCTTTATAAGCTCCAACCATCTCCTCTGCCTAAGGTTCAGTTCCTTCTGTGTGAAGATGTACTTCAAACTTTTATGATCCGTGTGCACATCACAACGGTTTCCAATAAGGTAATGTCTCCAAGTCTTCAATGCATGCACTACGGCTACTAACTCCAAATCATGCGTGGCATAATTCAACTCGTGAGGTTTTAGTTGTCGCGAAGCATACAAAACAAATCTTCCTTCCTGCATAAGTACACATCCAAGTCCTAAGTGAGAGGCGTCGCAATACACTTGACAATCCTTATGTATATCTGGTAGTGTCAGCACTGGGGCTGTAGTCAAACGTTTCTTCAACTCCTGGAAACTTGCCTCGCAATCTTCCGTCCATTTAAACTTGGTATCCTTCTTTAATAACTCCGTCATTGGCTTCGCAATCTTAGAAAAATTCTGAATGAATCTCCGATAGTATCCTGCGAGTGCAAGAAAACTGCGGATCTCACTAACTGAAGTGGGTGCTAACCATTCAGTGATTGACTGAACCTTGCTGGGGTCTACTGCTATACCTTCTCCTGATATAACATGTCCAAGGAATCTGACTTCCTTCAACCAAAACTCGCATTTGCTGAACTTGGCATACAGCTGATGTTCCCCGAGTTTCTCGAGAACTAATCGCAAATGCTCCTTGTGCTCCTCTTCATTCTTTGAGTATACCATAATATCATCAATAAACACCACAACAAACTTGTCCAAATATTCCATGAATACCTTGTTCATCATGCTCATGAAATAGGCAGGGGCGTTAGTCAGTCCAAACGACATGACCGTATACTCGTATAATCCATACCGCGTGGTGAACGCTGTCTTTGGTATATCTTTCTCTCGAATTTTCAACTGATGGTATCCCGATCACAAATCGGTCTTCGAAAACACGTTAGCTCCTTGCAGCTGATCAAACAGATCATTGATCATCGGCAGTGGGTACTTGTTCTTGATCGTCACTTCATTCAAGGCCCGATAATCAACAACCATTCTTAGGGATTTATCCTTCTTCTCAACCAAAAGCACCGGGGCTCCCCAAGGTGATGAACTCCTTCGAATGTATCCTTTCTCCAATAACTCCTTGATCTGTTTCTTAATTTCCTCTAGATCATTCGCGGGCATACGATAGGGTCTCTTGGATATTGGCCCGGTACCTGGCAGTAGCTCTATCAAAAATTCGATGTCTCGATCCGGTGGCATGCCTAGTAACTCCTCTGGAAAAACATCCGGGTAATTCCTCACTACAAGCACTTCCTCCTGAACAACTCCCGTGAGGGTATTAACTTGGCTCCTCCTAGGCACATGCCTAGATAGATACTTAATCCTTTTTCCCTCCGGGGTGGTGAGATAAATCGACTTACTAGCACAGTCAATGCTTCCTCCATACTTTGACATCTAGTCCATACCTAATATATCAGATCCAATCCTTGTGACTCCAAGATAATTAGGTCGTACGGAAAAACATGGGTGCCAATGGTTAGTGGTATCTGGTCGCACCATCGACTAGCCATATACTATGCTCTAGGTGAACTCACTAAGAGAGGGGTCCTAAGGGTTTGGGTTGGTAGTTTAAACTTATCCACGAATCCCCTTGCTATGTATGAATGCGATGCACCAGTATCAAATAGAACAAGAGCGGTAAATGACTTAACCAAAAACTTACCTATTATCGCGTCCGGCTGCTCTTCAACCTCCTCCATGTTAACGTGGTTCACTTGTCCTTTGTTGAATGGATTGGGCTTCTTCCCAGCGCTCCCATTTTTGTTTCCATTCTTTCCTTCAGGGCACTCCGTGGCATAGTGTCCAGTCTTCCCACACTTGACGCAAGTAACGTGACTTAGATCTCTTTTGGCGGGTGTGGCTGGATTGGGGCGGTTCTGATTGTTATTGGCTCCGTTCCCATTCCCATTCTTAATACCATTGTGGTTATGCGATCCTCCTCCGGTGTGGTTATGACCTCCATGGTTATGAACAAGTCCTCCCGAGTTCGGGGTTATGAGAGGCTTCTGCTGAGCTCCTGAGTTATACCTCCCTTGTCCATACTTCCTCTTACGGCTCTCAATCTATTGCTGCTTCCCTTCAATCATAAGAGCCTTATCTACCAACTCCTGGTAGTTGTTGAAGGCTGCTACCATCAACTGCATACTCATCTCATCATTCAGCCCTTCCATAAACTTCTCCTGCTTTGCGGCATCTGTGGCCATGTCATCAGGGGCATAGCGAGATAACTTGCTAAACTCATCCACGTACTGAGCCACAGTACGGTTCCCCTGGTGTAAGTTGCGAAACTCACGCTTCTTCATATTCATGGCTCCAGTTGAGACATGGGCTGTGCGGAAAGCTTGCTAGAACTGGTCCCAAGTGACGTTGGCTATGGGGAAAGTGGCCGTGTAATTCTCCCACCATGAGGCTGCTGGTCCATCCAATTGATGTGCGGCAAAGCGCACCTTCTCAGCATCTGTGCAACCTGCGATGGTCAACTCCCTTCCAATACAACATAGCCAATCATCAGCAACTATAGGCTCGGTGCTACTAGAAAACACCAGCGGTTGTAACCTTAGAAAACGGTCTAGGTTGTCCACTGGCGGCGGGTTGTTGTTGTTGTTGCCCTGGTTCTGAACTAGCAATTGCATCAAGGTGTTCTGTTGCTGGATCAACTGAGTGAGCTCCGGCGGGAAGGCAAATCCGGGGTCACGTCTTGGAGGCATCTGATGGGTTTAGATGGAAGAGATTAGAATAGAATGAGGTCTAATGAGAAGGCACTACCCATATGCACATGAGACAAACACAATCATTTCACTCAATCAATCAAGCAAGGGCATACAAGCGGTCTAGAACTATCGCAAAATTGCTCAACTACTACTGAATACATGGGGGATACTACTAATATTTGGTGGTCATCTAGAAATTTTGATCGGTGGAAGAGTCCATGATATATGCTCCAGCTTCGTCTTCAAAGTCATCATCACTAGATTCGGAGTCGGTGTCGTCGATGATGATGTAGTCCTCCGGACGAATCTCCTTGGGTTCTTCATCTTCTTCTATTGGAGTGGGGTCTCCCATGAATATTCCGATCTTCCTAATCAGGTCGTCATTCTTTTCCAGTAGTGTCTTGATTTCCTCCTCATATCCATCGCATGTAGACTTAAGTTCTTCTTCCAGCTCGATGATCCTTGTCTTCTCCTTCTTCAAATCTATCATGTCTGCGCACATCTGATTCTCCTGGCGTCCAATGTGTTGGTTTAGTTCCTGGATGAAAGCTGCAATTGATCTATTCTTCCTGGTGCTGATCATCTCCCATTGCTCGTCTCGGCGCCCACATATCTGGTAGATAGTGCCCTTAAGATCCTTGTGATATACTTCTCCAATGCGTCCCATGGTGTTGTGAGCTGCCATACTCTTTCCTAAACTCCAGGTTGGTGCGTCGAAGGAAAATTCTATAGATTTAGTGACTGGCGTGAAGGTCCTTCCTAGAACTTGAAGTTGAATCATCCATCGCTCCTCTTCTAGTAAAGTGGCGTTGTATGTCCCAGTGAAGCTTGTGAAAGTGCGTTATATCGACTAGAGGGGGGGTGAATATGCGAATTTTATGAATTCTTCACTGAGGAATTTGCCGGTGAGGAAATTCCTTAGTGAAGAACTACTAACAGCGGAATAAGTACTCAGAAGTAAACATAATAGATGACACGCATAGTCATCATGATGAAATGAGGACAAGCACAGAGTACTGAAAGCGTAAACACAGGATAACACAAGATGAAGACAAACAGACTGAAGAAATTGAATTGAGGAAATTGAGAAAGTCTTCAGTGAAAGTCGTCAAACACAGATATGAACAAGTGCACAACACAGTTATGAGGAACTGAATGAGTTGAAGAAATAGAACCAGTTGGCTTGGTGAAGACAATGATTTGGTAGACCAGTTCCAACTACTATCTCAGTTGTACATCTGGTTGGAGCGGCTAGGTATTTAAACTCGAGGACACACAGTCCCGGACACCTAGTCCTAAACACGCAGCTCGGGACACCAAGTCCTCACCGTATTCTCTTTGAACTAAGGTCAAACAGACCTCGTCCAATCACTCGTGGTAAGTCTTCAGGTGACTTCCGAACCTTCACAAACTCGGTCACTCGGCGATCCACAATTCCTCTTGGATGCTCTAGACCATGACGCTTAACCGTCTGGAAGAAGCACAATCTTCAAAGGAAACAAGCGTCAGATCCACGCAGGATTAGTCTCTTCGGTGATGCTCAATCACTTGGGGTTTGTAGGTGTTTGGGTTTGGGTTTTTCCTCACTTGATGATTTTTGCTCAAAGTCCTCGGGGTATGGGTTGCTCTCAAATGACATGTGTCAGTTTCTCTCGGAGCAGCCCACCAGCTAGTGGTTGTAGGGGGCGGCTATTTATAGCCTAGGGAGCAGCCCGACATGATAAGACATAAATGCCCTTCAATGATAAGACCGTTAGGTGGATAGATATTTTGGGACAGTTGGCGCATAGCACAACAACGGTCAGAATTTTGAGTAGCAAAATCCTCAGGGCTATCATGTTCCTCACTGTGTAGGCAATCCGCACTGGCGAATTCCTAACTCCTTAGTCAAAACAAATTGCTCAGAGACCAGAAGAACTTCGTCTCTGTCACTAAAGAATATGACTGGACTGTATGAGATTTCCAATGGCTTCACTCGAAGGGATTGGTAGGTGTAGAATTTTGAGTTGAGCATCACATGGAAATTTTTCCTTAGTATTCCCTCGACCCCCTTTAACAGTACGGTGTTTCCTATGACTCAAGAAAGAGAACAAAAGTCTTCACGCTTCATGTTCCTCGAATGAATACCAAGTCTTCAAGTTCACACCAATTTCTTCACTTTCAAAGTCTTTAGAAAGTCTTCAGAATTCCAGAGTCTTCAGTCGAAGAACTTCATTTTTAGGGGTCGACTTTCTTTTAAATATCAAACTCCTCATAGACTTATAGACCTGTGTACACTCACAAACGCATTAGTCCCTTAACCTATAAGTCTTCAATACACCAAAATCACTAAGGGGCACTAGATGCACTTACAATCTCCCCCTTTTTGGTGATTGATGACAATATAGGTTAAGTTTTCAACGGGGATAAACATATGAAGTGTAAATACTGATATTGAGGAATTTGATTGCAAGATATAGAAGAACTCCCCCCTGAATATGTGCATGGTGAGGTATTTGCTTTTGAAGCATTGCACACTTGAAGAGTAGAATCATGGAGATCTCCCCCTATATCTTGTAATTCATACACGCATTTGACATATCACAATGAAGAATTTGAAATGCATGATGAAATATGGTGAGTGATGTAATTTAGCATGCGTGCATTAGCATATATGAGGAATAAGCATGCAGAAAAACATATCAAAAGTATCAGAGCACCATCGGGTTTAAGTTTACAACTCGATCCAATAAAGTCTCAGAAGAACGAGAGTTGTAACTTAACAAAAAACGCCCATATAGAAAGACCCGCTTGAAGACTAACTCAAAATTCTCCCTGATATGTCTCCAACGTATCTATAATTTTTGATTGCTCCATGCTATGTTATCTACTGTTTTGGGCAATATTGGGCTTTATTATCCACTTCTATATTATTTTTGGGACTAACCTATTAACCAGAGGCCCAGCCCAGAATTGTTGTTTTTTGTCTATTTCAGTGTTTCGAAGAAAAGGAATATCAAACGGAGTCGAAAAGGAACGAAATCAACTGAAGAAGTTATTTTTGGAAGGAAAGCTACCGGATGGACTTGGACCCCACATCAGGAGCCAAGGGAGGAGCTCACGAGGGTGGGGATGCCCCCCTAGGGCGCGCCCCCTGCCTCGTGGGGCCCCCAAAGCTCCACCGACGTACTTCCTGCACCCATATATCTTCACGTACCCAAAAACTTCCAGAACAGACAATAGATCGGGAGTTCCACCGCCAGAAGCCTCCGTAGCCACCGAAAAGCAATCTAGACCCGTTTCGACACCCTGCCGGAGCGGGCAATCTCTCTCCGGTGGCCATCTTCATCATCCCGGTGCTCTCCGTGACGAGGAGGGAGTAGTTCTCCCTCGGGGCTGAGCGTATGTACCAGTAGCTATGTGTTTGATCTCTCTCTCTCTCTCGTGTTCTTGAGGTGAAGGATGAAGATGGTCTCTCTTCTCGTGCTCTTTTCTGGCGCCGTTGCCAGGGAGGTGAGTGCTTGAAGGTATATCTTTAGATCTTGCAATCGAGTCTTTTAGTTTCTTGTTTTATCACTAGTTTAGTTTATAAAAGAAAACTACATAAAAAAATGGAATTGAGTTTGTCTCATACGCTTCACCTTTTTAATATCTTTCGTGAGTATGATGGAAAGGATAATTGTGCTCAAGTGCTAGAAGAAGAAATCTATAAAATGTTTGGCACTAAATATTTGAATGATGAGCATGATTGCAATGTTGTTAGTACGAATTCTTTGAATATCCATGATACTAATGATGATTGCACTAGTTATGATGAAAATGTCTCCTATAAACATGTCAATTTTTGTGGAGTGCATTGGGTTCGCTAGTATACACCAAATAGGGAAGATAGATATTGCAAGAGGCATAAGTATTTAGAAACTAAATTGTTGCAAGAAGAGCTAGATGAATGTGCTGAAAATTTAAATTATGTTGGCCATGCTTGTGAGCTTTGCAATGAACATGATCATTTCAATACCCAATGCAAATTGTTTCATGATCGTACCGTGTCCAAAAATTGTGATGACTTGATTTCCCTTACACATTATAATGAACTTAGTTTCCTTATGGGTTACAAAGAAATGAAACGTATAACTAAGCATCTTCCAGAATTTGCCCGTTATAAACTTCTTGATTTTGATCTAGAGGAAATTTATATGTATTGTGCGGTGAATTGTATTGAAAATCCTTATATTGCCAACCACATAAAGAAATGAAAACAAATAGAATATTAAGAGAATACTAATGAAAGGGAAGAGACTTCCCAATGTCCTCCTATTATTTCTTATGATGAATCAGGTAACGAGGAGCAGCCTCCTTTTCAACCAATCTCATTAATAAGGAGCTCCAAAAAGAGGATTGAACCCACACATGATGTGGTGAAGAAGAAGAAAAGAAAAAGGAAGAGAGGTAAAAAGATATCTCCCCCAAATAATGTTGCTCCTATTAATATTGTGCCTCATGAAAATATAATTGTGGAAGATAATTATACTTCTTATGATCTTGAAAATCTTTTTGGCACTTGCTTGGATGAATATGATAATTGCTATACTATTGGTGCTACCCATACAATTAATGATGAGAGTATTATGCTTATAATATGAAAAGGCCCAAGCTTGGGGATGCTATGTTTGATGAAGATGATGTTTTTGAGAATATATTTTCTGCAATTAATGTTTGTCCCAAGCTTGGTGATGCTACGCTTAATCAAGATGATATTTTTAGTATCCCAAGTTTTGATATGCAAATTTATAATGATGATAGCATGCCTCCTACTTATGATGATTATTGTGATGATACTTATGCTATAAAAAGTAGTGATTATATTTATAAAACTGGTAATGATTATGATTATCCCTTCTCTAAACATTACTCCTTTAATGTGGAAACAATTTATGGTATTCGAGTCTCTTATGATACTCCCACTATTCCGATTGAGAACAATTTTGCTTATGTGGAGAGTAATAAAATTTCTATGCTTGTAGATCATGAAAAGAATGCTTTAGGTGCTGGCTATATTGTTGAATTCATTCATGATGCTACTGAAAATTATTATGAGGGAGGAATATATGCTTGTAGGAATTGCAATAATATCAAGTTTCCTCTCTATGTGCTTAAAGTTTTGAAGTTATGCTTGTTTTACCTTCCTATGCAAGTTGATTCTTGTTCTCACAAGTTGTTTGCTCACAAAATCCCTATGCATAGGAAGTATGTTAGACTTAAATGTGTTAGTCATATTCTTCATGATGCTCCCTTTATGTTTCAATTCTTATCTTTTATGTGAGTATCGTTGAAATCATCATGCCTAGCTAGGGCGTTAAACGATAGCGCTTGTTGGGAGGCAACCCAATTTTATTTTGGTCCCTTGCTTTTTGCTCCTGTTTAGTAATAAATAATTCATCTAGCCTCTGTTTAGATGTGGTTTTATGCTTTTAGTTACTGTTTGTGCCAAGTAGAACCTTTGGGAAGACTTTGGGGGAAGTCTTTGCGATCATGCTGTAAAGACAGAAACTTTAGCTCTCACGAGAATTGCTGCCATTTCTATTTGGAGAGTGCTATTTAGTTAATTCTCTTTGCAGATGATTAATAGATAAATTACTCAGGTCCAGCAATTTATTTTAGAATTTTATGAGTTCCATAAGTATACGTTTGATTCAGATTACTACAGACTATTCTGTTTTTGACAGATTCTGTTTTCATTGTGTTGTTTGCTTATTTTGATGAATCTATGGCTAGTAAAATAGTTTATAAACCATAGAGAAGTTGGAATACAGTAGGTTTAACACCAATATAAATAAATAATGAGTTCATTACAGAAACTTGAAGTGGTGTTTAGTTTTCTTTCGCTGACGGAGCTTACGAGTTTTCTATTAAGTTTTGTGTTGTGAAGTTTTCAAGTTTTGGGTAAAGATTCGATGGACTATGGAATAAGGAGTGGAAAGAGCCTAAGCTTGGGGATGCCCAAGGCACCCCAAGTTAATATTCAAGGATAGCCAAGAGCTTATGCTTGGGGATGCCCCGGAAGCCATCCCCTCTTTCGTCTACTTCTATCGGTAACTTTACTTGGAGCTATATTTTTATTCACCACATGATATGTGTTTTGCTTGGAGCATCAATTTATTTTGTTAGTATTTGCTTGATGTTATTTAGAACAATGTTTTTCATCTTTTATTTCAATAAAAGTCGCATTGATAGCCTTTATTATGCCTATGTTACAAGTGTACATGTTGCTGTTTGAAAACAGAAAGTTTACCGCTGTTGCAATAATTCCCTAGAAAAGTCAGAACGTGATAAAATGTTGAAACATTTTCCATATTAAGATATGATAAATTTACTACAGTGGGAATTTTCTTTCATAATTTTTGGAGCTAGGGAAGTATGGATGTTGCTGCATTCTTTACAGACTATCCTGTTTAGGCAGATTGCTGTTATGTTTGCATTATTTGCATATGTTTGCTTCTTTAATGATTCTATTTGAGGATAGGACTATTAAATTTGCAGAGGCATTTAGTATGAAATGTTGAATAATAATTTTAGTGATTTTCTACAGTAGAGTATGATAAGGTTTTTGCAATGGTTTATACTAACTTATCTCACGAGTCCTTGTTGAGTTTTGTGTGGATGAAGCTTTTGAGATTTAGGGAGACCGTGATATGAGAGGAATTAAAGAGACACAAAAGCTCAGGCTTGGGGATTCCCAAGGCACCCCAAGATAATATTTCAAGAAGTCTCAAGCATCTAAGCTTGGGGATGCCCCGGTTGGCATCCCACCTTTCTTCTGCAACAACTATCGGTTAGTTTCTGTTGATCCTAAGTATTTGCTTCTTCACATGATGTTTGCCATTCTTAGAATGTCATTTTGTTTTGCTTTGCTTTCTGTTTGAATAAAATACCAAGATCTGAAATTATTAAATGTTAGAGAGTCTTCACATAGTTGCATAATTATTCGACTACTCATTGATCTTCACTTATATCTTTCAGAGTAGTTTGTCATTTGCTCTGGTGCTTCACTTATATCTTTTAGAGCATGGTGGTAGTTTTATTTTGAAGAAATAGATGAACTCTCATGCTTCACTTATATTATTTTGTGAGTCTTAAATAGCATGGTAATTTGCTTAAAATCCCAATATGCTAGGTATACAAGATTAATAATAAAATTCTCTTATGAGTGTTTTGAATACTAAGAGAAGATTGATGCTTGATGAATGTTTTGAGATATGGAGGTAATAATATCAAAGTCGTGCTAGTCGAGTAGTTATGAATTTGAGAAATGCTTGTGTTGAAGTTTGCAAGTCCCGTAGCATGCACGTATGGTGAACCGTTATGTGATGAAGTCAGAGCATGATTTATTTATCGATTGTCTTCCTTATGAGTGGCGGTCGGGGACGAGCGATGGTCTTTTCCTACCAATCTATCCCCCTAGGAGCATGCGTGTAGTACTTTGTTTCGATAACTAACAGATTTTTGCAATAAGTATGTGAGTTCTTTATGACTAATGTTGAGTCCATGGATTATACGCACTCTCACCCTTCCACCATTGCTAGCCTCTCTAATACCGCGCACCTTTCACCGGTATCATACACCACCATATACCTTCCTCAAAACAACCACCATACCTGCCTATTATGGCATTTCCATAGCCATTCCGAGATATATTGTCATGCAACTTTCCACCGTTCCATTTATTATGGCATGCTTCATCATTGTCATATTGCTTTGCATGATCATGTAGTTGACATTGTATTTGTGGCAAGGCCACCGTTCATAATTCTTTCATACATGTCACTCATGCATCATTGCACATCCCGGTACACCACCGAAGGCATTCACATAGAGTCATATTTTGTTCTAAGTATCGAGTTGCAATTGTTGAGTTGGAAGAAAAATAAAAGTGTGATGATCATCATTCTTAGAGCATTGTCCCAGTGAGGAAAGGATGATGGAGACTATGATTCCCCCACAAGTCGGGATGAGACTCCGGACGAAAATAAAAGAGGCCAAAGAAGCCCCAAAAAAAGAGGCCATAAAAAAAGAGAAAGGCCCAAAAAAATGAGAGAAAAAGAGAGAAGGGGCAATGCTACTATCCTTTTACCACACTTGTGCTTCAAAGTAGCACCATGATCTTCATGATAGAGAGTCTCATATGTTGTCACTTTCATATACTAGTGGGAATCTTTCATTACAGAACTTGGCTTGTATATTCCAATGATGGGCTTCCTCAAATTGCCCTAGGTCTTCATGAGCAAGCGAGTTGGATGCACACCCACTTAGTTTCTTTTTGAGCTTTCATACACTTATAGCTCTAGTGCATCCGTTGCATGGAAATCCCTACTCACTCACATTGATATCTATTGATGGGCATCTCCATAGCCTGTTGATATGCCTAGTTGATGTGAGACTATCTTCTCCTTTTTGTCTTCTCCACAACCACCATTCTATTCCACCTATAGTGCTATGTCCATGGCTCACGCTCATGTATTGCGTGAAGATTGAAAAAGTTTGAGAACACCAAAAGTACAAAACAATTGCTTGGCTTGTCATTGGGGTTGTGCATGATTTAAATATGTTGTGTGGTGAAGATGGAGCATAGCCAGACTATATGATTTTGTAGGGATAACTTTCTTTGGTCATGTTATTTTGAAGAGACATAACTGCTTAGTTAGTATGCTTGAAGTATTATCATTTTTATGTCAATATGAACTTTTGTCTTCAATCTTTCGGATCTGAATATTCATACCACAATTAAGAAGAATTACATTGAAATTATGCCAAGTAGCACTCCGTATCAAAAATTCTGTTTTTATCATTTACCTACTCGAGGACGAGCAGGAATTAAGCTTGGGGATGCTTGATACGTCTCCAACGTATCTATAATTTTTGATTGCTCCATGCTATGTTATCTACTGTTTTGGGCAAATATTGGGCTTTATTATCCACTTTTATATTATTTTTTGGACTAACCTATTAACCGGAGGCCCAGCCCAGAATTGCTGTTTTTGCCTATTTTAGTGTTTCGAAGAAAAGGAATATCAAACGGAGTCGAAAAGGAACGAAATCAACTGAAGAAGTTATTTTTGGAAGGAAAGCTACCGGATGGACTTGGACCCCACGTCAGGAGCCAAGGGAGGAGCTCACGAGGGTGGGGGCGCCCCTGCCTCGTGGGCCCCCCGAAGCTCCACCGATGTACTTCCTGCACCCATATATCTTCACGTACCCAAAAACTTCCAGAACAGACAATAGATTGGGAGTTCCGCCGCCAGAAGCCTCCGTAGCCACTGAAAACCAATCTAGACCCGTATCGGCACCCTGCCAGAGGAGGCAATCTCTCTCCGGTGGCCATCTTCATCATCCCGGTGCTCTCCATGATGAGGTGATCTCTCTCTCTCTCTCTCTCTCTCATGTTCTTGAGGTGATACGATCTTGATGTATCGCGAGCTTTGCTATTATATTTGGATCCTATGATGTTTCTTCCCCCCCCTCTACTCTCTTGTAATGAAGTGAGTTTCCCCTTTGAAGTTATCTTATTGGATTGAGTCTTTAAAGATTTGAGAACACTTGATGTATGTCTTGCCATGCGTATCTGTGGTGACAATGGGATATCACATGATTCACTTGATGTATGTTTTGGTGATCAACTTGCGGGTTCCGCCCATGAACCTATGCATAGGGGTTGGCACACATTTTCGTCATGATTCTCCGGTAGAAACTTTGGGGCACTCTTTGAGGTTCTATGTGTTGGTTGAATAGATGAATCTAAGATTGTGTGATGCATATCGTATAATCATACCCACGGATACTTGAGGTGGCATTGGAGTATCTAGGTGACATTAGGGTTTTGGTTGATTTGTGTCTTAAGGTGTTATTCTAGTACGAACTCTAGAGATGTTTGTGACACCTATAGGAATAGCCCAACGGATTGATTGGAAAGAATAACTTTGAGGTGGTTTCATACCCTACCATAATCTCTTCGTTCGTTCTCCACTATTAGTGACTTTGGAGTGACTCTTTGTTGCATGTTGAGGGATAGTTATGTGATCCAATTATGTTATTATTTTTGAGAGGACTTGCACTAGTGAAAGTATGAACTCTAGGCCTTGTTTAAACGCATTGCAATACCGTTTACGCTCACTTTTATCACTTGCTACCTTGCTGTTTTTATTATTTTAGATTACAAATACCTTTATCTACCATCCATATACCACTTGTATCACCATCTCTTCGCCGAACTAGTGCACCTATACAATTTACCATTGTATTGGGTGGGTTGGGGACACAAGAGACTCTTTGTTATTTGGTTGCAGGGTTGCTTGAGAGAGACCATCTTGATCCTATGCCTCCTACCACTACAAAAAAGAGACACATCCATGATATTTTGGGCTGAACGAATTTTTTTTTCTGTCATACATATGACACTTCTATGACGATAATTGTGACAAAACCCGGTATCATCATGGATGTGGTGGGCTCCTACTTCTATGACAAAAAATCATGACAGAAAATGGGCTTTTCGTCCTGGGCGGTTGGAGACGCAGTTGCATGACATTCTTTGGGCCGTCCATGACGGAAAAAACCGTGGTAGAAGCGAGGGCGAGGAAAATTTCGGGGAGTTCCCGGTTATGGTGGGAGGTCGGGGGCTGAGCGATGCGTGTTTCTCCCATACATGTACGCGCGTGTGTGTGAGGCGTTAGCTCTAACTGAACCAAAGCGAGGCGTTGGGCTCTAACTGAACCCGAGCGATTGCACTGCAGGCTACGCGTTACTGAACCCGAGCGATCGATCGATGGCTGTTAACTGAACCCGATCGAGCGATTCCTTCCCTACTGCTGCTAACTGAAGCCGATCGATGCTGCCTCTGGATGAACAGTGAGCGTTAGGGGGGGGGTGGTTGGACGAACAGTTCCCGGTGGGGGTGGATGAACAGGACCCCGTGGTGTTGCCTCTGGATGAACAGGACCCCGATCGATCGAGCCGGTTGGGGCTGGATGAACAGGACCCCATGGAGGGCTGGATGAACAGGACCACCCCGTGGAGGGCAGGATGAACAGTAGACGGTGGACGGCAGGATGAACAGTAGCCCATGGCGGGGTGGTTGAAAAGGAGCCCATGGAGAGGGCTGGTTGAACAATAGCCGGTGGAGTAGCGCGCGGTGGAGGCTGGATGAACAGTCGCAGGTGGAGGCTGGAGGAGGTCGACGGTGGATGAACATCAGCTCGTGGAGGCTGGAGGGGGTCGACGGTGAAGATGAACAGTATCCCGTGGAGTCCCGTTTTGCGGTAAGCTACACCCCTCCCGATGAACAGGACCCCCGTTTCGACCGTAGCGCTCCAACACAAGTCCGTTTCGTCCGTTTTGCGGTATGCCACACCCCTCCCGATGAATAGGACCCCCGTTTCGACCGTAGGAGGTCCGTTTCCTCCGTTTGCGATATGCCAGACCCCTCCCGATCAACAGGACAATGTAGGAGGTCTGTTTCCTCCATTGTGCGGTACGGCAGGCCTCGTTTCCATTGCCTGCTCCGTCCAAGCCCTCCCGATGAACACGACCACGCATTCCGTTCCGACCCAGCCGGATGACTCCCACGTGTTCCGTTGCCTCCCCATGAACACGACGACGACGCTGTTTCTCCGTTCCGACCCAACCATGTACACGAGCCCTGGCCGTACGTATGCGCGAGTAGGTGTTTGAGACCCCGCCCGTATGTACACATACATGGCCGTATTTTCTTTCTTGCACCCTGGCCGCTTTACGTACGTGTACATGCTATGTGTGCGCCTCTACTGTGACACGTGCGCACCTCTACATTGACCAGTATTTACGTACACGTTCGCGACCAGAATGACAACGCTACGTACGCTTTGACCAGGTGGGTCCCGACTGTCAGGCACTTCCTTGCCTGCGAAGATGTAGCTGGTGGGTCCCAGCAGTCAGGGGGCGAATCGTTTTTTTTGCCCAGACGCACTTCCTTGCGTGCGAAGATGTAGCTGGTGGGTCCCAGCAATCAGGGGGAAACTTTTTTTTCGCGAAATACAGTGGCCCGTCCGGTGGGTCCCAGCTGTCAGGTGGAGGAATCATTATTTTCCGCGTAATAAGGAGGCACTTCCTTTCTGCGGCCATGGACCCAGCTGTCAGCCTCTCCACGTACAGTCCACGTCCGATGGAAGTTGTTCCTTGACCACGTTGACCATGCCGCGCCGAGAGCACCAGGGCGGTGGACAACGGCGAGGCCTAGGAAGGGGACGACACGGAGGCAGGGAAGACTCGGCAGTTGTTTCCCATGCGGAGGGGAGTACGACTGTACAAGGGTTTACTGTTTTGTCTGTCGTCGCCGGAGAATAACAACAGGTGTGGGTGAGTAGAGGGATGGCTAGGCCAGCGATGGGAGTACGGTCGGGCGGTGAGGCCTGCGCGGCAGCACAGCTGCCCGCGAGGAGGAGGGAGCAAGCAGTCCCGCCGGCGCTTGTTTGAGCGGCTGGAGCAGAAAGAGCAGAGATTGAAGAAGCACGACGGCCATTGGATGGAGATCCAACAGACAGTGCTTGTGCATCAACCTTTTTTTAGGAAAGCCTCAAATCTGTGGAAAACAGCATACAACCCATCTGCCATTATTTCTAATAATTTACAGCCCATTTGCTAATTCTTAAGGTTTTGTTTGGAGCCCATATTCTTTTTGTTAGCATTACAGCCCATATTCAACGGTTAAAAAATTATACGAAAATTAGCATATTTCGGTGCGGTCCGAACTGTTTTTAATCCCAAAATGTCGACTCACATTCAAACTGATTTTAAAAATAAATGTATATCAATATAAAATCCAACAAATTCTCCATGCATAAAAATTAATGTAATTTAAAATCTTGAAATGAAAAAAAAGATATTTGAAACTAATTGCCGGTTTGATGTGTTTTAAAAATGTACAACCCATTTCTCATTACTGATCTGCCATTTTCTCGGCCAACCGAATGAAAGCTCTCCTCGTCTTGAAAGATTTGCAGCCCAACAGGCCTGACAAAGCGACTTACTTGGCAAATCACAAAAAACTGGGTTGTGGACGTGGACCCAGCTGTCAGCCTCTTCACGTACAATACTCTTCCGATGGAAGTCGTTCCTTGACCCCGTTGACCACGCCGCGCGGAGAGCACCACGGCGGTGGACGACAGTGAGGCCTAGGAAGGGGACGACGCGGCAGTGGAAGCCCGCGCTGAGAGGACTACGAGGGTTCACTGGTTCAGCTGCGGTGTGAGGTTGCCGTCGCCGCAGGGCCTGGCAAGCGGTGGGAATGGTAGGGGGCGGTGAGGCTTCTGCGGCAGCACAGCCGGCCACGGGATGCAGGAGCATATGGCACGACCGGCGCTGCTTTGGGCGGCTGGAGCAAGAAGACCAGAGGTTGAAGAAGCACTACGGCCGTTGGATGGACATCGTATGGTCACTGGAGCTAGAATCGTTCATATTGACTAAGTTGACAAAGCTCTTCGTCCCGGTCAACTTAGTAGGCCCACAAGTCAGCCTCCCAACAAGGTGGGTCCCAGCTAGCCGGGGGAGTATTCATTTTTTGTGCGTAATAAGGAGGCACTTCCGGTGGGTCCGAGCTGACAGCGGGGGGAACGTTTTTTTCGCGAAATACGGTGGCCCGTCCGGTGGGTCCCAGCAGTCAGGGGGAAATGATTTTTTTCGCAAAATACTGGTGACTCGTCCGGTGGGTCCCCGCTGTCAGGTGGAGGAATAATTATTTTCTGCGTAATAAGGAGGCACTTCCTTGCGGCTGTCGTGGACCCAGCTGTCAGCGTCTCCACGTACAGTACTCTTCCGATGAAAGTCGGTCATTGACCACATTGACCACGCCGCGCCGAGAGCACCACGGCGGTGGACGACGGTGAGACCTAGGAAGGGGACGACGCAGAGCCATGCAAGACGCGGCAATGGATGCCCACGCGGAGAGGAGTACGAGCGTTCACTGGTTCGGCTGCGGTGTGAGGCTGCCGTCGCCGCAGAATAACAGGGGGTGTGGGTGAGTGGAGGGGTGGCCTGGCCAGTGGTGGGAGTAGTATGGGGGCGGTGAGGCCTCCGTGGTAGCACAGCCGGCCACGGGAGGCAGGAGCAGGCGACACGACCAGCGTTGCTTTGGGCGGCTGGAGCAAGAAGACCAGAGGTTGAAGAAGCACTATGGCCGTTGGATGGACATCATATGGTCACTGGAGTATTGACTAAGTTGACAAAGCTCTCCGTCCATGTCAACTTAGTAGGCCCACAAGTCAGCCCAACAATATGGTGGGTCCCAGCTAGCAGGGGGTATTCATTTTTTTGGGCATAATAAGGAGGCACTTCCTTGCGTGTGAAGATATAGCTGGTGGGTCCGACCTGTCAGCGGGGGGAACATTTTTTTTTGTGAAATACAGAGGCCCTTCCTATGGGTCCTAGCTGTCAGGTAGAGGAATCATTATTTTGCGCGTAATAAGGAGGCATTTCCTTGCGTGCGGCCGTGGACCCAGCTGTCAGCCTCTCCACGTACAGTCCACTTCCGATGGATGTTGTTCATTGACCACGTTGACCAGGCCGCGTCGAGAGCACCAGGGCGGTGGACGACGGCGAGGCCTAGGAAGGGAATGACACGGAGCCAGGGAATACTCGGCAGTTGTTTCCCACGCGGAGGAGTACGAAGGTTTACTAGTTCGTCTGCCGTCGCCGGAGAATAACAACATGTGTGGGTGAGTAGAGGGATGGCTAGGCCAGCGATGGGAGTACGGTGGGGCCATGAGGCCTGCGCGGCAGCATAGCCGACAGCGGGAGGAGGGAGCAGGCAGTCCCGCCGGCGCTTGTTTGAGCGGCTTGAGCATGAAGAGCAGAGATTGAAGAAGTACGACAGCCGTTGGATGGACATCCAACAGTCACTGCTCTTGTGTGTTGACTAAGTTGATAGGGCGTTGCGTGTGCGTCAACCTTTTTTTTATGAAAGCATACGCGTCAACCTGTAGTAGGCGCACAAGTCAGCCTCAAATCTATGGAAAACAACATACAACCCATCTGCCATTATTTCTAATAATGTACAGCCCATTTGCTAATTCTTAAGAATTTTTTTGGAGCCCATCTTCTTTTTGTTAGCATCATACCCCATACTGTGGCCACGGTTAAAAAGTATACAAAATTTTGCATATTTCGGTGCGGTCAACTGTTTTTAATCCAGAAATATCGATTCACATTCAAACTATTTTGAAAAATAATTTATATAAATATAAAATCCAAATAATTGTCCATGCATAAAAATCATTGGAATTTAAGATCTTGTAATGAAAAAAAATTGAAACTAATTCCCGGTTTGATGTGTTTTAAAAAATGTACAGCCCATTTCTGGGCAAACCGAATGAAACTCTCCACGTCTTGAAAGATTTTCAGCCCAGCAGGGCCGATAAAGCAAGTAGGCCTTGTTTGGGTATTTCTTAAAAAAATAGAACTGGGCTAGCCATTTTTAGCAAGAAAAAACACAACTGGGCTCATGATGTGGTAAACATAAATAAAACCCTGGCTAGACGGGCCACAGCCCCCGCACAGCCCCATTGTTACCCTGATCCGTCGCTAAAACTAGTATAAATAACAACTGCTTGTTCCTTAAAAAAAACTGCGCAACTTGCTGGGTCCCTGGTGTCAGCCGCTCGTAGTGTAATTCTCTCATTTATTGACTACGTTGACAATGACGTGAGCCCCAGATGTCCAACCATTAGGAGGAACCATATTTTTGGGCTTGTACTATAGAGGCACTTGCTTGCGTACTGCCATGACGCTAGTGGGTCCCTACTGTCATCCTCTCCACGTACAGTCATCTCCTTGTTCCTCTCGGTTGTTGACGACGTTGACAACGCAAGAGGGCGGCGCACCGTGCACGCCGAGTGAACCAAGGCCGCAAGGCGGAGGACGACGGCGAGGCCTTGGACGGAACGAACATGAGCCGTTGAAGATGCGCCGGTCTAGTCGCAGGCGGAGGGGAGTATGAGGGTTGACTGGTTCGGGCGCGGGTGCGTTTTGGGGCTGACGTCGCCAGAGAATAACAGGACGTGTGGGGGAATAGAGGGAGGGACTGGCCAACGTTGGAGGGTACATACGGTAGGGCGGCGGAGGCGCAGCCAGCCATGGGAGGCGGGAGCAGGCGGAGCCGACGGGGTGGTTTGGTTTGGGCGATTGGAGGAAGAAGAAGACAAGAGATAGAATATACACGGCAGATGTTGGATGTCAATCCAACGGCTGGTAGGCAGAATCGTTTGTTGATTGGCTAGTAAGTCGACACCACCTTGGATAGGCTATTTCCTCGTGGGTCCCAAGTGTCAGAATCCAAATCTGTCACGGTCATGCAACCTTTCCTATGAAAATTTACAGCCCATTTGATGTGCTAGTTCGAAATAAGTTTGTGGGTGCTGGTGGGGGCTAATCACTTGGCTTCTGTAATGCAAAGTGAGCTCAAGCAGCCGGCGAGAGTGATGTTATTTCCCTTGGTTTGGATTTGTTACAATATTTCACTCTAAATTAAACGAATGGCAAGCCATTTGCCTTGTTTCAAACAAAATATGACAGTCACAGCCGGAGTTGAAAAGGGCAGGAACATCTAACTCCAGCTTACAAACTGTACAAAAGCATGAGGGTTAATTGTTCATCAGGTTTACAAAAAAAACCAGATTGAAAAGGGCAACAACATCTAACTCCAGCACAATTTTCGGCAGTCATAGTCAAATGGATTGGTCAGGTCCATAGAATGAACATCCTGGGTCGTAAAATTTACTGGATTATGACCAAAATATGTTGTAAATAGAAGCCCGACACGTTCAGAAGCTCTTTTGCCCACCTGAAACTCCTTTTTTTGCTCTTCTACATACCCATCCGTCAAAACCATGTTGCTGATAAACTTAAGCCTGATGGACAATAGTAACCTCGCATTGAGCGGGAAGAATGTGACAAATCTTGTGTTTGCACGGTTGGCTACATATCGTTCTAGCGTTATTGTCTTCAATCGAATCTCATGAGAAGTGAGAAAATCCTGATGCTTACGAATCCACCGATTGGTTATAACTTTCTTACCCTGTCCTGTTGCCTAAATAGACATGAAGATTGAAAACAGTTAAGGTCTAAAAGAAGAGTGTAGAAAGAGCAACAGCTGAACGGTTAATTCTAGTACAATATATGCGGGCTTCCAATGTGCGTGAAATTATCACCTTTATATACAACTTCTCCAGACATGGAAAGCATGCAGCAAGCCAATAATCTTGTTCTGATCAAAACTATTCATTTGGATATATAAGATCTTGACATAATCCAGCACCATTGATAGGCCATCCATGGAGAAACTCTTCATTGAGCATAGAACATAATATTAGTACAAAATGTGTACTCCAAGATGATACATAAATTATGCGCAGAAATTTAAAATCCAGCTTATGGTTACAAGTGTAGATGATAATATAAAGTACCTGAAGAACTGTGGAGCCAAACACCATATTGAAATGAGCACAGAGATCATGTATTACACCCAAGGTCTCCAGTTTAGGCGCAGAGAGGACGGTTATTTGCAACGGTGAATAACTAGAATCAAGGATCAACCTTTGAAGTGAAGGGGCATCTTGGATGATGAGCTGGCTTCCATCAAAAGAAATTCCAATTCTTACAAGGTTAGGCGACTTTATTTGGAGACAACCAATTCTAACTATGAAAACAAGCACCAAGCACTCCAGCGCGGGGCAACTGGAGTGGATGATGTTGTGCAATGAGGCCTCCGATATACAAACCCGCACAAGTGAAAGTTTCTTGAGAAATGGGAGTCGAAGGTTTAGTACCATATTGTCTGGTAGGTAGCACTGCGCAAAGGTGGCAGTGTGGAGAGAGGACGAAAACCCCGAGATGGACATCGGTGCTGAGGGCACAAGTTCATGACGTTCGGTGTGTGGTATGTGATTTCCAGGGGAATAGTAGAACTCAAGCAGTTGTAGTTCTGTGAATTCAGGGGATTCCAGCCAGGCGTCCACCATGCAGGGCATGGTAGGCTTTCTCAGGTAGCATGACGGGATGCAGAGGCTTTGAACGGAGCCCTGGTGGGAGGAGATGATGGCTCTGGGGATTTCAAAATCATTGAAGAGAGATAGCTGACGATAGTTGAGATTAAGGGGAATGGCGTGCCATAGAGGGTGCCACCGAATTGAGAGGACTTGGGTGCGGCAGCAATCCTTGGTGGGGAGAAGCGAGATGATCTCCCCAAGGATGGCGTCCGGGAGATCGCTGATGCGGTCCACCCGAGATTCTATGGGTTCCTGGGATCTAGTGGGGGCGGGGTCGCCGCTTCTCCCCACGCCGCCGGGTGCGGGATCTACAACAGGCGTCGTCGCTGGCGGGAGCCTCAACTTCTTGGTGCTGGGGTCAGTCGACTCCATTTTCCTCGAGGGCGTCGCATCGCGCTCACGGATTTGAGCAGAGTAAGGAATGACGAGCCTAGTTGTAGTGCGAGCGAAGAAGAAGGGGAGCTGGGGGTTTTCTGTAGGAGTGAGGAAGAAGGGGAGCTGGGATTTTCTGTAGGAGTGAGGTAAGGAATTTGGGGGTACGAGTGGAGCGAGCTGACGTGAGGTGGGTGGGGGCGAGGAGGAAGAAGAGCACCCAGGTTTTTTTTGGGGGGGGGGTGTGCTGGGTGTGGGTAGTGCCTCTCATTCAGTAAATATATGGGCTTTTGAATTGATTTTACTATTTACTAGTGTGGATGGGCTGTTTTGTCTTGGGACCCAAGAAACAATTACTACTAGTACAGTGGAGACACTCTACAGCTACCCAGAAAAACAATTACTACTAGTACAGTGGAGACACTCTACCGCTTCTGGCTCCTCCTAGGTCATTGAAACGTCTCCCTCTACTGAATGTCGTTATACTTTTGTTCACCGACATGCGGGCCATGCAGCGCGCGGGCCCAAATGCCATCCACCAAATTATAAGGCCGTATGCAGGCGAAGAGTCACCCTGGTCGTAGCGTGGCAGTAACGAGCCGTCGTATCACAAAACCCCACCTCCCCGCAGTCTAAGTTTGATGGACGAAGCAACCATCATTTCACTCTTCGCTAAATCCCCTTCTCCCTCACCGTCTTCAAGAAAGGCAACACTTGCATCTGCCACTGTTCTTCTCTCCGAACGAAGGGAAGGTAAGCGGATCCGTGATGTTGGTATATTTTTGTTCAGAGGAAAAAAAAGAACTTTTGCAAAGCAGTAACCGATCCTCACTCTCTTTTTTGTTTCATTGTCATTGTGATTGTTTTTTCCTTTCAGTGATCTCCTAGTATTCATTAGTTTCATGATGGACCAAGGAGAACCAGGCAAAGATCGCCGATATTGGAGCAGACGCGGGAGGCTGATCCCCACGAGACAGAGAGCTCCAAGAAGGTGGGGGCAACCACGGAGGTGACCCCAGATACTGAGATGGTCAACGCCCTGTTTGAGGTTACAGCCCCCGTGGCACTGTAGGAGCAGTTTTCCCCCTTCGAGGATGTGCCCCCCCACCCCCGCTGAGCTACCCAAGGTGATTTCCTTCTTTGCCGATCTCGATTGTGGTTTTTCATCTAAGTATGTGGTGATTTTTTTTTAGAAAAGGAAGTATGTGGTGATTAATAATGCAAAATTTTATTAGCTTCGATGCCATGGCATACATAGTGGTTTAAATAACTTGTGTTTCTTATACTGAAAAGTAATTCAGAATTTGTTTCTGTTTCAATTAGAGCCCAGATGTAGACAAGGATTGTGTGGTTGTACATGTCACTCGCTATGAGGCGGACGACCTGAATATACGCACTAGGAAAACTGAGTTCTTAGGCTGTTGGATCCTGGAAGCCATTTGCGGTTATACCAATGAAGAGTTGTATTCCAGCCTCACTGTTGTCAGGCGTGTTGTCCAGGGTGTACTGAAGCACAAGAAGTTCAAAGCTACTCCTTCGTTTGTGAGTATGGCATGGTAATACATGTCAGTCGCTATGAGGAATACTATTCTTGTCAAGCTTACGCAGCAAGATGACGTGGCGTGCCTCCACAAACAAGTTTATCAGTGGCAAGGCCACAAGGTTGTCTTCATGAAGGTTCACGGGATTGAGCTGCTGCGGGACGTCCTTGATGATGTTCATGGCAAGGTCCGTCTTGTGTCTAGCCCAAATTAGATCGAGGCATGAAATAGTTGCCCCAGCTAGTGTTTAATAGTAGTTTGGATTGTGTCTAATTATCCAAACCTTGCCTGTTATCGACCCCTCTGGGGCTAGTACTCTGTTTGAATCTGTCTATGGGAATTGCTGCTACTTTTGTGTGCCCGTGAATCATGTGAGAACCATCATAATTGTTGCCAAAACAGATGCGTCCTCACTAGTTTTTTCATGAATATGGCATGGTAGACATAAGCTGTCACGGTTTATCATACGAGGAGTGTGTGTTTTGATGAAATAGAGCACTCGTTCGAGAACCGTGCGCCGATGTATACATAAGTACTTGTAAACACTGTTGGTGCTACCCCACTTGTAAGCAGTTGTGCAAAACACGGCACATTGGCTCAGCTCGCTTCAACACTAGGCTATCGACCAGCTAACAATCAACAATCTGTTGTCTGACATATAAGCAACTATGTATCTTGTTACAGTGGTTCATGCAGTTAATTGAGGCCACAATGTAATAAATTCCAAACGTTCACATGCTAGTCCAGCGCTCATGTGGAACACTCACATTAAACTCGTCTTCATAAAAAACTTGAAAAGCATAAGTTAAGCAATTTTATACATCTCAATGATTCATAGAACATAACAAACATATACTAGTTCACAGCAAAAGACAAAGTTGTGAGAAGGTTTACAAATCAGGAAAAAACAAGCAAGGCTTCTCTCTGAGTAAAGGGCCTCCCGGCAGGCTTAAATTTCCTGGAGTTCACTCTGGTTTTTTCTTGTTGCCACCATTCAGGGTTAGGTTATCTCATTCCAGAATAACCAATTATAATTGTGGTCTCAGCTGGAATGCTGAACTGAACCATGTAGTGTACTGACCAGCTGAAATGCTTGTGCATTCCACTAAATTTAAGCACCGCTATTTGCAGAAACAAGCAGACCACAATGCCTCTTGTCCGCGCACATGTCCAAAAAACCGCCGTGCAGCCGTGCCAGCTACTCCTTGGTCCATGGATGAACTGGTAGAAAGTGCATTCCGGACTAGGATGCAGTTGTTTTCGCTCATCCCTGCACTGCAATAAGGAAGTAAAACATACGAATCAGCTTCTATTAGATTGCGTTGGTCATTCTACCTTAGTTACTACCAATGTAGGGATACCTTGAAGATGGGAGGTTAGATGACGGCAGCGAGGGATAGCCATCTCATTTTGCGCAGTTGTACTAAAACTGAGGTGTGTGCTTTTGATTGCGCGGATAGAAACGATACGGAGGCATACATACCGAAACGATATGGAGACAGACATCCCTATTTGCGCAAATAAGAAATACGGTTATTTAAACAGTGACAGATATTACTACTTTCCCCCGTTTCCTCTTAGAACCAAGTCCTAGATTCATGCTACAGCTTTACCACTTTCTTCCTTGTTTGAACCAATGCTTTGAGTCGACTGTATGAAATAGCTTTACTTCTAATAATAGTAGAAGTCTAGGTGGCTTTGGAACATCGTACGGAAGTAGAAAATGATCCACACGAAGGGAGCTGGGGTAGTAGAGCAAGGCAAGTTTCGAAGGAATATATACCTGAGGGTCGTCGGCATGTCGCAAAGACGGCGTCGGGAGGCCGCATCTTGGCCACAATACCACAGGGAGGAAGAAGGGGTCGGAGGCCCTCCCGAGGCGGCGCTCTCTCAGAGAGAATGGCACGGCCGCCGATCGGGACGGCGGGCAGCCGTTGGTCTCCTCCCTCGCCGCCGACGACAGCGTGAACGATGCACCTACACCCCTGGCCCGGTCAAGGTTGTCCGGCCGGATTTGTGACCAGCCGTGAGCTGAGAGAGAGTGTGGCCACCTATGTGTTGCTTAGATCTGGAGAGCATGAGAGAGTGAACGATAGGAACCCTAGTAAAGGAAGCGCTAAGCCTCCTGCTTTTATATATAGTGGAGTGATTTTGTTGTACCAGCTTCAAAAAATGCGCTCCTACGTGTACCCGCGAGTGGGTGTGAGAGAACTAGTGCATGCATGCACCGCTTCTCTTCGTGAGAGTACAATATACTATGCCCAAAGAACGTTCGCCGCAAGAGTAATAGTACAAGTGTGTGACATGTGAGCTAAATAAAATGTGCGCGCCATCTTTTGTTTTTTAGAAGTTCTGGGGGTAGGGTGTGAAGAGCACATATGTGCGTGACGTCTACCTGCAGATAGACGGTGGGTGCGACGTGCGAGTCTGCGAGAGGACTCGGGAGAGTCGTGACTCGTGAGGGTGCGTGTGCGTGAGAGAGAGGGGGCACGTATCAATGCAATGCATGTTTCCCTAAATCATTATCCGACAAACGTTCGCCACAAGCCTTTTCCTGACGAACGCCGTAAGGACCGTTAGATCGGCATCCGACAGTGTCAGTTTTGCCATGTCATTTAACAAAACAGCCACTCCTCCTACACACAAATCTTCCACATGAGTGTTAGCAACTGTCGTATGCTCCCTCCGTTCCGAAATGCAGTGCATATAGCTTTATTGAAAATTCGAACCTTGCAAACTTTTACCGAGTTTTCGTGTACCAAATTGCACATGTAGAATACCATGATATATCATTTCATTCATCTTCGAGAGGTAACTATAAAGTTGGGTGAGGAGTCTACAAAGAAAGACCATCATATCACCCGCAGCAATTTCAAGCATCCTTTAGTGTCGAGGAATATCATAAGAACTCTATATGATATGATTTTTATAGGATTTTTTTCCTTTAGAGCCAATTGGTTCATAGGAATAGATTCATATACTCCACATTTCAAAGGAAATAAACATCATATCATTTCTATAGCTTTAGAGCCACTTGGTTCATATGAATGGACTCCTATACTCCCTTAATTTCAAAGGAAAATAAACATTAACGTATATTCAATAGAAAAGTTCCTATGATATGAACCAAATTACATCTCTTTTCTAATCCCTCCTCATAGGAATTGAGAAACATGTCATCTCTAGATTCAATAGAAAAGTTCCTATGATGTGAACCAAATGACATCTCTTTTCCAATCCCTACTCATAGGAATTGAGATGCTCCATGTCATCTCTTTCCCTGCAACTTCCATGTATACATCTTCTATTCCTAAATAGATAGTACAACCGACTAGTAGCTTTTTTCCAAAACATGCAACTATGGCACAAGAACTATATAGGGTGCCAATAACTTTGAAAGATGGTCGCTAGATGAAGCTAACCCGACAGTGCAGAGATAGGCAAATCCAAGCACTACTGGCCGTTGGATATCATCAACATTCCACCAGATCTACCACATGTACAATTTAGAAGACTCCATGGTTGAACTTAAGCATAATGCACAAACCTCAAAACACAAGCACTTCTCCTTTCTTCTAGAATCTTCTCTGTCATAATTGATTATTTTTTTCTAAATGAATTCCATTATTTGTTTTTTACTTTATGATTTACTCCCTCCATTCCAAAATAGATGACCCAACTTTGCACTAACTTTGTACAAAGTTAGTGCAAAGTTGGGTCATCTATTTTGGAATGGAGGGAGTACAATGCACAACCCCATGAATCTTAACATTTTTATAAAACTTATTGATTTTGAATGAGATGAACTATAAGAACTAAACGAACATCTACATCATGCATATATGACTCAAAGCTTTACATGCTATAGTGTGTATTTATTCATAATTTGGTTTCGAAATCTCATGCGTTCAACACATGTGTACCTTACTAGTTTTGAGTAGAGTAGCAAATTTCACGCGGCCCCGGGTATATCAAAATGCAGGGCCCATGCATCATTGCCTTTCGGTCGAACCTACATCCACAATTTTTTGTACGTACTATATCTCCACTGGTCCCTGAACCCAAAATATTGCCTCGTTCTCGTAAAACCAAGCGGCCCACACATATTTAAGGCGTCGGCTCGAACCCGTTTACTACGACGTGGCCCCGCACGCTGTAGTACTCCTATAAACCCTACCGCCGCACTCATCATCGGTTTTCTTCAAGAGGACGAGGGAGAAGCCGATTTGTAGTGGAGGCGCTTTAAAAAAAGGACCTGTAGTGGAGACCCCTACCCTAGGGTGCCCTAGGTAGCTGTCGCACGCATCATTGTTTTCTCTTTTCTTTATGCTCTTGAGCCCTAGAGTGAAATGATGGTTGCTTCGTCCGTCCAGCTTAATGCGGGAAAGGTGGGGCTTTGTGATTTGACCCCTCGTCGCTCATTTTCTACTACTGCGACGCTACGACCGGGGTGCCTCCAATTTCAACCGCTGCTCTGAACTGTAATTTGGTGCATCGCACGTGGAACAAGACGGTGGATGAGCCACATGTCGGCCAAAGGGGTCCTATTAAGTGTGTCGCCATTTCGTGTGCGGACTGACCCTGTTTGAGTTGCTACGCCAACACGACAGGAGCAGCCTACCACTTGGTTTTGCTCCTTGGTGAATCCCGACTATACTGATCTAAAAAGATACATGCTAAACTACCCTCTCCGTCTCGGTTTTTTATTTTTAGGCGTCTCAGTTTATAGGGCCTGCATGTAGTTCTAGGTCATCCATTTGACTAACTAAATATGAGTTACTATGTCACAAATAGTATATCATTGGATTCTTAAGAGGTTGTAGTTGTATTTAAAAGTCGAGGGCGGGGCTTTTCCTGCGCGGCAGGCGGCGGGGCAGTTCCGCCTAGTCGGTTCGACAGAGAGGCGAGAAGACAAGGGAGTAGGCTGCTGCAAACGTAGGGCTATGTGATTTGACAACGAGTTACTGCTGGACAGGTGGGGCCCCGTGATTTGACTTGCCATTATCATTTTAACTGCGGCGCTACGACCGACGTGAGTCTCCCAGATTCCTGACCACCTTCATACAGGTGCCTCTCCCAATGCTACACCATGTAGTAGAGGCTGGCTCTTGCATGAGAGCCCACTTCTCCACTTTTTCCTTGCCTCTCTTTCCTCCACATATGCAAAAATGCCATGTAAAGCGCACTATTGTACTTACCTTTACCTGCTCCTACAGGTGCTTAAGCTTGGCACATAGGCATAAAGTCTGATGTGGCAAGTTAATCAAGAAGAGAGAGACTAGTTTGGTGACCCAAGGAAGAAACGGTGCTAAGCGCGTGTACCTAGGTGAAAAGACAATTTTGAGTCTATAGCTAATTAAATGAAGCAAACTTAGCAACACCATTTCATTGGAAGAGTTCACTCCTTGGCAAATGCAATAAATACACGCGCTTAGCACCGTTTCTTCCTTGAGTACGAAGAAAGAGATAGAGAGGAGTAAAAAATACACTTATAGCCTACCTAGTTGTAGTATGAGTGACTAAGTGATGACTATGTATGACATGCCAACATCAGATAGCCTAATGCACCATGTTAAATCTCCAAGGGCGCGACCGTGTGAGCGATGCGACGGTCGTGGTAGGAGCGACCATGATACGGGCTGCTGGCAGCCCTTGGATCTGAGATCAAACGGTCGCATGCTAAGTTGCTGAAAATTTGCAGAATAACCCTCCAGGATAGGATATTCACCCATAGGTCTAGAATCACGCCATGCAACCGTTCGATCTCAGATCCAAGGGCTCTCGGAAGCCCGTATCATGGGAGAATGGAAAGCCACTACCCTGCCGTTCGCACGCTGATAGTTCGCTCCTACTCGTCCCCGCACGTCCTTCAATACTACGGTGGTTCGCTCCTAGTCGTCCCGTCCATTCACATTACGGCAGTTCCACTAATCCTAACCCTCCTCCCAAATCCATGGCGTACCAAATCTCCACGATCGGCGGTGAGTACAAGGTTAGAACCATCACTGGCGATGAGTTCGACGTCATCTACACCTGTTCTTCCGCGACGGTGAAAGGATGCCTTTCTCGCTTCAGATGCATGTTCGAAAATTCAGATGATGAGTGGGTCACTGGGCTACATGTTGAGTACACCACAGTCCTGAGACGAGAGAAGGATCTAAAGGACGAAGAGAGGAAGAAGCCCGCCGTGATCCAGGTTTGCGTACATAACGTTTGCTTGGTCTACCACATATGCCATGCCGACGTTGAGTGCCAGGATTTTAAGAACTTCCTCAAGGACAAAACAGTGAAATGTGTTACTGTAGACTTTACAAACGACGAAGAAGTCCTGGGTCGGATAGGCCTCATTGTAGGCAACCCCTTCGACCTCCAGAAGAATCGGCTGGTGCCCTCTTGTCAGCCTTCAATGCTGACCCTGGCAGGAGCCATGGTGAAGGAAATATGCCCTAGAGGCAATAATAAAGTTATTATTTATTTCCTTATATCATGATAAATGTTTATTATTCATGCTAGAATTGTATTAACCGGAAACATAATACATGTGTGAATACATAGACAAACAGAGTGTCACTAGTATGCCTCTACTTCACTAGCTCGTTAATCAAAGATGGTTATGTTTCCTAACCATGAACAAAGAGTTGTTATTTGATTAACGAGGTCACATCATTAGTTGAATGATCTGATTGACATGACCCATTCCATTAGCTTAGCACCCGATCGTTTAGTATGTTGCTATTGCTTTCTTCATGACCTATAACTATGAGATTATGCAACTCCCGTTTACCGGAGGAACACTTTGGGTACTACCAAACGTCACAACGTAACTGGGTGATTATAAAGGAGTACTACAGGTGTCTCCAATGGTAGATGTTGGGTTGGCGTATTTCGAGATTAGGGTTTGTCACTCCGATTGTCGGAGAGGTATCTCTGGGCCCTCTCGGTAATACACATCACATAAAGCCTTGCAAGCATAATAACTAAGATGTTAGTTATGAGATGATGTATTATGGAACGAGTAAAGAGACTTGCCAGTAACGAGATTGAACTAGGTATTGGATACCGACGATCGAATCTCGGGCAAGTAACATACCGATGGCAAAGGGAACAACGTATGTTGTTATGCGGTCTGACCGATAAAGATCTTTGTAGAATATGTAGGAGCCAATATGGGCATCCAGGTCCCGCTATTGGTTATTGACCGGAGACATGTCTCGGTCATGTCTACATTGTTCTCGAACCGTAGGGTCCGCACGCTTACCGTTACGATGACAGTTATTATGAGTTTATGCATTTTGATGTACCGAAGGTTGTTCGGAGTCCCAGATGTGATCACGGACATGACGAGGAGTCTCGAAATGGTCGAGACGTAAAGATTGATATATTGGAAGCCTATGTTTGGACATCGGAAGTGTTCCGGGTGAAATCGGGATTCTACCGGAATACCGGGAGGGTTACCGGAACCCCCCGGGAGGCAAATGGGCCTATTGGGCCTTAGTGGAAAAGTGAAAGGGGCTGCCCACAAGGGCTGCGCACCTCCCCCCTTTCCCTAGTCCTATTAGGACTAGGAGAAGGGGCCGGCCCCCCTCTTTCTCTCTTCTCTTTGGAGAATCCTATTAGGAATAGGATTGGGGGGGGGGAGTCCTACTCCCGGTAGGAGTAGGACTCCTCCTGCGCCCCTCTCCTTGGCCGGCCGAACCCCTCCCCCTGCTCCTTTATATACGGGGGCAGGGGGCAGCCCATAGACACACAAGTTGATCATTGTTGATCGTTCCTTAGCCGTGTGCGGTGCCCCCTGCCACCAAATTCCACCTCGGTCATATCGTTGTAGAGCTTAGGCGAAGCCCTGCGTCGGTAGTACATCAAGATCGTCACCACACCGTCGTGCTGACGGAACTCTTCCTCGACGCTTTGCTGGATCGGAGCCCGAGGATCGTCATCGAGCTGAACGTGTGCTAAGAACTCGGAGGTGCCGGAGTAACGGTGCTTGGATCGGTCGAATCGGGAAGAAGACGTACGACTACTTCCTCTACGTTGTGTCAACGCTTCCGTTGCGATCTACAAAGGTACGTAGATCAGACTCTCCCCCTTGTTGCTATGCATCACCATGACCTTGCGTGTGCGTAGGAAAATTTTCGAAATTACTACGTTCCCCAACAGTGGCATCCGAGCCAGGTTTTTATGGTTTGATGTTATTTGCACGAGTAGAACACAAGTGAGTTGTGGGCGATACAAGTCATACTGCCTACCAGCATGTCATACTTTGGTTCGGCGGTATTGTTGGACGAGACGATCCGGACCAACCTTACGTGTACTCTTACGCGAGACCGGTTCCCTCGACGTGCTATGCACACAGATGGCTTGCGGAAGACTATCTCTCCAACTTTAGTTGAACCAAGTGTGGCTACGCCCGGTCCTTGAGAAGGTTAAAACGGAGTCTATTTGACAAACTATCGTTGTGGTTTTGATGCGTAGGTGAGATGAGTTCTTACTTAAGCCCGTAGCAGCCACGTAAAACTTGCAACAACAAAGTAGAGAACGTCTAACTTGTTTTTGCAGGGCATGTTGTGATGTGATATGGTCAAGGCATGATGCTGATTTTATTGTATGAGATGATCATGTTTTGTAACCAAGTTATCGGCAACTGGCAGGAGCCATATGGTTGTCGCTTTATTGTATGCAATGCAATCGCGATGTAATACTTTACTTTATTACTAAGCGGTAGTGATAGTCGTGGAAGCTTAAGATTGGCGAGACGACAACGATGCTACGATGGAGATCAAGGTGTCGCGCCGGTGACGATGGTGATCATGACGGTGCTTCGGAGATGGAGATCACAAGCACAAGATGATGATGGCCATATCATATCACTTATATTGATTGCATGTGATGTTTATCCTTTTATGCATCTTATCTTGCTTTGATTGACGGTAGCATTATAAGATGATCTCTCACTAAATTATCAAGAAGTGTTCTCCCTGAGTATGCACCGTTGCCAAAGTTCGTCATGCCCAGACACCACGTGATGATCGGGTGTGATAAGCTCTACGTCCATCTACAACGGGTGCAAGCCAGTTTTGCACACGCAGAATACTCAGGTTAAACTTGACGAGCCTAGCATATGCAGATATGGCCTCGGAACACAGAGACCGAAAGGTCGAGCGTGAATCATATAGTAGATATGATCAACATGACGATGTTCACCATTGAAAACTACTCCATCTCACGTGATGATCGGTTATGGTTTAGTTGATTTGGATCACGTGATCACTTAGAGGATTAGAGAGATGTCTATCTAAGTGGGAGTTCCTAAGTAATTTGATTAACTGAACTTAAACTTATCATGAACTTAGTACCTGATAGTATCTTGCTTGTTTATGTTGATTGTAGATAGATGGCTCGTGCTATTGTTCCGTTGAATTTTAATGCATTCCTTGAGAAAGCAAAGTTGAAAGATGATGGTAGCAATTACACGGACTGGGTCCGTAACCTGAGGATTATCCTCATTGCTGCACAGAAGAATTACGTCCTGGAAGCACCGCTAGGTGCCAGGCCTGCTGCTGGAGCAACGCCAGATGTTATGAACGTCTGGCAGAGCAAAGCTGATGACTACTCGATAGTTCAGTGTGCCATGCTTTACGGCTTAGAATCGGGACTTCAACGACGTTTTGAACGTCATGGAGCATATGAGATGTTCCAGCAGTTGAAGTTAATATTTCAAGAAAATGCCCAAATTGAGAGATATGAAGTCTCCAATAAGTTCTATAGCTGCAAGATGGAGGAGAACAGTTCTGTCAGTGAGCATATACTCAAAATGTCTGGGTATAATAATCACTTGATTCAGATGGGAGTTAATCTTCCAGATGATTGCGTCATTGACAGAACTCTCCAATCACTGCCACCAAGCTACAAGAGCTTCGTAATGAACTATAATATGCAAGGGATGAACAAGACTATTCCCGAGCTCTTCGCAATGCTGAAAGCTGCGGAGGTAGAAATCAAGAAGGAGCATCAAGTGTTGATGGTTAACAAAACCACTAGTTTCAAGAAAAAGGGCAAAGGGAAGAAGAAGGGAAACTTCAAGAAGAACAGCAAGCAAGTTGCTGCTCAGGAGAAGAAACCCAAGTCTGGACCTAAGCCTGAAACTGAGTGTTTCTACTGCAAGCAGACTGGTCACTGGAAGCGGAACTGCCCCAAGTATTTGGCGGATAAGAAGGATGGCAAGGTGAACAAAGGTATATGTGATATACATGTTATTGATGTGTACCTTACTAGAGCTCGCAGTAGCACCTGGGTATTTGATACTGGTTCTGTTGCTAATATTTGCAACTCGAAACAGGGACTACGGAATAAGCGGACGCTAGCAAAGGACGAGGTGACGATGCTCGTGGGAAACGGTTCCAAAGTCAATGTGATCGCGGTCGGCACGCTAACTCTACATCTACCTTCGGGATTAATATTAGACCTAAATAATTGTTATTTGGTGCCAGCGTTGAGCATGAACATTATATCTGGATCTTGTTTAATGCGAGACGGTTATTTATTTAAATCAGAGAATAATGGTTGTTCTATTTATATGAGTAATATCTTTTATGGTCATGCACCTTTGAAGAATGGTCTATTCTTGTTGAATCTCGATAGTAGTGATACACATATTCATAATGTAGAAGCCAAAAGATGCAGAGTTGATAATGATAGTGCAACTTATTTGTGGCACTGCCGTTTAGGTCATATCGGTGTAAAGCGCATGAAGAAACTCCATACTGATGGGCTTTTGGAACCACTTGATTATGAATCACTTGGTACTTGCGAACCGTGCCTCATAGGCAAGATGACTAAAACACCGTTCTCCGGTACTATGGAGAGAGCAACAGATTTATTGGAAATCATACATACCGATGTATGTGGTCCGATGAATATTGAGGCTCGTGGCGGATATCGTTATTTTCTCACCTTCACAGATGATTTGAGCAGATATGGGTATATCTACTTAATGAAACATAAGTCTGAAACATTTGAAAAGTTCAAGGAATTTCAGAGTGAAGTTGAAAATCATCGTAACAAGAAAATAAAGTTTCTACGATCTGATCGTGGAGGAGAATATTTGAGTTACGAGTTTGGTGTACATTTGAAAAATTGTGGAATAGTTTCGCAACTCACGCCACCCGGAACACCACAGTGTAATGGTGTGTCCGAACGTCATAATCGTACTTTACTAGATATGGTGCGATCTATGATGTCTCTTGCTGATTTACCGCTATCGTTTTGGGGTTATGGTTTAGAGACGGCCGCATTCACGTTAAATAGGGCACCATCAAAATCCGTTGAGACGACGCCTTATGAACTATGGTTTGGCAAGAAACCAAAGTTGTCGTTTCTTAAAGTTTGGGGCTGCGATGCTTATGTGAAAAAGCTTCAACCTGATAAGCTCGAACCCAAAGCGGAGAAATGTGTCTTCATAGGATACCCAAAGGAAACCATTGGGTATACCTTCTATCACAGATCCGAAGGCAAGACATTCGTTGCTAAGAATGGATCATTTCTAGAGAAGGAGTTTCTCTCGAAAGAAGTGAGTGGGAGGAAAGTAGAACTTGACGAGGTAACTGTACCTGCTCCCTTATTGGAAAATAGTACATCACAGAAAATTGTTTCTGCGACACCTATACCAATTAGTGAGGAAGCTAATGATGATTATCATGAAACTTCAGGACAAGATACTACTGAACCACGTAGATCAACCAGAGTGAGATCCGCACCAGAATGATACGGTAATCCAATTCTGGAAGTCATGCTACTAGATCATGATGAACCTACGAACTATGAAGAAGCGATGGTGAGCCCAGATTCCGCAAAGTGGCTTGAGGCCATGAAATCTGAGATGGGATCCATGTATGAGAACAAAGTATGGACTTTGGTTGACTTGCTCGATGATCGGCAAGCAATTGAGAATAAATGGATCTTCAAGAAAAAGACTGACGCTGACAGTAATGTTACTGTCTATAAAGCTCGACTTGTCGCAAAAGGTTTTCGACAAGTTCAAGGGGTAGACTACGATGAGACCATCTCACCCGTAGCAATGCTTAAATCTGTCAGAATCAAGTTAGCAATTGCCGCATTTTATGATTATGAAATATGGCAGATGGATGTCAAAACTGCATTCCTGAATGGATTTCTGGAAGAAGAGTTGTATATGATGCAACCAGAAGGTTTTGTTGATCCAAAGGGAGCTAACAAAGTATGCAAACCCCAGCGATCCATTTATGGACTGGTGCAAGCATCTCGGAGTTGGAATAAACGCTTTGATAGTGTGATCAAAGCATTTGGCTTTGTACAGACTTTTGGAGAAGCCTGTATTTACAAGAAAGTGAGTGGGAGCTCTGTAGCATTTCTGATATTATATGTGGATGACATATTGCTGATTGGAAATGATATAGAATTTCTAGATAGCATAAAGGGATACTTGAATAAAAGTTTTTCGATGAAAGACCTCGGGGAAGCTGCTTACATATTAGGCATAAAGATCTATAGAGATAGATCAAGACGCTTAATTGGACTTTCACAAAGCACATACCTTGACAAGATTTTGAAAAAATTCAAAATGGATCAAGCAAAGAAAGGGTTCTTGCCTGTGTTACAAGGTGTGAAGTGGAGTCAGACTCAATGCCCGACCACTGCAGAAGATAGAGAAAAAATGAAAGAAGTTCCCTATGCGTCAGCCATAGGCTCTATCATGTATGCAATGCTGTGTACCAGACCTGATGTGTGCCTTGCTATAAGTTTAGCAGGGAGGTACCAAAGTAATCCAGGAGTGGATCACTGGACAGCGGTCAAGAACATCCTGAAATACCTGAAAAGGACTAAGGATATGTTTCTCGTATATGGAGGTGACAAAGATCTCACCGTAAGAGGTTACGTTGATGCAAGCTTTGACACTGATCCGGACGATTCTAAATCGCAAACCGGATACGTGTTTACTTTAAACGGTGGAGCTGTCAGTTGGTGCAGTTCTAAACAAAGCGTCGTAGCGGGATCTGCATGTGAAGCGGAGTACATAGCTGCTTCGGAAGCAGCGAACGAAGGAGTCTGGATGAAGGAGTTCATGTCCGATCTAGGTGTCATACCTAGTGCATCGGGTCCAATGAAAATCTTTTGTGACAATACTGGTGCAATTGCTTTGGCAAAGGAATCCAGATTTCACAAAAGGACCAAACACATCAAGAGACGCTTCAACTCCATCCGGGATTTAGTCCAGGTGGGAGACATAGAGATTTGCAAGATACATACGGATCTGAATATTGCAGACCCGTTGACTAAGCCTGTTCCACGAGAAAAACATGATCAGCACCAAGGCTCCATGGGTGTTAGAATCATTACTGTGTAATCTAGATTATTGACTCTAGTGCAAGTGGGAGACTGAAGGAAATATGCCCTAGAGGCAATAATAAAGTTATTATTTATTTCCTTATATCATGATAAATGTTTATTATTCATGCTAGAATTGTATTAACCGGAAACATAATACATGTGTGAATACATAGACAAACAGAGTGTCACTAGTATGCCTCTACTTGACTAGCTCGTTAATCAAAGATGGTTATGTTTCCTAACCATGAACAAAGAGTTGTTATTTGATTAACGAGGTCACATCATTAGTTGAATGATCTGATTGACATGACCCATTCCATTAGCTTAGCACCCGATCGTTTAGTATGTTGCTATTGCTTTCTTCATGACTTATACATGTTCCTATAACTATGAGATTATGCAACTCCCGTTTACCGGAGGAACACTTTGGGTACTACCAAACGTCACAACGTAACTGGGTGATTATAAAGGAGTACTACAGGTGTCTCCAATGGTAGATGTTGGGTTGGCGTATTTCGAGATTAGGGTTTGTCACTCCGATTGTCGGAGAGGTATCTCTGGGCCCTCTCGGTAATACACATCACATAAAGCCTTGCAAGCATAATAACTAAGATGTTAGTTATGAGATGATGTATTACGGAACGAGTAAAGAGACTTGCCAGTAACAAGATTGAACTAGGTATTGGATACCGACGATCGAATCTCGGGCAAGTAACATACCGATGACAAAGGGAACAACGTATGTTGTTATGCGGTCTGACCGATAAAGATCTTCGTAGAATATGTAGGAGCCAATATGGGCATCCAGGTCCCGCTATTGGTTATTGACCGGAGACATGTCTCGGTCATGTCTACATTGTTCTCGAACCGTAGGGTCCGCACGCTTAACGTTACAATGACAGTTATTATGAGTTTATGCATTTTGATGTACCGAAGGTTGTTCGGAGTCCCAGATGTGATCACGGACATGACGAGGAGTCTCGAAATGGTCGAGACGTAAAGATTGATATATTGGAAGCCTATGTTTGGACATCGGAAGTGTTCCGGGTGAAATCGGGATTTTACCGGAATACCGGGAGGGTTACTGGAACCCCCCGGGAGGCAAATGGGCCTATTGGGCCTTAGTGGAAAAGTGAAAGGGGCTGCCCACAAGGGCTGCGCACCTCCCCCCTTTCCCTAGTCCTATTAGGACTAGGAGAAGGGGCCGGCCCCCCTCTTTCTCTCTTCTCTTTGGAGAATCCTATTAGGAATAGGATAGGGGGGGAGTCCTACTCCCGGTAGGAGTAGGACTCCTCCTGCGCCCCTCTCCCTGGCCGGCCGAACCCCTCCCCCTGCTCCTTTATATACGGGGGCATGGGGCAGCCCATAGACACACAAGTTGATCATTGTTGATCGTTCCTTAGCCGTGTGCGGTGCCCCCTGCCACCAAATTCCACCTCGGTCATATCGTTGTAGAGCTTAGGCGAAGCCCTGCATCGGTAGTACATCAAGATCGTCACCACGCCGTCGTGCTGACGGAACTCTTCCTCGACGCTTTGCTGGATCGGAGCCCGAGGATCGTCATCGAGCTGAACGTGTGCTAAGAACTCGGAGGTGCCGGAGTAACGGTGCTTGGATCGGTCGGATCGGGAAGAAGACGTACGACTACTTCCTCTACGTTGTGTCAACGCTTCCGTTGCGATCTACAAAGGTACGTAGATCAGACTCTCCCCCTCGTTGCTATGCATCACCATGACCTTGCATGTGCGTAGGAAAATTTTCGAAATTACTACGTTCCCCAACACATGGTTCATCCTTCGTACGGTAAACTGGAGAAACCTCCATACACGTTTCATCGTCATGCATGGCAGCGGAGTGTACTAGATATAGACCACATCCACTACGATGCAATGGATGGCTACCTTTGTTTCAATATCTACAAGGGTTGGATGAAGAGCAACAGCCAAGTATGCGGTTCAAGCAAAGAAGTATCGGCCAAGAGGAATAGGGACAAGGATGAAGTCGAGGACATGGACGAGGACTTCGAGTAAGGTGGCAGTGTCGTTGCTCATGGTGGTTCTAAACTTCTAATGCAGTGTCTACCAGATTAGTTGCATAGTTTAATTTTAGGTGTGCTTAGTTTAATTTGAGGGGTGTGTTGTGCTGAGCCCCCATCAGAACTATGTTATGTTTCTTCTCGTTACTTTAACTCTTTAGTATGTACATACTACTAGTATTACTTTAATAGAATTAGCACCCCAATTAAGCACGTACTAGCTTTTTTAATAGTACTATATGCATAATTTGGCAACAAGCGCTCTCTATATGTACCACCTTTTTTTAATTTCAATTTTTGCTCCATGGCGCAATCCATTGGTAGTACTACTGTACAAAAGTATACATTTTTTAAAAGGCTAGAGTACTGTTCATCACATTTTTAAATTCCTTAGCGAAGAACTACTAGCAGAGGAATAAGTACTCAAAAGTAAACATAACAGAATACAAGCATAGTCATCATGATGAAATGAAGACAGGCACAGAGTACAGGAGGCTTAAGCACATGATAACACAGGATGAAGACAAACAGACTGAAGAAATTGAACTGAGGAAATTGAGAAAGTCTTTAGTCAAAGTCTTCAAACACAGATATGAACAAGCACACAACTCAATGAAAGAGTTGAGGAAATGGAACCAGTAAGCTTGGTGAAGACAATGATTTGGTAGACCAGTTCCAACTGCTGTCTCAGTTGTACGTCTGGTTGGAGCGGTTGAGTATTTAAACTCGAGGACACACAGTCTCGGACACCCAGTCCTGAACACGTAGCTCAGGACACCCAGTCCTCACTGTATTCTCCTTGAACTAAGGTCACACAGACCTCGTCCAATCACTCGTGGTAAGTCTTCAAGCGACTTCCAAACCTTCACAAACTCGGTCACTTGGCGATCCACAATTCCTCTTGGATGCTCTAGACCATGACGCCTAACCGTCTGGAAGAAGCACAGTCTTCAAAGTTAACAAGCGTCGGATCCACGCAGGATCAATCTCTTCGGTGATGCTCAATCACTTGGGGTTTGTAGGTGTTTGGGTTTTTCCTCACTTGATGATTTTCGCTCAAAGTCCTCGGAGGATGGGTTGCTCTCAAATGACAAGTGTCAGTTTCTCTCGGAGCAGCCAACCAACTAGTGGTTGTAGGGGGCGGCTATTTATATCCTAGGGAGTATCCCGACATGATAAGACATAAATGCCCTTCAATGATATGACCGTTAGGTGGATAGATATTTTGGGACAGCTGGCGCATAGCACAGCAACGGTCGGAATTTTGAGTAGCAAAATCCTCAGGGCTATCATGTTCCTCACTGTGTAGGCAATCCGCACTGACGAATTCCTAACTCCTCAGTTAGGACAAATTCCTCAGAGACCAGAAGAACTTCGTCTCTATCTCTGAAGAAATTGACTGAACTGTATGAGATTTCCGATGGCTTCACTCGAAGGGATTGGTAGGTGTAGGATTTTGAGTTGAGCATCACATGGAAATTTTTCCTTAGTATTTACTCGACCCCCTTTAATAGTACGGTGTTTCCTATGACTCAAGAAAGAGAAAATGAAACTACGAAAACAAAAGTCTTCACGCTTCATGTTCCTCGAATGAATACCAAGTCTTCACGGTCACACCAATTTCTTCACTTTCAAAGTCTTCAGAAATCTTCAGAGATCCAAAGCCTTCAGTCAAAGAACTTCATTTTTAGGGGTCGACTTTCTCTGTAAATATCAAACTCCTCATAGACTTATAGACATGTGTACACTCACAAACGCATTAGTCCTTTAACCTATAAGTCTTCAATACACCAAAATCACTAAGGGGCACTAGATGCACTTACATCACATATATAGCCAGTTAAATTATCAACCTAGAACGATGTGCATGCCATGTAGTAAACCAATACGGAGGAAGTATAGTAAAAATGAGGTGATTTTACCGAGCGATCGGTGGGGGAGCATGGCTAGTCATGCGGTCCCACGTGTCATGATGTACTAAGGCGATGCGCGTGTCCCTCTTGAGGCAGAAGCAATACTTGTACGTTGTTTGAGATGATGGCGAACCGAAGTGTGAAATAATGGTTGCTTCGTCCGTCTGGGAAAGTACGGCATTGTGATTTGACGTCTCATTGATCATTACTACTACTGGGTCGGTACGAGTGGGGTGCGTCCCCCCTGCTGTTCTGCACTGTTATTTGGTGCTTGACACGTCGACTCGGTTGCTATATGTCCCACATGCCGGCGACAGGAAGTACAGAATTCATGAAAGGGAGTGTCGACGGAGGAGTATACTACAGAATTCATGAAAGGGAGCGACTTAGTTTTGGAAAAATCTGTTTTTACGGAGTACGTACCCACTAGGGTTTATAGGGCTCGTCTAAAAAACATTCGTTTTTCCGTTTGATAAGTCTCAGTTATACTATACTTGGAGTATTACCATTACATGTTGGATTTTGAGGTGCGTTAGATCACCCGACGCAAGTAGTGTCAAGAGGAAACTAACCAATGCATGTACAAGTTCATGGAAATTTAGTGGTCATTCATGCATTCATTCTAATTAATGCCTCGGTAAACATAACTTCTTGAGAAAAACGAGCGTACTAATTACTTGTGCAAACTACAAAATTAATTCGACCACTCACCGTCTACCTTGGTTGGAGAGATTTTGAAATTGAGCCATAATCTGGAAAGGAGGGAGTAGTAACTTTTGTCTCGATTACTATTTGTGGCCTTGTATAGATGCAAAATGTATTTTTTATAGTGGCCTTGTATAAATAAATGGAGGGAGTACTAACCAAAGTACGTAGTAGGGACGAGGAGTAAATGGAGGGAGTAGTAAAATTTTCTCCTCGTGCTGCGAGCCACCGCGCGCGTGGGCGAGGGAGCGGGCGTAAGATGTAGTAAGAAAGCTTCACCTCATCCTACGAGTCACCGCGCCTGTGGGCGGGGGAGACGGTGTACTAAGTAAGCTTCTCCTCGTTCTGCGAGTTGACGGGACACATCAAAAGTACTCCAGTGTATAGAGACTTGCCTCTAAGGTAGGCCCCACATGGTTTGCCTCTTTTTTTAATTTAACATAACGCGTCAAGTTGCAATTTGTTTGTTCACCCGTGGTAGACGATCCTCCCTCCACCAAGTGGACAACCAGTACACGTGCCCAATTACCACGTGGGCTGCCTTTTTCGTACAGAAATGAGCTCCACCGTGTACCTGCGCGGGTGTGGTTGGGAAAGAGACGGGAGTACGTGCGCCGTGTGTGCACCTCTTCTCTTTGTGCACGTCCCCCACCTACGTGGGTGTGTGTGAGAGAGATACAAACCTAGACATAATGCGTCGTCCATCCCCATGCCTCCGCCCAGTCCGACCACCAGTCACCACCACACACCACTCCTCCTCACCTGATCTCCCATCTTTCTCCCTCCATTTTTATATACAAGGGGCCACTGTCAAAATTACAATTTGCAGATATACAAGGCCACTAACACTAATCGATGCAATATTAATGGTGTTTGCCTCGTGGTACTAGCAAAGGAGGACATTAATTATCCCTTGCATGCATGCGGGAGTTTGTAAAAAAATGCATCTTGATGTTCCGTGCAATGCACGGGCATCTTGCTAGTCCATGAAAACAACACATGGCAAAATGCCACGGCGAACGAGGGATTTGAATATATTGGGAGGGGCTGTTTGGATCTTGCCCGGGGTAGCCAAAATATTGGCGACCCTTTTGTCCACCGGTGCCTTTGCCACCGATGAACGAGGAATGGCTCGGGTGCTCATGCTATCATGCATCCTCCAGCGCGCATGTTGGAGACGAGCTCGCACGAGCTGTGTTTTTTTGTCCCACAACACCGCCCGAGCCGCCCGCAGACCAACCGGCGACCCGCAAATTACACCATCCAATCGTAGCCGCACACATTATGACCGCAACTCAGCCAACCGGACGAAATTCACGCAAACACGTAGACAAACTGATATTTCATATAAACAACGACGGAAATCATATAAAATATCGGATTTTCATTCAAACATGATAGATTTCATTACATTCAAATGAACTATGCGGTGCTAGTTCTGGACAGAACAGGTATATAATACCTGGCCTAAATGGTCGCCCGCCGATTTATTTGTGTTCCTCATGTCCGGCAGCACGATCACCGGACTGCCGGGAGCCCCGGAGGTATATGCTTCAGCGCAAAGGACGGCTCGCTTCCCTACTGTCCAACTAATATCATTGGCTGGTGCCGAAGATGATGGTGGTCGGCACCGGTTCGAGTTCATCACCGGCCACTACTTCGCCATGGCCGGGACCGGCTCGAGTTCATCCAAACATTCCCCTCTTCCGTGGAGCCCATGCGGGGTCGACGAAGGTCCTCGCAAAAAAAGGATCCGGCAAGACACCTGTTGTGTATGCCGGCGTCGCCTCCGCGGTGGCCTTCATGGGACCCAAGCGGCGGTGACCTCCCGTGTTCTACTTCTCCTTGATGATGGTGGCAGACGCGGAGGCGCTGGCCACCGACTCGTCGCTCTCCGCGCATCCGGCTTCTGTCGCTGCTTGCATGGTGCGGCCGCCGGCTGTAACATCCCAAATTTTCAATTTGGAATGTTATACAATAGATCATTATTGCATATCATATTTTATTGCATTTTGGTTGATCCAGAAATTTCACGCAACTCAAGGACCCTCGGAGAGAGTTGGGGATTTCGATATTTTCATATTTGAGTTCTCTGAAATTTTGAAAATAGGATCATTTGATTTTATTTATTTTATCTTCAATTATTTCTATTATAAAAATATGAGAGAGGGAATAAAATGACTTTCCCAAAGTAAAGAAATATTGAGGATTTAGTAATAAAATCAAATAATATTTTATTTTGGTTTTATTTGCTATTTTATTTGAAGTTAGGAAAAATGCGCGTTTTTCAAAATTGCATTTAGGCCCCAAATAAATGGTCATCCTGTGCGGCTTGAGGGGGTGTTTGGTTCAGGGACTTTTTAGTCCCAGAGACTAGAAAAAGTCCCTAGGAACCAAACGGGAGGGACTTTTTCTACACGGACTAGAAAAAGACTCTACTGGAGAGTCTTTTTTGATTAGTCCCTGGGACTAGAAAAAGTCCTAGGACTTCTGAACCAAACACCCCCTAATTTTAGAAGTCGGGGAAAATTTATTTTGGGATTTTTGGAGTCTGTTTAATATTCCTTTTCCTTTTCTTTTCTGAGCATAATTATTTAAAAAAAGTTCTGAACCGACCTTGGGCCGTGTCCGGCCAGGACTCCGCCTGGCCGGGGGGCTTTATAAAGCGCCACCCCGGGCGCCTCCAACCCAAGCCGCGCCCCAAGCCCAAGCCGCGGCCGCCGCCCTAGCCACCCGCCGCCGCCGAAGCTCGCCGCCGACAAGGTCGATCTCACCGCCGCCGGTTTTTTTTAGAAAAAACTGTTGGTTTTCGCCGGTTTTTTTTTTGGTTTTTTTAGATTCGTTTTTTTGATAGATCGGTTTTATTTCTCGGTTTAGTTTAATTAGCGAGCAATCGCTCGTTCATTCATTTTAGCAAACGCGTTCTTCGTTTAGATCCAGATAACAAACGTTCGTTAATCTGTTCTTCGTTTTTCTTTTTCTCAGATTAAATCCGCGATTTTTCTGATCGTGATTCCTGATCCGATTTTCGTTTTAGTATAACTTTTCGCTCGTTTGTCGGAATCAGGCGATTCAAGTGCCTGGAGTTTCGTCTCGAAACCCTCTTTCCGTTTAACCAACTCAAACAAGTTTTTGCCTCTGTAAAATTTGACCTAGATCCAGAATAGTAAACGAAGCTTGTTTCTTTTGCCGTTTGACTTTCGTTGCTTCTTTCGGTTTGATTCTTTTTGCCAACCGGAGTTCTTAAGTTGAACTTTCTGGTTAGATCTCTTATTTGATTTTTACCTGTGCATTAGATGATTACTTATTGTATGCTTGTTTGTTTGCGATAGAGTACCCAGAGTGCGCCGCTTGCTACTTCGAATCGCTAGGTTTTGCGGATCATTAGCAAGGCAAGTAACACTTTGATCATACTTCCTATTACCCAGTTTTCATTGCATTAGATCAATCCTCAAACATTGCATGATTACGATCTAATGAAATTGTGGGTTCGGGAAGTAGATGAGGTAGTACCTATTACCTATTATTATCAAACCTTTGGGAGTTACTTCTACGTTTGCTTATATTGCTATGCTATGCTAGTAGACGTGGATTGGGTGAGTGTATCCATGACAGATGTGAGATTGTTAAATTAATGGTTTATCTAAGGTGGCAACTCAAACACACATCTGGGTGGATTGAGGCACCTGGGTATTCCAGCGATTGCCTATTTTCTTTTGGACCGCCATCCAGGCTCAAAGGGATCATGAGATTATTCATGCTAGAAACTTCCGTGTGCAGCCACAAGCTAGTATGGGCTCTAGCATAGTTGATTAAGTCGTGTGAACTCTTACAGTGGTAGACTAGCAGATGTAGGGGAAAGTAGGTGTAATGGTCTATCCGATCGTAAGGTGCTAGCGCTTCTGAAAGACTATGTCTCGGTCATCCGTTTCTCAAACACCATGTAGTGCGAGAATCCCAACGGAGGAGATCGAGTCTCGTGGAGAAAAGTGCGCAAACCTCTACAGAGTGTATAAACTAATCATGGTTAGCTGTGTCCCCGGTTATGGACAACTTGAGTATCTAGTACTTGGATTATCATGTGAATCTCATCATGTTACTCTAATTAATTTTGTTGGGTTTTAATGATGATGCTTAATTGGGATTGAGATGGTGTCTACACTCTCAATGTTTAACAACCACCTTGATAGTTAAATAAAATTTATTCCTTTGCAGTAGGGAAAAATTGGCTTTACACAAAAATGTAACCATAGAGCTTTCCGCCAGCCAAATATGCATGTAGTATAGTCTTATTTTTTTCATTGCTCTCTATCTGTTACATTGCCAGCATATTCCATGTGCTGACCCGTTTCGGGCTGCAACGTTCATGTTGTAGACTTTTCAGACGACGAGTAAGGTGCTTTTAGGTCATGGTTCTATACTCAGTGATGCCGTTGGAGTTGATGGACACACTTATCTTCCAAGTGTTCCGCTGTTATCATTATTAGATGGCCTTAAGCCATATTTATTGTAATAAGTTATCTTTCGAGACTCGCGATGTAATAAGTGTGTGATTGCAACTCTGCTATAAATACTTCAAGTATTGTGTGGTGTCAGCATTACTGATCCAGGGATGACACCGGAGCACAGAGATTGGACCATTTGAGGTCTGGTCGCTACAAGATGGTATCAGAGCACACGCTGACTATAGGACACGATCACTAAGCTAAAGCCCTGGATCACTACTCAATCTTCTCATTCTGACTCCTCATCTTTTCTACTCTTTTAGGATGGCGGATGCAAGGAACAAGTTCACGCAACCGAATGAAGATACACCCTTTGGACATCACTTGAAGGAAGTCACTAGATATCTGAACATAGGAGTACCAAGCTTCACCGGAACCAACAACGCCACTCTACCTAAAGAGGAGCGCTGGATGATTCAAGTTCAAGTTCTAGGAAGGACGTTCATGCCAGTCACTGAGCCCATAGAGTTTTCCTTTGATGCACCAACCTGGAGTCTAGGAAAGAGCATGGCATCTCACATCGCCATGGGAAGTTGTCGGTGTCAAAACCGGCGGATCTCGGGTAGGGGGTCCCGAACTGTGCGTCTAGGCCGGATGGTAACAGGAGGCAGGGGACACAATGTTTTACCCAGGTTTAGACCCTCTTGATGGAGGTAAAACCCTACATCCTGCTTGATTAATATTGATGATATGGGTAGTACAAGAGTAGATCTACCACGAGATCAGAGAGGCTAAACCCTAGAAGCTAGCTTATGGTATGATTGTTGTTGTAGTTGTTGTGTCCTACAAACTAAAACTCTCCGGTTTATATAGACACCGGAGAGGGTTAGGGTTACACAAGGTCAGTTACAAAGGAGGAGATATCCATATCCGTATTGCCTAGCTTGCCTTCCACGCTAAGTAGAGTCCCATCCGGACACGAGACGAAGTCTTCAATCTTGTATCTTCATAGTCCAACAGTCCGGCCAAAGGATATAATCCGGCTGTCCGGAGACCCCCTAATCCAGGACTCCCTCAGTAGCCCCTGAACCAGGCTTCAAGGACGATGAGTCCGGCGCGCAGTATTGTCTTCGGCATTGCAAGGCGGGTTCCTTCTCCGAATATATCACAGAAGAATTTGAATACAAGGATAGTGTCCAACCCTGCAAAATAAGTTCCACCTACCACCGTAGAGAATAATATTTCCACAAATCTTAATCTGCTGACATGTTTTGGCAACATGACATTATGCCATTGCCCGGTGCTTATTCGAACCGTTTTTCTTCAACCAGCTCCACACATAACGCAAGGCGGTTTCTTGACACGTCTTGTCAAAGCAGAGATCGTGTTCCCCCAATTATGGGATTCTCATTAATACGGTCGTGGGTAACCCAACCGTGTCTAGGACTCCTAGATTATAAGCAAGTCCAAACGGCCACGGTGAGGACGCTTGATATTCACCCTCTTTATAAAGGGACAAGGTTTTCGCTTTTTCCCTCTCGTGCTCAATCGAATCCCTCCCCCACCTCGAGTTCAAACACCCAAAGCCTAGGTCAGGTGCTCTGGATCTTTAATCATGTCCGGATCTAGCCTTCAAGGCCGATGGATGCCCTCCTCCGTCACGGAAGAGGATATCAAGAAGTTGAGGGAGGCCAGATACCTGACCGCCGAGGTTTCGCATCGGCTGCCTGCTCGAGGGCAGGTCGTCCCTACTCCCGAACCCAACGAGAACGTCGTGTTCGTCTCCCACTTCCTCCGAGGCCTAGGCCTCACTCTGGATCCATTTGTCAGGGGTTTGATGTTCTATTACGGGCTAGATTTCCATGATCTAGCTCCGGACTCCTTTCTCCACATCTCGACATTTATTGTCGTGTGTGAGGCCTTCCTCCGCATTACCCCTCACTTCGGCCTGTCGCTCAAGACCTTTGAAGTGAAGCCGAAGATGATCGAGGGGCAACATGCAGCGTGCGGAGGCGCTTCAATAAGCAAGATGGCGGGAGCTCCGTGGACGAAAGGTTCCTTTCCAGAGGTGCCCGGATTATGGCAACGGGAGTGGTTTTACATCGCGCCCCCCAGAAGTGCCGAGTGGGCGGCTGCCCCCGCTTTCCGCTCAGCCCCCCCCCCCCCCCACAACTGATGTCATGGATTAGCAGAGGACCGAGCTGGGGTCAAGCCAAGGACGTGCCTATACTGCAAAGCCGCATTCAAGATCTCTTCAAGGGAGATTTTATTTTGGTTGTGGTTGTGCAAGTTATGCTGGTTCGTCGAGTCCAGCCCTGCAAACGCCGGCCCCTTCGCTTATGGGAGTTCAACCCAGAAGGACCGCGTGCTATTCAAAGTTTCCCTAGCCTGATGCACGAGGAAATGTATAAGTCATTCTTCGGACCTCAAATAGAGTGTCCGGATACTACCGAGGACGTGGGCCTAAGCAGTAACCGCGTCACCGAACAAGTAAGTAATCCTCTAGCCGAACACACCGTCTTTTATTCATCATGACGCCATCTCTGAGAAATCGCTCTTTGACCAGGACTGGCTAACAAAAGCGAAGATGATTCAGTGTTCGACCCCCCTCCCTGAGGGTTTGGAAAATCCGGTGCTGGAAAAGATGCTCGAGCTTGCACCTTGCCTGGAGCCCTCGAAGGAAGATACAGGGGGAATAATATGGGTGAAAGCGGGCCCCCATCGCTGTCAGTTCCAACCGAGGGAATGAGCGCCTCCATAAAGGAGGATAACCGAGGGAGGAAGAGGACTGCTTCTGAGGATTTGGAAGCCGAGGCCTCCAAACGAGAGAAGAAGTCTCCAACAGAGGGTCCTACCTCGAGGGGTGCTCTTGCCGCACAAAGTCCGCAGGAGGATCAGCCCTCCAACGAGTCGTAAGTGATTCAAAAAATACTTTAATAGTGAAGGTATACTACCTTTCCTCTGAGGAGAATAACCGCCGCATATATCATGCAGTTCAGGTCTTAGCCCTTCTCAGCTGAGCTCGTCTTCGGGGGATCTTCTTCTAGAGATGATGGAGAGCGAAACGCCTCCCCCGGACTCCTCCGCTCAAGAAGCGGGTGACCCCGAAGTGTCGTCACGGAGGGCCTCTCCGGATCCAGTGAGGCCAGAAGATAATCGCATAGTCACCCGAAGTCCCCAACGTCCGGCTCTCGAAGAGAGCAAACAAAAGAGTCCGGCACCATCTGGTATGCGGCTTGATGGATGGTGGCAGTGGTTTGAACATATTGTATGCTGAGACATTGAAAGGGATGGGCATTCCGATGTCCAGACTCAGTGCCAGCAACATGAGTTTCCATGGAGTCATTCCTGGGAAGAAGGCTGAATCACTCGGCCAGATTGCTCTTGATGTGGTTTTCGGTGATTCCAAGAATTACCGCAAAGAGAAGTTGACATTTGAAGTTGTAGACTTCCAGAGTGCCTACCACGCTATTTTGGGCAGGCCGGCTTATGCACGCTTCATGGCCTGACCATGTTATGTGTATCTCAAATTGAAGATGCCTGGCCCCAAAGGTGTGATCACTATTACGGGCAATCGGAAGAAAGCGGAAGAATGTTTTCAGAAAGGTTCGAAGATCGCCGATACTCAGATGGCAGTGGTGGAGCTGCAGGAATACCAGAAGACTGCAGACGCGAGTGATTTGTTGCGAGCCAAGAAGCCCACTACAGAGTCAGCTTTTCAGTCGACTGGCGATACAAAGAAAGCTCACATCCACCCGACCGACCCCAGCGCTGCTCCAACTCATATCTCGACAACACTCGACTCCAAATAGGAAGAAGCGCTCATCCAGTTCCTCCGTGAGAACTGGGACATTTTCGCATGGAAGCCCTCTGACATGCCGGGTGTTCCCAGGGAGCTGGCTGAGCACCGCCTAAGAGTCGACTCAAAAGTAAAACCTGTCAAGGAACATCTCTGACGGTCCGCCATCCAGAAGAGAAAGGCCATTGGCGAAGAGCTGGCTCGGCTCTTAGCGGCGGAGTTCATCCGAGAAATCTACCACTCCAAGTGGCTCGCCAATGTTGTCATGGTCCCCAAGAAGGACAAGTCACTTCGCATGTGCATTGACTTTAAACATATCAATCGTGCATGTCCGAAAGATCATTTTCCTCTCCCCCGCATCGACCAGATAGTCGACTCGACTGCGGGATGTGAGTGACTGTCTTTTTAGACGCCTATTCTGGGTACCATCAGATCCGTCTGTATGGGCCTGACGAGATCAAAACAGCTTTCATCACTCCATTCGGGTGCTTCTGTTATGTTACCATGCCATTTGGCCTCAAGAATTCCGGAGCCACATTCATGAGGATGATTCAGAAGTGTTTGCTCACCTAAATCAGTCGGAATGTGGAGGCGTACATGGATGATATTGTGGTCAAGTCACGGAAGGGTTCCGACCTGTTGACTGACCTTGCTGAAACCTTTGCCAACCTTAGAAGGTTTGATATCAAGCTTAATCCATCAAAATGCACATTCGGGGTTCCTGGCAGAAAGTTACTCGGTTTTCTCGTTTCCGAACGGGGAATCTACGCCAATCCAGAAAAAGTCGGTACTATACTCCGAATGAAAAGTCCTGTGCGAGTGCACGATGTTCAGAAGCTTACTGGTTGCTTGGCCGCCCTAAGTCGATTCATATCTCGTCTCGGTGAAAAGGCATTGCCTCTTTACCGATTGATGAAGAAGTCTGACAAGTTCGACTGGACTCCTGAAGCTGACGCAACATTCGCAGAGCTCAAAGCTCTGCTCTCCACCTAGCCGGTGCTTGCTGCCCCAATCAGCAAGGAGCCTTTGCTGCTTTACATTGCAGCCACAGGACAAGTCGTCAGTACGGTACTTACGGTCGAGTGGGAAGAAGAAGGGAAAACCTTCAAAGTTCAGCGCCTAGTGTATTATATTTCTGAAGTCTTGACCCCATCGAAGCAAAAATATCCTCATTATCAGAAGCTCGTATATGGGATTTATATGACCACAAAGAAAGTTGCCCACTACTTCTCTGATCATTCCATTACAGTCGTCAGCGACGCTCCGTTGTCGGAGATCTTGCATAACAGGGATGCAACTGGTCGAGTGGCAAAATGGGCGATTGAACTCCTTCCTCTAGATATCAAGTTTGAGGCAAAGAAAGCTATCAAGTCCCAGGCAATCGTGGATTTTGTCGCCGAGTGGATTGAACAGCAACTGCCGACTCAGGTTCACTCAGAGCATTGGACCATGTTCTTTGACGGTTCCAAGATGCTAAATGGTTCCGGCGCTAGAGTGGTGTTGGTCTTGTTGGGGAACGTAGTAATTTCAAAATTTTCCTACGCACACGCAAGATCATGGTGATGCATAGAAACGAGAGGGGAGAGTGTTGTCTACGTACCAACGCAGACCGACTGCGGAAGCGATCACACAACGTAGAGGAAGTAGTCGTACGTCTTCCCGATCCGACCGATCCAAGCACCGTTACTCCGGCACCTCCGAGTTCTTAGCACATGTTCAGCTCGATGACGATCCTCGGGCTCCGATCCAGCAAAGCATCGAGGAAGAGTTCCGTCAGCACGACGGCGTGATGACGATCTTGATGTACTACCGACGCAGGGCTTTGCCTAAGCACTGCAACAATATGATCGAGGTGGAATTTGGTGGCAGGGGGCACCGCACACGCCTAAGGAACGATCACCAAGGATCAACTTGTGTGTCTAGAGGTGCCCCCTGCCCCTGTATATAAAGGAGCCAAGGGGGAGGGGTGCGCCGGCCAGGGAGAGGGCGCAGGAGGAGTCCTACTCCCACCGGGAGTAGGACTCCCCCCCAATCCTAGTTGGACTAGGTTTCCCAAAGGGGGAAAGAGAGAGAGGGGGCCGGCCCATTCTCCTAGTCCTAATAGGACTAAGGGAAGGGGGCGCACGCGGCCACCTATGGGCTGCCCCTTTTCTCCTTTCCACTAAGGCCCATGAAGGCCCATATGGTTCCCGGGGGGTTCCGGTAACCTCCCGGTAATCCGGTAAAATCCCGATTTCACCCGGAACACTTCCGATATCCAAATATAGGCTTCCAATATATCAATCTTTATGTCTCGACCATTTCGAGACTCCTCGTCATGTCCGTGATCACATCCGGGACTCTGAACTACCTTCGGTACATCAAAATGCATAAACTCATAATAACTGTCATCGTAACGTTAAGCGTGCGGACCCTACGGTTCGAGAACAATGTAGACATGACCGAGACACATCTCCGGTCAATAACCAATAGCGGGACCTGGATGCCCATATTGGCTCCTACATATTCTATGAAGATCTTTATCGGTCAGACCGCATAACAACATACGTTGTTCCCTTTGTCATCGGTATGTTACTTGCCCGAGATTCGATCGTCGGTATCCAATACCTAGTTCAATCTCGTTACCAGCAAGTCTCTTTACTCGTTCCGTAATACATCATCTCACAACTAACATCTTAGTTAATGCTTGCAAGGCTTATGTGATGTGTATTACCGAGAGGGCCCAGAGATACCTCTCCGACAATCGGAGTGACAAATCCTATTCTCGAAATACGCCAACCCAACATCTACCATTGGAAACACCTGTAGTACTCCTTTATAATCACCCAGTTACGTTGTGACGTTTGGTAGCACCCAAAGTGTTCCTCCGGCAAACGGGAGTTGCATAATCTCATAGTCATAGGAACATGTATAAGTCATGAAGAAAGCAATAGCAACATACTAAACGATCGGGTGCTAAGCTAATGGAATGGGTCATGTCAATCAGATCATTCAACTAATGATGTGACCTCGTTAATCAAATAACAACTCTTTGTTCATGGTTAGGAAACATAACCATCTTTGATTAACGAGCTAGTTAAGTAGAGGCATACTAGTGACACTCTGTTTGTCTATGTATTCACACATGTATTATGTTTCCGGTTAATACAATTCTAGCATGAATAATAAACATTTATCATGATATAAGGAAATAAATAATAACTTTATTATTGCCTCTAGGGCATATTTCCTTCAGTCTCCCACTTGCACTAGAGTCAATAATCTAGATTACACAGTAATGATTCTAACACCCATGGAGCCTTGGTGCTGATCATGTTTTGCTCGTGGAAGAGGCTTAGTCAATGGGTCTGCAACATTCAGATCCGTATGAATCTTGCAAATCTCTATGTCTCCCACCTGGACTAGATCCCGGATGGAGTTGAAGCGTCTCTTGATGTGTTTGGTCCTTTTGTGAAATCCGGATTCCTTTGCTAAGGCAATTGCACCAGTATTATCACAAAAGATTTTCATTGGACCCGATGCACTAGGTATGACACCTAGATCGGATATGAACTCCTTCATCCAGACTCCTTTGTTCGCTGCTTCCAAAGCAGCTATGTACTCCGCTTCACATGTAGATCCCGCTACGACGCTTTGTTTAGAACTGCACCAACTGACAGCTCCACCGTTTAAAGTAAACACGTATCCTGTTTGCGATTTAGAATCGTCCGGATCAGTGTCAAAGCTTGCATCAACGTAACCTCTTATGGTGAGCTCTTTGTCACCTCCATATACGAGAAACATATCCTTAGTCCTTTTTAGGTATTTCAGGATGTTCTTGACCGCTGTCCAGTGATCCATTCCTGGATTACTTTGGTACCTCCCTGCTAAACTTATAGCAAGGCACACATCAGGTCTGGTACACAGCATTGCATACATGATAGAGCCTATGGCTGAAGCATAGGGAACATCTCTCATTTTCTCTCTATCTTCTGCAGTGGTCGGGCATTGAGTCTGACTCAACTTCACTCCTTGTAACACAAGCAAGAACCCTTTCTTTACTTGATCCATTTTGAACTTCTTCAAAATCTTGTCAAGGTATGTGCTTTGTGAAAGTCCAATTAAGCGTCTTGATCTATCTCTATAGATCTTTATGCCTAATATGTAAGCAGCTTCCCCGAGGTCTTTCATCGAAAAACTTTTATTCAAGTATCCCTTTATGCTATCCAGAAATTCTATATCATTTCCAATCAGCAATATGTCATCCACATATAATATCAGAAATGCTACAGAGCTCCCACTCACTTTCTTGTAAATACAGGCTTCTCCAAAAGTCTGTATAAAACCAAATGCTTTGATCACACTATCAAAGCATTTATTCCAACTCCGAGAGGCTTGCACCAGTCCATAAATGGATCGCTGGAGCTTGCACACTTTGTTAGCTCCCTTTGGATCGAGAAAACCTTCTGGTTGCATCATATACAACTCTTCTTCCAGAAATCCATTCAGGAATGCAGTTTTGACATCCATCTGCCAAATTTCATAATCATAAAATGCGGCAATTGCTAACATGATTCTGACAGACTTAAGCATCGCTACGGGTGAGAAGGTCTCATCGTAGTCAACCCCTTGAACTTGTCGAAAACCTTTTGCGACAAGTCGAGCTTTATAGACAGTAATATTACCATCAGCGTCAGTCTTTTTCTTGAAGATCCATTTATTCTCAATTGCTTGCCGATCATCGGGCAAGTCAACCAAAGTCCATACTTTGTTCTCATACATGGATCCCATCTCAGATTTCATGGCTTCAAGCCACTTTGCGGAATATGGGCTCACCATCGCTTCTTCATAGTTCGTAGGTTCATCATGATCTAGTAGCATGACTTCCAGAATTGGATTACCGTACCACTCTGCTGCGGATCTCACTCTGGTTGATCTACGGGGTTCAGTAGTATCTTGTCCCGAAGTTTCATGATCATCATCATTAGCTTCCTCACTAATTGGTATAGGTGTCGCAGAAATAGTTTTCTGTGACGTACTATTTTCCAATAAGGGAGCAGGTACAGTTACCTCGTCAAGTTCTACTTTCCTCCCACTCACTTCTTTCGAGAGAAACTCCTTCTCTAGAAATGATCCATTCTTAGCAACGAATGTCTTGCCTTCGGATCTGTGATAGAAGGTGTACCCAACAGTCTCCTTTGGGTATCCTATGAAGACACATTTCTCCGCTTTGGGTTCGAGCTTATCAGGTTGAAGCTTTTTCACATAAGCATCGCAGCCCCAAACTTTAAGAAACAACAACTTTGGTTTCTTGCCAAACCATAGTTCATAAGGCGTCGTCTCAACGGATTTTGATAGTGTCCTATTTAACGTGAATGCGGCCGTCTCTAAAGCATAACCCCTAAACGATAGCGGTAAATCAGTAAGAGACATCATAGATTGCACCATATCTAGTAAAGTACAATTACGACGTTCGGACACACCATTACTCTTTGGTGTTCCGGGTGGCGTGAGTTGCGAAACTATTCCACAATTTTTCAAATGTATACCAAACTCGTAACTCAAATATTCTCCTCCACGATCAGATCGTAGAAACTTTATTTTCTTGTTACGATGATTTTCAACTTCACTCTGAAATTCTTTGAACTTTTCAAATGTTTCAGACTTGTGTTTCATTAAGTAGATATATCCATATCTGCTTAAATCATCCGTGAAGGTGAGAAAATAACGATATCCGCCACGAGCCTCAATATTCATCGGACCACATACATCGGTATGTATGATTTCCAACAGATCTGTTGCTCTCTCCATAGTACCGGAGAACGGTGTTTTAGTCATCTTGCCTATGAGGCACGGTTCGCAAGTACCAAGTGATTCATAATCAAGTGGTTCCAAAAGCCCATCAGTATGGAGTTTCTTCATGCGCTTTACACCGATATGACCTAAACGGCAGTGCCACAAATAAGTTGCACTATCATTATCAACTCTGCATCTTTTGGTTTCAACATTATGAATATGTGTATCACTACTATCGAGATTCATCAAAAATAGACCACTCTTCAAAGGTGCATGACCATAAAAGATATTACTCATATAAATAGAACAACCATTATTCTCTGATTTAAATGAATAACCGTCTCGCATTAAACAAGATCCAGATATAATGTTCATGCTCAATGCTGGCACCAAATAACAATTATTTAGGTCTAATATTAATCCCGAAGGTAGATGTAGAGGTAGCGTGCCGACCGCGATCACATCGACTTTGGAACCGTTTCCCACGCGCATCGTCACCTCGTCCTTTGCTAGTGTCCGCTTATTCCGTAGTCCCTGTTTCGAGTTGAAAATATTAGCAATAGAACCAGTATCAAATACCCAGGTGCTACTACGAGCTCTAGTAAGGTACACATCAATAACATGTATATCACATATACCTTTGTTCACCTTGCCATCCTTCTTATCCGCCAAATACTTGGGGCAGTTCCGCTTCCAGTGACCAGTCTGCTTGCAGTAGAAGCACTCAGTTTCAGGCTTAGGTCCAGACTTGGGTTTCTTCTCCTAAGCAGCAACTTGCTTGCTGTTCTTCTTGAAGTTCCCCTTCTTCTTCTTCCCTTTGCCCTTTTTCTTGAAACTAGTGGTCTTGTTGACCATCAACACTTGATGCTCCTTCTTGATTTCTACCTCCGCAGCTTTCAGCATTGCGAAGAGCTCGGGAATAGTCTTGTTCATCCCTTGCATATTATAGTTCATCACGAAGCTCTTGTAGCTTGGTGGCAGTGATTGGAGAATTCTGTCAATGACGCAATCATCCGGAAGATTAACTCCCAATTGAATCAAGTGATTATTATACCCAGACATCTTGAGTATATGCTCACTGACAGAACTGTTCTCCTCCATCTGGCAGCTATAGAACTTATTAGAGACTTCATATCTCTCAATCCGAGCATTTGCTTGAAATATTAACTTCAACTCCTGGAACATCTCATATGCTCCATGACGTTCAAAACATCGTTGAAGTCCCGATTCTAAGCCGTAAAGCATGGCACACTGAACTATCGAGTAGTCATCAGCTTTGCTCTGCCAGACGTTCATAACATCTGGTGTTGCTCCAGCAGCAGGCCTGGCACCCAGCGGTGCTTCCAGGACGTAATTCTTCTGTGCAGCAATGAGGATAATCCTCAAGTTACGGACCCAGTCCGTGTAATTGCTACCATCATCTTTCAACTTTGCTTTCTCAAGGAACGCATTAAAATTCAACGGAACAACAGCACGAGCCATCTATCTACAATCAACATAAACAAGCAAGATATTATCAGGTACTAAGTTCATGATAAGTTTAAGTTCAGTTAATCAAATTACTTAAGAACTCCCACTTAGATAGACATCCCTCTAATCCTCTAAGTGATCACGTGATCCAAATCAACTAAACCATAACCGATCATCACGTGAGATGGAGTAGTTTTCAATGGTGAACATCGTTATGTTGATCATATCTACTATATGATTCACGCTCGACCTTTCGGTCTCTGTGTTCTGAGGCCATATCTGCATATGCTAGGCTCGTCAAGTTTAACCTGAGTATTCTGCGTGTGCAAAACTGGCTTGCACCCGTTGTAGATGGACGTAGAGCTTATCACACCCGATCATCACGTGGTGTCTGGGCACGACGAACTTTGGCAACGGTGCATACTCAGGGAGAACACTTCTTGATAATTTAGTGAGAGATCATCTTATAATGCTACCGTCAATCAAAGCAAGATAAGATGCATAAAAGGATAAACATCACATGCAATCAATATAAGTGATATGATATGGCCATCATCATCTTGTGCTTGTGATCTCCATCTCCGAAGCACCGTCATGATCACCATCGTCACCAGCGCGACACCTTGATCTCCATCGTAGCATCGTTGTCGTCTCGCCAATCTTATGCTTCCACGACTATCACTACCGCTTAGTAATAAAGTAAAGCATTACATCGTGATTGCATTGCATACAATAAAGCGACAACCATATGGCTCCTGCCAGTTGCCGATAACTTGGTTACAAAACATGATCATCTCATACAATAAAATTTAGCATCATGCCTTGACCATATCACATCACAACATGCCCTGCAAAAACAAGTTAGACGTCCTCTACTTTGTTGTTGCATGTTTTACGTGGCTGCTACGGGCTTAAGCAAGAACTCATCTCACCTACGCATCAAAACCACAACGATAGTTTGTCAAATAGACTCCGTTTTAACCTTCTCAAGGACCGGGCGTAGCCACACTCGGTTCAACTAAAGTTGGAGAGACAGTCGCCCGCAAGCCATCTATGTGCAAAGCACGTCGAGGGAACCGGTCTCGCGTAAGCGTACGCGTAATGTTGGTCCGGGTCGTCTCGTCCAACAATACCGCTGAACCAAAGTATGACATGCTGGTAGGCAATATGACTTGTATCGCCCACAACTCACTTGTGTTCTACTTGTGCAAATAACATCAAACCATAAAACCTAGGCTCGGATGCCACTGTTGGGGAACGTAGTAATTTCAAAATTTTCCTACGCTCACGCAAGATCATGGTGATGCATAGCAACGAGAGGGGAGAGTGTTGTCTACGTACCAACGCAGACCGACTGCGGAAGCGATCACACAACATAGAGGAAGTAGTCGTACGTCTTCCCGATCCGACCGATCCAAGCACCGTTACTCCGGCACCTCTGAGTTCTTAGCACACGTTCAGCTCGATGACGATCCTCGGGCTCCGATCCAGCAAAGCATCGAGGAAGAGTTCCGTCAGCACGATGGCGTGATGACGATCTTGATGTACTACCGATGCAGGGCTTCGCCTAAGCACTGCAACAATATGATCGAGGTGGAATTTGGTGGCAGGGGGCACCGCACACGCCTAAGGAACGATCACCAAGGATCAACTTGTGTGTCTAGAGGTGCCCCCTGCCCCTGTATATAAAGGAGCCAAGGGGGAGGGGTGCGCCGGCCAGGGAGAGGACGCAGGAGGAGTCCTACTCCCACCGGGAGTAGGACTCCCCCCCAATCCTAGTTGGACTAGGTTTCCCAAAGGGGGAAAGAGAGAGAGGGGGGCCGGCCCCTTCTCCTAGTCCTAATAGGACTAAGGGAAGGGGGGGCACGCGGCCACCTATGGGCTGCCCCTTTTCTCCTTTCCACTAAGGCCCATGAAGGCCCATATGGTTCCTGGGGGGTTCTGGTAACCTCCCGGTAATCCGGTAAAATCCCGATTTCACCCGGAACACTTCCGATATCCAAATATAGGCTTCCAATATATCAATCTTTATGTCTCGACCATTTCGAGACTCCTCGTCATGTCCGTGATCACATCCGGGACTCTGAACTACCTTCGGTACATCAAAATGCATAAACTCATAATAACTGTCATCGTAACGTTAAGCGTGCGGACCCTACGGTTCGAGAACAATGTAGACATGACCGAGACACGTCTCCGGTCAATAACCAATAGCGGGACCTGGATGCCCATATTGGCTCCTACATATTCTACGAAGATCTTTATCGGTCAGACCGCATAACAACATACGTTGTTCCCTTTGTCATCGGTATGTTACTTGCCCGAGATTCGATCGTCGGTATCCAATACCTAGTTCAATCTCGTTACCAGCAAGTCTCTTTACTCGTTCCGTAATACATCATCTCACAACTAACATCTTAGTTATAATGCTTGCAAGGCTTATGTGATGTGTATTACCGAGAGGGCCCAGAGATACCTCTCCGACAATCGGAGTGACAAATCCTATTCTCGAAATACGCCAACCCAACATCTACCATTGGAAACACCTGTAGTACTCCTTTATAATCACCCAGTTACGTTGTGACGTTTGGTAGCACCCAAAGTGTTCCTCCGGCAAACGGGAGTTGCATAATCTCATAGTCATAGGATCATGTATAAGTCATGAAGAAAGCAATAGCAACATACTAAACGATCGGGTGCTAAGCTAATGGAATGGGTCATGTCAATCAGATCATTCAACTAATGATGTGACCTCATTAATCAAATAACAACTCTTTGTTCATGGTTAGGAAACATAACCATCTTTGATTAACGAGCTAGTTAAGTAGAGGCATACTAGTGACACTCTGTTTGTCTATGTATTCACACATGTATTATGTTTCTGGTTAATACAATTCTAGCATGAATAATAAACATTTATCATGATATAAGGAAATAAATAATAACTTTATTATTGCCTCTAGGGCATATTTCCTTCAGGTCTCCCCCAGAGGAGATAAACTCAGATATGTTCTTCAAATCCACTTTGATTCCTCTAACAACGAGGCAGACTACGAAGCACTTTTATATGGGTTGCGCATGGCCATTTCACTCGGCGTCCGTCGCCTCATGGTCTATGGCGACTCAGATTTGGTGGTCAATCAAGTGATGAAGGAATGGGATGTCAGAAGTCCAGCCATGACTGGTTATTGCAATGCAGTGAGAAAGCTGGAGAAGAAACTCGAGGGGTTAGAGCTTCATCACATACCCCGACTGAAAAATCAAGCAGCTGATGATCTGGCAAAAATAGGTTCCAAAAGAGAAGCCATTCCCAGCAATGTGTTTTTGGAACACATCCACACACCATCAATCCAGGAGGATCCCTTCACTGAAGAGACCCCGCAACCAAAAAGCGCCACGGATCCGACTGAAGTTGAAGTTCCAGTTGTGGTCGACCGGATTATGGAAGTCTTGGTTATCACTCCCGTCTGGACAGAACCGTACATCGCATACATCCTAAGGAAAGAACTCCCAGAAGACGAAGAAGAGGCTCGACAGATCGTCCATCGATCCAAGGCCTTTACAGTCATAAAGGGACAGTTATATTGAGAAAGCGCGACTGGGGTCGGCCAGAAGTGTATTACACCAGAAGGGGGTCAGATGATCCTCAACGATATCCACTCGGGGACCTATGGTCATCATGCGTCCTCTCGGACCATTGTGGCTAAAGCATACCGAGCGGGGTTCTACTGGCCAAGAGCCAATGAGATGGCAAAAGAGATAGTTGACAAATGTGAAGGATGTCAGTATTACTCCAATATGCCGCACAAGCCCGCGTCAGCCCTGAAAACCATTCCACTCGTCTGGCCTTTCGCTGTTTGGGGGCTGGACATGGTTGGACCACTGAGAACAGGCAGGAGCGGCTTCACTCATGTGCTGGTAGCAGTCGACAAGTTCACCAAATGGATTGAAGCCAAGCCTATCAAGAATCTTGATGCTTGCACCGCTATCAGTTTCATGAGAGAGTTGATATTCAGATATGGAGTTCCACACAGCATCATCACCGACAACGGGTCAAACTTCGATTCCGACAAATTCAGGGCCTTTTGCGCCTCTCAGGGCACTCGGGTCAACTATGCTTCGGTCGCTCACCCCCAGTCGAATGGGCAAGCAGAAAGGGCAAACGGCCTAATTCTCAAAGGACTGAAACCCTGATTGATGCGCGATCTCAAGCACGCAGTAGGTGCATGGGTCGACGAGCTTCCATCAGTCCTTTGGGGATTGAGGGCAACCCTGAATCGATCGACCGGAAGAACCCCATTCTTTCTGGTCTACAGAGCCGAGGCAGTCTTACCGAGTGACCTGCTTCACAACGCTCCCAGAGTCGAGCTCTACTCAGAAGATGAAGCAGAACAAGCCCGGCAGGACGCAGTCGATCTCCTAGAAGAAGAAAGAGAAATGGCCTTGATTCGATCGACCATCTATCAGCAAGACTTGCGTCGATTCCATGCCAGAAACGTGAAGAGCCGAGCCTTCCAAGAAGGAGACTTAGTCCTCCGAGTGGATCAGCAGAAACCACACAAGCTCGCTCCTACTTGGGAAGGCCCCTTCATAGTCACCAGAGTCCTCCACAATGGAGCATACCACCTCTACAATGTCGATCGCCAGATTGATGAGTCACGAGCTTGGAATGTGGAGCTACTCCGCCCCTTTTATACTTGAACTCTCACTCAGATGAGATGTAATAAGAAAAACTCCTGTAGTTTATTTATCAAAGACAAGAGCGTTATAATTTTCCCAGTGATTATTATTGTTTTTGTTTGCGTAAGAAATCCCCCAGTGGGTGGCTTAGCTGCGAATCCGCTTCGCCTAAGTTTGTAAAAACAGTTTCCTACTGAGTGGTGAGCCAGCCTCCCACTCGGGGGCTTAGCTGCAAATCCGTTTCGCCTAAGTTTGAAAAAATCCTACCGAGCGGAGAGCAATCCTCCCACTCGGGGGCTTAGCTGCAGTCCAGGACTCGCCTAAGTTCTATCACTTGGAGACTTAGCTGCAGTCCGGCACTCGCCTAAGTTTGAAAAAATCCTACCGAGTGGAGAGCAATCCTCCCACTCGGGGGCTTAGCTGCAGTCCAGTACTCGCCTAAGTTCTCTCACTGGAGACTTAGCTGCAGTCCGACACTCGCCTAAGTTTGAAAAAATCCTATCGAGTGGAGAGCAATCCTCCCACTCGGGGGCTTAGCTGCAGTCCAGTACTCGCCTAAAGTTCTCTCACTTGGAGACTTAGCTGCAGTCCAGCACTCGCATAAGTTTGAAAAAATCCCACCGAGTGGAGAGCAATCCTCCCACTCGAGGGCTTAGCTTCAGTCCAGTACTCGCCTAAGTTCTCTCACTGGAGACTTAGCTGCAGTCCAGCACTCGCCTAAGTTTGAAAATATCCTACCGAGTGGAGAGCAATCCTCCCACTCGGGGGCTTAGCTGTAGTCCAGTACTCGCCTAAGTTCTCTCACTGGAGACTTAGCTGCAGTCCGGCACTCGCCTAAGTTTGAAAAAATCCTACCGAGTGGAGAGTAATCCTCCCACTCGGGGGCTTAGCTGCAGTCCAGTACTCGCCTAAGTTCTCCCACTGGAGCCTTAGCTGCAGTCCGGCACTCGCCTAAGTTTGAAAAAATCCTACCGAGTGGAGAGCAATCCTCCCACTCGGGGGCTTAGCTGCAGTCCAGTACTCGCCTAAGTTCTCTCACTGGAGACTTCGCTGCAGTCCGGCACTCGCCTAAGTTTGAAAAAATCCTACCGAGTGGAGAGCAATCCTCCCACTCGGGGGCTTAGCTACAGTCCAATACTCGCCTAAGTTCTCCCACTGGAGACTTAGCTGTAGTCTGGCACTCGCCTAAGTTTGAAAAAATCCTACCGAGTGGAGAGCAATCCTCCCACTCGGGGGCTTAGCTGCAGTCCAGTACTCGCCTAAGTTCTCTCACTTGGAGACTTAGCTACAGTCCCGCACTCGCCTAAGTTTGAAAAAAAATCCTACCGACTGGAGAGCAATCCTCCCACTCGGGGGCTTAGCTGCAGTCCAGTACTCGCCTAAGTTCTCTCACTTGGAGACTTAGCTGTAGTCCCGCACTCGCCTAAGTTTGAAAAAATCCTACCGAGTGGAGAGCAATCCTCCCACTCATGGGCTTAGCTGCAGTCCAGTACTCGCCTAAGTTCTCTCACTTAGAGACTTAGCTGTAGTCCGGCACTCGCCTAAGTTTGAAAAAATCCTACCGAGTGGAGAGCAATCCTCCCACTCGGGGGCTTAGCTGCAGTCCAGAACTCGCCTAAGTACGAAACACATCTCAATCCTCAAGGACGACGAGGGGCAGGTCGACTGCCACCTTCTCCTGGGGAGCTTCGCCACAAATACAATGCGCGATTCATCCCGCTCTACAGTAACGAAGTGCGGGTCGACTGCCACCTTCTCGTGGAGAGCTTCGCCACAAATACAATGTGCGCTCCGTCCCGCTCTGCAGTAACAGGGTGTGGGTCGACCGCCGCCTTCCCCTGGGGAGCTTCGCCACAAATACGATGCGCACTCCGTCGCCGACCCGCAAGGGCGACAAGACATGGGTCGACTGCTTCCATCTCCTTCGGAGCTGCGCTACGAATACAAAAGTTGTCTCGAATGAAGAATGGGTTCCCTCAGCAGGACATTCATAAAGATATTCACCGGTAAACCAAGTTCAAGTAAATTCTAAAGGTTCCGGATCACAGATCGAAGTACTCGGGCATGCAGCCCGAAAAAGTTTAACGCTTACAAAAACCACTCGGCATTCCGAGGCAAATTTGAGGTGGAACATAAGAGTTTGTTCACTCCATGGGAGGAGGGCTGGCAGGCTCGACGAACTCATCCAGGTCGACGCCGTCGGCTATCCGAGTGGCTGCAGTGATGAAAGTCTCCATAAAGGTTCGGAAGTCATGCTTTTGGGTGTTGGTGACCTTGATTGCTGGCAGTTTGTCCTGTCGCACCTCCTTGAAGTGGACACGAACCAAAGACAGAGCCACGTCAGCGCCACACCGAGCAGCAGACTTCTTCCACTCCTGCACTCGGTCTGGGATTTCATTTAGTCAAGTCATCAGGGACTCAAGATCATTTTGGAGCACAGCCTCTGGCCAAAGTGCCGGGTCAATCCGCGACATGGCAACCTTTAGTCGAGCCAAGTAGTCCACGTCACTGTCGATGCGAGATTCCTGACGGAGCAGATTCATGGAAGTTTCATCTTTCACGGGAGAGTTGATTGGATCCAAACCTGGTTCGATCTGCCCAGTCTCCTCTTCAAAGTTCTGGCAAAACTCTGCATTCACGATCCAAGGATAAGTCAATTTTCGTACACTGAGTCGACACAAAAAAAATCAGTCGGAACAGAATGTGCACCTTCAAGCTTGATGAACAACTTCTTGGCAAGACTTCTTAGATAGCTCTCCAGATCATCCCTCCTGCGAGCAATGCCTTCCATTTTCTCGCCCTGGACGAGATTTGCCTTCTTCCAGCGTGAGCACTCCTTGTTGGAGTCATTCAGAGTGGTCTTCAGCCTGGTATTCTCTTCTTCCAACTGGCCGACCGAAGCCAGCTTCTGTTTGGCCAGAGCGGTCCTGTCGTCAGCCTCCTTACGAGCAGCAGCCAAATCCTGATCCTTCTTCGCCAGGGCTTCTCTCAGTTTTTCTACAAAGAAATGATGATTGATTCAGAAATAGCAGGAGGGTACTCAAGCCTAAAACTGACCAGTCGACAAACTCGTCTTACCAGCGGCGCCGTCTCTGACCTTTTGCAGCTCTGTCCTGGCCAGCTCCAAGTCAAGGTTCAGTTGAATCTGCTGCTTCTCCAAGTCAGCAAAGCGAGCTCCAAGATCACAAGATTTCTGAAATCAAAGGGGAGAAGTTATTTTTACAGCAAAAAACAACAAAGGCAATAAATACTAAGACGACGGTCGACTGCCCGCAGTCCACCATAGTCTCGGGGACTACACCCAGTGGGTGCACTTTGCGTGCCCCCACCAGTTCTGATCCCACTCGACCGGCCCGCCGAAGTCGAGTCCAAAAAAAGGCAGAAAGAGAGAAAGTAGAACTCAGACTACAGTCGACTGCCAGCAGTCCACCATAGTCTCGGGGACTACACCCAGTGGGTGCAGTTAGCGTGCCCCCACCGGTTCTGATCCCACTCAACCAGACTGAGTGGAAGAGACAAACTACCAGTTTGGTTTATACATTCAGCAAAATACAAAGACTACAGTCGACTGCCAGCAGTCCATCATAGTCTCGGGGACTACACCCAGTGGGTGCACTCAGCGTGCCCCCACTAGTCCAAAAATTCAATCGACGCACCCAGTGGGTGTACAGATGCAAATATTTTCAGAAAGAATCTTCAGGTAGCATATCCTAACAGAACAAGCGGCGACCAACTAACCTGAACGTTGCTCTGGAGAGCCGAGCTGGCATCATAGGCGGCTTGGCTGGCGTCCCGCACCATCTTCATCTTCTCCATCATAATGCCCGCCTGGCGTATGGCTTCTCTAGCAGCATTCACCTCATCCTCTGGGACATGATGGGTCGCAAAAATTGAAGGTGGGTCGACAAAGGCCCGAGCAATCGACAAAGAAGGCAAGGCACTCGACAGTGGCTCGACGAAGGTAACAGAACCCCGATTGACGTCGCCAGTGTCCTGAACGACTGGTTCCGCCCTCGGCGTCGACTGTTGCGCCTCACTTACAGGAGCTCGCCTATTCTTCCTCGTCAAAGGCCTCTCGGGCTCTTCATCATCATTAGGGAGGTCAATAATGTTGGGAGTTGTGCAAAGTTCAATTGCCAAAATCACGTCACCCAATGATGCACATTGCAGTTGAATCGACCGAATAAAGATAGTATGGCAGAAATCATACCCGGATTAGAAGTGACCGCATCCTCCATCACCTCATCATCATCCCTGTAAGCTGAGGTCCCGGAAGTGGCAGCGTTGACAATTCCAAAGTTTGTCCAGTTAAAACAAGAAAAACAAACAGCGCGGAGCGTCGAGTGAATACAAAGAGAGACACTCACGCGGAGGCGATGGGGATATCACTCTTGATCTTCGGCAACGCCTTCCGAGTCCTCGGCTCTGCAACTTTGGGGTGCTTTGGCGCCTTCTCAGTCAGGGTTGGTGAAGAGATCCGAGGACGCTTCAAAGACTGACCAGCCTGAGCAGTTGCCTTGTCGCGGGCACTCGGTCGTTCTTGGTCAAGCTTGGATCGCCTCTCCCTGCGAGGGGGCGACTCGACTTCTTCTCCATCACTTGAGTCATCGCTTCCTCCATCCCCTTCACCATCGGAAGTCCACTCGCCACTGTCGCCGCCACTCGCCTCGCCTTCCAGAGCTTGCTCTTGCTCCCCGTTGGGCATTGAATACATTTCAATAATGGCCTGAAAGAAAGCAAGGAGTGCAAAGTCAGTCGACGCAATGTAGGCAGCTGCGCGAGTGAATTCAGATTACAAGCAAAAACTCAGAATCAGACCTACTCTGGTGCATGAGACTGGTCGAATGGGGGAACTCTCCTGGCTCCCCTGGGATTGTCCTTGTTCCCGGTAATGCCCGACATCCACTTCTCTAGTGTGTCGTCGTCGACCTCCTCCGGATGGATCCGAGTGGAGACTTCAAGACCCGAATACATCCACATCGGATGGTCTCAAGCTTGAAGAGGCTGGATGCGCCGCTGAAAGGAAGACCTCCAAGAGATCCATACCAGTGACCCCATCACGGATAAGCTGGACCACTCGATCGACCAACACCTTCACGTGCGCCTTCTCCTCTGGGAGCACCTTCAAAGGGGAGGGTTTCTCCACTCGGTCCATGGTAAAGGGAGGGAGGCCAGTCGATTGCCCTGGCATTGACTGGTCTTTACAATAAAACCAGGTCGACTGCCATCCGCGAACTGAGTCAGGAAGAATCATGGCCGGAAAGGAGCTTTTCCCTCTCGTCTGGATGCCAAGACCCCCACACATCTGGATCACTTGGGTCCTCTCGTCACTCGGATTAGCCTTTTCACTGTCTGGGAGCGACAAGTGAAAATATGCTTGAAAAGACCCCAGTGAGGCCGGCAACCCAGGAAATTCTCACAGAAAGAAATGAAAGCGGTGAGATAAACGATTGAGTTGGGGGTAAAATGGTGGAGTTGAGCCCCAAAAAAGTTCAGAAACCCTCGAAAAAAGGGTGAGGAGGCAAGGAAAATCCACGGTCGACGTGGGTGGCAAGAAGAACACGCTCACCCTCCCGAGGTTGCGGCTCAGATTCCTTCCTCGGAAGCCACACCGAGTCATAGGGGATCAGCCCCCCTTCAGCCAGGTCATCGAGGTCTTCTTGGGTGATCCTCGAGTCGATCTAGTCGCCCTGGATCCAGCCCTTCGGTAGGCCGGTCCGCGAGGAAGATCCGCCCCGGCTGGTCGCCTTCCCCTTCGACCTCGCCGTCGCCTTCTTTGCCCGCTCAAGAGCCGCCGTCTTCTCCTTTCCCATTGTCATCGGCGAGACGCGTACGGAGCGGTGATGCTGGGCCAAGAACGAGCGCAGTGGAGGGGCGTGAAGAGGAGAAGAGGAAATGGGAACACACTGATCGGGAGACTCCGGTCCAACGCCTTATATGAGGCCGCTTCCGAGTGGCTGACGGGTAGGCCCGGGTGGCTCTGTCAAATCCCGTAACGATCGCGCGCGCGATACGTGGCAAAAAAAAGCGGCGCGGGGATCGATTACCGCGGCCTCCCCTATCCCGCGCGCTTCCCAAAATTCGGATCCCACGAAATCTGCAGGCAGTAAACAACTTGTCAGACCAAAGATCTCCTCCGCACCGTCACTCGGAGCCTAACAAGTAAAGAAACTCACTCGACGAAGAATTAAGAATGGATCAAGGCAACTGAAAAGGAAGTTGCTGTCATCACTCAGGTCCGTTGATCCGAAACAAGATATGCTCACGGCATGAAAAACGAGTCGGAGAAGTTCTCAACTCCTTCCCCACTCAAACCTCGATCCATTCGGGGGCTAATGATGAAGCTATGTACCTAGGGTAGGGTCATGGACCTGTCCTAACTGCCCTACCCAAGGACATCTCTAGAAGAAATCACCTTCCAATCGACTTGGAGGTGTTCCACTCGACAGACTCTAAGACACTCGACCAAGAAGCAATCACTCGACCAAGATCCAACCACTCGACGGCCAGGAGCCCTAAAGTCACTCCGCACGCTAACGGTCGGTCATTAAGTAGATTTTATAGTCATCATAGCACTTTATTACTAGCGTTACCAGTAATGCCCTGCCTTAATGTACATTGAACCCTTTGTAACGTGGGCTGGCCGGGGTCCTGGCGCACTCTATATAAGCCACCCCCCTCCTCCGAGACAAGGGTTCGCACCCCTGTAATTCATACTCTCGTAATCCAATCGACCGCCTCCGGGCTCCGAGACGTAGGGTTATTACTTCCTTCGAGAAGGGCCTGAACTCGTAAACCTTGTGTTCTTACAACTTCTCCATAGCTAAGATCTTGCCTCTCCATACTTACCCCCCTACACTACTATCAGACTTGGAACCACGACAACCAGGACTGTGTAAAAAAGGCGAAGATGATCAGGTGCTCGGCCCCCCTTCCCGAAGGCTCAACGGATCCAGTACTGGCCAGAATGCTTGAGCTCGCGCCTTGTCAAGCACCATAAGGAGAAGATAAAGGGAGGAATAAATAAGCCAAAAGCGGGCCTCACTCATTATTCTTCCAGACCGGGGGAATTAGTGCCTCCGCGAAGGAGGATAACCGGGGAGAAGAATATAAAATCCCTTCTCCCCAAGGAAGGAAGAGGACCGCCTCTGAAGACTTGGAAACAATGGTTTCCAAGCGAGGGCAGAAATCTTTGTCAGGGGGGCCTACTCCTGAGGGTATCCTTATCACACAGTGCCCGCAAGGGGATCAGCCCTCCACCGAGCTGTAAGTAAAAAAAAGTACTTTATAGTAAATATATCCTGCGTTATTTCCGAGGACAATAACCGAGACGTATGTCTTGTAGTTCGGATCATAGCCCTTCTCGACAGAGTTCGTCTTCGGGGGATCTTCTTCCAGAGATGATGAAGAGCGAAACACCTCTCCATGCCTCCCCGCCTCGTGAGGCGGACGACCCAGAGGTGTCATCACAGAGGATTTCTCCTAATCCACCAAGGCCAGAAGGTAATCCTTAGGCCTCCCACAGTCCGGAGTATTCGGCTCCTAAAGGGAGCAACAGAAAGAGTCCGGGGCTGTCCGGTGCGCGACCGAATGCACTGATGAATCTTCTGGAGCAAGCAGCTATCTCAGAGGTGCATCGTACGTTAACGGGTACGGTGGTTGAAAGGATTTCATCTGCCAAAAGCGGGTTGCATGAAGCTTTTAAGAGCCTGCTGAGAGGCTTTGAGGTACGCAAAGTAATGTATGTTTTTACGGTACCGCACACGCTAGGTGTGCCCTATACAGATAGTAGCCCCTGAGACTCTGGTTGCTGTCAAAAAAAGGCGGCAAACAGAGAATCATAGTCCTAGGTAATGATCATGTCGTTTTCATGTGCAGGCGGCTGAGGGTCCGGTGGCTAGCCGGACTGGTGAGTTTGCCGAACTGAAGCGGCAACTTGATGCGGCGGATGCCGACATCGTGCTTGTAAATAGGCGGCTTGACGAGGCATAGGGTATGTATTCTCTGATGGCCAACATATATTAAGAGGGGCATGATGCTTGTATCTATAATATGTTGTGACTGCAGATGGGGCTGCCGCCATGGAGACCCTTCGGGCGGAACTTGCCCGAGCCAAGGAACAAGCCAGGAGGAGTGATGTGGCCGCCCTAAAGGCGGTTGAAGAATTAAGCCGAACAGGCTACGCATTGCCAGAGAAAAGAGAAAATAGCCAAGATGGCTGTTGAGTTGAAGGGTGCCGCCGACCGTTATGAGCTTCTTGAAAGGGAAAGTCAAACGAAGATGGCGGACTTGGAGAAAGCCATGGTAGCAGCCAAGGAAACCCGCTCTAGAATCAGAGCGGCGAAGGAGGAGCTACGTCAAGCCGGAGATATCACGGCTGGGAAGCCCTTTTTGTTGCGGACGAAGTTTGGAGATCCTAAGTATGCCCTTCTGGATCAATTATGGAGTTCTGCAGATGCGTACTTGGATTTGGCAGCGAGTGCTACTGATGCGACCAAGTTTTTCAAAGATCAAAAAGATCACGAAGTGGAAAAGTTGTTCTGGTCGCAATTCAATGCTCCAGCGCGTCCGCTGCTGTTAAATGAGCAAATGACCAAGTGGGCCGAGCTCCATGGGTTGTCCGGACTTGCCATGAGGTCTGTCGTGGATCATCTCTAGCCGGATGGACCAAGGTCGAATAGTTATTTTGGTCTTGTGCAATGATTCCTTGGTGATGTGCCGCATATCGACACTGTAAAGAGGTCAGCGTGCATAGAAGGTGCGCGGATGGCTCTTGCCCGTGTCAAGACATACTGGGTAGAGATGGAGGCCACCGCTATTGCAACCTAGAATTCGGCCGTAGGCTAGGTTTCGGCCAAGCACTATTTTGAAGAAGTCCTAGAAGGTGCTCATTTAATAGAGGCTCAGTGCTCGAAGAGTGTCACATTCGAGTGACATGTATCCCGATTGTAAAAACAATTCTATTTGAATTATAAAGGCTGTGTTTATACTTTTGCCAGAAAGTATTATGATGCCTCCTGTGCGGCCGTTTATGTATATATGTATATAACCTAAAAGTTTGCAGGCGGCGGCTTCAGCCCCCACGCATATAATGCGGGGGTGTTCGCAAAAGCGCGTGTTCACACTTGATCCAACGTCTTGGTCCATTAAGGTGGTGGTAGCGCGGCGAATGAGGCAATCGGACTATATTGCTTTAACACTTTCACTTAACCATAGGAGTTTGACAGTGGGTCTACTATATAGCCCCTGGTACTTCCGTGCTCATCCGAGTACGGGGCACGTATGTACATGACCGGGAAAACCGGCCCTTCGTTAATGCGGAGGAATCCCGAAGATTCCGCTAAGTCATCGAGTGGTTGACCATTCTCGCGCCTTATCATGACAGTCAGTTTTCGGCTTTCTCTACTGAGGTGCTCATCCGAAATGAACCAGTGCACAATCGCAATAGTTCTCCCGGTGCCACCTTAGCCGATAGAGCGGAACGTAAGGTCGCAAAATGCGGGAGCCGGGCAAACACAACATTTGACCAAAGACATGATTCGGAGCTGGTGCATATAAGGCCAAACTCGCGACGTCGAACACTCCCTAAGGTGTTCGATCTTTACAACATGTACCGAGCTGAGTAACGCCCTTGATAATGTGTTAGGTATCTGGGGGTGTATTAGTCTAACGTGGCGAAATGCCAACAACGCCAACATCCCTCATGGTTGTGTTAGGTATCTGGGGGTGTAAAGCAACAAGAGACAGTAAAAAAGGTTTACACAGGGTCTTAATCTAAAAAGAAACCTTTGAGCGGGGCCCTGCTGCACGTCTAAGCATGTGTCTCCGTTGTGCCGTATCCTGGAAGGGTGTAGCACGATTGTCATCTGTAAAAGAGAAAAACTTAGATGAAAGTCTTCGTGTGAAAAACTAATTATTCTCACGAAAATTCAATCTAAATGAGCTCAAGCCGAACTGTAGTCCTTTTTACATGCGGGAAGCCCCTGGTACCGCCTATGGGGGTATATCCATCAAACCAATCTCAGGTTTATCTAAGCTGTTACAGCTAGTGGTGCACCAGACTCGTCTAGCCGTGTCCGCGGTCTTGACGACCGATCATTTATTCTGGTTGGGGAGGCCGTTTAGTGTGCGGCTGCTGAAGCCGCCACACGTTCTTCCATGCGTAAGGAATGCTCAGTGTTTCCGCTGACTATGATAATGCCACATGGACCAGGCATCTTAAGCTTAAGAGAAGCGTAATGCGATACTGCATTAAAACGAGCGAAGGCTGTTCTTCCGAGTAGTGCTTGATAGCCGCTTTGGAATGGAGCGATGTCGAAGGTTAACTTTTCACTTCGGAAGTTGTCGGAGAACCGAATACAACCTCTAGTACTAGAGAGCCCGTACAGCGAGCCTCTGGGCCTGGTATTACTCCTTTAAAGGTAGTATTGCTTTGGCCGATTCTTATCGGGTCTATCCCCATTTTGTGGACTGTGTCCTGATATATTAGATTAAGACTACTACCGCCGTCCATGAGGACTTAGGTGACATGGTATCCTTCGATTATTGCGTCTAGCACCAAGGCAGCCAATCCTCCGTGTCGGATACTAGTTGGGTGATCCCTGCGATCAAAAGTGATCGGGTAGGCTAATACGTCTCCAACGTATCTATAATTTTTGATTGCTCCATGCTATATTATCTACTGTTTTGGGCAATATTGGGCTTTATTATCCACTTTTATATTATTTTTGGGACTAACCTATTAACCGGAGGCCCAGCCCAGATTTGCTGTTTTTTGCCTATTTCAGTGTTTCGAAGAAAAGGAATATCAAACGGAGTCGAAACGGAACGAAATCAACTAGAGAAGTTATTCTTGGAAGGAAAGCTACCGGATGGACTTGGACCCCACGTCAGGACAGAAGGGAGGTGCCCACGAGAGTGGGGGGCGCCCCCCCCTAGGGCGCGCCCCCTGCCTCATGGGGCCCCCGAAGCACCACCGACGTACTTCCTGCACCGATATATACTCACGTACCCTAAAACTTCCAGAATAGAGATTAGACCGGGAGTTCCGCCGCCGCAAGCCTCCGTAGCCACCAAAAACCAATCGGGACCCTGTTCTGGCACCCTGCTGGAGGGGGGAACCCTCACCGGTGGCCATCTTCATCATCCCGGCGATCTCCATGACGAGGAGGGAGTAGTTCACCCTCGGGGATGAGGGTATGTACCAGTAGCTATGTGTTTGATCTCTCTCTCTCTCTCGTGTTCTTGATTTGGCACGATCTTGATGTATCGCGAGCTTTGCTATTATAGTTGGATCTTATGTTGCTTCTCCCCCTCTACTCTCTTGTAATGGATTGAGTTTTTCCTTTGAAGTAATCTTATCGGATTGAGTCTTTAATGATTTGAGAACACTTGATGTATGTCTTGCCGTGCGTATCTATGGTGACAATGGGATATCACGTGACTCACTTGATGTATGTTTTGGTGATCAACTTGCGGGTTCCACCCATGAACCTATGCATAGGGTTGGCACACGTTTTCGTCGTGATTCTCCAGTAGAAAATTTGGGCACTCCTTGAAGTACTTTGTCTTGGATTGAATAGATGAATCTGAGATTGTGTGATGCATATCGTATAATCATACCCACGGAAACTTGAGGTGACATTGGAGTATCTAGGTGACATTAGGGTTTTGGTTGATTTGTGTCTTAAGGTGTTATTCTAGTACGAACTCTAGGGTTATTTGTGACACTTATAGGAATAGCCCAACGGATTGGTTGGAAGAATAACTTTGAGGTGGTTTCATACCCTACCATAATCTCTTTGTTTATTCTCCGTTATTAGTGTCTTTGGAGTGACTCTTTGTTGCATGTTGAGGGATAGTTATATGATCCAATTATGTTATTATTGTTGAGAGAACTTGCACTAGTGAAAGTATGAACCCTAGGCCTTGTTTCATAGCATTGCAATACCGTTTACACTCACTTTTACCACTTGTTACCTTGCTGCTTTTATATTTTCAGATTACAAAAATCTATATCTACCATCCATATTGCACTTGTATCACCATCTCTTCGCCGAACTAGTGCTCCTATACAATTTACCATTGTATTGGGTGTGTTGGGGACACAAGAGACTCTTTGTTATTTGGTTGCAGGGTTGTTTGAGAGAGACCATCTTCATCCTACGCCTCCCACGGATTGATAAACCTTAGGTCATCCACTTGAGGGAAATTTGCTACTGTCCTACAAACCTCTGCACTTGGAGGCCCAACAACGTCTACAAGAAGAAGGTTGCGTAGTAGACATCAAGCTCTTTTCTGGCACCGTTGCCGGGGAGGTTAGTGATTGAAGGTATATCTTTAGATCTTGCAATCGAATGTTTTTGTTTATTGTTTTAGCACTAGTTAGTTTATAAAAGAAAATTACAAAAAAAATTGGAATTGAGCTTGCCTCATACGCTTCATCTTTTTAATATCTTTCGTGAGTATGATGGAAAGGAAAATTGTGCCAATGTGTTAGAAGAAGAATGCATTAAAATGGTTGGCACTAAATCTTTGTATGATGAGCATGATTGCAATGTTGTTAGTATGAATTCCTTGAATATCCATGACGCTAATGATATGCAAAGCCACAAGCTTGGGGAAGCTATTTTTGATGAAGATGATATTTTTTGTCCCCCAAGCTTTGATGAGCAAATTTACTATGATGAAAGCATGCCTCCTATCTATGATGATTATTGTGATGACATGTATGCTATAAAGAATAATGATAACCATGAAACTTGTCATCTTGATCTTAATTTTCAATCACATGATAGCTATTTTGTTGACTTTGCTCCCACTATTATTCATGAGAAGAATTTTGCTTATGTGGAGAGTAGTAAAATTTCTATGCAAGTAGATCATGAAAAGAATGCTTTAGGTGCTGGTTATATTTTTGAATTCACTCATGATGCTACTGAAAATTATTATGAGGGAGGAACATATGCTTGTAGGAATTGCAATAATATCAAGTTTCCTCTCTATGTGCTTAAAGTTTTGAAGTTATGCTTGTTTTACGTTCCTATGCAAGTTGATTTTTGTTCCCATAAGTTGTTTGCTCACAATATCCCTATGCATAGGAAGTGGGTTAGACTTAAATGTGCTAGTAATATTCTTCACGATGCTCTCTTTATGTTTCCATTCTTATCTTTTATGTGAGCATCATTGAAATCTTCATGCCTAGCTAGGGGCGTTAAACGATAGCGCTTGTTGGGAGGCAACCCGATTTTATTTCAGTTTCTTGCTTTTGGTTCTGTTTAGGAATAAATAATCCATCTAGCTTCTGTTTAGATGTGGATTTATGTTTTAATTAGTGTTTGTGCCAAGTAGAACCTTTGGGAAGACTTGGGGGAAGTGTTTGCGATCTTGCTGTAAAAAACAGAAACTTTAGAACTCACGAGATTTGCTGCCATTTTTTACTGGAGAGTGCGATTAGGTTGATTCTTTTTTCAGACTATTAATAGACAAATTACTCAGGTCCACCAATTTATTTTAGAATTTTTGGAGTTCCAGAAGGTTGCGTTAGTTACATATTACTACAGACTGTTCTGTTTTTGACAGATTCTGTTTTTCGTGTGTTGTTTGCTTATTTTGATGACTCTATGGCTAGTAAAATAGTTTATAAACCATAGAGAAGTTGGAATACAGTAGGTTTAACACCAATGTAAATAAAGAATGAGTTCATTACAGTACCTTGAAGTGGTGTTTTGTTTTCTTTCGCTAAGGGAGCTCGCGAGTTTTCTGTTAAGTTTTGTGTTGTGAAGTTTTCAAGTTTTGGGTAAAGATTCGATGGACTATGGAATAAGGAGTGGCAAGAGCCTAAGCTTGGGGATGCCCAAGGAACCCCAAGGTAATATTCAAGGATACCCAAGCGTCTAAGCTTGGGGATGCTCCGGAAGGCATCCCCTCTTTTGTCTTTGTTCATCGGTAACTTTACTTGGAGCTATATTTTTATTCACCACATGATATGTGTTTTGCTTGGAGCGTAATTTTATTTTCTTTTGTTTTGCTTGCTGTTTGAATAAAGTACCAGGATCTGAAATTCTTAAAATGGTAGAATCTTCACATAGTTGCATAATTATTCGACTACTCATCGATCTTCACTTATATCTTTCAGAGTAGTTTGTTGTTTGCTCTAGTGCTTCACTTTTATCTTTTAGAGCATGGTGGTAGTTTTATTTTGAAGAAATAGATGAACTCTCATGCTTCACTTATATTATTTTGAGAGTCTTAAATAGCATGGTAATGTGCTTAATCCTAATATGCTAGGTATTCAAGAATAGTAAAAACTTTCTTATGAGTGTTTTGAATACTAAGAGAAGTTTGATGCTTGATGATTGTTTTGAGATATGGAGGTAATAATATCAAAGTCGTACTAGTTGAGTAGTTGTGAATTTGAGAAATGCTTGTGTTGAAGTTTGCAAGTCCCGTAGCATGCACGTATGGTAAACGTTGTGTAACAAATTTGAAACATGAGGTGTTATTTGATTGTCCTCCATATGAGTGGCGGTCGGGGACGAGCGATGGTCTTTTCCTACCAATCTATCCCCCTAGGAGCATGCACGTAGTGCTTTGGTTTTTGATGGCTTGTAGATTTTTGCAATAAGTATGTGAGTTCTTTATGACTAATGTTGAGTCCATGGATTATACGCACTCTCACCCTTCCATCATTGCTAGCCTCTTCGGTACCGTGCATTGCCCTTTCTCACATTGAGAGTTGGTGCAAACTTCGCCGGTGCATCCAAACCCCGTGATATGATGCGCTCTTTCACACATAAACCTCCTTATATCTTCCTCAAAACAGCCACCATACCTACCCTTTATGGCATTTCCATAGCCATTCCGAGATATATTGCCATGCAACTTTCCACCATCCAGTTTATCATGACACATCCATCATTGTCATATTGCTTGGCATGATCATGTAGTTGACATAGTATTTGTGGCAAAGCCACCGTTCATGATTTTTTCATACTCGTCACTCTTGATTCATTGCATATCCCGGTACACCGCCAGAGGTATCCATATAGAGTCATACTTTGTTCTAGTATCGAGTTGTAATCATTGAGTTGTAAATAAATAAAAGTGTGATGATCATCATTTTCTAGAGCATTGTCCCAAGTGAGGAATAAAAAATTTAAAAAAAAAGAGAAAGGCCATAAAAAAGAGAAGGCTCAAAAAAGGCCATAAAAAGAGAAGGCCCAAAAAAATGAGAGAAAAAGAGAGAAGGGACAATGTTACTATCCTTTTACCACACTTGTGCTTCAAAGTAGCACCATAATCTTCATGATAGAGAGTCTCTTGTTTTGTCACTTTCATATACTAGTGGGAATTTTTCATTATAGAACATGGCTTGTATATTCCAACGATGGGCTTCCTCAAATGCCCTAGGTCTTCATGAGCAAGCAAGTTGGATGCACACCCACTTAGTTTCTTTGTTGAGCTTTCATACATTTATAGCTCTAGTGCATCCATTGCATGGCAATCCCTACACCTTGGATTAACATCAATCGATGGGCATCTCCATAGCCCATTGATTAGCCTCGTTGATGTGAGATCTTCTCCTTTTTTGTCTTCTCCACATAACCCCCATCATCATATTCTATTCCACCCATAGTGCTATATCCATGGCTCACGCTCATGTATTGCGTGAAGGTTTATGAGTTTGAGATTATTAAAGTATGAAACAATTTCTTGGCTTGTCATCGGGGTTGTGCATGATGAGAGCATTCTTGTGTGACGAAAATGGAGCATGACTAAACTATATGATTTTGTAGGGATGAACTTTCTTTGGCTATGTTATTTTGAGAAGACATAATTGCTTAGTTAGTATGCTTGAAGTAGTAGTATTTTTATGTCAATATGAACTTTTATCTTGAATCTTTCGGATCTGAATATTCATATCACAATTAAGAAGAATTACAATAAAATTATGCCAACTAGCATTCCACATCAAAAATTATCTTTTTTATCATTTACCTACTCGAGGACGAGCAGGAATTAAGCTTGGGGATGCTTGATACGTCTCCAACGTATCTATAATTTTTGATTGCTCCATGCTATATTATCTACTGTTTTGGGCAATATTGGGCTTTATTATCCACTTTTATATTATTTTTGGGACTAACCTGTTAACCGGAGGCCCAGCCCAGATTTGTTGTTTTTTGCCTATTTCAGTGTTTCGAAGAAAAGGAATATCAAACAGAGTCGAAACAGAACGAAATCAACTGGAGAAGTTATTCTTGGAAGGAAAGCTACCGGATGGACTTGGACCCCATGTCAGGAGAGAAGGGAGGTGCCCACGAGGGTGCCCCCCCCCCCAGGGCGCGCCCCCCTGCCTCGTGGGGCCCCTAAAGCTCCATGGACGTACTTCCTGCACCCATATATAGTCACGTACCCTAAAACTTCCAGAACAGAGATTAGATCGGGAGTTTCGCCGCCGCAAGCCTCTTTAGCCACCGAAAACCAATCGGGACCCTGTTCTGGCACCCTGCCGGAAGGGGGAAACCTCACCGGTGGCCATCTTCATCATCCCCGCGATCTCCATGACGAGGAGGGAGTAGTTCACCCTCAGGGATGAGGGTATGTACCAGTAGCTATGTGTTTGATCTCTCTCTCTCTCTCTCGTGTTCTTGATTTGGCATGATCTTGATGTATCGCGAGCTTTGCTATTATAGTTGGATCTTATGTTGCTTCTCCCCCTCTACTCTCTTGTAATGGATTGAGTTTTCCCTTTGAAGTAATCTTATCGGATTGAGTCTTTAATGATTTGAGAAAACTTGATGTATGTCTTGCCGTGCGTATCTGTGGTGACAATGGGATATCACGTGACTCACTTGATGTATGTTTTGGTGATCAACTTGCGGGTTCCACCCATGAACCTATGCATAGGGGTTGGCACACATTTTCATCGTGATTCTCCGGTAGAAACTTTGGGCACTCCTTGAAGTACTTTGTGTTGGATTGAATAGATGAATCTGAGATTGTGTGATGCATATCGTATAATCATACCCACGGATACTTGAGGTGACATTGGAGTATCTAGGTGACATTAGGGTTTTGGTTGATTTGTGTCTTAAGGTGTTATTCTAGTACGAACTCTAGGGCTGTTTGTGACACTTATAGGAATAGCCCAATGGATTGATTGGAAAGAATAAATTTGAGGTGGTTTCGTACCCTACCATAATCTCTTCGTTTGTTCTCTGCTATTAGTGTCTTTGGAGTGACTCTTTGTTGCATGTTGAGGGATAGTTATATGATCCAATTATGTTATTATTGTTGAGAGAACTTGAACTAGTGAAAGTATGAACCCTAGGCCTTGTTTCCTAGCATTGCAATACCGTTTACGCTCACTTTTACCACTTGTTACCTTGATGTTTTTATATTTTCAGATTACAAAAATCTATATCTACCATCCATATTGCACTTGTATCACCATCTCTTCGCCGAACTAGTGCACCTATACAATTTACCATTGTATTGGGTGTGTTGGGGACACAAGAGACTCTTTGTTATTTGGTTGTAGGGTTGTTTGAGAGAGACCATCTTCATCCTACGCCTCTCACGGATTGAAACCTTAGGTCATCCATTTGAGGGAAATTTGCTACTGTCCTACAAACCTCTGCACTTGGAGGCCCAACAACGTCTACAAGAAGAAGGTTGCGTAATAGACATCACAGGCCGACCAAGGGTTGAACTTAGGGGTGACAAGCTCTATGGTGCATATGTCCCGGAGTGTATGTTTGCTCCTCCTTTTTGTTATGTGAATCATGTTCACTGTTTTGACCTCTGGTGGGAATTTTTCTGTCCCCCAGTGTTTTGCTGGCAAGGCTCCTCCTCGTCTTCACTTGGTGTCTCCCTCCCCGTGTGTTCGGCGTTTAGCTTGCCGGCGTGCTTGAAGACCCAGCATTCTCTGTGGGTGTGATTTGCAGGTTTATCGGAGGTGCCATGAATCTGACATAATTTGTCTAGAATCTGGTTTAGGCTGGATGGTCCATCTCTGTTGCCTTTGAAAGGCTTTTTCCGTTGATCGGGTCGAGAGCCCCTATATCCGGCGTTTACCGTCGTGTTGTCTGGGTTGTCTTCGTTATTTCGACACTTGCTTTTACTGCGTCGTGGTTTTCCATTGCCATCCCTGACTTCAGATGTGCCTGGGTCGCTGTTTTTGCCAAGGCAGGATTTGGAGTGGCGCCTGCGTCGTCGCTTTGGTTGCTTCTCGAGGGGGTTATCCTTCGCTGCATCCTCCCGTTCCTCGTCATTGTTTTCTTTCGGTTTATCCACCATATATATATCGTGTGATGAAGTGGCTATCCAGCGCCCTGTGGGCGGTGGTTCCTGTTCTTCTCCTGCACCGTCGTCCATACCGTCGATGTCTTCGGAGTCGAAATCGAGCATGTCGGTTAAGTCATCGATAGTGGCTATTAAGTGGGTGGTGGGTGGGGAACGAATTTTTTCATCGTCCGCCTCCCACTCGAGCCGGACATAGTTCGGCCAAGGGCCTCCTGACAAGGAGAGAGACTTTAGTGAATTTAGCACCTCGCCAAAGGGCGAGTGATGAAAGATATCCGCAGAGGTAAACTCCATGATCGGCGCCCAATCAGATTCGATAGGCATGGACGCAGGCGGTTCGGGGCCTGTGGCAGGGGACGAATCTAAGGATCCAGTGACATAGGTCTCATAGGAGGTGAAGTCAGTATTCGGCTCTATCGCCACTGAGTGTGTGGCCTCCAAGGCGGGGTCCATCCACCCGTCCTCGGATGGCGCAATCGACTCCGGATCTAGGGACAGAGTAGCCACAGGTGTGATCTCCCGAACACCGTCCGACGGCAGAGCTAAGTCGTGCTCGTCGTGACTGTGCGGCGCACCTGACCTGGGCTCGAATCCGTCAAAGATCAAGTCTCCGCGGATGTCGGCATTGTAGTTTAAATTTCCAAACCTGACCCGACGGCCTAGGGCGTAGCTCTTGATCTTCTCCAGATGGCCAAGCGAGTTGGCTCGCAGTATGAAGCCGCCGAATACTAAGATCTGTCCGGGGAGGGAAACCTCACCCTGGATCGCATCATTGCCGATGATCGAAGGAGCCATCAAGCCTTTATCGCGATGGCACAGTGGAACTCTCAATGAAAGCACCAATGTCGGTGTCAAAACCGGCGGATCTCTGGTAGGGGGGCCCGAACTATGCGTCTAAGGCGGATGGTAACAGGAGGCGGGGGACACGATGTTTACCCAGGTTCGAGCCCTCTCGATGGAGGTAATACCCTACTTCCTGCTTGATTGATCTTGATGATATGAGTATTACAAGAGTTGATCTACCACGAGATCGTAGAGGCTAAACCCTAGAAGCTAGCCTATGGTATGATTGTTGTTGTCCTACAGACAAAACCCTCTGGTTTATATACACACTGGAGGGGGCTAGGGTTACACAGAGTCGGTTACAAGGGAGTAGATCTACATATCCGTATTGCCAAGCTTGCCTTCCACGCCAAGGAAAGTCCCATCCGGACACGTGACGAAGTCTTCAATCTTGTATCTTCATAGTCCAACAGTCCGGCTAAAGTATATAGTCCGGCTATCCGAGGACCTCCTAATCCAGGACTCCCTCAGTTCACATGACACCACTAAGGGAATCACAACATACATACTATCAAAATATCAAATACATATCAAGTTCCCATGATTACTTGCAACATGATTTCTCCCGTGACCTCAAGAACAAAACTAACTACTCACAAATAATAAACATGCTCATGATCAGAGGAGTATTAAATGGCATCATGGATCTGAACATATAATCTTCCACCAAATAAACCATATAGTAATCAACTACAAGATGTAATCAACACTTCTAGTCAACCCCCTAGCACCAATCTATAGTTCCGGTAACAAGATTGAATACAAGAGATGGACTAGGGTTTGAGATGAGATGGTGTTGTTGAAGATGTTGATGGAGATTGCCCTCCCCAAGATGGGAGAGTTGTTGGTGATGATGATGACGATGATTTCCCCCTCCGGGAGGGAAGTTCCCCCGGCAGAATCGCTCCGCCGGAGGGCAAAAGTGCTCCTGCCCAAGTTCCGCCTCGAGACGGCGGCGCTCCGCCCTAAAAGCCTTCTCCTTATTTTTTCTATGTCAAAATGACTTATATACCAGAAGATGGGCACCGGAGGTGGGCCGAGGAGGCCACAACCCACCAGGGCGCGCCTGGGGGGCCTGGCGCGCCCAGGTGGGTTGTGCCCACCTGGTGGCCCCCCTCTGGTGTTTATTGGCCCCAGTATTTCTTAAATAATCCATAAAAATCTCCTTGAAGTTTCAGCTCATTTTGAGTTGTGCAGAATAGGTGGCCTGACGTAGCTTTTTCAGGTCCAGATTTCCAACTGCCAGAATTCTCCCTCTTGGTGTGTACCTTGCAAATTATGAGAGAAAAGGCATTAGAATTACTCCAAAAAGCATTATTATGGATAAAAACTTTATAAATAACAGTAAGAAAACATGATGCAAAATGGACGTATCAACTCCCCCAAGCTTAGACCTCGCTTATCCTCAAGCGAAAACCGAAATCGAAAAACATGTCCACATGCTTTGAGAGAGAGGTGTCTATAAAAACAAAATACGGACATAGAAGCATCATGTTGATTATTATAACAGCAACAAAATTAAACATAGGACCTTTATCATAGAACTTGCATCATATACTTCCCGTGAATAAGTAACAGCTCATCAGATAATCGAAGTATAAAGCAAAAACTCTATTAAAAACCAACAAACTATGTTCTTAGTCAACTTTGCAACTACAATTCATCATATTTTCAGGAAGAGTCACGTGTCGGAGCCTTTTAAGCAAGTCCACATACTCAACCATCATATAGTCTTCTATGATTGATAACACTCACCTCGTACCCATGAGAAAAATGTTTCAACCAGACACATAGAAAGATAGGGGCTTATAGTTTCGCCTCCCAACATACTCACCTCAAGGGTGATGTCAACAATAATAATTCATTTCATCTATATTCAACTGGACATATGTGCCTAGATCTTTCCTCACCACATGATGCTTGCCAAAAGAGAAAATAAAAAGGAATAGAAGGAAAACTTTGACTCTTTGCATAAAAGTAAATACATAAAAGTAAAGGATAGGCCCTTCACAGAGGGAAGCAGAGGTTGCCATGCGCTTATTTGTTTATATGGTCAATCCCTTAGTGCAAGAGAACGTCACGTTACATTGCCCCTTAAGATGACAACCTTTATTATGCAGTCTGTCGCTTTTATTCTTTGTCATCCAAGTTCGTGCAACTCTCAATTTTCTATTACACTAAACAATCTCACACTTTTAGAAGCAATTTTTATTGCCTTTTTGCACCAATGACAACTTACTTGAAGGATCTTGCTCAATCCATAGGTATGTATGGTGGACACTTGAAAAAGATTTGGGTTTAAGGGTTTTTGGATGCACAAGTAGTATCTCTACTTAGTGCGGAATTTTTGGCTAGCGAAGATAGGGGCAAGCACCACATGTTGAGGATCTATGACAATATGACTTCTATGTGAATATAAACAAACATAAACCATTAAGTTGTCTTCCTTGTCCAACATCAACAATTTTGGCATATAATATTTTGATGAGGGCTCACAATCACAAAAGATTTCTAGGATAGCATATTTATATGTGAATCTTCTCTTCCCTTATTAATACTTTCATGAGTTGCATCATTGACTAATGCTATGTTTGTCAATCTCTTATAAAATTTTCTTACTTATACTTTTCCTTATGTGGTGCTATCACCTACCATAGGATTAGTATATGATTCTATTGATTTATTTCTTTTCCTTTTTCTATTTCCTTTCTTATTTCTTTCTTTTCTTTATTTGCAACATGAAAGTAAAGAAAGTAAAAACTCAAACTAAACTTTATTATATAACTGGCACACGATTACAATGATAGATCACTAAGCAAACTCTTAAAGAAAAAAGGATCGAACTAAACTTTATTTCATCTAAAGCAAAAACATAGAATTAAGATAAGTAAAAGCAAAAAATATAGTGGGATGATACGATACCGGGGCACCTCCCCCAAGCTTGGCGGAAACCAAGGGGAGTGCCCATACCCGATACTCAGTTCTGCTTTGGTGGTGAAGAAGGTGGTGGTGGTGTAGCATTCTCCAATATAACCATGAGTAGATCCTTCAAGCCTTGAATCTCCCGAAGAGCTTGATGAATTAATTCACTATTTTTCTTCACCTCGGCCATTATATGTTTATTCTCAGGGCCCCATGGTTTGGTTCCTGCGCTGTTTTCTCTTGGCCGAGATATGTCCCAATTGGACGGTATGTGCCTATGAGGAGTGTTCTCGAACCCATAGTTGTGAATCAAATTATGAAAATTGTTACAATGTAACATGTGTAACGGCCTCCTTGGTGGACGATCCTCTTGCACTTCTGGGCTTGCTTGATTGTTCGATGATCCCATGGCCTCTTCTTCCTCCATAGCAACCTCTTCAACTTCATCCCTCCATAGATCTTCCTGAACCAACCTTATGTCTCCTTCTCCATTGTTGAAGGGTGAGGAAGACATGACATTTGTCTAGTTGAATATGTCAGAAATCAGCAAGAAAAGAGAACAGAGGATTTTCTCCACGATACGGTGATTAACGAAGTATATATAGATTTTTTTTTATCTTGGAGGACAAGGATACGGAAGAAAAACGGAGAACGGGAGGTGTCCCAGGTGGGCACAACCTACCTGGGCGCGCTAGGCTTGCCTGGCGCGCCCTGGTGTCTTATGCCCACCAGGGGATGCTTCCTGGAAGATTCTTTATTTCCAAAATTTTAAAATATTCCAAAACTAACAAAAAATATTTTTGCGGATTTTTCGGAGTACGTTTACTTACCGTATCATGTACCTCCTTATTTTGACGATTCTGGAGTGTTCCGGAAGGACTCTTTTATGTGCTCTTCCAGCGTCAAAGTTTGGATAATATTGCTTTCAACATTAATAGGCATACCTGCGATATAATGTTGTATTCATTGCCCATTGACAACCTTCGGGTTAGTACCTTCGGAATTATTTATTTTGATGGCACCAGACCGGTAAACCTCCTCGATGACATACGGGCCTTCCCATTTCGAGAGGAGCTTTCCTGCAAAAAATCTAAAAAGAGAGTTGTACAAAAGAACATATTCTCCGACTTTAAACTCACGCTTTTGGATTCTTTTGCCATGCCATCTTTTAACTTTTTCTTTGAATAATTTTGCATTTTCATAAGCTTGGGTTCTCCATTCATCTAATGAGCTAATATCAAATAACCTCTTTTCACCAGCAAGTTTGAAATCATAATTGAGTTCTTTAACTGCCCAGTATGCTTTATGTTGTAACTCAAGAGGCAAATGACAAGCTTTTCCATAAACCATTTTATAAGGAGACATACCCATAGGATTTTTATATGTTGTTTTATAAGCCCAAAGTACATCATCTAATTCCTTAGACCAATTCTGCCTGGACCTATTGGCAGTCTTTTGCAAAATTAATTTTATTTCTCTATTGCTAAGTTCAACTTGACCACTAGACTGAGGATGATAGGGTGATGCAATTTTATGGTTAACATCATACTTAGCAAGCATTTTACGAAAAGCACCATGAATAAAGTGTGAACCACCATCAGTCATTAAATATCTAGGGACTCCAAACCTTGGGAAAATAACTTCCTTAAGAATTTTAATAGAGGTGTTGTGATCAGCACTACTAGTTGGAATGGCTTCTACCCATTTAGTAACAAAATCAACGGCACCCAAAATATGTGTATACCCATTAGAGGAAGGAAAAGGTCCCATGTAATCAAATCCCCAAACATCAAATGGTTCGACAGCAAGTGAATAATTCATAGGCATTTCTTGACGCTTACCGATATTACCTATTCTTTGACATTCATCACAAGATGAGACATACTTACGAGCATCCTTGAAGAGAGTAGGCCAATAAAATCCAGATTGCAATACCTTGTGAGCAGTTCTATCTTAAGCAGGATGCCTTCCATAAGGTTCGGAGTGACATTTCCGTAGGATTTGTCCCTGTTCATGCTCAGGTACACAACGTCTAATAATACCATCTACCCTTCTTTATAAAGATGTGGGTCATCCCAAAAGTAATGTCTTGAATCATAGAAGAATTTTTTTCTTTTGTTGGTAAGTAAAGCTAGGTGGTAAATATTTAGCAACAATGTAATTAGCATAGTCGGCATACCAAGGAGTACTATTAGCAACATTTATTGCAGCTACTGCTCATCAGGAAAACTATCATCAATAGGTAGTGGGTCATCAAGGACATTTTCAAGCCTAGACAAGTTATCAGCTATGGGTTTCTTAGCTCCTTTTCTATCAATAATATGCAAATCAAACTCTTGTAACAAGAGAACCCAACGAATAATTCTAGGTTTCGCATCTTTCTTTTCCATAAGATATTTAATACCAGCATGGTCCGTGTGAACAGTTACTTTGAAATCAACAATATAAGGTCTAAATTTAGCACAAGCAAACACCACTGCTAAGAATTCTTTTTCAGTAGTAGCATAATTTCTTTGAGCACTGTCTAGAGTTTTACTAGCATAATGAATAACATTCAATTTCTTATCAACTCTTTGTCCTAGAACAACACCAACAGCATAATCACTAGCATCACACATAATTTCAAAAGGCAAGTTCCAATCAGGTGGTTGAACAATAGGTGCAGAGGTTAAAGCTTTCTTGACTGTTTCAAAGGCTTCTAAACAATCATCATAAAAAACAAAAAGGGATATCCTTTTGCAAAATATTAGTGAGAGGCCTAGAAATTTTAGAGAAGTCTTTAATAAACCTCCTATAGAAACCATCATGACCTAGGAAACTACGAATACCTTTTATGTCCTTGGGAAATGGCATTTTCTCAATTGCATCAACCTTAGCTTGGTCCACTTCAATACCTCTTTCAAAATTTTTACGACCCAAGACAATGCCTTCATTAACCATAAAGTGGCACTTCTCCCAATTCAAGACAAGATTTGTTTGTTCACATCTCTGCAAAACTCGATCAAGAGCTTCCCATAAATAGAGAAGTCATCCATGAAAACCTCAACAATCTTTTCACAAAAGTCAGAAAATATAGCCATCATGCTTCTTTGAAAGGTAGCAGGTGCATTACATAAACCAAAAGGCATACGTCTATAAGCATAAGTTCCAAAAGGACAAGTAAAAGTGGTCTTTTCCTGATCAAGTTGAGAAACAGGTATTTTTGAAAAGCCAGAATATCCATCAAGGAAGCAAAAGTGTGTGTGCTTAGATAATCTTTCAAGCATTTGATCAATAAAAGGCAAAGGGTAATGATCTTTCCTAGTTGCTTTATTTAATTTTCTAAAATCAATTACCATTCTATAGCCTGTAACAATTCTTTTTGGAATGAATTCATTCTTATCATTAGGAACAACAGTAATACCTCCTTTCTTAGGGACACAATGAACAGGACTTGCCCATCTACTATCAGCTATAGGATAGATTATACCTGCTTCCAGAAGTTTTAATATTTCCGTTCTTAGCACCTCTTTCATCTTCGGATTTAACCGACATTGGTGATCAACAACTGGTTTAGCATCAGGTTCCATATTAATTTTGTGCTGACATAGAGTGGGACTAATGCCCTTTAAGTCATCAAGAGTATAACCAATAGCAGCTTGGTGCTTCCTTAGAACTTTCAATAATCTTTCTTCTTCATGTTCTGAAAGGTTAGCACTGATAATAATAGGATATATTTTCTTTTCATCAAGATAAGCATATTTCAAAGTGTCTAGCAATTGTTTTAATTCAAACAAAGGATCACCTTTAGGTAGAGGAGGACCTCCAAGAGTTTCAATAGGCAAATTGTTTTTAAGCAGAGGACATTGTTCAGAAAATATTATCTATTTCATTTCTTTCATGCATATGTAGATCATTTTCATGGTCTAGCAAATATTGCTCTAAAGGATCAGTAGGTGGTACAACAATAGAAGCAAGACCAATTAATTCATCCTTACTAGGCAATTCTTTTTCATGAGGATTTCTACTAAACTTGGGAAAATTAAACTCATGAGACTCATCACCAAAGCTAACACCAACAGTTTGTTTCTTACAATCTATCTTAGCATTAACTATATTCAAGAAGGGTCTACCAAAGATAATGGGACATAAGTCATCTTGTGGGGAACCAAGAACAAGAAAATTGGTAGGGTATTTTATTTTTCCACACAAGACTTCAACATCTCTAACAATCCCAACTGGTGATATGGTGTCTCTATTAGCAAGCTCAGTAGTAACATCTATTTCTTCTATCTCAGTAGGTGTTATGTCTTTCATAATTTCTTGATATAAAGTGTAAGGAATAGCACTCACACTAGCACCCATGTCACATAAACCATGATAACAATGATATCCTATTTTAACTGAAATGACAGGCATGCCAACAACTGCTCTATGTTTATCTTTTCTATCAGGTTTAGCAATTCTAGCAACTTCTCCACAGAAGTGAATAACATGCCCATCTATATCTTCTTCTAAGAGATCTTTAACCATAGCAACATTAGGTTGTACCCTAATTTGTTCATCAGGTTTAGGTGTTCTAACATAGCTTTTGTTAACCACGGTTGAAACTTTAGCATGTTCCTTTATCCTAACAGGAAAAGGGGGTTTCTCAATATAAGCAGTAGGAACAACTGGATCAACATTATAAAGTATAGTTTCTTCTTTAACTGGTACTGGTTCTTTAATTTCTTCTTTAATAGGTGGGTGATATTTAAACCACTTCTCTTTAGGGATTCCAAAATGAGTAGCAAATGATTCACAAAAGGAGGCTACTATCTCAGAGTCAAGTCCATATTTAGTGCTGAACTTTTGAAAAGCATCGGTATCCACAAAAGATTTAACACAATAATACTTAAGTTTTATACCTGACTCTTTACCTTCGTCGAGTTCCCAATCTTCAGAGTTGCGTTTAATTCTTTTTAAAAGATCCCACCGAAATTCAATAGTCGAGAAAGATTTAACACAATCATAAAGGAACCAACACAAGAAGTATCTAGTATGGTTTGATCATTACGAGAAAGTCGAGCATAAAAGTTCTGAACAATAATTTCTCTTGAGAGCTCATGATGGGGGCATGAATATAACATTGATTTAAGCCTCCCCCAAGCTAGAGCGATACTTTCTCCTTCACGAGGCCAAAAATTATATATATAATTACGATCACGATGAACTAGATGCATAGGATAATTTTTTTGGTGGAACTCCAATTTCAAACGATTCCAATTCCATGATCTAATATCATCGCATAGCCTATACCATGTAAATGCTTTTCCCTTCAAAGAGAAAGGGAAAACCTTTTTCATCACCTTATCTCCGGGTAAACCTGCAAGCTTAAACAATCCACAAATTTGTTCCATATATATCAAGTGCATATCAGGATGTTCTGTTCCATCTCCTGCATAAGGATTAGCTAGAAGTTGTTCTATCATACCCGAAGGAATTTCATATTCAATATTTTCAGTAGGTGCAGTAGGTTGAGGGGTAGCTAATTGTGGTTCCGGACAAGGTGAAGATACCCCGAACAAACCCCTCAAAGGATTGTTTTCCATAGTAACAAGTGACAATAAATTTCAGCACACTATATAAATGTTTCCTTACCAAAGGCGCTTCACTCCTCGGCAACGGCGCCAGAAAATAGCCTTGATAACCCACAAGTATAAGGGATCAATTGTAGCTCTTTTCGATAAGTAAGGAGTGTCGAACCCAATGGTAAGTAGCGAGTAGTTTGATAGCAAGATAATTTGTAACAAGCAAGTAACGATAATTGTAACAAGTATGCAGCAAGGTAGAACAATCCTTTTGAGTCAAAGGATAGGCCAAAATGGTCTCTTATGATAAGCAAAGCGTTCTTGAGGGTACACGGGAATTTCATCTAGTCACTTTCATCATGTTGGTTCGATTTGTGTTCGCAACTTTGATAATTTGATATGTGGGTGGACCGGTGCTTAGGTGCTGTTCTTACTTGAACAAACCTCCTACTTATGATTAATCCTCCCGCAAGCATCCGCAACTACGAGAAAAGTATTAAGAAAAAATTCTAACCATAGCATTAAACTTTTGGGTCCAATCAGTCCCATACGGAATATCGCATAAACTGGGATTTAAGCTTCTGTCAGTCTCGCAACCCACCATCTATTTACTACTCCACAATGCATTCCCTTAGGCCCAAATATGGCGAAGTGCCATGTAGTCGACGTTCACATGACACCACTAAGGGAATCACAACATACATACTATCAAAATATCGAACACATATCAAGTTCACATGATTACTTGCAACATGATTTGTCCCGTGACCTCAAGAACAAAAGTAACTACTCACGAATAATAAACATGCTCATGATCAGAGGAGTATTAAATGGCATCATGGATCTGAACATATAATCGTCCACCAAATAAACCATATAGCAATCAACTACTAGATGTAATCAACACTACTAGTCACCCCCTAGCACCAATCTATAGTTCCGGTAACAAGATTGAATACAAGAGATGAACTAGGGTTTGAGATGAGATGGTGTTGTTAAAGATGTTGATGGAGATTGCCCTCCCCAAGATGGGAGAGTTGTTGGTGATGATGATGACGATGATTTCCCCCTCCAGGAGGGAAGTTCCCCCGGCAGAATCGCTCTGCCGGAGGGCAAAAGTGCTCCTGCCCAAGTTCCGCCTCGAGACGGCGGTGCTCCACCCCGAAAGCCTTCTCCTTATTTTTTATAGGTCAAAATGACTTATATACCAGAAGATGGGACCGAAGGTGGGTCGAGGAGGCCACAACCCACCAGGGCGCGCCTGGGGGGCCTGGCGGGCCTGGCATGCCCAGGTGGGTTGTGCCCGCCTGGTGGCCCCCCTCTGGTGTTTATTGGCTCCAGTATTTCTTAAATAATCAATAAAAATCTCCGTGAAGTTTCAGCTCGTTTGGAGTTGTGCAGAATAGGTGGCCTGATGCAGCTTTTTCAGGTCCATATTTCCAGCTGCCGGAATTCTCCCTCTTGGTGTGTACCTTGCAAATTATGAGAGAAAGGGCATTAGAATTACTCCAAAAAGCATTATTATGGATAAAAAATTATAAATAACAGTAAGAAAACATGATGCAAAATGGACGTATCAGAGCGCCGGACGGTGACGAAGTGGATCCACCACTGCCGGATCCACCTTGGTCGATGACTGAATGCCCCAATGCGATGCAGAGGGCGACCTCCTCCACATCTTCGAGATCCGCTTCGCGTAGCACGCTAGACCAGTCCTCGTCGGAGCCGGAGTCCCCACCGAAGGCAACACTGCTTCGGTCCCCGGCCGTGACTGGTCAGTGACCGATGAGCCTGCCCAAGCTTTTGAGACGTGTTTAGAGCGCCTGGTTGTAGATGCTCTAACTCTGCAGATCTGAATGAGCAGGGCTACAACTGAACGTGCAATGCCAACTATGTGGCGCAAACCTATTTTTACCGGAGCCGGGAGCTACCGGTGAACTACACCCAACCACAATGCGCCACCGCATAGAGTATCTGGAAAATCTTTGCAGTATTATGTTTATTTGGAGTTCGTATTTCTCTATCTTGGGTTGCACATGCAAAGGACACATGCATGGTCCTACTCTATTTTTACTGTTCATGGTGCAGACTATGACATGCATGTCTCTGACATTATCTCTGCTCTCCATCTCCAAATCCATCACTTTTAATTCTCTTCACTATTTAGATTGTTCATATCTTCAAAACAAAATTCCCCTTTTGAAACTTTTTATATATTTGAACTCCTGGAGCCAAGACCTCTAGAACAAGATCAATCTTGAATATATTCAAACATGTTTAAATTTCAACGTTTGAAATGAGTGAAATCGTCTTTATGAAAATAGTGAAATATGATCTTATAATTGAGTGAAACCAATTTTTTTAAATGAGTGACATATGTTTTTCATACACATTAGACATTTTTGGGTGTAAAATACGTGAAACTTGTTATTACAGAATTTTGAAACTAGTCATTTAAAACATATGGAACTAATTATTTCAAACCTTTTTAAAATGAGTGAACTCTGTTTTACGAAACAAGTGAAATTGTTTTTTTAATTGATATTTTTTTAATTGAGTCAAATCAGTTTTTTGAAATATTTTGAAATCAGTTTTTGCTTTGAGCGAAATCAATTTCTAAATGAGTGAAATCAGTTTTTCCCACTAACTGAAATCAATTTCGAATTGAAATATGAAAATGAGTGAAATCTGTTTTCTTAACTTAGTAAAATTATTTTTCTGAAATGAGTGACATCATTTATTTCAGATAAGTGAAATCATTTTTTAACATAACGGAATGAGTTTTTTCAAATGAGTGAAATCAGTTTTACTAAATTAGTGTAAATAGTTCTTCGAAACGAATGAAATATGTGTTTTCAAATATGTGAAATCGGTGTTTAAACTGAGTTAAATTGGTCATTTGAGTGAGTGAAATTGTTTTTTTAAATGAGTGAAATCTGTGTTTCATAATAAGTGAGATCAGTGTTTCAAAATGAGTGAATTTAGTTTTTTTCCAGTGAAATCACCTTTTCAAAATGAGCCAAACCATACACTACCATATTTTAAAAAATAGTACCGAAACTTAGTATTTCAAAAGAGTGGCATAAATAATTTTATTTTTTTGCAATGTCATTTCAGTTATTCCAATTTCAATTTCATATTTCACAATGAGTGAACTATTTATTTCAACTATCAAAGAACTGATTTCAATACTTCAAAAAGAAGATTTAAATCCTTTCAAATACATATTTCACTATCATATTTTACAAAAGACTGAAACTTACTATTTCAAAAGAGTGAAATCATTCTGTAAATGAGTGAATCTGTATTTTCAAATTAGTACAATAATTTGTTTGGAATGACTAAACTGTGTTCACTGAAATGAGTGAAATCGTTTTTTTAATGAGTAAAATCAAATTTTTGAAACTCGTTTCAAATATATTCAAGATTAGTCCTGTTTTAAAGATCTCATTGTGAGGAACTCAAATATATAAAAATATATCGATGAATTAATATCTCACAAGAAAATAAATGCTAGTTTCTCTATGGGTGAAGAGGACTGTGAGTGTGCATGCAGTACTAGATATAAAAGTAATGGAGACGTGGTCATATATTTGTCAGAATGTGTCATCAGTATATAGAAATGCATTGCACAAACGAATCTTTTCGACTTTATACTACACATTGAATGCCAGAATCAACGATTGATGCTTCATCGGTAGCTCCTGACTCCGGTAAAAAGTCAATCGCTGACACCACACTCCCTCGTGAATTCGCGATGCCTGGCCTCCGCCTTTCCGGCCAGCCTGCACACGCTGGCGCAGTGATGTCCCGCATCCTCAATTCAGGCCCGAGCCCAGCCCAGCCTGATCGTCGAGCCTACTTTTCAGGCCCAAGCCCGGCTCATCACAGAAAAAACACACCGGGCCTCGGGCCTTGGGCCGGCCCTCTTCAGTAAATGGCAGAAACAGCAGGCCCAGGCCCGGCCCAACTTAATCTTCGAGTTCAAAACCTAGGTCCAGGCCCAGTTTAGGAGCAGCGTCAGGCCGGGTCAGGCCGGGCTGTTCGGGCCGGGTGACCCATGGCCAGGACTTGCTCCGGGCGTACGTTGCTGAAACGTCATTCCTGATGACACGCCTCTACTCCACCATGGTGTGCGCATCCCGCGTCCGCATCTGCTGCCGCTGCCGCCTCTCCTCCTCCACCACCTCGCCGTCCTCGCGCTCCTGGTCTCCCCGCGCCACCTTCGCCGCGTCCACAGAGCGCGTCCGCGCCGGCACGCTCGGCCGGCCAGACGCACACGGCCTGTTCGACGAATTGCTACGGCTGGACACCCCGGTCCCCAGCCGCTCCCTGAACGGCCTCCTTGCCGTGCTCGCCCGCGCCACGTCCTCTGCGTCCGGCGTCATCGATGGGCCCGCCCTTGCCGTCGCCCTCTTCAACCGCGTGCGCCGAGCGGAAGCCCGCCCGCGGGTGGCGCGTCCCACAGCGTGCACCTATGGCATCCTCATGGACTGCTGCTACCGTGCGCGTCCCACAGCGTGCACCTATGGCATCCTCATGGACTGCTGCTACCGTGCGCGTCGCCCGGACCTAGGACGAGCCTCAAGGCAGACCAGGTCGTCACCAACAACTTTCTCAAGTGCCTCTGCTACGCCAAGCGGACTGACGAGGCCGTCGACGTGCTGCTTCATGGGATGCCCGACCTCGGCTGTGTGCCTAATGGCGCCTCATACAACATACAGTAGTTCTTAAGAGGTTATGTGAGGATGGAAGGAGCCAGGGGGCACTTGACCTGCTCCACACGGTGGCGAAACAGGGAGGTGGCTGCCTCCTTGATGCGGTGGCGTATAACACGGTCATCCATGGCTTCTTTAAGGAAGGCAAAAAAGGCAAGGCATGCCATCTATTCCATGAAATGATGCGACAAGGTGTTGTGCCTAATGCAGTGACATGTAGCTCGGCCGTTGATGCGCTATGCAAGGCCGGGGCTATCGACAGGGCAGAGTTGTTCCTTCGGCGTTCGACTGAATAAAGAGACATATAATTGCGTCATCCATGGATATTCCACATCAGGGAGGTGGAGGCGCTGCTAAAATGTTCAGAGAAATGGCAAGCCATGGTCTTATACCAGACGTTTTTTACTTACAACTCGTTTGCTTCCCTTTGCAGGCATGGAAGAAGCAAAGAAGCTGCAGAATTTTATGATTCTATGACTGCTAAGGGCCACAAACTAGATATGCAGGAAGGATTGACTCCAGATGTATTCACCTACGCAACTGTAATAGCTGCACTTTGTAGCATGGGTAGGCTGACCGATGCTATAGAAAAATTTAGTGAGATGATTGTACGGGAGTACAGCCAGACACAGTTGTTTGTCAGTCCCTAATTCGGGGTTTTGTACAAATGGTGATTTGGTTAAAGCTAAGGAGTTGGTTTCTGAAATGATGAACAGAGGTATTCCTCGTCCTGACATTGTGTTCTTCAGTTCAGTAATACACAGTCTATGCATCGAAGCAAGGGTTATGGATGCACATGATAACTTCCACTTGGTTATACACATAGGTGAGAGGCTTGGTGTCATTTTATTTAACTCGGTGGTTAATGGATATTGCTTAGCCGAAAGGTGGATAAACACTCAGATTACTTGATGCCATGGAATCATTTGGTGTTAAGCCTAGTGTTGTTACTTCCAGTACACTTCTTGATTGCTATTGTAAAAAAAGGAAAGGTCAATAATGGTGCGACTCTGTTCACATTGCATATGGGACTAAGTCCTCAGAAAGCACAATCCAGTTTTCCTTGCATAAAGCCCTGCTGCCAGTATAAGAAATCTAGACTGTCTGCTTTTAGCATTGAGTTCATTTTGCGGTGTGCTAAAATCAGAAAAATGTGAAATGCCTATGACCCTGTTAATCTTCAAGGAAAGGTAATCTAACATGACAGGTTGCAATTTTAGGGATAATGGCTTCTGATTTCTATTGGGGATGGTACACACATATAATCTTGCACCAGGAGCACAATGAATACTGATGCAATCTTTTGTAAGTATGTGCACCTACAGGTCTTGACTCTTGAACTCTGTGGTTGCTGCTTGTCGAGTTGAGTTTGATGGTTCTCAAGTTTTGGTTTGCCATCTATGACCTCAGAAACTTGATTGATCCAGAATTCCAGATGAGATTCTGAGATCACTATTCTGGATGCAGTAGAAAACAGGATCAATAGTGCTACATAGTTCATGGCTGCGAGCATTTTTTCGGATCAAACCACTTATGATGAAGCAAAGAAAACAAATGAAGAATGGCCTTGTTTGTATAGTGACATGAAGAACACCTAGTTCCATAAGTCCACGATGGCTAGTATTCTGAAATCTGAATATTTTGCTGGAAGTTTTCAAGTATTGATCATGCCAAAGAATGTAATGGATAAAAACCATGGGTAAGCCCTCCTCTTTTGTTAGTATTGATTCTTCTCCTCCTTGCTATTTTGAAGTATTGATTATTCTCCTCCTTGGTCATGTCATTTCCTGATTTCTCTTCGGGAGGAGGCGGAGAAGCTACGGATGACGCTGAAGGCACATAGGAAGAGCAAGAACTGCAACACCTGTCGATGTTGTCAACGTTTCTCATTGTAATTGAGTTATGAATGAAGCTCTGTAGTGTAAACTCAGTTGATGTATCACTCCCTTGTAATTCAGTGGATGTATGGCAATGGATATGTTAATTCAATTCAATTATTTTCTCTACAGTGTTGCACAAAATTGGTTTGATATTGGCACCAATTGTACTAAACGAAAATTGCAGCAGTTGTAAAATTCAGACAGCAAGTACACATGAGCTGCTTGCAACAATGATGCATGTACTCAGCAGGCTTTTTGGTGCCTTCCTGATGCGACAACTGAATTCTGCATTGCCGACGCGACAACTAAATTCTGCATCAGGATTCAGGAATTCTTCTCCTGGAAAATAGAAGTCATCTGGAATAGAAGTAATCTTGTTATTCATGAAGAAATTTGTTATTAGGAGGGAACATACAACAGAAAGAGATCTGGTGCTGCTTGCATACATCAGACGATCCAAAGCTTTTACATGTAAAACAAATCCCCTGCATTAATTGATCATTTGTGATCATAATGCACACCAATTAATGGCCGAATTTGCCAGTGAAATACTCCTACAAACTTGCAACTAGATTACATAGTTGACAGCTTGCAGCTTACAACTAGATCCCTTTGCTCCCTCTGCTTTTCTCAGCTAGGTGAGAGTACCACTGGCCACTGCCGACTCTGCTTCCTCTGATGTAAGACTACCACCAAGAAGCTTGCACTGCTGATGATTTCTTCCTCTGCTTCGATCATCCGTGGATTTGCATCGCTTGAGCAAAGTCCCGTCGACGAGCCATCTCGAGGAGGTGAGCTTGATAACGCCATGCGTGCTGTCTTGCTTGGAGCAGCTCCTCAGGGGACTTGGTCACGTCGGAGTGATGGATCCAGGGGTCGTTGAACTGCACCGTGTCCACCATCTGCTCCAACTTTCGCCGGGCCTCCGCTCTGCTGCGCTCGATGTCACGCCGACGGCTGGCCTCTTCTTCGGAGGCAGAGCGAGCCTTGTCGAGAAGAGCCATGGTGAGGCGAGCGTTCGCGATCAATTCGCGCATGCTGCTCGGCGGCTTCGATTGCGTCGCGCTCGCCGGAGATTCGGCGACATGGTTCTTGATCACGGACGAGTGGAGGCACGCAGGACTCTTCGGATCATTGGCGCTGCTGGGACACGGAAGCTTGCTGCTACCCTTGATGTTGGCAGGGACCGCGACATGGAGCTCGCCCCCGGAGCAGGCACCGCGTACGCTCTTCGCCGGCGGCGGTTGGACGTCGCGCACGGATCCGGGGCGCTTTGGCTTCTTGGCAGCCGCGGGGTTCGCCATCAAGGCGGGGTTTACGCGCACGCGGGAGGAGCAGGAGTGCAGGTCGGCGGCGGCGGCGCTACGGCGCGGGAGCAGAGACGGCGGGAGCACCGTGGTGCTGGCCATGGTCGCGGCCGTGGGATCGCGAGAGCAACGATCAACGATCCGGCGTTGGGGGAGAGGAAGATGGATCGGGGGAGGCTGATGGGAGGGCGAGATCAGATGGATCGGAAATTCGGGAAACGCGGCGAGCAAGAAAACAGGGACGCGAGCAATTTGAATCCGAGTCGGCCCAGGCATAGCTAAAACGCGCACTTCCGATTTTGAATCCGAGTTGGCATAGCTAAAACTGGCGGCAAGAGACTCGGATTCCAACAAATGACTTCTCCTGGCAGAATCAATTTTGGCACGAATGTCTGAATCAGACTCAGAGAAAACACAAATGATAAAGCCCTCCTGCCAAAATCAGAAGAATGCCTGCTTGTAGCATTGTTTTCCTTATTATGCTTTGTTAACTTTCAGGCCTTCAGTAGAGTTAAACATCTTAGCCAGCATGGTGCATTCAGAACTTTTTTTGAAATCTTGGTTTGCAGCGCTTATTTTGAGATCTTAACTCAAATTGAATGTGCCGGCTAAGTATCAGTTTTGGTTTGCAAAAGTTGTTCCCAAGCATGAGCAAACCTGGCTAGAAATCAGTCTGGTAGCTGGTACCAACCACACAGACATGTATATTTCACTCCACAAAACTGATCTTTGATATCTCGAATATGTACGCTACCTGAGCCGTAAAAAGCCCATAATCCTCACTCACATTTTTTTTATTATATATGCTACTGAATGTTTGCCATCATATCAAACCTCCGGATCTAGAATGATTCGAACTCTGGTCGACATTGGAGCTGAACTCGTTATGGTTATGTCTATTGTCCTGCATGATTGGCCCATGTATGTCGACGTCGTGCCTCTGTTGGCACACCCATGGATCAGCGCAGTGGGCTGCTTAGGCTCCATTGGTAAGCTTATGCTTTCAGAGTTCAGCATTGCAGCAACATCTGTCATGGTGGGCCGATCTGTCCTGGGCACAAAGCAGTGCCACCTGAGCACATCTCATTATCTCAGCGGCTTCATATTTGTCTCCTAACAACGGATCCACAAGCTCATGCAACCTTTAGTCCTTCCACATATACCAGGGCTGAAAGAATACATTTGACTTTAAAGAAATGCAATGTAAATCTAAATGAATGGTAAAGATTAAAACTCCATTCTTTACTTAGAAACTGTAGTGAGTCTATTTTCTAGCATTGAGCATAGAAAAATGTTTTCACTCACATCTCGGGCAAGATCACCAACAGTATCCCCTTGCTTGTCGAGAATGATATTCTTTCGTCCACTAATAATCACCAGAACCAAGACGCCAAAGCTGAATACATCTGTCTTCAGCGAGTAAACTCCTCGAGATGCATACTCTAGAGCTTTCTAACCACTGAAAAAGTGAAACAAAGGATGTCAAAACTGTAAGATTAGAACATTTGAACACAAATAATGGGAATTTGTGATTATTCATATAGCAGGCAGATGATACCTGGTTCCTGCGACCCTCCTCGTGCGCTCTTCTGCTACATCTGAACTCAGTGTTCTATCTTATCCAAAATCAGTAAGCTTCAGGTTCATGTTATAATCCAAGAGGATATTATGTGGTTTCAAGTCTCTGTGGACAGCCAGAACATGGAGCCTTTATGCAGGTAAACAAGGCTCTCTGTTAACCCTATAATTATCTTGAATCGCTTAGCCCAGTCTAGCAATCGTCCTTTTCTTCTGTCTGCAAAAGATAATGCAATTGCAGTTCCTATCAACTGTTGACGTATTGCTCTAAACTAAACTAGAATAGTTTTTATGATTCGAGCAACAAAGAATCAGGTCAGGTGAAAACTAGTTCTGTTGTAGCTTTCCATTTAACTGTAGATGTTTTGAATTTGTGCACATATTTACTAGGAATTAAACAAGGTGTGAGGATTTAGTGGTTGCTACTATGGTCATCAATGAGCACATTTCTAGGCAGTGGCCCAGGTTTAGGGGGTCTGTGAACAAAATTTTGAACTACACTAAATTTGAAAAAGGCGATTTTTTTGAATTTGTGAACAAAAATTGAAAACAAGAGCAATTTTGAAAGGCATGAACATTTTTTTAAGCCCCAAATATTTTTTGAAAAAACAGACATTTTTTGCATTTGTGAACAAAATTTGAAAATCAAAACATTTTTTAAGTTTTGAACAATTTCTAGAAAACATAAACATTTTTTGACAAAAGGAAAAGTAAATTTTAAAAAAGGAAACAGTAAAAAGGAGACGGAAGAAAAGGAAAAATAAAGAAACGGTAACAAGAACAAGAAACGAAAGAATGAAAAAATGGTTTAAGAACCTCCTATAAGGTTCCCAAAATAAAAGAACTGGCTGGAAACCTTCTAGAAGGTTTAGTGGTAGAAACCATTACAGAGAAACCTACTCTAAGGATGGTAAATGGGCCGGCCCACAATGTTACTCACTTCGATCATTCTATGCGTTTGGTCGACAACTTGAGACAACGAGCGTCAATTAGAAAATTCCATATGTTTGGGGAGTAGCATCAAATAGACAGTGCCAAGCACCGGAGGCCGCCCGACTGGGCCAGCCAATTGTCACGCGTGAAAATATGGAATAAATCGCCAAAATTACAGTTTTAAGTGACTGTTTTAAAGTATGATTTAAAATTCTTTTTCTTCAAATATTTATTAAATGCTTTAAAAAAGCATTTACTGTTTTCAATTTTATCTTTTTGTATTTACTAGTTTATGTTAAAAATGAATAATAACAGTTTAAAGTACATGTTGGAATTATGATTTTAAATACCTTTTCCTTCAAATCTGGAATGAACCTGCTGGCAAAAGTTTGGGTCATTTCAAGAATATCCAATAATACACCATGTACAATGTATGGTGTTCGGGTAGGCCAGAAGGTTCTGTTTAAGAGCACATTGTTTCTCAACATCCGTCAGATGACCCCGTTTTTTTTCATGGCCTTGTATGTCCAATTCAAGGCACCATGCCAATTTGGTTGTATTAGTTTTGCATTTTCTGGAGTTTTCTTGATGAAAAATATCAATAAATGGTCCTCTGTGTCGCAATGTGCATAATGTGTCGGAAGTCCTTCAAACCTGGTATGCATACGTACCATGGTCATACCCATATGATGGCAAAAGTTGGGATCATTTCAAGGATGTAAATTTTTTACCATGTTCAACGTATGGTGTCCGGGTAAGCCAGAAGGCTCTGTTTGAGAGCATGTGTTTTTTGACATCCGTCAAATGACTTCATTTTTTCCATGGCCTAGTATGGCCAATTCAAGGCCCCGTGACAAGTTGTTTGGGTTTTCGACAAGTTTTCCATTTTCTAGAGTTTTCTTGGTCAAAAAGGCCGATAAATGGCTGGAGGTGTCGCAACTTGCATACGGTGTCAGAAATCATTCAAACCTGGTATGGATGCCTACCATGGGCGTGCCCTGGTGCCCACCTGGTGGAAAAAGTTGGGGTCATTCCAAGGATGTCCACAAAAACACCATGTTCAATGAAGGGTGTTCGGGTAGGCCAGAAAGCTCCACCTGAGAGAACATTGTTTTTCGACATTCTTGAAATGGCCCCAACTTTGTTCCTTGGCCTTGTATGACAAAGTCAAGGTACCAGTTTTTCGGCATTTTGCAATTTCTAGAGTTTTGTCGGTCAAAATGCCGATAAATGGTCAGATGTGTCGCAACTTGCATACGGTGTGACAGGGATGCCTCATATGTCTGTGCTAAGTTGTTGCAAGAAGTTGGGCCATTTATGCATAGTCCAAGAAAACCACAAGTTGACAGAAGTGTGCCAAACTAGGCCAGACGGGTGCATCCGTGAGCATGTAGTTTTTCCTAATTTAAATGCTTCTGTTATTTACAATTTCTAGCATTATCTATCAACATGAACATTTTTTTATATCCTAATCATTTCTTAAAATTTGTCAGAATTTTGGAATTTTAAATAATGTATGAAATATCTAAGAAACTTGAACACTTTTCCAACATTGTAAATAAATACCCAGCAATTGACGATTTTTTAATACAAATTTCAAACAACATACTTTAAAAAAATATCAACTTCTTTTGAAACACAAACATTTTTTAATTATGAACAATAATATTAAAAAACAGGTATAATTTTGAAATTGCAGATCATTTTTGCAAATTGTAAAAAACATTTGAAAACAAGAACATTTTTGGTATTCCAAACAATATTTCAAATTTTCGAACATGTTTCAAAAATAATAATAAAGTTCAAAAGGGAGAAAAATGAATTAACGAAAAAAGAGAAGAAAAACGAAAAAATAGAAAAAATAAAAACTTAGGCCTTGGCCCAACTAGGCGACCAAGGGTGGGCATAAAAACCGACCAACCGAATGCAAACCGACCAACCGAATGCAAACCGAAGCCTAAACACAAAAAACATATCCCAGTTTTATTGTTAGTACAGTTTTGTGTCTCTTAGACCAGTCTAGTAATGGCCCTTTTATTCTGTCTGTGAAATGCTGAAACAACAAGCTTTCAGATAAAATAAGATTTATATTATGCTCTAAATCAAATCAGAATAGTCTTTAAATCAGTTGCGGTAAAAACAAGCACATCACTTACCTGTAGATAAATTTGTGCACATATATACTCGGAATACAAAGAAGCATGTCTTATAAAATAAATCGGATGATAGTGATACATACCAAATATGTGATGGTCCAAGGCACCATTGTGCATGAACTTGTAAATCTGAATTCTTTCTTCTCCATGGATGCACCACCCCAGTAACCTTGTTACATTGGTATGCCGAAGCCTAGCAAGCTGCAGTTCATTGCTGAAATAAGATAACATTAGACGGTGATCGAATCTGTTGATGCCAACCACAAGTCCATGGGGCAACTGATCCTGCAACGATTGCAAATAGAGTTTAGACATCATAGGCATTTACATAATTTGTTCCTTTCTATTTGCTTACAAATACCGTGTATGCTGTAGCAAATCCACCAGATCCAAGATATCTCTTCTCTGAGAAATTATCTGTAGCATCCACGATCTGAAAGTAATTGAACACTGTGAATCCTGGGTAATTTTCTCCTGTGCGCATGCAAAGTTCCACTAATTCTTTGTTGTTGAGGGTTTTCTGTATTCTGTTCTTGTAGGCCTGCTGTTCCAGAGTCATGAACAATATATCCTCGTTACTAATGAAATTGCAATCAACATTGATATGGCTAACAGTATACAAATATAATATTAAGATCTTCCATTTTCTTTGTCACGCAGATCATCGATTCATAATTTGTAGAAGCCGCTAGCTTATGAACTTGAAAATATACTAAAATTTAATAGAAGCTTCATGGATAATATTGTGTTGTCTCTCACTGAAGTCCTATCTTTATAAAGCTTCAGATGAGGTATGATGCATTGTAATTCCCTTAACTCAGGGGATTCATGCCAATGGATATGTTAATTAAATGAAGTAAGCACCATTGCTGGCCTGGCATATACAGCAACTGTACTAAACGAGATCTGTAGGAGTTGCAAAATTTAGACAGCAAGTATACATGAGCACTTGGGAACAATGATGCATGTATGCATCAGGATTCAGGAGCTCAGGAGACATGCTTTTTGGCGCCTTCCTGATGCGACAAATAAATTCTGAATTGTTGTGGTATAAAATTTTCTAAACGGGGACATATATCTGTTCTCCTGAAAAATAACAGTGATTTGGAATAGTTCAAGCACAGCAGTAATCTTCTTTGTTCATGAAAAGAATTGTTATTAGGAAGGAACATACAACAGATGAAAACGTAGAAAGAGATCCAATGTTCTTACATGAATCAAATCCCTTGCATTAATTGACCAATTGTGATCATAATGCACACTAATTAATGGCCAAATTCAGAATCTCACTCGCACTACTGGAAAATATGCCAGTGAAATACTCCTACAAACTTGCAACTAGTAGATAACATAGTTGACAACTTGTATCTTATCCATCCCTTCCTTTGCTTGCTCTGATTTTCTCAGCTACTGGAAAACTGCTGACTCTGCTTCCTCTGCTTTGCTTCCTCTGATGTAAGACTAGCACCAAGAAGCTTGCACTGCTGATGATTTCTTCCTCTGCTTCGATCACCCGTGGATTGCAGCCATCCGTGGATTTGCATCGCTTGAGCAAAGTCCCGTCAAACGAAGTATTGTGAAATCAGAGATGAATCCATTGGATCTGTGCCTCAGTACACACTTTTCCGACTAGAGCAGCAGAATGCTTTAAGAAGCCACAGAAGCATACAAGAATAAATAGATACGAAAAGATTACTCAGATGCTCTGCAAAATTCAGACCAACAATTTTCTCATTCATATCGAAAATTGATTACAGTATGACTTGATAGTCGGTACATCAAGGACTTGCTTAGCTCAAAGCTTCACTCACACATACACACAAGAGTTCACCAACCAATGCTACTCGTCAGAAACTGCAACTTCAACTCACCACGACGCCAATGCCTAAGAATCCAAGTCAGCCAAGATTAATTTTACAGGAGGGTCAGCATAGTCTCCGGACGCTAGGCAGCTCACATGATTACTGTGTGTATCGACAAGTTCAATTCTACTCCTTTTTTCCTGCTACAAGCCGGGTAGCAAACGGGCATTTTGGATTTTGCGGCAAGTGCGTTTTACGCTCTGTCTCGTGCCGGAATTGCAGTACATGAGCTTCCTTTTTAGGCTCGTCTGCTTTACTTTGATTTATTGAAAATGCCCTTTATTTACTTAAACCCTTACTTAGGACCAGGTGTGGATGTAGTGTAACTATGCCGTACACATCTTAACAAGGTTTTTGCTGCCTAGCTAGATGGAGACTCTGCTGACACTCTTGTAAAATTACTAATGACTGAAAGGGATTGAAAGAACACTAGAAATCTTGGTGATTAAGTGCAGAACCTAGAGATGCAAAGATTAAATGAAACTCATGTGTGAATGGTTTAGGAAGGACTAGCTTAACTCGAAGGCTCACCCACACGGACTCAAGAAAGGAATTGGGTCCTCTGCTTCCTCTGCTTCGATCACCCGTGGATTGCAGTCATCCGTGGATTTGCATCGCTTGAGCAAAGTCCCGTCGACGAGCCATCTCGAGGAGGCGAGCTTGATAGCGCCATGCGTGCTGTCTTGCTTGGAGCAGCTCCTCAGGGGACTTGGTCACGTCGGTGTGATGGATCCAGGGGTCGTTGAACTGCACGGTGTCCGCCATCTGCTCCACCTTTCGCCGGGCCTCTGCTCTGCTGCGCTCGATGTCCTGCCGACGGCTGGCCTCTTCTTTGGAGGCAGAGCGAGCCTTGTCGAGGAGAGCCATGGTGAGGCGAGCTTTCTTGATCAGTTCGCGCATGCTGATCTGCGGCTTCGGTTGCGCCGCGCTCGACGGAGATTCGGCGACCTGGTTCTTGATCCCGGAAGGGTGGAGGCACGTCGGACTCTTCGGATCCTTGGCTCCGCTGGGACACGGAAGCTTGCTGCTACCCTTGATGTTGGCGGGGACCTGGTTCTTGATTGCGGAGGAGTGGAGCGGATCCTTGCCGCTGCTGGGAGACGGAAGCTTGCTGCCGTTCTTGATGTTGGCGGGGACGGCGACATGGAGCTCGCCCCCGGAGCAGGCACCGCGTACGCGCTTCGCCGGCGGTGGTTGCTCGCCGCGCACGGATCCGGGGCGCTTTGGCTTCTTGGCAGCCGCGGGGTTCGCCATCAAGGCGGGGTTCACGCGCACGCGGGAGGAGCAGGAGTGCAGGTCGGCGGAGGCGGCGGCGCTACGGCGCGGGAGCAGAGACGGCGGGAGCACCGTGGTGCCGGCCATGGTCGCGGCCGCGGAGTTGATCGAGGAGCAACGATCCGGCGTTGGGAGGGAGAGGAAGATGGATCGAGGGAGGCTGATCGGAGGGCGAGGTGAGATGGATCGGGATTTGGGGGAAACGGGGCGATCAAGAAAATAAGGACGCGGGAGGCAGAGAAGTGGCGGCAAGCAATTTGAATCCGAGTCGAAGTCGGCCCAGGCAGGCAAACGCGCACTTTGGTTTTTGAATCCGAGTCGGCCCAGTCATGCATAGCTAAAACTGGCGGCAAGAGACTTCAAATTGCTTGCCATCTTTCCAACGCCTCAGAGAAAGCCCAGAAGAGCTAGATTAGACATGATGCCAGCATCAATTCTTGGATTGCAACTCCTCAGAAAGCACAAATGACCTAAGAATGCCAAAATCAGAAGAATGCCTGCTTGTAGCATTGTTTTCCTTATTATGCTTTGTTAACTTTCAGGCCTTCAGTTCAGAGTTAAACATCTTAACCAGCATGGTGCATTCAGATTTTTTTTTTTAAATCTTGAACAGCGCTTATTTTGAGATCCTGATGTGTCCACTGTAATACTGTAGTTCAGAGTTCAGAACTTTATCTAGCACTAATGAATTCCGAGTATTAGAAATCTAATGGCTTCTGATTACTATGTGTCGTTGCTTACGTCTCTCTGCTTCAGTTCAGAGTTCAGAGTTCTATGGCACACACACACACAAAGAAGACCACCTTCAGTTCAGAGTTCTTATATTGTACGTTACCTGAGCATGGAGATCTTCAGGTGCATCAAGGTCTTTTTTCAATCCAGAACAGCGCTTATTTGGAGATCCTGATGTGTTTCTACATACGCCAGGCCTGAAATAGTTTTTCAACAAGCTGGACATGAGAGAACTGCAGTGCAGAAGAAGGAAAATAATCTGGCAACAAAAGTAAACATCCCGTGAATGTGAACTAGCATAAGAAATCTTGCTTTAAATATATATGTTCAGTTCACTCACATCTCGTACAAGATCACCAACAGTATCCCCTCGCTTGTCGAGTATGGTATTCTTTCGGCCACTAATAATCACCAGAACCCAAACGCCAAAGCTGAAAACATCTGTCTTCATCGAGTAAACTCCTCGAGATGCATACTCCGGAGCCTTGTAACCACTGAAAAGCGAAACAAAAGATATCAAAACTGTAAGATTAGAACATCTGAAGACAAAATGGTGGGAATCTATGATGATTGATATATTAGGTAGCTGATACCTGGTTCCCACGACCCTACTCGTGCGCTCTTCTGCTACATCTGAACTCAGTGCTCTAGCTGATCCAAAATCAGCAATCTTTGGGAGCATGTTACAATCCAAGAGGACATTATGTGGTTTCAAGCCTCTGTGGACAAGCCAGAAATGGAGTGCTTATGCAGGTAAACAATTCCCTCTGTTAACCCTGTAATTATCTTGAATCGACTAGACCAGTGTAGCAACGGCCCTTTTGTTCTGTCTGCAAAATGTTCGAAGAATGATTATCTCTTTGGAATTTTTTATTCTCCTCTAAACCAAACTATAATAGTTTCAAATTAATTATGATGTGGAACTATACCATTGATTTAATTGTAACCCGTTGCATTCGTGCACATACATACTTGGAATTAAATGGGACACGCTTGGAAATAACTTACAGTAAGGAAAACTTACCACATAGGTAACGATCCAAGGAACCATTTTGCATGAACTCATACACTAGAATCCTTTCTTTCCCATGGATGCACCACCCCAATAACCTAATCACATTGGTATGCTGAAGCGTTGCAAGCTGCAATTCACTGTTGAAATCAAGTATTGCTGCGTGCTCATCAACTCTTTTGATGGCAACATTAAGTCCACCAGGCAACTGACCCTGCAATTTTTATTAAGGGGGTTAAATTAACTTTCTTTCAGTTGACGTCGACACTTTATTAGGAAGGCAAGGGGGGATAGGCATTCACTTTTAACTTGTTTCTATGTTGGCTTACCTTGTACACCGTCCCAAATCCACCCAACCCAACTATTATCTTCTCTGATAAATTGTCTGTAGCATCCATGATCTGACACAAATCGAACCTTGTGAATCCCGCGCAAGCCTCTTCCATACAGGTACAAATCTCCACAAGTTCTTCAGTGTCGAAGATACTCTGTTCTCGCAGGTCCACTTTTCCTGACTCACAGATGATTATCCTTGTCACCAATGGGAGTTTAACGAACATTGACATTACTAAAAGGAAAAAAAAACATTGAGAAAAATGCTCCAGTTTGTTTGTGTTTCATGTGGTTACTAATGGATTAAGTATGTGCTAAAGGAATTTCTCAAGTACAAAACTGTACTATCGGTAGTTTGAAGTTCTTATTGTGTACTCTATCCGTTCCATAATTCTTGTCGTGGTTTTAGTTCAAATTTGTATGATTGCTTCCACTACTAGTGCTTTTCCATGACATGTGCTTATTAACTTCTTATTTGACTACAGTTAAACTCTATGTGGTGACACAGTATTTATTCATGAAAAAGTATGCATGTATAAAAAAAGTAGTAATATAAAATCATTTCATATGGACATAATGAAGCAATTCCGAAATCCTTGAAGCATATAACATTGAAATGAAACTTCAGCCTACTAGTTTCCATATCTGAGTCCATGATTGAGTGCATTAGGAAATTCACTGAAGTAAGTTCTGACCTACAAATGGTTGTTCTCCAGCATTGCAGAGTTCAGTAGCTCCTTGAATGCGTATTTTGGTGAACTCCAAAGGTTTTGTTGGAAACCTAAATGTAGGAAAATCTCATCATTATTGTGCCACCCATCTTTGATTTCAACAGACTCATAAGAAGTGGGAAACTTCATGCATTTGAGTTTGTATAACTGTACTTATGGCACGGATACATAACTTGAGCATGAAACTGACTCAACTTAACTAGGAAAAATCATGCTTATTGACAAAGATACTAGGAGTATGTCAAATCATTTTGTATATTAAGTCAAACAAATTCATTGATCTGGTGTAAATCCTGTAATAATAAGCTACATAATGGAAGAATAAGCTGACCTGATGTGACGATTTGAACTATCTGTGACTACAGAGAGCACCCCCTCATCAGCCTGCTAGACAATATCAAATACTCCCTCCGGTCCTTTTTACTCTGCACATTGGTTTTGCCGAAAGTCAAACTTTGCTAAGTTTGACCAAATTTATATTAAAAATTATTAGCATCTATAATATCTAATAAATATAATATGAAAATATATTCCAAGATGAATCTAATGATATTGGTGTTGTTATGTGAATGTCTATAATTTTTTATATAAACTTGGTCAAAGTTGAATGAGATTGACTTCGGACAAACCTAATATGCGGAGTAAAAAGGACCGGAGGGAGTATCATCGTTATTGATATACACTAACCAGCACAGATTGTATGATTGAGGTTAGCTGTAGCCCCTCATTCCCCCAATCTCCAATACTATTGGTCCACGATTAAGTAGTCCGTTAAACCTGTAAGCAATCCCCCGTAGCCCTAGCATTACTCACTGTAAATTCATATCAAATTGTTTAACTGGCAATTAACAATCTGCAATTGGACCCCAATTCAGACTCAGTTCGACCGAATTTAAGTAAAATCGCGCTGAAATCAGAGATTTTCCTCAAGCAGAGAGGTTTCCGGTTTGATATCAGCTCTGAAAATCAGTGGTTGCCCCATTTTTGATACTACTAACCTTGACACGGCGACTATCTGCAGTAGAATTGTCGACGAGGGCGATGAGCGGGATGAGGCGGATGAACATGTCGATCTCATGCTGCGCGGCGCGGAGCTCCTCGGCCATCCGGGCTCCCAGGAGCAGGCGGCGCAGGTAGCCGCAGTCCTGGCACGCCGTGACCAGCGCGTAGCACCGCCGTAGCGCGCCGCCGAGCTGCTCCAGCGGTCGCCTGGTGGCCTCCCGCCGCATCAGCTCGGCGAGCTCCAGCTCCCTTAGCAGGCCGCCGACGAGCTCCACGTGCTGCGCGAGCCGCAAGCAGGCATCCCGGTGGCGGCGCGCCACCAGGGCGGCCTGCAAGACCATGGAAACCAGCCCGAGCGCGTCCACGCCCACCAGCTGCACCATGGTGGAGGCTTGCGGCTTGCCCCAGGGCGCCCCACAGGCTGCTCGACGGGCTGCCCCATGCGCTCGCCATGCTCGCTGCTCCCCGCTGCAGTCCTCGTTGCCGCCATTGACGGGCGCGACACGTATCTATCGGTGAGCTTGTGTGTGTCGCCGGCTACTTTGACTTTTTTCTTCATGTTGCGACTTTGACTAAGAGCATCTCAGATCCCGTAAAAAGCCCTCGGCTCGAAAAATTCCCAACTATATGCACCACATAGATTAATCTTTTTGGCGGCCGAACAGGCACCACATGTTGGCCAATAAGCCACGGGGAGCATGTCGTGTCGGGTGCGTGTGTGTGCACGCACTGAACGCGTCGGGTGCGGTCCGGGCTGCGTCGGGTCCATGGTGTATTTGCGTGCGTGTGGAGCACGGGGATGCCCGTGTGATTGTACACCATGCATGTGTGGGTAAGGAGCGAGCCGAACCAGACGGAGTAGTGGGTGGAGGCGTGGGGTCGTGGCCCAGCGCTGGCCCGGGTATAAGGTTGCCGTGGTGATCGTTGTAACTGTGTGGTGGTTGAGTTGGAGCTCAAGAAAAATGCCGTTGTCGCGGTGGGCGTATGTACGCCGGAAACCACCCTATCCCATGCATTCTCCCCTTCATCCTTTTTCCTCCTTCTGTCGTTCGAGCGCAGCAAGCGAGGAAGAGAGCTAGGGAAAGGGGTAATACCCAACACCACATACCGGCCTGGCCCATACAAAATATAGGGCGACCTGGAAATGCGGTCCCTCCGCCACTATATACATGACATGGGGGCATTTAGGGTTAGCCCCCCGATCCCCTTCGCCGCTAGCTTTTGCCAACTCCGGTGAGAAATTTTGTCCACCTTTCCTATGCTTTCAGTGGCGGAGCTATGTTGGGGCCGGGGGGGCTGCTGCCCCCCCCCCCCAGCCTTGGCTCAATTTCTGAAGAAATTTTTTTAAGGAGACAAAAATTAGAAGTTTTTTAACATTTGGCCCCCGCAAATACTGATGATTTTCGTTTCGCCCCCCAGTGACTTTCGTCTAGCTCCGCCACTGTATGCTTTGTCCCCTTCTCTGGAAGATCGATGGCCAGCGGTGTTGGTGGAAGCCATGTCGGGTTGCCTTCGAGTAAGCATGCACAACATGACTTGGAGGCTGGCGACTCCAGCCGCATCGTGGAGCCATGGCGGATGAGGCAGGCGCAAGACCGCGGACGGGTCTCTCGGAGCGGCACTAGCATCCCTTGGGCCGGCTTCGGTGTGCTCGACGAGTATATCTTGCCGCACATCAAAAGGTGTCACGTCGTCGATGAGGAGCTCGTCACCGCGAAGCGCACGGTGGCGGAAGAAGATGGTGCACTCGACGCCTTGCCGCCGCCAAGGAGGAGCACGACCTCGCCACTGCGCTCTGCAAGAAAGCCGCCAAGTACTACCTCAGCGTCAACGAGTGATGACATCATTGAACTAGGGTTAATTTCTAGCACGAAGTATGTATTTCATATGTATGCACTGTGGTGGTGATGAATAATTTCAAGCACGAAATTACTCTTGAATTTTGCATTACCAATTTACGGGATCTATTCTGGCCGAGCATGCACGATACTGTAAAAGTATTTTGCGGTACCGATTTTTAAAGGATCTGTTGGAGATGCTCTAAGAGTGTATATGTGTCATCTGTGGACATTTTATTGCATTCTTTTCTCTTCAGGAACTTTTCGTTGTATACTTTTTTGGGTAAAGGAAAACTTTAAGGAATGTCCACCATATACATAATTAGAGCATCTTTAGCAGACCCCTTAAAAATCACGTGACCCATAAAATTCCAGCTACTATACGGGTTTAGCCCCTTTTTTTGGCCAAACTAGAGCATGTATAGTTGCCCCGGCCCGTAATTCTTTTAAGGTGGCCTAGAAACCACCCCCTCGTGCAGTATAACTAAGAGTTCGTGGCCGATATGCGGGGCCGAACCCTATCTCCCCGCCGCCGCAATCCCTCCTCTTCTCTCTCTATTTCTCGCTGTCGGCTACTCCTATCCGCTGCCCAACTCCACCATGTTGCGCGGGATGTGGTCCTCGGCCCGCGGCGGCCACGGTGGCGATTGACCTCGAGCGGAGGCGGTGCGTCGGCTCCGACGCCGCGAGGAAAAGGGCTGTCCGTGGGTACATGAACAATGGGCTCTCGCCACCATTGTCGCTCCTTCGCCGTGAGACGGAGGAGTACGACCGTAGGCAGGCGCTACTGTCCTCCGGTGCGGGAAGCTCTTCAGTCGGTGCATCGAGCTCCGGATGGCGCTCTGCGTGGTCAAGAGGGAGCTGGAGTAGCTCTCACCGCTCTGTGCGGTGAAGAGGGAGCCAAAGCCGGAGCCGGGGGGAGGGGGTGTCTTCGTCGGGCCGGAGGAGGTAGACGCCTTCGAGGCCGCCATCCTCGCGCGCAGTGCGCGGGAGGAGGAGGAGGCAGAGCAGTGTCGTCGACGGGAAGCCGACCTCGACAAAGTCCTCCTCGAACAGGGGCTCGCGAAGGCGCATGAGTTTAATGAAAACTTGACGGCATGGCACCGCGAAGCCAAGGCGCAGGACAACATCTACATTGACCTTGGCTCCGACAACGAGGAATGAGCTCATCCGCCGCCGCAGCGTCGCCGCTGCACTCAGATGGCTCCGCTGAGCCATATTTTGGCATTAGGGTTAGAGTGGCCGTTGCTCCTCCGATCTAGTTTGTAAAAAATCAACTATGTATGACTTTTGTATGATGATCAAGTAACTATGAACGCTAGTAGTTCTACTGGAGTAGTTCGATTTCTCGCATGAAGTTTTGATTTCAAAAATTTATAGGTTCATTTTAGAGTTTCTATTCTGCCGCGGCTGTTTTCGGTCCGTATCCGAGGCATGCCGTGAACTGTAGACATACTTTTAAGGTTCGTGATATAAAGGGTCTGCTAGAGATGCTAGAGCATCTACAACTGGATGCTCCATATCCGTCCCAAACGTCCGAATAACCGTGCTGACGCTTAGTACACTGCGTTTCTTCCAGCCTCTTTGTATTTCCGGTATCCTGGCGGCCTTGCCCTTGGCGACCTGGATCTGCATTCTCTCTAGTTCTGGCTTGCCAGTGTCGATGGTCGTCATTGCATGTTGGCCCTCTCCCCCGTCGCCTCCTCAACCCTGGGCACCTGGACGCACTATCGCCCCGCCATGTCCAAGGCTCGTGTATCCAGTGTGGCTTCCTTCTTGTGGCGGTTTTTGACCTATGACCTCTAATTCTTAGTTCCTGTTTTGGGGCAATCGGATTGCTCAGACACAAGCCAGGGAGAAATCCCTTCTCGGCTTACCGTTGCTTGGAAACGGCGACACCCATGAGTGCCGTCCCCTCCTTGGAGGCTTTGCTATGGCCCCTCACCGTGTCCGTCTTTGAGCACCATGGGAAATCATGGGTCAAATTCTTCCAGTGATGGTGCCACGGTGTCAGTATCCTTCGTGAAGGTGTCGTCTTGTGTGCTCATGGCGTACCCGATGATGAATTTGTGGACGTCGGATGGTTTGTTGGTTCGGACTGCCTCTCAAGTTAGGGAAGTTTAGCTATATTGTTTGCTCATTCGGGCCAAGCATCTCATGTCTCTCTATTTTGGGTACCATGTTCATGCCATCTTGCGTTTGTACCATGTGTTGTACCTTTCTATGTATTCATTCTATCCTTTTATCAGTTTGAAATGACAATGAAAAAGATGCGCAAGCTTTACGTGTTCGCGAAAAAATCTATCTATGTCTACAGATGCATCCATAGACTGAGTGAGTTCGATTTGCCGGACGCGTCCACAGACTAGGCATCTACAGTCGGATTTGACAAATCCGATCACTCAAATGTCCGCGGACGCGCCCGGGTGCATCCGCGGGCACAGACCGGGCACTCCTTAGAGATCTCTCTCTCTCTCTTTGCATCCAAACACCTCATATAAAATCTTAAAATCATACAAACCATGCAAATAACACATCTACATGGTACATAGATCAACTAAATCCGTTCCGGGCTACCCGTTGTAATCGGAGATGTCCACTATCTTCGTCTCAGGCTTCTGGTACATGGTGGTGGGGGTAGACGCAACTCCGCCTACTCCGGCTGCTCCGCGCCGGCCTTCACCTTCGTGCCGAGTTCGATGAAAAGCGCGTCGGTCGCCGCCCGTTTTTGCTGGACGAACTGCCGCTTGGCCTCCACATAGGTCTCATCCTGGATGGACTCCAAGATGGCATGCTGCTCCGCCATCTGAGCCGCTTGGGTGACCGCAAACTCCGCCTTCGCGTCCTTCATGCTGAAGCACGGAGCCGACGGTGGCTCCTCCTCCAACTGATTCGCGTCATCCCCCTTCGGATCCGCCACCTCCATTGGAACAGGATGCTGCTCCTCTTCTTCCTCCTCACCCGGCTTCGACGAGTCCAAAGACAAGTCGAATGCGATGCGGGTGGCGTGCCTCGCTCGTATCTCCTCCTCGATCTTGAAGCGACGCTCCGGCGCGAGCATAGCATAGGGCATCTTCTTTTGCCGGCCCATAGCGGACAACGATGGGAGAGGGGTGGAGACGGGGAGGAATGTGCTCGGCTGGCGGCGCAGAGAGGGTGGAAGATGTTGTGGCTAGGGTTGGGGACACCAGCCGGCTTAAATAGCCGGACTTTGGCCTCGAGCGACGAGCCGGAGCGGCTTCACGCTACGTTTACATCCCTACCAAGGAGACGCCCGTATTTTGAAAAATAGTACCGAAACTTAGTATTTCAAAAGAGTGGCATAAATAATTTTATTTTTTTGCAATGTCATTTCAGTTATTCCAATTTCATATTTCACAATGAGTGGACTATTTATTTCAGCTATCAAAGAACTGATTTCAATACTTCAAAAAGAAGATTTAAATCCTTTCAAATACATATTTCACTATCATATTTTACAGAAGACTGAAACTTACTACTCCATTTCAAAAGAGTGAAATCATTCTGTAAATGAGTGAATCTGTACTTTCAAATTAGTGCAATAATTTGTTTGGAATGACTAAACTTTGTTCACTGAAATGAGTGAAACTGTTTTTTTAATGAGTAAAATCGAATTTTTGAAACTCGTTTAAAATATATTCAAGATTAGTCATGTTTTAAAGATCTCATTGTCAGGAACTCAAATATATAAAAATATGAAATAACCAGATTTTTGTTTAAAAGATATTGGTGAATTAATATCTCACAAGAAAATAAATGCTAGTTTCGCTATGGGTGAAGAGGACTGTGAGTGTGCATGCAGTACTAGATATAAAAGTAATGGAGACGTGGTCATGTATTTGTCAGAATGTGTCATCTGTATATAAAAATCCATTGCACAAACGAATCTTTTCGACTTTATACGCTACACATTTGAATGCCAGAATCAACGATTGATGCTTCACCGGTAGTTCCCGGCTCCGGTAAAAAGTGTTGGTAACATGCCCTAGAGGCAATAATAAAATGATTATTATTATATTTCCTTATTCATGATAATTGTTTATTATTCATGCTATAATTGTGTTATCCGGAAATCATAATACATGTGTGAATACATAGACCATAACATGTCCCTAATGAGCCTCTAGTTAACTAGCTCGTTGATCAACAGATAGTCATGGTTTCCTGACTATGGACATTGGATGTCATTGATAACGGGATCACATCATTAGGAGAATGATATGATGGACAAGACCCAATCCTAAGCATAGCACAAGATCGTGTAGTTCGTTTGCTAGAGCTTTTCCAATGTCAAGTATCATTTCCTTAGACCATGAGATCGTGTAACTCCCGGATACCGTAGGAGTGCTTTGGGTGTGCCAAACGTCACAACATAACAGGGTGACTATTAAGGTATCCCCGAAAGTATCTGTTGGGTTGACACGGATCGAGACTGGGATTTGTCACTCCGTATGACGGAGAGGTATCTCTGGGCCCACTCGGTAATGCATCATCATAATGAGCTCAATGTGACCAAGTGTTTGGCCATGGGATCATGCATTACGGTACGAGTAAAGTGACTTGCCGGTAACGAGATTGAACGAGGTATTGGGATACCGACGATCGAATCTCGGGCAAGTAACGTACCGATTGACAAAGGGAATTGTATACGGGATTACTTGAATCCTCGACATCGTGGTTCATCCGATGAGATCATCGAGGAGCATATGGGAGCCAACATGGATATCCAGATCCCGCTGTTGGTTATTGACCGGAGAGTCGTCTCGGTCATGTCTGGGTGTCTCCCGAACCCGTAGTGTGACGCCCCGATTCGACCGTACACTAATCATGCACGCAAATGTGTACGATCAAGATCAGGGACTCACGGGAAGATATCACAACACAACTCTACAAATAAAATAAGTCATACAAGCATCATATTACAAGCCAGGGGCCTCGAGGGCTCGAATACAAGAGCTCGATCATAGACGAGTCAGCGGAAGCAACAATATCTGAGTACAGACATAAGTTAAACAAGTTGCCATAAGATGGCTAGCACAAACTGGGATACAGATCGAAAGAGGCGCAGGCCTCCTGCCTGGGATCCTCCTAATCTACTCCTGGTCGTCGTCAGCGGGCAGCACGTAGTAGTAGGCACCTCCGGTGTAGGGGTCGTCGTCGACGGTGGCGTCTGGCTCCTGGGCTCCAACATCTGGTTGCGACAACCAGAAAGAAAGGAAAGGGGGGAAAAGGGGGAAGGAAGCAACCGTGAGTACTCATCCAAAGTACTCGCAAGCAAGGAGCTACTCTACATATGCATGGGTATCAAATGGAGTAAGGGTATCATATGTGGACTGAACTGCAGAAAGCCAGAATAAGAGGGGGATAACTAATCCTTTCGAAGACTACGCTTCTGACAGCCTCCGTCTTGCAACATGTAGAAGAGAGTAGGCTGAAGTCCTCCAAGTAGCATCGTATAGCATAATCCTAACCGATGATCCTCCCTTCGTCGCCCTGTGAGAGAGCGACCACCGGTTGTATCTGGCACTTGGAAGGGTGTGTTTTATTAAGTATCCGGTTCTAGTTGTCATAAGGTCAAGGTACAACTCCGGGTCGTCCTTTTACCGAGGGACACGGCTATTCGAATAGATAAACTTCCCTGCAGGGGTGCACCACATACCCCAACACGCTCGATCCCATTTGGCCGGACACACTTTCCTGGGTTATGACCGGCCTCGGAAGATCAACACGTCGTAGCCCCACCTAGACCAACAGAGAGGTCAGCACGCCGGTCTAAACCTAAGCGCCCAGGGGTCTGGGCCCATCGCCCTTAGCACACCTGCACGTTGCGAGGGCGGCCGGAAGCAGACCTAGCCTAGTGGCGTTCCAGTCCAATCCAGCGCGCGCCGCTCCGTCGCTGACGTCAAGAAGGCTTCGGCTGATACCACGACGCCGGGATACCCATAACTACTCCCACGTAGATGGTTAGTGCGTATAGACCAAATGGCCAGACTCAGATCAAATACCCAGATCTCGTTAAGCATGTTAAGTATCCGCGAACGCCGACCAGGGCCAGGCCCACCTCTCTCCTAGGTGGTCGGAACCTGCCCTGTCGCTCCGCCACAAAGTAACAGTCGGGGGCCGTCGGGAACCCAGGCCCACCACTACCTGGGTGGAACCACCTGCCCCTTCAGCCCCCATCTCCGAACAGTATCACAGGTAATGTAGCAGTGTAATGTATATAGTATATGCCCGTGATCACCTCCCGAAGTGATCACGGCCCAGTAGTATAGCAAGGCGGACGGACAAGAGTGTAGGGCCACTGATGGAACACTAGCATCCTATACTAAGCAGTAGGATAGCAGGTAATGGTAACAACAATAGTAGCAAGGACAGGCTATGCATCAGGATAGGAATAACGGAAAGCAGTAACATGCTACACTACTCTAATGCAAGCAGTATAGAGAAGAGTAGGCGATATCTGGTGATCAAAGGGGGGGCTTGCCTGGTTGCTCTGGCAAGAGAGAGGGGTCGTCAACTCCGTAGTCGTACTGGGTAGCAGCGGCGTCGGTCTCGGTGTCTATCGAGAGAAGAGGGGGAAGAAACAATAAATATTTAACCAAGCATATGCATAGTGATGCATGACATGACAAGTAACGTAGGCGTGCCCTAACGTGGTAGTAGGTGATACCGGTGAAGGGGGGAAACATCCGGGAAAGTATCCCCGGTGTTTTGCGTTTTCGGGCAGAGGACCGGAGGGGGAAAGTTGCGAGTTTGATAGGTTAGGGAGGTGTGGTGGACGAACGGGCTGCATATCCGGATTCGTCTCGTCGTTCTGAGCAACTTTCATGTTCAAAGTTTTTCGATCCGAGCTACGGTTTATTTTATATTATTTTCTGAAGTTTTAAGCATTTAGAATTAATTTTAATAAACTGGTCAATGGTCAACAGTCAACAGAGTTGACTGGACAACAGGGTCAACAGACCCACATGTCATTGCCTCAAACACTAACTAATAGAATATCTAACTAATTAGGTTAGCTAATATTAGTTAGACTAATTAACGGAATAATTAACTTAATTAAAATACCTAATTAAATGATTAATTAACATTATTTTTTTTATTTTTTTTAGTGACAGTAGTACTGGGCCACTGGACAGTGTCCAGCCGGACACGTCCAGGGCAGCACCACACATGGCCGGACAATGTCCAGGCCACACCCTTTGGCGCGCCGGACATGTCCGGGCTGGGCGGGGCACGCACGCGGCCAGTGGCCATGGCCGAGCCGGCCGGTGCGGTAGCCGCTGGGGTGCTGAAAGGGGTCAAGGGGGGCTGCTGGGCGGAGGCAGGCGAGGTGGCGGGGGGTCGGCCGGAGCAGCGGGCGGCCGGGTGGCATGGCCCGGCGACGCGTGGCCGTGCGGCGGTGGCCGAGGCCAGCAGGGGGCAAGCGGGGCATGTGCGGGCGAGCGGGAGCGGGGCGCGGCCGCCGGTGGCCGTGGCCGGAGGGGACGACGCGGTGGCGCGGCCAGGGCGTGTTGCGCTCGGCCGGTGCGGTGGCCACGGACGGCGTGGAGGGGCGCGGCGACTGGGAGGAAAAGGGGCGAGCGGGGCGGCGAGCAGCTCACATGGGGACGGGAGAGGCGGTGAGGGAGGGAGCCAGGGAGGCGGCCGGCGGTGGCGGGGTGGCCCAGCGACGGGGCGGGGCTCCGGTGGAGCGCCGTGTCGGGGAGGCGGCGGTGTTGGGGGCGGCGGCGATCGGGCGTTGGCCCGATCTCGATCTCGTTCGAGATGGGGAAAAGGGGATCGTGGGGAGTGGGGGTGCGAGTGGGGGTCGGGCTAGGGTTCCTTGCCCCCACGGGGTTATAGGCTAGGGGGGAGTGGGCCGGCCTGGCAGGCCACCGGCTGGGCCGAGGGTGGGTGGCCAGCTGGGCCGAGGCCCAGTGTGGGGGGGGGGGGGTCTTTCCTTTTTTTTTTGATTTGCTTTCTGTTTTCTTTTTATTTATTTTCTTTTCTGTTTTTATTTATTTATAAACACCTAGGCATTTTATAAAATTGTGAACCATACACCATAATTATCTTTGTAATATTTGGCAACCACCGAACATTTTTGTTTTAAATTTTGAAAACTTTTATTGTTTGCCTATTTTTGAATTTGAAATTTGAATCGGTTTCGAACTAACTCGAGATTAGCAACTATAAACGAGGTGACGTGGCATCATTAGCAGAGGTTCACTGTAGCTTAATTACCCGGGCGTCACAAATCTCCTCCACTACAAGAAATCTCGTCCCGAGATTTAGGAGGTAGAAGGAAACAATGCGGGGTATTCATCACGCAGGCGATCCTCGCGTTCCCAGGTGGCTTCGTCCTCGGAGTGATTCGACCACTGGACCTTGAGGAATTTGATCGCCTTCTGACGTGTGCGGCGTTCAGCTTGGTCAAGAATGCGGACCGGATGCTCTTTATAAGAGAGGTCCTGTTGCAATTCGAGCACTTCATGATCCACCGCTCGGATTGGATCCTTGAAGCAACGGCGGAGTTGTGACACATGGAACACATCGTGAACCTGAGAAAGGTTCGGCGGAAGCTCCAGTTGATATGCCACCTTTCCACGCCTTTCCAGAATAGTGAATGGGCCAATATAGCGGGGAGCTAGCTTCCCTTTGATCCCGAAGCGGTGAGCACCCTTCATTGGTGTAACTCGAAGATAAGCCTTTTCGCCAGGTTGATAGACCATGTCTTGGTGATGACGGTCATACTGACTTTTCTGACGTGACTGAGCAGTCTTGAGATTCTCGCGAATAATGCGAACTTGTTCTTCGGCCTGTTGGATAATATTCGGACCGAAGAGTGGACGTTCCCCAGTTTCTGACCAGTTCAGAGGGGTTCGGCACTTTCGTCCATATAACACTTCGAAGGGGGACATCTTCAGACTAGCTTGATAGCTATTATTATAAGAGAACTCGGCATATGGAAGAGATTCCTCCCATTTCTTGCCGAATGAGATTACACAAGCTCGAAGCATGTCTTCGAGAACTTGGTTGACACGTTCAACCTGTCCTTGCGACTGAGGATGAAACGCAGTACTGAACGACAGATGAGTTCCCATAGCTTCTTGGAAACTCGCCCAAAACCTTGAAGTGAATAGGCTGCCACGGTCTGAACTGATAACCAGTGGAATACCGTGAAGTGAAACAATTCTGGCCATGTAGAGAGTAGCAAGCTGACTAGCAGTGATTGTCTCTTTGACCGCCAGAAAATGGGCAACTTTGGAAAGCCGGTCAATGACGACAAGAATAGCATCATTACCTTTCTGAGATTTGGGAAATCCAGTGACGAAGTCCATTTCAACATGGTCCCATTTCCATTCAGGAATAGAGATAGGTTGCAGAGTTCCAGCAGGCCTTTGATGCTCTGCTTTGATTCGGCGACAAACGTCACATTCCGCAACATAACGAGCAATGTCCTGCTTCATATTAGACCACCAAAATCTTTGACGAATATCCTGGTACATCTTTGTACTACCAGGATGGATGGACAGAGGCGTATCATGGGCTTCTTGCATAACCCTTTTAGTCTTATCCAGGTTTTTCTTCGAACATGGTACCACTAAGCGGCCTTTGAAATACAAGGCGCCATCGTCGGCGATCGTGAAGAATGAGGGCTTTCCCCTTTTGAGGTCGCGCTTAATCTTGAGGACTTCATCGTCACACTTCTGTATCCATTTGATGGTGTCCACAAGATCTGGTTTCGCAACCAGGGTATTGAGAGAACCCTTGGAAACAACATGGAGGTTCTGTTTGGGGAAACCTTCGGGAGGGGGAGCGAGTGATCCCGGAGGAACAATATGGAGGTTCAGCCTTCTAAATTCTTCGGTAAGCGAGGGCTGAACTTTATGAACCTGGAGGTGGTTGCAGTAAGACTTGCGGCTCAAGGCATCAGCCATCACATTAGCCTTGCCGGGGGTATATGATATATCCACGTCAAAGTCTGCAACAGTCTCCATCCATCTTTGCTGACGTAGGTTCAAATCTGGCTGAGTAAACAGATACTTCAGACTTTGATGGTCGGTGAAGATCTCGCAACGATTACCGAGAAGGTAATGTCGCCACTGCTTCAGTGCATGAATGACAGCAGCAAGCTCGAGGTCGTGAACTGGGTAGTTTTCTTCGTGAGGGCGCAATTGACGAGAGGCATAAGCAATCACTCTGCGCTCTTGCATCAGGACACAGCCTAATCCTTGACGGGAAGCGTCGCAGTAAATGACGAAGTCCTTCTTAGTATCAGGTGGTGCAAGCACAGGGGCAGAAGTCAATTTGTCTTTGAGCGCCTGGAAACCTTCCTGACACTTGTCTGTCCAGTCGAACTTGACACCCTTATGCAATAAATTAGTCAGAGGCCTGGCAATCTTGGAGAAGTTCTCGACGAATCGACGGCAATAGCTGGCGAGACCAAGAAAACTTCGGACTTGCTTCACATTCTTCGGAGGAGTCCAATCGAGAATAGCCTGAACTCGTTCAGGGTTGACGGCAATACCATCTTTGGAGATGACATGCCCAAGATAGGTTACTTCGGGAAGCCAGAATTCACACTTGGAATACTTAGCATACAGCTGATGTTCTCGAAGTTTTTCCAGCACAAGACGAAGGTGTTCAGCATGCTCCTCCTTGTTCTTGGAAAATACAAGGATATCGTCCAAATAAACCACGACGAACTTGTCGAGGTAATCCATGAATATATAATTCATCAGACGAGAGAAGGTGGCTGGAGCATTCGTTAAACCGAATGACATGACGGTGTACTCATATGACCCATACCGAGTCACGAAGGCGGTTTTTGGGATGTCCTCTTCACGAACACGGATCTGGTGGTAACCCAACCTCAAGTCGAGTTTGGAGAACACTGATGAACCAGCCAGTTGATCATAAAGATCATTGATCCGAGGAAGAGGGTATTTATTCTGAATGGTAGCTTGGTTTATAGGACGGTAGTCTTGGACTAATCGGTTTGTCCCATCCTTCTTCTTAACAAAGAGAGAAGGTGCTCCCCAAGGAGAGCAACTTGGGCGAATGAAACCTTTGACAAGAGATTTGTCGATTTCCTCCTTAAGCTCAATGAGTTCATGCGGCGGCATCTTATAGGGTCGTTTAGCTATAGGGGTGGTGCCGGGTTTCAAGTCGATGATGAATTCGACAGCTCTAGCAGGGGGAATCCCTGGAAGTTCTTCTGGGAAGACATCTTGGAATTCACGAACGACGAGAATGTTTTCAATGCCCTCGAGTGGTGCAGCGTTCAACGCATTCAAGGCATAAAGCCGTGCCTCGGCGTTCTGAACTAGATGAGCTTGACAAGCTATTATTTCATCAGAAGGGTGTAGTAAATGGACGACCTTAGTGGCGCAAACTATAGAAGCAGTATGCGCCTTTAACCAATTCATCCCCAGAATGAGATCAATGCTACAGGACTTCAGTACGATGGGAGAGACAAGGAATTCCAGTCCTTCGATTTCTACAGGGACGTCGTTGCAAATCATGGAGGTTCGGCATTGGCCCGCAGGGGTGTGTACTAATAGTGAAGCATCCATGTTCTCACATTTAATGTCGTGCAAGCATGCAAAACCTTCTGACATGAATGAATGAGATGCACCTGTATCAAATAAAACGGATGCTGGTACTGAATTTACGAGGAGGGTACCCATCACAGTAGCAGGCTGGTCTTGAGCTTCGCTCAGATCAACGTGGTTGGCATGAACACGACCATAAGACTTGGCATTGTTGCTGCGGGGCTGGTTGCTTCCACGGCCAGTTGCTGGAAGGGCCAGTTGATTCGGGTTCTGGTTGCATTCCCTAGCACGATGTCCTGGTTGTCCACACCTGAAGCACAATCCATTATTGGGAGTGGGAACAGGAGCTTGTGGTGGTGGAGGTGGGAGTCTTGGCCGCCTAGTCGGAGGAGTAGGCAGACGAGGTGCACCATAGGTCTGCCTTGGGGTAGGTGCATCCGGCTGGTACAAGCTATTGGGAATCCATATCTTGCGCTTCTGCGAGGACGGGCCCGAAGATGAGCCCGTGTCACGGTTGCGCCTGTGAGAGCTCTGGTATTCCTGCAGACCAGTTTCGACGTTGATGGCCTTGTTCACCAAGGTGGCGAAATCAGTAAAGTCATGCACTAGAAGTGCGAGCTTGATGTCAGCTTGAAGGCCATCACGGAACTTCTCCTGTCTGCGTGCATCAGTTGCAATGTCTTCTTCAGCATAGCGGGACAAGTCCAGAAACTCCCGTTGATAAGCTTCCACAGTTTTGTTGCCTTGGGTGAGGTTGCGGAACTCACGCTTCTTCCGGTCCATGACTCCCTGAGGAATGAAGCGAGCACGGAAGGCAGCTTGGAAGTCTGGCCAGGTGATGATTGTTCCAGCTGGCAGTGTACGCCTGTGGCTGTCCCACCATTGAGCTGCGGGTCCCTTCAGGAAGAAGGAAGCAAAGGTGACATAGCTGGCAGGGGCTACATCAGCAGACTCCATCTCATAGGTGATGTCACGGAGCCAGTCATCAGCATCCAGAGGCTGGGTTGAGCTGCGGTACACTGTTGGGTTCAGGCGCATGAAATCCTGCAGAGTTACTGGGGTTGGCTGCTGGTTCATATTGGGGCGAGGAAACTGAGCCATCATATTCTCCATGAACTGACGATTCAGCTCAAACTGTTGGATCATACCAGCCATGTACTCAGGCGGTGGTGGGGCGTTGCCACCACGACCACGACCACCTGGTCTAACCATCCTGCCAATGTTTAACAGGGGTAGTTCAGCATTGAGGAATTGTAAAAACAAGCATCATTCACGATGAAACATGCACAACGAAAGCAGCACGATAGATACCACATAGTAGTCGGCATATCTTACAAAAGAGATCATGCATAGAGTTCGTTACACAGTATTCAATACATAGACTAAGACATCATAGGCGGCACACAGGCTCGCGGCGAATGCATCTAACACTAACAAGCAAGTCTACATCAGTCCCACGCGGTACTGTGGAGGTAGGTGTAGCCCGACAGCTGGTAGTGACGCGAAGGGAAGACCTCCACGTGAGTAGCCTGGGATCCGCGGATGCTCTGGTGCGGAACCCGATGCTCAGGTGGCAGGAGAGGACCAAATGCAGGAGAGTAGCCTCCCACCTCTGGCCAACCGACACCCTGAGGCATCACGGTCCTGGCGGGGTAGATAGCAGAACGCGGCAGCTCCCCAGATCCAACAAAGGGGTGTAACATCGTCAAAGCACGGTAGAGGTGCTGACGAGTGGTGTACAACTCGTGGCGAAGAGCTCGGTTAGCTCTATCCAGCCCATCAGCATGCAGAACCAGGTTCTGATGGTAGAAGGGCTCGCGGGTGACAGTGGAGTAGGCCGCAGTGTAGTAACCCCCCGCACCAACATCGGATGCGATAGCAATATGCCTGAAGGGGGAGGTGTCCAACTCCTGATACTCACCACGAAGACGTGTCAGAGCAGCATAAGCAGCATCGTGGACTGCCATATCGATAGTCACTCCAACACCATGAGCAGTGTGCAGCACAGTAGTGGAGTCATACTCCCGAGAGTAGAGGTGGACGACGGCACGGTACTGCTCCTGGTTGAAATCCTGATACTCCTCATAGACGGTGTACTCAGGGTGCCAGCGATAACCCAGATAGGTCATCATCTCAACCAACACAGCAGGTGATCCTGAGGCACCAATGGCCGTCGTGTGGCGCACGACCTGCCTCGTGGGTTCCATCTGAAAACAAAGATGTTTTCACAGGAGTCAAATGACAAGGTGGACAATGTTCAAATACTACTCTAAAGAATAACTAGGTCTTATCCAACTTTGGGGTGAATGTCGTAACGGGATCCTAGTGTCAGAGTTAGTAAATTCGTTTAACCCGAGTAGAAGAGAGATCAGAGTCCCAGAGTAAGGATCGAGGAGTAAAAGATCCTAATATCACCCGATGGCGACGTGGGCCCGTAAGGCACACAGCCAGGTTAGTAAAAAGTTTTGCAATGTCTAGACTCGACTTCGGCCAAGAAGTGTGGAAGGGGGATTCCTACAGGCAGTCGGCTCTGATACCAACTTGTGACGCCCCGATTCGACCGTACACTAATCATGCACGCAAATGTGTACGATCAAGATCAGGGACTCACGGGAAGATATCACAACACAACTCTACAAATAAAATAAGTCATACAAGCATCATATTACAAGCCAGGGGCCTCGAGGGCTCGAATACAAGAGCTCGATCATAGACGAGTCAGCGGAAGCAACAATATCTGAGTACAGACATAAGTTAAACAAGTTGCCATAAGATGGCTAGCACAAACTGGGATACAGATCGAAAGAGGCGCAGGCCTCCTGCCTGGGATCCTCCTAATCTACTCCTGGTCGTCGTCAGCGGGCAGCACGTAGTAGTAGGCACCTCCGGTGTAGGGGTCGTCGTCGACGGTGGCGTCTGGCTCCTGGGCTCCAACATCTGGTTGCGACAACCAGAAAGAAAGGAAAGGGGGGAAAAGGGGGAAGGAAGCAACCGTGAGTACTCATCCAAAGTACTCGCAAGCAAGGAGCTACTCTACATATGCATGGGTATCAAATGGAGTAAGGGTATCATATGTGGACTGAACTGCAGAAAGCCAGAATAAGAGGGGGATAACTAATCCTTTCGAAGACTACGCTTCTGACAGCCTCCGTCTTGCAACATGTAGAAGAGAGTAGGCTGAAGTCCTCCAAGAAGCATCGTATAGCATAATCCTAACCGATGATCCTCCCTTCGTCGCCCTGTGAGAGAGCGACCACCGGTTGTATCTGGCACTTGGAAGGGTGTGTTTTATTAAGTATCCGGTTCTAGTTGTCATAAGGTCAAGGTACAACTCCGGGTCGTCCTTTTACCGAGGGACACGGCTATTCGAATAGATAAACTTCCCTGCAGGGGTGCACCACATACCCCAACACGCTCGATCCCATTTGGCCGGACACACTTTCCTGGGTCATGACCGGCCTCGGAAGATCAACACGTCGTAGCCCCACCTAGACCAACAGAGAGGTCAGCACGCCGGTCTAAACCTAAGCGCCCAGGGGTCTGGGCCCATCGCCCTTAGCACACCTGCACGTTGCGAGGGCGGCCGAAAGCAGACCTAGCCTAGTGGCGTTCCAGTCCAATCCAGCGCGCGCCGCTCCGTCGCTGACGTCAAGAAGGCTTCGGCTGATACCACGACGCCGGGATACCCATAACTACTCCCACGTAGATGGTTAGTGCGTATAGACCAAATGGCCAGACTCAGATCAAATACCCAGATCTCGTTAAGCGTGTTAAGTATCCGCGAACGCCGACCAGGGCCAGGCCCACCTCTCTCCTAGGTGGTCGGAACCTGCCCTGTCGCTCCGCCACAAAGTAACAGTCGGGGGCCGTCGGGAACCCAGGCCCACCACTACCTGGGTGGAACCACCTGCCCCTTCAGCCCCCATCTCCGAACAGTATCACAGGTAATGTAGCAGTGTAATGTATATAGTATATGCCCGTGATCACCTCCCGAAGTGATCACGGCCCAGTAGTATAGCAAGGCGGACGGACAAGAGTGTAGGGCCACTGATGGAACACTAGCATCCTATACTAAGCAGTAGGATAGCAGGTAATGGTAACAACAGTAGTAGCAAGGACAGGCTATGCATCAGGATAGGAATAACGGAAAGCAGTAACATGCTACACTACTCTAATGCAAGCAGTATAGAGAAGAGTAGGCGATATCTGGTGATCAAAGGGGGGGCTTGCCTGGTTGCTCTGGCAAGAGAGAGGGGTCGTCAACTCCGTAGTCGTACTGGGTAGCAGCGGCGTCGGTCTCGGTGTCTATCGAGAGAAGAGGGGGAAGAAACAATAAATATTTAACCAAGCATATGCATAGTGATGCATGACATGACAAGTAACGTAGGCGTGCCCTAACGTGGTAGTAGGTGATACCGGTGAAGGGGGGAAACATCCGGGAAAGTATCCCCGGTGTTTTGCGTTTTCGGGCAGAGGACCGGAGGGGGAAAGTTGCGAGTTTGATAGGTTAGGGAGGTGTGGTGGACGAACGGGCTGCGTATCCGGATTCGTCTCGTCGTTCTGAGCAACTTTCATGTTCAAAGTTTTTCGATCCGAGCTACGGTTTATTTTATATTATTTTCTGAAGTTTTAAGCATTTAGAATTAATTTTAATAAACTGGTCAATGGTCAACAGTCAACAGAGTTGACTGGACAACAGGGTCAACAGACCCACATGTCATTGCCTCAAACACTAACTAATAGAATATCTAACTAATTAGGTTAGCTAATATTAGTTAGACTAATTAACGGAATAATTAACTTAATTAAAATACCTAATTAAATGATTAATTAACATTATTATTATTTTTTTAGTGACAGTAGTACTGGGCCACTGGACAGTGTCCAGCCGGACACGTCCAGGGCAGCACCACACATGGCCGGACAATGTCCAGGCCACACCCTTTGGCGCGCCGGACATGTCCGGGCTGGGCGGGGCACGCACGCGGCCAGTGGCCATGGCCGAGCCGGCCGGTGCGGTAGCCGCTGGGGTGCTGAAAGGGGTCAAGGGGGGCTGCTGGGCGGAGGCAGGCGAGGTGGCGGGGGGTCGGCCGGAGCAGCGGGCGGCCGGGTGGCATGGCCCGGCGACGCGTGGCCGTGCGGCGGTGGCCGAGGCCAGCAGGGGGCAAGCGGGGCATGTGCGGGCGAGCGGGAGCGGGGCGCGGCCGCCGGTGGCCGTGGCCGGAGGGGACGACGCGGTGGCGCGGCCAGGGCGTGTTGCGCTCGGCCGGTGCGGTGGCCACGGACGGCGTGGAGGGGCGCGGCGACTGGGAGGAAAAGGGGCAAGCGGGGCGGCGAGCGGGGCGGCGAGCAGCTCACATGGGGACGGGAGAGGCGGTGAGGGAGGGAGCCAGGGAGGCGGCCGGCGGTGGCGGGGTGGCCCAGCGACGGGGCGGGGCTCCGGTGGAGCGCCGTGTCGGGGAGGCGGCGGTGTTGGGGGCGGCGGCGATCGGGCGTTGGCCCGATCTCGATCTCGTTCGAGATGGGGAAAAGGGGATCGTGGGGAGTGGGGGTGCGAGTGGGGGTCGGGCTAGGGTTCCTTGCCCCCACGGGGTTATAGGCTAGGGGGGAGTGGGCCGGCCTGGCAGGCCACCGGCTGGGCCGAGGGTGGGTGGCCAGCTGGGCCGAGGCCCAGTGTGGGGGGGGGGTCTTTCCTTTTTTTTTGATTTGCTTTCTGTTTTCTTTTTATTTATTTTCTTTTCTGTTTTTATTTATTTATAAACACCTAGGCATTTTATAAAATTGTGAACCATACACCATAATTATCTTTGTAATATTTGGCAACCACCGAACATTTTTGTTTTAAATTTTGAAAACTTTTATTGTTTGCCTATTTTTGAATTTGAAATTTGAATCGGTTTCGAACTAACTCGAGATTAGCAACTATAAACGAGGTGACGTGGCATCATTAGCAGAGGTTCACTGTAGCTTAATTACCCGGGCGTCACACGTAGGGTCTACACACTTAAGGTTCGGTGACGCTAGGGTTGTAGAGATATTAGTATGCGGTAACCCGAAAGTTGTTCGGAGTCCCGGATGAGATCCTGGACATCACGAGGAGTTCCGGAATGGTCCAGAGGTAAAGATTTATATAGAGGAAGTCCAGTTTCGGCCATCGGGAAAGTTTCGGGGGTAATCGGTATTGTACCGGGACCACCGGAAGGGTCCCGGGGGTCCACCAGGTGGGGCCACCTATCCCGGAGGGCCCCATGGGCTGAAGTGTGAGGGGAACCAGCCCCTGGTGGGCTGGTGCGCCCCCCTTGGGCCTCCCCCTGCGCCTAGGGTTGGGAAACCCTAGGGTGGTGGGGGCTGCCCCACCTGACTTGGGGGGCAAGTCCCCCCTTGGCCGCCGCCCCCTTGGAGATGGGATCTCCTAGGGCCGACGCCCTCCTAGGGGCCCTATATATAGTGGGGGGGAGGGAGGGCAGCCACACCCAACTCTCTGGCGCCTCCCTCTCCCCTCGTAGCACCTCTCCCTCTCGTTGGAGCTTGACGAAGCCCTGCCGAGATCACCGCTGCTTCCACCACCACGTCGTCGTGCTGCTGGATCTCCATCAACCTCTCCTTCCCCCTGCTAGATCAAGAAGGAGGAGACATCTTCCCCAATCGTACGTGTGTTGAACACGGAGGTGCCGTCCGTTCAGCGCTCAATCATCGGTGATTTGGATCACGACGAGTACGACTCCCTCAACCCCGTTCTCTTGAACGCTTCCGCTCGCGATCTACAAGGGTATGTAGATGCACTCCTCTCTCTCGTTGCTAGTTGACTCCATAGATTGATCTTGGTGAAGCGTAATTTTTTTTTATTTTCTGCAATGTTCCCCAACAGTGGCATCATGAGCTAGGTCTATGCGTAGTTTCTATGCACAAGTAGAACACAAGATGTTTTGGGCGTCGATTTTGTCAATTTACTTGCCATTACTAGTCTTATCTTGATTCAGCGGCATCGTGGGATGAAGCGGCCTGGACCGACCTTACACGTATGCTTACGTGAGACAGATTCCATCGACTGACATGCACTAGTTGCATAAGGTGGCTAGCGGGTGTCTGTCTCTCCCACTTTAGTCAGATCGGATTGGATGAAAAGGGTCCTTATGAAGGGTAAATAGAAATTGGCATATCACGTTGTGGTTTTGGCGTAGGTAAGAAAAGTTCTTGCTAAGAAACCTATAGCAGCCACGTAAAAATTTGCAACAACAACTAGAGGACGTCTAACTTGTTTTTGCAGCATATGCCGTGTGATGTGATATGGCCAAAAGGATGTGATGAATGATATATGTGATGTATGAGATTGATCATGTTCTTGTAACAGGAATCACGACTTGCATGTCGATGAGTATGACAACCGGCAGGAGCCATATGAGTTATCTTAATTTATTTATGACCTGCGTGTCAACATAAACGTCATGTAATTACTTTACTTTATTGTTAAACCGTTAGCCATAGTGGTAGAAGTAATAGATGTCGAGACAACTTCATGAAGTCACGATGATGGAGATCATGGTGTCATGCCGGTGACGACGATGATCATGGCGCCCCGAAGATGGAGATCAAAAGGAGCAAAATGATATTGGCCATATCATGTCACTATTTGATTGCATGTGATGTTTATCATGTTTTTGCTTCTTATTTGCTTAGAATGCCGGTAGTAAATAAGATGATCCCTCACAATAATTTCAAGAAAGTGTTCCCCCTAACTGTGCACCGTTGCGAAAGTTCGTTGTCTCGAAGCACCACGTGATGATCGGGTGTGATAGATTCTAACATTCACATACAACGGGTGTAAGCCAGATTTACACATGCAAAACACTTAGGTTGACTTGACGAGCCTAGCATGTACAGACATGGCCTCGGAACACAAGAGACCGAAAGGTCGAACATGAGTCGTATGGAAGATACGATCAACATGGAGATGTTCACCGATGATGACTAGTCCATCTCACGTGATGACCGGACACGGTATAGTTGAGTCGGATCATGTATCACTTAGATGACTAGAGGGATGTCTAATCTGAGTGGGAGTTCATTAATAATTTGATTAGATGAACTTAATCTAAAATCTTTGCAATATGTCTTGTAGATCAAATGGCCCACGCTAATGTCAACCTCAACTTCAACGCGTTCCTATAGAAAACCAAGCTGAAAGATGATGGCAGCAACTATACGGACTGGGTCCGGAACCTAAGGATTATCTTCATAGCTGCCAAGAAAGCATATGTCCTAGAAGCACCGCTAGGTGACGCACCCATCCCAGAGAACCAAGATGTTATGAACGCTTGGCAGCAGCGTGCTGATGATTACTCCCTCGTTCAGTGCGGCATGCTTTACAGCTTAGAACCGGGGCTCCAAAATCGTTTTGAGCAACACGGAGCATATGAGATGTTCGAAGAGCTGAAAATGGTTTTCCAAGATCATGTCCGGGTCGAGAGATATGAAGTCTCCGACAAGTTCTACAGTTGTAAGATGGAGGAGAATAGTTCCGTCAGTGAGCACATACTCAAAATGTCTGGGTTGCACAACCGCTTGACTCAGCTGGGAGTTAATCTCCCGGATGGCGCGGTCGTTGGCAGAATCCTTCAGTCGCTCCCACCGAGCTACAAGAGCTTTGTGATGAACTTCAATATGCAGGGGATGGAAAAGACCATTCCTGAGGTATATTCAATGCTGAAATCAGCGGAGGTGGAGATCAAAAAGGAACATCAAGTGTTGATGGTGAATAAAACCACTAAGTTTAAGAAAGGCAAGGGTAAGAAGAACTTCAAGAAGGACGACAAGGGAGTTGCTGCGCCCGGTAAGCCAGTTGCCGGGAAGAAGCCAAAGAATGGACCCAAGCCTGAGACTGAGTGCTTTTATTGCAAGGGAAGTGGTCACTGGAAGCGGAACTGCCCCAAATACTTAGCGGACAAGAAGGCCGGCAACACCAAAGGTATATGTGATATACATGTTACTGATGTTTACCTTACCAGTACTCGTAGTAGCTCCTGGGTATTTGATACCGGTGCGGTTGCTCATATTTGTAACTCAAAACAGGAGCTATAGAATAATCGGAGACTGGCGAAGGGCAAGGTGACGATGCGCGTCGGGAATGGTTCCAATGTCGATGTGATCGCCGTCGGCACGCTACCTCTACATTTACCTACGGGATTAGTTTTAAACCTCAATAATTGTTATTTAGTACCAGCTTTGAGCATGAACATTGTATCAGGATCTCGTTTAATTCGAGATGGCCACTCATTTAAATCCGAGAATAATGGTTGTTCTATTTATATGAGAGATATGTTTTATGGTCATGCCCCGCTGGTCAATGGTTTATTCTTAATGAATCTCGAACGTGATGTTACACATATTCATAGTGTGAATACCAAAAGATGTAAGATTGATAATGATAGTCCCACATATCTTTGGCACTGCCGCCTTGGTCACATCGGTGTCAAACGCATGAAGAAGCTCCATACAGATGGACTTTTGGAGTCTCTTGATTTCGAATCATTTGACACGTGCGAACCATGCCTCATGGGTAAAATGACCAAGACTCCGTTCTCCGGAACAATGCAGCGAGCAACCAACTTACTGGAAATTATACATACTGATGTGTGCGGTCCAATGAGCGTTGAGGCTCGCGGTGGCTATCGTTATGTTCTCACTCTCACCGATGACTTAAGTAGATATGGGTATGTCTATTTGATGAAACACAAGTCTGAGACCTTTGAAAAGTTCAAGGAATTTCAGAATGAGGTAGAGAATCAACGTGACCGAAAGATAAAATTCTTACGATCAGATCATGAGGGAGAATATTTAAGTCACGAATTTGGTACGCACTTAAGGAAATGTGGAATCGTTTCACAACTCACGCCGCCTGGAACACCTCAGCGTAACGGTGTGTCCGAACGTCGTAATTGCACTCTATTGAATATGGTGCGATCTATGATATCACTCACTGATTTACCGCTATTATTTTGGGGATACGCTCTAGAGACAGCTACATTCACTTTAAATAGGGCACCGTTTAAATCCGTTTGAGACGACACCGTATGAATTATGGTTTGGGAAGAAACCTAAGCTATCGTTTCTAAAAGTTTGGGGATGCGATGCTTATGTCAAGAAACTTCAACCTGAAAAGCTCGAATCCAAGTCGGAAAAATGCGTTTTCATAGGATACCATAAGAGCATCTCCAACGGCCGCGCGAAATGATGTGTGCGCGCGGTAAACGCAGCCTTTAGCGCACACGGGGCGTTTTGCCGCGCTCCAGCGGCGACGGGAAAACCACGCGCGCAGAAACCGCTTGCGCGCGCGAAAAGGCGCTAGCTCGCGCGCCATCTTTTGCGCGCCGCTTCTGGCGCGCCTATAAAGTGCGGCGCGCGCCACGCGCCTCTCCACGTCTCCTCTTCTCCTCTTCCTCTCTCTCTCTCTGCCACGCGCCACTCCAGCGCCCCGCCACCGACGCGCCTCCGCCGCACCGGCGCCCCGCCACCGATGCGCCGCCATGCCGCCGCGCCGCCGAGGAGCGTCCGGCTACCGCGGCGTCCGCTTGCGCCCCAAAGGTGGCTACTACACGGAGATACGCTCCGGCGATCTACGGCTCGGCCTCGGCATGTACAGGACGGCGCGCGAGGCCGGCCGCGCGTACGACGCGGCGGCGTGGCGCCTAGGCCGGCCGCGCGTACGACGCGGCGGCGTGGCGCCTAGGCCGGCCGCGCGGCCAGATGAACTTCCAGGATGTCTACACGCTCCAGCAAGCGCTCGACTATGCCCCGCCGCCGCGTCTGAACACAGCACAAGACCGTGCAGAGCACGCCGAGCGGCAGCGCCGCCTCCTCGTCGCCCAGGAGGACAAGTGGGTCATGGCGGAGTGGCAGCGCCGCCACCCGGAGGATGTCGCCTACGAGCAGTCCTACTGGGCAAGGCGTTGCGAGGAGGACACCCGAAGGCGCCGCGAGGCGCGATTGGACAGGCGTCGGCGCAAGGCGTTGGCGAACGCGCAGTCCGATCTCGTTGCAGCAGGTGGGAGGTCGTTCTTCACGGAAGACGATGATCGTTGGTTGGACATATGGCTACATACCTCGGACGACACCACCGAGGAGGATGACGATAGTGATGATAGCGACTTAGACTAGTTTTTTATGCAATCTATCTCGTGTTTTATCGTTTGTCGTTTTTAATTATTATGCAATCTATGTTTCCGATGTAAAATACCTTTGTATCGTTAAAATCTATGCAATCTATCTATTTTCCAATAGCCTAGAATGAGCGCGCGCGCTGCTGGAGCAGCGCGCGCGCTGCATTTTAGCGCGGCTGCTGGAGCGAGCGCAACGCGCCGCGCCAAACCAGCCGATGCGCGCGCGGCATATGTGTTTTTTGCGCGCGGCGCGACCGGCGCCTGTTGGAGATGCTCTAAGGAAACCATTGGGTATAGCTTCTACCTCAGATCCGAAGGCAAGATCTTTGTTGCCAAGAATGGGTCCTTTCTGGAGAAAGAGTTTCTCTCGAGAGAAGTGGGAGGAAAGTAGAACTCGACGAAGTACTGCCTCTTGAACCGGAAAGTAGCGCAGCTCAGGAAGATGTTCCTGTGATGCCTGCACCGACTAGAGAGGAAGTTAATGATGATGATCAAGGTACTTCGGATCAAGTTGCTACTGAACTTCGAAGGTCCACGAGGACACGTTCCACACCAGAATGGTATGACAACCCTGTCCTGGAAATCCTGTTGTTAGACAACGGTGAACCTTCAAACTATGAAGAAGCAATGGCGGGCCCAGATTCCAACAAATGGCTTGAAGCCATGCAATCCGAGATAGGATCCATGTATGAAAACAAAGTATGGACTTTGACAGACTTGCCCGATGATCGGCGAGCGATAGAGAATAAATGGATCTTTAAGAAGAAGACGGACGCGGATGGTAATGTTACCATCTATAAGGCTCGACTTGTCGCTAAGGGTTATCGACAAGTTCAAGGGGTTGACTACGATGAGACCTTCTCACCCGTAGTGAAGATGAAGTCCGTCCGAATCATGTTAGCAATTGCCGCATACTATAATTATGAGATATGGCAAATGGACGTCAAAATGGCATTCCTTAACGGCTTTCTTAAGGAAGAATTGTATATGATGCAGCCGGAAGGCACTACTAGGGAAAAGCCTAGTAGCAGCGCGGGTTTTGGGCCTATTAGCAGCGCGGGGGCCGGCGCTACTAATAAGGCGCTACAGCTAACGTATAGCAGCAGCGCGGGTGCCACCCACGCTACTACTACATCCGTTAGTAGTAGCGTGGGTAAAAACCCGCGCTACTACTAACCCGCGGAATATATTTTTTCGAATTTTTTGCGCGAATTTTCAAATTTCTGAATTATTTTAACCTCTAATCTCTAATCACCCTCATCGCTGCTCAATTTAATCTCTAATCACCCCTAATAATTCCAAATCATCTAACTTCGCGAACGCTCACCCATCCTCTCACCACTCCAACCTGAGCACGCTTAACTTCCGGGTTCTATTCTCCCTCGATTCCAAGTCTGCACTTGTTGTTTTCCTGACAATAATAAGATGTCAATCCTATTAACCCTCGGGAGTTTAGCTTGAGCATGAAGTCACACATTTCGCTGTTTGAGTTTAAAACTATTGTTCTAAAAAACAATAATTATTCAGTAACACTAATATTTCTTGAATAAGGAGTTTGACCACATTTTGACCAAAGTTTGACCACAGTTTGACCAGATTTAACCAAAATCCAAAAAACTGAAATAATCATTTAGTAACACTAATATTCTTGAATAATTATTTAGTAACACTAATACTTCTTGAATAAGTAGTTTGACCACAATTTGACCAGATTTGACCAAAATAAAAAAACTGAAATTTGAGCATAACTTTTTTTCCTTTTAGAATTTGAGGATTCTAAAATTTGCAAACAGGCCGTAGGCAGTCTCCATCATATGCGGATTTTCGTGCTGAACATTTTGATATATTATACGTTTTTTTCTGATATCGTATGCAAAAGTTATAGCCGTTTTACCTTTTCCCTACACTTTTTGCAAAACATGTCCAAATTTAAGTTTTTAAATTTTCCTAACTAGTAGATGTAGTAACATAACTACATCTCGAAGGATTTTAATTTTTGAAACATTTTGATATATTATACGTTTTTTTCTAACATCGTATGCAAAAGTTATAGCCGTTTTACATTTTCTCTACACTTTTTGCAAAACATGTCCAAATTTAAGTTTTTAAATTTTCCTAACTAGTAGATGTAGTAACATAACTACATCTCGAAGGATTTTAATTTTTGAAGTTTTTATCATTTTCTTTTGCTTTTTACAAAACCAAAAAGGCGATCCACGAGGGGGGGGGGTAGAGTTTTAAAATGGGACCTTTAGTAGTAGCGAGGGATTTTTACCCCTCGCTACTACTATGGCATGTCCCGGAGGGGCACGGTTGAGACCTCTTAGTAGTAGCGAGGGGTAAAAACTTGGTAGTAGCACGGGTTTATAACCCTCGCTACTACTATGGCATGGCCCAGGGGCACGGTAGAGACCGCTTAGTAGTAGCGAGGGGTAAAAACCAGCGCTGCTGCTATCAACTTAGTAGTAACGAGGGTTAAAAACCCGCGCTACTACTATGGCATGTCTCGGGGGGCACGGTGGAGACCGCTTAGTAGTAGCGAGGGTAAAAAACCAGCGCTACTGCTATCAACTTAGTAGTAGCGAGGGTTAAAAACCCGCGCTACTGCTACTTAGCAGCAACGCCTGATTTTAAAGCGCGCTGCTGGTAAGATTCTGTGTTTTGGCTTTTCCCTAGTAGTGAGGTTTTGTCGATCCTAAGAATGCTAACAAGGTATGCAAGCTCCAGCGCTCCATCTATGGGCTGGTGCAAGCATGTCGGAGTTGGAACATTCGCTTTAATGAAATGATCAAATCGTTTGGGTTTATGCAGACTTATGGAGAAGCCTGCGTTTACAATAAAGTGAGTGGGAGCTCTGTAGCATTTCTCATATTATATGTGGATGACATACTTTTGATGGGAAATGATATAGAACTTTTGGACAGTATTAAGGCCTACTTAAATAACTGTTTTTCAATGAAGGACCTTGGAGAAGCTGCTTACATATTAGGGATCAAGATCTATAGAGATAGATAGAGACGCCTCATAGGTCTTTCACAATGCACATACCTTGATAAGATATTGAAGAAGTTCAATATGGATCAGTCCAAGAAGGGGTTCTTTCCTATGTTGCAAGGTGTGAAATTGAGCTCAGCTCAATGTCCGACCACGACAGAAGATAGAGAAAAGATGAGTGTCGTCCCCTATGCCTCAGCCATAGGGTCTATCATGTATGCCATGCTGTGTACCAGACCTGATGTGAACCTTGCCGTAAATTTGGTAGGAAGGTACCAAAGTAATCCCGGCATTGGAGCACTGGACAGCGGTCAAGAACATCCTGAAGTACCTGAAAAGGACTAAGGATATGTTTCTCATATATGGAGGTGACGAGGAGCTCGTCGTAAAGGGTTACGTCGACGCTAGCTTCGACACAGATCTGGATGACTCTAAGTCACAAACCGGATACGTGTATATTTTGAATGGTGGGGCAGTAAGCTGGTGCAGTTGCAAGCAAAGCGTCGTGGCGGGATCTACATGTGAAGCGGAGTACATGGCAGCCTCGGAGGCAGCACATGAAGCAATCTGGATGAAGGAGTTCATTACCAACCTAGGAGTTATTCCCAATGCGTCGGGGCTGATGACTCTCTTCTGTGACAACACTGGAGCCCTTGCCCTTGCCAAGGAGCCCAGGTTGAAAGAACATGCGGTGCCTCCATGTTTGGTTTTGGTAATTGATGACAATCTCTATGGACTAATGGTTGCCTTGAGTTATATTTGAAGGTTTTGTCCATAGGCTTTTCTTGGAGTACATGTGTTGGTTTCAAGGAGAGTTTGTGTCGACCAAGGTGCTATTCAAGGAATTACCTAAAGATTGGTCTTGTGAGAGGTTGATCAAGACTAAGTTAAAGAGTGAATCAAGTTGATCAACCCACAAAGCATAGAAGATGTACCGAGAGGGATCAAGTGATCCCATGGTATGGTAAGCATTGTCAATTACGCTTTATGTACTAACCCATGGTCTTTGTGAGAGTTCTTTGTGGGGTTAGGTTGCGGTGTGCAAGTTCAAGTGGAGCATCACGAAGAGATCAAATGCTTGAAGCTTGCCGTCCATTGTGGTGACAATGGACTCATGAAGATGTGCGGAAGAAAGGCTCACCCATAGTGGAGTATGGGGCAGCAATCAACTAGTCTTCATCGAGCCAACACAATCAAGAAAGGTGGTCCAACTTGAGGGAGTCAAGATCGTCATCATCTAGCTCAAGTGGACCATGTGCAAGGCAAAGGTTTGCCCTTGTAGGTTTTCTATTTTACCGGTCTCATGATGGTAGTTGGGAGACCGGGTTATAGGATCGATTGCCGTACTATCAAGGGGGGCTCTCGATGAGTAGCTTGATCGTATCGTTCGCTGAGAACTCAAACCATTGCATCCTTGCATCATCTTTCTTGGTTCTTTTTTGGTTCTCTTTGTGAGTCTTAGAGCTTATGGTCATCTTGATGACAAGCTTGAGTTCATCGAAAACGGAGTTCGCATGCATCTTCTATGATGTTTTCGATGTTGGAGGTTTTGCCGGTTCTTCTTGGTTGGAGGTTTCACTCCTCTATTTGTTGGCATACCTCCCCTGCCTCTTCTTACTATAACCAGTCGCTGTTTTGATGCTACTCGTTGTCTTGTTTTCAACAAGCTTGAGTTTGCTCAATTCGGAGCTCATATGCAGAAGTTATGGCAGTTCTGGTTTTCTGGAGTGTGGTTTTTCTCCTAGACCCAGCGGTAGTACCGCGGGCCACAGCGGTAGTACCGCTGAGGCTCACTAAGCGGCAGTACCGCTCCTCGGAGTGGTAGTACCGCTTGATGGCCTCAGCAGCAGTGCCTCTGCGGATCCGTGCTCCTACCGCCTCGACACAGTGGTTGGAGCGGTAGTACGGCTGCAGTCCACTAAGCGGTAGTACCGCTCCTCGGAGCGGTAGTACCGCTTGCTGGGCTCAGCCGCAGTACCGCTGTGGCTTCGTGCTCCTTCCGCTTCGATTCGAGTGCGCATTTTCTCGTGTCGGGTTTTGCGGTACTTGCTGCGGTAGTGCTGCTTGTGAGCGGTAGTACCGCCCTACCTCCGCGGTAGTACCGCTCTGGGTCCCAGCCCCAGCCCTTTTCTTCTGGCGCGGCAGTACCGTTGAGGGGGAGCGGTAGTACCGCTTACGAGCGGTAGTACCGCCCTGCCTCCGCGGTAGTACCGCTCTCTGCGGGGCTGAGTGGGGGTTAACGGTTGGATTTTCCCCCTCCTATAAAAGGGGGTCTTCTTCCCCGTTGAACCCCAATCTTTTGAGCTCGTGTTCTTCCCCCATTGTTGACCTTCTTCGAGCTTGCTAACTCTCAATCCCTCCATGGATTCTTGCTAGTTTTTGAGGAAAAAGAGAGAGGAGATCTAGATCCACATTTTCACCAATCACTTTCTCCTCTATGTGAGGGGAACCCCTTGGATCTAGATCTTGGAGTTCTTGGTGTTCTCTTTCTTGTTCTTCCTCTCATTTTCCTCCCTAGCATTAGTTGCTTCGGTGGGATTTGAGAGAGAAGGACTTGGGCACTCCGTGTGCCCTTGCCATTGCATTTGGTGCATCGGTTTGAGTTCTCCACGTGATACGTGGAAGTTACAAGTTGAGAAGCTTATTACTCTTGGGTGCTTGGTACCCTTGAGCTTGTTCCTCTTGGGTGCTTGGGCGCCCTAGACGGTTGTTGGTGTTCGGAGCTCAATCATTGTGGTGCAAAGCTCCGGGCAAGCGTCGGGGTCTCCAATTAGGTTGTGGAGATCGCCCCAAGCAATTTGACGGGTACCGGTGACCGCCCCCAAGGGTTGCCAAAGTGTACGGGTTCGGTGACCGCCCCCAAGGGTTGCCATTTGTACGGGTTCGGTGACCGCCCTCAAGGGTCCCTTAGTGGAATCACGGCATCTTGCATTGTGCAAGGGCGTGAGGAGATTACGGTGGCCCTAGTGGCTTCTTGGGGAGAATTGTGCCTCCACACCGCTCCAAACGGAGATTAGCATCCGCAAGGGTGTGAACTTCGGGATACATCATCGTCTCCGCATGCCTCGGTTATCTCTTACCCGAGCCCCTTTACTTATGCACTTTACTTTGTGATAGCCTTATTGTTTCTTGTCATATATCTTGCTATCACATAGTTGCTTATCTTGCTTAGCATAAGTTGTTGGTGCACATAGGTGAGCCTAGTTGTTTTAGGTTTTGTGCTTGACAAATTAACCGCTAGGTTTATTCCGCATTTGTTCAAGCGTAAACCGTAATTATTTTAAAACGCCTATTCACCCCCCCCCTCTAGGCGACATCCACGATCTTTCACAGGTTTCACAAGAAGACCAGGCACATCAAGCGTCGCTTCAACTCCATTCGTGAAAATGTTCAAGATGGAGACATAGATATTTGTAAAGTGCACACAGATCTGAGTGTCGCAGATCCATTGACTAAACCTCTTCCATGAGCAAAACATGATCAACACCAGAACTCTATGGGTGTTCGATTCATCACAATATAACTAGATTATTGACTCTAGTGCAAGTGGGAGACTGTTGGAAATAAGCCCTAGAGGCAATAATAAAATTATTATTATTATATTTTCTTCTTCATGATAATTGTCTATTATTCATGCTATAATTGTGTTATCCGGAAATCATAATACATGTGTGAATGCATAGACCATAACATGTCCTTAGTGAGCCTCTAGTTAACTAGCTCGTTGATCAACAGATAGTCATGGTTTCCTAACTATGGACATTGGATGTCATTGATAACGGGATCACGTCATTAGGAGAATGATGTGATGGACAAGACCCAATCCTAAGCATAGCACAAGATCGTGTAGTTCGTTTGCTAGAGCTTTTCCAATGTCAAGTATCATTTCCTTAGACCATGAGATCGTGTAACTCCCGGATGCCGTAGGAGTGCTTTGGGTGTGCCAAACGTCACAACGTAACTGGGTGACTATAAAGGTATACTACAGGTATCCCCAAAAGTATCTGTTGGGTTGACATGGATCAAGACTGGGATTTGTCACTCCGTATGACGGAGAGGTATCTCTGGGTCCACTCGGTAATGCATCATCATAATGAGCTCAATGTGACCAAGTGTTTGGCCATGAGATCATGCATTACGGTACGAGTAAAGTGACTTGCCGGTAACGAGATTGAACGAGGTATTGGGATACCGACGATCGAATCTCGGGCAAGTAACGTACCGATTGACAAAGGGAATTGTATACGGGATTACTTGAATCCTCGACATCGTGGTTCATCCAATGAGATCAACGAGGAGCATGTGGGAGCCAACATGGGTATCCAGATCCCACTGTTGGTTATTGACCGGAGAGTCATCTCGGTCATGTCTGCGTGTCTCCCGAACCCGTAGGGTCTATACACTTAAGGTTCGGTGATGCTAGGGTTGTAGAGATATTAGTATGCGGTAACCCGAAAGTTGTTCAAAGTCCCGGATGAGATCCTGGATGTCACGAGGAGTTCCGGAATGGTCCGGAGGTAAAGATTTATATATAGGAAGTCTAGTTTCGGCCATCGGGAAAGTTTCGGGGGTAATCGGTATTGTACCGGGACCACCGGAAGGGTCCCGGGGGTACACCGGATGGGGCCACCTATCCCGGAGGGCCCCATGGGCTGAAGTGGGAGGGGAACCAGCCCCTGGTGGGCTGGTGCGACCCCCTTGGGCCTCCCCTGCGCCTAGGGTTGGGAAACCCTAGGGGTGGGGGGCGTCCCACCTGACTTGGAGGGCAAGTCCCCACTTGGCCGCCGCCCCCCCTTGGAGATGGGATCTCCTCGGGCCGACGCCCCCTAGGGGCCCTATATATAGTGGGGGGAGGGAGGGCAGCCGCACCCAACTCTCTGGCGCCTCCCTCTCCCCTCGTAACACCTCTCCCTTTCGTTGGAGCTTGGCGAAGCCCTGCCGAGATCACCGCTGCTTCCACCACCACGTCGTCGTGCTGCTGGATCGCCATCAACCTCTCCTTCCCCTTGCTGGATCAAGAAGGAGGAGACGTCTTCCCCAACCATACGTGTGTTGAACGCGGAGGTGCCGTCCGTTCGGCGCTCGGTCATCGGTGATTTGGATCACGACGAGTACGACTCCCTCAACCCCATTCTCTTGAACGCTTCCGCTCGCGATCTACAAGGATATGTAGATGCACTCCTCTCTCTCGTTGCTAGTTGACTCCATAGATTGATCTTGGTGAAGCGTAGAATTTTTTTATTTTCTGCAACGTTCCCCAACAAAAAGTCACTCGCTGACACCACACTCCCTCGTGAATTCGTGATGCCTCGCCTCCTCCTTCCCCGCTAGCCCACACACGCTGACGCAGTGACGTCCCGCATCTTCTCCCTCCCCCATGCCAGCCTCGAGCTGGTGTGCTACCTAGCCATTCTCCGGACCGGGCCAGGCCTGACCAAGCCTGAGATAGAAAACTCAAGCCCAAACCCAGCCCAGCCCGGCCGTCGGGCCTACTTTTCAGGCCCAAGCCCGGCCCCTCATAGCAAAAAACACACCGGGCCTCGGGCCTTGGGGCGGGCCTCTTTAGTAAATGGCAGAAACAGCGGGCCCAGGCCCAGCCCGACCTAGTCTTCGGGCTCAAAACCTAGGCCCAGGCCCGGTCCAAGAGCAGCGTCGGGCCGGGCTGTTCGGGCCGGGCGGCCCATGGCGAGGACTTGCTCCGGGCGTACATTGCTCAAACGCCATTCCTGATGACATGCCTCTACTCCACAATGGCGTGCGCGTGCCGCGTCCGCATCCGCTGCCGCCGCCTCTCCTCCTCCACCACCTCGTCGTCCTCGCGCTCCTGGTCTCCCCGCGCCGCCTTCGCCGCGTCCACAGAGCGCGTCTGCGCCGGCACGCTCGGCCGGCTAGACGCACACCGCCTGTTCGATGAATTGCTACGGCGGGACACCCTGGTCCCCATCCGCTCCCTGAACGGCCTCCTTCCCGTGCTCGCCCGCGCCACGTCCACGGCATCCTGCGTCACAGATGGGCCCGCCCTCGCCGTCGCCCTCTTCAGCCGCGTGCTCCGAGCGGAAGCTGGTCCGTGGGTGGCGTGTCCCACAGTGTGCACCTATGGCATCCTCATGGTCATGGACTGTTGCTACCGTGCGTCTCGCCCGGACCTAGGATGAGCCTCAGGACAGGCCTCAAGGCAGACCAGGTGGTCGCCAACAACTTGCTCAAGTGCCTCTGCTACGCCAAGCGGACCGACGAGGCCGCCGGCGTGCTGCTTCATGGGATGCCCGACCTCAGCTGTGTGCCTAATGCCGTCTCATACAACATTTCTTAAGAGGTTATCTGAGGATAGAAGGAGCCAGGTGGCTGCCTCCTTGATGTGGTGGCGTATAACACGGTCATCCATAGCTTCTTTAAGGAAGGCAAAAAGGGCCATCTTATTCCATGAAATGATGCGACAAGGTGTTGTGCCTGATGCAGTGACATGTAGCTCGGTCATTGATGCGCTATGCAAGGCCGGGGCTATGGACAAGGCAGAGTTGTTCCTTCGGCAGATGATTGATAACGGTGTTCGATCGAATAAAGAGACATATAATTGTGTCATCAATGGATACTCCACATCAGGGCAGTGGAAAGGCGCTGCTAAAATGTTCAGAGAAATGACAAGCCAGGGTCTTATACTAGACGTCTTTACTTACAACCGGTTCTCTTCCCTTTGCAAGCATGGAAGAAACAAAGAAGCTGCAGAATTTTCGATTCCATGACTGCTAAGGGCCACAAACCTGATATTGATATGTAGGAAGGATTGACTCCGGATGTATTCACCTACGCAACTGTAATAGCTGCACTTTGTAGCATGGGTAGGCTGGTCGATGCTATGGAAAAATTTAGTGAGATGATTTTTATGGGAGTATAACCAGACAGTTGTTTATCAGTCCCTAATTTGGGTTTTTTTGTATAAATGGTAATTTGGTTAAAGCCATTATATTTGGTTTCTGAAATGATATACAAAGGTATTCGTCTTCCTGACATAGTGTTCTTCAGTTCAGTAATACACAGTCTATGCATTGAAGGAAGGTTATGGATGCACACGATATCTTCTACTTGGTTATACACATAGGCGAGAGGCCTGATGTCATTATATTTAAATTGCTAGTTAATGGATATTGCTTAGCTGGCAATATGGATAAACACTCAGATTACTTGATGCCATGGAATCAGCTGGTGTTCAGCCTAATGTTGTTACTTACAGTACACTTCTTGATTGCTATTGTAAAAAATTGGAAGATCAACAATGGTGCGACTCTGTTCACTATATTGCATATGGGACTAAGTCCTCAGAAAGCACAAAATTGAGTTTTCCTTGCATAAAGCCCTGCTGCCAGTATAAGAAATCTAGACTGCATGCTTTTAGCATTGAGTTCATTTCGCGGTGTGCTAAAATCAGAAAATTGTGAAATGCATACGACCCTGTTAATCTTCGAGGAAACGTAATCTAACATGACAGGTTGCAATTTTAGGGACAATGGCTTCTGATTTCTATTGGGGATGGTACACACATATAATCTTGCACCAGGAGCACAATGAATACTGATGCAATCTTTTGTAAGTATTTGCAACTAGAGGTCTTAACCCTTGAACTCTGTGATTGCTGCTTGTCGAGTTGAGTTTCATGGTTCTCAAGTTTTGGTTTGCCATCTATGATCTCAGAAACTTGATTGATCCAGGTGAGATTCTGAGATCACTATTTCGGATGTAGTAGAAAACAGTATCAATAGTGTTACATATACATAGTTCTTGGCTGTGAGCATTATTTTCGCATCAAGCCACTTACGATGAAGGAAAGAAAATAAATAAAATAAATAAAAACTGGAGTGAAGAATGGCCTTGTTTGTATAGTGACATGGAGAATTCTAGTCCCATATGTCCGCGATGGCTAGTATTCTGAATGTCTTGCTGGAAGTTTTTCCTTAAGAATTGGAGATAAATGAGTGGTGATGGCCAAATGGTGGCAAAGATGGATGGTGTCGCTGGCCAAGTTTTGACCGTTCAAGTTGATCATACTATCTTTTTAACTAGTATGTCCATGATGGCTAGTATTCTGTAGTAGTTCATTTAACTACTGATGGAAAGTGCTATTTAGCGAAGGAAACATCAATATTAACCCTGAAGTTCAGAGCTGCTACAAGTTCAGGACTGTTTTGTGACTTTCCAAGCTATGCTAAAAGGAGGTCTAGCTCTTACAAATTAGCCCCTTTATTAGCACACAGGATACAAACAGACTACTAGCATTCACAGAGGAAAAGAATCTGTCACCCCAGGAGCTACAAAACTTGTACAGAGCAGAGCTAATCTTTCCATTTCCAAACATGTTAAAGTGCGCACTCGTGATTTCTCTTCAGGAAAAAAAGCCGGGAAGTTGCGGATGACGCTGAAGGTACAGAGGAAGAGGAAGAACTGTAATACCTGTGGATGTTGCCAACGTTTCTCATTGTAGCTGAGTTGATTTCCAATGAAGCTGTGTAGTTTGAATTCAGATGATGGATCATGCATTCTAATTCCCTTACCTCAATGGATCCATGTCAATGAATATGTTAATTAAATGCAGTAACCATAGCTGTCAAGTAATATTGATTTTCTCTGCAGTGTGACATGAAACTAGTCTGGCATATATACCAATTGCACTGAATGAAATTTGCAGCAGTTGCAAAATTCAGACAACATATCTGTTCTTCTCCAGGAAAATAGCATATACACCAATTGTACTGAATGAAACATGCTTTTTGGCGCCTTCCTGATCTGACAAATAAATTCTGCATTGTTGAGGTGTAAAATTCAGACAACATATCTGCTCTTCTCTAGGAAAATAGCAGTCATCTGGAATAGTAGTTTAAGCACAGAAGTGATCTTCCTGGTGTCCTTGCATCCATCAGATCCAATGCTTGCATACAACAGACTGAAAAATACAACAGACCGAAAACATAGAAAGAGATCTGATGCAACAAGTAGATTCTGCATCAGGATTCAGGAGTTCAGCAAGCACACATATCTGTTCTTCTCCAGGAAAATAGAAGTCACCTGGAATAGTAGTTCAAGCACAGAAGTGATATTCTTGGTGGGATCATCACATCCAATGCTTTTACATAAAAAATATACTACTACAACAGACTGAAAACATCGAAAGAGATCTGGTGCTACTTGTTGAACGTAACATTGTTCTATCCTCACGTGACAGAGTTCGACACGTTCTGGAGATAAGTATTGCGCAGGAGTCCAACTAGATAGATTAGGATCTTCTCATATGGTTGTAACTTCCTTATCTCTTTCTCTCCAAGAATGTAATCTGAATAAACTTGTACGCTTCACCAGGAGGTCGCGACCTGGTTATTTAACACGCAGCCGTCGCCCAGGATGGTACGACATTCCTCCATATGGTATCAGAGCCTAACTCTTCTCATCTAGCCTTCCTCCTTCCACCGCAGCTTCCTGCCATGGCCTCATCCACCGCCGCCTCCTCTCCCCTCTCCGGCCAGATCACCGAGCGCCTTACCTGCACCAACTACGTCCTTTGGCGCACTCAGATCACGCCGCAGCTGAGAGGGGCTGGAGTCTTCGGGTACGTTGATGGAAGCATGGCGGAGCTGGCCAAGATCGTCGTCAGCAAGGACAAGGATGGAAAGGAGGAAACCATCCCCAACCCACTCCATGCCGTCTGATTCCGAGAGGATCAACAGGTACTCAGTTATCTTCTGAATAACCTATCCAAAGAGGTGCTAGTGTAGGTCACCTCCATCGCGCACGCACGCGAACTCTGGACGGCGCTGGCGAGCATGTTCTCGTCGACGTCGCTGTCTCGCGTCAACAACATCCGCGCCGCCCTCTCCAATGCGCAGAAAGGAACGCAATCGGTGGCCACTTCCTTCGCGTATATGCGGGGACTCGCCGACGAGCTCGCCGTGGCTGGCAAGCCGTTGAGGGATGATGATGAGTTAATCTCTTACATCCTCAACGGGCTTGACATGGAGTACCAGCCATTGGTGTCTGCCCTCGACGCGCGCACCACTCCGGTCACCCTCGACGAGCTGTTCGGGCAGATGAGCAACTTCGACCAGCGGATGGCTCTTTTCCAAGGAGCGGGCGCGACAGGCGGCTTCAAGTCGTCAGCAAACGTTGCCACTCGCGGCCGGGGCGGAGGCTCCCGCTACCGCGGTCCGCCTCGAAACGGCAAGGGTCGGGGCAACGGGAACGGCAACGGCAACAACAGCGGCGCCAACAACACACGCGGCGGCCGGCCTTTCTCCTCCAACAACCGAGGCCGGCGCAAGAACTCCTCCAACAACAGATCGCACCCTGATGCAATCAGGTGCCAAATCTGTGGCAAGCCGGGACACTCGGCGAAAGATTGCTGGTACCGTTTTGAAGAAGATGAAGATGATTCCTCCCAAGATGAGAAGGTGGCTGGAGCTGCTGATGGCTCCTACGGCGTTGACACCAGCTGGTACGTCGACAGCGGCGCCACAAACCACATCACCGGTGAGCTGGAGAAGGTGACCATGTGCGACAAGTACTGTGGCAAAGATCACATCCACACAGCAAGTGGAGAAGGTATGAAAATTAGTCATGTTGGTCACTCAATTATCAAAACCCCTCATCGAAAAATTCACCTTAGGAAAATTTTGCATGTCCCTAGTGCTTCAAAAAGCCTTCTTTCCGTTCATCGCATTGCCATTGACAATCATGTCTTTCTTGAGTTTCACCCTTACTTCTTTTTGATCAAGGATCAGGCAACGAAGAAGGTGCTATATCGAGGTAGATGCGTTCGCGGGCTTCTATCCCTTGATTCCGGAGATCCGAAGATTAAATAAACAAGTTCTTAGTGCCACCAAAGTGTCTTCAACACGATGGCACGATCGTTTAGGGCATGCATCTTTTTCCTTAGTTGAGAGATTACTTAAGAAAAATAAGCTCCCGTATGTTGGAGAGCGTGATGTTGAGACAATTTGTGATTCCTGTCAAAAGGCTAAAAGCCATCAATTACCTTATCCAATTTCCACCAGTGTTTCTACCAAGCCTTTACAACTTGTTTTATCTGATGTGTGGGGGCCTGCCCCCTCCTCTGTTGGTAGACACACGTATTATGTGAGTTTCATAGATGACTATAGCAAGTTTTCATGGATATACCTCCTTAAGAAAAGATCGGATGTGTTTCAAGTTTTTCTAAATTTCCAAGCTCTTGTTGAGCGCCAATTTGATTGCAAAATTTTAGCTCTCCAATCTGATTGGGGAGGGGAGTACGAGAAGTTAAACTCGTTCTTTTAGAAAATTGGCATATCCCATCACGTGTCATGTCCTCACGCTCATCAACAGAATGGGTCTGCTGAACGCAAACACAGACACATCGTTGAAGTCGGCCTAGCTCTACTAGCCGGCGCCTTCATGCCCTTAAAATTTTGGGACGAGGCCTTTCTTGCTGCGGTACATATCATAAATATGCTCCCTAGCCGTGTCATTAACTATGAAACTCCTATTGAGCGTCTCCTTCACACCAAACCCGACTACACAACCCTTCGTGTGTTTGGTTGCGCTTGCTGGCCCAATCTCCGTCCATACAATGCTCGCAAGCTCATGTTTCGCTCCAAGCAATGCGCTTTTCTTGGCTATAGCTCCCAACACAAGGGTGTCAAGTGTCTTGATATCTCCACTGGTCGTGTTTATATTTCTCGCGACGTCGTTTTCGATGAGACCAAATTTCCTTTCTCTGAACTCCATCCAAATGCCGGTGCACTCCTCCGTAAAGAAATTCTTCTTCTACCGTCTAGTCTTACCGGTATTTCTCATGGGGATAATGATTGTGGTGATCCAATATTGACTAATGTTCATAGCCAAGTGCATGAGTTCTTTGATGATGCAGATGAAAACAATGCAGAAAATGGTGCAGAACCCATCCAAAATGGCGAAGAAATTGTGCAAAATACGCCATATTTCATGTGTCCAGGGCTGGGGGACAGATCTTCCTCGGGATCTGTTCCATTGCAGCCTGACAGCTGATCTTCCTCGGGATCGGAGTTGCATGGGAGCAGCGCTACGCGGAATTCCGCGTCACCCGACAACCACCCCCGCGGCGGACCAGCATCTGCCACCCGGCGCCTTACCATGGGCCCGGGCGATCCACCCCGCCTCCACCACTCGGACGCCTCCGCGCGGCAGCCCGAGACTCGCTGGGCCTCTGATGGGCCCCACCACTACGTGCGCCGCCAGCCGACTGGCGGGGAGGCAGGCATGTCTCCCAGGGCAGATCCGGCCCCGTCCATTGGCGCGCCTCCCAGGGTCGATCCGGCCCCATCCGCCGGCGTGCGATCTGATGCTGTCGCGCCGGCTGTCTCCCGCGGCCCCAGATTGTCTGCGCCTGATTCCACTGCACCTCCACCATCTCCAGCCCGTGTTGGTCCAGAGGATCCGGCTGGCTTGGCTGGCAGTGAGGCGGGGAATGCCGACGCTGCAGCAGCATGATCTTCTGCACCACCTCCTGTTGCTGCCCCACGGACATGTCTTTAAAAAGGGGTAATAAAGAAAATTAATTACAAGCATTTGACAAAGTTCAGTCTAATGTGCTCCACAGATGAACCAAGTACTCTTAGCGAGGCACTCAGCGACAACAATTGGAAGGCAGCCATGGAAGAAGAATACATGGCACTCCTCAGAAATAAAACGTGGCATCTGGTTCCCCCACGGCATGGTAAAAATTTGATTGATTGCAAGTGGGTCTTTAGAATCAAAAAGAAGGCTGATGGAACCATTGATCGCTACAAAGCCAGACTAGTTGCAAAGGGTTTCAAACAACGGTATGGTATAGACTATGAGGATACTTTTAGTCCAGTTGTTAAAGCTGCAACTATTTGTCTTGTGCTCTCCATTGCTGTTTCTAGGGGATGGAGCCTTCGCCAGCTAGATTTCAAGAATGTGTTTCTTCATGGTGTTCTGGAAGAGGAAGTGTATATGAAACAGCCTCCTGGTTTTGAAAACAAAAACAAACCCTTCCATGTGTGCAAGCTTGATAAAGCGCTATACGGACTCAAACAAGCCCCCAGGGCGTGGTATTCCAGGCTAAGTCACAAGTTGCAAACTCTTGGCTTTGTTCCTTCTAAGTCTGACACATCCTTGTTCATTTACAATAAGCTGAAAACATCCATATTTGTTCTTATATACGTTGATGATATTATTGTCACAAGCTCATCCGATGAGGCTATATCAGGATTGTTGAAGGATTTAAATGCTGAGTTTGCTCTCAAAGATCTAGGTGACTTGCATTTTTTCCTAGGGATTGAAGTTAAGAAACAAGGGAACAGTCTTCATTTATCTCAGGAAAAATATGCTACTGATCTGGTAAGGAGAGCTGGGCTACAGGGGTGTAAATCCTTATCAACTCCATTGTCCAACATAGAAAAACTGTCACTTGCAGAAGGCGAGCCCTTGGGACAAGATGACAGTACCAGGTACAGGAGTCTGGTAGGTGCACTTCAGTACTTGACCTTGACAAGACCTGATCTCTCATTTGCAGTAAACAAGGTTTGTCAGTTTCTTCATGCACCCACTACAACTCATTGGACTGCTGCAAAACGCATAATGAGATATGTAAAAGATACAGTCAATCTTGGTCTCACATTCCACAAGTCCTCATCTACACTTGTTAGTGCCTTCTCTGATTCAGATTGGGCAGGATGCTTAGATGACAAACGATCCACTGGTGGTTTTGCAGTATTTCTTGGTCCAAATCTAGTATCATGGTGTGCAAAGAAACAAGCCACTGTATCAAGATCAAGTACTGAGGCTGAGTACAAAGCTTTGGCCAATGCAACAGCTGAGATTATTTGGGTCCAGTCTATGTTGCGAGAGCTTGGTGTAAAGGTTGCTCAAGCCCCATGTTTATGGTGTGATAACCTTGGTGCTACCTATTTATCTGCTAACCCTGTTTTTCATGCAAGGACAAAACACATTGAGATTGATTTCCATTTTGTCAGAGAACGAGTTGCAGGCAAACAGCTGGAAATTCGCTTCATTCATTCTCGTGATCAGGTTGCAGATGGATTCACCAAAGCTTTGCCCATACGAAACTTTGAAGAGTTCAAGCGTAATCTCAACTTGACCAAGTTGTGATTATGGGAGGGTGTTGAACGTAACATTGTTCTATCCTCACGTGACAGAGTTCGGCACGTTCTGGAGATAAGTATTGCGCAGGAGTCCAACTAGATAGATTAGGATCTTCTCATATGGTTGTAACTTCCTTATCTCTTTCTCTCCAAGAATGTAATCTGAACAAACTTGTACGCTTCACCAGGAGATCGCGACCTGGTTATTTAACACGCAGCCGTCACCCAGGATGGGTACGACGTTCCTCCATACTACTTGCATACATCAGAACAATCCCTTGCATTGATTGATCAATAGTGATCATACATCAGAACAAGCACTAGCGACTCTGCTTCCTCTGCTTCATCTTCTTTGCTTCCTCTGATGCAAGACTAGAGCAGCAGAATGCTTTAAGAAGCCACAGAAGCATACAAGAATAAATAGATACAAAAAGATTACTCAAATGCTCTGCAAAATTCAGACCAACAATTTTCTCATTCATATCCAAAATTAATTACAGTATGACTTGATAGTCGGTACATCAAGGACTTGCTTAGCTCAAAGCTTCACTCACACATACACATAAGAGTTCACCAACCAATGCTACTCGTCAGAAACTGCAACTTTAACTCACCACGACGCCAATGCCTAAGAATCCAAGTCAGCCAAGATTAATTTTACAGGAGGGTCAGCATAGTCTCCAGACGCTAGGCAGCTCACATGATTACTGTGTGTATCGACAAGTTCAATTCTACTCCTTTTTTCCTGCTACAAGCCGGGTAGCAAACGGGCATTTTGGATTTTGCGGCGAGTGCGTTTTACGCTCTGTCTCGTGCCGGAATTGCAGTACATGAGCTTCCTCTTTAGGCTCATCTGCTTTACTTTGATTTATTGAAAATGCCCTTTATTTACTTAAACCCTTACTTAGGACCAGGTGTGGATGTAGTGTAACTATGCCGTACACATCTTAACAAGGTTTTTGCTGCCTAGCTAGATGGAGACTCTGCTGACACTCTTGTAAAATTACTAATGACTGAAAGGGATTGAAAGAACACTAGAAATCTTGGTGATTAAGTGCAGAACCTAGAGATGCAAAGATTAAATGAAACTCATGTGTGAATGGTTTAGGAAGGACTAGCTTAACTCGAAGGCTCACCCACACGGACTCAAGAAAGGAATTGGTTCCTCTGCTTTGTTTCCTCTGATGTAAGGCTAGCACCAAGAAGCTTGCACTGATGATGATTTCTTCCTCTGCTTCGATCACCCGTGGATTGCAGTCATCCGTGGATTTGCATCGCTTGAGCAAAGTCCCGTCGACGAGCCATCTCGAGGAGGTGAGCTTGATAACGCCATGCGTGCTGTCTTGCTTTGAGCAGCTCCTCAGGGGACTTGGTCACGTCGGAGTGATGGATCCAGGGGTCGTTGAACTGCACCGTGTCCGCCATCTGCTCCATCTTTCGCCGGGCCTCTGCTCTGCTGCGCTCGATCTCCTGCCGACGGTTGGCCTCTTCTTTGGAGGCAGAGCGAGCCTTGTCGAGGCGAGCCATGGTGAGGCGAGCTTTCTCGATCAGTTCGCGCATGCTCATCTGCGGCTTCGATTGCGTCGCGGCAGCCGGAGATTCGGCGACCTGGTTCTTGATTGCGGAGGAGTGGAGCGGATCCTTGCCGCTGCTGGGAGACGGAAGCTTGCTGCCGTTCTTGATGTTGGCGGGGACGGCAACATGGAGCTCGCCCCCGGAGCAGGCACCGCGTACGCGCTTCGCCGGCGGTGGTTGCTCGCCGCGCACGGATCCGGGGCGCTTTGGCCTCTTGGCAGCCGCGGGGTTCGCCATCAAGGCGGGATTCACGCGCACGCGGGAGGAGCAGGAGTGCAGGTCGGCGGCGGCGGCGGCGCTACGTCGCGGGAGCAGAGACGGCGGGAGCACCGTGGTGCCGGCCATGGTCGCGGCCGCGGAGTTGATCGAGGAGCAACGATCCGGCACTCGGAGAGAGAGGAAGATGGATCGAGGGAGGCTGATCGGAGGGCGTGGTCTGATGGATCGGGATTTGGGGAAACACGGCGAGCAAGAAAATAAGGACGCGGGAGGCAGTGAAGTGTTTGAATCCGAGTCGAAGTCGGCCCAGGCCGGCATAGCTAAAACGCGCACTTTGGTTTTTGAATCCGAGTCGGCCCAGGCATGGCTTCTGATTACTACGTCTCTCTGCTTCAGTTCAGAGTTCTTGATGTGTTTGTATGGAGATATTCAGGCGCATCAGGGTCTTTTTTCCAATCCAGAACAGCGCTTATTTGGAGATCCTGATGTGTTTGTAGTGTGTGCAGCTGCAGATCTTAACTCTGAGCTCTGTAGTTGCTGCTTGTCAAGTTGAAGTCTGATTATGCGCAAAAAAAAACCAGAAAAAAAATAATGAGTTGAAGTCTGATTATTCTCAAGTTGAACATGCCAGCTTTTGGTTTGCCATGTATGATCTCAGAAACCTGAAGATCAAGCTTGCAAAGATTTTGGTAGTTGGTACTACAGAAACATGTTTATTTTCACTATACAAAACTGGTCTTAATATCTCGAATATATACACTACCTGAGCCATAAAAAGACCATAATCCTTGCTTACATTTTTATTGTATATATATGCTACTACTGAATGTTCTCCATTATATCAAACCTCCGAGTCTAGAATGATTCGAACTCTAGTCAACATTGGAGCTGAACTCGTTATGGTTACTTTTATTGTCCTGCTTGATTGGCCCATGGAATTAGGGTTGTTGTAGCCTTGATTTAGTCGTAGACGGTTTGCATTCGTGCACATACATACTTGGAATTAAATGAGGCGCGCTTGGAAATAACTTACAATAGGGAAAACTTACCGCATAGGTAACGATCCAAGGAACCATTTTGCATGAACTCATACACTAGAATCCTTTCTTTCCCATGGATGCACCACCCCAATAACCTAATCACATTGGCATGCTGAAGCTTTGCAAGCTGCAATTCACTGTTGACTTCAAGCATTGCTGCGTGCTCATCAGCTCTTTTGATGGCAACATTAAGTCCACCAGGTAACTGGCCCTGCAATTTTTAAAAAGGGAGTTGAAATTAACTTTCTCTAAGCAGACATCCACACTTTATTAGGAGGACAAGGGAGATATGCATTCACTTTGTTAACTTGTTTCTATGTTGGCTTACCTTGTACACCCGCCCAAATCCTCCCCGTCCAATTATCATCTTCTCTGAGAAATTCTCTGTAGCATCCAAGATCTGACAGAAATCGAACCTTGTGAATCCCGAGCAAGCCTCTTCCATACGGGTACAAAGTTCCACAAGTTCTTCAATGTCAACGATATTCTGTTCTCGCAGGTCCACTTTTCCTGACTCACAGATAATCTATCTTTGTCACCAATGGAAATTTAACGAACATTGACACTACTAAAAGTATACAATTATTGATAAAATGCTCCAGTTTGATTGTGTTTCATGTGATTACTAATGGATTAAATACTTATGTGCTAAAGGAATTTCTCAAGTCCAGAACTGTAGTTTGATTGAAGTTCTTATTTTGTACTCCCTCCGTTCTTAAATATAAGTTTTTTTTAGAGATTTCACTATAAAGACTGCATTCGGATGTATATAGACGTTTTTTAGAGTATATGTTCACTCATTTTGCTCCGTATGTAGTCTGAAATGGAAACGGAGGGAGTACATGTACGATTGCGCCATGGTGGAGGCTTGCCCAGGGCGCCCCACAGGCTGCTCGACGGGCTCGCCATGCTCGCTGCTCCCCGCTGCAGTCCTCATTGCCGCCATTGACGGGCTCGGGTGTATCTATCGGTGAGCTTGTGTGTGGATCGGCGACTTTGACTAAGCGTGGTAATTGCGTGGTAATTGTGTGGACTGTGGACTTCCGTTGCATTTTTTTTCAGGAACTTTTCGTTGCCACATTTTCTTCTTAATTTGGGACCAATGGTCTTTTCAAAATAAAAGGACCTTTTTTTTAAAAAAACTTATAAAAGTTCATAAAAAATACTCCCTCCGTAAAGAAATATTAAGAGCGTTTAGAACACTGCTTTAATACTCCCTTTATAAAGAAATATAAGAGCATTTAGAACACTAAAATATAAGAGCGTTTAGTACACTGCTTGTAAGAAAATGTGGCAACCAAAGCTTTAGTGTGGCGCTCCAACCTCCAAGGAAGAGTGTTCCTCTATAAACTGTGGGACAGGCTGCCCCGTCTTCCGTGTCGCTCCCCTCCCCCCTCCCCCCGCGGGTGATCCGGGAGAGCCCCTCTCCGCCGCCAAAGGCCTTTCCTCTCGCCCCTCCTCCCCTCGCCGTCGCCAACGGGCGCTGCCAGGCAAAGCCCGCGCGGCGTCGAAGTCGGTGGGGCTGCTTTCCCTCCCTGGCTGGCGTGGTGCGACGCGGGGCTCGCCCTCCTTGCCATGCGTGGTGCGGCTCTTGTCCCTGGCTCCGACCTCCCCCCGGCGGCTGGGGGCCTCTCTTGGTGTGGCCTCGCTCCCGTTGCGCCCTGGCTCGCTGTTGTGTGCCCATTGCCGAGGCGGGGCGTGTAGGCCGCGGATCTGGGGTTCCATGCCCAGATCTGGGTCGGTGGTGGTTGGTGGCGTCTTGGGCAACCGGCGGCGCTGGAGGGTGGTGGTGGTGGCGCGTCGGGCTGCTCCTGGTCGGGTGCGGATGGCGTGCTGGCTAGGCTCTGGCCAGCTAAGGTGGATGCGCGCCGGCCGGATATGACGCAGCTTTTCCGATGGCCGGGGCGGGTTAGGGCAGCGGCCCGGTGTGGCTGCTGCTCTGGTTGTAGGCGGCGACGGCGAGGTGGCTCGACTCTTTGGAGCTTCCATTCGCGGAGCTGGCGTCACGGCAGCTCGGTGGGTCGGCTACGGTGGCAGATGGATTGCCGGCGTCGGCTCATTTGTAGGCGGCCCGGTTCGACCTTCAATCCCTCATCTCGTCGTTCGACCGCTAGCTTGGTCGAAGGGTTGGCCCTCCCCCAGTTGCGGTCCATCACTCGCCTCGCACTCGGCAGCAGGACCGAGCTCGTCTCGCACCCAGTAGCAGGACTGAGCTTGTCTCGCGCCTGACAGCAGGACCGAGCTCGTCTCACGCTCGGCAGCAGGACCATGCTCGCCTCGCCCCGGCAGCAGGACCGAGCTCATCTCGCGCCCGGTGCCGCAAGACGGGTCGATGGAGGCCAGTTTTGGCCGGCCAATTGGGTCTCAGCACTGGGGGTAGCCTAGGGGTGCGAAAGGCGGGTCCTTTCCGCTCGTGTCTTTGGTTGGGGTAGCGGCGGATCTCGGATGAGGTGGTGTTAAGGTCTTGGATGCCGGGGCGGCGGCCCTGGTGGTGGGTCCGCGATGCTCATGGGCAGAGCCTGTGGCTTGGTGCTGCCCAGTTGCCACGACCGTGTGGGCGGCATGGTAGCCGGGGTGTGGCGATCAGTGGCGGTGAATGGTGCCCGGGGTGAAAACCTGCTCTATCTTCGAACGGACCGGCGGTGGCCAAACTCGTTCCCTTCTTGAAGGCGTCGTCGCGGCTCTCATTGCCCGTCGTGTTGTTCCAGGGGAAACTCTGATCCTCGGATCGGGCGGTGGCGGCGCTCCGGTGTCGTCCCCTTCCTAAAGGCGCTGTCTTGGAGCCCACGGTTCGTCATATGCGGCTTCACCTCTTCGCGTAGTGCTAGGAATGATGTTGTTGCGCTCAACGCCTATGTATCCTGCCTTGGGTGTGTGTTGTGGGGGCGTGTGTTTGTATCGAGTGTTGTTGATCGATGTTTTATATATAAAGCGGGACGAAAGCCTTTTTCGGTAAAGCTTTAGTGTTCTAAATACTCTTATATTTATTTATAGAGGAAGTACAAAGGACCCCACGCATAATAAAAATTACATCAAGGTTTCTAGACCATCGAACAACAGCCCTACAATGTGCCACCAACGCACTGCTATAACCGCTCCCATATCAGAGTCGGCTTACCTTGTCGATGATAGTTAGGAAGTCTTCGTGCAAGTGAGCACTCTTGAATACCCCCTCCATTCCATAATATAAGACTTTTTGCAAGCTAAGCTAAAACAGCTTCCAAAAATGTCTTATATTATAGGACTGAGGGAGTAAATTTAAAGCAACTGACATCAAATCTCGCCGTTGCGCATGCACGGTAAGAAACTCTAAGCTCGCTGCCTTAAGGAGACGGCAGGAATCTACGCCGGAGCTCCAGATTGACGAACTTGAGGAGGATCGAAGTCCAAAAAAACCTGTGTAGTTAGAGCATCTATAACCGAACTTAACAAATCCGATGATCCAGCTTGCAAAGATTCCGAGATCCCTAGCTTTGGTGCCGTAGAAAATAGGAACAACAAAAAAAATGAAACATTGTAGGTCTGAATTACAATGTAGCTGATGGTAAACCAGTCTGGTAGCTGGTACCAACCACAGACACATGTTTATTTCAGGTCTTGATATCTACACTACCTGAGCCGTAAAAAAGGCACATAATCCTTACATTCTAATTATATATTCCAGATGGTAGCACTAAATGTTCATCATACCAAACCTCCGGGTCTTGAATGATTCTAACTCTAGTCGACATTGTCTAGAATGATTCGAACTCTAGTCGACATTGGAGCTGAACTTGTTATGGTTATGTGTATTGTCCTGCTTGATTGGCCCATGTATGTCGATGTCGTGTCTCTGTCATCACACCCATGGATTAGCTTAGCGGGCTGCTTAGGCTCCATTGGTAAGCTTATTCTTTCAGAGTTCAGCATTGCAGCAACATCTGTCATGGTGGGCCGATTTGCTGGATCTTCCTGAGCACAAAGCAGTGCCACCTGAGCACATCTCATTATCTCCGTGACTTCATATCTGTCCCCTAACAACGGATCCACAAGCTCATGCAACCTTTGGTCCTTCCACATATGCCAGGTCTGAAATGTATAATACATTTGACTTTAAAGAGATGCAATGCAATTTATATGGGCCAAGTATTAAAATAAGTCTTGCTTTTCCACACCCTATTAGAAAAGTTCACAACTTTTGATGCCAAGCAATGGTATAGGTTAAAACTTACCACTTAAGTAAAAAAATTGTAGTAAGCCTATTTTCTAATATTGAGAGCGGATAAAAAATGTTGCTTGAAATGTATGTTTTCACTCACATCTCGTACAAGATCACCAGCAGTATCCCCTTGCTTGTTGAGTATGGTATTCTTTCGGCCACTAATAATCACCAGAACCAAAATGCCAAAGCTGAACACATCTATCTTCGTCGAGTAAACTCCTCGAGATGCATACTCTAGAGCTTTGTAACCACCGAAAAGTGAAACAAAAGATGTCAAGACTGTGAGATTAGGACATTTGAAAACAAATGATGGGAATATGTGATTATTAATATTGTAGGCAGCTAATACCTGGTTCACACGACCCTACTCGTGCGCCCTTCTGCTACCTCTGCTATGTGATTATTAATATTGTAGGTAGCTTATTTACTTTCCCGTTGCTAGTGCTATCATCACCCAGGTTTTGGATCCCAAGCCGTCCTTTTTTCTCGAGGGTCACCGGAATTCGCGGTTACCACGGTAACCGTGAAATTCTGAAAAAAACTTGGGCGAAATTTAAAATCAAAATTTGAATTCAAATATTTTTGACGTCAATATATTAGGCATTTTACTAATATAAGTATCGCCAAACACTTCTTGGCATAGTGGTTAGTGTAGCGTAGCTACAGCTTACACGCACGTCGCTAGTTCGACTGCTGGTCATTGCAGTATTTTTAAAATAAACCTGCGCGAGGCGAGACTCGAACCCGTGACTTGCTGCTACAGAAAGGATGCCTTTGCCGCTAGGCCACTACCAGTTCTGGTTGTATATAAGAGATGCTGCTTATTTAACTAGACAATGAACGTTTGAATTCAAAATATTTGAGATATTTTGCTCGGGATGAGTGTTTCTCGAGGGGCAACGGTAACCGCGCGAGATCGCAAAATTTCGCTCGGTACCCAAAACGCTGATCATTACTACAAAATACCAAAAACATTACTTTTACTACCGTTACCTTTTGTTACCATTACCACTACTATCATATTACTTTGCTACTAAATACTTTGCTGCAGATACTAAGTTTCCAGGTGTGGTTGAATTGACAACTCAGCTGCTAATACTTGAGAGTATTCTTTGGCTCCTCTTGTGTCGAATCAATAAATTTGGGTTGAATACTTTACCCTCGAAAACTGTTGCGATCCCCTATACTTATGGGTTATCAAGACTATTTTCTGGCGCCGTTGCCAGGGAGCATAGCTCTATTCTTTGAGTCACTTGGGATTTATATCTGCTTATCATTATGAAGAACTTGAAAGATCCAAGAACCAAGATTTATCCCTCAACTACGAGGGGAGGTAAGGAACTGCCATCTAGCTCTGCACTTGATTCACCTTCTGTTTGAGTAAGCTCGTGACACCTAAACCTGTTTCTGCTATTCGTTCTGATATGTCGCATGTTATTGATGATGCTACTTCTGATATGCATGATACTTATGATGAAACTACTTCTATGCTTGATACTATTGTGCCACTTGGTGAATTTCTGGATGAACAACTTGCTAGGGCTAGAGAGATTGAAAATATTGAATCTGATAATACTGATGAAAGCGATGATGAAGAATGACTTGTTATTCCTGAGGGTTATGTTTTTGATCAAGAAGCCTCTTTAGCTAGTTTAGCTTGCAAAGATAGATACAAACTTAAGAGGTTATTTGCTACATGGAATAAGCAATCTCTAAATGCTAGAATGAAACCTGACCCTGTTTTTGCTACTTCACCTATCTGTGTTACCGATAAGGATCATGAGTTCTCTGTTGATCATGATATAATTAGTTTGGTTGAATCTGATCCTTTTCATGGCTATGAATCTGAAACTGTTGTGGCACATCTTACTAAATTAAATGATATAGCTACCCTGTTTACTAAAGATGAGAGAACTCGCTACTTTTATATCCTTAAAATATTTCCGTTCTGATGCTAAGATATGCTTTAATTCTCTTGATCCTGGTTGTGTGCGTAGTCCCTAGGATGTTGTTTATTACTTCTCTGCTAAATATTTCCATGCTCATAAGAAACAAGCTGCTTTAAGGGATATATATAATTTTGTGCAAATTGAAGAAGAGAGTCTCCCACAAGCTTGGGGGAGGCTTCTCCAATTACTTAATGCTTTGCCTGACCATCCTCTTAAGGAAAATGAAATACTTGATATCTTTTATAATGGACTAACTGATGCTTCCAGAGATTACCTGGATAGTTGTGCTGGTTCTGTTTTCAGGGAAAGAACACCGGATGAAGCTGAAATTCTATTGAATAATATGTTGACAAATGAAAATAATTGGACACCTCCGGAGCCAATTCCTGAGCCAATTCCTAAACCAACTCCGAAAAAGAGGGGTATTCTATTTCTTAGTCCCGAAGATATGCAAGAGGCAAAGAAATCTATGAAAGAAAAAGGTATTAAAGCTGAAGATGTTAAGAAATTACCTCATATAGAAGAAATACATGGTCTTGATTTACCGCCTGTTGAAGAAACTCATGGTCTTGATAACCCTGTATGGGAACGTAGCAAAAATTCAAAATTTTCTACGCATCACGAAGATCAATCTATGGAGTAATCTAGCAACGAAGGGAAGGAGAGTGCATCTACATACCCTTGTAGATCGCTAAGCGGAAGCGTTCAAGTGAACGGGGTTGATGGAGTCATACTCGTCGTGATCCAAATCACCGATGATCCTAGTGCCGAATGGACGGCACCTCCGTGTTCAACACACGTACAGCCCGGTGACGTCTCCTACGCCTTGATCTAGCAAGGGGAGAACGAGAGGTTGGGGAAGACTCCATCCAGCAGCAGCACGACGGCGTGGTGGTGGTGGAGGAGCGTGGTACTCGAGCAGGGCTTCGCCAAGCACCGCAAGAGACGAGGAGGGAGAGGGGTAGGGCTGCGCCAAGAAGGAGATTGAATCGTCTCTATGGCAGCCCAAAACCTCAAGTATATATAGGGGGAGGGGAGGGGCTGCGCCCCCACCTAGGTTTCCACCCCTAGGGGTGGCGGCCAGCCCTAGATCCCATCTAGGGGGGGCGGCCAAGGGGGGAGAGAGGGGGGCGCACCACTAGGTGGGCCTTAGGCCCATCTGAGCCTAGGGTTTGCCCCCTTCCCCTCTTGGAGGCGCCTTGGGCCTTGGTGGGAGGCGCCCCAGCCCACCTAGGGGCTGGTCCCTTCCCACTATTGGCCCATGTAGGTCTCCGGGGCTGGTGGCCCCACCTGGTGAACCCCCGGACCCCTCCGGTGGTCCCGGTACACTACCAGTGATGCCCGGAACACTTCCGGTGGCCAAAACCATACTTCCTATATATCAATCTTTACCTCCGGACCATTCCGGAACTCCTCGTGACGTCCAGGATCTCATCCGGGACTCTTAACAACATTCGGTAACCGCGTACATACTTTCCCTATAACCCTAGCGTCATCGAACCTTAAGTGTGTAGACCCTACGGGTTCGGGAGTCATGCAGACATGGCCGAGACAACTCTCCGGTCAATAACCAACAGCGGGATCTGGATACCCATGTTGGCTTCCACATGCTCCATGATGATCTCATCGGATGAACCACGATGTCAAGGACTTAATCAATCCCGTATACAATTCCCTTTGTCTAGCGATACGATACTTGCCCGAGATTCGATCGTCGGTATCCCGATACCTGGTTCAATCTCGTTACCGGCAAGTCTCTTTTACTCGTTCCATAACACATCATCCCGTGATCAACTCCTTGATCACATTGTGCACATTATGATGATGTCCTACCGAGTGGGCCCAGAGATACCTCTCCGTTTACACGGAGTGACAAATCCCAGTCTCGATTCGTGCCAACCCAACAAACACTTTCGGAGATACTTGTAGTGTACCTTTATAGCCACCCAGTTACGTTGTGACGTTTGGCACACCCAAAGCACTCCTACGGTATCCGGGAGTTGCACAATCTCATGGTCTAAGGAAATGATACTTGACATTAGAAAAGCTTTAGCAAACGAACTACACGATCTTTGTGCTAGGCTTAGGATTGGGTCTTGTCCATTACATCATTCTCCTAATGATGTGATCCCGTTATCAATGACATCCAATGTCCATGGTCAGGAAACTGTAACCATCTATTGATCAACGAGCTAGTCAACTAGAGGCTTACTAGGGACATGGTGTTGTCTATGTATCCACACATGTATCTGAGTTTCTTATCAATACAATTCTAGCATGGATAATAAACGATTATCATGAACAAGGAAATATAATAATAACCAATTTATTATTGCCTCTAGGGCATATTTCCAACAGTCTCCCACTTGCACTAGAGTCAATAATCCAGTTCACATTGATATGTGATTAACACTCAAGGTCACATCCCCATGTGACTAACACTCAAAGAGTTCTGGGTTTGATCATGTTATGCTTGTGAGAGAGATTTCAGTCAACGTGTCTGCAACATTCAGATCCGTATGTACTTCGCAAATTTCTATGTCATCTTGTAGATGCAACTACTATGCTACATTTGGAGCCATTTCAAATAATTGTTCTACTTGGAGCTATTCTAAATTGTTGCTCCATTATACGTATCCGGTATCTCTACTCAGAGCTATCCGGATAGGTGTTAAGCTTGCATCGACGTAACTCTTTACGTCGAACTCTTTATCACCTCCGAAAACAAGAAACATATCCTTATTCCTCTAAGGATAATTTTGACCACTATCTGGTGATCTACTCCTAGATTACCTTTGTGCCCTCTTGCCAGATATGTGGCAAGGCACACATCAGGTGCGGTACTCAGCATGGCATACCGTATAGAGACTATGACAAAGGCATAGGGTACGACCTTCGTCCTTCCTCTTTCTTCTGCCGTGGTCGAGCTTTAAGTCTTAACTTCATACCTTACAACTCAGGCAAGAACTCCTTCTTTGACTGATCCATCTTGAACACCTTCAAGATCATGTCAAGGTATGTGCTCATTTGAAAGTACCATGAAGCGTTTTGATCTATCCTTATAGATCTTGATGCTCAATGTTCAAGTAGCTTAATCCAGGCTTTCCATTGAAAAACACTTTCCAAATAACCCTATATGCTTTCTAGAAATTCTACGTCATTTCTGATCAACAATATGTTAAAACATATATTCATCAGAAATTCTATAGTGCTCCCACTCACTTCTTTGGAAATACAAGTTTCTCATAAACTTTGTATACACCCAAAATCGTTGATCATCTCATCAAAGCATACACTCCAACTCCGAGATGCTTACTCCAGTCCTTAGAAGGATTGCTGGAGCTTTGCATACTTGTTAGCATCTTTCAGGATTGACAAAACCTTACAGTTGTATCACATACAACCTTTCCTCAAGAGAATCGTCGAGGAAACAATGTTTTGACATCCTATCTGCAAAATTTCATAAATAATGCAGTAATCGCTAATATAATTCCAACAGACTCTTAGCATCGCTACGAGTGAGAAAGTCTCATCGTAGTCAACTCCTTGAACTTGTCGGAAAACATCTTAACGACAAGTCGAGCTTTCTTAATGGTGATACTTACCATCATTGTCCGTCTTCCTTTTAAAATCCATATGTACCTAACAGCCTTACGACCATCAAGTAGTTCTTCCAAAGTCTACACTTTGTTTTCATATATGGATCCTCTCTCGGATTATATGGCCTCGAGCTATTTTGGAATCCAGGCCCACCATCGCTTCTCCATAGCTCGTAGGTTCATTGTTGTCTAGCAACATGACTTCCAAGACAGGATTACGTACCACTCTGAAGTAGTACGCATCCTTGTCATCCCACGAGGTTTGGTAGTGACTTGATCTGAAGTTTCATGATCACTATCATAAGCTTCCACTTCAATTGCTGTAAGTGCCATAGGAACAACTCCCTGTGCCCTGCCACACACTAGTTGAAGAGACGGTTCAATAACCTCATCAAGTCTCCACCATCCTCCCACTCAATTCTTTCGAGAGAAACTTTTCCTCGAGAAAGGACCCGATTCTAGAAACAATCCCTTATTGCTTTCGGATCTAAGACAGGAGGTATACCCAACTGTTTTGGGTGTCCTATGAAGATGCATTTATCCGCTTTGGGTTCGAGCTTATCAGCCTGAAACTTTTTCACATAAGCGTCGCAGCCCCAAACTTTTAAGAAATGACAACTTAGGTTTCTCTAAACCATAGTTCATACGGTGTCATCTCATCGGAATTACGTGGTGCCCTATTAAAGTGAATGTGGTTGTCTCTAATGCCTAACCCATAAACTATCGTGGTAATTCGATAAGAGACATCATGGTATGCATCATATCCAATAGGGTGCAGTTATGGTGTTCGGACACACCATCACACTATGGTGTTCCAGGCTGTATTAGTTGTGAAACAATTTCCACAATGTCTTAATTCTGTGCCAAACTCGTAATTCAGATATTCATCTCTATGATCATATCATAGATATTTTATCCTCTTGTCACGACGATCTTTCAACTTCACCCTGAAATTACTTGAACCTTTCAATAATTCAGACTCGTGATTCATCAAGTAAATATACTCAACATCTACTCAAATCATCTGTGAAGTAAGAACACAATGATATCCACTACACGCCTCAGCACTCATTGGACTGCACACATCAAAATGTATTACTTCCAACAAGTTGCTTTCTAGTTCCATTTTACTGAAAACAAGGCTTTCAGTCATCTTGCCCATGTGGTATGATTTGCATGTCTCAAGTGATTCAAAATCAAGTGAGTCCAAACGGTCCATTTGCATGGAGTTTCTTCATGCATATACACCAATAGACATGGTTCGCATGTCTCAAACTTTTCAAAAATGAGTGAGCCCAAAGATCCATCAACTTGGAGCTTCTTCATGCGTTTTATACTGATATGACTTACGTGGCAATGCCACAAGTAGGTGGTACTATCATTACTATCTTATATCTTTTGGCATGAACATGTGTATCACTACGATCGAGATTCAATAAACCATTCATTTTAGGTGGGTATTATTCAAATAAACAGAGTAACCATTATTCTCCTTAAATGAATAACCGTATTGCGATAGACATAATCCAATCATGTCTATGCTCAACGCAAACACCAATCTCGATGGTAGAGGGAGCGTGCGATGCTTGATCACATCAAGCTCGGAAAAACTTCCAACACATATCGCCAGCTCACCTTTAGCTAGTCTCCGTTTACTCCGCAGCCTTTCGAGTTTACTAACACTTAGCAACCGAACCGGTATCTAATACCATGGAGCTACTAGGAGCACAATGTATATCCAATATACTTCTATCGACCTTGCCAGCCTTCTCATCTACCAAGTATCTAGGGTAATTCTGCTCCAGTGGTTGTTCCTCTTATTACAGAAGCACTTAGTCTTGGGTTTGGGTTCAACCTTGGGTTTCTTCACTAGAGCAGCAGCTGAATTGCCGTTTCATGAAGTATCCCTTCTTGCCCTTCTTGAAACTAGTGGTTTCACCAACCATCAACAATTGATGCTCCTTCTTGATTTCTACTTTTGTGGTGTCAAACATCGCGAATATCTCAAGGATCATCATATATGTCCCTGATATATCATAGTTCATCACGAAGCTCTAGCAGCTTGGTGGTAATGACTTCGGAGAAACATCACTATCTCATCTGGAAGATCAACTCCCACTCGATTCAAATGATTGTTGTACTCAGACAATCTGAGCACAATCTCAACAATTGAGCTTTTCTCCCTTAGTTTGCAGGCTAAGAAAATCGTCGGAGGTCTTATACCTCTTGACGTGGGCACGAGCCTGAAATCCCAATTTCAGCCCTCGAAACATCTCATATGTTTCGCGACATTTCAAAACGTCTTCGGTGCCTCAACTCTAAACCGTTTAACTAAACTATCACGTAGTTATCAAAATGTGTATGTCAGATGTTCGCAACATCCACAGACGACGTTCGAGGTTCAGCACACTGAGCGGTGCATTAAGGACATAAGCCTTCTATGAAGCAATGAGGACAATCCTCAGTTTACGGACCTAGTCCGCATAATTGCTACTATCAACTTTCAACTAAATTTTCTCTAGGAACATATCTAAACAGTAGAACTAAAGCGCGAGGCACGACATAATTTGTGAAGACCTTTTGACTATGTTCAGGATAATTAAGTTCATCTTATGAACTCCCACTCAGATAGACATCCCTCTAGTCATCTAAGTGATTACATGATCTGAGTCAACTAGGCCGTGTCCGATCATCACATGAGACTGGCTAGTCATCATCGGTGAACATCTTCATGTTGATCGTATCTACCATACAACTCATGCTCGACCTTTTGGTCTCTTGTGTTCCGAGGCCATGTCTGTACATGCTAGGCTCGTCAAGTCAACCTAAGTGTTTCGCGTGTGTAAATCTGTCTTACACCCGTTGTATGTGAACGTTAGAATCTATCACACCCGATCATCACGTGGTGCTTCGAAACAACGAACTTTCGCAACGGTGCACAGTTAGGGGGAACACTTTCTTGAAATTTTAATGAGGGATCATCTTATTTACTACCGTTGTTCTAAGCAAATAAGATGCAAAAACATGATAAACATCACATGCAATCAAAAAGTGACATGATATGGCCAATATCATTTTGCTCCTTTTGATCTGCATCTTCGGGGCTCCATGATCATCGTTGTCATTGGCATGACACCATGATCTCCATCATCATGATCTCCATCATCATGTCTTCTTGAAGTTGTCTCGTCATCTATTACTTATACTACTATGGCTTATGCTTTAGCAATAAAGTAAAGTAATTATATGACGTTCATATTGACACGCAGGTCATAAATAAACTAAGACAACTCCTATGGCTCCTGCCGGTTGTCATACTCATCGACATGCAAGTCGTGATTCCTATTACAAGAACATGATCTCATACATCACATATATATCATTCATCACATCCTTTGGCCATATCACATCACAAAACACTTGCTGCAAAAACAAGTTAGGCGTCCTCTAATTGTTGTTGCAAGTTTTTACGTGGCTGCTATAGGTTTCTAGCAAGAACGTTTCTTACCTACGCCAAAACCACAACGTGAATTGCCAATTTCTATTTACCCTTCATAAGTACCCTATTCATCGAATCCGATCCGACTAAAGTGGGAGAAACAGACACCCGCCAGCCACCTTATGCAACTAGTGCATGTCAGTCGGTGGAACCGGTCTCACGTAAGCGTACGTGTAAGGTTGGTCCGAGCCGCTTCATCCCACAATGCCGCCGAATCAAGATAAGACTAGTAACGGCAATATAATTAACAATATCGATGCCCACAACTACTTTGTGTTCTACTCGTGCATAGTAACTACGCATAGACCTAGCTCATGATGCCACTATTGGGGAACGTAGCAGAAATTCAAAATTGTCTACGCATCATGAAGATCAATCTATGGAGTAATCTAGCAACGAAGGGAAGGAGAGTGCATCTACATACCCTTGTAGATCGCTAAGCGGAAGCGTTCAAGTGAACGGGGTTGATGGAGTCGTACTCGTCGTGATCCAAATCACCGATGATCCTAGTGCCGAACGGACGGCACCTCCGTGTTCAACACACGTACAGCCCGGTGACGTCTCCTACGCCTTGATCCAGCAAGGGGAGAAGGAGAGGTTGGGGAAGACTCCATCCAGCAGCAGCACGACGGCGTGGTGGTGGTGGAGGAGCGTGGTACTCGAGCAGGGCTTTGCCAAGCACCGCAAGAGACGAGGAGGGAGAGGGGTAGGGCTGCGCCAAGAAGGAGATTGAATCGTCTCTATGGCAGCCCAAAACCTCAAGTATATATAGGGGGAGGGGAGGGGCTGCGCCCCCACCTAGGTTTCCACCCCTAGGGGTGGCGGCCAGCCCTAGATCCCATCTGGGGGGCGGCCAAGGGGGGAGAGAGGGGGGCGCACCACTAGGTGGGCCTTAGGCCCATCTGAGCCTAGGGTTTGCCCCCTTCCCCTCTTGGAGGCGCCTTGGGCCTTGGTCGGAGGCGCCCCAGCCCACCTAGGGGCTGGTCCCTTCCCACTATTGGCCCATGTAGGTCTCCGGGGCTGGTGGCCCCACCTGGTGGACCCCCGGACCCCTCCGGTGGTCCCGGTACACTACCAGTGATGCCCGGAACACTTCCGGTGGCCAAAACCATACTTCCTATATATCAATCTTTACCTCCGGACCATTCCGGAACTCCTCGTGACGTCCGGGATCTCATCCGGGACTCCGAACAACATTCGGTAACTGCGTACATACTTTCCCTATAACCCTAGCGTCATCGAACCTTAAGTGTGTAGACCCTACGGGTTCGGGAGTCATGCAGACATGGCCGAGACAACTCTCCGGTCAATAACCAACAGCGGGATCTGGATACCCATGTTGGCTCCCACATGCTCCATGATGATCTCATCGGATGAACCATGATGTCAAGGACTTAATCAATCCCGTATACAATTCCCTTTGTCTAGCGGTACGATACTTGCCCGAGATTCGATCGTCGGTATCCCGATACCTGGTTCAATCTCGTTACCGGCAAGTCTCTTTTACTCGTTCCATAACACATCATCCCGTGATCAACTCCTTGATCACATTGTGCACATTATGATGATGTCCTACCGAGTGGGCCCAGAGATACCTCTCCGTTTACACGGAGTGACAAATCCCAGTCTCGATTCGTGCCAACCCAACAGACACTTTCGGAGATACCTGTAGTGTACCTTTATAGCCACCCAGTTACGTTGTGACGTTTGGCACACCCAAAGCACTCCTACGGTATCCGGGAGTTGCACAATCTCATGGTCTAAGGAAATGATACTTGACATTAGAAAAGCTTTAGCAAACGAACTACACGATCTTTGTGCTAGGCTTAGGATTGGGTCTTGTCCATCACATCATTCTCCTAATGATGTGATCTCGTCATCAATGGCATCCAATGTCCATGGTCAGGAAATCGTAACCATCTATTGATCAACGAGCTAGTCAACTAGAGGCTTACTAGGGACATGGTGTTGTCTATGTATCCAACATGTATCTGAGTTTCCTATCAATACAATTCTAGCATGGATAATAAACGATTATCATGAACAAGGAAATATAATAATAACCAATTTATTATTGCCTCTAGGGCATATTTCCAACAAACCCAACACAGGTAGTAAAGGTAAATTCTCTCTATAGATATGATAAAGCTGAAATCCCATTTACTAAGTTTGCTAGCCCCATGCTTAGATGAGTTTGATAAATTTATGGCTAAGCAAGAAGACTTTAATGCTTATTTTGGTAGACAATTGAAATACAATTCAAATATGCCTGAACACTTGAGTGATTATATGGCTAATGTTAAAGGTGAACTTAAACTCATTAGTAAACATGCTTCTATGGTTACCGCTCATGTAGAACAAGTAATTAAAGCTCAAAATGGTTTGCTCAATGAATTGAATAGTAAAGATAATGATAATTGTTGTTAGAGTTATGACTAGAGGTGGTAGAATGACTCAGGAACCTTTGTATCCTGAAGGCCATCCTAAGATAATTGAGCAAGATTCTCAGAGAAATAATGTAGATGCACCTAGTCCTTCTAAAAGGAAGAAAAAGAAGAATGATAGGACTTTGCATGCTTCTAGTGAACCTATTGCTGAAACACCTGAGAATCCAAATGATATTTATATTTTTGATGCTGAAACTCAATCTGGTAATGAACCTGAAACTAGTGTTAATGATAATGTTCATGTTGATGCTCAACCTAGTAATGATAATGATATAGAAATTGAACCTGCTATTGATCTTGATAACCCACAATCAAAGAATCAACGTTATGATAAGAAAGACTTTGTTGCTAGGAAACACGGTAAAGAAAGAGAACCATGGGTTCAGAAACCCATGCCTTTTCCTCCCAAACCATCCAAGAAAAATGATGATGAGGATTTTGAGCGCTTTGCTGAATGATTAGACCTATCTTTTTGCGTATGCGATTAACTGATATGCTTAAAATGAATCCATATGCCAAGTATATGAAAGAAATTGTTACAAATAAAAGAAAGATACCGGAAGCTGAAATTTCCACCATGCTTGCTAATTATACTTTTAAGGGTGGAATACCTAAGAAACTTGGAGATCCCGGTGTACCCACTATACCATGCTCTATTAAAAGAAACTATGTTAAAACTGCTTTATGTGATCTTGGAGCCGGTGTTAGTGTCATGCCTCTCTCTTTATATCTAGACTTGATTTGAATAAGTTGACACCTACTAAAATATCTTTGCAAATGTCTGATAAATCAACTGCTATACCTGTCGGTATTTGTGAGGATGTGCCTATTGTAGTTGCAAACGTTACTATTTTAACGGAATTTGTTATTCTTGATAGTCCTAAGGACGATAGTATGTCTATTATTCTTGGAAGACCCTTTTTGAATACTGCAGGGGCTGTTATTGATTGCACTAAAGGCAATGCCACTTTTCATGTCAATGGTAATGAGCATACGGTACACTTTCCGAGGAAACAACCTCAAGTTCATAGTATTAACTCTATTGGAAAAATTCCATCGATTATATTTGGAGGTTTTGAATTTCCTCTTCCTACTGTCAAGAAGAAATATGATATTCTTATTATTGGGGATGTGCATACCCCATTGAGGTAACATAGTGTTATTCGAAATTTCTCCGGTTCCATGTTATTCGGAATGAGTTCGTTAACAAGACTTGATCAACCTTGTTAGTGGATTCCTTTTGATGATCATGAGATGGATGAAACTAGAAGGCACAACCTTCTATACCCCCACTTTTACTTTATGTTATTTCTATTAAATAAAATAAAAATAAATAGTTTTCTGTTTGTTATGTGATTATCCGTGCAATATAAAAAATACCCCAAAAATAAAAGTTCTCCAAATGCCCTGAAATTTAAATATGATTTTTTCTAGAATATTTGGCACTGAGAACACAGCAGGGGGGTCAACCACCTGCCCACGAGGGTGGAGGGCGCGCCCTACCCCCTGGGCGCGCTCCCCTGCCTCGTGGGCCCACGGTGGCCCTTCTCCACTTATCCTTTCACCCACACACTCCTTCTTCCTCCCCCAAACACGAATAACCAGCTCAAACCCGAGTCCAAGATCGTTTTGCAGCCATTTTTGATCTCCCTGCTCAAAGCACCTCTCACAAAACTGCTTGGGGAGATTGTTCCTTGGTATGTGACTCCTCCATTGGTCCAATTAGTTTTTGTTCTAGTGCTTTATTCATTGCAAATTCTTGCTGCTTAGGTGACCCTGTTCTTGAGCTTGTGTGTCAAATTTATATGGTCAAAAGTAGTTTTGGTGCATGATATAGGCCCTAGGCACTTGTAGGAGTAGTTGCTATCAATATTATTGAGTTTGGTTTACTTTTATTTTGAAGTTACTAAAAATTTCAGAATTTTTCAGAAAATGATGAAGAGACTTTTGAGGGGCTCATTGAGCCGAAGCCCGAAGGAAAAGGCACCGAAGCCTAAGTATAATCTGCCTCACACCCGGAGGTTCGGGCGTGTGAATGGCCTTCCGATGATTTCTTGAGAGCAGCCGGGATTTATGAAGATTTTCATGAATTGGCTAAGAATGCAGGCCTCACCGCTTTCCTCCACGACCAATGCGATCAGTATCTCTTACTCACAAATATCTTTGTGCAAAACTTTCATTTCCATTCTAGGAGCTCACCACCTTTGGTGGAGTTTCATTTATATGATGAGTATAAGGAGATGTCACTTTATGATTTTTGTCGGGTTTGATTAGTCCCTTTTGAGGGCAAGACAAAAGAACCACATCGCGATGATGTGGATGAGTTTATTGATACTATCACTGTAGGGGAAACAAGGAATGTTTCTGATGCACGAATCACTAGCATACATTTTCCTGTTTTACACTATTTTGCATTATTTGCTAGTCATTGTTTAATTGGTCGCGGAAACTGTGGAAACCTTAGTGTCCCTGATATTATTATTTTGCTCCACGGTTTATACGGTGATAACTCTGTTAGTATGGGCGGCATTATTGCTAAACGGTTAAGTCTGAACCATACAAAGGGGCCCATCTTTGGAGGCATCTATGCTTCACGCCTAGCTGCACATTTTAACATACCTATTAGGCATTATGAGAAGGAAGAAAAAGTGCTGCCTCATGTTTATCTAGATTATAAAAGTATGGTGGCACATGATTTTATTGTTAAGAATAGGGAAGGAGAGCTTAAATACAAATTATTCTTTAATAAACATCATCCTGAGACTATTACTCTGCTTGCTCCTTCTTTGTTTGATTTATCTGCAGGCCAGTACCTTGTTCCGTTGAAGGCTATTCACGCCTACCGGAACCCTGCACCAGCCATGGAGCCAGAGCCGAAACCATGAGTTGATCCTTCACGACATTCTAATTACCAGTGGGATCCAGAGATGATTGTCAGCCACTGGCAATCAGAGTCTTCTTCTTCTTCTTCTTCTCAGTACGACCCCAACTACTATTATGGATATCCGCCAGGCCAGCCGTGGCCATAGACCAACTTAGGCCAAAAGCCTAAGCTTGGGGGGAGTATGTATTTCTCACCGACATTACATTTATGTTTACACAATTATTGCTAGATGTCGGCGCTCATATTTTTTTCATTGTATCATCCATGCTAGTTTATTTTCCTTATTATGCCTTCTTCTTGTGTGTTTAATGAACCTTAAGAAAAACCAAAAAATTAGTTGTAGCCTTTAATTAGTTTACTTTCCATGCTTGTTGTAGTAATTAAAAAGAAAACCCAAAAAGATTTCATATTCTTCTTTTACTTGTTGGGAGCTCTCTGCTACCTCTTGAGCTTGTGTTGGATTTCCCCGAAGAGGAAGGGATGATGCAGCAGAGTAGCATAAGTATTTCCCTCAGTTTTTGAGAACCAAGGTATCAATCCAGTAGGAGGCCATGCTCAAGTCCCTCGTACCTGCACAAAACGATAGCTACTCGCAACCAACGCGATTAGGGGTTGTCAATCCCTTCACGGTCACTTACGAGAGTGAGATCTGATAGATATAATATTTTTGGTATTTTTCGTATAGAGATGCAAAGTGAAAAGTAAAGGCAAAGTAAAAGCAAAACAAGATTAAAGTGATGGAGATTGATATGATGAGAATAGACCCGGGGCCATAGGTTTCACTAGTGGCTTCTCTCATGAGCATAAGTATTCTACGGTGGGTGAACAAATTACTGTTGAGCAATTGACAGAATTGAGCATAGTTATGAGAATATCTAGGCATGATCATGTATATAGGCATAATGTCCGTGACAACTAGACCGAAACGATTCTGCATCTACTACTATTACTCCACTCATTGACCGCTATCCAGCATGCATCTAGAGTATTAAGTTAAAAACAGAGTAACGCTTTAAGCAAGATGACATGATGTAGAGAGATAAATTCATGCAATATGAAATAAACCCCATCTTGTTATCCTCGATGGCAACGATGCAATACGTGCCTTACTGCCCCTTCTGTCACCGGGAAAGGACACCGCAAGATCGAACCCAAAGCTAAGCACTTCTCCCATGGCAAGAATTACCAATCTAGTTGGCCAAACCAAACGGATAATTCGAAGAGACTTGCAAAGATAACCAATCATACATAAAATAATTCAGAGAAGATTCAAATATTATTCATAGATAGACTTGATCATAAACCCACGATTCATCGGTCTCAACAAACACACCGCAAAAATAAGATTACATCGAATAGATCTCCACAAGAGAGGGGGAGAACTTTGTATTGAGATCCAAAAAGAGAGAAGAAGCCATCTAGCTACTAACTATGGACCCGAAGGTCTGAGGTAAACTACTCACACTTTATCGGAGGGGCTATGATGATGAAGAAGCCCTCCATGATGACGGCCCTCTCCGGCGGAGCTCCGGAACAGGCCCCAAGATGGGATCTCGTGGATACAGAAAGTTGCGGCGGTGGAATTAGGTTTTTGGCTCTCCTTCTGATCATTTGGGGGTACGTAGGTATATATAGGAGGAAGGAGTACGTCGGTGGAACACCGAGGGGCCCACGAGGCAGGGGGCGCGCCCTAGGGGGGGGGCGCCCCTCCCTCGTGACCGCCTCTCTGATGCCTTGGCGTAGGGTCCAAGTCTCCTGGATCACGTTCGGTGAGAAAATCACATTCCCTAAGGTTTCATTCCGTTTGGACTCCGTTTGATATTCCGTTTCTTCGAAACACTGAAATAGGCAAAAACAACAATTCTGGATGGGCCTCCGGTTAATAGGTTAGTCCCAAAAATAATATAAAAGTGGAAAATAAAGCCCAATATAGTCCAAAACAGTAGATAATATAGCATGGAGCAATAAAAAATAATAGATACGTTGGAGATGTATCAGGCATCCCCAAGCTTAATTCCTGCTCGTCCTCGAGTAGGTAAATGATAAAAAGAGAATTTTTGATGCGGAGTGCTACTTGGCATAATTTCAATGCAAATCTTCTTAATTGTGGTATGAATATTCAGATTAGAAAGATTCGAGACAAAAGTTTATATTGACATAAAAATAATAATACTTCAAGCAAACCAACAAAGCAATTATGTTTTCTTAAAGTAACATGGCCAAAGAAAGTTCATCCCTACAAAATCATATAGTTTAGTCATGCTCCATTTTCGTCACACCAGAATGCTCTCATCATGCACAACCCCGATGACAAGCCAAGCAATTGTTTCATACCTTAATAATTTCAAACTCATAAACTTTCACGCAATACATGAGCGTGAGCCATGGATATAGCACTATGGGTGGAATAGAATATAATGATGGGGGTTATGTGGAGATGACAAAAAAGGAGAAAGTCTCACATCAATGAGACTAATCAATGGGCTATGGAGATGCCCATCAATTGATGTTAATGCAAGGAGTAGGGATTGCCATGCAACGGATGCACTAGAGCTATAAATGTATGAAAGCTCAACAAAAGAAACTAAGTGGGTGTGCATCCAACTTGCTTGCTCATGAAGACCCAGGGCACTTGAGGAGGCCCATTGTTGGAATATACAAGCCAAGTTCTATAATGAAAATTCCCACTAGTCTATGAAAGTGATAACTCAAGAGACTCTCTATATGAAAAACATGGTGCTACTTTGAAGCACAAGTGTGGAAAAAGGAATAGTAGCATTGCCCCTTTTTTGGGGCCTTCTTTTTTTCTTTGGTCTTTCTCTTTTTTTTGGGACAATGCTCTATTGAATGATGATCATCACACTTTTATTTATTTACAACTCAATGATTACAACTCGATACTAGAACAAAGTATGACTCTATATGGATACCTCTGGCGGTGTACCGGGATATGCAATGAATCAAGAGTGACGAGTATGAAAAAATCATGAACGGTGGCTTTGCCACAAATACTATGTCAACTACATGATCATGCCAAGCAATATGACAATGATGGATGTGTCATGATAAACTGGATGGTGGAAAGTTGCATGGCAATATATCTCGGAATGGCTATGGAAATGCCATAATAGATAGGTATAGTGGCTGTTTTGACGAAGATATAAGGAGGTTTATGTGTGAAAGAGCGTATCATATCACGGGGTTTGGATGCACCGGCGAAGTTTGCACCAACTCTCGATGTGAGAAAGGGCAATGCACGATACCGTAGAGGCTAGCAATGATGGAAGGGCGAGAGTGCGTATAATCCATGGACTCAATGTTAGTCATAAAGAACTCATATACTTATTGCAAAAATCTACAAGCCATCAAAAACGAAAGTATTACGCGCATGCTCCTAGGGGGATAGATTTGTAGGAAAAGACCATCGTTCGTCCCCGACCGCCACTCATAAGTAGGAAAATCAAATAACACATCATGTTTCAAATTTGTTGCATAACGTTTACCATACGTGTGTGCTACGGGACTTGCAAATTTTAAATCAAGCACTTCTCAAATTCACAATTACTCTATTAGCATGAATTTGATATTACTACCTCCATATCTCAAAAAAATTATCAAGCATCCAACTTTTCTTAGTATTCAACACACTCAAAAGAAAGTTTCACAAATCTTGAATACCAAGCATGTTATTATTAAGCAAATTACCATGCTATTAAGACTCAAAATAATTTAAGTGAAGCATGAGAGATCAATAGTTTCTTTAAAACAAATCCACCACCGTGCTCTAAAAGATCTAAGTGAAGCACATAGAGCAAAATTATAACGCTCAAAAGATATAAGTGAAGCACATAGAGCAAAACTACATAGCTCAAAAGATATAAGTGAAGCACATAGAGTATTATATCAAATTTTAATTCATGTATGGCTCTCTCAAAAGGTGTGTACATCAAGGATGATTGTGGCACACTAACAACCAAAGACACAAATAATACAAGACGCTCCAAGCAAAACACATATCATGTTGGTGAATAAAAATATAGCTCCAAGTAAATTACCGATAGAAGTGGACGAAAGAGGGGATGCCTTCCGGGGCATCCCCAAGATTTGACTTTTTGGTGTCCTTGGATTATCTTGGGGGTGCCATGGGCATCCCCAAGCTTAGGATTTTTCCACTCCTTGTTCCATAATCCATCACAAGAATTCACCCAAAACTTGAAAACTTCACAACACAAAACTTAAAGTAGAAAACTTGTGAGCTCCGTTAGCGAGAGAAAACAACAAACCACTTCAAGGTACTGTAATGAACTCATTATTTACTTATATTGGTGTTAAACCTACTGTATTCCAACTTCTCTATGGATTATAAACTATTTTACTAGCCATAGAATCATCAAAATAAGCAAACAACACACGAAAAACAGAATCTGTCAAAAACAGAACAGTCTGTAGTAATCTGTAGCTAGCGCAATATTTGGAACCCAAAAAATTCTAAAATAAATTGTTGGACGTGAGGAATTTATCTATTAATCATATTCAAAAATACTTAACTAAATAGCACTCTCCAAATAAAAATTACAGCAGTTCTCGTGAGAGCTAAAGTTTCTGTTTTTTACAGCAAGTTCAACAAGACTTTCCCCAAGTCTTCCCAACAGTTCTACTTGGCACAAACACTAATTAAACACAAAAACACAACCAAAACAGAGGCTAAATAATTTATTTATTACTAAACAGGAGCAAAAAGCAAGGAATAAAAATAAAATTGGGTTGCCTCCCAACAAGCACTATCGTTTAACGCCCCTAGCTAGGCATAAAAGCGAGGATAGATCTAGGTATTTCCATCTTTGGTAGGCAATCCATAAGTGGCTCTCATGATAGTTTCATATGGCAATTTTATTTTCTTTCTTGGAAAGTGTTCCATTCCCTTTTTTAATGGAAATTGAAATCTAATATTCCCTTCCTTCATATCAATAATCGCACCAACCGTTCTAAGGAAAGGTCTACCAAGAATAATAGGGCAAGAAGGATTGCAATCTATATCAAGAACAATGAAATCTACAGGCACATAATTCCTATTTGCAACAATAAGAACATCATTAATTCTTCCCATAGGTTTCTTAATAGTAGAATCCGCAAGATGCAAGTTTAGAGAGCAATCATCAAAATTACGGAAATCTAGCAACTCACCCAAAGTCTTGGGAATAGTAGAGACACTAGCACCCAAATCACATAAAGCATAAAACTCATGATCTTTAATTTTAATTTTAATAGTTGGTTCCCACTCATCATAGAGTTTTCTAGGGATAGAAACTTTCAACTCAAGTTTTTCTTCATAAGATTGCATCAAGGCATCAATAATATGTTCGATGAAGGCTTTCTTTTGACTATAAGCATGTGGACAATTTAGCATGGATTGCAACAAGGAAATACAATCAATTAAAGAGCAACTTTCATAATTAAATTCCTTGAAATCCAATATAGTGGGTTTAGCAACATCTAGATTTTTATTTCTTTCAATCCCACTTTCATCAATTTCATCATAAAGATCTAAATACTCCGAATTTTTAGAACGCCTTATAGGTAAAGGAAGATCATATTTAGTTTCATCAAGATTCATATTGCAAAACAAAGATTTAATACGAGACACATCAATAACTTTTAGATCTTCATCTTGATTTTCATATGAATTGGAAGAACATGCCTTTAATAAAGGCATCTTTGGAAGCACGCATCCTAGCGGTTCTTTCCTTGCACTCATCAATGGAAATTCTCATGGCTTTGAAAGACTCATTGATATCATGCTTAGGAGGAATAGATCTAAGCTTTAAAGAATCAATCTCAAGAGAAATTCTATCAACGTTCCTAGCCAAATCATCAACTTTAAGCAATTTCTCTTCAAGCAAAGCATTACAATTATTTTGTGAATTCATAAACTCTTTAATACTATTCTCAAATTCAGAGGGCATCTTATTATAATTTCCATAAGAGTTGTTGTAGGAATTCCCATAATTATTAGAAGGATTACTAGGATATGGCCTAGGATTAAAATTCGCTCTATAAGCGTTGTTACCAAAATTATTCCTACCAACAAAATTCACATCCATAGATTCATTGTTATTCTCAATCAAAGTAGACAAAGGCATATCATTAGGATCAGAAGAAACACTCTTAGTAGCAAATAATTTCATAAGTTCATCCATCTTTCCACTCAAAACATTGATTTCTTCTATCGCATGCACTTTTTATTAGAAGATCTTTCAGTATGCCATTGATAATAATTAACCATAATATTATCTAGGAGTTTAGTAGCATCTCCTAAAGTGATTTCCATAAAAGTGCCTCCCGCGGCCGAATCTAAAAGATTTCTAGAAGCAAAATTCAATCCGGCATAATTTTTTTGTATAATCATCCACAAATTCAAACCATGAGTAGGGCAATTACGTATCATTAATTTCATTCTCTCCCAAGCTTGTGCAACATGTTCATGATCAAGTTGCTTAAAGTTCATAATATCGTTTCTAAGAGAGATGATCTTAGCGGGAGGGAAATACTTAGAGATAAAAGCATCTTTGCACTTGTTCGAAGAATCAATACTATTTTTAGGCAAAGACGAAAACCAAGCTTTAGCACGATCCCTAAGCGAAAAAGGAAATAGCTTCAATTTAACGACATCATTATTGACATCTTTTTTATTTTGCATATCACATAAATTAACGAAGCTATTCAGATGAGTAGCGGCATCTTCACTAGGAAGGCCGGCGAATTGATCTTTCATAACAAGATTCAACAAAGCAGTATTGATTCCACAAGATTCAGTATTGGCAAGAGGAGCAATCGGAGTGCTAAGGAAATCATTATTATTGGTATTGGTGAAGTCACACAATTTGGTAGTATCTTGAGCCATCGTGACAAACAAGCAATCCAACACACGAGCAAACAAAAAGGCAAGCGGGCAAAAAGAGGCAAATAGAGTGGGAGGATAGAGAGAGAGGGCAAATAAAATGGCAAGGGTGAAGTGGGGGAGAGGAAAATGAGAGGCAAATGGCAAATAATGTAATGTGAGAGATAGGGATTGTGATGGGTACTTGGTATGTTGACTTTTTGCGTAGACTCCCCGGCAACGGGCCAGAAATTCTTCTTGCTACCTCTTGAGCTTGCGTTGGATTTCCCCGAAGAGGAAGGGATGATGTAGTAGAGTAGCGTAAGTATTTCCCTCAATTTTTGAGAACCAAGGTATCAATCCAGCAGGAGGCCACGCTCAAGTCCCTCGTACCTGCACAAAACGATAGCTACTCGCAACCAACGTGATTAGGGGTTGTCAATCCCTTCACGGTCACTTACGAGAGTGAGATCTGATAGATATAATATTTTTGGTATTTTTGGTATAGAGATGCAAAGTGAAAAGTAAAAGGCAAAGTAAAAGCAAAACAAGATTAAAGTGATGGAGATTGATATGATGAGAATATACCCGGGGGTCATAGGTTTCACTAGTGGCTTCTCTCAAGAGCATAAGTATTCTACGGTGGGTGAACAAATTACTGTTGAGAAATTAACATAATTGAGCATAGTTATGAGAATATCTAGGCATGATCATGTATATAGGCATCACGTCCGTGACAAGTAGACCGAAATGATTCTACATCTACTACTATTACTCCACTCATCAACCGCTATCCAGCATGCATCTAGAGTATTAAGTTAAAAATAGAGTAACGCTTTAAGCAAGATGACATGATGTAGAGAGATAAATTCATGCAATATGAAATAAACCCCATCTTGTTATCCTCGATGGCAACGATGCAATACGTGCCTTGCTGCCCCTTCTGTCACTGGGAAAGGACACCGCAAGATCGAACCCAAAGCTAAGCACTTCTCCCATGGCAAGAACTACCAATCTAGTTGGCCAAACCAAACGGATAATTCGAAGAGACTTGCAAAGATAACCAATCATACATAAAAGAACTCAGAGAAGATTCAAATATTATTCATAGATAGACTTGATCATAAACCCACAATTCATCGGTCTCAACAAACACACCGCAAAAAGAAGATTACATCGAATAGATCTGCACAAGAGAGGGGGAGAACTTTGTATTGAGATCCAAAAAGAGAGAAGAAGCCATCTAGCTACTGACTATGGACCCGAAGGCCTGAGGTAAACTACTCACACTTCATCGGAGGGGCTATGACGATGAAGAAGCCCTCTGTGATGACGGCCCTCTTCGGCGGAGCTCCGGAACAGGCCCCAAGATGGGATCTCGTGGATACATAAAGTTGCGGCAGTGGAATTAGGTTTTTGGCTCTCCTTCTGATCGTTTGGGGTATGTAGGTATATATAGGAGGAAGGAGTACGTCGGTGGAGCACCGAGGGGCCCATGAGGTAGGGGGCGCGCCCTAGGGGGGGCACCCCCACCCTCGTGACCGCCTCTCTGATGCCTTGGCGTAGGGTCCAAGTTTCCTGGATCACGTTCGGTGAGAAAATCACGTTCCCGAAGGTTTCATTCCGTTTGGACTCTGTTTGATATTCCGTTTCTTCGAAACACTAAAATAGGCAAAAAACATCAATTTTGGGCTGGGCCTCCGGTTAATAGGTTAGTCCCAAAAATAATATAAAAGTGGAAAATATAGCCCAATATAGTCCAAAACAGTAGATAATATAGCATGGAGCAATCAAAAATTATAGATACATTGGAGACGTATCACTCTCCCGTGTAAATAGTTTTATTTCTTTTCTTTTCTTTGGGGGTCGATAGGAGAAGACCATAATTAAATTGTTGAAGTGGCTCTTATATGCATACTTGTTGATCTGAAAAAGAGCCCATATTGCCTTGTATTCTCCTATTTATTGAATGCTTGCAGATTCCAACTTAGTCCAATGCACGCGCACTACTATTATTATTCACATCATTCGGTCGTGCAAGTGAAAGGCAATCATGACGATATATGATGGACTGACTGAGATGAGAAAAGCTGGTATGAACACGACCTCTTTTGTTTTTGTAAATATGATTAGTTCAGCGTTCCTGATTTAGCCTATTATGAATAAACATGTTTGCAATGACAACTAGAGATCATAGTTCCTTGTGCCACGTTTGATTAGCTATGAGTCATAATGGTTTACCTTGCGTGCCAACATGCTATTGAGATGGTTATGATGTGGTATGATAGGGTGGTATCCGCCTCTGAATGATTTAAGTGACTTGACTTGGCGCATGTTCATGCATGTAGTTGAAACAAAATCAACATAGCCTTCACGATATTTATGTTCATGGTAGATTATATCCTACTCATGTTTGCATTTGGTGTTGATTAATTTTAATGCATGTTCATGATTGTTGTCGCTCTCTAGCTGGTCGCTTCCCAGTCTTTTGCTAGGCTTCACCTGTACTAAGCGGGAATACTGCTTGTGCATCCAATCCCTTAAACCCCAAAGTTATTCCACATGAGTCCACTATACCTACCTATATATGGTATCTACCTGCCGTTCCAAGTAAATTTGTATGTGCCAAACTCTAAACCTTCAAATAAATATCCTGTTTTGTATGCTCGCATAGCTCATATATCAACTAGGGTTGTATGTATCTTCCATGTTAGGTGGGTTATTCTCAAGAGGAGTGGACTCCGCTCCTCACTCACGAGATAAATGGCTGGTCACCAGGATGCCCAGTCCCATGCTTTATGCAAATTAAATCAAAATAATTGCAAACAAAACTCCCCCTGGGACTCTTGTTAGTTGGAGGCACTCGTTGTTTCGAGCAAGCCATGATTTGATGCTTGTTGGTGGAAGGGGGAGTATAAACTTTACCATTCTGTTTGGGAACCACCTATAATGTGTGTAGGATGGAAGATATCGCCATCTCTTGATTGTTATGTTGACAATGAAAGTATACCACTCAAAATATTATTCACCTCTGTTTCAAAACCGAGCTCTGGCACCACTACAAATCCCTGCTTCCCTCTGCGAAGGGCCTATCTATTTATTTTTATGCTGAGTCATCATCCTCTTATTAAAAATCACCAGTTGGAGAGCACCGCTGTCATTTGCATTCATTATTGTTAGTTTACATTGAGTATGACTTGAATGGATCTCTTTTACCATGAATTACAATGTCTAGTCAGTCCTTGGTCTTTAAAGGTGCTCTACATCTATGTTTTGCGATCTCAAAAAGGGCTAGCGAGATACCACCTTGTTATATCATATTATGATTGTTTTGATAAAGTGTTGTCATCCGAGATTTATTATTATTGCTCGCTAGTTGATTATGCTATTGATATGAGTAAACTTGAGACCTAAGCGTTGTTGCGAATGTGGTTAGTTATAATCTTTGCTGAAAACTTGAATGCTGGCTTTACATATTTACAACAAGAGCAAACAGAGTTTGTAAAAGTTTTTCTTTATCACTTTCAGTTTGTCAACTGAATTGCTTGAGGACAAGCAAAGGTTTAAGCTTGAGGGAGTTGATACGTCTCCAACGTATCTACTTTTCCAAACACTTTTGCCCTTGTTTTGGATTCTAACTTGCATGATTTGAATGGAACTAACCCGGACTGACGCTGTTTTCAGCAGAATTACCATGGTGTTATTTATGTGCAGAAACAAACGTTCTCGAAATGACCTGAAACTTCACGGAGCAACTTTTTGGAAAATATAAAAAGTACCTACAAAAGATGAAGGCCAGGGGGCCCACCACCTCTCCATGAGGGTGGGGGTCACGCCCTCCTACTTCGTGGGCCCCCTGGTGCCTCTCCGACTCCAACTCCAACTCTATATATTGTGTTTCGGGGAGAAAAAAATCAGAAAGAAGAATTCATCGCGTTTTACGATACGGAGCCGCCGCCAAGCCCTAAAACCTCTCGGGAGGGCTGATCTGGAGTCCGTTCGGGGCTCCAAAGAGGGGAATCCGTCGCCATCGTCATCATCAACCATCCTCCATCACCAATTTCATGATGCTCACCACCGTGCGTGAGTAATTCCATCGTAGGCTTGCTAAACGGTGATGGGTTGGATGGGATCTATCATGTAATCGAGTTAGTTTTGTTAGGGTTTGATCCCTAGTATCCACTATGTTCTGAGATTGATGTTGCTATGACTTTGCTATGCTTAATGCTTGTCACTAGGGCCCGAGTGCCATGATTTCAGATCTGAACCTATTATGTTTTCATCAATATATGAGTGTTCTTGATCCTATCTTGCAAGTCTATAGTCACCTATTATGTGTTATGATCCGTTAACCACGAAGTGACAATAATCGGGATACTTACCGGTGATGACCGTAGTTTGAGGAGTTCATGTATTCACTATGTGTTAATGCTTTGTTCCGGTACTCTATTAAAAGGAGGCCTTAATATCCCTTAGTTTCCGTAAGGACCACGCTACCGCGGGAGGGTAGGACAAAAGATGTCATGCAAGTTCTTTTCCATAAGCATGTATGACTATGTTCGGAATACATGCCTATATTACATTGATGAACTAGAGCTAGTTCGGTGTCAACCTAGGTTATGACTGTTACATGATGAACCGCATCCGGCATAATTCTCTATCACCGATCCATTGCCTACGAGCTTTTCCTATATTGTTCTTCGCTTATTTACTTTCCCGTTGCTATTGCTACCATCACTACAAAATACCAAAAACATTGCTTTTACTACCGTTACCTTTTGTTACCGTTACCACTACTATCATATTACTTCACTACTAAATACTTTGCTGCAGATACTAAGTTTCCAGGTGTGGTTGAATTGACAACTCAGCTGCTAATACTTGAGAGTATTCTTTGGCTCCCCTTGTGTCGAATCAATAAATTTGGGTTGAATACTTTACCCTCGAAAACTGTTGCGATCCCCTATACTTGTGGGTTATCATACACCTTTGGACAACCAATCTCAGAAATTGAAATCTTCTTTTCACATCCATCTCCAATGTTGATCTGGCACTTTTCCATCTCTGAGTCTCTTCCTTTCATTACTATGATAGTAACACACCTCTTCTCCTCATACAATATCAACATTTCTTCTACATCTTCCTCAGATTTGATTAGCTGCATGCCTGCCATTCCTACACCTTCTTGCTTCACATAGTACATTGAATCCTTTTGATCATAGCCCTCTATCCCAATAATAGCTAACATGTTGATATATGTGATATTTGATTCACATAAGGTCCTTTCCAGATTGTGACAGCCTTGGAAATGAAACCTCATATCCCATGGTTCATCATCATCCAAACTGCAAGTTCAGTTAGCATTACATTCAGTTAACACCATTCAGTGAACAACAGATTTAGATAACAGTCAAGATTACATTCAGAGAAACAACAAAGTGAACAAAAAATTCAGTTAATAGTCAATCAGTTAACAGTAAATTCACTTAACAGTAAATTCAGATAACACTAAATTCAGTTAACAGTCAATTCAGATAACAGTAAATTCAGTTAATAGTCAATTCAGTTAACCACAATTAAGCTCACATTCAGTTAACAGTAAAATTTTGCTTTAAGTTAAAACCGAGCTAAGTTAAAACTAAATTAAAACTAAGTTAACAGTGAAATTCAGTAAATTCAGTTATCCACAATTCAGTAAATTCAGTAAAAATCTGCTTTAAGTTAAAACTGAGCTAAGTTAAAACTAAATTTAGTTATCCACAATTAAGCTCAGTTAAAACTAACTGAGCTAAGTTAAGTTAAAACTAAACTAAATTCAGTTATCCATAATTAAGTTAAAACTGAGCTATGTAAACACAATTGAGCTAAGTTAAAACTAAATTCAGTTATTCACTTAACAGTACATTCACTTCATCACAATTATTATGTTCAACTATTGAAAATTAGATTCAAACCCTAATTCCTAAATTGAGATTCATACGGAGGAAAGAGTCTAGCTAAACTAGCAAAATCACTCAAAGTGTTCAACTACAGTAGCATAATCACTCAAATTGTTCAACTACACTGCATAATCAAAAAGAGAATTTTGGAAACACTCACTCCACGCCGCCGAGGCCGGATGTGAAGTGGTGGCTTCGCCCTGGATTGGCCTTCCAGACCTGGGCCAGTTTGGCGGCCGCACGTGCCTCAATGTCGTCAGACTTGAAGATGTTGCAATCCTCGCCGCGCTCATCTCCGCCGAGCAGGCGGATCGAGAGGCGCCAAACATACCAGGGAGCGCCGTCGGAGAGCGAGGAAGGACGGGGCGGCCACCAGCATCGGCGATGGCGAGGTCGCGGTCGTCCCTACCGTCACCGCATACGTCTCCGTCGTCAACGTCGTCGCCGCCACCGCCGGTCGCCATGCGGGAAGTGACCTAGGACGACTAGATGCGATCTCGGGAAATGGATGGGTCGGGCCGGCTCGTTAGGTCAGTGCGACGCCATCTAACGGCGCGCGTCACGGGCGCCGTCTCCCCCTGTCCACGTGGCGCCTGAGATTGGGCCCAACAGGTCAGTTTTTCACTAGACGCGCCAAATCGTGCGATCAGTGTTTTTTGAAAACTGTCAGCTCAAACGTGGTGGTTTTTTGAAAAAAAATGAAAGGTGGTGGTTTTCTGTTTTAGCGTCCCCTAATGTGGTGGTTTTTTGCAATTTACTCGCGGCGGCGGCACTACGACGCGGGAGCAGAGACGGCGGGAGCACCGTGGTGCCGGCCATGGTCGCGGCCGTGGAGTCGCGAGAGGAACGATCAAACGACAATCGCGAGAGCACGGATCCTGCGGCAGGACGGGAGGGAGGAAGAGGATGCGGTGAAGGGCAAGGTGAGATAGATCGGGAATTTGGGAGATGGGGTGATCAAGAAAGAAGAGACGTGGGGCGATCCGAGTTCATATCTAAAACACGCGCTAATCCAAGTCGGCCCATGCATAGCTAAAACGTGCACCTTTTTTGAATCCGAGTATAAGATGAATCTTTCTCTCTTTCCAACTATACTAGCACTAATGAATTCCGAGTATTAGAAACAGTTTATTAGAAATCTATGTGTCGTTGCTTACGTCTCTCTGCTTCAGTTCAGAGTTCAGAGTTCTGTGGCACACACACGCACACACAAAGAGGACCACCTTCAGTTCAGAGTTGTTATATTGTACACCACCTGAGCATGGAGATCTTCAGGTGCATCAAGGCCTTTTTTCAATCCAGAACATCGTTTATTTCGAGATCCTGATGTGTTTGTTTGTAGTGTGTGCAGCTATAGATCTTAACTCTGAGCTTGTCAAGTTGAAGTCTAGTCTGATTATGCGCAAAAATAATAAAAAAATGAGTTGAAGTTGCTGCTTGTCAAGTTGAAGTTGAACATGGCGGCTAAGTATCACTTTTGGTTTGCCATGTATGATCTCAGAGACCTGAAGATCAAGCTTGCAAAGATTCCGAGATCCCTATCTCCGGATGCTGCAGAAAATAGGAGCAACAAGACACGAAACATCGCACGTTTGAATTACAATATGTAGCTGATGGAAAATCAGTCTGGTAGTTGGTACCACATAAACATGTTTATTTACTTCACTATTCAAAACTGGTCTTAATATCTCGAATATGTGCACTACCTGTGTCGTAAAAAGCCCATAATCCTTGCTTACATTTTTATTGTATATATGCTACTACTGAATGTTCTCCATTATATCAAACCTCTGGGTCTAGAATGATTCGAACTCTGGTCGACATTGGAGCTGAACTCGTCATGGTTATGTATATTGTCCTGCTTGATTGGCCCACGTATGTCGATGTCGTGTCTCTCTCAGCACACCCATGGATCAGCGCGGCGGGCTGCTTAGGCTCCATCGGTGAGCTTATGCTTTCAGAGTTCAGCATTGCAGCAACATCTGTCATGGCGGGCCGGTCTGCGGGATCTTCCTAAGCACAAAGCAGCGCCACCTGAGCACATTTTATTATCTCAGCGACTTCATATTCGTCCCCTAACAACGGATCCACAAGCTCATGTAACCTTTGGTCCTTCCTTCCACATATGCCACGCCCGAAAGAGTTTTTCAACAAGGTTGACATGAGAGAACTGCAGCACGAAAGAAGGAAAATAATCTGGCAACAAAAGTAAACATCTCATGATAATGGACCTTCATAACCTGACACATCTGCTCAAGTGCCTTTTCTTCGGAAGCCCTCGAACCTGGGTTACCTGGCGCAGTGCCACAAGCATACTGGAATGCTGGGGAATGGGAGGAAACCAAACAAAGATGGCCGTGTCCCTCAACCTTGGCCTCTGAAACCCGCAACAGAACCAGGAAAACCTGAGGACGCTGAGTGCACTGATGCTGAAGCCTATGTGTTCTGCGTCAAGGTGATCAGGTGACTGGGAGGGCTACATCGAGGCCAGCTTCAGGGTGAAGTTCCTGACGTGGCTGAGCCTACGGGCGACCCGGCACTTGAGCAGCTGATCATATATCCTGCCGCATCAGCTTAACTGGAACCTTATCCACTGTAATAGTTGGTTATGTTTTTGTTAACACATGTTCATGGGCACGCATGCGCGGTGCACCAGGAAAAATTCAGGACGCACGTACGGTGCCTATTTTTTGAATTCTATAGGTGTGTCTGTAAAAGCGTACTACTGGTGATCTTAACTCCGAGTTGGGGCTGGCATGCCACCGGGACTAGACTTTTTTTTAGTCCGAGGGGCTAAAGAAAAAAGATCTTTAAGTAGAGTCTTCTTCTAGCCTTTTAAAAAAAATCTCTCCTGTCTGGTTACATAAGGATTAAAAGAAACTTTTTCTAGTTTAGTTCCTGTAAGCAAACAGTCGATTCGTCGCTGACGCGTGCGACCTAGCCAAATACCACAGCATTGACCAGGCTTGTAGAAGCTGTTGCTATTAGCATCCATCATGGACTCTTGCCGTTCAATTTCTTAGCTGCGAGGCTTATGAAACACTGAAGATAGTATACAATTTTCACTGGCGTGCAAAATTACCCAACAACTATTTCTGTATTTTTAACTCGTGTGAATGATGTATCCCAACAACCGGCGACCGGCCTGCTGATCGCTATTAGCCAGGGCAAAATACAAACGCGACTTGAAGTCGTCGCAAGGCCGGGCCGGCATATGCTTATCCTAGTCGCCTCCCTTTCTCCCTCTCTCTCTCGTCTCTAGACTAGAAGCAGCTATGGTGGAGAAGCAAACCGGCTCAGGGGTCTCGGGAGGTTGCCGTCCTCGCAGCTGTTGCCAAGGAGAGACATAAGGTATGTGCATTCATTCAAACTGTTTATCCAGAAAAGAACTTTTTCTTCCTAGTCGACGATCCATAGCATGGCTTTGTGTATGAGCGTGAAACTTGGTAGTTTCAGAGTACTGCCTGTTCACTGTTACGCGCTATAGTAATTTCACCCTATTATCTCGTGATCTTCACTTTAAAGTTATTACAAAATTGAGTCATTTATTTTAGAACGGAGGGAGTAAGTAATCGTCAGCATGCATGCCAATACACCCCTACACAAATATAAGTCGTTCTAATTATTTTAATATAAACTACGTACTATTAAAATACGTGAACAAACATACTAAAATACGTCTATATACATCTGATTTAGGAAAAAAAAAGCTAGAACAACTTATAGTACATGTGAACGCAGGGAGTACCAAACAAAATCACCCATTACAAAAAAGTTATTGCACAATTAAATGACTCAATCAAACTAGGAAAGGAAAGAAAAAAGATAAAAAAAATGTTTGCACGAATCTCCGCATGCATAAAATCAACGACACATGATTTAGATATGCAATATTTATGACTACGTATCTAGATGTGCTTTAGCAAAACTGTGCTAAAAATATAAACGGCAAGTGTCCTTCCTTTCTTCTGCATGAACTCATTGCTGCCTTCGGGCCTCTGTCTCACTGAAGTAATCTTGTTGAAACCCAAAAGCTTGTAGAAATACCAGACTAAAAGCCGTTGCTGTAGACCAGGAAACGCCGGTGATAGCAAACTAAATAGATCGTCATCCCAAAGAAGCAGCCACAAAGAAGGGCCAGAAGATAATGCCAACTCCGAACAAACAGATAGAGGGACACAAACATCACAAGTTTTGGGCGGAGTTGTATCTGTTGAGGCAAAAACAGATGAGGATGCAGTTTCAAATTCAATCAATTAAGATAGGTATTTCAGGAATAATTAGTATGGGAATGGATGGAAGCAATTCTAGAGTTTCTGATATCTTATATAGCATAAATAGGAATGGTAGAAGGAGCTATTGTATATACCTGAATAGTAGACCCGCATATCGGTTAGCGTCAACAGTAGAGACAATGTATAATAGCGACCCAAAGGGATGGGAGGCAGCAAATAAACCTCCCATGTTTTCAAAGCTCTGAATACAGCATACAACTCTTGCTGATATGTACTCCATTTCTTCCTTGCATCACTTAGCTTCTCACTTCTGAAATGATCTTCGGTGTTGGCCATTCTCTGATAGCAGCAACTTTGGATTCATTCGATAGTGAGGCAAATTAGGAAGACTAGCACCAGGAATTAGATCAATTCGGTGCTGAATATCCCTCATGGGTGGCAATTGTTGAGGCTCTCAGGTAGCCTAATTCTCCTTTCGAACCGAGAAGCAGCTGATCTTGACCGTTGGGTCGACGTATAAATAGCCACGGGCACGCAAGGCCGGACCTCTATTTCTTCACCTGCCTCCCCTCCCACCTGGGCATGGCGACCTTCTCCATGGAGGTGTTCGACAACGAGGTCGTCATGTCTTATGTGCATATTGTGTATTGGGCCTACCTCCTAGTTCTTTGTATAGTTAAGGTACGTGGCCCATCTTTATATATTATATATACGTGCCTATGCACGAAAAGCAATACATCGTACAATTCACATATTTTACATGATATCAATTTTTAGGTTCTAACTCTAGCCTTCCGCTGTCGCCGCCACCGCCGCCGTCGCGCAGCCGCCGCCGCCGCCTGCGCGTCTTCCGCGCCAGCCGCCACTCTTCTCTGCCGCGCGCGCTATCCAGCGCCGCCAGCCTCACCTGATTCGCTCGCCAGCCGCGCGCGCTAGCCAGCAGCCCAGCACTGTCGCGCGCTCGCCCGCCCAGCCGCTAGCCCCGTCGCTCGTCCCGCACACATCAAACCCATCGAGTCGCTGCGTACCCGCGGCTGTAACTCCACGTGAAGACAAATCCAATCATCGAGTACTACTTCAGCCAGTACTACTTTCACCTGAAGCTACTCTTTGACCACTAATTACTAGTACGTGGCTAGTACTAGTTCATTAGTACGTTGCTGCGTGTATGGTCTGCAGCAGACCGCCCAACTACCTCGCCAGCTGCTGCCACCCGCGTCACTCAAATCTCCCGCTGCTGCCGTCTAACCGCGCCGATCGCCGCCGTTGGACCAGCAATGACGTCACCAGGACCGTTCGCCGCCGCCTCTGCCGTCCCGCCGCCGGCGCCCTACGCCGCGGCCCCACCGCCATACGGGGCGTCCGTCATCTACTACGTGCCCGTTTCTATGTATGGGAATCCTACATACGGGGCATATGGGACTCCGCCCGCATCCACGTACGGGTCTACGCCTACGTATGGGGTTTCATCCGCGTACGAGTCTCTCGGGTACTGGTGGGGGTCGTCAGCGGGCCCGCAGGTTTTTCCGGCAGGCCATCCGGCCTACCCGGCACTGTAGTTGCAGCCGGGGCTGTATGGAGCGTACCCACCGCCGCCGTTGAGCGGCGGCTACGGCTTCCCCATGGCGTCTCCGTCCCCCTCGCCGACCCTGCAGCTGGCGCCCACGGACCCGGTGCTCCTCACCGGGCTGCATGCCGCTCCTACGCCGAACAACTACACTGGAGGTGGTGATTGGTACATGGACACCGGTGCTACGGCTCACATGTTTGCTCATCCTGATAACCTTGACTCCTTCACTCCTGTCTCCACCGACCGCCGCATCATTGTCGGCGACGGTTCCACACTTCCTATCACACATGTTGGGCACACTTCTTTTCCTTCTACTTCTACTCCATTATCTTTGTCTAACATACTTGTGTCACCTCATCTTATTAAGAATCTCATTTATGTTCGTTGTTTCACTCGTGAAAATCTTGTTATCGTTGAATTTGACGAGCTTGGTTTTTGTGTCAAAGACGCTCGAACCAGGATGGTACTTCACCGATGTGACAGCCCCGACGAGCTCTATCCGATGCACTCACCTTCCTCCACCACCACCGTACCGGTTGCTCTCTCCGCTGGCATCGATCTCTGGCACGCTCGCTTGGGTCATCCCAACCCCGTCACACTTTGTCATATTCTTAGGAGTTTCAGTTTCAGTTGCAATAAGATCGAGGATCACACTTGTCATGCATGTCGAGTCGGCAAACATGTTCGCCTGCCGTTTAATAATTCCACCACCATTGCTTCTTTTCCTTTTCAGTTGATTCATAGCGATGTGTGGACTTCTCCGGTTCCCAGTAACTCGGGCTATTTATATTATCTGGTCATTCTTGATGATTATTCTCATTATGTATGGACTTTTCCTTTGCGCAGAAAGTCGGATGCACTCTCTACCTTGATGGACTTTTACTCCTATGTCCGCATGCAGTTTGGGCGTCCCATCCTTGCGCTTCAGACGGACAATGGAAAAGAGTTCGACAACCTCGCTTTCCGCACCTTTTTGTCGCATCATGGCACAGTTTTCCGCCTCACATGTCCATACACTTCACAGCAGAACGGTCGAGCCGAACGCGTCATTCGCACTCTGAATGACTGCTTTCGCACGCTTCTGTTTCATGCCAACGTGCCGCCTCATATCTGGCCGGACGCACTCGCCACTGCATCACTTCTTCTTAACATTAGACCCTGTCGCCCACGGTGGAACTATGCACCTCACCATCTTCTCTTTGGTACGCCCCCGTCTTATGACGACTTGCGTATTTTCGGGTGCCTTTGCTATCCCAGTACTGTCGACACTGCTTCTCACAAGCTTGCACCTCGATCCGTCGCTTGCATCTTCATCGGCTACCCCTCCAACTCCAAGGGATATCGGTGCTACGATCCCGTCTCCCATCGTGTGTTCACTTCCCGGCACGTTTACTTTGATGAGCATGTGTTTCCGTTTCACCAGGTACCCCCGGCTGTTCCTCCCGCCACTGGTGACGCTGGCTCCTCGACACCTCTCCCAGGGTGCTCGCGTGCCTCTCTTGGCCCGCCCCTTGGCTTTGAGGCGCGCCCCCCGCATGCGGCGCCTCCTACAGCCGCGGCGCTGGCGCCCCCGGCGACCCCGACGTTGGCGCCCGCGGCTCCTCCGGCGCCCGCGGCCCTCGCGGCTCCTCTGGCGCCCGCCCCCCCGCCCCCCCCGGCGCCCGCGGCATCCCCAGTGCCCGCGGCCCTTCCGGCGCCCCCGACATTGGTGCACGCGGCCGCCTCTACGCCACCGGCGCCCCCGGCCCCCTCGGCGCTTGTGGCCGGTCCGGTCACCCGCGCCCGTACGGGTGTTTTTCGCCCGAGCTCGCGCTATGCCTCGGATGACTACGTCCATGCGGCGTCCACCTCTGAGCTGTCACCATTGCCGTCCTCCGTTCGAGCCGCTCTTCGTGACCCGCTCTGGATGGCTGCGATGCAAGAGGAGTTTGACGCCCTGTTGCGCAACCGGACGTGGCAGCTTGTTCCCCGTCCCTGGCACGCCAACGTGATTACCGGGAAGTGGGTCTTTAAACACAAGCTCCGTCCTGATGGTACGCTTGATCGCTACAAAGCGCGATGGGTCGTTCGTGGCTTCCGACAGCGTGCTGGCATCGACTTCACCGACACCTTCGCTCCGGTCGTCAAGCCCGGCACGATACGCACGGTTCTCCACCTTGCGGTCTCCCGTGCTTGGCCGGTGCACCAGATGGACGTCTCCAACGCCTTCCTCCATGGTCACCTCAAGGAGCAGGTCTTCTGCCAGCAGCCCACCGGGTTTGTTGACCCAACGCTTCCCGACCACGTGTGCCTGCTTTCGCGGTCCTTGTACGGACTCAAGCAGGCTCCGCGCACTTGGTACCAGCGCATCGCGGCGTTTCTCCACCAGCTTGGGTTCCGCTCTACCCGCTCGGACGCCTCGCTCTTCGTCTATCATCAGGGCTCTGACACGGCCTACTTACTGCTCTATGTCGATGACATCATCCTGACGGCATGTACGACTGGTCTCCTCAGTCAGCTCACGGCTCGTCTTCGCGCTGAGTTTGCCATCAAGGACTTGGGTCCTTTGCACTACTTCCTCGGTGTCGAGGTGGTGCGCCGTCCGTCTGGCTTCTTCCTTCATCAGCGGAAGTACGCTCACGAGCTCCTTGAGCGCGCCGGCATGCTTAACTGCAAGCCCGCCGCTACGCCTGTTGATACGAAGGCCAAGCTTTCTGCCATGGATGGTTCTCCTGCATCGGATGCTGCTTTCTATCGGTCTATCGTTGGTGCTCTCCAGTACCTCACTCTGACTCGATCGGAGATACAGTATGCCGTGCAGCAGGTGTGTCTTCATATGCATGCTCCTCGAGACATTCATTGGGCTGCCGTCAAGCGGATTCTCCGCTATATCTGTGGCACTATGGATCTTGGCGTCACGCTTCATGCCTCCGCCGACACCGCCCTCACTGCCTACTCCGATGCAGACTGGACGGGCTGCCCTGACACTCGTCGCTCCACTTCGGGCTATTGTGTCTATCTTGGACCCTCACTCATCTCGTGGTCGTCCAAGCGGCAGCCTACGGTCTCTCGTTCCAGTGCTGAGGCTGAGTATCGTGCGGTGGCCAACGCCGTCGCCGAGTGTTCGTGGCTTCACCAGCTACTCCAGGAGCTCTCTTGCCTTGTTGACCGTGCCACAGTGGTCTACTGCGACAATGTCTCGGCGGTCTATCTCTCCGCTAACCCGGTGCATCATCGACGGACCAAGCATATTGAGTTGGATATTCATTTTGTTCGGGAACAGGTGGCCCTTGGCCATATTCGTGTTTTGCACGTCCCTACTTCCCAACAATTTGCCGATATCATGACCAAGGGCTTGCCTACGGCATCATTTGAGGAGTTCCGGTCCAGTCTTTGCGTCAGCCGAGGTGCCGCTTCGACTGCGGGGGGGGGGGGGTGCTGAGTATATTTGTTATGTGCATATTGTGTATTGGGCCTACCTCCTAGTTCCTTGTATAGTTGAGGTACGTGGCCCACCTTTGTACATCATATATACGTGCCTATGCACGAAGAGAAATACATCGTGCAATTCACATATTCTACAGTATCTAGCCGATCTTCATCGAACGAAAATGGAACTTGGTAACAAAAACACACTGCAATGCCATCCCCTCCACTCGTCGTGAACAAACGTTCATCACGCCCGACCAAGTGTCCGATGATCGATAGCATCATCCTCCTACTCGTCAACACCAATTTTAGTAAGGACATCAACAAGGGGAAAGCTGAGGAGGAATTATTCACATCGCTACCACTACCCCCAATGCACTGACGCTGGAGAAGTTGAAGACCCTACGAGACATGGACCGAGACACTTAGATCCAGGGTTGTTGGGTAACGCAGTAATTTCAAAAAAATTCCTACACACACAAGATCATGGTGATGCATAGCAACGAGAGGGGAGAGTATCGTCTACGTACCCTCATAGACCGTAAGCGGAAGCGTTATGATGTAGTCATACATCTTCACGATCGACCGATCCCAGCACCGAAGGTACGGTAGCTCTGCGATCTGCACACGTTCGGCTCGGTGACGTCCCGCAAACTCACGATCCAGTAGAGCTTCGTCAGCACGACGGCGTGATGATGGTGATGATGTTGCTACCGTTAGGGGGGTTTTGCCTCTCTTTCCCCCCCCCCTTCCCTAACCTCCTGGGCTGCTACCCTCTCTCTCCCCTAAGGCCCACTAAGGCCCAAGACTTCCTTGGGGGGTTCCGGTAACCCCTCCGGCACTCCGGTTTTCTCCGAAATCACCCGGAACACTTCCGGTGTCCGAATATAGCCGTCCAATATATCAATCTTTATATATCGACCATTTCGAGACTCGTAATTTCCGTGATCAAATCCGGGACTATGAACTACCTTCGGTACATCAAAACACATAAACTCATAATACCGATCGTCAGCGAACGATAAGCGTGCGGACCCTACAGGTTTGAGAACTATGTAGACATGACCGAGACTCATCTCCGGTCAATAACTAATAGCGGAACCTGGATGCTCATATTGGTTCCGACATATTCTATGAAGATCTTTATCGGTCAAACCTCATAACAACATACGTTGTTCCCTTTGTCATCGGTATGTTACTTGCCCGAGATTCGATCGTCGGTATCTCAATACCTAGTTCAATCTCGTTACCGGCAAGTCTCTTTACTCGTTCTGTAATGTTACATCCCGTAACTAACTCATTAGCTACATTGCTTGCAAGGCTTATTGTGATGTACATTACCGAGAGGGCCCATAGATACCTCTCCGACAATCAGAGTGACAAATCCCAATCTTGATCGATGCCAACTCAACAAACAACATTGGAGACACCTGTAGAGCACCTTTATAATCACTCAGTTACATTGTGATGTTTGGTAGCACACAAAGTGTTCCTCCGGTATTCAGGAGTTGCATGATCTCATAGTCATAGTAACATGTATAGTTATGAAGAAAGCAATAGCAACAAACTAAATGATCATCGTGCTAAGCTAACGGATGGGTCAAGTCAATCACATTATTCTTTAATGATGTGATCCCATTAATCAAATGACAGCTCATGTCTATGGTTAGGAAACATAACCATCATATTCTATATCTAAATAGGAGACCCCCACTACATGATTTCTCTCAACATGCAGCTATGCCACATGAGCAGGCCCACCCCTTCTCCCCACTAACTTGCAGTTATGCCACGTCATTTTTTTCTTTTACTTCTACAATCAACCGTAGATTTTCAGCCTGAATAGAGCTAAACATTTGTACCTTTCCAGCCTTAAAGGAACTAACTTCGTGGAAGCAAGCCCGTCCTTTGGCCCATTCAGCTGCAGCTCGCATCCATCTCTTCTCCACGGTTCGTCTGCCCCATTCTCATTTTTCAATGGCATCATGTGAAGCTCTTTGGCTTCTATCTCATTTACTCCAATTTTCCTTTCCTCTTCTACAAACCGACGGGAGGCCACCTATTCATTACCATATTATGCACTTTGTTTTCATGTTCATCTTCCAGCCACCTTCCGCTCGTGGTCCTGGATTACGACTCCTCCATACTCCTCGCCTCCTAGGCGCCCCGCCATGACCTAAAGACCTGCAACAGCACCTTGCCCTGCACTGAACTCCAAGGTAAGATGCATCATCTTTTCCCTTCTATTTTCTCCGGTTCTGAATTTCTCTTTAGACGCTGTGATGTCTAGCATCTCTCATATTAGCGGCTTTCTCTCTGTCATGTGAAATTTTTCAGCGGATTAACTCAAGATGGTATATCTGAGCGATATGCCATGATTTTGTGGTGGGTGGTTGTCCTGTTTATATAGCTTCTGTTTCTTCATCTGATCTAGGTCATCACTAACATTTCGGTCGTGCATTTTTGCCTATGTTATTTTGTTTGCAATCAGAGTGTTGGGGCTACTAGATGTCAATATTTTTTATATTCTCAAGTTCTGTTGATGAATAGCAGGTATTTAAGTTTTAACAGTAATGCCATTCCAGTCGTATGCAAGTTGCAAACATGTTTTTCTACTTCCTTTCAAGACGATGCAGCTAGCAGGGGTCAATATTTGGATCGTTGTTATACAAACTGCTAACACAATTTCTAACGTGTCACTTGAATCAGCTTATTTTACAATAGCAATGTGAACATTGATGGATGTATTCTATTCTGACAGGTGGTGGCCAATTTTGCTCCAGCTTCTCCTATAATTGGTCAACCAAGCATATATATTTGGTATGAACATTTGGTTGTTGTTCACATTTTTTCCTGCATGGATGTCGATCGAGGAATAGAGTCCACTCTATTGCAAACATATATTACTACTTATGTTAATGCCATCCTCTTTGCACGCAGCTCCATCCAAGACGCAATTCACTGTCAACACACCTATGTTAGAGTAATCATTAATGCCTTCCGGGTGTGCATCAGTCATCAAAAGGTAATGTATTTCTTTTTTACTGTGTGCATAGCTTATGTTAAGGATTATAGCTTGATTTCAAACAAATTGGTGGTGTAAGGTACCAAAAGCCTATTTCACAGTATACTTAGACCCGATAACTCAGGAGACTTTTTTCCAAATCAATATTGATGATATGAGATGAATGGACCTTCAACTTTTTTAGTTGAAGAGTATTGATGATAACGAAGGTGATATCCATTTGATTTATATTGAAATAAAATAGCATACGAAAAACCAACATATTTTAATTAGTATTAGAAGCTCTTCTGTCATTCTATCCAAGTTTTTTTTGCAGGAATCACATATCTGTTATATATATTTCCTGTTCTCGCACTTTTTACAATAATACATAACACTTTGTGTTAAGAAAACAGTAACACTTTTATTTCTCTCACATTTGTTTAAACTTTTTGTGATCATGGCTTCCCGCAGCAATGCGCAGGGTATCATCTAGTTGATTCGACGAGCTAGTCAAGTAGAGGCAAGCTAGTGACACTCTATTTGTCTATGTATTCACACATGTACTAAGTTTCCGGTTAATTCAATTCTAGCATGAATAATAAACATTTATCATGATATAAGGAAATATAAATAACAACTTTTTATTGCCTCTAGGGCATATTTCCTTCAGTCTCCCACTTGCACTAGAGTCAATAATCTAGATTACATTGTAATGATTCTAACACCCATGGAGTCTTGGTGCTGATCATGTTTCGCTCGTGAGCGAGGCTTAGTCAACGGGTCTACTATTGGAAATATGCCCTAGAGGCAATAATAAATTGGTTATTATTATATTTCCTTGTTCATGATAATCGTTTATTATCCATGCTAGAATTGTATTGATAGGAAACTCAGATACATGTGTGGATACATAGACAACACCATGTCCCTAGTAAGCCTCTAGTTGACTAGCTCTTTGATCAATAGATGGTTACGGTTTCCTGACCATGGACATTGGATGTCGTTGATAATGGGATCACATCATTAGGAGAATGATGTGATGGACAAGACCCAATCCTAAGCATAGCAATAGATCGTGTAGTTCGTATGCTAAAGCTTTTCTAATGTCAAGTATAGTTTCCTTAGACCATGAGATTGTGCAACTCCCGGATACCGTAGGAGTGCTTTGGGTGTGCCAAACGTCACAACGTAACTGGGTGGCTATAAAGGTACACTACGGGTATCTCCAAAAGTGTCTGTTGGGTTGGCACGAATCGAGACTGGGATTTGTCACTCCGTGTGACGGAGAGGTATCTCTGGGCCCACTCGGTAGGACATCATCATAATGTGCACAATGTGGTCAAGGAGTTGATCACGGGATGATGTGTTACGGAACGAGTAAAGAGACTTGCCGGTAACGAGATTGAACAAGGTATCGGGATACCGACGATCGAATCTCGGGCAAGTATCGTACCGCTAGACAAAGGGAATTGTATACGGGATTGATTAAGTCCTCGACATCGTGGTTCATCCGATGAGATCATCGTGGAACATGTGGGAGCCAACATGGGTATCCAAATCCCGCTGTTGGTTATTGACCGGAGAACGTCTCGGTCATGTCTGCATGTCTCCCGAACCCGTAGGGTCTACACACTTAAGGTTCGATGACGCTAGGGTTATAAAGGAAGTTTGTATGTGGTTACCAAATGTTGTTCGGAGTCCCGGATGAGATCCCGGACGTCACGAGGAGTTCCGGAATGGTCCGGAGGTAAAGATTTATATATGGGAAGTCCTGTTTTGGTCACCGGAAAGGTTTCGGGTTTTATCGGTAACGTACCGGGACCACCGGGAGGGTCCTGGGGGCCCACCAAGTGGGGCCACAAGCCCCGGAGGGCAGCATGGGCCAAGTGTGGAAGGGGACCAGCCCCAGGTGGGCTGGTGCGCCCTCCCACAAGGCCCAAGGCGCAAGGGAAGAGGAGAGGGGGCAAACCCTAAGGGCAGATGGGCCCTAAGGCCCATGCTCCCTGCGCCTCCCTCTCCTCCCCCTCTTGGCCGCCACCCAAAACCCATCTAGGGCTGCCGCCCCCTAAGGGTGGGAACCCTAGAGGGGGCGCAGCCCCCTCCCCTTCCCCTATATATACTTGGCCTAGGGGCTGCCCAATACACGCGATTTGATCTCTCTCATTGGTGCAGCCCTCCCTCTCTTTCTCCTCATATTCCGTGGTGCTTGGCGAAGCCCTGCTGGATTGCCACGCTCCTCCACCACCACCACGCCGTTGTGCTGCTGCTGGATGGAGTCTTCCTCAACCTCTCCCTCTCTCTCCTTGCTGGATCAAGGCATGTGAGACGTCACCGGGCTGTACGTGTGTTGAATGCGGAGGTGCCGTCCGTTCGGCACTTGGATCATCGGTGATTTGGATCACGACGAGTACGACTCCATCAACCCCGTTCTCTTGAACGCTTCCGCTTAGTGATCTACAAGGGTATGTAGATGCACTCTCCTTCCCCTCGTTGCTGGTCTCTCCATAGATAGATCTTGGTGACACGTAGGAAAATTTTGAATTTCTGCTACGTTCCCCAACAGTGGTATCAGAGCTAGGTCTATTGCGTGATTCTATGCACGAGTAGACCACAAAGTAGTTGTGGGCGTTGATATTGTTCAATATGCTTACCGTTACTAGTCCAATCTTGTTTCGACGGCATCGTGGGATGAAGCGGCCCTGACCAACCTTACACGTACGCTTACGTGAGACCGGTTCCACGGACTGACATGCACTAGTTGCATAAGGTGGCTGGCGGGTGTCTGTCTCTCCCACTTTAGTCGGATCGGATTCTATGAAAAGGGTCCTTATGAAGGGTAAATAGCAATTGGCATATCACATTGTGGTTTTGCGTAGGTAAGAAACGTTCTTGCTAGAAACCCATAGCAGCCACGTAAAACATGCAAACAACAATTAGAGGACGTCTAACTTGTTTTTGCAGGGTATGCTATGTGATGTGATATGGCCAAAAGGATGTGATGAATGATATATGTGATGTATGAGATTGATCATGTTCTTGTAATAGGAATCACGACTTGCATGTCGATGAGTATGACAACCGGCAGGAGCCATAGGAGTTGTCTTAATTTATTTATGACCTGCGTGTCAACATAAACGTCATGATATTACTTTACTTTATTGCTAACCGTTAGCTGTAGTAGTAGAAGTAATTGTTGGCGAGACAACTTCATGAAGACGGAGATCACGATGATGGAGATCATGATGATGGAGATCATGGTGTCATGCCGGTGACAAGATGATCATAGAGCCCCGAAGATGGAGATCAAAAGGAGCAATATGATATTGGCCATATCATGTCACTATTTGATTGCATGTGATGTTTATCATGTTTATACATCTTGTTTACTTAGAACGACGGTAGTAAATAAGATGATCCCTCATTAAAATTTCAAGAAAGTGTTCCCCCTAACTGTGCACCGTTGCGACAGTTCGTTGTTTCGAAGCACCACGTGATGATCGGGTGTGATAGATTCTAACATTCACATACAACGGGTGTAAGACAGATTTACACGCGCGAAACACTTAGGTTGACTTGACGAGCCTAGCATGTGTATCGACATGGCCTCAGAACACAGAAGACCGAAAGGTCGAGCATGAGTCATATAGAAGATACGATCAACATGAAGATGTTCACCAACGTTGACTAGTCCGTCTCACGTGATGATCGGACACGGCCTAGTTGACTCGGATCATGTAATCACTTAGATGACTAGAGGGATGTCTATCTGAGTGGGAGTTCATAAGATGAACTTAATTATCCCGAACATAGTCAAAAGGTCTTCGCAAATTATGTCGTAGCACACGCTTCAGTTCTACTGTTTAGATATGTTCCTAGAGAAAATTTAGTTGAAAGTTGTTAGTAGCAATTATGCGGACTAGGTCTGTAAACTGAGGATTGTCCTCATTGCTTCATAGAAGGCTTGTGTCCTTAATGCAGCGCTCAGTGTGCTGAACCTCGAACGTTGTCTGTGGATGTTGCGAACATCTGACATACACATTTTGATAACTACGTGATAGTTCAGTTAAACGGTTTAGAGTTGAGGCACCATAGACGATTTCAAAATGTTGCGGAACATATGAGATGTTTCAAGGGCTGAAATTGGGATTTCAGGCTCGTGCCCACGTCAAGAGGTATAAGACCTCCGATGATTTTCTTAACCTGCAAACTAAGGGAGAAAGGCTCAATTGTTGAGCTTGTGCTCAGATTGTCTGAGTACAATAATCGCTTGAATCGAGTGGGAGTTGATCTTCCAGATGAGATAGTGATGTTTCTCCGAAGTCATTACCACCAAGCTGCTAGAGCTTCGTGATGAACTATAATATATCAGGGACATATATGATGATCCTTGAGATATTCGCGATGTTTGACACCACAAAAGTAGAAATCAAGAAGGAGCATCAATTGTTGATGGTTGATGAAACCACTAGTTTCAAGAAGGGCAAGGGCAAGAAGGGATACTTCATGAAATGGCAATTGAGCTGCTGCTCTAGTGAAGAAACCCAAGGTTGAACCCAAACCCGAGACTAAGTGCTTCTGTAATAAGGGGAACAGCCACTGGAGCAGAATTACCCTAGATACTTGGTAGATGAGAAGGCTTGTAAGGTCGATAGAAGTATATTGGATATACATTGTGTTGATGTGTACTTTACTAGTACTCCTAGTAGCATCAGGGTATTAGATACCGGTTCGGTTGCTAAGTGTTAGTAACTCGAAATAAAAGCTACGGAATAAACGGAGACTAGCTAAAGGTGAGCTGACGATATGTGTTGGAAGTGTTTCCAATGTTGATGTGATCAAGCATCGCACGCTCCCTCTACCATCGAGATTGGTGTTAAACCTAAATAATTGTTATTTGGTGTTTGCGTTGAACATAGACATGATTGGATTATGTCTATCGCAATACGGTTATTCATTTAAGGAGAATAATGGTTACTCTGTTTATTTGAATAATACCTTCAATGGTCTTGCACCTAAAATGAATGGTTTATTGAATCTCGATCGTAGTGATACACATGTTCATGTCAAAAGATATAAGATAGTAATGATAGTACCACCTACTTGTGGCACTACCACGTAAGTCATATCGGTATAAAATGCATGAAGAAGCTCCATGTTGATGGATCTTTGGGCTCACTCGTTTTTGAAAAGTTTGAGACATGCGAACCATGTCTATTGGTATATATGCATGAAGAAACTCCATGCAAATGGACCGTTTGGACTCACTTGATTTTGAATCACTTGAGACATGCAAATCATACCACATGGGCAAGATGACTGAAAGCCTCGTTTTTCAGTAAAATGGAACTAGAAAGCAACTTGTTGGAAGTAATACATTTTGATGTGTGCAGTCCAATGAGTGCTGAGGCGTGTAGTGGATATCGTTATGTTCTTAGTTCACAGATGATTTGAGTAGATGTTGAGTATATTTACTTGATGAATCACAAGTCTGAATTATTGAAAGGTTCAAGTAATTTCAGGGTGAAGTTGAAAGATCGTCGTGACAAGAGGATAAAATATCTATGATATGATCATAGAGATGAATATCTGAATTACGAGTTTGGCACAGAATTAAGACATTGTGGAAATTGTTTCACAACTAATACAGCCTGGAACAGCATAGTGTGATGGTGTGTCCGAACATCATAACTGCACCCTATTGGATATGATGCATACCATGATGTCTCTTATCAAATTACCACGATAGTTTATGGGTTAGGCATTAGAGACAACCACATTCACTTTAAATAGGGCACCACGTAATTCCGATGAGATGACACCGTATGAACTATGGTTTAGAGAAAACCTAAGGTGACATTTCTTAAAAGTTTGGGGCTATGATGCTTATGTGAAAAAGTTTCAGGCTGATAGGCTCGAACCCAAAGCGGATAAATGCATCTTCATAGGACACCCAAAACAGTTGGGTATACCTCCTGTCTCAGATTCGAAAGCAATAAGGGATTGTTTCTAGAATCGGGTCCTTTCTCGAGGAAAAGTTTCTCTCGAAAGAATTGAGTGGGAGGATGGTGGAGACTTGATGAGGTTATTGAACCGTCTCTTCAACTAGTGTGTGGCAGGGCACAGGAAGTTGTTCCTGTGGCACCTACACCAATTGAAGTGGAAGCTTATGATAGTGATCATGAAACTTCAGATCAAGTCACTATCAAACCTCGTAGGATGACAAGGATGCGTACTACTTCAGAGTGGTACGTAATCCAGTCTTGGAAGTCATGTTGCTAGACAACAATGAACCTACGAGCTATGGAGAAGCGATGGTGGGCCCGGATTCCGATAAATGGCTCGAGGCCATAAAATCCGAGAGAGGATCCATGTATGAAAACAAAGTGTAGAATTTGGCAAAACGACTCGATGGTCGTAAGGCTGTTGAGTACATATGGATTTTAAAAGGAAGACAGACAATGATGGTAAGTGTCACCATTGAGAAAGCTCGACTTGTCGTTAAGATGTTTCCCGACAAGTTCAAGGAGGTGACTACGATGAGACTTTCTCACACATAGCGATGCTAAGAGTCTATTGGAATTATATTAGCGATTACTGGATTATTTAAGAAATCTTGCAGATAGGATGTCAAAACATTGTTTCCTCGATGATTTTCTTGAGGAAAGGTTGTATGTGATACAACCAGAAGGTTTTGTTAATCCTGAAAGATGCTGATAAGTATGCAAAGCTCCAGCAATCCTTCTAAGGACTGGAGTAAGCATCTTGGAGTTGGAATGTATGCTTTGATGAGATGATCAAAGATTTTGGGTGTATACAAAGTTTATGAGAAACTTGTATTTCCAAAGAAGTGAGTGGGAGCACTATAGAATTTCTGATGAGTATATGTTGTTGACATATTGTTGATCAGAAATGATGTAGAATTTCTGGAAAGCATACAGAGTTATTTGAAAAGTGTTTTTCAATGGAAAGCCTGGATTAAGCTACTTGAACATTGAGCATCAAGATCTATAAAGATAGATCAAAACGCTTAATGGTACTTTCAAATGAGCACATACCTTGACATGATCTTGAAGGTGTTCAAGATTGATCAGTCAAAGAAGGAGTTCTTGCCTGAGTTGTAAGGTATGAAGTTAAGACTTAAAGCTCGACCACGGCAGAATAAAGAGAAAGGACGAAGGACGTCCCCTATGCTTAAGACGTAGGCTCTACAGTATGCTATGCTGTGTACCGCACCTGAAGTGTGCCTTGCCATGAATCAGTCAAGGGGTACAAGTGTGATCCAAGAATAGATCACATGACAGCGGTCAAAGTTATCCTTAGTAACTAGTGGACTAAGGAATTTTCTCGATTATGGAGGTGGTAAAAGAGTTCGTCGTAAAGGGTTACGCCGATGCAAACTTTGACACTAATCCAGATTATTCTGAATAGTAAAATGGATTCATATAGTAGAACAGTTATTTGGATTAGCTCCAAATAGAGCGTGGTTGCTGCATCTAGGGGATGACATAGAGATTTGCGAAGTACATACGGATCTGAAAGGTTCAGACCGTTGACTATAACCTCTCTCACAAGCATAACATGATCAAACCCAAAACTTATCGAGTGTTAATCACATGGTAAATGTGAACTAGATTATTGACTCTAGTAAACTCTTGGGTGTTAGTCACATGGCGATGTGACCTATGAGTGTTAATCATATGGCGATCTGAACTAGATTATTGACTCTAGTGAAAGTGGGAGACTGTTGGAAATATGCCCTAGAGGCAATAATAAATTGGTTATTATTATATTTCCTTGTTCATGATAATCGTTTATTATCCATGCTAGAATTGTATTGATAGGAAACTCAGATGCATGTGTGGATACATAGACAACACCATGTCCCTAGTAAGCCTCTAGTTGACTAGCTCGTTGATCAATAGATGGTTACGGTTTCCTGACCATGGACATTGGATGTCATTGATAACGGGATCACATCATTAGGAGAATGATGTGATGGACAAGACCCAATCCTAAGCATAGCAATAGATCGTGTAGTTCGTATGCTAAAGCTTTTCTAATGTCAAGTATAGTTTCCTTATACCATGAGATTGTGCAACTCCCGGATACCGTAGGAGTGCTTTGGGTGTGCCAAACGTCACAACGTAACTGGGTGGCTATAAAGGTACACTACGGGTATCTCCAAAAGTGTCTGTTGGGTTGGCACGAATCGAGACTGGGATTTGTCACTCCGTGTGACGGAGAGGTATCTCTGGGCCCACTCGGTAGGACATCATCATAATGTGCACAATGTGGTCAAGGAGTTGATCACGGGATGATGTGTTACGGAACGAGTAAAGAGACTTGCCGGTAACGAGATTGAACAAGGTATCGGGATACCGACGATCGAATCTCAGGCAAGTATCGTACCGCTAGACAAAGGGAATTGTATACGGGATTGATTAAGTCCTCGACATCGTGGTTCATCCGATGAGATCATCGTGGAACATGTGGGAGCCAACATGGGTATCCAAATCCCGCTGTTGGTTATTGACCGGAGAACGTCTCGGTCATGTTTGCATGTCTCCCGAACCCGTAGGGTCTACACACTTAAGGTTCGATGACGCTAGGGTTATAAAGGAAGTTTGTATGTGGTTACCAAATGTTGTTCAGAGTCCCGGATGAGATCCCGGACGTCACGAGGAGTTCCGGAATGGTCCGGAGGTAAAGATTTATATATGGGAAGTCCTGTTTTGGTCACCGGAAAGGTTTCGGGTTTTATCGGTAACGTACCGGGACCACCGGGAGGGTCCCGGGGGCCCACCAAGTGGGGCCACAAGCCCCGGAGGGCAGCATGGGCCAAGTGTGGAAGGGTACCAGCCCCAGGTGGGCTGGTGCACCCTCCCACAAGGCCCAAGGCGCAAGGGAAGAGGAGAGGGGGAAAACCCTAAGGGCAGATGGGCCCTAAGGCCCATGCTCCCTGCGCCTCCCTCTCCTCCCCCTCTTGGCCGCCACCCAAAACCCATCTAGGGCTGCCGCCCCCTAGGGGTGGGAACCCTAGAGGGGGCGCAGCCCCCTCCCCTTCCCCTATATATACTTGGCCTAGGGGCTGCCCAATACACGCGATTTGATCTCTCTCATTGGTGCAGCCCTCCCTCTCTTTCTCCTCATATTCCGTGGTGCTTGGCGAAGCCCTGCTGGATTGCCACGCTCCTCCACCACCACCACGCCGTTGTGCTGCTGCTAGATGGAGTCTTCCTCAACCTCTCCCTCTCTCCTTGCTGGATCAAGGCATGGGAGACGTCACCGGGCTGTACATGTGTTGAACGCGGAGGTGCCGTCCGTTCGGCACTTGGATCATCGGTGATTTGGATCACGACGAGTACGACTCCATCAACCCCGTTTTCTTGAACGCTTCCGCTTAGCAATCTACAAGGGTATGTAGATGCACTCTCCTTCCCCTCGTTGCTGGTCTCTCCATAGATAGATCTTGGTGACACGTAGGAAAATTTTGAATTTCTGCTACGTTCCCCAACATCTGCAACATTCAGATCCGTATGTATCTTGTAAATCTCTATGTCTCCCTTATTGACTTGATCGCGGATGAAATTGAAGCATCTCTTCATGTGCTTGGTTCTCTTGTGAAATCTGGATTCCTTTGCCAAGGCAATTACACCAGTATTGTCACAAAATATTTTCATTGGACCCAATGCACTAGGTATGACACCTAGATCGGATATGAACTCCTTCATCCGGACTCCTTCATTTGCTGCTTCCGAAGAAGCTACGTATTCCGGTTCACATGTAGATCCCACCACAACGCTCTGCTTGGAAATGCACCAACTGACAGCTCCACCATGTAATAAAAATACATATACGGTTTGTGACTTAGAGTCATCTGGATCAGTGTCAAAGTTTGCATCGACGTAACCGTTTACGACGAGCTCTTTGTCATCTCCATATACAAGAAACATATCCTTAGTCCTTTTCAGGTATTTCAGGATGTTCTTGACCGCTGTCCAGTGGTCCACTCCTGAATTACTTTGGTACCTCCATGCTAAACTTATAGCAAGGCACACATCAGGTCTGGTACACAACATTGCATACATGATAGAGCCTATGGCTGAAGCATAGGGAACACCTTTCATTTACTCTCTATCTTCTGCAGTGGTCGGGCATTGAGTCTGACTCAACTTCACACCTTGTAATAAGGGAACACCTTTGCCTAATCCATTTTGAACTTCTTCAAAACTTTATCAAGGTATGTGCTTTGTGAAAGTCTAATCAAGCGTCTTGATCTATCTCTATAGATCTTGATGCCCAATATATAAGCAGCTTCATTGAGGTCTTTCATTGAAACATTCTTATTCAAGTATCCTTTATTCCTTTTATGCTATTCAGAAATTCAGTATCATTTCCGATCAACAATATGTCATCTACATATAATATCAGAAATGCTATGGAGCTCCCACTCACTTTTTTATAAATACAGGTTTCTCCAAAAGTCTGTACAAAACCATATGATTTGATCACACTATCAAAGCGTATATTCCAACTCCGAGAGGCTTGCACTAGTCCATAAATGGATCGCTGGAGCTTGCACACTTTGTTAGCACCTTTTGGATCAATAAAACCTTCTGGTTGCGTCATATACAACTCTTCTTTAAGGTATCCATTAAGGAATGCAGTTTTGACATCCATTTGCCAAATTTCATAATCATAAAATGCGGCAATTGCTAACTTGATTCGGACGGACTTAAGCATCGCTACAGGTGAGAAGGTCTCATCTTCGTCAACTCCTTGAACTTGTCGAAAACCTTTTGCAACAAGTCAAGCTTTGTAGACAGTAACATTACCGCCGCGTCAGTCTTCTTCTTGAAGATCCATTTATTTTCTATGGCCTGCCGATCAACGGGCAAGTCAACCAAAGTCCATACTTTGTTCTCATACATGGATCCCATCTCAGATTTCATGGCCTCAATCCATTTTGCGGAATCTGGGCTCATCATCGCTTCCTCATAGTTCATAGGTTCGTCATGGTCAAGTAACATGACTTCCAGAACAGGATTACCTTACCACTATGGTGCGGATCTTACTCTGGTTGACCTACGAGGTTCGGTAGTAACTTGATCAGAAGTTTCATGATCATTATCATTAGCTTCCTCACTTACTGGTGTAGGAATCACTGGAACTGATTTCGGTGATGAACTACTTTCCAATAAGGGAGAAGGTACAATTACCTCGTCAAGTTCTACTTTCCTCCCACTCACTTCTTTCGAGAAAAACTCCTTCTCTAGAAAGGATCCATTCTTAGCAACAAATATCTTGCCTTCGGATCTGTGATAGAAGGTGTACCCAACAGTCTCCTTTGGGTATCCTATGAAGACACATTTCTCCGATTTGGGTTCGAGCTTATCAGGTTGAAGCTTTTTCACATAAGCATCGCAACCTCAAACTTTAAGAAACGACAACTTGGGTTTCTGGCCAAACCACAGTTCATAAGCTGTCGTCTCGACGGATTTAGATGGTGCCCTATTTAACGTGAATGCAGCTGTCTCTAAAGCGTAACCCCAAAACAATAGCGGTAAATCAGTGAGAGACATCATAGATCGCACCATATCTAGTAAAGTATGATTACGACGTTCGGACACACCATTACGCTGTGGTGTTCCATGTGGCGTGAGTTGCGAAAGTATTCCGCATTGTTTGAAATGAAGTCCAAACTCATAACTCAAATATTGACCTCCATGATGAGATCATAGAAACTTGATTTTCTTGTTACGATAATTTTCCACTTCACAGCGAACTTTTCAAATGTTTCAGACTTATGTTTCATCAAGTAGATATACCCATATCTGCTCAAATCATCCGTGAAGGTGAGAAAATAACGATATCCGCCGCGAGCTTCAATGTTCATTGGACCACATACATCAGTATGTATGATTTCCAATAACTCTGTTGCTCGCTCCATTGTTCCGGAGAAAGGAGTTTTAGTCATCTTGCCCATGAGGCATGGTTCGCATGTACCAAGTGATTCATAATTAAGTGATTTCAGAAGTCCATCAGAATGGAGTTTCTTCATGCGCTTTACACCAATATGACCTAAACGGCAGTGCCACAAATAAGGTGCACTATCATTATCAACTCTGCATCTTTTGACTTCAATACTATGAACATGTGTATCATTACTATCAAGATTTAGTAAGAATAGACCACTCATACCTTGAAATTTAGTGAGAGATCATCTTATAATACTACCGCCGAACTAAGCTAAATAAGATGCATAAAGGATAAACATCACATGCAATCAATATAAGTGATATGATATGGCCATCATCATCTTGTGCCATTGATCTCCATCTCCAAAGCACCGTCATGATCACCATCGTCACCGGCTTGACACCTTGATCTCCATCGAAGCATCGTTTTCGTCTCGCCAACTATTGCTTCTACGACTATCGCTGCCGCTTAGTGATAAAGTAAAGCAATTACATGGCGATTGCATTTCATACAATAAAGCGACAACCATATGGCTCCTGTGAGTTGCCGATAACTGTGTTACAAAACATGATCATCTCATACAATAAAATTTAGCATCATGTCTTGACCATATCACATCACAACATGCCCTGCAAAAATAAGTTAGACGTCCTCTATTTTGTTGTTGTAAGTTTTACGTGGCTGCTACAGGCTGAGCAGGAACCGTTCTTACCTACGCATCAAAAACCACAACGTGGTATAGTGATTGCTTTTTGATCTTCAGAAAGAACTCAATTCATTGAATCCGATTTAACTAAAGTTGGAGAAACTGACACCCATCAGCCACCTGTGTGCGAAGCACGTTGGTAGAACCAGTCTCGCGTAAGCGTACGCATAATGTCGGTCTAGGCCGCTTCATCCAACAATGCGGCCGAATCAAGAATCAACTAGCGACAGCAAGCAATATGTATATACCCACGCCCATAACTCCTTTGTGTTCTACTCGTGCATATAACATCTACGCATAAACCTAGCTCTGATGCCACTGTTGGGTAACGCAATAATTTCAAAAAATTCTACGCACACGCAAGATCATGGTCATGCATAGCAACGAGAGGGGAGAGTATCGTCTACGTACCCTCATAGACCGTAAGCGGAAGCGTTATGACAACGCGGTTGATGTAGTCGTACGTCTTCATGATCGTTCGATCCCAGCACCGAAGGCACGTCACCTCCGCGACCTGCGCACGTTCGGCTCGGTGACATCCCGCGAACTCACGATCCAGTAGAGCTTCGAGGGAGAGCTTCTTCAGCACGATGGCGTGATGACGGTAATGATGTTGCTACCAAAACAGGGCTTCGCCTAAGCATCGTTACGATATGACCGAGGTGGATTATGGTGAAGGGGGGCACCGCACCCGGCTTGAAACAATCAACTTGTGTGTTCTAGGGCCCCCCTGCCCCCGTATATAAAGGAGCAAGGGGGAGGCCGGCCGACCCTAGCGGCGCCCAAGGAGAGGAGGAATCCTCCTCCTAGCAGGAGTAGGATTCATCCTTTCCTAGTCCTACTAGGAAGGAGGAAGGGGGAAGGAAAGAGAGGAAGAGGGAGAGGGAAAGAAGGGCCACGCCCCCGCCCCCTAGTCCTATTCAGCCTCACCTTGGGGGCGGGGGCACCACCTCCTGGGCTGCTGCCCTCTCTCTCCCCTAAGGCCCACTAAGGCCCAATACTTCCCCGAGGGGTTCCGGTAACCCCTCCGGCACTCCGGTTTTCTTCGAAATCACCCGGAACACTTCCGGTGTCCGAATATATGAAGGAGATATGCCCTAGAGGCAATAATAAAGTTATTATTTATTTCCTTATATCATAATAAATGTTTATTATTCATGCTAGAATTGTATTAACCGGAAACATAATAAATGTGTGAATACATAGACAAACAGAGTGTCACTAGTATGCCTCTACTTGACTAGCTCGTTGATCAAAGATGGTTATGTTTCCTAACCATAGACATGAGTTTTCATTTGATTAACAGGATCACATCATTAGGAGAATGATGTGATTGACTTGACCCATTCCGTTTAGCTTAGCACTTGATCGTTTAGTTTGTTGCTATTGCTTTCTTCATGACTTATACATGTTCCTATGACTATGAGATTATGCAACTCCCGTTTACCAGAGGAACACTTTGTGTGCCACCAAACGTCACAACGTAACTGGGTGATTATAAAGGTGCTCTATAGGTGTCTCCAAAGGTACTTGTTGGGTTGGCGTATTTCAAGATTAGGATTTGTCACTCCGATTGGCGGAGAGGTATCTCTAGGCCCACTCGGTAATGCACATCACTATAAGCCTTGCAAGCATTGCAACTAATGAGTTAGTTGCGGGATGATGTGTTACAGAACGAGTAAAGAGACTTGTCGGTAACGAGATTGAACTAGGTATTGAGATACCAACGATCGAATCTCGGGCAAGTAACATACCGATGACAAAGGGAACAACGTATGTTGTTATGCGGTTTGACCGATAAAGATCTTCATAGAATATGTAGGGGCCAATATGGGCATCCAGGTTCCGCTATTGGTTATTGACTGGAGACATGTCTCGGTCATGTCTACATAGTTCTCGAACCCGTATGGTCCGCACGCTTAAAGTTCGATGACGGTTATATTATGAGTTTATGTGTTTTGATGTACCGAAGGAGTTCGGAGTCCCAGATGAGATCGGGGATATGACGAGGAGTCTCGAAATGGTCAAGACGTAAAGATCAATATATTGGACGACTATATTCGGACATCGGAAAGGTTCCGAGTGATTCAGGTATTTTCAGGAGTACCGGGGAGTTACGGGAATTCGTATTGGGCCTTAATGGGCCATACGGGAAAGGAGAGAAAGGCCTCAAAGGCTGGCCGCACCCCTCCCCATGGGATGCTCCGAATTGGACTAGGGAGGGGGCACCCCCTTCCTTCCTTCTCCTTTTCCCTTCCTTTCCTTCCCTCCTACTCCTAGAACTTGGAAGGGCTCCTAGTTCTACTAGGAAAGGGGGAATCCTACTCCCATCGGGAGTAGGACTCCCCTAGGGCACGCCATAGAGAGGGCCGGCCCTCCCCCTCCTCCACTCCTTTATATACAGGGGCAGGGGGCACCCCAAAGACACAACAATTGATCCTTTGGATCTCTTAACCGTGTGTGGTGCCCCTCTCCACCATAATCCACCTCGGTCATATCATAGCGGTGCTTAGGCGAAGCCCTGCGTCGGTAGAACATCATCATAGTCAACACGCCGTCGTGCTGACGGAACTCTCCCTCAAAGCTCGGCTGGATTGGAGTTCGAGGGACGTCATCGAGTTGAACGTGTGCAGAACTCGGAGGTGCTGTGCGTTCGGTACTTGATCGGTCGAATCGTGAAGACGTACGACTACATCAACGGCGTTGTGCTAACGCTTCCGCTTTCGGTCTACGAGGGTACGTGGACAACACTCTCCCCTCTCGTTGCTATGCATCACCATGATCTTGCGTGTGCGTAGGGAAATTTTTGAAATTACTACATTCCCCAATAGTGGCATCCGAGCCAGGTTTTATGCGTAGATGTCATATGCACGAGTAGAACACAAGTGAGTTGTGGGCGATACAAGTCATACTACTTACCAGCATGTCATACTTTGGTTTGGCAGTACTGTTGGATGAAGTGGCCGGACCGATGTTACGCGTACGCTTACGCGAGACTGGTTCTACCGACGTGCTTTGCACATAGGTGGCTGAAGGGTGTCAGGTTCTCCAACTTTAGTTGAACCGAGTGTGGCTACGCCCGGTCCTTGCGAAGGTTAAAACATCATCAACTTGACAAACTATCGCTGTGGTTTTGATGCATAGGTAAGAACGGTTCTTGCTAAGCCCGTAGCAGCCACGTAAAACTTGCAACAACAAAGTAGAGGATGTCTAACTTGTTTTTGCAGGGCATGTTGTGATGTGATATGGTCAAGACATGATGCTAAATTTTATTGTATGAGATGATCATGTTTTGTAACCGAGTTATCAGCAACTGGCAGGAGCCATATGGTTGTCGCTTTATTGTATGCAATGCAATCGCCCTGTAATGCTTTACTTTATCACTAAGCGGTAGCGATAGTCGTACAAGCATAAGATTGGCGAAACGACAACGATGCTACGATGGAGATCAAGGTGTCGCGCCAGTGACGATGGTGGTCATGGAGGTGCTTCAGAGATGGAGATCACAAGCACAAGATGATGATGGCCATATCATATCACTTATATTGATTGCATGTGATGTTTATCTTTTATACATATTATCTTGCTTTGATTAACGGTAGCATTATAAGATGATACCTCACTAAATTATCAAAGTATAAGTGTTCTCCCTGAGTATGCACCGTTGCGAAAGTTCTTCGTGCTGAGACACCACGTGATGATCGGGTGTGATAGGCTGTATGTTCAAATACAATGGGTGCAAAACAGTTGCACATGCGGAATACTCAGGTTAAACTTGACGAGCCTAGCATATAAAAGATATGGCCTCGGAACACGGAGACCGAAAGGTCGAGCATGAATCATATAGTAGATATGATCAACATAGTGATGTTCACCATTGAAACTACTCCATCTCACGTGATGATCGGACATGGTTTAGTTGATATGGATCACGTGATCACTTAGAAGATTAGAGGGATGTCTGTGTAAGTGGGAGTTCTTAAGTGATATGATTAATTGAACTTTAATTTATCATGAACTTAGTCCTGGTAGTGTTAGCATAGCTATGTTGTAGATCAATAGCTTGCGATGTTCCTCCCAGTTTATTGTGTTCCCAGAGAAAAATTATGTTGAAAAATGTTAGTAGCAATGATGCGGATTGGATCCGTGATCTGAGGATTATCCGCATTGCTGTACAGAAGAATTATGTCTTTGATGCACCGCTAGGTGACAAACCTATTGCAGGAGTAGATGCAGACATTATGAATGTTTGGCTAGTTAAATATGATGACTACTTGATAGTTTAGTGCACCATGCTTAACGGCTTAGAATCGGGACTTCAAAGACGTTTTGAATGTCATGGACCGTATGAGATGTTCCAGGAGTTGAAGTTAATATTTCAAGCAAATACCTGAGTTGAGAGATATGAAGTCTCCAACAAGTTCTATAGCTAAAAAGATGGAGGAGAATAGCTCAAGCAGTGAGCATGTACTTAGATTGTCTGGATACTACAATCGCTTGAATCAAGTGGGAATTAATCTTCCAGATAAGATAGTGATTGACAGAATTCTCTAGTCACCATCACCAAGTTAGTAGAACTTCGTGATGAACTATGATATGCAAGGGATAACGAAAACGATTCGCAAGATCTTCGTAATGCTGAAATCAACGAAGGTAGTAATCAAGAAAAATATCAAGTGTTGATGGTAGACAAGACCACTAGTTTCAAGAAAAGGGCAAAGGGAAGAAGGGGAACTTCAAGAAGAATGGCAAGCAAGTTGCTGCTCAAGTGAAGAAGCCCAAGTCTGGTCCTAAGCCTGAGACTAAGTGCTTCTACTGCAAAGGGACTGGTCACTGGAAGCGGAACTGCCCCAAGTATTTGGCGGATAAGAAGGATGGCAAAGTGAACAAAGGTATATTTGATATACAGATTATTGATGTGTATTTTACTAGTGTTCGTAGCAACCCCTCGGTATTTGATACTGGTTCAGCTGCTAAGAGTAGTAACTCGAAACAGGAGTTGCAGAATGAACAGAGACTAGTTAAGGGTGAAGTGACGATGTGTGTTGGAAGTGGTTCCAAGATTGATATGATCATCATCGCACACTCCCTATACTTTCGGAATTAGTGTTGAACCTAAATAAGTGTTATTTGGTGTTTGCGTTGAGCATGAATATGATTTGATCATGTTTATTGCAATACAGTTATTCATTTAAGTAAGAGAATAAATTGTTGTTCTGTTTACATGAATAAAACCTTATATGGTTACACACCCAATGAAAATGGTTCGTTGGATCTCGATCATAGTGATACACATATTCATAATATTGAAACCAAAAGATGTAAAATTAATAATGATAGTGCAACTTATTTGTGGCACTGCCGTTTAGGTCATATTGGTGTAAAGCGCATGAAGAAACTCCATGCTGATGGACTTTTGGAATCACTTGATTATGAATCACTTGATGCTTGCGAACCATGCCTCATGGGCAAGATGACTAAGACTCCGTTCTCCGGAACAATGGAGCGAGCAACTGACTTATTGGAAATAATACATACTGATGTATGTGGTCCGATGAGTGTTAAGGCTCACGGCAAGTATCGTTATCTTCTGACCTTCACGGATGATTTGAGCAGATATGGGTATATCTACTTAATGAAACACAAGTCTGAAACAGTTGAAAAGTTCAAAGAATTTCAGAGTGAAGTGTAGAATCATTGTAACAAAAATAAAAGTTTCTACGATATGATCGCAGAAGTAAAATATTTGAGTTACGAGTTTGGCCTTCAGTTAAAACAACTAGATGATACCCCGCACGTTGCTGCGGGAATTGGTTGCAAAATATTTTAGTCAAATTTGGTTGTATGAAACTTGTATATTTAGATTTATAATATGAACCGAAAGTTAAATAAAAACAGATATTCCTAATCATTTGATTATTGTACAGTTGTACAATCATTATTGAATATAATTTTTATAAAACGACGATTTTTACCAATGAATGCTAGTTGAAATGGATGTTTTCCCATGCATGGTTGCATATGGAGTTGGTATATTCTCATGTTAAAAGAAATATAGGTAACGGTGATCAACTATTTGAATGAGACACGTGCGTTGTTAAGGAGAATTTTTTGTGCATACCATGATAGTTTCGATAAAATAGATGTGATGTGGTAGATCATACACACTCAAAAAGGTGTGTAAGGCGAGAATAGATATGTATATAGGACTGGATAAAATGACCTATCATCAATGACATATTTACAATAGGACTATATATATTGCAGAAATCACGTAATGCAGTGACAATTGAAAAATTACAAAACATATATAATTTATTCAGTGCTCTGTCGCAATCATGCTTAATTCAATGGGATTTCTCATACTTAAAAATTAGATTTTCCTCATGTGCTAAACTATTAACGTAATGGTCTAGTAATTAACCCCCGCAGCCGAGGACTGTATATGATTGAAACCATAACATCCGAGGCACAATATGGCAATATCGCTAGCTATTCGCTTTACCAGCAAAGAACCATTATTGGTAGTAAAAATGATTTACATACTCACTCATATTAAATTAGTTGGCATACATTCTAGTCGAGATGACCATTTCACCTGCACATCTGATTCCTACCATGCTAGCTTTACAGCTTGAACATCACAGCTGAATTGGATGCAGGTATACCTAATGGACTTACCTGGAACGTGAGGCTCAGACCAATGAGCTCCTCCCGCGGCAGAATACCACAATAATAGTATTACCTTAATTTACATTATGCTCAATAATTTGGCTGAAAAATGGATCATGCTCATAGAGATTATTTTAGGTGAGACCGTGAGAGATCATTTACCTACCTCATGATTTGTAACGAATTCAACATGCCTTTGATTTATGTACTGTGATAGGTTGGGAGACTTACAATGACACAGCCGTACCATTACCATAGAGATCCTTTGTAGGCGCCAATGCTCGATAGGGCAGCTACCAGCGGTGGCTGATTTGACAGACCGGTAGGCGGTGACAGCCCCCCAATTATGGCTGTCGTTCTCGCTGTAGATCGCCCAAGTCTGCAACAAAAACTTGTCCCCGGAGGTGCGATGTCTTTGGCCCGTCCTTGCAGCTGCGCTCGACGGCGGCCTCCCTCGTGGTGGTCGAGGACGCCACGGTCACCGTCTTGTGCCTGGATAGCCGTGCGAGCACGGCAGGCTCAATCTTCACATCTACCAGATCGACCAGGCCTACTGGCCACGACCAAGCGCACCCAGCTGGAGCTTAGGCAGTAAGTCAATGGTGCCCTGCTTGCGGGGATGTCCTTCAACCGCGCATGTGCCTCAACCTGGTATTGCACGCCGCCGGATCATGCTCAACAACCTTCAATGTCAGGCATCGGTGTTGGTCACGCAAATACAGTCAGAAAAGTAAGATCACTCTGCAGGACGAAGAGAAACTATAATCCTACCTATTATATACTATTACACCAGAAGACGAAGAGAAAGGTGTAGTGGCGAAGTTGAAGATGAAAGGAATTTGCAATCGACCGAAAGAAAACTCTAGATCTGCCCGGTAGATAAAAAAAGCTTTTGTGGAGTTATATGAAGAAAAGAAAATGGCAGGTCGCTTCGATGCCTACTCCATGATTTGCTAGTTTATTATTTGGATGACATGGCAGATTTGTTAATTAAAAGATGCCTTTTTTTGATGAGGGCGCACATGCATGGGTGTTACTATTGGAGGGGACCATGCATGGCTGTTACGGTTGGAAAAGTGCAAGAGAATCGCTGATGTGGCATGTGTGATGATGTGGATGGGTTGCATGTTGAGATAAATCAAGTAGTGGGGATGAATCTCTTAGGTATATAGGATGTGAAATAATTTCACTACTCACACCACCTGGAACACCACAGTGTAATGGTGTGTCTGAACATCATAACCGTACTTTATTAGATATGGTGCGATCTATGATGTCTCTTACCAATTTACCACTATCATTTTGGGGTTATGCATTAGAGACAGCTACATTCACGTTAAATAGGGCACCAACTAAATCCGTTGAAACGACACCGTATGAACTATGGTTTGGCAAGAAACCTAAGCTGTCATTTCTTAAAGTTTGAGGTTGCAATGCTTATGTGAAAAAGTTTCAACCTGATAAGCTCAAACCCAAATCGGAGAAGTACGTCTTCATAGGATACCCAAAAGAAAATGTTGGGTACACCTTCTATCACAGATCCGAAGGCAAGATATTCGTTGCTGAGAATGGATCCTTTCTAGAGAAGGAGTTTCTCTCGAAAGAAGTGAGTGGGAGGAAAGTAGAACTTGATGAGGTAACTGTACCTACTCCCTTATTGGAAAGTAGTTCATCACAAAAATCTGTTCCTGTGACTACTACACCAATTAATGAGGAAGCTAATGATGATGATCATGTAACTTCAGATCAAGTTACTACCGAACCTCGTAGGTAAAACAGAGTGAGATCCGCACCAGAGTGGTACGGTAATCCTATTCTAGAGGTCATGTTAGTTGACCATGACGAACCTACGAACTATGAGGAAGTGATGATGAGCCCAGATTCCGCGAAATGGCTTGAGGCCATGAAATATGAGATGGGATCCATGTATGAGAACAAAGTGTGGACTTTGGTTGAATTGCCCGTTGATCGGCAAGCAATTGAGATTAAATGGATCTTCAAGAGGAAGACGGACGCTGATAGTAGTGTTACTATCTACAAAGCTAGAATTGTCGCAAAAGGTTTTCGACAAGTTCAAGGTGTTGACTACGATGAGAGTTTCTCACTCGTATCTATGCTTAAGTCTATCTGAATCATGTTAGCAATTGCCACATTTTATGAAATTTGGCAAATGGATAAACAAAACTACGTTCCTTAATAGATTTATTAAAGAAGAGTTGTATATGATGCAACAAGAAAGTTTTGTCAATCCTAAAGGTGCTAACAAAATATGCAAGCTCTAGCGATCCATCTATGGACTGGTGCAAGCATCTCGGAGTTGGAATATACGCTTTGATAAGTTGATCAAAGCATATAGTTTTATACAGACTTGTGATGAAGCCTGTATTTACAAGAAAGTGAGTGGGAGCACTACAACATTTCTGATAAGTATATGTGAATGACATATTGTTGATCGGAGATAATGTAGAATTATTCTACAAAGCATAAAGGAATGTTTGAAAGGAGTTTTTCAAAGAAAGACCTCGATGAAGCTGCTTACATATTGAGCATCAAGATCTATAGAGATAGATCAAGATGCTTGATAAGTTTTTCAATGAGTACATACATTGACAAGAATTTGAAGTAGTTCAAAATGGAACAGTCAAAAAAAGAGTTCTTGCCTGTGTTACAAGGTGTGAAGTTGAGTAAGACTCAAAACCCAACCACGGCAGAAGATAGAGAGAGAATGAAAGTCATTCTCTATGCCTCAGCCATAGGTTCTATAAAGTATGTCATACTGTGTACCAGACCTATTGTATACCCTGCCCTGAGTTTGGCAAGGGAGTACAATAGTGATCTAGGAGTAGATCACTAGACATTGGTCAAAATTATCCTTAGTGGAATAAGGATATGTTTCTCGATTATGGAGGTGACAAAAGGTTCATCGTAAAGGGTTACGTCGATGCAAGTTTTGACATTGATCCAGATGACTCTAAGTCTCAATCTGGATACATATTGAAAGTGGGAGAAATTAGCTAGAGTAGCTCCGTGCAGAGCATTGTTGACATAGAAATTTGCAAAATACATACGGATCTGAATGTGGCAGACCCGTTGACTAAACTTCCCTCACAAGGAAAACATGATCACACCTTAGTACTCTTTGGGTATTAATCACATAGCGATGTGAACTAGATTATTGACTCTAGTAAACCCTTTGGGTGTTCGTCACATGACAATGTGAACTATGGGTGTTAATCACATGGTGATGTGAACTATTGATGTTAAATCACATGGCGATGTGAACTAGATTATTGACTCTAGTGCAAGTGGGAGACTGAAGGAAATATGCCCTAGAGGCAATAATAAAGTTATTATTTATTTCCTTATATCATGATAAATGTTTATTATTCATGCTAGAATTGTATTAACCGGAAACATAATACATGTGTGAATACATAGACAAACATAGTGTCACTAGTATGCCTCTACTTGACTAGCTCGTTGATCAAAGATGGTTATGTTTCCTAACCATAAACATGAGTTGTCATTTGATTAACGGGATCACATCATTAGGAGAATGATGTGATTGACTTGACCCATTCCGTTAGCTTAGCACTTGATCGTTTAGTTTGTTGCTATTGCTTTCTTCATGACTTATACATGTTCCTATGACTATGAGATTATGCAACTCCCATTTATTGGAGGAACACTTTGTGTGCCACCAAACGTCACAACAAAACTGGGTGATTATAAAGGTGCTCTACAGGTGTCTCCGAAGGTACTTGTTGGGTTGGCGTATTTCGAGATTAGGATTTGTCACTCCGATTGTCGGAGAGGTATCTCTGGGCCCACTCGGTAATGCACATCACTATAAGCCTTGCAAGCATTGCAACTAATGAGTTAGTTGCAGGATGATGTGTTATGGAACGAGTAAAGAGACTTTCCGGTAACGAGATTGAACTAGGTATTGAGATACCAACGATCGAATCTTGGGCAAGTAACATACCGATGACAAAGGGAACAACGTATGTTGTTATGCGGTTTGACCGATAAAGATCTTCATAGAATATGTAGGAGCCAATATGAGCATCCAGGTTCCGCTATTGGTTATTGACCGGAGACGTGTCTCGGTCGTGTCTACATAGTTCTCGAACTCGTAACACATAAAATCATAATATAACCATCGAACTTTAAGCGTGCGGACCCTATGGGTTCGAGAACTATGTAGACATGACCGAGACTCATCTCCGGTCAATAACCAATAGCGGAACCTGGATGCTCATATTGGTTCCTACATATTCTACGAAGATCTTTACCGGTCAAACCGCATAACAACAAACGTTGTTCCCTTTGTCATCGGTATGTTACTTGCCTGAGATTCGATCATCGGTATCCCAATACCTAGTTCAATCTCATTACCGGCAAGTCTCTTTACTCGTTCTGTAATGTTACATCCTGTAACTAACTCATTAGCTACATTGCTTGCAAGGCTTATTGTGATGTACATTACCGAGAGGGCCCCAGAGATACCTCTCCGATAATCGGAGTGACAAATCCAACTCTTGATCCATGCCAACTCAACAAACAACATTGGAGACACCTGTAGAGCACCTCTATAATCACCCAGTTACGTTGTGACGTTTGGTAGCACACAAAGTGTTCCTCCGGTATTCGGGAGTTGCATGATCTCATAGTTATAGGAACATGTATAGTTATGGAGAAAGCAATAGCAACAAACTAAATGATCATCGTGCTAAGCTAACGGATGGATCAAGTCAATCACATCATTCTCTAATGATGTCATCTCGTTAATCAAATGACAACTCATGTCTATGGTTAGGAAACGTAACCATCATTGATTCAACGAGCTAGTCAAGTAGATGCAAGCTAGTGACACTTTGTTTGTCTATGTATTCACACTTGTACTAAGTTTCCGGTTAATACAATTCTAGCATGAATAATAAACATTTGTCATGATATAAGGGAATATAAATAACAACTTTATTATTGCCTCTAGGGCATATTTTCTTCATGGGTTCCCTCATCCCCGCTACCATAGCGGCCAACTGAGGCTAGGGGAACTCTTGACAGCGCGGCTGCTCAAGGGGATGCAAGTCGCCTCCTGATTGCATCTCTCAAGAAACCCTAGAAAAAAAATTTGAGACATTTTTTCTTTCATTGACAGCTTGCTTGCTAGGAAAAGCAGAGTTCACTCGTTTGGGCGTCCCAAATTTTACAATCCATTTGGACCTCCTTTTTAGGGCCTCTTTCGTTTGCAAGATTATGAAAACACATGAATAAGCAAAATACATTATTAGACTGCCATGTCCTCTTGAATCCCGTGCGATTAAAAATATAGGAATTTCAATGAAAAAAAGTTTGATAGCATAGAAAACACAAATAATTTTACCAGTATGTTTGATTGGATGAATTTCCCCCCTCCAATATAGGAATTTATTTGTAACCACCGAGAGAGAGCATTCCCACAAGTGTTACAAAGCCAAATTCTCACTTTTATTTTCGGGATGTCATTGATCCAGATACACTTGCGGCCTTTGCAATGCAAGCATCTATATAGACCAGACGCTTAAATACAAGCATACACTGTAGACGAGGAATTGAATCTGATAGGAACTGAACCCACTGTAGACGAGGTGGACGGTCACCTGGTTGGCCTTTAGAAACCTGGCTCTGTTGAGGCGCGCCGCGCGGAGATTAGAAATGGCAAGAAGCCCCAGGAGCAGTGCTTGTGGAACGGCCAAAATAATAGTACCCGTGAGGAATTCGAAGCAGACCTATCAGCAAGGACGGCAATGAAGCCCATACATACAGAGAGGAGCAAATGGGAACCGCCAGCGGAAGGCATATGGAAATTAAACTCTGATGCAACGTTCCTACTACAACAGGAACCCCTCTTTCACAACGCATTGATGTGTTGTCGTATGTCCATATTGTTGGGGAACGTAGTAATTTCAAAAAATTTCCTACGCACACGCAAGATCATGGTAATGCATAGCAATGAGAGGGGAGAGTGTTGTCTACGTACCAACGCAGACCGACTGCGGAAGCGATCACACAACATAGAGGAAGTAGTCGTACGTCTTCCCGATCCGACCGATCCAAGCACCGTTACTCCGGCACCTCCGAGTTCTTAGCAAACGTTCAGCTCGATGACGATCCTCGGGCTCTGATCCAGCAAAGCATCGAGGAAGAGTTCCGTCAGCACGATGGCGTGGTGACGATCTTGATGTACTACCGACGCAGGGCTTCGCCTAAGCACTACAACGGTATGATCGAGGTGGAATTTGGTGGTAGGGGGCACCGCACACGGCTAAGGAACGATCTCAAGGATCAACTTGTGTCTCTAGAGGTGCCCCCTGCCCCCGTATATAAAGGATGAGAGGGGGAGGGCTGGCCGGCCAAGCAAGGGAGGCGCAGGGGAAGTCCTACTCCTACCAGGAGTAGGACTCCCCCCTCCAATCCTATTCCAACTAGGACTCCAAGGGGGAAAGAGAGAGAGAGGTGGCCGGCCACCTCTCCTAGTCCTAATAGGACTAGGGGAGGGGGGAGGCGCGCAGCCCTCCATGGCAGCCCCTTTCACCTTTCCACTAAGGCCCATGTAGGCCCATTTGGCTCCCAGGGGGTTCCGGTAACCCTCCCGGTAATCCGGTAAAATCCCGATTTCACCCGGAACACTTCCGATGTCCAAACATAGGCTTCCAATATATCAATCTTTATGTCTCGACCATTTCGAGACTCCTCGTCATGTCCGTGATCACATCCGGGACTCCGAACAACCTTCGGTACATCAAAATGCATAAACTCATAATAACTGTCATCGTAACGTTAAGCGTGCGGACCCTACGGTTCGAGAACAATGTAGACATGACCGAGACACGTCTCCGGTCAATAACCAATAGCGGGACCTGGATGCCCATATTGTCTCCTACATATTCTACGAAGATCTTTATCGGTCAGACCGCATAACAACATACGTTGTTCCCTTTGTCATCGGTATGTTACTTGCCCGAGATTCGATCGTCGGTGTCCAATACCTAGTTCAATCTCGTTACTGGCAAGTCTCTTTACTCGTTCCGTAATACATCATCTCACAACTAACATCTTAGTTATAATGCTTGCAAGGCTTATGTGATGTGTATTACCGAGAGGGCCCAGAGATACCTCTCCGACACTCGGAGTGACAAACCCTAATCTCAAAATACGCCAACCCAACATCTATCATTGGAGACACCTGTAGTACTCCTTTATAATCACCCAGTTACATTGTGACGTTTGGTAGTACCCAAAATGTTCCTCCGATAAACGGGAGTTGCATAATCTCATAGTTATAGGAACATGTATAAGTCATGAAGAAAGCAATAGCAAAATACTAAACGATCGGGTGCTAAGCTAATGGAATGGGTCATGTCAATCAGATCATTCAACTAATGATGTGACCTCGTTAATCAAATAACAACTCTTTGTTCATGGTTAGGAAACATAACCATCTTTGATTAACGAGCTAGTCAAGTAGAGGCATACTAGTGACGCTCTGTTTGTCTATGTATTCACACATGTATTATGTTTCCGGTTAATACAATTCTAGCATGAATAATAAACATTTATCATGATATAAGGAAATAAATAATAACTTTATTATTGCCTCCAGGGCATATTTCCTTCAGTCTCCCACTTGCACTAGAGTCAATAATCTAGATTACACACTAATGATTCTAACACCCATGGAGCCTTGGTGCTGATCATGTTTTGCTCGTGGAAGAGGCTTAGTCAACGGGTCTGCAACATTCAGATCCGTATGTATCTTGCAAATTTCTATGTCTCCCACCTGGACTAGATCCCGGATGGAGTTGAAGCGTCTCTTGATGTGTTTGGTCCTTTTGTGAAATCTGGATTCCTTTGCCAAAGCAATTGCACCAGTATTGTCACAAAAGATTTTCATTGGACCCGATGCACTAGGTATGACACCTAGATCGGATATGAACTCCTTCATCTAGACTCCTTCGTTCGCTGCTTCCGAAGCAGCTATGTACTCCGCTTCACATGTAGATCCCGCTATGACGCTTTGTTTAGAACAGCACCAACTGACAGCTCCACCGTTTAAAGTAAACACGTATCCGGTTTGCGATTTAGAATCGTCCGGATCAGTGTCAAAGCTTGCATCAACGTAACCTCTTACGGTGAGCTCTTTGTCACCTCCATATACGAGAAACATATCCTTAGTCCTTTTCAGGTATTTCAGGATGTTCTTGACCGTTGTCTAGTGATCCACTCCTGGATTACTTTGGTACCTCCCTGCTAAACTTATAGCAAGGCACACATCAGGTCTGGTACACAGCATTGCATACATGATAGAGCCTATGGCTGAAGCATAGGGAACATCTTTCATTTTCTCTCTATCTTCTGCAGTGGTCGGGCATTGAGTCTGACTCAACTTCACACCTTGTAACACAGGCAAGAACCCTTTCTTTGCTTGATCCATTTTGAACTTCTTCAAAATCTTGTCAAGGTATGTGCTTTGTGAAAGTCCAATTAAGCGTCTTGATCTATCTCTATAGATCTTTATGCCTAATATGTAAGCTGCTTCCCCGAGGTCTTTCATCGAAAAACTTTTATTCAAGTATCCCTTTATGCTATCCAGAAATTCTATATCATTTCCAATCAACAATATGTCATCCACATATAATATCAGAAATGCTACAGAGCTCCCACTCACTTTCTTGTAAATACAGGGTTCTCCAAAAGTCTGTATAAAGCCAAATGCTTTGATCACACTATCAAAGCGTTTATTCCAACTCCGAGATGCTTGCACCAGTCCATAAATGGATCGCTGGAGTTTGCATACTTTGTTAGCTCTCTTTGGATCGACAAAACCTTCTGGTTGCATCATATACAACTCTTCTTCCAGAAATCCATTCAGGAATGCAGTTTTGACATCCATCTGCCATATTTCATAATCATAAAATGCGGCAATTGCTAACATGATTCTGACGGACTTAAGCATCGCTATGGGTGAGAAGGTCTCATCGTAGTCAACCCCTTGAACTTGTCGAAAACCTTTTGCAACAAGTCGAGCTTTATAGACAGTAATATTACCGTCAGCGTCAGTCTTTTTCTTGAAGATCCATTTATTCTCAATTGCTTGCCGATCATCTGGCAAGTCAACCAAAGTCCATACTTTGTTCTCATACATGGATCCCATCTCAGATTTCATGGCCTCAAGCCACTTTGCGGAATCTGGGCTCACCATCGCTTCTTCATAGTTCGTAGGTTCATCATGATCTAGTAGCATGACTTCCAGAATTGGATTGCCGTACCACTCTGGTGCGGATCTTACTCTGGTTGATCTACGTGGTTCAGTAGTATCTTGTCCTGAAGTTTCATGATCATCATCACTAGCTTCCTCACTAATTGGTATAGGTGTCGCAGAAACAGTTTTCTGTGATGTACTATTTTCCAATAAGGGAGCAGGTACAGTTACCTCGTCAAGTTCTACTTTCCTCCCACTCACTTCTTTCAAGAGAAACTCCTTCTCTAGAAATGATCCATTCTTAGCAACGAATGTCTTGCCTTCGAATCTGTGATAGAAGGTATACCCAACAGTCTCCTTTGGGTATCCTATGAAGACACATTTCTCCGCTTTGGGTTCGAGCTTATCAGGTTGAAGCTTTTTCACATAAGCATCACAGCCCCAAAGTTTAAGAAACGACAACTTTGGTTTCTTGCCAAACCATAGTTCATAAGGCGTCGTCTCAACGGATTTTGATGGTGCCCTATTTAACGTGAATGCGGCCGTCTCTAAAGCATAACCCCAAAACGATAGCGGTAAATCAGTAAGAGACATCATAGATCACACCATATCTAGTAAAGTACGATTACGACGTTCGGACACACCATTACGCTGTGGTGTTCCGGGTGGCGTGAGTTGCGAAACTATTCCACAATTTTTTCAAATGTACACCAAACTCGTAACTCAAATATTCTCCTCCACGATCAGATCGTAGAAACTTTATTTTCTTGTTACGATGATTTTCAACTTCACTCTGAAATTCCTTGAACTTTTCAAATGTTTCAGACTTATGTTTCATTAAGTAGATATACCCATATCTGCTTAAATCATCTGTGAAGGTGAGAAAATAACGATATCCGCCACGAGCCTCAATATTCATCGGACCACATACATCGGTATGTATGATTTCCAATAAATCTGTTGCTCTCTCCATAGTACCGGAGAACGGTGTTTTAGTCATCTTGCCTATGAGGCACGGTTCGCAAGTACCAAGTGATTCATAATCAAGTGGTTCCAAAAGCCCATCAGTATGGAGTTTCTTCATGCGCTTTACACCGATATGACCTAAACGGCAGTGCCACAAATAAGTTGCACTATCATTATCAACTCTGCATCTTTTGGCTTCTACATTATGAATATGTGTATCACTACTATCGAGATTCAACAAGAATAGACCACTCTTCAAAGGTGCATGACCATAAAAGATATTACTCATATAAATAGAACAACCATTATTCTCTGATTTAAATGAATAACCGTCTCGCATTAAACAAGATCCAGATATAATGTTCATGCTCAACGCTGGCACCAAATAACAATTATTTAGGTCTAATATTAATCCCGAAGGTAGATGTAGAGGTAGCGTCCCGACCGCGATCACATCGACTTTGGAACCGTTTCCCACGCGCATCGTCACCTCGTCCTTTGCTAGCGTCCGCTTATTCCGTAGTCCCTGTTTCGAGTTGCAAATATTAGCAACAGAACCAGTATCAAATACCCAGGTGCTACTGCGAGCTCTAGTAAGGTACACATCAATAACATGTATATCACATATACCTTTGTTCACCTTGCCATCCTTCTTATCCGCCAAATACTTGGGGCAGTTCCGCTTCCAGTGACCAGTCTGCTTGCAGTAGAAGCACTCAGTTTCAGGCTTAGGTCCAGACTTGGGTTTCTTCTCCTGAGCAGCAACTTGCTTGCTGCTCTTTTTGAAGTTCCCCTTCTTCTTCCCTTTGCCCTTTTTCTTGAAACTAGTGGTCTTGTTGACCATCAACACTTGATGCTCCTTCTTGATTTCTACCTCCACAGCTTTCAGCATTGCGAAGTGCTCGGGAATAGTCTTGTTCATCCCTTGCATATTATAGTTCATCACGAAGCTCTTGTAGCTTGGTGGCAATGATTGGAGAATTCTGTCAATGACGCAATCATCTGGAAGATTAACTCCCATCTGAATCAAGTGATTATTATACCCAGACATTTTGAGTATATGCTCACTGACAGAACTGTTCTCCTCCATCTTGCAGCTATAGAACTTATTGGAGACTTCATATCTCTCAATTCGGGCATTTGCTTGAAATATTAACTTCAACTCCTGGAACATCTCATATGCTCCATGACGTTCAAAACATCGTTGAAGTCCCGATTCTAAGCCGTAAAGCATGGCACACTGAACTATCGAGTAGTCATCAGCTTTGCTCTGCCAGACGTTCATAACATCTACCGTTGCTCCAGCAGCAGGCCTGGCACCCAGCGGTGCTTCCAAGACGTAATTCTTCTGTGCAGCAATGAGGATAATCCTCAAGTTACGAACCCAGTCCGTGTAATTGCTACCATCATCTTTCAACTTTGCTTTCTCAAGGAACGCATTAAAATTCAACGGAACAACAGCACGAGCCATCTATCTACAATCAACATAAACAAGCAAGATACTATCAGGTACTAAGTTCATGATAAGTTTAAGTTCAGTTAATCAAATTACTTAGGAACTCCCACTTAGATAGACATCCCTCTAATCCTCGAAGTGATCACGTGATCCAAATCAACTAAACCATAACCGATCATCACGTGAGATGGAGTAGTTTTCAATGGTGAACATCGTTATGTTGATCATATCTACTATATGATTCACGCTCGACCTTTTGGTCTCTGTGTTCCGAGGCCATATCTGCATATGCTAGGCTCGTCAAGTTTAACCTGAGTATTCTGCTTGTGCAAAACTGGCCTGCACCCGTTGTAGATGGACGTAGAGCTTATCACACCCGATCATCACGTGGTGTCTGGGCACGACGAACTTTGGCAACGGTGCATACTCAGGGAGAACACTTCTTGATAATTTAGTGAGAGATCATCTTATAATGCTACCGTCAATCAAAGCAAGATAAGATGCATAAAAGATAAACATCACATGCAATCAATATAAGTGATATGATATGGCCATCATCATCTTGTGCTTGTGATCTCCATCTCCGAAGCACCGTCATGATCACCATCGTCACCGGCGCGACACCTTGATCTCCATCGTAGCATTGTTGTCGTCTCGCCAATCTTATGCTTCCACGACTATAACTACCACTTAGTAATAAAGTAAAGCATTACATCGCGATTGCATTGCATACAATAAAGCGACAACCATATGGCTCCTGCCAGTTGCCGATAACTTGGTTACAAAACATGATCATCTCATACAATAAAATCAGCATCATGCCTTGACCATATCACATCACAACATGCCCTGCAAAAACAAGTTAGACGTCCTCTACTTTGTTGTTGCAAGTTTTACGTGGCTGCTACGGGCTTAAGCAAGAACTCATCTCACCTACGCATCAAAACCACAACGATAGTTTGTCAAATAGACTCTGTTTTAACCTTCTCAAGGACCGGGCGTAGCCACACTCGGTTCAACTAAAGTTGGAGAGACAGTCGCCCGCAAGCCATCTATGTGCAAAGCACGTCGAGGGAACCGGTCTCGCGTAAGCGTATGCGTAAGGTTGGTCCGGGTCATCTCGTCCAACAATACCGCCGAACCAAAGTATGACATGCTGGTAGGCAGTATGACTTGTATCGCCCACAACTCACTTGTGTTCTACTCGTGCAAATAACATCAAACCATAAAACCTAGGCTCGGATGCCACTGTCGGGGAACGTAGCAATTTCAAAAAAATTCCTACGCACACGCAAGATCATGGTGATGCATAGCAATGAGAGGGGAGAGTGTTGTCTACGTACCAACGCAGACCGACTGCAGAAGCGATCACACAACGTAGAGGAAGTAGTCGTACGTCTTCCCGATCCGACCGATCCAAGCACCGTTACTCCGGCACCTCCGAGTTCTTAGCACACGTTCAGCTCGATGACGATCCTCGGGCTCCGATCCAGCAAAGCGTCGAGGAAGAGTTCCGTCAGCACGACGGCGTGGTGACGATCTTGATGTACTACCGACGCAGGGCTTCGCCTAAGCACTACAACGGTATGATCGAGGTGGAATTTGGTGGCAGGGGCACCGCACACGGCTAAGGAACGATCTCAAGGATCAACTTGTGTCTCTAGAGGTGCCCCCTGCCCCCGTATATAAAGGATGAGAGGGGGAGGGCTGGCCGGCCAAGCAAGGGAGGCGCAGGAGAAGTCCTACTCCTACTGGGAGTAGGACTCCCCCCTCCAATCCTATTCCAACTAGGACTCCAAGGGGGAAAGAGAGAGAGAGGTGGCCGGCCACCTCTCCTAGTCCTAATAGGACTAGGGGAGGGGGGAGGCGCGCAGCCCTCCATGGCAGCCCCTTTCACCTTTCCACTAAGGCCCATGTAGGCCCATTTGGCTCCCGGGGGGTTCCGGTAACCCTCCCGGTAATCCGTTAAAATCCCGATTTCACCCGGAACACTTCCGATGTCCAAACATAGGCTTCCAATATATCAATCTTTATGTCTCGACCATTTCGAGACTCCTCGTCATGTCCGTGATCACATCCGGGACTCCGAACAACCTTCGGTACATCAAAATGCATAAACTCGTAATAACTGTCATCGTAACGTTAAGCGTGCGGACCCTACGGTTCGAGAACAATGTAGACATGACCGAGACACGTCTCCGGTCAATAACCAATAGCGGGACCTGGATGCCCATATTGGCTCCTACATATTCTACGAAGATCTTTATCGGTCAGACCGCATAACAACATACGTTGTTCCCTTTGTCATCGGTATGTTACTTGCCCGAGATTCGATCGTCGGTATCCAATACCTAGTTCAATCTCGTTACTGGCAAGTCTCTTTACTCGTTCCGTAATACATCATCTCACAACTAACATCTTAGTTATAATGCTTGCAAGGCTTATGTGATGTGTATTACCGAGAGGGCCCAGAGATACCTCTCCGACACTCGGAGTGACAAACCCTAATCTCGAAATACGCCAACCCAACATCTACCATTGGAGACACCTGTAGTACTCCTTTATAATCACCCAGTTACGTTGTGACGTTTGGTAGTACCCAAAGTGTTCCTCCGGTAAACGGGAGTTGCATAATCTCATAGTTATAGGAACTTGTATAAGTCATGAAGAAAGCAATAGCAACATACTAAACGATCGGGTGCTAAGCTAATGGAATGGGTCATGTCAATCAGATCATTCAACTAATGATGTGACCTCGTTAATCAAATAACAACTCTTTGTTCATGGTTAGGAAACATAATCATCTTTGATTAACGAGCTAGTCAAGTAGAGGCATACTAGTGACACTCTGTTTGTCTATGTATTCACACATGTATTATGTTTCCGGTTAATACAATTCTAGCATGAATAATAAACATTTATCATGATATAAGGAAATAAATAATAACTTTATTATTGCCTCTAGGGCATATTTCCTTCACATATAAGTGTTGCTAAGGGCAACACCAACGGATTAGTATGTGTTGCCGTTGGTGGCGTTGGAAGGGTCTACAACAACGCAAATAGATGTGTTGGTAAATGATGCGAATAAGCGTTGTAAAATAGCAACGTATAGATTTAGAGCTTAACAACACTTCATATGTGTTGGCACAAATCATCCACAAAAGGATTTCCAAAATGGACATACCAGAGTATTACTATGCCGAGATGCATTGCCACATGTCATGAACAATTAATTTTACTTTATATATTGTCATCCATAATTATTTGGTCAATGTTGATAGTGCATATGAACCAAAATGTAGTAAATAAAAAGGTCTCATATATTAATCGGCTTTATTGCATTACAAACAACACGATCCAAAGATTACAAGACTGAAACTATCTAGTAGTAGTCTGATTCTCGTCCTTGCAATCAGCGTCTCGGCCATTCTAAATATTAATGCTTCAAACATCAGCTCAAGAAATGACATTCTGAAACATAATGTGAAACTATTTAGAAGTAGCCTCATTGCCGACCCTTCAGTCAATGTGAGACATGCATCATCAATTTACCTTGGCCATCTACAACAATAGAGAAAATATATCACTAACAAGCCGTTAGATAAAATCATGTTAATAGAGCAGTAAATTTTATACGAGCAACATACAAAGGTTGAAGGCCATGTGATAATTAATTCTGTCGCCTGACCAATAATTTTATACAAGTTTTAGAGTGGTTGGGCTTTTTTAGAACCGTTCATTGATGTCGATCTAATGGCAGACAAATACGAAGTACTGGGTAGTACTCCGATGAAAGTACGCGAAAGTACTAAAACGAGTGGGGCCGGTACTCGTGACAAGGTGGGGAGCGTTTTAATCTAGGGGCAGTTTAGTCCTAGGAAAATTTGCACGCGCCGCCCCTCTCGTCGAATGAATAACCGCCGCCATGGTGCTACACATTCCATAATTACTCATCGGCGGCCATCTCCTCCCTCTCCTTTGCTCCACTCAGGCAACCCCCCCCCCCACCCCCACCCCCTCTTCCACGGCAGATCGAGCTGATGGCCGGCGGCGAGAACACCGACTTCGTGCAGATCGCCGGCGGCGACCAGGTCAAGTTGGCCAGGTTGAGGGAGATCCGTTCTTGGTTTGACAACACAAGGCAGATGAGCTGGACGGCAATGGCCACTCTCAAGAATTTGACGAAGAAGGAGAGGGCAAAGCTTTTCCCCCAGCCCGCGCAACCGATTCAGAAGATCGAGATCCTCCTCTGGGCGATGGAGCAGGCCAATTCATCCAGCGAGTGGACTAGGCGGAGGTGGTGGGCGTTCAGATCCAGGGTAGAGCATCCACTTGATCAGGAACCCATCGTGCACGAGGTGCCGTTGCAGATTGTGCAGCCTCCAACCGAGTCACCGGAGACTTCGAAGCGCAAGATGAGGAGGACAATGGTCGCGACCTCGCTTCCCCGCCGTTCTCCATGCTTCCCTCGCCGCTCTCCTCATCTGAACGGCGGCGGTAGCTATGTTTAGAGTAAGCTTCCCCACTCCTCATCTTTCTATACATCGTGGTGATACTGATCATAATAGTTCAGAGAGGGAAGGCTAGATGGCATTTTAATCTCAATGAATTGCATGAACATTTGAGTACATGGATTTGGAGGATGGATTATGATGTATGTGAACCCTAGGCATCATATGAACCCTAGGAAAAATTAGTAATGTTGTAGTGGTAGACACTAAAATATTTTGGTACACACCGGTAGGCACTGAAATATTTCGTTACTGCCCTAGGCAAAATTTGTAATGTTGTAGTGGTGGACACTGAAATATTTCGGTACACACCGGTAGGCATTGAAATATTTCGGTACTGCCCTAGGCAAAATTTGTAATTAGTGGTGGTAGACACTGAAATATTTCGATACACACCGGTAGGCACTGAAATATTTCGTTACTACAATTTCAGTACACACCGATGCACACTGAATTATTTCACTACTGCAATTTCAGTACACACCGGTACACACTGAAATATTTCAGTACTGCAAATTCTATACAAAGTTGGCATTTTGTCATTTATGTGTGACTTAATCCATGCATCATATGGCCTAACTTTGTACATGAGTTTGGGTCAATTTCATGTCTATTTATTGTTAAAATTATTGTCATGCCATGAAACAGAAGACAAGTCACTGACCCAAGCTTGCAAAGATGCCATATCAATGTTGCTGATATGAAATATGCATGTTTTCACCTAGTCTTGTGTCTGAATTAAACTGAGCATTTTTTTTTCTTGATGGTATCCATGGATCTAGAACTCCTATGAATTTGCTCATGTTGGATGTTTTGTTCTCCATCATTTGTACTAGCATTCCGTGCGATTAGATGCCATGACAAGACCCCTGGCATATTTATTTTCTTGCCTCCAACATCACATGTGTGTTTTGCAGGAAAAAAACCTGGAGTTCACCAGGCTGGCTGAAGTTGTGAGGCTGGGAGGCTGATGGTGCTGCTACTGGCTGATCCTTCTTTCAGTTTTTGTTCGTCATTTCTCAAGCCATTGGACCAGTGCTACTTCCCTATGTGCTGTTAATGTATTATAAGTAGTTCCTTCGAATTTGTAGTATTAGTTAGTTTGAATGTGGAAGTACCTTAATTTGTAGGAACGAAATGTTGCTATGTATGACCAAGGGTTTCATACCTTAATCTTTGGATAATTAATTATGTGAACTGTTGGATGTGGCGCATAACGAAACGCCTCTACCATTGATACTAGTTCAACATGTCGGTCCAATTAGAGACCAGCCACTACCATATAGAACAGTTAGCATTTCATACTACAACCTGGCACGTACAAAACATCACACAGTGGAAGCACATCCCTAAGCACCTTGCATTGTACAAGGTCTTAGAGGCAAGCCTCTACCATATATAACAGTTACCATGTCACACTACAGCCTATAAAACATCACAAAGTGGAATAATCATAGCTAGTAGAGCATTAGGTACCAGTTAATAATAGTTGCAATCCATCACAAGCAATAGTACCTAGATATGAGTAGATATAGGTACGGTAATACACGACAAGTACTCGCAAACAAGAGCTAACATAACAAGTTCATTTCAGATTGATACATGGCCCACCGCAGTTCTAAATGAGGTGGATGGTGATCATCATCCTCAAGTCATGGCGACGGGTGTTCGCAACAGTGAGTAGGATGGCCTGTCCTACCCGAAGATTCTTGGCACGAAGGAACTTCTTCCACCCTGCCCTGCTCAAGACAGTGCGACCGTCCGTGTCCACTGCATAGGCACAGCTGGTGATGGAGCCCGTCCTGGTAAGGCGTAGTCCAGCAGCCATGCCTTCTTCGCCCGGGTCGATGCCACAGCTATCAAGTAACCTCTTAGGTAATTTCTGAAAACAGTTGACATGATCATATACATTAGTGGAAATAGCAAAACAGTTGACATGATGTATGATCATGTCACGTGCAATTATCAACAAAGCATACACTTGAAGACACATATATCATTGCATTCAACACTGAGCATATATATCATCACATCAGTACACTATACGCCAAGCATCAAATTACTACAGTAATTAGGCATATCATTAGATTACTGCGTACACTAAGCATATCATCGCATATTACTACACTACATGCATGTCATAAAATTCTTCACTAAATGAATTGTAAACTAGGCCTCTCATCACAGTACTACAACATGCATATCATATGAACTACTACACTAACTAAGCATGTATATCATGTAATTACCACACTAAGTAACATACCATGATATGCCGTTTAACATTAGTCCTTGTGAGGCGGGTCACGAATGGCTTCCCTAGGTAGTCTTCACGTAGCGAAAGCATGTCCCAGAGGTTGCCGATTTCCTCGTCGCCCAGTCTCAGTCCTTGGGCATACAGGTATTCAACAAGTGGGTTCTCATCATCATCAGAATCGTCATCATCTGACTCAGCACCATCTTCCTCCTCATGAACTTCATCCTCACTATCCGGAATCAAATTTAGATAGATAACAGAAATCATGGGCCTATCTTTTCTGAAGGAGAAGCTGATCAATTCACCCCCACTAAGACGGTTGTGGGCAATGAAACGATCCCAATCATCTCCTCCTATCTGGGTTATCTTTCGCCCCTTCTCGACCTGCATAGTCTATGGGCCCCCAAGAGCATCGAAGGTCACGGTGTCTGCGACGAGCTCATTGAATGCCAATCTCACATTGCATGGTACGATCTATGTAAGATAAAAACAAATAATAGACACAATACATTAGTGGAAATAGCAAAAAAAACAAAAAGAATTTACTGTCAGAAGGTTCATATAAATTGTTACCACTGTAAAAACAAAAGAAGGCTGGAAGTAGATGCTGAACAGCGTGGCAGTAGAAAGGCTGGTCCAGCACCGTGAGTTGCAGCGTCCACATTGTGCTTCCCCCATTCTACACAGAACGTGTTGAACTCTAAGTTGAATTGTACATAGTACAATACAAAGATCATACATATAATAAATCATAGTGATAACCTATACTGGCAATGGCCAATCAATCTATTTTCTATCATCTACGTAATAAAGCAATGGCAATGACAATTCATCTAAACCTGGGAATAGTTCGGCATCCAAACTAAAACCAGTCCAATCCACAGCACACATCAAAACCAAACCAATCCAGATATTTTCATTTAGAATCTAGACCAAACCGAACTATACATGCTCGTCATCCAACCCAGTTCAAACCGTTTTCAACTTTTGGATTGAATCCAAAGGTTCAAACCGTGGACAAAGCCATACGCGAGGGCACGTCATGAATCTAGATCAGACATGGCGTCAAAGCTCGAGAGAGGCGACGAGCTCCGGCCAGCAACAGCGGCTCTTGGATTTGAAGCAGTAGTAGGTGGTAGTGGTGGCTCAAACTAATTGATTGATTTGGTCTCAAACCATAGAAACCAAATCAAGATCCAATCCAAAAACTAAGTTTCAGTCCAAACCAATCGGCTCAAATCCGCCTCCGTAGGGAGACGCGGTTGGGGAAGGGAATAAGAGGGGAGATCTCACGTACTTGCCGGAGTTGGCGGCGGCCGCGCACCAGCAGCGAAGAGAGGGGTCGTCAAGAGATGGCGGCGACGCCGGCGGCGCTGATCGAGAAGGGGAGAAAGAAAAATGTGGAGTAGTCGAGACGGGGAGAAGGAAAAATGTGGTACATGTGGTGGCTCGGTTGTGTGGATGACAAGGGGACCCACTTGTGAGACCGATAGCAATTGATGGCAAACCGCAGGAGGTGCGGGACCGCGTGCACGACCGCCACGTCCCCACGTGGAATGGGGCCGGCCGGGTGGGTGTGTCAAGTCAAATCAGCACCCGCGGCTTCTCGGTAACTCCAAGAGGCAGGAGCAGTGCATTTCTTCCCCAAATCGGGTAGAAAATCCTCGTCCTCTCCCCACCCTCTTTTCCTTCGTCACCACCTCACCACCCTCTCCTCCTTCCTCACCACCCTCCTCCCTTCCTATGCCTCCCTCCTCCTATCTTCGACCGACGATGAAGCGCGGGCGTGAAGATGCGGCGGACGAGCCGGAGGCAACCATCAGAGCAGAGCAGTCTACCGCCGTGGATGCAGCCGTGGGTGGAGCGGCTGAGTCCGCCGTAGTGGCGGAAGCTGGCAGTGCAGCGACCGTTGTGCCTGCTCCCGCTGCCATCGCAGCTGTCGAGGCACCCGTCGGCAAGCACAAGGTCAGGGAAGATCTGGAGGAGGAGGAGATGAGAAGGCGTAAGCGGAAGGTGCATGACGAAATCGATGAGCTCTTCGAGGAGAACGCCATAAAGGAGTTCGACCTAGATAGCAGGAAGGGCAGCGACTTCGACGAGGATGCCATCAATGAGCTATCTGAGGTAGTACTCTGTTTTTTGCTCTATTTTTTTCATGACATTGGGGTTTTTCTTGTTAACTACATGAGCATCAATTTCACTTGGGTGTGCTAGTTGTATGTATGTAGGATTGTAGGGATCTAGCATAGATCTTCATGTTGGATGTGGTTTTTTAAATCTGATTCACATTCTGATTCCAGCAGATACTCTGGGTTTTTTTCATGGCATTGGGGTTTGTCTTGTTAACTAGATGAGCATAAGTTCCACAAGTGATACATTAATGAAAGAAGTGGGGTAATGAACCCAACTACATGAAAATGTTCATGGCAGGGATACATTAATGGAAAAAGTGGGTTAAACAATGGATATATGGCAGGATTCTCCATTGGCTTCCCCAGGACAGTGACAAAATGCTGCAGTTCCTGATTCATTTTAGTTTATGTAGATGAATTAATTTGCACACATGTTCATAGATGATTAGTTTGCACACATGTTCATAGATGATCCATTTGCAAATTCTATACAGCTTTCCATTTTGCAAAGGAAGTGATCGCTCCCTTAATAATTATGGGCTGACGGTACATATCCACTGGATACCAAAAAATCAAAACATTTCATCTAGCCAATTTTCCACAGTATGTTATCTAGATGATCACAGCCACATCTCTCATCAATATGAGCAGTGAGACACCCCATAGCTCCTTTACCAATTTCCTTCTGAAACTTATCAGGGTCTAACAATGTTGGACAAGCAGTATTGCCGCTGTCAGAAAGAATAATGGTTTCTTCATTCCAGTAGATAGAACAAACCCCCCTTGTGTGAAACATGGAGGAGTACAATGAAGCCATTTTTCTGATTCCAATAAGAATTACACCTGTAACAAGTATCAAATATCATTAAACCAAGCCACTTCATGAAGTCTTTCATGTGTTAATTATGTACTACTTGTGCACTAATCTATAAATGCAACTATTCCACCGTCCATATTTATGCATTTCAATTTCTTTGGCTCAATTATGTATGTGCACATACGCCTTATTTCTAGCAAATAGGTAGTTGCCATGTTACACATGTGTACTTTCAAAACATTGTAATTAAAGTCAATGTACCATAATAAATTAGCTGAGTTGTTATATGTGTAATAATTCACTAATTGACAGGAGGATGACGACGACGTGGACTACGGCATGGACAGCAGGCACAGCAAGAGCCGGTACACCCTGAGGTATCTGATTGCTGGGAAGATCAAGTACCATTTCTTTGGCAAGATTGGGTGCCCTTTCTGTTGCAAGGTGATCGGTGGCGGCATAGATGGCATGATCCAGCATGCCTTCAGCACTGGCAATGGACACGGCAAGAATCGTAGTGCCAGTACTCTGGCTAAACATGCTGCCTACGCACGCTTCCTCCAGATTGTCAAGGTCAATGAGCCCTACAACATGCATTGAAGAAGGGAGAGAAGTGATGTGTTGCTAGAGTGCTGCTGCTGCCCCAGGACCCCCGTGTCCTGTTATGTTATGTATGTTTGTTTGTTGTTGGAGTCTAAAACTGATGTCCTATGGTGTGTCTGAACCTATGCTGAGCGGTGGTTGATCTGCCGTTTATGTTAAGAGTTTGCTGCTGCTCTGGTTTAGTGTTCCGAGTTGTTAATACTATTTTGGTGATGCATGTTTAAGCCTTGTACAATGCTAGATGCTTAGGGTGGTGCTTAGAAAAATAAACAGGGTTTTTCTGAAGCACCGGTGCCTATTTCTACAGGAGAGACGCCTAGTTATGCGTCTACCCTGTACAAATAAGCACCTGTGCTTAAGAAAAGCCTGGTTTATTTCTATAAGCAACTCCCCTAAGCACCTTTCATTTTACAAGGCCTTAGCAACTCAAGTATCGTACGGTGGTCTATGTTATGGTTGTTGTGTTATTCTGCCGTACGGTGATGAATGCTAGGAACTGTCATAATATGACTATGGTAGTTATAGCTTGGCATGACTATGTTTAGTGTATAACTCAGCATGTTCCTACCATATCTATGAGCAATTACAACTGAACTATGCATTAATTTTTGACAAAATGAAAGCATGCAAATGATTGCCGATTCCACCTATTGGCAAATCAAGCTTTGGACTGATGATGCATTAGATATTGCAATAAGTAGAGGATGCTCATGATTGCCAAAAGTACCTATTTCCACTTTTTGATAAGAACTAAACGTGTATCAAATGATGCTAAAAGTAGAGCATGAGCATGAGCATGTATCAATTGATGGTACCTATTTGTGTTTGAATGGGCTCAATAAAGCTGGTGCTGGTTTATGCTCTCTGCGTGACCGTGATGGTAACGAAGACACTTGGTTGGCTATGGTCTTGCTGTCAAATTTAAGTTTTAGTTCTTTAAGACTCTTTGTTTTTGCTGCTTGCTCGGGATCGACTAGCTTTCTCGGGCGTCCACGTGCTCTCTTCCTTTCGGGGGAGTTGGGTGCACCATTTTTGGGGGAGTTGGCTGCATCGGTATCCTTCTGGGAGTTGGATGTGTCAGGTTCGTTGGAACCATCGGGATTGTTGACTAATTGTACGTCCTCTTCTGAAGCATCAGGTACAACTGCTTGCTGGGCATCGTACACCTCCTTCTGTATAAGAGAGAGTGTTGTGTTAGTTCTAATCATGAGACTTATGAAATAAATGATATATTCTTCATGTAGCGCTAACCGTTATGGGGAACTTATATGATTCGAGACGAAGCGCATTGCAATTGAATGCAGTAAGGCTGTACATATTTTCCACCTGAAAATATCTATCCTTGCCTATATTGGATAACCGACACTGACGTCAGCATAGCTTTCAAGCTAAACAAAGTACAAATTTAAATTAGGCATTCAAATACCTGGTTCAAAATATCGGTCATTTCATCCCCGTTCCATGACAACATGTACTACAGTGTCCAAACCGCACAGGAAGTCCTGCGATGTTTAGTTAAAGATCAGTAATATTATTCGTGTACGCAAATAATAATTTATGAGGCCATGCGTACCCATCGGTCTGTTGTGGTATGTTCTCATAGCGTTTTTTGGTCCATTTGGCAAAATTGATGTTATTAGCTGGTGATATCAACCCTTTCTTGATAGCTTCGTCAATGCAGAACTGAATCGAGCCCACCTAGGGTATGACGAGTTATACATAGGGTTACGGTACTTTGGGAGCTCATGTTCCATGCGGATCAAGAGAGGCAGCAAGAGAACACTTACAAGAGAATCTTCCTTGGTCTTGTTGCAATGATAATTCATGGAGTTCAGAGTCTGAATTTCTTTTTTGTCAAAATTAAACATCATTAGCATCCAATGGTTTTGGTGTACATTGAGTGGGACATGCACCTGCAGTAAAATTTGGGTTTGGTTGAGAATCAAAATTTGTCGTGTACAGTGTGTACGTAAACTATGAAAGTGTGGAAAACGTGTACCTTTCGGCGCCCTACAAATTTTCCTGCTACACGAGCTAACCATGAGGCTGCACGTCCAACAGGAACCACCCCCTTCATTTGTAACAGCTTTTCGGTTTCTTGAGGGGATATGATTGAGGTAGTATCATTCTCAATTTGGCTAATGAGGGCATATACCATAATAACCTGCCAAATTTTCAATCATACAATAATAAGACAGTTGTTGCAGTAATGATGTACAATAGAGTATAATGGGCTTACATCACCATAAATGTATTTCTCGTCCAAATTTCGCTTCAGATTTTCTGCTATGAGGGAAATGTCTCCGATTCTAGCTATTTCAACAGGGTCATATGTTCCGCTGATGTAAACGGCTGTCTCTATGTCCTCATCCGTGAACTTGTAATCATTACCAAAGACAGGCTTCATCGGAGTTAATTGTGGTTCCTCATTGTTTTCCGTCACATGTCTTGCACTTGGTGTACTCGAAGTCCCTGTCGTGATTTGGCCAGCCCTAGGAGTTCCTGTCAGGGATGAATTGCACACATTGACTTGATCCTACAATGAACAAAGGTAGTTCATCATTAGTTTGTTACTTTTAGATATTAACATGTTGGGCCAATTTTGATCACCTGCACGCCTCCTTTCTGTGACACTGATTGTCGGTTCCTTGTAAATTCATATTTTAAGTCCTGTAACAATGCAAACAATAATGAACATGAAGGAACATATTCATAAAAAATACAAAATGCACAGTATGACATACATGGAGTTCCCTCCTTAAGTCTTTAATTTCGTCCTCGGCCATCGACAACCTAGGATTAGTGCCAGTTTTAGTCTTCATGTCGATCAAGTCTTCACCTAGAGTCTGGTATTTGACATCAAATTTGTGCTCAATTTCCATTAACTTCCTGCATACCTTCTTTTCATGATCAGCAATGCGTGCATTCATGACTTCAACTACCATTTTAATCTGTGTAAACAAAATAAAACCCCGTTGGTAACAATAGCTAAATGAATGAGGTTCCATGACACCTATTTGTGATATTGCAAAAACAAATAGTCTTTGGAGTACATACTTGCTGGCTACTAAATTGTTGTCCTTGTGATGGTGCTCGATACGAATCATGTTGATGCACATGTTCATCTTTTTTCTTGGAAAATTATTAGAATTCTCGGACGGTCGTTGAGGAGCACAAATTTCCATGACAACCTATTTTTTAAAATATAATGAACCATTTGTACCAAATAAAAAATCGGATATAGAAAGTTCAATTGTAGATAGGTACCAGCCCGTTATGAAGACCTCCTTTCTCGTAAGCATCGCTTCTTAAAGTAGCCATCATTTCGTCCCATCGTGCGATCAATGGAGGGGGTCTAGAAGCATACATTAATCGGCCACTACGCACGTGCTCCCAGTACCAATACTACACAATAAATTAGTTCATCACCATACAGATATGCAACAGAACAATAATTAAAGGACATTAAGTAGTGATCTATCACTAACCTGGAGCAGAATTAGATTTCCTTGTAGATTTACGTGATCTCGATTTCTAAACTTGTGAACGGACTTGAAGAAGTGATTAAGTGTGAAACATCCCCAGTTAAATTTCCGAAGGTTTTCAAGATCTGTAACGAGGTTGAGAAATTTCGAGTCCACATAATGTTGTGCTGTTGGTGCTAGAACAGTACCAATTGCGTACAGAATGAACCGCCTCAGGAAATCACCGTCTGGGGCTTTGGAAGCTCGGATCGCCGTTTCAAGGTCAGAAATCAAAATTTGCCCATTGTTTGCATAGGCGGTAAACAATTCTGTGTCGGTTTGCATTTCCATATGTGGCTCTATATCCTCCCCTTCTATCGGAATGCCAAATATACCTTGCACGTCCTCTTTTGTTATAGGAATTGGCGTTTTACCGAAGGTAATGGATTGCGTGTCCATATCTATGCTCTTGGCTAGTCTAACCAACATTATGCGCCATAGAGTCACTTCATGCATCTGGGTCAGACCGCCAAGACTGGTTTCTGATATGATGTACTTTCTATGGTCTTGTGACAACAGTTTCATGGTTTTTCCGAACCTTGTCTGCGAGCATACTAACTTCATATGACCATGCTTTTCGGCGAGTTCCTGTTACATGGCATTAAATATTACTGAGTACACATGAATTATGTGTACGAAATGATTGTACACTAATAGTAAATTACTTACCGCATCGGTAGTTTCGGAGATGGGCTTTTCTCCATTATTAAGGTTCGTATCTGAAACTGACATTGCTGCCTCGTATGCAATGATAAAATCAGGCTCAATTAATCCGAACAAAATTGGAAAATGTATAACAAAATTAGCAGAGAATTAATTTTAACAAAATTAACTGGGTCATTTAACATATGATCCACTTATGGGTTTAAGCACAGAACCTATTTGGGTGCAAAACATATGAGGGTTCAACAACTAAAGCATCAGCGGACAACGATTATAAAGAGTTACGATCAGCTAAGACCTTACCTCGGAGATGGTGCCACCGAGTAGATGGCGGCGGTTAGTGCGTCGGAAACTATAAGTCGCGGTATAGCGCGGTCGACGGCGCAAAGGAAAAACGGCACGTTCACGCGAGGAGGAGGCGGCGAGAAGAACACTGACGTCCGAGCCCTCAGATCACGTTGGCAGTGGGCGGCGACTGGTGGCCGCCGACTCCTGTATTCCATGGGCGACCGGCGTCTCCGATCTGATCTTGCAGCGGTTGTGGGAGGTGCGGACGGCTCGGGTGGTTAGAATGCGGAGCTGTAATCGCGGGATTTAGGGAGGGGTGGGCCGCGTGAGTTATGTGAGATTTGGATAAATGATATAAAGAAATAAGAAAATCTTGTGAACTCGGTGTGGGGTTTATGGGGTTTAGGGTTTAGGGGTTTAGGGTTATTAGGGGTTTAGGGGTTTAGGGGTTTAGGGTTATCAGGGGTTAGGGTTATCAGGGTTTAGGGTTGAGTGTTTACATGCAAGCCCGGAAATGCGCGTGTCAGAGAACGTACTTGCATGTATATGTACTAATGATCCCAAACTTTCTTAATGGCATCCCATGACCACATAGAGAATGAATGCATAATGGTTTCCATGTTGGGCAAAATTTTGAATGTTTTTACGGTTTAGTGGGGGGGTGGGGTTAGGGTTATCAGTGTTTAGGGTTTAAGGGTTCTAGGGTTGACGGAACTATGTTTGTCTTACGGTGGACGTAGCACACACACCGGACATTGGTGGAGCATTGGTCTAAATGGATTCCCTCTGGTAGCATCGATCCGATCCGTTGACTGGCTCGGCCGACAAACTTCGTGCCACATAGAGCATGCATCCATCCACTGGACCGGATCGATGTTTGATTGTTTTCATACAGGTGAGGAACCCTGCTAGTGCTTTCGGGGTGTTGACATGCTAGGCCGGAAATGTGCGTGTCAGAGATCGTACTTGCGTGTATAATCCCAAAAATCTTTCATGGCATCCCATGACCACATAGAGAATGCATGCATAATGGTTTCCATGTGGGGCAAAAATTTGAATGTTTTTACGATTTAGTGGGAGGGGTGGGGGGGTTTAGGGTTATCAGGGTTTAGGGTTTAAGGGTTTTAGGGTTGACGGAGCACACACACCGGACATTGATGGAGCGTTGGTCTACAATGGAGTCCCTCCTGTAGCATCGATCTGGTCCATCGACTGGCTCGGCCGACATACTTTGTTCCACATAGAGCATGCATGCATCCACTGAACCGGATCAATGTTGGGTTGGTTTACATGTACATGTACAGGGACCCGAAATGTGCGTGTCAGAGATCGTACTTGCATGTATAATCCCAAACTTTTTTCATGGCATCCCATGACCCCATAGAGAATGCATGCATAATGGTTTCCATGTGGGGCAAAAATTTGAATGTTTTTACGGTTTAGTGGGGGGGTTAGGGTTATCAGGGTTTAGGGTTTTAAGGGTTTTGGGGTTAACGAAACTATGTTTGTCTTACGGTGGACGTAGCACACACACCGGACATTGATGGAGCGTTGGTCTACAATGAATTCCCTCCGGTACCATCGATCCGGTCCATTGACTGGCTCGGCCGACAAACTTCATGCCACATAGAGCATGCATCCATCCACTGGACCGGATCGATGTTTGGTTGGTTTCATAGAGGTGAGGAACCCAGCTAGTGCTTTCGGGGTGTTGACATGCTAGGCCGGAAATGTGCGTGTCAGAGATCGTACTTGCGTGTATAATCCCAAAAATCTTTCATGGCATCCCATGACCACATAGAGAATGCATGCATAATGGTTTCCATGTGGGGCAAAAATTTGAATGTTTTTACGGTTTAGTGGGAGGGGTGGGGGTGTTTAGGGTTATCAGGGTTTAGGGTTTAAGGGTTTTAGGGTTGACGGAGCACACACACCGGACATTGATGGAGCATTGGTCTACAATGGAGTCCCTCGTGTAGCATCGATCTGGTCCGTCGACTGGCTCGGCCGACATACTTCGTGCCACATAGAGCATGCATGTATCCACTGAACCGGATCAATGTTGGGTTGGTTTACATGTACATGTACAGGGACCCGAAATGCGCGTGTCAGAGATCGTACTTGCGTGTACATGTACCATCCGTTCCATCCACTAGCTAGGCCGACAACCTTCGTGCCACATTGTTCACATTGTCCAATTAACACTTTGTATATATTTTTTCGTAAAAAATGAACGAAATAATGCAACTAATCTGAACGTAACGTTTGGCATGTATCAAACCAAGTTGCCACTATTCCTCAAAAAAAAAGAACCCAGTTAGCCACTAATTGCGCCAAACATATCTCGTAATTACGAACGAAAATGGGTTGACAATTATATCTGGAAATTCTTGGACTGAATTTATTGCTCTTCCTTTTTTAGAGAACAATAAGTTACAATGGTGGGCGGCTGGTTGGCACGGGCACGGCCATGGCTCGGGCTTGTGTCATATGTGGTTCGACCCGCGGTCAGTGCACATGTTTTCGAAGCCCCGAAAAGATCGTGCTCGTTAAAAAAAACTTGCATCGACGCGCATTACTTCAAAATAACTAATTAACCCTACAATCACGGATATAGACCTTCCCATTCTACCGCATATCTACCCTATCCTAACCACCCCCATCTACCTTGTTTCTCCTCACATAGCAATCGCCGGGAATGCGCCATCGCTTCTCAAGCGACCACGCCGACCCCGGATTAAAAAGGTCTCTTCCCCGGCTTCTCTCATCTTCGATTGCAGTGCTGATTATTTTTTCCATTGATTCGACCAACAAGTAATTTCCGAAGAGATTAGAAAATCCAGCTTTTGCCATAGTTGACTAGTTCTGTTGTGATTCGAGTACAGGATGTCATGCAAGAGCTTTTTGATTGATAGTTTGTACTAGTTGATCGTACGAACTTATTATGAATATTTTTTCACGGTCGTATTGTTTCGAATTAGTTGGATGAGGGTGTGGATACAGTTTTCATACTATGGGTATATGTGTTGCTGTAGGGACCATGGTCTCAGAGGCGCATAACAACCGTGCGGAGTACGACAAGTCCTTGCATGAAGCGCGTCGGGAGATCGACTTGAAGGTGCAAAAGGATCGCGCTGAGGTAGATAAGAAACTGAAAAAAGAACGTTCATACGTGGACAGGATGATAAAGGAGGAGCGTGAGGAGTTTTCCCTTAAGATGGCGAAGATGCGTCTTGAGATTGAAGAAAAGTATAAGAGGGACTGTGAGCACATGGAAAAAAAGTTTGTCTTAGGCTAAAAGGAAATGCATCAAACGTTGCAGAAGGACCGGAAGCTTGTGGACAGTATTATACAGACAGAGCGAGTCAGGATGGATGCCTATGTGTTGCAGGCACGTGCGGATATGGACAGTAAGCTGCTACAGGAGCGGTCGGACATGGATTATAAGGCCATGCTGGAGAAGGTCCGCTTGGAAGGACATATGTTAGAAGACCGTGCGATCTCACGGCCACCCCGACAACATGTCTTCAATTATTCTCCCCCTGTAAGTATCTCGCACCGATTCTATACATTAAGGACCTACGTATTCTATGATATAAACATCTTCAATTTGTGGCAACCTTATGTCGGCGATTGTATGTAGGCTAAGCATCATGACACGGCACAGTCGCCATTCACTCGACACATTGCGATAGAGTCACCCGTTCAATGCCACATCAGTCCACCCCAACAACATATCGTCAATTCTCCCCTTGTAAGTACCTCGCAACGATGCATACACAAGATATGGTATGACCTTTCAAAACTTGTGTGTAAACCCACTATCGACGTTTCATACGCAGGATAAGAAACCTGTGATGGCAGAGTCCCCAGTCACACCACATGAAGGATGCATTCCACATAATAAGGTGAGAAGGTTTGAGATGGCAGAATCCCCAGTCACTCCACATGAAGGATACATTCCACAAAAGCAGGTAACAACGCCGCAATGTTGCTATGCACATAAAAATTATGCTTGCCCCTTTACTCATTGAATGTATTAACTCTGATGTGGGATACTAGGTGCTGGTCATGGAATTTTTTGTTAGTAGGGATGATGAGATGTCACATGTCCCGAGAGCATACTTTGATGAACACCCGGCAGAAGTCAGAATTTTTGAACCCGCCAAAGTTACCTACGATCTCATTATGAGTGAAATGAGACATACTTTTGGTTGCAAACTGGGAGCAGAACTGTACTACTTCTTACCCAGGTCTGCATGGAAGCTGCCAGAAGGAATGTTCTTGATTGCAGGACCAGATGATGTACAAAAAATGCTTTCTGATCTGAATGGCAGCAAGACATGTCACCTGTACATTGTGTACAATAGAACTACGGGTTGTTTTCCCGAGGATGACATTGATTCCGAGGTTCAAATTTTACATGTTACATGCATCTAGTTTATGCCTACGTCTTTTTTGAGTTCTTCCTAATACAATTCCTATGGTTTTCTACAGGAAGTGAGAATCCAAGAAATGGAGGGTCTTGCTAGAGAGTTGGCAGAGAAAGACCAAGAACAACTTAAGTTGTATGGTTACATTGATCTTAAAGAGAAAAAGATTGAAGCACGTGGGTCGTCGCCAAGCCCGACGCAATCTCCAACGACGCAACGCAAGAGGTCACTGGATTTTGGCAGTGCAGAAGACAATATGGAGTAGGCTCAATTGTTTTTCAACCAGTTAAAGCTTCAAACCAGGATTATTTAGTTGCAAACAAACATTTTGTTTTCTGTTTCACACTATGTTCGCAATTATGGTATAATTTATTCATGAGACATTTCTTTGAACAACAATGCATGTGTTTTATGATCAATCATACAGTTGTTTTTGAGATGGCATTGTGTCTAAAGAAGTTTCCATCTATAAAACTTGGCACGCAGTCGCATCGGAATCGCGTATCACGCGAGAGGCGTGCGTCGCACAGGAGAGCGTCGCACGCGAGCTTGTTTTCGGGTAGAAATCATAACATATTTCGGATAGATAAAGTTCACGTCCGCCACCCGCGCATGCAAACCCACGTCGCCGCCATTCCCATGCATGCATGCCTCAGGCGCAGACAACGAGACGGCCCATCCGAATTAGGCCCATCCGAAGTAGGCCATTAGAACCCTCCCCCCACTCCACGTATTCCCCTCGCACTGTGGCCTCCCTCCCTCCATCGCCAGATCCCCCACTCGTCCCCCTCTGTCCGCCGCCCCTGCACGCCGTCGGCGACTCCACCCCCGCCGCCCCCACGCCCCCCGAACGGGATCTGCCGGATCCATCTCCTCGACCACTGCAGGACAACACAGGTACCCCAGTTTCTGTTGACGTCTCAATGGTATCCATGCTGATAATGCTAGGTAGATCGACTGAGTGTAGCAATTTTGTGCCACCATCTGAAACTTGTGATGCTTGCTACTGTATAATATAGGACTTTTCAAAGTTCTGTTATGATGGCACTATTGGACACATACAGTAGAGCTGCGTTTTTAGTTGTTATACTTTCAGTTACCATCACTGCTTCGGAAAGGACGAATTGGATGCATTCAGGTCTGTAGTTGATAGTGTATCATCATAATGTAGGTGCTGTGTTGTGTGATTCTTCATGCTGATAACTTCAGCTTTTTCAGTTATAGTGAAAGGCTTCTGTATAAAAAAACTACTAAATGATCACAAAAACTTCTAGACAACATTCTGTATGATCTGACCAAAACTTGAACTAAATGATCACCAAAAGTTGAAGGATTTTGCATCACATCACAACCATAAGTGTTCTGCACCAGCATCATAACAATCACATAACTACATAACAAAAGCAAACTTGTTCATCATTACAAAAGCAAACTTGTTCAACATAACAAAAGCTAACTTGTTCAGCATTACAAAAGCAAACTTGTTCAACATAACAAAAGCTAACTTGTTCAGCATTACAAAAGCAAACTTGTTCAACCACACAACTGCAAACTGAGACACATAATACCACAAACAACTCAATATCCCCAGTAGTAGGGGTCATCCCAATGATCCTCCGCCTCTTGCCAGTACTCCAAACCTTCTTTGACGATATCGATTTTCTTCCATGCCTTGTAGGTGACGTACGCATCTTTCGCTGCGTACTCGATGAGGTTGTTTGGCAGTGGGCTGTCCCCCCATAGTTTGTGGTCCAATTCCTTGTTGGTCTTCTTCTTCATTTCCTTGTACGATGGGTGGATGAGGCTGGCTGCAAACTCAGCCAAACCCTGCCACTTCTTTCCATTCCTTGGAACTCTCCATTTGCGCTGCATGTCGACGTACTTGTCGGGGTTGATCTCCAAACCAGACAATTTCAGCTTCTCCTTGTCACCTCCAATGGAGAAGCCAACAAAGGTGTAGAGCTTCTTCTCCTGCAGGAGCGGGCGGAGTTCCTTAGGCCTGCATCAAATTAATCTGGTGCATCAAATTCATCTACTTCAAAAACTTCAGAAACTACTAATTAGACATAAAATGCAGAACTAGTATTGCATCTACTCCAGAACTTCAGAACTAGTATTGCATCTACTTCAGAACTTCAGAACTATTGCATCTACTTGAGAAACTTCAGAAACTTCAGAACTATTGCATCTACTTGAGAAACTTCAGAAACTACTAATTAGACAAAAACTTCAGAACTTTAGAACTAGTATTGCATCTACTTCAGAACTTCAGAACTGTTGCATCTACTTCAGAAACTTCAGAAACTACAGAAACTACTAATTAGACAGAAACTTCAGAACTTCAGAACTAGTATTGCATCTACTTCAGAACTACAGAACTATTGCGTCTACTTCAGAAACTTCAAAAATTACTAATTAGACAGAAACTTCAGAACTGGATGTTTTTACCATTTGGTTGCCGCGGTGATGTGGTATACCAGGACGAGATCCTCCACGCATAACTGTAGAACTGCAGCCTTTTGCGGAGGTTCATCTTCCCTCATATACTCGACATCAACGCCGATCGACCGAGGAAACATGCCGCCGAGCCTCCTCCTGATCTCGCGGATCCTCTTGTCGGCTTCGTCTGGATTGCTGGTGCATACGACATCCAGCTTCTCCTTCAGGTGGATATCAACCATGAGCTTCACGGTGTAGTCCTGCTTCTGCCCGGGGACCGGAATGTCGTCGTCGACCACCAGCGGCTCCTTGCCAGACGCCTCACCTTGGTGATGCTTGGCAGACGAAGGGGAGTTGCTCCATGATGCCTCTGCCATTCTCTTGGCAGACGGAGGGGAGTTGCTCCACGATTCCTCCGCCATTGCCCTCCTGGCTAGCGATGGTGGAGGCCGAGGGGAGTTGCTTGATGGTGGAGGCAGAGGGAGGAAGATGGAGCGGCAATGGAATGAGGAGGGAGGCAGATTGAGCGGCAATGGAATAGGAGGGGAGTTCCCTGCGTCGTGGGGAGTTGCCAGTGGAGGGGAGTCGTGGGGAGTTGCCAGTGGAAGGGAGGCGTGGGGAGTTGCCTCGAAAACTCAAACGTCCTGCCCTTTGGCCCTCGAAAAATTTGGAGGGGAGACGTGGGCCCTTTGGTTTGTCCTGTTTCTGAAACAAAACAAAACAAATAACAGCCATATTTTGCTCTCACTGCAACCATATTAAAAGATGAAAAATGGCACCAAAAAGTCACTGCAGCCATCCTAAATGGCACGAAAACAGCACCAAAACAACATCAGCCAAAACAGCAAAAAATGCATCCATCGATCGTTCTTTATTTCTTCTAACATTCCGTGTTCTGTGCAGTGAGATAGACACAACACTACAAATGCAGGCTGACAACGCCCGCGATTTCATGACCATCAGGACAGACGGCGGCTTCATCCATGCTCCGGTCCCATGAGTCGAGTCGAAAGTAGTGATGCTATGTGTAGTTCTGAAACATTGATTGGCTCATGTTGTTATTAAACTTTAATGAATTGTATGTCTCTTTGGTTTGGACAATCGTTAAACTTAGATGTAATCGATGCTATTTATTACTAGGACCATGAATTGTGCTATTAATGTCTTGCTTTTCTCTTCCGATCCTTTTGTTGCATACTTATTTATTGCTTATGTATTGTCTGTTGTTTGGCTTGTGCATAGAGATGCCGTCGTATGTCGTGTACAAGGGTAAGGTTCCCGGAGTCTACGACGACTGGGAGGAGTGTCGGAGACAGGTTCACCGTTTCAGCGGTAACAGTTACAAAGGGTACACCACTAGGGCGGAGGCGGAATCTAGATAGGCTCGCTATCTAGCGGGAGAGAGGAGGGAGCGTTGGAGGAACCGGATGAAGACCAGTTTCATCGCGATGATGCTCATCGTGATGACCGCAACTCTCTTCTATGTGATGGTAGTTTAGATGATCGATATCGACTTGTAATGTGAAGACAAACTCGCTACTCGCGGTCTCGAGACTTGTAATGTTCTATCTTTGTTCAGTCTTTTGAATTCGGAGACTAATATGATGAATTGTATTTGGAGAGCTATCTTCTATTGTATTGGATGAATGTGTTGTTGTTGTGTGGTGCTGTCTATATACTCTCCAATAATATATTTTGTAAGCTGTGAAAATATCAGAAATGTGCATTTTTTTCGACCACCTCCAAATCACCTCAGTTTTGGCACACATGATATCTTCCATAAACAAAACTAGGTTTCCAAGTTTTTGTATTTTTTTTAAATTTTTTTGAATTTATAATGCCCTCTAGACTGACTCCTGAAAACATCGGTCTATGCCTCAAGGGGGCATTGTAAAATAATTTTTTTCAAAATTTTCTTGCATACACATGTTTTGCACATGTGGGTCACCATGTACAAGAAAATTTGGGTGATTTGGAGGTGGTGGAAAAATTCACGTTTTTTCAAAAACTGGCTTAAGTGACCAAATGGTCCCTCCGGGAATGCAGGCATTTTTTCGACCACCTCCAAATCACCTCAGTTTTTGCACACATGATATCTTCCACAAACAAAACTAGGTTTCCAAGTTTTTGTATTTTTTTAAATTTTTTTGAATTTATAATGCCCTCTAGACTAACTGCTGAAAACATCGGTCTATGCCTCAAGGGGGCATTGTAAAATAATTTTTTTCAAAATTTTCTTGCATACACATGTTTTGCACATGCGGGTCACCATGTACAAGAAAATTTGGGTGATTTGGAGGTGGTGGAAAATTCACGTTTTTTCAAAAACTGGCTTAAGTTAAAAGACCAAATGGTCCCTCCGGGAATGCGGGCATTTTTTTGACCACCTCCAAATCACCTCAGTTTTTGCACACATGATATCTTCCACAAACAAAACTAGGTTTCCAAGTTTTTGTATTTTTTTAATTTTTTTGAATTTATAATGCCCTCTAGACTAACAGCTGAAAACATCGGTCTATGCCTCAAGGGGCATTGTAAAATATTTTTTTTCAAAATTTTCTTGCATACACATGTTTTGCACATGTGGGTCACCATGTACAAGAAAATTTGGGTGATTTGGAGGTGGTGGAAAAATTCATGTTTTTTCAAAAACTGGCTTAAGTTAAAAGACCAAATGGTCCCTCCGGGAATGCGGGCATTTTTTTTTGACCACCTCCAAATCACCTCAGTTTTGGCACACATGATATCTTCCACAAACAAAACTAAGTTTCCAAGTTTTTGTATTTTTTTAAATTTTTTTGAATTTATAATGCCCTCTAGACTGACTGCTGAAAACATCGGTCTATGCCTCAAGGGGGCATTGTAAAATAATTTTTTTCAAAATTTTCTTGCATACACATGTTTTGCACATGTGGGTCACCATGTACAAGAAAATTTGGGTGATTTGGAGGTGGTGGAAAAATTCACGTTTTTCCAAAAACTGGCTTAAGTTAGACCAGATGGTCCCTCCGGGAATGCGGGCATTTTTTCGACCACCTCCAAATCACCTCAGTTTTGGCACACATGATCTCTTCCACAAACAAATCTAGGTTTCCAAGTTTTTGTATTTTTATAAATTTATAATGCCCTCTAGACTGACTGCTGAAAACATCGGTCTATGCCTCAAGGGGACCTGCATGCAAGAGTCGGGGACCTGCATGTAAGAGTCGGGGACCTGCATGCAAGACTTGGGGACCTGCATGCAAGAGTCGGGGACCTGCATGCAAGACTTGGGGACCTGCATGCAAGAGTCGGGGACCTGCATGCAAGACTCGGGGACCTGCATGCAAGAGTCGGGGACCTGCATGTGAATAGTGATTCATCAAGGCCTTGACAGCTACTGGCACAGCGGCTGCCGCCCGATTTGCATGTAGCGAAGATGAACGTGCATGGAGGTTTTTCAAAGATTTCCAAGCACACCCCAGTGGGTCCCGCTTATTTAAAAAATACGTCAGTCATTATTGCTCTGTAAATGAAGAATATGCATGATGATTATGAATATGCATGACAACCATAGTAAGGGTGAAGAATCATAGTGCCCAATTTGTCAAAATACATCATCATTCTTAAAGTTGGACATCAAATGATACACATAGAAAATGGAAACGAAAGATGTCGAACTAATACAGTAACATGCCGGTACAACCGCACTTCACTAAATTACTGTCACGATGAAATAGAATGTAAAGACCACGTCACACAAACATGAATGACACACGACTTTCTCTGGCTCATCGTCGGTTCATGATGTATGTAGATATCACAGTTCAGCCTCGATATCCTACACAGAAGAATAGAATAAATCACATGGACATCAGTTATGAGTAAAACACATGCAAAAAATATATGAACATATTTCGTACCTCTAGCAATTTGGCGTATTTACGTCGATTGTGACCTGGTTTCTTGCAATAGCCACAGATATTCTGTGATCTTGACTTCTTTGTCTTTGCCTGCAGCCTTTTCTTCGGTGCACCTCGTCCTGGCACATGCACGGGATCCAGAACCTTATCAACTTTCTGCGAGTGCGGCATCAACGGGCCAAACCTAATGCTGTTATGCTGAGCATTAGTTGACTCCTTGCTGTCAACTTGTTCAAAACTTGATTGCTTGCCATGATGTTGTGCTTGCAAAAGCATCTTTAGACGGTGATAGTCCTCATCCGAGTGGCATGCCTGGAAACTTGCGGCGTGACTACAATTCCGCAACTCGCGGTACCTCTGCAGGCTTAGCGAATAGTCATACATCTGGTTTTTTCTGGTAGGTGCGTATGCACATTTTGCATTCATAGTCCACCTAGTGGGAACGCAACAACCGGGCAGAATTGTTTGTTTTAAAATCCCCAATATGTAAAAATGTGGGAACATGGTGTGCCTGCGCATTCCAGCTTACGGCAAGAACAACTCACAGTGTGCAAAAGACCTCCTTGCTCTTCAATGCGCACTCCAAACTTTTTATCCATTCTTTCCTGCTTGGACACAACATAAGTGGAATCTTCTGATCCATCTAGTATCTCTCTAATCTGACATTTGCTGACAGCATCTATGCTCCATAAGACCATCTTAAAGACACTAGGTGTGAAAACTGTTGCGGCGTGTTTCTCAAGCGGCGAAGCATTTTTCTCTGTAAATGGAATAGACTACAAGGCTTCGACGTCATGGAGAGCTTCGTTAATCCGTCGCGACGCAAGGCAACGCTCATAGTGCTCTAGCATTTCAAACAACGACATCTTACCCTCAAGATGCGTATGTAGCACAGAGTTCAAGCTCTCACTCCTCTGATTGCTGCTCAATCCTAGGAAACAACGCCCCTCAAGATATGGAGCACACCACAACTTTCTCATCTGATACATCTGATGCAGCCAAGACTCCTCACTGGTTACTTTATTCCATTGTAAGAATTGTATCCATTTTATCTCATGCTCTTCAATGGAAGAAGTATCATAAATGAAAGATCTGAATTCCTCCTTTACGTCGTCATCATGCAGATGGCGTACAATGTTCTGCTGAATGTGCCATATACAGTCTATGGTTTGAGTCTGGCCAGACCACCCTTATTGCTCTCTGCATTGCAAGGTCCCCATCTGTGATCACAGATATCGGATGCTTCTGTGCCATGCAATCAGAAAAGGTCCGCAACATCCACTCGTATGCCTGGCTTGTTTCATGAAAAATTATACCACAGCCAAATATAATAGTGCTGTGATGGTGATTCAACCCGACAAAAGGCACGAATGGCAGATTGTATTTGTTGGTTCTGTATGTGCTATCGAAAACAATGACGTCTCCGAAAGCCTCGTAGTCAAGTCGCGATTGACTATCAGCCTAGAACAGTCCCTTCAGATGGCCATGCTCGTCTACCAAGTACTTGAAGAAAAAATCCACATCTCGCTCTCGCCTCGCCATCATGTGCATGATCACCGTTTTAGCATCACCGGCACTGATTGTCTCCTGCTTATTAGCATGGCAGAAATTATAAACGTCCCTCTTTATGCATCCAACCTTATCAAATCCACCGTATTGGAAGCACAAAATATCCATAATACGGTATTTGCGGATCCCACATTTTTCCATGTCCGCAATGTCCGCTTTCTGCTCATCGCTAATTCGTCTGTGCGAACGCAACAGACAAGAAAGATCCCGTGGGGCTAGAGGATGGCTGTGCTCATCGATGAAATCCTTGACAAACCACCGACCGGTTTCCTCCTGTCTCGTAATGACCAATTTAGCATTACACCCAACACGAGTTAAACTTCGTGGCCTCCTCTTTCTATCTTCCATCTTTCTTTTCATGTGCTTATCTTCACGAAACCCTTGATGACTACACACAATTTTCCTTAAAATTATGTATTTGTTGGATCCATCCCACTCAACGTAGCTTTTCCTCACACTAAAACCTTTTTCAAGAGCATATTTGTTGTAGAATTCATAGCCTTCAGCCTCACTATCAAACATCTTGCTGACAACATTTACATACTCGAACATACTCTCATCACTTGCATACGCCATGTCTTCCTGCATATGACATGTGAGGGAAACCAATCATCAACATCTCTCTGTTTATCAATGTTGCAGGTGTAAAATAGCTCATAGGCAAAGACAAATGCATGGAAAAGACTTTGCTGGTTTGACATGTGAGGGAAACCAATCATCAACGTCCAACAAGTACACTATCCTAGCATGGATGATGACTCTAATAAACTGGATTCATACCTGGTACGCGCGAAGAGATGGGATCGCCCGCCGCCGTGATGGGATCGCCCGCCGCTGTCGCCGCCTATTCAGCCGGCGTGACAGCGTGGGGGGCTGGGGTTGGTTGGGTGGAGGACGAGGACGATGAATTTATTCCTCTCACCAGGCAGGTCGAGGACGGAGAAGGTCAGGAGCGGCGACGAGAGGAGGTTTCTGATCTGGATCGAGTATACATGGATCTGGTCCTCGGGTGATCGGTTCAAGAAAAGATTTCTGCCCCTGGACCATTATGCCCTTATCGCTTAAATTTAATCAAGTTTAATTCCCCACAAGATCGGACGGCTAATAATAATCAGACGTCATCAGACATGTAAGTACTGCTAAGTACTCCGAGTACTAACCCAATCACCGTAAAACTGCTCATAATTTTAACCCTTTTAGTGGTCTTTTCAATAGATCACATTTTACCAACATAGCATCAACTTGCACTGCTCAGAACTTATTAGCAAATTTAACAGCATCTGTTTTATATTCTAGTCGATACTTTAGTGTGTAGCAAGAGCAACATTCTCGTTTTGATTTCCCAAGCTTTTCAAAATAATATAGTGCCAACCTATTGCATACAAGAAATTATATGAGAAAGATTTTCTAACGTAACCAGTTTAAAACCTGCAAAGAATCATCCATAGGATAAACTTAATATGCAAAGGATCATGCATAACATACACTTATCTGGTATAATTCTTGGTCTGTAGTGAAACGGAAGACATCTATTGCTTGTTCTGTCGACATTCTTCTGAAGCATGAGCCCGCCATACAAATTGCATCCAACAATAGTTAATAGAATAAAAAGGTGCACACAAATCAGGGGAACGCACCATGTGTTCGAAGTAACAGAAGCTGCTTTGCTGTCCAAAGTGCATCTTAAGGATCATCAAATTGTATATCGCAGAAGTCTAGGTTGAACACTTTTTGCTAAATAAGAGGTTGTGGTGTTATAAATTATAAGATCATTCTACAAAACAAACACAAGAGCATAACTATTTCATTATGTGTAAGAGTAGGAGTTGCATAATTGCTTGTATTGTCTCTTCACTTTCTTATATTATATCAAGATATACTTTCTTATATTATATCAAGATATATTGCATTTCCAGGACAAGACTATTTTACAGATTAAATACAGAATATTGCTCAATGCCTGAAAGTAGGTCCTTAAGTAAAAGATTCATATTACACTGTTTGAGAAGCATATGTATGCAATTCTGCATGCATATATCAAGAACGGAGCTACTTTTATTTAACACACAACTACAAAAAAGAAATATCAAAGCATGAAGTTAGGTCCTTGAGGAAAATAAGAAATTATACTACATGATATTTCAGAAATATATGTGGGCATACATATATGAAGAGCAAAAACAGAACTGCTTATGTTTAATACAAACTGCAAAATATCCCAAAGCCTGAAGCTAGATCCTTAATTAAAGGGAAAAAACGTAGTACGCTATTTTTCAGAATGCGTCAAAATTGCTTACATCTATCCGAGCTAATAGATTTGACATTGCCCACCTCGGTTCGCCTCTTCCTCGACTTCCAATCCGATCCTGGGACAGGACAATTCTACGATTAGTACTGTAAGTTGCATGACATGAGGAAAGAAGTACAGCTGTGAGATGCTTACTAGAGATGCGTACTTGCTGGTCTACTGAGAAGAGGAGGGCGAAAAAGAGAAGACAATGCAGGGGAGGGTTCTTCGCTTCTGTCGGGAGAGAATAAATCGGCCACTAGGGAGAAGATGTGCAGGGAAGGCGCTCGAACAATTATCCACCAACCACTCCGACTTCAAGCTCGATCGAGGTAATTGATCATGGATTCATGGTTACATTAAGGAAGATTAACTAAGTTACCTGCACGTCCTGCGCATTGACGTCGAGGTGCTCGGCGATGAGGAATCTGAACTCGGAGGAGTGGAGGTTGGTGACGACGCCAATCACGCGGCACGCTGGGAACTCGGAGATCTTCCACACGAGGTAGATGAGCACATCAATGAGGTTGGGGACGACGAGCTGCAGCCTGCAGCGCCTCCGTGGTGTGGTCGGTCACGCTGCCACCGGAGGCACGATCTACCATTCAAGGTGGCGTTCCTCTGCAGCAACGACATGCACAAGACTCGCCCGCGGCGCAGCTAGGCGGAGAGAGGGCGGCGACAGACGACTGCTAGGTGGGGAGAGAGATGGCGCGTCGAGAAATATGAGCTTTCCAACGGCGGCGGGGTTCGTGATGAGTGGAGGCGTCGATGGGGAAGATGGAACCGCGCGTGGTGATCAGGTAGATGAGGGGCAGATTTTGTGGAACAACCGAGCAGTTTCAGTTTTTATTTTTTCTATATAAGATGGAGGGGAATCGTTGATGTGGGAAAATGGAGGGAAATAGGAAAAGAATGGCGGCACTGAATTTGCGCTGACCTTTTTTGTAAACTGGTTAACAATTTTTTTTGTTGCGAATAAACTGGTTAACTAATTGACATGTGAGTTTCAGGAAAAAAAACTAATTGACACGTTAAGAGAAAGGAAAATGTGAGGAAAAAATAGATACTCGAAGGGGATAAGAGATGGGGAAAATAGTTCTTGGTGCTTCTAGTTAAAACTAAATTATTTTAAATTCTTTAAGGATTGTTTAAATTATTATATTACAAGCCTTATGAAAATTTAAAAATTGCTCAAATGAAGAGCAAATAAATACAACTAACTTGAAGAAGGTACTCCCTCCGTATCAAAATAAGTGTCTTTGATTAAAAGGGTTGTTAGTTGGTGATGGTATTGTTGTCCCCATGCTGGTTGTCCAGTTGAGGCCAAAATCGACAAGGTCACTGAAGTCATCATGGATGTCACGATCACCAGCCACCCTAGTGGCACTCGTTGCTGCAGTCGACCCAATCCTTAGGGTTTGGAGTGGACGGCTTTAATGCGATCACAAGGAATCGCAAGGAGGGAAAGCGCGAGGGAGCAAACAAGATGTGGGTTTGAGGTGGAGGGGGGAAAGGAAGACGATACGACAAATTTGAGGAGCAACACACTAGATTAGGGGGTGTCGATCGGGCACGTGGGGACGGTGGCAACGACGGACAGGTCCAGGGCGGCGGCGGGATGGCACAGTAGAATGTGTGTGCTACGAGAGGTGTGATGGGGGGCACGGGCGACTGCTCTGGTAATAAGTCGAACTTAGTAGTAGTGCAGAGCATCAGGACCACTCTACTACTATGCGGGGCCCACCAGCTGGCCCCTCTATCTGTAGTAGTACCGGGGGTTGCACACATGTGCTACACCTATCAAATTAGTAGTACACCCCGCGCTACTACTATGGCATGTCCTGGGGGACGATGGGGACCACTTAATAGTAGCGCAGGTCGGCTGGTCGTCTATGGCGCTACTATTATGACCTACCAATCCTGTGTTTTTACCCGGCGCTACTACTAATTAGCAATAGTGCGTTCCAAATAACCCCCGCCACTACTAAGTGGTTACCTTACCTATAGGGGGTTTCCCTAGTAGTGTGTTTCTTACCTCGATGGTCCCCGGGGACTAATCTGGTCGCCAATGAGATATGCTTTCCTAGTTACCATTCTCTCTTCCTAGCGGCAGAGAGAGGGTACCGCTCGTAGGTTTTTTCTATTCCCCCCAAAATGGGTCCCCGACATTGCCTTATATCACCGACGAAGCTTAGGTTACAAAGTCTAGGTTCTTGGCTCCCTGGGGTATATCACGGGATTCCAATGTTGTGGCTATAGGTTCCCGAAGGAGGTTGGGTGCCTCCTTTAGATCCCGTTCAGTGGATCCATCGTCAATGATGAACATTTAAATAAAAAATTTCCTTTAAAATGCGTGTAACTTTTTTAAAAATTCCATGAACTTTTCTATATACACGTTGTGCGAAGTACATGATGAACAGTTAAATTCACTTTGAATTTCTCGAAATGCACAATGAATGTCCTTTAGAAAACATGATGAACATTTTTTAATACACGATGAACATTTATGTTAAATGATTTTTTTAGATACACATTGATTTTTTTAAATACACGGATTTATTGCTTTTTGTATGGGTGAACACTTCAAACTATAATGAACTTTTTCAAAAAGCATGAAAACTCTTTAAAATAACATAAGTAATTTTTATTTACCTGAGAAAAATTTCAATTATTATTTTTAACCTATTTAAATAATATTAGCAAATATATATATATATATATATATATTATGGCTTGATTTATAATCAACATAAGAATAGAAATATTTTTTTAGTGTAACGTAAAATTAGGAAGTACAACTACTTCATACAAGTTTTTTTTTAGACAACTACTTCGTACAAGTAGCATTATATTTTGAGGATTTGTACAAGTACCAATTTTTTGGGTAAAGTCAACTTTTGTTGTACTAGAATCGAGTACAAATAACGACTTTTTTGGGAGTACAAATAACAACTGCTCGACGTTAAAAATTAATGAATGGCAGCGCACAGTGGGCCCTTGCGTTCTAAGGCCCAGCTAAGCAGAGTTGGTTAATTGCTCACAATGGAAACATACACAGAGGTAAAAATCTAAAGCCAAATCACATTGTCAACTTATCCCGGTTGGTTGGCTTCTTCTTTGCAGACTCTGAGGTTAGAGGTTCGAGCTCTTGTTTGGACATTCTTTATCTTTATTTCTTGTGTGCACATATGGATGACGTCAGATATTTAGAAAAATAAAAACATATTAGATATAATTGTTTTCTTATCTCTACTACTATAGTGTAGCAGTTTTGAATTTGGATTTACCACTTTCCTCTCAGTCTTCCCGCCAAAGCACCACTCGAGTAACTGCAGCCGTTGATTTGCCGAGATGGGCTGACACCTACCGTTCATCAATCATCAACGCTAAGAATCCAACGGCTGGCATTTGTGGGATTCGCCTGTCCTGCCACGCCCATCAACTCTGTCCGAGGCCGCCTGAACCAGCCAGGAGATACCCGATATTTCCAGAAGCCCGTCCGTTTGAGTGGTTGTAGCATGACCCAGCCGGTAGAGCATTTGTCCCTTCAGTCAAGAACTTCTGTGGACGATTGATATAGGTAGTTGTATATGCCCAAGGTAATATTTTTTTAAAGGAAATGCTTCGCGTTCTTTACCCCTCTGCAGCCCCCCACCACAGTGGTGTCAAACAAAAAACATCTTCTTTTTTTAGTTGGAGCTTACAAGTAAAACTAAAATAAATAAATAAAGTGCAATAGTAAAATTTCAATATTGGAGGGTTAATCCATATAAATTGTACCATCGATTAACAGTCGTCATTCCTAAAGCAAATAATTCTATTAGACATGAGCAGACTGAAATATTTTTATCTTTTAATTCATATTTTTATAAATATTTTACTGCAACTTTTCATGTCCTATTCGTAATTCAATATAAAATGTGGTCATAATCACATCTTGAGCCATGCAAAAAGAAATCAACTTGGGTACATATTATCTCGCTTAGCTTGATCTAGAACATGGTTTTGAGGAAAATTAGAAGTGCGCTACTTTGTTTTCATTGTATCTCTCAACGTGTGGAGCACGTGCTACTTACTACTCCCTCTGTTCCGAAATAGTTGTCGTTGAAGAACTTTTCCAACCAGGTGAAAATAGGATAAAGTATCAAACTACCCTCAATTTGAAATTCTTGTCGCTGGGGATCTTCGTCTTACTCCATCGCTCCTCCCCTCCGCCAGGCTCCATCCCACTGCTGCAGCTCCGGCGTCCGTCCGCGCTGGTCGTAGCTCTCTCGTCGGCCGCCTTCCTCCGCTCCAATCAGGAGCCCAAACTCGTACGCAGCTCCCTCGCCGTCCGCCACAGCCTCCAGCCGCCCGCGACTCCTGGCCTTCACACCGCCCATGCTCCTCCCCGCACCGACCAGCAGCAGCGCCGCCCGTGCTCCTCCTCCTTCTGCCTGAGCCTTCCAGCTCCTCGATTCAGGCACTGGAGCTCCGGATCCGGCCAATTGACCTCCGTCCGTGCTCCTCCCCGCACTGACCAACAACAGCAGCAGTGCAGCCTGTGCTCCTCCTCCTGCCTCAGCCTTCCAGCTCCTCAATTCAGGCACTGGAGCTCCGGATCCGGCCAATTGACCTCCGCCCATGCTCCTCCCCGCACTGACCAACAGTAGCACTAGCGCTGCCTGTGTTGCTGTTTGAATTGATCAAAATTGTTAATCGCCAAAGAAATTGATCGCCGGAGTTGTACCACTTCTTCTCGCCACAGAAAGAAATTGATCGAATGTGGTGATTGACCAGGACGTCTTCTCACCAGTCACATCAAGCTTGAATTGATAGCCAGAGCAATTTCGAATTGATCAGCAGGGAGCAGCCACTGTCCATCTGTTCACCTGTCAAAACTAGCAGATCAACAGTAGGAGCATGGATCAGCAAGGAGCAGCAAGGATCAGCAAGGAGCAGAAAATTGGCAAATTAGCAGATCAATAGTAGGTGAGCTACTCCATTTTTATGTGCTCCATCTGCTACAAGAAATTCAGTGTACTCATGCTTGTAATTGTACTCTTGCAAACAAATTACTCCATGCTAGTACTCCAGATCATGATTAAGAACTCAAGAAAACAATGTTAGTTCTGGCACTAAGTGTGGCTCTGCATCTGTGAGATCACTTCTGGTGTTAGTATTGGGTCATGCAACTTCGGCTAGGATGTTCTTGGTTGCTTAATAACTTAACTAGATAGACATACTTAATGCAAAAAAAAGCAGGCACAAAGATTTCTTATACTAACCATGTAGGATATGACACCAACACCAAATCCTTCAAGCAATCGTCCCATATACAGGAAAGAAGTGTCCTGTAAAACAAACGCAGACAAGCGCGACTGGTTCAGAAGCAGCAACAGCAAGTGCTGAAACTAAGCCTTTGGAAAATGCACTACTGTCATACTTTTGCGAAGGAGATGGCAAGCCAGCCGATGATGTTAGGAATAGCAGCAATCATACCACCATCCTAATCCTAATTTTAATTTTGCTCCTAGCTACTCCTAATTTTTAAGTACTCTACAGTAACAGAAAAGGTATTGAATTTTCTTAATTTGATCATACCACCATCTCAATGAATCAATGTTAATTAAAGGAGTACATTTTTTAAATTTTCAGTGGTACAAATTCCAACAACTTCATCAGTCCAAAACATTAAGCTATTAACTGAATTTTGTGTGCATAACTGAATTTAACTGAAATTACATCTATCTCTGAAATTAATACCAACTGGTCCTTTGGTCTAAGTGGTGGTAATTCTTGAGTAAGTACATTCTTGACAAAGAGAAGAGAAGAGAGAAAAGATTCATTTATTTTTAAAAGTACTGATGCAAGTAGTAGAGTACACAAAACCTTCATTAGAGTATAAAAAAGTTTATGCAAGCATTAAAGGAACAGTTTCAGTTATTTTAATTAACTGGGAAAGTTCCGGCTAATTTTATTAAAGGAAAAGGTTGAGTTAATTTTAATTAAAATAAAAGAAGAGAAGAGAATAGCAGAGCAAGCAATGCTACTGCTCCAAGCTAATCTGACTGCAAATCATAAACTACTGCAAGCAGCTCTATGAAAAGAAGTACTGCAAGCAGGCTACTCCAAGCAGTACTACACTAAGTAATGTCACTTCAAGTAGTACTACACCAACTAATCTCTACTGATGTCATTTAAAGCAGTAATCTCTTCAACTAATCTCTACTGATGTCATTTACAATATTTTTGTAAACTGAATTTTTTGCCAAGGAAACAAAATTTTATAGCTTCAGGCCTAAGTACAGAATAGCTTCAGGAGCAAAGGAAAAGAAAAACATACCCAAATTTCTGAAGTGTTTCAGGCATCTCCCAACAATCTGGACGGGCAAAAAGGGAGTTTTATTCTCGTCTATGAAATTCATACCAACAATTCTTACTTCCAAATCAATCAGAAGACCACCAACGAAAATCTAAAGAAAATGGTGCCAATGTTGACAAGTACTCATTCAATAAGATCCATACAAAGAATGTGAGCACTTATAGAGCTCAGCGTGTCTAAAGAGAAAGTGAATGTTGTACACCTCAGCATGTCATCCCTTTTCGACCAAATTATCTATAGAAACATTGTACATTCAGTTTTTAGGCAAAAATGTTCAGAGATAATTAAGATACAGAAAACTAATTATGGCTGGTAATGTTTCATTAACCTAGGAAACTAATTCTTGCTTTGACAGTAAACGGACAACAATTGACCATAACAATATTGTCATTCTTGCTTTGACAGTAAACAGACAACAATTGACTAATTCTTGCTTTGACAGTAAACATACAACAATTGACAGTACACAGACTGAATTTATATGTACTTCTTCTTCTTCTTCTTGTACTTCTACTTCTACTTCTACTTCTACTTCATCTTACATATTCATATCTTCAGGAGAAAAAGGATCTCCCAGACCTCAACTTCACTCCACCTGCAGAAGATGTGGATGAAATGGATGAAAATGCAGAAAATGAAATGGAAGGACATGTAGGAGATGATACGGAAGGATATGCCAGAGAGGGAATGGAAGGAGATGAAATTGTTCAAAATCCAGGTACAGTTACACTTGATCATTTCATCACTTGATCATTCCATCACTTCATCACTTGATCATTTCATTTAATCATTTCTTTGTTGTATGTCTTGGTGCAGGTGCTGGGCAAGTTGGTAGAAAAAATAAAACCCTCAATGACCAGCAAAAATTTGCTGCTTATGTAGCATTGCATACACTGTGTATGAGTAGAGGAGGCACTTTTAAGAAAACTGATACGCAAGATATTGTAAAAATGTTTGGAGTGGGTGTTTGGAATATACAAAGAATTTGGAGGAAAGCAATGTTGCAAATTCAACAAGGTCAAGAGGTAGATGTTGCCGATCAGAGAAAAGGAAACTCTGGAAGAAAGCCTAAGGACATTAACCTAGAAAAAATCCTAACAATCCCATTAAACAGGAGGTCTACTATTAGATCACTAGCCTGGCAACTGGGATGTAGCCCTACTACACTTCATAGAAAGTTCATGCTAAATTTTATTAGGAGGCATACAAACTGTGTGAAGCCGGCTTTAAAGGAAAATAATAAGATGGATAGGATGAATTTTTGTTTGTCGATGCTTGACGAGGCAACAACAGCAACTGCGAGGCCTAAGTTCAAGACTATGCATAACGTTGTCCATATTGACGAGAAGTGGTTTAACATGACAAAGAAGAATAGAACATATTATCTGCTGGATGGGGAGGAAGAGCCTACGAGGCCTATACACGGCAACTGTATTGGCAAGGTGATGTTTTTAACGGCCGTTGCTAGGCCAAGGTGGGACAGCGAAGGAAACGTGACCTTCTCTGGGAAAATCGGTATCTGGCCATTCGTGAAAGAAGTTCCTGCTCAGAGGAGAAGCGACAACAGGCCCAGAGGTACAATAGAGACAAAGTCAATAAAGGTTGACAGAAAAGTGATGAGGGAGTTCCTGATAGAGAAAGTCTTGCCAGCGATACAAGCAGTTTGGCCGGAAAGTGATGCTGGACAGACCATCTACATTCTGCAGGATAATGCTAAGCCCCATATCTTGCCAGATGACCAGGAATTTCTAGCAGCTGTCGCAAAAACTGGACTTGACATTAGATTAGTACAACAGCCTACCGACAGTCCTGATTTGAATGTGCTTGACCTTGGGTTTTTCAACTCCCTGCAATCGCTGATAGATTGTCTGAGTCCTAAAACACTACAAGACCTTATTGCAGGTGTTTTGGAGGAATTTGAAGGCTATGATGTTTACAAGCTCAACAGAATTTTCCTAACTCTACAAATGTGCATGATTGAGATCATGAACCATGCTAGGGGAAATGGGTATAAAATACCACATGTTAACAAGGAAAGGCTTGAGGGTCTTGGGCAGCTACCTCCAAGACTAACATGCCCGAAAGAGGTTTACACGAATGCCCTATACAACTTAGAGGTAATGGGGAGGGTTCAGTGATGAGGCTTGTTCGGATGCTTGAGATGAGGCTTGTTCGGATGCTTGAGATGAGGCTTGTTCCAATGCTTGACACGAGGCTTGTCCAGATGCTTGAGATGAGGCTTGTTCCGATGCTTGACATGAGGCTTGTTCAGATGCTTGAGATGAGGCTTGTTCTGATTCTTGACATGAGGCTTGTTCAGATGCTTGAGATGAGCTTGTTCAGATGCTTGAGATGAGGCTTGTTCCGATGCTTGACATGAGGCTTGTTCAGATGTGGAGTATGTGTAGTTCCTTGAGATGAGACTTGTGCGGAGTTCATCCCATGTGAAATTACTCCATATGTGTAATACTCCATTTTTTGTGGCTTGTATGTGTAACTCCATTTTGTGATCATTTTTACTCCATATATTTTTTCTCCATTTTGTGAGACTTGCATGTGTAATTCATTTGCTTGTGTGGAGTATTCCATTAAAATGAAAGAGAACAGAAGAGAGTAGTAGGAGACAAGATGAGTGAATTTAGAGATGAGAACATAATTTAGAGAAGAAGAGAACAAGCAAAGTAGTAGTAGAGGAAATGAGCGGGAGAGGAGAGGAGTATGGAGGGCACAAGGGAAGTACACTAAACTACAGATGCAAGAAGAGAAAGAGAAGAGAGAAGAGAAGTCCTGCTGTAACTGAAAAAGTTTCAGTTAAGTAACTGAAAAAATTCAGTTAATGAACTGAAACTTACACCAAACTATTGTTGTCCTACACTAAACTACTGATGTCCTACACTACTGCAAGTGCTATACTACTGCAAGTCTGCAACTGTTAAATTAACAAAAAAAGTTTCATTTAGTTTTACTTAAAGGAAAAGATTCATTTTAAGCTAATGTACCAAGTCAACAGAAGATTCATGACAAGATTAACAGTAGCATAAGCTCCATGTGCTAAAATCTGAAGCTTCATGTGCAAAATTGCAGAATTTGCAAAACTGAAAATGTGATTCAGAAAATAAATAGCAGTGGAAACACGGGCCTCATTGCAGAATTTTGGAGCAGACTACTGAAAAGAGAAGAGAAAGAGAAGAGAAGAGAAGCGAAGAGAAGAGAGCGAGAGTAGAGAAGAGAAGAGTAAGAGAAGAGAAGAGAATTCTTCGCACTGCTCCTCTTCCTACTCCAAGAACTACTCCTACTCCTAACGGAAAGAAATTAAGTTAATTAACTTAAAAAAGTTTTTTCAGTTAATTAACAGGAGTAGTTCTAAGGTGCAGAGTAGTTTCAGTTAATTAACAGGAGTAGTTTTAAGGTGCATAGTAGTTCTAAGAACTACTCCTACTCCTAAATTTAATTTACTGAAGAGAAGAGAAGTGAGTAGAATTACTCAAAGCCTTGCTAAACAGCAAATCCTATACTCCAGCACATAAAAGTTCCTACAGAGCAAGCAATTGGTTTTCTTCCAATTAGCTTGATACTCCACAGATTAGGTTGCAGCAAAAATGCACTACAGAGCAAACAATTACTCCAAACAAGCACTATTGATCAGCATCCTACTCCTGAAAACAAGCACTACTTGCACTTACAAATTCGGTGTTAATTACTGTACAGTAACACTGGGAGTACAAAAGGTTTCAGTTAATTTAAATTAACTGAAAAGGTGTAATTTATTTTCAATTACTGGACAGTGCAATTGAGAGTTTATTTACTGTCATTATTTAAGTTGTGATACAAACTATATGTGCATCCAAAAGAATTCGGCTATGAGTATCCGCTTACTAAGATTCGGTGCATCTTTTTCCTGAAGTTTAGCCAAGTGTTCTTTTCCTGAATGCTCACCTGCAGAAGCAACATTGCACAAAGAGGCGAATTCAGTCAAGTGCAGAGACGAGTCAGAGGCAAATTCAGTCAACATTTGCACAAAGAACTTGAAAGATCGTGGATGTCGCCTAGAGGGGGGGGTGAATAGGCGTTTTAAAATAATTACGGTTTAGGCTTGAACAAATGCGGAATAAACCTAGCGGTTAATTTGTCAAGCACAAAACCTAAAACAACTAGGCTCACCTATGTGCACCAACAACCTATGCTAAGCAAGATAAGCAACTATGTGATAGCAAGATATATGACAAGAAACAATATGGCTATCACAAAGTAAAGTGCATAAGTAAAGGGGCTCGGGTAAGAGATAACCGAGGCACGCGGAGACGATGATGTATCCCGAAGTTCACACCCTTGCGGATGCTAATCTCCGTTTGGAGCGGTGTGGAGGCACAATGCTCCCCAAGAAGCCACTAGGGCCACCGTAATCTCCTCACGCCCTCGCACAATGCAAGATGCCGTGATTCCACTAAGGGACCCTTGGGGGCGGTCACCGAACCCGTACAAATGGCAACCCTTGGGGGCGGTCACCGAACCCGTACACTTTGGCAACCCTTGGGGGCGGTCACCGGTACCCGTCAAATTGCTCGGGGCGATCTCCACAACCTAATTGGAGACCCCGACGCTTGCCCGGAGCTTTGCACCACAATGATTGAGCTCCGAACACCAACAACCGTCTAGGGCGCCCAAGCACCCAAGAGGAACAAGCTCAAGGGTACCAAGCACCCAAGAGTAATAAGCTTCTCAACTTGTAACTTCCACGTATCACGTGGAGAACTCAAACCGATGCACCAAATGCAATGGCAAGGGCACACGGAGTGCCCAAGTCCTTCTCTCCCAAATCCCACCGAAGCAACTAATGCTAGGGAGGAAAATGAGAGGAAGAACAAGAAAGAGAACACCAAGAACTCCAAGATCTAGATCCAAGGGGTTCCCCTCACATAGAGGAGAAAGTGATTGGTGGAAATGTGGATCTAGATCTCCTCTCTCTTTTCCCTCAAAAACTAGCAAGAATCCATGGAGGGATTGAGAGTTAGCAAGCTCGAAGAAGGTCAACAATGGGGGAAGAACACGAGCTCTAAAGATTAGATTCAATGGGGAAGAAGACCCCCTTTTATAGGAGGGGGAAAATCCAACCGTTATCCCCCACACAGCCCCGCAGAGAGCGGTACTACCGCTCCCCCTCAGCGGTACTACCGCGCCAGAAGAGAAGGGCTGGGGCAGGGGCCCAGGGCGGTACTACCGCGGAGGTAGAGCGGTACTACCGCTCTCAAGCAGTACTGCCGCCACTACTATCGCAGCTAGTACCGCAAAACCCGACACGAGAAAATGCGCGCAAGAATCGAAGCGGAAGGAGCACCATGCCACCACGGTACTGCGGCTGAGCCCAGCAAGCGGTACTACCGCTCCGAGGAGTGGTACTACCGCTACAGATGCAGTGACAGGACGGTAGTAGCACGGAACCGTAGAGGTACTGCCGCTGAGGCCACCCAGCGGTACTACCGCTCCGGGGAGCGGTACTACCGCTTAGGGAGTCTCAGCCGCACTACCGCTGTGGACCGCGGTACTACCGCTGGGTCCAGGAGAAAAACCATACTCCAGAAAACCAGAACTGCCATAACTTCTGCATATGAGCTCCGAATTGAGCAAACTCAAGCTTGTTGAAAACAAGACGACGAGTAGCATCAAAACAGCGACTGGTTATAGTAAGAAGAGGCAGGGGAGGTATGCCAACAAATAGAGGAGTGAAACCTCCAACCGAGAAGAACCGGCAAAACCTCCAACATCGAAAACATCATAGAAGATGCATGCGAACTCCGTTTTCGATGAACTCAAGCTTGTCATCAAGATGACCATAAGCTCTAAGACTCACAAAGAGAACCAAACAAGAACCAAGAAAGATGATGCAAGGATGCAATGGTTTGAGTTCTCAGCGAACGATACGATCAAGCTACTCATCGAGAGCCCCCCTTGATAGTACGGCAATCGATCCTATAACCCGGTCTCCCAACTACCATCATGAGACCGGTAAAATAGAAAACCTACCAAGGGCAAACCTTTGCCTTGCACATGGTCCACTTGAGCTAGATGATGACGATCTTGACTCCCTCGAGTTGGACCACCTTTCTTGATTGTGTTGGCTCGATGAAGACTAGTTGATTGCTCCCCCATACTCCACTATGGGTGAGCCTTTCTTCCGCACATCTTCATGAGTCCATTGTCACCAAAATGGACGGCAAGCTTCAAGCATTTGATCTCTTCGTGATGCTCCACTTGAACTTGCACACCGCAACCTTTCTTGATTGTGTTGAGTCGATGAAGACTAGTTGATTGCTCCCCCATACTCTACTATGGGTGAGCTACTTTTCCGCACATCTTCACAAGTCCATTAACACCACAAAGGACGGCAAGCTTCAAGCATTTGATCTCTTCGTGATACTCCACTTGAACTTGCACACCGCAACCTAACCCCACAAAGAACTCTCACGAAGACCATGGGTTAGTACATCAAGCGTAATTGACAATGCTTACCATACCATGGGATCACTTGATCCCTCTCGGTACATCTTCTACGCTTTGTGGGTTGATCAACTTGATTCACTCTTTAACTTAGTCTTGATCAACCTCTCACAAGACCAATCTTTAGGTAATTCCTTGAATAGCACCTTGGTCGACACAAACTCTCCTTGAAACCAACACATGTACTCCAAGAAAAGCCTATGGACAAAACCTTCAAATATAAATCAAGGCAACCATTAGTCCATAGAGATTGTCATCAATTACCAAAACCATGTTGGAGAATGTAGCAGAAATTCAAAATTTTCTTACGTGTCACCAAGATCTATCTATGGAGAGACCAGCAACGAGGGGAAGGAGAGATGCATCTACATACCCTTGTAGATCGCTAAGCGGAAGCGTTCAAGTGAACGGGGTTGATGGAGTCGTACTCGTCGTGATTCAAATCACCGATGACCAAGTGCCGAACGGACGGCACCTCCGCGTTCAACACACGTACAGCCCGGTGACGTCTCCCACGCCTTGATCCAGCAAGGAGAGAGGGAGAGGTTGAGGAAGACTTCATCCAACAGCAGCACAACGGCGTGGTGGTGGTGGAGGAGCGTGGCTATCCTGCAGGGCTTCGCCAAGCACCACAGAAGAGGAGGAAGAAGAGACGCAGGGCTGCACCAACGAGATTGAATCGCGTGTGTGGGCAGCCCCTTAGGCCTCATATATATAGGGGAAGGGGAGGGCTGCGCCCCCTCTAGGGTTTCCACCCCTAGGGGGGGCGGCAGCCCTAGATGGCAAAGGGGGTGGCGGCCAAGAGGGGGAGGGGAGAGGGAGGCGCCCCAATATGGGCCCTAAGGCCCATATCCCATTAGGGTTTGCCCCCTTTCCACCTCTTGGGCACCTTGGGCCCTTGTGGAGGCGCACCAGCCCACTAAGGGGCTGGTCCCTCACCACTCTTAGCCCACGCAAGCCTCCGGGGCAGGTGGCCCCACTTGGTGGACCCCCGGGACCCTCCCGGTGGTCCCGGTACGTTACCGATAAACCCCAAAACTCTTCCGGTGTCCAAAACAGGACTTCCCATATATAAATCTTTACCTCCGGACCATTACGGAACTCCTCGTGACGTCCGGGATCTCATCCGGGACTCCGAACAACATTCGGTAACCACATACTAACTTCCTTTATAACCCTAGCATCATCGAACCTTAAGTGTGTAGACCCTACGGGTTCGGGAGACATGCAAACATGACCGAGACGTTCTCCGGTCAATAACCAACAGCGGGATCTAGATACCCATGTTGGCTCCCACATGTTCCACGATGATCTCATCGGATGAACCACGATATCGAGGACTTAATCAATCCCGTATACAATTCCCTTTGTCTATCGGTACGACACTTGCCCGAGATTCGATCGTCGGTATCCCGATACCTTGTTCAATCTCGTTACCGGCAAGTCTCTTTACTCGTTGCGTAACACATCATCCTGTGATCAACTCCTTGATTACATTGTGCACATTATGATGATGTCCTACCGAGTGGGCCCAGAGATACCTCTCCGTCACACGGAGTGACAAATCCCAGTCTCGATTCGTGCCAACCCAACAGACACTTTCGGAGATACCCGTAGTGTACCTTTATAGCCACCCAGTTACGTTGTGACGTTTGGCACACCCAAAGTACTCCTACGGTATCCGGGAGTTGCACAATCTCATGGTCTAAGGAAATGATACTTGACATTAGAAAAGCTTTAGCATACGAACTACACGATCTAGTGCTATGCTTAGGATTGGGTCTTGTCCATCACATCATTCTCCTAATGATGTGATCCAGTTATCAACGACATCCAATGTCCATGGTCAGGAAACCGTAACCATCTATTGATCAACGAGCTAGTCAACTAGAGGCTTACTAGGGACATGGTGTTGTCTATGTATCCACACATGTATATGAGTTTCCTATCAATACAATTCTAGCATGGATAATAAACGATTATCATGAACAAGGAAATATAATAATAATCAATTTATTATTGCCTCTAGGGCATATTTCCAACAGTCTCCCACTTGCACTAGAGTCAATAATCTAGTTCACATCGCCATGTGATTAACACTCACAGGTCACATCGCCATGTGACTAACACTCAAGAGTTTACCAGAGTCAATAATCTAGTTCACATCACTATGTAATTAACACTCAATGAGTTCTGGGTTTGATCATGTTGCTTGTGAGAGAGGTTTTAGTCAACGGGTCTGAACCTTTCAGATCCGTGTGTGCTTTACAAATCTCTATGTCATCTCCTAGATGTAGCTACCACGTTCTATTTGGAGCTATTCCAAATAACTGTTCTACTTGGAGCTATTCTAAATTGTTGATCCATTATACGTATCCGGTATCTCTACTCAGAGCTATCCGGATAGGTGTTAAGCTTGCATCGACGTAACCCTTTACGACGAACTCTTTTACCACCTCCATAATCGAGAAAATTCCTTAGTCCACTAATTACTAAGGATAACTTTGACCGCTGTCCTGTGATCCATTCTTGGATCACTCTTGTACCCCTTGACTGACTCATGGCAAGGCACACTTCAGGTGCGGTACAGAGCATAGCATACTGTAGAGCCTATGTCTTAAGCATAGCAGACGACCTTCATCCTTTCTCTCTATTCTGCCGTGGTCGAGCTTTAAGTCTTAACTTCATACCTTACAACTCAGGCAAGAACTCCTTCTTTGACTGATCCATCTTGAATACCTTCAAGATCATGTTAAGGTATGTGCTCATTTGAAAGTACCATTAAGCGTTTTGATCTATCCTTATAGATCTTGCTGCTCAATGTTCAAGTAGCTTAATCCAGGCTTTCAATTGAAAAACACTTTTCAAATAACCCTACATGCTTTCCAGAAATTCTACGTCATTTCTGATCAACAATATGTCAACAACATATACTCATCAGAAATTCTATAGCGCTCCCACTCACTTCTTTGGAAATACAAGTTTCTCATAAACTTTGTATAAACCCAAAATCTTTGATCATCATCAAAGCATACATTCCAACTCCGAGATGCTTACTCCAGTCCTTAGAAGGATAGCTGGAGCTTTGCACACTTATTAGCATTTTCAGGATTGACAAAACCTTTCGGTTGTATCACATACAACCTTTCCTCAAGAAAATCGTCGAGGAAACAATGTTTTGACATCCCATCTGCAAGATTTCATAAATAATGCAGTGATCGCTAATATAATTCCAACAGACTCTTAGCATCGCTACGAGTGAGAAAGTCTCATCGTAGTCAACTCCTTGAACTTGTCGGAAAACATCTTAACGACAAGTCGAGCTTTCTTAATGGTGATACTTACCATCATTGTCCGTCTTCCTTTTAAAATCCATATGTACCTAACAGCCTTACGACCATCAAGTAGTTCTTCCAAAGTCTACACTTTGTTTTCATATATGGATCCTCTCTCGGATTATATGGCCTCGAGCCATTTATCGGAATCCGGGCCCACCATCGCTTCTCCATAGCTCGTAGGTGAAGGAAATATGCCCTAGAGGCAATAATAAAGTTATTATTTATTTCCTTATATCATGATAAATGTTTATTATTCATGCTAGAATTGTATTAACCGGAAACATAATACATGTGTGAATACATAGACCAACATAGTGTCACTAGTATGCCTCTACTTGACTAGCTCGTTAATCAAAGATGGTTATGTTTCCTAACCATGAACAAGGAGTTGTTATTTGATTAACGAGGTCACATCATTAGTAGAATGATCTGATTGACATGACCCATTCCATTAGCTTAGCAACCGATCGTTTAGTATGTTGCTATTGCTTTCTTCATGACTTATACATGTTCCTATAACTATGAGATTATGCAACTCCCGTTTACCGGAGGAACACTTTGGGTACTACCAAACGTCACAACGTAACTGGGTGATTATAAAGGAGTACTACAGGTGTCTCCAATGGTAGATGTTGGGTTGGCGTATTTCGAGATTAGGGTTTGTCACTCCGATTGTCGGAGAGGTATCTCTGGGCCCTCTCGGTAATGCACATCACATAAGCCTTGCAAGCACTGCAACTAATATGTTAGTTGTGAGATGATGTATTACGGAACGACTAAAGAGACTTGCCGGTAACGAGATTGAACTAGGTATTGGATACCGACGATCGAATCTCGGGCAAGTAACATACCGATGACAAAGGGAACAACGTATGTTGTTATGCGGTCTGACTGATAAAGATCTTCGTAGAATATGTAGGAGCCGATATGGGCATCCAGGTCCCGCTATTGGTTATTGACCGGAGACGTGTCTCGGTCATGTCTACATTGTTCTCGAACCGTAGGGTCCGCACGCTTAACGTTACGATGACAGTTATTATGAGTTTATGCATTTTGATGTACCGAAGGTTGTTCGGAGTCCCGGATGAGATCACGGACATGACGAGGAGTCTCGAAATGGTCGAGACGTAAAGATTGATATATTGGAAGCCTATGTTTGGACATAGGAAGTGTTCTGGGTGAAATCGGGATTTTACCGGAATACCGGGAGGGTTACCGGAACCCCCCGGGAGGCTAATGGGCCTATTGGGCCTTAGTGGAAAAGAGAGAAGAGGCAGCCCACTGGCCTAGCCGGCGCCCCCCTTCCCCAAGTCCTAGTAGGACTAGGAGAGGTGGGCCGGCCCCCTCTTTCTCCTTTCCCCCCCAAGAGTCCTAGTTGGAATAGGATTGGAGGGGAGGAGTCCTACTCCCGGTGGGAGTAGGACTCCCCCTGCGCCTCCTCTATCTTGGCCGGCCAGCCCCCCTCCTCCAACCTATATATACGGGGGCAGGGGACACCCCAAGACACACAACTTGATCCTTGAGATCGCTCCTTAGCCGTGTGCGGTGCCCCCTGCCACCAAATTCCACCTCGATCGTACCGTTGTAGTGCTTAGGCGAAGCCCTGCGTCGGTAGTACATCAAGATCGTCACCACGCCGTCGTGCTGACGGAACTCCTCCCCGAAGCTTTGCTGGATCGGAGCCCGGGGATCGTCATCGAGCTGAACGTGTGCTAAGAACTCGGAGGTGCCGGAGTAACGGTGCTTGGATCGGTCGGATCGGGAAGCAGACGTACGACTACTTCCTCTACGTTGTGTGATCTCTTCCGCAGTCAGTCTGCTTTGGTACGCAGACAACACTCTCCCCTCTCGTTGCTGTGCATCACCATGATCTTGCGTGTGCGTAGGAAAATTTTCGAAATTACTGCGTTCCCCAACAGTGGCATCCGAGCCTAGGTTTTATGGTTTGATGTTATATGCACGAGTAGAACACAAGTGAGTTGTGGGCGATACAAGTCATACTGCCTACCAGCATGTCATACTTTGGTTCGGCGGTATTGTTGGTTGAGACGATCCGGACCAACCTTACGCGTACTCTTACGCGAGACCGGTTCCCTCGACGTGCTTTGCACATAGATGGCTTGCGGAAGACTGTCTCTCCAACTTTAGTTGAACCAAGTGTGACTACGCCCGGTCCTTGAGAAGGTTAAAACGGAGTCTATTTGACGAACTATCGTTGTGGTTTTGATGCATAGGTGAGATGAGTTCTTACTTAAGCCCGTAGCAGCCACGTAAAACTTGCAACAACAAAGTAGAGGATGTCTAACTTGTTTTTGCAGGGTATGTTGTGATGTGATATGGTCAAGGCATGATGCTGATTTTATTGTATGAGATGATCATGTTTTGTAACTAAGTTATCTGCAACTGGCAGGAGCCATATGGTTGTCGCTTTATTGTATGCAATGCAATCGCGATGTAATGCTTTACTAGATTACTAAATGGTAGTAATAGTCATGGAAGCATAAGATTGGCGAGACGACAACGATGCTACGATGGAGATCAAGGTGTCGCGCCGGTGACGATGATGATCATGACGGTGCTTCGGAGATGGAGATCACAAGCACAAGATGATGATGGCCATATCATATCACTTATATTGATTGCATGTGATGTTTATCCTTTTATGCATCTTATCTTGCTTTGATTGACGGTAGCATTATAAGATGATCTCTCACTAAAATTATCAAGAAGTGTTCTCCCTGAGTATGCACCGTTGCCAAAGTTCGTCGTGCCCAGACACCACGTGATGATCGGGTGTGATAAGCTCTACGTCCATCTACAACGGGTGCAAGCCAGTTTTGCACACGCAGAATACTCAGGTTATACTTGACGAGCCTAGCATATGCAGATATGGCCTCGGAACACAGAGACCGAAAGGTCGAGCGTGAATCATATAGTAGATATGATCAACATGACGATGTTCACCATTGAAAACTACTCCATCTCACGTGATGATCGGTTATGGTTTAGTTGATTTGGATCACGTGATCACTTAGAGGATTAGAGGGATGTCTATCTAAGTGGGAGTTCCTAAGTAATTTGATTAACTGAACTTAAACTTATCATGAACTTAGTACCTGATAGTATCTTGCTTGTTTATGTTGCTTGTAGATAGATGGCTCGTGCTATTGTTCCGTTGAATTTTAATGCGTTCCTTGAGAAAGCAAAGTTGAAAGATGATGGTAGCAATTACACGGACTGGGTCCGTAACCTGAGGATTATCCTCATTGCTGCACAGAAGAATTACGTCCTGGAAGCACCGCTGGGTGACAGGCCTGCTGCTGGAGCAACGCCAGATGTTATGAACGTCTGGCAGAGCAAAGCTGATGACTACTCGATAGTTCACTGTGCCATGCTTTACGGCTTAGAATCGGGACTTCAACGACGTTTTGAATGTCATGGAGCATATGAGATGTTCCAGGAGTTGAAGTTAATATTTCAAGCAAATGCCCGAATTGAGAGATATGAAGTCTCCAATAAGTTCTATAGCTGTAAGATGGAGGAGAACAGTTCTGTCAGTGAGCATATACTCACGATGTCTGGGTATAATAATCACTTGATTCAGATGGGAGTTAATCTTCCAGATGACTGCGTCATTGACAGAATTCTCCAATCACTGCCACCAAGCTACAAGAGCTTCGTGATGAACTATAATATGCAAGGGATGAACAAGACTATTCCCGAGCTCTTCGCAATGCTAAAAGCTGCGGAGGTAGAAATCAAGTAGGAGCATCAAGTGTTGATGGTTAACAAAACCACTAGTTTCAAGAAGAAGGGCAAAGGGAAGAAGAAGGGAAACTTCAAAAAGAACAGTAAGCAAGTTGTTGCTCAAGAGAAGAAACCCAAGTCTGGACCTAAGCCTGAAACTGAGTGCTTCTACTGCAAGCAGACTGGTCACTGGAAGCGGAACTGCCCCAAGTATTTGGCGGATAAGAAGGATGGCAAAGTGAGCAAAGGTATATGTGATATACATGTTATTGATGTGTACCTTACTAGAGCTCGCAGTAGCACCTGGGTATTTGATACTGGTTCTGTTGCTAATATTTGCAACTCGAAACAGGGACTACGGATTGAGCGGACACTAGCAAAGGACGAGGTGACGATGCGCGTGGGAAACGGTTCCAAAGTCGATGTGATCGTGGTCGGCACGCTACCTCTACATCTACCTTCGGGATTAATATTAGACCTAAATAATTGTTATTTGGTGCCAGCGTTGAGCATGAACATTATATCCGGATCTTGTTTAATGCGAGACGGTTATTCATTTAAATCAGAGAATAATGGTTGTTCTATTTATATGAATAATATCTTTTATGGTCATGCACCTTTGAAGAGTGGTCTATTCTTGTTGAATCTCGAAGATAGTAATACACATATTCATAATGTAGAAGCCAAAAGATGCAAAGTTAATAATGATAGTGCAACTTATATGTGGCACTGCCGTTTAGGTCATATCGGTGTAAAGCGCATGAAAAACTCCATACTGATGGGCTTTTGGAATCACTTGATTATGAATCACTTGGTACTTGCGAACCGTGCCTCATAGGCAAGATGACTAAAACACCGTTCTCCGGTACTATGGAGAGAGCAACAGATTTGTTGGAAATCATACATACCGATGTATGTGGTCCGATGAATATTGAGGCTCGTGGCGGATATCGTTATTTTCTCACCTTCACAGATGATTTAAGCAGATATGGGTATATCTACTTAATGAAACATAAGTCTGAAACATTTGAAAAGTTCAAGGAATTTCAGAGTGAAGTTGAAAATCATCGTAACAAGAAAATAAAATTTCTGCGATCTGATCGTGGAGGAGAATATTTGAGTTACGAGTTTGGTGTACACTTGAAAAATTGTGGAATAGTTTCGCAACTCACACCACCCGGAACACCACAGCGTAATGGTGTGTCCGAACGTCGTAATCGTACTTTACTAGATATGGTGCGATCTATGATGTCTCTTACTGATTTACCGCTATCGTTTTGGGGTTATGCTTTAGAGACGGCCGCATTCACGTTAAATAGGGCACCATCAAAATCCGTTGAGACGACACCTTATGAACTATGGTCTGGCAAGAAACCAAAGTTGTCGTTTCATAAAGTTTGGGGCTGCGATGCTTATGTGAAAAAGCTTCAACCTGATAAGCTCGAACCCAAAGCGGAGAAATGTGTCTTCATAGGATACCCAAAGGAAACTGTTGGGTATACCTTCTATCACAGATCCGAAGGCAAGACATTCGTTGCTAAGAATGGATCATTTCTAGAGAAGGAGTTTCTCTCGAAAGAAGTGAGTGGGAGGAAAGTAGAACTTGACGAGGTAACTGTACCTGCTCCCTTATTGGAAAATAGTACATCACAGAAAACTGTTTCTGCGACACCTATACCAATCAGTGAGGAAGCTAATGATGATGATCATGAAACTTCAGGGCAAGATTCTACTGAACCACGTAGATCAACCAGAGTGAGATCCGCACCAGAGTGGTACAGTAATCCAGTTCTGGAAGTCATGCTACTAGATCATGATGAACCTACGAACTATGAAGAAGCGATGGTGAGCCCAGATTCCGCAAAATGGCTTGAGGCCATGAAATCTGAGATGGGATCCATGTATGAGAACAAAGTATGGACTTTGGTTGACTTGCCCGATGATCGGCAAGCAATTGAGAATAAATGGATCTTCAAGAAAAAGACTGACGCTGACGGTAATGTTACTGTCTATAAAGCTCGACTTGTCGCAAAAGGTTTTCGACAAGTTCAAGGGGTTGACTACGATGAGACTTTCTCACCCGTAGCGATGCTTAAGTCCGTCAGAATTATGTTAGCAATTGCCGCATTTTATGATTATGAAATATGGCAGATGGATGTCAAAACTGCATTCCTGAATGGATTCCTGCAAGAAGAGTTGTATATGATACAACCAGAAGGTTTTGTCGATCCAAAAGGAGCTAACAAAGTATGCAAACTCCAGCGATCCATTTATGGACTGGTGCAAGCATCTCGGAGTTGGAATAAACGCTTTGATAGTGTGATCAAAGCATTTGGCTTTATACAGACTTTTGGAGAAGACTGTATTTACAAGAAAGTGAGTGGGAGCTCTGTAGCATTTCTGATATTATATGTGGATGACATATTGCTGATTGGAAATGATATAGAATTTCTGGAGAGCATAAAGGGATACTTGAATAAAAGTTTTTCGATGAAAGACCTCGGGGAAGCTGCTTACATATTAGGCATAAAGATCTATAGAGATAGATCAAAACGCTTAATTGGACTTTCACAGAGCACATACCTTGACAAGATTTTGAAGAAGTTCAAAATGGATCAAGCAAAGAAAGGGTTCTTGCCTGTGTTACAAGGTGTGAAGTTGAGTCAAACTCAATGCCCGACCACTGCAGAAGATAGAGAGAAAATGAAAGATGTTCCCTATGCTTCAGCCATAGGCTCTATCATGTATGCAATGCTGTGTACCAGACCTGATGTGTGCCTTGCTATAAGTTTAGCAGGGAGGTACCAAAGTAATCCAGGAGTGGATCACTGGACAGCGGTCAAGAACATCCTGAAATACCTGAAAAGGACTAAGGATATGTTTCTCGTATATGGAGGTGACAAAGAGCTCATCGTAAGAGGTTACGTTGATGCAAGCTTTGACACTGATCCGGACGATTCTAAATCGCAAACCGGATACGTGTTTACTTTAAACGGTGGAGCTGTCAGTTGGTGCAGTTCTAAACAAAGCGTCGTAGCGGGATCTACATGTGAAGCGGAGTACATAGCTGCTTCGGAAGCAGCAAACGAAGGAGTCTGGATGAAGGAGTTCATATCCGATCTAGGTGTCATACCTAGTGCATCGGGTCCAATGAAAATCTTCTGTGACAATACTGGTGCAATTGCCTTGGCGAAGGAATCCAGATTTCACAAAAGAACCAAACACATCAAGAGACGCTTCAACCCCATCCGGGATTTAGTCCAGGTGGGAGACATAGAGATTTGCAAGATACATACGGATCTGAATGTTGCAGACCCGTTGACTAAGCCTCTTCCACGAGCAAAACATGATCAGCACCAAGGCTCCATGGGTGTTAGAATCATTACTGTGTAATCTAGATTATTGACTCTAGTGCAAGTGGGAGACTGAAGGAAATATGCCCTAGAGGCAATAATAAAGTTATTATTTATTTCCTTATATCATGATAAATGTTTATTATTCATGCTAGAATTGTATTAACCGGAAACATAATACATGTGTGAATACATAGACCAACAGAGTGTCACTAGTATGCCTCTACTTGACTAGCTCGTTAATCAAAGATGGTTATGTTTCCTAACCATGAACAAGGAGTTGTTATTTGATTAACGAGGTCACATCATTAGTAGAATGATCTGATTGACATGACCCATTCCATTAGCTTAGCACCCGATCGTTTAGTATGTTGCTATTGCTTTCTTCATGACTTATACATGTTCCTATAACTATGAGATTATGCAACTCCCGTTTACCGGAGGAACACTTTGGGTACTACCAAACGTCACAACGTAACTGGGTGATTATAAAGGAGTACTACAGGTGTCTCCAATGGTAGATGTTGGGTTGGCGTATTTCGAGATTAGGGTTTGTCACTCCGATTGTCGGAGAGGTATCTCTGGGCCCTCTCGGTAATGCACATCACATAAGCCTTGCAAGCACTGCAACTAATATGTTAGTTGTGAGATGATGTATTACGGAACGAGTAAAGAGACTTGCCGGTAACGAGATTGAACTAGGTATTGGATACCGACGATCGAATCTCGGGAAGTAACATACCGATGACAAAGGGAACAACGTATGTTGTTATGCGGTCTGACCGATAAAGATCTTCGTAGAATATGTAGGAGCCAATATGGGCATCCAGGTCCTGCTATTGGTTATTGACCGGAGACGTGTCTCGGTCATGTCTACATTGTTCTCGAACCGTAGGGTCCGCACGCTTAACGTTACGATGACAGTTATTATGAGTTTATGCATTTTGATGTACCGAAGGTTGTTCGGAGTCCCGGATGAGATCACGGACATGATGAGGAGTCTCGAAATGGTCGAGACATAAAGATTGATATATTGGAAGCCTATGTTTGGACATAGGAAGTGTTCCGGGTGAAATCGGGATTTTACCGGAATACCGGGAGGGTTACCGGAACCCCCCGGGAGGCTAATGGGCCTATTGGGCCTTAGTGGAAAAGAGAGAAGAGGCAGCCCACAGGCCTAGCCGGCGCCCCCTTCCCCAAGTCCTAGTAGGACTAGGAGAGGTGGGCCGGCCCCCTCTTTCTCCTTTCCCCCCCAAGAGTCCTAGTTGGAATAGGATTGGAGAGGAGGAGTCCTACTCCCGGTGGGAGTAGGACTCCCCCTGCGCCTCCTCTATCTTGGCCGGCCAGCCCCCCTCCTCCAACCTATATATACGGGGGCAGGGGACACCCCAAGACACACAACTTGATCCTTGAGATCGCTCCTTAGCCGTGTGCGGTGCCCCCTGCCACCAAATTCCACCTCGATCGTACCGTTGTAGTGCTTAGGCGAAGCCCTGCGTCGGTAGTACATCAAGATCGTCACCACGCCGTCGTGCTGACGGAACTCCTCCCCGAAGCTTTGCTGGATCGGAGCCCGGGGATCGTCATCGAGCTGAACGTGTGCTAAGAACTCGGAGGTGCCGGAGTAACGGTGCTTGGATCGGTCGGATCGGGAAGCAGACGTACGACTACTTCCTCTATGTTGTGTGATCGCTTCCGCAGTCGGTCTGCGTTGGTACGTAGACAACACTCTCCCCTCTCGTTGCTGTGCATCACCATGATCTTGCGTGTGCGTAGGAAAATTTTCGAAATTACTGCGTTCCCCAACAGTAGGTTCATTGTTGTCTCGCAACATGACTTCCAAGACAGGACTACGTACCACTCTGAAGTAGTACGCATCCTTGTCATCCTACGAGGTTTGATAGTGACTTGATCTGAAGTTTCATGATCACTATCATAAGCTTCCACTTCAATTGGTGTAGGTGCCACAGGAACAACTTCCTGTGCCCTGCCACACACTAGTTGAAGAGATGGTTTAATAACCTCATCAAGTCTCCACCATCCTCCCACTCAATTCTTTCGAGAGAAACTTTTCTCGAGAAAGGACCCAATTCTAGAAACAATCCGAATCTGAGACAGGAGGTATACCCAACTGTTTTGGGTGTCCTATGAAGATGCATTTATCCGCTTTGGGTTCGAGCTTATCAGCCTGAAACTTTTTCACATAAGCGTCGCAGCCCCAAACTTTTAAGAAATGACAGCTTAGGTTTCTCTAAACCATAGTTCATACGGTGTCATCTTATCGGAATTACGTGGTGCCCTATTTAAAGTGAATGTGGTTGTCTCTAATGCCTAACCCATAAACTATCGTGGTAATTCGATAAGAGACATCATGGTATGCATCATATCCAATAGGGTGCAGTTATGATGTTCGGACACACCATCACATTATGGTGTTCCAGGCTGTATTAGTTGTGAAACAATTTCCACAATGTCTTAATTCTGTGCCAAACTCGTAATTCAGATATTCATCTCTATGATCATATCATAGATCTTTTATCCTCTTGTCACGATGATCTTTCAACTTCACCCTGAAATTACTTGAACCTTTCAATAATTCAGACTCGTGATTCATCAAGTAAATATACTCAACATCTACTCAAATCATCTGTGAAGTAAGACCATAACGATATCCACTACACGCCTCAGCACTCATTGGACTGCACACATCAAAATGTATTACTTCCAGCAAGTTGCTTTCTAGTTCCATTTTACTGAAACCGAGGCTTTCAGTCATCTTGCCCATGTGGTATGATTTGCATGTCTCAAGTGATTCAAAAATCAAGTGAGTTCAAACGGCCCATTTGCATGGAGTTTCTTCATGCATATATACCAATAGACATGGTTCGCATGTCTCAAACTTTTCAAAAATGAGTGAGTCCAAAGATCCATCAACATGGAGCTTCTTCATGCGTTTTATACCGATATGACTTACGTGGCAGTGCCACAAGTAGGTGGTACTATCATTATTATCTTTTGGCATGAACATGTGTATCACTACGATCGAGATTCAATAAACCTATTCATTTTAGGCGTAAGACCATTGAAGGTATTATTCAAATAAACAGAGTAACCATTATTCTCCTTAAATGAATAACCTTATTGTGATAGACATAATCCAATCATGTCTATGCTCAACGCAAACACCAATCTCGATGGTAGAGGGAGCGTGCGATACTTGATCATATCAACATTGGAAACACTTCCAACACATATCGTCAGCTCACCTTTAGCTAGTCTCCGTTTATTCCGTAGCTTTTATTTCGAGTTACTAACACTTAGCAACCGAACCGGTATCTAATACCCTGGTGCTACTAGGAGTACTAGTAAAGTACACATCAACACAATGTATATCCAATATACTTCTATCGACCTTGCCAGCCTTCTAATCTACCAAGTATCTAGGGTAATTCCGCTCCAGTGGTTGTTCCCCTTATTACAGAAGCACTTAGTCTCGGGTTTGGGTTCAACCTTGGGTTTCTTCACCAGAGCAGCAGCTGATTTGCCGTTTCATGAAGTATCCCTTCTTGCCTTTGCCCTTCTTGAAACTAGTGGTTTCACTGACCATCAACAATTGATGCTCCTTCTTGATTTCTACTTTCGTGGTGTCAAACATCGCGAATATCTCAAGGATCATCATATATGTCCCTGATATATTATAGTTCATCACGAAGCTCTAGCAGCTTGGTGGTAATGACTTCGGAGAAACATCACTATCTTATTTGGAAGATTAACTCCCACTCGATTCAAATGATTGTTGTACTCAGACAATCTGAGCACAAGCTCAACAATTGAGCTTTTCTCCCTTAGTTTGTAGGCTAAGAAAATCGTCGGAGATCTTATACCTCTTGACGTGGGCACGAGCCTGAAATCCCAATTTCAGCCCTCAAAACATCTCATATGTTTCGCGACGTTTCAAAACTGTCTTTGGTGCCTCAATTCTAAACCGTTTAACTGAACTATCACGTAGTTATCAAAATGTGTATGTCAGATGTTCGCAACATCTACAGACGACGTTCGAGGTTCAGCACACTAAGCGGTGCATTAAGGACATAAGCCTTCTAAGAAGCAATGAGGACAATCCTTAGTTTACGGACCTAGTCCGCATAATTGCTACTATCAACTTTCAACTAATTTTTCTCTAGGAACATATCTAAATAGTAGAACTATAGCGTGAGCTACGACATAATTTGCAAAATCCTTTTGACTATGTCCAGGATAATTAAGTTCATCTTATGAACTCCCACTTAGATAGACATCCCTCTAGTCATCTAAGTGATTACATGATCCGAGTCAACTAGGCCGTGTCCGATCATCACGTGAGACGGACTAGTCATCATCGGTGAACATCTTCATGTTGATCGTATCTTCTATACGACTCATGCTCGACCTTTCGGTCTTCTGTGTTCCGAGGCCATGTCTATACACATGCTAGGCTCGTCAAGTTAACCCTAAGTGTTTTGCATGTGTAAAACTGTCTTACACCCGTTGTATGTGAACGTAAGGATCTATCACACCCGATCATCACGTGGTGCTTCGAAACGACGAACTGTAGCAACGGTGCACAGTTAGGGGAGAACACTTCTTGAAATTTTATGAGGGATCATCTTATTTACTACCGTCGTTCTAAGCAAATAAGATGTATAAACATGATAAACATCACATGCAATCAAATAATAGTGACATGATATGGCCAATATCATATAGCTCCTTTGATCTCCATCTTGGGGCTCCATGATCATCTTGTCACCGGCATGACACCATGATCTCCATCATCATGATCTCCATCATCGTGTCTTCTTGAAGTTGTCACGCCAACTATTACTTCTACTACTACAACTAACGTTTAGCAATAAAGTAAAGTAATTACATGACGTTTATGTTGACACGCAGGTCATAAATAAATAAAGACAACTCCTATGGCTCCTGCCGGTTGTCATACTCATCGACATGCAAGTCGTGATTCCTATTACAAGAACATGATCAATCTCATACATCACATATATCATTCATCACATCCTTTGGCCATATCACATCACATGGCATACCCTGCAAAAACAAGTTAGACGTCCTCTAATTGTTGTTTGCATGTTTTACGTGGCTGCTATGGGTTACTAGCAAGAACGTTTCTTACCTACGCAAAGACCACAACGTGATATGCCAATTGCTATTTACCCTTCATAAGGACCCTTTTCATCGAATCCGATCCGACTAAAGTGGGAGAGACAGACACCCGCTAGCCACCTTATGCAACTAGTGCATGTCAGTCGGTGGAACCAGTCTCACGTAAGAGTACGTGTAAGGTCGGTCCGGGCCGCTTCATCCCACAATGCCGCCGAATCAAGATAAGACTAGTAACGGCAAGCATATTGAACAAAATCAACGCCCACAACTACTTTGTGTTCTACTCGTGCATAGAATCTACGCAATAGACCTAGCTCATGATGCCACTGTTGGAGAACGTAGCAGAAATTCAAAATTTTCTTACGTGTCACCAAGATCTATCTATGGAGAGACCAGCAACGAGGGGAAGGAGAGATGCATCTACATACCCTTGTAGATCGCTAAGCGGAAGCGTTCAAGTGAACGGGGTTGATGGAGTCGTACTCGTCGTGATTCAAATCACCGATGACCAAGTGCCGAACGGACGGCACCTCCGCGTTCAACACACGTACAGCCCAGTGACGTCTCCCACGCCTTGATCCAGCAAGGAGAGAGGGAGAGGTTGAGGAAGACTTCATCCAACAGCAGCACAACGGCGTGGTGGTGGTGGTGGAGGAGCGTGGCTATCCTGCAGGGCTTCGCCAAGCACCACAGAAGAGGAGGAAGAAGAGACGCAGGGCTGCACCAACGAGATTGAATCGCGTGTGTGGGCAGCCCCTTAGGCCTCATATATATAGGGGAAGGGGAGGGCTGCACCCCCTCTAGGGTTTCCACCCCTAGGGGGGGGCGGCAGCCCTAGATGGCAAAGGGGGTGGCGGCCAAGAGGGGGAGGGGAGAGGGAGGCGCCCCAATATGGGCCCTAAGGCCCATATCCCATTAGGGTTTGCCCCCTTTCCACCTCTTGGGCACCTTGGGCCCTTGTGGAGGCGCACCAGCCCACTAAGGGGCTGGTCCCTCACCACTCTTAGCCCACGCAAGCCTCCGGGGCAGGTGGCCCCACTTGGTGGACCCCCGGGACCCTCCCGGTGGTCCCGGTACGTTACCGATAAACCCCGAAACTCTTCCGGTGTCCAAAACAGGACTTCCCATATATAAATCTTTACCTCCGGACCATTACGGAACTCCTCGTGACGTCCGGGATCTCATCCGGGACTCCGAACAACATTCGGTAACCACATACTAACTTCCTTTATAACCCTAGCGTCATCGAACCTTAAGTGTGTAGACCCTACGGGTTCGGGAGACATGCAGACATGACCAAGACGTTCTCCGGTCAATAACCAACAGCGGGATCTGGATACCCATGTTGGCTCCCACATGTTCCACGATGATCTCATCGGATGAACCACGATGTCGAGGACTTAATCAATCCCGTATACAATTCCCTTTGTCTATCGGTATGACACTTGCCCGAGATTCGATCGTCGGTATCCCGATACCTTGTTCAATCTCGTTACCGGCAAGTCTCTTTACTCGTTGCGTAACACATCATCCCGTGATCAACTCCTTGATCACATTGTGCACATTATGATGATGTCCTACCGAGTGGGCCCAGAGATACCTCTCCGTCACACGGAGTGACAAATCCCAGTCTCGATTCGTGCCAACCCAACAGACACTTTCGGAGATACCCGTAGTGTACCTTTATAGCCACCCAGTTACGTTGTGACGTTTGGCACACCCAAAGTACTCCTACGGTATCCGGGAGTTGCACAATCTCATGGTCTAAGGAAATGATACTTGACATTAGAAAAGCTTTAGCATACGAACTACACGATCTAGTGCTATGCTTAGGATTGGGTCTTGTCCATCACATCATTCTCCTAATGATGTGATCCAGTTATCAACGACATCCAATGTCCATGGTCAGGAAACCGTAACCATCTATTGATCAACGAGCTAGTCAACTAGAGGCTTACTAGGGACATGGTGTTGTCTATGTATCCACACATGTATATGAGTTTCCTATCAATACAATTCTAGCATGGATAATAAACGATTATCATGAACAAGGAAATATAATAATAATCAATTTATTATTGCCTCTAGGGCATATTTCCAACAAACCAAACATGGGGGCACCGCATGTTCTTTCAGAACTGTTGTCTCATGTAACTACAGAGGCCAGAGCGCCCTCATCGCCCACCAGGACCAGTCTGTACCTTTGTTTGCACGGGAGTGGTTGTCGTCCACTTCGGCGAGCATTGCTGCCACGGTCCTGCAGTAGAGCATTCGCATAAGAGCAGAGCATAGGGCAGCTGCTGCTCCCCATGTTCTCTTCTTCAGTCTTGAAATTGAGAGAGCAAGCAGCAAGAGGGGATGATTGCTGGAATTACCCACAAACGGCAGGCGATTCAGTAGAAATTCGCAGCTGGAGGCTGGCCGAATCGGCTCTGCCCCAAAAAATTTCATGGAGAGAGGGGGAGTAGTGAACTGACCTGGAGCTAGATCTGGACGGAGGAGGTCAGAACTGGCCATGGCGCTCCTCCCTCCGACAGGCTCTCCGTCTTCCTCGGCGGCGGCAACGACATGACGAGAGCGAAGAGGACTACACAAAGTAAGAGCGGCCGGCACCACCACCCCTATTCCCGTTGCTCCGGTCCAGCACCGCTGCTCCAATCCAGCACTGCCCTCCTCCTCCCGCTGCTCCAACACGGATCGAGCACCGCCGCCCATAGATCGAGCACCCCGGCTGGTAAAAATTTCACCTTTGACCGACGAGGGGGAGACGGGTTGCTAGTTTTAGGGGTGGTGAGGAGCAAGGCTGCGGTGAGGAAGACACCGACGAGAGGGAGAGGGCGGCGACTGGCCGGCAGCGCAAGGGATCTGGGCGGGGAGGAGCGAGTGGTCGGGGAGAGAGTGTTGGTCGGGAGAGAGCGTGTGGTCGGGGAGAGAGTGTTGGTCGGGAGAGAGCGTGTGGTAGGGGAGAGAGTGTTGGTCGGGAGAGAGTGTGTGGTCGGGGAGAGAGCGAGTGCGAGGGCAAAAGGGGAAACGGGAGAAATGTCGTAACGTGACAAAAAATGAACTGATAATCCCCGACGACAACTATTTCGAAACAGAGGGAGTAGTATATTTAGTACAACACATAGCCCACTAGAAAACTGTTCGGGCTTCATATAATAATGGATGGCACGTGTGTAAATGGCAACACATAGAGTGCATCAGATGGCATCCGTTGTTCTTCATATCATCAACAACACATAGACGTCCCAACGCATATATGTGTACTAATGATAGCTACTTTGCAACACATCACTAGAACATTGCAAAGCATATGTTGCTAAAGGAGGGTACCAATACTGGCGACACTGTGGCTGGAACCATCGTCAGAACACACCAGGGTGTGATTGCATTAGCATGTGGGTAGCGACTGCAGGCATGCAAGGACCCAGAAGAAGCTGAAATGGCTGCTGTTGCACACGGACTCTCAGTATTACGCAAATACTACAGGGGGCCAGTTTGTGTGGAACCAGACTGTGCTTCAGTCATCTCAATGCTGAATAACAGACCAAGTAATCTGTCGGCTCTTTTCCCCTTGTCATGGAAGTGAGGCACTTCATGAATGTTTTCAAAGAAGTGACCTTCAGTAGCGTGAGAAGATTCAGCAATAAACTGGCACATGAGCTTGCTGCTCTAGCAAGAAGACAGGGAGACCTCTTTATTTTTGGCGATGTCCCTCCTTCCTTAAGGAGCATCCTCGTAGAGGACTGTAATAGCTCTTCCATTATTACTTAAGTTGTAGCTAGTTTGATCCTAAAAAAAACAAGCATACACACACATCCTTGTGAACGCACATAGGTACATACATCCTAATCGTATGAGCATCTTTAAAAAATTGAGGCTGGCGGATTTTAGACTAACTAAGTGCATCGCCAACATGGACCCTCAAACCGCCCGCAACCGTGCGGTCCGGACATGTTTTGTTATCCAACGCGGTCCTATATCGATCTGCTCGGCTGTCCGGGTATCATTTTTTCCGAAAACTAAAAGCAAGGAGCTCTGTGTGCGTCCGGACCGCTGCCACGCAAGCGTCCGACAAACATGGCCCAACCAAAACCCTCCCCCTCGCCCGCTCGCTTTCCTTCCCGAAGTCAGCTGCCCGCATTCATGCCGCCCTAGAGCGGCCGCTTCGCATTGACGCCTTTCTAGAGCGGACGTGACATATCACCGACACCGGCATTGAAGTGACTTGCCGGCCTAGGGCGCCGCCACTCCGTGTCCCCGATGTGCGCGCCTATTCAAAGCCGGGGGACGTTTACTGAACGAGACGGGATGAATATCTACCATTGTTGAATGTTTTACCAACAAGCAAAATTAGAAAAAGTACATTTTAAAGAAAATCTAGTTTTTTTAGACAAACATTGTTGAATGTTTTACCAACATCCAAAATTGGATGGTGAAAAAACATTCGTGTAGGTCCGAAAATAAAACAAGAAGAATGCAAGAAGGCAATTTTTTAAAGCACTTTGGGACATTTATTTTATCTTTTTGTCCGAACGGATCCTTTTCCGTTACAAAGCTTTGCATGTTAGCAAAATATTCAATAATGTTTAACACAATGAAGAGGAAGATTCGAAAACAAAAGTAAGACAATTAAAATTTTGACGAATACCAGGTAAGAAAAGGAAAATAGCGGAGAACCCATCCTCCGTCCGAAAATACTTATCAAAAAAGTTAATGTGTTTAGATGTATTTTAGTTTTAAATACAACTATTTTATCATTTTTATAACAAATAATACTTGTTTTTTTTGAACAAAATGGATGTATCACTCTAAAAAAAGAAAAATGTTGTATCTAAACGTATTTTAGTTTTAAATACATTTATTTTTATCAATTTTTACGACAAAGTATTTTTGGATGAAGGGAGTAGAGCGGCAAGAGGCTCTCCCTTCACTGTGAGAACGGAAGTGCACAATCGCTTAGAGCCAAGTCATAGGACTACCTTTCAAGGTTTTGGTTATTGAATGAGTGAATTTTACCGAGGGAGACTGATAAATGTGGTTATCATAGTTACCGAGAAAATACCGAGAATATTTTAAATGAATTTTATAATTGAATTTTGAATTTAAATAAGCGAATGAACGAACATTTGAATCAGAGACCTTTCAAAACAGAAACTAGGTTGCTAGCAACATGTCAGCATCAACTCTCATGTCATTAATTAAATCCTACATACTTTATTATAAATTGAGCATTTAAATTTAAAATTTTAATATTTTTTGCTTGGTATGAGGATTTACCAAAGAGAACCAAAATCGCGGTAACCACGGGAAATCTCGAAATTTCGACTATAACCAAAACCTTGCTACCCTCCACCCTCCCCTTCCCTCGCCGCCGGCGTCGTCGGAGCGGCTCCCCCCATCTGATTCGGATCTGGCGGATGGAGGACCTCCCGAACACCGAACCTGTCCGGCGGGCGGAGACTCGGCTCTGCGCGCGCTGCGGCCGATGGGTGGAGCCGTGGAGGCCTGGTGGGGGCACTCAGCCGGATGCGGTGCCGGCTCCTGCGGCATAGCTAGCCGGCCGGCGGTGGCCCTAACGGCATCTATACTTCCATGAACTTCCATCCATGGCGTGACATTGGCGCGTAGGAGTCGCCGCGTCCGAGGCATCGCCGGTGGTCGACGAAACGGGTTTGACAACTAGTAAGTATAACTCTCCACTTTCAGGAGGGCGATTCTTAGTTTGCCAAATGTAGGTAACTAGGTAGAAATGAAATAAATATTCATCGGGACAAACTTCTTTGGCAAAAAGATCAAAGACCATTGGAAATTACTCCCTCCGTCCCATACATTATGGGACGGGGTAGTAACTTATTAGTCGTTTGGTATGCAGACATAATGATGTGGATGATTTTTTTTTTTTTGAAACTATGATGTGGATGAACTGGGAGTGCTTATCTTCTGACTGATGACTGAGGCAAGTTGGTTTGGAAAGTGGGTTGTAGATCTTTATATGCTAAAAGTTTTCTGCACCCATCTTCATTTCTTCAGACAACCAGAGTTTCAGTTACTTTTGCATTTAGGTCTCTGTATGGCTTTCTCTACACATAAGTATTACAAGTTCAGCCAAGGGTAACCTACTCTTTATTTAAAAAGGGTAACATACTATATTGGGTTGGAAACCAGGAGAGAGACATCACGTGTTGCTTTTGTCCAAGCAACGAATTATCTGATCAACTCCTTTGTCGATGCCTATTAGCATGATATAAATGGTGATGGCGTGCTTCTTGGTGCGCCTTTTGGCTTTGCTTTAACTCCTACATATCCTGATCATCCTAGCGAAGGCTGGAAATGTCATTCTCCACCCTCAAAACAATTTTTTGAGCTATTTGGGAGGTGCAGGTCTGCAGCAACTCTCTTGGGCTGTGAAAGACAAAGATACTATTCGTATGTCAACACAAACCATACCTGATGATCCTACTAGTGTCTTTTAGGCCATTACAGAAACCAGTGGCTTAGGAGGTGTCCTACAGGGATACAGGCAAGCGAGGGAACAGGACATATTTCCAAGGACGATGGGTTCCATGGTCGCCAGTGGTGGTTGATGTATGCTTGTGTTTGTGTGTAGTCCTGACCTTCTAGTGTCGTTGTTTTATTCCAAGTCGTAGTGCTGTATGGAGGATGGTTATGTTCTTCAGTTCAGTTGCATTTTACCATCTTTTGTGGCCTGAAGCCCTGAACTATTGTCATGCTCAATGGTTTCTTTAGTGAAATCAGGGATGATGTCCTTTTTTATATATAAAAAAATGTGTTTCACCTCTGTCTGCATTTGCAAAAAAATTGTGCACTTTTTCCTTTTGTGGCACGTGCCTCCCAAAAGTGTGCAAGTATCATTTTGTTTTGCAGAGGCATCAAGGAGAGATATATGTTATGTTCTAGCTAACTATGTATGAAATGACAGTTTTTTTTACTGTGAATATTAAATGCAGTATACAGAGAAAAATAGTAAAGCAAATCTGATGATATTTTATCTGCAGCTCTTTTGTGCTTTATTGCCCAGATATCCAATATGGCAGAGGTGATTATATCAAGCCTTGCAATCTCAGTTCTCCGAAAGGCCACATCTTCTGGCAGTGAATGGGCCGTTAATGAGTTCAAGTCGTCCTGGAATATCAAGAAAGAGCTTGGAAAGTTGGAAAGGTCACTGAGTTCCATCTGTGGTGTTCTTGAAGATGCCGAGGGCAAACAGTCAACTTCTTATGCTCTTAAAGAGTGGTTAGACAAGTTGAAGGATGCAGTCTACGACATAGATGATGTTCTGGATGGCGTGGCCACCCGAGTTCTAGAGCAAAAGGTTCATACAGGATTCTTCGCTCGAATGACCCACATGCTTGCTTTTCCATTCAAATTGAGCCACATGATAAGAGATGTCCGTGAAAAACTTGATGACATAGCATCCAACAGATCAAAATTTGGATTAACAGGCCATCTAATTGATAGCCATGTATCCAGGTGCAGTAACAGGGAAACACATTCCTTTATTAATGAAAAATATATTATTGGAAGAGATGACGCTAAAGACAATATTGTCAAAGTTATATTGACTGCTGCAAACTCAAATTCTTTGTCTGTGCTTCCTATAGTTGGTTTGGGAGGCATAGGAAAAACTGCATTGGCCAAGTTGGTATACAATGATGCACGGACTAGCAAGAAGTTTGAAAGGAAGTTATGGGCATGTGTCTCTGATGTATTTGATCTTCACAAGATCTTAGATGACATAATACAATCTGGTAGCGGTGAAAGCAACAAGAACTAAACCTGGAAATGTTACATCGCAAGTTGCGTGGGATTTTACAGGAGAAGAGATTTTTCCTTGTACTTGATGACATGTGGAATGATAAAGTTTCTGACTGGGAAGAGTTGAGAAGCCTGCTTTCCAGTGGTGGTAGTGGAAGTGTGATTGTAGTCACTACGCGCAGTTCAAATGTTGCATCCCTGGTGAAGACCCTGGAACAATATGACGTTGCAAAATTACCACATGATGAGTGTATGGAAGTATTTGTTCAGTGCGCATTCAGAGATGGCAGTGAAAAAGACCCGATTTGCTAAAACTGGGGAACTCCATTGTTAAAAAATGTTGTGGTGTTCCTTTGGCAGCAAAGACACTGGGTTCCCTGTTGTGTAATAGTCGAAATGTTGAAGAATGGCGGCGCATCAACGAAGACAAACTGTGGAACATTGAGGGAAGCATAAATGGTATTTTGACAGCATTAAAATTGAGTTATGATGCACTTCCACCTCATCTGCGTGCGTCTTTCTCTTGCCTATCAACTTTTCCGAAGGACTACCATATGTTTACAAATCACCTTGTTATGTTCTGGATGGCATTGGGGTTGTTGCACGGGGGCAGTGAAAGCCACGAGGCGTTAACTAATGGAGCAAAATACTTCCATGAACTTCTTGACAGATCCCTTTTACAAGACCAATATATTCTTTACGATGGCAGCATTCAGAAATGTAAAATGCATGATCTCGTTCATGATCTAGCAATATCGGTGTCCAGAAATGAGTGTGCTATTGTTAGTTGTGAAAAGGTTGCAGTGTCTGAAACAGTTCGGCATCTAGTGTGGGACCGCAAGGACTTTTCAGGTGGATCTGAAATTTCCTAAGCAGCTGAAAAGGGCACGTAAGGTGAGAACTTGTGCAAGCAGATACAATTATGGCACCGTGAGCAAAGCCTTCCTCGAGGACCTATTCTCTACTTTCACACTCCTGCGTGTCTTGATTTTCTCTTATGTTGAATTTGAAGAGCTACCGAGTTCAGTTGCAAATTTGAGGCATCTGAGGTGCCTAGATCTACAATGGAACAAGAAAATCAGAATCCTACCAAATTCCTTATGCAGATTGGTGAATCTACAAACAGTTCATCTTGGCCGGCCGGTGCAGCCAATTTGAGGAGCTACCAGGACGTATGGATGAACTTGTCAACCTTACGTTCTTGGTCCTCACGTCAAAACAAAAGAATTTACTAAAAAGTGGGTTTTGTGGTTGGTCTTCCATGGCATTCCTATATCTGAGCGGCTGCACTGAGTTAATATCACTCACAGAAGGATTTGGTAGCCTCACTGCTCTCCGAGAGTTGCTCATCTTCAACTGCCCAAAGCTCGCTTCTCTCCCCTCTTCCATGAAGCAGCTCTGTGTGCTTGAGAAGTTGGTGATTAGTAACTGCCAAGAGCTTGATCTGATGGAACCAGTAGAAGCCTTGAGTGGGCTGGGAAGCCTACATGTGCTTACTCTCGTTGAGCTTCCAAAGCTCGTGGGCTTTCCAGAGAGCTTCAAATCTTGTGTGTCATCTCTTCAGCATGTCCTGATTCGCGATTGCAAAGGGGTTGAGAAGCTGCCGAGCTTCATTCGAGATTTCACTTGTCTTAAGAAAATTGTAATTCAGGACTGCCCTAAGTTGAGCAGGAGATGCATGGCTGAATCCGGGGAGGATTATCATCTCATCCGCGATATCCCTGTCATACACATCGATGGAGACACTTGCGAAGGGTAATCTTATTAACTGCAGATTTGAGTTTCTCAGCTAGTTACTCTTCTGTTCCTTCGGGGAAAAAAATATTTGAGCATATCCATCATATCATATTCATATGCTTTACCTCACTATGCTTCACGCATGTACAGGAGACACGAGGCTCTAACAAGCACATATATCATAAATCCTGATGGAAGAAACGTGTGAAGAAGTTCATATTCGGAATGAGCTCTCAGCTGAGGCACACCCTGTCAGCGGATTCCTTACAGTGTCGATTAGGTTATTTCTTCGACATGTATTTGCAACATCTGTAACACTGCTATTTGTATTGACTAAGAATAAGCTGGACAAACGGTGTTTTTATTTGTTTTGTGGTCTATATGCTCTGTTCTGGTTTAGTTTGTACTTTGCGCCTTCTTTGACATTCTTCTTCTAATACACAACGACACAGCTTTAGATGTGTGGTTGAGAAAACGAATAGTCCAGACACCTGTGCTTGAAATATAAACACAATATGTTCTTGAGGGTGCGCTTCCATTTCCTTTCTATTATGCCTTGTGAAATATGGTTAGTAAGTTGCATGAGCTTTGGCACAAGTTTGATTCATTGGCGCAGTTACATTAATGATGATCATTCAGGATTAAAGTTAAGTCTGGACGAAGCTGTCTTTTGCTGTTACAACTATTTGGCATCACTACTCTAGTGAGGCGTCGGTTTGTTCAGAGTTCAGGCAGCTGACAGTAAGCGAGATGATCATCGATGGATTGTGCTGCTTGGTGTAACACAGTCGACCAGGAGCGATTGGACAAGATTTAGAGAAGTACATCAAATGATTTTAGAAGCCTTTGGTAAGGAAAAAAACATATTTACTTCTACTTACAGAACTGATATGGGTATCTGTTGTCTGTACACACTCTGAATTCTGGACGAGGAAAGCTCCATGATCCTTCGACATCTTCCAGCTATATATGGCATTGGACATTTTTCGTCACATCAAACCTCCGGGTCTACGATGATTCGAACTCTAGTCAGCACTGTGGCTGAACTCGTTATGGTTATGTCTATTGTCCGGCTTGATTGGTTTATGTATGTATCTTCACCAGCACCCCCTTCACTCAGCACGTAAGGCCGCTTAGGCTCCACTGGTAGCCTCATGCTTTCAGAGCTCAGCATTGCAGCTATGTCAGTCATGGTGGGCCGATCTGCTGGATCTTCCTGAGAACAGAGCAGTGCAACCTGAGCACATCGCGTTATCTCGGCGATGTCGTATCCGTTCCCTAGAGACGGATCCACAAGCTCACGCAACCTTTGGTCCTTCCACATATGCCAGGCCTGAAATGTTTTCCGGTAGATTAATTCGATGTTTACAGAATTGCAATGTGAATCCATACTCATAGATTAAGTATTAGCACAAACAATCATGCGCATAGAATTGTGAGAGATGCTGCTTGAAATCCATTTATCTTCACTTACATCTCGTACAAGATCGCCAACAGTATCCCCTCGCTTGTCGAGTACAGTGTTCTTTCGTCCGCTAATGGTCTCCAGAACCAAGATGCCAAAGCTGAAGACATCTGTCTTCAGTGAGTAAACTCCTCGAGATGCATACTCTGGAGCAATGTAACCACTGAAAAATAGGGGGGGGGGGGGGGGGGGGGGGGGGGGGAAGCAGAGACCAAAACTGCAAAATTAGCACGTTTGAACACAAAATAATGGAACCTGTAATGATTGAAAAAACCAGGAAGCAGGCAGCTTCATATACCTAGTGGCCACCACCCTGCTTGTGTGCTCTTCTGTTATGTCTGAACACAGTGTTTTCGCTGATCCAAAATCAGAAATCTTTGGGGTCATGTCATATTCCAAGAGAATGTTATTTGGTTTCAAGTCCCTATGGACAATATGTAACATTGAGTGTTTGTGCAGGTAAACAAGCCCCTCTACCAACCCCTTGATTATTTTGAGTCTCTTAGACCAATCTAGCAACGGTCCTTTTATCCTGTCTGTGGAATATTGAAACAGCAAGCCTTTAGATAACATAATTTTTATATATATTCTGCTCTAAATCAAATCATCACAGTTTAAAGCAATTACAACAGAAAACAAGAACGTAGCACATCATTAACTGTACATAAGTTTGTTCACATATTTAGTCAGAAGCACGTCCTATGAAATAAATCAGATGATAGGGAAAATATACCAAATATGTGACGGTCCAAGGAACCATTCTGCATGAACTTGTAGATCAGAATCCTTTCTTTTCCATGGATGCACCACCCCAGTAACCTTATTATATTGGTATACTGAAGCCTAGCAAGCTGCAATTCATTGCTGAAATCAGATAATGTTGCACGGTGATCGAATCTTTTGATGCCAACCACAAATCCTTGGGGCAACTGACCCTGCAATGGTTACAAATAGAGTTTAGACAACATTCTCATTGGAAAGATGCAGATCATAGATTCATAGGCATTTACATAATTAGTTAGTTTCTTTCTATTGGTTTACAAATACCTTGTATGCTGTTGCAAATCCACCAGACCCAAGATATCTCTTCTCTGAGAAATTATCTGTAGCATCCATGATTTGAAAGTAGCTGAACTCTGTGAATCCTGGGTAATTTTCTACCGTGAGCATACAAAGCTTCACTAGTTCTTTGTTGTCGAGGGTTTTCTGTTCTTGAGTGCCTACAATTCCTGTGTCATGAATAATCCATCCTTGTCACTAATGGAGTTACAAACTTAGTCAATACTGATATGACTAACATAAATACATAATACAAATATGCTGTTAAGAAACAGAATACAAATATGATGTGAAAATACTCCAGTTCCTTTGTCACGCAGATCATCGAATTATCATTTGTAGCAGCTCTAGCTTGTGAAACTTGAAAATAAACTGAAATTTAATAGAAGATTTCATGGATAATATTGTGTTGGGTCTATCATTAAAGTCCTTCCTTTATAATGTCATCTACTCCCTCGGTCCCATAATATAAGAGCGTTTTTGACACTAGTGTAGCGTGAAAAACACTCTTATATTATGGGACAGAGGGGGTACTACTAAATGAGTTATGTATGTATCTAAGAACTTTTGAAGCGTAGATCTGTATTTTCAAAATTTCAAAAAAAAAATTGTAGTTAGTTAGTTAGACTTCCATGGAATGTGTTTATTAATTTCAGTTGACCACAACGAATCATGTGGTGATCCAGAGTTCACTCATGGTTCATCAGAACAATCATACAGACATTTTTTAATTCTTGTTGCATAATATCCAAAAATATGAACACAGATATTACGATGCCTCATGGGCATAGCAAAGCAAAGCAATTTCGTAATCCGTGAAGCACATAACACCATCGTAAAACTTTAGCCTCTGAGTCTGATACTCCTTCCGTTTCTTTTTAGTCTGCATATAACTTTCGTCTGAAATCAAAATATCTTTACTTTGACCAAAGTTATAGAAAAAAGTATCAACATTTACAAGGCCAAAGGGATATCTTTAGATTCATTATGAAATGTAGTTTCATATTATGTATATTTGATATTGTAGATGTTGATATTCTTTTATACAAATTTGGTCAAAGTTGGTAAAGTTTGACTCGACGCGAATCTTATATGTGGAGTAAAAAGGAACAAAGGAAGTACTTAAGTTAACGACTACTACCATTAGGAAACTCAAAGAAACAATTACTTCTTACCTAGTGACGGATGTTCCCGAACATTGCAGAGTTTGCGAGCTCCTTGGACACGTATCTCAGTAATATCTAAAACTCTTGCTGCAAACCTGAAAACAGGTAAATCTCATCATTAGTCTTGAAAATAGGGAAGTTGCTGGTTTAGAGTGCATAGCTAAAGAACTCATGCATGATTATCAAAATATTTAAGAAAGAAAATAATCATGCTAATATAAGGTAGAAATTTGTTGAAACATCAACCATAGTTAAATAAATTATTATATTTTCTCGTAAAAAAATAAAGCCCACGTTTTGATTTCAAGTTGATTGATCTGATATGCATCCTACCTTTCAGACGTTGTAACATGTACCTGCAAACATGTACTCCCTCCGTTCCAAAATAGATGAGTCAACTTTGTACTAATTTTGTACTAAAGTTAGTATAAAGTTGGGTCATCTATTTTAGAATGGAAGGAGTAGTCACTATCTTGAAACAAGCTTTCACCCAGTTATATATCTAAAGCCCAAACGGACGAACCGAATACGGTCAACAATCAACTTCTCCCTTCATTTTCAGATATATAAAGCATATTTTGACTATCCAAATTCGAGTTTTGACCAAAACTAAGCACTTTTTTATCTTCCTGATTTTGTAACTGCTAAAAATATGTTATAAAATGTGCATGTATTTCTGGATGGAGAAAATAGTTTTCATCTGTCAGCATCCAATTCCAACGTGGTTCACCTTCTACAAAGCCACTGTGTGAACAAACATGATAATTATGGATCGAATATACGAAGGATCATTTACCAAGTAATCTACTACATGTTGAACATTATCTAACCTGACACGGTGGTTTGAACCTTCTATGAATATACCGTCGACCTGCTCCGCAGCTTCCTAGACAAGGATAGCGAAAACGGCAAATAGTAAACCATCGGACTTTTATGAATGAGAGGTCGCCATTTTACATATTGTGATAATGAATAATGCACTCATTTTCCTTAAAAAAAGGTACTGTATTAACCACGCACAAGTATAAGTACTCTTGCCCACTAAATTCAGATAGAGTTCATATCAAGTTCTTTATTTGTGCAGTAGAAAATTGCGATTGGACTCCAATTCAGAGGCAACTATGCTCATGATCACTGGAAGTCTGGAACAGTCGGATCAGTTCAGTCGAATTATAATCAAGTGTGTCGCTCTAAATCGGTGTTTCCCCCATAATCCCAGAAACATGGGTACCTGGACACGATGAGTGTTTGTAGAATTGTCGACGAGGGCGATGAGCGGGATGAGGCGGATGAACATGTCGATCTCGTGCTACGCGGCGCGGAGCTCGTCGCCCATCCGTGCGCCGAGGAGCAGGCGGCGGAGGTAGCTGCAGTCCTGGCACGCGGTCACGAGCGCGTAGCACCGCCGCAGCGCGCCGCGGAGCTGCTCCAGCGGCCGCCTGGTGGCCTCCCGCCGTATCAGATCGGCGAGCTCCAGCTCCTTCAGCAAGCCGCCGACGAGCTCGACGTGCTGCGCGAGCTGCATGCAGGCGTCCCGGTGGCGGCGCGCAGCCAGGGCGGCCTGCACGACCATGGAGATTAGCCCGAGCGCGTCCACGCCGACTAGCTGCGCCACGTTGGAGGCCTGACCCAGCGTGACCCACAGGCTGCTCGAGGGGCTGCCCCATGGGCTCGCCATCGCTGCTGCTTTCCCCTCCCGTGCGCTGCAGCCTCGTGGTCGTTGCCGCCATTGACAGCATGGTTATATTTGGTGAGCTTGTATGTGGACGCAGACTTTGACTGACTGGGATTTACCGATGTGGTGTCACACTTCTGACTCCCCAGGCCGGCAGGCCCTCGCACACGTTTTTTATTCAACCCATAGGCATACATAAACTCAATCACTCGTATGAACACACCCATTAAGGACAATATAATCGCACCTAAACCGAGCTTTCTCACGCTATCAGCGATTCCAGCCGTCAGATTTCGCGTCTGAATCATTTCTGGCCGTTAGATATTCGTTCAATGCGAGTTTACCGCGAACTGGGCCATCTATCCTGATGGGCTGCTACTCTGGTGACTTTTTTCAAGGCCTGTGGTTGATTGGGCTTAATTGGGCTGCTATGGAAGCCCAGTCCGCTCCTCACCCGCTTCGTCTTTCTCTCTGCGAATGGATCGAACAGATTCCCGTGTGTCCTCTCTCCCGATCTCCCCAGCAGCAGAGCCCCCTCTCCACCGTGCCCTCTCCCTCGCTGCACGGGAGCAGGCTGCCAACCCCGGATCCGGTGGCTGGGTTTGGTTTGGTATTCCTCGCGGCGGAGGCGTGGCGGCAGCAACGTCGGCGTATCAGGAGCGACGGCGCAGCAGCACAGCGCCTCTCCACCACAGCTTCTGCTCCGCCGGCCACGCCTTCGGTCGGGAGCGGCTCGATATTAATCTCACCAAATACTGGTGCTTTGCGCAGCCCAAATCTCCCGAGGTACGGACTAAATACTACTCGCATGAGGAGTAACTTTTTTCTGCCCTCTAGGTTTACCTGTTAATTTGCTGTTTCCATCCCTGGTCTTCCATAGGACTGAATACGTGAGATATAGTGTTGACGCTCCATCCCATCACAAATCGTGTGTGTGTGTGTGTGTGTTTTTGAATAGTGAAAACATCAATCATTTGGTTTACTGGTTTAGTAATAAAGAGAGAACATATATATAATATACTTGATTCTCTAAGTACATTGGGCTGAGCGTGGCAGTTTAAACAATATAAGCCTTTGTACTATTTTAATTATGGAATCCTTGTTTCATGTTAGCAATATGCTGGCATGCAAATCAGCTCCGTAGCTTCTTACTGTATGCTTCTCATAGTTGCTTCCTAACTCATTTCCCTTTCATTTATAGCCATACCAATTCCAGAAGATGTGCACAAGGAAGTTAATGTAACAAGCATCTTGAAACTAACTTGTGGTGGCACTTGCTAGAAAGGCATCAAACATATTTTTTTATCAGATTACTGCTTCCAGACTTGGTTCATGGCTATATATTCTTTATTAATCATGTATTTCAATTCCTTGAATTTTTTATTTTGTGCAGCAGGGTATACAAGATAGGAAGATTTTTTATCATATTATCTGCTACAGACCCCCTTCTGTAGATGAAGTCAATGTTCTGGAGCACTTGATTATACAATGTTGGTAACTCCCTGAATGTGTTCAATCTGCACAAAATTATGATTGCGTTTAATCTACACAAAATTATGAGTGCGTTCAATCTGCAGAAAAATATGGTTTGTAATGACTTGAGTATGCCCTTGACTTTTTGAGACATTGACCTGTATTGAAGGTGGTATGATCTTTTCGGGATCTTTGAATCTTGGAGAAATGCCATGTTGACCATTGCGAGGTGCTGCCTATTTTTATTATTTGGTGATTACAATTACTAAATGTAAAATACATGTTGTAAGTTGAACTTCTGGAGAGTATATGTCACATATATGAATTATGAAGTGTGTTTTGACAGATATATCGAGGAAATAGTGATTTCTTATTTGTTCTCAGATACTTTATATCAGTTCGGACCTAATCATACCACTGGTTTGTAAGACAAGAAATCTGTGACCAATCCAACCACTACTACAAACAAAAGTTTCTTATTGTCTGGGTTGCTCCTAGACCGATTAATTACCATTTAGAGCGTGTATCAAAAAGTTTATTTTCAGATATTGCAGAATAGTTCTTGTGTGCAGAATTTTTTTTAATATGTCCTTCAGCTCTATGCCTTCGTAAAAGTAGGCCAAAATCATATTTCTAACACAAGGGATGATATTTTAGTTCATTTTCCATATGCTTATGGAGAATTTTCAACTATGCATTAAATGGTACTGCATAACTTGGTTTCTGTATCCGAAACATTTTTGTATGAGTTATATACACACGTTCTCTCATGGTTCAATATGTGAATATTGCTTCAATAATTTAGTGTCATGCGGAAGGATGTCCAACACTCCAACTTAGGTGAAATCTTGGCAAGGAAAAATAATGAATAGGCCAACTATCAAATCATACAAATCAAACCCAAGATCCAACCAACTATTTGATTAGTGATATATGTTTGTCACAAATTTAACATATTTTGTGACTAATTTTAGAAATTCTGACTATCTTATTGCCAAAATTGACGGGCGCAGCAAAGCGCGCCATCCATGATCTAGTAGACCATATAGCCCTATAAGCACTGGCGGAGCTAGGCAACTTCTTTTGAGGGGGCCAAACATAAATATAGACGTTTGGGGGGGGGGGGGGCAAAAAACTCTAGTTTTCCTCATCTCTCTCCAAAAAAAAATTCCTTCACATATTTTACAAAAGTTGGGGGGCCATGTCCCCTATAGCTTACAACATAGCTCCGCCATTGCCTATAAGCATCTTTTTTTTTCCAAAAAGTGATTGCAGCTACCGAGCTCCACTGCTCTTGGTATTTGAAAATTTTAAAAAAACACACTTTTGGTACTAAAAAAAATCTCAAAACAAATACGTGGATACATACACATATTCCCGAGGCCTGATAAAAATCTGGAAAAGAAATAATTTGTATTTTAGGAAATACAAAAAAGAGAAAGTTCTGACAGAAATGGCACCCTTTTTATCCTATATACTGTCAGAAATTTATTTATTTTCCTATAGCCCAAAACAAAGTGAGATTTTTACCAAAACTTGACACGTGCAATGGGAATGTGTATATGTATCCTCGGGAAAATTTCATATTTTTTAAAACTTCAAAAACCCGAATTTCAAAGTGTTCAAATATAGAGAGCAGTGAAGCTCGGTTGCTGCAACGCCTCTCCCCCTTTTTTCTTTTTGAATATGACCTCTATAAGCACCTCCGAGCGCTGAACCGGCACATCATATTGTGATTGCCGAAGCCACCACAGACGTTTTCGTAGTCGACAGTAACGTCTCCTTCCACTGAACGTGCATCACTAGAAGACTTGAAATAAATCCAGATAGATGTGAGCACTAGTGTAAGTTGGGACTTGAACCCTAATGGTCTGAAATAGTTAGGAAAATGCGAGCACGCCCATATATACAACACCGTTGCAATACCTCCCGTCACCCCTTGCTCCTAATCCGGTCCGATGGCGCACCATATTGCCAGGGATCTGCTCTCCTCCACCATGGTTCAAAGCTCAGAGGCGACGTGATAAGTGGGAACCCGATGAACGAGTTCACGCCCGAGGGTGGCCCGATATTCACGTTGTAGGATCGAATCGGGAGGGATAACTAGCTGCAAGCAGCCGGGATAACTAGCTTTATACCTGCCAAGGTTGGATGCAACCCGTACGTTGGGGATGGCTGACCGAAGCTACAAGAACTCCAACCCACTGTCCGAACAATCGCAGAAGCACAAACCGGGACTAATCCACACAAAATGGCCGGAACCGTAGAGCACGAACTAGGGGGAACCAGAGGCTCCTTCTCGCGAATCCGAATGAACTCATAAGAGCAAAGGTAGCAAGATCTTTCGGGTCTCTCTAGCAGTCTTGATGCATAAGCTTGTAGCTCAATGGTTTGACAAAAGGTTTTTCAAGAGGATGGGGGAGATGAGGTTTTATAGCAGGGACAACCCTCCTTGGCTAGGTGTGAAAATGGTTTCAAAAGTAAACAGGTTTGCATGGCTTTCTTAGGGGAATAAGCAGTCAACTTTGGGAGTTGTTGGAGAGCTCCTCAAAAATTCGCGAAGCCTTGATAGCCTGGACACCTTCCACGAGAATGACTACAACTTTTGACTCACAACTCCAAATGATGTGAGGTTTTTTGCATTGGAAAGATATTTTGATGTAGCTTCTGTTGATGTACCCCTATAGCCCCGTATCTCCACCACATGGGTGTGGCACACCAAAACATTAAAGGTAAAAACTAACAACATCAGCTTTACTTGAAACTTGTTTTCTCCAAACTTGTTCCTCCAAACCAGTTGCTTCAAGAGCTCATAGGTTGTTGGGTTTTCCCTGTGATACCTAAGTTCAACCAACAACAATGGGGATGAAATCATAGTTGTGTCATCAAGGTTACAAGGTAAACTTAAGTTAGCGTTCACCTGGTCACTTATTAGTTTGACACGACTTCTTGTGATTGGACCTATAATTGTTGGAGACTTGTCGATGGTTGTGGTGTCCTCGTCATCCTCCCCCTCTTGAAAAGGAGTCATCCTCGACTCTGATGGTCCAAAGTATGGAGAGAGGTCGTACACATTGAAAGTTGAACTAACACCATAATCCATCGGAAGGTTAATCTTGTAGGCATTGTCATTTATTTTCGCAAGCACTTTGAATGGACCATCTCCATGTGGCTGCAACTTGCATTTGCGTTGATCCGGGAAACAATCCTTCCGCAGGTGCACCCACACAAGATCACCTTCTTCAAACAACAACTTCTTTCTTCCCTTGTTTGCTCGTTTTGCATATTGTTGAGTCATCTTCTCAATATTTTCTTTTGTCTTCTCATGAATTTTCTTCACGAAATCAGCACGCTTACTTGCATCAAGATTTTTTCGCTCCTGCAATGGTAAAGGCAAAAGATCTATGGGAGCAGCAGGATTGAAACCATAAACAATTTCAAAAGGACAAAATTTAGTGGTCGAATGTACCGCCATGTTGTATGCAAACTCCACGTGGGGGAGACACTCTTCCCACATCTTCAATTTTTTCTTTAAAACTGCTCTTAGCATCCTGGATAGTGTGCGGTTGACAACTTCGGTTTGTCCATCTGTTTGTGGGTGGCATGTAGTGGAAAAGAGAAGCTTTGTTCCTAGCTTTTCCCACAACGTTTTCCAAAAATAGCTCAGAAACTTGGTGTTACGATCTGAAACAATAGTGCATGGTACTCCATGTAGCCGCACGACTTCCCTGAAAAACAAATCAGCAATGTGTGAAGCATCATCGCTCTTATGACACAGGATAAAATGAGTCATCTTGCTAAACCTATCAACCACCACAAAAACGGAATCACTCCCTCTCTTAGTACGTGGTAATCCAAGAACAAAATCCATAGAAATATCTTCCCAAGGTGTGCTAGGAATTGATAAAGGCGTATAAAGTCCATGAGGGTTTAAACGTGACTTAGCTTTGCGGCAGATCTCACAACATAGCGCATAGAGCTCAACACCACGCCTCATCCTTGGCCAAAGGAAATGGTCGATCAACACACTCTCAGTTTTTTTTGCTCCAAAATGTCTCATGAGACCACCAGCATGAGCCTCCTGCAAAAGCAACAAGCGAACAGAGCAATCTGGGATGCACAATTTGTTAGCTCGAAACAAGAATCCATCATGCAAGTTAAACTTTTCCCAACCTTTTCCCTCACTATGTTTTGAGTGTGGTTCAACAAAACATGGGTCATGGACATACAATTCTTTAATGCTTTGCAACCCAATAATTTTAGTATCAAGTTGTGAGAGTCAAATATGGCGTCTAGACAAAGCATCGGCAACAACATTATCTTTTCCTTTCTTATACTTGACAATATAGGGAAAATATTATATGAATTGACTCCATTTTGCATGTCTACGGTTCAGTTTTTGTTGACCCCTAAGGTGCTTTAAATATTCATAGTCGGAATGTATCACAAATTCTTTAGGCCACAAATAATGTTGCCATGTTTTCAAAGATCTCACAAGTGCATATAATTCTTTGTCATAAACTGAATAATTTAGAGTTGGACCACTTAGTTTCTCACTAAAATATGCAATAGACCTACCTTCTTGCATTAGTACGCCTCCAATCCCCACACCACTTGCATCACATTCAATTTCAAAAGTCTTACCAAAGTTGGGCAGTGCAAGCAATGGTGTAGATGTCAATTTTTCTTTCAACTCTTGGAAGGCCTTCTCTTGTGCATTTGCCCACTTGAAGGGAATATCTTTCTTGGTTAGCTCATTCATTGGGGCAGCAATGGTGCTAAAATCCTTCACAAACCGGCGGTGGAAACCAGCAAGGCCAAGAAAACTTCGTACTTGGCTTACATTTTGTGGAGGCATCCACTCACGGATGGCTTTGACCTTCTCCTCATCTACCTCCACACCTTTACCTAAAACAACAAAGCCAAGAAACACAACTTTGTTTGTGCAAAATATGCACTTTTCCTTGTTAGCATATAATCTCTCCTCTCTTAGGACAGCAAGCACACACCGGATGTGTTCAACATGTTCATCCAAAGTTTTGCTATAAATCAGGATGTCATCAAAGTAAACAACCACAGACTTACCAATGAACATTCTAAGCACATGATTCATTAATCTCATGAAAGTACTAGGTGCATTTGTCAATCCAAATGGCATAACTAACCACTCATACAAACTAGATTTTTTTTGAAAGCAGTTTTCCATTCACCGCCCTCTCTCATTCTAATTTGATGGTAGCCACTTCGCAAGTCAATTTTAGAAAAGATGGTGGCGCCACTAAGTTCATCAAGCATATCATCAAGCCTAGGTATGGGGTGCCTATACCTCATGGTGATGTTGTTAATAGGCCTACAATCACAACACATTGGAGAAGTTCCATCTTTCTTGGGTACTAAAAGAACGGGCACAACACAAAGGTGAGAGACTTTCCCTTACATAACCTTTGTTTAGTAGCCCTGCAACTTGTCGCTGAATCTCCTTGGTTTCCTTCGGGTTTGTGCGGTATGGTGGTCCGTTCATCAATGGAGCTCCTGGGACCAAATCAATTTGGTGCTCAATGCCTCTTTGTGGTGGCAACATCAGTGGTATCTCTTCGGGGAACACATCTTTATACCACTGCAAAATTTCAGCAACAACACTAGGAGTGGTAGAGGATATTTCGTTAGTAGAAAGGAAATTGTCCTTGTACAAAAGTACAAAGAACACGGAATTGGGTTCTCTCAACTCAAACATATCCCTTTTCCTATCCATCATAACTAATCCCTGTTTTTCCCATGTCTTGGTCAATTTAAGTTGTGGGGTTTTATTTGGCTTTGATTCTCTCACTCACTATGTTGGTGGATGTCACTCAAGTGTTTCTCACTCACTCTCTCTTTCCTTTTCAGATCATCCATCAATATTTCTTCGGGTGTCAAAGGGAGCAAAGATATGCGCTCTCCCTCATATTGGAACGAGAGACGATTAGTACGGCCGCTGATTTACACATCACGATCATACAACCAAGGTCTTCCCAACAAAAATTGGCATGCTTGCATTGGCACCACATCACATTCCACTTGATCTCGATACTTCCCAATGGAAAACTGAATGGTGACTATGTTGCTTACTCAAAGTGTACCACAATCATTGAGCCATTGCATCTTATATGGACTTGGGTGCCTTCTTTGTTTCAGCCCAATTTCTCTATCAAATCTGAACTTGCAATATTGTTGCAGCTGGCATTGTCAACAATAATTTTGCAAACCTTGTCCTTGATGGTGCCACGGGTGTGAAAAATATTATGTCGCTGCCCTTTATCTTCTCTAGCTGCATTAACACTAAGAACACGACGGGAAACAAAGAAATCTCCCATGTCGGCCTGAATATCACAACCACTCTTCTGGCCCTCTTCATCCTCATGATCATCCGATGCTCCATTATCTACATGCTCACTCTCAGATTCCCATTCACCTTGTTCATTCACAAAGAGAACTCTTTTGTTTCGACATTCAGAAGAAATGTGTGTTGGAAATATGCCCTAGAGGCAATAATAAAATGGTTATTACTATATTTCCTTGTTCATGATAATTGTCTATTGTTCATGCTATAATTGTATTAACCGGAAACCGTAATATGTCCCTAGTAAGCCTCTAGTTGACTAGCTCATTGATCAATAGATGGTCATGGTTTCCTGACCATGGACATTGGATGTCATTGATAACGGGATCACATCATTAGGAGAATGATGTGATGGACAAGACCCAATCTTAAGCGTAGCACAAGATCATGTAGTTCGTTTGCTAAAGCTTTTCTAATGTCAAGTATCATTTCCTTAGACCATGAGATTGTGCAACTCCCGGATACTGTAGGAATGCTTTGGGTGTACCAAACGTCACAACGTAACTGGGTGGCTATAAAGGTGCACTACGGGTATCTCCGAAAGTGTCTGTTGGGTTGGCACGAATCGAGACTGGGATTTGTCACTCCGTATGACGGAGAGGTATCTCTGGGCCCACTCGGTAATGCATCATCATAATGAGCTCAATGTGACTAAGGAGTTAGCCACGGGATCATGCGTTACAGAACGTGTAAAGAGACTTGCCAGTAACAAGATTGAACGAGGTATAGGGATACCGACGATCGAATCTCGGGCAAGTAACATACCGATAGACAAAGGGAATTGTATACGAGATTGATTGAATCCCTGACATCATGGCTCATCCGATGAGATCATTGTGGAACATGTGGGAGCCAATATGGGTATCCAGATCCCACTATTGGTTATTGGCCGGAGAGATGTCTCGGTCATGTCTGCATGGTTCCCGAACCCGTAGGGTCTACACACTTAAGGTTCGGTGACGCTAGAGTTGTTATGGAAAATAGTATGTGGTTACCGAAGGTTGTTTGGAGTCCCGGATGAGATCCCGGACGTGACGAGGAGTTCCGGAATGGTCCAGAGGTGAAGATCTATATATTGGACGAAGGGTATTGGAGTCCGGAATTGTTCTGGGGGTACCGGATGACGACCAGCGTGTCCGAAAGGGGTTTCGGAGGCCCCGACAAGCGTTGGGGGGGGGGGGCTTATGGGCCAAGGGGAGGGGGCACATCAGCCCACTAAGGGGCTGAGCGCCCCTCCCACCCCATCTCACGTAACCTAGAGAGGTGGGGGCGCCTCCCCTAGGGCAGCCACCCTCCCGGCTTGGGGGGCAAGTTTCCTAGGTGTGGGGGCGCCCAAACCCATCTAGGGTTTCCCCTGTGGCCGCCGCCCCTACCCTAGGGAAACCCTAGGGCGCCTCCTCCTCCCCCCTTCCCCCTATATATAGTGAGGGAGAGAGAGGCCGCACCCTTCCCCTGGCACAGCCCCTTCGCCTCTCCAACACCTCCTCCTCCTCCGTAGCGCTTGGCGAAGCCCTGCCGGAGAACCACGAGCTCCATCACCATCATGCCGTCGTGCTGTCAGAGTTCTCCCTCAACTTCTCCTCTCCCCTTGGTGGATCAAGAAGGAGGAGACGTCCCCGGGCTGTACGTGTGTTGAACGCGGAGGCGCCGTTGTTCGGCGCTTAGATCGGAATCGATCGTGATCTGAATCGCTGCGTGTACGACTCCACCAACCGCGTTCTTGTAACGCTTCCTCTTAGCGATCTTCAAGGGTATGAAGATGCACTGCCTCTCTCTCGTTGCTAGTATCTCCTAGATTGATCTTGGTGACACGTAGGAATTTTTTTGAATTATTGCTATGTTCCCCAACAGTAGCATCATGAGCTAGGTCTATGCGTAGATTCTATGTACGAGTAGAACACAAAGAAGTTGTGGGCAATGATTTGTTCAATTTGCTTACCGTTACTAGTCTTATCTTGATCCGGCGGCATTGTGGGATGAAGCGGTCCGGACCGACCTTACACATACGCTTACGTGAGACTAGTTCCACCGACTAACATGCACTTGATGCATAAGGTGACTGGCGGGTGTGTCTCTCCCACTTTAGTCGGATCGGATTCGATGAAAAGGGTCCTTATGAAGGGTAAATAGCAATTGGCATATCACGTTTGGGTTTTGCTTAGGTAAGAAACGTTCTTGCTAGAAACCCATAGCAGCCACGTAAAACATGCAACAACAATTAGAGGACGTCTAACTTGTTTTTGCAGGGTATGCTATGTGATGTGATATGGCCAAAAGGATGTGATCAATGATATATGTGATGTATAAGATTGATCATGTTCTTGTAATAGGAATCACGACTTGCATGTCGATGAGGGCAACCGGCAGGAGCCATAGGAGTTGTCTTAATTTATTTATGACATGCGTGTCAATGAAAATGCCATGTAATTACTTTACTTTATTGCTAACCGTTAGCCATAGTAGTATAAGTAATAGTTGGCGAGGCAACTTCATGAAGACACGATGATGGAGATCATGGTGTCATGCTGGTGACAATGGTGTTCATGACGGTGATAAATAGCGGAAGCTGTCCATAGGGCGCAATAAGGTCTTCCCAACTGCTTGGGCAATGGTAAGTGGGCTGGCTTAGTTGGGCCTAAGCGTGCGTGGCCCAATTACGGAATACTGGAACAACAATTTTTCTTTTCTAGCGGATAGACGCAGAAAAGTTTAGTACCATCTCGGATAGAAAAAAATAAATTCTTTTTGATGGTGAACGGATGAAAAAATTGGAGAAACGCACCTTGCTTTTTGATGGTGAACGGATGAAAAAATTGGAGAAACGCACTGTGCAGCGTTGCGAAGGCTCGTTGTTTCGAAGTACCACGTGATGATCGGGTGTGATAGATTCTAACGTTCAAATACAACGGGTGTAAGCCAGATTTACACATGCAAAACACTTAGGTTGACTTGACGAGCCTAGCATGTATAAACATGGCCTCGGAACACGAGAGACCGAAAGGTGGAACATGAGTCGTATAGTAGATACGATCAACATGGAGATGTTCACCGTTGATGACTAGTCTGTCTCACGTGATGATCGGACACGGCCTAGTTGATTCGGATCATGTATCACTTAGATGACTAGAGGGATGTCTATCTGAGTGGGAGTTCATTGAATAATTTGATTAGATGAACTTAATTATCATGAATATAGTCTAAATTGTCTTTGCAAATTATGTTGTGGAGTAATAGCTCGCGCTTTAGCTCTTTGTTTTAATACGTTCCTAGAGAAAGACTGATACGTCCATTTTGCATCATGCTTTTATATCGATATTTATTGCACTATGGGCCGTTATTACACATTATGTCACAATACTTATGCCTATTCTCTCTTATTTTACAAGGTTTACATAAAGAGGGAGAATGCCAGCAGCTGGGATTCTAGGCTGGAAAAGGAGCAAATATTAGAGACCTATTATGCACAGCTCCAAAAGTCCTGAAACTTCACGGAAGTCGTTTTTAGAATATATAAAAAATACCGAGCGCAAGAAGTTCACCAGGGGGCCACACCCTGCCCACGAGGGTGGAGGGGGCGCCCTACCCCCCTGGGCGCGCCCCCTACCTCGTGGGCCCCCTGGTGGCCCTCCGATGTCCATCTTCTGCTATATGAAGTCTTTTGATGAGAAAAAAAATCAGAAGCCATCTCCTTGGACGAAACTCTGCCGCCACGAGGCGGAACCTTGGCGGAACCAATCTAGGGCTCCAGCAGAGCTGTTCTGCCGGGGAAACTTCCCTCCGGGAGGGGGAAATCATTGCCATCGTCATCACCAACGCTCCTCTCAACGGGAGAGGGCAATCTCGATCAACATCTTCATCGGCACCATCTCCTCTCAAAACCCTAGTTCATCTCTTGTATCCAATTCTTGTCTTCAAGTCCGGGATTGGTGCTAGTAGGTTGCTAGTAGTGTTAATTACTCCTTGTAGTTGATGCTAGTTGGTTTATTTGGTGGAAGATCATATGTTCAGATCCTATATGCATATTAATACCCCTATGATTATGAACATGATTATGCTTTGTGAGTAGTTACGTTTGTTCCTGAGGACATGGGAGAAGTCTTGCTATTAGTAGTCATGTGAATTTGGTATTCGTTCGATATTTTGATGAGATGCATGTTGTCTCTCCTCTAGTGGTGTTATGTGAACGTCGACTACATAGCACTTCACCATTATTTGGGCCTAGAGGAAGGCATTTGGAAGTAATAAGTAGATGATGGGTTGCTAGAGTGACAGAAGCTTAAACCCTAGTTTATGCGTTGCTTCGTAAGGGGCTGATTTGGATCCATATGTTTCATGCTATGGTTAGGTTTACCTTAATACTTTTGTTGTAGTTGTGGATGCTTGCAATAGAGGTTAATCATAAGTGGGATGCTTGTCCAAGTAAGGACAATACCCAAGCACCGGTCCACCCACATACCAAATTATCAAAGTACCGAACGCGGATCATATGAACGTGATGAAAACTAGCTTGACGATATTCCCATATGTCCTCGGGAGCGCTTTTCTCTATATAAGAGTTTGTCCAGGCTTGTCCTTTGCTACAAAAAGGATTGGGCCACCTTGCTACACTTTATTTACTTTTTTTACATGTTGCTCATTACAAATTATCCTATCACAAAACTATCTGTTACCACTTATTTCAGTACTTGCAGAGAATACCTTGCTGGAAACTGCTTATCATTTCCTTCTGCTCCTCGTTGGGTTCGACACTCTTGCTTATCGAAAGTACTACGATAGATTCCCTATACTTGTGGGTCATCAAGACTCTTTTCTGGCGCCATTGCCGGGGAGTGAAGCGCCTTTGGTAGGTGGAATATGGTAAGGAAAAATTTATATAGTGTGCTGAAATTTACTGTCACTCGTTACTATGGAAAGTAATCCTCTGAGGGGCTTGTTCGGGGTATCTTCACCCCGACCAGTAGAGCAAAGAGTTGCTCCTCAACCTACCTAACCTACTGAAAATGAAAATGTCTGCTTCGAAATTCCTTCGGGTATGATAGAAAAACTGCTAGCTAATCCTTTTGTAGGAGATGGAACAAAGCATCCTGATGAGCACTTAATATATGTGGATGAAGTTTGTGGATTATTTAAGCTTGCAGGTGTACCCAGAGATGTTGTTAAGACTAAGGTATTCTCTTTAACTTTGAAGGGAGATGCATCGACATGGTATAGGCTATGTGATGATACGGGGTCATGGAACTACAAACGATTGAAATTGGAATTTCATCAGAAGTTTTATCCTATGCATCTTGTTCATCGTGATCACAATTATATATATAATTTTTGGCCTCGCAAAGGAGAAAGCATCGCTCAAGCTTGGGGGAGGCTTAAATCAATGTTATATTCATGCCCCAATCATGAGCTCTCAAGAGAAATGATTATTCAAAATTTTTATGCTCGGCTTTCTGATAGCAATCGCACCATGCTTGATACTTCTTGTGCTGGCTCTTTTATGATGAAGACTATTGAATTCAAATGGGATTTATTGGAAAGAATTAAACGCAACTCTGAAGACTGGGACCTCGACAAAGGTAAGGAGTCAGGTATGACACCTAGGTTTGATTGTGTTAAATCTTTTATGGATACCGATGTTTTTCGTAAATTTAGCACTAAATATGGACTTGACTTTGAGATAGTAGCTTCTTTTTGTGAATCTTTCGCTACTTATGTTGATCTCCCCAAGGAGAAGTGGTTTAAATATCATCCTCTCCCATAGAAGTAAAAGTAGCTGCACCTATTAAAGTTGAAGAAAAGACTATCACTTATAATGATCCTATTGTTCCTACTTCTTATGTTGAGAAACCACCTTTCCCTGTCAGGATAAAGGATCATGCTAAAGCTTCAACTGTGGTTCGTAAAAGCAATATTAAAACTTATACACCTTCTGAGAAAATTAAAGTTGAACCTGATATTGCTATTGTTAAAGATCTCTTGGCTGATAATATTGATGGGCATGTTATTTATTTCTGCGATGAAACTGCTAGAATTGCTAAACCTTGTGCTGAAGATAAACCTAGACCTGTGGTAGGCATGCCTGTTATTTCTGTTAAAATAGGAGATCATTGTTATCATGGTTTATGTGATATGGGTGCCAGTGCTAGTGCAATACCTATTGGCCTATATAGAGAAATTATGCCTGATATTGCACCTGTTGAGTTAGAAGATATTCATGTCACAATTAAACTTGCCAATAGAGATACTATTTCACCAATGGAAATTGTTAGGGATGTTGAAGTCTTGTGTGGGAAAACTAAATATCCTGCTGATTTTCTTGTTCTTGGTTCCCCACAAGATAGCTTTTGTCCCATTATATTTGGTAGACCCTTCTTAAACACTATTAATGCTAGGATAGATTGCAAAAAGGATGTTGTTACTATCGCTTAGATGATCTGTCTCATGAATTTAATTTCTCTAAATTTAGTAGACAACACCGTGAAGAAGAATTACCTAGTAAGGATGAAATTATTGGTCTTGCTTCTATTGCCGTACCTCCTAGTGATCCTCTAGAACAATATTTGCTAGACCATGAAAATGATATGTTTATGCATGAAAGAAGGGAAATAGATGAAGTATTCTTTAAACAGGAACCTATTCTGAAACACAATTTGCCTGTTGAAATCCTAGGGGATCCTCCTCCACCCAAGGGTGATCCCGTGTTTGAGCTTAAACCATTGCCTGATACTCTTAAATATGCTTATCTTGATGAGAAAAAGATATATCCTGTTATTATTAGTGCTAACATTTCAGAGCATGAGGAAGAGAGATTATTGAAAACTCTGAAGAAGCACCGTGCTGCTATTGGGTATACTCTTGATGATCTTAAGGGCATTAGTCCCACTCTATGTCAACATAAAATAAATTTGGAAGAAGATGCTAAACCAGTTCGTGATCATCAACGACGGCTGAATCCTAAAATGAAGGAAGTGGTAAGAAAGGAAATACTAAAGCTCCTTGAGGCAGGTATAATTTATCTCGTTGCTGATAGTTAGTGGGTAAGTCCTGTCCATTGTGTGCCTAAGAAGGGAGGTATTATTGTTGTTCCTAATGATAAAGATGAATTGATTCCTTAAAGAATTATTATAGGTTATAGGATGGTAATTGATTTCCGCAAATTAAATAAGGCCACTAAAAAGGATCATTACCCCTTACCTTTTATCGATCAAATGCTAGAAATATTATCCAAACATACACATTCTTGCTTTCTAGATGGTTATTCTGGTTTCTCTCAAATACCTGTGTCAGCCAAAGATCAATCAAAGACTACTTTTACTTGCCCTTTTGGTACTTTTGCTTATGGATATATGCCTTTTGGTTTATGTAATGCACCCGCTACCTTTCAAAGATGCATGATGGCTATATTCTCTAACTTTTGTGAAAAGATTTGTGAGGTTTTCATGGACGATTTCTGCGTCTATGGATCTTCTTTTGATGATTGCTTGAGCAACCTTGATTGAGTTTTGCAGAGATGTGAAGAAACTAATCTTGTCTTGAATTGGGAAAAGTGCCACTTTATGGTTAATGAAGGTATTGTCTTGGGGCATAAAGTTTCTGAAAGAGGTATTGAAGTTGATAAAGTCAAGGTTGATGCTATTGAAAAGATGCCATGCCCCAAGGACATCAAAGGTATAAGAAGTTTCCTTGGTCACGCCGGATTTTATAGGAGGTTCATTAAGGACTTCTCAAAAATTTCTCGGCCTCTGACTAATTTATTACAAAAAGATATACCATTTGTCTTTGATGATGATTGTGTAGAAGCATTTGAAATACTTAAGAAAGCATTGATCTCTGCACCTATTGTTCAGCCACCTAATTGGAATTTACCCTTTGAAATTATGTGTGATGCTAGTGTTTATGCTGTAGGTGTTGTTCTAGGGCAAAGAGTTGATAAGAAATTAAACGTTATTCAATATGCTAGTAAAACCCTAGACAATGCTCAAAGAAATTATGCTACTACTGAAAAAGAATTCTTAGCAGTTGTATTTGCTTGTGATAAGTTAAGACCTTATATTGTTGATTCTAAAGTAACTATTCACACTGATCATGCTGCTATTAAATATCTTATGGAAAAGAAAGATGTTAAACCTAGACTTATTAGATGGGTTCTCTTGCTACAAGAATTTGACTTACATATTGTTGACAGAAAGGGAGTTGAGAACCCCATTGCAGACAACTTGTCCAGGTTAGAAAATGTGCTTGATGACCCACTTCCTATTGATGATAGCTTTCCTGATGAGCAATTAAATGTGCCGACCTCCAACGCAGCAACTCTTGCTTTGTTGCTGACCCTGATGTCAATCTCCCCTTGTGCCACATGCCTAGTTCTTACCAGCCCCTGCATCGAGTTGCAAATATGATCAACCGATCCGGTATCAAATACCCAAGAGCTACTAGGTATGTCAGCAAGGTAAATGTCTATAACATATGCAACAAGTGTACCTTTGCTGAAGCAGCATTCCCGGCCTTCTTGCCATGCTCTGCAAGCCACTTGCTATAGTTCCTCTTCCAGTGACCAGTTTCCTTGCAATGATAGCAAATGGTCTTTGAGTCCGGTCCAGACTTCGGCGCAGCGGCGGAGGTTACTATCTCCGTGCCCTTTGCCTTAGCCTTCTTCTTAGACCAACTCTTCTTGAACTAGCCGATTTCTGCACCATCAACACTTGAAGCGTGCCTATCATCATATCCTGCTCTGCCACTTTGAGCATCCCATGCAATTCAGTGAGCTTCTTATCCATGCCATGCATATGATAGTTCGAGATGAACGTCCCATAGCTGGGCGGAAGAGAACCCAGAACTGCATCCGTAGCCAGCTCATCCAAGAGTGGGAAGCCCAACAGATCCAAAGCTTGCACATATCTGATCATCTTGATCACATGCGGGCTCAGTAGATCACCTTCCTTCATCTTACAATCCATCAAGGATCGCCAGACGTTGAACCTTTCGGTCCTAGCCTGCACCTGAAACATGTTCTTGAGACTCTCGATCATATCGAAAGCCCCAACGTCTTCGAAATGCTGCTGCAAATCAGGCTCCATACAAGCCAGCATGAGGCAGCTGATCTCGTTTGATTCATCAACGAGTTTCTGGTAGGCATTCTTGGTTGTGGTACTAGCATTATCGGCAGGTTCCTCTGGAAGCGGATCCTCTAGAACATGTTCCTTTTTATCATGCTTGAGAACAATTCTCAAATTTCTATACCAGGTAGTAAAGTTTGTTCCATTTAGTTTATCCTTTTCCAGAATTGATTTCAATGCAAAGTTGGGTTGAGCAGGTGGTGCCGTTGATCTACAACAAAAAATTATGCAATCACTAAGCAATGTGTTTATGTAGAGTAATTCTAGCCTTAAACAGAAATACTCCTAGTGAAGTCAGCATCCCTCCGCAAACTCTCGGTGATTCAGGATCCGACTAGCACATGCGACTAGTGAGCTTTAGCATCACTGCTAGATAACATGCCTATCCGATAAGCAACTCCTTGCTAATCGTCTAATCGTATCTCTATACGAATCCTGTCGGTCGGGTAGGTATCTCATAGCCCGGCTCCCGACCTCTTTTGCCACAAGCCCAAAACCGTTTTGATAGCCTTGTCAAGTCAACCTAATGCAGTGCATGTCCGTGTCCGACACGAACCCTTCAGTTCAAGGACACCTAGCAGCACCCCAATTTTATGAGCCCACTACTAGACGTACTTGACGTGCGAAGGTGCAACATCGGGGATGGCAATTCGCTTGATATTCATGAGGGATCTTTCTACCATTCTAACATGCATAGAAAACAAGGAAGCATAACAATCACAAATAAATACATATTGTGAAATAGTATGGCTCCTTCACGGATGTTCTTTCAGGTCGGCTCCAACTCCGATGACCATCTAGAAACTCCATCTTGTTTGTCACGCCGGGACGCCAAGCCACCAACCTGATCTCTATTATCCAACTACTACATCTAGTAATGAATTTTACATAGAGTCACAAGTCGACACGCAGGTCATTATACAATATAATGACAGCACTTTGGCTCCTGCCGGCTACCAAACATGACACACATGCCATGTATAATTTACACACATGCATCACATACACATGAGCCATACTATTCACATCAAACCCTACAAAATAAAGTTATGCATAGAATCGCATTCTACCGGTTTGAGTGATCGTGTACGAAATACAAGGCGCTACGCACACGGCGGTCCCGCTAGCCGGTTAGCGGGCGGGGTTCGAATCACATATCACATCTGAACTCCGTCATGCCGAATTCTCTGATCTGACCAATCTCATCGATCATCGCAAATCCAATTCGGATTTACGTTTCACTGTTAACCCCGATGGCGGATAACCGACCGGTAGGGGTAGATCGTGACACGACCTCATCGATCCCAATCAACAGAAAACATAGCCACATCGACCCCCATGTGCAGTTGATCTCATCAACCGTGCACACAGCCAATCTTATCAATGACAATAGATCTCATCTATTGCCTCCACATATCTAATATGCATATGATTTGAATCCAAATCCTATAACAGAGGCTTTGATACCACTGTTGGGATCTACGGTAGGGTGCGTCGACTGCAAATTAAAATTTCCTACGCGCAGAACAACCAATAACATGCTACGGGAGATGGGTCATAGTTCGTTACCACTAGACGCGCAGTGCCGTGCAGTGGAAGAAGAGTTGGGGCAGCTCGTCCGCGTGGATCGTCTCCTCCTCGTCCGATCTCCCTCGTACAACTGCCTCTAACGGTATCTTGATACGTCCATTTTGCATCATGCTTTTATATCAATATTTATGGCATTATGGGCTGTTATTACACATTATGTCACAATACTTATGCCTATTCTCTCTTATTTTACAAGGTTTACATAAAGAGGGAGAATGCCAGCAGCTGGGATTCTGACTGGAAAAGGAGCAAATATTAGAGACCTATTCTGCACAGCTCCAAAAGTCTTGAAACTTCACGGGTGATGTTTTCCAAATATATTAAAAAAACATTGAGCGGAAGAACTTCACCAGGGGGGCACACCTTCCCACGAGGGTGGGGGGCACGCCCTACCCCCTAGGTGCACCCCCTACCTCATGGGCCCCCTGGTGGCCCTTCGGTGACCATCTTCGACTATATGGACTCTTTCGATGGAAAAAAATCATAAGCCATCTTCTCGGACGAAACTCCGCCGCCACGAGGTGGAACCTTGGCGGAACCAATCTAGGGTTCTGGTGGGGCTATTATGCTGGGGAAACTTTCCTCCCGGAGGGGGAAATCATCGCCATCGTCATCACCAATGCTCCTCTCATCGGGAGAGGGCAATATCCATCAACATCTTCATCAACACCATCTCATCTCAAAACCCTAGTTCGTCTCTTGTATCCAATTCTTGCCTCCAAGTCCGGGATTGGTGCTAGTAGGTTGCTAGTAGTGTTAATTATTCCTTGTAGTTGATGCTAGTTGGTTTAATTGGTGGAAGATCATATGTTCAGATCCTATATGCACATTAATACCCCTCTGATTATGAACATGTTTATGCTTTGTGAGTAGTTACTTTTGTTCCTGAGGACATGAGAGAAGTCTTGCTATTAGTAGTCATGTGAATTTGGTATTCGTTCGATATTTTGATGAGATGTATGTTGTCTCTCCTCTAGTGGTGTTATGTGAACATCGACTACATGACACTTCACCATTGTTTGGGCCTAGAGGAAGGCATTGGGAAGTAATAAGTAGATGATGGGTTGCTAGAGTGACAGAAGCTTAAACCCTAGTTTATGCGTTGCTTCGTAAGGGGCTGATTTGGATCCATATGTTTCATGCTATGGTTAGGTTTACCTTAATACTTTTGTTGTATTTGCGGATGCTTGCAATAGAGGTTAATCATAAGTGGGATGTTTTTCCAAGTAAGGGCAGTACCCAAGCACCGGTCCACCCACATACCAAATTATCAAAGTACCGAACGCAAATCATATGAGCATGATGAAAACTAGCTTGACGATATTCCATGTGTCCTCGGGAGCGCTTTACACCATATAAGAGTTTGTCCAGGCTTGTCCTTTGCTACAAAAAGGATTGGGCCACCTTGCTGCACCTTATTTACTTTTGTTACTTGTTGCTGGTTACAATTATCTTATCACAAAACTATCTGTTACCACTTATTTCAGTACCTGCAGAGAATACCTTGCTGGAAACCGCTTATCATTTCCTTCTGCTCCTTGTTGGGTTCGAAACTCTTACTTATCGAAAGGACTATGATAGATCCCCTATACTTGTGGGTTATCAAGACTCTTTTCTGGCGCCATTGCCGGGGAGTGAAGCACCTTTGGTAGGTGGAATTTGCTAAGGAAAAATTTATATAGTGTGCTGAAATTTACTGTCACTTGTTACTATGGAAAGTAATCCTCTGAGGGGCTTGTTCGGGGTATCTTCACCCTGACCAGTAGAGCAAAGAGTTGCTCCTCAACCTACTGTACCTACTAAAAATGAAAATGCTTGCTTTGAAATTCCTCTGGGTATGGTAGAAAAACTGCTAGCTAATCCTTTTTTAGGGGATGGAACAAAACATCCCGATGCACATCTAATATATGTGGATGAAGTTTGTGGATTATTTAAGCTTGCAGGTGTACCCGGAGATGTTGTTAAGAAGAAGGTCTTCCCTTCATCTTTGAGGGGAGATGCATCGACATGGTATAGGCTATGTGACGATATGGAGCCTTGGAACTACAAACGATTGAAATTGGAATTTCATCAAAAGTTTTATCCTATGCATCTTGTTCATCGTGATCGCAATTATATATATAATTTTTGGCCTCGTGAAGGAGAAAGCATCGCTCAAGATTGGGGGAGGCTTAAATCAATGTTATATTCATGACCCAATCATGATCTCTCAAGAGAAATGATTATTCAAAATTTTTATGCTCGGCTTTCTGATAACAATCGCACCATGCTTGATACTTCTTGTGCTGGCTCTTGATGAAGACTATTGAATTCAAATGGGATTTATTGGAAAGAATTAAACGCAACTCTGTAGATTGGGACCTCGACAATGGTAAGGAGTCAGGTATGACACCTAGTTTTGATTGTGCTAAATCTTTTATGGATACCGATATTTTTCGTAAATTTAGCACTAAATATGGACTTGACTCTGAGATAGTAGCTTCTTTCTGTGAATCTTTTGCTGCTTATGCTGATCTCCCTAAGGAGAAGTGGTTTAAATATCATCCTCCCATAGAAGTAAAAGTAGCTGCACCTATTAAAGTTGAAGAAAATACTATTACTTATAATGATCCTATTGTTCCTACTTCTTATGTTGAGAAACCACCTTTCCCTGTTAGGATAAAGGATCATGCTAAAGCTTCAACTGTGGTTCGTAAAAGCAATATTAAAACATACACACCTCCTGAGCAAGTTAAAGTTGAACCTAATATTGCTATTGTTAAAGATCTCTTGTCTGATAATATAGATGGGCATGTTATTTATTTCTGTGATGAAACTGCTAAAATTGCTAAACCCCGTGATACAGATAAACCTAGACGTGTGGTAGGTATGCCGATTATTTCTGTTAAAATAGGAGATCATTGTTATCATGGCTTATGTGATATGGGTGCTAGTGCTAGTGCGGTACCTATTGACTTATACAATGAAATTATGCATGACATTGCACCTATTGAGTTAGAAGATATTGATGTCACAATTAAACTTGCTAATAGAGATACTATTTCACCAATGGGAATTGGTAGAGATGTTGAAGCCTTGTGTGGGAAAACTAAATATCCTGCTGATTTTCTTGTTCTTGGTTCCCCACAAGATAGCTTCTGTCCCATTATATTTGGTAGACCTTTCTTAAATACTGTTAATGCTACCATAGATTGTAAAAGAGATGTTGTTACTGTCGGTTTAGATGATATGACTCATGAATTTAATTTTTCTAAATTTAGTAGACAACATCGTGAAGAAGAATTACCTAGTAAAGATGAAATTATTGGTCTTGCTTCTATTGCCGTACCTCCTAGTGATCCTTTAGAACAATATTTGCTAGACCATGAAAATGATATGTTTATGAATGAAAGAAGGGAATTAGATGAAGTATTCTTTAAACAGGAACCTATTCTGAAACATAATTTACCTGTTGAAATCCTAGGAGATCCTCCTCCACCCAAGGGTGTGTAACGCCCCGAGACCGATGCTCGAGAAGACTTCCTTATGTTCCGGGTTTCTCCGTGTGTTTTCATTTATGCCTTCTTTTTTTTTTTGCATTGCATCATGTTATCATATCACCATGTCATAATCTTTTGCATCTCAACTAAATAATTGGTGTGGATCTTCGATCCATTTAAATCGAGGGAAGAGTGACTTCCCTTTATAACATATCCTCCCGATATTAGTGGAGCTATTATAAATAATCCATTCTTATGGAAGCACCTAAAACACACTTGCAAATTTCCCCATGCCTTTGTTGTCTCGCTGCTTGACCTCGAACCTTGTCCGTAAATTCTTTCTTCTTTTTCCGGAGCTCCACCTAAATTCTCAACATTTATGGACCTTCCTCTTACCGAGTCCCCATTTGTATCAAAATCTAATGAGTTTGAATTTACATCTTCCAATCTTGGCTTTTTCTATTTTCTCGGAACATGCGTATTTTTGCAAGTCCGTGAAATTCATCCCCATGCCCAACTCTCTAACCTTTCTTTTCTTCCCTTTTTCTTCTCTTTTTTCTGTTTTGGAAAAGGCAATAATAGATGAAAGAGAGGGAAGGAGCCCAGCAGCCAGGGGCCTCCCAACCTCACCGCGCCGGCCCACTCCAGCGCTGGCCTCTAAGGCCCAGCCGCCCCACCAGCACTAACCCTAGCCCGATCTCCCTCTTCCCTCACCCCTTCATCCCTCCCTGCGCCGCCAGGAGAAAACGCGCCCTCTTCCCGATCCCATCTCCCTCTCCTCGATCTCCCTCTCGAGTCCCAGGACCGCGCCGTCCTCCACTTCTCTCGATCCCCTCTCCTCGCCCTTCCATCCTCCCATGCCGACGCCGCCAGCGGCCACCCCGGCCAGCCTCTGGTCACCTGCAGGCGACCTAGTCGCCCCCTGGTTCTCCTCTTGCCTCGTCCCCAGCCGCCTCTCCCCTGCTCCTTCCGCGTGCCTGCCGCCGCTACCTTCTCCCGGCGTCGCTCGAGCCGACCATGGAGCCATGAACCGTCACAGTCAATGACTAGCGCCGCCGCGCCCGACCCCATCTCCTCTGCCCCGCGCTCCGCCCTCACCGGAGAAGGGAAGCAGGCCGGAGCCTCGTCGCCATCCACTGGCCTCCATGGTTTGCCGCACCCCTGCCGGCCTCTCCTTCCTCGTGCCGCACCACCAGACCCGACGCCGACCACGTCGCAGCCCCTGCTGCTGGCGACCTCGCCTGGATTCGTCAAGCTTCGCCGCCACTGCCGTGCACCGCTGCCTCCTCCGCCGTTGTGCCTCACCGCCATGGACGCCGTGGAGCTTCCTCACTTCGGAGCCCCCATGCGCCAAGTTCGCTGGAGTTCCACCAGGCTGCTGCTGTGTGGCTTCTGTTGCTGCATCTCCGAGCGAGCCCGTTGGCTCCTGCGGTGCTTGCTGCTGCCGCTGTTTTCCTAGTGCAACGAACACACCTCCATCAAAGGCCACCAAGACTATCCAGGATTCGTCAAGATCGCCAAGTTCTACGAGAACGTCTTCATGGAACGACGAGTACCACGACGACCGTTGTACGCCAAGTACCCCTTCGGATGCGCCAAGTTCGTCTACACAAAACGCCAAGTACCCTTTCATGTCGGCAAGACCCGCTAATCGGATCCCGAACGATCGATGTCTCGTGGACCATGTACAACTACCGTCGCCCCGAAGACGTTGGAGTCATCAAGTACCTTTCCGAACGAACGTGAATGACTACCGTCGCGAGAACCTCTACCGTCGACCCTAGAGCGTGCGAGAACGACTACTTCGACTACCGTCGCGTGAACCACTACTTCCCTCGACGCCCGAGAACGTCTACTTACACTACTTCCTCTACCCCGCTTGATCCGAAGCGCTCCAATAACGCACGCTTCGAAGGTATAACCCCGAGACGACCGCCGTGAACGAATGCATGTGTGATGTATGAAATGCTCGTGTTTGCTCCGTGTCGGAGTTGTTCGGTGCATGTTGCCCCTCTTTTGCCTGGCCACAATCTTGTGGGAACCCGGTATCCGGGATCACCCACCTTCTATCGCTTGTCACGCTCCCGCCGCACTTCCGTTTGCACCGGGATCTCAATCGAGTTACCGGAACTGATATGTTGCCGTGGCATCACTTTCGGATTCGTTGTCATGGCACCCCTTTCGTTTCCGCCACGATGACAAATGCTTCATATTATGCTCTTGTTAACATTTTCTTAAAACTTGCATAAACTGTTCATGTCATCCGCATCATGATAACAACAATTAAAATGTTTAAAAATGTTGTTTGCACTAATTTGCTCCTATGCCATGCTAAAATGCTTTAATCCATATCTAATTAACCGTAACTCCGATTTTAATAATCTTTATATGTAAATGGGGTAGAAAAATGCCTAGTTTATCGTGGTGACCTTTATTTGCATGTTAAATAACTCTAAAATTGTGTTTAGGACAGATCAGTACCAAACCTAATATTTGCACATGGGGATTTTTCGGACTTGTTGTTTTGTTGTTCCGGCCTCATTTAAACATGCCTAGATTAGATAGTTTCATCATGTTTCACCTCTTGCCATGTTAATCAACATTTAATATTGTTGGGTACATAAACGAGAGAGAACTAAATAATTGATGTGGTGTCTTGTCAATATGCATCCCGATGCATATTGTGCTCCACTTAATGTGTAGGATTGTTTGTGCACTTTGCCATGCCATGCTTCATTAAACCGGACATGCATCATATTTGGTTGTGCATCATGCCATGTTCATGTGTTGGTTGTTTACTATGTTGTGTGCTTCTTTTCCGGTGATTGCTTCTTCGGGTTGGATTCGGTAACGTCGAGCTTGTGAGGATCCGTTCAACTTCGTCCGTTTGTCTTCTTCATGGACTCGTTCTTCTTCCTTGCGGGATTTCAGGCAAGATAATCATACCCTCGAAATCACTACTATCTTTGCTATGCTAGTTTGCTCGCTCTTTTGCTATGCCATTGCTACGATGCCTACCACTTGCTTGTCAGCCTCCCAAATTGCCATGTTCAGCCCCTAACCCACCATTGTCCTAGCAAACCATTGATTGGCTATGTTACCACTTTGCTCAGCCCCTCTTATAGCATTGTTAGTTGCAGGTGAAGATTGAAGTTTGTTCCCTATTGGAACATGGAGATCGTTCCTTGTTGGAACATGTTTACTCGTTGGGATATCACTATATATCTTATTTAATTAATGCATCTATATACTTGGTAAAGGGTGGAAGGCTCAGCCTTAGGCCTGGTGTTTTGTTCCACTCTTGCCACCCTAGTTTCCGTTATATCAGTGTTATGTTCCCGGATTTTGCGTCCCTTACGCGGTTGGGTATATGGGAACCCCTTGACAGTTCGCTTTGAATAAAACTCCTCCGGCAAGGCCCAACCTTGGTTTTACCATTTGCCACCTAGCCTCTTTTTCCCTTGGGTTAGGCCAGCCTAAGGGTCATCTTATTTTAACCCTCCCCGGGCCAGTGCTTGTCTAAGTGTTGGTCCAACCCAGAGCACCGTGCAGGGCCATCCCTTGGCAACTTGGGTTACGTCGGCTCCTGTACGCTTAGCTTATCTGGTGTGCCCTGAGAACGAGATATGTGCAGCTCCTATCGGGATGTCGGCGCATCGGGTGGTCTTGCTGGACTTGTTTTACCATTGTCGAGGATGTCTTGGAGTACCGGGATACCGAGTCTGATCGGAATGTCTCGGGAGGAGGTCTATTCCTTCGTTGACCGTGAGAGCTTGTGATGGGCTAAGTTGGGACACCCCTGCAGGGATTTGAACTTTCGAAAGCCGTGCCCGCGGTTATGGGCAGATGGGAATTTGCTAACGTCCGGTTGTAGAAAACCTAAAGTTGACCTTAATTAAAATGAATCAACCGCGTGTGTAACCGTGATGGTCTCTTTCCGGCGGAGCCCGGGAAGTGAACACGGTTGTTGGAGTTATGCTTGACGTAGGTAGTTTAGGATCACTTCTTGATCATACTTTCATCGACCGTGCTTTGCCTTCTCTTCTCGCTCTCATTTGCGTATGTTAGCCACCATATATGCTAGTCGCTTGCTACAGCTCCACCTCATACCTTTGCCTTACCCATAAGCTTAAATAGTCTTGATCGCGAGGGTGCGAGATTGCTGAGTCCCTGTGGCTCACAGATTACTTCCAAAACCAGCTTGCAGGTGCCGATGAGTTCGTGCAGATGACGCAACCAAGCTCAGGAGGAGCGCGATGAAGATCTTATCCTTTATGTTGTTTCGTTCTAGTCGATTAGTAGTGGAGCCCAGTTGGGGTCGATCGGGGACCTTTGTCGCATTTGGGGTTCTTCTTTTATTTTGGTTCCGTAGTCGGACCCTGAGTGTATTTGATTGATTTAATGTTTGTTCATGTAATTGTGTGAAGTGGCGATTGTATGCCAACTATGTTTCTCTTATTCCTTATTATATTACATGGGTTGTGTGAAGATTACCTCACTTGCGACATATGCCTTCAATGCGATTATGCCTCTAAGTCGTGCCTCGACACGTGGGAGATATAGTCGCATCGAGGGTGTGACAAGTTGGTAATCAGAGCCTTCCCCGACCTTAGGAGCCCCCATTGCTTGATCGTTTTTAGCAGCCGAGTTGTGTCTAGAAAAACTGTTTTGAGTTCTTAGGAATTATATATCGGAGAGCTTAGGAATTCTTTTTACTTCCCAGTCTCCTCATCGCTCTGGTAAGGCATCCTGACGTAGAGTTTTGACTCTTCTCTTCTCAAATTTCACTAAAAAAAAATTTTAGGATCACGCGAGTATCTTGGTTTTGTTCCGATGGCTTATGATGAGAATACTGTCTTGGTGCCTCCTGTCAGGGGTTTAGTGGAAGTGTCCCGGGGAGTTGAGCTCTGAGGTGTTGTCATCATAATTTTATCGTTGCAATTCTGGTATACTTGAGATATGTTCGCGACATCGAAAATCTCTTTTATGCAGTTCGTTGGTGAGATAAACTCGACGCCACCCAGTACTGGGGCGGGAGTTCGGGAGTATCGCCATAACTTGTATAACGGATGCTTTTCGAAGGTTGATGTAGATGGTTTCCGAAGGTTTCTTGGTTATGTGTTGAAGGATGGATGCAACTGGATGTAGGATTTGCTAGCTTGGGTGAGATATTATGCTTCCCCTGTATCCTCAACACCTGATTGCATAACCGGAAAGTTTTGGGAGTTTCATAGGTGGGAATTCAAGTAGCTCTTAGGATATCTTTCCGACAGATGTGTGATATGAAATTGGGGTTCGACGTCTAGTGGTTCACCTATTCACGGTCGATTTTACAGTGGTCTCGTTGTGTCTTAAAGAGTCCTTGGCTATGCTGACTCGGGGACGCGTCGTATGTCATGTGCACTGCCTTGTACATGATGGTGCTGTACGATCGAGCCTGTGTAGGTCCCACCACGAAAACTTCGGACGGAATCTCTACCATATGTTTGTTCTGGCTTATTCTGCAAGCCAATCCTTTGTTTTGTTTTGAGTTGTGGTATTCGAGTTGCTTCAAAGTCAAATGTTGATTCCATACCTTTCCCAAGTGGTGTTCTCATATTCCTATGCGAATACTAATCCTTCATGATAATTGAGTTTGTCATGTCAAGTTCTTTTCATCGGTGTGCTTCTCTTCTAGTGGATCCAATCATTTCAACTCCCGCAAGATCTACTATCACTTCTTCTCAACGGTGTTGTTTCATTCGTCCCAAGCTGCCTTTGTTTTTCCCTCCCTCCCACCCTTGTTTCTTCGAGGAACCATATTTCTTATTCAAGTATCCTTTTATTCATGTGAAGTCTCTCCATTCTATCAATATTCTTATCCGGTGATTCTCATGAAGATTCTAACGGAGCTTCAAGTTCGTCATTCTTCATTCTTTTTCTTCTCCGATGGATTTAATTCTAGTTTTGGTGTTGATCATATCATTTTTCCCCCGTTTCAAGTACCTTCTCTTACCGGTGCTCCTCATAATAATTCACTTCTCGCTATTCATTTATTCTGGAGTGCTCAAGATATCTCGAAGATTCGTGTTTCCACTCTGCTTTCGTAATCCTTTCAAACTCTTTCGAGGGTGTTATCTCATTCAAGCCATTTAATTCAACCGGTGCTTTCTCTCTCTTGAATCATTTCAATGGTGTTTCTTTTGAGTGGGCCCTAACCCACAGGTCTTTTCCCAGGATCTTACCTGACTCTTCTTATTTCCGGAGTTATAATCAAATTCTTTTTGAAGTTTGACGTAAGAATGAGTTATCATCAGTCAAATAAATTTCTCCAAGATCTTTCAAATTCTTTTCATCGTTGGCTCAACCTCTTCGTTTGATTCTTCCGGAGTGTCTAAATAATTCTTGGTGGTGTTTCTCGTCGTCATTCTCAGTTTGGAAGACCGAAGAAAAATTTCTCTTTAATCTTGCTCCATTCCCTTCAAGATTCGTGATTCTAGCTTGTTGCCATCCTCTCATAATTATTTTTTTCTATTGTGAGAGTTCTTTTCACCCTTCCGGAGCAATTCAAGAGTCTGTTCAGTTTGTTTATCCGGAGCCCATCATCTAAGATTTATTCATTCTCAGCTTTCAGCTCTCGTTCTTCAATTTTACCAGTGCTTCGTTCAAGTGATCTTTAATCGGCTCGTGATCTCTTTGTTCTCATGTATCTAAATTCTCTAAAACATCTTCGTTCATTTGCTTAATTCTTCTCGGTGTTTCTTTATCTTTACTCCGTTCATTTTAAATTCTTACGGTGGTTCTTTCAAGATTTCTCTTCTTTATAAATTCATTCGTTGTTTCGATTCCACCGGTGTTTCGTTGAAGACCTTCTCAAGTTTGGCCTATATCTCTCTTAATCCTTTCTACGAGAATAAGTAGTATGTCAAATCCATTGATTGTCATCAATTTGAATTGGTGAAGGATACGCATAACATAATTCTTATTCTTGTTTCATCCAAATGATTGATTCCCTATTCCGGAGGCTCATCAAAAATTCTTGGTCTCAATTGTTCATCTTATCTTTTCCCGGAGTTCCAACCTCTTTCAATTATATCACCACGGAGATTCATCTAAATCATTGCGAGGCTTCAATCTTATTCTTTTCATCATTCAATTATTTTGGATCTTTCTTTTATTACCGGAGTTCTTCATGGAGGCTCTACATGATGGTTCATAAGGATTTAATTCATTCTCTAAATGTTCATCAAGTTTCTTTTCACAGAAACTCAAGCTTTCTTCATATTGCAATCCGGAGTGCAATTCTTCTACCATATTACCGGAGGTGGTATTGTGTCATTCTTGATAATTTGAGTTCATGTTTTCATGATTCACATGCTGTCAAGATTGGGATATTTTTAAATCCATCAACCTATTCGTTGGTATTGTCTTGGGTTATATTTCACCTAAAGCCTTCCCTAAGGATGGTTGTTATTATGGTGCTTATATATGATCCAAGTTTTCCATTTATCCTCCCGGTGAAATATTTTCTCGTCTACGTGTTGATATCAATCCAATCCTGCTTCCTGTGAGTGGCAGGTTGACACCTCATAATTTGAGTTGTATTCCATAAGACCATATCAAGCTTATTCTTTCGTTGTTGGTTTTCAACAACTCCGTTCTAGCATTTGTTGTAACCGTGCTCTCTCAACATATTGTTTTCCCTTCGTTCCGGAGGCATTGTGATGTTGCTTTCTTCAACCATCATCTCGTTTGTCAAAGATCATGTTCTTTTCATGCATATCCATTTAACCGGAGTGTGGTGCCATTCTGCTCAAGTTCTTTTCGCCTTATCAAGTCTTGCATCCCTTTCTCAACCAGAGTGTGGTGTTTCCATTTGTGCTATCTCATCTTATCAAATTTTGACTCCCTTCTCAACCGGAGTGCGGTCTGAGATCTTTCTTACCACTTGTTCCATTCATTCAATAGTTCCAGTGGCAGTGTGTTGTGATTTCATCAAGTATCTTCTCATCTTATCAAGACCTTATTCAATTCTTTTTCTTTCCAACCGGAGTGCTGCCCGAATTTGGTCTTCCTTGATCCCCTTCCTTAACCGGAGTGTTTTCAATATATATCTTCCCTTCAACCTCAAGGTTTTTTTTCGCAATGTTCTTTCTTCCTCCTTTATAAATGGCTGTTTTTCGACCTTGTTCACCTTCGGTGAATTCTGTCTCGAATGTATTCAACCTCTCAAGGTTGTGGTTTCACTCGTTTGTCAAAGAAGTAACTTAGTTTTACCCCTCCTCTTTTCTCTTCCGTTGTTTCCCTCCGATGCCATTCTAGATCTCGGGACGAGATCCTCTCATAGTGGTGGACTGTTGTAACGCCCCGAGACCGATGCTCGAGAAGACTTCCTTATGTTCCGGGTTTCTCCGTGTGTTTTCATTTGTGCCTTCTCTTTTTTTTTGCATTGCATCATGTTATCATATCATCATGTCATAATCTTTTGCATCTCAACTAAATAATTGGTGTGGATCTTCGATCCATTTAAATCGAGGGAAGAGTGACTTCTCTTTATAATATATCCTCCCGATATTAGTGGAGCTATTATAAATAATCCATTCTTATGGAAGCACCTAAAACACACTTGCAAATTTCCCCATGCCTTTGTTGTCTCGCTGCTTGACCTCGAACCTTGTCCGTAAATTCTTTCTTCTTTTTCCGGAGCTCCACCTAAATTCTCAACATTTATGGACCGTCCTCTTACCGAGTCCCAGTTCAAACCCATTTGTATCAAAATCTAATGAGTTTGAATTTACATCTTCCAATCTTGGCTTTTTCTATTTTCTCGGAACATGCGTATTTTTGCAAGTCCGTGAAATTCATCCCCATGCCCAACTCTTTCTCTAACCTTTCTTTTCTTCCCTTTTTCTTCTCTTTTTTCTGTTTTCGAAAAGGGAATAATAGATGAAAGAGAGTGAAGGAGCCCAGCAGCCAGGGGCCTCCCAACCTCACCGCACCGGCCCACTCCAGCGCTGGCCTCTAAGGCCCAGCCGCCCCACCAGCACTAACCCTAGCCCGATCTCCCTCTTCCCTCACCCCCTCGTCCCTCCCTGCGCCGCCAGGAGAAAACGCGCCCTCTTCCCGATCCCATCTCCCTCTCCTCGATCTCCCTCTCGAGTCCCAGGACCGCGCCGTCCTCCACTTCTCTCGATCCCCTCTCCTCGCCCTTCCATCCTCCCACGCCGACGCCGCCAGCGGCCACCCCGGCCAGCCTCTGGTCACCTGCAGGCGACCTAGTCGCCCCCTGGTTCTCCTCTTGCCTCATCCCCAGCCGCCTCTCCCCTGCTCCTTCCGCGTGCCTGCCGCCGCTACCTTCTCCCGGCGTCGCTCGAGCCGACCATGGAGCCATGAACCGTCAGTCAACGACTAGCGCCACCGCGCCCGACCCCATCTCCTCTGCCCCGCGTTCCGCCCTCACCGGAGAAGGGAAGCAGGCCGGAGCCTCATCGCCACCCACTGGCCTCCATGGTTTGCCGTGCCCCTGCCGGCCTCTCCTTCCTCGTGCCGCACCACCAGACCCGACGCCGACCATGTCGCAGCCCCTGCTGCTGGCGACCTCGCCTGGATTCGTCAAGCTCCGCCGCCACTGCCGTGCACCGCCGCCTCCTCCGCCGTTTTGCCTCACCGCCATGGACGCCGTGGAGCTTCCTCACTTCGGAGCCCCCATGCGCCAAGTTCGCCGGAGTTCCACCAGGCTACTGCTGTGTGGCTTCTGTTGCTGCATCTCCGACCGAGCCCGTTGGCTCCTGCGGTGCTTGCTGCTGCCGCTGTTTTCCTAGTGCAACGAACACACCTCCATCGAAGGCCCCCAAGACTTTCCAGGATTCGTCAAGATCGCCAAGTTCTACGAGAACGTCTTCATGGAACGACGAGTACCACGACGACCGTTGTACGCCAAGTACCCCTTCGGATGCGCCAAGTTCGTCTACACAAAACGCCAAGTACCCTTTCATGTCAGCAAGACCCGCTAATCGGATCCCGAACGATCGATGTCTCGTGGACCGTGTACAACTACCGTCGCCCCGAAGACGTTGGAGTCATCAAGTACCTCTCCGAACGAACGTGAACGACTACCGTCGCGAGAACCTCTACCGTCGACCCTAGAGCGTGCGAGAACGACTACTTCGACTACCGTCGCGTGAACCACTACTTCCATCGACGCCCGAGAACGTCTACTTCCACTACTTCCTCTACCCCGCTTGATCCGAAGCGCTCCAATAACGCACGCTTTGAAGGTATAACCCCGAGACGACCGCCGTGAACGAATGCATGTGTGATGTATGAAATGCTCGTGTTTGCTCCGTGTCGGAGTTGTTCGGTGCATGTTGCCCCTCTTTTGCCTGGCCACCATCTTGTGGGAACCCGGTATCCGGGATCACCCCACCTTCTATCGCTTGTCACGCTCCCGCCGCACTTCCGTTTGCACCGGGATCTCAATCGAGTTACCGGAACCGATATGTTGCCGTGGCATCACTTTCGGATTCGTTGTCATGGCACCCCTTTCGTTTCCGCCACGATGACAAATACTTCATAATATGCTCTTGTTAACATTTTCTTAAAACTTGCATAAACTGTTCATGTCATCCGCATCATGATAACAACAATTAAAATGTTTAAAAATGTTGTTTGCACTAATTTGCTCCTATGCCATGCTAAAATGCTTTAATCCATATCTAATTAACCGTAACTCCGATTTTAATAATCTTTATATGTAAATGGGGTAGAAAAATGCCTAGTTTATCGTGGTGACCTTTATTTGCATGTTAAATAACTCTAAAATTGTGTTTAGGATAGATCAGGACCAAACCTAATATTTGCACATGGGGATTTTTCGGACTTGTTGTTTTGTTGTTCCGGCCTCATTTAAACATGCCTAGATTAGATAGTTTCATCATGTTTCACCTCTTGCCATGTTAATCAACATTTAATATTGTTGGGTACATAAACGAGAGAGAACTAAATAATTGATGTGGTGTCTTGTCAATATGCATCCCGATGCATATTGTGCTCCACTTAATGTGTAGGATTGTTTGTGCACTTTGCCATGCCATGCTTCATTAAACCGGACATGCATCATATTTGGTTGTGCATCATGCCATGTTCATGTGTTGGTTGTTTACTATGTTGTGTGCTTCTTTTCCGGTGATTGCTTCTTCGGGTTGGATTCGGTAACGTCGAGCTTGTGAGGATCCGTTCAACTTCGTCCGTTTGTCTTCTTCATGGACTCGTTCTTCTTCCTTGCGGGATTTCAGGCAAGATGATCATACCCTCGAAATCACTACTATCTTTGCTATGCTAGTTTGCTCGCTCTTTTGCTATGCCATTGCTACGATGCCTACCACTTGCTTGTCAGCCTCCCAAATTGCCATGTTCAGCCCCTAACCCACCATTGTCCTAGCAAACCGTTGATTGGCTATGTTACCGCTTTGCTCAGCCCCTCTTATAGCGTTGTTAGTTGCAGGTGAAGATTGAAGTTTGTTCCCTATTGGAACATGGAGATCGTTCCTTGTTGGAACATGTTTACTCGTTGGGATATCACTATATATCTTATTTAATTAATGCATCTATATACTTGGTAAAGGGTGGAAGGCTCAGCCTTAGGCCTGGTGTTTTGTTCCACTCTTGCCGCCCTAGTTTCCGTTATATCAGTGTTATGTTCCCGGATTTTGCGTCCCTTACGCGGTTGGGTATATGGGAACCCCTTGACAGTTCGCTTTGAATAAAACTCCTCCGGCAAGGCCCAACCTTGGTTTTACCATTTGCCACCTAGCCTCTTTTTCCCTTGGGTTAGGCCAGCCCAAGGGTCATCTTATTTTAACCCTCCCCGGGCCAGTGCTTGTCTAAGTGTTGGTCCAACCCAGAGCACCGTGCAGGGCCATCCCTTGGCAACTTGGGTTACGTCAGCTCCTGTACGCTTAGCTTATCCGGTGTGCCCTGAGAACGAGATATGTGCAGCTCCTATCGGGATGTCGGTGCATCAGGTGGTCTTGCTGGACTTGTTTTACCATTGTTGAGGATGTCTTGGAGTACCAGGATACCGAGTCTGATTGGAATGTCTCGGGAGGAGGTCTATTCCTTCGTTGACCGTGAGAGCTTGTGATGGGCTAAGTTGGGACACCCCTGCAGGGATTTGAACTTTCGAAAGCCGTGCCCGCGGTTATGGGCAGATGGGAATTTGCTAACGTCCGGTTGTAGAAAACCTAAAGTTGACCTTAATTAAAATGAATCAACCGCGTGTGTAACCGTGATGGTCTCTTTCCGTCGGAGCCCGGGAAGTGAACACGGTTGTTGGAGTTATGCTTGACGTAGGTAGTTTAGGATCACTTCTTGATCATACTTTTATCGACCGTGCTTTGCCTTCTCTTCTCGCTCTCATTTGCGTATGTTAGCCACCATATATGCTAGGCGCTTGCTGCAGCTCCACCTCATACCTTTGCCTTACCCATAAGCTTAAATAGTCTTGATCGCGAGGGTGCGAGATTGCTGAGTCCCTGTGGCTCACAGATTACTTCCAAAACCAGCTTGTAGGTGCCGATGAGTTCGTGCAGATGACGCAACCAATCTCAGGAGGAGTGCGATGAAGATCTTATCCTTTATGTTGTTTCGTTCTAGTCGATCAGTAGTGGAGCCCAGTTGGGGTCGATCGGGGACCTTTGTCACATTTGGGGTTCTTCTTTTATTTTGGTTCCGTAGTCGGACCCTGAGTGTATTTGATTGATGTAATGTTTGTTCATGTAATTGTGTGAAGTGGCGATTGTAGGCCAACTATGTTTCTCTTATTCCTTATTATATTACATGGGTTGTGTGAAGATTACCTCACTTGCGACATATGCCTTCAATGCGATTATGCCTCTAAGTCGTGCCTCGACATGTGGGAGATATAGTCGCATCGAGGGTGTGACAGGGTGATCCCGTGTTTGAGCTTAAACCGTTACCGGATACTCTTAAATATTCTTATCTTGATGAGAAAAAGATATACCCTGTTATTATTAGTGCTAACCTTTCAGAAGATGAAGAAGAGAGATTATTGAAAATTCTAAAGAAGCACTGTGCTTCTATTGGGTATACTCTTGATGATCTTAAGGGCATTAGTCCCACTCTATGCCAACATAAAATTAATTTGGAAGATGTTAAACCAGTTCGTGATCATCAACGACGGCTGAATCCTAAAATGAAAGAAGTGGTAAGAAAGGAGATACTAAAGCTCCATGAGGCAGGTATAATTTACCCCGTTGCTGATAGTCAGTGGGTAAGCCCTGTCCGTTGTGTCCCTAAGAAGGGAGGTATTACTATTGTTCCTAATGATAAAGATGAATTGATTCCTCAAAGAATTATTACTGGTTATAGGATGGTAATTGATTTCCGCAAATTAAATAAGGCTACTAAAAAAGATCATTACCCTTTACCTTTTATCGATCAAATGCTAGAAAGATTATCCAAACATACACATTTTTTCTTTCTAGATGGTTATTCTGGTTTCTCTCAAATACCCGTGTTAGCCAAAGATCAATCAAAGACTACTTTTACATGCCCTTTTGGTACTTTTGCTTATAGACGTATGCCTTTTGGTTTATGTAATGCACCTGCTACCTTTCAAAGATGCATGATGGCTATATTCTCTGACTTTTGTGAAAAGATTTGTGAGGTTTTCATGGATGACTTTTCCGTCTATGGATCTTCTTTTGATGATTGCTTGAGCAACCTTGATCGAGTTTTGCAGAGATGTGAAGAAACTAATCTTGTCCTAAATTGGGAAAAGTGCCACTTTATGGTTAATGAAGGTATTGTATTGGGGCATAAAGTTTCTGAAAGAGGTATTGAAGTTGATAAAGCCAAGGTTGATGATATTGAAAAGATGCCATGTCCCAAGGTCATCAAAGGTATAAGAAGTTTCCTTGGTCATGCCGGTTTTTATAGGAGGTTCATTAAGGACTTCTCAAAAATTTCTCGGCCTTTGACTAATTTATTACAAAAAGATGTACCATTTGTCTTTGATGATGATTGTGTAGCATTTGAAATACTTAAGAAAGCATTGATCTCTGCACCTATTGTTCAGCCACCTGATTGGAATTTACCCTTTGAAATTATGTGTGATGCTAGTGATTATGCTGTAGGTGCTGTTCTAGGACAAAGAGTTGATAAGAAACTAAATGTTATTCAATATGCTAGTAAAACTCTAGACAATGCTCAAAGAAATTATGCTACTAGTGAAAATGAATTCTTAGCAGTTGTATTTGCTTGTGATAAGTTTAGACCCTATATTATTGATTCTAAAGTAACTATTCACACTGATCATGCTTCTATTAAATATCTTATGGAAAAGAAAGATGCTAAACCAAGACTTATTAGATGGGTTCTCTTGCTTCAAGAATTTGATTTACATATTGTTGATAGAAAAGGAGCTGAGAACCCTGTTGCAGACAACTTGTCTAGATTAGAAAATGTGCTTGATGACCCACTACGTATTGATGATAGCTTTCCTGATGAGCAATTAAATGTCATAAATGCTTCTCATACTGCTCCATGGTATGCTGATTATGCTAATTACATTGTTGCTAAGTTTATACCACCTAGTTTCATGTACCAGCAAAAGAAAAAGTTCTTCTATGATTTGAGGCATTACTTTTGGGATGACCCACATCTTTATAAAGAAGGAGTAGATGGTGTTATTAGATGTTGTGTACCTGAGCATGAACAGGAATAGATCCTACGCAAGTGCCACTCCGAAGCTTATGGAGGACACCATGCTAGAGATAGAACTGCACATAAGGTATTGCAATCGGGGTTTTATTGGCCTAATCTCTTCAAGGATGCCCGTAAGTTTGTCTTATCTTGTAATGAATGTTAAAGAATTGGTAATATTTGTAGACGTCAAGAAATGCCTATGAACTATTCACTCGTTATTGAACCATTTGATGTTTGGGGCTTTTACTATATGGGGCCTTTTCCTTCCTCTAATGGATATACACATATTTTAGTTGATGTTGATTACGTTACTAAGTGGGTAGAAGCTATTCCAACTAGTAGTGCTGACCATAACACTTCTATTAAAATGCTTAAAGAAGTTATTTTTCCAAGAGTTGGAGTCACTAGATATTTAATGACCGATGGTGGTTCACATTTTATTCATGGTGCTTTCCGTAAAATGCTTGCTAAGTATGATGTTAATCATAGAATTGCATCCCCTTATCACCCTCAGTCTAGTGGTCAAGTAGAATTGAGTAATTGAGAGCTCAAATTAATTTTGCAAAAGACTGTCAATAGGTCTAGAAAGAATTGGTCCAAGAAACTTGATGATGCATTATGGGCCTATAGAACTGCATATAAAAATCCTATGGGTATGTCTCTGTATAAAATGGTTTATGGAAAAGCATGTCATTTACCTCTCGAACTAGAACATAAGGCTTATAGGGCTATTAAAGAGCTCAATTATGATTTCAAACTTGCCGGTGAGAAGAGGTTATTTGATATTAGCTCACTCGATGAATGGAGAACCCAAGCCTACGAAAATGCCAAGTTGTTTGCTACCTCTTGAGCACTATGTTGGTTTTCTCCGAAGAGGAAGGGATGATGCAGCAAAGTAGTGTAAGTATTTCCCTCAGTTTTTGAGAACCAAGGTATCAATCCAGTAGGAGGCTATGCGCAAGTCCCTCACACCTGCACAAAACAAATAAATCCTCGCAACCAACACAAATAGGGGTTGTCAATCCCTATAAGGCCACTTACGAGAGTGAGATCTGATAGATATGATAAGATAATATTTTTGGTATTTTTATGATAAAGATGCAAAGTAAAATAAAGGCAAAGTAAATAGCAAAGGAAATAACTAAGTAGTAGGAGATCAATATGATAAAGATAGACCCGGGGGCCATAGGTTTCACTAGTGGCTTCTCTCGAGAGCATAAGTATTCTTCGGTGGGTGAACAAATTACTGTTGAGCAATTGACAGAATTGAGCATAGTTATGAGAATATCTAGGTATGATCATGTATATAGGCATAATGTCCGAGACAAGTAGGCCGACTCCTGCCTGCATCTGCTACTATTACTCCACTCATCGACCGCTATCCAGCATGCATCTAGAGTATTAAGTAAAAACAGAGTAACACCTTAAGCAAGATGACATGATGTAGAGGGATAGACTCATGCAATATGAAGAAAACCCCATCTTGTTATCCTTGATGGCAACAATACAATACGTGCCTTGCTGCCCTTACTGTCACCGGGAAAGGACACCGCAAGATTGAACCCAAAGCTTAGCACTTCTCCCATTGCAAGAAAGATCAATCTAGTAGGCCAAACCAAACTGATAATTCGAAGAGTCTTGCAAAGATAACCAATCATACATAAAAGAATTCATAGAAGATTCAAATATTATTCATAGATAGACTTGATCATAAACCCACAATTCATCAGTCTCAACAAACACACCGCAAAAAGAAGATTACATCGAATGGTTCTCCACAAGAGAGGGGGAGAACATTGTATTGAGATCCAAAACGAGAGAAGAAGCCATCTGGCTACTAACTATGGACCCGTAGGTCTGAGGTAAACTACTCACACTTCATCGGAGGGGCTATGGTGTTGATGTAGAAGCCCTCCGCGATCGATGCCCCCTCCGGCGGAGCTCCGGAACAGGCCCCAAGATGGGATCTCGTGGATACAGAAAGTTGCGGCGGTGGAATTAGGTTTTTGGCTCCGTATCTGATCGTTTGGGGGTACGTAGGTATATATAGGAGGAAGGAGTACGTCGGTGGTGCAATAGGGGGGCCCACGAGGGTGGAGGGCGCGCCTGGTGGGGGTGGGCGCGCCCCCCTACCTCGTGGCCTCCTGTTTCTTTTCTTGACGTAGGGTCCAAGTCTCTCTGGTCTTGTTCGTTGAGAAAATCATGTTCCCGAAGGTTTCATTCCATTTGGACTCCGTTTGATATTCCTTTTCTTCGAAACCCTAAAACAGGCAAAAACAGCAATTCTGGGCTGGGCCTCCGGTTAATAGGTTAGTCCCAAAAATAATATAAAAGTGGATAATAAAGTCCAACAATGTCGAAAACAGTAGATAATATAGCATGGAGCAATCAAAAATTATAGATACGTTGGAGACGTATCAAGCATCCCCAAGCTTAATTCTTGCTTGTCCTCGAGTAGGTAAATGATAAAAACAGAATTTTTGATGCGGAGTGCTACTTGGCATAATTTTAATGTAATTCTTCTTAATTGTGGTATGAATATTCAGATTCGAAAGATTCAAGACAAAAGTTCATATTGACATAAAAATAATAATACTTCAAGCATACTAACAAAGCAATTATGTCTTCTCAAAATAACATGGCTAAAGAAAGTTATCCCTACAAAATCATATAGTCTGGCTATGCTCTATCTTCACCAAACAAAATATTTAAATCATGCACAACCCCGATGACAAGCCAAGCAATTGTTTCATACTTTTGAAATTCTCAAAACTTTTTCAATCTTCACGCAATACATGAGCGTGAGCCATGGATATAGCACTATAGGTGGAATAGAGTGGTGGTTGTGGAGAAGACATCAACTAGGCATATCAACGGACTATGGAGATGCCCATCAATAGATATCAATGTCAGTGACTAGGGATTTCCATGCAACGGATGCACTAGAGCTATAAGTATATGAAACCTCAAAAAGAAACTAAGTGGGTGTGCATCCAACTTGCTTGCTCATGAATACCTAGGGCAATTTGAGGAAGCCCATCATTGGAATATACAAGCCAAGTTCTATAATGAAAGATTCCCACTAGTATATGAAGGTGATAACATGAGAGACTCTCTACTATGAAGATCATGGTGCTACTTTGAAGCACAAGTGTGGTAAAAGGATAGTAACATTGTCCCTTCTCTCTTTTTCTCTCATTTTTTTATTTGGGCCCTTTCTCCTCTTTTTATGGCCTCTTTTTTTCTTATTTTTTTATTTGGGATTCTTTGGCCTCTTTTATTTATTTTTCGTCCGGAGTCTCATCCCGACTTGTGGGGACAATGCTCTAATAATGATGATCATCACACTTTCATTTTTCTTACAACTCGATACTTAGAACAAAATATGACTCTATATGAATGCCTCCGGCGGTGTACCGGGATATGCAATGATGCATGAGTGACATGTATGCAAGAATTATGAATGGTGGCTTTGCCACAAATACGATGTCAACTACATGATCATGCTAAGCAATATGACAATGATGGAGTGTGTCATAATAAATGGAATGATGGAAAGTTGCATGGCAGTATATCTCGGAATGACTATGGAAATGCCATAATAGGTAGGTATGGTGGCTGTTTTGAGGAAGGTATATGATGGGTGTATGATACCGGCGAAAGGTGCGCGGTATTAGAGAGGCTAGCAAAAGTGGAAGGGTGAGAGTGCGTATAATCCATGGACTCAACATTAGTCATAAAGAACTCATATACTTATTGCAAAAATCTACAAGTTATCAAAGCAAAGTATTACGCGCATGCTCCTAGGGGGATAGATTGGTAGGAAAAGACCATCGCTCGTCCTCGACCGTCACTCATAAGGAAGGCAATCAAAAAATAAATCATGCTCCGACTTCATCACATAACGGCTCACCATACGTGCATGCTACGGGAATCACAAACTTCAACACAAGTATTTCTCAAATTCACAAGTACTCAACTAGCATGACTTTAATATCACCATCTTTATATCTCAAAACAATTATCAAGTATCAAACTTATCATAGTATTCAACACACTCATAAGAAAGTTTTATTGTTAATCTTGTATACCAAGCATATTAGGATTTTAAGCAAATTACCATGCTATTAAGACTCTCAAAATAATCTAAGTGAAGAATGAGAGATCAATAGTTTCTAAAAAACAAATCCACCACCGTTCTCTAAAACATATAAGTGAAGTACTAGAGCAAAATTATATAACTCAAAAGATATAAGAGAAGCACATAGAGTATTCTAACAAATTCCAAATCATGTATGGCTCTCTCAAAAGGTGTGTACAGCAAGGATGATTGTGGTAAACTAACAAGCAAAGACTCAAATCATGTTTGTCAAGATGTGTAGTGGGCATTACTAGTGTTTAGTAGCATAATTTGTATCAGAACATTAGTCTTGATCGCCGACCCTCCGTAGTTGTGTCAACCTAAACCATGTTGCTTCAGTGAATCCTCCCTTTTACATCCCAATCATTCTACCTCATTTCAGAGTCTCCATCTTGATCAATATCTTGCTATCCATCCACTCTTAAATTGTCTCGGATGTTATTTTGATTTACTTTTGCTTTGGTATTTATTGTTTGTCTTTTGCTATCATTTCGACGAGTAGGGAGTGACGATATCGATGTTGGACATGGACATAACAGGTTACCGAAGAAGGACTCAACAACGAAGGCATGCCTCCTTCTTTGATCATACTTATCCTATGTTTTACAAAACTGCATTGTGTTTTATGGTTACTATATGCATGCCATTTTAATTCTTGTAGCTAGCGTGTTGATTGACACATTACCTTGAACCGCTTGTCGCCTATTAGTTTGACACCTAAGTAGAAGTATATAATTCCGGTAGAGTAGAAATGCTTAGCCATGCTTATCACCCTATAGGTGCCTTGTTGAATGACCTCTGACAGTTGAAACTTAACGCTGAGCTAGGCCAGTTGGCCTTGTTGACCTTCTCTATCCTCTTCTACTCTGGTTGAAACTTACCATCTGAATACTGGCACAGGCGATAGCTGAATCAAGGATTGGAGGAGCGATTGGCTGCCCTTCACAAGTTGAAGGGGGCAATCAGTCGTCTGTGACGCATAAGGCCTAATAAGTCTTGGATTTGAAGATTGTGATAAAAGTACAACCACATGCTATATGGGCACTGGCTTGGTTAAGTAAACTAGTCAGCCTTAGGTGTTGATGTCACCGTACCGCAGATGGGATAGCTGCCCTGCGGGGAGTATCCTCGGCACAGATGGGGGGACCGGTTTGAGGACGTACTCTCAGTTCCGTGCGCCAGACCCGGTGGGCATGTCACATCTTTGGGGGATCTAGTCCAAAGACCTCGTCACAATCTCCTTGCCGGTATACCAGATGGTGTACTATGCTAGCGACGGCTAGTGGCAACAAGTCGGGATTGTGTCGTGTTTGTAAAGTGTACAACCTCTTCAGATTGTAAAACTATTCGAATAGCCGTGTCCACGGTCAAGGACAGCACATGAATCTTTCTTGACATACATGACCTGTATTGCTTATTCCCTCTTTGCCCCTTTTCTTGGAACCTATGAAGAGTGTGAGTTGATCAAGGATCCTCACTTTGATGAAAGTTATTCTGGAGATAAAACTTGTTTTCATCAAAAACTGCTTTTATCCAACTGTTATTTTTTCAAACAAAATTAGCTTTTATGCAAATGAGCCATACAACCTTCCTTTGAAGCCACATGTAGCTATTAGGTCCTTCCCCGAGGGAGGCATGTTGAGTACGTAATGTACTCATGGCAATAATTTTGTTGAAAATAGAGTTCCATGAAGACGAAGGTGATGACTACGACTACTATGGCGACCCGTAGGAGTGAGGTCATGTGGACTACATCGACTGCCTGTGGCTGAGATGGAGTCGCTACGCATTGTACTTTCCGTTGTTTTTTCTGAATGTAATAAGTGTCATGAGACATTTATCTAGGTATGCCTTGTGGCAAGATATATTTAAAATTGTAATACCTTTTATGTATTGTGCAATGATATCATTTCACTGTGTTGTCAACAATGATCCTGGGGTTGACAAATATACACAGGAGGGTCTGGAAGTTAATTTCGGGTTCTCACAGAAGTGGTATCAGAGACGATGTTGACCTAGTCACGTGGCCTTAGTTAGAAATGGAAAGCCTTAGGAATTATTTTCTTAAGAAAAATATATTTCAAAAGGAATATTCTCATACTCTTCTTCTTCTTCACTATTGCTCTTCTTGCCTTGTTGCATTCAAATAAAGTTTAAAGTCTACTTCTCTACCATTTTCTTTATAGTATGTGAAACCGATTTCCCCGTCCATGGTTTTGAAATGTCATAAGATTCATAAGATGTGCCAAGAATTTCAAGATACTTGAACCCATGAAGCTCCGAGTAGCAATGTTTTGCCAAGTGAAGACACAACCAGAATACAAGGAGTCAACAACCGCTGACGATGCTCTAGTCGCCAACATTGAAGATTTACTCCAAATTATGATGTGACATGCCATATAGTATTAGGTTGGTTAACACCCTTGTAGTGATAGAATTCGTAGCTTGTAGACGCAAAACCTTTCTTGTGTGAGTATCGTTTGCATATTTTTCTTCTGGCGTTTTTCTATGCAGTCATACTAAAACCCTATTTGCCAAAAAAGTTGCTTTTGAGTTTTATTTGGATAGCTTCATGATTATCTGGGTGTTATCTTTTGTTTATCTTCTGGGGTATCTCCTCCTTATGTAGGATTCTTTTACTCCTCTTAAACTCTTTCCCTCTTCTCTATAAACCCTGGAGTCACCTTGAGATGAACGAAGTTTCAACAACCCACTTGGAGATCTATTATGAAAGTGAACCCTATGGAAAATCTCTTTTAAGGGGGGGGGGTAGTAGACAATGATTGTGTCAAGATTGAAGATTTGAAGACCTTCATTCACCAGGAAGACAAAGATTGAAGACCTTCACTACACCTACCATAATGTTCAAACTTGAAGGATCAATTAGTCCAGCCGGACCAAAGCTTCACCAACAGAAGAAGGGCAAGACTGGAGAATGTTCAACCAGTTACAGAAGCTATGAGATTACCATCGCCAAGATCGAAGGATTGTTTTACAAGTTTTGAAACCTAGAAGAATTATGACAAGAGAAGTATCTCCAACGAAGACCCAAAACCACCTATCACCAAGATCAGAATGAGAACTGATTCCACAAGTTTCCTTGAAGAACTCTGTCGAAGACGAAGCTTACCCAAACCCATTCTCTTTAATCAGCCTGAATCTCAGGGGCGAGATTCCTTTTAAGGGGGGTAGATTTGTAACATCCCGATTCTCAGAATGTTTAAGAAAAAGTTTTCCAAAAATCAGGGCGAGAAAATTTCATTTGTTTTATTTGGTAACAAAGCTTAAATCGGACTTTTATAATTTGAAGGATTTAATTTGAACTAATGTGAACCTAAATTAAAAATTTGTGTTTAGTTCTTTTCTTTTAATCAGATTTTATTTTCCCATCTTCGGCGTATTAAAATATGCGCGTTTGAATTTTCTTTGGTCTTCTAAGATTCATTTGATTTTTCTTGAGCTTCTTTTCCTTTTCTAGATTTTCTGGAGAGGAAAATCAATTATTTTCCTCTGTCAAACTCTGTACAAAATTTCCTTCACTCAATATCTTTCTCTCACCCCTGGGTATGCATTCCATATTTTCCTCTCCCAACCGAATTCTTTTTTTGTGTGTTTCCTGGGCTGCAACCCAACCACTCCTTCCCTATTCTTTTTGCTTCCACATGGGCCTAGCCGAACTGGCCCAACACCCAACCTAGTGACCAACCCTCTTCTCCTTCCTGTGTACGCTCACCTTACACATGAGGTAACCTCACAGCCACCTAAGCATACACATAGTAAACGTATACGTCTTCCTTTAATTCCTCCCCCTTCCTATTTCTCTCCACTCACCATCCCTCCCACCGAAGACCTCTTCTCCTTCCTCTTGCTTCGTCCTTAAGCTCGCTGGCATACAGAGAGGAAACGTTATGAGTACAACTACTCTCCTGCCTCCCCCTTCACTCCCATAAATCTGAACCTTTTCAAGTTCTGAAGATATGTAGATGAGCGCCCCGACCTTCTCTTCCATTCCCATAGCAACTCATTTCCTCTCCCTTCCTCCTCTACCAAAGAACTCTCCCTGAACTTTGAAGCTCCATGGACGCGAGGTCTCCATCTCGATGACTCCAAGCACCTCCGTCCAAACCATTGCGCCAGATGATTCTACTACATGCCACAGCTCCATTCAGAGAAGAAACAACGCGTTCCGTCGAGCACACGCGAAGAATTTCACATGTGTGTGTACATTGTTCGTCAAGTTCACGACACCATTCCGTCCAACTCGGTGAGCCTCTATCCAATTCCTCATGCACACCTCCTCAACATCACCCGTAGTATCTCATAGACATCATGTTTCAACCTATCTATCTCGTTGGCCACGCTTGTCCAAAACATATTTCAATTCGATGGCATTGGCTTGTCTTTATATTTTTGGCCTATCAGATAATCTTGTGGTCAACATATGAATTGTTTCTTATGTCTGTAGTAACCATGTTGTGGAGTTAGATTGATAGTTTGATCTTGCAAGCGGCACAATATATATTTTCATACTCATTCTTGCGGTAGAATACAAGGGCCTTTCTAATTCGATGATCTTTTTGTAATATGATATGTCCATATGTTTGTGTTATGCCTCTCATTATTTTTGGTGTGACATGTGAGTTGTTAGATTATTCGTTTATGAATTAGAGTTATTTAAAATAAGTTTTGCATATTGTTTTGAGTGGACAATTTGTTTATTGTCTATAGTCCACTTTTATGGATGTGTAGAATATTCGGTGAACTTTTCGTTAGAATGTAATTTTCATTGTTTTTATATGCCCAGGAGTCGCTCCTAATTATTTCTTAATGTTAGGAGTAAAATACGATTTATTAGATTTATTTTACTTTTGTTTAAATTGTTAAAATAGTTATACATATTTCCTTTGGTGCAATAATTTGTTCTACCCCATATATTTCTTTTTGCCTGTGTTCTAATTTTTTAGAACTATTGCCATGACTAGAAATCTCCATGTTTAATCTATAGGATTTGTTTGATGTCTATAGGTATATAATAGTTGTTGCGTGAATTATTGATTGGTGTCTCGCTTATGATTATATTAACAGTCCTTGTATTATTGCTTATATCCATGTAGTAGTATGATATCTATTTGTAGCAATTTCTGAGATATTTAGATTTATGGTTAATTACTTTATGTCTCGATTATTTAATTTTTCCTTAGCATGGATATATCTTAGATATGGTTCACATATTCATTTACATCCATGTTGCATGTTAATTTTATTGGTTTGAAATCATGTCATGCCTATGATAGTTGTTTAGGTATTTATCGTGTGTGATTTTGCATAGTTTTCTTTATGCTAGGTTCTAGATGTTAAATTAAGTGATATGTTAATTTAGAACAATACCATAATAGTACCCTGTGGCATAACACATTTTGTGTAGTTGTTCCTATATGTCACCATTCTAGATTCATGGTTGGTTGCTTTATGACATGGTTCATATTTGTATTGCTATATAGAATTTGCTCTTATGGCATATAACCTTTATCATTACTTTTGATAATTGTTTGATGTGTGTTTATTTATCTTAGTTCATTGCCACGCCATGTTAACAATTGCTTCAAGTAGAATGCTTGTTTACTTGTCTCCTACCATGTGTTATAGCACTACTAGTATGGACTACCGTGTGATTGCACATATGGTTAGCCTTCATTGAGACGATTCACATGATACTAGTTTGTTGATTTCGTACTTTCTTTTATCAAATAACTTCTTGCTTGTTCAATAATGTGCCATGTTGTTGTGATTGCATAATTAGATAGCATCATGTGTGTGTACCAATTTTTATGTCGTATGGTGCCTAGTTGTGTACTTTAGGTACTTGCTAGTGTTGGATGAGCTAAATATAGATACATGCCACTTTTTTACTCATGCGAGTATAACACATGTTGAATTGGTAGATGCCATGATCTAGTTATTTACTTGCCTAAATGCGGTATGGTATGCCCATATGCTTATATGACATAACTAGTATGTGTGCTCTTGCCATTCTAGATATTCATGGTAGTTGATATCAACTAAGTTATCCCATTGGTGTGGGTTGTATTCTATGTATTAGTATCATATCTTGGTATCTCGTGTGATGATCATCCATGGTTAGCATCATATCTGGTCTATCTTACTGTTGCATTTGTGGTATGCGAAATTCTAGACATCAAGTCATGCTAGTCATCTTTCATGTGTTATTATATTCCATGTGGTATAGTTGTACTTGTGTTTCTCATATATGCTTGACTTGTCTCATGTTAGTGTTATGAGTGTTTGGCACATGTTGCATTATGTCACGCCCTCGATGCGGCTATGTCTCCCACGTGTCGAGGCACGACTTAGAGACATAGGCGCATGGAAAGCAATGTCGCAAGTCGGGAATCGTTACACAACCCATGTACATATATAATATAAAGGGGAATAATAATATAGTTGGCTTACACTCGCCACGTCACATCAAAGTACATAAATAACATCCATCATACAATCACTCATGGCCCGACTACGGCGCCAAAATAGAAAAGACCCCCAACAAGCGACTAGGCCCTGAATCTAACCCCGAATAGGCACCACTACTGATCATCAGGAAAAGACACATAGTATCGCTGAGAGTCCTCGTCGTACTCCCACTTCAGCTCGAGCGCGCCATCCGGAGAAGTATCATCGGTCCCTGCATCTGGTGTAATAGTAATCTGTGAGCCACAAAGGACTCAGCAATCTCGCACCCTCGCGATCAAGACTATTTAAGCTTAATGGGTAGGAAAGGGGTAATATAAAGTGGAGCTGCAGCAAGCGACTAGCATATATGGTGGCTAACTTATTCGCAAAGGAGGGCGAGAAGAGAAGGCAAAGCACGAGCAGAAACTAAATAGAGCAGCCTACGGAAACATAACTCCAACGCCGTGTCCACTTCCCGGACTCCGCCGAGAAGAGGCCATCACGGCAACACACGCAGTTGATTCATTTTAATTATTTAAGTTCAAGTTATCTACAACCGGACATTAACAAATTCCCATCTGCCCATAACCGCGGGCACGGCTTTCGAAAGATCAATCCCTGCAGGGGGGTCCCAACTTAGCCCATAACAAGCTCTCACGGTCAACGAAGGAATAGACCTCTACCCAGGACCCACCGATCAGAATCGGTATCCCGGTACAACAAGATGATTCGACAGGTTAAAACAAGACCAGCAACACCGCCCGAATGTGCCGACAAATCCTGATAGGAGTTGCACATATCTTGTTCTCAGGGCACATTCAGATGAGCTCTCCATACAACTAAAAAACCAAACCTCGAGTTTCCCCGAGGGGGGCGCTGCACAGGACTCTAGTTCGGACCAACACTCAGAGGAGCACTGGCCCGTGGGGGGGCTAAAATAAAGATGACCATCGGGCTCCGGAAACCCAAGGGAAAAAGGGGTAGGTGCAAATGGTAAAACCAATGTTGGGCATTGCTGGAAAAGCTTTAATCAAGGCGAACTATCAAGGGGTTCCCATTATAGCCCAACCGCGTAAGGGACGCAACAATCCGGGAACATAACACCGATATGACAGAAAACTAGGGCGGCAAGAGTGGAACAAAACACTAGGTGAGAGGCCGAGCCTTCCACCCTTTACCAAGTATATAGATGAGTAAAGATAACATAGCAATATAATGATATCCCAACAAGTAAATAAATGTTCCAACAAGGAACGGCTCCAATCTGCACCTGCATCTAGCAACGCTATAAGAAGGGGCTGAGCAAAGCGGTAACATAGCCAATCAATGGTTTGCTAGGACAAAGGTGGGTTAGAGGCTCAATCATGGCAATTGGGAGGATGACAAGCAAGTGGTAGGCATCGTAGCAATGGCAAAGCAAAAGAGTGAGCAAACTAGCATAGCAAAGATAGTAGTGATTTCAAGGGTGTGATCATCTTGCCTGCACAGTTGTCAGAATTGACTGGATCCTCAAAAGCAAACTCAACGGGATCCTCGTTAGCGAACTCGTCTCCCGGCTCTACCCAACAACACAAACAAGCAACAAGGATACAATCAACCACGTGCAAGGGCAACCAATAATATGCAAAGATGATATGCTATGCGGGATGCGATGCGGGATGCAAAATGCAAGATGTAACAGGAAATGCATGAACCTGGACTCAACTTGGAAAACCAGGTGTGCCACTAGATAGAGGGGAAGAAATCCCCTGAAAACGATATAAAGATCACGGCAATCGGAGCTACGGTTTGGAAATGGCAAACGTTTTACTAAACGAACCGATCTGCGATTTACAGCAAGTAGGCTCCTAAATGCAACAAAATGAACATGCTACAGCCACCCAACATGAAAACAAATTGCATGGCAGTGATGTACTCAAGAAGCTTAACAAATCACCAGGACTGAGGCATAGGCAAATTCATCCATTAAGGGCTTCAAACAAGCATGGCAAAACTGAATAAGCAAAACAGATTCCAGACTTAGCGAAATTAATGCTAGTCTGAAATTTCAGACCACGATGCTCTCTTCGGAGCAGCAAAACAACATGAAGCAAAACCTGAACATGGCAAGTAAGAGCATGGCATGGAGCTACTCAACAAGCTTAACAAAACACCCAAAATGACCTGGGGCCAAAAGGGTTCACAAAATACTCTACCGAGCACACGAACATCGATGAAACACAATCAGTTTTCAGACTTAGTGAAAACTGGGACATGCTGAAATAATAACTCACGGAGGCATGTAAATGAGCTCGATGCACTCACTACGGTACAAGTCATGGCAAGGCAAGCATATATCCATTAAGAAGGCACAAAATGCTAGCTAGACATGGCAAGAACAATGGCATAGCATGCATGGATCACTAGCAATAACTCCGGCAAAATCGCAAAAGAGTTCACGATCTTCCCAAAACAACAACTATGCAAAAGTTGAGCTTGATTGAGTCAACCTACGGTGCTCCAACATAACAAGTAAAGACATGGATGGATTAAGCACAACAAGCATAACAAATCACTCTTACTGATCATCCTCAAAAGAGGCACGGATCACTAGGAAACAAGCTGGACATATAGCATCGTGAACTAAAACATCCCAGACTTAGTGATTTTCACTAAGTCCCTGAAATCAGTAAACTCAGGTAGCCCTCTTCGCAAGCTTGCACAAGACAACACACACATCCTAAAAATGCATGGGAGGCACCTCTGGAAAGAAGACAACATGCTTAACAATTCATCCCAAAGGGGCACAGGCATAACATGCACAGATTAAACATGGCAAAAATGACAAAAGTGCATGATGAACTAATGGATCTGCAATTTAACTCATGATGCCTCCTTACAACAGCATTTTGGGCACCAAGATGACCTCAAATGCAAATGATGCAATGGAATGAAATGATGTACTCGTCGGGAGGAAGATTTTGATATATCATATGCCCAAAACGGAGCTACGAATGCGGAGATACGAGCAGTCAAACGTTGCACGAAAATCTGTAAAAAAGAGGAGAAAGTCAACCGGGGGGGTTAGGGTTTCAGATCCAGATCCGATCTGAGCCGGTACTGTAGCTCGGGGCACTGTAGCTCGGGACTCCGGCAAGGCGAGGTGGCCGCCGGCGCGGGGAGGCGGCCGGCGAGGGGAGGCGGCCGAAGTGCGGGGGACGCGGTGGTGGCCGGCGAGGGGCGCGGAAGCCGAGGTCGGGGCGGCGCGGAGTCCGGCGAGGCGCAGACGTCGAGGCAGGCGAGGCAGTCCGGCGAGCTCCGGCGGGGCAGTCCGGTCGGCGGGCGGCGAGCTCCGGCCGGCGACGGCGAGGATCCGGCGCAGGGAAACGATGCGGGGCGGCGGCGCGCGAGGAGATGGGCTTGGGGGCCCAACGCGGGCCGGGCGGGCCGCGGCGGCGGGGTTGACCCAGCGGGACACATGGCGTCCCTTGGTTGGCGCGGGCGAGTTGTCCGGCGGCGGGCGGACGTGTCCGGCCGCCGGATGGAGGCGGATCTGGGATTTAGGGTTTGGACGGGGGAGAGATCCGGATTTCGGGGAAGGGGTCTATTTATAGACCTAGAGGGAGCTAGGAGAGTCCAAATGAGGTGCGATTTTCGCCCACACGATCGTGATCGAACGACCGAGACGTTGGAGCAGAGTTTGTTGGGTTTTGGGCCAAAATGGAGGGGTGTTGGGCTGCACGCACACGGGGCCTTTTCGGTCCCTCGGTTAACCGTTGGAGTATCAAACGAAGTCCAAATGACCCGAAACTTGACAGGCGGTCTACCGGTAGTAAACCAAGGCCGCATGGCAAGTCTCGGCCCAATCCGGAAATGTTTAATCCCCACACACGAAAGAAAGCTAGAAATGGCCACCGGAGGAGAACGAAGCGCCGGAATGCAAAACGGACAACGGGGAAAATGCTCGAATGCATGAGATGAACATGTATGCAAATGCAATGCACGTGATGACATGATAAGAGATGCACAAAAACGAAAACAACACATGGAGACAAAGACCCGAACCCAAGAATTAAATATAACTTAATGCCGGAAACGGCAAGAGTTGGAGTACAATACGGGAAGGTTACATATGGGGCGTTACAACACTCCACCACTACGAAAAGATCTCGTCCCGAGATCTAGGACTGAAAGAACTCCGGGTACTCAGAACGGAGGTGATCCTCGCGTTCCCAGGTAGGTTCACGGTCGGAATGGTGTGACCACTTGACTTTGAGAAACTTGATTGACTTGTTGCGAGTTTTGCGTTCAGTCTCTTCCAGGATTGCAACTGGGTGCTCGCGGTAAGAGAGATCCTCTTGGAGCTCAATGTCCTCGAAGTTGATGGTGCGCTCAGGCGTCTTGAAGCACTTTCGGAGTTGCGAGACATGGAACACATCATGAACATTGGCAAAGGTTGCAGGAAGCTCGAGTTGATAGGCGAGGTCGCCTCTCTTGCTGACGATCTTGAAAGGCCCGACGTATCTGGGGGCAAGCTTCCCTTTGACACCGAAGCGACGAGTCCCTTTCATAGGAGAGACGCGGAGGTAGACATGATCTCCGATCTCGAAGGCCAAATCACGGTGCTTGCTGTCATAGTAGCTCTTCTGGCGAGATTGGGCTGCTTTGAGGTTATCACGAATGACCTTGCACATTTCTTCTGCCTCTCTGATCAGGTCATTACCCAGCAGCTGACGTTCACCGGTTTCAGACCAGTTGAGAGGTGTACGGCACTTCCTACCATACAGAATTTCAAATGGGGCCTTGCCGGAACTTGCTTGGAAACTGTTGTTGTACGAGAATTCAGCATAAGGAAGGCAATCCTCCCACTTCATGCCGAAGGAGATAACACAAGCCCTGAGCATATCTTCAAGAATCTGGTTGACACGCTCGACTTGACCGCTTGTTTGAGGATGGAAAGCAGTGCTGAAGCGAATGTTGGTGCCCATGGCCTTCTGAAAAGAATCCCAAAACTTGGAGGTAAAGATGCTGCCACGGTCTGAAGATATCACTTGAGGAATACCGTGCAGAGAGACAATTCGAGAGGTGTAGAGCTCCGCCAATTGAGCTGCAATGATTGACTCTTTGATAGGCAGGAAATGAGCCACCTTGGTGAGCTTGTCGATGACAACGAATATAGCATCATTGCCACGCTTGGACTTAGGAAACCCAGTCACGAAGTCCATTTCAATGTGGTCAAACTTCCATTCTGGAATGGCGAGAGGTTGGAGGAGACCTGCTGGCCTCTGGTGTTCTGCTTTCACTCTTCTGTAGACATCACATTCATTCACGAATTGAGCGATCTCGCGCTTCATTCGAGTCCACCAATAGGTCTGCTTCAGATCTTGATACATCTTCATGCTCCCAGGGTGGATGGAGAGGAGAGAGTTGTGAGCCTCATTCATGATCACTTTACGAAGTTCACCTTTGGGCACAACAATTCGATCCTCGAAGAAGAGAGTGTCCTTGTCATCAAGTCGGTAGCACTTGTACTTGGACTGACTCTTTGCAATACCAATCTTCACCTTTTTCACCATAGCATCAAGAAGCTGGGCTTGGCGAATCTGGTCTTCCAAGGTAGGAGAAACTTGAAGATTGGCAAGGAAACCTTGAGGAACAACTTGCAGATTAAGTTTGCGGAAGGCTTCACAAAGCTCGGGTTGATAAGGCTTGAGAATCAGACTGTTGCAATATGCTTTTCTGCTCAAAGCGTCAGCAATCACATTAGCCTTGCCTGGAGTATACTCGATACTCAGATTGTACTCTTGAATCATTTCGACCCATCGAGTCTGCCTGAGGTTGAGATTAGGCTGAGTGAAGATGTACTTGAGACTCTTGTGATCAGTGAAAATGTCCACTTTCCTTCCCAAGAGAAGATGTCTCCAAGTCAACAATGCGTGCACAACTGCCGCCAACTCGAGATCATGAGTGGGGTAGTTCTTCTCGTTAGGCTTCAACTGGCGAGAGGTATAAGCAACAACTTTCTTCTCTTGCATCAGTACTGCACCGAGACCTTGGAGAGAGGCATCACAAAAGACCTCGTACGGCTTGGTTTCATCGGGCGGAGTTAGAACTGGAGCAGTGATCAATTTCTCTTTCAAGGCGTTGAAAGCAACATCACACTCCGGAGACCAAACGTACTTGACGTGCTTCTGAAGAAGATTTGAGAGAGGCTTCGCGATCTTGGAGAAGTTTTCAACGAATCTTCGGCAATAACTTGCAAGACCGAGGAAGCTACGGAGTTGCTTCACATTCTGAGGAGGTTCCCAATTAACGATTGCAGACACCTTCTCAGGATCCACGGAAATGCCCTTGGCAGAGATAATATGGCCAAGATAAAGAACCTCATCGAGCCAAAACTCACACTTGGAGAACTTGGCGTAGAATTGATGTTCCTTGAGCTTGTCAAGAACCAAACGCATGTGTTTGGCATGATCTTCCTTGTTCTTCGAGAAAACCAGGATATCGTCGAGATAGACCAAAACAAAGTCGTTGGTGTAGGGGTTGAAGATGAAGTTCATCATGCGAGAGAACGTCGGAGGAGCATTGGCGAGGCCAAAAGACATAACAGTGTATTCATATGACCCATAGCTTGTTCTGAACGCCGTCTTTGGAATATCTTGTTCACGAATGCGAATTTGATGATAACCCATACGGAGATCAAGCTTGGAGAATACTTGGGCACCCTTGAGTTGTTCGAACAGCTCATTAATGTTGGGAAGTGGGTATTTGTTCTTGATGGTCTTCTTGTTCAATGGATGATAATCAACACAAAGTCGGTCCGTTCCATCCTTCTTCTTCACAAAAAGAACACCACAACCCCACGGAGAAGTACTAGGCCGAATGAGACCCATTCTTTCTTGCACATCGAGTTGTTTCTTCAGCTCCTTCAACTCTTCGGGGCCGAGCTTGTAGGGACGTTTGCACACAGGTTCCGTACCGGGCTCGAGTTCAATAACAAATTCAACCGGCTGGTTTGGAGGCATGCCTGGGAGTTCTTCAGGGAAGACATCTTGATACTCACAAACAACCGGAATCTGCGAAATAGCATCCAATTCACCCTTTTCATTGAGAGAGAACAACCGGATGGTATTATCCCGAGCAGCAAAAACAATGACATCTTCAGATGAATGAGTCAGTTGAATCTGCCTGGCTGCACAATCGAGGTGAGCCTTGTGTTTAGAGAGCCAGTCCATCCCAAGAATAAGATCAATATCGGAATCGCCAAGAACAATTGGGGAAGAAAGGAACTTGTGGTCGCCCAAAGTGATAGTAACATCCGGAACACAGAAATTAGCTGTCATCTGTTTGCCCGGTGACACAATTTGTAAAGAACTTTGCAGGTGCTGATAATCACAGTCATACTTTGATGCAAAAGGTTTGGAAATGAAGCAATGCGATGCACCTGTATCAAAAAGAACTTTTGCAGGAATATCGTTAACAGGGAGGTTACCCATGATCACATCTGACGAATCCTCTGCCTGAGCTGCGTTCATAAAGTTGACCTTGGCGGACTTGGGGTTATGCTTGACCATAGCTGTACTTGCCGATCTGACAGGAGGAGGAGGAGGAAGACGCCTCTGGTTGAAACACTTGTTGGCATAGTGACCCTTCTGTTGGCACTTGTTGCACGTGACCTATGAGAGCGGACGGTGGTACGGAGCACTCGATCTTGAAGCTTGAGACGAAGTCTTGTTCTGAAAGCCTGGGTTGGGTGGGTGGGACGAACCACTGCCACCTTTGCTCTTCTGCTGATACGGCTGACGGAACAGAGGAGGAGGAAGCCAATACTTCTGCTGCTTGGCCACTTGAGTAGAGGAAGAAGACGTAGTGTCTCTGACTCGCTTCCTGGAAGCATCACACCTTAGCTGAGCAGCCTCTTGCTTCAGTGCCATGTTGTAGAACTCATCGTATCTCAGCGGCTCAAAAAGGACAAGAGCGAGCTGAATTTCTTCACGAAGACCACCCCTGAACTGATAGATCATGCTCTTCTCATCAGGAACATCCTGCTTGGCAAAACGGGCGAGCTTCTGGAACAACTTGTTGTAATCATAGACAGACAAAGAGCCTTGCTTCAGATTGCAGAGTTCTTCACGTTTGCTTTCAGTCACACTTTGAGGAATGTGATGAGCGCGGAAATCACGACGGAAATCATCCCAAGTGATCAAACGTCCACCTCTGGAATCCCGGTACTGCTGAAACCACTCTGCGGCCTGATCCTTGAGCTGGAAAGACGCGAACTTGACGAAATCTTCAGGTCTGACGTTGCTACATTCAAAATGCTTGCCCAGATCGACTAACCAATCATCAGCATCGGTAGCCTCAACGCAGTTGCTGAACGTCTTTGGACCATTTGCGAGGAACTGATTCAGAGTTGCAAATTGGTTCTGGTTGTTGCCTTGATTTCCTTGACTGCTTTGATTCCGCTCTTGGATGATTTGCATGATCAGCTGAGTATTTGCATTAGTAGCAGCCATCACAGCCTGCCATGCTTCCGGAGGAGGCGGAGGTGGCGGAGGATCTTGATTCTGGTTCTGACTGGTGCTCTTAGCGGGAGCCATCCTGAAGAGGTTGACCACCATTAGCACACAAATAGAGAAATATTGAAGGTGAATCCAACGGAATGAAAATTGCAACATAAAGTCTTCACATCCGAACAAAATGAAGGAATGCACTTCTCTTGAAGTGGTCACATATTCCTAAATTGCGAAGCCACGAAGAATCAGATAGAAGAGGTACATCAACGAGGGATGGAATCAACATATGACGTCGAAGAAGAACGAATACCACAACTCGAAATAAAACCAAGGGTTGGCTTGCGGAATAAGCCGGAACAAACTCATGATAGAAATTTCGTCCGAAGTGTTCGTGGTAGGACCTACACGGGCTCAACCGTACAGCACCATCATGTACAAGGCAGTGCACATGACATACGAAGCGTCCCCGAGTCAGCATAGCCAAGGACTCTTTAAGACACAACGAGACCACTGTAAAATCGACCGTGAATAGGCAAACCACTAGACGTCGAACCCCAATTTCATATCACACATCTGTTGGAAAGATATCCTAAGGCTACTTGAATTCCCACCTATGAAATTCCCGAAACTTTCCGGTTATGCAATCAGGTGTTGGGGATACAGGGGAAGCATAATATCTCACCCAAGCTAGCAATTCCTACATCCAGCTGCATCCATCCTTCAACACATAACCAAGAAACCTTCGGAAACCATCTATCTCAACCTTCTAAAAGCATCCGTTATACAAGTTATGGCGATACTCCCGAACTCCCGCCCCAGTACTGGGTGGCGTCGAGGTTATCTCACCAACGAACTGCATAAAGGAGATTTTCGATGTCGCGCACATATCTCAAGTATACCAGAATTGCAACGATAGAATTATGATGACAACACCTCAGAGCTCAACTCCCCGGGACACTTCCACTAAACCCCTGACAGGAGGCACCAAGACAGTATTCTCATCATAAGCCATCGGAACAAAACTAAGATACTCGCGTGATCCTAAAATTTTTTTAGTGAAATTTGAGAAGAGAAGAGTCAAAACTCTACGTCAGGATGCCTTACCAGAGCGATGAGGAGACTGGGAAGTAAAAAGAATTCCTAAGCTCTCCGATATATAATTCCTAAGGACTCAAAACATTTTTCTAGACACAACTCGGCTGCTAAAAACGATCAAGCAATGGGGCTCCTAAGGTCGGGGAAGGCTCTGATTACCAACTTGTCACGCCCTCGATGCGGCTATGTCTCCCACGTGTCGAGGCACGACTTAGAGACATAGGCGCATGGAAAGCAATGTCGCAAGTCGGGAATCATTACACAACCCATGTACATATATAATATAAAGGGGAATAATAATATAGTTAGCTTACACTCGCCACGTCACATCAAAGTACATAAATAACATCCATCATACAATCACTCATGGCCCGACTACGGCGCCAAAATAGAAAAGACCCCCAACAAGCGACTAGGCCCTGAATCTAACCCCGAATAGGCACCACTAGTGATCATCAGGAAAAGACACATAGTATCGCTGAGAGTCCTCGTCGTACTCCCACTTCAGCTCGAGCGCACCATCCGGAGAAGTATCATCGGTCCCTGCATCTGGTGTAATAGTAATCTGTGAGCCACAAAGGACTCAGCAATCTCGCACCCTCGCGATCAAGACTATTTAAGCTTAATGGGTAGGAAAGGGGTAATATAAAGTGGAGCTGCAGCAAGCGACTAGCATATATGGTGGCTAACTTATTCGCAAAGGAGGGCGAGAAGAGAAGGCAAAGCACGAGCGGAAACTAAATAGAGCAGCCTACGCAAACATAACTCCAACGCCGTGTCCACTTCCCGGACTCCGCCGAGAAGAGGCCATCACGGCAACACACGCAGTTGATTCATTTTAATTATTTAAGGTTATCTACAACCGGACATTAACAAATTCCCATCTACCCATAACCGTGGGCACGGCTTTCGAAAGATCAATCCCTGCAGGGGGGGTCCCAACTTAGCCCATAACAAGCTCTCACGGTCAACGAAGGAATAGACCTCCACCCAGGACCCACCGATCAGACTCGGTATCCCGGTACAACAAGATGATTCGACAGGTTAAAACAAGACCAGCAACACCGCCCGAATGTGCCGACAAATCCCGATAGGAGCTGCACATATCTCGTTCTCAGGGCACATTCAGATGAGCTCTCCATACAACTAAAAAACCAAACCTCGAGTTTCCCCGAGGGGGCGCTGCACGGGACTCTAGTTCGGACCAACACTCAGAGGAGCACTGGCCCGTGGGGGGGCTAAAATAAAGATGACCCTCGGGCTCCGGAAACCCAAGGGAAAAAGGGGTAGGTGGCAAATGGTAAAACCAATGTTGGGCATTGCTGGAAAAGCTTTAATCAAGGCGAACTATCAAGGGGTTCCCATTATAGCCCAACCGTGTAAGGGACGCAACAATCCGGGAACATAACACCGATATGACGGAAAACTAGGGCGGCAAGAGTGAAACAAAACACTAGGCGAGAGGCCGAGCCTTCCACCCTTTACCAAGTATATAGATGAGTAAAGATAACATAGCAATATAATGATATCCCAACAAGTAAATAAATGTTCCAACAAGGAACGGCTCCAATCTGCACCTGCATCTAGCAACGCTATAAGAAGGGGCTGAGTAAGGCGGTAACATAGCCAATCAATGGTTTGCTAGGACAAAGGTGGGTTAGAGGCTCAATCATGGCAATTGGGAGGCTGACAAGCAAGTGGTAGGCATCGTAGCAATGGCAAAGCAAAAGAGCGAGCAAACTAGCATAGCAAAGATAGTAGTGATTTCAAGGGTGTGATCATCTTGCCTGCACAGTTGTCAGAATTGACTGGATCCTCAAAAGCAAACTCAACAGGCTCCTCGTTAGCGAACTCGTCTCCCGGCTCTACCCAACAACACAAACAAGCAACAAGGATACAATCAACCACGTGCAAGGGCAACCAATAATATGCAAAGATGATATGCTATGCGGGATGCGATGCGGGATGCAAAATGCAAGATGTAACAGGAAATGCATGAACCTGGCCTCAACTTGGAAAACCAAGTGTGCCACTGGATAGAAGGGAAGAAATCCCCTGAAAACGATATAAAGATCATGGCAATCGGAGCTACGGTTTGGAAATGGCAAGCGTTTTACTAAACGAACCGATCTGCGATTTACAGCAAGTAGGCTCCTAAATGCAACAAAATGAACATGCTACAGCCACCCAACATGAAAACAAATTGCATGGCAGTGATGTACTCAAGAAGCTTAACAAATCACTAGGACTGAGGCATAGGCAAATTCATCCATTAAGGGCTTCAAACAAGCATGGCAAAACTGAATAAGCAAAACAGATTCCAGACTTAGCGAAATTAACGCTAGTCTGAAATTTTAGACCATGATGCTCTCTTCGGAGCAGCAAAACAACATGAAGCAAAACCTGAACATGGCAAGTAAGAGCATGGCATGGAGCTACTCAACAAGCTTAACAAAACACCCAAAATGACCTGGGGCCAAAAGGGTTCACAAAATACTCTACCGAGCACATGAACATCGATGAAACACAATCAGTTTTCAGACTTAGTGAAAACTGGGACATGCTGAAATAATAACTCACGGAGGCATGTAAACGAGCTCGATGCACTCACTACGGTGCAAGTTATGGCAAGGCAAGCATATATCCATTAAGAAGGCACAAAATGCTAGGTAGACATGGCAAGAACAATGGCATAGCATGCATGGATCACTAGCAATAACTCCGGCAAAATCGCAAAAGAGTTCACGATCTTCCCAAAACAACAACTATGCAAAAGTTGAGCTCGATTGAGTCAACCTAGGGTGCTCCAACATAACAAGTAAAGACATGGATGGATTAAGCACAACAAGCATAACAAATCACTCTTACTGATCATCCTCAAAAGAGGCACGGATCACTAGGAAACAAGCTGGACATATAGCATCGTGAACTAAAACATCCCAGACTTAGTGATTTTCACTAAGTCCCTGAAATCAGTAAACTCAGGTAGCCCTCTTCGCAAGCTTGCACAAGACAACACACACATCCTAAAAATGCATGGGAGGCACCTCTGGAAAGAAGACAACATGCTTAACAATTCATCCCAAAGGGGCACAGGCATAACATGCACGGATTAAACATGGCAAAAATGACAAAAGTGCATGATGAACTAATGGATCTGCAATTTAACTCATGATGCCTCCTTCCAACAGCATTTTGGGCACCAAGATGACCTCAAATTCAAATGATGCAATGGAATGAAATGATGTACTCGTCGAGACGAAGATTTTGATATATCTTATGCCCAAAACGGAGCTACGGATGCGGAGATACGAGCAGTCAAACGTTGCATGAAAATCTGTAAAAAAGAGGAGAAAGTCAACCAGGGGGGTTAGGGTTTCAGATCCAGATCCGATCCGAGCCGGTACTGTAGCTCGGGGCACTGTAGCTCGGGACTCCGGCGAGGCGAGGTGGCCGCCGGCGAGGGGAGGCGGCCGGCGAGGGGAGGCGGCCGGAGTGCGGGGGACGCGGTGGTGGCCGGTGAGGGGCGCGGAAGCCGAGGTCGGGGCGGCGCGGACGTCGAGGCAGGCGAGGCAGTCCGGCGAGCTCCGGCGGGGCAGTCCGGTCGGCGGGCGGCGAGCTCCGGCCGGCGACGGCGAGGATTCGGCGCGGGAAGACGATGCGGGGCGGCGGCGCGCGAGGAGATGGGCTCGGGGGCCCAACGCGGGTCGGGCGGGCCGCGGCGGCGGGGTTGACCCGGTGGGACACGTGGCGTCCCCTGGTTGGTGCGGGCGAGTTGTCCGGCGGCGGGCGGACGTGTCCGGCCGCCGAATGGAGGCGAATCTGGGATTTAGGGTTTGGACGGGGGAGAGATCCGGATTTCGGGGAAGGGGTCTATTTATAGACCTAGAGGGAGCTAGGAGAGTCCAAATGAGGTGCGGTTTTCGCCCACACGATCGTGATCGAACGACCGAGACGTTGGAGCAAAGTTTGGTGGGTTTTGGGCCAAAATGGAGGGGTGTTGGTCTGCACGCACATGAGGCCTTTTCGGTCCCTCGGTTAACCGTTGGAGTATCAAACGAAGTCCAAATGACCCGAAACTTGACAGGCAGTCTACCGGTAGTAAACCAAGGCCGCATGGCAAGTCTCGGCCCAATCCGGAAATGTTTAATCCCCACACACGAAAGAAAGCTAGAAATGGCCACCGGAGGAGAACGAAGCGCCGGAATACAAAACGGACAACGGGGAAAATGCTCGAATGCTTGAGATGAACATGTATGCAAATGCAATGCATGTGATGACATGATAAGAGATGCACAAAAACGAAAACAACACACGGAGACAAAGACCCGAACCCGAGAATTAAATATAACTTAATGCCGGAAACGGCAAGAGTTGGAGTACAATACGGGAAGGTTACATATGGGGCGTTACACATTAGCTCATCACATGATTAGGATAGTTTACCTTTCAATAGTTGAGTTGTGTCTTTCTCATATGCTTAGTGCACATTGTTGCTTTGTTGTTAATCATGTTGTGGTAATGTTTTTGCTAGAGGTCATTTGGATATTATTTCTTTCCTTTATTATAAAGAGTGTCCTAGTTTAGTATCTTCTCATGGTCATTCATATGTTTAATGCTTGTGTTATTAGATAAGATCTCTTCATGATTCTATACTCACATGCCTTATATGACGTGTCTGACTATTTAATTGTCCAACTAGTTTTGTGATAGCATTGTTTTGTCTTTCATTATAGAAATGCTCGCTATAGTTGTTACAATTAGCGTTTAGTTTTTGCTTATTGTTAACCATTATAAGTATTTGGATTCATCCAAATATTTACTTGTGGTTGATTATCAATCTTAATCATATCATGTCTAGATAGTTGTTCATCCATTCGTTTCATGTTTTGTATAGTTTCTTGTTAATTGTTTGACAAAAGAATAGGTTTGATTTAATGGAGTGGAACCTATTTTATTTTAATAATGTTTTAGGACCAATCCTAGATCCAACTCAGTCCATGTTGTTGAATAATGTTTTGTTGCTTAACTAGTATGGTTTGTAATGTTGGTATGTTTGTCTTATGGAACAATTGCTTCTGAATTATTATATAATTGATGTATATGTTTGGATGCTATTGACCATTATAAATACTAGTGGACCCATTGCGCCAAATGACGCAGAGACAGATTAAACCCATGCTCGCGATGAAAAGAAAAACATGGTTTAATTCACTCTAATAGGAAATATAGTAGATTGTTGAGTACAATGAGATGCATATTCAATAGTATCAAGTCTCATTTAAAAGAAAATATATGTTTTAATTAGTTTAGCTTTGGCCAAGCATGTATGATAATAAATCAAATATCCTTTAGCCAAAAAATGGTGTGTTGTTGTTGTTGTTGTTGTTGTGTGTATATATATAAGGAAAATCCATCCTGCCACCCAATGGTAGTTACCCCATATGTCTCATATACTACTATGTGGTACTATATATACTATTTTATTATTTTAAGTATATTCATATACTATATCTAAGATATTTCAAAGCAAGTTCCATGAAAAAATTGCATATGAACCGATAGTTTTTGTTATATTTGTGAAATACGTATATATTTATACGTAAAAAAGAGCATACTCAAAATATGGTACATACTCCCTAAAAAATAGTATATATACTACCTAATCATTGTTATATACTACATACTACACGTACATACTCTCAATTTCGACAGATACTACATACAACATACAAAAAGGCAAGTGATGGTAACTACCACTGCTTGTAGAAAACATTTGTTCTCTCTCTCTCTCTCTCTCTCTATATATATATATATATATATATATATATATATATATATATATATATATATCATGATGTGAACGTGCATGTTAATAATTTAGATCATTATGTATAAAAAGAAAAACATATTGGTATAGTGATCATTAAGCACAGGTCCACAAGCAACAAATATAAATATGGCCCATAAGCGAAGCATTATTGAATACTCCATTTAAGAGAAATGGATCACCCACATTATGATTCCACAAAACAATAGACTATAAGCAGAAAGAATGAACTTGTTGCATCAACATAGAATTCAAAATTAGTCAAACACTACATTTGTTCATAGCATGCAACACAAAGTCCATCCTTAGTAAAAGAAAGTGTATAAAACAATCATGTTTCCATTGACTAATAATGCATTCACTTCTAGTGTTGTCTGTTTTCATCAATCATTCTCCCGTCTTCCATTCAATATCCATACTTTTTCAGAAAGTGTCAGTAACCTGCAGAGAAATGCATCACTTACAGGTATAGCCAAGTACAGTTGCGAATTTCGTATAGCTTTGTGAAGTTGGAAGTACAAAACTTCACACAATGTAAAGAAAGTCGAATCAAAAGGGGGGAGGAGGGCAGCAACATGCACCAGGATCAAGAGGGGGCACAATCTCGTGTTGTTGCTCTATGAAACAGATAACGGTTTTATATCGCTCGACATGGTGGATGAAGTAGTATGTTCGACTGGTGGTGAGAAGATGACCCCGGCTCCAAGCCCACTGCGCACAGAAATTTGGTAGTATGTTCGACTGGTGGTGAGAAGGATGACCCCGAATCCCAGCCCACTGCGGTAATCTGTTGCGCCAAATGGCGCAGAGGCCCAGCCCACTGCACACAGAAATTTGGCAACCCATTGCACCAAATGGTGCAGAGGCCTTCTAAATCCATGTGTGCAATGAAAAAAAATCCATACATTATTTGGTTTAGTTGTGGGCAAGCACATTTTAACAATTTTACTCTCTTTTAATAAGAAAAAAGAAATGAGGCTTGTTGCTCACAGTAAGATGTACATTCGTATTTTCCGCCCAATTTAATAAATAACAATAATGGAGGCAAAGTTCCTCCATGCTACTCTGTTGGACCCACAAAATAGACTGGCAAAGATACTACTCGAGGTTTTTCTTTTTTTTCAAGAAATAACCACTCAGCTTTTGACATGGCAAAATCAAATGTAGAACTCTTTTGACATTAGCAAAGTTGGTACCTTAGTTGAGGTTCTTGTGATGTTGCCATGTTGTTTTGTTTTAAGCTGAATCTTTCAGCTTCTTGGTGCAGTGGTGGGCTTCAAAGTAATTAGTCGGTGCTCAAATAGTCAGCATTAATCAAAGGTGTAAAAAGACTGTAAAGTAAACAAGTACTCCCTCTGTAAAGAGATATAAGAGTGTTTAGATCACTACCTTAGTGATCTAAACACTCGTATTATTTCTTTACGGAGGGAGTAAGTTGCTATGACCTTCTTCATCACTTATGTAGATTGGGTTGCTGATGCGTTTCCCTATCATACTATAACCTGTACTAAAGGTTTGGAGACAGCATGCAGTCATGCACACAGGAAACTATATTGTGCCCGAAACTACATTTTCTGGAATTTGCATACTGCAGGTTCCATTACTGTGTTGGGAAGCATAAACCATTGATCTGTACAGTAAATTACATTTTCTTGAATTTGCATACAATCTTGGGTTTGTAGTAACCAAACAATACTCAGTGGCATAAAAACTAAAAGGTACTTCATCTGTCCCAAATTGGAGGTAGTATGTTACTTGGTGGGCAATGGCATGTATGTAAAGAGAGATAGAAAACAGAAAAAGGAAATATAATTGACAGAGTAAGTGACTGGATTGCCAACCTAAACAGAAAGAATATACAAAGGGCATGCATCAAAATATATTTAAGTTAATAAATGGCAGTAGATATATATTAAACAACCTGAACGGAAAGAATGTACAAAGAAAATGCATGAAAATATATTTAAGTTAACAAATGGCAGCACATTATATATTAACCAAAATACACTGGCCGTCCTAAAGCCAATATAAAAACCAACTAATAAACCTGAAAGTAGGAATCGGCATTGCATTAATATCAGAATCTAATTGTTCAGGAAAGAAGCAAGTAGCTTGTGCGACTCTAACTACGCTTTGTCTCTCCCTTTGCGAGTGTGATATGTACTGAGCTATGTTTAAATATCTACCAAAAAAGTATGGCAACGATGAAGCTGATACGAAAAAGGCCAGCAACTCCTAGTGCAAATCACAACTACAAATCGTGTCCCAGACTTGCCTCCTAAATTCACATCTGGTTCACAACTTGCAGTAAGAGATGCTTCGTGATCTCGAGTTGACCATCGCTTTGGGGAATGGCTAGAAGAGCAGAAAGTGAGAAAGCTGTTTGCAGACACGTACTATGTAGGGAAAGTTGTCAAGTATGACAGTGAAAGATTGGTGCAGTGTTGTCTATCAAGTTGGAGACCCGGAAGATCTTGAGTGGCATGAACTGGAGGAGATCCTGCTGCCATTGGACATAACCATTCCACTCAAAACACTTGTGATGGACAAGTTCAAACATCGGAATGTTGTTCCCAACTACAGAACTAAGATGGCTAGACCAAGAACTAATGTTGCCAGCAATCAGATGGTGGTTAGAGCAGTAAATGGCCAACAGTCAAACAACCTACCACTCCTCACAGGGTTGCTTCAGGCGTCAGCATCAGAAGGAGGCTTTCCACCAGCAACCTCCTCTAACTACCCACCCGCACACAGAGCAGCACAGCCTTCATCTTCAGCCCATAGAGGCATGAGAAGCCCATAGAGGAATGAATCAAGCTTTCACATTTTCACAAAGAAGTTTCTGTCCAGAATTGAATCGATCTACAACCAAAACACTCAACTAAGTTACAAACAAAGGACATCTAATGCAATTATTATTCAAAAACATGAATGATACAAGTTATTAGCATTCATGATGAAAAAACCAAATAGACAAGGTATTCACCTGGGGCTTGCAGTATAGATTTGAGTAAAGTGTGCCGATGCCGAATTACCAATTTTAGGCCAGCCATAGAGGTCAAGAAGAACCTAGATTACATATGTACATTCGAGAACCAAATCATTAGTTTTTCGAAAATTAAGCATCTAGGGGTGGTGGGAAGAACAGGAGCACACCCGAGACAATTGCTGAATTGTTGTATATCAATGATGGCCGCTACCACCGCCGACATAAGGATCAGCTACCACTCAAAACCCAACCATTCCAACTCATACGTCATCACCTGCAAAACAACCAAGTAGAAAATAATTTTGTAAGCAGTTAAATCTCTTTGAGGTAGGCAATACAACAAACATGTGGTGGGCAAACCTGCAGGTTGTGCTGCCACCTCCACACGAAGTTACTAATTCATCTCAGAAAAAGGAATCATACCATGCGATGGAAAGGAGAGAATAAAATCACTAACTAACATCTGAGATCAATAAGAATCCATCTAACAATTTAGAAACTGAGAGAGGGGAGAAAAGGAGTCGAGCCTGCCTCGGTATTGTGCAGCCTTCATCTTTCTCCACTTGCTTCCCTCCATCCCCGATGGATCCACGGCGCTCGAAGTTGGTGGGGCGAGGCGGCACTCGCAGGAGGCACTGCACGATGGAGGAAGGATGTAGGCAGTCCAGCAACCTCGTTGATCAACAGGGGCCGATTCATGGCGCCGCACCAAATCAAGCGCCGCCGTCCTTGCCGTTTGCCTATAGGTCGCCGACCACCCTCAAAAAATCGTCCGTTGCCTCCAGACTCCTCTTCCTCTCCCTGCAATCGCTGCCAACCCTCATGTCTCTCATCTCCTCCCTCAAGTTGACTCCTCCCTCCTTGTCCACGCGACCAACGCCCAACGCCCGCGCCCTCGCCTCGTGGAACAGGCATTGCCGCGCCGATGGGGCTCGGCCGCCCCGGACCAGCCGCCGCCTTGCCGTTGGGGCACGGCCGACGTGGGTTGCCATGGGGAAGGAGCAGATGCGGGAGGAGGGGGTGGAGAAGGAGGGTGGCTGCGGGGTTTGCTGGGAAGGGGATAGTGTTTGCGTGGCGGGAGGAGGGGATTGGACGATGAAAGACCTCACGCGCGCGACGCTCTCTCCCACGTCCCGTTGTTCCCGCGGCACTCCCCCTTCTCGCACGTCCTCTGGTTCCCGCCCGTGGCACTCGCTTCATCAGCCATAGTGCGAGTTAGATGACTCATACACGAGCACGTGCACGCATCGTACTGGTTGACTTACACCAAGATTTGGAAATACCCACAATGAATCAACCGAATCACACAGACAGAAGGTCCACAAGTCATCCAACCAGAAAAAATAGAAAAAAGGTAACAAAATTTACCATGCAATCAACCGATCCAACAACCAGTAGCAAAAGTCAAACGCCATCCAACGGCCACGATCGATGCGCACGGGAGGAGCTCCGTGGAGGAGGGTCGGCTAGCATCCTTATAGGTTTAAATTTGGATTCTATCCAAATATTTACTCATGGTTAACTTTTACCTTCATCACGTCATGTTATAATTTTGTGGTTAAATGCATAGGATGGTTCCTTTCATGTGTGTTGATACCATTGTGTTTGTTATAGTAGTTTCCTATATAGTTTGTCAAGATGTGTAGTGGGCATTACTAGTGTTTAGTAGCATAATTTGTATCAGAACATTAGTCTTGATCGCTGACCCTCCGTAGTTGTGTCAACCTAAACCATGTTGCTTCAGTGAATCCTCCCTTTTACATCCCAATCATTATACCTCATTTCAGAGTCTCCATCTTGATCAATATCTTGCTATCCATCCACTCTTAAATTGTCTCGGATGTTATTTAGATTTACTTTTGCTTTGGTATTTATTGTTTGTCTTTTGCTATCATTCCGACGAGTAGGGAGTGACGATATCGATGTTGGACATGGACATAACAGGTTACCGAAGAAGGACTCAACAACGAAGGCATGCCTCCTTCTTTGATCATACTTATCCTATGTTTTACAAAATTGCATTGTGTTTTATGGTTACTATATGCATGCCATTTTAATTCTTGTAGCTAGTGTGTCGATTGACACATTACCTTGAACCGCTTGTCGCCTATTCGTTTGACAACTAAGTAGAAGTATATAATTCCGGTAGAGTAGAAATGCTTAGCCATGCTTATCACCCTATAGGTGCCTTGTTGAATGACCTCTGACAGTTGAAACTTAACGCTGAGCTAGGCCAGTTGGCCTTGTTGACCTTCTCTATCCTCTTCTACTCTGGTTGAAACTTATCATCTGAATACTGGCGCGGGTGACAGCTGAATCAAGGATTGAAGGAGCGATTGGCTGCCTTCACAAGTTGAAGGGGGCAATCAGTCGTCCGTGCCGCATAAGGCCTAATAAGTCTTGGATTTGAAGATTGTGATAACAGTACAACCACATGCTATATGGGCACTGGCTTGGTTAAGTAAGCTAGTCAGCCTTAGGTGTCAATGTCGCTGTACCGCAGATGGGATAGCTGCCCTGCGGGGAGTACATCAACACAGATGGGGGGACCGGTCTGAGGATGTACTCTCAGTTCTGTGCGCCAGACCCGGTGGGCATGTCACATCTTTGGGGGATCTAGTCCAAAGACCTCGTCACAATCTCCCTGCCGGTATACCAGATGGTGTACTACGCTAGCGACGGCTAGTGGCAACAAGTCGGGATTGTGTCGTGTGGGTAAAGTGTACAACCTCTGCAGAGTGTAAAACTATTCGAATAGCCGTGTCCACGGTCAAGGACAACACATGAATCTTTCTTGACATACAAGAGCTGTATTGCTTATTCCCTCTTTGCCCCTTTTTTGGAACCTATGAAGAGTGTGAGTTGATCGAGAATCCTCACTTTGATGAAAGTTATTCTAGAGATAAAACTTGTTTTCATCAAAAACTGCTTTCATCCAACTATTATTTTATCAAACAAAAATAGCTTTTATGCAAATGAGCCATACAACCTTCCTTTGAAGCCACATGTAGCTATTAAGTCCTTCCCCGAGGGAGGCATGTTGAGTACGTAATGTACTCATGGCAATAATTTTGTTGACAACAGAGTTCCATGAAGACGAAGGTGATGACTATGACTACTATGGTGACCCATAGGAGTGAGGTCACGTGGACTACATCGACTGCCTGTGGCTGAGATGGAGTCGCTACGCATTGTACTTTCCGCTATTTTTTTCTGAATGTAATAAGTGTCATGAGACATTTATCTAGGTATGCCTTGTGGCAAGATATATTTAAAATTGTAATACCTTTTATGTATTGTGCAATGATATCATTTCACTGTGTTGTCAACAATGATCCTGGGGTTGACAAATATACACAGGAGGGTCTGGAAGTTAACTCTGGGTTCTCACACCCAAAAATTCTAAAATAAATTGCTGGACGTGAGTAATTTATCTATTAAGCATCTGCAAAAAGAATTAACTAAATAGAACTTTCCAAATAAAAATGACATCAGTTCTCGTGAGCGCTAAAGTTTCTGTTTTCTACAGCAAGTTCAACAAGACTTTCCCCAAGTCTTCCCAACGGTTCTACTTGGCACGAACACTAATTAAACACAAAATACAAAGCCAAAACAGAGCCTACATAAATTATTTATTACTAAACAGGATCAAAAACCAAGGAATAAAAATAAATTTGGGTTACCTCCCAACAAGCGCTATCATTTAACGCCCCTAGCTAGGCATAATAAGCAAGAATAGATCTAGGTATTGCCATCTTTGGTAGGCAATCCATAAGTGGATCTCATAATAGATTCATAAGGTAATTTAATTTTCTTTCTATGAAAGTGTTCCATGCCTTTCCTTAATGGAAATTGGAATCTAATATTTCCTTCCTTCATATCAATAATTGCACCAATCGTTCTAAGGAAAGGTCTACCAAGAATAATAGGACATGAAGGATTGCAATCTATGTCAAGAACAATAAAATCTATGGGCACATAATAAGAACATCATTAATTCTTCCCATAGGTTTCTTAATAGTGGAATCCGCAAGGTGCAAGTTTAGAGAGCAATCATCAAAATCACGGAATCCTAACAAATCACACGAAGTCTTTGGAATCATGGAAACACTAGCACCCAAATCACATAAAGCATAGCATTCACGATCTTTAATTTTAATTTTAATAGTTGGTTCCCACTCATCATAAAGTTTTCTAGGGATAGAAACTTCCAATTCAAGTTTTTCTTCATAAGATTGCATCAGGGCATCAACGATATGTTTAGTAAACGCTTTATTTTGACTATAAGTATGAGGAAAATTTAGCACGGATTGCAACAAGGAAATACAATCAATAAAAGAGCAATTTTCATAGTTAAATTCCTTGAAATCCATAATAGTGGGTTTAGCAACATCTAGGGTTTTCATTTCTTCAATCCCACTTTTATCAAATTTAGCATCAAGATCAACAAATTCCGAATTCTTGGAACGGCTTCTAGGTAAAGGTGGATCATATTCAGTCCCATCATTATCAAGATTCATATTGCAAAACAAAGATTTAATAGGGGACACATCAATAACTTTTAGATCTTCATCTTTATTTTCATAGGAACTAGAAGAACACACTCTTATAAAGGCATCTTTCTTAGCACGCATCCTAGCGGTTCTTTCTTTGCACTCATCAATGGAAATTCTCATGGCTTTGAGAGACTCATTGATATCATGCTTAGGTGGAATAGATATAAGTTTCAAAGAATCAACATCAAGAGCAATTCTATCAACGTTCCTAGCCAAATCATCAATCTTAAGCAATTTTTCTTCAATCATAGCATTAAAATTCTTTTGCGAAGTAATAAATTCTTTAATATTATATTCAAAATCAGAGGGCATCTTATTATAATTTCCATAATAATTGTTGTAGGAATTACCATAATTATTAGAGGGATTACTAGGATAAGGCCTAGGATTAAAATTTCCTCTATATGCGTTGTTACCAAAATTCTTCCTACCAATAAAATTCACATCCATAGATTCATTATTATTCTCAATCAAAGTAGACAAGGGCATATCATTAGGATCTGAAGAAACACTCTTATTAGCAAATAATTTCATAAGTTCATCCATCTTTCCACTCAAAACATTAATTTCTTCTATCGCATGCACCTTTTTATTAGTAGATCTTTCAGTGTGCCATTGAGAATAATTAACCATAATATTATCTAGGAGTTTACTAGCTTCTCCTAAAGTGATTTCCATAAAAGTGCCTCCTGCGGCCGAATCTAAAAGATTTCTAGAAGCAAAATTTAATCTAGCATAAAAATTTTGAACAATCATCCACAAATTTAAAGCATGAGTAGGGCAATTACGTGTCAATGGTTTCATTCTCTCCCAAGCTTGTCCAACATGTTCATGATCAAGTTGCTTAAAATTCATAATATCGTTTCTAAGAGAGATGATCTTAGTGGGAGGAAAATACTTAGAGATAAAAGCATATTTGCACTTGTTCCATGAATCAATACTATTTTTAGGCAAAGATGAAAACCAAGCTTTAGCACGATCTCTAAGCGAAAAAGGAAATAGCTTCAATTTAACAATATCATTATCCACGTCTTTCTTCTTTTGCATGTCACACAAATCAACGAAGCTATTTAGATGGGTAGCGGCATCTTCACTAGGAAGTCCGGAAAATGGATCTTTCATGACAAGATTCAGCAAAGCAGTATTAATTTCACAAGATTCAGCATCGGTAAGAGGACCAATCGGAGTGCTAATAAAATCATTGTTGTTGGTATTGGTGAAGTCACACAATTTAGTATTATCTTGAGCCATCGTGACAAGCAAGCAAACTAACACACAAGCAAACAAAAAGCAAGTGGACAAAAAGAGGCAAATAGAGAGGGAGGAGGGAGGATAGAGAGAGAGGGCGAATAAAACGGCAAGGGTGAAGTGGGGGAGAGGAAAACGAGAGACAAATGGCAAATAATGTAATGCGGGAGATAAGGGTATGTGATGGGTACTTGGTATGTTGACTTTTGCATAGACCTCCCCGGCAACGGCGCTAGAAATCCTTCTTGCTACCTCTTGAGCATTGCGTTGGTATTCCCCGAAGAGGAAGGGATGATGCAGCAAAGTAGCGTAAGTATTTCCCTCGGTTTTTGAGAACCAAGGTATCAATCCAGTAGGAGGCTACGCGCGAGTCCCTCGCACCTGCACAAAACAAATAAATCCTCGCAACCAACGCAAATAGGGGTTGTCAATCCCTATAAGGCCACTTACGAGAGTGAGATCTGATAGATATGATAAGATAATATTTTTGGTATTTTTATGATAAAGATGCAAAGTAAAATAAAGGCAAAGTAAATAGCAAAGGAAATAACTAAGTAGTAGGAGATCAATATGATAAAGATAGACCGGGGGGGCATAGGTTTCACTAGTGGTTTCTCTCGAGAGCATAAGTATTCTATGGTGGGTGAACAAATTACTGTTGAGCAATTGACAAAATTGAGCATAGTTATGAGAATATCTAGGTATGATCATGTATATAGGCATCACGTCCGAGACAAGTACACCGACTTCTGCCTGCATCTACTACTATTACTCCACTCATCGACCGCTATCCAGCATGCATCTAGAGTATTAAGTTAAAACAGAGTAACGCCTTGAGCAAGATGACATGATGTAGAGGGATAGACTCATGCAATATGAAGAAGTACGTCGGTGGAGCAACAAGGGGCCCACGAGGGTGGAGGGCGCGCCCCCTACCTCGTGGCCTCCTGTTTCTTTTCTTGACGTAGGGTCCAAGTCTCTCTGGTCTTGTTCATTGAGAAAATCACGTTCTCAAAGGTTTCATTCCGTTTGGACTCCGTTTGATATTCCTTTTCTTCGAAACCCTAAAACAGGCAAAAAACAGCAATTCTGGGCTGGGCCTCCGGTTAATAGGTTAGTCCCAAAAATAATATAAAAGTGGATAATAAAGCCAATAATGTCGAAAACAGTAGATAATATAGCATGGAGCAATCAAAAATTATAGATACGTTGGAGACATATCATTGTTTAAAGAAAAAGTTAAAAGATGGCATGATAAAAGGATACAAATGTGTGAGTTTAATGTAGGTGATTATGTATTTCTATACAACTCTCGTTTAAGATTTTTTGCAGGAAAACTTCTCTCTAAATGGGAAGGTCCTTATGTTATCAAGGAGGTCTATCGTTCTGGTGCCATAAAAATCAACAACTTCGAAGGCACAAATCCGAAGGTGGTGAACGGTCAAAGAATCAAACATTATATCTCTGGTAATCCCATAAATGTTGAAACCAATGTTATTGAAACCGTAACCCCAGAGGAATACATATGGGACACTTTCCGGAATGTTTCAGACTCTAAAAAGGAATAGGTATGTGGTACGGTAAGTAAACCGACTCCAAAACAGTATTTAAGGCAATATTTCTCCGTTTTGGAATATTTGGAAAAATAGAAAAATAAGAAGCAGTCCAGGAAGGACACGAGGCCTCCACGAAGGTGGAGGGCGCGCCCTACCCTACTGGGCGCGCCCCCTACCTCGTGGGCACCTCGTGCGCTTTCCGGACTCGTTTTCTTACATGTTACGTATTTTGGTCGGTAAAAATTCATTATATAATCTCCCGAAGGTTTTGACTCCCCTATCACGCAAATATCTCTTGTCTTTGTTTTGAGCTGTCCTGCTGCAGACAGAGCAACACGTCATCCCAGGATTCGGAAGGATAAAGCTATGTGGCTGATTACCTTGCAGATCCTAAGGTCTATGGGGATGTGGAGCATTGTGGTTGGACTATGGAAGAAGAAGAGGACTATGAACCCAAGGGAAAGGAGGAGACGAGCTCAGATGAAGATGAAGTCCCACTACCTCAACCTGGGGACATGCATGTGGAGTTCAAAAAGTCAAGCCTCCCGGATAGAGTAAAGAAACCTAAGATCAAGTTTATCCCTTTTTGTTGGGAACGTAGTAATTTCGAAAATTTTCCTACGCACACGCAAGATCATGGTGATGCACAGCAACGAGAGGGGAGAGTATTGTCTACGTACCAACGCAGACCGACTGCGGAAGCGATCACACAACGTAGAGGAAGTAGTCGTACGTCTTCTTCCCGATCCGACCGATCCAAGCACCGTTACTCCGGCACCTCCGAGTTCTTAGCACACGTTCAGCTCGATGACGTTCCTCGGGCTCCGATCCAGCAAAGCGTCGAGGAAGAGTTCCGTCAGCACGACGGCGTGGTGACGATCTTGATGTACTACCGACGCAGGGCTTCGCCTAAGCTCTACAACGATATGACCGAGGTGGAATTTGGTGGCAGGGGGCACCGCACACGGCTAAGGAACGATCTCAAGGATCAACTTGTGTGTCTTGGGGTGTCCCCTGCCCCCGTATATAAAGGTTGGAGGGGAGGGAGCTGGCCGGCCAAAGGAGGGAGGCGCAGGAGGAGTCCTACTCCTACCGGGAGTAGGACTCCCCCCTCCAATCCTAGTCCAACTAGGAATCCTTCAAAGGGGAGAGAGAGAGAGGTGGCCGGCCCCTCTCCTAGTCCTAATAGGACTAGGGAGAGGGGGGGAGGCGCAGCCCTATGTGGGCTGCCCTCTCACCTTTCCACTAAGGCCCATGTTGGCCCATTTGGCTCCCGGGGGGTTCCGGTAACCCTCCCGGTAATCCGGTAAAATCCCGATTTCACCCGGAACACTTCCGATGTCCAAACATAGGCTTCCAATATATCAATCTTTACGTCTCGGCCATTTCGAGACTCCTCGTCATGTCCGTGATCTCATCCGGGACTCCGAACAACCTTCGGTACATCAAAATGCATAAACTCACAATAACTATCATCGTAACGTTTAAGCGTGCGGACCCTACGGTTCGAGAACAATGTAGACATGACCGAGACACGTCTCCGGTCAATAACCAATAGCGGGACCTGGATGCCCATATTGGCTCCTACATATTCTACGAAGATCTTTATCGGTCAGACCGCATAACAACATACGTTGTTCCCTTTGTCATCGGTATGTTACTTGCCCGAGATTCGATCGTCGGTATCCAATACCTAGTTCAATCTCGTTACCGGTAAGTCTCTTTACTCGTTCCGTAATACATCATCTCACAACTAACATATTAGTTGTAGTGCTTGCAAGGCTTATGTGATGTGCATTACCGAGAGGGCCCAGAGATACCTCTCCGACAATCGGAGTGACAAACCCTAATCTCGAAATACGCCAACCCAACATCTACCATTGGAGACACCTGTAGTACTCCTTTATAATCACCCAGTTACGTTGTGACGTTTGGTAGTACCCAAAGTGTTCCTCCGGTAAACGGGAGTTGCATAATCTCATAGTTATAGGAACATGTATAAGTCATGAAGAAAGCAATAGCAACATACTAAACGATCGGGTGCTAAGCTAATGGAATGGGTCATGTCAATCAGATCATTCAACTAATGATGTGACCTCGTTAATCAAATAACAACTCTTTGTTCATGGTTAGGAAACATAACCATCTTTGATTAACGAGCTAGTCAAGTAGAGGCATACTAGTGACACTGTGTTGGTCTATGTATTCACACATGTATTATGTTTCCGGTTAATACAATTCTAGCATGAATAATAAACATTTATCATGATATAAGGAAATAAATAATAACTTTATTATTGCCTCTAGGGCATATTTCCTTCACTTTTCGCCTCTTGCAGGAAAACAAGCAGGAACTATGCAAAAAGATACTGAGCCTGGAACAGGAGATCGAGGACCTAAGGGACCAAAATTCTTTCCTCAAGCACAAATTAAGGAAGAAGCCTACGCAATCATCAACAACTCCACCTTCTTCACCAACAAAGGAGACATAATCACATGGGTATGGGCACTCCCCTTAGCAACTGCCAAGCTTGGGGGAGTGCCCCGGTATCGTATCACCATCACTTTTATCTTTACCGTTTTTCTTAGTTTGATCCTTTTGGTAATATCTTGATCTAGTAGAATAAAAGTTCTTAGTATGATCTAGTTGTGAGTTTTGGTTTATAATTCCTCTATGTAATCGAGTCCGTGAGCTATATATAATAAAGATTAGTGTTGAGTCAAGGGCTTGATTATTTTGCCATGATCCTAAGTGAATAAAAGAAAAGAAAAAGAATAAAAAAAGGAAACAAAGAGATCATATGGATCTTATGGAGAGTAATGAGCTCACATAGAAAAAGTATGATGAATAAAAGTTGTTGAGAGTTTACAAACATAGTTTTGGTCATCGTTGCAATTAATAGGAAGTAATAAAGAAAGAGAGGTCTTCACATATAAATATACTATCTTGGACATCTTTTATGATTGTGAGCACTCATTAAAATATGACATGCTAAAGAGTTGACATTGGACAAGGAAGACAATGTAATGGGTTATGTTTTCTTACATCTAAGATAAATTATATTGTCATGGATCATCCAACATGGTTGAGCTTGCGTTTCCCCCTCATGCTAGCCAAATTCATTGCACCAAGTAGAGATACTACTTGTGCTTCCAAATACCCTTAAACTAGTTTTGCCATGAGAGTCCACCATGTTGGGGAACGTAGTAATTTCAAAAAAATTCCTACGCACACGCAAGATCATGGTGATGCATAGCAATGAGGGGGAGAGTCTGATCTACGTACCCTTGTAGATCGCAACGGAAGCGTTGACACAACGTAGAGGAAGTAGTCGTACGTCTTCTTCCCGATCCGACCGATCCAAGCACCGTTACTCCGGCACCTCCGAGTTCTTAGCACACGTTCAGCTCGATGACGATCCCCGGGCTCCGATCCAGCAAAGCTTCGGGGAGGAGTTCCGTCAGCACGACGGTGTGGTGACGATCTTGATGTACTACCGACGCAGGGCTTCGCCTAAGCACTACAACGATATGATCGAGGTGGAATTTGGTGGCAGGGGGCACCGCACACGGCTAAGGAATGATCTCAATGATAAACTTGTGTGTCTAGAGGTGCCCCCTGCCCCCGTATATAAAGGTTGCCAGGGGGAGGGCTGGCCGGCCAAAGGAGGAGGGCGCAGGAGGAGTCCTACTCCTACCGGGAGTAGGACTCCCCCCCCCCAATCCTATTCCTAATAGGATTCCTCGAGAGAGAGAGAGGGAGAAGGGGGTCGGCCACCTCTCCTAGTCCTAATAGGACTAGGGGAGGGGGGAGGCGCAGGAGAAGTCCTACTCCTACTGGGAGTAGGACTCCCCCCTCCAATCCTATTCCAACTAGGACTCCAAGGGGGAAAGAGAGAGAGAGGTGGCCGGCCACCTCTCCTAGTCCTAATAGGACTAGGGGAGGGGGGAGGCGCGCAGCCCTCCATGGCAGCCCCTTTCACCTTTCCACTAAGGCCCAATAAGGCCCATTTGGTTCCCGGGGGGTTCCGGTAACCTCCCGGTACTCCGGTAAAATTCCTGATTTCACCCGGAACACTTCCGATGTACAAACATAGGCTTCCAATATATCAATCTTTATGTCTCGACCATTTCGAGACTCCTCGTCATGTCCGTGATCACATCCGGGACTCTGAACAACCTTCGGTACATCAAAATGCATAAACTCATAATAACTGTCATCGTAACGTTAAGCGTGTGGACCCTACGGTTCGAGAACAATGTAGACATGACCAAGACACGTCTCCGGTCAATAACCAATAGCGGGACCTGGATGCCCATATTGGCTCCTACATATTCTACGAAGATCTTTATCGGTCAGACCGCATAACAACATACGTTGTTCCCTTTGTCATCGGTATGTTACTTGCCCGAGATTCGATCGTCGGTATCCAATACCTAGTTCAATCTCGTTACTGGCAAGTCTCTTTACTCGTTCCGTAATACATCATCTCACAACTAACATCTTAGTTATAATGCTTGCAAGGCTTATGTGATGTGTATTACCGAGAGGGCCCAGAGGTACCTCTCCGACAATCGGAGTGACAAATCCTATTCTCGAAATACGCCAACCCAACATCTACCATTGGAAACACCTGTAGTACTCCTTTATAATCACCCAGTTATGTTGTGACGTTTGGTAGCACCCAAAGTGTTCCTCCGGCAAACGGGAGTTGCATAATCTCATAGTCATAGGAACATGTATAAGTCATGAAGAAAGCAATAGCAACATATTAAACGATCGGGTGCTAAGCTAATGGAATGGGTCATGTCAATCAGATCATTCAACTAATGATGTGACCTCGTTAATCAAATAACAACTCTTTTGTTCATGGTTAGGAAACATAACCATCTTTGATTAACGAGATAGTCAAGTAGAGGCATACTAGTGACACTCTGTTTGTCTATGTATTCACACATGTATTATGTTTCCGGTTAATACAATTCTAGCATGAATTATAAACATTTATCATGATATAAGGAAATAAATAATAACTTTATTATTGCCTCTAGGGCATATTTCCTTCACACCATACCTACCTATGGATTGAGTAAGATCCTCCAAGTAAGTTGTCATCGGTGCAAGCAATAAAAATTGCTCTCTAAATATGTATGACTTATTAGTGTGGGAGAAAATAAGCTTTATATGATCATGTGATATGGAAGAAATAAAAGCGACAGACTGCATAATAAAGGTCCATATCACAAGTGGAAATATAAAGTGATGTTCTTTCGCATTGAGATTTATGCATCCAACCGTAAAAGTGCATGACAACCTCTGATTCCCTCTGCGAACCGATCTTTTATTTTTATGTCCTACCTTGTATAAGAGTCATGGTAATCTTCACCCTTCCTTTTTACATTTTTATCCTTTGGCAAGCACAGTATGTTGGAAAGATCCTGGTATATATGGCTAATTGGATGTGAGTTTACATGAACTATTATTGTTGACATTACCCTTGAGGTAAAACGTTGGGAGGCAAAACTATAAGCCCCTATCTTTCTCTATGTCCGATTAAAACTCCATACCCATAAGTATTGTGTGAGTGTCAGCAATTGTGAAAGACTATATGATAGTTGAGTATGTGGACTTGCTGAAAAGCTCTTATACATTGACTCTTTCCTATGTTATGATAAATTGCAATTGCTCCAATGACTGAGATTATAGTTTGTTAGTTTTCAATGAAGTTTACGATTCATACTTTAAATTGTGATTGAATTATTACTCTAGCATATGAAATCATATGAAAAGAATTATATAAGTTGTTGTTCTAAGAATGATCATGATGCCCTCATGTCCGTATTTTATTTTTATCGACACATCTATCTCTAAACATGTGGACATATTTTTCGATTTCGGCTTTTGCTTGAGGACAAGCGAGGTCTAAGCTTGGGGGAGTTGATACATCCATTTTGCATCATGCTTTTATATCGATATTTATTGCATTATGGGCTGTTATTACACATTATGTCATAATAATTATGCCTATTCTCTCTTATTTTACAAGGTTTACATAAAGAGGGAGAATGCCGGCAGCTGGGATTCTGGGTTGGAAAAGGAGCAAATATTAGAGACCTATTCTGCACAGCTCCAAAAGTCCTGAAACTTCACGGAAGACGTTTTCAGAATATATAAAAAATACTGAGCGCAAGGAGTTCACCAGGGGGGACACACCCTGCCCACGATGGTGGGGGGCACGCCCCCTACCTCATGGGCCCCCTGGTGGCCCTCTGATGTCCATCTTTTGCTATATGAAGTCTTTCGATGAGGAAAAAAATCAGAAGCCATCTCCTCAGACGAAACTCCACCGCCATGAGGCGGAACCTTGGCGGAACCAATCTAGGTCTCCGGCAGAGCTGTTCTACCGGGGAAACTTCCCTCCGGGAGGGGGAAATCATCGCCATCGTCATCACCAACGCTCCTCTCAATGGGAGAGGGCAATCTCCATCAACATTGAGGGAGTCCTGGATTAGGGGGTGTCCGGATGGCCGGACTATGCCTTCAGCCGGACTCCTGGACTATGAAGATACAAGATTGAAGACTCCGTCCCGTGTCCGGAAGGGATTTTCCTTGGCGTGGAAGGCAAGCTTGGCGATACGAATATGTAGATCTCCTACCATTGTAACCGACTTTGTGTAACCCTAACCCTCTCTGGTGTCTATATAAACCGAAGGGTTTTAGTCCGTAGGACAACATACACAACAACAATCATACCATAGGCTAGCTTCTAGGGTTTAGCCTCTCTGATCTCATGGTAGATCGACTCTTGTACTACCCATATCATCAATATTAATCAAGCAGGACGTAGGGTTTTACCTCCATCGAGAGGGCCCTAACCTGGGTAAAACTTCGTGTCCCCTGCCTCCTGTTACCATCCGGCCTAGATGCACAGTTCGGGACCCCCTACCCGAGATCCGCCGGTTTTGACACCGACATTGGTGCTTTCATTGAGAGTTCCTCTATGTCGTCGCCCTCAGGCGCGATGGCTCCTACGATCATCAATAGCGATGCAGTCCAGGGTGAGACCTTCCTCCCCGGACAGATCTTTGTCTTCGGCGGCTTCGCACTGCAGGCCAATTCACTTGGCCACCATCTAGAGCAGATCGAAAGCTATGCCCCTGGCCGCCAGGTCAGATTTGGAAGCTTAAACTACACGGCTGACATCCGCGGGGACTTGATCTTCGACGGATTCGAGCCACTGCCGAGCGCGCCGCACTGTCACGACGAGCATGATCTAGCTCTGCCGCCGAACAGTGCCCTAGAGGCCGCACCCGCATCGGCTTCGACCCTTAATTCGGAGCCAACTGCGCCGATCGAGGATGGGTGGTTGGACGCCACCTCGGGGGCTGCGATCCCAACGGCAATCGAGCCGAACACCAGCCCCGCACTCTGCGAGACTCGTGACTCCAAGAAGCCAGACTCCTCTCCGGACTCCGAACCCTCCGCGCCCCTGCCGATTGAATCCGATCGGGTGCCGATCATGGAGTTTACTGCCGCGGACATCTTTCAGCACTCGCCTTTCAGCGATATTCTGAAGACACTGAAGTCTCTCTCTTTATCAGGAGAGCCCTGGCCGAACTACGGTCAGCAAGGTTGGGATACGGATGATGAAGAAATTCAAAGCCCACCCACCACCCACTTTGTAGCCACTGTCGACGATTTAACCGACATGCTTGACTTCGACTCCGAAGACATCGACGGTATGGACGCCGATGATGGAGACAATGAAGAACCAGCGCCTATCAGGCCCTAGAAAGCCACCTCGTCATATGACATATACATGGTGGACACCCCAAAAGAAGGAGATGGCGATGGAACAGCGAAGGATGACCCCTCCAAGAAACAGCCTAAGCGCCGGCGTCAGCGGCGCTGCTCAAAATCCCGCCAAAACAAATATGGTGATTCCAGCACGGGAGATAATAACACTCCGGAAAGTGCTGAAGAAAACCCCCTCCAGCAAGATTTAGCACAGGAGGATGGAGAAACCAGCCCTCATGAGAGAGCGGCAGACAGAGAGGTCGAGGATGATAATTATATGCCTCCCTCCGAAGACGAGGCAAGCCTCGACGACGACAAATTCGTCGTGCCAGAGGATCCCGTCGAGTAAGAGCGTTTTCAATGCAGGCTTATGGCCACGATAAGAAGCCTCAAGAAAAAACAGCAGCAGCTTAGAGCTGATCAAGATTTGCTAGTCGACAGATGGACTGAAGTCCTTGCGGCCGAAGAGCATAAACTCGAACGCCCCTCCAAGAGCTACCCAAACCGCAGGTTGCTACCCCGATTAGAGGAGGAAGCACTTAAACCTACATCTCCTACACTCGATACGGCCGATCGGCCACCTCGTGGCCGCGACAGAGAGGCCTCTCGGCCCTCCACTCAAGCCGCACCCCGTACCAAGGCACGGGAAAATGCGTCGGACTTGCGAGACATGTTGGAGGACAAGGCAAGGCAAACAAGATCGATCTACGGATTGCGTGGGCGCCCCATGACTCGACACGGTAACTGTCACACCGACCACAAATTCGGCAGGGCGGAACACAGTAGACAAACCTCATTGGAGCTATGTCATGACATAGCCTAGTACAGAGTCGCCGCACACCCACTATGCTTCACAGATGAAGTAATGGATCATCAAATCCCCGAGGTTTTCAAACCCGTAAACATCGAATCATATGATGGCGCAATAGATTCTGCGGTGTGGATCGAGGATTATCTCCTTCATATCCACATGGCCCGCGGCGATGATTTCCACGCCATCAAATACCTCCCACTCAAGCTTAAAGGACCAGCTCGGCATTGGCTTAACAGCTTCCCAAAAGGATCAATCAGTTGTTGGGAGGACCTGGAAGCCGCATTCCTCGACAATTTCCAGGGCACTTATGTGCGACCCCCAGACGCCGATGACCTAAGTCATGTAATTTAGCAGCCAGATGAATCGGCCAGGCAATTCTGGACACGGTTCCTAACAAAGAAAAATCAAATAGTCGACTGTCCGGACGCCGAGGCCCTAGCAGCCTTCAAGCACAATATCCGTGACGAGTGGCTTGCCCGGCACCTTGGACAGGAAAAGCCGAAATCTATGGCAGCACTCACGACACTCATGACCCGCTTTTGCGCGGGAGAAGACAGTTGGCTTGCTCGTAGCAACAATATGACCAAGAACCCTAGTAATTCGGATACCAGGGACAGTAGTGGCAGGTCGCGTCGCAACAAGCAGAAGCGCCGCATTAACGGCGACAATGCTGAGGATACGGCAGTTAATGCCGGATTCAGAGGCTCTAAATCCGGTCAGCGGAAAAAGGCATTCAAAAGGAATCCTAGGGGCCCGTCCAGTTTGGACCGAATACTCGACCGCTTGTGCCAGATACATGGCACCCCCGAAAAGCCGGCCACTCACACCAATAGGGATTGTTGGGTGTTCAAGCAGGCAGGCAAGTTAAATGCAGAAAATGAGGACAAGTGGCTGCATAGCGATGACGGCGAGGAGCCCCGGCAGCCGAACAACAGTGGACAAAAGGGTTTCCCCCCACAAGTGCGGACGGTGAACATGATATATGCAACCCACGTCCCCAAGAGGGAGCGGAAGCGCGCGTTAAGGGACGTATACGCGGTAGAGCCAGTCGCCCCAAAGTTCAACCCATGGTCCTCCTGCCCGATCACCTTTGATTGAAGGGACCACCCCACTAGCATCCGTCGTGGCGGATTCGCCGCATTGGTTCTAGACCCAATTATTGACGGATTTCATCTCACTAGAGTCCTTATGGACGGCGGCAGTAGCCTGAACCTGCTTTACCAGGATACAGTGCGGAAAATGGGCATAGATCCCTCGAGGATTAAGCCCACCAAAACGACCTTTAAAGGCGTAATACCAGGTGTAGAGGCCAACTGTACAGGCTCAGTCACACTTGAAGTGGTCTTCAGATCTCCGGATAATTTTCGAAGCGAGGAGTTAATCTTCGACATAGTCCCATTCCGCAGTGGCTATCACGCACTGCTCGGGCAAACCGCGTTCGTCAAGTTCAATGCGGTACCGCACTACGCATACCTTAAGCTCAAAATGCCAGGCCCCCGAGGAGTAATTACGGTCAATGGAAACACCGAACGCTCCCTCCGAACGGAGGAGCACACGGCGGCCCTTGCAGCAGAAGTACAAAGCAGCCTTCCCAGGCAGTTCTCTAGTCCGGCCATTATACGACCGGACACCATAAAGCGTGCCCGGAGTAACCTACAACAAGACCGCCTGGCACGATCCGAGCAGGCGTAGCAATGCGGCCCCAACCCCAGCCCTCGCAAAAAGGCGACGCCAGTGCTTCGCATACATAACTACGCTCTAGAAATACCATGGGTACAGGGGGAGGGGCACCATCACGGCATGCCCGAAACACGGCTTAGACCGCACTAGGGGCTGCCGATTTTTTAATTTTCTCTTACTTTCAGGACTCCATTCTTCGGAAGGCCTGTTCAGCAGTTCAATTGCTGCACAAACGATGCAAGAACCAGGGAAGCAGACAAGCCACGCCGCATTACGGAACTCCCAGGTGGTCTCTATCACGAGCAGTATACCTGTTTCGCATACCATTCCACAGCCTGCCCCTGGAACGGACATGTTAAATAGTCCAACCTTTTGCTTATCGCATTATTTCTATCGTTCTGCTTTGATCGCAGCCCTTTTTAATAAACAATGCATAGCTTTTGTCTATTTTCGCATTACTCTTTTTTTATATATGTTCCTTAACGACATGTTGCACCCGTACACTTTGGTACAGCCAAAATACGCCAGGGGATTTAGTACCCCTCAATATGGTGTGAGAAGTCTGAACACTTTAACAAGTGCGGCACCCCGAACTTATAGCATTATATGCATCGGCTCCGAATCATGTGTGGGGTCAATAGTTGGGTTTGCCCGGCTCCGATGTTTGGTGCCTTACGTTCCGCTATATCGGCTAAGGTAGCACTAGGAGAACCACTGCGATTGTGCCCCAGTTGAGCTGGGTCGAGCACCTCAGTGGAGAAAGCTAAAACTGACTATCATGATGAAGCGAGAGCTGGTCGCTGTTCGAAGAGGTTTTTCGAGTCCCTAAAGACTTATGCCGCTTAGAGTGAGGAGTCGGCTCTGTCCAGCCAAGGCGTGGATAGCGCCCCGAACTCGGTCTTCCGAATACCAGGGGCTTCGCCGAAATTTAAAATTATAGAATTCTATGGCTAAGTGAGAGTGTTCACGCATTATAGTCCGATTGCCTTGTTCGTTGGGCTGAGCGCCTCCCTCGAAGGACCCAAACATGGGAAAAAGAGCGCTCAGGTTTATCCCCAAACACCCCAACACTAGCGGCACGGGGGTAGAAGCCGATGACTCGCCATCTCTTAGAATTGATAAGCAGCCGCATAAAAGGTAACATTTTAAATTCCAACAGCATTGCTTAGCGCATATGAACAAGTTTTCAGCGCATAGGACAAAACGAGCAAGTTTCACTCAAAAATTACATCCCTAAAACATTCATCCGCCACAAGGCAGGCACCCTTCAGAACATCCTTATAATAATTCTCGGGCTTGCGATGCTCTTTCCCCGACGGTGGGCCGTCCTTCACAAGCTTCTCAGCATCCAGCTTGCCAAGTGTACCTTCACACGGGCAAGGGCCCTACGGGCACCTTCAATGCAGACGGAGCGCTTGATGACTCCGGGCCTTGGACAGGCCTCCACCAGTCGCCGCACCAGCCCGAAATAGCTCCCAGGCAGAGCCTCTCCAGGCCACAACTGAACTATGAGGCCCTTCATGGCCTGTTCAGCCGCCTTGTGGAGCTCGACCAGTTGCTTCAGCTAGTCGCTCAGGGGCACGGGGTGTCCGGCCTCAGCATACTGAGACCAGAACACCTTCTCTGTCGAGCTGCCCTCCTCGGCTCGATAGAATGCGACGGCATCAGACACACTCCGGGGAAGATCTACGAACACTCCTGGAGAGCTCCGGATTCGGGTAAGTAACAAGTAACTCACGTTTATGTGTTTGCTTTGCATAAAGAATGCCTTACCCGTCGCTATCTTCTTCACCTCATCCAACTCCTGGAGGGTCTTCTGGGATTCGGCCTTGGCAGACTTGGCATTTTCAATAGCCGCCGCGAGCTCGGACGCTCGCGTCTTTGAGTCAAGCTCCAAACTCTCATGTTTTTTCATGAGAACCTGGAGCTCTTGCAGCGCCTTGCCAACCTGGGCCTCGTACTTCTCCCGCTCGGTGCGCTCCGTGGCCACCCTCTTCTCGGCCTCGACCAGCGCTTGCTTAAGGGTCGCCACCTCAGACGTGGCCCCTACAATAGCCACGATAATCCTGTCATTTTTTGCAATTGCACCTTTTTATATATATTTAATCAAGGTATTTCTTACCCTCATTGTCCTCGAGCTGCTTCTTGGCACGCCCGAGCTCTTGCTCGGACCGCTCGAGGTTCTGCTTTAGCGTGTCCACTTCCGCAGTCAGTGCGGCGGACGCAAGCAGAGAAGCCTGCATACGCATATTGACTCCTTTTTGTTAGACTCCTGCGAATTTTATTTGATCCTCTATTCGGCTTTTTCTTCCCGAACGCCAAACAGAGCATCAGGGGCTACTGTCTATGCAGTAATATTAGTTACACATTCTTTACTTACCTCAAAGCCTGTTAAAAGGCTAGTACAAGCTTCAGTCAGTCCGCTCTTGGTGGACTGAACCTTCTGGACCACCGCACCCATAATGGTGCGGTGCTCCTCGTCGATGGAGGCACCTTGGAGCGCCTCCAACAGATTGTCCGGCGCCTCCGGTTGGACGGAGGTCACCGGTACGGTGGGCTTGCTCCTCTTGGAAGGAAGTCCCCCGCCGGACTCTGGAACCTTTGAAGGTTCCGGAGCGGTGTCCGGCCTAGGGCCGGACTTGGAGCCCTGGGGGGTTTCATCCCCTTTACTCCTGGAGTCCGGGAGGTCGCCTTGTGCCGCCTCCAGGACCACCTCCTCCCGGCTTGGAACCTGTTGAGACAACACTTCGGTGTCATCCGTTGGGCGGGGGGAGGAAGTCGCCGGAAGCGAGTTCACATCCGACGAGTCCAGTGAGCCGCTCGACGACGTGTCGAGCCGGTCTTTGGGTGGGCTGCATAAACATATTCGACATAAGGGAAAGTTGTGCAATAAACGAATACTATGAATTACTCTGGCATCCGGATACTTACGATTTGGCCAGGGGCTTGGCCCTGGGCAGCCACTCCTCTCCGCCGTCGTCGGCGTCGGTGGAGTAGTCCGAAGGAAGGGTTTTCCCCTTCTTGGACCCTCTGGCCTCCCCAGAGAGGGCGGCCTTCCTTTTCTTCTCTCCTCCCGCTGGAGGGGGAGAGGTCTCTTCTTCTTCCTCCTCGTCTTCATGGGAGGAATGCGCCTCGGAACCGTTGGATGATGGATCCGACACCTCCTGGCGCCGGGCACTCTTTTGAGTCCCCGTGGCCTTCTTCGTGGCCTTCTTCTCCGGCACCACATAGGGTGCCGGAACCAGCAGCTTCGCCAAGCGGGCATCGGCTGGGTCTTCGGGCAAGGGAGCCGGACAGGTGATCTGTCCGGACTTCGCCTTCCAACTCTGTCAAAGGTAAGGGAGCTTAGATCCCACATTGAGTTAAACTATGGAAAACTAATACCCTGTAAAAGGTACAAACAACTTACCGCGCTAGCATGACGCTGCGCGCTGAATCCGCGATCCTCAGTGGCGGATGCGGGAGCCTCGGCGCCCTTGAAAAACACCTTCCAAGCATCTTCATACATCGTGTCGAAGAGCCTGCTCAGAGTTCGGTGCTGCGCCGGGTTGAACTCCCACAGATTGAAGGCCCGTTGTTAACACGGGAGGATCAGGCGGATGAGCATAACCTGGACTACATTGACGAGCTTGAGCTGCTTGTCCACCAGGGTTTGGATGGATGTTTGTAGCCCAGTCACCTCTCCTTTGTTGCCCCGCGACAGGCCCGTCTCTTTCTAGGACGTGAGCCGCATTGGGGGTCCGGACCCGAACTTGGGGGCTGCGACCCACTCAGGGTCGCACGGCTCGGTGATGTAAAACCACCCCGATTGCCACCCCTTCAGGGTCTCCACAAAGGAGCCCTCGAGCCATAAGACGTTGGGCATCTTGCCCACCATGGCACCTCCGCACTCCGCCTGGTTGCCGCGCACCACCTTCGGCTTGACGTTGAAAGTCTTGAGCCAAAGGCCGAAATGGGGGCGGATGCACAGGAAAGCCTCGCACACGACGATAAACGCTGAGACGTTGAGGATGAAGTTTGGGGCCAGATCATGGAAATCCAGGCCGTAGTAGAACATGAGTCCCTGGACGAATGGGTGGATCGGAAAGCCCAGTCCGCGGAGGAAGTGGGGAAGGAACACTACCCTCTCATGGGGCCTTGGGGTGGGGATGAGCTGCCCCTTTTTGGGAAGCCGGTACGTGATGTCGTTAGATAGGTATCCGGCCTTCCTCAGTTTTTTGATGTGTCCCTCCCTGACGGAGGAGACCATCCACTTGCCTCCCGCTCCGGACATGGCTGGAGAAGGTTGAGGTGGGGAGTGCGGACTTGGGCGCTGGAGCTCGAGTGCGCGAGAATGGATAAGCAAGGGAGGAAGAAAGCGTAGGTGAAAAGGTGGATCCTTATCCCCTTATATGGGTGGACGCAACTACGTGTCCCCACCAGCTTGGTAAAACTTGCTTATCTCCAAGCGTCGTAATCAATGGCGCGGTTGGGTTACCCACGCCCGTATTGATGAGAATCCCGGAATAAGGGGACACGATCTCTGCTTTAGCAAGACGTGCCAAGGAAACCGCCTCGCATGACGCACTGGGGTGGGATAATGAAACGACTCGGATAAAAGCTTGGCCGTGGCGTGTCACACTACGGAATACGTCAGCAAATTAGATTTGTGTAAATATTATTCTCTCTGTGGCAATATGGGGAAACTTATTTTGCAGAGCCGGACACTATCTTTGTGTTCAAAATCTTCTATGAAGTACTTGGAGGAGGAACCCGCCTTGCAATGCCGAAAACAATCTGCGCACCGGACTCGTCGTCATTGAAGCCTGGTTCAGGGGCTACTGAGGGAGTCCTGGATTAGGGGGTGTCCGGATGGCCAGACTATGCCTTCAGCCGGACTCCTGGACTATGAAGATACAAGATTGAAGACTTCGTCCCGTGTCCGGAAGGGACTTTCCTTGGCGTGGAAGGCAAGCTTGGCGATACGAATATGTAGATCTCCTACCATTGTAACCGACTTTGTGTAACCCTAACCCTCTCCGGTGTCTATATAAACCGGAGGGTTTTAGTCCGTAGGACAACATACACAACAACAATCATACCATAGGCTAGCTTCTAGGGTTTAGCCTCTCTGATCTCATGGTAGATCGACTCTTGTACTACCCATATCATCAATATTAATCAAGCAGGATGTAGGGTTTTACCTCCATCGAGAGGGCCCGAACCTGGGTAAAACTCCGTGTCCCTTGCCTCCTGTTACCATCCGGCCTAGACGCACAGTTCAGGACCCCCTACCCGAGATCCGCCGGTTTTGACACCGACAAACATCTTCATCAGCACCATCTCCTCTCAAAACCCTAGTTCATCTCTTGTATCCAATTCTTGTCTTCAAGTCCAGGATTGGTGCTAGTAGGTTGCTAGTAGTGTTAATTAGTCCTTGTAGTTGATGCTAGTTGGTTTATTGGACGGAAGATCATATGTTCAAATCCTATATGCATATTAATACCCCTCTGATTATGAACATGATTTTGCTTTGTGAGTAGTTACGTTTGTTCCTGAGGACATGGGAGAAGTCTTGCTATTAGTGTTGGGGAACGTAGCAGAATTTTAAAATTTTCTACGCATCACCAAGATCAATCTATGGAGTCATCTAGCAACAAGGGAGAGGGGAGTGCATCTACATACCCCTGTAGATCGCGCGTGGAAGCGTTCAAGAGAACGGGGTTGATGGAGTCGTACTCGTCATGATCCAAATCACCGATGACCTAGCGCCGAATGGACGGCACCTCCGCGTTCAACACACGTACAGTTGGGAAGATGTCTCCTCCAACTTGATCCAGCAAGGGGGAAGGAGAGGTTGATGAAGATCCAGCAGCACGACGGCGTGGTGGTGGAAGCAACGATGATCTCGGCGGGGCTTCGCGAAGCTCAGGGAGATGGAGGAGTGTCACGGGAGGGAGAGGGAGGCGCTAGGGCTAGGGTGCGGCTGCCCTCCCTCACCCCACTATATATAGGACCCCTAGGAGGCGCCGGCCCTAGGAGATTGAATCTCCAAGGGGGGCGGCGGCCAAGGGGGGTGGAGTGCCCCCCAAGCCAAGTGGGGCGCCCCCACCCCTAGGGTTTCCAACCCTAGGCGTAGGGGAGGCCCATGGGGGGCGCACCAGCCCATCTGGGGCTGGTTCCCCTCCCACTTCAGCCCATGGGGCCCTCCAGGATAGGTGGCCCCACCCGGTGGACCCTCGGGACCCTTCCGGTGGTCCCGGTACAATACCGATTACCCCAAAAACCTTCCCGATGGCCGAAACTTGACTTCCTATATATAAATCTTCACCTCCGGACCAATCCGGAGCTCCTCATGACGTCCGGGGTCTCATCCGGGACTCCTAACAACTTTCGGGTTACCATATACTAATATCTCAACAACCCTAGCGTCACCGAACCTTAAGTGTGTAGACCCTACGGGTTCGGGAGACAAGCAGACATGACCGAGACGACTCTCCGGTCAATAACTAACAGCGGGATCTGGATTCCCATGTTGGCTCCCACATGCTCCTCGATGATCTCATCGGATGAACCACGATGTCGAGGATTCGATCAATCCCGTATACAATTCCCTTTGTCAATCGGTACGTTACTTGCCCGAGACTCGATCGTCGGTATCCCGATACCTCGTTCAATCTCGTTACCGGCAAGTCACTTTACTCATACCGTAATGCATGATCCCGTGATCAACCACTTGGTCACATTGAGCTCATTATGATGATGCATTACCGAGTGGGCCCAGAGATACCTCTCCGTCATACGGAGTGACAAATCCCAGTCTCGATTCGTGCCAACCCAACAGACACTTTCGGAGATACCCGTAGTGTACCTTTACAGTCACCCAGTTACGTTGTGACATTTGGCACACACAAAGCACTCCTACGGTATTCGGGAGTTGCACAATCTCATGGTCTAAGGAAATCATACTTGACATTCGGAAAAGCTATAGCAAACGAACTACACGATCTTTGAGCTATGCTTAGGATTGGGTCTTGTCCATCACATCATTCTCCTAATGATGTGATCCCGTTATCAATGACATCCAATGTCCATAGTCAGGAAACCATGACTATCTCTTGATCGACGAGCTAGTCAACTAGAGGCTCACTAGGGACGTGTTGTGGTCTATGTATTCACACATGTATTACGATTTCCGGATAACACAATTATAACATGAACAATAGACAATTATCATGAACAAAGAAATATAATAATAACCATTTTATTATTGCCTCTAGGGCATATTTCCAACAATTAGTAGTCACGTGAATTTGGTATTCGTTCGATATTTTGATGAGATGTATGTTGTCTCTCCTCTGGTGGTGTTATGTGAACGTCGACTACATAACACTTCACCATTATTTGTGCCTAGAGGAAGGCATTGGGAAGTAATAAGTAGATGATGGGTTGCTAGAGTGACAGAAGCTTAAACCCTAATTTATGCGTTGCTTTGTAAGGGGATCCATATGTTTCATGCTATGGTTAGGTTTACCTTAATACTTTTGTTGTAGTTGTGGATGCTTGCAATAGAGGTTAATCATAACTGGGGTGCTTGTTCAAGTAAGGACAGTACCCAAGCACCGGTCCACCCACATACCAAATTATCAAAGTACCGAACGCGAATCGAAGTACCGCTTGACGATATTCCCATGTGTTCTCAGGAGCGCTTTTCTCTATATAAGAGTTTGTCCAGGCTTGTCCTTTGCTACAAAAAGGATTGGGCCACCTTGCTGCACTTTATTTACTTTTGTTACTTGTTGCTCGTTACAAATTATCCTATCACAAAACTATTTGTTACCACTTATTTCAGTACTTGTAGAGAATACCTTGCTGGAAACCGCTTATCATTTCCTTCTGCTCCTTGTTGGGTTCGACACTCTTACTTATCGAAAGGACTACGATAGATCCCCTGTACTTGTGGGTCATCAAAGACTAAGTTGAAAGATATTGTAAGCAATTGTGCGGACTAGGGTCATAATCTGAGGATTGTCCTCACTCCTACACAGAAGGGTTCTGTCCTTGATGCACCGCTCGGTGTGCCAACCCCTCTGGCGTCGTCTATGGATGTTGTGAACATCTGGTAGACACGTTCTGATGATTACCTGATAGTTTAGTGCGCCATGCTTTAATTAGAGTCGGGGCTCCAAAAGCGTTTTGAACGCCATGGGACATATGAGATGTTCCAAGAGCTGAAATTGGTATTTCAGGCTCATGCCCGTGTTGAGAGGTTTGAGACCTCTGACAAGACCTTTGCCTACAAGATGGAGGAGAATAGCTCAGCTAGTGACCATGTGCTCAGAATGTCTGGGTGCTTCAATCACTTGAATCAAGTGGGAGTTAATCTTCCAGATAAGAGAGTGATTGACAGAGTTCTCCAGTCACTATCACCAAGTTGCTAGAGCTTCATGATGAAGTATAACATGCAAGGGAAGATGATCCCGGAGCTGTTTGTCGTGCTTAAGGCCGTGAAGGTAGAAATCAAGAAGGAGCATCAAGTGTTGATGGTTAACAAGACCACTAAGGGTAGGGCAAGAAAGGAAACTTCATGAATGGCAAGCCAATTGCCGCTCCAGTGAAGAAACCCAAGAACCCAAACCCGAGACAACGTGCTTCTATTAGGGGAACGGTCACTGGTAGCAAAACTGCCCCCAAATACTTGGTAGATAAGAAGGCTATCAACTTCAACAAAAGTATATTTTATATATGTGTGTTATTAATGTGTACCTTACTAGTACTCCTAGTAGCACCTGGGTATTAGATACCGGTTCAGTTGCTAATATTGGTAACTCGAAACAAAAGCTACGGAATTAATGGAGACTAGCTAAGGGCGATGTCGGTGTCAAAACCGGCGGATATCGGGTAGGGGGTCCCGAACTGTGCGTCTAAGGCGGATGGTAACAGGAGGCAGGGGACACGATGTTTTACCCAGGTTCGGGCCCTCTTGATGGAGGTAAAACCCTACGTCCTGCTTGATTGTTCTTGATAAATATGAGTAGTACAAGAGTTGATCTACCACGAGATCGGAGAGGCTAAACCCTAGAAGCTAGCCTATGGTATGATTGTCTGTTGTCCTACGGACTAAAACCCTCCGGTTTATATAGACACCGGTGAAGAAAATATGCCCTAGAGGCAATAATAAAGTTATTATTTATTTCCTTATATCATGATAAATGTTTATTATTCATGCTAGAATTGTATTAACCGGAAACATAATACATGTGTGAATACATAGACAAACAGAGTGTCACTAGTATGCCTCTACTTGACTAGCTCGTTAATCAAAGATGGTTATGTTTCCTAACCATAGACAAAAGAGTTGTTATTTGATTAATGAGGTCACATCATTAGTTGAATGATCTGATTGACATGACCCATTCCATTAGCTTAGCACCCGATCGTTTAGTATGTTGCTATTGCTTTCTTCATGACTTATACATGTTCCTATGACTATGAGATTATGCAACTCCCATTTACCGGAGGAACACTTTGGGTACTACCAAACATCACAACGTAACTGGTTGATTATAAAGGAGTACTACAGGTGTCTCCAAAAGTAGATGTTTGGTTGGCGTATTTCGAGATTAGGATTTGTCACTCCGATTGTCGGAGAGGTATCTCTGGGCCCTCTCGGTAATACACATCACATAAGCCTTGCAAGCATTATGACTAATGAGTTAGTTGTGAGATGATGTATTACGGAACGAGTAAAGAGACTTGCCGGTAACGAGATTGAACTAGGTATTGGATACCGACGATCGAATCTCGGGCAAGTAACATGCCAATGACAAAGGGAACAACGTATGTTGTTATGCGGTCTGACCGATAAAGATCTTCGTAGAATAGGTAGGAGCCAATATGGGCATCCAGGTCCCGCTATTGGTTATTGACCGGAGACGTGTCTCGGTCATGTCTACATTGTTCTCGAACCGTAGGGTCCGCACGCTTAAGGTTTCGATGACAGTTATATTATGAGTTTATGAGTTTTGATGTACCGAAGGAGTTCGGAGTCCCAGATGAGATCGGGGACATGACGAGGAGTCTCGAAATGGTCGAGACGTAAAGATCGATATATTGGACGACTATATTCGGACTTCGGAAAGGTTCCGAGTGATTCGGATATTTTTCGGAGTACCGGAGAGTTACGGGAATTCGCCGGGGAGTATATGGGCCTTATTGGGCCATACGGGAATAGAGGAGAGAGGCCAAAAGGAAGGAGGCCTGCGCCTCCCCTCTGGTCCTAATTGGACAAGGGGCGCAGCCCCCTTTTCCTTATTCCTCTCCACCTCTTTCCCCTTCTCCTACTCCAACAAGGAAGGAGGGAGTCCTACTCCCGATGGGAGTAGGACTCCCCTTGGCGCGCCTCCTCCTAGGCCGGCCGGCCCCTCCCCCTTGCTCCTTTATATACAGAGGCAGGGGGCACCCCATGACACACAAGTTGATCCTTGGTGATCGTTCCTTAGCCGTGTGCGGTGCCCCCTGCCACCAAATTCCACCTCGATCATATTGTTGCAATGCTTAGGCGAAGCCCTGCGTCAGTAGTACATCAAGATCGTCACCACGCCGTCGTGCTGACGGAACTCTTCCTCGACACTTTGTTGGATCGGAGCCCGAGGATCGTCATCGAGCTGTACGTGTGCTAAGAACTCGGAGGTGCCGGAGTAACGGTGCTTGGATCGGTCGGATCGGGAAGAAGACGTACGACTACTTCCTCTACGTTGTGTGGTCGCTTCCGCAGTCGGTCTGCGTTGGTACGTAGACAACACTCTCCCCTCTCGTTGCTATGCATCACCATGATCTTGCGTGTGCGTAGGAAAAATTTTGAAATTACTACGTTCCCCAACAACCGGAGGGGGCTAGGGTTACACAATGTCGGTTACAAAGGAGGAGATATACATATCCGTATTGCCTAGCTTGCCTCCCATGCCAAGTAGAGTCCCATCCGGACATGGGACGAAGTCTTCAATCTTGTATCTTCATGGTCCAACAGTCCGGCCAAAGGATATAATTCGGATGTCCGGATACCCCCTAATCCAGGACTCCCTCGGTAGCCCCCAAACCAGGCTTCAATGATGATGAGTCCAGCGCGCAGTGTTGTCTTCGGCATTGCAAGGCGGGTTCTTCTCCAAATTTCGAACGTTTGTTAAGCAGTGTTCGGTCCCATAAATGTTGAGCCTCTTGGCTTCTGCGCCCAATAAGGGCTATCTTCCACGCGTCGAATGAATGCGAGGCGCCATGGCGTTTTTACATTCCCCCCTAGCCAGATAAATAAATTGTCTATTAAAGGGATGGGGATTCTTAGATCCAATCCATACCATCCTCCCCCAGCGAGAATCCATAAGAGCGCGCTTCGGAAAGATCCACTCCAGCATGGCCGACCTCCGCAGCTCCTCCTCCGCCCTCGTAGCCCTATGACCGGTGATTGGGAGAGGTGTTCAGTCCCACACAGTCGATTAGTGGAACTGCAGACTAAGGGATTTCTCCCTCCAGCGTATATGGTGCCCGTCCGAGCCGGGCTCGCCACCTATAATGGCGGGGAGCAAGCAGAGAGCTTACCCAGCCCCTCTACGGGGGAGCGGGTATGCCTTGTTCCTTATTTATTGAGGGGACTCGGATTTTAGATTCATCCGTTCCTCCGCGGGCTCCTAGAGTTTTACGGCCTCCAACTGCATAATTTCACCCCTGCTTCCATTTTACACATCGTCGGCCATGTTGCCCTCTGTGAGTTATTCATGGGCTGCGAGGCTCATTTCAAGCTGTGGAAAAGGTTATTTTGCCTCGTCCCTCGCACATAGAACGGGTCGCTTTATCAAGTGGGCGGAGCCGAAATATGGCGCATCGCCGAAACCGGATACTTGTCTGGTACTCCAAAGAAGACATCCGAAGACTAGCCTTTAGAATGGTTTTATATGGAGGACGTCCCCCTTCCGGACCCTGTTTGGCGGGGTCTTCCTGAGTTCAGCAATGCTCCTCTGAAGAAACGCCGAAGTTGGCGCCCACGGAGCCCCCAGGCGGAAGACAACGGAGAAGTCCTTTACCTAATGAACCGGATTAAAGCGCTGGCTCAATCAGGATTGACAGTAATCGAGGTTATGTCAATATGCATAATGCGGGGAGTGCAACCACTTCAATATCGAGGGCACCCCTTGTGGTGTTTTAACGGGGAAGATGACTCCACCCGTTGCGGGCGTAAGGGTCCGGACAACGTTGCCGCCGCTTTAGCAAAAAATTTGTCCGAATTGTTCAAGGGAGAGGAAGAGGAGTTCATCCGTATCAAGCTACGGGATGGATTCTCCATGTACAACCCTCCAAGGTGGGTGAGTTACATCTCCTTACTCCCATTCTTCCCGCATTCTTTGTCGTAGGTACTCACCTTGCCATTTTGCGGCAGGAACTGCGAAAAGCCATAAGGGAGGTCAGCAGCCCATCTCCACAACCAGAGGACCCTGACCGGGCCCTCGGTCCCGGACTCGAAGAAGATCCGAACATATTCGTGGAGCTGATAGACCGGCAGTTCTATCAATTAAGCTGTGATGACGCCATGGTGGCCATTAGGGCCGACTATCCCGGACTACTTCCTGCGTCGCACATAAGAAAAAACAAAAATCCCAACTCCAAAAACTAGGATCCCCTATTAGACACTTCACTTACCATATACATATGGTGTTTTACAGGGAAGGCATTCGGGACGCCATGCCGAACCCGCAGCAACTCGCCAACAAGAGGCACCGAGGCCGGGCAGGCCAAAAAGGAAGGCGGTCAGGACGGAGACACCGGCGCAGAGGTATGACAGAAACCCCGCTCCGTGGTTGTCGTCTTTCTTGAAATGTAATGGCATCCATGTTTCTTTAATAGAAAAAACGCTCACCGGAATATGTCCGGTGAGGCTGCCGATCACGCTTCCACCAGTCGGGCTCCAGGACCAGACATAGAGGCGGAAGCCGACATGGGGCGGACGCGGGATACTCCTCCTACAGAGGATGCGGATAGGCTATCTGCTACAAATTCAGAAGTGGAGAGCGCCATGAATCATAGGCATCGCCGGGCCGTACTCCGCGATGCTTGCTTCTCACCAGAGGCATTTGATGCCTTCAATTCTGGAGAGGCGTACCTCCGTGCTGCTCAAAATGGTCTAGCCAGAGCCACGGACCAGTATGTAAAGGATGTACGAGTAAGCAAATCTGACGATTATATGTATCAGTAGCCCCTGAGACTTGAAACAGTTAGCAGAATTGATTTAAGGATCATCTTATTGTGCAGGTTCTTACAGAGAAGAATAGTCGACTATCACAAGAGCTGGAGGAATGCAAGACCCAACTTCGGGCCGCTGTTGCCGCATTGAAGGAACCTAAAAAGTCCCCACCTGGTACCATTTCTTTCAAAGAATGATAGGTACCATATAGCGTGTGGCACGACTGTAGATCTAATAATAGATGTTGCAGATGAATCCGGAGAGAATCTGGAGGAGCAGCACGCCGTACGACAGCTAAAGGCTGGCAAACGCGTGCTAACTGAGGTCAGGCGGGAGAAAAACAATCTTCAAGATGTCAATACCAAGCTGAGCGTGGAACTGAAAGATGTTCAAGCACAGCTTGCGTACTCCGAGAAGGAGAATAAGTGGCTTCGACATGGCCTATTCAGTAAGTGCTTGAACGAACCCTTAATAAAGGGAACGGCGGAGAAGCCGGCTAACAGAGTTATGTCTGCAGGTATGCTGACGGGTCACCCCGCGGAGGAGATGCCCGGGTCTGCGGGTGATCTTCTATCCGAGCTCTCACAACTGCACGAACAAGTTCGGCAGGTGATGCAAGGTATTGCCCAGGCCTTGTGGCCATCCGTCTCCCTGCCAGAAGGCATTGGAGAGCTTGTGGAGAAGCTCAAGGGAGCACGGCGGCGCTTCTGATTATGGAAGATATCTGCCTACCGTCAAGGTGCCAGGGAAGCCTGGGCCATGGTGAAGACGCGGTATACCAAGGCTGACCCAAATCACATGGCCGAGGTCGGACCTGTGGGGCCCGACGAGAAAGAGATCCCCGTTAGCTTAGTCTGCGGGCAAGTAGAATTAGCCGCAAAGTATTCCCAACAGGATTGTAGGCTAGACCGCCTGTTGAATGGTATAGAAGAGGAATTTAGTCAGTATACATGACTATGTAATTAAGGTGACATGTATAATGCCTTCTAGCCGGATTGTAGATCATTTGTAATGGCGGACCTTTTCGCTTCAACCTCGGGACCCGATAGTCCAGAGTGTATCCGAATACCCGCTCAGTTATATAAGAACCGGGGTATGTGTGGAGACCAGGCGTAGGGGTCATTAGTGCTTGAACAGACAAGTGCCCAACTAGTTATGTTATATTACATGGGTAGTAAGGGCATCTCCAGCCGCGCCCCCAGGAAGGCCTCCCCAGGCGTTTTTTTCGCGCCGGCGCCGAAAAAACGGCCCAGTCGCGCCCCCAGGAGCCCGATTTTCGCTGGCTTGGGGCGAAAACAGCGCCGGCGGACCCAGGCCGAACCCGGCGCGCTGGGGGGCGCCCGGGGGCGCCGGGGCGAACTGTTTTGGCGCGAAACAGCCGTGGGCCCGCCGCGTCAGCGACTCTACCCTCTTCTCGCCCCTTCGTCATCCTCATCGCCTCGTTTCCCGCGGCGAATCAATGCCAAAGCTGCCGCGCTGCCGCGCCGGTCAGCCTGCGCCATTGATGCTCATGGGCGGCGCAGTGAAGGCCGGATGACGCGCGTCCCTCGCCCTCCCTCGCCCGCCACGCGTGCTCACGGCGGCTCGCACACGGGACGCCGCCTCAGGCTATATAAGACGCGCCCCAGCGCACTCGGCGACTCATGCTCTCTCGCCGTCGTCATTCCTCCCTCTCCTCTCTCGCCGTCGTCGTTCCTCCCTCTCCTCTCTCTCGCCGTCTCCAGAACCCATGGCCGAGCGCTTCCCAGGCGACGGCGCGGCGGCGAACGGCTTCGGCCGCCGCCATCTCCATGAGAACGAGGCTCGCCTCCTTTTCGAGGCCGAGTACCCGGTCCCGCCGGACATGCGGCTGCCCGGGGCTTGGAAGATCAGCGTCGGTGGCATGCCGGTGCCACCACCACCCACCGGGGCGGCGCGGCGTGCGGAGATCGCACGCATCCGCGCGTCCCTGCCACGGGCGGCGAGGGAGGGGCCACGGTACGTCCCCGACAGCCCGCTCTGGGAACCCTACTTCCGCCGTCGTCATGCCGAGCAGCTCGAGGCCACCAACGGCGTCGTGCCCTCCGGCAGGCTCAACTCCAATGGCCGGCGCCGGTGGTGGGGCGTGCCCGGGCGCATGTTGGAGGCCGTCCTCAAGTACATCGAGGGCGGCAACACGCCGCGCCTCGAGTACCCCGCTCCCCCGTCCTTCTCACGCCGCCGGGGAAGCTCCTGGACCCCGAGGCGCATGGAGACCGGGGGTCCTCCTCATCGTCCGGCGGCTCGCCCTGCCTCCGCCCCGTCAAGCCGGAGCCCCAGGGCACGCCAGTCAGTGCCCGCACGCGCAGCTCCGGCGTCCGCATCAGCGCCAACGCCTCCCCACCCACCGGCCGCTTCGTCCTCGTCGAGCCCAAGCCGAAGCCCGGCCTCCTCGCGGAGTATGAGGAGATAGCCCGGCGCGGCATCTCCGACGAGGATGCCCTACGGTGGGCGCGGGACGACTACCTCCACGACGAGATGGTCCGGCAGCGCCGGGCCCTGGAGGAGATCGCCGCCCGCAAGCGTGGGTGCAAGGACGAGCACGGCGTCGTGGTCCTCGACAGCGACGACAACGACGACGCCCCCGGACCGTCCAACCCGCCGCGCCAACCGGGGGAGGGATGCAGCAGGGACGGCGGAGGCGCAGGCGGGGGCGGCGACGACGACGACAACGACGGCAGTGACTACACGCGGTTCTACAGCCTCCTCGGCATGTAAACCGCGTGGGCGGGCGGCGAGGCGGGCGGTGAGGGAGACGGCGGGGGTAGCCCGCGGAAGTTTTTTTCTTTTTTGTAAAATATGTTTAAGTTTGAACGAACTCGCCGATGTTTGCGTTAAATTTCAGTCATGTTTGCGCCATATTTGAATTTTTTAAAAACACATGCGCGCCACGACTGTGGGGGCATCACGCCCCCAGTGCGCGGTTTTGCGCCGGCGCGCCCCCAGGGGGCGATTTTTTGCCCCTCCTGGGGGGCCAATGGCTGGAGATGCCCTAAGAAACATCTTCCAGGGAGAATAGTTCCGTTAAGGGTTCCTTTCCCTGGGTACGCATGCCCTAAAGTGCATGTCCGGACTGCGAGAGGAAACGCAGGAAAAACATCTGGGGGCACATATGGAAAATAAATAAAAATCATCTTTTGTTCACCGACCGAATTTTCCCTTAAGAACGCTAGCTTTCGGCTTCACCCAGTTTGAGGTACACATCCGGCTGACCCGGCAGTAACAATCACAGAGGTGCTCCCCTTATGCCCTAGCCGAATTAACGGGAATGTAGGGCATAAATACAAGAGCCAGGCAACCCAGCTTGGCCAAAACTTAAGTCATATTGATGCATATAATGGAGAAGAAAAGGTACATGCGGAAGAATAACACATGTGCTGGGTATGAAGCCTAGATAGATAATTAAGCTTCTGTGTAAGAAGCCCCCAAGTATAATGAGCGCGGTTAGCACATCTATAGTGTGCCAGCGAGGCACAAGTTGGCCCTTGAAGGCCTTGAGAAAGAATAAAAGAAAGAAAGAGAAAGAAGACAGATAATATATATTCAAAAAATGGACAGAGGAAGGAGACAAACATAGAGTCCGGCGCTAGGCGTAGAATCTTCGGAGCCTGGTTGCGTTCCATGGGTTGGGCTCAAGTCGATTATTCGATGCATCCCGCAGACGGTACGCTCCACCGGTCAGAACTTGGTCAATAATGAAGGGACCTTCCCATTTGGGCTCGAGCTTGGACTTTTTCTTCTCCGGCAGGCGTAGAACTAACTCGCCAACATTATAAGTTTTGGCTCGTACTTCTCTACTTTCGTACCTGCGAGCCTGTTGCTGATAAAATGCGAAACGGGCTTTTGCCACGTCGCGCTCCTCTTCCAGGGTGTCCAGACTGTCCTGCCGATCGAGCTCGGCTTCTCTTTCTTCATACATGCGCACACGAGGTGAGTCATGAATTATGTCGCAGGGCAGGACTGCCTCTGCGTCGTACACCATAAAGAAGGGTGTATATCCGGTTCTGCAATTCGGCATGGTCTGCAGCCCCTAGAGTACGGAGTCGAGCTCCTCTACCCAGTGCGTGTTAGACTCCGTTAAGGACCGCACTAATCTGGGTTTAATGCCGCTCATGATAAGACCATTTGCTCGCTCAACTTGGCCGTTGGTTTGTGGGTGATAGATGGAAGCGTAATCGAGCTTGACACCCATGTTGCTGCACCAGAGTTTTACCTCGTCGGCCGTGAAGTTCGTGCCGTTGTCAGTGATGATGCTGTGGGGGACGCCATAACGGTGTACAACCCCGGATATGAAGTCTATCACCGGTCTGGATTCGGCTATTTTAACAGGTTTGGCTTCTATCCATTTGGTGAATTTATCCACCATGACCAGTAAGTATTTTTTCTTATGGGTTCCCCCCTTAAGGGGTCCGACCATGTCAAGCCCCCAGACCGCGAAGGGCCAGGTAATGGGGATTGTTTGGAGGGCGGTGGGTGGCATATGGCTTTGGTTTGCAAAAAGCTGGCAACCGGCGCAGCGTTGGACCAAGTCCTGTACATCTGCCCGGGCCGTCGGCCAATAAAAACATGTACGGAAGGCCTTGCTTACAAGGACCCGGGCTGCGGCGTGGTGGCCGCCGAGTCCGGCGTGAATTTTTGCCAAAAGCTTCCGCCCTTCCTCTTCGGAGATGCACCTTTGAAGGACTCCGGTAGTGCTTTTCTTATATATCTCTCCCTCATGGACCTTGTAGGCTTTAGATCGCCGCACTATGCAGCGTGCCTCATTTTGGTCCTCGGGAAGTTCCTGCCTAGTTAGGTAGGCCAGGAATGGTTCTGTCCACGGGGCGATGACGGCCATTATTACGTGGGCTGAAGGTGTTATTTCGGTGGCAGAGCCTCCGATTATGTCAGAGTGTTCGGTATCGGGCGTTTTGGCCGGGTCCGGACTATTGTTACCGGTGACCCCTTCCCATACCACCGATGGCTTAAACAACCTCTCCAAAAAGATGTTGGGGGCCACATCGCATTTTGCGCCGATGCGGGCGAGGATATCCGCCGCCTGATTGTTTTCCCGAGCCACATGGTGAAATTCGAGCCCCTCGAACCGAGCTGACATCTTTAGGACGACGTTTCGATAGGCCGGCATCTTCGGATCCTTGGCGTCAAAGTCTCCATTTATTTGGGATATTGCGAGGTTTGAATCCCCACGCACCTCCAGGCGTTGAATGCCCATGGAGACTGCCATCCGAAGACCATGCAACAGAGCTTCGTATTCGGCTGCGTTGTTGGAGTCTGTATATAGTATCTACAGTACGCACTGAACGGTATCTCCGATTGGGGACGTCAGGACGACACCAGCCCCTAGACCAGCCAACATTTTAGAGCCGTCGAAGTTCATGATCCAATTGGAGTATGCGTCGTACTCTCTAGGGAGTTTGGCTTCCGTCTATTCGGCGACAAAGTCGGCCAATACTTGTGATTTAATGGCTCACCGAGGTTTGTATGTTATGTCGAATGGGAGGAGCTCAATGGCCCATTTGGCAATCCGGCCCATAGCGTCGCGGTTGTTTATAATATCATTAAGTGGCACTTCCGAGGCTACTGTAATCGAACACTCTTGAAAGTAGTGTCGCGGCTTCCGGGATGCCATGAATACTGCATAGGCTATCTTTTGATAATGTGGGTAGGACAGTGGATACATAGTATACCGGCTTTTGAAGAGGGAATTTATGTCCGTCAGCTTCTCGTTCAACGACGAGCAATGCGCTTACAACTTGATGAGTTGCCGCAATGTACAATAGCATTGGTTCGCCGATGTTTTTGGCACGGCCAGGATTGGATTGGTTGCCAGTATGGCTTTTATTTCTTCCAATCCAGCTGTGGCGCCGTCTGTCCACTCAAAGTGTTCGGTGCACCGAAGGAGGCGATAAAGGGGTAATGCATTTTCTCCTAAGCGGGAGATAAAGCGGCTTAGAGCCGCCACACATCCACTTAATTTCTGGATTTGTTTGAGGTCTATTGGGGTAGCCAACTGTGACGAAGCTCGAATTTTGGCCGGATTAGCTTCAATTCCTCTACTGGAGACAATGAAACCCATGAGCTTTCCGGCTGGCACGCCGAAAATGCATTTTTTTCCGGATTGAGCTTGATGTCGTATGTTCGGAGGTTGTCGAATGTGAGCCTGATGTCTACTACACAACCTTCTTCTTGTAGACGTTGTTGGGCCTCCAAGTGCAGAGGTTTGTAGGACAGTAGCAAATTTCTCTCAAGTGGATGACCTAGGGTTTATCAATCCGTAGGAGGCGTAGGATGAAGATGGTCTCTCTCAAGCAACCCTGCAACCAAATAACAAAGAGTCTCTTGTGTCCCCAACACACCCAATACAATGGTAAATTGTATAGGTGCACTAGTTCGGCGAAGAGATGGTGATACAAGTGGTATATGGATAGTAGATAATAGTTTTTGTAATCTGAAATAATAAAAACAGCAAGGTAGCAAGTGATAAAAGAGAGCGTAAACGGTATTGCAATGATAGGAAATAAGGCCTAGGGTTCATACTTTCGCTAGTGTAAGTTCCCTCAACAATACTACCATAATTGGATCACATAACTATCCCTCAACATGCAACAAAGAGTCACTCCAAAGTCACTAATAGCGGATAACGAACGAAGAGATTATGGTAGGGTATGAAACCACCTCAAAGTTATTCTTTCCAATCAATCCATTGGGCTATTCCTATAAGTGTCACAAACAGCCCTAGAGTTCGTACTAGAATAACACCTTAAGACACAAATCAACCAAAACCCTAATGTCACCTAGATACTCCAATGTCACCTCAAGTATCCGTGGGTATGATTATATGATATGCATCACACAATCTCAGATTCATCTATTCAACCAACACAAAGGACCTCAAAGAGTGCCCCAAAGTTTCTACCGAAGAATCACGACGAAAACTGTGCCAACCCCTATGCATAGGTTCCCAATGTCACGAAACCCGCAATTTTATCACCTTAACATACATCAAGTGGCACGTGGTATCCCCTTGTCACCACAGATATCCACGGCAAGACATACATCAAGTGTTCTCAAATCTTTAAAGACTCAATATGATAAGATAACTTCAAAGGGGAAACTCAATTCATTACAAGAGAGAAGAGGGGGAGGAGAAACATAAGATCCAACTATAATAGCAAAGCTCGCGATACATCAAGATCGTATCATCTTAAGAACACGAGAGAGAGAGAGAGAGAGCGAGAGAGATCAAACACATAGCTACTCGTACATACCCTCAGCCCCGAGGGAGAACTACTCCCTCCTCATCATGGAGAGCACCGGGATGATGAAGATGGCCACCGAAGAGGGATTCCCCCTCCGGCAGGGTGCCGGAATGGGTCTAGATTGGCTTTTGGTGGCTACGGAGGCTTCTGGCAGCGGAACTCCCGATCTATTGTGCGTTCTGGAAGTTTTAGGGTATATGGAGTTATATAGGCAGAAGAAGCACGTCAGGGGAGCCACGGGGGGCCCCACGAGATAGGGGCGCGCCCTAGGGGGCGCCCCCCACCCTCGTGGGCAGCTCCCGTATCTTCTGACGTGGGGTCCAAGTCCATCAGGTGTGTTTCCTTCCAAAAATAACTTCTCCAGTTGATTTCGTTCCGTTTCGACTCCGTCTGATATTCCTTTTCTTCAAAACACTAAATAGGCATAAAACAGCAAATCTGGGCTGGGCCTCTGGTTAATAGGTTAGTCCCAAAAGTAATATAAAAGTGGAAAATAAAGCCCAATATTGCCCAAAACAGTAGATAATATAGCATGGAGCAATCAAAAATTATAGATACGTTGGATACGTATCAAGCATCCCCAAGCTTAATTCCTGCTCGTCCTCAAGTAGGTAAATGATAAAAAAAGAATTTTTGAAGTGGAATGCTAGTTGGCATAATTTCAATGTAATTCTTCTTAATTGTGGTATGAATACTCAGATCCATAAGATTCAAGACAAAAGTTCAATATTGACATAGAAATAATAATACTTCAAGCATACTAACAAAGCAATCATGTCTTCTCAAAATAACATGGCCGAAGAAGGTTATCCCTACAAAATCATATAGTCTGGCTATGCTCCATCTACACCACACAAAATATTTAAATCATGCACAACCCCGATGACAAGCCAAGCAATTGTTTCATAGTTTTGATGTTCTCAAACTTTTTCAATCTTCACGCAATATATGAGCGTGAGCCATGGACATAGCACTATAGGTGGAATAGAATGGTGGTTGTGGAGAAGACAAAAAGGGAGAAGATAGTCTCACATCAACTAGGCGTATCAACAGGCTATGGAGATGTCCATCAATAGATATCAATGTGAGTGAGTAGGGATTGCCATGCAATGGATGCACTAGAGCTATAAATGTATGAAAGCTCAAAAAGAAACTAAGTGGGTGTGCATCCAACTTGCTTGCTCATGAAGACCTAGGGCATTTTGAGGAAGCCTATCATTGGAATATACAGGCCAAGTTCTATAATGAAAAATTCCCACTAGTATATGAAAATGACAACATAGGAGACTCTCTATCATGAATATCATGGTGCTACTTTGAAGCACAAGTGTGGTAAAAGGATAGTAGCATTGTCCCTTTTTTTATTTGGCCCCCTTTTTTGGCCTCTCCTTTTTTTATTTGGCCTTTCTTTTTTTGGCATTTCTCTTTTTTTATCTGGGACAATGCTCTATTGAATGATGATCATCACTCTTCTATTTATTTACAACTCAATGATACAACTCGATACTAGAACAAAGTATGACTCTATATGAATGCCTCCGGCGGTGTACCGGGATGTGCAATGATGCATGAGTGACATGTATGAAAGAATTATGAACGGTGGCTTTGCCACAAATACAATGTCAACTACATGATCATGCATAGCAATATGACAATGATGAAGCGTGTCATAATAACGGAACGGTGGAAAGTTGCATGGCAATATATCTCGGAATGGCTATGGAAATGCCATAATAGGTAGGTATGGTGGCTGTTTTGAGGAAGGTATATGGTGGGATTATGGTACCGGCGAAAGTTGTGCGGTACTAGAGAGGCTAGCAATGGTGGAAGGGTGAGAGTGCGTATAATCCATGGACTCAACATTAGTCATAAAGAACTCACATACTTATTGCAAAAATCTATTAGTTATCGAAACAAAGTACTACGCACATGCTCCTAGGGGGATAGATTGGTAGGAAAAGACCATCGCTCGTCCCCGACCGCCACTCATAAGGAAGACAATCAATAAATAAATCATGCTCCGACTTCATCACATAACGGTTCACCATACGTGCATGCTACGGGAATCACAAACTTCAACACAAGTATTTCTCAAATTCATAACCACTCAACTAGCATGACTCTAATATCACCATCTCCATATCTCAAAACAATTATCAAGTATCAAACTTCTCATAGTATTCAACACACTCATAAGAGAATTTTATTATTCTTGAATACCTAGCATATTAGGATTTCAAGCAAATTACCATGCTATCAAGACTCTCAAAATAATCTAAGTGAAGCATGAGAGATCAATAGTTTCTATAAAACAAATCCACCACCGTGCTCTAAAAGATATAAGTGAAGTACTAGAGCAAATGACAAACTACTCCGAAAGATATAAGTAAAGATCAATGAGTAGTAGAATAATTATGCAACTATGTGAAGACTCTCTAACATTTAATAATTTCAGATCTTGGTAGTCTATTCAAACAGAAAGCAAAGCAAAATAAAATGACTTCTAAGAATAGCAAACATCATGTGAAGAAGCAAAAACTTAGGATCAACCGATACTAACAGATAGTTGTTGAAGAAGAAAGGTGGGATGCCAACCGGGGCATCCCCAAGCTTAGATGCTTGATACTTCTTGAAATATTATCTTGGGATGCCTTGGGCATCCCCAAGCTTGAGCTTTTGTGTCTCCTTAATTCCTCTCATATCACGGTCTCCCTAAATCTCAAAAGCTTCATCCACACAAAACTCAACAAGGACTCGTGAGATAAGTTAGTATAAACCATTGCAAAAACCTTATCATACTCTACTGTAGCGAACCACTAAAATTATTATTCAACATTGCATACTAAATGCCTCTGCATATTTAATAGTCCTATCCTCAAATAGAATCATTAAAGAAGCAAACATATGCAAACATAACAGCAATCTGCCTAAACAGGATAGTCTGTAAAGAATGCAGCAACATCCATACTTCCCTAGCTCCAAAAATTATGAAAGAAAATTCCCACTGTATTAAATTTATCATAGCTTAATATGCAAAGGGTTTCAACATTTTATCACATTCTGACTTTTCTAGGGAATTATTGCAACAACGGTAAACTTTCTGTTTTCAAACAGCAACATGTGGACTTCTCAAATAGGCATAGTAAAGGCTATCAATGCCACTTTTATTGAAATAAAATATGCAAAACATTGTTCTAAATAACAGAAAGCAAATTCTAACAAAATAAATTGATACTCCAAGAAAAACACATATCATGTGGTGAATAAAAATATAGCTCCAAGTAAAGTTACCGATGAACGAAGACGAAAGAGGGGATGCCTTCCGGGGCATCCCCAAGCTTAGGCTCTTGGTTATCCTTGAATATTACCTTGGAGTGCCTCGGGCATCCCCAAGCTTAGGCTCTTGCCACTCCTTATTCCATAGTCCATCGAATCCTTACCCAAAACTTGAAAACTTCACAACACAAAACTTAAAGTAGAAAACTCGTGAGCTCCGTTAGTATAAGAAAATAAATCACCACTTCAAGGTACTGTAATGAACTCATTCTTTATTTATATTGGTGTTAAAACTACTGTATTCCAACTTATCTATGCTTTATAAACTATTTTACTAGCCATAGATTCATCAAAATAAGCAAACAACACAATGAAAACAGAATCTGTCAAAAACAGAACAGTCTGTAGTAATCTGGATCCAAAGTATACTTCTGGAACTCATAAAATTCTCAAATAAATTTCTGGAGCTGAAGAATTTATCTATTAATCATCTGCAAAAATAATTAACTAAATATCACTCTCCAAATAAAAATGTCAGCAATTCTCGTGAGCACTAAAGTTTCTGTTTTTGACAGCATGATCAACAAGACTTTCCCCAAGTCTTCCCAAAGGTTCTACTTGGCACAAACACTAATTAAACACATAGAACCACATCTAAATAGAGGCTAGATGAATTATTTATTACTAAACAGAAGCAAAAAGCAAGGAATAAAAATAAAATTGGGTTGCCTCGCAACAAGCGCTATTGTTTTAACGCCCCTAGCTAGGCATGATGATTTCAACGATGCTCACATAAAAGATAAGAATTGAAACATAAAGAGAGCATCATGAAGAATATAACTAGAACATTTAAGTCTAACATACTTCCTATGCATAGGGATTTTGTGAGCAAACAACTTGTGGGAACAAGGATCAACTTGCATAGGAAGGTAAAACAAGCATAACTTCAAAATTTTAAGCACATAGAGAGGAAACTTGATATTATTGCAATTCCTACAAGCATATATTCCTCCCTCATAATAATTTTTAGTAGCATCATGAATTAATTCAAATATATAACTATCACCTAAAGCATTATTTTCATGATCTACAAGCGTATAATTTTTATTACTCTCCACATAAGCAAACTTCTTCTCATGAATAGTAGTGAGAGCAAACTCAACCAAATAACTATCATGTGATTGAGAATTAAGATCAAGATGACAAGTTTCATGGTTATCATTATTCTTTAAAGCACACGTGTCATCGCAATAATCATCATAGATAGGAGGCATGCTTTCATCATAATAAATTTGCTCATCAAAGCTTGGGGGACAGAAAATATCATCTTCATCAAACATAGCTTCCCCAAACTTGTGGCTTTGCATATCATTAGCATCATGGATATTCAAGGAATTCATACTAACAACATTGAAATCATGTTCATCATTCAAATATTTAGTGCCAAACATTTTATAGATTTCTTCTTCTAGCACTTGAGCACAATTATCCTTTCCATCATACTCACGAAAGATATTAAAAAGGTGAAGCGTATGAGACAAACTCAATTCCATTTTTTTATAGTTTTCTTTTATAAACTAAACTAGTGATAAAACAAGAAACTAAAAGACTCGATTGCAAGATCTAAAGATATACCTTCAAGCGCTAACCTCCCCGGCAACGGCGCCAGAAAAGAGCTTGATGTCTACTACACAACCTTCTTCTTGTAGACGTTGTTGGGCCTCCAAGTGCAGAGGTTTGTAGGACAGTAGCAAATTTCCCTCAAGTGGATGACCTAAGGTTTATCAATCCGTAGGAGGCGTAGGATGAAGATGGTCTCTCTCAAGCAACCCTGCAACCAAATAACAAAGAGTCTCTTGTGTCCCCAACACACCCAATACAATGGTAAATTGTATAGGTGCACTAGTTCGGCAAAGAGATGGTGATACAAGTGGTATATGGATAGTAGATAGTAGTTTTTGTAATCTGAAATAATAAAAACAGCAAGGTAGCAAGTGATAAAAGTGAGCGTAAACGGTATTGCAATGATAGGAAATAAGGCCTAGGGTTCATACTTTCGCTAGTGTAAGTTCCCTCAACAATACTAACATAATTGGATCACATAACTATCCCTCAACATGCAACAAAGAGTCACTCCAAAGTCACTAATATCGGAGAACGAATGAAGAGATTATGGTAGGGTACGAAACCACCTCAAAGTTATTCTTTCCAATCAATCCATTGGGCTATTCCTATAAGTGTCACAAACAGCCCTAGAGTTCATACTAGAATAACACCTTAAGACACAAATCAACCAAAACCCTAATGTCACCTAGATACTCCAATGTCACCTCAAGTATCCGTGGGTATGATTATACGATATGCATCACACAATCTCAGATTCATCTATTCAACCAACAGAAAGGACCTCAAAGAGTGCCCCAAAGTTTCTACCGGAGAATCACGACGAAAACGTGTGCCAACCCCTATGCATAGGTTCCCAATGTCACGAAACTCGCAAGTTGATCACCTTAACATACATCAAGTGGCACGTACGTGATATCCCATTGTCACCACAGATATCCACGGCAAGACATACATCAAGTGTTCTCAAATCTTTAAAGACTCAATCCGATAAGATAACTTCAAAGGGGAAACTCAATTCATTACAAGAGAGAAGAGGGGGAGGAGAAACATAAGATCCAACTATAATAGCAAAGCTCGCTATACATCAAGATCGTATCATCTCAAGAACACGAGAGAAAGAGAGATAGAGAGAGAGAGAGAGAGAGATCAAACGCATAGCTACTGGTACATACCCTCAGCCCCGAGGGAGAACTACTCCCTCCTCGTCATGGAGAGCACCGGGATGATGAAGATGGCCACCGGAGAGGGATTCCCCCCTCCGGCAGGGTGCCGGAACGGGTCTAGATTGGCTTTTGGTGGCTACGGAAGCTTCTGGCGGCGGAACTCCCGATCTATTGTGCGTTCTGGAAGTTTTAGGGTATATGGAGTTATATAGGCAGAAGAAGCACGTCAGGGGAGCCACGGGGGCCCCACGAGACAGGGGGGCACGCCCTCATGGGCAGCTCCCATATCTTCTGACGTGGGGTCCAAGTCAATCAGGTGTGTTTCCTTCCAAAAATAACTTCTCCAGTTGATTTCGTTCTGTTTCGACTCCGTATGATATTCCTTTTCTTCAAAACACTGAAAGAGGCATAAAACAACAAATCTGGGCTGGGCCTCCGGTTAATAGGTTAGTCCCAAAAGTAATATAAAAGTGGAAAATAAAGCCCAATATTGCCCAAAACAGTAGATAATATAGCATGGAGCAATCAAAAATTATAGATACATTGGAGACGTATCAGAGCCTCAAGTCGTCTATTAGAGAGTCGGCGTGTTTGGTTCTGACGACCACATCATCTACCTATGCCTCTACTGTTTTGCCGATTTGTTTCTCCACACATGTCTGAATCATGCGCTGATACGTTGCGCTCGCGTTTTTGAGCCCAAAAGGCATTGTGTTGAAATAGAATGGGCCGTATGGTGTGATAAATGTTGTTGCGGCTTGGTCGGACTCCGCCATCTTTATTTGGTGGTAGCCGGAGTATGCGTCGAGGAAACACAATGACTCGTGTGCTGCGGTGGCATCGATAAATTTGATCGATGCGGGGGAGGGGGAAGGGATCCTTTGGGCAAGCCTTGTTGAGGTCCTTGAAATCGACACATAGGCGCCAGGATTTGTCCTTTTTGGTACCATCACCAGGTTTGCTAGCCAGTCCGGGTGTTTTATTTCTCTAATGAATCCGGCCTCCAATAACTTGGCTAGTTCCTCTCCCATAGCCTGTCTCTTAGGTTCAGAGAAACGTCGAAGAGCCTGCTTGACCGGCTTGAATCCCTTTAGTATATTGAGGCTGTGCTCGGCCAGTCTGTGTGGGATTCCTGGCACGTCTGAGGGGTGCCAAGCGAATATGTCCCAATTCTTGCGCAGGAACTATCTAGTGCGGCGTCCATGGCGGGGTTTAACTGTGCCCCGATGGAGGCTGTTTTTGTAGGGTCCGTTGGGTGGACTTGAAATTTGACTATTTCATCCGCTGGTTTAAAAGAGGTGGACTTGGATCTCTTGTCAAGTATCACGTCGTTCCTATCCACTATGGAGCGTAGCGCAGTTAATTCCTCGGCCGAAAGGGCTTCGAATAATGCCTCGAGGGCCAATGCGGCTGTTTTGTTTTCGGCGCGGAGTGCTGTGTACGGATCACTAACGAGACTGATGATTCCGTTGGGCCTGGGCATTTTTAGCTTCATGTACCCATAATGGGGTATGGCTTGGAAGATCGTGAACGCCTCCCGTCCCAAGAGGGTGTGGTATCCACTACTGAACGGGGCCACTTGGAATGTAATTTCTTCGGACCTGTAGTTCTCCGGCATGCCGAATACCACATCTAGTGTGATTTTCCCAGCACAGCGTGCTTCCCGACTAGGGATGATTCCTCTAAAGGTTGTGCTGCTTTGCTCAATGCGATTCCAGTCTATTTCCATTTTTTGAAGAGTTTCCTCGTAGATGAGGTTTAATCCACTACCGCCGTCCATGAGTACTTCGGTGAGTCGAAAGCCGTCCACTATTGGACTGAGGACCAGTGCAGCTGGTGCTCGCGCTGTTCGGAATTTAGGTTCGTCATTGGCATTGAAGGTAATAGCCGTGTCGCTCAATGGATTTATTGCTGCTACGTGGCAGATTTCAGCAATGCTGCGGAGTGTTCTCTTGCGCCTATTATTTGATGCGAAGGTCTCAAAGACTGTTAATACCGTATTGTTATCCCTGGGATGGTGCTCTGTGGCATCTGGGATGAGAAGATCCTCGCCGCTTTTGGCCACCTGCCGGAGTATCCAACATGCTTTAAGGTTGTGTGTTGGTATGGTATCCGCTGTACTATGAATTTTGCAGGGTCCGTTGAGCCATCCCTCCAATACGGTTCCATGCCCGGTAGAGGGTTTTTACTTCTTTGTAATTAACTCGGGTGTCTTATGATAGTGCACCTTTTTACCTCGGACTGGGTGTATATTCGGAGCCGGATTATCCCAAAATTTTGTTTCGGTTTTCCAGGCACTTTCCATCGCACAGTACTTTCGTACTATGGACGCCAAGTCAGCGAAGCGTGATATGTCATGGCGACTTATGGCGTTAAGGACTCCCTTGTCCGTGCAGTTATTGCAGAAAAGTGAGACTGCGTCTTCCTCACGGCAGTCCTTAATAACCTTGTTCATCACAAGGAGGAATCTGCCCAATAATGATGTACTGTTTCATGGGGCTCTTGCCTGATGTGGGAAAGATTGTTTATGTCTGGGTGGGTGGGTGGTTTTGAGTCCGAACCCCTACCCAATCTGAGACCCAGGGGCCGAGGAGTTTCCGATCTTGGAAGTTCGGATTCCGGGATGTCGCCCAATGAGTCTGGCCCGCTGCCTGACTCTAGGTTCAGGGTTTGGGTGATGTCCTCACGTAAACGGGTATCCGGCTCGGAGAGCTCAGGAATCCGGACATAGTTAGTCCTCAAGATAGAGGAAGAATCGCCGCATTGTTCCTCCACCACCGCAACATGATGGGTGACCGGTGGAGAGTCAATCTCCCTTTGATCGGGTTTAAGCCCAATCCGATCATAGTCCGTAGCGACTCTCAAGGCGGCGATGCGATCCAAGAGCTCGTTAGGGAAGAGAGCTCCATTGGATCCATCTGCTCGGCGAATTCCGAGCCGACGTGGAGGCTGTTTTCGATGACCCGAGAAGTCATCGTCGGTGCAGCAGCCGAACAGGCGGTCATGACGAAACTGCCTAGCCGGAGAGTTTGGCCGACAGCCAGGGCTCCCCCGGCGGTAATGTTGTTTTTAACAACAAGATGAGGCATCCTTCCTTACGGCGACGACACAGAGGAACTCTCAATGAAAGCACCAATGTCGGTGTCAAAACCGGCGGATCTCGGGTAGGGGGTCCCGAACTGTGCGTCTAAGGCGGATGGTAACATGAGGCAGGGGACACGATGCTTTACCCAGGTTCGGACCCTCTTGATGAAGGTAAAACCCTACGTCCTACTTGTCTATCTATCTATTATATAATTAAAACAAAAGGCAAACAAGCCATCACGTTTGTCCACACAGATCAAATTATCTTAATCGTTTATTTTAGATATTAATGGTCGAGATTTAAAACAAGTAGCGTTACATACAAATATTATCACGTACAAATAATTTGGCATGGCACGAGTAGGAATAGGTCAACACGTCTTATGTCAAACTCATATGCCTTTCCTACTAAAAAAAGAATAAAAAATATGTCCGATTGGGACAATAACGCATAAGCATGCGTGTTGGTATAGCAATACGGAAGCCAACTTCTATACGGACTCTTGATTAATTAGTGCTTCACTTTTTTTGAGTTGTAGTGCTTCGTGCTAGGATAAAATTTCTCTACCTGGATAATAAAACAAAATAGATGTGTACGTAAATAGTACATACATAGCAATGAGTTTGGGGTGAAAAAAATTGGCAAGACAATTTTTTTACATAATAAAGATGTTACCCGTGATAATTCATCCATCGGCAACTCATGACAAAAATACATGGATCTCTAAGTGCAAATAATTTATATTTCTATTCGCACAAATTTTTAATAGTGAATCATGGTGTATTTACTATTTTTTGTGATGATTGATGTATGTTCTAATTACTCCCTCCGTTTCTAAATATTTGTCTTTCTAGAGATTTCAACAAGTGACTACATACAGAGCAAAATGAATGAATCTATGCTTTAAAATATGTCTATATACATCCTTATGTAGTAGTTCATTTGAAATCTCTAAAAAGACAAATATTTAGGAACGAAGGGAGTACAATGATTGGAATTATAAATATCAGTCAGAACAAATAAGGCTGAAATATCTCATCTGTTTACTGTAAAAATAATATCAAAGATTAAAATCAGTAACACATCTAAAATATGTACAGTTATATACGTACGTCACGGCGTGATTGGTGCCCTTGAAAATAAAACACGTTATGGTATGAGAGACCTGATACGTGCTAACCGGAAATATAAAATGAACAAGGCAAGTAGGAGTAATAAGAATGTTGCCCGACTAGATGGAGTAACAAAAAATGTACGCTTCTCTTTCTAAGAAAAAAGAAGCTGCATGATTCTCAGCGAGCCTACGCATTCCTGATGGTACTCCAAGTGGTGACATCATAATGATGCCAGTAATAATAAGAAAAAAAACGTCCATCACTGAGGAGGAAAGCTAAAACAAGAAAATAGTGAGTATCTAAACATGTGCGTCAGAAATCATATAAAACACTAGATTTAGTTTTTACTGAAATTAATAGTTTGGATTTGTGAATAAAATATTGAACAGAAAATAGAATAATATATTAGTGGGCTCAAAAAACATAACTATTGGTTATTATAGACTTAGAATAATCAAAACTATAAAATCGGGTTCAATAGTATAGGAAAAGAAGTCACATGAGTTCATCCGCAAAAAGAAGAAGAAGTGAAATGAGTTAAACTTAAGAGGAGAAGAGTTGTGCTTGAGTTCACGGTTGCTAACAAGGCATTGTATTATTATTATTATTTGCGAAATTGATCTGAGCTATTATTAATCTTTACCGAAAGTACAAAACATCTCTATGTGTCAAAAAGTATAAACCATCTCAAACATATAAATTACATTGAGATTCCAAGTTCACCGAATGAGCACTACTGCCGCCAGAATGAGTTAGGATCAATGCATGCAAGACATTTAGTATTGTGGTACATGTTTGACCAACATATCATACAGAATCCTTGCAAAAAACTTATCATACAATAGAAAATGAACATCACATAGTTCAAGTATCCATTAAATGATCTCAATTGTGTAAGAACATATATGTCGCAGAACAATACTTATCCCTACAATAAGGGATAGAACGCTATGATAATAGTCATAGAGGATATTCTTGAAAAGTTAGTTCAGTGGGAAAAACAGAGCAAGAGATAATGTACTTATGAACTAGAGACAAACCATGCTGAATATTTTATACAATTTTTTGGTATGCCAAACAAATATAGATCAACACAAAATCAGATAGACTTGACAAAATAATTAGATGATGATTATAACAAGGGGAGAGAGAGAGGTTTGACAACTTTATTTAGCTTATAACGATAATGTAATGGCTTAGATTGTTGATCATGCGAAACAGATATACTAAGATGACACTAGTAGAAAACCGGGCAATAGCACCGGTTCGTAAGGGCCTTTAGTGCCGGTTATGGAACCGGCACTATTATTTCGGCACTAAAGCCCCCCCCCCCCCTTTAGTACCGGTTCAGCACGAACCGGCGCTAAAGGGGCACCACGTGGCGTGAGCTCGCGCCCTGGTACGGGGGACCTTTAGTACCGGTTGGTGTTACCAACCGGTACTAAAGGTTTTTTTTGAATTTTTTTTTTTGAAAATTTTGGATTTTTTTTTATTTTTAATTTTTCTGAATTATTTGAAGATTTAGTCTCTAATCACCTCTCTTAACTGCTCAAGTGTGGATCACTCATTCCAAATCATCTAACTTCCCGACCAGTCACCCATCCCTCTCACTACTCCAGCCCGAGCACGCTTAACTTCCGGGTTCTATTCTCCCTTGCTCCAAGTCTGCACTTGTTGTTTTCCTAACAATAGTAAGATGTCAATCCTATTAACCTTCAGGAATTTTGCTTGAGCATGAAGTGACACATTTCACTGTTTGAGTTTGAAACTATTGTTTTAAAAAACAATAATTATTTAGTAACACTAATATTTCTTGAATAATTAGTTTGACCATTGTTTGACCATAGTTTGACCAAAGTTTGACCAGATTTGACCAAAATTGAAATAACTAAAATAATTATTTAGTAACACTAATATTCTAGAATAATTAGTTTGACTATTGTTTGACCACAGTTTGCCCACTGTTTGAATATTTTTCAATTTTTTCCACTCTAGATCTTAAAAGCCCCGTAACTTTTTTTCTATTAGGTTTTTGAGGATTTTAAAAATGTTTAACGGGTACCCCCAGTTAAATTTGGATGTAACTTTTCGAGTAGATGATTTTTCATATAAAAAACTTTTTCATCCGAGTTAGTATGCAAAAGTTATGCCCATTTTTACAAATTTCAGAGAGATTTTGCAAATAAAGTCAAAATTCACATTTGCAAATTTTCCCAACAACTAGACCACATATCACATGGGAAACTTATTTTCTTTTATTTTTTTGACATTTCCATCATTTTCGTTTATTTTTTTTAAAACTGAAAAGGCGATCCACCGGGGGGGGGTAGAGTTTGAAAATTGCCCTATAGTGCCGGTTTGTGTCACAAACCAGTACTATAGGTAAGACTCCTTTAGTACCGGTTCGTGCCACGAACCGGTACTAAAGGTTAGACCTTTAGTACCGGTTCGTGCCACGAACCGGTACTAAAGGTGATCGTGGGGCCCCGGCCTGACGCCAGCCTGCCACCACCCCTTTAGTACCGGTTCGTGCCACGAACCGGTACTAAAGGTTCAAGATGAACCGGCATTAATGCAAATCCGTTCGAACCGGCACTAATGGTACCATTAGTACCGGCTCAAATACAAACCGGCACTAATGTGCTTCACGTTTGACCCTTTTTCTACTAGTGTGAGTCGCCAAGAAAGTATTGGGAGGGTGACATGTACCAAACGAACAATGCAGGTATTACAACCAATGAGGAAAATAGCAAACCATATTAAAAATTTAAATAAAATACATCAATTCTAGCCACCAATTGCGCGGGTGAACCCGCTAGTTATTCTTGATAATATGAGTAGTACAAGAGTTGATCTACCACGAGATCGGAGAGGCTAAACCCTAGAAGCTAGCCTATGGTATGATTGTCTGTTGTCCTACGGACTAAAACCCTCCGGTTTATATAGACACCGGAGGGGGCTAGGGTTACACAAGGTCGGTTACAAAGGAGGAGATATACATATCCGTATTGCCTAGCTTGCCTCCCACGCCAAGTAGAGTCCCATCCGGACACGGGACGAAGTCTTCAATCTTGTATCTTCATGGTCCAACAGTCCGGCCAAAGGATATAATCCGGATGTCCGGATACCCCCTAATCCAGGACTCCCTCGGGCGAGGTGACGATGTGTGTTGGAAGTGTTTCCAAGGTTGATGTGATCACCATCGCACGCTCCCTCTACCTTTGGGATTAGTGTTGAACCTAGATAAATGGTGTTTGCATTGGTGCCTGCGTTGAGCATGAACATGATTAAATCATGTTTATTGCAATACGGTTATTCATTGAAGTCAGAGAATAATGGTTATTCTGTTTGCATGAATAATACCTTCTATGGTCATGCACCCAATGTGAATGGTTTATTGAATCCCGGTCGTAGTTATAGACATGTTCATAACATTGATGCCAAAAGATGTAGAGTTGATAATGATAGTACCACTTTCATGTGGCACTGCCGCTTAGGTCATATTGGTGTAAAGCGCATGAAAGAACCTCCATGCTAATGGACTTTTGTAGTCACTTGATTTTGAATCACTTGACACATGCGAACCATGCCTCCTTGGCAAGATGACTAAAACCCCGTTCTTTGGAACAATGGAACGGGCAAGTGACTTGTTGGAAATCATACATGGTGATGTGTGCGGTCCAATGGGTGTTGACGCACGCGGCGGATATCGTTATTTTCTCACCTTCACCGGTGAATTGAGTAGATATGGGTATATTTACTTAATGAACCATAAGTCTGAAATGTTTGAAAAGTTCAAGCAATTTCAGAGTGAAGATGAGAATCATCGTAACAAGAAGATCAAGTTCCTTCGATCTGATCAAAGGGAAAGTGTCTGAGTCACTAAAGACAAGGTGGAATCGTTTCACAGTTGACGCCGCCTGGAACACCATATCATGATGGTGTGTCCGAACGTCGTAATCGAACCTTATTGGATATGGTGTATGATGTCTCTTACCAATTGTTGGGGAACGTAGTAATTTCAAAAAAATTCCTACGCACACGCAAGATCATGGTGATGCATAGCAACGAGGGGGAGAGTATGATCTACGTACCCTTGTAGATCGCAACGGAAGCATTGACACAACGTAGAGGAAGTAGTCGTACGTCTTCTTCCCGATCCGACCGATCCAAGCACCGTTACTCCGGCACCTCCGAGTTCTTAGCACACGTACAGCTCGATGACGATCCCCGGGCTCCGATCCAGCAAAGCTTCGGGGAGGAGTTCCGTCAGCACGACGGCGTGGTGACGATCTTGATGTTCTACCGACGCAGGGCTTCGCCTAAGCACTACAACGATATGATCGAGGTGGAATATGGTGGCAGGGGCACCGCACACAGCTAAGGAACGATCTCAAAGATTAACTTGTGTGTCTATGGGGTGCCCCCTGCCCCTGTATATAAAGGATGGAGGAGGAGGAGGCCGGCAAAGGCTAGGTGCGGCCAGGATGTGGAGTCCTACTAGTCCTAGTAGGAGTCCACCAAGAGGGGAGGAAGGGAGAAGGAAGTGGAGGAGAAGGAAAGGTAGCCGGCCCCCTTTTCCCTAGTCCAATTCGGACTAGAGGGGAGGGGGCGCAGCAGGCCCTTTCTCCTCTTCCCACTAAAGCCCATCAAGGCCCAATACTTCTCCCGGCGAATTCCCGTAACTCTCCGGTACTCCGAAAAATACCCGAATCACTTGGAACCTTTCCGATGTCCGAATATAGTCGTCCAATATATCGATCTTTACCTCTCGACCATTTCGAGACTCCTCGTCATGTCCCCGATCTCATCCGGGACTCCAAACTCCTTCGGTACATCAAAACTCATAAACTCATAATATAACTGTCATCGAAACCTTAAGCGTGCGGACCCTACGGGTTCGAGAACAATGTAGACATGACCGAGATACGTCTCCGGTCAATAACCAATAGCGGGACCTGGATGCCCATATTGGCTCCTACATATTCTACGAAGATCTTTATCGGTCAGACCGCATAACAACATACGTTGTTCCCTTTGTTATCGGTATGTTACTTGCCCGAGATTCGATCGTCGGTATCCAATACCTAGTTCAATCTCGTTACCGGCAAGTCTCTTTACTCATTCTGTAATACATCATCTCGCAACTAACTCATTAGTTGTAATGCTTGCAAGGCTTATGTGATGTGCATTACCGAGAGGGCCCGGAGATACCTCTCTGACAATCGGAGTGACAAATCCTAATCTCGAAATACGCCAACCCAACATCTACCTTTGGAGACACCTGTAGAGCTCCTTTATAATCACCCAGTTACGTTGTGACGTTTGGTAGCACACAAAGTGTTCCTCCGGTAAACGGGAGTTGCATAATCTCATAGTCATAGGAACATGTATAAGTCATGAAGAAAGCAATAGCAACATACTAAACGATCGGGTGCTAAGCTAATGTAATGGGTCATGTCAATCAGATCGTTCAACTAATAATATGACCTCGTTAATCAAATAACAACACCTTGTTCATGGTTAGGAAACATAACCATCTTTGATTAACGAGCTAGTCAAGTAGAGGCATACTAGTGACACTAAGTTTGTCTATGTATTCACACATGTATTATGTTTCCGGTTAATACAATTCTAGCATGAATAATAAACATTTATCATGATATAAGGAAATAAATAATAACTTTATTATTGCCTCTAGGGCATATTTCCTTCATCAATCTACCGCTATTTTTGGGGGTTATGCATTAAAGACAATTACATTCACTTTAAATAGGGCACCATCTAAGTCCGTGGAGACGACACCGTATGAACTATGGTTTGGCAAGAAACCAAAGTTGTTGTTTTTTAAGGTTTGGGGCTATGATGCTTATGTCGATAGGCTTCGGTCAGAAAAGCTCGAACCCAAAGCGGAAAATTGTATCTTCATAGAATACCCAAACAAGACGATTGGGTATACCTTCTATCTCAGATCTGAGGGCAAAGTGTTTGTCGCTAAGAACAGGTCCTTTCTCGAGAAAGAGTTTCTCTCGAAACATTTGAGTGGGAGGAAGATAGAACTTGATGAGGTTGTTGAACCTTCACTTCAACCAGAGAGTAGCGCATCATAGAAAGATGTTTCTGTGGCAACTACGTCAGTTGAAGAGAAAGCTAATGATGATGATCATGAAGCTTCAGATCAAATTACTATCGAACCTCGTAGGTCGAGAAGGGTGTGTACAACTTCTCAGTGGTAACCCTGTCTTAAAGGTCATGTTGTTGGACAACGATGAACCTATGAGCTATGAAGAAGCGATGGTGGGCCTGGATTCCAACAAATGGCTAGAAGCCATGAGATCTGAGATAGGATCCATGTATGAGAACAAAGTATGGACTTTGGTGGACTTGCCCGATGAACGGCAAGCCATTGAGAATAAATGTATCTTGAAGAAGAAGACAAACGCTGATGGTAATGTCACCATTTGTGAAGCTCGACTTGTCTCAAAGAAGTTTCTGACAAGTTCAAGGAGTTGACTATGATGAGACTCTCTCAATCATGGCGATGCTAAAGTCTGTTAGAACTATGTTAGCAGTTGTTGCATTTTCATTTACGAGATCGGGCAGATGGATGTCAAAACAAAGTTTTCTTGACGGTTTCCGTGAGGAAAGGTTGTATGTGATGCAACCAAAAGGTTTTTATCAATCCTAAGGATGCTAAAAGGTATGCAAACTACAATGATCCTTCTATGGACTGGAGCAAGCATCTCAGAGTTGGAACATATGCTTTGATGAGGCGATCAAAGCATTTGGGTTATACAAAGTTTGCAAGAAACTTGTATTTGCAAGAAAGTGAGTGGGGGCACTACAACATTTCTGATAGGTATATATGGATGACATATTGTTGATTGGAAATGATGTAGAATTTCTAAAAAGCATAAAGGGTTGTTTGAATGGAGTTTTTCAAAGGAAGACCTGTGTAAAACTGCTTACATGTTGGGTATCAAGATCTATAGAGATAGGTCAAGATGCCTGATAATACTTTCACAGAGTACATACCTTGACATGATCTTGAAGGAGTTCAAGATGGATCAGTCAAAGAAGGAGTTCTTGCCTGAGATGTGAGGTGTGAAGTTAAGACTTGAAGCTCGACCATGGCAGAAGAAAGAGAAAGGACGAAAGTCGTCCCCTATGCCTTAGCCATAGGCTCTATACGATATGCCATGATGTGTACCGCGATGTGCCTTGCCACGTGTCTAGCAAGGGGGTACAAGAGTGATCCAGGAGTGGATCATTGGACAGCGGTCAAAATTTTCCTTAGGAATAAGGAAATGTTTCTCAGTTATGGAGGTGATAAAGAGTTCGGCGTAAAGGGTTACGTCGATGCAAGCTTTAACACCTATCTGGATGACCCTGAGTAGCAAACCGGATACGTATAGTGGAGCAACCATTTGGAATAGCTCCAAGTGGAGCATAGTAGCAACATCTACAATATGAATTCGAGATTTGCAAAGAACACACGGATCTGAATGTTGCAGACCCGTTGACTGACACCTCTCTCGTAAGCATAACATGATCAAACCCTAGAACTCGTTGAGTGTTAATCACATGGCGATGTGAACTAGATTATTGACTCTAGTAAACTCTTCAGGTGTTAGTCACATGGCGATGTGAACTATGAGTGTTATCACATAACGATGTGAACTAGATTATTGACTCCAGTGCAAGTGGGAGACTGTTGGAAATATGCCCTAGAGGCAATAATAAAATGGTTATTATTATATTTCCTTGTTCATGATAATTGTCTATTGTTCATGCTATAATTGTATTAACCGGAAACTGTAATACACGTGTGAATACATAGATCGTAATATGTCCCTAGTAAGCCTCTAGTTGACTAGCTCGTTGATCAATAGATGGTCATGGTTTCCTGACCATGGACATTGGATGTCATTGACAACGGGATCACATCATTAGGAGAATGATGTGATGGACAAGACCCTTAAGCGTAGCACAAGATCGTGTAGTTCGTTTGCTAAAGCTTTTCTAATGTCAAGTATCATTTCCTTAGACCATGAGATTGTGCAACTCCCGGATACCATAGGAAGGCTTTGGGTGTACCAAACGTCACAACGTAACTAGGTGGCTATAAAGGTGCACTATAGGTATCTCCGAAAGTGTCTGTTGGGTTGGCACGAATCGAGACTCGGATTTGTCACTCCGTATGACGGAAAGGTATCTCTGGGCCCACTCGGTAATGCATCATCATAATGAGCTCAATGTGACTAAAGAGTTAGCCACGGGATCATGCGTTACGGAACGAGTAAAGAGACTTGCCAGTAACAAGATTGAACGAGGTATGGGGATACCGACGTTCGAATCTCGGGCAAGTAATATACCGATAGACAAAGGGAATTGTATACGGGTTTGATTGAATCCCCGACATCGTGGTTCATCCGACGAGATCATCGTGGAACATGTGGGAGCCAATATGGGTATCCATATCCCGCTATTGGTTATTGGCCGGAGAGATGTCTTGGTCATGTCTGCATGGTTCCCGAACCCGTAGGGTCTACACACTTAAGGTTCGGTGACGCTAGAGTTGTTTTGGGAAATAGTATGTGGTTACCGAAGGTTGTTCGGAGTCCCGGATGAGATCCCGGACGTGACGAGGAGTTCCGGAATGGTCCAGAGGTGAAGATCGATATATTGGATGAAGGGTATTGGAGTCCGGAATTGTTCCGGGGTACCGGGTGACGACCAGCGTGTCCGAAAGGGGTTTCGGAGGCCCCGGCAAGCGTTGGGGGGCCTTATGGGCCAAGGGGAGGGGGCACATCAGCCCACTAAGGGGCTGAGCGCGCCTCCCACCCCATCTCACTTAACCTAGAGAGGTGGGGGCGCCTCCCCTAGGGCAGCCACCCCTCCTGGCTTGGGGGCAAGTTTCCTAGGGGTGGGGGCACCTAAACCCATCTAGGGTTTCCCCTGTGGCGGCTGCTCCTACCCTAGGAAACCCTAGGGCGCCTCCTCCTCCCCCTTCCCCCTATATATAGTGAGGGAGAGAGAGGGCAGCCTCACCCTTCCCTTGGCACAGCCCCTTCCCCTCTCCAACACCTCCTCCTCCTCCTCCGTTGCGCTTGGCGAAGCCCTGCCGGAGAACCACGAGCTCCATCACCACCACGCTGTCGTGCTGTTGGAGTTCTCCCTCAACTTCTCCTCTCCCCTTGCTGGATCAAGAAGGAGGAGACGTCCCCGGGCTGTACGTGTGTTGAACGCAGAGGCGCCGTTGTTCGGCGCTTAGATCGGAATCGACCGCGATCTGAATCGCTGCGTGTACGACTCCACCAACCGCGTTCTTATAACGCTTCCGCTTAGCGATCTTCAAGGGTATGAAGATGCACTCCCTCTCTCTCGTTGCTAGTATCTCCTAGATTGATCTTGGTGACACGTAGGAAATTTTTTGAATTATTGCTACGTTCCCCAACAATGTGACCATGCCCTTTGCACTTCCAACACTCAATATTGCGGCTTCGAGATGATGGTACAGCCGTGGGGTTAGAAGTACTTCCAGCAGCAGAAGGAGCACGCTTGTCAACATTCCTAGGAGCTGATGATGATGCCGATGAAGCCGTTGTTCGCCCGGTGGCGGTAGGGTGTGAAGTATGCTGAAACTGAGAACCACCATAAGAGGTACTTGGCTGCAACCTTTGCCATGGTGTGGTCATGCGGCTATGAGATATCCGTCCATGACCACTCCGCTGCATCTTCCTCTCCGTACGCTTTGCTTTCTCCAAAATATCTTGTAGACTGTTATAGGGAAACATCTCCACAAAATTTGAAATTTCATTGTTGAGACCATGCAGAAATCTTGCCATCTTTGACTCCTCATCTTCATGAATACGAGCACAAACCAGCAACGATTCCATCTCTTTATAGTACTCATCCACCGTGCGTGTACCTTGGCCGAGGCACTACAATCTGTTTCGGAGATCTCTTTGATATTGCGAAGGAACAAACCTTCGCCTCATGGCTTGTTTCATCTCTTCTCAAGTGTCAATGTGTTCACGACCTAGTAGCAGCTGATTTTCTTGGAGTTGGTTTCACCAAGTGAGTGCATAACTAGAAAACTCAACACAAGCAAGGTTGACTCTCTTCGGATCAGCAAGGTTATGGATACGAAAAATTTGATCACACTGCTCTTCCCAATCAAAATATGCATCGGGGCCTTCCTTTCCTGTGAACTTGGGGACGTGCAACTTGATTCTTGCCATGTCATCTCGACCATCTTGACCATGACGTTCTGCACGACGCCCTCCTTCAGCAGCACGACGGTATGGGACACTATCATAATCATCAAAATCATCTCCATGACCATGAGCAACACGCTCATGAGGGTCATAATAGTGCCCACGAGGACCATGGCCTCACCCTCGAAGTTGTCCTCCTCGCTGCCCTCCATGAGCAGCAGCACCACGCCCACGAGTAGTAGCCACATGTCCACCATAGCTGTTGTTATCATCCTCCAAGGCACCGTCAACAACAGCATGCACGGAATTCTCATCCCCAACTTTCTCAAGTGGGTCAATAGGGTGTTGTTGGTGTCGAACCCTATCGCCACCTGCTGTAGGCCGCTCGTGAAACATCCTTCCAAGGTCTCGAACCATGTTCCGTAATTCCTGAAAATCAGCACGTGTGACCGGGGCATCTTCTTCCCCATGGTTTTCTCCATGAACACTCGATCTAGATCATGCCATGTTAGTAAGGCCAAAAGTGGAATATGATAATTTTGTGGAATCACACAATGTCACCTCTTACTCACCAAAGTTCTTATGAGTTCACATCAGATTTGTGCTTCTCCTGGATGTGTTAAAGCGATTGAAAGACAGGTATCAAAGAATTAGCTTCGGTTTTTGGTGGAGCTCGGTGGGGTAAACAAAAAGGGGCTTGTGCTGAAATCAAGTTGATGCAAACCAAGAAAAATATGTGGATGGATCTGATGCACCTTTGCACCAAGATTGAAAAACACAACACACAAACTTCTAAAAAATTTCTATCAAGCTCAAACTTTTGGATCTTACACAACACTTTCTTTTTATCTCTTGACTTTTTTCCCACTCTTTTTCTCTCTTTGATTTTTTTGCCACTCTTTTTTCTCTTGATTTTTTTCCACTCTTTTTTTCTCTCTTTTTCCAAAGCACAACAACCAAATCTGAAAGCAATTATGAAGATGAACTTGGTGTAGATCTAAAAGATGAAGAACATACAAGGTATGCAACAACAAGATCTCGGCACCAACAAGGCTTGGCTTTATTTTTTGTGGGACTTTGGACTTCTAGGATAGAAAATATAGCATGAAAAACACTTGATCTAAAGAGATGATAGCAAGATAAACTTGGATAACAAATCCTACCGTGTCAACGAAGGCTCTGATGCCAGATGATAGGTGGGAACCCGATGAACGAGTTCACGTTCGAGGGTGGCCCGATCTTCACGTTGTAGGATCGAATCAGGCGGGATAACTAGCTGCAAGCAGTCGGGATAACTAGCTTTATACCTACCAAGGTTGGATGCAACCCGTACATTGGGGATGGCTAACCGAAGCTACAAGAACTCCAACCCGCTGTCCGAACAATCACAGAACCACAAACCGGAACTAATCCACACAAAACGGCTGGAACCATAGAGCACGAACTAGGAGGAACCAGAGGCTCCTTCTCGCGAATCCGAATGAACTCACAAGAGCAAAGGTAGCAAGATCTCTTGGATCTCTCTAGCAGTCTTGCTGCATAAGCTTGTAGCTGAATGGTTTGACAAAAGGTTTTTCAAGAGGATGGGGAGATGGGGTTTTATAATAGGGACAACCCCCCTTGGCTAGGTGTGAAAATGGTTTCAAAAGTAAACAGGTTTGCATGACTTTCTTGTGGAAATAAATAGTCAACTTTGGGAGTTGTTGGAGAGCTCCTCGGAAATTCGCGAAGTCTTGACAGCCTGGACACCTTCCACGAGAATGACTACAACTTTTGACTTACAACTCCAAATGATGTGTGGTTTTTTGCATTGGAAAGATAATTTGATGTAGCTTCTGTTGATGTACCCCTATAGCCCCGTCTCTCCACAACATGGGTGTGGCACACCAAAACATTAGAGGTAAAAACTGACAACATCAGCTTCACTTGAAACTTGTTTCCTCCTAACTTGTTCCTCCAAACTGGTTGCTTTAAGAGCTCATAGGTTGTTGGGTTTCTTCCATGTGATACCTAAGTTCAACCAACAACAATGGGGATGAAATCATAGTTGTGTCATCAAGGTTACAAGGTAAACTTAAGTTAGTGTTCACCTGTTCACTTATTAGTTTGGCACGACTTCTTGTGATTGGACCTATAATTGTTGGAGACTTGTCGATGGTTGTGGTGTCCTCATCACGATGACTATTTCCCGACGGATGAATTAAGCTCCGGTGAGCGGCATATATCCCAGGTTTCAAGCCACTACAAATTGTGTGAGTTCTTATCTGAAAACCCTAGCCTTCTAAAATCCTTGAGCGATTCCATGTTTTGCAGAAGCATTGAAGCATTTGCAATGATGATGAGCTTGATTGTGTAGAGACTAATTGTTTTCCTGAGTATATTCCTTGTTGCATTGATGCTAACAGATATGAACTTGCTGGATGTTCATATTGAACTCAATACAAAAAAGATGCACCCCCAACAAAATGATGTTGAATTCAGTAGGTTGCAATAGCTGATTTTTCTTCTTAACATTATTGCTCTGAATATGCTGAATTTTAATGTTGAATTTCAGGTGTATCCTCATTGAATGTTGAAGTCCAGTAAACAGTTATTTTTCTAAAAATGTTGCACAGTTCAGTTAATCAGTAGCAGGGGGACTCCATCCAAAAATATATTAAGTTGCGATTCAGTAGTAAACAAAAAAGAAAAACAACTGGTTCAGCTCATGAACTTATGATTTGTTTGCCTTCACTGAACATACTATTTTTCTTTGGAACAAAAGTTTATGTTGCAAAAGTAATGATGATATTGTCTGATAAATGAAAGTAAAACATGTCCTACCATTTGTTCTAAATGTGGCTGATGTATGACGTTCAACTTTTGTTGCATTGCTGATAGGACACCGAAGGTAGGACAAGAGGTGAGGAGAGCTATGCTTCCGCAACATTTTGCAACTCGTGGTGGCATGGATTTAGATGGCATGCTCAATGTCGGCGCAACAATGAATGGTGTGGAAGAAGAAGATGAGATTTCATCTAGCCCCTTGCGCCCTATGTTGGCATGGAGTTCAACTCTGTCGATGATACTCAAAGGTTCTACAATGACTATGCCTTCAAATTGGGCTTCAACACACGCATAGGTTCTTCCAAAAATGGTGGTCGGGTTTTGTCCTTGGACGCGTCACATAGGAGTCGGTTTTGTCCACGAGTTTACAAATCAGTTAACTAAGAGCATCTACCACCGGACGCCCCATATCCACCCAAACCCCCCAACGGCCTGCTCGGACACTGCCCAGACAGAAAAAGCCACCCAACCGGCCATCCAAATGCGGCCCAGACGTCTGGGCTGACCGGCAACCCCCATACCTAGCACATGTGTGGGACGAATATGTGGACACCTAGACGCGCCCACCACGTCAAAATGACCACAGGGGCCCACACCAAATTGCTGGAAGGCAACCCTCTGTTTGCTCGTCCTGCCCTCTTCCTTTCCTATTTTCTGCCACAAATACAAAAATGTCACAATAACTTCGCGGATAGTGTTGGTCCGCCGTCGTCCCCAACCTACCGTGTCGTTGCCAGAGGCCCCAGCCGACAACATCGTCGACCATTCCACCATCAGAAAAGTTCACCACTACTGGATGCCTCCATGGTACGTGCAACTCCTCTACACATACACCTCGTGCTCTATGTGTTAGATGAAATGCCCAATCAATTTTTATTTTTTTGGTCATTTGTAGGTCATCGATGGATTTTGTCGTCGAGTGATGGCTATGGAAACACAGACCTTGACAAATTCATATACATAGAGTTCATCGAATCGTCGGATTCGAGCGACAAAGATGCTGAAATGATGATGATGATGATGATGATGATGAATATCCAAGAAGAAATGGAGAAGGCAGAGGAGCATGTACTGAACCTCAAGAGTTCGATAAAAGGGCTGAGAGTTGTTCCCCGGGTTAGGATTGCTGCTGCAAGGCTTCTCTATGCTGACTATTTCAAACCGAACCCAACATAGTATGCAGATTCTTTTCGATGTCGCTTTCAGATGAGCAAAGATTTGTTCTTACGCATAGTGAATGTCGTGGAGGAGGCTGATGACAACTTCAAGATGAGGAAGGATTGTTGCAGAAACTATCTTTATTTCCCCTATAGAAATGCACGGTCGCTCTCAGAATGCTTGCTTATGATAAGGCCGAAGATGCCATAAATATTGAAATCCTGATGGGATGAGTAAATTGCCAATAACCATCACAATTGCATTGCGCGGTGCAGATACCCACCATTTTCGTAAAAGTTTGCCAAAAAGACTGGTCTTGAGTACTTGTTTGTTGAAGCACTAAACGCTCGACTGAGAGCTGTTTGATGCAAAATATAACAAGTTGGGCCCACTGTCAAGGCTGACGTGGCACCAAAATCTAACATCGTATGCTGAAACGTTAAGTTAACAAAAGGCCCACTCATTAGTAGACTGCAAATGCACTTTCACTCGTGCATTTTATCGAGCATGTTGGGTGCAACACGTTCACCACTGCCCACGCTCGCTTGTTCACATCGCACTCGACCGCTAGAGCGGCTCCCGTCGGCGAGCTTGCCACTGGAGCATCGCCCCACTGCCGACCCTCCCTCCCCTCCTTGCTCGCTTCACCTGAGCCCTCCTCTGCTCGATCCGGTCATCGACCCGACGACCGCCGCAGCTCCTAGCATGGACGGTGCCGAAGACCGCCACCGCGGTTGCGAGCTTGCATCCATGCTCCAGGCTGCTCGCGGTGCGCTCCTTCATCCTACGAACGCACCACGTTAGCAACCAGTCTTCCTCACGCGTGTGCGTACTCTATCGTGACGACAACACCATGAGGAGCTTCGTCCGTTGGTGGGGTAGCCCGTGCTCAGGATTTTGTAAAACCCGGAGTTTAGGTCCACCTCCCGGAACAAGAGGCGGAGGTTATTGCCGACTTTTTTCTGATTCATCAACAACTTCGAGATTAACATGTGCACATACAACTTTTTAATGATCTTGTGGAGCATATATGAATTCACGTTGAAAATCACTGAACTATGTTTTTTTATGTTTTGATTGTGCACTATGAACAAATTTTATGTTTGCATTATGTATTTTTATGTCGCCTCCCTCGCGCTCCTGGTCTCCCCGAGCCACCTTCGCCGCGGCCACAGAGTGCGTCCGCGCCGGCGCGCTCAGCCGACCAGACGCACACCGCCTGTTCGACGAATTGCTACGGCGGGACACCCTGGTCCCCAGCCGCTCCCTGAACGGCCTCCTTGCCGTGCTCGCCCGCGCCACGTCCTCTGCATCCGGCGTCAAAGAGTCGTCCTCTTAAACCGCGTGCGCGGAGTGGAAGCCGACCCACAGTGTACACCTACGGCATCCTCATGGACTACTGCTGCCGCGCGCGTCACCCGGACCTAGGCCTGGCCTTCCTCAGCCATCTCCTCAGTCAGGACGGGCCTCAAGGCAGACCAGGTCGTCGCCAAAACTTCCTCAAGGGCCTCTGCTACGCCAAGCGGACCGACGAGGCCATCGACGTGCTGCTTCATGGGATGTCCGACCTCGGTTGTGTGCCTAATGCCGTCCCATACAACATACAGTAGTTCTTAAGAGGTTTATGTGTGGATAGAAGGAGCCAGCGGGGCACTCGGCCTGCTCCACACGGTGGCGAAACAGGGAGGTGGCTGCCTCCTTGACGCGATGGCGTATAACACGGTCATCCATGGCTTCTTTAAGCAAGGCATGCCATCTGTTCCATGAAATGATGCTACAAGGGGTTGTGCCTAATGCAGTGACATGTAGCTCGGTCATTGATGTGCGATGCAAGGCCGAATAAAGAGACATGTAATTGTGTCATCCATGGATATTCCACATCAGGGCAATGGAAAGGCGCTGCTGAAATGTTCAGAGAAATAACAAGCCGGGGTCTTATACCAGACGTTTTTATTTTCAACTCGTTCGGTTCCCTTTGCAAGCATGGAAGAAGCAAAGAAGCTGCAGAATTTTATGATTCCATGACTGTCAAGGGCCACAAACTAGATATCCAGGAACAAGGAATGACTGCGGATGTATTCACCTACGCAACTGTAATAGCTGCACTTTGTAGCATGGGTAGGCTGGTCGATGCTATGGAAAAATTCAGTGAGATGATTGTACGGGAGTACAGCCAGACACAGTTGTTTGTAAGTCCCTAATTTGTATAAATGGTGATTTGGTTAAAGCTAAGGAGTTGGTTTGTGAAATGATAAACAGAGGTGTTCCTCGTCCTGACATAGTATTCTTCAGTTCAGTAATACACAGTCTATGCATCGAAGGAAGGGTTATGGATGCACACGATATCTTCCACTTGGTTATACGCATAGGTGAGAGGCCTGGTGTCATTATATTTAACTCGCTGGTTAATGGATATTGCTTAGCCGGCAAGATGGATAAACATTCAGATTACTTGATGCCAATGCCATGGAATCAGTTGGTGTTCAGCCTAATGTTGTTACTTACAGTACACTTCTTGATTGCTATTGTAAAAAAGGAAAGATCAATAGCGGTCCAACCCTGTTCAGAGAAATCTTGCATAAGAGAATTACACCCGACACTGTTACATATGGCATCGTACTGGATGGGTTTTTTCATGCTGGGAGAACTGTTACTGGAAGGAAACTGTTCCATGAGATGACCGAAAGTGGAATAGCAGTGAGCATTTCCATATAGTACAACATAATTCCTGGAGGCCTTGTAGAAATAATTGTGCAGACGAAGCGATCGCCCTGTTCTAGAAATTAGGCGATATGAATAAGTGATGTTCAATATTTTAACACTCAATACTGTGATTAATGCAATGTAAAAATAAGGATTTATTTATGAGTGACTCGGATGTATCCGGACTTTGGAGTGCCCTGAAGAAAATACTTTTTGGTGGTAGGATTAGTTATTTACCAGAATCCCATGAGCTTATTTTCAGAAAAATGTGAAATGTGAAATGCCTACGGCCCTGTTAATCTTCGAGGAAAGGTACTCTAACATGACAGATTGCGATTTTAGGGATAATGGCTTCTGCTTGCTATTGGGGATGGTTCGCAAGTTTTAGTTTGCCATCTATGATCTCAGAAACTTGATTGATCCAGGTGAGATTCTGAGATCACTATTTTGGATGTAGTAGAAAACAGGATCAATAGTGCTACATATACATAGTTCTTGGCTGCGAGCTTTGTTTTTGGATCAAGCCACTTATGATGAAGGAAAGAAAAGAAATGAAATAAATAAAAACTGGAATGAAGAATGGCCTTGTTTGTATAGTGACAATGGAGAACAACTAGTCCCATACGTCCGCGATGGCTAGTATTCTGAATGTTTTGCTGGAAGTTTTGCCTTGAGAATTGGAGATAAATGACTGGTGATGGCCAAATGGGGGCAAAGGCCAAGTTTTGACCGTTCAAGTTGATCATACTATCTTTTTAACTAGTAGTTCATTTACCTACTGATGACAAGTGCTATTTAGGGAAGGAAACATCAATATTAACCCTGAAGTTCAGAGCTGCTACAAGTTCAGGACTGTTTTGTGCCTACATCATCTTGACGTTCCAAGCTCTGCTAAAAGGCGGTCTAGCTCTTACAAATAAGCCCCTTTATTAGCAGACAAGATACATACAAACTACTGGCGTTCACAGAGGAAAAAGAATCTGTCACCCCAGGAGCTACAAAATTTGGATAGAGCAGAGCTAATTTTTCCATTTCCAAGCGTGTTAAAGTGCGCACTCGTGATTTCTCTTCAGGAAAAAAATCCGAGAAGTTGCAGATGACGCTGAAGGTACAGAGGAGGAACTGCAATACCTGTGGATGTTGCCAACATTTCTCATTGTAGCTGAGTTGATTTCGAATGAAGCTGTGTAGTTTGAATTCAGATGATGCATCATGCATTGTAATTCCCTTACCTCAATGGATCCATGTCAATGAATATGTTAATTAAATGCAGTAAACACCATTCCTGTCAAGTAATATTGATTTTATCTGCAGTGTGACATGAAACTAGTCTAGCATATATACCAATTTTACTGAATGAAATTTGCAGCAGTTGCAAAATTCAGACAACATATCTGTTCTTCTCCAGGAAAATAGCATATACACCAATTGTACTGAATGAAACATGCTTTTTGGTGCCTTCCTGATGTGACAAATAAATTCTGCATTGTTGAGGCGTAAAACTCAGACAACATATATGTTCTTCTCCAGGAAAATAGCAGTCACCTGGAATAGTAGTTTAAGCACATAAGTGATCTTCCTGGTGTGCTTGCATCCATCAGATCCAATGCTTGCATACAACAGACCGAAAACATAGAAAGAGGTCTGATGCGACAAGTAAATTCTGCATCAGGATTCAGGAGTTCAGCAAGCACACATATCTGTTCTTCTCCAGGAAAATAGAAGTCATCTGGAATAGTAGTTCAAGCACAGAAGTGATCTTCTTGGTGGGATCATCACATCCAATGCTTTTACATAAAGAACATACATCAGATCCAATGCTTTTACATAGAACAATCCCTTGCATTCATTGATCAATTGTGATCATAATGCACACTAATTGATGGCCAAATTAAGAATCTCACTCGCACTACTGAAAAACATGCCAGTGAAATACTACTACACACTTGCAACCACCAACAATGCTGCACTGCTGATGATTTCTTCCTCTGCTTCGATCACTTGACCGCTCATCCGTGCATTTGCATCGCTTGAGCATAGTCCCATCGACGAGCCATCTCGATGAGCTGAGCTTGATAACGCCATGCTTGCTGTCGTGCTTGGAGCAGCTCCTCAGGGGACTTGGTCACGTCGGAGTGATGGATCCAGGGGTCGTTGAACTGCACCGTGTCCACCATCTGCTCCACCTTTCGCCGGGCCTCCATTGGATCTGTGCCTCAGTACACACTTTTCCGACTAGAGCAGCAGAATGCTTTAAGAAGCCACAGAAGCATACAAGAATAAATAGATACGAAAAGATTACTCAAATGCTCTGCAAAATTCAGACCAACAATTTTCTCATTCAAATCCAAAATTGATTACAGTATGACTTGATAGTCGGTACATCAAGGACTTGCTTAGCTCAAAGCTTCACTCACACATACACACAAGAGTTCACCAACCAATGCTACTCGTCAGAAACTGCAACTTTAACTCACCACGACGCCAATGCCTAAGAATCCAAGTCAGCCAAGATTAATTTTACAGGAGGGTCAGCATAGTCTCCAGACGCTAGGCAGCTCACATGATTACTGTGTGTATCGACAAGTTCAATTCTACTCCTTTTTTCCTGCTACAAGCCGGGTAGCAAACGGGCGTTTTGGATTTTGCGGCGAGTGCGTTTTACGCTCTGTCTCGTGCCGGAATTGCAGTACATGAGCTTCCTTTTTAGGCTCATCTGCTTTACTTTGATTTATTGAAAATGCCCTTTATTTACTTAAACCCTTACTTAGGACCAGGTGTGGATGTAGTGTAACTATGCCGTACACATCTTAACAAGGTTTTTGCTGCCTAGCTAGATGGAGACTCTGCTGACACTCTTGTAAAATTACTAATGGCTGAAAGGGATTGAAAGAACACTAGAAATCTTGGTGATTAAGTGCAGAACCTAGAGATGCAAAGATTAAATGAAACTCATGTGTGAATGGTTTAGGAAGGACTAGCTTAACTCGAAGGTTCACCCACACGGACTCAAGAAAGGAATTGGTTCCTCTGCTTTGCTTCCTCTGATGCAAGACTACCACCAGCAAGCCTGCACTGCTGATGATTTCTTCCTCTGCTTCCATCACCCGAGCGCTCATCCGTAGATTTGCATCGCTTGAGCAAAGTCCCGTCGACGAGCCATCTCGATGCGGTGAGCTTGATAACGCCATGCGTGCTGTCTTGCTTGGAGCAGCTCCTCGGGGGACTTGGTCACGTCGGAGTAATGGATCCAGGGGTCGTTGAACTGCACCGTGTCCGCCATCTGCTCCACCTTTCGCCGGGCCTCTGCTCTGCTGCGCTCGATTTCCTGCCGACGGTTGGCCTCTTCTTTGGAGGCAGAGCGAGCCTTGTCGAGGCGAGCCATGGTGAGGCGAGCGTTCGCGATCAGCTCGCGCATGCTTATCTGCGGCTTCGATTGCGTCGCGGCAGCCGGAGATTCGGCGACCTGGTTCTTGATTGCGGAGGAGTGGAGCGGATCCTTGCCGCTGCTGGGAGACGGAAGCTTGCTGCCGTTCTTGATGTTGGCGGGGACGGCGACATGGAGCTCGCCCCCGGAGCAGGCACCGCGTACGCGCTTCGCCGGCGGCGGTTGCTCGCCGCGCACGGATCCGGGGCGCTTTGGCCTCTTGGCAGCCGCGGGGTTCGCCATCAAGGCGGGGTTCACGCGCACGCGGGAGGAGCAGGAGTGCAGGTCGGCGGCGGCAGCGGCGCTACGGCGCGGGAGCAGAGACGGCGGGAGCACCGTGGTGCCGGCCATGGTCGCGACCGCGGAGTTGATCGAGGAGCAACGATCCGGCGTTGGGAGAGAGAGGAAGATGGATTGGAGGGGAGGTCAGATGGATCGTGATTTGGGGGAAAGGGGGCGATCAAGAAAACGGGGACGCTGGAGACGCGGCAAACAATTTGAATCCGAGTCGAAGTCGGCCCAGGCATACCTAAAACGCGCACTTTCGTTTTTGAATCCGAGTCGGCCCAGGCATGCATAGCCACCTTTCCAACGCCTCAGAGAAAGCACAAATGACTTCTCCTTGTATATACAGCCCAGAAGAGCAATCTGAATCCGAGTCGGCCCAGGCATCATCAGAAAATGACCTGCAGAAGAATGCATCTCTAAAAAAAAGACCTGCAGAAGAATGCCTGCTTGTAGCATTGTTTTCCTTATTATGCTTTCTTAACTTTCAGGCCTTCGGTTCAGAGTTAAAATCTTAACCAGCATGGTGCATTGTTATCTTGCCAACTTATTTTGAGATCCTGATGTGTGTGGAACTCTGAGCTCTTTGCTGCTTGCCAACTTGAAGTTTGATGATTTTCTCATTCCCAAATTGAATGTGCCGGCTAAGTTTCGGTTTTGGTTTGCAAACAGTTGTTTCCAAACATGAGCAAACCTGGCTAAACGTCACTGAGAACTGGCTAGAGTAGCAGCAGAAAAAAACATGAAACATTATACGTTTGAATTACAATGTAGCTCATGGAAAATCAGTCTGGTAGCTGGTACGACACACACACACATGTTTATTTTTACTCCACATAACTGATCTTTGATATCTCAAATATGTACGATACACTAGTGCAGAACCGGGCAATAGCACCGGTTCGTAAGGCCCTTTAGTGCCCGTTAGATAACCGGCACTAAAATTTCGGCACTAAAGCCCCCCCCCCCCCCTCCCCCTTTAGTACCGGTTCAGCACGAACCGGTGCTAAAGGGCAACCACGTGGCACGAGCCAGCTCCGGGGGCCGGGAGCCTACACCAACCGGTACTAAAATGTTTGGGGGGTTTTTGGTTTTATGATTTCTTTTTCATTTAATTTTGTGTTTTCCATTTTAATTCTTTTTCGTTTGCTGGTATTTTACGTACTACACATTGTACACGTTATATATATATATATATATATATATATATATATATATATATATATATATATATAATTTCTAGTAGAACCAATCATATATATATCATCAATCATGTCTCACAAACCACCATATTAATTCACACATACACACATGTATAGCTATATACAATTTCTCCTACATATGCATGTTGCCTTCGGAGCCAGTGGCATTAGCCTGATTGGTGCCTTCGGAGCACGATGACAATTGGAAGTGGTTCATGACCTGGTCGATGGGGGCGGTAGCGGGTAATAGTATTCTCCCTTCGGATTTATGACCTGGTCGAGCAAAAATCCCGCTATTTCCTCTTGAAGTGCTTCTACGCGCTCCGTTTCTAGGAGTTTGTCCCGCACCTCTTTGAACTGTTAAGAAGGAGATCAATATGCATGTGTATTAGTTATGTGACTAGATACCGATAATGGTGTAAAAATTATGAATAGTGTTCTGACAAGCGTACCCATTCCTGTCTTTGAGATCTGCTCCTTTCGGACGCCATCATGCAAATGTTCTCGCAAACGCAGAATGCACACAGATCAGTCCCCTGCGCCTGCTTCAGGGCCTTTATTACGAGAATGGAATTTAATTTGATCAGATAATAATTAATCAAGCATGATAATTAAAGATATGGCAGCTAGCTAGCTAGCTAGTACTACTTAATTATTTACCTTGGCTCGAAACCATTTCAGCTGTGGTTTCCATTCGCCTTCCGTGACGCTGATGAACCTTGCCCAAGCCCTGCCCGCCGACAAAGAAAATGAATAAAGGGGTTATTAAATAGTTCATATCATGAAATGACGAACTAAATAGGCCGAGATATATAGTTAATAATGATTGAAATTACCTGTTGACTATCCCAAACAAGATGTTATAGTCACTATTTGCTTTGAGTAGCGAGTCCAGTATTTCAACTGTTCCAGCGTCAACTTTAATAATACACAAGATCCAGTGAAATTTGCATGCATGCACGTTTGCATATCTTAATTAAGCGGGCATATGTAAGCAAAAACATGTAGCTAGCTAGTAGGCAAAAATAGAGAATTTGTAGTACAAGAAAGTGTGACTCACTCGAAGTTGTAAGGAAGTAGTATATCTTCATTGTATTTGAGGCGCTTCAAGAACTCTAATATGCTGTCCTCTACCTCTTTTTCATGATGCTTGTTTATTTTCCATGTGTATTCATTAACGGTGTTTGGGTCAATGAACCCAATGCCATAACGTCCATCTTTTCTCATTTCATACATCTTCATCCTGCATAATACCACAGAAAAGAATATAGTGAGGATAATTACACGTAATGATTGATCAAAAGGATCACTACAGCTAGCTTGAGACTTAAATTACAGAAAGAAATCACTTACAAACAATAGCAACTGACGATAGATTTGTCGAGTGCGTCTTGATTGTATAACTGAAATAGTTCAGAATACTCAACGGCCACAGCTTTCTCATGGTAGTAATCATCCTTCTTGACATACACCATGAGGGACTCTCGATCGGATCTCTTGGTAATGTCCATGTACCATTAATGCAATTCATACATTCTCGTTGGGAGCTTCTTGACATCTTCTGGCTCGACCAAAGGTTGGCCCCGGACATATTTCCGTTTTATTTCCTCCTCTGTAATCAGAGGCATGTCATCGATCTCGAGGAGTTGTCCAACAGTGATCTTGAGTTCTTCAGCCTGCATTATATGCTCCTGGGTTATTACCACATCGCCCACCTCGGGAACGTAAACTGTTTGGCCACAATAATATTGGGCGCGCGTACTGTCACGTGTTGTTGGCGGCACAACAAGCGGGGGGATCGATTGCGCCGCCTGTTTTCCCAGCTGGGCAATGGTTTTCCCGCATTTTTTGACAGCTGCTTGTTGTTTGATCGAGCTCGAGCTCGCTCCTTCTGTAGACGTTGTCGATGTAACTTCCTGATGTGGCGCTCATAGTCTGTGTCAACAGGCTTAGGAACTGGTGGTTGAGCCATACGAATAAAGTGGTCAACTACTTCCACAGGCACTTTCTCCCTTGGCGTCGGTGGCGGTTTCGGTCCAAAATGGGCATCGACTTCTGCCCGCACTATGGCATTGGTTTGCTCCTCGGTCCTGTCGTAAGCCCTCACAGGAAGAGGAGTACTGAGGTTTGGACCATATTTGTATCGCTTGCCTCCGCCTGTACTTCCTGTACTATCACCTCGACTCGTACCGCTACGCACCATAGCTGCGGGGTGTCTCTTCTGCGATTGCTGAGGCGGCGGAGACGGCTGACGGGGCTGAGTTGGACGAGGAGGAGTGGCCTGAAGCTGTGCCGGACTTGGAGGAGGAGTGGCCTAAGGTTGTGCCGGACTTGGAGGAGGAGTGGACGTCTAACGCTGTGTCGGACTTGGAGGAGGAGTGGCCTGACACTTTGCCGGACTTGGAGGAGGAGGAGTGGCCTCACGCGTTGGTGGACTTGGAGCGGGAATCTGCTGACTCGGTGGCGGACTTCGACGAGGAGTCGGGTGACGCGGTGTCGGTGGCCTTCGAAAGATGATGCAATCCTTTTTCCATAGGATGACATGATGTATGGCCTCTCCCAATGTGTGCTCGTCGTCACCTCCAGGAATGTCAAGCTGTAGCTCCGAATATGGGTCCACCACCTCATCAACCAAGACACGAGCATAGCCCGCTGGAATCGGGTTGCAATGGAAGGTTGCCTCGGGGGAATTTGAAAAAGCAACGGCGTCCGCCACCTTCATGGATATGTTCTTCATTTTGAAGTGTAGCTCGCAGTTAGTGTTCTCCGTGATGTCATCCACGGGGTATCTATCCAGCACTGCGTCGCCCGGGCGGAACCCACGCTGCTTCTCGGCATGGATGGGGCGGTGGTATCCAATGCTGGATCATCCACTAGCTGCTGCAGCTGCTGAGACCCCCTTTGGTGGCTAAGTGAGTCGATCTGCCCCTGCTGCCGCTGGAATTTAGCTGCCAATTCCGCTTGACTTGCTTCTAGGCCTTGAAGGCGTTCATAGTCCCGCTTCCTCTGCTCCTCCTCCATCTTCCTCTTCTTCTCCTCTGCAATCTTCTTTCTCGCACGGGTTCTGTAGTCGGCGTTCCAGTCCGAAAACCCCTCATACCACGGAATAGCGCCCTTGCCTCGTGTTCTTCCCGGGTGTTCAGGATTTCCCAGGGCACGCGTAAGCTCGTCGTTCTCTCTGTTGGGCTGGAACACCCCCGATCGAGCCTCTTCTATTGCAACAAGTAGCGCATCGTCGGCTCCGTTCAGACATGCCTTCGTCGAAACATTGCCTGTCTTCGGGTCCAACTCCCCCCCATGCGCATAGAACCAAGTCCTGCACCTGGGGGGCCAGCTCTTAGTAACCGGAGTGACACTTGCATCCTCCATCTCTTTCTCAGACTTATCCCACTTAGGCATTGCCACCGCGTAGCCACCTGGCCCCAGCTTATGGAACTTATCCTTTTTTTCGGCATTCTTCTTGTTTATTCTCGACCGTTCCTTAGCTAATTCTGAATCCTTGAATTTCACGAAATCGTCCCAATGAGCACTTTGATTCTCTAGTATCCCCTCGAATACTGGAGTCTTCCTTCCTCCCTTGACGTACTTCTCCCACGTCGTTCTCTTGTGGTTCTTGAATGCAACCGCCATCTTCCTAAAAGCAGCGTCCTTGACTTTCCGCACATCTGCTTCTGTGAAATGATCTGGTAGGGTGAAATGTTCCATGAGAGTATCCCAAAGCAGTTTTTTTTATTCTCGTCGACAAAAGTAACATTTGGACGTGGCTTTGCTGGCTTTCTCCATTCTTGAAGGGAGATCGGGAGTTGGTCCTTCACAAGAACTCCGCACTGACGAACGAACTTGTCCGCAATCTTCTTAGGCGCTAATGATTCGCCATTAGGTTTGAATGCCTCGATATTGTACTTTACGCCCTCCTTCAACTTTTTGTTCGGGCCTCGTTTCGTCCTTTTGCTTGAAGATTTGCTCGATCCGGATGGCTGAAAGAAGAAAGATCGATTCGTTAATATATCTTCAACTCATTTAAAACATGCGATGATCACCAGATTCCTGCTTATATAAATATATATACCTCGCCGGTGTTTGTTGTTTCAGGATCAACATGTTCTTCGTCGTAGTTCATGACTTCATCTTTTCGGTCGTCGCGATCGAATATCATATCACCGTCTCCGGCGGTGTTTAGAAATTCGAAGCCGTCAAAATCTTCTCCATTCTGATCATCATCTGGCCCGCGTATGATATCGAACATGGTCTGTTCTCTCTCTCTCTCTCTCTCTCTCTCTCTCTGTCGGTATTGTCCGCCATAGCTTTTATTTAACTATGCCAAAAGAAATATAAAACAATTTAGTATAATCTCGAATACATCGTCTCGAATAATAGATAAAATCTCGAATACATCGTCTCGAATAATAGATTTAATCTCGAATACATCGTCTCGAATAATAGATATAATCTCGAATACATCGTCTCGAATAATAGATTTAATCTCGAATACATCGTCTCGAATAATATATAATATTGAATAGTACATCACTGGCTAGGCGGTGGACACCCAAAGAGAAAGAACCCTCACAGGATCATAGCTGAAGTGAGATCCCTGAAGAAACTGCCAGGTATTGGAGAACCTGCCGCCCTCTAATGCAACCATGTAGCGATGGACATGCTCGTCCTCCTCCCTGACACGACGACGTACCACCTCCGGCGGGGCCGGCTCCCTCCGCACCGAAATTGGCCCACGCGAACGCCACCAAACAAGATCAGGGTCGACGACTGGACCCGGGGCCGGGTTCCTCATCAAGCGGCGCGCCCCTCCAGGCAGCACCTCCCAGTGCCAGCCCGGCGGAGCCTAGTCTCGGACATGGGTCAGTCGGACGTCGTCGCGGACGGGTCGACGGCGAGGATGCGGGCCGGGCATCGTCGACAACAAATACTAGCTATATGCCCGCAAAAAGTAACATTTTTTTAATTATTGGATTTTGATAACTAAAATTTCTAACATTTCTATATAACACTAATTATGCTATCATTGCATATGTCAAAATTCTATATGCTATTTCATACTAATTAAGCATCTAACACTAAAAACAGAAAACACAACTTTTATACATCCATTAAAAAACTGAAAAACAACATTATATAAAAAAATTCCATGCTAATTAGACACTAATTATATCCATCTAACATGCATTCATACATATATACTAGTGAAAAAATAATAATCTAAAAAAATCTAAACTAATTAAACATACAAAATACGTATATACTAATATATACATGCATTAATTCATACATATGTACGTGTGTGTGTGTGTGTTCATCATGCTTGTGTGTGTGTGTATGGATTCGGGGAGGGGCGGCGCCCATGGTGGCCGACGGGGGCGAGGGAGAGGGGTTAGAGGGGGAAAGCTCACAGCGGGGCGACGGCGACGGCGAGGCGACGGCCGGGGGCGGCAACGGGCCGGGGCGTGACGCGGGGGCGACGACGCGGGGACGACGCGACGGGGACGGGCCCGGGGCAGCGACGGAGACGGGGGCGGCAACGGGGACGGGGGCGGCGACGGGGACGGGGGCGGCACGGCGACGGCGTCGATCGATCGGGGCGCGCAGGTGGTGCTTCAATGGGGAAACAGAGGAAGAATGAAATTTTCGTAAGTGTTGTATATATAGAAGGCACCTTTAGTATCAGTTGGAGCCACCAACCGGTACTAAAGGCCTGTTTTGGCCAGGCCAAGCGGCGGGAACCGCACCCCCTTTAGTACCGGTTGGTGGCTCCAACCGGTACTAAAGGCCCCCCTTTAGTACCGGTTGGTGCCACGATCCGGTACTAAAGGGTGTGCGCTGCCAGGCGAGGGGCACAAAAGTTTAGTCCCACCTCGCTAGCCGAGGGGCACTCGCACCTGCTTATAAGCCCCGACGTCGCTGCTGTCTCGAGCTCCTCTCTTAAGCAGGCCTTCTGGGCCTACCTCTTCTGCGATGCCCTGTTGGGCCTACTGGGCTAGCGGGCCTGCATCCTGGCCCAACTTGAATTTGGGTTTCTAGTCGTATGCAGGCCGCTGTGGCCCAGTAGGTGGGCTTTTTTTCTTATTTTTTTGCTTTATTTATTTTGTGAATAACTTAACTTTGAAAATAGATTTTTTAGTGATTCTTTTTTCTTATGTTTAATATTAGTGTGTTTTATCATTATATTCAATTTGGTAATGCTTAGGTTATTTAAAAAATGAAATGCCTTTGTAACGGATGAGTTTTCGTCCGAAACCCTAATACTTCGAAACAGATTGTCCATTTTGTACACGAAGTGCATCCAGTTTTTGCGGTAACCCTCTCTACTTTTTTGCACATGCTATGTGGGTGAAATTATGATACCATGCCAACTTTCAACCTTTTCGGAGTTCATTTGAAATGCTTTTCAATTTCATGGGCATTTAGCTGAAAAAATCAGTAAATGCATGAAAGAATTTGCTTGCACATAAAATTTCTTCGCGTTTCAAATGCCAAAACACATAACTAGCTACCCTAACTATTACAGAGATTCCCTCCTGGGTGTAAAACACAGAAGAAAGTGATGATAGTTAAGCCGATCACATCCCAGATCTTTGGGTGTGAAACTTTTTCTTCGCGTGTGTCCCTTTGCGTCGTAGCCATGGAAAATTTTCATCATTTAACGGGATGCTCGGGTCAATATTCACTGTGAATGGAGCAATTTCATCAAACTTTTCATAATCTTCTGACTTGTCTGTCTTGTCATCCACTCCCACGATGTTTCTCTTCCCATAAAGAACTATATGCCGCTTTGGCTCATCGTACGATGCATTCGCTTCCTTATCTTTTCTTTTTCTTGGCTTGGTAGACATGTCCTTCACATAAAAAACCTGTGCCACATCATTGGCTAGGACGAATGGTTCGTCTGCATACGCAAGATTGTTGAGATCCACGGTTGTCATTCCGTACTGCGGGTCTTCCGTTACCCCGCCTCGTGTCATATTGACCCATTTGCACCGAAACAAAGGGACCTTCAAACCACGTCAATAGTCAAGTTCCCATATGTCCTGTATATAACCATAATATGTTTCCTTTCCCGTCTTGGTTTCTGCATCAAAGCGGACACCACTGCTTTGGTTGGTGCTCTTCTTATCTTGGGCGATCGTGTAAAATGTATTACCATTTATCTCATACCCTTTGAAAGTCATTATATTCGAAGATGGTAACTGGGACAGCAAGTACAGGTCATCTTCAATAGAGGTGTCATGCATGGTACGTGCTTGCAACCAGCTGATGAAACTCCTGGTTTGTTCATGTGTAATCCAGTCATCAGACCGCTCCGGGTGTTTGGAGCGTAGCAAATTCTTGTGTTCATCCATATACGGAGCCACCAAGGCGGAATTCTGTAGAACTATGTAGTGTGCTTCAGTGAGAGAATGTCCGTCCATACATATTATTTGTTCCCCTCCTAGCGTGCCTTTTCCATCCAGTCTGCCCTTATGCCGCGATTCAGGAACACCAATCGGCTTAAGGTCAGGAATAAAGTCAATACAAAACTCAATGACCTCCTCATTTTGACGGCCCTTGGAGATGCTTCCTTCTGGCCTAGCACGGTTATGAACATATTTCTTTAAGACTCCCATGAACCTCTCAAAGGGGAACATATTGTGTAGAAATACAGGACCCAAAACGTTAATCTCTTCGCATGGGTGAACTAGGACGTGCGTCATGATGTTGAAGAAGGATGATGGGAACACCAACTCGAAACTGACAAGACATTGCACCAAATCATTCTGTAACCTTGGTATGATTTCTGGATCGATTACCTTCTGAGAGATTGCATTGAGAAATGCACATAGCTTCACAATAGCTAATCGAACGTTTTTCAGTAGAAGCCCCCTCAATGCAACCAGAAGCAGTTGCGTCATAATCATGTGGCAGTCATGAGACTTTAGGTTCTGGAACTTTTTCTCTGCCATGTTTATTATTCCCTTTATATTCGACGAGAAGCCAGACGGTACCTTAATACTGAGCAGGTATTCAAAAAAGATTTCCTTCTCTTCTTTGGTAAGAGTGTAGCTTGCATGACCCTGATGTATGCCGTTTTTTCCGTGCATACGTTGCTGGTCCTCCCGTGCCTCAGGTGTATCTTTTGTCTTCCCATATACGCCCAAGAAGCCAAGCAGGGTCACACAAAGATTCTTCGTCACGTGCATCACGTCGATTGCGGAGCGGACCTCGAGGTCTTTCCAATAGGGCAGGTCCCAAAATATAGATTTCTTCTTCCACATGGGTGCGCGTCCGTCAGCGTCATTCAGAACAGGTTGTCCACCAGGACCCTTTCCAAAGACCACCTTCAAATCCTTGACCATATCATGTACATTAGCACCAGTACGGTGGCGAGGCTTCGTCCGGTGATCCGCCTCACCTTTGAAATGCTTGCCTTTCTTTCTTACGGGATGCCTGCTCGAAAGAAATCGACAATGCCCCAGGTACACATTCTTATTAGCCAAATATATACTGTCGGTATCGTCCAAATAGTGCGTGCATGCGCGGTATCCCTTATTTGTCTGTCCTGAAAGGTTACTGAGAGCAGGCCAATCATTGATGGTCACGAACAGCAACGCCTTTAGGTCAAATTCTTCCCCCATGTGCTCATCCCACGCACGTACACCTGTTCCATTCCACAGTTGTAAGAGTTCTTCAACTAATGGCCTTAGGTACACATCAATGTCGTTGTCGGGTTGCTTAGGGCCTTGGATGAGCACTGGCATCATAATGAACTTCCGCTTCATGCACAACAAAGGAGAAAGGTTATACAAACATAGAGTCACAGGCCAGGTGCTATGGTTGCTGCTCTGCTCCCCAAAAGGATTAATGCCATCTGCGCTTAGACCAAACCATACGCTCCTTGTGTCATCTGCAAACTCCTTCCCGTACTTTCTTTCGATTTTTCTCCACTGCGACCCGTCAGGGGTACTCTCAACTTTCCGTCTTTCTTACGGTCTTATCTGTGCCATCGCATCGCTTTGGCATGCTCTTTGTTTTGGAACAAATGTTTCAACCATGGTATTATCGGAGCATACCACATCACCTTGGCAGGAATCTTCTTCCTGGGGCACCGGCCCTCGACATCACCAGGGTCATCGCGGCTGATCTTATAGCGCAATGCACCACATACCGGGCAAGCGTTCAAATCCTCGTACTCACCGCGGTAGAGGATGCAATCATTAGGGCATGCATGTATCTTCTGCACCTCTAACCCTAGAGGGCAGACAGCCTTCTTTGCTTCGTACGTACTCTCGGGCAATTCGCTGTCCTTTGGAAGCATATCCTTTATCATTACCAGCAACTTTCCAAATCCCTTGTCAAATACACCATTCTCTGCCTTCCATTGCAGCAATTCCAGTGTGGTGCCCAGCTTTTTCTTGTCACCTACGCAATTCGGGTACAACAATTTTTTGTGATCCTCTAACATGCGCTGCAACTTCTTCTTCTCCAAATCACTTGCGCAATTTCTCTTTGCATCGGCAATGGCCCGACCTAGATCATCAACGGGCTCATTTGATGCCTCTTCTTCAGCTTCTTCCCGCATTGCCGGCTCAGCTTCTTCCCGCATTACCGGCTCAGCTTCTTCCCCCATTGTTGTATCATCGTATTCAGGGAACCCATGGCCAGGATAGCTGTCGTCGTCCTCTTCTTCTTCATTGTCTTCCATCATAACCCCTCTTTCTCCGTGCTTGGTCCAAACATTATAATGGGGCATGAAACCGGACTTAAATAGGTGGACGTGAATGGTTCTTGACGTAGAGTAATTGTGACCATTCTTACAGCGAGCACATGGACAAGGCATAAAACCACCCGCCCGCTTGTTTGCCTCAGCCGCAAGCAGAAAAGTATGCACGCCCTCAACGAACTGGGGAGAGCATCGGTCATCGTACATCCATTGCTGACTCATCTTCATTACACAACACCGAATAGACCAAATTAATACAACTTCATACATAAAGTTCATACAACACTTAAATGCAACAACCAAATAACTCTCTAGCTAAAGCATTTAAATGCAACAACAAATACAATCAAGATCGCAAGATAACAATGGATCCAACAGCATAATAATACCAAGCCTCACTATCGATGGCATATTTTCTAACCTTTCTAATCTTCAAGCGCATTTTCTCCATCTTGATCTTGTGATCATCGACGACATCGGCAACATGCAACTCCAATTCCATCTTCTCCCCCTCAATTCTTTTCAATTTTTCTTTCAAGTACTCGTTTTCTCTTTCAACTAAATTTAACCTCTCGGCAATAGGGTCGGTTGGAATTTTCGGTTCACATACCTCCTAGAAAAAATTTCTATGTCAACTTGATGGGCATAATTTGTCATAAACACGAAATGCAACTAGTTTTAAAAGAGAATATACATACCACATCCGAATCATAACAAGGACTAGGGCCGACGGGGACGGATATCAAAACCATGGCACTATATGTATAACAAACAACGTACGGGTAAGATAATTATACGAGTAACTATATATCCAAATCACACAAACATCAATTTTTGTATAAAATTTCATGAACAAGAGGCTCACCACAAGGTGGTGCCGGCGACGGAACGGTGCGGGCGATCGACGGTGGCTACGATGGAGATTTAGAAGGCACTAAGTAAACCACACCTACATATGCAAACTAAGTGTTATTTTTGACCTCAAATTACATATAAATCAAATACTAGCACATATATATATATCCTCCCAAATTACTAAACTCACAAATTAATCACTATATAAAGCATTGCAAGAGCTAATCTAGCAATGAGAGATGAAAGGACAAAGTTGCTAACCTTTGTAATCATTTGAATGGATGGGGGCCTTTAAATTTTGACAAATTTTGGGTAAAATGTGTGATGAGCTCGAGAGGAAGAGGGAAAAAACAGAGAGAAGAGGGGAAAGGGGAAGAACAGAGCGAGCTCGGGTGAACGAAGGGTTTATGTAGGACGACCTTTAGTACCGGTTTGTGCCAAGAACCGGTACTAAAGGGGCTGGAGGGGCCCCATTCTGACAACATCCTGCCACTACTCTCATTAGTACCGGTTCGTGGCACAAACCGGTGCTAAAGGTTCGCCACGAACCGGTACTAATGAAAGCGGCCCGGCTAGCCGTTGGAACCAGCACTAATGTATATATTAGTGCCGGCTCAAATATAAATCGGCACTAATGTGCTTCACGCTTTGACCCTTTTTCTACTAGTGATACCTGAGCCATAAAAAGCCCATAATCCTCACTTACATTTTTTTACTATTATATATGCTACTGAATGTTCTCCGTCATATCAAACCTCCGGGTCTAGAATGATTCGAACTCTAGTCGACATTGGAGCTGAACTCGTTATGGTTATGTCTATTGTCCTGCCTGATTGGCTCATGTATGTCGATGCCGTGTCTCTGTCGGCACACCCATGGATCAGCGCGGTGGGCTGCTTAGGCTCCATTGGTAAGCTTATGTTTTCAGAGTTCAGCATTGCAGCAACATCTGTCATGGCAGGCCGGTCTGCTGGATTTTCCTGGGCACAAAGCAGTGCCACTTGAGCGCATCTCGTTATCTCAGCGACTTCATATCTGTCCCCTAACAACGGATCCACAAGCTCATGCAACCTTTGGTCCTTCAACATATGCCAGGCCTGAAATATATAATACATTTGACTTTAAAGAGATGCAATGCAATTTATATGGGCCAGGTATTAAAATAAGTCTTGCTTTTCCACACCCTATTAGAAAAGTTCACAACTTTTGATGCCAAGTAATGGTATAGGTTAAAACTCACCACTTTAGTAAAAAAAATGCAGAAAGTCTATTTTCTAATACTGAGAGTGGAGAAAAAATGTTGCTTGAAATGTATGTTTTCACTCACATCTCGTACAAGATCACCAACAGTATCCCCTTGCTTGTTGAGTATGGTATTCTTTCGGCCACTAATAATCACCAGAACCAAGACGCCAAAGCTGAACACATCTGTCTTCAGCGAGTAAACTCCTTGAGATGCATACTCTGGAGCTTTGTAACCACTGAAAAGTGAAACAAAGGATGCCAAAACTGTAAGATTAGAACATCTGAAAACAAATGATGGGAATGTGTGATTATTGATATTGTAGGCAGCTGATACCTGGTTCCCACAACCCTACTCGTGCGCTCTTCTGCTACATCTGAACTCAGTGTCCTAGCTGATCCAAAATCAGCAATCTTCGGGCTCATGTTATAATCCAAGAGGATATTATGTGGTTTCAAGTCTCTATGGACAAGGCAGGACATGGAGCCTTTATGCAGGTAAACAAGGCCCTCTGTTAACCCTGTAATTATCTTGAATCACTTAGACCAGTCCAGCACTTGTCCTTTTGTTCTTTCTGCAAAAGATAATCAAATTGCAACTTCTATCAACTATTGATGTATATTGCTCTAACCAAACTAGAATAGTTTTTATGATTCGAGCAACAAAGAATCAGGTGAAAACTAGATTTGTTGTAGCCCTCCATTTAACTGTAGATGTTTTGAATTCATGCACATTTACTAGGAATTAAAGGAGGTGTGCTTGAAAGATATCTCTGATAATACAGAAAATGCACCTGATATGTAATGGTCCAAGGAACCATTTTGCATGAACTCATAGACAAGAATCCTTTCTTTCCCATGAATGCACCACCCTAGCAACCTAGTCAGATTGGCATGCTGAAACTTCGCAAGCTGCAATTCACTATCGAAATCAAATACGGTTGCATGCTCATCAAGTCTTTTGATGGCAATCATAAGTCCGTTGGGAAACTGACCCTGCAATGGTTACTAAGGGAGTTCAAATAACATTCTATCAACAGAAATCAGGTCTTAATTGGGAAGACAAGGAGGACGGGTATTCACTTTGTTAGTTAGTTTGGATATTGGCACATATTTACCTTATAAACTGTACCGAATCCACCAAGCCCAAGTATTCTCCTCTCTGAGAAATTGTCTGTAGCATCCACGATCTGAAAGAAGTTGAACTTTGCAAATCCCACACAAGTTTCTTCTATACGGGTACAAAGCTCAGTGAGTTCTTCAATGTTGAAGATTTTCTGTTCTTGCATGTTAACTTTTCCTGATTCATGGATAATTTATCCATGTCACTAATGGGATTGCAAAGAACCTTTACATGACTAAGAGAATACACAATAATTGAGAGCATGCCTCAGTTTGCTTTTTCTAGTGATCATCAACTCAGCCTAATTAGGGACTTCCCATCATATGAAAACAAATGGAGATTATAATAGACGAAGTCATGCAAGATATTGATGATGTTGTTATCATTCAAAGTCATATATTTCATTTGCGTAATAACAGAGGAAAATATGTGATGAATGTTTGTTTCCACTAGCTAGTGCTCTCACCATGACATGTGACACAGTAAAATTTGATGTGGTGAGTGGTGACACAATGTTTGTCATGAAAAAGTATGCACATGTATAATTTTATATATATTAAATTATTCATACGGACTTTTTTTTATCATCTCTGTTGCAATATATCCAAAAACATGAGCTGCAGGGTATGGCAGCAGCACACAGACATAACAAAGCAATTCAAAATCCTTGAAAACAAATAACATTGGCATGAAACTTCACTCTACTAATTGCATACCTAAGTTCATGCTTAAGTGCATTAGGAAATTCATAAATAACTACTTACCTACAGATGTTTTTTCTTCAACAATGCAAAGTTCAGTAGCTCCTTGAACCTTTATTTCGGAGAATTCCAAAGCTCTTGCTGGAGATGGTTTCAACACACTCCTAAAAGGTGGCAAGTTTCAGACATTTGAGTCTGTATAACTTATTAAATTATGGCACAGCTACATAACTTGACTTCACAGTTCACAGGGATTCAATATAAGGGAAAAAATCCTAAAAAGGAACATAAGAAGGATGCTTAATGACAAATAAACTAGTAGAAATTTGTCAAAACATAGTATATTTTAAGTCAAACAGCTGATAGCATTTAAAGTCAAACAAAGTCATTGATCTGATGCACAGCTTACATTTCAGACATTTAATCTACATATATGGTGTAGGTTTGTAGCATGTAGCTCTGAACCAGATTTTACTCTAGAAATCTAAACCAAGCGGTGGCACTAGTCAACCTAATATGGTCAACAGTCATCTGGGTTGCACTTGTCACTTTGTCAGATAACAAGTGGTTAACCTCCCACGTTATTGTTTGGTCAAAGACGCCACAAAACTTTGGATTTAAATTTCAAAAAACGATGATAAAATACACAACGGAAATTAACTGACCTGATGTGACTACTTGAATTGTCTGTGACAACACTGAGCACCCCCTCCTCGGCCTGCTAGACAAGGATCAGCATGATTAAGTGACAAATATTACCAATGTAAAATCAACCAGCAGAGGTTCTGTGATTGAGGCGCCCTATAAACAAAATCAGAATTGCTAAATTGACATCGAATTGTGTACTGGAAGTACCAAAATTTGCAGTTACACTCCCATTCGGACATAATTATAAATCCATATCATGCCGAGGATCACTTGAACAAATCACATACTCCATAATCCATTCGGACATAATTACAAATAAAATAACTCCATAATCAGTGTTTGTCCCCAATCACATACTCCTACTACCATGGGCTTCAATTTTGATACGAACTTCCACATAAGCGCCAAGAAAATTGCAACTACTAACCGGCGACAAGCCGGAACACGCCTACCGTGGCACGACGACTGTTTGTCGAATTGTCGACGAGGGAGATGAGCGGGATGAGGCGGATGAACATGTCGATCTCGTGCTGCGCGGCGCGGAGCTCGTCGGCCATCCGTGCGCCCAGCAGCAGGCGGCGGAGGTAGCCGCAGTCCTGGCACGCCGTGGCGAGCGCATAGCACCGCCGCAGCGCGCCGCGGAGCTGCTCAGCGGCCGCCTGGTGGCCTCCCGCCGCATCAGCTCCGCGAGCTCCAGCTCCCTGAGCAGGCCGCCGACGAGCTCCACGTGCTGCGCGAGCCGCACGCAGGCGTCCCGGTGGCGGCGCGCCGCCAGGGCGGCCTGCACGACCATGGAGACCAGCCCCAGCGCGTCCACGCCGACCAGCTGCGCCACGTTGGAGGCCTGCCCCAGCGTGCCCCACAGGCTGCTCGAAGGGCTGTCCCATGGGCTCGCCATGCTCGCTGCTCCCCGCCCCTGTGCTCTGCGGCCTCTCCTTCTCCTGGCCTCGTTGCCGCCATCGACACGTATCTATCGGCGTGTCTTTGTGTCGCCGGCGACTTTGACTAAGCGTAGTATATGTGTGGACTTTCGTTGCATTCTAACGCCACATTTCTTGTTTTATATTTTTCATAAGGACACAAATGGCGAAAATTGCTTTTGGAGCTCGGCCTCCATCGAGGCCCCCAAATTCAAAATTTAAATTTCATCAATATTCATATATTTATGTTTCAAAAAAATCTGAAAAAAATTACAGATATGCATGAAGGCATAACACACATGTGTGCTAATTTTTCAGGGCTAAATACATTGAAATGAAGGCTGTGCAAAAAAAAATCTAGGACTTTTTAACACGTGATACTATTTATCCTTTCAGACCATGAATTTGTCTTTTTGTATGGATCGTATTTCAAGATATTTCATCCTAAAAATTTATACACATACACATAACATCCTTATTTACTTGCACAATTTTTTCAGATTTTTTTGAAATCAAAACGTTTGAATTATGATTTTTTTTCAATTTTTTCGAGCTCCAGTGAGCTCGGTCACTAAAACGACATTCTCCAAAATGGCATTTATTTCTTCAGAATGTCACATTGGCATTCTATGGTTACAACTGGACTACACATACAAATCCACAAATCAACTTTTACCATCGTTGTTGACAAGATCCCGCCCTAGCGCCACCTTCCCCGCGCGAGGGGTGGGGGGGGGGGGGGGGGGGGGAAGGGGTGCCCCTACACCCCTTCGGCCTCCCTCCTTCCCCCTTCCACCATCGGGGCCGCCCCCGGCTTTGGCCCGGGTGGTGTCGGCGGTGACAGGATCTCTATCAACTTGACTAGTCTAGCAATTGCCCTTTTGTTCTGTTTGCAAAAGATAATCAAATTGCAACTTCTATCAACTGTTGACGAATTGCTCTAAACCAAACTAGAATAGTTGTTATGATTTGAGCAACAAAGAATCAGGTGAAAACTAGATTTGTTGTAGCCTTCCTGTTGGATTGTGTCGAATATAGTGTACAAGGTAGGTTATAGTTGGACTTGTAGTTGTATTGTGTTTAGATAGGATATGGAGTCGTGTCCTAGTAGGACACTTGTATCCTAGGCCTCTCATATATAGCGGGGGTAGACACACGATGTAACCTATGCCAACATAATAGCACCGGAACGCAGTGGAAGCCGGCGGTATGTGCCGGTGTCTGTAGCGGTGTCATGGGGAGGAGCGCCCATAGTCAGGCCCCGGGGATGTAGCCATATCGGTGAACCTCGTTAACAAATCTCGGTGTCGTGCACGTGTGATTGCTTGGTCCTCGGATGATCGACGGGATTTATTCTAACAAGTGGTATCATGAGCAAGATTTGAAGAGACGTTGATGTTGATCTAGAGGAGATGAAGCTGGTTTGCTGTTTTCGTCACGGCGGCGAACGGATCAGCGGACGGAAGCCTTGGTTGATAAGCAATCGGAATCATCTGGATGTCGGCGAGATCGTAGCGAATCGGATTCGGCGGCATACGGCGCAAGCAGGAGGATTGTCTATTGACGCGGTGGCTGGAAGCGGCCTGGTTAGGTGCGCGTGGCGCGGTGATCATGAAGCCCAGCTGAGCAGCGGCGCGGCTAAGGCCCAGGTGTGCGCACGCTTGGTAAGAAGGGCGCAAGGCTGCCCGAGCTGGCTTCTGGTGCACGGTCAACGGGCAAGGCTGAGGTGCTGCGCGGAAGTGTTGCTGTGCAGATTCGATTGAGACTCCAGAGGCAAGGTACATGCATGAGATTTGTTTTGGACTAAAAGAGGACCGAGTCCTCATATTCGTATACGACGCAAGGCAACAGATCAAATCGGCAGAATAGAATATCCATCGTGATACGCATCCATCAGGGAGCTCTGTTTGGAGAAAATTACACCTACAATAACTGAACTTGTTTCTAGGGTTCAGTTTGGTCACTGTATTCACGAAATCTAAAGTTACGGTCACTGGACTCGCTGAACCGGGTTAGCGTACGGTAACTTGTACCATTTCTGCTCGTATTTTGCACACGTGGACGTATTTGACCTAAAAATGGTTTGACTCGCCACCTGTACAAGACACGTCGTCTATTTCATAAAGAAGCGAGCGACTACAGCGCAGTTTTTGCGACCACAGCGCATATTTGACCCCAATTCACATCTATTACAGTATATATTTGAGGACATAAACACTTTAAATATAGAGCTACAAATTTGAACTTAAATAGCACCATTTGCACCACATAATTCATATCATTTACAGTTTGGATTTCATAGTTCAACACTGACAAAAACTGAACTTAATAGCAGCGCTCACACATTTTCAGTACAGAACTTCCTAACATTCAGAAAATTCAGAGCTTCCTGTAACATTTGAACACGGACCAAAACTGAACAGAGCTTCAGAGCACACAAATGAACAGAGTTGACAAAAGCTGAACATGAACAGAGCTTCATAACACACAAATGGTTCAAAAGAGTACTGAACTGAAAGTTGAAAGTAAGGTTCACAGTTTAACATCCAGAAACAAGTTCCTAAGTGAACAAATTGCAAAATACTTAATCCATTACATGAAATGGTCATTCATGACCTGAATTCATCAAACATGTTAACTTTTCTGGGCTTCTTTGCTGCAGCTGCCGCTTTCTTCTCTTCGCTTCAGCTGCTGCTTTCTTCTCTTCTAAAGCCCTCTTCTTTGCTTCATGTAGTGCCTCTTTCTTAGCTGTAGCTGCAGCCTTCTTTGCTTCAGCTTCTGCCTCTCTCTTTTTCCTTGCCTCTGCCTTGAGTGCTTCTTTTTCAAGTGCTTTTTTAGCCTTTTGTGCTTCTTTCTTGGCAAGGGCTTCACCTGCTTTTTGCAAAGCAGCTGCTTCTCTTTGTTTCAGGATTTCAGCACACCTCTGTTCATGCAAAATTTCATTGGCATGCTGCTTGGCCTCCCTCATTACTTCAACTCTAGTTGTAAGACTACCTAGTCTTGTTACAGTGCTGGTTCCGGCATTGCTGCTCTAGCTTCTTTGAGGAAAGAACTTTCAGGCAATGGTCCTGGCATCTTCCTTTTATTTTGTTTAGGAGCCTGCAGTATTTTTCTTACAGATTAGGTACACCAACTGGTTATAACCTGCACATAAAGATGTAAATTCATTGAACATACCTCATTTCTCATGATTTCCATCATTGAATGTGGATGAAGAACTCCAATAAGAGGCATGTCATGTTCCTGTGTGACCTGTGTGACAACAGGCTCCTCATTTACCTGGGTCATTGATGGTCCAGGGGCTTGTTGTTCTGTTGTGGCCACATTTTGCTGTTCAAAAATAATAGAAGTCCAAAATATTTGTCACTCAAATGGATGTATCGAGCACTGAAAAATAGTAGTCACTATAATGGATATATCGAGCATTGAAATATTTATCACCCAAACGAATGTATCGAGCACTGAAAAATAGTAGTCACCATAATGGATGTATCGAGTATTGAAATACTTGTTGCTCAAACGAATGTATCGAGGTTACCCGTGACATTGTAGGTTGAGGGTCTTCCTCTTCAAATGTTGTTCTTGACCTCTTCCTCATTTGCTTTTGCATAGGTTTTGCTGCAGGTAGGCCTTGCTTGAAAGCAGAGCATCCTTTTTTGTTATGTCCAGGATTGTTACAATGGCTACAATGAATATTGGTACCATGTCTTGTGATCTTCTTCCCTCCTTGCCTTGCAATCACCTCTTCTGGCTGCATTCTCCTGTTCTTGGCTTTCCTCCCACGTTTATTCTCATATAAAGGGGGCTCAATTAGACAGCCACCCATTTTCTGCCACTCTCTCTTGTCTTTGCAAGGCATGATAATACGAGCATATGCCTTGGAGAAATTGCAAAGAGCATAGCACTTGTGCACCATTTCCTCTGGATCAATTAGTTCATCTCTATAGCAGGATATGGAATGGGGACAGGGAATACCAGTCAATTGCCATCTTCTGCATGTGCATGCCTTCATTTGCAACTCCACAATGTAGTCTCTCCCATGTGAAGTAACTAGGAAAATTCCTTCACCAGCATTAGTAGGGTAACAATTGCTAGACCATTCTATGTGCTTCAGAAGCCTTTTCTTGATCTTTGGACAGATTGGTCCATCCCACTTCTTAACCTCTTGTTGTTTGCTGTAATGCCTACTTGATAGTTGTGACTTGATTTTGTCAATCATGCTAATAATTGGCAAGTCCCTAGCCTCTAAGATATATCTGCAAGTATATCACAATAACAAGTTTATGAATATACCACATATAACAGACATGTTACTGAATTATATGTACAAGAGATAGTACTAGACTTACTTATTGAAAACCTCACAGTTGTTGTTTAACAAAATGTCACATTTGGGCAAATCAGTTTGGAAAGCTCTAACCCAAGTGTTAGGTCTCTTCTCTGCCAGCCAAGCATGAGCAGCACTGTCAAGTAACCTCATTTCTTCCATGTATTGTTCATATTGATCAGTTGCCGTGCTCCTAGCTATCTTCCATAACTGATTTTTCAGAACATCTCCTCTGAATTGTTCTCTGAAATTCTGCCAAAGGTGCCTAACACAGAATCTATGTTCTGAGTTATGGAAATGCTCTTCCATAGCATTTATTAGGCCCTGCAAGTTAATCAAGTAAGAAACCAAGTTAGTGTGCAAGTTAAGTAAGCAAGCAAGTTAAAAAACAAGTAAGCTAGTTATTAGGCCCTGCCTTTTGTTTATCTGACATGACGGTCCATGGTGCAGTATTCTGAATTCCAAGATCTTGCTTTAATGTTCTCAGGAACCAGCTCCAGGTGTTAGTGTCTTCAACATCTACAATGCTAAATGCCACAGGATAAATACAATCATTAGGGTCCATGCCCACTGCGGACAGAAGCACACCTCCATATTTAGTTTTCAAATGGCATCCATCAAGACAAATAATGGGCCTACACCCTGCAAGGAATCCTCTTTTGCAAGCATCAAAACTGAAGTAGCATCTGCTAAACCTAGAATCACTGTCCAACTGAATAAAAAATGTGCTGCCAGGATTGGATCTTCTAACTTCATTTGCATAGTCCCAGAGCATGTTGTACTGTGCCTCCTCATCCCCATGGATAATTTTCATTGCTATTCTCCTAGCCCTGCTTAGTTTACTGCAAGAAGCTGTCATGTTCCAATCCTTTTGAACTAACCTGCCAAAATTTCTCAAATTCATGCCTTGATCTGCCCTGAAGTACTCCAAATATTCCTGTGCAAGAAATTTGGAGGTAAATGCTTTAACCTTCCATTTCTTGGAACATTTGTGCTCACTGTTATACCTCTTGATGACCATGCAATTAGTTCTGCTATCGTAGCTGCACCATATGTTCCATGGGCAGTGAGCTTGACACTTGGCAGAAATTCTTTTCCTGTCATTGACTGGCATTTTAATGTCAACTCTGTTTTTGCAACTGTAAGCTCTTACTGCTTCCCTAAACAACTCAGGAGACTGGAAGACTTGCCCAATCCTAAACTGTGGATCATGCAAATCTTCTTTTCTAAATCCTTTGAATTTATATTTTGCACCTGCTTCATCATCAGAATCTGGTAGCTGCAGTTCCTCTTCATCTGAATCTTGTATAGGATCAGCCTTTGCTCTAATGTTTATATCTACAGGCTCTTCAACTGTGTCCTCTTTGAGATCATCATCTAAATCACTCACATCATAGTCACTATCTGCAATATCATCAGCAAACTCAAACCCCTCTTCACTGCCATTACCTTCAACATCGGAAAGTTCTCCATCATTTTCCTCTTCAAACTCATCTGCAAAATCAGAGACCTCCTCAGGAACATCCTCTTCAGCTTGCTCCTCCTCTGCAAACTCCTCTTCTTGTACTACTGGTTCTTGCTCCTCCTTTGCAAAATCCTCTGCAGCTTGCTGCTCATCTGCATTTGTTTGCTCTACTGCTTGTTGTGCAAGTGTTTCTTCCATTGCTTGCTCTGCTTCATATCCAAAGCTGTCATGAGTTACAAACTGACATTGCCTTTTTCAAATGTTTCCTCCTTAATCTGCTTCTCCAATGCTTCCTTCTTCATCTGCTGTTTGTGCTTGTCCAGTGCTTTCTCCTTGATGGTCTGAATTGGTTTCATAGGACTCACAACAGTGGGCAGATCTGTTACAGGAAACTAGACAACATCATCCCAGTCAAATTTCCTGAGACTCTCATCATGATGAAGATACATCTGCAGGTACTTGTGTCCAAATGTCACATGTGCCCGCATGTTCAAACAATTGTCATTGCAAGTTATCTTCACAAGGCCTCCTTCGTTCATTGGTTTCCCAGGCATACAGTAATACATGTGTAGTCTTCCCTGAACTTCATATCCCAATTGTTCTACTAAATCTTCCAACTTATCCACCGTGAGTGCATCCCCCTCAACATAATCATACCATATGCTTTTTCCATTCACATATGCACGATTTTTACCAACTCCAAGGAAATAACCATCGAAATTGATGCAAAGACTGAAATTTGATGCATAGTCGATTGTTTCTGCACATGAACAGAACAATATTAATGACTAGGTTAACAAGCAAAAATCGCTAGCAGAACAAAAGCCCTAGAACAAACACTAGCAGTAATATCAACTATCTAAAAGGAAATACAAGTGCGCATGATCTAAATGGTGAGATTAACGACTTTCAAACAGAAGGGTGAGGGAGGGGGATGGGTTACAGGGGGTTTCAGAGTTTCAGAGATGCTTACCGTAGACAGGGGGTGGGTCTCCCTCCGCGCGGCGACGAGGCACCATGGTTCAGCTCGCTTCGTCGGTGAACCCGCGGGCCGCCGTCGCTCCGTCGGCGTATGGCTCCGTCGGCGGTGACGAAACCCTAGCCGATCACCTCCCACGATCGCCTCCCCTTTCTTTCCTTAGCCTTGGAGACGGCGATATGAATGCTGGGGAGAAGCCGAGCCGTCCCGAATGGGCAGGGGGAAATATGCAAAACTGCGCCGTGGTCGCTCGCTTATTTTTTTTTGAGGAAAGTGGTCGCTCGCTTCTTTATGAAATGGACGTGTCCTGTACAGTTGGCGGGTCAAACAGTTTTTTGGGTCAAATACGTCCACGTGTGCAAAATACGAGCCAAAATGATATGAGTTACCGTACGCTGACCCGATTCAGCGAGTCAAGTGACCGTAACTTTAGGTTTCGTGAATACAGTGACCAAACTGAACTCTAAAGACAAGTTCAGTTACTGTAGGTATAATTTTCTCCTCTATTTGTGTAGGGCTTGAGGCAAAAAGTAACTAGCTTAGTATCAGAAGTTGAGCCAAGACAGGAGCAAAATTCACGTGCGGACCAGAAGGATTTTTTGTTTGGAATTGCTAGTAGTACGCAGAGGACCGGAGAGTCTGATTTTATTCGTGTACTTGGGGCATCGCATGGAAACCTCCGATAATTTTTCACAGGGTCTGCTGTATAGAGAACTATGGCGTCAATGGGTAGGCGTCAATGGGTACCAGGTTTGAGGTGGAGAAGTTCGATGGAACTGGAAGCCTTGGGTTATGACAGACAAGAGTGAAAGATTTGTTGGCACAACAGGGATGCTTGAAGGCATTGTGGGAAGCCAAGTCAGCTAAGATGGAAATATTATGTGATGGATAAAAAATCGCCGAAGATGATTTGGGAGCCTTGAGTGTGTCATGCAGCCGGACTACTTCGGCTGAGTTGGACTGGACAGTCTGACGGATCGTCGCAAGTCGGTTGGTACAGAAGACGGTGGTGAAATCGACAACGACGACATAGGTGCGTGATGCTGATGGTGACCGACTTCTGGGCATGGAAACACGTGGCGCAGGCCTGAGGGCTTGTGTGGCTTCGACAAGACTGATGATCTACCATGGAGTCATGTTCAAGGTGGAGCTGGATTGAGGGGCTACGGTGTAAGGATCCAGAGAATCGAAGCCCATTCAGCAAGGGGGAAAAAGCGAGTGACATGCAGTTCGGACTGGAGCCCAGTGGTCTGATGGAAGCGTGAAACTCGTCATCGGTCGGTGATGATCGGTGGTACTCTGTAGTGGGGGTTGAGTGGTGTGGGTTCGCGACCCTTGAGACTCGACCAGGACAGCGGAGGCTCGACGCGGTAATAGCGGCGAGGCATGCGGTACGCACGGACATGGAGACGGGCCAGGGCTCTGGTGGTCATACATGTGGTGACACAACTGCGAATTTGACTCGGGACGACTGCAAGCAACGGTGAAATTCCTTCAAGTTTCAGACACGCGGTCAAGAAAGGAGCGGTGATGTTGAGTTCAGGCAACTCTTACGTGTGACACCCAATATGTGAGTTGTTCACTTTCACGCAGGTCAGTGTTCAGTGTGTGATGGCGTTGGACTGATACTCTGGAAGTTGAAAGCACAAACTAGAGTAGCAAGGAACTTAATTTTGCTCGAGTGTTGACTGTGATCAAGAAAAGAAGGGACTACAAGTTGCAGCTGGAGTCATATGGAGTCTTTGGAGTAGCAGCGATACTCATGGAATAAGCTCAAGTCCAATGTACATGGAAGTTTGACGCATGGACAAATCCAGGGTGGTGGAGTATATTCGCCAAGGTGGAGTTTGTTGGGTTGTGTCGAATATAGTGTACAAGATAGGTTACAGTTGGACTTGTAGTTGTATTGTGTTTAGATAGGATATGGAGTCGTGTCCTAGTAGGACACTTGTATCCTAGGTCTTTCATATATAGCGGGGGTAGACACACGATGTAACCTATGCTAACATAATAGCACCGGAACGCAGGGGAAGCCGGCGGCATGTGCCGGTGTCTAGGGCGACCGGGTGCGGTATTGTAGCGGTGTCATGGGGAGGAGCGCACATAGTCAGGCCCCGGGGATGTAGCCATATCGGTGAACCTCTCGTTAACAAATCTCGGTGTCGTGCACGTGTGATTTGCTTGATCCTCGGATGATCGACGGTATGCCTCGGATTTATTCTAACACTTCCATTTAACTGTAGATGTTTTGAATTCATGCACATTTACTAGGAATTAAAGGAGGTGTGCTTGAAAAATATCTCTGATAATACAGAAAATGTATCAGATAAGTAATGGTTCAAGGAACTATTTTGCATGAACTCATAGACAAGAATCCTTTCTTTCCCATGAATGCACCACCCCAACAATCTAATTAGATTGGTATGCTGAAGTTTTGCAAGCTGCAATTCACTGTCGAAATCAAATATCGTTGCATGCTCATCAAGTATTTTGATGGCAATCATAAGTCCGTTGGGCAACTGACCCTGCAATAGTTACTTAGTGAGTTCAAATAAGATTCTATCAACAGAAATCAGTTCTTTATTGGGAAGAGAAAGGAGGACGGGTATTGACTTTGTTAGTTAGTTTGGATATTGGCACATATTTACCTTATAAACTGTACCGAATCCACCAAACCCAAGTATTCTCATCTCTGAGAAATTGTCTGTAGCATCCACGATCTGAAAGAAGTTGAACTTTGCAAATCCCACACAAGTTTCTTCTATACGGGTACAAAGCTCAGCAAGTTCTTCAACATTGAAGATTTTCTGTTCTTGCATGTCCACTCTTCCTGATTCATGGATATTCGATCCTTGTCATGATGGGATCGCAAAAAATATGACTGAGAATACAAAATTATTGACAGCATACTCCAGTTTGATTTTTCCATTGATTGTCAACTCATCCTAATTAGGGACTTACCATTGTACGAAAACAAATGGAGATTGTAATAGAAGAAGTCATGCAATATACCGATGTTTTTTTTTTTTGAGGATGCAATATACCGATGTTGTTTCTATCACTCGAAGTCAAATCTTTCACGTGGCTGCTAACAGAGTAAATATGTGATGTAGGTTAATTTCTTCCAGCTAGTGCTCTGACCACATGTGCTTATCAACTTAAATTTGGACACAATGAATGGTGACGCAATGTTTCCTCATGAAAAAGAAAGCACATGTAAAAATATATTATATCAAATCATTCATATGGACATTTTATATTGTCTCTGTTGCAACATATCCAAAAAACATGAGTGGCAGGGTGTTGCAACAACACACAGACATAACATAGAAATTCAAAGTCCTTGAAACAACTAACATTGGCATGAAACTTCACTCCATTAATTTCCATACCTAAGTTCATGATTAAGCGCATTAGGAAATTCATAGAATAACTACTTACCTACAAATCGTTTTTCTCCAACATTGCGAAGTTCAGTATCTCCTTGAACCCGTATTTTGGTGAATTCCAAAGCTCTTCCTGGAAATGGTTCACTCCTAAAAGGTGGCGAATTTTAGACATTTGAGTCTATATAACTAATGAACTTATGGTATGGTTACATAACTTGACTTCACAGTTCACGCTGACTCAATATAAGAAGGGGGGGAAAATCCTAGAAGAGATATAAGAAGGATGAAATCATGCTTAATGACAAATATAATAGAAATATGTCGAAACATAGTATATTCCAATTCAAACAAACTCGTTGATCTGATGCACAGCTTACATTTCAGACATTTAATCTACAGATATGTTATAGGTTTGTAACAAGTAGTTCTGAACCAGATTTTATTCTAGAATCTAAACCAAGCGGTGCCACTAGTCAACCTAATATGGTCAACAGTCATCTGGTTTGCACTTGTCACTTTGTCAGATAATAAGTGGCTAACCTCCCACGTTATTATTTGGTCCAAGACGCCACAAAACTTTGGATTTAAATTTTAAAAAAATGATGACTTGTTCTCCGAGTAATAAACTACATAACGAAAATTAGCTGACCTGATGTGACTACTTGAATTGTCTGTGACAACACTGAGAACCCCCTCCTCGGCCTGCTAGACAAGGATCAGCATGATTAAATGACAAATATTATCAACGTAAAATGAAGCAGCAGAGATTCTGTGATTGAGGCGCCCTATAAACAAAATAAGAATTGCTAAATTCATATCGAATTGTGTAACTGGCAGCAGTACCGAATTGCAGTTGCACTCCAATTCAGGCATAATTACAAATTCATATCATGCCGAGGATCACTTGAACAGATCAGTTTAACGCATTTTATCAATAAAATAACTCCATAATCACATACTACCATGGGCTTCAATTTTGATACGAACTTCCACATAAGCGCCAAGAAAATTGCTACTACTAACCGGCGACAAGCCGGAACACGCCTACCTTGGCACGACCAGTGTTTGTCGAATTGTCGACGAGGGAGATGAGCGGGATGAGGCGGATGAACATGTCGATCTCGTGCTGCGCGGCGCGGAGCTCGTCGGCCATCCGTGCGCCCAGCAGCAGGCGGCGGAGGTAGCCGCAGTCCTGGCACGCCGTGACGAGCGCGTAGCACCGCCGCAGCGCGGCGCGGAGCTGCTCCAGCGGCCGCCTGGTGGCCTCCCGCCGCATCAGCTCCGCGAGCTCCAGCTCCCTGAGCAGGCCGCCGACGAGCTCCACGTGCTGCGCGAGCCGCACGCAGGCGTCCCGGTGGCGGCGTGCCGCCAGGGCGGCCTGCACGACCATGGAGACCAGCCCCAGCGCGTCCACGCCGACCAGCTGCGCCACGTTCGAGGCCTGCCCCAGCGTGCCCCACAGGCTGCTCGAAGGGCTGTCCCATGGGCTCGCCATGCTCGCTGCTACCCGCTCCTGTGCTCTGCGGCCTCTCCCTCTCCAGGACTCGTTGCCGCCATTGACGGGCGCGGGCGCGACACGTGTCTATCGGCGAGTCTGTGTGTCGCCGGCGAATTTCACTAAGCGTGGTATAAGTGTGGACTTTCATGTAATGCCACATTTCTTGTTTTATTTTTATTTTGAAGGACACAAATGACCTCTATTTTTTCAGAACGTCGCATTCGCATTTTATGGATACAGATGCAGTACACTGTACACATGAGTCAATGATTGACCTTTGCTTTATGGTTGAAGAAACAATGCCTTCAACAAGAAGCATAAACACGCAGGCCAGATCTAACATTTTCAAAATCCAAAATTCAGTACTCAAAGAGCACAACCATAAACAAAGTCTTTTATATTCACATCATAAGCTTACCTAATACCCTAGGTTCCATCAATGGCGTCCACGCTCCTCCAGCAAAATGATGTTGCTTCCTCATAATGGACGTGGATTTATGTTTTTATCTCCAAGTTGTTGTTGTTGTTGTTGTTGTCTTTTGGTCGTAGGTAGTTGACTTGCGTGCCAATGTTAAACCGCTTTCTATTCTTATTGCCCTATTGTGGTTGGTCTATATGCTACTTAATTTTGCTATGTTGGTTTCGGTACTCTGGTGCCTTTATTTATAAAGTCGGATGCTTGCCTTTTCTCTAATAAAAATATGAGGAGTAATTTCGCTTACTTTGGCGCATCCATATGTTCATATTGGTCCATTTCCTAATTCATTGGAATTCTTGTTTGAAAATACCTACTAGTACATATTTAAGTAGTGACGGGCGATCTTAAGTGCCCGCGACTGATATAGCTTCCCACACGCCTATGGCAGACCAAATTAGTAGCAATAATACCAGTGACAGGTGTTTAGATGGGCCCACCACTATTGCTCTAACTATCAGTGGCGGGTCGATTTAGAACACCCGCGGCTGGTACGTTTGCCCCATGGCTAATCTGGACCCAAATAACTAGTGGAGTACGGAGATGACCGTCCATCATTAGTAAATTAATTCTAGTAGTGGTCTTAGTTTTTCACCCGCCAATGGTATCAGGCCAAATTACCAATGGCGAGTCCCTGAGCCTACCCATCACTGATTTGATCCCACCTATAAGCAGTTACGCTCTCCTATTTCCAACCCTAGTCGTGGCTGCCAAAGGTCTCCTCCACGCGACCACGCCCCCTCCTCTCCCTTGTCCGACGACCTCCTCGATGGCACGAGGAGATGTGACTCGCCTGTTTCAGTTTTCTTTTTGTGGCATCCCGGCTCAGAGAAACCGGAACGCCCCGTATTCCAGCCCAGAGATCGAGGAGAAGTCTTCTGGAATACGGCACTGCTTAGCATAGAACAAATCAGCTTTTTATTGCAATCTATTGGGGTACAAGGGATTACATCGGCACGGCGATGCTACGCCTGCCACGGTTGCTCCATGCAAGCAGCAGAACCACACGATGCAGCGGGATGACTACTGGTAGCGGAAAAGCGACGACGGTGGTGAACTCCACTCCGCAGGGACTCTGGCTGGAACGCTTATCCTAGCGCACAAACAAGAGATCCACGGCAAGCAAGCAATCAAATCCGGCATGACACGCCAGGTCAGTATATTGAATGTACTTGCAAGCTCACAACAACCAAAGCAATCAAGACAAATAATAGCATGGCAATTACAGGTTAACAATGATTAACATGATATTATCAGATCAACATGGCATGTACAACATGATACAACTAGAACAATACGAGCAGGCATAAACATATGAACATGATGAGACTAGCATGCAACATGATGAAACTATCATGGACCAACTTACTCTGTTCGGGTTACCTCGTGGTGAACAGTGTATCACTTTACATCCATTAACGGTCCGTGGTGAAACTGGCCCGTAATGAACAATGTATCACTTTATACCCATTAACGGCCCATTATTTCATTGGGCCGTTTCCAGCCCATGTTATCTTTCGGCCTTCTCAGAGCCCATTTATTCTTGGCCTCTTTTCCAGCATTCGTTTACTTACGGCCCGTTACTGTCATTTTCTGCTTGTGGGCCAAATTCAGCCCGTGGTTATAGTCGGCCCATTTGTGGTCCGTTAATACGTTGGGCCGTTTTCATAGCGTCATCAAATACGGCCTATTAACGATGGCCCTTTACGGTCGGCCCATCAACGGACGATTTCAACTCTAGATCGTTTACGGCCATAATGCGTCCTGTTATTGGCCCATGTTTGGCCAATCGATCATACGGCCCGTATAAGGCCCATTGATGATACGGCCCGTAGAAGGCCCATTGTTTCTACGACCCGTAGAAGGCCTACTGTTTCTACGGCCCGTAAAAGGCCCACTGTTTCTACGGCCCGTAGGAGGCCCAGTGTCACTACAGTAAATATTAGCCCATGGTTATTGTAGCCTAGTTTTAAAAAATAGGTTATTGCAGCCACTAGTTAACCGCGGAAAAAAAACTGCAATGACTACAAGCAAACAAATAAACAAGACAACAAGGAAATAAATAAGCAAGCAACTAACGCTAGGCTATCACGACTATTACACATATTACATCCACTGGGCATCAAAGTTCGCCACCAGTGCAAATATAGGGCACAAAGCAGCATATCATATACACTGGCCGTCAAAATTGGCCACCAGTGCAAATAAACGCGGCAGCAAAAAAAGAGCATAACTGAAACAACTTCAGAAGAGCTCAAGAAACGTTATCCTGGGTATCCACCATGCTGGCAATAAGCTTAGCAAGCTGATTAGCTCTGTCCTATTTGGCGCTAAAATCCTCCAACGCTTGCTGTTGCACCAGAAAGTATGCATCTGAATGCTCCAGGGACTTCTGCAGTCCTTCCGCTTCTTGTCGCAGCACAGCTGATCGATGTCTTTGTGTCACACCCTGATTTTCATGGCACAATACTTAAGATGATAAATCATGATAAAGTGTGGGTTGACAAAAACTTTTGCATTATTTGACTTTTTATTTGAATTGGTTTTCTCTCTGTGTTTTTCAAGTGCTCTTTAAAGTCAACACAACTCCACCTTCTATACTTCATCTCCTTGCCCCAAACTTCTGCCCAATGATCATGCCATGTGTATAGAGCAATATAGTATTTTCTTACAAAATAATTTGGCCAAAAAGTATTTTCTAAAATTAGTTTTCCAAAAACCCTTGAATTGAGATTTGCACTGCAAGTACTTGATTTGAGGTGTGAAAAATCTTTCAAAAGGTATATTTGAAACCTATTAGATATAGGATTCCCAGAAACCACAAAAATATAATTTTCAAAGTTATTTTCCTATTTTATTTAAAAGCTTTTTCTTAAGGCCAGAAATGGTCTTTAATAGGGAAAAATTATTTTTATTGTTTCAAAAATATTTGGCAAAAATCAGGGAAACTCAGGGGGCATATATTTCCCATATATAAGAGTTTAAACACATGGTCATGTTCAAAATATTGGTCAAATCCCACAAAAACCCTTTCTGGATATTTCAAGCTTTTGAAATATTTACAAAGGAAATATTCCCCAAAAATTCCAAGAAAATTGTATCATGTCACATATGACATGTTTGATGATCTTGCCAAGTACCATGTCATGGAGAGAAGTATAACCCCATGAAATCCTCTCAAAACCACTTCTGTCCTTTTTCAAGTTTGAACAGCTTTGCACTGTCAAACATGTCCAAATGCTCTCAAACTTGGTGCACATTCTCAAATGGTGTAATAATGCATCTAGACCAAATGGCACAAGTTGGAGAGAATTTTATCTTGATCAAAGTACCCCAAAACCCTCTCTGACCAGAATCAAATTTGAACAAGTTTGTACTGCCAACTTTTTCTCCTTGACCCCAACTTTTGTGGACATGTTCAAATCCTCAAATGATGACACTACACCAAGTGGTGCATCAAGGAGAATAGATTTGCATGACTAAATCTTGGTAAAACCATTTCTGCTGATTTCTAGGGTTTACCAAAGTTACATTGGCAACTTTCTTCAAATGGACTCAAACTTGGTGGTCAACCTCAATTATGTGTGACACTTGATCCTGTTAATTCTCATGTAAAGTGGAGTTAATTTGCTTGCCCAAATTTGCATCAAACACCTGCTGTCACTTTTCAAAAATCACCATTTTGACCACTTACACTATTCTCCTTGAGCTCAACTTTTTACCACATCTCCTCCTAGTCTTCTCCTACCCCCAGTAACTCTCCTCTGGCCATTGCTCAATGGTTGAGGGGTGAAACCACCTCTTTTACCTCTCTGAACAGCCCTTGCACCCCTCTTCCTCACCTCCCTCCTCACTCCAGTGGCCACCCAAGGCATCAAGGCTTTCCCCACATTATTTACTCCTCACTAGAGCTACCAGACACGCTTTGCCGTGCCCACTTTGCCAAAAAAAATGGCATGCCGGCCATTTGCACGCTCTTGAGCGCGCTACAGTGCGCTCCCGCACTGTAGCCGCCCCCTGCCAACTGCCTCCGGCCACCTCGGGCCTCCCCAGCGTGTCTCACGAGGACGCCTCGGCGTCTGGGACACGGCAAGCTGCCAGCCCCCTCCTAGACCTCTCCGCTCTCTCCTCCATGGAGCCCGCCCGAGTGCGCCGTAGGCCGCGTCCACGGTGCACCACGGCCCCTCTATTTAGAGGCCCTCCCGAGCTCTCCTACGGCTTCTTCCCGCTCTCCCTCTTCCCCAGCAATCTTCCAGACAACATCCCTCTCCCCCTAGTGCTCTCCTGCCCTCTCCATGGCCGGAGTGCCGCCGCCGACCGCCGCTCGGATTCGGGCACCACAGCCCCTCTCTCTTCTCCCTACCCACTCCAGTACTCCCTCACCACCACCACGAAGCCCCCCATCGCCTCCATCCTTCCTCGGGACGCCCCTGTGCTCGAAGCCGGCAATGGCCAACGCCACCCTCCGCCGTGGCCGTGGCCCCACTCGCCTTCGTCCTCCGTTGGACGTGCTGATAGGGGGCAGCGGGCGTGGCGCAGTCTCCCGAGCTCGCCGGTGCGCAGGGCACCCGCAGCAGCGCCCCTGGTCGCCGGGGACGAGCTCGGCCTCGCCCCTCTGTTCCTGCGGCACGGGAGGCCGCGCGACGAAGAAGAAGGCCGGCCGGTGGACCGGCCACCCCACCAGTCAGCCTCTGCCGACGTGTCCAGCCGGACCCACTCGGGTTAAGTGGAGGCGGGATCTGCGGGAACCGCCTTCCTGGCAGGGAAGCGTACTCCCCTAATACGCCTTCGGCGTCGCCCTGTCGTTCGCGTGGCCGAGCCGCTGGGCCGGCCCAGTGCGCTGTGGTGCTATGCTGTGCTCGGTGCGCGGTATAGGTATAACCCCCCCCCCACTTCCTTTGTCTTTTCCTTTTCCAGAAATTTGTAAAATCTCCCAAATATTCATATTAACTCCAAATTGAATGATTCAAATTTCTGGTGACTCCATAAATCATGATCTACCTGTTGGTGCAGCATGCACATTTTTCTAGAACAATTTTCCTCACACAAATTAAATAAAATCCCCTTTTCTATTTCTATGATAAACTTTAGAAAATCACAGAGGGCTCAAATTTGATCCAAATGCCATGATTCAAATTTCTAGATGCTCCTGAGTTTATAACTTAGGTCATGAACATTTTTATTAATACTTTCTGGGCCACACAATATACTGAGCCATTTCTTCATATTTGTCAACTTTGCAAATTCATAGGAAATCCATTTGAACTCCAAATCCAGTGAAACCAATTCCTAGATGCTTCTAAAATCATCCTTTGTTAAATGGGTGCCTTTGCTCATTTTTCAAAAAAAATGTTTCTGTACACTTCTTGCAAATCCATAAACCCCTTGGTTCCGTCATATCAAAATGTTTAGAAATATCCACTAACCGAATTCCAATGAAACCACTCTGGTTAATTTTCATATAACCAGAGATGTCCTAGAAAAGTCAAATCAATATTTTTAGAGCACTTTCATTTCCTGCCTTGTTGTGTTGCTTATTATGGTTGCTTTCGACGATAGTTAACGAAGTAGACGAAATGCTTGGAGTTGGACCAGAGATATTTGAAGACCTCGAAGACTTTGTTAAAACAGGCAAGCAGCCCTTTGACCATGTCTAAGAAACCCTTTTTCTGCATGTCATATGGCACTTTTATTGCTTGCCTCGAAGTCATGATAAAATGGCGACCACTTGAGGTGGTTTGCCTCTGTTGCTTTTCTCGTTGACACTTGCATGATGCATGACCCTACCTTTCTATTGAAGGAAATATGCCCTAGAGGCAATAATAAAGTTATTATTTATTTCCTTATATCATGATAAATGTTTATTATTCATGCTAGAATTGTATTAACCGGAAACATAATACATGTGTGAATATATAGACAAACTTAGTGTCACTAGTATGCCTCTACTTGACTAGCTCGTTAATCAAAGATGGTTATGTTTCCTAACCATGAACAAGGTGTTGTTATTTGATTAACGAGGTCACATCATTAGTTGAATGATCTGATTGACATGACCCATTTCATTAGCTTAGCACCCGATCGTTTAGTATGTTGCTGTTGCTATTCTTCATGACTTACGCATGTTCCTATGACTATGAGATTATGCAACTCCCGTTTACCGAAGGAACACTTTGGGTGCTACCAAACATCACAACGTAACTGGGTGATTATAAAGGAGTACTACAGGTGTCTCCAAAGGTAGATGTTGGGTTGGCGTATTTCGAGAATAGGATTTGTCACTCCGATTGTCGGAGAGGTATCTCTGGGCCCTCTCGGTAATGCTCATCACATAAGCCTTGCAAGCACTGCAACTAATATGTTAGTTGTGAGATGATGTATTACGGAACGAGTAAAGAGACTTGCCGGTAACGAGATTGAACTAGGTATTGGATACCGACGATCGAATCTCGGGCAAGTAACATACCGATGACAAAGGGAACAACGTATGTTGTTATGCGGTCTGACCGATAAAGATCTTCGGAGAATATGTAGGAGCCAATATGGGCATCCAGGTCCCGCTATTGGTTATTGACCGGAGACGTGTCTCGGTCATGTCTACATTGTTCTCGAACCGTAGGGTCCGCACGCTTAACGTTACGATGACAGTTATTATGAGTTTATGCATTTTGATGTACCGAAGTTAGTTCGGAGTCCCGGATGTGATCACGGACATGACGAGGGGTCTCGAAATGGTCGAGACATAAAGATTGATATATTGGAAGCCTATATTTGGATATCGGAAGTGTTGCGGGTGAAATCGGGATTTTACCGGATTACCGGGAGGTTACCGGAACCCCCCGGGAGCCATATGGGCCTTATTGGGCCTTAGTGGAAAGGTGAAAGGGGCTGCCCATGGTGGGATGCGCCCCTCCCCCCTCCCCTAGTCCTATTAGGACTAGGAGAGGTGGCCGGCCACCTCTCTCTCTCTTTCTCCCTTGAGAATCCTATTTGGAATAGGATTGGGGGGGGGGGGTCCTACTCCCGGTAGGAGTAGGACTCCTCCTGCGCCCTCCTCCTGGCCGGCCGCACCCTCCCCCTTGGCTCCTTTATATACGGAGGCAGGGGGCACCTCTAGACACACAAGTTAATCATTGAGATCGTTCCTTAGCCATGTGCGGTGCCCCCTGCCACCATATTCCACCTCGATCATATTGTTGTAGTGCTTAGGCGAAGCCCTGCATCGATAATACATCAAGATCGTCACCACGCTGTCGTGCTGACGGAACTCCTCCCTGAAGCTTTGCTGGATCGGAGCCCGGGGATCGTCATCGAGCTGTACGTGTGCTAAGAACTCGGAGGTGCCGGAGTAACGGTGCTTGGATCGGTCGGATCAGGAAGAAGACGTACGACTACTTCCTCTACGTTGTGTCAACGCTTCCATTGCGATCTACAAGGGTACGTAGATCAGACTCTCCCCCTCGTTGCTATGCATCACCATGATCTTGCGTGTGCGTAGGAAATTTTTTGAAATTACTACGTTCCCCAACAGTGGCATCCGAGCCTAGGTTTTATGGTTTGATGTTATTTGCATGAGTAGAACACAAGTGAGTTGTGGGCGATACAAGTCATACTTCCTACTAGCATGTCATACTTTGGTTCGGCGGTATTGTTGGACGAGACGACCCGGACCAACCTTACGCGTACGCTTACGCGAGACCGGTTCCCCCGACGTGCTTTGCACACAGGTGGCTTGCGGGCGACTGTCTCTCCAACTTTAGTTGAATCGAGTGTGGCTACGCCCGGTCCTTGAGAAGGTTAAAACAGAGTCTATTTGACAAACTATCGTTGTGGTTATGATGCGTAGGTGAGATTGGTTCTTGCTTAAGCCCGTAGCAGCCACGTAAAAAATGCAACAACAAAGTAGAGGACGTCTAACTTGTTTTTGCAGGGCATGTTGTGATGTGATATGGTCAAGACATGATGCTAAATTTTATTGTATGAGATGATCATGTTTGGTAACCGAATTATCGGCAACTAGCAGGAGCCATATGGTTGTCGATTTATTGTATGCAATGCAATCGCGATGTAATGCTTTACTTTATCACTAAGCGGTAGCGATAGTCGTGGAAGCATAAGATTGGCGAGACGACAACGATGCTACGATGGAGATCAAGGTGTCGCGCCGGTGACGATGGTGATCATGACAGTGCTTCGGAGATGGATATCACAAGCACAAGATGATGATGGCCATATCATATCACTTATATTGATTGCATGTGATGTTTATCTTTTTATGCATCTTATCTTGCTTTGATTGACGGTAGCATTATAAGATGATCTCTCACTAATTATCAAGAAGTGTTCTCCCTGAGTATGCACCATTGCGAAAGTTCTTCGTGTTGAGACACCACGTGATGATCGGGTGTGATAGGCTCTACGTTCAAATACAACGGGTGCAAAACAGTTGCACACGCGGAATACTCAGGTTATACTTGACGAGCCAAGCATATACAGATATAGCCTCGGAACACGGAGACCGAAAGTCAAGCGTGAATCATATGGTAGATATGATCAACATAATGATGTTCACCGATAAAACTACTCCATCTCACGTGATGATCGGACATGGTTTAGTTGAGTTGGATCACGTAATCACTTAGAGGATTAGAGGGATGTCTATCTAAGTGGGAGTTCTTTAGTAATATGATTAATTGAACTTAAATTTATCATGAACTTAGTACCTGATAGTATCTTGCTTGTTTATGTTGATTGTAGATAAATGGCTCGTGCTGTTGTTCCGTTGAATTTTAATGCGTTCCTTGAGAAAGCAAAGTTGAAAGATGATGGTAGCAATTACACGGACTGGGTCCGTAACTTGAGGATTATCCTCATTGCTGCACAGAAGAATTACGTCCTGGAAGCACCGCTGGATGCCAAGCCTGCTGCTGGAGCAACACCAGATGTTATGAACGTCTGGCAGAGCAAAGCTGATGACTACTCGATAGTTCAGTGTGCCATGCTTTACGGCTTAGAATCGGGACTTCAACGACGTTTTGAACATCATGGAGCATATGAGATGTTTCAGGAGTTGAAGTTAATATTTCAAGCAAATGCCCGGATTGAGAGATATGAAGTCTCCAATAAGTTCTATAGCCGCAAGATGGAAGAGAACAGTTCAGTCAGTGAGCATATACTCAAAATGTCTGGGTATAATAATCACTTGATTCAATTGGGAGTTAATCTCCCGGATGATTGCATCATTGACAGAATTCTCCAATCACTGCCACCAAGCTACAAGAGCTTCGTGATGAACTATAATATGCAAGGGATGAACAAGACTATTCCCGAGCTCTTCGCAATGCTGAAAGCTGCGAGGTAGAAATCAAAAAGGAGCATCAAGTGTTGATGGTTAACAAAACCACTAGTTTCAAGAAAAAGGGCAAAGGGAAGAAGAAGGGGAACTTCAAGAAGAACGGCAAGCAAGTTGCTGCTCAAGAGAAGAAACCCAAGTCTGGACCTAAGCCTGAAACTGAGTGCTTCTACTGCAAGCAGACTGGTCACTGGAAGCGGAACTGCCCAAAGTATTTGGCGGATAAGAAGGATGGCAAGGTGAACAAAGGTATATGTGATATACATGTTATTGATCTGTACCTTACTAATGCTCGCAGTAGCACCTGGGTATTTGATACTGGTTCTATTGCTAATATTTGCAACTCGAAACAGGGACTACGGATTAAGCGAAGATTGGCTAAGGACGAGGTGACGATGCGCGTGGGAAACGGTTCCAAAGTCGATGTGATCGCAGTCGGCACGCTACCTCTACATCTACCTTCGGGATTAATATTAGACCTAAATAATTGTTATTTGGTGCCAGCGTTAAGCATGAACATTATGTCTGGATCTTGTTTGATGCGAGACAGTTATTCATTTAAATCAGAGAATAATGGTTGTTCTATTTATATGAGTAATATCTTTTATGGTCATGCACCTTTGAAAAGCGGTCTATTTTTGATGAATCTCGATAGTAGTGATACACATATTCATAATGTAGAAGCCAAAAGATGCAGAGTTGATAATGATAGTACAACTTATTTGTGGCACTGCCGTTTAGGTCATATCGGTATAAAGCGCATGAAGAAACTCCATACTGATGGACTTTTGGAACCACTTGATTATGAATCACTTGGTACTTGCGAACCGTGCCTTATGGGTAAGATGACTAAAACACCGTTCTCCGGCACTATGGAGAGAGCAACAGATTTGTTGGAAATCATACATACCGATGTATGTGGTCCGATGAATATTGAGGCTCGTGGCGGATATCGTTATTTTCTCACCTTCACAGATGACTTAAGCAGATATGGGTATATCTACTTAATGAAACATAAATCTGAAACATTTGAAAAGTTCAAGGAATTTCAGAGTGAAGTTGAAAATCATCGTAACAAGAAAATAAAGTTTCTACGATCTGATCGTGGAGGAGAATATTTGAGTTACGAGTTTGGTGTACATTTCAAAAACTGTGGAATAGTTTCGCAACTCACGCCACCCGGAACACCACATCGTAATGGTGTGTCTGAACGCCATAATCGTACTTTACTAGATATGGTGCGATCTATGATGTCTCTTATTGATTTACCGCTATCGTTTTGGGGATACGCTCTAGAGACGGCTGCATTCACATTAAACAGGGCACCATCAAAATCCGTTGAGACGACGCCTTATGAACTATGGTTTGGCAAGAAACCAAAGTTGTCGTTTCTGAAAGTTTGGGGCTGCGATGCTTATGTGAAAAAGCTTCAACCTGATAAGCTCGAACCCAAATCGGAGAAATGTGTCTTCATAGGATATCCAAAGGAAACTATTGGATACACCTTCTATCACAGATCCGAAGGCAAGACTTTTGTTGCTAAATTCGGAAACTTTCTTGAGAAGGAGTTTCTCTCGAAAGAAGTGAGTTGGAGGAAAGTAGAACTTGACGAGGTAACTGTACTTGCTCCCTTGTTGGAAAGTAGTACATCACAGAAAACTGTTTCTACAACACCTACACCAATAAGTGAGGAAGTTAATGATAATGATCATGAAACTTCAGAACAAGATACTACTGAACCTCGTAGATCAACCAGAGTAAGATCCGCACCAGAGTGGTACAGTAATCCAGTTCTGGAAGTCATGCTACTAGATCATGATGAACCTACGAACTATGAAGAAGCGATGGTGAGCCCAGATTCCGCAAAGTGGCTTGAAGCCATGAAATCTGAGATGGGATCCATGTATGAGAACAAAGTATGGACTTTGGTTGACTTGCCCGATGATCGGCAAGCAATTGAGAATAAATGGATCTTCAAGAAAAAGACTGACGCTGACGGTAATGTTACTGTCTATAAAGCTCGACTTGTCGCAAAAGGTTTTCGACAAGTTCAAGGGGTTGACTACGATGAGACCTTCTCACCCGTAGCGATGCTTAAGTCTGTCCGAATCATGTTAGCAATTGTCGCGTTTTATAATTATGAAATTTGGCAGATGGATGTCAAAACTGCATTCCTGAATGGATTTCTGGAAGAAGAGTTGTATATGATGCAACCGGAAGGTTTTGTCGATCCAAAAGGAGCTAACAAAGTGTGCAAGCTCCAGCGATCCATTTATGGACTGGTGCAAGCCTCTCGGAGTTGGAATAAATGCTTTGATAGTGTGATCAAAGCATTTGGTTTTATACAGACTTTTGGAGAAGCCTGTATTTACAAGAAAGTGAGTGGGAGCTCTGTAGCATTTCTGATATTATATGTGGATGACATATTGCTGATTGGAAATGATATAGAATTTCTGGATAGCATAAAGGGATACTTGAATAAGAGTTTTTCGATGAAAGACCTCCGTGAAGCTGCTTACATATTGGGCATTAAGATCTATAGAGATAGATCGAGACGCTTAATTGGACTTTCACAAAGCACATACCTTGACAAAATTTTGAAAAAGTTCAAAATGGATCAAGCAAAGAAAGTGTTCTTGAATGTGTTACAAGGTGTGAAGTTGAGTCAGACTCAATGCCCGACCACTGTAGAAGATAGAGAGAAAATGAAAGATGTTCCCTATGCTTCAGCCATAGGCTCTATCATGTATGCAATGCTGTGTACCAGACCTGATGTGTGCCTTGCTATAAGTTTAGCAGGGAGGTACCAAAGTAATCTAGGAATGGATCACTGGACAGCGGTCAAGAATATCCTGAAATACCTGAAAAGGACTAAGGATATGTTTCTCGTATATGGAGGTGACAAAGAGCTCACCGTAAGAGGTTACGTTGATGCAAGCTTTGACACTGATCCGGACGATTCTAAATCTCAAACCGGATACGTGTTTACATTAAACGGTGGAGCTGTCAGTTGGTGCAGTTCTAAACAAAGCGTCGTAGTGGGATCTACATGTGAAGCGGAATACATAGCTGCTTCGGAAGCAGCGAACGACGGAGTCTGGATGAAGGAGTTCATATCCGATCTAGGTGTCATACCTAGTGCATCGGGTCCAATGAAAATCTTTTGTGACAATACTGGTGCAATTGCCTTATCAAAGGAATCCAGATTTCACAAAAGGACCAAGCACATCAAGAGACGCTTCAATTCCATCTGGGATCTAGTACAGGTGGGAGACATAGAGATTTGCAAGATACATACGGATCTGAATGTTGTAGACCCGTTAACCAAGCCTCTTCCACGAGCAAAACATGATCAGCACCAAGGCTCCATGGGTGTTAGAATCATTACTGTGTAATCTAGATTATTGACTCTAGTGCAAGTGGGAGACTGAAGGAAATATGCCCTAGAGGCAATAATAAAGTTATTATTTATTTTCTTATATCATGATAAATGTTTATTATTCATGCTAGAATTGTATTAACCGGAAACATAATACATGTGTGAATATATAGACAAACTTAGTGTCACTAGTATGCCTCTACTTGACTAGCTCGTTAATCAAAGATGGTTATGTTTCCTAACCATGAACAAGGTGTTGTTATTTGATTAACGAGGTCACATCATTAGTTGAATGATCTGATTGACATGACCCATTTCATTAGCTTAGCACCCGATCGTTTAGTATGTTGCTGTTGCTATTCTTCTTGACTTATACATGTTCCTATGACTATGAGATTATGCAACTCCCGTTTACCGGAGGAACACTTTGGGTGCTACCAAACGTCACAACGTAACTGGGTGATTATAAAGGAGTACTACAGGTGTCTCCAAAGGTAGATGTTGGGTTGGCGTATTTCGAGAATAGGATTTGTCACTCCGATTGTCGGAGAGGTATCTCTGGGCCCTCTCGGTAATGCTCATCACATAAGCCTTGCAAGCACTGCAACTAATATGTTAGTTGTGAGATGATGTATTACGGAACGAGTAAAGAGACTTGCCGGTAACGAGATTGAACTAGGTATTGGATACCGACGATCGAATCTCGGGCAAGTAACATACCGATGACAAAGGGAACAACGTACGTTGTTATGCGGTCTGACCGATAAAGATCTTTAGAGAATATGTAGGAGCCAATATGGGCATCCAGGTCCCGCTATTGGTTATTGACCGGAGACGTGTCTCGGTCATGTCTACATTGTTCTCGAACCGTAGGGTCTGCACGCTTAACGTTACGATGAGAGTTATTATGAGTTTATGCATTTTGATGTACCGAAGTTAGTTCGGAGTCCCGGATGTGATCACGGACATGACGAGGAGTCTCGAAATGGTCGAGACATAAAGATTGATATATTGGAAGCCTATATTTGGATATCGGAAGTGTTGCCGGTGAAATCAGGATTTTACCGGATTACCGGGAGGTTACCGGAACCCCCCGGGAGCCATATGGGCCTTATTGGGCCTTAGTGGAAAGGTGAAAGGGGCTGCCCATGGTGGGCTGCGCGCCTCCCCCCTCCCCTAGTCCTATTAGGACTAGGAGAGGTGGCCGGCCACCTCTCTCTCTCTTTCCCCCTTGAGAATCCTATTTGGAATAGGATTGGGGGGGGGGGTCCTACTCCCGGTAGGAGTAGGACTCCTCCTGCGCCCTCCTCCTGGCCGGCCGCACCCTCCCCCTTGGCTCCTTTATATACGGAGGCAGGGGCACCTCTAGACACACAAGTTGATCATTGAGATCGTTCCTTAGCCATGTGCGGTGCCCCCTGCCACCATATTCCACCTCGATCATATCGTTGTAGTGCTTAGGCGAAGCCCTGCGTCGATAATACATCAAGATCGTCACCACGCCGTCGTGCTGAAAGAACTCCTCCCCGAAGCTTTGCTGGATCGAAGCCCGGGGATCGTCATCGAGCTGTACGTGTGCTAAGAACTCGGAGGTGCCGGAGTAACGGTGCTTGGATCGGTCGGATTGGGAAGAAGACGTACGACTACTTCCTCTACGTTGTGTCAACGCTTCCGTTGTGATCTACAAGGGTACGTAGATCAGACTCTCCCCCTCGTTGCTATGCATCACCATGATCTTGCGTGTGCGTAGGAATTTTTTTGAAATTACTACGTTCCCCAACATCTATGAGGGTTATGCCGGTGGGAGTAGATAGGATGCTAAAGTAGTGCTACGCAAAAAGGGACGGGAATATGCATGGTGATGGAGACATAGTATTTTCAAAAGACTTTTCGAAAACCCCATCGGGTGACACTTATGCCCGGGGGAGATGATGAGTTGGGTAGCCACTTGATGACGAAGTGGTGTACCGAGGCAAGTGTGTGTGTTGATTTCAAAAACGGATTGGTTTAAGTTGCGACCGTTATTCCAACCTTACATGCACAACCACTCTACCCTTATATGGGAAAGGGCATTATTGATTACCTAGGCCGATACTAGCTTGGAGCCCGCATTACTAGTGACGGGGGAGAGTTGGTGCTCTCTCTCGGGACGGGGTCGTGCCAGGTAGGGCGGCCAAGAAAATTTTTATGGGGCACCGGACACACCGTTGGTACCCCGTGCCAGTGGTATGTGATGAATATGGGAGCAAGGCTCCATAGTTTTTAAGTTGTTAAATGTTGGGCACGGGGGTTAGTACCAATCGAGTGGACTCCATGTTAGTGTCGTCTAGGGAAAGGTAGTGATCGGGTGCTTACCCCGGGTACTTGAGGTATCGCGGGTCGTGGATGACACAGAAGTTCCCCGAATCTTGTGGGTAAAGTGTGAAACCTCTGGAGAGTGTAAAACTATTCGAATAGCCGTGTCCACGGTCAAGGACAGTTGGGTAACCGCTCTTGGGCTACGTCCACATGTTTACAAACCAGTGTGTGTGTTTGGATTAGTGGGAAGAACTACTTGGGTCAAGTCAAAGGACTTGACATGATTGAGTTGGGTTGGTGCCCACTCTATTTATGTTGATATCTGTAACCTGTCCTTATGGTTACTTGAATTCTCCTGATGCATGTCTTACAAGTTGTTGAACATGTCATTGCACTCAAAACTAGCTTTCTGCAAAAATTTACCTATATCATGCATTGTTGTACCTTGAGTCAAAACATGGGTTGCTTGCGAGTACATTCAAAGTACTCATTGGCTTGCCACTGGTTATTTTATTGGCCAGGCATGAGAGAACATGATATGAAGAAGAATACTTCGGTGATGAGCATGCGAGCTAGGATGCTTCCCAGTCAGAATGCGTGTAGGGTTAAGGCAGATGGCATGGGTTCTACTTATCGACGGAGATTTCCGCTGCTTAAGTTTATTAGGCTTTCAGCCCTTGTGGCTTTATCTATGTAAGACTTGACCATAATGGTCATAATTTGTGTAAGACGATATGTATGGATGTAAGACTCTTGTTATTCAGCTTCTGTGTGTTCAGTGAGCATTGATCTCTGGGATCACTGTACATGTGCACTCGGTGATCTCGACTTATGAGTCGGGGTCCCCACAGAGCTGGTATCAGAGCCATCCTGACTGTAGGAAGCCTTAGTTAGCATGGTCGTTAGTTAGGGTAAAACTATTTCCAAAACTACTACTAGTTTTCAAAACTATCTATACTTCTCTTCCCTTCTCAGTTTTTCGAAAACTAAGGTATACTTTCCTTATTGATCTCTTCCCCTTCAAAACATTTGGTCGCTAGAACCCTTATGCCTCTAACCACTGGATTCCTTGTAATCCTTGTGGATAATCTAGAAGGAAGATGCCTTGCCAGACATTCACCCACATCTCCTGCACACACGATTGGCGACATCACAACAAGACGATACCAACAGAAGATACATCCTCGAGGAATGAGGACCTGAAGACCCAAGAGATGGTGACACCCTTGACACTGCCCCAAGATGATGCAGCCTTAGCCTACGATGATCAGGGCATAGAATATGCAAGATCATGATATGCATCGCTAATAGAGCAACCATGTGCTTACCGATGTTGTATCGGCAACCACCGGTGGATGAGAACCTCGCCATTTGGTCCGCCTCACTATAGTGAGCAGGCAAACGGTTCTCTTCATCCCCAGGTCTTGGTGTCGATGTTGTCATCAACGTAACCGACATGTTGGACCTCTACTATGCCTTGTTAATATCATTGCATAAGGGATTACCTACTTGGTACCATCGACGCCTTAGAAGACAAAAAGGGATTGTCATGATTAAGAAGATAACAGAAGACCGAGTTAATGCCTGCTATGAGGAGCCACCTTCACCCCATCACTTCAACAGGCAAGAAGTTGTTGAAGAATCTTCAGGCTCAACCCGGATTATTTCATCGAACAACTACAAGAGGCGTAGCAACACCTGAGGAAAACCCAGAAGAATGCATGAGGCACGAAGTAAAGCACGACTACTTAGTCCGAGAACCCCTACGGTAGGATGAGTCGTGTACCCCCTAAGCGCAGTCGAGTCCATATGATGGCTTGAATAGAACCATGACTGTGTGTTGCTTGTTTTTATTTGATTGTGTTTTGATATAAGTCGCACTTTTGCCCTAGGCAACAAGTACGCGACTATATCACCTTCCTTGTTTTCCTTTGTTTGGCCCTTTTGGCACCCGTTTGGTTGCACTTGCACTATAGAACCCCCTTTAGGCATTCCCCTCCTCTATGCTACTTTTCCGTTGCATCTATTTCATCAACTGAAGATCAGCAAGACTAGATGCACCAAGGATTCTACTTCGGCGACCAACTAGCACTGAAGAACTTTTCTATAGCCTCCCTGACCAAGTGAAACCCCGTAGAGTTATATTTAACCCTCCAGACTACAAACCCATTCCTAGACCCTTCGGGACTTCACAAGATACCCCAGCTCGAGTCCTTAACCATGTGCTTGACCCATAGAATTGCAAGAGAACCAGTTAAGCCTCTGTAAACCTTGCACATCACTGGGATCATTATGGAACTAGTGGACATAGTGAGCAAGCACATTGTTATCCTAATATGGCACAAGAGTTGATGCTTTCGGTGGTATAAGGTTATTTGTTTAAAGGACTAGATAGAACAACTGGCATCTCAGGAACTGTGCTTAAGGATAAGGTGACAAACATTCGCTCGCACACTAGATCCTTGAAACCCTTACGCCTTACCAAGCCACAACATGGTCGGATCCTGACCTTGGGCTTTGGCTCTAGATCGATAAGACCTTGGCCAATGCTCAACCGTGACCATCACCAATGCCTTAGCCCACTTTACGTACCCCATAGACTTCATGGAGTGCTTGGACAAGTTAGTTGTCATCCTTCCTTGATGACATACTTGTCTACCCGAAGATGGAAGAAGAGCCATTCAGCTAGTCAAGGAACATTTGAAGACCGCCATGTCAAGGAGGAAGAACTATACTAACCACCATCGTCAAGAAGTGAACTTACTCGTCGAAGACCGTGCGTATCTGCAAACCACTCCTCTCAAAAGGACCAAGCATTTCCATGTTAAAGGGAAGCTCACTCCAAGATTTATCGGCCTTCCCCAAGATCACTACAAGACAAAGAATAGACGGCTACCAGCTAGAATTACCACCTGAGTTACCCACTGTGCACAACGTTTTTCCACACGACACAACTCCGGAAGTGTTTCCTACTTCCTAACTAGCCCGGTCTCTACAAGGACATCAATCACCGAACCATTGACCCCCAGCCCAACCTGACCTAATGTGAGAGACCCCTTAGCAACCTGGATCAAGCAAGAACGTCATACACGAAGCCACACCATCAAGTACTTCAAGGTTCAATGGAGCAACACTCGGAAGCACAAGCGGTATGAGGACAAGAAGACTACCCCGGATCCAGTTTCCGTATTCCTTTCCACGCCTAGTTTGAGAATCTCGGGGACGAGATTCTTGTAAGGGGGGTAGGTCTGTCACACCCTGATTTTCATGGCACAACACTTAAGATGATAAATCATGATAAAGTGTGGTTTGACAAAAACTTTTGCATTATTTGACTTTTTATTTGAATTGGTTTTCTCTTTGTGTTTTTCAACTGCTCTTTAAAGTCAACACAACTCCACCTTCTATACTTCATCTCCTTGCCCCAAACTTCTTCCCAATGATCATGCCATGTGTATAGAGCAATATAGTATTTTCTTACAAAATAATTTGGTCAAAAAGTATTTTCTAAAATTAGTTTTCCAAAAACCCTTGAATTGAGATTTGCACTGCAAGTACTTGATTTGAGGTGTGAAAAATCTTTCAAAAGGTATATTTGAAACCTATTAGATATAGGATTCCCAGAAACCACAAAAATATAGTTTTAAAAGCTATTTTCCTATTTTATTTAAAAGCTTTTTCTTAAGGCCAGAAATGGTCTTTAATAGGGAAAATTTATTTTATTGTTTCAAAAATATTTGGCAAAAATCAGGGAAACTCAGGGGGCATATATTTCCCATATATAAGAGTTTAAACACATGGTCATGTTCAAAATATTGGTCAAATCCCTCAAAAATCCTTTCTGGATATTTCAAGCATTTGAAATATTTACAAAGGAAATATTCCCCAAAAATTCCAAGAAAATTCTATCATGTCACATATGACATGTTTGATGATCTTGCCAAGTACCATGTCATGGAGAGCAGTATAACCCCATGAAACCCTCTCAAAACCACTTCTGTCCTTTTTCAAGTTTGAATAGCTTTGCACTGTCAAACATGTCCAAATGCTCTCAAACTTGGTGCACATTCTCAAATGGAGTAATAATGCATCTAGACCAAATTTCACAAGTTGGAGAGAATTTTATCTTGATCAAAGTACCCCAAAACCCTCTCTGACCAGAATCAAATTTGAACAAGTTTGTACTGCCAACTTTTTCTCCTTGACCCCAAATTTTGTGGACATGTTCAAATCCTCAAATGATGACACTACACCAAGTGGTGCATCAAGGAGAATAGATTTGCATGACTAAATCTTGGTAAAGCCATTTCTGCTAATTTCTAGGGTTTACCAAAGTTACATTGGAAACTTTCTTTAAATGGACTCAAACTTGGTGGTCAACCTCAATTATGTGTGACACTTGATTCTGTTAATTCTCTTGTCAAGTCGAGTTAATTTGCTTGCCCAAATTTGCATCAAACACCTGCTGTCACTTTTCAAAAATCACCATTTTGACCACTTACACTATTCTCCTTGAGCTCAACTTTTTACCACATCTCCTCCTAGTCTTCTCCTACCTCCAGTAACTCTCCCCTGGCCATTGCTCAATGGTTGAGGGGTGAAACCACCTCTTTTACCTCTCTGAACAGCCCTTGCACCCCTCTTCCTCACCTCCCTCCTCACTCCAGTGGCCACCCAAGGCATCCAAGGCTTTCCCCACATTCTTTACTCCTCCCTAGAGCTACCAGACATGCTTTGCCGTGCCCACTTTGCCCAAAAAAATGGCATGCCGGCCATTTGCACGCTCTGGAGCACGCTACAGTGCGCTACCGCACTATAGCCGCCCCCTGCCAACCGCCTCCGACCACCTCGGGCCTCCCCAGCGTGTCTCACGAGGCTGCCTCGGCGTCTGGGACACGGCAAGCTGCCGGCCCCCTCCTAGACCTCTCCCCTCTCTCCTCCATGGAGCCCACCCGAGTGCGTCGTAGGCCGCGTCCATGGTGCACCACGACCCCTTTATTTAGAGGCCCTCCCGAGCTCTCCTACGGCTTCTTCCCGCTCTCCCTCTTCCCCAGCTATCTCCCAGACAACATCCCTCTCCCCCTAGTGCTCTCCTGCCCTCTCCATGGCCAGAGTGCCGCCGCTGACCGCCGCTCGAATCCGGGCACCACAGCCCCTCTCTCTTCTCCCTACCCACTCCAGTACTCCCTCACCACCACCACGAAGCCCCCCATCGCCTCCATCCTTCCTCGGGACGCCCCTACGCTCGAAGCCGGCAATGGCCAACGCCGCCCTCCGCCGTGGCCGTGGCCCAACTCGCCTTCGTCCTCCGTTGGACGTGCTGACAGGGGGGAGCGGGCGCGGCGCAGTCCCCCGAGCTCGCCGGTGCGACGGTCACCCACAGCAGCGCCCCTGGTCGCCGGGGACGAGCTCAGCCTCGCCCCTTTGTTCCTGCGGCACGGGAGGCCGCGTGAGGAAGAAGAAGGCCGGCCGGTGGACCGGCGACCCCACCGGTCAGCCTCTGCCGACGTGTCCAGCCGGACCCACACGGGTTAAGTGGAGGCGGGATCTGCGGGAACCGCCTTCCCGGCAGGGAAGCGTACTCCCCTAATACGCCTTTGGCGTCGCCCTGTCGTCCGCGTGGCCGAGCCGCTGGGCCGGCCCAGTGCGCTACGGTGCTATGCTGCGCTCGGTGCGCGGTATAGGTATAACCCCCCCCCCCCCACTTCCTTTGTCTTTTCCTTTTTCCAGAAATTTGTAAAATCTCCCAAATATTCATATTAACTCCAAATTGAATGATTCAAATTTCTGGTGACTCCATAAATCATGATCTACCTGTTGGTGCAGCATGCACATTTTTCTAGAACAATTTTCCTCACACAAATTAAATAAAATCCCATTTTCCATTTTTGTGATAAACTTTAGAAAATCACAGAGGGCTCAAATTTGATCCAAATGCCATGATTCAAATTTCTAGATGCTCCTGAATTTATAACTTCGGCCATGAACATTTTTATTAATACTTTCTGGGCCACACAATATAATGAGCCATTTCTTCAGATTTGTCAACTTTGCAAATTCATAGGAAATCCATTTGAACTCCAAATCTAGTGAAACCAATTCCTAGATGCTTCTAAAATCATCCTTTGTTAAATGGGTGCCTTTGCTCATTTTTCAAAAAAATGTTTCTGTACACTTCTTGCAAATCCATAAACCCCTTAGTTCCATCATATCAAAATGTCTAGAAATATCCACTAACCAAATTCCAATGAAACCACTCTGGTTAATTTTCATATAACCAGAGATGTCCTAGAAAATTCAAATCAATATTTTTAGAGCACTTTCATTTCCTGCCTTGTTGTGTTGCTTATTATGGTTGCTTTCGACGATAGTTAACGAAGTAGACGAAATGCTTGGAGTTGGACCAGAGATATTTGAAGACCTCGAAGACTTTGTTAAAACAGGCAAGCAGCCCTTTGACCATGTCTAAGAAACCCTTTTTCTGCATGTCATATGGCACTTTTATTGCTTGCATCGAAGTCATGATAAAATGGTGACCACTTAAGGTGGTTTGCCTCCGTTGCTTTTTCGTTGACACTTGCATGATGCATGACCCTACCTTTCTATGAGGGTTATGCCGGTGGGAGTAGATAGGATGCTAAAGTAGTGCTACGCAAAAAGGGACGGGAATATGCATGGTGATGGAGACATAGTATTTTCAAAAGACTTTTCGAAAACCCCATCGGGTGACACTTATGCCTGGGGGAGATGATGAGTTGGGTAGCCACTTGATGACGAAGTGGTGTACCGTGGCAAGTGTGTGTGTTGCTTTCAAAAACGGATTGGTTTAAGTTGCGACCGTTATTTCAACCTTACATGCGCAACCACTCTACCCTTATATGGGAAAGGGCATTATTGATTACCTAGGCCGATACTAGCTTGGAGCCCGCATTACTAGTGACGGGGGAGAGTTGGTGCTCTCTCTCGGGACGGGGTCGTGCCAGGTAGGGCAGCCAAGAAAATTTTTATGGGGCACCGGACACACCGTTGGTACCCCGTGCCAGTGGTATGTGATGAATATGGGAGCAAGGCTCCATAGTTTTTAAGTTGTGAAATGTTGGGCACGTGGATTAGTACCAATCGAGTGGACTCCATGTTGGTGTCGTCTAGGGAAAGGTAGTGATCGGGTGCTTACCCCGGGTACTTGAGGTATCGCGGGTCGTGGATGACACGGAAGTTCCCCGGATCTTGTGGGTAAAGTGTGCAACCTCTACAGAGTGTAAAACTATTCGAATAGCCGTGTCCACGGTCAAGGACAGTTGGGTAACTGCTCTTGGGTTACGTCCACATGTTTACAAACCAGTGTGTGTGTTTGGATAAGTGGGAAGAACTACTTGGGTCAAGTCAAAGGACTTGAAATGATTGAGTTGGGTTGGTGCCCACTCTATTTATGTTGATATCTGTAACCCGTCCTTATGGTTACTTGAATTCTCCTGATGCATGTCTTACAAGTTGTTGAACATGTCATTGCACTCAAAACTAGCTTTCTGCAAAAATTTACCTATATCATGCATTGTTGTACCTTGAGCCAAAACATGGGTTGCTTGCGAGTACATTCAAAGTACTCATTGGCTTGCCACAGGTTATTTTATTGGCCAGACATGAGAGAATATGATATGAAGAAGAATACTTCGGTGACGAGCATGCGAGCTAGGACGCTTCCTAGTCAGAATGCCTGTAGGGTTAAGGCAGATGGCATGGGTTCTACTTATCGACGGAGATTTCCGCTGCTTAAATTTATTTGGCTTTCAGCCCTTGTGGCTTTATCTATGTAAGACATGACCATAATGGTCATAATTTGTGTAAGACGATATGTATGGATGTAAGACTCTTGTTATTCAGCTTCTGTGTGTTCAGTGAGCATTGATCTCTGGGATCACTGTACACGTGCACTCGGTGATCTCGACTTATGAGTCGGGGTCCCCACAGAGCTGGTATCAGAGCCATCCTGACTGTAGGAAGCCTTAGTTAGCATGGTTGTTAGTTAGGGTAAAACTATTTCCAAAACTACTACTAGTTTTCAAAACTATCTATACTTCTCTTCCCTTCTCAGTTTTTCGAAAACTAAGGTATACTTTCCTTATTGATCTCTTCCCCTTCAAAACATTTGGTCGCTAGAACCCTTATGCCTCTAACCACTGGATTCCTTGTAATCCTTGTGGATAATCTAGAAGGAAGATGCCTTGCCAGACATTCACCCACATCTCCTGCACACACGATTGGCGACATCACAACAAGACGATACCAACAGAAGATACATCCTCGAGGAATGAGGACCTGAAGACCCAAGAGATGGTGACACCCTTGACACTGCCCCAAGATGATGCAGCCTTAGCCTACGATGATCAGGGCATAGAATATGCAAGATCATGATATGCATCGCTAATAGAGCAACCATGTGCTTACCGATGTTGTATCGGCAACCACCGGTGGATGAGAACCTCGCCATTTGGTCCGCCTCACTATAGTGAGCAGGCAAACGGTTCTCTTCATCCCCAGCTCTTGGTGTCGATGTTGTCATCAACGTAACCGACATGTTGGACCTCTACTATGCCTTGTTAATATCATTGCATAAGGGATTACCTACTTGGTACCATCGACGCCTTAGAAGACAAAAAGGGATTGTCATGATTAAGAAGACAACAGAAGACCGAGTTAATGCCTGCTATGAGGAGCCACCTTCACCCCATCACTTCAACAGGCAAGAAGTTGTTGAAGAATCTTCAGGCTCAACCCGGATTGTTTCATCGAACAACTACAAGAGGCGTAGCAACACCTGAGGAAAACCCAGAAGAATGCATGAGGCATGAAGTAAAGCACGACTACTTAGTCCGAGAACCCCTAGGGTAGGATGAGTCGTGTACCCCCTAAGCGCAGTCGAGTCCATATGATGGTTCGAATAGAACCATGACTGTGTGTTGCTTGTTTTTATTTGATTGTGTTTTGATATAAGTCGCACTTTTGCCCTAGGCAACAAGTACGCGACTATATCACCTTCCTTGTTTTCCTTTGTTTGGCCCTTTTGGCACCCGTTTGGTTGCACTTGCACTATAGAACCCCCTTTAGGCATGCCCCTCCTCTATGCTACTTTTCCCTCGCATCTATTTCATCAACTGAAGATCAGCAAGACTAGATGCACCAAGGATTCTACTTCGGCGACCAACTAGCACTGAAGAACTTTTCTATAGCCTCCCTGACCAAGTGAAACCCCGTAGAGTTATATTTAACCCTCCAGACTAGAAACCCATTCCTAGACCCTTCGGGACTTCACAAGATACCCCAGCTCGAGTCCTTAACCATGTGCTTAATCCACAGAATTGCAAGAGAACCAGTTAAGCCTCTGTAAACCTTGCACATCACTGGGATCATTATGGAACTAGTGGACATAGTGAGAAAGCACATTGTCATCCTAATATAGCACAAGAGTTGATGCTTTCGGTGGTATAAGGTTATTTGTTTAAAGGACTAGATAGAACAACTGGCATCTCAAGAACCGTGCTTAAGGATAAGGTGACAAACATTCGCTCGCACACTAGATCCTTGAAACCCTTACGCCTTACCAAGCCACAACATGGTCGGATCCTGACCTTGGGCTTTGGCTCTAGATCGATAAGACCTTTGCCAATGCTCAACCATGACCATCACCAATGCCTCAGCCCACTTTACGTACCCCATAGACTTCATGGAGTGCTTGGACAAGTTAGTTGTCATCCTTCCTTGATGACATACTTGTCTACCCGAAGATGGAAGAAGAGCCATTCAGCTAGTCAAGGAACATTTGAAGACCGCCATGTCAAGGAGGAAGAACTATACTAACCACCATCATCAAGAAGTGAACTTACTCGTCGGAGACCGTGCGTATCTGCAAACCACTCCTCTCAAAAGGACCAAGCATTTCCATGTTAAAGGGAAGCTCACTCCAAGATTTATCGGCCTTCCCCAAGATCATACAAGACAAAGAATAGACGGCTACCAGCTAGAATTACCACCTGAGTTACCCACTGTGCACAACATTTTTCCACACGACACAACTCCGGAAGTGTTTCCTACTTCCTAACTAGCCCGGTCTCTGCAAGGACATCAATCATCGAACCATTGACCCCCAGCCCAACCTGACCTAACGCGAGAGACCCCTTAGCAACCTGGATCAAGCAAGAACGTCATACACGAAGCCACACCATCAAGTACTTCAAGGTTCAATGGAGCACCACTCGGAAGTACTATGGTAGCAATGGAATCTTAAATTAGAACAACTGTTCTTCAGGTTTAGGCACTTGTTCTAATGAACAGAGTACAGTAAAACGCAAGAATATAATACTTAAAAATAGAAAATGAGCTCATAGACCTTACCACATTCTTGGTTTGGGACCAGTACAGAACAAGGCGTTCCCAGTCATCGTCCAGTAAATGTGTCTCAGATGAACGTAAGGGAATTTGATGAGTTTCTTTGCCAGTGAAGTACGTTTTCTTCAGGTAATTCCGATACTGCCACCAAGCATTATTTAGCAGAGGTATTAGCACAGGTTACCTCATCCTGAGTTTCCAAATCGTTCCTTCTCTATAGAGAAAAATGGGAAAATTTTCTGTATTATAACCATCATGGAGGTAAGATGTATGGGACGAAGCAAAGTAATTGCCATGAATAACATTACTTACACATAACTCCTGGACAAACACCTGCAATTGGCATTTTCCTTCATCTTTAGTATAATATTTCCAAGATGGGAAGATACACACATACGATTTAACAACATCAAATGCGATAGATGCTAAACTACGACTAGCTGGTTGTGCTTCCTCCACAGGAATAGGCGTACTAACGGGTGGAGTTGGGGTTCACCGTGATAGTACTGGCCCTTTCGGCACTGGAGTTGCCTTACTAACTGCTCTTGTTTGGGAGCTCTGTGGTGGAGATGGTGCTGTGTCAACAGGAACTGGGTTACTATCGGCTAGGGTTGGGGTTAGATTGGGTGCAGCTGGTTCTCTGTCCATCGTAGTAGGGGTACAATTTGCGAGAGTTTGGGTTATGTGTGGTAGGGCTGGTTCCTATGCATGTAGAACCGGGGTGCTATCTCCACCAAGAGGTAGCACTGTTTTATTTGAAGGCCGTGTTTTTAGTCCGCTAGATACTGGCATCACCCGCTCCAATTCAAATGGCTGATAAACAGGAAACATAGTTGAATGTACAGACATTGTATGAGAGATAGATGCAATAGATAGTGTGGAAAAAAGAAGGCATGAAATAGTTGGCATGTATATTGTTTAACTAAAACGGATAATATGACATAATTTCACATATATGATGTCTATCTAAACTGGATAACATAGCATAACCTAATTCAAAGATACGATGAATAACTAAATAGGATCACATGACATAATTCACCTACATGTTATCTAAGTAATCAGGATTGCATCATTTAATTCACATATGTGATTTATATGCTAAACAGAGGGCATTCGATATGATGTATGAACTAAGAACATGGTGTTGAATATTGTGTATATGATGTCTAAACTATGCAATGCAAGACACTGTATGCATGATATGAACAGTATAACCGTGCCAAGTTAGAGCATACACCTCAGTGGGGGAATAGGACTGGTCATCTGTCTCTGAATCCATCTCTGAGGAGCTATCGGGACCCAACAAGAGATCTGCTTTGACAGGTAGCACTGTCTGCTCTGAAGGCCTTGTTTTCACTCCAGATTTTTCCATCTCCCACCCAAATGGCTGATTCACAGGAAGAGTAGTTTAATGTACAAACATTGTCGACAAATGGAAATGTAATGAAGAAAAGGAAGGGCAAGATATCATTCAAATATACGATGCCTGGTTAAACAAGATGGCATTGCACATTTCACATATATTATGGCTCGCTAAAAGACATGAGACTGCATAATTCCCGTATATGATATAGAAACTAAACATGTGGCATTACAGAACATGTCTAAACTAAGAAGATGACATATATGGTGTCAAAATTAGGCACTGCAAGGCAACATATGCATGATATGACTAACATCATCATGCCAAGGTAGAGCAAACACCTTGGGGGTAAATAGGAGTGGTCAAGCGTCCGAATCCGCCTCAGAACAGATATCTTCCTCTGGATTACAATCTGGAGAGGGGTGGGGAGGGTTTTCCATTGAACCCACCATGGAGCGATGTCTGCATGACATTGTATTGCCGCGCAAAACTCTTCTCTTTTTCTCTACATGTTCAGCATGACTGTGTACAATATCTGACATGCATATGAAAAAAATATGGTGAGATTATGTAAGGAGAGCATGCAGAAATTTAGAGTGATGGTAACAACCAGTGGATCGATGTTTTTCCGTTGAACCAAAATAGCCCTAATGGATCGACGTGAATGTATAGTAATAAGTGATGCAACAAGTGTACAACCTCTTTGCCGTAGCCGTGTTGACCTCATCATCATTGGGTTGGTCGCTGAAGAAGTTGAGGCAGAGGTGGCTGTCGGAGGTGTGGAGGAAGATCTGAGGAATCTGTAGACGGCGTCCAGGGCACTGCTCTATTGTGATGGATTGTTCTATCATTGGAGCAGCTCCGGTGAGCCGTAAGACGTCAAGGCTGAAGAAGCACAAGACAGGCATCGTCAATCTCAAGTGGGATGCTAATAACATCTCCAATAGATGATGTAAATGGATGTAAAATTAACATCACCAAAAACCACCTGACTACAACAGATGAGGTAAAAACTGTTGACTCTGAACTTAACTGTCGAAACTGAAATTTACTGTGGAATCTGAATGCTACTGTCGAAACTGAACGTAATGGTAGCAGAGAGGCACTTGACATGTAGTTTAGGGAGGGCCTGCAGTTCATCTTCAACCTGCACCCCCTGAGCCGCCAGCCACCACCGGCCAAACCGCCGGGCCCAGCGCCGCCTTGCCGCCCTGAAACAACTCACCACCGCCGCCCCGGCCAGCCCTCTAGGCCCCCGCCCCCACCCTGAACCCTAAGATAGATAGTGGGGTACCTCTCCGGCGAGCCCCTATCCCCGCTGCCGGTGGTTCTTCCTTAACTCCGGCAAGCCCCCCAACCCCTGAAAATCGACTGACCCAAAAGTCGATTCAGTCGACTGAAGTGTGGCTTAATCGGAGCAGAGCAGCAGCACGAGCGAGGGGGAGAGCAGCAGTAGCAACTGGGCGAGCGAGTGATCGAGCGAGATCCGGAGCAGCAGCAGCAGATTCGGCTGGTATGGACACTGCCGCCGAAGGGGCCTCGCACTGGGGGAGAGCCGCCGTGGAGATGTCGCCCGCGGCGCCGGCTTCAAGGTAGCCGCTCCATGGGGGTGCGGGATGGAGCATCGTCGGCCCCGGGAGGTCGAGTTAAAGAGAAGGTGCGATGCGATGAGTGTACAACCTCTTTGGTGGCGCCGAGTAGGCCTTGGCTTCGTCCGAGGAGTCGGTGAGGATGCTGCGGTTCCGGTGGAGCAGGTTAAGGCGACGCTGTGGGGATGGAGCAGCCGCGATAGACGAGGCGATCGTCAGAGCAGCTCCTTGGAGGTGGAGGACGGGGCGACTGAAACAGCGGGACGGCGAGATGGACGACGGATCCTCATCCGGGGAGGTGGACGAGGGACGTCGAGCTATTGCAGTGGACGACGTCATCGGGGAAGAGGCTCCAGCTGGGCAGCGGTGACGTGGCGGACGGAGGAGGGTGGGGTTTCGCGGCTGGAGCGGAGAGGTTATGGCGGCATGGGGATTCGAATGGCGAAAAGGGGGTGATGGGAGGGGGTGAAGCATGACTTAGGAACGCGCTTGTCCAAAATGTAGGGTGTGTTACAAAAGTACCCCCCACTGATTTGAACTAGCGGCGCTTTCGGCTCAGGGTTAGAAGGGGGATTTCGCGTGTCGGGATTTGGCAGCTGGAGGGAGTTTTCGCGCGCGTTGTAATTTTGGGATAGCAAGGCGCGGGTTGTGAAGGCGCCAGTTCTGGGAGCACGATATCTGAATTTTCGGAATATAACAAGACGCGGGTTGAATTTCAGGGACAAGCCTAATGTGTCGTAATATTGTACTTGTACGTACCAAATCAATTCGCACTTCCCTCAACCAAAAATAAAACGAAAAAAATAAAACTATTCACACCACACAAAGAGAGAGTCTTGCCCCGTTTTACTATACAAATGCTATTCAAAGCTACTCCCTCCTTCCATCTATATAGGGCTTAATGCGTTTTTCGATGCTAACTTTGACCAAATATTAGAGCAATGATATATGACATGCAACTTACACAAAGCACACCGTTGAATTCTTCTGTGAAAGGTTCTTTCAATGATATAATTTTCACATTGTGCATGTCATGTACTATTAATCTTGTCAATAGTCAAAGGCGGTCTTAAAAATCTCATTACGCCCTAGGTAGATGGAAGGAGGGAGTATGAATCCGTGTTATGTCCGATTAAATTTTTTCGCTTGCTGTATAATGCATGTAACCTACTCATACCAAGATTTTAGTGCATTCCAAATGTCTATACTACAGCTGCCATTCGAACTAAATTTGAATTCGTTTCTCTATTTCAATAAGAATCTACAATCATGATTGTTGCAAACTTCAACCATCAAAGTTTCCTTGCTATCCGCCAGATATAAATCAGGCGGCCTATAATGCAGGATGGCAGGCACACCATCATCAACAACTCCTTTTTTATAAGAGTAGAGATAAAATATATTAAATGTAGTATACCATGTTCATAACCACACCATGTTTATCACCGTTATATATATTCACACATCCGTCGGTTTTAAACACTACGATAAATTCTTCAAATATCTGAATTCGCTTTTTATAATGAAGTATATATGATCTCTATTCGTCTTTTACACCCACACAACCCTCTTATCTTTGTAGCTAGCGCTAACTTTATCTTGTGCATGCACACGCCCGCATCCCTCTCACCCTCCCTCAGCATTCTCTTGCTCCATCGTGCAAATTCGTGCTTTCACTTTAGGTCGTTCACCCATAGTGTGTGTAGGCCCCCCAGCTCCTTCTTTACGGCACACATCGATCGATATGCCTCTCTAGCCAGGTGTGCCTAGCACAAACACAAGCTTCCCCTCTTCTCTTGTCACCGTCCATGCCTCACTCCCACCACTCTTTTCATCGTTCTCGTACTCGCACACTCCTCCCCCTCGATATAATATGCCTCTCGTACCACCTCCTACATGCATCCCTCTCTCTCTATCCTTATCCTCATGCCTCATTTGCTTCTAACACACACACAGGCATGTATACCAATTGATCTCCCAACATATACCTAGATCGACTTTAACTACCCCCCCATCGATCGACGTACCTCACAAGTTATGTCTCTCCTTTCTCTTACAAAGGGCGATTGATCTTCCTATGTAGTTACGTCTTCTTACCACAGCCACATCGTACCCCCTCATCATTCGTGCATGCCTCCTGACCCGTCTCTCACACGCACGTGCACAGACAACAAGCAACCATCTCCTCTGTTATTGATATTGCGGGCGTGCCCTCCGTTTGTCTAGCAAGCCTATCCCACCATTTGTTAGAAGCAACCCCACTACCCCCCCCTCCAACACTCTAGCTCTGTCTCTCTCCCAACCTTATTCATCTCCTGCACATATGCATGGATGCCGATCGATCTCCCTTAATACATGAGGCAGATCGATCTCCTTAATACATGAGGTAGGCCTCTCTCCTCCTCCACACATATACCAGCCATTGTACCTCTATAGTTAATTGGGTCTCCCTCTTCCCCCACCACACACCGATAGTCGAGCACTGCAGGTAGGTATCCATGCCACAGAGACAAACTGCAAATGTCCCATCTCACATTCCAGTAGGCTAGCCACTCTATATCTTTGACATGGGCACACACAAATTCGATGGCACTCTTTATCGATCACGCACGCACACACACACACATCATCCCTCTCTTCAATTCTATAGACACCTCAAGCCGATGATACCTCCACTCTCTTCTCGTGGATCGCCCCCTCTATATATATGTTATATCCAGGACTCTATTTCACACACATTGCATATGTTAAATTTTTTGATTGACCCCCCCCCCCAAAAACTCTCAAGAACCCACACACTATATCTCTCTAGGTTTGTATCTCTCTCACACAACCCCACATAGGTGGTGTACGTATACAAGAAGAGAATAGGTGCATCGTACACGTACTCACGCTTCGTGCCCAGCCACACCCGCGCGGGTACACGGTGGAACTCATTTCTTTACGAAATGGCAGCCCACGTGCTAATTTGAACGCCTGTAGCGGTTGTTTACCTAGGGAGGTCGTGTACCACGCGTGCACGAAACAGAGTTCGACTTGACGCGTTGCCGCGTTATTTTTAAATAAAGTTATAGTGCTCAATGGCATGTACACAGAATATAAAACAATTTTTATGGAGGAAAAGGTAGTCCTCTCTTCAGAGTATCTCACACAAGGCTCCGGTGGCCTCTCTCTCTCTCTCACCGTTGGTCACTGATCCGGCTGCATCCCCTCCGCCGGGGGAAAGGGAGTGTGGTGGCCTCTCTCTCTCACCGTTGGTCACTGATCCGGCCGCATCCCGTCCGCTGGGGGAAAGGGAGTGCGGTGGCCTCTCTCTCTCTCTCTCACCGTTGGTCTCTGATTCGGCCGCATCCCGTCCGCCGGGGGAAAGGAAGGAAGTGCATCGTTTCTCCGTTCGATGGTGCCGAGGCAGCACGTCCCGATCTGCGGTACACGCCGTTCTCTCTGACCAAGCTCCGGCGCGGCAGGGCCTACGCCACCTGCTCGCAGATTCCGCCCGCCACCGCTCACCTAGTTACATCCCGACGACCTCCAGGTATCCCCTCCGGCCTTGCTCCACTGCCCGTTTTCCCACGTCGCTGCATGTGGATCTTCCATAGTTCTTTGCCCAAAACATAGCTCGTCCGGCGTACTTTCCATATTGCATTCTCGTCCTCACACCGTTTTAGACAAACACAACCGTGTTGTTATCTTCCCTTAGGACAAGGAATATGCTTCTTTTTTGTCGTCGCATGTGTCATCAACTGTTATTGGCCAGTAATTGTTTCCTTTCTACCTCTTTTTTGCAAACAGGGCTATCCATTTCACCTCGTTGCTATTGCGACCTTTTGGTGAACTGCACAAATCACTTTTTTTCTTAAGAGTGTTTTGTGCAGTTGTACTAAAATGTCACACGGGCAACGTCTCTACATTTCAGTGCGACTGCACAAAGGGAGATTGGTTTTGCTCTATCCTCCTCATCCAACTCCGAGCCTAATCTTCTCCAACTAGTTAGTCTTAAGAGAGACCGCAAAGGTGACCGGCTTCTATTTGTGTGTTTATTGTTTCATCAGCAGTCCTCTATTATCGTAATCACACTTGATATCTTTGGAATAGGGATGCTCAGCTCTATTTTAGTGGAACTGCACAAAATGATCGGAATGTTGCATGCTCCATACAGCTACTTTTTTCCCAACATGCCTTGTTGATTTAGACAGAGATGGGGGGACGTTGCTGCCAATGAAAGCATGGATCAATTTTAATTTAACACCTTCTCACAACTTTGTCTTCAGTTGTTATGTAATTATTAGCTCTCATCTGCTAATAATTGACATGCATTAGCAAGGAAGTTAGGTTTTTATTGTTTCCGAAAGAGCATCGATGGCAAGACACGCGAAACAAAAGCTGAAAGCTCACACCATTGTACAATTTCATGTCATTGGAAAATTATTTGTATAGTACGTCAATTATGTAAACAAATGATGGAAGCTTGATAGCATTGTCAGAAGCCTCTTCATCATCCGGGTCCATGTGCCATGCACAAAATTATACTCCTTCGTTCCTAAATATTTGTCTTTTTACAAATTTCAAACGGGCATATTTTAGAGTGTAGATTCACTCATTTTGCTTCGTATGTGTATTCCCTCCGTTCCTAAATATTCTATTCATCTTAACAGAGATTTCAACATATTTTAGAAAGACAAATACTCCGGAGTATATTTAAGAACCGAGTGGGTAGTGCACAACCGCATGGGAGACTCAGCCCGGTCGTTGCGCCGCATTAATAGTGAGTAATGAGCAGTCAAATCATAAGCCCCACCTTTCCCACTGTAAGTTGATCTGAAGAAGCAACCATCAATACATTCTTCTTTGAATCCGCTCATACTACTCCATCTGTCATTGTTTATACAGTGCGCTTCAGAAAAAAGAAAAAAAATCTATGGGACCAAGGCGACTAGCGATCGGCCTGAAAAATAGCATTGATAGTTATAGCATGGCGTCTATTACTAGAGGGAATAATGCGTACACACATTCATGCAGTGCTTCCACCCCGGGTACACACATGCATGCACGCCGTAGTAGTACAGTATATGGAGAGAAAATTGTGGACTTGATTGCGGTTACCACGCCCTAATTAATTGAGCATTAAACCAAACGCGTCTAAAGTCTCTTTGGTGGTGGAAATGCATTGAGAGAAATGCATCATAATGAAGCGCGCCCTATAAACTGTGACGGAGGGTGGAGTAGTATGAAGGTGCAAAACCAAGTACGCGTACTAGTACTGCGCTTGGCTCTTCGCCCCTTCGTGAAGTCGAACAATGATGGTACTCCGCATGTTGGGTACTAAAGTGTATGTCACTGACAATCTGACACCGAATGGACTGATGCATGTCCACCGAGGGTAGGTTGCATTAGTCAAAAGGCGTAAGCGAGCTTCACCTTGTCCTGCAAGCTTCTCCTCGTTCTGCGAGTTGACGGGACACACCAAAAAGTAGTGCTAGTCCATACTCCCTCCTTTCCAGTTAATATGGCTTAATCTTTTTTGCGGGTAAATGAGAGAGCTTTATTCATATATAAGCATTCTTAGGACGATCAGCCAAGACACTGGTCACTAGGAAGCCAAAAAAGAAGTAGGAAGCGAGGTGTTTCATCAAGCCAGCTCTCGGCTACATTCAAAGTGCAGCAAGCACGGTTCGCACGAAGATGCGCCGCAAGGTTTGCTGACCTGTTTACATGCTGAATAACAAAAAAAAAGAGGAAATATTACTGAGCGCTACTATTTGTAACAGGATATGAGCCAGAATTAAGCGAGAATTGTGGCGAGTGTTCCATGTAATCAACTTCCATTATCACATGCGAGAACCCTCGAAGAGAACCAAATGTGTTGAAGATTGCTTTATCACATTTTAAAATTATAATAAGAGTGCAGGCGCTCCTCCATCCGGTTCCTAGTAGTATAGTGTAGTATGCTTCTGGCAATCTGACACCGAATTAACTGTTGCACGTCCACCGCCTGAGCGAGGAAGAGCTTGCATTAGTCAGAAGTTTCTCCTTGTCCTGCGAGCCACCGCGCACAAGCTTCTCCTGTCCTGCAACCTTCTCCTCGTTCGGCAAGTTGACGGGACACAACAAAGTAATGCTAGTCCATGCTGCCTCCTCTCCGGTTAACATGGCTTAATTTCAAACGAGATAAATACACTGTCTGTCACTGTATATTTGTAAAAATACGGTCAGTGGACTTCATAATACGCTCATTGCGCTCAATATATATATTTTTCCGGTGTTCATATGGTCACTAGCTCACCCTGACTGAGTATGTGTGTGCATGCACGTGTAGGTTGAGCACTTGAGCGTCACCGTGTGTGTTCCGTCGTGTGCTCGGACATACATGCATTAGGGCGTCGCGCGCATTTTTGCGTCCATGTGTATGTGTGACTGTTGCATACACATAGGGGGAGTACGTGTAGGGGTCACTAAGGAGCAGTCAAATCACACAGTAAGTTAGTCAGAAGAAGCAACCATCATTTCACTCTTGAATGACACGTACACAATATAAAATGGTTGATATGGAGAGAAAAAGAAAACCACTATATATACAGTAGCAGGAGCCTAAGCTACAAGCATGCTTGCTTAGGTTGCTCTCTTCACAAGCATAGAACGACGGGCCTGATCCCGCAGTCGGGGGAAGGGAACAATGTTCTGCGTAGATGCGGTCGACATCGGCGAGGGAGAAAACCCACAGTCGGTGCGTCCCAATTGGGGGTCACCGCGGTATGGGCCGATGTCGCGTCCCAACCGCCCTTCTAGCTACAACCCGACGTCTCAGGTAGTCCATCTTCCTTTTGGAGCCGGCTTGCTCCACTGCCGTAGCTCCATCTCCATGTCGATCTTTCTCTACTTCTACCGGCTTCTACTTGTGATGAGTTTATGTCTCATGAACTAGTGCCAGTACTATTATTCTAATCACACTTCTTCAATATCTTTGCCATTAGGTATGCTCAGGTCGATTTTAGTGGAACTGCACAAAAGCATCGTATGATCCGAGGGTGCGAGCCGTCTTTCCTTCGACAGGTTCTACCTGGCCAGGAAATTAAATCATGTTTAGGGTTTAGGGTTTAAGTCGTAGTGACCCCATCAGTAGTTTTTCTTTCATACACGCTCTCACAACTTTTTTCTTTAGTTGTGAAGTAAATATTGGCTATGATCTGTCAATCATTGAGATGCATCAGCATGCGTGTTAGTTTTCCTTTGTATTTGATGGAATGTTGTAATGGGGCAACCTTGGAATAGGAATGAAAATGGAGTGGAAAAGTTTCAGTTTTTTTGGAGAAAAAATGGAAATGGAGAGAAACCAATGTTTCGTTTCATTGGATCGCGCCATCGAGCAAAACCAATATTTAAATCACGTCTGTCATGTTCGTGTCTCGCCCTCCTCCACGGCTCGACCCCACACGGTCGCTCGGCATGCCACTCACCGCAAACCGAGTAATATACCATAACTTTCCCGCCTGCTTGTCGATGGATCGCGCCATGGAGTACTAGCACTACTGGAAGAGATTGACGAGTTGGGGGAGGACAGTTAGCTATAGCACGGACTCCCAAGAACTTTTTACATGCATGTTGTGGCCGGCTATTGCGACCTTTGAGCATGGAGCAGCCGCGTGCACCCGGAAGCGGCGCGGGCGACGCTCTCTCGGCTGGCGCGCCGCTTCAATGCCGGTGCCAGTGAGAGGTCGCGTCCGCTCTGGCCGGGCATGAATGCGGCACTGACCGTTTCGGGCGGGAAGCACGCATAGGTGATGAAGAGGGTTTGGGTTGGTCAGGACCGGCCGTGGCAGCGGTCCGGACATGCGCAAACAAGAGATGTTGTACGTTAATATTGCTGCATATATAATTAACAACGTAAATAATGTGCCAATTGGACAAATATGATTGGAGATGGAGATGGAAATGGAATTTTACGTAAACACGGATATGCATGTCTATGTCTATGTGTGTGTGCGCCACGACTCCCGCAACCTGGAAGCGGGGGCGTGTTTTTGATCGAGTTTTCTTTCTTGGTACGTTAGAAAATCAGTTTGTCTAATTCACATCTAGATGTTATTTAAGGATATCACATCTAAGCTCCCACAAGTATATAATGTAGCAACAAGAAACAAAAAAAACTAGGAAAAGACCACAAACAGAGTGGACATCAACTTATGTGTGACATAACTATGTCACATCTAAATGTGTCCTAGACAGACCCTTAAAAAATTGTCCGCCAATTTTCGCTGCTTTTTTCCGGGAACGTGCGTATTCTAAATAAAAACACTGCTATGGAGAGATTTTTTTACTCCATTATAGCCTCTTGTTTGATAGAGTTTCTCGCGTCTCGCTCTCTCACCCTCTCCATATCAAAATAAGATGACAGTGTCCACTCTATCTCTCTTCTCACTGGTGGTCACAGATCCGGCCGAATCCCGTCTGCTGCGGGAGGTGAGGAGGTGCATCATTGACGTTGTCGCCGTCGGCGATGGAGGAAGCCGATGCGCACCGTCGTCTCGGAGCCGGCGCTGGTGCGGACGAAGATCCTCCGCGCCCTTGTTCGCTGCCGTCGTGTGGGCAGATCCCGCCCGCCCGCCTAAACGACATCTCGCCCACCTGAGGTATAATTTCTTGTACTTGTCCAGCTCCCCAGGTCGCTGCATGCGGGTGTTCTTCCATGCGACTACTCCCCAGCTCCCCATGCATAGTAGCTAGGGTTCGTCGGCTGGTCCAACATCACCTACTACTAGTATAGAGGAAATGTCACTCAAAAAGTTGTCCTGATTTATGCCTCGGTGGAGGTATACATGTTGTTTCGACAAAAAGTACATGGTGGTTGTGCGGTCATTGTCCATATGGTGGTAGTACTATCACTGGTTAAATGAAGAAATACTTTTTTTCTCGGGTATCCTGGTTTAGTTCTCATCAAGATAGTATGATGCTTCTGTTTGTTGGTGTACTTTTAATTAATTCTTATTGACAATTGAGATGTCGTTGCTAACCCTTTTTTATATTTTTGGAAACAGCGATGCGTGTCTCCATACCCGGGCATGTCTTCCTCAATTTTAGTGGAACTGCACAAAATTGGATGGCCATTGTTGTTTCGCCTCAATGTCCTCTGCCACGTGGTTCTTCCTTCCTCGAGCTTGATTACTGAGAAGAAATAGACCATAGTGAGGATTTGTCAAACTTATTAGGTGCCTCACCCTAACTTTATGCCAAATGGATGATGCATCACCATGATAACCTATCGATGCTCATGGTTGCGCCTCATGGTTGCGTCGGCTGGTGAAGCTGATCGATTTTTGATGAAAAACAAGTTGTCTTCCATCAGTGCTCTTTGCTTGTTACGCACAAAGATGATATCCTTCGTCAGTTCACCTTGGTTGCGTTGGAGACACAGTCGTCTTTCACGTTGGTGCAATTTTATCACACAATTGTCTATGAACCAAATGTTTCCTCGAAGAAGGATCGACGTTGGTACTAAGAGCATAAGTTTTGTATTGATTTCTAAGCCTTCTCACAACTTTGTCTCCAGCTCCCCTGTAATTTTATTTGTCCAACTATTAACTTTGATTTAAAAAATGGTGTGGACTAAAAACCCGGATGGACATAGTAGCCCTCCATTTTTATTTACTCCGCATATTAGATTTGACTGAAGTCAAACTTTGTAATACTCTCAAACCTTTCCGATAATTGAAATTAAATTTCTTTATTTGTACACACTCTCACACGTTTCCGATAATTTGGCGCATGTGTGGTTGTTCACTTAAGGGAGGGTAGTGTACCACACGTGAAGGACAGGAAGTGCGACCAGGACGCGTGGGCATGGATTGTTAGTTCATCAGAAGTAGTACTAGTTTTCTTCACTATACATTAAATAAAGAGTTTCGTTTCGTACTTACACAATTTAAAACGATTGTTATGGAGAGAATAAGAAAACCACTCCACTATATTTTAGTCGTATACACGGGAGTACTATATGGACGCAGCTTCATTGACTTAGTGCACCTGCCTTTGGATTTATGACAGGTGGGCCCAAAATATGGCTGGCTCACCTGTCATACAGCCAAAAGCAGGTGCAGTGAAGGCACCAGAGCTCAGTCCATACTACAGTAGTATATATATAAGCGGGAGCCTCACCGCTTGTTTGCTAGGGTTTGCACTCTCCACACGCTCGCCGCACTACATATATGTTACACGCTGGAGGCTCAGCGTTCATTTGCTAGGGTTTGCTATATTCACAGTCTCTCACCCTCTCTTCACCAGATCTAAACAAGACTGTGTTGGCCTCTTGTCTCTCTCTCCCTCCTCACAGCTGGTGAAGGAGGCGTCCGTATCCCGTTGCACCGGGAAGGGGAGGAGGTGCAGCGTTCACTCTATCGCCTTCGGCGAGGGAGGCAATCCACTGCCGGCTACGCTGTTCTCTTTCACCCAGCGCCCGTGCGGGAGGGCCACCGACCCCTTCTTCCTCGCTGCCGTACGTAGTGTGGGCAGATCCGGCCTCCCGCCGCACGCCTTGCCACATCCCGACGACCCTAAGGTATAAGTTTCTTTGAAACCGTCATTGCTCTAGCTGCATGTGGATCTTTTTCGATCTGTAGTCGAATCTAGGTCTTGGTTCAAAGAGGAAAGAAGGGTGCGGTGGGCTGGAGCTAGAATATAGGACGTGGTTCAATGAGGAAAGGAGGGGCGGAAAGTAGTATAGACTGGCTATCCAGCCACTTTGTAGGTTGAAAAGGGAAAAGGGGGTAACCCATTACACACATCTGTAAGGAACCGATCTCTTTGTTGAAAAGGGAAAGAAACTGGGGGGTCGGGTAGTTTGTGCACGACTAGATTTGCTGCCCTCACATAGGAAGAAGGTTCAAAGAGAACAAATATGGGACCAGCGCATATATGCTGCTTGGCTACATACTCTGCATCACCCATTTATATGTGTGGATGCACGTGGTGCTGGCATGTCCCATGCAGCTATTTTGCTGTTGTTAATCTAAGAATGCCGCCGGAAAATTGAAGCAATGCCACTGTTAAAAGTAAATTACATTTTTATGTCTCTGTTAATATGAATCAATGCAACCATTTTAAATAAATGATGAATTGAAGCTATTGTATTGCTGTCTTTTCCCATTAAGTAGTGAACAAAAATGGGCCCAACCCAGACATGATGCTTGTTGCTTTGTTACAACAAATTCAGCATCACCCCCTTTATAAGCCAGTAATTGATGCCACTCTCAGAATTAACTACTGATCTGTTTTAAGAGAATTTCTCTGTTAATATGAATCAATGCAACCGTTTTAGAAATGCTACTATCCTATACTTTGTTTTCCATCAAGATAAGGTAGATGCTTCTTTTTGTGGCCGCATGTTTCATCCTCCTTTATTGGCCAGTAATTGTTTTCTTTTTTGCCTCTTAAAACAGGGATATCTATTCAACTTGTTGCTATAGAAAACTTAAATGTCACACCGGCAACTTTGCTTGATTTTAGTGCAACTGCACAAAACTTGATTGGATTTCCTATTCGTGTTGGTAGATTCATATTTTATCTTGGTCGTCTCATGAAAGGTCAGTACAGGCCTTCATCCACATGATTGTGTAGTGTGCTTTGAGATGTTGTGCTACTTGTATTGGTACTGTTTTAAATAAATGATGAATTGAAGCTACTATATTGCTGTCTTTTCCCATTAAGTAATGAACAAAAATGGGACCAACCCAGACATGATGCTTGTTGCTTTGTTACAACAAATTCAGCATCACCCCCTTTATAAGCAAGTAATTGATGCCACTCTCAGAATTAACTACGGAATCTTATTTCAAAACTGCAACACTTGTTAGGGATTGGCGAGATTACCATTTTTGTGGCCGCATGTTTCATCCTCCTTTATTAGCCAGTAATTGATTCCTTTTTTGTCTCTGTTTAAACAGGGATATCTATTCAACTTGTTGCTATTGCGACATTTTGCTTCGCTACGCGAAACACTTTGCTTGATTTCAATGCAACTGCACATAACGAGATTGGATTTCCTATTCGTGTTGGGAGATTCATATTTTATCATTGTTGGTCTCATGAAAGGTCAATACCGGCCTTCATCCACATGATTGTGCAGTGTGCTTTGAGATGTTGTGCTACTTGTATTGGTACTGTTTTAAATAAATGTTGAATTGAAGCTATTGTGTTGCTGCCTTTTTCCATTAAGTAGTGAACAAAAATGGGACCAAGCCAGACATGATGCTTGTTGCTTTGTTATAACAAATTCAGCATCACCCCCTTTATAAGCCAGTAATTGATGCCACTCTCAGAATTAACTACTGAATCTTATTTCAAAACTGCAACACTTGTTAGGGATTGGCTGGATTACCATTTTTGTGGCCGCGTGTTTCATCCTCCTTTATTGGCCAGTAATTGATTCCTTTTTGCCTCTGTTAAAACAGGGATATCTTTTCAACTTGTTGCTATTGCGACATTTTGCTTCGCTTAATTTTGGTGGAACTGCACAAAATGAGACCGGATTTCCATATATGTGTTGAGATCTCTGTGAGATCTTCCTCACGAGTTGTTTCAAATCTTGGTCTTGAATGGTCAGTACCGACCTTCCTCCGAATTAACTACTGAATCTTAGTTCAAAACTGCAAACACTTGTTAGGGATTGGCAGGAGTACCATTTCTGTTAGGGATCGGCCAGAGTACATGTTTAAGAAATGTATTGTTCAGATAATGTCTCTGTTATTATATATCAGTTACAGACTTACAGTGTTTTACAAATGGTACTATCCTGCTTTGTAGTTCTTTCTACATGTTTAACCAAGGTATTGTTAAGATAATGTCTCCGTTAAAATGAATCAGTCGCATTGTTTTAGGAATGATACTTTTCTGCTTTGTCGTTCTTTATACATCTTGAAACAAGGCATTGTTAAGATAATGTCTCAGTTAATATGAATGAATCACACTGATTGAGAATTGCTACTCTCCTGCTTTGTTTCCCATTAACATAAGGTAGATCAGTAGATGTCTTTCTTCTGGGAGTACAAGTCATCAACCGTTATTTCTCAGTAATTGTTTCCCTTATACCTTTTGTTGCTTATAGAGATATCAAAATTAAAGCTCGGTTTTATTCCGACTTCGATTTTAGTTCAACTGCACAAAAGGAGCCAATGTATCCAAGGCAAACTGCTGCATTACTGGGTCTAGTTGGTCATTCCACTTTGCAGAAAAAAGCAGTCACTGTTTGTGCTACATTACAGAAGGAATGACCGAGAAGCTTTACAGAGTATTATTAGACACCGGTGACATGACTAGTCTGCAGAGACCATTGGCAATTTAACAACACGTGGAGTGCCTCCACGATCATAGGCATTACATATTTTGAATGGGAAAAGCTTGTCAAAGTTTAATCATTGATGTTAGCAAGAAGCGACAGGACTCCACGATCATAGGCATTACATATTTTGAATGGGAAAATCTTGTCAAAGTTTAATCATTGATGTTAGCAAGAAGACGTTAGTTTAATATATTGGAATTGGAAAACCTTGTCAAAATTTGCTCATTGATGTTAGCCAGAAGCGTCGAGTGTTTTTTCCTATTCCTGTGTTCAGTTTAGAAGTAGATAGTTACTCTGCTGAGATATTCCTGTGTTAAGAGTTTGTTCTGAATATTGTCTATGTAATGCCAGGCCTTGTGTTTGATTGCAAAGTTGAGCTTGGAATGTTGTGGCATGCGACATCATGAGCTGTTCACCGTGCCTCCTGAGAATAATGCTTCGTATTGTTTTGCATGTCGATCTAATGCCAGTGATTTGCTTGTTAAGAAGGTCATCCTCTTCTGTTGTTTCTGTGCTTAAGAAGTTCATCGTATAATGTTTCATTCATAGCCTATACGACAAGTCGGGTTGGTTCGACGTGAAACCATATGATCTTCCGACCAACTCATGATATTAGGCCGTGATTGGATCGTCGTTTTCCAACCAAAACCACTTGTAAAACTGACGCTTGTAAATTAAAGCAGATGGTCTCGGCGAAGGCGCTTGGTTGGTCGATTTCGACTAGTAAAATATCGGAAGTACTTGACACACGATAAAAACGCTGAACGACACTCGAACGATTGCTAATCCAGCCATTAGCTGTTGTTTCAGCCTTGCCCATGGATGGCATGATACACACGTTGTGCATGTATCGTCTGGTAATGTCGTCCATATAGCAGTGCTCGTAAAATATACACTGGTCTCTCAAATTACACGTGTAACCCGCCGGTTTTACTTACAGACCTCGGGCCCTTGGTTTCATTACGCCTGTATTTTACGCGTTGTTTTCGATGACGAGTAAATTACACTTGTATGTTAATACATGTCTGAAATAAACCAGAGCTCCCAAGCGCGGCCTTACCGTTTCATGCCGTCTCAGTTTCTTGAAGGTGCTCATAGGTGTCCGATGATCCTGGCTTCCTGAATGAGTAGCGGGCGCTGTATCAGACCATCCGTAGGGCCCGTGAGGCCCTCTCCGTTGTCCTTCGAGTTGTTGCGCTCGCCGTGGCGCCGAGCATTGTTAACATCGTCAACGAACATGAGGATTCAGGAGATGACTTTATTTTGACTGGATGACACTAGGGACCCACTAGGGCCATAGCCATACGTACACAAGTGCCTCCTTATTATGTACAACTATATTTTTTTTGCTTTCTCCTGATTTCCGGACATCACGGTCCCACACCATTGTCAACCTATGTAGTCAATATAAACAAGAGAATTGCACAAGGTGTGGCCGGCAGCTGGGACCAAGCAGCTCGAGCAGTATTGAGGAGAGCAGGGTATTAACTGGGCGAGCTGTGGCCCGTCTAGCCCAGGCCAGATATCCAGTCCAGATACTAATTTTTTTAAGGTGAAAATGGCTAGCCCAGCTATACGTCTTTTTGAGGAATACCCACTGGGCTACAAATCTTTCCTAGGAGGGATGCATTAGGCTTAACAGGAAAATGGGCTTTAAAAATAATAAATGGGATGTAATTATAAAAACAGGGCAGTAACTATAAAAAAATGCACCAAACACGAAATTAGTTTATAAAATATTATTTATGGATTTTGAAAATCTTAAATTTTCATTGTTGTGCGTGCAATGTTTCGTTAGATTTTTACGTAATACAAATTCATATTTAATCTGACTAGAAATTTCGGGATAAAAATATTTCAGAGCCCATCAAAATGTGGGAAATTTTATTGAATTCTGTCTTCAACGGTTGGTTGAAATTATTAATCATTGTCCTAGCTAGAAAATGGGTTGTACTTTTAACAAACTGTAAATGGGTTGTTGTAAATTCCATTAGAATTCCAAAATGGGTGTACATTCTTACAAAACGTAAATGGGCTATAAGTTCTCTGCCACACACTTGTGGGCCTACTAAGTGATGCGTCCCCTAAAAAAATAAGTTGATGCGTATGCAAGGCTTTGCCAACTTATTATAGTCAACACACGGTTCTAGCAGCAGTGGCAGTTGGATGTCTATCCAACGGATGTCGTGCTTCTTCTTCAATATCGGATATTCTTAGCTTCGGCTGCCCAAAAAATGATTCCTCCCCCTAACATCTGGGGCGCACCATTTCGGAGGCTGACCTGTGGGCCTACTAAGTTGGAGCGTACCAAGGGCTTTGTCAACTTAGTCAATAATAAACGTTTCTAGCTTCAGTGATTGTATGATGTCCATCCAACGGTCGTAGTGCTTCCTCAACCTCTGGTCTTCTTGGTCCAGCCGCCCAAAGCAGCGCCGGTCGTGCCACCTGCTCTTGCCTCCCGTGGCCGGCTGTGCTGCCGCGGAGGCCTCACCGCCCCCATACTACTACCACTGCTGGCCAGGCCATCCCTCCACTCACCCACACCCCCTATTATTCTACGGCGATGGCAGCCTCATGCCGCAGCCGAACTAGTGAACCCTCGTACTCCTCTCCGCGCGGGCTTCCACTGCTGCGTCTTCCCCGGCTCCGCGTCGTCCCCTTCCAAGGCCTCGCCGTCGTCCAGACCACCGCCCTGGTGCTCTCGGCGCAGCGTGGTCAACGTGGTCAACGACCGACTTCCATCGGAAGAGTACTGTACATGGAAAGGCTGACAGCTGGGTCCAGGCGGCCGCAAGGAAGTGCCTCCTTATTACGCGCAAAATAATTATTCCTCCACCTTACAGCAGGGACCCACCGAACGGGCAACCTTATTTCGCGAAAAAATGTTGCCCCCCTTGACTGCTCGGACCCACCGGACGGGCCAGCGTATTTCGCGAAAAAAACGTTCCCCCCGCTGTCAGCTCGGACCCACCGGAAGTGCCTCCTTATTATGCACAAAAAAATGAATACTCCCCCTGCTAGCTGGGACCCACCATGGTGGGAGGCTGACTTGTGGGCCTACTAAGTTGACTGTGACGGGGGCCTTTGTCAACTTTAGTCAATATGAACGATTCTAGCTCCAGTGACCGTACGATGTGCATCCAACGGCCGTAGTGCTTCTTCAACCTCTGGTCTTCTTGCTCCAGCCGCCCAAAGCAGCGCCGGTCGTGCTGCATGCTCCTGCCTCCCGTGGCCGGCTGTGCTGCCGCGGAGGCCTCACCCCCTACTATTCCCACCGCTGGTCATGCCCTGCGGTGACGGCAGCCTCACACCGCAGCCGAACCAGTGAACCCTCGTACTCCTCTCCGCACGCGGGGGCTTCCACTGCCGCGTCTTCCCCGGCTCCCCGTCGTCCCCTTCCTAGGCCTCGCCATCGTCCACTGCCCTGGTGCTCTCGGCGCGGCGTGGTCAACGTGGTCAAGGAACGACTTCCATCGGACATGGACTATACGTGGAGAGGCTGATAGCTGGGTCCACGGCGGCAGCAAGGAAGTGCCTCCTTATTACGCGGAAAATAATGATTCCTCCGCCTGATAGCAGGGACCCACTGGACGGGCCACCGTATTTCGCGAAAAAAACATTTCCCCCCTGACTGCTAGGACCCACCAGCTACACCTTCGCACGCAAGGAAGTGTGTCCGGGCAAAAAAAACGATTCGCCCCCTTGACTGCTAGGACCCACCAGCTACATCTTCGCACGCAAGGAAGTGCGTCCAGGCAAAAAAAAAGAAAACCAAAACGATTCGCCCCCCTGACTGCTGGGACCCACCGGCCCCCCGACTGCTGGGACCCACCAGCTACATCTTCGCACGCAAGGAAGTGCGTCCGGGCAAAAAAACGATTCACCCCACCAGCTACATCTTCTCAGGCAAGGAAGTGCCTGACAGTCGGGACCCACCTGGTTGAAGCGTACGTAGCATTGTCATTCTGGCCGCAAACGTGTGCGTACATATATATTGGTGGATGTAGAGGCGCGCACATGTCGTAGTAGAGGCAGCCAGGGTGCAAGAAAGAAAATACGGCCACGTATGTGTACATACGGGCGGGGTCTCGAACGCCTACTCGCGCATACGTACAGCGAGGGCTCGTGTACATGGCTGGGTCGGAATGGAGAAACAGCGTTGTCGTCGTGTTCATGGGGAGGAAACGGAATGCGTCGTGTTCATCGGGAGGCAACGCGGCTGGGTCGGAACGGAATGCGTGGTCGTGTTCATCAGGAGGGCTTGGACGGAAGAGGCGATGGTAACGAGGCCTGGCGTACCGCACAACGGAGGAAACGGACCTCCTACGGTCGAAACGGGGGTCCTGTTGATCGGGAGGGGTGTGGCGTACCGCAAAACGGAGCAAACAAACTTGTGTTGGAGCGCTACGGTCGAAACGGGGGTCCTGTTCATCGGGAGGGGTGTGGCGTACCGCAAAACAGGACTCCACGGGATACTGTTCATCTCCACCATCGACCCCCTCCAGCCTCCACGAGCTACTGTTCATCCACCGTCGACCTCCTCCAGCCTCCACGGGCTCCTGTTCATCCAGCCTCCACCGCGCGCTACTCCACCGGCTACTGTTCAACCACCCCTCCACCGTCTACTATTCATCCAGCCTTCCACACCACGGGGTCCTGTTCAACCACCCCTCCACGGGCACCCCTCCACCGTCTACTGTTTATCCTGCCCTCCACACCACGGCGTCCTGTTCATCCATCCCTCCACGGGCACCCCTCCACCGTCTACTGTTCATCCAGCCCTCCACCACACCACGGGGTCCTGTTCATCCAGAGGCAACGCCACCGCTCACAGTTCATCCACCCCCCCCCCCCCCCCCCGCAACACTCACTATTCATCCCATCGATCGGCTTCAGTTAGCAGCAGTAGCCAAGGAATCGCTCGATCGGGTTCAGTTAACAGCCATCGATCGATCGCTCGGGTTCAGTAACGCGTAGCCTGCAGTGCAATCGCTCAGGTTCAGTTAGAGCCCAATGCCTGGCTCGGGTTCAGTAAGAGACAACGCCTCGCACACACGCACGTACGTGTACGAGAGAAACGCGCATCGCTCGGCCCCTGACCTCCCACCGTAACCGGGAACTCCCCGAAATTTTCCTCCCCCTCGCTTCTACCACGGTTTTTTTGCATGGACGGCCCAAAGAATGTCATGCAGCTGCGTCTCCGGCCCACCCAGGACGAAAAGCCCATTTTCTGTCATGATTTTTTTTCATAGAAGTAGGAGCCCACCACATCTATGATGATACCGGGTTTTGTCACAATTATCGTCATAGAAGTGTCATATGTATGATAGAAATTTTTTTCGTTCGGCCCAAAATGTCACGGATGTGTCTTTTTTTGTAGTGGCACTCGGGCCCTAGTGACAAGCATTAAGCATAGCAAAGTCATAGCAACATCAATCTCAGAACATAGTGGATACTAGGGATGAAACCCTAACAAAACTAACTCGATTACATGATAAATCTCATCCAACCCATCAACGTCCAGCAAGCCTATGATGGAATTACTCACGCACGGCAGTGAGCATCATGAAATTGGTGATGGAGGATGGTTGCTGATGACGACGGTGATGAATCCCCCTCTTCGGAGCCCCGAACGGACTCTAGATCAGCCCTCCCGAGAGGTTTTAGGGCTTAGTGGCGGCTCCGTATCATAAAACGTGATGATTTCTTCTTCTTTATTTTTTTCTCCCCGAAAGCAAATATATAGAGTTGGAGTTGGCGTCGGAAGGTCTCCAGGTGGCCCACGAGATAGGGGGCGCGCCCCCACCCTCGTGGACAGGGTGTGGGTCCCCTGGTCTCCATCTTTGGCGAGGATTTTTTATTATTTATTATAAGATATTCCGTGGAGTTTTAGGTCATTCCGAGAACTTTTGTTTTCTGCACATAAAACAACATCATGGCAATTCTGCTGAAAACAGCGTCAGTCCGGGTTAGTTCCATTCAAATCATACAAGTTAGAGTCCAAAACAAGGGCAAAAGTATTTGGAAAAGTAGATACGACGGAGACGTATCAACTCCCCCAAGCTTAAACCCTTGCTTGTCCTCAAGCAATTCAGTTGACAAACTGAAAGAGATAAATAAAAACGTTTACAAACTCTGTTTGCTCTTGTTGTTGTAAATATGTCAAGCCAGCATTCAAGTTTTCAGCAAAGATCATGACTAATCACATTTGCAATAATTCTCAGGTCTCATATTTACTCATATCAATAGCATAATCAACTAGCGAGCCATAATAATAAATCTCGGATGACAACACTTTCTCAAAACAATCATAATATGATATAACAAGATGGTATCTCGCTACCCTTTCTGAGACCGCAAAACATAAATGCAGAGCACCTTTAAAGATCAAGGACTGACTAGACATTGTAATTCATAGTAAAAGAGATCCAATCATAGTCATACCCAATATAAATTAATAGTGATGAATGCAAATGACATCTGTGCTCTCCAGCTAGTGCTTTTTAATAAGAGGGTGATGACTCAACATAAAATTAACTAGACAGGCCCTTCGCAGAGGGAAGCAGGGATTTGCAGAGGTGCCAGAGCTCGGTTTTGAAATAGAGATAAATAATATTTTGAGCGGTATACTTTCATTGTCAACATAGCAACTAAGAGATGGCGATATCTTCCATGCTACACACATTATAGGCGGTTCCCAAACAGAATGGTAAAGTTTATACTCCCCCTCCACCAACAAGCATCAATCCACGGCTTGCTCGAAACAACGAGTGCCTCCAACATACATCAGGTCCCAGGGGGAGTTTTGTTTGCAATTAATTTTGATTTAGTTTGCATAAAGCATGGGACTGGGCATCCCGGTGACCAGCCATTTTCTCGTGAGTGAGGAGCGGAGTCCACTCCTCTTGAGAATAACCCGCCTAACATGGAAGATAAGGGCAGCCTTGGTTGATACATGAGCTATTTGAGCATACAAAACAGAATGTTTATTTGAAGGTTTAGAGTTTGGCACATACAAATTTACTTGGAACGGCAGGTAGATACCGCATATAGGAAGGTATAGTGGACTCATCTGGAATAACTTTGGGGTTTAAGGGATTGGATGCACGAGCAGTATTCCCGCTTAGTACAGATGAAGGCTAGCAAAAGACTAGGAAGCGACCAACTAGAGAGCGACAACAGCCATGTACATGCATTAAAATTAATAAACATTGGATGCAAGCATGAGTAGGATATAATCCACCATGAACATAAATATCGTGAAGGCTATGTTGATTTGTTTCAACTACATGCGTGAACATGTGCCAAGTCAAGTCACTTAAATCATTCAAAGGAGGATACCACCCCATCATACCACATCATAACCATCTCAATAGCATGTTGGCATGCAAGGTAAACCATTATAACTCATAGCTAATCAAGCATGGCACAAGCAACTATGATCTCTAATTGTCATTGCAAACATGTTTATTCATAACAAGCTGAGTCAAGAATGATGAACTCATCATATTTACACAAACAAGAGAGGTCGAGTTCATACCAGCTTTTCTCATCTCAGTCAGTCCATCATATATCATCATAATTGCCTTTCACTTGCACGACCGAACGATGTGAATAATAATAAGAGTGCATGTGCATTGGACTAAGCTGGAATCTGCGAGCATTCAATAAACAGGAGAAGACAAGGCAATATGGGCTCTGGGTTAAATCAACAATAATGCATATAAGAGCCACTTCAACAATTTAATCTTGGTCTTCTCTATCGTCCCCCAAAGAAAAGAAATAAAAATATTTACACGGGAAAGCTCCCAACAAGCAAAAGAAGAACGGGAAATATTTTTGGGTTTTCTTTTTAATTACTACTACTACAGCAGAAAAATAAACTACCACTAATTTTTTTGTTTTTTCTTAAGGTTTAACAAACACACAAGAAGAAAGCAAGAAAAAGAAAATAAACTAGCATGGATATTACAATGAAAGAGTATGAGCACCGGCATCTAGCAATGAGTGTGTGTGAACATAAATGTAATGTCGGTGAGAAATACGTACTCCCCCAAGCTTAGGCTTTTGGCCTAAGTTGGTCTATTGCCAGGGATAGCCTGGCGGATACCCGTAGGTGTAGTTGGGGTCGTATTGTGACGAAGAATAGTTGGGGTCATACTGTGATGAAGAAGACTCTGACCGCCATTGGCTGATAGCCATCTTTGGATCCCAAGAATAAACAGATTGTCGTGGAGGCTTCTCTTGTGGTTCCGGTTCCGGGGCTGGTGCAGGATTCTTGTAAGCTTGGACGGCAGCCCACGTAACGAGATAAGGTCCTACAAAATTAAACAAAGAAGGAGCAGGCAAGGTAATAGTTTCAGGATGATGTTTATGAAAGAATAATTCATACTTGAGCTCTCCTTCCCTGCCTTTAACAATAAAATCATGCGCTAGCATACTCTTATAGTCTAGATAAGCACTAGGAAGCAATTTTTCTTCTTTCTCATGAAACCTAATAGCTATGTTAAAATGTGCAGCGAGGCGTGAAGCATAAATGCCTCCAAAGATGGGACCCTTAGTACGGTTCATACTTAACCGTCTAGCAATAATTCCGCCCATGCTAACAGTGTTATCGCGGTATAAACCATGGAACAAAATAATAATATCAGGAACACTAAGGTTCCCACAGTTCCCGCGACCAATCAAGCAACGACTAGCAAATAAGGCAAAATAGCGTAAAACACGAAAATTATGCTAGTGATTCTTGCATCAGAAACCTTCCTGGTTTCTCCCACAGAGATAGTGTTAATAAACGCTTCCTCCTCTTTATGGTGTGGTTCCTCTAAGGTACCCTCAGGGGGTATGTTGTAGACTTCGCAAAATTCGGCTAGTGGCATTTTCTTCACAACGTCATATAAATGAAACTCTACTGAAGGAGGTGATTCCTTAGGGAAAAAGTAGAGGTTTTGCACAAAAGTATTTGTGAGTAAGAGATACTGAGGACGTTGGTCACGGACGAAGTCGGTGAGGCTAGCATTCTCAATCAATGAATAGAAATCCTCATAAATCCTGACCCGTCTCAAGAAATTATCAGAAGGCCATTCACACGGCCGGATCTCCATGGTACGAGGCAAATTATATTTGGGCCTCTGTGCTTCTTCATTTTGTTTCTCCTTCGAGCTTCGGCTAGATGAGCCCCTCAAAAGTCTCTTCATTATTTTCTGAAATAATCTGAAATTTTCAGTGACTTCAAACGAAAGTGAACCAACTTCAATGAAACTGATAGCAACTACTCCTACAAGTGCCTAGAGCCTATATCAAGCATTAGAACTACTTGGAACCATATAAATTTGACATGTAAGCTCAAGAACATGGTCACCTATGCAGCACAAATTTGCAATGAATAAAGCACTAGAACAAAAACTAATTGGACCAATGGAGGAGTTACATACCAATGAACAATCTCCCCAAGTAGTTTTGCGAGAGGTGCTTTGAGCAAGGAGATCGAAAATCACAGCAAAGTGGCCTGGAACTCGTGCTTGAGTTGGTTTTTCGTGTTTGTGTGGGGAAGAAGAAGAGGATGGGTGCAGGAATAAGTGGAGGAGGGCCACTATGGGCCCACGAGGCAGGGGGCGCGCCCTCCACCCTCGTGGCTAGGTGGCAGCTCCCCCCCCCCCCCCCCGCGATGATTTTTGCACCATAAATCCTCAAATATTCCTGAAAAAATCATATTAAATTGGCATGGCATTCTGAGGACTTTTATTTTCAGGATATTTTTATATTGCAAGGATAAATCAAGAAAACAGACAGAAAAATACTATGTTTTCTTTATTTCAACTAAATAACAGAAAGTATAGAGAGGGTACAGAAGGTTGTGCTTCTAGTTTCATCCGTCTCATGCTCATCAAAAGGAATCCACTAACAAGGTTGATCAGGTCTTGTTAATAAACTCATTCCGAATAACATGAAACCGGAGAAATTTCGAATAACACTAAGTTACCTCAACGGGGATATGTACATCCCGAATAATAAGAATATCATATTTCTTCTTGATAGTAGGAAGAGGAAATTTAAAACCTCCAAATATAATCGATGGAATTTTTCCAATAGAGTTGATACTATGAACTTGAGGTTGTTTCCTCGGAAAGTGCACCATATGCTCATTACCATTAACATGAAAAGTGACATTGCCTTTGTTGCAATCAATAACAGGCCCTGCAGTATTAAGGAAAGGTCTTCCAAGAATAATAGACATACTATCGTCCTCGGGAATATCAAGAATAACAAAGTCCGTTAAAATAGTAACGTTTGCAACCACAACAGGCACATCCTCACAAATACCGACAGGTATAGCAGTTGATTTATCAGCCATTTGCAAAGATATTTCAGTAGGTGTCAACTTATTCAAATCAAGTCTACGATATAAAGAAAGAGACATAACACTAACACCGGCTCCAAGATCACATAAAGCAGTTTTAACATAATTTCTTTTAATGGAGCATGGTATAGTGGGTACTCCTGGATCTCCAAGTTTCTTTGGTATTCCACCTTTAAAAGTATAATTAGCAAGCATGGTGGAAATTTCAGCTTCTGGTATCTTTCTTTTATTAGTAATGATATCCTTCATATACTTAGCATAAGGGTAAGTTTTGAGCATATCAGTCAACCGCATACGCAAAAAGATAGGTCTAATCATTTCAGCAAAGCACTCAAAATCCTCATCATCCTTTTTCTTGGATGGTTTGGGAGGAAAAGGCATGGATTTCTGAACCCATGGTTCTCTTTCTTTACCGTGTTTCCTAGCAACAAAGTCTCTCTTATCATAACGTTGATTCTTTGATTGTGGGTTATCAAGATCAACAGCAGGTTCAATTTCTACATCATTATCATTACTAGGTTGAGCATCATCATGAACATCATCATTAACATTTTCACTAGGTTGATGTTCATTACCAGATTGTGTTTCAGCATCATACATAGATATATCATTTGGATTATCAGGTGTTTCAGCAATAGGTTCGCTAGAAGTTTGCAAAGTCCTATCATTTTTCTTTTTCTTCCTTTTAGAAGAACTAGGAACATAAATATTATTTCTCTGAGAATCTTGCTCAATTCTCTTAGCATGGCTGTCGGTGTCAAAACTGGCAGATCTCGGGTAGGGGGTCCCGAACTGTGCGTCTAGGCGGATGGTAACAGGAGACAAGGGACACGATGTTCTTACCCAGGTTCGGGCCCTCTCGATGGAGGTAAAACACTACTCCTGCTTGATTAATATTGATGATATGGGTAGTACAAGAGTAGATCTACCACAAGATCAAAGAGGCTAAACCCTAGAAGCTAGCCTATGGTATGTTTGTTGTTCATCCTATGGACTAAAACCCTCCGGTTTATATAGACACCGGAGGGGGCTAGGGTTACACAGAGTCGGTTACAATGGAAGGAGATCTACATATCCATATTGCCAAGATTTCCTTCCACGCCAAGGAAAGTCCCATCCGGACACGGGACGAAGTCTTCAATCTTGTATCTTCATAGTCCAAGAGTCCGGCCAAAGGTTATAGTCCGGCTATCCAGACACCCCCTAATCCGGGACTCCCTCAGTAGCCCCCGAACCAGGCTTCAATGACGATAAGTCCGGCGCGCAGATTGTCTTCGGCATTGCAAGGCGGGTTCTCCTCCAAATTCCGTATACCTGTCAAATATTGCCCGGCTTCTCGTGAATGTTGTGCTCCTTGACTTCCACGCCCAATAATGGCCATGTTCCACGTGTCAAGCGAATGTGAAGAGCCAGGGCGTTTTTACATTTGCCCCCCTTGCTATGTAAAGAGCCGCCTATTAAAGAGGCGAGGATTCAGATCCAAATTAAACCATCCTCCCTTAGCGAGCATTCATCGGAGCGCACCCGACAGAAATCCATTCCATCATGGCTGGTCGACGCAGCTCCTCCACTCGCTCTCCCAGCCCCAAGCCTAGAGATTGGGAGAGATGTTCCGTCCCGCACAGCAAGCTAGTGACACTTCAAACCAAGGGATTTCTTCCCCCAGCGTACATGGTCCCGGTTCGAGCCAGGATCGCCACTTATAATGGCGGAGAGCAAGCGGAGAGCCTTCCCAATCCCTCCAAGGGAGAGCGGGTATGCCTTGTCCCTCATTTGATAAGAGGGCTTGGATTTCCAATTCATCCGTTTCTCTGGGGGCTCCTGGAGTTCTATGGCCTCTAGTTGCACAGCCTTACACCTGTTGGAAATATGCCCTAGAGGCAATAATAAAAGCATTATTATTATATTTCCTTGTTCATGGTAATTGTCTTTATTCATGCTATAATTGTGTTATCCGGAAATCGTAATACATGTGTGAATGACAGACACCAACATGTCCCTAGTAAGCCTCTAGTTGACTAGCTCGTTAATCAACAGATAGTCATGGTTTCCTGGCTATGGACATAAGATGTCATTGATAACGAGATCACATCATTAGGAGAATGATGTGATGGACAAGACCCAATCCTAAACATAGCATAAAGATCGTATAGTTCGTTTGCTAGAGTTTTGCAATGTCAAGTATCTTTTCCTTAGACCATGAGATCGTGTAACTCCCGGATACCGTAGGAGTGCTTTGGGTGTACCAAATGTCACAACGTAACTGGGTGACTATAAAGGTATACTACGGGTATCTCCGAAAGTGTCTGTTGGGTTGACACGGATCAAGACTGGGATTTGTCACTCCGTATGACGGAGAGGTATCACTGGGCCCACTCGGTAATGCATCATCATAATGAGCTCAAAGTGACTAAGTGTCTGGTCACGGGATCATGCATTACGGTATGAGTAAAGTGACTTGCCGGTAACGATATTGAATGAGGTATTGGGATACCGACGATCGAATCTCGGGCAAGTAATATATCGATTGACAAAGGGAATTGCATACGGGGTTGATTGAATCCTCGACATCGTGGTTCATCCGATGAGATCATCGTGGAGCATGTGGGAGCCAACATGGGTATCCAGATCCCGCTGTTGGTTATTGACCGGAGAGTCGTCTCGGTCATGTCTACATGTCTCCCGAACCCGTAGGGTCTACACACTTAAGGTTCGGTGACGCTAGGGTTGTGAAGATATGTATATGCAGTAACCCGAATGTTGTTCGGGGTCCCGGATGAGATCCCGGACGTCACGAGGAGTTCCGAAATGGTCCGGAGGTAAAGAATTATATATAGGATGTGCAGTTTCGGCCATCGGGACAAGTTTCGGGGTCACCGGTATCGTACCGGACCACCGGAAGGGTCCCGGGGGTCCACCGGGTGGGGCCACCTATCCCGAAGGGCCCCATGGGCTGAAATAGGAGGGAACCCAGCCCTTAGTGGGCTGGGGCGCCACCCCCTAAGGGCCCATGCGCCTAGGGTTAGGGGAAACCCTAAGGGGGGGGCGCCCCCCTTGCTTGGGGGGCAAGCCCCCCCACCCTTGGCCGCCCCCCCCCCCCCCCTAGGAGATCCATCTCCTAGGGCCGGCGCCCCCCCCTTGGCACCCCTATATATAGTGAGGGAGAGGAGGGACTTCACACACGGCTTTTGGTGCATCCCTCTCTCCCTGTTACGTCTCTCTCCCTCGTAGCACAAGGCGAAGCCCTGCTGTCGTGACGCCCTGCATCCAACACCACGCCGTCGTGCTGCTGGATCATCACCAACCTCTCCTTCCCCCTTGCTGGATCAAGAAGGAGGAGACGTCTCCCGTCCCGTACGTGTGTTGAACGCGGAGGTGCCGTCCGTTCGGCGCTGGTCATCGGTGATTTGGATCACGTTGTGTACGACTACTTCATCCTCGTTCTAACGAACGCTTCCGCTCGCGATCTACAAAGGTATGTAGATGCAATATGAATACTCGTTGCTTGATGAACTCCTAGATGGATCTTGGTGAAACGAGTAGGTAAATTTTTGTTTTCTGCAACGTTCCCCAACAGTGGCATCATGAGCTAGGTCTATGCGTAGTTCTTCTTGCGCGAGTAGAACACAATTTGTTGTGGGCGTGGATTTGTCAACTTTCTTGCCGCTACTAGTCTTTTCTTGCTTCAGCGGTATTGTGGGATGAAGCGGCCCGGACCAACCTTACACGTACGCTTACGTGAGATCGGTTCCACCGACTAACATGCACTAGTTGCATAAGGTGGCTGGCGGGTGTCTGTCTCTCCTACTTTAGTTGGAGCGGATTCGATGAACAGGGTCCTTATGAAGGGTAAATAGAAGTTGACAAATCACGTTGTGGCTTTCACGTAGGTAAGAAAACGTTCTTGCTAGAACCCTAATTCAGCCACGTAAAACTTGCAACAACAATTAGAGGACGTCTAACTTGTTTTTGCAGCAAGTGATTTGTGATATGATATGGCCAAAGTTGTGATGAATGATGAATGATCTATATGTGATGTATGAGATGTTCATGCTATAGTAATAGGAATCACGACTTGCATGTCGATGAGTATGACAACCGGCAGGAGCCATAGGAGTTGTCTTTATTCTTTTATATGACCTGCGTGTCATTGAGAAACGCCATGTAAATTACTTTACTTCATTGCTAAACGCATTAGCCATAGTAGTAGAAGTAATAGTTGGCGAGCAACTTCATGGAGACACGATGATGGAGATCATGGTGTCAAGCCGGTGACAAGATGATCATGGAGCCCCAAGATGGAGATCAAAGGAGCTATGTGATATTGGCCATATCATGTCACGTTTATTATTTGATTGCATGTGATGTTTATCATGTTTTGCATCTTGTTTACTTAGAACGACAGTAGTAAATAAGATGATCCCTCATAACAATTTCAAGAAGTGTTCTCCCCTAACTGTGCACCGTTGCTAAAGTTCGTCGTTTCGAAGCACCACGTGATGATCGGGTGTGATAGATTCTTACGTTCACATACAACGGGTGTAAGACAGTTTTACACATGCAAAACACTTAGGGTTAACTTGACGAGCCTAGCATGTGCATAGACATGGCCTCGGAACACAGAAGACCGAAAGGTCAAGCATGAGTCGTATAGAAGATGCGATCAACATGAAGATGTTCACCGACGTTGACTAGTCCGTCTCACGTGATGATCGGACACGGCCTAGTTAACTCGGATCATGTAATACTTAGATGACTAGAGGGATGTCTAATCTAAGTGGGAGTTCATTATAATTTGATTAGATGAACTTTATTATCATGAACATTAGTCTAAAATACTTTACAATATGTCTTGTAGATCAAATGGCCCACGTAGTCCTCAACTTCAACGCGTTCCTAGAGAAAACCAAGCTGAAAGACGATGGCAACAACTATACGGACTGGGTCCGGAACCTGAGGATCATCCTCATAGCTGCCAAGAAATATTATGTCCTACAAGCACCGCTGGGTGACGCACCTGTCCTCCCTGCTGAACAAGACGTTATGAACGCTTGGCAGGCACGTACCGATGACTACTCCCTCGTTTAGTGCGGCATGCTTTACAGTTTAGAACCGGGGCTCCAAAAGCGTTTTGAGAGACATGGAGCATATGAGATGTTCGAAGAGCTAAAAATGGTTTTCCAAGCTCATGCCCGGGTCGAGAGATATGAGGTCTCCGACAAGTTCTTCAGCTGTAAGATGGAGGAAAACAGTTCTGTCAGTGAGCACATACTCACTATGTCTGGATTACATAACCGCTTGACTCAGCTGGGAGTTAATCTCCCGGATGATGCGGTCATTGACAGAATCCTCCAGTCGCTTCCACCGAGCTACAAGAGCTTTGTGATGAACTTCAATATGCAGGGGATGGAAAAGACCATTCCTGAAGTATTTGTTATGCTGAAATCAGCAGAGGTAGAAGTCAAGAAGGAACATCAAGTGTTGATGGTGAATGAAACCACTAAGTTCAAGAAGGGTAAGGGTAAAAAGAACTTCAAGAAGGACGGCAAGGAAGTTGCCGCGCCCGGCAAGCAAGCTGCCGGGAAGAAGCCAAAGAATGGACCCAAGCCCGAGACTGAGTGCTTTTATTGCAAGGGAAGCGGTCACTGGAAGCGGAACTGCCCCAAATACTTAGCAGACAAGAAGGCCGGCAAAACAAAAGGTATATGTGATATACATGTAATTGATGTGTACCTTACCAGTAATCGCAGTAGCTCTTGGGTATTTGATACCGGTGCAGGTGCTCACATTTGTAACTCACAGTAGGAACTACGGAATAGGCGGAGACTGGCAAAGGACGAGGTGACGATGCGCGTCGGGAATGGTTCCAAAGTCGATGTGATCGCCGTCGGCACGCTACCTCTTCATTTACCTACGGGATTAGTTTTAAACCTCAATAATTGTTATTTAGTACCAGCTTTGAGCATGAACATTGTATCGGGATCTCGTTTAATACGAGATGGCTACTCATTTAAATCCGAGAATAATGGTTGTTCTATTTATTTGAGAGATATGTTTTATGGTCATGCTCCTATGGTGAATGGTTTATTCTTTATGAATCTCAAACGTAATGCCACACATGTTCATAGTGTGAGTACCAAAAGATGTAAGGTTGATAACAATAGTCCCACATACTTGTGGCACTGCCGCCTTGGTCACATAGGTGTCAAACGCATGAAGAAGCTCCATGCAGATGGACTTTTAGAGTCTCTTGATTATGAATCATTTGACACGTGTGAACCATGCCTTATGGGTAAAATGACCAAGACTCCGTTCTCAGGAACAATGGAGCGAGCAACCAACTTATTGGAAATCATACATACTGATGTGTGCGGTCCAATGAGTGTTGAGGCTCGCGGTGGCTATCGTTATGTACTCACCCTCACTGATGATTTGAGTAGATATGGATATATTTACTTAATGAAACACAAGTCTGAAACCTTTGAAAAGTTCAAGGAATTTCAGAGTGAGGTTGAGAATCAACGTGACAGGAAAATCACGTTTCTACGATCAGATCGTGGAGGAGAATACTTGAGTCACGAATTTGGCACACACTTAAGAAAATGTGGAATAGTTTCACAACTCACGCCGCCTGGAACACCTCAGCGTAACGGTGTGTCCGAATGTCGTAATCGCACTCTATTAGATATGGTGCGGTCTATGATGTCTCTTACCGATCTACCACTATCTTTTTGGGGCTATGCTTTAGAGACTGCTGCATTCACTTTAAATAGGGCTCCATCAAAATCCGTTGAGACGACACCGTTTGAATTATGGTTTGGGAAGAAACCTAAGTTGTCGTTTCTGAAAGTTTGGGGATGCGATGCTTATGTCAAGAAACTTCAACCTGAAAAGCTCGAACCCAAGTCGGAAAAATGCGTCTTCATAGGATACCCAAAAGAAACTATTGGGTATACCTTCTACCTCAGATCCGAAGGCAAGATCTTTGTTGCCAAGAATGGATCCTTTCTAGAGAAAGAGTTTCTCTCGAAAGAAGTAAGTGGGAGGAAAGTAGAACTTGATGAAGTGTTACCTCTTGAACCGGAAAATGGCGCAACTCAAGAAAATGTTCCTGAGGTGCCAGCACCGACTAGAGAGGAAGATAATGATAATGATCAAGATACTTCTGATCTGGCTCCTACTGAAATTCGAAGGTCCACAAGGACACATTCCGCACCAGAGTGGTACGGCAACCCTGTCTTGGAAATCATGTTGTTAGACAACGGTGAACCTTCGAACTATGAAGAAGCGATGGCAGGCCCGGATTCCGACAAATGGCTAGAAGCCATGAAATCCGAGATAGGATCCATGTATGAAAACGAAGTATGGACTTTGACTGACTTGCCCATTGAACGGCAAGCCATAGAAAATAAATGGATCTTTAAGAAGAAGACAGACGCAGATGGTAATGTGACCATCTATAAAGCTCGGCTTGTCGCTAAGGGTTATCGACAAGTTCAAGGGGTTGACTACGATGAGACTTTCTCACTAGTAGCGAAGCTAAAGTCCATCCGAATCATGTTAGCAATTGCCGCATTCTACGATTATGAAATATGGCAAATGGACGTCAAAACCGCATTCCTTAATGGTTTCCTTAAGGAAGAATTGTATATGATGCAGCCGGAAGGTTTTGTCGATCCTGAGAATGCTGACAAGGTGTGCAAGCTCCAACGCTCGATTTATGGGCTGGTGCAAGCATCTCGGAGTTGGAACATTCGCTTTGATGAGATGATCAAAGCGTTTGGGTTTACGCAGACTTATGGAGAAGCCTGTGTTTACAAGAAAGTGAGTGGGAGCTCTGTAGCATTTCTCATATTATATGTGGATGACATACTTTTAATGGGAAATGATATAGAACTCTTGGACAGCATTAAGGCCTACTTGAATAAGAGTTGTTCAATGAAGGACCTTGGAGAAGCTGCTTATATATTAGGCATCAAGATCTATAGGGATAGATCGAGACGCCTCATAGGTCTTTCACAAAGCACATACCTTGATAAAATATTGAAGAAGTTCAATATGGGTTAATCTAAGAAGGGGTTCTTGCCTGTGTTACAAGGTATGAAATTGAGCTCGGCTCAAAGTCCGACCACGGCAGAAGAAATAGAAGAGATGAGTGTCATCCCCTATGCCTCATCCATAGGTTATATTATGTATGCCATGCTGTGTACCAGACCTGATGTAAACCTTGCCGTAAGTTTGGTAGGAAGATACCAAAGTAATCCCGGCAAGGAACACTGGACAGCGGTCAAGAATATCCTGAAGTACCTGAAAAGGACTAAGGAGATGTTTCTCGTTTATGGAGGTGACGAAGAGCTCGTCGTAAAGGGTTACGTCGACGCTAGCTTCGACATAGATCTGGATGACTCAAAGTCACAAATCGGACACGTGTATATTTTGAATGGTGGGGCAGTAAGCTGGTGCAGTTGCAAGCAGAGCGTCGTGGCGGGATCTACATGTGAAGCGGAGTACATGGCAGCCTCGGAGGCAGCACATGAAGCAATTTGGGTGAAGGAGTTCATCACCGACCTCGGAGTCATACCCAATGCGTCGGGGCCGATCAAGCTCTTCTGTGACAACACTGGAGCTATTGCACTTGCCAAGGAGCCCAGGTTTCACAAGAAGACAAGGCATATCAAGCGTCGCTTCAACTCCATTCGTGAAAATGTTCAGGATGGAGACATAGATATTTGTAAAGTACATACGGACCTGAATGTAGCAGATCCGTTGACTAAACCTCTCCCTAGGGCAAAACATGATCAACACCAGAATTCCATGGGTGTTCGATTCATCACAATGTAACTAGATTATTGACTCTAGTGCAAGTGGGAGACTGTTGGAAATATGCCCTAGAGGCAATAATAAAAGCATTATTATTATATTTCCTTGTTCATGGTAATTGTCTTTATTCATGCTATAATTGTGTTATCCGGAAATCGTAATACATGTGTGAATGACAGATACCAACATGTCCCTAGTAAGCCTCTAGTTGACTAGCTCGTTAATCAACAGATAGTCATGGTTTCCTGGCTATGGACATAAGATGTCATTGATAACGAGATCACATCATTAGGAGAATGATGTGATGGACAAGACCCAATCCTAAACATAGCATAAAGATCGTATAGTTCGTTTGCTAGAGTTTTGCAATGTCAAGTATCTTTTCCTTAGACCATGAGATCGTGTAACTCCCGGATACCGTAGGAGTGCTTTGGGTGTACCAAACGTCACAACGTAATTGGGTGACTATAAAGGTATACTACGGGTATCTCCGAAAGTGTCTGTTGGGTTGACACGGATCAAGACTGGGATTTGTCACTCCGTATGACGGAGAGGTATCACTGGGCCCACTCGGTAATGCATCATCATAATGAGCTCAAAGTGACTAAGTGTCTGGTCACGGGATCATGCATTACGGTACGAGTAAAGTGACTTGTCGGTAACGAGATTGAACGAGGTAGTGGGATACCGACGATCGAATCTCGGGCAAGTAATATATCGATTGACAAAGGGAATTGCATACGGGGTTGATTGAATCCTCGACATCGTGGTTCATCCGATGAGATCATCGTGGAGCATGTGGGAGCCAACATGGGTATCCAGATCCCGCTGTTGGTTATTGACCGGAGAGTCGTCTCGGTCATGTCTACATGTCTCCCGAACCCGTAGGGTCTACACACTTAAGGTTCGGTGACGCTAGGGTTGTGAAGATATGTATATGCAGTAACCCGAATGTTGTTAGGGGTCCCGGATGAGATCCCGGACGTCACGAGGAGTTCCGGAATGGTCCGGAGGTAAAGAATTATATATAGGATGTGCAGTTTCGGCCATCGGGACAAGTTTCGGGGTCACCGGTATCATACCGGGACCACCGGAAGGGTCCCGGGGGTCCACCGGGTGGGGCCACCTATCCCGGAGGGCCCCATGGGCTGAAATAGGAGGGAACCCAGCCCTTAGTGGGCTGGGGCGCCACCCCCTAAGGGCCCATGCGCCTAGGGTTAGGGGAAACCCTAAAGGGGGGGCGCCCCCCTTGCTTGGGGGGCAAGCCCCCCCCCCCCCACCCTTGGCCGCCGCCCCCCCCCCCCCCCAGGAGATCCATCTCCTAGGGCCGGCGCCCCCCCCCCCCTTGGCACCCCTATATATAGTGAGGGAGAGGAGGGACTTCACACACGGCTTTTGGTGCATCCCTCTCTCCCTGTTACGTCTCTCTCCCTCGTAGCACAAGGCGAAGCCCTGCTGTCGTGACGCCCTGCATCCAACACCACGCCGTCGTGCTGCTGGATCATCACCAACCTCTCCTTCCCCCTTGCTGGATCAAGAAGGAGGAGACGTCTCCCGTCCCGTACGTGTGTTGAACGCGGAGGTGCCGTCCGTTCGGCGCTGGTCATCGGTGATTTGGATCACGTTGTGTACGACTACTTCATCCTCGTTCTAACGAACGCTTCCGCTCGCGATCTACAAAGGTATGTAGATGCAATATGAATACTCGTTGCTTGATGAACTCCTAGATGGATCTTGGTGAAACTAGTAGGTAAATTTTTGTTTTCTGCAACGTTCCCCAACAACACCTGCCTCCATATTGCATATTGTGGGCTTCGTAGCCCTTTGCGAGCTGTTTTTGGGCCGCGAGGCTCATTTTGCGCTGTGGAAAAAGTTGTTCTGCCTTGTGCCCCGTTCTTAGAAGGGGTCAATATATGAAGTGGGCGGAGCCGAAGTGTGGCGCATCGCCAGGACCGGATATCTATCCGGAACCCCAAATAAGACGTCCGAAGACTAGCCTTCAGAATGGTTTTATGTAGAAGACGTTCCTCTACCGGATCCTATTCGGATCGGCCTTCCTGAGTTCGTCAATGCTCCATCGAAGAAATGTCTGAGCTGGCATCCACGGAGCCCCCAGGAGGAAGACGACAGGGATGTTCTTTACCTGATGAGCTGGATAAGGTTGCTAGCTCAATCTGGATTGACTATGATCGAGGTCATGGCCATATGTATTATGCGGGGGGTGCAGCCGCTTCAATATAGAGGCCACCCCATGTGGGATTTCAACGGGGAGGATGACGCCACCCGCTGCGGCCGTAAGGGGCCGGAATCGGTTGCTGCCCTAGCAAAGATCTTGTCCACTTTGTACAAGGGAGAAGAGGAGGAATTCCTCCGTGTCCATCCACAGGGCGGATTTTCAATGTACAATCCTCCGGGCTGGGTAAGCTAATACGTTCCCTTGCCCATCCGTTCCATAATTCCATAGTTAAGTATTTCATCTTGCGATTTCAACGCAGGAGTTGCGTCAGGCCGTGAGGGAAATAAGCAGCTCTCCTCCACAACCCGAGGATCCTGAATGGTCCCTCGACCCGGCCTCCCAAGAGGATCCGGATATATCTGTGGAGCTGATCGATGGGGTATTCTACCAATTGGGCAATGATAATGCCTTGGTGGCCATTACGGCCGATTATCCTGGGCTACTTCCAGCCTCGCAGGTAACTGAGACCGAAGCCCAGCACTTCGAAAAGGATCCGTCCTCGCGTATTTTTGATTACCATATACCAATGGCGCTTTGCAGGGGCGGCCCGCAAGGCGGAATACCGAGCCTGCGGCGACTAGCCAACAAGGGGCCGCGAGGCCAAACAGGCTAAAAAGACATGCGGTTTAGATTGAGACTCCGGCGCAGCGGTATGGCGTGCCGTCTTATTCCAAGATATTATCCTTAGAGGCATACTAACGCCCGTGCTTTCTTTTTAGAAAAAGGAGCGCTCACCGGACTATATCCGGAGAGGTTGCTAATCGTGCCTCCACCAGCCAGGCTCCAAGGCCGGGTCCGGAAGCGGAGGCGAATACGAGGCGCGCGTCGGATGCTCCTCTGACAGAGGATGCGGACAGAATGTCCGCCACTAACTCCGAGGTGGAGAGTGCCATGAACCACAGGCGCCGCCGGACTGTTCTTCGTGACGCTTGTTTCTCCCAAGAGGCATTAGATGCCTTCAACTCGGGAGATGCGTACCTCTGTGCTGCTCAAAATGGTCTAGCCAGAGCCACAGAGTAGTATGTAAAGGACATACGAGTGAGAAAATTTGGTGATTATATATACCAGTAGCCCCTGAGACTTGACACATTTAGAATAACTGATTTAAGGATCATTTGTTATGCAGGTTCTTACAGAAAAGAATACCCAACTGTCCCATGAGCTGGAAGAGTGCAGAGCCCAACTTCAGGCCGCACTAGCCGCAGCAGGGGAGCCCAAGGAGACCCCCTCTAGTACTCTATGCTTTAAATGATAAGTATCCTGTGCGGCGTGTATGCAAATCTGACAATAAAATTGCAGATGGCGCCGGACTTAATCCGGATAAGCAACAACTCCTACGCCAGCTAAAGGCTGGTGAGAGCGTGCTTACAAAGGTGAGGCAGGAGAAGAATGATCTCCTAGATGCCAACACCCAGCTGGGCGTGGAGCTAAAGGATGTCCGTGCCCAGCTGTCAGACTCCGTTAAGGAGAATCGGCGGCTTCGACGTGGCATTTTTAGTAAGTGCTTAAATGAACTTTGAAAAAGAGTTTGGCAAGGAAATCGGCTGACAGAGTTATGTCTGTAGGTATGCTCAGAGGTCGTCCTGCGGAGGAAATGCCCGGTTCTACGGGTGACCTTCTTCCCGAGCTCTCACAACTGCACGAACGAGTTCGGCAGGTGATGCAAGGCGTCGCCCAGGCCTTGTGGCCCTCCGTCTCCTTGCCCGAAGGACTTGGAGAGCTTGCAGAGAAGCTGAAGGGAGCGCGACGGCGCCTCCAGTTATGGAAGATATCGGCCTGCCGTCAAGGTGCCAGGGAAGCCTGGGCCATGGTGAAGACGCAGTACACGAAGGCTGACCCAAACCACATGGCCGAGGTCGGACCTGTGGGGCCGGATGGGAAGGAGATCCCTGTGAGCTTAGTGTACGGCCAAGTAGAGTTGGCCGCAAAGTATTCCCAACAGGACTGTAGACTAGACAGCCTATTGGATGGTATTGAAGAGGAATTTAACCAGTCAAGTTGACTATGTAATTTAAAATGACATGTATAATGCCTTCAAGCCGGATTGTAGATCATTTGTCATGGCGGACCTTTTCGCTTCAACCTCGGGACCCAACGGTCTGGAGTGTATCCGAATACCCTCTCGGTTATGTAAGAACCGGGGCATGCATGGAGACCAGGCATAGGGGTCATTAGTGCTTGAACAGACAAGTGCCCAACTAGTTATGTTATATTACATGGTTAGTAAGAAACATCTTCCAGGGAGAATAGTTCCGTTAGGGGTTCCTTTCCCAGGGAGGCATGCCCTAAAGTGCATGTCAGGACTGCGGAAAGAGACACAGAAAAACATCTGGGGGCGCATGAGTAAATAAGTTAGAAATCATATTTAGTTCACCGACCGAATATTCCCTTAAGAATGCTAGCTTTCGGCTTCACCCAGTCTGAGGTACACATCCGACTAACCCGGCAGTAACAATCGCAGAGGTGCTCCCCTTATGCCCTAGCCGAATTAACGAGAACGTAGGGCATAAATACAAGAGCCAGGCAACCCAGCTTGGCCAAAACTTAAGTCATATCGATGCATATAATGGTGAATAAAGGGTACATGCGGAAGTATGACACATGTGTTGGGCATAAAGCCCATATGAATAAGCTTCTGTTAAAGAAGCCCCCAGGTATAATGAGCGCGGATAGCGCGTCAATTCTATGCAAATAAGGCAAAAATGGGCCCTTATAGGCTATGAGAGAAAAGGAAGGGAGAAGGAGAGAAATATAAGACAGATAGTGTATAAAAAATGGACAAAGGAAGGAGACGAACACAGAGTCCGGCGCTAGGCGTAGAATCTTCGGAGTCGGGCTGCGTTCCATGGGTTTGGGTCGAGTCGATTATCCGATGCATCCCGCAGACGGTATGCTCCACTGGTCACGACTTGGTCAATAATGAAAGGACCCTCCCACTTGGGCTTGAGTTTGTCCTTTTTCTTATCCGGCAGGCGTAGAACTAACTCGCCAACATTGTAAGTCTTGGCCCGTACTTCTCTGCTTTGGTATCTTCGAGCCTGCTGTTGATAGAATGCGGAACGGGTTTTTGCCACGTCATGCTCCTCCTCCAAGGCGTCCAGACTGTCCTGCCGATCGAGCTCGGCTTCTGTTTCTTCGTACATGCGCACTCGAGGTGAGTCATGAATTATGTCGTAGGGCAGAACTGCCTCTACGCCGTATACCATGAAGAATGGTGTGTATCCAGTAGTGCGGTTCGGCGTGGTCCGCAGCCCCCAGAGTACGGAGTCGAGCTCCTCTACCCAGTGCGTGTTAGATTCCTTGAGTGACTGCACTAATTTGGGTTTGATGCCACTCATTATTAGACCATTTGCTCTCTCGACCTGACCATTAGTTTGCGGGTGATAGACTGAAGCATAATCGAGCTTGATGCCCATGTTTTTGCACCAGGGTTTTACCTCGTCGGCCGTAAAGTTCGTGCCGTTATCAGTGATGATGCTGTGGGGGACGCGTAACGGTGTACGACCCCGGATATGAAGTCTATCACAGGTACGGATGCGGCCGTCTTAACAGGCTTGGCTTCTATCCATTTGGTGAACTTATCCACCATGATTAGTAAGTATTTTTGCTTGTTGGTTCCTCCTTTAAGGGGTCCAACCATGTCAAGCCCCTAGACCGCGAAGGGCCAGGTGATGGAGATAGTTTCGAGGGCGGTGGGTGGCATATGGCTTTGGTTTGCAAAAATCTAGCAACCAACGCAGCGTTGGACTAAGTCCTGAGCGTCTGCCCGGGCCGTCAGCCAATAAAAGCCTGTACGGAAGGCCTTGCCTACAAGGGCCCGGGCTGCAGCGTGGTGACCGCCGAGTCCGGCATGGATTTCAGCCAGAAGATTCTGCCCTTTCTCTTCGGAGATGCACCTTTGAAGGACTCCGGTGGTGCTTTTCTTATAAAGCTCTCCCTCATGGACTTTATAGGCTTTAGATCGCCGCACTATGCAGCGTGCCTCATTTTGGTCCTCGGGGAGTTCCTGCCTAGTTAAGTAGGCTAGGAATGGTTCTGTCCATGGGGAGATGACGGCCATAATTACATGGGCTGAAGATGTTATTTCATTGGCGGAGCCTCCAATTATGTCGGATTACCGGGTTCCCTGAGGGAGTCATGGATTAGGGGGTGTCCGGACAGCCAGACTATACCTTCGGACGGACTCCTGGACTATGAAGATACAAGATTGAAGACTTCGTCCCGTGTCCGGAAGGGACTTTCCTTGGCGTGGAAGGCAAGCTTGGCGATATGGATATGTAGATATCCTACCATTGTAACCGACTCTGTGTAACCCTAGCCCTCTCCGGTGTCTTCAATCATACCATAGGCTAGCTTTTAGGATTTAGCCTCTCTGATCTCGTGGTAGATCTACTCTTGTACTACCCATATCATCAATATTAATCAAGCAGGACGTACATTTTTACCTCCATCAAGAGGGCCCGAACCTGGGTAAAACATCGTGTCCCCTGCCTCCTGTTACCATCCGCCTAGACGCACAGTTCGGGACCCCCTATCCGAGATCTGCCGGTTTTGACACCAACATTGGTGCTTTCATTGAGAGTTCCTCTGTGTCGTCGCTTTTAGGCCCGATGGCTTCTCCGATCATCACCAGCGATGCGATCCAAGGTGAGATTTTTCTCCCCGGGCAGATCTTCGTATTCGGCGGCTTTGCACTGCGGGCCAATTCGCTTGGTCATCTGGAGCAGATCGAAAAATACGCCCCTGGCCATCAGGTCAGATTTGGAAGTTTGAACTACACGGCCGACATTCGCGGAGACTTGATCTTCGACAGATTCGAGCCACAGCCGAGCACGCCGCACTGTCACGACGAGCATGATCTAGCTCTGCCGCCGAACAGTGCCCTGGAGGCCGCACCCGCATCAGCTCCGACCCTTAATTCGGAGCCAACTGCGCCAATCGAGGATGGGTGGTTGGACACCGCCTCGGGGGCTGCAATCTCTACGGCGATCGAGCTGAACACCAGCCCTATTCTCTGCGAAGCCCGTGACTCCAAGGAGCCGGACTCCTCTCTAGACTCCGAGCCCTCCGCGCCCCTACCGATCGAATCCGATTGGGCGCCGATCATGGAGTTCACCGCCGCGGACATCTTTCAGCACTCGCCTTTCGGCTATATTCTGAATTCACTAAAGTCTCTCTCTTTATCAGGAGAGCCCTGGCCGGACTATGGTCAGCAAGGTTGGGATACGGATGACGAAATTCAAAGCCCACCCACCACCCACTTCGTAGCCACTGTCGATGATTTAACCGACATGCTCGACTTCGACTCCGAAGACATCGACGATATGGACGCCGATGCAGGAGACGATCAAGAACCAGCGCCTATAGGGCACTGGAAAGCCACCTCATCTCATGATGTATACATGGTGGACACACCCAAAGGAAGGGACGACGAGGAGCACGGGGATGCAATGAGGGATCATTCACCCGAAAAGCAATCAAAGCGGCGACGTAAGCGCCGCTCCAAGCCCCGCCTCGACAGAGACATCAGCCATACAGACCCAGCCATAGAGCAGGACGAGCCGGCGGACGACGAACATGCCTTCGAGAAACCGTCCGAACAGGGCAATTTGGATAAACAAACCGAACACCCCGTCCCCGGAGAAAACAACAGTCCGGACGACCTTACGCCGGATAAGATCCTGGAGTAGAAGAACCTCCATAAAAGGCTCATCGCCACTGCACGTAGCCTGAAAAAGCAGAAGCGGAAGCTCAAAACTACGGAAGATGCACTCAGAATCAGATGGAGCAAAGTACGCAGCACCGCAGACAAATATGGCGACAGTCACCGCACAAAAAGCTATCCAAAGCGAAAGCTACTACCTAAATTTGACAAGGAGGCCTTAGAGCCCCCGCAGTCAAAAAATATGAAGGCCACCCAGACGGATAGACGACCGCATGGCCAACATGGAGCGGCAAACGGCGCCGCACACAAGCCGGCACGCGATCCACTAAAGGATCCGCATCAAAAAGATGGCCCGGCCAGATCTATCTACGGGCCAAGAAAGCAAGCTCTGGTAAGCAATGCAACACAACAAATATCCGAACATCACGGCACACCCAAATACAGGGGTGCCGCACACCCCCTATGTTTCACCAATGAGGTGCTGGACCATGAATTTCCAGCGGGATTCAAGCCCGTAAACATAGAGGCGTACGATGGAACAACAGACCCTGGGGTCTGGATCGAGGATTATATCCTCCACATACACATGGCCAGAGGAGATGACCTCCACGCCATAAATACTTCGTTTATTTAGTATAACTCATGTTCGGCACAATCTTTCTTTAACTAAGTTCCTCTCTTTTACAGATGAACACCGTGCTACGCTCGTCCAGGACACGGCACAACGGAGACACAGGTGCAGACGTGCAGCAGGGACCCGTTCCAAGGATTCTTTTCAGATTAAGACCTTGCGTAAACCTTTTTTACTGTCTCTTGTTGATACACATCCCCTGGTTGGTATAACCAAGGAGGAGGCTGGCGTTTTGGCATGTGGCCACGTCAGAGTTTTGCACGTACCTGGACACTAGGGGCTTATTACTAAGGGCGTTATCCCGCCCGCCCTCATAAAGACCGAATACCCTAGGGAGTGTTCGGCGTCGCGAGTTTGGCCTTATATGCATCAGCTCCGAGTCATGTCTTTGGTCAAATGTTGGGTTTGCCCGACTCCTGTGTTTTGCTGCCTTACGTTCCGCTCTATCGGCTAAGGCGGCACCAGGAGAACTACTGTGATTGTGCCCCGGTTCGGGCAGGCGAGCACCTCAGTAGAGAAAGCCGAAAACTGATTGCCATGATATAGCGTGAGACTGGTCAACCACTCGATGACTTACCAAAATCTTTAGGATTCCTCCGCATTGACGAAGGGCCGTTTCCCGGCCAGGCACATAAGCGCCCCGAGTTCGGGGGAGCGCAGGTGCCACCAGGGGCTATATAAGTAGCCTCACTATCAAACTCCTATGGCTAAGTGAAAGTGATAAAGCATCATAGTCCGATTGCCTAGTTCGCTAGGCTATCACCTCCTTTGTAGGACCAAGACGTTGGATCAAGTGTGAAAATGCGCCTTCTGCGAACATCCCCGCATTATGTGCGTGGGGGCTGAAGCCGACGACTGCCATCTTTCAGATTATATATACATATATGTTAAACGGCCGCACAGGAGGTGTTATAATACTTGCAGGCACAAGTATAAAAAAAGCTTCTACAATTTATCACAATATTGTTTTACAATAATAAACGCTATTCGAATATAGTATCCTTCGAGCACTGCGTCTCTATTAAACGAGTGCCTTGCAGAACTTCCTGAAAATAGTGCTCGGCAGGTACTCGGCTTCCACCCGAGTCTGGGGATGCAACAGCGGTGGCGTCCATTTCCGCCCAGTATGTCTTGACACGGGCAAGAGCCATCCGCGCACCCTCTATGCACGCTGACCTCTTCATCGCATTGATATGCGGCGCCGCACCAAGGAACTGCTGCACCAAGTTGAAATAACTTGTCGGCTCTGGCCTCTCTGGCCATAGATGACTCATGACATACTTCATGGCGAGTCCGGACAACCTATTTAGCTCGGCCCACTCGGCCAAACGATCGGCTAATGACAGTGGACGCTCTGGATTGTGGAACTGCGACCAAAAGAGCTTTTCCACTTCACGATCTTCTTGATCTCGGAAGTGTTCGGCCGCATCTGCGGCACTCGCTGCCAAATCCAGATAGGTGTCCGCCGAACTCCACATCCGGTCTAACGGAGCATGTTTAGGATCACAGAACTTCCTCCGCAGCATAAAGGGCTTTCCAGCCGCGATCTCTCCGGCCTGACGCGGCTCCTCCTTCATAGCTCTCATCGCAAAGCGAGCATCCTTGGTATCGGCAACGGCCTTCTCCAAGCCCGTCTATTCAGCCTGATCTTCTTTTTCAAGAAGCTTGCAATGGTCAGAAGCGCTCTTCAGCTTCACAGCCATCTCGGCCATTTCCTTCTTGCTTCGGCAGTGAGCAGCCTGTTCGGCTTTCAGCTCTTCAATTGCCTTTCTGACAGCCGCATCACTTTTCCTGGCTTGCTCTTTGGCTCGGGCAAGTTCCGCCCGAAGATTCTCCATGGCAGCAGCACCATCTGCATCAAGCGCACACATTGTAAGATCCTAGCATAAAGCTCCTCTTACCAGGTGCCGCCAGAGGAATTACATACCTTGCGCCTCGTCAAGCCGCTTGTTGACAAGCGCGATGTCCGCATCTGCCACGTCAAGTTGCCGCTTTAGCTCGGCAAATTTGTCAGTCCGGCTGGCCACCGGACACTTCGCCACCTACGTATGAAGGCGGCATATTAGACCTGGGATTACGAAACTCTGCACGCTGTCACTTTTGACAACGCACAGAGTCTCAGGGGCTACTATCTACACAGGGCGCATCTTATTTATGCGCAACTGTCCAAAAAGGGTACATTATTTCACGTACCTCAAAACCTGTCAGTAAACTCCTGACGGCCTCGTGCAATCCGCTCTCCACGGACGAAATCCTCTCGATCACCGTACCCATCAATGCATGGTGCTCCTCTGAGATAGATGCTCGCCCTAGCAGATCCTTTAGCTCCTCCGACCGTGCACCAGACGGTGCCGGACTCGTCCTATGGCCCTTTTTGAAGGCCGGACGCGAAGGGCTTTGGGGGGCCATATGACTACCTTCCGGCCCTGCCGGATTTGGAGAAACCCTCCGCGATGATACCTCAGGGTCGCCCGCCTCGCAAGGCGGTACGGCAGGGGAGGCGTTCCGCTCTCCATCATCTCGGGAAGAAGATCCCCCGAAGACGAGCTCTGCTGAGAAGGGCTAAGGTCCGAGCTACAGGGTAAATTTCCGATTACTTTTCTTAGATATAAAGCAAGGATTTCTCTCGTTTCTTAAAAAGAAAACTCCTCTCTACTTACGGCTCGGTAGAGGGCTGATCCCCTTGAGGGCATAATTCGGCCGAAGTATCCCCCGGCGCAGGACCCTCTGACGAAGATTTCTTCTCTCGCTTTGAGGCCATGGTCCCCGGGTTGTCAGAGGCGCTCCTCTTCTTCCCCTGAGGAGAGGAATTTTCGATTCCTCCCTTTCGGACAACCTTCTTCGAGGAGGCTGTAGCTTCCTTGTCCCCTCCCTCGCTTTCCTCCGAAGGCACAACCTCCAACATCCTGACTAGCACGGGACCCGGCGTGGTCTCGGGGAGGGGGGCTGGACACCAGATTAGCTTTGCTTTCGCTATCCACTCCTATTCAAAGGATAGCTCTTTTAGGGGCAATTTTATGATAAATATGCGGATAGCGAGTCCAGGCACAAGGCTACTTACTTGAGTATCCGGACAATTGCAGCTCAGACCTGCATCCTCCGTAGAATCCGGACACACTACTTGTGGTTCGAAGAACAATTTGTACATCTCCACGGGCGTCATGCCAAGAAAATGTTGGAGAACTCGTGGTCCCTCCGGGTTGAACTCCCACAGGCAAAGGGGGCGACGTTTGCAGGGCAGAACTCGGCGAATTAACACAACCTGCATCACCATGACCAGACTAATGTCTCTTTCTAGGAGATCTCGAATGCGGCCCTACAACAAAGGCACGTCCTTTGCTGGCCCCCAGTCCAGCCCCTTATTGACCCATGACGCCAGTCGTGGCGGGGGACCCGAGCGGAAAGCAGGCAGCGCCACCCACTTGGAGCTCCTGGGAGATGTGATATAAAACCACTCTCGTTGCCATAAGCTGGACTCCCCTTGGAAAGAGCCCTCGGGCCATGGAGCACCAGTATTCTTGCTTATAAAAGCACCTCCGCACTCCGCGTGCCGTCCCTCGATCATCTTTGGCTCTACTTTGAAGGTCTTGAGCCATAGTCTGAAGTGAGGAGTAATACGGAGGAAGGCTTCACACACGACAATGAATGAGGAAATATGGAGGATGGACTCCAGAGCTAAGTCGTGAAATTCCATCCCATAATAAAACATGAGCCCCCTCACGAAGGGATCCGTCGGGAAGCCTAGCCCCCGAAGGAAGTGAGACATGAACACCACACTCTCACCAGGCTTGGGAGTGGGAATGACCTGCCCTTGAGCAGACAGCCTATGTGAGATTTCATCGGTCAAGAACTTGGCCTCTCTCAGCTTCAACACGTCCTCCTCCGTGACGGAGGAGGGCATCCATCGGCCTCTAGGGCCGGAACCGGACATTGTCGAAGGTCCGAAGCGCCTGAAATTTGGAGCCTTGGGTGTTGGAACTTGAGGCTAAGGGCGAACTCGTTTGAGATTGAAAGAAAGGAGTAAGGCCTCGGTCTCTTTATAAGAGGTTGAATACCAAGGGCCTTCCCCGTGATCGTTTGGGACTCGCCTTGGATCGAGAAAACATACCAACGGGTACGGTTGGGTTACCCACGCCCGTATTGATGAGAATCCCGGAATAAGGGGACACGATCTCTACTTTGACAAGACGTGCCAAGGAAACCGCCTCACTAAACGCGCTGAGGTGGAACGGTAAAACGATTCGAATAAAGACCTGGCCGTGGTGTGATGTCACGCTGCGGAATACGTCGGCAGATTAGATTTGTGTAAATATTATTCTCTCTATGGCAACATGTGGAAACTTGTTTTGCAGAGCCGGACACTACCTTTGTGTCCAAAATCTTCTATGAAGTACTTGGCAGAGGAACCCGCCTTGCAATGCCGAAGACAATCTGCGCGTCGGACTCGTCGTCATTGAAGCCTGGTTCAGGGGCTAGTGAGAGAGTCCTGGATTAGGGGGTGTCCGGACAGCCGGACTATACCTTCGGCCGGACTCCTGGACTATGAAGATACAAGATTGAAGACTTCGTCCTGTGTCCGGAAGGGACTTTCCTTGGCGTGGAAGGCAAGCTTGGCGATACGGATATGTAGATCTCCTACCATTGTAACCGACTCTGTGTAACCCTAGCCCTCTCCGGTGTCTATATAAACTAGAGAGTTTTAGTCCGTAGGACGAACAACAATCATACCATAGGCTAGCTTTTAGGGTTTAGCCTCTCTGATCTCGTGGTAGATCTACTCTTGTACTACCCATATCATCAATATTAATCAAGCAGGACGTAGGGTTTTACCTCCATCAAGAGGGCCCGAACCTGGGTAAAACATCGTGTCCCCTGCCTCCTGTTACCATCCGCCTAGACGCACAGTTCGAGACCCCCTACCCGAGATCCGCCGGTTTTGACACCGACATTCCCCTTCCCATACTATGGATGGCTTGAATAGCTTTTCCAAGAAGATGTTGGGAGGGACGGCATCGCGTTTTGCGCCGCTGCGTGCTAGGACATCTGCCGCCTGATTGTTTTCCCGGGCTATATGGTGAAATTTGAGCCCCTCGAACCGAGCTGCCATTTTTAGGACGGCATTGCGATAAGCTGCCATTTTTGGATCCTTGGCATCAAAGTCTCCATTTATTTGGGATATCGCGAGGTTCGAATTCCAGCGCACCTCTAGGCGTTGAATGCCCATGGATACTGCCATCCGGAGACCATGTAGAAGGGCCTCGTATTCGGCTGCATTGTTGGAGTCCGTATACATTATCTAGAGTACGTATTGAACTGTATCTCCTGTTGGGGATGTCAGAACGACGCCAGCCCCCAGACCAGCCAACATTTTTGAGCCGTCGAAGTGCATGATCCAGTTGGAAGATGTGTCGTACTCTTTAGGGAGTTCGGCTTCCGTCCATTCGGCGACAAAGTCGGCATATACTTGCGACTTAATAGCTCGTCGTGGCTTGTAAGTTATGTCGAACGTGAGGAGCTCAATGGCCCATTTGGCAATCCGGCCCGTCGTGTCGCGGTTGTTTATGATATCATTGAGTGGCACTTCCGAGGCTACCGTTATCGAACACTCTTGAAAGTAGTGTCACAGCTTCCGGGATGCCATGAATACCGCATACGCTATCTTTTGATAATGCGGGTACCGTGATTTGCATGGAGTAAGGACAGTGGATATGTAGTAAACCGGCTTTTGAAGGGGGGATTTATGTCCATCCGTTTCCCGTTCGACGACGAGCACTGCGCTTACAACTTGATGAGTTGCAGCAATGTATAATAGCATTGGTTCGCCAATGTTTGGCACGGCCAGGACTGGGTTGGTTGCCAATATGGCTTTTATTTCTTCCAGTCTGGCAGTGGTGGCATCCGTCCACTTGAAGTGTTCGGTGCACCGAAGGAGGCGATAAAGTGGTAATGCCTTTTCTCCCAGGCGGGAGATAAAGTAGCTTAGAGCCGCCACGCATCTGGTCAATTTTTGTATTTGTTTGAGGTCTTTTGGGATATCCAATTGTGACAGAGTTCGGATCTTAGCCGGATTTGCTTCAATTCCTCTGCCGGATACGATGAAGCCCAAGAGCTTTCCGGCTGGTACGCCGAAGACGCATTTTTCCGGGTTGAGCTTGATGTCATATGTTCGGAGGTTATTGAACGTGGGCCTCAAGTCGTCTACTAGAGATTCGACATGTTTGGTTTTGACGACCACATCATCTACGTCTGCCTCTGCTGTCTTGCTGATCTGGTTTGCCAGACATGTCTGAATCATGCGCTGATATGTTGCGCCGGCGTTTTTGAGCCTGAAGGGCATTGTGTTGAAGCAGAAGGGGCCGTATGGTGTGATGAATGTCATTGCGGCTTGGTCTGGCTCTACCATCTTCATTTGATGGTAGCCGGAGTATGCGTCGAGGAAGCACAATGAATCATATTCTGCGGTAGCGTCGATGATTTGATTGATGCGGGGGAGGGGGAATGGATCCTTTGGTCAAGCCTTGTTGAGGTCCTTAAAATCGACACACAGGCGCCAGGATTTGTCCTTTTTGGGTACCATCACCAGGTTTGCTAGCCAGTCCGGATGTTTTATGTCTCTGATGAATCCGGCTTCCAATAACTTGGCTGGTTCCTCTCCCATGGCTTATCTCTTAGGTTCGGAGAAACGCCAAAGAGCCTTCTTGACTGGCTTGAATCCTTTTAGGATATTTAGGTTGTGCTTGGCCAGCCTATGTGGGATTCCTGGCATGTCTGAAGGGTGCCAGGCGAAAATGCCCCAGTTCTCGCGTAGGAATTCTCATAGTGCAGCGTCTACATCAGGTTTTAATTGCGCCCCGATGGAAGCTGTTTTTGTAGGGTCCGTTGGATGGACTTGGAATTTGACTATTTCATCCACCGATTTAAAGGAGGTGGACTTGGATCTTTTATCGAGGATCACATCGTCCCTGTTCACCATGGAGCGCAGCACAGTCACTTCTTCAGCCGCTAGGGCTTTGGATAGTGCCTCAAGGGCCAGTGCGGCTATCTTATTTTTGGCATGGAATGCTATGTCCGGATCACTAGAAAGGTTGATGATCCCGTTGGGCCCGGGCATTTTAAACTTCATGTATCCATAATGGGGTATGGCTTGGAAGATTGTAAACGCCTCCCGCCCTAACAGAGCATGGTATCCACTATTGAACGGGGCCACTTGGAACGTAACCTCTTCGGACCTGTAATTATCCGGCGTGCCGAACACCACATCTAGTGTGATTTTTCCTATACAGCGTGCTTCTCGACTGGGGATTATTCCTCTAAAGGTTGTGTTGCTTTGCTCAATGTGGTTCCAGTCTATTTCCATTTTTTGAAGGGTTTCCTCATAAATGAGGTTCAATCCACTGCCACCATCCATGAGTACCTTGGTGAGTCGAAAGCCATCCACTATTGGACTGAGGACCAATGCGGCTGGTGCTCGGGCTATTCAGAATTTAGGTTCGTCACTGTCATTGAAAGTAATAGCCGTGTCACCCTATGGGTTTATTGTTGCCATGTGGTAGACTTCGACGAGGCTGCGGAGTGTTCGTTTTCGCATATTATTTGATGTGAAAGTCTCAAAGACTGTTAATACCGTGCTGGTATCCCTGGGATGGTGCTCTGTGGCTTCTGGAATTAGAAGATCTTCGCCACTTTTGGCCACCTGCCGGAGTATCCAACATGCCCTAAGGCTATGAGTTGGTATAGCGCCCTGTGTAATGTGAATTTTACAGGGTCCATTGAGCCATCCCTCCAGTACGGTTCCATGCCCTGTAGAGGGTTTTTGCTTTTTGGTGTTTAACCCGGGTGTCTGATGATAATGCACCCTTTTATTTCAGACTGGGTTAGTATTCATGGCCGGATTGTCCCAAAATTTTATTTCGGTTTTCCAGGCACTTTCCATCGCATAGTATTTTTGTACTATGGACGCCAAGTCAGCGAAGCATGTAATTTCACGACGAATTATGGCGTTGAGGATTCCCTTGTCCGTGCAATTATTGCAGAAAAATAAGATTGCGTCTTCCTCGTGGCAGTCCTTGATCCTGTTCATTACCAGGAGGAATCTGGCCCAATAATGGTGTACTGTTTCTTGGGGCTCTTGCCTGATTTGGAATAGATCACTTATGTTTGGGTGGGTGGGTGGAATTGAATCCGAAACCTCCCCCAATCTGAGACTCAGGGTCCAGGGGGTTTCCGAACTCGGAAGTTTGGATTCTTGGATGCTGTCCAATGAATCTGGCCGCTGCCTGACTCTAGGGTCAGGGCTTGAGTGACGTCCTCCCCTCTGCGGGTATCCAGCTTGGAGGGCTCGGGGATCCGGACATAACTAGTCCTTAAGATAGATGAAGGATTGCCGCATTGTTCCTCCACCACAGCGACATGATGGGTGGGTTGGGGAGAGTTGATCTCTCTCAGATCGGGTTTAGGCCCAACCTGATCATAGTCGGTAGCGACACCCAGGGCAGTGATGCGATCCAAGAGCTCGTTTAGGGAAGAGAGCTCCATTGGATCTAACTGCTCGGCGAGTTCCCAGTTGACGTGAAGATTGCTTGTGATGACCCAAGAAGTCATCGTCGGCGCAGCGGCCGAACAGGCGGTCATAAGAAAACCACCTAGCCGGAGAGTCTGGCCGATAGCCAAAGCTCCCTTAGCGATAGTGCTGTCTTTAAAGACGGGACGAGGCATCCTTCCTGATGGCGACGGCACAACGGAACTCTCAATGAAAGCACCAATGTCGGTGTCAAAACCGGCGGATCTCGGGTAGGGGGTCCCAAACTGTGCGTCTAGGCGGATGGTAACAGGAGACAAGGGACACGATGTTTTTACCCAGGTTCGGGCCCTCTCGATGGAGGTAAAACCCTACTCCTGCTTGATTAATATTGATGATATGGGTAGTACAAGAGTAGATCTACCACGAGATCATAGAGGCTAAACCCTAAAAGCTAGCCTATGGTATGATTGTCGTTCGTCCTATGGACTAAAACTCTCCGGTTTATATAGACACCGGAGAGGGCTAGAGTTACATAGAGTCGGTTACAATGGTAGGAGATCTACATATCCGTATCGCCAAGCTTGCCTTCCACGCCAAGGAAAGTCCCTTCCGGACACAGGACGAAGTCTTCAATCTTGTATCTTCATAGTCCAAGAGTCCGGCCAAAGGTTATAGTCCGGCTATCCGGACACCCCCTAATCCGGGACTCCCTCAGTGGCCTTCAGGATACAAAGGTTCCTGAGTCATTCTACCAGTTCTAGTAGCCACTCTAACAGCATAATCATTTTTCTTACTATTCATTTCATCAAGCAATTCTTTTTGAGCCTTAAGTACTTGTTCCATTTGAGTGGTAATCATAGAAGCATGTTTGCTAACAAGTTTAAGTTCACCTTTAATATTAGCCATATAATCACCCAAGTGTTTAATCATATAAGCATTTTGTTTTAATTGTCTACCAAAATAACCATTGAAGTCTTCTTGCTTAAACATAAAGTAATCAAACTCATCCAAGCGCTCACTAGCAATTTTAGTAGGAGGGGTTTTAGCTTTATCATATCTATAGAGAGAATTTACCTTTACTACCTGTGTCGGGTTATCAGGATCAGGAGGTTCTTCAATAAATAAAGGATTAAGATCATATGTTTCTTCAACAGGCGGTAAATTAAGACCATGTATTTCTTCAATAGGAGGTAAATTCTTAACATATTTAGCTTTAATATCGTTTTCTTTCATAGATTTCTTTGCCTCTTGCATATCTTCGGGACTGAGAAATAGAACACCCCTCTTTTTTAGAGTTGGTTTAGGAATAGGCTCATTAATTGGAGCAGGAGCTGGCTCAGGAGGTGCCCAATTATTTTCATTTGTCAATATATTATTCAATAGAATTTCAGCTTCATCCGGTGTTCTTTCCCTGAAAAGAGAACCAGCACAACTATCCAGGTAATCTCTGGAAGCATCGGTTAGTCCATTATAAAAGATATCAAGTATTTCATTTTTCTTAAGAGGATGATCAGGCAAAGCATTAAGAACTTGAGAAGCCTCCCCCAAGCTTGTGGGAGACTCTCTTCTTTAATTTGCACAAAGTTGTATATTTCCTTTAAAGCAGCTTGTTTCTTATGAGCAGGGAAATATTTAGCAGAGAAGTAATAAATCATATCCTGGGGACTACGCACACAACCAGGATCAAGAGAATTAAAACCATATCTTAGCATCACCCTTTAATGAGAACGGAAATATTTTGAGTATATAAAAGTAGCGAGATCTCTCATCATTAGTGAAGAGGGTGGCTATATCATTTAATTTAGTAAGATGTGCCACAATAGTTTCAGATTCATAACCATGGAAAGGATCAGATTCAACCAAAGTAATTATATCAGGATCAACAGAGAATTCATAATCCTTACCGGGAACACAAATAGGTGAAGTAGCAAAAGCAGGATCAGGCCTCATTTTATCTCTAAGTGATTCTTTGTTCCATTTAACTATTAACCTTCTAAGCTCATCGTCATTGTTGCAAGCTAAAATAGCAGCAGAAGCTTCTCTATCAAAAATATAACCTTCAGGAATAATAGGCCTATCCTCATCATCATTTTCATCAATATTATCAGATTCAATATTTTCTTTCTCTCTAGCCCTAGCAATTCGTTCATCAAGAAATTCACGAAGGGGCACAGTAGTATCAAGCATAGAAGTAGTTTCATCATAAGTATCATGCATAGCAGAAGTGGCATCATCAATAACATGCGACATATCGGATCGAATAGCAGAAGCAGGTTTAGGTGTCGCAAGCTTACTCATAACAGAAGGTGAATCAAGTGCAGAGGTAGATGGCAGATCGTTACCTCCCCTCGTAGTTGAGGGATAAATTGTTGTCTTAGCGTCTTTCAAGTTCTTCATAGTGTCCAGCAGATATAAATCCCAAGTGACTCAAAGAATAGAGCTATGCTCCCCGGCAACGGCGCCAGAAAAAGGTCTTGATAACCCACAAGTATAGGGGATCACAATGGTTTTCGAGGGTAGAGTATTCAACCCAAATTTATTGATTCAACACAAGGGGAGCCAAAGAATATTCTCAAGTATTAGCAGCTGAGTTGTGAATTCAACCACACCTAGAAACTTAGTATCTGTAGCAAAGTGTTTAGTAGCAAAGTAATATGATAGTGGTGGTAACGGTAACAAAAGTAAAGGAAGCAAAAGTAATATTTTTGGTATTTTGTAGTGATTGTAACAGTAGCAATGGAAAAGTAAATAAGCGTAAACTAGTATATGGAAAGCTCGTAGGCATCGGATCAGTGATGGATAATTATGCCGGATGCGGTTCACCATGTAACAGTCATAACATAGGGTGACACAGAACTAGCTCCAATTCATCAATGTAATGTAGGCATGTATTCCGAATATAGTCATACGTGCTTATGGAAAAGAACTTGCATGACATCTTTTGTCCTACCCTCCCGTGGCAGCGGGGTCCTAACGGAAATTAAGGGATATTAAGGCCTCCTTTTAATAGAGAACCAGAACAAAGCATTAGCACATAGTGAATACATGAACTCCTCAAACTATGGTCATCACCGGGAGTGGTCCCGATTATTGTCACTTCAGGGTTGCCGGATCATAACACATAGTAGGTGACTATAGACTTGCAAGATAGGATCAAGAACTCACATATATTCATGAAAACATAATAGGTTCAGATCTGAAATCATGGCACTCGGGCCCTAGTGACAAGCATTAAGCATAGCAACATCAATCTCAGAACATAGTGGATACTAGGGATCAAACCCTAACAAAACTAACTCGATTACATGATAAATCTCATCCAACCCATCACCGTCCAACAAGCCTACGATGGAATTACTCACGCACGGCGGTGAGCATCATGAAATTGGTGATGGAGGATGGTTGATGATGACGACGGCGACGAATCCCCCTCTCCGGAGCCCCGAACGGACTCCAGATCAGCCCTCCCGAGAGGTTTTAGGGCTTGGTGGCGGCTCCGTATCGTAAAATGTGATGATTTCTTCTTTATTTTTTCTCCCCGAAAGCAAATATATAGAGTTGGAGTTGGCGTCAGAAGGTCTCCAGGGGGCCCACGAGGTAGGGGGCGCACCCTAGAGGGGGGCGCCCCCCACCCTCGTGGACAGGGTCTGGGCCCCCTGGTCTTCATCTTTGGCAAGGATTTTTTATTTTTTATTATAAGATATTCCGTGGAGTTTTGGGTCATTCCGAGAACTTTTGTTTTCTGCACATAAAACAACATCATGGCAATTCTGCTGAAAACAGCGTCAGTCCGGGTTAGTTCCATTCAAATCATACAAGTTAGAGTCCAAAACAAGGGCAAAAGTGTTTGGAAAAGTAGATACGACGGAGACGTATCAACGTCTTCGGCTTGGCAAGCAAGTTCCTCCATAGTTAGCTTACATCTACATCCGAAGTCTTGGTTTATCTGGGGCAACTTCTCGAGTTTCTCCTTTACGGCTGAACCCATTGACCCTACTCTTTATGTCATATTTCAGCATCCGAAGTTTTTGAGATAGCTTAGTATCAAAGGCTTGCCACATAGGCGTGAACAGTTATTTTTATCTGACAACTTTTACCGAACCGTCACCACCTATAAGGCTAATTGATACAGTTATTGCGAATCAAATCGCGACCCGAGGTAGCTTCCTCATTGGCACGTCCTATTAATGCAGAGATCGTGCTCTGTTTTTCACGGATGTCATCAACAAATTGTTTCACCTGATGCGTGTATAACAACATGAATGGTTGGAACATAGCGATTCGCACGACACAGTAAGAGGACTCTTCGTCTTTTACTGACCTATAAAAGCAAGGGGTGGTAATCCCTCTTTCCCCCACGCTTCTATCTCCTATGCCACTACTCATAGCCTCCAAAGCTCCAGCGCCCTAGATCTGTTTCCAAGTCTCGAAGCTCTTACCCGCGCTCGCATTCCCTCACCTGCGATGGCCGATGCCGAGCTGAAGGGCAAGTGGGTGTCTTCCAATGTCACGGAGGGCACCATTAGCAAGCTCCGGGCCGCGGGTTACATACCCGCCGGGGCCAACTGCGGGACTCAGGAAGCCGGCCAGTGCATCCCTACTCCCAAGCAAGGGGAGTCGTCGCCGCCACCGCCTCGACCCACCACCGTTGTAGCTCCCTGACGTTGCTGCCCCACCCTCTTCCAGCAACACCCAAGCGCGGCCGCCACGCTCGCTGGACACTAACAGGTGATATGTCTCCAACGTATCTGTAATTTTTGATTGCTCCATGCTATATTATCTACTGTTTTGGACTATACTGGGCTTTATTTTCCACTTTTATATTACTTTTGGGACTAATCTATTAACCTGAGGCCCAGCCCAAAATTGTTGTTTTTTGCCTATTTCAGTGTTTCGAAGAAACGGAATATCAAACAGAGTCCAAACGGAATGAAACCTTCGGGAACGTGATTTTCTCATCAGATATGATCCAGGAGACTTGGACCCTCCGTCAAGAAAGCCACGAGGCGGTCACGAGAGTGGAGCGCCCCCCTAGGGCATGCCCCCTAACCTCGTGGGCCCCTCGAAGCTCCACCAACGTACTCCTTCCTCCTATATATACCTACATACCCCCAAACGATCAGATATGGAGCCAAAAACCTAATTCCACCGCCGCAACTTTCTGTATCCACGAGATCCCATCTTGGGGCCTGTTCCGGAGCTCCGCCGGAGGGGGCATCCATCATGGAGGGCTTCTACATCATCACCATAGCCTCTCCGATGAAGTGTGAGTAGTTTACCTCTGACCTTCGGGTCCATAGTTAGTAGCTAGATGGCTTATTCTCTCTTTTTGGATCTCAATACAATGTCCCCCCTCTCTCGTGGAGATCTATTCGATGTAATCTTCTTTTTGCGGTGTGTTTGTTGAGACCGATGAATTGTGGGTTTATGATCAAGATTATCTATGAACAATATTTGAATCTTCTCTGAATTCTTTTATGTATGATTGGTTATCTTTGCAAGTCTCTTTGAATTATCAGTTTGGTTTGGCCTACTAGATTGGTTTTTCTTGCAATGGGAGAAGTGCTTAGCTTTGGGTTCAATCTTGCGGTGTCCTTACCCAGTGACAGAAGGGGCAACAAGGCACGTATTGTATTGTTGCCATCGAGGATAACAAGATGGGGTATTTATCATATTGCATGAATTTATTCCTCTACATCATGTCATCTGGCTTAAGGCGTTTACTCTGTTTTCATTAACTTAATACTCTAGATGCATGCTGGATAGCGGTTGATGAGTGGAGTAATAGTAGTAGATGCAGGCAGGAGTCGGTCTACTTGTCTCGGACGTGATGCCTATATACATGATCATACCTAGATATTCTCATAACTATGCTCAATTCTGTCAATTGCTCAACAGTAATTTGTTCACCCACCGTAGAAATACTTATGCTCTTGAGAGAAGCTACTAGTGAAACCTATGCCCCCCGGGTCTATTCTCATCATATCAATCTCCAATCACTTTATTATTGCTTTGCCTTTTACTTTGCCTTTTATTTTACCTTGCATCTTTATACCAAAAATACCAAAAATATTATCTATCATCTCTATCAGATCTCACTCTCGTAAGTGACCGTTAAGGGATTGACAACCCCTAATCACGTTGGTTGCGTTGAGGTATTGTTTTGTGTAGGTACAAGGGACTCGCGCGTAGCCTCCTACTGGATTGATACCTTGGTACTCAAAAACTGAGGGAAATACTTACGCTACTTTGCTGCATCATCCTATCCTCTTCGGGGAAATCCAACGCAGTGCTCAAGAGTTAGCAACAGGCCTGCTACCTGGTCCAGGGTGGAGGCGTGAGGCTCTTCACCGGGTAGCTTCTTCCACGACGCCCGCAAGTTGTTCGACGGATTGCCCGCAAGGTACAAATGGACTCCGGTGACGAGTTCTTTCCACAATTTCATTTGCGACTCGGATGATTCATCATCCGACGATGAGGAACTTGTGGTTGTTGTGTTGGTCATCCATGACTACCTTAGTAGGCAGCAATCGATGTTCAGGGGCTCGATCCCGGGCACACTCTGCATTGAATCGCAACTGAGAGAGCGGTCATCTCCTACTCTGGAAGGATTACTTCGAGTCCCCCAAGCCGCTCTTCAAACACCACCTGTTCCAACGTTGTTTCCGTATGGATAGACATGTGTTCAATGGTATCCGAGAGGGGGTGGTGGGGTACGATAAGTATTTCGAGTGCAAGGAGGATGCCCTGGGTAAGATTTCCTTCTCCTCTTATCAAAAATGCACTACAGTTATTTAGATGCTTGCATACGGAGTTCCCGGTGATCTCATTGATGAGTATGTTCGAATGAGCGACTCCACGTGCCTAGAGTCCATGTATGATTCTGCAAGGTTGTGGTAGTAGTGTTTGGCCCGGAGTACCTTAGAGAGCCAAATGCTGAAGATACAGCCCGGTTGTTGGCGATCAATGCCAGCAAGGGCTTTTCGGGGATGCTTGGAAGTGTAGATTGTATACACTAGGAGTGGAAGAACTGACCTTCTGCTTGGCAGGGGCAGTATAGGGGCCATGTCAAAGCTTGCATTGTCATACTCAAGGCCGTAGCTACACAAGATCTCTAGATTTGACACTCTTTCTTTGGCATGGCCGGATCTCACAACGAAATCGACGTGCTTCAATGCTCTCCGTTGTTTGCAAGGCTAACAGAAGGCAACTGTTCGGAGGTCAATGTTCAGATCAATAGCCACCACTACAACAAATGATACTACCTAATGGACGGTATCTATCCTCAGTGGACTATTATTGTGAAGACAATCCCCAACCCTGTAGGAGAGAAGAGGAAGAGATTTGCCCAATAGCAATAGAGTGGTAGGAATGATATGGAGCGTGCCTTTGGTGTCTTCAATCTCGATGGGGCATCGTTCGGTATCCTGCTAGAACTTGTAGTACCAAAAGTTGTGAGAGGTGATGACTGCTTGCATGATCATGCACAATATGATCGTAGATAATGAGCGTCCGAAATGTATCTATGACCAAGGGTTTCAGTTTCAGGGTGAAAATGTTGTGTGTGAGTATGGAGGAGCGGCAACGTTTGCACAGTTCACTGCATTCCATCATGAAATGCATGATTGACAAACTCACATTCAACTACAATATGATTTGGTTGAGTATAAACGCAAACCGGTCACGATGACGAAAATGCATTCGCGCGTTGGACACAGGATCGACCCAAACACAAAAAGGATGGACGAGCCGATTTAAACAGACAAAAAACAAACAAATACACGTTCGTTTGAGTCGATGCGATGAAGTTGCTCTAAAGATGGCCGTGCCCGGTAGCGTGGCCCTGATGAGTGACGACGGACCTGTGTGGCCGGGTGAGCAGGAGCAACAGCTGTACTTCCCTGCCTGCCGTTGCGATGCAGCACTAGTGGAATGGGATCTGCATTATTGATGGGTGATCCGTGCTGTCTCACAACCCCACCCGAAGGCAACACCGGCTGGACCTCCAACTCCTCCCCATCACTCTGCGCGTATTCGCGGGCCTACACCCGCAGGCGGCAGATGGCATGCAGTCTGCCCTCCTGAAGCAAAAGGACTGTAACCTGGCCTTCACCGAGTTCCCTGTGGTCCAGGCCGAGTTCGAAAGACCGTCAGGGTCAGGCTGCATCCCTGTGGTGGCCTGCTCATGCCAGACCACAAGAGCCCCAGTCCGGCCTGGACTCTACTACTCATGAATAATTTTATATGTGTGCTTTTGTATTAACGGCCCTCGAACGCTATCCTATAAAACAGATGTGATCCGGTCATCCAATGTATCACCTCAAACGTCCGTCTCTGTTAACATAAAAAAACATACCTGTATAAAACTTAAGAAAACAACCCCTCCAAATCAACCTTCAGCTAAAAATGTCCATATGTACACGGGATCGAGGGACCAGCGGGTGCCTTTTTGGTGGAGCGGTACTTCATCCTTCACATTGATGACGGCGAATCTCGGCGGCGTGGTGCAGTGGAGACTCGGCGCCCGATGCGCGGTGATGGACTCGCGCAGGTGGAGATAGTTGTCTGGTGTCAAGGTGGCGTCGATGACGGAGTGGCCTGACAAGGTAAAGTCTCAATATCTGCTCTGAAGACGGACCTGTGAAAGATGGCAGCGACGACACATGTGAGTGCGTCAGACCAGTTTATGCCCCAGACCCGGTATGTGGCTCGGCTGGAGCTTGTGGCTTTTGATGATAGGCTTAGGTGAGTAGACCGGGTATATGGCCCAGGTAGCACCCCTTCATCATATGGATAGGAGTAGTGGCATATGTTGCCAAGATGGCGGATTCAGGCTGTTATAATACTTTGCAAGGTTCTCGAGAATAATCAATAAAGTGGCCGTATGCATCTCCCAGATGCAGAGGCCAGGGGTCATCCTCCTTTTCTAAAAAAAAACCTTCAGCTAAAAATGTAAAATCAGCCTTCCTCCTAGTAGAAATCAATATTTCGTACAATTATAGAAAAATAACAATACATGATTATTGATCAAGGCCATCTCTGGTTTATACGGTAGAATATCATAGGAATAGAAAAATCATAGGATAGGAAAAAAGATGTCATTTTATGCATATGATAGAAAAATTTCCATCGAGTTTAGACTAACATTTCTTTCCCTTTAAAATGTGAAGGATTGATTTCCATCCTACATAGAAATAGAAATCCATTCCTACAAACCAAAGTGCTCCAAAGAATTGTTTTCTTTAAAATCCTATCCTATAGAGTTAGTACAAACCAAAGAAGGACTTAATGTTGTCCTTCCGCCAGATGCGTCTTCGGCTCGCTTCAGCGTTTGTACTCGTCGCTAGGTGGTCTACGGATGTGGATATGCATTTTATTATTATTTTTGATATTCGTTGTACTATCATGATTGATGACAAATAGCTTTTGGCCTAACTCGATGGGACCGAAGTGATAAACTCGGTGAGACCGAGTAGTGCAAAAGACTTGACCGTTAGTGTTTTCAGTGAGACCGATTATACCATCTCGGTGGGACCGTAGTGCAATGGCAAAGGCAAAACCTCGTTTCAGTAATTTCGATCAGTTTCACTCGGTGATTCTGAAATAAAGTGATTTCATCACAGAAACTTGGCCAGACCATCTCGGTAGGAACGAGAGCCGTTTCGACCAGACATGAATGCTAGGGTTTTGGCTGTGGCATAAGAAGGATCATCTCGGTGGGTTCGGAATGAAATGTATCGGTGGGACAGAAATGATGAATTAGGGTTTTGGACAAATGCAATTTGGGAAAGTGACTGAGGGTTTTTGAAGCAATATTACTGAGCACTTTGAGCAACAACATCATCAACAATATCTCACCCCCTTTTAATAGTATTGGCTTTCCTAAGGGACTCAATGTGATCTTGGATCACTAAACCAAAAATGTAGAGTCTTGGGGTAGCCAAATTTGTTCTTCACATTTTGAAGGGTCCACATCCCCTTGTCCTTGCCACATCACCATTGGACTTATTTGAAATATTGTAGAAGAAACTATTAGTCCAATAAGGAGTATGTTGACATTAATTACCAAAACCATCAAGGGAGCAAATGTACTTTCAAAGTCCGATGATTTGGCATAAAGGAGGCCGACGAGCAGGTCCACCTCATCCAAACCACGGAGGTGGAGCACCTCACAATGGAGGCATGCCGGCACGGTTGAAACCGAGCACGCGGTCGTTGCCGCCTTCGTAGCCCTCGTCCGCAATCCCGGCCTCATGGCCAAAAACCAGGCCATCCTCGTGTCGCTCCAATATGAGCGGGAGGTGGCGGTGAACCACCGCCTTATCCACCTCCGCGAAGTGAGACAAGGGCAACTCTTCGCGGAGGGGGAGGAGGAAACACCGGAGATTAGCCCCGCCGCTAATCACCATGAGGTCGGTGTCTTCTGGCAAGGGGGTCCTTCACATCTTTGATGACGGCGATTTAGGACAGTTCCCTTTTCACGTGATACTCATTTCATCCTTGCATCATGGACTACATATGATCAAATCAACGTTGCATGGAGTTGTATGGAAATGATGGTTCGAAAGAGGATGTTTGGTTGCCGGGCAGACACATAGGAGGTCGTATTTGTTCGGTTCAGTTGAAGATACCTGTAGGCCTTGTTTGGTTTCCTCAAATCCCTCCCCGGGATCCCCGTCTATTCCCTGGGAGGGAACACACGGGCCAAATCGAACCCGGGCAGGCCGCCGACGCATTTGGCTGTGACCCTCGACAGGGTGTACAGCCCTATCCCCATCATTTCCCTGGGCGTCAAATCCACACCTCTCGACGCCGGGCTGGAAACCCACGACCCTCTCGCGACTGAGCATCTCTCTGGCGACCTCCTCCGCTTACCTCGTGAAGTATTCCGCCTCCCTCCGGCACGACCACGCCCCTCTGCTTCCTGCGACCTCACTCATGAGCAGCCTCATCACGATAGATGTCTGGAATTTGCTTCCTAATTTCAGATTATTTTGGTGGCAGGTGTTCGTCCCCTTGTTGCCAAATGGGACAAAAAATTCTTCCATGGTGGACAGGTGGGATCCCATGTGTTCGTGAAATTGTCTCTCAGGGGATTCTCATCTTGGATTTTGATTTTTCTTACATTACTACTCCCTCGGTCTTGTAATATAAAAATATTTCTGACATTAATATAATGTCAGAAACGTTTTTATATTATGAGATGGAGGGAGTACCAAACAAAGCCGTAGCGTGGCCCTGGTGAGTGACGACGGACCAGTGTGGCCGGGTGAGCAGGAGCAAGGGCCGCGCTTCCCTGCGTGCCGTTGCGACGCAGCACTAGTGGAACGGGACCTGCATTATTGATGGGTGGTCCATGCTGTCTCACAACCCCACCCGAAGGCAACACCTGCCAGGCTTCTGCGCGTATTCGCGGGCCTACACCTGCAGGCCGCAGATGGCATGCAGTCTGCCCTCGGCCCTCCCGAAGCAAAAGGAACTGAAACTTGGCCTCCACCGAGTTCCCTGTGGTCCAGGCCGAGTTCGAAAGACCGGTCAGGGTCAGGCTGCATCCCTGTGCTCGCCTGCTCATGCCACTATGCCAGACCACAAGAGCCTCAGACCGGCGTGAACTCTACCCCTCCCTCCGGAGCAAAATATTTTGAACAGATTAGTATTATTTTATGTGTGCTTTTGCACTAAGGGCAGCTCTAGTGCTATCCTCTAAAACATGCACGCTGTTCGTTTGCGAACCAGCGCATCCATGGACCTGATGCGGGAGCTAGCCATCCAACCCATTGCCCCAAACATCTGCTTTTATTAACTTAGAAAACTAACTTTGCCAAATCAACATTTCGCTAAAATGTAAAATCAACCTTCCACCAAATAGAAATCAATCTTCCATACAATTATAGAAAAATAGCTATACATGATTATTGATTTAGGCCATCTTTGATTCATACTAGGATAGAAATATTAATAGAACAAAAAAATTTATAGGAAGTGAGATGATATACATTTCAATTAGTATAGAAAAAACACGTCATTTCATGCATAAGATCAGAATTTTTTTTCTTTGACATGTGAAGGATTGAATCATATCACATAGGGATATGCATTCATTCCTACAAAGCAAAGAGCTTCAAAGAATTTTTTTCCGTCGAAAATTCTATCCTATATAATTCATAGTATAGACCAAAGAAGATCTTAATGTTATCCTTCCACCAAATAGCAGTGAACATGGGGGACGTGATGGCTTTTTGATTGGTTAGACGAACGTCCGAACTCCCGCAAACGCCCCGCTAGTTTATCGTCGGTTTGAGGGGTTCGGACATGCGGATGCATCCCTGAACATATACGGGTATGTGAGCGATTTGAGGGTGATGCCCTAAACTATTGGTGTCAAAATCGCAAAAAATAAAAAATAAAAATAGGAGTATGTTGTAACAGCACGGCCAGATTAATCTTTTCATTTTGTGCTAGCAAGTACTGCCAGACTCCTAGTAGAGACTAGACTCCTAGTAGTAGCTCTCTGGTATTTGACCGTCGTAGCCGCAACCGGCTGGCTGTCACACACCCACTCGCCGGTGACGCCTCGGGGGCACGCGCCAGCTGTCCGGCAAGTGCCCATGCCCGGTCGTACCAAGCGCAGCAGCTGGCCAGCCTACGTTTGCACGCTTTTGACCAGCAGCGAACGGGCGGCAAGACTCGTGTTGACACGGCCGGGTTGCGAGCTGCGACAGAACAAGTGTGCCCGCGCCCGTGCTTGATGGCCAACTGCGCCGCTCCCCTGCCACGCCACGCTGAAATGTGGCTCGCCGGCGTTCCATACCAACCGGCGGCCAGGATCCGCGCGCCCAAGCTCGCTGTAGAAATTCGGGCGAAACAGCCGCTAGCTGCCTTTTATGGCAAGGTTTTGCTAAAGCTAGTTGTTTACTATCCCACCCAAGTGGGACGAGCCGCCGAATTAATTTAGTGAGGGGATCTAGATCGCCGGCCTGTGTACGTGGCTGCTTAAACAACGACTTGCATGGTTGCTTATCGGCTGCAGTTCATGCGTTACAGTAGTAGTAGTATCACTGATCGAACATGCGCGCGTACGTGCGTGTGTCCATTTTAAAAACTTTACCAGCTTCCATTGAATAATGACCTACTAGTAACTTTACTTGAGTATTACGTACTGTTCAATGCTAGACTAGCCATAGTGGGAGTAACTTCAGCAGCAACATCGAGTCCAACTCGGTAAATTTGCTTATGTGGCAATGAGTTAATAAGGAGAAAGGGAGTTATAGTAACTTAGCTAGTTACTGTAACATCACATGTTCCAATGCAATATGAGTTTATAAGATAATAAATGAAGCTTTGCATGTTACTACACTTACTATAAAGGTAGTAACACAGTTTAAGGATATGTGTATGAGGTAATATCATTGAGAGTCATAGAACTTGCGCTCGATGTTCAGTTTGGTGCTAAAACTTTGAAAATACGAATTTGTGATCACATAACTTGTCTCGGCGTGCAAATACGGTGCCTCCTCTCGTATATCGCAGTATAGGCTTGCCACGTGGCGCACTAGCCCGATGAAGGTCCACATGTCAATGGTTGAGAATGTGCAACGCGTTGGGTGACCATAGCATGCCAGTTTTTTATGCATAAGACACCCTCACGATTTATTTAATTTTGCAAAAGCCATCACATATAATGAGAAAATGCTGGCGCAGATGGGTTGGAACTGGTGACCTGTTAGTAAAATTGTCCTACGTACGTCCATTGCACTAGTGCGGATTGACAATGAACATGTAAAACTAAACTGCTTTAGTTAGAAAATAAAAGCCCCAGCGCATAGTGAGTGACAAATTGATTCAACCTGTCGTCAATGCTATCAAGTTTGTCTCGATCAATAAGATAAATTGATCCACTGGGTGTTCTTAGGCAGCTCCATCGCACAACCCCAAATGAAATTTCGTTTTATCCAGATTTTGTCTGAAGTGACAATGCGTGGTTGCGTCCGGCTTTTGTTGGGGCCGCCCAACACGGCCGACCATCCCCAAAACGTTCGTCTGCACTTCGATTGCGCGCCCATGCCTGCGCCTCTCCCGCTCGCGAGCTCGTGCTCTAGCCGCGCCGCATCAATGCTGACCGGGGTGCATCAGCAATAGCCGAGCTTGCCCGCGCGCCCGCGCCTGCCAGCCCGCCCGCCCGCTCGCCCGCTCGCTCGGGCTGCGCTCGCCGGCACAGAGGCCGCAACCGCGTCTTCCCGCGCGCTCGCGAGCTCTGGCCGGGATCCACCTCATAGTCCTCGTCCTCGCTCTGCTCGGAGTCGAACCCGCCACCACGCCCCCGTGTTCCTCCGCGCGCCCCTGTCAGTCGTGCCCTCGCCAGTAGCTATTAGTCCCCATAAAGAGAAACACTGAGTTTTATATATTGCCCACGACAACTACTCGTATTCAGGCTCTTTTTCTCTCTGACATTTTTTTTGTTAAACCAAATATATTTATATGTTAGTTCATTTTGAAATTTCAGGCTAAAAAATGGAATTGGCAAGATATTTTGAAACCCAGATTTTCCGGCGCCTTTTGGAAAAAAAGGAATAAAAAAACTCGCTCATGAAAAAGTTTTGTATGTTATGGGTTAAACATTATACATTTTGATGTGGTTTTTTAATTTAATTTTTTATGAAAAAGGCCGAGATTGTCATGTATCCGGCTTTTGACCGAACCCTGAAAAAAAGGTATCTAAAAAACAATTGTGTCTTTTTTGTGTGGGGAAAAGAAACTGTGTCTACTAATGTATAAACAAGTGCACCTCTTTATAGGCACGACTATGTAGGTACCGCAGTGGTTTGCTAGCGTGATTTCAAATGCCCGCATGCACTTTTTATTCTCATTTTTCAAGTGGGACCCACCATGTTATTGAGGGGCTTCTGCTTATTTAAATACAGACCAAGGGGTATTTCTGCAAAAAAGATACGCGTCAAGCTGTTCCAGTCACTATCTCGCAAAAAAAAGCCGTTCCCGTCACTGACAGGTGGGCCATAGCCACGTTGGCGTGCCACATAAGCACGAATATGTCTGAATACGAGTGATGTGACCGTATTTGCACGAGAACGCAAGTTGGATGACTCCAAATTCGTATTTTTAAAGTTTTAGCACTAAATTGAACATCAAGCACAAATTTTATGACTCTCGATGATATTATCTTTATGTGTATGTTACTTTTTATTGTGGCTAGTCTTAATGCTATTAGACGACTGTGGTGCCGTGGCATGGAGGAGGTGGTCTGGGGTCTTGTAGCAACAAGTCTGGGCTCTTCGGCTGCCTCCCAACGGAAACGGGAGGAAGATCGCCTTGCATTGATACGGGGGGAACAGTCCCGAGGCAAAAAAGACGGAAGGGCAACCAACGGGCTGGGGTCCGCCGGAGGGAAAAGACTAGACCAAACTAGCCCCCTCGCCTCCCTCTGAACCCTAGAAAGGCTGGCTCGCCCGCCTCACCGCCCCCACTCCGCATTCCGCAGACCAATCGATCGGGAAGGGCAGGGCAGGGGAGGAGAGAAGAGAGAGAGAGAGAGAGAGGGCAGGAGGTGAGGGAGGAGAGCCAGATCCGGGAGGAGCGGGCAGGAGGTGAGGGAGGAGAGCCAGATCCGGGAGGAGCGGGCAGGAGATGGGCGACGAGCCGACCGCCACCGCCACCGCCAAGGGCAACCCCACCGGCGGGTCGCTGACCACCACCAAGGCCACCATCACGTACTCGGTGGGCGCCGCCAAGGCCAGTCCCCCAGCCGTCATCGACGGCAGCACCCCCGAGGCCTCGCCGCCCGACGCCACGGACACCGGCAAGGCCATGCTCTCCAGCGTCGGCGCCGCCAAGGGCGCGAACCACGCCGACGACGAGCCGACCGCCACCATGGATGCCGCCAAGGGCAGCCCCACCGGCGTGTTGCTGACCACCTCCAAGGGCACGGGCTCCATGGCCACCATGGGCGCCGCCGACGGCAGCCCCCCCGCCGCCTCGGTGCCCGCCGCCATGGACATCGCCGACCCCAAGGGCAGCACCGCCGACGGCTTGCAGCCCACGGCCATGGACACGGGCTCGCACTCCAGCGTGGACGCCAAGGGCACGGACCACGACGACGTGCTGGCCACCGCCGCCAAGGGCGCGAACGCCGTCGACATGCTGAACCCTGACGTGGATGCCGCCAACGCCGTCGACATGCTGAACCCTGACGTGGATGCCGCCAGCGCCGTCGACATGCTGAACCCTGACGTGGATGCCGCCAACGCCGACAAGCTGCTCAACCCTGACGTGGATGCCGCCAAGGGGTAAATAAATAAAGCATTTCGTTCGTTCATCTGTGATTCACTCTTGCTACCTTCGATGTTTCCCGTCTTGCGTAGCATCTACAAGATATTGTCTCTGTAAAAAAGCATATCCGCTGCCTGTTCATATGTTGTTTTGACTGACGAATCCTCAAATCCCCTTATATATGTTTGGATGTTAGATGGTTCATGCATATTTCTGTCTACTTCGTCTAGATCCAGCATGTTCAGGTTGTTCGGACACGTTCACAGGCTTAATAAACTCTTCACCGCTGGTCCATATATAGAACCAGCGGTGATATACGTTTTCCACCGTGTGTTCGTGTATTGGACTGGCGGTGAAAATTGTGTTGATTATCACCACTGGTTCTAGTACCAAACCGGCGGTGCTATACATTCTCATCGCTGGTACCGTATCATGATTATTTTTGCATGTTCTTATGTTTTATTCATCTTATTGTGTAATTTTAACAGTGCGAGTCTTGTCCCAAAAAAATGCTAGATTAGTCCTCCAAAGTAGATAATGGATAACCCAATACAAACATTACTAGTAGCGGAAACAATGACGACCACTAGCAGTTTGATATGATGTAAGATAGTATGATCCTCCTACAGGGTTTGACATGTCAGGAAATCAACAACCCCCCAAAAAAAAGTCTCAGTCTATCACAGTTGCTCCACTCGGTTCTAGTTTTGATTCAAGATTGGTCCCATATGTTCAGGTTATAACATATAATTAAATCATCAATTCAAATGCTGTCTGCAGGCCACCAAAGTTTGATATGAAGAAATTACAGAGTCTAATTGCTGAGAAGGATTGGCAAGGAATTGATGATCTCTTGTGCAAGTTTTTGGGTGATTGCCTTGGGAAGGACCCCCAAGATGCTGGCATCATTCATCCAGGTCTACTCCTTATACCACGCGAAGAAAAACTCGTAGAACTGATGCAGAACCAAGCATTTGAGGAGGCTAAGATTTTCTGTGAAAAGTTTATTGAGCCTCTGAAGAAATGTGAATCTAAATTCAGACCCTTGAGTCTAGAGTGGCGTATCGATCAGCTCATCATGATTCTGAATGAAAGGTATTATTCAAACCCTTGAATCAGTTGCCATTACCTTTACAAATGTCAGCTTAGTGGTAAGTTTAGTTGCTATTTACCTCTATATCCAGGTCTGTTCCCGGAGCAAGCACTGTGGATATTGAAAGTTCAGTATCAGACTATATGTTTCTGTATTTCCCAAGGGCTATGTGGTGAGTGCACTTCCCTTGTTTTTACTTAAGTTCAGATTTGGTCAACGACATATGAAAGACTCTTCCGTTTCCCTTGTACCATATGCTCCAAATGATTAAGTGAATTAACTCTAGGAAGCTCAAGGATGTTAGTCAAGTCTATTAGTCAAGTCTTAATTAGTAGGCTTCTAAATAAGAAAATTTGGTTGGGCTTCTAGAATAAGCTGGGTCGGAGGCAACTTATTCCAGCTTATTCTAGAAGCCAGCAAAAGAACTGGCTCTAGTCTTGAAGCGCAGCCAAAAATATTTAGAAGTACTCTAGTTGCCTCTACCTCATCTTGTGTAGCCTTAAGAAAGAGAATGACATCGTCCGTGTATGCCTTAACGACTGTGGACAGCAAGAGCGGGCAGTGATCTGATAAAGCAGACAAGATCCCCTTCCAAGAAACAGTTCGGGAACTGAGTTTTCTATTGCTTATACTGTTTTTGTTTTACTTACGTTTAGTTATGTTTTAGTTTTTGTTGTTTATATTGTACTTATACTGTGCTTGTTATTTTGGTTGTGTTGCTACAGTGCTGAACCCAACCATGCTGATTAAGTACATGGCAGTTTGCCATGAAATTGCCAGTATAAACCAACCAGTTTTCTTCTACTGGCAAAGCTGTGAAACCAAGACATGGGTTCAGGTGTCTAGCTTGTGGTTGGACAATGGAGGGGACAATAAGTATCACTGGATTAAAGAATCATATTGTACACTCGAGGGATGGAAAGTGCTGCCTGAATGTGACTCAAAATTTGCTTGACCGCATCAAGTTGATTGGCGGTTCAAAGGGTGTCCCTGACCTCTCTACTATTGCTGCACTTTTCAAGGACAAGAAGAGGAAGAGAGCTTCTTCAGGATCGACAGCAAATCAGAATACGGGATCTTCTCGATCTGCTGCCGGTGAGTCACCCTCTTCCGTTGTTGGTACCAGTAAGAAGAAGCTCAAGGTTGCTTTACCAACAGGAAGTTGCAACCTTCCATCATCACCACCGGCAGCAGCTGCGGTCCTTGTTGCTGATGCATCTTCCCATGGGCTTGCAAAAATCGTCAGGAAGGAATTGGTTACCTTGCGAAGGATAGCTAATTCCATGTTTGATATGGCAGAGTCTGTAGATTCTGATTTTAGCACAGCTTGTAGCAAGACAGCAATTGAGTTGGAGCAAGTGGCTTACAACCTGATGATGGCAGCTGCCAATCAAAGGTCAGGTACCTCCTTGCCTGCCCAGAACAATGCATTGGCGAGTGCGCCAAGCTCTGAAATGCTATCCCAGATCGACAAAGTTTGAGTACCTCTTTGCTTGCCCAGAAGTGCGCCAAGCTCTGAAATGCTATCTGAGACGCAAGATGTGATGGAATGGCTAAATATTGTTTCTTGGACCTGGTGTGTAGGGGCATGTGCTTCGTACGAACTGCTGTCTTGGACCTCTTATGCTTATCTGTATTGCTATCATTGTTTTCTTATGGCCATGTGCTATGTACGAACTGCTGCGACCTGTCGTAATGAATCTATGCTGTTATGCTAGTGCGTTCGAACTGTTTTATCGATTACTTCAATTTGTCCAGTTTACATGGTGCAGTATCAATTATTGATTGCTTGACTTATGTCAGGAAAGAATTTGCACCAAATAGCACCGCGATGTCATTTGTTTTAGTAGTTGATTAAGCACAAAGAAACAACGGTCAAGTTTTAAACACAAAATACATAACCGTAAGATGAGTCTTATGATCTACGCTGTACTGCCATCGTTAGCAAACTACTCCCTTGGAAGCCCTTTGGTTGCTCTTCACTCCTTTTCCTGTCTTTTCTGACCCTTTGTAGGGAAGAGCTCTTTTGCAGCTTGCCTGAGAGATGCCCTCCGTACGTCTCGGCGGACGCTGGTCAGTTTTTTCTTAGAAAAGGAGGAGGATCCTCGGCCTCTGTATTTGGTCGATGCATGCAGCCATTTTATTAACTATCTCACAAGACCTTATAAAGTCATACAACATCTGTCGCTACTCCTATCCAGTTGATGAAGGGATGCTGATAGTCAAACCTAACATTTAAGACCTGAGGTCCTAACCAGGACGCCAACCGGGTATGGGGCACCCACCAATCCGGCGCACTCCTCAATCAGGACGCCTGCCGAGTATGAGGCCACCGCAGCCACATGCCACCAATCCATCTTCAGTGTTGTACTGCTGCATCTACCTTGCCCGGTCTAACTGCCGTCGACGCCACCACGACGCCAGACAACGCCACCATCCTGCGCTCGTCCATCATCACACGCCCACCGGCGAGACCCCGCTGCTCCATGTCGCTGAGACCCGCTGTTGTCGACATGCCAGATGCCACGCCGCTCCTCCGTCGCGAGCACCACCTGCTGCCACTGGTCCCATCCTCTCCGCCCACAGTTCCTTTAACCGAGCATCCAAACGCCCCAGGCGGCGCTGTTGGAAATATGCCCTAGAGGCAATAATAAATTAGTTATTATTATATTTCCTTGTTCATGATAATCGTTTATTATCCATGCTAGAATTGTATTGATAGGAAACTCAGATACATGTGTGGATACATAGACAACACCATGTCCCTAGTAAGCCTCTAGTTGACTAGCTCGTTGATCAATAGATGGTTACGGTTTCCTGACCATGGACATTGGATGTCGTTGATAACGGGATCACATCATTAGGAGAATGATGTGATGGACAAGACCCAATCCTAAGCCTAGCACAAGATCATGTAGTTCGTATGCTAAAGCTTTTCTAATGTCAAGTATCATTTCCTTAGACCATGAGATTGTGCAACTCCCGGATACCGTAGGAGTGCTTTGGGTGTGCCAAACGTCACAACGTAACTGGGTGGCTATAAAGGTACACTACAAGTATCTCCGAAAGTGTCTGTTGGGTTGGCACGAATCGAGACTGGGATTTGTCACTCCGTGTAAACGGAGAGGTATCTCTGGGCCCACTCGGTAGGACATCATCATAATATGCACAATGTGATCAAGGAGTTGATCACGGGATGATGTGTTACAGAACGAGTAAAGAGACTTACCGGTAATGAGATTGAACAAGGTATCGGGATACCGACGATCGAATCTCGGGCAAGTATCATACCGCTAGGCAAAGGGAATTGTATACGGGATTGATTAAGTCCTTGACATCGTGGTTCATCCGATGAGATCATCGTGGAGCATGTGGGAGCCAACATGGGTATCCAGATCCCGCTGTTGGTTATTGACCGGAGAGTTGTCTCGGCCATGTCTGCATGACTTCCGAACCCGTAGGGTCTACACACTTAAGGTTCGATGACGCTAGGGTTATAGGGGAAGTATGTACGCGGTTACCGAATGTTGTTCGGAGTCCTGGATGAGATCCCGAACGTCACGAGGAGTTCCGGAATGGTCCGGAGGTAAAGATTGATATATAGGAAGTATGGTTTTGGCCACCGGAAGTATTCCGGGCATCACCGGTAGTGTACCGAGACCACCGGAGGGGTCCGGGGGTCCACCAGGTGGGGCCACCAGCCCCGGAGGCCTACATGGGCCAATAGTGGGAAGGGACCAGCCCCTAGGTGGGCTGGGGCGCCTCCCACCAAGGCCCAAGGCGCCTCCAAGAGGGGAAGGGGGCAAACCCTAGGCTCAGATGGGCCTAAGGCCCACCTAGTGGTGCGCCCCCCTCTCTCCCCCCTTGGCCGCCCCCTAGATGGGATCTAGGGCTGGCCGCCACCCCTAGGGAGGGAACCCTAGGTGGGGGCGCAGCCCCTCCCCTCCCCCTATATATACTTGAGGTTTGGGGCTGCCCAACACATGTGATTTGCTCTCCCTGTTGGCGCAGCCCTACCCCTCTCCCTCCTCGTCTCTTGTAGTGCTTGGCGAAGCCCTGCTGGAGTCCCGCGCTCCTTCACCACCACCACGCCATCGTACTGCTGCTGGATGGAGTCTTCCCCAACCTCTCCTTCTCCCCTTGCTGGATCAAGGCGCAGGAGACGTCACCGGGCTGTATGTGTGTTGAACACGGAGGTGCCGTCCGTTCGGCACTAGGATCATCGGTGATTTGGATCACGACGAGTACGACTCCATCAACCCCGTTCACTTGAACACTTCCGCTTAGTGATCTACAAGGGTATGTAGATGCACTCTCCTTCCCTCGTTGCTAGACTTCTCCATAGATTGATCTTGGTGATGCGTAGAAAATTTTGAATTTCTGCTACGTTCCCCAACAGGCGCCTCCAAGAAGGGTACGACACACGCAGCGCCGCCGCCGCCCAATCTAAGGAGATTTTGGGTTTTCACCCGGGCATCGGGTCGGGGTGGAGGGCAGCGACCTCGACGACGCCTGCAAGTAGGAGAACAACAACCCTGGTCGTCGCCATCGTCGGGATGAACGAGTCATCCAGAGTTTCCTCCGGTCCGATGTCACCTCTACCAACCCCCGCGAACGCACCGGGGCCGACGACCGCGATTGTAAGCCACCAAGTGCAGCGGGAGAGAGCCTGCGGCGCGGAGGAGATCTACCAGCAACTTACTGCCCATGCGGTCAAGAAGCCGTCTATCCACCCCCCGCGAACGTCGCCAGCCGAGGGTGTCGTCGCCATGCCTAACGGGGCCGCCGCCCTAGGTCCAGGTTCCTCCACGAAGGCCGGAGTGACGAGATCCGCCACGAGCGACGAGATCTGGCACCGCGCGGCCGACGCCATTGCCCAAACCCGCCGTTGACTGATCCCGCCGCCGCCGGGACCCCGCACACTGCCGGGAGTCCCACACCCATGGATCTGGGCGCCCGTGCACGGCCGCGAGCCCGCCGCCTCCGGGATCCGCCACACCGTCGGGAGGGCCGCACCCCGCGGATCAGGACACCCGCGCCGCCGCGGATCCGGAGAGGGAGAAGAGAACCTCCGCCGCTGCCGTCGCACACACGGGCTTTGCCCGACGCCGACCATCGGCAGCGGCGAAGGGGGAGAGGGGCGCTGGAGGGTTTCTAGGCGGCGGCGGCTGAGCCCTCCCGAGCCGCCCTCGGGCAAGGCGACGCTAGAGGGATAGGATAGTTGCAAGGGGCTGGCTTCTCAAACTGGTCTTATACGCCCGGGCTGATCGCACTCCCCATATCTAGCCCATATCTGGGGCCGATATGAGGAGTCATGGACGCATAGTCGCACACGAGTGCGTCTGTCATGTCGTACTAGACAGATCGGACCCACCATAAATTCCACCTAATTGACCAAGCCCACCAAATCTATTGTCCTCCTATGTCCGTCCTCCATTTCTCGTGTCCAAACCGTCGCTGTCCTCCACCTTTGCTCTCCCATCTATGCCGCTGCCCCCACCCACCGCCCTAGAAGTTGTTGACGGGTGCCTCGCTCCCCACCGCCGGCATGGATGTTGCCTCAGCATCATCCGTGGGGCTCAGATAATGTCACCCCGGAGGGAGTGACAAAGGAAGAAGTGCGAACGGGAAGCGGCAGCGAAGGAAGTTCCGGGCAAGGACGTTGTGGACGCCAAGGGGGATGTGTCCCCTCCACTACGCCTTGTTTCCCCATGTCCATCCATTGCCCTACCGACAAGGAAACCGCCGTCCACCCCGCCCGTGACCGACAATGATATCACACCCGATTGGGCGATTCTAGACAAATTTACACAAACGGAGGCGTCGGACGCCGAGGTGTGCGACGCCACAACTCCAATGGGCAGGGACAAGCATGGGCAGCGCCTGGGCCCTGTGTGCCCAGGTCTTGTTCTTCGGAATGTCCCAGCAGGATACATACAAATTTTGCTCCATTTTGTACCGCTTTGTTTATTATATTCGCTATGCCGTTGGATCAATTAATTGCATATGCCATTGAATCATTTACTTGCATATTTCGTTAGTTTATTTGGAATCGTGATCATTTTAGGAGAATATCACTCCGAACATGACCAATGAGGGTCAAGAGCCTACGGACCCCATGAAATATGACATGGGGATCCAAATTGTCCTCCACCTTCGGTTGGCCGTCATGTAAGTTAAATTTCTTCATTTTTTTAATAATTTGCATTACGACTTTTTTGTGGACGTAAGCCATGGTGGAATAGGCAAGATTGCTTCTTTGTGGACCCTTCATGGGTGGAGCCCTCCGTGGACTCGCGCAACTGTTACCCTTCGTGGATTAAAGTATCCATCAACATGGACGTACGATAGCACCACCTATCGGAACCATGCGAAAAATCTCCGTGTCTTCATGGCGTTTGATTTCTCCGATCCCTCCTTTACGTTCATATGCAAAGTCCTTAATTTCTGCTACTCAACTCTTAGACTTTCGTGTGTAGGGTGTCCTTGGTAGAATTGCTAAAACCTGCCTACAACTAAAATTGAGAAAAAGATAAGTTTTTATTTGGTCAAGTAGTGTAATCATCCCCCCTCTAAACATACTTTCGATCCTACACACATGCTAATGAATAATCGACAAGTGATGGGAAACTAGTGGGAGAAGGGGAGCCCCCCATGATGCCCCAACGACAAAAATGTCCACCACATAGGCGAGCATTTTTTTGAAAGGGAGAACAAGATAGAGTAGAGATACAAACTCATGTTGGATGCAAAAGGAGAGGATGGATTGGGACCGGGAGAGGGTGAACACCACGTTGCAATTTTTTTTGACTGAACACTGTGAGGCAAAAATCCCCACAACCATTTATTGGAACCAAAGAAAACCAAGAGGTCTGACAAAACAAAGGGTAAAAGAAATATCTATCATACATTACAACAAGTACAAAGACTCCTCACCTATTAACACTGTACAACTATTTACATGCCCCTCCATCAATTAAGGTAGGTTGCGAATCCAAGCTAGAAGCAAAGCCTTTGTAGATGGCTTCAATCTATGGGATAGCAATGTGATGTCATGAATAAACTTGTCCATCCATGCATCAAAAGAGGGCCTTTCATGCCTGAAAATTTTCCATTCCTGATAATCCAGATGTTCCAAGCAGCCAGAAAGGCAACCTCTAGGAAAAAAAGGTTGTTGTTAACACCTCTTAGCAGCCAAGATACATTCCTATGTTGAGAGACCAGCATACCACTGTATCTGCAAATAGTTCCAAACTCTGCTACAGAAGTTACATTTGAAGAAGAGATGGTATCTGTCTTCCAACAATTGAGTTGGGCACATGGGCATAAATTATCATCATCCTCTGACCTCCAGTGTCTCCTTAACAACATATGTCCAGTATTGAGTCTATCATTGAGCAATAGCCAAGCAAAAACCTTTGTTTTCATTATGCATCTACTTTGCCAGATCTACTTGCAAGGTTCATCAATAGGAAAATGAGCATGCATTAATTTATATAAACTCTTGGCTGAATAATTTCCCTGCCTAGGTGTCCGGGACCAAACATGAGAGATGCTAGAATCTCTCTCCATTTCCTGAATGCTAACAGATATTGCTTGCAATTCATCCATTGCCTCTGGAGAAAGTGGGAGCTAGAAGTAGGCCTCATAATTTTGATTATCAATAAAATCTTTAACTGATATCTTGTCATCCAGGACAAATAAAAAAAGCCTTGGATATCTATCCTTCATACATGCTGAGGAACCTAGGAAATCATAGGAGTCATACCATAACAGGGCAGTATCACCCATATTAATTTTAATGGTAGAAAGTGCTCTATAAATCTCATTCAACTTTATAATATCATTGAAGGAAATATGCCCTAGAGGCAATAATAAAGTTATTATTTATATTTCCTTATATCATGATAAATGTTTATTATTCATGCTAGAATTGTATTAGCCGGAAACTTAGTACATGTGTGAATACATAGACAAACAGAGTGTCCCTAGTATGCCTCTACTTGACTAGCTCGTCAGTCAGAGATGGTTAAGTTTCCTAACCTAGACATGTGTTGTCATTTGATGAATGGGATCACATCATTAGAGAATGATGTGATGGACACGACCCATCCGTTAGCTTAGCATAATGATCGTTTAGTTTTATTGCTATTGCTTTCTTCATGACTTATACATATTCCTCTGACTATGAGATTATGCAACTCCCGAATGCCGGAGGAACACCTTGTGTGCTATCAAACGTCACAATGTAACTGGGTGATTATAAAGATGCTCTACAGGTGTCTCCGAAGGTGTTTGTTGAGTTGGCATATATCAAGATTAGGATTTGTCACTCCGTGTATCGGATAGGTATTTCTAGGCCCTCTCGGTAATGCACATCACTATAATCCTTGCAAGCAATGTGACTAATGAGTTAGTTACGGGATGATGCATTGCGGAATGAGTAAAGAGACTTGCCGGTAACGAGATTGAACTAGGTATGATGATACCGACGATCGAATCTCGGGCAAGTAACATACCGATGACAAAGGGAATAACGTATGTTGTTATGCGGTTTGACCGATAAAGATCTTCGTAGAATATATAGGAGCCAATATGAGCATCCAGGTTCCGCTATTGGTTATTGACCGAAGATGTGTCTCGGTCATGACTACATAGTTCTCGAACCCGTAGGGTACGCATGCTTAACGTTCGATGGCGATTTGTATTATGAGTTATGTGTTTTGGTGACCGAAGTTTGTTCGGAGTCCCGGATGAGATCACGGACATAACGAGGAGTCTCGAAATGGTCGAGAAGTAAAGGTTGATATACTGGAAGGTTACGTACGGACACCGGAATGGTTCCGAAGAAGATCGGGGATTTTTCGGACTACCGGGAGGTTACCGGACCCCCCGGGAAAGTTAATGGGCCTATTGGGCCATAGTGGAGAGAGGGAGGCTGCCACAGGAGGTGGCGCCCCCAAGCCCAATCCGAATTGGACAAGGGGTGGGGGGCGCCCCCCATTTCCTTCTCCCTCTCCCTCCTTTCCCCTTTCCCCTCTCCGTTAAATGGAAGGAGGGGGGGCCGAATCCTACTAGGAACGGAGTCCTAGTAGGACTCCCCCCTCTTGGAGTGCCCCCCTTGGGCTGGCCTCCTCCTCCCCCCTCCTTCATATACGTGGGCAGGGGGCACCCCAAAGACAACAGTTGTTTCTTTGCTGTGTGCGGTGCCCCCCTCCACAGTTTACCACCTCGGTCATATTGTCGTAGTGCTTAGGCGAAGCCCTGCGCGGATCACATCACCAACACCGTCGCCATACCATCGTGCTGACGGAACTCCCCCTCGACCCTCTACAGGATCAAGAGCTCGAGGACGTCATCATTGTTGGAAATATGCCCTAGAGGCAATAATAAAATGGTTATTATTGTATTTCCTTGTTCATGATAATTGTCTATTGTTCATGCTATAATTGTATTGACTAGAAACCGTAATACATGTGTGAATACATAGACCACAACATGTCCCTAGTGAGCCTCTAGTTGACTAGCTCATTGATCAATACATGGTTATGGTTTCCTGACCATGTACATTGGATGTCATTGATAACGGGATCACATCATTAGGAGAATGATGTGATGGACAAGACCCAAACCTAAGCATAGCACACAGATCATGTAGTTCGTTTGCTAAAGCTTTTCTAATGTCAAGTACCATTTCCTTAGACCATGAGATTGTGCAACCCCCGGATATCGTAGGAATGCTTTGGGTGTGCCAAACGTCATAACGTAACTGGGTGGCTATAAAGGTGCACTACGGGTATCTCCGAAAGTGTTTGTTGGGTTGGCACGAATCGAGACTGGGATTTGTCACTCCGTATGACGGGGAGGTATCTCTGGGCCCACTCGGTAATGCATCATCATAATGATCTCAATGTGACTAAGTAGTTAGTCACGGGATCATGCATTACAGAATGAGTAAAGTGACTTACCAGTAACGAGATTGAACGAGGTATTGGGATACCGACGATCGAATCTCGGGCAAGTAACGTACCGATTGACAAAGGGAATTATATACGGGATTGATTGAATCCCCGACATCGTGGTTCATTCGATGAGATCATTGTGGAACATGTGGGAGCCAACATGGGTATCCAGATCCCGCTGTTGGTTATTGGCCGGAGAGATGTCTCAGTCATGTCTGCATGATTCCCGAACCCGTAGGGTCTACACACTTAAGGTTCGGTGACGCTAGAGTTGTTATGGGAATTAGTATGTGGTTACCGAATATTTTTCGGAGTCCCGGATGAGATCCCGGACATCACGAGGAGTTCCGGAATGGTCCGGAGGTGAAGATTTATATATGGGAAGTCCAGTTTCAGTCACCGGTATGGTTTCGGGGTTATCGGTATTGTACCGGGACCACCGAAAGGTGTCTGGAGGTCCACCGGGTGGGGCCACCTGTCCCGGGGGGCTTAATGGGCTGAATATGGGAGGGAACCGGCCCCTAGTGGGCTGGTGCGCCCCTCCCCAAGGGCCCAAGGCGCCTAGGGTTGGAAACCCTAGGGGAAGGGGGCGCCTCCACCTTGCTTGGGGGCAAGTCTCCCCCTCCTGGCCACCGCCCCCTCTAGATGGGATCTAGAGGGGCCGGCCCCCTCTCCCCTTCACCCTATAAATGGAGAGGGGGTGGGAGGGTTGCATCACCTTTGCTTTTGGCGCAGCCCCTCCCTCCTCCAACTCTTCCTCCTACGCCGTAGTGCTTGGCGAAGCCCTGCAGAAATACCACGAGCTCCACCACCACCATGCCGTCATGTTGTCGGAGTTCTCCCTCAACTTCTCTCCCCTTGCTGGATCAAGAAGGAGGAGATGTCCCCGGGCTGTACGTGTGTTGAACGCGGAGGTGTCGTCCGTTCGACGCTTAGATCGGAATCGACCGCGATCTGAATCGCTGCATGTACGACTCCACCAACCGCGTTCTTGCAACGCTTCCGCTTAGCGATCTACAAGGGTATGTAGATGCACTCCCCTTCCCCTCATTGCTAGATTACTCCATAGATTGATCTTGGTGATGCGTAGAAAATTTTAAATTTCTGCTATGATCCCCAACAGTGGTATCAGAGCCAGGTTTATGCGTAGTTTTCTATGCACGAGTAAAACACAAGTTGTTGTGGGCATCGATTTTGTCAATTTACTTGCCATTACTAGTCTTATCTTGATTCGGCGGCATCGTCGGATGAAGCGGCCCGGACCGACCTTACACGTACACTTATGTGAGACAGGTTCCACCGACTGACATGCACTAGTTGCATAAGGTGGCTAGCAGGTGTCTGTCTCTCCCACTTTAGTCGGATCGGATTCGATGAAAAGGGTCCTTATTAAGGGTAAATAGAAATTGGCATATCACGTTGTGGTTTTGGCGTAGATAAGAAACGTTCTTGCTAAGAAACCTATAGCAGCCACGTAAAATTTGCAACAACAATTAGAGGACGTCTAACTTGTTTTTGCAGCATATGCAGTGTGATGTGATATGGCCAAAATGATGTGATGAATGATATATGTGATGTATGAGATTGATCATGTTCTTGTAATAGGAATCATGACTTGCATGTCGATGAGTATGACAACCGGCAGGAGCCATAGGAGTTGTCTTAATTTATTGTATGACCTGCGTGTCAATGAAAAATGCCATGTAATTACTTTACTTTATTGCTAACCGTTAGCCATAGTGGTAGAAGTAATAGTTGATGAGACAACTTCATGAAGACACGATGATGGAGATCATGATGATGGAGATCATGGTGTCATGCCGGTGACGAAGGTGATCATGCCGCGCCTCGAAGATGGAGATCAAAAGGCGCAAGATGATATTGGCCATATCATGTCACTTTATGATTTTCATGTGATGTTTGTCATGTTTACATCTTATTTGCTTAGAACGACGGTAGCATAAATAAGATGATCCCTCGCTAAAATTTCAAGAAAGTGTTCCCCCTAACTGTGCACCGTTGCAAAGGTTCGTTGTTTTGAAGCACCACGTGATGATCGGGTGTGATAGATTCTAACGTTCGCATACAACGGGTGTAAGCCAGATTTACACATGCAAAACACTTAGGTTGACTTGACGAGCCTAGCATGTACAGACATGGCCTCGGAACACGGAAGACCGAAAGGTCGAACATGAGTCGTATAGTGGATACGATCAACATGAAGATGTTCACCGATGATGACTAGTCCGTCTCATGTGATGATCGGACACGGCCTAGTTGACTCGGATCATGTATCACTTAGATGACTAGAGGGATGTCTATCTAAGTGGGAGTTCATTGAATAATTTGATTAGATGAACTTAATTATCATGAACATAGTCAAAAGGTCTTTGCAAATTATGTCGTAGCTCACGCTTTGGTTCTACTGTTTTAGATATGTTCATAGAGAAAATTTAGTTGAGAGTTGACAGTAGCAATTATGCGGACTGGGTCCGTGAACTGAGGATTGTCCTCATTGCTGCACAGAAGGGCTATGTCCCTAATGCACCGTTCAGTGTGTTGAACCTCGAGCGTCGTCTGTAGATGTTGGGAAACATCTGACATACACGTTTTGATGACTGCGTGATAGTTCAGTGCGTAATACTAACGGTTTAGAATTGTGGCACCAAAGACGTTTTTGAAACGTCGCAGAACATATGAGATGTTCCAAAGACTGAAATTGGAATTTCAGACTAGTGCCACAGTCAAGAGGTATGAGACCTCTGACAAGTTTCTTAAGCCTGCAAACTAAGGGAGAAAAGCTCAATCGTTGAGCATGTGCTCAGATTGTCTGAGTAATACAATCGCTTGAATCGAGTGGGAGTTAATCTTCCAGATGAGATAGTGATGGTTCTCCATAGTCACTGCCACCAAGCTATTGGAGCTTCGTGATGAACTATAACATATCAGGGATCGACATGATGATCCTTGAGCAACTCGTGATGTTTGACACTGTGAAAGTAGAAATCAAGAAGGAGCATTGGTTAAACCACTAGTTTCAAGAAGGGCAAGGGAAAGAAGGGATACTTCATGAAACGGCAAATCAGTTGCTGCTCTAGTGAAGAAACCCAAGGTTGAACCCAAACCCGAGACTAAGTGCTTCTATAATGAGGGGAACGGTCACTGAATCTGAATTACCCTAGATACTCGGTAGATGAGAAGGCTGGCAAGGTCGACAGAAGTATATTGGATATACATTATAATGTGTACTTTACTAGTACTCCTAGGAGCACCAGGGTATTAAAATACCGGTTCAGTTGCTAAGTGTTAGTAAGTCGAAATAAAAGGCTACAGAATAAATGGAGACTAGCTGAAGGTGAGATGACGATATGTGTTGGAAGTGTTTCCAAGGTTGATCTGATCAAGCATCGCATGCTCCCTCTACCATCCATATTGGTGTTAAACCTAAATAATTGTTATTTGGTGTTTGCATAAACATGATTGGATCATGTTTATCGCAATACGGTTATTCGTTTAAGGAGAATAATGGTTACTGTGTTTATTTGAATAATACCATCAATGGTATTGCACCTAAAATGAACGGTTTATTGAATCTCGATCGTAGTGATACACATGTTCATGCCAAAAGATATAAGATAGTAATGATAGTACCACATACTTGTGGCACTGCAATTTGAGTCATATTGGTATAAACCGCATGAAGAAGCTCCATGTTGATGGATCTTTGGACTCACTCGTTTTTGAAAAGATTGAGACATGCGAACCATGTCTATTGGTAGATATGCATGAAGAAACTCCATACAGATGGATCGTTTGGACTCACTTGATTTTGAATCACTTGAGACATGCAAATCATACCACATGGGCAAGATGACCGAAAGGCCTCGTTTTCAGTAAGATGGGACAAGAAAGCAACTTGTTGGAAGTAATACATTTTGATGTGTGCAGTCCAATGAGTGTCGAGGCACGCAGTGGATATCGTTATGTTCTTACTTCACAGATGATTTGAGTAGATACTGAGTATATTTACTTGATGAAACACAAGTCTGAATTATTGAAAGGTTCAAGTAATTTCAGAGTGAGGTTGAAGATCATCGTGACAAGAGGATAAAATGTCTATGATATGATCATGGAGATGAATATCTGAGTTACGAGTTTGGCAGACAATTAAGACATCGTGGAAATTGTTTCACGACTAATACCGCCTGGAACACCATAGTGTGATGGTGTGTCCAAACATCATAACTGCACCCTATTGGATATGGTGCATACCATGATGTCTCTTATCGAATTACCACTATCGTTTATGGATTAGGCATTAGAGACAACCACATTCACTTTAAATAGGGCACCAGGTAATTATGTTGAGATGACACCATATGAACTATGGTTTAGAGAAACCTAAGCTGTCGTTTCTTGAAAGTTTGGGGCTGCGACGCTTATGTGAAAAAGTTTCATCCTGATAAGCTCGAACCCAAAGCGGATAAATACATCTTCATAGGACACCCAAAACAGTTGGGTATACCTCCTATTTCAGATCCGGAAACAAAAGTGATTGTTTCTAGAAATGAGTCCTTTCTCGAGGAAAAGTTTCTCTCGAAAGAATTGAGTGGGAGGATGGTGGAAACTTGATGAGGTTATTGAACCGTCACTTCAACTAGTGTGTAGCAGGGCACAAGAAGTCGTTCCTATGACGCCTACACCAATTGAAGTGGAAGCTTATGATAGTGGTCATTAAAACTTCAGATCAAGTCACTACCAAACCTCGTAGGTCGACAAGGATGCGTACTACTTCAGAGTAGTACGTAATCATGTCTTGGAAGTCATGTTGCTAGACAACAATGAACCTACAAGCTATGGAGAAGCGACGGTGGGCCCGGATTTCGACAAATGGCTCGAGGCCATAAAATCCAAGAGAGGATCCATGTATGAAAACAAAGTGTAGACTTTGGAAGAACTACTTGATGGTCGTAAGGCCGTTGGGTACAGATGGATTTTTAAAAGGAAGATGGACAATGATGGTAAGTGTCACCATTAAGAAAGCTTGACTTGTTGCTAAGATGTTTTCCGACAAGTTCAAGGAGTTGACTACGATGAGACTTTCTCACTCGTAGCGATGCTAAGAGTCTGTTGGAATTATATTAGCAGTTACTACATTATTTATGAAATCTTGCAGATAGGATGTCAAAACATTGTTTCCTCGACAATTTTCTTGAGGAAAGGTTGTATGTGATACAACCAGAAGGTTTTGTCAATCCTGATAGATGCTAACAAGTATGCAAAGCTACAGCAATCCTTCTAAGGACTAGAGTAAGCATCTCGGAATTGGAATATATGCTTTGATGAGATGATCAAAGATTTTGGGTTTATACAAAGTTTATGAGAAACTGTATTTCCAAAGAAGTGAGTGGGAGCAGTATAGAATTTCTGATGAGTATATGTTGTTGACATATTGTTGATTGGAAATGATGTAGAATTTCTGGAAAGCATATAGGGTTGTTTGAAAAGTGTTTTTCAATGGAAAACCTGGATTAAGCTACTTGAACATTGAGCATGAAGATCTATAAAGATAGATCAAAAACCGCTTAATAGTATTTTCAAACAAACACATACCGTGACAAGATTTTGAAGGAGTTCAAAATAGATCGGCAAAGAAGGAGTTCTTGGCTGTGTTATAAGGTGTGAGTATTGAGTAAGACTCGAAACCTGACCACGGCAGAATAGAGAGAAAGGACGAAGGTCGTCCCCTATGCTTTAGACGTAAGCTCTACAGTATGCTATGCTGTGTACCGCACCTGAAGTGTGCCTTGCCATGAGTCAGTCAAGGGGTACAAGAGTGATCCAGGAATGGATCACAGGATAGTGGTCAAAGTTATCCTTGGTAACTAGTGGACCGAGGAATTTTCTCGACTATGGAGGTGGTAAAAGAGTTCGTCGTAAAGGGTTACGCCGATGCAAACTTTGACACTAATCCAGATTATTCTGAGTAGTAAACTGGATTCGTATAGTAGAACAGTTATTTGGAATAGCTCCAAATAGAGCGTGGTAGCTGCATCTAGGAGATGACATAGAGATTTGTAAAGCACACACGGATCTGATCAAACCCCATGGGTGTTGAATTCATTACAATCACATAGTGATGTGAACTAGATTATTGACTCTAGTGCAAGTGGGAGACTATTGGAAATATGCCCTAGAGGCAATAATAAAATGGTTATTATTGTATTTCCTTGTTCATGATAATTGTCTATTGTTCATGCTATAATTGTATTGACTGGAAACCGTAATACATGTGTGAATACATAGACCACAACATGTCCCTAGTGAGCCTCTAGTTGACTAGGTCGTTGATCAATAGATGGTTATGGTTTCCTGACCATGGACATTGGATGTCATTGATAACGGGATCACATCATTAGGAGAATGATGTGATGGACAAGACCCAAACCTAAGCATAGCACAAAGATCGTGTAGTTCGTTTGCTAAAGCTTTTCTAATGTCAAGTATCATTTCCTTAGACCATGAGATTGTGCAACTCCCGGATACCGTAGGAATGCTTTGGGTGTGCCAAACGTCACAACGTAACTGGGTGGCTATAAAGGTGCACTACAGGTATCTCCGAAAGTGTCTGTTGGGTTGGCACGAATTGAGACTGGGATTTGTCACTCCGTATGACGGAGAGGTATCTCTGGGCCCACTCGGTAATGCTTCATCATAATGAGCTCAATGTGACTAAGTAGTTAGTCACGGGATCATGCATTACAGAACGAGTAAAGTGACTTACCAGTAACGAGATTGAACGAGGTATTGGGATACCGACGATCGAATCTCGGGCAAGTAACGTACCGATTGACAAAGGGAATTGTATACGGGATTGATTGAATCCCCGACATCGTGGTTCATCCGATGAGATCATCATGGAACATGTGGGAGCCAACATGGGTATCCAGATCCCGCTGTTGGTTATTGGCCGGAGAGATGTCTCGGTCATGTCTGCATGATTCCCGAACCCGTAGGGTCTACACACTTAAGGTTCGGTGACGCTAGAGTTGTTATGGGAATTAGTATGTGGTTACTGAATGTTGTTCGGAGTCCCGGATGAGATCCCGAACATCACGGGGAGTTCCGGAATGGTCCGGAGGTGAAGATTTATATATGGGAAGTCCAGTTTCAGTCACCGGTATGGCTTCGGGGGTTATCGGTATTGTACCGGGACCACCGAAAGGTGTCCGGAGGTCCACCGGGTGGGGCCACCTATCCCGGGGGGCTTAATGGGCTGAATATGGGAGGGAACCAGCCCTTAGTGGGCTGGTGCGCCCCTCCCCAAGGGCCCAAGGCACCTAGGGTTGTAAACCCTAGGGGAAGGGGTCGCCTCCACCTTGCTTGGGGGGCAAGTCTCCCCCTCCTGGCCGCCCCCCTCTAGATGGGATCTAGAGGGGCCGGCCCCCTCTCCCCTTCACCCTATAAATAGAGAGGGGGTGGGAGGGCTGCAACACCTTTCTTTTGGCGCAGCCCCTCCCTCCTCCAACTCTTCCTCCTACTCCGTAGTGCTTGGCGAAGCCCTGCAGAAATACCACGAGCTCCACCACCACCATGCCGTCGTTCTGTCGGAGTTCTCCCTCAACTTCTCCTCTCCCCTTGCTAGATCAAGAAGGAGGAGATGTCCCCGGGCTGTGCGTGTGTTGAACGCGGAGGCGCCGTCCGTTCGGCGCTTAGATCGGAATCGACCGCGATCTGAATCGCTGCGTGTACGACTCCACCAACCGCGTTCTTGCAATGCTTCCGCTTAGCGATCTACAAGGGTATGTAGATGCACTCCCCTTCCCCTCATTGCTAGATTACTCCATAGATTGATCTTGGTGATGCGTAGAAAATTTTAAATTTCTGCTACGATCCCCAACAATCGTGCTGAACGTGTGCTGAACACGGAGGTGCCGTACGTTCGGTACTTGGATCGGTTGGATTGTGAAGACGTTCGACTACATCAACCACATTAACTAAACGCTTCCTCTTTCGGTCTACGAGGGTACGTGGACACACTCTCCCCTCTCATTGCTATATATCTCCTAGATAGATCTTGCGTGTTCGTAGGAAAATTTTGAATTACTACATTCCCCAACAGTGGCATCTGAGCCAGGTCTATGCGTATATGATATATGAACGAGTAGAACACAATGAGTTGTGGGCGATAATAGTCATACTGCTTACCACCAGCATCTTACTTTGATTCGGTGGTATTGTTGGATGAAGCGGCCCGAACCGACATTACATGACCGCGTTCATGAGACTGGTTCTACCGACGTGCTTCGCACACAGGTGGCTAGCGGGTGTCTGTTTCTCCAACTTTAGTTGAATCGAGTTTGATTACGGCCGGTCCTTGTTGAAGGTTAAAACAACACACTTGACGAAAACTTGTTGTGGTTTTGATGCGTATGTAAGAACGGTTCTTGCTAGAAGCCCGTAGTAGCCACGTAAAACTTGCAACAACAAAGTAGAGGACGTCTAACTTGTTTTTGCAGGGCATGTTGTGATGTGATATGGTCAAGACATGATGTGATATAAGTTATTGTATGAGATGATCATGTTTTGTAAGAGTTATCGGCAACTGGCATGAGCCTTATGGTTGTCGTTTTATTGTATGAAATGCAATCGCCATGTAATTGCTTTACTTTTATCACTAAGCGGTAGCAATAGTTGTAGAAGCAATAGTTGGAGAGACGACAACGATGCTATGATGGAGATCAAGGTGTCAAGCCGGCGACGATGGAGATCATGATGGTGCTTTGGAGATGGAGATCAAAGGCACAATATGATGATGGCCATATCATGTCACATATTTTGATTGCATGTGATGTTGAAAGTGCAACTATCCCTAGGTGGTTTTGGTAATTCCTAACAACATATATCTCATTGAGCTAATGCTATTTCAAGATAAATATTTCAGGAAAGCTCAATGATTGACATGGGTTAAGAAAGTGGACCCCTCAAAATGCTAAGGACAAAAGGATTGGCTCATGCTCAAAGCACAAGACTCTACATTTTTATTTTTAGTGATCCAAGATCACATTGAGTCCATAGGAAAAGCCAATACTATTAAGAGGGGGTGAGGTGTTGCTTAATGAGTTTCTTGCTCAAAATGCTTAGTGATATGCTCCAAAAACCCTCAACTACTTTCTCATATCCACTTATGTCCCAAACCAAAAGTCAAACTCGGCCCCACCGATTTGACCTATCCGGTGCCATCGAGTTCACTTGACATAGCCACTGCCACAAACCCTAGTCTTTTCGGTCTCACCGATAGGGATCTCAGTCTCACCGAGATGGGATTGTAATATCTCTGTTTCCCTTCGTAACGTTTCAGTCCAACCGAGATGAGCGATCGGTGAAGGAAATATGCCCTAGAGGCAATAATAAAGTTATTATTTATTTCCTTATACCATGATAAATGTTTATTATTCATGCTAGAATTGTATTAACCGGAAACATAATACATGTGTGAATACATAGACAAACTGAGTGTCAATAGTATGCCTCTACTTGACTAGCTCATTAATCAAACATGGTTATGTTTCCTAACCATGAACAAAGAGTTGTTATTTGATTAACGGGATCACATCATTAGGTGAATGATCTGATTGACATGACCCATTCCATTAGCTTAGCACCCGATCGTTTAGTATGTTGCTATTGCTTTCTTCATGACTTATACATGTTCCTATGACTATGAGATTATGCAACTCCCGTTTGCCGGAGGAACACTTTGTGTGCTACCAAACGTCACAACGTAAATGGGTGATTATAAAGGTGCTCTACAGGTGTCTCCAATGGTAGATGTTGGGTTGGCGTATTTCGAGAATGGGATTTGTCACTCCGATTGTTGGAGAGGTATCTCTGGGCCCTCTTGGTAATACACATCACATAAGCCTTGCAAGCATTGCAACTAATGAGTTAGTTGCGAGATGATGTATTACGTAACGAGTAAAGAGACTTGCCGATAACGAGATTGAACTAGGTATTGGATACCGACGATCGAATCTCGGGCAAGTAACATACCGATGACAAAGGGAACAACGTATGTTGTTATGCGGTCTGACCGATAAAGATCTTCGTAGAATATGTAGGAGCCAATATGGGCATCCAGGTCCCGCTGTTGGTTATTGACCGGAGATTTGTCTCAGTCATGACTACATTGTTCTCGAACCGTAGGGTCCGCACGCTTAACGTTACGATGACAGTTATTATGAGTTTATGCATTTTGATGTAATGAAGTTAGTTCAGAGTCCCGGATGTGATCACGGACATGACGAGGAGTCTCGAAATGGTCGAGACATAAAGATTGATATATTGGATGACTATATTCGGACACCGGAAGCGTTTCGGGGAAGTTTCGGATAAAACCGGAGCACCGGGGGGTTACCGGAACCCCCCGGGGGGTTAATGGGCCTCATGGGCCTAAAGTGGAGAAGAGGAAGGGGCTGCCAGGGCAGGCCGCGCGCCCCCTCTCCCCTAGTCCGAATTGGACAAGGAGGGAGGGGCGGCGCCCCGCCTTTCCTCCTCTCCTTCCACCTCTCCTACTTGGACAAGGAAAGGGAGGGGAGTCCTACTCCCGGTAGGAGTAGGACTCCTCCTGCGCGCCTCCTATAGGGTCGGCCGCACCCCCCCTTGGATCCTTTATATACGGAGGCAAGGGGGCACCCTAGGACACATAAGTTGATCCTCGTGATCGTTCCTTAGCCGTGTGCGGTGCCCCCTTCCACCATATTCCACCTCGGTCATATCATTGTAGTGCTTAGGCGAAGCCCTGCGTCGGTAGAACATCATCATCGTCACCACGCCGTTGTGCTGACGGAACTCATCCCCGAAGCTTTGCTGGATCGGAGCCCGGGGAGCGTCATCGAGCTGTACGTGTGCTAAGAACTTGGAGGTACCGGAGTAACGGTGCTTGGATCGGTCAGATCGGGAAGACGTACGACTACTTCCTCTACGTTGCGTCAATGCTTCCGCTTCGGTCTACGAGGGTACGTAGACAACACTCTCCCCTCTCGTTGCTATGCATCACCATGATCTTGCGTGTGCGTAGGATTTTTTTTGAAATTACTACGTTCCCGAACAGTGGCATCCGAGCCTAGCTTTTATGGTTTGATGTTATATGCACGAGTAGAACACAAGTGAGTTGTGGGCGATATAAGTCATACTGCCTACCAGCATGTCATACTTTGGTTCGGCGGTATTGTTGGATGAAGCGGCCCGGACCGACTTTACGCGTACGCTTACACGAGACCGGTTCTCCCGACGTGCTTTGCACAAAGGTGGCTTGCGGGTGACTGTTTCTCCAACTTTAGTTGAACCGAGTGTGGCTACGCCCGGTCCTTGCGAAGGTTAAAACGGCATCAACTTGACAAACTATCGTTGTGGTTTTGATGCGTAGGTGAGATTGGTTCTTGCTTAAGCCCGTAGTAGCCACGTAAAACTTGCAACAACAAAGTAGAGGACGTCTAACTTGTTTTTGCAGGGCATGTTGTGATGTGATATGGTCAAGACATGATGCTAAATTTTATTGTATGAGATGATCATGTTTTGTAACCAAGTTATCGGCAACTGGCAGGAGCCATATGGTTGTCGCTTTATTGTATGCAATGCAATCGCGATGTAATGCTTTACTTTATCACTAAGCGGTAGCGATAGTCGTGGAAGCATAAGATTGGCGAGACGACAACGATGCTACGATGGAGATCAAGGTGTCGCGCCGGTGACGATGGTGATCATGACGGTGCTTCGGAGATGGAGATCACAGACACAAGATGATGATGGCCATATCATATCACTTATATTGATTGCATGTGATGTTTATCTTTTATGCATCTTATCTTGCGTTGATTGACGGTAGCATTATAAGATGATCTCTCACTAATTATCAAGAAGTGTTCTCCCTGAGTATGCACCGTTGCGAAAGTTCTTCGTGCTGAGACACCACGTGATGATCGGGTGTGATAGGCTCAACATTCAAATACAACGGGTGCAAAACAGTTGCACACGCGGAATACTCAGGTTATACTTGACGAGCCAAGCATATACAGATATGGCCTCGGAACATGGAGACCGAAAGGTCGAGCGTGAATCATATAGTAGATATGATCAACATAGTGATGTTCACCAATGAAACTACTCCATCTCACGTGATGATCGGACATAGTTTAGTTGATTTGGATCACGTGATCACTTAGAGGATTAGAGGGATGTCTATCTAAGTGGGAGTTCTTTAAGTAATTTGATTAATTGAACTTAAATTTATCATGAACTTAGTACCTAATAGTATCTTGCTTATGTATGTTTGATTGTAGATAGATGGCCCGTGCTGTTGTTCCGTTGAATTTTAATGCATTCCTTGAGAAAGCAAAGTTGAAAGATGATGGTAGCAATTACACGGACTGGGTCCGTAACTTGAGGATTATCCTCATTGTTGCACAGAAGAATTATGTCCTGGAAGCACCGCTGGGTGCCAGGCCTGCTGCTGGAGCAACACCAGATGTTATGACCGTCTGGCAGAGCAAAGCTGATGACTACTCGATAGTTCAGTGTGCCATGCTTTACGGCTTAGAATCGGGACTTCAATGACGTTTTGAACGTCATGGAGCATATGAGATGTTCCAGGAGTTGAAGTTAATATTTCAAGCAAATGCCCGGATTGAGAGATATGAAGTCTCCAATAAGTTCTATAGCTGCAAGATGGAGGAGAACAGTTCTGTCAGTGAGCATATACTCAAAATGTCTGGGTATAATAATCACTTGATTCGGATGGGAGTTAATCTTCCAGATGATTGGGTCATTGACAGAATTCTCCAATCACCGCCACCAAGCTACAAGAGCTTCGTGATGAACTATAATATGCAAGGGATGAACAAGACTATTCCCGAGCTCTTCACGATGCTGAAAGCTGCGGAGGTAGAAATCAAAAAGGAGCATCAAGTGCTGATGGTCAACAAGACCACTAGTTTCAAGAAAAAGGGCAAAGGGAAGAAGAAGGGGAACTTAAAGAAGAACGGCAAGCAAGTTGCTGCTCAAGAGAAGAAACCCAAGTCTGGACCTAAGCCTGAAACTGAGTGCTTCTACTACAAGCAGACTGGTCACTGGAAGCGGAACTGCCCCAAGTATTTGGTGGATAAGAAGGATGGCAAGGTGAACAAAGGTATATGTGATATACATGTTATTGATGTGTACCTCACTAATGCTCGTAGTAGCACCTGGGTATTTGATACTGGTTCTGTTGCTAATATTTGCAACTCGAAACAGGGACTACGGATTAAGCGAAGATTGGCTAAGAACGAGGTGACGATGCGCGTGGGAAACGGTTCCAAAGTCGATCTGATCGCGGTCGGCACGCTACCTCTACATCTACCTTCGGGATTAGTATGAGACCTAAATAATTGTTATTTGGTGCTAGCGTTGAGCATGAACATTATATCTAGATCTTGTTTAATGCGAGACGGTTATTCATTTAAATCAGAGAATAATGGTTGTTCTATTTATATGAGTAATATCTTTTATGGTCATGCACCCTTGAAGAGTGGTCTATTCTTGTTGAATCTCGATAGTAGTGATACACATATTCATAATGTTGAAGCCAAAAGATGCAGAGTTGATAATGATAGTGCAACTTATTTGTGGCACTGCCGTTTAGGTCATATCGGTGTAAAGCGCATGAAGAAACTCCATACTGATGGACTTTTGGAACCACTTGATTATGAATCACTTGGTACGTGCGAACCGTGCCTCATGGGCAAGATGACTAAAACACCGTTCTTCGGTACTATGGAGAGAGCAACAGATTTGTTGGAAATCATACATACAGATGTATGTGGTCCGATGAATATTGAGGCTCGTGGCGGATATCGTTATTTTCTCACCTTCACAGATGACTTAAGTAGATATGGGTATATCTACTTAATGAAACATAAGTCTGAAACATTTGAAAAGTTCAAAGAATTTCAGAGTGAAGTTGAAAATCATCGTAACAAGAAGATAAAGTTTCTATGATCTGATCATGGAGGAGAATATTTGAGTTACGAGTTTGGTGTACATTTGAAAAATTGTGGAATAGTTTCGCAACTCACGCCACCCGGAACACCACAGCGTAATGGTGTGTCCGAACGTCGTAATCGTACTTTACTATATATGGTACGATCTATGATGTCTCTTACTGATTTACCGCTATCGTTTTGGGGATACGCTCTAGAGACGGCCGCATTCATGTTAAATAGGGCACCATCAAAATCCGTTGAGACGACGCCTTATGAACTGTGGTTTGGCCAGAAACCAAAGTTGTCGTTTCTGAAAGTTTGGGGCTGCGATGCTTATGTGAAAAAGCTTCAACCTGATAAGTTCGAACCCAAATCGGAGAAATGTGTCTTCATAGGATATCCAAAGGAAACTATTGGATACACCTTCTATCACAGATCCGAAGGCAAGACTTTTGTTGCTAAATTCGGAAACTTTCTGGAGAAGGAGTTTCTCTCAAAATAAGTGAGTGGGAGGAAAGTAGAACTTGACAAGGTAACTGTACCTGCTCCCTTATTGGAAAGTAGTGCGTCACAGAAAATTGTTTCAGTGACACCTACACCAGTTAGTGAGGAAGCTAATGATGATGATCACGAAACTTCAGAACAAGATACTACTGAACCTCGTAGATCAACCAGAATGAGATCCACGCCAGAGTGGTACGGTAATCCTGTTCTGGAAGTCATGCTACTAGATCATGATGAACCTACGAACTATGAAGAAGCGATGGTGAGCCCAGATTCCGCAAAATGGCTTGAAGCCATGAAATCTGAGATGGGATCCATGTATGAGAACAAAGTATGGACTTTGGTTGACTTGCCCGTTGATCGGCAAGCAATTGAGAATAAATGGATCTTCAAGAAGAAGACTGACGCTAACGGTAATATTACTGTCTACAAAGCTCGACTTGTCGCAAAAGGTTTTCGACAAGTTCAAGGGGTTGACTACGATGAGACCTTCTCACCCGTAGCGATGCTCAAGTCTGTCCGAATCATGTTAGCAATTGCCGCATTTTATGATTATGAAATATGGCAGATGGATGTCAAAACTGCATTCCTGAATGGATTTCTGGAAGAAGAGTTGTATATGATGCAACCGGAAGGTTTTGTCGATCCAAAGGGAGCTAACAAAGTGTGCAAGCTCCAACGATCCATTTATGGACTGGTGCAAGCCTCTCGGAGTTGGAATAAACGCTTTGATAGTGTGATCAAAGCATTTGGTTTTATACAGACTTTCGGAGAAGCCTGTATTTACAAGAAAGTGAGTGGGAGCTCTGTAGCATTTCTGATATTATATGTGGATGACATATTACTGATTGGAAATGATATAGAATTTCTGGATAGCATAAAGGGATACTTGAATAAGAGTTTTTCAATGAAAGACCTCGGTGAAGCTGCTTACATATTAGGCATAAAGATCTATAGAGATAGATCAAGACGCTTAAATGGACTTTCACAAAGCACATACCTTGACAAGATTTTGAAAAAGTCAAAATGGATCAAGCAAAGAAAGGGTTCTTGCCTGTGTTACAAGGTGTGAAGTTGAGTCAGACTCAATGCCCGACCACTGCAGAAGATAGAGAGAAAATGAAAGATGTTCCCTATGCTTCAGCCATAGGCTCTATCATGTATGCAATGCTGTGTAGCAGACCTGATGTGTGCCTTGCTATAAACTTAGCAAGGAGGTACCAAAGTAATCCAGGAGTGGATCACTGGACAACGGTCAAGAACATCCTGAAATACCTGAAAAGGACTAAGGATATGTTTCTCGTATATGGAGGTGACAAAGAGCTCATCGTAAAAGGTTACGTTGATGCAAGCTTTGACACTGATCCGGACGATTCTAAATCGCAAACCGGATACGTGTTTACATTAAACGGTGGAGCTGTCAGTTGGTGCAGTTCTAAACAAAGCGTCGTAGCGGGATCTACATGTGAAGCGGAGTACATAGCTGCTTCGGAAGCAGCAAATGAAGGAGTCTGGATGAAGGAGCTCATATCTGATCTAGGTGTCATACCTAATGCATCGGGTCCAATGAAAATCTTTTGTGACAATACTGGTGCAATTGCCTTGGCAAAGGAATCCAGATTTCATAGGAGAACCAAGCACATCAAGAGACGCTTCAATTCCATCCGGGATCTAGTCCAGGTGGGAGACATAGAGATTTGCAAGATACATACGGATCTGGATGTGGCAGACCCGTTGACTAAGCCTCTTACACGAGCAAAACATGATCAACACCAAGACTCCATGGGTGTTAGAATCATTACTGTGTAATCTAGATTATTGACTCTAGTGCAAGTGGGAGACTGAAGGAAATATGCCCTAGAGGCAATAATAAAGTTATTATTTATTTCCTTATATCATGATAAATGTTTATTATTCATGCTAGAATTGTATTAACCGGAAATATAATACATGTGTGAATACATAGACAAACTGAGTGTCAATAGTATGCCTCTACTTGACTAGCTCGTTAATCAAAGATGTTTATGTTTCCTAACCATGAACAAAGAGTTGTTATTTGATTAACGGGATCACATCATTAGGTGAATGATCTGATTGACATGACCCATTCCATTAGCTTAGCACCCCATCGTTTAGTATGTTGCTATTGCTTTCTTCATGACTTATACATGTTCCTATGACTATGAGATTATGCAACTCCCGTTTGCCGGAGGAACACTTTGTAAATGGGTGATTATAAAGGTGCTCTACAGGTGTCTCCAAAGGTAGATGTTGGGTTGGCTTATTTCGAGAATAGGATTTGTCACTCCGATTGTCAGAGAGGTATCTCTGGGTCCTCTCGGTAATACACATCACATAAGCCTTGCAAGCATTGCAACTAATGAGTTAGTTGCGAGATGATGTATTACGTAACGAGTAAAGAGACTTGACGGTAACGAGATTGAACTAGGTATTGGATACCGACGATCAAATCTCGGGCAAGTAACATACCGATGACAAAGGGAACAACGTATGTTGTTATGCGATCTGACCGATAAAGATCTTCGTAGAATATGTAGGAGCCAATATGGGCATCCAGGTCCCGCTGTTGGTTATTGACCGGAGATTTGTCTCAGTCATGTCTACATTGTTCTTGAACCGTAGGGTCCGCACGCTTAACGTTATGATGACAATTATTATGAGTTTATGCATTTTGATGTACCGAAGTTAGTTTGGAGTCCCGGATGTGATCACGGACATGACGAGGAGTCTCGAAATGGTCGAGACATAAAGATTGATATATTGGATGACTATATTCGGACACCGGAAGCGTTTCGGGGAAGTTTCGGATAAAACCGGAGCACCGGGGGGTTACCGGAAGCCCCTGGGGGGTTAATGGGCCTCATGGGCCTAAAGTGGAGAAGAGGAAGGGGCTGCCAGGGCAGGCCGCGCGCCCCCTCTCCCCCTAGTCCGAATTGGACAAGGAGGGAGGGGCGGCGCCCCCCCTTTCCTCCTCTCCTTCCACCTCTCCTACTTGGACAAGGAAAGGGAGGGGAGTCCTACTCCCGGTAGGAGTAGGACTCCTCCTGCGCGCCTCCGATAGGGCCGGCCGCACCCCCCTTGGATCCTTTATATACGGAGGCAAGGGGGCACCCTAGGACACACAAGTTGGTCCTCGTGATCGTTCCTTAGCCGTGTGCGGTGCCCCCTTCCACCATATTCCACCTCGGTCATATCGTTGTAGTGCTTAGGCGAAGCCCTGCGTCGGTAGAACATCATCATCATCACCACGCCGTTGTGCTGACGGAACTCATCCCCGAAGCTTTGCTGGATCAGAGCCCGGGGAGCGTCATCGAGCTGTACGTGTGCTAAGAACTCGGTCGGATCGGGAAGACGTACGACTACTTCCTCTACGTTGCGTCAACGCTTCCGCTTCGGTCTACGAGGGTACGTAGACAACACTCTCCCCTCTCGTTGCTATGCATCACCATGATCTTGCGTGTGCGTAGGAAATTTTTTGAAATTACTACGTTCCCCAACAATCGGTCCCACTGTGACGCCTGGGTAATTAAGCTACAGTAATTCCCTGTTAATGATGACACGTCACCGCGATTACTGTTGTTAAACTCACAATGATTCAATCCTGTTCGAAATCAAAAGTCAAAAACAAGTCAAACGGTAAGGATTTTCTAATATTAAAACTAAAATGTTCATGAGGTGCCAAATAATGCATAGGTAATTATGGTGAAGAAACCATACTTTTCTATAATGCTTTAATAATCCAAAGTGATTTAAATGTTAACAAAAACAATTAAGTAATTGCGTCTTTTCAATTAATAAAACTCTAAACTAATTTATTTCGGTGTAAAACTTTTATGTCAATGGGTGGTCCTGAAACATTATTTTAGGAGTTGTTATCATATTTTACTAAACTAAAATTAAGGTGTATATAAAATAAAATGGAAAATAAAAATAATAAAATAGTAAAGAAAAACAAATCAAAACAAAAGAAAGTAAAAGGAACCCCCCTCCCTCACTAGGCTTCGGCCCAGCAGGCCACCAGGCCACCTGGCCGACCCAACCGGCCACCCACTCCCTCCTACTAACCCCCCACCCGGGGCAGACCCTAGCCCACTACCCACTACCCCCGATTCCCCTCCCCACACCCCTCTCACCTCTCCCAATCCCGATCTGGATCGGGGGCTACGACCCCGTCGCCGCTCGCTGTCTCCGGCGCTGCCCCGCCATCGCCGCTTCGGCCTCGACACCGACCACCGCCGTCCAGAGCACCCTCCTTGCTGGAGCCGCCCATTGATGCCTCATTGCGTCCCCAACGTTAACGGCGCCCTGACCACCGCACCTGACGCTGCCGAACTTCCTCGGCGGACTGCTTCCTCGTCTTCATCGTTACCGTCGCCACCGCCGCCTTGAGCACACTTTCACACACCTGCAGGGCCCAGTGAGCCACCTCCCCTCCTCTCCCCCCCGCGTCGGCGCCGCCCACCGCTAGCCCCTACACCGCACCTTGTCCCGCCGCGTGCTCACCGCTGCCTCCTCCCTGTGCCCCTCCCCTTCTGGCCTCGAGGCCACGCGCGCCGCGCTCCGGCCCGCGCACCGGCGCCCGCTCGCGCTCGCGCCTTGTTCTCGTCACGCACCGCATGTGCCCCGCCTCGTCCCTGCCACCCGCTGCCGCTCTGCACTCCCGCTGCTTGCTGAAGCTGCTGCCGCTCGAGCTACCCCCGCCGTGCGCACACAGCTCACGCGCGCGTGCCCAGACGTGGCCGCGCCCGCCCTGCTGCCGCCTCTGCTCACTCCCGCCGCCATGAGTTCGCTCCGGTCGAGCTTCGGCCTCGTCCCGCGGCCCTCGCTCACTGCTCCGGTGCCCCGCGGTCGCCCTCCCCCTGCTGGCCTGGGCGGGCGTCCATTCGGGCTGGCGCCCGTCGCCCGCACGCCCGATCCGCCAGCCGCCTTTGGCCCAATGACAAACGGGGCCCATGCCCAGAACAAAAAAATTAAATATAAAAAAAAGAGATAAAATAATAAAAATAATATATTAATTAATTAACTTAATTAATTAATTATGTTTAATTAACCTAATTAACTAGTGTTAAATTAATGAAACAATAATTAGATTAGTTAAACCCTAATTAAAATAATCAGAGTATGACATGCGGGACCCACCTGTCACATTGACCAGGTCAACTATACGGTTGACTGGTGACGTCATACGTACATCATGCTGACGTCATCCCACACTATTCTGGATAATGTTGAATTAAAATAATTAAATAAATTCTAAAAATGATTAAACCATTTAAAATTAATATAAAATAAACCGTAGCTCGGATGGAAAAACTTTGTACATGAAAGTTGTTCAGAACGACGAGACAATTCCAGATACACAACCCGTTTATCTGCTAGACATCCCTAGCATAGCAAACACGCAACTTTCCCCCTCCGGTTCATCTGTCCGAAAACGCAAAACACTGGGAATACTTTCCCGGATGTTTTCCCCCTTCGCCGGTATCACCTCTTACCGCGTTAGGGCACACCTAACACCGTTGTTTGCTTTGTCATGCATCGTTATGCATCTGTTTGCATTGTATTCATTGTTTCTTCCCCCTCTTCTCTCCGGTAGACTATGAGACCGACGCCGCTGCTGGTGCCCCGTCCGGCTACGCTGTTGACGACCCCTCCTTCTTGCCAGAGCAACCAGGCAAGCCACCCCCCTTGATCACCAGATATCGCCTATTCTTCTCTATACTGCTTACATTAGAGTAGTGTAGCATGTTACTGCTTTCCGTTAATCCTATTCTGCTGCATAGCCTGTCTTTGCCACTAATATTGTTACCTTTACCTGCAATCCTAAATGCTTAGCATAGGATGCTAGTTTTCCATTAGTGGCCCTACTTTCTTGTCCGTCTGCTATGCTATACTATCGGGCCGTGATCACTCGGGAGATGATCACGGGTATATACTATATACTTTATACATGATACATGTGGTGACTAAAGTCAGGTCGGCTCGTGGAGCACCCGCGAGTGATTCACGGATTGGGGGCTGAAAGGACCTTTGTCCCGACGGCCCTCTATGTGGATCTTTGTGGCAGAGCGACAGGGCAGGTTGAGACCACCTAGGAGAGAGGTGGGCCTGGCCCTGGTCGGTGTCCGCGGTTACATCAATTAACACGCTTAACGGGATCTTGGTATTTGATCTGAGTCTGGCCATTTGGTCTATACGCACTAACCAGCTACGTGGGAAATATATGGACACTGGACGTCGCGGTATCAGCCGAAGCCTTCGTGACATCACCGACTGAGCAGCGCGCGCCAGATTGGACCGTGTAACGTAACTTCCTTTGTAATGGAGGTTGCTAGGCCTGCTTTCGGCCGCCCTCACAACGTGCAGGTGTGCAATGGGCGATGGGCCCAGACCCCTGCGCCATAGTGTTTAGACCGGCGTGCTGACCTCTCTATTGTGCCTAGGTAGGGCTGCGACGTGTTGATCTTCCGAGGCCGGGCATGACCCAAAAAAGCGTGTCCAGCCAAAGGGGATCGAGTGTGTTGGGTTATGTGGTGCACCCCTGCAGGGAAGTTTATCTATTCGAATAGCCGTGTCCCTCGGTAAAAGGACGACCCAGAGTTATACCTTGACCTTATGACAACTAGAACCGGATACTTAATAAAACACACCCTTCCAAGTGCAAGACACAACCTGGTGATCGCTCTCTCACATGTCGACAAGGAGAGGATCGCCGGGTAGGGTTATGCTATGCGATGCTACTTGGTGAACTTACCATCTACTCTCTTCTACATGCTGTAAGATGGAGGTTGCCAGAAGCGTAGTCTTTGACAGGACTAGCTATCCCCCTCTTATTCTGGCATTATGCAGTTCAGTCCACTGATATTGCCTCTTTACACACATACCCATGCATATGTAGTGTAGATCCTTGCTTGCGAGTACTTTGGATGAGTACTCACGGTTGCTTTGCTCCCCCTTTTCCCTCTTTCCTTTCTTTCTGGTTGTCGCAACCAGATGCTGGAGCTCAAGAGCGAGACGCCACCGTCGACGACGACTCCTACTACACCGGAGGTGCCTACTACTACGTGCAAGCCGCTGACGACAACCAGGAGTAGTTTAGGAGGATCCCAGGCAGGAGGCATGCGCCTCTTTCAATCTGTATCCCAGTTTGTGCTAGCCTTCTTAAGGCATACTTGTTTAACTTATGTCTGTACTCACATATTGTTGCTTCCACTGACTCGTCTATGATCGAGCATTTGTATTCGATCCCTCGAGGCCCCTGGCTTGTATTATGATGCTTGTATGACTTATTTTATTTTTAGAGTTGTGTTGTGATATCTTCCCGTGAGTCCCTGATCTTGATCGTACATGTTTGCGTGTATGATTAGTGTACGATTGAATCAGGGGCATCACAAGTTGGTATCAGAGCTGACTGCCTGTAGGAATCCCCCTTTCCAACTCCTTGGCCGAAGTCGAGTCTAGTCATTGTAAAACTTTTACTAATATGGCTGTGTGGCTTACCTGCCCATGTCGCCATTGGGTGGTATTAGGATCTTTTTATTCCTGGTCTATACTCTGGGACTCCGATCTCTCTTCTATTCGGGTTAAATAATTTTTTACTAAATATAACATTAGGATCTCATGATCACTTCCACCCAGAGAGCACCTTATTACCGATGATCGCCTGTTTCACTAGAAGATTTTGAAGATACTCTCCGATATTCTGTCAAGACTTTGTGCCCACCACTTTTGCTATTCCCGACCACTGATAAATCCTTATGGATATATGATTACACTTTTTTTATACCTTCGTTCCCAGTTGCCCCTGTTATTACTTGATACCATGAAAAATTCTTCGATATTCCGAGAATCCTTTGTGCCCACCGCTTCGCAGCTCTTTTTTGCATTAATACCCCTACGGATAATTCCTCGCACTTATCGAGTATCCATCCATCCCAGTTGATTCATGTATTTCACAAAGGTCTTCGAAATATTATTTGACCTTCCAAAAAATCCTCAGCAGCTTATTGCTCTTGCAATTATTTCTTGCTTGCATTATGGTTAATCCCATAAGTATAGTAATCATATTGGCATCCTTTGTCACTATCAATTTTTGAGTCCATTGATTCAATACGTTGCGAATGTTCACCATCATCAGTCGAATCCTAGGATTATCCTTCCGGCTCAGGCGTCATTTGGATATGAGCGGTTCTTGACCAATCAATGCCTTGATCGGTTGTGCTTCTAAGTCTATTGAACTTATTCAGTTTCGATGAGAACGATTGCTTCTGATCCCTTGATTTGGAAATCTTAATTACTTTGCCTTTGAGCTTTGATTTAGTCAGTTGTTTCTATAATAAAATGCCTTTGCATTGTTTCTTCCATTGGTGGTGTGCAAATGCTCACATCAACTCCATTATGGACCGTCAGATCCTTTGTTGAATTTTCATCCGACAGTGCCCCTGGTATACAAAAACGTCAAGAAGTTCTTTCCCTGGTACATAATGCCATTGGTAAATTCTATTATGTGATTGGCCAACCATGTCTACTTTTGAGCTGGTGATATTTACTATTGAAGCTTGTGGTATATGTTTCCACGATGCCCCGATGGGTTGAACCTACGCCTTCCTTAATATGTGTGACTCGAAAGCTTTCACGAGTCATACTCTTCTGGTATTTTGCTAGATAAAATTTCAACATTACAACCTCTTCAAAAATTAGAAGTGAATGAAAGGTTATGCATTGGAGAAGTGGGAGTCGACCTTGAACTATGTGTTCATGCCCATGGACACGATGTAGATCCTATCATGGAAGCTTCTTGTAATAATAGCTATTTCCTTAATATAATATCATCTGGTATCTGTGAATTGATCCTTTGCAATCGTGGCTCCGACCATGATTGATCTCCTTTGATTCCATTCCTCAGACAAGGTGAAGTATTTGTCTTCTGCGGATCAATACCCCAGTCCAACCTCTACTTTGATCTGTCTTCGAGTATTACCCCTTGGTATCTCGAGATTATCTTGGAACGGCATAACTTCTTATGAGTTCTTCATCAAGTACTACATTCTCACTGATTATAGTTTTTCATGGGCTCTGAGTTATTAAACACTCAAAGACACCGATAACTGAACCGAGTCTGCACTACGGTTCAACAACTCTTGATAATCTTCTTTAAATATGAGTTTGTACCCGATCACGCCATTCCTAGCCTGATTGGCTATATCATTATTGTGCTAAATTTTAACTGTGCTACCGGGTCCTTCTTCCCGGAGCACAAATTTCGACGATGAGCTAATCTTACAATCGATCTTCCTCGTCATATCATTTGTCTTTGAATAGCAAGCTTGATTTCGAGTTTGTGTCGTACCCATGGTTCCAATAACTTTTTGCTTCATCATTCCGTTGACTTGATGTCATCGCCGATCAGTTACATCTTCTTGAAACCTCTTGAAAAATGTGTCGTGATCATCATCAACATTCTGAGGTCTTCCAAGATATCTATCAAATTCTTGATGAGAAATAGCATCCTTTGCCCTTGATGATTTTGGTTATCATCCACAACATTATTGCATTCCCTCCAACACAAAACTTGTTCCTGTTTTGTGTTGTACCTTGAGTTCCTTGCTATCCAACTTATGTTATGTTCTACTGCGGAGTATTACCATCTTTTATGTCAAGAATGTTGTGAGGATTGCTCCACCTCTTAAGAATTCTTGCTATAATGATACTTCTCACCATCACCATTCTTTCTTGGTCCTCGTGTTGATTCCAACCGGGGTACCCACAAGTGAAAGGTGTTGTTTGGATTTTGCACTTCTAGCAACCCTATTGCTTTGAAGTTAATAATCGATAATTCATTCTTAGCCTATCGGTTGCTAAACCACCATTCTAACGTTGATCATGCTACTATAAGCCCACATTTCGGGTGCACCTTTTCAACCAATGTTTAATTGTGTATGTTTTCCTCGAGCATACGCCATTATATCATTTGATCTGACTAATGTTATCTCCTTGTTCGCATAGTTGTGGAAATCCATCATTTTGGAAATCTTGAGGAATTGTCGCTGAGACCATCAGCCACCTCCTCGTCCCCTCCTTGGTTAAATGATGAACTCTTGTTTTGGAACTCGCTTCCATAGTTCATTTCTCGAGAATCTTAAAATGACATCTCATCAATTTGTGTTGCACCTTTTCTTCTCAGGCATCCTGAGTTGGAGGTATTCTGACACCAATCATATCTGAATCTCGGTCGGATATGATGGTTGGAACATATTTCCAAGAGTTATATCATTGGTCTTTATATGAACCGGTATGGTGATGTCATGCCTAGCACACCTGGCCGGCGGACCTATCATTATAGTTCGCTTTTTAGCAAGGTTAACCATTCTTCCATGAGGAAATTGTAAGACTTATTCTATGAGTTGTTCCTGATGGATCCCTTGTGTATCCAAAATCTGACCTTTTCTTGAAGACCATGTCAATGCTATCTTGAAGCATGTCTATGGTATTCTGATTTTCAACAAGAACATTTGAAGCCCAATGCTAAATGTTTCCTGCTCATTTATCCAAACACCGTTGTATGGGTAATGTCATGAAATTTCTCTCCCCTTACCTAAATGATTTTCTGCTTTCTATCTTGTCATGGATACCATGCTCTACTTGTCCTTGGGAAGGATATACCCTTGAAATATGTGTTTAAACACATTTTCCTTTCCATTGTTCTGTTTAATCTGATAAGAATATTTTCCTTTCTGTTCTTTGGTTTAACCTTTCTTGTGATCTATATGATCTAAGCAGTAATAATTCACTGCTTATGTAAACACCTCGGTGTACAACTCTGTCAGTGAGACCCTGTTTCTACTGTTGATGACTTTCCGGTAACCGCCGATGGACGAGAATTCTACCTATTGGTCCGCCTCGTTCAACGAGTAGGAAAATGGTTCTCTTCATCCCTCGCCCTTGGTACCGATGTTGTTGCCGACATAACCGACAGACTATCCTCTGACATGCCTTGCTTACATGATCGTGCAAGATGTCACCACCCTTCCAACTTTTAACCCACATGGTGGGCCCATAACCCACAGGTCCCAGGATCGAAACCTGACTCTCCGGTACATCCTGTTTCCAAAGTTAATCCTCGCGCTTGGCTTCATATGCAATTCGTGAGCCACATTGCTAGTGATCTATTCTGGTATCAGATGCAATACTTATTCACGTTGCCCTGAGACCCTTTCACCTTCTGACTAGGCATTGAACGATTGCCTGGCTGCTAGAAAATTTCTTATTGTACCTTCGTACTTTACTCTCGATGTGTTTTATTTGTTTAACTCGAGAGGTACTCATATGCTCAATCATGGGTTAATCCCAAATTATTACCCTTATAGCATTCTGTCGTTGCCGAGCTACCCCGTTACCTATTCATAAGTACGATGGAGTTCCCGAAGAAAGGATGCCGTCTTCATCATGATGACCGGAAGAAGAGTAAATAAGACGTCAATGTAATGGATCGACCTGTTCGAGAAGAGCAACCAAGACCGCGAAGATCTGTTAGATTTTTCGTAACCCAATCCCTTCCCCCTTACTCCCCTCCTAAATCTCGGGACGAGATTTCTTGTAGTGGAGGAGAGTTGTGACGTCTGGGTAATTAAGCTACAATAATTCCCTGTTAATGATGACACGTCACCGCGATTACTGTTGTTAAACTCACAATGATTCAATCCCGTTTGAAATCAAAATTCAAAAACAAGTCAAACGGTAAGGATTTTCAAATATTAAAACTAAAATGTTCGGGAGGTGCCAAATAATGCATAGGTAATTATGGTGAAGAAATCATACATTTCTATAATGCTTTAATACTCCAAAGTGATTTAAATGGTAACAAAAACAATTAAGTAATTGCATCTTTTCAATTAATAAAACTCTAAACTAATTTATTTCGGGGTAAAACTTTTATGTCAGTGGGTGGTCCTCAAACATTATTTTAGGAGTTGTTATCATATTTTACTAAACTAAAATTAAGGTGTATCTAAAGTAAAACAGGAAATAAAAATAATAAAAAAGTAAAGAAAAAACAAATCAAAAACAAAAGAAAGTAAAAGGAACCCCACTCCCACACTAGGCTTCGGCCCAGCAGGACACCAGGCCGCCTGACCGGCCCAACTGGCCACCCACTCCCTCCTACTAACCCCCACCCGGGGCAAACCCTAGCCCACTACCCACTACCCCCGATTCCCCTCCCCATGCCCCTCTCGCCTCTCCCGATCTGGATCGGGGGCTAAGACCCCATCGCCGCTCGCTGTCTCCGGCGCTGCCCCGCCATTGCCGCTTCGGCCTCGACACTGACCACCGCCGTCCGGAGCACCCCCCTTGTTGGAGCCGCCCATTGATGCCTCATCGCGTCCCCGACGTTAACGGCGCCCTGACCACCGCACCTGACGCTGCCGAATTTCCTCGCCGGACTGCTTCCTCGTCTTCATCGTCACCATCGCCACCACCGCCTCGAGCACACTTTCGCACACCTGTAGGGCCAAGTGAGCCACCTCCCTTCCTCTCTCCCCCGTTGGCGCTGCCCACTGCTAGCCCCTACACCACACCTTACCCTGCCGCGTGCTCGCCGCCGCCTCCTCCCTGTGCCCCTCCCCTTCTGGCCTCGGAGCCGCGCGCGCCGTGTCCGACCCGCGCACCGGCGCCCGCTCGCGCCCGCGCCTTGTTCTCGTCGCGCGCCGCGTGTGCCCCGCCTCGTCCCTGCCGCCCGCTGCTGCTCTGCACTCCCGCTGCTTGCTGAAGCTTCTGCCGCTCGAGCTGCCCCCCTGTGCGCACACAGCTCTCGCGCGCGCCCCTGACGTGGCCGCGCCCGCCCTCCTGCCGCCTCTGCTCACTCCCGCCGCCATGAGCTCGCTCCGGTCGAGCTCCGGCCTCGTCCCACGGCCCCCGCTCGCTGCTCCGGCGCCCTGCGGTCGCTGTCCCCCTGCTGGCCTGGGCGGGCACCCATTCGGGCTGGCGCCCGTCGCCCGCACGCCCGATCCGCCAGCCCCCTTTGGCCCAATGACAAACAGGGCCCACGCCCAGAACAAAAAAATTAAATATATAAAAAAGAGATAAAATAATAATAAAAATAAAAATAATATATTAATTAATTAATTATGTTTAATTAACCTAATTAACTAGTGTTAAATTAATGAAACAATAATTAGATTAGTTAAACCCTAATTAGAATAATCAGAGTATGACATGCGGGACCCAATTGTCAGATTGACCAGGTCAACTATATGGTTGACTACTGACATCATACGTACGTCATGCTGATGTCATCCCATACTGTTCTGGATAATGTTGAACTAAAATAATTAAATAAATTCTAAAAATGATTAAATCTTTTAAAATTAATATAAAATAAACCGTAGCTCAGATGGGAAAACTTTGTACATGGAAGTTGCTCAGAACGACGAGACGATACCGAATACGCAGCCCGTTCATCCGCTACACATTCCTAGCATAGCAAACACGCAACTTCCCCCTCCGGTTCATCTGTCCGAAAATGCGAAACACCGGGAATACTTTCCCTGATGTTTTCCCCCTTCGCGGGTATCACCTCTTACCGCGTTAGGGCACACCTAACACCGCTGTTTGCTTTGTGATGCATCGTTATGCATCTGTTTGCATTGTATTTATTTTTTCTTCCCCCTCTTCTCTCCAGTAGACTATGAGACCGACTCCGCTGCTGGTGCCCCGTCCGACTACGCTGTTGACGACCCCTCCTTCTTGCTAGAGCAACCAGGCAAGCCCCCCCTGATCACCAGATATCGCCTATTCTTCTATGTACTGCTTGCATTAGAGTAGTGTAGCATGTTACTATTTTCCGTTAATCATATTCTGCTGCATAGCCTGTCTTTGCCACACTGTTGTTACCTTTACCTGCAATCCTAAATGCTTAGTATAGGATGCTAGTTTTGCATTAGTGGCCCTACCTTCTTGTCCGTCTGCTATGCTATACTATCAGGCCGTGATCACTCAGGAGATGATCACGAGTATATACTATATACTTTATACATGATACATGTGGTGACTAAAGTCGGGTCGGCTTGTGGAGCACCCGCGAGTGATTCACGGATTGGGGGCTGAAAGGACCTTTGTCCTGACGACCCTCTGTGCGGATCTTTGTGGCAGAGCGACAGGGCAGGTTGAGACCGCCCAGGAGAGAGGTGGGCCTGGCCCTGGTCGGTGTCCGCGGTTACATCAATTAACACGCTTAACAAGATCTTGGTATTTGATCTGAGTCTGGCCATTTGGTCTATACGCACTAACCAACTACGTGGCAAAGATATGGGCACTCAACGTCGTGGTATCAACCGAAGCCTTCGTGACACTAGCGACTAAGCGGCGTGCGCCAGATTGGACCGCGTAACGTAACTTCCTTTGTAATGTAGGTTGCTAGGTCTGCTTCTGGCCGCCCTCGCAACATGCAGGTGTGCAATGGGCGATGGGCCCAGACCCCTGCGCTATAGGGTTTAGACATGCGTGCTGACCTCTCTGTTGTGCCTAGGTAGGGCTGCGACGTGATGATCTTCCGAGGCCGGACATGACCAAGAAAAGTGTGTCCGGCCAAAGGGGATCGAGCTTTTGGGTTATGTGGTGCACCCTTGCAGGGAAGTTTATCTATTCGAATAGCCGTGTCCCTCAGTAAAAGGATGACCTAGAGTTGTACCTTGACCTTATGATAATTAGAACCGGATACTTAATAAAACACACCCTTCCAAGTGCCAGATACAACCCGGTGATCGCTCTCTCACAGGTCGACGAGGAGAGGATCGTCGGGTAGGGTTATGCTATGCGATGCTACTTGGTGAACTTACCATCTACTCTCTCTACATGCTGTAAGATGGAGGTTGCCAGAAGCGTAATCTTCGACAGGACTAGCTATCCCCCTCTTATTCTGGCATTCTGGAATTCAGTCCACTGATATTGCCTCTTTACACACATACCCATGCATATGTAGTGTAGATCCTTGCTTGCGAGTACTTTGGATGAGTACTCATGGTTGCTTTGTGTTACACACTCGTTGCGACTATATCTCCCACGTGTCGAGGCACGACTTAGAGGCATAATCGCATTGAAGGCATATGTCGCAAGTCAGGCAATCATCACAAACATCCCATGTAATATAGATAATAAAAGGGATAACATAGTTGGCTTACACTCGCCACATCCATCGAGTACATAAATAACATACATCAACCAAACACTCATGGCCCGACTACGGTGCCAAAATGAAAGATAACCCAACATGCGACATGGTCCCGTTCACCCCCAACAGGGCACCACTACTGATCATCAGGAAAGGAAACATACTAACGTTGAGAGTCCTCGTCGAACTCCCACTTGAGCTCGAGCGCGTCACCTGGAGCGGAATCATCAGGCCCTGCATCTGGTGTAATAGTAATCTGTGAGCCACAGGGACTCAGCAATCTCGCACCCTCGCGATCAAGACTATTTAAGCTTATAGGTATGACAAGGTAAAAATATATGTGGAGCTGCAGCAAGCGACTAGCATATATGGTGGCTAACTTATTCGCAAAAGAGAGCGAGAAGAGGAGGCAAAGCGCGAGCGAGAAACTAGAGGACAACCTGCGCAAACATTACCCCAACACCGTGTCCACTTCCCGGACTCCACCGAGAAGAGGCCATCACGGCAACACACTCGGTTGATTCATTTTAATTAAGTTAAGGTTCAAGTTATCTACAACCGGACATTAACAAATTCCCATCTGCCGATAACCGCGGGCACGTCTTTTGAAAGTTCAAATCCCTGCAGGGGAGTCCCAACTTAGCCCATGGCAAGCTCTCACGGTCAACGAAGGAATAGACCTCCTCCCGAGATGTTCCGATCAGACTCGGTATCTCGGTTCTTCAAGACACTTCGACAGGTTAAAACAAGACCAGCAACACCGCCCGAATGTGCCGACAAATCCCGATAGGAGCTGCACATATCTCTTTCTCAGGGCACACTCAGATTGTCCTAGGTACGGGTAGGCCAGCCCAGAGTTGCCCCTGGTGGCCACCGGCAGCTGACAGGTGGACCAACACTCAGAGGAGCACTGGCCCGGGCGGGTTTAAATAAGATGACCCTCGGGCTCCGGAAACCCAAGGGAAAAGAGGCTAGGTGGCAAATGGTAAAACCAAGGTTGGGCATTGCTGGAAAATCTTTAATCAAGGCGAACTATCAAGGGGTTCCCATTATAACCCAACCACGTAAGGAACGCAAAATCCGGGAACATAACACCGATATGACGGAAACTAGGGCGGCAAGAGTGGAACAAAACACTAGGCGAGAGGCCGAGCCTTCCACCCTTTACCAAGTATATAGATGCATTAAGATAACATGGCAATGTAATGATATCCCAACAAGTAAATAAATGTTCCAACAAGGAACGGTCTCCGATCTTCACCTGCAACTAGCAACGCTATAAGAGGGGCTGAGCAAAGCGGTAACATAGACAATCAACAGTTTGCTAGGACATGGTGGGTTAGAGGTTTGGCATGGCAATTTGGGAGGCTTAAAGCAAATGGTAGGCATCGTAGAATTGGCGTAGCAAAAGAGCGAGCAAACTGGCATAGCAAAGATAGTAGTGATTTCGAGGGTATGATCATCTTGCCTGCAAAGTTGTCAGAGTTGACTGGATCCTCGAAAGCAAACTCAACGGGCTCCTCGTTAGCGAACTTGTCCCCCGGCTCTACCCAAACAAGACAAACAAGCAACAAGGACACAATCAACCACGTGCAAGGATCAAACAATATGATGCAATGATGATATGCTATGCGGGATGCGATGCGGGATGCATATGCAAGATGTGACAAGTAATGCATGAACCTGGCCTCAACTTGGGAATCCAAGTGTGCCACTGGAAAGATGAGATGAATTTGCTTGAAAATGATATAAAGAACGCCGGAATCGGAGTTACGGTTTGGAAATGGCAAGCGATTCAAATATAACATCGGTCTGCCATTTACAGCAAGTAGCCATCTAAATGCAATGAGATGAACATGCTACAGCACCCAAACATGGCAAAAAATACATGGCAGAGATGCATTCAAGATGCTTAACAAAAGTCTAGCACTGAGCTACGGCCAATTCATCCATTAACAGGTTCAAACAAGCATGGCAAAAATGCATATGGTAAACAGATCTTAGACTTAGTGAAATTAACACTTGTCTGGAATTTCAGATCAGGTAGCACTCTTCGGAGCAACAAATCTACATGCTACAGGACCTGAACATGGCAAAGTAAAACATGGCATGGAGCTACTCAAGAAGCTTAACCAAAGTCCCTTAGTGACCTTGAGCCAAAAGGGATCATAAAACACAATTGCAAGCATGTGAACATAGCAAAACATAATTAGTTTTCAGACTTAGTGAAAAAACTGGCACATGCTGAAACATAACTCAAGTAGGCATGTTTACGAGCTCGATGCACTCACTACGGTGCAAGTCATGAAAAGATAAGCATACATCTATCAAGAACACACAAAATGCAAGCTAGACATGGCAAGAACAATAGCATAGCATGCACGGATCAACTACAACATCATCGGCAAAATTGCAAACAAGTTGACAGTCTGCCCAGATTCACAAAGTGGCAAAAGTAGAGCTCGATTGACTCAAGCTAGGGTGCTCCATAATTGCAAACAAAGACATGGATGGATAGAGCACTACAAGATTAATAAAACATCCTTACTGATCATCCTCAAAAGAGGCACGGATCACTAGGAAACAACATGAACATATGGCATCATGAGATAAACAGCTCAAGGACTTAGTGGAAATGCTAAGTCCCTGAAAACAGAGTTACCAAGTGCCTCACTTTGCAAGCTTGTGCTAGTCACCACACACATCACAAAAATACATGGGTTGCACCCCTAGAAAGATGACAAAACCCTTAACAAAACATATGTAGAGCAACATGGCATATCATGCACACAATAATCATGGCAAAAATGACAAATGTCTAAATGAAGTAGCAGATCTGACAATTATCTCAAGTAGCCTCCTTCTAACAGCATTTCGGGCATCAAGATGAACTCAAATGAAAATGATGCAATGGAATGAAATGATGTACTCTCTGAGATGAACATTTTGATATGCTATATGCCAAACACGGAGTTACGGACACGGAGATACAACACGATGAACAGGAGCACATGGATCTGGGATTTTGGGACTTAGAAGAAAAACCACCTCCCAGATCTAGGGTTTGCACGTGCCCCGAGGTTCATCGCAGGAGTCGCCGGAGTTCGCCGGCCGGAGTTGACGCGGGGCGGCCAGAAGCGACGAGGAGGACGGCGGAGGGCGGCGGGGTCGCCGGCGCTGAGGAGGACAGGCGCGGGGCGACGGTGGCCAAGGCGGCGAGCGCCGGCACGGGGCGACGAAGAACGGCGGCGGGGCAGCGAGCTCGGCCTTGGCGCGCGGCGGCCGGAGTGGCGGATCCGTGGTGGAGGCGGCGGAGCGCGGCGCCGGCTCGGAAGGAGAATGGCGGCGGGCGGCGGATGGCGGCTACGGGCCGCGGGGGCCGGCGGTGGGCCTGGCGGGCCCGCGTGGGTGGCGGCGCGGCGATGTGGGCACGCTGCCACGTGGCGGTGCGGGATTATCCCGGGTGGGGCGGCGGACGTGTCCGGCCGGGGACGGACGTGTCCGGTCGGCGCGAGGTGGATTTTTCTAGGGTTTCGGGGAGGGGATCCGAGATTTGGAATGGGGGGTCTTTATATAGACATAGAGGGAGCTAGGAAAGTCCAAATGAGGTGCTGTTTTCGGCCACGCGATCGTGATCGAACGATCTAGATGATGGAGAAGGTTTTGGTGGGTTTTGGGCCAAATTGGAGGGGTGTTGGGCTGCAACACACACGAGGCCTTTTCGGTCCCTCGGTTAACCGTTGGAGTATCAAATGAAGTCCAAATGATACGAAACTTGACAGGCGGTCTACCGGTAGTAAACCAAGGCCGCTTGGCAAGTCTCGGTCCAATCCGGAAATGTTTAATCCCCACACACGAAATAAAGCTAGAAATGACCATCGGAGGAGAACGAAGCGCTGGAATGCAAAACGGACAACGGGGAAAAAAGCTCGAATGTATGAGATGAACACGTATGCAAATGCAATGCACATGATGACATGATATGAGATGCATGACAACGATAAAAACACATGGAGACAAAGACCCGAACCCGAGAAAATAAAATAACTTAACGCCGGAAACGGCAAGAGTTGGAATACATATTGGGAAAGTCATACCCGGGATGTTACACTTTGCTCCCCCTTTTCCCTCTTTCCTTTCTTTCTGGTTGTCGTAACCAGATGCTGGAGCCAAGGAGCCAGACGCCACCATCGACGATGACTCCTACTACATCGGAGGTGCCTACTACTACGTGTAGGCCGCTGACGACAACCAGGAGTAGTTTAGGAGGATCCCAGGCAGGAGGCCTGCGCCTCTTTCGATCTGTATCCCAGTTTGTGCTAGCCTTCTTAAGGCATACTTGTTTAACTTATGTCTGTACTCAGATATTGTTGCTTCCGCTGACTCGTCTATGATCGAGCATTTGTATTCGAGCCCTCGAGGCCCTTGGCTAGTATTATGATGCTTGTATGACTTATTTTATTTTTAGAGTTGTGTTGCGATATCTTCCCGTGAGTCCCTGATCTTGATCGTACACGTTTGCGTGTATGATTAGTGTATGATTGAATCGGGGGCATCACACCCACCGAGATTGCAATGCAAACTCGCTGTTTCCCCTTTTGTAACGTTTCGGTCCAACCGAGATGAGTGAATCGGTCCCACCGAGTTTGCCTGACCAACTCTCTGGTTAGCTTACCAAAATCGTTCCAACCGAGTTTGTGTAATCGGTCTCACCGAGATTACGTTATGCCCTAACCCTAATGACATCGGTCCCGCCGAGTTGACATGTCGGTCCCACCGAAAATCCTAACGTTCACATTTTGAACTAAATCGGTCTGACCAAGTTTTCTGATTCGGTCCCACCGAGTTTGGTGATTTGTGTGTAATGGTTAGATTTTGTGTGGAGGCTATATATACCCCTCCACCCACTCTTCATTCGTGGAGAGAGCCATCAGAACATGCCTACACTTCCAACATACATTTTCTAAGAGAGAACCACCTACACTTGTGTTGAGTTCAAGATATTCCATTCCAACCACATAAATCTTGATCTCTAGCCTTCCCCAAGTTGCTTTCCACTCAAATTATCTTTCCACCAAATCCAATCCTATGAGAGAGAGAGTTGAGTGTTGGGGAGACTATCATTTGAAGCACAAGAGAAAGGAGGTCATCATCAACACACCATCTATTACCTTTTGGAGAGTGGTGTCTCCTAGATTGGTTAGGTGTCACTTGGGAGCCTCCGTCAAGATTGTGGAGTTGAACCAAGGAGTTTGTACGGGCAAGGAGATCGCCTACTTCGTGAAGATCTACCCTAGTGAGGCAAGTCCTTCGTGGGTGACGCCCATGGTGGGATAGACAAGGTTGCTTCTTCGCGGACCCTTCGTGGGGGAGCCCTCCGTGGACTCTCGCAACCGTTACCCTTCGCGGGTTGAAGTCTCCATCAACGTGGATGTATGATAGCACCACCTATGGGAACCACGGATAAAAAATCTCCGTGTCTACATTGCATTTGCTCCCTCCAAACTCCCCCCTTTACCTTCATATGCAATTGTTTTACATTCCGCTGCTATACTCTTAGAATTGCATGTGTAGGTTGATTGCTTGACTTGTGCTAAATTGCTAAAATCTGCCAAGAATTAGAATTGGGAAAAGGCTAGATTTTTATTTGGTCAAGTAGTCTAATCACCCCCCTCTAGACATACTTTTGATCCTACAAGTGGTATCAGAGCTTTGGTCTCCATTTGCTCTGATTTCCATAGCCTTGGTTTCACAACCTAGGAGAGTATGGTGTCTAGCGAGGGAAATTACCACCGTAGAGGTCCTTACTTTGTTGGTACTAATTTTGCTAGTTGGAAGCATAAGATGAAAATGCATATTCTTGGACATAACCCCGCCGTTTGGCTATTGTGTGTATTGGCTTGCAAGGTGAATTCTTTGACGGGAGAGAATCGAACCATGAAGCTACCGCGGAAGAGTTGAAGATGCTGCAATACAATGCTCAAGCTTGTGATATTCTCTTCAATGGATTGTGCCCCGAAGAATTCAACAAAATCAGCCGTCTTGAGAATGCAAAGGAAATTTGGGATACTTTGATTGATATGCATGAAGGTACCGACTCCGTCAAGGAATCCAAATTGGATGTGCTTCAAAGTCAACTTGAAAAGTTCAAAATGAAGGATGGTGAAGGTGTCTCTGAAATGTACTCTAGGCTTGCTCTCATCACAAATGAGATTGCTGGCTTAGGAAGTGAAGAGATGACCGATGGATTCATCATCAAGAAGATCCTAAGAGCCTTGGATGGAAAATATGATACTGTGTGCACATTGATCCAAATGATGCCCAACTACAAAGATCTCAAGCCAACGGAAGTCGTTGGAAGAATTGTTGCTCATGAGATGTCACTCCAGGATAAGGAAGAGCTCCACAATAAGTCAAGTGGTGCTTACAAAGCCTCATGTGAAGCCCCCACATCATCAAGTGAGAAGCAAACCTTCAATGAAGAGTTGAGTCTAATGGTGAAGAACTTCAACAAATTCTACAAGAGTAGAAGCAAGGAAAGAAGCTCCAAGTCAAGGTCCTACAATGACAAAAGATCTTCTCGTCTTGAGCTTAATTGCTACAATTGTGGAAGACCCATACACTATTCCAATGAGTGTATGGATCCCTACAAAAGAAGAGAAGATTCTCCCAAATAAGGAGTAGGAGAGAAGAATCACCACCAAGAGAGAGGAGTAGAGATGATCGTTATGAACGAAGACCCTCTCGGAGAAGCAAGGATTCAGAGAGGAAGGACAAGTCGTCTACGAGCTACACAAAAAGAAGACATCAAGCTCATGTTGGTGAATGGGTATCCGGTTACGACTCCGACCATCACTCCGAAAGAAGTTATCACTCCGACTACGAATATACTCAAGATGATGGTGTTGCCGGACTAGCACTTGTGACAACCAACTCCTACGACATATATGACTCACCAAATGAAGAAATTGGGAGATGCTTTATGGCTAAAGGTCCAAAGGTAACACACCCCGAGTATGTTGATTTAAATATTGATGAAGATGATTTGCTAGGAGATGATGATTTACTTGTTGACAACTCTAGTTATGAAAACTATGATGAACTTGCTATTAATCATGATAATCAAGATAAAACGAATGACCATGATAAGAAGGATATTGAGTGTCTAACTAAAGAACTAAACACTCTTAAGTTAGCTCATAAAACTACCTTGGAAGATCATCGAGAACTTTTAAAGACTCATGAGAAGCCACGCTTTGAAAAGCTCAACCTTGAGCAAGAGCATGAGTTCTTAAAAGCAATCAATGATGATCTTCGCAAGAAAAGTTCTTCTTACATTGCCAAGCGTTTACTCTTGTCTACTTACATGCCACAAGTTAAATCTAGCAATAAGGACAAGAAAGATTCTTCCTCTAGTAGTAGCAACAATCATGCTAAATCCAATATTGTTGCTTCTAGTAGTTCTCTTGATTCCACTAATGATTCTCTTAGCCAAGTTACACTTGAGCAAGAAAATAGCTTATTGAAGGGAATTATAGAGAAAGGTGTTTACAAGAGTCTTGGTCAAGTGGGTTCCCAAGACTACATCAAGTTCTGCTTCATCAAGTACGACTACAACTCCAAGGATTCCCATCAAGATGGTGTGGATCCCTAAGAAGAAGATTTAGAGAGTTCTTGAGGGTGACTCCGCCAACATACTTCACTCTTATCATTTTGGCAATGACAAGTGCAAACAACTTCCATATATTGCAGTAGTTAAAGGAGTCACAAACCCTCTTGTTGGTAAGACAAGGGACAAGGTAACCTAATGCTTTCCTGGACATCATATTGTTTGAACATCACTCTATGTCTATGGATATCCTTGCTTGTTCCTTGTGGGACTAACCCGTGTAGGTATTGAAAGTGCAACTCACTCCAAAGGATTGCTCCGAATGATCTACATCAACATTGAGCACCCACATCTTCGACACCTACATGAAGTCATCATCGACAAAACCCAAGGTTAGTTCATCCCTCTTAGGGGGATATCACATCTAGGGGGAGCTTTACTCTAATCAATTGAGCTAAAGCAACTGTAATGATGTGAGCACAACAATGCTTTATGTAAAAGTGGTAACCCCACTTGAGCTTAAACGACGAGTATGACCTATGATCAAATGTTCTCATTTGACTCCTAAGTCAATATACTCATCTATAGATGACCTATTCATCGCCAAATTGCTTGATAGATGCTAGAGTGTTTGTGCATGCTTTGTCACATATTTCATTTGTCATTTTATTGTGTGAGCATGTTGGATGCATATTTTACTCATTCGAGGACATCCACTTGTTGTTTTGATTGTTTGGTTCCTTTTTTATTTTGCCAAGTGGATGGACAAGAATGCCTAAGAACCTTCTCTAGATATCTATGCTTTTCTCGTCTCAAACTCTATTCATGCTACATCAGAAAGTTTGATCAAGTCAGATTCAAACCACTCTATGTGAGGAGCACTCGGAGTCCTCGATTCGTAATAGACTTAAACTTCCAAAACCTCTTTGTGCATTTCGGTACGACCGAGTCATCCACTTCGGTCGCACCGAGATCACTAAGTTGATATTTTCAATCTCGGTGCAACCGATTTGAACTTTTCAGTCACACTGAGTTGCAGTAATCGCTTGCGATTCTGCGTCTTGGTGCCACCGAGTTTTTCCACTCGGTCACACCGACAGGGTCGGGATATATAAACTCATGGGTGAGATTTTGGAAATTCCTTCGAAACCTCTCAGCCCGCGTGTATCCCGCTCTGCCACCTCGGGTCTTCGGATCGTCTTCTCGCCGCCAATGACCTCCCGCCGCTGGTTTTCGCCGCCGTCAACGGCAATCTTCCCCGCTGTTGCCGCCGTAGCAAGTTCACCGCCGAATTAGAGTATGAACTTGATCCTTTGTGCTATTCCTTAACTCCGATTTGTGGCACATTGCTTTGCCATGATTCTTGCCACGTATGAAATCATCCTGTCCAGCTAAAACTTCCTTAGGTCTAGATTGATTTGAAAATTTTAGGGTTAGCTCTCCGCAGAACTCATCTCGGACCGACCGAAATGTAGAAATCGGTCTCACCGATTCGGCTTAGGCCATTGCACATGCACTTTTCGTTCTGACCGAAACGTGCAAATCTGTGTGATCGAGTTCAAGATTCTGTGAAACCCTAGCAATCTCGGTGCCACCAAACTGTGACTCGGCCCAACCGAGTTCACTAGTTTAGGTTCCAAGTGTTGCTTCGGTATCACCGAGTTTGTCAATTCGGTAGCTCCGAGATCACTTCTGTAGAGAACTAAAACTAAGCTTTTTGACTCAATTGTTTTGCAAAACCTCTGTACTTTGTGATGCTCATCTACTCTACCTCATCTACAACCTATTCACAAGGTCTACTGATAGTTTGCCTGCAAGATGTCTGATCAAAGTGACAGCTAGAACAAGTCTGAAGAGCAGGTTCAAATGAGTGAGGGCACTAGTCCCTCAAGCAGCTATGTTGAGGGCAGCAGGAGCACACTTAGTAACTTGCCCAAGGAAGCTACTAGAACAAGGAAGAAGAGAACCTCAGATTCTGAGGATGAGGATTATGTGGCTGTTGAGGATGAGGCCACTTCAAGGAAAAATGTGCTGAAAAAGGAGTATGGCACAGCTGCTGCAACAAAGCCTGGAATGAAAACAAAGGCTCCAGCAAGAAGAGTTCCTATGTTTAAGGCCAGAGCCTCTACTCAAGAGATAATGGAGTTCACTCTTGAACCCAAAGAAGGAGGTGAAGGCAAGAAGAGGAAAGAAAGGGTCAAGAAGACCATTGCCAGAGTTATTGGGAAGTCCTCAATGGTGAGATCAGATGATGAAGAGGAAGAGGATGCTGCACCAGCACCCAAAGCTCAAAAGCTTATGGGAGATGCAATCAGATTAGGGGCTGTTCCATCAAAGCCTAAGTCTGCTCCCAAAGCTCAAACTCAGAAGCCCCCCAAACCCAAGAGGAACACCAGAAGTATACCAAGTGAAGATAAGAACAAGGCCCCAGTGCCTGAGGCTGCTGATGATTGGGAAGATGATTCACTTGTTTGAGAAAGTTGAAGCCAAAGATCCCTGACCATAATGATCCAACTCCTGTTGCAGAAGATATGAGGATCGGCAAGGATTCAGGACTGAGATTGCGGAGACAGTGTGATCCATATGCTGTCAGGAGGAGAACTGCTGTGGATTACATGTTCCACACAAAGGAACAACAAGATTTCTATGAGATTATCCTGCTTGACAAGAAGCCCATTGTCTGTGACATGAGATGGGTTGATTGGTAATACATCAAAGAAAATGAAGATCATTTTCCAGGAGTTTATGACAACTTCAAGGCTTGTGAGGTTGACAAGTTTGTTGGCCGAAAGCTCACCAAGTGGAATGATGAGCTGATCATGCAATTCTATTCTACTGCTCATTTATATCCAGATGGAAAAATTGTATGGATGTCAGAGGGTACAAGGTACCAGTCTACAGTTGATGAGTGGGCTAGTTTGATCAATGCTCCAGAAGCTCATGAAGATGACTTGGATGTCTATGCTAAGAAGAAGAAGGATCACAACTCAATGGCTAGCATGTACAAGGAGATTCCTGATGTAGACCTGGAGACTCACAGTTCGGTTCAGTGAAGCACTTACTGTCAGGCCTGCCTACAATCAACTGGATTCTAAGGCACACATTGCTACCAAAGTCAGGTGATCACATAATGATCAGAGGACACTCCATCAACTTGCTGCATATATTTGATGTCCCTCAAAAGTTCAAAGTTATGAGTCTGATTGTGGAAACAATCAAGAGGACAACTGCAGATCAGAAGAGATCTTGTGGGTATGCTCCACAAATTCAGGAGCTCATCAACTCCAAGATGGGCACAAGCACATATCTATTGGACAAAGAGCATTTACCCCTCAGGCCAGACTTTGAGGATAACATTGTAGTCATGACTGAGGAAGATCCTTCATCAGTGCAAGCACATGAAAAGAGAGAGAAGGCAAGGGCAGAGAAAGCTGCAAGGATGCCAACTGCTGAAGAGGCATCTCAAGTGTTCTTGAAGAGCAAGCAAGATCAGCTTGGATATCTGATCCAATCCACCTCGAGGATTGAGAAGGGCTTGGCCACCCTGACTCAAAACCAGGAGAGCTCGGAGAGGATCATTGAGCAGAAATTCTATGATCTTGATATCAAGGTAACTGAGATTCAGACATCAGTTGAGCAGCTTCAGGAGGAAGCAGAGGAGAAGAAGGGCAAGTCTACTACAGATGCTTTTACTAGAGTGCCCCGAAGCCAGCGGTCTGCTGCAGTGCCAGTCACAGATACTAGAGCTACAACATCAGCACCAGCAGCTACAGCTCCAGTGCCACCTCTAGTAGCCACTCCACCAGCTCCAACTACTTCAACAGATGCCTTCGTCCTCAGAGTTCTACACCACCTCCCGAAGACCAAGCCTAAGAGACGTTTAGCGCTATGCATTTTTGAACCTTTTGGTAACTTGTTGCCAAAGGGGGAGAAAAATGTATAGATCATAGGCTTCGAGAGAGAGAGAGAGAGTTGCTTTTTATCTCTCTTGCTATTTTGGTTGAATTTCTTTATTGTGTGCTTGTGTGAGATACTTGTTTGATCATGTGTTTGATCATATGCTACCATTAATGCTTGTTGGTTGATACTATCTTTTATATCTTATATATGATCATTCACTTTCTTGGTGATGAGTGTATGCTTTCAATTTCTATCATTTTGAGCGCTCCACCAAGATGTATGTGACATGGAAGAGTAACCCATGATCCTAATTGATTGTGCATTTGCATTCAAAAGCAAATTTTAAATAATGCACAAATTTAGGGGGAGCTCTTGCTTATCACATACTTCTCAAAGAGATGATGTTTTTTAATCTTATGATCATTGGTCGAAGCTTTGATCTATATGTTGTCACCAATTACCAAAAAGGGGGAGATTGAAAGTGCAACTATCCCTGGGTGGTTTTGGTAATTCCTAACAACATATAGCTCATTGAGCTAATGCTATTTCAAGATAAATATTTCAGGAAAGCTCAATGATTGGCATGGCATGGGTTAAGAAAGTGGACCCCTCAAAATGCTAAGGACAAAAGGATTGACTCAAGCTCAAAGCACAAGACTCTACATTTTATTTTTAGTGATCCAAGATCACATTGAGTCCATAGGAAAAGCCAATACTATTAAGAGGGGGTGAGGTGTTGCTCAATGAGTTTCTTGCTCAAAATGCTTAGTGATATGCTCCCAAAACCCTCAACTACTTTCTCATATCCACTTATGTCCCAAACCAAAAGTCAAACTCGGCCCCACCGATTTGATCTATCCGGCGCCACCGAGTTCACTTGACATAGCCACTGCCACAAACCCTAGTCTTTTCGGTCTCACCGATAGGGATCTCGGTCTCACCGAGATGGGATTGTAATCTCTCTGTTTCCCTTTGTAACGTTTCAGTCCAACCGAGATGAGCGATCGGTCCCACCGAGATTGCAATGCAAACTCTCTGCTCCCCTTTCGTAACATTTCGGTCCAACCAAGATGAGCGAATCGGTCCCACCGAGTTTGCCTGACCAACTCTCTGGTTAGCTTATTACCAAAATCGGTCCAACCGAGTTTGTGTAATCGGTCTCATCAAGATTACGTTATGCCCTAACCTTAATGACATAGGTCCCACCGAGTTGACATGTCGGTTCCACTGAAAATCCTAACGTTCACATTTTGAACTAAATCGATCTGACCAAGTTTTCTGATTCGGTCCCACCGAGTTTGGTGATTTGTGTGTAATGGTTAGATTTTATGTGGAGGCTATATATACCCCTCCACCCACTCTTCATTCATGGAGAGAGCCATCAGAACATGCCTACACTTCCAACATACATTTTCTAAGAGAGAACCACCTACACTTGTGTTGAGTTCAAGATATTCCATTCCAACCAGATAAATCTTGATCTCTAGCCTTCCCCAAGTTGCTTTCCACTCAAATTATCTTTCCACCAAATCCAATCCTATGAGAGAGAGAGTTGAGTGTTGGGGAGACTATCATTTGAAGAACAAGAGAAAGGAGGTCATCATCAACACACCATCTATTACCTTTTGGAGAGTGGTGTCTCCTAGATTGGTTAGGTGTCACTTGGGAGCCTCCGTCAAGATTGTGGAGTTGAACCAAGGAGTTTGTACGGGCAAGGAGATCGCCTACTTCGTGAGGATCTACCCTAGTGAGGCAAGTCCTTCGTGGGTGACGGCCATGGTGGGATAGACAAGGTTGCTTCTTCGCGGACCCTTCGTGGGTGGAGCCCTCCGTGGACTCGCGCAACCGTTACCCTTCGTGGGTTGAAGTATCCATCAACGTGGATGTACGATAGCACCACCTATCGGAACCACGGATAAAAAATCTCCGTGTCTACATTGCGCTTGCTCCCTCCAAACTCCTCCCTTTACCTTCATATGCAATTGTTTTACATTCCGCTGCTATACTCTTAGAATTGCATGTGTAGGTTGATTGCTTGACTTGTGCTAAATTGCTAAAATCTGCCAAGAATTAGAATTGGGAAAAGGCTAGATTTTTATTTGGTCAAGTAGTCTAATCACCCCCCTCTAGACATACTTTCGATCCTACATATGTTTATCTTTTATGCATCTTATTTTGCTTAGTACGGCTATAGCATTATAAGATGATCCCTCACTAAATTTCAAGGTATAAGTGTTCTCCCTGAGTATGCACCATTGCTACAGTTTGTCGTGCCGAGACACTACGTGACGATCGGGTGTGATAAGCTCTACGTTCACATACAACGGGTGCAAGCCAGTTTTGCACGCACAGAATACTCAGGTTAAACTTGACAAGCCTAGCATATGGAGATATGGCCTGGAACACTAAGACCGAAAGGTCGAACGTGAATCATATAGTAGATATGATCAACATAGTGATGTTCACCATTGAAAACTACTCCATCTCACATGATGACCGAACATGGTTTAGTTGATATGGATCACCCGATCATTTAGATGACTAGAGTTCTTAAGTAATATGATTAATTGAACTTTAATTTATCATGAACTTAGTATTTGATAGTTTTGCATGTCTATGTTGTTGTAGAGCAATGGCCCATGCTACCGTTCCCTTGAATTTTAATGCGTTCCTAGAGAAAGCTAAGTTGAAAGAAGATGGTAGCAACTACACGGACTGGGTCCATAAATTGAGGATTATCCTTGTTGCTGCACAGAAGAATTACGTCCTGGAGGAACCGCTAGGTGCAAGACCCGCTGTAGGAGCAAGTTCGGATGTTATGAACGTCTGGCAGAGCAAAGCTGATGTGTACTCGATAGTTCAGTGTGCCATGCTTTATGGCTTGGAATCGGGACTTCAAAGACATTTTGAACGTCATGGAGCATATGAGATATTCAAGGAGTTGAAGTTAATATTTCTAGCAAATGCACGAGTTGAGAGATATGAAGTCTCCGACAAGTTCTATAGCTGCAAGATGGAGGAGAATAGTTCTGTCAGTGAACACATACTCAGAATGTCTGGGTACCATAACCACTTGACTCATCTGGGAGTTAATCCTCCTGATGATAGTGTCATTGACAGAATTGTTCAATCACTACCACTAAGATATAAAGGCTTCGTGATGAACTATAATATGAAAGGGATGGAAAAGACAATTCCCGAGCTCTTCGCGATGCTAAAGGCCGCGGAGGTAGAAATCTAAAAGGAGCATCAGGTGTTGATGGTTAACAAGACCACTAGTTTCAAGAAAAAGGGCAAAGGGAAGAAGGGGAACTTCAAGAAGAATAGCAAGCAAGTTGCTACTCCTGGGGAGAAACCCAAGTCTGGACCTAACCCTGAAACTGAGTGCTTCTACTTCAAAGGGACTGGTCACTGGAAGCAGAATTGCCCCAAGTATTTGGCAGATAAGAATGATGGCAAAGTGAAAGGTATATTTGATATGTATGTTACTGATGTGTACCTTACTAATGCTCCTAGTAGCGCCTGTGTATTTGATACTGGTTCTATTGCTCATATTTGCAACTCAAAACAGGGGCTATGGATTAAACAAAGATTGGCTAAGGACGAGGTGACGATGCATGTGGGAAATGGTTCCAAAGTCGATCTGATCGCCATCGGCACGCTACCTCTACATCTACCTTCGGGATTATTTTTAGACCTGAATAATTGTGATTTGGTGCGAGCGTTGAGCATGAACATTATATCTGGATCTTGTTTGATGCGAGGCGGTTATTCATTTAAATCAAAGAATAATGGTTGTTCTATTTATATGAGTAATATCTTTTATGGTCATGCACCCTTGATGAGTGTTCTATTTTTGTTGAATCTCGATTGTAGTGATACCCATATTCATAATATTGAAGCCAAAAGATGCAAGGTTAATAATGATAGTGCAACTTGTGGCACTGCCATTTAGGTCATATTGGTTTAAAGCGCATGAAGAAACTCCATGTTGATGGGCTTTTGGAATCACTTGATTATGAATCACTTGATGCTTGCAAACCATGCCTCATGGGCAAGATGACTAAGACTCCGTTCTCCGGAACAATGGAGCAAGCAACTGACTTATTGGAAATAATACATACTAATGTATGCGGTCCAATGAGTGTTGAGGCTCGCGGCGGGTATCGTTATTTTCTGAGCTTCACAAATGATTTGAGAAGATATGGGTATATCTACTTGATGAAACATAAGTCTGAAACATTTGAAAAGTTCAAAGAATTTTAGAGTGAAGTGGAAAATCATCGTAATAAGAAAATAAAGTTTCTACGATCTGATCGTGGAGGTGAATATTTGAGTTATGAGTTTGGTCTTCATTTGAAACAATGTGGAATAGTTTCGCAACTCACGCCACCTGGAAGACCACAGCGTAATGGTGTGTCCGAACATCGTAACCATACTTTATTAGATATGGTGCGATCTAAGATGTCTCTTACCAATTTACCACTATCGTTTTGGGGTTATGCTTTAGAGACGGTTGCATTCACGTTAAATAGGGCACCATCTAAATCCGTTGAGACGACACCGTATGAACTGTGGTTTGGCAAGAAACCTAAGCTGTCGTTTCTTAAAGTTTGGGGCTGCGATGCTTATGTGAAAAAGCTTCAACCTGATAAGCTCGAACCCAAATCGGAGAAATGCGTCTTCATAGGATACCCAAAGTAGACTGTTGGGTACACCTTCTATCACAGATCCGAAGGAAAGATATTCGTTACTAAGAATGGATCCTTTCTAGAAAAGGAGTTTCTCTCGACAGAAGTGAGTGGGAGGAAAGTAGAAATTGATGAGGTAAGTGTACCTTCTCCCAAATTGGAAAGTAGCTCATCACAGAAATCAGTTCCAGTGATGCCTACACCAATTAGTGAGGAAGTTAATGATGATGATCATGAAACTTCGGATCAAGTTACTACCGAACCTCATAGGTCAACCAGAGTACGTTCTGCACCAGAGTGGTACCTAGACCATGACGAACCTACGAATTATGAGGAAGTGATGATGAGCCCAGATTCCGCGAAATGGCTTGAGGCCATGAAATCTGAGATGGGATCCATGTATGAGAACAAAGTATGGACTTTGGTTGACTTGCCCGATGATTCGCAAGCCATAGAGAATAAATGGATCTTCAAGAAGAAGACTGACACTAACGGTAATGTTACTGTCTACAAAGCTCGACTTGTTGCGAAAGGTTTTCGACAAGTTCAAGGAGTTGACTACGATGAGACCTTCTCACCGTAGAAATGCTTAAGTCTTTCCGAATCATGTTAGCAATTGCCGCATTTTATGATTATGAAATCTGGCAAATGGATGTTAAAACTGCATTCCTTAATGGATATCTTAAAGAAGAGTTGTTTATGATGCAACCAGAAGGTTTTGTCGATTCTAAAGGTGCTAACAAAGTGTGCAAGCTCCTGCGATCCATTTATGGACTGGTGCAAGCCTCTCGGAGTTGGAATATATGCTTGATAGTGTGATAAAAGCATATGGTTTTATACAGACTTTTGGAGAAGCCTGTATTTACAAGAAAGTGAGTGAGAGCTCTGTGGCATTTATAATGTTATATGTGGATGACATATTGTTGATTGGAAATGATATAGAATTTCTGGATAGCATAAAAGGATACTTGAATAAGAATTTTTTTAATGTAAGACCTCGGTGAAGCTGCTTATATATTGGGCATCAAGATCTATAGAGATAGATCAAGACGCTTAATTGGACTTTCACAAAACACATACCTTGATAAACTTTTGAGGAAGTTCAAAATGGATCAGTCAAAGAAAGGGTTCTTGCCTGTGTTACAAGGCGTGAAGTTGAGTCAGACTCAATGCCCGACCATTGGAGAAGATAGAGAGAAAATGAAAGTCATTCCCTATGCCTCAGCCATAGGTTCTATCATGTATGCAATGCTGTGTACCAGACCTGATGTGTTCCTTGCTATAAGTATAGCAGGGAGGTACCAAAGTAATCTAGGAGTGGATCATTGGACAACGGTCAAGAACATCCTGAAATACCTGAAAAGGACTAAGGATATGTTTCTCGTTTATGGAGGTGACAAAGAGCTCATCGTAAATGGTTATGTCAATGCAAGCTTCGACACTGATCCGGATGACTCTAAGTCGCAAACCAGATACGTGTTTATATTGAATGGTGGAGCTGTTAGTTGGTGCAGTTCCAAACAAAGCATCGTGGCGGGATCTACATTTGAAGCGGAGTACATAGATGCTTCGGAAGCAGCAAATGAAGGAGTCTAGATGAAGGAGTTCATATCTGATCTAGGTGTAATACCTAGTGCATTGATACGGCTCCGTCGTATATATAATTTTTGATTGTTCCATGCCAATATTATGCAACTTTCATATACTTTTTGGCAACTTTTTATACTATTTTTGGGACTAACATATTGATCCAGTGCCCAGTGTCAGTTCCTATTTTTTGCATGTTTTTGGTTTCGCAGAATATCCATATCAAACGGAATCCAAATGGGATAAAAACGGATGGAGCTTATTTTTGGAATATTTGGAAAATCTGGGAGAAAGATCAATGTGAAATGGTGCCCGAGGTGGCCACGAGGCAGGGGGCGCGCCCCTGACCCTCGTGGGCCACCCGTAAGGCGGTTGATGCCCTTCTTCGGCTGCAAGAAAGCTAATTTTTGGTAAAAAAATCATGGCGAAGGTTTCAATCTAATCGGAGTTACGGATCTCCATATATATACCCGAAACGGTGAAAGGGCGGCAGAACAGAACGCAGAAACAGAGAGAGACAGAGAGACAGATCCAATCTCGGAGGGGCTCTCGCCCCTCCCACGCCATGGAGGCCAAGGACCAGAGGGGAAACCCTTCTCCCATCTAGGGAGGAGGTCAAGGAAGAAGAGGAAGAAGGGGGCCCATCTCCCCCTCTCCTCCGGAGGCGCCGGAACGCTGCCGTGGCCACCATCATCATCACCGTGATCTTCACCAACACCTCCGCCATCTTCACCAACATCTCCATCACCTTCCCCCCTCTATCTACAGCGGTCCACTCTCCCGCAACCCGCTGTACCTTCTACTTGAACATGGTGCTTTATCCTTCATATTATTATCCAATGATGTGTTGCCATCCTATGATGTCTGAGTAGATTTTCGTTGTCCTATCGATGGTTGATGAATTGCTATGATTGATTTAATTTGCTTGTGGTTATGTTGCTGTCCTTTGGTGCCCATCATATGAGCACGCGCATGGATCACACCATAGGGTTAGTTGTATGTTGATAGGACTATGTGTTGGAGGGCAAGAGTGACAGAAGCTTTAACCTAGCATAGAAATTGATGCATATGGGATTGAAGGGGGACCAATATATATTAATGCTATGGTTGGGTTTTACCTTAATGAATGTAAGTAGTTGAGGATGCTTGCTAATAGTTCCAATCATAAGTGCATAGAATTCAAAGTAAGGGATGACATGCTAGCAGTGGCCTCTCCCACATAATACTTGCTATCGGTCTAGTAAAGTAGTCAATTGCTTAAGGAACAATTTCGCAACTCCTACCACCACTTTTCCACACTCGCTATATTTACTTTATTGTGTCTTTAATTTAACAGCCCCTAGTTTTTATTTACGCGCTCTTTATATTCTTGCAAGCCTATCCAAAAACACCTACAAAGTACTTCTAGTTTCATACTCGTTCTAGGTAAAGCAAACGTCAAGCATGCATAGAGTTGTATCAGTGGTCAATAGAACTTGAGGGAATATTTGTTCTACCTTTAGCTCCTCATTGGGTTCGACACTCTTACTTATCGAAAGAGGCTACAATTGATCCCCTATACTTGTGGGTTATCAAGACCTTTTTCTGGCGCCGTTGCCGGGGAGCAATAGCGTGGGGTGAATATTCTCGTGTGTGCTTGTTTGCTTTATCACTAAGTAATTTTTATTTGCTGTTCTAAGTTGTCCTCTATCTTTAGTTATGGATATGGAACACAAAATACCAAAAAAAATTAGGTGTACTTGCTACTCATGGAGATGAGGAACCTCCTAAAACCCTCAATGCTTGTTATGTGACAGATATTATGTGCTACTTTGATAATCCAGAGAAAACCCCATTCAATTTGGTAATGGGAGTAACGTTGGATCAACGTGAATACTTTAGGGATTATCACTTGACTCAAAAAGGGAGACTATTATGGGATCAAATTTATATGTTGAAGTGGTATGCTAGGAAACTATGCTTGAGATATGATTATACTTGTTGCTCTAGGATGAAGGCTCCACACCTTCCCTTTTCATGCAAATTTAATGATAATAAAACTTTAGCCTCTTATGCTAATTGTATATATGATTACTATGATGTGGAACAAATAGAAGAATTTGTTGCTTTTATGGGTGCTTATGAAATTGAATCTATGTTTAAAGAGTTTGAAGATTTTGATGATTCGGTTTATAGACCTGAAAATTTAGCTATCCTTAAATATTGTTATGAGAATTATGAATGCAATTACGATATTAATGCACTTATCGAGAAAGTCTCCGCTGTACAAGAAGAGACTAATATTTTGCAGGAATCTATGGAAGAAGAAGTTGATGAAACTGTGAGCTCATTGGATGAAAAGGATGAGGAGGGGAGCGAAGAACAAAAGGAGGAAGAGCAGATTGATCACCCGTGCCCACCTTCTAATGAGAGTAACTCTTCAACTCATACATTGTTTAATTTCCCTTCGTACTTACCGAAGGATGATTGCTATGATGACTGTTATGATTCGTTGATTCTCTTGAAATATCCCTTTTTGATGATGCTTGCTATGCTTGTGGCCAAGATGCCAATATGAATTATGCTTATTGAGATGAACTTGCTATAGTTCCTTATGCTAAACATGAAATTGTTGCTATAGCACCCACGCATGATAGTCCTATTATCTTTTTGAATTCTCCCAACTACACTATATCAGAGAAGTTTGTGCTTATTAAGGAGTATATTGATGGGTTGCCTTATACCGTTGCACATGATGATTTTGATGAATATAATATGCATGTGCTTGCTGGTACTACTTGCAATTATTATGAGAGAGGAACTATATCTCCACCTCTCTATGTTTCCAACACGATAAAATTGCAAGAAACTGTTTATACTATGCATTGGCCTTTACTTTATGTGCATGAATTGTTCTTTTATGACATGCCGATGCCTAGGAAGAGAGTTAGACTTCGTCATTACATGATATATGTTGCTTTGTGCTCACTACTAAATTACAAATCATTGCTAATTAAAATTGGTTTTGATATACCTTGGGATCCGGGTGGATCCATTACTTGAGCACTTTATGCCTAGCTTAATGGCTTTAAAGAAAGCGCTGCCAGGGAGACAACCCGGAAGTTTTAGAGAGTCATTTATTTCTGTTGAGTTCTTTCATATAGTTTAAAAACAACAAAAATAAAGAGGGGAACCCAAAACTTTTTCAAAAAGGAAAGTGAAAGTGAGAAAGACAAGCATTGTTGAAGTGGGAGAGCTCCTTGAACTTTGTTCATGCTCACGGAAACTTTGTGAATCTTGATTACAGAAAATTTTCAACAAAAATAATTATCCCCTTGTACAATTCCATTGTATTATAAAAATAATGTGCCAAGGTTTGCCTTTAGGATGTTTACAATGCTTGTTGGTTTGTATGGTGTAGGACAGAAACTTTGGCTGTAGTGCGTGATTTTTCATTTTTTACTGGAACGTCAAATGGTTATGATTTATATATAAACTTTTTATTTTTAATAATTTTGACAGAATTTTTTAAGTATCATAAGTATGGTGAATTTTCAGATTATTACAGACTGTTCTTTTTTAGATAGATTCTGTTTCTGATGCATAGTTTGCTTGTTTTGATGAAACTATCAATTTATATGAGTGGATTAAGCCATGAAAAAGTTATATTACAGTAGACACAATGCAAAAATAAAATATGAATTGGTTTGCAATAGTATTTAGAGTGGTGATTTGCTTTATTATACTAACGGATCTTACCGAGTTTTCTGTTGAAGTTTTGTGTGGATGAAGTGTTCGATGATTGAGAAGGTTTCGATGTGAGAAGAAGGAAGAGAGGCAAGGGATCAAGCTTGGGGATGCCCGAGGCACCCCAAGTAAATATTCAAGGAGACTCAAGCGTCTAAGCTTGGGGATACCCTGGAAGGCATCCCCTCTTTCTTCAACAAGTATCAGTATGTTTTCGGATTCGTTTCGTTCATGCGATATGTGCAAATCTTGGAGCATCTTTTGCATTTAGTTTTCATTTTTCTTTTATGTACCATGCTGGTATGAGATAGTACTTGGTTGATTTATAGAATGCTCATTGCACTTCACTTATATATTTTGAGTATGGCTTTATAGAATGCTTCATGTGCTTCACTTATATCGTTTGAAGTTTGGATTGCTTGTTTCTCTTTACATAGACAACCGCCATTTGTAGAATGCTCTTTTGCTTCACTTATAATTGTTAGAGCATGGGAATATATTTTTTTAGAAAGAATTAAACTCTCTTGCTTCACTTATATCTATTTAGAGAGATGACAGGAACTGGTCATTCACATGGTTAGTCATAAAATCCTACATAAATTTGTAGATCGCTGAATATGATATGTTTGATTCCTTGCAATAGTTTTGCGATATAAAGATGGTGATATTAGAGTCATGCTAGTGGGTGGTTGTGGATTGTAGAAATACTTGTGTTGAGGTTTGTGATTCCCGTAGCATGCACATATGGTGAACCGTTATGTAACGAAGTTGGAGCATGAGGTATTTATTGATTGTCTTCCTTATGAGTGGCGGTCGGGGACGAGCGATGGTCTTTTCCTACCAATCTATCCCCCTAGGAGCATGTGCATAGTACTTTGTTTCGATGACTAATATATTTTTGCAATAAGTATGTGAGTTCTTTATGACTAATGTTGAGTCCATGGATTATACGCACTCACCTTTCCATCATTGCTAGCCTCTTCGGTACCATGCATTGCCCTTTCTCACATCGAGAGTTGGTGCAAACTTCGCCGGTGCATCCAAACCCCGTGATACGATACGCTCTATCACACATAAGCCTCATTATATCTTCCTCAAAACAACCACCATACCTACCTATCATGGCATTTCCATAGCCATTCCGAGATATATTGCCATGCAACTTCCATCATCATCATATACATGACTTGAGCATCATTGTCATATTGCTTTGCATGATCGTAAGATAGCTAGCATGATATTTTCATGGCTTGTCCGTTTTTTGATGTCATTGCTACGCTAGATCATTGCACATCCTGGTACACCGCAGGAGGCATTCATATAGAGTCATATCTTTGTTCTAGTATCGAGTTGTAATATTGAGTTGTAAGTAAATAAAAGTGTGATGATCATCATTATTAGAGCATTGCCCCAGTGTGGAAAGGATGATGGAGACTATGATTCCCCCACAAGTCGGGATGAGACTCCGGACGAAAAAAAGAAAAAAAAGAGAAAGGCAAAAAAAGATAGAAGGCCCAAAAAATGAGAGAAAAAGAGAGAAGGGGCAATGTTACTATCCTTTTACCACACTTGTGCTTCAAAGTAGCACCATGTTCTTCATATAGAGAGTCTCTTGAGTTATCACTTTCATATACTAGTGGGAATTTTCATTATAGAACTTGGCTTGTATATTCCAACGATGGGCCTCCTCAAATGCCCTAGGTCTTCATGAGCAAGCAAGTTGGATGCACACCCACTTAGTTTCAGTTTGAGCTTTCATATACTTATAGCTCTGGTGCATCCGTTGCATGGCAATCCCTACTCCTCACATTGACATCAATTGATGGGCATCTCCATACCCCGTTGATTAGCCGCATCGATGTGAGACTTTCTCCTTTTTTGTCTTCTCCACACAACCCCCATCATCATATTCTATTCCACCCATAGTGCTATGTCCATGGCTCACGCTCATGTATTGCGTGAAAGTTGAAAAGGTTTGAGAACATCAAAAGTATGAAACAATTGCTTGGCTTGTCATCGGGGTTGTGCATGATGTGAATATTTTGTATGGTGAAGATGGAGCATAGCCAGACTATATGATTTTGTAGGGATAACCTTCTTTGGCCTTGTTATTTTGAAAAGACATGATTGCTTTATTAGTAAGCTTGAAGTATTATTGTTTTTATGTCAAATGATAGACTATTGCTTTGAATCACACATGTCTTAATATTCATGCCATGATTAGATACATGATCAAGATTATGTTAGGTAGCATTCCACATCAAAAATTATCTTTTTTATCATTTACATACTCGAGGACGAGCAGGAATTAAGCTTGGGGATGCTGATATGTCTCCGTCGTATCTATAATTTTTGATTGTTCCATGCCAATATTATGCAACTGTCATATACTTTTTGGCAACTTTTTATACTATTTTTGGGACTAACATATTGATCCAGTGCCCAGTGCTAGTTCCTGTTTGTTGCATGTTTTTGGTTTCGCAGAATATTCATATCAAAGGAATCCAAACGGGATAGAAACGGACGGAGCTTATTTTTGGAATATTTGGAAAATCTGGGAGAAAGATCAACGCGAAATGGTGCCCGAGGTGGCCACGAGGTAGGGGGGCGCGCCTGCCCCCCAAACGGGATAAAAACGGACGGAGCTTATTTTTGGAATATTTGGAAAATCTGGGAGAAAGATCAACGTGAAACGGTGCCCGAGGTGGCCACGAGGCAGGGGGCGCGCCTGAAGGAAATATGCCCTAGAGGCAATAATAAAGTTATTATTTATTTCCTTATATCATGATAAATGTTTATTATTCATGCTAGAACTGTATTAACCGGAAACATCATACATGTGTGAATACATAGACAAACAGAGTGTCACTAGTATGCCTCTACTTGACTAGCTCGTTGATCAAAGATGGTTATGTTTCCTAGCCATAGACAAAGAGTTGTCATTTGATTAATGGGATCACATCATTAGGAGAATGATGTGATTTACTTGACCCATTCCGTTAGCTTAGCACTCGATTGTTTAGTATGTTGCTATTGCTTTCTTCATAACTTATACATGTTCCTATGACTATGAGATTATGCAACTCCCGTTTACTGGAGGAACACTTTGTGTGCTACCAAACGTCACAACGTAATTGGGTGCTTATACAGGTGCTCTACAGGTGTCTCCGAAGGTACTTGTTGGGTTGGCGTATTTCGAGATTAGGACTTGTCACTCCGATTGTCGAAGAGGTATCTCTGGGCCCACTCGGTAATGCACATCACTTAAGCCTTGCAAGCATTGAAACTAATGAGTTAGTAGCAGGATGATGTATTACGGAACGAGTAAAGAGACATGCCGGTAACGAGATTGAACTAGGTATTGAGATACCGACGATCGAATCTCGGGCAAGTAACATACCGATGACAAAGGGAACAACGTATGTTGTTATGCGGTCTGACCGATAAAGATCTTTGTAGAATATGTAGGAGCCAATATGAGCATCTAGGTTCCGCTATTGGTTATTGACCGGAGACGTGTCTCGGTCATGTCTACATAGTTCTCGAACCCGTAGGGTCCGCACGCCTAACGTTACGATGACAGTGATATTATGAGTTTATATGTTTTGATGTACTGAAGGTTGTTCGGAGTCCCGGATGTGATCACGGACATGACGAGGAGTCTCAAAATGGTCGAGACATAAAGATTGATATATTGGACAACTATATTCAGACACCGGAAGTGTTCTGGGTGATTTCGGAGAAAACCGGAGTGCCGGAGGGTTACCGGACCCCCCCGGGAGAAGTAATGGGCCTTATGGGCCTTAGTGGAGAGAGAGAGGGGCAGCCAGGGTGGGCCGCACGCCCCTCCCCCTCTGGTCCGAATTGGACTAGGAGAGGGGGGGGGGTGCGCCCCCTTTCCTTCTCCCTCTCCCCCTTCCTTTCCCCCTCCTAGTAGGAGCAGGAAAGAGGGGAGTCCTACTCCTACTAGAGGAGGACTCCTCCTCCTGGCGTGCCTAGCAAGGGCCAGCCGGCCTCCCCCTTGCTCCTTTATATACGGGGGCAGGGGGCACCCTATAGACACAACAATTGATCATTGATCTCTTAGCCATGTGCGGTGCCCCCCTCCACCATATTCCACCTCGATATTACTGTAGCGGTGCTTAGGCGAAGCCCTGCGTCGGTAGAACATCAACATCGTCACCACGTCGTCGTGCTGACGAAACTCTCCCTCAACACTCGACTGGATCAGAGTTCGAGGGACATCATTGGGCTGAACGTGTGCCGAACTCGGAGGTGCCGTGCGTTCGGTACTTGATCAGTCGGATCGTGAAGACGTACGATTACATCAACCGCGTTGTGATAACGCTTCTGCTTTCGGTCTACGAGAGTACGTGGACAAGACTCTCCCCTCTCGTTGCTATGCATCACCATGATCTTGCGTGTGTGTAGGAAATGTTTTGAAATTACTACGTTCCCCAACAGTGCCCCTGACCCTCGTGGGCCACCTGTAAGGCAGTTGATGCCCTTCTTCGGCTGCAAGAAAGCTAATTTTTGGTAAAAAAAATCACAGCGAAGGTTTCAATCCAATCGGAGTTACGGATCTCCATATATACCCGAAACGGTGAAAGGGCAGCAGAACGGAACGCAGAAACGAAGAGAGACAGAGAGACAGATCCAATCTCGGAGGGTCTCTCGCCCCTCCCATGCCATGGAGGCCAAGGACCAGAGGGGAAAACCTTCTCCCATCTAGGGAGGAGGTAAAGGAAGAAGAGGAAGAAGGGGGCCCCTCTCCCCCTCTCCCCAGGTGGCGCCGAAACGCTGCTGTGGCCACCATCATCGTCACCGCGATCTTCACCAACACCTCCGCCATCTTCACCAACATCTCCATCACCTTCCCCCCTCTATCTACAGTGGTCCACTCTCCCTCAACCCGCTGTACCCTCTACTTGAACATGGTGATTTATGCTTCGTATTATTACCAATGATGAGTTGCCATCCTATGATGTTTGAGTAGATTTTCGTTGTCCTATCGGTGGTTGATGAATTGCTATGATTGGTTTAATTTGCTTGTGGTTATGTTGCTGTCCTTTGGTGCCCATCACATGAGCGCGCGCGTGGATCACACCATAGGGTTAGTTGTATGTTGATAGGACCATGTATTGGAGGGCAAGATTGACAGAAGCTTCAACCTAGCATAGAAATTGATGCATATGGGATTGAAGGGGGACCAATATATCTTAATGCTATGGTTGGGTTTTACCTTAATAACGTTAGTAGTTGCAGATGCTTGCTAATAGTTCCAATCATAAGTGCATAGAATTCCAAGTAAGGGATGACGTGCTAGAAGTGGCCTCTCCCACATAATACTTGTTATCGGTCTAGTAAAGTAGTCAATTGCTTAAGGGACAATTTTGCAACTCCTACCACCACTTTTCCACACTCGCTATCTTTACTTTATTGTGTCTTTACTTTAACAGCCCCTAGTTTTTATTTACGCCCTCTTTATATTCTTGCAAGCCTATCGAAAAACACCTACAAAGTACTTCTAGTTTCATACTCGTTCTAGGTAAAGCAAACGTCAAGCGTGCGTAGAGTTGTATCGGTGGTCGATAGAACTTGAGGGAATATTTGTTCTACCTTTAGCTCCTCGTTGGGTTTGACACTCTTACTTATTAAAATAGGCTACAATTGATCCCCTATACTTGTGGGTTATCATTGGTCAGGTCCAATGAAAATCTTTTGTGACAATACTGGAGCAATAGCCTTGGCGAAGGAATCCAGATTTCACAAGAGAACCAAACACATCAAGAGATGCTTCAATTCCATCCGCGATCAAGTCAAGGAGGGAGACATAGAGATTTGCAAAGTACATATGGATCTGAATGTTGCAGACCCGTTGACTAAGCGTCTTCCAAGAGCAAAACATGATCAACACCAAGACTCCATGGGTGTTAGAATCATTACTATGTAATCTAGATTATTGACTCTAGTGCAACTGTGAGACTAAAGGAAATATGCCCTAGAGGCAATACTGAAGTTGTTATTTATATTTCCTTATATCATGATAAATGTTTATTATTCATGCTAGAATTTTATTAACGAGAAACTTAGTACATGTGTGAATATATAGACAAACAGAGTGTCCCTGATATGCCTCTACTTGACTAGCTCGTTAATCAAAGATGGTTAAGTTTCCTAACCATAGACATGTGTTGTCATTTGATGAACGGGATCACATCATTAGAGAATGATGTGATGGACAAGACCCATCTGTTAGCTTATCACAATGATCGTTTAGTTTTATTCAGTACAAAAATGACACATCCGTGACATTTTGGGCCGAATGAATTTTTTTACTGTCGTACATATGACACTTCTATGATGATAATTGTGACAAAACCCGGTGTCATCATAGATGTGGTGGGCTCCTACTTCTATGACAAAAAATCATGACAGAAAATGGGCTTTTCGTCCTGGGCGGGCCGGAGACGCAGCTGCATGACATTCTTTGGGCCGTCCATGACGGAAAAAACCATCGTAGAAGCGAGGGGGAGGAAAATTTCGGGGAGTTCCCGGTTACAGTGGGAGGTCGGGGGCCGAGCGATGCGCGTTTCTCTCATACACGTACGTGCGTGTGTGCGAGGCGTTCGCTCTAACTGAACCCGAGCGAGGCGTTGGGCTCTAACTGAACCCGAGCGATTGCACTGCAGGCTACGTGTTACTGAACCCGAGGGATCGATCGATGGCTCTTAACTGAACCCGGTCGAGCGATTCCTTCACTACTGCTGCTAATTGAAGCCGATCGATGGGATGAATAGTGAGCATTGCGGGGGGTTTGGATGAACAGTGAGCGGTGGCGTTGCCTCTGGATGAACAGGACCCCGTGGTGCGGTGGAGGGCAGGATGAACAGTAGACGGTGGAGGGGTGCCCGTGGAGGGGTGCATGAACAGGACCCCGTGGTGTGGAGGGCTGGATGAACGGTAGACGGTGGAGGGGTGGTTGAACAGGACCCCGTGGTGTGGAGGGCTGGATGAACAGTAGACGGTGGAAGGGTGGTTGAACAGGACCCCGTGGTGTGGAGGGCTGGATCAACAGTAGACGATGGAGGGGTGCCTATGGATGGGTGGTTCAACAGGACCCCGTGGTGTGGAGGGCTGGATGAACAGTAGACGGTGGAGGGGTGGTTGAACAGTAGCCGGTGGAGTAGCGCGCGGTGGAGGCTGGATGAACAGGAGCCTATGGAGGCTGGAGGAGGTCGACGGTGGATGAACAGTAGCTCGTGGAGGCTGGAGGGGGTCGACGGTGGAGATGAACAGTATCCCGTGGAGTCCCGTTTTGCGGTACGCCACACCCTTCCCGATGAACAGGACCCCCGTTTCGACCGTAGCGCTCCAACACAAGTCCGTTTCCTCCGTTTTGCGGTACGCCACACCCCTCCCGATCAACAGGACCCCCATTTCGACCATAGGAGGTCCGTTTCCTCCGTTGTGCAGTACGCCAGGCCTTGTTTCCATCGCCTGTTCCGTCCAAGCCCTCCCGATGAACACGACCACGCATTCCGTTCCGACCCAGCCGGTTGGCTCCCACGCGTTCCGTTGTCTCCCGATGAACACGACGCATTCCGTTGCCTCCCCATGAACATGACGCATTCCGTTGCCTCCCTATGAACACGACGGCGACGTTGTTTCTCCATTCCGACCCAGCCATATCAACGAGCCCTCGCCGTACGTATGCGCGAGTAGGCGTTCGAGACCCCGCCCGTATGTACACATACGTGGTCATATTTTCTTTCTTGCACCCTGGCCGCCTCTACTACGACACGTGCGCGCCTCTACATCCACCAGTATATATGTACGTACACGTTCACGACCAGAATGACAACGCTACGTATGCTTCGACCAGGTGGGTCCCGACTGTCAGGCACCTCCTTGCGTGCGAAGATGTAGCTGGTGGGTCCCAGTAGTCAGGGGCAAACGTTTTTTTCGTGAAATACGGTGGCCCGTCCGGTGGGTCCCCGCTGTTAGGTGGAGGATTAATTATTTTGCACGTAATAAGGAGGCACTTCCTTGCTGCGTCCGTGGACCCAGGTGTCAGCCTCTCCACGTACAGTCCACGTCCGATGGAAGCTGTTCCTTGACCACGCCGTGCCGAGAGCACCTGGACGGTGGACTACGGCGAGGCCTAGGAAGGGGACGACACGGAGGCAGGGAAGACTTGGCAGTTGTTTCCCACGCGGAGGGGAGTACGACTGTATGGGGTGAGGGAGTCCTGGATTAGGGGGTGTTCGGATAGCCGGACTATACCTTCAGCCGGACTCCTAGACTATGAAGATACAAGATTGAAGACTTCGTCCCGTGTCCGGAAGGGACTTTCCTTGGCATGGAAGGCAAACTTGGCGATACGGATATGTAGATCTCCTACCATTGTAACCGACTTTGTGTAACCCTAACCCTATCCGGTGTCTATATAAACCGAAGGGTTTTAGTCTGTAGGACAAGATACAGAACAACAATCATACCATAGACTAGCTTCTAGGGTTTAGCCTCTCTGATCTCGTGGTAGATCTACTCTTGTACTACCCATATCATCAATATTAATCAAGCAGGATGTAGGGTTTTACCTCCATCAAGAGGGCCCGAACCTGGGTAAAACTTCGTGTCCCTTGCCTCCTGTTACCATCCGGCCTAGACGCACAGTTTGGGACCCCCTACCCGAGATCCGCCGGTTTTGACACCGACATTGGTGCTTTCATTGAGAGCTCCTCTGTGTCGTCGCCATCAGGAAAGATGCTTCGCCCCGTCTTTAAAGATGGCACCATTGCTAAGGGAGCTTTGGCTGTCAGCCAAACCCTCCGGCTAGGTGGTTTTCTTATGACCGCCTGTTCGGCTTCTACGCCGATGATGACCTCTCGAGCCATCGAAAACAATCTTCATGTCAGCTCGGAACTTGCCAAGCAGTTAGATCCAACGAAGCTCTCCTCCATAAACGAGCTCTTGGATCGCATCGCCGCCCTGGGAGTCGCTACGGATTACGACCAGATTGGGCCTAAACCCGATCTGAGAGAGATTAACTCTCCCCAAGTCACCCATCACGTTGCCGTGGTAGAGGGACAGTGCTGCGACCCTTCATCTATCTTAAGTACTAGCTACGTCCGGATTCCCGATCCCTCCAAGCCGGATACCCGCAGAGGGGAGGATACCACTCAAGACCTGAACTTAGAGTCAGGCGACGGGCTGGATTCATTGGACAACATCCAGGAATCCAAATTTTCGAGCTCGGAAACTCCTCGGCCTCTGAGCCTCAGATTGGGTGAGGCTTCGGATTTAATTCCACCCACCCACCCGAACACAAGCGATCTATCCCAAATCAGGCAAGAGCCCGAAGAAATAGTACATCATTACTGGGCCAGATTCCTCCTGGCTAGGAACAGGATAAGGGACTGCTGCGAGGAAGACGCAATCTCAATCTTCTGCAATAATTGCACGGACAAGGGAATCCTCAACGCCATAAGTCGCCATGATATTACACGCTTCGCTGACTTGGCGTCCATCGTACGAAAGTACTGTGTGATGGAAAGCGCCTGGAAAACCGAAATAAAATTTTGGGACGATCCGGCCCTGAATACAAACCCAGTCCAAAATAAAAGGGTGCATCATCGTCAGACACCCGGGTCAAACACCAAAAAGCAAAAACCCTCTACAGGGCATAGAACCGTACTGGAAGGATGGCTCAATGGACCCTGTAAAATTCACAGTATAGAGGACGCCACACCAACTCACAGCCTTAGAGCATGTTGGATACTCCGGCAGGTGGCCAAAATTGGCGAAGATCTCCTAATTCCGGAGGCCACAAAAAGCCACCCCAGAGACACCAATACGGTATTCATAGTCTTCGAGACTTTCGCATCAAATAATATGCGAAAAAGGACACTCCGCAGCCTTGCCGAAGTCTACCGAGTAGCAACAATAAACCCATGGAGTGACACAGCTATTACCTTTAACGCCAGTGATGAACCTAAATTCCGAATAGCCCAAGCACCAGCCGCATTGGCCCTTAGTCCAATAGTGGACGACTTTCGTCTTACCAAGGTACTCATGGACGGCGGCAGCGGATTGAACCTCATTTACGAGGAAACCCTTCACAAAATGGAAATAGACTGGAACCGCATTGAGCGAAGCAGCACAACCTTTAGAGGAATAATCCCCAGTCGAGAAGCACGCTGTACAGGAAAAATCACACTAGATGTGGTGTTCGGCACTCCGGATAATTACAGGTCCGAAGAGGTCATGTTCCATGTGGCTCCGTTCAGTAGTGGTTATCACGCTCTGCTAGGGCGGGAAGCATTTACAATCTTCCAAGCAATACCCCATTACGGGTACATGAAGCTCAAGATGCCCGGGCCTAACGGGATCATCACTCTCGCTAGTGATCCGGACATAGCACTTTGCGCCAAAAACAAGACAGCCGCACTGGCCCTCGAGGCACTATCCGAAGCCCTAGTGGCTGAGGAACTGACTGCGCTGCGCTCCATGATGAATAGGGATGATGTGGTACTCGACAAAAGATCCAAGTCCACCTCCTTTAAACCAGCGGACGAAATAGTCAAATTCCAGGTCCATCCAATGGACCCCAATAAAACAGCTTCCATCGGGGCACAGTTAAACCCTGATGTAGACGCCGCACTGCGAGAGTTCCTACGAGAGAACTGGGACATTTTCACCTGGCACCCTTCAGATATGCCAGGAATCCCACGCAGGCTGGCCGAGCACAGCTTAAATATCCTAAAAGGATTCAAACCTGTCAAACAAGCTCTTCGGCGTTTTTCCGAACCTAAGAGACAGGCCATGGGAGAAGAGCTAGCAAAGCTATTGGAGGCTGGATTCATCAGAGATATAAAACATCCGGACTGGCTAGCAAACCTGGTGATGGTACCAAAGAAGGACAAATCCTGGCGCCTGTGCGTTGATTTTAAAGACCTTAACAAGGCTTGCCCAAAGGATCCCTCACCCCTCCCCCGCATCGATCAAATTATCAACGCTACCGCAGGACACGATTCGTTGTGTTTCCTCGACGCATATTCCGGCTACCACCAAATCAAGATGGCGGAATTAGACAAAGCCGCAACGGCATTTATCACACCATACGGCCCATTCGTCTTCAACACAATGCCCTTCGGGCTCAAAAACGCTAGCGCAACATATCAGCGCATGATTCAGACATGTCTGGCAAACCAGATCGGCAAAACAGTGGAGGCATATGTAGATGATGTGGTCATCAAAACAAGACATGTCGAATCTCTAGTAGACGACTTGAGGCTCACATTTGATAACCTCCGAACATACGACATCGAGCTCAACCCAGAAAAATGCATTTTCGGCGTTCCCGCCAGAAAGCTCTTGGGCTTCATTGTATCCAGTAGAGGAATTGAAGCAAATCCAGCCAAGATCCGAGCTCTGTAACAATTGGATATCCTAAAGGACCTCAAACAAGTACAAAATTAACCGGATGCGTAGCGGCTCTAAGCCGCTTTATCTCCTGCTTGGGAGAAAAGGCCCTACCCCTTTACCGCCTCCTTCGGCGCACCGAACACTTCGAATGGACGGATGCAGCCACGGCCGGACTCGACGAAATAAAAGCCATATTGGCACCAAACCCAGTCCTGGCCGCGCCAAACATTGGCGAACCAATGCTATTGTACATTGCAGCAACACATCAGGTTGTAAGCGCAGTGCTCGTCGTCGAACGAGAAACGGACGGACACAAATTCCCCCTTCAAAAGCCGGTCTATTATGTGTCCACTGTCCTCACTCCGTGAAAATCACGGTACCCGCATTATCAAAAGATTGCGTATGCGGTATTCATGGCATCCCGGAAGCTACGACACTACTTTCAAGAGTGTTCAATAACAGTAGCCTCGGAAGTACCACTTAACGATATTATAAACAACCGTGACGCAACGGGCCGGATTGCAAAATGGTCCATTGAGCTCCTCCCATTCGACATAACTTATAAGCCACGGTGAGCCATCAAGTCGCAAGTTTTGGCCGACTTCGTCGCAGAATGGACGGAGGCCAAACTCCCTAAAGAGTACGACACATATTCAAATTGGATCATGCATTTCGACGGCTCCAAGATGTTGGCCGGACTAGGGGCTGGCGTCGTTTTGACGTCCCCCATAGGAGACACAGTTCAATACGTGCTCCAGATTATGTACACAAACTCCAACAATGCAGCCGAATATGAGGCCCTTTTACATGGTCTCCAGATGGTAGTATCCATGGGCATTCAACGCCTAGAGGTGCGCGGGGACTCGAACCTTGCAATATCCCAAATAAATGGAGACTTCGATGCCAAGGATCCAAAAATGGCAGCCTACCGCAACACCGTCCTAAAAATGTCAGCTCGGTTCGAAGGGCTTGAATTTCACCATATAGCCCGGGAAAATAATCAGGCGGTAGATGTCCTGGCACGCATCGGCGCAAAACACGATGTAGTCCCCCCAACATATTCTTGGAAAGGTTGTTCAAGCCATCCATAGTATGGGAAGGGGAGCCGAACAATAACAGCCCAGACCCAACCACACTGCCCGACACCAAACATTCTGACACAATCGGAGGCTCTGCCAATGAAATAACACCTTCAGCCCACGTAATAATGGCCGTCATCGCCCCGTGGACAGAACCATTCCTCGCCTACCTTACTAGGCAGGAACTCCATGAGGACCAAAATGAGGCAAGCTGCATAGTGCAGCGATCCAAAGCCTACAAAGTCCACGAGGGAGAGCTTTATAAGAAAAGCACTACCGGAGTCCTTCAAAGGTGCATCTCTGAAGAGGAAGGGCGGAACCTCCTGGCTGAAATTCATGCCGGACTCGGCGGTCATCACGCTGCAGCTCGGTCCCTTGTAAGCAAGGCCTTCCGTACAGGCTTTTATTTGCCGACGGCCCGGGCAGACGCCCAGGACTTAGTCCAACGATGCATCGGTTGCCAGCTCTTTGCAAACCAAAGCCATATGCCACCCACCGCCCTCCAAACTATCCCCATCACTTGGCCCTTCGCGGTCTAGGGGCTTGACATGGTTGGACCCCTTAAAGGCGGAACCCACAAGCAAAAATACTTACTGGTCATGGTGGATAAGTTCACCAAATGGATAGAAGCCAAGCCTGTTAAGACGGCCGAATCCGGACCGGTGATAGACTTTATATCTGGAGTTCTACACCGTTACGGCGTCCCCCACAGCATCATCACTGATAACGGCACGAACTTTATGGCCGACGAGGTAAAACTCTGGTGCAAAAACATGGGCATCAAGCTCGATTATGCTTCCGTCTATCACCCACAAACTAACGGCCAGGTCAAACGTGCAAATGGTCTTATCATGAGCGGCATCAAACCCAGATTAGTGCGGTCCCTCAAGGAATCTAACACGCACTGGGTAGAGGAGCTCGACTCCGTACTTTGGGGGCTGCAGACCACGCCGATCGCACCACCGGATACACACCATTCTTTATAGTGTACGGTGCAGAGGCAGTTTTGCCTTGCGACATAATTCATGACTCACCTCGAGTGCGCATGTACGAAGAAAGAGAAGCCGAGCTCGATCGGCAGGACAGTTGGACGCATTGGAGGAGGAGCGTGACGTGGCAAAAACCTGTTCCACATTCTATCAACAGCAGGCTCAAAGATATCAAAGCAGAGAAGTACGGGCCAAAAATTACAACGTTGGCGAATTAGTTCTACGCTTGCCAGACAAGAAAAAGGACAAACTCAAGCCCAAGTGGGAAGGTCCCTTCATAACTGACCAAGTCACTGGTGGAGCGTACCGCCTGTGAGATGCATCGGATAACCGACTCGAGCCGAACCCATGGAACACAGCCCGTCTCCGAAGATTCTATGCCTAGCGCCGGACTCTGTGTTCGTCTCCTTCCTCCGTCCATTTTTATATACTGTCTGTCTTACATTTCTCTCCTTCTCCCCTTCCTTTCTCTTATAGCCTTTAAAGGCTCATCCAATGACGTGCTATTCGCACTCATTAAACCTGGGGGCTTCTTTTAACAGAAGCTTATTTATACGGGCTTCATGCCCAACACATGTGTTACACTTCCGCATGTACCTTTTATTTCACCATTATATGCATCGATATGACTTAAGTTTTGGCCAAGCTAGGTTGCCTGGCTCCTGTGCTTACCCCTACGTTCCCGATTATTTGGCTAGGTGGTAAAGGGAGCACCTCTGCGATTGTTACTGCCGGATCAGCTGGATGTGTACCTCAGACTGGGTGAAGCCGAAAGCTAGCGTTCTTAAGGGAATATTATGTTGGTGACCTAAAAGATGATCTTTTAACTATTTATATGCCCCCAGATGCCTTTTCCCGCGTCTTTTTCACAGAATGGGCATGCACTTTAGGGCATGCCTCCTAGGGAAAGGAACCCCTAACGGAACTATTCTCCCTAGAATATGTTTCTTACTAACCATGTAATATAACATAACTAGTCAGGCACTTGTCTGTTCACGCACTAATGACCCCTATGCCTGGTCCCCATGCATTCCCCGGTTCTTATATAACCGCATGGGAATTCGGACACACTCCGGACCATCAGGTCCCGAGGCTGAAGCTAAAAGGTCGGCCATGACAAACAATCTACAATCCGGCTACAAGGCATTATAAATGTCAATTAAATTACATAGTCATCCTGGCTGATTGTATTCCTCTTCAATACCATCTAACAAACTGTCTAATTTACAGTCTTGCTGGGAATACTTTGCGGCCAATTCTACTTGGCCGTATACTAAGCTTACAGGGATCTCATTCCCATCGGGCCCTACAGAACCGACCTCGGCCATGTGATTGGGGTCAGCCTTTGTGTACCTCATCTTTACCATGGCCCAGGCCTCCCTAGCGCCTTGACGACAGGCCGATATCTTCCACAATCGGAAGCGCCGCCGTGCTCCCTTTAGCTTCTCCGCAAGCTCTCCAAGACCTTCAGGCATGGAGATGGACGGCCACAAGGCCTGGGCGATGCCTTGCATCGCCTGCCGAACTCGCTCGAGCAGTTGCGAGAGCTCGGGAAGAAGGTCACCCGTAGAACCGGGCATCTCCTCTGCAGGACGACCTGTTAGCACACCTACAGACATTACTCTGTTAGTCGACTTCCCCACCGAACATTTTTCAAAGGTTCGTTCAAGCACTTACTAAATATGCCGCGCCGAAGCTGCTGATTCTCCTTAACGGAGTCCAACAGCTGGGCACGAACATCCTTCAGTTCAACGCCCAGCTTGGTGTTGGCATCTTGGAGATCATTCTTCTCCCGCCTCACCTTTGTCAGCACCTTCTCACCAGCCTTCAGCTGGCGTAGGAGGTGTTGCCTTTCCGGATTCAATCCGGCGCCATCTGCAATTTCATTTGTCAGATTCGCAACCATGCCGCGCTTCGCAAAATGCTTACCTTTCGAAGTGTATATTACCACAGGGGGTCTCCTTGGGCTCCCCTGCCGCGGCTAGTGCGGCCTCAAGTTGGGCTTTGCACTCTTCCAGCTCCTGGGACAGTAGGGAATTCTTTTCTGTAAGAACCTGCATAAAAAATGATCCTTAAATCAGTTATTCTAACTGTTTCAAGTCTCGGGGGCTACTGGTATATATATAATTACCAAAATTTTCTTACCCGTATGTCTTTTACATATTGCTCCGTGGCTTTGGCTAGACCATTTTGAGCGGCACGGAGGTACGGATCTCCCGACTTGAAGGCATCTAATGCCTCTTGGGAGAAACAAGCGTCACGAAAAATTGTCCGGCGACGCCTGTGGTTCATGGCACTCTCCACCTCAGAGTTGGTGGCAGACAACCTGTCCACATCCTCCGTCGGAGGAGCGTCCGGTGCGCGCCTTGTGTTCGCCTCCGCCTCCGGACCAGGCTTTGGAGCCTGGCTAGTGGAGGCGCGATTGGCAGCCTCTCCGAATATAGTCCGGCGAGGTCTCTTTGTCCTGAAGAGAGCACGAGTGTTAATATGCCTTAAAAGTATAACACCTAAGGAGGCATGCCATACCTTTGCGCTGACGCCTCGGTCCAGACTGCACCTCTTTTATGCCCACGGGGCCCTGTGGCCCCTCGTTGGCTTGTCACCGCAGGTTCGGCCTCCCGTCTCAGAAACCTCCCCTGCAAAGCTCGGTTGTCATCAGGAAACTGAAAACACGAGAGGGCGGACCCCTATTCGGGGTACTGGGACTTCGATCCCAGTTACTTGGGAGGCCGGGATTAGCCCTGGGTAATCGGCCGTAATGGCCACCAAGGCATTGTCCTTGCTCAATTGATGGAACACTCCATCAATAAGCTCCACAAATACGTCTGGATCCTCTTGAGAGGCCGGGTCAAGGGACCGTCCTGGGTCCTCGGGTTGTGGAGGAGGGCTGTTTATTTCTTTAACAGCCTGGCGCAGTTCCTGCGTTGAAGTCGCTAGACTGAATATTTAACGATGGGGATATAAAACGGATGGGCAAGATGCGACCACTTACCCAACTTGGAGGATTGTACATAGAAAATCCACCCTTCGGGTCGACGCGGAGAAAATCCTCCTCTTCTCCCTTGTACAAAGCAGACAAGGTCTTTATTAGAGCCGCAAGCCAAATCCGACCCCTTACGGCTGTAGCGGGTGGCGTCGTCCTACCCGTTGAAGTCCCACATGGGGTGGCCTCCATACTGTAGCGGCTGCACCCCTCGCATGATGCATGCGGCCATGACCCCGATCATGGTCAGTCCGGAATGAGCTAACAATCTTATCCGGCCCATCAGGTAAATAACGTCATTGCCACTTTCCCTCTGAGGGATCCGTGGACGCCAACTTAGGCGCTTCTTTAGTGGAGCATTGTCGGACTCAGGGAGGCCGATCCGGACAGGATCCAGCAGCGGGACATCCTCTATGTAAAACCATTCCGAAGGCCAGTCCTCGGACGCCTTCTTTGGGGTTCCGGATAGATATCTGGTCCCGGCGATGTGCCACACTTCGGCTCCGCCCACTTGATATATTGACCCCTTCTTAGAACGGGGCATGAGGCAGAACAGCTTTTTCCATAGCCCGAAATGAGCCTCAACACCGAAAAACAGCTCGCAGAGGGCTACGAAGCCCGCGATATGCAATACGGAGGCAGGCGTAAGATTGTGTAGCTGGAGGCCATAGAACTCCGGGAGCCCCCGGAGAAGCGGATGGATTGGAAATCTGAGCCCTCTTATTAAATAAGGGACAAGGCATACTCGCTCTCCTTTGGAGGGATTAGGGGCACTCTCCGCTTGCTCTCCGCCATTACAGATGGCAAGACCGGCTCGAAACGGGACCATATAGGCCGGGGGGAGAAATCCCTTGGTCTGGAGCGTCACTAGCTCGCTATGCGGGATGGAGCATCTCTCCCAATATCCAAGCTTAGGGCTGGAAGGGCGAAGGGAGGAGTTGCGACGGCTGGCCATGGTGGAATGGACCTTTGTCGGATGCGCTCTGATGAACACTCGGGAAGGGGAGAAGGTGTGGCATGGATCTAAATCCTCGTCCCCTTAAATGGGCGGCTCATTTATGCGGCTAGGGGTGTGGATGTAAAAACACTCAGACTTTTCATATTCGTTTGACACGTGGGAGACGGCCATTATTGGGCGCAGAAGCCAAGGAGCGCAACATTTACAAGAAATCGGACTTTATTCGACAGGTACACGGAATTCATAAGAGAACCTGCCTTGCAATGCCGAAGACAATCTGCGTGCCGGACTCATCATCATTGAAGCCTGGTTCGGGGGCTACTAAGGGAGTCCTCGATTAGGGGGTGTTCGGATATCCGGACTATACCTTCAGCCGGACTCCTGGACTATGAAGATACAAGATTGAAGACTTCGTCCCGTGTCCGGAAGGGACTTTCCTTGGCGTGGAAGGCAAGCTTGGCAATACAGATATGTAGGTCTCCTACCATTGTAACCGACTTTGTGTAACCCTAACCCTATCCGGTGTCTATATAAACCGGAGGGTTTTAGTCTGTAGGACAAGATACAGAACAACAATCATACCATAGGCTAGCTTCTAGGGTTTAGCCTCTCCAATATCGTGGTAGATCTACTCTTGTACTACCCATATCATCAATATTAATCAAGCAGGACGTAGGGTTTTACCTCCATCAAGAGGGCCCGAACCTGGGTAAAACTTCGTGTCCCTTGCCTCCTGTTACCATCCGGCCTAGACGCACAGTTCGGGACCCCCTACCCGAGATCCGCCGGTTTTGACACCGACATGGGGGTTTACTGGTTCGTCTGTAGTCGCCGGAGAATAACATCAGGTGTGGGTGAGTAGAGGGATGGCTAGGCCAGCGATGCGAGTACAGTGAGGCGATGAGGCCTGCGCAGCAACAGAGCCGACCGCGGGGAGGAGGGCACAGGCAGTCCCCCCGGCGCCTGTTTGAGCGGCTGGAGCAGGAAGAGCAGAGATTGAAGAAGCACGACGGCCGTTGGATGGCCATCCAACAGTCACTGCTTGTGCGTCAACCTTTTTTTAGGAAAGCCTCAAATTTGTGGGAAATAGCATACAACCCATCTGCCATTATTTCTAATAATTTACAGCCCATTTGCTAATTATTAAGGTTTTTTTGGAGCCCATATTCTTTTTGTTAGCATTACAGCCCATATTGTGGCAACGGTTAAAAAATTATACGAAATTTTGCATATTTCGGTGCGGTCCGAACTGTTTTATTCCCGAAATTTCGACTCACATTCAAACTGATTTTAAAAATAAATGTATATCAATATAAAATCCAACAAATTCTCCACGCATAAAAAATAATGTAATTTAAAATCTTGAAATGAAAAAAAAGATATTTGAAACTAATTGCCGGTTTGATGTGTTTTAAAAATGTACAACCCATTTCTCATTACTGATGGGCCATTTTCTCGGCCAACCGAATGAAAGCTCTCCTCGTCTTGAAAGATTTGCAACCCAACAGACCTGACAAAGCGACTTACGTGGCAAATCATAAAAAAACTGGGCTATGACCGTGGACCCAGCTGTCAGCCTCTCCACGTACAGTACTCTTCCGATGGAAGTCGTTCCTTGACCACGTTGACCACGCCGCGCGGAAAGCACCACAGCGGTGGACGATGGCGAGGCCTAGGAAGGGGATGACGCGGCAGTGGAAGCCCGCGCAGAGAGGACTACGAGGGTTCACTGGTTCTGCTGTGGTGTGAGGCTGCCGTCGCCACAGGGCCTGGCCAGCGGTGGGAATAGTAGGGGGCGGTGAGGCCTCTACGGCAGCACAGCCGGCCACGGGAGGCAGGAGCATGCGACACTACCGGCGCTGCTTTGGGCGGCAGGAGCAAGAAGACCAGAGGTTGAAGAAGCACTACGGCCGTTGGATGGACATCGTACGGTCACTGGAGCTAGAATCGTTCATATTGACTAAGTTGACAAAGCCCTTCGTCCCCGTCAACTAGTAGGCCCACAAGTCAGCCTCCCAGCAAGGTGGATCCCAGCTAGCCGGGGGAGTATTCATTTTTTTGTGCGTAATAAGGAGGCACTTCCGGTGGGTCCGAGCTGACAGCAGGGGGAACATTCTTTTCGCGAAATACGGTGGCCCATCCGGTGGGTCCCAGCAGTCAGGGGAAAATGATTTTTTTCGCAAAATACCGGTGGCCCGTCCGATGGGTCCCCGCTATCAGGTGGAGGAATAATTATTTTTGGTGTAATAAGGAGGCACTTCCTTGCGGCTGTCGTGGACCCAGCTGTCAGTCTCTCCACGTACAGTACTCTTCTGATGGAAGTCGGTCATTGACCACATTGACCACGCCGCGCCGAGAGCACCACGGCGGTGGACGACGGCGAGGCCTAGGAAGGGGACGACGCGGAGCCATGCAAGACGCGGTAGTGGATGCCCACGCGGAGAGGAGTACGAGCGTTCACTGGTTCGGCTGCGGTGTGAGTCTGCCGTCACCGCAGAATAACAGGGGGTGTGGGTGAGTGGAGGGATGGCCTGGCCAGTGGTGGGAGTAGTATGGGGGCGGTGAGGCCTCCGCGCTAGCACAGCCAGCCACGGGAGGCAGCAGCAGGCGGCACGACCGGCGTTGCTTTGGGCGGCTGGAGCAAGAAGACCAGAGGTTGAAGAAGCACTATGGCCGTTGGATGAACATCATACGGTCACTGGAGTATTGACTAAGTTGACAAAGCTCTCCGTCCCTGTCAACTTAGTAGGCCCACAAGTCAGCCCAACAATATGGTGGGTCCCAGTTAGTAGGGGGTATTCATTTTTTTGGGCGTAATAAGGAGGCACTTCCTTGCGTGCGAAGATATAGCTGGTGGGTCCGACCTGTCAGCGGGGGGAACGTTTTTTTCATGAAATACAGAGGACCTTCCTGTGGGTCCTAGCTGTCAGGTGGAGGAATCATTATTTTGCGCGTAATAAGGAGGCATTTTCTTGCGTGCGGCCGTGGACCTAGCTGTCAGCCTCTCCATGTACAGTCCACTTCCGATGGATGTAGTTCATTGACCACGTTGGCCAGGCCGCGCCGAGAGCACCAGGGCGGTGGACGACGGTGAGGCCTTGGAAGGGAACGACACGGAGCCGGGGAATACTCGACAGTTGTTTCCCATGCGGAGGAGTACGAGGGTTTACTGGTTCGTCTGTCATCTCCGGAGAATAACAACATATGTGGGTGAGTAGAGGGATGGCTAGGCCAGCGATGGGAGTACGGTGGGGCCGTGAGGCCTGTGCGACAGCATAGCCGGCCGCGGGAGGAGGGAGCAGGCAGTCCCGCCGGTGCTTGTTTGAGCGGCTTGAGCATGAAGAGCAGAGATTGAAGAAGCACGACAGCCGTTGGATGGACATCCAACAGTCACTACTCTCATGTGTTAAGTTGACAGGGCGTTGCGTGTGCGTCAACCTTTTTTTTTTATGAAAGCATACGCGTCAACCTGTAGTAGGTGCACAAGTCAGCCTCAAATCTGTGGAAAACAACATACAACCCATCTGCCATTATTTCTAATAATGTACAGCCCATTTGCTAATTCTTAAGAATTTTTTGGAGCCCATCTTCTTTTTGTTAGCATCACACCCCATATTGTGGCCACGGTTAAAAAGTATACGAATTTTTGCATATTTCAGTGCGGTCAACTGTTTTTAATCCAGAAATATCAATTCACATTCAAACTATTTTGAAAAATAATTTATATAAATATAAAATCCAAATAATTGTCCACGCATAAAAATCAATGGAATTTAAGATCTTGTAATGAAAAAAATGAAACTAATTCCCGGTTTGATGTGTTTTAAAAATGTACAGCCCATTTCTGGGCAAACCGAATGAAACTCTCCTCATCTTGAAAGATTTGCAGCCCAGCAGGGCCGATAAAGCAAGTAGGCCTTGTTTGGGTATTTCATAAAAAAATAGAACTAGGCTAGCCATTTTCAGCAAGAAAAAAAGACAACTGGGCTCATGATGTGGTAAACATAAATAAAACCCTGGCTAGACGGGCCACAGCCCCGCACAGCCCCGTTGTTACCCTGATCCGTCGCTAAAACTAGTATAAATAACAACTGGTTGTTCCTAAAAAAATACTGCGCAACTTGCTGGGTCCCTGGTGTCAGCCGCTCGTAGTGTAATTCTCTCGTTTATTGACTATGTTGACAATGGCGTGAGCCGCAGATGTCCAGCCTTTCCTATGAAAATTTACAGCCCATTTGATGTGCTAGTTCGAAATAAGTTTGTGGGTGATGGTGGGGGCTAATCACTTGGCTTCTGTAATGCACAGTGAGCTCAAGCAACCGGTGAGAGTGATGTTATTTCCCTTGGTTTGGATTAGTTACAATATTTCACTCTAAATTAAACGAATGGCAAGCCATTTGCCTTGTTTCAAAGAAAATATGACAGTCATAGCCGAGTTGAAAAGGGCAGGAACATCTAACTCCAGCTTACAAACTGTACAAAAGCACGAGGGTTAATTGTTCATCAGGTTTACAAAAAAAACTAGATTGAAAAGGGCAACAACATATAACTCCAGCACTGTTTTCGGCAGTTACAGTCAAGTGGATCAGTCAGGTCCATAGAATGAACATCCTGGGTCATAAAATTTACTGGATTATGACCACAATATGTTGTAAATAGAAGCCTGGCACGTTCAGAAGCTCTTTTGCCCACCTGAAACTCCTTTTTTGCTCTTCGACATACCCATCCGTCAAAACCATGCTGCTGATAAACTTAAGCCTGATGGACAATAGTAACCTCGCATTCAGCAGGAAGAATGTGACAAATCTTGTGTTTGCGCAGTTGGCTACATATCGTTCTAGCGCTATTGTCTTCAATTGAATCTCATGAGAAGTGATAAAATCCCAATGCTTACGAATCCACTAATTGGTTATAACTTTCTTACCCCATCCTGTTGCCTAAATAGACATGAAGATTGAAAATAGTTAAGGTCTACAAGAAGAGTGTCGAAAGAGCAACAGCTGAACGGTTAATTCTAGTACACTATATGCGGGCTTCCAATGTGCGTGAAATTATCACCTTTATATACAACTTCTCCAGACATGGAAAGCATTGCAGCAAGCCAATAATCTTGTTCAGATCAAAACTATTCATTTGGATAGATAAGATCTTGACAGAATCCAGCACCATTGATAGGCCATCCATGGAGAAACTCTTCATTGAGCATAGAACATAATATTAGTACAAAATGTGTCCTCCAATATGATATATAAATTATGCGCAGAAATTTAAAATGCAGCTTATGGTTACAAGTGTAGATGATAATATAAAGTACCCGAAGAACTGTGGAGCCAAACACCATATTGAAATGAGCAGAGAGATCATGTATTACACCCAAGGTCTCCAGTTTAGGCGCAGAGAGGACGGTTATTTGCAACGGTGAATAACTAGAATCAAGGATCAACCTTTGAAGTGAAGGGGCATCTTGGATGATGAGCTGCCTTCCGTCAAAAGAAATTCCAATTCTTACAAGGTTAGGCGACTTTATTTGGAGACAACCGATTCTAACTGTGAAAACAAGACCAAGCACTCCAGCGCAGGGCAACTGGAGTGGATGACGCTATGCAATGAGGCCTCCGATATATATGAACCCGCACAAGTGAAAGTTTCTTGAGAAATGGGAGTCGAAGGTTTAGTACCAGATTGTCTGGTAGGTAGCACTGTGCAAAGGTGGCGGTGTGGAGAGAGTACGAAAACCACGACATGGACATCGGTGCTGAGGGCACAAGTTCATGGCGTTCGGTATGTGGTATGTGATTTCCAGGGGAATAGTAGAACTCAAGCAGTGTTAGTTCTGTGAATTCAGGGGATTCCAGCCAGGCGTCCACCATGCAGGGCATGGTATGCTTGCTCAGGTAGCATGACGGGATGCAGAGGCTTTGAACGGAGCCCTGGTGGGAGGAGATGATGGCTCCGGGGATTTCAAAATCATTGAAAAGAGATAGCTGACGACAGTCGAGATTAAGGGGAACGGCGCGGCATAGAGGGCGCCACCGAATTGAGAAGACTTGGGTGCGGCAACAATCCTTGGTGGGGAGAAGCGAGATGATCTCCCCAAGGATGGCATCCGGGAGATCGCTGATGCGGTCCACCCGAGATTCTATGGGTTCCTGGGATCCGGTGGTGGGGGAGGGGGGTTGCCGCTTCTCCCTGCGTTGCCGGGTGCGGGATCTACAACAGGCATCGCTGTTGGCAGGAGCCTCATCTTCTTGGCGCTGGGTTCAGCCGACTCCATTTTCCTCGAGGGCGTCGCATTGCGCTCACGGATTTGAGCAGAGTAACGAATGACGAGCCTAGTTGTAGTGCGAGCGAAGAAGAAGGGGAGCTGGGGTTTTTCTGTAGGAGTGAGGAAGAAGGGGAGCTGGGGTTTTCTGTAGGAGTGAGGTGAGGAATTTGGGGGTACGACTAGAGCGAGCTGACGTGAGGTGGGTGGGAGTGAGGAGGAAGAAAACAATTTACTAGTGTGGATGGGCTGTTTTGTCTTGGGACCCGAGAAACAATTACTACTAGTACAGTGGAGACACTCTACAGCTACCCAAAAAACAATTACTACTAGTACAATGGAGACACTCTATCGCTTCTGGCTCCTCCTAGGTCATTGAAACGTCTCCCTCTACTAAATGTCGTTATACTTTTGTTCATCGACATGCGGGCCATGCAGCGCGTGGGCCCAAATGCCATCCACAAAATTAGAAGGCAGTATGTAGGCGGAGAGTCACCCCGGTTGTAGCGTGGCGGTAACGAGCCGTCGTATCACAAAACCCCACCTCCCCGCAGTCTAAGTTTGATGGACGAAGCAACCATCATTTCACTCTTCGCTGAATCCCCTTCTCCCTCACCGTCTTCAAGAAAGGCAACACTTGCATCTGCCGCTGTTCTTCTCTCCGAACGAAGGGAAGGTAAGTGGATCCGTGATGTTGGTATATTTTCGTTCAGAGGAAAAAAAAGAACTTTTGCAAAGCAGTAACCGATCCTCACTCTCTTTTTTGTTTCATTGTCATTGCGATTGTGTTTTCCTTTCGGTGGTCTCCTAGTATTCGTCAGTTTCATGATGGACCAAGGAGAACCAGGCAAAGATCTGCCGATACTGGAGCAGACGCGGGAGGCTGATCTCCACGAGACAGAGAGCTCCAAGAAGATGGAGGCAACCACTGAGGCGACCGCAGATACTGAGATGGTCAACGCCCCGTTTGAGGTTACAACCCCCGTGGCACTGCAGGAGCAGTTTTCCCCCTTCGAGGATGTGTCCCCCCCGCTGAGCTGCCCAAGGTGATTTCCTTCTTTGCCGATCTTGATTGTGGTTTTTCATCTAAGTATGTGGTGAGTTTTTTTAGAAAAGGAATTATGTGGTGATTAATAATGCAAAATTTTATTAGATTCGATGCCATGGTATACATAGTGGTTTAAATAACTTGTGTTTCTTATACTGAAAAGTAATTTAGAATTTGTTTCTATTTCAATTAGAGCCCTGATGCAGACAAGGATTGTGTGGTTGTACATGTCACTCGCTATGAGGTGGACGACCTGAATATACGCACTGGGAAAACAGAGTTCTTATGCTGTTGGATCCTGGAAGTCATTTGCGGTTATACCAATGAAGAGTTGTATTCCAGCCTCACTGTTGTCAGGCGTGTTGTCCAGGGTGTACTGAAGCACAAGAAGTTCAAAGCTACGCCTTCGTTTGTGAGGAATACTGTTCTTGTCAAGCTTACACAGGAAGATGACGTGGCATGCCTCCACAAACAAGTTTATCAGTGGCAAGGCCACAAGGTTGTCTTCATTAAGGTTCACAGGATTGGGCTGCTGCAGGACGTCCTCAATGATGTTCATGGCAAGGTCCGTCTTGTGTCCAGCCCAAATTAGATTGAGGCATGAAATAGTTGCCCCAGCTAGTGTTTAATAGTAGTTTGGATTGTGTATAATTATCCGAACCTTGCCTATTATCGACCCCTCTGGGGCTAGTACTCTATTTGAATCCGTCTATGGGAACTGCTGCTACTTTTGTGTGCCCGTGAATCATGTGAGAACCATCGTAATTGTTGCCGAAACAGATGCATCCTCACTAGTTTTTTCATGAATATGGCATGATAAGACATAAGTTGTAACGGTTTATCATACGAGCAGTGTGTGTTTTGATGAAATAGAGCACTCTTTCGAGAACCGAGCGCCGACGTACACATAAGTACTTGTAAACACTGTTGGTGCTACCCCACTTGTAAGCAGTTGTGCAAAACACGGCACATTGGCTCAGCTCGCTTCAACACTAGGCTATCGACCAGCTAACAATCAACAATCTGCTGTCTGACATATAAGTAACTATGTATCTTGTTACAGTGGTTCATGCAGTTAATTGAGGCCACAATGTAATAAATTCCAAACGTTCACATGCTAGTCCAGTGCTCATGTGGAACACTGACATTAAACTCGTCTTCATAATTTTTTTTGAAAAGCATAAGTTAAGCAATTTTTTACATCTCAATGATTCATAGAACATAACGAACATATACTAGTTCACAGCAAAAGACAAAGTTGTGAGAAGGTTTACAAATCAGGAAAAACCAAGCAAGGCTTCTCTCTGAGCAAAGGGCCTCCCGGCAGGCTTAAATTTCCTAGAGTTCACTCTGGTTTTTTCTTGTTGCCACCATTCAGGGTTAGGTTCTCTCATTCCAGAATAACCAATTATAATTGTGGTCTGAGCTGGAATGCTGAATTGAACCATGCAGTGTACTGACCAGCTGAAAGTCTTGTGCATTCCACTAAATTTAAGCACCGCTATTTGCAGAAATAAGCAGACCACAATGCCTCTTGTCCGCGCACCTGTCTAAAAAAACGCCGTGCCAGCTAGTCCTTGGTTCATGGATGAACTAGTAGAAAGTGCATTCCGGACTAGGATGCCGTTGTTTTCGCTCGTCCCTGCACTGCAATCAGGAAGTAAAACGTACGAATCAGCTTCTTTTAGATTGCGTTGGTCATTCTACCTTAGTTACTACCAATGTAGGGATACCTTGAAGACGGGAGGTTAGACGACAGCAGCGAGGGATAGCCATCTCATTTTGCGCAGTTGTACTAAAACTTAGGTGTGTGCTTTTGATTGCGCGGATAGAAACGATACGGAGACAGACATCCCGAAACGATATGGAGACAGACATCCCTGTTTGCGCAAATAAGAAATACGGTTATTTAAACAGTGACAGATATTACTACTTTCCCTCGTTTCCTCTTAGAACCAAGTCCTAGATTCATGCTACAGCTTTCCCAATTTCTTCCCTGTTTGAATCAACGCTTTGAGTCGACTGTATGAAATAGCTTTACTTCTAATAATAGTAGAAGTCTAGGTGGCTTTGGAACAGCGGACGAAAGTAGAAAAAGGATCCACATGAAGGGAGCTGGGGCAGTAGAGCAAGGCAGGTTTCGAAGGAATATATACCTGAGGGTCGTCGGCATGTCGCAAAGACGACATCGGGAGGCCGCATCTTGGCCACAATACCGCAGGGAGGAAGAAGGGGTCGGAGGCCCTCCCGAGCCGGCGCTCTCTCGGAGAGAACGACACGGCCGCCGATCGGGATGTGCGGGCAGCCGTTGGTCTCCTCCCTCGCCGCCGACGACAGCGTGAACGATGCACCTACACCCCTGCCCCGGTCGAGGTTGTCCGGCCAGATTGGTGACCAGCCGTGAGCTGAGAGAGAGTGTGGCCACCTATGTGTTGCTTAGATCTAGAGAGCATGAGAGAGTGAATGAGAGGAACCCTAGTAAAGCAAGCGCTAAGGCTCCCGCGTTTATATATAGTGGAGTGATTTTGTTGTACCAGCTTCAAAAAAATGCGCTCCTACGTGTACCCGCTAGTGGGTGTGAGAGAACTAGTGCATGCGTGCACCGCTTCTCTTCGTGAGAGTACAATATACTATGCCCAAAGAACATTCGCCGCAAGAGTAATAGTACAAGTGTGTGACGTGTGAGCTAAAATAAAATGTGCGCTCCGTCTTTTGTTTTTTTAGAAGTTCTGAGGGTAGGGTGTGAAGAGCACATATGTGCGTGACGTCTACCTGCAGATAGACGGTGGGTGCGACGTGCGAGTCTGCGAGAGGACTCGGGAGAGTCGTGACTCGTGAGGGTGCGTGTGCGTGAGAGAGAGGGGGCACGTATCAATGCAATGCATGTGTCCGTAAATCATTATCCGACAAACGTTCGCCACAAGCCTATTCCTGACGAACGCCGTAAGAACCGTTAGATCGGCATCTGACAGTGTCAGTTTTGCCATGTCATTTAACAGAACAGCCACTCCTCCTACACACTAATCTTCCACGTGAGTGTTAGCAACTACCATATGCTCCCTCCGTTCCGACATGCAGTGCATATAGCTATATTGAAAATTCAAACCTCGCAAACTTTTACCGAGTTTTCGTGTACCAAATTGCACGTGTAGAATACCATGTATATATCATTTCATTCATCTTCGAGAGGTAACTATAAAGTTGGGTGAGGAGTCTACAAAGAAAGACCATCGTATCACCCGCAACAATTTCAAGCATCCTTTAGTGTCGAGGAATATCATAGGAACTCTATATGATATGATTTTTATAGGATTTTTTCCTTCAGAGCCAATTGGTTCATAGGAATAGATTCATATACTCCACATTTCAAAGGAAATAAACATGATATCATTTCTATAGCTTTAGAGCCACTTGGTTCATATGAATGGATTCCTATACTCCGTTAATTTCAAAGGAAAATAAACATTAGCGTATATTCAATAGAAAAGTTCCGATGATATGAACCAAATTACATCTCTTTTCTAATCCCTCCTCATAGGAATTGAGATACATGTCATCTCTAGATTCAATAGAAAAGCTCCTATGATGTGAACCAAATGACATCTCTTTTCCAATCCCTACTGATAGGAATTGAGATGCTCCATGTCATCTCTTTTCCTACAACTTCCATGTATACATCTTCTGTTCCTAAATAGATAGTACAACCCACTAGTAGCTTTTTTCCAAAACATGCAACTATGGCACAAGAACTATATAGTGTGCCAATAACTTTGAAAGATGGTCGCTGGATGAAGCTAACCCGACAGTGCAGAGATAGGCAAATCCGAGCACTACTGGCCGTTGGATATCATCAACATTCCACCAGATATGCCACATGTACAATTTAGAAGACTCCATGGTTGAACTTAAGCATAATGCACAAACCTCAAAACACAAGCACTTCTCCTTTGTTCTAGAATCTTCTGTATCATAATTGATTATTTTTTCTAAATGAATTGCCATTATTTTCTTTTTACTTTATGATTTACTCCCTCCATTCCAAAATAGATGACCCAACTTTGCACAAAGTTAGTGCAAAGTTGGGTCATCTATTTTGGAACGGAGGGAGTACAATGCACAACCCCATGAATCTTAACATTTTTATAAAACTTATTGATTTTGAATGAGATGAACTATAAGAACTAAACGAACATCTACATCATGCATATATGACTCAAAGCTTTACATGCTATAGTGTGTATTTATTCATAATTTAGTTTCGAAATCTATGCGTTCAATACATGTGTACCTTACTAGTTTTGAGTAGAGTAGCAAATTTCACGCGGCCCCGGGTATATCAAAATGCAGGGCCCATGCATCATTGCCTTTCGGTCAAACCTACGTCCACAATTTTTCGTACGTACTATATCTCCACTGGTCCCCGAACCCAAAATGTTGCCTCATTCCCGTAAAACCAAGCGGCCCACACATATTTAAGGCGTCGGCTCGAACCCGTTTACTACGACATGGCCCCGCACACCGTAGTACTACAAACCCTACCGCCGCACTCATCATCGGTTTTCTTCAAGAGGACGAGGGAGAAGCCGATTTCTAGTGGAGGCGCTTTAAAAAAAGGATTTGTAGTGGAGACCCCTACCCTAGGGTGCCCTAGGTAGCTACCGCACGCATCATTGTTTTCTCTTTTCTTTATGCTCTTGCGCCCTAGAGTGAAATGATGGTTGCTTCGTCCGTCCAGCTTAATGCGGGAAAGGTGGGGTTTTGTGATTTGACCCCTCGTTGCTCATTTTCTACTACTGCGGCGCTACGACCGGGGTGCCTCAATTCCAACCGCTGCTCTGAACTGTAATTTGGTGCATCGCACGTGGAACAAGACGGTGGATGAGCCACATGTCGGCCAAAGGGGTCCTGTTAAGTGTGTCGCCATTTCGTGTGCAGACTAACCCTGCTTGAATTTCTACGCCAACATGACATGAGTAGCCTACCACTTGGTTTTGCTCCTTGGTGAATCCCGACTATATATTGATCTAAAAAGATACGTGCTGAACTACCCTCTCCATCTCAGTTTTTTATTTTTAGGTGTCTCAGTTTATAGGGCCTGCACGTAGTTCTAGGTCATCCATTTGACTAACTAAATATGAGTTACTATGTCACAAAAAGTATATCATTGGATTCTTAAGCGGATGTAGTTGTATTTAAAAGTCGAGGGCAGGGCTTTTCTTGCATGGTAAGCGGCGGGGCAATACCTCCTAGTCGGTTCGACAGAGACGCGAGAAGACGAGGGAGTAGGCTGCTGCAAACGTAGGGTTGTGTGATTTGACAGCGAGTTACTGCTGGACAGGTGGGGCCCCATGATTTGACTTGCCATTATCATTTTAACTGCGGTGCTACGACCGGCGTGAGTCTCCCAGATTCCTGACCACCTCCATACAGGTGCCTCTCCCAATGCTCCACCATGTAGTAGAGGCTGGCTCTTGCATGAGAGCCCACTTCTCCACTTTTTCCTTGCCTCTCTTTCCTCCACATATGCAAAAATGCCATGTAAAGCGCACTATTGCACTTACTTTTACTTCCTCCTATAGGTTCTTAAGCTTGCCACATAGGCATAAAGTCTGATGTGGCAAGTTAATCACGAAGAGAGAGACTAGTTTGGTGACCCAAGGAAGAAATGGTGCTAAGCACGTGTACCTAGGTGAAAAGACAATTTTGAGTCTATAGCTAATTATATGAAGCAAACTTAGCAACACCATTTCATTGGAAGAGGTCAATCCTTGGCAAATGCAATAAATACACGCGCTTACTAGCACCATTTCTTCCTTGAGTACGAAGAAAGAGATAGAGAGGAGTAAAAAAATACACTTATAGCCAACCTTGTTGTAGTATGAGTGACTAAGTGATGACTATGTATGACATGCCAACATCAAATAGCCTAACGCACCGTGTTAAATCTCCAAGGGCGCGACCGCGCAAGCGACGCAACGGTCATGGTAGGCGCGACCATGATACGGGCTGCTGGCAACCCTTGGATCTGAGATCAAACGGTCGCATGCTAAGTTGCTGAAAATTTGCAGAATAACCCTCCAGGATAGGATATTCACCCATAGGTCTAGAATCACGCCATGCAACCGTTCGATCTCAGATCCAAGGGCTCTCGGGAGCCCGTATCATGGGAGAATGGAAAGCCACTGCCCTACCGTTTGCATGCTGGCAGTTCGCTCCTACTCGTCCCCACACGTCCTTCAATACTACGGCGGTTTGCTCCTAGTCATCCCGTCCATTCACATTATGGCAGTTCCACTAATCCTAACCCTCCTCCCAAATCCATGGCGTCCCAAATCTCCATGATCGGCGGTGAGTACAAGGTTAGAACCATCACCGGCGATGAGTTCGATGTCATCTACACCCGTTCTTCCGCGACGGTGAAAGGATGCCTTTCTCGCTTCAGACGCATGTTCGAAAACTCAGATGATGAGTGGGTCACTGGGCTAGATGTTGAGTACACCACAGTCCTGGGACGAGAGAAGGATCTAAAGGACGAAGAGAGTAAGAAGCCCGCCGTGATCCAGGTTTGCGTACATAACATTTGCTTGGTCTACCACATATGCCATGCCAACGTTGAGTGCCAGGATTTTAAGAACTTCCTCAAGGACAAAACAATGAAATTCGTTACTATAGACTTTACGAAAGATGAAGAAATCCCGGGTCGGAAAGGCCTCGTTGTAGGCAACCCCTTCGACCTCCAGAAGAATCGGCTGGTGCCCTCTCGTCAGCCTTCAATGCTGACCCTGGCAGGAGCCATGGTTCATCCTTCGTACGGTAAGCTGGTGAAATCTCCATACACGTTTCATCGTCATGCATGGAAGCGGAATGTACTAGATATAGACCACATCCACTACGCTGCAATGGATGGCTACCTTTGTTTCAATATCTACAAGGGTTGGATGAAGAGCAACAACCAAGTCTGCAGTTCAAGCAAAGAGGTATCGGCTAAGAGGAATAGGGACAAGGACGAAGTCGAGGATGTGGACGAGGACTCCGAGTAAGGTGGCAGTGTCGTTGCTCATGGTGGTTCTAAACTTCTAATGCAGTGTCTACCGGATTAGTTGCATAGTTTAATTTGAGGTGTGCTTAGTTTAATTTGAGGGGTGTGTTGTGCTGAGCCCCCAGCAGAACTATGTTATGTTTCTTCTCGTTACTTTAACTCTTCAGTATTTACATACTACTAGTATTTCTTTAATAGAATTTAGCACCCCAATTAAGCACGTACTAGCTTTTTAAATAGTACTATATGCATAATTTGGGGACATGCGCTCTCTATATGTACCACCTTTTTTTTAATTTCAATTTTTGCTCCATGGCGCAATCCATCGATAGTACTATTGTACAAAAGTATACATTTTTTAAAAGGCTAGAGTACTGTTCATCGACGGGGGAGCATGACTAGTCATGCGGTCCCACGTGTCATGATGTACCAAGGCGATGCGCGTGTCCCTCTTGAGGCAGAAGCAATACTAGTACGTGGTTTGAGATGATGGCGAACCGAAGTGTGAAATAATGGTTGCTTCGTCCGTCTGGGAAAGTGCAGCATTGTGATTTGACGTCTCATTGCTCATTACTACTACTGGGCCGGTACGAGTGGGGTGCGTCCCCCCTGCTGTTCTGCACTATTATTTGGTGCTTGACACGTCGACCCGGTTGCTATATGTCCCACATGTCGGCGACAGGAAGTACATAATTCATGAAAGGGAGCGTCGACGGAGGAGTATATTATAGAATTCATGAAAGGGAGCAACTTAGTTTTGGAAAAATCTATTTTTATGGAGTACGTACCCACTAGGGTTTATAGGGCTCATCTAAAAAACATCCGTTTTTCCGTTTGATAAGTCTCAATTCTACTATACTAGTAGTAGTACCATTACTTGTTGGATTTCGAGGTGCATTAGATCACCCGACGCAAGCAGTGTCAAGAGGAAACTAACCAATGCATGTACAAGTTCATGGACATTTAGTGGTCATTCATGCATTCGTTCTAATTAATGCCTCGGTAAACATAACTTCTTGAGAAAAACTAGCGTACTAATTACTTGTGCAAACTATGAAATTAATTCGACCACTCACCGTCTACCTTGGTTGGAGAGATTTTGAAATTGAGCCATAAACTGGAAAGGAGGGAGTAGTAACTTTTGTCTCGATTACTATTTGTGGCCTTGTATAGAAGCAAAATGTATTTTTTATAGTGGCCTTGTATAAGTAAATGGAGAGACTACTAACCAAAGTAGTAGTACTAGTAGGGACGAGGAGTAAACGGAGGGAGTAGTAAAATTTTCTCCTCATGCTGCGAGCCACCGCGCTCGTGGGCGAGGGAGCGGGCGTAATGCGTAGTAAGCAAACTTCACCTCATCCCGCGAGCCACCGCGCCCGTGGGCGGGGGAGACGGCGTACTAAGCAAGCTTCTCCTCGTTCTGCGAGTTGACGGGACACATCAAAAGTACTCCAGTGTATAGAGCCTTGCCTCTAAGGTAGGCCCCACATGGTTTGCCTCTTTTTTAATTTAACATAATGCGTCAAGTCGCAATTTGTTTATTCACCCGTGGTAGACGATCCTCCCTCCACCAAGTGGACAACCAGTACACGTGCCAAATTACCACGTGGGCTGCCTTTTTTGTACAGAAATGAGCTCCACCATGTACCCGCGCGGGTGTGGTTGGGAAAGAGACGGGAGTACGTGCGTCGTGCATGCACCTCTTCTCTTCGTGCACGTCCCCCACCTACGTGGGCGTGTGTGAGAGAGATACAAACCTAGACATAATGCGTCGTCCATCCGCATGCCTCCGCCCAGTCCGACCACCAGTCACCACCACGCCCCACTCCTCCTCACCTTATCTCTCATCTTTCTCCCTCCATTTTTATATACAAGGGGCCACTCAAAATTACAATTTGCAGATATACAAGGCCACTAACACTAATCGATGCAATATTAATGGTGTTTGCCTCGTGGTACTAGCAAAGGAGGACATTAATTATCCCTTGCATGCATGCGGGAGTTTGTAAAAAAATGCATCTTGATGTTCCGTGCAATGCACGGGCATCTTGCTAGTCCATGAAAACAACACATGGCAAAATTCCACGGCGAACGAGGGATTTGAATCTGTTGGGAGGGGCTGTTTGGATCTTGCTCGGGGTAGCCAAAATATTGGCGACTACTTCGCCATGGCCGGCACCGGCTCGAGTTCATCCTAACATTGCCCTCTTCTGTGGAGCCCATGCGGGGTCGACGAAGGTCCTCGCAACAAAAGGATCTGGCAAGACACTTGCTGTGTACGCCGGCGTCGCCTCCGCGGTGACCTTCATGGGACCCAAGCGGCGGAGGCCTCCCGTGTTCTACTTCTCCTCGATGATGGTGGCGGACGCGGTGGCTTCTGTCGCTGCTTGCATGGCGCGGCCGCCGGCATGGGAGTCTTGGCCACAGAAACGGGAGACGCGGTACGAGGCGGCGGCGTGGATGGCAGCAACGACGCACGTGCGCTGCTCCTCGTCGAGCTGGCCTGGAGCGGCGAGTTGCTGAACCGCGCGCCGGCTTGGGGCGGCAACTGGCTCCGTCGGGCGAGGGGAGGGAGGTGGATCAACGAGCTGCATAGCTCGTATCTGGCGGGCTACCCAGCCGGCTTGGATGCGGAATAACTACTCTTCGTAAGCCATTGTAAGAGTGGAAAAAATGGTTGAGGTGATAGGATAGCGGCGGAGGTGTGCGATTCTTGGCCGGCGTTTGGCCTCCTTTAAATACGAGATTAAATAGATGGCGGACGGGAGGAGCTCGGCCGGCGTTGCGTTTAACGCCGGCCCGATCATGAACGGACGTGTGTCCAGAGTGGGTTTCTCGGCTTCCACACGGGCGGTTTTCATGGAGGCGTTTGAATGCGGCACGGAGGCGTGTTCAGCCGGGCGTGCCGCGAGTGGCGCCCTCAACTCTGACCTAGGACACCGCGCCGTTCTTCCACTGCCATGTGGGCTCTTTGGGTGCATGTCATGCATGTCAGTGACCCAACGCAGGCAGCGCACAACAGAGGAACCGTTGGTGGGCTAGGGCGGTCAGAAGCGGGCATTTCATAAACCGATGATTGTTCATTGAGTGTGATGTCATCTTTTTCATGTAGATAATGGCATGGTTAATAAGAAAGCCAGCTGCTGGCTATATACCAATGCCATGTCACTTGGAGCCTTTATAATAGCCAGCTAATATAATAGATGGGCTATAAACTAGCTACTGGTATTTAATGCTTGCATGTGAAAGAAGAAAAGAAGGCACATGCTCATTGGTGGAAAGGAGAGGCGCAGGCTCACACGGCTGCATGTGGGCTGCATGCAGGTTCAATTTCTTGTTTCTTGCGCTTGAGCCGGCGATAGCTCAAGCGCCCGCTCCCTCCTTTTCTCTTCATTCTCTCTCTTCCAGCTATGAATTTGATGACATGGAACTGCTAATAGCCTGCTGACTGTGTACTATTGTACCTGCTCTAAGCCTACTATGTTGATAGCCCATTTGATACGTTGTGATTCATAAAGACCGCTGCAAACATCAATGTTCTGCTTATCACAGATAAGATTGATTAATACTCGTAACAATCCATGTCCTTAACAAAGGGTGCATGCACGTATAGGTTGAACGTGTGTCTTGCCTCGTGTGCTGTGTGCATGCAGGCATGCGAGTGTTGCGTGCGTGCAAGGGTACGTGTCAGTGTTGCACGCCAGCATGCATGCGTGTGTACGTGTCAGTGTTGCACGCCTACATGCGTGCGTGTCTTGCGTGCGTGCATGTGTACGTCCGGGGTGAGGCTACACATTAGTCGACTGACTTTTTCATCTCTGGTCATTAGATTTTCTAGCTGTTGGATACGAAATCAAGGGCCTCCAGTTTATCATCAAACTCCACCCCCCTGAGCCGCCAGCCACCACCGGCCGAACCGCCAGCCCCCGCCGCCCACGGCCGGCCCGCATTCCCCGAAACCACTCCCCAGCGCCGATCCGCCGCCGAACCAGCCATCCCTCTAGCCCCCGCCCCCCCCCCCCCCCCCCCCGCCGAGCTTTTTCTCCGGGGATCCCCACCCCACCGCCCAATGAACGCCCCCAACCGCCGGTGACTGCCAACCAGAGGTCTCACGACTTCGAATACCCACCGACCACTAATTTAGTACCATTTCTGTCCTTCATATACGCGCTGACGGGTGGGCCCTTTGGTAATGTGCGCTGTTGAATGTGGACCATTTGACTGATCAATTGATTGTGTTATCAACAAATTACGGAGCTGTATGGTGAGCCAGTGACCGTATGATCACCCTAAATGTACTCATGTTTTATTAACACAGTACATACTCAAACTACCATTTCTTTCTTTCATATACGGGCTGACAGGTGGGCCCCACGGTTACGCGCCCCGATGGTGCAACACTAGTTGTGCCGCGTGGAACGTTTGACTGGTCAATTGATTGTGTCATCAACAAAATATGGAGTTGTACGGGTGAGCCAGTGACCGTATAATCATGATATGTATTTGTTTAACACGGTACAGACGCAAGGGTTCATATATACGCGCAAGCACTCACCGCTATAAGCGCACACACGCGAACCCTACCCCTATGAGCACCTTCGAGAGAGTGGGCCAGCATATATGATCTTGAGATTTTACGAAGTCACCATAGGTGCCTCATAGTCGAGTGGAACGTCTCCTCCCACTGAACGTACGTCGCCGGAAAATACTGAAATTAACACAAGATAAATGCGAGCACCGTGACTTTAACCTTGGTGGGCTCGAGAAACCACTATCCTCTAACCATCCAACCACATGTTGGTTAGCACGACAAAATGTATGTGGTGACCGTGATGAGCTTATTCTGAAGTCCAGTGACCATATCGTGCTTTCGCTTCAAATACAATGACCGTAAGTGTCGTCAACAAAATATGAAGCACGCATTAAATGCAAAGTCCGTTAGTGTCATCAATAAAATATGGAGACGTATCGTGAGCTAGATACCGTTGTAATATTGTATATGCTTATTTTCTTAGTGGCCGATTGCGTGTGTGGTGTGGTGGGCACATCATTTCTAGTTGTGGTGGGTCAACATGAAGACTCATGGGTCGGTTCCATCCCGCGCCACATATAGGTTGGACCGAGACGTGTTATACAAAGACCCATGTGGAGGACTCGGCGTACAACACGAAGCTACCAGAGTCGCGGAGGACTCTATGCCCACTGGTGATAAGCCGACTATATATGATTTGTAACCCTAGGCCCTTAGTATGTTATACAAGCTTGGGGGCTAGTTCGTCGATAGTATACACACACACGCACAATGCATGGTATTCATGTGTACTTTGTACACACCCCTATCACTAATATACAGTACCAGGAGTAGGCTCTTTCTTCAACTGCAATTGAATTCTAGCATGTGCATGTGTTTATTTCATATTATCGATCCATAGAGTGAGAGCGGTTTGAAATACAGGCAATGGATGCTTTTGCAATTCATATATAAACATAAATTAGCGCACTCCATTTTGTTAGTGTGAAGCACTTTATACATTTGTCACTTGCATGGATACATTCCAAATTCCTAGCTACGAAATAGAATACATGTCAAATTCAACATAAAGGGGGTTTCGAAGATTCGAATTCATAGGAAGTGCATTCATCTATTTGAACCCGAGATAATAGCATTTGTAAATCAGATGTAAAAGGGGGCATCAATCTTTGTTGTGAGTTTGAACATGCTATATATATATTCATACGCATATCTAACTTTTTTTTGCAACCAAGGAGATTATATCTAGAACCATGCATGAACTGAGGTAAGTTGCATATTTTTTAATATATACTCGTGTACAATGTATATTCAAATGTACCCCCTCCATTCCAAAACAATCGTAGCTTTAGGATTTTCATGAGTAAAGATTTGTGAAGTTTGACAAATCCTGAAAGTTCAATTCAAGAGAACCAAAAACGTTAATGCTTCTGCTCCCAAATATTGAACGAAGCGCCAAATAGGCCTCTGGTCACCCGAAACCGCGCGAGACTAATGTCTTGGTGGTAGGAAATTACTGTCCTGACTCTGGCCCGTGTAGCCAATCGACCCGATGTCCAAAGGTCTAAACCGGGGTAGGTTTGTAACTTCACCAAGACGCTAGAGAAGCATTCATACGCCGTGGGCGCCTACCCATGCGCTCGGCCGAAATCTATCCCGCCCACATTTGGGACAGCTGACATGACTGTCCTACCCCCAACCCGCAATATGTACGAAATTTTAGATGGGGGGAAAGTTTGTAACTTTCCCCAAATTTCAAACAAGCGCGTGTCAAACCAAAACATTGTTCCCCCTTAGTTCACCGCCTCACTCCGTTTCCCAATTCATACTCCATGGGCGGGAAAACGCCCTCTCCACCAGCCGCGAAACCCCAGCCTCCTCCGTCCTCCACCCCATAGCGGCTAATCCACCGCCGCCCTCCTCCATCATGCCGGAGCCGGTACCCCGACATCATCGTCCAACGCAACCACAACCGCAACGCCCTCAAGGACTTAGCAGCTGAAGCCGAGGCAGAGCTGCCTCCACGACGCCGACGCTGACGTGCGCCGTACCAGAACCACTCCGACCACGCCGTCCTGCGCCTCACTGCTGCGGCTCCACTGTCACAACCGTCCACTACACCGAAGCTGTTCCCGCTACACCGTCGTTCGCCGCCTCGGATCTGCTTCCCCACCGCCGACAGACGGCCACCGCACCACACTCAACAACTTGGCCATGGGTTCGTCCAAGGCGGCACCGTCCTCCACAACTTCTGGTTTCCGGCGAAAAACAAGAAGATCGTCGAAAAAACAGAAGGAGGACACAGCACTGCCAGCAGAAAGAGGTACTCCTCTTCCCTTATTCGTGCAAATCTTACGTCTCCGCTCACACCGTATTCATCCCACGAAAGAAACTAGTTGAATGCTTCTTACTGCATCTTCTTCGTGATACTAAATGCACAAGGTTTCCTCCCTTTTGCTATTTCACCTTTGCTAGAGGTCAGTAGCCCGCCTGGATTTCAATTCAGGGCCAGTCGAACCGCAATTAAAAGAAGCAGCACCCGCTTAGGCGCGCGGAGCACCTGGTCCGCCTGTTCCCCGGGGAAGCAGGGTGTGGGGCGTAGGAGCTGCTTGCGCCCGATCTGGAAGTCGGCGGGGCTTGAATGGATGGCCCGAGGGGGGGGGCAGTGCCAAGCACGGCGGTGCGGTGAGGTCGAGGGGAGGGCGCAGGCAGGGGAGGAATACTGGGCCGGTGGTCGCTGGCGTTTTGAGGAAGATCGTCAACACTAACTCGCTGGAGGTAGATGAAGGCAATCTGCCCGTTCTTTGTATATTGGACGGTGCAGAAAAAATGGACTGACCTATTTGCTTTCAGTCGACTGTTATTTTCATAGAATCCTGTAGTAATTTAGTGTGCCATGCATGTTGTAGAGCTATCATATGTCTCCCGTCATTTATTTCTCACCAACCTGCTATCTGCTACCTTTACACTGTACTAATTGTGCACACACTTCACCCATACTCACACTATTGTTTTTTTATGCATGGGTATTTCAGACTCTGACGCAGTATTGATGAATGCAGAAAAGAAAAGACAGAAGTCGCTCCAGTGTAATTCGAATATAAGCACTAAGCGTTCCAGCGCTCTAACGGGCGCAGTGTCAGCAGTTGGAGACAGTAAACGTAGCTCTGCAGTTGATGATCTCAATTGCCACACACAACCATCCCAGGTGCTTGCTTTAACTTCATGCTGTCAAATGTGGTTGCACGTTGGATATCTTATATTTACTAATTGGAGGCACCATTAAAGCCTTCTCATTAATCCACATCTACAAAATTAATTACACCATTGGATTAAATAATTAACGCCAGAGATAAAAAGAAAACTTACGTAACACAATGGTCCAAAAAAGGGTCTTGACACGTTCAATTTTGCTGTGAAAAAAAGAAAACATCCATCGTTGCCTTAAAAAAGATATCCTCTCCATAAAAAAAGATATCCTCCTTCCATAAAAACTCTAGCAATGTAAAGGAAAAAAATAATCTTCTCCCATGAAGAAAAAAAGGATCCATCGATTCAAAAAAAGATATTCACGTTGGTAGGTGAAGATTTCTTTCCCCTCACTAAGATATGCTGAACGTAATATGTGATTTAAGTCAAAATTGATAAGTTGAAAAAAGCAAGTCCATAATGAGCGCTTTGGCATTTGTCTGGACGCTAAAATTAGGGAGTCCATGTATGGTACGATTTGTCATGCGCCAAAAAAATACGCTACAACTCATACGTGATACAAGTCCAACACATGGTAAGTTAAAACGCAGGTTCAAGAGTCCATCTATGCTACAACTCATATGTGCATACGTGATTTAAGTCCAAGGTGATAAGTTTGTTTAAGAAAAAGATCGAACAAAGAGTACTACTCATACGTGTAAGAAAAAATATGTCCATAGATAAAGGCATGTGTACAAAAATAATACACATACATGCATACATGATTTAAGACCAAGGTGATAAGTTTATCTAAGAAAAATATCGAACAAAGAGTACTACTCATACGTGTACACAGAAATATGTCCATGCATGAAGGCATGTGTACAAAAAGAATACAAGGTCCCATGCAAAAAAAGGCAATGTGTACGGCCATTTTTTTTAGCATAGCACAATCAAAGTCGTTCACATACACGAGCATATACTCATCCTCATATGAACGCATACATGCACACCCTACCCCTATGAGCATCTCCTATAAACTGAGGCGTCATATCATCTTGAGATTAACGTAGTCCCTACAGACACCTACGTTGTCGACCGGAATGTCTCCTCCCATTGAACGGACATGTCCCGAAGGTCCGAAAAAATACAGAAAAATGTGAGCACCAATGTCAAGGCTAGGACATGAATTTTGGTGGGTCGGGCATAACACTATCCCTTAACCATCCAATCACAGGATGGTTCACCGTGTACAGCCATTAAAAGATGGTTTCAAGAAAAAATAAGGGTGTTCTCCTGTAACGACAAACATGATTATTTCACCAACCAGATATTGCATTGTCTGAATCTTTTATGTGCATATAGAAACAAAGAATGTACACATAGAAAGTGGTAGAGGTTTGATCGGATAGGAAAGCACTACAGATTTTTTTAAGGAACTTTTTTTCATGGTTTAAGGAATTTAATTTGTTAATTCATATTTGACTGGAGATTCTTTCAATCATCTCGGTTAACATGCCCAGTCACAGAGGACGATGCTCTATAGGAGGTGCATCGATGGTTCACCAATGGAGAGCAACTCAAACTCGGACAATTCCGTTCCTTGATCCTATTTATCCACAGATAAACTGCTTTGCCTAATGTGCATGCGATTCGTGTATTACATGCTTCTTTAGAGACGCAGATTGCTAATACGTATTTGCATATATACTATGTCTATGAATATCTATTTTTGTGATTATAACAAAGCAAAAGTTAGTAACTAAAACCTCATATATATTACTATTGTAGAATAAACTGGATGCATCATGCGCCACAAAGATTCATGTAAACACAACATTGTCTATGTGAAATATTGATGACGAATATAAACAATCAATCCATGTGAGTCATAAAAGAAATTGTTGGTTGAGGCATGAACGTCTAATCTTAACAATCTATGCTATAATCAGAATATATAACAATCTATATTTTAATATGTATATTATTTGATATGATATCACGGCTACTGATAGAAAGCCGTGCATGCATGTGTCCATTATTGTGTATATAGAAATATACTCTATAATTCTATGGTGCTTCCATTACCAAACGGAAGATGTCTATATTTTTAGGTAGGGTATAAGAAAGGAAGATATATGCTAAAATAGTCGAAGCAATGTACCTCCGCTTGATCCTATGTCCAACCAAGGTACACATGCATGTGTTATTATAATAATCAACATTACAATATTCATAGTATTGGATGCAAACATTCTAATCACAAAAATGTCAAAGCAATGTAGCTTTGTTACACCCCATGTCTAACCAAGGTACACATGCATGTGTTATAATAATAGTCTACATCATATATTCATATTATTGTTTGACATTTTGAATTTTTACAAAATAGTTATATCAAATAATAAATTTCTAGCCCGTGCGGTTGCACGGGTTGACGACTAGTGGTGTCTAGCTTGTATTGCTTCCAATTTGGTTAAATTGCATCTGCTTACTTTACACATTATACCTTTGATAATGACATGCCTTACTGTTTTTGATACATACTACATATGTCTATTAACCATGTTCGTACATCAAACTAATGCTCTTTTGTATCCCTCGTCAATCACTTATGATGAGACAGTCACCTGGGTGGGTTACTGTGAGACGCCATACTCGTTTAAAGAGTGCAGTGTCATCCTCCCCACATGATTCTCAAGAAACAGCAAGGCTAAATGAAGATAGTCAATGTAGCTCTCTAGTTGATCACCGCAATTCCCCTACACCACCATCGCAGGTGCTTGCTCTTACTTGGCAGTGTGATATGTGGTTGCATGTTGCATATGGTGTCTACCTTGTAATGCTTCTAATTAGGGTAAATTGCATCTGCTTAGTTAACACATTATACCTGTGAATATGACATGCCTTCCTATTTTCCGTACATACTACGTCTTTCTATTAACCATGTTCTTACATCAAACTACTTTTCTTGTGTATCCCTCATCAATGCTCCTAATTTGTTAAATTGCATCTCCTTAGCTTACACATTATACATGTGAATATGACACGCCTTCCTGTTTTTGGTGCATACTACATCTGCCTATCACACCATGTTCTTACATCAAACTACTTTTCTTGTGTATCCTGCGTCTATCGCTTATGATGAGATAGTCACGCGTGTTGGTTAATAATATGAGACGCAATACTCTTATAAAGAATGCAATTTCATCCTATCCACATGATTCTCAAGAAACAACAAGCCTAAATGAAGATATTGAATGTAGCTCTGTACCTGAAGACCGCACCTCCCCTACACCACCATCATAGGTGCTTGCTCTAACTTCGCAGTGTGATATGTGGTTGCATGTTGCATACGGTGTCTAGCTTGTAATGCTTCTAATTAGGGTAAATTGCATCTTCTTAGTTTACACACTATACCTGTGAATATGACACGCCTTCCTATTTTTGGTACACACTACATCTATTTGTTAACCTTGTTCTTACATGAAACTACCTCTCTTCTGTATCCTACATCAATCACTTACGATGAGTTACCTTTATTCGTTGCATATTGCATATTATTTCTAGCATGTTACCATGTATTGCTTCTAATCTGGTCAAATACATTTGTTAGGGCACCCTTTTAATTTGGCAGAGTGATATTGGTTTCATCTTTCATATGGTTTCTAGCTTGCATCGATTCTAACAAGTTCAAGCACCTTGTGCTTAGTTTACACTTTATACATCATACATGTCAATATGTCACGCCGTCCTGTTTTTCATACGTATTCCATCCTCCTATCATGCGGCTTAATTACATGAAAGTAGTGTTCGTCAGTATCATGCATCAATGAGTTCTAAAGAGCAAATTTTATTCCTTTTTCTTGTGGGTTTGACTTGACAAGGCAAAATCAAGAAAGAGGAAGGAAAAGAGTAAGGAAGGCGATGATGGTGGTCCTCTGCAGCAACGTAAATGGAGCATCTGTACCAATTCTCCTTGTACTGATAGTGCATTACAAGGTCCAAGTCTCCGCTCCCATACTCCACCATCCAAGGTGCTTGCTCTAACTTGGCAGTGTGATATCTGGTTGCATGTTGCATATGGTGTCTAGCTCGTATTGCTCCTAATTAGTGTAAACTGCATCTGCTTAGCTTACACATGATACATGTGAATATGACACGCTTTCCTGTTTTTGGTACGTACTATATCTGTCTATCACACCATGTTCTTACATGAAACTACTCTTCTTGTGTATCCTGCATCAGTCACTTATGATGGGACACCTTTAAGTTGGCAGTGTGATATTGGTTTGCGTCTTGAATATGATTTCTAGCATGTATTGCTTCTAGTTTGATGAACACCACCTATGACAAGACAGTTTTAACTTGGCAGAGTGCTATTGATTGCACCTTCCATATGGTGTCTTGCAGTGTTTCTAATTCGTTTTTCTTATCGGTTTGACTTCACAATGCAAAATCATTACAGCTGAAGGAAATTAGTCCGGCAGTGGATGATGTTGGTCCTGCGGAGCAACTCAAACAGGGGGTCCCTATAGATTCTACTCCACCATCCTTCCAACAAGATTCGCAAGACAACACAAGACTGGACAGTCAACGTAGCTCTGTAGATGATGACCACATATCCTCTACTCCATCATCACAGGTGCTTGCTCTAACTTGACACTATTATATGTTGTTGCATGTTGCCTATGATGTCTAGCTTGTATTGCTTCTAACTTGAATTGCATCTGCTTACTTTAGACATAATGCCTGTGAATATGACACGTGTTCCTGTTTCTAGAACATACATGTACATGATGAGCACATCTCCCCTACTCCGCCATCACAGGTGCTTGCTCTTACTTGGAACTGTTATACATGGTTGCGTTTTCCGTATGATGTCTAGTTTGTATTGCTTCTGATTATGTTGAATTGCATCTGCGTAGCTTACAACTTATACCTGCAATGATCACTTACCCATAAGACACGCTATCGTACGTGTGAATATGAAACACTGTCTTTTTTTGTATATATTCCATCCTCCTATCCTGCGCTTGCCTTACATCAAAGTAGTGTTCGTCTGTATCATGCATCAACCAGTTATGCAAAGCTAATTTTATTCATCTTCTTGTGGTTTTGACTTCATAAGGCAATATCAGAAAATAGGAAGGAAAAGAGTAAGTTAGGGGATGTTGGTGGTCCTCCGCACCGACGCAAACAGAGACTCTCTAGATTTGCCACTGCTACTGCTAATGAAGTTGAAGTCCAAAGTCTACATGATGAGTTCATCTCCCGTACTGCATCATCACAGGTGCTTGCTCTAAGTTGACAGTGTGATAATTGGTTTCATGTTGCATATGTTGTCTAGCCTGTATTTCTTCTATTTTGATTAAATTGCACCTGCTGAGTTTATACGTTATGCATGTGCATATGACATGGCTTTCTGTTTCTAGAATACACTGCATCTATCTATCATACCATGTTCTTACATCAAAGTACTGTTGTTGTGTATCCCGCATCAGTCACTCATGATTGGACACTTTTAACATGGCAGTTTGATAGTGGTTGCATCTTGCATTGATTTCTACGTTGTACTGCTTCTAATTTTTCGAATTGCCACTTATGACAAGACACTTTTAACTTGGCAGAGTAATATTGGTTGCATCTTTCATATGGTGTCTAGCTTGCATTACTTCTATTTTCTTGAAAATCCTTCTGCTTAGTTTGCACATCGTAGCTGTGAATATGTCATGCCATCCTGTTTTTCTTACATATTCCATCCTCATACGGTTGTCTTACATCAAAGTATTGCTTGTTTGTATCATGCATCAATGAGTTCTGAAGAGTGATTTTATTCTGTTGTGTTGTAGGTACAGCTTGACATGGCAAAGTCAAAAAAGATCAAGGAAAATAATATAGTAGGGAGTGTTGTTACTCGTCGGGTGAAACAGAAAAAGGTTCTGTCATCGAGATTCTGCTGGTACTTATAGTGCAGTAGAAGTTCCAAGTCCACCAGCTAAATCTACAAACACAGTATCACCTGCTCCACTAGCTGCAGCATCCGCTTCAACTGTATCAGCATCTCAACCAGTTACTCGTTCGTTTGCTCCGGAACTGGCCAGTTCCCCAGCTGCCTTCACACCTAACACTTCTTCTGAAGCACTGCTGACACAACAGGACTTGGCAAGATCAGATGAACCTCATGAGCATCAACACCAAGATGGTACCTGACAAAGTCAATTTGCAGTTGCATGCTCCTTTATATGTACTCTCACAGTTTGATGTACACTAACACTTTCCATATCCGTTGTTGAACTAGCACCACGGCGCAAGAGGAAACAGACATCAGGGATAATGCTTGACAGATTAACAAAATCTAAAGGAGGAAGAATGGAGATCCATTTTGAGGCAGGTTTAAAAAGGCCACGTGATGCTACAGAGTCAGCCAAGTTAGTATCAGAGGCAGCCATTGCCGTTAGGTGTCGTGCATGTATCCTCCCAACGTGGATCCAGTACAGGAATGAGAAAGACAATAGCCAGTTTAACACCTTCCTTGACCATTTATCCGTAAATAATGTTATTCATCGCAATTAGTAATATTGTCTTGCTCTGTCCCATACTTTCTAGCTTCCTCCTAATAAGACTCACATTCTTTTTTCAACAGATGAGGTTCAAGTTGGATCCGAAAGATGATGCAACTAGACAAGCATGCACTCATGTTTTTCAGTCTGCTCTGCGACAGTATCGGTACCACCTTAGAAAATCTCACTTTGAAGGCAAGGCTAACAATGAAATCGCCCAAACATCTCCACTGGAATATATTACAGATGAAGACTGGACAGCCCTCGTTAAACACTGGTCTGATCCAAAGTATCCGGTAGGCTATATGTATTTGATCAGACCACATATTGAACTTGTATTTATGTATGTGCCTTACAAGTGTATCTTCTTCTAGGCTAACTGTTTGAAGAACAAAACCAACTGTTCTAAAGTGAAATTCCAACAGACAACAGGATCTCGTAGCTATATTGCACACTGTGAGGCTCTTGTAAATAGCTGCTACTTCCTTCTTTTTCTTTGTGCCATATTATCGTATCTATATTGACTTGTTCCAAATACAGAGGAAATCCCGTGCGGACCAAAAAGAACCTGAACTGAATGCAGTGCAAATCTTCAAGGATTGCCACACCAGCAAGATGAAGGGCATGAGCACACTAGTTCAAGCACCTATTGTAAGTCCTTACTCCTCCTGCCTTGAACTGATTGGTACTGTGATGTGTTCATTTAACTACTTGGTTTGCAGCCAATGTCAGTTACTCTGTTCACTTTTATTCACAGTTGTCTTAATGTATAATTTCACCTTACATGGTTTAAAAGAGATGAAGGATATTCTTTTGGTCTTGATATGTAGTCTAGTTGTTATGTTCACATGCGCACAAAATGATAAAATAGCCTGTTTGTTTTATATCTATTTTCCCATGATATGAATGGTGTCATACTATGTTCATCCTACTTTAAACCATGTCTCTTTATCCTTAGATCTCAACGAATGTGAGGAAATAGACAATACAGTAGGCATGCTACATGGACATATGTTCCGAAAGTGATTTTATTATGTAGTTGGCACTACAATACATGCTAATGTATTACAGTAGTTCACCAAAATAAGTTATGTATAAACGTTTAATCTATTTTGTTTGTTTTTGTCTCATTAGTAACTTATCTGGTATACTAATCTACAAGTTCAAACTTTCAGGAAGCTATGGAACAAATGATTGAACAGCCACAACCACCTAAAGGTGACGAGGCTACTACATGCACAATGTCACCTCTTGTTACAGTGCGTCAGTATCTCTCCACTAACAGTGCAAAAAGCACCTTCCTGCATAATTCTGGGTTGGTTGTCAACGTAACCTCATCCAAATCGCCTACTGAACAAAATCTTCCTGCTAGACAGAGTGATATATCTGTGCTGCAGACACAAGTCCAATCCCTAATGGACGTTGTTTCAGAAACAAGAATAGTGGTTGAGAAATGTCGTCAAGATATTAATGGTTTTGAAACCAGACTATCAGACATTCGCTTCGTTGTTCAAGAGCAATGGCGGAAAAAGGTGGAGATCGTGCTGATCCATCAGATTCTACAGCCTGAAACATTAGCACTTAGGTCAAATGATCTGTGCTTCTATACATCTGATGGTGCTTATATCTGGAAGGACTGTAAACTTTATGCCAACAGGCCTTTTGTTGTATGGTTCGAATTTATTTTGTTGTGATACAACATTTATGATGCTGCCTCAGGCTGCAGTAATTACGATGCTATTTTTGTATAGTGTAGGTTTATCTTAGTAATGTATACGACCGAAAGCTTCGTAGGAGCCCAACATGCCAACATTCGTCGGGCCCATTCCAATTGGGCTAAAAACGATTACGGGCCGAAATTGGCATGTAGCCCACTAAAAATATCTAGGCCTATATCAGCATAAGCTTTCATATTTTTCTGGTAGACCTGTGCCCATAGTGGGTGTCAGGACCCCGATTCCAAGTCACATCGATCCAGCCGGTAACACCTCATATCACTTTGCGGTCTCACGCACGGTATTCCCACGGGTGTCGCCTTATCATGGCCCGGGACCGTTTGCGCCTTTTGGCTCACGTATATGATAGTGTCGCTAGCATCCATATGACAGAGAACCCGGGCCGACATGGCTAGTCGTGAACCCAAAGCGGCACCAACCCATGGGGACAGGCATACATCACTACAAGAAATCAGTTAATACATGACGGATTTCCGGTGACGATCTGGGAATCCGTCATGAACCGGCCTAGTACGGCCCCAAAGCCCGCCCAAGCCCGCTGGATCCCGCCTAACCCATTCCTCGTATAAAATCTAACCCTAAGCCCCTCCCTGTCCTGATCTCGTTCTCCCTCCGCCGCCGCCATCTTCTTCCTTCTCCCAGATCCACTCCTTTCCGTCCGTCGCACACCCACCGCTCCGGCGGTCTCTCGTTCCTCGACCCAGTCCCCACCTCCCCGGCCTCTCCCGTCCTTTCTCCACCCACACCTAGTGGCAACTATCCCTCCCCCTCCGCCCTATCTTCACGATGCATCCGCAGCATGTGCTGCTGATCTGTCGAGTTTGACGACGGCAGCAGCCCGAGTGATGAGATCCGTGTCTTGGGTGCTCGCAGATCCAGCTTGGGCTCAACCCCCGATGTTGGCCTTGTCGGAGCGGAGCGATCATGCGGTGGCCGGTCTAGGACAATGGCTCGCGGGAGGCTGTAGTGTACCCTAGCCGCCGCTGGATTCCGGTGTGGCTCCCGCACTTTCTGTTGGCTTCCTCGACAACATAGCCTCAAGATGCTACTTCGACCACAGGTCAGCTTCATTTTCCTAAGCTGGTAGTCATAATAGCCGTTCGTGGGCAGGGTAGGAAGCCTAAGGCATGTGTGTGGCCTCCCTCTTCAATTGATTGCTTAAGCTTGGCTACTGCCTTCTCCAAATCTTAGGAAGTTGTGTGTGCGTGCTGACATGGTGGCGGCAGCGGCTATGGACGTGTATACGAGTGAGATGTGTGTGCGTGCAGTTGACCATGAGTTGTGTTTGCGGGTTTCCTATCTGTGTCTTTGACACTGAATTTTCTCTGTATCTTTACACTGCAGGGTACTCAGTAGAGACAGAAGGCACATGTTCGTCAACCGGCTGCACTGTGCTATGTGGGTTTCTATCAAGATCAACTTTTGTTTAATTTTCTACAAAGATCTAATTCAGTTTAGATTTTTCTGACAGTTTCATGTATATTTGTTCTCTAAATCAATATAATTAAGTGTTCTATATGCATTCAGTTTAGTTTTCTATCAAAATATAATTCAGTATGAATCAATGTAATCAAGTGGTGAATAATTTCATCAAATAGGAGACATGATTTTTGTTATATTGTATTAATATGGTGACATGTTCTATTTAGAGTTTTCTATCAAAATATAATTCAGTATGAATCAATGTAATCAAGTGGTGAATAATTTCATCAAATAGGAGACATGATTTCTGTTATTGTATTAATATGGTGACATGTTCTGTTTAGAGTTTTCTCCATACACTTCTGTCCATATTGTCAACTGCAGCTTGGTGAATATATATAACCAGAATTAATTTTAATTTGAATCTAAGAAGAAAAATGCATCGGTACAGTGTGGCAGTACTGCAGTTATAATACAGAGGTTTAAACCTGTTCATTTGTGTACTAAGGAAATGTAGTACTGCTACCATTAGTTGTGCGCCTACTAATACTAGAACCAATGCCATGTTAGTTCACTCTCCCTCAACCTGGAGGCACACGCCAAGATAGCACTTGCCAACACAGTGACACACATTTCTTCTTCAACTCGTGTGCTCCCTGCGTCCAAGCCAGGTTGCCCTCCGCAATAGTTTTGCCGAGAAGGGTTGATGTCCACTGTATGATCCTAAATCTTTTCCCTGATGTTTTCCCTTTTTTACGATCAATTAACACTGTAATCTCGCTGATTATGATATCTGTTTTTTTGGATGTAGGTCTAGGTGGTGTTGTAGCAGCCATGCCGCTGCATGGTGCACAATAGAGCTCGAGAGGGCGGACGCGATAACTGTTGGTGGAGCTGCTCCGTGATCAACCAGGGGTTGGTTCTCTACTGCCAGTCCTATGATTTCTCTAGTATTTCCATTCCCTAGCTCAATTGCTACTGAACTGCACCTATTTATTTGATCTATTTCTGAGTTAGGCATTTTTCACCATGGTGTGATTTTCTACTAATTTGTTTGTGCCCCTTGGATCTTGTGGTGAACTTCTCATGCACTTGAATTAAAAGTAACCTCAGCATGCATGTTGTTAAGAGCAATAACTGATACATCCTATCCAGTATCTCTTCAGAGAACCATTTGCCACTTAGTTTTATAGATTTATTAGTGGCCACAACTTATAGTTATTTTGCATGGCATTTGAAGTTTACTTGTCAAGCAATTTTTTTTACTACTGTAAGCACCTGACCGCCAGCCCCCGATGACAGCCTCCGCCTCAACCATTCATGCCTACTTACAAGGCTGGAAAAATAATGTATTACTGGACACAACTATAGAAGTATGTAGATCTTGTTTTCTCAACACATAACTATCCCTTCTTTTATCTTAATAACTTATCATCAAGGATCACTGGACATATGATAATTGAACGAATCTTGTGCACTGTTGTATGTATTGTCTCCTTTGTTAGACCATTTTTTCCCTTTTCTTGTTTGAATGATATGCACAAGTACGTAAAATTTAATTTTTTTACCCACAACTTGGTTGTCTTAATTAATATGGATCTACATGAAACTTATATATGTAGTGGATACTGTGTTATTTTCGTTTGTAGCACTGCAAGATTTAAGAATTTTGGAGAGCATGAGTTATTCATTTTTACTTTGTTACAATTCTCTTTTACAATCTATGCATATCTACAAATATCTAATGGTCTTGTAAATATGCTAGGTATGATTGCATACCAGGCTACTTGGTGCTGCCCATCAAAATTCGCATGACATGATAGTTTCCATCAGGAGGGCCGATGGCAAGAACTTGAATAACAACTTCAATAGTTTAGATGTTCTGTTTGTGTGAACTGGATTGTACTGTTTTATAACTTTTCTGAGTGATATATTTTATTAATCTATGTTGTAAATTATCATTTCATGGAAGATTTTGTAAACTGCTGTGTGTAGATGCTTGCAGATGACTGCATATATTGATTCATATGTGCACGTGAGGCACTTTGGAAATACCTTGCCTTAGCATTATGATTCATAATGCATCATGCTTTAAAATGTAATTGTTGAAAATTGGGCTGAATGAAATAGGCTAACGGGTCGAACTAATGGGCTACCCCAGGTAGGATATCCATGATGATTTCTGTGACGAAAAATAGTGTCCATGTAGGCGGCCACATCATTCTTGTTGGTTAATTGAAAACTCTACGTGGCGTTGGTCCATGATGGTATGTTCCGTCATAATGGTTTGGGCCTTGGACGGGCCTGGGGTAGATCCTTGACGGTCAAAACCCGTCATGGACAGCACCATGTCAAATTATGACGCGATATACATGACGAATTTCAAATCCGTCAAGGATGGGCACCCATGACGGATTTTGCCTAGCCCGTGACGGATTAGAACCGTCACGTATTAACAGGTTTCTTGTAGTGCATGAATCACATCGAGCATGTCGGTCAGCAGCGTGTGAATCCGGGCTGTAGCACTGGGCTAACAGGACTCCGGGAACCCGGGCTGTAGCAGGCTAGGCAGGACTCCGGATGTCACCGCCTGACATTTCCCCGAAGGGACAGACACAGGAACGAAGTGAAACACATGCCGGCCAGTAAAGTGTCCTGAGCAGTAGTGCTGGGCTAGCAGGACTCCGGTGAACCGGGCTATAGCGGACTACTATGGCTCATGGAAGCACTAGACTACATTTCCCCATAAGAGAGGCTGCCAAGGATAAACAACTAGATTGTCGGATCCCACACATACCAAGCATTTCAATCATACACACAATATGCTCGATATGTGTAAATACAACATGTCATCACAACATAACTCTACGACTCAAGTATTTATTAGGCTCCGAGGAGCGAGATATTACAAACATGGGTCTCATGACCCAACATTCAGAGCATACAAGTCAAAGCACATGCAGAAGCTTAACATGTCTGAGTATAGACATCTACAAATGAAAAAGGCTGAGAAGCCTGACTATCTACCAGATCCTGCTGAGGGCACAAGATCGTAGCTGAGGTATCAAGCTAAACGTCGAAGTCCACATGGAACCACTAGCGAGACTGATGTCTCTCTGCAAAACATAAAATAGGCAACGTGAGTACAAATGTACCCAGCAAGACTTACATCAGAACTATCTACATATGCTTTGGTATCAATAAAGGGGGTGGTGGAGTTTAACTGCAGCAAGCTAGCTTTGACTCCGTGGCTATCCTAAACTATGACTACAAGTAACTCTTTTGAGGTGGCGCACACGAGTCCACATATTCACCATATCAATACACCACTATGGACCCGCTCCCGTCTCCCTATGAGAAGGCCATCCATAGCACTCACGCTTATCTTGCGCATTTTAGAGTATCCACTTTCACTTGTCTATGAACTATGCAAGGGGTCCAAGTTTCCATATCCGAGGAATCCGACTATACGAATAGATAATGATAACCCTGCAAGGGTGTACTTCTTCACACACGCTCTCGCCACTTACCACCATGTACACGTCATGTACCTCGGCAACCTTCAAGCGGAAGCCTGGCGAGGGAGTCGGCCACGACCTGACTAACCACAGAAGTCTCTAGTCCAGGTTTATCGCCTATTCGGGTTCCATCCGCAAGGAGATCTGGCCGGGGTGTCGCTCACGGCCCCAAACAATGTGAGCAGGGTTCCCAAGCCCACCATCCGGGTGCCACTTGGTACACCGTGCCACTATGCCTAGTCTGTCCCAAGCCCACCTGTACCGGGTGCCACTTGGTAGACTACTAACATTACCTACAAACACCAGAAACTAGTTGCAACTTCTGGACAGAGATTGAGTTGGTCAATAAGCCGAGAGGGGCCGAGTTACCGGAACCCAATGTGTGGTAGTAACTATTCATGGATCACAAACACAGAACTCAGTTCTTGATGACGATTTCAATGAGACAACCCACCATGTACTCCTACATGGCCTCTCACCGCTACCTTTACCAAATCATGTTCACACACTTAGCTCTCAACAGTAGGACATGTTCACCACATTCCAATTGATCCCCGATGAACTAGACCTGACTCGACTCTAAGCAGTAGCAGGCATGACAACAAGCATGAATGAGTAGGCACATCAGGGCTCAAACAACTCCTACTCATGCTAGTGGGTTTCATCTATTTACTGTGGCAATGATAGGTCATGCAGAGGAAAGGGGTTCAACTACCGTAGCATGTAAAAGTTGAATCGCTGTTGTCCTAATGCAATAAAAGAGAGCAGGAGCGAGAGAGAGTGGGATTGTATCGGAATGAACAAGGGGGTTTTGCTTGCCTCGCACTTCTGAAGATAGTATAGTTCTTCATCGGTGTCATTGAACTCATTGTCGGAACCATGTCTATCGAGAGGGGACAAATACCGGCAAACAAGGAAGAACATAATCAATGCAATGCACAATATGATGCATGATCATGACATGGTAAAATGAGTGTGTTGAGCTAATGCAACTACAACCAGATGGGTTTGAGCTATTTTGAACCAAAGATTCAAAGTTCAAACTCATTTGTGATCTTAAATAGTGCTTTATCATGTTTTGCACTAAACAACAGATTAACTTGTTTAAACATGCATGAAACCTGTACAGATGGATAGATTGGATTTTTCTGATCATTTTTCATATATAAATTATTTCATGCTGAGCTATAGATTAATTTCTATGATTCTTTCAAGTTATACTATTTTCTGGAATTTTTTGAATTATTTTAAAACCAGAAAATTATTAACTGTGTTAGCATTGCGTCACTGTGATGTTAGCAGGTCAACAGGGGCTATTCCGGGTCAAACCTGACGTGTGGGGTCCACATGTCAGTGACACGGTGCTGGTTAGTGTCGCTGACAGGTGGGGTCGGGTCAGCGCTGACTAGGTCAAAGTCAAAGCCGACACATGGGGCCACGTGGTTATCACTAATCTAAACATAAAATTCATCTAACCTAAACAGGCACAGGGGCCCACATGGCAGTGGCTCTATGGGTGTTTAGAAAGGTCATTAGCGCTAATTAAACCGGCGCCACATCAGTAGTTGACGCCGGCGACCACGCAATGGCGGGGACTCGCCGGAGTCGCTTGGGACGGCGCTACAGAAGGTGCTTCGCGGCGGGGTTTGGCTCGACTGTGAGCTAGTGGCCGCACACATCCAATGGAGCAAGCGGGAGGAGCTGGGGTGGAGCGAGCTCGCCGGAGTCGAGCTCGTGGCGGCCGCCGGAATTCGGGCAAGTGGCAAAACAACGCTACGGTGCATTAGCGGGGAAGACAAGTAGTTCTACGGCCTCCTGGAGGTGCGGGGAGCACAACTAGTTAAAGAATTCAAGCGGAGAGGCACGGCAAAGCCATGGCCGACATCGATGGCGGACGGTGGCGCTCGGTCAAAGGGGGCCACGGCTAGAGGACGAAAACGAGAGGGAAAACAGGGGGAGATGATGCGGGGGCTCACGTTGATCTTGCAGAGACGCTCAGAGTGCTCGGGGAGTTCCTGCACGCGGTGAAATCGACGGCGGCGATCCACGGCATCGAGGAAGAAGACGGCGTTGAAGGCCGCTCTACAGGGCGTCCGGGCTTGCGTGAGTCATCGAGGAGGAAGAGGCGGTCGTGGCGGTCCTTCAGAGCACGGAGAGAGGTTGAGGGGGAGGCTGTGGCTACGTAGGCGATGAGCGGCGGCGAAGAGCTCGCTCGGCTTTGGGAGAGAGAGCGAGAGAGGTGAGGCAGGGAGAGAGGGGAGCGGTCGAGGGGGTCCAGGGGGTAACATGGCGCCTCCAGAGCATCTAGACCGTCGAGGGGAGAAGCAGGCAGGGTGGAGGTGGCGCCGGGCGCGTCGGGCACACGCACTCTGCCTACTGGCAGAGGTGGAAGAAGACCTCGGCGCCCCTGGTGGGCTGGGCCGATTCTCTCCTGGGCCAGGTTAGCAGGTAAGATTCTGCTCTGTTTTATTTTTCTGTTCTGTTTTCTTTTATTTATTTATTTATTTGCCACTGTTTAAATTCAAAATAGAATTTAAACTCATGCCAAATCTTTCTGAAATATTTTATGTTGCAGTAATGGACCTAGCCACATGCCCATAAATTATTTCAGGAGCATTTGAAGATATATTCTAGTTATATGAATGTAAATTCAAATTCAAAATACAATATGATTTAAAATCAGTGCCCAAAATTATTCTTCAAAAATGTTCATTATTTTTGGTTTGGATCAAGACCATTGCCAAAAATATCAAACATCAATGAAGAGCATTTTGGGTTCATCGAATGCAATTTTTAGGGTTATTTTCCCTTCTTTTAATTAAATTTTTGAGGCTTTAAAATTTCCTCAGTTCAACTTGTTAGAATTTAGACATGATGCAACACAAGATGCTAGCATTAAGCATTGCCCAAACTAGGGATGTGACAGTGGGCCTTTAACAAGCCTAAACATAATTTGGGCCCTCAGTAAAAATAGGCCGTTTACAGGTGTAAATATCACAAGCCCATAAAATACATGGGCCTTTAATAGACCGAAAGTGAGATTGGGCCCTGATTGTGCCAAATAACCCACTGGACTTTAACATGCCGAAATTCGGACGGGCCGTAAATGCGCCGACCTAATACACGGGCCTTGAACAGGCCGGAACTTCGGTCGGGCTAGATTATCATCATTTTTATATGGGCCGTTAATGGGCCCAATATGACTTTGGGCCACATATGGCCCATGGTTTACGTCCGGCGTTAACAGGCCGAAAATGACAACAGACCGAAAGTGGCCCAAAGCTATAGTGGGCCTCTAACAGGCCGAATGTCTGACATGGCCGAATATGACCCAAATCCTTCACGGTCGTTTATGGCCGAAAGTTTTGATGGCCCGTAAATGGGCCCAAATAAAGCCGGACCTTTAACAGGCCGGAAATACACCGGGCCGTAATTCGGCCCAATTACTTAGCGGACTATTAATGGGCCAGAAGTGACCATGGGCCGCGTTGATGACAAGTTTAGGACAGGCGGTTGACGGGGCAATTTGACAGAGAATGTTGGGCCTTTAGCTGGACCGGCCCATTATGGTCGGCAGAATCTTGTGGGCCTTTAGCCGGGCCGGCCCATTGTGGTCCGCAAAATCTTGTGGGCCTTTAGCTGGGCCGGCCCATTATGGTCTGCAAAATCGTGTGGGCCTTTAGCTGGGCCGACCCATTATGGTCCAGTAAATTTTGTGGGCCTTTAGTTGGGCCAGCCCATTATGGACCGCTAAATTTTATGGGCCTTTGGTTGGGCCGGCCCGTTTAATCTTTGTGGGCCACTTTTGGGCCAGTCCACATGTCTTCATATCATAGGCCCATCTCGACGTTGGATGAGTGACACCTGTGCCAACGCGGAGCTGATGCGTGGATCCGTCAGCCAATGAGAATTTTACACGTGGAAAATCGGCATTGGTCGTGGCTATTAACGGGTTATCGGATCCAAAATCCGACCCGATAGCTTAACGGCGTTCCGTTATGGTGGATGTCACGTGTCGGTCACCCTTGACGAAAGCACTTCTATGACGCGTGATTTATTGTCATGGAAGTGGACACTTTCGTGATGATAATTTTGGCAATGTCATGGAACACTTCTACGACAGCACAGGTATGACTATCTTGATTCTGTCATAAATTTGTCATGGATGTACATGCATGACAGAAAACGCGACCTACTATGACAAACACGTATCATCACGGAAGTGTATTTTTTTGTAGTGATTGCTATTGCTTTGTTCATGACTTATACATATTCCTCTGACTATGATATTATGCAACTCCTGAATGCCGGAGGAACACCTTGTGTGCTATCAAACGTCACAACATAATTGGGTGATTATAAAGACTAGTCGTAAACCCGTGCGTCTGCACGGGCTAGCTTATTCTAAAAAGACATATGTAGGTTGAACATCTGCTAACATTTGATACATGCAATATTTGTTTGAAATAAAATATAAACTTATTACATAATGAATTGCTAATACTATTTCATGGGTGATGCAAAGGATCTATTTCTCAATCAATTCTGATTGGGACAATTTACAAATAAGTAGTTTTAATAAATTATGCTACACTCGTACTAAAGTTGCATACCTTGCTCTATATAGAAAAGAAAAATGCCATCACAAAATATGTATTATCTTTCCCTTGTTTACATGGTGGTAGTCAATTTGTGTGCTTGCGAATATACAGTAATATAGCACGATATGTGTACCAACCCTGAATGCCTCCATTGAGCTTGATTTAAAAAAGAAGTGAAAGCGCATTCTAAAGCTTGAGAACCAAACATATTTTTTGTATGTTAACAGGAAGACAAATGAGTGCATCATTTTTTAGTTCGACGCATTAATCTTTTTGTGTAACCTGCTAATGAAAACATTTGATAATCCAATGTTAGTGTGAACATTTACACATAAGAATAAAGTTCAGATTTTCTCAAATTTGAGAGTGTGGTTAGATTGTTTTTTGCTATTTCAGGCCTGGGAGCAAAAGACGAAATAATGTCATTTGCAATCAATATGGTGATACAATATTTGTATGAAACATAATAAAGAAAAACTAATAGGAGTACATGTATTAAAAAATTGGCACTGGTGTGTTTCTGCTGCCTAATTGACACCTTGCATCATATTCTGCGTATGGGTAACAAAATTGCAAGAATGGAAAAATTCTAATCATGCCTAACTTATTTGTATGTATAGTATATATTATAAGAAAACGCTACAGAACTTTTTAAAACATACATAAAAATTCCCAAATCTGGACATATATTACATTATATATTATATATCCAGTACATCTAAAGAGAAATACTCAAATATAATATTGGAAGTTTCTAGTGTATGCATATTTATAATATTCGTTCTATTTTCTCTCCTATCTCTACAAAATATTAGTCAGAACAAAATAGGAAACTTAGAACGCAAGACATGTTCTACTTGTAATGAATACAGTACATGCTTTGGACGATCTGATGGATACCATATTTAAGAAATAACAGTCAAACAAACCATCTGTACGGAAAACTGCACATAGCCATGAGGGAAAAACATCCGAAGGTCTAACTTTTATGAGGCATGCATTCTATACATACATGATCCCCAGTTTCGTCCATAAACTTCTACAGAGATATAAACTTATATAAATTGAGGAGCGTCGAGTACAGCCATAAGTGTCAAACACATCAACAGACTTGAATTATGCCATTGCGGGCACAAAACACTGTTGTTGTTGCTACTTTTTCCCTGGTAAAAGGGCATCAATCCTGCCCGCAATCTTGTACATCCCAATAAATTGGACTTAGCTTCTACAACCTGTATCTGTCGATAGGAAGCAAGATGTGCGAGAGAAAAACTTGCAAAGAAATGGATTAGCATATAGCATCTTTTATAAAAATCTGCACGCAACACACGAACCACGGTTACATAATCAGTATACGATTACTGCTAGTGTATAATATGCAATGTGTTATATATATCACAAATTCGCTAACTTTAACATTGCTCGGAAGGATATGTCGTTAGCTTCCTTTTCACCTATAAATCAACACAAAAATCAAAAGAAAAAAACATAGCTATATTTCTATAAATATTATCTCAGACATATGGTAACCATGTGCAAGTTCAAACAGGTGGATGGAGGTGGGATGATTAGAACTGGGCAAAGAAAAGGGCCATGTTGCAAATGTTTATTCTGTTGCTCTAGAAGGAGTAACATACATGAGACAAACTCTTTTTCCCAAGGGTTAGAAGAACAATACGCATCCATGCCGACGGCAGCCACCCATGTGCACCGTCTCCAATAGGGAAATCATGTGTGCGTCCCATATCCACTGCAACGCTGCCCCGTAGAATACCACACGGCTCGGCTGGAGCAGGTGCGCCTACTGGAATATCATGCACACCAAGCAGGTGGCCTACTCCGAGTCTCCAGCATGGTGCAAGTGAAGCAAGCGACTCGTCATGTCGTTGATAGCAAGTCAAGTTGCTGTGGCGCATGCATTCTGAGTGTATTGTTATTGTAGCCATGCTGATCTTTCCCCATGCAACACAGTTTTATTGCCTTTATCAATATGTATGAGGCTTGAGACATCTTCAAGACAGTACCTTGCCTGTTCCTCCCGTGATCCCATCATCCTTTGCGATTGGGTATGCGTCAGGTTTTGCCTATGAATAGGAATAGGATGAGCATAGACAACCGGTGGCTTCTCAGGAGGGCGTGCAGCTATGGCGAGCTGGCCGAGGTGAAGAGCCTATCAAAAAGCTTGAAGGAACAATGGAAGAAAATACTGAATGACAGTTTCATGGACGCTAGTAAGATCGTGAGGCGGACAGGTAGGAGGAATAGCACAGCCATGGAGAGGACCTATAAAACCGTAGAACATTCGTTGCTCCATTCTTAATGAAGTGTGCTCTCCAACTCAAAAAAATGTAGCATACTCAGCGAGGAGTGCTCTTTTTAGCGTAAAAACAGGAGCGCGGGCATATACATCCTTGGCTTACCAAAGCGTAGGAACGGATGACTCCACTTTTTCCGCAGAATTAAAAATGTTATGAAGTGCGGATTAAGGTGGAATTTGTAGGAAATCTCTAATTAGCTCTCAACCCATAAGTTAAATGCCCTAATCACCCATGATATTCCTAGTTTCTTCAGAGCTTATAAATATGCAAAAGACATGTGTGTTTTCACAGCAAGCATAGCAATTGCCCATGTGGATTCATATTCATATTATTTATATCTAACAAAACATTGTGAAAGGATAGCATTGAGGACAAACCTGAAACCTGAAATATCACAGAAAAGCAGGTAATGTGAAAATGACTAATCTCCTCAGCAACGATGCATGATATTCCATCAGCAACTTGTTTCCTTGGTCTGCATCTAAAATTTCCCACTATATTATAACAGGTCAGTTGTAGGTAGAAGTGTATGTAATGAGCAGAATGTAATTCAAGAATTATTGGAAGAAGAAAATGAACTGCACATACAAATATCCAATTCCAGTAGGCCCCATGATGATCGATGTACAATGTTGGTCCAAGCTCTCGAATCAGAAGTGCGCCTCTTCTACGTATGCCCTTTCGCAAGGGATATGTCGCCCCTTAGCTACCTTCAATACCCATATCTGATGCCTAGGATTTCAAATCTTAAGAGTTCCATGCCATCTTGGTGGAACATATATGGAATAAACTCATTAGAATGATATTGAATCAAGCCCTTGATCCACCCCAGATTCCTTCTCTAATTGGGTGAAACCTCCAATTGTGCAATCGGTCCCTTGCAGAAACGTAGAGTTTTATCTCTTCTAAACCCAGCGTTCTTGTTTAGCAACTGACCTTTCCCTTTTTAACTTGTGCGTCTATGATAATGATAACTTACCTTCGTAGTGCGTCCACCCCGCAACCTGTCCGACGATGACGGCCTCTTAGTCTTCTTCAACCATCCGTCCATACACAATCTATTCTGGTGCATCTAACATCCTGCCACTGACAATTGATTCACTGTTCTGAAAAAACATGGCGTTAGTTGAAACCAAGGGGATTTAAATATTGGAAAGGAAATAGATCTGGGAGGTTAATGGGAGAAATTTCTTGGAGACTGGAGAGGAGATAGATCAGAGGAGGATATTAGGAGAAATTGCATCAAGATTTCAATTGCAGAGTGGAATTTTGAGTCATGGATGACATAGAAGAAGAACACGTTGAGGCGGCTGAACGACGCCAGAGATCGCTCCAAAACAGCGACGATGTGGACATAGGAAGGAAGAGGCAAAGCTCAGGCTTTTTCTTTTCTTTGAAGTCATTGGAAAGAGTACGGCCAAAGAAACCTAGGCGTGCACGCAAGGATGACATGAGTGTTTTTTTCTTAGGTTAGACATGAGTTTTTTCATCTAAGGGCTGACGTTGAGGCGGCTGAACGACGCTCGAGATCGCTCCAGAATGGCGACGTTATGGACCTAGGAAGGAAGAGGCAAAGCTCAGGCGTTTTTTACCTAGGTGTGCATGCAAGGATGGCATGAGTTTTTTTTCTTAGGTTAGACATGAGTTTTTTCATCTAAGGGTTGTGGATAGCTAACGTGGGAGCTCCTTCAATTAGTAAATCTCGACCGTAATAACTCGGTCCCACGAAAGATGAGCGGCTCCTAATTTCTAATTAACGTGGTAATTTTTGGGGAGTCTATAATTAGTATAGGTATAGATGCTCTACAGGTGTCTCTGAAGGTGTTTGTTGAGTTGGCATAGATCAAGATTAGGATTTTTCACTCCGTGTATCGGAGGTATCTCTGGTCCCTCTCGGTAATGCACATCACTATAAGACTTGCAATTAATGTGATTAATGAGTTAGTTACGGGATGATGCATTACGGAACGAGTAAAGAGACTTGCCGGTAACGAGATTGAACTAGGTATGATGATACCGACGATCGAATATCGGGCAAGAACATACCGATGACAAAGGGAATAACGTATGTTGTGATGCAGTTTCACTGATAAAGATCTTCGTAGAATATGTAGGAGCCAATATGAGCATCCAGGTTCCGCTATTGGTTATTGACCGAAGATGTGTCTCGTTCATGTCTACATAGTTCTCGAATCCGTAGGGTCCGCACGCTTAACATTCGATGATGATTTGTATTATGAGTTATGTGTTTTGGTGACCGAAGTTTGTTCGGAGTCCTAGATGAGATCACGGACATAACGAGGAGTCTCAAAATGGTCGAGAGGTAAATATTGATATATTGGAAGGTTATATACGGACACTGGAATGGTTACGAAGAAGATCAGGGATTTTTCGGAGTGCCGGGAGGTTATCAGAACCCCCCAGGAAAGTTAATGGGCCTATTGGGCCATAGTGGAGAGAGGGAGGCTGCCACAGGAGGCGGCACTCTCCCCCCAAGCCCAATCCAAATTGGACAAGGGGTGGGGGGCGCCCCCCCTTTCCTTCTCCCTCTCCCTCCTTTCCCCTTTCCCCTCTCCGTTAGATGGAAGGAGGGGGCCGAATCCTACTAGGAACGGAGTCCTAGTAGGACCCCCCCCTCTTGGTGCGCCCCCTTGGGCAGGCCTCCTCCTTCCCTCCTCCTTTATATACATGGGTAGGGGGGCACCCTAAAGACAATAGTTGTTTCTTCGCCGTGTGGTGTGCCCCCCTCCATATTTACCACCTCGGTCATATTGTCGTAGTGCTTAGAAGAAGCCCTGCGTGGATCACATCACCAACACCGCCGCCATGCCGTCGTGCTGACGGAACTCTCTCTCGACCCTCTACTGGATCAAGAGCTCGAGGGACGTCATTGTGCTGAACGTGTGCTGAACACAGAGGTGCTGTACATTTAGTACTTGGATCGGTTGGATCGTGAAGACATTCAATTACATCAACCGCATTAACTAAACATTTCCAATTTAGGTCTATGAGGGCACGTGGACACACTCTCCCCTCTTGTTGCTATGCATCTCCTAGATAGATCTTGTGTGTTCGTAGGAAAATTTTGAATTACTACGTCCCCCAACAATCATGCCACTAGAATGAGCCACACAGGATTGTGGCTTCAGGAACCACTCCATCATAATACATGTTCCAAATCAAAGATACCCATGGTGTGTCAGGCTTATATAGAATTATGTAGGTGTTTGGTTAGCGGTGCTTTGTTTTGTTTTGCACACTAATATTAATAATGCCCATTGTCGGTGTCAAAACCGGCGGATCTCGGGTAGGGGGTCCCAAACTGTGCGTCTAGGCGGATGGTAACAGGAGACAAGGGACATGATGTTTTTTCCCAGGTTTGGGCCCTCTCGATGGAGGTAAAACCCTACTCCTGCTTGATTGATATTGATGATATGGGTAGTACAAGAGTTGATCTACCACGAGATCAGAGAGGCTAAACCCTAGAAGCTAGCCTATGGTATGATTGTTGTTGTCCTACGAACTAAACCCTCTGGTTTATATAGATACCGGAGGAGGCTAGGGTTACACAGAGTCGGTTACAAGGAAGGAGATCTACATATCCGTATTGCCAAGGTTGCCTTCCACGCCAAGGAGAGTCCCATCCGGACACGGGACGAAGTCTTCAATCTTGTATCTTCATAGTCCAACGGTCCAGCCAAAGGTTATAGTCCGGCTGTCCGGATACTCCCTAATCCAGGACTCCCTCAGTAGCTCCTGAACCAGGCTTCAATGACGATGAGTCCGGCGCGCAGATTGTCTTCGGAGTTGCAAGGCGGGTTCCTCCTCCGAATACTTCATAGAAGGTTTTGAACACGAGGATCGTGTACAGCTCTGCAAAACAAGTTCCACATACCACCGTAGAGATAATAATATTTCCACAAATCTAATCTGCTGATGTATCCCGTAATGTGACATCACACCACAGCCAAGCCTTTATTCGAATCGTTTTTTACAGCCAACCTCAGCGCGTTTCGCGAGGCGGTTTCCTTGGCACGTCTTGTTGAAGCAGAGATCGTGTCCCCTTATCACGGGATTCTCATCAATACGGACGTGGGTAACCCAACCGCACCATCAATTACGGCGCTTGGGGGATGAGCGAGTTTTACCAGGCTGGTGGGGACGCATAGTTTCGTCCACCTGTATAAAGGGATAAGGATTCACCTTTCTCTACCCATGCCTTCTTCCTCCTTTGCTCATCCATTCTCGCACACTCGAGCTCCAACGCCCAAGTCCACATTTTCTTCCTCAACCTTCTCCAACCATGTCCGGAGCAGGAGGCAAGTGGATGGTTTCCTCCATCACGGAGGGACACATCAAGAACCTGAGGGGAGACGGATACCTGTCAGAGGATATCGCACATCGGCTCCCAGATGCAGGGCAGTTCATCCCCACCCCCAGACCTCATGAGAGGGTAGTATTCCTCACCCATTTCCTCCGCGGACTGGGATTTCCTCTCCACCCTTTCGTCCGGGGACTTATGTTCTACTACGGCCTGGACTTCCACGATCTGGCCCCGAACTTCATCCTCAATATTTCGGCGTTTATCGTCGTGTGTGAGGCCTTACTCCGCATCAAGCCCCACTTCGGCCTATGGCTGAAGACCTTCAATGTCAAACCGAAGGTGGTGGGCGGCCAGCAGGCGGAGTGCGGAGGCGCCATGCTGGGCAAGATGCCCAACGTCACATGGCTCGAGGGCTCCTACATGGAGACCATAAAGGGGTGGCAATCGGGGTGGTTCTACATCACCGAGCCGCGTGACCCCAAATGGGCAGCGACTCCCGAGTTCCGATCCGGAATCCCCACGCAGATCACCTCCTGGAAAGAGAAGGGCCTGCCCTGGGGTAGTTCGAGAGAGCTGACCGGACTCCAAACTTGTATCCAAAACATGGTGAACAAGAAGCTCAAGCTTGTCAACATAGTCCAGGTCATGCCCATCCGCCGGATCATCCCGTGTCAACAACGGGCGTTCAACTTGTGGGAGTTCGACCCGGCCCAGCACCAAACTCTGAGCGAGCTCTTCGACACAACACACGAGGATGCTTGGAAGGTGCTATTTAAGGGCGTCGAGGTTCCCCCTCCCCTTACCGAGGATCGCGGATTCAGCGCGAAGCGCCAAGCCAGCGCGGTAAGCTATTTTATCTCTTATAGGGTATTCATTTTTCATAGTTTAACTATGCGCGGGATCTGAGCTTCCATGCCTTTGACAGGAATGGGTGGAGACATCGGGGCAGATTGATTGTCCAGCCCCCCTGCCCGAAGACCCTGCCAACGCTCTCCTAACGGAGATGCTGACTCCGGCGCCCTACGAGGTGCTGGAGAATAAGATCAAGAAGAAGGCCACGGGAACCCGAAAGAGTTCCCGGCACCAGGTGTTATCGGACTCATCGTCCGATAACTCCGAGACGCACTCCTCCCATGGAAACGAGGAGGAGGCAGATAAAGGTTCTTCCCCTCCAGCCAGGGAAGATAAGAAGAGGAAGGCCGCCCCAACTAGGGAGGCCGGAGGGTCCAAGAAGGGAAGGACTCTCCCTCCGGACTACTCCGCCACCGCCGCCGACTGCGAAGACGAGTGGCCATCAAGGGCCAAACCCCTGGCGAGATCGTAAGTATTCGGACACCAGAGTAACTCGCGGCGCCGTTTAATTGCACAGCTTCTTCTAACACCGGACATGGTTATGCAGTCCGTCCCGGGCCCGTATCGACGTATCCTCGTCGAGCAGTTCTTTGGACCCGTCGGCCATGAGCAGCGGAGGATCACTTCCAGTCGCCTCCTCCCCCCGCCCTACAGACAATGCCGAGGGATTGTCTCAAAGGGCACCAAGCCGAGGGGAGGTAGTCCTGGAGGCGCCACAAGGCGACCTTCCGGACTCCAGGCGCAAAGGAAGCAAGGCTCCCAAGGGCTCCAAGTTCGGCCCTAGGCCGAATACCGCACCGGAACCTCTAGTGGTTCCGGACTCCGGCAGGCGGCCCCCCACTAAGAGGGGCAAGCCTACCATGCCGATGACCTCCGTCCACTCGGAGGCACCGGATAATTTGGTGGAGGTGCTTAACGGCGGCTCCGTCGATGAGGAGCACCACACTATTATGAGTGCGGTGATCCAGAAGGTTCAGTCCGCCAAGAGCGGACTGACTGAAGCCTGTGCCAGCCTTCTAACAGGCTTTGAGGTATGTATTAAAATATATGAAAATATTACCGCATAGACAGTAGCCCCTGATGCTCTGTTTGGTGTTCATAAAGAAAAGCCGAATAGAGGATCAAAATAACGTTCGCAGGAGTCTAATACCAATATGTCGATATGCTATGCAGGCTTCACTTCTGACCTCTGCCGCACTGACTGCGAAGGTCGATTCGCTGAAGAAGAACCTCGAGCAGTCTGAGAAAGAGCTCGGCCTTGCTAAGAAGCAGCTCGAGGAGAACCAATGTAAGTAATGCCTTGTCTATATGTGTATAAAAAAGATGCAGTTGCAAAAATGATAGGATCATTATGAACGTGCCAGGGGCCACGACCGAGGTAGAGACCCTGCAGCAAGCGCTGTCCGAGGCCGAAAACAAAGCGGCCACGGAGTGCACGGAGCGAGAGAAGAAAGAGGCGTGGGTGGGCGAGGTGTAGCATGAGCTCCAAGCTCTCATGAAAAAGCACGAGACTTTGGACATTGACTTGAAGACGCGAGAGTCCGAGCTTGCCATGGCCCTTGAGGGTGCCAAGCATGCCAAGGTCGAAGCCCAAAAAGCCCTCCAGGAAATTGAGGCGATGAGGAAGATAGCAGAGGGTAAGGCATTCATTATGCAGAGCAAGCATGTGAAAGTAAATTACTTGTTACTTACCCGAGTCTGGAACTCTCCAGGAGCATTCGCAGATTTGCCCCGCGGCGTGTCGGATGCCGCAAAGCACTACCGGGCCGAGGAAGGGAGCTCGACGGAGAAGGTGTTCTGGTCTCAGTATACTGAGGCCAAACACCCGGTGCCCTTAAGCGACCAGCTGAAGCAATTGGTCGAGCTCCACAAGCCGGCCGAAGAGGCCATGAAGGGTCTGATAGTCCGGCTATGGCCTGGAGAGGCCATGCCAGGGAGCTATTTCGGGCTGGTGAGGCGGCTTGCGGATGCCTGTCCTTGGCTTGAGGTCATCAAGTGCTCCGTCTGCATCGAGGGTGCCCGCAGGGCGCTTGCCCGTGTTAAAGTACACTGGGGCAAGATGGACGTTGAGAAGCTGGTGAAGGATGGACCACCGCAGGGCAAGGAGCATCGCCGCCCAGAGATGTATTATGAGGGGGTCCTGAAGGGTGCCCGCCTTATGGCGGATGAGTGTTCTAAGGATGTAGTTTTTGAGTGAACTTGCTCGTTTGATCCTGTATTTGTGAAAACTTGTTTCATATGCGCTATGCAACGCTTGTTTGAATTTAAAATATTACCTTCTGTGCGGCTGTTTACATCTGAGAGATGGCTAGTCATCGGCTTCTGCCCCCATGCCACGAGTGCTGGGGTGTTCAGGATAAATCTGAGCACTCTTTTTCCCATTCTTGGGTCCTTCGAGGGAGGTGCTCAGCGCAGCGAACAAGGCAATCAGACTATAATGCTTTATCACTCTCACTTAGCCATAGAAGTCTACAATTTTAAATTTCGGCGAAGCCCCTAGTATTTGGAAGACCGAGTTCGGGGCGCGATACACGCCTAAGCCGGACAAAGCCGACTCCTCGCCCTAAGCGGCATAAGTCTTTAAGGACTCGAGACCTCTCGAACAGCGACCAGTTCTCGCCTTATCATGACAGTCAGTTTTAGCATTCTCTATTGAGGTGCTTAGCCCAGCTGAACCGGGGCACAATCGCAGTAGTTCTCCCAGTGCTACCTTAGCCGATATAGTGGAACGTAAGGTACCAAAACATGGGAGCTGGGCAAACCCAACATTTGACCAAAGACATGACTCGGAGCTGATGCATATAATGCTATAAGTTCAGGGTGCCACACTTTCGAAAGTGTTCGGACTTCTCACACCGTATTATGCGGTCCTTAAGCCCCTGGCATATTAGCCGTACCAAAGTGTATGGGTGCTGGATGTTATGAATGAACAAAAAGGGGAAGGAATAGGTAATGCAGAAATAGACTAGTGCTATGCATTGTTTATTCAAAAAGTTTGCATTAAAGCAGAATGATACAAGTAATGCGATAAGCAAAAAATGGGACTATTTGACATGTCCCCTCCAAGGGCAAGCTGCGGAGTGGTATTTAAAGCAGGTATTTCGCTCGTTATAGAGACCACCTGGGAGTTCCATGGTGTGACGTAGCTTTCTGCCTCCCTGGTTGTTGTATCGTGTGTTCGGCGATTATACTGCCGAGCAGAGCTTCCAGAGCGTAAAGTCCTAAAAGAGAGTAAAGAAAAAGAAAAATGACAAAGTAGGAAGCCCCTAGTGCGGTTGAGCCGCATTGTGGGGCATGCCGTAGTCGTGCCCCTCCCCCTATACCCATGGTATTTTCAATGCATAGTTATGTACGCGTGGCACGGATTTCGCCGTTTGGCTGGGGCTCGGGTAGGGGCCGCATTGCTACGCTTTCTCGGAACGTGCCAGGCGGTCTTGTTGCAGATTACTCCGGGCTCGTTTGACGGTGTCTGAACGTTTGATCGCCGGAGTGGAGAATTGCCTTGAGAGGCTTCTTTGTGCTTCTGCTGCGAGGGCCGTAGTGTGCTCCTCCGTTCGGAGGGAGCGCTCTGTGTTTCCATTGACCGTGATGACCCCCTGAGGTCCTAGCATCTTGAGCTTTAGGTATGCATAGTGCGGCACCGCATTGAATTTTGTGAATGCGGTTCGCCCGAGCAGTGCATGGTAGCCACTGCGGAACAGGACTATATCGAAGATTAACTCCTTGCTTCGGAAATTTTCCAGGGATCCGAAGACCACTTCTATTGTAACTGAGCCTGTGCAGTGGGCCTCTACACCTGGAATGACGCCTTTAAAGGTCGTTTTTGTGGGTTTAATCTTTGAGGGATCTATACCCATTTTGCGCATTGTGTCCTGTAAAGCAGGTTCAAGCTGCTGCCGCCGTCCATAAGGACTCGAGTGAGGTGAAATCTGTCAATGATTGGGTCTAAGACCAATGTGGCGAATCCGCCATGACGGATACTAGTGGGGTGGTCCGTGCGATTGAAAGTGATCAGGCAGGAGGACCATGGGTTGAACTTTGGGGCGACTGGCTCCAACGCATATACGTCCCTTAGCGCATGCTTCCGTTCTCTCTTGGGGATGTGGGTTGCGTATATCATGTTCACCGTCCGCACTTGTGGGGGGAATCTCTTCTGTCCTCCGGTGTTCGGTGGTCGGGGCTCCTCCTCGTCATCGCTGTGTAGCCCCTTGTCCTTGTGCTCGGCATTTAACTTGCCGGCCTGCTTGAACACCCAACAATCCCTGTTGGTGTGGTTGGCTGGCTTGTCGGGGGTGCCATGTATTTGGCACAAGCGATCGAGTATACGGTCCAAACTGGACGGGCCCGGAGTGCTTCTTTTGAATGGCTTTTTCCGCTGACCGGGCTTAGAGCCTCTGAATCCGGCATTGACTGTCGTATCCCCGGTATTGTCGCTGTTGATTCGGTGCTTGTGTTTGTTGCGACGTGACCTGCCATTGCTGTCCTTGGTATCCGAAGTACCGGGGTTTTTTGATATGTTATTGCTGCGAGCCAGCCAGCTGTCCTCTCCCACGCAAAAGCGGGTCATAAGTGTCGTGGGGGCTGCCATAGATTTCGGCTTTTCCTGGCCACTCATCGCGGATGTTGTGTTTGAAAGCTGCTAGGGCCTCTACATCCGGACAGTCGACGATTTGGTTTTTCTTGGTTAGGAACCATGTCCAGAATTGCCTGGCCGATTCCTCTGGCTGCTGAATTATATGGCTCAAGTCATCTGCATCTGGTGGTCACACATAAGTGCCTTGGAAGTTGTCAAGGAATGCGGCTTCCAGATCTTCCCAACAGCCAATGGATTCTGCTGGCAAGCTGTTGAGCCAATGCCGAGCTGGTCCTTTAAGTTTGAGTGGGAGGTATTTGATGGCGTGTAGATCATCGCCACGGGCCATGTGGATATGAAGGAGATAGTCCTCAATCCATACCGCGGGATCTGTCGTACCATCGTATGATTCGGTATTCATGGGTTTGAAACCCTCTGTGATTTGATGATCCGTTACTTCATCTGTGAAGCATAGCGGGTGTGCGGCGCCTCTATACTCGGCTATATCATGACGCAGCTCGAATGAGTTTTGTCTGCTGTGTTCGGCCCGACCGGATTTACTTCTACTGTATGCGGCGTGACGGTTATCGTCTCTCGTAGTGGGGCGCCCTCGCAATCCGTAGATCGATCTTGCTTGCTTTGCTTTGTCTTCCAATACATCTCACAGGTCTAGCGTATTTCCCCTTGCCTTGGCATTTTTATTTGAGTGGCGTCGGGGTGCGAGCTGAGCTTTTGGCTGAAATGCCTCTCTGTCGCGGCCACGAGGTGGCCGATCAGCCGCATCATACACTGGAGGTGTAGGCTTTAATGCTTCCTCCTCTAAATGGGGTAGCAACCTGCGCTTTGGGTAACTCTTGGAGGGGCGTTCGAGTTCATATTCCTCGGCCGCAAGGACTTCAGTCCATCTGTCAGCTAGCAAGTCTTGATCAACTCTAAGTTGCTGTTGCTTTTTCTTAAGGCTGTTTGCCGTGGCCATAAGCCGGCGCTTGAAGCGCTCTTGCCCGACGGGATCGTCAGGCACGACAAATTCGTCGTCGTCGAGGCTTTCCTCGTCTTCGGAGGGAGGCATGTAATTGTCATCCTCTACCTCTCTATCTGCCATTTTCTCATGAGGGTTGGCTTCTCCATCCTCCTGCGCTGAATCTTGCTGGAGGGGGTTGTCGTTGTCCTCGGCACTGTCCGGAGTGTTATTATCTCCTGTGCCGGTATCACCGCTTTTGCTTTGGCGAGACTTAGAGCGGCGCCGCTGGCGTCGGCGCTTGGGTTGCTTCTTGGAGGGGTCATCCTCTGCTGTTCTGTCGCCATTGCCTTCTTTGGGTGTGTCCACCATGTATATATCATATGATGAGGTGGCTGTCCAGTGCCCTGTGGGCAGTGGTTCCTGTTCGTTTCCTGCATCGTCGTCCATACCGTCGATGTCTTCGGAGTCGAAGTCTAGCATGCCGGTTAAATCATCGACAGTGGCAACTAAGTGGGTGGTGGGTGGGCGGCGAATTTCTTCGTCATCCGCATCCAAATCCTGCCGGCCATAGTCCGGCCAGGACTCTCCTGACAAGGAGAGAGACCTCAAAGAGTTCAGTATGTCGCCGAAGGGCGAGTGTTGAAAGATATCTGCGGAGGTGAAATCCATGATCGGCGCCCAGTCGGATTCGATTGGCAAGGGCGCAGGCATTTCGGAGCCCGTGGCCGGAGAAGAATCCGACAACTTGGGGTCACGACTTTCGTGAAGGGTAAGGTTGGTATTCGGCTCAATCGCCGCTGAGACTGTGGCATCCGGTGCAGGGTCTAGCCACCCGTCCATGGATGACGCGGTTGGCTCCGAATTGAAGGTCGGAGCGGTTGCAGGTGCGATCTCCTGAACACTGTCTGATGGCAGAGCTAAATCATGCTCATCATGACGGTGCGGCGCACTCGGGGGGGGGGGGGGGTCGAATCCGTTGAAGATCAAGTCTCCGCGGATGTCGGCCGTGTAGTTCAAGCTTCCAAACCTGACTTGATGGCCAGGGGGGTAGCTTTCGATCTGCTCCAGATGGCCAAGCGAATTGGCCCGCAGTGCGAAGCCGCCGAATACGAAGATATGTCCGGGGAGAAAAGTCTCACCCTAGACTGCATCGCTATCGATGATTGAAGGAGCCATCAAGCCTAACGATGACAACATAGAGGAACTCTCAATGAAAGCACCAATGTCGGTGTCAAAACCGACGGATCTTGGGTAGGGGGTCCCGAACTGTGCGTCTAGGCGGATGGTAACAAGAGACAAGGGACACGATGTTTTTACCCAGGTTCGGGCCCTCTCGATGGAGGTAAAACCCTACTCCTGCTTGATTGATATTGATGATATGGGTAGTACAAGAGTTGATCTAACACGAGATTAGAGAGGCTAAACCCTAGAAGCTAGCTTATGGTATGATTGTTGTTGTCCTACGGACTAAACCCTCCGGTTTATATAGACACCGGAGGGGGCTAGGGTTACACAGAGTCGGTTACAAGGAAGGAGATCTACATATCCATATTGCCAAGCTTGCCTTCCACGCCAAGGAGAGTCCCATCCGGACACGAGACGAAGTCTTCAATCTTGTATCTTCATAGTCCAACAGTCCGGCCAAAGGTTATAGTCCGGCTGTCCGGATACCCCCTAATCCAGGACTCCCTCACCCATCCCTCCTTTGTCTTTGTGTCTGCAGACAAGAGGCCAAGTTGCTAAAGATTGCTTAGGTGTATTAGTGTTTCCCCTCCACAGGCATTGCCTCATAATCCTCTCCAATTGCTTGATAATTCCAGCAAATTGAGAGCAACACTGTTGGATATTGAGAGGGATAAGATAGCAATGGAGAAGAAAGAGGCATGTCTCAAATGGGAGCTGAAGAAGGCCTGGACTTTTGGATCAAGAGTGCTTGATAAGGAGAGGTTGTAACTTGCTCGAGACAAAAAGGATTCGAGGAGGCAGACGCAAGCCTCTTGGATACAAAAGGCAAGAAGTGGATTGAGGGGAATAAGAAGGAGATCAACTTGTGTAGACAGTACAAGGCGGGAGAGCACGTGACACAGATGACGATCAAAGCAAGCATGCGGAGCAGCTAATTCCGATGAGTGATTCATCATGTTGTCCAGCCATGTCCCTTATGTTGAATTTTGTTTTGGCATGTCCGGATTATTGAATTGTTATTTATTTTTCTTTGTTGCATTGTTGAGTTCTTGAATTGTGATGGATTTGTGTTATATGATCCACGTTCATGCATTTGAGGGTTTAGTTATGAGGAGTGTGGCTGTCCGGCAGGACATATATAGGAAGCTATCAAGCATTGTCCATGGATGTGCCCAGTGCGTCCACATGCATTAGGGGGCAGGATTTGTAAAGTACGGTGGATGCTCTGAAGGTACAAAGATGTTGTCATTGAAGATTGAAAGCTTTGGAATACTATGCATGCCAGGCTTACCTTTTGTTTCTATTTTGGAAGGGTGGGTACATTAGTGCAGAATCGGGCTATTGTCTCGGTTCGTAGGGACCTTTAGTGTCGGTTCTGCAACCGGCCCTAAAGGGTGGAGACTAAAGGCTCCCCTTAGTGCCAGTTCATCACGAACCGGGACCAAAGGCCCACCACATGGCACGCGCCCGCGGCGGGGGGCTTGGGGCCTTTAGTCCCAGTTGGTTACACCAACCGGGACTAAAAGATTTAGGGGTTTATGGGTTTATGATTTATTTTTCCTTTTAATTTTGTGTTTTCCATTTAATTATCTTTCATTTCAAACATATTTTACGCTACTACATATTGTATACGTTATGCATATATATATATAAATAGAATTTCTCGTAGAACCGATCATATATATATATATATATATATATATATATATATATATATATATATCATCGAATTTCTCGCACGACCGTTCACGCATACACACACACATATATATATACACACACAATTTGGTATATACAATTTCTCCTACAATTTGAAGATCACTACACGGAGGCATTACAGTGGGTAATGGAATTCTCCTTTGGGATCTATGACCTGGTCTAGGAAAAATCCGGCTAGTTCATCTTGAATTGCTCGTACGCGATCCATTGGTAGGAGCTTATCCCGCATCTCTTGCATCTTTATTAAAAAAGATCAATATGAATCTATATCTATACTACTATATAGTGTACAATATCGTCTCATACAGACCGTTGGATCTTACCAATCTGATGGCTCACATTGACTGCACAAAAACCGAGAAAAATGTGATGTTACCCATGCCGTTGGATCTTACAATCATACGGCTGCTATTTGTGGGATTCGCTATGTGGCCCACCATCCAAACCTGCCATCTGACCAGACCACACTCGACTCCAGACCTTTCCACTGTGAGCTAGATTGCAAGTACACACATACTCCTCTCGAATTATTATTTTTTACTCCTACACGCATGCAGCGATGACAGCCTGACCTCAACTGCGAGAGAAATTAATGGTAGAAGCATGCATGCATGTCAGCCCACCATTGCTATGTTGTATGCGTGGTGACGTTTCTTTTTTCTTCTGAGATAAAAGGTATCGGTATGGTACCTAGGATAATTAGAACGAGAAAGAAAAAAAGTGCAACGAACCTAGAAAAGAGTAGGTTTGTCGCTCTTTATTTTCTTATCCGACATTAGTTTGAGAATGTGAAAAATTATTATTAATGAGATCTCTTTCTTTTTGCTTCTTTTTCCCCAAAAAATGAGATTGAGTTTGATAAACTAAATGACTTCATAAACAATCTTTTTTTAAAGTAGGCAAAGACTTCGACTAATGTGTCATAAAAAAATTGGTGTGCGTTGTTTTTTATGCGGAATGACACAAATGCCTACCGGAAATCTCCAATTTAAATCTTCTAAGAAATTACCATAACATGTGTGCTTTTATTCTTAAAACTAATTTAGTACCATGGTTGTACATAATATAAGATGACGTGCAAAGCACGTACAAATTACTAGTATATTAGTTGTGTGTGTGTGTTTATATATATATATATATATATATATATATATATATATATATATATATTAGATCATGATATATAAAAAGAATTGTGAATAGTGTTCTAGCAAACGTACCCAATGTTGTCTATCACTTTTGGACCTTTCGGACATCATCATGCGAATGTTCTCGCAAATGTAGTATGCACATAAATCAGTCCCGGGCGCCTGCCTCATGGTCTTCACGAGAATAAAATTCAATCAGAAAATAATTAATCAAGCATGATAATGGTATTGAAACTGGAATTAAGAGATGGTAGCTAGCTAGTACTAGCTACTTAATTAATTACCTTGGGTTGCACCCATGTCAGCTTTTGTTTCCATGGGTCTTCAACCTGTTTGATGAACTTTTCCCAAGCCCTGCCTGCAGGCAAAATAAATAAATAAATGAGTTATTAATTAGTTGATATCAGGAAATGAACTAAAGAGGCCGACATAGTGCGATAATGATTGAAATTACCTGTTGACCATCCCCTTCACGATTGAGTATTCACTAATTTATTTATATAGTGAGTTGAGTACTTGAACTTTTTCCCTTGTCAACTTCAATGATTAACAAGATCCAGTGGAAACTGCATGTGCAGACGTTTGTATAATTAAGCGGCTATGTTCATAACTCATCAACTACACCTTATTAACATCTAGTAAGCAAAAACATAATTTGTAATACAAGACAGTGTCACTCACCCAAAGTTGTAAGGAAGTAGTATTTCTGGTTGGGTATGTAGTCGCTTCAAGAACTCTAGCAAGCTTTTCTCTGTGTGTGGTCGATCATATTCAAGTGACCATGTCTCTTGATTAATGGTATTTGGGTAGTGAACCCAATGCCATAGCGTTCAGCCTTTTGCATTTCATAAATCTTCATTCTACATAATACCACATAAAAGAATATAGTGAGGATAATTACAGGTAATGAACGAGCACTACAGCTAGCTAGAGACTTAAATTACAGAAATAAACCACTTACAAACAATAGAAACTGACGAAAGATTTGTCAAGTGCATCCTGATTGAATAACTGAAACATTTCTTGAAACTCAACCCACAGATCTTTTGCATGGTAGTAATGCTCTTCCTTGATGGTCACCATGAGGGACTCTCGATCGGTAGTCTTTGCTTCTCTCATGTACCATTGATGCAATTCATACATTCTCGTTGATAAAATTGGGATCTGCTCAGGCTTGACCATAGGTTCGTCGTGGACATATTTCCATTTTAATTCCTCCTCTTTAAATGTTTGGAAGTCCTTGATGCCTAGGAGTTGTTCTACACTGACACCGGCCTCCTCAGCCCGCGTTCTATGATCGTCGGTTATTACTAGCTGATCGGCGGTACTCTCATGTGTTGGTACAATGAGCGGGGAGACCGATTGCATTGCCTGTTCTCCCAGCCGAGGAACACTTTTCCCGCATTTTTAGGAGCTGCTTGGCTCGAGCTCGAGCTCGACTCCTTTTGTTGTGCATGATATAACTTCTTGATAGAGCGCTCATAGTCTGAGTCCCTATGCTTGGGAGAAGATGGTTTAGCATTATCAATAAAGTGCTGGATGACATGCTCAGGTCCTTTCTCCTTGTGGGGAGGGGGCAGCTTCGTTCCAAAATGGGCCTTCACTTGGGCTTGCACTTCGACCTCGGTTTCCTCGTCAGTCATGTGGTATGGCAACCTCGGAAGAGGTTTGAGGCTTGGACCAAATTTGTATTTCTTGCCTCCTATTGTACCACTAGCCGCCGTAGCTGCGGCTCCTCTCTTCCGCTGTTACAGAGGCAGCGGAGACGGCTGACGCGGTGCCGGACTTGGAGAAGGAGGAGTCGGCTGACGTGGTGCCGGACTTGGAGGAGGAGGAGTCGGCTGACGCGGTGTCGAACTTGGTGGAGGAGGAGTGGGCTGACGCGGTGGTAGACTTGGAGGAGCAAGAGTCTGCTGACGTGGTGGCGGGCTTGGAGGAGCGGGAGTCTGCTGACGTAGTGGCGGACATCGAGGAGGAGCCGGCTGACACGGTGCCCGTGGCCTTGGAAAGACGTTGCAATCCTTCCTCCATAGAATGATATGATGTATGGCCTCTCCCAGTGTGTGCTCGTCGTCACCTCCAGGAATGTCAAGCTCTAGCCCCGAATATCGTGCCTCCACTTCATCAACCTCGAGACGAGCATAGGCAGCTAGAATCGGATTGCAATGGAAGGTTGCTTTAGGGGGATTTGTATAAGGATAGCCGTCCGCCACCTCCATGGATATGTTCTTCACTTTTATGTGTAGCTGACAAGTTGTCGTATCTATGATATCATCCACAGGGTATCTATCCAGCAGTGCATCATTGCCCGGGGTGGAACCGAAGCTGCTTCTTGGCATGGATGGGACGGTGCTATCCAATGCTGGATCCGCTAGCTGCTGCCGCTGCTGAGACCCCCTTTCCTGGCTAAGTGAGTCGACCAGCTGCTTCTGCCACCTGAAAGCGAGTTCCAAGTCCGCGTGCTTTGATTCTACATTGCGAAGGCAGTCGGCTTCCTGCTTCCTCAGCTCCTCCTCCAGCTTCATCTTCTGCTCCTCCAGCTGCTTCTTTCTCGCATGGCTTCTGTAGTCGGTGTTCCAGTCCGCAAACCCCTCAAACCACGGAACAACACCTTTGCCTCGTGTTCTTCTCGGGTGTTCAGGATTCTTCAGGGCGCACGTAAGCTCGTCGTTCTCTCTGTTGGGCGTGAACAACCCCGTTCGAGCCTCTTTTATTGCCTAAAGTAAGTATAAATCGGCTCCTTTAAGACATGCCCACTCCAAAACCTCACCTGTCTTTGGGTCCAATGTCCCCACATGTGCATAGAACCAAGTCCTGCACCTGGGAGGCTAGGTCAATGTAACTTGATAATAACTCCGCATTGACGAATGAACTTCTTCGCATTCTTCTTAGGTTCATTAGGTTCGCCATTAGATTTGATGGCATCGATGTTATACTTTATGACATCCTTCAACTTTTTGGCCGAGCCTCGAACTGCCCTGCTGCTTGTAGAATATTTTCTCGATCCGGAGGGATAAAAGAAGAAAGATCGATTCGTTAATATATATACAAACCAATTAAAACATGTAATGATTACCAGAGATGCCTTATATAAATATACCTCGCCGATCTTTGTTATTTGAAGAACAACATTATTTCCTTCGTCATCATTGTTCTGAACTTCATCTATTCGTTTGTCTTCATCGAATATCATATCGCCCTCACCGGTATTGTTCAGATATTGTGAGCCATCATCTTCTTCATTCTCATCTAGCCAGCTCGGGGAGTGTATAATCTCAAACAGGGCCTCTTCTCCTTCTCTGCCGATATTGTCCATAGCTTTTATTTAACTAATCCAGAAGAAAGATGAAACAATTTAGTATTCAAATTAGAATGCATTCAATCAATAAGGAAAAACTGAATCATAGTAGATAATATATATCCATCTCGAATAATATCACTAATATATACATCTCGTATAATCCAGATAATATGGATTATGGAATATAATCTCGAATATTATCGAATAATATTGTTGGGGAACGTAGTAATTTCAAAATTTTCCTACACACACGCAAGATCATGGTGATGCATAGCAACGAGGGGGAGAGTGTTGTCTACGTACCAACGCAGACCGACTGCGGAAGCGATCAAACAACGTAGAGGAACTAGTCGTACGTCTTCTTCCCGATCCGACCGATCCAAGCACCGTTACTCCGGCACCTCCGAGTTCTTAGCACACGTTCAGCTCGATGACGATCCTCGGGCTCCGATCTAGCAAAGCGTCGAGGAAGAGTTCCGTTAGCACGACGGCGTGGTGACGATCTTGATGTACTACCGACGCAGGGCTTTGCCTAAGCACTGTAACGGTATGATCGAGGTGGAATTTGGTGGCAGGGGGCACCGCACACGGCTAAGGAACGATCTCAAGGATCAACTTGTGTGTCTAGAGGTGCCCGCTGCCCCCATATATAAAGGATGAGAGGGGGAGGGCTGGCCGGCCAAGAGGAGGTTGGCGCAGGAGTAGTCCTACTCCTACCGGGAGTAGGACTCCCCCCCTCAATCCTATTCCAACTAGGAATCCAAGGGGGGGGGGAAGAGAGAGAGAAGGGCCGGCCCCTTCTCCTAGTCCTAATAGGACTAAGGGAAGGGGGAGCTGCGGCCACCTATGGGCTGCCCCCTTTTCCTCTTTCCACTAAGGCCCATGAAGGCCCATATGGTTCCCGGGGGGTTCCGGTAACCTCCCGGTAATCCGGTAAAATCCCAATTTCACCCGGAACACTTCCGATGTTCAAACATAGGCTTCCAATATATCAATCTTTATGTCTCGACCATTTCGAGACTCCTCGTCATGTCCTTGATCACATCCGGGACTCCGAACAACCTTCGGTACATCAAAATGCATAAACTCATAATAACTGTCATCGTAACGTTAAGCGTGCGGACCCTACGGTTTGAGAACAATGTAGACATGACCGAGACACGTCTCCGGTCAATAACCAATAGCGGGACCTGGATGCCCATACTGGCTCCTACATATTCTACGAAGATCTTTATCGGTCAGACCGCATAACAACATACGTTGTTCCCTCTGTCATCGGTATGTTACTTGCCCGGGATTCGATCGTCGGTATCCAATACCTAGTTCAATCTCGTTACCGGCAAGTCTCTTTACTCGTTCCATAATACATCATCCCGCAACTAACTCATTAGTTGCAATGCTTGCAAGGCTTTAAGTGATGTGCATTACCGAGAGGGCCCAGAGATACCTCTCCGACAATCGGAGTGACAAATCCTAATCTCGAAATACGCCAACCCAACATCTACCTTTGGAGACACCTGTAGTACTCCTTTATAATCACCCAGTTACGTTGTGACGTTTGGTAGTACCCAAAGTGTTCCTCCAGTAAACGGGAGTTGCATAATCTCATAGTCATAGGAACATGTATAAGTCATGAAGAAAGCAATAGCAACATACTAAACGATCGGGTGCTAAGCTAATGGAATGGGTCATGTCAATCAGATCATTCAACTAATGATGTGACCTCGTTAATCAAATAACAACTCTTTGTTCATGGTTAGGAAACATAACCATCTTTGATTAACGAGCTAGTCAAGTAGAGGCATACTAGTGACACTCTGTTTGTTTATGTATTCACACATGTATTATGTCTCCGGTTAATACAATTCTAGCATGAATAATAAACATTTATCATGATATAAGGAAATAAATAATAACTTTATTATTGCCTCTAGGGCATATTTCCTTCAGTCTCCCACTTGCACTAGAGTCAATAATCTAGATTACACAGTAATGATTCTAACACCCATGGAGCCTTGGTGCTGATCATGTTTTGCTCGTGGAAGAGGCTTAGTCAACGGGTTTGCAATATTCAGATCCGTATGTATCTTGCAAATCTCTATGTCTCCCACCTGGACTAGATCCCGGATGGAATTGAAGCGTCTCTTGATGTGTTTGGTCCTTTTGTGTAATCTGGATTCCTTTGCCAAAGCAATTGCACCAGTATTGTCACAAAAGATTTTCATTGGACCCGATGCACTAGGTATGACACCTAGATCGGATATGAACTCCTTCATCCAGACTCCTTCGTTTGCTGCTTCCGAAGCAGCTATGTACTCCGCTTCACATGTAGGTCCCGCTACAACGCTTTGGTTAGAACTGCACCAACTGACAGCTCCACCGTTTAAAGTAAACACGTATCCGGTTTGTGATTTAGAATCATCCGGATCAGTGTCAAAGCTTGCATCAACGTAACCTCTTACGGTGAGCTCTTTGTCACCTCCATATACGACAAACATATCCTTAGTCCTTTTCAGGTATTTCAGGATGTTCTTGACCGCTGTCCAGTGATCCACTCCTGGATTACTTTGGTACCTCCCTGCTATACTTATAGCAAGGCACACATCAGGTCTGGTACACAGCATTGTATACATGATAGAGCCTATGGCTTACGCATAGGGAACATCTTTCATTTTCTCTCTATCTTCTGCAGTGGTCGGGCATTGAGTCTGACTCAACTTCACACCTTGTAACACAGGCAAGAACCCTTTCTTTGCTTGATCCATTTTGAACTTCTTCAAAATCTTGTCAAGGTATGTGCTTTGTGAAAGTCCAATTAAGCGTTTTGATCTATCTCTATAGATCTTTATGCCCAATATGTAAGCAGCTTCACCGAGGTCTTTCATTGAAAAACTTTTATTCAAGTATCCCTTTATGCTATCCAGAAATTCTATATCATTTCCAATCAGTAATATGTCATCCACATATAATATCAGAAATGCTACAGAGCTCGCACTCACTTTGTTGTAAATATAGGCTTCTCCAAAAGTCTGTATAAAACCAAATGCTTTGATCACACTATCAAAGCGTTTATTCCAACTCCGAGATGCTTGCACCAGTCCATAAATGGATCGCTGGAGTTTGCACACTTTGTTAGCTCCCTTTGGATCAACAAAACCTTCTGGTTGCATCATATACAACTCTTCTTCCAGAAATCCATTCAGGAATGCAGTTTTGACATCCATCTGCCATATTTCATAATCATAAAATGCGGCAATTGCTAACATGATTCTGACAGACTTAAGCATCGCTACGGGTGAGAAGGTCTCATCGTAGTCAACTCCTTGAACTTGTCGAAAACCTTTTGCGACAAGTCGAGCTTTGTAGACAGTAACATTACCATCAGCGTCAGTCTTCTTCTTAAAGATCCATTTATTCTCAATTGCTTGCCGATCATCGGGCAAGTCAACCAAAGTCCATACTTTGTTCTCATACATGGATCCCATCTCAGATTTCATGGCTTCAAGCCACTTTGCGGAATCTGGGCTCACCATCGCTTCTTCATAGTTCATAGGTTCATCATCATCTAGTAGCATGACCTCCAGAACAGGATTACCGTACCACTCTGGTGCGGATCTTACTCTGGTTGATCTACGAGGTTCGGTAGTATCTTGATCTAAAGTTTCATGATCATCATCATTAGCTTCCTCTCTTATTGGTGTAGGTCTCGCAGAAACAGTTTTCTGTGATGTACTATTTCCCAATAAAGGAGTAGGTATAGTTACCTCGTCAAGTTCTACTTTCCTCCCACTCACTTCTTTCGAGAGAAACTCCTTCTCTAGAAAGGATCCATTCTTAGCAACGAATGTCTTGCCTTCGGATCTGTGATAGAAGGTGTACCCAACAGTTTCCTTTGGGTATCCTATGAAGACACATTTCTCCGATTTGGGTTCGAGCTTATCAGGTTGAAGCTTTTTCACATAAGCTTCGCAGCCCCAAACTTTAAGAAACGACAACTTTGGTTTCTTGCCAAACCATAGTTCATAAGGCGTCGTCTCAACGGATTTTGATGGTGCCCTATTTAACGTGAATGCGGCCGTCTCTAAAGCATAACCCCAAAACGATAGCGGTAAATCAGTAAGAGACATCATAGATCGCACCATATCTAGTAAAGTACGATTACGACGTTCGAACACACCATTACGTTGTGGTGTTCCGGGTGGCGTGAGTTGCGAAACTATTCCACAATTTTTCAAATGTACACCAAACTCGTAACTCAAATATTCTCCTCCACGATCAGATCGTAGAAACTTTATTTTCTTGTTACGATGATTTTCAACTTCACTCTGAAATTCTTTGAACTTTTCAAATGTTTCAGACTTATGTTTCATTGAGTAGATATACCCATATCTGCTTAAATCATCTGTGAAAGTGAGAAAATAACGATATCCGCCACGAGCCTCAATATTCATCAGACCACATACATCGGTATGTATGATTTCCAACAAATCTGTTGCTCTCTCCATAGTACCGGAGAACGGTGTTTTAGTCATCTTGCCCATGAGGCGCGGTTCGCAAGTACCAAGTGATTCATAATCAAGTGGTTCCAAAAGCCCATCAGTATGGAGTTTCTTCATGTGCTTTACACCGATATGACCTAAACGGCAGTGCCACAAATAAGTTGCACTATCATTATCAACTCTGCATCTTTTGGCTTCTACATTATGAATATGTGTATTACTACTATCGAGATTCATCGAAAATAGACCACTCTTCAAAGGTGCATGACCATAAAAGATATTACTCATATAAATAGAACAACCATTATTCTCTGATTTAAATGAATAACCGTCTCGCATCAAACAAGATCCAGATATAATGTTTATGCTTAACGCTGGCACCAAATAACAATTATTTAGGTCTAATATTAATCCCAAAGGTAGATCTAGAGGTAGCGTGCCGACCGCGATCACATCGACTTTGGAACCGTTTCCCACGCGCATCGTCACCTCGTCCTTCGCTAGTGCCCGCTTATTCCGTAGTCCCTGTTTCGAATTGCAAATATTAGCAACAGAACCAGTATCAAATACCCAGGTGCTACTGCGAGCTCTAGTAAGGTACACATCAATAACATGTATATCACATATACATTTGTTCACCTTGCCATCCTTCTTATCCGCCAAATACTTGGGGCAGTTCCGCTTCCAGTGACCAGTCTGCTTGCAGTAGAAGCACTCAGTTTTAGGCTTAGGTCCAGACTTGGGTTTCTTCTCTTGAGCAGCAACTTGCCTGCTGTTCTTCTTGAAGTTCCCCTTCTTCTTCCCTTTGCCCTTTTTCTTGAAACTAGTGGTTTTGTTAACCATCAACACTTGATGCTCCTTCTTGATTTCTACCTCCGCAGCTTTCAGCATTGCGAAGAGCTCGGGAATAGTCTTGTTCATCCCTTGCATATTATAGTTCATCACGAAGCTCTTGTAGCTTGGTGGCAGTGATTGGAGAATTCTGTCAATGACGCAATCATCCGAAAGATTAACTCCCAATTGAATCAAGTGATTGTTATACCCAGACATTCTGAGTATATGCTCACTGACAGAACTGTTCTCCTCCATCTTGCAGCTATAGAACTTATTGGAGACTTCATATCTCTCAATCCGGGCATTTGCTTGAAATATTAACTTCAACTCCTGGAACATCTCATATGCTCCATGACGTTCAAAACGTCGTTGAAGTGCCGATTCTAAGCCGTAAAGCATGGCACACCGAACTATTGAGTAGTCATCAGCTTTGCTCTGCCAGACGTTCATAACTTCTGGTGTTGCTCTAGCAGCAGGCCTGGCACCCAGCGGTGCTTCCAGGACGTAATTCTTCTGTGCAGCAATGAGGATAATCCTCAGGTTACGGACCCAGTCCGTGTAATTGCTACCATCATCTTTCAACTTTGCTTTCTCAAGGAACGCATTAAAATTCAACGGAACAACAGCACGAGCCATCTATCTACAATCAACATAAACAAGCAAGATACTATCAGGTACTAAGTTCATGATAAGTTTTAAGTTCAGTTAATCAAATTACTTAAGAACTCCCACTTAGATAGACATCCCTCTAATCCTCTAAGTGATCACATGATCCAAATCAACTAAACCATAACCGATCATCACGTGAGATGGAGTAGTTTTCAATGGTGAACATCGTTATGTTGATCATATCTACTATATGATTCACGCTCGACCTTTCGGTCTCTGTGTTCCGAGGCCATATCTGCATATGCTAGGCTCGTCAAGTTTAACCTGAGTATTCTGCGTGTGCAAAACTGGCTTGCACCCGTTGTAGATGGACGTAGAGCTTATCACACCCGATCATCACGTGGTGTCTGGGCACGACGAACTTTGGCAACGGTGCATACTCAGGGAGAAAACTTCTTGATAATTTAGTGAGAGATCATCTTATAATGCTACCGTCAATCAAAGCAAGATAAGATGCATAAAAGATAAACATCACATGGAATCAATATAAGTGATATGATATGGCCATCATCATCTTGTGCTTTGTGATCTCCATCTCCGAAGCACCGTCATGATCACCATCATCACCGGCGTGACACCTTGATCTCCATCGCAGCATCGTTGTCGTCTCGCCAATCTTATGCTTCCACGACTATCACTACCGCTTAGTAATAAAGTAAAGCATTACATCGCGATTGCATTGCATACAATAAAGCGACAACCATATGGCTCCTGCCAGTTGCCGATAACTCGGTTACAAAACATGATCATCTCATACAATAAAATTTAGCATCATGCCTTGACCATATCACATCACAACATGCCCTGCAAAAACAAGTTAGACGTCCTCTACTTTGTTGTTGCAAGTTTTACGTGGCTGCTACGGGCTTAAGTAAGAACTCATCTCACCTACGCATCAAAACCACAACGATAGTTTTTCAAATAGACTCCGTTTTAACCTTCTCAAGGACCGGGCGTAGCCACACTTGGTTCAACTAAAGTTGGAGAGATAGTCGCCCGCAAGCCATCTATGTGCAAAGTACGTCGAGGGAACCGGTCTCGCGTAAGCGTACGCGTAAGGTTGGTCCGGGTCGTCTCGTCCAACAATACTGCCGAACCAAAGTATGACATGCTGGTAGGCAGTATGACTTGTATCGCCCACAACTCACTTGTGTTCTACTCGTGCAAATAACATCAAACCACAAAACCTAGGCTCGGATGCCACTGTTGGGGAACGTAGTAATTTCAAAATTTTCCTACGCACACGCAAGATCATGGTGATGCATAGCAATGAGGGGGAGAGTGTTGTCTACGTACCAACGCAGACCAACTGCGGAAGCGATCACACAACGTAGAGGAAGTAGTCGTACGTCTTCTTCCCGATCCGACCGATCCAAGCACCGTTACTCCGGCACCTCCAAGTTCTTAGCACACGTTCAGCTCGGTGATGATCCTCGGGCTTCGATCCAGCAAAGCGTCGAGGAAGAGTTCCGTCAGCACGACGACGTGGTGACGATCTTGATGTACTACCGACGCAGGGCTTCGCCTAAGCACTGTAACGGTATGATCGAGGTGGAATTTGGTGCAGGGGGCACCGCACACGGCTAAGGAACGATCTCATGGATCAACTTGTGTGTCTAGAGGTGCCCCCTGCCCCCGTATATAAAGGATGAGAGGGGGAGGGCTGGCCGGCCAAGAGGAGGTAGGCGCAGGAGGAGTCCTACTCCTACCGGGAGTAGGACTCCCCCCCCCCCCTCAATCCTATTCCAACTAGGAATCCAAGGGGGGGAAAGAGAGAGAGAAGGGCCGACCCCTTCTCCTAGTCCTAATAGGACTAAGGGAAGGGGGAGCTGCGGCCAGCTATGGGCTGCCCCCTTTTCCTCTTTCCACTAAGGCCCATGAAGGCCCATATGGTTCCCGGGGGGTTCCGGTAACCTCCCGGTAATCCGGTAAAATCCCGATTTCACCCGGAACACTTCCGATGTTCAAACATAGGCTTCCAATATATCAATCTTTACGTCTCGACCATTTCGAGACTCCTCGTCATGTCCTTGATCACATCCGAGACTCCGAACAACCTTCAGTACATCAAAATGCATAAACTCATAATAACTGTCATCATAACGTTAAGCGTGCGGACCCTACGGTTCGAGAACAATGTAGACATGACCGAGACACGTCTCCGGTCAATAACCAATAGCGGGACCTGGATGCCCATACTGGCTCCTACATATTCTACGAAGATCTTTATCGGTCCGACCGCATAACAACATACGTTGTTCCCTCTATCATCGGTATGTTACTTGCCCGAGATTCGATCGTCGGTATCCAATACCTAGTTCAATCTCATTACCGGCAAGTCTCTTTACTCGTTCCGTAATACATCATCCCGCAACTAACTCATTAGTTGCAATGCTTGCAAGGCTTTAAGTGATGTGCATTACCGAGAGGGCCCAGAGATACCTCTCCGACAATCGGAGTGACAAATCCTAATCTCGAAATACGCCAACCCAACATCTACCTTTGGAGACACATGTAGTACTCCTTTATAATCACCCAGTTACGTTGTGACGTTTGGTAGTACCCAAAGTGTTCCTCCGATAAACGGGAGTTTCATAATATCATAGTCATAGGAACATGTATAAGTCATGAAGAAAGCAATAGCAACATACTAAACGATCGGGTGCTAAGCTAACGGAATGGGTCATGTCAATCAGATCATTCAACTAATGATGTGACCTCGTTAATCAAATAAAAACTCTTTGTTCATGGTTAGGAAACATAACCATCTTTGATTAACGAGCTAGTCAAGTAGAGGCATACTAGTGACACTCTGTTTGTCTATGTATTCACACATGTATTATGTCTCCGGTTAATACAATTCTAGCATGAATAATAAACATTTATCATGATATAAGGAAATAAATAATAACTTTATTATTGCCTCTAGGGCATATTTCCTTCAAATATAACCTCGAATATTATCAAATAATATTATGTCTAATACATCGTCTCGAAAAATATAATCTCGAATACATCTTCTTGAATATTATTGAATATAATCTCGAATACATCTCGAGTATTATCACTAATACATCGCAAATATGATCATATATATAACATCACTAGCTAACGTCACTCGCGGTCGACACCCAAAGAGAAGGAACGATCACGGGATCATAGCTCGGGTGAGATCCCTAAAGAACCTGCTAGGTATTGGAGAACTTGACGTCCAACGAAAGCATGTAGCGACGGACGTGCTCATCCTCCTCCCTGACACGGTGATGTACCATGTCCGTGGGGGACACCAGCCTCCGCACCGAATGTGGCCCACGCGTCCGCCACCAAAGAAGCTCTGGGTCGACAACGGGACCCGGGTTCCTCACCAAGCTGTGCGCCCCTGAAGGTAGCACCTCCTAGTGCCAGCCCGGCGGAGCCGAGTCCTGGACATGTCGCCTCTGAAGCAGGACGTAGTCTCGAACGGGTCAACAATGAGGATGCGGACCGGGCATCGTAGACGTTGCGAACAAATTTGATCTATGAAATATTTAACATTTTTTAAATGCTTGGATTGTGATTTCTTATATACGAGGAACCTTTAGTCCCTGGCTAGGAACATGATTCAGAATCATAATGGATTCTCTTAACCTTTAAGGGATTTAACAAAATGGCGCCATTCTGGATATGCAGAAAATGGTCCATATTTTTCTTGATCTCATCTACCCTTCTATATGTCACGTTGTCTAGTGTCAAAGTATTCCAGAAAACCATGGCTTCATCATTAGCTGGAAGGAACATGCGCATGATGGTACGAAGCTCTCCAAAGTTGTTTTGGTACGAAGTTTAGCAAGAGCCTTCCAAATATCGCTATTTGGAAGGCCTTTGCTGAACTTCGTACCAAAAAGCGAATTATCCTATTAGTAACTCCGTTACAAAACAACTTTGGAGAGCTTCGTACCATCATGCGCCTGTTACTTCCGGCTAATGATGAAGCCATGGATTTCTTCAATACTTTGACACAAGACAATGTGACATATAGAAGCTAGGGTACGTAGATGAGATCGGAAAATTTTTGGATCAACTTGTGCACATCCATAATGGGGGCATTCTTGATAAATCCCTTATTAAAGGACTAAGAGAATCTATTGTATACACACATACATATACTAATTGATTGCAAATACATAGCAAACTTTTGCAAATACAACATTAAAATATGCAACTTTTGCAAATACTAATTGCTATACATTGGATCAAATGTCAAAATTCATCAACTTTTTTCTATACATTGTATTCATACATATACATATACTAATTTCTATACATATATTGGATCAAAGTGTAAAAAATCCTCAAATGTAAAAATTTCTTAACTTTTTTATATACATCTAATCATCTAGTGAAAAAAATTGTCAAAATTCTTCTGAAAATGGCAAAATTGCTATACATATATACTAAAACATACAAAAAATACATATAAATCATCTAACTTAAGAAAATGTGTGGGTGTGTGTTCATGCATATGTGTGTGTGTGTGGGCTCGGGGAGGGGCGGCCATGGCGGCACAGGGGGGCGAGGGAGAGGGGGGAGCTCACAGCAGGGCAATGGCGAGGAGAGGGGAGTCGGGGGCAGCGACGGCATCGGTGGCGGCGAGGAGCTCGGCGGAGGAGCAAGCGCAGGCGGCGTAGGGGGAGGAGCGGGCGCAGGCGGCATCAGGGATCGGTGCGAGGAGGCGCGGGCAGACGACGTCGGGGGCGGCGACGAGCTTCGGCATCGGGGAGGCGAGATGCGACGACGTGATGTCGAAGAGGTCAAAGAAAGCAGAGGAACTAGAAATTTTGAAATGTAAGTATATATAGGAAGCACCTTTAGTCGCGGTTGGAGCCTCCAACCGGGACTAAAAGTCACTTTTGGCCAGGCAGAGTGGCGGGAAGGGGCCCTTTAGTCGCGGTTGGTGGCTCCAACCGTGACTAAAGGGGGGCCTTTAATCGCGGTTGGAGCCACCAACCGCGACTAAAGGTGGTGGGCTGGCGTAGGCGTGGTGCAGGGCATGTTTAGTCCCACCTCGCTTGGCAAGAGGCGCCAACACCTGTTTATAAGCCCCGACGGAGGCACTACATTGAGCTTCTCTCTAATGCAGGCCTTCTGGGCCTACCTCACCTGCGCTACCCTGGTGGGCCTACTGGCCTTGCGGGCACTAGTAGAAAAAGGACCTAATGTGAGACACATTAGTGCCGGTTTGATTTTAGCCCAGTACTAAAGGGGTGATGGCAGGCTGGTCCGTGTTGAACCTTTAGTATCGATTCGTGCCACGAACCGGTACTAAAGGGGTGATGGCAGGCTGGCGTCAGGCCTGGGCCCCACGATCACCTTTAGTACTGGTTCGTGTCACAAACCAGTACTAAAGGGCTAACCTTTAGTACCGGTTTGTGCCACGAACCGGTACTAAAGGGGTCTGGCCTACAGTACCGGTTTGTGACACAAACCGGCACTATAGGGCAATTTTCAAACTCTACCCCCCCCCCCCCCCCCCCGTGTGTGTCGCCATTTCAGTTCTGAAAAAATCGAAATAAAATGATAAAAACTTCAAAAAATAAAATCCTTCGAGAGGTAGTTATATTACTACATCTACTAGTCAGGAAAATTTGAAAACTTAAATTTGGACATGTTTTGCAAAAAGTGTAGGGAAAATGTAAAACGGCTATAACTTTTGCATACGATGTCCGAAAAAACGTATAATATATCAAAAAATTCAGCACGAAAATCCGCATCCGATGGAGACCGCCTACGACCTGTTTGCAATTTTTTAGAATCCTCAAATTCCAAAACGAAAAAAAGATATGGTCAAATTTTAGTTTTTTTAAAAAAAATTGGTTAAATCTGGTCAAACTACTTATTCAAGAAGTATTAATGTCACTACATAATTATTCAAGAATATTAGTGTTACTAAATAATTATTTCAATTTTTTAAATTTTGGTCAAATCTGGTCAAACTATGGTCAAACTTATTCAAGAAATATTAGTGTTACTAAATAATTACTGTTTTTTAGAATAATAGTTTCAAACTCAAACGGTGAAACGTGTGACCTAATGCTCAAGCTAAACTGCTGAGGGTTAATAGGATTGACATCTTACATTTGTGAGGAAAACAACAAGTGCAGACTTGGAATGTAGGAGGAATAGAACTCCGAAGTTAAGCGTGCTCAGGCTAGGGGAGTGAGAGGATGGGTGACCGGCCGGAAGTCAGGTGATTTGGAATGAGTGATCCACACTTGAGCAGTTAAGAGAGGTGATTAGAGACTAAATCATCAAATAATTCAGAAAAATTAAAAATCGAAAAAAATCAATTTTTTTTTCCAAAATTTTCAAAAAAAAAACCATTAGTACCGGTTGGTAACACCAACCGGTACTAAAGGTCCCCCATACCAGGGCGTGAGCTCACGCCACGTGGTGGCAGTTTAGCGCCGGTTCGTGCCGAACCGATACTAATGGGGGGGCCCTTTAGTGCCGGTTATGGAACAGGCACTAAAGGCCCTTACGAACCGGCGCTAAAGCTCCGTTTTCTACTAGTGGGGCCTGCATCCTGGCCCAACTACAGGTTGGGTTTCTAATTGTATGCAGGCCGTTGTGGCCGAGTAGGCGGGATTTTTTTAAATTTATTTATTTTTCAAATTTTTGGTTTCTGATTTATTTATTTTCTTTCGTTTCTGAGTTATTTTTTGCTTTATTTAGAGTTTCTTTGTGAATATTTTTTGCTTTAGGTAAAAAATATAAACTTTCTATTAGTGCCATTATTTTTCAAATTTGAATATTTTAAATTTGTGTGAATCACTAGTTTCTGAATAACTTTACTTTAAAAATAGATTTTCCAGTGATTCTTTTTTCTTCTGTTAAATATTAGTGTTTTTATCATTATATTAAATTTGGTAATTCTTAGGTTATTAAAAAAATGAAATGCCTTTGTAACAGATGAGTTTTCGTCTGAAACCCTGATATTTCGAAAGAGATTGTCCATTTTGTACAGGAAGTGCATCCAGTTTTTGCCATAACCCTCTCAACATTTTTGCACATGCTATGTTGGTGAAATGATGATACCATGCCAACTTTCAACCTTTTCAGAGTTCATTTGTAGTGCTTTTCAATTTCAGGGAAATTTAGCTAAAAAATCAGTAAATGCATGAAAAATAGCAAATGATGTCAGAAAGGGCTGAAAATTGATGAAAAATTAATCACACATAAGTACGCTAACTGTCGTGGTTTTGTTACGGCAGATGTCCTAGAGAAAGGACTTAATCGTGGAGCCATCACAACGGGTTAGCTTGAAGGGGTTAAAGCGGACACAGGGACGCAAGAGAGTTTATACTAGTTCGGCCCCTTCGATGAAGGTAAAAGCCTACGTCTAGTTGTGATGGAATTGATGGGGTTTCGATGACTAGGGAGCAAACAAGCTTCGGGTAAGTCTCGAGTTGTTCTCTGTTCTCCTTGAACCGCCGCCGGGTCGTCCCCTTATATACATGGGTGACGCCCGTCGGTTTATAGAGTCCCAACACCGGCTCATATACATGTTCGGTTTGGTCTCTACTTATTCCAAACTTACAATACAAGTTTACATATCGACGCCGGTTTACGGCTACAGGCCTTAAACCGATCATGGGCTTTAAGCCCTCATCTACCTTCATGGGCTTTAACATACTTAACTACTGATGAAGTTAACCTGGCCCAGATAGGCCGGTTTACGCCGAGTAGTAATATCCCCAACATTAGGCCCCAGATTGATTTGAACGGGTTCATGTCAATCCTTTAGCAAAAACTTCATCTTCAACATCTTCTTGTAGTTTGGTGAGCTGCCGTGATGTCATGTTCTCTGATTGCTGTAAACCGGAGTGACGTCATCTGTCATAAAGAAACTATCCATGACACCTTCTTGTTTAATAGATCTGCGACAATCGAGGCAACAGCTCTGTTTCCAAATTCGCGGTCCCTTGATTCTCGCGCCTGACACATGTCCCTTTCTTTATAAATAGGACCAAAGGGTAATTTCTTTTTTCCCCTTCGTGCCCTTCTGCTTCGTCTTCCTCGCGTCGCCCAGCTCCGAAGCCCAGAACACCGCGGCGACCTTCCGCGTCTTCCTCCGCTCCGGTAAGTCTTTTATCTTTTTCATTATAGATCTATTCTAGGGTTTCCATGCTCTCTAGTGTTCATCGCCTGCTCCTTGTTCATATGCTAGATCTTTAGACGAGTCTGTGAATCTTTGCTTTTGTGTAGCAGTAGTTTTTACCCTCTGTTTTCACTTTCACATATTAAGACCATAGATCTTATCCGTAGCGATGGCTCATTGATTCGGCACTCCTCCTTTTGGGCCTTGAATTTTTATCTCTTTTATGAACATGTTCCAGATCCAACGCTGTAGTATAATCTTGTGAAACCTGTTTTTGCATACTTACTCATTTGCAATCTCGACTGTTTCAATGTTTAGACCAGGCGATTTAACTTTGTAGAAAAAATTGCCAAACCGGTATATACCATTAGTCCCCTTGTTGAACCGCCAGATGCTGTTGCTTCATAAAACTCTGGTTTAGATAGAGTTGTCTCCGGTTTAACATTGTACATACCAGTGTACTTTAATCAATGCATTCTTGAACCGGAATCACCTATCTTGTAGATTTCATCATGGCCAAGCAAGTATATGAGTGCAACTGGGTTCCTTCTCGCGTCACAGAGACTCAACTGAACAATTTAGTCCTGATCGGCACTTTAGGCAGCAAAAACACCATCCATTGGAGGGTCCCTGGCAAAGAATGCCCTCCCACACCTCAAGAAGGAGAGGTCGTCATTTTCGTAGATCACTTAGCCCAGGGCTTTAAGCCGCCCGGTTCTAAATTTTACCGGGACGTTTTAGCCAATTTTCAACTCCGCCCACAAGACACTGGCCCCAACTCTATTACAAACATGTGTCACTTCCAAGTGCTCTGTGAGGTGTTCTTTCAAGAGGAGCCCACAGTTGAGTTTTTCAGAGACTGCTTCCATCTAAACCACCGCACTGAGTTTACTGACGGTTCAAATACGGAATTGGGTGGTGTGGCGATTCAGAAAAAGGAAAGAGGTCACATACCCTCACGCCAAACTGCACAGCCAACCCAAAGAGTGGAATCAAACATGGTTCTACTGGAAAGGCACCTCCCCTGCTGATGAAAATCCTTTGCCTGGCTTTCGTCCGGAGTGGCTTAGCAATACACACCCCTTTCCGCAAAGGTTGACTGCCAAGGAGAGAAGCAAATACGCTCCTCAACTGTCCAAGCTCAGAGCCTTCATGGCCAACGGTTTAACAGGGGTTGATCTCGCTCATTGTTGGATATCGTGGAGCATACTGCCCCTTAGTCAGCGCTCCGGTTTGATGTGCGAGTATATTGGTAGTGTTGATGACCCACTGCGACATGCTAACATCCAGCTCACCGACGAAGAAATCACAGAGGCTGTGAATAAAATGCTGAATGAACCGGAACACATCTGTGCTCGAACCGGCCTGCTTCCTTTGTGTGCCACCAACAAACCGCCAGCGGTAAGAGTTTGATTTTTCTTTTTACTGAACCTGTTATTGATATATCTGGTCATTGTTTAATATCAATGTCTGTTTAAACAGGGCAATGATCCATTTTGGAGCAAGAAGCTTCCGCAGGAAAAGCCAGAAAAAACAGAAAAACCGGAAAGACCAACTCGGCCAAAGACTAAAGTCGTGAAACGGCCTACTCATAAGAAGAAAACCACTGCATCTTCTGATCCGGCCCCTGATGATGATGTGGGTAATCCGGACCTTGAGGTAGAACTTGACTCACTTGGCTTATTTTTCATACGCCTTATTGATGATGATATTTGTCAGGATGATGCCGAAGCCAGCCATGCTGATGCTGCAGAGGTAATTACTCTCTCTTCCGATTCAAACCCTTTGCCTTCACTAAAAATCCGTCAGGCAAACCGGAAGGTTAAATTTTCTCATCCTCTTGCTTACTTGGATCCCAAATTTCTTATGAAGACCCAACAGCACGAAGCTCGCCGCACAACCCGGCACAGCGGCCAGGTAGTTACCTCCGCCGGTTTACCGAACAGTCCAGTTCAAAAACGTCGTTCAGAGGTCTCTAATTTGCTTGCCAGTGCTTGTCCTAAAGCGGGCTGTTTTCGTCAACCTCTTAATCCATCTGACTCCGATTATCAGGTTACTTCCAACTCATCCTCTGGCGAGTCATCGGCTACTCAGCTGCTACCGCTCAAAACGGTGCTTGGGTAAGCTATCATTATCATAATATTTCTGGTACATCACCTTGGAACATATGCTGTATTTGACTTTGTTATTCCTTTCAGGGCCAAGCCTAGGCCGAGCAAGAAGGCTCGCCTGGATAAAGCGGCCGAGGAGGACGCCGTCCCTGAACCGGGTAAAACACCAGATCTTGAAGCGGCTATTCTTGAAGATATGCCCAATGATCCACCACAGCAGGATGACGATTTTATTGCTGAAGAAAGGCCTATTGACACCTCAAGCCCTGTCAACCAGCCCACAAGCCCCATCCGGTTTGGGAGATCCACTAGTCCATCCCAGCCTGCTGACAAACCGACTGCGCCAGTGCAAACCGGTGATGCTAAGGATGATGAAGTTGTAATTACTGGCATTGGCCATACAGAGCCCAGCAATCCTGTTGTTTTATCCAAGCATACCGCCAAAGAAGAATTTGCTGCCATGGGCAAAGGCAAGTGGAATGTTGACTTGGCGACCTATGCTGCTCTGAATGCCCAAGATCTTCATTCTGGCTACCTGAACCGGTTGTATACCAGCCGTGATTATGAAGCTGGTCTGGTGAATATGATGAAAGAGAAATTTGAGGTAACTTTCATGTACTTTTTCCTTCTTAGATATTTCAATCTTGTTAACTCTCCTAGCCCCCAAGGGCCAGTTTAGAATCTTCATTCAAACCGGGACTTGCTAATATAAATCCCAATGCTTCGGAATTCGCTGATGTAGCCCCCAAGGGCCGGTTCAACTTAGTGTAGTTAAACCGGGACTTTAAGTAATTGAGATCGCAGCATCAGAATTTATTCGAGCAAATAGCCATTAGCCCCCAAGTGCCAAGTTGAATACTTGTATTGATCTTGGGACTTTATAATCAAGTGAAATATGAAGATCAAATAGGCATTAGCCCCCAAGTGCCATGTGCATAACTTGTTATGTGGTTGGTGCTTCAATTCTTGTACTGCTTGCTGAATCATATAACTGTCTGTATGCAGGCTCAGCTGAAGACAAAAGAAAACCAAGTCGCCGATCTCCAAGAAAATCTGAAGTCCCAACAGACTGAAACCTCAAAAGCAAAAGAGGAACTGACCAGTGCCTTAAGTGTCATGGAACAGCTTAAGAAGGATTTCAAGAAGGAGCGGGCGGATTGGGCCATTGAAAAATCCGCTTTCACCAAACGAGCAGAAGATGCCGAGGCTGCACTGAAACCGGTGGTGGACGAACTGACCAGCATAAAGCGGCATGTGCATGCCATGACTGCTGCTATCTTTGGTAAGATGGTTTGATTTCTGGATTGATTTGGCCGTCTTATAGAGCTGCCGGTTTGTTAACCCTTTGTAATATTTCAGGGACACGCATTGGTCACTTGGGGTTAGATGTGCGGAAGAAATTGAAACTCGCCTACACATTGATCGAACAACTGGACACTGGTGCACAGCGGATCATCTCTACTGGATCCCACAATAATTCAGCGCCCACTTTGATTCAGGACACTCTGAAGAGACTGTCGATGCTTCCTGCCCGGGTTGAAGAGCTGAAGAAATCTGCTGCTCGAACCGGTGCGATCAATGCCTTAATACGGGCAAAAGCTTGGGTGCCGGATTTTGATCCTGTTGAAGCGGCTCAGGGCTACCCCAGCTTGAAGGAAGACGGGTCAGAGTTTAGTGAAGAGGATCTGCGAGCAATAAATTGGGAGGTGCGTCCGCTAGCTTGTCAATTGGTTGAAGAAGCAGACTTGTCTCATTATCAAGCCCAATATGACAACCAAAACAAGCGAGTAGTTGCACCCATTCCTGAAGCGGAAAATCTTATCCCTCCAATCTGTAAGCATACTTACGCTCCCGATATTGAACCGTCGTTGCTGATCCATGATGAAGCTGTCTTTCAAGCATTAATGGGAATCGACTGGTCAACTGTTGATTTCCAGCCGCTGGGTAGAGAAGCTGAAGTTGAAGCGGCGCGGGATGACCCACAACCATCAGGCTAGGTTGGTGACCAAGCTTGAACCGGAAGCCGGTTTAAACTGCTTCTCCTTTGCGAAAAAACAAAGATCTTATTTTGGGCACCGTGTTGCCTTGTAATAGGCTAGCCGATACTCTTGATTTTGATATGCCTTCGTGCATAATTACTGCAACTTGTTCTTCCTTTGGGTGATGAACTTTCCAAAGTATTTTCTGCAATATAAAAAATCTTAAAGTGCCGCCGTGGTTGTACCGTCAGGCGGAGTATGATGTCTGCATATATGAAATCAAAATATCTGAAATTTAAGCATATGATCAAATCTTTGAGATACATAATACCTGCCATCGTTGGGCATGAAGTTAGCTTGGCCAATCTTGAAGCGGAGGTTTATAAACCCACACTGTTGGAGGAGATAGCAGCTCCTGTATATATATAATGCCGGTTTACCATGTAAACCGTGCCGGGTTATAATAAAACACTGTGTTACTCCGTAATAGGATGTTTAATAAAAAATCAAACCGGGCAAATAGTCTCCGGATTAAAAATGGACCGTGTTCCGTCAATTAACAGTTTGAATCGGCTTAAAACTTTGCCGGTTTAAAAAACGCAACAAAAAGAAAGAAATATCTATCAAAGAAAATTGTGAAGCAAAGGCAATGATAAAACCTTTTGCAAAAAGAGGCTTTATTTGAGCCGATCAGATGGCGTTACCATGGTCGGACATGACCAAGCTCCCGATAGGTGTAGCTATGGTTCAAGTCAGCCAGGTCCCCAAATGAAACCGTGGCATTTATGCTGATCAAGAGGCGTGGCAATGGTTCGGGTTCGACCAAGCCCCCAAGTGATTCTGTGGCTTTAGGCCGATCAAGAGGCGTGACTGGTTCAGACGTGACCAAGTCCCCAAGTGATCTAGTGGCTCTCGCCTATCAAGAGGTGTTGCATTGGTTCGGACACGACCAAGCCCCCAAGTGATATAACATGATGCTTTGAAAAGCTAGCTCAAGGGGTAAACCGGAGGCCGCTTTAGAACAACTCTGTGTAACCACACATGATGTAAAAGAACAGATACCCCGCTTTAGCTGAGGTTCCGGTTTATTATATTTAATCATAATATATACATCATCGTAATATGTACATAAGTAGAGCCAATGGCTCAGGTATAGTAAGGCCGAAGATGAGCTATGTTCCACGGCCTGTTGGTCTCCTCCTCTGATGTACATGAGTCTTTATGCTCTCGAATATCGATCAGATAGTATGACCCGTTGTGCAGATTCTTGCTGACCACGAAAGGTCCCTCCCAAGGTGGGGATAGCTTATGCATATCAGTCTGATCTTGGATGAGCCGAAGCACCAAATCTCCTTCCTGAAAGGTTCTGGTTCTGACTCGGCGACTGTGATAACGACGAAGATCCTGTTGGTAAATCGCCGAGCGAGTGGCTGCTATGTCACGTTCTTCATCCAACAGGTCCAAAGCATCTTGCCGTGCTGTCTTGTTTTCCGCTTCAACATAAGCCGCCACATGAGGTGAGTCATGACGGATATCACTGGGGAGAACCGCCTCCGCTCCGTAGACCATGAAGAACGGTGTGTATCCTGTTGATCTGTTGGGTGTAGTATTGATGCTCCATAACACAGATGGTAACTCTTCTACCCAACAACCCGGTGTTCTCTACAAAGGAACCATAAGCCGGGGCTTGATGCCTCTCAAGATCTCTTGATTAGCCCTTTCTGCTTGACCATTGGACTGTGGGTGTGCCACTGATGAAACGTCAAGCCGGATGTGCTCCCGTTCGCAGAACTCCTTCATGGCACCCTTGGACAAATTGGTACCATTATCTGTGATGATACTGTGTGGAAAGCCAAACCGGAAAATCACTTTTTTGATGAACTGAACCACCGTGGCCGCATCACACTTGCTAACAGGTTCTGCCTCCACCCACTTTGTAAACTTGTCAACCGCCACCAGGAGGTGGGTCTTCTTATCCTTGGACCTTTTGAAAGGCCCAACCATATCCAGCCCCCAAGTCGCAAACGGCCAAGTAATTGGAATCATTCTCAATTCTTGAGCCGGCACATGAGCACGTCTTGAAAACTTTTGGCAACCGTCACATCGTCTGACCAGATCCTCCGCATCAGCATGAGCAGTTAACCAATAGAAGCCATGGAGAAATGCTTTAGCCACCAAAGATTTTGAACCGGCGTGGTGACCACAATCTCCTTCGTGGATCTCATGTAAAATTTCACAGCCTTCTTCAGGATACACACAGCGTTGAAACGCCCCTGATACACTGCAATGATGCAACTTGCCATTGACAATAGTCATGGACTTGGACCGCCGGATTATCTGTCGGGCCAGAGTCTCATCCTCTGGTAACTCGCCCCGGTTCATGTACGCCAGGTAAGGAAGCGTCCAATCCAGAATGACATGAAGAGCTGCCACCAATTGAGCCTCCGGATCAGGAATAGCCAAATCCGCTTCACCAGGGAGCTTGACCGACGGGTTGTGCAGCACATCCAGAAAAACATTGGGCGGGACCGGTTTGCGCTGAGAGCCCAGCTGGCTTAAAGCGTCCGCCGCTTCATTCTTCCGTCGGTCCATGTGGTCCACCTGATAGCCTTTAAAGTGACCTGCAACAATATCCACCTCACGATGATATGCTGCCGTGAGTGGGTCCTTGGAATCCCAAGTGCCAGATACTTGTTGAGCCACGAGGTCCGAGTCACCGAAGCACTTAACTAGACTTAGATTCCTCTCCTTAGCCATCCGGAGACCATGGAGCAAGGCTTCATACTCAGCTGCATTGTTAGTACAAGGGAACATTAAGCGGAAAACGTAACAAAACTTATCACCTCGTGGGGAAGTTAATACGACTCCAGCCCCCGAGCCTTCCAATTGCTTGGATCCGTCAAAATGGATGGTCCAATATGTATGATCCGGCTTTTCTTCCGGTCCTTGCAGTTCCGTCCAATCATTGATGAAATCAACAAGTGCTTGAGACTTAACCGCCGTCTGAGGCACATAATTCAACCCGTGCGGCCCAAGCTCTATAGCCCACTTGGCAATTTGGCCAGTCGCTTCCCGGTTCTGGATGATATCCCCCAAGGGAGCAGAACTGACCACCATAATGGGGTGCCCTTGGAAGTATTGCTTGAGCCTCCGGCTTGCCATAAAAACTCCATATACCAGCTTCTGCCAATGCGGATACCTTTGCTTGGACTCAATGAGTACCTCGCTAATATAATAGACCGGACGTTGAACCGGATGCTCCTAGCTTGCCTCTTTTCGCTCCATCACAATAGCCACACTGACCGCACGAGCATTAGCAGCAAAATATAACAGCAATGGCTCCTTATCCATGGGAGCAGCGAGCACAGGCGGATTGGCCAATTGCCGCTTTAAGTCCTCAAATGCTTTGTCGGCAGCAGAACTCCAAACGAATTGATCCGTCTTCTTCAACATCTGATACAAAGGGATTGCCTTCTCACCAAGGCGGCTGATAAACCGGCTTAACGCGGCAATCCGGCCTGCCAGGCGTTGAACATCGTTGATACACTTCGGTTTAGCTAGGGAGGTGATGGCTGTGATCTTCTCCAGATTAGCCTTGATTCCCCTGTTGGACACCAGAAAACCCAATAACTTGCCTGCCGGTACACCAAAGACACACTTGGCCGGATTAAGCATCATCTTGTACGTCCTTAGGTTATCAAAGGTTTCCTTCAAGTCGTCAACCAGAGTCTCCTTCTCCCTTGACTTAACCACGATATCATCCACGTAAGCATGTACATTATGGTCAATCTGCTTGTGAAGACAATTTTGTACACACCGTTGATAAGTTGCCTGGGCACTCTTGAGCCCAAAGGGCATAGACACATAGCAGAAGGCTCCAAAGGGAGTTATGAATGCCGTCTTCTCCTGGTACTTAACTTTCATTTTGATCCAATGATAGCCAGAATATGCATCCAAAAAACTCAAACGCTCACAACCCGCCGTAGCATCAATAATTTGATTAATATGGGGGAGGGAAAAAGGATCTGCTGGACAAGCCTTATTAAGATCTGTGTAATCCACACACATGCGCCAGGTGTCGTTTTTCTTAAGGACCAGCACCGGATTGGCAAGCCACTCAGGGTGGAAAACTTCAATAATAAAGCCAGCTGCTAAGAGCCTGGCTACCTCTTCTCCAATCGCCTTGTGTCTTTCTTCGTTAAACCGGCGGAGGAACTGTTTCACCGGTTTGTGTTTAGGATCCACATTAAGGGTGTGCTCAGCGAGTTGCCTCATTACACCTGGCATGTCAGAGGGCTTCCATGCAAAAATGTCCCGATTCTCAAGGATGAACTCGATGAGCACGCTTTCCTATTTCGGATCCAAGTTGGCACTGATGCTGAACTTCTTGGACGAATCGCCAGGCACGAAGTCAACAAGCTTAGTTTCAGCTGCCGATTTGAACTTCATGGCCGGATCATGCTCCGTAGTTGGCTTCTTTAATGGAGTCATGTCCGCCGGATCAACATTGTCCTTATAATACTTCAGCTCCTCGGTGGCACAAACCGACTCTGCGTAGGCCACATCTCCTTCCTCGCACTCCAAAGCGATTTTACGGCTTCCGTGAACCGTTATTGTCCCCTTGTGATCCGGCATCTTGAGCTGCAAATACACATAATAGGGCCGTGCCATAAACTTGGCGTAGGCCGGTCGCCCAAACAGGGCGTGATATGGACTTTGGATTTTCACCACTTCAAACGTCAATGTTTCCAACCTAGAATCATGATCATCTCCAAAAGCCACTTCCAGAGCTATCTTACCAACAGGATATGCCGACTTGCCAGGTACCACACCGTGGAACACCGTATTGGACGGTTTGAGATTTTTATCTGTTAGTCCCATACGACGGAAGGTCTCATAGTACAAGATATTAATGCTGCTCCCTCCATCCATGAGCACCTTGGTGAACTTGTAACCTCCCACCTGAGGCACCACCACCAGAGCCAACTGACCCGGATTATCAACCTGGGGAGGGTGATCCTCTCTGCTCCATATGATTGGCTGTTCAGACCAACGTAGACAACGGGGCACGGCCGGTTCAACAGAGTTGACTGCCCGCCTCTGAACCTTCCGGTCTTGCTTGTCCAAGCTAGTGGTGAAAACATGGTACTGCCCACTATTCAACTGCTTTGGGCTGCTCTGGTAACCCGACTGTTGCTGCTACTGGTTGTAACCACCATGGTTGTTCTGATTATTTTGATTGTTATGTCCGCCCGGATTACCATTAAATCCTGAACCGGAATTTCCTCTTCCGTATCCCGGCCCGGATCCTGAGCCACCGCCGGAGCCGTGATCATACCGGAAAGCATTAGAATTCTTGAACTCCTGCATAATGAAGCAATCCTTCCAAAGGTGGTTTGCTGGCACCTCCTTCGTCCCATGCTTTGGACAGGGCTGGTTCAATAGATAATTTAAGCGGTCCGGGTTAGGGTTAGGCGCTCCACCGTGATTCAGTGGTTTACCCTTATGTCGCTGACCCTTGTCCTGCGCGTTGGTATTAGCCACGAAGTCCATGTTGCCATCCGCTTTACGCTTTCCTCCGTTACCGTTACCTACCGAGTGGTGCTGTTGACCTTTGGAGTTGCTGTTCTTCTTTCCCTTCCCTGTCTTGTCATCATCAGACTCGGGATCCTTGGTACTATCAGAATCAGCATACTTTACCAAGGCAGCCATGAGGGTCCCCACGTTAGTGCAATGGCGCTTCATATGTCCTAATTTCAGCTTTAGGGGCCCAAACCGGCAATTGCCTTCTAGGGTTATAACCGCGGTGTCAGCGTTGATGCGGTCTGATGAATGCAGAACCTGCGAGACCCGGCACACCCAATGAGTCGTCGATTCTCCTTCCTCCTGGACACAGGCAGCGAAGTCCACTATCGACATAGGCTGCTTACATGTATCCTTGAAATTACTGATAAACCGGGCTCGTAATTGGGCCCATGAACTGATAGAATTGGCCGGTAAGCTTTTTAACCAAGTACGGGCCATTCCTTCGAGCATCATGGTGAAGTACTTCACACATGCCGCATCATCCACATCAAGCATTTCCATGGCCATCTCATAGCTCTCCACCCATGTCTCTGAAGGTTGATCCGCCGTGTAATTTGGTACCTTGCGCGGGCCTTTGAAATCCTTGGGCAGGCGCACATTGCGTAAAGCGGGGACAAGACAAGGCACCCCCAAAGAACTAGAAGTAACACCAGGTTCGACCGAGATAGTTGGACGAACCGGCGTAAGCTGCCGAGCCTGATACTGTGCAGCTAACTCGTCCTCCCTGCGCGCTTGGGCCCGGTCCACCACTTCCTGAGCGTTATCAACACCACCCGCCGGGTTGTTGCCGCGGGGTGCTCCACGTCGTTCATTACTTGACACTGCCGGTTCATCCATACACCTGCTATAGCTTCGGCTTGGACGAGGGGTCGAGTGAATACGGTCGCGGCTGTACGAGTATGCTTCCTGTTGCACCAAAGCTGTCCTAAGAAGCTCCTTGACCCGTCGCGTCTCTACCGCCTGCGGCGAGTCACCTTCAATTGGAATGGCCTCCAGCCGTGCAGTAGCGGCAACGAGATTGTCCATCGGGTTGGAGTAGTGACCCGGAGGTGTTGAAACAGCCTGAGGTATAACAGTGTTTTGACGAGGCAGATCCATCAGACGGGGCTGAACCGGCGCGCCGGTCCCAGGAGCTTCCGCCCGATTTACCTCCAGCGGATCACTGGTTCCTGCTCCTGGGGTGTTGAAAAGGTCTCTGGCCTCGAAAACCGGAGGCAGATGGGATCGGTACTTCCTCTTCATGACTTCATGCGACGCGTTCTGGTCCAACATGAGCCTGTAGGCTTGTGCGTCTAAAGCGGCCCGCTCTGCGGTCATGCTGGCATTCTCAGCTGCCAGGTCCGCCTTGGCTTGGGTGATCTGTTCCTTCACCTTTGCAATCTTCGCGTTGTGGATGTCCTGATCCACCAGGTTAGCTTCTGCCATAAGCACAGCCAACGCATCAAATAGATCTGATAGAACTTGAGCCGGCGGGCGTACAGAGCTTCCTGCCCCGGCAGCCGTCGCTGCTACTGAACCGGAGGTTATTGGCGCAGCGGTCGAAGAATGAAGCGCTGCTTGTGTGCCAGCCATGAATATTCCAACTCGGTTGGGTAGATCAAAGGGGTCCGGAATACTGTCACCATCGGAACAGCCCCCAATCCGGCCATCTTGTAGCTGATATAGAGATTCGGTTTCTTCGGTTGATGACTCGTCGCCGGAATAAACGATGGTCTCACTGCGAGATTCCGATCCATCCTCATAACTTCCTCCATGGATGACTCCCACGAAGGCACGCTTCACGGCCGGTTTAACTCGGGCGGATCGCGCACGCTAAGCCATTTCGACGAGGTCGGTGCAGATGTCCGGCTCAGGGCCCGGTTCACCGATCTTGCCGATGAAAACATGTATGCCACCAAAGGGGACCCGGTACCCGTACTCAACTGAGCCGGCCTCGGGGCCCCAGCCTTCATCATCGATGTAGAGCTTGCTGCGATGACTCTTAGTCATCCGGCCCACAGCATAGCCCTCGAGTCCTTCAAAGCGTCCCTCCAAGAGCTTGAAACCATCGTGCGATAGCCCCACGGTGGGCGCCAACTATCGTGGTTTTGTCACGACAGATGTCCTAGAGAAAAGACTTAATCGTGGAGCCATCGCAACGGGTTAGCTTGAAGGGGTTAAAGCGGACATAGGGACGCAAGAGAGTTTATACTAGTTCGGCCCCTTCGATGAAGGTAAAAGCCTACGTCTAGTTGTGATGGACTTGATGGGGTTTCGATGACTAGGGAGCAAACAAGCTTTGGCTAAGTCTCGAGTTGTTCTCTGTTCTCCTTGAACCACCGCCGGGCCGTCCCCTTATATACATGGGTGACGCCTGTCGGTTTACAGAATCCCAACACCAGCTCATATACGTGTTCGGTTTGGTCTCTACTTATTCCTAACTTATAATACAAGTTTACATATCGACGCCGGTTTACGACTACAGGCCTTAAACCGATCATGGGCTTTAAGCCCTCATCTACCTTCATGGGCTTTAACATACTTAACTACTGATGAAGTTAACCCGGCCCAGATAGGCCGGTTTACGGCCAGTAGTAATATCCCCAACACTAACTGTTACAAAGATTCCCTCCGTTTGTCTGAAGTGGGACTTTCCAGATATATATGTCCGGAAACTCACCAGAGAAGAAAGTGATGACTGTGAAGTCGGTCACATCCCAGAGTGTGATCTTTGGGTGTAAATCTTTTTCTTCGCGTGTGTCCCTTTGTGCCATAAACATGGACATTATTCATCATTTAACTGGATGCTCGAGTCAATATTCACTTTGAAGGGAGCAATTTCATGAAACATTTCATAATCTTCTGACATGTCTATCTTGTCCTCCTATCCCATGATGTTTCTTTTCCCTGAAAGAACTATGTGGCGCTTTGGCTCATCGTATGATGTATTCGCTTCCTTATCTTTTCTTTTTCTGGCTTCGTAGATATGTCCTTCACATAGAAAACCCATACCACATCATTGGCTAGGATGAATGGTTCATCTACGTACGCAAGATCGTTGATATCCACTGTTGCCATTCCGTACCGTGGGTCTCCCGTTACACCGCCTCCTGCCAGATTGGCCCATTTGCACCGAAACAAAGGGACCTACAAATCACATCCATATTCATGTTCCCATATGTCCACTATGTAACCATAATATGTGTCCTTTCCCCTCTTGGTTGCTGCATCAAAGCGGACACCACTGTTTTGGTTGGTGCTCTTTTTATCTTGGGGAATCGTGTAAAATGTATTCCCATTTATCTCATACCCTTTGAAAGTCAATATATTCAAAGATGGTAACTTGGAAAGCAAGTACATCTCATCTTCCGCAGCATCATCATGCATAAGATGTGTCTGCAACCAACCGACGAAAGTCCCCATTTGTTCACGTGTAATCCAGTCGTCGGACTGCTCTGATGTTTGGAGCATAGAATATTATTGGGTTCCTCAATATACGGAACCACCAAGGAGGAATTTTGTAGAACTATGTAGTTTGCTTGAGAGAGAGAATGCCTGCCCATACATATTATTGCCTTCAGTCCTAGCATGCCTTTTCCACCCAGTCTGCCGTCATGCCGTGATTCAGGAACACCAATCGGCTTAAGGTCAGGAATAAAGTCAACACAAAACTCAATGAACCTCCTCATTTTCATGGCCCTTGGAGATGCTTCCTTCTGGCCTATCACGGTTATGAACATATTTCTGTAAGACTCCCATGAACCTCTCAAAGGGGAACTTATTGTGTAGAAATACAGGACCCAGAATGGCAATCTCTTCGGCTAGGTGAACTAGGACGTGCGTCATGATATTGAAGAAGGATGGTGGGAACACCAACTCAAAACAGACAAGGCATTGCACCAAATCATTCTCTAACTTTGGTATGATTTCTGGATCAATTACCTTCTGAGAGATTGCATTGAGGAATGCACATAGCTTCACAATGGCTAATCGAACGTTTTTCGATAGAAGCCCCCTCAATGCAACCGGAAGAAGTTGCGTAATAATCATGTGGAAATCATGAGACTTTAGGTTCTGGAACTTTTTCTCTGCCATATTTATTATTCCCTTTATATTCGATGAGAAGCCAGATGGGACCTTCATACTGAGCAGGCATTCAAAGAAGTTTTCATTCTCTTCTTTGGTAAGAGCATAGCTGGCACGACCCTGATGTATGCCGTCTTTTCCGTGCATACGTTGCTGGTGCTCCCATGCCTCTGGTGTATCTTTTGTCTTCCCATACACGCCCAAGAAGCTTAGCAGGTTCACGCAAAGATTCTTTGTCACATGCATCACATCGATTTCAGAGTGGACCTCTAGGTATTTCCAATAGGGTAGGTCCCAAAATATAGTTTTCTTCTTCCACATGGGTGCGCGCTCGTCAGCGTCATTCGGAATAGATTGTACGCTAGGACCCTTTCCAAAGATTACTTTTAAATATTGACCATATCAAGTACATCATTACTAGTACGGTGGCGAGGCTTCTTCCAGTGATCTGCCTCACCTTTGAAATGCTTGCCTTTCTTTCTTACGGGATGCCTGCTCAGAAGTAATCAACGATGTCCCAGGTACACATTCTTCTTACAATTATCCAAATATATACTATCAGTATCATCCAAATAGTGTGTGCATGCGCGGTATCCCTTTTTTGGTCTGTCCTGAAAGCTTACTGAGAGCAGGCCAATCATTGATGGTCACAAACAGCAACGCATGTAGGTCAAATTCCTCCTGTCCGTGCTCATCCCACGCACGTACACCTTTTTCATTCCACAGCTGTAAGAGTTCTTCAACTAATGACCGTAGGTACACATCAATGTCATTGCCGAGTTGCTTAGGGCCTTGGATGAGCACTGGCATCATAATGAACTTCCGCTTCATGCACAACCAAGGAGGAATGTTACACATACATAGAGTCACAGGCCAGGTGTTATGATTGCTGCTCTGCTCCCCAAAAGAATTAATTCCATCTGTGCTTAGACCAAACCATATGTTCCCTGCATCATCTGCAAAGTCCCGCACTTTCTCTTGGTTTTTCTCCACTGCGACCCATCAGCGGGTACTCTTAACTTCCCCTCTTTCTTAGGGTCTTCTCTGTGTCATCGCATCAACTCGACATGCTCTTTGTTTTGGAACAAACGTTTCAACCATGGTATTATAGGAGCATACCACATCACCTTGGCAGGAATCTTCTTCCTGGGGTGCTCGCCCTCAACATCACCAGGGTCATCGCGGCTGATCTTATAACACATTGCACTGCATACTGGGCGTGCATTCGAATCCTCATACTCACCACGGTAGAGGATGAAGTCATTAGGGCATGCATGTATCTTCTGTACCTCTAATCCTAGAGGGTAGACATCCTTCTTTGCTTCGTACGTACTATCATGCAATTCGTTGTCCTTTGGAAGCATCTTCTTTAACATTATCAGCAACTTTTCAAATCCCTTGTCAGATACACCATTCTCTGCCTTCCATTGCAGCAATTCCAGTGTGGTGCCCAGCTTTTTCTTGCAAGCTTCACAATTTGGGTACAACAATTTCTTGTGATCCTCTAACATGCGCTGTAACTTCAGCCTCTCCTTTTCACTTGTGAAGTTTGTCTTTGCATTAGCAATGGCCCGACCAAGATCATCAGCGGGCTCATCTGATGCCTCTTCTTAAGCTTCTTCCCGCATTGCCGGCTCAACTTCTTCCCCCATTGTTGCACCATCGTATTCAGGGAACCCATGGCCAGGGTAGATGTTGTCATCCTATTATTCTTCATTCTGTTCCATTAGGACCCCTCTTTCTCCGTGCTTGGTCCAACAGTTATAGCCAGACATGAAACTCGACTCAAACTGGTGGACGTGAATGGTTCTTGAGTTAGAGTAATTTTGATCATTCTTACAGCCAGCACATGGACAACATATAAAACCATCTGCCAACTTGTTTGCCTCAGCCGCAAGTAGAAAAGTATGCACACCCTTAATGAACTGGGGAGAGCATCAGTCATCATACATCCATTGCCGGCTCATCTTCATTACACAATAAAAAAAGAGCAAATTAATACAAGTTTATACACACTTATTCTCATAAAACAACATACAAACTCTTTAGCTAAAGCATTTAAATGCAACGACAAATGTGATCAAGATCGCAACTGAGGTAACAATTGATCCAACAACATAATGATACCAAGCCTCATTGTCAATGGCATATTTTCTAATCTTTCTAATCATCAAGCGCATTGCATCCATCTTGACCTTGTGATCATCGACGACATCGACAACATACAACTCCAGTTTCATCTTTTCTTCTTCAATTTTTTTCAACTTTTCTTTCAAATACTCGTTTTCTTGTTCAACTAAATCTAACCTCTCGACTAGACGGACGGTTGGAATTTCGGGTTCACATACCTCCTAGATAAAAACCTCTATGTCACGTTGGTCGGCATAATTGTCATAAACACGAAATGCAACAAATAGTTATAAAAGAGAATATATACCACATCCGAATCATAAACCGGACAAGTGCCGACGAGGATGGATATCAAAACCATGCCACTATGTATAACAAACAACGTACGGGTAAGAAAATTATACAAGTAACTATATATCTAAATCACACAAACATGATTTTTTATAAAAAAATAAGAACAAGAGGCTCACGAAGGTGGTGCCGGCAATGGGATGGTGCGGGCGATCGATGGTGGTTAGGACGGGGACGGGAAGGTACTAAGTAAACGACACCTACATATGCAAGCTAAAAGTGAATTTGAGCTCAAATTGCATATAAATCAAATAAACTACCACATATAATTACTCCCAAAGTAAAACCCATAAATCACTATACCTATAGAGCATTGCAGGAGCTAATCTAGCAATGAGAGATAAAAGGACAAAGTTGCCAACCTTTGTGCACTTGGATGTACGGGGGGCCTTCGAATCTTGACAAATTTTGGGCAAAATGAAGGATGAGCTCGAGCTTTGGGGAAGAACAAAGAGGAGAGGAAAGGGGAAGAACAGAGAGCTCAATCACGGGCTTGACGAAGGGTTTATATATGAAAACCTTTAGTCCCGGTTCATGACACAAACCGGGACTAAATGTGAGGTTCTAGTACCGGTTCGTGCCACGAACCGGGACTAAAGGGACTGGTGGGGCCCCAGCCTGACACCAGCCTGCCACAACCCCTTTAGTCCCAGTTCGTGTCACGAACCGGTACTATAGGTTCAACATGAACCGAGACTAATGATGCCCGCCCCCTAGCCATTGGAACTAGCACTAATGGTCACATTAGTGCCGGTGCATTTCCAAACCGGGCCTAGTGTCCCACACGTAAAGTAGTTTCTACTAGTGGTAGTTCGCTTCTAGCGGCCTCCCTGTTTTCCAATGATGTGTTTATATCACGGGGTTTCCTGACAATGAATTACACAAGTCTGGAAATAAAGCTATGATGTCCTGCAAGTGCACATGGTTTAGTTGTAGCCTTTTCAAAGTAAGAGTATCAATCCTACAAGGAGCACATGAATTGTACTTTGTTTCTCATAGTGACGGTGTCCTAGACTAGGGGGTCTGATACGTCCATTTTGCATCATGCTTTATATTGATATTTATTGCATTATGGGCTGTTGTTACACATTATGTCACAATACTTATGCCTATTCTCTCTTATTTTACAGGGTTTACATAAGGAGGGAGAATGCCGGCAGCTATAATTCTGGGCTGGAAAAGGAGCAAATATTAGAGACCTATTCTGCACAACTCCAAAAATCCTGAAACTCCATGAAAGTCATTTTTGGAAATAATAAAAAATATTGAGCGGAAGAAGTTCACCAGAGGGGGACCCACCTGGCCACCAGGGTGGGGGGCGTGCCCTACCCCCCCAGGGCGCGCCCCCTGCCTCGTGGGCCCCCTGCTGGCTCTCCGATGGCCATCTTCTGCTATATGAGGTCTTTCATCGAGAAAAAAATCATAAGCAACCTTTCGGGACGAAACTCCGCCGCCACGAGGCGGAACCTTGGCGGAATCAATCTAGGGCTCCGGCAGAGCTGTTCTGCCGGGACACTTCCCTCTGGGAGGGAGAAATCATCGCCATCGTCATCACCAATGCTCCTCTCATCGGGAGAGGGCAATCTCCATCAACATCTTCACCAACACCATCTCCTCTCAAAACCCTAGTTCATCTCTTGTATCCAATTCTTGTCTCCAAGTCCGGGATTGGTACTAGTAGGTTGCTAGTAGTGTTGATTACTCCTTGCAGTTGATGCTAGTTGGTTTATTTGGTGGAACATCATATGTTCAGATCCTATATGCATATTAATACCCCACTGATTATGAACATGAATATGCTTTGTGAGTAGTTACGTTTGTTCCTGAGGACATGGGAGAAGTCTTGCTATTAGTAGTCATGTGAATTTGGTATTCGTTCGATATTTTGATGAGATGTATGTTGTCTAGCCTCTAGTGGTGTTATGTGAACGTCGACTACATAACACTTCACCATTATTTGGGCCTAGAGGAAGGCATTGGGAAGTAATAAGTAGATGATGGGTTGCTAGAGTGATAGAAGCTTAAACCCTAGTTTATGTGTTGCTTCGTAAGGGGCTGATTTCGATCCATATGTTTCATGCTATGGTTAGGTTTACCTTAATACTTTTGTTGTAGTTGCGGATGCTTGCAATAGAGGTTAATCATAAGTGGGATGCTTGTTCAAGTAAGAACAACACCCAAGCACCGGTCCACCCACATATTAAATTATCGAAGTATCGAACGTGAATCATATGAACGTGATGAAACACTAGGAGAAATATGTCAACTTATGACCTTCTGTCAGTGACCCTCGAAGAATTGGTCATAAATTTATGAGCATTTTAGACCAATTGGTCAAAAGCTGTTCAGGGGGCTCCAAACCCTAAACCATTCAAAAAGGTCGTAATTTCCTTACACGAAATGGTCACAAAGCAAACAGTGCTAGCCCGCTGCCTTATTTCTAGTTGTTAATGACCAATATAGATGGTCATAGCCTTGTAGATTGTGGTGGGTTGTGATGACTAGGCGCCATCTCATCAGTTTTGCCTATGTGTCATGTCCATGTGGCAGTTTTTGCCCTAGGTTGTGAAGCAACCTATATTTCTATCATTCCCAAAATTCCCAAAAAAATCTCATAAATTCTTTGGGGCATATCTTCATCAAATATGTAAAAATCCTTCCTTGCCTAGTACAAAACTAGTTCAACAATATTCATTTTTCTATTATGTTCACAACAACACTTTATGAAGGAAGTGCTATTTATATATTCTTGATTGCCCTCAGAATTTTTGGGCACTCTTTCCTATCCAAATCATTACCGCATGACAAAATTCAGCTCCATTTGCCTAGCAAATCTTCCTCGGAAAATTTCCAAAGTTTTTGTCCACCTAGAAGCATTGTGATAGAAGTACCTTTTTTATATCTCTAAATGACATGAAATTTATACAGTTCCTTCATATGCCCAAATTATCAACCTCCTCCAAATTGCAGCTCAGTCAAATCATCTATGTGGGCCCAGGTTCAATTTATATTTTATGGCCAAATTGGCACGTTGCAAAGCAAGTATTATATAGACCCCTCCTATTACCCTCAAACTTTTCGGGCACTCTTCCATAGCCAAATCATTGCCACATGATAATATTCAGCTCAATTTTCCTAGTAAACCTTTCTCAGGAAATTTCCAAAGTTTCTACCTCGAGAGAAGCTTTGTGAAGTAAGTACTAGCTAGGCTTACCCAAATGATCTGAAAATTTACCAGCGCATGACCATACCTATGTAACTTACCTACACCAAGTTTTAGCTCATTTCATTCATCCAATCTCTCTCACTAGTTTTTCCAAGTTTTTGTCCATAGAAGAGCATTGTGAAGGAAGTACTACTTTGGCATGTCAAAATGATATCAATTTTCTACAATGCTTTACTATGCCCAAATAACCATCCTCCACCAAATTTCAGCTCAATCCATTCATTATTTTGGCCCCAGCTTCAACATTCATATTTTTGTCCAGTGTGGTACTTTGCAAAGCAAGTACCACCTAGGATCCTCCTTTTGAGCTGAACATTTGTGAATACATTCTCCTTAGTATATGATCATCCTCGGCCAAAACTCACGCCCATTGGCCATGTGCATTTCCCGTACTGCTAATCAAACACTTGGTTGCTTATTCATGTTTGAGCATCGATCGGTCTCCTCGTGAGAATCTTATGTTGTGATTTTCTTCCTAGCACCTACCTAGGGAGTGCCCAACCCACTAGACATGCCTAGGCCGCCCAGAACACAAGGCAACGCCACGACCACGCGGTGACCACGTGGCAGGCATGCGAGTTTACGCGCTCTAGAGTTGGGGGCCTCGGCCACCGCCCAAACCTCGACGTATCGCCACCAAACCATGTATTTATGATTAAGTAGGTACTTATGTAACTAGAAATGATTTTTGGAAAAAATAAATAGCAAACTATGAGGCAGCTGCAGTTCGAATTTGACCCGCTTCCTACTGAATCGGCGGGAATTTGTCTTTTTCACCAGAGGTGGATCAAAATTTTTGACACCCAACCATTTTGTAAATTGCGCATTAAATATGGCCTAGTATTTTATAAAATTGATTAGGTCCAATTTTGCAACAAATATATGGTAGGTCCTTCACAAAAAAACACATATCAGGCACTCGGAAAATGGAAAATGGTTTTTTTCATCCAAAGAAAATGAAAAAATTCCTTAGGCAACATTGTTTGCCATTTCAATATGCACCCTTGTGCACAATATGAGATCATTTGAACAAACTATGCGATGAATGTGGCCATAAGATTGATCAATTGGCTTGAAAGCCATGAATCTTCACACTTGATAGCTCATTTCTGAGAACACTTTTTTAAAATAATTGTTGTATTACAATTTTATTAATTTTCCTGGAAACTTGTTCACATATAATGACACAAATGTGAAGGTTTTCCAATTTTTTGATTTGTTTTGAATTTTTTATGCCCGTTTCAAAATGCGGTCAAAACGGCGGGCTTGACCGTTCCTAGCTAGTGGTTGAATCTTGGAATTTTTTTGGTGTATCTCTGATTAAATAGATACTTATGTACCTAGAAATGATTTTTGGAAAAAATAAATAGCAAACTATGAGGCAGCTGCAGTTCAAATTTGACCCGTTTCCAATTGAATCGACGACAATTTGTCTTTTTCACCAGAGGTGGATCAAAACTTTTTTCACCCAACCATTTGGTCAATTGTGCATTATATATGTCCTAGTATTTTATAAAATTGATTTGGTCCATTTTTGCAACAATTATTTGGTAGGTCCTTCACAAAAAACCTCCTTTTGGGCACTCGAAAAATGGAAAATGAATTTTCCGTGCAAAGAAAATGGAAACTTCCTTAGGCAACATTGTTTGCCATTTCAATATGCACCCTTGTGCACAATATGAGATCATTTGAACAAACTATGCCATCAATGTGGCCATAAGATTGATCATTTGGCTTGAAAGCCATGAATCTTCATGCATGATAGCTCATTTCTGAGAACACTTTTTTAAAATAATTACCGTATAAGTTTATTATTTTTCCTGGAAACTTGGTCACATATAATGACACAATGCGAAGGTTTTCCAATTTTTTGATTTTTTTTTAATTTTTTATGCCCGTTTCAAAATGCGGTCAAAACGGCGGGCTTGACCGTTCCTAGCTAGTGGTTGAATCTTGGAAATTTTTTGGTGTTTCTATGATAAAATAGATACTTATGTACCTAGAAATGATTTTTGGAAAAAATAAAGAGCAAACTATGAGGCAGCTACAGTTCAAATTTGACCCGTTTCCAACTGAATCGACGACAATTTGTCTTTTTCACCAGAGGTGGATCAAAACTTTTTTCACCCAACCATTTGGTCAATTGTGCATTATATATGTCCTAGTATTTTATAAAATTGATTTGGTCCATTTTTGCAACAATTATTTGGTAGGTCCTTCACAAAAAACCTCCTTTTGGGCACTCGAAAAATGGAGAATGAATTTTCCGTGCAAAGAAAATGGAAACTTCCTTAGGCAACATTGTTTGCCATTTCAATATGCACCCTTGTGCACAATATGAGATCATTTGAACAAACTATGCCATGAATGTGGCCATAAGATTGATCATTTGGCTTGAAAGCCATGAATCTTCACGCATGATAGCTCATTTCTGAGAACACTTTTTTAAAATAATTACCGTATTACAAGTTTATTATTTTTCCTGAAAACTTGGTCACATATAATGACACAATGCGAAGGTTTTCCACTTTTTTTTTATTTTTTTGAATTTTTTATGCCCGTTTCAAAATGCGGTCAAAACGGCGGGCTTGACCGTTCCTAGCTAGTGGTTGAATCTTGGAATTTTTTTGGTGTTTCTCTAATTAAATAGATACTTATGTACCTAGAATTGAGGAAGCTGCAGTTCAAATTTGACCCGTTTCCAGCTGAATCGACGGCAATTTGTCTTTTTCACCAGAGGTGGATCAAAACTTTTTTCACCCAACCATTTGGTCAATTGTGCATTATATATGTCCTAGTATTTTATAAAATTGATTTGGTCCATTTTTGCAACAATTATTTGGTAGGTCCTTCACAAAAAACCTCCTTTTGGGCACTCGAAAAATGGAAAATGAATTTTCCGTGCAAAGAAAATGGAAACTTCCTTAGGCAACATTGTTTGCCATTTCAATATGCACCCTTGTGCACAATATGAGATCATTTGAACAAACTATGCCATCAATGTGGCCATAAGATTGATCATTTGGCTTGAAAGCCATGAATCTTCACGCATGATAGCTCATTTCTGAGAACACTTTTTTAAAATAATTACCGTATTACAAGTTTATTATTTTTCCTGGAAACTTGGTCACATATAATGACACAATGCGAAGGTTTTCCAATTTTTTGATTTATTTTTAATTTTTTATGCCCATTTCAAAATGCGGTCAAAATGGCGGGCTTGACCGTTCCTAGCTAGTGGTTGAATCTTGGAATTTTTTTGGTGTTTCTCTGATTAAATAGATACTTATGTACCTAGAATTGAGGAAGCTGCAGTTCAAATTTGACCCGTTTCCAACTGAATCAACGACAATTTGTCTTTTTCACCAGAGGTGGATCAAAACTTTTTTTACCCAACCATTTGGTCAATTGTGCATTATATATGTCCTAGTATTTTATAAAATTGATTTGGTCCATTTTTGCAACAATTATTTGGTAGGTCCTTCACAAAAAACCTCCTTTTGGGCACTCAAAAAATGGAAAATGAATTTTCCGTGCAAAGAAAATGGAAACTTCCTTAGGCAACATTGTTTGCCATTTCAATATGCACCCTTGTGCACAATATGAGATCATCTGAACAAACTATGCCATCAATGTGGCCATAAGATTGATCATTTGGCTTGAAAGCCATGAATCTTCACGCATCATAGCTCATTTCTGAGAACACTTTTTAAAATAATTATCGTATTACAAGTTTATTATTTTTCCTGGAAACTTGGTCACATATAATGACACAATGCGAAGGTTTTCCAATTTTTTGATTTTTTTTGAATTTTTTATGCCCGTTTCAAAATGCGGTCAAAATGGCGGGCTTGACCGTTCCTAGCTAGTGGTTGAATCTTGGAATTTTTTCGGTGTTTCTCTGATTAAATAGATACTTATGTACCTAGAAATGATTTTTGGAAAAAATAAATAGCAAACTATGAGGCAGTTGCAGTTCAAATTTGACCCGCTTCCAACTGAATCGGCGGGAATTTGTCTTTTTCACCAGAGGTGGATCAAAACTTTTGACACCCAACCATTTGGTCAATTGTGCATTAAATATGGCCTAGTATTTTAGAAAATTTATTTGGTATAATTTTGCAACAAATATATAGTATGTCCTTCACAAAAAAACTCATTTTGGACACTTTAAAAATGGAAAATGATTTCAAAAAACTAATTTCTCCTAACTCTTTTAAAAGATATTTGTCTTATTTCGATTTGTCATTCTTCCTGAAAACTAAGGTCAAATTTGATGAAACATGAGAAGATATTTTATTTTTATTTTTATTTTTCAGATCATAAAATAGCCAATATGATTTAGCACCTTACTTTTAGTCGATTACGACCAATTTAGATGGTCAAAAAATGTAGTACTGGTACACTACGTTCTGATTGGTCCAGGAGCATCTCACGCGGATCGTGCCTAATCACCGTCAGATGCTCGTGGATCCAACGGCCCGCCTGTCTCACCCACGTCGCCCAACCCACAACCCGTACTCCCTCCCACGCACCCAACCGCACCCAACCGCTCGTGCCCACTCGCCTCTCTCTCTCTCTCTCTCTCTCTCTGTCTCTCGAACCCTAGCGCTCCACTCCTCCCTGGCCGCCGCCACCTCCGGCGCCCTCCGTCCGGCGAGATCCATATGGATTGATCCCCTCCAATCCGCACCACCTCCGACGCCCTCTGTCCGGCGAGATTCATATGGATCGATCCCCTCCAACCCTCCAACCCATGACTCCTCCTCCTCTCCTCCTCTCTGGATCTCTGGATTGACCCAACCGCTTCTCCCCCAATCCCGGCCTCCTCCATGCCGAGCCGAGAGACACTCCCCACTTCTAGCCGAAACCCTAGCCTGAGACCCCTTCCTCCTCGATGGCCAACCCCTCCATGGCGGCTGGCGGCAGGGTGCCCTTGGCAGAGGGGGTCCGTGCCATCGGAGCCTAGATCCGCAACCGCATCCGCGTGGCGCCCATCGACCGCATGGCTGCGGCCCTGGCGACGCGATGGTAGCGTTGGCCCTGGCGGCGTTGGAGGTGGCGAGCCAGTCCCTGAGAAACCGCGAGATCCTCAGCGCCGTGGGCACCACCACGGCGGCGCTAAGCACCACCGATGCCGATGGGGGTCCAACGAGGCGGACAAGCCGCTGTGGCGGATCGCTGCGTCGTTCAAGCAGCTCGCGGACGTCGCCAAGCCACAGCAGCAGCCTGCGATGGCGGTAGGGGACTTCTCGCGTGCCTGCTCCAACATCTCCATCCTCTTTGGCTGCCTCGGCATCGCCTTCAAATTTGCCTTGATGGACTACGTCGCCAAGGCAAGCGGCCGCTCCTCAGCCCCCCTCTCCTCCCCCGCTACCTGCTCTGCTGTTCGGTATGCTACTTCATTGTGCTTGTACTGTATGTTGTAAAATTTCTGGTGATTCCTTCCAGGGACATTGATTTAGTTGTGTGAAGCTGAGAGGTTTGGGATGAAATGACCATTGCTTGTTCAATCAGTAAATTCTTCAGTGTTCTTGGCTTCGTAGTACATGCACATTCACATTTATTGTATCTGAATTGTATCAACTTGCCAGTTAGCTAATTACTAAAATCATGTGCACATAACTATGTGAAGTTGATGTTCAACCATTACATGTGATAACTAGGAAGCATATTTTTATCAGTGGACTGCTATTTCTTTTCTTGCTTCTGTTTGCAAAATTAGGTGATCATGGTAGCCTTGTTTTCTTTAGTGTTAAAAAAAGTACTAGGCTGCAGTTTTTTAGTGTGTCATCTTTATATGTGTCTTTCGAGTGAACAAACTATGCTAAAGGTAGATCAGGACTTTCATCTGAAGTGGAATTCTATCTTGGGTCTGATCTCTTGAATGAAAAGTTTTAGTTAGAAATACACTGCTTTCTATCTGAAGGGGTGTATAGCTGTGTTGTATGACGTTGTTAGTTTTTGATGTACAAAAATTTGGTAGGTATTCTAGGCTGATGATTGTTGGGACTCTATAGTTATTGAATGGATTTGCTAGCAACAAGGTGCCAGGCACAATTTACTGGTTATGTGAAGACTATAGTTGTGTTATTGTGATATTCAATTTATAGAATTGACTATGTTCTGTTTTTGCTTCAGGTAAACCAAGGTTTTGCTCATGGCTCGTACTAAGCAGACTGCTCGTAAGTCCACTAGAGGAAAGGCTCCTAGGAAGCAGCTAGCCACCAAGGTTTGTGACTACAATATTGATAGTTTACCTATGTCATGTCTTTATTTATGGTTTAGGTAAATTGAACTGGGTATAATTTGAACCTCAACCTTCATTGCCAGCTTATGACCAGATATCCTACTGATGTATATGGACTATCATGGTATTATTGTTAATTTGACCATGTGCTCTACTTTGCTTTTTGACAGGCTGCCCGTAAGTCTGCTCCCACAACTGGAGGAGTGAAGAAGCCTCACCGTTACCACCTTGGAACTCTTACTCTTCGGTGTGTAAAATCTTCCAACCTATTCTAGCATGTGTTATAGTTTTGTTTTGAAGTATTCTCAAATGAGTAAATTTTGTGCTTGACTTTGCAGTGAGATCCGCAAGTACCAGAAGAGCACGAAGCTGCTCATCAGGAAGCTTCCATTCCAGAGGCTTGTTATAGAGATTGCCCGGGACTTCAAGGTGATCAATCAACTTGTGCACTACATTGTGATGCTCCTGTTGTGTCAACTCTTATAGTATGATGAATCAAGTAAACTAAAAGCACCATCCTGTTCTGTCTGTGCAGACTGACCTCTGCTTCCAGAGCCATGCGGTGCTGGCCCTTCAAGAGGCTGAAGAGGCCTACCTGGTGGGTCTCTTCGAGGATCCGTGGCGAGAGGGCTTAAGGTGCTTGCTTTGCCTGTGGGAATGTCTCTGGCGGGCATCCGTGTCTGCTTTTGCTACTGCTTTTAGTGATTGTTTGGAACTGCTAGCTCTAATTGAACTTACTTCTCGTTCCCCTGTTTCTGCTGTCGGTATCCACATGGCAATTTAGGTAACTATAGTAATACTGTACAAGAAACATCATTGCATTACAAGTTGGGTTTGAATCTACTTGTGAGCAACTGGGTGCGCCCATTCTAGAAATATGATATGTAGATTTGCTTCACAGAACTGATGGTGATGCACGTATTTGGAACAGTCCAGTCCATTCTCACAACCAATTAAGTCCAGAGCTCACACCTCTCTGTTGATGATGCACGTACATTCCAGTTAAAGAATAACACATGATTAATTAATTCTTGGGCTCTTCTAGCCGTGCTTCTTACTCTAGGTTCCAAGTAGAGATTCCTATATACGTATACTTGCTTTGTTGCCGATTCCTGACTCTGTCTGTCTGTTTTGGAACTGTAAAATGCAGTGATGCCAAACATCGCCTCTGCTTCAACTGATTAATTTTCTGCGTGCCAAACAGAGCATGTGATGTTATCAAAATATTTGCTACTCTTAATGGGTTTATCCCACTTGATGATCTTAACCACCAAGATCTCTGAGGCTCTTATTTCTAGTCTAATGTTATCAGTATAGTACATCCGCTGTTTGCATGATAGATACATATATGTGACATCAATTTGTCGTTGGATATTGCTGGAAACTAGCTATGTCACATCAATTTCTTGGTTGTCTAGTTTGTTATGTCACATCAATTATATGCTTTTTCTGAGATTGTGTTTTAGCTACTGCCACTTTGAGCTGTTGTAGATTTTAGTTATCAATTACAACAAAGCATTCTTACATTCCAGACTTGATCTTACTACTAAATAGCACCCCCTGTTGTTGTTGTTGTTATTCACCCTATCCTTGCTATTCTGTTTTCTTGTTGGCAGATATTTTGAGTAAATTCAAGACGAAAGATGTTCAAAGAAGCTCCAAGACATTCTTATATAGCAAGTTATGTAATAATAGATGGGCGATCTGGGAATTTAATGTATCTTCTCTCTGTTTGTGAATGAAATAGTAATTATGTATGTGATTTAATGTATCTTCTCTCTGTGAATTTCATGTATGTTTCAGAATTACAATTCCTGTTTCATATGAAATAGTAATTATGTATGTGATTTGAAAATGTGTGCAATGAAAACGTGACTCATGCGACCCACTTATCAAAATAATTTGAGCACATTTGAAATTTCTAACGTGTGGGACCAGTGTATGATATTATGATTTTGGGACAAATGTAAAACAGTGGAAAATAAAATAGCAAAAAGTAAAAGATCATATGCTGTAAAAGGCCGCATCTAGAAATAAAAAGGCCAAATTGTTGGGCCAGGCCCATGTTGCTAGAGAAAATTAATAGAGAAAATATACAGTAAAAAGGCCAAATTGTTGGGCTAGGCCCATGTAGAAAACGGAATTGGACCGGGCTAAATCTTGTGCCACATCAGCTTGCCACGCTGGATGCCTACGTGGCCTGGGGAGGTTGCTAGTGACCAAAACGCCACAGTAGACGTATTTTGGTCATAAACGTCTTCGACCATTCCATAAGAAAGGTCGCTAATGTCAGTTTATGACGGCCAGCTTTTGACCTTATGTTTTTGGTCACAAAAAGGTCACAAATGAAAATTTGTGACCATTCAGTGACCAATAGTGGTGGTCACAAGTTGACATATTTCTTGTAGTGAAAACTAGCTTGACGATATTCCATGTGTCCTCGAGAGCGCTTTTCTCTATATAAGAGTTTGTCCAGGCTTGTCAAAAAGGATTGGGCCACCTTGCTGCACTTTATTTACTTTTGTTAATTGTTGCTCGTTACAAATTATCCTATCACAAAACTATCTGTTACCACTTATTTCAGTACTTGCAGAGAATACCTTGCTGAAAACCGCTTACCATTTCCTTCTGCTCCTCATTGGTTCGACACACTTACTTATCGAAAGGACTACGATAGATCCCCTATACATGTGGGTCATCAGGGTCTTAGCCCGGCTGGACTAATACATGGGCTGGATCGCCAGCCCATCAAGGAGGAGAGACTTCAAAGGCCTTCAATCTGTCTCGGCAGAAGACTTGGCGTGTACTTCAAGTATAACTGATCAGATTAGGCATGTAATCCATAGATGGTAACTGCCCATGCGGAACCCTAGATACCCCTAGTGCCTATATAAACCAGAGGGTTTAGTTCATAGGGGATCATTCATAGATTCATCATCATACCGCTAGGGTTAGACCACAACTCACGATGTCGAGGTAGATCGACTTTGTACTTTGATACCCTTATAATACCAGCAAGAGCAAGACGTAGGGTTTTACCTCCTTAGAGAGGGCCCGAACCTGGGTAAGGGGGAAAGTAAGGGGGAACAATGTTTCGGTTTGGGACGCGCTTGTTTGAAATTTGGGGTAAGTTACAAACTTTGCCCCCATCTAAAATTTCGGACATATTGCAGGTTGGGGGTAGGACAGTAATCTCAGGTGTCCCAAATGGTCGGCGGGATAGATTTCGGCCAAGCGCATGGGTGTTTAGGCACCCACGACATATGAATGTTTCTCGGAGGCGGTTGAGGCTGGCGTCTTGGCACTACAAAAAATACACTTCAGTGATGATACGTGTTTGTCACAATAGGTCACGTTTTCTGTCATGCAAGTACATCCATGACGATTTTATGACAGAATCAAGATAGTCATACCTGTGCTGTCGTAGAAGTGTTCCATGATATTACCAAAATTATCATCACGGAAGGGTCCACTTCCATGACAGCTAATCGTTGGGACAAATGTCATTCCTACAATGGACGGAAGACACGTATGATATGTCGACACGTGGCACAGCCCAACAGTGGCCCATTTTAGGTAAAAAGGCCGGCCCAGCTAAAGGCCCACCATGTTTTTTCATAAACTAGTGGGCTGGCCCGTTAACAGCCTGCCATGTTTTGGGTCAAATTGAGACCCATATCAGATGAGACCCGTTCACAACCTACCGTGTTTTGGGCCAAATTATGGCCCATATTGGATCAGGCCCGTTAACATGCCACTGTTCTTTTGGGCCCATTCTAAGATAGGTTTGTATTTCAGCCTGTTAAATGCCCGTTTACCAGTTCGGCCTGAAAATAGTTTCAGCCTGTTATAGCGGCCCGTGGTGCATCTGGGATGTTGTTGGTCCGGTTTAACTTTAGGACATTTAACGGCCCATGCAGAAACTGGGCTATTTCTTGTCTGAAGTAACCTTAGGCCTCTTAACGGCTCGTAGTCTTCGTGGATAAATTTTAGCCCAACTCGCCTATCGGTCTGTTAATGGCCCGTGTAACAGTTGGGCCTAATTACAACCCGCGTTGAATCCGACCTGCTTACAGCCCATCTGATAATGGCCTGTGACATTTTTGGGCCTATGGCCCGTGCCGATATCGGCCTGCTTAAAGCCCATAATTTTATTGGGCCAAACAGGCCCGAGATATATTTTGGCCTGTTAACTGCTCGTCCTATTTGGGCCCAACATGGGCCTTAGGCAATTTTGGCCTGTATCGGCCCATGAATTTTTTGGCTCAATGCTAGCCCAATCTAGGTTTTAGCATGTTAAAAGCCCATGGTATTCTCTGGCCCAGTTGGCTAGAACTTTATTCGGCCTGTTAAAGGAGGGAAACTACTATTGGTTTAGACCTGCTAATGGCCCAAGATGATTATAGGCCCACGTTTTGTCCCATATGAGTAACGGACCGGCCTGAAGACCGACAACATTGAGATCCACTGAACCTTCCAGCCTAAATTACAGCATACTGACGAAGAATAAACCTAGACTATACCATAAAGAAATTACGGCATATTACATCCATTGGGAATCAAAGTTCGCTACCGGTGATAATAAAGCGCAACGTGATCGCAGATTACATACACTAGGCATCAAATATCGCCACCAGTGCATATAAACACATCAACAAAAGAATATACAAAACTGAGAGCACTTCAGAAGGCACTAGTCCTGGCCAGGATGGGCTCCGCAAGCAGCCGAACAAGTTGATGAGACCTCAGTTGTGTCAACCTTAGATGCTCCATCCCTAGCTTTATAGCACCATAGTTCGCAAGGCAGTCCTCCGAGATCTCCATTGCATCTTTGACTTCACGTCAGAGCTGAGCTGAAGCAAGCCTTTTCACTTTAAGTTGAGACTTAAGAAGTCAAACTGTTTGAGGCAGCGACTGCATAGAGGTTGTCTCACAGCTGCTGGTGAGTAGCTTCAACTCACTGTCTTCATCAAGACAGGACCTTGGGGTCATCTCGTTCTCTTCAAGATGGTTTGGCTCACTATCTTCCCTAAAGTTCTGCCTGGCATAAGAGATACAACTCTTAAAGAGAAACAAGGAGACACATAACAGATTTCACAATTATATAAGCAAATGAAAGGATCTGTTCTGCATAAGGAACGTGTTTTTACAACTACAATTTAAAACTGGTAGTTGTTGCAAACATCAAATCATATGTAAACAAGAAAGTAAACAGAAGTGGAGGAAATGATGCCTATCCAAATCTATACTAGAACAAAGTTTGAAAGCTTGAGAAGGATGAACTTACATTACATGTTAACACGGGCTGGACAAAGCCCTTCTCCATGTTGATGGAAGGATAATTCAATAAATTCCCCAAAGAAACTTCTTTATAAGCATTCTCTACAAAAAAAGACACATCCATGACATTTTGGGCCGAACGAATTTTTTTGTCATACTTATAACACTTCTATGATGATAATTGTGACCAAACCCGGTATCATCATAGATGTGGTGGGCTCCTACTTCTATGACAAAAAATCATGACAAAAAATGGGCTTTTCGTCCTGGGCAGGCCAGAGACACAGCTGCATGACATTCTTTGGGCCATCCATGACGGAAAAAACCGTGGTAGAAGCAAGGGCGAGAAAAATATCGGGGAGTTCCCGGTTACGGTTGGTGGTCGGGGGCCGAGCGATGCGTGTTTCTCTCGTATGTACGTACGCGCGTGTGTGCGAGGCGTTGCGCTCTAACTGAACCCGAGCGAGGCGTTGGGATCTAACTAAACTCGAGCGATTGCACTGCAAGCTACGAGTTACTGAACCTGAGCAATCAATCGATGGCTGTTAACTGAACCCGATCGAGCGATTCCTTCGCTACTGCTGCTAACTGAAGCGGATCGATGCTGCCTCTGGATGAACAGTGAGTGTTGTTGGGGGTTTGGATGAACAGTTCCCGATGGGGGTTGGATGAACAGGACCCCGTGGTAGTAGAGGCCATTGCCGCTGGATGAACAGTACCCCGATCGATCGAGCCGGTGGATGAACAAGACCCCGTGGAGGACTGGATGAACAGGACCCCGTGGAGGGCTGGTTGAACAGTAGCCGGTGGAGGGCTGGATGAACAGTAACCCGTGGAGGGGTGGTTGAATAGGACCCCCATGGAGAGGGCTTGTTGAACAGTAGCCGGTGGAGGAGCACGCGGTGGAGGCTAGATGAACAGGAGCCCGTGGATGAACAGTTGCAGGTGGAGGCTGGAGGAGGTCGACGGTGGATGAACAGGAGGCCGGAGGAGGTTGACGGTGGAGATGAACAGTATCTCGTGGAGCCCCGTTTTGCGGTACGCCACACCCCTCCCGATGAACAGGACCCCCGTTTCAACCGTAGCACTCCAACACAAGTCCGTTTCCTCCGTTTTGTGGTATGCCACACCCCTCCCGATCAACATGACCCCGTTTCGACCGTAGGAGGTCCATTTCCTCCATTTTGCGGTATGCCAGACCCCTCCTGATGAATAGGATCCCATTTCCACAATGGTCGGTCGAACACAAGGCCGTTTCCTCCGTTCTGCGGTATGCTAGGCCTCGTTTCCATCGCCTGTTCCGTCCAAGCTGGTTGGCTCCCGATGAACATCACGCGTTCCGTTGCCTCCTGATGAACACGACGCATTCCGTTGCCTCCCCATGAACACGATGACAATGCAGTTTCTCCGTTCCGAGCCAGCCACACCCATGTGCACGAGCCCTGGCCGTACATATGCACGAGTAGGCGTTCGAGACCCCGCCCGTATGTACGTATGTGGCCGTATTTACTTTCCCGCACCCTGGCCGATGTACGTATGTGCACATGCTACGTGTGCGCCTCTACTACCACAGGTGCGCGCCTCTACTACCACATGTGCGCACCTCTACTAACACACGTGCGCGCCTCTACATCGACCAGTATGGACGTACACATTCGTGACCAGAATGACAATGCTATGTACGGTTCGACCTGGTGGGTCCCGACTGTCAGGCACTTCCTTGCGTGCGATGATCTAGCTGGTGGGTCCTAGCAGTCAGGAGGGAAACATTTTTTTCATGAAATACGATGGCCCGTCCGGTGGGTCCCTACTGTCAGGTGGAGGAATAATTATTTTGCACGTAATAAGGAGGCACGTCCTTGCTACGGCCGTGGAGTAAGTTGTTAGCCCCTCCACATACAGTACTCTTCTGATGGAAGTAGTTCCTTGACCATGTTGACCACGCCGCGCTGAGAGCACCAAGGCGGTGGACGACGACGAGGCCTAGGAAGGGGACAACATAGAGTCGGGGAAGACGCGGCAGTGGAAGCCCACATGGAGAGGAGTACGAGGGTTCACTGGTTTGGCTGCGGTGTGAGGCTGCCGTCGCCGCAGAATAATAGGGGTTGTGGGTGAGTTGAGGCGCATGGCCTGGCCAGCGGTGGGAGTAGTAGGGGGCGGTGAGGCCTCCACAGGATCACAGCCGGCCACGGGAGGCAGGAGCATGCGACACGGCCGGTGCTGGTTAGGGCAGCTGGAGCAAGAAGACCAGAGGTTGAAGAAGCACTACGGCCGTTGGATGGACATTGTACGGTCACTAGAGCTAGAATCGTTCATATTGACTAAGTTGACAAAACCCTCCGTCCCCATCAACTTAGTAGGCCCACAAGTTAGCCTCCCACGCAGGGGGGTATTCATTTTTTTGCGTAATAAGGAGGCACTTCCTTGCGTGTGAAGATATAGTGGTGGGTCCGAGCTGTCCGCGCGGGGGGGGCATTTTTTTCATGAAATACAAAGGCCCTTCCGGTGGGTCTCAGATGTTAGGTGGAGGAATCATTATTTTGTGCATAATAAGGAGGCATTTCCTTGTGTACGGTCATGGAACCAGCTCTGAGCCTCTCCACGTACAGTCCACTTTTGATGGATGTCGTTCGTTGACCAAGTTGACCATGCTGCGCCGAGAGCACTAGGGCGGTGGACGACTGTGAGGCCTACGAAGGAAACGACACAGAGCCAGGGAAGACATGGTAGTGGCTGCCCACACGGTGGGGAGTACGAGGGTTGACTGGTTCGGCTACCGTCGCTGGAAAATAACAGGAGGTGTGGGTGAGTAGAGGGATAGACAGGCCAGGGATGCGAGTATGGTGGGACCGTGAGGCCTGCCCGGCAGCACAACCGACCATGGGAGGCGGGAGCAGGCGGTTCCGCCGGCACTGGTTTGGGCGGCTGGAGCAAGAAGATCGGAGACTGAGGAACCACGATTTCCGTTAGATTGACATCTAACGATCTGACGCTGGTAGAGTCGATTGTTGACTAAGTTTCTTTTTTTGAGAAACCTTGTGTACGCATGAACTTAGTAGGCCCACAAGTGTGCTTCCAAATCTGTGGTAGACAACATAGAGCCCATTTGCTAAAATTTTTATAATTTGCAGCCCATTTGCTAATTCTTAAGTAATTTATTACAGCCCATTTTCTGCCCAGGACCACGGTCAAAAAGTTCAACCTTATTTTTCATATTTCGATGGAATCCGAACTGTTGTAATCCCGAAATGATAATTTTTTAAGAACCTATTGATTTGCCAAAAAAATCGTTTTGTTTTTGTAAGCAAATAAGACGTGGGACAATTGAGTTGGTTTAAGGGAAAACCAGTGGTAAAGAAATCAGCGCTGGGAGGGAAAACAACAACAAAAATAAGGATGTAAATATGAAAAGGGAACTTTATGTATTTTCAATATAATGATACATGTATATGAACTAGTAAAACTATAGGTAGAGATTAGAAAACGGATGTAGGACATGGCGTTTCAAGAGGAAAATAGAACTGGGTTGTGTGTTTGATTCAGTAAAAAAACTGCCTACGGATGTTGTAAGACAAAATATATCTAACGCTGGCAGGCCAGAGCCCATTAGATACCTGCTGGATCTTTGTGCCCTGTTGTCGTTATGGGCTGGGGCTGTTAAAAACAAAACCAAGCCTGGGCAGTCTACAGCCCAGTTGAAACTTGCTCGACCTGAAAAAACAATATACCTGCTCAACAAACGAGAGAATTCTGCAAGTACAGACTGATTACTGGGATGCAGCAGGTATATTGTTTTTTCGTCGTGATAACAAGTGCATGCACTTGTTTCGAAAATTTTGGAGAACTGGGAATTCAAACGGCAGGTGCTTATGCTACCCATCAAATAAAAATCAGGTGCCTGAAAATTCGTTTTGAAACAAATGATTCAGCTTGCGGACCCTTGGCATGATGGTTGGAAGCAAATGCCAAGTTCATACCGAAAGATCGTTAACAACAATACCAAGTTGCGGACAACAAGGTAGTACAAGTACCAATACCAAACTAACTTATAATCTTTTCACTACAAAAAAAATACACTTCCGTGATGATACGTGTTTGTCACAGTAGGTCACGTTTTCTGTCATCCATGTACATCCATGACAAATTTATGACAGAATCAAGATAGTCATACCTATGCTGTCGTAGAAGTGTTCCATGACATTACCAAAATTATCATCACGGAAGTGTCCACTTCCATGATGATAAATCGCGCGTCACAGAAGTGGTTTCGTCAAGGGTGACCAACACGTGGCATCCACCGTAACGGAATGCCGTTAAGCTATCGGGTCTGGTTTTGGATCCGATAACCCGTTAACAGCCCCGGCTAATGGGGATTTTCCACGTGTAAAATCATCTTTGGCTACAGGAAACACGTGTTGGCTCGCCATTGGGACAGATGTCATCCACTCATTGGAGCCAAAGCGCCTATGATACGTCGACACGTGGAACGGCCCAACAGAGGCCCATTCCTGTGAAAAGGCCAGCCCGTTTGACTTATTCAAAAGGTGGCGGCCCGGCCCACGGCAAGCCGGTTAACGGCCTATTCGCATATAGCCCATTTACAGCCTGCTAACCCAGGGCCCGTTTACGGCCTATCCGAAATAGGCCCAGTAGTGTCATCTGGGCCGTCCAATATAATTGTAGCCCATTTTAAGTTCCGGCCCATGTATGGCCCATGGCGTCTTTCGGCCCATATGAGGCCCTTAGTAACCCTCGGCCCCTTAACAGCCCGTGGTAAAACTGGCCCGTAATGAACAGTGTATCACTATAGAACCATTAACGACCCATTATTCCGTTGGGCCATTTCCAGCCCATGTTATCTTTCGGCCTTCTCAGGGCCCATTTATTCTTGGGCTCATTTCCAGCATTCGGTTACTTATGGCCCGTTACTGTCATTTTCTGCTTGTGGGCTAAATTCAGCCCGTGGTTACAGTCGGCCCGTTTGTGGCCCGTTAATATGTTGGGCCGTTTTCATGTCGAAAAAAACCCGTTGGGCTGTTTTCATCGAGTTATCAAATACGGCCTATTAACGGTCTGTTATTGTCCACGAATAGTACGGCCCATGATTGGTGAAATGATGATACGCCCCGTAGCAGGCCCATGGATCTTATGGCCCGTAAAAGGCCCATGGATCGTACGGCCCGTAGAAGGCCCATGGATCTACGGCCCGTATATAGAAGGCCAATGGATCATATGGCCCATAGAAGGCCCATGGATCATACAGCCCGCAGGAGGCCCATGATTACAACAGTCCGTGTGTTGCCACGATTATTTTGGCCTAGTTTCCAAAAATAGGTTATTGTGGCCACTAGAAAAACACAGAAAAAGAACTGCAGTGACTACAAGCAAACAACTAAACAAGACAATAAGGAAATAAATAAGTAAGCAATAACGCTAGCCTATTACCGCTATTACACATATTACATCCACTGGGCATCAAAGTTCGCCACCAGTGCAAATATAGGGAACAAAGTAGCATATTACATACACTGGCCGTCAAAATTGGCCACCCATGCAAATAAATGCGGCAACAAAACAAGAGCGTAACTGAAACAACTTCAGAAGAGCTCAAGAAACGTGGTATCCACCATGCTGGCAATAAGCTTAGCAAGCTTATTAGCTTTGTCCTGTTTGGCGCTAAAATCCTCCAACGCTTGCTGTTGCATGAGAAAGTATGCATCTGAATGCTCCAGGGACTTCCGCAGTATTTCTGCTTCTTGTCATAGCACAACTGATCGATGTCTTTCAGGTTTTAGTTGAGACTCAAGAAATCGAACTGATTCAGACAGTGAGTTTGAATAGCTTGTGCAAGTGGTAGTGGCCACTAACTCGAACACTAAACCAAGACAGGACTTTGGGGTTGTCTCACTGTCATCGAGACAGTCTTCCTTAGCTGTTTTATCAGCTTTGTTGGAGACCAACAAGGATATGTCACTGTCCTGAACCTTATCTGCATTACTTCCTTTACCATTGCTTAATAAGGCACTCTTCCCCAATATTCCGTCAGCATTCTAAAACAAGAAACAAGTAGACACATAACAGGTTTAACATGTACTTGTATATGAAACTCATTTCGATGAACCAGTTCATTAGTAAGGTGGACAGGATTAAACTACCAAGTCGTCTATTGCCAAGTACTAGTACATAATAAAAGCATCAAACAAACATATATCTATGTCCTATGATCACTACATTGTCTTGCCAAATCTATACCACTATATAGTGTGCGAATAACTTTGAATAACAACCATTGGATGAAGCCGATCTAACGGTGGAGACGTGGCAAATCCGAGTGTTATTGACCATTGGATCTTCTCATTACTTCACTGGATTCTTCCACGTGTACTATCTAGAAGATTCTATGGTTGGGCTAAAGCCATATGGACATTTTGCACAAAATTTAAAGCACACTTCTACTTTATTCTAGACTCTTCCATACTCAGACTCTCCTAACTTCTTTTTCTATCGAAACTATCATTCATTTTACTTCGTATTCAAGTCTATGTACCTTCATAAATCATATTTATCTTTACAGATACTGTAGAACATTAGCTTTGAGATAGCCAAAAAAGATACCTAGATAAAACACGCTCAGTATATTTTATGTGATTTTTGTATGTTATACTTCATGCATATGCCTCACAATTTCATTTGCCGGCATAACTAGCCAAAAAGGATACCTAGATAAAACAGGCACAATATATTTTACAGTAACAATATGTCTATCTTTAGTTGTAGTTTGACTATATGAGCTCTCACGTGCTATGCACGTATAACTTACTAGTCAAAATAGAGACACGGTTCAAATCATATCAGTTCAAGACAAAGAAATAGTGAAAGAATACAAAGCGTGGGAAACTACACGGCACAACAAGATTTCAGATGGGTACCACGGGTCTACATGTACAACAACACTATTTGCTCTGTTGTGATGCTAGTAATATGCATGATATGAGAAGTCAACTGTATACACAATTGAAATTGAAATCAACAGAGCTATTGATAAGAGCAAGCCTGTTAAAGAAACATGCATGAACATACTTGCCATGCCATTGGATTTTCGATTGGATCATTCAATTTAAAATTAAGTTTGTATGAGTAAATACAGTGATACAAGAGCAAAGCAGTATGCATGATAGCATTCATAGTTAAAAAAGGCGTGCCTAAGTGAAGCGCATAACTATGCATGATACTAGGCTCTACGCGTTGGCGAAACGCATTGCGCATAACTATGCTTAATCTGTGCATAACTGCGCATAAGCATGCGCTTTCGTCAGTAAAGCGCAAGGCGGTGGCAAAACGGACAATTAACGCCTAACGGTTTTTGGAACTATGATAGCAATGGAATCTTAAATTAGAATAATTGTTCTTCAGGTTTAAGCACTTATTCTACATGAACAGAGTATAGTAATACACAAGAATATAGTACTTTAAAATATAAATTGAGCTCATAGACCTTACCGCATTCTTGGTTCGGGACCAGTACAAAACAAGGTGTTCCCAGTCATCATCCAGTAAATGTGTCTCAGGAGAACGTAAGGGAATTTGATGAGTTTCTTTGCCGGTGAAGTGCGTTTTCTTCAGGTAATTCCGATACTGCCACCAAGCATTCTTGAAGAGAGTAGAGGTATTGGCACAGGTTACCTCATCCTGAATTTCCAAATCGGTCCTTCTCTATAGAGAAAAATGGGAAATTTTGCTGCATTATAACCATCATGGAGGTCGGATGTATGGGACAAAGCAAAGTAATTGCCATGAATAACATTACTTACACATAACTCCTGGACAAACACCTGCAACTGGCATTTTCCTTCATCTTTAGTATACTATTTCCAAGATGGGAAGATACACACATACAATTTAACAACATCAAATGCGATAGATGCTAAACTACGACTAGCTGGTTGTGCTTCCTCCATAGGAATAGGTGTACTAACTGGTGGAGTTGGGGTTCGTCGTGGTAGTACTGGCCCTTTGGGCACTGGAGCTGCCTTACTATCTGCTCTTGTTTGGGAGCTCTGTGGTGGATATGGTGCTGTGTCAACGGGAACTGGGTTACTATCTGCTGGGGTTGGGGTTAGATTGGGTGAAGCTAGTTTTCTGTCCATCGCAGTAGGGGTACAATCTGCGAGAGATTGGGTTATGTGTGGTAGGGCTGGTTCTCATGCATGTACAACCGGGGTGCTATCTCCACCAAGAGGTAGCACTATTTTATTTGAAGACCGTGTTTTTAGTCTGCTAGATGCTGGCATCACCCACTCCAGTTCAAATGGCTGATTAACAGGAAACATAGTTGAATGTACAGACATTATATGAGAGACAGATGCAATAGATAGTGTGGAAAAAAGAGGACATGAAATAGTTGACATGTATATTGTTTAACTAAAACAGATAGCATGACATAATTTCACATATATGATGTCTATCTAAACTGGATAGCATAGCATAACATAATTCAAAGATATGGTGAATAACTAAAACGCCGTGCCAAGTTAGAGCATACACCTCGATGGGGGAATAGGACTGGCCATCTGTCTATGAATCCATCTCCGAGGAGGTATCGGGACCCAACAAGAGATCTGCTTCGACAGGTAGCACTGTCTGCTCTAAAGGCCTTGTTTTCACTCCAGGTTTTTCAATCTCCCACCCAAATGGCCGATTCACAGGAAGAGTAGTTTAATGTACAAACATTGTCGTTCAATGGAAATGTAATGAAGAAAAGGATGGGCAAGATATCATTCAAATATATGATGCCTGGTTAAACAGGATGGCATTGCACATTTCACATATATTATGGCTGGCTAAAAGACATGAGACTGCATAATTCCCATATATGATATAGAAACTAAACAGGTGGCAACAGAACATGTCTAAACTAAGCAGATGACATATATGATGTCAAAAGTAGGCACTGCAAGGCAACATATGCATGATATGACTAACATCATCATGCCAAGGTAGAGCAAACACCTTTGGCGGTAAATAGGAGTGGTCAGCGGCGTCTGAATCCGCCTCAGAACAGATATCTTCCTCTGGATTACAATCTGGAGAGGGGTGGGGAGGGTTTGCCATTGAACCCACCATGGAGCGATGTCTGCTTGACATTGTATTACCGCGCAAGACTCTTCTCTCTTTCTCTACATGTTCAGCATGACTGTATACAATATCTGACATGCATACGAAAAAATATGGTGAGATTATGTAAGGAGAGCATGCAGAAATTTAGAGTGATGGTAACAACCAGTGGATGGATCCAAAAATAATTATAGCAGGCTGATGATTGCTTTAATTTAATAAAAACACAGATGATGATTGCTTTACTATTTGTTTCCCACCCAAGATGAACAACATAGGCATACCCTAGGTGAACCAGATATTAGACAAAGATACTATTCATTGCTTCCTCGATATGTGCCCCACAACTAATTTAGAACTCAAGTTTGAACATTAATTTGGACCTGACTTGGAGTCCAAGAGGAGAACAGGACGATAAAGTAGCAGGTAATTTTAAGCAATGCATAACATAAGTAGAATCAAAAGAGTGCGACCTCTCTTGTGGACCCATGTACTCCTCAGGTTCATCTGCTGAGTCGATGATGGTGATGCCGTTGCGGTGGGTGCCGGCGGTAGGGAAGGAGATCTAAGGTGGCGAAAGACGGTCAGGAGTTGTGATGTTTGGTTTGGTGGATGTTTCTGTCGATGGAGCAGCTCAGGTGAGGTGGACGACGTCGCGGCAGGAGCAGGACAAATCACACAAAGTTCCCTTCGACACCTACCTGTAACTGAGTAATTCTGTAAGGGCTCATTTGGCTTGCATGATTCTAAAAACGCAGGGATAGGAAAAACACCAGAATAGGATAGGAATGCACATGGTAAACAAAGCATTTGTAAACATAGGATTTCTATCAAATTGGGTGTTTGGTTTACAGGAATTGGAAGAGCATGCAAAGAAACATGGCCAAAATAAAGTGAAACCATATGAAAGCGTGTACAGTTAGAATGTTATTCTGCCACTAATGCACTTGGTCTTGTTTTCATGCATAGGATTTTGAAAAGTAGGTCCAGGTGGATGTTTTCCTTCATTCCTTTCAACAAAATGCATGAATAATTGAATAGTAGAGTGCCATTGGAAAATTCCCTATTGCTACGTTTTTCCGTTGAACCAAAATATCCCTAATGGATCGACATGAATGTATAGTAATAAGTGATGCAATAAGTGCACAACCTCTTTGCCGTAGCCGTGTCGACCTCAGCATCATTGCGTTGGTTGCTGAAGCAGTTGAGGCAGAGGTGGCTATTGGAGGTGTGGAGGAAGATCTGAGGAATCTGTAGACGGCGTCCAGGGCACTGCTCTGTTGTGATGGATCGCTCTGTTGCTGGAGCAGCCCTGGTGAGCCGTAAGACGTCAAGGCTGAAGCAACACAAGACAGACATCGTCAATCTCAAGCGGGATTCTAATACCATCTCCAATAGATGATGTAAAATAGATGTAAAATTGACATCACCAAAAACCACCTAACTACAACAGATGAGGTAAAAATTGTTGACTCTGAACTTAACTCTCGAAACTGAAATTTACTGTGGAATCTGAATGTTACTGTCGAAACTAAACGCAATGGTAGTAGAGATGCACTTGACATGTAGTTTAGGGAGGGCATGCCGTTCATCTTCAACCTGCACCCCCCTGAGCCGCCAGCCACCACCGGCCGAACCGCCGGCCCCACCGCCGCCTCGCCGCCCCGAAACAACTCCCCACCGCCGGTCCACTGGCTCCCCGACCAGCCCTATAGCCTCCCCGCCCCACCCTGAACCCTAAGATAGATAGTGGGGTACCTCTCCGGCGAGCCCCCGTCCCCGCTGCGGGTGGTTCTTCCTTAACTCCGGCGAGCTCCCCCACCCCCTGAAAATCGACTGACCCAAAAGTCGATTCAGTCGACTGAAGTGTAGCTAAATCGAAGCAGAGCAGCATCATGAGCGAGGGGGAGAGCAGCAGCAGCAGCGCGAGCAAGAGCCGGAGCAGCAGCAGCTGGGCGAGCGAGCGATCGAGCGAGAGCTGGAGCAGCGGTAGCAGCGCGAGCGAGAGCCGGAGCAGCAGCAGCAAATCCAGCTGGTATGGACGCCGCCGCCGAAGGGGCCTCGCACTAGGGGAGAGCCTCCATGGAGATGTCGCCCGTGGCGCCGACTTCAAGGTAGCCGCTCCATGGGGGTGCGGGATGGAGCACTGTCGGTGCCGGGAGGTCGAGCTAAGGAGAAGGTGCGATGCGATGAGTGTACAACCTCTTTGGTGGTGCCGAGTAGGCCTCGGCTTCGTCCGAGGAGTCGGTGAGGATGCTGGGTTCCGGTGGAGCAGGTTAAGGCGGCGCTGTGGGGATGGAGCAGCCGAGATAGACGAGGCGATCATCGGAGCAGCTCCTTGGAGGTGGAGGACGGGGCGGCTGAACCGGAGGGACGACAAGATGGACGACGAATCCTCATTCGCGGAGGTGGACAAGGGATGTCGAGCTATTGCAGTGGACGACGTCGTCGGGGAAGAGGCTCCGGCTGGGCAGCGGTGAGGTGGCGGATGGAGGAGGGTGGGGTTTCGCGGCTAGAGCAGAGAGGTTATGGCGGCCTGGGATTTCGAATGGCAAAAAGGAGGCGATGGGAGGGGGTGAACCATGACTTAGGGATGCGCTTGTCCAAAATACAGGGTGTGTTACAAAAGTACCCCCCACCGATTTGAACTAGCGGCCCTTTCAGCTCAGGGTTAGAAGGAGGATTTCACTTGTCGGGATTTGGCAGTTGGAGGGAGTTTTCGCGCGCGTTGTAATTTCGGGATAGCAAGGCGTGGGTTGTGAAGGCGCCATTTTTGGGAGCACGATATCTGAATTTTTGGGATATAACAAGGTGCGGGTTGAATTTTAGGGAGCCTAACGTGTAATATTGTACTTGTACATACCAAATCAATTCGCACTTCCCTCAACCAAAAAGAAAACGAAAAAAATAAAACTATTCACAGCACACAAAGAGAGACTGTTGCCCCGTTTTACTATAAAAATGCTATTCAAAGCTACTCCCTCCTTCCATATATATAGGGCCTAATGCGTTTTTCGATGCTAACTTTCACCAAATATTAGAGCAATAATATATGACATGCAACTTACACAAAGCACACCGTTAAATTCATCCATGAAATGTTCTTTCAATGATATAATTTTCACATTGTGCATGTCATGTACTATTAATCTTGTCAATAGTCAAAAGCGGTCTTAAAAAACGCATTACGCCCTATATAGATGGAAGGAGGGAGTATGAATCCATGTTATGTCCAATTAATTTTTTTTGCTTGCTGTATAATGCATGTAACCTACTCGATCATACCAACATTTTAGTGCATTCCAAATGTCTATACTACCGCTGCAATTCGAACTGAATTTGAATTCGTTTCTCTATTTCAATAAGAATCTACAATCATAATTTTTGTCAACTTTTCGTGTATTACCTTAATAACACACCACATGATTACTATACAGATAGATATGAACTGTGTGTACTACATGAACTCGAATTCTATGTTTTGAATACACTTGATGTTGATTCCAAATAATAGTACATTTGATGTACTAACTACATATTCATAATCTAAACCATGTTCCATACGTGTACACCGTGTTTATCACACATAGTATAGTGCCCCGTCCCCTACATTATGACAAGTATTTAGACCTGAGCTGCAAAAGCCACACATTAGCCCAAATTATGATCAATGTTCTATATATTATACGTAGTACTAGCAAGATGCCCATGCGTTCCACACAACATCAACATGATCAAGGGGAGGCCTAATTTGCAAATATGGAGAGGGGTGTGGGTATTTTTTTCAAAATTGCCATAGTTTCCTTCCTATCCGTCAGATATAAATCGGACGGCCTATATTGCAGGATGGCAGGCACACCATCATCAACAACTCCATTTTTTATAAGAGTAGAGATAAAGTATACTATATGTAGTATAACATGTTCATAACCACACCATGTGTATCACCGTGAAGGCAATATGCCCTAGAGGCAATAATAAAGTTATTATTTATTTCCTTATATCATGATAAAACTTTATTATTCATGCTAGAATTGTATTAATCGGAAACATAATACATGTGTGAATACATAGACAAACAGAGTGTCACTAGTATGCCTCTACTTGACTAGCTCGTTAATCAAAGATGGTTATGTTTCCTAACCATTGACAAAGAGTTGTCATTTCATTAACGGGATCACATCATTAGTTGAATGATCTGATTAACATGACCCATTCCATTAGCTTAGCATCCGATCGTTTAGTATGTTGTTATTGCTTTCTTCATGACTTATACATGTTCCTATGACTATGAGATTATGTAACTCCCATGTGCCGGAGGAACACTTTGTGTGCTACCAAACGTCACAACTTAACTGGGTGATTATAAAGGTGCTCTACAGGTGTCTCCAAAGGTACATGTTGGGTTGACGTATTTCGAGATTAGGATTTGTCACTCCGATTGTCGGAGAGGTATCTCTGGGCCCTCTCGGTAATGCACATCACTTAAGCCTTGCAAGCAATGCAACTAATGAGTCAGTTGCGAGATGATGTATTACAGAACGAGTAAAGAGACTTGCCGGTAACGAGATTGAACTAGGTATTGGATACCGACGATCGAATCTCGGGCAAGTAACATACCGATGACAAAGGGAACAACGTATGTTGTTATGCGGTCTGACCGATAAAGATCTTCGTAGAATATGTAGGAGCCAATATGGGCATCCAGGTCCCGCTATTGGTTATTGACCGGAGACATGTCTCGGTCATGTCTACATCGTTCTCGAACCCGTAGGGTCTGCACGCTTAAGGTTTCGATGACAGTTATATTATGAGTTTATACATTTTGATGTACCGAAGGTTGTTCGGAGTCCCGGATGTGATCACGGACATGACGAGGAGTCTCGAAATGGTCGAGACATAAAGATTGATATATTGGACGGCTATATTCGGACACCGGAAGTGTTCCGGGTGATTTCGGAGAAAACCGGAAAGCCGGAGGGTTACCGGACCCCCCCCCCCCCGGGAGAAGTAATGGGCCATATGGGCCTTAGTGGAGAGAGAGAGGGGCAGCCAAAGGTGGGCCGCGCGCCTCCTCCCCCCTGGTCCGAATTGGACTAGGAGAGGGGGGGCGGCGCCCCCCTTTCCCTCTCCCTCCCCACTTCTTTCCCCCTCCTAGTAGGAGTCCTACTCCAACTAGGAGGAGGACTCCTCCTTGGCGCGCCATAGGGGCCGGCCGGCCTCCTCCTCTCTTGAACCTTTATATACGGAGGTAGGGGCACCCCAGAAACACACAAGTTGATCCACGTGATCATATTCTTAGCCATGTGCGGCGCCCCCTGCCACCATAGTCCTCGATAATATTGTAGCGGTGCTTAGGCGAAGCCCTGCGATAGTAGTACATCAAGATCGTCACCACGCCGTCGTGCTGACGGAACTCTTCCCCGACACTTTGCTGGATCAGAGTCCGGGGATCGTCATCGAGCTGAACGTGTGCTAAAACTCGGAGGTGCCGTAGTTTCGGTGCTTGATCGGTCGGGCCGTGAAGACGTACGACTACATCAACCACGTTGTCATAACGCTTCCGCTATCAATCTACAAGGGTACGTAGATCATACTCTCCCCTCTCGTTGCTATGCATCACCATGATCTTGCGTGTGCGTAGGAAAATTTTGAAATTACTACGTTCCCCAACAGTGGCATCCGAGCCTAGGTTTTATGATTTGATGTTATATGCACGAGTAGAACACAAGTGAGTTGTGGGCGATATAAGTCATATTGCCTACCAGCATGTCATACTTTGGTTCGGCGGTATTGTTGGATGAAGCGGCCTGGACCGACATTACGCGTACGCTTACGCGAGACCGGTTCTCTCGACGTGCTTTGCACATAGGTGGCTTGCGGGTGACTTTTTCTCCAACTTTAGTTGAACCGAGTGTGGCTACGCCCGGTCCTTGCGAAGGTTAAAACGGCATCAACTTGACAAACTATCGTTGTGGTTTTGATGCATAGGTAAGATTGGTTCTTGCTTAAGCCCGTAGCAGCCACGTAAAACTTGCAACAAACAAAGTAGAGGACGTCTAACTTGTTTTTGCAGGGCATGTTGTGATGTGATATGGTCAAGACATGATGCTGATTTTATTGTATGAGATGATCATGTTTTGTAACCGGGTTATCGGCAACTGGCAGGAGCCATATGGTTGTCACTTTATTGTATGCAATGCAATCGCGTTGTAATGCTTTACTTTAGCACTAAGCGGTAGCGATAGTCGTGGAAGCATAAAATTGGTGAGACGACAACGATGCTACGATGGAGATCAAGGTGTCGCGCCGGTGACGATGGTGATCATGACGGTGCTTCGGAGATGGAGATCACAGGCACAAGATGATGATGGCCATATCATATCACTTATATTGATTGCATGTGATGTTTATCTTTTATGCATCTTATCTTTCTTTGATTGACGGTAGCATTATAAGATGATCTATCACTAAAATTATCAAGAAGTGTTCTCCCTGAGTATGTACCATTGCGAAAGTTCTTCGTGCTGAGACACCACGTGATGATCGGGTGTAATAGGCTCTACGTTCAAATACAACGGGTGCAAAACAGTTGCACACACAGAATACTCAGGTTATACTTCACGAGCCAAGCATATACAGATATGGCCTCGGAACACGGAGACCGAAAGGTCGAGCGTGAATCATATAGTAGATATGATCAACAGAGTGATGTTCACCAATGAAACTACTCCATCTCACGTGATGATCGGACATTGTTTAGTTGATTTGGATCACGTGATCACTTAGAGGATTAGAGGGATGTCTATCTAAGTGGGAGTTCTTAAGTAATTTGATTAATTGAACTTAAATTTATCATGAACTTAGTACCTGATAATATCTTGCTTATGTATGTTTGATTGTAGATAGATGGCCCATGCTGTTGTTCCGTTGAATTTAATGCGTTCCTTGAGAAAGCAACGTTGAAATATGATGGTAGCAATTACACGGACTGGGTCCGTAACTTGAGGATTATCCTCATTGCTGCACAGAAGAATTACGTCCTGGAAGCACCGCTGGGTGCCAGGCCTGCTGCTGGAGCAACACCAGATGTTATGAACGTCTGGCAGAACAAAGCTGATGACTACTTGATAGTTCAGTGTGCCATGCTTTACAGCTTAGAATCGGGACTTCAACGACGTTTTGAACATCATGGAGCATATGAGATGTTCTAGGAGTTGAAGTTAATATTTCAAGCAAATGCCCGGATTGAGAGATATAAAGTCTCCAATAAGTTCTATAGCTGCAAGATGGAGGAGAACAGTTCTGTCAGTGAGCATATACTCAAAATGTCTGGGTATAATAATCACTTGATTCAGATGGGAGTTAATCTTCCAGATGATTGCGTCATTGACAGAATTCTCCAATCACTGCCACCAAGCTACAAGAGCTTCGTGATGAACTATAATATGCAAGGGATGAATAAGACTATTCCCGAGCTCTTCGCAATGCTGAAAGCTGCGGAGGTAGAAATCAAAAAGGAGCATCAAGTGTTGATGGTCAACAAGACCACTAGTTTCAAGAAAAAGGGCAAAGGGAAGAAGAAGGGGAACTTCAAAAAGAACAACAAGCAAGTTGCTGCTCAAGAGAAGAAACCCAAGTCTGGACCTAAGCCTGAAACTGAGTGCTTTTACTGCAAGCAGACTGGTCACTGGAAACGGAACTGCCCCAAGTATTTGGCGGATAAGAAGGATGGCAAGGTGAACAAAGGTATATGTGATATACATGTTATTGATGTGTACCTTACTAATGCTCGCAGTAGCACCTGGGTATTTGATACTGGTTCTGTTGCTAATATTTGCAACTCGAAACAGGGACTACGGATTAAGCGAAGATTGGCTAAGGACGAGGTGACGATGCGCGTGGGAAACGGTTCCAAAGTCGATGTGATCACAGTCGGCACGCTACCTCTACATCTACCTTCGGGATTAGTATTAGACCTAAATAATTGTTATTTGGTGCCAGCGTTGAGCGTGAACATTATATCTGGATCTTGTTTAATGCGGGACGGTTATTCATTTAAATCAGAGAATAATGGTTGTTCTATTTATATGAGTAATATCTTTTATGGTCATGCACCCTTGAAGAGTGGTCTATTCTTATTGAATCTCGATAGTAGTGATACACATATTCATAATGTTGAAGCCAAAAGATACAGAGTTGATAATGATGGTGCATCTTTTTTGTGGCACTGCCGTTTAGGTCATATCGGTGTAAAGCGCATAAAGAAACTCCATACTGATGGACTTTTGGAACCACTTGATTATGAATCACTTGGTACTTGCGAACCGTGCCTCATGGGCAAGATGACTAAAACACCATTCTCCGGTACTATGGAGAGAGCAACAGATTTGTTGGAAATCATACATACAGATGTATGTGGTCCGATGAATATTGAGGCTCATGGCGGATATCGTTATTTTCTCACCTTCACAGATGACTTAAGCAGATATGGGTATATCTACTTAATGAAACATAAGTCTGAAACATTTGAAAAGTTCAAAGAATTTCAGAGTGAAGTTGAAAATCATCGTAACAAGAAAATAAAGTTTCTACGATCTGATCGTGGAGGAGAATATTTGAGTTACGAGTTTGGTGTACATTTGAAGCAATGCGGAATAGTTTCGCAACTCACGCCACCTAGAACACCACAGCGTAATGGTGTGTCCGAACGTCGTAATCGTACTTTACTAGATATGGTGCGATCTATGATGTATCTTACTGATTTACCGCTATCATTTTGGGGTTATGCTTTAGAGACGGCCGCATTCACATTGAATAGGGCACCATCGAAATCCATTGAGACGACGCCTTATGAACTATGGTTTGGCAAGAAACCAAAGTTGTCGTTTCTGAAAGTTTGGGGCTGCGATGCTTAAGTGAAAAAGCTTCAACCTGATAAGCTCGAACCCAAATCGGAGAAATGTGTCTTCATAGGATATCCAAAGGAAACTATTGGATACACCTTCTATCACAGATCCGAAGGCAATACTTTTGTTGCTAAATTCGGAAACTTTCTGGAGAAGGAGTTTCTCTCGAAAGATGTGAGTGGGAGGAAAGTAGAACTTGATGAGGTAACTATACCTGCTCCCTTATTGGAAAGTAGTACATCACAGAAAACTGTTTCTGCGACACCTACACCAATTAGTGAGGAAGCTAATGATAATGATCATGAAACTTCAGGACAAGATACTACTGAACCTCGTAGATCAACCAGAGTGATAACCGCGCCAGAATGGTACGGTAATCCTGTTCTGGAAATCATGCTGCTAGATCATGATGAACCTACGAACTATTAAGAAGCGATGGTGAGCCCAGATTCCGCAAAATGGCTTGAAGCCATGAAATCTGAGATGGGATCCATGTATGAGAACAAAGTATGGACTTTGGTTGACTTGCCCGATGATCGGCAAGCAATTGAGAATAAATGGATCTTCAAGAAGAAGACTGACGCTGACGGTAATATTACTGTCTACAAAGCTCGACTTGTTGCAAAAGGTTTTCGACAAGTTCAAGTAGTTGACTACGATGAGACCTTCTCACCCGTAGCGATGCTTAAGTCTGTCCAAATCATGTTAGCAATTGCCGCATTTTATGATTATGAAGTTTGGCAGATGGATGTCAAAACTGCATTCCTGAATGGATTTCTGGAAGAAGAGTTGTATATGATGCAACCGGAAGGTTTTGTCGATCCAAAGGGAGCTAACAAAGTGTGCAAGCTCCAGCGATCCATTTATGGACTGGTGCAAGCCTCTCGGAGTTTTTCAATGAAAGAACTCGGTGAAGCTGCTTGCATATTAGGCATAAAGGGATACTTGAATAAGAGTTTTTCAATGAAAGACCTCAGTGAAGCTGCTTACATATTAGGCATAAAGATCTATAGAGATAGATCAAGACGCTTAATTGGACTTTCACAAAGCACATACCTTGACAAGATTTTGAAGAAGTTCAAAATGGATCAAGCAAAGAAAGGGTTCTTGCCTGTGTTACAAGGTCTGAAGTTGAGTCAGACTCAATGCCCGACCACTGCAGAAGATAGAGAGAAAATGAAAGATGTTCCCTATGCTTCAGCCATAGGCTCTATCATGTATGCAATGTGGTGTACCAGACCTGATGTGTGCCTTGCTATAAGTTTAGCAGGGAGGTACCAAAGTAATCCAGGAGTGGATCACTGGACAGCGGTCAAGAACATCCTGAAATACCTGAAAAGGACTAAGGATATGTTTCTCGTATATGGAGGTGACAAAGAGCTCATCGTAAAAGGTTACGTTGATGCAAGCTTTGACACTGATCCGGACGATTCTAAATCGCAAACTAGATACGTGTTTACATTAAACGGTGGAGCTGTCAGTTGGAAAGTAGTGCATCACAGAAAACTGTTTCAGTGACACCTACACCAGTTAGTGAGGAAGCTAATGATGATGATCATGAAACTTCAGAACAAGATACTACTGAACCTCGTAGATCAACCAGAGTAAGATCCGCGGCAGAGTGGTATGGTAATCCTGTTCTGGAAGTCATGCTACTAGATCATGATGTACCTACGAACTATGAAGAAGCGATGGTGAGCCCAGATTCCGCAAAATGGCTTGAAGCCATGAAATCTGAGATGGGATCCATGTATGAGAACAAAGTATGGACTTTGGTTGACTTGCCCGATGATCGGCAAGCAATTGAGAATAAATGGATCTTCAAGAAGAAGACTGACACTGGCGGTAATATTACTGTCTACAAAGCTCGACTTGTCGCAAAAGGTTTTCGGCAAGTTCAAGGGATTGACTACGATGAGACCTTCTCACCCGTAGTGATGCTTAAGTCTGTCCGAATCATGTTAGCAATTGCCGCATTTTATGATTATGAAATTTGGCAGATGGATGTCAAAACTGCATTCCTGAATGGATTTCTGGAAGAAGAGTTGTATATGATGCAACCGGAAGGTTTTGTCGATCCAAAGGGAGCTAACAAACAGAGTGTCACTAGTATGCCTCTACTTGACTAGCTCGTTAAGCAAAGATGGTTATGTTTCCTAACCATAAACAAAGAGTTGTCATTTCATTAACGGGATCACATCATTAGTTGAATGATCTGATTAACATGACCCATTCCATTAGCTTAGCATCCGATCGTTTAGTATGTTGCTATTGCTTTCTTCATGACTTATACATGTTCCTATGACTATGAGATTATGTAACTCCCATGTGCCGGAGGAACACTTTGTGTGCTACCAAACGTCACAACGTAACTGGGTGATTATAAAGGTGCTCTACAGGTGTCTCCAAAGGTACATGTTGGGTTGACGTATTTCGAGATTAGGATTTGTCACTCCGATTGTCGGAGAGGTATCTCTGGGCCCTCTCGGTAATGCACATCACTTAAGCCTTGCAAGCAATGCAACTAATGAGTCAGTTGCGAGATGATGTATTACAGAACGAGTAAAGAGACTTGCCGGTAACGAGATTGAACTAGGTATTGGATACCGACGATCGAATCTCGGGCAAGTAACATACCGATGACAAAGGGAACAACGTATGTTGTTATGCGGTCTGACCGATAAAGATCTTTGTAGAATATGTAGGAGCCAATATGGGCATCCAGGTCCCGCTATTGGTTATTGACCGGAGACATGTCTCGGTCATGTCTACATCGTTCTCGAACACGTAAGGTCCGCACGCTTAAGGTTTCGATGACAGTTATATTATGAATTTATACGTTTTGATGTACCGAAGGTTGTTCGGAGTCCCGGATGTGATCACGGACATGACGAGGAGTCTCGAAATGGTCGAGACATAAAGATTGATATATTGGACGGCTATATTCGGACACCGGAAGTGTTCCGGGTGATTTCGGAGAAAACCGAAAAGCCGGAGGGTTACCGGAACCCCCCGGGAGAAGTAATGGGCCATATGGGCCTTAGTGGAGAGAGAGAGAGAGGGGCAGCCAAAGGTGGGCCGCGCGCCTCCTCCCCCCTGGTCCGAATTGGACTAGGAGAGGGGGGGCGGCGCCCCCTTTCCCGCTCCCTCCCCACTTCTTTCCCCCTCCTAGTAGGAGTCCTACTCCTACTAGGAGGAGGACTCCTCCTTGGGGCGCCATAGGGGCCGGCCGGCCTCCTCCTCTCTTGAACCTTTATATACGGAGGCAGGGGCACCCCAGAAACATACAAATTGATCCACGTGATCATATTCTTAGCCGTGTGCGGCGCCCCCTGCCACCATAGTCCTCGATAATATTGTAGCGGTGCTTAGGCGAAGCCCTGCGACAGTAGTACATCAAGATCGTCACCACGCCGTCGTGCTGACGGAACTCTTCCCCGACACTTTGCTGGATCGGAGTCCGGGGATCATCATCGAGCTGAACGTGTGCTAAAACTCGGAGGTGCCATAGTTTCGGTGCTTGATCGGTCGGGCCGTGAAGACGTACGACTACATCAACCGCGTTGTCATAATGCTTCCGCTATCGATCTACAAGGGTACGTAGATCATACTCTCCCCTCTCGTTGATATGCATCACCATGATCTTGCGTGTGCGTAGGAAAATTTTGAAATTACTACGTTCCCCAACACACCATTATATATATTCACACATGCGTCGGTTTAAAACACAATGATAAATTCTTCAAATATCCGAATTCGCTTTTTATAATGAAGTATGATCTCTATTCGTCTTTTACACCCACACAATCCTATTATCTTTGTAGCTAGCTAGCGCTAACTTTCTCTCGTGCATGCACACGCCCACATCCCTCTCACCCTTCCTCAGCATTCTCTAGCTCCATCGCGCAAATTCGTCTTTTCACTTTAGGTCGTTCACCAACGGTGTATGTAGGCCCCCGCTCCTTCTTTATGGCACACATCGATCGATATGCCTCTGTAGCCAGGTGTGACTAGCACAAAACACAAGCTTACCCTCTTCTCTTATCACTGTCCATGCCTCACTCCCACCACTCTTTTCATCGATCTCGCACTCGCACACTCCTCCCCCTCGATATAGTATGACTCTCGCACCACCTCCTAGATGCATCCCTCTCTCTCTATCCTTCTCCATGTGCCTCATTTGCTTCTAACACACACATGCATGTATACCGATCGATCTCCCAACATATACCTAAGTCGACTTTAACTATTCCCCCCCATCGATCGATGTACCTCACAAGTTATGTCTCTCCTTTCTCTGACAAAGGACGATTGATCTTTCTATGTAGTTATGTCTGCTTACCACAACCATTCGCCCCCCTCATCATTCGTGCATGCCTCCTGACCCGTCTCTCACACGCACGTGCACAGACAGGCGGCCATCCCCTCTCTTATTGATATCCCAGGCGTGCCCTCCGGTTGTCTAGCAAGCCTATCCCACCATTTGTTAGAAGCAACTCCACTACCACCCCCTCCAACACTCTAGCTCTACCTCTCTCCGAACCTTATTCCTCTCCTACACATATGCATGGATGCCGATCAATCTACTAAACCTATACTAATTCTTGACTTCCTAAAAATTCATACATTAATTAGAAATTAGGAGCCATTGATCTGGTGGGGCCGAATTATTACGGTTTAGATCTAACTTTTTTTTGAAGCTTACGGTTTAGATCTAACTATTAACCATCATATTATCCTAGGCAATGAGACTCCGATCCCTGTCTTTACAACATAACATGTTTTCACTTATTTGCTACCCAGGAAAAAAAACTCTAATCACACCTTTCCTCGATCTGATGGCGGCGAGTTCAATCAGCCGTAAATCGGGCCTCCCGAATCCTCCTATGATCGATTCCTGTTCTGCAAGGCAAGACTGATCGTTGGCTTCTCCGTGTGTTTTGATTTTGTCCTAGAAAAAGCCAGATTGAGAAGAACACCATCGATCTATTATCCCATCGGGTGCCACCAACTTTCAATCGACGGCGAATCAGGCCTCCTTGATCATCCTATGATCGACTCCTGTTATGCAAGGCAAGGCAGATCGTTGGCCTCTCCGTGTGTTTTGATTTTTTCCGGGAAAAAGCCAGATTGGGAAGAACACCATCGACCTATTATCCCATCCCCTGCCTCCAACTGGTCCGCAACACTCGACGAACAATTGCAAGGATTGATGGCCATGCAGTTCTTCCAATGATTGGTATTTTTCCTTTAGACATGTCCCCACTGACCCTGCTGTTCCTCCTCTTCTCCAACGATGTTATCCCTAGCCATCATCACCGTCATTCACACGTAATTGCTGAGTATCCTTGCAGTCATGTTGGACGATGTTGTCATAGCGGCAGATTGGATTGAGATTAGAAGAGCGGGCGCAGAATTTCCGGCATGGATGGCCGTAAGGCACACACACGATGCATCAGCAATAATTTTTTATACAGATCTACACTGCAATTCCAGCCGTTGCGAGATGAAGGCTTAGGCCCCAAGGAAGCAATACCACCAGCAGCATGGCGACCTGGACACCTTGGCCATGATGGAAACCTGGGATAGCTTCAGGCACTGTGATGTTTCTTTGGCGTGGGCACAACCCACTTCCGTCCAATTCTATCGGCAATGCGAAATCATGATCATTGTACAGGCATGTGGAGGTATGAATCATCTGATATGCACAATTAATGATACTTATAATGTACAGGAATTTTGATCGTGCAATACCGGCACAACGGCAGGTGTATATCCTTTTTTAATCACAAATGTATTACATATTTTAATCCCAGGCATATACCTATTTTCAATCGCAAGCGCCTATGAATGAACTGAAGCATGTGTCAGTTTCTCTAGGGGGGTTACACGGCAGCATGGAGACAAATACATCCATCTCAGGCCTTCTCCTGATAGTGGCCGGCCTTGCTCTAGATACTGCTAGATCGATCACTGATTAAAATCACTGGCAAGAGGAAATACGACAGGATTTTTGGCAGCCGAAGTTTAGCTAAACTAGCACTATCTCGGGCGATCGCGGTGATATCCCAAGATTTCCATCTGCATGCAGATCGCGGGGCGTTTTTCCATCGGCAATTTCTGTGCGATAGCAGCCAAATCTCCCGCGAATTTAATCAGTGAGATCGATAGAGCCGATCTTGCTTACTATATGTTCTGCCATAATACGGCCATAACAAATGATAGAAAGATTATATTTCTCCATCGTAATGAAAAGCATGTTTCTCACTTGACCAGGTCCACAATGAGCCTTTTTGTCACCATTATGTCTTTTTCTGTCTCTTTATACCAAGCAGCAAGTGCTAACTCTACTGTTGCTTTCATCCTTACAGACCAGATAAATCATTGGTGCTTCGTTTCTCAAGTAAACTAAAGTGTTGTAGTTGGATGATTATCCTAACAAGAGAGCCTATATTTTTCGCGTATATCTATATATAGGTAAGGTTTCGAAGTTCATCGGTTGATTCAGACACTGCTTAGCTCCATGCTGTTAGGATAATTATGGTTTCTGTCAGTCTTACATTCTTAGATCAATTTGAGTTTCTACACCAAATCTGAAAGCTTAAGGTCTAAAGGTGCATTCTGGCCTTATTTGGATCCCTTTTTCCCCTTAAACCACGAATGAGAAACCAAACCATAGGGTCTCCAAATTCAGGGTTCATTTGTACCTACATTCAGATATATTCTGTGGTAATCATAAATTAATCGCAATTAGGTTTTCTGAGCATAGCAGGTTAGATGATCTCACAGCCGTTATGAAACTGTTATTCTCTATTCTATGCCATGTCATTTTTTGTGAAGGTACAGTGCATAAGCTAACAACTCTACACCAACCGATGCTTACTAAATATTTATGCATATACTTGCAGAAGAATTAACTTTTTTCCAATAATCCTTGGGTTTTTCATCTAATATATATATAAATTGTTATTCTATTCAGTAAGTTCTGTTAGAAGTAGTGTCTTCCATGTAATATAAGCATAGCTGTATTTGTGGTTTGAGTATAAATTTCACCTATAGGCCCACTTGCCATTTGTTTCGTTGTTTGGGTTCATATGGAAAATTTAAACTTCTTTAGCACAAATAAACTCAACTGTGTACTGATTCGATTTCATGTCTATTTTTAGGATTTTTTTCATGATCAACGAGATCAGATTTAGGAGTCCTACTATGTGAGGCAAATAGACAATGTCAAAATGATCTCCAAACTAACTGAATTCAAAAGTAGGTTACCACATCGAAGATAGCAAGGTAAAGCAAGAGAAACTAGCAGGTACGTGATGTTAATTTTGCTTTCTATTGTGTTGTTTTGGTTTAGATTAAAGATCCTCAAAACTATGTTTCATTATACGATGCAGGATTCAGCAGCACCACACCAAGACTTGGAGTCGTTCCTGGCCGTAAAACATGGCTAACCTGTTACATGGCGTTCTCTGAATCTGAGTATCCATCCTTTATTGCATTATCACTTCTTTATATGCAGTATCACTTCTCAATATGCTTTTTTTGTAATTGTAATACTTAGCACTGTCGTATCGTACCTATCACAGCTGGGGACTCGGTGTATTTGACGGTAGCATCACATGGCGTTGGGAGGGCAATGCTGAAGCTCACGAGTGATATTCTATCTGTTTTTTTTTTCATCTTATGCTGAACATTTTAGAGCTTTCATGTCCCTATGGTCCTCTCTTCATTAATGTTTTTCCCTTCTGAAAATCAGTCTAAATGTAACTCTACTAATACTGCATCTGTAACTCTTTATACCATCTTTCAGATTTTATATCTTTGTTATCAGATAAATTTAGGTTTCATGGTGTTCCCTCTTCCCATGTTTGCAAGCAGCTAACTTGCTATCTAATTGCTGTAATTAGTCACATGTTGAGATGAATTCTGAACTTTAAAAGAAGGCATGATATCCAGGGTCTGCTATAATAGTAGGATACTGAAATTTATATTATGTTACTGAAAGTATTATCCATGCTTTGTGTTATTTTTATAGTTTCTCTCGGCTTTGTTGTTGGCTGGGGATCATGGTCATAGACTCCATTGTACCATAGGTAATGATTTAGTATCCTGATATTTGCAAGTAGTAGTTACTCAAACATCAACTTATGTTTTTTCTACTCTTTTCCTATGATACATCTATGTACAGTGTGCAGCTGGATATCGAGAACACCATCGAGAAACATGATACTCCAACTAATCAACATAAAACATCTTCTACCTATAATATTTTTCTTATTAGCATGGTGTATTTTAACTTTGCACTTATGACTATGCACACATGCCAGGTTTGGAGATGGTTATATCATATACCCATGAACAAAAGTCAATCACGGATGATCCGAGGAGTACCATATGTAGCCTTTTAATTTCTATAGCATGCACTCCTATGCATTTGATCTGATATTCTGAAAGGTACATCTAACCACTTAGTTATATTTTTTTTTTGCACATTTGAATTCTAGAACATGCAAGAGAAAAAAAGATGTAGAATTATAATGTCATGACATCGTGAATCCTATGGGACTGAACTATATTTTTGTGCAGCACATGAAAGCATGTCATTGTTTGCAGAAGTGTGGAGATTTTACAAATGCTACTGTTTAAGTGTAGTACAAATGAACACCTACGGAAAAAAATCTGTTAATGAAATCAAACAATACATGTACGGCAATTGTTAAGGACTATAAACCTATAAACAAATTGAAAATCAAAAAGGAAGAAAGAAATCCATGCAGGACACATCCAATACATATATGTAACATTTGATTAAAAATTATTTTTACTTACGGTTTTGGCAAAAAATAAGCAATGTGTTGATCTATAGCAGAAATCCATAGATAAAGGTGATGCATGGGTTTGTCTTTGTGTGTAACGCTCAAATAAAAATAGTTTCTAATAAAATTTAAATTTACGTACATCTACATGTACATATTTTTGGAAACTACAAAATGTGTTCCATTCTTCCTTTACGAGCCAATCTCAAAGAAAACATCAAGGTTTTCGCATAGTATCACCGGATTTTGGATAGTGAATTTGAGAAGCTGATAAGATTTGATAAGGAAATTATTTTGCTTATTCTGATATGGGAAATATACTTATATTTCGTATAGTAAGGTACGTTAAATACACAAATGAAGATATTAGTAAATATTGTTATATTTGTGTACTATGTTATCCCTTCATTGACATATGTATAGTGTAAGTATAGAGGTATCAGCCAGTTCTATTATATCTAACATGACAATGCAATATTAGTGGAGCATATTTGGTTAATCATACATATATGTGAGTAATATGAGCAGGAATTTATTTAAAAGAGTAGAACATTTTTGACACATAGTAACAAATACGTATTGCCGAATGTTATTAGCCTCAATGATTAATTACTATTTAAATGTCCGTTTTGAACAAATGTTGTAAACAACAAATGTTAATAGAAGTATAACTTAGGTACATCTATCTAAAACAAAGCTAGGTCGTGCAAACGCACGGGTACGCGACTAGTCTCCCTTAATACATGAGGCAGATCGATCTCCCTTAATACATGAGGTAGGCCTCTCTCCTCCTCCACACATATACCAGCCATTGTACCTCTATAGTTAATTAGGCCTCCCTCCCCCCCCCCCCCCCCCAAACCACACACCGATAGTCGAGCGTTGTAGGTAGGTATCCATGCCACTGAGACAAACTACACCTGTCCCCTCTCACGTTCCGGTAGGCCAGCCACTCTATATCTTTGACGTGGGTACACACAAATTCGATGGCACTCTTTGTCGATCGCGGTCGCACACACACACACACACACACACATCATCCCTCTTTTCGACTTTATGGACACCTCAAGCCGATGATACCTCCACTCTCTTCTTGTGGATCGCCCCCTCTATATATATGTTATATTCAGGACTCTATTTCACACACATTGCATATGTTACATTTTTTGATTGACCCCATCCCCAAAAAAAAACTCTCACGAACCCACACACTATATCTCTCTACGTTTGTATCTCTCTCACACAACCCCACGTAGGTGGTGTACGTATACAAGAAGAGAATAGGTGCACCGTGCACGTACTCACGCTTCGTGCCCAGCCACACCCGCGCGGGTACACGGTGGAGCTCATTTCTGTATGAAATGGCAGCCCACATGCTAATTTGAACGCGTGTAGCGGTTGCTTACCTACGGAGGTCGTGTAGCACGCATGCATGAAACAAAGTTCGACTTGATGCGTTGGCGCGTTATTTTTAAATAAAGTTATATCGCTCAATGGCACGTACACAGAATATAAAATGATTTTTATGGAGAAGAAGGTAGTCCACTCCACTATATACAATGGAGCCTGCCTGCCTGGTTTGTCTCTCTTCAGAGTATCTCACACAAGGCCGCGGTGGCATCTCTCTCTCTCATCGTTGGTCACCGATCCGGCCGCATCCCGTCCGCCGGCGGAAAGGGAGGACGTGCATCGTTTCTCCGTTCGACGGCGCCGAGGTAGCACGTCCCGATCTGTGGTACACGCCGTTCTCTCTGACCAAGCTCCGGCGTGGTAGGGCCTACGCCACCTGCTCGCTACCACAGTATGGGCAGATTCCGCCCGTCGCCTCTCACCTAGTTACATCCCGACGACCTCCAGGTATCCCCTCTGGCCGTGCTCCACTGCCCGTCTTCCCACGTCGCTGCATGTGGATCTTCCATAGTTCTTTGCCCAAAACATAGCTCGTCCGGCGTACTTTCCATATTGCAATCTCGTCCTCACACCGTTTTAGACAAACACAACCGTGCTGTTATCTTCCCTTAGGACAAGGAATATGCTTCTTTTTTTCGTCGCATGTGTAATCAACTGTTATTGGCCAGTAATTGTTTCCTTTCTAGATCTTTTTTGCAAATAGGGCTATCCATTTCACCTCATTGCTATTGCGACCTTTTGGTGAACCACACAAATCACTTTTTTTCTTAAGAGTGTTTTGTGCAGTTGTACCAAAATGCCACACGGGCAACGTCTCTATATTTCAGTGCGACTACACAAAGGGAGATTGGTTTTGCTCTATCCTCCTCATCCAACTCCGAGCCTAATCTTCTCCAACAAGTTAGTCCTAAGAGAGACTACAAAGGTGACCGGCTTCTATTTGTGTGTTTATTGTTTCATCAGCAGTCCTCTATTATCATAATCACACTTAATAACTTTGGAACGGGGACGCTCAGCTATATTTTAGTGGAATTGCACAAAATGATCGGAATGTTGCATGCTCCAGACAGCTACTTTTTACCGAACATGCCTTGTTGATTTAGACAGAGCTGGGGGGACGTTGCTGCCAATGAAAGCATGGATCAATTTTAATTTAACACCTTCTCACAACTTTGCCTTCAGTTGTGATGTAAATATTAGCTCTGATTAGCAAGGAGGTTAGTTTTTTATTGTTTCCGAAAGAGCATCAATGGCAAGACACACGAAACAAAAGCTGAAAGCTCACACCATTGTACAATTTCATGTCGCTGGAAAATTATTTGTATAGTACGTCAATTATGTAAACAAATGCTGGAAGCTTAATAGCATTGCCAGAAGCCTCTTCGGCATCCGGGTCCATGTGCCATGCACAAAATTATACTCCTTTGTTCCTAAATATTTGTCTTTTTACAAATTTCAAATGGGCATATTTTAGAGTGTAGATCCACTCATTTTGCTTCGTATGTGTACTCCCTCCGTTCCTAAATATTTGTCTTACTAGAGATTTCAAAAAGTGACTACATACGGAGCAAAATGAGCGAATCTGCACTCTAAAATATGTCTATATACATCCATATGTAGTAGTCCATTTGAATCTCTAAAAAGACAAATATTTGAGTAGTCACTCGTTGAAATCTCTAGAAAAACAAATACTCCGGAGTATATTTAAGAACCGAGGGGGTAGTGCACAGCCGCATGGGAGACTCGGACCGATCGTTGCGCCGCATTAATAATAAGTAATGAGCAGTCAAATCATAAGCCCCACCTTTCCCACTGTAAGTTGGTCGGAAGAAGCAACCATCAATATGCTCTTCTTTGAATCCGCTCATAGTACTCAATGTCACTGTTTATAGAGCGTGCTTCAGAAAAAGAGAAAATCTCTGGGAAGACTAGCGATCGGCCTAAAAAATAGCATTGGTAGTTATAGCACGGCATCTATTACTAGAGGAAATAATGTGTACACACATGCATGCAGTGCTTCCACCCCGGGTACACACATGCATGCACTTACTCCACTCCGTAGTACTACATCGAGAGAAAATTGCGGTTACCACGCCCTAATTAATTGAGCATTAAACCAAACGTGTCTAAAGTCTCTCTTTTGGTGGAAATGCATTGAGAGAAATGCATCATAATAAAGCGCGCCCTGTAAACTATGACGGAGGGAGGAGCAGTATGAAGGTGCAAAACCCAGTACGCGTATGGACAGTCGGTCAACGCACCTCCTCTTGGCATATCACTGACATGTGGAACCGGAGTGCGAGCAAACCAATCTCAATTGATGACAAAATGGCCAACCTGCCGTTCCTTGAGAGAGACGAGGAGCGAGAACACACAGACAGGCTCGCACGGAGGCCAAGATATATTCGAGCATGGTCGATCGATATCATCATTACATGCTGGGCTACCGTTTTCCGCCCTTCTCCGGAATAAATGTGTACTTTATCAGAGATTAAAAAAATAAGAGTACAGAGGTTCCACCATGCGGTTCTAGTTGTAGTACTACTCGTACTACTAAACCTTGTGCTTGGCTCTTCGCCTCTTCGTGAAGTAGAACAATGATGGTACTCTGGATGTTCGGTACTACAGTGTATGCCTCTGGCAATCTAAGACCGAATGAACTGATGCATGTCCACCGCCTGGGCGAGGGTACGTTGCATTAGTCAAAAGGCGTAAGTGAGCTTCACCATGTCCTGCAAGCTACTCCTCGTTCTGTGAGTTGACGGGACACACCAACAAGTAGTGCTAGGCCATACTCCCTCCTTTCCGGTTAATAAAGCTTAATCTTTTTTGCGGGTAAATGAGAGAGCTTTATTCATATTTAAGCATTCTTAGGACGATCAGCCAAGACACTGGTCACTAGGAAGCGAGGTACCCTGCAAAAAAACAAGTAGGAAGCGAGGTGTTTCATCAAGCCATATCTCGGCCACATTCAAAGTGAAGCAAGCACGGTTCGCACAAAGATGCACCGCAAGGTTTGCTGACCTGTTTACATGCTGAATAACAAAGAAGAGGAAATATTACCGAGCGCTCCTATTTGTAACAGGATATGAGCCAGAATTAAGCGAGAATTATGGCGAGTGTTCCATGCAATCAACTTCCATTATCACATGCGAGAATTATTGCTTTATCACATTTCAAAAATATAATAAGAGTGCAGAAGCTCCTCCATCCGGTTCCTAGTACTAGTATAGTACATACCTCTATAGACTATAGTAGTAGTACCAGTACTAGTAAACTTTGCGCTTGGCTGTTCGCCTCTCCGGGAAGTGCAACAATAATATTACTAGTATAGTGTATGCTTCTGGCAATCTGACACCGAATTAACTGTTGCACGTCCACCGCCTGAGCGAAGGAGAGCTTGCATTATTCAACAATTTCTCCTTGTCCCGCGAGCCACCGCGCGCAAGCTTCTCCCGCCATGCAAGGTTCTCCTCGTTCGGCAAGTTGACGGGACACATCAAAGTAATGCTAGTCCATACTGCCTCCTCTCCGGTTAATATGGCTTGATTTCAAATGAGATAAATACACTGTCTTTCACTGTATATTTGTAAAAATACGGTCAGTGGACTTCATAATACGCTCATTGCGCTCAATATATACATTTTCCGGTGTTTATACGGTCACTAGCTCACCCTGGCTGAGTATGTGTGTGTATGCATGTGTAGGTTGAGCACTTGAGCGTGACCATATGTGTTCCGTCGTGTGCTTGGACATGTATGCATTAGGGCATCGCGCGCGTTTTTGCGTCCGTGTGTACGTGTGACTGTTGCATACACGTAGGGGGAGTACGTGTAGGGGCCACTAAAGGAGCAGTCAAATCACACAGTAAGTTAGTCAGAAGAAGCAACCATCATTTCACTCTTCAATGACACATACACAATATAAAATGGTAGATATGGAGAGAAAAAGAAAACCAATATATATACACTAGCAGGAGCCTAAGCTACAAGCCTGCTTGCTTGGGTTGCTTTCTTCACAAGCATAGAACGGCGGTGGCCACACCACTGGTCACATATCCGGCCTGATCCCGCAGCTGGGGGAAGGGAACAATGTTCTGCATAGACGCGGTCGACATCGGCGAGGGAGAAAATCCACAGTCGGTGCATCCCAATCGGGGGCCACCGTGGTATGGGCCGATGCTGCGTCCCAACCACCCTTCTAGCTACATCCCGACGTCCCAGGTAGTCCATCTTCCTTTTGGAGCTGGCTTGCTCCACTGTCATAGCTCCCCACGTAGCTCCATCCCCATGTCGATCTTTCTCTACTTCTACCGGCTTCTACTTGTGATGAGTTTATGTCTCATGTACTAGTGCCAATACTATTATTCTAATCACACTTCTTCAATATCTTTGCCATCAGGGATGCTCAGCTCGATTTTAGTGGAACTACACAAAAGCATCATATGATCTGAGGGTGCCAGTCGTCTTTCCTTTGATAGGTTCTACCCGGCCAGGAAAATAAGTCATGTTTAGGGTTTAGGGTTTTTGTCGTAGTGACCCCATCAGTAGTTTATCTTTCGTACACGCTCTCACAACTTTTGTCTTTAGTTGTGAAGTAAATATTGGCTATGATCTGTGAATCATTGAGATGCTTGTTGGAATCCCAAGTGCCAGATACTTGTTGAGCCACGAGGTCCGAGTCACCGAAGCACTTAACTAGACTTAGATTCCTCTCCTTAGCCATCCGGAGACCATGGAGCAAGGCTTCATACTCAGCTGCATTGTTAGTACAAGGGAACATTAAGCGGAAAACGTAACAAAACTTATCACCTCGTGGGGAAGTTAATACGACTCCAGCCCCCGAGCCTTCCAATTGCTTGGATCCGTCAAAATGGATGGTCCAATATGTATGATCCGGCTTTTCTTCCGGTCCTTGCAGTTCCGTCCAATCATTGATGAAATCAACAAGTGCTTGAGACTTAACCGCCGTCTGAGGCACATAATTCAACCCGTGCGGCCCAAGCTCTATAGCCCACTTGGCAATTTGGCCAGTCGCTTCCCGGTTCTGGATGATATCCCCCAAGGGAGCAGAACTGACCACCATAATGGGGTGCCCTTGGAAGTATTGCTTGAGCCTCCGGCTTGCCATAAAAACTCCATATACCAGCTTCTGCCAATGCGGATACCTTTGCTTGGACTCAATGAGTACCTCGCTAATATAATAGACCGGACGTTGAACCGGATGCTCCTAGCTTGCCTCTTTTCGCTCCATCACAATAGCCACACTGACCGCACGAGCATTAGCAGCAAAATATAACAGCAATGGCTCCTTATCCATGGGAGCAGCGAGCACAGGCGGATTGGCCAATTGCCGCTTTAAGTCCTCAAATGCTTTGTCGGCAGCAGAACTCCAAACGAATTGATCCGTCTTCTTCAACATCTGATACAAAGGGATTGCCTTCTCACCAAGGCGGCTGATAAACCGGCTTAACGCGGCAATCCGGCCTGCCAGGCGTTGAACATCGTTGATACACTTCGGTTTAGCTAGGGAGGTGATGGCTGTGATCTTCTCCAGATTAGCCTTGATTCCCCTGTTGGACACCAGAAAACCCAATAACTTGCCTGCCGGTACACCAAAGACACACTTGGCCGGATTAAGCATCATCTTGTACGTCCTTAGGTTATCAAAGGTTTCCTTCAAGTCGTCAACCAGAGTCTCCTTCTCCCTTGACTTAACCACGATATCATCCACGTAAGCATGTACATTATGGTCAATCTGCTTGTGAAGACAATTTTGTACACACCGTTGATAAGTTGCCTGGGCACTCTTGAGCCCAAAGGGCATAGACACATAGCAGAAGGCTCCAAAGGGAGTTATGAATGCCGTCTTCTCCTGGTACTTAACTTTCATTTTGATCCAATGATAGCCAGAATATGCATCCAAAAAACTCAAACGCTCACAACCCGCCGTAGCATCAATAATTTGATTAATATGGGGGAGGGAAAAAGGATCTGCTGGACAAGCCTTATTAAGATCTGTGTAATCCACACACATGCGCCAGGTGTCGTTTTTCTTAAGGACCAGCACCGGATTGGCAAGCCACTCAGGGTGGAAAACTTCAATAATAAAGCCAGCTGCTAAGAGCCTGGCTACCTCTTCTCCAATCGCCTTGTGTCTTTCTTCGTTAAACCGGCGGAGGAACTGTTTCACCGGTTTGTGTTTAGGATCCACATTAAGGGTGTGCTCAGCGAGTTGCCTCATTACACCTGGCATGTCAGAGGGCTTCCATGCAAAAATGTCCCGATTCTCAAGGATGAACTCGATGAGCACGCTTTCCTATTTCGGATCCAAGTTGGCACTGATGCTGAACTTCTTGGACGAATCGCCAGGCACGAAGTCAACAAGCTTAGTTTCAGCTGCCGATTTGAACTTCATGGCCGGATCATGCTCCGTAGTTGGCTTCTTTAATGGAGTCATGTCCGCCGGATCAACATTGTCCTTATAATACTTCAGCTCCTCGGTGGCACAAACCGACTCTGCGTAGGCCACATCTCCTTCCTCGCACTCCAAAGCGATTTTACGGCTTCCGTGAACCGTTATTGTCCCCTTGTGATCCGGCATCTTGAGCTGCAAATACACATAATAGGGCCGTGCCATAAACTTGGCGTAGGCCGGTCGCCCAAACAGGGCGTGATATGGACTTTGGATTTTCACCACTTCAAACGTCAATGTTTCCAACCTAGAATCATGATCATCTCCAAAAGCCACTTCCAGAGCTATCTTACCAACAGGATATGCCGACTTGCCAGGTACCACACCGTGGAACACCGTATTGGACGGTTTGAGATTTTTATCTGTTAGTCCCATACGACGGAAGGTCTCATAGTACAAGATATTAATGCTGCTCCCTCCATCCATGAGCACCTTGGTGAACTTGTAACCTCCCACCTGAGGCACCACCACCAGAGCCAACTGACCCGGATTATCAACCTGGGGAGGGTGATCCTCTCTGCTCCATATGATTGGCTGTTCAGACCAACGTAGACAACGGGGCACGGCCGGTTCAACAGAGTTGACTGCCCGCCTCTGAACCTTCCGGTCTTGCTTGTCCAAGCTAGTGGTGAAAACATGGTACTGCCCACTATTCAACTGCTTTGGGCTGCTCTGGTAACCCGACTGTTGCTGCTACTGGTTGTAACCACCATGGTTGTTCTGATTATTTTGATTGTTATGTCCGCCCGGATTACCATTAAATCCTGAACCGGAATTTCCTCTTCCGTATCCCGGCCCGGATCCTGAGCCACCGCCGGAGCCGTGATCATACCGGAAAGCATTAGAATTCTTGAACTCCTGCATAATGAAGCAATCCTTCCAAAGGTGGTTTGCTGGCACCTCCTTCGTCCCATGCTTTGGACAGGGCTGGTTCAATAGATAATTTAAGCGGTCCGGGTTAGGGTTAGGCGCTCCACCGTGATTCAGTGGTTTACCCTTATGTCGCTGACCCTTGTCCTGCGCGTTGGTATTAGCCACGAAGTCCATGTTGCCATCCGCTTTACGCTTTCCTCCGTTACCGTTACCTACCGAGTGGTGCTGTTGACCTTTGGAGTTGCTGTTCTTCTTTCCCTTCCCTGTCTTGTCATCATCAGACTCGGGATCCTTGGTACTATCAGAATCAGCATACTTTACCAAGGCAGCCATGAGGGTCCCCACGTTAGTGCAATGGCGCTTCATATGTCCTAATTTCAGCTTTAGGGGCCCAAACCGGCAATTGCCTTCTAGGGTTATAACCGCGGTGTCAGCGTTGATGCGGTCTGATGAATGCAGAACCTGCGAGACCCGGCACACCCAATGAGTCGTCGATTCTCCTTCCTCCTGGACACAGGCAGCGAAGTCCACTATCGACATAGGCTGCTTACATGTATCCTTGAAATTACTGATAAACCGGGCTCGTAATTGGGCCCATGAACTGATAGAATTGGCCGGTAAGCTTTTTAACCAAGTACGGGCCATTCCTTCGAGCATCATGGTGAAGTACTTCACACATGCCGCATCATCCACATCAAGCATTTCCATGGCCATCTCATAGCTCTCCACCCATGTCTCTGAAGGTTGATCCGCCGTGTAATTTGGTACCTTGCGCGGGCCTTTGAAATCCTTGGGCAGGCGCACATTGCGTAAAGCGGGGACAAGACAAGGCACCCCCAAAGAACTAGAAGTAACACCAGGTTCGACCGAGATAGTTGGACGAACCGGCGTAAGCTGCCGAGCCTGATACTGTGCAGCTAACTCGTCCTCCCTGCGCGCTTGGGCCCGGTCCACCACTTCCTGAGCGTTATCAACACCACCCGCCGGGTTGTTGCCGCGGGGTGCTCCACGTCGTTCATTACTTGACACTGCCGGTTCATCCATACACCTGCTATAGCTTCGGCTTGGACGAGGGGTCGAGTGAATACGGTCGCGGCTGTACGAGTATGCTTCCTGTTGCACCAAAGCTGTCCTAAGAAGCTCCTTGACCCGTCGCGTCTCTACCGCCTGCGGCGAGTCACCTTCAATTGGAATGGCCTCCAGCCGTGCAGTAGCGGCAACGAGATTGTCCATCGGGTTGGAGTAGTGACCCGGAGGTGTTGAAACAGCCTGAGGTATAACAGTGTTTTGACGAGGCAGATCCATCAGACGGGGCTGAACCGGCGCGCCGGTCCCAGGAGCTTCCGCCCGATTTACCTCCAGCGGATCACTGGTTCCTGCTCCTGGGGTGTTGAAAAGGTCTCTGGCCTCGAAAACCGGAGGCAGATGGGATCGGTACTTCCTCTTCATGACTTCATGCGACGCGTTCTGGTCCAACATGAGCCTGTAGGCTTGTGCGTCTAAAGCGGCCCGCTCTGCGGTCATGCTGGCATTCTCAGCTGCCAGGTCCGCCTTGGCTTGGGTGATCTGTTCCTTCACCTTTGCAATCTTCGCGTTGTGGATGTCCTGATCCACCAGGTTAGCTTCTGCCATAAGCACAGCCAACGCATCAAATAGATCTGATAGAACTTGAGCCGGCGGGCGTACAGAGCTTCCTGCCCCGGCAGCCGTCGCTGCTACTGAACCGGAGGTTATTGGCGCAGCGGTCGAAGAATGAAGCGCTGCTTGTGTGCCAGCCATGAATATTCCAACTCGGTTGGGTAGATCAAAGGGGTCCGGAATACTGTCACCATCGGAACAGCCCCCAATCCGGCCATCTTGTAGCTGATATAGAGATTCGGTTTCTTCGGTTGATGACTCGTCGCCGGAATAAACGATGGTCTCACTGCGAGATTCCGATCCATCCTCATAACTTCCTCCATGGATGACTCCCACGAAGGCACGCTTCACGGCCGGTTTAACTCGGGCGGATCGCGCACGCTAAGCCATTTCGACGAGGTCGGTGCAGATGTCCGGCTCAGGGCCCGGTTCACCGATCTTGCCGATGAAAACATGTATGCCACCAAAGGGGACCCGGTACCCGTACTCAACTGAGCCGGCCTCGGGGCCCCAGCCTTCATCATCGATGTAGAGCTTGCTGCGATGACTCTTAGTCATCCGGCCCACAGCATAGCCCTCGAGTCCTTCAAAGCGTCCCTCCAAGAGCTTGAAACCATCGTGCGATAGCCCCACGGTGGGCGCCAACTATCGTGGTTTTGTCACGACAGATGTCCTAGAGAAAAGACTTAATCGTGGAGCCATCGCAACGGGTTAGCTTGAAGGGGTTAAAGCGGACATAGGGACGCAAGAGAGTTTATACTAGTTCGGCCCCTTCGATGAAGGTAAAAGCCTACGTCTAGTTGTGATGGACTTGATGGGGTTTCGATGACTAGGGAGCAAACAAGCTTTGGCTAAGTCTCGAGTTGTTCTCTGTTCTCCTTGAACCACCGCCGGGCCGTCCCCTTATATACATGGGTGACGCCTGTCGGTTTACAGAATCCCAACACCAGCTCATATACGTGTTCGGTTTGGTCTCTACTTATTCCTAACTTATAATACAAGTTTACATATCGACGCCGGTTTACGACTACAGGCCTTAAACCGATCATGGGCTTTAAGCCCTCATCTACCTTCATGGGCTTTAACATACTTAACTACTGATGAAGTTAACCCGGCCCAGATAGGCCGGTTTACGGCCAGTAGTAATATCCCCAACACTAACTGTTACAAAGATTCCCTCCGTTTGTCTGAAGTGGGACTTTCCAGATATATATGTCCGGAAACTCACCAGAGAAGAAAGTGATGACTGTGAAGTCGGTCACATCCCAGAGTGTGATCTTTGGGTGTAAATCTTTTTCTTCGCGTGTGTCCCTTTGTGCCATAAACATGGACATTATTCATCATTTAACTGGATGCTCGAGTCAATATTCACTTTGAAGGGAGCAATTTCATGAAACATTTCATAATCTTCTGACATGTCTATCTTGTCCTCCTATCCCATGATGTTTCTTTTCCCTGAAAGAACTATGTGGCGCTTTGGCTCATCGTATGATGTATTCGCTTCCTTATCTTTTCTTTTTCTGGCTTCGTAGATATGTCCTTCACATAGAAAACCCATACCACATCATTGGCTAGGATGAATGGTTCATCTACGTACGCAAGATCGTTGATATCCACTGTTGCCATTCCGTACCGTGGGTCTCCCGTTACACCGCCTCCTGCCAGATTGGCCCATTTGCACCGAAACAAAGGGACCTACAAATCACATCCATATTCATGTTCCCATATGTCCACTATGTAACCATAATATGTGTCCTTTCCCCTCTTGGTTGCTGCATCAAAGCGGACACCACTGTTTTGGTTGGTGCTCTTTTTATCTTGGGGAATCGTGTAAAATGTATTCCCATTTATCTCATACCCTTTGAAAGTCAATATATTCAAAGATGGTAACTTGGAAAGCAAGTACATCTCATCTTCCGCAGCATCATCATGCATAAGATGTGTCTGCAACCAACCGACGAAAGTCCCCATTTGTTCACGTGTAATCCAGTCGTCGGACTGCTCTGATGTTTGGAGCATAGAATATTATTGGGTTCCTCAATATACGGAACCACCAAGGAGGAATTTTGTAGAACTATGTAGTTTGCTTGAGAGAGAGAATGCCTGCCCATACATATTATTGCCTTCAGTCCTAGCATGCCTTTTCCACCCAGTCTGCCGTCATGCCGTGATTCAGGAACACCAATCGGCTTAAGGTCAGGAATAAAGTCAACACAAAACTCAATGAACCTCCTCATTTTCATGGCCCTTGGAGATGCTTCCTTCTGGCCTATCACGGTTATGAACATATTTCTGTAAGACTCCCATGAACCTCTCAAAGGGGAACTTATTGTGTAGAAATACAGGACCCAGAATGGCAATCTCTTCGGCTAGGTGAACTAGGACGTGCGTCATGATATTGAAGAAGGATGGTGGGAACACCAACTCAAAACAGACAAGGCATTGCACCAAATCATTCTCTAACTTTGGTATGATTTCTGGATCAATTACCTTCTGAGAGATTGCATTGAGGAATGCACATAGCTTCACAATGGCTAATCGAACGTTTTTCGATAGAAGCCCCCTCAATGCAACCGGAAGAAGTTGCGTAATAATCATGTGGAAATCATGAGACTTTAGGTTCTGGAACTTTTTCTCTGCCATATTTATTATTCCCTTTATATTCGATGAGAAGCCAGATGGGACCTTCATACTGAGCAGGCATTCAAAGAAGTTTTCATTCTCTTCTTTGGTAAGAGCATAGCTGGCACGACCCTGATGTATGCCGTCTTTTCCGTGCATACGTTGCTGGTGCTCCCATGCCTCTGGTGTATCTTTTGTCTTCCCATACACGCCCAAGAAGCTTAGCAGGTTCACGCAAAGATTCTTTGTCACATGCATCACATCGATTTCAGAGTGGACCTCTAGGTATTTCCAATAGGGTAGGTCCCAAAATATAGTTTTCTTCTTCCACATGGGTGCGCGCTCGTCAGCGTCATTCGGAATAGATTGTACGCTAGGACCCTTTCCAAAGATTACTTTTAAATATTGACCATATCAAGTACATCATTACTAGTACGGTGGCGAGGCTTCTTCCAGTGATCTGCCTCACCTTTGAAATGCTTGCCTTTCTTTCTTACGGGATGCCTGCTCAGAAGTAATCAACGATGTCCCAGGTACACATTCTTCTTACAATTATCCAAATATATACTATCAGTATCATCCAAATAGTGTGTGCATGCGCGGTATCCCTTTTTTGGTCTGTCCTGAAAGCTTACTGAGAGCAGGCCAATCATTGATGGTCACAAACAGCAACGCATGTAGGTCAAATTCCTCCTGTCCGTGCTCATCCCACGCACGTACACCTTTTTCATTCCACAGCTGTAAGAGTTCTTCAACTAATGACCGTAGGTACACATCAATGTCATTGCCGAGTTGCTTAGGGCCTTGGATGAGCACTGGCATCATAATGAACTTCCGCTTCATGCACAACCAAGGAGGAATGTTACACATACATAGAGTCACAGGCCAGGTGTTATGATTGCTGCTCTGCTCCCCAAAAGAATTAATTCCATCTGTGCTTAGACCAAACCATATGTTCCCTGCATCATCTGCAAAGTCCCGCACTTTCTCTTGGTTTTTCTCCACTGCGACCCATCAGCGGGTACTCTTAACTTCCCCTCTTTCTTAGGGTCTTCTCTGTGTCATCGCATCAACTCGACATGCTCTTTGTTTTGGAACAAACGTTTCAACCATGGTATTATAGGAGCATACCACATCACCTTGGCAGGAATCTTCTTCCTGGGGTGCTCGCCCTCAACATCACCAGGGTCATCGCGGCTGATCTTATAACACATTGCACTGCATACTGGGCGTGCATTCGAATCCTCATACTCACCACGGTAGAGGATGAAGTCATTAGGGCATGCATGTATCTTCTGTACCTCTAATCCTAGAGGGTAGACATCCTTCTTTGCTTCGTACGTACTATCATGCAATTCGTTGTCCTTTGGAAGCATCTTCTTTAACATTATCAGCAACTTTTCAAATCCCTTGTCAGATACACCATTCTCTGCCTTCCATTGCAGCAATTCCAGTGTGGTGCCCAGCTTTTTCTTGCAAGCTTCACAATTTGGGTACAACAATTTCTTGTGATCCTCTAACATGCGCTGTAACTTCAGCCTCTCCTTTTCACTTGTGAAGTTTGTCTTTGCATTAGCAATGGCCCGACCAAGATCATCAGCGGGCTCATCTGATGCCTCTTCTTAAGCTTCTTCCCGCATTGCCGGCTCAACTTCTTCCCCCATTGTTGCACCATCGTATTCAGGGAACCCATGGCCAGGGTAGATGTTGTCATCCTATTATTCTTCATTCTGTTCCATTAGGACCCCTCTTTCTCCGTGCTTGGTCCAACAGTTATAGCCAGACATGAAACTCGACTCAAACTGGTGGACGTGAATGGTTCTTGAGTTAGAGTAATTTTGATCATTCTTACAGCCAGCACATGGACAACATATAAAACCATCTGCCAACTTGTTTGCCTCAGCCGCAAGTAGAAAAGTATGCACACCCTTAATGAACTGGGGAGAGCATCAGTCATCATACATCCATTGCCGGCTCATCTTCATTACACAATAAAAAAAGAGCAAATTAATACAAGTTTATACACACTTATTCTCATAAAACAACATACAAACTCTTTAGCTAAAGCATTTAAATGCAACGACAAATGTGATCAAGATCGCAACTGAGGTAACAATTGATCCAACAACATAATGATACCAAGCCTCATTGTCAATGGCATATTTTCTAATCTTTCTAATCATCAAGCGCATTGCATCCATCTTGACCTTGTGATCATCGACGACATCGACAACATACAACTCCAGTTTCATCTTTTCTTCTTCAATTTTTTTCAACTTTTCTTTCAAATACTCGTTTTCTTGTTCAACTAAATCTAACCTCTCGACTAGACGGACGGTTGGAATTTCGGGTTCACATACCTCCTAGATAAAAACCTCTATGTCACGTTGGTCGGCATAATTGTCATAAACACGAAATGCAACAAATAGTTATAAAAGAGAATATATACCACATCCGAATCATAAACCGGACAAGTGCCGACGAGGATGGATATCAAAACCATGCCACTATGTATAACAAACAACGTACGGGTAAGAAAATTATACAAGTAACTATATATCTAAATCACACAAACATGATTTTTTATAAAAAAATAAGAACAAGAGGCTCACGAAGGTGGTGCCGGCAATGGGATGGTGCGGGCGATCGATGGTGGTTAGGACGGGGACGGGAAGGTACTAAGTAAACGACACCTACATATGCAAGCTAAAAGTGAATTTGAGCTCAAATTGCATATAAATCAAATAAACTACCACATATAATTACTCCCAAAGTAAAACCCATAAATCACTATACCTATAGAGCATTGCAGGAGCTAATCTAGCAATGAGAGATAAAAGGACAAAGTTGCCAACCTTTGTGCACTTGGATGTACGGGGGGCCTTCGAATCTTGACAAATTTTGGGCAAAATGAAGGATGAGCTCGAGCTTTGGGGAAGAACAAAGAGGAGAGGAAAGGGGAAGAACAGAGAGCTCAATCACGGGCTTGACGAAGGGTTTATATATGAAAACCTTTAGTCCCGGTTCATGACACAAACCGGGACTAAATGTGAGGTTCTAGTACCGGTTCGTGCCACGAACCGGGACTAAAGGGACTGGTGGGGCCCCAGCCTGACACCAGCCTGCCACAACCCCTTTAGTCCCAGTTCGTGTCACGAACCGGTACTATAGGTTCAACATGAACCGAGACTAATGATGCCCGCCCCCTAGCCATTGGAACTAGCACTAATGGTCACATTAGTGCCGGTGCATTTCCAAACCGGGCCTAGTGTCCCACACGTAAAGTAGTTTCTACTAGTGGTAGTTCGCTTCTAGCGGCCTCCCTGTTTTCCAATGATGTGTTTATATCACGGGGTTTCCTGACAATGAATTACACAAGTCTGGAAATAAAGCTATGATGTCCTGCAAGTGCACATGGTTTAGTTGTAGCCTTTTCAAAGTAAGAGTATCAATCCTACAAGGAGCACATGAATTGTACTTTGTTTCTCATAGTGACGGTGTCCTAGACTAGGGGGTCTGATACGTCCATTTTGCATCATGCTTTATATTGATATTTATTGCATTATGGGCTGTTGTTACACATTATGTCACAATACTTATGCCTATTCTCTCTTATTTTACAGGGTTTACATAAGGAGGGAGAATGCCGGCAGCTATAATTCTGGGCTGGAAAAGGAGCAAATATTAGAGACCTATTCTGCACAACTCCAAAAATCCTGAAACTCCATGAAAGTCATTTTTGGAAATAATAAAAAATATTGAGCGGAAGAAGTTCACCAGAGGGGGACCCACCTGGCCACCAGGGTGGGGGGCGTGCCCTACCCCCCCAGGGCGCGCCCCCTGCCTCGTGGGCCCCCTGCTGGCTCTCCGATGGCCATCTTCTGCTATATGAGGTCTTTCATCGAGAAAAAAATCATAAGCAACCTTTCGGGACGAAACTCCGCCGCCACGAGGCGGAACCTTGGCGGAATCAATCTAGGGCTCCGGCAGAGCTGTTCTGCCGGGACACTTCCCTCTGGGAGGGAGAAATCATCGCCATCGTCATCACCAATGCTCCTCTCATCGGGAGAGGGCAATCTCCATCAACATCTTCACCAACACCATCTCCTCTCAAAACCCTAGTTCATCTCTTGTATCCAATTCTTGTCTCCAAGTCCGGGATTGGTACTAGTAGGTTGCTAGTAGTGTTGATTACTCCTTGCAGTTGATGCTAGTTGGTTTATTTGGTGGAACATCATATGTTCAGATCCTATATGCATATTAATACCCCACTGATTATGAACATGAATATGCTTTGTGAGTAGTTACGTTTGTTCCTGAGGACATGGGAGAAGTCTTGCTATTAGTAGTCATGTGAATTTGGTATTCGTTCGATATTTTGATGAGATGTATGTTGTCTAGCCTCTAGTGGTGTTATGTGAACGTCGACTACATAACACTTCACCATTATTTGGGCCTAGAGGAAGGCATTGGGAAGTAATAAGTAGATGATGGGTTGCTAGAGTGATAGAAGCTTAAACCCTAGTTTATGTGTTGCTTCGTAAGGGGCTGATTTCGATCCATATGTTTCATGCTATGGTTAGGTTTACCTTAATACTTTTGTTGTAGTTGCGGATGCTTGCAATAGAGGTTAATCATAAGTGGGATGCTTGTTCAAGTAAGAACAACACCCAAGCACCGGTCCACCCACATATTAAATTATCGAAGTATCGAACGTGAATCATATGAACGTGATGAAACACTAGGAGAAATATGTCAACTTATGACCTTCTGTCAGTGACCCTCGAAGAATTGGTCATAAATTTATGAGCATTTTAGACCAATTGGTCAAAAGCTGTTCAGGGGGCTCCAAACCCTAAACCATTCAAAAAGGTCGTAATTTCCTTACACGAAATGGTCACAAAGCAAACAGTGCTAGCCCGCTGCCTTATTTCTAGTTGTTAATGACCAATATAGATGGTCATAGCCTTGTAGATTGTGGTGGGTTGTGATGACTAGGCGCCATCTCATCAGTTTTGCCTATGTGTCATGTCCATGTGGCAGTTTTTGCCCTAGGTTGTGAAGCAACCTATATTTCTATCATTCCCAAAATTCCCAAAAAAATCTCATAAATTCTTTGGGGCATATCTTCATCAAATATGTAAAAATCCTTCCTTGCCTAGTACAAAACTAGTTCAACAATATTCATTTTTCTATTATGTTCACAACAACACTTTATGAAGGAAGTGCTATTTATATATTCTTGATTGCCCTCAGAATTTTTGGGCACTCTTTCCTATCCAAATCATTACCGCATGACAAAATTCAGCTCCATTTGCCTAGCAAATCTTCCTCGGAAAATTTCCAAAGTTTTTGTCCACCTAGAAGCATTGTGATAGAAGTACCTTTTTTATATCTCTAAATGACATGAAATTTATACAGTTCCTTCATATGCCCAAATTATCAACCTCCTCCAAATTGCAGCTCAGTCAAATCATCTATGTGGGCCCAGGTTCAATTTATATTTTATGGCCAAATTGGCACGTTGCAAAGCAAGTATTATATAGACCCCTCCTATTACCCTCAAACTTTTCGGGCACTCTTCCATAGCCAAATCATTGCCACATGATAATATTCAGCTCAATTTTCCTAGTAAACCTTTCTCAGGAAATTTCCAAAGTTTCTACCTCGAGAGAAGCTTTGTGAAGTAAGTACTAGCTAGGCTTACCCAAATGATCTGAAAATTTACCAGCGCATGACCATACCTATGTAACTTACCTACACCAAGTTTTAGCTCATTTCATTCATCCAATCTCTCTCACTAGTTTTTCCAAGTTTTTGTCCATAGAAGAGCATTGTGAAGGAAGTACTACTTTGGCATGTCAAAATGATATCAATTTTCTACAATGCTTTACTATGCCCAAATAACCATCCTCCACCAAATTTCAGCTCAATCCATTCATTATTTTGGCCCCAGCTTCAACATTCATATTTTTGTCCAGTGTGGTACTTTGCAAAGCAAGTACCACCTAGGATCCTCCTTTTGAGCTGAACATTTGTGAATACATTCTCCTTAGTATATGATCATCCTCGGCCAAAACTCACGCCCATTGGCCATGTGCATTTCCCGTACTGCTAATCAAACACTTGGTTGCTTATTCATGTTTGAGCATCGATCGGTCTCCTCGTGAGAATCTTATGTTGTGATTTTCTTCCTAGCACCTACCTAGGGAGTGCCCAACCCACTAGACATGCCTAGGCCGCCCAGAACACAAGGCAACGCCACGACCACGCGGTGACCACGTGGCAGGCATGCGAGTTTACGCGCTCTAGAGTTGGGGGCCTCGGCCACCGCCCAAACCTCGACGTATCGCCACCAAACCATGTATTTATGATTAAGTAGGTACTTATGTAACTAGAAATGATTTTTGGAAAAAATAAATAGCAAACTATGAGGCAGCTGCAGTTCGAATTTGACCCGCTTCCTACTGAATCGGCGGGAATTTGTCTTTTTCACCAGAGGTGGATCAAAATTTTTGACACCCAACCATTTTGTAAATTGCGCATTAAATATGGCCTAGTATTTTATAAAATTGATTAGGTCCAATTTTGCAACAAATATATGGTAGGTCCTTCACAAAAAAACACATATCAGGCACTCGGAAAATGGAAAATGGTTTTTTTCATCCAAAGAAAATGAAAAAATTCCTTAGGCAACATTGTTTGCCATTTCAATATGCACCCTTGTGCACAATATGAGATCATTTGAACAAACTATGCGATGAATGTGGCCATAAGATTGATCAATTGGCTTGAAAGCCATGAATCTTCACACTTGATAGCTCATTTCTGAGAACACTTTTTTAAAATAATTGTTGTATTACAATTTTATTAATTTTCCTGGAAACTTGTTCACATATAATGACACAAATGTGAAGGTTTTCCAATTTTTTGATTTGTTTTGAATTTTTTATGCCCGTTTCAAAATGCGGTCAAAACGGCGGGCTTGACCGTTCCTAGCTAGTGGTTGAATCTTGGAATTTTTTTGGTGTATCTCTGATTAAATAGATACTTATGTACCTAGAAATGATTTTTGGAAAAAATAAATAGCAAACTATGAGGCAGCTGCAGTTCAAATTTGACCCGTTTCCAATTGAATCGACGACAATTTGTCTTTTTCACCAGAGGTGGATCAAAACTTTTTTCACCCAACCATTTGGTCAATTGTGCATTATATATGTCCTAGTATTTTATAAAATTGATTTGGTCCATTTTTGCAACAATTATTTGGTAGGTCCTTCACAAAAAACCTCCTTTTGGGCACTCGAAAAATGGAAAATGAATTTTCCGTGCAAAGAAAATGGAAACTTCCTTAGGCAACATTGTTTGCCATTTCAATATGCACCCTTGTGCACAATATGAGATCATTTGAACAAACTATGCCATCAATGTGGCCATAAGATTGATCATTTGGCTTGAAAGCCATGAATCTTCATGCATGATAGCTCATTTCTGAGAACACTTTTTTAAAATAATTACCGTATAAGTTTATTATTTTTCCTGGAAACTTGGTCACATATAATGACACAATGCGAAGGTTTTCCAATTTTTTGATTTTTTTTTAATTTTTTATGCCCGTTTCAAAATGCGGTCAAAACGGCGGGCTTGACCGTTCCTAGCTAGTGGTTGAATCTTGGAAATTTTTTGGTGTTTCTATGATAAAATAGATACTTATGTACCTAGAAATGATTTTTGGAAAAAATAAAGAGCAAACTATGAGGCAGCTACAGTTCAAATTTGACCCGTTTCCAACTGAATCGACGACAATTTGTCTTTTTCACCAGAGGTGGATCAAAACTTTTTTCACCCAACCATTTGGTCAATTGTGCATTATATATGTCCTAGTATTTTATAAAATTGATTTGGTCCATTTTTGCAACAATTATTTGGTAGGTCCTTCACAAAAAACCTCCTTTTGGGCACTCGAAAAATGGAGAATGAATTTTCCGTGCAAAGAAAATGGAAACTTCCTTAGGCAACATTGTTTGCCATTTCAATATGCACCCTTGTGCACAATATGAGATCATTTGAACAAACTATGCCATGAATGTGGCCATAAGATTGATCATTTGGCTTGAAAGCCATGAATCTTCACGCATGATAGCTCATTTCTGAGAACACTTTTTTAAAATAATTACCGTATTACAAGTTTATTATTTTTCCTGAAAACTTGGTCACATATAATGACACAATGCGAAGGTTTTCCACTTTTTTTTTATTTTTTTGAATTTTTTATGCCCGTTTCAAAATGCGGTCAAAACGGCGGGCTTGACCGTTCCTAGCTAGTGGTTGAATCTTGGAATTTTTTTGGTGTTTCTCTAATTAAATAGATACTTATGTACCTAGAATTGAGGAAGCTGCAGTTCAAATTTGACCCGTTTCCAGCTGAATCGACGGCAATTTGTCTTTTTCACCAGAGGTGGATCAAAACTTTTTTCACCCAACCATTTGGTCAATTGTGCATTATATATGTCCTAGTATTTTATAAAATTGATTTGGTCCATTTTTGCAACAATTATTTGGTAGGTCCTTCACAAAAAACCTCCTTTTGGGCACTCGAAAAATGGAAAATGAATTTTCCGTGCAAAGAAAATGGAAACTTCCTTAGGCAACATTGTTTGCCATTTCAATATGCACCCTTGTGCACAATATGAGATCATTTGAACAAACTATGCCATCAATGTGGCCATAAGATTGATCATTTGGCTTGAAAGCCATGAATCTTCACGCATGATAGCTCATTTCTGAGAACACTTTTTTAAAATAATTACCGTATTACAAGTTTATTATTTTTCCTGGAAACTTGGTCACATATAATGACACAATGCGAAGGTTTTCCAATTTTTTGATTTATTTTTAATTTTTTATGCCCATTTCAAAATGCGGTCAAAATGGCGGGCTTGACCGTTCCTAGCTAGTGGTTGAATCTTGGAATTTTTTTGGTGTTTCTCTGATTAAATAGATACTTATGTACCTAGAATTGAGGAAGCTGCAGTTCAAATTTGACCCGTTTCCAACTGAATCAACGACAATTTGTCTTTTTCACCAGAGGTGGATCAAAACTTTTTTTACCCAACCATTTGGTCAATTGTGCATTATATATGTCCTAGTATTTTATAAAATTGATTTGGTCCATTTTTGCAACAATTATTTGGTAGGTCCTTCACAAAAAACCTCCTTTTGGGCACTCAAAAAATGGAAAATGAATTTTCCGTGCAAAGAAAATGGAAACTTCCTTAGGCAACATTGTTTGCCATTTCAATATGCACCCTTGTGCACAATATGAGATCATCTGAACAAACTATGCCATCAATGTGGCCATAAGATTGATCATTTGGCTTGAAAGCCATGAATCTTCACGCATCATAGCTCATTTCTGAGAACACTTTTTAAAATAATTATCGTATTACAAGTTTATTATTTTTCCTGGAAACTTGGTCACATATAATGACACAATGCGAAGGTTTTCCAATTTTTTGATTTTTTTTGAATTTTTTATGCCCGTTTCAAAATGCGGTCAAAATGGCGGGCTTGACCGTTCCTAGCTAGTGGTTGAATCTTGGAATTTTTTCGGTGTTTCTCTGATTAAATAGATACTTATGTACCTAGAAATGATTTTTGGAAAAAATAAATAGCAAACTATGAGGCAGTTGCAGTTCAAATTTGACCCGCTTCCAACTGAATCGGCGGGAATTTGTCTTTTTCACCAGAGGTGGATCAAAACTTTTGACACCCAACCATTTGGTCAATTGTGCATTAAATATGGCCTAGTATTTTAGAAAATTTATTTGGTATAATTTTGCAACAAATATATAGTATGTCCTTCACAAAAAAACTCATTTTGGACACTTTAAAAATGGAAAATGATTTCAAAAAACTAATTTCTCCTAACTCTTTTAAAAGATATTTGTCTTATTTCGATTTGTCATTCTTCCTGAAAACTAAGGTCAAATTTGATGAAACATGAGAAGATATTTTATTTTTATTTTTATTTTTCAGATCATAAAATAGCCAATATGATTTAGCACCTTACTTTTAGTCGATTACGACCAATTTAGATGGTCAAAAAATGTAGTACTGGTACACTACGTTCTGATTGGTCCAGGAGCATCTCACGCGGATCGTGCCTAATCACCGTCAGATGCTCGTGGATCCAACGGCCCGCCTGTCTCACCCACGTCGCCCAACCCACAACCCGTACTCCCTCCCACGCACCCAACCGCACCCAACCGCTCGTGCCCACTCGCCTCTCTCTCTCTCTCTCTCTCTCTCTGTCTCTCGAACCCTAGCGCTCCACTCCTCCCTGGCCGCCGCCACCTCCGGCGCCCTCCGTCCGGCGAGATCCATATGGATTGATCCCCTCCAATCCGCACCACCTCCGACGCCCTCTGTCCGGCGAGATTCATATGGATCGATCCCCTCCAACCCTCCAACCCATGACTCCTCCTCCTCTCCTCCTCTCTGGATCTCTGGATTGACCCAACCGCTTCTCCCCCAATCCCGGCCTCCTCCATGCCGAGCCGAGAGACACTCCCCACTTCTAGCCGAAACCCTAGCCTGAGACCCCTTCCTCCTCGATGGCCAACCCCTCCATGGCGGCTGGCGGCAGGGTGCCCTTGGCAGAGGGGGTCCGTGCCATCGGAGCCTAGATCCGCAACCGCATCCGCGTGGCGCCCATCGACCGCATGGCTGCGGCCCTGGCGACGCGATGGTAGCGTTGGCCCTGGCGGCGTTGGAGGTGGCGAGCCAGTCCCTGAGAAACCGCGAGATCCTCAGCGCCGTGGGCACCACCACGGCGGCGCTAAGCACCACCGATGCCGATGGGGGTCCAACGAGGCGGACAAGCCGCTGTGGCGGATCGCTGCGTCGTTCAAGCAGCTCGCGGACGTCGCCAAGCCACAGCAGCAGCCTGCGATGGCGGTAGGGGACTTCTCGCGTGCCTGCTCCAACATCTCCATCCTCTTTGGCTGCCTCGGCATCGCCTTCAAATTTGCCTTGATGGACTACGTCGCCAAGGCAAGCGGCCGCTCCTCAGCCCCCCTCTCCTCCCCCGCTACCTGCTCTGCTGTTCGGTATGCTACTTCATTGTGCTTGTACTGTATGTTGTAAAATTTCTGGTGATTCCTTCCAGGGACATTGATTTAGTTGTGTGAAGCTGAGAGGTTTGGGATGAAATGACCATTGCTTGTTCAATCAGTAAATTCTTCAGTGTTCTTGGCTTCGTAGTACATGCACATTCACATTTATTGTATCTGAATTGTATCAACTTGCCAGTTAGCTAATTACTAAAATCATGTGCACATAACTATGTGAAGTTGATGTTCAACCATTACATGTGATAACTAGGAAGCATATTTTTATCAGTGGACTGCTATTTCTTTTCTTGCTTCTGTTTGCAAAATTAGGTGATCATGGTAGCCTTGTTTTCTTTAGTGTTAAAAAAAGTACTAGGCTGCAGTTTTTTAGTGTGTCATCTTTATATGTGTCTTTCGAGTGAACAAACTATGCTAAAGGTAGATCAGGACTTTCATCTGAAGTGGAATTCTATCTTGGGTCTGATCTCTTGAATGAAAAGTTTTAGTTAGAAATACACTGCTTTCTATCTGAAGGGGTGTATAGCTGTGTTGTATGACGTTGTTAGTTTTTGATGTACAAAAATTTGGTAGGTATTCTAGGCTGATGATTGTTGGGACTCTATAGTTATTGAATGGATTTGCTAGCAACAAGGTGCCAGGCACAATTTACTGGTTATGTGAAGACTATAGTTGTGTTATTGTGATATTCAATTTATAGAATTGACTATGTTCTGTTTTTGCTTCAGGTAAACCAAGGTTTTGCTCATGGCTCGTACTAAGCAGACTGCTCGTAAGTCCACTAGAGGAAAGGCTCCTAGGAAGCAGCTAGCCACCAAGGTTTGTGACTACAATATTGATAGTTTACCTATGTCATGTCTTTATTTATGGTTTAGGTAAATTGAACTGGGTATAATTTGAACCTCAACCTTCATTGCCAGCTTATGACCAGATATCCTACTGATGTATATGGACTATCATGGTATTATTGTTAATTTGACCATGTGCTCTACTTTGCTTTTTGACAGGCTGCCCGTAAGTCTGCTCCCACAACTGGAGGAGTGAAGAAGCCTCACCGTTACCACCTTGGAACTCTTACTCTTCGGTGTGTAAAATCTTCCAACCTATTCTAGCATGTGTTATAGTTTTGTTTTGAAGTATTCTCAAATGAGTAAATTTTGTGCTTGACTTTGCAGTGAGATCCGCAAGTACCAGAAGAGCACGAAGCTGCTCATCAGGAAGCTTCCATTCCAGAGGCTTGTTATAGAGATTGCCCGGGACTTCAAGGTGATCAATCAACTTGTGCACTACATTGTGATGCTCCTGTTGTGTCAACTCTTATAGTATGATGAATCAAGTAAACTAAAAGCACCATCCTGTTCTGTCTGTGCAGACTGACCTCTGCTTCCAGAGCCATGCGGTGCTGGCCCTTCAAGAGGCTGAAGAGGCCTACCTGGTGGGTCTCTTCGAGGATCCGTGGCGAGAGGGCTTAAGGTGCTTGCTTTGCCTGTGGGAATGTCTCTGGCGGGCATCCGTGTCTGCTTTTGCTACTGCTTTTAGTGATTGTTTGGAACTGCTAGCTCTAATTGAACTTACTTCTCGTTCCCCTGTTTCTGCTGTCGGTATCCACATGGCAATTTAGGTAACTATAGTAATACTGTACAAGAAACATCATTGCATTACAAGTTGGGTTTGAATCTACTTGTGAGCAACTGGGTGCGCCCATTCTAGAAATATGATATGTAGATTTGCTTCACAGAACTGATGGTGATGCACGTATTTGGAACAGTCCAGTCCATTCTCACAACCAATTAAGTCCAGAGCTCACACCTCTCTGTTGATGATGCACGTACATTCCAGTTAAAGAATAACACATGATTAATTAATTCTTGGGCTCTTCTAGCCGTGCTTCTTACTCTAGGTTCCAAGTAGAGATTCCTATATACGTATACTTGCTTTGTTGCCGATTCCTGACTCTGTCTGTCTGTTTTGGAACTGTAAAATGCAGTGATGCCAAACATCGCCTCTGCTTCAACTGATTAATTTTCTGCGTGCCAAACAGAGCATGTGATGTTATCAAAATATTTGCTACTCTTAATGGGTTTATCCCACTTGATGATCTTAACCACCAAGATCTCTGAGGCTCTTATTTCTAGTCTAATGTTATCAGTATAGTACATCCGCTGTTTGCATGATAGATACATATATGTGACATCAATTTGTCGTTGGATATTGCTGGAAACTAGCTATGTCACATCAATTTCTTGGTTGTCTAGTTTGTTATGTCACATCAATTATATGCTTTTTCTGAGATTGTGTTTTAGCTACTGCCACTTTGAGCTGTTGTAGATTTTAGTTATCAATTACAACAAAGCATTCTTACATTCCAGACTTGATCTTACTACTAAATAGCACCCCCTGTTGTTGTTGTTGTTATTCACCCTATCCTTGCTATTCTGTTTTCTTGTTGGCAGATATTTTGAGTAAATTCAAGACGAAAGATGTTCAAAGAAGCTCCAAGACATTCTTATATAGCAAGTTATGTAATAATAGATGGGCGATCTGGGAATTTAATGTATCTTCTCTCTGTTTGTGAATGAAATAGTAATTATGTATGTGATTTAATGTATCTTCTCTCTGTGAATTTCATGTATGTTTCAGAATTACAATTCCTGTTTCATATGAAATAGTAATTATGTATGTGATTTGAAAATGTGTGCAATGAAAACGTGACTCATGCGACCCACTTATCAAAATAATTTGAGCACATTTGAAATTTCTAACGTGTGGGACCAGTGTATGATATTATGATTTTGGGACAAATGTAAAACAGTGGAAAATAAAATAGCAAAAAGTAAAAGATCATATGCTGTAAAAGGCCGCATCTAGAAATAAAAAGGCCAAATTGTTGGGCCAGGCCCATGTTGCTAGAGAAAATTAATAGAGAAAATATACAGTAAAAAGGCCAAATTGTTGGGCTAGGCCCATGTAGAAAACGGAATTGGACCGGGCTAAATCTTGTGCCACATCAGCTTGCCACGCTGGATGCCTACGTGGCCTGGGGAGGTTGCTAGTGACCAAAACGCCACAGTAGACGTATTTTGGTCATAAACGTCTTCGACCATTCCATAAGAAAGGTCGCTAATGTCAGTTTATGACGGCCAGCTTTTGACCTTATGTTTTTGGTCACAAAAAGGTCACAAATGAAAATTTGTGACCATTCAGTGACCAATAGTGGTGGTCACAAGTTGACATATTTCTTGTAGTGAAAACTAGCTTGACGATATTCCATGTGTCCTCGAGAGCGCTTTTCTCTATATAAGAGTTTGTCCAGGCTTGTCAAAAAGGATTGGGCCACCTTGCTGCACTTTATTTACTTTTGTTAATTGTTGCTCGTTACAAATTATCCTATCACAAAACTATCTGTTACCACTTATTTCAGTACTTGCAGAGAATACCTTGCTGAAAACCGCTTACCATTTCCTTCTGCTCCTCATTGGTTCGACACACTTACTTATCGAAAGGACTACGATAGATCCCCTATACATGTGGGTCATCAGGGTCTTAGCCCGGCTGGACTAATACATGGGCTGGATCGCCAGCCCATCAAGGAGGAGAGACTTCAAAGGCCTTCAATCTGTCTCGGCAGAAGACTTGGCGTGTACTTCAAGTATAACTGATCAGATTAGGCATGTAATCCATAGATGGTAACTGCCCATGCGGAACCCTAGATACCCCTAGTGCCTATATAAACCAGAGGGTTTAGTTCATAGGGGATCATTCATAGATTCATCATCATACCGCTAGGGTTAGACCACAACTCACGATGTCGAGGTAGATCGACTTTGTACTTTGATACCCTTATAATACCAGCAAGAGCAAGACGTAGGGTTTTACCTCCTTAGAGAGGGCCCGAACCTGGGTAAGGGGGAAAGTAAGGGGGAACAATGTTTCGGTTTGGGACGCGCTTGTTTGAAATTTGGGGTAAGTTACAAACTTTGCCCCCATCTAAAATTTCGGACATATTGCAGGTTGGGGGTAGGACAGTAATCTCAGGTGTCCCAAATGGTCGGCGGGATAGATTTCGGCCAAGCGCATGGGTGTTTAGGCACCCACGACATATGAATGTTTCTCGGAGGCGGTTGAGGCTGGCGTCTTGGCACTACAAAAAATACACTTCAGTGATGATACGTGTTTGTCACAATAGGTCACGTTTTCTGTCATGCAAGTACATCCATGACGATTTTATGACAGAATCAAGATAGTCATACCTGTGCTGTCGTAGAAGTGTTCCATGATATTACCAAAATTATCATCACGGAAGGGTCCACTTCCATGACAGCTAATCGTTGGGACAAATGTCATTCCTACAATGGACGGAAGACACGTATGATATGTCGACACGTGGCACAGCCCAACAGTGGCCCATTTTAGGTAAAAAGGCCGGCCCAGCTAAAGGCCCACCATGTTTTTTCATAAACTAGTGGGCTGGCCCGTTAACAGCCTGCCATGTTTTGGGTCAAATTGAGACCCATATCAGATGAGACCCGTTCACAACCTACCGTGTTTTGGGCCAAATTATGGCCCATATTGGATCAGGCCCGTTAACATGCCACTGTTCTTTTGGGCCCATTCTAAGATAGGTTTGTATTTCAGCCTGTTAAATGCCCGTTTACCAGTTCGGCCTGAAAATAGTTTCAGCCTGTTATAGCGGCCCGTGGTGCATCTGGGATGTTGTTGGTCCGGTTTAACTTTAGGACATTTAACGGCCCATGCAGAAACTGGGCTATTTCTTGTCTGAAGTAACCTTAGGCCTCTTAACGGCTCGTAGTCTTCGTGGATAAATTTTAGCCCAACTCGCCTATCGGTCTGTTAATGGCCCGTGTAACAGTTGGGCCTAATTACAACCCGCGTTGAATCCGACCTGCTTACAGCCCATCTGATAATGGCCTGTGACATTTTTGGGCCTATGGCCCGTGCCGATATCGGCCTGCTTAAAGCCCATAATTTTATTGGGCCAAACAGGCCCGAGATATATTTTGGCCTGTTAACTGCTCGTCCTATTTGGGCCCAACATGGGCCTTAGGCAATTTTGGCCTGTATCGGCCCATGAATTTTTTGGCTCAATGCTAGCCCAATCTAGGTTTTAGCATGTTAAAAGCCCATGGTATTCTCTGGCCCAGTTGGCTAGAACTTTATTCGGCCTGTTAAAGGAGGGAAACTACTATTGGTTTAGACCTGCTAATGGCCCAAGATGATTATAGGCCCACGTTTTGTCCCATATGAGTAACGGACCGGCCTGAAGACCGACAACATTGAGATCCACTGAACCTTCCAGCCTAAATTACAGCATACTGACGAAGAATAAACCTAGACTATACCATAAAGAAATTACGGCATATTACATCCATTGGGAATCAAAGTTCGCTACCGGTGATAATAAAGCGCAACGTGATCGCAGATTACATACACTAGGCATCAAATATCGCCACCAGTGCATATAAACACATCAACAAAAGAATATACAAAACTGAGAGCACTTCAGAAGGCACTAGTCCTGGCCAGGATGGGCTCCGCAAGCAGCCGAACAAGTTGATGAGACCTCAGTTGTGTCAACCTTAGATGCTCCATCCCTAGCTTTATAGCACCATAGTTCGCAAGGCAGTCCTCCGAGATCTCCATTGCATCTTTGACTTCACGTCAGAGCTGAGCTGAAGCAAGCCTTTTCACTTTAAGTTGAGACTTAAGAAGTCAAACTGTTTGAGGCAGCGACTGCATAGAGGTTGTCTCACAGCTGCTGGTGAGTAGCTTCAACTCACTGTCTTCATCAAGACAGGACCTTGGGGTCATCTCGTTCTCTTCAAGATGGTTTGGCTCACTATCTTCCCTAAAGTTCTGCCTGGCATAAGAGATACAACTCTTAAAGAGAAACAAGGAGACACATAACAGATTTCACAATTATATAAGCAAATGAAAGGATCTGTTCTGCATAAGGAACGTGTTTTTACAACTACAATTTAAAACTGGTAGTTGTTGCAAACATCAAATCATATGTAAACAAGAAAGTAAACAGAAGTGGAGGAAATGATGCCTATCCAAATCTATACTAGAACAAAGTTTGAAAGCTTGAGAAGGATGAACTTACATTACATGTTAACACGGGCTGGACAAAGCCCTTCTCCATGTTGATGGAAGGATAATTCAATAAATTCCCCAAAGAAACTTCTTTATAAGCATTCTCTACAAAAAAAGACACATCCATGACATTTTGGGCCGAACGAATTTTTTTGTCATACTTATAACACTTCTATGATGATAATTGTGACCAAACCCGGTATCATCATAGATGTGGTGGGCTCCTACTTCTATGACAAAAAATCATGACAAAAAATGGGCTTTTCGTCCTGGGCAGGCCAGAGACACAGCTGCATGACATTCTTTGGGCCATCCATGACGGAAAAAACCGTGGTAGAAGCAAGGGCGAGAAAAATATCGGGGAGTTCCCGGTTACGGTTGGTGGTCGGGGGCCGAGCGATGCGTGTTTCTCTCGTATGTACGTACGCGCGTGTGTGCGAGGCGTTGCGCTCTAACTGAACCCGAGCGAGGCGTTGGGATCTAACTAAACTCGAGCGATTGCACTGCAAGCTACGAGTTACTGAACCTGAGCAATCAATCGATGGCTGTTAACTGAACCCGATCGAGCGATTCCTTCGCTACTGCTGCTAACTGAAGCGGATCGATGCTGCCTCTGGATGAACAGTGAGTGTTGTTGGGGGTTTGGATGAACAGTTCCCGATGGGGGTTGGATGAACAGGACCCCGTGGTAGTAGAGGCCATTGCCGCTGGATGAACAGTACCCCGATCGATCGAGCCGGTGGATGAACAAGACCCCGTGGAGGACTGGATGAACAGGACCCCGTGGAGGGCTGGTTGAACAGTAGCCGGTGGAGGGCTGGATGAACAGTAACCCGTGGAGGGGTGGTTGAATAGGACCCCCATGGAGAGGGCTTGTTGAACAGTAGCCGGTGGAGGAGCACGCGGTGGAGGCTAGATGAACAGGAGCCCGTGGATGAACAGTTGCAGGTGGAGGCTGGAGGAGGTCGACGGTGGATGAACAGGAGGCCGGAGGAGGTTGACGGTGGAGATGAACAGTATCTCGTGGAGCCCCGTTTTGCGGTACGCCACACCCCTCCCGATGAACAGGACCCCCGTTTCAACCGTAGCACTCCAACACAAGTCCGTTTCCTCCGTTTTGTGGTATGCCACACCCCTCCCGATCAACATGACCCCGTTTCGACCGTAGGAGGTCCATTTCCTCCATTTTGCGGTATGCCAGACCCCTCCTGATGAATAGGATCCCATTTCCACAATGGTCGGTCGAACACAAGGCCGTTTCCTCCGTTCTGCGGTATGCTAGGCCTCGTTTCCATCGCCTGTTCCGTCCAAGCTGGTTGGCTCCCGATGAACATCACGCGTTCCGTTGCCTCCTGATGAACACGACGCATTCCGTTGCCTCCCCATGAACACGATGACAATGCAGTTTCTCCGTTCCGAGCCAGCCACACCCATGTGCACGAGCCCTGGCCGTACATATGCACGAGTAGGCGTTCGAGACCCCGCCCGTATGTACGTATGTGGCCGTATTTACTTTCCCGCACCCTGGCCGATGTACGTATGTGCACATGCTACGTGTGCGCCTCTACTACCACAGGTGCGCGCCTCTACTACCACATGTGCGCACCTCTACTAACACACGTGCGCGCCTCTACATCGACCAGTATGGACGTACACATTCGTGACCAGAATGACAATGCTATGTACGGTTCGACCTGGTGGGTCCCGACTGTCAGGCACTTCCTTGCGTGCGATGATCTAGCTGGTGGGTCCTAGCAGTCAGGAGGGAAACATTTTTTTCATGAAATACGATGGCCCGTCCGGTGGGTCCCTACTGTCAGGTGGAGGAATAATTATTTTGCACGTAATAAGGAGGCACGTCCTTGCTACGGCCGTGGAGTAAGTTGTTAGCCCCTCCACATACAGTACTCTTCTGATGGAAGTAGTTCCTTGACCATGTTGACCACGCCGCGCTGAGAGCACCAAGGCGGTGGACGACGACGAGGCCTAGGAAGGGGACAACATAGAGTCGGGGAAGACGCGGCAGTGGAAGCCCACATGGAGAGGAGTACGAGGGTTCACTGGTTTGGCTGCGGTGTGAGGCTGCCGTCGCCGCAGAATAATAGGGGTTGTGGGTGAGTTGAGGCGCATGGCCTGGCCAGCGGTGGGAGTAGTAGGGGGCGGTGAGGCCTCCACAGGATCACAGCCGGCCACGGGAGGCAGGAGCATGCGACACGGCCGGTGCTGGTTAGGGCAGCTGGAGCAAGAAGACCAGAGGTTGAAGAAGCACTACGGCCGTTGGATGGACATTGTACGGTCACTAGAGCTAGAATCGTTCATATTGACTAAGTTGACAAAACCCTCCGTCCCCATCAACTTAGTAGGCCCACAAGTTAGCCTCCCACGCAGGGGGGTATTCATTTTTTTGCGTAATAAGGAGGCACTTCCTTGCGTGTGAAGATATAGTGGTGGGTCCGAGCTGTCCGCGCGGGGGGGGCATTTTTTTCATGAAATACAAAGGCCCTTCCGGTGGGTCTCAGATGTTAGGTGGAGGAATCATTATTTTGTGCATAATAAGGAGGCATTTCCTTGTGTACGGTCATGGAACCAGCTCTGAGCCTCTCCACGTACAGTCCACTTTTGATGGATGTCGTTCGTTGACCAAGTTGACCATGCTGCGCCGAGAGCACTAGGGCGGTGGACGACTGTGAGGCCTACGAAGGAAACGACACAGAGCCAGGGAAGACATGGTAGTGGCTGCCCACACGGTGGGGAGTACGAGGGTTGACTGGTTCGGCTACCGTCGCTGGAAAATAACAGGAGGTGTGGGTGAGTAGAGGGATAGACAGGCCAGGGATGCGAGTATGGTGGGACCGTGAGGCCTGCCCGGCAGCACAACCGACCATGGGAGGCGGGAGCAGGCGGTTCCGCCGGCACTGGTTTGGGCGGCTGGAGCAAGAAGATCGGAGACTGAGGAACCACGATTTCCGTTAGATTGACATCTAACGATCTGACGCTGGTAGAGTCGATTGTTGACTAAGTTTCTTTTTTTGAGAAACCTTGTGTACGCATGAACTTAGTAGGCCCACAAGTGTGCTTCCAAATCTGTGGTAGACAACATAGAGCCCATTTGCTAAAATTTTTATAATTTGCAGCCCATTTGCTAATTCTTAAGTAATTTATTACAGCCCATTTTCTGCCCAGGACCACGGTCAAAAAGTTCAACCTTATTTTTCATATTTCGATGGAATCCGAACTGTTGTAATCCCGAAATGATAATTTTTTAAGAACCTATTGATTTGCCAAAAAAATCGTTTTGTTTTTGTAAGCAAATAAGACGTGGGACAATTGAGTTGGTTTAAGGGAAAACCAGTGGTAAAGAAATCAGCGCTGGGAGGGAAAACAACAACAAAAATAAGGATGTAAATATGAAAAGGGAACTTTATGTATTTTCAATATAATGATACATGTATATGAACTAGTAAAACTATAGGTAGAGATTAGAAAACGGATGTAGGACATGGCGTTTCAAGAGGAAAATAGAACTGGGTTGTGTGTTTGATTCAGTAAAAAAACTGCCTACGGATGTTGTAAGACAAAATATATCTAACGCTGGCAGGCCAGAGCCCATTAGATACCTGCTGGATCTTTGTGCCCTGTTGTCGTTATGGGCTGGGGCTGTTAAAAACAAAACCAAGCCTGGGCAGTCTACAGCCCAGTTGAAACTTGCTCGACCTGAAAAAACAATATACCTGCTCAACAAACGAGAGAATTCTGCAAGTACAGACTGATTACTGGGATGCAGCAGGTATATTGTTTTTTCGTCGTGATAACAAGTGCATGCACTTGTTTCGAAAATTTTGGAGAACTGGGAATTCAAACGGCAGGTGCTTATGCTACCCATCAAATAAAAATCAGGTGCCTGAAAATTCGTTTTGAAACAAATGATTCAGCTTGCGGACCCTTGGCATGATGGTTGGAAGCAAATGCCAAGTTCATACCGAAAGATCGTTAACAACAATACCAAGTTGCGGACAACAAGGTAGTACAAGTACCAATACCAAACTAACTTATAATCTTTTCACTACAAAAAAAATACACTTCCGTGATGATACGTGTTTGTCACAGTAGGTCACGTTTTCTGTCATCCATGTACATCCATGACAAATTTATGACAGAATCAAGATAGTCATACCTATGCTGTCGTAGAAGTGTTCCATGACATTACCAAAATTATCATCACGGAAGTGTCCACTTCCATGATGATAAATCGCGCGTCACAGAAGTGGTTTCGTCAAGGGTGACCAACACGTGGCATCCACCGTAACGGAATGCCGTTAAGCTATCGGGTCTGGTTTTGGATCCGATAACCCGTTAACAGCCCCGGCTAATGGGGATTTTCCACGTGTAAAATCATCTTTGGCTACAGGAAACACGTGTTGGCTCGCCATTGGGACAGATGTCATCCACTCATTGGAGCCAAAGCGCCTATGATACGTCGACACGTGGAACGGCCCAACAGAGGCCCATTCCTGTGAAAAGGCCAGCCCGTTTGACTTATTCAAAAGGTGGCGGCCCGGCCCACGGCAAGCCGGTTAACGGCCTATTCGCATATAGCCCATTTACAGCCTGCTAACCCAGGGCCCGTTTACGGCCTATCCGAAATAGGCCCAGTAGTGTCATCTGGGCCGTCCAATATAATTGTAGCCCATTTTAAGTTCCGGCCCATGTATGGCCCATGGCGTCTTTCGGCCCATATGAGGCCCTTAGTAACCCTCGGCCCCTTAACAGCCCGTGGTAAAACTGGCCCGTAATGAACAGTGTATCACTATAGAACCATTAACGACCCATTATTCCGTTGGGCCATTTCCAGCCCATGTTATCTTTCGGCCTTCTCAGGGCCCATTTATTCTTGGGCTCATTTCCAGCATTCGGTTACTTATGGCCCGTTACTGTCATTTTCTGCTTGTGGGCTAAATTCAGCCCGTGGTTACAGTCGGCCCGTTTGTGGCCCGTTAATATGTTGGGCCGTTTTCATGTCGAAAAAAACCCGTTGGGCTGTTTTCATCGAGTTATCAAATACGGCCTATTAACGGTCTGTTATTGTCCACGAATAGTACGGCCCATGATTGGTGAAATGATGATACGCCCCGTAGCAGGCCCATGGATCTTATGGCCCGTAAAAGGCCCATGGATCGTACGGCCCGTAGAAGGCCCATGGATCTACGGCCCGTATATAGAAGGCCAATGGATCATATGGCCCATAGAAGGCCCATGGATCATACAGCCCGCAGGAGGCCCATGATTACAACAGTCCGTGTGTTGCCACGATTATTTTGGCCTAGTTTCCAAAAATAGGTTATTGTGGCCACTAGAAAAACACAGAAAAAGAACTGCAGTGACTACAAGCAAACAACTAAACAAGACAATAAGGAAATAAATAAGTAAGCAATAACGCTAGCCTATTACCGCTATTACACATATTACATCCACTGGGCATCAAAGTTCGCCACCAGTGCAAATATAGGGAACAAAGTAGCATATTACATACACTGGCCGTCAAAATTGGCCACCCATGCAAATAAATGCGGCAACAAAACAAGAGCGTAACTGAAACAACTTCAGAAGAGCTCAAGAAACGTGGTATCCACCATGCTGGCAATAAGCTTAGCAAGCTTATTAGCTTTGTCCTGTTTGGCGCTAAAATCCTCCAACGCTTGCTGTTGCATGAGAAAGTATGCATCTGAATGCTCCAGGGACTTCCGCAGTATTTCTGCTTCTTGTCATAGCACAACTGATCGATGTCTTTCAGGTTTTAGTTGAGACTCAAGAAATCGAACTGATTCAGACAGTGAGTTTGAATAGCTTGTGCAAGTGGTAGTGGCCACTAACTCGAACACTAAACCAAGACAGGACTTTGGGGTTGTCTCACTGTCATCGAGACAGTCTTCCTTAGCTGTTTTATCAGCTTTGTTGGAGACCAACAAGGATATGTCACTGTCCTGAACCTTATCTGCATTACTTCCTTTACCATTGCTTAATAAGGCACTCTTCCCCAATATTCCGTCAGCATTCTAAAACAAGAAACAAGTAGACACATAACAGGTTTAACATGTACTTGTATATGAAACTCATTTCGATGAACCAGTTCATTAGTAAGGTGGACAGGATTAAACTACCAAGTCGTCTATTGCCAAGTACTAGTACATAATAAAAGCATCAAACAAACATATATCTATGTCCTATGATCACTACATTGTCTTGCCAAATCTATACCACTATATAGTGTGCGAATAACTTTGAATAACAACCATTGGATGAAGCCGATCTAACGGTGGAGACGTGGCAAATCCGAGTGTTATTGACCATTGGATCTTCTCATTACTTCACTGGATTCTTCCACGTGTACTATCTAGAAGATTCTATGGTTGGGCTAAAGCCATATGGACATTTTGCACAAAATTTAAAGCACACTTCTACTTTATTCTAGACTCTTCCATACTCAGACTCTCCTAACTTCTTTTTCTATCGAAACTATCATTCATTTTACTTCGTATTCAAGTCTATGTACCTTCATAAATCATATTTATCTTTACAGATACTGTAGAACATTAGCTTTGAGATAGCCAAAAAAGATACCTAGATAAAACACGCTCAGTATATTTTATGTGATTTTTGTATGTTATACTTCATGCATATGCCTCACAATTTCATTTGCCGGCATAACTAGCCAAAAAGGATACCTAGATAAAACAGGCACAATATATTTTACAGTAACAATATGTCTATCTTTAGTTGTAGTTTGACTATATGAGCTCTCACGTGCTATGCACGTATAACTTACTAGTCAAAATAGAGACACGGTTCAAATCATATCAGTTCAAGACAAAGAAATAGTGAAAGAATACAAAGCGTGGGAAACTACACGGCACAACAAGATTTCAGATGGGTACCACGGGTCTACATGTACAACAACACTATTTGCTCTGTTGTGATGCTAGTAATATGCATGATATGAGAAGTCAACTGTATACACAATTGAAATTGAAATCAACAGAGCTATTGATAAGAGCAAGCCTGTTAAAGAAACATGCATGAACATACTTGCCATGCCATTGGATTTTCGATTGGATCATTCAATTTAAAATTAAGTTTGTATGAGTAAATACAGTGATACAAGAGCAAAGCAGTATGCATGATAGCATTCATAGTTAAAAAAGGCGTGCCTAAGTGAAGCGCATAACTATGCATGATACTAGGCTCTACGCGTTGGCGAAACGCATTGCGCATAACTATGCTTAATCTGTGCATAACTGCGCATAAGCATGCGCTTTCGTCAGTAAAGCGCAAGGCGGTGGCAAAACGGACAATTAACGCCTAACGGTTTTTGGAACTATGATAGCAATGGAATCTTAAATTAGAATAATTGTTCTTCAGGTTTAAGCACTTATTCTACATGAACAGAGTATAGTAATACACAAGAATATAGTACTTTAAAATATAAATTGAGCTCATAGACCTTACCGCATTCTTGGTTCGGGACCAGTACAAAACAAGGTGTTCCCAGTCATCATCCAGTAAATGTGTCTCAGGAGAACGTAAGGGAATTTGATGAGTTTCTTTGCCGGTGAAGTGCGTTTTCTTCAGGTAATTCCGATACTGCCACCAAGCATTCTTGAAGAGAGTAGAGGTATTGGCACAGGTTACCTCATCCTGAATTTCCAAATCGGTCCTTCTCTATAGAGAAAAATGGGAAATTTTGCTGCATTATAACCATCATGGAGGTCGGATGTATGGGACAAAGCAAAGTAATTGCCATGAATAACATTACTTACACATAACTCCTGGACAAACACCTGCAACTGGCATTTTCCTTCATCTTTAGTATACTATTTCCAAGATGGGAAGATACACACATACAATTTAACAACATCAAATGCGATAGATGCTAAACTACGACTAGCTGGTTGTGCTTCCTCCATAGGAATAGGTGTACTAACTGGTGGAGTTGGGGTTCGTCGTGGTAGTACTGGCCCTTTGGGCACTGGAGCTGCCTTACTATCTGCTCTTGTTTGGGAGCTCTGTGGTGGATATGGTGCTGTGTCAACGGGAACTGGGTTACTATCTGCTGGGGTTGGGGTTAGATTGGGTGAAGCTAGTTTTCTGTCCATCGCAGTAGGGGTACAATCTGCGAGAGATTGGGTTATGTGTGGTAGGGCTGGTTCTCATGCATGTACAACCGGGGTGCTATCTCCACCAAGAGGTAGCACTATTTTATTTGAAGACCGTGTTTTTAGTCTGCTAGATGCTGGCATCACCCACTCCAGTTCAAATGGCTGATTAACAGGAAACATAGTTGAATGTACAGACATTATATGAGAGACAGATGCAATAGATAGTGTGGAAAAAAGAGGACATGAAATAGTTGACATGTATATTGTTTAACTAAAACAGATAGCATGACATAATTTCACATATATGATGTCTATCTAAACTGGATAGCATAGCATAACATAATTCAAAGATATGGTGAATAACTAAAACGCCGTGCCAAGTTAGAGCATACACCTCGATGGGGGAATAGGACTGGCCATCTGTCTATGAATCCATCTCCGAGGAGGTATCGGGACCCAACAAGAGATCTGCTTCGACAGGTAGCACTGTCTGCTCTAAAGGCCTTGTTTTCACTCCAGGTTTTTCAATCTCCCACCCAAATGGCCGATTCACAGGAAGAGTAGTTTAATGTACAAACATTGTCGTTCAATGGAAATGTAATGAAGAAAAGGATGGGCAAGATATCATTCAAATATATGATGCCTGGTTAAACAGGATGGCATTGCACATTTCACATATATTATGGCTGGCTAAAAGACATGAGACTGCATAATTCCCATATATGATATAGAAACTAAACAGGTGGCAACAGAACATGTCTAAACTAAGCAGATGACATATATGATGTCAAAAGTAGGCACTGCAAGGCAACATATGCATGATATGACTAACATCATCATGCCAAGGTAGAGCAAACACCTTTGGCGGTAAATAGGAGTGGTCAGCGGCGTCTGAATCCGCCTCAGAACAGATATCTTCCTCTGGATTACAATCTGGAGAGGGGTGGGGAGGGTTTGCCATTGAACCCACCATGGAGCGATGTCTGCTTGACATTGTATTACCGCGCAAGACTCTTCTCTCTTTCTCTACATGTTCAGCATGACTGTATACAATATCTGACATGCATACGAAAAAATATGGTGAGATTATGTAAGGAGAGCATGCAGAAATTTAGAGTGATGGTAACAACCAGTGGATGGATCCAAAAATAATTATAGCAGGCTGATGATTGCTTTAATTTAATAAAAACACAGATGATGATTGCTTTACTATTTGTTTCCCACCCAAGATGAACAACATAGGCATACCCTAGGTGAACCAGATATTAGACAAAGATACTATTCATTGCTTCCTCGATATGTGCCCCACAACTAATTTAGAACTCAAGTTTGAACATTAATTTGGACCTGACTTGGAGTCCAAGAGGAGAACAGGACGATAAAGTAGCAGGTAATTTTAAGCAATGCATAACATAAGTAGAATCAAAAGAGTGCGACCTCTCTTGTGGACCCATGTACTCCTCAGGTTCATCTGCTGAGTCGATGATGGTGATGCCGTTGCGGTGGGTGCCGGCGGTAGGGAAGGAGATCTAAGGTGGCGAAAGACGGTCAGGAGTTGTGATGTTTGGTTTGGTGGATGTTTCTGTCGATGGAGCAGCTCAGGTGAGGTGGACGACGTCGCGGCAGGAGCAGGACAAATCACACAAAGTTCCCTTCGACACCTACCTGTAACTGAGTAATTCTGTAAGGGCTCATTTGGCTTGCATGATTCTAAAAACGCAGGGATAGGAAAAACACCAGAATAGGATAGGAATGCACATGGTAAACAAAGCATTTGTAAACATAGGATTTCTATCAAATTGGGTGTTTGGTTTACAGGAATTGGAAGAGCATGCAAAGAAACATGGCCAAAATAAAGTGAAACCATATGAAAGCGTGTACAGTTAGAATGTTATTCTGCCACTAATGCACTTGGTCTTGTTTTCATGCATAGGATTTTGAAAAGTAGGTCCAGGTGGATGTTTTCCTTCATTCCTTTCAACAAAATGCATGAATAATTGAATAGTAGAGTGCCATTGGAAAATTCCCTATTGCTACGTTTTTCCGTTGAACCAAAATATCCCTAATGGATCGACATGAATGTATAGTAATAAGTGATGCAATAAGTGCACAACCTCTTTGCCGTAGCCGTGTCGACCTCAGCATCATTGCGTTGGTTGCTGAAGCAGTTGAGGCAGAGGTGGCTATTGGAGGTGTGGAGGAAGATCTGAGGAATCTGTAGACGGCGTCCAGGGCACTGCTCTGTTGTGATGGATCGCTCTGTTGCTGGAGCAGCCCTGGTGAGCCGTAAGACGTCAAGGCTGAAGCAACACAAGACAGACATCGTCAATCTCAAGCGGGATTCTAATACCATCTCCAATAGATGATGTAAAATAGATGTAAAATTGACATCACCAAAAACCACCTAACTACAACAGATGAGGTAAAAATTGTTGACTCTGAACTTAACTCTCGAAACTGAAATTTACTGTGGAATCTGAATGTTACTGTCGAAACTAAACGCAATGGTAGTAGAGATGCACTTGACATGTAGTTTAGGGAGGGCATGCCGTTCATCTTCAACCTGCACCCCCCTGAGCCGCCAGCCACCACCGGCCGAACCGCCGGCCCCACCGCCGCCTCGCCGCCCCGAAACAACTCCCCACCGCCGGTCCACTGGCTCCCCGACCAGCCCTATAGCCTCCCCGCCCCACCCTGAACCCTAAGATAGATAGTGGGGTACCTCTCCGGCGAGCCCCCGTCCCCGCTGCGGGTGGTTCTTCCTTAACTCCGGCGAGCTCCCCCACCCCCTGAAAATCGACTGACCCAAAAGTCGATTCAGTCGACTGAAGTGTAGCTAAATCGAAGCAGAGCAGCATCATGAGCGAGGGGGAGAGCAGCAGCAGCAGCGCGAGCAAGAGCCGGAGCAGCAGCAGCTGGGCGAGCGAGCGATCGAGCGAGAGCTGGAGCAGCGGTAGCAGCGCGAGCGAGAGCCGGAGCAGCAGCAGCAAATCCAGCTGGTATGGACGCCGCCGCCGAAGGGGCCTCGCACTAGGGGAGAGCCTCCATGGAGATGTCGCCCGTGGCGCCGACTTCAAGGTAGCCGCTCCATGGGGGTGCGGGATGGAGCACTGTCGGTGCCGGGAGGTCGAGCTAAGGAGAAGGTGCGATGCGATGAGTGTACAACCTCTTTGGTGGTGCCGAGTAGGCCTCGGCTTCGTCCGAGGAGTCGGTGAGGATGCTGGGTTCCGGTGGAGCAGGTTAAGGCGGCGCTGTGGGGATGGAGCAGCCGAGATAGACGAGGCGATCATCGGAGCAGCTCCTTGGAGGTGGAGGACGGGGCGGCTGAACCGGAGGGACGACAAGATGGACGACGAATCCTCATTCGCGGAGGTGGACAAGGGATGTCGAGCTATTGCAGTGGACGACGTCGTCGGGGAAGAGGCTCCGGCTGGGCAGCGGTGAGGTGGCGGATGGAGGAGGGTGGGGTTTCGCGGCTAGAGCAGAGAGGTTATGGCGGCCTGGGATTTCGAATGGCAAAAAGGAGGCGATGGGAGGGGGTGAACCATGACTTAGGGATGCGCTTGTCCAAAATACAGGGTGTGTTACAAAAGTACCCCCCACCGATTTGAACTAGCGGCCCTTTCAGCTCAGGGTTAGAAGGAGGATTTCACTTGTCGGGATTTGGCAGTTGGAGGGAGTTTTCGCGCGCGTTGTAATTTCGGGATAGCAAGGCGTGGGTTGTGAAGGCGCCATTTTTGGGAGCACGATATCTGAATTTTTGGGATATAACAAGGTGCGGGTTGAATTTTAGGGAGCCTAACGTGTAATATTGTACTTGTACATACCAAATCAATTCGCACTTCCCTCAACCAAAAAGAAAACGAAAAAAATAAAACTATTCACAGCACACAAAGAGAGACTGTTGCCCCGTTTTACTATAAAAATGCTATTCAAAGCTACTCCCTCCTTCCATATATATAGGGCCTAATGCGTTTTTCGATGCTAACTTTCACCAAATATTAGAGCAATAATATATGACATGCAACTTACACAAAGCACACCGTTAAATTCATCCATGAAATGTTCTTTCAATGATATAATTTTCACATTGTGCATGTCATGTACTATTAATCTTGTCAATAGTCAAAAGCGGTCTTAAAAAACGCATTACGCCCTATATAGATGGAAGGAGGGAGTATGAATCCATGTTATGTCCAATTAATTTTTTTTGCTTGCTGTATAATGCATGTAACCTACTCGATCATACCAACATTTTAGTGCATTCCAAATGTCTATACTACCGCTGCAATTCGAACTGAATTTGAATTCGTTTCTCTATTTCAATAAGAATCTACAATCATAATTTTTGTCAACTTTTCGTGTATTACCTTAATAACACACCACATGATTACTATACAGATAGATATGAACTGTGTGTACTACATGAACTCGAATTCTATGTTTTGAATACACTTGATGTTGATTCCAAATAATAGTACATTTGATGTACTAACTACATATTCATAATCTAAACCATGTTCCATACGTGTACACCGTGTTTATCACACATAGTATAGTGCCCCGTCCCCTACATTATGACAAGTATTTAGACCTGAGCTGCAAAAGCCACACATTAGCCCAAATTATGATCAATGTTCTATATATTATACGTAGTACTAGCAAGATGCCCATGCGTTCCACACAACATCAACATGATCAAGGGGAGGCCTAATTTGCAAATATGGAGAGGGGTGTGGGTATTTTTTTCAAAATTGCCATAGTTTCCTTCCTATCCGTCAGATATAAATCGGACGGCCTATATTGCAGGATGGCAGGCACACCATCATCAACAACTCCATTTTTTATAAGAGTAGAGATAAAGTATACTATATGTAGTATAACATGTTCATAACCACACCATGTGTATCACCGTGAAGGCAATATGCCCTAGAGGCAATAATAAAGTTATTATTTATTTCCTTATATCATGATAAAACTTTATTATTCATGCTAGAATTGTATTAATCGGAAACATAATACATGTGTGAATACATAGACAAACAGAGTGTCACTAGTATGCCTCTACTTGACTAGCTCGTTAATCAAAGATGGTTATGTTTCCTAACCATTGACAAAGAGTTGTCATTTCATTAACGGGATCACATCATTAGTTGAATGATCTGATTAACATGACCCATTCCATTAGCTTAGCATCCGATCGTTTAGTATGTTGTTATTGCTTTCTTCATGACTTATACATGTTCCTATGACTATGAGATTATGTAACTCCCATGTGCCGGAGGAACACTTTGTGTGCTACCAAACGTCACAACTTAACTGGGTGATTATAAAGGTGCTCTACAGGTGTCTCCAAAGGTACATGTTGGGTTGACGTATTTCGAGATTAGGATTTGTCACTCCGATTGTCGGAGAGGTATCTCTGGGCCCTCTCGGTAATGCACATCACTTAAGCCTTGCAAGCAATGCAACTAATGAGTCAGTTGCGAGATGATGTATTACAGAACGAGTAAAGAGACTTGCCGGTAACGAGATTGAACTAGGTATTGGATACCGACGATCGAATCTCGGGCAAGTAACATACCGATGACAAAGGGAACAACGTATGTTGTTATGCGGTCTGACCGATAAAGATCTTCGTAGAATATGTAGGAGCCAATATGGGCATCCAGGTCCCGCTATTGGTTATTGACCGGAGACATGTCTCGGTCATGTCTACATCGTTCTCGAACCCGTAGGGTCTGCACGCTTAAGGTTTCGATGACAGTTATATTATGAGTTTATACATTTTGATGTACCGAAGGTTGTTCGGAGTCCCGGATGTGATCACGGACATGACGAGGAGTCTCGAAATGGTCGAGACATAAAGATTGATATATTGGACGGCTATATTCGGACACCGGAAGTGTTCCGGGTGATTTCGGAGAAAACCGGAAAGCCGGAGGGTTACCGGACCCCCCCCCCCCCGGGAGAAGTAATGGGCCATATGGGCCTTAGTGGAGAGAGAGAGGGGCAGCCAAAGGTGGGCCGCGCGCCTCCTCCCCCCTGGTCCGAATTGGACTAGGAGAGGGGGGGCGGCGCCCCCCTTTCCCTCTCCCTCCCCACTTCTTTCCCCCTCCTAGTAGGAGTCCTACTCCAACTAGGAGGAGGACTCCTCCTTGGCGCGCCATAGGGGCCGGCCGGCCTCCTCCTCTCTTGAACCTTTATATACGGAGGTAGGGGCACCCCAGAAACACACAAGTTGATCCACGTGATCATATTCTTAGCCATGTGCGGCGCCCCCTGCCACCATAGTCCTCGATAATATTGTAGCGGTGCTTAGGCGAAGCCCTGCGATAGTAGTACATCAAGATCGTCACCACGCCGTCGTGCTGACGGAACTCTTCCCCGACACTTTGCTGGATCAGAGTCCGGGGATCGTCATCGAGCTGAACGTGTGCTAAAACTCGGAGGTGCCGTAGTTTCGGTGCTTGATCGGTCGGGCCGTGAAGACGTACGACTACATCAACCACGTTGTCATAACGCTTCCGCTATCAATCTACAAGGGTACGTAGATCATACTCTCCCCTCTCGTTGCTATGCATCACCATGATCTTGCGTGTGCGTAGGAAAATTTTGAAATTACTACGTTCCCCAACAGTGGCATCCGAGCCTAGGTTTTATGATTTGATGTTATATGCACGAGTAGAACACAAGTGAGTTGTGGGCGATATAAGTCATATTGCCTACCAGCATGTCATACTTTGGTTCGGCGGTATTGTTGGATGAAGCGGCCTGGACCGACATTACGCGTACGCTTACGCGAGACCGGTTCTCTCGACGTGCTTTGCACATAGGTGGCTTGCGGGTGACTTTTTCTCCAACTTTAGTTGAACCGAGTGTGGCTACGCCCGGTCCTTGCGAAGGTTAAAACGGCATCAACTTGACAAACTATCGTTGTGGTTTTGATGCATAGGTAAGATTGGTTCTTGCTTAAGCCCGTAGCAGCCACGTAAAACTTGCAACAAACAAAGTAGAGGACGTCTAACTTGTTTTTGCAGGGCATGTTGTGATGTGATATGGTCAAGACATGATGCTGATTTTATTGTATGAGATGATCATGTTTTGTAACCGGGTTATCGGCAACTGGCAGGAGCCATATGGTTGTCACTTTATTGTATGCAATGCAATCGCGTTGTAATGCTTTACTTTAGCACTAAGCGGTAGCGATAGTCGTGGAAGCATAAAATTGGTGAGACGACAACGATGCTACGATGGAGATCAAGGTGTCGCGCCGGTGACGATGGTGATCATGACGGTGCTTCGGAGATGGAGATCACAGGCACAAGATGATGATGGCCATATCATATCACTTATATTGATTGCATGTGATGTTTATCTTTTATGCATCTTATCTTTCTTTGATTGACGGTAGCATTATAAGATGATCTATCACTAAAATTATCAAGAAGTGTTCTCCCTGAGTATGTACCATTGCGAAAGTTCTTCGTGCTGAGACACCACGTGATGATCGGGTGTAATAGGCTCTACGTTCAAATACAACGGGTGCAAAACAGTTGCACACACAGAATACTCAGGTTATACTTCACGAGCCAAGCATATACAGATATGGCCTCGGAACACGGAGACCGAAAGGTCGAGCGTGAATCATATAGTAGATATGATCAACAGAGTGATGTTCACCAATGAAACTACTCCATCTCACGTGATGATCGGACATTGTTTAGTTGATTTGGATCACGTGATCACTTAGAGGATTAGAGGGATGTCTATCTAAGTGGGAGTTCTTAAGTAATTTGATTAATTGAACTTAAATTTATCATGAACTTAGTACCTGATAATATCTTGCTTATGTATGTTTGATTGTAGATAGATGGCCCATGCTGTTGTTCCGTTGAATTTAATGCGTTCCTTGAGAAAGCAACGTTGAAATATGATGGTAGCAATTACACGGACTGGGTCCGTAACTTGAGGATTATCCTCATTGCTGCACAGAAGAATTACGTCCTGGAAGCACCGCTGGGTGCCAGGCCTGCTGCTGGAGCAACACCAGATGTTATGAACGTCTGGCAGAACAAAGCTGATGACTACTTGATAGTTCAGTGTGCCATGCTTTACAGCTTAGAATCGGGACTTCAACGACGTTTTGAACATCATGGAGCATATGAGATGTTCTAGGAGTTGAAGTTAATATTTCAAGCAAATGCCCGGATTGAGAGATATAAAGTCTCCAATAAGTTCTATAGCTGCAAGATGGAGGAGAACAGTTCTGTCAGTGAGCATATACTCAAAATGTCTGGGTATAATAATCACTTGATTCAGATGGGAGTTAATCTTCCAGATGATTGCGTCATTGACAGAATTCTCCAATCACTGCCACCAAGCTACAAGAGCTTCGTGATGAACTATAATATGCAAGGGATGAATAAGACTATTCCCGAGCTCTTCGCAATGCTGAAAGCTGCGGAGGTAGAAATCAAAAAGGAGCATCAAGTGTTGATGGTCAACAAGACCACTAGTTTCAAGAAAAAGGGCAAAGGGAAGAAGAAGGGGAACTTCAAAAAGAACAACAAGCAAGTTGCTGCTCAAGAGAAGAAACCCAAGTCTGGACCTAAGCCTGAAACTGAGTGCTTTTACTGCAAGCAGACTGGTCACTGGAAACGGAACTGCCCCAAGTATTTGGCGGATAAGAAGGATGGCAAGGTGAACAAAGGTATATGTGATATACATGTTATTGATGTGTACCTTACTAATGCTCGCAGTAGCACCTGGGTATTTGATACTGGTTCTGTTGCTAATATTTGCAACTCGAAACAGGGACTACGGATTAAGCGAAGATTGGCTAAGGACGAGGTGACGATGCGCGTGGGAAACGGTTCCAAAGTCGATGTGATCACAGTCGGCACGCTACCTCTACATCTACCTTCGGGATTAGTATTAGACCTAAATAATTGTTATTTGGTGCCAGCGTTGAGCGTGAACATTATATCTGGATCTTGTTTAATGCGGGACGGTTATTCATTTAAATCAGAGAATAATGGTTGTTCTATTTATATGAGTAATATCTTTTATGGTCATGCACCCTTGAAGAGTGGTCTATTCTTATTGAATCTCGATAGTAGTGATACACATATTCATAATGTTGAAGCCAAAAGATACAGAGTTGATAATGATGGTGCATCTTTTTTGTGGCACTGCCGTTTAGGTCATATCGGTGTAAAGCGCATAAAGAAACTCCATACTGATGGACTTTTGGAACCACTTGATTATGAATCACTTGGTACTTGCGAACCGTGCCTCATGGGCAAGATGACTAAAACACCATTCTCCGGTACTATGGAGAGAGCAACAGATTTGTTGGAAATCATACATACAGATGTATGTGGTCCGATGAATATTGAGGCTCATGGCGGATATCGTTATTTTCTCACCTTCACAGATGACTTAAGCAGATATGGGTATATCTACTTAATGAAACATAAGTCTGAAACATTTGAAAAGTTCAAAGAATTTCAGAGTGAAGTTGAAAATCATCGTAACAAGAAAATAAAGTTTCTACGATCTGATCGTGGAGGAGAATATTTGAGTTACGAGTTTGGTGTACATTTGAAGCAATGCGGAATAGTTTCGCAACTCACGCCACCTAGAACACCACAGCGTAATGGTGTGTCCGAACGTCGTAATCGTACTTTACTAGATATGGTGCGATCTATGATGTATCTTACTGATTTACCGCTATCATTTTGGGGTTATGCTTTAGAGACGGCCGCATTCACATTGAATAGGGCACCATCGAAATCCATTGAGACGACGCCTTATGAACTATGGTTTGGCAAGAAACCAAAGTTGTCGTTTCTGAAAGTTTGGGGCTGCGATGCTTAAGTGAAAAAGCTTCAACCTGATAAGCTCGAACCCAAATCGGAGAAATGTGTCTTCATAGGATATCCAAAGGAAACTATTGGATACACCTTCTATCACAGATCCGAAGGCAATACTTTTGTTGCTAAATTCGGAAACTTTCTGGAGAAGGAGTTTCTCTCGAAAGATGTGAGTGGGAGGAAAGTAGAACTTGATGAGGTAACTATACCTGCTCCCTTATTGGAAAGTAGTACATCACAGAAAACTGTTTCTGCGACACCTACACCAATTAGTGAGGAAGCTAATGATAATGATCATGAAACTTCAGGACAAGATACTACTGAACCTCGTAGATCAACCAGAGTGATAACCGCGCCAGAATGGTACGGTAATCCTGTTCTAGAAATCATGCTGCTAGATCATGATGAACCTACGAACTATTAAGAAGCGATGGTGAGCCCAGATTCCGCAAAATGGCTTGAAGCCATGAAATCTGAGATGGGATCCATGTATGAGAACAAAGTATGGACTTTGGTTGACTTGCCCGATGATCGGCAAGCAATTGAGAATAAATGGATCTTCAAGAAGAAGACTGACGCTGACGGTAATATTACTGTCTACAAAGCTCGACTTGTTGCAAAAGGTTTTCGACAAGTTCAAGTAGTTGACTACGATGAGACCTTCTCACCCGTAGCGATGCTTAAGTCTGTCCAAATCATGTTAGCAATTGCCGCATTTTATGATTATGAAGTTTGGCAGATGGATGTCAAAACTGCATTCCTGAATGGATTTCTGGAAGAAGAGTTGTATATGATGCAACCGGAAGGTTTTGTCGATCCAAAGGGAGCTAACAAAGTGTGCAAGCTCCAGCGATCCATTTATGGACTGGTGCAAGCCTCTCGGAGTTTTTCAATGAAAGAACTCGGTGAAGCTGCTTGCATATTAGGCATAAAGGGATACTTGAATAAGAGTTTTTCAATGAAAGACCTCAGTGAAGCTGCTTACATATTAGGCATAAAGATCTATAGAGATAGATCAAGACGCTTAATTGGACTTTCACAAAGCACATACCTTGACAAGATTTTGAAGAAGTTCAAAATGGATCAAGCAAAGAAAGGGTTCTTGCCTGTGTTACAAGGTCTGAAGTTGAGTCAGACTCAATGCCCGACCACTGCAGAAGATAGAGAGAAAATGAAAGATGTTCCCTATGCTTCAGCCATAGGCTCTATCATGTATGCAATGTGGTGTACCAGACCTGATGTGTGCCTTGCTATAAGTTTAGCAGGGAGGTACCAAAGTAATCCAGGAGTGGATCACTGGACAGCGGTCAAGAACATCCTGAAATACCTGAAAAGGACTAAGGATATGTTTCTCGTATATGGAGGTGACAAAGAGCTCATCGTAAAAGGTTACGTTGATGCAAGCTTTGACACTGATCCGGACGATTCTAAATCGCAAACTAGATACGTGTTTACATTAAACGGTGGAGCTGTCAGTTGGAAAGTAGTGCATCACAGAAAACTGTTTCAGTGACACCTACACCAGTTAGTGAGGAAGCTAATGATGATGATCATGAAACTTCAGAACAAGATACTACTGAACCTCGTAGATCAACCAGAGTAAGATCCGCGGCAGAGTGGTATGGTAATCCTGTTCTGGAAGTCATGCTACTAGATCATGATGTACCTACGAACTATGAAGAAGCGATGGTGAGCCCAGATTCCGCAAAATGGCTTGAAGCCATGAAATCTGAGATGGGATCCATGTATGAGAACAAAGTATGGACTTTGGTTGACTTGCCCGATGATCGGCAAGCAATTGAGAATAAATGGATCTTCAAGAAGAAGACTGACACTGGCGGTAATATTACTGTCTACAAAGCTCGACTTGTCGCAAAAGGTTTTCGGCAAGTTCAAGGGATTGACTACGATGAGACCTTCTCACCCGTAGTGATGCTTAAGTCTGTCCGAATCATGTTAGCAATTGCCGCATTTTATGATTATGAAATTTGGCAGATGGATGTCAAAACTGCATTCCTGAATGGATTTCTGGAAGAAGAGTTGTATATGATGCAACCGGAAGGTTTTGTCGATCCAAAGGGAGCTAACAAACAGAGTGTCACTAGTATGCCTCTACTTGACTAGCTCGTTAAGCAAAGATGGTTATGTTTCCTAACCATAAACAAAGAGTTGTCATTTCATTAACGGGATCACATCATTAGTTGAATGATCTGATTAACATGACCCATTCCATTAGCTTAGCATCCGATCGTTTAGTATGTTGCTATTGCTTTCTTCATGACTTATACATGTTCCTATGACTATGAGATTATGTAACTCCCATGTGCCGGAGGAACACTTTGTGTGCTACCAAACGTCACAACGTAACTGGGTGATTATAAAGGTGCTCTACAGGTGTCTCCAAAGGTACATGTTGGGTTGACGTATTTCGAGATTAGGATTTGTCACTCCGATTGTCGGAGAGGTATCTCTGGGCCCTCTCGGTAATGCACATCACTTAAGCCTTGCAAGCAATGCAACTAATGAGTCAGTTGCGAGATGATGTATTACAGAACGAGTAAAGAGACTTGCCGGTAACGAGATTGAACTAGGTATTGGATACCGACGATCGAATCTCGGGCAAGTAACATACCGATGACAAAGGGAACAACGTATGTTGTTATGCGGTCTGACCGATAAAGATCTTTGTAGAATATGTAGGAGCCAATATGGGCATCCAGGTCCCGCTATTGGTTATTGACCGGAGACATGTCTCGGTCATGTCTACATCGTTCTCGAACACGTAAGGTCCGCACGCTTAAGGTTTCGATGACAGTTATATTATGAATTTATACGTTTTGATGTACCGAAGGTTGTTCGGAGTCCCGGATGTGATCACGGACATGACGAGGAGTCTCGAAATGGTCGAGACATAAAGATTGATATATTGGACGGCTATATTCGGACACCGGAAGTGTTCCGGGTGATTTCGGAGAAAACCGAAAAGCCGGAGGGTTACCGGAACCCCCCGGGAGAAGTAATGGGCCATATGGGCCTTAGTGGAGAGAGAGAGAGAGGGGCAGCCAAAGGTGGGCCGCGCGCCTCCTCCCCCCTGGTCCGAATTGGACTAGGAGAGGGGGGGCGGCGCCCCCTTTCCCGCTCCCTCCCCACTTCTTTCCCCCTCCTAGTAGGAGTCCTACTCCTACTAGGAGGAGGACTCCTCCTTGGGGCGCCATAGGGGCCGGCCGGCCTCCTCCTCTCTTGAACCTTTATATACGGAGGCAGGGGCACCCCAGAAACATACAAATTGATCCACGTGATCATATTCTTAGCCGTGTGCGGCGCCCCCTGCCACCATAGTCCTCGATAATATTGTAGCGGTGCTTAGGCGAAGCCCTGCGACAGTAGTACATCAAGATCGTCACCACGCCGTCGTGCTGACGGAACTCTTCCCCGACACTTTGCTGGATCGGAGTCCGGGGATCATCATCGAGCTGAACGTGTGCTAAAACTCGGAGGTGCCATAGTTTCGGTGCTTGATCGGTCGGGCCGTGAAGACGTACGACTACATCAACCGCGTTGTCATAATGCTTCCGCTATCGATCTACAAGGGTACGTAGATCATACTCTCCCCTCTCGTTGATATGCATCACCATGATCTTGCGTGTGCGTAGGAAAATTTTGAAATTACTACGTTCCCCAACACACCATTATATATATTCACACATGCGTCGGTTTAAAACACAATGATAAATTCTTCAAATATCCGAATTCGCTTTTTATAATGAAGTATGATCTCTATTCGTCTTTTACACCCACACAATCCTATTATCTTTGTAGCTAGCTAGCGCTAACTTTCTCTCGTGCATGCACACGCCCACATCCCTCTCACCCTTCCTCAGCATTCTCTAGCTCCATCGCGCAAATTCGTCTTTTCACTTTAGGTCGTTCACCAACGGTGTATGTAGGCCCCCGCTCCTTCTTTATGGCACACATCGATCGATATGCCTCTGTAGCCAGGTGTGACTAGCACAAAACACAAGCTTACCCTCTTCTCTTATCACTGTCCATGCCTCACTCCCACCACTCTTTTCATCGATCTCGCACTCGCACACTCCTCCCCCTCGATATAGTATGACTCTCGCACCACCTCCTAGATGCATCCCTCTCTCTCTATCCTTCTCCATGTGCCTCATTTGCTTCTAACACACACATGCATGTATACCGATCGATCTCCCAACATATACCTAAGTCGACTTTAACTATTCCCCCCCATCGATCGATGTACCTCACAAGTTATGTCTCTCCTTTCTCTGACAAAGGACGATTGATCTTTCTATGTAGTTATGTCTGCTTACCACAACCATTCGCCCCCCTCATCATTCGTGCATGCCTCCTGACCCGTCTCTCACACGCACGTGCACAGACAGGCGGCCATCCCCTCTCTTATTGATATCCCAGGCGTGCCCTCCGGTTGTCTAGCAAGCCTATCCCACCATTTGTTAGAAGCAACTCCACTACCACCCCCTCCAACACTCTAGCTCTACCTCTCTCCGAACCTTATTCCTCTCCTACACATATGCATGGATGCCGATCAATCTACTAAACCTATACTAATTCTTGACTTCCTAAAAATTCATACATTAATTAGAAATTAGGAGCCATTGATCTGGTGGGGCCGAATTATTACGGTTTAGATCTAACTTTTTTTTGAAGCTTACGGTTTAGATCTAACTATTAACCATCATATTATCCTAGGCAATGAGACTCCGATCCCTGTCTTTACAACATAACATGTTTTCACTTATTTGCTACCCAGGAAAAAAAACTCTAATCACACCTTTCCTCGATCTGATGGCGGCGAGTTCAATCAGCCGTAAATCGGGCCTCCCGAATCCTCCTATGATCGATTCCTGTTCTGCAAGGCAAGACTGATCGTTGGCTTCTCCGTGTGTTTTGATTTTGTCCTAGAAAAAGCCAGATTGAGAAGAACACCATCGATCTATTATCCCATCGGGTGCCACCAACTTTCAATCGACGGCGAATCAGGCCTCCTTGATCATCCTATGATCGACTCCTGTTATGCAAGGCAAGGCAGATCGTTGGCCTCTCCGTGTGTTTTGATTTTTTCCGGGAAAAAGCCAGATTGGGAAGAACACCATCGACCTATTATCCCATCCCCTGCCTCCAACTGGTCCGCAACACTCGACGAACAATTGCAAGGATTGATGGCCATGCAGTTCTTCCAATGATTGGTATTTTTCCTTTAGACATGTCCCCACTGACCCTGCTGTTCCTCCTCTTCTCCAACGATGTTATCCCTAGCCATCATCACCGTCATTCACACGTAATTGCTGAGTATCCTTGCAGTCATGTTGGACGATGTTGTCATAGCGGCAGATTGGATTGAGATTAGAAGAGCGGGCGCAGAATTTCCGGCATGGATGGCCGTAAGGCACACACACGATGCATCAGCAATAATTTTTTATACAGATCTACACTGCAATTCCAGCCGTTGCGAGATGAAGGCTTAGGCCCCAAGGAAGCAATACCACCAGCAGCATGGCGACCTGGACACCTTGGCCATGATGGAAACCTGGGATAGCTTCAGGCACTGTGATGTTTCTTTGGCGTGGGCACAACCCACTTCCGTCCAATTCTATCGGCAATGCGAAATCATGATCATTGTACAGGCATGTGGAGGTATGAATCATCTGATATGCACAATTAATGATACTTATAATGTACAGGAATTTTGATCGTGCAATACCGGCACAACGGCAGGTGTATATCCTTTTTTAATCACAAATGTATTACATATTTTAATCCCAGGCATATACCTATTTTCAATCGCAAGCGCCTATGAATGAACTGAAGCATGTGTCAGTTTCTCTAGGGGGGTTACACGGCAGCATGGAGACAAATACATCCATCTCAGGCCTTCTCCTGATAGTGGCCGGCCTTGCTCTAGATACTGCTAGATCGATCACTGATTAAAATCACTGGCAAGAGGAAATACGACAGGATTTTTGGCAGCCGAAGTTTAGCTAAACTAGCACTATCTCGGGCGATCGCGGTGATATCCCAAGATTTCCATCTGCATGCAGATCGCGGGGCGTTTTTCCATCGGCAATTTCTGTGCGATAGCAGCCAAATCTCCCGCGAATTTAATCAGTGAGATCGATAGAGCCGATCTTGCTTACTATATGTTCTGCCATAATACGGCCATAACAAATGATAGAAAGATTATATTTCTCCATCGTAATGAAAAGCATGTTTCTCACTTGACCAGGTCCACAATGAGCCTTTTTGTCACCATTATGTCTTTTTCTGTCTCTTTATACCAAGCAGCAAGTGCTAACTCTACTGTTGCTTTCATCCTTACAGACCAGATAAATCATTGGTGCTTCGTTTCTCAAGTAAACTAAAGTGTTGTAGTTGGATGATTATCCTAACAAGAGAGCCTATATTTTTCGCGTATATCTATATATAGGTAAGGTTTCGAAGTTCATCGGTTGATTCAGACACTGCTTAGCTCCATGCTGTTAGGATAATTATGGTTTCTGTCAGTCTTACATTCTTAGATCAATTTGAGTTTCTACACCAAATCTGAAAGCTTAAGGTCTAAAGGTGCATTCTGGCCTTATTTGGATCCCTTTTTCCCCTTAAACCACGAATGAGAAACCAAACCATAGGGTCTCCAAATTCAGGGTTCATTTGTACCTACATTCAGATATATTCTGTGGTAATCATAAATTAATCGCAATTAGGTTTTCTGAGCATAGCAGGTTAGATGATCTCACAGCCGTTATGAAACTGTTATTCTCTATTCTATGCCATGTCATTTTTTGTGAAGGTACAGTGCATAAGCTAACAACTCTACACCAACCGATGCTTACTAAATATTTATGCATATACTTGCAGAAGAATTAACTTTTTTCCAATAATCCTTGGGTTTTTCATCTAATATATATATAAATTGTTATTCTATTCAGTAAGTTCTGTTAGAAGTAGTGTCTTCCATGTAATATAAGCATAGCTGTATTTGTGGTTTGAGTATAAATTTCACCTATAGGCCCACTTGCCATTTGTTTCGTTGTTTGGGTTCATATGGAAAATTTAAACTTCTTTAGCACAAATAAACTCAACTGTGTACTGATTCGATTTCATGTCTATTTTTAGGATTTTTTTCATGATCAACGAGATCAGATTTAGGAGTCCTACTATGTGAGGCAAATAGACAATGTCAAAATGATCTCCAAACTAACTGAATTCAAAAGTAGGTTACCACATCGAAGATAGCAAGGTAAAGCAAGAGAAACTAGCAGGTACGTGATGTTAATTTTGCTTTCTATTGTGTTGTTTTGGTTTAGATTAAAGATCCTCAAAACTATGTTTCATTATACGATGCAGGATTCAGCAGCACCACACCAAGACTTGGAGTCGTTCCTGGCCGTAAAACATGGCTAACCTGTTACATGGCGTTCTCTGAATCTGAGTATCCATCCTTTATTGCATTATCACTTCTTTATATGCAGTATCACTTCTCAATATGCTTTTTTTGTAATTGTAATACTTAGCACTGTCGTATCGTACCTATCACAGCTGGGGACTCGGTGTATTTGACGGTAGCATCACATGGCGTTGGGAGGGCAATGCTGAAGCTCACGAGTGATATTCTATCTGTTTTTTTTTTCATCTTATGCTGAACATTTTAGAGCTTTCATGTCCCTATGGTCCTCTCTTCATTAATGTTTTTCCCTTCTGAAAATCAGTCTAAATGTAACTCTACTAATACTGCATCTGTAACTCTTTATACCATCTTTCAGATTTTATATCTTTGTTATCAGATAAATTTAGGTTTCATGGTGTTCCCTCTTCCCATGTTTGCAAGCAGCTAACTTGCTATCTAATTGCTGTAATTAGTCACATGTTGAGATGAATTCTGAACTTTAAAAGAAGGCATGATATCCAGGGTCTGCTATAATAGTAGGATACTGAAATTTATATTATGTTACTGAAAGTATTATCCATGCTTTGTGTTATTTTTATAGTTTCTCTCGGCTTTGTTGTTGGCTGGGGATCATGGTCATAGACTCCATTGTACCATAGGTAATGATTTAGTATCCTGATATTTGCAAGTAGTAGTTACTCAAACATCAACTTATGTTTTTTCTACTCTTTTCCTATGATACATCTATGTACAGTGTGCAGCTGGATATCGAGAACACCATCGAGAAACATGATACTCCAACTAATCAACATAAAACATCTTCTACCTATAATATTTTTCTTATTAGCATGGTGTATTTTAACTTTGCACTTATGACTATGCACACATGCCAGGTTTGGAGATGGTTATATCATATACCCATGAACAAAAGTCAATCACGGATGATCCGAGGAGTACCATATGTAGCCTTTTAATTTCTATAGCATGCACTCCTATGCATTTGATCTGATATTCTGAAAGGTACATCTAACCACTTAGTTATATTTTTTTTTTGCACATTTGAATTCTAGAACATGCAAGAGAAAAAAAGATGTAGAATTATAATGTCATGACATCGTGAATCCTATGGGACTGAACTATATTTTTGTGCAGCACATGAAAGCATGTCATTGTTTGCAGAAGTGTGGAGATTTTACAAATGCTACTGTTTAAGTGTAGTACAAATGAACACCTACGGAAAAAAATCTGTTAATGAAATCAAACAATACATGTACGGCAATTGTTAAGGACTATAAACCTATAAACAAATTGAAAATCAAAAAGGAAGAAAGAAATCCATGCAGGACACATCCAATACATATATGTAACATTTGATTAAAAATTATTTTTACTTACGGTTTTGGCAAAAAATAAGCAATGTGTTGATCTATAGCAGAAATCCATAGATAAAGGTGATGCATGGGTTTGTCTTTGTGTGTAACGCTCAAATAAAAATAGTTTCTAATAAAATTTAAATTTACGTACATCTACATGTACATATTTTTGGAAACTACAAAATGTGTTCCATTCTTCCTTTACGAGCCAATCTCAAAGAAAACATCAAGGTTTTCGCATAGTATCACCGGATTTTGGATAGTGAATTTGAGAAGCTGATAAGATTTGATAAGGAAATTATTTTGCTTATTCTGATATGGGAAATATACTTATATTTCGTATAGTAAGGTACGTTAAATACACAAATGAAGATATTAGTAAATATTGTTATATTTGTGTACTATGTTATCCCTTCATTGACATATGTATAGTGTAAGTATAGAGGTATCAGCCAGTTCTATTATATCTAACATGACAATGCAATATTAGTGGAGCATATTTGGTTAATCATACATATATGTGAGTAATATGAGCAGGAATTTATTTAAAAGAGTAGAACATTTTTGACACATAGTAACAAATACGTATTGCCGAATGTTATTAGCCTCAATGATTAATTACTATTTAAATGTCCGTTTTGAACAAATGTTGTAAACAACAAATGTTAATAGAAGTATAACTTAGGTACATCTATCTAAAACAAAGCTAGGTCGTGCAAACGCACGGGTACGCGACTAGTCTCCCTTAATACATGAGGCAGATCGATCTCCCTTAATACATGAGGTAGGCCTCTCTCCTCCTCCACACATATACCAGCCATTGTACCTCTATAGTTAATTAGGCCTCCCTCCCCCCCCCCCCCCCCCCAAACCACACACCGATAGTCGAGCGTTGTAGGTAGGTATCCATGCCACTGAGACAAACTACACCTGTCCCCTCTCACGTTCCGGTAGGCCAGCCACTCTATATCTTTGACGTGGGTACACACAAATTCGATGGCACTCTTTGTCGATCGCGGTCGCACACACACACACACACACACACACATCATCCCTCTTTTCGACTTTATGGACACCTCAAGCCGATGATACCTCCACTCTCTTCTTGTGGATCGCCCCCTCTATATATATGTTATATTCAGGACTCTATTTCACACACATTGCATATGTTACATTTTTTGATTGACCCCATCCCCAAAAAAAAACTCTCACGAACCCACACACTATATCTCTCTACGTTTGTATCTCTCTCACACAACCCCACGTAGGTGGTGTACGTATACAAGAAGAGAATAGGTGCACCGTGCACGTACTCACGCTTCGTGCCCAGCCACACCCGCGCGGGTACACGGTGGAGCTCATTTCTGTATGAAATGGCAGCCCACATGCTAATTTGAACGCGTGTAGCGGTTGCTTACCTACGGAGGTCGTGTAGCACGCATGCATGAAACAAAGTTCGACTTGATGCGTTGGCGCGTTATTTTTAAATAAAGTTATATCGCTCAATGGCACGTACACAGAATATAAAATGATTTTTATGGAGAAGAAGGTAGTCCACTCCACTATATACAATGGAGCCTGCCTGCCTGGTTTGTCTCTCTTCAGAGTATCTCACACAAGGCCGCGGTGGCATCTCTCTCTCTCATCGTTGGTCACCGATCCGGCCGCATCCCGTCCGCCGGCGGAAAGGGAGGACGTGCATCGTTTCTCCGTTCGACGGCGCCGAGGTAGCACGTCCCGATCTGTGGTACACGCCGTTCTCTCTGACCAAGCTCCGGCGTGGTAGGGCCTACGCCACCTGCTCGCTACCACAGTATGGGCAGATTCCGCCCGTCGCCTCTCACCTAGTTACATCCCGACGACCTCCAGGTATCCCCTCTGGCCGTGCTCCACTGCCCGTCTTCCCACGTCGCTGCATGTGGATCTTCCATAGTTCTTTGCCCAAAACATAGCTCGTCCGGCGTACTTTCCATATTGCAATCTCGTCCTCACACCGTTTTAGACAAACACAACCGTGCTGTTATCTTCCCTTAGGACAAGGAATATGCTTCTTTTTTTCGTCGCATGTGTAATCAACTGTTATTGGCCAGTAATTGTTTCCTTTCTAGATCTTTTTTGCAAATAGGGCTATCCATTTCACCTCATTGCTATTGCGACCTTTTGGTGAACCACACAAATCACTTTTTTTCTTAAGAGTGTTTTGTGCAGTTGTACCAAAATGCCACACGGGCAACGTCTCTATATTTCAGTGCGACTACACAAAGGGAGATTGGTTTTGCTCTATCCTCCTCATCCAACTCCGAGCCTAATCTTCTCCAACAAGTTAGTCCTAAGAGAGACTACAAAGGTGACCGGCTTCTATTTGTGTGTTTATTGTTTCATCAGCAGTCCTCTATTATCATAATCACACTTAATAACTTTGGAACGGGGACGCTCAGCTATATTTTAGTGGAATTGCACAAAATGATCGGAATGTTGCATGCTCCAGACAGCTACTTTTTACCGAACATGCCTTGTTGATTTAGACAGAGCTGGGGGGACGTTGCTGCCAATGAAAGCATGGATCAATTTTAATTTAACACCTTCTCACAACTTTGCCTTCAGTTGTGATGTAAATATTAGCTCTGATTAGCAAGGAGGTTAGTTTTTTATTGTTTCCGAAAGAGCATCAATGGCAAGACACACGAAACAAAAGCTGAAAGCTCACACCATTGTACAATTTCATGTCGCTGGAAAATTATTTGTATAGTACGTCAATTATGTAAACAAATGCTGGAAGCTTAATAGCATTGCCAGAAGCCTCTTCGGCATCCGGGTCCATGTGCCATGCACAAAATTATACTCCTTTGTTCCTAAATATTTGTCTTTTTACAAATTTCAAATGGGCATATTTTAGAGTGTAGATCCACTCATTTTGCTTCGTATGTGTACTCCCTCCGTTCCTAAATATTTGTCTTACTAGAGATTTCAAAAAGTGACTACATACGGAGCAAAATGAGCGAATCTGCACTCTAAAATATGTCTATATACATCCATATGTAGTAGTCCATTTGAATCTCTAAAAAGACAAATATTTGAGTAGTCACTCGTTGAAATCTCTAGAAAAACAAATACTCCGGAGTATATTTAAGAACCGAGGGGGTAGTGCACAGCCGCATGGGAGACTCGGACCGATCGTTGCGCCGCATTAATAATAAGTAATGAGCAGTCAAATCATAAGCCCCACCTTTCCCACTGTAAGTTGGTCGGAAGAAGCAACCATCAATATGCTCTTCTTTGAATCCGCTCATAGTACTCAATGTCACTGTTTATAGAGCGTGCTTCAGAAAAAGAGAAAATCTCTGGGAAGACTAGCGATCGGCCTAAAAAATAGCATTGGTAGTTATAGCACGGCATCTATTACTAGAGGAAATAATGTGTACACACATGCATGCAGTGCTTCCACCCCGGGTACACACATGCATGCACTTACTCCACTCCGTAGTACTACATCGAGAGAAAATTGCGGTTACCACGCCCTAATTAATTGAGCATTAAACCAAACGTGTCTAAAGTCTCTCTTTTGGTGGAAATGCATTGAGAGAAATGCATCATAATAAAGCGCGCCCTGTAAACTATGACGGAGGGAGGAGCAGTATGAAGGTGCAAAACCCAGTACGCGTATGGACAGTCGGTCAACGCACCTCCTCTTGGCATATCACTGACATGTGGAACCGGAGTGCGAGCAAACCAATCTCAATTGATGACAAAATGGCCAACCTGCCGTTCCTTGAGAGAGACGAGGAGCGAGAACACACAGACAGGCTCGCACGGAGGCCAAGATATATTCGAGCATGGTCGATCGATATCATCATTACATGCTGGGCTACCGTTTTCCGCCCTTCTCCGGAATAAATGTGTACTTTATCAGAGATTAAAAAAATAAGAGTACAGAGGTTCCACCATGCGGTTCTAGTTGTAGTACTACTCGTACTACTAAACCTTGTGCTTGGCTCTTCGCCTCTTCGTGAAGTAGAACAATGATGGTACTCTGGATGTTCGGTACTACAGTGTATGCCTCTGGCAATCTAAGACCGAATGAACTGATGCATGTCCACCGCCTGGGCGAGGGTACGTTGCATTAGTCAAAAGGCGTAAGTGAGCTTCACCATGTCCTGCAAGCTACTCCTCGTTCTGTGAGTTGACGGGACACACCAACAAGTAGTGCTAGGCCATACTCCCTCCTTTCCGGTTAATAAAGCTTAATCTTTTTTGCGGGTAAATGAGAGAGCTTTATTCATATTTAAGCATTCTTAGGACGATCAGCCAAGACACTGGTCACTAGGAAGCGAGGTACCCTGCAAAAAAACAAGTAGGAAGCGAGGTGTTTCATCAAGCCATATCTCGGCCACATTCAAAGTGAAGCAAGCACGGTTCGCACAAAGATGCACCGCAAGGTTTGCTGACCTGTTTACATGCTGAATAACAAAGAAGAGGAAATATTACCGAGCGCTCCTATTTGTAACAGGATATGAGCCAGAATTAAGCGAGAATTATGGCGAGTGTTCCATGCAATCAACTTCCATTATCACATGCGAGAATTATTGCTTTATCACATTTCAAAAATATAATAAGAGTGCAGAAGCTCCTCCATCCGGTTCCTAGTACTAGTATAGTACATACCTCTATAGACTATAGTAGTAGTACCAGTACTAGTAAACTTTGCGCTTGGCTGTTCGCCTCTCCGGGAAGTGCAACAATAATATTACTAGTATAGTGTATGCTTCTGGCAATCTGACACCGAATTAACTGTTGCACGTCCACCGCCTGAGCGAAGGAGAGCTTGCATTATTCAACAATTTCTCCTTGTCCCGCGAGCCACCGCGCGCAAGCTTCTCCCGCCATGCAAGGTTCTCCTCGTTCGGCAAGTTGACGGGACACATCAAAGTAATGCTAGTCCATACTGCCTCCTCTCCGGTTAATATGGCTTGATTTCAAATGAGATAAATACACTGTCTTTCACTGTATATTTGTAAAAATACGGTCAGTGGACTTCATAATACGCTCATTGCGCTCAATATATACATTTTCCGGTGTTTATACGGTCACTAGCTCACCCTGGCTGAGTATGTGTGTGTATGCATGTGTAGGTTGAGCACTTGAGCGTGACCGTATGTGTTCCGTCGTGTGCTTGGACATGTATGCATTAGGGCATCGCGCGCGTTTTTGCGTCCGTGTGTACGTGTGACTGTTGCATACACGTAGGGGGAGTACGTGTAGGGGCCACTAAAGGAGCAGTCAAATCACACAGTAAGTTAGTCAGAAGAAGCAACCATCATTTCACTCTTCAATGACACATACACAATATAAAATGGTAGATATGGAGAGAAAAAGAAAACCAATATATATACACTAGCAGGAGCCTAAGCTACAAGCCTGCTTGCTTGGGTTGCTTTCTTCACAAGCATAGAACGGCGGTGGCCACACCACTGGTCACATATCCGGCCTGATCCCGCAGCTGGGGGAAGGGAACAATGTTCTGCATAGACGCGGTCGACATCGGCGAGGGAGAAAATCCACAGTCGGTGCATCCCAATCGGGGGCCACCGTGGTATGGGCCGATGCTGCGTCCCAACCACCCTTCTAGCTACATCCCGACGTCCCAGGTAGTCCATCTTCCTTTTGGAGCTGGCTTGCTCCACTGTCATAGCTCCCCACGTAGCTCCATCCCCATGTCGATCTTTCTCTACTTCTACCGGCTTCTACTTGTGATGAGTTTATGTCTCATGTACTAGTGCCAATACTATTATTCTAATCACACTTCTTCAATATCTTTGCCATCAGGGATGCTCAGCTCGATTTTAGTGGAACTACACAAAAGCATCATATGATCTGAGGGTGCCAGTCGTCTTTCCTTTGATAGGTTCTACCCGGCCAGGAAAATAAGTCATGTTTAGGGTTTAGGGTTTTTGTCGTAGTGACCCCATCAGTAGTTTATCTTTCGTACACGCTCTCACAACTTTTGTCTTTAGTTGTGAAGTAAATATTGGCTATGATCTGTGAATCATTGAGATGCATCAGCATGCGTGTTAGTTTTCCTTTGCATTTGATGGAATGTTGTAATGGGGCAACCTTGGAGTAGGAATGAAAATGGAGTGGAAAGTTTCCGTTTTTCTGGAGAAAAAATGGAAACGGAGAGAAACCAATGTTTCGTTTCGTTGGATCGCGCCATCGAGCAAAACCAACGTTTAACTCACGTATGTCGCGTTCGTGTCTCACCCTCCTCCACGGCTGGACCCCACACGGTCGCTCGGCATGCCACTCACTGCAACCGAGTATACGATAACTTTCCCGCCTGCTTGTCGATGGATCGCGCCATGGATTACTTGTACTACTGGAAGAGATTGACGAGTTGGGGGGGGGGGAGGGACAGCTAGCTGTAGCACGGACTCCCAAGTACTTTTTACATGCATGTTGTGGCCGGCTATTGCGACCTTTGAACACGGAGCAGTCACATGCACCAAGAAGCGGCGCAGGCGACACTCTCTCGGCCGGCACGCCGCTTCAATGCCGGTGCTAGTGAGAGGCCGCGTCCGCTCCGGCCGGGCATGAATGCGGCACTGACCGTTTCAGGCGGGAAGCACGCGCGGGTGATGAAGAGAGTTCGGGTTGGTCAGGAGCAGCCGTGGCAGCGGTCCGGACGCCCGCAAACAAGAGATGTTGTACGTTAATATTGCCGCGTATATAATTAACAACGTAAATAATGTGCCAGTTGGACAAATATGATTGGAGATGGAGATGGAAATGGAATTTTACGTAAACACGGATATGCATGTCTATGTCTATGTGTGTGTGCGCGACGACTCTCGCGACCTGGAAGCGGGGGCGTGTTTTTGATCAAGTTTTCTTTCTTGATACGTTAAAAAATTGTCCGCCAGTTTTTGCTTCTTTTTTCTAGGAACACGCATATTCTATTTAAAACCACTGCTATGGAGAGATTGTTTTACTCCATTGTAGCCTCTTGTTTGATAGAGTTTCTCGCGTCTCGCTCTCTCACCCTCTCCATATCAAAACAAGATGACAGTGTCCACACTATCTCTCTCCTCACCGGTGGCCACAGATCCGGCCGAATCCCGTCCGCTGTGGGAGGTTAGGAGGTGCAGCGTTGACGTTGTCGCCGTTGGCGATGGAGGAAGCCGATGCGCACCGTCCTCTCGGAGCCGGCGCTGGCGCGGATGAAGGTCCTCCGCGCCCTTGTTCGCTGCCGTCATGTGGGCAGATCTTGCCCGCCCGCCTAAGCGACATCTTGCCCACCTGAGGTATAACTTCTTGTACTGGTCCAGCTCCCTAGGTCGCTGCATGCGGGTTTTCTTCTATGCGACTACTCCCCAGCTCCCCATGTATAGTAGCTAGGGTTCGTCGGCTGGTCCAACATCACCTACTATTATAGAGGAAATGCCACTCGAAAAGTTGTCCCGATTTATGCCTTGGTGGAGGTATACATGTTGTTTCGACAAAAAGTACATGGTGGTTGTGCGGTCAATGTCCATATGCTCCTATTGCTGCTGCTAATCTAATACTATCATTGGTTAAATGAAGAAATGCATTTTTTTTCTCGGGTATCCTGGTTTATTTCCCATCAAGATAATCATGATGCTTCTGTTTATTGGTGTACTTTTCATAATTCTTGTTGACAATTGAGATGTCGTTGTTAGTCTTGTAAAACAAAGTAACAACACTATATCCCTTTTTTATATTTTTGGAAACAGTGATGCATATCTCCATACCCGGGCATGTCTTCCTCAATTTTAGTGGAACTGCACAAAATTGGATGGCCATTGTTGTTCCGCCTCACTGTCCTCTGCCACGTGGTTCTTCCTTCCTCGAGCTTGACTACTGAGAAGAAACAGACCACGGTGAGGATTTGTCGAACTTCATAGGTGCCTCACCCAAACTTGATGCCAAATGGATGATGCATCACCACGATGACCTATCGATGGTCATGGTTGCGCCTCATGGTTGCGTCGGCTGGTGAAGCTGATTGATTTTCAATGAAAAACAAGTTGTCTTCCATAAGTGCTCTTTGCTTGTTACCCACAAAGATGATATCCTTCGTTAGTTCACCTTGGTTGCGTTGGAGACGCAGTCGTCTTTCACGTTGGTGCAATTTTATCACACAATTGGCTATGAACCAAATGTTTCCTCGAAGAAGGATCGACGTTGTTACTAAGAGCATAAGTTTTGTATTGATTTCTAAGCCTTCTCACAACTTTGTCTCCAGCTCCCCTATATATTTATTTGTCCAGCTATTAACTTTGATTAAAAAAATGGTGTGGACTAAAAACCCGGATGGACGTAGTAGCCCTCCAATTTTATTTATTCCGCATATTAGATTTGACTAAAGTCAAACTTTGTAAAGTTTGACCAAGTTTAGGCCAAACACAACAAACCATAATTATTAGAGAGGGAAGACTGTACATACTCTCAAACCTTTCCGATAATTGAAATTAAAATTCTTTATTTGTACACACTCTCACACATTTCCGATAATTTGGCACATGTGTGGTTGTTCACTTAAGGGAGGGTAGTGTACCCCACATGAAGGACATGAAGTGCGACCAGGACGCGTGGATCGTTATTTCATCGGAAGTGCTCCCTCTATTCCTAAATATTTGTCTTTCAAGTGGTTTGTAATGGACTACCACATACGGATGTATATAGACATTTTTTACAGTGTAGATTCACTCATTTTGCTCCATATGTAGTCATTTGTTGAAATCTCTAGAAAGACAAATATTTCGGAATAGAGGGAGTAGTAGTTTTCTTCACTGGTACGTTAAATAAAGAGTTTCGTTTCGTACTTACACAATTTAAAACGATTGTTATGGAGAGAATAAGAAAACCACTCCACTATATATTAGTCGTATACACGAGTACTATATGGACGCAGCTTCATTGACTTTAGTGGACCTGCCTTTGGGTTTATGACAGTTGGGCCCAAAATGTGGCTGGCCCACCTGTCATACAGCCAAAAGCAGGTGCAGTTAAGGCACCGGAGCTCAGTCCGTACTATAGTATATATATAAGCTGGAGCCTCAGCGCTTGTTCGCAAGCGTTTGCACTCTCCACACTCTCGCTGCACTACATATATATACACGCTGGAGGCTCAGGATTCCTTTGCTAGGGTTTGCTATATTCACTGTCTCTCACCCTCTTCACCAGATCTAAACAAGACTGCGTTGTGGCCTCTCTCTCTCTCACCCCCCTCACAACTGGCGAAGGAGGCGTCCGGATCCCATCGAACCGGGAAGGGGAGGAGGTGCAATGTTCACTCTATCGCCTTCGGCGAGGGAGGCAATCCATTGCCGGCTGCGCTTTTCTCTTTCACCCAGTGCCTGTCCGGGAGGGCCACCGACCCCTTCTTCCTCGCTGCCGTACGTAGTGTGGGAAGATCCTACCTCCCGCCGCACGCCTTGCCACATCTCGATGACCCTAAGGTATAAGTTTTTTTGAAACCGTCATTGGTCTAGCTGCATGCTGATCTTTTTTTATTCTGTAGTCGAATCTAGGTCTTGGTTCAAAGAGGAAAGAAGGGTGCGGTGGGGTGGAGCATGAATCTAGGACGTGGTTCAATGAGGAAAGGAGGGAGGGAAAGTAGTATAGACTTGCTATCCAACCGCTTTGTTGGTCGAAAAGGGAAAAGGGGGTAACCCAGTACACACATCTATAAGGAACCGAACTCTTTGTTGAAAAGGGAAAGAAACTGGGGGGTCGAGTAGTTTGTGCAGGACTAGATTTGCTGCCCTCACATCGGAAAAAGTTTCAAAGAGAACAAATATGGGACCAATGCAGATATGCTGCTTGGCTACATACTCTGCATCATCCATTTATACGTGTGGACGCACATGGTGCTGGCATGTCCCATGTCCCATCCACATGATCGTGCGGTGTGTTTTGAGATGTTGTGCTACTTGTATTGGTACTGTTTTAAATAAATGTTGAATTGAAGCTATTGTATTTTAAGCAATGCCACTCTCAGAATTAACTACTGAACTATTTTAAGATAATTTCTCTGTTAATATGAATCAATGCAACCGTTTTAGAAATGCTACTGTCGTATACTTTTTTTCCATCAAGATAAGGTAGATGCTTCTTTTTGTGGCCGCATGTTTCATCCTCCTTTATTGGTAGTAATTGTTTCCTTTTTGCCTTTGTTAAATCAAAGATATCTATTCAACTTGTTGCTAATAGAAAACTAAAATATCACACCAACGACTTTACTTGATTTCAGAGTAACTGCACAAAACGAGATTAGATTTCCTATTCGTGTTGGTAGATTCGTACGTGATCTTGTGTGTGTCATGGCAAGTTGGTACTTGCCTTCATCCACATGATCGTGCAATGTGTTTTGAGATGTTGTGCTACTTGTATTGGTACTGTTTTAAATAAATGTTGAATTTAAGCTATTGTATTGCTGTCTTTTCCCATTAATTAGTGAACAAAAATGGGACCAACCCAGACATTATGCTTGTTGCTTTGTTACAACAAACTCTGCATCACCCCCTTTATAAGTAGATGGAAGCACATGTTGTTATTGCGTCCACTCTCCCCTGGAACTGTTTATGCTTTTTGTTAATCTAATGCCGCTGGTAAAATTAAGCAATGCCACTCTCAGAATTAACTACTGAATCTTATTTCAAAACTGCAACACTTGTTAGGGATTGGCGGGATTACCATTTTTGTGGCCGCATGTTTCATCCTCCTTTATTGGCCCATAATTGATTCCTTTTTTGCCTCTGTTAAAACAGGGATATCTATTCAACTTGGTGCTATTGTGACATTTTGCTTCGCTTAATTTTGGTGGAACTACACAAAATGAGACATGATTTCCATATATGTGTTGAGATCTCTCTGAGGTCTTCCTCACGAGTGGTTTCAAATCTTGGTCTTGAAAGGTCAGTACCGACTTTCCTCAGAATTAACTACTGAATCTTAGTTCAAAACTGCAACACTTGTTCGGGATCGGTGGGAGTACCATTTCTGTTAGGGATCGGCCGGAGTACATGTTTAAGAAATGTATTGTTCAGATAATGTCTTTGTTACTATATATCAGTTACAGTGTTTTACAAATGGTACTATCTTGCTTTGTAGTTCTTTCTACATGTTTAACCAAGGTATTGTTAAGATAATGTCTCTGTTAAAATGAATCAGTCGCATTGCTCCGCGATACCCGCGCATGCAGTTAGGCGATTTGGAGGCGATCGCCTCGCCGCCGCCACCGCCGGCCGCCGCGCCCGCTGTGTGTGGCCTTCCTTCCGCAGCCAAGCCCAGGCTGGTCATCGGAATAGCAGCGGCCATGTCTGCAAACCGGTCGCTTGGCCCCCAGGTGCCTAGCGTCCCAGCCGCCTTCGAGTCAAGATCGGGTTGCCCTAACCCCCATCGCAAGGAAACTCACCTAAACGACTCCATAAAATCGTCTAGGGCTTCGGTGGGTCTACCAAAACGAGAATGCAAGCCGCCAGATCGAAGTCCTGAGATCTCCACTCCATCGCCGCCCGCTAATATGTCGCCGCTGTCGCACAAGTCGGGAAAGAAGCCGCTAGCGGCCATGGCGAACTCGGAGGAAGGTGGGGGTGCATACGGGGCTCCCTCTATGGATGCTGCTCGCCCGAAGCCTACCTCCGAGGGATCCGAGGCTGCTGCGCGGATCAACCCACGGTTGCAGACGCTGACTATATGGAACCAGTTGAAGACGACGGGGTCGGCGGGCACGGCGAGGTCGGCGCCGCCGGCTCGCGAGCGCAACAGCCGGGATGAGGAAGGCCCAGAGGCTTTTAGAGAAGGAGAGGATCCCGAGGAGGATGCCGAGATCGCGGAGGTCGACTGTCAGGACCCCGATTCCAAGTCACATCGACCCAGCTGGTAACACCTCATGTCACTTTGTGGCCTCACGCACGGTAATCCCACGGGTGTCGCCTTACCATGGCTCGGGACCGTTTGTGCCTTTTGGCTCACGTATATGATAGTGTCTCTAGCATCCATATAACAGAGAACCCGGGCCGACATGGCAGTCGTGAACCCAAAGCGGCACTAACCCATGGAGACTGGCATACATGAATCAACTTCGAGCGTGTCGGTCAGCAGCGTGTGAATCCAGGCTGAAGCACTGGGCTAACAGGACTCCGGTAACCCGGGCTGTAGCAGGCTAGGCAGGACTCCGGATGTTACCGTGTGACATTTCCCCGAAGGGACAGACACAGGAATGAAGTGAAACACATGCCGACCAGTCAAGTGTCCAGAGCAGTAGTGCTGGGCTAGCAGGACTCTGATGAACCGGGCTATAGCGGACTACTATCGCTCAGGAAGCACTAGACTACATTTCCCCATATGAGAGGCTGCCAAGGATAAACAACTAGATTGTCGGATCCCACTCATACCAAGCATTTCAATCATACACACAATATGCCCGATATGAGTACATACACCATGGCATCACAACAAAACTCTACAACTCAAGTACTTTATTTAAAGGCTCCGGAGAGCCATACAACGTATTTATACAGGTAGGGATCACACGACCCAACACACAAGTCATACAATCATACAAGCACAAGCGGAAGCAACTTAGTCTGAGTACAGACTTTAAAAAGGAAGAAGGCTTGACGAAGCCTTTCTATCTACATTGGCCCTTCACAAGTCTTGGACCACCACCTGGGTGCTAGTCACTCGTCAACGTCGAGATCTACATAGAACCCATCGGAGGGGGCGGTGTTGTCGTCTGAAAACATTAATTAAAGCGACATGAGTACGGAGGTACTCAGCAAGTCTTACAACAGAACCTATTATACATGCACATTCTCAAGAAGGTAGTGGAGTTATTGCAGCAAGCCAGCTTTGACTCATGGCTAAGCTATCCTACGATAGACACGACTTGTAAAGCGTTTGTCGCACACGAGTCCACTAATCACCAACACAATACTCCACCATGGATCCTCTCTCGTCAACCTACGAGAGGGCCATCCGCGGTACTCACACTTATCTTGAGGATTTTAGTAGTAACCATTTACTTGTCTATGAACTGCATAGGTGACCAAGTAGTACTTTACCGCGGACGCGGCTATTCGAATAGTTTTATACCCTGCAGGGGTGTACTTCTTCACACACGCTCTCACCACTTATCGCCGCTACACGACATGTACTCGGCAACCTTCAAGCGGAAGCCCAGCGAGGGTGTCGGCCATGACCTGAATAAACACACGAGTCCCTAGTCCAGGTTTATCGCCTATTTGGGTTCCATCCGCAGGGAGTCCGGCCGAGGTTTCCACTAATGGCCCCGAACGATGTGTGCAGGGTTCTAGAGACACCAAACGGGCGACTCGGTACACCGGGCCATGTGCCTACCGCAACACAGCCCACCCCTAAGGTCAGCGTTGCGTGCGGCCCCCGGCATGCTACAAACACCAAAAACTACTTTGCAACTCCCGGACAGAGGACAAGAGTGGTTAATAAGCCGAGAGGGTCCATTGGTTTCAGGCCCAATGTGTGGTAGTAGCTGAATCTTAAATCACACACACAGATCTCAGTTCTTAGGGACGGCCTCAATGAAACAACCCACCATGTACTCCTACATGGCATCTCATCGATTCCTTTACCAAATCACATTCAACACTTCACTCTCATTACCGACACAACCTTTCACTCTAGTTCATCATCCCGATGAGCCAGACCTGACACAACTCTAGGCATAGCAAGCATAGCATGGTAGGAAACACAAATATGGCTCAATCAACTCCTACACATGCTAGTGGGTTTCATCTAGTTACCGTGGCAATGACAGGTCATGCAAAGGAAGTGGGTTCAACTACCGCAACACACAGCAGTTTGAATCGCGTTGTCTTAATGAAGTAAACAAGAGCAGAAGCGAGAACATGGGTTTGTATCAGAATGATCAATGGGTTGCTTGCCTGATGTAGTGGTAGTAGGGTACCGCCCTTCAGACGGATATTCGAGGTTATCCATGGAGGCAGAACCTACCACGAAAGACACACCGAACATAATCAACACATGGCAATATGCAACAATATGATGCATGCTATGACATGGCAGTATGAATGTGTATTGACCTAATGCAAGCTAAAATAGAAAGGAATGAACCCATTTGAGTCAAAGGTTCAAATGCTAGTTCATTTCACACAGCCACAATAGTGCATTATCTTATTTTGCTTAAACAGCAAGGTGAACTCGTTTTGTCATGCATGAAACCATTACCAATGGATAGATTGGATTTTTCTGATCAAAATTCATATATAAATCTTTTCATTCTGAGTTATAGATTATTTTCTATGAATTTTTGAAGTTTGCAACAATTTTTGGAATTTTCAATATAAACATAAATCCAGAAATTAGTTCTTGCATCAGCAGTGCGTCAGGGTGACGTCAGTGGTCAAAGGGGACGTCCAGGTCAACCTGACCAGTGGGTCCCGCGTGTCAGTAGTTATTTAAACTAACTAAATTTAGTTAGTTCTAATCTGAGTTAATTAGCAGAGCGGGCCCCACTTGTCATAGACTCAGGGGGTGTCAACCTGGGCCCACCCAGTCAAGGTTAATGGGTCAAACCCGCCGGCGCTTAGCCGCCGGCGAGGCCAGACGCGGCGGTGGAATTGCATTAACGCGTTCTGGCGACCAAATGAGCGGCGGAGGGCATCTACGCGTAGCTGGGAGCAAGCCGCAGCGTTTGGTGGCAGTGGTGGAGCTCGGGTGGCCGAGAACGTTGCCAGCGATGACCTAGGTGGCCGCCGGAGTCGGGTGAGGATGAGCCCGAGGCTACGGGGCACGGCGAGGCACGGGAAGTGGTGCGTTGGACTCGTGGGGGTGCGGTAGAGTTAGTAGACAAGGTGGTGAGGCCTGTGGGTGGCCGAAGTCATGTCAGCGACGACCTCCGCGGTGGCGCGTGCTGGTGAGCTTCATGTAGTCGATGTAGGACTCGAGAGCGAGAACGGGAGGGATGGAGAGGTAGCTGGGCTCATGGTGAACACGAAGGTGCAGACGACGCGGTCGAGGACGAGCTGGTGCGGCGGAGACGACGAAGGGGATCTGCGGCGGTGTTCGGTGAAGATGAGCTCGAAGAAGATGAAGCAGGGCTCGCAAGCGCTCGGGGCTCGGGCTTCTCGATGGAGACGACGACGACGGAGCTGTTGGACACGGTGGCTCGGTACGGGGACGACGGTGGACGCGGTTTCACGATGGCGTGGGCGCAGCAGCGTCGGCCATGGCGGAGGGAGAGTGAGAGAGAGAGGTAGGGGAGAATGCGATATGTCCACGGGGTCGGGGCGGCGGTGTGGAGCATGCCAGGTGTCCAGGGGCGCGGGCGGCAAGCAGCTGACGACGTGGCAAGCTCGTGCTCGCCGGCGTCACCTCTATGCCTGCCTGGCGAGGACGAAGCAGCTGGCTGGCGTGGGCCAACACAGTGCTGGGCCAGCTAGGTGGGCTACCAGGTGGGCTGCGGCGAGGTAAGTTCCCTCCTTATCTTTTATTTCTGTTTTTCTATTTTTCTGTAAGTTTGTGGCTTTATTAAAAATAGTTAGGCACTTCTAAAAATCCTGAGAATAACCAGAGGCTCTGTTTAGAATATCTCCAACAGCCCACACTTATTTCTAGAATTATTTGAGCATTCAAAATATTTACTAGCATTTAAATGCCCAAATGGAATTTACATATGATTTAATTCTACGACCTTCTGTTGACCTAGAAAATTGTGCACCAATTTTGCCAGAGGTTCTAACCCAAGACAAAAAGGGTGAACTTTTTAGAAGGGCATTTCAGGTTCATTGAAAATATTTTTAGTAAACCTTAGTTGATTTCAGGGGGTGCCGGGGGTTCTGTCTTCCCCAATTCAAGTTTCTGATGAAAGGTAGACATGATGCAACACTCTAATGCATGGACTAGCTAGGATGTGACAACTCACCCCCACTCAAAAGAATGTCGTCCCGAGATTTAGGATCCGTCAGGAAGAAGGTGGGGTACTCAAGTCGAAGACGATCCTCCCTTTCCCAAGTAGCTTCTTGCTCGGAATGGTGTGACCATTGAACCTTGAGAAACTTGATATTCTGGCGTCGAGTGGTACACTCGGCTTGATCAAGGATACAGATGGGATATTCTCGATATGTGAGATTATCTTGGAGATCAAGCGTTTCGTGATCCACTCCACGGATAGGATCTGAGAAGCAACGCCTGAGTTGATAAACGTGGAAGACATCATGAACTCTGGAAAGATGCGGAGGTAGTTCCAACTGGTAGGCAACTTCCCCCCGTTTGGCAAGAATGCGAAAGGGTCCAATGTAACGAGGAGCCAATTTTCCCTTGATACCGAATCGATGGGTTCCCTTCACAGGAGTAACCCGAAGGTAAGCCTTCACGCCAACTTCATAAGTCATGGGATTATGTTTCTGGTCATATTGGCTCTTTTGACGAGATTGGGCTATTTTCAATTTCTCACGAATAATGTGAACTTGCTCTTCCGGGCCAAAGAGTTGTCTTTCCCCGGTTTCTGACCAGTTAAGAGGCGTTCGACATTTTCGTCCATAGAGAACTTCGAAAGGAGCTTTGCCCAAGCTAGCTTGAAAACTGTTGTTATAAGCGAACTCGGCGAATGGAAGGCAGTTCTCCCAATTCATACCGAAAGAGATGACAGAAGCTCGAAGCATATCCTCCAAAATTTGATTGACTCATTCTACTTGACCACTTGATTGAGGATGGAAGGCGGTGCTAAAGGAGAGACGAGTTCCCATAGCATTTTGGAAACTTTCCCAAAATCAAGAGGTGAAGAGACTTCCACGGTCTGAGTTAGTCTCCAATGGAACACCATGAAGAGACACTATTCGGGAGATGTACAAGTCAGCTAGCTGGCTAGCAGTTATACTCTCACAGATGGGTAGGAAATGGGCTACTTTGGAACAACGATCGACAACGACGAAGATAGCATTATTCACTCTCTTGGTCCTGGGAAACCCGGTAATGAAATCCATACCGATTTTATCCCATTTCCATTCAGGAATAGCCAAAGGTTGAAGGTTGCCAGTAGGCCATTGATGCTCTGCTTTAACACGACGATAGACATCGCAATTAGCAATGTATTGAGCGATTTCTCTCTTCATCCTAGTCCACCAAAACCTCTGGCGTAGGTCTTGATACATTTTAGTACTACCGGGATGAATGGTGAGAGGGGATTCATGAGCTTCCTTAAGGATCAAGTGCCTCAGGTTGCGTACCTTGGGAACCACTAGACGGTCTCCAAAGAACACGACACCTTGATCATCAATGGAGAAACAATCCGCGACTCCTTTCTTGATGTTTCTCTTGATACGGGAGATTCCCGGATCTACCTTATGTGCCTTGATGATCTGATCCGTAAGGGTAGGTTTCGCCACTAGGGTGGAAAGGAATCCTCGAGGAACAATATGAAGGTTAAGCTTATGAAATTCATCGTGGAGCAGTGGTTGACTTTGTTGTAACATCAGGTTGTTACAATAAGATTTATGACTTAGTGCATCAGCCATGACATTGGCTTTGCCAGGGGTGTAGGTTATTCCTAAGTTGTAATCCGTGATCAACTCGACCCAATGTCTTTGCCTGAGATTCAAATCCGGTTGGGTGAAGATGTATTTCATACTTTGGTGATCGGTGTAAATTTCGCAATGATTACCGAGGAGGTAATGTCGCCAGATTTTGAGTGCATGGACTACAGCTGCAAGCTCTAGATCATGTGTGGGATAGTTATCCTCATGTGGACGCAACTGTCGAGAAGCGTAGGAAATCACATGACGATCTTGCACGAGTATGCAACCTAGTCCTTGTTGCGAGGCGTCGCAATAGATAACAAAGTCCTTAGAAAAATCTGGTGGTACAAGTACGGGAGCAGATATCAGGCGTCTTTTCAGTTCCTGAAAGCTGAACTCGCACTATGGGGTCCAGTTGAACTTTTTATCTTTCTTGAGGAGTTCAGTTAGAGGTTTAGCAACCTTGGAGAAATTCTCGACGAAGCGGCGGCAGTAGCTCACTAAACCAAGGAAACTACGAACTTGCTTGACCGTTTCAGGTGGAGTCCAGTCAAGGACGACTTGAACCCGCTCGGGATTGACAGCAATACCCTTACCAGAGATTACATGGCCTAGATAGGTCACTTCTGGCAACCAAAATTCGCACTTAGAGAATTTGGCATAAAAGCGATGCTCTCAAAGTTTCATCAATACTAGCCTTAGATGTTTGGCACGTTCTTCCTCATTCTTGGAGTAGATGAGTATATCATCGAGGTATACCACAATGAATTTATCCAAATACTCCATGAAGATCGAGTTCATTAGCCGAGAGAAGGTGGATGGAGCATTGGTTAACCCGAAAGACATGACAGTGTACTCGTATTGGCCATAACGAGTAACAAAGGCCGTTTTAGGAATGTCCCCGTTGTTGATTTTGATTTGATGGTAGCACAACCTCAAATCCATTTTGGAAAAGACTGAGGATCCAGCGAGCTGATCATACAGATCGTTGATCCTGAGAAGTGGATACTTGTTCTTGATGGTGACCAAGTTGACAGGTCGGTAATCTACAACCATCCGATCCGTTCCATCCTTCTTCTTGACGAAGAGGATGGGGCAAGCCCATGGAGAAGAACTAGGACGGATGAAACCCTTTTGCAAGGACTCATCGAGTTGTTTCTTAAGCTCGGCTAGTTCCAGGGGTGCCATCTTATAAGGTCTTCTAGAGATTGGGACGGTTCCTGGAACAAGGTCTATCACGAACTCGACATCTCTGTCAGGTGGAACACCTGGCAGTTCCTCTGGAAAGACATCCGAGAAGTCACGGACTACCGGAATATCTTCAAGGTCTGGAAGGGGGTTGGCATTTAAGGAGTAGAGCTGGCGCTTAGACACTCGGGTCAAAACATTGACTGTCTTGCCCGATGGATGGGTGAGTTGAACAGTTTTAGTAGAGCAATCTATCTTAGCATAGTGGGCTGACATCCAGTCCATACCCAAGATGATGTTATGTCCGAGGACTTGAGAGCTATTAGTGATGCAAGGAAGACCAATCTGTCGACAAGAATTTCATTTCCATGACTTATTCTAGAGGTTTGCCATCTAGAACCAGGAGTTTGAATTTCCATGGAGGTGGGCATGTCATAAAATGTGGTGTTGTGCAATCGAGCATAGCTCTCAGATATAAATGAATGAGATGGTCCAGTATCAAAGAGAACAGTTGCCGGATGGCAATTTACAAGGAGCGTACCGAGAACGACGTTGGGGTCCTCATGAGTTTGCTCAGCTGAGACGTAGTTGACATGGCCACGAGCAGTGGTGGCTGGCTTGGTGTAAAGCACCTTTCCTGCTGGCTTGCCACGGCCAACAGACTTTCCGAACTGGTTGGGGTTGTTGTTCTGGGGAAACTCACGGATGTAGTGACCCATCTCCCCACACTTGAAACAAGTTATCACATTGGGGCTGGAGAAGCATTAGCAGCGGGGCCACCATAAGTCTTGGGCGGTACATACTGCTGGTTGGGGCAAGGCGCCTCAAAGGATGGCCTCGGAGTGAACCTGGGTAGCAGAGCTGTGTTTGGAATCCACACCTGGCGCTTCTGAGATCTAGAGCCGGATGAGGATCCAAAGTCACGGGAGTGCTTGCGTGAAGCTTCAAAGTTAGTCTGACCTGTCTCAGCACTGATGGCCTTGTTGACTAACTTCTGAAAGGAGGTGCACTCGTGCAGACAAAGATCACGGCGAAGCTCGGGGCTAAGTCCCTTGCGGAACATTGCCTGCTTCTTGGCATCGGTGGATACCTCTTCAGGAGCATAATGTGCTAGATTTCCAAACTCACGACTGTATGCATCCACAGTCAGTCTACCCTGGGTGAAATTGCAGAACTCTTCCCTCTTACGATCCATGAGACCTTCCGGGATGTCATGCTCAAAGAAAGCCTCACTAAATTCAGCCCAAGTAGTGATTTGGCCGACCGGGCGCATAGCCTCAAAGTTTTCCCACCAAAGGCTAGCAGGGCCTTCGAGGTGATAGGCAGCAAAGGTAACCTTATCAGCTTCGGCTACGTTAGCAGAATGTAGCTTATGGGTGATGCTGCGAAGCCAGCCATCCGCATCAAGAGGCTCGACGGAATGATTGAACTTCAGTGGGTACAACTTGACGAAGTCATTGATTGACACCAAGTCATTCCTCTGTTGGCGTGCAGTATTCTGTCCAATCCGCTCCAGCAAGCGGTTGGTCTCACGCTTGTTTCCTTCTGCCGCCAGCATAACTTCGGCCAGAGAAGGCGGTTGAGGTAGATTTTCATCCCTAGCTGCGCTGGCTTCACCCTGCTCCGGGGCAGCAGGGTTGTTGCGGGTGTTGACCATCCTAGGAAAACAAGACAACGGTTTAGATAAGGATGGCAAAATCCTGGCAAGGAAGTGCGGAATGTAATGGATAACACGGAATGTAGAGATGTTCATCCGTATGACATGGTAATATAGAAACTACCATATATATACCAACGGTCATACACACCATACATAGTTTAGGACAAGCCCAGGCTATAGTACAACTACGATAAAAGACGTTACATCTCATCGGAGGCATTCCAAGATCCTATACATTATTTTCTACACCTCCGGAATTTGATACACACTAAGTCATATTCCACAGGTCATGCAGGACGGTGGAAATACAACTATTACAATACTAGTGATACTACTACTAACTCAGACAGCTCCGTAGTAGTCCTCATAAAAGTCACCACCATAGCCTGGAAGCTCAACGTGATCATCCGGGAATAGACGGTCCTGAGGAGCTTGTGGACCATAGGGGCTAGGATGAGGTCTTGGACCAACAAACGGTGGCCTGCGGGGACCACGGGGTGGGGTGATGCCTCCCACATCACGCCAATCCACCATGTCTGGCAGAGCAGATCACACAGGATACAGATCCCTCATATCCATACATCCAGCTTGCACAGCAGGTGCAAACTGAGCCAAGGTGGCCCAATGATCAGCAGGGTGTTGAAAAGCTCCAGTCTCAAGGCCCGATTCTCTCGGTCCTTATCCTCGAGCTTCTCGGCAGTGGTCCAATTTAGTGAGTCCTCATGTGTGGAGTCAGCATAGATAGCCTGGAGATACCCTTGCGCTCCAGGGAGTGAAGCTGGCATGTAATGGAAGTCGGTGTTCCGAAGCAGGCCAGTCCTGACTCGCATGATGGTCATCATAATACGCAGCATCCTACACAGCCATCTCAATAGTAACCCCGAGTCCATAGGAACAGTGGAAGGGCTCGGTAGATCCAGGATAAGAAGGAAATATCCTGACAGTGCAGAAGTATTGGCTTTGATTAAAGTCTCGGAGTTGCTCTTCGACAGTGTATTCGGGGTACCAACGGTAACTCGTCTCGATCATTACCCGGACTAACATAGCCGTATGACCGGGCACACTGAGGCACCGGGTTAGGCGAACCACTTGGTTTTGAGCATGAGTGGCCATCTGAAAGCACAACCACAATGCAAAGACATTAGAATTTCTAGGGAAAATCGGACAACATAACAGCTGTAATGCTCAGAAACAGATTTGAGACATTCGCGAAAATTTGCATAGACGCTCAACAACATCATATCAAGGTTCTGGTTCAACTGATGACATACTAAAAGTAGTAGAAACGGAACTGAGGATGGTAACCAACAATCCTATAAGTTACTATGGATTAGTAACACGTGAACTTAATAGAGAGAAGAGAGCCTAGTCCTTAACCCACGTAGAATGAGAAGAAAAAGACACACATCAGAGGGCATAAGGTAAAGGAGTAAAAAGAGCCTTACGTTCCCTCCCACAATCAATTCCCCTACATATAACTAAAGCATTTCTAGACTCGACATCGACCAGTTTGGCTTAGCGAACCTATAGGCAGTCCGGCTCTGATGCCAACATTGTCAGGACCCCGATTCCACGTCACATCGACCTAGCTAGTAACACCTCATATCACTTTGTGGCCTCACGCATGGTAATCCCACGGGTGTTTGCGCCTTTTGGCTCACGTATATGATAGTGTCGCTAGCATCCATATGACAGAGAACCCGGGCCGACATGGCTAGTCGTGAACCCAAAGCGTCACTAACCCATGGGGACAGGTGAGGGAGTCCTGGATTAGGGGGTGTCTGGATGGCCGGACTATAACCTTTGGCCAGACTGTTGGACTATGAAGATACAAGATTGAAGACTTCGTCCCGTGTCCGGATGGGACTTTCCTTGGCGTGGAAGGCAAGCTTGGCAATACGGATATGTAGATCTCCTCCCATTGTAACTGACTCTGTGTAACCCTAGCCCTCTTCGGTGTCTATATAAACTGGAGGGTTTTAGTCCATAGGACAGAACAACAATCATACCATAGGCTAGCTTCTAGGGTTTAGCCTCTCTGATCTCGTGGTAGATCCACTCTTGTACTACCCATATCATCAATATTAATCCAGCAGGAGTAGGGTTTTACCTCCATCGAGAGGGCCCGAACCTGGGTAAAAACATTGTGTCCCTTGTCTCCTGTTACCATCCGCCTAGACGCACAGTTCGGGACGCCCTACCCGAGATCCGCCGGTTTTGACACCGACATTGGTGCTTTCATTGAGAGTTCCTCTATGTCGTCATCTTTAGGCCCGATGGATCCTCCGATCATCAACAGCGATGCGGTCCAGGGTGAGACTTTTCTCCCCAGACAGATCTTCATATTCGGTGGCTTTGCACTGCGGGCGAATTCGCTTGGCCATCTGGAGCAGATTGAAAGCTACGCCCCTGGCCATCAGGTCAGATTTGGAAGCTTGAACTACACGGCTGACATCCGCGGAGACTTGATCTTCGACGGATTCGAGCCGCAGCCGGGTGTGCCGCACTGTCACGATGGGCATGACCTAACTCTGCCACCGAACAGTGCCCTGGAGGCCGCACCCGCGTTAGCTCCGACCCTCAGCTCGGAGTCAACTGCGTCGATCGAGGACGGGTGGCTAGACACCACCTCGGGGGCTGCAGTCTCAACGGCGATCGAGCCGAACACCAGCCTTATCCTCTGCGAAGCCCATGACTTCAAGGTGCCGGACTCTTATCCGGACTCCAAACCCTCTGCGCCCTGCCAATCGAACCCGATTGGGCGCCGATCATGGAATTCACCGCCGCGGATATCTTTCAGCACTCGCCCTTCGGCGATATTCTGAATTCACTAAGGTCTCTCTCTTTGTCAGGAGAGTCCTGGCCGGATTATGGCCAACAGGATTGGGATGCGGACGACGAAGAAATTCAATGCCCACCCACCACCCACTTCGTAGCCACTATCGATGATTTAACTGACATGCTAGACTTCGACTCCGAAGACATCGACGGTATGGACGACGATGTAGGAGACGAACATGAACCAGCCCCTATAGGGCACTGGAAAGCCACCTCGTCATATGACATATATATGGTGGATACACCCAAAGAAGGCAATGGCGACGGAACAACGGGGGATGACCCCTCCAAGAAGCAACCCAAGCGCCGGCGTCAGCGGCACCGCTCTAAGTCCCGCCAAAGCAAAAATGGTGATACCGGCACGGGAGATAATAACACCCCGGAGACAACTCCCTCCAGCAAGACTCAGCGCAGGAGGATGGAGAAGCCAGCCCTCTTGAGAGGGCGGCAGACCGAGAGGAAGAGGATGATAACTACATGCCTCGCTCCAAGGACAAGGCAAGCCTCGGTGACGATGAATTTGTCGTGCCTAAGGATCCCGTCGAACAAGAGCGCTTTAAGCGCAGGCTTATGGCCACGGCAAATAGCCTTAAGAAAAAACAGCAACAGCTTTGAGCTGATCAAGATTTGCTAGCCGACAGATGGACTGAAATCCTTGCGGCCGAGGAATATAAACTCGAACGCCCCTCCAAGAGCTACCCAAAGCACAGGTTGCTACCCCGATTAGAGGAGGAAGCACTCAAACCTACATCACCAGCGCATGAGGCGGCTGATCGGCCACCTCGCGCCCGCGATAGAGAGGCCGCTCGGCCCTCCACTCAAGCCGCACCCCGGCGTCGCTCAAAACATACCAAGGCATGGGGAAACACGCCAGACCTGCGCGATATGTTGGAGGACAAGGCAAGGCAAACAAGATCGATCTACAGATCGCGTGGGTGCCCCACGACATGAGACGATAACCGTCATGCCGGATACAGTAAGTCCGGCCGGGCCGAACACAGTAGACAAAGCTCATTTGAGCTACGTCGTGATGTAGCCCAGTACAGAGGGGCCGCACACCCACTATGCTTCACAGATGAAGTAATGGATCATCAAATCCTAGAGGGTTTCAAACCTGTAAACATTGAATCATACGATGGCACAACAAACCCTGCGGTATGGATCGAGGACTATCTCCTTCATATCCACATGGCCCGCAGTGATGATCTACACGCCATCAAATACCTCCCACTCAAGCTTAAAGGACCAGCTTGGCATTGTTTTAACAGCTTGCCAGCAGAATCAATTGGTTGTTGGGAGGACCTGGAAGCCGCATTCCTCGACAATTTCCAGGGCACCTATGTGCGACCACCAGACGCCGATGACCTGAGCCACATAATTCAACTGATAATAAGCAGATTCCAGTGGCCAAAGAACTAGTCCGCTCCAGTCCAGCAAAAATATGTCAACTCAATTCTAAGAAGCGTGTGCGTATCCTTGCATCATGAAATTTTATAGCATGCTGATCATATTTTCTACATGTTTCTTACCCATCTCTCTTTTAGAAAATAAGCTTAACAGATAGAAGATTTTCTGCAATGGTATCGTTTATGAGGAAGGATTCTTGCAGGAATTCTCTGTGCTCCAATGTAGATGTAAGTACCTGTTGTATATCACTATATTTTTACATCAGCATGTATTTTGTTAATCGGCGTGAATCCAAGCTTTATCTGATCTAAATTTAGTTGTAGCAAAATGTATGATTAAAGGCCACAATGTTGATTTTTGCAAGGAAAACTGCCTGGTAGTTTTGCATCCTAAGCTGCATGAGTGTACTATCTCATATCAGTGGGTTTGAATACTTTGGTTTTGCAGTGGGTTTTTCAGTGTTTTTTTACTGTGTTGTCCTGTTGTATCCCTAGCTCTTACATCATACTCCCTCCGTCCGGATTAAATGTCGCAGAAATGGATAAAACTGGATGTATCTAGAACTGAAATACGCCTAGACCCGTCCATTTATTTCCAGATGGAGTGAATACATGTCAATATGTCATGCCTTTCTATTCTTCAGTACCTATTCCATCTCTGCTGTAGCATGTTTTATAACTGAATCACCATTCTTCTATATAAGGCATGCAAGGGGAAGACGGCTATGTTAGAATCTGAAGGGTTACAAACCAGGTCTTTGCAAAAGATCCAAACGCCAGGAGATAATAAACCAACTCCATTTTTCATAGATACTGCTCCAGCACAGAGAAACCCAACTGATAGTAAGCAGATTCCAGTGGCCAAAGAACTAGTCCGCTCCAGTCCAGCAAAAGAATGTCAACTCCATTCTAAGAAGCGTGTGCGTATCCTCGCATCATGAAATTTTATAGCATTCTGATCATATTTTCTACATGTTTCTTACCCGTCTCTCTTTTAGAAAATAAGGTTAAACGATACAAGACTTCCTCCATTGGGATCGTATTCAAGGAAAATATCTTGCGGGAATTCTCTGTGCTCCAGTGCTGATGTAAGTACCTGTTGTATATCACTATATTTTTACATCAGCATGTATTTTGTTAATCGGCGTGAATCTAACCTTTATCTGATCTAAAATTAGTTGTAGCAAAATGTTAAAGGCGCCAATGTTGATTTTTGTAAGGAAAACTGCCTGGTAGTTTTGCGTACTGAGCTGCATGAATGTGCTATCTCATATCACGCACATTACTGAATTATAGTGCCTCTCTAGTTGCCCATTCATTCATTGTGTCAATGTTGCTTTCGTATTACCTTACCTGGCTGATGATAGCTGTGCCATACCGTGTTAATTTGGTGTAGGCTAGTTGCCCAAACATTCGTTGTGTCAATGTTGCTTTCCTATTATCTGACTTGGCCAATGATAGCAATGCTAGTGTGTTAATTTTGTGCAGGCTGCTGAAGATAAGAAGACAAACTCTGTAAACAGCAAGGCAACCCCATTGTTTCTTTCTAGTAAATCTAGGCCAGGTAATATGGCAATAACTCATGATTAATCTGTTTGGTTCCCGTCCTAATTTACGTTATGATGCAGTGGTCAAGACACTCACCACTATCAATAATACAAGCCTGCCAAAATCGCCATCTGAATTTGTTCAGTATCCTCTGTCTCGAATGCAACGGAATAATTGAATGTTTGCGAACCAATTAATGGCTGAAGCAATGATGGGAATGGTGGATGAATCAGAGGTGCAGAGTCGTGCGACACAACAACTGATCAATGTTTTCAAAGACAGTGTGGCAAAGCAGTAAGAACTTGCCCACATGCTTATGGGCGTCATCTGTGCTAAGGTTGCAGATTGTGACGTTGTAGATGGTTAGGTTCTGCTCATTTATTTGCACTGGCATCAATCTTTGATTTCCTAGTGGATGTAATTTCCTGTAATATATTCTGGATGTGCAACGTTATTCCCTGTATGCCGTACCTTTGCTCGTCGTAATGGGCTCAAATTATCTAATTTGGCCTAAAGACATGAACGAACTTTAGTGGGCCCATTGAGTTAATGGGCCGTTACTAGGCCTAAAGTTAATGGTCGACCCTCTTACCTCCCGGGTCATTAATAGGCCGACATCGAAGCGGGCAACAGGTGGCCCCAATTTATTTCATGGGCTGTTAATAGGTCGTTACTAAGTTTGGGCTACATATGGCCCAACTATACTGTAGGCCTTTAGCAGGCCAAAAGAGACAGCGGGCTTGGATTGGACCATGAAGAGCATGGGCCGCTAAGAGGCCGAAAGTCAGGTCGTATTGTAAAACGGCCCAACTGTGTTGTGGGCCTTTAGCAGGGCGAAAGAGAAACCGGGCTGGTATTGGACCATGAAGGGCATGGGCCATTAAGGGGCCAAAACTAAGGTCTGACTACAAATGGCCCAACTCATTTATGGTCCATTAACAGGCCAAAAGGCCCACAACGCCGGGAATTGTCCCAACACTTAAATGGGTCGCTAAAAGGCCAAAACTCAGGTCCGACTACAATTGGCCCAACTGATTTATGGGCCGTCAACAGGCTGAAAGTGACACCGGGCCAGAAATTGGCCCAACACTTACATGGGCCACTAAAAGGCCGAAACTCAGGACCGACTACAAATGGCCCATCAGATTTAGGGGCCGTCAAAAGGCTGAAAGACACACCGGGCCGGAAATTAGCCCAACATTTAAATGGGTCGCTAAAAGGCCGAAAGATGTACATCCTGAAAATTGGCCCATCCATTAAATGGGCCATCAACAGGCCGAAATCTCATCGGGCCGATATTGAGCCCAAGTATATAGCTGGCTGTTAACGGGCTCGAACTGACGATGGGCTACAATGGTGTCAAATCTATAACGGGCCGAATTGGCACATCTCGTATGGGCCGTGGGCTTAAATGGACCTGACACAAGTAGGCCTTATATGGGCCGGCCTGCTAATTTTTACTGGGCCGGCCTTTTTCACCGGAATGGGCCACTGTTGGGCCGTGCCACGTGTCGACATATCATAGGCGCCTATCTGACCCACTAACGAGCTGACATGTGTTTCGTCCGGCCAATAAGAATTTTACATGTGGAAGTTTCCCATTGGTCGGGGTTTTTAACGGGTTATCGGATCCAAAACCCGACCCGATAGCTTAACGGCGTTCCGTTACGGTGGATGCCACATGTCGGTCACCCTTGACGACAACACTTTTGTGACGCGCGATTTATCGTCATGGGAGTGGACACTTCCATGATGATAATTTTGGTAATGTCATGGAACATTTCTACGACAGCACAGGTATGACTATGTTGATTCTGTCATAAATTTGTCATGGATGTACATGCATGACAAAAAAAGCGACCTACTGTGACAAACACGTATCATCACTGTCGGTGGTAACGACACCTATGGGATCACGAGAATCCCTACTACGGTTGCGGGAAACAGGGTCGTGAGAAGAGCGGATCAAACAGATAGCACATGGTTTGTTTATCCAGGTTCGGGCCGCGGGGATGCGTAAAACCCTACTCCTGCTTTAGTGGATTGTATATCTGTGTTCTTGAGCTAGCTATGGGGCGTGAGGAGCTCCAAAAAGCCGAATCCTCCTCCTGGTCGCCTTGGGCCTCCTTTTATAGGAAAGGAGTTGCCACAGTAGTACCAGGAGGTGGAAAGGGAAACAATGATGCGAGGTTATCCCTCGCATTACATGACAAGGCGCATTTAATGCGTATTGCCCAGGTGTCCTTGCTTTATCGGGGATGGGGGAGAGCCCTCTCTCGTCCGTCGCCGCTCCCTCTCGCGTCGACACGCGCCCTGGCCAGTGGCGCCCGCGGTGCCATGTAGGCAGGCAGGCAGCTGAGGTGGCGCAGTGGTCGGTCTCCATGAAGATCTGCATGCCGCCACGCAGGTGCCTGCCCAGCTGGTTGGGTCGGCAGCTGCATGCGAACGGTGGTGGAGGTTTGACTAGCGTGGGCTTGATGGTGGCCCAACAGGTGTTCTTGGCAAGGGCCTTGCCGGGGCCCCGGCAAGGGTCTTGCCGTGGCGCCTTCTGTCATCCCCGGCAAGGCTCTTGCCGGGGGCCTTGTGGTCCTCTTCGGCTGGGATACCGCCAAGGATCATCATCTTCTAAATGGTGTATCTGATCTTGAATGTCTTCACAAAGATCTGCATGCCACCACGGGGATGTCTCCCGAATCCTTGCCCCATGGGGGCAGTGGACTCAAGGGTGACTCACTCCGTAGGTGTGGGGCGAGCTGCCACGGCAAGGGTCTTGCCGGGTTTGCTAAAACCGCCTCCCGGCAAGGATCTTGACGGGGGGTCCGCTTCGTCCCCTTTGCTCTTTGTGGTCTTGGTCTTGGCGTCGTTCTGCTTCTCCTGAGCTTTGGCCCTACCTTGGCTCACCTCCCTTGCCTTGCTCAGTGTGGTGGTGCCCGTGGCTCAGACTGCCCGTGCACAGTTATAGGGGTACACAAAGTGTACCCCTCTTTTTGTACACCGACAATCACGGAAGTGTATTTTTTTGTAGTGAGTGGTCCGGCAAGGTGGCGATAGTCGGTGGGGCGCGGACGAAGGCGAGCTGCGACACGACGACGGCGGCGCCGGCTGCCGTCAGGGGGGAGAGGCGAGGTCGGGGGGCGGGGTCGCGCCGGAGCGGCGGGCTCGGGTGCGACGAGGTGTCGGCGAGGGAGGGCTCTGGCGCGACGGAGGTGGGCGTAGGAGATCGAGAGGGAGTGCGGGGGGATCGTGCAGGAGGAGAGGGGGGAGTGGTTGACCCGATCTAGGTCACGGGGGGAGTGGGCGTTAAGGGGGGCGCCGGGTGGGCCAGGTAGGCTGGCCGGCCAGCTGGGCCAATGGGCCGGGCCTGGTGACTTGTATTACCCGATAAGGGCCTTCCCACTTTGGCGTCAACTTGTTGGAATTCTTGGCCGATTGAACGCGCCGAAGAACAAGGTCGCCTTCCTCAAGGCTTCGGGCATGATCCTTGCGGCTATGGTAGCGGCACAAGGCTTGCTGGTAGCGTGCTGCTCTCACAGCCTCCCGAAGACGATCTTCCTCAAGGAGCGTTGCATCATCTTGCCGCAGTTGCTCTTGCTCAAGCTCATCATAAGCGAGCACTCGAGGTGACCCGTATATGAGTTCAGTGGGGAGAACTGCTTCTGCCCCGTATACTAGGGCAAAGGGTGTCTGGCCGGTGGCTCGATTTGGCGTCGTCCTGATCGACCAAAGAACCGTCGACAGCTCATCAATCCAGCACCTTCCACTCTTCTGCAGCCTGTCAAAGGTCTTGGTCCTTAAGCCTCGCAGTACTTCAGCGTTTGCCCTCTCAGCTTGACCATTGCTTCGTGGGTGAGCAACGGAAGCGAAACAGACTTTGCTGCCGAGGTCTTGGATATACTGCATGAAGGTGTGGCTTGTGAACTGTGTGCCGTTGTCGGTGATGACCCTATTGGGTACACCAAAATGGCACACTAGTCCCTTAAAGAACTTGACGGCTGACTGAGCTGTGACCTTCCTCACTGCCTCCACCTCCGGCCACTTTGTGAACTTGTCGTTGCAATGTACAAGTGCTCAAAGCCCCCGACAGCGCGGGGAAAGGGCCCAGTATGTCGAGCCCCCAGACCGAGAAGGGCCAGGAGAGAGGAATGGTTTGAAGGGCTTGAGCTGGCTGATGAAGCTTCTTTGAATGGAACTGACACGCTTCACACCTGGTGACTAGTGTCGTCGCATCCTGGAGGGCGGTGGGCCAGAAGAAGCCTTGCCAAAATGCCTTGCCGGCAAGGGCCCTTGACCCGATGTGGGATCCACATATGCCTCCGTGTATCTCTGCCAACAGCTCCAATCCTTCCTCCCGAGGGATACACTTCAATTTCACACCGTTCGGCCTCTTTCTGTACAGGACGTCATCGACGAACTGGTACATGGTAGAGCGACGGGCTACTTTTTCCGCTACTTCCTGCTCTTCAGGAATTTCCCCTATTTGGAGGAATCGGACAGTGTGCTGTGCCCACGCTGGAGCCTGAGGCTCGACGGCGAGGACTAAAGGCATTTCCTCCGTTGTAGGGGCGGCTGTCTCGACGGCAAGAGCTTGACGCTCCGCCGGAGCTAGCCGTCCTGTGGAGGGCTCAGTGTCCCCTGCAACATCCTTGCCGGCGGCTCCGGGGAGCTCGGCGGGAAAGTACTTGCCGGGTCCTGATTTCCTCCTCTTGTTCTGCTCTGTTGATGGATCAACGGATGGCTGAGTTAGCTAGAGCACAAAGGTACCTGGTTCCATAGGTAGCTTGAGGGCACCGCGTTTTGATAGGTAATCGGCGATATCGTTCTCCGCTCGGGGAACGTATTCAGCCTGTATACCGTCGAAACGCTCTTCCTGCTTTCTCACTTCATCGACGTATGCCTTCAAAAACGGGCTCTAGTAGTCCTTGTTGACTTGCTTGACGATGAGCTGCGAGTCGCCCCTGACGATGAGCTTCTTGATTCCGAGGTCCGCCGCGATCCTAAGACCGGCAAGCAGCCCTTCGTACTCTTCCGTATTGTTTGTTGACACCTCCCTGGTGAAGTGCATCTGGATCACGTACTTGAGGTGCTCTCCGGTGGGTGCAACAAGCAGTATGCCAGCCCCGGCGCCATGTAAGGAGAAAGCTCCATCAAAGTCATGATCCAACTGCAACTTGCCTCCTTGCTGGGGAGAGAAGTCTCTTGGGCTTCTTCGTTAGGCGTTGCGGTCCATTCTACAATGAACTCCGCCAGGACTCGGCTCTGAATCGTCAAAGTACTTTCAAACTTGAGGCCAAAGCTGGACAGCTCCAGTGCCCATTCCACAATTCTTCCCGTTGCATATGGATTGTGCATTATCTGTTGCAGAGGGAGGCGAGTGACGACAGTGATCTCGTGTGCCTGGAAGTAGTGACGCAGCTTCCTCGAGGCCATAAGAAGGCCGAAGAGCAGTTTCTGCACGCCGGAGTTACCTTGATCTAGCTCCCTGCAGGAGGGAACTAACAAAGTAGACCGGGTGTTGCATCATTTTCTTCTTCGGCGGCACTTCAACTGGCTGTGTTGTCTCTGCATTGCTGGTGTCGGGCTCTGCCGCTGCCATTACCTCGTCGTCAACCTATCTCTGCGCCACTAGTGCGGCGCTGACCACCTGGTTCGTTGCCGCCAGGTATAGCAGCAACGGCTCCTGTGGCCTAGGCGCAACTAGTATTGGCATGGAGGAGAGGTACTTCTTCAAATCTTGCAATGCTGCTTCGGCTTCTGGCGTCCACTCCATCGGGCCCGCCTTTTTCAGGATCTTGAAAAAGGGAAGGGCGCGCTCGACAGACTTGGAAATGAATCTTCCTATGGCGGCGACGCAACCAGCAAGCCGACGCACATCCTTGATTCGATTGGGTGCTTCAATCTGCTCTATAGCTTTGATCTTGTCCTTATTGGCCTCTATCCCACGCTATGACACAAAGAACCTGAGAAGCTTTCCATATGGGACGCCAAAGACGCACTTCTCAGGGTTCAGCTTGAGATTGATCTTGCGCAGGTTTGCAAATGTTTCTTGCAAATCCGGTATGAGGGTTGCCCTATCCTTGGTTTTGACCACTATGTCATCCATATGAGCTTCCATATTTCTATGGAGCTGGGGTTCAAAACCAATCTGGACCGCCCTTGCAAATGTTGAACCAGCACTCTTCAACCCGAAAGGCATCCGCATGAAACAATACGTACCACATGGGGTGATGAATGTTGTTTTCTCTTTGTCTTCTCTCGTCATGAAGATCTGGTGGTAGCCGGAGTAGGCATCGAGGAATGACAACAGATCACACCCAGCTGTGGAGTCAACAATCTGGTCGATGCGTGGCAATGGGAAGGGGTCCTTAGGACAAGCCTTATTGATATCTGTGTAATCAATACACAACCTACACTTCCCTTTAGACTTGCGCACTACGACGGGATTGTCCAACCACGTTGGATGGAGCACTCGTCTTACCAAACCCGCTGCTTCCAGCTTACGGATCTCCTCTGTGATGAACTCTTGTCGTTCCAAAGCTTGCTTTCTGACCTTCTGCTTGACAGGCCGCGCATGAGGACAGACAGCAAGGTGGTGCTCAATCACCTCCCTGGGAACGCCGGGGATGTCAGAAGCTCGCCATGCGAACACATCGACATTCGCCCGCGGGAAGGTGACGAGCGCGTCTTCCTATTTGTCGTCAAGGGTGGAGCTTATGGTGAAAGCCCCTCCCGTGCCGTCCTCATTGACAGAAACCTTCTTGGTTCCTGGCGGTATGGCCCTGGGCTTCTTGTTTCCGCTGGTGGAGCTCTCTGGCACGTCCTCGACGGGAGCGCTACACTCCAAAGAGGTGCACTTGCCGGAGTGGGTGTCCGAGGTCTCACCGGCCTTCTTCTTCTTCTTCCCTCCCGGGGTCCCAGTGGCAGGAGCAAGTGCCCTAGTGGTGGCAGCTGCTGCAACTTCTTGCTGGTATAGTTGGTCAACGCAAATCAGCGCATCTTTCTTATCGGAGGGGATGGTGATGATCGTCACAGGTCCTGGCATCTTCAGGGTGTTGTAGGCGTAGTGTGACGCCGCCATGAACTTGGCCAGCGCTGGGCGGCCAAGGATCCCATTGTAGGTCAAGGGGATCTTGGCAACATCAAACACGATCCTCTCCGTCCTGTAGTTCAGATCGCTTCCAAAAGTCACGGGCAGCATGACCTTTCCCTTAGGTTGGCTTCTTCCCGGGTTGACCCCCTGAAACGTGCCCGTCTCCTCGAGGTCTCCATCAGGAATTTGCAGTTTCTCGATCACGGCAGGCGAGATCAAGTTTAGACCGGCCCCGCCATCGACTAGCATCTTTGTCACCTTGAGGTTGCGTATTGTTGGTGAAACCAACAATGGCAAGCACCCGACCGCAGTAGTCCGATCAGGGTGATCCTCAGTGTCAAAAATGATAGGTGTGCTGGGCCACTTCAGCGGCCTTTGGGCATCAAACGACGGCTCTGCCGCTGTAATCTCTCGCGCCCACTGTTTAAGCTGGCGGTGAGAAGTATGCAGCGAGGCGCCGCCGTCGATGCACATGGCCTCTGTAGCTTTCTGAAACTCTTGGTCGCCGGATTCGTCGTCCTCTTCGTGATCGTCGTCTTCTGGCTTTTTGTCATGGCCCCAGGCGGGCCTCTCCTGTTGTTTATCTTTGCCGCGACGGCTCGCCTGGCCGTCACGCTTCTTGCCGGACCCCTCAGCACCATCTTGGCCCTTCTCCTTATCCCGCCTCTCATATTCAGCCCTCTGCTTCTCAGCGAGGAGCTCAACCTGTCGGCAGTCTTGGAGAGCATGGCCTTTGGTGCGATGGATCTTGCAGTATCGCTTGTTGGAGTTCCCTGGCTTCTCGGCAACCGCCAAGGCCCGGCAGGCGACACATCCGGCAATTTCCTTGCTGGGGTCATCTGCCTTGGTTTTCTTGGTGGAGCCGGTGTCACCAGATCCCTCGACGGCAAGCACGGCTTTACCTTTGCGCTTCCTGTTGCGGCGCCGACCCTTCTTCGCCGGGGCGGCAGTATCTTCATCTGAGGAGTCGGTTTCCACGCCGGCGTCTTCGCTGGGGTACTTCCTTCCCTCTTCAGCCCGGGCACATCTGTCAGCAAGAACATAGAATTCTGCTACATCTTTCACCTTGTTCATTGCCAGCTCTTCGCGCATCTTGTGGTTACGCACGTTCTGATGGAACGCGTTGATGATGGCGGCAGGGTGAACATCAGGGAATTGTACTGTATCCGGCTGAACCTCTGTATATACTTTCAGAGACTCTCGCCTCCCTTCTGGGGAATGACATGCAGTTCGCTCGCTTGGCCATGGGCTTGGTGGCCTCCAGTAAAGGCGGCCATAAACTCATGGCACAAATCCGACCAGGAGGAAATAGAGTCCACCGGCAAGTTCATCAACCATGACATGGCGTTGGGTTTAAGAGCCAACGGAAAGTAATTCGCAAGCACCTTATCGTCGCGGGCTCCGGCAGCTTGCATCGCAATGGTGTAGATGCTGAGGAACTCGGACGGGTGGGTCTTGCCGCTGTACTTTTCGCCCACGTCAGGTTTGAAGGTGCGGTGAGTGGGCCACTGGAACTGCCGCAGCTCACGGTAAAAGCCGGACAGCCTACCTCGTAAGGTAGGCCTCCAGGGCTCTCCGGTGCCGGGTGGTTCACAGCAGGCCCTGCTCGCCTGTCTGACTGGTGGTGCGCTCCGTGCCGGCGCTCGATAGTGGTTCGAGCGTCTTCATACTCTCGTTCCTGAAGGATTTGGCGCTGGTCACAGTGGGTCCGCGGGTCAGATGATGCTATGGAGATTTCGTCGCCCGCAACGTCGTGACGGGCTGGCGTCCGCGGTACCGGGTGAGGAGGAGGCGAGTGCACCGTGGTCACGGCGCTGCCGGCTTTCCTGCCACTGGTGCATGGGACTCTGTCGGAGCATTGACCCGGGGGCTCCACCGGACTCGGTTCGTCCTTGTTGGCCACCGCAACAAGGCTTCGGATAGTGGCTCTCCATTCGTCGAGTTTCCCCGTAGTGGGAGGAAAATCGAGGAGCAACTACGCGCGCGCCAGGGCTTCTACTGGCGTTGGTGGTAGCGGAACCTGCACGGATCGCGACGCGCTTCGACTTCTGACCATGTCAGAAGGAGCTCTATCACGACCCCACGGTCGCATGCCATCTTCACCAGCGCCTCGGCGAGCGGGCAGGTCTTCTACCTCCCAGGAGTGGCGCTCGAGGCTCTTCCCGCAGTGATGCTCGGGGTCTTCAGCATGGTTGCACCGTTCGTCGCGCGCCGCTTGAGAGGAGCGCACCGTCGGCGTCGGCGTGGGAGTCTTGGAGGCCCTTGCATCGCCTTCGGGCGGGGCGGTAGCGATCTTGGAAGGCCCCGCGCCACCCGCGGAGGGCCTGGCTCCGTCTTTGGGTTTGGCGGCGTGCGGCCCACTACCAGGCGCACGAACGTCGCCGCCTCCCAAACTCTGGCTGCAAGGACGGTGTTGGTGTTCGCGAACGGCGCCCCGGGTCCTTTCTGTGACCGGTCCGCTGCTCGCCCGCGTCGAGACGGGATGTCCGGCTTCCGACGGACCAACCGCCACCGTCGTCTTCTTCTTGGGCGCCATGATGATGAAGAAGCGTCGAACGAACTGCTAAAGCCGATTCTCACAACTGCGCCCCCTACCTGGTGCGCCAAAGATGTCGGTGGGAACAACACCTATGGGATCACAAGAATCCCTACTACGGTTGCGGGGCATGGGGTGGTGAGAAGAGCGGATCAAACAGATAGCACATGGTTCGTTTATCCAGGTTCGGGCCGCGGGGATGCGTAACATCCTACTCCTGCTTTGGTGGATTGTATATCTGTGTTCTTGAGCTAGCTATGGGGCGTGAGGAGCTCCAAAAAGCCGAATCCTCCTCCTGGTCGCCTTGGGCCTCCTTTTATAGGAAAGGGGTTGCCACAGTAATACCAGGAGGTGGAAAGGGAAACAGTGATGGGAGGTTATCCCTCGCATTACATGACAAGGCGCATTTAATGTGTCTTGGCCAGGTGTCCTTGCTTTATCGGGGATGGGGGAGAGCCCTGTCTCGTCCGTCGCTGCTCCCTCTCGCATTGACACACGCCCTGGCCAGCGGCGCCCGTGGTGCCATGTAGGCAGGCAGGCAGCTGAGGTGGCGCAGTGGTGGGTCTCAACGAAGATCTGCATGCCGCCACGCAGGTGCCTGCCCAGCTGGTTGGGTCAGCAGCTGCATGCGAACGGCGGTGGAGGTTTGACTGGTGTGGGCCTGATGGTGGCCCAACGGGTGTTCTTGGCAAGGGCCTTGCCGGGGCCCCGGCAAGGGTCTTGCTGTGGCGCCTGCTGTCATCCCCGGCAAGGCTCTTGTCGGGGGCCTTGTGGTCCTCTTTGGCTGGGATCCCGCCAAGGATCATCATCTTCTAAAGGGTGTATCTGATATTGAATGTCTTCACAAAGATCTGCATGCCACAACGGGGATGTCTCCCGAATCCTTGCCCCATGGGGGCAGTGGACTCAAGGGTGACTCACTCCGTAGATGTGGGGCGAGCTGCCACGGCAAGGGTCTTGCCGGGTTTGCTTAAACCGCCTCCCGGCAAGGATCTCGCCAGGGGGTCCACTTCGTCCCCTTTGCTCTTTGTGGTCTTGGTCTTGGCGTCGTTCTGCTTCTCCTGAGCTTTGGCCCTGCCTTGGCTCACCTCCCTTGCCTTGCTCAGTGTGGTGGTGCCCATGGCTCAGACTGCCCGTGCACAGTTATAGGGGTACAAAAAGTGTACCCCTCTTTTTGTACACCGACAATCACGGAAGTGTATTTTTTTGTAGTGAGTGGTCCGGCGAGGTGGCGACGGTCGGTGGGGCGCGGACGACGGCGAGCTGCGACACGACGACGGGGGCGCCGACTGCCGTCAGGGGGGGAGAGGCAAGGTTGGGGGGGGGGGGGTCGCGCCGGGGCGGCGGTCTCGGGTGCGACGAGGTGTCGGCGGGGGAGGGCTCTAGCATGATGGAGGTGGGCATAGGAGATCGAGAGGGAGTGCGTGGTGATCATGCAGGAGGAGAGGGGGGAGTGGTTGACCCGATCTAGGTCACGGTCGGAGTGGGCGTTAAGGGGGGCGCCGGCTGGGCCAGGTGGGCTGGCCGGCCAGCTGGGCCAATGGGCCGTGGGGGGAAGGTTCCCATTTTTTGTTAGTTGTAGTTTTAGTTCTTTTATTTATTTATTTTTTCTTTTAATTCATTTTAAAGTATTTAGGCATTTTCTAAAAATGTGTTTACTTCACCATAATTACCTATGCATTAATTTACACAATCCAAACATTTTTGTTTAAAGTTTGAAAACTTTTGATATTTTCCTTTATCTTAGAATTTGAACTGGGTTTCGAACTGACGCGTGTTTATCAACAGTAACCAAGGTGACATGGCATCATTAGCGGAGGTTCACTTTAGCTTAACTATCCGGGCGTCACAGTCTATTTGGAAATAATAAAAAATCGTTGCAAAAGATGAAGACCAGCGGGCCCACACCCTGTCCTCGAGGGTGGGAGCGCGCCCTCCCCCCTAGGGTCCGACACTAGCTCCAACTCTATATATTTGCTTTCAGGGAGAAAAAAATCAAGGAGAAGAAATCATCGCGTTTTATGATACGAAACTGCCGCCAAGCCCTAAAACCTCTCGGGAGGGCTGACCTGGAGTCCGTTCGGGGCTCCGGAGAGGGGGATTCGTCGCTGTCGTCATCATCAACCATCCTCCATCACCAATTTCATGATGCTCACCGCCGTGTGTGAGTAATTCCATCGTAGGCTTGCTGGACGGTGATGGGTTGGATGAGATCTATCATGTAATCGAGTTAGTTTTGTTAGGGTTTGATCCCTAGTATCCACTATGTTCTGAGATTGATGTTGCTATGACTTTGCTATGCTTAATGCTTGTCACTAGGGCCTGAGTGCCATGATTTCAGATCTGAACCTATTGTGTTTTCATGAATATATATATATATATATATGTGTGTGTGTGTTCTTGATCCTATCTTGCAAGTCCATAGTCACCTACTATGTGTTATGATCCGGCAACCCCGAAGTGACAATAATTGGGACCACTCCCGATGATGACCATAGTTTGAGGAGTTCATGTATTCACTATGTGCTAATGATTTGTTCCGGTACTCTATTATAAGGAGGCCTTAATATCCCTTAGTTTCCATTAGGACCCCGCTGCCACGGGAGGGTAGGACAAAAGATGTCATGCAAGTTCTTTTCCATAAGCACGTATGACTATATTCAGAATACATGCCTACTTCCTACATTACATTGATGAATTGGAGCTAGTTCTGTGTCACCCTATGTTATGACCGTTACATGATGAACCGCATCCGGCATAATTTTCCATCACCGATCCAATGCCTACGAGTTTTCCATATACAGGTTTTCGCTTATTTACTTTCCCGTTGCTATTGTTACAATCACTACAAAACACCAAAAAAATTACTTTTGCTTTCGTTACCCTTTTGTTACCATTACCACTACTATCATATTACTTTGCTACTAAATACTTTGTTGCAAATACTAAGTTATCCAGGTGTGGTTGAATTGACAACTCAGCTGCTAATACTTGAGAATATTTTTTGGCTCCCCTTGTGTCGAATCAACAAATTTGGGTTGAATACACTACCCTCGAAAGTTGTTGCGATCCCCTACATTTGTGGGTTATCAGGGTGTCGCCTACAAAGCCGGGAAGGAGAACGACGGTGTCTGGCCAGCATGTGAGAAGTAGTAGTATACTAGTAGTTAGTGTGTGTGTGTGTGTGTGTCGCCCGTATGTTTGTTTAATTAATTACGAGCATGTACCAGTACTACTAGTTACGACTGTAGTTTTTAGAGCAAATTACTAGTACATTAGCCTAGACTCAATGGAAAAATTCCTATCCTATCCATCAAATGGCATCTCTTTCTCTATAGGAATTTAGATGCATGTCATGTCACTTCCTATGATTTTCATATTCCTATAAAATTCCTATCCTATGAACCAAAGGAGGCCTCTGCTGGAGTAACTACTGTAGCTAGCAGTACTGCTGGTACAATAGTTTTCTTCAAGAAGCGGAATTCAACGAAGTCATGGTGGTTCCTTTGTCTGAGCAACTTCACAGTGGGTAAGGTTGGGCCTGTGATTTGACGGCTCATTAGTAATTACTGTGGCGTGACGACCGGGCTGACTCTCCTTAGGAGTTCTGCGGACATGGCAAGTGGACTAGGATGGTCGACGTCCCACATGTTAGTGAGTGGAAGTATTCTTTTCGATATCGAGGAGCAAGAAAACCGCGTGGTATAGTATCACCGGTGATTTATATTTATTTTTTATTTCTGATGAATGCTAGCGTTTCAACTCTTACGACAAAGGAGTGCCAAACACATGGCACGTGCTGGATGTCCCACACGTCAGCGAAAGGAGTGGGACATGAACAACGTAGTAGAGCGTCTCCACTTCTGGGTCAGAGACCACATGTAGTAGTACTACTGTACTAGTGGTATGAACGATACAAAGTGCGACCCGGAGAGAAAGACACATCTTGTTGGAAGGTCTCGGGGCATACACGTAAACAAATATAAAACCTAATATGTGCCTCCAATTAATATAGTAGTATTAGAGTACTTAGTCACGTACTCCATAACATCACCGGGCATTGCACGTACAACATTTAGTGGTAGTAAGAGACAAATGCCTATATGCCACGCATGTTCATACTATTTATGCCTTTCTACTTCACTTACTGTGCTACATTACACAGGTTCGCACGTCCACTCCTGGGTACATGTTTGTCTCGTAGTTCTTGTCGGATTTCGGGTTCCGGCAGACCCTTAAGGTTCGAACACTAGGGTGCGCGCGGAGATTACGCCTTCTACCTCCCCGTCTCGCAAAGATCTAAACTACTAAAAGAACTGCACAAGGGACGCAAGATTTATACTGGTTCGGGCCACCGTTGTGGTGTAATACCCTACTCCAGTGTGTGGTTGGTGGATTGCCTCCTGGGGCTGATGATGATGAACGATACAAGGAAGAACAGCCTTGCGAGGGTCTGTTCTTGGCTGGGGCGATGAACTGCTAGGAAGAGTTCAGTCACCCTTCTCTCTCTCTCTCACTCTGGTTTCGATCCCCTCTCTCTTTTTCCGCCCTCCTTTTGCTCTGTGGGCGGCTGGTCCTATTCATAGAGGCCCTGGTCCTCTTCCCAAATATCGAGCGGGAAGGGAGCCAACAATGGCGGGCTAATTTGAAGGGGGACAGCAAGCATCAACTATCCTGACAAAAGCAGTCTTCGCCTGCGCAAAGCTCTGGTGATGACGTCGTCCTGGGCTCCATGGTGACCTCCGTCTCGTAGTCCTCCTGGTCTTGGTCTCGTTGCACCGAAATGGCAACCTTTGCCTGACGCCTCGGTACTCCGCGGCTGCGCTTGCCCCCTTTGCACCAAAGAGGAAAGAAGGACGCTGCACGCGCTGGCGCCCGCCTAGCGCCCTGAGTCGTCATGGCTTGCGTCACGGGCACCTCGCGAGGTACCCTGCCTTGATCTCTCCGCCTCCTCGCGAGCCAGCCTGACGAGGCCGTGCCTGAGGAAGCTCCGTGTCATCCGCCTCCCGAGGCTTGGCCCCTCGCGAGGGTCTTGAGTCTTGTGCTGATGAAGATAGGCCATGCTGGGCCTCCTTTGAGCCATGCCGCAGGCCGCAGGCAGGCAAGTCTGGGGACCCCCGTTCCCAGAACACCGACAGTAGCCCCCGGGCCCAAGGCGCACCTGGACTTGGCCGTGCCGAGAAGCGAAAGGGCAAGGGCGAAGCGCCGCGGGCCCTAATAGCTTGCGGCCTCGGGCGCCGCGTGGCGGTTGATGGGACATGGGCGTCTCCACTTCCCCATGACGCCTCGGTTATCGCGCGAGTTGGACAAGTCCCTGCATGCAGATCGTGTCATGATTACCTGTGATCGTGGAGGCCGGCGGTTGGCCTTCGCAGGCTATAAGTACGAGACCGCGCACGCCCTTCCAGTCCATTCCCCCTTGCTTCTCCTTCTTCTTCATGGCCCCGTCGAAGAGATTCTCGGCCGCCGAGAAGGGGTAGGCTTGCAGGGTTGAGCCCGCCTCTGCCCCACCCAAGCGTGGCAGAGGGCGCCCTCGCAAGTATCCTGTGGCCACCGCGGTGGCTCCCCGCGGCCGTGGTGGTGATCTTCAGCATGGCAACAGGCGGGTTGCTGCAGCCGGGGGGTGCGCCCTGGCTGCACGTCCCCCCAGGCCATGCATTCGTGCCGTTGAAGCACTGCCGGAGTTCGTCGTGTGGTCGGCGGAGCCGGCCAGCACCCGGCTCCCGCTTCCTCGCTTCCTCCTGGGCGAGCTCCCGGCCGGTGCCCCGGGCGGCCTCTGGCTCCAGGCCGACGGCCGCTGCAGCCGGGCCTCATGGGTTTCCCTGGAGGTCTCCGCGGCTGGGAGTCTGTCCCTGGCCCGCGGTTGGCAAACGTTTGCCCGTGTGCGTGGCCTGGGCCGCCGGTGCACCCTACACTTCAAGTTCGACAGCGACGCCACCCTCTACGTGAGGGTGTTTGGGGAAGATGGTCGCCGCGCGGGGTGCTTCCCCGAGGGAACCCAACTCTGGTGATGATGGAGGTAGCAGCGCTCGTGCGGCGGGCGGCGCTCGGAGTTCCTCAAGCTTCTCTGGTTCTTCTTCATACGGCGACTCCTCCAGCGGCGGCCGCGATTAGCCCCCACGCCGCCGCGCCCTGGTGAGGCGCGAGAGGGAGTCCGCCTGAGCTTCGGAGACAGCTTGTGCCTTCCTCACGGGCCGGTGTGAGGCGAGCCGCGCCGGATTTATTCTTCCTTTCCCCTTTTCCCTGTGTAACAAAGACAATAGTGCGGAGCCCCGCGGGGGCGTGTTTGGGTTATTGCTGTTAATCATCATTTGCTTTCATTACCGTTCCTTCCGGCTATGTGCCTGAGCGTGGATATTTCCCGACCCCGGCCGTGGGGGGGCGACCGACCCAGGCCCTTTGTTTGTGTCGCGATGCCCGTGGGACACGGACTGGAGGGGTGCTCCTATAAGGGGCCCGGGTCGCGAACTCTTTGAACGACTAGGATAGGAATGCTCGCGAGGGCGCTCAGCTGCCCCCCTCGCGAGGCCTTGCGCAAGAGAAATCGAGGCAAGAGAGCGAAAATCCGAAGAACCGCAAGCCAAAGACGGCAACAACTTCAATAAAATTGCAAATGTGAAGGAACAAGCCAGCTGCAGAAAGCAAATGAAAAGCCGCGCGGAGCTAAGTGCTGCCACTGGGCGTGGGAGGGAGCCCCAGGGCCTGAGGCCGGCGCTCCTGAGACTCCGGGGCGTGTACAGCCCCAACTCATTATTACGTGAGAGTGTCATGGGCGGCGAGCTTCACAGGCATTGGCCTTCTTCACAGGCTCCGGGCCTTTTCCAAAATGCGATAGCTTCACAGGCACTCGCCTTGCTTCACAGGCTCCGGGCCTTTTCCAAAACGCGATAGCTTCACAGGCACTCACCTTGCTTCATAGGCTCCGGGCCTTTTCCAAAACGCGATAGCTTCACAGGCACTCGCCTTGCTTCACAGGCTCCGGGCCTTTTCCAAAACACGATAGCTTCACAGGCTCCGGGCCTTATCCAAAACGCGATAGCTTCAGAGGCACTCGCCTTGCTTCACAGGCTCCGGGCCTTTTCCAAAACGCAATAGCTTCACAGCCACTCGCCTTGCTTCACAGGCTCCGGGCCTTTTCCAAAACGCGATAGCTTCACATGCACTCGCCTTGCTTCACAGGCTCCGGGCCTTTTCCAAAACGCGATAGCTTCACAGGCTCCGGGCCTTTTCCAAAACGCGATAGCTTCACAGGCACTTGCCTTGCTTCACAGGCTCCAGGCCTTTTCAGGGGTAGAACCTTCGGAGGTGCTGGATGTTCCATGCATTCTGGACCAGCACTCCCTCCTGAGTCTCCAAGCGCGCGGAGCCGGGCCTGGAAACATGAACAACCTTCAACGGGCCCTCCCACATGGGAGAGAGCTTGTGCAGTCCCTCCCTGGAGAGGACCCGCCTGAGCACGAGGTCTCCTACCTCAAGAGTCCTGGGGCGGATGTTGCGACAGTGATATCGCCACAGCGCTTGCTGATACCTCGCCGCTCGCAGCGCGGCCTCCCGGCGACGTTCCTCCCCCAACACGAGGTCCATCCCCCGCATGGCGTCCTGCTGCGCCTCGTCGAATGCCAGGACCCGCGTGGAGCGACGTCTGACCTCATGAGGGAGGACCGCTTCCGCTCCGTAGACCAGGAAGAATGGGGTCTCTCCAGTCGGTTTGGTCGCGGTGGTGCGGATGGACCACAGCACGGACTGAAGCTCGTCGTACCAACCTCTGCCATAGGCCTCCAGCTTCTTCTTGAACGTCCTGGTCTTGAGGCCCCTCAGGACCTCCGCGTTGGCTCGCTCGGCCTGGCCGTTGCTTCAGGGGTGCGCCACCGAGGCGTAGCATATCTGCGTTCCTAGGTTAGCACAGTATGTTTTGAAGAGGTTACTGGTGAACTGCGAACCGTTGTATGTGATGATGCGATTCGGCACCCCGAACCGGCTTACGATGCCCTTGATGAACTTGACCGTGGAGCCCGCAGGGATGGCGCGGACAGCCTCCACTTCAGCCCACTTGGTGAATTTGTCCACGGCAACGTAGAGGTAGCGATAGCCCCCTGGCGCCCGAGGAAACGGGCCCAAGATGTCCAGCCCCCAGACTGCGAATGGCCACGAAAGGGGGATAGTCTGCAAGCCTCCTGCTAGCTGATGGATCTGCTTGGCGTGGAACTGGCAGGCTTCACAAGCTTTCACTAGTTCCACGGCGTCATTGAGCGCGGTGGGCCAATAAAACCCACTGCGGAACGCCTTGCCGACGAGGGTCCATGATGACGAATGATGTCCGCAGTCTCCGCCGTGTATATCTTCCAGTAGCTCCTTCCCTTGCTCCCTGGAGATGCAGCGCAGCGATACATCGTTCGGTCGCTTCCGATAGAGCTCTCCGTCTCTGACGCAGTATGCCGTGGCCTGGCGTGCCACTCGCTCCGCCTCCTCCTCCTTCTCCGGCAAGGTCCCTTGCGTCAAATAGCTCTGGAGCTCCGTGATCCAACATCCCTCCTGAGGCTCCATCACCAGGAGCAGGCGTGGTCCTAAGGCTGGGCCACAGGTCGGAGCTCCCGAGGCAGGTGGCTGGGGGAGCTCCTCCAAGGGCTGAGCCGTGTTTGACAGTGACGGCAGAGCTGAGGGCTTGAAGAGCCGCTCCTCGAAAACGCCAGGCTCCTGGGGTAACCGCCTGGACGCGCGTTTGGTGATATCATCGGCCTCCTGATTGGTGCTATGAGGCACATGCTGCAACTCCAACCCCCAGAATTGCTTCTCCATCCTGCGGACTTCCGCAAGGTAGGCTTCCATGTGCTCATCCTTCGGCTCGTACACCTTGTTGGAGAAGTTGACAAGGAGCTGCGAATCGCCCTTGATGGTGAGGCGTTTCACTCCCAGGGCGGCCGCGGCCTTCAAGCCGGCTATTAAACCTTCGTACTCCGCTATGTTGTTGGAGACCTTTTCGCCTTGCCAGAAACAGAGTTGCACGGCGTAGTAGAGCTTGTCCTGTGTGGGTGATATAAGCACCGCCCCAGCTCCAGCGCCATGCCTGGAGAACGCCCCGTCGAAGTACATGACCCAGCTTTCTGGTGCCTCGCTTCCCGGGGATAGGGACCGATCCTCATCGGCATTGAGTCCTGGCGCCTCCGTCCACTCTGCCACAAAATCTGCCAACGCTGCTCCCTTGATGACTCTGGTCGTGCTGAATTCGAGCTGAAACGCTTGCAGCTCTATGTTCCACTCAGCGACCCTTCCAGCTGAATTTGGGCTCCTGAGCACTCTCTCCAGGGGGTACGACGAGACGACCTTGATGGGGTGACCCTGAAAATAGTGCCGCAGCTTGCGCGAAGCCACCAGTAGTGCGAGGAGGAGTTTCTGAGGCATAGGGTACCGTGCCCTTGCATGCCGCGGCACCGTGCTGACGAAGTACACTCGGTGCTCAACGAGGCGGGGTGCGTCGGTGCTGGTGGCTCCTTCCGGAGACCATGGCGCCTCTTGAGGCAATGAGGCCTCCTGAGACTGGCCGTTTGGAAGAGGGCCTTCTTCCGCCTCTGGTGCGTCCCTCTGCGGCGGCTGATCCTCCTCAGCTGCGGTGGTGGTTTCTGTAGGCCTTCCTTGTTCCTGTTCTGCCTTGTCCTGGGCGGCTACCGTGGTTCTGACTCGGCGCTTCTCTCTGACTGCCACCAAGGCTGCGCTGGCGGAGTAAGGAGTGGCGGCGAGGTAAAGCACCAGGGGCTCCTGAGGGCGCGGTGCCACCATGACCGGTGGGCTGGTCAGGTATCTCTTGAGATCCTGGAACTCCCTGTCGGCCTCTTTAGTCCACTCGAAGGGCCCCTTTTTCTTCATTAGCTGGAAGAAGGGCAGGGCTCGCTCTCCTAACTTGGAGATGAAGCGCCCTAGCGCGGTCACGCGCCCCTTGAGCTTCTGCATTTCTCTAAGGGTTTTTGGCAGGCTCATGCCTTCCACCGCCATGACCTTCTCTGGGTTAGCCTCGATGCCTCGGTGGGACATGAGGAAACCCAAGAGCTTGCCCAAGGGGACTCCGAACACACACTTCTCTGGGTTGAGCCATAGGTTCACTGCGTTGAGGCTCGCGAAGGTTTCCTCCATATCCTGTATCAAGGTCCCGGCCTCCCGAGACTTTACCACGATGTCATCGACGTAAGCTTCAACATTCTCCCCGAGCTGCGGGCCCAAGGTGATGTGCATCAGCCGCTGGAAGGTCGCCCCTGCGTTACGTAGTCCGAATGGCATGCACGTGTAGCAGTATACCCCACACGGGGTTAGGAAGGCTGTCTTTTCGATGTCTTCTACCGCCATCTTGATCTGGTGATATCCAGAGAAGGCATCCAGGAAGCATAATAGGTCACTTTCCACAGTGGAATCGACGATCTGGTCGATGCGGGGGAGCGGGAACGGATCTTGCGGGCATGCTTTGTTGAGTTTAGTGAAGTCGACACACATACGCTCCTTCCCTCCCTTCTTTGGCACAACGACAGGGTTGGCCAACCAATCTGGGTATCGGACCTCGCGGATGACCCCAGCGGCCTCTAATTTGCGGGTCTCCCGGACGATGAAGGCCTGCTTTTCTGTGGACTGCCGCCTGGCCTTCTGCTTCACAGGGCGCACGTTGGGGCACACGTTGAGGTGGTGCTCGATTGCACTTCTGGGGATTCCTGCCAACTGGTCCGGCTCCCAAGCGAACACCTTCTTGTTTGCGCGCAGGAACCTGACCAAGGCCTCCTCCTGCTCGGGTTTGAGGTGGGCGCCTATGGTAAAAGTGGCGTTGGTGGACCCGTCCTCATCGACGGGTATCTGCTTGGTTTCCGCCTTGTCTTGGGTGAACAATTGTTTGTTCTTGGCGGGCACAGCCCCCTTGGCCTCGGGGGTCTCCAAGTCGGCATGCTGTGCCAACGCCGCCATCTTGAAGGCGAGTTTGAGCGCCCGCAGCGCATCCCTGGTGTCCCCGTGCACAGTGAGGATACCGTTGCTCCCGGGCATCTTCATGAGGTTGTACGCCGGGTGCGTTGCGGCCATAAATTGGGCCAGCGCTGGGTAGCCAAGGATGGCGTTGTAGGGGAGGCCGATGGGGGCGATGTCAAAGTCGACCAGCTCCGTGCGGAAGTTGTCGTAGGTGCCGAAGGTTAATGGGAGCCGGATCTGCCCCAAGGAATTGGACGGCTTGCCCCCGACGCCTGAGAAGGGCCGGCTGGGTCGCAGCCGTTCCAGAGGTATGCGGAGGAGGTTGAAGGCCTCGACCGAGAGCACGTTGAGGCCCGCGCCGCCATCAACGAGGGTCCTGGTGACGGCCACCTGGCAGATGGTGGGGGTGCACAACATGGGGAGTGCGCCCGAGCTGGCCGAGTTGGAGGGGTGGTCCTCCGAACTGAAGGTGAGTCCGATCTCGGGCGCCGTCCGATCCAGGGGAGCCCCCTACCGCGTGGAAGTGGCGCTGACCCGGCGGATGAACGGCTTGACGTGATGAATTGTGGGCGGTGCTTGCGAGCCACCCAGGAGGGCCGCGACGACCGAGGGTGTTGGTGTAGCGCGATGGGACGGCGCAGGAGAGCCCCCTGCGGCGCGGGCGAGCTCGGCGACGTGGTCGAGCCACTCTTCATAGACGTTGTCGACGGGGCGGTAGCGCAGGAGCTCGTTTGCTACGAGGAGCGCAACTCGAGCCTCCAAGGGTGCGCGGGGCGCGCGGGACGAAGAACCAATCGGTGCGAGCGATGGAGTAGTGGTGTGGCCGCCTTGCCGCACGGACGGATGCTGGGACGGCGCTTGCTGCTCGCCCCCCGCTGGGCCGGTGGCGGCGTTGACGGCAGGCGACGGGGAACGACGAGGACAGCCGCCGACGGGCGCCGTCTGGGCGACGCGAGAAGCGATGGCGGCCTGGCGCTTGGCGCGGGCCCGACGGGCGTCGGACATGGATGCGACGGTCGGAGGAGAACGGGGCGGTGGACGACGAATTCCGGCGCACCCCTACCTGGCGCGCCAAATGTCGGATCTCGGGTTCCGGCAGACCCTTAAGGTTCGAACACTAGGGTGCGCGGGGAGATTACGCCTTCTACCTCCCCATCTCGCAAAGATCTAAACTACTAAAAGAACTGCACAAGGGACACAAGATTTATACTGGTTCGGGCCACCGTTGTGGTGTAATACCCTACTCCAGTGTGTGGTTGGTGGATTGCCTCCTGGGGCTGATGATGATGAACGATAAAAGGAAGAACAGCCTTGCGAGGGTCTGTTCTTGGCTGGGGCGATGAACTGCTAGGAGGAGTTCAGTCACCCTTCTCTCTCTCACTCTGGTTTCGATCCCCTCTCTCTTTTTCCGCCCTCCTTTTGCTCTATGGGCGGCTGGTCCTGCTCATAGAGGCCATGGTCCTCTTCCCAAATATCGAGTGGGAAGGGACCCAACAATGGCGGGCTAATTTGAAGGGGGACAGCAAGCATCAACTATCCTGAAAAAAGCAGTCTTCGCCTGCGCAAAGCTCTGGTGATGACGCCGTCCTGGGCTCCATGGTGACCTCCGTCTCGTAGTCCTCCTGGTCTTGGTCTCGTTGCACCGAAATGGCAACCTTTGCCTGACGCCTCGGTACTCCGCGGCTGCGCTTGCCCCCTTTGCACCAAAGAGGAAAGAAGGACGTTGCGTGCGCTGGCGCCCGCCTGGCGCCCTGAGTCGTCATGGCTTGCGTCACGGGCACCTCGTGAGGTACCCCGCCTTGATCTCTCCGCCTCCTCGCGAGCCAGCCTGACGAGGCCGTGCCTGAGGAAGCTTCGTGTCGTCCGCCTTGCGAGGCTTGGCCCCTCGCGAGGGTCTTGAGTCTTGTGCTGATGAAGATGGGCCATGCTGGGCCTCCTTTGAGCCACACCGCAGGCCGCAGGTAGGCAAGTCTGGGGACCCCCGTTCCCAGAACGCCGACAGTTCTAGTCCCACATGTTCTTCATATAGATGGAATGATCCTTGCATGACACGTGCACCTTGGTGCTAGATGTCTCGCGTGTTGGCAAAAGGATGAACAAAGCTCACGTAAAAAAATAGAGTGGAAGAACATAGATTCCCGACGACCGAGAAGGAGCACGGAACCTTGTGGTGGAGCGTCTGCACTCATAATATTTTATAGTATTCAGTGATATAAAATCAACCAATCATCTCCATAGTGGACTAGAAGAGTACGAAACACGGCAGCCCAGTGTAGTTACATCATACTAGTACATGGCTAACCCACGCTATCACCATGTTTCTTGGCTTCCATGCGACACCTATCTCTAGTAATCCAGCAGCCCGTATCGCCTCTCCCTCCTCGTCTCTCTCAAAGTGCGGCGGGCTGGCGTTTTTGTCGTCTATTGAGGTCGGTTAACTCATCACATGTTAGCGACATGCCAAGAGCATTCTAAAAAAAATTCCTTTCACGTTCTGTTTTGTCGGTGGGAAACGACACCTATGGGCTCACAAGAATCCCTACTGCGGTTGCGGGGCGCGCGGTTAACAGAAGAGCGGGTCTAACAGAGAGCACGTGGTTCGTTTATCCAAGTTCGGGCCATGAGAATGCGTAAAACCCTAGTCCTGCTTTGGTGGATGTATTCTGAGTTCTTGAACTAGCTACGGAGTGTAACGAGCTCCAAAAAGCCGAATCCTTCTCCTGGTCGCCTCGGGCTTCCTTTTATAGGAAAAAGGGGCTACCACAGTGGCACACAGGAGGTGGAAAGGTCTACAGTGGCACGAGGTTATCCCTTGTATTACAAGACAAGGTGCATTTAATGCATCGCTTAGGTGTCCTCTTGCTTTATCGGGGACGGGGGCGAGGCCCGTCCCATCCGTCGTCGCTCTTCCTCGCTTCAACACGCGCCCTGGCCAGTGATGCATGCGGCGCCATGTAGGCAGGCTGGCAGCTGAGGTGGCATGGTGGTAGGGCCTTCACGAAGATTTGCATGCCGCCACGCAGGCGCTTGATGAGTTGGCCTGGGAGCTGCATGTTGCCGCGTAGGTGCCCGCCCAGCTGGTTGGGCTGGCAGCTGCATGGGAACGGTGGTGGAATCTTGGTTGTCGTGGGCCTGGCGGTGGTCCCGCTGGCATCCTCGGCGAGGGCCTTGCCGAGTGGCCCGGTAAGGGTCTTGTCGTGTGGCCCGGCAAGGGTCTCGCCGTGGCGCGCTGTCGTCCCCGGCAAGGATCTTGCCGGGGGTCTGCTGGCCTTCCTCGGCAAGGATCTTATCGAGGGTCCTCGTCTTCTAATCCTCATCTATTCTTGGATATGTTTTCACAAAGATCTGCATGCCACCTTGGAGTTGCCTTCCCGAGCCCTGGCTCCACGCGGATGATGGCATCGGGGATCGTGGGCTCAAGGGTGGCTCACTCCGTTGGTGTGGGGCGAGCTGCCCCGACAAGGGTCTTGCCGGGGCTGCCGAGGGTGCCCCCGGCAAGGGTCTCCTGCCAGGGGAACCTGCTTCGTCCCTTTGCTCTTTGTGGTCTTGGCCTTGACATTGCTTTGACCATCTTGGGCTTCGGTCTTACCTTGGCTCACCACCCTCGCTCTCCTTGGTGTGGTTGCTGGCGCGGCTCTGACTGCCCGTGCACAGGTAAAGGGGTGCAAAAATGTGCCCCTAGTTTTGTACACCGACAGGAGCCCCCGGGCCTGGGCCACACATTAGCGCGACACGTTGTTGGGTCAGGCCCAAAACAGTGCGCGGGCAGGCAGGGCGGTTTTTACCATGGTAAGATTTTTCACGCGTTGTGCTTCCCATGACCCACGCGCGTGGCGCGGTGTGGAGGGGCGTGCGTGACGTGGGCAGCATGCGTGGGGCGGTTTTCACACGCATGGGTCACATCACAGTAAATGGGCAGCGCGCCCCGCGGCTTCCCCATAAGAAGGGATAACCTCGGGCGCACTGTTCCTTTTACCCTTCACGCAACCCCAATATCGGAAACCTCCATTTGTCTTCCTCTTCTTCCCCAAGCTTCGTTCCTGCTCGCCGCCATTGTGCTTCCGCCGACCTCTATCCTGCCCTCCTCCCCCAGCAGCCATGGCGCCAAAATCCACTAAGGGCAAGGGAGTAGCCAAGGACGCCGGAGCCGTGGAGCCGCCAGAGAGTGCGCTGGTGGTGCAGCGGACACAGTCCGCCTTCTTCCCCTCGACAGTTGACGTGTTCGAGCTTCGGGACTCCTTCAGGCTCCTGTGGGGAGTAAAGACGGGAGGGGAGAATTCAGGGCATCTAGCCACGCGCGTCATCCCCGCCGACTGCACCGAGGCTGCCCCAAATCGGTACCCCTTCTTTGTCAATTTTTTTTGCGGGCTTACCCTCCCTTATCCAATTTCTTCAGTGATGTCATGCATACCATTCACCTCCGCCTCCTGGATTTTACTCTAAATGCGGTGGCATGCATGGCCCTTTTCGCGCATCTCTGCGAGGGCTTCGTCGGGTTGCACCCCAACACGGCGATCTTCTGCCATTACTTCTCCCCTTGGATCCAACCAGGGGGGCGCCATCTCCGGTTGCATTGCCTGGGTCTCAAGATCCAAGGGGGCGTATCCGGAGGGCGCCATGAAGGAGAGGTGGGATGAATGGCAGGCCTAGTGGTGCTGGATCAAGGAGAAGGACCCGCCAGCGTTCTGCGAAGTTCGGCGGGCGCCGCCGGTCCGCAGAAGCGATTAGAGCGACGTCGATGCTGACGACGAGAAGCTCACGGTTGCCACCACCAGGATCCTCCGACTCACAGAGGCTTGCCTCACCCTTGAGATGATCGGGGCGGACTTCATCCGCCGCCGGATCGCTCCACTGCATAACAAGGGGAGGCCAGCCTGGCTCTTCACGAACCCCGCCGACATCATGCGACTTCGTCCTGGCCTCGACCATAATTTCAGAGTGATGGGGCATGCCCATTTCTGCCAGCGGCTCTTCCAGCTTGACGTGGGCCGCGACGGCGAGGTCGAGCGGACCGGCAAGGTCGTGAGGGCTGCCGCGAAGGCCGGCAAGGTCCTCAAGGGGCCTCTGTTCAAGATGCCGGCGGGGGTGGTCCCGTTGTGCAATAACTCACTCCGGTCCGATATCATTGCCATGATGCCGGACTGCAACACGCATGGCCCCAATATGAGTTGGAAGGAGCCGGAGGATGCCGAGGTGCAGCAGTTCTTTGATACTCTGCACGAGGGGTACGTCAATGCTGATGCCGAGCGGCTGCTTGTCCAGGACACCACCCAGGCGGAGCTGGACTACATCGCCACCATGGCGAGGGAGGCACAGCTTGCCAAGGAGGCCGGCAGCGCCGGCGGTGTGGAGGACAAAGCCGCGACGACCGCGGAGGAGGAGCTTTCCCGGTGGGCGGCGGCTGCAGGGGGAGCCAGCAGTGCCGGCACCGAGGCTCCACTGGCTGAGGATGTGACCGGCGAGTCGTTGGAGGAGGGGGACGAGACCGCAGACCTGACGCCACCTGCGGGGAGGGGGCGAGTCCTGCAGCGGGCCAGTTCTGGTGAGCCGGTTCGGCCCCATAGGGCTGCGCAGCCGCAGCTGACCCTGGAGGGGTCCCGGCCCCACACGAGGGCCGCGGCGGCGAAGAAGCCGGTGAAGGTCGCGGTGAAGAAGAAGACAGCCGCTCCTTCTTCATCCAAGCGTGCCCAGACGCTGCCTCCCTCCCCTCCTCCGGCGAATGTCGGCGCGGGGATCACCTTTGATTCTGGATCCCTCAGTCCGAGGAGGAAGAGGAAGACCGCAGAGGAGTAGGAGGACGATGAGTAAGCATCTGGTTCCTCTCTATTATCTCTGCCTCCCCAACCTGCTTTACATATCTTGACTTGTTTTCGTTTTTGCAGGGACGCGGAGACGCTGGCCCAGAGAGCAAAAAGGGCCAAGGTCTCGGCGGGTGGCCATCCCCCAGCTAGTACTTCGAGGGCGCCCTTGGTGGTATTGAGCAGCCAGGACAGCAGCCCCCGGCAAAGCCCCCAGCGTAAGTTCATCATTCTTCTCTCTTCGACATGTCCCAGGGGCGCGACACTTTGGTGCTGACCTTGCCAGGTGTGCAGGAGCGGAGAAGTAGCAAGAGGAGCCACAGGGGGCTACTCCCAACACGCCGCCCCCATCGACCACTATTGGTGTCAAAACCGGCGGATCTCGGGTAGGGGGTCCCGAACTGTGCGTCTAGGCGGATGGTAACAGGAGACAAGGGACATGATGTTTTTACCCAGGTTCGGGCCCTCTTGATGGAGGTAAAACCCTACTCCTGCTTGATTTATATTGATGATATGGGTAGTACAAGAGTTGATCTACCACGAGATCGAAGAGGCTAAACCCTAAAAGCTAGCCTATGGTATGATTGTTGTTGTCCTACGGACTAAACCCTCCCGTTTATATAGACACCGGAGGAGGCTAGGGTTACACAGAGTCAGTTACAAAGAAGGAGATCTACGCATCCATATTGCCAAGCTTGCCTTCCATGCCAGGGAGAGTCCCATCCGGACATGGGACGAAGTCTTCAATTCTGTATCTTCATAGTCCAACAGTCCGGCTGTCCGGATACCCCCTAATCCAGGACTCCCTCAGTATGCCCCGAACCAGGCTTCAATGACGATGAGTCCACTATGCAGATTGTCTTCGGCATTGCATGGAGGGTTCTCCTCCAAACCCCGAGTACCTGTTAAATAGTGTCCGGCTTCTCGTAAATGTTGCGCTTCTCGGCTTCTGCGCCCAATAATAGCCATCTTCCATGTGTCAAGCGAATGCGAGGAGCCAGGGCATTTTACATTTACCACCCTAACTATATGAATGAACTGTCTATTAAGGAGACGAGGATTCTCATATCCAAACCACATCATTCTCCCTCGGCGAGCATTTCATCGGAGCGCGCCCGAAAAAACCCATCCATGGCCGGCCGGCGCAGCTCCTCTTCTCGCTCCAGCAGCCCCAAGCCCGGGGACTAGGAGAAGTGTTCCGTCCTGCACAGCCAATTAGTAAAGCTACAGACCCAGGGATTTCTTCCTCCAGCATATATGGTCCCAGTTCGAGCTGGGATCGCCACCTATAATGGCGGGGAGCAAGCGGAGATCTTTCCCAACCCCTCCAAGGGAGAGCGGGTATGCTTAGTCCCTTATTTATTAAGAGGACTCGGATTTCCAATCCATCCATTCCTCTGAGGGCTCCTAGAGTTCTACGGCCTCGAGTTGCACAATCTTACCTCTGCCTCCATACTGCACATCGCCGGCTTTGTAGCCCTTTGCGAACTATTTTTGGGTTGCGAGGCTCATTTCGCACTGTGGAAGAAGCTGTTCTGTCTAGTGCCCCGTACACAGAGGGGATTGATATATCAAGTGGGCAGAGCCAAGGTATGGTGCATCGCCGGGACCGGATACCTGTCCAGTACCCCGAAGAAGACGCCTGAAGACTGGCCGTCAGAGTGGTTTTATATGGAGGACATCCCCCTTCCAGATCCTGTTCGGATCGGCCTTCCTAAGTTTGATCATGCTCCCTTGAAGAAGCGCCTGAGCTGGCGGCCACGGAGCCCTCAGGAGGAAGATGACAGAGACGTTCTCTACCTGATGGGCCGGATAAAGGCGTTGGCCCAATCCGGACTGACAATAATCGAGGTTATGTCGATATGCCTTACGCGGGGGGTGCAGCCGCTTCAATATCGCGGCCACCCCATGTGGGATTTCAACAGGGAAGATGATGTACCCCGCTGCGGCCGCAAGGGGCCGGAGTCGCCTGCTGCCCTGGCAAAAATCTTGTCCGGTCTGTACAAAGGAGAGGAAGAGGAGTTCCTCCGTATGAACCCACAGGATGGATTCTCCATGTACAATCCTCCGAGATGGGTAGGCCGCCACTTTTTATGCCCACTAATTCCGCATTTCTACAGTTAAATATTTTACCTTGCAATTTCATCGCAGGAGTTGTGTAAGGCTGTAAGGGAGATAAGCAGCCCGACTCCACAACCAGAGGACCCTGAACGGGCCCTCGATCCCGGCCTCAGGGAGGATCCGGACATATTTGTGGAGCTGATCAATAGGACTTTCTATCAGTTAAGCTATGATGATGCCATGGTGGCCATTACAGCCGATTACCCTGGGCTACTCCCTGCCTCGCAGGTAAATGAGACCAGAGTCCCAACCCTTAAAATGGATTTTCTTTTACGTATTTCACCTACCATATACAAACGGTGTTTTGCAGGGAAGGTCCTCGGGACGCCATGCCGAGCCTGTGGCAATTCACCAACAAGGGGTCTCCAAAGCCGGACAGGCTAAAAAGGAAGGTAGTCCGGATGGAGACGCCGGCGCAGAGGTATGATGCAACACCTTACTCCGTGGTTTGTCGTCTTTTTTTGAAACTTATTAGCACATGCGCTTCCTAGAAAGAAGAACGCTCGCCGGATAATATCCGGAGATGTCACCAATCACGCTTCTACCAGTCGGGCTCCAAGGCCAGACACGGAGGCGGAGGCTGACATGAGGCAAATGCCGGATGCTCCGCATACAGAGGATGCGGATAGGATATCCGCTACAAATTCCGAAGTGTAGAGCGCCATGAATCACAGGCGTCGCCGGGCCATACCCCGTGACGCTTGTTTCTCGCAAGAGGCGTTTAACGCCATCAATTCGGGAGGCGCGTACATCCGTGCCACTCAAAACGGTCTTGCCACAGCCACTGACCAGTATCTAAAGGATATACGGGTAACAAAATTTGATGATTATATATATTGGTAGCCCCTGAGACTTGAAACAGTTGGCACAACTGATTTAAGGATCATCATTGATGCAGGTTCTTATAGAGAAGAATACCCAATTGTCTCAAGAGCTGGAAGAGTGCAAGGCCCAGCTACGGGCCGCAGTGGCCGTGTTGAAGGAGTTCGAGAAGGCCCCCTCCGGTAACACCTGCTTCAAAGAATGGCAGGTATCATATAGGATGCGGTATGCACGCAGTTCTGACAATAAATATTGCAGATGATGCCGGAGTGAATCCGGATGAGCAACATGTCATACGGTAGCTAAAGGCTGGCGAGCGCATGCTTACAAAGGTTAGGCAGGAGAAAAACGATGTCCAAGATGCCAATACCCAGCTAAGCGTGGAACTAAAGGATGTTCGCGCCTAGCTATCGGACTCCATGAATGAGAACAAGCGGCTTCGACGCAGCATTTTCAGTAAGTGCTTGAGCGAACTTTTTTAAAAAGAGTTCAGCGAAGAAGCCAGCTAATAGATTTATGTCTACAGGTATGCTGACGGGTCATCCTGCGGAGGAGATGCCCGGGTCTGCGGGTGATCTTCTGTCCGAGCTGTCGCAACTACATGAACAAGTTCGGCAGGCAATGCAGGGTATTGCCCAAGCCTTGTGGCCATCCATTTCTTTGCCAACAGGCATTGGAGAGCTTGCGAGAAGCTCAAGGGGGCGCGGTGGCGCTTCCGATTATGGAGATATCGGCCTGCCGTCAAGGTACCAGGGAAGCCTGGGCCATGGTGAAGACGCGATATACCAAGGCTGACCCACACCGCATGGCCGAGGTCGGACCCGTGGGGCCCAATGGGAAGGAGATCCCCGTCAACTTAGTGTACGGGCAAGTAGAATTAGCCGCTAAGTATTCCCAACAGGATTGTAGGTTAGACAGCCTGTTGGATGGTATAGAAGAGGAATTCAGTCAGTCTAAATGACTATGTAATGAAATTGACATGTGTAATGCCTTCTAGCTGGATTGTAGATCATTTGTCATGGCGGACCTTTTCGCTTCAACCTCGGGACCCGATAGTCCGGAGTGTATCCGAATACCCGCTCAGTTATATAAGAACCGGGGTATGCGTGGAAACCAAGCGTAGGGGTCATTAGTGCTTGAACAGACAAGTGCCCAACTAGTTATGTTATATTACATGGGTAGTAAGAAACATCTTCCAGGGAGAATAGTTCCATTAAGGGTTCCTTTCCCTGGGCATGCATGCCCTAAAGTGCATGTCCGGACTGCGAGAAGAGACGCAGGAAACACATCTAGGGGCACATATCGAAAATAAATAAAAATCATCTTTTGTTCGCCGACCGAATATTCTCTTAAGAACGCTAGCTTTCAGCTTCACCCAGTCTGTGGTACACATCCTGCTGACCCGACAGTAACAATCGCAGAGGTGCTCCCCTTATGCCCTAGCCGAATTAACGGGAACGTAGGGCATAAATACAAGAGCAAGGCAACCCAGCTTGGCCAAAACTTAAGTCATATCGATGCATATAATGGCGAAGAAAAGGTACATGCGAAAGAATAACACATGTGCGGGGCATAAAGCCCAGAAAAATAATTAAGCTTCTGTGCAAGAAGCCCCCAGGTATAATGAGCGCGATTAGCGCGTCAATAGTGTGCAAGCACGGCACAGGTTGGCCCTTGAAGGCCTTAAGAAAGTAGAAATCGAAGAAAGAAAGAAAAACAGATAATGTATATATAAAAAATGGATAGAGGAAGGAGACGAACATAGAGTCCGGCGCTAGGCGTAGAATCTTCGGAGCCTGGCTGCGTTCCAAGGGTTCGGCTCAAGTCGGTTATCCGATGCCTCCCGCAGACGGTATGCTCCGCCGGTCAGAACTTGATCGATAATGAAGGGACCTTCCCATTTGGGCTCGAGCTTGTTCTTTTTCTTCTCCGACAGGCGTAGAACTAGTTCGCCAATGTTATAAGTTTTGGCCCATACTTCTCTGCTTTGATATTGTCGAGCCTGTTGCTGATAGAATGCGGAACGGGCTTTGGCCACATCGCGCTCCTCCTCCAGGGTGTCCTGCCGATCGAGTTCGGCTTCTCTTTCTTCGTACATACGCACTCGAGGTGAGTCATGAATTATGTCACAGGGCAGAACCGCCTCAGCGCCGTACACCATAAAGAAGGGTGTGTATCCGGTAGTGCGATTCGGCGTAGTCCGCAGCCCCTAGAGTACGGAGTCGAGCTCCTCTACCCAGTGCGTGTTAGATTCCTTTAGGGATTGCACTTGTCTGGGTTTGATGCCGCTCATGATAAGACCATTTGCTCGCTCAACTTGATCGTTAGTTTGTGGGTGATAGACGGAAGCATAATCGAGCTTAATGCCCATGTTGCTGCACCATAGTTTTACTTCATCGACCGTGAAGTTCGTGTCGTTGTCAGTGATGATGCTGCGGGGGATGCCATAACGATGTACAACCCCGGATATGAAGTCTATCACCATTCTGGATTCAGCCATTTTAACAGGTTTGGCTTCTATCCATTTGGTGAATTTATCCAGCATGGCCAGTAAGTATTTTTTCTTGTGGGTTCCTCCTTTAAGGGGTCCAACCATGTCAAGCCCCCAGACCGCAAAGGGCCAGGTAATAGGGATTGTTTGGAGGGCGGTAAGTGGCATGTGGCTTTGGTTTGCGAAAAGCTGGCATCCGACGCAGCGTTGGACCAAGTCCTGTGCATCTGCCCGGGCCGTCGGCCAATAAAAACTAGTATGGAAGGCCTTGCTTACAAGGGCCCGGGCTGCGGCGTGATGTTCGCCGAGTCCAGCATGGATTTCTACCAGAAGCTTCCGCCCTTACTCTACGGAGATGCACCTTTGAAGGACTCCGGTAGTGTTTTTTTTGTAAAGCCCTCCCTCATGGACCCCGTAGGATTTAGATCGCCGCACTATGCAGCGTGCCTCATTTTGGTCCTTGGGAAGTTCCTGCCTAGTTAGGTAGGCCAGGAATGGTTCTATCCACGGGGCGATGATGGCCATTATTACGTGGGCTGAAGTTGTTTTTTCGGTGGCAGAGCCTCCGATTATGTCAGAGTTCTTGGCGTCAGGCATTGTGACTGGGTCCGGATTGTTATTACCGGCGTCCCCTTCCCATACCACCGATGGTTTAAACAGCTTCTCGAGGAAGATGTTGGGTGGGACCGCATCGCATTTTGCGCCGATGTGGGCGGGGATATCTGTTGCCTGATTGTTTTCCCGAGCCACATGGTGGAATTCGAGCCCCTAGAACCGAGCTGACATCTTAAGTACAGCGTTGCGATAGGCCGCCATTTTTGGATCCTTAGCATCAAAGTCTCCATTTATTTGGGATATTGCGAGGTTCGAATCCCCACGCACCTCCAAGCGTTGAATGCCCATGGAAACTGCCATCCGAAGACCATGTAACAGGGCCTCATATTCGGTTGCGTTGTTGGAGTCTATATACATTATCTAGAGTACGTATTGAACTGTATCTTTGGTTGGGGATGTCAGGACGACACCCGCCCCCAGGCCAGCCAGCATTTTGTAGCCGTCAAAGTGCATGATCCAATTGGAGTATGCGCCATACTCTTTAGGGAGTTTGGCTTCCGTCCATTCGGTGACAAAGTCGGCCAATACTTGCGACTTAATGGCTCGTCGGGGTTTGTATGTTATGTCGAACAGGAGGAGCTCAATGTCCCATTTTGCAACCCGGCCCGTGGCCTCGCGGTTGTTTATAATATCGCTAAGTGGCACTTCCGAGGCTACTGTAATTGAACACTCTTGAAAGTAGTGTCGCAGCTTCCGGGATGCCATGAATACCGCGTAGGCTATCTTTTGATAATGCGGGTATCGTGATTTGCATGGATTGAGGACAGTGGATAAATAATATACCGGCTTTTGAAGGGGGTATTTGTGTCCGTTCGTTTCTCGTTCGACGACGAGTACTGCGCTTACCACCTGATGAGTTGCCGCGATGTACAACAACATTGGTTCGCCGATGTTTGGTGTAGCCAGCATTGGGTTGGTTGCCAGTATGGCTTTTATTTCTTCCAATCCGGCTGCGGCAGCGTCCGTCCACTCAAAGTGTTCGGTGTGCCGAAGGCGGCGATAAAGGGGTAATGCCTTTTCTCCCAAGCGGGAGATAAAGCGGCCGAGAGCTGCCACACATACAGTTAATTTCTGGATTTGTTTGAGGTCTGTTTGGATAGCCAATTGTGACAGAGCTTAGATTTTGGCCGGATTTGCTTCGATTCCTCTGCTGGAGACAATGAAGCCCAGTAGCTTTCCGGCCGGTACGCTGAAAACACATTTTTCCAGATTGAGCTTGATGTCATATGTTCGGAGGCTGTCGAATGTTAGCCTCAAGTCGTCTATTAGAGAGTCGACGTGTTTGGTTTTATCGACCACATCATCTACGTATGCCTCCACTGTTTTGCCAATCTTCTTCTCCAGACATGTCTGAATCATGCGTTGATATGTCGCGCCGGCGTTTTTGAGCCCGAAAGGCATTGTGTTGAAAAGGAAGGCGCCGTATGGTGTGATGAATGTCGTTGCGGCTTGGTCGGACTCCGCCATCTTGATTTGGTGGTAGCCAGAGTATGCATCAAGGAAACACAATGAATCGTGTCCTGCAATAGCATCGATGATTTGATCGATGCGGGGGAGGGGGAAGGGATCCTTTGGGCAGGCCTTCTTTAGGTCCTTGAAATCGACGCATAGGCGCCAGGATTTGTCCTTCTTCGGTACCATCACCAGGTTTGCTAGCCAGTCTGGGTGTTTTATTTCTCTGATGAATCCGGCCTCCAGTAACTTGGCTAGTTCCTCTCCCATAGCTTGTCTCAAGGGTTTGGAGAAACGCCGAAGAGCCTGCTTGACTGGCTTGAATGCTTTGAGGATATTAAGGCTGTGTTCGGCCAGCCTACGTGGGATCCCTGGCATATCTAAGGGGTGCCAGGCGAATATGTCCCAATTCTCGCGTAGGAACTCTCGTAGTGCGGCGTCCATGGTGGGGTTTAACTGTGCCCCGATGGAGGCTGTTTTTGTATGGTCCATTGGGTGGACTTGGAATTTTACTATTTCGTCCGCTGGTTTAAAAGAGGTGGACTTGGATCTTTTGTCAAGTATCACGTCGTCCCTGTCTACTGTGGAGCGTAGCGTAGTTAATTCCTCGGCCGCAAGGGCTTCAGATATTGCCTCGAGGGCTAATGCAGCTGTTTTATTTTCGGCACGGAGTGCTATGTCCGGATCACTAGCAAGAGTAGTGATTCCGTTGGGTCCGGGCATTTTGAGCTTCATGTACCCGTAATGGGGTATAGCTTGGAAGATCATGAACGCCTCTCGCCCAAAAAGGGCGTGATATCCGCTACTGAATGGGGCCACTTGGAATGTAATTTCTTCGGACCTATAGTTCTCCGGCGTGCCGAATACCTCATCTAGTGTGATTTTTCCGGCACAGCGTGCTTCCCGACTGGGGATGATGCCTCTGAAGGTTGTGCTGCTTTGCTCGATGCGGTTCCAGTTTACTTCCATTTTTTGAAGGGTTTCCTCATAGATGAGGTTTAATCCACTACCGTCGTCCATGAGTACTTGGGTGAGTCGAAAGCCGTCCACAATTGGACTGAGGACCAGTGCGGTTGGTGCCCCGGCTGTTCGGAATTTAGGTTCTTCACTGGCATTGAAGATGATAGCCGTCTCACTCCATGTATTTATAGTTGCCACATGGCAAATTTCGGCAAGGCTGCGGAGGGTTCGCTTGCGCCTATTATTTGATGTGAAGGTCTCAAATACCGTTAATACCGTATTGTTATCTGTGGCATCTGGGATGAGAAGGTCCTCGCCACTTTTGGCCACCTGCCGGAGTACCCAACATGCTCTAAGGCTGTGTGTTGGTATGGTATCCGTTGTACTATGAATTTTGCAGGGTCCGTTGAGCCATCTCTCCAATACGGTTCCGCGCTCTGTAGAGGGCTTTTGCTTCTTTGTAATTAACTCGGGTGTCTTATGATAGTGCACCCTTTTACTTCAGACTGGGTGTGTGTTCAGAGCCGGATTATCACAAAATTTCATTTTGGTTTTTCCAGGTGCTTTCCATCGCACAGTATTTTTGTACTATGGATGCCAAGTCAGTGAAGCGTGATATGTCACGGCGACTTATGGCATTAAGGATTCCCTTGTCTGTGCAATTTTTGCAGAAAGATGAGACTGCGCCTTCCTCACGACAGTCCTTAACCTTGTTCATCACAAGGAGGAATCTGGCCCAATAATGATGTACTGTTTCTTGGGGCTCTTGTCTGATGTTGGAAAGATCGCTTATGTTTGGGTGGGTGGGTGGAATTGAGTCCGAACCCTTACCCGATCTGAGACCAGGGGCCGAGGAGTTTTCGATCTTGGAAGTTCGAGTTCCGGGACGTTGCCTGATAAGTCTGGCCCGCTGCCTGACTCTAGGTTCAGGGCTTGGGAGTTCTGCTCAGAGAGCTCAGGATTCCGGACATATTTAGTCCTTAAGATAGAGGAAGAGTCACCGCATTGTTCCTCCACCACCGCAATGTGATGGGTGACCGGTGGAGAGTTAATCTCCCTTTGATCGGGTTTAAGCCCAATCCGATCATAGTCCGTAGTGACTCCTAAGGCGGCGATGCGATCCAAGAGCTCGTTTAAGGAAGAGAACTCCATTGGATCCATCTGCTCGGCAAGTTCTGAGTTGACATGGAGGCTGTTTTCGATGACCCGAGAAGTCATCGCCGGTGCAGCAACCGAACAGGCGGTCATGACGAAACCGCCTAGCCGGAGGGTTTGGCCGACAGCCAATGTTCCCTCAGCGGTAATGCTATCTTTAAAGACGAGACGAAACATCCTTCCTTGCGGTGACGGCATAGTGGAACTCTCAATGAAAGCACCAATGTCGGTGTCAAAACCGGTGGATCTCGGGTAGGGGGTCCCGAACTGTGCGTATAGGCGGATGGTAACAGGAGACAAGGGACACGATGTTTTTACCCAGGTTCGGGCCCTCTCAATGGAGGTAAAACCCTACTCCTGCTTGATTGATATTGATGATATGGGTAGTACAAGAGTTGATCTACCACAAGATCGAAGAGGCTAAACCCTAAAAGCTAGCCTATGGTATGATTGTTGTTGTCCTACGGACTAAACCCTCCGGTTTATATCGACACCGGAGGGGGCTAGGGTTACACAGAGTCAGTTACAAAGAAGGAGATCTACACATCGGTATTGCCAAGCTTGCCTTCCACGCCAAGGAGAGTCCCATCCGGACACGGGACAAAGTCTTCAATCTTGTATCTTCATAGTCCAACAGTCCGGCGAAAGGATATAGTCCGGATACCCCCTAATCCAGGACTCCCTCAACCACGCCGCCCCGAGGGACGTCCCCAGCAAGGGCGCCAAGCACCGAGCTCACACACATGGAGGAGGAGGAAGAGAACTTGGGCGTCGGTGGCTTTGCCTCGATGCCAAATGTTGGCGGGGAGGGGACTTTCGTTTCCCAGTCGGGTGCTGGCACCGGTAAGTCGTTCGTCGTTCGTCCCTGCTTCTTTTTCTTCCCGGTTCTTGGTCTTGGCTCCGCCTCACCCCTGTCTCCGGCGCCCAGATTCCTCCTTGATGGACCCAGAGGACGTGGACGCCGTCATCGAGGGCATTGCCAAGGCCGCCGAGGTGGACACCCAGAAGGTCGCCGCCAAGGAGTCCGCTAAGGGCGCTGCCGAGGAGGCCGCCGAGGGGCCTACCGGGGAGGCCGACAAGGCTGCCGCCGAGGAGGCAGGCAAGGGGCTTGCCGAGGGGACGGAGGAGGAGGCTGGTGACCAACCTTCCTCCTCTGCTGCTTCCGGCTCCGACAAGTACCTGAGGGTGAGCGACGACTTGTTCGTCCACCTTCCATGCGCGTCGAGCAGCAGGACGCCTGTTGAAGGAGAGGTGTTCGACGACGAGGTGCTTGCCGCCGCCGGGCTCGAATCGTTGATGAGCCAATCATTGGCGGCGGTGGTTCGCAGGAAGAGCGGATCCTCCACGCCGTGGGCGCCAGCTTCCGGAAGCTCCAGGCGTTCCACCGCGCCCGCCTAGACAAGGTTAAGTCCAGGACGGCGGTGGTGGAGAAGGCGGAGGCGGACCTCCAGGAGCGTGTTGCCGAAGTGCGATATTGGTTCCGCGAGGCCCACAAGGAGCTCAAGGCGGCCCAGGATGAGTAGGCCAAGCGCGACGTGGAGCTTACCATGAAGCTTACCGACGTCGAGAAAGCTCAGGAGGCGGTGAAGAACTCGGCCGAGGCCATTCGGACCCAGCGCGAGGCCGTGCTGAACTCCCAGGAGGAGGACCTTGCCGCACACGAGGAGAAGCTCGCCGCCACACTTCATGGCAAGGATGCCGAGGTGGATAAGCTCATCCTGCAGCAGACCAGTGAGCTGGAGCAGAGGCACAAGGAGGCACTCAATGCCCAGGCCCAGGTTCATGCCCGCAAGGTGAAGGAGCTGGAGAAGGAGCGCGACGGGCTGAAGGGTCTTCTGGGATTCGGCCTTGGCAGACTTGGCATTTTCAATAGCCACCGCGAGCTCGCACGCTCACGTCTTTGAGTCAAGCTCCAAACTCTCATGTTTTTCCATGAGAGCCTGGAGCTCTTGCCGCACCTTGCCAACCTCGGCCTCATACTTCTCCCGCTCGGTGCGCTCCGAGGCTGCCCTCTTCTCGGCCTCGACCAGCGCTTGCTTAAGGGTCGCCACTTTAGACGTGGCCCCTACAATAGCCACGATAATCCTGTCATTCTTTACAATTGCACCTTTTTATATATATTTAAAAACAAGGTATTTCGCACCTTCATTGTCCTCGAGCTGCTTCTTGGCACGCCCGAGCTCTTGCTCGGACCACTTGAGGTTCTGCTTTAGCGTGTCCACTTCCGCAGTCAGTGCGGCGGACACAAGCAGAGAAGCCTACACATGCATATTGACTCATTTTTGTTAGACTCCTGCGAATTTTATTTGATCCTCTATTCGGCTTTTCCTCCCAAATGCCAAACAGTGCATAAGGGGCTACTGTCTATGCGGTAATATTATTTACACATTTTTTATTTACCTCAAAGCCTGTTAAAAGGCTAGTACAAGCTTTAGTCAGTCCGCTCTTGGCGGACTGAACCTTCTGGACCACCGCACTCATAATAGCGCGGTGCTCCTCGTCAATGGAGGCGCCTTGGAGCGCCTCCAACATATTGCCCGGCGCCTCCGGTTGGACGGGGGCCACCGGCACGGCGGACTTGCTCCTCTTGGAAGGAGGTCCCCCACCGGACTCTGGAACCTCTGAAGGTTCCGGAGCGGTGTCCGGCCTAGAGCCGGACTTGGAGCCCCGGGGGGTTTCATCCCCTTTTACTCCTGGAGTCCGGGAGGTCGCCTTGCGGCGCCTCCAGGACCACCTCCTCCCGGCTTGGAACCTGTTGGGACAACACTTCGGTGTCGTCCGTAGGGTGGGGAGAGGAAGCCGTTGGAAGCGAGTTCACATCCGACGAGTCCAGTGAGCCGCTCGATGATGCGTCGAGCTGGTCTTTGGGTGGGCTGCATAAACATATTCGAGTAAGGGAAAGCTGTGCAATAAACGAATACTATGAATTACTCTGGTATCCGGATACTTACGATTTTGCGAGGGGCTTGGCCCTGGGCTGCCACTCCTCTCCACCGCCGTCGGCGTCGGTGGAGCAGTCCGGAGGAAGGGTTTTCCCCTTCTTGGACCCTCCGGCCTCCGCCGAGAGGGCGGCCTTCCTTTTCTTCTCTCCCCCAGCTGGAGGGGGAGAGGTCTCTTCTTCTTCCTCCTCGTCTTCACGGGAGGAATGCGCCTCGGAACCGTCGGATGATGGATCCGACACCTCCTGGCGCCGGGCACTCTTTCGAGTCCCCGCGGCCTTTTTTGCGGCCTTCTTCTCCGGCACCACATAGGGTGCCGGAACCAGCAGCTTCGCCAGGCGAGCGTCTGCTGGGCCTTCAGGCAAAGGAGCCGGACAGTTGATCTGTCCGGATGTCACCTGCCAATCCTGTCAAGGGTAAGGGAGTTTAGATCCCGCATGGAGTCAAACTATGAAAAACTGATACCCTGTAAAAGGAAAAAAACAGCTTACCGCGAGAGCATGACGCTGCGCACTGAATCTGCGATCCTTGGTAGCGGATGCGGGAGCCTCGGCGCCCTTGAAAAGCACCTTCCAGGCATCTTCGTACGTCGTGTCGAAGAGCCTACACAGAGTTTGGTGCCGCGCCGGGTCGAACTCCCACAGGTTGAAAGGCCGTTGTTGACACGGGAGGATAAAGCGGATGAGCATAACCTGGACTACATTGACAAGTTTGAGCTTCTTGTCCACCAGGGTTTGGACGCATGTTCGGAGTCCGGTCAGCTCTCCCTTCTTACCCCACGACAGGCCCGTCTCCTTCCAGGAGGTGAGCCGCGTAGGGGGTCCGGATCGAAACTCAGGGGGTGCGACCCATTCGGCGTCGCGTGGCTCGGTGATGTAAAACCACCCCGATTGCCACCCCTTCAGGGTTTTCACAAAGGAGCCCTCGAGCCAGAGGACGTTGGCCATCTTGCCCATCATGGCGCCTCCGCACTCCGCCTGGTTGCCGCGCACCACCTTCGGGTTGACGTTGAAAGTCTTGAGCCATAGGCCAAAATGGGGGTGGATGCGGAGGAAGGCCTCGCACATGACGATAAACGCCGAGATGTTGAGGTCGAAGTTCGGGGACAGATCATGGAAATCCAGGCCGTAGTAGAACATGAGCCCCCGGACAAATGGGTGGAGAGGGAATCCCAGTCCACAGAGGAAATGGGGGAGAAACACCACCCTCTCATGGGGCCTAGGGGTGGGGATGAGCTGCCCCTTTTTGGGAAGCCGGTACGCGATGTCGTTAGATAGGTATCTAGCTTTCCTCAGCTTTTTGATGTGTCCCTCTGTGACGGAGGAGACCATCCACTTGCCTCCCGCTCCGGACATGGCTGGAGAAGGTTGAGGTGGGGAGTGTGGACTTGGGCGCTGGAGCTCGAGTGCGCAAGAATGGATAGGCGAAGGAGGAAGAAGGCATAGGTGAAAAGGTGGATCCCTATCCCCTTATATGGGTGGACGCGACTACATGTCCCCATCAGCCTGGTAAAAGTCGCTTATCTCCAAGTTTCGTAATCAATGGCGCGGTTGGGTTACCCACGCCCGTATTGATGAGAATCCCGGGATAAGGGGACACGATCTCTGCTCTAACAAGACGTGCCAAGGAAACCGCCTCGCATGACGCGCTGAGGTGGGATAATGAAACGACTCGGATAAAGGCTTGGTCGTGGTGTGACACGCTACGGAATACGTCAGCAGATTAGATTGGTGTAAATATTATTCTCTCTATGGCAATATGTGGAAACTTATTTTGCAGAGCCGGACACTATCTTCGTGTTCGAAATTCTATGAAGTATTTGGAGGAGGAACCCGCCTTGCAATGCCGAAGACAATCTACGCGCTGGACTCATCGTCATTGAAGCCTGGTTTAGGGGCTACTGAGGGAGTCCTGGATTAGGGAGTGTTCGGATAGCCGGACTATACCTTCAGCCGGACTCCTGGACTATGAAGATACAAGATTGAAGACTCCGTCCCGTGTCCGGAAGGGACTTTCCTTGGCGTGGAAGGCAAGCTTGGCGATACGGATATTAAGATCTCCTACCATTGTAACCGACCTTGTGTAACCCTAACCCTCTCCAGTTTCTATATAAACCGGAGGGTTTTAGTCCATAGGACAACATACACATCAACAATCATACCATAGGCTAGCTTCTAGGGTTTAGCCTCCTCGATCTTGTGGTAGATCTACTCTTGTACTACCCATATCATCAATATTAATCAAGCAGGATGTAGGGTTTTACCTCCATCGAGAGGGCCCGAACCTGGGTAAAACTTCGTGTCCCTTGCCTCCTGTTACCATCCGGCCTAGACGCATAGTTCGGGACCCCCTACCCGAGATCCGCCGGTTTTGACACCGACAGCGGGCGTTAAAGTTGCTCCGGGAGAAGGACACGCTTAATGGCGCTCTGACGGAGGCACAGGGCGCGGTCATCAGCAAGGCTGGGGAGCTTGCCGAGGCCAACAACTCCATCGGGGATCTCAAGCTAAAGCTGAAGGGTCTCGAGGAGGCGCTGGAGGAGGCCAAGACCCGAGAGGGAACCCTGGCCAAGGCGCTGGAGGGCGAGAAGCAGTTGCGAGAGAACGAAGGCCTCAACTTCGTTGATCATGTGGTAGGCGAGAACCGTTGGCTCGAACGCCTTGCCACCGTCGCCAACCAGGCCGCCGCACAGCTTGCCACCATGGGGATGCCGGACGTGAGGTATGTCCCGGAGTGGAGCGTGAGCGCCAATTGCAGCCTGACTTTGTTCTTTGAGAAGGTCGTCCGTGCTCTGGAGCGGCTCCACACCAACCGGGCAGCCTCACTGGCCGAGGAGTCCCGGATACTTTGTCAGGGCACCATGACCAAGGTTCTCACCAAGGTGGCGCACTGGTACCCTGACCTCGACTTCGACGCCACGCTGGAGACCTTGCCGGAGGATGTCGACCTCGCGCCGCTCAGGGAGCGCATCAAGCCCATCATCAGCCGTGTCGGCGAAATTCTGAGGGTGGAGGGCCAGCGCTGGGATTAGGCATCCCGCTCCTTATTGCCGCTGCGGGTTCACAACCAAGACAATTGCTACCTCTAGTTAGAACCGCGGCAAAAATTTGATGTAACATAACTCTGCAGCACTTTCAGTACTATGCATGTTATTTCCCTGTTCAATTTCCCTTTGTATACGCACCCTATGCCAACTGGGCAGCTCGCCGGCGCGGAAGCCCAAGGCGGCGTCATGCGGACGGATCCCCATTGGCCTGCCGGGTATGCGTGCTGCCAGGCGAGCCATCTTACCGTTCTTAACGCGGCCGCTCGAACTGTCGAGCTTGACTCAAGTCAGAATCGAGAGCGTTGTCAATCGTGGAAGGCTACCCTGCCGCTGTCGACGCAGCCGCTTGAGCTGTTGAGCGGACTCGAAACAGGGCAAGGGCGTTGCCGACAGCGGGAGAGCCCCCTGGCATGTAGGTTTTCCATACAAAGGCACGACATATCCGAGGGAAATAACCTCGTATAAAAAGGAAAAAAAGTAGTCAAGGTTCGGTGTGACTTAGCTTCTACTTGTAGTCGCGCCGGCATCGATCTTTTGACCTCCTCTCCTGCTTCTCTTAGAGCCATCGCAATGAAGAAATGCTCACTTAACTGCTAAAACTGATTCTCACAAATGTGCCCCCTACCTGGCGCGCCAAAGATGTCGGTGTGAAACAACACATGTGGGATCACAAGAATCCCTACTGCAGTTGCGGGGCGCGGGGTTGAGAGAAGAGCGGGTCTAACAGAGAGCACGCGGTTCGTTTATCCAGGTTTGGGCCGCGAGGATGCGTAAAACCCTAGTCCTGCTTTGGTGGATGTATTCTGAGTTCTTGAACTAGCTACGGAGTGTAACGAGCTCCAAAAAGACGAATCCTTCTCCTGGTCGCCTCGGGCCTCCTTTTATAGGAAAAAGGGGCTGCCACAGTGGCACACAGGAGGTGGAAAGGTCTACAGTGGCACGAGGTTATCCCTCGTATTACAGGACAAGGTGCATTTAAAGCATCGCTTAGGTGTCCTCTTGCTTTATCGGGGATGGGGGCGAGGCCCGTCCCGTCCATCGCAGCTCTTCATCGCTTCGAAACGCGCCCTGGCCAGTGATGCGTGCGGCGCCATGTAGGCAGGCTGGCAGCTGAGGTGGCGTGGTGGTAGGGCCTTCACGAAGATTTGCATGCCGCCACGCAGGCACTTGATGAGTTGGCCTGGGAGCTGCATGTTGCCATGCAGGTGCCCGCCCAGCTGGTTGGGCTGGTAGCTGCATGGGAACGGCGGTGGAAGCTTGGTTGGCGTGGGCCTAGCGGTGGTCTCGTTGGCGTCCTTGGCAAGGGCCTTGCCGGGTGGCCCGGCAAGGGTCTTTTGCTGTGGTGCGCTGTCGTCCCCGGCAAGGATCTTGCCGGGGGTCTGGTGGCCTTCCTCGGCAAGGATCTTGTCAAGGGTCGTCGTCTTCTAATCCTTGTCTATTCTTGGATATGTCTTCACAAAGTTCTGCATCCACCTTGGAGGTGCCTTCCCGAGCCCTGGCTCCATGCGGATGATGGCATCGGGGATCGTGGGCTCAAGGGTGGCTCACTCCCTTGGTGTGGGGCAAGCTGCCCCGGCAAGGGTCTTGCAGGGGCTGCCGAGGCTGCCCCCGGCAAGGGTCTCTTGCTGGGGGAACCTGCTTCGTCCCTTTGCTCTTTGTGGTCTTGGCCTTGGCATTTCTTTGACCATCTTGGGCTTCGGTCTTACCTTGGCTCACCTCCCTTGCTTTGCTTGGTGTGGTCGCGGGCGCGGATCTGACTGCCCGTGCACGGGTAAAGGGGTGCAAAAATGTGCCCCTAGTTTTGTACACCGACATGTTTTCAAAAACAAAACAATCCTTTCACGTATGAATTTGACTGTATGCTTTGAGAAACTTGCATGTCCTATACTGCTCCTGTTTGGATACTCTAACTTAGCTAGAGGTTAGACTAACTCATGACTAACCCTGAACTAACTGTAGCCAAAGAGGTGTTTGGGTGATAGGGTTAGATTGATAATAAATGCACTTGATGGAGAGAGAAAAGTGATTTTTTCAGTGGTCCCAACGAGAACTATCGCCAGTTAGCACCTCTTGGGTGGGATAGATTTTTTGGTGGGTTCGGTGCAACTTGCTCCAATTTAAACCCTCATGCTTGGATACTTCAGGGCTATTTGAGCCCCAACTAGCTCAAAGTAACTCTAACCCATGGATCCAAACAGGGCCTATGGCCAGCCTCGACGCGGAGTAGTCGCGTGCACCGGGAAGCGGCGCTCTCTCGGCCGCCGTGCCGCTTCAAAGTCGACGCCAGTGAGAGGTCGCCTCCGCTCTGGCCGGGCATTAATGCGGCACTGACGCTCTAGGGCGACGCTGACCGTTTCACGCGGGAAGCGCGCGCTGGCAAGGGAGTATAGGTTTTGAACCGTTTCAGGTGTAGTACTGGTAGTTTGCAAAACTACTCAATTATTGCTCTCAGTTTCCTAAGTAATTGTGATAAAAAACGTTACTCCACAGCCCGCTTCCCTTCTCCTTCCTCTTCCGCCGCCCACGCACGTCCGCGGGAAGCGACCGGTCAACCCTTATATAGGAGTGCTAGCACAAAAAATGCATGCATGACCACTAAAATTTCCAGATTAAAGCGCCTCTCCGGCGGGAGTATGGCGTATGTTGTTACCTTCGGCCGGGCCATGGCTACCGGGTGACGGCGACTAGAGAAGAGGCGGCGGGAGGGGAATGAATGCAGCTACTGTTTGGGTTCGTTGTCCGGCTTAAATAAATGTGCAGCATCACCTGTACCCGCGGGTGCACAAATTGTAACATACGTGTCTGCTTAAGTGGGCGTCACGTAACTGGTGTGTGAGAGAGAAATTTTGAGAGATAGAGTGTGTGTGTGTGTGCGACTCTACTCTTCGGACATGTACTCAACCTTTTGCATCGGGATATAAGTATAATGATATCTACTTTAGCTAGTGATTTACGTGGCCATGTTAACGTGGTTGTGTAAAAAATGTCACTTTCTGCTCGTGATTTGCATTATATAATTACAAGAAAGATGCTCGTGCATTGAACGGAATATCAATATGCATTTTTTCACAAAACACATGTTGTGATTTACCCATGCAGGAGTAATCCCATGTGTAAAAACTAATGATATTTTGAGAATTTTATCAGAAAGCTGGTATCTCGAGAATGTCATCGAAAAAATGAAAGATTATAGATAAGGTGAGGAGGAGTGGAGCATGGTGGTGACTGGTGGTCGGAATGGGCGGAGGCATGGGGATGGACCGCGCCGGCAGGCGGCAGCGGCCACCATGCTAGATTGTTCCAGAGACTTTCTTTTTTAATTGCTCAACAATGAGGTTGTGGGAGATAAGGATGTGGAGAGAGGTGCGGGGGTATCTTTTGTAAAATTATCATAGTTTGCTTTCTATCCATCAGATATAGATCAGACGGTCTAAATTACAAGATGGCAGGCACACCATCATCGCCAACTCAGTTTTTTTATAAGGGTACAGATGATAAGTTTGCTAACTACTAAAGTAAAGTGGAATTTGTCCATGTTATACAAGTAAATTAAGGTGATTGTTTATCATAGGGTAAGGTTGGATGAAGGGTGGTACGAACAAATGCTCCGCCTAGAGCATGTGTGTGTGAGATGGAGTCTTAGTGTGTGTGTGTGTGTGTGTGTGAGTTTTCTGTGTGGGGTGTGGGGTGTGTGATGTCTACTACAAAACCTTCTTCTTGTAGACGTTGTTGGGCCTCCAAGTGCAGAGGTTTGTAGGACAGTAGCAGGTTTCCCTCAAGTGGATGACCTAAGGTTTATCAATCCGTGGGAGGTGTGGGATGAAGATGGTCTCTCTCAAGCAACCCTGCAACCAAATAACAAAGAGTCTCTTGTTTCCCCAACACACCCAATACAATGGTAAATTGTATAGGTGCACTAGTTCGGCGAAGAGATGGTGATAGAAGTGCAATATGGATGGCAGATATAGGTTTTTGTAATCTAAAAATATAAAAACAGCAAGGTAGCAAATGATAAAAGTGAGCGTAAATGGTATTGCAATGCTAGGAAACAAGACCTAGGGTTCATACTTTCACTAGTGCAAGTTCTCTCAATAATAATAACATAATTGGATCATATATCTATCCCTCAACATGCAACAAAGAGTCACTCCAAAGACACTAATAGCGGAGAACAAACGAAGAGATTATGGTAGGGTACGAAACCACCTCAAAGTTATTCTTTCCAATCAATCTGTTGGGCTATTCCTATAAGTGTCACAAACAGCCCTAGAGTTTGTACTAGAATAACACCTTAAGACACAAATCAACCAAAACCCTAATGTCACCTAGATACTCCAATGTGACATCAAGTATCTGTGGGTATGATTATACGATATGCATCACACAATCTCAAATTCATCTATTCAACCAACACATAGAACCTCAAAGAGTGCCCCAAAGTTTCTACCGGAGAATCAAGACAAAAACGTGTGCCAACCCCTATGCATAAATTCATGGGCGGAACCCGCAAGTTGATCACCAAAACATACATCAAGTGAATCACGTGATATCCCGTTGTCACCACAGATACGCACAGCAAGACATACATCAAGTGTTCTCAAATCATTAAAGACTCAATCCAATAAGATTACTTCAAAGGGAAAACTCAATCCATTACAAGAGAGTAGAGGGGGAGAAACAACATAAGATCCAACTATAATAGCAAAGCTCGCGATACATCAAGATCGTGCCAAATCAAGAACACGCGAGAGCGAGAGATCAAATACATAGCTACGGGTACATACCCTCAGCCCCGAGGGTGAACTACTCCCTCCTCATCATGGAGATCGCCGGGATGATGAAGATGGCCATCGATGAGGGTTCCCCCTTCCGGCAGTTTGCCGGAACAGGGTCCCGGGAGGTTTTTGGTGGCTATAGAGGCTTGCGGCGGTGGAACTCCAGATCTATTCTGTTTCCCGAAGTTTTTAGGGTATATGGGTATATATAGGTGAAAGAAGTACGTCAGGGGAGCCACAAGGGGCCCACGAGGGTGGAGGGCGTGCCCTAGGGGGGTGGGCGCGCCCCCCTGCCTCGTGGCTCCCTCGTTTCTTTCCTCACGTGCACTCCAAGTTTTTCCGGTAGCTTTCGTTCCAAAAATAACTTCTCCAGTTGGTTTCGTTCCGTTTCGACTCCGTTTGATATTCCTTTTCTTCGAAACACTGAAACAAGGGAAAAACATGAACTGGCACTGGGCTCTGGGTCAATAGGTTAGTCCCAAAAATAATATAAAAGTGGATAATAAAGCCCAATAATGTCCAAAACAGTAGATAATATAGCATGGAATAATCAAAAATTATAGATACGTTGGAGACGTATCAAGCATCCCCAAGCTTAATTCCTGCTCGTCCTCGAGTAGGTAAATGATAAAAACAGAATTTTTGATGCAGAGTGCTACTTGGCATAATTTCAATGTAATTCTTCTTAATTGTGGTATGAATATTCAGATCCGAAAGATTCAACATAAAAGTTCATATTGACATAAGAATAATAATACTTCAAGCATACTAACTAAGCAATTATGTTTTCTCAAAATAACATGGCCAAAGAAAGTTCATCCCTACAAAATCATATAGTTTAGTCATGCTCCATTTTTGTCACACAAGAATGCTCTCATCATGCACAACCCCGATGACAAGCCAAGCAATTGTTTCATACTTTAGTAATCTCAAACCTATAAACTTTCATGCAATATATGAGCGCGAGCCATGGACATAGCACTATGTGTGGAATAGATTATGAGGATGGGGGTTATGTGGAGAAGACAAAAAAGGAGAAAGTCTCACATCAACGGGCTATGGAGATGCCCATCGATTGATGTTAATGCAAGGAGTAGGGATTGCAATGCAACGGATGCACTAGAGCTATAAATGTATGAAAGCTCAACAAAAGAAACTAAGTGGGTGTGCATCCAACTTGCTTGCTCACGAAGACCTAGGGCACTTGAGGAGGCCCATTGTTGGAATATACAAGCCAAGTTCTATAATGAAAAATTCCCACTAGTATATGAAAGTGACAAAACAAGAGACTCTCTATCATGAAAATTTTGGTGCTACTTTGAAGCACAAGTGTGGCAAAGGATAGTAGCATTGTCCCTTCTCTCTTTTTCTCTCATTTTTGGGCCTTTTTTATGGCCTTTCTGTTTTTTGGGCCTTCTCTTTTTTATGGCCTTTCTTTTTTTTATTCCTCACTTGGGACAATGCTCTAGAAAATGATGATCATCACACTTCTATTTATTTACAACTCAATGATTACAACTCGATACTAGAACAAAGTATGACTCTATATGAATGCCTCCGGCGGTGTACTGGGATATGCAATGAACCAAGAGTGACATGTATGAAAGAATTATGAACGGTGGCTTGGCCACAAATACTATGTCAACTACATGATCATGCTAAGCAATATGACAATGATGAATGTGTCATGATGAACGGAATGGTGGAAAGTTGCATGGCAATATATCTCGGAATGGCTATGGAAATGCCATAATAGCTAGGTATGGTGGCTGTTTTGAGGAATATATAAGGAGGTTTATGTGTGAAAGAGTGTATCATATCATGGGGTTTGGATGCACCGGCGAAGTTTGCACCGACTCTCAATGTGAGAAAGGGCAATGCACGGTACCGAAGAGGCTAGCAATGGTGGAAGGGTGAGAGTGCGTATAATCCATGGACTCAACATTAGTCATAAAGAACTCACATACTTATTGCAAAAATCTACAAGTCATCAAAAACCAAAGCACTACGCGCATGCTCCTAGAGAGATAGATTGGTAGGAAAAGACCATCGCTCGTCCCCGACCGCCACTCATAAGGAAGACAATCAAATAACACCTCATGTTTCAAATTTGTTACATAACGTTTACCATATGTGCATGCTACAGGACTTGCAAACTTCAACACAAGAATTTCTCAAATTCACAACTACTCAACTAGCACGACTTTAATATTATTACCTCCATGTCTCAAAACAATCATCAAGCATCAAACTTCTCTTAGTATTCAGTGCACTCATAAGAAAGTTTTTACTATTCATGGATACCTCGCACATTAGGATTAAGCAAATTAACATGCTATTTAAGACTCTCAAAATAATATAAGTGAAGCATGAGAGTTCATCTATTTCTTCAAAATAAAATCACCATTGTGCGCTAAAAGATATAAGTGAAGCACTAGAGCAATAACAAACTACTCCGAAAGATATAAGTGAAGATCAATGAGTAGTCGAATAATTATGCAACTATGTGAAGACTCTCTAAAATTTAAGAATTTCAGATCTTGGTACTTTATTCAAACATCAAGCAAAGCAAAATAAAATGACGCTCCAAGCAAAACACATATCATGTGGTGAATAAAAATATAGCTCCGAGTAAAGTTACGATGAACGAAGACGAAAGAGGGGATGCCATCCGGGGCATCCCCAAGCTTAGGCTCTTGGTTATCCTTGAATATTACCTTGGGGTGCCTTGGTAATCCCCAAGCTTAGGCTCTTGCCACTCCTTATTCCATAGTCCATCGAATCTTTACCCAAAACTTGAAAACTTCACAACACAAAACTTAATAGAAAATCTCGTGAGCTCTGTTAGCGAAAGAAAACAAAACACCACTTCATGGTACTATAATGAACTCATTATTTATTTATATTTGTGTTAAACCTACTGTATTCCAACTTATCTATGGTTTATAAAGTATTTTACTAGCCATAGAGTCATCGAAATAAGAAAACAACACACGAAAAACAGAATCTGTCAAAAACAGAACAGTCTGTAGTAATCTGTAACTAACACAAACTTTTGGAACTCCAAAAATTCTAAAATAAATTGGTGGAACTGAGGAATTTGTCTAGTAATCATCTAAAAAAAGAATCAACTGAATATCACTCTCCAGTATAAAAAGTTGAAGGTAATCTCGTGAGCGCTAAAGTTTCTGTTTTTTACAGCATGATCATAAAGACTTCACCCAAGTCTTCCCAAAGGTTCTACTTGGCACAAACACTAATTAAAACATAAAACCACATCTAACAAGAAGCTAGATGGATTATTTATTCCTAAACAGAACCAAAAAGGAAGAAACTAAAATAAAATTGGGTTGCCTCCCAACAACCGCTAACGTTTAACGCCCCTAGCTAGGCATGATGATTTCAATGATGCTCGCATAAAAGATAGGAATTGAAACATAAAGAGAGAATCATGAAGAATATGACTAGCACATTTAAGTCTGACCAACTTCCTATGCATAGGGATTTTTTGAGCAAACAACTTATGGGAACAACAATCAACTAGCATAGGAAGGCAAAACGAGCATAACTTCAAAACTTTAAGCACATAGAGAGGAAACTTGATATTATTGCAATATGTAGAAGCATATGATCCTCTCTCATAATAATTTTCAGTAGCATCATGAATGAATTCGACAATATAACCATCACATAAAGCATTCCTTTCATGATCCACAAGCATAGAAATTTTATTACTCTCCTCATAAGCAAACTTCTTCTCATTCGGAATAGTAGTGGGAGAAAACTCAACAAAACAACAATCATGTGATTGAAAATTAAGATCAAGATGACAAGTTTCATGGTTATCATTATTCTTTATAGCATACATGTCATCACAATAATCATCATAGATAGGAGGCATGCTTTCATCATAGTAAATTTTCTCATCAAGGCTTGGGGTACAAAAAATATCATCTTCATCAAACATAGCTTCCCCAAGCTTGTGGCTTTGCATATCATTAGCATCATGGATATTCAAGGAATTCATACTAACAACATTGCAATCATGATCATCATACAAAGATCTAGTGCTAAACATTTTATAAGTTTCTTCTCCTAGCACTTGAGCACAATTTTCCTTTCCATCATTCTCACGAAAGATATTAAAAAGATGAAGCATATGAGACAAACTCAATTCCAGTTTTTTGTAGTTTTTTTATAAACTAAACTAGTGCTAAAACAAGAAATAAAAAGATTCTATTGCAAGATCTAAAGATATACCTTCAAGCACTCACCTCCCCGGCAACGGCGCTAGAAACTGCTTCATGTCTACTACACAACCTTCTTCTTGTAGACGTTGTTGGGCCTCCAAGTGCACAGGTTTGTAGGAAAGTAGCAAGTTTCCCTCAAATGGATGACCTAAGGTTTATCAATCCGTGGGAGGCGTAGGATGAAGATGGTCTCCGTCGGTGTCAAAACCGGCGGATCTCGGGTAGGGGGTCCCGAACTGTGCGTCTAGGTGGATGGTAACAACAGACAAGGGACACGATGTTTTTACCCAGGTTCGGGCCCTCTCGATGGAGGTAAAACCCTACGTCCTGCTTGATTAATATTGATGATATGGGTAGTACAAGAGTAGATCTACCGCGAGAACGGAGAGGCTAAACCCTAGAAGCTAGCCTATGGTATGATTGTTGTTCTGTATCTTGTCCTACGGACTAAAACCCTCCGGTTTATATAGACACCGGATAGGATTAGGGTTACACAAAGTCAGTTACAAGGAAGGAGATCTACATATCCGTACTGCCAAGCTTGCCTTCCACGCCAAGGAGAGTCCCATCCGGACACGGGACGAGGTCTTCAATCTTGTATCTTCATAGTCCAACAGTCTGGCCAAAGGTTATAGTCCGGCTGTCCGGATACCCCCTAATCCAGGACTCCCTCAGTAGCTCCTGAACCAGGCTTCAATGACGATGAGTCCGGCGTGTAGATTGTCTTCGGCATTGCAAGGCGGGTTCCTTTGTGAGGGGGCTCATGTTCTATTATGGGCTGGACTTCCATGATTTAGCTTCGAAGTCTATCCTCCATATTTCATCGTTCATCGTTGTGTGTGAAGCTTTCCTCCGTATTACTCCTCATTTCGGATTGTGGCTCAAGACCTTCACAGTGGAGCCGAAGATGATCCAGGGGCGGCACACAGAGTGCGGAGGCACCGTAATAAGAAAAAAATGCTGACGCCCCATGGCCCGAGGGCTCTTTCCAAGAGGAGTCCAGCTTATGGCAACAAGAGTGGTTTTATATCACAACTCCCAGGGGTACCAAGTGGGTGGCTCCACCAGTTTTTTGCTCGTGTCCCCCGCCACGACTAACGTCATGGGTCAACAAGGGGCTAGACTGGGGGCTAGTAAATGATGTGCCCATATTGCAGAGCCACATCCGAGATCTCCTAGAGAGAGATATCAGCCTGGTCGTGGTGACGCAAGTCATGTTAATTCGCCGAGTCCTGCCCTGCAAACGTTGTCCTCTCCGCCTATGGGAGTTCAATCCGGAGGGACCGCGAGCTCTTCAACATTTCCTTGGCATGACACCCATGGAGATGTACAAATTGTTCTTCGGACAACAAATAATGTGTCCGAACTCTACTGAGGATGCAGGTTTGAGCTGCAATCGTCCGGATACCCAAGTAAGTAGCCTTGTGTCCAAACACACCATGCGTTTATTTATCGCAACATTGCCCTTTAAAAAAGAGCCATTCTTGAACCAGGAGTGGATAGCGAAGGCAAAGTTGATCAGGTGTCCGGCCCCCCTTCCCGAGACCTCGCCAGATCCTGTGTTAACCACGATGCTAGAGATCGCGCCTTATCAAGCGCCTTCGGGAGAAGATGAAGGGGGGAACAAGGAAGCTACTGTCTCCGCGGAGGAGGTTGGCCGGAAGGGAGGAATCGAAAATTCCTCTCCTCAGGGGAAGAAGAGGACAGCCTCTGAAGACCCGGAGACAATGGTCTCAAAGCGGGGGCAGAAATCTTCGCCAAAGGGTCCTCTACGGGGGGATACCCCGGCCGCACTATGCCCTCAAGGGGATCAGCCCTCCACCGAGCTGTAAGTAAAAGGGAATTTAATAATGAGAAAAAACCTTGCTTTATCCCTGAGGAAAATAACCGAAGCATTTATCTTGCAGTTCGGATCTTAGCCCTTCTCAGCAGAGCTCGTCTTCGGGGGATCTTCTTCTAGAGATGATGGAGAGCGGAACGCCTCCCCCTGCCATACCGCCTCATGAGGTGGGCGACCCCAAGGTGTCATTGCGGAGGGTTTCTCCTGATCCGGCAAGGCCAGAAGGTAGTCATATGGCCAACCAAAGCCCTCAGTATCCGGCTTTTGAAAAAAGCAATCGAATGAGTCCGACACTATCTAGTGCGCGGTCGGAGGTACTGAGGGATCTGCAAGGGCGAGCGTCTATCTCAGAAGAGCACCGTATGTTGATGGGTACGGTAATTGAAAGAATTTCGTCCGCGGAGAGCGGGTTGCATGAAGCTGTCATGAGTCTACTGATAGGTTTAGAGGTACGTGAAATGATGTACCTTTTTGACAGTACCGCTTACTTTAAGATGCGCCCCTATGTAGATAGTAGCCCCTGAGACTCTGGGTGCTGTCGAAGACGACGGCGCGCAGAGGATCATAGTCCTAGGTGTAATTTTGCCGCCTTAATATGGAGGTGGCAAAGTGTCCGACTGATGAATTTGCCAGCCGGACTGATGAATTTGCCAAGTAAAAGCGGCAGCTTGACGTGGCAGATGCCGACATCGTACTTGTCAACAGGCGGCTTGACGAGGCGCAAGGTATGTAATTTCTCCAGTGACACATGATAAGAGGAGCATGATGCTAGTATGTATAACATGTGTTTTGAATGTAGATGGAGCTGCGGCCATGGAGAACCTTCGGGCGGAACTTTCCCGAGCCAAGGAACAAGCCAAGAGAAGTGATGCGGCTGCCCTAAAGGCAATTGAGGAGCTGAAAGCTGAACAGGCTGCTCACTGCCAAAGCAAGGAGAAAATAGCCAAGATGGTTGTGGAGTTGAAGAATGCCACTGACCGTTACAAGCTTCTTGAAGAGGAAGATCAAGCGAAGAGGGCGGACCTAGAGAAGGCCATGGTGACGGCCAAAGACACCCGCTCTAGCATAAGAGCGATGAAGGAGGAGCTGCGTCAGGCCGGAGATATCGCGACTGGGAAGCCCTTTATGCTGCGGATGAAGTTCGGTGATCCGAAGTACGCCTCTTTCGACCGGATATGGAGTTCGGCGGATGCATACCTTGACCTGGCAGCGAGTGCTGCCGATGCGGCCGAGTACTTCCGAGATCAAAAAGGTCGTGAAGTGGAGAAGCTATTCTGGGCACAGTTTAGCGATCCAGAGCATCCACTTCCATTGACTAACCGATTGGCCGAATGGGCCGAGCTGAATAGGTTGTCCGGACTTGCCATGAGGTTTGTTGTGGATCATCTATGGCCGGAAAGGCCAAAGCCGAACAGTTATTTCAGTTTGGTGCAGCAGTTCCTTGGCGTCGTGCTACATATCATCGCGATGAAGAGGTCGGCGTGCGTAGAGGGTGCGCGGATGGCGCTTGCTCGTGTCAAGACATACTGGGAAGAGATGGAGGCCACCTCCATTGCAGCCCAAGACTCGGACCGAAGCCGAGTACCTGTCGAGTACCTGCCGAGCACTACTTCCAAGAAGTTCTTGAGGGTGCTCGTTCAATAGAGGTGCAGTGCTCGAAGAATATTATGTTCTAATGACATGTATTCCCATTGAAAACAATGTTTTCTTAAATGTAAAGGCTTTTTATACTTGTGCCTGCAAGAATTATAATACCTCATGTGAGGCCGTTTATGTATATATGTATATAACCTAAAAGATGGCAGTAGTCGGCTTCAGCCCCCACGCATATAATGCAGGGGTGCTCGCAGAAGACGCATATTCACACTTGATCCAATGTCTTGGTCCATTAAGGAGGTGATAGCACAGCGAACTAGGCAATCGGACTATAATGCTTTATCACTTTCACTTAGCCATAGGAGTTTGACAGTGGGGCTACTATATAGCCCCTGCTGGCTCCGCGCTCATCCGAATACGGGGCGCGTGCGTGCCTGGCCGAGAAACAGCCCTTCATTAAGGTGGAGGAATCCCGAAGATTCTGCTGTGTCATCGAGTGGTTGACCAGTCTCACGCTATATCATGACAGTCAGTTTTTGGCTTTCTCTACTGAGGTGCTCGCTTGGCTGAACCAGGACGCAATCGCAGTAGTTCTCCTGGTGCCGCCTTAGCCGATAGAGCGGAACGTAAGACAGCAAAACACAGGAGCCGAGCAAACCCAACATTCGACCAAAGACATGATTCGCAGCTGATGCATATAAGGCCAAAATCGCGACGCCGAACACTCCCTAAGGTATTCGGTCTTTATGATATAAAATGGGTGAAACGTCGCCCTTTGCAATAAGACCCTGGTGTCCAGGTACGTGCAGTAATCTGACGTGGCCACATGCCAATACGTCAGCATCCATCTCAGCTTTACTGGGAATCCGGGGGATGTTTATCAACAAGAGACAGTAAAAAAGGTTTACGCAGGGTCTTAATCTGAAGAGAATCCTTGGAATGGGTCCCTATTGCATGTCTGCACCTGTGTCTCCATTGTGCCGTATCCTGGATGGGTGTGGCACGATGGTCATCAGTAGAAGAGAGGAACTTAGTTGCAAAGTTGTCGTGCAAAATGTATGTTATACTAAATAAATCAAGTATAGTTCAAGATGGGTAGAATTGAGCCTTATTGTCACTTGTTTACGTGCGTGGAGCCCCTTGTATTGTTATAGGGGTATAGCCATCAAACCTTTATCAATTATATTGCGAAACCGGACTCGTCTAGCCGCGTCCATGGTCTGAACGACCTGTAAGATGCTCTAGTTGGTGATGTCGTCTAGTGTACGGCTGCCAAGGCAGCCGCACGGTCTTCCGCGCGCAAGGAGCGCTCAATATTTCCCTTTACTGTAAAGATGCCGCGTGGACCGGGCGTCTTAAGCATGAGAGACACGTAAAGCGGTATTGTGTTAAAGCGAGCGAAAGCTTCACGTCCTAGTAGTGCTTGATAGCCACATTGAAATCGAGCGATGTGATAGGTTAGCTTTTCGCTGCGGAAGTTATCGGGGAAGCCGAATATTACCTCTAGTAGCAGGGAGCCCGTGCAATGGGCCCCTAGGCCTGGTGTTACTCCTTTAAAGGAAATATTGCTATGGCGAATTTTTGTTGGGTCTATCCCCATTTTGCGGACTGTGTCCTGATATATCAGGTTCAAACTACTGCCGACATCCATCAGGACTCGTGTGAAGTGGTATCCGTCAATTATCGGGTCTAACACCAAGGCAGCCCATCCTGCGTGCCGGATACTTGCGGAGTAATCCCGATGGTCAAAGGTGATCGGTTCGGCCGACCAGTGGTGGAACTCCGCGGTGATAGGCCCTGGGGCATGTATCTCAGTGAGTGCCGCGTTGTTTTTATTTATCACGTGTAGTGCATTTATTGTTTTGACTTCTCATGGGAATTTCTTCTGTTTCCCACTGCTTTGCTTGCGAGGTTCGTCCTCATCTTCGCTTGGTGTATCGAGCCCCTTGTGTTCAGCGTTGAGCTTGCCGGACTGCTTGAAGACCCAACATTCTCTATGGGTATGATTGGCAGGTTTATCAGGGGTGCTGTGGATTTGACATAGTTTGTCCAGAATTTTGTTTATGCTAGACAGTTCGTCTATGTTGCCTTTGGAGGGCAGGGTTTGCTGACCTGGCCGAGAGCTTTTGAATCCGGCGTTTACCGCCGTGCTCTTCAGGCTGTTTTCTTTATTCCGGCGCTTGCTTTTGCTGCGTCGTGGCTTCCCGTTCACGTCCCTGACTTCGGATGTACTTGGGTCGCTGGTGCTGCATCGTCCTAACCAGCTGTCCTCGCCTGCGCAAAAGCGGGTCATGAGGCTTGTTAATGCAACCATTGTTCTTGGCTTTTCTTGGCCGAGGTGTCTGGCGAGCCATTCGTCTCGGACTCTGTGTTTGAAAGCTGCTAAGGCTTCGGCGTCCGGACAGTCGATTATTTGGTTCTTTTTAGTAAGAAATCTGTTCCAAAGCTTTCGGGCTGACTCTCCGGGCTGTTGAGTTATATGACTTAAATCGTCTGCATCCGGTGGTTGGACGTAGGTCCCTTGAAAATTTGCCCGAAAGGCGTCCTCGAGCTCTTCCCAACTTCCAATGGTGTTTTCGGAGAATCTTTTAAGCCAGTGCCTGGCTGGCCCTTTGAGCTTGAGGGGTAGGTACTTGATGGCATGGAGATCATTTCCTCGAGCCATGTGGATATGGAGGGTGTAGTGCTAAATCCAGACCCCAGGGTCTATCGTTCCGTCGTACACCTCTATGTTTATGGGTTTGAATCCCTCTGGAAATTCATGGTCCAGCACCTCATCGGTGAAACATAGGGGGTGCGCGGCACCCCTGTATTTGGGTGTACCGTGGTGTTTGGATTTTTGTTGTGTTGCATTGCGTGCTGGAGCGTGCTTTCTTGGCCCGTAGATAGATCTGGTTGGGCCGTCCTTTTGATGTGAGTCCTCATGTGGATCGCGTGCTGGCTTGTGTGTGGCGTCGTTTGCCACTCTATGTTGGCCAAGAGGTCGTCTATCCGACCGGATGGCTGCTTTGTTTTTTGATTGCGGGGGCTCTAAGGCCTCCTCATCAAATTCAGGCAGTAGCTTTCGCTTCGGGTAGCTCTTTGTGTGGCGACTGCCGCCATATTTGTCTGCGGTGTTGAGTACTTTGCTCCATCTAATTCTAAGTGTATCTTCCGCAGCCTTGAGTTTTTGCTTCTGCTTTTTCAGGCTCTGCGAGTGGCGACAAGCCTTTTATGGAGGTTCTTCTGCTCCAGGAGCTTATCCCGGCGTGATGTCATCCGGACTATTATCTTCGCCGGAGACGGGTCGTGCGGATTGGTTCTCCGAGTTGCCATCGTCAGACGGTTGTTCAATGCCATGTTCGTCGTCCGCCGGCTCACCCTGCTCTATCGCTAGGTCTGTATGACCGCTGTTTCTGCCGAGGCAGGATTTGGAGCGGCGCTTATGCCGTCGCTTTGACTGCTTCTCAAGGGAACGATCCTTTGCTTCATCCTTTCGTTCTTCGTCGTTGTTTTCTTTTGGTATGTCCACCATGTATACATCATGGGATGAGGTGGCTTTCCAGTGCCCTGTGGCAGTGGTTCCTGTTCGTCTCCTGCATCATCGTCCATACCGCCGATTTCTTCGGAGTCGAAGTCTAACATGTCGGTTAAATCATCGACAGTGGCTACTAAGTGGGTGGTGGGTGGGCGACGAATTTCTTCATCATCCGCATCCCAATCCTGCCGGGCATAGTCCGGCCAGGACTCTCCTGACAAGGAGAGAGACCTCAGAGAGTTCAGTATGTCGCCGAAGGGCGAGTGTTGAAAGATATCTACGGAGGTGAACTCCATGATCGGCGCCCAGTCGGATTCGATTAGCAAGGGCGCAGGCAGTTCGGGGCCCGTGGCCGGAGAAGAATCCGGCAACTTGGGGTCACGGCTTTCGTAAAGGGTAAGTGTCGGTGTCAAAACCGGCAGATCTCGGGTAGGGGGACCCGAATTGTGCGTCTAGGCGGATGGTAACAGGAGACAAGGGACACGATGTTTTTACCCAGGTTCGGGCCCTCTCGATGGAGGTAAAACCCTACTCCTGCTTGATTAATATTGATGATATGGGTAGTACAAGAGTAGATCTACCACAAGATCAGAGAGGCTAAACCCTAGAAGCTAGCCTATGGTATGATTTTTGTTGTTTTGTTGTGTCCTATGGACTAAACCCTCCGGTTTATATAGACACCGGAGGAGGCTAGGGTTACACAGAGTCGGTTACAATCGGAGGAAATCTACGTATCTGTATTGCCAAGCTTGCCTTCCATGCCAAGGAAAGTCCCATCAAGACATGGGACGAAGTCTTCAATCTTGTATCTTCATAGTCCAAGAGTCCGGCCAAAGGTCATAGTCCGGCTATCCGGACACCCCCTAATCCAGGACTCCCTCAGTAGCCCCTAAACCAGGCTTCAATGACGATGAGTCCGGCGCGCAGATTGTCTTCGACATTGCAAGGCGGGTTCCTCCTTCGAATACTTCATAGAAGATTTTGAACACGAGGATCGTGTCCGGCTTTGCAAAACGAGTTCCACATACCACCGTAGATAGAATAGTATTTTCACAAATCTAATCTGCTGACATATTCTGTAGCGTGACATCACACCACAGCCAAGCCTTCATTCGAATCGTTTTTTATTGTCCCACCTCAGCGCGTTTTGCGAGGCGGTTTCCTTGGCACGTCTTGTCGAAGCAAAGATCGTGTCCCCTTATCACGGGATTCTCATCAATACGGGCTGGGTAACCCAACCGTTCCATTGATTACGGCGCTTGGGGGATAAGAGAGTTTTACTAGGCTGGTGGGGACGCATAGCTTCGTCCGCCCATATAAGGGGATAAGGATTCACCCTTCTATCCATGCCTTCTTCCTCCTTTGCTCATCCATCTTCGCACACTCGAGCTATAGCGCCCGAGTCCGCATTTCCAACCTCAACCTTCTACAACCATGTCCGGAGCGGGAGGCAGGTGGATGGTCTCCTCCGTCACGGAGGGAAACATCAAGAAGCTGAGGAGAGCCGGATACCTGCCCGACGACATCGAGCACCGGCTCCCAGATGAGCGGCAGCTCATTCCCACCCCCAGGCCCCATGAGAGGGTGGTGTTCCTCACCCATTTCCTCCACGGACTGGGCTTCCCACTCCACCCATTCATCCGGGGGCTCATGTTCTACTATGGCCTGGACTTCCATGATCTGGCCCCGAACTTTATCCTCAACGTCTCGGCGTTTATCGCCGTGTGCGAGGCCTTCCTCTGCATCAAGCCCCACTTCGTCTTATGGCTGAAGACCTTCAATGTCAAGCCGAAGGTAGTGAGCGGCCGTCAGGCGGAGTGCGGAGGTGCCATGGTGGCAAGATGCCCAACGTTATATGGCTTGAGGGCTCCTTCGTGGAGACCATAAAGGGGTGGCAATCGGGGTGGTTCTACATCACCGAGCCGCTTGACCCTGAATGGGCAGCGGCCCCCGAGTTCCGATCTGGCATCCCCACGTGGCCCACCTCCTGGCAAGAGAAGGGCATGTCCTGGGGTAATTCGGGAGAGCTGACCGGACTCCAAACCAGCGTCCGAAATCTGGTGGACAAGAAGGTTAAACTTTTCAACGTAGTCCAGGTCATGCTCATCCGCCGGATCCTCCTGTGCCAACGACGGGCTTTTTAACTTGTGGGAGTTCGACCCGGCCCAGCACCAAACTATGACCAGGCTCTTCGATACAACACACGAGGATGCCTGGAAGGTGCTATTCAAGGGCGCCGAGGTTCCCCCTCCCACTATCAAGAATCGCGGATTCTGCGCGAAGCGCCAAGCCAGCGTAGTAAGTTGTTTTACCTTTTACAGGATACTCGTTTTTCATAGTTTGACTCTATGCGGGATCTAAGCTCCCGTACCCTTGACAGGACTGGCAGGAGAAGGCCGGACAGATTGACTGTCCGTCTCCTTTACTCGGAGGCCCAGCAGACGCCCGCTTGACGAAGTTGCTGGTTCCGGCACCTTACGTGGTGCCGGAGAAGAAGACCAAGAAGAAAGCCACAGGAACCCGGAAGAGTTCCCGGCGTCCGGTGGTGTCGGACTCATCGGCCGACGACTCCGAGGCGCACTCCTCCCACGAAGACGAGGAGGAGGAAAAAGGGGCTACTCCCCCCCCCCAGCGGGGGGAGAGAAGAAAAGGAAGGCCGCCCCAACCGGGGAGGCCGGAGGGTCCAAGAAGGGAAGGACCCTTCCTCCGGACTACTCCACCAACGCCGCCGACAGCGAGGAGGAGTGGCCGCCCAGGGCCAACCCCCTTGCGAAGTCGTAAGTATTTGGACACCAGAGTGACTCATAGTGTTCCTTTACTGCACAGCTTTCCCTGATGCCGAATATAATCATGCAGTTTGCCCCGAGCCTGGATCGACGTGTCGTCGAGCGGCTCCTTGAGTTCGTCGGATGTGAATAGCCTTTCACTTCCGGCCGCCTCCTCCCTTCGCCCTGCGGATAATGCCAAGGTATTGTCCCAAGAGGTTCGAAATCAAGGGGAGGCAGTCCTGGGGGTGCCTCAAGGCGACGTCTCGGACTCCAGGCGCAAGGAGGGCAAGCCCCCAGGGGCTCCAAGTCCGGCCCTGGGCCAAACACCGCTCCGGAACCTTTATCAATCCCGGAGTCCGGCAGGCAGCCCCCCGCTAAGAAGGGCAAGCCTACCGCGTCAGTGTCCTCTGTCCAACCGGAGGCACCAGATAACTTGTTCGAGGTGCTTAACGGCGCCTCTATCGACGAGGAGCACCGCACTATTATGAGTGCGGTGATCCAGAAAGTTCAGTCCGCCAAGAGCGGGCTGACTGAAGCTTGTGCCAGCCTGCTGACAGGCTTTGAGGTAAGTAAAAAATATGTGAAAATATTACCGCATAGATAGTAGCCCATGATGCTCTGTTCGGTGTTCACAAACAAAAGCCGGATAGAGGATCTAACAATATTCGCATGAGTCTAACATAATTATGTTGATATGTGTATGCAGGCTTCACTGCTGGCCTCTGCCGCACTGACTGCGGAGGTTGACGCGCTAAAGCAGAACCTTGAGCGGTCCAAGCAAGAGCTCGGCCTTGCGAAGGAGCAGCTCGAGGAGAACCAAGGTACGTAATGCCTTGTCCGTGTGTCTATATATATATATATATATAAGATGTAGTTGAAAAAAATGATAGGATCGTTATTGACGTGCTAGGGGCCACGACCGAGGTGGCGACCCTGAAGCGAGCACTATTCGAGGCCGAAGATAAAGCGGCCACAGAGTGCAGCGAGCTGGGGAAGCAAGAGGCGCGGGTTGCCGAGGTGCAGCAAGAGCTCCAGGCTCTTGTGAAAAAGCACGAGAGTTTGGAGCTTGAGTCGAAGACTCGCGAGTCCGAGCTCGCTGCGGCCCTCGGGAGCGCCAAGTCTGCCAAGGCCGAAGCCCAAAAAGCCCTCTAGGAAATTGAGGTGATAAAGAAGATAGCAGCGGGTAAGGCCTTCAATATGCAAAGCAAGCATGTGAAAGTGAATTACTTGTTACTTACCCGAGTCCGGAGCTCTCCAGGAGCATTCGCAGATTTGCCCCACAGTGTGTCCGATGCCGCCACCTACTACCGGGACAAAGAAGGGAGCTCGACGGAGAAGGTGTTCTGGTCTCAGTATGCTGAGACCGGACACTCGGTGCCTTTGAGCGACCAGCTGAAGCAACTAGTCGAGCTCCATAAGGTGGCCGAACAGACCATGAAGGGTCTCATAGTCCGGCTGTGGCCTGGAGAGGCCATCCCTGGGAGCTACTTCGGGCTGGTGAGGCGGCTGGCGGATGCCTGCTCGTGGCTTGAGGTTATCAAGCGCTTCGTCTACATCGAGGGCGCCCGCAGGGCCCTTGCCCGTGTGAAAGTACACTGGGGCAAAATGGACGCGGAGCGGCTGGTGAAGGATGGGCCACTGCAGGGCAAGGAGCATCGCCACCCTGAGATGTACTATGAGGGCGTCCTGAAGGGTGCCCGCCTTGTGGCGGATGAATGTTCCAAAGATGTAATATTTGAGTAAACTTGCTCGTGTGATCCTGTACGCTGAAAACTTGTTCATGTGCGCTATGCAACGCTTGTTTTAATTTAAAATATTACCTTCTATGCGTCCGTTTATTAAACCTGAGAGATGGCGAGTCATCGGCTTCTACCCCCATGCTACGAGTGCTGGGGTGTTCGGGATAAAACCTGAGCACTCTTTTTCCCATTCTTGGGTCCTTCGAGGGAGGTGCTCAGCACAACGAACAAGGCAATCAGACTATAATGCGTTATCACTCTCACTTAGCCAGAGAATACTATAATCTTAAATTTCGGTGAAGCCCCTAGTGTTCGGAAGACCGAATTCGGGGCGCTATATACGCCTTAGGCAAGACAAAGCCGACTCCTCGCTCTAAGCGGCATAAGTCTTTAAGGACTCGAAACCTCTCGAACAGCGACCAGCTCTCGCCCTATCATGACAGTCAGTTTTAGCTTTCTCTACTGAGGTGCTTAGCCCAGCTGAACCGGGGCACAATCGCAGTAGTTCTCCCAGCGCTACCTTAGCCGATATAACGGAACGTAAGGTACCAAAACATGGGAGCCGGGCAAACCCAACTATTGACCCAAGACATGATTCAGAGCTGATGCATATAATGCTATAAGTTCGGGGTGCCGCACTTGTGAAAGTGTTCGGACTTCTCACGCCATATTACGGGGTGCTTAAGCCCCTGGCATATTAGCCATACCAAAGTGTACGGGTGCTGAATGTCACGAATGAACATGTATACATAAAAAGGAATGAATAGAGAATGCAATAATAGCCTAAGGCTAAGCATTTTTTATTTGAGAAAAGTGCATTAAAAGCAGAACGATACAAATAGTGCGGTAAGCAGGAGATGGGGCTATTTAACATGTCCCCTCCAGGGGCGAGCTGCGGAATGGCATGTAAAACAGGTATTTTGCTTGTTATAGAGACCACCTGGGAGTTCCATAGTGCGGCGTAGCTTTCTGCCTCCCTGGTTGTTGCATCGTGTGTTCGGCAATTGTAATGCCGAGCAGGTCTTCCGAAGATCGAAGTCCTGAAAGTGAGAAAAAATGGTAAAATCGGCAGCCCCTAGTGCGGTTGAGCCACGTTTTGGGCGTGCCGTGGGCGTGCCCCTCCCCCAGTGCCCATGGTATTTTCAGAGCGTAATTATGTACGCGTAGTACTGATTTCGCCATTTCGTGAGGGCTGGGGTTGGGGCCGCATTGCTATGCTTGCTCGGAACCTGCCAGGCGGTCTTGTTGTAGGTTACTCCGGACGCTCTTGACGGCGTCCAGACGTTTTATCGCCGGACTGGAGAATTGCCTTGAAAGGCTGCCTTGTACCTCCACCGCGAGGGCCGCCGTGTGCTCCTCTGTTCGGAGAGAGGGTTCGGTGTTTCCATTGACTGTGATAACTCCCAGAGGTCCTGGCATCTTAAGCTTGAGGTATGCGTAGTGCGGCACCGCGTTGAACTTCGCAAATGCGGTTCGCCCGAGCAGTGCGTGATAGCCACTGCGGAACGGGACTATGTCGAAGATTAACTCATCGCTTCGGAAATTATTCGGGGATCCGAAGACCACTTCAAGTGTAACTGAGCATGTGCAGCTGGCCTCTACACCTGGTATGACGCCCTTAAAGGTCGTTTTTGTGGGTTTAATCCTTGAGGGATCTATGCCCATTTTCTGCACTGTGTCCTGATAAAGCAGGTTCAGGCTGCTACCGCCGTCCATAAGGACTCGAGTGAGGTGAAATCTATCAATGATTGGGTCTAGAACCAATGCGGCAAATCCGCCATGGCGGATGCTAGTGGGGTGGTCCCTTCGATCAAAAGTGATCGGGCAGGAGGACCATGGGTTAAAATTTGGGGCGACTGGCTCCAACGCGTATACGTCCCTTAACGCACGCTTCCGCTCCCTCTTGGGGATGTGGGTCGCGTATATCATGTTCACCGTCCATACTTGTGGGGGGAATCCCTTCTGTCCTCTATTGTTCGGCGGTCGGGGCTCCTCCTCGTCGTCGCTATGTACCCCTTGTCTCTGTTTTCGGCGTTTATCTTGCCGGCCTGCTTGAACACCCAACAATCCCTGTTGGTGTGATTGGCTGGCTTTTCAGGGGTGCCATGTATTTGGCACGAGCGATCGAGTATACGGTCCAAACTGGACGGGCCTGGAGTACTTCTTTGAAAGGGTTTTTTATGCTGACTGGGCTTGGAGCCTCTGAATCCGGCATTAACTGCCGTATCCTCGGTATTGTCGCGGTTAATGCGGCGCTTGTGCTTGTTGCGGCGTGACCTACCATTGATGTCCTTGGTATCCGAATTACCAGGATTCTTTGACATGTTATTGCTACGGGCCAGCCAGCTGTCTTCTCCCGCGCAAAAGCGGTCATGAGTGTCGTGAGGGCTGCCATAGATTTCGGCTTTTTCGGTCCAAGGTGCCGGGCAAGCCACTCGTCGCGGATGTTATGCTTGAAAGCCACTAGGGCCTCTGCATCCGGACAGTCGACGATTTGATTTTTCTTGGTTAGGAACCATGTCCAAAATTGTCTGGCCAGTTCCTCTGGCTGCTGAATTATGTGGCTCAGGTCATCGGCGTCTGGCGGTCGCACATAGGTGCCCTGGAAATTGTCGAGGAATGCGGCTTCCAGGTCTTCCCAACACCCAATGGATTCTGCTGGCAAGCTGATAAGCCAATGCCGAGCTGGTCCTTTAAGCTTGAGTGGGAGGTATTTGATGGCATGTAGATCATCGCCACGGGCCATGTGGATATGAAGGAGATAGTCCTCAATCCATACCGCAGGATCTGTCGTGCCATCATATGACTCGATATTTATAGGTTTGAAACCCTCTGGGATCTGATGATCCATTACTTCATCTGTGAAGCATAGCGGGTGTGCGGCGCCTCTGTATTGGGCTATATCATGACGTAGCTCGAATGAGCTTTGTCTATTGTGTTCGGCCCGGCCAGATTTACTTCTGATGTATCCGGCATGACGGTTATCGTCTCGTGTCATGGGGCGCCCACGCGATCCGTAGATCGATCTTGTTTGCCTTGCTTTGTCCTCCAACATATCTCGCAGGTCTAGCGCATTTCCCCGTTCCTTGGTATTTTTTGAGCGACGCCGGGGTGCGGCTTGAGTTGTGGGCCGTGAGGCCTCTCTGTCACGGCCACGAGGAGGCCGGTCTGCCGCGTCATGCGCTGGAGATGTAGTTTTAGATGCTTCCTCCTCTAATCGGGGTAGCAACCTGCACTTTGGGTAGCTCTTGGAGGGGCGTTCGAGTTCGTATTCCTCGGCCGCAAGGACTTCAGTCCATATGTCTGCTAGCAAGTCTTGGTCAGCTCTAAGCTGCTGCTGCTTTTTCTTAAGGCTATTTGTCGTGGACATAAGCCTACGCTTGAAGCACTCTTGCTCAACGGGATCCTCAGGCACGACGAATTCGTCGTCGTCGAGGCTTGCCTCGTCTTCAGAGGGAGGCATGTAATTATCCTCTTCTTCTTTATCTGCCGCTCTCTCAGGGGGGGCTGGCTTATCCATCCACCTGTGCTGAATCTTGCTGGAGGGACTTGTCTTCGGCGCTATCCGGAGTGTTATTATCTCCTGTGCCGGAATCACCGTTTTTGCTCTGGCAGGACTTAGAGCGGCGCCGCTGACGTCGGCGCTTAGGTTGCTTCTTGGAGGGGTTATCCTCCGTTGTTCTGTCGCCATTGCCCTCTTTGGGTGTGTCCACCATATATATGTCATACGACGAGGTGGCTTTCCAGTGCCCTATGGGCGTTGGTTCCTGTTCGTCTCATGCATCGTCGTCCATACCGTCGATGTCTTCGGAGTTCAAGTAGAGCATGTCAGTTAAATCATCGACAGTGGCTATGAAGTGGGTGGTGGGTGGGCATCGAATTTCTTTGTCGTCCACATCCCAACTCTACCGGTCATGATCCGGCCAGGACTCTACTGACAAAGAGAGAGACCTTAGTGAATTCAGTATGTCACCAAAAGGCGAGTGCTGAAAGATATCTGTGGCGGTGAACTCCATGACTAGTGCCCAATTAGATTCGATTGGCAAGGGCGCGGAGGGTTCAGAGTCCGGAGAAGAGTCCGGCAATATGGAGTCACGGGCCTCGCAAAGGATAAGGCTGGTGTTCGGCTCGATCGCCGTTGAGACTGCAGCCTCCGCAGCGGGGTCTAGCCACCCGCTCTAGGTCGGCGCAGTTGGCTCCGAATTGAAGGTCGGAGAGGGTACGGGTGCGGCCTCCGGGGCACTGTTCGGCGGCAGAGCTAAATCATGCCCATCGTGACAGTGCGGCGCACTCGGCAAGGGCTCGAACCCGTCGAAGATCAAGTCTCCGCGGATATCGGCCGTGTAGTTTAGGCTTCCAAACCTGACCTGATGGCCAGGGGCGTAACTTTCTATCTGCTCCAGATGGCCAAACGAATTGGCCCACAGTGCAAAGCCGCCGAATACAAAGATCTGTCCAGGGAGAAAAGTCTCACCCTGGACCGCATCGCTAACGATGATCGAAGGAGCCATCAAGCCTGACGATGACGACACAGAGGAACTCTCAATGAAAGCACCAATGTCGGTGTCAAAACCGGCGGATCTCGGGTTGGGGGTCCCGAACTGTGCGTCTAGGAGGATGGTAACAGGAGACAAGGGACACGATGTTTTTACCCAGGTTCGGGCCCTCTCGACGGAGGTAAAACCCTACTCCTGCTTGATTAATATTGATGATATGGGTAGTACAAGAGTAGATCTACCACGAGATCAGAGAGGCTAAACCCTAGAAGCTACCCTATGGTATGATTGTTGTTGTTTTTTTGTGTCCTACGGACTAAACCCTCCGGTTTATATAGACACGGGAGGAGGCTAGGGTTACACAGAGTCAGTTACAATGGGAGAAAATCTACGTATCCGTATTGCCAAGCTTGCCTTCCACGCCAAGGAAAGTCTCATCCGTACATGGGACGAAGTCTTCAATGTTGTATCTTCATAGTCCAAGAGTCCAGCCAAAGGTCATAGTCCGGCTATCCGAATACCCCCTAATACAGGACTCCCTCAGTAAGGTTGGTATTCGGCTCGATCGCCGCTGAGAATGCGGCCTCCGGTGCGGGGTCTAGCCACCCGTCCACGGATGGCGCGTCTGGCTCCGAATTGAAGGTCGGAGTGGTTGCAGGTGCGATCTCCTGAACACTGTCCGATGGCAGAGCTAAATCATGCTCATCATGATGGTGCAGCGCACTCGGCGGGGGCTCGAATCCATTAAAGATCAATTCTCCGCAGATGTCGGCTGTGTAGTTTAAGCTTCCAAACCTGACCTGGTGGCCAGGGGCGTAACTTTCGATCTGCTCCAGATGGCCAAGTGAGTTGGCCCGCAGTACGAAGCCGCCGAATACGAAGATCTATTCGGGGAGAAAAGTCTCACTCTGGACTGCGTCGCTATCGATGATTGAAGGAGCCATCAAGCCTAGCAATGACGACACAGAGGAACTCTCAATGAAAGCACCAATGTCGGTGTCAAAACCGGCGGATCTTGGGTAGGGGGTCCCGAACTGTGCGTCTAGGCGGATGGTGACAGGATACAAGGGACACGATGTTTTTACCCATGTTCGGGCCCTCTCGATGGAGGTAAAACCCTACTCCTGCTTGATTGATATTGATGATATGGGTAGTACAAGAGTTGATCTACCACGAGATCAGAGAGGCTAAACCCTAGAAGCTAGCCTATGGTATGATTGTTGTTGTTATGTCCTACGGACTAAACCCTCCGGTTTATATAGACAGCGGAGGAGCTAGGGTTACACAGAGTCAGTTACAAGGAAGGAGATCTACATATCCGTACTGCCAAGCTTGCCTTCCACGCCAGGGAGAGTCCCATCCAGACACGGCATGAGGTCTTCAATCTTGTATCTTCATAGTCCAACAGTCCAGCCAAAGGTTATAGTCCGGCTGTCCGGATACCCCCTAATCCAGGACACCCTCAGTCTCTCTCAAGCAACCCTGCAACCAAATAACAAATAGTCTCTTGTGTCCCCAACACACCCACTACAATGGTAAATTGTATAGGTGTACTAGTTCGGCGAAGAGATGGTGATACAAATGCAATATGGATGGTAGATATAGGTTTTTGTAATCTGAAAATATAAAAACAGCAAGGTAGCAAGCGATAAAAGTGAGTGTAAACGGTATTGCAATGCTAGGAAACAAGGCCTAGGGTTCATACTTTCACTAGTGCAAGTTCTCTCAACGATAATAACATAATTGGATCATATAACTATCCCTCAACATGCAACAAAGAGTCACTCCAAAGACACTAATAGCAGAGAACAAACGAAGAGATTATGGTAGGGTACGAAACCACCTCAAAGTTATTCTTTCCAATCAATCCGTTGGGCTATTCCTATAAGTGTCACAAACAGCCCTAGAGTTTGTACTAGAATAACACCTTAAGACACAAATCTACCAAAACCCTAATGTCACCTAGATACTCCAATGTCACCTCAAGTATCCGTGGGTATGATTATACGATATGCATCACACAATCTCAAATTCATCTATTCAACCAACACATAGAACCTCAAAGAGTGCCCCAAAGTTTCTACCGGAGAATCAAGACGAAAACGTGTGCCAACCCCTATGCATAAGTTCATGGGCGGAACCCGCAAGTTGATCACCAAAACATACATCAAGTGAATCACGTGATATCCCATTGTCACCACAGATACGCACGACAAGACATACATCAAGTGTTCTCAAATCATTAAAGACTCAATCCGATAAGATTACTTCAAGGGGAAAACTCAATCCATTACAAAAAACTAGAGGGGGAGAAACAACATAAGATCCAACTATAATAGCAAAGCTTGCGATACATCAAGATTGTGCCAAATCAAGAACACGAGAGAGAGAGAGAGAGAGAGAGAGATCAAACACATAGCTACTGGTACATACCCTCAGCCCCGAGGGTGAACTACTCCCTCCTCGTCATGGAGATCGCCCGGATGATGAAGATGGCCACCGGTGAGGGTTCCCCCTTCCGGCAGGGTGCCGAAACAGGGTCCCGAGAGGTTTTTGGTGGCTACAGAGGCTTGCGGGGGCGGAACTCCAGATCTATTCTGTTTCCCGAAGTTTTTAGGGTATATGGGTATATATAGGTGAAAGAAGTACGTTAGGGGAGCCACGAGGGGCCCACGAGGGTGGAGGGCGTGCCCTAGGGGGGTGGGCGTGCCCCCTACCTCGTGGCTCCCTCGTTTCTTTCCTGACGTGCACTCCAAGTTTTTCCGGTAGCTTTCCTTCCAAAAATAACTTCTCCAGTTGGTTTCATTCCGTTTCGACTCCGTTTGATATTCCTTTTCTTCGAAACACTGAAACAAGGGACAAAGTAAGAACTAGCACTGGGGTCTGGGTCAATAGGTTAGTCCCAAAATTAATATAAAAGTGGATAATAAAGCCCAATAATGTCCAAAACAGTAGATAATATAGCATGGAGCAATCAAAAATTATAGATACGTTGGAGACGTATCAGTGTGTGTGTGAGAGAGAGAGAGAGAGAGACATGGAGTCTTAGTGTGTGTGTGTGCGTGTGTTTTTGATGGAGTCTTAGTGTGTGTGTTTGTGTGTTTGTGTGTCTGTGGGTGGGTGGGTGGGTGTGTGTGTGTGTGTGTCGTGGGGTCCTTGGTGGAGGATGTAATTTAAGTGTGCATGGCTTCATCATAGGGAGGTGATGTCTATGGTAGAGGCCACCAACGATGGGGTGCGAGAGAGAAAATGCCCGTAGAGAGGGAAGAGAAGGTGTGTGCGCGTGAGAGGAGTCGACATCGAGAGAACGTGTTTGTTCGAGAGACACCGAGGAAGACTACTATATATCGATGGTCCATGTAGGCCGGAATAAAATGAAGGGATGGTCTTATTGGTTTCGGGGATATAGGGGAAGAGTGAGAGGGGGGTAGCTAGAAGGAGACGGTTAAGTGTGAGTGTGTGTTTTACCCATCCAGGCGGAAGTTATGTGCACGCAAGAAGAGAATGATTCGATGTGGCGTTAGGGTTGAGGGTAATTAACTACGTATGGAGACATAGAGACCTTGAACGTGCATGTGTGAGAGGTATACATGTATACGTGGGATGTGTGTGCGTGTGTGCGCGCGCGCATGATCGGGATAAAAGAAAGAAGACATAAGTCATAAGATCAACGACATGGGAGAGACGGATCGGTATGACAATATGCATGCATGTGAGAATGCAGGGAAGAAGGCCCGACAATTGAGCATGTGTTTTTGTCTTTAAGAGATAGTGGCGTGGGCTGGAGCATGCATCTATGGCGAGCAGAGGGAGTGAGGCACAACTATTGTGCAAAAGAGATCAACCTATAAATGAAAGAAGGTTGATGGAGAAATAGATAAATAGAAAGATAAAGATGCTAGCTAGTGTGCGTTAGAGATAGGAGTCGAGTGGATCAGAAGGCTGAGTTATGTGTATGGGTGTGAGAGAGATGAATACAGGGTGCATGTGACTCACATACAAACAAATATCGGAGAGAAATGAGATCCCAAGAGACAGAGTTTTGTGTCTGCGAGAGAGAAATATATTTCACAACGAGAGTGATAGCTAGAGAGACATATGAGGGAACGCAAGATATCTCTAGGGAGAGAGAGTGTGTGTGAGCGACATACAAGAGAACAGTGGAGAAATATGAGACCCTGGGAGACAGAGTTTGTGTTTGTGTGTGAGAAAGAGATATTTAAGAGGAAGAGTCATAGGTTCTCATACCTAAGGAGCGAAAGACATCTCTGTATGAGGGGTGTGCGAGTGGCACACAAGGGAATAGTAGAGAGAAATGAGACCCCGGGAGACAAAGTTTTGTGTTTGTGTGAGAGAAAGAGATTCCACATGGAGAATCATAGTTAGAGACATAGCAGGGAGCGAGATATACTTAGAGAGAGATAGAGTGATGAAGGTCGAGGGAGAGAGTACCGTTAGTGTGTTACGAAGATAAAAGATCATTGTCGACATACAGGTAGCACGAGAGATACCCGAGAGACGATGAACGCGTATAGGTCTAGAGAGATAGTCCTATATAAGCATGCGTGATAGTTATATGAGACGAATATCTGGATTAAATGGGATTCAAATATTTAAACTGGAGATCACGACATCGATAATATCATAACGCAAATTGGTGTATCAAACATGCATATTCATTTGAATTTGGGGACACGTGTAATGTTATATAGTTTATCAATATTGGTGATCCATAGATTCTTTAATTAGAAACAATGCATGGTTTATATGCAATTAATGTCTAAACGGGATTACACTATATGTTGCGTGTGTGAAACACATTATACATGATTCAGAAGTAAAAAAACCGCATGAAACACACATTAATTGGAGACAGTTAGCGAGGAATGCATACATTGGATTTCAACATAAAGTGGTTTCAAATATTTGAAAATCCAAATTGATAGGTACAACCTTATGAATCTGAGATCATGCCATTTGTAAACCATATTTATGTATAAAGGGTGTTGTGCTTTTGAAAGTATATATAAAAAATGATGTATATAGAATTTTATTCTAATCGAAAATGGATCCCGCCCGAAAAAATAGAATACAAACGGGATTCGAATTGAGTTGGCACGGTAAACGTGCACTCTACAAAATTTGAAGGAAGCGTGGAAAGTCGCAGTAACCGCCCGAAACCAAAATCTGCGAGATGGAAATTACTACTGCCTATCCCTGCCACGCAAATCCTATCTGCTCGATTTCTATAGGTTTCGATAGGGGTAGGTTTGTGATTTCACTCAAACATGACATAACCGCCTCTCACCTGGATTCATACACGGTGGGCGCAAAAGCATAGTGTGTCCTCGGCCGAAATCGACTCCCTCCCCGATTCATACACGGTGGGCGCCAAAAACAAACTCTCGTTGGCAAATATTCAGTGTATGCGAGATTACCGTCCTATCCCCAACCGACTAATATTGCTGTGATGTAGGAAATTTGAAACGGGGGCTAAGTTTGTAAATTTCCTTGCATTTGAGACAAGCACGCCCTGAAGACATGGTTCCCCCCTTCCTCTCTACCTCCATTTCCCCATTCGTACTCTGTGGGCGCCAAAACACCCTCTCCACCCCAGGCTCCTCCGTCCGCCACCCCATCCACCGCCGTCCTCCTCCACCATGCCGGAGCTGATACCCCGATGCCGCCGTCCATTACAAGAGATCGACCTCTCTCATCCACGGCTTCAGACCGGGATCCTTGCATCCCGTCCTCTCGCTTCATCCCCGCCGTCGTCCACCTTGTCGGCGCCGCTCGTACGACCATCTCGTCCATTGCGCCCCGCCACCACCGTCTATCCTCCTAGATCTGCTTCCACGCCACCGACAGCCATCGCTACCGCAACACCATCAAATTCTCAACAGATGCATACATGGCACCGCACCAGAGGCGGTACTCTTTCGTATCTGCTCAACTTATTTATCGCAGCAAGAAAATAGATCGCCACTGCTTTACTCTGATTTCTTGTCCATCACTTACTTACTAGTTGAAAGCAAACATTGGTTGTGAAGCTGCCTTTGTCCAGTTTGCACCTTCAGATCCGCCATGGCACGCTCAACACTATACTCCCAATGCTTATGGTTTTCCCCTTTTATATTCCACACTAGTTAACTCACAGTAGACTAAATTTCAAAATTGGGTTAGTCGATTTTTTAGAGCTCGCCGGAGTTCGCCGGTGCGAACGAAGGGACTCGGGTGGGGATGGTGGTTGTGGGGCGGTGGTGGGGCCTCGCCGAACAAAGAAAACTTGACACGGGTGGGGGCGGGGGTGGGGGTGGGGGTAGGGGTGGGGGTGGGGGAGGAACACAGGCGGTGGGGGCCGGTGGTCCGGCCGGCGGCCCGTGCGGTGTTTTGTATGGGAAGAATCAAAGACGAGGAAGAAGGGTAAGGAGACGTAGGATCTTCATCCAACCGCCTGAAATGGTCGACTGACCCAAATGAAAAAAGTCACGCGACTTGCATGCTGACATACCTTTATATTCAGTACCATTCGTACCTGCTTAGCACTGCTCCTGAATCCATCAAGCTAAACAACGTGCCACTCATAATTCCAAACTTGTTGCTCAAGTACAAATCTGATATGATGCTGATATTACTAAAACAGATAACATTTAATTGGTCAGCTAATGTTCCTACTTTACTTTTGAAAAAGCACGTGCACCACATATAGAGAGACAACAGTGAGTTGCTTTCTTAATGTGCTCTGGTTCATCATGTGTGGGCACTGCGCAACGAACATTTTATTATCCAAAATCTGCTTGCTCTTCTTTAGCATGTTCCTCTTCTGTTCTTCTTTAATAAGTACTCTCTCCGTTCCTAAATACAAGTCTTTGTATTGATTCCACCATGGACTACATATGGAGCAAAATTAGTGAATCTACACTCTAAAATGTATCTGGATACATCTGTATGTGATCCATAGTGGAAATCTCTACCAAGACTTATATTTTGGAACGGAGGGAGTATGATAGTAGTACAGTATGTTCCTTATAGTGAAGATGAGCAGGGAAATTTGCAGTGTAGAGGTTTATACGGTCGGTTGTGATGGACACATTGAACTCTTCGGGCCTCTTTGATTCATAGGATTTTGTAAACATGGGAATAGGATTTGTAGTGGCCTGCCCACTTGAATCCTATAAGAATAGCAAGGAAATGCGGGGAGTTGTGTCGCCTTTGAGAGTTACACTGATATAACAATACCGCACCTTTAGTTGAAGAGAGCTGGTATCCGAAGCCTTTCTAGCCGTACCGGCAATACTAGCACATATATTCCAGCAAGTTCCACTTTGCTGATTTTACTCTGATGCTTATGGTTTTCCCGTTATATCTACACTATGATGTGTGTAGCTGCTTTGTGTCACACTAGCAGAAATCCACTCCTGAAGCTAAACACTGCAATGACTTGCAAAATTGGCACCAAGGCATTGAGTGCCATTCTGGATGCAATGAAACTCATACGCTCCCCACCTATTGATTCTTGTTCAGAATATGATCCTAATGACTATTCTAACCACGAGGAGTCAAAGGCAGATGGCCTGTCCTGTTCACGCATCAAGGTGTCTGTTCTAATTTAGCAAGGTTTTATTGATTGCGCGTATCTTGCATATGTCATCTTGCATTTCTTCTACTTTGTTGCACCGCCATCTGCTTAGTTTACTCATCATATATGTCGAGATGTCATGCCCATCCATTATCAATACATATTCCATCCGTCATCATACCATGTTTTTCCACTCAAATGATGTTCTTGTGCATCAGACATCAAAAAGGAACAGGGTGATTGCTGAACCTGAAGGAGCACCAGCAAAGTCCTTGAAAAACGTGGTTGTGCCGGAGAAATCAGACAGCACCCCACTTATATTGGTTGTACAACCAGTGACACAAAACGTAGGACCGACTACAACAGACTGTACCCATACTTCACTGGCCACACCACTAGCCCCACCACACAGGACCTGCACTCCAGCAAAAGGTATGCCGATTTCAGTTTCCATAGCACCAGCCGTACCATAGAAAAATCCTACTTCAGCAAAAAGTACAACAAGTCCACCGGCCGAAGACCTATCCCAACTGCAGAGACGGCCAAATCCTGCAGATTGGAACCCCATTCTAGTTATTTCCAGTTTAAAAGACAATGCTTTCAATGTTGTTAGGGACTACGTGCATATATTCCCATCATGGAAGATTATAGTGAAGACAAACACCATTTTCACATCTTCTTGTCCCACTTACGTGTTAGTGCTATTATTCATGGTGATTATTTTCCTGTTTTCTGCTGATTGAACACATCAATGATTTACATTACATTGTTGTTAGTAGGCGAGGGTCAATCTGGATAGTCATGAGGAACAAAGCTTGCTTGCACTTTTTAAGGAAGCATTGCAGCAGTATCGGTGTTACCTAAGGAAATCACACTTTGATGGCAAGTCTATAAACGAATTTCCGGTGAAGTCTCATGTGCTAAATTTAGAAGACATTGAATGGAAAAGCCTTGTTATGCACTGGTCTCGTTCTAAGGATGAGGTATTGTCTATGATATCGCATGACAATTTGAACTTCCACTTTTCTGCATGTGCCTTACGGATCTTTTTTGCAGGAAATCTGCTCGAAAAGAAATTCCGGTTTGAAAAGAATGACAGGATATCGCAAATATGCTGCCCGCTGCTTTGCTCTTGTTAGTACGTGTTGTCCTGTATCACTATACTTGCATACATACCTGGTTCATTATGTGACAGCAGTATGCATGATAGCTTGCTTATCAATTGTTCGCTCCAAAGTATCTGATCTGTATGAATGGTTACATTAGTGTAGAATATATCCAATGCCAATCAAAAAATTTAGCTCTACATTGTTCTTGTAAGTACCTGTTGTCCTTTATCAGTGTACTTATATTGACAGGTAGTTGTTCATGTACCATCACTCTGCAGCTTATTTTCCTTTGCCCTCCATTTTCTACACATAAGATCTATATTTACTCTTACCATAAGGTTGGATAACACCGATGGTACTGAAGAGGTTTAGCTCTGCATTGCTCTTGGCTGTACCTTTTGCCTATATCGATGTACTTACATTTATAGCTACTTGGTTATGTAGCATCACTCTTCATCTTATCTTAAATATTCTCCATTTTTTCTTATATTGTCACATCTATATTTACTCTTAACAAAATGTTGAATAAAGGCAATGCTTATGAAGAAGATTCTGTGGTAAACTTCTTGAATTCCCCCCCCCCATCAGCATGGACAAGTGCTTTATAGAGCCTGCCTTCACCAATAATGTAAGTTTGTCCTTCTCAAGCCTTCAAACTTTGTTGTGTATATTTGGTTAGGCATGACTGCAACAACTGTTTATTTTTGGTGTTTGCATCAAATTGCATGTTTAAAGTTTATTATGTACTTCATAAACAAAAATTTGTCCTTCTCAATTTAAGTTTTCAGTTGTACAACCAAGTTCCTTTTTCATACCATGTAAATTAAACTATACAGAGCAAGTGATCTTATTTTGCCAATCTGAAATGGATAAATTGACAGCACACTAACCATTGATACTTATGAGTTCTTGATCTGTAATCCAGTGGTGTCGTGAAGCTGCCAACTCCTTCACAATGCCATTTCCTGCCATGTCTTGACCTGAAGAATACCATATCTATACCTATACTAATTACAGACTCCCAAGTAACTACCACGTTAATTAGAAAATATAAGTCGTTAATCTGGTGGGACCAAATTATTATGGTTTAGATCAGCCCATATAATATACATATTAATAAAAAAGAAGTCATTTATCTGGTGGGACCAAGTCATCTATCTGTTGTAATTTTTTTTAATTCCATGATTTTTTCCTTAAAAGACTCACATATCTTTCTCAAATTTGTGACCAAAGAGATAGGATCCTAACTTTACAAAAAAAAGAGAATCCTAACTGCCATGTACTACTCCACCGGTCCCTCCTCCCTATTATTTCTCTCTTCCCCCGAAGGAAATATTCTACCATCCCTTACTCTCTCTCCCACATGGAAACTATTCCAATCCAACTGGCTCATCCTCTCTCATGCAAGCAAGTTGGGGCATGGATCTGGCGTGGTAAGGGGACTTATTGTTGGGGAACGTTGCAGAAAACAAAAAATTTCCTACGGTTTCACCATGATCCATCTATGAGTTCATCTAGCAACGAGTCATCAGATGCATCTACATACCTTTGTAGATCGCGAGCGGAAGCGTTCAAAGAACGGGGATGAAGTAGTCGAACACGACGTGATCCAAATCACCGATGACCTAGCGCCGAACGGACGGCACCTCCGCGTTCAACACACGTACGGGACGGGAGACGTCTCCTCCTTCTTGATCCAGCAAGGGGGAAGGAGAGGTTGATGAAGATCCAGCAGCACAACGGCGTGGTGGTGGATGCAGGACGTCACAGTAGCAGGGCTTCACCTATACTGCGAGAGAGAGAGAGAGAGAGAGAGAGAGAGAGATGTAACGGGGAGAGGGAGGTGCCAAAGGCTGTGGTATGAAGTCCCTCCTCTCCCCCATTATATATAGGAGGGCCAAGGGGGGTGCGCCAGCCTAGGAGATCCAATCTCCTAGGGGCGGCGGCCAAGGGGAGGTTTCCCTCCCCCCCCCCCAAGGCACCTAGGGGTGCCTTCCACTAGTGGGACTCCTCCCCTATGGAAACCCTAGGCGCATGGGCCTATAGGGGCTGGTGCCCTTGGCCCATATAGGCCAAGGCGCACCCCCTATAGCCCATGTGGCCCCCCCGGGCAGGTGGCCCCACCCTGTGGGCCCCCGGGACCCCTCCGGTGGTCCCGGTACAATACCGATGACCCCGAAACTTGTCCCGATGGCCGAAATAACACTTCCTATATATAATTATTTACCTCCGGACCATTCCAGAACTCCTCGTGACGTCCGGGATCTCATCCGGGACTCCGAACAACATTCGGGTTACTGCATATACATATCTTCACAACCCTAGCGTCATCGAACCTTAAGTGTGTAGACCCTACGGGTTCGGGAGACATGCAGACATGACCGAGACGACTCTCTGGTCAATAACCAACAGCGCGATCTGGATACCCATGTTGGCTCCCACATACTCCACGATGATCTCATCGGATGAACCACGATGTCGAGGATTAAACAACCCCGCGTACAATTCCCTTTGTCAATCGGTATGTTACTTGCCCGAGACTCGATCGTCGGTATCCCAATACCTCGTTCAATCTCGTTACCAGCAAGTCACTTTACTCGTACCATAATACATGATCCCGTGACCAGACACTTGGTCACTTTGAGCTCATTATGATGATGCATTACCGAGTGGGCCCAGTGATACCTCTCCGTCATACAGAGTGACAAATCCCAGTCTTGATCCGTGTCAACCCAACAGACACTTTCGGAGATACCTGTAGTGCACCTTTATAGTCACCCAGTTACGTTGTGACGTTTGGTACACCCAAAGCACTCTTACGGTATCCGGGAGTTACACGATCTCATGGTCAAAGGAAAAGATACTTGACATTGGAAAAGCTCTAGCAAACGAACTACACGATCTTGCGCTATGCTTAGGATTGGGTCTTGTCCATCACATCATTCTCCTAATGATGTGATCCCGTTATCAATGACATCCAATGTCCATAGCCAGGAAACCATGACTATCTTTTGATCAACGAGCTAGTGAACTAGACGCTTACTAGGGACATATTATGGTCTATGTATTCACACGTGTATTGCGATTTTCGGATAATACAGTTATAGCATGAATAAAGACAATTATCATGAACAAAGAAATATAATAATAATACTTTTATTATTGCCTCTAGGGCATATTTCCAACAGTATCCCACTTGCACTAGAGTCAATAATCTAGTTACGTTGTGATGAATCAAACACCCATGGAATTTTGGTGTTGATCATGTTTTGCCCTAGGGAGAGGTTTAGTCAACGGATCTGCTATATTCAGGTCCGTATGTACTTTACAAATATCTATGTCTCCATCTCGAACATTTTCACGAATGGAGTTGAAATGACGCTTGATGTGCCTTGTCTTCTTGTGAAACCTGGGCTCCTTGGCAAGTGCAATAGCTCCAGTGTTATCACAGAAGAGTTTGATTGGCCCCGATGCATTGGGTATGACTCCTAGGTCGGTGATGAACTCTTTCACCCATATTGCTTCATGTGCTGCCTCCGAGGCTGCCATGTACTTCGCTTCACATGTAGATCCCGCCACGACGCTCTACTTGCAGCTGCACCAGCTCACTGCTCCACCATTCAACATATACATGTATCCGGTTTGTGACTTAGAGTCATCTAGATCTGTGTCGAAGCTAGCGTCGACGTAACCCTTTACGACGAGCTCTTCGTCACCTCCATAAACGAGAAACATGTCCTTTGTCCTTTTCAGGTACTTCAGGATATTCTTGACCGCTGTCCAGTGTTCCTTGCCGGGATTACTTTGGTACCTCCCTACCAAACTTACGGCAAGGTTTACATCAGGTCTGGTACACAGCATGGCAAACATAATAGAACCTATGGCTGAGGCATAGGGGATGACACTCATCTATTCTATCTCTTCTGCCGTGGTCGGACATTGAGCTGAGCTCAATTTCATACCTTGCAAAACAGGCAAGAACCCTTTCTTGGACTGATCCATTTTGAACTTCTTCAAAATCTTATCAAGGTACGTGCTTTGTGAAAGACCTATGAGGCGTCTCGATCTATCCCTATAGAGCTTGATGCCTAATATATAAGCAGCTTCTCCAAGGTCCTTCATTGAAAAACTCTTATTCAAATAGGCCTTGATGCTGTCCAAGAGTTCTATATCATTTCCCATCAAAAGTATGTCATCTAAATATAGTATGAGAAATGCTACAGAGCTCCCACTCACTTTCTTGTAAACGCAGGCCTCTCCATAAGTCTGCGTAAACCCAAACGCTTTGATCATCTCATCAAAGCAAATGTTCCAACTCCGAGATGCTTGCACCAGCCCATAAATCGAGCGTTGGAGCTTGCACACCTTGTTAGCATTCTTAGGATCGACAAAACCTTCCGGCTGCATCATATACAATTCTTCCTTAAGGAAACCATTAAGGAATGTCGTTTTGACGTCCGTTTGCCATATCTCATAATCGTAGAATGCGGCAATTGCTAACATGATTCGGACGGACTTTAGCTTCGCTACCGGTGAGAAAGTCTCATCGTAATCAACCCCTTGAACTTGTCGATAACCCTTAGCGACAAGTCGAGCTTTATAGATGGTCACATTACCATCCGCGTCTGTCTTCTTCTTAAAGATCCATTTATGTTCTATGGCTCGCCATTCAACGGGCAAGTCAGTCAAAGTCCATACTTCGTTTTCATACATGGATCCTATCTCGGATTTCATGGCTTCTAGCCATTTGTCGGAATCCGGGCCCGCCATCACTTCTTCATAGTTCGAAGGTTCACCGTTGTCTAACAACATGATTTCCAAGACAGGGTTGCCGTACCACTCTGGTGCGGAACGTGTCCTTGTGGACCTTCGAATTTCAGTAGGAGCTTGATCAGAAGTATCTTGATCATCATCAATAACTTCCTCTCTAGTCGGTGCAGGCGCCTCAGGAACATTTTCTTGAGTTGCGCCATTTTCTGGTTCAAGAGGTAACACTTCATCAAGTTCTACTTTCCTCCCACTTACTTCTTTCGAGAGAAACTCTTTCTCCAGAAAGAGTACGTTCTTGGCAACAAAGATCTTGCCTTCGGATCTTAGGTAGAAGGTATACCCAATGGTTTCCTTAGGGTATCCTATGAAGACGCATTTTTCCGACTTGGGTTCGAGCTTCTCACGTTGAAGTTTCTTGACATAAGCATCGCATCCCCAAACTTTTAGAAACGACAGCTTAGGTTTCTTCCCAAACCATAATTCATACGGTGTCGTCTCAACGGATTTCGACGGAGCCCTATTTAAAGTGAATGCGGCAGTCTCTAAAGCATAGCCCCAAAAAGATAGCGGTAAATCGGTAAGAGACATCATAGATCGCACCATATCTAATAGAGTGCGATTACGACGTTCGAACACACCGTTACGCTGAGGTGTTCCAGGCGGCGTGAGTTGTGAAACTATTCCACATTTTCTTAAGTGTGTGCCAAATTCGTGACTCAAGTATTCTCCTCCACGATCTGATCGTAGAAACTTGATTTTCCTATCACGTTGATTCTCAACCTCACTCTGAAATTCCTTGAACTTTTCAAAGGTTTCAGACTTGTGTTTCATTAAGTAGACATACCCATATCTACTCAAGTCATCAGTGAGGGTGAGAACATAACGATAGCCACCGCGAGCCTCAACACTCATTGGACCGCACACATCAGTATGTATGATTTCCAATAAGTTGGTTGCTCACTCCATTGTTCCTGAGAACGGAGTCTTGGTCATTTTACCCATGAGGCACGGTTCGCACGTGTCAAATGATTCATAATCAAGAGACTCTAAAAGTCCATCTGCATGGAGCTTCTTCATGCGTTTGACACCTATGTGACCAAGGCGGCAGTGCCACAAGTATGTGGGACTATCATTATCAACCTTACATCTTTTGGTACTCACACTATGAATATGTGTAGCAATACGCTCGAGATTCATTAAGAATAAACCATTGACCATCGGAGCATGACCATAAAACATATCTCTCATATAAATAGAACAACCATTATTCTCGGATTTAAATGAGTAGCCATCTCGTATTAAACAAGATCCCGATACAATGTTCATGCTCAAACTTGGCACTAAATAACAATTATTGAGGTTTATAACTAATCCCGTAGGTAAATGTAGAGGTAGCGTGCCGACGGCGATCACATCGACCTTGGAACCATTCCCGACGCGCATCGTCACCTCGTCCTTTGCCAGTCTCCATTTATTCTGCAGCTCCTGCTGTGAGTTACAAATATGAGCAACGGCACCGGTATCAAATACCCCAAGAGTTACTACGAGTATTGGTAAGGTACACATCAATTACATGTATATCAAATATACCTTTGGTGTTGTCGGCCTTCTTGTCCGCTAAGTATTTGGGGCAGTTCCGCTTCAAGTGACCCTTCCCTTTGCAATAAAAGCACTCTGTCTCAGGCTTGGGTCCATTCTTTGACTTCTTCCCGGGAGCTTGCTTGCCAGGCGCGGCAACTTCCTTGCCGTCCTTCTTGAAGTTCTTTTTACCCTTGCCCTTCTTGAACTTAGTGGTTTTATTCACCATCAACACTTGATGTTCCTTCTTGACTTCTACCTCTGCTGATTTCAGCATAGCAAATACTTCAGGAATGGTCTTTACCATCCCTTACATATTGAAGTTCATCACAAAGCTCTTGTAGCTTGGTGGAAGCGACTGGAGGATTCTGTCAATGACCGCGTCATCCGGGAGATTAACTCCCAGCTGAGTCAAGCGGTTATGTAACCCAGACATAGTGAGTATGTGCTCACTGACAGAACTAATTTCCTCCATCTTACAGCTGAAGAACTTATCGGAGACTTCATATCTCTCGATCCGGGCATGAGCTTGAAAAACCATTTTCAGCTCTTCGAACATCTCATATGCTCCATGTCTCTCAAAACGCTTTTGGAGCCCCGGCTCTAAGCTATAAAGCATGCCGCACTAAACGAGGGAGTAGTCATCAGTACGTGTCTGCCAAGCGTTCATAGCGTCTTGGTTCTGTGGGACGAGTGGATCACCTAGCGGTGCTTGTAGGACATAATCTTTCTTGGCAGCTATGAGGATGATCCTCAGGTTCCGGACCCAGTCCGTATAGTTGCTGCCATCGTCTTTCCGCTTGGTTTTCTCTAGGAACGCGTTGAAATTGAATACAACGTTGGCCATTTGATCTACAAGACATATTGCAAAGATTTTAGACTAAATTCATGATAATTAAGTTCATCTAATCAAATTATTAATGAACTCCCACTTAGATTAGACATCCTCTAGTCATCTAAGTATTACATGATCCGAGTTAACTAGACCGTGTCCGATCATCACGTGAGACGGACTAGTCAACGTCGGTGAACATCTTTATGTTGATCGTATCTTCTATACGACTCATGCTCGACCTTTCGGTCTTCTGTGTTCCGAGGCCATGTCTGTACATGCTAGGCTCATGAAGTTAACCCTAAGTGTTTTGCATGTGTAAAACTGTCTTACACCCGTTGTATGTGAACGTAAGGATCTATCACACCCGATCATCACGGCGTGCTTCGAAATGACAAACTTTAGCAACGGTGCACAGTTAGGGGAGAACACTTCTTGAAATTGTTATGAGGGATCATCTTATTTACTACCGTCGTTCTAAGTAAACAAGATGCAAAACATGATAAACATCGCATGCAATCAAATAATAAACGTGACATGATATGGCCAATATCACATAGCTCCTTTGATCTCCATCTTGGGGCTCCATGATCATCTTGTCACCGGCTTGACACCATGATCTCCATCATCATGTCTTCATGAAGTTGCTCGCCAACTATTACTTCTACTACTATGGCTAATGCGTTTAGCAATAAAGTAAAGTAATTTACATGGCGTTTCTCAATGACACGCAGGTCATATAAAAAATAAAGACAACTCCTATGGCTCCTGCCGGTTGTCATACTCATCGACATGCAAGTCGTGAATCCTATTACAATAGCATGAACATCTCATACATCACATATAGATCATTCATGATTCATCACAACTTTGGCCATATCATATCACAAAGCACTTGCTGCAAAAACAAGTTAGACGTCCTCTAATTGTTGTTGCAAGTTTTACGTGGCTGAATTAGGGTTCTAGCAAGAACATTTTCTTACCTACGTGAAAGCCACAACGGGATTTGTCAACTTCTATTTACCCTTCATAAGGACCCTTTTCATCGAATCCGCTCCAACTAATGGGAGAGACAGACACCCGCCAGCCACCTTATGCAACTAGTGCATGTTAGTCGGTGGAACCGGTCTCACGTAAGCGTACGTGTAAGGTTGGTCCGGCTGCTTCATCCCACAATACCGCTGAAGCAAGATAAGACTAGTAGCGGCAAGAAAGTTGACAACATCTACGCCCACAACAAATTGTGTTCTACTCGCGCAAGAAGAACTACGCATAGACCTAGCTCATGATGCCACTGTTGGGGAACGTTGCAGAAAACAAAAAATTTCCTACGGTTTCACCAAGATCCATCTATGAGTTCATCTAGCAACGAGTCATCGGATGCATCTACATACCTTTGTAGATCGCGAGCGGAAGCGTTCAAAGAACGGGGATGAAGTAGTCGAACACGACATGATCCAAATCACCGATGACCTAGTGCCGAACGGACGGCACCTCCGCGTTCAACACACGTACGGGACGGGAGACATCTCCTCCTTCTTGATCCAGCAAGGGGGAAGAAGAGGTTGATGAAGATCCAGCAACACGACAGCGTGGTGGTGGATGCAGGGCGTCACTGTAGCACGGCTTCGCCTATACTGCGAGAGAGAGAGAGATGTAACGGGGAGAGGGAGGTGCCAAAGGCTGTCGTATGAAGTCCCTCCTCTCCCCCACTATATATAGGAGGGCCAAGGGGGGGTGCGCCAGCCTAGGAGATCCAATCTCCTAGGGGCGGCGGCCAAGGGGAGGTTTCCCTCCCCCCCAAGGCACCTAGGGGTGCCTTCCACTAGTGGGACTCCTCCCCTATGGAAACCCTAGGCGCATGGGCCTATAGGGGCTGGTGCCCTTGGCCCATATAGGCCAAGGCGCACCCCCTATAGCCCATGTGCCCCCCCCGGGCAGGTGGCTCCACCCTGTGGGCCCCCAGGACCCGTCCGGTGGTCCCGGTACAATACCGATGACCCCAAAACTTGTCCCGATGGCCGAAATAGCACTTCCTATATATAATTCTTTACCTCCGGACCATTCCGGAACTCCTCGTGACGTCCAGGATCTCATCCGGGACTCCGAACAACATTCGGGTTACTGCATATACATATCTTCACAACCCTAGCGGCACCGAACCTTAAGTGTGTAGACCCTACGGGTTCGGGAGACATGCAGACATGACCGAGACGACTCTCTGGTCAATAACCAATAGCGGGATCTGGATACCCATGTTGGCTCCCACATACTCCACGATGATCTCATCAGATGAACCACGATGTCGAGGATTAAACAACCCCGCATACAATTCCCTTTGTCAATCGGTATGTTACTTGCCCGAGACTCGATCATCGGTATCCCAATACCTCGTTCAATCTTGTTACCGGCAAGTCACTTTACTCGTACCGTAATACGTAATCCCGTGACCAGACACTTGGTCACTTTGAGCTCATTATGATGATGCATTACCGAGTGGGCCCAGTGATACCTCTCCGTCATACGGAGTGACAAATCCCAGTCTCGATCCGTGTCAACCCAACAGACACTTTCGGAGATACCTGTAGTGCACCTTTATAGTCACCCAGTTACGTTGTGACGTTTGGTACAACCAAAGCACTCTTACGGTATCCGGGAGTTACACGATCTCATGGTCAAAGGAAAAGATACTTGACATTGGAAAAGCTCTAGCAAACGAACTACACGATCTTGCGCTATGCTTAGGATTGGGTCTTGTCCATCACATCATTCTCCTAATGATGTGATCCCGTTATCAATGACATCCAATGTCCATAGCCAGGAAACCATGACTATCTGTTGATCAACGAGCTAGTCAACTAGAGGCTTACTAGGGACATATTATGGTCTATGTATTCACACGTGTCTTACGATTTCCGGATAATACAGTTATAGCATGAATAAAGACAATTATCATGAACAAAGAAATATAATAATAATACTTTTATTATTGCCTCTAGGGCATATTTCCAACACTTATTTCCTCAAATTTGATTTCCTCATCTAGATCAGATTCGTTTCTCACACTATTTTGTACAGATTGGTTTTTCTTGATCTGTTTATCATAACTTTTTTGCTGGATTAGTATTCAATTGTTTATTGTCGTGTAATTCACAACTCCACCCAATTAGGTATTTGGTCATTGGATTCGGATTCAATCTTGAATCTGCTCGGATACAATTTTTAGCAGCATGCGCGACACATTAGTAGCCTTACTACTGCTATGGGATAAAGGGAGATGGTGCAACCATTTTCTTGGCGTATGGTGTGCAGATCGGATCAGAGTACAATGGCCATTAGATGATCCTATAAATTTAACATGTTGCTTCTACAAACAAAATCAACTTCTTAAGAGCTTCCCATCCATCGCAATGCTACCTAATCTTTTTTCTATTGATTTTTTATACAGATTTTTCAATCAATACATAGTTCATATTGTTTCCATCCTACACAGCTCTATGAAACAAGAACGTGTGAAGGACACTTCTCTTTCCATGTTGTTCCTTGCAAAAAAAGAGGAAACAAAGGGGAAAACCTCACCTAATTGGCACCCCTCTCTCTACCTGTAGGTGACATACGTGAGATTGACTTCTCTTTGTTCCATACTAAAATCTCATCTCACTGTCACGCCTGTGCCTACATTGGATTAGGTGACTTACGTGAGATTGACTTCTCTTTGTTCTATACTAAAATCTCATCTCACTGTCACGCCTGTGCCTGCATTGGATTTGCCATGCAATTTGGGGGAGAAATCTCCTTGCTCTTTGTGTACCCATACACCTCATCCAGGTGTTGCAGCAGTAGCCAAAAGTTGTGATGTCGGCCAGTTGTGGATTGAAGCCCTGACTGAGGAGCCTCTGATTGCCAATGGACTCCCCAACAGCTGCTCATCTGAGGAGGGCCACAATATTTGATGCATGCTGAATCCGGTAAGCATCCAAGCGACAAAACGACATATAATTTCACATCAAGGTTCTAACTAAATAATTGTCGTTTTTTTCTGTAGCAGACTATCAAACATTATGTTTTCTATATATGCGTGCATCGGTGCATGTTACGTAGATGGCTACTCTCTTTACTTCTATTTTATTTTAGGGATTCAATCTAGCATCACTTGATCAACCTATACTTGCACTTGGTTCTGCACAATTCAATTGATAGTATAACACCTTCTCAGTTTGAACAGTTTGCTGATGGAAAAAGGCACTGCTTGCTCCTTTGGGACTCTCAACTCTAAGATTTGAGGCATAGCTATAACCTTTTTGTGTTGTCACCAATCGGTAATGGGGGTTTCTAATTTTCCATGTGAATAAGTAGACTAAGGATATTAAACTCTTATCTATAGGCAGACGTGTGTATATTTTCATATTTGAAAGAAGAAGGAACCTATACGTGTTGATGTTTGTAAAATTTTCAGGAGGTAAGAAGCCTACAGAGCACATCTTTAATACATAACTGATTTGGAGAAAGTGGATGCTACACATGATCATGCACACGGATGTCGTTGTTGAGAAACTATCTTATCATTCCACCATCTAAGTAGGGCCAGTATGGCTGGGCCAATGGAGGTAACTCAACATTCTATATTCATTCCTGAACCTTATGTACCTCATGAAAGAAAGCTAGCCAAGAGGCTTCAGAATGGGCCTGCACAACTAGCTAACTTTATATTTGGTTCTGCATTATTTTGATGGCAAGATTATAGATTTATGATATTAGGTTAACTACCCTCAATGTCAGTACCATGTACCATGTATGCCTACGTATGAATCATGATAGGATGTGATATCAAAAATAGTGTTTTATAGACTTCTACAACCATACAAATGAATACATTATATTTATGTCCATGTAGTCTCCCTTAAAGACTCCATCATGAGGAGTAGAACAGGATAAATTCCCACATTATCTCGAACATCTTTATGCATGTCTATGATCTTTTGGTATGGATCTAGCTTCAGTTGATCTAATTTCATTATAGGCTCAATAAATAATGTGTTCTGGCATGTCCTACAACATCTTTATATTTCTAAATATTTATTTTTTTATTTTATTAACTATAGATGTGAAGGTGTTGATATAATACGAGGAAGCATTCAGAAACCAAAGCAACTGAGATATTTCAAGGATCAACACAAGTACTCGCATGAGCAAATGAATTCAAAAGGATAACTATGTAAGCTTTCTTTGTGTATTTTTCTAATCTTTCATAATACAATTTGCAGACATATCGAATTACTATAAACGTCTTAGTTTTTGACTAACACAGTTTTCTTATGTTTTCGCAGGAGCAAGTAAATATGTTCCCTATTTAAAAAAATATAAAGCAAGAGTCGATTGATGATGAAGTCATTGTAAACCAGACTAAAAGTTTTATGACAAGGAGCACAAATCGTGTTATGCATCCTTGTGAACACTCAAACGCTGAGGGAAGTCGGGAAACAAATGAACTAAAATTCATGGAATCAGTCTGCACGAGGAAGCGTACCACATGTTTAAAATAAAAAATACAGTCTTGATGATGCAAAATCTAGAAAGGAAGTTACTCAAAAGCATAAATATTCAAGATTCCGAACAATGTGTAATGGGGTGATAAACAATTAGTGACCCGATGCCTTCAGAACCAAGGTTTATCAAGGACTCAAAAGATAGGTAGCACATTCGGGAATATTTGGTAACAATTTGGTTGTAATAGAATGTATGAGAACATCAGATTTGTACGTTAGATATAATTTATCATTAATGCCTTTCCTTTTAAGTCAACGAATTACTAAAGTGCCTCCTTATCTAGAGTAGATCATAGGTTTATATCTTTTATTTCTAAAATAATAAAATCTTTCCCAGCCCTACTACTCACTAGCCATAGTCAACATCCATTGAGCTCATAGTGGAAAAAGGCAGAAAAGCAGAAGGTAATTGTTGCCACAACATATACCCATTAATTGATGTGGATTATTTAATCATAACAAATCATAATGTAGCAATATGTCAGGTGATGAAACAATCCAAATGTGTAAAAAAATCAAAAACCAAATAGGAAAAGGTTGCTTCCTCGGCAACCAAGCTCCAAACTCGCGATACTAGAATCTAATGATAATCAACCAGACATCATTAGAGCAGCACGAAATAGAGCTACACCAGAAATAAAGAGATATTATAGCTGACATTCTAAATATGTTGGCCCGTGCGAACGCACGGGTTGGCGGCTAGTTGTGTTAATGCTATTTTAAACTGCGTCACTTTATTTTTGTCAGTAAGAAATGTGATGAACCGTCAGCACTGATACTTATATGTGCAAAATATGTCATCTATCTTCTTGTTTATCTTTCAGAGTGAGGAGGATATAAGTGTCAAACAAGTTCAGTCTCATCAGCTTGCTCAGCTGCTTGCGCTGCAGCTCCCGAGTACGGCTAACCTTTCTTGAACTCTATTGAAGTGTTGTCGGTTTTGTATATTATTTTGTCGGCGTGTTTAATTGCACTAGTGGCGATCTTTGATGCCCAGTGTATGTAATCTGCTATCTACTTGTGCTTTATTATCATAGTGGCGAACTTTGATGCCCAGTGGATGTAATATGACGTAATTTCTTTATTGTATAGTCTAGGTTTTTTTCTTATTCACGATGCTGCAGTTATTTTACTGTATATATATCCTGTCTTCGCAGTAAACCGGCCAAACCGTAAAATTACGGTACATAATCGAGCCGTCATGCAAATCACTATGTATGATCTGCATCATGGGCCCCATCATCTTGGTCCGTTAACAGGCCTAAATGTAAACTGACCCACTAGTAGATTCAGGACTTTAATAGGCCGAGTAAACTGCCGGCCCTATTTTCCCAAGAAAACACAATGGGCTTTTAGGAGGAAGAAAAGTAGGTTGGGCCTGGAAAGTGTCGAACAGCTCACGGGTCGGCAGCAGGCCGAAATAGACCCCGGCCCATGATTGTGCCAGTGAAATCATGGGCTTATAACAGGCCAAAATTGTCTCGGTCCTTGTTTGGCCCAATCAGATTATCGTCTGTGAGCAGGCTGGATGCAAACGGGGCCATAGTTACGCCCAACTATATGACAGACTTTTAACAGGCCGAAATATATATAGGGCTGAAATGTTAAACATGACTTTAACAGGCTAAAACTAATATCAGGCCGAATTACTAAATGGGCCTTTATCAAGTGGGCCCAAAAGCATAGCGTCCAGTTGATGGGTCGAATCTGATATGGGCCATAATTTAGCCCAAAGTCTCTCAAAGGGCCGGACCTGATCTGGGCCGTAACTTGGCCCAGAACGTGGGAGGCTTTTAACGGGCGGGATCTCATATGGGCCTTTATTAGGCCTGGAAGGTGGCAGACTGTTAATGGACCGGATCAAATATGGGCCGGCATTTGGCCCAAAACATGGCAGCCTGTTAATGGGCCGGCCTACTAGTGTCATCAAAATCTTTTGGGCCTTCAGCTGGGCCGGCCCATTATGGTCGGCAAAATCTCGTGGGCCTTTAGCTGGGCCGGCCCATTATGGTCCGCAAAATCTCGCGGGCCTTTAGCTGGGCCGGCCCATTATGGCCTGCAAAATCTTGTGGGCCTTTATCTGGGCTGGCCCATTATGGTCCGCAAAATCTCGTGGGCCTTTTGCTGGGCCGACCCATTATGGACCTCAAAATCTTGTGGGCCTTTAGTTGGGTCGGCCCATTTAAACTTTATGGGCCACTTTTGGGCCGGTCCACGTGTCAACATTTCATAGGTGCACCTCTCCCATTGGATGAGTGACATCTGTCCCAACGGTGACCGGACACGTGTTTCCTCTAGCCAATGATGATTTTACACGTGGAAAACCCCAATTGGTCGGGGCTATTAACGGGTTATCAGATCCAAAACCGGACTCGATAGCTTAACGTGTTCCGTTACGGTGGATGCCACGTGTCGGTCACCCTTAATGAAAGCTCTTCTGTGACGCGCGATTTATCGTCATGGAAGTGGACACTTCCATGATGATAATTTTGGTAATGTCATGGAACACTTCTACGACTGCACAGCTATGACTATCTTGGTTCTGTCATAAATTTTTCATGGATGTACATGCATGACAGAAGACGTGACCTACTGTGACAAACACATATCATCACGGAAGTGTATTTTTTTGTAGTGATACCCACCATAACCATGGAGGCCACACTCACAATTGAGGAAGCTCACATAACCATAATGGCCCTAAGAATGGAAATGGGAATGGAGGAAGCAGCAACCAGAACCGTTCCAACCCAGCAACACCCGCTAAGAAGGACCTGAGCCATGTCACTTGTTACAAGTGCAGGAAGACTGGACACTACGCCGATGATTGTTCTGAGTTGAAGAATGGCAATGGAAATGGAAACTCTGGGAAGAATCCCAATCCCTTCACCAGAGGTCAGGTGAACCACATCAACATGGAGGAAGTTGAAGATTAGCCTGACGCAGTGATTGGTAAGTTTTTTATTAAGTCATTTACCGCTCTCGTTCTTTTTTACACTGGTGCATCGCATTCATGCATATCAAGGGGATTTGTGGACAAGTTTAAGTTGCCAACCTTAGGCCTTAGGTCACCCATGTTAGTAAGCTCGGCAGGAGTAGAGTATATGGCCATCTGATGGTGTGATCGGTTACCATTAACCACTGGTATTCATGTTTTCCCCTCAGACCTAATAATTTTGGAGTCACAAGGATTGGATATAATACTAGGCATGGATTGGCTATCGAAGTACGGAGGAAACATCGACTATGCTAGTAAGTTAATTTTACTCACCATCCTTGAGAAAAAAAGGATCAAGTATGTATCTAGGCATGCGCCAAGGAGGACCCAAGTGAATTCCCTCTAGGGAGTTGTTCAGGAAGAAGTTCCTGTTGTGAAGGATTACACGGATGTATTTCCAGAGGAACTACCAGGCATGCCGCCAGATCGAGACATAGAGTTTTTAATAGAGTTGTTGCCAGGCACCAGACCAATATCAAAGAGACCGTACTGGATGCCCGCAAATGATTTGGACGAAATTAAGAAGCAGATTAAGGAGTTACTTGAGAAAGGTTATATTCGACCAAGTTCATCACCGTGGGGAGCCCTAGTGCTCTTAGTTGAGAAGAAGGATGGATCTTTGAGAATGGTTGTTGATTATCATGCATAGAATGAGGTGACGATCAAGAACAAGTACCCACTACCAATGATCAATGATTTGTTTGACCAGCTGCAAGGAGCTAAAGTGTTCTCCAAGATCGATCTTCGATCAGGATACCATCAGCTGAAGATCCGAGAACAGGATATATACCCAAGACAGCTTTTACCACAAGGTATGGGCTATATGAGTACACCGTTATGTCTTTTGGATTGACTAACGCCCCTGCCTATTTCATGAGTATGATGAATAAGGTGTTCATGGAGTTCTTGGATAAGTTTGTTGTGGTGTTCATTGATGATATATTGGTATATTTGAAGAATGAAGAGGAACATAAGGAGCATTTGCACTTAGTTCTCGAGAAGCTCACGGAACATCAGCTATACGCCAAGTTCAGCAAATGTGAGTTTTGGTTGAAGGAAGTTGAATTTCTTGGACATGTTATATTAGGAGAAGGTATAGCAGTAGACCCTACCAAGGTTCAGTCTATCAATGAGTGGTTGGCACCCACCTTAGTTGGAGAGAGTCGCAGTTTTCTGGGACTCGCAGGATACTATATGAGGTTCATTGAGAATTTTTTCCAAAATTGCGAAACCCATGGCGGAGTTGTTGAAGAAGGACACCAAGTTCAAATGGGCCGAGGAATGTGAGGCCAGTTTTCAGGAGTTGAAGAAACGGTTAGTTACAGCCCCAGTGTTGATTCTTCCAGATATACGCAAGGATTTCCAAGTGTATTGCGACGCTTCTAGCTTGGGACTTGGAGGTGTACTTATGCAAGATGGAAGAGTTGTTTCATATGCCTCACGTCAGCTTCGACCTCATGAGTTGAATTATGCCACACATGATTTGGAGCTAGCAGCCGTAGTGCATGCGCTCAAGACCTGGACACATTTTTCATATTGGAAATCGTTGTGATGTATACACGGACCATAAGAGTTTGAAGTACATTTTCACACAGAAGGAATTGAATCTCAGGCAGAGGAGATGGTTGGAGCTCATAAAGGATTATGATATGAAGTTGCATTATCATCCAAGGAAGGCCAATGTCATAGCCGACGCTTTGAGCCGCAAGAGTTATGTCAATACCCTCGTAAGCGGAGGATCACCACAGGAGTTAGTCGACGATCTCAAGGAACTTCGTTTGGAGATAGTTCCAAGAGGTTTTGTTGCAGTCATGGAGGTTCAGTCCACATTATTGGGAAAGATTCGAGAAGCTCAGAAGGATAATAAGGAAATTGCTGAGATAAAGGAGAAGATGAGCAAAGGAAAATCCAAGGGTTTTCGTGAGGATGAGCACGCAACTTTATGGTTTGAGGATCGTATATATGTGCCCAATAATGCAGAGATCAGGAAGTTAATACTTCAGGAATCTCATGACTCGCCATACTCGATTCACCCCGGAAACACCAAGATGTATTTGGATTTGAAGGAACGTTTCTGGTGGACGGGTATGAAGAAGAATATTGCCGAGTAAGTAGCAATATTTGATGTATGTCAGAGAGTGAAGGCAGAACATCAGAAGCCCGCGGGATTACTTCAGCCTATGCCGATACCCGAATGGAAGTGGGATAAGCTTGGCATGGATTTTATCACAGGATTACCCAGGACACAATCAGGATATGTTTCTATTTGGGTAGTAGTTGATCGCTTGACCAAAGTGGCTCACTTTATCCCAGTGAAAACCATTTATACGAGCGTGAAGTTGGCCAAGATATATATATGACCAGGATCGTATGTTTGCATGGAGTTCCGAGAACCATCGTATTAGATAGAGGGACATAGTTTACCTCAAAGTTTTGGAATCAGTTGCACCAGACTTTGGGTACCAGGCTAGAGTTCAGTACATCCTTTCATCCGCAGACAGATGGACAGACCAAGAGAGTCAATCAGATTCTGCAAGACATGTTGAGAGCTTGTGCACTAGATTATGAATCCAGTTGGGATGATAATTTGCCTTATGCAGAGTTCTCATACAACAACAGTTACCAGGCTAGTTTGAAGATGGCCCCTTTTGAAGCTTTGTATGGAAAAGGTGCAGGACACCGTTAATGTGGGATGAAGTCGGAGACCGTAATTTGTTTGGACCAGATTTAATTAAGGAGTCTGAAGAGAAGGTTAAGTTGATTCATGATAGACTGAAGGTAGCTCGGTCCAGGCAAAAGAGTTATGCCGATACCAAATGCAAGGAGGTAGTCTACGAAATTGGAGACAGAGCATATCTTCGTGTGTCACCACTGCGAGGAGTTAAACGATTTGGAGTTAAGGGAAAGTTAGCCCCGAGATTTGTAGGACCATACCGAGTTTTGGAACGTATGGGAGAAGTGGCCTACAGGCTACAAGCTTGAGTTACCAGAAGGATTGTCAGGAGTTCATGATGTGTTTCACGTTTCCCAGTTGAAGAAGTGCCATGCTGAGATGGCCGATATTCTTCTAAGAGATACAGTGCCCTGGAAGCAATTTAGTTGGAAAGTGACCTAACCTACGAGGAGAAACCCGTCAAGATTATCGAGTTTGCCAGCCGAGTTACACGCAGCAAGGTTATCAAGTTTTGCAAAGTTCAGTGGAGCCACCATACCGAGGTAGAAGCCACCTGGGAGCGAGAAGAAGACCTACGGAAAGACCACCCACACCTATTTTCTAGCCAACCCGAATCTCGAGGATGAGATTCATCTTAAGGGGGGTAGGTTTGTAACATCCCAATTCCAATTTGGATATTATACATAGGTCATCATATGCATATCATATTTTATTTGCAAATTTGGTTGTGATCCTAGAAATCTTAAGCAACTCAAGGACCCAAGGAGAGAGTTGGAGATTTCACAAATTTTCATATTTGAATTTTTCAAATTTGAAAAGAGGATCAATTTGATTTTAATATTTTTCTCTCCAATTATCTCCAATAAAAAATAAATGAGAGAAGATAAAATGACTTCTTCAACAGAAGAGAAATATTAGAGAAGAAATTTTAAAATCAAATTATTATTTTATTTTCTACTTTATTTGAATTAGAAAAAATATGCATTTTTGAAAATTGCATTTTAGGCAAGAAAAATGTTCACTTTGTCCTAAATATTAGGACTGGATAGTGAAAATTGTTTCTGGTATTTTTAGAAAAAATTTATATTTTATAGAATTTTTCTTTCGGGCGATTTTTTTTAATTCTTCGCCGACTCGGTCGAAGGCCCAGCCGAGCCAGGCCGCCGCCGCAGCCCACCACCTCGCCTCGACCAACTCCGGGCAGAGTTCGACCGGCGTACGCGCCTGCTGCCGAGTCCGGAGAGGACTCCTCCTCTCGGCGACCCCCTCCCCCTCTTTATAAACCGCACCCCCCCTCGCCGCCTCCTACCCACCAACCGCGCCGTCAGCCCCGCTGCCGCAGCCGCCGCCCGCCGCTGTTGCCGCTGCCGCTAGTGCCGCCGCCGCCTGCTGCCGCTGCCGGAGCCGCCGCCTCACCCGACGCCGCCGTCGACCGGATCTCATCGCCGATTTTTTTAAAAGCCGGTAAAAACCGCAAAGACCCGCTCGGTTTACTTTCGTCTTTTTTCGGTTTAGGTTAGATCTTTTCTTATTTAGTTTGTTAATTAGCGAACGTTCATCTATTAGTTTCTTTTAACGAACGGTTTTTGTTTGTTAGTTTCTGTTAGCGAACGTTCGTTCGTTAGGTTTTTCGTTTTCTGTTTTATTTTTCGGCCAGGGACCTATCCGTGAATACTTTTCTTACAAATTAGTCCCTGATCTTCAAACCCTCGCTACTTTTTGCTCGTTTGTCCAAATCCAGTGAAACCAATGCCAAAATCTTCGTCTTGTCGCTCTCTTTCCAGATAATCAACTTGAACATGGTTTTGATAAATTCAAATTTGGTTTCAAGCAGATTTGAGTTCGAACTTCTTTCGATCGTAGTTTGAGTTTCGTAGCTCTGATTCGATTGATTCTTTTTGCAAACCGAAGCTCTTTAGTTGAATGTTCTATTTAGATCTTTTATTTTGAGTTTTACCCTTGCATCTTATGCTTGAGTGCTTATGTATGCTATTGTTTGTTCACGATAGATTTTCCGGACTGCGAAGCGTGCTACTACGAGTCACTAGGGTTTTCAGATCGTCAGCAAGGCAAGTAACACTTTGATCATATCCCTTTATTACCCATTTTTTATGCATTAGTTTCAACCCTCAAACAATGCATGAGTAGGATTTATAACATGTGGGTTTTGGGAAGTAGTTGATGAGGTAGCACCTATTATCTTATATCAAACCATGGGTACTTCTACGTATGCTTATACTGCTATGCCATGCTCGTAGACGTGGTTTGGTTTTGAGAGAACTCATGAAAGATGTGAGAGATTATTGTTAACGAAGGTTTAACTTAAGGTGGCTACTTTAATACACATCTGGGTGGATTGGTTTGTGGGCACCTAGGGAATCCAGTGTTGTCCAAGGAGAATCCCGGGGTATCCGTGTGATTTTCCTATGGTTTGCCACCCAGGCTCAAAGGGATCATTATGTTATTCATGCTAGAAACTTCCGTGTGCAGCCACAAGCCGTTATGTGCTCTGGCATAGTTGAGTATGTTGTGTGACCTCTTACAGTGGTAGACTAGGAGATGTAGGGGATGTAGGTGGTACGGTCTACCTGTCGTAACGAGCTAACGCTTCTGAAAGACTGTGTCTCGGTCATCCATTTCTCAAACATCATGTCGTGCGAAAAATAAAACGGAGGAGATCGAGTCTTGTGGGGAAAAGTGCGCAAACCTCTGTAGAGTGTACAAGCTAATCATGGTTAGCCGTGTCCCCGGTTATGGACATCTTGAGTATCTGGTGCTTGAATTATTATGTTGATCTCAACACCTTACTTAATTAATTTGTTGGGTTAATGATTATTATTTTGGGGTTGCGATGGGGTTACCATCCTCAACATTTATCAACAAACTTGGTAGTTAAATAAAATATATTCCTTTGTTGTAGGGAAAAAGTAGCTTTCTGCAAATGATAACCATAGAGCCTCCACCAGCCATATATGCATGTAGTGATAGTTGTTATCTGTTCTTTGCTCTATAGTGTTATTTTGCCAGCATATTCCATGTGCTGACCTACACAGGCTGCAACGTATTATGTTGCAGAGTTTTCAGACGAAGAGTAAGGTGCGCTAGGTCGTTTTCATGCACTCAGCTATGCCGTTGGAGTTGATGGACTCATTTACCTTCGAAGCTTCCGCGGTTATCTTATTTAGATGGCCTTCAGTCATATTATTGTAATAAGTACTCTCTTTGAGATATTCGATGTAATAAGTGTGTGATTGCACTCTGTTATAAATCCTCGAGTATTGTGTCGGTCAGCATTACCAATCCAGGGATGACACTTATGCATAGAGATTTGACCGTTTGAGGTCCGATCACTACATCTCCATTCCGAGAACTTTTATTTCTGCACAAAAACAACACCATGGTAGTTCTGCTGAAAACAGCGTCAGTCCGGGGTTAGTTTCATTCAAATGATGCAAATTAAAGTCCAAAACAAGAGCAAAAGTGTTAGGAAAAGTGGATACGTTGGAGACGTATCAACTCCCCCAAGCTTAAACCTTTGCTTGTCCTCAAGCAACTCAGTTGATAAACTGAAAGTGAAAAAGAAAAACTTTTACGAACTCTTTTGCTCTTGTTTGCATAAATAAGCTTAAACACCACCCAGGTTTTCAGCCAACATTATAACTAACCATGCCGACAATAACTTTTAAAGATTATAATGATTCATATCAATGACATAATCAGCTAGCAAGCAATAATAAGATATCTCAAATGGTAACACGTTGTCAAAACAACCATGATATAATATGACAATAGTGGTATCTCGCTAGCCCTTTCTGAGACCGCAAAACATAAATGCAGAGCACCTCCAAAGTTCAAGCAGAGACTAAACATTGTAATTCATGCTAGAGAAGATCGAATCATGATGCACCCAACATTAGCTACACACAATGCATAAGTCATGACAGTTGTGCTCTCAGGTTCTAGCGCTTGTTTTAGAAGGTGATGACACAACATAAAGGTAAATATATAGTCCGTTTGCAGAGGGAAGCAGTGATTTGCAGAGATGTCGGAGCTCAATTTTTTGAAACAGAGGTAAATGATATTTTGAGACATGCACCCTTTTCATTTACTTCACGACTATCAGGTATCAATATCTTCCATGCTAAGCACGCTAGTGGCGGTTCCCAAGAGATAAAAGTAAAGGTTTTGACTCCATTGGGAGTTTTTGTTTGATTATTTGAGAGATTTACTCTTTTTCAGTTTGTAGTTTGGGACTGGGCATCCCTATTACCGCCCTTTTCTCGTGTGATGGCGAATGAATAAACACTCAACCTGAGAATAACCCACTTAGCATGGAAGATACCGACCACCTCCTGTCGTTCCATGAATGATCCAGGCACACAAAAAGGATATTTATTTAGAAGTTTTTATAGGTGGCACATGCAAATTTACTTAGGAAGGCAGGGTAATACCGCATATAGGTAGGTATGGTGGACTCATCTGGAATAACTTTGGGTTCAAGGTTTTTGATGTACAAGCAGAATTTCCACTTAGTACAGGCGAAGGCTAGCAATTAGATTGAGAAGCGGACAGCTAGAGAGCAACAACGGTCATAACCGTGCATTATGCATAAGTAACATCGGACACTAGCATGAGTAGGATATGAACACCATGAAAATAAATATCATAGAGGCTATAATGGTTTTGATTCAACTACATGCATGAACATCTACCAAGTCAAGCCACTCGAACATTCGGAGGAGGATACCATACCATCATACTATATCACAATCATTTTAACGGAATGTTGATATCCAAGATAAATCATTATCCACTCCTAGCTACTTATGCATGGCATGAGAAACTATAATCTCTAATTGTCATTGCAAACATGTTTAATCATAATGGGCTGAATCATGGATACTAGGTTAAACATATTTACACAAACAGAACAAATCGAGTTCATACCAGTTTCTCTGCCACGGCCAGTTCATCGAATGTCATCATTATTGCCTTTCACTTGCACGACCGAATGATATGAAAATAATAATAGTGCAAGAGTGTTGTGGACTAAGCTGGAATCCACAAACATTTTATTCAATAGGAGAAGACAAGGTAAAATGGACTCTTTATTAGCTCAACAGTTATTCATATGAGAGCCACTCAACATTTTCATCGTCGTCTTCTCCTCGATGCAACTCGAATTCAAAAGAAAAGAAATTCAGAGAAACACTGAAATATTTTTGGAGTTTTTGGTTTTCTTGAACAAGCAATAAAAAAGGAAAAGCAAAAATGAGAAAAACTATTTACACGGGAAAGCTCCCAATAAGCAAAAGAAGAACAAGGAAATCTTTTTGGGTTTTCTTTTTAATGTTACTATTAAGCATGCATAGAAAGTAAATTAAATTAACTACAACTAATTCTTTTTTATTTTTTCTAAAGTTTTTCAAACACACAAGAAGAAAGCAAGAAAATAAATCTAAGCATGGATGATACAATGAAAAAGTGTGAACACCGACTAATGGAATAAGTGGGCATGAACGTAAAGTCGGTGGAAACACGTAGTTCCCCAAGCTTAGGCTTTTGGCCTAACTTGGTAGTCGATCAGTAGCATGCATGGTTGTAGGGGTATTGAAGGCGATGATGTCCGTAGACATAATCCTATATCCGCCCCTGGCAACAGAATCAAACAAAGCAGGAGCAAACAATGGAATAATATCATGAGTTCTCACACTAGAAACCAGGTTATATGGAATAGGGGTGTTAGGAGATTCAATATCAGTAAAATGGTGGTGATCCATGGCTGCACGATCTAGGTAAACTTTGGTCAGAGGGTAATCATGAGGGCGTATCTCAACATTAAAGTGAGCCGCCAAATGGGTAGCATAAATACCACAATGTATTTTACCCTGGGATTTATTAATATGGAGGCGACGAGCCACAATAGCTCCCAAGCTATAAGTGTTGTCGCCCTCTAATGCACGACATAAAACAACAAGGTCTGGTGAACTAAGTGCACCCACCTTCTCCCTAGCAAGCAAGAATTTTGTAATGAAGAGTGCAAAGTAATGAACATCATGAAAATGCAAGCCAGCGGCAGTGGTAGCTGACACCCCTCTCTCATCTCCCACTGTAAAAGTGCGATAAAAGGCCTGAAACCCAGCTGGCCTAGGCTCGGCTAAGCTCCCATCAGAAGGGATCATGCATACGTCACAAAATTCAGTAAGTGGTATCTGATGGTTTTCAGCATATAAATCAAAGCTCACTTCAGGAGGATTATTCCTAGGCAGGAAAGTAAAACTTTGTACAAAGATGTTTGTGAGGATTTGATGCTATTCACACTCATCTGCGATGAAGTCAGTGAGGCCGGCATTAGCAGCATATTGTGCGAACTCCTAAAGGATTCCAGCCTCTTCTAGGAATGGGGTGTGCGGCCATTCACACGGCCGTACTTCCGCCAACCTACAAGGATGGAGATCACTATTAGATGACTCCCTAATAACACCCTTGGAGTTCTTATTAGAGCCAAACTTCATAAAGATATTCATGGTTTTCTTATGAACAAAATTCTGAAATTTATTAGCCCACAGAATTTTCTCAACAAAACTTCACAAAAACGATACCAACTACTCATAGGTATACATAGAAGCCATAGCAAGCATTCAAACTACTTAGAACTCTAAGAATTCAACATGCAAGCTCATCTACAGCCGCACCAAGAGTAGCTAATTATTCAAAATATAAACTACTAAAACAAAAGCTAATTGGACAAATGGTGGAGTCACATACCAAGCAACAATCCCTCGAAACAGTTTCGGAAATGGAGTTTCGAGCAAAGAGATCAAAATCCGCGGGTTTGAGAGCAAGAACATGGGAGAGAGAGAGAGAGAGAGCAATGGAGATTTTTTTCTGGAGGTAAGTAATGATGTGGGGCGAAGAGATAAGTGAGGGGGGCCACATAGGGACCACAACCCACCAGGGCGCGCTTGGGGGTCCTAGCGCGCCCAGGTGGGTTGTGCCCACCTGGTGCACCTCCCTCTGATATTATTTGCACCAGAAATTGAGAAATATTCAGGAAAAAATTGTATTAAATTTTCAAGACATTCTGAGAACTTTTATTTTTGGGTCATTTTTTATTGCACGGGAAATTCAGAAAACAGACAAAACATGGCATTTCATTTTATTTAACTAATAAAAAACAAAACAAAAATTAGGGACAAAAGGTAGTGTCGGATGTGGGGTTCCGGCAAAACCCTTAAGGTTCAAACTCTGGGGTGCGCGCGAAGTTCTTTCCCACCTACCGATCCACGCCCTAGCTCACTAAGATCTTGCGGACGAACTCGACGAACTCACAACACAGAAAGACCGAGATTTATACTGGTTCGGGCCACCATTGTGGTGTAACACCCTACTCCAATGTGGTGGTGGTGGATTGCCTCTTGGGCTGATGATGAACAGTACAAGGGGAAGAACAGCCTCCTAAGGTTGAGGTGTCCTTGTGCTCTGTGGCTTTGTGTGTGAGAGCTCGATGAACTACTCGATGCCCCTCGGTTCGATCAGCTCAGGCTTCGTTGCCCTTACTGTGGCGACTAGTTCTACTTATATAGGCCCTAGTCCTCTCCCCAAATATTGAAAGGGAAGGGAGCCAACAATGGAGGGCGAATTTGAAGGGGGACAGCTAGTACAAGCTATCCTGACAAAAGTGGTCTTCGCCTACAAAGGCTCTGGTGGTGATGCCATCTTGGGCTCCACGGTGACCTCCGCCTGGCCGTCCTTCTGGTCTTGGTCTCGTTGCACCGATATGGCAACCTTTTCCTGATGCATCGGTACTCCTCGCCTGCACTTGCCTCCTTAGCACCAAAGAGGAAACAAGGACGCTGCGCACGCTGGCGCCCGCCTGGTCTTGATTGTCATGGCTCACGTCACGAGAGCCTCGTGAGGTTTGCCCCGCCTTGATATCTCCGCTCCTCGTGAGCCTGCCTGGCTAGGCCACTCCTAAGGAGGTCTTGCGTTGTCCGCCTCGCGAGGCTTGGCCCCTCGCGAAGGTCTTGGATGCTTTGCTGATGAAGATGGGCCGTATAGCCCACTAGCTTAGCCACGCTGTGGGCCACAGGTAGGCTAGTCTGGGGACCCCGTTCCCAGAACACCGACAGTAGCCCCCGGGCCCAAGGTGCGCTCGGGCTTGGCTTCGCGGCGAAGCCAAGAGTCAAGTACGGAGCACCACGGGCCCCAAAAGCGTGCGGCCTTGGTTGACGCGTGGCGGTTGATTGGACGTGGGCGTCTCCGCTTCCCACGCTGCCTTGGCAACTGCTCGACTTGACAAGTCCCTGCGACATGCAAGGAAAACCATCATTACCTGCGATCGTGGGAGGCGCCGGTTGGCACTACAAAAAAATACACTTCCGTGATGATATGTGTTTGTCATAGTAGGTCGCGTTTTCTGTCATGCATGTACATCCATGACGATTTTATGACAGAATCAAGATATTCATACCTGTGCTGTCGTAGAAGTGTTCCATGACATTACCAAAATTATCATCACGGAAGTGTCCACTTCCATGACGATAAATCGCGCGTCACAGAAGTGCTTTCATCAAGGGTGACCGACATGTGGCATCCACCGTAACGGAACGCCGTTAAGCTATCGGGTCAGGTTTTGGATCCGATAACCCGTTAACAGCCCCGACCAATGGGGATTTTCCACGTGTAAAATCATCATTGGCTGGAGGAGACACGTGTCAGGTCCGCATTGGCAAAGGTGTCACTCATCCAATGGGCGAGACGCGCCTATGATATGTTGACACGTGGACCGGCCCATCAAGTTTAAATGGGCCGGCCCAACTGAAGGCCCATAAGATTTTGCGGACCAAAATGGGTCGGACCAGCTAAAGGCCTACAAGATTTTGCGGACCATAATGGGCTAGCCCAGCTAAAGGCCCACAAGATTTTGCGGGCCATAATGGGCTGGCCCAGGTAAAGGCCCAAAAGATTTTTCTGTGCCATAATGGGCCGGCCCAGGTAAAGGCCCACAAGATTCTTGCGGATCATAATGGATCGGCCCAGCTAAAGGCCCATGAGATTTCACCGACATTAATGGGTCGGCCCAGTTGTAGGCCCACAAGATTTTGAGGACCCTAGTAGGCCGGCCCATTAACTGGCTGCCATGTTTTGGGCCAAATGTCGGCCCATATTTGATCCGGTCCATTAATGGCCTGCCACGCTCCGGGCCTAATAGTGGCCCATATGAGATCCGGCCCGTTAAAAGCCTACCACGTTCTAGGCCAAATTACGGCCTAGATTAGGTCCGTCCCTTTAAGAGGCTTTGGGCTCAATTATGGCCCATATCGGATTCGGCCCGTCCACTGGACACTATGCTTTTGGGCCCACTTGCTAAAGGCCCACTTAGTAATTCGGCCTGATATTAGTTTTGGACGGTTAAGGGCCCGTTTAACATTTCAGCCCTATATTAATTTCGGCCTGTTAAAAGCCCGTCATATAGTTGGGCCTAACTACGGCCCGGTTTGCATCCGGCCTGCTCGCAGCCGATATCTGATTGGGCCAAACAAGGACCGAGACAATTTTGGCCAGTTAAAAGCCCGTGATTTGATTCACACAATCATGGGCCAGGGTTCATTTCGGGCTGCTGCCGGCCCGTGAGTTGTTCGGCACGTTTCAGGCCCAACCTACATCGTGATTGCATGACGGCCCGATTATGTACCGTAATTTTATGGTTTGGTTAGTTTACTGCGAAGACAGGATATATATACAGTAAAATAACTGCAGCATCATGAATAAGAAAAAACCTAGACTATACAATAAAGAAATTACAGCATATTACATCCACTGGGCATCAAAGTTCGCCACTATGATAATAAAGCACAAGCAGACAGCAGATTACATACACTGGGCATCAAAGATCGCCACCAGTGCAAATAAACACGCCGACAAAATAATATACAAAACCGACAGCACTTCAATAGAGTTCAAGAAAGGTTAGCCCTGCTAGGGAGCTGCAGCGCCAGCAGTTGAGCAAGATGATGAGACTGTGCTTGTTCAACACTTATATCTTCCTCACTCTGAAAGATAAACAAGCAGACAGATGACAGTTTTTGCACATAAAAGTATCAGTGCTGACAATTCATCACATTTCTTACTGACGAATAAAGTGACACAGTTTAAAATTGCATTAACACAATATGGTATTGTTCAGGTCAAGACATGGCAGGAAATGACATTGTGAAGGAGTTGGCAGCTTCACGACACCACTGGATTACAGATCAAGAACTCATAAGTATCAATGGTTAGTCTGCTGTCAATTTATACCATTTCAGATTGACAAATAAAGAGACGGTTTAAATAATAGTAGAATTATATGACATTGTTCATAGTTAAGACATTGCAGAATATGACATTGTGCTGTAGTGGGTAGGTTCACCACAGCACTGGATTACGGATGAAGAACAGAAGCATACATGCAGTGCAAAAGAAGATCACTTGCTCTGTATAGTTTAATTTACATGGTATGAAGAATGAACTTGGTTGTACAACTGAAAACTTAAATTGAGAAAGGACAAACTTTTGTTTATGAACTACATAATAAACTTTAAACAAGCAATTTGATGCAAACGCCAAAAATAAACAGTTGTTGCAGTCATGCCTAACCAAATATATACAACAAAGTTTGAAGGCTTGAGATGGACAAACTTACATTATTGGTGAAGATAGGCTCTATAAAGGCCTTGTCCATACTGAGGGGGGGGGGAATTCAAGAAGTTTACCACAGAATCTTCTTCAAAATCATTTCCTTTATTCTACATTTTGTTAAGAGTAAATATAGATGTGATAATATATGAAAACATGGAGAATATTTAAGATAAGATGAAGAGTGATGCTACATAACCAAGTAGCTATAAATGTAAGTGCAGCAATACACGCAAAAGGTACAGCCAAGAGCAATGCACAGCTAAACTTCTTCAGTACCAACCTTATGGTAAGAGTAAATATAGATCTGATGTGTAGAAAATGGAGGGCAAAGGAAAATAAGCTGCAAAGTGATGGTACATGAACAACTACCTGTCATTATAAGTACACTGATAAAGGACAGCATGTACTTGCAAGAACAATGTAGAGCTAAAAAACATTGGCATTGGATATATTCTACACTAATGTAACCATTCATACAGATCAGATAATTTGGAGCGCACAATTGATAAGCAAGCTATCATGCATACTGCTGTCACATAATGAACAAGGTATGTATGCAAGTACAGTGATATAGGACAACAGGTACTAACAAGAGCAAAGCAGCGGGCAGCATATTTGCGATATCATGTCGTTCTTGTCAAACCGGAATTCTTTTCAAGCAGATTTCCTGCAAAAAAGATCCGTAAGGCACATGCGGAAAAGTAGAAGTTCAAATTGTCATCTGATTTCATAGATAGTACCTCATCCTGGGAACGAGACCAGTGCATAACGAGGTTTTTCCATTCAATGTCTTCTAAATTTAGCACAGGAGACTTCACCGGAAATTCGTTTATGGACTTGCCATCAAAGTGTGATTTCCTTAGGTAACACCGATACTGCTGCAATGCTTCCTTCAAAAGCACAAGAAAGCTTTGCTCGTCATGACTATCCAGATTGACCCTCGCTTGTTACAACAATGTAATGTAAATCATTGATGTCTTCAATCAGCGGAAAACAGGAAATAATAACCATGAATAATAGCACTTACACGTAAGTTGGACAGGAAGATGTGAAAATGGTGTTGGTCTTCACAATAATCTTCCCATGATGGGAATATATACACGTAGTCCCTAACAACATTGAAAGCATTGTCTTTTAAACTGGGAATAAATGGAATGGGGTTCCAATCTGCAGGAATTGGCCATCTCTGCGGTCGAGATAGGTCTTCGGTCGGTGGACTTGCTGTACCTTTTGCTGGAGTGGGATTTTTCTGTGGTACATCTGGTGCTGTGGCAAATGAAATCGGTATACCTTTTGCTGGAGTGGAGGTCTTGTGTGGTGGGGCTAGTGGTGTGGCCAGTGAAGTATGGGTACAGTCTGCTAGAGTCGGTCCTATGTTTTGTGTCACTGGTTGTACAGCCAATATAAGTGGGGTGTTGTCTGATTTCTCTGGCACCACCATGTTTTTCAAGGACTTTGCTGGTGCTCCTTCAGGTTCGGGAATCACCCTCTTACTTTTTGATGTCTGATGCACAAGAACAGCATTTGAGTGTAAAAACATGGTATGATGACAGATGGAATATGTATTGATAATGGATGGGCATGGCATCTCGACATATATGATGAGTAAACTAAGCAGATGGCGGTGCAACAAAGTAGAAGAAATGCAAGACAACATATGCAAGATACCCACAATCAATAAAATATTGCCAAATTAGAACAGGCACCTTGATGGGTGAACGGGACAGGCCATCTGCCTTTGACTCCTCGAGGTTAGAATAGTCATTAGGATCATATTATGAACAAGAATCAACAGGTGGGGAGCGTATGAGTTTCATTGCATCCAGAATGGCACTCAATGCCTTGGTGCCAATTTTGTAAGTCATTGCAATGTTTAGCTTCAAGAGTGGACTGCTGCTAGTGCGACACAAAGCAGCTACACAGATCATAGTGTAGATATAACGGGAAAACCTTAAGCATCGGAGTAAAATCAGCAAAGTGGAACTTGCTAGAATATATGTGCTAGTATTGCCGGTACGGCTAGAAAGGCTTCGGATACCAGCTCTCTTCAAGTGAAGGTGTCGTACTGTTAATATCAGTGTAACTCTCAAAGGCGACATAGCTCCCTGCATTCCCTTGCTATTCTTATAGGATTCAAGTGGGCAGGCCACTACAAATCCTATTCCTATGCTTACAAGATCCTACGACTCAAAGAGGCTCAAAGTGTCCATCACAACCGACCGTATAGACCTCTACACTGCAAATGTCCCTGCTCATCTTCAGTACAAGGAACATACTGTACTACTATCATACTCCCTCCATTCCAAAATATAAGTCTTGGTAGAGATTTCCACTATGGATCACATACAGATGTATCCAGATACATTTTAGAGTGTAGATTCGCTCATTTTGCTCCATATGTAGTCCATGGTGGAATCTATACAAAGACTTGTATTTAGGAACGGAGAGAGTACATATTAAAGAAGAACGGAAGAGGAACATGGTAAAGAAGAGCAAGTAGATTTTGGATAATAAAATGTTGGTTGCATAGTGCCCACACATGATGAACCAGAGCGCATTAAGAATGCAACTCCCAGCTGTCTCTCGACCATTTCAGGCGGTTGGATGAAGATCCTACGTCTCCTAACCCTTCTTCTTCCTCGTCTCTGATTCTTCCCATACAGAACACCGCACGAGCCGCCGGCCGGACCACTGACCCCCACCGCCTGTGTTCCTCCGCAACCCCCACCACCACCCACGTTGAGTTTTCTTCGTTCGGCGTGGCCCCACAACCACCCGAGCCCCTTCGATCGCGCCGGCGAATTCCGGCGAGCTCTGAAAAATCGACTGACCCAATTTTGAAATTTAGTCTACTGTGATTTAACTAGTGTGGAATATAAAAGGGGAAAACCATAAGCATTGGGAGTATAGTGTTGAGCGTGCCATGGCGGTTCTGAAGGTGCAAACTGGACAAAGGCAACTTCGCAACCAAGACAAGAAATCAGAGTAAAGCAGTGGCGATCTATTTTCTTGCTGCGATAAATAAGTTGAGCAGATACGGAAGAGTACTGCCTCTGGTGCGGCGCCGTGTACGCATCTGCTGAGAATTTGACGGTGCTGCGGTAGCGATGGCTGTCAGCGGGGTGGAAGCAGATCTAGGAGGGTAGACGGTGGCAACGGGGCGCGGTGGACGAGATGGTCGTAGGAGCAGCGCCGGCAAGGTGGATGACGGCGGGGATGAAGCGAGAGGACGGGATGCAAGGATCCCGGTCCGAAGCCGTGGATGAGAGAGGTCGATCTCTTGTAATGGACGACAGCGTCGGGGTATCAGCTCCGTCATGGTGGAGCAGGACGGCAGTGGATGGGGTGGCGGACGGTGGCGGACGGAGGAGGGTGGGGTGGAGAGGGTAATTTGGCGCCCACAGAGTACGAATGGGGAAAAGGGAGGTAGAGAGGAAGGGGGAACCATGTATTCAGGGCGCGCTTGTCTCAAATGCGAGGAAATTTACAAACTTAGCCCCTATTTCAAATTTCTACTACATCACAGCAACATTAGACGGTTGGGGATAGGACGGTAATCTCGCATACACCAAATATTTTTTGTTATAAGTTTTCTGAGAGTTTACAAAACTTGACTTTGACCAATGCTAATACGCGGACTTAAATAAAAACGGAGGGAGTACACATTTGTTTTCTTAGTTTGTAGTGAACTAATCATTTGTTGAAATTGTGAGATAAATATATTAGGCTATTGACTTTGAATGTAATGGTCTATACAATTCAATAGTTACAATCATTGTCGAATCCCAAGATGTATACAAGGTCTATAGTACTTCACAACATGCTCAAACTCGCATCATCCCAGTCAAATGAGAATCTAAATGCATTTCATAGTTATTACTTTGTAGGATGCAACAAAAACAACCATAACTCTAGCTACATCAGTCATTATAGACGCAACATTTTGACATATCCTAATGTGTGAATGAAACGTGCAAAGAGAGCTTTTGAAGATGGAGCAGATAGGGCGGGAAAGATTGTATGTATGTGGACGAGAGAGTAGGAGACAAACCTAACGAGACAGAGAGAGTGAGAGATAGAGAGAGAAAGAGAGAGGAAGAAGTTAGGTCTGTGAGAAAGATGGATACATGTAATATACATGAGATGCGTGTGCATCTGGATTCTGTATACGTGGAAGGAGAAGAGACAACATGTTTGATGAGAGAGCTGGAAAAACATGGACGAGAGGGGAAGGATCTCGTGGGTTGAGGGATTGACAATTTTGTGCGGGGGAGAGAGGGATTGGTAATTTTGTGCAAGAGAGAGAGAGGGTGGGGGAGGAGTCAGTCAGCCGTCGTCACATCACCCTGCTTCCAAATGACCCCGCATTCTCTAGCGCGGTGTGGTCGCCATCTTAGATCTACTCGATGCCCTCTTTGAAGATTGAGGTGTTGTGCATGTTGGGGTGCAAAGAAGCACAAGCGAGAGTGGTCGCCGTATAACCTTGGATGGGGATGAATTGTGTGCTCGGGGGAGTGTGTGTGTGTGTTGTGCTGCGTGTGTCTGTGTGTGTCTGTGTGTCAGATATTGAGAGAAAACAAACCTAAGGAGAGAAATGGGTATTCACGAAGAGATTGTGCGGGCCTTGAGGTGGGCAGGGGCCGGGTGAGGGTGTCAAAATGTGCGCGTTGATGCATGTGTTGCATGCGACCGTGCGAGGGACGGACGAATCGAGAGAGATGGTTGTTGTGTTACGGATGCTCCTCTCTCTCTGTCTCTCTCCCTCCCTCTCTCTCTCACACACACACACACACACACAAGTAAACTAGAAGACCGTTCTCTCATGTATACATAACGTAACGGCATCTGTCTATGTCTCACTCATGCATGATCATTGGCACATTCACACCTCTCTATGTCTGTATCACACACACACCATCTCCACATTGCCCTTCCGCCACAACACACATATGGACACATAGACACGTTCTCTCTCAGTCACACACACAAAATCAGTATTAAAAAAAACTAGGGCGCACCTAAAACGTCCAAATCCGAATAAACACGGACTGGAGCTAAATTCAAATATATGGAAATATTGCAGGGTCAAGAACTTTCACAGGAAAAAAAGTTGAGTAATATTCGAGGATTGTTTTCACACACACAAAAAGGTTCGGTGGATGTCCTTCGAGCGCGACACGGTGACGCACCGTTCGATCGACCACGCGGCCGCGGTTCATGCGCTTACACAGGATTCCGTATCATGGCTGTGGTACAAACTAATAAAAGCGCCGCCTAAGTCTAATGTTTACGTGTACTAGTACGAGTTTTTTTAAGTTTGACCAACCTTATATATAAAACTAAAGTAAGCTCCCACATGCGCACTCATCAATATGTCCCCGCCGCCGTTGTGCATGCCGGCGCCCGCCTGCTCCGGCCAACAATTTCTCGCCCATCACTGCCGTGTCGCCGCCATCCTTGTGCCATCAAGCCGAAGGCTCACCCGCTCATGTCGTCTGCAGTCCCTCCTCGCGATGCCGCCGTGCTGCCAAGCACGCGAGCAGCTGTGGAGCCGCGTCTATGCATGCAGCATACGAAGAGGAGGACGAGCGCGTGCTCCAGCATGCTGGCGAGGAGGAACTAGCATGTCATTGTCGTCTTCGCCCGCGCGGAGGAGGCACACATGGTGGTTGTCGCGGCGGAAGCCGGTCGCGCGCGCGTCGAGCCTGCAAACCGGGTGCGGACGCGGAATCTACCTTCGAGACCTTGAATGCCACGTGGATCCTGCAATCTGAAGGAGCAATTTGGGTCAGTCGACTCATGTGAGCCGTTTGATGCAACATGGATGGCTAGAAGGGCTTCTTCCACCTCTTCTGTTGTCTTCTTCCTTCGCTCCGTCGAACTTCGTTCACAAATCGACTGACCCAAATTATACTACTAGTATGAACGTATTAAGTACAGTAGGAACACGAAGATACGAGCAGTAGTACCAACTGCAAGAAGAACAGTAGTAAGACATAGTACTAGTACTAATGTATGTACTAAAGAGTTCAAATAACGAAAAAGAACATAAACATAGTTCTGCTGGGGCCTCAGTCTTGATAACCCACAAGTATAGGGGATCACAACAGTTTTCGATAAGTAAGAGTGTCGAACCCAATGAGGAGCTAAAGGTAGAACAAATATTCCCTCAAGTTCTATCGACCACCGATACAACTCTACGCAAGCTTAACGTTTACTTTACCTAGAACAATTATGAAACTAGAAGTACTTTGTAGGTGTTTTTGGCTAGGCTTGCAAGAAAGTAAAGAACAAGAAAATAAAAGTTAGGGGCTGTTAGATAAATACACAACTAAAGTAAATATAGCGAGTGTGGAAAAGTGGTGGTAGGAGTTGCGAAATTGTCCCTTAAGAAATTGACTACTTTACTAGACCGATAGCAAGTTTTATGTGGGAGAGTCCACTGCTAGCATGTCATCCCTGACTTGGAATTCTATGCACTTATGATTGGAACTATTAGCAAGCATCCACAACTACTAATGTTCATTAAGGTAAAACCCAACCATAGCATTAATATATATTGGTCCCCCTTCAATCCCGTATGCATCAATTTCTATGCTAGGCTGAAGCTTCTGTCACTCTTGCCCTCCAATACATAGTCCTATCAACATACAACTAACCCTATGGTGTGATCCACGCGCGCGCTCATATGATGGGCACCAAAGGACAGCAACATAACCACAAGCAGATTAAATCAATCATAGCAATTCATCAACCACCGATAGGACAATGAAAATCTGCTCAGACATCATAGGATGGCAACACATCATTGGAAAATAATATGAAGCATAAAGCACCATGTTCAAGTAGAGGGTACAGCGGGTTGCGGGAGAGTGGACCACTGTAGATAGAGGGGGGGAAGGTGATGGAGATGTTGGTGAAGATGGCGGAGGTGTTGATGTAGATCGCGGTGATGATGATGGCCCCCGGCGGCGTTCCGACGCCACCGGAGGCGAGGTGGAGAGAGCCCCTCTCCTTCTACTTCTTCCTTGACCTTCTCCCTAGATGGGAGAAGGGTTTCCCCTCTAGTCCATGGCCTCCATGGCTTGGGAGGGGCAAAAGCCCCTCCGAGATTGGATCTATCTCTCTGTTTCTGCGTTCTGTTTTCTGGCCCTTCACCGTTTCTTAAATATCCGGAGATCCGTAACTCCGATTGTGTAGCGACCCGACCCAAATGGATCAAGTCTCTGTGCTTAAGTGCCATCCCTAGATCGGTATGCTGACACACACAGTACTCGAGGATTTATAACAGAGGTAAATCACATGTAAAAGTAACGTAAATACTATTACCTCAATCCAAATAGCGAAAGTAACAAGGTTGTGGATTACCATCAACACCAACGGCAAAGTTGAGTGTAGAAATCGTAACCCTAACGTATCACTTACTCACCGTAAGAAGTCCTGCAACGGGAGACATTGCAGCCACAAAGGGTCAGTACATTGAATGTACTGGCAAAATCACACCATAGAGAATGATGAATAAAGGCTATCACTACATGCATATTTGGCTGGTAGAAAAGCTCTATGGTTATAAGGTTTTTGCGAAAGCCAATTTTTCCCTACTGCAAAGGAATAAATTTTATTTAACTATCATGGTGGTTGTTAAACATTGAGAATGGTTGATAGCATTCTCAATCCCAATTAAGTAACATCATTAAAACCCAACAAAATTCATTTAAAGTAACATGATGAGATTCAGATGATAATCCAAGTACTAGATACTAAAGATGTCCATAACCGGGGACACGGCTAACCATGATTAGTTTATACACTCTGCAGAGGTTTGCGCACTTTTTCCCACAAGACTCGATCTCCTCCGTTGGATTTCTCGCACTACATGGTGTTTGAGAAACGGATGACCGAGACTTAGTCTTTCAGAAGCATTTACACCTTACGATGCGTAGACCATACCACCTAAAACCCCTACATCTGCTAGTCTACCACTGTAAGAGTTCACACGACTTAATCAACTATGCTAGAGCCCATAATAGCTTGTGGCTGCACACGGAAGTTTCTAGTATGAATAATCTCATGATCCCTTTGAGCCTGGGTGGCGGTCCATAAAAAACAGGCAATCCTGGAATACCCAGGTGCCTAGACAGGTAATTGCTGGAATACCCAGGTGCCTCAGTCCACCCAGATGTGTGTTAAAGTCGCCACCTTAAGTAAACCATTCATTAACAATCTCACATTTGTCATGAAATACTCTCAAACCCAATCCACGTCTACGAGCATAGTATGGCAATATAAGCATAACGTAATAGTAACTCCCAAAGTTTGAAGGCGGGGCAGTAGGTTCCTACCTCATCAACTACTTCCCAATACCCACATGTTATCAATCATACTCATGCAAAGTTTGAGGGTGAAACTAATGCATAAAAACTGGGTATGAAAGGAATATGATCAAAGTGTGAACTTGCCTGCAATGTTGATGAAGATGATTCACACTCATAACTCTTGATAGATCTACTCGTCTCACTCCGGTCAATCTATCGTAAGCAAGCAATAGTAACCACTCATAAGCAATCACTCAAAAGACCAGAAGAATCGAAAAAGTCGATTCGGAAAACCTCAAAACCAAGAAAATAGCTCTTGCAACATAAAACAATTTCTAACAGTACCAAAATTATGTGAATTTGGCCTTATCAGAAAGTTTAGGTCAAGAGCTTCGATTTGCAAAAAGAATCAACTCAAACGGAGCTACGAAACTCAAGTTATGATGAAATGAAGTTTGAATGCAAATATGGTCTAATTCAAATTTTAAAATTTCAAAAACATGTTTGAGTTGTTTTAATGGATAGAGGATATCATAACGAAGAAGCGGGCGTTGGTTTCGTTGGATTTGGACAAACGAGTAAAAAGATGTGATCGTTTGAAGTACAGGGACTATTCTGTAAATAAAGTATTCACAACTAGGTCCTTGGCCGAAAATTAAAAAGAAAAAGAAAAAAACTAAAAAGCGAACGTTCGTTACAGAACACTAATGAACGAATTCGTTCACTGCGAGGGCCTAACTAGCAAACGCCCACTAGCTAATTTAACTAAAAGAAAACCAGCAAAAAAACTGAAACGGAACAAAAACCGATCTAGGGTTTTACCGGTCGGGGCGGTTTTCCGTCGGAAAACCTGCGGCGGATCTCCGGCGGCTTCCCGTGGCGGCGGGCGTCGGCGAGGAGCGAGGCGGCGCGAGGCGAGGCGGCGCGCGGCGAGGCAGCGGAGGGGCGCGGCACGACAGCGGATCGGCGGAGGCGGCGCGGGCTAAGCAGCGGCGGGGTCCGGCGATGGCGGCGGTTGCAGCGGCAAGAGGCGGGGAGGAGAGGGGTCGAGGGCGCGGCGTCGGGGGGGCGCCTTTTAAAGGCCAGGGGAGGAGGCGAGGGGTGGCGTGGGGAAGGGGGCAGGAGGAGGCCGGAGGTGGCACGGCCGTCCCATGGCGGCGCGGCGGCGCTGTCGTGCGGGCGCTGGAGTTAGGGACGACGGCGGCTGGGCTCGGCCTGGCTGGCTAGCTGGGCCGGCCCAGTCGGCAAGGAAAGTTTTTTTTAAGATTTTTTTCCAGACAAACAAAAGAGATAAAACAAATAGAAATAAAAAATATTATATAGGCATATAATATATCAAAATTTTCAGAAAAAGAATATCTACAACGTGAACATTTTTGTAAAGTCAAATAAAATCCAGAAAAATTCAAATAATTTAAAGAGTGTTACTGGTCTAATAAAAACTCAATAAAATCATTTTAAAAGTACCAAAATGATCTCAAACTAATTTTTCTCCAATTCTCTATTGTAGGGAATCATTTTACCCTATTTTCCGTATATTTTATTTTGGGAGAAAAATAATTTGAATAAGAACTCAAATAACCCAAATAGAAAATAATTTCCAAAAGGACTTGAAATGTGACCTTTGCAACTCCCAACTCATATTTCATAATTTGAAGAAGTCATTTTATCTTCTCTCATGAAAATCATTGAGTTGCATAAAGTTTCTGAATTGGAAAATATTTCCCAATGGAATTCAAATATTTTTCAAACACCCTTTTCATTTATTTAAATGGAAGAAGTCATGTCATCTTCTCTCTAGGGTTTTGTATTTGAAAATAATTTGAATTCACGAAGATCATAAATGCAAAATGAAAGTTTGGGAAAGTCCTTTTATTCCCTCTCACTTAACTTTCAAAAAGTTTCAAATTCACTCACTTTCAGACAATCAATCAAACAATCAATCAAATCTATCTATTTATTATAACATTCCAAAATTTAGAATTTTGGGATGTTACAAACCTACCACCCTTAAAATGAATCTCGTCCTTGAGATTCGGAGAGGCTAGAAAGAAATAGGTTAGGTTCGGGGTCTTCTCAAAATCCATCGATCATCATAAGGGGTCTGGGATGCTACCACCCTTAGAAGCATGGTTACGGTTCCATCAAAACTCATATACTTCATCCATATTGTTAACAGTGTCGGTCTTCTCAGATCTTCAGGATAATTCCTTATCCGGGCTCTTCTGGTAGTGGCATAACCTTTTCCTCAATTCCTCTGTCCTTTCCTCTTGGTAAGGTTATTCCGAGATTGGGTCTTCTTAGCTGACGGGTCTGGCGCCAAAACTAAACAACTATCAATATCTCATGGTGGTCAACCATTTATGGTTTCTCCTGGAGGAAATGGGTCTGGGTTGATCCTCACCGTATAACCTACGGTTGGCAAAAACTGCCTTGTACAAGGGAAAAATACATATACCATTCTAAGGCTTAAACAAGGTTTTGATCGTCGTCTCTCTACTATAGGTAAGTCACTCAGATTTACCATCCCATATAGCAAGGTGAATAATAAGAGTAAGTCGGTATGGTGATCAATCCATTCCGCACCCAAATCATTACCATGTATACAGTTTAGCGAATCTCGTATTCTATCCCTCGGTCATCCTCACAAGCATTGCAGAATTTCTCTTGTCGACGAACCAAGGTTCGGATAAATCCATTGATTCTGCAAACCAAACAAACATCTATCGTTCCTTCACCACTCTCAGGTTTTGCGTTACTCCTATAAAATCGTCTGCTGATAAACGTCGTATCTTCCTCCAGGGTTTTTCCTTCAGCAAGAATGTGCTTGCTTCTTGGCAGGTCCTGGGGCCTATGGGTTATGGCCCATCTCATCACTTGTAGTCCTTGAACTTATCATCGGGCAACTGGTCATTATTTCAACTTCCAACTCCCTAGTATTCTTAAATCCATCCAATTGTATTGTCTTCCTTCCTTCTATTGGCACCTAAACTAGGACATGATTACTCAGACTCATCATGGAATTTCCCTTGATCCATATTTCTAACATCATACCTCCTTTATATCGAATAGTAATTTATCTCTTCATCCTCGTGGGGTATCCCTCATACCGAGATAAAAACTTATACTTATGAAGTCCATATTCCACTTCGTGGAATATCATTATCCTTTCCAGGGTCAAGCGTCCTTATAGGGGAATACTGGCCATCTCTGCATGGCACTTCTTCAACTGGGAAATGTGAAACACATCATGAACTCCTAACAGTCCTTCGGGTGACTCCAACTTGTTGGCCACTTCTCCCATACGCTCCAAAACTCGGTATGGTCCTACAAATCTCGGGGCTAACTTTCTCTTAACTACAAATCGTTTAATTCCTCACAGAGGGAACACATGAAGACATGCTCTGTCTCCAATTTCATAGACTACCTCCTTGCGTTTTTAAGTCTGCATAACTCTTCTGCCTGGACTGAGCTACCTTCAGTCTATCTCGAATCAACTTAACATTCTCTTCTGACTCCTTGACCAAATTTGGTCCAAACAACTGACGATCTCCACTTCATCCCATATACTCTTGGGGCATCACACATATCGAGACAAAACTCGTATTCATTTTGCCCGAAATCCACTCAGTGGAGTATCCTTATCTTTTCCAGGGGTCAACGGTTCTTACAGGGTACTACCACCCTTAAAATGCACAAATCTTCCATAGACCATATTTCTCATATACAAAAAATGGTCGAAATCCTTCTTCATAGAGTAACAACTCATAAAATCCATATCAGTACCAACGATGCTAACTTTATTCACTCTCAATTGATTACAATCTCTCGCTTTTCCATTACATGTCTCAACTCAACACCTCAATATAAAAGAAAATGTTCTCACTTCTACAACTCATTTTCTTTTGTTGCAAACTCAACTATCTAGCACAAGTTTCCTTATCCTTGGGGCATTCTCTGGCAAAGTTCCCTGCTCCATTACAACTAAAACATATTACTTCTGACAAGTATCGAGGTTTCCTTTTTGGGCAACTGTTGAGGTAGTGCCCTGACTCCTTGCACCTGTAACAGGTGATATGACTCAGATCCTTCCTGGAATCCACTATGCTTCTCTTTCTGGACTTTTCCATTTCAGTCAGGGCTTCAATTTCCTGTGGGTCATATTCTACTTTCTCTGTCAGGAATTCTACTAGATCCCCATTCAAACAATTTTGGGAGATGTGACCTTATTCTCCACATGAATAGCAAGACTTAGTGCAGGGTTTACTCGGGTCCTCTTTAGGTGTGTCCTCCACATCTTCCTTCATCACAGGTTCTTCTAAAATTTCCATAAGGGCTCCTTTCTTTACTTCTTTCTTCTGTTGTATGGTTCGTTGTACCATGGGGTAAATGTGACACTGAGCAGGATAGTGGGTAGTCCCTTCACACAAGAAACAAGTAATCTTCCTAGTTGTGCATTCTTCAACTGGGTGACTTCCTTCACAATTTGGGCATTCATCCTTGTGTTCTTTATGGTTGTGTCCTATTTCTCCACAAAGCTTGCATGCACAAGGTTTCTTCATATACTTTCCAGAAGGCTTCAATTTCTGGGACACGAACCGAGACTTTTAGCAAAGTCAACTTAAAATCTTTCCAAGTGGTTACTCCTTGCCATCCATTGATGGTTTGGTACATCCTCCACCAAGTAGCAGCACCTCTTTGAAAGCACCGAAGAGCATGCTGGATCATATCCTTTCCAACTATAGGTTTATTCTTCATATGATCCTCCATGTTCTAAATCCATCGGACCGTCTCCAATTGACTTATCGGTCCAGGAAAACATGAGTTCATCTCCATTCGTCCTCTATTGGGTCCATGGGTTTGGGGTGAGATAAGAGAGATAGAGAGGGATACACACAATGCAAACAACAGTTTTGAAAAGACAGATTTTATTTGTGGCCGTCGGGAAAAACATCAAACAAATGACAGCTCACAAACGTCGCATCTAGCGTAGGCATATAACAGGGGTTTGGTCTTCTAAAGGTCAATAAATCTTCAACGTCTCCAAACTCTTCAAGCCTTGTTTAAGCCTCCAATGGCTTCTTCCGATCATGCTTGTCTTTCTCAAGTTCTTTTGCCATATCAACTCTATTGACGCGAAGTCTCTCGTGACGTCCTTTAATATTCTGGAGTTGCATTCCAAACTTCTGGGTTTCAACATCCTTGGCATGAACCACGGTCCTACTGTCCTTCAGTTCCTGACGAATCTTCGGTATCTCGAGGTTTTGCTCCTCTGGCTTGGCTACTTTCAACTTTTGGGTCCTGAGTTCTTCACGAAACGCTTTCTCATCAAATACGGCTTCCTGCAGGTCCATCTTAAAATCCTTGATGTAATACTCCAGATCCTGGTAATACACCAGCTAAAACTTCCTCTCTTGCTGATAGGTGCTCCATCAGCCTTCTTCCATCAAATCCATTCTAAAGAAATGCATCCTTAACTCAGCATGGTGACAATAGCATCAGCGGGCGATGACATCACGGATAACCGTGTTTCTGCTCTTGCCATTCCCATGAGCTATCATTCCATAGTTGATATCTCCTGCCTTAGGGTTTTCCTTGACAGAACCTTAAGTTTTTAACTCTCCATGCTCCGGTCTTTCTCCGATACACCTTGATCTCAGGTATTGACAGCTTCCTTAGTCTGCCAAGTTTCATAAGGGTAGCCTTCCTAGGTCATACAAATCTAGGGATTCTTCAAAGCCTTCAAATTCTCCTAGTCTTCGGAGTCTTCAACCGTTGTAGTTTCCATTATTCAGATACACAGTAAAATCCTCTTCATTCCGAAGCGGTCTTAGTTGTCCGATATCTTGTACTTCTTGGAGTGGTCTCATCGGTTGAATCTTCATGTGGTCAAAACGGGGAAAGGGTATTTGGTCTCACTAAAAGGGAATATTTGAATAAGCTCGGAAGAGAAGAGAGGTAAAAGATCCTTTTGAAAAGAAAGTGGTAGAGAAAATATTTCCTATGGGCTTGCCAGTTTCTAGGGGGCACGTCCTACAGTCAACATGTGCTCTGATACCATCTTGTAGCGACCCGACCCGAATGGATCAAGTATTTGTTCTTAAGTGCCATCCCTGGATCGGTATGCTGACACACACAGTACTCGAGGATTTATAACAGAGGTAAATCACATGTAAAAGTAACGTAAATACTATTACCTCAATCCAAATAGCGGAAGTAACAAGGTTGTGGGTTCCCATCAACACCAACGGCAAAGTTGAGTGTAGAAATCGTAACCCTAACGTATCACTTACTCGTCGTAAGAAGTCCTGTAACAGGAGACGTTGCAGCCACAAAGGGTCAGTACATTGAATGTACTGGCAAATTCACACCATAGAGAATGATGAATAAAGGCTATCACTACATGCATATTTGGCTGGTGGAAAAGCTCTATGGTTATAAGGTTTTTGCGAAAAGCCAATTTTTCCCTACTGCAAAGGAATAAATTTTATTTAACTATCATGGTGGTTGTTAAACATTGAGAATGGTTGACAGCATTCTCAATCCCAATTAAGTAACATCATTAAAACCCAACAAAATTCATTTAAAGTATCATGATGAGATTCACATGATAATCCAAGTACTAGATACTCAAGATGTCCATAACCGGGGACACGGCTAACCATGATTAGTTTATACACTCTGCAAAGGTTTGTGCACTTTTCCGCACAAGACTCGATCTCCTCCGTTGGATTTCTCGCACTACATGCTGTTTGAGAAACGGATGACCGAGACATAGTCTTTCAGAAGCGTTTTCACCTTACAATGGGTAGACCGTACCACCTACAACCCCTACATCTGCTAGTCTACCACTGTAAGAGGTCACACGACTTAATCAACTATGCTAGAGCCCATAACAGCTTGTGGCTGCACACGGAAGTTTCTAATATGAATAATCTCATTATCCCTTTGAGCCTGGGTGGCAGTCCATAAAAAAACAGGCAATCCTGGAATACCCAGGTGCCTAGACAGGCAATCGCTGGAATACCCAGGTGCCTCAATCCACCCAGATGTCTGTTAAAGTTGCCACCTTAAGTAAACCATTAATTAACAATCTCACATCTGTCATGAAATACTCTCAAACCCAATCCATGTCTACGAGCATAGCATGGCAATATAAGCATAACGTAATAGTAACTCCCAAAGTTTGAAGGCAGGGCAGTAGGTTCCTACCTCATCAACTACTTCCCAATACCCACATGTTATCAATCCTATTCATGCAATGTTTGAGGGTGAAACTAATGCATAAAAACTAGGTATGAAAGGAATATGATCAAAGTGTGAACTTGCCTGCAATGTTGATGAAGATGATTCGCCCTCATAACTCTTGATAGATCTACTCGTCTCACTCCGGTCAATCTATCGTAAGCAAGCAATAGTAACCACTCATAAGCAATCACTCAAAAGACCAGAAGAATCGAAAAAGTCGATTCGGAAAACCTCAAAACCAAGCAAATAGCTCTTGCAACATAAAACAATTTCTAACAGTACCAAAATTATGTGAATTTGGCCTTATCAGAAATTTTAGGTCAAGAGCTTCGATTTGCAAAAGGAATCAACTCAAACAGAGCTACGAAACTCAAGTTATGATCAAACAAAGTTTGAATTCAAATCTGGTCTAATTCAAATTTCAAAATTTCAAAAACATGTTTGAGTTGTTTTACTGGATAGAGGAGATCATAACGAAGAAGCGGGCGTTGGTTTCGTTGGATTTGGACATACGAGTAAAAAGATGTGATCGTTTGAAGTACAGGGACTATTCTATAAATAAAGTATTCACAACTAGGTCCCTGGCCGAAAATTAAAAAGAAAAAGAAAAAACTAAAAAGCGAACGTTCGTTACAGAACGCTTACGAACGAATCCGTTCGCTGCGAGGGCCTAACTAGCGAACGTCCACTAGCTAATCTAACTAAAAGAAAACCGGCAAAAAAACCGAAACGGAACAAAAACCGGTCTAGGGTTTTACCGGTCGGGGCGGTTTTCCATCGGAAAACCGGCGGTGGATCTCCGGCGGCTTCCCGCGGCGGCGGGCGTCGGCGAGGAGCGAGGCGGCACGCGGCGAGGCAGCGGAGGGGCGTGGCGAGGGCGTCTCCGGCGTGCGGCGCGGCAGCGGATCGGCGGAGGCGGCGCGGGCTAAGCAGCGGCGGCGGCGTCCGGTGATGGCGGCGGTTGCGGCGGTGAGAGGCGGGGAGGAGAGGGGTCGAGGGCGCGGCGTCGGGGGGCCCGCCTTTTAAAGGCTAGGGGAGGAGGCGAGGGGTGGCGTGGGGAAGGGGGCCGGAGGTGGCACGGCCGTCCCATGGCGGCGCGGCTGCGCTGTCGTGCGGGCGCTGGAGTCGGCGACGACGGCGGCTGGGCTGGGCCTGGCTGGCTAGCTGGGCCGGCCCATTCGGCAAGGAAAGTTTTTTTTAAAGATTTTTTTTCCAGACCAACAAAAGAGATAAAACAAATAGAAATAAAAAATATTATATAGGCATATAATATATCAAAAATTTAAGAAAAAGAATATCTACAACGTGAACATTTTTGTAAAGTCAAATAAAATCCGGAAAAATTCAAATAATTTAAAGAGTGCTACTGGTCTAATAAAAACTCAAAGAAATCATTTTAAAAATACCAAAATGATCTCGAACTAATTTTTCTCCAATTTTCTATTGTAGGGAATCATTTTACCCTATTTTTGTATATTTTATTTTTGGAGAAAAATAATTTGAATAAAAACTCAAATAACCCAAATAGAAAATAATTTCCAAAAGGACTTTAAATGTGATCTTTGAAACTCCCAACTCATATTTCATAATTTGAACAAGTCATTTTATCTTCTCGTAAAAATCATTGAGTTGCATAAAGTTTCTGAATTGGAAAATATTTCCCAATGGAATTCAAATATTTTTCAAACACCCTTTTCATTTATTTAAATGGAAGAAGTCATGTCATCTTCTCTCTAGGGTTTTGTATTTGAAAAGAATTTGAATTCACGAAGATCATAAATGCAAAATGAAAGTTTGGGAAAGTCCTTTTATTCCCTCTCACTTAACTTTCAAAAAGTTTCAAATTCACTAACTTTCAGACAACCAATCAAACAATCAATCAAATCTATCTATTTATTATAACATTCCAAAATTTAGAATTTTGGGATGTTACAGATTGGGGTGAATATTTCGCCGAGATCTTTCTCATAAAATTAGCTTTCTTGCGGCAAAAGAAGAGCGTCAACCGCCTTACGGGGTGTCCACGAGGGTCAGGGGCGCGCCTGACACCCTGGGGCGCGCCCCCTACCTCGTGCCCCCCTCACACACCGTCTCGCGTTGATTTTACTTCCCAAAAATCATAAATATTCCAAAATAATTCTCCGTCCGTTTTTATCCCGTTTGAACTCCGTTTGATATTGGGTTTCTGTGAAACAAAAAACATGCAACAGACAGGAACTGGCACTGGGCACTGGATCAATATGTTAGTCCCAAAAATAGTATAAAAAGTTGCCAAAAAGTATATGGAAGTTGTAGAATATTGGCATGGAACAATCAAAAATTATAGATACAACGGAGACGTATCAGCATCCCCAAGCTTAATTCCTGCTCGTCCTCGAGTAGGTAAATGATAAAAAAGATAATTTTTCATGTGGAATGCTACCTAGCATAATCTTGATCATATGTCTAATCATGGCATGAATATTAAGACATGAGTGATTCAAAGCAATAGTCTATCCTTTGACATAAAAACAATAATACTTCAAGCATACCAACCAAGCAATTATGTCTTATTGAAATAACATAGCCAAAGAAAGCTCATCCCTACAAAATCATATAGTCTGGCTATGCTCCATCTTCACCACACAAAATATTCACATCATGCACAACCCCGATGACAAGCCAAGCAATTGTTTCATACATTTGACGTTCTCAAACCTTTTCAACTTTCACGCAGTACATGAGCGTGAGCCATGGACATAGCACTATAGGTGGAATAGAATATGTTGATGGGGGTTATGTGGAGAAGACAAAAAAGGAGAAAGTCTCACATCAACTAGGCGTATCAACAGGCTATGGAGATTCCCATCAATAGATATCAATGTGAGGAGTAGGGATTGCCATGCAACGGATGCACTAGAGCTATAAGTATATGAAAGCTCAAACTGAAACTAAGTGGGTGTGCATCCAACTTGCTTTCTCATGAAGACCTAGGGCATTTGAGGAAGCCCATCATTGGAATATACAAGCCAAGTTCTATAATGAAAATTCCCACTAGTATATGAAAGTGATAACTCAAGAGACTCTCTATATGAAGAACATGGTGCTACTTTGAACACAAGTGTGGTAAAAGGATATTAACATTGCCCCTTCTCTCTTTTTCTCTTTTTTATATTTTTTTATATTTTTTATTTGGTCCTTTCTCTTTTTTTGGCCTCTCTTTTTTATTTTTTGTTCGGAGTCTCATCCCGACTTGTGAGGGAATCATAGTCTCCATCATCCTTTCCTCACTGGGGCAATGCTCTAATAATGATGATCATCACACTTTTATTTACTTACAACTCAATATTACAACTCGATACTAGAACAAAGATATGACTCTATATGAATGCCTCCGGCGGTGTACCGGGATGTGCAATGATCTAGCGTAGCAATGACATCAAAAAAACAGACAAGCCATGAAAACATCATGCTAGTTATCTTACGATCATGCAAAGCAATATGACAATAAATGCTCAAGTCATGTATATGATGATGATGGAAGTTGCATGGCAATATATCTCAGAATGGCTATGGAAATGCCATGATAGGTAGGTATGGTGGCTGTTTTGAGGAAGATATAATGAGGCTTATGTGTGATAGAGCGTATCGTATCATGGGGTTTGGATGCACCAGCGAAGTTTGCACCAACTCTCGAGATGAGAAAGGGCAATGCACGGTACCGAAGAGGCTAGCATTGATGGAAGGGTGAGAGTGCGTATAATCCATGGACTCAACATTAGTCATAAAGAACTCACATATTTATTGCAAAAATCTATTAGTCATCGAAACAAAGTACTACGCGCATGCTCCTAGGGGGATAGATTGGTAGGAAAAGACCATCGCTCGTCCCCGACCGCCACTCATACACCTCATGCACCGACTTCGTTACATAACGGTTCACCATACATGCATGCTACGGGACTTGCAAACCTCAACACTAGTATTTCTCAATTTCACAATTACTTGACTAGCACGACTCTAATATCACCATCTTTATATCGCAAAACTATTGCAAGGAATCAAACATATCATATTCAGTGATCTACAAGTTTATGTAGGATTTTATGACTAACCATGTGAATGACCAGTTCCTGACATCTCTCTAAATAGATATAAGTGAAGCAAGAGAGTTTAATTCTTTCTACAAAAGATGTGCCCACGCTCTAACAAATATAAGTGAAGCAAAAGAGCATTCTACAAATGGCGATTGTCTATGTGAAGAGAAACCGGCAATCCAAACTTCAAATGATATAAGTGAAGCACATGAAGCATTCTATAAAGTCATACTCAAAAGATATAAGTGAAGTGCAAAGAGCATTCTATAAATCAACCAAGGACTATCTCATACCAGCATGGTGCATAAAATAAAAAATAAAACTAAAGCAAAGACACTCCAAGATTTACACATATCATATGAATGAAACGAATCCGAAAACATACCGATATTTGTTGAAGAAAGAGGGGATGCCTTCCCAGCATCCCCAAGCTTAGACGCTTGAGTCTCCTTGAATATTTACTTGGGGTGCCTCGGGCATCCCCAAGCTTGAGCTCTTGCCTCTCTTCCTTCCTCTCACATCGAGACCTTCTCGATCATCAAACACTTCATCCACACAAAACTTCAACAGAAAACTCGGTAAGATCCGTTAGTATAATAAAGCAAATCACTACTCTAAGTACTGTTGCATTATACTGTAATATAACTTTTTCATGGCTTAATACACTGATATAAATCGATAGTTTCATCAAAACAAGCAAACTATGCATCAAAAACAGAATCTGTCTAAAACAGAACAGTCTGTAGCAATCTGAACATTCACCATACTTCTGATACTTGAACAATTCTGCCAAAATTAGAAAAAATAAACAATTTTCACAGCAAGACAGTGCAAAAAGAATCAGAACCAGTTGACGTTCCAGTAAAAAATGTAAAATCGCGCACTACAGCCAAAGTTTCTGTCCTGCACCACACAAACCAACAAGCATTGTAAACATCCTAAAGGCAAACCTTGGCACATTATTTTAATAATACAATGGAATTGTACAAGGGTATAATTATTTTTATTGAAAAGTTTATGTAATCAATATTCACAAAGTTTCCGTGAGCATGAACAAAGTTCAAGGCTAGCTCCCACTTTAACAATACTTGTCTTTCTCACTTTCGCTTTTCTTTTTGAAAAAGTTTTGGGTTCCCCTCTTTATTTTTGTTGTTTTTAAACTATATGAAAGCACTCAATAGAAATAAATGACTCTCTAAAACTTCCGGGTTGTCTCCCTGGCAGCGCTTTCTTTAAAGCCATTAAGCTAGGCATATAGTGCTCAAGTAGTGAGTCCACCCGGATCCCAAGGTATATCAAAGCCAATTTTAATTAGCAATGATTTGTAATTTAGTAGTGAGCACAAAGTAACATATATCAAGCAATGACGTAGTCTAACTCTCTTCCCATGCATCGGCATGTCATAAAAGAACAATTCATGCACACATAGTAAAGGCCAATGCATAGTATAAACAGTTTCTTGCAATTTTATCGTGCGGGAAACATAGAGAGGTGGAGATATAGTTCCTCTCTCATAATAATTGCAAGTAGGAGCAGTGAGCACATGCATATTATATTCATCCAAATCATCATGTGCAACAGTAAAAGGCAACCCATCAATATAATCCTTAATAAGAGCAAACTTCTCCGATATAGTATAATCGGGAGAATTCAAAAAGAAAATAGGACTATCATGTGTGGGTGCAATAGCAACAATTTCATGTTTAACATAAGGAACTATAGCAAGTTCATCTCCATAAGCATAATTCATATTGGCATCTTGGCCACAAGCATAGCAAGCATCATCAAAAAGGGATATTTCAAGAGAATCAACGGGATCATAATAGTCATCATAGCAATCATCCTTCGGTAAGCACGAAGGGAAATTAAACAATGTATGAGTTGAAGAGTTACTCTCATTAGAAGGTGGGCACGAGTAGCTAATCCGCTCTTCCTCCTTTTGTTCTTCGCTCTCCTCATCATCTTTTTCATCCAATGAGCTCACAGTTTCATTAATTTCTTCTTCCATAGACTCCTCCAAAATATTAGTCTCTTCTTGGACAGCGGAGTAGTTCTCAATATATGGTTTAACATAGGCATTAGAAGCATAATTATCATAGCAATATTTAAGTATGGAAAAATTTTCAGATTTGTAGAGAGTAGCATCATACTTTTCGATCAAAGAAGCAATTTCATAAGCACCCTTAAAAGCAACAAATTCTTCAATTTGTTGAACATCATAGTAACTATAAACACCCTTAGCATACGAATATACGATTCCATTATCACTAAACTCACATTGGTAGGGAAGGTGTTTCTTAGGGTTTTCAGAACAACAAGTAAAATCATAAATTTCACATAAATTCCAAGCATAGCATTGCAAACGATGAATTTGATCCAGTAAACGTTTCCCTTTTTCAGATATACGGTGTCGCACATAACAAGCATGCTAATCTAAAGATTTGCCCTCAACTAAGCTAGTTGGGGTTTCAGCACGAGCACATATGGATCGAAGATGATCCAATTAATAAGCTTCAGCAGTGTGATAGATTTTGAGTGGTTCTTCAACCATTGGTTCAGTAGGTACAACTAATTTTTTTTGGTATTTTGAGTTTCCTACCCATAACTAAAGATAGAAAACAACTAAGAACAGCAAATAAAAATGACTTAGTGATAAAGCAAACAAGCACACACGAGAATATTCACCCCACGCTATTGCTCCCCGGCAACGGCGCCAGAAAAAGGTCTTGATAACCCACAAGTATAGGGGATTGCAACAGTTTTCGATAAGTAAGAGTGTCGAACCCAACGAGGAGCTATAGGTAGAAAAAATATTCCCTCAAGTTCTATCGACCACCGATACAACTCTACGCACGCTTAACGTTTACTTTACCTAGAACAAGTATGAAACTAGAAGTACTTTGCAGGTGTTTTTGGCTAGGCTTGCAAGAAAGTAAAGAACAAGAAAATAAAAGCTAGGGGCTGTTAGATAAAGACACAACTAAAGTAAATATAGCGAGTGTGGAAAAGTGGTGGTAGGAGTTGCGAAATTGTCCCTTAAGCAATTGACTACTTTACTAGACCGATAGCAAGTTTTATGTGGGAGAGGCCACTGCTAGCATGTCATCCCTGACTTGGAATTCTATGCACTTATGATTGGAACTATTAGCAAGCATCCACAACTACTAATGTTCATTAAGGTAAAACCCAACCATGGCATTAATATATATTGGTCCCCTTCAATCCCGTATGCATCAATTTCTATGCTAGGCTGAAGCTTCTGTCACTCTTGCCCTCCAATACATAGTCCTATCAACATACAACTAACCCTATGGTGTGATCCACGCGCACGCTCATATGATGGGCACCAAAGGACAGCAACATAACCACAAGCAAAATAAATCAATCATAGCAATTCATCAACCACCGATAGGACAACGAAAATCTACTTAGACATCATAGGATGGCAACACATCATTGGAAAATAATATGAAGCATAAAGCACCATGTTCAAGTAGAGGGTACAGCGGGTTGCGGGAGAGTGGAGCGCTGTAGATAGAGGGGGGAAGGTGATGGAGATGTTGGTGAAGATGGCGGAGGTGTTGATGTAGATCGCGGTGATGATGATGGCCCCCGGCGGCGTTCCGGCGCCACCAGAGGCGAGGGGGAGAGAGCCCCCCTCCTTCTTCTTCTTCCTTGACCTTCTCCCTAGATGGGAGAAGGGTTTCCCCTCTGGTCCATGGCCTCCATGGCTTGGGAGGGGCGAAAGCCCCTCCGAGATTGGGTCTATCTCTCTGTTTCTGCGTTCTGTTTTCTGGCCCTTCACCGTTTCTTAAATATCCGGAGATCCGTAACTCCGATTGGGGTGAATCTTTCGCCCAGATCTTTCTCATAAAATTAGCTTTCTTGCGGCAAAAGAAGAGCATCAACCGCCTTACGGGGTGTCCACGAGGGTCAGGGGCGCGCCTGACACCCTGGGGCGCGCCCCCCCTACCTCATGCCCCCCTCGGACAACGTCTCGCGTTGATTTTACTTCCCAAAAATCATAAATATTCCAAAATAATTCTCCATCCGTTTTTATCCCGTTTGGACTCCGTTTGATATTGGGTTTCTGTGAACCATAAAACATGCAACAGACAGGAACTGGCACTGGGCACTGGATCAATATGTTAGTCCCAAAAATAGTATAAAAAAGTTGCCAAAAAGTATATGGAAGTTGTAGAATATTGGCATGGAAAAATCAAAAATTATAGATACGACGGAGACGTATCACTCAGCACAGCACACCCTTGAAAATAAACTAAGCAACTAGTCCGCTTGACACTGCAGTAGAACGAGCATGAGCGATGGCACTGCCACCTACTCGGAGTCCAATTCCACGTCCACGACTTCGTCCTCGTCCCTCTTCCTCTTCCTCTTCGCTGATGCTTCTTTGCTTGAACCGGACACTGGGCTCTGCTTCTTCATCCAACCCTTGTAGATATTTAAACAAAGGTAGGCATCTGTTGCTGTGTACAGGATGTGATCTTCATCTAATGTCTTCGACTCCCATGCATGATGAAACTCGTGGTGAGGTTTCTTCAGTTTAGTGTACGAACGATCAATCATGGCTGCTGCCAGGGTCAGCATTGAAGGCTGAGAGGAGGACACCAGGCTTGCCTTCTGGAGATCGAAGGGCTGGCCTACAACGAGGCCTATCCGACCCAGGATTTCCTTGTCGTTCCTAAAGTCTACAGTAACGAATTTGACTCGGCCACCCTTGAGGAACTTCTTAATTTCCTCGCACTCAACATCGGCATGGCATATGTGGTAGACCAAACATAAGCCATGCACGCAAACCTGGATCACGGCGGGCTTCTTCTTCTCTACCTCCTTTAGTTTCTTCTCGCTTCCCAGGACTGTGGTGTACTCAACATCTAGCCCAGCGACCCACTCATCATTTGAGTTTTCGAACATGCGTTTGAAGCGAGAAAGGCATTCTTTCACCGTTGCGGAAGAACGGGTGTAGATTATGTCGAACTCATCACCGGTGATGGTTCTAACATTGTACTCACCGCCGATCATGGAGATTTGGGATGCCATGGATTTGGGGGGAGGGTTAGGATTAGTGGAACTGCCATAATGTGAAAGGACGGGACGACTGGGAGCGAACTGTTGTAAGGTACTGTACTACTAGTAGAAGACGGGGACGAGTAGGGCGTGCGAACGGCGTGGGGTTGCTGGCTTGCCCAGTGGAAAAACGGCTGCAAGCCCCCAAAGAGTTCTCGAGAACTATGCGGGACCCACTAGATGTCATGTCTACTAGACCCATATCGTAGGCCTGACGGTATAGCTTCTGCCTGTTTGCACGCCATGCCAATGCGTGGATGTAACGTCACTTAGTTCCGTCAAACGTCGCGCCTCCCACGACCTTCACCTCCCTCGCGCGGTCGCGCCCTTTGAGACTTCGACCGGCTATAAATGAGCATTTTTTGTCTTTTTTTAGACAAGCAATTTTTTTGCCTACTCCACATGCATGATACTCCCTCTGGTCCTTTTTACTCCCGTCAACCGTTTGCAAAGTGTTTGACCAAATTTATACTTTTTTAACACCACCTTATATTAATTAACCAGCCACACTAGTACACTCATTCGATACAATATTCACCACACAGGGTGATACGTTATTTACAGGAATACCATCTAATCTATTGTCAAAGCTATACTTAGCGATTAAGTGTGCCACCTTATTGGTCGAACGGCTAATCTTTGACAATTGAAGATTGTTGATCAACTTCGAGATGCTCAACGCTTTCATCTTCAGGTCACGCATAGCAGACCTGTCATAGTCCCCCGATGCAAGAGACGCTACCACAAAAGCGCAATCTGTCTCTAAAATTACAGGATTATGAAGAGAAATACCTACGTAGAGACCGTCAATGCAAGCCCTAAGCTCCGCTTCCTCCACGCTTTCACAGGCATCAGTGAAATCCCACGACCAAATTTATACTAAAAATATCAATATCTACAATACTGATTATAATGAGTATAAGAACTATGTTATGAGTGTAAAAATATTGATTTGACATTGTGAATGTTGACACATTTTTCTATAAGTCTGGTGAAAGTAGAGGTACATTGACTTCAGACAAAACTTAAATGCACAATGCAGACTAGTTCCGCCGTCCAGGTGCGTACCATGTCCTATCTTGTCATCACAACATGGTTAGCTATTAGAGTACCACTACCTCCCTTCTAGTTTAAAGGGCTCGATTCAAAAATTTCACCTACTCTTAGCAAGATAGTAGAGGCGGTGGAATAGTTTTTGAAGTCTGCAAAAGTACTCAACTAGTGTTGTCGTTCTTCACAAAAAAATGTGTTTACCAATGCATGCATGAACACTAGTTACTCTAACCCCCCTCTCTTCTTTAATTCTTTGCCACATCAACATGTTCACTATTCCCGTGTGCATGATACCAGCTAAGATACCACCATTATGGCCAGCCTTAATCATCGCATGCAATAATTTAGTGCACCTTGAAATATGAACATGTGTGGGGCGTGTATGTTTTTAATGACTTGAGACTATACCTAGCCCGGCATGCAAGATGACTTATTATGCACCGTTCCCCATACCTACAGGAAGCCCGTTCGTCTCCAAATCTTTTCCTCTCCATGTGTGGAAACAATATGCCTACCAAACTCTCCTTCTCCCTCCGGCGGTCCCACCACTCCACCCCGTGTGAAAAAATCTGCATGCATGACTCTCCTCCCCCCATGCTCGTCCAATCTGTTGTGACCAGCAATATTTCCACCCCTTCGCTCCCCCGTAATTTACTCCAACAAATATGCCCATGTTGTTGTTACTTAACTGCAGGTGCATTGGGTCACTGACATATGGGCCCAACAGGGGTCTAGCCCACATGTCAGTGACGCAACTGGACCTGCAGTTAAGTCAGTGCAGCTCAGTCCATATCTTACGTAGGTGTGCCATTGCTCGCTATAAATACTGCGCCTCCCACGACATCGCTATCTCCTCCCCCTCACGTTCACGTTCATCGCTATCTCCTCCCCCTCCCTCTCACGTCGACCACCATGGCATCGCCCCTCCCGAGCCCTAGGAGCCCCTCACTGCATCGCGCGGACGGTCACGCGTCGCCGTTCCGTTCCTCGCCGCCACTAGTCGAGGAGGACGCGTCAGTGTTCCGCTCCTCGCCGCTACGCGAAGCGTCGCCATTCCGTTCCTCACCGCCACTAGTCGAGGAGGACGCGTCGGCGTTCCGCTCCTCGCCGCGACGCGATGCGTCGCCGTTCCGTTCCTCGCCGCCACTAGTCGAGGAGGACGCGTCGGCGTTCCACTCCTCGCTGCGACGCGTCGAGGTGGACGCGTCGGTGTTCCCAATCTCGCCAGCACGTGCGCCAGAGGACGCGTCGGCTCCCTGCTACGAGAAGAACGCCGCACCACCCGCCGAGCCCCCCAGCCTTGAGGAGCTTTGGAAAGAAATGGATGTCACCTTCTAGGAGGCTTTGCCTCCAGCAAAGCGCGCCAAAATAGAGGCCGAGAAGAAGGCCGAGGAAGAGAAGCGCACCATGGAACAAGCTACCTGGGAGGCCTATGTCGCGTCCGAGAGAGTCAGGCAATTGGCTCTTTGGCAGAAGGCTCGTGTGAGGGCCGTGAGGGTGGCGGAGGATGCCCGTGCCGATGCCCTGAGTGTAGTTGGGCCCAAATGCCTCATCTACGCTTGGCGGTACGTGGACCGGGTGCACGCTTCCAGCGAGGAGGAGTACCTGTTGGCGCCGGATCACCACACCGGTGAGATCGCGCTTGCCCGCCGGCAAGCCGCCAATCAGCACCTCACGAGTTGCGAGGCTGAGGAAGAGGCGTTGTGTCGGCACGCTGGGAAACGGCCACGTACCAGGGCACTCGTGGCGCACTGCAAGTGCTCCTGCGAGCATCGTGGCTTTTAGGAGGAGTATAATTTTTGTTTCGTAAGGCGAACTCATTAGTTTTGGGATGCAAATGATAAATCCCGAACGTTCAGGAATTTTTAGCGTCCTTAATTAAGTATGTAAAAGGGAAAGTTTGGAAACCTTGTGTATTCGTATGCATTTTGCAAGTACGTTCATATAGCACAAACTTTACTATATACTATCGCACTACACGTCTCTCTCGATATATGCTTGCAGACTGTGCTACTCCCTCCGTCCAGGTCAATAAGTCATCTTTGGTTGTGCACCGTGACCAAGGAGGGAAGACTTATACACCTAGACGGAGGGAGTACTACTATTACTTATGTACGTGGAAATGCATGTTTTAACATTACGATGCGGTTTTTGTAAAAGTAGAAAAACAACACTAGTCAAGCTTGTGAAACAATTCAATGCAAAACAAATGCAAAAATGCTCGTTTGATTGTTTACTTTTAGCTTCCTTCTTTGTGGTTATTTCTCTGTCATACTTTGTATGGAGTATCTCACTGGTTGGAAAGGCATGCAAATTCCCAAACCGCTCCCTACACCCTGTATCGAATGTTTTGCCTAACAAGTTGTGTCGTGCAATTTGAATTCCAACTTGAGTACTACTGCTAGTAGGAGTACCAGGGGCCAGTTCTTTTAGGCTTCTAGATTAGTAATCCCATAACTACTACCTCCATCCTGGTTTATTGGTCCCCATTGTAATCTGTGTCAAATTTTGATCATAAATTTAACTAATGAAATGTTAGTGCATGTCACATGCACTACTCCATCCGTCTAGGTGAGTAAGTCATCTTAGGCTGTGCACCATGACCAAGAAGGAGGAGAAAACGAGAAACGTTAATGTTTATTTGCTAATTAATAGTATTGCATGCAATGAACTAACCACTGCATGTCGTGTTTGATATCTCAAGTCATTAAAAGCATGCACACTCTATATCTCTTATTGGTTGATATGTCAAGAAACAAGAAACGAGGTAGAAGTTAATGCACCGCGCCTAAGTGTTTTGGGATTATTTGGTTTTTGTAAGATGACTTACACACCTAGACGGAGGGATTACAATGGTGAGGTGTGGGAGTCCTGGATTAGGGGGTGTCCGGATAGCCGGACTATAACCTTTGGCTGGACTCTTGGACTATGAAGATACAAGATTGAAGACTTCGTCCCGTGTCCGGATAGGACTTTCCTTGGCGTGGAAGGTAAGCTTGGAAATATGGATATGTAGATCTCCTCCCATTGTAACCGACTCTGTGTAACCCTAGCCCTCTCCGGTGTCTATATAAACCGGAGGGTTCTAGTCCATAGGACGAACAACAATCTTACCATAGGCTAGCTTCTAGGGTTTAGCCTCTCTGATCTCGTGGTAGATCTACTCTTGTACTACCCATATCATCAATATTAATCAAGCAGGAGCAGGGTTTTACCTCCATCGAGAGGGCCCGAACCTGGGTAAAAACATTGTGTCCCTTGTCTCCTGTTACCATTCGCCTAGACGCACAGTTTGGGACCCCCTACCCGAGATCTGCCGGTTTTGACACCGACATTGGTGCTTTCATTGAGAGTTCCTCTGTGTCGTCACCTTTAGGCCCGATGGCTCCTCCAATCATCAACAACGACGCGGTCCAGGGTGAGACCTTTCTCCCCGGACAAATCTTCGTATTCGGCGGCTTTGCACTGCGGGCCAATTCGCCCATCTGGAGCAGATTGAAAGCTACGCCCCTGGCCATCAGGTTAGATTTGGAAGTTTGAATTACATGGCTGACATCCGCGGAGACTTGATCTTCGACGGATTTGAGCCACAGCTGAGTGCGCCGCACTGTCATGGTGGGCATGATTTAGCTCTGCCGCCGAACAGTGCCCTGGGGGCCGCACCCGTATCCGCTCCGACCCTTAGCTCGGAGCCAACTACGCCAATCGAGGACGGGTGGCTAGACACCGCCTCGGGGGCTACAGTCTTAGCGGCGATTGAGCCGAACACCAACCTTATCCTCTGCAAAACCCGTGACTCCAGGGTGCCGGGCTCTTTTCCGGACTCCGAACCCTCCGCGCCTCTCCCAATCGAATCTGATTGGGTGCCGATCATGGAATTCACCGCCACAGATATCTTTCAGCACTAGCCCTTCGGCGACATTCTGAATTCACTAAGGTCTCTCTCTCTTTGTCAGGAGAGCCCTAGCCGGACTAAGGCCAACAGGATTGGGATGCGGACGACGAAGAAATTCGACGCCCACCCACCACCCACTTCATAGCCACTGTCGATGATTTAACCAACATGCTCGACTTCGACTCCGAAGACATCGACGTTATGGACGACGATGTAGGAGATGAACATGAACCAGCGCCTATAGGTCACTGGACAGCCACCCCATCCTACGATGTATACATGGTGGACACACCCAAAGGAAACGACGAGGAAGAACGGGATGACGCGACGAAGGGTTGTTCCTCCGAAAAGCAGCCAAAGCGGCAGCGTAAGCGCCGCTCCAAGCCTCGCCCCGACAGAGACAACGGTCATACAGACCCAGCCACAGAGCAGGGTGAGCCGGCGAACGATGAACATAGCATCGAGTAACCATCCGAACAAGACAACTTGGATAAAAAAACCGCACAACACGTCCTCGGCGAAAATAACAGTCCGGACGACCTCACTCCGGACAAGTTCCTAGAACAGGAAAACCTCCACAAAAGGCTCGCCGCCACAGCGCATAGCCTAAAAAAGCAAAAGCAGAAGCTCAAAACCGCGGAAGATGCACTCCGGATCAGATGGAGCAAAGTACTCAACACTGCAGACAAATACGGCAATAGTCGCCACACAAAGAGCTACCCGAAGCGAAAGCTACTACCCGAATTTGATGAGGAGGCCCTAGAGCCCCAAAAATCAAAAAATAAGGAAGCCACCCAGTCGGATAGACGACCCCATGGCCAACATAGAGATGCATATGGCGCCACACTCAAACCAACACGCGATCCACCCAAGGATTCGCATCAAAAGGATGGCCCAGCCAGGTCTCTCTATGGGCCAAGAAGGCAAGCTCTAGTAAGCAATGTGACGCAACAAATATCCGAACAACACGGCACACCCAAATACAGGGGTGCCGCACACCCCCTCTGTTTCACCGATGAGGTGCTGGACCATGAATTTCCAGCGGGATTTAAGCCCGTAAACATAGAGGCGTACGACGGAACAACAGACCCTGGAGTCTGGATTGAGGATTATATCCTCCACATACACATGGCCAAAGGAGACGACCTCCACGCCATAAAATACTTGCCCCTCAAGCTCAAAGGGCCAGCCCGACATTAGGTTAACTGAAAACACCATTGGAAGTTGGGAAGAGCTCGAGGATGCTTTTCGGGCAAATTTTCAAGGGACCTATGTCCGACCTCCGGATGCAGACGATTTAAGCCATATAACTCAACAGCCCGGAGAGTCAGCCCAGAAACTCTGGAACAGATTTCTTACTAAAAAGAACCAGATAGTCGACTGTCCGGACACCGAATCCTTAGCAGCTTTCAAACACAGCGTTCGAGACGAATGGCTCGCCAGACACCTTGGCCAAGAAAAGCCAAGAACAATGGCCGCATTAACAAGCCTCATGACCCGCTTTTGTGCGGCAGAGGACAGCTGGTTGGCAAGATGCAGCACCAGCGACCCAAGTACATCCGAAGTCAGGGATGGAAATGAGAAACCGCGACGCAACAAGGAACAGCGCCGGAATAAGGAAAGCAGCTCGAAGAGCACGGCAGTCAACGCCGGATTCAAAAGCTCTCGGCAGAATCAGAAAAAGCTACCCCTCAAGGATAACAGGGACGAGCTATTTAACCTAAAAAATCTTGGATAAGATATGTCAAATCCACAGCACCCCAGGGAAGCCTGCAAACCATACCCACAGACAATGTTGGGTCTTCAAGCAATCCGGCCAACTCAACGTCGAACACAAGGAGCTCGACACACCAAGTGAGGACGATGACGAACCCCACAAGCAGAGCACCGGGAAACAAAAGAATTTCCCACACGAAGTCAAAACGGTAAACTTACTTCATGTGACAAAAGGGTAAAATAGAGTGGCGCCTATAGAGATACGTGTCATACGGCCTACCCCAAAGGAGTCTCGCCACTGGTTGTTAAAACCGATCACCTTCGACCATCGGGATTACTCTAGAAGTATTCGGAACGCAGGTTGGACTGCCTTAGTATTAGATCCGATAATCGACGGACTCCACTTTACACAAGTCCTGATGGACGGCGGTAGTGGTCTAAACCTGCTATATCAGGACACAGTCCGCAAAATGGGGATGGACCCAACAAAAATTCGCCATAGCAACACTTCCTTTCAAGGAGTAACGCCAGGCCCGAAGGCCCATTGCACGGGTTCCCTCCTGCTAGAAGTTATGTTCGGCTCCCCCAATAACTTCCGCCACGAAAAGCTAACCTTCCACATCGCCCCATTTTCAAGTGGCTATCAAGCACTACTGGGACGCGAGGCTTTCGCCCTCTTTGACGCAATACCGCATTATGCATCTCTTACGCTTAAGATGCCCGGTCCACGAGGCACCATCTCACTAAAGGGAAATATCGAGTGTTCCTCGCGCGCGGAAGAATATGCGGCTGCCTTGACAGCCACACATTAAAACAGCTTCAGCAACAAAAGCATCTAACAGGTCATTAAGACCACAGACACGGCTAGGCGAGTCCGGAACAAACATATAATTGATAAAGGTTCAGTAACCGTACACCGCTATACCAGGGGCTCTGCGTATGTAAAATAAGCGGCAATAAGGCTCAATTTTACCCGTCTTGAATTATACTTTGTTTATTTAGTACAACGTACATTTCGCACGACTATTCCTTTTTCTTTTTGTTAGCTAAGTTCCTCTCTTTTACAGATGAACACCATGCTACGCCCGTCCAGGACACGGCACAACGGAGACACAGGCGCAGACATGCAGCAGGGACCCGCCTCCAGGATTCTTTTTAGATTAAGACCCTGCGTAAACCTTTCTTACTGTCTCTTGTTGATACACATCCCCCGGATTCTCAATATAACCGAGGAGGAGGCTGGCGTCTTGGCATGTGGCCACGTCAGAATTTTGCACGTACCTGGACACCAGGGGCTTATTATCAAGGGCACCGCTCAGCCCGTTTTTCATAAAGACCGAATACCTTAGGGAGTGTTCGGCGTCGCGAGTTTGGCCTTATATGCATCAGCTCCGAATCATGTCTTTGGTCAAATGTTGGGTTTGCCCGGCTCCTGTGTTTTGCTACCTTATGTTCCGCTCTATCGGCTAAGGCGGCACCAGGAGAACTACTGCGATTGTGCCCCGGTTCAGCCAGGCGAGCACCTCAGTAGAGAAAGCCGAAAACTGACTGTCATGATATAGCGTGAGACTGGTCAACCACTCGATGACCTATCATAATCTTTGGGATTCCCCCGCATTAACGAAGGGCCGTTTCCCGGCCAGGCACACATGTGCCCCGAGTTCGGGCGAGCGCGACGCTACCAGGGGCTATATAGTAGCCTCACTGTCAAACTCCTATGGTCAAGTGAAAGTGATAAAGCATTATAGTCCGGTTGCCTAGTTCACTGCGCTATCACCTCCTTCATGGACCAAGATGTTGGATCCAGTGTGAAAATGCGCCTTCTGCGAACACCCCCGCATTATATGCGTGGGGGCTGAAGCCGACGGCTGCCATCTTTCAGGTTATATACACATATACATTAACGGTCGCACAGGAGGTATTTTAATTCTTGAAGGCACAAGTATAAAAAAGCTTTTACATTCCATCAAAATATAGTTTTACAATAATACATGTTATTCGAACATAGTATCCTTCGAGCACTGCGTCTCTATTAAACGAGCGCCTTGTAGAACTTCCTGAAAATAGTGCTCGGCAGGTACTCGGCTTCCGTCCGAGTATTGGGATGCAACAGCGGTGGCCTCCATCTCCGCCCAGTATGTCTTGACACGGGCAAGGGCCATCCGTGCACCCTCTATGCATGCTAACCTCTTCATTGCATTGATATGCGGCACTTCACCAAGGAACCGCTGCACCAAGCTAAAATAACTGTTCGGCTTTGGCCTCTCCGGCCATAGATGATCCAGGACATCCTTCATGGCGAGTCTGGACAACCTATTCAGTTTGGCCCATTTGGCCAAACGATTGGTCAATGGAAGTGGACTCTCCGGATTGTTGAACTGTGACTAGAAGAGCTTTTCCACTTTGCTATCTTTCTGATCTCGGAAATGTTCGGCCGCATCAGCGGCACTCGCAGCCAAATCCAGATAGTCGTCCGCCGAACTCCACATCCGGTCCAATGGAGCATACTTGGGATCTCCGAACTTCATCCGCAGCATAAAGGGCTTTCCAGCCGCGATATCTTCGGCCTGACGCAGCTCCTCCTTCATCGCTCTCATCGCAGAACGAGCATCCTTGGCCGCCGTAATGGCCTTTTCCAGGTCTGTCCGCTCCGCCTGATCTTCTTTCTCAAGAAGCTTGCAGCGGTCTTCAACTTCGCAGCCATCTTGGCCATTTCCTTTTTGCTTTGGCAATGAGCAGCCTGTTCGGCTTTCAACTCCTCAACCGCCTTTAGGGCAGCCGCATCGCTTTCTCTGGCTTGCTCCTTGGCTCGGGCAAGCTCTGCCCGAAGGTCCTCCAAAGCGGCAGCCCCATCTGCATCAAGTGCAGACACTGTAAGATACTAGCGTCAAGCTCCTCTTACCAGGTGTCTCCGGAGAGATTACATACCTTGTGCCTTGTCAAGCCTCTTGTTGACAAGCGCGATGTCGCCATCCGCCACGTCAAGTTGCCGCGATAGCTCGGCAAATTTATCAGTCCGGCTGGCCCCCGGACACTTCGCCACCTGCATAAGAAGGCGGCAAAATTATACCTGGGACTATGATCCTCTGCGTGCTGCCATCTTCGGCAACACAAAGAGTCTCAGGGGCTACTATCTACACTGGGCGCATCTCATATGTGCGGAACTGTCAAAAGGTACATCACTTCGTGTAAGTGCATCTAGTGCCACCCCTAGTTGGTTTTGGAGTATTGACGACAAACCTAGTTGAGGGACTAATGTGTTTGTGAGAATTGCAGGATAACACAGGTAGAAGTCCCTCATTGATTCGGTTTAGCTACCAGGGATGACCCCCAAAAATGTATGAAGACATTGAAGACAATGGTGGTTCATGAAGACATTCATGTCGAAGACAATGACATATGAAGACTCCCCATGAAGCCTTTGGAACTCGAAGACTTAGATTCTTCGTAGTTTTACTTTATTCATGTTGTGTCATAGGAACCACCGTACTGTTAAGTGGGGTCCAAGAAAACCAGTCAGGATGACTGAAGTGATGCCTAATTCAAATCCTATGTCTTCAAGTGAAGACAATGAGAGAAAAATCTTGTCCAGAATCAGACAAGTCAGCTTTACTTGCAGCCCAAGTAAAGTTGCCGTGAGAGTTCAAAATCCGACCGTTAGTACACGTGTCAGTTCCTTAGTGACCCAGGGTCATTTCGGACAAATCAGGTCAGGGTTGCCAAGTGGCTATATATAGCCCACCCCCACAACCATAAACGGTTGGCTGCTCAGATTTCAGTGCACGGCTTTTGTCGTTTAAGAGCAACCCACCTCGAAGCCTTTGAGAGAAAATCCCTAGCGAGGAGAAAAGCCCTAACCACCCAGAGCCAGAGTAAATTGGGCATCACCTAAGTCTTCTTGTCTGTGTGATCTGAAGACTTATTACACTTGAGGACTATGCATCCTCCAGACGGTTAGGCGTCGCGTTCTGAGCATCCAAGAGTAATTGTGGATTGCCGGTGAACGAAGTCTGTGAAGGTTTGGGAGTCTACCTTGAAGACTTACCAGAGTGATTGGGCGAGGTCTGTGTGACCTTAGCTCAAGGAGAATACGGTGAGGACTGGGTGTCTTGGACTAAGTGTCCTTGACTGGGTGTCCGGGACTGTGTGTCCTTTGGTTTGAATACCTAGCCGCTCCAACCAGACGTACAGTTGTCACAGCAACTGGAACTGGTCCAACAAATCATTGTCTTCAACGTGTCACTGGTTTCATCTTCACTTCCCTTCAACTTACTATTATTCATTGTGAAGCCATTGCATGCTTGCTCTATCTTTTGTCTTCACAACATAACTGTATGATTTGATTGGCTTCATAACTTCTTCCTACCTGATCCTAATTACACTGAAGCTATTGTTGCTGTGCTTTCACTCCATTGAATACTTGACCTTAGCTTGCTTGTGTAATCTAACTTCCGCTGCACAATGATAGGCATATCTTCACTGTTTGTCTTCATAACTTCCACGTTTTGAAGACTTTCATAAAAATCGCCTATTCACCCCCCCCCCCTCTAGTCGATATAACGCACTTTCAATTGGTATCAGAGCAAGGTGCTCCCTTGTTCTGTGTGATTCGGTTTAACCACCTGGAGTTTTAGCTATGTCGACTGCAGGGATAATCAAAGTCTCCGCTGCGTGCCCCGTCTTCGATGGAACTGAATATCCCTACTGGAAGAATAAGATGCGCATGCATCTTGAAGCCATTGACGTCGACCTATGGTATGTCGTCGAGAACGGCGTTCCCAAGGCTGGAGAAGGTGTCACTGCTGCTGATGTCAAGAAGTTCACTCAACTGGACTCTACTGCCAAGAATATTATCTGTGGTCATCTGACCAAGGGACAGTACGGCCGTGTGAGTGCCTTGAAGACATCCAAGCTGGTCTGGGACTGGCTCTCAAAGGTCAATGAAGGCGTCTCAACCCAGAGAGATCAGAGAATCAGTGTTCTTCGCAATCTCTTCAACCGCTTCAAGCGAAATGACAATGAGAATGTCCAGCACACATTTGACCGGCTCACTGACATCACAAATGAGCTTCAAGCCCTCGGCGCCACTGAGATCACCAAACATGAAATTGTCAAGACGCTGCTGAGATCACTTGACAGTTCATTTGACATCCTAGCCCTGATGATTCAAGAACGTCCAGACTTCAAGACACTCGATCCGTCTGACATACTTGAGAGGCTCAACACACATGAGTTTCAGCTTTCTGAGAAAAGAGATATCTACGGTCCAAACTATGGGTGAACTCGTGCATTGAAGGCAAAAGCTGTGTCATCATCTGAAGAAGAATCTGACAGCAGTTCTGATGATCCTGAAGACATTGGAAGGGAACTTGCTATGCTTGTGAAGAAGTTCCAGAAATTCACCAAGAAGAAAGGCTTCAGAAAGTCTTCACGATCAAGCTCAAGGAATGATGAAGCGTCTGCGCATGACTACAAGAAGAAAACATGTCACAAGTGCAAGAAAATTGGACACTTCATCTCTGAGTGTCCACGGTGGCAAAATGAGAACAGAAAGAAGAAGAAGAGCAAGGAATATGACTCTGACGATAAGAAGACGAAGAAATACTCAAAGTCTTCGTCCAAGTCTTCCTCAAAGTCTTCATCACACAAGAAGAGGTCATCTGGCAAGGCTCGTGCATTTGTTGGCAAGGAAATGGATTCAGAGGAGGAGTCTGCGTCTGAGGAGGCAGAGGTGGAGTCTGAGGAGGAATCTGATTCTGGCATTGCGAGTCTGGCTACTGCCTATGTTGCCAAGTCCATCTTCAACACTGAAGACAATGACTTCATCACCAGCACCGACGCTAATGACGAGGACGACTCCACTCCCACCTACTGCTTCATGGCCCGTGGTGCCAAGGTAACCAAACGCACTACTCACTATCAAACATCCAGTGACGATGACTCTGATTGTGATTCGAAACCTAGCTACAAAACTCTTGCTAAAATTGCAACTGAACAACAAAAGGATATGGAACACATTCAAAAGCTGTTAGAAAGAAGCGATGATCTGTTGGGTGCTGAAATGACTCGTTCTGAATCCTTAATTGAAGACATAAAAAATCTTCACGTTAAGTATCAGGAACTTGAAGATCGTCTTGAGACTCTCTCAACTACTCATGAAAAGCTCTCCTATGATTATCTTCAAAGGAAGCAAGATCTTGAGAAGTTGAGAGCGGATCATGAAGATCTTCAAAAAGAAAATGAGTCACTTCGAGCCGAACAGATCAGTTCCGCTCCAGAAGGATTTGAACCACCATGCCTTAAATGCATTGAGCGTGATAATGCTGTTTCTGTTGCTGAATGTTCCACTGCTACTGCTGTTCAAATATCTTCAACTGTTGAAGTGGTAACTAACCCCTCTGCGGAGGACACCACTGCTATTGCTGACGAAAATGCTAGGTTGAAGACATTGCTAGAAACAGGGATGTACAAAAGTCTCAAAGGGCATCAGACATTATGTGATGTCCTCAAGAAGCAGATTCTGAACCGAAACCCTAGGAAGGAGGGTGTTGGGTTCACAAGGAGAATAAATGCAGATGGCTCTTACTGGAAACCTGAGCAGTACCCCAAAACCACATGGGTTGCTGCAAAGGAATCCTCAGCAGATCCATCCAATTTGTCTGGCTTCACGTGTGCCAACCCCGTTATTATTGATGAATCCTTTGATGCAAACTATAAACTGTTTAAGAATCAGAATGGTGAAGTGTTTGCTAGATACATTGGTACTAACTGCAGGAATGGACCGCCTATGAAGAGGATCTGGGTTCCAAAAACGTGTCTGGAAAATCTTCCTGTGAATGTCTTCATGACACCTCACTTGAAGAAGGCAAACCCCAGACCAAAGGCTTCATACGGTCCAAAGGCTTCATACAGACAGAGGACTCACCTAAGTCACACTAACGCAAATTTTTTGCAGGGAAACCATACTCAGGCATATGAATATGAGAGCGGTTCGTCAAACCGTCATGTTCATATGACCAAGAACTATTCTGCCTATTCTTATGAGTACTATTGTCCACCTGCTAGACTGTTTGCTAGGGCTCCAAAACCAAAGTTCTCAGATGCTGCACTTAGACTTATTGCTTCTAAGCCACCCTTGAAGATGTGGGTGGTTAAGAAAGCTTAACTCTCTTTTGCAGGGAAAGGTCTCCAGCTCAAAACCAAAACCTTCTGATGCTAATGCTGGGGACCTTAAAAAAACTTGTGGGGCGCAAGATCAAATGCCCAAATGGCATCACTATGTATTTTATATCTGAATCGCATGCTACTCTCCCTGCTTGTCCTAACCTGGATCTCAGTTTTCATAATCCACTGGTTCGTCAAATGTTCTTGCTTCACAACACTCTTGGTGAAGCCTATCCCCCTAACTGCACTGTAGGGTACGACACCAGTAACTTCGGAGTCTTCAGTATGGATTATTGACAGCGGGTGTACAAATCACATGACTGGCAAAAGGAGTCTCTTTATGGACTCAACCTTACGTCCATCTGACAAGAGCCACATCACATTCGCTGACACTGGTAAAAGTAAGGTACTGGGTCTAGGTAGAGTTGCAATCTCAAAGGATCAACACATGGATAAAGTCATGTTTGTTGAATCCCTTGGCTTCAACTTAATGTCTGTCTCAATGCTTTGCGATTTGAACATGATTGTGATCTTTGGAAAATATCGTTGTTTGGTACTAATGGAATCTGACAAGTCTCTAGTGTTTGAAGGGTATCGAAAAGATGATTTGTACGTGGTAGATTTCTCAGCAGGGCCACAGCTTGCAGTTTGTCTTCTCGCAAAGGCTTCAGAATGCTGGCTTTGGCATCGAAGACTTGGGCATGCTGGCATGAGGAACCTCCACACCCTTGCGAAGAAGAAGCATGTCATAGGCATCGAGGGCGTCAAGTTCAAGAAAGATCACTTATGCGGTGCCTGTGAAGCTGGAAAGATGACAAGGGCAAAACATCCTTCGAAGACAATCATGACCACTACTCAACCCTTCGAACTGCTTCATATGGATCTCTTCGGTCCCACTCACTACTCAACTTTTAACACTACAGCTTGCCTCTATGGCTTCGTTATTGTTGATGATTACTCCAGATATACTTGGGTGCACATAATCCTTTACAAGACTGAAGTGCAGGATGTCTTCAGACATTTTGCAAATCGGGCAATGAACAATTATGGGGCCAAGATAAAACACATCAGAAGTGACAATGGCACAGAATTCAAGAACACTGGCCTTGACACATATCTTGATACATTGGGCATCACTCATGAATTCTCAGCTCCATACACGCCACAACAGAATGGCATCGTCGAACGCAAAAACAGAACACTCATTGAGATGGCCAGAACAATGTTAGATGAGTACAAGACACCAAGAAAATTCTGGACTGAAGCCATTGACACTGCATGCCATACTATCAACCGTGTATATCTTCACAAGCTGCTGAACAAGACACCTTATGAACTCCTAACTGGCAAGAAGCCAAACGTCAGTTACTTCAGAGTATTTGGTGCAAGATGCTGGATCAAGGACCCACACCATACCTCTAAGTTTGCACCAAAAGCACATGAGGGCTTCATGCTTGGATATGGAAAGGATTCGCACTCCTACAGAGTCTTCAATCTTTTTCTCTACAAAGTGGTTGAAACAGTGGATGTGCGGTTTGATGAAACCAATGGATCTCAAAGAGAACAACTGCCAAATGTGCTAGATGAAGTTCCAGCTAGTGAAGCAATCAAGCTAATGGGAACTGGAGAAATTATACCTTCTGAAGCTCGTCCTGAAGAAGAACTTATCATCTCAGCACCTGATCCACTTGAAGATAATGCTCAGACTGAAGACATACCTCCCCATGATAATGTAGATCAGCAAGAGCAAAGTCTTCGACCCCTACATCCTCGTGTTGCCAATGAAGTGCAAATTGACAGAATAATTGATAGCATCAATGCACCTGGTCCACTGACTCGTTCAAGGGCAACTCAACTGGCAAACTTCTGTGGGCACTTCGCATTTGTCTCAATCTCAGAACCCAAGAAAGTTGACGAAGCCTTTATGGAACCTGAATGGATTCAAGCTATGCAAGAAGAGCTTCAACAATTTGAGCTGAATGATGTATGGGAGTTGGTTAAGCGTCCTGATCCACGGAAGCATAACATAATAGGCACCAAATGGATATACCGCAACAAGCAAGATGAGCATGGCCAAGTCGTCAGGAACAAGGCTCGTCTGGTTGCTCAAGGATACACTCAAGTGGAAGGCATTGACTTCGATGAAACATTTGCTCCTGTAGCCAGACTTGAAGCCATCCGTATACTGCTGGCCTATGCAAATCATCACAACATAATTCTGTATCAAATGGATGTGAAAAGTGCCTTTCTCAATGGCAAGATTGAAGAAGAAGTGTATGTTGCACAACCACCAGGGTTTGAAGATCCAAAACATCCTGACATGGTATACAAGCTCAAAAAGGCACTATATGGCCTCAAACAAGCCCCTCGGGCCTGGTATGACACACTCAAATACTTCCTGAAGAGCAAAGGCTTCATACCCGGTTCCCTGGATCCCACTCTCTTCACGAAGACATATGATGGTGAACTGTTTGTGTGCCAAATATATGTGGATGACATTATCTTCGGCTGCACAAATCAGAAGTACGGTGAAGAGTTTGGCTATATGATGCAAGAGCAATATCAGATGTCCATGATGGGGGAGCTGAAGTTCTTCCTCGGTCTTCAGATAAGGCAACAATGCAATGGCATCTTCATATCTCAAGAGAAATACCTCAAAGACTGCCTGAAGAAGTTCGGTATGCAAGATTGCAAAGGCTTCACAACTCCAATGCCAGCCAAACATCATCTGGGTCCTGACGACAATGGTAAAGAGTTCGATCAAAAGGTATACCGCTCCATGATTGGTTCTTTGCTTTATTTATGTGCATCTAGGCCAGATATTATGCTTAGTGTTTGCATGTGTGCTCGGTTTCAAGCGGCACCAAAGGAGTCGCATCACTTAGCAGTGAAGCGAATTCTTCGATATTTGGCTCACACACCAACTCTAGGATTGTGGTATCCAAAGGGCTCAGAGTTTGATCTGGTTGGATTCTCGGATGCTGATTATGCTGGTGACAAGGTTGATCGGAAGTCCACATCAGGCACATGTCACTTTCTGGGCCGATCTCTTGTCTGTTGGTCTTCAAAGAAGCAGAACTGTGTATCTCTCTCCACTGCTGAATCTGAATACATTGCTGCTGGATCCTGCTGCGCTCAGCTTCTATGGATGAAGCAAACCCTCAAGGATTATGGCATTCATCTAAAACAAGTGCCACTTTACTGCGACAACGAGAGCGCCATCAAGATCGCCAACAACCCAGTTCAGCACTCGAAGACAAAGCACATTGAAATTCGTCATCATTTTCTCAGAGATCATGTGGCAAAGGAAGATATTGATATCATACACGTCAACACTGAAGATCAATTGGCAGATATCTTCACCAAGCCCTTGGATGAGAAGAGGTTTTGCAAGTTACGGTGTGAGCTAAATATCTTGGAATCCTCAAATGTCCTGTGATCAGGCACACATCCTAACACTTATGCATATTGACGACTTAGGTGTGCAACACACGAAGTAACGTATATCTTCAATCAATGAAGACATACACTCTAAGTGTGAATACATTAATGCGGAAATAGACTTCAGAGCGCCACGATAATTGTGCGCCGTGTCTGGGTCTAATACTTCCTATACGGTGGGTAACGCCACCACCAACCTTTCTATTTGAAGTGTTTCATTCATGGCGTTACCTCGCAATGTCTTCACATTTAGTTTGGCCTCAATCCCAGCGTGTCTTCATGATTATCTTCACTATGTTGATTACATACGCACTGGTGTTCTGTCCTCTACAGCATTCACTTATAGCTATGTCTTCTTGTCTGAATCTTTTGAACTAAGTGAATGTGATCGGACCCTAACCTCTCTATGCTTCCTACCTCAAACTCTATCTCTCCAAGTCATATGCATTCTATTGAAACTGTCGAATGTCTTCACTGCACCCTAGTCAGTTGAAGACAAAGAGACAAACTTTAAAACCGTTTTCAATGCTCCGGAGAAGTAGGAACGACCGCCCGACAGTCCAGGCGAACGTGGGATGTGGAACTGCCCCCGAAATTCCGCATGATGGCCACGTGCTGTTCAGATGCGAACCGCCCGGGGCACCTAAGTAATAGCGCAATGCCGCCTCTGTTCCTATAAGTACACAATTCACAGCGGTCACTATTTCTTCTTCCACCCTCGCTCGCACGAACCCTAGCGCCACCGCTAGCCCTAGACGACGCCGGCGACGAAGCGCTTCACTGCCGCAACCTCTCCGACGCCGTTTTCACGCCGACCGCGGACCTCAACCTCTCCGCCGTCGCCGTAGGTGTCTTCCATCGCCAAGTTAGGGCACGGAGGAACGAACTGCTCGGCCTCAAATCCCACTTCGTCTAGCAGTTCCAAGTGTGGTAATTAAAACCCCTTTTTACTGCCTCTTTTGATCCTATAGCTCAGTCATTCTCTTCCATAAGAAGTTTACTGCTATCACAAGTAACATCTCTCTCAGTCTGCATCTCATAAACTGCCTAGAATCTTCACTTGTGCATCCTGAAGTAGTTAGATTCCTCACCTGTACTTATCTATGGGTTCGTACAAATCTGGAACCAACTTCTTTTCTCTAAGTGAATGTCTTCGCATAATGAGGTCAATGTCTTCTAAACGAATTTATCTTCAAAATCTTCTGAGAATGCATATGACCTCTTCCCCTTCCCTCGCACCTTAATGCTGTCACAGGTACATGTCCGTGGGAGAATCTTTTGGTTCTCATAGTCTGCATTCATTTGCAGAATTCCTACAGCTTCACATCAATTTACCTGAAGCAAGTTCCTGTTGGTCAAGCAAAAGGAAGCCTTTGAAGCCTTTGAAAGCTTTGAAGCCTTTGAAGCTTTTGAAGCCTTCCAAGTTAAGCTTCATGGCATCCGAGAAACCATCAAGGAAGGGAGGCAGACAGAGACGGGGTGACACATCAAAGGATCTGCCTGCAGATTTGGCAGAAACGTACCAGACAGATCCTGAAGAAACCTATGCTCAGCGCAAGACACGAATCCAATGGATTCGCAGGTACTGGGCGGAGCAGTGGTTCCTATACCGCTTCGTCACCAAAGAATATGCAGAGAAGTACGCCATCAAGCAGCCATGGGGAGATGTCTTGTACAAGAATCTCGTACCCCGAACCAGAGACGAAGCCATAGCTCAAGGCTTCTTTCCATGCATGGTTAGGGGACAACAGCCAGCTGATGCACATCCATCGTCCCTGCTCTGGTGTCGCGATGACACTCTTTTCAAGCGCAACTTCCAACATGCCCAGAACTCTGCGAAGCAAAACAAGAAGGAGTTTGGATGGGACTTCAACCCTGGTCCCTCCAAACCAAGGGCAGATGGCACACGCGACGCTAATCCCAATGTCATCGGGCCATTTGCCAATCTCGACGGCCTCATCACTCACATTATAGTCCAAGGGACTACCGTGAACGACCTTCCAACAGACACTGAGTCTGATGATGCTCCTGCTGCCCCAGAGCCAAAGCAGATGAAGAAGAAGCCAAAAGCTTCCAAGCCAGTCGCCTCCCCCAAGATCTCCAAAGCGAAGCCATTGGCCACTGCACCTCCTGAAGCCAGTGTGCAGTCTGAAGGCTTATCAAGAGTTTCCAAGCCTCAAGATGCAAAGAAACCACAGCCACACACTAGCAAAGAGCTAACTGTCGCTGCCGTTCTTCGCTGCGAAGACATTGATCTGTCCAGTGACGAAGATCTTGGTGATGACGCTCTTGAGCAGCTCATCAAGAGCAAGGAGGAGGCTGAAATCTTCAACGATCTGCCTCTGTTCGATGCAAAGATCATCCACAGCTTCATAGATGAGTGGTTTGACACGCCCAACATCAGCTTTGACGATCTGCAGCTGCCCATTGGCCTCAGCGTGGCCTTCCAAGGAGCTATCGCTTCAGAACTCGCTATTGCCCAGCGCATCGTGGAACTGAAGCAAAAGATAGAGAAGGCTCAGTTTAAACAAAACATGGCCACGCTCAGCGTCCAGGAGATCAAAGACTTCAAGGTCATGCTGCATGAGCTGAAGGAAAACTTCATGCAGAAACGTGCAGAGGCTCAGGGATCCCGCGAGCGCATGAAGCATTCAGCTGATCTCTGCGTACAGGCCTACAACGAGGCCGAGAAGCGAAAGGCACTTGGGCGTCCCGGCATCGACCCCAGGATGGCCGCCAAGAAAAAGAAGACGCCCATTGTGGCTGAAGAAGAGGCCCCACGCCAAGAAGCTATTCCAATTGTCTTCCCTACCGCCAAGCCCAGCTCGAAGCCAAAGCGCTCACCCGCTTCAGAGCTTAAGAAGACAAGGATAGCCGAAGCCAAAGCAAGGAAGAGGAAACACTCTGAAGCCTCTCCTTCAGACCCTACCACCAGGAAGCGCAAGTCCAAAAAGTCTCGGGCTGCTCCCACAGAGCCCTTGATGGTTGAACCCCTTTCCGTGCGCCGTCCTAATGAAGATCGTCAGCTGACCGTCCATGAGCCTGCTCTCAACGAGGCTCAGCGCGATGAAGACATTCCAGCAGCCGACCCCACCGCTGCTGAAGACATTGGTCTCGAAGACAATGTACAAGATGATGCAGTCCTTCCTCAGCTCGAATCGAGTGAATTGCTCAGCATTGGTCGTCCCTTGACGCCAATCACACAAGATGCATCGTGGGCAGATCGCCCACAGGAGGAAGAGGATGAGCCCCAGAACACTGCAACTCCACCAGCGTCGCCTGCATTCCGTAGGCTTCGCAGAGGACCAAGGGCTCAAGCTGCTGACGACATTCCGGCTGCACCAGCCGAAGACAATGAGAAAGCAACACAGGAACCCCAAGCTCCAACTCCACCACCCCAACAAGAGGCCGTTCTCCAGGAGAACGTGCCTGAGTCCGTTCCTCTCACTGCACGTGCTGAGGATGAAAACATTGAGGCTGCCACACACAATGCTGAAGCCAATGTGGAGCCCTCTCCGACAATAGCTTCAGAACATACTGAAGCTGCTGACCATGAACCTTCTGCACCAGAGTCTGCTGCCGGCCCGCAATTCAACTATCACATTGCGCACAGGCCTCAGGTTCTGAAGCCAATTCCACGACTGCCAAGGTTCCCAGGTCCTGCATCAGCTCCTGGTTCCTTCAACATCAACAGCTTCAGGGCAGACAACACTTTCTTCAACAGCTCCGCGAACCCTTATTCAAGGGCACAGATTGCATCAGATAGGTTCTGGAGCCATCAACAGCGCAGCTACTATTCATGCATTCTATACAACCAAGGCCGCATCTTTCCCCACCAGCGCCTTGAGGTTGAAGCTGTTGCTGGTCTGCCTGGTTTGGAAGAAGCCATTGATTGCTTCAGGCAAGTGGGTCTACTGCCGTTCATCACTGACGAAGAGCACTGGAACGAAGAGCTTATGCTTCAATTCTATGCCACTCTGCATATAAAGGGCTACAACCGAGATCCGAAGACATGGGTCCTGGAGTGGATGACAGGAGATGTCCATCATGAAGCCAAAGCTTTTGACATCATTGAGCTTACTGGCCTTCCCACTCCTGGCGAATTCTTTGAAGAAGGATGCCAACTCCATGCTGAAGCAACTGAGAGCATATTTAAGCGTCCAGAACCAAATATGAGTCAGATGCTCTCCATGATGAAGCCATTGGCACCTGATGCACCTTATCCAACTGAGTTCTTCGTTGAAGACTTAGAGTACCTGCCTAGAACCATATATCATATCATAAGGCGGACTCTCTGGCCCATTAAGGGACACTCTCGGTATGCCAAGCTCGAAGGTGCCATGAAGACTCTCATCTTCTGTATTATGCATGGCAAATGCTTCAACGCACAGGATCTCTTCATCCGTCAACTAGCAGCGTCAGCCACAGAATTGTTTGGATTGAAGATCTATGCTCCCTGGGTGATGAGGCTGATTAAGCTTCACTCTGCAATCTCCTATCAGCCCTCAGCCCGCAACCACAGGATCTTCTTACCAGATGTGGACACCTCTGCTGAAGCCATTTATCCTGAGCCTGCCAAACAGCCACTAAGTCTTCAGAATGCAGAACACCAAAGCTTCACTCCACATGATGAAGGTGTTGAAGCCATTTCAAGAGTCTATCCAATGGCTGGCACCACACGTGCCCCTGCATCCACTGAAGCCACTGACAGTGAAGCTGGGCAGAGACCCAAGAAACGAGCTCGTACACTCACTGATCGTGAACTTCTTGTGGCTCTCCACCAAAAACAAGATAGGCATCATGACTGGCTCAAGCGGCAGATGAAGAGCATCATGAAAGACGTCAATCGCATCCGCAATCTGGCAACCAAGAATGCATTCGTCGCACACGAAACCTGTCGCCGCACTTGGAAAGGCCTCACCATGATGTGCCCAGAAGCTGATCTTCACGAGGATGGCTTCAAAGAGCATTTCAAGTTTGATACCACACCTCCCAGAAGAGCTGTGATGCGGAGCACACCATCTCTTGAAGATTCGGATTTTTCTTCTTCTGCTGCCACAGTATCTGCCAAGATCATTGAAGAAGAAGATGACGCTACATCACCACAAATGTCTTCACCGCGCGTCGTCACTGCACCAAGCTCACCTGCACCACCAAACGCCTCCACCGACCCTACTGCGCCTGGGAACGCATAGAAAACTCTATGTCTTCAAACCTTTTTGGTCATCACTGACAAAAGGGGGAGAAGCATATGATGTTTATAGTCTTCAAGCGGGTCAATAATATGGGCGGGTGCTTTATATTTTGCATTTTGCTTCGTGTTTACAACTCTCGTTTTGCTACTTTTGGTTCTTTGAGTTGTAACACTTAAACTTGATGGTCGTCTGCTACTATGTTTGCCACTGTGTTCTTGCGAAGATAAATTCCGCATGTACGACGATAATTTCCGCACTCTTATCATTTCGCAGACGTCCATTTTTCATTATGCATATCATTATCTTCATATATCCTCACGTGCATGATGGATTGTCATCATAAGTTGAAGCGGATTCCCACAAATACAACCTGCTGTGTGCATTTGCATTCCAGAAGCAAATCACTTAATATGCACATCTTCAGGGGGAGCCCTTGCAGCTTATGAAGACAATTCCTTTGCAATTTCACAAATTATATTCCCCGTTGAAAACTTCAACTAGTTTGTCATCAATCACCAAAAAGGGGGAGATTGTAAGTGCATCTAGTGCCACCCCTAGTTGGTTTTGGAGTATTGACGACAAACGTAGTTGAGGGACTAATGTGTTTGTGAGAATTGCAGGATAACACAGGTAGAAGTCCCTCATTGATTCGGTTTAGCTACCAGGGATGACCCCCAAAAATGTATGAAGACATTGAAGACAATGGTGGTTCATGAAGACATTCATGTCGAAGACAATGACATATGAAGACTCCCCATGAAGCCTTTGGAACTCGAAGACTTAGATTCTTCGTAGTTTTACTTTATTCATGTTGTGTCATAGGAACCACCGTACTGTTAAGTGGGGTCCAAGAAAACCAGTCAGGATGACTGAAGTGATGCCTAATTCAAATCCTATGTCTTCAAGTGAAGACAATGAGAGAAAAATCTTGTCCAGAATCAGACAAGTCAGCTTTACTTGCAGCCCAAGTAAAGTTGCCGTGAGAGTTCAAAATCCGGCCATTAGTACACGTGTCAGTTCCTTAGTGACCCAGGGTCATTTCGGACAAATCAGGTCAGGGTTGCCAAGTGGCTATATATAGCCCACCCCCACAACCATAAACGGTTGGCTGCTCAGATTTCAGTGCACGGCTTTTGTCGTTTAAGAGCAACCCACCTCGAAGCCTTTGAGAGAAAATCCCTAGCGAGGAGAAAAGCCCTAACCACCCAGAGCCAGAGTAAATTGGGCATCACCTAAGTCTTCTTGTCTGTGTGATCTGAAGACTTATTACACTTGAGGACTGTGCATCCTCCAGACGGTTAGGCGTCGCGTTCTGAGCATCCAAGAGTAATTGTGGATTGCCGGTGAACGAAGTCTGTGAAGGTTTGGGAGTCTACCTTGAAGACTTACCAGAGTGATTGGGCGAGGTCTGTGTGACCTTAGCTCAAGGAGAATACGGTGAGGACTGGGTGTCTTGGACTAAGTGTCCTTGACTGGGTGTCCGGGACTGTGTGTCCTTTGGTTTGAATACCTAGCCGCTCCAACCAGACGTACAGTTGTCACAGCAACTGGAACTGGTCCAACAAATCATTGTCTTCAACGTGTCACTGGTTTCATCTTCACTTCCCTTCAACTTACTATTATTCATTGTGAAGCCATTGCATGCTTGCTCTATCTTTTGTCTTCACAACATAACTGTATGATTTGATTGGCTTCATAACTTCTTCCTACCTGATCCTAATTACACTGAAGCTATTGTTGCTGTGCTTTCACTCCATTGAATACTTGACCTTAGCTTGCTTGTGTAATCTAACTTCCGCTGCACAATGATAGGCATATCTTCACTGTTTGTCTTCATAACTTCCATGTTTTGAAGACTTTCATAAAAATCGCCTATTCACCCCCCCCCCTCTAGTCGATATAACGCACTTTCACTTCGCGTACCTCAAAACCTGTCAGCAAACTCCTGACGGCCTCGGGCAACCCGCTTTCCGCGGATGAAATCGTTTCAATTATCGTACCCATCAATGCACGGTGCTCCTCCGAGATAGACGCTCGCCCTAGCAGGTCCTTCAGCTCCTCTGACCGCGCACCAGGCGGTGCCGGACTCGCTCGATGGTTTTTCTCAAAGGCCGGACACGGAGAGCTCTGGGGGGGGGGGGCATATGACTGCCTTCCGGCCCTGCCGGATTAGGAGAAACCCTCCACGACGACACTTCAGGGTCGCCCGCCTCATAAGGTGGAACGGCAGGGGGCGGTGTTCCGCTCTCCATCATCTCCGGAAGAAGGTCCCCCGAAGATGAGTCCTGCTGAGAAGGGCTGAGATCCGAACTACAAGGTAACACATCCGTTATTTTCCTCGGAGATAAAATAAGGATTCCTCTCATTTTAAAACCTCCCTCTCTACTTACGGCTCGATGGAGGGCTGATCCCCTTGGGGGCACAGTGCGGCCGAGGTATACCCCGGCATAGGACCCTCTGGCGAAGATTTCTTCCCCCGCTTTGAGGCCATGGTCTCCGGGTCTTTAGAGGCGGTCCTCTTCTTCCCCTGGGTAGAGGAATTTTCGATTCCTCCTTTCCTGACAGCCTCCTTCGCGGAGGCCGTAGCTTCCTTGTCCCCCCCCCCCCCCCTCGTTTTCTTCTAAAGGCATGATCTCCAGCATCCTGGTTAACATGGGATCCGGCGAGGTCTCAGGAAGGGGGCCGGACACCTGATTAACTTCGCCTTCGCTACCCACTCCTGTTTCAAAGACAACTCTTTTAAGGGTGATGTTGTGATAAATGAACGGATGGCGTGTCCGGGAACAGGGTTACTTACTTGAGTATCCGGACGATTGCAACTTAGTCCTGCGTCCTCCGTAGAATCCGGACACATTACTTGTGATCCGAAGAACAATTTGTACATCTCCACGGGCGTCATGCCAAGGAAGTGTTGGAGAGCTCGCGGTCCCTCCGAATTGAACTCCCACAGGCGGAGAGGGCGACATTTGCAGGGCAGAACTCGGCGAATTAGCATAACCTATGTCACCATGACCAGGTTGATGTCCCTTTCTAGGAGATCTCGGATGCGGCCCTGCGGCAGGGGCACGTCCTTTGCCGGCCCCCAGTCCAGCCCCTTATTGACCCATGACGCTAGTCATGGTGGGGGGCCCGAGCGGAAAGCAGGTGGCACCACCCACTTGGAGCCCCTGGGAGCGGTGATATAAAACCACTCTTGTTGCCATAAGTTGAACTCCTCTTCAAAAGAGCCCTCGGGCCATGGAGCGTCAGCATTCTTGCTTATAACAGCGCCTCCGCACTCCGCGCGCCCTCCCTTGATCATCTTCGGTTCTACTTTAAAGGTCTTAAGCCATAGTCCAAAGTGTGGAGTAATATGGAGGCTTCGCACACGACAATAAACGATGAGATGTGGAGGATGGACTCCGGAGCTAAGTCGTGAAATTCCAGCCCATAATAAAACATGAGCCCCCTCATGAAGGGATCTGTCGCAAAGCCTAGCCCTCAAAGGAAGTGAGACACGAACACAACGCTCTCACCGGGCTTGGGAGTGGGAGTGACCTGCCCTTGAGCGGGCAACCTATGCGAGATTTCGCCGGTCAAGAACCTGGCCTCTCTCAGCTTTATCACGTCTTCCTCCGTGATGGAGGAAGGCATCCATCGGCCTCGAAGGTCGGAACCGGACAACATCGAGGGTCCGAAGCACCTGAAATCCGAGGCCTTGGGTGTGGGAACTCGAGGCGAAGGGAGAAATCGATTGAGATTAACAGAAAGAAGCAAGGCCTTGGTCTCCTTATAAGAGGTTGAATACCAAGAGCCCTCCCCGTGACCGTTTGGGACTCGCCTTTGATCGAGGAGACACACCAACGGGTGCGACTGGGTTACCCACATCTGTATTGATGAGAATCCCGTAAATTAAGGGGACACGATCTCTGCTTCGACAAGACGTGCCAAGGAAACCACCTCGCTAAACGCGCTGAGGTGGGACAGTAAAACGATTCGAATAACGGCTTGGCCGTGGTGTGATGTCACGCTGCGGAATACGTCAGCAGATTAGATTTGTGTAAATACTATTTTCTCTATGGCAATATGTGGAACTTATTTTGCAGAGCCGGACACTATCCTTGTGTTCAAAATCTTCTACGAGGTATTCGGAGGAGGAACCCGCCTTGCAATGTCGAAGACAATTTGCGTGCTGGACTCGTCGTCATTGAAGCCTGGTTCAGGGGCTACTGAGGGAGTCCTGGATTAGGGGGTGTCCGGATAGCCGGACTATAACCTTTGGCCGGACTCTTGGACTATGAAGATACAAGATTGAAGACTTCGTCCCGTGTCTGGATAGGACTTTCCTTGGCGTGGAAGGCAAGCTTGGCAATACGGATATGTAGATCTCCTCCCATTGTAACCGACTCTGTGTAACCCTAGCCCTCTCCGGTGTCTATATAAACCGGAGGGTTTTAGTCCATAGGACGAACAACAATCATACCATAGGCTAGCTTCTAGGGTTTAGCCTCTCTGATCTCGTGGTAGATCTACTCTTGTACTACCCATATCATCAATATTAATCAAGCAGGAGTAGGGTTTTACCTCCATCGAGAGGGCCCGAACCTGGGTAAAAACATTGTGTCCCTTGTCTCCTGTTACCATCCGCCTAGACACACAGTTCGGGACCCCCTACCCGAGATCCGCCGGTTTTGAAACCGACATGAGGAATAAACCAGTTAAATCTTTGGTCAAAATTTAGCACAAATTACAATGGTGAGGAATAAACCAGGACGGAGTAGTAGTTTAGAAGCCCAAATAAATGAGTGAGGTGCCTTATTGTTACTCTCCACTGTGACTAGTCTTGTGGGAAAAGCTGGGGAAGCCGCCAAAAGAACTGGCCCTAGGAGTAGTAGCTAGGGATCGAGAGTGCGAGATGAACCGGAGAAAGTAAATGTAGAGAGATGAAATGCAAAAAATACGGAGGGATGTGATTGTTGCTTGTCCGTTTATTTTACCAGGCCACTTATTACTAGGAGTGGTTGGGTTTTGTGATATGACGGCTTTACTGCTGCGCCATGAGCGGGGTGAGAGGTGAGACTCCCATGTAGCGCCGCCCTCTACACTTGTAGGAGTACTACATCGGTCGTGGTTTATTAGTCCCCCATTGAATTTGACTGAAGATTTAATTGACAAAATGTTAGTGCATGTCAACAAAAACTATATCGTTGGATTCGTATTTGAACATAGTTTTGAATGATATAGTTTTAGGTTATATCAAGGTTGGAAAAAGCGGTAGGCGTAAGCGAGGTGGTTGGCCTTCGCCTAGTGCCTAGGCGGTGCCTAAGCGCCCTAGGCGCGGCCTTAGCGGTAATATAGTTTTTACTCGTAGTGTATTTGTGATTATTATATGGGTGTTGATATTAGTTTAGGGCATATAAGTAAGTTAATTACCATCTACTGCCATTGGAATATGACCCATTTGGCACATCAGTGCAGTATGTGGCACGATTTCTTGCTTGGGTAGGCAATTCCTTGCTTGCCCTGCATAGACCTCCATTTATGCCCTAGGCGAGGCGTTTGGCCATTGCCTAGCGCCTAGGCGTGCCTAAGCGCCTCCTAGGCACTGCCTTTTCCAACAGAGGGTGACATGCATCAGCATTTATCATACTATATATAATGTTAGTTCAATTTTTGGTCGTACTAATCTATAGTAGTAAGATGCCCGTGCGTTGCACCGAAGAGTGAAATGCATTGATCAGGGAGTTGTTTATTTTGACAAAGGATGTGGGGGTCATCTCATGTGTAACGGGTATCGATAGGTTTCTTTGGATATTATTTCATCTCTAGAGCTCACAAACATCCGGGTGAAATAGATAAAAAGGTATCTTTTGCAAACAAAAGCGTTCAACTGTTCAACCTGCATCCAAAACTTGTGAAGAAATAACACTTATTGTGCTTTGCAAGAAATGATCTTTAAGAATTAGTTTTTGAGTATCGATTGTTATACATGTTGGCTACAGATGGCATGGCACTTTCTTATAGTCAACAGTTGGCTATACTATTAAGTAATATTAACCATGCCCTTATACACCTAGGCGGAGGGATTAAATTAGGATGACTTGCAAGCGGGTAGAGGAGATGTAAGAAATGGTTCATCATAAGTATTTCACCAGTACTGTAGTAAAAATTCATACATGGAAGATTCTAGACTAAACCATAAACTGATACACTTTTATTCATGCGCGATACTCCAATAGAGCAAGATCCTGCATGGAAGTCTCCACATGCTTAGACAGCGGATTACATTGAGCGAAGACTAATGATCAACATTTAACTTGATAATGCATATGTCCAGGTGAACCTCCTTGGAGTCCCTGTGCACCGCGTCGGTGGGTAAAGGATGCCATGGGCTTTCCAAGTCCACATTGGCGGGCTAGTCCTAGCTCCCCAGAGTCCAAGTCCATTCGATGAGGCCGGTGTCGCCGCCCACGCGACCCAGAGGGGTAATAGACCACGCACCCGTACATCGGCCTCGTGTTAGTGTCAGTGTCAGCGGCGTCGCCCCTGACGCACATTACAGAGACGGGGCGGCGGCCTGCGCGGGCCTCGCCGGTGCCCACTATCAAGAGGAAGACGCTGCCGTCCTCCTCCGAGACTAGCAGGCGGCGGTGATCCTCCAGCGACTCCGGCATGGTGAACGGGTAGCACGTGTCATACTTGATGTTCTCCGCCAAGGGCCAGCAGTGACTGCTGCACGCATCCGTGAGGTGATGCACCATGTCCGCCGGCGAGCCACAAAACGGCATCGGGCACTCATAGCAGTGGACGAAGGGCCTATTATCAGGTTTTTGGATTGTTGGAAATATGAGCAAATTACTATGATATTTAATCCGAATAAATAGGAAATAGATCATGACAACATTGACAGAGATTAAACTAATCATGCAAACTAGCATAGCAGATGAACAGATCACATACTAGAAACATGAATTCTACCACGATCTCGAACAGGAAGGATAGAATCACATACGGTGCAGCGGGAGCAGCACCGCCGGCGTTGACGTTGTTGCCCATGTCGTCGAGGATGAGGTTGCCGAGGTCGGGGAAGAAGTCGTCGCTGCCAGCAGTCACGCGAGTGCGCTCCCCAGAAACCTGATCGCCCCTCTCCCATACAGGATCACGAGAGGCAGGGTTCTGGAGGCCTGTTGTCCCTTCTCTCGGTGCATGCTGAAAGGAGGGATGGAGAAGACTTGCTTGGCGGTGCAATGATCTGGAACGGTGGTGAGAAACTATATAGTGCGGGCCGGGTAGGTCGTGGGAGTATAGCTCTGTCCTCGGCTCGGCTCAATCCCGCAACCCGTGGCGCATCGTGACGAGGCGTGGCGTGGCGAGGCGAGCGAGGAGGAGGAGCGCACATGTAGGTCTCCTCTTATCATGTTCATACAAGTGGTAGAAGAGCTCACCTTATAAAGGCCTACTAGCAAAATTCCAACATCGACCAGGCCGTCCATGAAACGGGAGTGGTTGTAGAGGACGTTGCACCAGTTGAATATATGAGCAAGTTACTACGATATTTAATCCGAATAAGCACAAAATAAATCATGACGGCTATAATAGAGATGAAACTAATCATGTGGACTAGCATAGTAGTAGGATACAGAGTAGAAACATGAATTCTACCACGATTTCGAACAGGAAGGACAGGAACACATACGATGCAACGGGAGCAACACCGTTGGCGTTGAGGTTGTCGCCCATGTCCAAACACCACGTAGACACAGTCTTTGAGCACGGTTCATAGTCATTCCATGCTCGAGCATTGAAGTTTGTAACTATTTTATATTAGAATATACTACTCCTCCGGTGCTAGTAGTAGAGCAGAGTCCTACTCTACTACTCTACTCAAGCAAGTTAGGGCATAGCACTGTAGGGAGTACCAGTACTGTGATCACTCAAGCAAGTTGTCTGGCATCGACATGACCCTACGCTGCTGGTATGTGTCTCGTAAGTCAAGCGGCGCATCACCTGTCCACTTCCCGCAGCACATATTCGCTTCTCCATCTTTGTCCGCACATAATCTCGTCTAATCTTCCATCCCCGCTAAGGCGCCTCCCCCCCCCCTCGTCCGAAACCCAAGCACTAACAATGGCAGAACCGAGCAGCGTCCGTCGAAAGAGTGGCTGGAATTCGCTCCCCACAGAGGTAATCAAGCTCATTGTTTTGCGTGTGGACAATCTCAGTACCATGCCGCTCGCCGCGTTTTCGTCGGGGTTGTACCGTTTACTCAAAGCCCTCAGGTCGGAGCTTTTTAAGCCAGCTCCTTGCTTGCTGAAGCCGCCTGATCTTCAGAAATGGCGTGTCACGCAGCATAACGATCATAGGGTGGCGATCATCAACCCCCTTGACTATAATCCGATCCCCGTCAGCCTCAACTACATTAACGGTATGTACTGGGTCGGCATGAACACGTCTTGGATGGTGCTCGTCGACGGTCGCGGTAGCTGGATGCTCGTGGAGGTCTACACCCGGTGATTGATCCCCCTTCCTTCGATTAACACTACATTGCTTTGGCACCGTGGCCCAGAATACTCGGAATCTTACAGTAGCCAACATGATACCAAGTTTGATTTGCTCAAGGTTGTAATCTGCCAAGTGCCCACAAGATTTGTGAATTATAAAGACTTCAGGCTAATTGTGTTATTCAACCACGATCTCGCCTATCTAACAGGTCACTACGGTAAGTGGATAAATCTGCACGTCCATCGCAGGATCATACATCCTCCATGGTTCTCTGATGCCATTGAACACAAGGGCTTCATTTACGCTGTCGACTCCTTCTATGGCTGGACGTATTGCTGGCCTACTCCAGTCATCGCTACAAACGGCTGTTACAGCAGTATGTTACTTTCCTATGATATCATGATGGCTTGCTTATATTACTGTCAACATTTGCTGAAAAAATATTCATGCTCATAACATGTTGTTCTTAAGATTGACTAAATCAAGAGCCCTTTTTTATTTGACTCCAACTTGATATGATGTTGTAGGCCGCCTGGTGTCCCTACCCTTCCTAATCCCAGAACCATTCAAATAAAAGCGGCATGGCAGTTGCAGGTGGTTCCTGGCTCGATCAGACGACGGCGAAAGATTAATGATCATTCGCACATACCGGACGTGTTGTTTCGCGGAATACAATCACAGTCACTGCAAAGTCTTTGAGCAGGATCCCAGCTTCTCTAGGCCTTCGGGAATTTTTGACTGGAGGCTGGTAAGTAGCCTTGGTACACGCTCTCTGTTTGTCGGACTAAATTATCCGATTAACCAGGAGATAACCGACGGCAAGGATCATGATGGCAACGCGGTTTCGTTCATCGGGCAAAACTATGTGTACACAGCGTACCATGCGTCTTTGCATGCACCATACCCTAATATGTGCCGCCACGCTCTGCAGCCCAAAGTAGGAGAGAGGGTCGCAAGTATCAGACTTCGACCTGCTGGCTGGAGTTTCCCCCGTCAGGCACCCATCTGGTTCAAGCCGTCAGTCAATCTCCACAGCTTAATAAATAGTAATGTCTAACTGAGCCAGTTAGTTAGATGCATACACTTGGTGTAGTAGGATCTTTATTTAGTTTGATGCATACACTTGTTCTTTTTTGGTAGCCCTTTTGTAATGATGGCTGATGTTTGGTTTGGAAGAGAGAGCTGCGTCTTCACTCTTCTGGCCTGCTTACTGCTTCTGTTGCACCCCCAGCCCTGGTTGCTGCTGCTGCTGTTTTCAATGTACAATCAATAGTATATTTCGTCTGTTGGTTGAATAAATGTGTTGTTAGAACGACAAACACAATGTGTTGGAAGTCGTTGCACGGTTCGATCCTTTAGTGCCCCGTACCGTACGTAGCGCATACTATTTTTCATACGGAACACATTTTCCACTTGGTGATAACATGTAGCCCACTAATGAAGGCCCAATAGAGAAGCCCATAATTAACTGGAAGGGAGGCTCTCACATGGATCCAGCCCAGGTACATGCTCATGGTCCCCTAAACATAAATAAGTAAATAAATAAATAAAGCTAAATGCTCATGCACCAGTTCTTTGGGAAAATAGGTAGCCCAGTATTTCTTTTTGAAGAATACCCAAGCTAGCCTATTTCTTTTCTCCGAATTACTGGGCTGCAAATCTTTCAAGTCGAGGAGGGATGCATTCCGGCATGGCTTAAGAGTATGGTCAATGTATGTTAAAAGTAATATCAAAAGGGGTTGAAAATTCCAAAAAAAAAATATAGCAAATGGGATATAAGTTTCTTTTTTTGTTTTTGTTCTTCATTGATATCTTATACGTATTTCATTGGATTTAACATGACATAGTACTAATTTATTTTTAAATTTGTTTTAGTATGGCTATTAATTTTTGGATTAAGAATATTTCGTTCCCCAACAAAAATTTGCGAATTTTCAAAATTTCCCACATATTTAATTAATTTTTTGACCCTGGTACTGACCAGAAAATGACCAGCAATTCTAAAAATGGAAAACGGGCTGCAATAAATTCCATATGAATTAGAAAATGAGTAAAAATTATAAAAATAATAGCAAATGGGCTGTACACGCCACAAATTTCGAGGCTGGCTTGTTTACGCAAGGCTTTGTCAGTGAACACACGATTCTAGCCGCCTAACCTAGCGCCGGTGGGACTGCCTGCTATAAATTAGAAAAAGTGACTGTTGGATGTCCATCCAATGGCCGACGTGCTTCTTCAATCTCTGATCTTCCTGCTCCAGCCGCCTAAACTAGCGCCGGCGGGACTGCCTGCTCCCTCCTCTTGTGGCCCACTATGATGCCACGCAGGCTTCCCCGGCCCACCCTACTCCCTTCGCTGGCCTGGCCGCACGCAATCAACTGCCTCCTTATTACACGAAAAAAAAGATTTCTCCCACTGACATCTGGGGCGCACCGGTTGGGAGGCTGACCTGTGGGCCTACTATGTTGACGCGTATGCAGGGCTTGTCAACTTAGTCAACAAACGATTCTAGCAGCAGTAACAGTTGGATTTGAATCGAATGGTCCTGCTGCTTCTTCAATCGCTGCTCTTCTTGCACCAGCTGCCCAAACCAACGCCGGGGAGACCGCCTGCTCCTACCTCTAGTGGCCGGCTGTGTTGCCGTTAAGGCCTCATCGCTCCTACTACTCCCACCGCTAGCCAGGCCCTGCGGCGACGGCAGCCTCACACCACAGCCGAACCAGTGAACCCTCATACTCCTCTCCGCGTGGGCATCCACTGTCCCGTCTTCCCTGGCTCTGTGTCGTCCCCTTCCTAGGCCTCGATGTCGTCCACCGCCTTGGTGCTCTTGGCACGGCGTGGTCAACATGGTCAATGACATTCCATCAGAAGAGTACTGTACGTGGAGAGGCTGACAGCTGGGTCCACGGCCACAGCCCAGTTTTTTTGTGATTTGCCAAGTAAGTCGCTTTGTCAGGCCTATTGGGCTGCAAATCTTTCAAGACGAGGAGAGCTTTCATTCGGCTAGCCGAGAAAATGGCCCATCAGTAATGAGAAATGGGTTGTACATTTTTAAAACACATCAAACCGACAATTAGTTTCAAATGTCTTTTTTTTCATTTCGAGATTTTAAATTACATTATTTTTTATGAGTGAAGAATTTGTTGGATTTTATATTGATATACATTTATTTTTAAAATCAGTTTGAATGTGAGTCGAAATTTCGGGATTAAAAACAGTTCGGACCACACCGAGCAAAATTTTGTATAATTTTTTAACCGTGGACACAATATGGGCTGTAATGCTAACAAAAAGAATATGGGCTCCAAAACACCTTAATAATTAGCAAATGGGCTGTAAATTATTAGAAATAATGGCAGATGGACTGTATGCTATTTTCCACAGATTTGAGGCTTTCCTAAAAAAAGGTTGACGCACAAGCAATGACTGTTGGATGGCCATCCAATGACCGTCGTGCTTCTTCAATCTCTGCTCTTCCTGCTCCAGCCGCTCAAACAAGCGCCGCTAGGACTGCCTACTCCCTCCTCCCCGTGGCCGGCTCTGCTGTCGTGCAGGCCTCACCGCCCCGCCGTACTCCCATCGCTGGCCTAGCCATCCCTCTACTCACCCACACTTGCTGTTATTCTCCGACGACGGCAGACGAACCAGTAAACCCTCGTATAGTCGTACTCCCCTCCGCTTGGGAAACAACTGCCGAGTCTTCCCTGCCTCCGTGTCGTTCCCTTCCTAGGCCTCACCATCGTCCACCGCCCTGGTGCTCTCGGCACGGCCTGGTCAACATGGTCAATGACCGACATGCATCTGAAGTGGACTATACGTGGAGAGTCCGATAGCTGGGTCCACGGCCGCACGCAATGAAATGCCTCCTTATTACGCACAAAATAATGATTCCTCCACCTGACATCAGGGACCCACCAAAAGGGCCTCTGTATTTCGCGAAAAAAACATTACCGCCGCTGACAGCTCGGACCCACCAGCTATATCTTCGCACGCAAGGAAGTGCCTCCTTATTACGCACAAAAAAAAATGAATACTCCCCCTGTTAGCTGGGATCCAGTATAGTGGCAGGCTGACTTGTGGGCCTACTAAGTTGATGGGGACAGAGAGCTTTGTCAACTTAGTCAATATGCACGATTCTAGCTCCAGTGACCGTACGATGTCCATCCAACGGCCGTAGTGCTTCTTCAACCTCTGGTTCTTGCTCCAGCCGCCCAAACCAGCGCCGGTCGTGCCTCGTGCTCCTGCCTCCCTTGGCCGGCTGCGATGCGGAGGAGGCCTCACCGCCCCCTACTACTCCCATGGCTAGCCAGGCCATCCCTCTACTCACCCACACTCCTTGTTATTCTGCGGCGATGGCAGCCTCACACCGTAGCGAACCAGTGAACCCTCGTACTCCTCTACGCGTGGGCATCCACTGCTGCGTCTTCCCCGGCTCCGCGTCGTCCCCTTCCCAGGCCTCGCCATCGTCCACCGCCCTGGTACTCTCGGTGCGGCATGGTCAACATGGTCAAGGAATGGCTTCCATCGGACGTGGACTGTACGTGGAGAGGCTGACAGTTGGGTCCACGGCCACAGCAAGGAAGTGCCTCCTTATTACGTGCAAAATAATTATTCCTCCACCTGACAGTGGGGACCCACCGGACGGGCCACCGTATTTTGCGAAAAAAATGTTTCCCCCCTGACTGCTGGGACCCACCAGCTACATCTTCGCACGCAAGGAAGTGCCTGACAGTCAGGACCCACCTGGTCGAAGTGTACATAGCGTTGTCATTCTGGTCGCGAACGTGTACGTACATATATACTGGTGGATGTAGAGGTGCGTACGTGTCGTAGTAGAGGCGCGCACGTAGCATGTACACGTACGTACAACGGCCAGGGTGCAAGAAAGAAAATACGGCCACGTATGTGTACATACGGGCGGGGTCTCGAACGCCTACTCACGCATACATATGGCCAGGGCTCGTGTACATGGCTAGGTCGGAACGGAGAAACAGCGTCGTCGTCGTGTTCATGGGGAGGCAACGGAATGTGTCATGTTCATGGGGAGGCAACGGAATGCGTCGTGTTCATCGGGGGGCAACGGAATGCATCGTGTTCATCGGAAGGCAACAGAACGCGTGGGAGCCAACCGGCTCGGTCGGAACGGAATGCGTGGTCGTGTTCATCGGGAGGGCTTGGACGGAACAGGCGATGGAAACGAGGCCTGGCGTACCGTAGAACGGAGGAAACGGACCTCCTACGGTCGAAACGGGGGTCCTGTTGATCGGGAGGGGTGTGGCGTACCGCAAAACGGAGGAAACGGACCTCCTACGGTCGAAACGGGGGTCTTGTTGATCGGGAGGGGTGTGGCGTACCCAAAACGGATGAAACGGACCTCCTACAGTCGAAATAGGGGTCCTGTTCATCGGGAGGGGTGTGGCGTACCGCAAAATGGGACTCCACGGGATACTGTTCATCTCCACCGTCGACCTCCTCCAGCCTCCACGGGCTACCTTCGACCTCCTCCAGCCTCCACGGGCTCCTGTTCATCCAGCCTCCACCGCGCGCTACTCCACCGGCTACTATTCAACCACCCCTCCATGGGCACCCCTCCACCGTCTACTGTTCATCCAGCCCTCCACACCACGGGGTCCTGTTCAACCACCCTCCACGAGCACCCCTCCACCGTCTACTGTTCATCCAGCCCTCCACCACACCACGGGGTCCTGTTCATCCAGAGGCAACGCCACCGCTCACTATTCATACAAACCCCCCTGCAACACTCACTATTCATCTCAGAGGCAGCATCGATCGGCTTCAGTTAGAAGCAGTAGCGAAGGAATTGCTTGATCGGGTTCAGTTAACAACCATCGATCGATCGCTCGGGTTCAGTAACGCGTAGCCTGCAGTGCAATCGCTCGGGTTCAGTTAGAGCCCAACGCCTCGCTCGGGTTCAGTTAGAGCCAACGCCTCGCACACACGCGCGTACGTGCACGAGAGAAACGCGCATCGCTCGGCCCCCAACCTCCCACCATAACCGGGAACTCCCCGAAATTTTCCTCCCCCTTGCTTCTACCACGGTTTTTCCGTCATGGATGGCCCAAAGAATGTCATGCAGCTTCGTCTCCGGCCCGCCCAGGATGAAAAGCCCATTTTCTATCATGATTTTTTGTCATAAAAGTAGGAGCCCACCACATCTATGATGATACCGGGTTTTGTCACAATTATCATCATAGAAGTGTCATATGTATGACAGAAAAAAAATTCGTTCAGCCCAAAATTTCACGGATGTGTCTTTTTTTTGTAGTGTGGCCTCCTGCCGCTATAAATGGGGAGGGGGCGGAGCCCCCGTCGCCCATCTCTTCCTCGCCTGCTTGCTTCTTCCTCCCTGCTCCACTACTGAAAACAATGGCGCCTATCAGAAGGTTCTCCGCTGAAGAGAAGAGAAAGGACTCCCGCGACGATCCGGGGCCGCTCCCTCCGAAGAAGAGGTCGGTCCACCGCCGCGATGAAGCGGCGATGCAAGTGGTGACGAGGCCCTGGTGCGAGCGGCCTCCTCTAGAGTATCTGCTACCCTTGTATGCCTGAGCCGAGGGCTCAGGAGGACGGAGCGACAAGCAGCGTCGCCCGCGCCGCGCCCGTGGTCGCCGCGCCACGGTGACACGTGATGTTGCCCCTGGAATCCACGCCTCAGATTCCTTGCGCGAGCTTGTGTTGTGGGTGCTGATGCCTCCAAGCTCTTGGATCTGCTTCCCGCAGTTCTTCTCTGACGTGATGCCGCTGAGGGGGCCTCTCGAGCTCTGGTTGCAGCACGCCAACTATGACGCTCCGGCAACCGGAGCAGAGATCGAAGCGGTCCCCAACGGCAAGATCTTCATGACCCACGGCTGGGGCGAGGTCGCGCGGGTCTGCCGTGCGAGGGGCGCCCTCGTGATCCACTTCGAGTACGATGGCGCCTCCACGCTCTTCTTCAAGGTCTTTGATGCAGAGGGCCGCCGCCTGGAGTGTTGCCCCGAGGAGGAGTGCCAAGCTGACGCGCACTCCGCTCGCGGCTACTCCAGCAGCGGCAGCCCCCGGGAGTCTAGTAGCTCTCCTGAGCTCTGCGAGACTCCGGAGACGAGCAAAGACAGCTACGTGCCCCCGAGCTCTCGCCGTGCTCGGAGTAGAGCCACGATGTCCGGCCATGTCAGGACCCCGATTCCAAGTCACATCGATCTAGCTGGTAACACCTCATATCACTTTGCGGCCTCACGCACGGTATTCCCACGGGTGTTGCCTTACCATGGCACGGGACCGTTTGCGCCTTTTGGCTCACGTATATGATAGTGTCGCTAGCATCCATATGACAGAGAACCCGGGCCGACATGGCTAGTCATGAACCCAAAGCGGCACTAACCTATGGGGACAGGCATACATGAATCACATCGAGCATGTCGGTCAGCAGCGTGTGAATCCGGGCTGTAGCACTGGGCTAACAGGACTCCGGGAACCCGGGCTGTAGCAGGCTAGACAGGACTCCGGATGTCACCGCGTGACATTTCCCCAAAGGGACAGACACAGGAACGAAGTGAAACACATGCCGGCCAGTCAAGTGTCATGAGCAGTAGTGCTGGGCTAATAGGACTCCGGTGAACCGGGCTGTAGCGGACTACTATGGCTCATGGAAGCACTAGACTACATTTCCCCATAAGAGAGGCTGCCAAGGATAAACAACTAGATTATCGGATCCCACACATACCAAGCATTTCAATCATACACACAATATGCTCGATATGTGTAAATACCACATGGCATCACAACATAACTCTACAACTCAAGTATTTATTCATTAGGCTCCGAGGAGCGAGATATTACAAACATGGGTCTCATGACCCAACAATCATAGCATACAATTCAAGCACATGCGGAAGCTTAACATGTCTGAGTACAGACATCTACAAATGGAAAAGGCTAAGAAGACTGACTATCTACCAGATCCTGCCGAGGGCACAAGATCGTAGCTGAGGTATCAGGCTAAACGTCGAAGTCCACGCGGAACTACTAGCGAGACTGAAATCTCTTTGCAAAACATAAATTAAGCAAACGTGAGTACAAAGGTACTCAGCAAGACTTACATCAGAACTAGCTACATATGCACCGGTATCAACAAGGGGGTGGTGGAGTTTAACTGCAGCAAGCCAGCTTTGACTTAGTGGCTAACCTGAACTACGACTGCAAGCAACTCTTTTGAGGTGGCGCACACGAGTCCACATATTCACCATTCAATACACCACTATGGATCCGCTCCCGTCTCCCTACAAGAAGGCCATCCATAGCACTCACACTTATCTTGCGAGTTTTAGAGTATCCACTTTCACTTGTCTATGAACTGTTATAGGCAACCCAGAAGTCCTTTACCGCGGACACGGCTATTCGAATAGATCATTTATAACCCTGCAGGGGTGTACTTCTTCACACACGCTCTCGCCACTTACCACCATGTACACGTCGTGTATCTCGAAAACCTTTAAGCGGAAGCCTGGCGAGGGAGTCGGCCACGACCTGACTAACCACACGAGTCTCTAGTCCAGGTTTATCGCCTATTCGGGTTCCATCCGCGAGGAGATCCGGCCGGAGTTTCGCTCACTGCCCCAAACAATGTGTGCAGGGTTCCCGAGACACCAAACGGGCGTCTGGTACACCGTGCCACGGTGTATCTACCGCATCATAGCCCACCCCTAGGGTCAGCGCTATGCACGGCCGCCAACACATATCCTACAAACACCAGAAACTAGTTGCAACTCTTGGACAAAGGACAAGGGCAGTTAATAAGTCGAGAGGGTCCATTGGTTTCGGGCCCAATGCGTGGTAGTAGCTGGTCATGGATCACAAACACAGAACTCAGTTCCTAAGAATGGTTTCAATGAGACAACCCACCATGTACTCCTACATGGCCTCTCACCGCTACCTTTACCAAATCGTGTTCACACACTTAGCTCACACACAGTAGGACATGTTCATCACTGTTCCAATTCATCCCCAATGAATCAGACCTGACACAACTCTAAGCAACAGCAGGCACGACAAACAAGCATGAATGAGTAGGCACATCAGGGCTCAAACAACTCCTACTCATGGTAGTGGGTTTCATCTATTTACTGTGGCAATGACAGGTCATGCAGAGGATAAGGGTTCAACTACCGCAGCAAGTAATAGTTGAATCGTTGTTGTCCTAATGCAGTAAAAGAGAGCAGGAGCGAGAGAGTGGGATTGTATCGGAATGAACAAGGGGGTTTTGCTTCCCTGCCACTTCTGAAGATAGTAATAGCTCTTCATCGGTGTCATTGAACTCATCGTCGGAACCAAATTTACTAAGAGGGGACAATACCGGCCAACAAGGAAGAAACACAATCAATGCAATGCAACAATATGCTGCATGCTCATGACATGGAAAAATGAGTGTGTTTTGGCTAATGCAACAGAAAGTCATTTTAATTGAAGTGGAATTCAAAACTATATCAAATTCCAACTCCAAACCTATTATGAAATTTGCCCTAATCATGTTTCATCCTAATCAGTGAGGCTAACTTGCTCAAACATGCATGAAAATGGTACATATGGATTCCTTGAATTTTCCTGATAATTTTTCATATATAATTTATTTCATTTGGAGTTACGGTTGATTTACTATGAATTTTAGAAGTTTATACTATTTTCTGGAATTTCCTGAGTAAGAATAAATCCAGAAAAACCTATTACTGCATCAGCATTGCGTCATGCTGACCTCAGCAGGTCAACAGACCGGGTCCAGGTCAAACCTGACCAGTGGGGTCCACTGGTCAGTGGGACAGAAACTAATCCCATGTTGACTACGACTTTGACCCGCTGCAGGGCCCGCTGTCAGCGTCTAATGGTGGTCCAGCTGGTGGGGTTAGTGCTAATGGCGAGGCCACGTCGGCTCTCGTCGGAGTTGGGCCGGCGGCGACCAAAACTGCGGCAGAAACTCGTCGAAGAAGCGCGCCCGGCGGCGGCTGGATGCGCGGAGACCATCGGGGCGTAGCCCATGCTCTCCCGCATCCAGAGAGGCAGGTGGGTGGCTGCGGGGGTGCCAGAGCTCGCCGGAACAGAGCTCACGGCGGCGGCCGGAGCTCGGCTCGAGCAGGCGCACGACTCCAGGGCACGGGGAAGCCGTATGAGGTGTACCATGGCCTCCTGGGTCCTCTTGGAGCTCGTCTACGAGCTCAGATGCGGCATACGCTAGGCAGAACAATGGCGGCGACATGGCCGTGCGACGGCGAGCTTCGCGCACGTTGGCTCTAGTGGTGGAGGACGTGCGAGGCATCGAGAATAGAGGCAGAACGAAGAGGGGCTCACCCCAGTTCCAGCAGAGGCGACGAGGAGGGTGGGGACGCGCCATGGCCGGCGAATCGTCGGAGACGGCGCCGGTGCCGAAGCTTGGAGACGATGCCGATGGCGGTGCTGTGAGGTCTCCCGGCTCACATGGCTCGGTGGAGAGGACGGCGACGATGTGGCGGAGGTCTTGGGCACGTTAGAGGGGCGAGGAGGAGGCGGTGGCCGCGGCAACGACGAGCGGCGGCGGCGGTTGCGCTCGGGCTTGAGAGGGAGAGGGAGCAGAGGAGGGGGAAGAGCGCAGGAGAGAGTGAGAGCGGTCCGGGGGGGTGCGTGGCATTCTCTAGGCGCTTCGGGGCGGCGAGGAGGCAGGCAGGCAAGGTGGAGGTGGCAGGCGCGCGTCGGCCACGCGCCCGGCGTCCTTCTGGCGCAGGGAGGAGGATGACTGGCACATGGGCCTGGTGGGCTGGCTTCTCTCATGGGCCAGGTAAGCAGGTAAGTTACAGGTACTCCCTCCTTCTCTGTTTCTATTTTAATTACTGTTTTCTATTTTATTTCCTCTCTGTTTTGATTTAGTTTTAGCCACTAAATCATTTTCATAAATTCTGTAGTTTATTATATGGCTTGCTAAAATATATACAAAGCCACTCACAAATTTCCAGAATTATTGGAGTTATATTTAATATATATTAAATATAATCCAAAGCAAATAGTTATTGGATTAATTCAAATGGCCAAAATAAATGTTTCTGAGCTCATAAAAATATTGGTTTGAATTTTTGCTCTTGCCAATAATTCTATGGAATAACAGGAACATTTTATTGGACTCATTTGAGAAGATTTTTTTAAGTTGGTTATTTGAACTGATTTCTGAGGGTTTCAACAAACCTCAGTTCAACTTTCAGAAATTAGACATGATGCATGGATGCTCTCTTATGCAACTATTGCAAACAATTCTAGGGCTGTGACAGGCCGTCACCGCCGCTGATCTGGATAGGGTTGGCGTCGGCCTCCCGTGGCCCACTGTTGATGATGGCGTCTGCCACGGGAGGGCGTAGACAGGATCCCTCTTAGTTCTAGCTTTTGTTCCCTGCGAAGAATTATGAAGTACCCCGTGGGGGTGTGTAAAGAGTCTATAATGTCTTTCATGCTCATCTTCCCCGTTATGAAAATTTGTGAACGCATGTCCTGTTAAGGCTCGATCTCCCCTTTCTTTCCTCGCGATAGCTTGTTGCTCTATGCTGACAGATCCTAGTCCCTAGGCAGGCTATAGTCGTTGCTGGTATGCCAGGTCGCGTGTCGTGGTCAAGGCCAGGAGGTGTGCGGCCCGAGGTCCAGTAAGAGCCCCTGAGGCGTGATGCTCAGGAGGTCCCCTTTAGCGCTCAAGCGGCCATGGTAAGGCAAGAAAGGGAGTTGACGTGGCCGCAACGGGGCTGCGTCGAGCGTGACCCTTAGGCCGCAAAAACTAGCCAATCTGAGAACGGGACTTATCTTGTCGATCTCGTGGTGATTCCTTGTGGTGCACTAGGCATGCGCACCAGCTTGTGCGGCATAGCTAGGTCGGTCCATATGAGATTCCCTCCTTCCATGCTCTCCTTAGTGCTCTACGTCCTTAGGTCCCAGCCCTCGAGCGAGCTCAGCCGCCGCTGGTATGCCAGGTCGCGATGCCGTGGTCAAGGCTAGGGGGTGAGGGCTGGAGAGCCAGTAAGAGCTCCTGAGTCGCGATGCTCAGGAGCCCCCCTTTTAACGCGCAAGCGGATTGCACGAGGAGAAAGGATACTCGCGGTGCCGCCTGCTATCCTCCTCATGGGATCCCTGTGAACAGGCACAAGAAGAAACACGGTTTATCGTTATGGTTGCCAGCCTGCCGCTGGTTGTTCCGCAAAGAGGTGAGGGCACTGAGGGCCTGGTGAGGTGACGTGCGCGGGGCGTGCTGCGAGCCAGAGCTCGACCGCTCTGGTTTGTCGACGTGGCAGGGACGGACCCATGCACCAGCGCCGGGCCAATGTGAGGAGGCCCCGTGGGAGGCGATGATTGAGCAAGCGATAACCATAGGCATGTTAAGCATGGAAGGCAAATCAACTTTGGTAAATGCAGAAAGATACGTGCCACCGGGTCAGGCCCGAGAGGCTTGGGGATGATGCAGCCCGGGGGCGCCCCCAACAGGGTAAACTGAAGGCATAAGCTAAAGGGATACATGCCACAGGGATGGACCCATGCGGCATGGGAATAATGCAGCCCGAGGGGCGCTCCCAGCTAAATGAACTTGGAAAATGTCACCTGGTTCTGTTGACGAAGAAGAGTTGGTGCAGCTGAAGGTGTGCAGCGAGGGAATGGCTCCTCACGAGCCGCCGAGGCCCTGAGCCTTGGGAGGCTCTGGGGGCTCAGGTGGCTCTTTGAGGACCGCCTACATATCCTCCAGGATGGCGCGGTGCCTAGCCTCCTGAGCCGCCAGGACACGCCGCATGTTTGCGTTGGTAGACGAACGACACGCTCGGCAAGCCGAAAGGCATGCGAACATAGCTGTGTGGTGGACCCTCACAGCGTCCCACGTGCGAAGGCGAGAAGGGCTCCTGAGATGCGGGCCTGTTGAGCCCTGGAACGTCGATGCAGATGCGCAGCCTGGCATCCTCGCTTGGATGGGGAGCTGCGCCTCGTGAGCGACGGTCGCCATGCATGGCCCTTGCGTCTTGCAGTTCCTGGGTGGCCTTGGTAATGAACTTCTGAGCGGTGGGCACTCCTTGCCCTGTGTTCTCCTGAGGGGAATGTGCCTTGAAGCACGCCTACAAGTGGTGCCCGAGCGCCTCCCTCGTGAGTTTGGCAAGGTCTGAGGCCCTCCAGGAGAGAGCCCCTGAGCCCTGCCTAAGGAGGGCGCCGGGCGCGCCTTCCTATGCCATGGAGGGAGGCGCCCCTGGAACGGACGCCGATCGTGATGAGGCTCCAGCCGCGACGCCATCCTCCTGAGGTCCTGCACGGCACAGCTGCTTCTTCTTCTTGGGGAGAGCCTCCGGAGGACCCTCGCTTCTGCTATCGGGGCCGTCGATTGCTGCAGCTTGGAAGGCGTGCTCAAGGGAGCACAGTGCGTCTCTTTCTTCACATGGGACCGTGATGATCCCGCCGCTTCCTGGCATCTCTTGAGGACGTTGTAGCCGTAGTGGGTGACTGCCATGAACTTGGCCAAGGTTGGATACCCAAGGATGGCGTTGTATGGCAGGCGGATGTGCGCAACGTCGAAGTCGATGAGCTCGGTGCGGTAGTTCTTGTGCTCCCCGAAGGTGACAAGCAGGCGGACATGCCCACTCGATGTGGTGGAGCCATCGGTCACTCCTGAGAATGGCTTGGTAGGCTGAAGTTGCTCATATGGCACTTGTAGGTTGTCGAACGTGTTGATGGACAGGACGTTGATCCCTACGCCACCGTTGATGAGGATCTTGGTGACCTGCACATTGCTAATGACTGGGGAGCGCAACATTGGGAGGATGCCAGCGGTGCCTGAGCACTTGAGCTGGTCTGCCGAGTTGAAGGTGAAGGCGCACTGGGACCACCTGAGTGGGCGTGTGGCATCAAGCTTGGGGAGGACTACATTCACTTCACGAGCAAACTGCTTGACGATACGCTGCGAGGCTGGGGCCTGGGCTCCGCCCAAGATGCAGGCGATTGCACGCGGCTTGACGGTGTCCTGGACTAGGGGGTACTCACCACGTCATCTCCCGATCTGTTAGATTGGGCCGAGGACCCCCATGGCCATATACTTATGGGCCAGTCTGTACAGCTGCCGCATACAAGGAAGATTCCACAAGACTTGGTGATCAAGACAAGGACTCCTCCCACACCAGCGTATTCGGCTAGAACATTTGTTATCCTAGGCCTTTGGTGCATTATATAAACCAGGGCCAGGCTGGTCGATAGATCATATACAACAATCATACCATAGGCTAGCTTATAGGGTTTAGCCTCTACGATCTCGTGGTAGATCAACCCTTGTACTACTCATATCATCAAGATCAATCAAGCAGGAAGTAGGGTATTACCTTCATCGTGAGGGCCCGAACCTGGGTAAACATTGTGTCTCTTGCCTCCTGTTACCATCCACCTTAGACGCACAGTTCGGGACCCCCTACCCGAGATCCTCCGGTTTTGACACCGACATTGGTGCTTTCATTGAGAGCTTCGTTGTGTGTTCGGCAAAAGGTCGATGGCTCGCCTGCAGATCAACTGCGACTTCGACATCTTCGTCACCATCTCGACTGGTCACCTTGGTTCGACCAAGGACTATGCCCTACCTCCGATCATCATGTTCGGATGAGGGCCTTCATCAACATCAGCTCCGATCTCTATCAAGATCATGGAGGAATCATCCAGGGAGCCCGAGGGCTCAATGTCAACATTGCCCTCGGGCAACCGTGCTGTTTTTCTGGACAGCGAACTTGTGTCTGCCGCCACCTCCTCCTCAGGTGTCGTTTTAACGATTGCTTCAGTGGAATTGTGCGGAATTGAGTCTACAACAACCTTGGAAAAATTCGTCGAGTTCCGATGGAGGAATCTCTGGCAATCCGCGATATACCGGAGCCCTGTCAAATCTGGACGAGAATCTGGATGAGTTTAGGGCGTGGTGTCCAGCTTCTAGCTCGGACGTCCTTTGGAAGATCCAACCGTTGATCGGCTGCAGAATTCCTATATCTACCACCCCTAAAAATTTCAGCTTGATCCGACCGTCCAAACTCCGAGAATCTTCCGATTAGTGCATCACTTTCCAGATCTGTTTTCTGCGCGAAAACGAATCCGACCCGAGTTCGTCTTTTTTATGAACGGGATTTCGGACATCTTTTTTGAAGGGAGCTTTGTATAGGGTATTGTGTTTTGTTCCCGAACACATTCCACTAACTTTAAATCTTTTGAACATGATCTTCAACATCATGCTGGTGTCAAACCAGTCCGGTAATATTGCTCCACGGCTGCCGACCTGTGCTAGACACGTTGTCACTTTGTTGAGTCGAGCTCAACTTCTTCGAGTCATCATCTCGGGAAGCCGAACAAGAGTTCGGCATCGCAAAGGATAAGTCATCACCAACATCTCCGCCCCACGGATTACACGGAGCGGGCACACCGGCATCACCACACGGTCACTTCATCAAGCCGGCATTGACCACGTCACGACCTGCATCGGCAGGGCCGCACTATTGCTCCTTCAAACCAGTGTCCATCACGCCGACCTATTTCAACTCATCGGCCGACATCGAGGCTTCGACATCTCGGCTGGACCGGGGGTTTCGCCATCTCTTCATCAACCTACACTCCAGAGACTTCAGCATCACTAGTCGACCAGCTCCGTCACGTTAGCTGGACCGAGGGCTTTGCCTCGGTGAGCCAACCTTTGCCAGCATCGCCGTGCCGTCGCTTTACCGCCCATCAAGCAATGGGTGTGCGGATCGAGTCCCAATTTTCGGATTGCTACAACAAATAAACCAGGTGCTATTAATGCTAGTATTTTGTGCTTGTTTGGGTTCATTTTTCCCAAGGAATTATTACTTTGGTTTGTCCATCATATGTACATAGGTCTATCAAATGGTGGCCACATTAACGACGGTCGCATGGTGGTTTGGTCAGTTTCCGTACATAGTTCGGCGAACGCCGCATCCGGAACTCGACCTGTGAATTCAGGCTTTGTCACGCCTTTACCGCATCACGCCGATGCCCTGCATCGACATTGACTTCGGCACCAGGCCATATTTCTTTTATTACTCACTTTGCATAAATTATTAATTATGCAACGATTTTTTTTATTATCATTACTATTATCTCCGATTTGCACTATTTTTTGTGCACAGGAAAATGATCCGGGTTGGGCAGTATCGTCAACTCGGCGTATTAACATACCACGTCACCTCGGCTGGACGGGGGGCTTCATCAACACTTCATTACCCCATGCCGGGGACTTTGGCATCACTCTGCCAGCCTGCATTGACCATGCTATGTCACCACTTCGGAGTGCCAAGCTCTTTGCTCCGCCACCTCGGGACCGGCTTGGGGGATGGAACCTTGTCCCGCATCAAGCTCGGACCGCGTCATCAATACCGAACACATTAACCAGCTAAGTTTCCTTCGTGCTCAAAGTTTTAAATTTTTAACTTGTGTTCGGTTTGACCAAGCATTATACTTTTTTGGAAAAAAGTTGCTTGTAAAAAATTTCCTTGTCCAAACTTTGTTTGTGACGCACAAATTCAAATACCCAGTTCACTTGGGGGCTTCCTTCATGAAGCCTTTCCTCTTGCATATGATTATACTTGTACTGCTTCGTTCCTTGTTCATGTATTACGCCACAATATGCACCATATTGACTTAAGCGATTTGCAAGCTGGGTTGCCTCGCTCCTGTGTTTACCCCTACGTTCCCGATTGTTCGGCTAGGGAGTAAAGGGAGCACCTCTGCGATTGTCACGATAGGGTCATCCGAGCCGGACCTCAGACTAGGTGAAGCCGAAAGCTAGCGCTCTTATTGTTTTCAATCATGGTCGGCACACAACGGAACTCATGAGTACAAAAAATCTATTTCATAAGTCTCATAGTAGCAATGAGCACCGAAGAAAGGTATCGGTGGGGGTACTATTTTCTTCGAAGATGCTTCTTACACTTCGCCAGTAATATAGCATAAGTTCCCTGAGCGCGCTTTGTCTGTTACAGCCTTATGGCATGATTGCCTGGTTATTGGAAACACCGTCAATATTCTCGACAGGTGGAGTACATAACACTTTTTGGTCCTTGACCGAAGAGGGAAAAGCCGACGGTCGGTTAAGACGCGTTTAAAGTTCGGGTGAACATATATATGATATAAGTACTTCGGTACATACAATCATTCTTTTACCCAAGTCACTTGGGGGCTCTTAAGTTTATTTGAGCCGTTTTATAATAAGTGTTTCTCTTCTTAGTCGTTGCAAAGTTTTTTTTATTATTATTATTACTATTTATCACTCCTTTTTTCGACCCGAGTGTGTGGTCACTAGCCGAGGAGCCTAATATCTCTCTTAAAACCGCTAGAGTTTAGTTTGCTAAACTGGCCTAATGAGAAGTACTCCGCCCTCGGGATAGGAGGTGGAAGCCATAGGCTGACCCGCTTGAAGTCTTGAGATAGGATGTGTCATGTTAAAGCACGGCAGAAGCACTTTTTTTTAAAGTCCAATTTTCGATTGGCACCGAACACTTGATCTAGTTCGGACATTAAACTTTTGAATAAGTTTTTTGGCTTTTTGAGACTATGGCACTTTTAAACTATTTGTGCGTTTCCAGCATCAATCTCGCAAGTGCAACGTCGGACACCTTTAGGGATTCGGTAAAAACATTCTCGGATATTGCTATATATGCATCGGTTTCGAATTGTGTCTTCGGTCAATAGTTGGGTTGCCCGGCTCCTGTGCTTGCCTCCTACGTTCCGCTTTGTTCGGCTAGGTGTGCAAAGGGAGAACCACTGCGATTGTGCTTCCAGCTCGCATGGTCATGCACCTCAGTGGAGAAAGCCGAAAACTGACTGTCACAATAGGCGTAAACTGGTCAGCGATCCGATGACTATGTTAAATGATGGGCCATTCATAACATTGGCCGAAGTGTTTACGGCTTGACCTCAGATGTCGCCGAATAGTAACCGGGGGCTCATAGCTAGCTTCCCCAGTTTAAAGCTCCTATGACTAAGTGAAAGTTATAAAGCCCGCATATCTGATTGCTTCGTTTCTGCTAACACAACCGCCTCCGGGCACCAAGACGTCGGCTAAGAGTTGTTTTGTTAGTGCGGAAACACCCTGCGTAGTATCTACCAAGGGGTAGAAGCTGATGATGGGCCACTTTCAACTGATAAACGGTCACAATGGAGTCAAAATAATTGTTGGGGAACGTAGTAATTTCAGAATTTTCCTACGCACACGCAAGATCATGGTGATGCATAGCAACGAGAGAGGAGAGTGTTGTCTACGTACCCTCGTAGACCGAAAGCGGAAGCGTTAGCACAACGCGGTTGATGTAGTCGTACATCTTCACGGCCCGACCGATCAACCACCGAAACTACGGCACCTCCGAGTTCTAGCACACGTTCAGCTCGATGACGATCCCCGGACTCCGATCCAGCAGAATGTCGGAGAAGAGTTCCGTCAGCATGACGGCGTGGTGACGATCTTGATGTTCTACTGTCGCAGGGCTTCGCCTAAGCACCGCTACAATATTATCAAGGATTATGGTGGAAGGGGGCATCGCACACGGCTAAGAGATCAATGATCAATTGTTGTGTCTTTGGGGTGCCCCCTGCACCCGTATATAAAGGAGCAAGGGAGGAGGAGGCCGGCCCTAGGAGGGGCGCGCCAAGTGTGGAGTCCTACTAGGACTCCTTAGTCCTAGTAGGATTCCACCTCCCATATGGAATAGGAAAAGAGGAAGTGAAAAGGAGAAGGAAGGAAGGGGGCGCCCCCTTCCCTAGTCCAATTCGGACCAGACCAAGGGGAGGGGTGCGGCCACCCTTGAGGCCCTTTTCCTTCTTTCCCGTATGGCCCAATAAGGCCAAATACGTATTCCCGTAACTCTCCGGTACTTCGAAAAATACCCGAATCACTCGGAACCTTTCCGATGTCCGAATATAGCCGTCCAATATATCGATCTTTACGTCTCGACCATTTCGAGACTCCTCGTCATGTCCCCGATCTCATCCGGGACTCCGAACTCCTTCGGTACATCAAAACTCATAAACTCATAATATAACTGTCATCGAAACCTTAAGCGTGCGGACCCTACGGGTTCGAGAACAATGTAGACATGACCGAGACACGTCTCTGGTCAATAACCAATAGCGGAACCTGGATGCTCATATTGGCTCCCACATATTCTACGAAGATCTTTATCGGTCAGATCGCATAACAACATATGTTGTTCCCTTTGTCATCGGTATGTTACTTGCCCGAGATTCGATCGTCGGTATCTCAATACCTAGTGCAATCTCGTTACCGGCAAGTCTCTTTACTCGTTCCGTAATACATCATCCTGCAACTAACTCATTAGTTGCAATGCTTGCAAGGCTTAAGTGATGTGCATTACCGAGAGGGCCTAGAGATACCTCTCCGACAATCGGAGTGACAAATCCTAATTTCGAAATACTCCAACCCAACAAGTACCTTCGGAGACACCTGTAGAGCACCTTTATAATCACCCAGTTACGTTGTGACGTTTGGTGGCACACAAAGTGTTCCTTCGATAAACGGGAGTTGCATAATCTCATAGTCATAGGAACATGTATAAGTCATGAAGAAAGCAATAGCAACAAACTAAACGATCAAGTGCTATGCTAACGGAATGGGTCAAGTCAATCACATCATTCTCCTAATGATGTGATCCCGTTAATCAAATGACAACTCATCTCTATGGTTAGGAAACATAACCATCTTTGATCAACGAGCTAGTCAAGTAGAGGCATACTAGTGACACTCTGTTTGTCTATGTATTCACACATGTATTATGTTTCCCGTTAATACAATTCTAGCATGAATAATAAACATTTATCATGATATAAGGAAATAAATAATAGCTTTATTATTGCCTCTAGGGCATATTTCCTTCAGTCTCCCACTTGCACTAGAGTCAATAATCTAGTTCACATCGCCATGTGATTTAACATCAATAGTTCACATCACCATGTGATTAACACCCATAGTTCACATCGACATGTGACCAACACCCAAAGGGTTTACTAGAGTCAATAATCTAGTTCACATCGCTATGTGATTAACACCCAAAGAGTACTTAGGTGTGATCATGTTTTGCTTGTGAGAGAAGTTTAGTCAACGGGTCTGCCACATTCAGATCTGTAAGTATTTTGCAAATTTCTATGTCAACAATCCTCTGCATGGAGCTATTCTAGCTAATTGCTCCCACTTTCAATATGTATCCAGATTGAGACTTAGAGTCATCTGGATCAGTGTCAAAACTTGCATCGACGTAACCCTATACGATGAACCTTTTGTCACCTCCATAATCGAGAAACATATCCTTATTCCACTAAGGATAATTTTGACCAATGTCCAGTGATCTACTCCTAGATCACTATTGTACTCCCTTGCCAAACTCAGGGCAGGGTATACAATAGGTCTGGTACACAGCATGGCATACTTTATAGAACCTATGGCTAAGGCATAGGGAATGACTTTCATTCTCTCTCTATCTTCTGTCGTGGTCGGGTTTTGAGTCTTACTCAACTTCACACCTTGTAACACAGGCAAGAACTTCTTCTTTGACTGTTCCATTTTGAACTACTTCAAAATCTTGTCAAGGTATGTACTCATTGAAAAACTTATCAAGCATCTTGATCTATCTCTATAGATCTTGATGCTCAATATGTAAGCAGCTTCATCGAGGTCTTTCTTTGAAAAACTCCTTTAAAATATTCCTTTATGCTTTGCGGAATAATTCTACATTATCTCCGATCAACAATATGTCTTTCACATATACTTATCAGAAATGCTGTAGTGCTCCCACTCACTTTCTTGTAAATACAGGCTTCACCACAAGTCTGTATAAAACTATATGCTTTGATCAACTTATCAAAGCGTATATTCCAACTCTGAGATGCTTGCACTAGTCCATAGATGGATCGCTGGAGCTTGCATATTTTATTAGTACCTTTAGGATTGACAAAACCTTCCGGTTGAATCATATACAACTCTTCTTTAATAAATCCATTAAGGAATGCAGTTTTGTTTATCCATTTGCCAGATTTCATAGAAAGCGGCAATTGCTAACATGATTCGGACAGACTTAAGCATAAATACGAGTGAGAAACTCTCATCGTAGTCAGCACCTTGAAATTGTCGAAAAACTTTTTGTGACAATTCTAGCTTTGTAGATAGTAACACTACTATCAGTGTCTGTCTTCCTCTTGAAGATCCATTTAATCTCAATGGCTCACCGATCATTGGGCAAGTCAATCAAAGTCCATACTTTGTTCTCATACATGGATCTCATCTCAGATTTCATGGCCTCAAGCCATTTCGCGGAATCTGGGCTCATCATCGCTTCCTCATAGTTCATAGGCTCGTCATGGTCAAGTAACATGACCATCCAGAACAGGATTACCGTACCACTCTGGTGCGGATCTCACTCTGGTTTACCTACGAGGTTCGGTAGTAACTTGATCTGAAGTTACATGATCATCATCATCAGCTTCCTCACTAATCGGTGTAGTAGTCACAGGAACAGATTTCTGTGATGAACTACTTTCCAATAAGGGAGCAGGTACAGTTACCTCATCAAGTTCTACTTTCCTCCCACTCACTTCTTTCGAGAGAAACTCCTTCTCTAGAAAGGATCCATTCTCAGCAATGAATAACTTGCCTTCGGATCTATGATAGAAGGTGTGCCCAACATTTTCTTTTGGGTATCCTATGAAGACGCACTTCTCCGATTTGGGTTTGAGCTTATCAGGTTGAAACTTTTTCACATAAGCATTGCAACCTCAAACTTTAAGAAACGACAGCTTAGGTTTCTTGCCAAACCATAGTTCATACGGTGTCATCTCAACGGATTTAGATGGTGCCCTATTTAATGTGAATGCAGCTGTCTCTAATGCATAACCCCAAAATGATAGTGGTAGATTGGTAAGAGACATCATAGATCGCACCATATCTAATAAAGTACGGTTATGACATTCGGACACACCATTACACTGTGGTGTTCTAGGTGGCGTGAGTAGTGAAACTATTTCACATTGTTTTTAACTGAAGGCCAAACTCGTAACTCAAATATTTTACTTCTGCGATCATATCATAGAAACTTTTATTTTCTTGTTACGATGACTCTCCACTTCACTCTGAAATTCTTTGATCTTCTCAAATGTTTTAGACTTGTGTTTCATTAAGTAGATATACCCATATCTGCTCAAATCATCTGTGAAGGTCAGAAAATAACGATACTTGCCGTGAGCCTTAACACTCATCGGACCGCATACATCAGTATGTATTATTTCCAATAAGTCAGTTGCTCGCTCCATTGTTCCGGAGAATGGAGTCTTAGTCATCTTGCCCATGAGGCATGGTTCGCAAGCATCAATTGATTCATAATCAAGTGATTCCAAAAGCCCATCAGCATGGATTTTCTTCATGTGCTTTACACCAATATGACCTAGACGGCAGTGCCACAAATAAGTTGCACTATCATTATTAACTTTGCATCTTTTGGCTTCAATATTATAAAAATGTGTATCACCACGATTGAGATTCAACAAACCATTTTCATTGGGTGTATGACCATAGAAGGTTTTATTCATGTAAACAGAACAACAATTTATTCTCTTACTTAAATGAATAACAGTATTGCAATAAACATGATCAAATCATATTCATGCTCAACGCAAGCACCAAATAACACTTATTTAGGTTCAACACTAATCCCGAAAGTATAGGGAGTGTGTGATGATGATCATATCAATCTTGGAACCACTTCCAACACACATCGTCACTTCACCCTTAACTAGTCTTTCATTCTGCAACTCCCGTTTCGAGTTACTACTCATAGCAACTGAACCAGTATCAAATACCGAGGGGTTGCTATGAACACTAGTAAAATACACATCAATAATCTGTATATCAAATATACCTTTGTTCACTTTGCCATCCTTCTTATCCGCTAAATACTTGGGGCAGTTCTACTTCCAGTGACCAGTCCCTTTGCAGTAGAAGCACTTAGTCTCAGGCTTAGGACCAGACTTGGGCTTCTTCACTTGAGCAGCAACTTGCTTGTCGTTCTTCTTGAAGTTCCCTTTCTTTCCCTTTGCCCTTTTCTTGAAACTAGTGGTCTTGTTAATCATCAACACTTGATGCTCTTTCTTGATTTCTACCTTCATTGATTTCATCATCATGAAAAGCTCGGGAATCGTTTTCATCATCCCTTGCATACTATAGTTCATCACGAAGTTCTACTAACTTGGTGATGGTGACTAGAGAATTCTGTCAATCACTATCTTATCTGGAAGATTAACTCCCACTTGATTCAAGCGATTGTAGTACCCAGACAATCTGAGCACATGCTCACTGCTTGAGCTATTCTCCTCCATCTTTTAGCTATAGAACTTGTTGGAGACTTCATATCTCTCAACTCGGGTATTTGCTTGAAATATTAAATTCAACTCATGGAACATCTCATATGGTCCATGACGTTCAAAAACTCTTTTAAGTCCCGATTCTAAGCCGTTTAAGCATGGTGCACTAAACTAACAAGTAGTCATCATATTGAGCTAGCCAAACGTTCATAATGTCTGCATCTGCTCCTGCAATAGGTCTGTCACCTAGTGGTGCATTAAGGACATAATTCTTCTGTGCAGCAATGAGGATAATCCTCAGATCACAGATCCAATCCGCATCATTGCTACTAACATCTTTCAACTTAATTTTCTCTAGGAACATATCAAAAATAAAACAGGGGAGCAAAATGCGAGCTATTGATCTACAACATAGATATGCTAATACTATCAGGACTAAGTTCATGATAAATTAAAGTTCAATTAATCATATTACTTAAGAACTCCCACTTAGACAGACATCCCTCTAATCTTCTAAGTGATCATGTGATCCATATCAACTAAACCATGTCCGATCATCACATGAGATGGAGTAGTTTCAATGGTGAACATCACTATGTTGATCATATCTACTATATGATTCACGCTCGACCTTTCGGTCTCCGTGTTCCGAGGCCATATCTGTTATATGCTAGGCTCGTCAAGTTTAACCTGGGTTCTGCGTGTGCAACTGTTTTGCACCTGTTGTATTTGAATGTAGATCCTATCACACCCGATCATCACATGGTGTCTCAGCACGAAGAACTTTCGCAACGGTGCATACTCAGGGAGAACACTTGTACCTTGATAATTAGTGAGAGATTATCTTATAAAGGTACCGTCGAACTAAGCAAAATAAGATGTATAAAAGATAAACATCACATGCAATCAAAATATGTGACATGATATGGCCATCATCATCTTGTGCCTTTGATCTCCATCTCCAAAGCATCGTCATGATCTCCATCATCACCGGCATGACACCATGATCTCCATCATCTTGATCTATATCAATGTGTCGTCACATGGCTGTCTCGCCAACAATTGCTCTTGCAACTATTGCTATCGCATAGCGATAAAGTAAAGCAATTATTTGGCGCTTGCATCTTATGCAACAGAGAGATAACCATAAGGCTTTTGCCAGTTGCTGATAACTTCAACAAAACATGATTATCTCATACAACAACTTATATCTCATCACATCTTGACCATATCACATCACAACATGCCCTGCAAAAACAAGTTAGACGTCCTCTACTTTGTTGTTGCAAGTTTTACGTGGCTGCTACTGGGCTTAGCAAGAACCGTTCTTACCTACGCATCAAAACCACAATGATAGTTTGTCAAGTTGGTGTTGTTTTAACCTTCGCAAGGACCGGGCATAGCCACACTCGGTTCAACTAAAGTTGGAGAAACGGACACCCGCCAGCCACCTGTGTGCAAAGCACGTCGGTAGAACCAGTCTCGCGTAAGCATACGCGTAATGTCGGTCTGGGCCGCTTCATCCAACAATATCGCCGAACCAAAGTATGACATGCTGGTAAGCAGTATGACTTATATCGCCCACAACTCACTTGTGTTCTACTCGTGCATATGACATCTACGCATAAAACCAGGCTCGGATGCCACTGTTGGGGAACGTAGTAATTTCAAAATTTTCCTATGCACACGCAAGATCATGGTGATGCATAGCAACGAGAGAGGAGAGTGTTGTCTACGTACCCTCGTAGAATGAAAGCGGAAGCGTTAGCACAATGCGGTTGATGTAGTCGTGCGTCTTCATGGCCCGACCGATCAAGCACCGAAACTACGGCACCTCCGAGTTCTAGCACACATTCAGCTCGATGACGATCCCCGGACTCCGATCCAACAGAATGTCGGGGAAGAGTTTCGTCAGCATGACGACGTGGTGACGATCTTGATGTTCTACTGTCGCAGGGGTTCGCCTAAGCACCGCTACAATACTATGAGGATTATGGTGGAAGGGGGCACCGCACACGGCTAAGAGATCAATGATCAATTGTTGTGTCTTTGGGGTGCCCCTGCACCCGTATATAAAGGAGCAAGGGAGGAAGAGCCTGGCCCTAGGAGGGGGTGCGCCAAGTGTGGAGTCCTACTAGGACTCCTTAGTCCTAGTAGGATTCCACCTCCCATATGGAATAGGAAAAGAGGAAGGGAAAGGAGAAGGAAGGAAGGGGGCGCGCCCCTTCCCTAGTCCAATTCGGACCAGACGAAGGGGAGGGGTGCAGCCACCCTTGAGGCCCTTTTCCTTCTTTCCCGTATGGCCCAATAAGGCCCAATACGTATTCCCGTAACTCTCTGGTACTCCGAAAAATACCCGAATCACTCGGAACCTTTCCGATGTTCGAATATAGTCGTCCAATATATCGATCTTTACGTCTCAACCATTTCGAGACTCCTCGTCATGTCCCCGATCTCATCCGGGACTCCGAACTCCTTCGGTACATCAAAACTCATAAACTCATAATATAACTGTCATCGAAACCTTAAGCGTGCGGACCCTACGGGTTCGAGAACAATGTAGACATGACCGAGACATGTCTCCGGTCAATAATCAATAGCGGAACCTGGATGCTCATATTGGCTCCCACATATTCTACGAAGATCTTTATTGGTCAGACCGCATAACAACATACGTTGTTCCCTTTGTCATCGGTATGTTACTTGCCCGAGATTCGGTCGTCGGTATATCAATACCTAGTTCAATCTCGTTACCGACAAGTCTCTTTACTCATTCCGTAATACATCATCCTGCAACTAACTCATTAGTTGCAATGCTTGCAAGGCTTAAGTGATGTGCATTACCGAGAGGGCCCAGAGATACCTCTCCGACAACCAGAGTGACAAATCCTAATCTCGAAATACGCCAACCCAACAAGTACCTTCGGAGACACATGTAGAGCACCTTTATAATCACCCAGTTACGTTGTGACGTTTGGTGGCACACAAAGTGTTCCTCCGGTAAACGGGAGTTGCATAATCTCATAGTCATAGGAACATGTATAAGTCATGAAGAAAGCAATAGCAACAAACTAAACGATCAAGTGCTATGCTAACGGAATGGGTCAAGTCAATCACATCATTCTCCTAATGTTGTGGTCCTGTTAATCAAATGACAACTCATGTCTATGGTTAGGAAACATAACCATCTTTGATCAACGAGCTAGTCAAGTAGAGGCATACTAGTGACACTCTGTTTGTCTATGTATTCACACATGTATTATGTTTCTGGTTAATACAATTCTAGCATGAATAATAAACATTTATCATGATATAAGGAAATAAATAATTGCTTTATTATTGCCTCTAGGGCATATTTCCTTCAATAATGATGTAAAGTACTTGGATACATAGAATCATTACACATAATCTGTGATTTTACTCTGGATATCGATCCTTAATTCGGCCACCCGTGCCCACATTAAGGCTCGGGGGCTACTAGGCTTTGTGCTCATTATTTATAAATATTAAAGGGGCACATCGATCCCCTGATTTGGTGTTGCCACCCGACTAGTGTCTCGGGGGCTACTGCATTGCTTATTCAATGCAGAGAATTCAAAGTGCTCAGTGTTCGGCTTGACCTAACTATGCGCATACGCGTCTTCAGACAATAATAGGTACCATATGGACCTATCCGGCATCAAGCTAGTATATTGCGGCGACTTCTCATGACCCTCTCTCAGGGGCCTGTCCGCCGATCACTATTATCTCTAATATATTACACTGCGTTTTTATTCCTATGTATGCTGCCGAGCTAGGAGTTGATCCTCAGGCCGATTTCGCGCATCGGCTTGAGTCTCAGGGGCTACTGGGAACAGCGGTTTCATGTTTTCCTTCAGGTGCATCTCGGGTTTTAGACTGATACACACCTTGAGTGCTATTGGATATACATATACTGCCTATATACCTCGGCAGAGAATAAACTGCACTAGTTAAAAATATTCACAAAAAATCAGCCCGTGGTCGGGGTGGTGCACCACCTCGGAAGCAGTCCGGCATAAAGCTCGGGCGCTAGCGGCTAGCTCCATAGAGGGCATTTCCGGCATTAATCTCGGTAAACTCCTTCAACTTTTTTTGGACCAAGATGATCTTTGACATCTTGAATATAGTCCGGCGTTGGAGCTTGGACACAGTCCAGCGTTGGAGCTCAGATACAGTCAGGCGTTGGAGCTCGGATACATTTCGGTGTTGGAGCTCGGAAGCAGTCCGACATTGGTGCTCGGCTGCAAAAGATACCTCGAATGCAGTCCAGCGTTGGGGTTTGGACGCAAGACGACACTGCCGCCCGGGAACAACTTCAAACCCGAGGTGTGGCATAAAAATAACAAGGCATTGATAAAGGCCGGAAACTTAAAGGGGTTCCTCGGATACCCGATGTGTAAACTCGTCGGATGCACTTCGGCGATCCTCAAGATCGAAGATGAGAAGATTTGTTGAACCAGTTTTCAAGACCGATGACCGAAGATGAAGAACAGTTCGGAAGAATCGAGGAGCGTTCCTAACTTGAAGATCGGTTCATGGGGCTACTGACGGTGTCCTGGACTAGGGGGTACTCACCACGTAATCTCCCGATCTGTTAGATTGGGCCGAGGACCCCCATGGCCATATACTCATGGGCCAGTCCGGACAGCTGCCGCATACAAGGAAGATTCCACAAGACTTGGTGATCAAGACAAGGACTCCTCCCACACCGGTGTATTCGGCTAGGACTCTTGTTATCCTAGGCCTCTAGTGCATTATATAAACTAGGGCCAGGCTAGTCGATAGATCATATACAACAATCATACCATAGGCTAGCTTCTAGGGTTTAGCCTCTACAATCTCGTGGTAGATCAACTCTTGTACTACTCATATCATCAAGATCAATCAAGCAGGAAGTAGGGTATTACCTCCATCGTGAGGGCCCGAACCTGGGTAAACATTGTGTCCCTTGCCTCCTGTTACCATCCACCTTAGACGCACAGTTCGGGACCCCCTACCCGAGATCCACCGGTTTTGACACCGACACGGCTCCTGGAAGCCGCCAGCCCCCTCGTCTTGGTGGTGGTCGTTGTTCCTTCTTGGTGGTGGCAGCAGGGGAAGACCAGCGTTGCCCTGGGGACGGTCCTCACGATCCTCGCGAGGCCTGTCGCACCACTCCTGGCGCGGGCCACGGTCGTCCCAGCGTCCACAACCACGTCCTCCTCCATGGCCGTAGCCCCGGTCACTACGCTCGGGCCATCGACCGAAATGTCCTTCGCGAATGGCTCTAAGCTCTTGACAGTCACTGGTGTTGTGGGTGTTCAGGTTGTGGAAGGCGTAGAACGGTCGGCTGTTCTTGGATGACTCAGGCTGATCTCTGCCCCTCTTGGTGTCGGGCTCCGCTGCAAGCACAACTGCCTCCTTGCGCTTCACGTCCTTGGCCTTGGCCTTCTTCTCTTCTGCACCCGCAGCTGGCAGCTCGAGAAGGGAAAGGCGTCCCTCCTTAGCCCTTCGCACTTGGTCGCCAGGTTGAACAGCTCCTGAGATGTGCACAACTCCTCGTGGATTGCGAGCTCTTCCTTCATCTTGACGTCACGGACGCCGTCGGAGAACGCGAAGATGATGGCCTCGTCCGTGACCTTGGGGATCTTGAGGCGAGTGTTGTTGAAGCGCTGGATGTACTTCTAGAGGGTCTCCCCTGGTTGTTGCTTGATGCGGCGCAGGTCTCCCGCGGTCGGCGGGTGGTCGCGGGTGCCCTAGTAGTTGGCGACGAAGCGGTCGCGCATCTCATCCCAGGAGGAGATCGAGCCGTGCTACAGGTTCAGGAGCCAGGAGCGGGCACCATCCTTGAAGCCATGGGAAACTAGTTCGCCATGACTTTCTCGTCGCCGTTGGCTACTTCGATGCTCAGCTCGTAAAGCTATAGGAACTCCGCGGGATCGGCGGTGCATCGTAGCGGGGAGGCAGATCTGGCTTGAACTTGCCCGGCCAGGCGACACTACGCAGCTCGGGGGTGAAGGCGCGGCAGACGGTCGTGGTTGCCAGGGCCCGCCTTGGAGGCGGAGCTTGGTCTTGACGAGGTCCACGCGCTGCCACCGCAGGCGGAGCACGGTCTTGACGAGGCGGTGTGGGGAGTGCAGGTGCAACTTCTCACGGCCGAGGGATTTCTTGGCAGCTTCTCGCTTCGCGCGCGAGCACCGGGCATGGTGGATCATGCCGTGGGGCCGCGCGCCTTGGTGCCAACGCACCGTCTTGGGGCAGAGGTGGTGGAGGCGCGCCATGAGCCACGTTGCCTGTGGCTGGCGGAGGTTGAGGCAGAGAGAGGGACGGCGCCGGGGAGCCCCCTGCAGTGCGGACGAGCTCGGCGACGCGTTTGAGCCACTCCTCGTAGAGGTCGTCGACTGGGCGGTAGCGCAGGAGCTCGTTTGCGGCGAGGAGCGCGGCCCGCGCCTCCATGGGAGCGCGGTGTGCGTGGGACGAGGAACTGGCCGGGGTCAGCGATGGAGTGGTGGTGCGGCCGTCCTGCCGCACCGACGGATGCAGCGAGGACGCCTGCTGCCCGTTCCCCACCGGGCCGATGGCGGTGTTGGCGACGGGAGACGGAGAACGACGAGGTGGCCTGCCAACAGGAGCCGTTTGAGCAACGCGGGCAGTGAGGGCAGCCCGGCGCTCAGCTTGAGCACGGCGAACGTCCGCCATGGAAACGACGGAGCGACGGATCGACGGGTCGATGAGAGGGAAGCTACGGCGCACCCCTACCTGGCGCGCCAAATGTCGGATGTGGGGTTCCGGCAACACCCTGAAGGTTCGAACTCTGGGGTGCGCGTGAAGTTCTTTCCCACCTACCGATCCACGCCCTAGCTCACTAAGATCTTGCGGACGAACTCGACGAACTCACAACACAGAAAGACACGAGATTTATACTGGTCCGGGCCACCGTTGTGGTGTAACACCCTACTCTAGTGTGGTGGTGGTGGATTGCCTCTTGGGCTGATGATGAACAATACAGGGGGAAGAATAACCTCCTGAGGTTGAGGTGTTCTTGTGCTCTGTGGCTTTGTGTGTGAGAACTCGATGAACTACTCGATGCCCCTCGGTTCGATCAGCTCAGGCTTCGTTGCCCTTACTGTGGCGACTAGTTCTACTTATATAGGCCCTGGTCCTCTCCCCAAATATTGAGCGGGAAGGGAGCCAACAATGGCGGGCGAATTTGAAGGGGGACAGCTAGTACAAGCTATACTGACAAAAGTGGTATTCGCCTGCAAAGGCTCTGGTGGTGACATCGTCTTAGGCTCCACGATGACCTCCGTCTGGCCGTCCTTCTGGTCTTGGTCTCGTTGCACTGATATGGAAACCTTTGTCTGATGCCTCGGTACTCCTTGCCTGCGCTTGCCTCCTTAGCAAAAAAGAGGAAATGTAAGTGCATCTAGTGCCACCCCTAGTTGGTTTTGGAGTATTGACGACAAACCTAGTTGAGGGACTAATGTGTTTGTGAGAATTGCAGGATAACACAGGTAGAAGTCCCTCATTGATTCGGTTTTCCTACCAGAGATGACCCCTAAAAATGTATGAAGACATTGAAGTCAAAGGTGGTATATGAAGATATTCACATTGAAGACTATGACAAGAGAAGACACCGCATGAAACCTATGGAGCTCGAAGACTTAGATCTTTCGTAGTTCTTTTCTTCTGTGTTGAGTCATAGGAACCACCGTACTGTTAAGTGGGGTCCACGAGAACCAGTCAGAATGACTGAAGTGATGCTTAAACAAAACCTATGTCTTCGAGTGAAGACTTTGAGAGCGAATCTTGTCCAGAGTCGGACAAGTCAGCTTTGCTTGTAGCCCAAGTAAAGTTGCCGTGTGAGTTTGAAATCTGACCGTTGGAACATGTGTCAGTTCCTTAGTGACCCAGGGTCATTTCGGACAAATCAGGTCGGGTTGCCAAGTGGCTATAAATAGCCCACCCCCTACAACCATAAACGGTTGGCTGCTCAGATTCAGAGTACGGCTTTTGTCGTTTGAGAGCAACCCACCTTGAAGCCTTTGAGAGAGAATTCCTTGCGAGGATAAAGCCCTAACCACCCAAAGCCAAAGAGAATTAGGCATCACTTAAGTCTTCTTGTCTGTTTGATCTGAAGACTTATTACACTTGAGGACTATGCATCCTCCAACCGGTTAGGCGTCGCGTTCTGAGCATCCAAGAGACATTATGGATTGCCGGTGAACGAAGTCTTTGAAGGTTTGGTAGTCTACCTTGAAGACTTACCAGAGTGATTGGGCGAGGTCTGTGTGACCTTAGCTCAAGGGGAATACGGTGAGGACTGGGTGTCCTGAGCTGCGTGTTCAGGACTGGGTGTCCAGGACTGTGTGTCCTTTGGTTTAAATACCTAGCCGCCCTAACCAGACGTACAGTTGTCACAGCAACTAGAACTGGTCCAACAAATCATTGTCTTCAACGAGTCACTGGCTTCATCCTTCCTTTCTCCTTACTTACTATTACTCCTTGTGAAGTCATTGTATGTCTGCACTATCTTTTGTCTTCACTGAGTGACTGTGTGATCTGCTTGGCTTCTTAATATCTTCCTGCCTGATCCTTACTACCTAGGTGCTATTAGTCATTGTGCTTTCACTTCATTGAATACATGACTATGGTTTACCTAGTGTAGTCTACCTTCCGCTGCATGGTAATAGGTTTATTTCTATCGTTTGTCTTCGAAACTTCCATGTTTTGAAGACTTTCATAAAAATCGCCTATTCACCCCCCCTCTAGTCGATATAACGCACTTTCAATTGGTATCAGAGCGAGGTGCTCCCTTGTTCTGTGTGATTCGGTTTAACCACCTGGAGTTTTAGCTATGTCAACTGCAGGGATAATTAAAGTCTCCGTTGTGTGCCCCGTCTTCGATGGAACTGAATATCCCTACTGGAAGAATAAGATGCGCATGCATCTTGAAGCCATTGACGTCGACCTATGGTATGTCGTCAAGAACGGCGTTCCCAAGGCTGGAGAAGGTGTCACTGCTGCTGATGTCAAGAAGTTCATTCAACTGGACTCTACTGCCAAGAATATCATCTGTGGTCATCTGACCAAAGGACAGTATGGCCGTGTGAGTGCTTTGGAAACATCTAAGCTGGTCTGGTACTAGCTCTCCAAGGTCAATGAAGGCGTCTCAACCCAGAGAGATCAGAGAATCAGTGTCCTTCGCAACCTCTTCAACCACTTCAAGCGAAATGACAATGAGAATGTCCAGCTCACATTTGACCGACTCACTGACATCACAAATGAGCTTCAAGCCCTCGGCGCTACTGAGATCACCAAACATGAAGTCGTCAAGACACTACTGAGATCACTTGACAGTTCGTTTGACACCCTAGCCCTAATGATTCAAGAACGTTCTGATTTCAAGACACTCGATCCGTCTGACATACTTGAGAGGCTCAACACACATGAGTTTCAGCTGTCTGAGAAAAGAGATATCTACGGTCCAAACTATGGGCGAACTCGTGCCTTGAAGGCAAAAGTTGTCTCCTCATCTGAAGAAGAATCTGACAGCAGTTCAGATGATCCTGAAGACATTGGAAGGGAACTTGCTATGCTTGTGAAGAAGTTCCAAAAATTCACCAAGAAGAAAGGTTTCAGAAAGTCCTCCCGATCAAGCTCAAGGAATGATGAAGTTTCTGCTCATGACTACAAGAAGAAAACATGTCACAAGTGCAAGAAACCTGGCCACTTCATCTCCGAGTGTCCACAGTGGGACAATGAGAACAAAAAGAAGAAGAAGAGCAAGGAATATGACTCTGACGACAAGAAGAAGAAGAAATACTCAAAGTCTTCTTCCAAGTCTTCCTCAAAGTCTTCATCACACAAGAAGAGTTCATCTGGCAAGGCACGTGCGTTTGTTGGCAAGGAAATGGATTCAGAGGAGGAATCCGCTTCTGAGGAGGCGGAAGTGGAGTCTGAGGAGGAGTCCGATTCAGGCATCGCAAGTCTGGCTACAGCATACGTTGCCAAGTCCATCTTCAACACTGAAGGCAATGACCTCATCACCAACACCGATGCAAATGAGAAGGACTGCTCTGCTCCTACCTACTGCTTCATGGCACGCGGTGCCAAGGTAAACACACGCACTACTCACTATCAAACATCTAGTGACGATGACTCTGATTGTGGTTCAAAACCCAGCTACAAAACACTTGCTAAAATTGCAACTGAACAACAGAAAGCTAGGGAACATATTCAAAAACTGTTAGACAGAAGCAATGATCTGTTAGGTGCTGAAATGACTCGATCTGAATCCTTAATTGAAGACATAAAAAATCTTCATGTTAAGTATGAGGAACTTGAAAGTCGTCATGAAACTCTCTCAACAACTCATGAAAAGCTTTCCTATGATTATCTTCAAAGGAAGCAAGATCTTGAGAAATTGAGAGCGGCTCATGAAGATCTTCAAAAGGAAAACGAGTCACTTCGCGCCGAACAGATCAGCTCCGCTCAGGAAGGATTTGAACCACCATGTCTTAAATGCATTGAGCGTGATAATGCTACTACTCTTGCTGAATGTTCTACTGCTGCTACTGTTGCAATATCTTCAACTGTTGATGTGGGAACTAACCCCTCTGCTGAGGATTCCACTGCTATTGTTGATGAGAATGCTAGGTTGAAGACATTGCTTGAAATAGGGATGTACAAAAGTCTTAAAGGGCATCAGACACTATGTGATGCCCTCAAAAAGCAGATCTTGAACCGAAACCCGAGGAAAGAGGGTGTTGGGTTCGTAAGGAAAATGAATGCTGATGGCTCTTACTGGAAACCTGAGCAGTACCCCAAAACCACATGGGTTGCTGCAAAGGAATTTTCAGCAGATCCATCCACTCTATCTGGGTTCACTTGTGCTAACCCCATTGTTATTGATGAATCCTTTGATGCAAACTATAAACTATTTAAGAATTAGAATGGTGAAGTGTTTGCCAGGTACATCGGTACTAACTGCAGGAATGGACCGCCTATGAAGAAGATCTGGGTTCCGAAAAGGTGTCTGGAGAATCTTCCTGTGAATGTCATCATGACACCTCACGTGAAGAAGACAAACCTTAGACCAAAGGCTTCATACGGTCCAAAGGCTTCATACAGACAGAGGACTCACCTGAGTCGCACTAATGCAAATGTTTTGCAGGGAAACCATACTCAGGCATATGAATATGAGAGCGGTTCATCAAACCGCCATGTTCATAAGACCAAGAACTATTCTGCTTATTCTTATGAGTACTATTGCCCGCATGCAAGACTGTTTGCTAGGGCTCCAAAGCCAAAGTTCTCAGATGCTGCACTTAGACTTATTGCTTCTAAGCCACCCTTGAAGATGTGGGTGGCTAAGAAAGCTTAACTCTCTTTTGCAGGGAAAGGTCTCCAGCAGAAAACCAAAATCGTCTGACGCTATTGCTGGGGACCTTAAACATCTTGTAGGGCGCAAGATCAAATGCCCGAATGGTCTTACTATGTACTTCGTTCCTGAATCGCTTGCTACTCTCCCTATTAGTCCTAATCTGGATCTAAGCTTTCATAACCCACTGGTTCGTCAAATGTTTTTGCTTCACAATGCTCTTCGTGAAGCCTATCCCCCTAACTGCACTGTAGGGTACGACACCAGCGTCTTCAGAATGGATTATTGATAGTGGGTGTACAAATCACATGACTGGCAAAAGAAGCCTTCTTATGGACTCAACCTTACGTCCATCCGACAAGAGCCACATCACATTTGCTGACACTGGTAAAAGTAAGGTATTGGGTCTAGGTAGAGTTGCAATCTCAAAGGATCAACACATGGATAAAGTCATGCTTGTTGAATCCCTTGGCTTCAACTTAATGTCTGTCTCAATGCTTTGCGATTTAAACATGATCGTAATATTTGGAAAATATCGTTGCCTTGTTCTAATGGAATCTGACAAGTCTCTAGTATTTGAAGGGTATCGAAAAGATGATTTGTACGTGGTAGATTTCTCAGTAGGACCACAGTTTGCCGTATGTCTTCTAGCAAAAGCTTCAGAATGCTGGCTCTAGCATCGGAGGCTTGGGCATGCTGGCATGAGGAACCTCCACACCCTGGCAAAGAAGAAGCATGTCATAGGCATCGAGGGTGTCAAGTTCAAGAAAGATCACTTATGCGGTGCCTGTGAGGCAGGAAAGATGACGAGGGCCAAACATCCCTCGAAGACAACCATGACCACTACTCGACCCTTCGAACTGCTTCACATGGATCTTTTCGGTCCCACTCATTACTCAACTCTTACTACTACTGCTTGTCTCTATGGCTTTGTCATTGTTGATGATTATTCTAGATATACTTGGGTGCACATAATCCTTTACAAGACTGAAGTGCAGGATGTCTTCAAATGCTTCGCCAATCGAGCAATGAACAACTATGGCACCAAGATAAAGCATATCAGAAGTGACAATGGCACTGAATTAAAGAACACTGGACTTGATACATATCTTGATACCTTTGGCATCACACATGAATTCTCAGCCCCGTACACACCACAGCAGAATGGCGTCGTCGAACGCAAGAACAGAACACTCATTGAGATGGCCAGAATGATGCTAGATGAATACAAGACTCCAAGAAAATTCTGGCCTGAAGCCATTGATACTGCATGCCATACAATCAATCGTGTTTATCTTCACAAGCTTCTGAACAAGACATCTTATGAGCTCCTTACTGGCAAGAAGCCAAATGTCAGTTACTTCAGAGTATTTGGCGCCAGGTGCTGGATCAAGGACCCACATCACACCTCAAAGTTTGCACCAAAAGCACATGAGGGTTTCATGCTTGGATATGGAAAGGATTCGCACTCCTATAGAGTCTTCAATCTCTTTCATTACAAAGTGGTTGAAACAATGGATGTGCGGTTCGATGAGACCAACGGTTCACAAAGAGAGCAACTGCCAAATGTGCTAGATGAAGTTCCATCCAGTGAATCAATCAAGCTAATGGGAACTGGAGAAATTATACCTTCTGAAGCTCAGCCTAAAGAAGAACTTATCATCTCAGCACCTGATCAACACGAAGACAACGCTCTGCCTGAAGACATTCCTTCTAACAACGACAATGATCAGCAAGAGCAAAATCTTCGCCCTGTACATCCTCGAGTTGCCAATGAAGTGCAGATTGAAAGAATAATTGATAGCATCAATGCACCCGGTCCACTCACTCGTTCAAGGGCAACTCAGCTAGCAAATTTCTGTGGGCACTTCGCATTCGTCTCAATAACAGAACCCAAGAAAGTTGAAGAAGCCTTCATGGAACCTGAATGGATTCAAGCTATGCAAGAAGAGCTTCAACAGTTTGAGCTGAATAATATATGGGAACTGGTCAAGCGTCCTGATCCTCAGAAGCACAACATAATAGGCACCAAATGGATATACCGCAACAAGCAAGGTGAGCATGGTCAAGTTGTCAGAAACAAAGCTCGTCTCGTTGCTCAAGGATATACTCAAGTGGAAGGCATTGACTTCGATGAAACATTTGCTCCCGTGGCTAGACTTGAAGCCATACACATACTGCTGGCCTATGCAAATCATCATAACATACTTCTATATCAAATGGATGTGAAGAGTGCCTTTCTCAATGGCAAGATTGAAGAAGAAGTGTATGTTGCACAACCGCCTGGCTTTGAAGATCCAAAACATCCTGACATGGTATACAAGCTCAACAAGGCACTGTATGGCCTCAAACAAGCCCCTCGGGCCTGGTATGACACACTCAAATACTTCCTGAAGAGCAAAGGCTTCATACCTGGTTCCCTCGACCCCACTATCTTCACGAAGACATATGATGGTGAACTGTTTGTGTGCCAAATATATGTGGATGACATTATCTTCGGCTGCACCAATCAGAAGTACAGTGAAGAGTTTGGATATATGATGCAAGAGCAATATCAGATGTCCATGATGGGAGAGCTGAAGTTCTTTCTCGGTCTTCAAATACGACAGCAACGCAACGGCATCTTCATACATCAAGAGAAGTATCTCAAAGATTGCCTGAAGAAGTTCGGTATGCAAGACTGCAAAGGCTTCACGATGCCAATGCCAGCCAAGCATCATCTAGGTCCTGACAACAATGGTAAAGAGTTCGATCAAAAGGTATACCGCTCCATGATTGGTTCTTTGCTTTATCTATGTGCATCTAGGCCAAATATTATGCTTAGTGTTTGCATGTGTGCTCGATTTCAAGCGGCACCAAAGGAGTCGCATCACTTAGCTATGAAGCGAATTCTTCGATATTTGGCTCACACCCCAACTCTAGGATTATGGTGTCCAAAGGGCTCAGAGTTTGATCTGGTTGGATTCTCGGATGCTGATTATGCTGGTGACAAGGTGGATCGCAAGTCTACATCAGGCACATGTCATTTTCTGGGACGATCACTTGTATGTTGGTCTTCAAAGAAGCAGAACTGTGTATCTCTCTCCACTGCTGAATATGAATACATTGCTGCTGGATCTTGCTGCGCTCAGCTTCTGTGGATGAAGCAAACCCTCAAGGACTATGGCATTCATCTGAAGCAAGTGCCACTCTACTGCGACAACGAAAGCGCCATCAAGATTGCCAACAACCCAGTTCAGCACTCGAAGACAAAGCACATTGAAATTCGTCATCACTTTCTCAGAGATCATGTTGTGAAGGAAGATATTGATATCATACACGTCAACACTGAAGAGAAATTGGCAGATATCTTCACCAAGCCCTTGTATGAGAAGAGATTTTGCAAGTTACGGTGTGAGCTAAATATCCTGGAATCCTCAAATGTCATGTGATCAGGCACACATCCTAACACTTATGCATATTGATGACTTAGATGTGCAACACACGAAGTAAAGTATATCTTAAATCAATGAAGACATACATTCTAAGTGTGAATACATTAATGTGGAATTTGACTTCGGAGCGCCACGATAATTGTGCGCCGTGTCTGGTCTAATACTTCCTATACGGTGGGTAACACCACCACTAAATGTTCTGTTTGAAGTGTTTCACTCATGGCGTTACATATGCTATGTCTTCACATTTGGTTTGGCTTCAATCTCAACATGTCTTCATGATTATCTTCACTATGTTGATTATATATATACATACTAGTGTTCTGTCCTCTACAGCATTCACTTATAGCTATGTCTTCTTGTTGAATCTTTTGAACTAAGTGAATGTGATCGGACCCTAACCTCTCTATGCTTTCTATCTCAAACTCTATCTCTCCAAATCATATGCATTCTATTGAAACTGTCGAATGTCTTCTCTGCGTCCTTGTCAGCAGAAGATACAGAGACAAACATTAAGTCCGTTTTCAATGCTCATTCCTTCACATGAAACCCGGAGAAGTGGGAACGACCACCCGACAATCCAGGCGTGCGTGGGACGTGGAACAACCCCCGATATGCTGCATGATGGCCACATACCCCTCAGATGCGAATCGCCAGGGGCACCTGTGTAATAACGCAGTGCCGCCCCTGTACCTATAAATACACACTTCACAGCGGTCATTATCTCTTCTTCCACTCTCGCACGAACCCTAGCGTCACCGCTAGCCCTCGACAACGCCGGCGACGAAGTGCTTCGCTACCACAACCTCTCCGACACCGTCTTCACGCCGACCGCAGACATCGTCCTCTCCGCCGTCGCCGTAGGTGTCCTCCGTCGCCAAGTTAGGGCACGGAAGATCAAACTGCTCGGCCTCCTCTTCCACTCCGTCTAGCAGTTCTTAGTGTGGTAAATAAAACTTCCTTTTTACGGCCCCTTTGATCCTATGGCTTTGTCACTTTCTACCACAAGTAGTTTCTATTCACACAAGTTGGATCTCTTTCATACTGCATCTCATAACATGCCTAGTATATTCACTTATGCTTCACAAAGTAGTTAGATTCCTCACTTGTACTGATCTCTGGATTCGTATAAATCTGGAACCAACTCCTTATCTATGAGTGAATCTCTTCGCACGATGAGGTCAATGTCTTCTAAACTGATTTATCTTCAAAATCTTCTGAGAATGCATATGACCTCTTCCCCTTCCCTCGCACCTTAATGCTGTCACAGGTACATGTCCGTGGGAGAATCCCTTGGTTCTCATAGTCTGCATTCATTTGCAGAATTCTTACAGCATGATATAAATTCTCCCGAAGCCAGTTCCTGATTGTCCAGCAAGCGAAAACCTTTGAAGCCTTTGAACGTTTTGAAGCCTTTCAGTTTGAAGTTCATGGCTGCAGAGAAGTCAGTAAGGAAGGGTGGCAGACAGCGTCATGGGGGAACATCAAGAGATTTGCCTGATGACCTCTCAGAGCTTTACAAGACAGATCCTGAAGAGGATTACAATCAGCGCAAGACCCGAATCCAATGGATTCGAAGATATTGGGCAGAACAATGGTTCAAATACCGGTTTGTGACCCAGGAATATGCTGAGAAAAGTGCCATCAAGAGACCGTGGGGAGACATCCTATACAAGAATCTTCAACCCAGGTCTAGAGAAGAAGCCATTGAACAAGGCTTCTATCCCTGCATGGTCCATGGGCCACAGCCTGCTGATGCACACCCCTCGTCACTACTATGGTGTCGTGACGACATTCTGTTCAAGCGCAACTTCCATTTGCCCAGAACTCAGCGAAGCAAAACAAGAAGACATTGGGACTAGACTTCAACCCTGGTCCTTCTGCTCTAAGGGCTGACGGCACACGTGATGCAGAACCCAATGCCGTCGGTCCTTTCTACAACCTTGAAGGTCTCATCACCCATATCTTGGTTCAAGGGACAGCCGTGAATGAGCCTGCAGCTGACGCTGAATCAGATGAAGCGCCTGCAGCGCCGAAGCCAAAGAAGTTGAAGAAGCCTAAAGCTTCAAAGCCTGCCCCTTCACCAAAAATCTCACGGGCGAAGCCACTGGCAACTACACCTCCTGAAGACAGTGGGCAGTCTGAAGATTTGTCACGCATCTCCAAGCCCCAGAAGGTCAAGATGCCTCTGCCACACACCGGCCAAGAGCTAACTGCTGCTGCCATTTTGCGCAATGATGCCATTGATGTGTCAAGTGATGAAGATCTAGCAGATGATGCTCTTGAGCAACTCATCAAGAGCAAAGAAGAAGTAGAAATCTTCAATGATCTGCCTCTCTTTGATGTAACAATCATTCACAACTTCATTGATGAATGGTTTGACACGCCCAACATCAGCTTCGACAATCTCCAACTACCCATGGGCCTCAGTGTCGCCTTCCATGGCGCCATTGCTTCAGAGTTAGCCATCGCCCAGCGCGTTGTTGAACCGAAGCAGAAGATTGACTATGAGAAATCTCAGTTCAAGAAGCACATGGCCAAGCTCAGCATGCAAGACATGAAGAACTTCAAGATTATGATGCATGAGCTCAAGGAAGCCTTTCTAAAGAAACATGCTGAAGCTCAGGGTTCTCGTGAACGCATGAAGGTCCTGGCTGATAGGTGTGTGCAAGCCTACAATGAGGCTGAGAAGCACAAGGCCCTTGGGCTTCCTGGCATCGACCCCAGGATGGCTGCCAAGAAGCAGAAGAAGCCCGCTATGGCTGAACCTGAAGCACCAAGGCAGGAGGCAGATCCCCTTGTCTTCCCAACTAGCATGACTGGCCCGAAGCCAAAGGCCAGGTCAACCGCTTCAGAACTGAAGAAGACCAGGACTACTGAGGCTGAAGCAAGGAAGAGAAAACATCCTGAAGCCTCTGCTACTGCCCCCGCCAAGAAGAAAAGAAAGACCAAGAAGGAACGGGCTGCTCCAACAGAGCCCTTGATTGTTGAACCCATTTCCATGGTTCACCCCGACGCTGATCCATAAGACCGTCAACTGACTGTCCATGAGCCTGCTTTCATAGAGGCTCATGAAGCTGAAGACTTTCCAGCAGCTGATCCCATCGCTGCTGGAGACATTGGTCACCATGACCATGTTGAAGATGATGCAGTCCTTCCTCAGCTAGAGAACCAATAGGTATCATTGCCTGTGCTAACGCACAGCGGACTCATCAGCATTGGTCGTCCACTGACGCCAATTGCACAGGATGCTTCATGGGCGGATCGCCCACAAGAGGAAGAAGACTCTGAGGCCCAACCAACACCAACTCCACAGGCGTCGCCCGCGTTGCGCAGGCTTCGCAAAGGTCCAAGGCCTCAAATCTCTGCATCTAAAGCTAAAACTGCTGAAGACATTCCGGCTGCATCAGCCGATGAAGAAGAAGTACCACAAGCTGCTACTCCCCTGTCCCACCAAGAAGCGGTTCTCGAGGAGAACGTGATTGTGACCGACCCTCCAGCTCGTCAAGTGGAGGTTGAAAATCTTGAGGCTGCCACCACCAACACCATTGAAGCCACTGACGCTGTCATGGCTGAAGCTAATGTGGAGCCCTCACCAACAAAAGCACCAGAAGTCAGCGAATCCACTGATCCCGCCACTTCTGTTCCTGAGTCTGCTGCCGGTCCCCAGTTCGACTATCATGTTGGGCACAGACCTCAGGTACAGAAGCCGATCCCAAGATTGCCAAGGTTCCCAGGTCCTGCATCAGCACCTGGCTCTGTCAATATCAATGGCTTCAGAGCAGACAACACATTCTTCAACAGCTCTAGGAACCCCTACTCCAGGGAAAGAATATCATCTGATCGATTCTGGAGTTATCCGCAGCGAAGCTATTACTCATGCATTCTTTACAACCAAGGTCGCATCTTCCCTCACAAGCGCCTTGACATTGAAGCAATAGCTGGTCTGCCCTATCTGGAAGAAGCTCTGGATTGCTTCAAAGAAGTTGGACTGCTGCCATTCGTCACTAACTAAGAGCATTGGAATGAAGAGTTGCTGCTCCAATTCTATGCCACACTTCACATCCGCGGGTATAGCAGAGATCCGAAGACTTGGGTCCTGGAGTGGATGACAGGAAACGTTCATCACGAAGCCAAAGCCTTTGACATCATTGAGCTCACTGGTTTGCCCACTCCTGGCGATCTCTACGAGCATGGCTGTCAGCTTCAAAGTGAAGCTATTGAGAGCATCTTTCAGAAGACTGAACCTAATATGAGTCAGATGCTCAATATGATGAAGCCATTGCCCCAAGACGCTGCTTATCCCACGGAGTTCTTCGTTGAAGACCTTGAGTATCTGCCAAGAACCATTTATCACATCCTAAGGCAAACTCTCTGGACAATCAAAGGACATTCTCCCCATGCCAAGCTGGAAGGTGCAATGAAGACTTTGGTCTTCTACATTCTTCATGGAAAATGCTTCAATACACAGGATTTCTTCATTCGTCAACTTGCTGCATCTGGCTCCGATCTGTTTGGTTTGAAGTTCTACGCCCCCTGGGTGATGCGGCTGATCAAACTTCACTCCGCTATCTCATATCAGCCCTCGGCCCGCAACCATCGAGTCTTTTTTCCTGATGTGGATATGTCTATTGAAGCCATCTATCCTGAGCCTGCCAAGGAACCTCTCAGTCTTCAGAATGCAGAGCATCAAAGTTTCACTCAGAACGCTGAAGGCGTGGAAGCCGTAACTCGTGTGTATCCTCTGGCTGGCACTACACATGCACTGCATCCTGCTCTCACTGAAGCCACTGACAGTACAACTGCTCCACGACCCAAGAAGCGCACTCGTGTTCTCAATGACCGAGAGCTTCTTGTGGCTCTTCATCAGAAACAGGATAGGCATCATGACTGGCTAAAGCGTCAGATGCAAAGCCTCTTGGTGGATGTTAATCGCATTCACAATCTTGCCACCAAGAATGCTTTTGTTGCCCATGAAACCTCTCGCCGCACATGGAAAGGGCTAACGCTGATGTGTTCTGAAGATGATCTTCAAGAGGATGGCTTCACTGAGCGATTCAAGTTTGATTCCACACCTCCTCGAAGGGTAGTGCTGCGACGAACTCCATCCCTTGAAGACTCTGAGTTCTCTTCCTCTGCTGCAACTGTGCATGCCAGAGTGATCGAGGATGAAGACGATGCTACTTCACCGCCACCTTCTTCAGCACACTTTGACTCTGCTCCAAGCTCTTCAGCACCGCCAAACACCACCAACGACCCTGCTGCTTTGCCTACTCCTCATGGGAACGAGTAGATGCTCTATGTCTTCAAACCTTTTTGGTCCTTACTGACAAAAGGGGGAGAAGCATATGAGGTTGATAGTCTTCAAGCGGGTCCATATGGGCGGGTGCTTTATATTTTGCTTCGTGCTTACAACTCTTGTTTTGCTACATTTGGTTCTTTGAGTTGTAACACTTAAACTCGATGGTCGTCTGCTACTTATTTGGCACCTTGTGTTGCGATGATAAATTCCGCATGTGCGACGATAAATTCCGCACTTAGATCATTCTGCAGACGTCCATTTTCCATTATGCATGTCATTATCTTCATATACTTTCACATGCATAGTGGATTGTCATCATAAGTTGAAGTGGATCTCCACAAGTACAACCTGCCATGTGCATTTGCATTCCAAAAGCAAATTACTTATATGCACATCTTCAGGGGGAGCCCTTGCAACTTATGAAGACAATTCCTTATCCTTTACAATTTCACAGAGTATATTCCCCGTTGAAAACTTCAACTAGTTTGTCATCAATCACCAAAAAGGGGGAGATTGTAAGTGCATCTAGTGCCACCCCTAGTTGGTTTTGGAGTATTGACGACAAACCTAGTTGAGGGACTAATGTGTTTGTGAGAATTGCAGGATAACACAGGTAGAAGTCCCTCATTGATTCGGTTTTCCTACTAGAGATGACCCCTAAAAATGTATGAAGACATTGAAGTCAAAGGTGGTATATGAAGATATTCACATTGAAGACTATGACAAGAGAAGACACCGCATGAAGCCTATGGAGCTCGAAGACTTAGATCTTTCGTAGTTCTTTTCTTCTGTGTTGAGTCATAGGAACCACCAAGTTAAGTGGGGTCCAAGAGAACCAGTCAGAATGACTGAAGTGATGCTTAAACAAAACCTATGTCTTCGAGTGAAGACTTTGAGAGCGAATCTTGTCCAGAGTCGGACAAGTCAGCTTTGCTAGTAGCCCAAGTAAAGTTGTCGTTGTTCGAAATATGCCCTAGAGGCAATAATAAATTGGTTGTTATTATATTTCCTTGTTCATGATAATCGTTTATTATCCATGCTAGAATTGTATTGATAGGAAACTCAGATACATGTGTGGATACATAGACAACACCATGTCCCTAGTAAGCCTCTAGTTGACTAGCTCGTTGATCAACAGATGGTCACGGTTTCCTGACCATGGACATTGGATGTCGTTGATAACGGGATCACATCATTAGGAGAATGATGTGATGGACAAGACCCAATCCTAAGCATAGCACAAGATCGTGTAGTTCATATGCTAAAGCTTTTCTAATGTCAAGTATCATTTCCTTAGACCATGAGATTGTGCAACTCCCGGATACTGTAGGAATACTTTGGGTGTGCCAAACTTCACAACATAACTGGGTGACTATAAAGGTGCACTACGGGTATCTCCAAAAGTGTCTGTTGGGTTGGCACGAATCGAGACTGGGATTTGTCACTCCTTGTAAACGGAGAGGTATCTCTGGGCCCACTCGGTAGGACATCATCATAATGTGCACAATGTGACCAAGGAGTTGATCACGGGATGATGTGTTACGGAACGAGTAAAGAGACTTGCCGGTAATGAGATTGAACAAGGTATCGGGATACCGACGATCGAATCTCGGGCAAGTATCGTACCGATAGACAAAGGGAATTGTATACGGGGTTGATCGAATCCTCGACATCGTGGTTCATCCGATGAGATCATCGTGGAACATGTGGGAACCAACATGGGTATCCAGATCCCGCTGTTGGTTATTGACCGGAGAACGTCTCGGTCATGTCTGCATGGTTCCCGAACCCGTAGGGTCTACACACTTAAGGTTCGATGACGCTAGGGTTATAAAGGAAGTTTTTATGTGGTTACCGAATGTTGTTCGGAGTCCCGGATGAGATCTCGGACGTCACGAGGAGTTCCGGAATGGTCCGGAGGTAAAGATTTATATATAGGAAGTCCTATTTCGGCCATCGGGACAAGTTTCGGGGTCATCGGTATTGTACCGGGACCACCGGAAGGGTCCCGAGGGTCCACCTGGTGGGGCCACCTATCCCGGAGGGTCCCATGGGCTGAAGTGGGAAGGGATCCAGCCCAAAGTGGGCTGGGGCGCCACTTTCCCCTAGGGCCCATGTGCCTAGTGTGGGGGAAACCCTAAGGAAGAGTCCCAGAAGGGGAAGGCACCTCCTAGGTGCCTTGGGGAGGAGGGATTCCTCCCTTGGCCGCCGCCCCCCTAGGAGATTGGATCTCCTAGGGCCGGCGCCCCCCCTTTGGCCCTCCTATATATAGTGGGGGAGATGGAGGACTTCTTACCTTTTGCCTTTGGTGCAGCCCTCCCCCTCTCCCAAGTCCTTCTCCTCTCCCGTGGTGCTTGGCGAAGCCCTGCAGGATTGCCACGCTCCTCCACCACCACCACGCCATTGTGTTGCTGCTGGATGGAGTCTTCCTCAACCTCTCTCTCTCTCTCCTTGCTGGATCAAGGCATGGGAGACGTCACCGGGCTGTACGTGTGTTGAACGCGGAGGTGCCGTCCATTCGGCACTAGGATCTCCGGTGATTTGGATCACGACGAGTACGACTCCATCAACCCCGTTCTCTTGAACGCTTCCGCTTAGAGATCTACAAGGGTATGTAGATGCACTCTCTTTCCCCTCGTTGCTTGTCTCTCCATAGATAGATCTTGGTGATACGTAGGAAAATTTTGAATTTCTGCTACGTTCCCCAACAGTGGCATCATGAGCTAGGTCTATTGCGTAGATTCTATGCACGAGTAGAACACAAAGTAGTTGTGGGCGTTGATTTTGTTCAATATGCTTACCGTTACTAGGCCAATCTTGTTTCGACAGTATTGTGGGATGAAGCAGCCCGGACCGACCTTACACGTACTCTTACGTGAGACTGGTTCCACCGATTGACATGCACTAGTTGCATAAGGTGGCTAGCGGGTGTCTGTCTCTCCCACTTTAGTCGGCTCGGATTCGATGAAAAGGGTCCTTATGAAGGGTAAATAGCAATTGGCATATCACATTGTGGTTTTGCGTAGGTAAGAAACATTCTTGCTAGAAACCCATAGCAGCCACGTAAAACAAGCAAACAACAATTAGAGGACGTCTAACTTGTTTTTGCAGGGTATGCCATGTGATGTGATATGGCCAAAGGATGTGATGAATGATATATGTGATGTATGAGATGATCATGTTCTTGTAATAGGAATCACGACTTGCAAGTCGATGAGTATGACAACCGGCAGGAGCCATAGGGGTTGTCTTAATTTATTTATGACCTGCGTGTCAACATAAACGTCATGTAATTACTTTACTTTATTGCTAACCGTTAGCTGTAGTAGTAGTAGAAGTAATAGTTGGTGAGACAACTTCATGGAGACACAATGATGGAGATCATGATGATGGAGATCATGGTGTCATGCCAGTGACGATGATGATCATGGAGCCTCGAAGATGGAGATCAAAAGGAGCAAAGTGATGATGGCCATATCATGTCACTATTTGATTGCATGTAATGTTTATCATGTTTTTGCATCTTATTTGCTTAGAACGACGGTAGTAAATAAGATGATCCCTCATTAAAATTTTAAGAAAGTGTTCCCCCTAACTGTGCACCGTTGCGACAGTTCGTTGTTTCGAAGCACAACGTGATGATCGGGTGTTAGATTCTAACGTTCACATACAACGGGTGTAAGACAGATTTACACACGCGAAACACTTAGGTTGACTTGATGAGCCTAGCATGTGTACAGACATGGCCTCGGAACACAGAAGACCGAAAGGTCGAGCATGAGTCGTATAGAAGATACGATCAACATGAAGATGTTCACCGATGTTGACTAGTCCGTCTCACGTGATGATCGGACACGGCCTAGTTGACTCGGATCATGTAATCACTTAGATGACTAGAGGGATGTCTATCTGAGTGGGAGTTCATAAGATGAACTTAATTATCCTGAACATAGTCAAAAGGACTTTGCAAATTATGTCGTAACTCACGCTATAGTTCTACTGTTTAGATATGTTCCTAGAGAAAATTTAGTTGAAAGTTGATAGTAGCAATTATGCGGACTAGGTCCGTAAACTGAGGATTGTCCTCATTGCTTAATAGAAGGCTTATGTCCTTAATGCACCGCTCAGTGTGCTGAACCTCGAACGTCGTCTGTGGATGTTGCGAACATCTGACATACACGTTTTGATAACTACGTGATAGTTCAGTTAAACGGTTTAGAGTTGAGGCACCGAAGACGTTTTTGAAAAGTCGCGGAACATATGAGATGTTTTGAGGGATGAAATTGGGATTTCAGGCTCGTGCCCACGTCAAGGGGTATAAGACCTCCGACGATTTTCTTAGCCTACAAACTAAGGGAGAAAAGCTCAGTTGTTGAGCTTGTGCTCAGATTGTCTGAGTACAACAATCATTTGAATCGAGTGGGAGTTGATCTTCCAGATTCGACAGTGATGTTTCTCCAAAGTCATTACCACCAAGCTGCTAGAGCTTCGTGATGAACTATAACATATCGAGGACATATATGATGATCTTTGAGATATTCGTGATGTTTGACACCGTGAAAGTAGAAATCAAGAAGGAGCATCAATTGTTGATGGTTGGTGAAACCACTAGTTTCAAGAAGGGCAAGGGCAAGAAGGGATACTTCATGAAACGGCAATTCAGCTACTGCTCTAGTGAAGAAACCCAAAGTTGAACCCAAACCCGAGACTAAGTGCTTCTGTAATAAAGGGAACAGCCACTGGAGCAGAATTACCCTAGATACTTGGTAGATAAGAAGGCTGGCAAGGTCGATAGAAGTATATTGGATATACATTGTGTTGATGTGTACTTTACTAGTACTCCTAGTAGCACCAGGGTATTAGATACTGGTTCGGTTGCTAAGTGTTAGTAACTCGAAATAAAAGCTACGGAATAAACGGAGACTAGCTAAAGGTGAGCTGACGATATGTGTTGGAAGTGTTTCCAAGGTTGATCAAATATCGTACACTCCCTCTACCATCAAGATTGGTGTTTGCGTTGAGCATAGAATGATTGGATTATGTCTATCGCAATACGGTTATTCATTTAAGAAGAATAATGGTTACTCTGTTTATTTGAATAATACCTTCAATGGTCTTGCACCTAAAATGAATAGTTTATTGAATCTCGATCGTAGTGATACATATGTTCATGCCAAAAGATATAAGATAATGATAGTACCACCTACTTGTGGCACTGCCACGTAAGTTATATCGGTATAAAACGCATGAAGAAGCTCCATGTTGATGGATCTTTGGGCTCACTCGTTTTTGAAAAGTTTGAGACATGCGAACCATGTCTATTGGTGTATATGCATGAAGAAACTCCATGCAAATGGACCGTTTGGACTCACTTGATTTTGAATCACTTGAGACATGCAAATCATACCACATGGGCAAGATGACTGAAAGCCTCGTTTTCAGTAAAATGGAACTAGAAAGCAACTTGTTGGAAGTAATACATTTTTATGTGTGCAGTCCAATGAGTGCTGAGGCGTGTAGTGGATATCGTTATGTTCTTACTTCACAGATGATTTGAGTAAATATTGAGTATATTTACTTGATGAATCATAAGTCTGAATTATTGAAAAGGTTCAAGTAATTTCAGGGTGAAGTTGAAAGATCGTCGTGACAAGAGGATAAAAGATCTATGATATGATCATAGAGATGAATATCTGAATTACGAGTTTGGCACAGTATTAAGACATTGTGGAAATTGTTTCACAACTAATACATCCTGGAACACCATAGTGTGATGGTGTGTCCGAACATCATAACTGCACCCTATTGGATATGATGCATACCATGATGTCTCTTATCGAATTACCACGATAGTTTATGGGTTAGGCATTAGAGACAACCAAATTCACTTTAAATAGGGCACCACGTAATTCCGATGAGATGACACCGTATGAACTATGGTTTAGAGAAACCTAAGCTGTCATTTCTTAAAAGTTTGGGGTTGCGACGCTTATGTGAAAAAGTTTCAGGCTGATAAGCTCGAACCCAAAGCGGATAAATGCATCTTCATAGGACACCCAAAACAGTTGGGTATACCTCCTGTCTCAGATCCAAAAGCAATAAGGGATTGTTTCTGGAATCGGGTCCTTTCTCGAGGAAATGTTTCTCTCGAAAGAATTGAGTGGGAGGATGGTGGAGACTTGATGAGGTTATTGAACCGTCACTTCAACTAGTGTATAGCAGGGCACAAAGAGTTGTTCCTGTGGCACCTACACCAATTGAAGTGGAAGCTTATGATATTGATCATGAAACTTCAGATCAAGTCACTCCCAAACCTTGTGGGATGACAAGGATGCGTACTACTTCAGAGTGGTACGTAATCCTGTCTTGGAAGTCATGTTGCTAGACAACAATGAACCTACGAGCTATGGAGAAGCGATGGTGGGCCCGGATTCCGATAAATGGCTAGAGGCCATATAATCCGAGAGAGGATCCATATATGAAAACAAAGTGTAGACTTTGGAAGAACTACTTGATGGTCGTAAGGCTGTTAGGTACAGATGGATTTTAAAAGGAAGATGGACAATGATGGTAAATGTCACCATTAAGAAAGCTCGACTTGTCGTTAAGATGTTTCCCGACAAGTTCAAGGAGTTGACTACGATGAGACTTTCTCACACGTAGCGATGCTAAGAGTCTGTTAGAATTATGTTAGCGATTACTGCATTATTTATGAAATCTTGCAGATAGGATGTCAAAACATTGTTTCCTCGATGTTTTTAAGGAAAGGTTGTATGTGATACAATCGGAAGGTTTTGTCAATCCTGAAAGATGCTAACAAGTGTGCAAAGCTCCAGTTGTCCTTCTAAGGACTGGAGTAAGCATCTCGGAGTTGGAATGTATGCTTTGATGAGATGATCAAAGATTTTGGTGTATACAAAGTTTATGAGAAACTTGTATTTCCAAAGAAGTGAGTGGGAGCACTATAGAATTTCTGATGAATATATGTTGTTGACATATCGTAGATCAGAAATGACGTAGAATTTCTGGAAAGCATATAGGGTTATTTGGAAAGTGTTTTTCAATGGAAAGCCTGGATTAAGCTACTTGAACATTGAGCATCAAGATCTATAAGGATAGATCAAAACGCTTAATGGTACTTTCAAATGAGCACATACCTTGACATGATCTTGAAGGTGTTCAAGATGGATCAGTCAAAGAAGGAGTTCTTGCCTGAGTTGTAAGGTATGAAGTTAAGACTTAAAGCTCGACCACGGCAGAAGAAAGAGAAAGGACGAATGTCGTCCCCTATGCTTAAGACATAGGCTCTACAGTATGCTATGATGTGTACCGCACCTGATGTGTGCCTTGCCACATGTCTGGCTAGAGGGTACGAAGGTGATCTAGGAGTAAATCACCAGATAGCGGTCAAAATTATCCTTGGAGGAATAAGGATATGTTTATCAGTTATGGAGGCGATAAAGAGTTCGACGTAAAGAGTTACGTCGATGCAAGCTTAACACCTATCCGGATAGCTCTGAGTAGAGATACCGGATACGTATAATGGAGCAACAATTTAGAATAGCTCCAAGTAGAACAGTTATTTGGAATAGCTTCAAATGTAGCGTAGTAGTTGCATCTACAAGATGACATAGAAATTTGCGAAGTACATACGGATCTGAATGTTTCAGACCCGTTGACTATAACCTCTCTCACAAGCATAACATGATAAAACCCAGAACTCTTTGGGTGTTAGTCACATGGGGATGTGACCTTGAGTGTTAATCACATATCGATGTGAACTAAATTATTGACTCTAGTGCAAGTGGGAGACTGTTGGAAATATGCCCTAGAGGCAATAATAAATTGGTTATTATTATATTTCCTTGTTCATGATAATCGTTTATTATCCATGCTAGAATTGTATTGATAGGAAACTCAGATACATGTGTGGATACATAGACAACACCATGTCCCTAGTAAGCCTCTAGTTGACTAGCTCGTTGATCAATAGATGGTCACGGTTTCCTGACCATGGACATTGGATGTCGTTGATAACAGGATCACATCATTAGGAGAATGATGTGATGGACAAGACCCAATCCTAAGCATAGCACAAGATCGTGTAGTTCGTATGCTAAAGCTTTTCTAATGTCAAGTATCATTTCCTTAGACCATGAGATTGTGCAACTCCCGGATACCGTAGGAATACTTTGGGTGTGCCAAACGTCACAACGTAAATGGGTGACTATAAAGGTGCACTACGGGTATCTTCGAAAGTGTTTGTTGGGTCGGCACGAATCGAGACTGGGATTTGTCACTCCGTGTAAACGGAGAGGTATCTCTGGGCCCACTCGGTAGGACATCATCATAATGTGCACAATGTGACCAAGGAGTTGATCACGGGATGATGTGTTACGGAACGAGTAAAGAGACTTGTCGGTAACGAGATTGAACAAGGTATCGGGATACCGACGATCGAATCTCGGACAAGTATCGTATCGATAGACAAAGGGAATTGTATACGGGATTGATCGAATCCTTGATATCGTGGTTCATCCGATGAGATCATCGTGGAACATGTGGGAACCAACATGGGTATCCAGATCCCACTGTTGATTATTGACCGGAGAACGTCTCGGTCATGTCTGCATGGTTCACGAACCCGTAGGGTCTACACACTTAAGGTTCGATGACACTAGGGTTATAAAGGAAGTTTGTATGTGGTTACCGAATGTTGTTCGGAGTCCTGGATGAGATCCCGGACGTCACGAGGAGTTCCGGAATGGTCCGGAGGTAAAGATTTATATATCGGAAGTCCTATTTCGGCCATCGGGACAAGTTTCGGGGTCATCAGTATTGTACCGGGACCACCGGAAGGGTCCCGGGGGTCCACCGGGTGGGGCCACCTATCCCGGAGGGTCCCATGGGCTGAAGTGGGAAGGGATCCAGCCCAAAGTGGGCTGGGGCGCCACTTTCCCCTAGGGCCCATGCGCCTAGTGTGGGGGAAACCCTAAGGAAGAGTCCCAGAAGGGGAAGGCACCTCCTAGGTGCCTTGGGGGGGAGGGATTCCTCCCTTGGCCGTCGCCCCCCTAGGAGATTGGATCTCCTAGGGCCGGCGCCCCCACTTTGGCCCTCCTATATATAGTGGGGGAGATGGAGGACTTCTTACCTTTTGCCTTTGGTGCAGCCCTCCCCCTCTCCCAAGTCCTTCTCCTCTCCCGTGGTGCTTGGCGAAGCTCTGCAGGATTGCCACGCTCCTCCACCACCACAACGCCGTTGTGCTGCTGCTGGATGGAGTCTTCCTCAACCTCTCTCTCTCTCCTTGCTGGATCAAGGCATGGGAGACATCACCGGGCTGTACGTGTGTTGAACGCGGAGGTGTCGTCCGTTCGGCACTAGGATCTCCGGTGATTTGGATCACGACGAGTACGACTCCATCAACCCCGTTCTCTTGAACGCTTCCGCTTAGCGATCTACAAGGGTATGTAGATGCACTCTCTTTCCCCTCGTTGCTTGTCTCTCCATAGATAGATCTTGGTGATACGTAGGAAAATTATGAATTTCTGCTACGTTCCCCAACAGCCGTGTGAGTTTGAAATCTGACCGTTGGAACACGTGTCAGTTCCTTAGTGACCCAGGGTCATTTCGGACAAATCAGGTTGGGTTGCCAAGTGGCTATAAATAGCCCACCCCTACAACCATAAATGGTTGGCTGCTCAGATTCAGAGTACGGCTTTTGTCGTTTGAGAGCAACCCACCTCGAAGCCTTTGAGAGAGAATTCCTTGCGAGGATAAAGCCCTAACCACCCAAAGCCAAAGAGAATTAGGCATCACTTAAGTCTTCTTGTCTGTGTGATCTGAAGACTTATTACACTTGAGGACTGTGCATCCTCCAGCCAGTTAGGCGTCGCGTTCTGAGCATCCAAGAGACATTGTGGATTGCCGGTGAACGAAGTCTGTGAAGGTTTGGGAGTCTACCTTGAAGACTTACCAAAGTGATTGGGCGAGGTATGTGTGACCTTAGCTCAAGGGGAATACGGTGAGGACTGGGTGTCTTGAGCTGCGTATTCAGGACTGGGTGTCCGAGACTGTGTGTCCTATGGTTTAAATACCTAGCCGCCCTAACCAGACGTACAGTTGTCACAGCAACTAGAACTGGTCCAACAAATCATTGTCTTCAACGAGTCACTGGTTTCATCCTTCCTTTCTCCTTACTTACTATTACTCCTTGTGAAGTCATTGTATGTCTGCACTATCTTTAGTCTTCACTGAGTGACTGTGTGATCTGCTTGGCTTCTTAATATCTTCCTGCCTGATCCTTACTACCTATATGCTATTAGTCATTGTGCTTTCACTTCATTGAATACATGACTATGGTTTACCTAGTGTAGTCTACCTTCCGCTGCATGGTAATAGGTTTGTCTTTGAAACTTCCATGTTTTGAAGACTTTCATAAAAATCGCCTATTCACCCCCCTCTAGTCGATATAACGCACTTTCAGGAAACAAGGACGCTGCGCGCGCTGGCGCGCGCCTAGCGCCCGCCTGGTCTTGATCGTCATGGCTCACGTCACGAGAGCCTCGTGAGGTTTGCCCCGCCTTGATATCTCCGCTCCTCATGAGCCTGGCTGGCTAGGCCACTCCTGAGGAGGTCTTGCATTGTCCGCCCCGTGAGGCTTGGCCCCTCGCGAAGGTCTTGGATGCTTTGCTGATGAAGACGGGTCATACAACCCGCTAGCTTAGCCACGCTGTGGGCTGCAGGCAGGCAAGTCTGGGGACCCCCGTTCCCAGAACGCCGACAGGTAGTGCTTACTAAATTCATCAACTTCATACCGCTCAAAAATGATTCGTTAATAAGGTTGATCAGGTCTTATTAACAACCACTTTCGATTAGCATGAAACCGAAGAACTTTCATAAATCACTAAGTTACCTCAATGGGATATGGATGTCCCCAACAATAAGCATTTCATAATTCTTTTTGACAATAAGTAGAGGTATTTGAAAACTTCCAATAGTGATTGTCGGAGATTTTTCAATAACATTAATACCATTCACTTGGAATTGTTTCTTCGAAAAGTGCACCATATGATCATTACCATTGATATGAAAAGTGACCTTACTTTTATTGCAATCAATAACAGCCCCTGCAGTATTCAAGAAGGGTCTACTAAGGATAATTGACATGTTGTCGTCCTCGGGCATCTCAAGTATGACAAGGTCAGTCAAAATAGTAACATTAGCAACAATAACGGGCACATCCTCACAGATACTGACAGGTATGACAGTTGATTTGTCAGCCATTTGCAAAGATATTTCAGTAGGTGTAAGTTTATTCAAGTCAAGTCTTTTATATAAGGAGAAAAGCATAACACTAGCACCAGCTCCTAAATCACACAAAGCAGTTTCACATAATTCTTTTTGATAGAGCAAAGTATAGTTGGTATTCTCGGATCTCCAAGTTTTTTGGGTACTCCATCTTTAAAAATATAAATAGCAAGCATAGTGGAGATTTCAGCTTCTGGTATTTTTCTCTTATTTATGATGATGTCTTTCATGTACTTTGCATAAGGAGGCATTTTCAAGATATCAGCCAAGCGAGTACGCAAAAATACTGGCCTTAGCATTTCAGCAAAGCGTTCAAATTCTTCATCATCTCTCTTTTTAGTTGACTTGGGTGGAAAAGGCATAGGTTTTGAACCCACGGTTCTCTTTCTTTACCGTGTTTTCTAGCAATGAAGTCTCTTTTATCATATCTTTTATTCTTAGGTTGTGGGTTATCAAGATCAACAGGTGGTTCTATCTCAACATCATTATCTGGTTATTTTTCATTATTTGTTTGAGTATCATCATGAACCTCATCATTATCTTTTTCATTATCACTAGGTAAATGTTCATTACCAGACCGAGTTTCAGCATCGGAGATAGAAGTTTCATTATCATTATCAGGAGGTTTTTCTATTTCAGGTTCACTAGAAGTATGCAAAGTCCTATCATTTTTCTTCTTCTTTTTCTTTCTAGAAGGACTAGGTGCATCAGTGTTAACTCTTTGTGAATCTTGTTCAATTCTCTTTGGGTGTCCCTCAGGATAGAGTGGTTCCTGAGTCATTTTACCTCCTCTAGTTGCAACTCTAACAGCAAAGTCATGTATATTATTATTCATTTCATCAAGCAACTCTCTTTGAGATTTAGCAACTTGTTCTAACTGAGTTTGAACCATAGAAGCATGCTTTCCAACACCTCTAACATCATTTGATATTCTAAATAACAAGTCACTCAAGTGAGTAATCGTATCAGAATTGTATTTCAATTGTTTCATAACATTTGCATTGAAATGATCTTGTTTTCTAATATAGTTTTCAAACTCATAAAGGCATTGGCTAGGATGCATATTGTGAGGATTGTCATTATCACTGAACTTCATTAGAGAAATTACCTCTACCACCTTAGGCATTGGTGGTGTATTAAGCCATGTATTTCTTCAATAGGAGGTAAATTTTTAACATTCTCAGCTTTAATACCTTTTTCCTTCATAGATTTCTTTGCCTCTTGATATCTTCAGGACTTAGATATAATATAGCCCTCTTCTTCGGAGTGGGTTTGGGCGGTGGTTCAGGAAGAGTCCAATCATCATAATTTTTCAATATGTTATTCAGTAATTCTTCAGCTTTCCCAACAGTTCGTTCCCTGGAAACACAACCAGCACAACTATCTAGGAAGTCCCTAGAAGCATCAGTTAGTCCATTATAGAAGATATCAAGTATTTCATTTTTCTTAAGAGGATGATCAGGCAAAGCATTAAGTAACTGGCAAAGCCTCCCCCAAGCTTGTGGGAGACTCTCTTCTTTAGTTTGCACAAAGTTAAATATTTCCTGTAAAGCAGCTTGTTTTTTATGAGCAGGAAAATACTTTTCAGAGAAGTAATAAATCATATCTTGGGGACTATGCACACAACCAGGAGCAAGAGTATTGTACCAAACTTTAGCATCACCCTTTAATGAGAAAGGAAATAATTTGAGAATAAAGTAATAGCGAGTTTTCTCATCATGAGTAAAAAGGGTGGCTATATCATTCAACTTAGTAAGATGTGACACAACAGTTTCAGTTTCATAACCATGGAAAGGATTAGATTCAACCAAAGTAATTAACTCTGGGTCGACAAAGAATTCATAATCCTTATCATCAATAAAGATAGGTGAAGTAGCAAACTTAGGATCACAATTCATCCTAGCATTCAGAGATTTTTCTTTGTACTTGCATAATAATTTCTCCAAATCATCTCTATCTATACAAGCAAGAATATCTCTAGTTGTCTCCTCATTCATAACATAACCTTCCAGTACCTTAGGCAATTCATATCTTGGAAGGCTAGTTCTAGCAGGTGTTTCAGGAGATTCAGTTTCAAGCTGATCATCAGATTCAACAACATCATGTTGTATTACTCTAGCAATTTGTTCATCAAGAAATTCACCAAGTGGCACATCATCATTATCAAGCAAGGTACTAGCATCATCATAAACATTATCCATAGCAGGAGTAGTATCATCAATAACTTGCGACATATCAGAATTGATAGCATGTGGTGGTGTTGCAAGTTTACTTATAATAGAAGGTGAATCTAAAGCAGAACTGGATGGCAGTTCCTTACCTCCCCTCGTACTAGAGGGAAATATCTTAGTCTTAGCATCCTTCAGATTCTTCATAGTGATAATATGATAATAATCTCAAGTGACTCAACAAATATAGCTATGCTCCCCGGCAACGGCGCCAGAAAAAGGTCTTGATAACCCACAAGTATAGGGGATCGCAACAGTTTTCGATGGTAGAGTATTCAACCCAAATTTATAGATTTGACACAAGGGGAGACAAAGAATATTTGAAGGTATTAGCAGCTAAGTTGTCAATTCAACCACACCTGGAGATTAATTATCTGCAACAAGTAATCAGTAGCAAAGCAGTATGATAGTTTTGATAATAGTAGCAGCAGTAACAGTAACAGTGATAGCAGTAATTTTGTAGCAAGTGTAACAGTGATGATAGCAGTAATAACTTAGCAAGAACAATATAAGATAAATTCGTAGGCATTGGATCGATGACTTGTTGGATGATATTCATCATGAGACAGTTATAACCTATGGCGATATGGCACTAGCTCCAGTTCGTCAATATAATGTAGGCATGTATTCCGTAATAGTCATACATGCTTATGGAAAGAACTTGCATGACATCCTTTGTCCTACCCTCCCGTGGCAGCGGGGTCCATATGGGAAACTAAGGGATATTAATGCCTCCTTTTAATAAAGAACCGGAACAAAGCATTAATACATAGTGAATACATGAACTCCTCAAACTACGATCATCACCGGGAGTGGTCCCGGTTATTGTCACTCCGGGTTGCCGGATCATAACACATATTAGGTGACTATAACTTGCAAGATCGGGTCTAGAACATGAATATACTGATGATAACATAAACGGTTCAGATCTGATTTCATGGCACCCGGGCCCAAAGTGACAAGCGTTAAGCATGGCAAAGTCATAGCAACATCAATCTTAGAACATAGTGGATACTAGGGATCAAGCCCTAACAAAACTAACTCGATTACATGATGAATCTCATCCAACTCCTCACCGACCAGCGAGCCTACAAAGGAATTACTCACTCCCGGTGGGGAGCATCATGGAATTGGCGATGGAGAAGGGTTGGCGATGACGAAGAATGAAGATCCCCTCTCCGGAGCCCCAAACGGACTCCAAATCTGGCCTCCCGATGAAGAATAGGAGGTGGCGGCGGCTCCGTCTCATGGATCGCGATAATTCTTTCTCCCTGACATTTTTCTAGAAAAATAGGATTTTATAGCGTCGGTTTCAGGGTCTGCGGGGCACCAGGTGGGGACAACCCACCTGGGCGCGCCAGGAGAGGGGGGCGCGCCCTGGTGGGTTGTGCCTGGTAGGTCTTGGCTCTAGAAATTCTTATTCATTATATAAAAATTCCTCGCAAAGTTTCATTCCATTCAGAGAGCTTTTATTTCTGCACAAAAACAACATCATGGTAGTTCTGCTGAAAACAGCGTCAGTCCGGGATTAGTTTCATTCAAATCATGCAAATTAGAGTCCAAAACAAGAGGAAAATCGTTAGGAAAAATAGATACGTTGGAGACGTATCATAATCTGGTGTGACATGAAAGAGACGTTCAGTGGGTGTTTCATTGGAGATAGTACGACTAGGCCACATGTTAATGAGATGCACGATAGTAAGAAAGGCTTCGTCCCAAAATTTAAGTGGCATTGAAGCAGAAGCTAAGATAGCAAAGGCCTTCCCATTGGCCCGCCCGCCTTGTCCTTCTCTTGGCCTGCCCGTCGGTGACACAGCCGTCCCACTTTCCCTCCATTTCGTCCAAACCTTCCCGCGCCTCCTCTCGCTTCTCCATGGACATCGACCCGATGAAACCCAGCGATGCGTGGCCGCGCACCCCTCGGCAAAGAAGAAATGTCCCAAGGGTCCCAGGAAGCCTCGATCCGAGTGCACGCTGGAGGAGATCGTCTTCCTCAACAAAGAAGCGACGAAGAGAAGGGGCTGGCGGGCTAAGGCAAAGGAGACGAAGGCGGCTGCGGCCTACGCCCTCGCGGCCGATTGCCCCAAGTTCAAAGACCAATATGCCACTCGTAAGAAGAAAGGAGGGAAGAAGGCCGTGGATGATGAGGGAGACTTGCTCAAGAGGCCGAGGGGCAAGACATACTCAAAGGCCGGTAAGAGGCGTGATGCGTCTTCCGTTGCCTTACAAGGCACTTTGCAGGACATGATGAGCCAAAAGGAATGTCGGGACGAGAGGAAGAGCAAAGGTAAGGAGGAGCAAATGAAGATTTATCTAGAGCTCCAAACGAAGAAGCTTGCCATGGAGGAGACAACGAAGAGGAGGAAGCTTGACATCGAGGAGGCCGCTCAACTCAAGAAGCTCGAGATCGAGGCCACCATGTTGGACATCAAAGCTAAAGAGGTGGCACTCGCGTTCATGAGCGTGGACAAGACCAACATGTCACCGGAGAGGAAGGCTTGGTTCGCTAATCGATAGAAGGAGATGTTCACCCGCGACAGCCTGAACTAGGTGAGGCCTCGGGCCATGGCCGACGCCCGTTCATTTTGAAGGCTGGCTGGTGTGCCGGTCGCTAGCTTTGTTGTCGGCGTGAAACATGTCCGTTTTGAAGGTTGGCTTTGTTGCCGGCATGAAAACATGTCCTTTTTGAAGGCTGGCTCCTGTGCCGGCCGCTGGCTCTGTTGTCGGCGTGAGAATGTAGGCCGCCGACTGTGTTGCCGGCCGGCGTGATGAACTAGTGCGAACCGCGGCTGTGGCCAAACATCCTTTTGTTCACTTCTGCATGCATGGGGACAAGATGGAGGCGAACATGCGTTTGCGCGTTGGGCGCCTGACCGACGCAAACCCAAATCTGAACGGACACGACCCCATCCCCACCCCAAACGGACAAAATCCAGATAAAACGGACGTCCGTTTGGTGTCGTGCATTGGAGTTGCCCTAAGGATTTTCTTAAAAAACTACTTACACGTGCCAGGCGGGCTGTGCCGTGTGCCGTGCCGTGCATGCCAAGCGGTCTTGGCCTAGACGGACAAGGGGAGCGCCTGTATGGTGACCTACGCGCTGCGGAAGAAGCGAGCGCGCACCCCTCGCTCCCCCTTCGCGCACTGCTAGGCCGGCCCATGTGCCGGCCGGGACACCGCCCTGTTTTTTTATTTCTCCTTTATTTTCAGTAATTCGGGATATAAAAAAGTTCTAAAATTTCAAGAAAAATTTGCTAATTTTAATAAAACAATCACGATTTTGAAACGTATTCATGATTAGAGAAAAATGCTCAGTAATTCCAAAACTGTTCACAAATTTGTAAAAAGATGTCCACAAACTCAAAAAAATTTCATGATTTTGAAAAAAATCATGATTCAAAAAAATGTTCGTTAATGCAAAAAAGGTTTGTGGATTTGAAAAAAATGTTCATGATTCAAAAATATGCTCGCTAATTTGAAAAATGTTCATGAATTTGAAAAAAATGTTCACTAATTCAAAAATGTTCGTGAATTTGAAAAAAATATTCACGATTCAAAAAAAGTTTGCTAATTGGAAAACTATTCACAAATTTGAGAAAAATGTTCATGATTCAAAAAAATGTTCGCTAATTCGAAAAATGTTCATAAATTTGAAAAAAAAATCCGCGATTCAAAAAAATATTCTCTAGTTCAAAAAACATTCAAAAATTTGAAAAGAAATGTTCACGATTCAATTTTTTTTGCTAAAACGAAAAATGTTCACGAATTTGAAAAAAAAATATTCATGATTCAAAAAAAAATCACTAATTAAAAAAATGTTCACAAATTTTGGAAAAAATGTATAAGATTTTGAAAATTTAGTCTATAATTTTATAATGTTCATTATTTAGAAAAACTGTTCATGAATTCAAAAACATGTTCATGACTTAAGAGAATGTTCACAAATTTCTTAAAAATGTTCAAAACTTTAAGAAAATGTTCGTAATTTCGAAAAATGTTCGTGGGTTATCAAAAGTGCTCATGGTTACAAAAAATGTTCATTATGTTGGAGAATGTACACGAATTAGTAAAAATAAAACCACGGTTTTGAAAAAATGTTCGTCATTCCAAAAAAAAGTTAACGACTTAAAAAATAAATCACAAATTAATATATTTTCGGAAATTAAAAAAGAAAAAATGAAAACATATAAGTAAAGAAAACTCGAAAATAAAACAGAAAAACGAAAAAGAAAAAAAACGAAAAACCCGGTTCAGGGAAGGTTCTAGAACCTTCCCAAAACCGGTTGGGGGTGAAACCCCGAAATGGGCCGGCCCATATTAACAGCACGGAGCGAGCACGCGCTAGTTCGCTCCCGACGGACAAGCACGGCACAGGGCGGGCCACAAGCCAGGCACACGACGTGCCACGGCCCACGGGCCAGCCACGCGAAAATCAACCCGTTTGGCCAGGTTGCCCCCGACCCGCCCTCTCCCCACCCCACCCCACCCACCTCCATTCCCGACCCTCCTCCCACCCCCATCCCCAACCCCTCCCGTCTCCCCCCTCCTCCCTCCTCCCGCCCGCACCCCCCACCATCGCCGCACCCCGGCGGGCACTGCCCTAATCGGATCCAACCATGATATCCGAGACGCAGTGCGCCCCGCTCCGGCGATATTCCCCAAATACTCTCGTTGCAGAGCGCGATGGCGAGATCTGGCGGCAAGCGAGGCGTGATGGAGCACCACTGCCTGAACCGATTCCGCCGCCGGCGACTCCTCGCCTTCCTCCGCCGCAACAACCTCTCCGCCACCTTCGACGCGTACGTATTCCACGGCTTAATCTCTCGCTCTATCTCGATCTGCTCCCCTTTTCCTCCCCTAGCCTAGCTGGTACTGATCGATAGATCTTAATTTCGGTCCAGGCTGAAGCACGAGACGAGCGTCTTCTTGGACGTGCGATTCCTGCGGCGCCTGGTGGCGTCCGCCCGGTGGAAGGAGGCGCGAAAGTACTTGAGCCGCTTCCTGCCGTGCCAGGACGAGATCGAGGCGCCCACCGCGCTCAGTTTTCTCACTCGCCTCAACGTTCTCGACGACCTCGCCCAGGGCAAGCTGGAGGGCATCGATTTGGCCCAAGATCTCCGGAACCAAATCGACGCTATCCCTTCCACCATGTTTCGCGAGGACCCGCACTACGCCTCGGCTGCCCGCACAGTCTTGTTCTGGCGCTCTCACCCGGCAAACTGGTCTCCTTCATCTATCATCTATCTAATTATCCGTTAGTTTCATTCATTGTTGTTTGAGCCTCTCGATGTTTCTTCCACACAGGGGTCCCGTGGACTGGCAGCTCATTAGGCGCAAAGCCGCGCAGGTTGTCAAGGACTTGGTCACGCGAACCCCCGAGTTCAGGCATCTGCTGCGGTTGCCGCCGTGTCCAAGCCACCCATGTTACACCATCCCCTTCGGGTTTGGGTAAGTGCAACATTCCCATCCTCAGTTATGACTTTATTATGTGGAACATCCATTTTACTCCATCTGCATGAGAAGCCGCACTTACAGTTAAACTTTTAACGGGCCTTTGTCGCGTTATCTTGTTAATTAATTTCAGGGGTTGCCGGAGGCATAAGAGGAAGAAGAACATAGGCCGGATGTCGGCATCTCTTCTTGCCCGTCGTTTTCTTCAGAAAGAGAGGTATGTATATCGTGTGCACAGAATTGATGCTCTCGTTGTTCCACTGTTTCCTAGTTTGTTGTAAAGTTTAGAGCTTTTAACCTCTTGCTTCATGCAGGCGTCATTCCTCACCATGGACTCAAGGTTTCTCCCATAGACCATCGTATAATAATCAATAAGGATACCTGACTATTCGTGTTTATAACCATGCTAATTGATGATCGTATGTTTCAATTGCAGGTTCATCGTGTGAACCTATGGGCTTCAAGGAAATTATTGGTAAAACATCTGCCTTGGCTCTGTCCTTTCAGCATTTTTTGTGTAAATGCACAAGCTGTTTTTCTGAATGAATCGCTTGAATTTCTTTATGGCCTTCGTTTGTTATAAGTACTCGCTCCGTCCCAAAATAAGTGTCTCAAGCTTAGTACAACTTTGTACTAGAGTTAGTACAAAGTTGAGACACTTATTTTGGGACGGAGGGAGTATGACATATTGCTTTGTTGCGCTCTTCTATGAGAAGAACTGCTTTAGTGTATTTGGTTCGTTTGCTATAATTGCTTAAAGGACAGCATTTGTAACAGGCTTATAACATGCTGTGGGAAGAATTAGTCATGTCCGTTTGTTTTAAGTCGATTTATCCTGTGCAATCAGTGTTTTCAAAACTAGAAGTATGATACCTTTTTCAGTAGTCTACTTCCCAATACACCTAGATACTTTGCAAAAGTTCTCCTTTCTAGCAAAATCTTACAAGCCATGGCGCACAAACTTGTGTGTTTTCAGATGAAACTATGTTAGCTGGGAAGCTGGAGGTCATAGAACATTCAGATTCTTGTAGTGAAGGTAACATACCATCGTTTTCTCCATATAGAAGTTTATTTCAGTTACTTTCATTGTTGATGTTCCCCACTTACCTCTGTCTTTGTTTATTAGTTATATGTAGTTTATTCAGTAGTCACATTATTTGTTCCCACTTACAATCTGGACCTTTTATACCTTCTTGCTGTGCCCTGCAGTTTCCTAGACATCTGCAGGGTACTCTTTGCTAATGAACAAATGATGCTTGCCCTTTCCTTTCTAATATCAATAGCTAAACTCTTGCAGGCGATCCTGGTTCTCCTGTTGGGTTATCTATTGGTAAAAGTTTTGGAACTGCACCTGCTAATGCAGGTATACTCAACAGTATTTTTTCCAGTTGGTTGATCCTCGAACATTTTCATTGCCTGTTACTTAATTGAATCTACTTAGTGATACTTCATCTTTTTCTTGTGCAGTCACAAAGCGTTTGAGTCAAGAATGTTCCGCTGAAAGTTCCAATGGTGCAAAACTAAAACCTACAACTGGGCAGTTTTGTCCGGTAAGTCACTCCTACACCTGGCAGTGTTCTTTTACTTATCAATTACGTTTCACATTCCAGTAAAAACAATAATGATATGTTTCACATTCCAAATCAATAACAATACAATGTGTCATTTAACCATTCGTGTCATTTAATACTGCACAATATACAAGGCGACCTAAAAATCATGGTTTGCCATCAAGCTTGTTTAGTCATTGTGTATCATTTCTCATCTGTATCAATACACCAGGTTTATTGATAAGTTAGTACAATGTATGATTTCATATATCCTTTCTTGAGAAACAACAACAACAGCAAAGTCTTTCAGTCTCAAGCAAGTTGGGGTAGGCTAGAGTTAAAACCCAACAGGAGCTACTAATCAAGGTTCAGACACATGAATAGGCTTTCCACACTCCTGTTCAAGCAGAAATCTTTGGGTATATCCCATTTTTTCAAGTCTCTTTTTATTTCCTCCTCCCATGATTTCAGCTTTCCCCTTCCTCTCCTCACATTATCATCGTGGCTTAGGATTCCACTATGTGCTGGTGCCTCCAGGGGTCTCCTTTGGATATGGCCAAACCACCTCAACCGGTGTTGGACAAGCATTTCTTCGATTGGTGCTACCCCTAGCCGATCACGTATATCATTGTTCTGAACTCGACCCATTCTTTGTATGACCACAAATCCAAACGCAACATAGGCATTTCCGCAACACACAATTGGTGAACATGTCGTCTTTCTGTAGGCCAACATTCTGCCCCATACAACATTGCAAGTCTAATCACCGTTCAGTAAGGGTGTGTTTGGTTCGCGTCAGCAGGTGGAACGTAATGGGTCCGTTCCGCACCAAGGGGTCATTCTTGTGTTTGGTTGGGTTGAGGAGTCGGAGTCCACTCGTTCCCTAGAACGGCATATTCCCCTTAGATCCGGAATGTGCTCATACCTCCAAATTGGTGGAACGACGTGGAATGCCTCACGTGTCTCACCTTCTCCCCGACTCTGCCCCTCTCCCTCGACCAAGCTAAGCTCCAGCCGCCACCCTCCCATCGTCTCCCGTCTCTCCCTCCAGCCACCGGCTCGGGCTGTCACTGCTCTCATTCCTGATGACGCCCTCTCCCTATTGATGTTGTGGCGGCGGTGCACCGCAGATCTGGTGGAAGTAGACGAGCCGCAACAGCAACGGCCTGCTGGGCCCTGGTCTGCAACAAGGAACAGCCACAACAACGACGGCGCATGGGCTCGGCATGCCTCGTTGCCGTTCCCTACAACGGGCGTGTCGGGCCCTGGTCTGCAACAAGGAAGAACGGCAACAACGATTGTGTGTTGCCGTTGCCTAGGCGAGCGCGTCTGGCCCTGCCCCGGACAGGGAGCAGCAGTTGCTTGCTGCCGTATGCAATCATGGAGATTGGGCACCAATTTGCATCCATTTGGTGACTGTTTCTGTATGAGAGATTGGTGAAATTTGGTGCGTACCTGTGGACATTGGGTACCGATTTGCTGGCTGCTGTTGTATTCACCAATAATTTGCTTGGTGCTACTAAATTTTGAATTTTGATTCATCTGTTTGGTATCCGACATTGGAATTATACATCGTATTCACGTATGAGTGGTGATCTCACCATTCCTACCTAAAAGAGGTGAGATGAATAACTTCATTCCATTCTATCTCTAAAACCAAACATCAAAATGTAAGCATTCCATTCCTCCGAAATATTCCTACCAAATAGAAAAACAGAACCGACCCATTCTAGTGGAATGGAACCATGGCATTCCATTCCACTTTGTTCCCGAACCAAACACACACTAAAACTTGCCTTTTAGCTTTTTTCAGAGAATGCCAGATGCTTGGCGCCACTTCATCCACCTTGTTTTGATTATATGGCTAACATCTTCATCAGTATCCCCATCTCTTTGTAGCATTGATATCATTCTTAGGCACCACTTGACCTCCCAAAGTCACTCCCTCCTCATGTGTAGTAGTGCCAAAGTCACATCTTATGTGTTCAGTTTTAGTTCTGCTGAGTCTAAAACCTTTGGACTGTCCGCCGCCACAACTTCAGTTTCCTATTTCCAGGTAACAACTCTTGTCAATAGATTTAGTATCCAATATCTTGGATCAGTAAACTCTTGTCAGTAGATGTAGTACCAGGTGGGGAATTGCGTTTATTCAGTCTTAGTTATGGTGAGCAGAGCAGGGCCACCTCAAGTTTAGATGAACTAAACATTACACGTTATCAAAGGATTGTATCCAATATCATTATTGGCATGCGTACTTCTTGACAGTGGGGTGGTGGCTCTTTTTTTCTTTGTACAAGTCTGGTGCTCCATGATTTTGTGTGTAGCGTAGCCTTAGCTCACTAGTCTCCCCCTCTCTCCGTTTCACCCATAAGCACTCAACCACCTCTGTTTACAAACCGTCATACATACAATGCAACATCTTTTTTTTTCTTCTAATTTTATTTATTTATTTTTATCAGGATGTCGTCGATGCACGTTCTGGTTGGACGGTGGACGCCAATCATGTTTTAAATAAAATAGAAGCCCTCGGAGACTTTTCAACTGCCATGGGCATGCTAGTGAATAAGACATGCACATATGGTGGTCCAGATCACACGATGTTTATGGAGAAAATATTTGAGCACGAGAAGATGATATTCGAACTGCGATTAGATTGCCAAAAAGCAAAAACTAAGAGGTTGAACTTCTCCATTGGCAACTTGAGCACCCGACAGAACTAGAAACTCTTAGCCGCTGCATCTATTGATCCACCTTGGTTTTGTTCTTTTGTACTTGCTACAAGTTATGGTGTATTGTTTTCTTATACGCTTTACCAGAAGAGCAATGGTGTCTTATGTTTTTGTAAGAACCTAATCATGCACTGTGGGGAGGATTGGTAGCCCGTACGTAGGACTGTAGAAAGCATGCAGAGTTTCTGCTCCGGGTGAGGCATTTCCACGAGGACCACTGCTGTGTTGTAAGGAAGCCGAGTTGGTTCGAGCAACACATCCTTCCGAGATGCATGTCGATGTCAATGGATGGCCCTGGCCTGAGTTACGAACGACCCATCACCTTTCTCTTCACCTACTGTAAGAGCATCTCCAATAGGCGCAATAAACAAGCGTCGCGCCGCAAATTTAGCCAGTTTAGCGCGCGCGCAACCCGGCGGGTGGCTCCAGCGGGCGTGCAATAACCGCGCGCGTGGTATAAGGAGTTGGGCGCACGGTCGGAATCGCTATCTCGCGCGGTGTATTTGGGGCGCCCGCTTCCGCGTGCGGCATAGTCGAGCGCTCGCGCTGCACTCTGTCTTCTCCGCCTCCTACGCCCCGCGCGCGCCGGCGCCGGTGAACTGCACCCCATGGACGCATGCGCCGACACCCCGCTCACCCCATCCTATAGCCGTGACCCCTCCACCGCCGCCGCCGCCGCAAACCCTAGCCTGGGTGGCGTTGGCCTCGCCTCCGCCGGAGTTCCTCCGACCATCGGCCTCGCGCGCGGCCTCTTCATGCCGCCGCGGATGACCTCGGCGGCGGGTGGCGTCGCGCCGGCACCGGCACGAGCCGCCGCCCCCTCCTCATCAAAGCTCCCCAATGCGGCGCGGCCAAAGAAGGGCAAGACATCGGCGAAGAAAAACAAGGCGGCGGACGGCTCCAGCACCTCCAAGGCGAGGAGGAAGAAGCTTGCAGGGCGTGCGGCGGCTACCGAAGCGCCGGCGAGCTCACTCGTTGAGCCGGCGGCCGACGCGCACAAAATGTTCGAGGAAATGCCCCCAAGGTAAAAAAATTCCAACTTTTCATTTTTTGTTATTTTTTCAATGCATTCACATATAGATAGCTTATTTGCATTGTTCAAAAAACTTTGTAGTCTCAATGATGATGCATATATGTCAATGATGGGTGTTGGTTCCAACAATTCGCATTGGTCTCAAACCAATGACATGCACTTCGAAGACCATGAGTTCGAGGTGGACGAGGAGGGTGAGGGCATTGTCGATGCACCGAAAGGAAGAGCGGACAATTACACCAACGTCGATGACATCTTACTATGCAATACTTGGTTGCAAGTGTCGAGGGATCCATCCGTTGAAGGTGATCAAAGTAGAGATGCTTATTGGGGGCGGATGAAAGAACACTTTGATGTTCACAACTTGAGTGGAATTGACCGCTCCGAGAGATCACTACGGTCCCGATGGTCGACAATCAACTCGGTTTGTCAAAGGTGGGCGGCCTGTCAAAAGGCGGTTGACAAGTTGAACCCAAGTGGCAATTCATACATGTTCATCATACTTGTTGTTGGTGCTAACTTGCTTTCAAAATGAAATGAAAAATTATCGTTTTTGCCATGGAATGACATTTGTGATGTATTGTCAAAAGCCAAGAGTGGCAAAAGTGAGATGTCCAATTTTAGAGTGACATAAGCAAAATTGGCAAAAGCTAGAGTGGCAAAAACAAAGTTTTCCCAAGATTTGGATGATTTGCATTTGAGCAACAAACGCAAGCGAACAATTAAGTTGGATGATGATGATGATGAGGATGATGCATCAAGTGATGACGGCAAGAGAAGCCCCACACCCAACTCGGTTTCATACTCAAAGCCAAAGCGACCGGATGGGTGCAAGAAAGACAAAACCGAAAAGAAGAAGAGGAAAGGAGATGATGATCTCAAAAATGCTATGGAAGCTATTGTGAAGGCAAGAAAAGAAGCCAACGAGGTGAGGAAAATGGCAATGAACCAAGATGCCGCGGCCGAGGAGAGGAGGTTGGCGGCCGAGGAGAGGAGGGTGGCGGCCGAGGAGAGCAAGGTGGCTTTGGAGGAGAGGAAGGTGAGCAATGAGGAGCGAACAAGATTGTTGGAATGGGAGAAACACTTGTTCTTCTTGGACACATCTAACCTCAATGTGGCGCAAAAGGAGTATGTCAATCTTGCCCGTGAAGAAGTCTTGATCCAAAAAAGAGCCATGGTTCGTGCAATGGGTGGCGGTGGCCTCGGCGCCATGGGTGGGTGGCTTCGGAGGTACCGTGGGCGGTGCAATGGGAGGCATGGCTGGCTTTGGAGCACCCCCCGACGCTATGGCCACCATGGGAGGCATGAGTTTTGCTTCTCTCGTGGGAGGCATGGGTGCACCTCCGGCCGCCATAGGGGAATGTATTCAACCCAAATTTATTGATTCGACACAAGGGGGGCCAAAGATTATTGTAAGTATTAGCAGTTGAGTTATCAATTCAACCATACATAGAGATTTAATATCTACAACAAAGTGATTAGTAGCACAGTAATATGATAGTTTTTGATAGCAGTGGTAACATTAACGATAATATGTGGAAAACTCGTAGGCATTGGATCAATGATTTCGTTGGATAATATTAATCATATAACAGTCATAACCTAGGGCGACACAGAACTAGCTCCAGTTCATAAAATATAATGTAGGCATGTATTTCGTAAATAGTCATACGTGCTTATGGAAAAGAACTTGCATGACATCTTTTGTCCTACCCTCCCGTGGCAGCGGGGTCCATAAGGAAACTAAGGGATATTAAGGTCTCCTTTTAATAGAGAACCGGAACAAAGCATTAACACATAATGAATACATGAACTCCTCAAACTACGATAATCACCGGAAAGAATCTCAATTATTGTCACCTTGGGGTATGCGGATCATAACACGTAGCAGGTGCATATAACTTGCAAGATCGGATCTAGAACATAGATATAATGGTGAAAACATAAACGGTTCAGATATGAAATCATGGCACTCCGGCCTTAGTGACAAGCATTAAGCATAGCAAAGTCATAGCAACATCAATCTCAGAACATAGTGGATACTAGGGATCAAGCCCTAACAAAACTAACTCGATTACATGATGAATCTCACCGAACTCCTCACCGACCAGCAAGCCTACGAAGGAATTACTCACTCCCGACAGTGAGCATCATGAAATTGGTGGTGGAGGATGGTTGAGGATGACGAAGACCGAAGATTCCCCTCTCCGGAGCCCCGAACGGGCTCATCTGGCCACCCAATGAAGAACAGGAGGTGGTGGCAGCTCCATATCGTAAAACGCGATGAAACTTCCTCTCATATTTCTTTTTCTAAAAATAGAAATTTATAGAGTTGGAATTAGGGTCAGCGGAGCCTCGTGGGCCCCACTACCCACCAGGGCGCCCAAGGAAAAAGGCGACACAGTTAAAGCACTCCTGTCGCGTTCGCGTCGCACCCCCGACAGTCGGTCTGGCACGCCACTCACCAAAGGGGACACACGTTGTCTTGCATTTTCACTCACATGTAGGATTGCAATTGAATAAGAAGAGGATAGCTGAAATATAATTGCCAGCCGAGCATTGGCTGAGAAGAGAGAGACGGGGATGGAGAAGAGATCGGCCGCCCACTGAGGGAGTCCTGGAATGGGGGGGTCCTCGGGGTGCCGACTCCTCTCACGTGGGCCAGACTGTTAGGCCGCACCGTATCCAGACCGAATACTTTTTGGCGCCTTGGAGTGCACCCCAAGTCAAGATAGAAGATCTGATGTTTCCTTGATGTAACTGACTATCTATAAACCCTAGTACCGCTGGTTTCTATATAAACAAGGGGGCTTAGTCCGTAGAGGCTAGAAGAACAATCACCATCCTACTAGTTAGGGTTTAGTTCGTCTGATCTCGTGGTAGATCTACTCTGTAACCCCCTCATACACAAGCAATATAATCAAGGATGCTGTAGGGTTTTACCTCTTAAGAGAGGGCCCGAACCTGGGTAAACATCGTGTCCTGTGTCCACTGTTCCCCATCAATCCAAGGTCCACAGTTCGGGACCCCCTACCCGAGATCCGCCGATTTTGGCATTGACATTGGTGCTTTCATTGGGAGTTCCGCTATAGGATCGCCGAAGGGTCGATGGCTCGCCTGATCATCGGAGATGACATTAGCACCGGGGACATCTTCGTCCACGGGCAACCTTTCGCGTTCGGCAGCGTCGTCTTGCACACCGACTCGGCCGGTCATCTCAACCCGGTTAACAGCTTCACCCCCGAGCATCAAATCGGGTTTGATAACTTCGAATACGTCACCGACGCCCGGGGTGATATGATCTTCACTGGTTTCTCAACCTCACCTGGAACCACCACGGCTCCCGAAGCCTCAACTTCGTCGCCTCTTTCCGATCCGATCTTCGGACCGGTCTCTACCGCACTGTCAGCTTCGAGCTCGGGTGCGACACTTACGTCCGAAGATCAGGAATCAATCATGTATGGACTGGTCCTCCTCGTCAAGGATCCGGCTTTGAGCCCTAACGGGAGTTCGGTGCCCGAAAACTGGGAGGCAGCCCCAGCCGGACTCGTTACAAGTTCGGCGGTGAGCTTCGACACTAGCGCAATATTTGAGGACCAGGATCTCGCCCTGGCCAGACTAGCGCTGTCGGATTCTGGGTTCCGACAAACCCTTAAGGTTCGAACTCTGGGGTGCGCACGAAGAACTCTCTCTCCCTAGCTCGCACTCACAACGATCCCAAGGCCCAGCTCGACGAACTCAAAGAACATGAGACACGAGAGTTTATACTGGTTCGGCCCACCGTTGTGGTGTAATACCCTACTCCAGTGTGGTGTGGTGGATTGCCTTGTAGGCTGAGGATGCACAAGTACAAGGTATGGACAGCCTTAGGAGGAGAGGTGTTCTTGGGCTCAAAGAGCTGGTGAGGGTGAGGATGCTCTGAATGATCCATCCAGAGTTTGGTTCCCTTCTATGGTGGTGGCTAGTCCTATTTATAGAGGCCCCGGTCCTCTTCCCAAATGATGGCGGGAAGGGATCCCACAACGGCCAATTTTGAAGGGGGACAGCTAGTACATGCTATCCTAACAAAATTAGTCCTCGCCTGCCAAAGGCTCTGGTGGTGACGCCGCCCTGGGCTCCACGGTGACCTCTGTCCCGCCGTCCTACTGGTCTTGGTCTTGTTGCACCGATATGGAAACCTTTCCCTGATGCCTCGAGACTCCTCGCCTGCGCCTGCCTCTTTAGCACCAAAGAGGAAACTGGTACACTGCGCCCGCTGGCGCCCGCCTGGCCATGGTCGTCACGGCTCACGTCACATGAACCTCGCGAGATACCCCTTGCATAGATATCTCCGCTCCTCGGGAGCCAGCCTAGCGAGGCTGCCCCCCAGGGAGGTCTTGGTGTCATCCGCCTCACGAGGCTTGGCCCCTCGCGAGGGTCTTGAGTTGTTGTAGCTGAAGTTGGGCCATACCGGGCTGTTGGTGGAGCCACGCCGTGGGCCGCAGGCAGGCAAGTCTGGGTACCCCCATTCCCAGGACGTCGACAGTTGCCCTCGGGCCCAAGGCGCGCTCGGACTTGGCTTCGTGGCGAAGCCAAAGGGCAAATGTGGAGCGACGCGGGCCCCAACAGCCTGCGGCCTCGGTCGACGCGTGATGATTGACAGGTCGTGGGCGTCTCCGCTACCCCACGCTGCCTCGGCAACTGTCCTCAACTGACAAAAGGCTGGCGCGCGCCGCAGAGCCTTCATTGCCTTCCTTCGCCTTGCTCCAGATCCCCTTCCTCCTTTTCATCCCCAAAGACTCCCAATCCGCTGGAAATCTCTCCCTGAGCTCGCATCCGATGGCGCCCAACAAGGTCAAGGCCTCGCGCTCGTCCACCTAGTACGAGCCGGCCTTGAGTGCGCACACAGTCTCGAAGGAGAAGCTTGCCGCTGCGCGCTGAATGATGGTGGGCAGCGACGACGAGGAAAGAGCGGCGACGCTTCAGGCCGGCTCCGCCAAGCCCGAGGCTTCGGGCAGTACCTTTCATCCCTTCTTCCTGAACAGTGTCTTTGCTGGGCTGGTCCCTCCCTTTTCCAATTTCTTCTATGTGGTGCTTAGCCATTACAACCTCCATGCCCTCCATCTTCATCCCAACTCCGTTCTTCTCCTGCTGATCTTCGCCTTCTACTGAGAGGCGTTCGTGGGGGTGATGCCGTCCGTGGCGCTGCCGCGTCACTTCTAGAAGCCGCTCGCGACCGATGATGAGGGCCCCGCACAGCTGCTCCCTCATCTTGTTGCGGCACTCGAGGACGTCGTCAACGGGATCGACCCCATGGTGGAGGGGGAAGCCCGCGCGCTCTCCTCCTCAGCCCTGACACGCGTCTTCAGCCACCTCCATCTTCGCGACCCTGACGCTGACCTTGGTGAGCTGCTCGAACCCGTGGATGAGGGACGTTGTGCAGCTGCTGCCGAAGTTGTGAAGGATCGGGTGGATGCCATGTTGAAGAAGTTCCTTGCCATCGATCCTGCGCCTCCGACCGATGTGCTGCTGAACCCGCAACTCCGACGGCCGGCATGGGTGAGGCTAGCATCGTCGACGAAGGAGCGCTCCTCCCGGGTGATGGCGACGCCCAAGGCTGACGAGGGGGCTTGTTGGCGGTGCCTCTTGCTACCTGCTTCCTGTGACATGAACCATGCCTCGTGGAGGCGTTTAAAACTTGTGTTTGATGTTTGAAGGACAATATGTTTTGTAATAATTGCTAGGGCTCCGTGATTTCCTTCCCGCTTGCTTTAGTGTTCTGCATTGGCAGAGCCCGGCCCCGCGCGTACTCCAGCCGCCGCTGACTCATCTGGATCGCCAGGACGAGGCTAGGGGGTGATGGGCTACATGACCAGTTAGGCTCCTGAGTCGCGATGCTCAGGAGTTCCCCTTGACATACGAACAACCTTTGGGAAGGAAGTGTGATAGTAGGCCTTAGCGTTCTGCGTCAGCAGGGCCCGGCCCCGTGTATACCTCAGCCACCGTTGGGTCGTCCAGATTGCCAAGACGAGACCAAGGAGTGAGGGGCTACGTGACCAGTTAGGCCCTTGGGTCGCGATGCCCAAGGGTCCCCCTTGACGTACGAACAGACCTCATACTTGTCCTCGTCGGGCTTTCGCTCGGGAGGGTTGTGCGAAGACCAGGTCTGGGGGACCTAGCGAGGCGGCGTACGCCAGGTGTGACCTGAGCGTAGCCCCCGTGCCCAGCCCCCTCGCGCTACTCTCCCGAGGGGAAAGTGGCGCGGTGAGGCTAGGCCCTGAGGCTACCGCAGCCACGAGGCCACCCTCAGTTGTTTATCACCAGCGCGGAGCATGGCGCTACCGTACTTGCACCGGCATAGCCGTGTCAACTACCAACTCGGAGCATGGTGCTTCCACTGGCACGTGGGAGGGGGCTCCCTGCTGCGGAGAGCCCCCGGGGCGTGTACAGCCCCGCCCTGACACGTGGCTTGCACGGTAGGGCTAGATGAGGTGTGTCTAGGCACTCGTGAGCCAGCGCGGGAATCACGAGGCCCTACCTCAAGGCGGGCTGTGCCTGGTCTTGATTGAGAGCACTTGAAATAATCCTGCGAGATGGTTAGGCAACCTGCGTCGAGTGAATCCCTCGAGGTTGCCACATGAGAAGGCCAGATACCAACGACCCCAGGAGGTGACATGAACGGGGCCGGCCCGCCAGAAAGAGCTCAGCCGTTGGGTTTATCGCCGCTACAGGGACGGACCCGAGCACAGACACCGTGCCTAGTCTTCTCATGCGGACACCCTAAAGAAAAACAGCCGGCGCGCGGCTCCCGTAGCGACGAGCCACCATGTCGTGCGCCCTCACTCATCCGTCCGTGATTAGCTCATGCGAGGACGAGACACCAAGGACCATGGGAGGTGACGTACATGGGAGCTGGCCCACGAGCCAGAGCTCAGCCACTTGGGTTTAGCGATGCTGCAGGGATGGACCCGAGCACAGACGCCGTGCCTGTCCTTAATCATGAGGCAGTCGCAAGCGAGTTCGCGAGGGCGTACAACGTGTATGGCAGCGAAGTACCGGTAAGGCAGATGATAATCTTAAAGCGGCTGATGGAAAAGGCAACACTAGTTCTGGTAAATGCAGAGTGATACATGCCACAGGGACGGACCCATGCGGCTTGGGGATGATGCAGCCCGAGGGGCGCCCCCAACAAGGCAAATTAAAGATGCAGAAAGATACATGTCGCAGGGACAGGCTCGTGCGACCTGGGAATGATGCAGCCCAAGGGGCTCTCCCAGCTGAATAAACTAGAAAATGTCACCTGGCACCGTTGCTGGAGGGACGTTGAAGTAGCTGGAGACGCGCGCTGAAGAAGTTGCTCCTTAGGTGTCATCGGGTGGCCGGTTTCTGGGGGACCCCGGAGTTTCTGGATCCTCCTCGCTCAGGACCGCCTGGCGCCTGGCCTCATGAGCCGCCAGGGCGCCCTGCATGAGCCGACAGTAGGTGACAGCGCGTTCGGCAGGCCGTAAGGCATGCAAACGTAGCTGTGAGGGGGGCCGTTGTGCTGCTGCTGGGTGGAGTCTTCCTCAACCTCTCCCTCTCTCCTTGCTGGATCAAGGCATGGGAGACGTCACCGGGCTGTACGTGTGTTGAACGCGGAGGTGTCGTTCGTTCGGCACTAGGATCTCCGGTGATTTGGATCACGACGAGTACGACTCCATCAACCCCGTTCTCTTGAACGCTTCCGCTTAGCGATCTACAAGGGTATGTAGATGCACTCTCTTTCCCCTCGTTGCTCGTCTCTCCATAGATAGATCTTGGTGATACGTAGGAAAATTTTGAATTTCTGCTACGTTCCCCAACAGCCGTGTGAGTTTGAAATCTGACCGTTGGAACACGTGTCAGTTCCTTGGTGACCCAGGGTCATTTCGGACAAATCAGGTTGGGTTGCCAAGTGGCTATAAATAGCCCACCCCCTACAACCATAAACGGTTGGCTACTCAGATTCAGAGTACGGCTTTTGTCATTTGAGAGCAACCCACCTCGAAGCCTTTGAGAGAGAATTCCTTGCGAGGATAAAGCCCTAACCACCCAAAGCCAAAGAGAATTAGGCATCACTTAAGTCTTCTTGTCTGTGTGATCTGAAGACTTATTACACTTGAGGACTGTGCATCCTCCAGCCGGTTAGGCGTCGCGTTCTGAGCATCCAAGAGACATTGTGGATTGCCGGTGAACGAAGTCTGTGAAGGTTTGGGAGTCTACCTTGAAGACTTACCAGAGTGATTGGGCGAGGTATGTGTGACCTTAGCTCAAGGGGAATACGGTGAGGACTGGGTGTCCTGAGCTGCGTGTTCAGGACTGGGTGTCCGGGACTGTGTGTCCTTTGGTTTAAATACCTAGCCGCCCTAACCAGACGTACAGTTGTCACAGCAACTGGAACTGGTCCAATAAATCATTGTCTTCAACGAGTCACTGGTTTCATCCTTCCTTTCTCCTTACTTACTATTACTCCTTGTGAAGTCATTGTATGTCTGCACTATCTTTTGTCTTCACTGAGTGACTGTGTGATCTGCTTGGCTTCTTAATATCTTCCTACCTGATCCTTACTACCTAGCTGCTATTAGTCATTGTGCTTTCACTTCATTGAATACATGACTATGGTTTACCTAGTGTAGTCTACCTTCCGCTGCATGGTAATAGGTTTATTTCTATCGTTTGTCTTCGAAACTTCCATGTTTTGAAGACTTTCATAAAAATCGCCTATTCACCCCCCTCTAGTCGATATAACGCACTTTCAGGAAACAAGGACGCTGCGCGTGCTGGCGCGCGCCTAGCGCCCGCCTGGTCTTGATCGTCATGGCTCACGTCACGAGAGCCTCGTGAGGTTTGCCCCGCCTTGATATCTCCGCTCCTCGTGAGCCTGGCTGGCTAGGCCACTCCTGAGGAGGTCTTGCATTGTCCGCCCCGTGAGGCTTGGCCCCTCGCGAAGGTCTTGGATGCTTTGCTGATGAAGACGGGTCATACAACCCGCTAGCTTAGCCACACTGTGGGCCGCAGGCAGGCAAGTCTGGGGACCCCCGTTCCCAGAACGCCGACAGGTAGTGCTTACTAAATTCATCAACTTCATACCGCTCAAAAATGATTCGTTAATAAGGTTGATCAGGTCTTATTAACAACCACTTTCGATTAGCATGAAACCGAAGAACTTTCATAAATCACTAAGTTACCTCAATGGGGATATGGATGTCCCCAACAATAAGCATTTCATAATTCTTTTTGACAATAAGTAGAGGTATTTGAAAACTTCCAATAGTGATTGTCGGAGATTTTTCAATAACATTAATACCATTCACTTGGAATTGTTTTTTCGAAAAGTGCACCATATGATCATTACCATTGATATGAAAAGTGACCTTACTTTTATTGCAATCAATAACAGCCCCTGCAGTATTCAAGAAGGGTCTACTAAGGATAATTGACATGTTGTCGTCCTCGGGCATCTCAAGTATGACAAGGTCAGTCAAAATAGTAACATTAGCAACAACAACGGGCACATCCTCACAGATACCGACAGGTATGACAGTTGATTTGTCAGCCATTTGCAAAGATATTTCAGTAGGTGTAAGTTTATTCAAGTCAAGTCTTTTATATAAGGAGAAAAGCATAACACTAGCACCAGCTCCTAAATCACACAAAGCAGTTTCACATAATTCTTTTTGATAGAGCAAAGTATAGTTGGTATTCTCGGATCTCCAAGTTTTTTGGGTACTCCATCTTTAAAAGTATAAATAGCAAGCATAGTGGAGATTTCAACTTCTGGTATTTTTCTCTTATTTATGATGATGTCTTTCATGTACTTTGCATAAGGAGGCATTTTCAAGATATCAGCCAAGCGAGTACGCAAAAATACTGGCCTTAGCATTTCAGCAAAGCGTTCAAATTCTTCATCATCTCTCTTTTTAGTTGACTTGGGTGGAAAAGGCATAGGGTTTGAACCCACGGTTCTCTTTCTTTACCGTGTTTTCTAGCAATGAAGTCTCTTTTATCATATCTTTTATTCTTAGGTTGTGGGTTATCAAGATCAACATGTGGTTCTATCTCAACATCATTATCTGGTTATTTTTCATTATTTGTTTGAGTATCATCATGAACCTCATCATTATCTTTTTCATTATCACTAGGTAAATGTTCATTACCAGACCGAGTTTCAGCATCGGAGATAGAAGTTTCATTATCATTATCAGGAGGTTTTTCTATTTCAGGTTCACTAGAAGTATGCAAAGTCCTATCATTTTTCTTCTTCTTTTTCTTTCTAGAAGGACTAGGTGCATCAGTGTTAACTCTTTGTGAATCTTGTTCAATTCTCTTTGGGTGTCCCTCAGGATAGAGTGGTTCCTGAGTCATTTTACCTCCTCTAGTTGCAACTCTAACAGCAAAGTCATGTATATTATTATTCATTTCATCAAGCAACTCTCTTTGAGATTTAGCAACTTGTTCTAACCGAGTTTGAACCATAGAAGCATGCTTTCCAACACCTCTAACATCATTTGATATTCTAAATAACAAGTCACTCAAGTGAGTAATCGTATCAGAATTGTATTTCAATTGTTTCATAACATTTGCATTGAAATGATCTTGTTTTCTAATATAGTTTTCAAACTCATAAAGGCATTGGCTAGGATGCATATTGTGAGGATTGTCATTATCACTGAACTTCATTAGAGAATTTACCTCTACCACCTTAGGCATTGGTGGTGTATTAAGCCATGTATTTCTTCAATAGGAGGTAAAATTTTAACATCCTCAGCTTTAATACCTTTTTCCTTCATAGATTTCTTTGCCTCTTGATATCTTCAGGACTTAGATATAATATAGCCCTCTTCTTCGGAGTGGGTTTGGGCGGTGGTTCTGGAAGAGTCCAATCATCATAATTTTTCAATATGTTATTCAGTAATTCTTCAGCTTTCCCAACAGTTCGTTCCCTGGAACAACTATCTAGGAAGTCCCTAGAAGCATCAGTTAGTCCATTATAGAAGATATCAAGTATTTCATTTTTCTTAAGAGGATGATCAGGCAAAGCATTAAGTAACTGGCAAAGCCTCCCCCAAGCTTGTGGGAGACTCTCTTCTTTAGTTTGCACAAAGTTAAATATTTCCTGTAAAGCAGCTTGTTTTTTATGAGCAGGAAAATACTTTTCAGAGAAGTAATAAATCATATCTTGGGGACTATGCACACAACCAGGAGCAAGAGTATTGTACCAAACTTTAGCATCACCCTTTAATGAGAAAGGAAATAATTTGAGAATAAAGTAATAGCGAGTTTTCTCATCATGAGTAAAAAGGGTGGCTATATCATTCAACTTAGTAAGATGTGACACAACAGTTTCAGTTTCATAACCATGGAAAGGATTAGATTCAACCAAAGTAATTAACTCTGGGTCGACAAAGAATTCATAATCCTTATCATCAATAAAGATAGGTGAAGTAGCAAACTTAGGATCACATTTCATCCTAGCATTCAGAGATTTTTCTTTGTACTTGCATAATAATTTCTCCAAATCATCTCTATCTGTACAAGCAAGAATATCTCTAGTTGTCTCCTCATTCATAACATAACCTTCCAGTACCTTAGGCAATTCATATCTTGGAAGGCTAGTTCTAGCAGGTGTTTCAGGAGATTCAGTTTCAAGCTGATCATCAGATTCAACAACATCATGTTGTATTACTCTAGCAATTTGTTCATCAAGAAATTCACCAAGTGGCACATCATCATTATCAAGCAAGGTACTAGCATCATCATAAACATTATCCATAGCAGGAGTAGTATCATCAATAACTTGCGACATATCAGAATTGATAGCATGTGGTGGTGTTGCAAGTTTACTTATAATAGAAGGTGAATCTAAAGCAGAACTGGATGGCAGTTCCTTACCTCCCCTCGTACTAGAGGGAAATATCTTAATCTTAGCATCCTTCAGATTCTTCATAGTGATAATATGATAATAATCTCAAGTGACTCAACAAATATAGCTATGCTCCCCGGCAACGGCGCCAGAAAAAGGTCTTCATAACCCACAAGTATAGGGGATCGCAACAGTTTTCGATGGTAGAGTATTCAACCCAAATTTATAGATTTGACACAAGGGGAGACAAAGAATATTTGAAGGTATTAGCAGCTAAGTTGTCAATTCAACCACACCTAGAGATTAATTATCTACAACAAGTAATCAGTAGCAAAGCAGTATGATAGTTTTGATAATAGTAGCAGCAGTAACAGTAACAGTGATAGCAGTAATTTTGTAGCAAGTGTAACAGTGATGATAGCAGTAATAACTTAGCAAGAACAATATAAGATAAATTCGTAGGCATTGGATCGATGACTTGTTGGATGATATTCATCATGAGACAGTTATAACCTATGGCGATATGGCACTAGCTCCAGTTCGTCAATATAATGTAGGCATGTATTCCGTAATAGTCATACATGCTTATGGAAAGAACTTGCATGACATCCTTTGTCCTACCCTCCCGTGGCAGCGGGGTCCATATGGGAAACTAAGGGATATTAATGCCTCATTTTAATAAAGAACCGGAACAAAGCATTAATACATAGTGAATACATGAAATCCTCAAACTACGATCATCACCGGGAGTGGTCCCGGTTATTGTCACTCCGGGTTGCCGGATCATAACACATATTAGGTGACTATAACTTGCAAGATCGGGTCTAGAACATGGATATACTGATGATAACATAAACGGTTCAGATCTGATTACATGGCACCCGGGCCCAAAGTGACAAGCGTTAAGCATGGCAAAGTCATAGCAACATCAATCTTAGAACATAGTGGATACTAGGGATCAAGCCCTAACAAAACTAACTCGATTACATGATGAATCTCATCCAACTCCTCACCGACCAGCGAGCCTACAAAGGAATTACTCACTCCCGGTGGGGAGCATCATGGAATTGGCGATGGAGAAGGGTTGACGATGACGAAGAACGAAGATCCCCTCTCCGGAGCCCCAAACGGACTCCAAATCTGGCCTCCCGATGAAGAATGGGAGGTGGCGGCGGCTCCGTCTCATGGATCGCGATAATTCTTTCTCCCTGACATTTTTCTAGAAAAATAGGATTTTATAGCGTCGGTTTCAGGGTCTGCGGGGCACCAGGTGGGGACAACCCACCTGGGCGCGCCAGGAGAGGGGGGGGCGCGCCCTGGTGGGTTGTGCCCACCCAGGTGCCCCTCTCCGGTAGGTCTTGGCTCTAGAAATTCTTATTCATTATATAAAAATTCCTCGCAAAGTTTCATTCCATTCAGAGAGCTTTTATTTCTGCACAAAAACAACACCATGGTAGTTCTGCTGAAAACAGCGTCAGTCCGGGATTAGTTTCATTCAAATCATGCAAATTAGAGTTCAAAACAAGAGGAAAATCGTTAGGAAAAGTAGATACGTTGGAGACGTATCATAATCTGGTGTGACATGAAAGAGATGTTCAGTGGGTGTTTCATTGGAGATAGTACGACTGGGCCACATGTTAATGAGATGCACGATAGTAAGAAAGGCTTCGTCCCAAAATTTAAGTGGCATTGAAGCAGAAGCTAAGATAGCAAAGGCCTTCCCATTGGCCCGCCCGCCTTGTCCTTCTCTTGGCCTGCCCGTCGGTGACACAGTCGTCCCACTTTCCCTCCATTTCGTCCAAACCTTCCCGCGCCTCCTCTCGCTTCTCCATGGACATCGACCCGATGAAACCTAGCGATGCGTGGCCGCGCGCCCCTCGGCAAAGAAGAAATGTCCCAAGGGTCCCAGGAAGCCTCGATCCGAGTGCACGCTGGAGGAGATCGTCTTCCTCAACAAAGAAGCGACGAAGAGAAGGGGCTGGCGGGCTAAGGCAAAGGAGATGAAGGCGGCTGCGGCCTACGCCCTCGCGGCCGATTGCCCCAAGTTCAAAGACCAATATGCCACTCGTAAGAAGAAAGGAGGGAAGAAGGCCGTGGCTGATGAGGGAGACTTGCTCAAGAGGCCGAGGGGCAAGACATACTCAAAGGCCGGTAAGAGGCGTGATGCGTCTTCCGTTGCCTTACAAGGCACTTTGCAGGACATGATGAGCCAAAAGGAATGTCGGGACGAGAGGAAGAGCAAAGGTAAGGAGGAGCAAATGAAGATTTATCTAGAGCTCCAAACGAAGAAGCTTGCCATGGAGGAGACAACGAAGAGGAGGAAGCTTGACATCGAGGAGGCCGCTCAACTCAAGAAGCTCGAGATCGAGGCCACCATGTTGGACATCAAAGCTAAAGAGGTGGCACTCGCGTTCATGAGCGTGGACAAGACCAACATGTCACCGGAGAGGAAGGCTTGGTTCGCTAATCGATAGAAGGAGATGTTCACCCGCGACAGCCTGAACTAGGTGAGGCCTCGGGCCATGGCCGACGCCCGTTCATTTTGAAGGCTGGCTGGTGTGCCGGTCGCTAGCTTTGTTGCCGGCGTGAAACATGTCCGTTTTGAAGGCTGGCTTTGTTGCCGGCATGAAAACATGTCCTTTTTGAAGGCTGGCTCCTGTGCCGGCCGCTGGCTCTGTTGTCGGCGTGAGAATGTAGGCCGCCGACTGTGTTGCCGGCCGGCGTGATGAACTAGTGCGAACCGCGGCTGTGGCCAAACATCCTTTTGTTCACTTCTGCATGCATGGGGACAAGATGGAGGCGAACATGCGTTTGCGCGTTGGGCGCCTGACCGACGCAAACCCAAATCTGAACGGACACGACCCCATCCCCACCCCAAACGGACAAAATCCAGATAAAACGGACGTCCGTTTGGTGTCGTGCATTGGAGTTGCCCTAAGGATTTTCTTAAAAAAACTACTTACACGTGCCAGGCGGGCTGTGCCGTGTGCCGTGCCGTGCATGCCAAGCGGTCTTGGCCTAGACGGACAAGGGGAGAGCCTGTATGGCGACCTACGCGCTGCGGAAGAAGCGAGCGCGCACCCCCTCGCTCCCCCTTCGCGCACTGCTAGGCCGGCCCATGTGCCAGCCGGGACACCGCCCTGTATTTTTATTTCTCCTTTATTTTCAGTAATTCGGGATAAAAAAAGTTCTAAAATTTCAAGAAAAATTTGCTAATTTTAATAAAACAATCACGATTTTGAAACATATTCATGATTAGAGAAAAATGCTCAGTAATTCCAAAACTGTTCACGAATTTGTAAAAAGATGTCCACAAACTCAAAAAATGTTCATGATTTTGAAAAAAATCATGATTCAAAAAAATGTTCGTTAATGCAAAAAAGGTTTGTGGATTTGAAAAAAATGTTCATGATTCAAAAATATGCTCGCTAATTTGAAAAATGTTCATGAATTTGAAAAAAATGTTCACTAATTCAAAAATGTTCGTGAATTTGAAAAAAATATTCACGATCCAAAAAAAGTTTGCTAATTGGAAAACTATTCACAAATTTGAGAAAAATGTTCATGATTCAAAAAAATGTTCGCTAATTCGAAAAATGTTCATAAATTTGAAAAAAAAATCCGCGATTCAAAAAAATATTCGCTAGTTCAAAAAACATTCAAAAATTTGAAAAGAAATGTTCACGATTCAATTTTTTTTGCTAAATCGAAAAATGTTCACGAATTTGAAAAAAAATATATTCATGATTCAAAAAAAATTGACTAATTAAAAAAATGTTCACAAATTTTGGAAAAAATGTATAAGATTTTGAAAATTTAGTCTATAATTTTATAATGTTCATTATTTAGAAAAACTGTTCATGAATTCAAAATCATGTTCATGACTTAATAGAATGTTCACAAATTTCTTAAAAATGTTCAAAACTTTAAGAAAATGTTCGTAATTTCGAAAAATGTTCGTGGGTTATCAAAAGTGCTCATGGTTACAAAAAATGTTCATTATGTTGGAGAATGTACACGAATTAGTAAAAATAAAACCACGGTTTTGAAAAAATGGTCGTCATTCCAAAAAAAAGTTAACGACTTAAAAAATAAATCACAAATTAATATATTTTCGGAAATTCAAAAAAAAAGAAAAAATGAAAACATATAAGTAAAGAAAACTCGAAAATAAAACAGAAAAACGAAAAAGAAAAAAAACGAAAAACCCGGTTCAGGGAAGGTTCTAGAACCTTCCCAAAACCGGTTGGGGGTGAAACCCCGAAATGGGCCGGCCCATATTAACAGCACGGAGCGAGCACGCGCTAGTTCGCTCCCGACGGACAAGCACGGCACAGGGCGGGCCACAAGCCAGGCACACGACGTGCCACGGCCCACGGGCCAGCCACGCGAAAATCAACCCGTTTGGCCAGGTTGCCCCCGACCCGCCCTCTCCCCACCCCACCCCACCCACCTCCATTCCCGACCCTCCTCCCACCCCCATCCCCAACCCCTCCCGTCTCCCCCCTCCTCCCTCCTCCCGCCCGCACCCCCCACCATCGCCGCACCCCGGCGGGCACTGCCCTAATCGGATCCAACCATGATATCCGAGACGCAGTGCGCCCCGCTCCGGCGATATTCCCCAAATACTCTCGTTGCAGAGCGCGATGGCGAGATCTGGCGGCAAGCGAGGCGTGATGGAGCACCACTGCCTGAACCGATTCCGCCGCCGGCGACTCCTCGCCTTCCTCCGCCGCAACAACCTCTCCGCCACCTTCGACGCGTACGTATTCCACGGCTTAATCTCTCGCTCTATCTCGATCTGCTCCCCTTTTCCTCCCCTAGCCTAGCTGGTACTGATCGATAGATCTTAATTTCGGTCCAGGCTGAAGCACGAGACGAGCGTCTTCTTGGACGTGCGATTCCTGCGGCGCCTGGTGGCGTCCGCCCGGTGGAAGGAGGCGCGAAAGTACTTGAGCCGCTTCCTGCCGTGCCAGGACGAGATCGAGGCGCCCACCGCGCTCAGTTTTCTCACTCGCCTCAACGTTCTCGACGACCTCGCCCAGGGCAAGCTGGAGGGCATCGATTTGGCCCAAGATCTCCGGAACCAAATCGACGCTATCCCTTCCACCATGTTTCGCGAGGACCCGCACTACGCCTCGGCTGCCCGCACAGTCTTGTTCTGGCGCTCTCACCCGGCAAACTGGTCTCCTTCATCTATCATCTATCTAATTATCCGTTAGTTTCATTCATTGTTGTTTGAGCCTCTCGATGTTTCTTCCACACAGGGGTCCCGTGGACTGGCAGCTCATTAGGCGCAAAGCCGCGCAGGTTGTCAAGGACTTGGTCACGCGAACCCCCGAGTTCAGGCATCTGCTGCGGTTGCCGCCGTGTCCAAGCCACCCATGTTACACCATCCCCTTCGGGTTTGGGTAAGTGCAACATTCCCATCCTCAGTTATGACTTTATTATGTGGAACATCCATTTTACTCCATCTGCATGAGAAGCCGCACTTACAGTTAAACTTTTAACGGGCCTTTGTCGCGTTATCTTGTTAATTAATTTCAGGGGTTGCCGGAGGCATAAGAGGAAGAAGAACATAGGCCGGATGTCGGCATCTCTTCTTGCCCGTCGTTTTCTTCAGAAAGAGAGGTATGTATATCGTGTGCACAGAATTGATGCTCTCGTTGTTCCACTGTTTCCTAGTTTGTTGTAAAGTTTAGAGCTTTTAACCTCTTGCTTCATGCAGGCGTCATTCCTCACCATGGACTCAAGGTTTCTCCCATAGACCATCGTATAATAATCAATAAGGATACCTGACTATTCGTGTTTATAACCATGCTAATTGATGATCGTATGTTTCAATTGCAGGTTCATCGTGTGAACCTATGGGCTTCAAGGAAATTATTGGTAAAACATCTGCCTTGGCTCTGTCCTTTCAGCATTTTTTGTGTAAATGCACAAGCTGTTTTTCTGAATGAATCGCTTGAATTTCTTTATGGCCTTCGTTTGTTATAAGTACTCGCTCCGTCCCAAAATAAGTGTCTCAAGCTTAGTACAACTTTGTACTAGAGTTAGTACAAAGTTGAGACACTTATTTTGGGACGGAGGGAGTATGACATATTGCTTTGTTGCGCTCTTCTATGAGAAGAACTGCTTTAGTGTATTTGGTTCGTTTGCTATAATTGCTTAAAGGACAGCATTTGTAACAGGCTTATAACATGCTGTGGGAAGAATTAGTCATGTCCGTTTGTTTTAAGTCGATTTATCCTGTGCAATCAGTGTTTTCAAAACTAGAAGTATGATACCTTTTTCAGTAGTCTACTTCCCAATACACCTAGATACTTTGCAAAAGTTCTCCTTTCTAGCAAAATCTTACAAGCCATGGCGCACAAACTTGTGTGTTTTCAGATGAAACTATGTTAGCTGGGAAGCTGGAGGTCATAGAACATTCAGATTCTTGTAGTGAAGGTAACATACCATCGTTTTCTCCATATAGAAGTTTATTTCAGTTACTTTCATTGTTGATGTTCCCCACTTACCTCTGTCTTTGTTTATTAGTTATATGTAGTTTATTCAGTAGTCACATTATTTGTTCCCACTTACAATCTGGACCTTTTATACCTTCTTGCTGTGCCCTGCAGTTTCCTAGACATCTGCAGGGTACTCTTTGCTAATGAACAAATGATGCTTGCCCTTTCCTTTCTAATATCAATAGCTAAACTCTTGCAGGCGATCCTGGTTCTCCTGTTGGGTTATCTATTGGTAAAAGTTTTGGAACTGCACCTGCTAATGCAGGTATACTCAACAGTATTTTTTCCAGTTGGTTGATCCTCGAACATTTTCATTGCCTGTTACTTAATTGAATCTACTTAGTGATACTTCATCTTTTTCTTGTGCAGTCACAAAGCGTTTGAGTCAAGAATGTTCCGCTGAAAGTTCCAATGGTGCAAAACTAAAACCTACAACTGGGCAGTTTTGTCCGGTAAGTCACTCCTACACCTGGCAGTGTTCTTTTACTTATCAATTACGTTTCACATTCCAGTAAAAACAATAATGATATGTTTCACATTCCAAATCAATAACAATACAATGTGTCATTTAACCATTCGTGTCATTTAATACTGCACAATATACAAGGCGACCTAAAAATCATGGTTTGCCATCAAGCTTGTTTAGTCATTGTGTATCATTTCTCATCTGTATCAATACACCAGGTTTATTGATAAGTTAGTACAATGTATGATTTCATATATCCTTTCTTGAGAAACAACAACAACAGCAAAGTCTTTCAGTCTCAAGCAAGTTGGGGTAGGCTAGAGTTAAAACCCAACAGGAGCTACTAATCAAGGTTCAGACACATGAATAGGCTTTCCACACTCCTGTTCAAGCAGAAATCTTTGGGTATATCCCATTTTTTCAAGTCTCTTTTTATTTCCTCCTCCCATGATTTCAGCTTTCCCCTTCCTCTCCTCACATTATCATCGTGGCTTAGGATTCCACTATGTGCTGGTGCCTCCAGGGGTCTCCTTTGGATATGGCCAAACCACCTCAACCGGTGTTGGACAAGCATTTCTTCGATTGGTGCTACCCCTAGCCGATCACGTATATCATTGTTCTGAACTCGACCCATTCTTTGTATGACCACAAATCCAAACGCAACATAGGCATTTCCGCAACACACAATTGGTGAACATGTCGTCTTTCTGTAGGCCAACATTCTGCCCCATACAACATTGCAAGTCTAATCACCGTTCAGTAAGGGTGTGTTTGGTTCGCGTCAGCAGGTGGAACGTAATGGGTCCGTTCCGCACCAAGGGGTCATTCTTGTGTTTGGTTGGGTTGAGGAGTCGGAGTCCACTCGTTCCCTAGAACGGCATATTCCCCTTAGATCCGGAATGTGCTCATACCTCCAAATTGGTGGAACGACGTGGAATGCCTCACGTGTCTCACCTTCTCCCCGACTCTGCCCCTCTCCCTCGACCAAGCTAAGCTCCAGCCGCCACCCTCCCATCGTCTCCCGTCTCTCCCTCCAGCCACCGGCTCGGGCTGTCACTGCTCTCATTCCTGATGACACCCTCTCCCTATTGATGTTGTGGCGGCGGTGCACCGCAGATCTGGTGGAAGTAGACGAGCCGCAACAGCAACGGCCTGCTGGGCCCTGGTCTGCAACAAGGAACAGCCACAACAACGACGGCGCATGGGCTCGGCATGCCTCGTTGCCGTTCCCTACAACGGGCGTGTCGGGCCCTGGTCTGCAACAAGGAAGAACGGCAACAACGATTGTGTGTTGCCGTTGCCTAGGCGAGCGCGTCTGGCCCTGCCCCGGACAGGGAGCAGCAGTTGCTTGCTGCCGTATGCAATCATGGAGATTGGGCACCAATTTGCATCCATTTGGTGACTGTTTCTGTATGAGAGATTGGTGAAATTTGGTGCGTACCTGTGGACATTGGGTACCGATTTGCTGGCTGCTGTTGTATTCACCAATAATTTGCTTGGTGCTACTAAATTTTGAATTTTGATTCATCTGTTTGGTATCCGACATTGGAATTATACATCGTATTCACGTATGAGTGGTGATCTCACCATTCCTACCTAAAAGAGGTGAGATGAATAACTTCATTCCATTCTATCTCTAAAACCAAACATCAAAATGTAAGCATTCCATTCCTCCGAAATATTCCTACCAAATAGAAAAACAGAACCGACCCATTCTAGTGGAATGGAACCATGGCATTCCATTCCACTTTGTTCCCGAACCAAACACACACTAAAACTTGCCTTTTAGCTTTTTTCAGAGAATGCCAGATGCTTGGCGCCACTCCATCCACCTTGTTTTGATTATATGGCTAACATCTTCATCAGTATCCCCATCTCTTTGTAGCATTGATATCATTCTTAGGCACCACTTGACCTCCCAAAGTCACTCCCTCCTCATGTGTAGTAGTGCCAAAGTCACATCTTATGTGTTCAGTTTTAGTTCTGCTGAGTCTAAAACCTTTGGACTGTCCGCCGCCACAACTTCAGTTTCCTATTTCCAGGTAACAACTCTTGTCAATAGATTTAGTATCCAATATCTTGGATCAGTAAACTCTTGTCAGTAGATGTAGTACCAGGTGGGGAATTGCGTTTATTCAGTCTTAGTTATGGTGAGCAGAGCAGGGCCACCTCAAGTTTAGATGAACTAAACATTACACGTTATCAAAGGATTGTATCCAATATCATTATTGGCATGCGTACTTCTTGACAGTGGGGTGGTGGCTCTTTTTTTCTTTGTACAAGTCTGGTGCTCCATGATTTTGTGTGTAGCGTAGCCTTAGCTCACTAGTCTCCCCCTCTCTCCGTTTCACCCATAAGCACTCAACCACCTCTGTTTACAAACCGTCATACATACAATGCAACATCTTTTTTTTTTCTTCTAATTTTATTTATTTATTTTTATCAGGATGTCGTCGATGCATGTTCTGGTTGGACGGTGGACGCCAATCATGTTTTAAATAAAATAGAAGCCCTCGGAGACATTTCAACTGCCATGGCCATGCTAGTGAATAAGACATGCACATATGGTGGTCCAGATCACACGATGTTTATGGAGAAAATATTTGAGCACGAGAAGATGATATTCGAACTGCGATTAGATTGCCAAAAAGCAAAAACTAAGAGGTTGAACTTCTCCATTGGCAACTTGAGCACCCGACAGAACTAGAAACTCTTAGCCGCTGCATCTATTGATCCACCTTGGTTTTGTTCTTTTGTACTTGCTACAAGTTATGGTGTATTGTTTTCTTATACGCTTTACCAGAAGAGCAATGGTGTCTTATGTTTTTGTAAGAACCTAATCATGCACTGTGGGGAGGATTGGTAGCCCGTACGTAGGACTGTAGAAAGCATGCAGAGTTTCTGCTCCGGGTGAGGCATTTCCACGAGCACCACTGCTGTGTTGTAAGGAAGCCGAGTTGGTTCGAGCAACACAGCCTTCCGAGATGCATGTCGATGTCAATGGATGGCCCTGGCCTGAGTTACGGACGACCCATCACCTTTCTCTTTACCTACTGTAAGAGCATCTCCAATAGGCGCACTAAACAAGCGTCGCGCTGCAAATTTAGCCAGTTTAGTGCGCGCGCAACCCGGCGGGTGGCTCCAGCGGGCGTGCAATAACCGCGCGCGTGGTATAAGGAGTTGGGCGCGCGGTCGGAATCGCTATCTCACGCGGTGTATTTGGGGCGGCCGCTTCCGCGCGCGGCATAGTCGAGCGCTCGTGCTGCACTCTGTCTTCTCCGCCTCCTACGCCCCGCGTGCGCCGGCGCCGGTGAACTGCACCCCATGTACGCATGCGCCGACCCCATCCTATAGCCGTGACCCCTCCACCGCCGCCGCCGCCGCAAACCCTAGCCCGGCTGGTGTTGGCCTCGCCTCCGTCGGAGTTCCTCCGACCATCGGCCTCGCGCGCGGCCTCTTCATGCCGCCGCGGATGACCTCGGCGGCGGGTGGCGTCGCGCCGGCGCCGGCCCGAGCTGCCGCCCCCTCCTCATCAAAGCTCCCCAATGCAGCGCGGCCAAAGAAGGGCAAGACATCGGCGAAGAAAAACAAGGCGGCGGACAGCTCCGGCACCTCCAAAGCAAGGAGGAAGAAGCTTGCAGGGCGTGCGGCGGGTACCGAAGCGCCGGCGAGCTCACTCGTTGAGCCGGCGGCCGACGCGCACAAAATGTTCGAGGAAATGCCCCCAAGGTAAAAAAAATTCCAACTTTTCATTTTTTGTTATTTTTTCAATGCATTCACATATAGATAGCTTATTTGCATTGTTCAAAAAACTTTGTAGTCTCAATGATGATGCATACATGTCAATGATGGGTGTTGGTTCCAACAATTCGCATTGGTCTCAAACCAATGACATGCACTTCGAAGACCATGAGTTCGAGGTGGACGAGGAGGGTGAGGGCATTGTCGATGCACCGAAAGGAAGAGCGGACAATTACACCAACGTCGATGACATCTTACTATGCAATACTTGGTTGCAAGTGTCGAGGGATCCATCCGTTGGAGGTGATCAAAGTAGAGATGCTTATTGGGGGCGGATGAAAGAACACTTTGATGTTCACAACTTGAGTGGAATTGACTGCTCCGAGAGATCACTACGGTCCCGATGGTCGACAATCAACTCGGTTTGTCAAAGGTGGGCGACCTGTCAAAAGGAGGTTGACAAGTTGAACCCAAGTGGCAATTCATACATGTTCATCATACTTGTTGTTGGTGCTAACTTGCTTTGTTTTCATGTAGTACAACATTGCGCAAAACTTGTTCAAAGAAGAGGAGAGGACAACCAAGAAGGGGAAGATCAAGAAAGGAAGGGTCTTTACCTTGCCCCATTGCTATAACGTGTTGAAGGATGATGAGAAATGGAAGAAGCGTGAAGATTTGGGGGAAAACTTTGTTTTTGCCACTCTAGCTTTTGCCAATTTTGCTTATGCCACTCTAGAATTTGACATCTCACTCTTGCCACTCTTAGCTTTGACAATATATCACTTTTGCCATTCCGTGGCAAAAGCAAAATTTTCAAAGTGGCAATTGCGATACATTGTCAAAAGCTAAGAGTGGCAAAAGTGAAATGAAAAATTATCATTTTTGCCATGGAATGACATTTGTGATGTATTGTCAAAAGCCAAGAGTGGCAAAAGTGAGATGTCCAATTTTAGAGTGACATAAGCAAAATTGGCAAAAGCTAGAGTGGCAAAAACAAAGTTTTCCCAAGATTTGGATGATTTGCATTTGAGCAACAAACGCAAGCGAACAATTAAGTTGGATGATGATGATGATGAGGATGATGCATCAAGTGATGACGGCAAGAGAAGCCCCACACCCAACTCGGTTTCATACTCAAAGCCAAAGCGACCGGATGGGTGCAAGAAAGACAAAACCGAAAAGAAGAAGAGGAAAGGAGATGATGATCTCAAAAATGCTATGGAAGCTATTGTGAAGGCAAGAAAAGAAGCCAACGAGGTGAGGAAAATGGCAATGAACCAAGATGCCGCGGCCGAGGAGAGGAGGTTGGCGGCCGAGGAGAGGAGGGTGGCGGCCGAGGAGAGCAAGGTGGCTTTGGAGGAGAGGAAGGTGAGCAATGAGGAGCGAACAAGATTGTTGGAATGGGAGAAACACTTGTTCTTCTTGGACACATCTAACCTCAATGTGGCGCAAACGGAGTATGTCAATCTTGCCCGTGAAGAAGTCTTGATCCAAAAAAGAGCCATGGTTCGTGCAATGGGTGGCGGTGGCCTCGGCGCCATGGGTGGGTGGCTTCGGAGGTACCGTGGGCGGTGCAATGGGAGGCATGGCTGGCTTTGGAGCACCCCCCGACGCTATGGCCACCATGGGAGGCATGAGTTTTGCTTCTCTCGTGGGAGGCATGGGTGCACCTCCGGCCGCCATGGGGGAATGTCTTTCGATGTGCCTCCTCGCACACATTCCCATGAAGATGCCGTTGAATATCTTGCCAACACCGTCGGAGCTTCACGTGATGCGGTGCACGATGAGGAGAGGGAGGAAGATTCATCTTCGGAGGCGGAAGAATCGTCTTTCGAAGATGAGGACGAGGACGAAGACGAGGACGAGGAATGACGTGTCTTTCATTTGTGTATTGAACTTGATTTGCATTTTGAACTTGGTTGGATGAACTTGTGGGCATGATTTTGAACTTGTGGGCATGAACTTTTCTTCATCAACTTGTTTGTGTGAAATTTTATATGTCATGTTCATTGCATTTTGAATGTTTCAACTTCATTTTGTGTTCAAAATGCCATATATGCAATGCCCCGGCGAGTCGCGCGCGCTGCATTTTTTGCGCGTTGCTGGAGTGGCGCGCCGCGCGCGCTGCATTTTAGCGCGGCTGCTAGAGCCAGCGCCGCGCGCCGCGCCAAACCAGGCGATGCGCGCGCGACAAAGCAGTTTTTTGCGCGCGGCGCGTTCGGCGCCTGTTGGAGATGCTCTAAGGACGCTTGTGCTCTATTGTTCAGCCATGCATATTTGTAGTCCATAGAAAAAACCATTGTTTCTCCTTACTTATTGCACTTAGTTTCGATAAGTTGGAAGCTTTAGAGTCAGGCGACGCAAAAGCCGTCAATGAAAGGACTCGTAATAGAGGAGTTATGTCAATTGATACCTCCAGAGTAATTTTTCTGACCTTTATATAGAGCGTTGATCCACCAAATTTCCAGCTCCTTATCAGTAACAAAGATAGGTAAAGTAGCAAACTTAGGATCATATTTCATTCTAGCATTTAAAGATTTTTCTTTCAACTTTACTAGTAGTTTCTTTAGATCATCTCTATCCTTACAATCAAGAAAATCCCTAGCAACCTCTTCATCCATAACATAACCCTCATGTATCTTAGGCAATTCATATCTAGGAGAGCTAGGTCTAATAGGCGTTTCATAATTTTTAGTTTCAGAGACTTCATCAGTTTCAATAATTTCACCAGTTTCAGCAATTTCATTCTCTTTAGCTCTAGCAATTTGTTCATCAAGAAATTCACCTAGTGGCACATTATCATCAAGCAAAGTACTAGCATCATTCATAACAGAAGTATCATCATCAATTATTGCGATATATCAGGATTAATAACATGTGGTGTTGTTGCAAGTTTACTCAAAACAGAAGGTGAATCAAGTGCATAGCTAGATGGAAATCCTTACCACCCCTCGTCTTAGAGGAATGATCTTGGTTTTTGTATCTTTCAGATTCTTCATAGTGATAAATAGATAATAATCCCAAGTAAATCAACAAATATAGCTATGCTCCTCGGCAACGGCGCCAGGAAAAAGTCTTGGTAACCCACAAGTATAGGGGATCACGACAATTTTCTAGGATAGAGTATTCAACCCAAATTTATTGATTCGACACAAGGGGAGCCAAAGATTATTGTAAGTATTAGCAGTTGAGTTATCAATTCAACCACACATAGAGATTTAATATCTACAACAAAGTGATTAGTAGCACAGTAATATGATAGTTTTTGATAGCAGTGGTAACATTAACGATAATATGTGGAAAACTCGTAGGCATTGGATCAATGATTTCGTTGGATAATATTAATCATATAACAGTCATAACCTAGGGCGACACAGAACTAGCTCCAGTTCATAAAATATAATGTAGGCATGTATTTCGTAAATAGTCATACGTGCTTATGGAAGAGAACTTGCATGACATCTTTTGTCCTACCCTCCCGTGGCAGCGGGGTCCATAAGGAAACTAAGGGATATTAAGGTCTCCTTTTAATAGAGAACCGGAACAAAGCATTAACACATAGTGAATACATGAACTCCTCAAACTACGGTAATCACCGGAAAGAATCTCAATTATTGTCACCTTGGGGTATGCGGATCATAACACGTAGCAGGTGCATATAACTTGCAAGATCGGATCTAGAACATAGATATAATGGTGAAAACATAAACGGTTCAGATCTGAAATCATGGCACTCCGGCCTTAGTGACAAGCATTAAGCATAGCAAAGTCATAGCAACATCAATCTCAGAACATAGTGGATACTAGGGATCAAGCCCTAACAAAACTAACTCGATTACATGATGAATCTCACCGAACTCCTCACCGACCAGCAAGCCTACGAAGGAATTACTCACTCCCGACAGTGAGCATCATGAAATTGGTGGTGGAGGATGGTTGAGGATGACGAAGACCGAAGATTCCCCTCTCCGGAGCCCCGAACGGGCTCATTTGGCCACCCAATGAAGAACAGGAGGTGGCGGCAGCTCCATATCGTAAAACGCGATGAAACTTCCTCTCATATTTCTTTTTCTAAAAATAGAAATTTATAAAGTTGGAATTAGGGTCAGCGGAGCCTCGTGGGCCCCACTACCCACTAGGGCGCCCGAGGGGGGTGGCGCGCCCTGGTGCCTTGTGGGCAGCTGCCCCCCTCCAGTGGGTCTTGGTGCCATTATTTTTTATTTATTTCAAAATAATTCTCCAAAAAGTTTTGTCCAATTCCAAGAAATTTTATTTCTGCACAAAAACAACACCATGATAGTTCTGCTGAAAACATCGTCAGTCCGGGTTAGGTTCATTCAAATCATGCAAATTAGAGTCCAAAACAAGAGCAAAAGCATTAGGAAAAGTAGATATGACGGAGACTTATCAACCAACAATATTTTTACCACACGCGAAGACTGGATGGCTCTGTAGCACGTCATATCGCTCAAACCCACTAGGCCAACTAGCCCGCCTAATGCGCGGGAAAGCCACGCCCTCGTCATTTTGTTTTGGATTTCTATTGATCGATCGCATGAACAAGCGTAAGAAAAGAGTAGAAAATGTTACACTTTGCAAGTTCAAAAGGAAAAAGGCGACACAGTTAAAGCACTCCTGTCGCGTTCGCGTCGCACCCCCGACAGTCGGTCTGGCACGCCACTCACCAAAGGGGACACACGTTGTCTTGCATTTTCACTCACATGTAGGATTGCAATTGAATAAGAAGAGGATAGCTGAAATATAATTGCCAGCCGAGCGTTGGCTGAGAAGAGAGAGACGGGGATGGAGAAGAGATCGGCCGCCCACTGAGGGAGTCCTGGAATGGGGGGTCCTCGGGGTGCCGACTCCTCTCACGTGGGCCGGACTGTTAGGCCGCACCGTATCCAGATCGAATACTTTTTGGCGCCTTGGAGTGCACCCCAAGTCAAGATAGAAGATCTGATGTTTCCTTGATGTAACTGACTATCTATAAACCCTAGTGCCGCTGGTTTCTATATAAACAAGGGGGCTTAGTCCGTAGAGGCTAGAAGAACAATCACCATCCTACTAGTTAGGGTTTAGTTCGTCTGATCTCGTGGTAGATCTACTCTGTAACCCCCTCATACACAAGCAATATAATCAAGGATGCTGTAGGGTTTTACCTCTTAAGAGAGGGCCTGAACCTGTGTAAACATCGTGTCCTGTGTCCACTGTTCCCCATCAATCCAAGGTCCACAGATCGGGACCCCCTACCCGAGATCCGCCGATTTTGGCATTGACATTGGTGCTTTCATTGGGAGTTCCGCTATTGGATCGCCGAAGGGTCGATGGCTCGCCTGATCATCGGAGACGACATTAGCACCGGGGACATCTTCGTCCACGGGCAACCTTTTGCGTTCGGCAGCGTCGTCTTGCACACCGACTCGGCCGGTCATCTCAACCCGGTTAACAGCTTCACCCCCGAGCATCAAATCGGGTTTGATAACTTCGAATACGTCACCGACGCCCGGGGTGATATGATCTTCACTGGTTTCTCAATCTCACCTGGAACCACCACGGCTCCCGAAGCCTCAACTTCGTCGCCTCTCTCTGATCCGATCTTCGGACCGGTCTCTACCGCACTGTCAGCTTCAAGCTCGGGTGCGACACTTACGTCCGAAGACCAGGAATCAATCATGTATGGACTGGTCCTCCTCGTCAAGGATCCGGCTTTGAGCCCTAACGGGAGTTCGGTGCCCGAAAACTGGGAGGCAGCCCCAGCCGGACTCGTTACAAGTTCGGCGGTGAGCTTCAACACTGGCGCAATATTTGAGGACCAGGATCTCGCCCTGGCCAGACTAGCGCTGTCGGATTTTGGGTTCCGGCAAACCCTTAAGGTTTGAACTCTGGGGTGCGCACGAAGAACTCTCTCTCCCTAGCTCGCACTCACAAGGATCCCAAGGCCCAGCTCGACGAACTCAAAGAACACGAGACACGAGAGTTTATACTGGTTCAGGCCACCGTTGTGGTGTAATACCCTACTCCAGTGTAGTGTGGTGGATTGCCTTGTAGGCTGAGGATGCACAAGTACAAGGTATGGACAGCCTCAGGAGGAGAGGTGTTCTTGGGCTCGAAGAGCTGGTGAGGGTGAGGATGCTCTGAATGATCCATCCAGAGTTCGGTTCCCGTCTATGGTGGTGGCTAGTCCTATTTATAGAGGCCCCGGTCCTCTTCCCAAATGTTGGCGGGAAGGGATCCCACAACGGCCAATTTTGAAGGGGAACAACTAGTACATGCTATCCTAACAAAATTAGTCCTCGCCTGCCAAAGGCTCTGGTGGTGACGCCGCCCTGGGCTCCACGGTGACCTCTGTCCCGCCGTCCTACTAGTCTTGGTGTTGTTGCACCGATATGGAAACCTTTCCCTGATGCCTCGGGACTCCTCGCCTGCGCCTGCCTCTTTAGCACCAAAGAGGAAACTGGTACACTGCGCCCGCTGGCGCCCGCCTGGCCATGGTCGTCACGGCTCACGTCACATGAACCTTGCGAGATACCCCTTGCATAGATATCTCCGCTCCTCGGGAGCCAGCCTAGCGAGGCTGCCCCCCAGGGAGGTCTTGGTGTCATCCGCCTCACGAGGCTTGGCCCCTCGCGAGGGTCTTGAGTTGTTGTTGCTGAAGTTGGGCCATACCGGGTCGTTGGTGGAGCCACGCTGTGGGCCGCAGGCAGGCAAGTCTGGGTACCCCCATTCCCAGGACGCCGACAGTAGCCCTCGGGCCCAAGGCGCGCTCGGACTTGGCTTCGTGGCGAAGCCAAAGGGCAAGTGTGGACCGATGCGGGCCCCAACAGCCTGCGGCCTCGGTCGACGCGTGATGATTGACAGGTCGTGGGCGTCTCCGCTACCCCACGCTGCCTCGGCAACTGTCCTCATCTGACAAAAGGCTGGCGCGCGCCGCAGAGCCTTCATTGCCTTCCTTCACCTTGATCCAGATCCCCTTCCTCCTTTTCATCCCCAAAGACTCCCAATCCGCTGGAAATCTCTCCCTGAGCTCGCATCCGATGGCGCCCAACAAGGTCAAGGCCTCGCGCTCGCCCACCTAGTACGAGCCGGCCTTGAGTGCGCACACAGTCTCGGAGGAGAAGCTTGCCGCTGCGCGCTGAATGACGGTGGGCAGCGACGACGAGGAAAGAGCGGTGACGCTTCAGGCCGGCTCCGCCAAGCCCGAGGCTCCGGGCAGTACCTTTCATCCCTTCTTCCTGAACAGTGTCTTTGCTGGGCTGGTCCCTCCCTTTTCCAATTTCTTCTATGTGGTGCTTAGCCATTACAACCTCCATGCCCTCCATCTTCATCCCAACTCCGTTCTTCTCCTGTTGATCTTCGCCTTCTACTGAGAGGCGTTCGTGGGGGTGATGCCGTCCGTGGCGCTGCTGCGTCACTTCTAGAAGCCGCTCGCGACCGATGATGAGGGCCCCGCACAGCTGCTCCCTCATCTTGTTGCGGCACTCGAGGACGTCGTCAACGGGATCGACCCCATGGTGGAGGGGGAAGCCCGCACGCTCTCCTCCTCAGCCCTGACACGCGTCTTCAGCCACCTCCATCTTCGCGACCCTGACGCTGACCTTGGTGAGCTGCTCGAACCCGTGGATGAGGGACGTTGTGCAGCTGCTGCCGAAGTTGTGAAGGATCGTGTGGATGCCATGTTGAAGAAGTTCCTTGCCATCGATCCTGCGCCTCTGACCGATGTGCTGCTGAACCCGCAACTCCGGCGGCCGGCACGGGTGAGGCTAGCATCGTCGACGAAGGAGCGCTCCTCCCGGGTGATGGCGACGCCCAAGGCTGACGAGGGGGCTTGTTGGCGGTGCCTCTTGCTACCTGCTTCCTGTGACATGAACCATGCCTCGTGGAGGCGTTTAAAACTTGTGTTTGATGTTTGAAGGACAATATGTTTTGTAATAATTGCTAGGGCTCCGTGATTTCCTTCCCGCTTGCTTTAGTGTTCTGCATTGGCAGAGCCCGACCCCGTGCATACTCCAGCCGCCGCTGACTCATCTAGATCGCCAGGACGAGGCTAGGGGGTGATGGGCTACGTGACCAGTTAGGCTCCTGAGTCGCGATGCTCAGGAGTTCCCCTTGACATACGAACAACCTTTGGGAAGGAAGTGTGATAGTAGGCCTTAGCGTTCTGCGTCGGCAGGGCCCGGCCCCATGCATACCTCAGCCACCGTTGGGTCGTCTAGATTACCAAGACGAGACCAAGGAGTGAGGGGCTACGTGACCAGTTAGGCCCTTGGGTCGCGATGCCCAAGGGTCCTCCTTGACGTACGAACAGACCTCATACTTGTCCTCGCCGGGCTTTCGCTCGGGAGGGTTGTGCGAAGACCAGGTCTGGGGGACCTAGCGAGGCGGCGTACGCCAGGTGTGACCTGAGCGTAGCCCCCATGCCCAGCCCCCTCGCGCTACTCTCCCGAGGGGAAAGCGGCGCGGTGAGGCTAGGCCCTGAGGCTATCGCAGCCACGAGGCCACCCTCAGTTGTTTATCACCAGCGCGGAGCATGGCGCTACCGTACTTGCACCGGCATAGCCGCTCCTCGACCGTGTCAACTACCAGCTCGGAGCATGGTGCTTCCACTGGCACATGGGAGGGGGCTCCCTGCTGCGGAGAGCCCCCGGGGCGTGTACAGCCCCGCCCTGACACGTGGCTTGCACGGTAGGGCTAGATGAGGTGTGTCTAGGCACTCGTGAGCCAGCGCGGGAATCACGAGGCCCTACCTCAAGGCGGGCTATGCCTGGTCTTGATTGAGAGCACTTGAAATAATCCTGCGAGATGGTTAGGCAACCTGCGTCGAGTGAATCCCTCGAGGTTGCCACAAGAGAAGGCCAGATACCAACGACCCCAGGAGGTGACATGAACGGGGCCGGCCCGCCAGAAAGAGCTCAGCCGTTGGGTTTATCGCCGCTACAGGGACGGACCCGAGCACAGACACCGTGCCTAGTCTTCTCATGCGGACACCCTAAAGAAAAACAGCCAGCGCGCGGCTCCCGTAGCGACGAGCCACCATGTTGTGCGCCCTCACTCATCCGTCCGTGATTAGCTCATGCAAGGACGAGACACCAAGGACCATGGGAGGTGACGTACACGGGAGCTGGCCCACGAGCCAGAGCTCAACCACTTGGGTTTAGCGATGCTGCAGGGATGGACCCAAGCACAGACGCCGTGCCTGTCCTTAATCATGAGGCAGTCGCAAGCGAGTTCACGAGGGCGTACAACGTGTATGGCAGCGAAGTACCGGTAAGGCAGATGATAATCTTAAAGCGGCTGATGGAAAAGGCAACACTAGTTCTGGTAAATGCAGAGCGATACATGCCACAGGGACGGACCCATGCGGCCTGGGGATGATGCAGCCCGAGGGGCGCCCCCAACAAGGCAAATTAAAGATGCAAAAAGATACATGTCGCAGGGATAGGCTCGTGCGACCTGGGAATGATGCAGCCCAAGGGGCTCTCCCAGCTGAATAAACTAGAAAATGTCACCTGGCACCGTTGCTGGAGGGACGTTGAAGTAGCTGGAGACGCGCGCTGAAGAAGTTGCTCCTTAGGTGTCATCGGGTGGCCGGTTTCTGGGGGACCCCGGAGTTTTTGGATCCTCCTCCCTCAGGACCGCCTGGCGCCTGGCCTCATGAGCCGCCAGGGTGCCCTGCATGAGCCGACAGTAGGTGACAGCGCGTTCGGCAGGCCGTAAGGCATGCAAACGTAGCTGTGAGGGGGGCCCTCACACCGGCCAACGCACGATGGACAGAAGTGCTCGTGGGATGCGGCCCTGTTGAGCCTGAGGTAGTCGATGCAGACGCGCAGCTCGCTATCCTCGCTAGGATATGGAGCTGCGCCAGGTTGCGGGCGGTGGTTGCCGCGCATGGCTCTTGCTTCTTGAATCTCCTTGGTTGCCTTGGTGACGAACTCCTGAGCACCAGGCGCCCCGTGCCTTGTGCCCTCTTGGGAGAAACGTGTGGTGAAGCACGCCTCCACATGGTGCCCGAGTGCCCCCCTCGTGATATTGGCTAGTCAGATGCCCTCCAGGAGAAAGCCCTCGAGCCCAGCCCGAGGAGGGCGCCGGGCGTGCCTTCCTATGTGAGGGAGGGAGGCGCCCCATCTGCGGGCGCAGGTCCTGAAGTGGTGCCACTGGAGACACCGCTCTCTTGAGGCCCTTGGCGGAGCATCTGCTTCTTCTTCTTGGGAGCGGCCTCAGGAGGGTAGATGATGCCTTCGTTGTCTGGGTCCTCGACTGTTGCAGCCTGGTAGGCGCGCTCGAGAGAGCACACCGCGTCCTTCTCTTCGCAGGCGACCGTGATGACGCCGTGACTCCCTGGCATCTTGAGGACGTTGTAGCCATGGTGAGTCACCGCCATGAACTTGGCCAGGGCTGGATACCCAAGGATGGCGTTGTAGGGAAGGCGTATGTGGGTGACGTCGAAGTTGATGAGCTCGGTGCGGTAGTTGTCACGGGTACCGAAGGTAACAGGGAGGCGGATCTGCCCTATCGGGGTGGTGGAGCCATCGGTTACTCCTGAGAAGGGCTTGGTAGGCTACAGCTGATCATACGACACTTGGAGGCGATCGAATGTGTCGACAGAGAGGACGTTGAGTCCTACGCTGCCATCAATGAGGGTCTTGGTGACTTGGACGTTGCTGATGATGGGTGAGCAGAGCATCGGGAGGGCGTCGGCAGTTGCCGCGCACTTGAGATGGTGAGCCGAGCTGAAGGTGATGGTGCACTTGGACCACCTGAGCGGCCTCGTAGCCTCGATCCTGGGAAGAGCCGCGTTCACTTCGCGGGTGAACTGCTTGAAGAGGCGCTGAGAGGCTGGGGCCTGCGCACCGCCCAAGATGCAGGCGATGGCGCGAGGCTCCTGGAAGCCCCCAGCCCCCTCATCCTGGTCGTCGTTCCTTCTGGGTGGTGGTGGCAGAAGAGGGAGGCCGGCCTTGCCCTGAGGGCGGTCCTCACGAGGCTGGTCCCTCCAGGCGCCCTCGCGAGGCTGGTCATTGATATGTCTCCAATGTATCTACTTTTCCAAACACTTTTGCCCTTATTTTGGACTCTAACTTGCATGATTTGAATGGAACTAACCCGGACTGATGCTGTTTTCAGCAGAATTGCCATGGTGTTATTTTTATGCAGAAACAAAAGTTCTCGGAATGACCTGAAACTTCATGGAGATTATTTTTGGAAATAATAAAAAATACTGGCGAAAGAATCAAGGCCAGGGGCCCACACCCTATCCACGAGGGTGGGGGGGGGGGGTGCACCTGCCCCCTGGGCGTGCCCCCTGCCTCGTGGGCCCCCTGGTGCTCCACCGACCTCAACTCCAACTCTATATATTCACGTTCGGGGGGGGATCAGAGAAAGATTCATTGTGTTTTACGATATGGAGCCGCCGCCAAGCCCTAAACTCTCTCGGGAGGGCTGATCTGGAGTCCGTTCGGGGCTCCGGAGAGGGGAATCTGTCGCCATCGTCATCATCAACCATCCTCCATCACCAATTTCATGATGCTCACACCGTGCGTGAGTAATTCCATCATAGGCTTGCTGGACGGTGATGGGTTGGGTGAGATTTATCATGTAATCGAGTTAGTTTTGTTAGGGTTTGATCCCTAGTATCCACTATGTTCTGAGATTGATGTTGCTATGACTTTGCTATGCTTAATGCTTGTCACTAGGTCCCGAGTACCATGATTTCAGATCTGAACCTATTGCATTTTCATGAATATATGTGAGTTCTTGATCCTATCTTGCAAGTCTATAGTCACCTACTATGTGTTATGATCCGGCAACCCCGAAGTGACAATAATCGGGACCACTCCCGGTGATGACCATAGTTTGAGGAGTTCATGTATTCACTATGTGTTAATGCTTTGGTCCGGTAGTCTATTAAAAGGAGGCCTTAATATCCCTTAGTTTCCGCTAGGACCCCGCTGCCACGGGAGGGTAGGACAAAAGATGTCATACAAGTTCTTTTCCATAAGCACGTATGACTATATTCGGAATACATGCCTACATTACATTGATGAATTGGAGCTAGTTCTGTGTCACCCTATGTTATAACTGTTGCATGAATAATCACATCCGGCATAATTCTCCATCACCGATCCAATGCCTACGAGCTTTTCACATATTGTTCTTCGCTTATTTACTTTTCCGTTGCTACTGTTACAATTACTACAAAACCCCAAAATATTACTTTTGCTACCGTTATCACTACTATCATACTACTTTGCTACTAAATACTTTGCTGCAAATATTAAGTTATCCAGGTGTGGTTGAATTGACAACTCAACTGCTAATACTTGAGAATATTCTTTGGCTCCCCTTGTGTCGAATCAATAAATTTGGGTTGCATACTCTACCCTCGAAAACTGTCGCGATCCCCTATACTTGTGGGTTATCAAGACTTATTTTCTGGCGCCGTTGCCGGGGAGCATAGCTCTATTCTTTGAGTCACTTGGGATTTATATCTGCTGGTCACTATGAGGAATTTGAAAGACGAGAAAACTTAAATTTATCCCTCAACTACGAGGGGAGGTAAGGAAATGCCATCTAGCTCTGCACTTGATTCACCTTCTGTTTTGAGTAAGCTTGCGACACCTAAACCTGCTTTTGCTATTAATTCTGATATGTCGCATGTTATTGATGATGCCACTTCTACTATGCATGATACTTATGATGAAACTACTTCTATGCTTGATACTACTGTGCCACTTGGTGAATTTCTTGATGAACAACTTGCTAGGGCTAGAGAGAATGAAATTATTGAAACTGATAATATTGATGAAAGTGATGATGAAGGTTCTCCCCCTAGATATGAATTGCATGTTGTGCCTGAGGGTTATGTTATGGATTAAGAAATTGCTAGAGACTTTCTTGCTTGCAATGATAGAAGTGATCTTAAGAAATTATTAGCTAAGCTGAAACAAAAATCTGTGAATGCTAGAATGAAATATGACCCTGCTTATGCTACTTCACCTATCTTTGTTACTGATAAGGATTATGAATTCTCTATCGACCCTGATATAATTACTTTGGTTGAATCTGATCCTTTTTATGGCTATGAATCTGAAACTGTTGTGGCACATCTTACTAAATTAAATGATATAGCCACCCTATTCACTAATGATGAGAAAACTCGCTACTATTATACCCTTAAGTTATTTCCGTTCTCATTAAAGGGTGATGCTAAAATATGGTTTAATTCTCTCGATCCTGGTTGTGTACGTAGTCCCCAGGATATGATTTATTACTTCTCTGCTAAATATTTCCCTGCTCATAAGAAACAAGACGCTTTAAGGGAAATATATAATTTTGTGCAAATTGAAGAAGAGAGTCTCCCACAAGTTTGGGGGAGGCTTCTCCAATTACTTAATGCTTTGCCTAATCATCCTCTCAAGAAAAATGAAATACTTGATATCTTCTATAATGGACTAACCGATGCTTCCAGAGACCACCTGGATAGTTGTGCTGGTTGTGTTTTTAGGGAAAGAACATCTGATGAAGCTGAAATTCTATTGAATAATATGTTGACAAATGAAAATAATTGGACACTTCCTGAACCAACTCCTAAGCCAACTCCAAAGAAAAGGGGGTGTTCTATTTCTCAGTCCTGCAGATATGCAAGAGGCAAAGAAATCTATGAAAGAAAAAGGTATAAAAGCTGAAGATGTTAAGAATTTACCTCCTGTTGAAGAAATACATGGTCTAAATTTACCGCCTGTTGAAGAAACACATGGTCTTAATAACCTGACACAGGTAGTAAAAGTAAATTCTCTTTATATATTTGATGAAGCTGAAATCCCTCCTACTAAGTTTGCTAGCCAATGTTTGGATGAGTTTGATAATTTTATGGTTAAGCAAGAAAACTTCAATGCTTAATTTGGTAGAGAATTAAAATGCAATGCTTATATGATTGAACACTTGAGTGATTATATGCCCAGAGTTAAAGGTGAACTTAAACTCATTAGTAAACACGCTTCTATGGTTACCACTCAAGTAGAACAAGTACTTAAGGCTCATAATGATTTTCTCAATGAATTGAATAGTAAGAATAATGACTTTGCTGCTAGAGTTGCAACTAGAGGGGGTAAAGTGACTCAGGAACCTTTGTATCCTGAGGGCCACCCTAAGAGAATTGAGCAGGATTCTCAGAGAAATAATGTTGATACACCTAGTTCTTCTAAAAAGAAGAAAAAGAGAAATGATAGGACTTTGCATGCTTCTAGTGAACCTGTTGTTGACACACCTGAGAATCCTAATGACATTTCTATTTCTGACGCTGAAACACAATCTGGTAATGAACATGAACCTAGCGATAATGTTAATAATGATGTTCATGTTGATACTCAACCTAGCAATGACAATTATGTAGAGATTGAACCTGCTGTTGATCTTAATAACCCACAATCAAAGAATCAATGTTATGGTAAGAGAGACTTTGTTGCTAGGAAGCACGGTAAGGTAAGAGAACCTTGGGTTCAGAAACCCATGCCTTTTCCTCCTAAGCCATCCAAGAAAAAGGATGATGAGGATTTTGAGCACTTTGCTGAAATGATTAGACCTATCTTTTTGCGTATGCGTTTAAGTGATATGCTTAAAATGACTCCTTATGCCAAGTATATGAAAGAAATTTTTATAAATAAAAGAAAGATACCGGAAGCTGAAATTTCAACCATGCTTGCTAATTATACTTTTAAGGGTGGAATACCAAAGAAGTTAGGAGATCCAGGAGTACCCACTATACCATGCTCCATTAAAAGAAACTATGTTAAAACTGCTTTATGTGATCTTGGAGCCGGTGTTAGTGTTATGCCTCTCTCTTTATATCGTAGACTTGATTTGAATAAGTTGACACCTACTAAAATATCTTTGCAAATGGCCGATAAATCAACTGCCATACCCGTCGGTATTTGTGAGGATGTGCCTGTTGTGGTTGCAAACGTTACAATTTTAACGGACTTTGTTATTCTTGATATTCCCAAGGATGATGGTATGTCTATTATTCTTGGTAGACCCTTTTTGAATACTGCAGGGGCTGTTATTGATTGCAACAAAGGCAATGTCACTTTTCATGTTAATGGTAATGAGTATACGGTACACTTTCCGAGGAAACAACCTCAAGTGCATAGTATCAACTCTATTGGAAAAATTCCATCGATTATTTTTGAAGGTTTTGAATTTCCTCTTCCTACTGGCAAAAAGAGATATGTATTCTTATTATTGGGACGTGCATATCCCTGTTGAGGTAACCTAGTGCTATTCGAAAATTCTCCGGTTTCATGCAATTCGGAATGAGTTTGTTAACAAGACCTGATCAACCTTGTTAGCGGATTCTTTTGATGAGCATGAGATGGATGAAGTTAGAAAGCACAACCTTCTGTACCCTCCTTTTACTTTCTGTTATTTAGATTAAAAAAAAGCAAAAATAGTATTTTCTGTCTGTTTTCTGAATTATCCGTGCAATAAAAATACCCCGAAAATAGAAGTTCTCCAAATGCCCCGAAATTGAAATATGATTTTTTTCTGGAATATTTGAGAATATCTGGCACTGAGAACACAATAGGGGGAGCAAGCACCTGGCCACGAGGGTCCAGGGCACGCCCCCTGCCTCATGGGCCCATGGCGGCTCCCCTCCACTTATTCCAGCCACCACACACTCCTTCCTCCTCCAAAAAAATCACCAACCTGCTCAAGCACGAGTTCTAGCTCATTTTGCTGCGATTTTCGATCTCCTTGCTCAAAGCTCCACTCACAAAACTGCTTTGAGGGATTGTTCTTTGGTATGTGACTCCTCCAATGGTCCAATTAGTTTTTGTTCTAATGCTTTATTCATTGCAAATTTTTGCTGCTTAGGTGACCCTGTTCTTGAGCTTGCATGACAAATTTATATGGTCCCAAGTAGTTCTAATGCATGATATAGTCTCTAGGCACTTGTAGGAGTAGTTGCTATCAATTTTGTTGAGTTTGGTTCACTATTATTTTGAGTTACTAAAATTTTCAGAAATTTTTCATAGGAAGAAATATGTTTAGGAAAATGTACCAAGGTGGTCCTTCAAGGAAGCAAGGACCCAGGCTCACAATACGCGATGCAGACGATGAAACACTGAGGGAAGCTCAAGTGCGGGCTTGTGAATGGCCTTCAAAGGACTTTATGGATCAAGCAGGAATCAAGGAAGAATTTAACACATATGTTCGTAATGCTGATCTTGAGAGCTTCGAGGCAGATAAGTGCTGTTAGTACCACTATCTCACCGATTTCTTTGTGAGAAGGTTTGAATTTTCATCATCACGTAATTCTCAAACTGTCCTGTTTGATCTTTATGAAAATTCTAATACTATGGAATTAGAAGATTTCAATACTGCTTGCAAACTTCCACAATGGGGTAGCACTAGTGAGCCTCACAAATCTGAGTTTAGAGATTTTCTTGCTAGTATAACTATGGGGGAGTCTAGAGATATAACACAAGCTACCATAGGGAGCATTCACTTTCCTGCTATACATTATTTTGCTCTCTTCATAGATAGGTGCATCAATGGTAAGGATGAAGCATGTCACATGTGTGTCCCTGATCTTAGTGTTCTCAGGAGTGTTGTATTAGGAGATAAACATTATAATTTGGGAGCCGTTGTTGCACATAGGTTGCATAATAATAGAATTAATGGAGATTTCTTTGGTGGAATTTATGAAACCCGTCTAGCTAATTTTCTTGGTATACCCATACATGAGTATGATATTGAGTTGCCTCCTGTTTATTTAGATTATGAGGCTATGGTTCATCATCAGTTTTGTCGGCGTACTGGGAACCAGGGTACCCAGACTTGCCTGCCTGCGGCCCACGTCGCGTTCCTGGTACGGCCCAGTAGGGCCCAGCTGATCGACCAGCTGCTCAAGACCCTCGCGAGGGGGGCCGGCCCTAGCGAGGAGAACGACCAAGACCTCCTCAAGAAGCGGCCTCACCTAGACTGCTCCAGAGGGGCGACCAAGACCTCTCCCGAGAGTGGCCTCAGCTAGGCTGCTTCGGGAGGGCGGAGATCTCAAGGCAAAGGCTGCCTCAGGAGGAGGCAGTGACGTAAGCCATGACGAACCGCGCCAGTGGGGGCCAGCGGGCGCCAGCGGGCGCAGTTTCCATATCGGTGCAAAGAAGACCACACAGGCGCAGGTTCCCGTGGGGCGAGACAAAGGTTTCCCCTTTGGTGCAACAAGACCGAAGACCGCAAGGACGGCAAGAAGGATGTCATCGCCGAGCCCACCACCGCGTCACCGCCTGCCCTCATTGCAGGCGAAGACCACCTTTTGTCAGGATAGGGGCGTCCTTGTGTTCCCGCTCAAATGGCCGTTGTGGGATTCCCTTCCCGCCTAAACATTTCGGGGGAAGGGGACCTTGGTCGTCTATATAAGTAGCTAGGGTTCCTAGCATAGAAAGGGAGGACCAACCCATTAGCACTTAGCAAAGAAAAGGAGCAAGAACACCAACCTCCTCATCCTTCTTGGGCTCGCCTCCTGAGCTCGGGAAACCACTGTACTTGTTCATACTCGTGCCCTCGTGAGGCCAATCCACGAAAGCAGGAAGTAGGGTTTTACACCGCAAGGTGGCCTGAACCTGGGTAAACTCTTGTGTGTTCTACTTGTTTGCTTGCTTGCTTGCACCCCATTACCACCACCAGGAGAAGGGCGAGGCGCTAGGTAGACGCGTAGCGGGAGAGATCTTCGTCGCGCCCCTGTGTTCGAATCTTAAGGGTTTTGCGGAGCCCGAAATCTGACATTTGGTGCACCAGGTAGGGGGCGTGTCGAAATCTCGCCTCTCCGACGACCTCGCCTCCCATCCTCTGCCCTACGTCGCCATGGTGACACCTGCCTGCTGCATCCGCGCGGAGGTTGGAGCCGTCCCCGTTGCTCGGGCGGCTTGGCGGACCGCGTCCCTCACGGGCGCTTCGTCCTCCATGCCGACGACCCCACCGCTGGCCCGGCCATTGGGGAGCGGCCTGCTACACCACTCCTGCTTCCCCTGGCCTCGCCGGTGGCGCTTCTAGCGGCCCAAGAGATGCTCCGGCACCGGCCGCCCATGGCGGGGCTTGACGCTTGGGTGGCTCGCCTCGGCGAGTTGCTGGACACTGCCGGCGGGGCGCCACCGTGCCGCAGGGTCGCCTGCATCATCGGAGGATCCCAGGCGCCGGCGTCGGCCCGTCACGCTAAATCACACCTTCGACGGCTGGGGGCTGCCGCCCGGCCGCAGGAGGCCCCGCGGGGGCTAGACGCGCAGGGGCACGCCATCGTCTTCGGCCCCGGCGACCGCACCAGAGCTACGACCGGCACATGCATCCTCTCCACGGTATGTAACCCCACCATCTGCAGGGTGGCCGTCACAAGGACCCTCGTCGACGGCGGCGCCGGGCTCAGCATCCTCTTTGCGGAGGCCTTTGGCCGCCTACCGGTGGCCTATGGGCGGCTCCTCCCCACCAAACCCTTCTCAGGGGTCGCGGGCTCGGCCGTCCCGCTTGGGCAGGTCCGCCTCCCTGTCACCTTCGGGACGCACGCCAATTACCGGACCGAGCTCATCGACTTCGACGTCGCGCCTATCCACTTGCCCTACAACGCCATCCTTGGCTTCCCGGCCCTGGCCAAGTTCATGGTGGCGACTCACCCGGTCTACAACATCGTCAAGATGCCCAGGAGCAGTGGCACCATCACCATCAAAGGAGACACCAAGGCCGCCCTTCAGGTCCTCGAGCACGCTTATCGAGCCACTGCCGCGGCTCGCCCAAGCGCAGAAGGGGCTCTGGAGGCCGCCGAAGCTGCTCCAGCCAAAAAGAAACAACTCTTCTCTCAGGATCGCGCCGAGACCAAGCAGGTACCCGTCAATGAGGGAGACACGGGCTCCACTTTCACCATCGGTGCGGGCCTGCTTCCAGAGTAAGAGAAAGCTTGGTGGCCTTCCTCAGGGCGAACAAGGACGTGTTAGCATGGAAGGCGACCGACCTGGTCGGGGTGCCTAGGCACGTCATCGAACACCACCTCATGGTGTGCCCGAACGCACGACCTATCAAGCAAAAGACGCGGCGGCAGGCTCCGGAAAAGCATGCCTTCATCGTCCAGGAGGTCCAGAAGCTGGAAGAAGCAGTCGTTATCCGGGAGGTGCGCCACCCAGAATGGTTGGCCAACCCCGTCATCGTCCCGAAGATAGGAGGCAAAGAGCGCATGTGTGTCGACTTCACGAGCCTCAACAAGTTCCGCCCTCAGGACCTGTTCCCTCTCCCTCGCATTGACCAGATCATGGACTCAACGGCAGAGTGCGACCTGCTTTGCTTCCTCAACGCCTTCTCGGGCTACCACCAGATCAAAATGGCAGTGCAAGACGCAGAGAAGACGTCGTTCCTGACCCCATGCGGGACCTATTGCTACATTTGCATGCCCTTCAGGCTGAGGAACGCATGCGCCACCTTCCAGCGTGTCAGGACCCCGATCCTAAGTCACACCGATCTAGCATGTAACACTTCATATCACTTTGCGGCCTCACGCACGGTATTCCACGGGTGCCACCTTACCTGGCCCGGGACCGTTTGCGCCTTTTGGCTCACGTATATGATAATGTCGCTAGCATCCATATGACAGAGAACCCGGGCCGACATGGCTAATCATGAACCCATAGCGGCACTAACCTATGGGGACAGGCATACATGAATCACATCGAGCGTGTCAGTCAGCAGCGTGTGAATCCGGGCTGTAGCACTGGCTAACAGGACTTCGGATGTCACCGCGTGACATTTCCCCGAAGGGACAGACACAGGAACGAAGTGAAACACATGCCGGCCAGTCAAGTGTCCTAAGCAGTAGTGCTGGGCTAACAGGACTCCGATGAACCGGGCTACAGCGGACTACTATGGCTCATGGAAGCACTAGATTACATTTCCCCATAAGAGAGACTGCCAAGGATAAACAACCAGATTGTCGGATCCCACACATACCAAGCATTTCAATCATACACACAATATGCTCGATATGTGTAAATACAACATGGCATCACAACATAACTCTACAACTCAAGTATTTATTCATTAGGTTCCGAGGAGCGAGATATTACAAACATGGGTCTCATGACCCAACAATCATAGCATACAAGTCAAAGCACATGCGGAAGCTTAACATGTCTGAGAACAGACATCTACAAATGAAAAAGGCTAAGAAGCCTGACTATCTACCAGATCCTGCCGAGGGCACAAGATCGTAGCTGAGGTATCAAGCTAAACGTCGAAGTCCACGCGGAACTACTAGCGAGACTAAAATCTCTCTGCAAAACATAAATTAAGCAAACGTGAGTACAAAGGTACTCAGCAAGACTTACATCAGAACTAAACTAGATATGCATCGGTATCAACGAGGGGGGGGGGGGGTGGTGGAGTTTAACTGCAGCAAGCCAGCTTTGACTCAGTGGCTAACCTGAACTACGATTGGAAGCAACTTTTTTGAGGTGGCGCACACGAGTCCACATATTCACCATTCAATACACTACTATGGATCCGCTCTCGTCTACCTACGAGAACACCATCCATAGCACTCACACTTATCTTGCGCCTTTTAGAGTATCCACTTTCACTTGTCTATGAACTGTTATAGGCAACCCAGAAGTCCATTATCGCGGACACGGCTATTCGAATAGATGATGTTAACCCTCTAGGGGTGTACTTCTTCACACACGCTCTCACCACTTACCGCCGTTTACACGACATGTACTCGGCAACCTTCAAGCGGAAGCCCAACGAGGGTGTTGGCCACGGCCTACCTAAACACTCAAGTCTCTAGTCCAGGTTTATCGCCTATCCAGGTTCCATCCGCAGGGAGTCCGGCTGAGGTTTCCACATACGGCCCCGAACGATGTGTACAGGGTTCCGAGACACCAAACGGGTGCCCGGCATGCCCGGCCACGGTGTATCTACCGCATCATAGCCCACCCCTAGGGTCAGCGCTACGCACGGCCGCCAACACATATCCTATAAACACCAGAAACTAGTTGCAACTCCTAGACAGAGGACAAGGGTGATCAAGAAGCCGAGAGGGTCCATTGGTTTTGGGCCCAATGCGTGGTAGTAACTGTATCATGGATCACAAACACAGAACTCAGTTCCTGAGGACGGTTTCAAGTTTCAATGAGACAACCCACCGCGTACTCCTACATGGCCTCTCACCGCTACCTTTACCAAATCGTGTTCACACACTTAGCTCACACACAATAGGACATGTTCACACACCTCCGATTCATCCCCGATGAATCAGACCTGACACAACTCTATGCAATAGCAGGCATGACAAACAAACATGAATGAGTAGGCACATCAGGGCTCAAACAACTCCTACTCATACTAGTGGGTTTCATCTATTTACTGTGGCAATGACAGGTCATGCAGAGGATAAGGGGCTCAACTACCGCAGCAAGTAACAATTGAATCGTTGTTGTCCTAATGCAGTAAAAGAGAGTAGGAGCGAGAGAGTGGGATTGTATCGGAATGAACAAAGGGGTTTTGCTTGCCTGACACTTCTGAAGATATCATTGGGTCTTCATCAGTGTCAACGATCACAGCGTCGGTACAACGTCTATCGAGAGGGGACAAACACCAGCAACTGAGAAAGAACTCAATCAACACATGACGATATGCAACAATATGATGTATGCTATGACATGGCAATATGAATGTGTTTTGCACTAATGCATCTAGCAACAATTTAGATGAAGTCCATATGGGCCAAGGGTTCATATGCAAACTCCATATTTAGCATTTAAAATGCCATTATCATGTTTTCACTTATAGAGTGTGTATAAGTTGGTTGAACATGCATGAAAGTAGTATAAATGGATAGATTGGATTTTTCTGATAATTTTTCATATATAAATTATTTCATTTGGAGTTAGGGTTGAATTTCTATGATTTTTGGAAGTTTTGGACATTTTCTGAATTAAATAAATCATTTCTGATTTATTGAAAATCCAGAAAGCATTACTGCGTCAGCCTGACGTCAGAATGATGTCATCAAGTCAACAGCGTCAGCCCAGGTCAAACCTGACGCTGGGACCCACTGGTCAGTGTCTCAGGCTGGTTTGGGTCTATGACAGGTGGGACAGGTCAACGTTGACTTGACCAAGTCAAAGCTGACACATGGGGTCCACACCGATTAGCACTAATCTAAACAGAAATTAAACTAATTAATTTTGGGGCCGGGGCCCACACGGCAGTGGCACTAGGGTGTTAGTTAAGGCGTCATTAGAGGCTAATGACATCGCCACGTCGCCTTCGCCGGAGTTAGGCTGCCGACGATGGCCAGGCGCGGCGGAGGTGCTCGGAGTCGAGCTGTGGTGCTTCGTTCGAAGCTTGGCTGGGCTCTCTGGAAAGCTGGCGCGACGGTGCGTCAAGTGGTGGTGGTTGTCGGGCCTGGGACGGCCGGAATCGACACCGGCGACGAGCCTTGCGGCTGCCAGAGTTCGGGCGAGGCCGAACTCGTCGTTGCTGTGGCTTTGGAAGAACGAGGCCAGCTCCTACGTGATCTACACGATGCGGTGAGTGTGTTGGACGCGTCGGGCGGACCATTTGGTCGCTGGAGTCGCGTCGGCGGCAAGCGCAGGCGGCGACGAGTTTGGGCGTAGGCGGTCCGATGGCTACGGAGACCTACGGGGAAGAAGAGAGGGATGGGCAGGGTCGGAGGCTCACGGCGAGTCAGACGGGGAGGTCAGCGAGCTTGGAGACGGTCTGGAGCAGCCGGGACAGCAAGGAGGATCTCCGGCGACCGGCGAGGAAGAAGATGACGTTGGCGGCATCACAGGGCTTCCGGCGCCCTCCGCCTTGGTGAGGAGGAAGAGGGGAATGAGGCGGGGCTTCTTGGCGCGTCAGCGAGGCGTGGGGTGGCCGGTGGCCGTGGTAGAGCACGGCGGCGCCCTCTGGTGCGCTCGGGGAGAGAGGGAGAGGGAGCCAGAGGAGGGGAAAGAGGTCCAGGGAGAGAGGGAGAGGATGAGGGGGTCGAGGGGGGGGTGTACGTGGCGGCGACCAGGCAGTGGGGGGGGGGGGCACGCAGGCAGGGAGGAGCCAGCGCGGCTCGCCGGCCATCGGGCACGCAGCTGCTTCTCCTCCTGGCAGGAGGAAGAAGACAGTGCTGCCCCTGGTGGTCCGGGCTGGCTTTGGCCAGTAGGCCACTACAGTGGTGGGCTGCACGGTAGGTTACCTCTTTTTTTATATTTCTTGTTTTCTATTATTCTGCAACTTTGTGGCTTTATGAAAAATACTTTGACACTTCCAAAAATCACCAAACTGCTCATGCTTACTATATGGAATAAACCCAACTTGAAACATTTCAGTTTGGGATTATTTGTACATTATTTCTTATATAACAGAAATAATTCCAACCCAAATATATTATTGATTTAAATCAAAGGCCCAAATAAATTATTTCTGTGACTCCCAAAATATTGGTTTGAATTTCACCTCATGCCAATATTTTCACAGAATAACAGGAACATTTTCTTGGACTCATTTGATGAGATTTAAATGTTGATTATTTTTAGAGGTTTTGTGAGGCTTGGAAAATTCCTCAATTCAAATTTCAATTGAATTTAAACATGATGCAGCAACCAAACTAGTCCAAGGCCAGGGTAAAGCTAGGGCTGTGACACAGCGGCTGATGCACATCACCCTCGGCCCTTAGCTTGGGCGGAACGCCGAGGCCTACTTCGACGACATCGTGGTCAAGTCCAAGGAGGCCAGGACCCTCATCGGGGACTTGGAGGAAACGTTCGCCAACCTACGCAAGTTGAACTTATGCCTCAACCCGGAAAAATGTGTGTTTGGGGTCCCCTCGGGCAAACTGCTGGGATTCCTGGTCTCGCACCGGGGCATTGAAGCCAACCCGGAGAAGGTCAAAGCCATCGAGAGCATGGATCCGCCCACGACCTTGAAGCAAATGCAGAAACTTGCGGGGTGTGTGTGACGTCTTTGGGGCGTTTCATCTCGAAGCTCGGTGAGCGTGCCCTCCCCTTCTTCAAGCTCATGAAGAGGATGGGGCCCTTTGAGTGGACTCCGGAGGCCGACGCTGCCTTCCAAGATCTCAAGAAGTACCTCACTAGCCCGCCAGTTATGGTGGCACCAAGGCCTCAGGAGCCCTTGATCCTTTATCTCACTGCTACACCTCACTCCGCCAGCGCGACGCTGGTGGTGGCACAAGAGGAAAGGGTTAGGGGCCAGAGCTCGCGGAATGACCCGATGCCCTCCGGAACTCCGCTGCCTCATGACACGACCTCCGGAGCCGGCATGACCGCAACGTTTGGCAACCCCGCCGGCCTGTGTAAGGCTCCTGAGCCATCAGAAGCGCCCGAGGATCCCACATCACCAACCCTCATGGAGCATCCCGTATACTTCATCAGCACTGTGCTCCGCGACGCTCGCTCGCGCTACCCCATGCCCCAGAAGCTGTTGCTGGTGCTCCTCGTTGCTTCCAGGAAGCAGTGCCACTATTTTCAAGGCCATCCCATCAAAGTCGTCTCAGCCTACCCCCTGGAGAAGGTGCTCCGGGGCCCGAACGTCGTCGGGAGGGTTGCTGAGTGGAACATTGAGCTGCAGGCATTACAGCTGGAGTTCAGCACCACGCGGGTCATCAAGGGGGCAGCGCTGGCTGATTTCGTGGCAGAGTGGACCGATGCTCCGGGCTAGGGGGCTAACGAGGACCGCTCGCTGGCCCTAGGTGACGAAACTCTGGATGGATGGGTGGTATATTTTGATGGTGCCTTCTCGCGCCTCAGTGCGGGGGCTGGCGCCGTGCTGGTATCGCCCACTCAGGACAAGCTCCGCTATGCTATGCAACTTTGCTTCCAGCACGGCGAAAAGGTCTCCAACAACATCGCAGAGTACGAGGGCCTAATCGCCGGGCTCAAGGCCGCGGCCGTGCTAGGGGTGAAGCGTCTCACCATCAAAGGCAACTCGCAGCTCCTCGTCAACTTCTCCAACAAAGAGTACAAGCCCAAGGACGAACACATGGAAGCGTATCTGGAGGAGGTGCGCAAGATGGAGAAGCGGTTCCTAGGACTGGAGCTGCAGCACGTGCCGAGGGGCACGAATAAGGAAGCAGACGACATCGCCAAGCGGGCCTCCCGACGAGAGCCGCAAGAACCAGGTGTCTTCGAGGAGTGCTTGCTTAGGCCATCCACGACACCATTTACTCCGGAGCTGGCATCCACGCATGAGGGGCTGCCAGTGGCTCCCGAGGTCGGTGCACCACCATGTGGACCGCCCTCCGGAGCCCGCCTGCTGCTCGCCGCTGAACTTGGGGAAGATTGCTGGACTGAGGAGCTCAAGGCATACCTACTGCGCGGCACCTTGCCGGAGAAGGAGGAAGACGCGGAACGCGTGGCTCGGCAGGCCTCGGCCTACTGCATCCAAGACGGTGAGCTCTACAGGAGGCACCCTAACGGCGTCTCACTAAAATGCATCTCGAGAAGACAAGGACAAGAGCTGCTGGCCGACATCCATGGGTGGGATTGCGGCCATCATTGTCGTCCTACACCCTCGTGGGGAAGGTCTTTCGCAGCGGCTTCTACTGGCCCACAGCATTGGACGACGCCACGGAGCTCGTGCGAGCTTGCGAGGCATGCCAGTTCCATGCCAAGCAAATCCATCAGCCAACGCAAGATCTTCAGACCATCCCGCTCTCCTGGCTCTTCACGGTCTGGGGGCTGGACATCCTGGGACCATTCCCCCGAGGGGCAGGGGGCTACCGTTTCCTCTATGTCGTCATCGACAAGTTCACCAAGTGGGCCGAGGTGGAGCCGGTCCGCACGATTCCCGCAGGATTGACAGTTAAGTTCATCAAGGGCCTCGTGACCCGCTTTGGCGTCCCCAACCGCATCATCACGGATAACGGTTCATAGTTCACGAGCAATCTCTTCAGATCATATTGTGCTAACCTTGGAACACAGATCTGCTACGCCTCAGTGGCCCACCACAGGAGCAATGGGCAGGCCGAACGTGCCAACGCAGAGGTCCTGCACGGCCTCAAGATGCGCAGCTTCAAGAAAAAGCTTGAGGCCTGCGGCAGGGGTTGGATCGACGAGCTCCAGTCCGTGCCGTGGTCAATCCGCACCACCGCAACCAAACCTACAGGAGAAACCCTGTTCTTTCTCACTTATGGTGCGGAGGCAGTCCTCCCTCACGAGGTCAAGCGTCGCTCTCCATAGGTCTTGGCTTTCGATGAGGAACGCCAGGACGCCGCCTGGCGGATGGACCTCGTGCTCGGCGAGGAGGGCCGCCGCCGAGCTGCGCTCAGGGGAGCGTGATATCAGCAGGCGCTGCGGCGGTATCATTGCCGCAGCGTCCGCTCGAGAACATTGGAAGTTGGTGACTTGGTCTTGAGGCGGGTCCTCTCTAGGGGAGGGCTACACAAGCTCTCACCTATGTGGGAGGGCCCATTCAGAATCGCCCGTGTCTCTAGGCCTGGTGCTTTGCGCCTGGAGACGTAGGATGGGATACTCATCCAGAATTCCTGGAACATTCAGGACCTCAGGAGGTTCTATCCATAATCAAGGCTCCGTGCCCGTGAAGACAATCAAGGCTCCGTGCCCGTGAAGGTCTCCGCTCGTGACACTCTCACGTAATAATGAGTTGGGGCTGTACACGCCTCGGAGTCTCCTGTGCGTTGCCTACGGGCCCTCAGATGGGGCTCCCACCCACGTCTTAGTGGCAGTCCTTAGCTCCGCACTGGGAAGAAGACGTAGCTAGGGGTCGGACGTGACCTTTTTTCCTTTTTCGCCTTGGTGTTTGGCTGTCAGCCTTTTCTACTTCCTTGGCTGTCAGCCCTTCCTCTACCCCGTGCTATGGAGTTTTTTGAGTTTATTGCGATTTGCACTAGTTTTGCTCGTTTTTCTCGCGCTGCTCTTGAGTTTAGTTCTTCGGGCCGCGCCGCGCCGCCTGTCCTCCCTTGCGCGTCTCGCACGTGGGGGCTGGGATACGGCCGGTCTTAGCTCTCGGCTACCATGACCTCATGACCTCACCTTGCCAAGCCTGCTTAGGCTCTGGCGTCAGGCTCTTCAGCCCTCATGACTTACTTCACCAAGCCTGCTCAGGCCTTGGCATATCAGTACTCGCTCCGCGCTCTCAAGTGAGCTCAAGGGCGCGAGCCCTCCTCAACTCACCAAGACTCATCCACGCTCGGGGGCTCCGAGCCTGACGGTCCTCATGATTCGCCTGGGGGCTCGTGACATCAGGAGGCCACCCGCCTCAGGACTTTGTCTCACAACAAGCGCAGTACACAAGCTGAGTAATTTCATCCAAAATGAAAATAATAGTAGACTTCCATTTCATGCATACATGCCATTGTTCATTACACGCCCGCCGAGGCAGCTTAAACTAAATGCAGGAAGGAAATGAAAAAAAAAATCAAAAATAAGGGCCAGGCGGATTTGGAGCCCGTGGATCGGCGTAGTCGGCACCTCAACCAAGTCGGAGCCCTACTCTTCGCGCTTCACCGAAGAGCGGCGGCGCAAGGGCCCCTCCTCCTCGGCGAGCCGGGCGCGGCGGAGCTGCCGCCCAGGATAGCCGCCGCTGCTGGAGGAGTTGCTGCTGCCACAGAGGGGGGACCCGCGGAGCCTGCTGAGGCGAAGCTCATCTTCAGAGGAAGAGCTGCTCAGGACGCCGTCGCCACCCTCCTCGTCGTCATCCACCTCTGGGCAACACTCAAGGCGCTTTCCTTCCTCCGAGAAGGCCTTGACAAGCAGCGATGAAACCCCGTCGTACTTGAAGTGGAGGGTGCACTTTCCCCGCAGCCGGCGCGCACGGGCGAAAGGTTGGCAGCCACGACCAAGGAACACGTCGCCTGAAGCAAGGACCTCGACCTCCACCCAGAAGGCTCCGTTGCAGCACCCGTCGGCATGCAGCTAAACACCGTCGGGCCCTTCTTCCGACAGTTCAGCGCGGAACCAGCGGGGAAGCCGGAGCCACATCCTGCCGGGCTTCTCCACCCACATCACGAATTCGGAGGCCGCGTCGGAGGAGTGGAGTTGCCGGCGCGGGGGATGGATAGGCGCCGTTCGCCCCCCTGCGCCACCTCGACCACCGCGGCCACGGCCGCCCCCACCGAGAGGAGAGGATCCACGCCTCTCGTCGGCGACCCCGTCGGAGCCCGAGAAGCCACGACCGCTTCCCCGCGCGGCGGCATGCTTGCGGGGACGCCCGTGGCCCCTCTTCGGTGGCGGCGAGACCAGCTCCTTCATACCCTTGCCCCTCTCTGCGGCGGAGGACTTCCTTAGCGGCGCCATGGAAATCTTGGGGGCGAAGGGGAACAAAGGAAGGAGAGAGGATGGTGGCGCTGGCTTGGAGATGGCCTGGGAGCTTTCCCTCCCGGGCCTCATTTATAGGGTGAGGAAGGCAAACCATCGATTGGTCATGGCCATGATGGCCGCGTCGCCCGCGCCAGGGAGTCGTCTAATCACACGGTTACCAAGGCTGTGTGGGGAGTGGAGTCGCCACATCCCATCCAACCGTCACGCGCCGACCTGGCCCGCAGGCTTTGGGGCCCGCGGCGCTTCGTCCTCGACTAGGCTTCGCCTAGAAGCCAACTCCGCGCACACCTTGGGCCCGGGGGATACTGTCGGCATACTGGGAACCATGGTACCCAAACTTGCCTGCCTGCGGCCCACGTCGCATTCCTGGTACGGTCCAGTAGGGCCCAGCTGATCGACCAGCTGCTCAAGACCCTCGCGAGGGGGGCTGGCCCTAGCGAGGAGAACGGCCAAGACCTCCTCAGGGAGCGGCCTCACCTAGACTGCTCCAGAGGGGCGACCAAGACCTCTCCCGAGAGTGGCCTCAGCTAGGCTGCTTCGGGAGGGCGGAGATCTCAAGGCAAGGGCTACCTCAGGAGGAGGCAGTGACGTAAGCCATGACAAACCGCGCCAGCGGGCACAGTTTCCATATCGGTGCAAAGAAGACCACACAGGCGCAGGTTCTCGAGGGGCAAGACAAAGGTTTCCCCTTTGGTGCAACAAGACTGAAGACCGCAAGGACGGCAGGAAGGAGGTCATCGCCGAGCCCACCACCACGTCACCGCCTGCCCTCGTTGCAGGCGAAGACCACCTTTTGTCAGGATAGGGGCGTCCTTGTGTCGGTGTACAAAAAGAGGGGTACCATTTTTTGTACCCCTATAACTGTGCATGGGCAGACAGAGCCACGCCCACGGCCACACCAAGCAGGGCAGGGGAGGTGAGCCAGGGTAAGACCGAAGCCCAAGGTAGCTGCAACAACGCCAAGACCAAGACCACAAAGAGCAAAGGGACGAAGCGGGCCCCCCCGGCAAGATTCTTGCCGGGGGCAGCCTTAGCAGCCCCAGCAAGACCCTTGCCGCGGCAGCTCGCCCCACGCCTACGGAGCGAGTCACCCTTGAGTCCACGACCCCCACCATAGGCCACTATGTTGGGGCAAGGGCTCGGGAGACACCTCTGTGATGGCATGCAGACCTTTGTGAAGAAACATTCAAGATCAGATGAGTATTAGAAGACAGCGACCCTTGGCGAGGCCCCAGCCAAGGAAAATCACAAGACCCCCGGCAAGCATCTTGCCGGGGACAACAGCGGGCGCCACGGCAAGACCCTTGCTGGGGCCCCGGCAAGGCCCTTGCCGAGGGCATCTACAGGGCCACCGTCAGGCCTGTGCCGACCAAGCCTCCACCGCCGTTCGCATGCAGCTGCCGACCCAACCAACTGGGCAGGCATCTGCGTGGCGGCATGCAGATCTTCGTAAAGACTCCACCACCGCGCCACCTCAGCTGCCTGCCTGCCTACATGGCATCGCACGCACCGCTGGCCAGGGCGCGTGTCAACACGAGGAGGAGTGGCAACGAACGGCACGGGCTCTGCCCCCGTCCCTAATAAAGCGAGAGGAAACCTAAGAAGACGCATTAAATGCGCCTTGTCATGTAATGCAAGGGATAACCTCGCAACACTGTGCCCTTTCCACCTCCTGTGTGCCACTGTGGCAACCCCTTTTTCCTATAAAAGGAGGCCCGAGGCGACCAGGGGAGGGATTTGGCTATTTGGAGCTCCTCACGCCCCATAGCTAGTTCAAGAACACAAATATACATCCACCAAAGCAGGAGTAGGGTTTTATGCATCCTCGCGGCCTGAACCTGGATAAACGAACCGCATGCTATCTGTTTGATCCGCTCTTCTCTCAAGCCCGCACCCCGCGACCGTAGTAGGGATTCCTGTGATCCCATAGGTGTCGTTTCCACCGACACCTTGTGTTCCCGCTCAAATGGCCGTTGTGGGATTCCCTTCCCGCCTAAACAATTCGGGGGAAGGGGACCTTGGTCGTCTATATAAGTAGCTAGGGTTCCTATCATAGAAAGGGAGGACCAACCCATTAGCACTTAGCAAAGAAAAGGAGCAAGAACACCACCCTCCTCATCCTTCTTGGGCTCGCCTCCTGAGCTCGGGAAACCACTATACTTGTTCATACTCGTGCCCTCGTGATGCCAATCCACCAAAGCAGGAAGTATTGTTTTACACCACAAGGTGGCCTGAACCTGGGTATACTCTTGTGTGTTCTACTTGTTTGCTTGCTTGCTTGCACCCCATTACCACCACCAGGAGAAGGGCGAGGCGCTAGGTAGACGCGTAGCGGGAGAGATCTTCGTCGCGCCCCTGTGTTCGAATCTTAAGGGTTTTGCGGAGCCCGAAATCCGACAAGTTTGTTGAGAGGAACGATCAGTTCCTCCAGTACCGACTAATCTTTGACAGATGACGCACCTATCACGTCGCTCTCCCTGCTCCTACCTTCTTTGACTTTCAGACAAAAGGGAGACATGTTATAACTAGGGAGGAGGCGAACGAGTATGAGAGGATGACTGACACAGCTCGCCTCCAAGCTGCAGCCCATGATGCAATAGCCGCCGCCTCTTAGTATAACCCCAGTTACAACTTCGGATATCCGCCAGGCCAGCCGTGGCAATAGACCAACTTAGGCCAAAAGCCTAAGCTTGGGGGAGTACGTATTTCTCACCGACATTACATTCATGTTCACACACTCATTGCTAGTTGTCGGTGCTCATACTTTTTCATTGTGCTATCCATGCTATTTTATTTCCTTTTTCTTGCTTTCTTCTTGTGTGTTTGATAAACCTTAAGAAAAAACCAAAAAAAGTAGTAGTAGCTTTTTGCCAGTTTACTTTCTTGCTTGTAGTAGTAGTAATTAAAAGAAAACCCAAAAAGATTTCTTGTTCTTCTTTTGCTTGTTTGGAGCTTTCCCGTGTAAATAGTTTTATTTCCTTTCTTTTTCTTTGGGGGTCGATAGGAGAAGACCATAATGAAATGTTGAAGTGGCTCCTATATGCATTATTGTTGATTTAACTAAGAGCCCATATTACCTTGTCTTCTCCTATTTATTGAATGCTCGCAGATTCCATCTTAGTCCAATGCACGTGCACTATTATTATTATTCACATCGTTCGGTCGTGCGAGTGAAAGGCAATTATGACGATATATGATGGACTGGTTGAGATGAGAGAAGCTGGTATGAACTCGACCTCTCTTGTTTTTGTAAATATGATTAGTTCATCGTTCCTGATTCAGCCTATTATGAATAAACATGTTTGCAATGACAATTAGAGATTATAGTTGCTTATGCCATGCTTAATTAGCTAGGAGTTTATAATGGTTACCTTGCGTGCCAACATGCTATTAAAATGATTGTGATGTGGAATAGTAGGGTGGTATCCTCCTTTGGATGATTCGAGTGACTCAACTTGGCACATGTTCACACATGTAGTTGAAACTAATCAACATAGCCTTCACGATATTTATGTTCATGGTGGATTATATCCTACTCATACTTGCACTCAATGTTTGTTAATTTTAATGCATGTTCATGACTGTTGTTGCTCTCTAGTTGGTCGCTTCCCAGTCTTTTGCTAGCCTTCACTTATACTAAGCGGGAATACTGCTTGTGCATCCAATCCCTTAAACCCCAAAGTTATTCCATATGAGTCCACCATACCTTCCTATATGCGGTATTTACCTGCCGTTCCAAATAAACTTGTATGTGCCAAACTCTAAACCTTCAAATGAAATTCTGTTTTGCATGCTCAAATAGCTCATGTATCAACAAGGGTTGTCTGTATCTTTCATGCTAGGCGGGTTATTCTCAAGAGGAGTGTACTCCGCTCCTCACTCACGAGAAAATGGCTGGTCACCGGGATGCCCAGTCCCATGCTTTAAGCAAATCAAATCAAAATAATTGCAAACAAAACTCCCCCAGGATTGTTGTTAGTTGGAGGGACCCGTTGTTTCGGACAAGCCATGGACTGATGTTTGTTGGTTGAGGGGGAGCATAAACTTTACCATTCTGTTTGGGAACCGCCTATATTGTATGTAGCATGGAAGATATTGAGATCTCTTGGTTGTTATGTTGACAATGAAAGTATGCTGCTCAAAATATTATTCATCTTTATTTCAAAAACCAAGCTCTGGCACCTCTACAAATCCCTGCTTCCCTCTGCGAAGGGCCTATTCATTTACCTTTATGTTGAGTCATCACCCTCTTATTTAAAAGCACCAGCTGGAGAGCACCGTTGTCATTTGCATCCATTACTATTAATTTATATTGGGTATGACTATGACTGGATCTCTTTTACCATGAATTACAATGTCTAGTCAGTCTTGGATCTTTAAAGGTGCTCTACATTTATGGTTTGCAGTCTCAGAAAGGGCTAGCGAGATACCATCTTGTTATATCATATCATGATTGTTTTGAGAAAGTGTTGTCATCCGAGATTTATTATTATTGCTCGCTAGTTGATTATGCCATTGATATGAGTAAACGTGAGACCTAAGTGTTATTGTGAATATGGTTAGTTCATAATCTTTGCTGAAAACTTGAATGCTGGCTTTACATATTTACAACAACAAGAGCAAACAGAGTTTGTAAAAGTTTTTCTTTATCACTTTCAGTTTATCAACTGAACTGCTTGAGGAAAAGCAAAGGTTTAAGCTTGGGGGAGTTGATACGTCTCCAACGTATCTACTTTTCCAAACACTTTTGCCCTTGTTTTGGACTCTAACTTACATGATTTGAATGGAACTAACCCGGACTGACGCTGTTTTCAACAGAATTACCATGGTGTTATTTTTGTGCAGAAACAAAAGTTCTCGGAATGACCTGAAACTTTACAGAGATTATTTTTGGAAATAATAAAAAATACTTGTGAAAGAATCAAGGCTAGGGGGCCCACACCCTGTCCACGAGGGTGGGGGGCGCACCTGCCCCGCTGCCTCATGGGCCCCTTGGTGCTCCACCGACCTCAACTCCAACTCTATATATTCACGTTTGGGGAGGAAAAAATCAAAGAGAAAGATTCATCGCGTTTTACGATACGGAGCCGCCACCAAGCCCTAAACTCTCTCGCGAGGGCTGATCTGGAGTCCATTTGGGGCTCCGGAGAGGGGAATCCGTCGCCATTGTCATCATCAACCATCCTCCATCACCAATTTCATGATGCTCACGCCGTGCGTGAGTAATTCCATCGTAGGCTTGCTGGATGGTGATGGGTTGGATGAGATTTATCATGTAATCGAGTTAGTTTTATTAGGGTTTGATCCCTAGTATCCACTATGTTCCGAGATTGATGTTGCTATGACTTTGCTATGCTTAATGCTTGTCATTAGGGCCCGAGTGCCATGATTTCAGATTTGAACCTATTATGTTTTCATGAATATATGTGAGTTCTTGATCCTATCTTGCAAGTCTATAGTCACCTACTATGTGTTATGATCTGGCAACCCCGAAGTGACAATAATCAGGACCACTCCCGGTGATGACCATAGTTTGAGGAGTTCATGTATTCACTATGTGTTAATGCTTTGGTCTGGTACTCTATTAAAAGGAGGCCTTAATATCCCTTAGTTTCCGCTAGGACCCCGCTACCATGGGAGGATAGGACAAAAGATGTCATACAAGTTCTTTTCCATAAGCAAGTATGACTATATTCGGAATACATGCCTACATTACATTGATGAATTGGAGCTAGTTCTGTGTCACCCTATGTTATAACTGTTGCATGAATAATCGCATCCGGCATAATTCTCCATCACCGATCCAATGCCTACGAGCTTTTCACATATTGTTCTTCGCTTATTTACTTTTCTGCTGCTACTGTTACAATTACTACTAAACCAAAAAATATTACTTTTGCTACCATTATCACTACTATCGTACTACTTTACTACTAAATACTTTGCTGTAGATATTAAGTTATCCAGGTGTGGTTGAATTGACAACTCAACTGCTAATACTTCAGAATATTCTTTGGCTCCCCTTGTGTCGGATCAATAAATTTGGGTTGAATACTCTGCCCTCGAAAACTTTTGCGATCCCCTATACTTGTGGGTTATCAGTCATGCCAGCGGTCCTCATGAGGCTGGTCCCTCCAGGCGCCCTCGCGAGGCTGGTCATGCCAGCGGTCCTCACGAGGCTGGTCGCGCCACTCCTGGCGGGGGCCGCGTTCGTCCCAGCGTCCTCCACTTTTTCCTCCTCCTCGACCGTAGCCCCGGTCGTTGCGCTCGGGGCATCGACCGAAGCGCCCATCACGGATGGCCCTGAGCTCCTGGTGCTACCTCTTGAGCATGCGTTGGTTTTCTCTTGAAGAGGAAAGGGTGATGCAGCAAAGTAGCGTAAGTATTTCCCTCAGTTTTTGAGAACCAAGGTATCAATCCAGTAGGAGACTACACGCAAATCACCTAGTACCTGCACAAACAATCAAGAACCTTGCAAGCAACGCGATAAAGGGGTTGTCAATCCCTTCACGGCCACTTGCAAAAGTGAGATCTGATAAAGATAATAAGATAAATATTTTTGTTATTTTTGTTGTATAGATTGAAAAGTAAAGATTGCAAATAAACGGCGACGGAAATTGGCAAGTTGACGATAAACTAATATGATGTAAAATAGACGCGGGGGCCATAGGTTTCACCAGTGGCTTCTCTCATGATAGCATATATTACGGTGGGTGAACAAATTACTGGCGAACAATTGATAGAAAAGCGTATAGTTATGAGAATATCTAGGCATGATCATGACCATAGGCATCACATATGTGTCAAGTAGACCGAAACGATTCTGCATCTACTACTATTACTCCACACATCGACCACTATCCAGCATGCATCTAGAGTATTAAGTTCATAAGAATAGAGTAACGCATTAAGCAAGATGACATGATGTAGAGGGATAAACTCAAGCAATATGATATAAACCCCATCTTTTTTATCCTCGATGGCAACAATACAATACATGCCTTGCTGCCCTTGCTGTCACTGGGAAAGGACACCAGATGATTGAACCCAAAGCTAAGCACTTCTCCCATTGCAAGAAAGATCAATCTAGTAGGTCAAACAAAACCGATAATTCAAAGAGACTTGCAAAGATATCAAATCATGCATATAAGAATTCAGAGAAGATTCAAATATTGTTCATAGACAATCTTGATCATAAACCCACAACTCATCGGATCTCGACAAACACACCGCAAAAATAATACATCGAATAGATCTCCAAGAACATCGAGGAGAACTTTGTATTGAGAACCAAAGAGAGAGAAGAAGCCATCTAGCTAATAATTATGGACCCGAAGGTCTGTGGTAAACTACTCACACATCGTCGGAGAGGCTATCGTGTTGATGTAGAAGCCCTCCATGATCAAATCCCCCTCCGGCAGATTGCCGGAAAAGGCCCCAAGATGGGATCTCACGGGTACAGAAGGTTGCGGCGGTGGAAAAGTGGTTTCGTGGCTCCCCTGGATGTTTTTAGGGTATAAGAGTATATATAGGCGAAAGAAGTAGGTCGGTGGAGCTATGAGGGGCCCATGAGGGTGGGGGGCGCGCCTACCCCCCTGGTCGCGCCCTCCTACCTCGTGGCCGCCTCGTTGCATCTCTGACTTCCACTCCAAGTCTCCTGGATTGCGTTTGTTCCAAGAAAGATCCTCGCGAAGGTTTCGTTCCGTTTGGATTCCGTTTGATATTCCTTTTCTGCGAAACACTGAAATAGGCAAAAAACAACAACTGGCACTGGGCCTCCGGTTAATAGTTTAGTCCCAAAAATAATATAAAAGAGCCTATTAAAGCCCATTAAACATCCAAAATAGACAATATAATAGCATGGAACAATAAAAAAATTATAGATACGTTGGAGACGTATCAGCATCCCCAAGCTTAATTCCTGCTCGTCCTCGAGTAGGTAAATGATAAAAACAGAGTTTTTGATGTGGAATGCTACCTAACATAGTTATCAATGTAATTCTCTTTATTGTGGCATGAATGTTCAGATCCGAAAGATTCAATACAAAAGTTTAATATTGACATAAAAATAATAATACTTCAAGCATAATAACAAAGTAATCATGTCTTCTCAAAATTACATGGCCAAAGAAAGTTATCCCTACAAAATCATGTAGTCTAGTTATGCTCTATCTTTATCATGCAAAATATTTAAATCATGCACAACCCCGGTTTCAGCCGAGCAATTGTTTCATACTTTATATTCTCAAACTTTTTCAACTTTCACGCAATACATGAGCGTGAGCCATGGACATAGCACTATAGGTGGAATAGAATATGATGGTTCTGGAGAAGACAAAAAGGAGGAAGATAGTCTCACATCAACTAGGCGTATCAACGGGCTGTGGAGATGCCCACTAATAGATATGAATGTGAGTGAGTAGGGATTGCCATGCAACGGATGCACTAGAGATATAAGTGTATGAAAGCTCAAAAAGAAACTAAGTGGGTGTGCATCCAACTCGCTTGCTCACGAAGACCTAGGGCATTTTGAGGAAGCCCATCATTGGAATATACAAGCCAAGTTCTTATAACGAAAATTCCCACTAGTATATGAAAGTGACAAAATAAGAGACTCTCTATCATGAAGATCATGGTGCTAATTTGAAGCACAAGTGTGGAAAAAGGATAGTAGCATTGTCCCTTCTCTCTTTTTCTCTCATTTTTTGGTGGGCTTCTTTGGCCTCTTTTTTATTTGGGCTTCTTTGGCCGACTCATTGTCGGTGTCAAAACTGGCGGATCTCGGGTAGGGGGTCCCGAACTGTGCGTCTAAGGTCGATGGTAACAGGAGACAGGGGACACGATGTTTACCCAGGTTCGGGCCCTCTTGACGGAGGTAATACCCTACTTCCTGCTTGATTGATCTTGATGAATATGAGGATTACAAGAGTTGATCTACCACAAGATCGTAATGGCTAAACCATAGAAGTCTAGCCTGTATGATTGTGATCGCCTCTACGGACTAAACCCTCCGGTTTATATAGACACTTGAGGGGCCTAGGGTTGTACAGAGTATGTTTACAGAGGAAGGAATCTTCATATCCGAGTGTGAAGCTTGCTGCCCACGCAAAGGAGAGTCCCATCCGGACACGGGAAGAAGTCTTCTATCTTTGTCGGTGTGGAACAACACCTATGGGATCACAAGAATCCCTACTACGGTTGTCGGGGCGCGGGGTTGCGAGAAGAGCAGGGCTAGTAGACAACACAAGGATCGTTTACCCAGGTTCGGGCCGCGAGGATGCGTAAAACCCTAGTCCTGCTTTGGTAGGTGTATTTCAGAGAGTTCTTGAGCTCTCGAACTAGCTGTGGTCAATGCGTGGTTCGAAAAAGCCGAATCCCTCTCCAGTATGCCATGGGCCTCCTTTTATTGTTGGAAGGGGCTGCCACAATGGCACACAGGAGGTGGAAAGGCGTACAGTGCCTTGAGCTTATCGCTCGTATTATAGGACAAGGCGCATTTAATGCGTAGCTTAGGTGTCCCCTTGTTTATCATGGACGAGGGCGAGGCCCGTCCCGTCCATCGCCGCTCCTCCTTGCTTAGACACGTGCCCTGGCCAGCGATGCATGCGGTGCCATGTAGGCAGGCAGGCAGCTAAGGTGGCGCAGTGGCAGAGCCTTCACGAAGATCTGCATGCCACCACGCAGGTGCTCGATGAGTTGGCTTGGGAGCTGCATGTTGCCACGCAGGTGCCCGCCCAGTTGGTTGGGCTGGTAGCTGCATGTGAATGACGGTGGAAGCTTGGTTGGCGTGGGCCTAGCGGTGGCCCTACTGGCGTCCTTAGTGAGGGCCTTGCTGGGTGGCCCGACAAGGGTCTTGCCGTGTGGCCCGGCAAGGGTCTTGCCATGGCGCGCTGTCGTCCCCGGCAAGGGCCTTGCCGGGGGTCTGGTGGCCTTCCTCGGCAAGGATCTTGCCGAGGATCGTCGTCTTCTAATCCTCATCTGATCTTGAATATGTCTTCACAAAGATCTCCATGCCACCACAAAGGTGCCTTCCCGAGCCCTGACCCCACGTGGATGATGGCGTTGGGGATCGTGGGCTCAAGGGTGGCTCGCTCTGTTGGTGTGGGGCGAGCTGCACCGGCAAGGATCTTGCCGGGGGAACCTGCTTCATCCCTCTGCTCTTTGTGGTCTTGGCCTTGGCGTTGCTCTTATTATCTTGGGCTTTGGTCTTACCTTGGCTCCACCTCCCCTGTCCTGCTTGGTGTGACCGTGGGCGCGGCTCCGACTGCCCATGCATAGGTAAAGGGGTACAAAGCGTGCCCCTCTTTTTGTACATGATAGGAGCCCCTGGGCCCAGGCTACACATAAGCGCGACATGTTGTTGGGCCAGGCCCAAAATGGTGCGCGGGCAGGTGGGGCGGTTTTTACCGTGGTAAGACTTTTCGCGCGCTGCGCTTCCCATGACCCGCGCGTGCGACACGGCATGGAGGGGTGTGCGTGACGTGGGCGGCATGTGTGGGGTGGTTTCCACACGCATGCATCATATTGCAGTAAAGAGGCGGCTCGCGCCTTCCCCGTAAAAAGAGAAAGGCGTGGAGGCGCGGCTCATTTACTGAATGGGGCTGGGTCGCGGTCTTCAGGGCGTCCACTCCCCAAGATCACGGGGGTGGGAAGAGGTCGCTTCACCCGTCCCCTCAGTTCTGCACGTCCGCCATACGTCCTTCATGCGCCTGGGGTGGCAAGCGGTGGAGGCGGGAAACCGAGCCGTCGCTGGTTGGGGCAGCGGGTCGGTCCTGATTCCCTGCGCCTCCGGTGGCTGGATTGGCCGAGCGGGGCGGCCGAGCCCCGACCCCGCACCTTTATAAAGAGGGGGAAGGGGGGACGGCATCCCGCATTCTTCTGTCATCTATCTCCTCTTGCTTCTGCTTCTTCCTTTCACTCGACATGGAGAAAGGGAACCCGGGTCCCACAACGGTGGCGGCGAGGGTTGCCGCTCGACAGCGCGTCCCTCCTCCTCCTGAGCCCGTGGTGGTGGAACCGGTCGCGAGGGGAAGGGGGAGGGGGAAAGGCCGTGGGCAAGGCCGGGGCAGAGGTCGTAGTGCTCGGGGAAGAGGAGGACGGGGCGGCGCACCGGCTTCGCCCCCGCCAATGGTGCCTTTCCCGATGGAAGGCCATGTCGGAGACCAGCCCCGCGAGTTCTTCATTAAGCTGTGCCGGCCTCCGCGTCGCCGTCTTCGTCTTCCCGCCCCATTTTCTTGGGAGATGGAGCATGACCGGCCCCAATCCCTCAGATTGCACATGAGGGGTTGTGGGAATGGGGGCACGCGGGTCGACGTCGACTTCCCGGCTCCTCGGGTCATGTACCTCCGTCGTGGGTGGAAGATGTTTGCTCGCATCCATAGCCTGATGGCGGGGCTCGTCCTCTACTTCAAATTGATGGAGGACGGCCTGCTCTCCGTCAAGGTCTTCGGAGACTTCAGGACTCGCCTGAAGTGATGCGTGGAGAGCTCCTCCGATGGAGATTCCGATGATGGAAGGTCTTCCTCGAGCGAAAGTGATGAGGAGGACAGTGGGGCAGATGATGGGGACGAGTCCTACTAGGCGTCGGACGCCCCGCGCCTGGGCGGGTGCGGCAGCAGCAGCATCTGCACCTGGCCGCTCCTCCGACATAGGTTTGCTGGGGGTGGGGTCAGCTCCTTGAACTTCTCGGGGCCGTCTCCTTGGGCGGCTGTCGTCGGGAGGCTGCGGAAGAGGTAGAGGGCGGGCGGCAAGGCCGCCAACTCAGAGTACGCGGGCATCGACGCCTTCATCGCGTATTGCCGGTCCTGCCGCCTCGTCTTCGAACTCCTTTCCCGGCACTGTCATCACTGGCCCACCCGTGGGCAGCCACCGAGGTGTTCTCTTGGTGCTTTCTGCTGCTCGTAGCTCGCCGAGGTGCCCCTTTTGCCCTCTCGCCTCCTTGACCTACCTCCTGAGGATAGGGACAAGAAAGGGATTATGGGCATCTTTTCTCTTTTTTAGTTTGTAAGCTTGCGGGCCTTCGTTAAATTTAGAACTTGTAATCCCCTTGCTCATGTTTTTCATTCCATACGAACTGTACCTGTATGGATGTTTTTAATGAAAAAGGGATGCTTGCCGGGTTTTTCGTTCATGGGTAAATCCCGCGACAAGGAGCGAATCCTTGTTATCGTTTAAGATAAACGTTTTTTGCCCGGCAACAGGCCTTGCTGCCCCTCCACTCCACTCAACCGTTCTCGCGCTCTTGGCGGAGGCAGGGATGAAGAGGGCTTTAGGCTCCTCGTTCTACCTCCTTGCCGCCGCGGCTACAACCAAATTCGGACCCAGGAAAAAAAAATCCTTAGGTATAGGAAAAAGGGGAGCATGATAGCCTAGAGATAAAAACGAGGTTTCACATGCCCCAGTCCTGTTCTGAAATGCATGACAGAGGATAAAAGACTTATCTGGATCTACAGCCCCCCCGGCAATCTCATCATGCCGTGGTTGGATCCTTGTGCTCGCAGCCCCCGGCAACTCTGGTTTGCCGGAGTCGGGACGCCGGTCCGTTTTCTTTCTTCCAAGTAGCTCGGCAGAAGTGCTCATGTGCCCTGCGAATCAAAAGAGGACAGAAGAGAAACAGATAGACGCGCACTCGACCTCTAAGCTAGGGGCACTACAAAAAAAATACACTTTTGTGATGATACGTGTTTGTCATAGTAGGTCGCGTTTTTTGTCATGCATGTACATCCATGACAAATTTATGACAGAATCAAGATAGTCATACCTGTGCTGTCATAGAAGTGTTCCATGACATTACCAAAATTATCATCACGGAAGTGTCCACTTCCATGACAATAAATCGCGCGTCATAGAAGTGCTTTCATCAAGGGTGACCGACACGTGGCATCCACCGTAACGGAACACCGTTAAGCTATCGGGTCCAATTTTGGATCCGATGACCCGTTAACAGCCCGGACCAATGGGGATTTTCCATGTGTAAAATCATCATTGGCCGCAGGAAACACGTGTTGCCTCACCGTTGGGACAGATGTCATCCACTCATTGGACAGGAGGCGCCTATGATAGGTCGACACATGGCACGACCTAACAGTGGCCCATTCCGGTGAAAAAGGCCGGCCCAGTAAAAATTGGCAGGCCGGCCCATATAAGGCTGAAGGAAATATGCCCTAGAGGCAATAATAAAGTTATTATTTATTTCCTTATATCATGATAAATGTTTATTATTCATGCTAGAATTGTATTAACCGGAAACATAATACATGTGTGAATACATAGACAAACAGAGTGTCACTAGTATGCCTCTACTTGACTAGCTCGTTAATCAAAGATGGTTATGTTTCCTGACCATGAACAAAGAGTTGTTATTTGATTAACGAGGTCACATCATTAGTTGAATGATCTGATTGACATGACCCATTCCATTAGCTTAGCACCCGATCGTTTAGTATGTTGCTAATGCTTTTCTTCATGACTTATACATGTTCCTATAACTATGAGATTATGCAACTCCCGTTTACCGGAGGAACACTTTGGGTACTACCAAACGTCACAACGTAACTGGGTGATTATAAAGGAGTACTAAAGGTGTCTCCAATGGTAGATGTTGGGTTGGCGTATTTCAAGATTAGGGTTTGTCACTCCGATTGTCGAAGAGGTATCTCTGGGCCCTCTCGGTAATACACATCACATAAGCCTTGCAAGCATAATAACTAAGATGTTAGTTATGAGATGATGTATTACGGAACGAGTAAAGAGACTTGCCAGTAACGAGATTGAACTAGGTATTGGATACCGACGATCGAATCTCGGGCAAGTAACATACCGATGACAAAGGGAACAACGTATGTTGTTATGCGGTCTGACCGATAAAGATCTTCGTAGAATATGTAGGAGCCAATATGGGCATCCAGGTCCCGCTATTGGTTATTGACCGGAGACGTGTCTCGGTCATGTCTACATTGTTCTCGAACCGTAGGGTCCGCACGCTTAAGGTTTCGATGACAGTTATATTATGAGTTTATGAGTATTGATGTACCGAAGGAGTTCGGAGTCCCGGATGAGATCACGGACATGACGAGGAGTCTCGAAATGGTCGAGACGTAAAGATTGATATATTGGAAGCCTATGTTTGGACATCGGAAGTGTTCCGGGTGAAATCGGGATTTTACCGGATTACCGGGAGGGTTACCGGAACCCCCCGGGAGCCAAATGGGCCAACATGGGCCTTAGTGGAAAGGTGAGAGGGCAGCCCACATAGGGCTGCGCCTCCCCCCTCTCCCTAGTCCTATTAGGACTAGGAGAGGGGCCGGCCACCTCTCTCTCTCTCTCCCCTTTGAAGGTTTCCTAGTTGGACTAGGATTGGAGGGGGGGAGTCCTACTCCCGGTAGGAGTAGGACTCCTCCTGCGCCTCCCTCTATCTGGCCGACCAGCTCCCCCTCCTCCAACCTTTATATACGGGGGCAGGGGGCACCCCAAGACACACAAGTTAATCGTTCCTTAGCCGTGTGCGGTGCCCCCTGCCACCAAATTCCACCTCGATCATACCGTTACAGTGCTTAGGCGAAGCCCTGCGTCGGTAGTACATCAAGATCGTCACCACGCCGTCGTGCTGACGGAACTCTTCCTCGACGCTTTGCTGGATCGGAGCCCGAGGAACGTCATCGAGCTGAACGTGTGCTAAGAACTCGGAGGTGCCGGAGTAACGGTGCTTGGATCGGTCGGATCGGGAAGAAGACGTACGACTACTTCCTCTACATTGTGTGATCGCTTCCGCAGTCGGTCTGCGTTGGTACGTAGACAACACTCTCCCCTCTCGTTGCTGTGCATCACCATGATCTTGCGTGTGCGTAGGAATTTTTTTGAAATTACTGCGTTCCCCAACAGTGGTATCAGAGCCTGGTTTTATGGTTTGATGTTATATGCACGAGTAGAACACAAGTGAGTTGTGGGCGATACAAGTCATACTGCCTACCAGCATGTCATACTTTGGTTCGGCGGTATTGTTGGACGAGACGATCCGGACCAACCTTACGCGTACTCTTACGCGAGACCGGTTCCCTCGACGTGCTTTGCACACAGATGGCTTGCGGAAGACTGTCTCTCCAACTTTAGTTGAACCAAGTGTGACTACGCCCGGTCCTTGAGAAGGTTAAAACGGAGTCTATTTGACGAACTATCGTTGTGGTTTTGATGCATAGGTGAGATGAGTTCTTACTTAAGCCCGTAGCAGCCACGTAAAACTTGCAACAACAAAGTAGAGGACGTCTAACTTGTTTTTGCAGGGAATGTTGTGATGTGATATGGTCAAGACATGATGCTGATTTTATTGTATGAGATGATCATGTTTTGTGACCGAGTTATCGGCAACTAGCAGGAGCCATATGGTTGTCGCTTTATTGTATGCAATGCAATCGCGATGTAATGCTTTACTTTATTACTAAGCGGTAGTGATAGTCGTGGAAGCATAAGATTGGCGAGACAACAACGATGCTACGATGGAGATCAAGGTGTCGCGCCGGTGACGATGGTGATCATGACGATGCTTCGGAGATGGAGATCACAAAGCACAAGATGATGATGGCCATATCATATCACTTATATTGATTGCATGTGATGTTTATCCTTTTATGCATCTTATCTTGCTTTGATTGACGGTAGCATTATAAGATGATCTCTCACTAAATTATCAAGAAGTGTTCTCCCTGAGTATGCACCGTTGCAAAAGTTCTTCGTGCTGAGACACCACGTGATGATCGGGTGTGATAGGCTCTACGTTCAAATACAACGGGTGCAAAACAGTTGCACACGCAGAATACTCAGGTTATACTTGACGAGCTATGCATATAAGATATGACCTCGGAACACGGAGACCGAAAGGTCGAGCGTGAGTCATATAGTAGATATGATAAACATATTGATGTTCACCATTGAAAACTACTCCATCTCACGTGATGATCGGTTATGGTTTAGTTGATTTGGATCACGTGATCACTTAGAGGATTAGAGGGATGTCTATCTAAGTGGGAGTTCTTAAGTAATATGATTAAATTGAACTTAAATTTATCATGAACTTAGTCCTGGTAGTATTTTGCAAATCATGTTGTAGATCAATAGCTCGCGTTGTTGCTTCCCTGTGTTAATTTTGATATGTTCCTAGAGAAAATTGTGTTGAAAGATGTTAGTAGCAATGATGCGGATTGGATCCGTGATCTGAGGTTTATCCTCATTGCTGCACAGAAGAATTATGTCCTTGATGCACCGCTAGGTGACAGACCTATTGCAGGAGCAGATGCAGACGTTATGAACGTTTGGCTAGCTCAATATGATGACTACTTGATAGTTTAGTGCACCATGCTTAACGGCTTAGAATCGGGACTTCAAAGACGTTTTTAACGTCATGGACCATATGAGATGTTCCAGGAGTTGAAGTTAATATTTCAAGCAAATACCCGAGTTGAGAGACATGAAGTCTCCAGCAAGTTCTATAGCTAAAAGATGGAGGAGAATCGCTCAACTAGTGAGCATGTGCCCAGATTGTCTGAGTACTACAATCGCTTGAATCAAGTGGGAGTTAATCTTCCAGATAAGATAGTGATTGACAGAATTCTCTAGTCACCATCACCAAGTTAGTAGAACTTTGTGATGAACTATAATATGCAAGGGATGACAAAAGTAATTCCTAAGCTCTTCGTGATGCTGAAATCAACGAAGGTAGAAATCAAGAAAAACATCAAGTGTTGATGGTTGACAAGACCACTAGTTTCAAGAAAAGGGCAAAGGGAAGAAGGGGAACTTCAAGAAGAACGGCAAGCAAGTTGCTGCTCAAGTGAAGAAGCCCAAGTCTGATCCTAAGCCTGAGACTAAGTGCTTCTACTGCAAAGGGACTGGTCACTGGAAGCGGAACTACCCCAAGTGATTGGCGGATAAGAAGGATGGCAAAGTGAACATAAGTATATTTGATATACATGTTATTGATGTGTACTTTACTAGTGTTTATAGCAAACCCTTAGTATTTGATACTAGTTCAGTTGCTAAGTTTAGTAACTCGAAACGGGAGTTGCAGAATAAACAGAGACTAGTTAAGGGTGAAGTGACGATGTGTGTTGGAAGTGGTTCCAAGATTGATATGATCATCATCGCACACTCCCTATACTTTCGGGATTAGTGTTGAACCTAAATAAGTATTATTTGGTTTTTTGCGTTGAGCATGAATATGATTTGATCATGTTTATTGTAATACGGTTATTCATTTAAGTAAAAGAATAAATTGTTGTTCTCTTTACATGAATAAAACCTTATATGGTTACACACCCAATGAAAATAGTTCATTGGATCTTGATCTTAATAATACACATATTCATAATATTGAAACCAAAAGATGCAAAGTTAATAATGATAGTGCAACTTATTTGTGGCACTGCTGTTTAGGTCATATTGGTATAAAGCGCATGAAGAAACTCCATGCTGATGGGCTTTCGGAATCACTTGATTATGAATCACTTGATGCTTGCGAACCATGCCTTTTGGGCAAGATGACTAAAACGCCGTTCTTCGGAACAATGGAGCGAGCAACAGATTTGTTGGAAATCATACATACTGATGTATGTGGTCCGATGAATATTGAGGCTCGCGACAGGTATCATTATTTTCTGATCTTCACAGATGATTTGAGCAGATATGAGTATATCTACTTGATGAAACATAAGTCTGAAACATTTGAAAAGTTCAAAGAATTTCAGAGTGAAGTGAAAAATCATCGTAACAAGAAAATAAAGTTTCTACGATCTGATCGCAGAGACAAATATTTGAGTTACAAGTTTGGTCTTCAGTTAAAACAATGTGAAATAGTTTCACTACTCACGCCACCTGGAACACCACAGCATAATGGTGTGTCCGAACGTCGTGATCGTACTTTACTAGATATGGTGCGATCTATGATGTCTCTTACCGATCTACCACTATCGTTTTGGGGTTATGCATTAGCGACAGCTGCATTCACGTTAAATAGGGCACCATCTAAATCCGTTGAGACGACACCGTGTGAACTATGGTTTGGCAAGAAACCTAAGCTGTCGTTTCTTAAAATTTGGGGTTGCGATGCTTATATGAAAAAGTTTCATCCTGATAAGCTCAAACTCAAATCGGAGAAATACGTCTTCATAGGATATCCAAAGGAAACTATTGGATACACCTTCTATCACAGATCCGAAGGCAAGACTTTTGTTGCTAAAATTCGGAAACTTTCTGGAGAAGGAGTTTCTCTCGAAAGAAGTGAGTGGGAGGAAAGTAGAACTTGACGAGGTAACTGTACCTGCTCCCTTATTGGAAAATAGTACATCACAGAAAACTGTTTCTGCGACACCTATACCAATTAGTGAGGAAGCTAATGATGATGATCATGAAACTTCAGGGCAAGATACTACTGAACCACGTAGATCAACCAGAGTGAGATCCGCACCAGAGTGGTACGGTAATCCAGTTCTGGAAGTCATGCTACTAGATCATGATGAACCTACGAACTATAAAGAAGCGATGGTGAGCCCAGATTCCGCAAAGTGGCTTGAGGCCATGAAATCTGAGATATGATCCATGTATGAGAACGAAGTATGGACTTTGGTTGACTTGCCTGATGATCGGCAAGCAATAGAAAATAAATGGATCTTCAAGAGGAAGACGGACGCTGATAGTAGTGTTACTATCTACAAAGCTAGAATTGTCGCAAAAGGTTTTCGACAAGTTCAAGGTGTTGACTACGATGAGATTTTCTCACTCGTATCTATGCTTAAGTCTGTCCGAATCATGTTAGCAATTGCCGCATTTTATGAAATCTGGCAAATGGATAAACAAAACTGCATTCCTTAATGAATTTATTAAAGAAGAGTTGTATGTGATGCAACTAGAAGGTTTTGTCAATCCAAAAGGTGCTAACAAAAATGTGCAAGCACCAGCGATCCATCTGTGGACTGGTGCAAGCATCTCGGAGTTGGAATATACGCTTTGATAAGTTGATCAAAGCATATAGTTTTATACAGACTTGCGGTAAAGCCTGTATTTACAAGAAAGTGAGTGGGAGCACTACAGCATTTCTGATAAGTATATGTGAATGACATATTGTTGATCGGAAATAATGTAGAATTATTCTGTAAAGCATAAAGGAGTGTTTGAAAGGAGTTTTTCAAAGAAAGACTTCGGTGAAGCTGCTTACATATTGAGCTTCAAGATCTATAGAGATAGATCAAAGACGCTTGATAAGTTCTTTCAATGAGTACATACCTTGACAAAGATTTTGAAGTAGTTCAAAATGGAGCAGTCAAAGAAAGAGTTCTTGCCTGTGTCATAAGGTGTGAAGTTGAGTAAGACTCAAAGCCCGACCACGGCAGAAGATAGAAAGAGAATGAAAGTCATTCCCTATGCCTTGGCCATAGGTTCTATAAAGTATGTCATGCTGTATACCAGATCTATTGTATACCCTGCACTGATTTAGCAAGGGAGTACGATAGTGATCTAGGAGTAGATCACTGGACAGCGGTCAGAATTATCCTTAGTGAAATAAGGATATGTTTCTCGATTATGGACGTGACAAAAAGGTTCGTCGTAAAAGGTTACGTCGATGCAAGTTTTGACACTGATCTGGATGACTCTAAGTCTCGATCTAGATACATATTGAAAGTGGGAGCAATTAGCTAGAGTAGCTCCGTGCAGAGCATTGTATACATAGAAAATTGCAAAACACTTACGGATCTGAATGTGACAGACCCGTTGACTAAAATTATCTCACAAGCAAAACATGATCACACCTTAGTACTCTTTGGGTGTTAATCACATAGATATGTGAACTAGATTACTGACTCTAGTAAACCCTTTGAGTGTTGGTCACATGACGATGTGAACTATGGGTGTTAATCACATGGTGATGTGAGCTATTGCTGTTAAATCACATGGCGATGTGAACTAGATTATTGACTCTAGTGCAAGTGGGAGACTGAAGGAAATATGCCCTAGAGGCAATAATAAAGTTATTATTTATTTCCTTATATCATGATAAATGTTTATTATTCATGCTAGAATTGTATTAACCGGAAACATAATACATGTGTGAATACATAGACAAACAGAGTGTCACTAGTATGCCTCTACTTGACTAGCTCGTTAATCAAAGATGGTTATGTTTCCTGACCATGAACAAAGAGTTGTTATTTGATTAACGAGGTCACATCATTAGTTGAATGATCTGATTGACATGACCCATTCCATTAGCTTAGCACCCGATCATTTAGTATGTTGCTAATGCTTTTCTTCATGACTTATACATGTTCCTATAACTATGAGATTATGCAACTCCCGTTTACCGGAGGAACACTTTGGGTACTACCAAACGTCACAACGTAACTGGGTGATTATAAAGGAGTACTAAAGGTGTCTCCAATGGTAGATGTTGGGTTGGCGTATTTCAAGATTAGGGTTTGTCACTCCGATTGTCGAAGAGGTATCTCTGGGCCCTCTCGGTAATACACATCACATAAGCCTTGCAAGCATAATAACTAAGATGTTAGTTATGAGATGATGTATTACGGAACGAGTAAAGAGACTTGCCAGTAACGAGATTGAACTAGGTATTGGATACCGACGATCGAATCTCGGGCAAGTAACATACCGATGACAAAGGGAACAACGTATGTTGTTATGCGGTCTGACCGATAAAGATCTTCGTAGAATATGTAGGAGCCAATATGGGCATCCAGGTCCCGCTATTGGTTATTGACCGGAGACGTGTCTCGGTCATGTCTACATTGTTCTCGAACCGTAGGGTCCGCACGCTTAAGGTTTCGATGACAGTTATATTATGAGTTTATGAGTATTGATGTACCGAAGGAGTTCGGAGTCCCGGATGAGATCACGGACATGACGAGGAGTCTCGAAATGGTCGAGACGTAAAGATTGATATATTGGAAGCCTATGTTTGGACATCGGAAGTGTTCCGGGTGAAATCGGGATTTTACCGGATTACCGGGAGGGTTACCGGAACCCCCCGGGAGCCAAATGGGCCAACATGGGCCTTAGTGGAAAGGTGAGAGGGCAGCCCACATAGGGCTGCGCCTCCCCCCCTCTCCCTAGTCCTATTAGTACTAGGAGAGGGGCCGGCCACCTCTCTCTCTCTCCCCTTTGAAGGTTTCCTAGTTGGACTAGGATTGGAGGGGGGAGTCCTACTCCCGGTAGGAGTAGGACTCCTCCTGCGCCTCCCTCTATCTGGCCGGCCAGCTCCCCCTCCTCCAACCTTTATATACGGGGGCAGGGGGCACCCCAAGACACACAAGTTAATCGTTCCTTAGCCGTGTGCGGTGCCCCCTGCCACCAAATTCCACCTCGATCATACCGTTACAGTGCTTAGGCGAAGCCCTGCGTCGGTAGTACATCAAGATCGTCACCACGCCGTCGTGCTGACGGAACTCTTCCTCGACGCTTTGCTGGATCGGAGCCCGAGGAACGTCATCGAGCTGAACGTGTGCTAAGAACTCGGAGGTGCCGGAGTAACGGTGCTTGGATCGGTCGGATCGGGAAGAAGACGTACGACTACTTCCTCTACGTTGTGTGATCGCTTCCGCAGTCGGTCTGCGTTGGTACGTAGACAACACTCTCCCCTCTCGTTGCTGTGCATCACCATGATCTTGCGTGTGCGTAGGAAATTTTTTGAAATTACCGCGTTCCCCAACAAAGGCCTACTTGTGTCAGGTCCATTTAAGCCCACGACCCATACGAGATGTGCCAATTCAGCCCGTCAATGGCCTGTTAAAGATTTGACACCATTGTAGCCCATTGTCAGTTCGAGCCCGTTAACAGCCCGCTATATATTTGGGCTCAATATCGGCCTGATGAGATTTCGGCCTGTTAACGGCCCATTTAATGGATGGGCCAATTTTCAGGATGTACATCTTTCGGCCTTTTAGTGACCCATTTAAATGTTGGGCTAATTTCTAGCCCGGTGTGTCTTTCAGCCTATTGACGGCCCATAAATCTGATGGGCCATTTGTAGTCGGACCTGAGTTTCAGCCTTTTAGCGGCCCTTTTAAGTGTTGGGCCAATTTCTGGCCCGGTGTCACTTTCAGCCTGTTGACGGCCCATAAATCAGTTGGGCCATTTGTAGTCGGACCTGAGTTTTGGCCTTTTAGCGACCCATTTAAGTGTTGGGCCAATTCCCGGCCCTGTGTGCCTTTCGGCCTGTTAACGGACCATAAATGAGTTGGGCCATTTGTAGTCAGACCTTAGTTTTGGCCTTTTAACGGCCCATGCCCTTCATGGTCCAATACCAGCCCGGTTTCTCTTTCGGCCTGCTAAAGGCCCACAACACAGTTGGGCCGTTTACAATACGACCTGACTTTTGGCCTCTTAGCGGCCCATGCTCTTCATGGTCCAGTACAAGCCCACTGTCTCTTTCGGCCTGCTAAAGGCCTACAGTATAGTTGGGCCATATGTAGCCCAAACTTAGTAACGGCCTGTTAACGGCCCGTGAAATAAATTGGGGCCACCTGTTGCCCGCTTCGATGTCGGCCTATTAACGACCCGGGAGGTAAGAGGGCCGACCATTAACTTTCGGCCTAATAACGGCCCATTAACTTAATGGGCCCACTAAAGTTCGTTCATGTCTTTAGGCCAAATTAGATAATTTGATCCCATTACGACGAGCAATTATGCACAGGACCAAAACCGATCAAGCAAAGGTACGGCATACAGGGAATAACGTTGCACATCCAGCATATATTACAGGAAATTACATCCACTGGGCAATCAAAGATTGATGCCAGTGCAAATAAATGAGCAGAACCTAACCATCTACAACGTCACAATCTGCAACCTCAGCACAGATGACGCCCATAAGCATGTGGGCAAGTTCTTGCTGCTTTGCTACACTGTCTCCGAAAACATTGATCAGTTGTTGTGTCGCACGACTCTGCACCTCTGATTCATCCACCATTTCCATCATTGCTTCAGCCATTAATTGGTTCACAAACATACATTTATTCCGTTGCATTCGAGACAGAGGATACTGAACAGATTCAGATGGCGATTTTGGCAGGCTTGTATTATTGATAGTGGAGAGTGTCTCGACCACTGCATCATAACATAAATTAGGATGGGAACCAAACAAATTAATCATGAGTTATTGCCATATTACCCGGCCTAGATTTACTGGAAAGAAACAATGGGGTTGCCTTGCTATTTTTAGAGTTTGTCTTCTTATCTTCAGCAACCTGCACAAAATTAACACACTAGCATTGCTATCATTGGCCAAGTCAGATAATAGGAAAGCAACATTGACACAATGAACGTTTGGGCAACTAGCCTACACCAAATTAACACAATATGGCACAGCTATCATCAGCCAGGTAAGGTAATACAAAAGCAACATTGACACAAAGAATGAATGGGCAACCAGAGAAACACTACAATTCAGTAATGTGCGTGATATGAGATAGTACATTCATGCAGCTTAGTATGCAAAACTACCAGGCAGTTTTCCTTACAAAAATCAACATTGGCGCCTTTAACATTTTGCTACAACAATTTTAGATCAGATAAAGGTTAGATTCACGCCGATTAACAAAATACATGCTGATGTAAAAATATAGTGATATACAACAGGTACTTACATCAACATTGGAGCATAGAGAATTCCCGCAAGATATTTTCCTTGAATACGATCCCAATGGAGGAAGTCCTGTATCGTTTAACCTTATTTTATAAAAGAGAGATGGGTAAGAAACATGTAGAAAATATGACCAGAATGCTATAAAATTTCATGATGCGAGGATACGCACACGCTTCTTAGAATGGAGTTGACATTCTTTTGCTGGATTGGAGCGGACTAGTTCTTTGGCCACTGGAATCTGCTTATTATCAGTGGGAGTTGGGTTTCTCTGTGCTGGAGCAGTATCTATGAAAAATGGAGTTGGTTTATTATCTCCTGGCGTTTGGATCTTTTGCAAAGACCTGGTTTGTAACCCTTCAGATTCTAACTTAGCCGTCTTCCCCTTGCATGCCTTATATAGAAGAATGGTGATTCAGTTATAAAACATGCTATAGCAAACATGGAATAGGTACTGAAGAATAGAAAGGCATGACATATTGACATGTATTCCCTCCATCCGGAAATAAATGGATGGGTCTAGGCATATTTCATGTCTAGATACATCCAGTTTTATCCATTTCTGCGACATTTAATGCGGACAGAGGGAGTATGATGTAAGTGTTGGGGAACGCAGTAATTTCAAAATTTTCCTACGCACACGCAAGATCATGGTGATGCACAGCAATGAGAGGGGAGAGTGTTGTCTACGTACCAACGCAGACCGACTGCGGAAGCGATCACACAACGTAGAGGAAGTAGTCGTACGTCTTCTTCGCGATCCGACCGATCCAAGCACCGTTACTCTGGCACCTCCGAGTTCTTAGCACACGTTCAGCTCGATGACGTTCCTCGGGCTCTGATCCAGCAAAGCGTCGAGGAAGAGTTCCGTCAGCACGACGGCGTGATGACGATCTTGATGTACTACCGACGCAGGGCTTCGCCTAAGCACTGTAACGGTATGATCGAGGTGGAATTTGGTGGCAGGGGGCACCGCACACGGCTAAGGAACGATCTCAAGGATCAACTTGTGTGTCTGTGGGGAGCCCCCTGCCCCCGTATATAAAGGAGCAAGGGAGGAGGGGCTGGCCGGCCAAGGTGGGGGCGCAGGAGAGTCCTACTCCCACCGGGAGTAGGACTCCCCCTCCAATCCTAGTCCAACTAGGATTCCCGGGAGGGGAAAAGAGAGAGAGGTGGCCGGCCCACCTTTCCTAGTCCTACTAGGACTTGGGGAAGGGGGGGGGGCGCCGGCTAGGCTGTGGGCTGCCTCTTCTCTATTTTCCACTAAGGCCTAATAGGCCCATTAGCCTCCCGGGGGGTTCCGGTAACCCTCTCGGTATTCCGGTAAAATCCCGATTTCACCCGGAACACTTCCGATGTCCAAACATAGGCTTCCAATATATCAATCTTTACGTCTCGACCATTTCGAGACTCCTCGTCATGTCCGTGATCACATCCGGGACTCCGAACAACCTTCGGTACATCAAAATGCATAAACTCATAATAACTGTCATTGTAACGTTAAGCGTGCGGACCCTACGGTTCGAGAACAATGTAGACATGACCGAGACACGTCTCCGGTCAATAACCAATAGCGGGACCTGGATGCCCATATTGGCTCCTACATATTCTACGAAGATCTTTTATCGGTCAGACCGCATAACAACATACGTTGTTCCTTTTGTCATCGGTATGTTACTTGCCCGAGATTCGATCGTCGGTATCCAATACCTAGTTCAATCTCGTTACCGGCAAGTCTCTTTACTCGTTCTGTAATACATCATCTAACAACTAACATATTAGTTGCAGTGCTTGCAAGGCTTATGTGATGTGCATTACCGAGAGGGCCCAGAGATACCTCTCCGACAATCGGAGTGACAAACCCTAATCTCAAAATACGCCAACCCAACATCTACCATTGGAGACACCTGTAATACTCCTTTATAATCACCCAGTTACGTTGTGACGTTTGGTAGTACCCAAAGTGTTCCTCCGGTAAACGGGAGTTGCATAATCTCATAGTTGTAGGAACATGTATAAGTCATGAAGAAAGCAATAGCAACATACTAAACGATCGGGTGCTAAGCTAATGGAATGGGTCATGTCAATCAGATCATTCTACTAATGATGTGACCTCGTTAATCAAATAACAACTCCTTGTTCATGGTTAGGAAACATAACCATCTTTGATTAACGAGCTAGTCAAGTAGAGGCATACTAGTGACACTCTGTTGGTCTATGTATTCACACATGTATTATGTTTCCGGTTAATACAATTCTAGCATGAATAATAAACATTTATCATGATATAAGGAAATAAATAATAACTTTATTATTGCCTCTAGGGCATATTTCCTTCAGTCTCCCACTTGCACTAGAGTCAATAATCTAGATTACACAGTAATGATTCTAACACCCATGGAGCCTTGGTGCTGATCATGTTTTGCTCGTGGAAGAGGCTTAGTCAACGGGTCTGCAACATTCAGATCCGTATGTATCTTGCAAATCTCTATGTCTCCCACCTGGATTAAATCCCGGATGGAGTTGAAGCGTCTCTTGATGTGTTTGGTCCTCTTGTGAAATCTGGATTCCTTTGCTAAGGCAATTGCACCAGTATTGTCACAGAAGATTTTCATTGGACCCGATGCACTAGGTATGACACCTAGATCGGATATGAACTCCTTCATCCAGACTCCTTCGTTTGCTGCTTCCGAAGCAGCTATGTACTCCGCTTCACATGTAGATCCCGCTACGACGCTTTGTTTAGAACTGCACCAACTGACAGCTCCACCGTTTAAAGTAAACACGTATCCGGTTTGCGATTTAGAATCGTCCGGATCAGTGTCAAAGCTTGCATCAACGTAACCTTTTACGGTGAGCTCTTTGTCACCTCCATATACGAGAAACATATCCTTAGTCCTTTTCAGGTATTTCAGGATGTTCTTGACCGCTGTCCAGTGATCCATTCCAGGATTACTTTGGTACCTCCCTGCTAAACTTATAGCAAGGCACACATCAGGTCTGGTACACAGCATTGCATACATGATAGAGCCTATGGCTGAAGCATAGGGAACATCTTTCATTTTCTCTCTATCTTCTGCAGTGGTCGGGCATTGAGTCTTACTCAACTTCACACCTTGTAGCACAGGCAAGAACCCTTTCTTTGCTTGATCCATCTTGAACTTCTTCAAAATTTTGTCAAGGTATGTGCATTGTGAAAGTCCAATTAAGCGTTTTGATCTATCTCTATAGATCTTTATGCCTAATATGTATGCAGCTTCCCCGAGGTCTTTCATCGAAAAACTTTTATTCAAATATCCCTTTATGCTATCCAGAAATTCTATATCATTTCCAATTAGCAATATGTCATCTACATATAATATCAGAAATGCTACAGAGCTCCCACTCACTTTCTTGTAAATACAGGCTTCTCCAAAAGTCTGTATAAAGCCAAATGCTTTGATCACACTATCAAAGCGTTTATTCCAACTCCGAGATGCTTGCACCAGTCCATAAATGGATCGCTGGAGTTTGCATACTTTGTTAGCTCCTTTTGGATCGACAAAACCTTCTGGTTGTACCATATACAACTCTTCTTCCAGAAATCCATTCAGGAATGCAGTTTTGACATCCATCTGCCATATTTCATAATCATAAAATGCGGCAATTGCTAACATAATTCTGACGGACTTAAGCATCGCTACTGGTGAGAAGGTCTCATCGTAGTCAACCCCTTGAACTTGTCGAAAACCTTTCGCGACAAGTCGAGCTTTATAGACAGTAATATTACCGTCAGCGTCAGTCTTTTTCTTGAAGATCCATTTATTCTCAATTGCTTGCCGATCATCGGGCAAGTCAACCAAAGTCCATACTTTGTTTTCATACATGGATCCCATCTCAGATTTCATGGCCTCAAGCCACTTTGCGGAATCTGGGCTCACCATCGCTTCTTCATAGTTCGTAGGTTCATCATGATCTAGCATCATGACTTCCAGAACTGGATTACCGTACCACTCTGGTGCGGATCTCACTCTGGTTGATCTACGTGGTTCAGTAGAATCTTGATCTGAAGCTTCATGATCATCATCGTTAGCTTCCTCACTGATTGGCATAGGTGTCCCAGAAACAGTTTTCTGTGATGTACTATTTTCCAATAAGGGAGCAGGTACAGTTACCTCGTCAAGTTCTACTTTCCTCCCACTCACTTCTTTCGAGAGAAACTCCTTCTCTAGAAATGATCCATTCTTGGCAACGAATGTCTTGCCTTCGGATCTGTGATAGAAGGTATACCCAACAGTTTCCTTTGGGTATCCTATGAAGACACATTTCTCCGCTTTGGGTTCGAGCTTATCAGGTTGAAGCTTTTTCACATAAGCATCGCAGCCCCAAACTTTAAGAAACGACAACTTTGGTTTCTTGCCAAACCATAGTTCATAAGGCGTCGTCTCAACGGATTTTGATGGTGCCCTATTTAACGTGAATGCGGCCGTCTCTAAAGCATAACCCCAAAATGATAGCGGTAAATCAGTAAGAGACATCATAGATCGCACCATATCTAGTAAAGTACGATTACGACGTTCAGACACACCATTACGCTGTGGTGTTCCGGGTGGCGTGAGTTGCGAAACTATTCCACAATTTTTCAAATGTACACCAAACTCGTAACTCAAATATTCTCCTCCACGATCAGATCGTAGAAACTTTATTTTCTTGTTACGATGATTTTCAACTTCACTCTGAAATTCTTTGAACTTTTCAAATGTTTCAGACTTATGTTTCATTAAGTAGATATACCCATATCTGCTTAAATCATCTGTGAAGGTGAGAAAATAACGATATCCGCCGCGAGCCTCAATATTCATCGGACCACATACATCGGTATGTATGATTTCCAACAAATCTGTTGCTCTCTCCATAGTACCGGAGAACGGTGTTTTAGTCATCTTGCCTATGAGGCACGGTTCGCAAGTACCAAGTGATTCATAATCAAGTGATTCCAAAAGCCCATCAGTATGGAGTTTCTTCATGCGCTTTACACCGATATGACCTAAACGGCAGTGCCACAAATAAGTTGCACTATCATTATTAACTTTGCATCTTTTGGCTTCTACATTATGAATATGTGTATTACTATCTTCGAGATTCAACAAGAATAGACCACTCTTCAAAGGTGCATGACCATAAAAGATATTATCCATATAAATAGAACAACCATTATTCTCTGATTTAAATGAATAACCGTCTCGCATTAAACAAGATCCAGATATAATGTTCATGCTCAACGCTGGCACCAAATAACAATTATTTAGGTCTAATATTAATCCCGAAGGTAGATGTAGAGGTAGCGTGCCGACCGCGATCACATCGACTTTGGAACCGTTTCCCACGCGCATCGTCACCTCGTCCTTTGCTAGTGTCCGCTTATTCCGTAGTCCCTGTTTCGAGTTGCAAATATTAGCAACAGAACCAGTATCAAATACCCAGGTGCTACTGCGAGCTCTAGTAAGGTACACATCAATAACATGTATGTCACATATACCTTTGCTCACTTTGCCATCCTTCTTATCCGCCAAATACTTGGGGCAGTTCCGCTTCCAGTGACCAGTCTGCTTGCAGTAGAAGCACTCAGTTTCAGGCTTAGGTCCAGACTTGGGTTTCTTCTCCTGAGCAGCAACTTGTTTGCTGTTCTTCTTGAAGTTTCCCTTCTTCTTCCCTTTGCCCTTTTTCTTGAAACTAGTGGTTTTGTTAACCATCAACACTTGATGCTCCTTTTTGATTTCTACCTCCGCGGCTTTCAGCATTGCGAAGAGCTGGGGAATAGTCTTGTTCATCCCTTGCATATTATAGTTCATCACGAAGCTCTTGTAGCTTGGTGGCAGTGATTGGAGAATTCTGTCAATGACGCAGTCATCTGGAAGATTAACTCCCATCTGAATCAAGTGATTATTATACCCAGACATTTTGAGTATATGCTCACTGACAGAACTGTTCTCCTCCATCTTACAGCTATAGAACTTATTGGAGACTTCATATCTCTCAATTCGGGCATTTGCTTGAAATATTAACTTCAACTCCTGGAACATCTCATATGCTCCATGACGTTCAAAACGTCGTTGAAGTCCCGATTCTAAGCCGTAAAGCATGGCACACTGAACTATCGAGTAGTCATCAGCTTTGCTTTGCCAGACGTTCATAACATCTGGTGTTGCTCCAGCAGCAGGCCTGTCACCCAGCGGTGCTTCCAGGACGTAATTCTTCTGTGCAGCAATGAGGATAATCCTCAGGTTACGGACCCAGTCCGTGTAATTGCTACCATCATCTTTCAACTTTGCTTTCTCAAGGAACGCATTAAAATTCAACGGAACAATAGCACGAGCCATCTATCTACAAGCAACATAAACAAGCAAGATACTATCAGGTACTAAGTTCATGATAAGTTTAAGTTCAGTTAATCAAATTACTTAGGAACTCCCACTTAGATAGACATCCCTCTAATCTACTAAGTGATCACGTGATCCAAATCAACTAAACCATAACCGATCATCACGTGAGATGGAGTAGTTTTCAATGGTGAACATCGTCATGTTGATCATATCTACTATATGATTCACGCTCGACCTTTCGGTCTCTGTGTTCCGAGGCCATATCTGCATATGCTAGGCTCGTCAAGTATAACCTGAGTATTCTGCGTGTGCAAAACTGGCTTGCACCCGTTGTAGATGGACGTAGAGCTTATCACACCCGATCATCACGTGGTGTCTGGGCACGACGAACTTTGGCAACGGTGCATACTCAGGGAGAACACTTCTTGATAATTTAGTGAGAGATCATCTTATAATGCTACCGTCAATCAAAGCAAGATAAGATGCATAAAAGGATAAACATCACATGCAATCAATATAAGTGATATGATATGGCCATCATCATCTTGTGCTTGTGATCTCCATCTCCGAAGCATCGTCATGATCACCATCGTCACCGGCGCGACACCTTGATCTCCATCGTAGCATCGTTGTCGTCTCGCCAATCTTATGCTTTCACGACTATTACTACCGTTTAGTAATCTAGTAAAGCATTACATCGCGATTGCATTGCATACAATAAAGCGACAACCATATGGCTCCTGCCAGTTGCCGATAACTTAGTTACAAAACATGATCATCTCATACAATAAAATCAGCATCATGCCTTGACCATATCACATCACAACATACCCTGCAAAAACAAGTTAGACGTCCTCTACTTTGTTGTTGCAAATTTTACGTGGCTGCTACGGGCTTTAAGTAAGAACTCATCTCACCTACGCATCATAACCACAACGATAGTTCGTCAAATAGACTCTGTTTTAACCTTCTCAAGGACCGGGCGTAGTCACACTTGGTTCAACTAAAGTTGGAGAGATAGTCTTCCGCAAGCCATCTATGTGCGAAGCACGTCGAGGGAACCGGTCTCGCATAAGAGTATGCGTAAGGTTGGTCCGGATCATCTCAACCAACAATACCCCCGAACCAAAGTATGACATGCTGGTAGGCAGTATGACTTGTATCGCCCACAACTCACTTGTGTTCTACTCGTGCATATAACATCAAACCATAAAACCTGGCTCGGATGCCACTGTTGGGGAACGCAGTAATTTCAAAAATTTTCCTACGCACACGCAAGATCATGGTGATGCACAGCAACGAGAGGGGAGAGTGTTGTCTACGTACCAACGCAGACCGACTGCGGAAGCGATCACACAACGTAGAGGAAGTAGTCGTACGTCTTCTTCGCGATCCGACCGATCCAAGCACCGTTACTCCGGCACCTCCGAGTTCTTAGCACACGTTCAGCTCGATGACGTTCCTCGGGCTCCGATCCAGCAAAGCGTCGAGGAAGAGTTCCGTCAGCACGACGGCGTGATGACGATCTTGATGTACTACCGACGCAGGGCTTCGCCTAAGCACTGTAACGGTATGATCGAGGTGGAATTTGGTGGCAGGGGGCACCGCACACGGCTAAGGAACGATCTCAAGGATCAACTTGTGTGTCTGTGGGGAGCCCCCTGCCCCCGTATATAAAGGAGCAAGGGAGGAGGGGCTGGCCGGCCAAGGTGGGGGCGCAGGAGAGTCCTACTCCCACCGGGAGTAGGACTCCCCCTCCAATCCTAGTCCAACTAGGATTCCCGGGAGGGGAAAAGAGAGAGAGGTGGCCGGCCCACCTTTCCTAGTCCTACTAGGACTTGGGGAAGGGGGGGGGGGCGCCGGCTAGGCTGTGGGCTGCCTCTTCTCTATTTTCCACTAAGGCCCAATAGGCCCATTAGCCTCCCGGGGGGTTCCGGTAACCCTCTCGGTATTCCGGTAAAATCCCGATTTCACCCGGAACACTTCCGATGTCCAAACATAGGCTTCCAATATATCAATCTTTACGTCTCGACCATTTCGAGACTCCTCGTCATGTCCGTGATCACATCCGAGACTCCGAACAACCTTCGGTACATCAAAATGCATAAACTCATAATAACTGTCATTGTAACGTTAAGCGTGCGGACCCTACGGTTCGAGAACAATGTAGACATGACCGAGACACGTCTCCGGTCAATAACCAATAGCGGGACCTGGATGCCCATATTGGCTCCTACATATTCTACGAAGATCTTTTATCGGTCAGACCGCATAACAACATACGTTGTTCCTTTTGTCATCGGTATGTTACTTGCCCGAGATTCGATCGTCGGTATCCAATACCTAGTTCAATCTCGTTACCGGCAAGTCTCTTTACTCGTTCCGTAATACATCATCTAACAACTAACATATTAGTTGCAGTGCTTGCAAGGCTTATGTGATGTGCATTACCGAGAGGGCCCAGAGATACCTCTCCGACAATCGGAGTGACAAACCCTAATCTCGAAATACGCCAACCCAACATCTACCATTGGAGACACCTGTAATACTCCTTTATAATCACCCAGTTACGTTGTGACGTTTGGTAGTACCCAAAGTGTTCCTCCGGTAAACGGGAGTTGCATAATCTCATAGTTGTAGGAACATGTATAAGTCATGAAGAAAGCAATAGCAACATACTAAACGATCGGGTGCTAAGCTAATGGAATGGGTCATGTCAATCAGATCATTCTACTAATGATGTGACCTCGTTAATCAAATAACAACTCCTTGTTCATGGTTAGGAAACATAACCATCTTTGATTAACGAGCTAGTCAAGTAGAGGCATACTAGTGACACTCTGTTGGTCTATGTATTCACACATGTATTATGTTTCCGGTTAATACAATTCTAGCATGAATAATAAACATTTATCATGATATAAGGAAATAAATAATAACTTTATTATTGCCTCTAGGGCATATTTCCTTCAGTAAGAGCTAGGGATACGACAGGACAACACAGTAAAAAAACACTGAAAAACCCACTGCAGAACCAAAGTATTCAAACCCACTGATATGAGATAGTACACTCATGCAGCTCAGGATGCAAAACTACCAGGCAGTTTTCCTTGAAAAAATTAACATTATGGCCTTTAATCATACATTTTTCTACAACTAAATTTAGATCAGATAAAGTTTGGATTCACGCCGATTAACAAAATACATGCTGATGTAAAAATATAGTGATATACAACAGGTACTTACATCTACATTGGAGCACAGAGAATTACTGCAAGAATCTTTCCTCATAAACGATACCATTGCAGAAATGCTTCTATCTGTTAAGCTTATTTTCTAAAAGAGAGATGGGTAAGAAACATGTATAAAATATGATCAGCATGCTATAAAATTTCATGATGCAAGGATATGCACACGCTTCTTAGAATTGAGTTGACATATTTTTGCTGGACTGGAGCAGACTAGTTCTTTGGCCACTAGAATCTGCTTATTATCAGTAGGAGTTGGGTTTCTCTGTGCTGGAGCAGTATCTATAAAAACTAGAGTTGGTTTATTATCTCCTGGCGTTTGGATCTTTTGCAAAGGCCTTGTTTCTAACCCTTCAGATTCTAACATAGTCGTCTTCCCCTTGGATGCCTTGTATAGAAGAATGGTGCTTTAATTATAAAACATGTGACAACAGAGAGATGGAATAGGTACTGAAGAATAGAAAGGCATGACATATTGACATGTATTCCCTCCATCCGGAAAAAAATGGATGGGTCTAGGTGTATTTCAGTTCTAGATACATCCTTTTTTAATCCATTTCGGCAACATGTAATCCGGACGGAGGGAGTATGGTGTAAGAGCTAGGGATACGACAGGACAACACAACAAAAAAACACTAGTTGAATGTAAAACTATATGCTAGCGGAATACGTACAGAAATAACTAATGCAACATACACGTGTATGATTGGGAAAATAAGATGCCATTGCAACAGAGCACTAGAACAACACTTCAATGTGAAAAAACATGGTATGGTAGATAGATGAAGTACATACTGATGAATAACAATGCATAAGATTCAGAAGCATGATGTCCAAATTAAGCAGATGGCATTGCGATAGAGTAGAATGACAATACTTGAATTTGAAAACATGTTATCATGAATGGAATAGGTACAGAAAAACAGGAAGGCATGACATATTTACATGCATGATCAGCATGCTAAGCACATGTCATTGCAACATAGTAGATACACTCCAGGACATTATATGCATGTTGTACCCATATCACAGGACAAGTTAGAGCAAGGACCTTGTGGGGTGAAGAGGATTCATCATCTTTTCGCAAGCCTTCTGAAGAACCGCCTTTACATGTTCCATCATATTGGGTATCATTGACATCAAGTTTATTGGCCTTTACATTGCTCTGTGAGGTTCTTGTGGATATATCAGTGTGTGCAATTATAGCTGACATCAAGGTTGTCAGAATCGCGATTTTGAATCGGATCGGAGCTCTGATGATAGGATCGCAAATCGTAGAATCTTCACTATCAGGATCGTAAAAACGTAGATTCTATGAACTAAAATCATAGAATCAGAGGGGTTAGTTTGGATCGTAAAGTCGTAGAATCGTATAACAGAATCGCGATTCTGACAACCTTGGCTGACATGCATGGACAACAACTAGTAGTTAGATTTATGTAATGAGTGCCTGTAGGAGACGACATAAATAGTAGGACTGGGGTTAACTAGTAGCAACAGGTCTCATAAACTAAAGGGAGAACACAGATGAAAGCTACAGAATATGTATCATTTGTACTCGAGATTAACTAGATGGCACACAAAAGTATTAAAGAACAACATAGGTAATACAAGAAGTGGTATAATACTATAATCACCAGCCTGTGGGATAGCATTGGCTGATGGAAGATAACTATGGAATAGCGTTACCTAAAGAACAAGTATCTTAGCTCAACTATGGAACAACGTTAACTCCTGAACAAGACCCATAAGAGATCAGCATGAATATACAGTGAAATGTGACGATCTATTTTCCATGCTTAGATGAATAACAAAGCCATAAATGTTGCACACAAGTAAGATGATGGTACAACCTATCGGGCTGCCATCCATAGGAGTGAGCATCATGTGCTGACTTGTCGATGGCCCTGCAGTTGTTGTGGCTGTCTATGTCGGGACGCGCATTCGATGCAGGGAACTGTTGAGTAGGGACTATAGCTCCCTACTGGTGTATGCTTCCCTTGTTGGAGCAGCTGCGGTGAGTCGGAAGACGGTGTGTCTGAAGATGCAGATAACGCATAATGTTAAGAACAACATATCTCTTTGATCTTAAGAAATACACTAAGAGATCAACAACAAGGTACGAGAGTGGTCACACGTCTGTTGACTGAAGACTAAATTGGGGTCACACGATTTTATTTTATTTTGGTACTGTCCGATCTACGCCGGATGGCTGGCCGTCTTTGCCTCTCGGCTGACACTATTCGGAATCTTCCCCGAAGAGCCAGCGACCAACGGCAGAGCAGCCTGCCTCCGCCGTCCGTGGCCCCGGCCAAAACCCCGCTCCCCGCCCCACCGCACTGCCATGGTTGCGCCGCCCCCGGGCCAATCCACAAAGACTCCCTGTCATCCAGATCCGGCGGCGGTAGTACCTTCAAACCACGCAACTCTAAAAGATAGCCATCTAAGCGCTGCTTCCGCGGCGAACTTGCGGCCCCGCACCCTTACGTTAGACACCAGCCAACCGGCAGCCTAGGAGCTCCGCCGCCTCGAGGGGTGCTGCTTCCCATTGGGAATCGATTGGCCCAGAATAAAAATTCAGACAACTGACGCCTAAATAAAGTGATTTGAGATGAGGGTGTGACCAATCTGGCGGCATGGTGAAGTAGGCAGGTCCAGCTGCCGAGTCGGTGAGGCCGGCGCAGTTGCGGTGGCGACCAGCGGCAGGGAAGGAGCGATGTTGCGATGGTCGATGGCTACGCGGAAGCAGCGCCAGGACTCTGGACGGATCCGAAGTTGGAGCCGCTCCGGCGCCGTGAACAATGGCGGGGGTGAATCGGCTTCGGTACGGTTCACGCGGCCGTCTTCGAGGCAGCACTAGCAGCACGGAGTAAGAGGCACACGACCCAGTGCACGACGGCAAATGGACAACATCTCCGGCATTAGGGAGGAGGGCGGCTGTGAAATTGGTGCGGTGGGGGGCGCCATGGAGGTGGGGCTGAGGTTTCGTGGCTCGGGAGAAGGGAGCTTCCCGGGGAGAAGGTGATTTGGCTCCCACGAGGTATGAATGGGGGCGGGCGGGGGGGGGGGGGGGATTGGGAGGGGAGTGGAACCATGTCTTCCAGACGCATTTGTCTAAAATGTGAGGGGGAGTTACACTTCTACCTATAGGCTTCTCGGCTTGGGTCTGTGTACTGAGGGTCGGGGATAGTAGAGTAACTTTGCTTCTCCCCTAATAGTGGGCGGGAGCGATTTCGGGCGACGAGGGCATGTTTTGAACTATAGTGGGCGCGAGCGATTTCGGGCGAGGAGAGCGTGTTTTGAAATAGTGGGTGCGAGCTATTTCGGGCGAGGAGAGCGTGTTTTGCTGACCATGGTTTATGAATTATTCGGCACATGTCATTTTGGCCGAGGAGAAGGCGCGCTTGGATGAAGTTACGAACCTACCCTCGATGTACAACGGGCCAATTGATGCGTGTCCCACATAGGACGGTAATTTCATGTCTCCCATTTATTTGCTCGGGCGAACTCCACCGAGCAGAGAGGATGTTTAATGGTTCGTTCAAATTTTGGGAGAACGAGCATCCACGTCTACCTTACCAAGTCAATTCGGATCAAATTTTGAAATATTAGCTTGCCACTTCTTTTTTAGATGGAGAGATGATGCTCGAGAGTAATGTGTTTTTACATGCTCGTTGCTAGCGATTTACTATATGACAAATAGTTGACCCACTCAAAAACGCGAATCAAACCCAAAATGAAATATCTCGATTCAATGAAATAGCTCATTCAGTAGGTCAAAATAGTGAACTAAATCCAAAATTGAACACCTCAATCGAGTAGCATGTTGTACAGTATTATAGTACTCCATGAACATGTTGAAAGTCAAATTAATGAACTTGTTTGATATACGCATATATCCATTCATGTGTGGATTGCAGACAACATGTTCTCCAATTTAAATATTTGAATGCAAGTTTATATCGAAACATGGTTTATATTAGTCTTTGATGCATAAAACGCGACCTCCCCCTCTCCCGGGCTCCTATTCTCTCTCTCTCTCGCCGACAATCTTCAATTCTGTCGCACGCATCCGACACAAAAACCTTGTCGGTCCCTCTCCCTTTCTCTCCATCTCTCTCTCTCTCTCTCTCTCTCCCTCTCTTTGTGTGTGTGTGTGTGTGGGGGGGGTCTTTCTAGTTCGCATGCATATATACACCATCTATAGGTCTCTCTCGCACACTATGTATGATACTCTAGCTAGTCCAAGCTAGATATCTTGGGTGCACTCACCGTACGCACACAAATTCCTTGGCTCTTTTCCCGTAACTCTCTCACACACCACTATGTCGTCTCGGAGCTCTTCCCCCCTCTCTCAAACTCTCCATCCACCTGGGTCACACATACACTTGCATATCTCACTCGCACTCGATACGCCCATCTAAAACTCTATCTCCCCCTCATTCTCTCTCCATCTCACACGCGCGCACACACAATCTCATGCCCAGTTAGCCAAGTATGATGGTCTCTCACTCAATTGTAGGCACACGCAGTCCCCCTATATGTATATGACTAGCTAATCTTAGTCTCCATCACAAACATGTGCATGGTCTATCTCGATTTCTCTTGGGGCATCTTTGTATCGCGCACGCACTCCCTCAATCTCCCACCCATGTAGTCCCCTCACGATCTCGACGGGATCTCTCTATCACAAACACACCCTCTCTCTCCCTCCCCATGGGTCCATGCCATCCATGTGTCCCTCTCGACCTTTGTTCCTTGTTGGCCAGACCTCTATTGGACATGTGCTACAGGGGTGTCTCTCTCCGTTGCAAACAATCACACACTAGCTATCTTCGTGTATCTCCTCGCCTCGCTTTTCCATCTCGGAGATGCATGCGGATATGTTCGCATAAGAAACGAAAAACACACTCTATCTCTAATTTATCGTTTGTTGTCACTTTCTCTTTCACACACATACTCTTTTTGCACACTTACTCATTCTCCTTCACACACACTTGATCTGTCTCGACTGAGGCACTCTCCTCGGTCCATTGCATATAGATTTATTGAAAAGTCAAACATCACAAAGTTTGACCATGTACGTGGAGAAAAAGAATTACATCTAGTACAAAAAACATATACCATTAGATTCACCATGAGATGTAGTTTTGTATGATGTATCTTTGGTATTGTAGATATAAATAACATTTGCGTAAACCTGATCAAAGTTTCCAAAGTTTGACTTCTAATTTTTTTTACATGCATTGCATTATCGAGCGGATGGAATATCTCTTTCCCCCTCTCAGCTATCTGACGCACCACTCAGCCTTATCGGGGCTCCTCAATCTGTCTCAAACTTTATTGGTCAGTTTGGTTCGTGACCTGACCCTCATGCCTTGATGGCCGGTACTGCCTGGTGTGGATGTGAGATGTAAAATATTTCTGCCTGGCCAGGCTTGTGTGGTGCTGAAGCATTTGGTTCATGCCTGGGCCAGGCAAAGCATCAACGTCCCATAAATCAATCCATGCATCAATTATTTAATGCTAATATCCATCCATGTTGCTGTTAGCCTCGTGGCCACACGACCAGGCACGGCCAGGCGTTCAAAACTGGTCACCTAGGCCAGGCTACTTGCAGTGTCTGGAGTTCAGCCAGGCTAATTAAAGTGCAAGGGAACCTAGGCCAGGCGGGCTTTCTTTTTCACAGGGTAGCAACCAAACAAGCGTGCATGAAATCCAGCCACAACCCCAGGCCAGGCAAAAGATGCTCAGGACGCAAGCTGTCAGGGGTTGGGTGCGACATATGCCAAGGATGGCTTATCATGGTGGGAGCGAGTAGAACGTCGCTGGTGCCTGGAAGAGGGATGAGGCGTAGACATGTACGCCGGCGAATCTTACCTAGCTTCAGGGCTCTCCGTGGAGATAACACCCCTACTGCTGCTCTGCGGGGTCTCCGCATGGTCACTATGGCAAAGCGAGTACAAGGTTGCTCCTCGAGCTGTTTCCTGGAGGTAGGAGAAGGCAAGGCAAGCTCTCTCCTTCCTATATGATTTGGTCTAGTGCTACTGGATTCGAACCCTTTGCATGGGTGCCCTGGGGGGTTTATATAGACCTACCACCCAGGGGTACAATGGTAATCCGGCTGGGCGCATGGCCCAGCCGTCAGTCTCTTGGCCACCGTCTTCTTCGCCGACTACTGGGGCCCGCCGACAGGTCCGATACGGAGCCGACAGGCCGTGTCCGCCACGGGCGGGTCTTGCCGGCTGCTGATTACTGTAGCCGTACCTCTAATGACACGGCTTGGTCATGGGGTCGTGGCAACAGTACCGCCGCCTGGCGGGCGATCACTGTTGCCTCTCCCCGTCTTGTCTGGTTAATGGCGCGTAGGGCCCGCAGGCGGGGGGCTGGCCGACTCCTGGGGGCCGACTCCCGCCGGGTCCGACTAGTGGCGCTCTCGCCGTCTTCTGGGCTCTCATTGACTGGTGGGACCCGTCGTCCTTGGGTCGTATAGATAGGCCGTCGTGGGTGCAGGGCTCTGCCCACCGGTGCTGATGTCAGGGCTGGCATGGCAACAATGCTGCACCAGACGGAGATCTCTGTGGGTACAGCGCACTGTGGCCACACCTGTCCATGGAAAAAGGGAGGGAGTAGGCTTCACTGTAGCCACTCCCCATCCCGTTCCTCTCGGTGAGGGAACGGGTATTTGTTGATGCTGGGGGCCGACTCCTGGTGGCCGGCTTCTCTGGAAGTCGCCAGATTGGAGTCGGCGTGTCTTGAACTCGCCCCCAGGACTCGGCTGCGAGGGGGTAGTCGCCTGTGCTTCCGGCCGGCCTCTAGAAGACGGCTCTTCGTCGTGGCATCTTTGAGGGGCGTAGCCTGCCCCGATTGCTTGAAAGGTTCTGGGCTTAGGGTTAGCCTACCCGTGGCCCATTACTCCGACAGTAGTCCCCGAAGCTGGTGAGGCGCCGCGGATGATCAGCCGAGGAGCCTCAGCAGTTTCTCTCTCCGGGAGCCCGAGACACGGATCTTGTTTGACTTCTGCTGGGCCGACTAGAAGGAGTCGGACTCGCCCAACTCTGACGTGTCCAATATTTCGAACGCCCCGGCGGGATCCAAGTAGTGTGCAGGCTAAGCTTCAAGGCCGCCACCCAATTCGGGCCTATCACGTGGCAGCGCGCGGCCAGGCCAGTCTGCCTGCCCACGCGCGTGATGGGACAGGTCTTCGGGCGGGCCCCGCCACTACTGTGTCTTGGCGCGCGAGCAGATCCGCTGCGGTCGTGGCGGACGGTTGGGGTTCCCACGGAGTTACTGCGTGCAGTAACTCCGTGCGATAAACGTGGGGGTCGTGGGGTAGTGGTGCAGTAAATCCCACAACCGCCCCCTCGGCTTCGCAACCCATGAGGCTATAAGTAGGGGGATGAGGGGGGAGCGGCAGAGCACGCGCGCCCCTCCTCCATGCTACTCCTCGCTCCTCTTCTTCCTCACACCACCGCGCCCGGAGCCTCGTCGAGCGCTGCGGCGACCGCCCACGATGAGTTCTTCCTCCGCCGCCGCGCCCCCTTTGGTGCATTCCGGCACCTGGGATGGCTCGGAGGTTCATGATGACCACATTGATTTCCTCCGCAAGACGCGTCAGCTCCCCGGCAAAGATTATGTGCGGGTACGTCTCGCGCCAAAGGCAGAGATCTCACCGGTGCCGCAGGAGGGAAAGCGGGTCATCTTCCGCTCGCACTGCCTGCGCGGCCTAGGCCTGTCGGCGAGAAGCTTCTTCTACGCCTTCCTCGAGTTCTACAGCCTCCAGCCACAACACCTCACGCCCAATACAGTGGTGCTGCTATCCGCCTTCGTCACCCTGTGCGAAGGCTTCCTCGGAGTCCTCCCCACCATCGAGCTTTGGGGGGAGTTCTTCTTCTCCAAGCTCGGCACCCAGGCCGTAGGCGTGCCGGCTCAGTGCGGCGCGTTCATCGCCGTGTGGAGGTTGGGGGCCGACAACCCCTTCCCCATCATCAAGCTGATAAAGTCGGTGAAGATGTGGCAGCGATCGTACTTCTACGTGAAGAGCATCTTCGCAGAGGGCGATTGGGTCAATCTGCCGGCTTTCGTAGCCGGGCCGCCGGCTGGGAGGCTGCCCAACTGTTCATACCGGGCCAAGTCGCTGACGCCTGCAGGAGCCGGCGCCATCACGCGACTCTGAGTGCTGACGCAGACGGAGGGCTTGACTGGCCCGGATCTGCTGGCCGCCTTCGTGGCGCGCCGAGTCCTCCCGCTCCTAGGTCGGCCCCATATGATATGCCAAATGAGCGGGCACCGAGACTCGGGCTGGATGAGCACCAAGGACATGCCTCACGAGGAGGTGGCCTATATGGTGAACTACCTCTCAGACAGCAAGCTCCTGGAGGATTGGCAGTTCGGCAGGGAGCCATACTCTCGCGCCAACCCCCCCACCTATAGTAAGTTGCCTCTTACCTTCTTTCTTTAAATTGTCTTCTTTCTTGCCGAGTTTGTCTTGTCCGACCTGACCAGTTGGCCTTGGTCAGAATCCCCTCCTTCACCCATCAGCCGGCACCGCAAGGCCGGCCCGCGAGTTCCTCACCGACCGGGCGGAGAGCGACACCGACGATCCCGATCTGGGGGCGGAGGCTTTGGAAGACGACGCCGAGGGGGGAGGCGGCCCGCGGCTCAGGGCCAGTCTAGAGGACTGGCCCGATGATGATGAGGAAGTCGCCCCCTGCCACCAACCAGGAGCCGGCCAGCCCGGCGCGAGCTCTTCTGCCGCGCCGGATGCTCAAGGCGGCGCGAAGAAGCGCAGGGCCGTGCCGAGCTTGTTCGGCAGTCGGCCAAAAAATCCCAAGAGCTCAGCCGCGGCGACCAAGCGGGACGAGGCGGCCGCGAAGGCCAACCACTTCCGCAGGGAAGTGAAGAAGCCGCCGCTGGTCTCCGCGTGAGTACTCCATCTTTTCGCCTTTATTTTTTCTTTGTGGCTTTCGCTTGAGTCTTTACTTGCTTCCCTTGCTTCAGGGCTCCCCTCACTCTTGAGAGGGTCACCGCCGCCTCCATCATGGGGTCGGCGGAGACGTCTGCCACCACTCGGCGGGTCGACCCCGCCGCCGACCTCCGCGAGGCGACGGAGCGGAACGTGCAAGAGAAGCGCAAGGAGGAGGAGGAGGCCGCCCACCTGGAGAAGGCGGAGGCCTCCACCAAGAAGAGACTGGAAGAGGCCGAGGCCGCCGTCGCGGCAAAGCGACAGGCTGAGGAAGCCGTGCGCCGCCAATCGGCGGTGTTCGTCACCCCACTAAACTCTGCGCCACCGCAGTCGTGGTCACGTGGCAGATTGGGGGAGTCGGCGGCGAGAACCCGGTCATGGAGAGGGAAGGCGGCGACGCCTCCATGCCGGACGTGGTTGTGCCGCCGCCGCCGCCACCAGCCGGAGCCGCGCAAAGTGAGCAGCTGGCGGGCCCGCCGGTGCCGCCGACTGAAGATGAGGTCGAGGTGGGCCTGCTTCTTCAAGTTGGCACGCCGACGCGTCGCCGTCTCGCAAAGGCGACTTCAGCACCGCGCCCTCTGGATACTGGCGCCGCCGTCTCGCAAAGGCGACTTCAGCACCACTCGCAGGCCACGAATCAAGCCATCGAGGCTGATCGCGAGGGGCGGAGAGCGGATGGCGCGAAAATCGCCGCCGATGCCCCCCGAACCCTTGACGAGCAGATCCTGAGCATTGAGGCTCGCCTTCGGTCGGCCCATCGGATGCTGCGCCGGCTTCAGCGTGTTGGCGCTCAGGCGATCGCCGCCCTGTGGCCAGATATGCAGGCTCCGCGCACTCCCAGTCAGACTGCCGACTGGCTGGAGGTCGCGGCTGGCCGTCTTGAGGCCTGGAAGGGTTCCTTGGCCTGGGCTGGAGCGTGCCGGGCCTTGGAGTTTGTCAAGGCGTGGTATCCGAGGCTGGACCTAGACCGGCTGGCAACACTCCGGTTAGAGGCCCAGCCGGAGCTGGAAGCCGCGGAAGACACCCTCGTCAAGCGCGCCGCGGCAATCGCCGACTACACCGACACCAGCGTCTTCGTCCCTGAGCGGGCTGAAAACGGCGAGGAGGCACCGCCGGAGTGGTTCGAGATGAACCCAGACTACGGAGGACTCGGCGGAGGTGATCGGCTCCAGCGTCGAGGAGGAAGGCGAGGCGAGGGACGGAGGTGAGACGGAGGCACCAGAAGACAAGGCAGATGGCCAGCCCCAGCTCGATTGCGCCTCCAGCAACGAGCCGCGCCCGTCCGAGCCGGCTGCCGCCGGAGGTGACCAAGCCGAGACCGACCAGCCGGCCGCCCCAACACCTGACACCACCATCTCCTCCGATCCTCCGAACCCGTCTGCTGCCTCCTAGGCTGCCGGTTTATCTTTGTCTTATCTTCTTAATAGTCTTTGAAGAACTTGTTAATTCGCGCAATTCCACCCGCGGGGTGTATTTTGAACTTCTGTTCGAAGATCCGGCCAAGGGCCTCTGTTATGTAACTATTTATCCGAATTCTATCTCTTCTTTCTTATTGCTCCTTTGCCTTTTTTCCTTTGCCTCCTTCCCTCAGTTGCCGTCTTGCCAGTCGGGCAGCCGCTCTGCGGATTGCCGCTGGATCAAGTACTTGGCTACTTTGGGAATGCAAGTACTTAGCCGTTTTAGAGTTTTCTAGCAAGTTGAATAGAAGGCGGCGAGCCGACTGCTCAAGAGTCGGTTTGCGAAAAAAGGCTGGAAGCCGGCTTAAGCTATGTTTATGCTTTGAGTCCTTAGCCATTTTTCATGTGGACGCCCATTCTACCCTACTCCTGCCCACCAGTCAGTTGCTCTGCGAGCTGCGGCTTCTGACAGGAGATGGCTTAGGTGCCACACACTACTTGTCCGACTGCAGGAAGCATTTCATAGTGCAAGGCGGCAAGTCCCCGGGCCGACTAGTCGAACCCGGTGCCAAGCGGCATAACAAAGAGCAACATACTCGTAGGCATAATTCTTATCATATAGATAAAAGAGGGCAGGCCCCGAGCTCTTCTTGGGGGGGCCGAAGTCTTGGTACTTTAATACAAAAGGTAGCGTGGTACATACTGCATTTAACTGTAAAATCTTCTGAGGAGATTTGCATTCCATGGTCGCTCGTCTCTTTGCCGGAGTCGTCCCTCTTGCGTGCTCGGGGCTTCTGAGTGTCGATCAGGTAGTAGGAGTCGTTGCCCAACACTTTGCTGATGATGAAAGGGCCTTCCCAAGGCGCCGACAACTTGTGCTGGCCGGCTGTTCTCTGGATCAGTCGGAGCAGAAGGTCGCCCTCTTGGAAGGATCTTGGCCTGACCTTCCTGTTGTAGTACCGACGCAAGCTCTACTGGTAGATGCTGGACCGGCTGAGTGCCAACAGCCGGCCCTCTTCCAGCAGATCGACGCCATCTTGACGTGCTTCTTCTGCTTCCTCCTCGGCGTACATGGTGACTCATGGGGACTCGAACTCTATGTCCGTTGGGATGACGGCTTCGGCACTGTAGACGAGGAAGAAAGGTGTGAAACCAGTTGGCTTGTTTGGAGTTGCGCGCAGACTCCAGAGGACGGCCGGCAGCTCGTCGAGCCAGCAGCCCGCCGAGCGCTCTAGAGGCTCGACCAGTCGAGGCTTGATGCCAGACAGGATGAGGCCGTTTGCTCGCTCCACCTGGCCGTTTGACTGCGGATGGGCAACGGACACTAAGTCCAGTCGGATGCCCTGCGTCGTGTAGAAACGGGCCAAGGCGCCTTTGGTAAAATTTGTGCCGTTGTCGGTGATGATGCTGTGTGGTATGCCATACCGAATTGTAATGTTGGAGATGAAAGTCACGGCAGTTGGACCATTCAGCTTCTTGATTGACTTTGCTTCTATCCACTTGGTGAACTTGTCCACCGCGACAAGTAACTGAGTCAGGCCGCCTCGCGCCGTCTTGAATGGTCCCACGATGTCCAGGCCCCAAATAGCGAAGGGCCAGGCAATGGGGATAGTCTTGAGTGCGGAAGCCGGCTGATGCGGCTTGGAGCGGAACTTCTGGCACCCCTTGCATTTTTGGACCAAGTCCTTGGCTTCTTCCAAAGCAGTCGGCCAGAAGAAACCATGGCGGAAGGCTTTGGCGAGGAGTGCTCTTTAAGCTGCGTGGTGGCCACACTCGCCTTGATGGATGTCCTTGAGAATTGCTTGGCCTTGCTCTGGCTCCATGCAACACTGGTAGACGCTAGTGACACTACGCCTATCCAGCTCTTTGTTGACTATGGTATAGGCTGCTGCTCGGCGTTGCACTTGCCGAGCTAAGATCTCATCAGTCGGCAGCTCTTTGCTTACCAAAAATTTGAGGATGGGCTGGGCCCATGAGGGTGCTGCGATTTCTTCGACTGTCAGAACTGCGATCTGGAGGGGGGTGTCTGGGCCGGGAGGTGGCAGGTTGGAGTCGGCAACCGCTTGCTGGATTGATGAAGTCCCCAGGCCGACTGGTGCAGTCCCCGGGCCGAGTTCTGAAGTCCCTGGGTCGGCTTCGACTAGCGCGATCTTGGAGCCGTTTGTCGAAATTCTCGTGCTGTCTGCTGGAGCTCTTGAGTCGGATCTGACTTCTTCAGGAGGAGCCGGCACAAAGATGGAGTCTTATTCTGGTGAAGGCTTGACAGAGGGCTTGAGGAGGCGTTGAAGGGCAACACCGGATGGTATTGCTTGTTGGGTAGAGCCGATTCGTGCCAGGGCGTCTGCTTGGTCGTTGTCGTTTCTTGGCACATGGAGGAACTCGCATCCCTGAAAATATCCACTGAGTTGTTGCACAAGGAAACCGTAGCTCGCCATATTTGCGTCCTTGGCATCCTAGTCGCCAGACGACTGCTGGACCACCAAGTCGGAGTCGCCATAACACAGGATCCGGCGAATACCAAGTTCTCTGGCGAGCCGGAGCCCGTGAATGAGCGCCTCGTATTCGGCGACGTTGTTGGAGGCGGCGAAGTGGATTTGTAGCGCATATTTGAGCTTGTCACCCTTGGGAGAGGTGAGGACGACGCCGGCTCCCAAGCCAGTGCGCATCTTGGAGCCGTCGAAGTGCATCCTCCAATGGGTGGAGTCGGGCACTGGCGGCAGGTACTGGGTCTAAGCCCAGTCGACGAGGAAGTCGGCCAGTGCTTGCGACTTGATGGCGGTGCGCGGCTAGTAGTAGATGGTGTAGGGAGCCAGCTCTATGGCCCACTTGGCCACTCGACCAGAAGCATCTCGGCTTCCGATGATCTCGGCTAGTGGGGCTGTGCAGACCACTGTGATTGGATGCTCTTGAAAGTAAGGCTTTAACTTCTTGGCGGCAAAGTGCACGCCATAGCACATCTTTTGGTATTGGGGGTAGTTCTGCTTGGAGGTCGACAGCACTTCGCTCAGGTAATACACCGGTCTCTGGACAGGTACTGCCTTGCCTTCCTCCTTGCGTTCCACCACGATAACTGTGCTGACTACCCGGCTGGTGGCGGCGATGTATAGGAGCATGGGCTCCTTAGGAGTCGGAGCTGCCAAAACAGGTGGAGTAGTCAACATCTTCTTCAACTGGAGAAAAGCTTCGTCCGCCTCGTGGTTCCACTCGAAAAAAGTGGTCTTCTTCATGAGTTGGTATAGGGGGAGAGCCTTCTCGCCCAGTTGACTGATGAATCGGCTGATGGACGCCAAGCAGCCAGTGAACTTTTGCACGTCCAGCAGTCGGCTGGGTACTTCCATCCTCTCGATGGCCTTGATCTTCACAGGGTTGCATTCTATGCCGCATTCGGAAACCAGGAAGCCAAGAAGCTGGCCGCCCGGTACTCCGAAGACGCACTTCTCAGGGTTGAGCTTGATCTGAAATCGGCGCAGGTTCTCAAAGGTCTCCTTGAGGTCTTCCAGCAGTGTTCCTGAAGGAAATATGCCCTAGAGGCAATAATAAAGTTATTATTTATTTCCTTATATCATGATAAATGTTTATTATTCATGCTAGAATTGTATTAACCGGAAACATAATACATGTGTGAATACATAGACAAACAGAGTGTCACTAGTATGCCTCTACTTGACTAGCTCATTGATCAAAGATGGTTATGTTTCCTAGCCATTGACATGAGTTGTCATTTGACTAACAGGATCACATCATTAGGAGAATGATGTGATTGACATGACCCATTCCGTTAGCTTCGCACCCGATCGTTTAGTATGTTGCTATTGCTTTCTTCATGACTTATACATGTTCCTATGACTATGAGATTATGCAACTCCCGTTTACCGGAGGAACACTTTGTGTGCTACCAAACGTCACAACATAACTGGGTGATTATAAAGGTGCTCTACAGGTGTCTCCAAAGGTAATTTTTGGGTTGGCGTATTTCGAGATTAGGTTTTTTCACTCCCATTGTCGGAGAGGTATCTCTGGGCCCACTCGGTAATGCACATCACTATAAGCCTTGCAAGCATTGCAAATAATGAGTTAGTTGCGGGATGATGTATTACAGAACGAGTAAAGAGACTTGCCGGTAACGAGATTGAACTAGGTATTGAGATACCGACGATCGAATCTCGGGCAAGTAACATACCGATGACAAAGGGAACACCGTATGTCGTTATGCGGTCTGACCGATAAAGATCTTCGTAGAATATGTAGGAGCCAATATGAGCATCCAGGTTCCGCTATTGGTTATTGACCGGAGACGTGTCTCGGTCATGTCTACATTGTTCTCGAACCCGTAGGGTCCCCACGCTTAACGTTACGATGTCAGTTTCATTATGAGTTTATATGTTTTGATGTACCGAAGGTTGTTCGGAGCCCCGGATGTGATCACGGACATGACGAGGAGTCTCTAAATGGCCGAGACATAAATATTGATAGATTGGACGACTATATTCGGACACAGGAATGGTTCCGGGGGTTATCGGATATAGAACGGAGTACCGGGGGGTTACCGGAACCCCCCGGGGGGTTAATGGGCCTCATGGGCCCAAAGTGGAGCAGAGGAGGGGCGGCCAGGGGAGGCCGCGCGCCCCTTCCCCTCTAGTCCGAATTGGACAAGGAGGGGGGGGGGCGCCCCCCTTTCCTTCCTCTCCTCTCTCCCTTCCTTCCCCCTCTCCTACTTGCACAAGGAAAGGAGGGAGTCCTACTCCCGGTAGGAGTAGGACTCCTCCCTGGCGTGCCTCCTCCTGGCCGTCTGCCCCCTCCCCCTTGCTCCTTTATATACGGGGGCAGGGGGGCACCTCTAGAGACAACAATTGATCCTTGAGATCTATTAGCCGTGTGCGGTGCCCCCTCCACCATAATCCCTGATAATATTGTAGCGGTGCTTAGGCGAAGCACTGCGACGGTAGAGCATCAAGATCGTAACGACGCCGTCGTGCTGACGGAGCTCTTCCCCGACATTCTGCTGGATCGGAGTCCGGGGATTGTCATCGAGCTGAACGTGTGCTAGAACTCGGAGGTGCCGTAGTTTCGGTGCTTGATCGGTCGGGCCGTGAAGACGTACGACTACATCAACCGCGTTGTTATAACGCTTCCGCTTTTGGTCTATGAGGGTACGTGGACAACACTCTCCCCTCTCGTTGCTATGCATCACCATGATCCTGCGTGTGCGTAGGAATTTTTTTGAAATTACTACGTTCCCCAACAGTGGCATCCGAGCCAGGTTTTATGCGTAGATGTCATATGCACGAGTAGAACACAAATGAGTTGTGGGCGACATAAGTCATACTGCTTACCAGCATGTCATACTTTGGTTCGGCGGTATTGTTGGATGAAGCGGCCCGGACCGACATTACGCGTACGCTTACACGAGACTGGTTCTACCGACGTGCTTTGCACACAGGTGGCTGGCGGGTGTCAGTTTCTCCAACTTTAGTTGAATCGAGTGTGGCTACGCCCGGTCCTTGCGAAGGTTAAAACAACACTAACTTGACAAACTATCGTTGTGGTTTTGATGCGTAGGTAAGAACGGTTCTTGCTAAGCCCGTAGCAGCCACTTAAAACTTGCAACAACAAAGTAGAGGACGTCTAACTTGTTTTTGCAGGGCATGTTGCGATGTGATATGGTCAAGACATGATGCTAAATTTTATTGTATGAGATGATCATGTTTTGTAACCGAGTTATCGGCAACTAGCAGGAGCCATATGGTTGTCGCTTTATTGTATGCAATGCAATCGCCCTATAATGCTTTACTTTATCACTAAGCGGTAGCGATAGTCGTAGAAGCATAAGATTGGCGAGACGACAACGATGCTACAATGGAGATCAAGGTGTCGCGCCGGTGACGATGGTGATCATGACATTGCTTAGGAGATGGAGATCACAAACACAAGATGATGATGGCCATATCATATCACTTATATTGATTGCATGTGATGTTTATCTTTTATGCATCTTATCTTGCTTTGATTGACGGTAGAATTATAAGATGATCCCTCACTAAATTATCAAAGTATAAGTGTTCTCCCTGAGTATGCACCGTTGCGAAGGTTCTTCGTGCTGAGACACCACGTGATGATCGGGTGTGATAGGCTCTACGTTCAAATACAACGGGTGCAAAACAGTTGCACACGCGGAATACTCAGGTTAAACTTGACGAGCCTAGCATATAACAGATATGGCCTCGGAACACGAAGACCGAAAGGCCGAGCGTGAATCATATAGTAGATATGATCAACATATTGATGTTCACCGTTGAAACTACTCCATCTCACGTGATGATCGGCATGGTGTAGTTGATATGGATCACGTGATCACTTAGAAGGATTAGAGGGATGTCTATCTAAGTGGGAGTTCTTTAGTAATATGATTAATTGAACTTAAATTTATCATGAACTTAGTACCTGATAGTATCTTTCTTGTCTATATTTGATTGTAGATAGATGGCCCGTGCTGTTGTTCCATTGAATTTTAATGCGTTCCTTGAGAAAGCAAAGTTGAAAGATGATGGTAGCAATTACACGGACTGGGTCCGTAACTTGAGGATTATCCTCATTGCTGCATAGAAGAATTATGTCCTGGAAGCACCGCTGGGTGCTAGGCCTGCTGCTGATGCAACTGACAACGTTAAGAACATCTAGCAGAGCAAAGCTGATGACTACTCGATAGTTCAATGTGCCATGCTTTAAAGCTTAGAACCGGGACTTCAACGATGTTTTGAACGTCATGGAGCATATGAGATGTTCCAGGAGTTGAAGTTAATATTTCAAGCAAATGCCCGGATTGAGAGATATGAAGTCTCCAATAAGTTCTATAGCTATAAGATGGAGGAGAACAGTTTTGTCAGTGAGCATATACTCAAAATGTCTGGGTATAATAATCACTTGATTCAACTGGGAGTTAATCTTGCGGATGATTGCGTCATTGACAGAATTCTCCAATCATTGCCACCAAGCTACAAGAGCTTTGTGGTGAACTATAATATGCAAGGGATGGACAAAACAATTCCTGAGCTCTTCGCAATGCTAAAAGCTGCGGAGGTAGAAATCAAGAAGGAGCATCAAGTGTTGATGCTCAACAAGACCACCAGTTTCAAGAAAAAGGGCAAAGGGAAGAAGAAGGGGAACTTCAAGAAGAACAGCAAGCAAGTTGCTGCTCAGGAGAAGAAACCCAAGTCTGGACCTAAGCCTGAAACTGAGTGCTTCTACTGCAAGCAGACTGGTCACTAGAAGCGGAACTGCCCTAAGTATTTGGCAGATAAGAAGGATGGCAAAGTGAACAAAGGTATATTTGATATACAAATTATTGATGTGTACTTTACTAGTGTTTATAGCAACCCCGCGGTATTTAATACTAGTTCAGTTGCTAAGAGTAGTAACTCGAAACGGGAGTTGCAGGATGAACAGAGACTAGTTAAGGGTGAAGTGACGATGTGTGTTGGAAGTGGTTCCAAGATTGATATGATCATCGTCGCACACTCCCTATACTTTCGGGATTAATGTTGAACCTAAATAAGTGTTATTTGGTGTTTGCGTTGAGCATGAATATGATTTGATCATGTTTATTGCAATACGGTTATTCATTTAAGTAAGAAGAATAAATTGTTGTTCTGTTTACATGAATAAAACCTTATATGGTTACACACCCAATGAAAATGGTTCACTGGATCTCGATCATAGTGATACACATATTGATAATATTGAATCCAAAAGATGCAGAGTTGATAATGATAGTGCAACTTATTTGTGGCACTGCCGTTTAGGTCATATTGGTATAAAGCGCATGAAGAAACTCCATACTGATGGACTTTTGGAACCACTTGATTATGAATCACTTGGTACTTGCGAACCGTGCCTCATGGGCAAGATGACTAAAACACCGTTCTCCGGTACTATGGAGAGAGCAACAGAATTGTTGGAAATCATACATACAGATGTATGTGGTCCGATGAATGTTGAGGCTCGTGGCAGATATCGTTATTTTCTCACCTTCATAGATGACTTAAGCAGATATGGGTATATCTACTTAATGAAACATAAGTCTGAAACATTTGAAAAGTTCAAAGAATTTCAGAGTGAAGTTGAAAATCATCGTAACAAGAAAATAAAGTTTCTGCGATCTGATCGTGGAGGAGAATATTTGAGTTACGAGTTTGGTGTACATTTGAAACAATGCGGAATAGTTTCGCAACTCACGCCACCGGAACACCATAGCGTAATGGTGTGTCCGAATGTCGTAATCGTACTTTACTAGATATGGTGCGATCTATGATGTCTCTTACTGATTTACCGCTATCGTTTTGGGGTTATGCTTTAGAGACGACCGCATTCACGTTAAATAGGGCACCATCAAAATCCTTTGAGACGACGCCTTATGAACTGTGGTTTGGCAAGAAACCAAAGTTGTCATTTCTGAAAGTTTGGGGATGCGATGCTTATGTGAAAAAGCATCAACCTGATAAGCTCGAACCCAAATTGGAGAAGTGTGTCTTCATAGGATATCCAAAGGATACTATTGGATGCACCTTCTATCACAGATCCGAAGGCAAGACTTTTGTTGCTAAATTCGGAAACTTTCTAGGGAGTTTCTCTCGAAAGAAGTGAGTGGGAGGAAAGTGGAACTTGATGAGGTAACTGTACCTGCTCCCTTGTTGGAAAGTAGTTCATCACAGAAACCGGTTTCTATGACACATACACCAATTAGTGAGGAAGTTAATGATGATGATCATGAAACTTCAGATCAAGTTGTTACTGAACCTCGTAGATCAACCATAGTAAGATCCACACCAGAGTGGTACGGTAATCCTGTTCTGGAAGTCATGCTACTAGATCATGGTGAACCTACGAACTATGAGGAAGCGATGATGAGCCCAGATTCCGCAAAATGGTTTAAGGCCATGAAATCTGAGATGGGATCCATGTATGAGAACAAAGTATGGACTTTGATTGACTTGCTGAATGATCAGCAAGCCATTGAGAATAGATGGATCTACAAGAGGAAGAAGGACGCTGATAGTAGTGTTACTATCTACAAAGCATGTTGTCGAAAAAGGTTTTTGACAAAGTTCAAGGTGTTGACTACGATGAGATTTTCTCACTCGTATCGATGCTTAAAGTCTGTCCGAATCATGTTAGCAATTGCCGCATTTTATGAAATTTGGCAAATGGATAACAAAACTGCAATCCTTAATGGATTTATTACAGAAGAGTTGTATATGATGTAACCAAAAGGTTTTTTCAATCCTAAAGGTTCTAACAAAATATGCAAGCTCCAGCGATCCATCTATGGACTGGTGCAAGCATCTCGGAGTTGGAATATACGCTTTGATAAGTTGATCAAAGCATATAGTTTTATACAGACTTGCGGCGAAGCCTGTATTTACAAGAAAGTGAGTGGGAGCACTAGAACATTTCTGATAAGTATATGTGAATGACATATTGTTGATCGAAAATAATGTAGAATTATTCTGCAAAGCATAAAGGAGTGTTTGAAAGGATTTTTTAAAAGAAAGACCTCGGTGAAGCTGCTTACATATTGAGCATCAAGATCTATAGAGATAGATCAAGACGCTTGATAAGTTTTTTTCAACGAGTACATACCTTGACAAGATTTTGAAGTAGTTCAAAATAGGAACAGTCAAAGAAAGAGTTCTTGCCTGTTTTACAAGGTGTGAAATTGAGTAAGACTCAAAGCCCGACCACGGCAGAAGATAGAAAGAGAATGAAAGTCATTCCCTATGCCTTAGTCATAGGTTATATAAAGTATGCCATACTGTGTACTAGATCTATTGTATACCCTACAGTGTGTTAAGCAAGGGAGTACAATAGTGATCTAGGAGTAGATCACTGGACAACGGTCAAAATTATCCTTAGTGGAATAAGGATATGTTTCTCGATTGTGGAGGTGACAAAAGGTTCGTCGTAAAGGGTTACGTCAATGCAAGTTTTCACACTGATCCAGATGACTCTAAGTCTCAATCTGGATACATTTGAAAGTGGGAGCACTTAGCTAGAGTAGCTCCGTGGAGAGCATTGTTGACATAGAGATTTGCAAAATACATATGGATCTGAATGTGGCAGACCCGTTGACTAAACTTCTCTCACAAGCAAAACATGATCACACCTTAGTACTCTTTGGGTGTTAATCACATAGCGATGTGAACTAGATTATGGACTCTAGTAAACCTTTGCGTGTTGGTCACATGGCGATGTGAACTATGCGTGTTAATCACATGATGATGTGAACTATCGGTGTTAATCACATGGTGATGTGATCTAGATTATTGACTCTAGTGCAAGTGGGAGACTGAAGGAAATATGCACTGGAGGCAATAATAAAGTTATTATTTATTTCCTTATATCATGATAAATTTTTATTATTCATGCTAGAATTGTATTAACCGGAAACATAATACATGTGTGAATACATAGACAAACAGAGTGTCACTAGTATGCCTCTACTTGACTAGCTCATTGATCAAAGATGGTTATGTTTCCTAGCCATTGACATGAGTTGTCATTTGATTAACGGGATCACATCATTAGGAGAATGATGTGATTGACATGACCCATTCCGTTAGCTTAGCACCCGATCGTTTAGTATGTTGCTATTGCTTTCTTCATGACTTATACATGTTCCTATGACTATGAGATTATGAAACTCCCATTTATCGGAGGAACAGTTTGTGTGCTACCAAACGTCACAACGTATCTGGGTGATTATAAAGGTGCTCTACAGGTGTCTCCAAAGGTACTTCTTGGGTTGGCGTATTTCGAGATTAGGATTTGTCACTCCGATTATCAGAGAGGTATCTCTGGGCCCACTCGGTAATGCACATCACTATAAGCCTTGCAAGCATTGCAACTAATGAGTTAGTTGCGGGATGATGTATTACGAAACGAGTAAAGAGACTTGCCGATAATGAGATTGAACTAGGTATTGAGATACCGACGATCGAATCTCGGGCAAGTAACATACCGATGACAAAGGGAACACCGTATGTTGTTATGCGGTCTGACCGATAAAGATCTTCGTAGAATATGTAGGAGCCAATATGAGCATCCAGGTTCCGCTATTGGTTATTGACCGGAGACATGTCTCGGTCATGTCTACATTGTTCTCGAACCCGTAGGGTCCGCACGCTTAACATTACGATGACAGTTTCATTATGAGTTTATATGTTTTGATGTACCGAAGGTTGTTCGGAGGCCCGGATGTGATCACGGACATGACGAGGAGTCGCGAAATGGTCGAGACATAAAGATTGATATATTGGACGACTATATTCGGACACAGGAATGGTTCCGGGGGTTATCGGATATAGAACGGAGTACCGGGGGGTTACCGGAACCCCTCGGGGTGTTAATGGGCCTCATGGGCCCAAAGTGGAGCAGAGGAGGGGCGGCCAAGGCAGGCCGCGCGCCCCTCCCCCTCTAGTCCAAATTGGACAAGGAGGGGGGGGGGGCGCCCCCCTTTCCTTCCTCTCCTCTCTCCCTTCCTTCCCCCTCTCCTACTTGGACAAGGAAAGGAGGGAGTCCTACTCCCGGTAGGAGTAGGACTCCTCCCTGGCACGCCTCCTCCTAGCCGGCCGCCCCTTGCTCCTTTATATACGGGGGCAGGGGGCACCTCTAGACACAACAATTGATCCTTGAGATCTATTAGTCGTGTGCGGTGCCCCCCTCCACCATAATCCCTGATAATATTGTAGCGGTGCTTAGGCGAAGCACTGCGATGGTAGAGCATCAAGATCATCACCACGCCGTCGTGCTGACGGAACTCTTCCTCGACATTCTGCTGGATCGGAGTTCGGGGATTGTCATCGAGATGAACGTGTGCTAGAACTCGGAGGTGCCGTAGTTTCGGTGCTTGATCGGTCGGGCCGTGAAGACGTACGACTACGTCGATCGCGTTGTTATAATGCTTCCGCTTTCGGTCTACGAGGGTACATGGACAACACTCTCCCCTCTCGTTGCTATGCATCACCATGATCCTGCGTGTGCGTAGGAAATTTTTTGAAATCACTACATTCCCCAACAGTGGCATTCGAGCCAGGTTTTATGCGTAGATGTCATATGCACGAGTAGAACACAAATGAGTTGTGGGCGATATAAGTCATACTGCTTACCAACATGTCATACTTTGGTTTGGCGGTATTGTTGGATGAAGCGGCCCGGACCGACATTATGCGTACGCTTATGCGAGACTGGTTCTACCGACGTGCTTTGCACACAGGTGGCTGGCGGATGTCAGTTTCTCCAACTTTAGTTGAACCGAGTGTGGCTACGCCCGGTCCTTGCGAAGGTTAAAACAACACTAACTTGACAAACTATCGTTGTGGTTTTGATGCGTAGGTAAGAACGGTTCTTGCTAAGCCCGTAGCAGCCACTTAAAACTTGCAACAACAAAGTAGAGGACGTCTAACTTGTTTTTGCAGGGCATGTTGCGATGTGATATGGTCAAGACATGATGCTAAATTTTATTGTATGAGATGATCATGTTTTGTAACCGAGTTATCGGCAACTAGCAGGAGCCATATGGTTGTCGCTTTATTGTATGCAATGCAATCGCCCTGTAATGCTTTACTTTATCACTAAGCGGTAGCGATAGTCGTAGAAGCATAAGATTGGCGAGACGACAACGATGCTACGATGGAGATCAAGGTGTCGCGCCGGTGACGATGGTGATCATGACATTGCTTAGGAGATGGAGATCACCAGCACAAGATGATGATGGCCATATCATATCACTTATATTGATTGCATGTGATGTGTATCTTTTATGCATCTTATCTTGCTTTGATTGACGGTAGCATTATAAGATGATGCCTCACTAAATTATCAAAGTATAAGTGTTCTCCCTGAGTATGCACCATTGCGAAATTTCTTCGTGCTGAGACACCACGTGATGATCGGGTGTGATAGGCTCTATACGTTCAAATACAACGGGTGCAAAACAGTTGCACACACGGAATACTCAGGTTAAACTTGACGAGCCTAGCATATAACAGATATGGCCTCGGAACACGGGGACCGAAAGGTCGAGCGTGAATCATATAGTAGATATGATCAACATATTGATGTTCACCGTTGAAACTACTCCATCTCACGTGATGATCGGCATGGTGTAGTTGACATGGATCACGTGATCACTTAGAAGGATTAGAGGGATGTCTATCTAAGTGGGAGTTCTTTAGTAATATGATTAATTGAACTTAAATTTATCATGAACTTAGTACCTGATAGTATCTTGCTTGTCTATGTTTGATTGCAGATAGATGGCCCGTGCTGTTGTTCCGTTGAATTTTAATGCGTTCCTTGAGAAAGCAAAGTTGAAATATGATGGTAGCAATTACACGGACTGGGTCCGTAACTTGAGGATTATCCGCATTGCTGCACAGAAGAATTACGTCCTGGAAGCACCGCTGGGTGCTAGGCCTGCTGCTGATGCAACTGACGACGTTAAGAACGTCTGGCAGAGCAAAGCTGATGACTAGTCGATAGTTCAATGTGCCATGCTTTACGGCTTAGAACCGGGACTTCAACGACGTTTTGAGCGTCACGGAGCATATGAGATGTTCCAGGAGTTGAAGTTAATATTTCAAGAAAATGCCCGGATTGAGAGATATGAAGTCTCTAATAAGTTCTATAGCTGTAAGATGGAGGAGAACAGTTCTGTCAGTGAGCAGATACTCAAAATGTCTGGGTATAATAATCACTTGATTCAACTGGGAGTTAATCTTCCGGATGATTGCGTCATTGACAAAATTCTCCAATCATTGCCACCAAGCTACAAGAGCTTTGTGATGAACTATAATATGCAAGGGATAGACAAAACAATTCCTGAGCTCTTCGCAATGCTAAAAGCTGCGGAGGTAGAAATCAAGAAGGAGCATCAATTGTTGATGGTCAACAAGACCACCAGTTTCAAGAAAAAGGGCAAAGGGAAGAAGAAGGGGGACTTCAAGAAGAACAGCAAGCAAGTTGCTGCTCAGGAGAAGAAACCCAAGTCTGGACCTAAGCCTGAAACTGAGTGCTTCTACTGCAAGGAGACTGGTCACTGGAAGCGGAACTGCCCCAAGTATTTGGCGGATAAGAAGGATGGCAAAGTGAACGAAGGTATATTTGGTATACAAATTATTGATGTGTACTTTACTAGTGTTTATAGCAACCCCGTGGTATTTAATACTAGTTCAGTTCCTAAGAGTAGTAACTCGAAACGGGAGTTGCAGGATGAACAGAGACTAGTTAAGGGTAAAATGACGATGTGTGTTGGAAGTGGTTCCAAGATTGATATGATCATCATCGCACACTCCTATACTTTCGGGATTAATGTTGAACCTAAATAAGTGTTATTTGGTGTTTGCGTTGAGCATGAATATGATTTGATCATGTTTATTGCAATACGGTTATTCATTTAAGTAAGAAGAATAAATTGTTGTTCTGTTTACATGAATAAAACCTTATATGGTTACACACCCAATGAAAATGGTTCATTGGATCTCGATCTTAGTGACACACATATTCATAATATTGAAACCAAACGATGCAGAGTTGATAATGATAGTGCAACTTATTTGTGGCGCTGCCGTTTAGGTGATATCGGTATAAAGCGCATGAAGAAACTCCATACCGATGGACTTTTGGAACCACTTGATTATGAATCACTTGGTACTTGCGAACCGTGCCTCATGGGCAAGATGAGTAAAACACCATTCTCCGGTACTATGGAGAGAGCAACAGATTTGTTGGAAATCATACATACAGATGTATGTGGTCTGATGAATGTTGAGGCTCGTGGCAGATATCGTTATTTTCTCACCTTCATAGATGACTTAAGCAGATATGGGTATATCTACATAATGAAACATAAGTCTAAAACATTTGAAAAGTTCAAAGAATTTCAGAGTGAAGTTGAAAATCATCGTAACAAGAAAATAAAGTTTCTGCGATTTGATCGTGGAGGAGAATATTTGAGTTACGAGTTTGGTGTACATTTGAAACAATGCGGAATAGTTTCGCAACTCACGCCACCTGGAAAACCACGACATAATGGTGTGTCCGAACGTCGTAATCGTACTTTACTAGATACGGTGCGATCTATGATGTCTCTTACTGATTTACCGCTATCGTTTTGGGGTTACACTTTAGAGACGGCCGCATTCACGTTAAATAGGGCACCATCAAAATCCGTTGAGACGACGCCTTATCAACTATGGTTTGGCAAGAAACCAAAGTTGTCATTTCTGAAAGTTTGGGGATGTGATGCTTATGTGAAAAAGCTTCAACCTGATAAGCTCGGACCCAAATCGGAGAAGTGTCTCTTCATAGGATATCCAAATGATACTATTGGATACACCTTCTATCACAGATCCGAAGGCAAGACTTTTGTTGCTAAATTCGGAAACTTTCTAGGGAGTTTCTCTCGAAAGAAGTGAGTGGGAGGAAAGTGGAACTTGATGAGGTAACTGTACCTGCTCCCTTGTTGGAAAGTAGTTCATCATAGAAACCGGTTTCTATGACACATACACCAATTAGTGAGGAAGTTAATGATGATGATCATGAATCTTCAGATCAAGTTGTTACTGAACCTCATAGATCAACCATAGTAAGATCCACACCAGAGTGGTACGGTAATCCTGTTCTGGAAGTCATGCTACTAGATCATGGTGAACCTATGAACTACGAGGAAGCGATGATGAGCCCAGATTCCGCAAAATGGTTTAAGGCCATGAAATCTGAGATGGGATCCATGTATGAGAACAAAGTATGGACTATGATTGACTTGCCGAATGATCGGCAAGCCATTGAGAATACATGGATCTACAAGAGGAAGAAGGACGCTGATAGTAGTGTTACTATCTACAAAGCTAGACTTGTTGAAAAAGGTTTTTGACAAAGTTCAAGGTGTTGACTACGATGATATTTTCTCACTCGTATCGATGCTTAAAGTCTGTCCGAATCATGTTAGCAATTGCCGCATTTTATGAAATTTGGCAAATGGATAACAAAACTGCAATCCTTAATGGATTTATTAAAGAAGAGTTGTATATGATGCAACCAGAAGGTTTTTTCAATCCTAAAGGTTCTAACAAAATATGCAAGCTCCAGCGATCCATCTATGGACTGGTGCAAGCATCTCGGAGTTGGAATATACGCTTTGATAAGTTGATCAAAGCATATAGTTTTATATAGACCTGTGGCGAAGCCTGTATTTACAAGAAAGTGAGTGGGAGCACTAGAACATTTCTGATAAGTATATGTGAATGACATATTGTTGATCAGAAATAATGTAGAATTATTCTGTAAAGCATAAAGGAGTGTTTGAAAGAATTTTTTCGAAGAAAGACCTCGGTGAAGCTTCTTACATATTGAGCATCAAGATCTATAGAGATAGATCAAGACGCTTGATAAGTTTTTTTCAATGAGTACATACCTTGACAAGATTTTGAAGTAGTTCAAAATAGGAACAATCAAAGAAAGAGGTCTTGCCTGTGTTACAAGGTGTGAAATTGAGTAAGACTCAAAGTCCGACCACAGCAGAAGATAGAAAGAGAATGAAAGTCATTCCCTATGCCTCAGTCATAGGTTATATAAAGTATGCCATACTGTGTACCAAATCTATTGTATACCCTACACTGTGTTAAGCAAGGGAGTACAATAGTGATCTAGGATTAGATCACTGGACAACGGTCAAAATTATCCTTAGTGGAATAAGGATATGTTTCTCGATTATGGAGGTGACAAAAGGTTCGTCGTAAAGGGTTACGTTAATGCAAGTGTTCACACTAATCCAGATGACTCTAAGTCTCAATCTGGATACATATTGAAAGTGGGAGCAATTAGCTAGAGTAGCTCCGTGGAGAGCATTGTTGACATAGAGATTTGCAAAATACATACGGATCTGAAAGTGGCAGACCCGTGGACTAAACTTCTCTAACACGCAAAACATGATCACACCTTAGTACTCTTTGGGTGTTAATCACATAGCGATATGAACTAGATTATGGACTCTAGTAAACCCTTTGGGTGTTGGTCACATGGCGATGTGAACTATGGGTGTTAATCACATGATGATGTGAACTATCGATGTTAATCACATGGTGATGTGATCTAGATTATTGACTCTTGTGCAAGTGGGAGACTGAAGGAAATATGCCCTAGAGGCAATAATAAAGTTAATATTTATTTCCTTATATCGTGATAAATGTTTATTATTCATGCTAGAATTGTATTAACCGGAAACATAATACATGTGTGAATACATAGACAAACATAGTGTCACTAGTATGCCTCTACTTGACTAGCTCATTGATCAAAGATGGTTATGTTTCCTAGCCATTGACATGAGTTGTCATTTGATTAACGGATCACATCATTAGGAGAATGATGTGATTGACATGACCCATTCCGTTAGCTTAGCACCCGATCGTTTAGTATGTTGCTATTGCTTTCTTCATGACTTATACATGTTCCTATGACTATGAGATTATGCAACTCCCGTTTACCGGAGGAACACTTTGTGTGCTACCAAACGTCACAACATAACTGGGTGATTATAAAGGTGCTCTACAGGTGTCTCCAAAGGTACTTGTTGGGTTGGCACATTTCGAGATTAGGATTTGTCACTCCGATTGTCGGAGAGGTATCTCTGGGCCCACTCGGTTATGCACATCACTATAAGCCTTGCAAGCATTGCAACTAATGAGTTAGTTGCGGGATGATGTATTACGGAACAAGTAAAGAGACTTGCCGGTAACGAGATTGAACTAGGTATTGAGATACCAACGATCGAATCTCGGGCAAGTAACATACCGATGACAAAGGGAACACCGTATGTCGTTATGCGGTCTGACCGATAAAGATCTTTGTAGAATATGTAGGAGCCAATATGAGCATCCAGGTTCCGCTATTGGTTATTGACCGGAGACGTGTCTCGGTCATGCCTACATTGTTCTCGAACCCGTCGTGTCCGCATGCTTAACATTACGATGTCAGTTTCATTATGAGTTTATATGTTTTGATGTACCGAAGGTTGTTCGGTGTCCCGTATGTGATCACGGACATGACGAGGAGTCTCGAAATGGTCGAGACATAAAGATTGATAGATTGGACGACTATATTCAGACACAGGAATGGTTCCGGGGGTTATCGGATATAGAAAGGAGTACGGGGGGGGGGGGGGGGGGGTACCGGAACCCCCCGGGGGGTTAATGGGCCTCATGGGCCCAAAGTGGAGCAGAGGAGGGGCGGCCAGGGCAGGCCGCGCGCCCCCTCCCCCTCTAGTCCGAATTGGACAAGGAGGGGGGGGGGGGGCAGCGCCCCCCCTTTCCTTCCTCTCCTCTCTCCCTTCCTTCCCCCTCTCCTACTTGCACAAGGAAAGGAGGGAGTCCTACTCCCGGTAAGAGTAGGACTCCTCCCTGGCGCGCCTCCTCCTGGCCGTCTGCCCCCTCCCCCTTGCTCCTTTATATACGGGGGCAGGGGGGCACCTCTAGACACAACAATTGATCCTTGAGATCTATTAGCCGTGTGCGGTGCCCCCCTCCACCATAATCCCTGATAATATTGTAGCGGTGCTTAGGTGAAGCACTGCGACGGTAGAGCATCAAGATCGTAACGACGCCGTCGTGCTGACGGAGCTCTTCCCCGACATTCTGCTGGATCGGAGTCCGGGGATTGTCATCGAGCTGAACGTGTGCTAGAACTCGGAGGTGCCATAGTTTCGGTGCTTGATCGGTCGGGCCGTGAAGACGTACGACTACATCAACCACGTTGTTATAACGCTTCCGCTTTTGGTCTATGAGGGTACGTGGACAACACTCTCCCCTCTCATTGCTATGCATCACCATGATCCTGCGTGTGCGTAGGAATTTTTTTGAAATTACTACGTTCCCCAACAGTGGCATCCGAGCCAGGTTTTATGCGTAGATGTCATATGCACGAGTAGAACACAAATGAGTTGTGGGCGACATAAGTCATACTGCTTACCAGCATGTCATACTTTGGTTCGGCGGTATTGTTGGATGAAGCGGCCCGGACCGACATTACGCGTACGCTTACACGAGACTGGTTCTACCGACGTGCTTTGCACACAGGTGGCTCGCGGGTGTCAGTTTCTCCAACTTTAGTTGAATCGAGTGTGGCTACGCCCGGTCCTTGCGAAGGTTAAAACAACACTAACTTGACAAACTATCGTTGTGGTTTTGATGCGTAGGTAAGAACGGTTCTTGCTAAGCCCGTAGCAGCCACTTAAAACTTGCAACAACAAAGTAGAGGACGTCTAACTTGTTTTTGCAGGGCATGTTGCGATGTGATATGGTCAAGACATGATGCTAAATTTTATTGTATGAGATGATCATGTTTTGTAACCGAGTTATCGGCAACTAGCAGGAGCCATATGGTTGTCGCTTTATTGTATGCAATGCAATCGCCCTATAATGCTTTACTTTATCACTAAGCGGTAGCAATAGTCGTAGAAGCATAAGATTGGCGAGACGACAACGATGCTACAATGGAGATCAAGGTGTCGCGCCGGTGACGATGGTGATCATGACATTGCTTAGGAGATGGAGATCACAAACACAAGATGATGATGGCCATATCATATCACTTATATTGATTGCATGTGATGTTTATCTTTTATGCATCTTATCTTGCTTTGGATTACGGTAGAATTATAAGATGATCCCTCATTAAATTATCAAAGTATAAGTGTTCTCCCTGAGTATGCACCGTTGTGAAGGTTCTTCGTGCTGAGACACCACGTGATGATCGGGTGTGATAGGCTCTACGTTCAAATACAACGGGTGCAAAACAGTTGCACACGCGGAATACTCAGGTTAAACTTGACGAGCCTAGCATATAACAGATATGGCCTCGGAACACGGAGACCGAAAGGCCGAGCGTGAATCATATAGTAGATATGATCAACATATTGATGTTCACCGTTGAAACTACTCCATCTCACGTGATGATCGGCATGGTGTAGTTGATATGGATCACGTGATCACTTAGAAGGATTAGAGGGATGTCTATCTAAGTGGGAGTTCTTTAGTAATATGATTAATTGAACTTAAATTTATCATGAACTTAGTACCTGATAGTATCTTGCTTGTCTATATTTGATTGTAGATAGATGGCCCGTGCTGTTGTTCCATTGAATTTTAATGCGTTCCTTGAGAAAGCAAAGTTGAAAGATGATGGTAGCAATTACACGGACTGGGTCCGTAACTTGAGGATTATCCTCATTGCTGCATAGAAGAATTATGTCCTGGAAGCACCGCTGGGTGCCAGGCCTGCTGCTGATGCAACTGACAACGTTAAGAACATCTAGCAGAGCAAAGCTGATGACTACTCGATAGTTCAATGTGCCATGCTTTAAAGCTTAGAACCGGGACTTCAACGATGTTTTGAACGTCATGGAGCATATGAGATGTTCAAGGAGTTGAAGTTAATATTTCAAGCAAATGCCCGGATTGAGAGATATGAAGTCTCCAATAAGTTCTATAGCTATAAGATGGAGGAGAACAGTTTTGTCAGTGAGCATATACTCAAAATGTCTGGGTATAATAATCACTTGATTCAACTGGGAGTTAATCTTGCGGATGATTGCGTCATTGACAGAATTCTCCAATCATTGCCACCAAGCTACAAGAGCTTTGTGGTGAACTATAATATGCAAGGGATGGACAAAACAATTCCTGAGCTCTTCGCAATGCTAAAAGCTGTGGAGGTAGAAATCAAGAAGGAGCATCAAGTGTTGATGCTCAACAAGACCACCAGTTTCAAGAAAAAGGGCAAAGGGAAGAAGAAGGGGAACTTCAAGAAGAACAGCAAGCAAGTTGCTGCTCAGGAGAAGAAACCCAAGTCTGGACCTAAGCCTGAAACTGAGTGCTTCTACTGCAAGCAGACTGGTCACTAGAAGCGGAACTGCCCTAAGTATTTGGCAGATAAGAAGGATGGCAAAGTGAACAAAGGTATATTTGATATACAAATTATTGATGTGTACTTTACTAGTGTTTATAGCAACCCCGCGGTATTTAATACTAGTTCAGTTGCTAAGAGTAGTAACTCGAAACGGGAGTTGCAGGATGAACAGAGACTAGTTAAGGGTGAAGTGACGATGTGTGTTGGAAGTGGTTCCAAGATTGATATGATCATCGTCGCACACTCCCTATACTTTCGGGATTAATGTTGAACCTAAATAAGTGTTATTTGGTGTTTGCGTTGAGCATGAATATGATTTGATCATGTTTATTGCAATACGGTTATTCATTTAAGTAAGAAGAATAAATTGTTGTTCTGTTTACATGAATAAAACCTTATATGGTTACACACCCAATGAAAATGGTTCACTGGATCTCGATCATAGTGATACACATATTGATAATATTGAATCCAAAAGATGCAGAGTTGATAATGATAGTGCAACTTATTTGTGGCACTGCCGTTTAGGTCATATTGGTATAAAGCGCATGAAGAAACTCCATACTGATGGACTTTTGGAACCACTTGATTATGAATCACTTGGTACTTGCGAACCGTGCCTCATGGGCAAGATGACTAAAACACCGTTCTCCGGTACTATGGAGAGAGCAACAGAATTGTTGGAAATCATACATACAGATGTATGTGGTCCGATGAATGTTGAGGCTCGTGGCAGATATCGTTATTTTCTCACCTTCATAGATGACTTAAGCAGATATGGGTATATCTACTTAATGAAACATAAGTCTAAAACATTTGAAAAGTTCAAAGAATTTCAGAGTGAAGTTGAAAATCATCGTAACAAGAAAATAAAGTTTCTACGAACTGATCGTGGAGGAGAATATTTGAGTTACGAGTTTGGTGTACATTTGAAACAATGCGGAATAGTTTCGCAACTCACGCCACCGGAACACCATAGCGTAATGGTGTGTCCGAATGTCGTAATCGTACTTTACTAGATATGGTGCGATCTATGATGTCTCTTACTGATTTACCGCTATCGTTTTGGGGTTATGCTTTAGAGACAGCCGCATTCACGTTAAATAGGGCACCATCAAAATCCGTTGAGACGACGCCTTATGAACTGTGGTTTGGCAAGAAACCAAAGTTGTCATTTCTGAAAGTTTGGGGATGCGATGCTTATGTGAAAAAGCATCAACCTGATAAGCTCGAACCCAAATTGGAGAAGTGTGTCTTCATAGGATATCCAAAGGATACTATTGGATGCACCTTCTATCACAGATCCGAAGGCAAGAATTTTGTTGCTAAATTCGGAAACTTTCTAGGGAGTTTCTCTCGAAAGAAGTGAGTGGGAGGAAAGTGGAACTTGATGAGGTAACTGTACCTGCTCCCTTGTTGGAAAGTAGTTCATCATAGAAACCGGTTTCTATGACACATACACCAATTAGTGAGGAAGTTAATGATGATGATCATGAATCTTCAGATCAAGTTGTTACTGAACCTCGTAGATCAACCATAGTAAGATCCACACCAGAGTGGTACGGTAATCCTGTTCTGGAAGTCATGCTACTAGATCATGGTGAACCTACGAACTATGAGGAAGCGATGATGAGCCCAGATTCCGCAAAATGGTTTAAGGCCATGAAATCTGAGATGGGATCCATGTATGAGAACAAAGTATGGACTTTGATTGACTTGCTGAATGATCAGCAAGCCATTGAGAATACATGGATCTACAAGAGGAAGAAGGACGCTGATAGTAGTGTTACTATCTACAAAGCATGTTGTCGAAAAAGGTTTTTGACAAAGTTCAAGGTGTTGACTACGATGAGATTTTCTCACTCGTATCGATGCTTAAAGTCTGTCCGAATCATGGTAGCAATTGCCGCATTTTATGAAATTTGGCAAATGGATAACAAAACTGCAATCCTTAATGGATTTATTACAGAAGAGTTGTATATGATGCAACCAAAAGGTTTTTTCAATCCTAAAGGTTCTAACAAAATATGCAAGCTCCAGCGATCCATCTATGGACTGGTGCAAGCATCTCGGAGTTGGAATATACGCTTTGATAAGTTGATCAAAGCATATAGTTTTATACAGACTTGCGGCAAAGCCTGTATTTACAAGAAAGTGAGTGGGAGCACTAGAACATTTCTGATAAGTATATGTGAATGACATATTGTTGATCGAAAATAATGTAGAATTATTCTGCAAAGCATAAAGGAGTGTTTGAAAGGATTTTTTAAAAGAAAGACCTCGATGAAGCTGCTTACATATTGAGCATCAAGATCTATAGAGATAGATCAAGACGCTTGATAAGTTTTTTTCAATGAGTACATACCTTGACAAGATTTTGAAGTAGTTCAAAATAGGAACAGCCAAAGAAAGAGTTCTTGCCTGTTTTACAAGGTGTGAAATTGAGTAAGACTCAAAGCCCGACCACGGCAGAAGATAGAAAGAGAATGAAAGTCATTCCCTATGCCTTAGTCATAGGTTACATAAAGTATGCCATACTGTGTACTAGATCTATTGTATACCCTACAGTGTGTTAAGCAAGGGAGTACAATAGTGATCTAGGAGTAGATCACTGGACAACGGTCAAAATTATCCTTAGTGGAATAAGGATATGTTTCTCGATTATGGAGGTGACAAAAGGTTCGTCGTAAAGGGTTACGTCAATGCATTTTTTCACACTGATCCAGATGACTCTAAGTCTCAATCTGGATACATTTGAAGTGGGAGCACTTAGCTAGAGTAGCTCCGTGGAGAGCATTGTTGACATAGATATTTGCAAAATACATATGGATCTGAATGTGGCAGACCCGTTGACTAAACTTCTCTCACAAGCAAAACATGATCACACCTTAGTACTCTTTGGGTGTTAATCACATAGCGATGTGAACTAGATTATGGACTCTAGTAAACCTTTGCGTGTTGGTCACATGGCGATGTGAACTATGGGTGTTAATCACATGATGATGTGAACTATCGGTGTTAATCACATGGTGATGTGATCTAGATTATTGACTCTAGTGCAAGTGGGAGACTGAAGGAAATATGCACTGGAGGCAATAATAAAGTTATTATTTATTTCCTTATATCATGATAAATGTTTATTATTCATGCTAGAATTGTATTAACCGGAAACATAATACATGTGTGAATACATAGACAAACAGAGTGTCACTAGTATGCCTCTACTTGACTAGCTCATTGATCAAAGATGGTTATGTTTCCTAGCCATTGACATGAGTTGTCATTTGATTAACGGGATCACATCATTAGGAGAATGATGTGATTGACATGACCCATTCCATTAGCTTAGCACCCGATCGTTTAGTATGTTGCTATTGCTTTCTTCATGACTTATACATGTTCCTATGACTATGAGATTATGCAACTCCCATTTATCGGAGGAACAGTTTGTGTGCTACCAAACGTCACAACGTATCTGGGTGATTATAAAGGTGCTCTACAGGTGTCTCCAAAGGTACTTCTTGGGTTGGCGTATTTCGAGATTAGGATTTGTCACTCCGATTATCGGAGAGGTATCTCTGGGCCCACTCGGTAATGCACATCACTATAAGCCTTGCAAGCATTGCAACTAATGAGTTAGTTGCGGGATGATGTATTACGGAACGAGTAAAGAGACTTGCCGATAACGAGATTGAACTAGGTATTGAGATACCGACGATCGAATCTCGGGCAAGTAACATACCGATGACAAAGGGAACACCGTATGTTGTTATGCGGTCTGACCGATAAAGATCTTCGTAGAATATGTAGGAGCCAATATGAGCATCCAGGTTCCGCTATTGGTTATTGACCAGAGACGTGTCTCGGTCATGTCTACATTGTTCTCGAACCCGTAGGGTCCGCACGCTTAACATTACGATGACAATTTCATTATGAGTTTATATGTTTTGATGTACCGAAGGTTGTTCGGAGTCCCGGATGTGATCACGGACATGACGAGGAGTCTCGAAATGGTCGAGACATAAAGATTGATATATTGGACGACTATATTCGGACACAGGAATGGTTCCGGGGGTTATCGGATATAGAACGGAGTACCGGGGGGTTACCGGAACCCCTCGGGGTGTTAATGGGCCTCATGGGCCCAAAGTGGAGCAGAGGAGGGGCGGCCAGGGCAGGCCGCGCGCCCCCTCCCCCTCTAGTCCAAATTGGACAAGGAGGGGGGGGGGCGGCGCCCCCCTTTCCTTCCTCTCCTCTCTCCCTTCCTCCCCCCTCTCCTACTTGGACAAGGAAAGGAGGGAGTCCTACTCCCGGTAGGAGTAGGACTCCTCCCTGGCACGCCTCCTCCTAGCCGGCCACCCCCTCCTCCTTGCTCCTTTATATACAGGGGCAGGGGGGCACCTCTAGACACAACAATTGATCCTTGAGATCTATTAGCCGTGTGCGGTGCCCCCCTCCACCATAATCCTCGATAATATTGTAGCGGTGCTTAGGCGAAGCCCTGCGACAGTAGAGCATCAAGATCTTCACCACGCCGTCGTGCTGACGGAACTCTTCCCCGACATTCTACTGGATCGGAGTCCGGGGATCGTCATCGAGCTGAACGTGTGCTAGAACTCGGAGGTGCTGTAGTTTCGGTGCTTGATCGGTCGGCCCGTGAAGACGTACGACTACATCAACCGCGTTGTTATAACGCTTCCGCTTTTGGTCTATGAGGGTACGTGGACAACACTCTCCCATCTCGTTGCTATGCATCACCATGATCCTGCATGTGCGTAGGAATTTTTTTGAAATCACTACGTTCCCCAACAGTTCCATGCTTCTCCGTCTTCACCACCACATCGTCGATGTAAACATGGGCATTTCTTCCGAGTTGCTTGAGGAGGCACTTCTGCATGCAACATTGAAAGGTGGCGCCGGCATTCCTCAAGCCGAACGTCATGGTCAAGTAGCAGAAGGCTCCAAACGGTGTGATGAAGGCAGTCTTCAGTCTGTTAGCCGGGTTCAGCTTGATCTGGTGATATCCCAAATAGGCATCTAAGAAACTCAGCAGCTCACATCTGGCTATGGAGTGTATCACCTGATCAATCCTTGGTAAATCAAATGGCAAGCTTTGTTGAGGCTTGTGTAGTCAATACACATTCACCACTGCTTGTTCTTCTTCAGTACCAGGACTGGGTTGGCTAACCATTCTGGAAAGAATACTTCCATGATGAAGCCGGCTGCTAGAAGCCGGGCTATCTCCTCTCCAACAACTCTTCTCTTCTCTTCTGACAGGCAGCACAAGGGCTGCCTGACGGGCTTCACATCAGATCGGACGTGTAACTTGTGCTCGGCAAATTCCGTCGAAACACCCGGCATGTCTTTGGGGGACCATGCGAAGATGTCCCGATTCTCATGGAGGAAATCGATGAGCTCGCCTTGCTATTTGCTGTCGAGGTTTGCACCTATGACAACATACCTTTCTGGGTGCTCCGGGTCCAAGGGTATCTTCTTCGTCTCTTTAGCCGGCTTGAACGAACCTTCAGCTTCCGACTCCTTGGGGTTGGGCGACATCTCCGGCTGCTTGCCGGCCATTGCCACAACCCGGTCAAGGAGCCGCTTCTCAGTTGCGATCACCAGGGACTCGGCCAGCCGACTGCTCTCAGCCGCATAGGTGGACGACTTTCTGTAGTTGCCGGCTATGGTCAGAATCCCCCTGGAACTCGGCATCTTCATCTTGAGGTAGGCGTAGTGGGGGACCGCCATGAACTTGGCCAAAGCAGGTCGGCCAAGCAATGCATGGTACGGGCTTTCGAGGTCCACCACTTCAAACCAAACTGACTCTCGGCGGAAGTGATCTTTGTCTCTGAAGAGGAAATCTATCAGGATCTTGCCGATTGGTGAGTAGGAAAGGCCAGGGACTATGCCATGGAATATAGTCCGGCTGTTCTGAAGCTGTCTTTGCTTGATTCCTAGCTTCTCCATGGTGTCCTTGTACAGGATGTTGATGCTGCTGCCGCCGTCTATCAGGACTCGGGAGAAGCGAGCAGCCCGCTTGTCTATAGCAAAGGTGGCATCCAATACCATGGCGTAGGAGCACGGACTTGGCATCACCTCTGCGTGATCCGCCCTGCTCCAGCCGATAGGCTTCTCAGACCAATGCATAAACTCTGGTGGTTCTGACGCTACTGCGTTCACCTCTTGCCGCTGCTGCCACCTGCTGCGTCGGTCATCAGCCACATTGGTGAACACCACATAGGCTCCGTGTTCTTCTGGGTACTCGTCTTGTACTGCACCGACTGGCCTGACCGCCGGCTACTGGGGCGGAGGAGGAGGCGGCTGCCCAGTAGGCGGGGGAGGCAAGAGGCCGTCTCCCTTGGCGATCCTGGTGAGCCAGTGGCATTTCCGAGTGATGTGGTTGGACGGCTTCGCACCACTATGGAACTTGCAGGGTCCGTCCAAAGTCTACTCGTAGGAGAAAGCCGACAACCAGTTGGGCTTGCCGCCCTTCTGACGTTTGGGCAGAGGCTGCCCTTCTGGCTGCTGGTCTTCGACTGTCGCCACCTGCCGGCTGCTGGAAGCCAGCTGTGGGGCCTTGCGCTTGTGGTCGCTCTGCTGCTGTCGCCGAGTGGCATCTCCAGCCGGGGTTCTAGGAGCCTAAGGAGCCATTTTGCCAGTCGCACTAACTTGAATCTCCACCTTCATGGAGGAGTCGGCCGTGGCGTACTTGTCTGCTATGATAAGTAGCTCGTCAAGGGTTTCTGGCTCGTCGCAGAGGAGCTAGTGCTTGAGGAGGGTGCCTTCTCTGCACCCGGTGGTCAAGTACTCGATAGCCTGCACCTCGTGCACGCCTTCACAGGAATTCCGGAGCTCGGCCCAATGCGTGAGGTAGTCGTGAGTTGATTCGTTGGGACCTTGCACGCACAGGGAAAACTGGCGAGGCTTGGGAGGTCGCTTGTACGTGCTGGTGAAGTTGCGGGTGAAGGCGTCGGTGAAGTCGACCCAGCTGTTGATGCTGCAAGGCTTCAAGCTATTCAGCCATGTCCGGGTCGTGCCCTGGAGCATGAGCGGAACGTACTTCGCGGCAACACGCTTGTTGCCGTTCGCGATGTTGATGGCGGTGGAGTAGTCAACTAGCCAGCCCTCCGGCTTCACGGAGCCGGTGTACTTGGGCATATCTCTTGGGAGCGTGAACCCCTTGGGAAAGGGCTCGTCTCGAATGCGGGGACCGAAACACGGCGGGCCTCGCTCGTCTTCTTCTTCGAGCGCCAGGGATCGGTGGAGTCGGTTGATCCCGTGGCGAGCGTCATTTTCTCCGACTCCTTCCCGGCGGCCTAGGCGGTCGCCGAGAGTCGGGTGTTCAACAGGCGGCGGGGAGACTCGTCTTTCCCTGCGAGGGGGAGGAGGCGGACAGTCGTCCCGCCGTTCCACTGCTCTTGGGCGGCCGTCTTGGTCGCGCTCGATGGTGACGCGAGTCCGACCACGGCTGGCAGCCGGCTCCTTATCCTTTCTTCTGCGGACACCGCCAGTCGGCGTCCGAGACATCGCGCCTTGGTCTCGGCGAGGAGGCGGGTCGTCGTTCTGCCGTTGCGGCACATCAGTGCGGCAGCCGGCCTCGTTCTGCTCGGCGGACGCGTCAAGGAGTCGCTGGACGCGCTCCATCATCAGGCGACGCTCTTTGCCCTCGAAATTGTCCAGCTCATCCGCCGCCTGGGCGGCCCGGATGTTCTCCGCAGGCGTGGCGTAAACGGGGTGATTTGCCTCGAACAGGTTGGCGATGGCTACGCCGCGCTGCTGGACTGCGCCAACGCGGCTAGGCCCGGTTGGGGCCGGTGAGCCGCCCACGGCGCGATTCATCTCGCGTTGGTAGGCTTTTGACAGGCGTCTCATGCTAGCCAGCTTCTTCGCGCCTTCGACGAGCTGGAGGTGGCACGCCTCCAGCGTCTCGGCGTCGGCGTCTTCGGGAATGGGCGCGGTCAGGTCTTGCAGCGCCGCGTCGAGTGGGTCCTGAGCTCCTCCGCCGGAGTGCTCGCCATGACCAATGACAAGCACTTCTGTGATGGTGCTTCCATCGCTCTCCGCGCAAGGGAGTGGCTCGTCATAGACCACCACGTTGGCGGGGAACGCGTCGAGCGACGCGGTGTCAGAATCGACCAGCATCGGGTCGGTGGAGCCTACGGACTCCAAGTCCATAGCTGTCTTGCTGGTGACGTGGAGTTGGTCGAGGAGGCCCGCAAGGAAGCTCTTGGGGCTGCCCGTGCCCGCGTCGGATGCGGGCTCGTCGGGGAGGCGAACCTCGCCGACAAGATTGGCGAGGCAGCTGGCCGCGCAGGCGATCTCAGCGCCAAGCAGTGCATCGGCATAGACTGCGTCTGGCGTGCCAGGCTGGCTGCGCTCGCCAGGAAGGAAAAGGGTTCCCGTCCAGAGCAGGTCTCCGGACGACGGTGCACCTCACCCCACGGTGGGCACCAAATGTCAGGGGTTGGGTGCGACATATGCCAAAGGATGGCTTATCATGGTGGGAGCGAGTAGAACATCGCCGGTGCCTGGAAGCGGGATGAGGCGTAGACATGTACGCCGGCGAATCTTACCCAGCTTCAGGGCTCTCTATGGAGATAGCACCCCTACTGCTGCTCTGCGGGGTCTCCGCATGGTCACTATGGCAAAGCGAGTACAAGGTTGCTCCTCGAGTTGTTTCCTGGAGGTAGGAGAAGGCAAGGCTAGCTCTCTCCTTCCTATATGATCTGGTCTAGTGCTACTGGATTCGAACCCTTTGCATGGGCGCCCTGGGGGGTTTATATAGACCTACCCCCAGGGGTACAATGGTAATCCGGCTAGGCGCATGGCCCAGCCGTCAGTCTCTTGGCCGCCGTCTTCTCCGTCGACTGCTGGGGCCCGCTGACAGGTCCGGTACGGAGCCGACAGGCTGTGTCCGCCGCGGGCGGGTCTTGCCGGCTGCCGATTACTGTAGCCGTACCTCTAATGACGTGGCTTGGTCATGGGGTCGTGGCAACAGTACCGCCGCCTGGCGGGCGATCACTGTTGCCTCTCCCTGTCTCGTCTGGTTGATGCCGCATAGGGCCCGCAGGCGGAGGGCTGGCCGACTCCCGCCGGGTCCGACTAGTGGCGCTCTCGCCGTCTTCTGGGCTCTCGTTGACTGGTGGGACCCGTCATCCCTGGGTCGTACAAACAGGCCGTCGTGGGTGCAGGGCTCTGCCCACTGGTGCTGATGTCAGGGCTGGCATGGCAACAGTGCTCCGCCGGACGGAGATCTCTGTGGGTACAGCGCACTGTGGCCACGCTTGCCCTTGGAAAAAAGGAGGGAGTGGGCTTCACTGTAGCCACTCCCCATCCCGTTCCTCTCGGTGAGGGCACGGGTATTTGTTGATGCCGGGGGCCGACTCCTGGTGGCCGGCTTCTCTGGAAGTCACCAGATTGGAGTCGGCGTGTCTTGAACTCGCCCCCAGGACTCGGCTGCAAGGGAGTAGTCGGCTGTGCTTCCGGCCGGCCTCTAGAAGACAGCTCTTCGTCATGGCATCTTTGAGGGGCGGAGCCTGTCCCGATGTCTTCAAAGGTTCTGGGCTTAGGGTTAGCCTACCCATGGCCCATTACTCTGACACAAGCCAAACTGGCCTTATATCTCCCTGGTTCACACATACACATGTCTCACTCGCGCTATACATATAGACCCATCCAACACTCTCCACCCTTGTTCTCTCTCCATGTGACACGCACCCCCCTAAGTTCCATATTCCCTCACTCCATCATAGGCGCAAGCACTCCCCCTCCTAAGTATGATTATCTCTTACTAGCCATCAGGAACACACGTATTGTGTCCTTCCATCCATACGTCTATCTCGATATCTCTCAAGGCATCTTCTATCGCGCACACACCTTGTGACTCGATCTCCCACCCATGTAGTCCCATCACGATCTCCAGGGGATCTCTCTATGACAAACATACACTCTCTCCTCCCCATGCTGCATTTTCTCCATACGTCTCTCTCGACCTCTCTCCCTTGTTTGTCAGACCCCTCTTGGCCACGTGCTAGGGGTCTTGCTCTCTCGGTTCCAAACAACCACACACTATCTCCCCACCTTGCCTCCGTTGTCGAAGATGCATGTGTGATATGTTTGCATAAGACACGCATGTTTTTTCTCTACTTTTATCATGTGTTGTCCATGTCTCTTTCACACACGCACACACACTTTTTTCACTCTCGCTCTCTCTCTCCCTCTCTCTAGTTAGACTCTGTCATGTCCATAAGCATATGGATGTTTTGAAAAGTCAAACCTCAAAAAAGTTTGACCAGGTATATGTGGAGAAAAACATTTACATCTGGAACGATCATTAGATTCATCACAACATGTAATTACTTCATACTATCATTTATCTTTGGTATTGTAGATATAAGTAATTTCTTTATAAACTTGGTCAAAGTTTCAAAAGTTTGACTTAAAAAAATGTTGGAACTACATTATCGAACGGAGGGAGTAGCTCTCTCTCTCTCTCTCTCTCTCTCTCTCTCTCTCTCTCTCTCTGCTATCTCTCACGGGCCTCCCCTCTGCGCCATGGAGGTGGGGCTGAGGTTTCGTGGCTCGGGAGAAGGGATATTCCTGGGGAGAAGGTGATTTGGCGCCCACGAGGTATGAATGGGTGCGGGCGGGGGGGGGGGGGGGGATTGGGAGGGAGTGGAACCATGTCTTACGGACGCATTTGTCTGAAATGTGAGGGGGAGTTACAGTTCTACCCTTGCCTATAGGCTTCTCGGCTTGGGTCTGTGTACTGAGGGTCGGGGATAGTAGAGTAACTTTGCTTCTCCCCAAATAGTGGGTGGGAGCGATTTCGGGCGAGGAGGGCGTGTTTTGAACTATAGTGGGCGCGAACGATTTCGGGCGAGGAGAGCGTGTTTTGAAATAGTGGGCGCAAGCTATTTCGGGCGAGGAGAGCGTGTTTTGCCGACCATGGTTTATGAATTATTCGGCACATTTCATTTTGGCCAAGGAGAAGGCGCGCTTGGATGAATTTACGAACCTACCCTCGATGTACAACGGGCCAATTGATGCGTGTCCCACATAGGACGGTAATTTCGCGTCTCCCATTTATTTGCTTGGGCGAATTCCACCGAGCAAAGAGGATGTTTAACGGTTCATTCAAATTTTGGGAGAACGAGCATCCACGTCTACCTTACCAAGTCGATTTGGATCAAATTTTGAAATATTAGCTTGCCACTTCTTTTTTAGATGGAGAGATGATGCTCGGGAGTAATGTGTTTTTACATGCTCGTTGCTAGCGATTTACTATATGACAAATAGTTGACCCACTCAAAAACGTGAATCAAACCCAAAATGAAATATCTCGATTCAATGAAATAGCTCGTTCAGTAGGTCAAAATAGTGAACTAAATCCAAAATTGAACACCTCAATCGAGTAGCATGTTGTACAATATTATAGTACTCCATGAACATGTTGAAAGTCAAATTAATGAACTTGTTTGATATACGCATATATCCGTTCATGTGTGGATTGCAGACAACATGTTCTCCAATTTAAATATTTGAATGCAAGTTTATATCGAAACATGGTTTATATCAGTCTTTGATGCATAAAACGCGACCTCTCCCTCTCCCGTACTCCTGTTCTCTCTCTCTCTCTCTCGCCGACAATCTTCAATTCTGTCGCACGCATCCGACACAAAAACCTTGTTGGTCCCTCTCCCTTTCTCTCCATCTCTCTCTCTCTCTCTCTTTGTGTGTGTGTGTGGGGGGGGGGGTCTTTCTAGTTCGCATGCATATATACACCATCTATAGGTCTCTCTCGCACACTATGTATGATACTCTAGCTAGTCCAAGCTAGATTTCTTGGGTGCACTCATCGTACACACACAGATTCCTTGGCTCTTTGCCTGTAACTCTCTCACGCATCACTATGTCGTCTCGGAGCTCTCCCCCCTCTCTCAAACTCTCCATCCACCTGGGTCACACATACACATGCATATCTCACTCGCACTCGATAGGCCCATCTAAAACTCTATATCTCCCCCTCGTTCTCTCTCCATCTCACACACGCACACACACAATCTCATGCCCAGCTAGCCAAGTATGATGGTCTCTCACTCAATTGTAGGCACACGCAGTCCCCCCTATATGTATATGACTAGCTAATCTTAGTCTCCATCACAAACATGTGCATGGTCTATCTCAATTTCTCTCGGGGCATCTTTCTATCGCACACACACTCCCTAGATCTCCCACCCATATAGTCCCCCTCACGATCTCGACGGGATCTCTCTATCACAAACACACACTCTCTCCCTCCCCATGCGTCCATGCCATCCATGTGTCCCTCTCGACCTTTGTTCCTTGTTGGTCACACCTCTATTGGACATGTGCTACAGGGGTGTCTCTCTTCATTGCAAACAATCACACACTAGCTGTCTTCGTGTATCTCCTCGCCTCACTTTTCCATCCCGGAGATGCATGCGTGATATGTTCGCATAAGAAACGAAAAAACACTCTCTTTCTAATTTATCGTTTGTTGTCACTTTCTCTTTCACACGCATACTTTTTTTGCACACTTACTCATTCTCCTTCACACGCACTTGATCTGTCTTGACTGAGGCACTCTCCTCGGTCCATAGCATACGGATTTATTGAAAAGTTTGACCATGTACGTGGAGAAAAAGAATTACATCTAGTACGGCAAACATATATGAGATGTAGTTTTGTATGATGTATCTTTCGTATTGTAGATATAAATAACATTTGCGTAAACCTGACCAAAGTTTCCAAAGTTTGACTTCTAAAAAATTTACATGCACTGCATTATCGAGCGGATGGAATATCTCTTTCCCCCTCTCAGCTATCTGACGCACCACTCAGCCTTATCGGGGCTCCTCAATCTCTCTCAAACTTTATTGGTCAGTTTGGTTCGTGACCTGACCCTCATGCCTTGATGGCCGGTACTGCCTGGTGTGGACGTGAGATGTAAAATATTTCTGCCTGGCTAGGCTTGTGTGGTGCTGAAGCGTTTGGTTCATGCCTGGGCCAGGCAAAGCATCAACATCCCATCAATCAATCCATGCATCAATTATTTAATGCTAATATCCATCCATGTGGCTGTTAGCCTCGTGGACACACGACCAGGCACGGCTAGACATTCAAAATCGGTCGCCTGGGCCAGGCTACTTGCAGTGTCTGGAGTTCAGCCAGGCTAATTGAAGTGCAAGGGAGCCCAGGCCAGGCGGGCTTTCTTTTTCACAGGGTAGCAACCAAACAAGCGTGCATGAAATCCAGCCACAACCCCAGGCCAGACAAAAGATGCTCAGGACGCAAGCCAAACTGGCCTTTGTGACACTCGAAAAATTTTAATTTGGTTTTCATCAAAAACTTTGTTGGATTTTAAAAGAGGGCATTTAAAATTTCTTTTCCAGAAATCCTTCCTCTTAAAAAACTTCCTTTTCTTTGGTAAAGATTTTTAGTTTTCTTCAAACCAGGGTGTTTGATCTTTCAAAACTTCTTCTCTGTTGGTTCCCTTCTCAAATTATATTTTTGGGAGTTTTATCTTTTTCATTAAAAAAAGAAACTCTATGGGAATTGGGGATTTTCATATCTTGGAAACCACCCATGACTTTGTATTTTTTTGCCCATGTGGTAAACCCCCTCCAAAACCCCCCTCCTCCTTGTAATCAACCTAAGTTCTCTGTCCCAACTAATCCAAACAAGTTTTGGATTTTATTCTAATTATTTTTCCTCTCAAATCATTTCTGTAAATTATTTGGAGCCTGAGAGATTTTCAAAGCAAGTACCTTATTGCCTTTGAGTTTTGACCTCAAACCAACTCCCCTGGATAGTCCTTGGTACCCACAACCCAGAACCATCTTGATCCACTCTTCCTCTTTTCAAAATTTTCAAATTTCAGCCTCTGAAAGTTTGGACCAGATTTGCCAAATTTGGTGAAATTCATATTTCCTCTTCTCCAGAAATTCTACCAAAATTCAGGCAGCCTCCTGGTGCAATGAGAGGCCACCCCACCAAGTTTCAGCTCAATGAAAATTTCCTACATACCAGAAACATTCTGTCGAACACCTGGCCGGCACTCTTTCTTGCACTTTCAGTAAAATCCAGAAAAGTTCAGAGAACTTCAGTGTCGTTTCTTCGTCAGAGAATTGTCACGCGTCGACAGTGCGCCGTGGCGCGATGCGTGCAGCCCCTCCTCCCTGTCCGGAGCACCGCACACACGCTTGGCCGGTTCCTAGCGTCGGTGGCACACTGGCCCGCCCTCGCCGGCGTCTTCTGCGGCGTCGAGACCTCCCGTGGCGGCCGACAGAAGGCACCCTACGGCACAACGCCGTTCTGCACCACCCAAGCCACCTGATAGCTCCGCGTGGCCGTCTCCCTTGCCAGCGCACGCATGCAGCACCGCCACCGTGGCCTGGCACGCGCAGGGTGCGCTCCCTGCCGCCGACGTGCCGCACAGCCGTTCTGTTGGGACAGGCCGTAACCTCCTTCTCCTTGCTGAGTTATGCACTGGGATGGGCTCGTTACTCCACCTAGTCGATGCCCAAGCCCCTAATCCCGCTGCCCAACCACAGCGCCGCCGTAATCACTCGCCGGACTTATCCCGTTCGCGGAAACCGCCTCAGGCCGGCTATATATAGCGCCCCCAAGCTCCCTCTTGCCCCCGCACACCTCCACCACCTCACTGGACCCCGACCAGCAACTGGAAGAGCCTCGAGGGGCCCTTCTTCCTCGACTCCGGCCGCCCCGTTCCGCCTCGGCCGCCGTCTTGATCCACTCCGGTGAGGCCGTCCCCGGCGCCCAAATCCCGTCAGCTACCTACTCTAGCTACCACAGGTCTACCCCCCTCCTCAATTTGATCTCCGCAGCTCTCTCCAACGAGGTCCACAATCACCCGAATCGCCGTCCACCGGAGCCAGCGTCGCCGCCGACGTGGTACTCGCCAGCGACCACCACCACCTCCCACAGACGCGGAATGGCGCCCTGAACACGGAGGTACTCTCCGATCTCCCTGCCTCGCTGTGGATCGCCGCCGGCGAGGCTCTCGGGCACCGTCGTTCTCTGCCGCCCTTTTCGAATTTTCGAATTTTCAAACCTGACGGGCGGGACCTGCCCGTCAGCCTCTCTGTCCTTTTCTAAACGAACCGTTTTCTGAAAGCGTATTCTGCCAAATGCGTTTTCCACTCTGGGCCGGCGTATTCTCAGCCGAAGCGTTTTTTGTTTTTATAAGCTAGCCCCTGGAAACTTTCTGTTTCATTATAGATGAGTCCCTGGACTAAAACCTTTATAACTTTTAGACAGAAAAGTATTTTTGATTGATTCTTTTTCTGTCCTCTTTAAAATTTTGTTTAGTTTTTTATCAGATTTAATTGAAAAATATTTGGAATACTTTTTGTGCACCTCTCGGTGTTTACTTTAGCGCGTGTGTTTTCTTTATACCGTAGATATCGAAGGAGGTGACGGAGCCGCAAACTTCACCGAGCTAGGCTCCGACTACTCTGAACCAGGCAAGCATGTTTGAACTTTTGATATGATGAGTGTCTTGGCATGTTTTGCATTTAGTTAGTTTCATGGCATGTTGATGAGCATACCGATGAACGTTATTTTCATGCATTGTTGAGGCAAGTGAGTTCGATGATCCATGCGTTGATGGATGTGAGTATGCATGGCCATGTGTTGGCATGAGGATGGGTAAGATGGCAGTGTTGTAGCATGCCAGTCTTACGCCAGACTATATGACTTCAGTGTCAAACCGTATCGGTCCAGTTCCTCCCATTTTTCTTCCCTGTACTACCACATGTTTTCCGCAAGGAATATGGCTTAGTAAGTTGCAAACCGCTTTCCTGGTACACACCAAAAGGAGAGGCCGTGATGATGGTTCCATGGCCCTGGATTAAAGCCAGCCATCCGGTCAGGGGGCATGGGAGTTTCCAGTTGGGACTGAGAGGGGGGCACCCCTTAGAGCGCGCGTATATAAATTTGATCCCATGCTATTCGAGATTGTGATCTCCCCGTCTCAAAAGTTTTTCTTGGACGATGTCTAGGGTGAGTCCTGGCATCGAGAGGTAGGATGGGTGTGTACTGGTTAGCTGTGTTTTCTTCCGAAATACCGTAAACGAAACTAGTCCTTCGTGACTACGGAAATCCGTTGGCTGTGAGAATTTTTTTTGTACAAACTCTGCAGAGTCATAAATCTCCAAATCATCTTATCCATATCCAAGTTCCGCGCTAACTTATTCTGACAAGTGCTAGTTTTGGTGACAGATACTCCGGTGAATCACATGAGTGCTAAGTCCGGTTAAATGTTTATTCCTGTGGATGGACTAACCCGTTTATTATCATGAATTGAATATTTATTATGAGTATTATTTACTTGTGAATAAAAGCCCTTTCTGCGATGTCGCTCAGACGTCCGACTGTGGCATTGTTAATATTTACTTTTCAATAAAAGCCCTTTCTGCGATGTTGCTCAGACGTCCGACTGCGGCATTTCCTTTAAAGCCCTTTCTGTGATGTCGCCCCGATGTCCGACTGTGGTATTTCTTTTGAAGCCCTTTATGTGGTGTCGCTAAGACGCCCGACTGTGGCATTTCTTTTAAAGCCCTTTATGTGGTGTCGCTAAGACGCCCGACTGTGGCATTTCTTTTAAAGCCCTCTATGTGGTGTCGCTAAGACGCCCGACTGTGGCATTTCTTTTGACGCCCTTTATGTGGTGTCGCTACGACGCCCGACTGTGGCATTTCTTTTGAAGCCCTTTATGTGGTGTCGCTAAGACGCCCGACTGTGGAATGATTTTCTTTTAGTTATTTGTTCACCTTTCGAGGCGTCGCTTCAGACACCCGATTGGTTTTCATTTATATTTTGTTGGGTTTTTAGGCGGACTACCGCCGTTCCCCTTTTACTTACTTCGTTATACTAATTTTTGAATGTGCATTGGGAAAATTAAATCATGACGCATTCATGCATGCATTTGTTATATCTTACGTCCGAACTGTCTTGCGAGTACTTTCAAAGTACTCACTGGCTTGTTAATTTGGCCAGATGCTGACAAAGGCGATCTCATGGATGAAGAGTTCGATAGCGAGTCCGACGCCTAGAGAAATCCCAGTCAGTCTCATGCGACCCTGGACTTGGTCACTGTATTATATCCGCTTCCACAACCCGAATAAATTCATCGAGCCTCACCTCGACGCTCGATGAGATGCCAGTTTGAGAGTCATGTTATCACACTCCCCACTGTATTTATCCACCATCACTTTATCCTCGAGTCAGTAGTATGCCACCACACCATTGTGTTATATACGCCATTATGTATAATTATTGGCGCGCCTGTAATAATTTGTTGAGCAGCCTTAGCTCGACCTTGTAATATATTCTATGCTACTGGCTTATTGTATCAAGAATTTGTCTACCAGTGAGGAGGATTTCTCTCATACTGGACTCAAAAGATTGCTTTCTCAATAAATATTTTTATTGAAAAACCGGTCGTGACAAGCTTGGTACCAGAGCCAGGCTGACTGCAGGAAGCCACTAGATGCGATCGCTAATCGGTTATTAGCATGATAGAGCCAATTTGTATTTTTGCAATTGTAGTCATTTTCTGACAGTCAGCATAAATTTATGATCTGACCATTCAGGATTTTTGCCTACTTTTGTAGATGGCCGACAACAGCTGCGAGTCTCAGACCTTCGCCAACGTGCCCGATGGGTTCGTCAAGCTTCTCTCCTTCATTGTTCAGGTCGCCATGGGGCCATCCGTGTGCCCAGTCTTCACACTCTGCCAGCACAAGGTCAACGACAGTCTGACCATGCACCAGGCCGCGGTGCAGTTCAAGGGAGGGCGTGGTGAGTTACACCGCTTCCGGTTCGTGGGAAGAGCCATGCCTACGGAGAAGCATGTGTTGGGGAACGTTGCAGAAAACAAAAATTTTCCTACTCGTTTCACCAAGATCTATCTAGGAGTTCATCTAGCAATGAGTCATCAGATGCATCTACATACCTTTGTAGATCGCGTGCGGAAGCGTTCAAGGAACGGGGATGATGTAGTCGAACACGACGTGATCCAAATCACCGATGACCGAGTGCCGAACGGACGGCACCTCCGCGTTCAACACACGTACGGGACGGGAGACGTCTCCTCCTTCTTGATCCAGCAAGGGGGAAGGAGAGGTTGGTGATGATCCAGCAGCACGACGGCGTGGTGGTGGATGCAGGGCGTCACAGCAGCAGGGCTTCGCCTATACTACGCAAGAGGGAGATGTAACAGGGAGAGAGGGAAGCACCAAAAGCCGTGGGATCAAGTCCCTCCTCTCCCCCACTATATATAGGGGTGCTAGGGGGGGGGGGCGCCAGCCCTAGTAGATGAATCTACTAGGGGGGGGGGGGGCGGCCTAGGGTGGGGCTTGCTCCCCAAGGCAAGGGGGACGCCCCCTCTAGGGTTTCCCCTTAGCCCTAGCCGCATGGGCCCCTTAGGGGCTGGCGCCCCAGCCCACTAGGGGCTGGGTTCCCTCCTATTTCAGCCCATGGGGCCCTCCGGGATAGGTGGCCCCACCCGGTGGACCCCCGGGACCCTTCCGGTGGTCCCGGTACAATACCGGGTACCCCGAAACTTGTCCCGATGGCCGAAACTGCACATCCTATATATAATTCTTTACCTCCGGACCATTCCGGAACTCCTCATGACGTCCTGGATCTCATCCGGGACCCCGAACAACATTCGGGTTACTGCATATACTTATCTTCACAACCCTAGCGTCACCGAACCTTAAGTGTGTAGACCCTACGGGTTCGGGAGACATGTAGACATGACCGAGACGACTCTCCGGTCAATAACCAACAGCGGGATCTGGATACCCATGTTGGCTCCCACATGCTCCACGATGATCTCATCGGATGAACCACGATGTCGAGGATTCAATCAACCCTGTATGCAATTCCCTTTGTCAATCGATATATTACTTGCCTGAGATTCAATCGTCGGTATCCCAATACCTCGTTCAATCTCGTTACCGGCAAGTCACTTTACTCGTTCTGTAATGCATGATCCCGTGACCAAACACTTGGTCACTTTGAGCTCATTATGATGATGCATTACCGAGTGGGCCCAGTGATACCTCTCCGTCATATGGAGTGACAAATCCCAGTCTTGATCCGTGTCAACCCAACAGATACTTTCAGAGATACCCATAGTCTACCTTTATAGTCACCCAGTTACGTTGTGACGTTTGGTATACCCAAAGCACTCCTACGGTATCCGGGAGTTACACGATCTCATGGTCTAAGGAAAAGATACTTGACATTGCAAAACTCTAGCAGACGAACTATACGATCTTTATGCTATGTTTATGATTGGGTCTTGTCCATCACATCATTCTCCTAATGATGTGATCTCGTTATCAATGACATCTTATGTCCATAGTCAGGAAACCATGACTATCTGTTGATTAACGAGCTAGTCAACTAGAGGCTTACTAGGGACATGTTGGTGTCTATTATTCACACATGTATTACGATTTCCGGATAACACAATTATAGCATGAATAAAGACAATTACCATGAACAAGGAAATATAATAATAATGCTTTTATTATTGCCTCTAGGGCATATTTCCAACAGTCTCACTTGCACTAGAGTCAATAATCTAGTTACATTGTGATGAATCGAACACCCATGGAATTCTGGTGTTGATCATGTTTTGCCCTAGGGAGAGGTTTAGTCAACGGATCTGCTACATTCAGGTCCGTATGTACTTTACAAATTTCTATGTCTCCATCTTGAACATTTTCACGAATGGAGTTGAAGCGACGCTTGATGTGCCTTGTCTTCTTGTGAAACCTGGGCTCCTTGGCAAGTGCAATAGCTCCAGTGTTGTCACAGAAGAGCTTGATCGGCCCCGACGCATTGGGTATGACTCCGAGGTCGGTGATGAACTCCTTCACCCAAATTGCTTCATGTGCTGCCTCCGAGGCTGCCATGTACTCCGCTTCACATGTAGATCCCGCCACGACGCTCTGCTTGCAACTGCACCAGCTTACTGCCCCACCATTCAAAATATACACGTATCCGGTTTGTGACTTTGAGTCATCCAGATCTGTGTCGAAGCTAGCGTCGACGTAACCCTTTACGACGAGCTCTTCGTCACCTCCATAAACGAGAAACATCTCCTTAGTCCTTTTCAGGTACTTCAGGATATTCTTGACCGCTGTCCAGTGTTCCTTGCCGGGATTACTTTGGTACCTTCCTACCAAACTTACGGCAAGGTTTACATCAGGTTTGGTACACAGCATGGCATACATAATAGAACCTATGGCTGAGGCATAGGGGATGACACTCATCTGTTCTATTTCTTCTGCCGTGGTCGGACTTTGAGCCGAGCTCAATTTCATACCTTGCAGTACAGGGAAGAACCCTTTCTTAGACTGATCCATATTGAACTTCTTCAATATCTTATCAAGGTATGTGCTTTGTGAAAGACCTATGAGGCGTCTCGATCTATCTCTATGGATCTTGATGCCTAATATATAAGCAGCTTCTCCAAGGTCCTTCATTGAAAAACTCTTATTCAAGTAGGCCTTGATGCTGTCCAAGAGTTCTATATCATTTCCCATCAAAAGTATGTCATCTACATATAGTATGAGAAATGCTACAGAGCTCCCACTCACTTTCTTGTAAACACAGGCTTCTCCATAAGTCTGTGTAAACCCAAACGCTTTGATCATCTCATCAAAGCGAATGTTCCAACTCCGAGATGCTTGCACCAGCCCATAAATCGAGCGTTGGAGCTTGCATACCTTGTCAGCATTCTTAGGATCGACAAAACCTTCCGGCTGCATCATATACAATTCTTCCTTAAGGAAACCATTAAGGAATGCCGTTTTGACGTCCATTTGCCATATTTCATAATCGTAAAACGCGGCAATTGCTAACATGATTCGGACGGACTTTAGCTTCGCTACCGGTGAGAAAGTCTCATCGTAGTCAACCCCTTGAACTTGTCCGATAACCCTTAGCGACAAGCCGAGCTTTATAGATGGTCACATTACCATCCGCGTCTGTCTTCTTCTTAAAGATCCATTTATTTTCTATGGCTCGCCGTTCAACGGGCAAGTCAGTCAAAGTCCATACTTCATTTTCATACATGGATCCTATCTCGGATTTCACGGCTTCTAGCCATTTGTCGGAATCCGGGCCAGCCATCGCTTCTTCATAGTTCGAAGGTTCACCGTTGTCTAACAACATGATTTCCAAGACAGGATTGCCGTACCACTCTGGTGCGGAACGTGTCCTTGTGGACCTTCGAATTTCAGTAGGAGCTATATCAGAAGTATCTTGATCATTATCATTAACTTCCTCACTAACCGGTGCAGGTACCTCAGGAACATTTTCTTGAGTTGCGCCATTTTCCGGTTCAAGAGGCAATACTTCATCTAGTTCTACTTTCCTCCCACTTACTTCTTTCGAGAGAAACTCCTTCTCCAGAAAGGATCCATTCTTGGCAACAAAGACCTTGCCTTCGGATCTGAGGTAGAAGGTATACCCAATAGTTTCTTTAGGGTATCCTATGAAGACGCATTTTTCCGACTTGGGTTCGAGCTTTTCAGGTTGAAGTTTCTTGACATAAGCATCGCATCCCCAAACTTTTAGAAACGACAGCTTAGGTTTCTTCCCAAACCATAATTCATACGGTGTCATCTCAACGGATTTCGACGGAGCCCTATTTAAAGTGAATGCGGCAGTCTCTAAAGCATAGCCCCAAAAAGATAGCGGTAAATCGGTAAGAGACATCATAGACCGCACCATATCTAATAGAGTGCGATTACGACGTTCGGACACACCATTACGCTAAGGTGTTCCAGGCGGCGTTAGTTGTGAAACTATTCCACATTTTCTTAAGTGTGTGCCAAATTCGTGACTCAAGTATTCTCCTCCACGATCTGATCGTAGAAACTTGATTTTCCTGTCACGTTGATTCTCAACCTCACTCTGAAATTCCTTAAACTTTTCAAAGGTTTCAGACTTGTGTTTCATTAAGTAGACATACCCATATCTACTCAAGTCATCAGTGAGAGTGAGAACATAACGATAGCCACCGCGAGCCTCAACACTCATTGGACCGCACACATCAGTATGTATGATTTCCAATAAGTTGGTTGCTCGCTCCATTGTTCCTGAGAACGGAGTCTTGGTCATTTTACCCAAGAGGCATGGTTCGCACGTGTCAAATGATTCATAATCAAGAGACTCTAAAAGTCCATCTGCATGGAGCTTCTTCATGCGTTTGACACCTATGTGACCAAGGCGGCAGTGCCACAAGTATGTGGGACTATCATTATCAACCTTACATCTTTTGGTATTCACACTATGAACATGTGTAGCATTACGCTCGAGATTCATTAAGAATAAACCATTCACCATAGGAGCATGACCATAAAACATATCTCTCATATAAATGGAACAACCATTATTCTCGGATTTAAATGAGTAGCCATCTCGAATTAAACGAGATCCCGATACAATGTTCATGCTCAAAGCTGGCACTAAATAACAATTATTGAGGTTTAAAACTAATCCCGTAGGTAAATGAAGAGGCAGCGTGCCGACGGCGATCACATCGACCTTGGAACCATTCCCGACGCGCATCGTCACCTCGTCCTTCGTCAGTCTCCGTTTATTCCGCAGCTCCTGCTTTGAGTTACAAATGTGAGCAACTGCACCGGTATCAAATACCCAAGAGCTACTACGAGTACTGGTTAGGTACACATCAATTACATGTATATCACATATACCTTTTGTTTTGCCGGCCTTCTTGTCCGCTAAGTATTTGAGGCAATTCCGCTTCCAGTGACCACTTCCCTTGCAATAAAAACACTCAGTCTCGGGCTTGGGTCCATTCTTTGGCTTCTTCCCGGCAGCTTGCTTGCCAGGCGCGGCAACTTCCTTGCCGTCCTTCTTGAAGTTCTTTTTACCCTTACCCTTCTTGAACTTAGTGGTTTTATTCACCATCAACACTTGATGTTCCTTCTTGACTTCTACCTCTGCTGATTTCAGCATAGCAAATACTTCAGGAATGGTCTTTTCCATCCCCTGCATATTGAAGTTCATCACAAAGCTCTTGTAGCTCGGTGGAAGCGACTGGAGGATTCTGTCAATGACCGCATCATCTGGGAGATTAACTCCCAGCTGAGTCAAGCGGTTATGCAACCCAGACATAGTGAGTATGTGCTCACTGACAGAACTGTTTTCCTCCATCTTACAGCTGAAGAATTTGTCGGAGACTTGATATCTCTCGACCCGGGCATGAGCTTGAAAAACCATTTTCAGCTCTTCGAACATCTCATATGCTCCGTGTCTCTCAAAATGTTTTTGGAGCCCCGGCTCTAAGCTGTAAAGCATGACGCATTGAACGAGGGAGTAGTCATCGGTGCGTGCCTGCCAAGCGTTCATAACGTCTTGTTCAGCAGGGAGGACAGGTGCGTCACCCAACGGTGCTTGTAGGACATAATCTTTCTTGGCAGCTATGAGGATGATCCTCAGGTTCCGGACCCAGTCCGTGTAGTTGCTGCCATTGTCTTTCAGCTTGGTTTTCTCTAGGAACGCGTTGAAGTTGAGGACTACGTTGGCCATTTGATCTACAAGACATATTGTAAATATTTTAGACTAAGTTCATGATAATTAAGTTCATCAAATCAAATTATTTATGAACTCCCACTTAGATAGACATCCCTCTTCTAGTCATCTAAGTATAACATGATCCGAGTTAACTAGGCCGTGTCCGATCATCACGTGAGACGGACTAGTCAACATCGGTGAACATCTTCATGTTGATCGTATCTTCTACACGACTCATGCTCGACCTTTCGGTCTTCTGTGTTCCGAGGCCATGTCTGTACATGCTAGGCTCGTCAAGTCAACCTAAGTGTTTGCATGTGTAAATCTGTCTTACACCCGTTGTATGTGAACGTTCGAATCTATCACACCCGATCATCACATGGTGCTTCGAAACAACGAACTGTCACAACGGTGCACAGTTAGGGGGAACACTTCTTGAAATTATTATGAGGGATCATCTTATTTACTACCGTCGTTCTAAGTAAACAAGATGCAAAAACATGATAAACATCACATGCAATCAAATAATAAACGTGACATGATATGGCCAATATCACATAGCTCCTTTGATCTCCATCTTGGGTCTCCATGATCATCTTGTCACCGGCTTGACACCATGATCTCCATCATCATGATCTCCATCATCGTGTCTCCATGAAGTTGCTCGCCAACTATTACTTCTACTACTATGGCTAACGCGTTTAGCAATAAAGTAAAGTAATTTACATGGCGTTTCTCAATGACACGCAGGTCATATAAAAGAATAAAGACAACTCCTATGGCTCTTGCCGGTTGTCATACTCATCGACATGCAAGTCGTGATTCCTATTACAATAGCATGAACATCTCATACATCACATATAGATCATTCATCATTCATCACAACTTTGGCCATATCATATCACAATCACTTGCTGCAAAAACAAGTTAGACGTCCTCTAATTGTTGTTGCAAGTTTTACGTGGCTGAATTAGGGTTCTAGCAAGAACGTTTTCTTACCTACGTGAAAGCCACAACGTGATTTGTCAACTTCTATTTACCCTTCATAAGGACACTGTTCATCGAATCCGCTCCAACTAAAGTAGGAGAGACAGACACCCACCAGCCACCTTATGCAACTAGTGCATGTTAGTCGATGGAACCGGTCTCACGTAAGCGTACGTGTAAGGTTGGTCCGGGCCGCTTCATCCCACAATACCGCTGAAGCAAGAAAAGACTAGTAGCGGCAAGAAAGTTGACAAATCCATGCCCACAACAAATTGTGTTCTACTCGCGCAAGAAGAACTACGCATAGACCTAGCTCATGATGCCACTGTTGGGGAACGTTGCAGAAAACAAAAATTTTCCTACTCGTTTCACCAAGATCTATCTAGGAGTTCATCTAGCAACGAGTCATCAGATGCATCTACATACCTTTGTAGATCGCGTGCGAAAGCGTTCAAGGAACGGGGATGATGTAGTCGAACACGACGTGATCCAAATCACCGATGACCGAGTGCCGAACGGACGGCACCTCTGCGTTCAACACACGTACGGGACGGGAGACGTCTCCTCCTTCTTGATCCAGCAAGGGGGAAGGAGAGGTTGGTGATGATCCAGCAGCACGACGGCGTGGTGGTGGATGCAGGGCGTCACAGCAGCAGGGCTTCGCCTATACTACGCAAGAGGGAGATGTAACAGGGAGAGAGGGAAGCACCAAAAGCCGTGGGATCAAGTCCCTCCTCTCCCCCACTATATATAGGGGTGCTAGGGGGGGGGGGGGGCGCCGGCCCTAGTAGATGAATCTACTAGGGGGGGGGGCGGCGACCTAGGGTGGGGCTTGCTCCCCAAGGCAAGGGGGGCGCCCCCTCTAGGGTTTCCCCTTAGCCCTAGCCGCATGGGCCCCTTAGGGGCTGGCGCCCCAGCCCACTAGGGGCTGGGTTCCCTCCTATTTCAGCCCATGGGGCCCTCCGGGATAGGTGGCCCCACCCGGTGGACCCCCGGGACCCTTCCGGTGGTCCCGGTACAATACCGGGTACCCCGAAACTTGTCCCGATGGCCGAAACTGCACATCCTATATATAATTCTTTACCTCCGGACCATTCCGGAACTCCTCGTGACGTCCTGGATCTCATCCGGGACCCCGAACAACATTCGGGTTACTGCATATACTTATCTTCACAACCCTAGCGTCACCGAACCTTAAGTGTGTAGACCCTACGGGTTCGGGAGACATGTAGACATGACCGAGACGACTCTCCGGTCAATAACCAACAGCGGGATCTGGATACCCATGTTGGCTCCCACATGCTCCATGAAGATCTCATCGGATGAACCACGATGTCGAGGATGCAATCAACCCTGTATGCAATTCCCTTTGTCAATCGATATATTACTTGCCCGAGATTCGATCGTCGGTATCCCAATACCTCGTTCAATCTCGTTACCGGCAAGTCACTTTACTCGTTCTGTAATGCATGATCCCGTGACCAGACACTTGGTCACTTTGAGCTCATTATGATGATGCATTACCGAGTGGGCCCAGTGATACCTCTCCGTCATATGGAGTGACAAATCCCAGTCTTGATCCGTGTCAACCCAACAGATACTTTCGGAGATACCCGTAGTCTACCTTTATAGTCACCCAGTTACGTTGTGACGTTTGGTATACCCAAAGCACTCCTACGGTATTCGGGAGTTACACGATCTCATGGTCTAAGGAAAAGATACTTGACATTGCAAAACTCTAGCAGACGAACTATACGATCTTTATGCTATGTTTATGATTGGGTCTTGTCCATCACATCATTCTCCTAATGATGTGATCTCGTTATCAATGACATCTTATGTCCATAGTCAGGAAACCATGACTATCTGTTGATTAACGAGCTAGTCAACTAGAGGCTTACTAGGGACATGTTGGTGTCTGTTATTCACACATGTATTACGATTTCCGGATAACACAATTATAGCATGAATAAAGACAATTACCATGAACAAGGAAATATAATAATAATGCTTTTATTATTGCCTCTAGGGCATATTTCCAACAGCATGCTGTGCAGATGGCAGCCCGCGAGGCGATAGCTCGCCTCAGGGATGTCCTTCCCGTAATGAAGACTCGTCGTTATTGCTATCTTCCATGCCATGTGCCCTACACCTGTCACTATGCATTCTCCTGCCCCAGAGGAGAACGAGACGAGGCTTTTGAGATGCTTATTGAGTATCTCCGGGCTCTGGAGGTAGCCTTCGACAACCTGGTGGACGACTTCGTGGCTGCCCGCATGGACTCAGTTCATGGCTGTGCCGCCAACAGGAGGGAGCTCCTGCCCACCGCACCGCCACTGACTTTTGTCTCGTCCTCAGCATCTTATGCACCCACTCGCCGCCTGCCTACCACCGAAGAGTTCAACCAAGTCATTGCGCCCACTCCAGCGCGCACTGCACCACCCTTCGCGCCCACTCCTGTTCGCGTTGCTCCCCCTGGCACCCGCTCCATCTACTCGACGCAACACTTCATGTCTGGAGCCTATTAGTGAGGAGGAGGTCGAGTCCCCAGCCTCACTGCGCCTCACCCTTGGCAGGGCCAAGGAGATCGTCAACATTTCCGACTGAGTACACTTAGCCGTCATGCGATGTGCCGCTTTGTAAGATATGTTTATATGTACATAGGTTGTGAGAAGTAGCTTGTTTGCGCATCATGTAGGAACTGGAGAAGTGCACTAGCCTAAATAACATGTCAGGATTATGTACGCATATCCTGAGTGATGTATTGTATAATTATCGCCCGCGTGTAAGATATGTAATGAGCAGTCCTTCTCCGTGCGCAAATCAATTTGTTTTCTTAAGTGATCTTGGTCGTTTAAATTATTTGCCATCCTTGTGCATTTTTGGATTTGTTTTGCGACCATTTTCGCTTTTCTTATGAGTTTTACAAAATATATCCCCAGAGTGAAAAATGTCTCGTCCTTGGACTCGCTCTATGCCTACTCCGCCAGAGGAAAATTATGACACTCAACCAGGTAACAATTTCACACAAAGGCAGTCGAGTCAACAGGACAGTGAAACGACACTTTCTCAAATATGCCGCCTTTATGAACAGAGTCAGCAACAACATCGGGAAATGATGAACCAAGTCATCAACATGGGAAATCACCATGGGCAGTATCAGCAGCATTCTAAGTTATCTGAGCTACAGAAGACACGTCCCCAAACATTTTCTCATACTGACAAGCCTCTTGAAGCCGAGGACTGGCTTCGAGATATGGAGAGAAAATTAATTATTGCAAAATGTTCAGACCCCGAAAAGGTATTGTATGCTCCGCACTATCTCACAGGAGCAGCCGCATCGTGGTGGGAGAATTTTCTGCACATGCATCCCAACGAAAACGACATAACCTGGGATGATTTCAAGGAAGGTTTCTGCGGTGCACACATTCGTAAGAGCATTATGAAAATCAAGAAGAGAGAGTTCGATGACCTCAAACAAAGGAACATGACAGTGTTAGATTACAACGGTCAATTTACTCTATTGTCTCGCTACGCCAATGAGGAGCGTATGACTGAAAGTAAGAAGATGGAGAAATTCCTTGACGGTCTGGCGCCCGCGCTTAAATGCCAACTGGTAGTGCACACTTTTCCAGATTTTAAAACGCTGGTGGACAAAGCGATTACTCTGGAAAATGAGAGACGCAGCCTGGAAGATATCCGCAAGCGAAAAAGGGACCAGACTAACCATGCTCGCAATCACCGAAGCAAGACAGATTTTCAAAAGGGTGGGACGCACAAATCCTCATCCAACGTCTCACGCCCAATCAAGAATTTTCATGCAAGGGACAAGGAGTTCACATATCGCCCAGGCGTTACTTGTTACGCCTGTGGAGAGGAAGGGCACTATGCCAAACAGTGCCCCAAGCCTAGGAACTCAACCCCAAAGCCGAACAATGGCGGCAATAATTCAGTGCCCAAGCGAAACAATTTCAATCCCAACAACAACCACAGGAAGGGTCATCTAAACTACGTAACCAAAGAGGAGGCACAAAAGGCTCCGGATATCGTACTCGGTACGTTTCCTGTCAACACAATACCTGCAATGGTTTTGTTTGATTCTGGAGCTTCTCACTCTTTCGTTTCGGAAAGTTTTGCTTTGCAAAATAATTTTTCGATGCTTCCTTTGGAGAAATCCATGATCATCAAGTCCCCTGGGATTCAGCAAGTTACACAGAGCTACTGTCAGGATGTGGTTATTGAGTTCAAAGGATTGAAGTTTCACGCCAATCTTATTGTACTGGAAAACAAAGGACTGGATGTCATCCTAGGGATGGACTGGCTAACCACCAACAAGGGTTTTATTGACTGTTTCAACCGGACCGTAATTCTCACACACCACCACGGGAAGACAATAAGAGTGTCAGCCAAGGAAGGAAAAATACCCCGGCAACCGAGATTGAATAAGGTGGACGTTTCTGAGCTAAACAAGGTTCCAGTAGTGTGTGAATTTCCAGATGTATTCCCCGAAGAGCTACTAGGCATGCTACCAGACCGAGAGATAGAGTTCAGCATTGTGCTCGCACCAGGAACCACCCCCATATACAAGAAACCATATCGAATGGCACCATCCGAGTTGGTTGAATTGAAGAAACAAATAAAAGAATTGCTAGACAAAGGATACATTCGAGCCAGCTCCTCACCTTGGGGATCACCAATTCTATTTGCCAAAAAGAAGGATGGAACACTAAGATTGTGTATTGACTATCGAGCACTTAACATGGTCACAGTCAAGAACAAATACCCGATGCCAAGGATAAACGATTTGTTTGATCAACTCGCTCAGGCCAAGGTATGCTCAAAAATTGACTTAAGGTCAGGATACCATCAATTAAAGGTGCGAACAGAAGATATCCCCAAAACAGCCTTCACCTCCAGATATGGACTGTATGAGATCATAGTAATGCCATTTGGATTAACGAACGCCCCCGCATATTTTGTTCACCTCATGAACAAAGTATTTATGAAGTTTATGGACAAGTTCGTTGTGGTATTCATCGACGATATTCTGGTATACTCCAAGACACCAGAAGAGCACGCAGAACATCTCAGGATTGTGCTAGGAGAACTCAGGAAACACCAATTGTATGCCAAGTTCAGCAAGTGCGAATTTTGGCTAAGACAAGTAGGCTTTCTAGGCCACGTACTAACCCAAGACGGTATCGCAGTGGACCCGGAGAAAGTCAAGGCCGTACTTGGCTGGAAGTCACCAGCCAGCGTAATGGACATACGGAGTTTCTTGGGAATGGCAGGATATTACCGCAGATTTATTGAAGGATTCTCCACCATAGCCAAGCCCATGACGCAGTTACTCAAGAAAGACAAGAAGTTTGAATGGACAGAAGCCTGCGAGAAAAGTTTCCAAGAGCTAAAGCGGAAATTAACGACAGCACCGGTATTAATTGTACCGGACATACACAAGAATTTTTAAGTGTATTGTGATGCGTCCAGAAAGGGTTTCGGATGCGTGTTGATGCAAGAAGGCAAGGTTGTCGCATACGCTTCAAGGCAACTTCGCAAGCATGAGGAAAATTATCCCACTCATGACTTAGAAATGGCAGCAGTCATTCATGCACTCAAGGAATGGAGGCATTTCTTACTTGGGAATCGATGTGAAATATATACGGATCATAAAAGTCTCAAATATATTTTCACGCAGCCAGAACTAAACTTACGGCAACGACGCTGGTTGGAATTGGTAAAGGATTATGATGTTGGTATCCATTACCATCCAGGAAAAGCAAATGTAGTGGCCGATGCTCTTAGTCGGAACCCCAGCTCCGACGAAAACAGTCTGCAAAGCTTGAGGCCCGAATTCCAACAAGAATTTGCCAAACTCAACTTGATAATGGTAGCAGAAGGCACCACAACAAACCTGGAAATACAGCCCGACCTTGTGGAGAAGATTAAAGAAGCTCAGCCTGGTCACCCCAGCATCGAAGGCATCAAAAAAAGGTGAGTATGGGCAAGGCCTCAGAATTCGTCATAGACAATGGAGGGATATTATGGTACGGAGAAAGACTCTGCGTGCCAAATATAGAGGACCTCAAACAGCAAATCCTAGCTGAAGCCCACACCGCCCCGTACTCAATTCACCCTGGAGGAACCAAAATGTATAAGGATATTCAGGAAAGATTTTGGTGGCACGGTATGAAGAGGGACATAGCCACCTTCATTGCATGTTGCGACTCATGTCAACACATAAAAGGTGAGCATCAGAGACCAGCCGGACTACTGCAACCGAACAAAATACCTGAGTGGAAATGGGATGAAATAGGGATGGATTTCATTGTCGGACTACCTCGGTCACGACGCGGGAATGATGCCATATGGGTCATCACCGACAGATTAACCAAGGTGGCACATTTCATTCCAGTGAAGACAACCTACAACACTCAGAGGCTTGCCAGGATTTATCTCTCCCGCATAGTTTGTCTGCACGGTGTCCCGAAGACTATAATATCCGACAGAGGCACTCAATTCGTCTTGAGATTTTGGGAGCATTTACAACAGGCTCTGGGAACTCAACAAGCCTTCAGTACAGCATACCACCCACAGACTGATGGACAAACGGAACGCGTAAACCAGGTTTTAGAAGACCTGCTGAGAGCATGTGTCCTCACATATGGAACCAGTTGGGAAGAAAGCCTGCCATACGCCGAGTTCGCGTACAACAATAGCTACCAGGCCAGCCTGCAAATGGCACCATTTGAGGCTTTATACGGACGGAGGTGTCGTACCCCGTTAAATTGGTCAGAGACCGGAGACAGCCGCATATTCGGACCAGACATGCTCAGAGAAGCCGAGGAAAAAGTCAAGCTAATCAGAGACCGACTTAAGACCGCTCAAAGTCGACAGAAGAGTTATTATGATCAGAAACATCGTGGGGTCAGGTTCGAACCCGGTGAATTCGTATACCTGAGAGTATCTCCTATGAGGGGATTGCAACAATTCAAGATTAAAGGGAAGCTAGCATCAAGATTCATCGGACCATTCTGTATAATGGCGCGAAGAGGCATGGTAGCCTACCAGCTAGACTTACCCGAGGAATTATCCGATGTCCACGACGTGTTCCACGTCTCGCAATTGAGGAAGTGCGTGAGCAACACAGAGAAACAAGTATCCCATGAGAACATTGACGTGCAGCCAGACCTCACTTATCGGGAACGTCCAGTAAGAATATTAGAGGAGTCTGAAAGGAGGACCCGACAGAAGACCATCAAATTCTTCAGAGTTCAGTGGAGCAATCGCACCGACAGTGAAGCAACTTGGGAAAGAGAGGATTTTCTTCGGACAAAGCATCCACACTTATTTGAGGAACAGCTAAAATCTCGGGGACGAGATTTTTCCTAAGGGGGTAGGTGTTGTGACACTCCAAAAATTTTAATTTGCTTTTCATCAAAAACTTGTTGGATTTTAAAAGAGGGCATTTAAAATTTCTTTTCCAGAAATCTTTCCTCTTAAAAAACTTCCTTTTCTTTGGTAAGGATTTTTATTTTTCTTCAAACCATGGTGTTTGATCTTTCAAAACTTCTTCTCTGTTGGTTCCCTTCTCAAATTATATTTTTGGGACTTCAATCTTTTTCTTTTAAAAAAGAAACTCTATGGGAATTGGGGATTTTCATATCTTGGAAACCACCCATGACTTTGTATTTTTTTGCCCATGTGGTAAAACCCCTCCAAAACCCCCCTCCTCCTTGTAATCAACCTAAGTTCTCTGTCCCAACTAATCCAAACAAGTTTGGATTTTATTCTAATTATTTTTCCTCTCAAATCATTTCTGTAAATTATTTGGAGCCTGAGAGATTTTCAAAGCAAGTACCTTATTGCCTTTGAGTTTTGACCTCAAACCAACTCCCCTGGATAGTCCTTGGTACCCACAACCCAGAACCATCTTGATGCACTCTTCCTCTTTTCAAAATTTTCAAATTTCAGCCTCTGAAAGTTTGGACCAGATTTGCCAAATTTGGTGAAATTCATATTTCCTCTTCTCTAGAAATTCTACCAAAATTCAGGCAGCCTCCTGGTGGAATGAGAGGCCACCCCACCAAGTTTCAGCTCAAGGAAAATTTCCTACATACCAGAAACATTCTGTCGAACACCTGGCCGGCACTGTTTCTTGCACTTTCAGTAAAATTCAGAAAAGTTCAGAGAACTTCAGTGTCGTTTCTTCGTCAGAGAATTGTCACGCGTCGACAGTGCGCCGTGGCGCGATGCGCGCAGCCCCTCCTCCCTGTCCGGAGCACCGCACGCACGCTTGGCCGGTTCCTGGCGTCGGTGGCACGCTGGCCCACCCTTGCCGGCGTCTTCTGCGGCGTCGGGACCTCCCGTGGCGGCCGACAGAAGGCACCCTACGGCACAACGCTGTTCTGCACCGCCCAAGCCACCTGGTAGCTCCGCGTGGCCGTCTCCCTTGCCAGCGCACGCATGCAGCACCGCCGCCGTGGCCTGGCATGCGCAGGGCGCGCTCCCTGCCGCCGACGTGCCGCATGGCCGTTCTGTTGGGACAGGCCGTAACCTCCTCCTCCTTGCTGAGTTATGCACTGGGATGGGCTTGTTACTCCACCTAGTCGATGCCCAAGCCCCTAATCCCGCTGCCCAACCACAGCGCCGCCGTAATCACTCGCCGGACTTATCCCGTTCGCGGCAACCGCCTCGGGCCGGCTATATATAGCGCGCCCAAGCTCCCTCTCGCCCCCCGCACACCTCCACCACCTCACTGGACCCCGACCAGCAACTGGAAGAGCCTCGAGGGGCCCTTCTTCCTCGACTCCGGCCGCCCCGTTCCGCCTCGGCATCCGTCTTGATCCACTCCGGTGAGGCCGTCCCCGGTGCCCAAATCCCGTCAGCTACCTACTCTAGCTACCAGAGGTCTAACCCCCTCCTCAATTTGATCTCCGCAGCTCTCTCCGACGAGGTCCACAACCACCCGAATCGCCGTCCGCCGGAGCCAGCGTCGCCGCCAACGTGGTACTCGCCGGCGACCACCACCACCTCCCACAGACGCGGAATGGCGCCCTGAACACGGAGGTACTCTCCGATCTCCCTGCCTCGCCATGGATCCCGCCGGCGACCACCGTGGCTCTCGGGCACCGTCGTTCTCTGCCGCCCTTTTCGAATTTTCAAATTTTCAAACCTGACGGGTGGGACCTGCCCGTCAGCCTCTCTGTCCTTTTCTAAATGAACCGTTTTCTGAAAGCGTATTCTGCCAAATGCGTTTTCCACTCTGGGCCGGCGTATTCTCAGCCGAAGCGTTTTCTGTTTTTATAAGCTAGCCCCTGGAAACTTTCTGTTTCATTATAGATGAGTCCCTAGACTAAAGCCTTTATAACTTTTAGACAGAAAAGTATTTTTGATTGATTCTTTTTCTGTCCTCTTTAAAATTTTGTCTAGTTTTTTATCAGATTTAATTGAAAAATATTTGGAATAATTTTTGTGCACCTCTCGGTATTTACGTTAGCGCGTGTGTTTTCTTTATACCGTAGATATCGAAGGAGGTGACGGAGCCGCAAACTTCACCGAGCTAGGCTCCGACTACTCTGAACCAGGCAAGCATGTTTGAACTTTTGATATGATGAGTGTCTTGGCATGTTTTGCATTTAGTTAGTTTCATGGCATGTTGATGAGCATACCGATGAACGTTATTTTCATGCATTGTTGAGGCAAGTGAGTTCGATGATCCATGCGTTGATGGATGTGAGTATGCATGGCCATGTGTTGGCATGAGGATGGGTAAGATGGCAGTGTTGTAGCATGCCAGTCTTACGCCAGACTATATGACTTCAGTGTCAAACCATATCGGTCCAGTTCCTCCCATTTTTCTTCCCTGTACTACCACATGTTTTCCGCAAGGAATATGGCTTAGTAAGTTGCAAACCGCTTTCCTGGTACACACCAAAAGGAGAGGCCGTGATGATGGTTCCATGGCCCTGGATTAAAGCCAGCCATCCGGTCAGGGGGCATGGGTGTTTCCGGTTGGGACCGAGAGGGGGGCACCCCTTAGAGCGCGCGTATATAAATTTGATCCCATGCTATTCGAGATTGTGATCTCCCCGTCTCAAAAGTTTTTCTTGGACGATGTCTAGGGTGAGTCCTGGCATTGAGAGGTAGGATGGGTGTGTACTGGTTAGCTGTGTTTTCTTCCGAAATACCGTAAACGGAACTAGTCCTTCATGACTACAGAAATCCGTTGGCTGTGGGAATTTTTTTTGTACAAACTCTGCAGAGTCATAAATCTCCAAATCATCTTATCCATATCCAAGTTCCGCGCTAACTTATTCTGACAAGTGCCAGTTTTGGTGACAGATACTCCGGTGAATCACATGAGTGCTAAGTCCGGTTAAATGTTTATTCCTGTGGATGGACTAACCCGTTTATTATCATGAATTGAATATTTATTATGATTATTATTTACTTGTGAATAACAGCCCTTTCTGCGATGTCGCTCAGACGTCCGACTGTGGCATTGTTAATATTTACTTTTCAATAAAAGCCCTTTCTGCGATGTCGCTCAGACGTCCGACTGCGGCATTTCCTTTAAAGCCCTTTCTGTGATGTCGCCCCGATGTCCGACTGTGGTATTTCTTTTGAAGCCCTTTATGTGGTGTCGCTAAGACGCCCGACTGTGGCATTTCTTTTAAAGCCCTTTATGTGGTGTCGCTAAGACGCCCGACTGTGGCATTTCTTTTAAAGCCCTCTATGTGGTGTCGCTAAGACGCCCGACTGTGGCATTTCTTTTGAAGCCCTTTATGTGGTGTCGCTAAGACGCCCGACTGTGGCATTTCTTTTGAAGCCCTTTATGTGGTGTCGCTAAGACGCCCGACTGTGGCATGATTTTCTTTTATTTATTTGTTCACCTTTCGAGGCATCGCTTCAGACACCCGATTGGTTTTCATTTATATTTTGTTGGGTTTTCAGGCAGACTACCGCCGTTCCCCTTTTACTTACTTCGTTATACTAATTTTTGAATGTGCATTGGGAAAATTAAATCATGACGCATTCATGCATGCATTTGTTATATCTTACGTCCGAACTGTCTTGCGAGTACTTTCAAAGTACTCACTGGCTTGTTGATTTGGCCAGATGTTGACGAAGGCGATCTCATGGATGAAGAGTTCGATAGCGAGTCCGACGCCTAGAGGAATCCCAGTCAGTCTCGTGCGACCCTGGACTTGGTCACTGTATTATATCCGCTTCCGCAACCCGAATAAATTCATCGAGCCTCACCTCGACGCTCGATGAGATGCCAGTTTGAGAGTCATGTTATCACACTCCCCACTGTATTTATCCACCATCACTTTATCCTCGAGTCAGTAGTATGCCACCACACCATTGTGTTATATCCGCCATTATGTATAATTATTGGCGCGCCTGTAATAATTTGTTGAGCAGCCTTAGCTCGACCTTGTAATATATTCTATGCTACTGGCTTATTGTATCAAGAATTTGTCTACCAGTGAGGAGGATTTCTCTCATACTGGACTCAAAAGATTGGTTTCTCAATAAATATTTTTATTGAAAAACCGGTCGTGACAAGCTTGGTACCAGAGCCAGGCTGACTATAGGAAGCCACTAGATGCGATCGCTAATCGGTTATTAGCATGATAGAGCCAATTTGTATTTTTGCAATTGTAGTCATTTTCTAACAGTCAGCATAAATTTATGATCTGACCATTCAGGATTTTTGCCTACTTTTGTAGATGGCCGACAACAGCTGCGAGTCTCAGACCTTCGCCAACGTGCCCGATGGGTTCGTCAAGCTTCTCTCCTTCATCGTTCAGGTCGCCATTGGGCCATCCGTGCGCCGAGTCTTCACACTTTGCCAGCACAAGGTCAACGACAGTCTGACCATGCACCAGGCCGCGGTGCAGTTCAAGGGAGGGCGTGGTGAGTTACGCTGCTTCCGGTTCGTGGGAAGAGCCATGCCTATGGAGAAGCATGCTATGCAGATGGCAGCCCACGAGGCGATAGCTCGCCTCAGGGATGTCCTTCTCGTAATGAAGACTCGTCGTTACCGCTATCTTCCATGCCATGTGCACTACACCTGTCACTACGCATTCTCCTGCCCCAGAGGAGAACGATACGAGGCTTTTGAGATGCTTATTGAGTATCTCCGGGCTCTGGAGGCAGCCTTCGACAACCTGGTGGACGACTTCATGGCTGCCCGCATGGACTCAGTTCATGGCTATGCCGCCAACAGGAGGGAGCTCCTGCCCACCGCACCGCCACTGACTTTTGTCTCGTCCTCAGCATCTTATGCACCTACTCGCCGCCTGCCTACCACCGAAGAGTTCAACCAAGTCATTGCGCCCACTCCAGCGCGCAGTGCACCACCCTTCGCGCCCACTCCTGTTCGCGTTGCTCCGCCCCTGGCACCCGCTCCATCTACTCGACATGTACGCTATTTCTCTACTTTTATCATGTGTTGTCCATGTCTCTTTCACACACGCACACACACTTTTTTCACCCTCTCTCTCTCTCTCTCTCTCTCTCTCTCTCTCTCTCTTGTTAGGGACTCTGTCACGTCCATAAGCATATGGATGTTTTGAAAAGTCAAACCTCAGAAAAGTTTGACCAGGTATATGTGGAGAAAAACATTTACATATGGAACGATCATTAGATTCATCACAACATGTACTTACTTCATACTATCATTTATCTTTGGTATGGTAGATATAAGTAATATCTTTATAAACTTGGTCAAAGCTTCAAAAGTTTGACTTAAAAAAATGTTGGAACTACATTATCGAATAGAGGGAGTAGATCTTTCTCTCTCTCTCTCTGCTATCTCTCATGGGCCTCTCCTCTCACTCGAACTCTCTATACCGACAGATTATACGCTCACTGTGTCAGCGTATAGCTCCGTATATTGTTTAGTTGACCAGTCAACCAATCCACATGCTGCCTTGTCAGCTCGTGTTCTGCATCTTCGTGTGCTGGCCCATGTGGCAGTGGGTGAAAATAAGTAAACTAGAGGCCCATCTGACACGTGGTGAAGTACACAAAGTTGAAACCACTCGGGGTAGCTCCCCGCACGCTAGTAAATTGAGGGCGCATTGAGGACAAACTTCTTGCGTGCGAAGGACGCACTCGCGCACAATTCACCACTGCGCAGCGGCATGCACAGAAGGACGCACTCGCGCACACCCAGCACACAACACACACCATCACACGTGTACACCGGCGTCGCCGCCGGTTGAGATGGACGGCGAGGCAGCGAACAAGCGGAGGCGGCTCAAGCCAAAACCGCATCCGGCGAGCCTGGACTTCATCAGTAGCCTCCCCAACGACATGCTGCTCGTCATCATCGGCCTCCTCCCCACAAAATCTGCCGTGCGGACCGCCCTGCTCTCCCAGTGGTGGCGCCCCCTCTGGCGCTGCGTCCCCCTTAATCTCACCGTCGACAGCTGCCTCTGCGACGGGGATTGCAAACACATGGCCACAGTCTCCAAGATCCTTTCATCGCACCCTGGGCCAGCTAGACGTCTTGACATCCGCATGTTCAGTACCAACTGCAAGGTCCAACCCAAGTTCGACGAGTGGTTCTTATCCCCCGCCCTAGATCAGCTCGAGGAGCTCAGCATTGAAGCTGGACGATGTCACTCTCTGCCGCCGTCCGCGCTCCGCCTCACGCCAACGCTGTGCCACGCCAGCTTCAGCTCCTGCTATCTTCGCCAGATTAATGCCGCGCCCGCCCTTCTTCTCCCTCAACTCAAGCAGCTCGACCTCTTCGATGTTGTTATCTCGAAGAAGGCTATGGAGCACCTGCTCCGCAGTTGTATTGCGCTCGAGTACCTTCGTCTTGAGCAGATCCACGGGTTCATTAGCCTCCACATCGCCTCGACGAATCTCCGATGGATTTATGTGTCTTGCTCGCCCTGCAACAAGACATCAATTGGGAAGAGATCACTCCAGCTGTTCCACATTATGGTCATTGAGAATGCGCCTTTACTTGAGAGATTGCTTGTATCGGATCTAGAAGGTCCAACAAAAATCAGGGTCATTGATGCGCCGAAATTGACAGCGTTGGTGTACTCGTCTGCCAAATTCTCCGAACTCTTTATTGGATCCGTAATCGTTCAGGTACATCACTCATCTTCTTCTCCGTCTTCTTGAAATTCACATTTTTAAATTTCTTCTCAATGTATTTACGACCGTCTTCCAGAAAATGATTCCCACAAGCTTGACCCAGTCCATGCGCACAGTGAAGATCTTAGCACTAAAATCTATCGTCCCCAATCTGGATCAAGTTGTTGGATTCCTTACATGCTTTCCGTGCACGGAGAAGCTACTCATCGAGGTGAAACTTGTTTCCTATAAGTAAATGGTAATCACAACATAGCTCAATTTTTTTGTAATTTTCCCAAATTACGATGACAAGTGTAGTGTTTGAAACTGCATCTACGCACTGCACCGAAAGAAATGTTTTTAGTATTTTTTTCTCACGTGATAACCTCCATCGTTTTTATGCTGTACTACTATAGTAGCCCAGGCTAGTCATAGTGGAAAGTAACTTAGACTACTCCAGTAACTCTATGGTTACCCTAAGAGCAAGTACTACCTCTGTCCTGGTTTACTCTTCCAATTTTGTAGTATCAAAATTTGACCATAGATTTAACTGGCAAAATGTTAATGCATGTCACTAAGAACTATATCGTTGGATTCATATTTGAACATAATTCCAAATGGTGTAATTTTTAGTGACATGCATTGGCATTTTCTTAGGTAAATCTATGGTCTAAATTTTATACTAAATACGAGGTAGTATTCCCTCCATACCAAAATTCTTGTCTTACATTTGTTTAGATACAGATGTATCTAACACTAAAATGTAACTAGATACATCCGTATTTAGACAAATTTAAGACAAGAATTTTGGGACGAAGGGAGTACAAAAGTGGGCTATGTAGGCCAAAACATGTGCCAAATTCACTTGTGATGCATTTGGCATCGATGCCCCTCCATTGCTCACCTGGTGCCCCAATCTGGATCACCTACTTTGCTCCGGTGCCAAATTAACTCACACAATGAAAAAACACTGCGTGGGAGAGAGAGAGGACTGAGGCAATAAAAAACACTTGTTTGGGAGAGTGAGAGGCTGGTGTAGTTGGTTTGATTGATTTGTTTGTACATGTGGGTCTGTGTGCATAGCGGTGCCAACTCTCTCACATCGCGAGAGCGGTGCCAAAATCTTTTGATTTGACATCGATGCGTATTATGTGGCATACTTTTGAGAAATATGGCATCGGCCACATAGTGGAAGGCAATAAATGCCCAAGCTCTTCACGTGCTCCTAGTTAAATGAGAGGAAACAGAAAGAGGGAGAGAGAGAGAGTGAAAAAATATCACTAGCCAGCCAACCCTATCGTATGAGCGAATGATATTGGTACCTCTTGATGACACGGCAATCTTATGCAGCCAGCTGCTCTAATATGTTCTCTTCTTTTGTAGATAAAAAAGACCTGAAAGTGAAAAATGTGCTGCACTATAACAATCTCATCGAATGCCTTGATCTGCATCTTACAGAAATTGATTTGATCGACTACCGAGGTAGCACATCTGAGATTAAATTGGCCAGGTTCTTTGTTCTGGAGGCAAGTGTGCTCAAGGTAATGAGGTTTGGCATTCTCTGGCGCAACAATGAATGGTGTGCTGATCACCTCAAGAGTCTAAGCCTAAAGACAAAGTCTCCGTGGAAGCTGAATTTGTTTTTGAAACATCAAGTGGATAGAGACTCGAAAACTTATTTGCCCATTAGTGACTTGTCAGGGCGGCGGATTTTAGTTTGTACGATAATGCTGCATCCACCTAAAGTAACGAAAGTTCTTACGTAAACTTCCTAGTAATTCCCTCTTCGTAGCTGCAGCATTACTCCTAACATTTGTAATATCAGTTTAAAACTTGTAATATTGCCGTGTCCTATTCATGCGTTTTCAAAATCCTGCAAATCAAACAGGTCCCGAGTTGGTGATGATGTTGTGCCTCCCATCTTTCACCAATAGTCGTCGGATCTAGATCTGACGCATACAAACCAAGCTTCTCCATTTTTGCAAAAAGATGCCCGCACTTGTTCCCTATTTACAAACAACTCCTTGTCTCTCACAATCAGCCTTATCTCCTCCCCACCACATCTAGAAGGCAGTGGAAAAATCTGGCGCGATGGCCACTGCCGGAGCCGTCCACCCCCATTCTTGGTGTTCCGTGCAATGCACGGGCATCTACGCATGGGAAATTATGTCGAACAAGGCTAGTTGTAAGCAGGCTAGCTCTACAACCATGATGATAGTGACTGCAGACGGTGAGGCTGACTATGGTATGCCGAACACGACGCCTATACTCAGGTGTCATCTCCGACGCAGGGTCTTGTCACTTCATTGTGAGGAGCAACACGTAATAATTTGACCAACAGGTAGTACAGTGCTAGTACTCCTACTACTACATTGGTAGTACTACTACTAGTACTAGTAGCACCACTATCTGGATTTAGGAGTACTACCACGTCCATCTGGATTTTAGTATTTGACTAGCAATATCTAGTAATGCATGTCACAAAAAATGTACTACTCCCTTTGCAAATAAATACATGGTGTTTTATTCCTATCGGTGAGAGAACTTAATGTTTTTTTGCTAACTAGAGTACTAATAGGATTACATGCAATGAACTAAACACTGTATGTCATGTTTGGTAGTCTCAAGTCATTGAAAGCATGCATGACCCACATCTCTCATTGGTTGATATGTCACAAAATAAGAAACAAGGAGGGAGTTAATGTGCCGTGCCTAAGTATTTTGGGATTATTTGGTTTTCGTAAGGTGACTTACACAACATTTTTGTTTACATGCATTAACATTTTATTAGTTAAATCAAAGGTCAAAACTTGGCACAAAATGCAAAGGGGACCAATAAACCAGTAAACATCAAACTTCCCTCGTTTGGTCCCAACTAGAGATCCGGTGAGATGACTATACTGCACCGACACGGAGGGGGATGCAGCTTCATTGACTTACGGCAACTGCCTTTGGGTGAATGACACGTGGGCCCAAGGGGTGGCTGGCCTACCTATCTTACAGCCAAAGGTAGGTGCAGTAGAGGGCCGAGGAGTAGTACGAAATCCTACGCACCTACACACGCTAACCAAGGGTAAGAGTGATCACTCGAATCGCAAGATCAGTTGACTAGAAGCTAAGCTAGACCCATGGAGGCGATGAGCGCGAGCATCAGCCGGATGTGCCAGATGGTCCACGACGCCGGCCTGCGGCCCAGCACCGAGGAACGTCTCCAGGTAGTATTGCTTGAGGCCGCCAGGGCGAGGGGCCGCTTGGACGACAGCTTCGTCCCCTTGTTCGACGAGGTCCTCATCGGTTTCATCGACAAGTTCACCGTCGTCAACAAGCTTGCGGACGACTTTGACGTAAGCCTCCAGCCGACACGCCCAGGCTCTGCGATGCCCGCCACCCTCAACGCCCACTATGGTGACAACCTCTTCGACGCACTGGTGGCCTTGCGACTGCCCGCCGTCGCGCCGGAGAATGTCCACCTCGAGGTCGCGCTTGCCGCATAGCGCATGGCGCAGCAAGACACCATCAACATAATCACCCACGTCTACGCGCAAATCATCCACAAGGACTACTACATTCAAGAGGAGGACGATAGGACGCTGGCCTTCTTGGACCGCAGGGCAACCTTGGACGGCACTGTTCAGAAGCACGTTGAGCTCGCCGCCAACGCCGCTGCTCCTCACACGTCGGTTGGTGACCCGGCGCACTAGGGCATGAGGATGTCGTTGATGGATCCGTATGTATTTTTATCTTTCCGTCAAATCCATGTAGTAGTATATGATACTACAGTAATTATCTTACCTTTCGCATCAACTTCATAATTTTTGTACGTACTCCATGCATGAACGGCGCCAGAACCAAACTTCTCATTACTCTAGGCAAAATCATTATTTTCTATCTATCGGTCGCGCCATGGAGCAGAACCAAATTTTACAAGTTATGAGTTCAAAAGGAAAAGCCTGCCATGTTCACGTCGCACCCCCACGCAGTTGGTTCGGCACGCCGCTCAAGCGGGAATGCGTGCGGTGTTGCATTTTCACTTACAAGTGGGACCACAGTTGAGCAAACCGACTATCGGCAAACCCCCACCCCGCCCACCACGCGATGGCTCAGAAAACTGGAGGGAGAAGATATGGCTGTAGCACGGACTCCAAGAAAATTGGTGTCGGATGGGACTCGTGTGGGTGGCGTGTGCCGTACTGCTAGACATGAATGCTAGTTATGGCCCATGCCACCCCACTATATCGAGCCTATATCGAGGTACGTAGAACAAATTTCATGCAGTTCGTGCTCAACCCTCCTCTATCTTTCTTCTCAGCCAGCCAGCGGACGCGCGGAGCCCATCGTCTATTTGCTCACATGCGGCCCCACATGTCAGTGAAAACGCAAGAGGACCCACTGAACCTGCACATCTTTCACCTCGACGTCCTGGTGATGAAAAACAAATCCAATAAAGATCTTCGGTGGCCTCTTTTGGAGTTACTCAAGAGTAGTAAGATTCTATTTACAGTTTAACCCAAGATGCACATCTCGTGGCTTCAACTACCACTCTATTTTCTTTCATGGCACGACCTGGATGCTGGATGTCCCACGTGTCGGCAAAAGGAGGAAGAACCCAACCAAATCTTTGGTTGTGCTCTCGGATTAGACTAGTTGTGCTAACTTAAAATGTATTGTGTACTCCCTCCGTTCCAAAATACTTGACTTCCATTTGTCCAAAAATGGATGTATCAATATACTAAAACATGTATAGATACATATATATATATATATATATATATATATATATATATATATATTGACAAATAGAAGGCATGTATTGTGCAACGGAGGGAGTAGAATGGATGCAAGTTTTTGTATTGGGAAGAAGAGTACATCCATATATTGATAGAGCAAAATTTTGTAGATGTTCTATCACTTTTAGCTAGCACAGAGGCTAGAGATGAGATTAGTGCACTTGTTGATACTCCTACTAGAATAGAGGCTAGACATGAGACTAGATGTGAGGAAGCAACGTCTACTTCTTTACACTCGAAGAAGAAAGAAGCACGCAAGATCGAGCCTTCGCAGATCAACAATGAATGCATCGAGAAGGCACTAATCCAACTTACAGGAGTAGTAAAATGTATTCTTGTGGTTCTTGTTTTCTTTGGTCTTGCTTTTCTAGTCAAAATTATCGTTGGAGTTCCTGCAAAATGGAGGTCCATTTGGGGTCGTGCGTCGGAGTTGGCCTAACAAGTGGGACCGCAGTTAAGGAAACCGACTATCGGCAAACCCCCACCTCGCTCATTGCGCGATGGCTGAAGTTAGAGAAACGACGAGGTTGAAGAGATTGCTCTAGCATGGACTCCAAGAAATAATATGGTGTCAGATGGATGTCGTGGTGGTGGCGTGTGCCATACTCCTGGACGTGAATGCTTGTTCTGGCCCATGCCACCCTACTACTCCTACTACTTACTCCTACTATATAGTACTAGTATTGAGGATTCGAGGTGCTGGTTACGTACATCAAACACATTAACATATGGCTACAGTAAAAACACCCGCCCGACGCGCGAAGCATGTGAAGCTAGTACAAATAGTGTACTACTATTGTTGATTGGCCTCATCCGATAACCTATTGCAATGCATGTACAATTATGTATTCGGAAAATATTTTTTTGCCTCGTCGCACCACTCACTCAGAGAAGCGACTCGAAAGCCATTCATATATTTAGTAAGTTTATCACAGGCATATCATTTTATTACATACAATAGGTCATCAACCCAGATCGACAATGAGGATACATTATAAATACTAAAGTTTTCACCACATAACAAATAACAAGCAATGAAATGAACTTCAACTCAACCATTCCTCAGCGTTGGAAACGCTTGCTTTGAACCACAAGTGATTCTATGGGACGGGCCATCCATTGTCGATCTGGAGACCAACGCAGGACTAATCATCCAGGCTGAAGCGGCCTACTATATCAGTACCAGGGTAGGGAACCACCCAAATGTCCGAGGTATAGACACAGTTGCTTCTCATAAATGGTACTAGTAACATTGTGTCAACAGCAGTTGGATTGCCTTTCACCATCATCGGATAGTTTTGTCCAAGGAAGAGCGAGTTTTCTCCAAGACTATCAATGTACCAGGGAGAAGGAGTTGGTGCTAGCACACTAGTATCCATCCCGAATACCATGCAACGGCTGTTGGAATAGGTCCAGAGAGTGCGACCATGGGAGACTACACCTGCTTCCTTAGCAGTAACATCATCAGTGGGCTGTATACACACAAGAAGAGGTGATCCATCGGAATTAGTTGCCAGGCACCACAGAGTATATGGGCGCTGCTTGTCCTCATGCTCGTGATCATCACGATCGTCATCTCCCCCTTGGTTATAAATTTTTTCAAGTATAGGCGGTGGGATGTTCACAGGACCTTGGAAACACAAGAAGAAGGTTAATTAGTAAAGGGAAACTTGCTAACCCGCATGCATGTGGATAAAACAATTATAATTACGGTGGAAGACAAACGTACCGAAACTACGAGGATCCCATGCAAAAACAGTGCCTCGAGTGGTGGTAGCAAACACAAGGCCCTCGTATTGAATTGCATCACAGAACTCATCCGTGTACAGAAACTGATTTTTGAGCAATATCCACTGAGTCAAACCACCAAGGACGGCAACAAGCTTGTCGAAGATAGCAACAACTTCATAGTTGTTGTAATTCCAAGAGCGGTTGGGAACTCGACAAATTGCTATCTTCCGTAGAAGACAGTCACCATGATCGTATTTGAACATACGTACAATACCGGTGTGCTCAACCTCTGGGCAGTTTGCTAAGATTTTTGGAAGTGGAACCTGGTCATGAGTGTACTCATTAACAAGTTCCCACTCGCAGTTGGACCCAATGTAAACAACCCAATCTCCATTTGCGCCCGCCCAAGCCTTGCCCTCAAGCGATGGCATCTTAACATCATACATATCATTATCAAGCGGCATCAACTTGCACAGGGCGAGGCCTCCGTCGTGCCGGCGCCAGTCATCAGGGTCACGGCGAAGAAGATAGGGGAGATCAAACCGCTACTTGAGTCTTGGGTTCCTTGTAATGATGTTATTAGTTGAGTCGATAATGGGCTTGAACGAACCTGCCATGCTAGCCGAGGTGATGACGTCGCACCGGTCAATGAGTTCCTCCACCACGTCATCTTTCAGATCGGGGCAAGAATAACAGGGTCGTTTCCGGCCTGTTCCCTCTATGGAGAAGACGATCGAACAATGGCAGAAGGGTGAAGGGCTGAAGGAAAATGGAGGAGGGAGAGGAAGAGCGTGCGACAGCAGTTTCAAATCAAGAGGGAAAGGCGAAGAGTCGGTGGACGGTTGCGAGTTTGCCACAGTTCACGAAGAGGCGCCCCGGCCTACATGTCCGTTCAGAAATACTCCTACTACTCGCCGTCGTCTCACTGATATGTTGGAATGGGACCACATGTCAACGAAACATGGTGTGTAATTTCTCGTGCAAAATGCGATCTGGTTGTGTTGGCCCGAGATGCCGCATTAGTTATCAACCTTTTTTTAATGGCGTGCCGATCAGTTTTGAAGCACGATTAACTGGTACTGTACGTAGGGAAAATATAAACTACTCTACCACTACTCCACCTCCAGTACTAGTAGTATAAAAAAGATATATAGGTTGGAGCTTCAGTGCTTTCTTGCTAAGGGCTGCCCACTTGCTTCTCACACTACCACCCTCTCTCCAGATCTAAAAAAATACGGCCCCTCTCTCCCTCCTCACCGGTGGTCACAGATCCGCTGGGGAAGAAAAGGATGTGCAGCATTGACGCACTCATCGTCGGCGAGCGAGGTCACGCACTGACGACAAGGCCGTCCTCTCAGACCTAGCGCCCGCGCGGGATGGCCTCCGTCCCCAAGCTCGCTGCCGTAGTGTGTGCGGAGGACGACGACCACAAGCGAAGCCACTTCCTGCCGACCCTCAGGTATGCTACCTCTTTTCGAACCATTACCCTGTTCTATTGCCCCATCTACCACGTCGTTGCATGTGGATCTTTTTCCACTCCACCATCTTCCCAATTTGCTATCCTCTGCTCTGCTGGCCACGCAGACAAAAACCATAGTTTGCACTATTGAAGGAAACCCTACTTCATGCAGACTAATCCATGTCTGGGTTGAATATGGAAAGGAAGGGAGACTGTACTCTCCAAGAGAGTAGGCATCGAACCCGCATCTAGGTTGAAAAGGGGGAAATCAGTAGCTAAGGAACGAGTCTCGTGTCTCTTGGTTGAAGAAGCGTAGAAAGGCATGACAACGCAATAGAGAATGACTAGGTCGATCGGTTTGTTGTCCTTGCATAGGAAAAAGGTGGCTAAAGAGGAAAAAAATGGGACGTAATCCACATATGCTGCCTGGATATTTGTTGCCCTGGGCAACCATACCTCCCTCACCACTATGCGTCCATGGAGGTACATCGTACTGGTGCGCCCCTGTCCGAATGGGCCTCCCATGCTCTTATTGCCACTTTTTTTGCTGTTAGTATAACACCAGCAGTCAAGTCAAGCAATACTCCTGCTAAAGTGATGCCACATTTAACTAATGCCGCTCTCAGTCTAATGCCACCGATAAATTTAAGCAGTGCCATTTAATGTCACTGGATTATTTCAGGGTTAGCTATTGATTGTGGATGTATTAAAGATTTTTCAGCTAAGGCATTCTAATGCTGTTGCACAACCAGTATACCAAAGATGAAACTTGTTACTACCTTCAGATTTTTGCACTGTTAATGCTTATAGATTACATACCTCACTTTCATGAGATAAGTTAATTTTTTGTACAGTGTCACCAAAATGCCAAGGCGCTGATGTCATTTTATTTTGGTTAAACTGCACAGACAATTATGAAGACAGGAGGAAAGGTCAAGAGTGGGCACCTCCTCCTCTGGCTGTTCTCTTGATTCGTTCGATCAAGTTTTTATGTTTGATCGACTATCAAGATTGGGATAGTAATTTTTAAGGTCCCCCCCGAGTTCGAAATGATATTTACCTTGGAGGTACATGGTTTGCAATTTTTTTATACTGTCATTAGTTAATATGCTAGTTACCTTCAGACTTTTGTATTTGTTTTAATGCTCGTGCACAACTAGTATACCAATGCTAAAACTTGTTACCTTTACATTTTGTATTGTTAATTCTTATAGAAACCTTCCAGTGCTAGAGTTTATTGAAATCTGTTCAGCAAAACCATTGTACTGTACCCTGTAATAAACTAACTACTCTACGGTTGCACTAGCTACTGGATTAGTCTATATTTGTAGTATTCGAATGGTGTTGCATTAGCGTATGGACATAAATAAAGTGTGGCAAGCTTTCCCAGATATGTGCTCAAGAAAACTACTACTACCTGTTTTTCTAAATACTAGACGTTTGGGTACTTTAAATTGAACCACGAAAACGTCTTATATTAAGGAACAAAGGGTGTAGAGTTCACTCAAATTATCCCAGTAAATCTAGTCACACCTTTGTTAAAATTAATGTTCATTATGTTATCGGAGGAGGTCTGTATGTTTGTCTCTAATGCATGTCGACTACATACCTGACATCATGATGTAATGTTAAGTCATTTCCTTTTGTATAGTGTCACTGAATTGTCAAGGCGGTGATGGCATTTTATTTTAGTAGAACTGCACAAAATTTGCTTAAAAGAAGAGGAAAGGTCAGGAATGGCTCAGTTTTTCAGAAAAAACTATGAATGCCTTCCTGACATCAGCCGTTGTTGCTTTATTTATTCCTTCAAACATGTGGTTAGAAACAGTCTTGCTACCTTTTCCCATTAAGAAATTGGAATGCTTATATTTGTGAGTCTATGCTTCAACTAGTGCCACTTTTAGAGTAATCACACTTTCAATATCTATGCAAACAGGGATGCTCAATTTTAGTGGAACTGCACAAAAAGTCCAACTGGTTCAACATTAGGAGCATGTTTTTTTTCCAAACCTTTATATCCAATTGTTGGCACTATGAGATGTTCATTACGAAGGTACATGGTTTGCTACTATCTTGCTACTCTTTTTGTACTGTCATTAGATAGTAATACTAGTGGTTTGCATGTGAATTTATTGGCAGGGTGGACCTACATTGGAGGTGTAGGACAGGATTCAATGATTGGATGCTCAATTTCGGTTGTATCGATTTCACCTCTTCCATCACTGCGAACATGGATATCCTTGGTCTGATGAAGAATAGGCGCTATATTTCTGCTCTGAACCAGCAAATCAATTCAGTATGAAATTGTCCAGGGCAAAACATAACCATATCAGACTGTCCAGTGCAGAACATGACAGATGCTAAGCGGAAGAGACTTGTCTAAACCGAAAATACAAGGAGTGGTATATGTTTACTAGCTGCTTGATATTTGTGCAGACAGAGATGTCTGCCCGTTGCTATTTGGCAAACAAAGAAAGTGTCCGCAATTTTGGTTGAACCGCACAAGAGAATAGTATAGTCACTGCATGCAATGCCATTTGAAAATAGACACAGAAAGATTGGATAGTCACTTCATGGACTGGAGAAAAGTAGTACTGTACTATTTATTGGCCAACACTAGGTGCTTCATTGCTTTGGTCTGATTATACAATGGGCATCATTTTGCCTAAGTTAAAGTTTGTATTCCGAAAATAGTCTCGCGGTGTGATCGAGAGAAGACCAAATCATATTGCAGTGGATGTTCCTCCATCATGTGTGGTTCATTCTCATGGTTCCAGCTGTTGGTGAAACCACTTACGTTTGCAAGAGGAATTGTAGACTTCACAAACAAATTTGTCTTTCAGTCTGTACTGAATGTTGGCCAAGAGAAGCATCCATGTTAGTAGGAAGAACAGATGTTTTTTCTAGATCTTTGCTTTTGGAGCTACATATTTGTATATGATCTGTGAATCATTGAGATGCATTAACATGTTGATCTTATGTATGGGAATCGTACTAGTTAGTTTTAGTTGCGATGCAAGATCCGAAGTGGCTGATCTTTGCTTTTGGAGCTACATACTTGTATATGACCTGTGAATCATTGAGATGCATTAACAGTTACTTATTTCTGTTTGCTCAGTGCTTACAAGTTACTAATCGATCACTAGCTAGCCTACAAATGCGCCCTGGCAGTTTTATTTGCGACGCAAGATGCGAAGTGGCAGTTTTTTGAATAAAAATGCCTACCTCTGAAGAAACTGACAAGCTACACTATCGATCCTACACGGATAAAAATGCCTACCTCTGAAGAAACTGACAAGCTACACTATCGATCCTACACGGATAAATAGCGGATCACGCACGTACTACCTCCTTTCCGGTTTGCAGGGCTCAATTCAAGAAACGACCTACTCGATCCTACACGAATAAATAGCGGATCACACACGTACTAGTACCTCCTTTCCGATTTGCAGGGCTTAATTCAAACCTCTCACCAACCAAGGTACTCCCTCCGTCCGGGTTTATTAGTCCCGTGAGCAAAGCAGCAAGACCAAGGCATGGAAATAATTAACGACATGCAAAAGTTTAAGACTAATTAATTCCAATGATTTAAGTGGCTGCATGCGTGCCCTCGGCAGCGACTTGTTGCATGCTGCTTCGCGTATTGCCTGCGAGAAATTCTGAGTGCCTGCATGCAGCCGGCCGTAATTAAGGCAGCTAACTGATGTGAAAAAAGATACGCTTTAATTGTTGCGGGCTTTTTAAATCCGTGGAATCATTATTGACAAGGAGGGAGATGATTTGAGTGCACTCGTTTGATCGCCATGCCGGCGTGCGACCCAGATGGGACGGGACGACACAGTCATAATTTCAGTTTCTCTAGTTTTCCACGGCAAGCTGGCGCGCTAAGCCATTATGCATTGAATTCCGATGACCGTCACTCTACCTTCCGCCTATATGTACTGTTTCCCGGCCTTCTCCGGTGCCACCGTGAACCAACTCGCCATATCCTCATAAGCCCCCACCGGCCCGACGTTGCTCGCCACGTCCGCCATGCCCCCGCCCGTCCGCGGTAAGCGACGCCAGAGGCGGTCACCGCCGGAACTAGTTCTCGGGTTTTCACCGGAAGGCAGACGGAGGGAGGAGGCATTCTATTTATCTTTAGATGGCAGTGCGGAGATCGAGGAGTTGTTGGAGCGCGACCGCATGGCGGAGGAGCAGGAGTTGTTGGAGCGCGACCGCCTGGCGGAGGAGTAGCGTATCGTTGATTTGCCCAGCCAGCGGGACATGGAGCAGCGGCGCACCGACGCTCTGAGTCGTGAGCAGAGCGCCCACAACTGGGCCGACTACGTGGAGGTCGGCGCCCGGCAAATAGCCCTGGAGGCTATTGGGCACGCACACATTCACGACGCCGATTTTTACTACCAGCTCGTCAAGTGGGTTTCCCGCTTGGAAGCCGAAGCTTCGGTGGAGCACGCCGGCATGGAAAGGGCCAACGCGCGCGAGCAACGCGCCCTATCGCACCTCTTGCAAGTCCGAGGCGAGGCGCACGACGCCGGTGCCGGCGTTTAGCGTTTACCATAGATGGCGGCCGGCATCGTCTAGTTAGCTCAGAGTAAGTTAGTACTTGTACGCTACTAGAGTATTAGTGGGAGTAGATAGTTAACTTGGCTATGATGGTTGTCAACGTGGAAGTTCAGTACTCTATATGTGGATCAGACCTGTTACTTTGCTCTGAATGTTGAACTTTCCGTTTGAACGTATGGAATGGGCTATTATTATTTTTAAATGAGTTGTATTTGTCCTCCCTGGGTTTAGAGGTTGACTTGTGGGCCTAGCAAGTTGACGTGTACACAATCAGGAGATGATTGTATGTGGAGAGGATGACAACAGGGACCCGCCAAGGTCATGGCAGTACGCAAGCAAGTGCCTCCTTATTTCAAGCCAATAAAAAAATGGCTCCTCCTAGTGGATTTCTGACATCTGGGTCACATGCCATTGTCAACGTAGTCAATAAATAAGAGAATTGCACAACGAGCGGCTGACACCAGGGACCCAGCAGCTCGCCCAGTTATTTTTATTTTGGGTTAATTTGATAAATGCCACTCCAAATGTGGTGTATCCAAGAAATGCCACTGCAATTTCTAAACTTTGAAAAATGCCATTTCATGCCATTTCTAGTGGCATTTTTCGAAGTCTTGGAGTGGCGTTTTTAAAGTTTGCAAACTAAAGTGGCATTTTTCAAAGTTTGCAAAAATTGCAGTGCCATTTTCAAAGTTTGGAAATTGCAGTGGCATTTTTATGAATCACCATAATTGGAGTGGCATTTATCTAATTGAGACTGAAGCAGGGTGTCAACTGGGCTATGCGGGACACTCTGGCCTGTCTAGACAGCCTTTTCTTTTATGTTTACCACAGACCAGCCCAGTAGTTTTTTCTTTCTGAAAATGGCTACCCCAGTTTTTTTGTGATTTGTCAAGTAAGTCGCTTTATCAGGGCTGTTGGGCTGCAAATCTTTCAAGACGAGGAGAGCTTCATTCGGCTGGCCGAGAAAATGGCCTATCGGTAATGAGAAATGGGATGTACATTTTTAAAACACATCAAACCGGCAATTAGTTTCAAATATCTTTCTTTCATTTCGAGATTTTAAATTGCATTGATTTTTATGCGTGGACAATTTATTGGATTTTATATTGATATACATTTATTTTTAAAATCAGTCTGAATGTGACTCGAAATTTCGGGATTAAAAACAGTTCAGACCGCACCCACATATGCAAAATTTCGTATAATTTTTTAACCGTGGCTAGAATATGGGCTGTAATGCTAACAAAAAGAATATGAGCTCCAAAAAACCCATAAGAATTAGCAAATGGGCTGTAAATTATTTGAAACTAGTCGTAAACCCGTGCGTCTGCACGGGCTAGCTTATTCTAAATAGACGTATGTAGGTTGAACATCTGCTAACATTTGATACATGCAATATTTGTTTGAAATAAAATATAAACTTATTACATAATGAATTGCTAATACTATTTCATGGGTGATGCAAAGGATCTATTTCTCAATCAATTCCGATTGGGACAATTTACAAATAAGTAGGTTTAATAAATTATGCTACACTGGTACTAAAGTTGCATACCTTGCTCTATATAGAAAAGAAAAATGCCATCACAAAATATGTACTATCTTTCCTTGTTTACATGGTGGTAGTCAATTTGTGTGCTTGGGAATATACAGTAATATAGCACGATATGTGTACCAACCCTGAATGCCTCCATTGAGCTTGATTTAAAAAAGAAGTGAAAGCGCATTCTAAAGCTTGAGAACCAACACTAGTAGAAAACAGGGCTATGGTCACGGGGCAATATTCACATTAGTCCCGGTTCATGCGGCTAAGGCATTAGTCCCGGTTCACTCGGGCCCTTTAGTCCCGGTTTAAGACATGAACCGGGACTAAAGGGTGCGATGACCTTTAGTCCCGGTTCGTGCCTCAAACTGGGACTAAAGATAAGACCTTTAGTCCCGATTTGAGGCACGAACCGGGACTAATGCGGTTGAGACCTTTAGTCCCGGTTCGTGCCACGAACCGGTACTAAAGGTCCCATTTTCAAACTCTACCCCCCCCCCCCCCCCCCGTGGATCGCCTTTTCAGTTTTAAAAAAATAAAAGAAAATAATGGAAATGTCAAAAAAATAAAAGAAAATAAGTTTCTCATGTGATATGTGGTCTAGTTGTTGGGAAAATTTGCAAATGTGAATTTTGACTTTAGTTGCAAAATCTCTTTGAAATTTGTAAAAATGGGCATAACTTTTGCATACTAACTCGGATGAAAAAGTTTTTTATATGAAAAATCATCTACTCGAAAAGTTACATCCGAATTTAACGGAGGGAACCCCGTTAAACATTTGCAAAATTCTCAAAAACCTAATAGAAAAAAGTTACGGGGCTTTTTAAGATCTAGAGTGGAAAAAATTGAAAAATATTCAAACAGTGGGCAAACTGTGGTCAAACAATGGTCAAACTAATTATTCTAGAATATTAGTGTTACTAAATAATTATTTTAGTTATTTCAATTTTGGTCAAATCTGGTCAAACTGTGGTCAAACAATGGTCAAACTAATTATTCAAGAAATATTAGTGTTACTAAATAATTATTGTTTTTTAAAACAATAGTTTCAAACTCAAACAATGAAATGTGTCACTTCATGCTCAAGCAAAATTCCTGAAGGTTAATAGGATTGACATCTTACTATTGTCAGGAAAACAACAAGTGCAGACTTGGAGCGAGGGAGAATAGAACCCGAAAGTTAAGCGTGCTCAGGCTGGGGGAGTGGGAGGATGGGTGACCGTTTGGGAAGTTAGATGATTTGGAATGATGAGGGGTGATTAGAGGATAAATTGAGAAGTGATGAGGGGTGGTGATTACAGACTAGAGGTTAAAATAATTTAGAAATTTGAAAAAAAAATCAAAAAAAAATTCAAATTTTTTTTTTCATAAAAAAATCATAAAATTTCCTTTAGTCCCGGTTGGTGTTACCCTTTAGTCCCGGTTCTGGATTGAACCGGGACTAAAGGGTCAGGGCATTAGTACTGACACTTTAGTCCCGGTTCAGGAACCGGGACTAAAGTCCCTTATGAACCGGGACTATAGGCCCTTTTTCTACAAGTGCAAACATATTTTTTGTATGTTAATAGGAAGACAAATGAGCGCATCATTTTTTAGTTCGATGCATTAATCTTTTTGTGTAACCTGGTAATGAAAACATTTGATAATCCAATGTTAGTGTGAACATTTACACATAAGAATAAAGTTCAGATTTTCTCAAATTTGAGAGTGTGGTTAGATTGTTTTTTGCTATTTCAGGCCTGGGAGCAAAAGACGAAATAATGTCATTTGCAATCAATATGGTGATACAATATTTGTATGAAACATAATAAAGAAAAACTAATAGGCGTACATGTATTAAAAATTTGGCACTGGTGTGTTTCTGCTGCCTAATTGACACCTTGCATCATATTCTGCGTATGGGTAACAAAATTGCAAGAATGGAAAAATTCTAATCATGCCTAACTTATTTGTATGTATAGTATATATTATAAGAAAACGCTATAGAACTTTTTAAAAATACATAAAAATTCCCAAATCTGGACATATATTGCATTATATATTATAGATCCAGTACATCTAAAGAGAAATACTCAAATATAATATTGGAAGTTGCTTGTGTGTGCATACTCATAATATTCGTTCTATTTTCTCTCCTATCTCTACAAAATATTAGTCAGAACAAAATAGGAAACTTAGAACGCAAGACATGTTCTACTTGTAATGAATACAGTACATGCTTTGGACGATTTGATGGATACCATATTTAAGAAATAACAGTCTAACAAACCATCTATACGTAAAACTGCACATAGCCATGAGGGAAAAACATCCGAAGGTCTAACTTTTATGAGGCATGCATGATCCTTAGTTTTGTCCATAAACTTCTACTTTTTCCCTGGTAAAAACATTCTATACATACATGATCCCCAGTTTCGTCCATAAACTTCTACAGAGATATAAACTTATATAAATTGAGGAGCGTCGAGTATAGCCATCAGTGTCAAACACATCAACAGACTTGGATTATGCCATCGCGGGCACAAAACACTGTTGTTGTTGCTACTTTTTCCCTGGTAAAAGGGCATCATTCTCGCCCGCAATCTTGTACATCCCAATAAATTGGACTTAGCTTCTACAACATGTATCTGTCGATAGGAAGCAAGATGTGCGAGAGAAAAACTTGCAAAGAAATGGATTAGCATATAGCATTTTTTATAAAAAATCTGCACGCAACACACGAACCACGGTTACATAATCAGTATACGATTACTGCTAGTGTATAATATGCAATGTGTTATATATATCACAAATTCGCTAACTTTAACATTGCTCGGAAGGATATGTCGTTAGCTTCCTTTTCACCTGTAAATCAACACAAAAATCAAAAGAAAAAAACATAGCTATATTTCTATAAATATTATCTCAGACATATGGTAACCATGTGCAAGTTCAAACAGGTGGATGGAGGTGGGATGATTAGAACTGGGCAGAGAAAAGGGCCATGTTGCAAATGTTTATTCTGTTGCTCTAGAAGGAGTAACATACATGAGACAAACTCTTTTTCCCAAGGGTTAGAAGAACAATACGCATCCATGCCGACAGCAGCCACCCATGTGCACCGTCTCCAATCGGGAAATCATGTGTGCGTCCCATATCCACTGCAACGCTGCCCCGTAGAATACCACACGGCTCGGCTGGAGCAGGTGCGCCTACTGGAATATCATGCACACCGAGCAGGTGGCCTACTCCGAGTCTCCAGCATGGTGCAAGTGAAGCAAGCGACTCGTCATGTCGTTGATAGCAAGTCAAGTTGCTGTGGTGCATGCATTCTGAGTGTATTGTTATTGCAGCCATGCTAATCTTTCCCCATGCAACATAGTTTTATTTCCTTTATCAATATGTATGAGACTTGAGACATCCTCAAGACAGTACCTTGCCTCTTCCTCCCGTGATCCCATCATCCTTTGCGATTGGGTCTGCGTCAGGTTTTTCCTATGAATAGGAATAGGATGAGCATAGACAACCGGTGGCTTCTCAGGAGGGCCGTGCAGCTATGGCGAGCTGGCCGAGGTGAAGAGCCTAACAAACAGCTTGAAGGAACAACGGAAGAAGATACTGAATGACAGTTTCACGGACGTTAGTAAGATCGTGAGGCGGACAGGTAGGAGGAATATCACAGCCATGGAGAGGACCTATAAAACCGTAGAACATTCGCTGCTCCATTCTTAATGAAGTGTGCTCTCCAACTCAAAAAAATGTAGCATACTTAGCAAGGAGTGCTCTTTTTAGCGTAAAAACAGGAGCGCAGGCCTATACATCCTTGGCTTACCAAAGCATAGGCACGGATGACTCCACTTTTTCCGCAGAATTTAAAATGTTATGAAGTGCGGATTAAGGTGGAATTTGTAGGAAATCTCTAATTAGCTCTCAACCCATAAGTTAGATGCCCTAATCACGCATGATATTCCAATTTCTTCAGAGCTTATAAAAATGCAAAAGACATGTGTGTTTTCACAGCAAGCATAGCAATTGCCCATGTGGATTCATATTCATATTATTTATATCTAACAAAACACTGTGAAAGGATAGCATTAAGGACAAACCTGAAACCTAAAATATCACAGAAAAGCAGGTAATGCGAAAATGACTTATCTCCTCAGCAACGATGCATGATATTCCATCAGCAACTTGTTTCCTTAGTCTACATCTAAAATTTCCCACTGTATTATAACATGTCAGTTGTAGGTAGAAGTGTATGTAATGAGCAGAATGTAATTCAAGAATTATTGGAAGCAGAAAATGAACTGCACATACAAATATCCAATTCCAGCAGGCCCCATGATGATCGATGTACAATGTTGGTCCAAGCTCTCGAATCAGAAGTGTGCCTCTTCTACCTATGCCCTTTCGCAAGGGATATGTCGCCCCTTAGCTGCCTTCAATACCCATATCTGATGCCCATGATTTCAAATCTTAAGAGTTCCATGCCATCTTGGTGGAACATATATGGAATAAACTCATGAGAATGATATTGAATCAAGCCCTTGATCCACCCCAGATTGCTTCTCTAATTGGGTGAAACCTCCAATTATGCAATCGGTCCCTTGCAGAGACGTAGAGTTTTATCTCTTGTAAAGCCAACGTTCTTGTTTAGCAACTGACCTTTCCCTTTTTTAACTTGTGCGTCTATGATAATGATTACTTACCTTCGTAGTGCATCCACCCCGCAACCTGTCCGACGATGATGGCCCCTTAATCTTCTTCAACCATCCGTCCGTACACAATCTGTTCTGGTGCATCTAACATCCTGCCACTGACAATTGATTCATTTTTCTGAAAAACATGGCGTTAGTTGAAACCAAGGGGATTTAAAGATTGGAAAGGAAATACATCTGGGAAGTTAATGGGAGAAATTTCTTGGAGACTGGAGAGGAGACAGATCAGAGGACGATATTAGGAGAAATTGCATCAAGATTTCAATTACAGAGTGGAATTTTGAGTCATGGATGACATAGAAGAAGAACACGTTGAGGCGGCTGAACGACGCCAGAGATCGCTCTAGAACGGCGACGATGTGGACGTAGGAAGGAAGAGGCAAAGCTCAGGCTTTTTCTTTTCTTTCAGAAGTCATTGGAAAGAGTTCGGCCAAAGAAACCTAGGCGTGCACGCAAGGATGACATGAGTGTTTTTTTCTTAGGTTAGACATGAGTTTTTTCATCTAAGGGCTGACGTTGAGGCGGCTGAACGACGCCCGAGATCGCTCCAGAACGGCGACGTTATGGACCTAGGAAGGAAGAGGCAAAGCTCAGGCGTTTTTTACCTAGGTGTGCACGCAAGGATGGCATGAGTTTTTTCTTAGGTTAGACATGAGTTTTTTCATCTAAGGGTTGTGGATAGCTAACGTGGGAGCTCCTTCTTTTTTTAGGATACGTGGGAGCTCCTTCAATTAGTAAATCTCGATCGTAATAACTCGGTCCCACGAAAGATGAGCGGCTCCTAATTTCTAATTAACGTGGTAATTTTTTGGGAGTCTGTAATTAGTATAGGTATAGATAGATAGATAGATAGATAGATAGATAATGGTAGATGGGTTGTATGCTGTTTTCCATAGATTTGAGGCTTTCCACAGATGGCCTGTATACTGCTGGATGTCCATCAAACGGTCGTCGTGCTTCTTCAATCTCTGGTCTTCCTGCTCCAGCTGCTCAAACAAGCGCCGGCGGGACTGCCTGCTCCTTCCTCCCCATGGCCGGTTGTGCTGCCGCACAGGCCTCATGAAAGTGCAATTATCCCTAGGTGGTTTTGGTAATTCATAACAACATATAGCTCATTGAGCTAATGCTATTCCAAGATGATTATTTCAGGAAAGCTCAATGATTGGCATGGCATGGATGTGAAAGTGGAACCCTCAAAATGCTAAGGACAAAGAATTGGCTCAAGCTCAAAAGTTCAAGACTCTTCATTTTATATTTTAGTGATCCAAGATCACATTGAGTCTTTAGGAAAAGCCAATTCTATCAAGGAGGGATGAGGTGTTGCGTAATGAGCCTCTTGCTTTATGTGCTTGGTGATATGCTCCAAAATCCTCAACCACTTTTCCATAGCCACAAATGACCTAAACCCTAAGCCAAACTTGGTCATACCGATTCTTCAATTCGGCGCCACCGAGTTTCTCTTGTCATTTGCCACTACCAAACCCTAGCAATTCGGTCCTACCGATAAGGATCTCGGTCTCACCGAGATGGGATTGCAAACTCTCTGTTTCCCTTTCGTAACTTTTTGGTCTCACCGAAAGAGCGAATCGGTCCCACCGAGATTGCAATGTAAACTCTCTGTTTCCTTTTTGTAACATTTCGGTCTCACCGAAAGAGCAAATCGGTCCCACCGAGTTTACCTGACCAACTCTCTGGTTAGCTTATTGCCAAACTCGGTCTCACCGAGTTTGTGCAATCGGTCCCACCGAGATTACGTTATGCCCAAACCCTAACCGAATCGGTCCTACCGAGTTGCATGTCAGTCCCACCGAAATCTCTAACGGTCACTAGGTTTACCTTTTCGGTCCGACCGAGTTTGATGATTCGGTCCCACCGAGATTGGTAGATTGTGTGTAACGGTTGGATTTTGTGTGGAGGCTATAAATACCCCTCCACCTCCTCTTCATTCATGGAGAGAGCCATCAGAACACATACACCATTCCAACTCATATGTTCTGAGAAAGAACCACCTACTCATGTGTTGAGACCAAGATATTCCATTCCAACCATATGAATCTTGATCTCTAGCCTTCCCCAAGTTGCTTTCCACTCAAATCTTCTTTCCACTAGATCCAAATCCTATGAGAGAGAGTTGAGTGTTGGGGAGACTATCATTTGAAGCACAAGAGCAAGGAGTTCATCATCAACACACCATTTGTTACTTCTTGGAGAGTGGTGTCTCCTAGATTGGCTAGGTGTCACTTGGGAGCCTCCGACAAGATTGTGGAGTTGAACCAAGGAGTTTCTAAGGGCAAGGAGATCGCCTACTTCCTGAAGATCTACCGCTAGTGAGGCAAGTCCTTCGTGGGCGATGGCCATGGTGGGATAGACAAGGTTGCTTCTTCGTGGACCCTTCGTGGGTGGAGCCCTCCGTGGACTCGCGCAAACGTTACCCTTCGTGGGTTGAAGTCTCCATCAACGTGGATGTAGGATAGCACCACCTATCCGAACCACGGGAAAAACATCCGTGTCTCCAATAGCGTTTGAATTCTCCAAACTCTTCCCTTTACATTCTTGCAAGTTGCATGCTTTACTTTCCGCTGCCAATATACTCTTTGCATGCTTGCTTGAATTATGTGATGATTTCTTGACTTGTCTTAAGATAGCTAAAATCTGCCAAGAACTAAAATTGGGAAAAGGTTAAGCTCTTATTTGGTCAAGTAGTCTAATCACCCCCCCCTCTCGACATACTTCGATCCTACAAGTGGTATCAGAGCTTTGGTCTCCATTTGCCTTGATCTCCATAGCTTTTGGTGATCATAGCCTTGGTTTCACAACCTAGGAGAGTATGGCGTCTAGCGAGGGAAATTATCACCGTAGAGGTCCTTACTTTGATGGCACTAATTTTGCTAGTTGGAAGCATAAAATGAAAATGCATATTCTTGGACATAACCCCGCCGTATGGGCTATTGTTTGTGTTGGTTTGCAAGGTGACTTCTTTGATGGGAGAGAACCAAACCGTGAAGCTACCGCGGATGAGTTGAAGATGTTGCAATACAATGCTCAAGCTTGTGATATTCTCTTCAACGGATTGTGCCCCGAAGAATTCAACAAAATCAGTCGTCTTGAGAATGCAAAGGAAATTTGGGACACTTTGATTCATATGCACGAAGGTACCGACTCCGTCAAGGAATCCAAGTTGGATGTGCTCCAAAGTCAACTTGACAAGTTCAAAATGAAGGATGGTGAAGGTGTCGCTGAAATGTACTCTAGGCTTGCTCTCATCACAAATGAGATTGCCGGCTTAGGAAGTGAAGAGATGACCGATAGATTCAGCATCAAGAAGATCCTAAGAGCCTTGGATGGGAAATTTGACACCGTGTGCACATTAATCCAAATGATGCCCAATTACAAAGATCTCAAACCAACGGAAGTGATTGGAAGGATTGTTGCTCATGAGATGTCACTCAAGGATAAAGAGGAACTTCACAACAAATCAAGTGGTGCCTACAAAGCCTCATGTGAAGTCCCCACATCATCAAGTGAGAAACAAAACTTCAATGAAGAATTGAGCTTAATGGTGAAGAACTTCAACAAGTTCTACAAGAGAAGAAGCAAATATAGAAGCTTCAAGTCAAGGTCCTACAATGACAAAAGATCTTCTAGTCGAGAGCGAAACTGCTACAATTGTGGAAGACCCGGACACTATTCCAATGAGTGTACGGCTCCCTACAAGAGAAGAGAAGATTCTCCAAAAAGAAGAAGCAAAGAATCACCACCAAGAGAGAGAAGGAGTAGGGATGATCATTATGAATAGAGATACTCACGAAGGAGTAAGGATTCGGAAAGGAAGGAAAAATCATCAAGGAGCTACACAAAGCGAAGACATCAGCCTCATGTTGGTGAATGGGTATCCGGCTCCGACTCCGACAGCCACTCCGAGAGAAGTTATCACTCCGACTCCGAAGATACTCAAGATGAAGGTGTTGCCGGTCTAGCACTTGTGTCAACCAACTCCTACGACATATTTGACTCACCAAATGAAGGAATTGGAAGATGCTTCATGGCCAAAGGTCCTAAGGTAACACACCCCGAGTATGTTGATTTTAATAGTGATGAAGATGACTTGTTAGGTGATGATGATTTGCTTGTTGACAACTCTAGTGATGATTATTATGGTGAAATATCAATTAATCATGCTAAAACGAATGACAATGATAAGGAGAAGATTGAGGCTCTAACTAAAGAACTAAACACTCTTAAGTTATCCCATGAAACTATCTTCGAAGATCATCGAGAACTTTTAAGAGCTCATGAGAAATTACGCTTTGAAAAGCTTAATCTTGAGCAAGAGCATGAGTTCTTAAAAGCAATCAATGATGATCTCCGCAAGAAAAGTTCTTCTCACATTGCCAAGCGTTTACTTTTATCCACTTACATGCCTCAAGTCAAATCTAGTAACAAGAACAAGAAAGATTCTTCCTCTAGTCATAACAATGATCATGCTAAATCCAATATTGTTGCTTCTAGCAGTTCTCTTGATTCCACTAATGATTCTCTTAGCCAAGTTACACTTGAGCAAGAAAATAGCTTATTGAAGGGAATTATAGAGAAAGGAGTGTACAAAAGCCTTGCCGGGAGTAAGCAATTCAAGGAAATTGTGCGCAAGCAAGGAATGCACCGGAAGAATCAAGGTGTTGGTTTTGAACGAAAGTTCAATGCCAATGGAGTTGAGTGGGAAGAAGATCAATACCCCAAGACAAAGTTTGTTCCTCAACAAGAGAAGTATGACACTTCCTTTAAGGGAACACAAGCTCAAGATGATCTTCCACCATGAGACTACAAGCAAAAAGGCAAGGACAAGCTTCAAGAGGAGATTGATGCATTTGAAGAAGCTCCTAAGACCTTAGTCAAGTGGGTTCCTAAGACTACTTCAAGTTCCACTTCATCAAGTATGACTACAACTCCAAGGATTCCCATCAAGATGGTGTGGATCCAAAAGAAGAAGAACTAGAGAGTTCTCGAGGGTGACTCCGCCAACATACCTCACTCTTATCATTTTGGCAAGAACAAGTGCAATCAACTTCCACATCTTGCACTAGTTCAAGGAGTCACAAACCCTCTTGTTGGTAAGACAAGGGACAAGGTAACCTAAAGTTTTCATGGACATCATCTTGTGTGTGCATCACTCTATGTCTATGGATATCCTTGTTTGTTCCTTGTGGGACTAACCCATGTAGGTATTGAAAGTGCAATTCATTCAAATGGATAGCTCCAAGTGATCTACATCAACATTGAGCATCCACATCTTCAACATCTACATGAAGTCATCATCGACAAAACCCAAGGTTAGTTCATCCCTCTTAGGGGGGATATCACATCTAGGGGGAGCTTTACTCTAAAACTTGAGCTAAAGCAACTCTAAAAGATGTGAACACAACAATGCTTTATGTAAAAGTGGTAACCCCACTTGAGCTTAAACGATGAGTATGACCTACGATCAAGTGTTCTCACTTGACTCCTAAGTCAATATACTCATATATAGATGACCTAGTCATCGCAAATTGCTTGATAGATGCTAGAATTGGTTGTGCATGCTTTGCCACATATTTCATTTGCCATCTTATTGTGTGAGCATGTTGGTTGCATATTTTACTCATTCGAGGACATCCACTTGTTGTTTTGATTGTTTGGCTTTATCTTCTTTTGCCAAGTGGATGGACAAGAATGCCTAAGTACCTCCTCTAGCTATCTATGCTTTTCTCGTCTCAAACTCTATTCATGCTGCATCACAAAATTTGATCAAGTCAGATTCGAACCACTCTGTGTGAGGAGCGCTCGGAGTCCCCGATTCATCATAGACTTAAACTTCCAAAACCTCTTTATGAATCTCGGTCTGACCGATACCCCACTTTCGGTCCTACCGAGTTCACTAAGTTGATCTAGGTTTTCGATCTCGGTGCAACCGATTTGAACTTTTCGGTCACACCGAGTTGCAATAACTGCATACAGTTTTGCATCTCGGTGCCACTGAGTTGTTCCACTCGGTCACACCGACAGGGTCGGGCTATATATATAGTCATGGGCAAAATTTGGAAATTTCTCCGAACCCCTTCACCCGCGCGATAGCCTGCTTTGCCTTCGTGGTCTCCGGATCGTCTCCTCGCCGCCAGCCGCCTCCAGTTGCTGGTCTCCATCGTCGTCAACGGGAATTCTGCCCCGCCGTTGCCGCCGTAGCGAGTCTCCGCCGAACTAGGGTATGGACTCGATCTCTGTGCTATCCTCCAATCCAATTCCTAGCACATTGTGATCATCATGATTCTTGCCAAGTTTGATAAACTCCTATCCAGTCAATGAACTCGTAGATTAGGTTTAATTCGAAAATTTTAGGGTTAGGTTTCCGCCGAAACCATCTCGGACCCACCGAGTTGAAAAACTCGGTCCCACCGATTTGGCTTATGCCATTGCACAAGTGAAACTCGGTCTGACCGAGAATTACTTATCGGTGTGACCGATTTTTGAACTCTGTGAAACCCTAGCAGTCTCGGTGCCATCGAACTGTGACTCGGTCTGACCAAGTTCACTAGTTCTGGTGCCAAAACTGCTTCGGTGTCACCGAGTTTAGAAATCGGTAGATCCGAGATGCTTCCAGTGGAAAACTAAAACTAAGTTTTTTAATTATTCTTTTGCAAAAATCTCTGCATTTTGTGATGCTCATCCACTCTATCTCATCTATAATCTATTCACAGGGTCAGCAGTCAGTTTGCAACATGTCTGATCAGAGTGATAGCCAAAATTTGTTAGAGCAGCAAGTGGTGATGAGTGAGGGCACTAGTCTCTCAAGTTCCTCAGATGATGGCAGCAGGAGCACCCCCAGCAATCTGCCTAAAGCTGCCACACGTCAAAGGAAGAAGAGAACTTCTGATTCTGAAGATGAAGACTATGTGGCAGAGGAAGAGGCCACATCAAAGAGAGTTGAGCCAGCTCAAGGCACAAAGCCAGGGCTGAAGATCAAAAGGCCAGCAGGCAGGCAGCCTATGTCAAAGGCCAGAATGTCAACTGAGAAGCCTGCACCCATAGAGCCAGTCGTTGCTGAAGGCAAAAAGAGGAAAGAGAGGGTGAAGAAAACTGTGGCCAGAGTGCTTGGCAAGGCCTCCATCATGGAAGATGAGGAGGAGGAAGAAGAGGTTGCTGCACCAGCACCTAAGGCACCCAAGCTAATGGGTGATGCTATCAAATCAGGGGCTCCTGCATCTAAGCCCAAGGCTGCATCAAAGGTCAAGACAGCACCAAAGAGAAACACAAGAAGCATCCCAGCCACTGAAAAGAACAAGGCCCCAGTGCCTGAAGCTGCTGAAGAAGAGGATGAAGAGCAAGTTCTCAGAAAACTCAAGCCCAAGATCCCAGACCACAGTGATGCTCATCCTGTGGCTGAGGACATGAAGCTCAGGAGAGACTCAGGGCTGAGGAAATGGAGAGAAGCAGATCCGTATGCTTCAAGAAGAAGGACTGCTGTGGATTACATATTTCACACGAAGGAACAGTAGGACTTCTATGAGACAGTTTTGCTTGACAAGAAGCCAATAGTTTGTGACATGAGATGGGTCGACTGGACCTACTTGAAGGAAAATGAAGAGTACTACCCCGGAGTATATGACAGCTTTAGTGCGTGTGGAGTTGCAGACTTTGTTGGGCAGAAGCTCACAAAGTGGAACGAGGAGCTAATCATGCAATTCTACTCCACAGCACACTTCTACCCAGATGGGAGGATCACATGGATGTCTGAAGGTACAAGGTACCAATCAACTGTTGATGAATGGGCAAAGTTGATCAATGCCCCAGAAGAACAAGCAGATGACTTGGACATTTATGCCAAGAAGAAAATGGATCACAACTCAATGTCCAACATGTACAAGGAGATTCCGAATGAAGAACTTGACACTTTCAAGTTTGGCTCAGTGCATTATCTTCTCTCAGGACTGCCCACTATCAATTGGATACTAAGGCACACTCTGTTGCCTAAGTCTGGAGATCACAAGATGATCAGAGGTCACGTGATCAACTTGCTTCATGTCTTTGACGTGCCTCAGAAATTCAAAGTCATGAGCCTCATAGTGGAAACAATCAAGAGGACTACAGCAGACCAGAAGAGGAGCTGTGGATATGCACCTCAGATTCAGGAGCTCATCAACTCAAAGATGGGCACGGGCATATACTTGTTGGATAAGGAACACCTGCCCATCCGTCCAGATTTTGAAGATAACCAAGTGGTCATGACTGAGAATGAGCCATCATCTGCCCAAGCACAAGCCAAGAAGGAGAAGGCGAGGAAGGAGAAAGCTGCCAAGATGCCTACTCAAGAGGAGGCATCTGAATATTTTCTGAAAACCAAACAAGAGCAGCTTGGTTACCTGATTGCATCCACCCTGCGGATTGAGCAAGGACTAGCCACCCTGACTCAGAACCAGGCAAGCCTAGAGAGGATCATGGAACAGAGGTTCTATGACTTGGACATCAAGGTGACAGAGATACAGACTGCCGTGGAGCAGCTCCAGGATGACAAGAATGAGAGGAGAGGCAGGACTACGACTGATGCCTTTGCCAGGGTGCCACGAGGTCCGAGGTCGCCTGCAGTGCCAGTTGCTGACACCAGAGCCACCACGTCTGCACCAGCTACAGCCTCAGTTCCACCAGCTACAGCCTCAGCTCCACCAGCTCCAGCGTCCACTTCAGCCTCGACTCCGACCACGTCTACTGAAGGCTTCGTCCTTGGAGTGATTCGGACTCCACCACCACCTGAAGATCAAGCCTGAGTGTCGACTCAGCACTATGCATTTTCTAGGAACTTTTTGGTAACTTGTTGCCAAAGGGGGAGAAAATGTATAGATCATAGGCTTCGAGAGAGAGTGTTGCTTTATTCTCTCTTGTTTTATTTGGTGGTTTTTCGAACTTTATTTGCTTGTGTGTGAGATACTACGCCCTTATCTGTGTGAGACATTGATGATCATGTGTTTGATCGTAAGCTACACTTAATGTTTGCTTAATATTATCATTATCATTTTATCCTATCTTATGTGATCACTCACTATTCTTGGTGATGAGTGCATGTATTTCATTCTTATCATTTTTGAGAGCTCGACCAAGATGTATGTGACATGGAAGAGTAACCCATGACTTTCATTCCTTGTGCATTTGCAGTCCAAAGCAAATTCTAAATATGCACAAATTTAGGGGGAGCTCTTACTTGTCACATACTTCTCAAAGCGACGATGTACTTCATGATTATTATAATTTGTCGAAGCTTTGATCTATATGTTGTCATCAATTACCAAAAAGGGGGAGATTGAAAGTGCAATTATCCCTAGGTGGTTTTGGTAATTCATAAAAACATATAGCTCATTGAGCTAATGCTATTCCAAGATGATTATTTCAGGAAAGCTCAATGATTGGCATGGCATGGATGTGAAAGTGGAACCCTCAAAATGCTAAGGACAAAGGATTGGCTCAAGCTCAAAAGTTCAAGACTCTTCATTTTATATTTTAGTGATCCAAGATCACATTGAGTCTTTAGGAAAAGCCAATACTATCAAGGAGGGATGAGGTGTTGCTTAATGATCCTCTTGCTTTATGTGCTTGGTGATATGCTCCAAAATCCTCAACCACTTTTCCATAGCCACAAATGACCTAAACCCTAAGCCAAACTTGGTCATACCGATTCTTCAATTCGGCGCCACCGAGTTTCTCTTGTCATTTGCCACTGCCAAACCCTAGCAATTCGGTCCTACCGATAAGGATCTCGGTCTCACCGAGATGGGATTGCAAACTCTCTGTTTCCCTTTCGTAACTTTTCGGTCTCACCGAAAGAGCGAATCGGTCCCATCGAGATTGCAATGTAAACTCTCTGTTTCCTTTTCGTAACATTTCGGTCTCACCGAAAGAGCAAATCGGTCCCACCGAGTTTACCTGACCAACTCTCTGGTTAGCTTATTGCCAAACTCGGTCTCACCGAGTTTGTGCAATCGGTCCCACCGAGATTACGTTATGCCCAAACCCTAACCGAATCGGTCCTACCGAGTTGCATGTCAGTCCCACCGAAATCTCTAACGGTCACTAGGTTTACCTTTTCGGTCCGACCGAGTTTGATGATTCGGTCCCACCGAGATTGGTAGATTGTGTGTAACGGTTGGATTTTGTGTGGAGGCTATAAATACCCCTCCACCTCCTCTTCATTCATGGAGAGAGCCATCAGAACACATACACCATTCCAACTCATATGTTCTGAGAAAGAACCACCTACTCATGTGTTGAGACCAAGATATTCCATTCCAACCATATGAATCTTGATCTCTAGCCTTCCCCAAGTTGCTTTCCACTCAAATCTTCTTTCCACTAGATCCAAATCCTATGAGAGAGAGTTGAGTGTTGGGGAGACTATCATTTGAAGCACAAGAGCAAGGAGTTCATCATCAACACACCATTTGTTACTTCTTGGAGAGTGGTGTCTCCTAGATTGGCTAGGTGTCACTTGGGAGCCTCCGACAAGATTGTGGAGTTGAACCAAGGAGTTTGTAAGGGCAAGGAGATCGCCTACTTCGTGAAGATCTACCGCTAGTGAGGCAAGTCCTTCGTGGGCGATGGCCATGGCGGGATAGACAAGGTTGCTTCTTCGTGGACCCTTCATGGGTGGAGCCCTCCGTGGACTTGCGCAACCGTTACCCTTCGTGACTTCAAGTCTCCATCAACGTGGATGTAGGATAGCACCACCTATCCGAACCACGGGAAAAACATCCGTGTCTCCAATAGCGTTTGAATTCTCCAAACTCTTCCCTTTACATTCTTGCAAGTTGCATGCTTTACTTTCCGCTGCCAATATACTCTTTGCATGCTTGCTTGAATTGTGTGATGATTGCTTGACTTGTCCTAAGATAGCTAAAATCTGCCAAGAACTAAAATTGGGAAAAGGTTAAGCTCTTATTTGGTCAAGTAGTCTAATCACCCCCCCTCTAGACATACTTGGATCCTACACCTCACCGCCCCACCATACTCCCATCGCTGGCCTAGCCATCCCTCTACTCACCCACACCTGCTGTTATTCTCCGGCGATGGCAGACGAACCAGTAAACCCTCATACAGTCGTACTCCCCTCCGCGTGGGAAACAAAAACAACTGCCGAGTCTTCCCTGCCTCCATGTCATTCCCTTCCTAGGCCTCGCCGTCGTGCACTGCCCTGGTGCTCTCGGCGTGGCGTGCTCAACATGGTCAACGACCGACATGCATCTGAAGTGGACTGTACGTGGAGAGGCTGACAGCTGGGTCCATGGCTACACGCAAGGAAATGCCTCCTTATTACGTGCAAAATAATGATTCCTCCACCTGACATCTGGGACCCATCGAAAGGGCCTCTGTATTTCGCGAAAAAACGTTACCGCCGCTGACAGCTCGGACCCACCAGCTATATCTTCGCACGCAAGGAAGTGCCTCCTTATTACGCACAAAAAAATGAATACTCCCCCTGCTAGCTGGGACCCAGTATAGTGGGCCTACTAAGTTGACAGGGACGAAGGGCTTTGTCAACTTAGTCAATATGCACGATTCTTGCTCGACTGACCGTACGATGTCCATCCAACGGCCGTAGTGCTTCTTCAACCTCTAGTCTTCTTGCTCCAGCCGCCCAAAGCAGCGCCGGTCATGCCGCCTGCTCTTGCCTCCCATGGCCGGCTGTACTACCGCGGAGGCCTCACCGCCCCCATACTACTCCCACCGCTGGCTAGCCATCCCTCCACTCCACTCACCCACACCCCCAGTTATTCTGCGGCGATGGCAACGCAGCCGAACCGGTGAACCCTCGTACTCCTCTCCGCATGGGCATCCACTGCCGCGTCTTCCCCGGCTCCGCGTCGTCCCCTTCCCAGGCCTCACCGTCGTCCACCGCCGTGGTGCTCTCGGCGCGGCGTGGTCAATGTGGTCAATGACCGAATTCCATCAGAAGAATACTGTACGTGAAGAGGCTGACAGCTGGGTCCACGGCAGCCGTAAGGAAGTGCCTCCTTATTACGCGGAAAATAATTATTCCTCCACCTGACAGCAGGGACCCACCGGACGCCCACTAGTATTTTGTGAAAAAATGTTTGCCCCTGACTGCTGGGACCCACCCGAGGGGCCACCATATTTCGCGAAAAAACGTCCCCCCTGCTGTCAGCTTGGACCCACCGGAAGTGCCTCCTTATTACACACAAAAATTGAATACCCCCTGCTAGGTGGGACCCACCTTGGTGGGAGGCTGACTTGTGGGCCTACTAAATTGACGGGGACAGAGGGCTTTGTCAACTTAGTCAATATAAACAATTCTAGCTCCAGTGACCGTATGATGTCCATCCAACGGCCGTAGTGCTTCTTCAACCTCTAGTCTTCTTGCTCCAGCCGCCCAAAGCAGCGCCGGTCGTGTCGCATGCTCCTGCCTCCCGTGGCCGGATGTGCTGTCGCGGAGGCCTCACCGCCCCCTACTATTCCCATCGCTGGCCAGGCCCTACGGCGACGGCAGCCTCACATCGCAGCCGAACCAGTGAACCCTCATACTCCTCTCTGCGTGGGCTTCCACTGCCGAGTCTTCCCTGGCTCCGCGTCGTCCCCTCCCTAGGCCTCGCCGTCGTCCACCGCCTTGGTGCTCTCGGCGTGGCGTGGTCAACGTGGTCAAGGAACGACTTCCATCGGACATGGCCTGTACGTGGAGAGGCTGACAGCTGGGTCCACGGCCGTAGCAAGGAAGTGCCTCCTTATTACGCGGAAAATAATGATTCCTCCACCTGATAGCTGGGACCCACCGGACGGGCCACTGTATTTCATGAAAAAACGTTTCCCCCTGACTGCTGGGACCCACCAGCTACATCTTCGCACGGAAGGAACTGCCAGACAGTCGGGACCCACCTGGTCGAAGCGTACGTAGCATTGTCATTCTAGTCACAAACGTGTACGTACATATGTATTGGTGGATGTAGAGGCGCGCACGTATCATAGTAGAGGCGCGTACGTGTCGTAGTAGAGGCACACACGTAGCATGTACACGTATGTACAACGGCCAGGGTGCAAGAAAGAAAATACGGCCACGTATGTGTACATACGGGCAGGGTCTGGAACGCGTACTCGCGCATACGTACGACGAGGGCTCGTGTACATGGCTGGGTCGGAACGGAGAAACAACATCGTCGTCGTGTTCATGGGGAGGCAACGGAATGCGTCGTGTTCATGGGGAGGCAACGAAATGCGTCATGTTCATCAGGAGGCAACGGAATGCGTCGTGTTCATCGGGAGGCAACGAAACGCGTGGGAGCCAACCGGTTGGGTCGGAACGGAATGCGTGGTCGTGTTCATCGGGAGGGCTTGGACGGAACAGGCGATGGAAACGAGGCCTGGCGTACCGCAGAACGGAGGAAACGGACCTCCTACGGTCGAAACAGGGGTCCTGTTGATTGGGAGGGGTGTGGCATACCGCAGAACGGAGGAAACGGACCTCCTACGGTTGAAACGGGGGTCCTGTTGATCGGGAGGGGTGTGGCGTACCGCAAAACAGACGAAACGGACCTCCTATGGTCAAAACTGGGGTCCTGTTGATCGGGAGGGGTGTGGCGTACCGGAAAACGGACGAAACGGACCTCCTACGGTCGAAACAGGGGTCCTATTCATCGGGAGGGGTGTGGTGGACCGCACAACGGGACTCCACGGGATACTGTTCATCTCCACCGTCGACCTCCTCCAGCCTCCACGGGCAACCGTCGACCTCCTCCAGCCTCCACGGGCTCCTGTTCATCCAGCCTCCACCGCGCGCTACTCCACCGGCTACTGTTCAACCATCCCTCCACCGTCTACTGTTCATCCAGCCCTCCACACCACGGAACCCCGTTAAACATTTGCAAAATCCTCAAAAACCTAATAGGAAAAAGTTACGGGGCTTTTAAGATCTAGAGTGGAAAAAATAGAAAAATATTCAAACAGTGGGCAAACTGTGGTCAAACAATGGTCAAACTAATTATTCTAGAGTATTAGTGTTACTAAATAATTATTTTAGTTATTTCAATTTTGGTCAAATCTGGTCAAACTGTGGTCAAACAATGGTCAAACTAATTATTCAAGAAATATTAGTGTTACTAAATAATTATTGTTTTTTAAAACAATAGTTTCAAACTCAAACACTGAAATGTGCCACTTCATGCTCAAGCAAAATTCCTGAAGGTTAATAGGATTGACATCTTACTATTGTCAGGAAAACAACAAGTGCAGACTTGGAGCGAGGGAGAATAGAACCCGGAAGTTAAGCGTGCTCAGGCTGGGGGAGTGGGAGGATGGGTGATCGTTCGGGAAGTTAGATGATTTGGAATGATGATGGGTGATTAGAGGATAAATTGAGAAGTGATGAGGGGTGGTGATTACAGACTAGAGGTTATAATTCAGAAATTTGAAAATCAAAAAAAATTTCAAAAAAAAAATCATAAAATTTCCTTTAGCCCCGGTTGGTGTTACCCTTTAGTCCCGGTTCTGGATTGAACCGGGACTAAAGGGTCAGGGCATTAGTACCGACACTTTAGTCCCGGTTCAGGAACCGGGACTAAAGGCCCTTACGAACCGGGACTATAGGCCCTTTTTCTACCAGTGCAAACATATTTTTTGTATGTTAACAGGAAGACAAATGAGCGCATCATTTTTTAGTTCGATGCATTAATCTTTTTGTGTAACCTGCTAATGAAAACATTTGATAATCCAATGTTAGTGTGAACATTTACACATAAGAATAAAGTTCCGATTTTCTCAAATTTGAGAGTGTGGTTAGATTGTTTTTTGCTATTTCAGGCCGGGAGCAAAAGACGAAATAATGTCATTTGCAATCAATATGGTGATACAATATTTGTATGAAACATAATAAAGAAAAACTAATAGGCGTACATGTATTAAAAAATTGGCACTGGTGTGTTTCTGCTGCCTAATTGACACCTTGCATCATATTCTGTGTATGGGTAACAAAATTGCAAGAATGGAAAAATTCTAATCATGCCCAACTTATTTGTATGTATAGTATATATTATAAGAAAATGCTACAGAACTTTTTAAAACATACATAAAAATTCCCAAATCTGGACATATATTACATTATATATTATATATCCAGTACATCTAAAGAGAAATACTCAAATATAATATTGGAAGTTGCTAGTGTGTGCATATTTATAATATTCGTTCTATTTTCTCTCCTATCTCTACAAAATATTAGTCAGAACAAAATAGGAAACTTAGAACGCAAGACATGTTCTACTTGTAATGAATACAGTACATGCTTTGGACGATCTGATGGATACCATATTTAAGAAATAACAGTCTAACAAACCATCTGTACGTAAAACTGCACATAGCCATGAGGGAAAAACATCCGAAGGTCTAACTTTTATGAGGCATGCATGATCCTCAGTTTCGTCCATAAACTTCTACTTTTTCCCTGGTAAAAACATTCTATACATACATGATCCCCAGTTTCGTCCATAAACTTCTACAGAGATATAAACTTATATAAATTGAGGAGCGTCGAGTACAGCCATAAGTGTCAAACACATCAACAGACTTGGATTATGCCATCGCGGTCACAAAACACTGTTGTTGTTGCTACTTTTTCCCTGGTAAAAGGGCATCAATCCCGCCCGCAATCTTGTACATCCCAATAAATTGGACTTAGCTTCTACAACATGTATCTGTCGATAGGAAGCAAGATGTGCGAGAGAAAAACTTGCAAAGAAATGGATTAGCATATAGCATCTTTTATAAAAAATCTGCACGCAACACACGAACCACGGTTACATAATCAGTATACGATTACTGCTAGTGTATAATATGCAATGTGTTATATATATATATCACAAATTCGCTAACTTTAACATTGCTCGGAAGGATATGTCGTTAGCTTCCTTTTCACCTGTAAATCAACACAAAAATCAAAAGAAAAAAACATAGCTATATTTCTATAAATATTATCTCAGACATATGGTAACCATGTGCAAGTTCAAACAGGTGGATGGAGGTGGGATGATTAGAACTGGGCAGAGAAAAGGGCCATGTTGCAAATGTTTATTCTGTTGCTCTAGAAGGAGTAACATACATGAGACAAATTCTTTTTCCCAAGGGTTAGAAGAACAATACGCATCCATGCTGACGGCAGCCACCCATGTGCACCGTCTCCAATCGGGAAATCATGTGTGCGTCCCATATCCACTGCAACGCTGCCCCGTAGAATACCACACGGCTCGGCTGGAGCAGGTGCGCCTACTGGAATATCATGCACACCGAGCAGGTGGCCTACTCCGAGTCTCCAGCATGGTGCAAGTGAAGCAAGCGACTCGTCATGTCGTTGATAGCAAGTCAAGTTGCTGTGGCGCATGCATTCTGAGTGTATTGTTATTGCAGCCATGCTGATCTTTCCCCATGCAACACAGTTTTATTGCCTTTATCAATATGTATGAGACTTGAGACATCTTCAAGACAGTACCTTGCCTCTTCCTCCCGTGATCCCATCATCCTTTGCGGTTGGATCTGCGTCAGGTTTTGCCTATGAATAGGAATAGGATGATCATAGACAACCAGTGGCTTCTCAGGAGGGCCGTGTAGCTATGGCGAGCTGGCCGAGGTGAAGAGCCTAACAAACATCTTGAAGGAACAATGGAAGAAGATACTGAATGAAAGTTTCACAGACGTTAGTAAGATCGTGAGGCGGACAGGTAGGAGGAATAGCACAGCCATGGAGAGGACCTATAAAATCGTAGAACATTCGCTGCTCCATTCTTAATGAAGTGTGCTCTCCAACTCAAAAAAATGTAGCATACTCAGCAAGGAGTGCTCTTTTTAGCGTAAAAACAGGAGCGCAGGCCTATACATCCTTGGCTTACCAAAGCGTAGGCACGGATGACTCCACTTTTTCCGCAGAATTTAAAATGTTATGAAGTGCGGATTAAGGTGGAATTTGTAGGAAATCTCTAATTAGCTCTCAACCCATAAGTTAGATGCCCTAATCACCCATGATATTCCTAGTTTCTTCAGAGCTTATAAATATGCAAAAGACATGTGTGTTTTCACAGCAAGCATAGCAATTGCCCATGTGGATTCATATTCATATTATTTATATCTAACAAAACATTGTGAAAGGATAGCATTAAGGACAAACCTGAAACCTGAAATATCACAGAAAAGCAGGTAATGCGAAAATGACTAATCTCCTCAGCAACGATGCATGATATTCCATCAGCAACATGTTTCCTTAGTCTGCATCTAAAATTTCCCACTGTATTATAACAGGTCAGTTGTAGGTAGAAGTGTATGTAATGAGCAGAATGTAATTCAAGAATTATTGGAAGCAGAAAATGAACTGCACATACAAATATCCAATTCCAGCAGGCCCCATGATGATCGATGTACAATGTTGGTCCAAGCTCTCGAATCAGAAGTGCACCTCTTCTACCTATGCCCTTTCGCAAGGGATATGTCGCCCCTTAGCTGCCTTCAATACCCATATCTGATGCCCATGATTTCAAATCTTAAGAGTTCCATGCCATCTTGGTGGAACATATATGGAATAAACTCATTAGAATGATATTGAATCAAGCCCTTGATCCACCCCAGATTGCTTCTCTAATTGGGTGAAACCTCCAATTGTGCAATCGGTCCCTTGCAGAGACGTAGAGTTTTATCTCTTGTAAAGCCAGCGTTCTTGTTTAGCAACTGACCTTTCCCTTTTTTAACTTGTGCGTCCATGATAATGATTACTTACCTTCGTAGTGCGTCCACCCCGCAACCTGTCCGACGATGATGGCCCCTTAATCTTCTTCAACCATCCGTCTGTACACAATCTGTTCTGGTGCATCTAACATCCTGCCACTGACAATTGATTCATTGTTCTGAAAAACATGGCGTTAGTTGAAACCAAGGGGATTTAAAGATTGGAAAGGAAATAGATCTGGGAAGTTAATGGGAGAAATTTCTTGGAGACTGGAGAGGAGACAGATCAGAGGATGATATTAGGAGAAATTGCATCAAGATTTCAATTGCAGAGTGGAATTTTGAGTCATGGATGACATAGAAGAAGAACACGTTGAGGCGGCTGAACGATGCCAGAGATCGCTCCAAAACGGCGACGATGTGGATGTAGGAAGGAAGAGGCAAAGCTTAGGCTTTTTCTTTTCTTTCAGAAGTCATTGGAAAGAGTTCGGCCAAAGAAACCTAGGCGTGCACACAAGGATGACATGAGTGTTTTTTTCTTAGGTTAGACATGAGTTTTTTCATCTAAGGGCTGATGTTGAGGCGGCTGAACAACGCCCGAGATCGCTCCAGAACGGCGAAATTATGGACCTAGGAAGGAAGAGGCAAAGCTCAGGCGTTTTTTACCTAGGTGTGCAAGCAAGGATGGCATGAGTTTTTTTTCTTAGGTTAGACATGAGTTTTTTCATCTAAGGGTTGTGGTTAGCTAACGTGGGAGCTCCTTCTTTTTTTAGGATACGTGGGAGCTCCTTTAATTAGTAAATCTCGACCGTAATAACTCGGTCCCACGAAAGATGAGCGGCTCCTAATTTCTAATTAACATGGTAATTTTTTGGGAGTCTGTAATTAGTATAGGTATAGATAGATAGATAGATAGATAGATAGATAATGGCAGATGGGTTGTATGCTGTTTTCCACAGATTTGAGGCTTTCCACAGATGGCCTGTATACTGTTGGATGTCCATCAAACGGTCGTCGTGCTTCTTCAATCTCTGGTCTTCCTGCTCCAGCCGCTCAAACAAGCGCCGGCGGGACCGCCTGTTCCTTCCTCCCCATGGCCGGTTGTGCTGCCGCGCAGGCCTCACCGCCCCACCGTACTCCCATCGCTGGCCTAGCGATCCCTCTACTCACCCACACCTGCTGTTATTCTCCGGCGACGGCAGACGAACCAGTAAACCCTCATATAGTCATACTCCCCTCCGCGTGGGAAACAAAAACAACTGCCGAGTCTTCCCTGCCTCCGTGTCGTTCCCTTCCTAGGCCTCGCCGTCGTGCACTGCCCTGGTGCTCTCGGCGTGGCGTGCTCAACATGGTCAACGACCGACATGCATCTGAAGTGGACTGTACGGGGAGAGGCTGACAGCTGGGTCCACGGCCGCACGCAAGGAAATGCCTCCTTATTACATGCGAAATAATGATTCCTCCACCTGACATCTGGGAACCATCGAAAGGGCCTCTGTATTTCACGAAAAAAACATTACCGCCGCTGACAGCTCGGACCCACCAGCTATATCTTCGCACGCAAGGAAGTGCCTCCTTATTATGCACCAAAAAAATGAATACTCCCCCTGCTAGCTGGGATCCAGTATAGTGGGCCTACTAAGTTGACGGGGACGAAGGGCTTTGTCAACTTAGTCAATATGCACGATTCTAGCTTGACTGACCGTACGATGTCCATCCAACGACCGTAGTGCTTCTTCAACCTCTGGTCTTCTTGCTCCAGCCGCCCAAAGCAGCGCTGGTCATGCCGCCTGCTCCTGCCTCCCGTGGCCGGCTATGCTACCGCGGAGGCCTCACCGCCCCCATACTACTCCCACCGCTGGCTAGCCATCCCTCCACTCCACTCACCCATACCCCTAGTTATTCTGTGGCGATGGCAACGCAGCCGAACCGGTGAACCCTCGTACTCCTCTCCGCGTGGGCATCCACTGCCGCGTCTTCCCCGGCTCCGCGTCGTCCCCTTCCCAGGCCTCACCGTCGTCCACCGCCGTGGTGCTCTCAGCGCGGCATGGTCAATGTGGGCAACGACTGAATTCCATCAGAAGAATACTGTATGTGAAGAGGCTGACAGGTGGGTCCATGGTAGCCGCAAGGAAGTGCCTCCTTATTACGCGGAAAATAATTATTCCTCCACCTGACAGCAGGGACCCATGGGACGCCCACTAGTATTTTGCGAAAAAATGTTTGCCCCTGACTGTTGGGACCCACCCGACGGGCCACCGTATTTCGTGAAAAAACGTCCCCCTGCTGTCAGCTCGGACCCACCGGAAGTGCCTCCTTATTACACACAAAAATTGAATACCCCCTGCTAGCTGGGACCCACCTTGGTGGGAGGCTGACTTGTGGGCCTACTAAATTGACGGGGACGGAGGGCTTTGTCAACTTAGTCAATATAAACAATTCTAGCTCCAGTGACCGTACGATGTCCATCCAACGGCCGTAGTGCTTCTTCAACCTCTAGTCTTCTTGCTCCAGCCGCCCAAAGCAGCGCCGGTCATGCCTCATGCTCCTACCTCCCGTGGCCGGATGTGCTGTCGCGGAGGCCTCACCGCCCCTACTATTCCCACCCCTGGCCAGGCCCTACGGCGACGGCAGCCTCACGTCACAGCCGAACCAGTGAACCCTCGTACTCCTCTCCGCGTGGGCTTCCACTGCCGCATCTTCCCCGGCTCCACGTTGTCCCCTTCCTAGGCCTCGCCATCGTCCACCGCCTTGGTGCTCTCGGCGTGGCGTGGTCAACGTGTTCAATGAACGACTTCCATCGGACAAGGCATGTACGTGGAGAGGCTGATAGCTGGGTCCACGGCCGCAGCAAGGAAGTGCCTCGTTATTACGCGGAAAATAATGATTCCTCCACCTAACAGCTCGGACCCACCATACGGGCCACTGTATTTCACGAAAAAAATGTTTCCCCCTGACTGCTGGGACCCACCAGCTACATCTTCGCACGCAAGGAACTGCCTGACAGTCGGGACCCACCTGGTCGAAGCATATGTAGCGTTGTCATTCTGGTCGCGAACGTGTACGTACATATATACTGGTGGATGTAGAGGCGCGCACGTGTCGTAGTAGAGGCACACACGTAGCATGTACACGTATGTACAACGACTAGGGTGCAAGAAAGAAAATACGGCCACGTATGTGTACATACGGGCGGGGTCTCGAACGCCTACTCGCGCATACGTACGACGAGGGCTCGTGTACATGGCTGGGTCGGAACGGAGAAACAACATCGTCGTCGTGTTCATGGGGAGGCAACGGAATGCGTCGTGTTCATGGGGAGGCAACAGAATGCGTCATGTTCATCAGGAGGCAACGGAATGCATCGTGTTCATCGGGAGGCAACGGAACGCGTGGGAGCCAACCGGCTGGGACGGAACGGAATGTGTGGTCATGTTCATCGGGAGGGCTTGGACAGAACAGGCGATGGAAACGAGGCCTGGCATACCACAGAACGGAGGAAACGGACCTCCTACGGTCGAAACAGGGGTCCTGTTGATCGGGAGGGGTGTGGCGTACCGCAAAACGGAGGAAACGGACCTCCTATGGTTGAAACGGGGGTCCTGTTGATCGGGAGGGGTGTGGCGTACCGCAAAACGAACGAAACGGACCTCCTACGGTCAAAACGGGGGTCCTGTTGATCGGGAGGGGTGTGGCGTACCGGAAAACGGACGAAACGGACCTCCTACGGTCGAAACCGGGGTCCTATTCATCGGGAGGGGTGTGGTGGACCACAAAAAGGGACTCCACGGGATACTGTTCATCTCCACCGGCGACCTCCTCCAGCCTCCACGGGCTACCGTCGACCTCCTCCAGCCTCCACGGGCTACCGTCGACCTCCTCCAGCCTCCACGGGCTCCTGTTCATCCAGCCTCCACCGCGCGCTACTCCACCGGCTACTGTTCAACCACCCCTCCATCGTCTATTGTTCATCCAGCCCTCCACACCACGGGGTCCTGTTCAACCACCCCTCCACGGGCACCCCTCCACTGTCTACTGTTCATCCAGCCCTCCACACCATGGGGTCCTGTTCAACCACCCCTCCAAGGGCACCCCTCCACCGTCTACTGTTCATCCAGCCCTCCACCACACCACGGGGTCTTGTTCATCCAGAGGCAACACCACCGCTCACTGTTCATCCAACCGCCCCCCCCCGCAACGCTCACTGTTCATCCCAGAGGAAGCATCGATCGGCTTCAGTTAGTAGCAGTAGCGACGGAATCGCTCGATCGGGTTCAGTTAACAGCCATCGATCGATCGCTCGGGTTCAGTAACGCGTAGCCTGCAGTGCAATCGCCCGGGTTCAGTTAGAGCCCAACGCCTTGCTCGGGTTCAGTTAGAGCCAACGCCTCGCACACACGCGCGTACGTGTACGAGAGAAACACACATCGCTCAGCCCCCGACCTCCCACCGTAACTGGGAACTCCCCGAAATTTTCCTCCCCCTCGCTTCTACCACGGTTTGTTTCGTCATGGACGGCCCAAAGAATGTCATGCAGCTGCGTCTCCGGCCCGCCCAGGACGAAAAGCCCAATTTCTGTCATGAATTTTTGTCATAGAAGTAGGAGCCCACCACATCTATGATGATACCAGGTTTTGTCACAATTATCGTCATAGAAGTGTCATATGTATGACAATTTTTTTTTCGTTCGGCCCAAAATGTCACGGATGTGTCTTTTTTTTGTAGTGGGGTTAGTCGCTGCTGAGCACTATCAACCCTAACCAAGGAAGAGACTCGACCTAGCATGCATGCTATGACTTAGGGCGCTAGCGCTTCATTTATTTATGCTCAGGGTCTGCGTCTGGCTTTGTACGAAGGGTTACATGGCCTACCGGCAAAGCTTGTACAAAAGGTGGCTTGCCGGGAGGCCCAGCAAGCCGCGCCTTATGGGTAAAACTTGCGAAGATGCTCAATGTTCCAGGAGTTGCTCACTAGGACGGCATCTTCGGTCTCCAGGCGGACTACGCCAGGCCTGGTGACTCGTATTACCCGATAAGAGCCTTCCCACTTCAGCATCAACTTGTTTGTATTCTTGGCCGACTGAACACGCCGAAGAACAAGGTCGCCTTCCTCAAAGCTTTGGGCATGAACCTTGCGGCTATGGTAGTGTGTCGGTGGGAAACGACACCTATGGGATCACAAGAATCCCTACTGCGGTTGCGGAGCGCGGGGTTGAGAGAAGAGTGGGTCTAACAGAGAGCACGCAGTTTGTTTACACAGTTTCGGGCCGCGAGTATGCGTAAAACCCTAGTCCTGCTTTGGTGGATGTATTCTGAGTTCTTGAGCTAGCTACGGAGTGTAACGAGCTACAAAAAGCCGAATCCTTCTCCTGGTCGCCTCGGGCCTCCTTTTATAGGAAAAAGGGGCTGCCATAGTGGCACACAGAAGGTGGAAAGGTCTAAAGTGGCACGAGGTTATCCCTCGGATTACAGGACAAGGTGCATTTAATGGATCGCTTAGGTGTCCTCTTGCTTTATCGGGGATGGGGGCGAGGCCCGTCCCGTCCGTCGCCGCTCTTCCTCGCTTCGACACGCGCCTTGGCCAGTGATGCGTGCGGTGCCATGTAGGCAGGCCGCAGCTGAGGTGGCGCGGTGGTAGGGCCTTCACGAAGACTTGCATGCCGCCACGCAGGCGCTTGATGAGTTGGCCTGGGAGCGGCATGTTGCCACATAGGTGCCCACCTAGCTGGTTGGGCTGGCAGCTGCATGGGAACGACGGTGGAAGCTTGGTTGGCGTGGGCCTGGCGGTGTTCCCGCTGGCGTCCTTGGCGAGGGCCTTGCCAGGTGGCCCGGCAAGGGTCTCGCTGTGGCGTGCCGTAGTCCCTGGCAAAGATCTTGCAGGGGGTCTAGTGGCCTTCCTCGGCAAGGATCTTGTCGAGGGTCGTCGTCTTCTAATCCTCGTCTATTCTTGGATATGTCTTCACCAAGATCTACATGCCACCTTGGAGGTACCCTCCCGAGCCCTGGCCCCACGCGGATGATGGCGTCGGGGATCGTGGGCTCAAGGGTGGCTCACTCCATTGGTGTGGGGCGAGCTGCCCCAGCAAGAGTCTTACCGGGGCTGCCGAGGCTGTCCCCGGCAAGGGTCTCCTGCCGGGGGAACCTGCTTCATCCCTTTGCTCTTTATGGTCTTGGCCTTGGCGTTGCTTTGACCATCTTGGGCTTCGGTCTTACCTTGGCTCACCTCCCTCGCTCTGCTTGGTGTGGTCGCGGGCGCGGCTCTGACTGCCCATGCACAGGTAAAGGGGTGCAAAGATATGCCCCTAGTTTTGTACACCGACAGGAGCCCCCGGGCCTGGGCCACACATAAGCGCGACATGTTTATGGGTCAGGCCCAAAACGGTGCGCGGGCAGGCGGGGCGGTTTTTACCGTGGTAAGATTTTTCGCGCGCTGTGCTTCCCACGACCCGCGCGCGTGGCGCGGCGTGGAGGGGCGTGCGTGACCTGGGCGGCATGCGTGGGGCGGTTCTCACACGCATGCGTCACATTGCAGTAAAGAGGTGGCTCGCGCCTTCCCAGTAAAGGGAGGGAGGCGTGGAGGCGCGGCTCATTTACTGAATGGGGCCGGGGCGCGGTCATCAAGGCGTCCACTCCCCACGATCACGGGGTGGGGAGAGGTCGCCTCACCTGTCCCCTCGGTTCTGCATGTCTGCCACGCGTCTTTCATGCGCTCGAGGTGGCAAACGGTGGAGGCGGGAAATCGGGCCATCGCTGGTTGGGGCAGCGGGTCGGTCCTGGTTCCCTGCGCCTCCTGTGTCTTGATTGGCCGAGCGGGGCGGCCAAGCCCCAACCCCGTTCCTTTATAAAGAGCGGGGAAGGGGAGATTGCATCCCGCATTCTTCCATCTTCTACCTCCCTTTGCTTCCGCTCCGCCCTTTCATTCGTCATGGAGAAAGGGAATCCCAGTCCTTCGACGGTGGCGGCGAGGATCGCTGCTCGACAATGCGTCCCTCCTTCTCCTGCACCCGTGGTGGCTGAGCCGGCCGCGAGGGGAAGGGGGAGGGGCGAGGCCGTGGGCGAGGCCGGGGCAGAGGTCGCAGTGCTCAGGGAAGAGGAGGGCGGGGCGGCGCGCCAGCTTCGATCTAAACTATGAAAAATTGTAAAATCTCACCGAGCAACCTGGAAATCTGATACCACTTGATAGAGGCAAAGGTGTCCTGATGTTTCGATGAGATGGTGGCTATTGTTTTCTGTGGGAGTCGACCTTTACGATCCGACTACGAATGTGCGAGACGTCACGCCTTAGCAATCGCTAAACCAACTTCCGAGGGTTATTGACCACGCCGGAGCATGATCAACCTGACCACGAGGGCCTGTTTCCTGCGAGTAAACGAAGAACAAGCAAGAAACTAAGATTGCAATCTGGATATTGCGAATATAAGAGGAAAGCTTTATTAATGAAGGTGGGGTTCTGTGACGCCTTGGTCTGGTCGTTGAACACAAACGAAGTACGCGAAGTTGCAGCTATGGCGAACTTTTGATCTAAACAAAACCCAAAGTCAAAACGACGCCCTAAGGGCTATATATATGGAGGAAGAGAAGGGAATTTCGTGGCCCTTGAGGGAGGGGTCTGAAACCAACCCTAACTCTTGTTTCCCCACACATACGGACTCTAAAAACATCCTATACTTAAGTATTTTGAAATTACATGGGCCTGGCCCAATAATAAGGTGATGCAGCACCTAGAATTGCCTATTGACGAATATTATGAACTGGCATCTTGTATATTTCGTCCAAGGCTTCATGCACTCATTATGGTGGCTTCAAAGTCCTGGAATCATCACTTGTAACTCCGTTCTTGTTCCCCTTGCGCATGCCAACATCTCCATGCTTGAACTTGCTCCAAGGTTTATCTTTCTTGTCCATGGTAGGCCCTTCATTTGTAAGCAAAACAAATGTATCCAATTTAGGCAGCATCATATTCTCATGAACATTGGAATCGTTACCAAGAAACAAAAGTACCTGATAATTCAATTGGCGTGCGCGAGCTCTAGTAATTGGTCCAGAATGTATAGCAGCAGGGGATGTGGGTGTAACAATGGGTCCTCCCCTTCTTGAAATGAAGTCGTCCTTGACGGAAGCTCATCTTCCTCACCCAAACAAGGCTTCAAATCTGCAATGTTAAAAGTGGGACTAACCCCAAAATCTACAGGTAGCTCAAGTTTATATGCATTATCATTTATTTTCTCTAACACCTTAAATGGACCATCAGCACGTGGCATTAGCTTTGATTTGCGCAAATTAGGAAACCTATCCTTACGCAAATGTAACCAAACAAGATCTCCAGGTGCGAAGACAACATGTTTTCTACCCTTATCTCCAGCAAGTTTATATTTAGCATTCATACTCTCAATGTTTTCCTTAGTTAACTCATGCATTTTTTAAATCAATTCAGCATGGTCCTTAGCATCAAAATTAACCTTCTCCGAAGATGGAAGAGGCAACAAATCAATGGGTGCACGAGGTAGGAAACCATACACAATTTCAAAAGGGCACATCTTAGTAGTAGAATGCAATGAACGATTATAAGCAAATTTAATATGAGGCAAGCATTCTTCCCACATTTTCTTATTATTCTTCAAAATAGCCCTAAGCATAGTAGACAATGTTCTATTGACTACTTCAGTTTGTCCATCAGTTTGGGGGTGACAAGTAGTACTAAAAAGCAGTTTAGTCCCCAACTTAGCCCATAAACATCTCCAAAAGTGGCTAAGAAATTTAGTATCACGATCTGAAACAATAGTATTTGGCACACCATGCAAGCGAATAATTTCACGAAAGAACAAATCTGCAACATTAACAGGATCATCGCTTTTATGACATGGTATAAAGTGTGCCATTTTCGAGAATCTATCCACGACAACAAATATGCTATCCCTCCCCTTCTTTGTTCGAGGTAAACCCAAAACAAAGTCCATAGATATATCCTTCTTTGTAAGCTCATTGAGAGGTGCAGCAATGGTGCTAAAATCTCTCACAAAACGCCTATAGAAACCAGCGAGTCCAAGAAAACTCCTCACTTGTGTGACCGTTTTGGGCTGTGGCCAACTCTCAATAGCTTCAATCTTGGCTTTATCAACTTCAATTTCCTGTGGAGTAACAACATAGCCAAGAAAAGATACTCGGTCGGTGCAAAAGGTGCACTTCCCAAGGTTACCAAACAAACGTGCATCACATAGAGCATTAAAAACAGCACGCAAATGTTCCAAATGTTCTTCAAAGATTTGCTATAAATCAGTATATCATCAAAATAGACTACCACAAAACATCCAATGAAAGCACGTAAAACCTCGTTCATTAGTCTCATGAAAGTACTAGGTGCATTAGTTAACCCGAAAGGCATGACTAACCACTCATATAAACAAAACTTAGTTTTAAATGCTGTTTTCCATTCATCTCCCAATTTCATATGAATTTGATGGTATCCACTACGCAAATCAACTTTGGAGAATATTGTAGAGCCACTCAATTCATCAAGCATATCATCTAGCCTAGGAATAGAATGACGATAATGAATAGTAATATTATTAATGCCTCTACAATCAAAACACATATGCGACGTACCATCCTTTTTAGGCACTAGTATAATAGGAACAGCACAAGGACTAAGAGATTCTCGTATATAACCTTTGTCGAGTAGCTCCTGTACTTGACGCATAATCTCCTTCGTCTCCTCTAGATTGGTACGGTATGGTGCACGGTTGGGTAGCGATGCACCGGGAATTAAGTCAATTTGATGCTCAATCCCTCGAATAGGTGGTAATCCTAGTGGCACGTCTTGTGGGAAGACGTCAGCGAACTCCTGCAAAATGTTAGTGACAGCAGGGGGCAAAGAGGAAGGCACATCCTTGAATAAAAATAATGCCTCTTTGCACACAAAAGCTTAGCAAACAGGTTTGCTAGAATCTAGCTCATCAATATCAGATTTGGTGGCAAGTAAACATGCACTTTTCAATTTAATTTCTGAAACAACAGTAGATGGTTTATTATTAGGCTTCATTTGTTGCTCAAATTCTTTTGCCACAATTTGATTTTCACTCTTATTTTTCTCCTGTTTTGCTTTATTAGCTCTATTAATATCATCTTTCAAAATGGATTTAGGAGTCATAGGAAGCAAAGTAATATGGCTATCCTTATGAACAAGAGTATACTGATTATTTCTACCATGGTGTACAGAATTTTTATCAAACTGCCATGGTCTACCAAGTAATAAGGAACATGCTTGCATGGGTACCACATCACAATCAACATAATCAGCATAGGTAGAGATACTGAAATGCACACGAACAGTACGTGTTACCTTAACCTTGCCGCTGTTGTTGAACCATTGGATGTAGTAAGGATGTGGATGTGGTCTTGTGGTGAGAGATAGCTTCTCCACCATCTCCATGCTAGCCAAGTTGTTGCAGCTCCCTCCATCTATGATGACACGAACAGAACGTTCCTTCACAACTTCCTTTGTATGGAACAAATTATGCCTCTGATTTTGCTCAGTTTGTGTGACCTGCACACTCAAAACACGTTGAGCAACTAAACATTCATACCTGTCAACATCTTCAGGAGCCATGTATTGCGTCTCATGATCAGAATCATCCCCACCGTGTTCTTCACGTGTAATAAGAGCCAAAGTCTCCTCGTCATAGTCACTAGCGGACTCATACCCACCATCCTCAGTAGCAATCATCACACGCTGAGATTTGCATTCTCTCACAAAATGTCCTCTTCCCTTACAACGACGACAAATAATATCACTTGTGTTCCCTGTTGACGCCATGGAAGAAGAAGAGCTCTGTGCAGGCCCGGCAGGTGTGCTCTTGGCAGCTAGTGGTGGTTGTGCCTGCTTTCTTGTATCACGGTTGTAGGTGGCATCTGCAGGAGGTGATGGTGCAGTGGAAGTAGATGATGCACGTGGTGTCCAAGATGAAGGTCGACCTGCAGAAAAGTTAGTTCGCGCCAATGCCTGTTGATCCTGCACTTCACATTCAGCTTTACAAGCAAGATGGAATAAACGAGTGATATTATTATAATCCTTATAGTCTAGAATTGTCTGAATCTCTCTATTTAATCCACCCAGAAAAGGTGCAAGCATAGCTTCATTCTCCTCAACAATACCACATCTAATCAAGCCAGTTTGTAATTCCTGATAATATTCTTCTACCGAATTTTTTCCTTGTCTTAAGCGCTGCAATTTTTGAAGTAATTCACGTTGATAATATGGTGGAACCCAACGAGTACGCATAGCAGTTTTCAAAGAAGCCCAAGTAGCTGGAACAGGATATAATCTACAATGTTCAGACCACCAAACACATGCAAAACTAGTGAAAGCACAAACAACAACAGGAACACGTCTCTCCTCAGGATATTGTAAACATGTAAATCGTTGTTCAGTTTCTAACTCCCAAGTAAGATATATATTAGGAACATATCTACCCTCAAGTGGTGGAATATTCAATTTCAGTTTAGGGAGATGGCCATGATCTCGTACTTGAGGGGGAGCCCGAACATTGCCATTATTTGCATGTGGACGTCCTGGTGGTTGTGGTGCTGGTGGTTGCACGTAGTTCTGATTTTGATCAATTTCATCCTCGTAATCGCCCACATAATCATCCTCCTCCGCATCAGCAGCAGGAGCCATAGAAGTATCAACAGCAGGAGCCACAGAAGTATCAACAGCAGCACCAACAGTTTGACCAAGCGCAAGAGGGACACGGCTCGCTCGGCGGAGGGCTATTTCACGACGTGGAGGTAGTCGTTGTTGTTGTTGTAGAGGTGCGTTAGGTGCAGTCGGTGGTGGCGGTGGAAGACGCGCGAGCAATTCATTAAACTTGGTATCGAGCTTTGTTTCGAATGTCTTCTCCATGCCATCTATCTTCTCCATGGCCTCGTCAAATCTGTTTAGCACATCTTGCACCTGTCCACTCATCATTTGCTGAAACTTATCATGAAGCTCCTTGTTCGTCAAGTTCTCCCAGTCAGTCTCATCGGCTTGTGATCGTGGCATGGTTAGCAGCAATAGAAACACACAAGAATATGATCCTACAGACTACTAACAAGTGGTGGTGGTGGCGGGTGTCACAAATCCGTCAAGCAAATCTCAAATTCTTACCAGTTCTTACCCAGCAGCAGGTGGTGATCGGCAACCGACGTAGTCAAAACTCTCAAAGCTTGGATAGAGCGATTACCAGGGAGAGTCAAACGCACGATTTAGATGTATGTGGAGCTGGGAAGGCTTATAATATGGTAGCAAAAAGGGCCAGCAATAATCAATTCAGAGATGCAAAGTTTAATAAATGCTCAACGACGGTACTGTGCTGGTCCTAGGCTAGACCGTGCTAGAGACGCGAGCCTAGAACCCTAACAAAATCACGGCGCTGCACGTAAACAAGGGAAAAGCACACTCTGATTTTTTTCGCTCTTTTTTTGTGCTCTTTTTTTTGCGCTCCTCTTTTTTTTGCGAAAATTCACTATAATGGCGAGTGTCTCAAAACTCTTCCGAGGTGAAACTGACAGTATGGGCACGAATTTTTTTGACTAGTTTTTCGCAAATCAGGGCAGTGATGACGAAAAAGTGCGACAAAAAATCACTATGATGGCGAGTGTCTCAAAAGACTCAGAAAAACCTAAAACTAAGATAGGGAAAAAATATTTTTGGTCGCCGAAAATTTGGCCTAAAAACTGCCCGGGGGTCTCCAGACTTAATTAGGCAAGGAAACACGAAACAGAAAATAGATGGATCTCGAAAACAAACCTAATATGAAAAGAACTCGGATTGGTGGTGGATATATGGTGGTAGGATATGGCAGCAGTGGTGGTATATGGTAGCGGTGGTGGTATATGGATACGGATCGGTGGTGGTATATGGATACGGATCGGTGGTGGTATATGGATACGGATCGGTGGTGGTATATGGATACGGATTCAGAGCGGTGGCACATAAGCAGTGGTGGTAGATGGCAAGGCGATGATGATGGCGCGGCGGCGGCATGACAACTTATGACCAGAACTCGAAACTCTAAAAGACTAGACTCTAAGACCAGCAATTTGACACGACGATACAACCGCAAATTCAACAAAGTAAAAATCCTAAAAAGATTATGCAAAGGCTCAGATTGGTTCAAATATGATGAACTAACCCTAATTTTTTGTGGCTTTTGCGTGGACTGTAGGTATGAAGAACAGACTCGATCTAAACTACGAAAAATTGTAAAATCTCACCGAGCAACCTGGAAATCTGATACCACTTGATAGAGGCAAAGGTGTCCTGATGTTTCGATGAGATGGTGGCTATCGTTTTCTGTGGGAGTCGACCTTTACGATCCGACTACGAATGTGCGAGACGTCACGCCTTAGCAATCGCTAAACCAACTTCCGAGGGTTATTGACCACGCCGGAGCATGATCAACCTGACCACGAGGGCCTGTTTCCTGCGAGTAAACGAAGAACAAGCAAGAAACTAAGATTGCAATCTGGATATTGCGAATATAAGAGGAAAGCTTTATTAATGAAGGTGGGTGAGGGAGTCCTGGATTAGGGGCCGGGTGTCCGGATAGCCAGACTATAACCTTTGGCCGGACTGTTGGACTATGAAGACTTTGTCCCGTGTTCGGATGGGACTTTCCTTGGCGTGGAAGGCAAGCTTGGCAATATGGATATGTAGATCTCCTCCCATTGTAACCGACTCTGTGTAACCCTAGCCCTCTCCGGTGTCTATATAAACCGGAGGGTTTTAGTCCATAGGACGAACAACAATCATACCATAGGCTAGCTTCTAGGGTTTATCCTCTCTGATCTCGTGGTAGATCTACTCTCGTACTACCCATATCATCAATATTAATCAAGCAGGAGTAGGGTTTTACCTCCATCGAGAGGGCCCGAACCTGGGTAAAAACATCGTGTCCCTTGTCTCCTGTTACCATCCGCCTAGACGCACAGTTCGGGACCCCCTACCCGAGATCCGCCGGTTTTGACACCGACATTGGTGCTTTCATTGAGAGTTCCGCTGTGCCATCGCCATCAGGAAGGATGCCTCGTCCCATCTTTAAAGACGAAACTATTGCTAAGGAAGCTTTGGCTGTCGGCCAAACTCTCCGGCTAGATGGTTTTCTTATGACCGCCTGTTCGGCCTCTGCGCCGATGATGACTTCTCGGGTCGTCAAAAGCAATCTTCATGTCAACTCAGAACTCGCCGAGCATTTAGATCCAATGGAGCTCTCTTCCCTAAATGAGCTCTTGGATCGCATCGCCGCCCTGGGAGTCGCTACGGACTACGATCAGATTGGGTCTAAACCTGATCTGAGAGAGATTAACTCCCCGCCAGGTCACCCATCACGTCGCAGTGGTGGAGGAACAACGTGGCGACCCTTCATCTATCTTAAGGACTAGCTATGTCTAGATTCCCGATCCCTCCAAGCCAGATACCCGCGGAGGGGAGGACGTCACTCAAGCCCTGAACCTAGAGTCAGGCAGCGGGCCAGATTCATTGGACAACATCCAAGAATCCAAACTTCCGAGTTCGAAAACTTCCTGGCCCCTGAATCTCAGATTAGGTGAGGTTTTGGATTCAATTACACCCACCCACCCAAACATAGTCGATCTATCCTAAATTAGGCAAGAGCCCCAAGAAACAGTACACCATTATTGGGCCAGATTTCTCCTGGTAATGAACAGGATCAAGGACTGCCGCGAGGAAGACGCAATCTCATTCTTCTGCAATAATTGCACGGACAAGGGAATCCTCAACGCCATAAGTCGCCATGAAATTGCACGCTTCGCCGACTTGGGGTCCATAGTAAGAAAGTACTATGCGATGGAAAACGCCTGGAAAACCGAAATAAAATTTTGGGACCATCCGGCCATGAATACGAACCCAGTCCGAAATAAAACGGTGCATTATCACCAGACGCCCGGGTTAAACACCAAAAAGCAAAAACCCTCTACAGGGCATGGAACCGTACTGGAGGGATGGCTCAATGGACCATGTAAAATTCACAGTACATAGGGTGCCATACCAACTCATAGCCTTAGAGCATGTTGGATACTCCGGCAGGTGGCCAAAAGTGGCGAAGATCTTCTAATTCCAGAAGGCACAGAGCACCATCCCAGGGATACCAATACGATATCAACAGTCTTTGAGACTTTCCCATCAAATAATATGCGAAAACGAACACTCTGCAGCCTTGCCAAAGTCTACCACGTGGCAACAATAAACCCATGGAGTGACACGGCTATAACTTTTAATGCTAGTGACAAACCTAAATTCCGAACAGCCCGAGCACCAGCCGCATTGGTCCTCAGTCCAATTGTGGATGGCTTTCGACTCACCAAGGTACTCATGGATGGTGGCAGCGGATTGAACCTCATTTATGAGGAAACTCTTCAAAAAATGGAAATAGACTGGAACTGCATTGAGCGAAGCAGCAAAACCTTTAGAGGAATAATCCCCAGCCGAGAAGCGCGCTGTACAGGAAAAATCACAATAGATGTGGTGTTCGGTACGCCGGATAATTACAGGTCCGAAGAGGTTACGTTCCAAGTGGCCCCGTTTAGTAGCGGATACCATGCTCTGTTAGGGCGGGAGGCGTTTACAATCTTCCAAGCCATACCCCATTACGGATACATGAAGCTTAAAATGTCTGGGCGCAACGGAATCATCACTCTTTCTAGTGATCCGGACATAGCACTCCGCACCGAAAACAAGACAGCGGCACTGGCCCTCGAGGCACTATCAGAAGCCCTAGCGGCTAAGGAACTGACTGCGCTGCACTCCACGGTGATAAGGGACAATGTGATACTCGATAAAAGATCCAAGTCCACGTCCTTTAAACCGGCAGATGAAATAGTCAAATTCCAAGTCCATCCAACGGACCCTACAAAATCAGCTTCCATCAGGGCACAATTAAACCCTGATGTAGACGCCGCACTACGAGAGTTCCTATGCGAGAACTGGGACATTTTTGCCTGGCACCCTTCAGACATGCCAGGAATCCCACGCAGGCTGGCCGAGCACAGCCTAAACATTCTAAAAGGATTCAAGCCAGTCAAGTAGGCTCTTCGGTGTTTCTTTTGACCTAAGAGACAAGCCATGGGAGAGGAACTAGCCAAGTTATTGGAGGCCGGATTCATTAGAGAAATAAAACATTCGGACTGGCTAGCAAACCTGGTGATGGTACCAAAGAAGGACAAATCCTGGCGCCTGTGCGTCGATTTTAAGGACCTCAACAAGGCTTGCCCAAAGGATCCCTTCCCCCTCCCCTGCATCGATCAAATTATCGGCGCTACCGCAGTGCACGATTCATTGTGTTTCCTCGACGCATACTCTGGCTACCATCAAATTAAGATGGTAGAGCCAGACCAAGCCACAACGGCATTCATCACACCATACGGCCCCTTCTGCTTCAACACAATGCCCTTCGGGCTCAAAAACGTCGGCGCAACATGTCAGCGTATGATTCAGACACGTCTAGCAAACCAGATCGGCAAAACAGTGGAGGCATATGTAGATGACGTGGTCGTCAAAACCAAACATGTCGAATCTCTAGTAGACGACTTGAGGCTCACATTCGATAACCTCCGAACATATGACTTCAAGCTCAACCCGGAAAAATGCGTTTTCAGCATCCCAGCCGGAAAGCTCTTGGGCTTCATCGTATCCGGTAGAGGAATTGAAGCAAATCCGGCCAAGATCCGAGCTCTGTCACAATTGGATACCCCAAGGGACCTCAAGCAATTACAAAAATTGACTGGATGCGTGGCGGCTCTAAGCCGCTTTATCTCCTGCCTTGGAGAAAAGGCATTACCCCTTTATCGCCTCCTCCGGCGCACCAAACACTTCGAGTGGACGGATGCCGCCATAGCCGGACTGGGAGAAATAAAAGCCATATTGCCAACTAACCCAGTCCTGGCCGCGCCAAACATTGGTGAACCAATGCTTTTATACATTGTGGCAACTCATCAAGTTGTGAGCGCAGTGCTCGTCGTCGAACGAGAAACTGATGGACATAAATTCCCCCTTCAAAATCCGGTTTACTATGTATCCGCTGTCCTTACTCCATGCAAGTCAGGGTACCCGCATTATCAAAAGATAGCGTACGCGGTATTCATGGCATCCCGGAAGCTATGACACTACTTTCAAGAGTGTTCGATAACGGTAGCCTCGGAAGTGCCACTTAAAGATATTATAAACAACCGCGATGCGACGGGCCGGATTGCCAAATGGGCAATTGAGCTCCTTCTGTTCGACATAACTTACAAGCCACGACGAGCTATTAAGTCGCAAGTATTGGCCGACTTCGTCGCCGAATGGATGGAAGCCGAACTCCCTAAAGAGTACGGCACTGGATCATGCACTTCGACGGCTCCAAAATGTTGGCTGGTCTGGGGGTTGGCGTTGTTTTGACGTCCCCAACACGAGATACAGTTCAATACGTACTCCAGATAATGTATACGGACTCCAACAACGCAGTCGAATATGAGGCCCTTCTACATGGTCTCCGGATGGCAGTATCCATGCGCATTCAACGCCTAGAGGTGTGCGGGGATTCGAACCTCGCGATATATAAATGGAGACTTCGATGCCAAGCATCCGAAAATGGTAGCTTATCGCAACACCATCCTAAAAATGTCAGCTCGGTTCGAGGGGCTCGAATTTCACCATATAGTCGAGGAAAACAATCAGGTGGCAGATGTCCTGGCATTCATCGGCGCAAAACGTGATGCCGTCCCTCCCAACATCTTCTTGGAGAGGCTGTTCAAGCCATCCGTAGTATGGGAAGGGGAACCCGGCAATAACAGCCCGGACCCAACCGCACTGCCCAATACTGAACACTCTGACATAATTGGAGGCTCTGCCAACGAAATAACATCCTCAGCCCATGTAATAATGGTCGTCATCGCCCCGTGGACAGAACCATTCCTAGCCTACCTAACTAGGCAGGAACTCCCCGAGGACCAAAACGAGGCACGCTGCATAGTGTGGCGATCGAAAGCCTATAAAGTCCATGAGGGAGAGCTTTATAAGAAAAGCACGGCCGTAGTCCTTCAAAGGTGCATCTCCGAAGAGGAAGGGCAGAATCTTCTGGCAGAAATTCATGCCAGACTCGGCGGCCACCACGCTGCAGCCCGGGCCCTTATAAGCAACGCCTTCCGTACAGGCTTTTCTTGGCCAACGACCCGGGCAGACGCTCAGGACTTAGTCCAACTCTGCGTTGGTTGCTAGCTTTTTGCAAACCAAAGCCATATGCCACCCACCGCCCTCCAAACTATCCCCATCACATGGCCTTTCGCGGTCTGGGGGCTTGACATGGTTGGACCCCTCAAAGGAGGAACCCACAAGCACAAATACTTACTGGTCATGGTGGATAAGTTCACCAAATGGATAGAAGCCAAGCCTGTTAAGACGGCCGAATCTGGACCGGTGATAGACTTCATATCCGGGGTCGTACACCGTTACGGCGTCCCCCACAGCATCATCACTGACAATGGCACGAATTTTATGGCCGACGAGGTAAAACTCTGGTGCAAAAACATGGGTATCAAGCTCGATTATGCTTCCGTCTATCACCCACAAACTAACGGTCAGGTCGAGCGAGCAAATGGTCTTATCATGAGCGGCATCAAACCCAGATTAGTGCGGTCCCTCAAGGAATATAACATGCACTGGGTAGAGGAGCTCGACTCCGTACTCTGGGGGCTGCGGACCACGCCGAATCGCACCACCGAATACAGGCCATTCTTCATGGTATACGACGCAGAGGCGGTTCAGCCCTGTGACATAATTCATGACTCACCTCGAGTGTGCATGTACGAAGAAAGAGAAGCCGAGCTCGATCGGTAGGACAGTTTGGATGCCTTGGAGGAGGAGTGTGACGTGGCTAAAGCCCGTTCCGCATTCTATCAACAGCAGGCTCGAAGATACCAAAGCAAAGAAGTACGGGCCAAAACTTACAATGTTGGCGAATTAGTTCTACGCCTGCCGGATAAGAAAAAGGACAAACTCAAGCCCAAGTGGGAAGGTCCCTTCATTATCGACCAAGTCCTGACTGGTGGAGTGTACCATCTGCACGATGCATCGGATAATCGCCTCGAGTCGAGCCAATGGAACGCAGCCCGACTCCGAAGATTCTACACCTAACGCCGGACTCTGTGTTCGTCTCCTTCCTCTGTCCATTTTTATACACTATCTGTCTTATATTTCTCTCCTTCTCACTTTCTTTTCCCTTACAGCCTTCAAGGGCCCATTTGTGCCTTGTTTGCACACAACTGACATGCTATCCGCGCTCATTTTACCTGGGGGCTTCTTTAACTGAAGCTTATTCATACGGGCTTCATGCCCAACACATGTGTTATACTTCCGCATGTACCCTTTATTCACCATTATATGCATCGATATGACTTAAGTTTTGGCCAAGCTGGGTTGCCTGGCTCTTGTATTTATGCCCTACGTTCCCGTTAATTCGGATAGGGCATAAGGGGAGCACCTCCGCGATTGTCACTGCCGGGTCAGCCGGATGTGTACCTCAGACTGGGTGAAGCTGAAAGCTAGCGTTCTTAAGGGAATATTCGGTCGGTGAACTAAAGATGATTTCTCACTTATTTACTTATGCGCACCTAGATGTTTTTCCTGCGTCCCTTTTCGCAGTCCGGACATGCACTTTAGGGCATGCCTCCGAGGGAAAGGAACCCCTAACGGAACTATTCTCCCTGGAAGATGTTTCTTACTAACCATGTAATATAACATAACTAGTTGGGCACTTGTCTATTCAAGCACTAATGACCCCTACGCCTGGTCTCCATGCATGCCCCGGTTCTTACATAACCGAGCGGGTATTCGGATACACTCCGGACCGTCGGGTCCCGAGGTTGAAGAGAAAAGGTCCGCCATGACAAATGATGTACAATCCGGCTAGAAGACATTATACATGTCACTTTAAATTACATAGTCAATTTGACTGGTTAAATTCCTCTTCAATACCATCCAATAGGTTGTCTAGTATACAGTCCTGTTGGGAATACTTTGCGGCCAATTCTACTTGGTTGTACACTAAGCTCACAGGGATCTCCTTCCCATCGGGCCCCACAGGTCCGACCTCGGCCATGTGGTTTGGATCAACCTTCGTGTACCGCGTCTTCACCATGGCCCAGGCTTCCCTGGCACCTTGCCGGTATCTTCCATAATCGGAAGCGCCGCCGCGCTCCCTTCAGCTTCTCCACAAGCTCTCTGAGTACTTCGGGCATGGAGACAGATGGCCACAAGGCCTGGGCGACGCCTTGCATCACCTGCTGAACTCGTTCGTGCAGTTGTGAGAGCTCGGGAAGAAGGTCACCCGTAGAACCGGGCATTTCCTCTGCAGGACGACTTGTCAGCATACCTACAGACATAACTCTGTCAGTCGACTTCCTCGCCGAGCTCTTTTTCGAAGTTCGTTCAAGCACTTACTAAAAATGCCGCGTCGAAGCCGCCGATTCTCCTTAACGGAGTCCGACAGTTGGGCACGAACATCCTTTAGTTCCACGCCCAGCTGGGTGTTGGCATCTAGGAGATCATTCTTCACCTGCCTCACCTTTGTAAGCACGCTCTCACCAGCCTTTAGCTGGCGTAGGAGTTGTTGCTTATCCGGATCTACTCCGGCGCCATCTGCAATTTTATTGTCAAATTTGCATACACGCCGCACTTTACATGACACTTATCATTTGAAGCATATAGTACCAGAGGGGGTCTTCTTGAGCTCCCCTGCTACGGCTAGTGCAGCCTGAAGTTGGGCTTTGCACTCTTCCAGCTCATGGGACAGTTGGGTATTCTTTTCTGTAAGAACCTGCATAACAAATGATCCTTAAATCAGTTATTCTAACTGTTTCAAGTCTCAGGGGCTACTGGTATATATAATCACCAAATTTTGTCACCCGTATGTCCTTTACATACTGCTCTGTGGCTCTGGCTAGACCATTTTGAGCGGCACGGAGGTACGCATCTCCCGAGTTGAAGGCATCCAATGCCTCTTGGGAGAAACAAGCATCGTGAAGAACTGTCCGGCGACGCCTGTGGTTCATGGCACTCTCCACCTCGGAATTTGTGGCAGATAGTCTGTCCGCATCCTCTGTCGGAGGAGCGTCTGGCGCACGCCTCGTATTCGCCTCCGCTTCCGGCCTTGGGGCCTGGCTGGTGGAGGCACGATTGGCATCGTCTTCGGATATAATCCGGCGAGCGCTCTTTTTCCTAAAGAAAGCATGAGCATTAGTATGCCTCTGAGAATAATATCTCGGAATGATACGACACGCCTTACCGCTGCGCTGGTGTCTCAATCCAGATTGCGTGTCTTTTCAGCCTGCCTGCCCTCGCGGCCCCTTGTTGGCTAGTCGCCGCAGGCTCGGTATTCCGCCTCGAGGTCCTCCCCTGCAAAACACCGTTGGTATACGGTAATCAAAAATATGCGAGGACGGATCCTTTTCGAAGTGTTGGGACTTTGGTCTCAGTTACCTGCGAGGCTAGAAGTAGCCCAGGATAATCGGTCGTAATGGCCACCAAGGCATTGTCGTTGTCCAATTGGTAAAATACCCCATCGATCAGCTCCACAGATATGTCCGGATCCTCTTGGGAGGACGGGTCAAGGGACCATTCCGGATCCTCGGGTTGTGGAGGAGGGCTGTTTATTTCCCTCACGGCCTTACGCAGCTCCTGCGTTAAAATCGCAAGATGAAATACTTAACTACGGGAATATGGAGCGGATGGGCAAGAAAAAGTATCAACTTACCCAGCTCGGCGGATTGTACATAGAAAATCCGCCCTGTGGATTGACGCGGAGGAATTCCTCCTCTTCTCCTTTGTACAAAGTGGACAAGATCTTTGCTAGAGCAGCAACCGATTCCGGCCCCTTACGGCCGCAGCGGGTGGCGTCATCCTCCCCGTTGAAATCCCACATGGGGTGGCCTCTATATTGGAGCGGCTACACCCCCCCCCCCCCGCATAATGCATATGGCCATGACCTCGATCATGATCAATCTGGATTGAGCCAGCGATCTTATCCGGCTCATCACTTAAAGAACGTCCTTGTCGTCTTCCTCCTGAGGGCTCTGTGGACGCCAGCTCAGGCGCTTCTTCAAAGGAGCATTGATGAACTCAGGAAGGCCGATCCGAATAGGATCCGGCAGGGGGACGTCTTCTACATAAAACCATTTGGAAGGCCAGTCTTCAGACGTCTTCTTTGGGGTTCCAGATAGGTATCCAGTCCCGGCGATGCGCCACACTTCGGCTCCGCCCACTTGATATACTGACCCCTTCTGAGAACGGGGCACAAGGCAGAACAGCTTCTTCCATAGCGCGAAATGAGCCTCGCAGCTCAAAAACAGCTCGCAAAAGGCTACGAAGCCCGCGATATGCAGTATGGAGGCAGGCGTAAGGCTGTGCAACTGGAGGCCGTAGAACTCCAGGAGCCCCCGGAGAAACGGATGAATTGGAAATCCGATCCCTCTCATCAAATGAGGGACAAGGCATACCCGCTCCCCCTTGGAGGGATTGGGAAGGCTCTCGCTTGCTCTCCGCCATTATAGGTGGCGAGCCCGGCTCGAACTGGGACCATGTATGCTGGGGGAAGAAACCCCTTGGTCTGAAGTGTCATTAGTTTGCTGTACGGGACGGAACATCTCTCCCAATCTCCAGGCTTGGGGCTGGGGGGGCGAGAGGAGGAGTTGCATCGACTAGCGATGATGGAATGGATCTCTGTTAGATGCGCTCCGATGAATACTCGCTAAGGGAGAATGGTATGATTTGGATCTGAATCCCCGTCTCTTTAATAGGCAGCTCATTCACATAGCTAGGGGGTAAATGTAAAAATACCCTGGCTCTTCACATTCGCTTGACGCGTGGAAGGTGGCCATTACTGGGCGTAGAAGCCAAGGAGCGCAACACTCAAGAGAAGCCGGACACTATTTAACAGGTACACGAAATTTGGAGGAGAACCCGCCTTGCAATGCCGAAGACAATCTGCGCGCCGGACTCATCGTCATTGAAGCCTGGTTCGGGGGCTACTGAGGGAGTTCTGGATTAGGGGGTTTCCGGATAGCCGGACTATAACCTTTGGCTGGACTGTTGGACTATAAAGATACAAGATTGAAGACTTTGTCCCGTGTCCGGATGGGACTTTCCTTGGCGTGGAAGGCAAGCTTGGCAATACAGATATGTAGATCTCCTCCCATTGTAACCGACTCTCTGTAACCCTAGCCCTCTCCGCTGTCTATATAAACTGGAGGGTTTTAGTCCATAGGACGAACAACAATCATACCATAGGCTAGCTTCTAGGGTTTAGCCTCTCTGATCTCGTGGTAGATCTACTCTTGTACTACCCATATCATCAATATTAATCAAGCAGGAGTAGGGTTTTACCTCCATCGAGAGGGCCCGAACCTGGATAAAAACATCGTGTCCCTTGTCTCCTGTTACCATCCGCCTAGACGCACAATTCGGGACCCCCTACCCGAGATCCGCCAGTTTTGACACTGACAGTGGGGTTCTGTGACGCCTTTGTCTGGTCGTTGAACACAAACGAAGTACGCGAAGTTGTAGCTATGGCAAACTTTTGATCTAAACAAAACCCAAAGTCTAAACGACGCCCTAAGGGCTGTATATATGGAGGAAGAGGAGGGAATTTCGTGGCCCTTGAGGGAGGGGTCCGAAACCAACCCTAACTCTTGTGTCCCCACACATACGGACTCTAAAAACAGCCTATACTTAAGTATTTCGAAATTACATGGGCTTGGCCCAATAATAAGGTGACGCAGCACCTAGAATAGCCTATGGACGAATATTATGAAGTGGCATCTTGTATATTTCGTCCAAGGCTTCATGCACTCATTATGGTGGCTTCAAAGTCCTGGAATCATCACTTCTAACTCCGTTCTTGTTCCCCTTGCGCATGCCAACATCTCCATGCTTGAACTTGCTCCAAGGTTCATCTTTCTTATCCATGGTAGGCCCTTCATTTGTAAGCAAAACAAATGTATCCAATTTAGGAAACATCATATTCTCATGAACATTGGAATCGTTACCAAGAAACGAAAGTACCTGATAATTCAATTGGCGTGCGTGAGCTCTAGTAATTGGTCCAGAATGTATAGCAGCAGGGGCTGTGGGTGTAACAATGGTATTGATGTCCTCATCACCTTGCCATCCCCCCACTTCGCTCGACCCTTCTCACACCCATGGCGGAGGCGGGGATGAGGTGGGCTTAGGCTCCTCGTTTCATTTCCTTGCTGCCACGACTACGACCAAACTCGGTCCCAGGAAACGAGTCCTAGGGTCCGGAATGAGGGGAGCACGGTAGCATAAGGATAAAACGAGGTTTCACATACCTCAGTCCATAATGAAACGCATGATAAGGGATAGCGAACTTATCTGAGTCTGCATCCCCAGAACCTTGGTTTGCCGCGGGTGGATCTTTGCTCTTGTAGCCCCCGGCAATATTGGCTTGCCGGGGCCCAGACGCCGGTCTGTCCCCTTTCTTCTAGAGCAGCTCGAGAAGGATATTCATGTGTCCTGCGAACCAAAGAAGACAGAGAAGAACAGAGAGACGCGCACTCAACCTCTAAGCTAGGGGTTAGTCGTCGCTAAGCACCATCAACCCTAACCAAGGACGATACTCGACCTAGCATGCATGCTATAACTTAGGGTGCTAGTGCTTCATTTATTTATGCTCAGGGTCTGCGCCTGGCTTTGTACAAAGGATCACATGCCTTGCCAGCAAAGCTCGTACAGAAGGTGGCTTGCCGGGAGGCCCGTCAAACCGCGCCTTATGGGTAAAACTTGCGAAGATGCTCGATGTTCCAGGAGTTGCTCACTCGTACGGCATCCTCGGTCTCCAGGCGGACTGCGCCAGGCCTGGTGACTCGTATTACCCGATAAGGGCCTTCCCACTTCGGCGTCAACTTGTTGGTATTCTTGGCCGACTGAACACGCTAAAGAACAAGGTCGCCTTCCACAAAGCTTCGGGCATGAACCTTGCGGCTACGGTAGCGGTGCAAGGCTTGCTGGTAGCGTGCCGCTCTCATAGCCGCCCGAAGACGATCTTCCTCAAGGAGCGTCACGTCATCTTGGCGCAACGGCTCTTGCTCAAGCTTGTCATAAGAGAGCACTCGAGGTGACCCGTATATGAGTTTCGTGGGGAGAACTGCTTCTGCCCCGTATACCAGGGCAAAAGGTGTCTGGCCGGTGGCTCGATTTGGCGTCGTCCTGATCGACCAAAGAACAGCCGGCAACTCATCAATCCAGAGCCTTCCACTCTTGTGCATCTTGTCACAGGTCTTCATTCTCAAGCCTCGCAACACTTCAGCATTTGCCCTCTCCGCTTGGCCATTGCTCTGTGGATGTGCCACGTAAGCGAAACAGACCTTGATGCCGAGGTCTCGGATGTCCTGCATGAAGGTGTGGCTTGTGAACTGCGTGCCATTGTCGGTGATGACTCTGTTTGGCACACCAAAACGGCGGACCAGTCCTTTGAAGAATTTGATGGATGACTGAGCAGTCACCTTCCTCACTGCTTCCACCTCTGGCCACTTTGTGAACTTGTCGATTGCAACGTACAAGTACTCAAAGCCCCCGACGGCATGGGGGAAAGGGCCCAGTATATCGAGCACCTAGACCGAGAATGGCCAGGAGAGAGGGATTGTTTGAAGGGCTTGAGCTGGTTGATGAAGCTTCATTGAATGGAACTGGCACGCTTCACACTTGGTGACTAGTGCCGTCGCATCCTGGAGGGCGGTGGGCTAGAAGAAACCTTGCCGGAATGCCTTCCCGGCAAGGGCCCTTGACACTATGTGGGAGCCACATATGCCTCCATGTATCTCTGCCAACAGCTCTAGTCCTGCCTCCCGGGGGATGCACTTGAGTTTCACACCGTTCGGCCTTCTCCGATATAGGACGTCATCGTCGAACTGGTATAGGGCGGACCGACAGGCTACTTTCTCCGCTTCTTCCTGCTCCTCTGGAAGCTCCCTTGTTTGGAGGAATTGGACAGTATGATGCGCCCGTGCCAGAGCCTGAGGCTTGACGGCAAGGACCAAAGGCATCTCTTCTGCCATGGGAGCGGTTGTCTCTACGGCCAGGGCCTGACGCCCCGCCGGAGCCAGTTGCTCTCGGGCAGGCTCAGCGTCCATGGTAGTACCCTTGCCGGCAGCCCTGGGGGGCTCGGTAGGAAAGTACTTGTCGGGACCTGATTTTCTCCGCTTGCTCTACCCTGCTGATGGATCGACGGATGGTTGAGTTAATTGGAGCAAAAAGGTACCTGGTTCCACAGGTAGCTTGAATGCGGCACACTTTGATCGGTAATCGGCGATGTCGTTCTCCGCTCGGGGGACGTCCTCCGCCTGGATACCGTCAAAGTGTTCCTCCAGCTTCCTCACCTCATCTACGTATGCTTCCATCAACGGGCTCTGATAATCTTTGTTGACTTGCCTGACAACAAGCTGCGAGTCACCCCTGAGGATGAGCTTCTTGACCCCGAGGTCTGCCGCGATCCTGAGACCGGCAAGCAATCCCTCGTACTCGGCGGTGTTATTGGTGGACATCTCCCTGGGGAAGTGCATCTGGATCACGTACTTGAGGTGTTCTCCGGTGGGTGCGACGAGCAGCACACCGGCACCGGCGCCTTGCAGCGAGAAGGCTCCATCAAAGTACATGATCCAGTTGCGGTCTTCTTCCTTGCCGGGGAGAGTAGTCTCCCGGATTTCTTTGTCAGGCGTCGGGGTCCACTCCGCGATGAACTCCGCCAAGGTTCTGCTCTGATTTGTCGAGGTACTCTCAAACTTTAAGCCGAAGCTTTACAACTCCAAGGCCCATTCCACAATCCTTCCGGTTGCGTCTGGGGTGCGCAGTATCCGTTGCAACGGGAGGCGGGTGACGACAGTGATCTCGTGGGCCTAGAAGTAGTGACGCATCTTCCTCAAGGCCATAAGGAGGCCAAAGAGCAATTTTTGCACACTGGAATACCTTTACCTAGCCCCCTGCAAGAGGGAGCTAACGAAGTAAACCGGGTGCTGCATCATCTTTTTCGTGGGCACCACTTCACTTGACCGCGCGGGCATCGCCTTGGCGGTACCAGACTCTGCCGGGGGAATCTTCGGCTTGCCATCCACTGGTCCTGCCTCCATTGCTGCCTCCTCATCGACCTCCCTCTATGCTACTAGTGCAGCGCTGACCACTTGATTCGTCGCCGCCAGATACAGCAATAACGGCTCTTGTAGTTTAGGCGCAACTAGTATTGGCGTGGAGGAAAGGTATTTCTTCAGGTCCTACAGTCCGGCCTCGGCCTCCGGGGTCCACTCTATTGGGCCCGCCTTTTTCAAGATCTTGAAAAAAGGAAGGGCGCGCTCGGCGGACTTGGAGATGAACCGGCACATGGCGGCAACACAGCTGATGAGCCGACGCACATCCTTGATCCGCTTGGGCGCCTTGATCTACTCAATAGCCTTGATCTTGTCTGGGTTTGCCTCGATCCCGCGCTGTGACACAAAGAACCTGAGAAGCTTGCCGGACGGACGCCAAAGACGCACTTCTCAGGGTTCAACTTGAGGTGGATCTTGCGTAGGTTGGTAAATGTCTCTTCTAGATCTTGCACAAGAGTCGGCCCGTCCTTGGTTTTGACCACTATGTCATCCATGTGTGCTTCCATATTTCTATGGAGCTGAGGTTCAAAACCAATTTGGACCGCTCTTGCAAACGTTGAGCCAGCACTCTTAAACCCGAAAGGCATCCGTAAAAAACCAATACGTACCACATGGGGTGATGAATGATGTCTTCTCTTCATCCTCTCTTGTCATGAAGATTTGGTGGTATCCTGAGTAGGCATCGAGGAATGATAACAGATCACACCCGGCCGTGGAGTCAACAATCTGGTCGATGTGCGGCAATGGGAAGGGGTCCTTAGGACAAGCCTTATTGATATATGTGTAATCAATACATAGCCTCCACTTCCCATTCGCCTTGCACACCACTACCAGATTGGCCAACCATGTCGGATGGAGCACCCCTCTCACTAAACCTGCCGCTTCTAACTTCCTGATCTCCTCTGTGATGAACTCCCGCCTCTCCAGAGCCTGCTTTCTGACATTCTGCTTGACGGGTCGCGCGTGGGGGCAGACAGCTAGGTGGTGCTCAATCACCTCCCTGGGAACACCGGGGATGTCAGACACTTGCCATGCAAATACGTCAACATTTTCCCATAGGAAGGTGACGAGCTCGCCTTCCTATTTACTGTTGAGGGCGGAGCCTATGATGAAGGCCCCTCCCGTGCCGTCCTCCATGACGGGCACCTTCTTGGTCTGCGGCCGCTCGGCTCTGGACCTCTTTCCCTTGTCGGCAAAGCTCTCTGGCATGTCCTCAACAGTAGCACAACACCCCGAGGAGGTGCGCTTGCCGGAGTGGGTGCGAGAGGTCTTGCCGGGCTCCTTCTTTCCTCCCAGGCCTTTGGCGGCAGGAGCAGGTGCCTTAACGGCAGCTGCTGCAACTACTTCCCGGTAGAGTTGGTCGGCGCAGATCAGCGCGGCCTTCTTGTCGGAGGGAACGACGATGATGGTCAACGGCCCGGGCATCTTTAGCATGTTGTAGGCATAGTGTGATGCCGCCATGAACTTTGCTAGTGCCGGGCGGCTGAGGATCCCTTTGTAGGGCAAGGGGATCTCAGCCACGTCAAAGACGATCCTCTCCATCCGGTAGTTCAACTCTCCTCCAAATGTCACGGGCAGTGACCTTTCCCTTTGGCTGACTTCTCCCCGGATTGACCCCCTGAAACGTGCCCGTTTCCTTGAGGTCTCCATCAGGGATTTGCAACCTTTTGATCACGACAGGCGAGATCAGGTTCAGGCCGGCCCCGTCGTCAACCAACATCTTGTTCACCTTGAGGTTGCATATTGTTGGTGAAACCAACAACGGCAAACACCCGACCGCGGTAGTGCGACCAGGGTGGTCCTCGGCGTCAAAGATGAGGGTCGTGCTAGACCACTTTAGTGGCTTCTAAGCGTCGAACGACGGCTCTGCTGCTGTAACCTCTCGTGCCCACTGCTTGAGCTGGCGGTGAGAGGCATGCAGCAAGGCGCCGCCATCGACGCACATGGCCTCGATAGCCTTCTAGAACCCTTGCTCACCGGACTCGTCGTCCTTGTCATGATCATCGTCTTCTTGTTTCTTGCCGCGGCCCCGGGCGGGCCTCTCTTGCTGGTTGTCCTTGCCGGGGCAGCCTCCTTGGCCGCCATGCTTCTTGCTGAATCCCCCAGCACCATCCTGGTCCTTCTCCTTGTCCCGCCATTCGTACTTAGCCTTTTGCTTCTCAGCAAGCAGCTCAACTTGTCGGCAGTTCTGGAGATCGTGGCCCTTGGTGCGGTGGATCTTGCAGTATTGCTTGCCAGAGCTTCCTGGCTTGTCGGTAGCCGCCAAGGCCCAGCAGGCGGCGCACCTGGCAATCTCCTTGTCGGGGGTGTCTTCCTTGACCTTCTTGCCGGCATCAGTATCGTCAGATCCCTCAACGGTAAGCACAACCTTGCCTTTGCGTTTCCTGTTGTGACGCTGGCCCTTCTTCGTCAGGGCGGTGGCGTCCTCATTGGTAGAGTCGGTTTCCGCGCCGGCGTCTTCGCCGGGGTACTTCCTTCCCTCTTCAGCCCAGGCACACCTGTTGGCCATAACGTAGAGCTCAGCCACATCCTTAACCTAGGTCATCGCCAGCTCCTTGCGCTTCTTGCGATTGCGCACGTTCTGATGGAATGCGCTAATCACAACGGTGGGATGAACGTCGGGGATGTTGTACTGCACCCGGCTGAATCTCTGGATGTACTTGCGCAGGGTCTCCCTTCCTACTGAGGAATGATATGCAGATCACTAGCCTGGCCATGAGCTTGGTGGCCTCCTGTGAAGGCGCCAACGAACTCATGGCACAGATCTGACCAGGAAGAGATGGAGTCTGCCGGCAAGTGCATCAACCAAGACATTACATTGGGCTTGAGCGCCAGCGGGAAGTAGTTGGCAAGCACCATGTCGCCGCGAGCCCCAGCGGCCTGCATCGCGATGGTGTAGATGCTGAGGAACTCGGAAGGATGGGTCTTGCCGGTGTACTTATCGCTGACGTCGGGCTTGAACGTGCGGTGGGACGGCCACTGGAACTGCCTCAGCTCACGGATAAAAGCCGAGTAGCCCACCTCGTAAGGTAGGCCGCCGGGGCCCCCCGGTGCCGGGTGGTCCGTAGCAAGTCCCGCCCGCTTGTATTACTGGCGGCGCGTTTCGCGTCGGCGCTCGACGGTGGTTCAAGCGTCTTCATGAGCTTGCTCCCGAAGGACCTAGCGCTGGTCGCGGAGGGTCCGCGGATCGGACGGCGCTATGGAGATGTTATCACCAGCGTCGTCGCGACGGGCCGACGCCCGCGGCGGCTGGCGAGGAGGAGGAGAGTGCACCGTGGCCGCAGCTCCCCCGGTCCTCCCAGCGCTAGCATGTGGTGGTTCGGTGGAGCGCCGACCCGAGGTCCCCGCCGGTCACGGATCGTCTTTGTTCGTGATGGCGATGAGGCTCCGGATGGTGGCCCTCCACTCATCGAGCTTCTCCGCAGCAGGAGGGAAGTCGAGGAGTAGCTGTGCACGTGCCAAGGCTTCCGCTGGCGTGGGTGGCGGTGACAGCTGGGTGGATCACGGTGCGCTTCGACTTCTAACTATGTTAGAAGGAGCTCTGTCACGACCCAGCGGCTGCGTGCCATTTTCACCAGTGCTTCGGCGAGCGTGTTGAACTCCTCCGTCTTGCTGACGACGCACAGGGCTCTTCCCACGGCTGTGCCCAGGGTCACCAACGTGGTGACGCTGTTCGACGCGCACACGATGGGAAGAACGTGCAGTGGTCGCCGGTGTATGCGTCCTCAAGGTCGCCGCGCCGCCCGGAGTTGGCGCAATGACACCCTCGGAGGGCCCCGCGCTGCCGGCAGGGGACCCATCTCCGTCTTCGGGTCCGGCGGCATGGGGACGATCGTCTGGTGCACGAACGATGCCGCTCGCCAGGCTCCGACTGCCTGGGTGGTGCTGGTGTTCGCGGGCCGCGGCCCGAGTCCTGTCCGCGACTGGTCCCCTGCTCGTCCGCACCGACATGGGCCGTTCGGGCCCCAACGAGCCGATCGCCATGGCCGTCTTCTTCTTAGGGGCCATGGCGACGAAGAACTGCTAGGCTAACTACCAGACCGGATTCTCACAAACGCGCCTGAGGGAGTCCTGGATTAGGGGGTATCCGAACAGCCGGACTATAACCTTTGGCTGGACTGTTGGACTATGAAGATACAAGATTGAAGACTTTGTCCCGTGTCCGGATGGGACTCTCCTTGGCATGGAAGGAAAGCTTGGCAATACGGATATGTACATCTCCTTCCTCGTAACCGACTCTGTGTAACCCTAGCCCCCTCTAGTGTCTATATAAACCGGAGGGTTTAGTCCGTAGGACAGAACAACAATCATACCATAGGCTAGCTTCTAGGTTTTAGCCTCTCTGATCTCATGGTAGATCAACTCTTGTACTACACATATCATCAATATCAATCAAGCAGGAGTAGGGTTTTACCTCCATCGAGAGGGCCCGAACCTGGGTAAAAACATTGTGTCCCTTGTCTCCTGTTACCATCCGCCTAGACGCACAGTTCGGGACCCCCTACCCGAGATCCGCCGGTTTTGACACCGACATTGGTGTTTTCATTGAGAGTTCCTCTGTGTCGTCATCGTTAGGCTTGATGGCTCCTTCAATCATTGATAGCGACGCAGTCCGGGGTGAGACTTTTCTCCCCGGACAGATCTTCGTATTCGGCAGCTTCGTACTACGGGCCAACTCGCTTGGCCATCTGGAGCAGATCGAAAGTTACGCTTCTTGCCACCAGGTCAGGTTTGGAAGCTTAAACTACACGGCCGAAATCCGTGGAGACTTGATCTTCAATGGATTCGAGCCCCTATCGAGTGCGCCGCACTGGCATGATGAGCATGATTTAGCTCTGCTGTCGGACAGTGTTCCAGAGATCGCACTACAACGGCTCCGACCTTCAATTCGGAGCCAGCCGCACCATCCGTGGACGGGTGGCTAGACCCTGCACCGGAGGCCGCAGTCTCAGTGGCGATCAAGCCGAATACCAACCTTACCCTTCACGAAAGCCGTGACTCCAAGTTGCCGGATTCTTCTCCGGCCACGGACTCCGGACTGCCTGCTCCCTTGCCAATCGAATCCGACTGGGCGCTGATCATGGAGTTCACCTCCGCAAATATCTTTCAACACTCGCCCTTCGGCGACATACTGAACTCTCTAAGATCTCTCTCCTTGTCAGGAGAGTCCTGGCCAAAATATGACCGGCAGGATTGGGACGCGGATGACGAAGAAATCTGCCGCCCACCCAGCACCCACTTAGTAGCCACTGTCGATGATTTAACCGACATGCTAGACTTCGACTCCGAAGACATCGACGGTATGGACGACGATGCAGGAGACGAACAGGAACTACTGCCCACGGGGCACTGGACAGCCACCTCATCCCATGATGTATACATGGTGGACACACCAAAAGAAAATGACAACGAGGAATGGAAGGACGAAGCAAAGGATCATTCCCTCGAGAAGCAGTCAAAGCGACGGCATAAGCGCCGCTCCAAATCCTGCCTCGGTAGAAACAATGGTCATACAGACCCAGCGATAGAGCAGGGTGAGCCGGCGGACAACGAACATGGCATTGAACAACCGTCCGACGATGGCAACACGGAGAACCAATCCGCACAACCCGTCTCCGGCAAAGATAATAGTCCAGATGACATCACGACGGATAAGCTCCTGGAGTAGAAGAACCTCCAGAAAAGACTTGTCGCCACTTCGCGGAGCCTGAAAAAGCAGAAGCAAAAACTCAAGGCTGCGGAAGATACACTTAGAATCAGATGGAGCAAAGTACTCAACACCGCAGACAAATATGGCGGCAGTCGCCACACAAAGAGCTACCCGAAGCGAAAGCTACTGCCTGAATTTGATGAGGAGGCCTTAGAGCCCCCGCAATCACAAAACAAAGCAGCCATCCGGTCGGATAGACGACCTCATGGCCAACATAGAGCGGCAAACGACGCCGCACACAAGCCAGCACGCGATCCACATGAGGACTCGCATCAAAAGGACGGCCCAACCAGATCTATCTATGGGCCAAGAAAGCACGCTCCAGCACGCAATGCAACACAACAAAAATCAAAACACCACGGTACACCCAAATATAGGGGAGCCACACTCCCCCTATGTTTCACCGATAAGATGCTGGACCATGAATTTCCAGAGGGATTCAAACCCGTAAACATAGAGGCGTACAATGGAATGACAGACCCTGGGGTCTGGATTGAGGACTACATCCTCCATATCCACATGGCTCGAGGAGATGATCTCCATGCCATCAAGTACCTACCCCTCAAGCTCAAAGGGCCATCCAGGCACTGGCTTAAAAGCCTCCCCTAAAACACCATTGGAAGTTGGGAAGAGCTCGAGGACGCCTATCGGACATATTTTCAAGGGACCTATGTCCGACCATCGGATGCAGACGATTTAAGTCATATAACTCAACAGCCCGGAGAGTCAGCCCAAAAGCTTTGGAATAGATTTCTTACTAAAAAGAACCAAATAGTCAACTGTCCGGACGCCGAAGCCTTAGCAGCTTTCAAACACAGCGTCCGAGATGAATGGCTCGCTAGACACCTCGGCCAAGAAAAGCCAAGAACAATGGCTGCATTAACAAGCCTCATGACCCGCTTTTGCACGGGCGAGGACAGCTGGTTAGCACGATGGAGCACCAACGACCCAAGTACATCCGAAGTCAGGGATGGGAACGGGAAGCCACGACGCAGCTAAAACCAGCGCCGGAATAAAGAAAATAGCCCGAAGAGCACGGCGGTAAACAACGGATTCAAAAGCTCTCAGCCAGGTCAGCAAAAGTTGCCCTCCAAAGGCAACATAGACGAACTGTCTAGCCTAAACAAAATTCTGGACAAACTATGTCAAATCCACAGCACTCCCGATAAACCTGCAAATCATACCCATAGAGAATGTTGGGTCTTCAAGCAGTCCGGCAAGCTCAATGCCGAACACAAGGGGCTGGATACACCAAGCGAAGACGAGGACGAGCCTCGCAAGCAAAGCAGTGGGAAACAAAAGAAATTCTCACCAGAAGTCAAAACAGTAAACACGTTACACGTGATAAATAAAAACAACGCGGCACTCACTGAGATACGTGCCCACGGCCTATCACTGCAGAGTTCTGCCACTGGTCGGCCGAACAGATCACCTTCGACCATCGGGATTTGTCGAGGTTTGGGTGCGACATATGCGAAAGGATGGCTTATCATGGTGGGAGCGAGTAGAACGTTGATGGTGCCTGGAAGCGGGATGAGGCGTAGACACGAACGCCAGATATCTTTACCCAGGTTCGGGGCTCTCCTAGGAGATAACACCCCTAGTCCTGCTCTGCGGGGTCTCCGCACGATCACTAAGGCAAGGTGAATACAAGGTTGCTCCTTGAGCTGTTTTTTGGAGGTAGGAGAAGGCAAGGCTAGTTTTCTCCTTCCTATAGGATCTGGTCTAGTGCTAATGGATTCGAACCCTTTGCATGGGTGCCTTGGGGGTTTATATAGGCCTACCCCCCAGGGGTACAATGGTAATCCGGCTGGGCGTGGGGCCCAGCCGTCAGTCTCTTTGGTCGCCGGCTTCTCCGCCGACTGCCGGGGCCCGCCGATTGGTGGGCCCGCTGATCGACCGCGTCCGCCGCTCGCGGGTCTTGCCGGCTGCTGATTATTGTAGCCATGTCTCTAATGACGCTGGCTTGGTCACGGGGTCGTGGCTACAGCTCCGCCGCCTGGCGGGCGTTTAGTGTAGCCAGTTCCCGTCTTGTCTAGTTAATGGCGCGTGGGACCCGTGGGAGGGGCGAGCCGACTCCCAACGGGTCCCACTGATGGCACTCTCGCCGTCTTCTGGACTCTCGCTGACTGGTGGGACTCGTCGTACAGACAGGCCGTCATGGGCACAGGACTCTTCCCACAGGTGCTGATGTCAGGGCTGGCATGGCAACAGTGTCGCGCCGGACGGAGATCTTCATGGGTACGGCGCACTGTGGCCACGCCAGCCTCCTCGAAAATGGGGAGGGAGTGGGCTTTACTGTGGCCACTCCCCATCCCATCCCCCTTGACGAGGGCATGGGCATCCGTTGATGCCGCGAGCCGACTCCCCACGGTCGGCTTCTCTGGAAGCCGCTTGGCAGGAGTCGGCTTGTCTTGACCTCGCCTCATGGATTCGGCCGCATGCGGGCAGTCAGCGGTTCCTTCAGCCGGCATCCAGAAGGCGGCTCTTTATCTTGGCGTCTTGAGGAGCGCAGTCAGCCCCGATGTCTTGAAAGGTTCTGGGCATCGGGTTAGCCTACCCGTGGCCCATTACTCCGACAGTAGTCCCCGAAGCTGGTGAGGCGCCGGGATGATCAGCCGAGGAGCCTCAGCAGTTTTCTTCTCCGAGTGCTTGAGGTGAAACCTCGTTCGACTTTTTTCGGGCCGACTGGTAGGAGTCGAACTCGCCCGATTTGACTTTTCCAAAATTTTCGAACGCCTCCCCGGGATCCAAGTGGCGTGCTAGCTAAGATTCCAGGCCACCGCCCGTTTCGGGCCTGTCACGTGGCAACGCACGGCCGGGCCAGTCTGCCCACCCACGCACGTGATGGGATAGGCCCTCAGGTGGGGCCCGCCACTACCATGCCTCGGCGCACGAGCGGATCTGCTGCGGCCATGGCGGACGGTTGGGGTTCCCGCGGAGTTACTGCGTGCAGTAACTCCATGCGATAAACGTGGGGGTCGTGCGATCGTGGCGCAGTAAATCCCACGACCGCCCCCTCGGCTTTGCAGCCATGAGTCTATAAGTAGGGGGGGGAGGGGGGAGCGGCAGAGCACGTGCGGCCCTCCTCCACGCTACTCCTTCTTCTTCTTCTTCTTCTTCTTCTTCCTCATACCGCCGTGCCCCAAGCTTCTCCGAGCGCTGTGGCGATCCGCTCATGATGAGCTCTTCTTCTGCCACCGCGCCCCCCTCAATGCACTCCGGCACCTGGGATGGCTCAGAGGTCCACGATGACCACATCGGGTTCCTCCGCAAGATGCGTCGGCTCCCCGGCAAGGACTATGTGCGGGTCCGCCTTGCGCCACGGGAGGAAATCTCGCCGGTGCCACAGGAGGGCGAGCGGGTCATCTTCCGCTCGCACTGCCTGCATGGCCTAGGCCTGCCGGCGAGTGGCTTCTTCCACTCCTTCCTCGAGTTCTACGGCCTCCAGCCGCACCACCTTACGCCCAACACGGCGGTGGTGCTGTCCGCCTTCGTCACCTTATGCGAAGGCTTCCTTGGCGTCCTCCCCACCGTCGAGCTCTGGGGGGAGTTCTTCTCCTCCAAGCTTGGCACCCAGGCCGCAGGCATGCTGGCTCAGTGTGGTGAGTGTTGGGGAACGTAGTAATTTCAAAAAAATTCCTATGCACACGCAAGATCATGGTGATGCATAGCAACAAGGGGGAGAGTGTTGTCTACGTACCAACGCAGACAGACTGCGGAAGCGATCACACAACATAGAGGAAGTAGTCGTACGTCTTCTTCCCGATTCGACCGATCCAAGCACCGTTACTCCGGCACCTCCGAGTTCTTAGCACACGTTCAGCTCGATGACGATCCTCGGGCTCCGATCCAGCAAAGCGTCGAGGAAGAGTTCCGTCAGCATGACGGCGTGGTGACGATCTTGATGTTCTAATGTCGCAGGGCTTCGCCTAAGCACCGCTACAATATGACCGAGGTGGAATATGGTGGCAGGGGGCACCGCACACGGCTAAGGAACGATCAACAATGATCAACTTGTGTGTCTATGGGGTGCCCCCTGCCCCTGTATATAAAGGATGGAGGAGGAGGAGGCCGGCCAAGGCATAAGGTGCGGCCAGGATGGGAGTCCTACTAGGACTCCAAGTCCTAATAGGAGTCCATCAAGAGGGGAGGAAGGGAGAAGGAATAGGAGGAGTAGGAAAGGTGGCCGGCCCCCTTTTCCCTAGTCCAATTCGGACCAAAGGGGAGGGGGGGCGCAGCAGCCTTTTCCTCTTCCCACTAAAGCCCATCAAGGCCCATTACTTCTCCCGTAACTACCCGGTACTCCGAAAAATACCCGAATCACTCGGAACCTTTCCGATGTCCAAATATAGTCGTCCAATATATCGATCTTTACGTCTCGACCATTTCGAGACTCCTCGTCATGTCCCCGATCTCATCCGGGGCTCCGAACTCCTTCGGTACATCAAAACTCATAAACTCATAATATAACTGTCATCGAAACCTTAAGCGTGCGGACCCTACGGTTCGAGAACAATGTATACATGACCGAGACACGTCTCCAGTCAATAACCAATAGCGGGACCTGGATGCCCATATTGGTTCCTACATATTCTACGAAGATCTTTATCGGTCAGACCGCATAACAACATACGTTGTTCCCTTTGTCATCGGTATGTTACTTGCCCGAGATTCGATCGTCGGTATCTAATACCTAGTTCAATCTCGTTACAGGCAAGTCTCTTTACTCGTTCCGTAATACATAATCCCGCAACTAACTCATTAGTTGCAATGCTTGCAAGGCTTAAGTGATGTGCATTACCGAGAGGGCCCAGAGATACCTGTCCGACAATCGGAGTGACAAATCCTAATCTCGAAATACGCCAACCCAACATCTACCTTTGGAGACACCTGTAGTACTCCTTTATAATCACCCAGTTACGTTGTGACGTTTGGTAGCACCCAAAGTGTTCCTCCGGTAAACGGGAGTTGCATAATCTCATAGTCATAGGAACATGTATAAGTCATGAAGAAAGCAATAGCAACATACTAAACGATCGGGTGCTAAGCTAATGGAATGGGTCATGTCAATCAGATCATTCAACTAATGATGTGACCTCGTTAATCAAATAACAACTCTTTGTTCATGGTTAGGAAACATAACCATCTTTGATTAACGAGCTAGTCTAGTAGAGGCATACTAGTGACACTCTGTTTGTCTATGTATTCACACATGTATTATGTTTCCGGTTAATACAATTCTAGCATGAATAATAAACATTTATCATGATATAAGGAAATAAATAATAACTTTATTATTGCCTCTAGGGCATATTTCCTTCAGTCTCCCACTTGCACTAGAGTCAATAATCTAGTTCACATCGCCATGTGATTTAACAACAATAGTTCACATCACCATGTGATTAACACCCATAGTTCACATCGTCATGTGACCAACACTCAAAGGGTTTACTAGAGTCAGTAATCTAGTTCACATATCTATGTGATTAACACCCAAAGAGTACTAAGGTGTGATCATGTTTTGCTTGTGAGATAATTTTAGTCAACGGGTCTGTCACATTCAGATCTGTAAGTATTTTGCAATTTTCTATGTATACAATGCTCTGCACGGAGCTACTCTAGCTAATTGCTCCCACTTTCAATATGTATCTAGATCGAGACTTAGAGTCATCCAGATCAGTGTCAAAACTTGCATCGATGTAACCTTTTACGACGAACCTTTTTGTCACGTCCATAATCGAGAAACATATCCTTATTTCACTAAGGATAATTCTGACCGCTGTCCAGTGATCTACTCCTAGATCACTATCGTACTCTCTTGCCAAATCAGTGCAGGGTATACAATAGATCTGGTATACAGCATGACATACTTTATAGAACCTATGGCCAAGGCATAGGGAATGACTTTCATTCTCTTTCTATCTTCTGCCGTGGTCGGACTTTGAGTCTTACTCAACTTCACACCTTATGACACAGGCAAGAACTCTTTCTTTGACTGTTTCATTTTGAACTACTTCAAAATCTTGTCAAGGTATGTACTCATTGAAAAAACTTATCAAGCGTCTTGATCTATCTCTATAGATCTTGATGCTCAATATGTAAGTAGCTTCACCGAAGTCTTTCTTTGAAAAACTCCTTTCAAACACTCCTTTATGCTTTACAGAATAATTCTACATTATTTCCGATCAACAATATGTCATTCACATATACTTATCAGAAATGCTGTAGTGCTCCCACTCACTTTCTTATAAATACAGGCTTCATCGCAAGTCTGTATAAAACTATATGCTTTTATCAACTCATCAAAGCGTATATTCCAACTCCGAGATGCTTGCACCAGTCCACAGATGGATCGCTGGAGCTTGCACATTTTGTTAGCACCTTTCGGATTGACAAAACCTTCTGTTGCATCATATACAACTCTTCTTTAATAAATCCATTAAGGAATGCAGTTTTGTTTATCCATTTGCCAGATTTCATAAAATGCGGCAATTACTAACATGATTCGAACAGACTCAAGCATAGATACGAGTGAGAAGCTCTCATCGTAGTCAACACCTTGAACTTGTCGAAAACCTTTTGCGACAATTCTAGCTTTGTAGATAGTAACACTACTATCAGCGTCCGTCTTCCTCTTGAAGATCCATTTATTCTCAATTGCTTGCCGATCATCGGGCAAGTCAACCAAAGTCTAAACTTTGTTCTCATGCATGGATCATATCTCAGATTTCATGGCCTCAAACCATTTCGCGGAATCTGGGCTCATCATCGCTTCCTCATAGCTCGCAAGTTTGTCATGGTCTAGTAACATGACTTCTAGAACAGGATTACCGTACCACGCTGGTGCGGATCTCACTCTGGTTTACCTACGAGATTCGGTAGTAACTTGATCTGAAGTTACATGATCATCATCATTAGCTTCCTCACTAATTGGTGTAGTAGTCACAAGAACAGGTTTTGTGATGAACTACTTTCCAATAAGGGAGAAGGTACAATTACCTTATCAAGTTTTCTACTTTCCTCCCACTCACTTCTTTCGAGTGAAACTCCTTCTCTAGAAAGGATCCATTATAAGCAACGAATGTCTTGCCTTAGGATCTGTGATAGAAGGTGTACCCAACAGTCTCCTTTGGGTATCCTATGAAGACATATTTCTCCGATTTGGTTTTGAGCTTATCAGGATGAAACTTTTTCACATAAGCATCACAACCCCAAACTTTAAGAAACGACAACTTTGGTTTCTTGCCAAACCATAGTTCATACAGTGTCGTCTCAACGGATTTAGATGGTGCCCTATTTAACGTGAATGCAACTGTCTCTAATGCATAACCCCAAAAACGATAGTGGTAAATCGGTAAGAAATATCATAGATTGTACTATATCCAATAAAGTACGGTTATGACGTTTGGACACACCATTATCTTGTGGTGTTCCAGGCGGCGTGAGTAGTGAAACTATTTCACATTGTTTTTAACTGAAGACCAAACTCGTAACTCAAATATTTTACCTCTACGATCATATCGTAGAAACTTTTATTTTCTTGTCACGATGATTTTTCACTTCACTCTGAAAATTCTTTGAACTTTTCAAATGTTTCAGACTTATGTTTCATCAAGTAGATATACTCATATCTTCTCAAATCATCTGTGAAGATCAGAAAATAATGATACCTGTCATGAGCCTCAATATTCATCAGACCACATACATCAGTATGTATGATTTCAAACAAATCTGTTGCTCGCTCCATTGTTCCGAAGAACGGCGTTTTAGTCATCTTGCCCAAAAGGCATGGTTCGCAAGCATCAAGTGATTCATAATCAAGTGATTCCAAAAGCCCATCAGCATGGAGTTTCTTCATGCGCTTTACACCAATATGACCTAAACGACAGTGCTACAAATAAGTTGCACTATCATTATTAACTTTGCATCTTTTGGTTTCAATATTATGAATATGTGTATTATTAAGATCGAGATCCAATGAACTATTTTCATTGGGTGTGTAACCATATAAGGTTTTATTCATGTAAACAGAACAACAATTTATTCTTTTACTTAAATGAATAACCGTATTACAATAAACATGATCAAATCATATTCATGCTCAACGCAAACACCAAATAACACTTATTTAGGTTCAACACTAATCCCGAAAGTATAGGGAGTGTGCGATGATGATCATATCAATCTTGGAACCACTTCCAACACACATCGTCACTTCACCCTTAAGTAGTCTCTGTTTATTCTGCAACTCCCGTTTCGAGTTACTAAACTTAGCAACTGAACTAGTATCAAATACAAAGGGTTTGCTATAAACACTAGTAAAGTACACATCAATAACATGTATATTAAATATACGTATGTTCACTTTGCCATCCTTCTTATCCGCCAATCACTTGGGGCAGTTCCGCTTCAAGTGACCAGTCCCTTCGCAGTAGAAGCACTTAGTCTCAGGCTTAGAATCAGACTTGGACTTCTTCACTTGAGCAGCAACTTGCTTGCCGTTCTTCTTGAAGTTCCCCTTCTTCCCTTTGCCCTTTTCTTGAAACTAGTGATCTTGTCAACCATCAACACTTGATGTTTTCTTGATTTCTACCTTCGTTGATTTCAGCATCACGAAGAGCTTGGGAGTTGTTTCCGTTATCCCTTGCATATTATAGTTCATCACGAAGTTCTACTAACTTGGCGATGGTGACTAGAGAATTCTGTCAATCACTATCTTATCTGGAAGATTAACTCTCACTTGATTCAAGCGATTGTAGTACCCAGACAATCTGAGCACATGCTCACTAGTTGAGCGATTCTCCTCCATCTTTTAGCTATAGAACTTGTTGGAGACTTCATATCTCTCAACTCGGGTATTTGCTTGAAATATTAACTTCAACTCCTGGAACATCTCATATGGTCCATGATGTTCAAAACGTCGTTGAAGTCCCGATTCTAAGCCATTAAGCATGGTGCACTAAACTATCAAGTAGTCATCATATTGAGCTAGCCAAACGTTCATAACGTCTGCATCTGCTCCTGCAATAGGTCTGTCACCTAGCGGTGCATCAAGGACATAATTCATCTGTGCAGCAATGAGGATAAACCTCAGATCACGGATCCAATCCGCATCATTGCTACTAACATCTTTCAACACAATTTTCTCTAGGAACATATCAAAATAAACACAGGGAAGCAACAACGCGAGCTATTGATCTACAACATAATTTGCAAAATACTACCAGGACTAAGTTCATGATAAATTTAAGTTCAATTTAATCATATTACTTAAGAACTCCCACTTAGATGGACATCCCTCTAATCCTCTAAGTGATCACGTGATCCAAATCAACTAAACCATGTCCGATCATCACGTGAGATGGAGTAGTTTAATTGGTGAACATCACTATGTTGATCATATCTACTATATGATTCACGCTCAACCTTTCGGTCTCCGTGTTCCGAGGCCATATCTGTATATGCTTGGCTCGTCAAGTATAACCTAAGTATTCCGCGTGTGCAACTGTTTTGCACCCGTTGTATTTGAACGTAGAGCCTATCACACCCGATCATCACGTGGTGTCTCAGCACGAAGAACTTTCGCAACGGTGCATACTCAGGGAGAACACTTCTTGATAATTTAGTGAGAGATCATCTTATAATGCTACCGTCAATCAAAGCAAGATAAGATGCATAAAAGATAAACATCACATGCAATCAATATAAATGATATGATATGGCCATCATCATCTTGTGCTTTGTGATCTCCATCTCCGAAGCACCGTCATGATCACCATCGTCACCGGCATGACACCTTCATCTCCATCGTAGCATCGTTGTCGTCTTGCCAATCTTATGCTTCTACGACTATCACTACCGCTTAGTAATAAAGTAAAGCATTACATCGCGATTTCATTGCATACAATAAAGCGACAACCATATGGCTCCTGCCAGTTGCCGATAACTCGGTTACAAAACATGATCATCTCATACAATAAAATTCAGCATCATGCCTTGACCATATCACATCACAACATGCCCTGCAAAAACAAGTTAGACGTCCTCTACTTTGTTGTTGCAAGTTTTACGTGGCTGCTACGGGCTTAAGCAAGAACTCATCTTACCTACGCATCAAAACCACAACGATAGTTTGTCAAATAGACTCCGTTTTAACCTTCTCAAGGACCGGGCGTAGCCACACTTGGTTCAACTAAAGTTGGAGAGACAGTCGCCCGCAAGCCATCTATGTGCAAAGCACGTTGAGGGAACCGGTCTCGCGTAAGCGTACGCGTAAGGTTGGTCCGGGTCGTCTCGTCCAACAATACCGCCGAACCAAAGTAAGACATGCTGGTAGGCAGTATGACTTGTATCGCCCACAACTCACTTGTGTTCTACTCATGAAAATAACATCAAACCATAAAAACCTAGGCTCTGATACCACTGTTGGGGAATGTAGTAATTTCAAAAAAATTCCTACGCACACGCAAGATCATGGTGATGCATAGCAACGAGGGGGAGAGTGTTGTCTACGTACCAACGCAGACCGACTGCGGAAGCGATCACACAACGTAGAGGAAGTAGTCGTACGTCTTCTTCCCGATCCGACCGATCCAAGCACCGTTACTCCGGCACCTCCGAGTTCTTAGCACACGTTCAGCTCGATGACGATCCTCGGGCTCCGATCCAGCAAAGCGTCAAGGAAGAGTTCCGTCAGCACGACGGCGTGGTGACGATCTTGATGTTCTAATGTCGCAGGGCTTCGCCTAAGCACCGCTACAATATGACCGAGGTGGAATATGGTGGCAGGGGGCACCGCACATGGCTAAGGAACGATCAACAATGATCAACTTGTGTGTCTATGGGGTGCCCCCTGGCCCTGTATATAAAGGATGGAGGAGGAGGAGGCCGGCCAAGGCATAAGGTGCGGCCAGGATGGGAGTCCTACTAGGACTCCAAGTCCTAGTAGGAGTCCATCAAGAGGGGAGGAAGGGAGAAGGAATAGGAGGAGTAGGAAAGGTGGCCGGCCCCCTTTTCCCTAGTCCAATTCGGACCAAAGGGGAGGGGGGGCGCAGCAGCCTTTTCCTCTTCCCACTAAAGCCCATCAAGGCCCATTACTTCTCCCGTAACTACCCGGTACTCCGAAAAATACCCGAATCACTCGGAACCTTTCCGATGTCCGAATATAGTCGTCCAATATATCGATCTTTACGTCTCGACCATTTCGAGACTCCTCATCATGTCCCCGATCTCATCCGGGACTCCGAACTCCTTCGGTACATCAAAACTCATAAACTCATAATATAACTGTCATCGAAACCTTAAGCGTGCGGACCCTACGGTTCGAGAACAATGTAGACATGACCGAGACATGTCTCCGGTCAATAACCAATAGCGGGACCTGGATGCCCATATTGGTTCCTACATATTCTACGAAGATCTTTATCGGTCAGACCGCATAACAACATACATTGTTCCCTTTGTCATCGGTATGTTACTTGCCCGAGATTCGATCGTCTATATCCAATACCTAGTTCAATCTTGTTACCGACAAGTCTCTTTACTCGTTCCATAATACATCATCCCGCAACTAACTCATTAGTTGCAATGCTTGCAAGGCTTAAGTGATGTGCATTACCGAGAGGGCCCCGAGATACCTCTCCGATAATCGGAGTGACAAATCCTAATCTCGAAATACGCCAACCCAACATCTACCTTTGGAGACACCTGTAGTACTCCTTTATAATCACCCAGTTACATTGTGACATTTGGTAGCACCCAAAGTGTTCCTCCGGTAAACGGAATTTGCATAATCTCATAGTCATAGGAACATGTATAAGTCATGAAGAAAGCAATAGCAACATACTAAACGATCGGGTGCTAAGCTAATGGAATGGGTCATGTCAATCAGGTCATTCAACTAATGATGTGACCTCGTTAATCAAATAACAACTCTTTGTTCATGGTTAGGAAACATAACCATCTTTGATTAACGAGCTAGTCTAGTAGAGGCATACTAGTGACACTCTGTTTGTCTATGTATTCACACATGTATTATGTTTCCGGTTAATACAATTCTAGCATGAATAATAAACATTTATCGTGATATAAGGAAATAAATAATAACTTTATTATTGCCTCTAGGGCATATTTCCTTCAGTGAGTTCATCGCCGTGCGGAGGTCGGGGGCCGACAACCCGTTCCCCCTCATCAAGCTGATAAAATCGGTGAAGATGTGGCAGCGGTCATACTTTTACGTGAAGAGCATCTTCACGGAGGGCGACTGGGTCAACTTGCCACCCTACGTAGCCGGCCCGCCGGCTGGGAGGCAGCCCAACTGGTCGTATCGAGCCAGGATGCTGATGCCCGCAGGAGCCAGCGCCGTCTCGTGACTCCGAGTGCTGACGTAGGCGGAGGGCCTGACTGGGCCGGACTTGCTGGCCGCCTTCATGGCGCGCCGAGTTCTCCCGCTCCAAGGTCGCCCCCACATGATATGCCAGATGAGCGGGCATCGGGACCCGAATCGGATGTGCACCAAGGAGATGCCTCACGAGGAGGTGGCCTACATGGTGAACTACCTTGCGGACTGCAAGCTCCTGGAGGAGTGGCAGTTCGGCAAGGAGCCATACTCGCGAGCCATCCCTCCGCCCATGGTGAGTTGTTTTCTTTCTCATTTTCTTTATCTTTCTTGACTTTTTGCTACCGAGTCCGTCTTGTCTGATCTGACCAGTCGGCGTTGGTCAGAATCCCCTCCTCCATCCAGCAACCGGCACTACGCGGCCGGCCCGTGAATTCCTCGCCGACCGGGCGGAGAGCGATGTCAATGACCCCGATCTGGGGGCGGCGGCCTTCGAAGATGACACCGAGGGAGGAGGCGGCCCACGGCTTGGGGCAAGTCTTGAGGACTGGCCTGACGATGATGAGGAGGTCGCCCCCCGCCATCAGCCAGGAGTCGGCCAGCCCGGCGCGAGCTCATCCGCTGCGCCGGACGCTCAAGGCGGCGCGAAGAAGCGCAGAGCCGTGCCGAGTAAGTTCGGCAGCCGGCCGAAGAAGTCCAAGAGTTCGGCTGTGGCGACCAAGCGGGACGAGGCGGCCGCTAAGGCCATCCGCTTCCGCAAGGAGGTGAAGAAACCGCTGTTGGTCTCCACGTGAGTGCTCCCACTTTTCGCCTTTGTTCTTTCTTTGTAGATTTTTTCTGAGTCTCCACTTGTTCCCTTGGTCCAGGGCTCCCCTCACTCTTGAGAAGGTCGCCGCCGCCTCCGTCATGGGGTCGGCGGAGACGTCCATCACCACCCAGCGGGTTGACCTCGCCGCCGAGGTCCGGGAGGCGACGGAGCGGAACGCGCGAGAGAAGCGCGAGGAGGAAGAGGCCGCCCGCCTGGAGAAGGCGGAGGCCAAGAAGGCGTAGGCCTCCACCAAGAAAAAGCTGGCAGAGGCCGAGGCCGCCGTCGCGGCGGGGAGGCAGGCGGAGGAAGCCGCGCACTGCCAATCGGTGGTGTTTGTCACCCCGCTGAACTCTGCGCTGCCGCGACCGGGGTTCATGGGGCTGACTGGGGAAGTCGGCGGTGAGAACCCGATCATGGAGAGGGAAGGCGGAGACGCCTCCATGCCGGACGTGGTTGTGCCGCCGCCGCCATCTGGAACCACGCAAGGCGAGCAGCCGGCGGACCTGCCGGTGCCGCCGACTGAAGACGAGGTCGAGGCGGGCCTGTTTCTTCAAGTCGGCACGCCAACGCGTGGCCGCCTCATGAAGGAGACTTCCGCGTTGCGCCCTTTGGAAACTGGCGCCACGAGCTCCACGATCCCAGACGCCGAGGCGACGAGCGCCGCGCCCACTGGGTGGGTGTGGGGAGGCGGGACGGGCCCGTTGAACCAGGTGCTTCTGGACGTCCAGGCCAAGCTCCAAGCTAAGGGCGATGCCATCCATAACTGCACCAAGGCGCATCTGGCGTCGCGGACAACCATCCGGGTACGTATCCTCCTACTTGTTTTGTTTGTTTTTCCTTTTCCTCTATGTGGGGGCACGCCAGCGCACCCACTGGGTGTAGTCCGCAAGTGTCAAGACCCCGATTCTAAGCCACATCGATCTAGCCGGTAACACCTCATATCACTTTGCGGCCTCACGCACGGTATCCCACGGGTGTCGCCTTACCATGGCCCGGGACCGTTTGCGCCTTTTGGCTCACGTATATGACAATGTCGCTAGCATCCATATGACCGAGAACCCGGGCCGACATGGCTAGTCGTGAACCCAAAGCGGCACAGACCTATGGAGACAGGCATACATGAATCACAACGAACATGTCGGTCATCAACGAGTGATTCCGGGCTGTAGCACTGGGCTAACAGGACTCCGGGGAATCCCGGGCTGTAGCAGGCTAGACAGGACTCCGGAGATCACCGCGTGACATTTCCCCGAAGGGACAGACATGGGGACAAAGTGAAAGACATGCCGGCCAGTCAAGTGTCCTGAACAGTAGTGCTGGGCTAGCAGGACTCCGGTGAACCGGGCTGTAGCGGACTACTATGGCTCGAGGAGCACTAGACTACATTTCCCCATAAGAAAGGCTGCGAAGGACAAACAACTAGATTGTCGGATCCCACTCATACCAAGCATTTCAATCATACATACAATATGCTCGATATGAGTACATACAACATGGCATCACAACAAAACTCTACAACTCAGGTACTTTATTTAAAGGCTCCAGGGAGCCATACATAATATATCCACACAGGTAGGGGTCACATGACCCGACACTCAAGTCATACAGTCATACAAGCACATGCGGAAGCAACTAGTCTGAGTACAGACTCTAGAAAGAAAGAAGGCTTCTCGAAGCCTGTCTATCTACATAGGGCCCTCCATGGCCTGGATCACCACCTGGGTGTCCAGTCACTCGTCGACGTCAAGGTCTACATAAAACCCATCGGAGGGGGCAGTGTTGTCGTCTGAAAACAATAAATAAGCAAACATGAGTACAAAGGTACTCAGCAAGTCTTACATCAGAACCTACTGTACATGCTCATTCTCAAGAAGGTGGTGGGGTTTATGCAGCAAGCCAGCTTTGACTCTTGGCTAAGCTATCCTACGGAATCTTTTAGCAAAATAGTTTTCGCACACGAGTCCACTACTCACCAACACAATACTCCACCGTGGATCCTCCCTCGTATCCTGCGAGGGGGCCATCCTCGGTACTCACACTTATCTTGAGTCTTTTAGTAGTATCCATTAACTTGTCTATGAACTGTATATGCAACCAAGTAGTCCTTTACCGCGGACGCGGCTATTCGAATAGTTTCATACCCTGCAGGGGTGTACTTCGTCACACATGTTTCCACCACTTAGCGCCTGCACACGAAATGTGCTCGGCAGACTTCAAGCGAAAACCGACGTGGGTGTAGACCACGACCTGACTAACCTCACAAGTCTCTAGTCCAGGGTCATCGCCTATTCAGGTTCCATCCGCAAGGAAATCCGGCCGGGGTGTCCTCAACGGCCCCGAACGATGTGAACAGGGTTCCCGAGAGACCAAACGGGTGACTCGGTACACCGTGCCACGGTGTATCTACCGCAACATAGCCCACCCCTAGGGTCAGCGCTACGCACGGCCGCCAACACATATCCTACAAACACCAGAAACTAGTTGCAACTCCTGGACTGAGGCGAGAGGGGTCGGTAAGTCGAGCGGGGTCATATTTCAGGGCCCAATGTGTGGTAGTAGCTGAATCTTAATTCACGCATACAGAACTTAGTTCTTAGGGACGGCTTCAATGAAACAACCCACCATGTACTCCTACATGGCCTCTCATCGATACCTTTACCAAAACATGTTCAACACATCCCACATATTACTGGCACAAGCATTTCACTCTAGCCCATCCCCCAGATGAACCAGACCTGACACAACTCTAAGCATAGCAGGCATGGCAAGGTAGGAATCACAAAACATGGCTCAATCAACTCCTACACATGCTAGTGGGTTTCATCTAGTTACTGTGGCAATGACAGGTCATGCAGAGGATAAGGGTTCAACTACCGTAGCACACAGCAGTTTGAATCGTGTTGTCTTAATGCAGTAAACAAGAGCAGGAGCGAGAACATGGGTTGTATCGGAATGATCAATGGTTGCTTGCCTGATGGAGTGGTAACGGGATACTGCCCTTCAGTTGGATACTCGTGAATATCCTCGGGGGCAGAACCTACCACGAAGAACACAACCGAGCACAATCAACACATGACGATATGCAACAATATGATGCATGCTATGACATGGCAATATGGATGTGTCTTGAGCTAATGCAACTAGCTATGATTTAAATGAAGTTGGTTTGAGTACAAAATTCAAATTCCAACCCCATATATGATTATTTAAATGCCCTTTATTTGTTTTGTCCAAAACAGAGGACAAGCATTGTTCAAACATGCATGAAAATGGTATAGATGGATTCCTTGAATTTTTCTGATAATTTTTCATATATAATTTGTCTCATTTGGAGTTATGGTTGAATTTCTATGAATTTTTGAAGTTTTGGGTATTTTCTGGAATTTCCTGAATTATTTTTAAACTAGAAAATGATTTACTGCGTCAGCCTTGCGTCAGCATGACATCAGCAAGTCAACAGGGTTGCCTCCAGGTCAAACCTGACCAGTGGGTCCCACTGGTCAGTCTCACAGTGCTGGCTCGAGTCACAGACAGGTGGGGCCAGTCAAAGGCCACGTCAGAAAGTCAAACTGACGTGTGGGGCCAGCTGGGTTAATAACTAATCTAAACAGAATATTAAGTTAAACTAAATATGCACTGGGCCCACATGGCAGTGGCTCTAGGGAGGGGTGGTTAGTGGGTTAGTTAGCCGCTAATGACGGCCACGTCGGCTATCGGCGTTTAGCCGCCGGCGACCTCAGATCGCGGCGGCGTTTCACCGGAGTTGTTCGGGTTTCGCCTACAGGCCACCATTTGATGCGCGGTTTCCTCCTACGGGTTCCTGGGAGTGAGGCGCATCCAGAGAGACAAGCGGCAGCAGCTGGGGTGGCCGGAGCTGACGGCGGCGAGCTCTTTGGCGGCCGCCGGAGTTCGGTTGCGCGCGGGATCGTGTTTCAGTGCGTAGAAGAGCGGGGCAAGGGGGCTAGGAGGGCGCTACGCATCACGGGGAGTAGGTTCGACACTCCAGGGTGACCATTTGGTCACCGGAGCATCGTCGACAGCGAGCTCGGGCGGCGGCGCACTTCGGTCATCATGGGGGTGACGGCTACGGCGATCAATTGAAGCGGGGAAGAGGGGGATTCGGAGCAGGAGCTCACCGGGGTTGCGTAGAGCAGCTCGGTGGGCTCGGGGATGGTCCGGAGCCGACAAATTTGACGGAGATGGCCGGCGGTCCCGAGGTTGAAGAAGACGACACCGAGGACGAAGCAAGGCTTCTTGGCTCGCTTGGCTCGGTGCAGAAGGCGTAGGCGACAGTGGCGGAGCTTCCACGTAACACGGGAAGGCGAAAGGGGGTCGAGGAGCGCGGTGGCAGCGAACGGCGGCGACGGCGCGTTCGGGTGGTCGCGCGGGAGAGAACCAGGTGAGGAGGGAGAGCGAGGGAGAGGGATATGAGGGGGCCAGGGGGTGCGTGGCGTCCATAGCGACGTCCAGGCGTCGAGGGGGGGGGCGGCCGAAGCAGGAGGTGGCCGTCGGTGGCCGCGCGCGTGCCGGCGCACCGCGGGCACACGCCCGGCGTCCTCCTGGCAGAAGCTAGGGGACGACTGGCGTCGGCCTGGTGGGCTGGGCCGTCCAGCTACAGTGCTGGGCCGGCTGGTGGCGCCAGGTAAGTGGCCCACTGGCCTACTCTCTCTCTCTAATTTATTTTGGTTTTCTATTTTTGCTATTCTGTTTTGATTTAGTTTAAATACTAAATCATTTTATAAAATCCTGAAAATATTTATGGACACTTACTGAAATGTTTCAGTGGCCCAAAAAATAGTTCCAACATTATTTGAGCATTTGAATTATTTAATAGTATTTAAATGCCCAAATTCAAATATTTATGAATTAAGTCAATGCCCCTTTTGTTGACCTAAAATTATATGCACCATTTTTCCCAAGGGTTCTAACCCAAGGCAAAGAGGGTGAACATATTTGAAGGGCATTTCAGGTTCATTGAATTTATTTTTAGTAAACCCTAGTTGATTTCAGGGGGGGTGCTGGGGGTTCTGCTTTCCCCATTTCAATTTCTGATGAATGTAACATGATGCACACTCTAATGCATAAGCTAGCTAGGGTGTGACAGCAAGTTTCGGGCCGGCTGCTGAGCAGGCGGCTTGGAACTCTAACCGGCGAGTTCCAAGTACTAACGTTTGTCTGAAATGTTTGTCATAGGACTATCACAATCTTCATGCAACCGCCTTTAATCGCAACATCGAAGAGCTGAGCAAGCGGACCGCCGACTTGTCGGAGAGCCGGAGTGAGTCCTCTTTCTTCTCTGCGGGGGCGCGCTGGCGCACCCGCGGGCTATAGTCCCCAAGGTTCGGCCGACTGCTGAGCAGTCGGGCCGGATCTCCTCGGCACCCTTCTTTTTGTTGACGACTAATGCCTTCTTTCTTCTTTTCCTTTAGAGGCCAACGCCACCCTGCAGTAGTAGCTGGGCGAGACCAACACCATGCTGCGTGCCAAGGAGGAGGAGTGCAACAAGCTGGCCGCAGAGCGCGACCTGCTGGTGGCGCAACTGGTAGAGCAGAAGGAGCTGCTCAAGAAGACCCGGGTGGATGCAGAAGGAAAGGAGACCGCGCTCCTGGCTGAGTTCACAAGTGAATGCTCCTCCTGGACCGACAAGGAGGCACTGCTGACCTCCGGCTTCCATGAGATCGAGGATCTCATCGACAGTAAGCTTCCTCATTTTTCTTCTTTGAGTTGTCGACTATAGGTCGAGCCGATTTCTAGTTTTTGAGTTGTTCTTCATTCTTTCGTCTTGGCAGACTTCTTCCCTGGCCACTCGTAGGCCGCTAATCAAGCCATCGAGGCTGATCGCGAGGGACGGAGGGCGGATGGCGCGGAAATTGCCGCCGACGCCCCCCGAACCCTTGATGAGCAGATCCTGAGCATTGAGGCTCGCCTGCGGCCGGCCCACCGGATGCTGCTTCGGCTTCAGCGTGTCGACGCCCAGGCGATCGCTGCCCTGTGGCTGGACATGCAGGCTCCGTGCACTCCCAGTCGGACTGCCAACTGGCTGGAGGTCGCGGCGGGCCGTCTTGAGGCCTGGAAGGGTTCCTCGGCCCGGGCTGGAGCGCGCCGGGCCTTGGAGTTCGTCAAGGCGTGGTATCCTGGGCTGGATCTAGACCGGCTAGCCACACTCCGGCTAGAGGCCCAGGCGGAGCAGGCATCTGTGGAAGACACCCTCGTCAAGCGTGCGGCGTCGATCACCGAGTACACCGACACCAGCATCTTCGTCCCCGAGCGGGCTGAAGACGGTGAGGAGGCACCACCAGAGTGGTTCGGGATGAGCCCAGACTACGGCGAGGACTCGGCGGAGGTGATCGGCTCCAGTGCCGAGGAGGAAGGCTAGGCGGAGGACGGAGGCGAGATGGAGGCACCAGAAGACAGAGCGGACGGCCAGCCTCAGCTCGACCGCGCCTCTAGCAACGAGCCGCGCCCGACCGAGCCGGCTGCCGACGGAGGTGATCAAGCCGAGACCGACCAGCCAGTCGTCCTAACAACTGGTGCTGCCGACTCCTCCGAACCTCCGAACCCGTCTGCCGCTTCCTAGGCTGCCACTTTATCTTTTGTTTTTCCTGCTTAACAGTCTCAAAGAACTTGTTAATTCGCACAATTCCACCCGCGGGGTGTATTTTGAACTTCTGTTCGAAGATTCGGCCAAGGGCCTCTGCTATGTAAATATTCATCCGAGTTCTATCTCTTTTATATATTGCTCCTTTGGCTTTTTCCTTATTCGCCTTCCCTTAGTTGCCGTCTTGCCAGCCGGACAGCCGCTCTGCGGACTGTTGCTGGATCAAGTACCTGGCTACTTTGGGAAGGCAAGTACTTACCTGTTTAGAGTTTTCTAGCAAGTTGGATAGAAATGGCAAGCCGGCTGCTCGAGAGTCGGTTGCAAAGGGTTGGAAGCCGTCTTAAACTATGTTCATGCTTTGAGTCCTTAGCCATTTTTCGTGTGGACACCCATTCTACCTTACTCCTGCCCACAAGTCAGTCGCTCTGTGAGCTGCGGCTTCTGACAAGAGACGGCTTAAGTGCCGCACACTACTTGTTTGGCTGCAGGAAGCATTTCATAGCGCAAGTCGGCAAGTCCCCGGGCCGACTAGTCGAACCCGGTGCCAAGCAGCATAAAAATGAATAACATACTCGTAGGCATAATTCCTATCATATAGATAAAAGAGGGCAGTCCTCGAGCTCTTCTCGAGGGGCCCGAAGTCTTGGTACTTTAATACAAAAGGTAGCCTGGTACATACTGCATCAACTGTAAAATCTTCGGAGGAGATTTGCATTCCATGGCCGCTCCGTCTCTTTGCCGGAGTCATCCCTCTTGCGTGCTTGGGGCTTCTTAGCGTCGATCAGGTAGTAGGAGTCGTTGCCCAACACTTTGTTGATGATGAAAGGGCCTTCCCAAGGTGCCGAGAACTTGTGCTGGCTGGCTGTTCGCTGGATCAGCCGGAGCATAAGGTCGCCCTCTTGGAAGGATCTCGGCCTGACCTTCCGGTTGTACTACTAATGCAGGCTCTGCTGGTAGATGTTGGACTGGTTGAGTGCCAACAGCTGGCCCTCTTCCAGCAGATCGACATTGTCTTGACGTGCTTCTTCTGATTCCTCCTCGGTGTACATGGTGACTCGTGGGGAGTCGAACTCTATGTCCATTGGCATGATGGCTTCGGCACCATAGACGAGGAAGAAAGGCGTGAAGCCAGTTGACTTGTTTGGAGTTGTGCGCAGACTCCAGAGGATGGCTGGCAGCTCATCGAGCCAGCAGCCAGCCGAGCACTCTAGTGGCTCGACCAGTCGAGGCTTGATGCCGGACAGGATGAGGCCGTTTGCTCACTCTACCTGGCCGTTTGACTGTGGATGGGCAACGGACGCTAAGTCTAGTCGGATGCCCTGCGTTGCGTAGAAACGGGCCAAGGCTCCTTTGGCAAAATTTGTGCCGTTGTCGGTGATGATGCTGTGTGGTATGCCGTACCGAATTGTGATGTTGGAGATGAAAGTCACGGCAGTCGGACCATTCAGCTTCTTGATCGGCTTTGCTTCTATCCACTTGGTGAACTTGTCCACCGCGACAAGTAAGGTAGTCAGGCCACCTCGTGCCGTCTTGAATGGTCCCACCATGTCCAGGCCCCAAACAGTGAAGGGCTAGGCAATGGGAATAGTCTTGAGTGTAGAAGCCAGCTGATGCGGCTTGGAGCGAAACTTCTGGCATCCTTTGCATTTTTGGACCAAGTCCTTGGTGTCTTCCAAAGCAGCCGGCCAGAAGAAACCATGGCGGAAGGCTTTGGCGACGATTGCTCTTGAAGCCGCGTGGTGGCCACACTTGCCTTGATGGATATCTTTGAGAATTGCCTGGCATTGGTCCGGCTCCACGCAGCGCTGGTAGATGCCAGTGACACTGCGCCTTACAAGCTCTCTGTTGACTATGGTGTAGGCTGCTGCTCGGCGGTGCACTTGCTGAGCTCGGATCTCGTCGGTTGGCAGCTCTTTGCTCACCAAGAATTTGAGGATGGGCTAGGCCCGTGAGGGTGCTGCGATTTCTTCGACTGTCAGAACTGCGACCTAGACGGGGTGGCTGGGCCGGGAGGCGGCGGGTTGGTGTCGGCGGCCGTTTGTTGGATCGATGAAGTCCCCGGGCTGATTGGTGCAGTCCCCGGGCTGAGTTCTGAAGTCTTTGGGCCGGCCGCCGCAGTCCCGGGGCTGGGCTCTGAAGTCCCCGGGCCGGCTTCGACTGCCGCGGTCCCGGAGCCGCCTGTCAGGACTCTTGTGCCCTCTGCTAGAGCTCTCGAGTCGGATCTGACTGCTTCGGGTGGAGCCGACACAAAGATAGAGTCTGATTCTGGTGAAGGCTTGACAGACAGCTTGAGGAGGCACTGAAGGGCGACGCCGGATGGTATTGCTTGACGGGTAGAGCCCATTCTTGCCAGGGCGTCTGCTTGGTCGTTGCGTTTCTCGGCACATGGAGAAACTCGCACCCCTCAAAATATCCAATGAGTTGCTGCATGAAGAAGTGGTAGCTCGCCATGTTTGCGTCTTTGGCGTCCCAATCACCTGACAACTGCTGGACCACCAAGTCGGAGTCACCATAGCACAGGATCCGGCGAATGCCGAGCTCTTAGGCAAGCCGGATCCCGTAAATGAGTGCCTCGTACTTGGCGATGTTATTGGAGGCGGCAAAATGGATTTGCAGCACATATTTGAGCTTGTCGCCTTTGGGAGAGGTGAGGACAATGCCGGCTCCCAAGCCGGTGCGCATCTTGGAGCCGTCGAAATGCATCCGCCAATGGGTGGAGTCAGGCGCTGGCGGCAGGTACTGGGTCTCGGCCCAGTCGACGAGGAAGTCGGCCAGTGCTTGTGACTTGATGGCGGTGCGAGGCTGGTAGTAGATGGTGTAGGGGGCCAACTCTATGGCCCATTTGGCCACTCGGCCTGAAGCATCTCGGCTTCCGATGATTTCAGCTAGTGGAGCCATGCAGACCATAGTGATTGGATGCTCTTGAAAGTAAGGCTTCAACTTCTTGGCAGCAAAGTGCACGCCGTAGCGCATCTGCTGGTAGTGGGGTAGTTTTTCTTGGAGGTCGATAGTACTTCACTCAAGTAATACACCGGTCTCTGGACTGGTAGTGCCTTGCCTTCCTCCTTGCGTTCTACCACAATAACTATGCTGACTACTCGGCTGGTGGCGGCGATGTATAGGAGCATGGGCTCCTTAGGAGTCGAAGCCGCCAGAACAGGCGGAGTAGTCAACATCTTTTTCAACTGGAGAAAAGCTTCGTCCGCCTTGTGGTTCCACTCAAAAAAGTGGTCTTCTTCATCAGTTGGTATAGGGGGAGAGCCTTCTCACCCAGCCGGCTGATGAAGTGGTTGATGGATGCCAAACAGCCAGTGAATTTTTGCACATCCAGCAGTCGGGTGGGCACTTCCATCCTCTCAATGGCCTTGATCTTCACAGGGTTGCACTCTATGTCGCGTTCAGAGACCAGGAAGCCAAGAAGTTGGCCGGCTGGTACTGCGAAGATGCACTTCTCTGGGTTGAGCTTGATCTGAAATCGGCGCAAGTTCTCAAAGGTCTCCTTGAGGTCTTCCAGCAGTGTTCCGCGCTTCTCCGTCTTCACCACCACATCGTCCATGTAAACGTGGGTGTTTCTGCCGAGTTGCTTGAGGAGGCACTTCTGCATGCAACGTTGAAAGGTGGCGCCAGCATTCCTCAAGCCGAATGTCATGGTCAAGTAGCAGAAGGCTCCAAATGGCGTGATGAAGGAAGTCTTCAGTCTGTTAGCCGGGTTCAGCTTGATCTGGTGATATCCCGAATATGCATCTAAGAAACTCAGCAGCTTGTATCCGGCTATGGAGTCTATCACCTGATCAATCCTTGGCAAAGCGAGTGGGTCGTTGGGGCAAGCTTTGTTGAGGCTGGTGTAATCAATACACATTCGCCACTTCTTGTTCTTCTTCCGCACCAGGACCGGGTTGGCTAGCCACTCTAGAAAGAATACCTCCATGTTGAAGCCGGCTGCCAGAAGCTGGGCTATCTCTTCTCCGACAACTCTTCTCTTTTCTTCTGACAGGCGGCGCAAGGGCTGCCTGACTGGCTTCATGTCAGATCGGACATGTAACTTGTGCTCGGTGAATTCCGTCGGAACACCTGGCATGTCTTTGGGGGACCATGCGAAGATGTCCCGATTCTCATGGAGGAAATCAATGAGCTCGCCTTCCTATTTGCTGTCGAGGTTCGCACCTATGACAGCGTACCTCTCTGGGTGCTCCGGGTCCAAGGGTATCTTCTTCGTCTCCTTGGCCGGCTTGAACGAACCCTCAGCTTCCGACTCCTTGGGGTTGGGCGACATCTCCGGCTGCTTGCTGGCCATCGCCACAACCCGGTCAAGGAGCCGCTTCTCAGCCGCGATCACCAGGGACTCGGCCAGCCGACTGCTCTCAGCTGCGCAGGCGGATGACTTTCTGTAGTCGCCGGCTATGGTTAGAATCCCCTTGGAACTTGGCATCTTCATCTTGAGGTAGGCGTAGTGGGGGACGACCATGAACTTGGCCAGGGCAGGCTGGCCAAGCAATGCGTGGTATGGGCTTTCGAGGTCCACCACTTCAAACTACACTGACTCTCGGCGAAAATGATCTTTGTGTCCGAAGAGGACATCTATGAGGATCTTGTCGATTGGTGAGCAAGAAAGGCCAGGAACTATGCCATGGAATACAGTCCGGCTGTTTTGAAGCTGTCTTTGCTTGATTCCCAACTTCTCCATGGTGTCCTTGTACAGGATGTTAATGCTGCTGCCGCCGTCTATCAGGACTCGGGAGAAACGAGCAGCTCGCTTGTCTGTGGCAAAGGTGGCATCCAATACCAAGGCGTAGGAGCCTTGACTCGGCATCACCTCTGGGTGGTCAGCTCTGCTCCAGCTGATGGGTTTTTCAGACCAATGCATGAACTCTGGTGTTTCTGATGCTACTGCATTCACCTCTTGTTGCTGCAGCCGCCTGCTGCGTCGATCATCGGCCATACTGGTGAATATGACATAGGCTCCATGCTCTTCTGGGTACTCGTCTTATACGGCGCCGACCGGTCTGACCGCCGGCTGCTGGGGCGGAGGAGGAGGCTGCCCAGCAGGCGGGGGAGGCAAGAGGTCGTCTCCCTTGGCGATCCTGGTGAGCCAGGGGCATTTCCGAGTGGTGTGGTTGGACGGCTTCGCACCAATGTGGAACTTGCAGGGACCATCCAAAGTCTGCTCATAGGAGAAAGCCGACAACTAGTTTGGCTTGCCGCCCTTCTGTCTTTTGGCCGGAGGCTGCCCCTCCGGCTGCTGGTCTTCGACCATTGCCACCTGCCGGCTGCTGGAAGCCGGCTGTGGGGCCTTGCGCTTGTGGTCGCTCTACTGCTGTCGCCGACTGGCCTCTCCAGCCGGGGTTCTAGGAGCCTGAGGAGCCACCTTGCCAGTCGCACTAACTTGAATCTCCGCCTTCATGGAGGAGTCGGCTGTGGCATACTTGTCTGCTATGATCAGAAGCTCATCGAGGGTCTCTGGTTTGTCGCAGAGGAGCTTGTGCTTGAGGAGGGTGCCTTCTCTGCACTCGGCGGTGAAGTACTCATAGCCTGCACCTCGTGCACGCCCTCACAGGAGTTCCGGAGCTCGGCCCAACGCGTGAGGTAGTCGCGAGTTGACTTGTCGGGGCCTTGCACGCACAAGGAAAGCTGGCGAGGCTTGGGAGGCCGCTTGTACATGTTGGTGAAGTTGCGGACGAATGTGTCGGTGAAGTCGACCCAGCTGTTGATGCTGCGGGGCTTCAGGCTGTTCAGCCATGTCCGGGCTGTGCCCTGGAGCATGAGCGGAACGTATTTCACGGCAATGCGCTTGTTGCCGTTTGCTATGTTGACGGCTATGGAGTAGTCAACTAGCCAATCTTCCGGCTTCACGGAGACAGTGTACTTGGGCGTGTCTCTTGGGAGTGTGAACCCTTTGGGAAAGGGCTCGTCTCAAATGCGGGGGCCGAAACACGGCGGACCCAGCTCGTCTTCCTCTTCCAGTGCCAGGGATTGGTGGAGTCTGTCGATCCGGTGGCGGGCGTCGTTCTATCCGACTCCTTCTCGGCGGCCAAGGTGGCCGCCGAGTGTCGGGTGATCAACAGGTGGCAGGGAGACTCACCTTTCCCTGCGAGGGGGAGGAGGCGGACAGTCGTCCCGTCATTCCACTACTCTTGGGCGGCCGTCTTGGTCGCGCTCGATGGTGACGCGAGTCTGACTGCGACTGGCAGCCGGCTCCTTGTCTTTTCTTCGGTGGACACCGCCAGTCAGCATCCGAGACGTCGCGCCTTGGTCTCGGCGAGGAGGCGGGTCGTCATTTTGCCGTCGTGGCGCATTAGTGTGGCAGTCGGCCTCGTTCTGCTCGGCAGCCGCGTCAAGGAGTCGCTGGACGCGCTCCGTCATCAGGCGACGCTCTTCGCCCTCGAAATTGTCCAGCTCGTCAGCCGCCGCCTGAGAGGTTCGGATTTTCTCCGCGGGCGTGGCATAAACGGGGCGATTCGCCCCGAACAGGTTGGCGATGGCCATGCCGCGCTGCTTGACCGTGCCCAGGCAGCTAGGCCCAGCTAGAGCCGGCGAGCCACCCACAGCGCGATCCATCTCGCACTGGTAGGCCTCTGACAGGCATCTCATGCTAGCCAGCTTCTTCGCGCCTTCGACGGGCTGATGGCGGCGTGCCTCCAACGTCTCGGCGTCGGCGTCTTCGGGAATGGGCGCGGTCAGGTCTTGTAGCGCCGAGTCAAGCGGGTCATGAGCTCCTCCGCCGTAGTGCTCTCCATGGCCGATGACAAGTACCTCCGTGATGGTGCTTCCGCCGCTCTCCGCGCGAGGGAGCGGCTCGTCGTAGACCACCACGTTGGTGGGGAACGTGTCGAGCGACGTGGTGTCAGAATCAACCAACATCGGATCGCTGGAGCCTATGGACTCCAAGTCCACAGCTGGCTCGCTGGTGACGTGGAGTTGATCGAGGAGGCCCGCGAGGAAGCTCTCGGGGCCGCCCGTGCCCACGTCGGATGCGGGTTCGTCGGAGAGGCAAACCTCGCCGACAAGATCGGCGACGTAGCTGGCTGCGCAGGCGATCTTAGCGCCGTGCAGCGCATCGGCGCCGACTCCGTCTGGCGTGCCGGGCTGGCTGAGCTCGCCAGGGAGGAAAAGGGTTCCCGTCCATAGCAGGTCTCCCGACGATGGTGCACCTCGCCCCACGGTGGGCGCCAAATGTCGGGGGTTGGGTGCGACATATGCCAAAGGATGGCTTATCATGGTGGGAGCGAGTAGAACGTCGCTGGTGCCTGGAAGCGGGATGAGGCATAGACACGAATGCCGGCGAACTTTACCCAGGTTCGGGGCTCTCCTAGGAGATAACACCCCTAGTCCTGCTCTGTGGGGTCTCCGCATGATCACTAAGGCAAGGTGAATACAAGGTTGCTCCTTGAGCTGTTTTCTGGAGGTAGGAGAAGGCAAGGCTAGTTTTCTCCTTCCTATAGGATCTGGTCTAGTGCTAATGGATTCGAACCCTTTGCATGGGTGCCCTGGGGGTTTATATAGGCCTACCCCCCAGGGGTACAATGGTAATCCGGCTGGGCGTGGGGCCCAGCCGTCAGTCTCTTTAGTCGTCGGCTTCTCTGCCGACTGCCGGGGCCCGCCGACTGGTGGGCCCGCGGACCGGCCGCGTCAGCCGCTCGTGGGCCTTGCCGGCTGCTGATTACTGTAGCCGTGTCTCTAATGACGCTGGCTTGGTCACGGGGTCGTGGCTACAGCTCCGCCGCCTGTCGGGCATTTACTGTAGCCACTTCCCGTCTCCTCTGGTTAATGGCGCGTGGGACCTGTGGGAGGGGCGAGCTGACTCCGGGGGGGCCAACTCCCAACGGGTCCGACTGGTGGCGCTCTCGCCGTCTTCTGGACTCTCGCTGACTGGTGGGACCCGTCGTCCCTAGGTCGTACAAACAAGCCGTCGTGGGCGCGGAACTCTGCCCACATGTGCTAATGTCAGGGCTGGCATGGCAACAGTGCCGTGCTGAACGGAGATCTTCATGGGTATGGCGCACTGTGGCCACGCCAGCCTCCTCGAAAAATGGGAGGGAGTGGGCTTTACTGTGGCCACTCCCCATCCCATCCCCCTTGACGAGGGCATGGGCATCTGTTGGTGCCGCAGGCCGACTCCCCGCGGCCGGCTTCTCTGGAAGCCGCCTGGCAGGAGTCGGCTTGTCTTGACCTCGCCTCCTAGACTCGGCCGCATGTGGGCAGTCGACTGTTCCTTCAGCCGGCATCCAGAAGGCGGCTCTTTATCTTGGCGTCTTGAGGGGCGCAGTCAGCCCCGATGTCTTGAATGGTTCCTGGCCTCGGGTTAGCCTACCCGTGGCCCATTACTCCGACAGGATTACTCTACAAGTATACGGCACGCAGGATGGGCTGCCTTGGTGTTAAACCCGATAATTGACGGATACCACTTCACACGAGTCCTGATGGATGGCGGCAATAGTTTAAACCTGATATATCAGGACACAATCTGCAAAATGGGGATAGACCCAACAAATATTAGCCATAGCAATATTTCCTTTAAAGGAGTAAAGCCAGGCCCAGGGGCCCATTGCACGGGCTCCCTGCCACTAGAGGTTATATTTGGCTTCCCCGATAACTTCCGCAGTGAAAAGCTAACCTTCCACATCGCTCCATTTCAAAGTGGCTATCAAGCACTACTGGGACGCGAAGCTTTCGCTCGCTTTAACGCAATACCGCTTTACGCGTCTCTCATGCTTAAGATGCTCGGTCCACGCGGCATCATTACAGTAAAGGGAAATATTGAGCGCTCCTTGCGCGCGGAAGACCGTGCGGCTGCCTTGGCAGCCACACACTAGACGGCCTCACCAACTAGAGCATCTTACAGGTCGTTAAGACCACGGACGCGGCTAGATGAGTCTGGCTTAGCAATATAATTGATAAAGGTTTGATGGCTATACCCCTATAACAATACAAGGGGCTCCACGCGTGTAAACAAGTGACAATAAGGCTCAATTCTACCCATCTTGAACTATACTTGATTTATTTAGTATAACATACATTTTGCACGACAACTTCTATAGATGAACATCATGCTACAACCTGTCGGCGTTCTGGGAACGGGGGTCCCCAGACTTGCCTGCCTGCGGCCTGCAGCGTGGCTCAAAGGAGGCCTAGCATGGCCCATCTTCATCAACACAAGACTCAACACCCTTGCGAAGGGCCAAGCCTCGCGAGGCGGACGACACGGAGCTTCCTCAGGCATGGCGTCGTCAGGCTGGCTCGCGAGGAGGCGGAGAGATCAAGGCGGGGTACCACGCGAGGTGCCCGTGATGCAAGCCATGACGACTCAGGGCGCCAGGCGGGCGCCAGCGTGCGCAGCGTCCTTCTTTCCTCTTTGGTGCAAAGGGGGCAAGCGCAGCCGTGGAGTACCGAGGCATCAGGCAAAGGTTGCCATTTCGGTGCAACAAGACCAAGACCAGGAGGACTACGAGACAGAGGTCACCATGGAGCCCAGGACGGCGTCATCACCAGAGCTTTGTGCAGGCGAAGACTGCTTTTGTCAGGATAGTTGATGCTTGCTGTCCCCCTTCAAATTAGCCCACCATTGTTGGCTCCCTTCCCGCTTGATATTTGGGAAGAGGACCAGGGCCTCTATAAATAGGACCAGCCGCCCACAGAGCAAAGGGTCGAATGGGAGCGAAAAAGAGAAAGAGAGAGAGAGAGAGAGAGAGAGAGAGAGAAGGGTGACTGAACTCCTCCTAGCAGTTCATCGCCCCGGCCAAGAACAGACCCTCGCGAGGCTGTTGTTCCTTGTGTTGTTCATCATCATCGGCCCCAGGAGGCAATCCACCAACCACACACTGGAGTAGGGTATTACACCACAACGGTGGCCCGAACCAGTATAAATCTTGTGTTCCTTGTGCAGTTCTTTTAGTAGTTTAGATCTTTGCGGGATGGGGAGGTAGAAGGCGTAATCTCCGCGCGCACCCCAGTGTTCGAACCTTAAGGGTCTGCCGGAACCTGAAATCCGACATTTGGCGTGCCAGGTAGGGGTGCGCCGGAATTCGTCGTCCACCACCCCGCTCTCCTCCGACTGTCGCATCCATGTCCGACGCACGTCGGGCCCGCGCCAAGCGCCGGGCCGCCATCGCTTCTCGTGTCGCTCAGACGGCACCCATCGGCGGCCATCCTCGTCGTTCTCCATCGCCCTCCGTGCGGCAAGACGGCCACACTGCTACTCCATCGCTCGCGCCCGCTGTTTCTTTGTCCCGCGCGCTCCGCGCACCCATGGAGGCTCGAGATGCACTCCTCGCGGCAAACGAGCTCCTGCGCTACCGTCCCGTCGACGACGTCTACGAGGAGTGGCTCGACCACACCGCAGGGGGCTCTCCCGCGCCGTCCGTTCCTCTGCGCCACACCCCGCCTCGCGCGGGCAACGAAGCTCCGGAGGCGTACCGGCTGCTTCCTCTCCAAGAAGACGCCATGGCCCCAAGGCGCGTGGCCCCTGGGCGGAACCCGCTCCGTCAGGCGCCAGCGCAGCAAGAACGGAGCTGCCAAGAGATCCCTCGCCCGCAAGGAGCCGCCCGGGCGCTCCCTGCTCCAGCGCGCCGCGACCCTGCACCAGCTCCGGCACGCCAAGACCCCGCACTGCTCCTAGCTGCAGCGTGTGGGGACCCTCAAGACCAAGCTCTCCATGAGCCGAGGCCTTTCGTGGCCACCGCAGGCTGCCGTGCCTACACCACCGAGCTGCGTAGCGTCGCGTGGCCTGGCAAGTTCAAGCCAGACCTGCCTTCACGTTACAATGGCACGACCGACCCTGCGGAGTTCCTCCAGCTCTACGAGCTGGGCATCGAAGCTGCCAGCGGCGACGAAAAGGTTATGGCGAACTGGTTCCCCATGGCGCTCAAGGAAGGAGCTCGCACTTGGCTCCTGAATCTGGCTCCAGGCACGATCTCTTCTTGGGACCAGATGCGCACCCGCTTCATCGCCAACTTCCAAGGTACTCGCGACCGGCTGCCCGCCATGAGCGACATGCGCCCCATCAAGCAACAACCCAGAGAGACCCTGCAAAAGTACATCCAGCGCTTCAACAGCGCGCGCCTCAAGATCCCCAAGGTGTCCGAGGAGGCCATCATCTCAGCCTTCTCCGATGGTGTGCGCGACGTCAAGATGAAGGAGGAGCTGGCGATGCATGAAGACCTGTGCACCTCCCTGGAGCTGTTCAACTTGGCGACCAAGTGCGCTAGGGCTGAGGAGGGACACCTCTCCCTCCTTGAGCTGCCTGCCACAGACCCAGAAGAGAAGAAGCCCAAGGCCAAGGACGTGAAGCGCAAGGGGGCTGCCGTGCTCGCAGCAGAACCAGACACCAAGCGGGGCAAAGATCTGCCTGAGTCCTCCAGGGGCAGCCGGTACTGTGTGTACCACGACCTCCACACCCACAACACCAACGAATGCCAAGAACTCCGCGCCGTGCGGGAAGGAAGGATCGGCCGTCGTCCCGATCACGCCGATCGGGGCTATGGCCGAGGAGGTGGAAGAAACGTAGGACGCTGGGAAGACCGTGGCCCGCGCCAAGGGTGGCGCGATCAGCCTCGCGAGGATCGCTGGCAAGACCTGCCTCGCGAGGGGGACTGGAGGGATCAGCCTCGTGAGGATCGCCCGCAAGGCAACGCAGGCCTCCCTCCACTGCCGCCTCGGCCAAGGAAGAACGAGAACCGCCATCAAGACGAGGGGGCTGGGGGCTTCCAGGAGCCACGCGCAATCGCCTGCATCCTGGGCGGAGCTCAAGCCACAGCCTCCCAATGCATCTTCAAGAAGTTTTCCCATGAGGTGAACGCAGCCCTCCCCAGGCTCGAAGCAACGCGTCCTCTCACGTGGTCGGCGTGCGCCATCACATTCAGCTCAGCGGATCAACTCAAGTGTGCAGCCACAGCTGGCGTCCTCCCGATGCTCTGCTCGCCAGTCATCAGCAATGTACTGGTCACCAAGACCCTCGTCGATGGTGGGGCAGGACTCAATGTCCTGTCTGTGGAAACGTTCAACAATCTCCAAGTGCCCAACGACCAGCTTCAGCCAACCAAGCCCTTCTCCGGAATCACCGACGGTTCCATGATCTCGATTGGGCAGGTCCGCCTCCCTGTCACCTTCGGGGCACGCGACAACTACCGCACCGAGCTCATCGACTTCGACGTTGCCCACATCCACCTACCGTACAACGCCATCCCCGGGTACCCAGCGCTGGCCAAGTTCATGGCCGTGACTCACCATGGCTACAACATCCTCAAGATGCCAGGGAGTGGCGGAGTCATCACGGTGCCCTGTGAAGAGAGGGATGCAGTGTGTTCCCTGGAGCGGGCCTTTCAGGCCGCGTCGCTGGAAGACCCGGATCACGGAAGTAGGAGGCTTCCCGAGACCACCCCCAAGAAGAAGAAGACATCATCCAGACCGGCCCCTCGGGAGGCAGGCCCCTTAGGGCCCGCGTCTGCCCTGGGGGAACCCCCTTCCATCGCATAGGAAAGCGCGCCCGGTGCCCTCCTCAGGCAGGGCTCGGGGGCTCTCCCCTGGAGGGCCACCGACCTGGCTAGGGTCACGAGGGAGGCGCTTGGGAACCACATGGAGGCGTGTTTTGAAACACGTTTCCCTCAAGAAGGAGCAAAGCAAGGAGGGTCAGACCCACAGGAGTTCGTCGACAGAGCCGTCCAAGAACTACAGGAATCAAGGATCATGAGAGGTTGCCGCCATCTATTGGCTGCGGCTCCCCATCCAGGCGAGGATGGTGGGCTGCGTGTCTGCGTCGATGTACCAGGGCTCAACCGAGTCGCTACCGTGGAGCGCCTCTGGCCCTCGCAAGTGGGGCGCTGCCAGGGTCCGCCCCATAGCTACGTTCGCATGCCTTACGGACTGCCGAGCGCGGTTGCTATGCGCCAGCGCCTCATGAGGAGCATCATGGAGGCTCAAGAAGACAGGTGTTCCGCAGCCCTAGCGGAGATGGAGATGACTCGTGAAGGACTACCGGTGCCCCCGGAGCCTCCCGAGGCCCCTGGGCCTGGGGGCTCATGAGGATCGGCTCCCGCGGCCTCCCGAGTCTGCTGCACCGACACCCCTTCGCCCTCGACACCCTCAGGTGACATCTTACAAGTTTCATTTTCAGCTGGGAGCACCCTCCCAAGGCTGCATCATTCCCAGGCCGCGTGGGTCCGTCCCTGCGGTATGTATCCCTAGCTATTTTCATGCCGTTAGCTTGCTTTGTTGGGGGCGCCCCTCGGGTTGCATCATGCCCAAGTCGCTCGGGCCGGGCCCAGCGGCATGTACGTCCCTAGCGTTTATTTCCGGTTATGCATTCGCCCATCATGCATGATTACTTGATGCCTGTCCACGGCATCTTTTCTTCTCCATGCCGACCACTTGCACGTTAAAGGGGTGTACCTGAGCATCGCGACTCAGGGCTCTTACTGGCTCTCCAGCCCTCACCCTCTGGTTATGTCCACGGCATCGCGACCTGGCATACCAGTGACGGCTGAGACAAGCTCGAGGGACGGGACCCGAGGACGTAGAGTGCCGGCATCTAACCAAGTTTGCAGGAACACAGCTCAAGATAAGGCCCAGTGCCAGGCGCAACCCGCCTAGAGGTAGGGCCCTGCGAGTCCCGCGCTGGCTCACAGGTGCCCACATACACCTCACCTAGCCCTACCGTGCCGGCCACGTGTCAGGGCGGGGCTGTACACGCCCCGGGGGCTCCTCCCGGAGGGGAGCCCCCTCCCACGTACCAGTGGAAGCACCATGCTCCGCGCTGGCTGACGACACTGCCGAGGAGCGGCTATGCCCGTACACATGCGGAAGCGCTATGCTCCGCGCTGGTGATAAACAACTGAGGGTGGCCCCCGGGCCGCATCAACCTCAAGGAGCCCACAGCTCAGTGTCTAGCCTCATCGCAACGCCTCCCCTCGGGAGCGCCGCGTGAGGGGGCTGGGCACGGGGGCTGCGCCTGGGTCACGCCCGGACGTACGCCACCCAGCCAGGCCCCTCGGGCCTGGTTCGTCGCGCGCCCCTCCCCGAGCGGAGCCAAGGTATGAAGGCCGTTTGAGCGTCAAGGGGGACGCCTGAGCATCGCAACTCGGGAGCCTAACTGGCTCCGTAGCCCCTCACTCCTTTGTCCCGTCCTGGTTTCCGGTCGGGGCTAATGCTGGGTGAGGTACGCGCGGAGTCGGGCTCTGCAGACGTAAAACGGAAAACTCACCTACATCACACCTCCCTACTTGCTGTTCGTGCGCTAAGGGAGACTCCTGAGCATCACGACTCAGGAGCCTAACTGGCTCCGTAGCCCCTCACTCCTTTGGTCCCGTCCTGGTTTCCGGTCGGGGCTAATGCTGGGTGAGGTACGCGCGGGGCCGGGCTCTGCCGGCGTAGAACACAAGCAAGTAGGGAGGGAAGGCATAAAATTCAAGGAACTTAAAAACAAATATTACAGTCCATACTGTTGTCTCAATACCAAACACAAGTTTGACGCCTCCTTGAGGCATGATGTAGGAATTAAAAGTAGGGCAGGAGCAGTAGCGGAGTCACTTGGCGGCGGCAGAGCAGCGCGGGTGGCCCCGGCTCACGGAGCAGCAGAACCGGAAGCACCCTGCTTCGGCTTGGAACTGAAGGCCCGGATTTCCCCAGCAGAGCTTCCGCGCGGCCCTTCACGGCTTCGGCAACGGCGGCAGCACCCTCACCGCTTACTGGCTCCAGCAGGCTGTCAAGGTCAGCGCTGGGGTCGCGAAGGTAGATGTGGGTGAAAGACCCGCGTTAGCGCAGCAGAAGACAAGACACGCGCCTCGGCCTTGGTCGTGGGGCCAAGGCCAAGGGTGACATCCTCAAGGGCATGAACCAGGAAGGGAAGCAGCTTGGCGGGGCCGTCGTCGGCGCCGGCCAGCGGGCTCTCCAGGCCACTGGCGTAGAGCGTCTTCAGCAAATCACGAGCCTTCTTCTCCATGTCTGCGAAGGCCACACGATCCTCGGCAAGAACCTTGGCCTTGCTGTCTAGCTCGACCCTCGTCACCTCCAGCTCCTCCCCCAGCACACTTAGGTGGTCCCGGCGCTTCTTGAGCTTGGCCTCCCGGTCCTCGACGGCCGCCTCACGAGCCTTCATGCCTTCTTCTTGTTCCTGGCGAAGACGAACCTCCTTCGCGAACTGGTCCCGCAGGCCTTGCAGCTCGTCCTCCAGCGCCTTGCAACGACCGTGGACCTCAACCACCTCCCCCAGGGCTGCGTCACAAGCAGCCTTAGTCACAAGGATGGCCTGCCTATCCTCGTCGCAGGCCGTCGAGGCTTGAACCAACGCTGCTCGGATCGAGGCGTCGGAGCGAATCCATCCCGAAGCTAGCTCCAAGCGCCCGGCCACCAGGCGAGGGTCGGCACCCAGAAGATCCTGCCGCAGCCGGTCCAGCCCAGCAACAGCACGCTCCAGGACGGCAGGAGGAGTTGGAGAGACAACAGTCAGTGGAACAGAGGAAGAAGGCAGCGACGACAAGACCACAGCATCCTGAGGTGGAGCCTGCTGCGCGCCAGCGGCTGTGGTGGCGGCAGTGGGCAAAGGCACCACAGGAGTCACTTGGGCCATGGGGGCCGAGCTCGCCCCCGCCAGCTCGACCAGGCCTCGCGAGGCCAACCGGGCAGGAGAAGCCCGTGCACCGCGGTCACCCTCCTCCGCAAGTGGAGGCGCTGCCGCAGATGAAGCCTCAGGAGCCCCCTTCAGCTTCTTCGCCATGGGCTCCAGCCTGTTCAAGAGATGTGAACGTCAAGCCTCTGCAGCGGAAAAAGAAATAGAGACAAGGGGAGAACACTTACGGGTCGTCGCCGGTGAGCTCGAGCAGCCTCCGGCCAAACTTGAAGCCTGACAGCCGGCTGGAAGGGTCAACCTTGGAAGCAGGAGGCGCGCCTGCAGGCTGCCTCGGGGCAGAGGCAGTCCCGCGGGAGATCAACCTGGTCCTGTCCTTCTTCGGGATCGAGGGTGAGCTCCCGCCAACCTGCTCATCTCCATCCTTGTCATCATCGCTCTAAGAAAGGCGGAGACTGCGGGGCCTGCGCCGGGGGGGAGCCCTCGACTCTCCATCGGTCGCCCCAGAGTCGGGCCCCTCTCCCCGCTCCTCTTCGTCCTCCTCCTTGTTGGAGTCGCCAGAGGGCACGTCCACCGGTCCTTCGGAAGCCGCCACGGGCACGAGCCCGTCCCCGTTAAAAACGGGCATGGACTTCACCACCTGCTCCTAGTCGTCACGAAGGAACAAGGGCTTGGGAGCGCCCTCCAACCATGCCACCTCGCCCCCGACCAGAGATTGGAGGACCGCAGCCAAATCTTCGCCACTCAAGGCCGCGGGGCTCGGATGAGGCCTCCACATTGGAGGTGAGTACTGCCAGAGTGGAGCCAGCTAGTGCTCCAGGAACTCCTTCAGCAGCGACACGTCGGTCAACTTCGCCGCCGCCATGCTAGCCAACCTCAAATCCGCGTCCATCTTCTCCAGCACCAGTCTTGCGTGAGGGTCCGTGAGCTCCACTCGGCCCCAGTCGCCGGAGCTCACGGGCGGCTCCGCGGGCAAGATCAGCCTAGGATGGACGCGCCCGGCATCTACCAAGACCCACTTGCTCCGGAAGCCCTCAATCCTCTTCCCGGGATTCGAGGTGGCAATGGTGCCGCCGTACGCGACAAAGCCCGCGCACGCGGAAGGAGAGTCGCAAGTGACCCGGAGGGAGAAGTAGTGGCGCATCAAGGCCACTGAAGGCTGCACCCCTACGTGAGCCTCGCAGTAGTAAGCGAAGATCGCCAGAAGAAGGACGGAGTTGGGGTGGAGATGCAGAGCCTGCAAGTTGTAATGGCGGAGGACAGAGAAGAAGACCTCGGAGAAGGGAGGCACTAGGCCCGCAGCAATGGAGCTTACAAAGAGAGGATAAAAGGTGCTCCCTCGGCCCTCAGGGGTGGCGGAGCCAGCCTTGAACACCTTCGTTCCGTCGACGCCCTGTGCCGCCGCCATCCGGCGCAGCCGGGCAAGGCCAGCCTTGGACACATTCGGCAAGTCTAGAGCAGGAGAATACCAAGCTTTAGCCGGAGGCTGGCAAGGTGCCATGGCTTCCTAGGTCACGCAGCCGGAGTAGATCTGGAAGTTTGGAGGAAGAAAGGGAAGGCGCAAGAAAGGGAATCTGAGCAGCAACCGGAGAAAGCAAAAGGCCAAGTCTGGGCAGATGCTGCTCCTTTATCAACCTGCACGGTTGCTGAGGCACTCGCGTCCCATCAACTGCCACACGGCGCCCAAGGCCGCAGGCTGTTAGGGCCCGCGGCACTTCGCCCTAGCCCTTTCGCCTCTCGGCACGGCCAAGTCCAGGCGCGCCTTGAGCTCGGGGGCTATTGTCAGCGTTCTGGGAACGGGGGTCCCCAGACTTGCCTGCCTGCGGCCTGCGGCGTGGCTCAAAGGAGGCCCAGCATGGCCCATCTTCATCAGCACAAGACTCAAGACCCTCGCGAGGAGCCAAGCCTCACGAGGCGGACGACACGGAGCTTCCTCAGGCATGGCCTCGTCAGGCTGGCTCGCGAGGAGGCGGAGAGATCAAGGCGGGGTACCTCGCGAGGTGCCCGTGACACAAGCCATGATGACTCAGGACGCCAGGCGGGCGCCAGCGCGCGCAGCGTCCTTCTTTCCTCTTTGGTGCAAAGGGGGCAAGCGCAGCCGCAGAGTACCAAGGCATCAGGCAAAGGTTGCCATTTAGGTGCAACAAGACCTAGACCAGGAGGACTACGAGACGGAGGTCACCATGGAGCCCAGGACGGCGTCATCACCAGAGCTTTGCGCAGGCGAAGACTGCTTTTGTCAGGATAGTTGATGCTTGCTGTCCCCCGTCAAATTAGCCCGCCATTGTTGGCTCCCTTGCCGCTCGATATTTGGGAAGGGGACCAGGGCCTCTATAAATAGGACCAGCCGCCCACAGAGCAAAGGGTCGAGTGGGAGCGAAAAGAGAGAGAGAGAGAGAGAGAGAGAGAGAGAGAGAGAGAGGGAGAGAGAGAGAAGGGTGACTGAACTCCTCCTAGCAGTTCACCGCCCCAGCCAAGAACAGACCCTCGCGAGGCTGTTCTTCCTTGTGTTGTTCATCATCATCGACCCCAGGAGGCAATCCACCAACCACACACTGGAGTAGGGTATTACACCACAACGGTGGCCCGAACCAGTATAAATCTTGTGTTCCTTGTGCAGTTCTTTTAGTAGTTTAGATCTTTGCGGGACGGGGAGGTAGAAGGCGTAATCTCCGCACGCACCCCAGTGTTCGAACCTTAAGGGTCTGCCGGAACCCGAAATCCGACACACCCGTCCAGGATACGGCACAATGGAGACACACGCGCAGACGTGTAGCAGGGACCCCTTCCAAGGATTCTCTTCAGATTAAGGCCCTGCGTAAACCTTTTTTACTGTCTCTTGTTGATAAACATCCCCCGGATTCCCAGTAAAGCTGAGATGGATGCTGACGTATTGGCATGTGGCCAGTGTCAGATTATTGCACGTACCTAGACACCAGGGGCTTATTACAGCGTCGAGAGTTTGGCCTTATATGCATCAGCTCCAAATCATGTCTTTGGTCAAATGTTGGGTTTGCCCGGCTCCTGTGTTTTGCTGCCTTATGTTCTGGTCTATCGGCTAAGGCGGCACCAGGAGAATTACTGTGATTGTGCCCTAGTTCAACCAAGCGAGCACCTCAGTAGAGAAAGCCGAAAACTAACTATCATGGTATAGCGTGAGACTGGTCAACCACTCGATGACCCAGGGGAATCTTCGGGATTCCTCCGCCTTAACAAAGGGTCGTTTCCCGGCCAGGCACGCACGCGGCCCGAATTCGGATGAGCACGGAGCCACCAGGGGCTATATAGTAGCCCCACTATCAAACTCATATGGCTAAGTGAAAGTGATAAAGCATTATAGTCTGATTGCCTAGTTCGCTAGGCCATCACCTCCTTAATGGACCAAGACATTGGATCAAGTGTGAATATGCGTCTTCTGCGAGCACCCCCGCATTATATGCGTGGGGGCCGAAGCCGACGACTGCCATCTTTTAGGTTATATACATATATACATAAACGGCCGCACAGGAGGTGTCGGATTTCGGGTTCCGGCAGACCCTTGAGGTTCGAACACTGGGGTGCGCGCAGAGATTTCGCCTCCTACCTACCTGCACCCCTCCGCCATGCTAGGATCTAAAACTAAGGAAAGAACAACACAAGAGACACAGGGTTTATACTGGTTCGGGCCACCGTTGTGGTGTAATACCCTACTCCAGTGTGTGGTGTGGTGGATTGCCTCTTGGGCTGATGATGATGAACAATACAAGGAAGAACAGCCTCGCGAGGGTCTGTTCTTGGCTGGGGCGATGAACTGCTCAGTGGAGTTCAGTCACCCTCTCTCTCTCTCTGCCTCCAGCCAACCGACCGAACCCCCTTGCTATGTGGGTGGCTGGTCCTATTTATAGAGGCCCTGGTCCTCTTCCCAAATATCGAGCGGGAAGGGAGCCAACAATGGCGGGCTAATTTGAAGGGGGACATCTAGTATCAGCTATCCTGACAAAAGTGGTCTTCGTCTGTGCAAAGCTCTGGTGATGACGCCGTCTTGGGCTCCACGGTGACCTCCGTCTTGTAGTCCTCCTGGTCTTGGTCTCGTTGCACCGAAATGGCAACCTTTGCCTGATGCCTCGGTACTCCGCGGCTGCGCTTGCCCCCTTTGCACCAAAGAGGAAAGGAGGACGTTCCGCGGGCTGGCACCCGCCTGGCGCCCTGAGTCGTCATGGCTTGCGTCACGGGCACCTCGCGAGGTACCCCGCCTTGATCTCTCCGCCTCCTCGTGAGCCAGCCTAACGAGGCCGTGCCTGAGGAAGCTCCGCGTCGTCCGCCCCGCGAGGCTTGGCCCCTCGCGAGGGTCTTGGGTTTGTGTTGGTGAAGATGGGCCGTGCTGGGCCCACCCTTTGAGCCACGCCGCAGGCAGGCAAGTCTGGGGACCCCCGTTCCCAGAACGCCGACAGTAGCCCTCGGGCCCAAGGCGCGCCCGGACTTGGCCGTGCTGGGAGGCGGAAGGGCAAGTGCGAAGCACCGGAGGCCCTAACAACCTGCGGCCTTGGACGCCACGTGGCAGTTGACTGGACGTGGGCGCCTTAGCAACCGCGCGAGTTGATAAGGGAGTGGCATTTGCCTAGGCCCTGCTTCCTGCTTTCCCCGGTTGCTGCTCAGATCCCCTTTCTTGCGCCTCTCCTTCCTTCCTCCGAAATTTGCAGATCTGCTTTGACCGTGCGACCTAGGGAGCCATGGCGCCTCGCCAGCCCTCGGCCGCGGCTTGGTACTCGTCTGCCCTGGACTCGCCGAACATGTCGGAGGCGAGCCTTGCCCGGTTGCGCCGAATGGCGACGGCGTGGGGCATTGACGGGGCGAAGGTGTTCAAGGCCGGCTCCGCCACCCCTGAGGGTCAAAGGAGCACCTTCTATCTGCTCTTCGTAAGTGTCATTGTTGCTGGCCTGGTGCCTCCCTTCTCCGAGTTCTTCTTCTCTGTCCTCCTCCATTACAAGCTACAGGCCCTGCATCTCCATCCCAACTCCGTCCTTCTCCTGGAAATCTTTGCTTATTATTGCGAGGCCCATGTTGGGGTGCAGCCCTTAGTGGCCTTGCTGCGCCACTACTTCTACCTCCGGACCTCTCGCGGTCCTGCTTCCGCGTGCGCGAGCTTCATCGCGTATGGTGGCGCTATTGCCATCTCGAACCCTGGGAAAAGGATTGAGGGCTTCAGGAGCAAGTGGATCTTGGTGGATGCTGGGCGCATCCAACCTCGGCTGATCTTGCCCACGGAGCAACCCACGAGCTCCAGCGACTGGGGTCGGGCAGAGCTCGCGGATCCCCGTGCGAAGTTGGTGTTGGAGAAGATGGACGCGGATCTGAGGCCGACCGACATGGGGGCGGCGAAGTTGACCTGCGCGTCGCTGCTGAGGGAGTTCCTAGAGCACCAGCTGGCTCCGCTTCAGCAGTACTCACTTCCAATGTGGAGGCCCCGTCCAAGCCCCGCGGCCTTGGCCGACGGAGACCTGGCTGCGGTTCTCCAATCTCTGGTCGGGGGCAAGGTGGCGAGGTTGGAGGGCGCTCCTACGCCCTTGTTCCTCCACGACGACTGGGAGCGGGTGGTGAAGTCCATGCCCGTCTTCAACAGGGAGGGGCCCGTGCCCCTGGAAGCTCCCGAGGGACCGGTGGACATGCCCTCCGACGACTCCAGCGAGGAGGAGGAAGGAGGGGAGCGGGGAAAAGGGCCTGACTCCGAGGCGACTGACGGAGAGTCGAGGGCTCCCCTCCCCCGGCGCAGGTCCCGCGTTCTCCACCTCTCTCCGAGCGATGACGATGAGGATGACGACGAAGACAACGACGAGGACAACGACGAGCAGGACGGCGGGAGCTCACCCCTGATCCCGAAGAAGGACAGGACCGGGCTGATCTCCTACGGGTCTCCCCGGCCCCAGGGCGAACCGCAGACGCACCTTCCGCCTCCAAGCTTCCCGAGGTTGACCCTTCCAGCCGGCTTTCAGGCTTCAAATTTGGCCGGAGGCCGCTTGAGCTCACTGGCGACGACCCGTAAGCATTCGATTCTTGTCTTGATCTCTTGCTCTGCTTCTGAGGCTTGACGTCCGCATCTTTTGGATAGGCTGGCGCCCGCAGCAAAGAAGCCGAAGGGGGCTCCCGAGGTTCCATCCGTGGCAGCGCCCCTGCCTGCGAAGGAGGGTGACCGTGACACACAGGCTTCTCCTGCCCGGTCTGCCTCACGAGGCCTGGCTGAGCTGGCTGGGGCGAGCTCAGCCCCCATGGCCCAAGTGGATCCCGATTGCTCTCGCCTGCCGCCGCCGTTACAGCTGTCGGGGCGCGGCAGACTCCGCCTCAGGATGCCGCGGCTGCGCTGCCGCCTTCTCCTCCTACTCCACCGGCTGTTGTCTCTCCGACTCCTTCTGCCGTTCTAGATCGTGCGGTTGCTGAGCTGGACCGACTGCGTCAGGATCTCCTTGGCGCCGACCCCCGCTTGGTGGCTAGGCGCTTGGAGCTGGCTTCAGGATGGGTTCGCTCCGACGCCTCGATTCGGGCGGTGCTAGTCCAGGCCTCGACGGCATGCGACGAGGAGAAGCAGGCCGTCCTGGAGGCGAAGGCTGCTCGTGATGCAACCCTGGGGGGAGGTGGTCGACGTCCGTGGTCGCTGCAAGGCGCTGGAGGATGAGCTGGAACGCCTGCGGGATCAGCTCGCGAAAGAGGTCCGCCTTTGCCAAGAGCAGGAATAAGGCGTGAAGGCTCGCGAGGCGGTCGTCGAGGGCCGGGAGGCCAAGCTCAAGAAGCGCCGCGACCGCCTAGGCGTGCTGGAGCAGGAGTTGGGGGCGAGGAAGGCCGAGCTGGACGGCAAGGCCCTGGTTCTTGCCGAGGACCGCACGGCCTTCACGGAGTTGGAGGCGAAGGCTCGCTCCTCGCTGAGGACGCTTTACGACAGCGGCCTGGAGAGCCCGCTGGCTGGCGCCTAGGACGGCCCCGCCAAGCTGCTTCCCTTCCTGGTTCATGCTCTTAAAGATGTCGCTCTTGGCCTTGGCCCCACGGCCGAGGCTGAGGCGCGTGTCCTGTCTTCTGCAGCACTGACATGGGTCCTCACCCACATCTACCTTCACGATCCCGGCGTCGACCTCGACAGCCTGCTGGAGCCAGCAAGCGGTGAGCGTGCCGCTGCTGCTGCCGAGGACGTGAAGGGTCGCACGGAGGCTCTGCTGGGGAAGTTCCGGGCCTTCAGCACCAAGCCGGAGCAAGGCGCTGCCGACCCCGCTGCTCCGTGAGGTGAACCCACTCCGCGCTGCTCCCCCGCCGACAAGTGACTCCGTTGTGGCTCCTGTCCTGCTTTTAATTCCTGCACATGTATCATGCCTCGGGGTGGTGTTTAAACTTGCGTTGGGCATCGAGATAACAATGTGGACTGTAATATTTGCTTTTGAATTCCTTGAAATTTGCGCTTTTCCTTCCTACTTGCTTATGTTCTACGCCGGCAGAGCCCGGCCCCGCGCGTACCTCACCCAACAATAGTCCCGACCGGAAACCAGGATGGGACCAAGGAGTGAGGGGCTACGTGACAAGTTAGGCTCCTGAGTCGCGATGCTTAGGAGTCCCCCTTGGCGCACGAACAACAAGTAGGGAGGTGTGATGTGGGTGGATCTACCGTTCTACGTCTGCAGAGCCCGACCGCGCGCGTGCCCCACCCAACGATGGTCCCGACCGGAAACCAGGACGGGGCCACGGAGTGAGGGGCTACGTGACCAGTTAGGCTCCTGAGTCGCGATGCTCAGGAGTCCCCCTTGACACTCAAACGGCCTTCGTACCTTGGCTCCGCTCGGGAGAGAGACGCACGACGAACCAGGCCCGGGGGGACCTGGCTGGGCGGCGTGCGTCTGGGTGTGACCCAGGCGCAGCCCCCATGCCCAGCCCCCTCGCGCGGCACTCCCGAGGGGAGGCGTTACGATGAGGCTAGACACTGAGCTCTGGGCTCCCCGAGGTTGATGCGGCCCGGGGCCACCCTTAGTTTTTTATCACCAGCGCGGAGCATAGTGCTACCGTATGTGTACGGGCATAGCCGCTCCTCGGCAGTGTCGTCAGCCAGCACGGAGCATGGTGCTTCCACTGGTACGTGGGAGGGGGGGCCCTCCGGGAGGAGACCCCGGGGTGTGTACAGCCCCGCCCTGACACGTGGCTGGCACGTTAGGGCCTAGCGAGGTGTATCTGGGCACCCGTGAGCCAGCGCGGGACTCACGGGGCCCTACCTCTAGGCGGGTTGCGCCTGGCACTGGGCCTTATCTTGTGATGTGTCCCTGCAAATTTGGTTAGATGCCTGCACTCTACGTCCTCGGGTCCCGGCCCTCGAGCTGGTCTCAGCCATCGCTGGTATGCCAGGTCGCGATGCCGTGGTCAAGGCCAGAGGGTGAGGGCTGGAGGGCCAGTAAGAGCCCTGAGTCGCGATGCTCAGGTACCCCCCCCCTTTAACTTGCAAGTGGTCAGCATGGAGAAGAAGAGGTGCCGTGGACCGGCATCAAATAATCATGCATGGTGTGTTTAACACATAATCGGAAATAAATGCAAATGGGATACATGCGACTGGGCCTGGCCCGAGCGGCTTGGGGATCATGCGGCCTGAGGGGCGCCCCCAACAAGGTAAGCTGACAACATAGAATAAAAAGGGATACACGCCGCAGGGACGGACCTCCGCGGCCTCGGAATAATGCAGCCCTAGGGGGCGCTCCCAGTTGGAAGTGAAACTAGAGAGATGTCACCTGATGATGTTGAGGACGAAGGAGTGTTGGTGTAGCAGACTCGGTGGGCTGCAGGAGCCGATCCTCACGAGCCCCCAGGCCCAGGGGCCTCGGGAGGCTCCGGAGGCGCTAGCGGCTCCTCGCGGGCCATCTCCATCTCCGCCAGGGCTGCGGAACGCCTGGCCTCTCGTGCCTCTGTGGTGCCCTCATGAGGCGCTGTTACGCGTCTGCCGCGCTCGGCAAGCCGTAAGGCATGCAAACATAGCCATGGGGTGGACCTCCGCAGGGCCCCACTCGCGAGGGCCAGAGGCGCTCTAGGGAGGCGACTCGGTTGAGCCCTGGTACGTCGATGCAGACGCACAGCCCGCCATCCTCGCCTGGATGGGGAGCCACTGCTGGTAGGCAGCGGCCGCCTTTCATGACTCTTGACCCCTGTAGCTCCTAAATGGCCTTGCTGACGAACTCCTAAGGGACTGGATCTCCTTGCCTTGCTCCTTCTCGAGGGAAACGTGCTTCAAAACACGCCTCCAGGTGGTGCCCAAGCGCCTCCCTCGTGACCCTAGCTAGGTCGGTGGCCCTCTAGGGAAGAGCCCCCGAGCCCTGTCTGAGGAGGGCGCCGGGCGCGCTTCCCTATGCGATGGAGGGAGGTTTCCCCTGGGCAGGCGTGGGCCCAGAGGGGCCTGCCTCCTGAGGGGCCGGGCCGGACGATGTCTTCTTCTTCTTGGGGGCGGCCTCGGGAAGCCTCCTGCTTCCGCGATCCGGGTCTTCCAGTGATGCGGCCTAAAAGGCTCGTTCCAAGGAACACACCGTGTCCTTCTCTTCACATGGCACCGTGATGACTCCGCCGCTTCCTGGCATCTTGAGGACGTTGTAGCCTTGGTGAGTTACGGCCATGAACTTGGCCAGCGCTGGGTACCCAAGGATGGCGTTGTACAGTAGGCGAATGTGGGCGACGTTGAAGTCGATGAGCTCGGTGCGGTAGTTGCCGCGTGCCCCGAAGGTGACAGGGAGGCGGACCTGCCCAATTGGGACCGTGGAGCCGTCAGTGATACCGGAGAAAGGCTTGGTTGACTGAAGTTGGCTGTAGGGCACTTGGAGGTTGTTGAATGTCTCCACAGACAGGACGTTGAGCCCTGTCCCGCCATCGATGAGGGTCTTGGTGACCACCACATTGCTGATGATTGGGGAACAAAGCATCGGGAGGACTCCGGCTGTAGCCGCACATTTGAGCTGATCTGCTGAGCTGAACGTGATGGCGCACGCCGACCATCTGAGAGGGCGCATGGCTTCGAGCCTGGGGAGGACTGCGTTCACTTCGCGGGCAAACTGCTTGAAGATGCGTTGAGAGGCTGGGGCTTGTGCTCTGCCCAAGATGCACGCGATCGCGCGCGGCTCCTGGAAGCCCCCAGCCTCCTCGTCCTGGTGGCAGTCCTTGTTTCTCCTTGGCTACGGCGGCAGCGGTGGGAGGCCTGTGTTGCCTTGCGGGCGATCATCGCGAGGTTGATCCCTCCAGTCTCCCTCGCGAGGCTGATCCCTCCATCCTCTCTCATGAGGCGGGTCTTGCCAGCGATCCTCGCGAGGTTGGTCGCGCCACCCTTGGCGCGGGCCACGGTCTTCCCAGCGTCCTGCGTTCCTTCCTCCTCCTCGACCGTAGCCCCGGTCACCGCGGTCAGGGCGACGGCCGATCCTTCCTTCACACACGGCTTGGAGTTCTTGACATTCGTTGGTGTTGTGGGTGTGGAGGTCGTGGTAACACAGTACCGGCTGCCCTTGGAAGGTTCGGGCTGATCTCTGCCCCGCTTGGTGTCTGGTTCTGCCGTGAGCACGGCAGCCCCCTTGCGCTTCACATCCTTGGCCTTGAGCTTCTTCTCCTCTGGGTCTGCGGCAGGCAGCTCGAGGAGGGAGAGACGCCCTTACTCAGCCCTGGCGCACTTGTTCGCCAAGTTGAACAGCTCCAAGCAAGTGCACAGGTCTTCATGCATCGCCAGCTCCTCCTTCATCTTGACGTAGCGCACGCCGTCGGAGAAGGCTGAGATGATGGCCTCCTCAGTCACCTTGGGAATCTTGAGGCGTGCATTGTTGAAGCGTTGGATGTACTTCTGCAGGGTCTCCCCGGGCTTTTGCTTGATGCGGCGCATGTCGCTTACGGCGGGTGGCCGGTCGTGAGTGCCTTGGAAGTTGGCGATGAAGCAGGTGCGCATCTCGTCCCAGGAGGAGATTGTGCCTGGAGCCAGGTTCAGGAGCCAGGTGCGGGCCCCGTCCTTGAGTGCCATGGGGAACTAGTTCGCCATGACCTTCTCGTCTCCGTTGGCAGCTTCGATGCCCAGCTCGTAGAGCTAGAGGAACTCTGCAGGGTCAGCCGTGCCGTCGTAGCGAGGAGGCAAGTCTGGCTTGAACTTGCCGGGCCACGCGACGCTGCTTAGCTCGGTGGTGAAGGCGCGGCAGCCTGCTGTGGCCACGGGTGGCCTTGGGTGACGGGGAGCTTGGTCTTGCATGTCCCCACACGCTGGAGCAGGAGGATGGTCGCGACGTGCTGGAGCAGGGAGCACCCGGGCAGCTTCTGGCGGGCGAGGGACTTCTTGGCAGCTCTGTTCTTGCTGCGCTGGCACCTGGCGGCGCGGGTTCTGCCCAGGGGCCACGCGCCTTGGAGCCATGGCATCTTCTTGAGGAGGAGGCGGCCGAGGCGCCGCCGGAGCCTCGTCGCCCGCGCGGGGCGGGGTGCGGTGCAGTAGAACGGACGGCGCAGGAGAGCCCCCTGCGGCGCGTACGAGGGATTCTTTGTAGACGTCATCGACGGGGCGGTAGCGCAGCTCGTTTGCCGCGATGAGTGCAGCCCGAGCCTCCATGGGCGCGCGAAGCGCGTGGGACGAAGATTCAGCCAGGGCGAGCGAGGGAGTTGCGGTGCGGCCGTCTTGCCGCACGGATGGATGCTGAGACGATGATTGTTGTTCATCCCCCGCCGGGCCGGTGGCGGCATTGACGGCAGGTGACGGGGAACAGCGTGGATGCCCGCCGACAGGGGCCGTCTGGGCGACGCGGGAAGCGAGTGCGGCCCGACACTCGGCGCGGGCCCGACGAGCGTCAGACATGGTCGTGATGGTCGGAGGAGAACGGGGTGGTGGAAGACGAATTCCGACGCACCCCTACCTGGCGCGCCAAATGTCGGATTTCGGGTTCCGGCAGACCCTTGAGGTTCGAACACTGGGGTGCATGCAGAGATTTCGCCTCCTACCTACCTGCACCCGTCCGCCATGCTAGGATCTAAAACCAAGGAAAGAACAACACAAGAGACACAGGGTTTATATTGGTTCGGGCCACCGTTGTGGTGTAATACCCTACTCCAGTGTGTGGTGTGGTGGATTGCCTCTTGGGCTGATGATGATGAACAATACAAGGAAGAACAGCCTCGCGAGGGTCTGTTCTTGGCTTGGGCGATGAACTGCTCAGTGGAGTTCAGTCACCTTCTCTCTCTCTCTCTGCCTCCAGCCAACCGACCGAACCCCCTTGCTATGTGGGTGGCTGGTCCTATTTATAGAGGCCCTAGTCCTCTTCCCAAATATCGAGCGGGAAGGGAGCCAACAATGGCGGGCTAATTTGAAGGGGGACAGCTAGTATCAGCTATCCTAACAAAAGTGGTCTTCGTCTGTGCAAAGCTCTCGTGATGACACCATCTTGGGCTCCACGGTGACCTCCGTCTCGTAGTCCTCCTGGTCTTGGTCTCGTTGCACCGAAATGGCAACCTTTGCCTGATGCCTCGGTACTCCGCGGCTGCGCTTGCCCCCTTTGCGCCAAAGAGGAAAGGAGGACGCTGCGCGGGCTGGCACCCGCCTGGCGCCCTGAGTCGTCATGGCTTGCATCACGGGCACCTCGCGAGGTACCCCGCCTTGATCTCTCCGCCTCCTCGTGAGCCAGCCTGATGAGGCCGTGCCTGAGGAAGCTCCGCGTCGTCCGCCCCGCGAGGGTTGGCCCCTCGCGAGGGTCTTGGGTTTGTGTTGGTGAAGATGGGCCGTGCTGGGCCCCCCCCTTTGAGCCACGCCACAGGCCGCAGGCAGGCAAGTCTGGGGACCCCCGTTCCCAGAACGCCGACAGGAGGTATTATAATTCTTGCAGGCACCAGTATAAATAAGCATTTACATTTAAGCAAACAGTGTTTTCAATGGGAATACATGTCATTCGAACATAATATTCTTCGAGCACTGCGCATCTATTGAACGAGCACCCTCAAGAACTTCTTGGAAGTAGTGCTCGGTAGGTACTCGGCTTCAGTCCAAGTCTTGGGCTGCAACGGCGGTGGCCTCCATCTCTGCCCAGTATGTCTTGACACGGGCAAGCGCCATCCGCGCACCCTCTACGCACGCCAACCTCTTCATCGCGATGATATGCGGCACGGCGCCAACGAACTACTGCACCAAATTGAAATAACTGTTCGGCTTTGGCCTTTCCGGCCACAGATGATCCACAACAGACCTCATGGCAAGTCCGGACAACCTATTCAGCTCGGCCCATTCGGCCAACCGGTCAGCCAATGGAAGCGCATGCTCTGGTGAACGAAATATGCCCTAGAGGCAATAATAAAGTAATTATTTATTTCCTTATATCATGATAAATGTTTATTATTCATGCTAGAATTGTATTAACCGGAGACATAATACATGTGTGAATACATAGACAAACAGAGTGTCACTAGTATGCCTCTACTTGACTAGCTTGTTAATCAAAGATGGTTATGTTTCCTAACCATGAACAAAGAGTTGTTATTTGATTAACGAGGTCACATCATTAGTTGAATGATCTGATTGACATGACCCATTCCATTAGCTTAGCACCCGATCGTTTAGTATGTTGCTATTGCTTTCTTCATGACTTATATATGTTCCTATGACTATGAGATTATGCAACTCCCGTTTACCGGAGGAACACTTTGGGTGCTACCAAACGTCACAACGTAACTGGGTGATTATAAAGGAGTACTACAGGTGTCTCCAAAGGTAGATGTTGGGTTGGCGTATTTCGAGATTAGGATTTGTCACTCCGATTGTCGGAGAGGTATCTCTGGGCCCTCTCGGTAATGCACATCACTTAAAGCCTTGCAAGCATTGCAACTAATGAGTTAGTTGCAGGATGATGTATTACGGAACGAGTAAAGAGACTTGCCGGTAACGAGATTGAACTAGGTATTGGATACCGACGATCGAATCTCGGGCAAATAACATACCGATGACAGAGGGAACAACGTATGTTGTTATGCGGTCTGACCGATAAAGATCTTCGTAGAATATGTAGGAGCCAGTATGGGCATCCAGGTCCCGCTATTGGTTATTGACCGGAGACGTGTCTCGGTCATGTCTACATTGTTCTCGAACCGTAGGGTCCGCACGCTTAACGTTATGATGACAGTTATTATGAATTTATGCATTTTGATGTACCGAAGGTTGTTCGGAGTCCTGGATGTGATCACGGACATGACGAGGAGTCTCGAAATGGTCGAGAAATAAAGATTGATATATTGGAAGCCTATGTTTGGACATCGGAAGTGTTCCAGGTAAAATCGGGATTTTACCGGATTACCGGGAGGGTTACCGGAACCCCCCGGGAGCCAAATGGGCCTCCATGGGCCTTAGTGGAAAGGTGAAAGGGGCTGCCATAGAGGGCTGCGCACCTCCTCCCCTCCCCTAGTCCTATTAGGACTAGGAGAGGTGGCCGGCCACCTCTCTCTCTCTCTTTCCCCCTAGGGTTCCTAGTTGGAATAGGATTGAGGGGGGAGTCCTACTCCCGGTAGGAGTAGGACTCCTCCTGCGCCTCCCTCCTCTTGGCCGGCCAGCCCCTCCCCTTGGATCCTTTATATACGGGGGCAGGGGGCACCTCTAGACACACAAGTTGATCCTTGAGATCGTTCCTTAGCCGTGTGCGGTGCCCCCTGCCACCAAATTCCACCTCGATCATACCGTTACAGTGCTTAGGCGAAGCCCTGTGTCGGTAGTACATCAAGATCGTCACCATGCCGTCATGCTGACAGAACTCTTCCTCGACGGTTTGCTGGATCGGAGCCCGAGGATCATCATCGAGCTGAACATGTGCTAAGAACTCGGAGGTGCCGGAGTAACGGTGCTTGGATCGGTCGGATCGGGAAGAAGACGTACGACTACTTCCTCTACGTTGTCTGATCGCTTCCGCAGTCGGTCTGCGTTGGTACGTAGACAACACTCTCCCCCTCGTTGCTATGCATCACCATGATCTTGCGTGTGCGTAGGAAAATTTTGAAATTACTACGTTCCCCAACAGTGGCATCAAAGCCTAGGTTTTATGGTTTGATGTTATTTGCACGAGTAGAACACAAGTGAGTTGTGGGCGATACAAGTCATACTGCCTACCAGCATGTCATACTTTGGTTCGGCGGTATTGTTGGACGAGACGACCCGGACCAACCTTACGCGTACGCTTACGCGAGACCGGTTCCCTCAACGTGCTTTGCACATAGATGGCTTGCGGGCGACTGTCTCTCCAACTTTAGTTGAACCAAGTGTGGCTACGCCCGGTCCTTGAGAAGGTTAAAACGGAGTCTATTTGACAAACTATCATTGTGGTTTTGATGCATAGGTGAGATGAGTTCTTACTTAAGCCCGCAGCAGCCACGTAAAACTTGCAACAACAAAGTAGAGGACGTCTAACTTGTTTTTGCAGGGCATGTTGTGATGTGATATGGTCAAGGCATGATGCTAAATTTTATTGTATGAGATGATCATGTTTTGTAACCGAGTTATCGGCAACTGGCAGGAGCCATATGGTTGTCGCTTTATTGTATGCAATGCAATCGCGATGTAATGCTTTACTTTATTACTAAGCGGTAGTGATAGTCGTGGAAGCATAAGATTGGCGAGACGACAACGATGCTGCGATGGAGATCAAGGTGTCACGCCGGTGACGATGGTGATCATGACGGTGCTTCGGAGATGGAGATCACAAAGCACAAGATGATGATGGCCATATCATATCACTTATATTGATTGCATGTGATGTTTATCTTTTATGCATCTTATCTTGCTTTGATTGAGGGTAGCATTATAAGATGATCTCTCACTAAATTATCAAGAAGTGTTCTCCCTGAGTATGCACCATTGCCAAAGTTCGTCGTGCCCAGACACCACGTAATGATCGGGTGTGATAAGCTCTACGTCCATCTACAACAGGTGCAAGCCAGTTTTGCACACGCAGAATACTTAGGTTAAACTTGACGAGCCTAGCATATGCAGATATGGCCTCGGAACACAGAGACCGAAAGGTCGAGCGTGAATCATATAGTAGATATGATCAACATAACGATGTTCACCATTGAAAACTACTCCATCTCACGTGATGATCGGTTATGGTTTAGTTGATTTGGATCACGTGATCACTTAGAGGATTAGAGGTATGTCTATCTAAGTGGGAGTTCTTAAGTAATTTGATTAACTGAACTTAAAACTTATCATGAACTTAGTACCTGATAGTATCTTGCTTGTTTATGTTGATTGTAGATAGATGGCTCGTGTTGTTGTTCCGTTGAACTTTAATGCGTTCCTTGAGAAAGCAAAGTTGAAAGATGATGGTAGCAATTACACGGACTGGGTCCGTAACCTGAGGATTATCCTCATTGCTGCACAGAAGAATTACGTCCTGGAAGCACCGCTGGGTGCCAGGCCTACTGCTAGAGCAACACCAGAAGTTATGAACGTCTGGCAGAGCAAAGCTGATGACTACTCAATAGTTCAGTGTGCCATGCTTTACGGCTTAGAATCGGGACTTCAACGACGTTTTGAACGTCATGGAGCATATGAGATGTTCTAGGAGTTGAACTTAATATTTCAAGCAAATGCCCGGATTGAGAGATATGAAGTCTCCAATAAGTTCTATAGCTGCAAGATGGAGGAGAACAGTTCTGTCAGTGAGCATATACTCAGAACGTCTGGGTATAACAATCACTTGATTCAATTGGGAGTTAATCTTCCGGATGATTGCGTCATTGACAGAATTCTCCAATCACTGCCACCAAGCTACAAGAGCTTCGTGATGAACTATAATATGCAAGGGATGAACAAGACTATTCCCGAGCTCTTCGCAATGCTGAAAGCTGCGGAGGTAGAAATCAAGAAGGAGCATCAAGTGTTGATGGTTAACAAAACCACTAGTTTCAAGAAAAGGGCAAAGGGAAGAAGAAGGGGAACTTCAAGAAGAACAACAAGCAAGTTGCTGCTCAAGAGAAGAAACCCAAGTCTGGACCTAAGCCTGAAACTGAGTGCTTCTACTGCAAGCAGACTGGTCACTGGAAGCGGAACTGCCCCAAGTATTTGGCGGATAAGAAGGATGGCAAGGTGAACAAAGGTATATGTGATATACATATTATTGATGTGTACCTTACTAGAGCTCGCAGTAGCACCTGGGTATTTGATATTGGTTCTATTGCTAATATTTGCAACTCGAAACAGGGACTACGGAATAAGCGGACACTAGCGAAGGACGAGGTGACGATGCGCGTGGGAAACGGTTCCAAAGTCGATGTGATCGCGGTCGGCACACTACCTCTACATCTACCTTCGGGATTAATATTAGACCTAAATAATTGTTATTTGGTGACAGCGTTAAGCATGAACATTATATCTGGATCTTGTTTGATGCGAGACGGTTATTCATTTAAATCAGAGAATAATGGTTGTTCTATTTATATGAGTAATATCTTTTATGGTCATGCACCTTTGAAGAGTGGTCTATTTTTTATGAATCTTGATAGTAGTAATACACATATTCATAATGTAGAAGCCAAAAGATGCAGAGTTGATAATGATAGTGCAACTTATTTGTGGCACTGCCGTTTAGGTCATATCGGTGTAAAGCACATGAAGAAACTCCATACTGATGGGCTTATGGAACCACTTGATTATGAATCACTTGGTACTTGCGAACCGTGCCTCATGGGCAAGATGACTAAAACACCGTTCTCCGGTACTATGGAGAGAGCGACATATCTGTTGGAAATCATACATACTGATGTATGTGGTCCGATGAATATTGAGGCTCGTGGCGGATATCGTTATTTTCTCACTTTCACAGATGATTTAAGCAGATATGGGTATATCTACTTAATGAAACATAAGTCTGAAACATTTGAAAAGTTCAAAGAATTTCAGAGTGAAGTTGAAAATCATCGTAACAAGAAAATAAAGTTTCTACAATCTGATCACGGAGGAGAATATTTGAGTTACGAGTTTGGTGTACATTTGAAAAATTGTGGAATAGTTTCGCAACTCACGCCACCCGGAACACCACAACGTAATGGTGTGTCCGAACGTCGTAATCGTACTTTACTAGATATGGTGCGATCTATGATGTCTCTTACTGATTTACCTCTATCGTTTTGGGGTTATGCTTTAGAGACGGCCGCATTCACGTTAAATAGGGCACCATCAAAATCCGTTGAGACGACGCCTTATGAACTATTGTTTGGGAAGAAACCAAAGTTGTCGTTTCTTAAAGTTTGGGGCTGCGAAGCTTATGTGAAAAAGCTTCAACCTGATAAGCTCGAACCCAAATCGGAGAAATGTGTCTTCATAGGATACCCAAAGGAAACTGTTGGGTACACCTTCTATCACAGATCCGAAGGCAAGACATTCGTTGCTAAGAATGGATCCTTTCTAGAGAAGGAGTTTCTCTCGAAAGAAGTGAGTAGGAGGAAAGTAGAACTTGACGAGGTAATTGTACCTACTCCTTTATTGGGAAATAGTACATCACAGAAAACTGTTTCTGCGAGACCTACACCAATAAGAGAGGAAGCTAATGATGATGATCATGAAACTTTAGATCAAGATACTACTGAACCTCGTAGATCAACCAGAGTAAGATCCGCACCAGAGTGGTACGGTAATCCTGTTCTAGAGGTCATGCTACTAGATCATGATGAACCTACGAACTATGAAGAAGCGATGGTGAGCCCAGATTCCGCAAAGTGGCTTGAAGCCATGAAATCTAAGATGGGATCCATGTATGAGAACAAAGTATGGACTTTGGTTGACTTGCCCGATGATCGGTAAGCAATTGAGAATAAATGGATCTTTAAGAAGAAGACTGACGCTGATGGTAATGTTACTGTCTACAAAGCTCGACTTGTCGCAAAAGGTTTTCGACAAGTTCAAGGAGTTGACTACGATGAGACCTTCTCACCCGTAGCGATGCTTAAGTCTGTCAGAATCATGTTAGCAATTGCCGCATTTTATGATTATGAAATATGGCAGATGGATGTCAAAACTGCATTCCTGAATGGATTTTGGAAGAAGAGTTGTATATGATGCAACCAGAAGGTTTTGTTGATCCAAAGGGAGCTAACAAAGTGTGCAAACTCCAGCGATCCATTTATGGACTGGTGCAAGCATCTCAGAGTTGGAATAAATGCTTTGATAGTTTGATCAAAGCATTTGGTTTTATACAGACTTTTGGAGAAGCCTGCATTTACAAGAAAGTGAGTGGGAGCTCTGTAGCATTTCTGATATTATATGTGGATGACATATTACTGATTGGAAATGATATAGAATTTCTGGATAGCATAAAGGGATACTTGAATAAAAGTTTTTCAATGAAAGACCTCGGTGAAGCTGCTTAAATATTAGGCATAAAGATCTATAGAGATAGATCAAAACGCTTAATTGGACTTTCACAAAGCACATACCTTGACAAGATTTTGAAGAAGTTCAAAATGGATCAAGCAAAGAAAGGGTTCTTGCCTGTGTTACAAGGTGTGAAGTTGAGTCAGACTCAATGCCCGACCACTGCAGAAGATAGAGAGAAAATGAAAGATGTTCCCTATGCTTCAGCCATAGGCTCTATCATGTATGCAATGCTGTGTACCAGACCTGATGTGTGCCTTGCTATAAGTATAGCAGGGAGGTACCAAAGTAATCCAGGAGTGGATCACTGGACAGCGCTCAAGAACATCCAAAAATACCTGAAAAGGACTAAGGATATGTTTCTCGTATATGGAGGTGACAAAGAGCTCACCGTAAGAGGTTACGTTGATGCAAGCTTTGACACTGATCCGGACGATTCTAAATCGCAAACCGGATACGTGTTTACTTTAAACGGTAGAGCTGTCAGTTGGTGCAGTTCTAAACAAAGCGTCGTAGCAGGATCTACATGTGAAGCGGAGTACATAGCTGCTTCGGAAGCAGCAAACGAAGGAGTCTAGATGAAGGAGTTCATATCCGATCTAGGTGTCATACCTAGTGCATCGGGTCCAATGAAAATCTTTTGTGACAATACTGGTGCAATTGCTTTGGCAATGGAATCCAGATTTCACAAAAGAACCAAACACATCAAGAGACGCTTCAATTCCATCCGGGATCTAGTCCAGGTGGGAGACATAGAGATTTGCAAGATACATACGGATATGAACATTGCAGACCCGTTGACTAAGCCTATTCCACGAGCAAAACATGATCAGCACCAAGGCTCCATGGGTGTTAGAATCATTACTGTGTAATCTAGATTATTGACTCTAGTGCAAGTGGGAGACTGAAGGAAATATGCCCTAGAGGCAATAATAAAGTTATTATTTATTTCCTTATATCATGATAAATGTTTATTATTCATGCTAGAATTGTATTAACCGGAGACATAATACATGTGTGAATACATAGACAAACAGAGTGTCACTAGTATGCCTATACTTGACTAGCTCGTTAATCAAAGATGGTTATGTTTCCTAACCATGAACAAAGAGTTGTTATTTGATTAACGAGGTCACATCATTAGTTGAATGATCTGATTGACATGACCCATTCCATTAGCTTAGCACCCGATCGTTTAGTATGTTGCTATTGCTTTCTTCATGACTTATACATGTTCCTATGACTATGAGATTATGCAACTCCCGTTTACCGGAGGAACACTTTGGGTGCTACCAAACGTCACAACGTAACTGGGTGATTATAAAGGAGTACTACAGGTGTCTCCAAAGGTAGATGTTGGGTTGGCATATTTTGAGATTAGGATTTGTCACTCCGATTGTCGGAGAGGTATCTCTGGGCCCTCTCGGTAATGCACATCACTTAAAGCCTTGCAAGCATTGCAACTAATGAGTTAGTTGCGGGATGATGTATTACGGAACGAGTAAAGAGACTTGCCGGTAACGAGATTGAACTAGGTATTGGATACCGACGATCGAATCTCGGGCAAGTAACATACCGATGACAGAGGGAACAACGTATGTTGTTATGCGGTCTGACCGATAAAGATCTTCGTAGAATATGTAGGAGCCAGTATGGGCATCCAGGTCCCGCTATTGGTTATTGACCGGAGACGTGTCTCGGTCATGTCTACATTGTTCTCGAACCGTAGGGTCCGCACGCTTAACGTTACGATGACAGTTATTATGAGTTTATGCATTTTGATATACCGAAGGTTGTTCGGAGTCCCGGATGTGATCACGGACATGACGAGGAGTCTCGAAATGGTCGAGACATAAAGATTGATATATTGGAAGCCTATGTTTGGACATCGGAAGTGTTCCGGGTAAAATCGGGATTTTACCGGATTACCGGGAGGGTTACCGGAACCCCCCGGGAGCCAAATGGGCCTGCATGGGCCTTAGTGGAAAGGTGAAAGGGGCTGCCATAGAAGGCTGCGCACCTCCTCCCCTCCCCTAGTCCTATTAGGACTAGGAGAGGTGGCCGGCCACCTCTCTCTCTTTCCCCCTAGGGTTCCTAGTTGGAATAGGATTGAGGGGGGGAGTCCTACTCCCGGTAGGAGTAGGACTCCTCCTGCGCCTCCCTCCTCTTGGCCGGCCAGCCCCTCCCCTTGGATCCTTTATATACGGGGGCAGGGGGCACCTCTAGACACACAAGTTGATCCTTGAGATCGTTCCTTAGCCGTGTGCGGTGCCCCCTGCCACCAAATTCCACCTCGATCATACTGTTACAGTGCTTAGGCGAAGCCCTGCGTCGGTAGTACATCAAGATCGTCGCCACGCCGTCGTGCTGACGGAACTCTTCCTTGACGCATTGCTGGATCGGAGCCCGAGGATCGTCATCGAGCTGAACATGTGCTAAGAACTCGGAGGTGCCGGAGTAACGGTGCTTGGATCGGTCGGATCGGGAAGAAGACGTACGACTACTTCCTCTACGTTGTGTGATCGCTTCCGTAGTCGGTCTGCATTGGTACGTAGACAACACTCTCCCCCTCGTTGCTATGCATCACCATGATCTTGCGTGTGCGTAGGAAAATTTTGAAATTACTACGTTCCCCAACATCTGGATCGTTAAACTGTGCCCAGAACAGCTTCTCCACTTCACGACCTTTTTGATCTCGGAAGTACACGGCCGCATCGGCAGCACTCGCTGCCAGGTCAAGGTATGCATCCGCCGAACTCCATAGCCGGTCTAAAGGGGCGTACTTCGAATCGCCGAACTTCATCCGCACCATAAAGGGCTTCCCAGCCGCGATATCTCTGGCCTGACACGGCTCCTCCTTCATCCCTCTCATGGCAGAGCGGGTGTCTTTGGCCGTCACCACGGCCTTCTCAAGGTCCACCCTCTTGGCTTGATCTTCCTTTTCAAGAAGCTTGTAACGGTCAGTGGCATCCTTCAACTCCACAGCCATCTTCGCTATTTTCTCCTTGCGTTGGCAGTGAGCAGCATGTTCGGCTTTCAGCTCCTCGATTGTCTTTAGGGCAGCTACATCACTTTTCTTGGCTTGTTCTTTGGCTCAGGCAAGTTCCGCCAGAAGGTTCTCCATGGCCGCAGCTCCATCTGCATTCAAAACACATGTTATACATACTGGCATCATGCTCCTCGTATCATGTGTCACTGGAGAAATTACATACCTTGCGCCTCGTCAAGCCGCTTGTTGACAAGTACGATGTCGGCATCTGCCACGTCAAGCAGCCGCTTTAACTCGGCAAATTCATTAGTCCGGCTGGCCACCGGACACTTCGCCACCTGCATATTAAGGCGGCAAAATTATACCTGGGACTATGATCCTATGCGCGCCGTCGTCTTCAAAAGCACCCAGAGTCTCAGGGGCTACTATCTACACAGGGCGCATCTTAAAGTATGTGGTACTGTCAAAAAAGGTACATCATTTCACGTACCTCAAAACCTGTCAGTAGACTCATGACATCTTCATGCAACCCGCTCTCCGCGGACGAAATCCTTTCAATTACCGTACCCATCAATGTACGATGCTCTTCTGAGATAGATGCTCGCCCTAGCAGATCCCTCAGTACCTTCGACCGCGCACCAGACAGTGCCGGACTCATTCGATTGCTTTTTCAAAAGCCGGATATTGAGGGCTTCGGGTGTCCATATGACTACCTTCTGGCCTTGCCGGATCAGGAGAAACCCTCCGCGACGACACCTCGGGGTCGCCCGCCTCATGAGGCGGTATGGCAGGGGGGAGGCGCTCCGCTCTCCATCATCTCTGGAAGAAGATCCCCCGAAGACGAGCTCTGCTGAGAAGGGCTAAGATCCGAACTGCAAGATAAATGCTTCGGTTATTTTCCTCAGGAGTAAAGCAAGGTTTTTTCTCATTATTAAATACCCTTTTACTTACAGCTTGGTGGAGGGCTGGTCCCCTTGAGGGCATAGTACGGCCGGGGTATCCCCAGGTACAGGACCCTCTGGCGAAGATTTCTTCCCCCGCTTTGAGACCATTGTCTCCGAGTCTTCAGAGGCGGTCCTCTTCTTCCCTTGAGGAGAGGAATTTTCGATTCCTCCCTTCCGGCCAACCTCCTCCGCGGAGGCAGTAGCTTCCTTGTTCCCACCTTCATCTTCTCCCGAAGGCACTTGATAAGGCGCGATCTCCAGCATCCTGGTTAACACATGATCTGGCGAGGTCTCAGGAAGGGGGCCAGACACCTGATCAACTTTGCCTTCGCTATCCACTCCTGGTTCAAGAGCGGCTCTTTTTTAGAGGGCGATGTTGCGATAAATAAATGGATGGTGTGTTCGGACACAGGGCTACTTACTTGGGTATCCGGACGATTCCAGCTCAGACCTGCATCCTCAGTGGAGTCCGGACACATTATTTGTGGTCCAAAGAACAATTTGTACATCTCCGTGGGCGTCATGCCAAGGAAATGTTGAAGAGCTCGCGGTCCCTCCGGATTGAACTCCCACAGGCGGAGGGGGCGACGTTTGCAGGGAAGGACTCGGTGAATTAACATGACTTGCGTCACCGCGACCAGACTGACATCTCTCTCTAGGAGATCTCGGATGTGGCTCTGCAATATGGGCACATCCTTTACTGGCCCCCAGTCTAGCCCCTTGTTGACCCATGATGTTAGTCGTGGCGGGGGACCCGAGCGAAAAACAGGTGGAGCCACCCACTTGGTACCCCTGGGAGCTGTGATATAAAACCACTCTTGTTGCCATAAGCTGGACTCCTCTTGGAAAGAGCCCTCGGGCCATGGGGCGTCAGCATTTTTGCTTATTACGGCGCCTCCGCACTCTGCGTGCCGCCCCTCGATCGTCTTTGGCTCCACTTTGAAGGTCTTGAGCCACAATCTGAAATGAGGAGTAATACAGAGGAAAGCTTCGCACACAACGATGAACGATGAAATATGGAGGATAGACTCCGGAGCTAAATCATGGAAGTCCAGCCCATAATAGAACATGAGCCCCCTCACGAAGGGAGCCGGCACGTAGCCTAGCCCTCGGAGGAAGTGAGGTATGAACACGACACTCTCACCGGGCTTGGGAGTGGGAATAACTTGCCCTTGAGCAGGCAGCCTATGCGGGATTTCACCGGTCAGGTACCTGGCCTCCCTTAGCTTTATTATGTCCTCCTCCGTGACGGAGGAAGGCATCCACCGACCTTGAAGGTTGGATCCGGACATGATCGGAGGTCCGAAGCGCCTAAACCTAAGCTTTGGGTGTTGGAACTCGAGGCAGGAGGCGGATTCGATTGAGGTCGAAAGAAAAGAACAAGCCTTGGTTCTTTATAAAAGAGATTGAATACCAAGAGCCCTCCTCGTGACCGTTTGGGACTTACCTTCGATCGAGGGGTCATACCAACAGGCGCGATTGGGTTACCCACGTCCGTGTTGATGAGAATCCCGTAAATAAAGGGGACACGATCTCTGCTTCGACAAGACGTGCCAAGGAAACCGCCTCGCAAAACATGCTGAGGTTGGCTGCAAAAACAATTCGAATAAAGGCTTGGTTGTGGTGTGATGTCACACTATGGGATACGTTAGCAGATTAGATTTGTGGAAATATTATTCTCTCTACGGAGGTGTGTGGGACTTATTTTGCAGAGCCAGACACGATCCTCGTGTTCAAAATCTTCTATGAATTATTCAGAGGAGGAACCCGCCTTGCAATGCCGAAGACAATCTGCGCGCCGGACTCATCGTCATTGAAGCCTGGTTCAGGGGCTACTGAGGGAGTCCTAGATTAGGGGGTATCCGGACAGTCGAACTATAACCTTTGGCCAGACTTTTGGACTATGAAGATACAAGATTGAAGACTTCGTCCCGTGTCCAGATGGGACTCTCCTTGGCGTGGAAGGCAAGCTTGGCAATACAGATATGTAGATCTCCTTCCTTGTAACCGACTCTGTGTAACCCTAGCCCCCTCGGGTGTCTATATAAACCGGAGGGTTTAGTCCGTAGGATAAAATAACAATAATACCATAGGCTAGCTTCTAGGGTTTAGCCTCTCTGATCTCGTGGTAGATCAACTCTTGTACTACCCATATCATCAATATCAATAAAGCAGGAGTAGGGTTTTACCTCCATCGAGAGGGCCCGAATTTGGGTAAAAACATCGTGTCCCTTGTCTCCTGTTACCATCCGCCTAGACGCACAGTTCGGGACCCCCTACCCGAGATCCGCCGGTTTTGACACCGACAGCGCCCCCTACCTGGCGCACCAAAGATGTCGGTGGGAAACGACACCTATGGGATGACAAGAATCCCTACTGCGGTTGCGGCGCGCGGGGTTGAGAGAAGAGCGGGTCTAACAGAGAGCACGCGGTTCGTTTACCCAGGTTCGGGCCTCGAGGATGCGTAAAACCCTAGTCCTACTTTGCTGGATGTATTCTGAGTTCTTGAGCTAGCTACGGACTGTAACGAGCTCCAAAAAGCCGAATCCTTCTCCTAGTCGCCTCAGGCCTCCTTTTATATGAAAAAGGGGCTGCCACAGTGGCACACAGGAGGTGGAAAGGTCTAAAGTGGCATATTATAGGACAAGGTGCATTTAATGCATCGCTTAGGTGTCCTCTTGCTTTATCGGGGACGGGGGCGAGGCCCATCCCATCCGTCGCCGCTCTTCCTCGCTTCGACACACGCCTTGGCCAGTGATGCGTGCGGCGCCATGTAGGCAGGCCGCAGTTGAGGTGGTGCGGTGGTAGGGCCTTCACGAAGACTTGCATGCCGCCACGCAGGCGCTTGATGAGTTGGCCTGGGAGCTGCATGTTGCCACACAGGTGCCTGCCCAGCTGGTTGGGCTGGCAGCTACATGGGAACGGCGGTGGAAGCTTGGTTGGCGTGGGCCTGGCAGTGGTCCCGCTGGCGTCCTTGGCGAGGGCCTTGCTGGGTGGCCCGGCAAGGGTCTTGTCGTGTGGCCCGACAAGGGTCTCGCCGTGGCGCGCTGTCGTCCCCGGCAAGGATCTTGCCGGGGGTCTAGTGGCCTTCCTAGACAAGGATCTTGTCGAGGGTCGTTGTCTTCTAATCCTCGTCTATTCTTGGATATGTCTTCACAAAGATCTGCATGCCACCTTGGAGGTGCCCTCCCGAGCCCTGGCCCCACGCGGATGATGGCGTCAGGGATCGTGGGCTCAAAGGTGGCTCACTCCGTTGGTGTGGGGCGAGCTGCCCGGGCAAGAGTCTTGCCGGGGCTGCCGAGGCTGTCCCCAGCAAGGGTCTCCTGTCGAGGGAACCTGCTTCGTCCCTTTGCTCTTTGTGGTCTTGGCCGTGGCGTTGCTTTGACCATCTTGGGCTTCGGTCTTACCTTGGCTCACCTCCCTCGCTCTGCTTGGTGTGGTCGCGGGCGCGGCTCTGACTGCCTGTGCACAGGTAAAGGGGTGCAAAAATGTGCCCCTAGTTTTGTACACCGACATAGTGGCGCAAGGCTTGTTGGTAGCATGCTGCTCTCACAGCCGCCCGAAGACGATCTTCCTCAAGGAGCGTCGCGTCATCTTGGCGCAACCGCTCTTGCTCAAGCTCATCATAAGTGAGCACTCGAGGTGACCCGCATATGAGTTTTGTGGGGAGAACTGCTTCTGCCCCATATACCAGGGCAAAAGGTGTTTGGCTGGTGGCTCGATTTGGCGTCGTCCTGATCGACCAAAGAACTGCCGGCAACTCATCAATCCAGCGCCTTCCACTCTTGTGCATCTTGTGAAAGGTGTTCGTTCTCAGGCCTCGCAACACTTCAGCATTTGCCCTGTCTGCTTGGTCATTGCTCCGTGGGTGTGCCACGGAAGCAAAACAGACCTTGCTACCGAGGTCTTTAATGTATTGCATGAAGGTGTGGCTTGTGAACTGCGTGCCGTAGTCAGTGATGACTCTGTTTGGCACACCAAAACGGCAGACCAGTCCCTTGAAGTACTTGACGGCTAACTGAGCAATCACCTTTCTCACTGCTTCCACCTCCGGCCACTTTATGAACTTGTCGATCGCAATGTACAAGTACTCAAAGCCCCCGACAGCGCAGGGGAAAGGGCCCAGTATATTAAGCACCCAGACCGAGAATGGCCAGGAGAGAGGGATTGTTTGAAGGGCTTGAACTGGTTGATGAAGCTTCTTTGAATGGAACTGACACTGTTCACACTTGGTTACTAGTGCAGTCGCATCCTGGAGGGCGGTGGGCCAGAAGAAACCTTGCCGGAACGCCTTCCCGGCAAGGGCCCTCGACCCTATGTGGGAGCCACATATGCCTCCATGTATCTCCGTCAACAGCTCCAGTCCTTCCTCCCGGGGGATGCACTTCAATTTCATACCGTTTGGCATTCTCCTGTATAGGACGTCATCGACGAACTGGTACAGGGCGAATCGATGGGCTACTTCTTCCGCTTCTTCCTGCTCCTCAGTAAGCTCCCCTGTTTGGAGGAATTGGATGGTATGCTACGCCCATGCCAGACCCTGGGGCTCGACGGCAAGGGCCAAAGGCATTTCTTCCGCCATGGGAGCGGCTGTCTCTATGGCCAGGGCTTGACGCCCTGCTGGAGCCAGTTGCTCTTGGGCAGGCTCAGCGTCCGCGGCAGCACCATTGCCGGCAGCCCCAGGGGGCTCGATAGGAAAGTACTTGTCGGGACCTGACTTCCTCCGCTTGTTCTGCCTCGCTGATGGTTCGACGGATGGTTGGGTTAATCGGAGAAAAAAGGTACCTCGTTCCATAGGTAGCTTGAATGCGATATGCTTTGACAGGTAATCAGCGATGTCGTTCTCCACTCGGGGGATGTGCTCCGCTTAGATACCGTCAAAGCGTTCCTCCAGCTTCCTCACCTCATCTACGTCAGCTTCCATCAATGGGCTCTGATAATCCTTGTTGACCTATCTGACAATGAGCTGCGAGTCACCCCTGACGATGAGCTTCTTAACCCCGAAGTCTGTTGCGATCCTGAGACCGGCAAGCAATCCCTCGTACTCAGCAGTGTTGTTGGTGGACATCTCCCTGGGGAAGTGCATATGGATCACGTATTTGAGGTGCTCTCCGGTGGGTGCGACAAGCAGCACACCGGCACCGACGCTTGCAGCGAGAAAGCCCCATCAAAGTACATGATCCAGTCACGGTCTGCTTCCTTGCCGGGGAGAGTGGTCTTCTGGATTTCTTCATCAAGCATCGAGGTCCATTCTGCAATGAACTCCACCAAGACTCTTCTCTGAATTGTCGAGGTACTTTCAAACTTCAAACCGGAATTTGATAGCTCCAAGGCCCATTCCACAATCCTTCCGATTGCATCTGGGTTATGCAGTATCCGTTGCAACGGGAGGCGGGTGACGACAGTGATCTCGTGGGCTTGGAAATAATGACGCAGCTTCCTCGAGGCCATAAGGAGGCCGAAGAGCAATTTTTGCACACCGGAATACCTCGACCTAGCCCCCTGCAAGAGGGAGCTGGCAAAGTAAACCGGGTGCTGCATCATCTTCTTCTTCTGCACCACCTCACTCGACTGCGCGGGCATTGCCTTGGTGACATCAGACTCTGCTGGGGGCCGTGCCTTGCCGGCACCAGGCCCTGCCGGGGGAATCTTTGGCTTGCCATCCGCTGGTTCTGCCGCTGTCACTGCCTCCTTGTCGACCTCCCTCTGTGCCAGCAGTGCGGCGCTGACCACTTGATTCGTCGCCACCAGATATAGCAGCAACGTCTCTTGTGGTTTAGGCGCAACCAGTATTGGCGTGGAGGAAAGGTATTTCTTCAGATCCTGCAATGCTGCCTCGGCTTCTGGGGTCCACTCCATTGGGCCCACCTTCTTCAAGATTTTGAAGAAAGGAAGGGCGCGCTCAGTGGACTTGGAGATGAATCGGCTCATGGCGGCGACGCAGCCGGTGAGCCGACGCGCATCTTTGATCTGCTTGGGCGCCTCAATCTGCTCAATAGCCTTGATTTTGTCTGGGTTTGCCTCGATCCCGCGCTGTGACACAAAGAACCCGAGAATCTTGCCCGGTGGAACGCCGAAGGCACACTTCTCAGGGTTCAGCTTGAGGTTGATCTTGCACAGGTTGGCAAATGTCTCTTCCAGGTTTTGACCACTATGTCATCCATGTATGCCTCCATATTTCTATGGAGCTGAGGTTCAAAACCAATTTGGACTGCTCTTGCGAACGTTGAGCCAGCACTCTTCAACCCGAAAGGCATGCGTAAAAAGCAATACGTACCACATGGGGTGATGAATGCTGTCTTCTCATCATCCTCTCTTGTCATGAAGATCTGGTGGTAGCCTGAGTAGGCATAGAGGAATGATAACAGATCACACCCGGCTGTGGAGTCAACAATCTAGTCGATGCGCAGCAATGGGAAGGGGTCCTTAGGACAAGCCTTATTGATATCTGTGTAATCAATACACAGCCTCCACTTCCCATTCGCCTTGCGCACCACTACCGGATTGGCCAACCACGTCGGGTGGAGCACTCCTCTCACCAAACCTGCTGCTTCCAACTTCCTGATCTCCTCTGTGATGAACTCTTGCCTCTCCAGAGCCTTCTTTTTGACCTTCTACTTGACGGGTCGCGCATGGGGGCAGACAGCTAGGTGGTGCTCAATCACCTCCCTGGGAACACCGGGGATGTCGGATGCTTGCCATGCAAACACGTCGACATTCACCCGCAGGAAGGTGACGAGCGCGCCTTCCTATTTGTTGTCGAGGGTGGAGCCTATGGTGAAGGCCCCTCCCATGCCATCCTCCCTGACGGGCACCTTCTTGGTCTGCCGCGGCTCGGCTCTGGATCTCTTGCTCTTGTCGGTAGAGCTCTCTGGCATGTCCTCGACAGTAGCACAACACTCCGTGGAGGTGCGCTTGCCAGAGTGGGTGCGAGAGGTCTTGCCGGGCTTCTTCTTCCCTCCCAGGCCTTCAGCGGCAGGAGCAGGTGCCTTGACAGCAGCTGCTGCAACTGCTTCCCGATAGAGTTGGTCGGCGCAGATTAGCGCGTCCTTCTTGCCGGAGGGGACGGAGATGATGGTCAATGGCCCGGGCATCTTTAGCATGTTGTAGGCGTAGTGCGACGCCACCGTGAACTAGGCTAGTGCCGGGCGGCCAAGGATCCCGTTGTAGGGCAAGGGGATCTCGGCCACGTCGAAGACGATCCTCTCTGTCCTGTAGTTCAACTCTCCTCCAAATGTCACGGGCAGTGTGACCTTTCCCTCCGGCTGGCTCCTCCCCGGATTGACCCCTTGAAACGTGCCCGTTTCCTTGAGGTCTCCATCAGGGATTTGCAACCTTTTGATCACGACAGGCGAGATCAGGTTCAGGCCGGCCCCGCTGTCAACCAACATCTTGTTCACCCTGAGGTTGCGTATTGTTGGTGTGACCAACAATGGCAAACACCCGACCGCGGTAGTGCGGTCAGGGTGGTCCTCGGCGTCAAAGATGAGGGGCATGCTCGACCACTTCGGCGGCTTCTGAGCGTCGAACGACGGCTCTGCTGCTGTAATCTCATGCGCCCACTGCTTGAGCTGGCGGTGAGAGGAATGCAGCGAGGCGCCGCCATCGACGCACATGGCCTCCGTAGCCTTCTGGAACCCTTGCTCACCAGACTTGTCGTCCTCGTCGTGATCATCGTCTTCTTGTTTCTTGTCGCGGCCCCGAGCGGGCCTCTCTTGCTAGTTGTCCTTGCTGGGGCAGCCTCCTTGGCCGCCACGATTCTTGCTGGATCCCTCGGCACCGTCTTGGTCCTTCTCCTTGTCCCGCCTCTTGTACTCAGCCTTTTGCTTCTGAGCAAGCGGCTTGACTTGTCGGCAGTTCTGGAGGTCGTGGCCCTTGGTGTGGTGGATCTTGCAGTATTGCTTGCCGGAGCTCCCTGGCCTGTGGGTAGCTGCCAAGGCCCAGCAAGCGGCGCACCCGGCAATCTCCTTGTCGGGAGAGCCTGCCTTGACCTTCCTGCCAGCACCGGTGTAGTCAGGTCCCTCAACGGCAAGCACGGCCTTGCCCTTGCGTTTCCTATTGCGACGTTGACCCTTCTTCGTTGGGGTAGTGGCATCCTCATCGGTAGAGTCGGTTTCCGTGCCGGCGTCTTCTCCGGGGTACTTCCTTCCCTCTTCAGACCGGGCGCATCTGTTGGCCAGAACATAGAGCTCGGCCACATCCTTAACCTTGGTCATCGCCAACTCCTCGCGCATCTTGCGATTGCGCATGTTCTGGTGGAACGCGCTAATCACAGCGACGGGATGAACGTCGGGGATGTTGTACTGCACCCGGCTGAATCTCTGGATAGACTTGCACAGGGTCTCCCCTTCCTTTTGGGGAATGATATGCAAATCACTGGCCTGGCCATGAGCTTGGTGGCCTCCTGTGAAGGCAGCAACGAACTCATGTCATAGATCCGACCAAGAAGAAATGGAATCCACCGGTAAGTGCATACACCAAGACATCACATTGGGCTTGAGCGCCAGCGGGAAATAGTTGGCAAGCATGAGCCCCAGCAGCCTTCATCGCGATGGTGTAGATGCTGAGGAACTCGGACGGATGGGTCTTGCAAGTGTACTTCTCGCCGACGTCAGGCTTGAACATGCGGTGGGACAGCTACTAGAACTGACGCAGCTCACGGGTAAAGGCCGGGAAGCCCACCTCGTAAGGTAGGCCGCCGGAGCCCCCCGGTGCCGGGTGGTCCATAGCGGGTCCCACCCGCTTGTCCGACTGGCGGCGCATTTCGCGCCGGCATTCGACGGTGGTTCGAGCGTCTTCGTGAGCTCATTCCCGAAGGACCTGGCGCTGGTCGTGGAGGGTCCGCGGGTCGGACGAAGCTATGGAGATGTTATCACAAGCGTTGTCACGACGGGCCGACGCCTGCGGCGGCTGGCGAGGAGGAGGAGAGTGCACCATGGCCGCAACTCCCCCGGTCCTCCCAGCACCAGCATGCGGTGGCTCGATGGAGCGCCGACCCGAGGGTCCCGCCAGTTGCAGATCGTCCTTGTTGGCGACGGCGACAAGGCTCCGGATGGTGGCCCTCCACTCGTCAAGCTTCTCTGCAGCAGGAGGGAAGTCGAGGAGCAGCTGCGCGCGCGCCAAAGCTTCTGCCGGCGTGGGCGGCGGCGACAGCTGTGTGGATCGTGGCGCGCTTCGACTTCTAACTACGTTAGAAGGAGCTCCGTTACGACCCAGCGGCTGCGTGCCATTTTCGCCAGCGCTTCGGTGGGCGTGTTGAACCCCTTCATCCTGAGGACGATGCACGAGGCTCTTCCCATGGCGGTGCCCTGGGTCACCAACGTGGTGACGTTGCTCGACGCGCACACCATGGGAAGAGCGCGTAGTGGTCGCCAGTGTGGGCGTCTCGTAGGTCGCCGCGCCGCCCGAAGGTGGCACAACGACACCCCTGGAGGGCCCTGCGCCGCCCGCAGGGGGCGCAACTCCGTCTTTGGATCCGGCGACGAGTAGTCGGTCATCTGGTGCGCGAACGACGCCGCTCACCAGGCTCTGACTACCAGGGCAATGCTGGTGCTCGTGGACCGCGGCCTGGGTCCTGTCTGCGACCGGTCCACTGCCCGCCCGCACCGGCACGGGCCGTTCGGCTCCCAACGAGCCGACCGCCATGGCCGTCTTCTTCTTAGGAGCCATGGCGATGAAGAACTGCTAGCTAACTACTAGACCAGATTCTCACAATTGCGCCCCCTACCTAGCGCGCCAAAGATGTCGGTGTGGAACGACACCTATGGGATCACAAGAATCCCTACTACGGTTGCCGGGGTGCGGGGTTGCGAGAAAAGCAGGGCTAGTAGACAGCACAAGGATCCTTTACCCAGGTTGAGGCCGCGAGGATGCGTAAAACCCTAGTCCTGCTTTGGTGGGTGTATTTCAGAGAGTTCTTGAGCTCTCGAACTAGCTGTGGTCAGTGCGTGGTTCGAAAGAGCCGAATACCTCTCCAGTATGCCATGGGCCTCCTTTTATAGTTGGAAGGGGCTGCCACGGTGGCACACAGGAGGTGGAAAGGCGTACAGTGCCCTGAGCTTATCGCTCATATTACAGGACAAGAAGCATTTAATGCGTAGCTTAGGTGTCCCCTTGCTTTATCGGGGACGGGGGCGAGGCCCGTCCCGCCCGTCGCCGCTCCTCCTTGCTTCGACACGCGCCCTGGCCAGCGATGCGTGCGGCACCATGTAGGCAGGCAGGCAGCTGAGGTGGCGCAGTGGTGGAGCCTTCACGAAGATCTGCATGCCGCCACACAGGTGCCTGATGTCTACTACGAAACCTTCTTATTGTAGACGTTGTTGGACCTCCAAGTGCAGAGGTTTGTAGGACAGTAGCAAATTTCCCTCAAGTGGATGACCTTAGGTTTGTCAATCCGTGGGATGCGTAGGATGAAGATGGTCTCCTCAAACAACCCTGCAACCAAATAACAAAGAGTCTCTTGTGTCCCCAACACACCCAATACAATGGTAAATTTTATAGGTGCACTAGTTCGGCGAAGAGATGGTGATACAAGTGCAATATGGATGGTAGATATAGGTTTTTGTAATCTGAAAGTATAAAAACAGCAAGGTAACAAGTGGTAAAAGTGAGCGTAAACGGTATTGCAATGTTTTGAAGAAAGGCCTAGGGTTCATACTTTCACTAATGCAAGTTCTCTCAACAATAATAACATAATTGGATCATATAATTATCCCTCAACATGCAACAAAGAGTCACTCCAAAGTCACTAATAGCGGAGAACAATCGAAGAGATTATGGTAGGGTAGGAAACCACCTCAAAGTTATTCTTTCCAATCAATCCGTTGGGCTATTCCTATAAGTGTCACAAACAGCCCTAGAGTTCATACTAGAATAACACCTTAAGACACAAATCAACCAAAACCCTAATGTCACCTAGATACTCCAATGTCACCTCAAGTATCCATGGGTATGATTATACGATATGCATCACACAATCTTAGATTCATCTATTCAACCAACACATAGAACCTCAAAGATGAAGGAAATATGCCCTAGAGGCAATAATAAAGTTATTATTTATTTCCTTATATCATGATAAATGTTTATTATTCATGCTAGAATTGTATTAACCAGAAACATAATACATGTGTGAATACATAGACAAACAGAGTGTCACTAGTATGCCTCTACTTTGACTAGCTCGTTAATCAAAGATGGTTATGTTTCCTAACCATGAACAAAGAGTTGTTATTTGATTAACGAGGTCACATCATTAGTTGAATGATCTGATTGACATGACCCATTTCATTAGCTTAGCACCCGATCGTTTAGTATGTTGCTATTGCTTTTCTTCATGACTTATACATGTTCCTATAACTATGAGATTATGCAACTCCCGTTTGCCAGAGGAACACTTTGGGTACTACCAAACGTCACAACGTAACTGGGTGATTATAAAGGAGTACTACAGGTGGCTCCAAAGGTAGATGTTGGGTTGGCGTATTTCGAGATTAGGATTTGTCACTCCGATTGTCGGAGAGGTATCTCTGGGCCCTCTCGGTAATACACATCACTTAAGCCTTGCAAGCAGTGCAACTAATGAGTTAGTTGTGGGATGATGTATTACGGAACGAGTAAAGAGACTTGCCGGTAACGAGATTGAACTAGGTATCGGATACCGACGATCGAATCTCGGGCAAGTAACATACCGATGACAAAGGGAACAACGTATGTTGTTATGCGGTCTGACCGATAAAGATCTTCGTAGAATATGTAGGAGCCAATATGGGCATCCAGGTCCCGCTATTGGTTATTGACCGAAGATGTGTCTCAGTCATGTCTACAATGTTCTCGAACTGTAGGGTCCGCACGCTTAACGTTACGATGACAGTTATTATGAGTTTATGCATTTTGATGTACCGAAGATTGTTCCGAGTCCCGGATGAGATCACGGACATGACGAGGAGTCTCGAAATGGTCGAGACATAAATATTGATATATTGGAAGCCTATGTTTGGACACCGGAAGTGTTCCGGGTGAAATCGGGATTTTACCGGATTACCGGGAGGGTTACCGGAACCCCCCGGGAGCCAAATGGGCCTACATGGGCCATTGTGGAAAGGTGAAAGGGGCTTCCAAGGAGGGCTGCGCGCCTCCCCCCCTCCCCTAGTCCTATTAGGACTAGGAGAGGTGGCCGGCCACCTCTCTCTCTTTCCCTCTCCCTCTTTTCCAAGGAGTCCTAGTTGGAATAGGATTGGGGGGGGAGTCCTACTCCCGGTAGGAGTAGGACTCCTCCTGCACCTCCCTCCTTTGGCCGGCCAGCCTCCCCCCTTTCATCCTTTATATACGGGGGCAGGGGACACCCCAAGACACACAAGTTGATCCTTGAGATCGTTCCTTAGCCGTGTGCGGTGCCCCCTGCCACCAAATTCCACCTCGATCATACCGTTGCAGTACTTAGGCGAAGCCCTGCGTCGGTAGTACATCAAGATCGTCACCACGCCGTCGTGCTGACGGAACTCTTCCTCGACGCTTTGCTGGATCGGAGCCCGAGGATTGTCAACGAGCTGAACGTGTGCTAAGAACTCGGAGGTGCCGGAGTAACGGTGCTTGGATCGGTCGGATCAGGAAGAAGACGTACGACTACTTCCTCTACGTTGTGTCAATGCTTCCGTTATGATCTACAAGGGTACGTAGATCAGACTCTCCCCCTCGTTGCTATGCATCACCATGATCTTGCGTGTGCGTAGGAATTTTTTTGAAATTACTGCGTTCCCCAACAGTGGCATCCGAGCCTAGGTTTTTATGGTTTGATGTTATATGCACGAGTAGAACACAAGTGAGTTGTGGGCGATACAAGTCATACTGCCTACCAGCATGTCATACTTTGGTTCGGCGGTATTGTTGGACGAGACGATCCGGACCAACCTTACGCGTACTCTTACGCGAGACCGGTTCCCTCGACGTGCTTTGCACATAGATGGCTTGCGGAAGACTGTCTCTCCAACTTTAGTTGAACCAAGTGTGGCTACGCCCGGTCCTTGAGAAGGTTAAAACGGAGTCAATTTGACGAACTATCGTTGTGGTTTTGATGCGTAGGTGAGATGAGTTCTTACTTAAGCCCGTAGCAGCCACGTAAAACTTGCAACAACAAAGTAGAGGACGTCTAACTTGTTTTTGCAGTGCATGTTGTGATGTGATATGGTCAAGGCATGATGCTGATTTTATTGTATGAGATGATCATGTTTTCTAACCGAGTTATCGGCAACTGGCAGGAGCCATATGGTTGTCGCTTTATTGTATGCAATGAAATCGCGATGTAATGCTTTACTTTATTGCTAAGCGGTAGTGATAGTCGTGGAAGCATAAGATTGGCGAGACGACAACGATGCTACGATGGAGATCAAGGTGTCACGCCGGTGATGATGGTGATCATGACGGTGCTTCGGAGATGGAGATCACAAAGCACAAGATGATGATGGCCATATCATATCACTTATATTGATTGCATGTGATGTTTATCCTTTTATGCATCTTATCTTGCTTTGATTGACGGTAGCATTATAAGATGATCTCTCACTAAATTATCAAGAAGTGTTCTCCCTGAGTATGCACCGTTGCAAAAGTTCTTCGTGCTGAGACACCACGTGATGATCGGGTGTGATAGGCTCTACGTTCAAATACAACGGGTGCAAAACAGTTGCACACGCGGAATACTCAGGTTATACTTGACGATCCAAGCATATACAGATATGGCCTCGGAACACGGAAACCGAAAGGTCGAGCGTGAATCATATAGTAGATATGATCAACATAATGATGTTCACCATTGAAAACTACTCCATCTCACGTGATGATCGGTTATGGTTTAGTTGATTTGGATCACGTGATCACTTAGAGGATTAGAGGGATATCTATCTAAGTGGGAGTTCTTAAGTAATATGACTAATTGAACTTAAATTTATCATGAACTTAGTCCTGGTAGTATTTTGCAAATTATGTTATAGATAAATAGCTCGCGTTGTTGCTTCCGTGTGTTTATTTTTGATATGTTCCTAGAGAAAATTGTATTGAAAGATGTTAGTAGCAATGATGCGGATTGGATCCATGATCTGAGGTTTATCCTCATTGCTGCACAGAAGAATTATGTCCTTGATGCACCGCTAGGTGACAGACCTATTGCAGGAGCAGATGCAGACGTTATGAATGTTTGGCTAGCTCAATCTGATGACTACTTGATAGTTTAGTGCACCATGCTTAATGGCTTAGAATCGGGACTTCAAAGACGTTTTGAACGTCATGGACCATATGAGATGTTCCAGGAGTTGAAGTTAATATTTCAAGCAAATACCCGAGTTGAGAGATATGAAGTCTCCAACAAGTTCTATAGCTAAAAGATGGAGGAGAATCGCTCAACTAGTGAGCATGTGCTCAGATTGTCTGGGTACTACAATTGCTTGAATCAAGTGGGAGTTAATCTTCCAGATAAGATAGTGATTGACAGAATTCTCTAATCACCATCACCAAGTTAGTAGAACTTCGTGATGAACTATAATATGCAAGGGATAACAGAAACAACTCCCAAGCTCTTCGTGATGCTGAAATCAACGAAGGTAGAAATCAAGAAAAACATCAAGTGTTGATGGTTGACAAGACCACTAGTTTCAAGAAAAGGGCAAAGGGAAGAAGGGGAACTTCAAGAAGAACGGCAAGCAAGTTGCTGCTCAAGTGAAGAAGCCCAAGTCTGATCCTAAGCCTGAGACTAAGTGCTTCTACTGCAAAGGGACTGGTCACTGGGAGCGGAACTACCCCAAGTGATTGGCGGATAAGAAGGATGGCAAAGTGAACATAAGTATATTTGATATACATGTTATTGATGTGTACTTTACTAGTGTTTATAGCAAACCCTCAGTATTTGATACTAGTTCAGTTGCTAAGATTAGTAACTCGAAACGGGAGTTGCAGAATAAACAGAGACTAGTTAAGGGTGAAGTGACGATGTGTGTTGGAAGTGGTTCCAAGATTGATATGATCATCATCGCACACTCCCTATAATTTCGGGATTAGTGTTGAACCTAAATAAGTGTTATTTGGTGTTTGCGTTGAGCATGAATATGATTTGATCATGTTTATTGTAATACGGTTATTCATTTAAGTAAGAGAATAAATTGTCGTTCTGTTTACATGAATAAAACCTTATATGGTTACACACCCAATGAAAATAGTTCGTTGGATCTCGATCGTAGTGATACACATAATCATAATATTGAAACCAAAAGATGCAAAGTTAATAATGATAGTGCAACTTATTTGTAGCACTACCGTTTAGGTCATATTGGTGTAAAGCGCATGAAGAAACTCCATACTGATGGGCTTTTGGAATAACTTGATTATGAATCAGTTGATGCTTGCGAACCATGCCTCATGGGCAAGATGACTAAGACTCTGTTCTTCGGAACAATGGAGCGAGCAACAGATTTGTTGGAAATCATACATACTGATGTATGTGGTCCAATGAATATTGAGGCTCGCGACAGGTATCATTATTTTCTGATCTTCACAGATGATTTGGGCAGATATGAGTATATCTACTTGATGAAACATAAGTCTGAAACATTTGAAAAGTTCAAAGAATTTCAGAGTGAAGTGAAAAACCATCGTGACAAGAAAATAAAAGTTTCTACGATATGATCGTAGAGGTGAAATATTTGAGTTACGAGTTTGGTCTTCAGTTAAAACAATGTGAAATAGTTTCACTACTCACGCCACCTGGAACACCACAGCATAATGGTGTGTCCGAACGTCATAACCGTACTTTATTGGATATAGTGCAATCTATGATGTTTCTTAGCGATTTACCACTATCGTTTTGGGGTTATGCATTAGAGATAGCTGCATTCACGTTAAATAGGGCACCATCTAAATCCGTTGAGACGACACCGTGTGAACTATGGTTTGGCAAGAAACCTAAGCTGTCGTTTCTTAAAGTTTGGGGTTGCGATGCTTATATGAAAAAGTTTCATCCTGATAAGCTCAAACTCAAATCGGAGAAGTGCGTCTTCATAGGATATCCAAAGGAAACTATTGGATACACCTTCTATCACAGATCCGAAGGCAAGACTTTTGTTGCTAAAATTCGGAAACTTTCTGGAGAAGGAGTTTCTCTCGAAAGAAGTGAGTGGGAGGAAAGTAGAACTTGACGAGGTAACTGTACCTGCTCCCTTATTGGAAAGTAGTACATCACAGAAAACTGTTTCTGTGACACCTACACCAGTTAGTGAGGAAGCTAATGATGATGATCATGAAACTTCAGAACAAGATACTACTGAACCTCGTAGATCAACCAGAGTAAGATCCGCGCCAGAGTGGTACGGTAATCATTTTCTGGAAGTCATGCTACTAGATCATGATGAACCTACAAACTATGAGGAAGCGATGATGAGCCCAGATTCCGCGAAATGGTTTTAGGCCATGAAATCTGAGATATGATCCATGTATGAGAACAAAGTATGGACTTTGATGGATTTGCCCGATGATCGGCAAACCATAGAAAATAAATGGATCTTCAAGAGGAAGACGGACGCTGATAGTAGTGTTACTATCTACAAAGCTAGAATTGTCGAAAAAGGTTTTCGACAAGTTCAAGGTGTTGAATACGATGAGTTTTTCTCACTCGTATCTATGCTTAAGTATGTCCGAATCATGTTAGCAATTGCCGCATTTTATGAAATCTGGCAAATGGATAAACAAAACTACATTCCTTAATGGATTTATTAAAGAAGAGTTGTATGTGATGCAACTAGAAGGTTTTGTCAATCTGAAAGGTGCTAACAAAATGTGCAAGCTCCAGCGATCCATCTGTGGACTGGTGCAAGCATCTCGGAGTTGGAATATACGCTTTGATAAGTTGATCAAAACATATAGTTTTATACAGACTTGCGGTGAAGCCTGTATTTACGAGAAAGTGAGTGGGAGCACTACAGCATTTCTGATAAGTATATGTGAATGACATATTGTTGATCGGAAATAATGTAGAATTATTCTGTAAAGCATAAAAGGAGTGTTTGAAAGGAGTTTTTCAAAGAAAGACTTCGGTAAATCTGCTTACATATTGAGCTTCAAGATCTATAGAGATAGATCAAGACGCTTGATAAGTTTTTCAATAAGTACATACCTTGACAAGATTTTGAAGTAGTTCAAAACGGAACAGTCAAAGAAAAAGTTTCTTGCCTGTGTTACAAGGTGTGAAGTTGAGTAAAGACTCAAAGCCCGACCACGGCAGAAGATAGAAAGAGAATGAAAGTCATTCCCTATGCCTCATTCATAGGTTCTATAAAGTATGCCATGCTGTGTACCAGATCTATTGTATACCCTGCACTGATTTGGCAAGGGAGTACAATAGTGATCTAGGAGTAGATCACTGGACAGCGGTCAGAATTATCCTTAGTGAAATAGGGATGTGTTTCTCGATTATGGACGTGACAAAAAGGTTCGTCGTAAAGGGTTACGTCGATGCAAGTTTTTTGACACTGATCCAGATGAATCTAAAGTCACAATCTGGATACATATTGAAAGTGGGAGCAATTAGCTAGAGTAGCTCCGTGCAGAGCATTATAGACAAATAATTTTGCAAAATACTTATGGATCTAAATGTGACAGACCCGTTGACTAAAATTATCTCACAAGCAAAAACATGATCACACCTTAGTACTCTTTGGGAGTTAATCACATAGATATGTGAACTAGATTACTGACTCTAGTAAACCCTTTGAGTGTTGGTCACATGACGATGTGAACTATGGGTGTTAATCACATGGTGATGTGAACTATTGCTGTTAAATCACCTGGCGATGTGAACTAGATTATTGACTCTAGTGCAAGTGGGAGACTGAAGGAAATATGCCCTAGAGGCAATAATAAAGTTATTATTTATTTCCTTATATCATGATAAATGTTTATTATTCATGCTAGAATTGTATTAACCGGAAACATAATACATGTGTGAATACATAGACAAACAGAGTGTCACTAGTATGCCTCTACTTTGACTAGCTCGTTAATCAAAGATGGTTATGTTTCCTAACCATGAACAAAGAGTTGTTATTTGATTAACGAGGTCACATCATTAGTTGAATGATCTGATTGACATGACCCATTTCATTAGCTTAGCACCCGATCGTTTAGTATGTTGCTATTGCTTTTCTTCATGACTTATACATGTTCCTATAACTATGAGATTATGCAACTCCCGTTTGCCGGAGGAACACTTTGGGTACTACCAAACGTCACAACGTAACTGGGTGATTATAAAGGAGTACTACAGGTGGATCCAAAGGTAGATGTTGGGTTGGCGTATTTCGAGATTAGGATTTGTCACTCCGATTGTCGGAGAGGTATCTCTGGGCCCTCTCGGTAATACACATCACTTAAGCCTTGCAAGCAGTGCAACTAATGAGTTAGTTGCGGGATGATGTATTACGGAACGAGTAAAGAGACTTGCCGGTAACGAGATTGAACTAGGTATTGGATACCGACGATCGAATCTCGGGCAAGTAACATACCGATGACAAAGGGAACAACGTATGTTGTTATGCGGTCTGACCGATAAAGATCTTCGTAGAATATGTAGGAGCCAATATGGGCATCCAGGTCCCGCTATTGGTTATTGACCGGAGATGTGTCTCAGTCATGTCTACAATGTTCTCGAACCGTAGGGTCCGCACGCTTAATGTTACGATGACAGTTATAATGAGTTTATGCATTTTGATGTACCGAAGATTGTTCGGAGTCCCGGATGAGATCACGGACATGATGAGAAGTCTCGAAATGGTCGAGACGTAAAGATTGATATATTGGAAGCCTATGTTTGGACACCGGAAGTGTTCCGGGTGAAATCGGGATTTTACCGGATTACCGGGAGGGTTACCGGAACCCCCCTGGAGCCAAATGGGCCTACATGGGCCATTGTGGAAAGGTGAAAGGGGCTGCCAAGGAGGGCTGCGCGCCTCCCCCCTCCCCTAGTCCTATTAGGACTAGGAGAGGTGGCCGGCCACCTCTCTCTCTTTCCATCTCCCTTTTTTCCAAGGAGTCCTAGTTGGAATAGGATTGGGGGGGAGTCCTACTCCCGGTAGGAGTAGGACTCCTCCTGCGCCTCCCTCCTTTGGCCGGCCAGCCTCCCCCCTTTCATCCTTTATATACGGGGGCAGGGGACACTCCAAGACACACAAGTTGATCATTGAGATCGTTCCTTAGCCGTGTGCGGTGCCCCCTGCCACCAAATTCCACCTCGATCATACCGTTGTAGTGCTTAGGCGAAGCCCTGCATCGGTAGTATATCAAGATCGTCACCACGCCGTCGTGCTGACGGAACTCTTCCTCGACGCTTTGCTGGATCGGAGCCCGAGGAACGTCATCGAGCTGAACGTGTGCTAAGAACTCGGAGGTGCCGGAGTAACGGTGCTTGGATCGGTCGGATCGGGAAGAAGACGTACGACTACTTCCTCTACGTTGTGTCAACGCTTCCATTATGATCTACAAGGGTACGTAGATCAGACTCTCCCCCTCGTTGCTATGCATCACCATGATCTTGCGTGTGCGTAGGAAAATTTTTGAAATTACTGCGTTCCCCAACAAAAGAGTGCCCCAAAGTTTCTACAGGAGAATCAAGACGAAAACGTGTGCCAACCCCTATGCATAGGTTCATGGGCGGAACCTGTAAGTTGATCACCAAAACATACATCAAGTGAATCACGTGATATCCCATTGTCACCACAGATACACACGGCAAGACATACATCAAGTGTTCTCAAATCATTAAAGACTCAATCTGATAAGATAACTTCAAAGGGAAAACTCAATCCATTACAAGAGAGTAGAGGGAGAGAAGAAACATAAGATCCAACTATAATAGCAAAGCTCGCGATACATCAAGATCGTGCCAAATCAAGAACACGGAAGAGAGAGATCAAACACATAGCTACTGGTACATACCCTTAGCCCTGAGGGTGAACTACTCCCTCCTCATCATGGAGAGCGCCCGGATGATGAAGATGGCCACCGGTGAGGGTTCCCCCCTCCAGCAGGGTGCCGGAACAGGGTCCTAATTGGTTTTTTGTGGCTACAGAGGCTTGCGGCGGCGTAACTCCCGATCTATTCTGGTCCCTGGAAGTTTTAGGGTATATGCACTTATATAGGCGGAATAAGTACGTCGGTGGACCTCCGGGCTGTCCACGGGGCAAGGGGCGTGCCCACGCGCCCCCACCCTCGTGGGTAGCCTGGGACTCCCCTGGTGCAACTCTGGTACTCTGTGGGCTTCTTCTGGTCCAAAAATAAGTTCCATGGAGTTTCAGGTCAATTGGACTCCGTTTGATATTCCTTTTCTTCGAAACACTGAAATAGGCAAAAAACAGTAGTTCTAGGCTGGGCCTCCGGTTAATAGGTTCGTCCCAAAAATAATATAAAAGTGGATAATAAAGCCCAATATTGTCCAAAACAGTAGATAATATAGCATGGAGCAATCAAAAATTATAGATACATTGGAGGCGTATCAAGCATCCCCAAGCTTAATTCCTGCTCGTCCTCGAGAAGGTAAATGATAAAAAAGATAATTTTTTATGTGGAATGCTAGTTGGCATAATTTCAATGTAATTCTTCTTAATTGTGGTATGAATATTCAGATCCGAAAGATTCAAGATAAAAGTTCATATTGACATAAAAATAATAATACTTCAAGCATACTAACTAAGAAATTATGTCTTCTCAAAATAACATGGCCAAAGAAAGTTCATCCCTGCAAAATCATATAGTTTAGTCATGCTCCATTTTCGTCACACAAGAATGCTCTCATCATGCACAACCCCGATGACAAGCCAAGCAATTGTTTCATACTTTAGTAATCTCAAACTTATAAACTTTCACGCAATATATGAGCGCGATCCATGGACATAGCACTATGGGTGGAATAGAATATGATGATGGGGGTTATGTGGAGAAGACAAAAAAGGAGAAGATCTCACATCAACGAGGCTAATCAATGGGCTATGGAGATGCCCATCGATTGATGTTAATGCAAGGAGTAGGGATTGCCATGCAACGGATGCACTAGAGCTATAAATGTATGAAAGTTCAACAAAAGAAACTAAGTGGGTGTGCATCCAACTTGCTTGCTCACGAAGACCTAGGGCACTTGAGGAGGCCCATTGTTGGAATATACAAGCCAAGTTCTATAATGAAAAATTCCCACTAGTATACGAAAGTGACAAAACAAGAGACTCTCTATCATGAAGATTATGGTGCTACTTTGAAGCACACGTGTGGCAAAGGATAGTAGCATTGTCCCTTCTCTCTTTTTCTCTCATTCTTTTTTTTGCCTTCTCTTTTTTATGGCCTTTCTCTTTTTTTTATATTCCTCACTTGGGACAATGCTCTAGAAAATGATGATCATCACACTTCTATTTATTTACAACTCAATGATTACAACTCGATACTAGAACAAAGTATGACTCTATATGAATGCCTCCGGTGGTGTACCCGGATATGCAATGAACCAAGAGTGACATGTATGAAAGAATTATGAACAATGGCTTTGCCACAAATACTATGTCAACTACATGATCATGCTAAGCAATATGACAATGATGAATGTGTCATGATGAACGGAATGGTGGAAAGTTTCATGGAAGTATATCTCGGAATGGCTATGGAAATGCCATAATAGGTAGGTATGGTGGCTGTTTTGAGGAAGATATAAGGAGGTTTATGTGTGAAAGAGCGTATCATATCACGGGGTTTGGATGCACCAGCGAAGTTTGCACCAACTCTCGATGTGAGAAAGGGCATTAATTTTAATAGTTGGTTCCTACTCATCATAAAGTTTTCTAGGGATAAAAACTTCCAACTTAAGTTTTTCTTCATAAGATTGCATCAAGGCATCAACAATATGTTTGGTAAAGGCTTTATTTTGACTATAAGCATGAGGAGAATTTAGCATGGATTGCAACAAGGAAATACAATCAATTAAAGAGCAACTTTCATAATTAAATTCCTTTAAATCCAAAATAGTGGGTTTAGCAACATCTAGGGTTTTATTCTTTTCAATCACACTTTTATCAATTTCATCATCAGGATCTAAAAACTCCGAATTTTTGGAATGCCTTCTAGGTAAAGGTGGATCATATTCAGTCTCATCAAGATTCATATTGAAAAACAAAGATTTTATAGGGGACACATCAATAACTTTTAGATCTTCATCTTGATTTTCATAGGAATTGGAAGAACACGCTTTAATAAAGGCATCTTTCGTAGCACGCATCCTAGCGGTTCTTTCCTTGCACTCATCAATGGAAATTCTCATGGCTTTGAGAGAATCATTGATATCATGCTTACGAGGAATAGATCTAAGCTTTAAAGAATCAACATCAAGAGAAATTCTATCAACGTTCCTAGCCAATTCATCAACTTTAAGTAATTTCTCTTCAAGCAAAGCATTGAAATTCTTTTGTGAATTCATAAACTCTTTAACACTATACTCAAATTCAGAGGGCATCTTATTAAAATTTCCATAAGAGTTGTTGTAGGAATTTAGATAATTATTAGAAGGGTTACTAGGATAAGGCCTAGGATTAAAGTTCCCTCTATACGCGTTGTTACCAAAATTATTCCTACCAACAAAATTCACATCCATAGATTCATTATTATTCTCAATCAAAGTAGACAAAGGCATATCATTAGGATGAGAAGAAACACTCTTAGTAGCAAATAATTTCATAAGTTCATCCATCTTTCCACTCAAAACATTGATTTCTTCTATCGCATGCACTTTTTTATTAGTAGATCTTTCAGTGTGCCATTGAGAATAATTAACCATAATATTATCTAGGAGTTTAGTGGCATCTCCTAAAGTGATTTCCATAAAATTGCCTCCCGCGGCCGAATCTAAAAGATTTCTAGAAGCAAAATTCAATCCGGCATAAAAAATTTGTGTAATCATCCATGAATTCAAACCATGAGTAGGACAATTACGTATCATTAATTTCATTCTCTCCCAAGCTTCTGCAACATGTTCATGATCAAGTTGCTTAAAATTCATAATATCATTTCTAAGAGAGATGATCTTAGCGGGAGGAAAATACTTAGAGATAAAAGCATCTTTGCACTTGTTCCAAGAATCAATACTATTTTTAGGCAAAGACGAAAACCAAGCTTTAGCACGATCTCTAAGCGAAAAAGGAAATAGTTTCAATTTAACAATATCATTATCGACATCTTTCTTCTTTTGCATATCACATAAATCAACGAAGCTATTTAGATTAGTTGCGGCATCTTCACTAGGAAGGCCGGCGAATTGATCTTTCATAACAAGATTCAACAAAGCAGTATTGATTTCACAAGATTCGGTATTGGTAAGAGGAGCAATCGGAGTGCGAAGGAAATCATTATTGTTGGTATTGGTAAAGTCACACAATTTGGTATTATCTTGAGCCATCGTGACAAGCAAGCAAACCAACACACGAGCAAACAAAAAGCAAGCGAGAAAAAGGCAAATGGAAAAGAGAGGGCGAATAAAACGGCAAGGGTGAAGTGGGGGAGAGGAAAACGAGAGGCAAATGGCAAATAATGTAATGCGAGAGATAAGGGATTGTAATGGGTACTTGGTATGTTGACTTTTGCGTAGACTCCCCGGCAACGGTGCCAGAAATCTTCCTGCTACCTCTTGAGCACTGCGTTGGATTTCCTTGAAGAGGAAAGGGTGATGCAGCAAAGTAGAGTAAGTATTTCCCTTAGTTTTTGAGAACCAAGGTATCAATCCAGTAGGAGGCTACACGCAAGTCCCTTGTACCTACACAAAACAAATAGCTCCACGCAACCAACGCGATTAGGGGTTGTCAATCCCTTCACGGTCACTTACGAGAGTGAGATCTGATAAAGATGATAGATAATATTTTTGGTAATTTTGGTATAAAGATGCAAAGTAAAATAAAAGGTAAAGTAAAAAAGCAAAGCAATAATAAAGTGATGGAAGAATGATATGATGAGAATAGACCCGGGGGCCATAGATTTCACTAGTGGCTTCTCTCAAGAGCATAAGTATTCTACGGTGGGTGAACAAATTACTGTTGAGCAATTGACAGAATTGAGCATAGTTATGAGAATATCTAGGTATGATCATGTATATAGGAATCACGTCCGAGACAAGTAGACCGACTCCTGCCTGCATCTACTACTATTACTCCACTCATCGACCGCTATCCAGCATGCATCTAGAGTATTAAGTTCAAGAAAACAGCGTAACGCCTTAAGCAAGATGACATGATGTAGAGGGATAAATTCATGCAATATGATAAAAACCCCATCTTGGTATCCATGATGGCAACAATACAATATGTGCCTTGCTGCCCCTACTGTCACTAGGAAAGGACACCGCAAGATTGAACCCAAAGATATGCACTTCTCCCATTGCAAGAAAAACCAATCTAGTAGTCCAAACCAAACTGATAATTCGAAGAGACTTGCAAAGATAACCAATCATACATAAAAGAATTCAGAGAAGATTCAAATATTGTTCATAGATAAACTTGATCGTAAACCCACAATTCATCGGTCTCAACAAACACATCGCAAAAAGAAGATTAGATCGAATAGATCTCCACGAGAGAGGGGGAGAACATTGTATTGAGATCCAAAAAGAGAGAAGAAGCCATCTAGCTACTAACTATGGACCCAAAGGTTTCATTCCGTTTGGACTCCGGTTAATAGGTTAGTCCCAAAAGTAATATAAAAGTGAAAAATAAAGCCCAATATGGTCCAAAATAGTAGATAATATAGCATGGAGCAATCAAAAATTATAGATACGTTGGAGACGTATCACTCGCGAGGCAGCCTGGTGAGGCCGCTCCTGAGGAAGTCTCGCGTCGTCCGCCTCGCGAGGCTTGGCCCCTCGTGAGGGTCTTGAATGCCTTGTTGATGAAGATGGGCCGTATAGGCCCGCTAGCATAGCCACGCCATGGGCCGCAGGCAGGCAAGTCTGGGAACCCCCGTTCCCAGAACGCCGACAGTAGCCCCCGGGCCCAAGGTGCGCTCGGGCTTGGCTTTGAGGCGAAGCCAAAGGTCAAGTGCGGAGCGCCGCAGGTCCCAAAAGCCTGCGGCCTTGGTCGATGCGTGGCGGTTGATTGGACGTGGGCGTCTCCGCTTCCCCACGCTGCCTTTGAATCCGCCTGGCTATGCGGCCCCCGCAGCCTACACAGTTATTCTTCCCTCGTCCACGTCTGGCTCCCCCAATCTCTCTGCTTTCTCGAGACTCTGCTCCTCCCCTCCAATCTGATCTGCGCCCTGCCCGCCTCGTCGCTATGACACCGGAACAAGCAGACAAGGGGAAGAAGCCCCTGCCTTCGCCAACTACGCCTCCGTCCTTCGAGCTTGCGCTCGGCCAACCCTTGGTGCTCAACGACAAGGCCATGGACAAGGTGCACCCCATGCTTGCTTCTAGTTTCAGTGAGTGGGGAGAGACGATGGCTTGGCCTATGTCCCGCGCTCGCATTGCCCGGGCAGCCACTGAGGTCCCAATCTTCATAGATGCCCTCTGGGCTGGCCTGATTCCTCCCTTCTCCGCCTTATTCAACGCGGTACTCGAGCATTATCAGATCCACATGCTGCATCTCGACCCTCAATCTGTGACTCTTCTCACCGTCTTCGCCTTTGTGTGCGAAGCCATGGTGGGCATCGCTCCCTCTGTGCCCTCCTCCGGCATTTCTTCTCATTGCATCTGACTGACCCTCGACAGAGCTAGGGGTGCGTGAGCTTCCAAGCCGTGGCCGTGACAGCGGGCGCGGGGATCGACTTTGAGCTTCCTCCATCCATGAGCAAGTTTCGGACACGATGGGTGTTTGTCGACGCCGGCGTGCTCAGCCCTCTGCTCCATGCTCCGCCAAGGCCTACTGTTCCCAACTCTAGTTGGGGCCACCAGAGGCTCGCGAGCCCCCGTCTCGTTCCCGTCTGGCTCAGGCTGAGGAGGTTGAAGGACCGTCGCGTGACTGCGCCTATCATGGTGAATAAGTTCGTCAAGCGTCGAGTCGCTCCACTTAAGCGCCATTCTCGCCTGATGTGGGCCTTGCTCCGCAGTCAGGACCATATGAGGTTTCAGGAGGAGGGGCTTCCTCTTAAGACGCGGCAAACGGTGCTTGCGGTACTGACGGGTGCCTCTCTGCTGGACGACATGCCCAGGAAGAGTTGTCTGCTATACCGCTGCGCGAACAACGCTGAATTTGCCGAAAGCATGCCCTCCTTTGATGAGTGGGGGCTGCGCCCGATTGGCCTATGGGTCCCCGTGAGAACCCTATCGACGTGGTTCCCTTCCTCGCCGCCAGTGCCGAGCTCGCCCCAAGTGTGGGCGCAGGGGGGCAAGCTCCGACAGAGGTCGGCGACTCGAGTGCTGAGGAGCTTATGCTGCCTGGTGATCCTGGGGCGTCATCCTCTGGAGCTCGTGATCCCTCTCCTAGGGTGTCGGTTATTGAGACGATGCAGCATGCGGTTCCCGAGGTCAAAGCCCTAGAAGCCTCGGGAGGTCGTGGTGAGACGGCGCCCGACTGTTCATCACAGCCGGGCACCCCTGAAGTTGTCCCTCCAAGCTTTTCCTCGGCCTTGCCCCGCACTGGCCGCCACGTCCAGTGCTTCGGTCGGCTTTGCATGGACTTCGAGGAGCTCCGCAAGAGGAAAGGATCCCTAAGCAGTAACAGCATCTTCGGGCCGCTGAAGCGAAGGAAGTACATCGCCGTCAACGTGTAAGTACCGTACCGCTATGGCTTCTTGTGTGCTGTTTCCATCTCCTGACGTCAGTCCTTCAGGGCTCCTTCCATCGAGGCTGATGCGCCTCCTGAGAAACGGCCTCATCCTTCATCGACTCCCCCATTGGCCTTGGGCGCTCTGAGTCCGCTTGCTGCCCCTGGAGTAGGGTTGGTTGAAGGAGCATGCTTGCCTTTGAGGTGCACTGATCCTGCGACCTTGTCATTCCTCCACCACGGCTTGGCATGGAGCTTGGCGGGCGTGCCCAGGATCCCTCCTCCGGTCATGGATAGTAGCTAGTTGGCTTCAGTCTTCGGTTCCTCTTCAAGTAGCGGGCCCCGACCGGCTAGGGCCCCCGCAAGAACTGGCTGGCGCCTGGGGCAGCACCAGCCCCCAGCCCCCTGCCGAGACGCAGTGCGCCGCTTGATGTCCCGCCTGCAACCCCCGGGGTGGAGGACGAGGTGAGCCGTGCGTTCGAGTCCGAGCGCGGGCGAAGCGTCATTCGCCATGAGCTCTTCCAGGAGGCAATGGGCATGATGAGCCGACTTGGTGAAGAACTCGCAAGTGTCGACTCGCGTCTTGAGGCTGAAGGTCTTCGGCTGGCAGAGTGGCGTAAGCTGAGGATGGCTGTTGTTGGAAATATGCCCTAGAGGCAATAATAAATTGGTTATTATTATATTTCCTTGTTCATGATAATCGTTTATTATCCATGCTAGAATTGTATTGATAGGAAACTCAGATACATGTGTGGATACATAGACAACACCATGTCCCTAGTAAGCCTCTAGTTGACTAGCTCGTTGCTTTTCTAATGTCAAGTATCATTTCCTTAGACCATGAGATTGTGCAACTCCCGGATACCGTAGGAGTGCTTTGGGTGTACCAAACGTCACAACATAACTGGGTGGCTATAAAGGTTCACTATAGGTATCTCCAAAAGTGTCTGTTGGGTTGGCGCAAATTGAGACTGGGATTTGTCACTCCGTGTAACGGAGAGGTATCTCTGGGCCCACTTGGTAGGACATCATCATAATGTGCACAATGTGACCAAGGAGTTGATCACGGGATGATGTGTTACGGAACGAGTAAAGAGACTTGCCGGTAACGAGATTGAACAAGGTATCGGGATAACGACGATCGAATCTCGGGCAAGTATCGCACCGATAGACAAAGGGAATTGTATACGGGATTGATTGAATCCTTGACATCGTGGTTCATCCGATGAGATCATCGTGGAGCATGTGGGAGCCAACATGGGTATCCAGATCCCGCTGTTGGTTATTGACCGGAGAGCTGTCTCGGCCATGTCTGCATGACTCCCGAACCCGTAGGGTCTACACACTTAAGGTTCGATGACGCTAGGGTTATAGGGAAAGTATGTATGCGGTTACCGAATGTTGTTTGGAGTCCCGGATGAGATCCCGGACGTCACGAGGAGTTCCGGAATGGTCCGGAGGTAAAGATTGATATATAGGAAGTATGGTTTTGGCCACCAGAAGTGTTCCGGGCATCACCGGTAGTGTACCGGGACCACCGGAGGGGTTCGGGGGTCCACCAGGTGGGGCCACCAGCCCCGAAGGCCTACATGGGCCAATAGTGGGAAGGGACCAGCCCCTAGGTGGGCTGGGGCGCCTCCCACCAAGGCCCAAGGCTCAAGGGAGAGTGCGAGGGGGCAAACCCTAGGTCCAGATGGGCCTTAAGGCCCACCCTAGGTGCGCCCCCTCTCTCCCCCCTTGGCCGCAACCCTAGATGGGTTTTGGGGCTGCCACCAACCCTAGGGAGGGAACCCTAGATGGGGGCGCAGCCCCTCCCCTTCCCCTATATATACTTGAGGTATTGGGGGCTGCAACACACACGAGATCCTCTCCCTCTTGGCGCAGCTCTACCTCTCTCCCTCCTCGTCTCTCGTAGTGCTTGGCGAAGCCCTGCTGGAGTCCCGCACTCCTCCACCACCACCACGCCATCGTGCTGCTGCTGGACAGAGTCTTCCCAACCTCTCCTTCTCCCCTTGCTGGATCAAGGCGTGGGAGACGTCACCAGGCTGCACGTGTGTTGAACGCGGAGGTGCCGTGGTTCGGCGCTTAGATCGGAATCAACCGCGATCTGAATCGCTACGAGTATGACTCCTTCATCCGCGTTCTTGTAACGCTTCTGCTTAGCGATCTACAAGGGTATGTAGATGCACTCTCCTTCTCCTTGTTGCTAGATTACTCCATAGATTGATCTTGGTGATGCGTAGAAAATTTTAAATTTCTGCTATGATCCCCAACAGCTGTCAACTTGAGCCTCTACCAGTGTGATCTTGACAATGCGAAGGCCGAGGCGTCCCTCAAGGTTTCCCACGAAGCTTGCTCCCGAGCCCTGGAGGAGGCTCGCGAGGCTGACCGCCATTGCGAGGCTGCGGAGAAGCACGCGTGGGAGATCCAAGCCTGGAGTGCGTCCCTCGAGCGTTAGGTGGAGGCGCGCAGAGTTGCCCTTGCGTCGCTGAGGGGGACGCTTGCCAAGGAAGAGGAGGTCCGGAAGCGCGAGGAGGCGCTGGCTCTGGAAACCGTGGAACGCAGCCTCGAGCTCAAGCAGCTGGAGACGAGGGAGCGTCAAGTTGCTCAAGCAGAAGATGCCGTTAGGGCTCACAAGGCCAAGGTCCAGGAGGAAGTCGATCGCCGGGTGGCCGAGGTTCGTGCGGATCTCAAAGGTCGGTATAACCTGAAGCTGAAGCTTTCAGGAACCGAGGCAGTGGGCAGGACTACTGCCCTCAAGCCCAGGTTAGACGAGGCGGAGAGGCATGGGGAGGCCACGGCTGCCGCCCTGGTCACGGCACAGGTGGACTTGACCTCTGCCCACGCCGAGCTGCCTTCTCTTCGGAAATGGGTTGATGACACCGAGGCCGTCGCTCGGCAAAACAGGGAGGAAGTGCTTCAACGGCGGACGCTAGAGCGCGAGCACGCCCCCATGATTCCGGATCTCCGGAACAGGGCTAATACCGCCTTGGGCCACATCTATGATGAGAATGCGCCGCACCCCCACTCAAATGACTATGCCAGTCACCTGATCTTCTTCACCAACGTGGTGACGCGCCTGGAAGCTCGGTCTGTCAGGGATCGCCAGCTTGTGGAGGAGAGGAGCCGGGGCCTGCTCGAGCGCGCATTCTCCCGCGTCTTCAGCCATCTCTGGAACACCTTCCCCGACTTCGACTTCGACGCCGCCATTGCCCCCGTACCACAGGCCGTCCGCGGCGACCTGGCACGGTGGGTGAGGACAACGTGGACGCGTTGGTCAGAGCCTTCGCTTCTGATGACGACGCGGCGGTGGTCGTCGCAGACGAGGGCGATGTGGTCGACGACGGCGATGGAGGTGTTGCCGAAGGCGGCGACGGTGCCGGCGAAGATGATGACAACGCGAGTGACGCGTTCGAGGGTGATGTAGCGAGCGACATATCTGCCTGACCCCATGTTCTCTTGCCGTTTTATCCTGTATGCAAAGACTCGGGCGTGGCCCTTGAAGATTATGAGAGCATTTTGAGAGGGGTTGCCCCTCGTGTGAACAAAACGCGGCCTTTATTTTCTCATGACGCTTAAGCGTGTGCCTTCACGAAACTGTGGACCTGGTAGCAAGTTCCCATCGTGGTTTACCTTAATCGGAGCAGGTCACGAACCGAGTCGTGGGGTCATGAGCCTTCAGGACTCCTACAGAGTCCGTTGATCCTCCCAAGGAGGGCTCGTGAGAGGTGTGCTCCAGCCGCGGCATTAGCGTGCACGCGCGGGTCCAAAATGAGGCAAGAACCAGATGACGAGAAATTGATCAGAATGAGAAAAGGCACCCCCCCAGTGCACATCAACGAAAATTCGACTTTAACTTAAATCCAAATCCAGAAAGCAAGGCTACAGAAGAAGAGATCCAAAGCAAATGGCCGCATCCGGCGCCTAGTCTAGTCTTCTAGTCTTTGAGTCTTCTCACCAGCGCAGAGCTAAGTGCTGCCACTAGCGTGGGAGGGAGCCCCAGGGCCTGAGGCCGGCACCCCTGAGACTCCGGGGCGTGTACAGCCCAACTCATTATTACGTGAGAGTGTCACGGGCGGCGAGCTTCACAAGCACTGGGCCTTCTTCACAGGAATCGGCCTTGCTTCATCCCGCCAGACGAGGGCCCCGCCTTGCGCCACCCTCGACCACCTTTGAGCCGACCGACAACCTGGACGACACAAAGGGGGGAAAGGGGGCGCCAGCGGTGCCCTCGGCGACCATGGGTCCTCTGTCGGGGGAAGGCTCGCCGGCACCTCCCCAGCAAAGGGCCTACCTCCGGGCGTTGCCTGGCTTCACGCGAGGTGGGGAGGGGCCTTGCTCCTGGCTCCCTCCGTGTAGGCCCCAACGTGCTTCAACCGGCGGAAGGGATGCTGCTGTGCCGGGGTCGTCGACCGACGCTGTGACCTGATTCACTTGCAGCCCATGGTTAGCGTAAGCCTGCTCTCGAGAGATTAACGGTACCCTGTAGTTGTTGCTGGCGTGATCGTCGCGGTTCTCCGTCGGTTCCTGGAAGGCTTCAACTCCTATCATCCCTTCTTCCCAATCTTCTCCGAGGAACGAGCCAGGGTCGTCCTCCGGCACGTACTCCTGGTCCATCATGCGGGGCACATAGGCTTCCGGGGCCGTTACCCCGAACACCTCGCCATAGTGCCCCACACTCCATGTTGCCCGGCCTAGCACGGCGTCCTGAGGATGGTAGCGCGGCATCTCACTGGGACCATGGGAGGCGACGCTTGTGCCCATGCTTGTCACGGGTGGCACGGGGGCGGTGGAGCCCCCGGCGCCGCCGGCCGTGCTGGTGTTGACGAAGCCCCCAGGCATACCTGAGGGTGCGTGGTTGTGGCGAGGCCCGCGTGGGACCCCGTAGCGGCCTGAGAAGGAAGCAGATAATAGAAGGGTGGCGCTCCTGACGCTGCCGCATCCAGCAGCTCAGCGACACGCTCCAGCAAGGCATCCCGGCCGCTCTCCATCAGCCGGCACCGCAGCAACTCCCGTGCCACCGTGAGCGTGGCCCGCATGTTCGCCTGCTCCCACCATGAGTGTGGTGTCGTTGCTGCAGCATGGCTTGCGGCCCTTGCAGTGGCTCGCACTAGTCGTGGAGTGAGGGCGGACGGCGCCCCGCCACGCCGCCCGCGCCCTGTGGTAGGCGGCGCCCGGGCCGCCTGGGGCACGGGGTTGAGGTCTTCATGGCCAGGTGGCGCTGCTCGGGTGGGCCAGGCTGCCCAGTGGTCGGAGTCGACCCTCGGGTCGCCGGACATCGGAACCACAGACCATCGGTGGTTCGAACACTGGGGTGCACGCGGAGATTTCCTCCCTACCGATCTACGCCCTAGCTCGCTAAGATCTCGCGGATGAACTCGACAAACTCGCAACACAAAGACACAAGATTTATATTGGTTCGGGCCACCGTTGTGGTTTAATACCCTACTCCAGTGTGGTGGTGGTGGATTGCCTCTTGGGCTGATGATGAATAGTACAAGGGGAAGAACAACCTCCTGAGGTTGAGGTGTTCTTGTGTTCGACGTGTGGCTAAGGGTTGGCTCTCGATCATATGTGATCAAGCTGCCCCTTTGGTGGTGGCTAGTTCTACTTATATAGGCCCTGGTCCTGTCCCCAAATATTGAGCGGGAAGGGAGCCAATAACGGCCAATTCGAAAGGGGACAGCTAGTACAGCTTATCCTGACAAAAGAGGTCTTCACCTGCAGAAAGCTCTGGTGGTGACGCCGTCTCGGGCTCCACGGTGACCTCTGTCCTGCCGTCCTGCTGGTCTTGGTCTTGTTGCACTGATATGGAAACCTTTGCCTGATGCCTTCGTACTCCGCGCCTGCGCTGGCCTCCTTAGCACCAAAGAGGAAACAAGGACGCGGCGCGCGCTGGCGCCTGCCTGATCTTGATCGTCATGGCTCACGTCATGATAGCCTCGCGAGGTTTGCCCTGCCTTGATATCTCCGCTTCTTGCGAGACAGCCTGGTGAGGCCGCTCCTGAGGAAGTCTCGCTTCGTCCGCCTCGCGAGGCTTGGCCCCTCGCGGGGGTCTTGAATGCCTTGTTGATGAAGATGGGCCGTACAGGCCCGCTTGCATAGCCACGTCGTGGGCCGCAGGCAGGCAAGTCTGGGGACCCCATTCCCAGAACGCCGACAATCATGTTTATTGCAATACGGTTATTCATTTAAGTCAGAGTTGTTCTGTTTACATGAATAAAACCTTCCATGGTCATACACCAAATATAAATGATTTATTGAATCTCGATAGTAGTGATACACATATTCATAATATTGATGCCAAAAGATGCAAAGTTGACAATGATAGTGCTACATACTTGTGGCACTGCCGTTTAGGTCATATTGGTGTAAAGCGCATGAAGAAAATCCATGCAAATGGGCTTTTGGAATCACTTGATTATGAATCATTTGATACTTTGAACCATGCTTCATGGGCAAGATGACTAAAATTCCATTCTTCGGAACAATGGAGTGAGTCACTGACTTATTGGGAATAATACATACCGATGTATGCAGTCCGATGAGTGTTTGAGGGTCGCAGTGGGTATCGTTATTTTTTTGACCTTCATAGATGATTTGAGCAGATATGGGTATATCTACTTGACAAAACACAAGTATGAAACATTTGAAAAGTTCAAAGAACTTCAGAGTGAAGTAGAGAATCATCCTAACAAGAAAATAAAGTTTCTACGATCTGATCGCGAAGGCGAATATTTGACTTACAAGTTTGGCCTTCATTTAAAATAGTGTGGAATAGTTTCACAACTATGCCACCTGGAACACCACAGCGTAATGGTGTGTTTGAAGGTCGTAACCGTACTTTATTAGATATGGTGCGATCTATGATGTCTCTTACCGATTTACCACTATCGTTTTGGGGTTATGCATTAGAGATAGCCGCATTCACGTTAAATAGGGCACCGTCTAAATCCTTTGAGACGACACCATACGAACTATGGTTTGGCAAGAAACCAAAGCTTCCATTTCTTAAAGTTTGGGGTTGCGATGCTTATGTGAAAAAGTTTCAAAGTGATAAGCTCGAACCCAAATCGGAGAAGTGCGTATTCATGGGATACCCAAAAGAAACTGTTGGGTACACCTTCTATCACAGATCCGAAGGCATGATTTTTGTTACTAAGAATGGATCCTTTTTAGAGAAGGAGTTTCTCTCGAAAGAAGTGAGTGGGAGGAAAGTAGAACCTGATGAGGTAATTGTACCTTCTCTCGAATTGGAAAGTAGCTCATCACATAAATCAGCTCCAGTGATGCCTACACCAACTAGAGAGGAAGCTAATGATAATGATCATGAAACTTTAGATCAAATTACTACCAAACCTAGTAGGTCAACCAGAGCACGCTCCGCATCAGATTGGTACGGTAATCATGTTCTAGAAGTCATGTTACTAGACCATGACGAACCTACGAACTATGAGGAAGTAATGATGAGCCCAGATTCTGATAAATGGCTTGAGGCCATGAAATCTGAGATGGGATCCATGTATAAGAACAAAGTGTGGACTTTGGTTGACTTCCCAATGATCGGCGAGCCATAGAGAATAAATGGATCTTCAAGAGGAAGACGGACACTGATAGTAGTGTTACTATCTACAAAGCTCGACTTGTCGCAAAAGGTTTTCGGTAAGTTCAAGTTGTTGACTACGATGAGATTTTCTCACTCATAGTGATGCCTAAGTCTGTCTGAATCATGTTAGCAATTGCCACATTTTATGAAACCTAGCAAATGGTGTCAAAACTGCATTCCTTAATGGATTTCTTAAAGAAGAGTTGTATATGATGCAACCAGAAGGTTTTTGCAATCCTAAAGGTGCTAATAAAAATGTGCAAGCTCCGGCGATCCATTTATGGACTGGTGCAAGCATCTCGGAGTTGGAATATACACTTTGATGAGTTGATCAAAGCATATAGTTTTGTACAGACTTGCAGTGAAGCCTATATTTACACGAAAGTGAGTGGGAGCACTACAGCCTTTTCTGATAAGTATATGTGAATGACATATTGTTAATCAGAAATGATGTAGAATTTTCTGGAAAGCATAAAGGAGTGTTTGAAAGGAGTTTTTCAAAGAAATACCTCGGTGAAGTGGCTTACGTATTGAGCATCAAGATCTATAGAGGTAGATCAAGATGCTTGATAAGATTTTTTCAATGAGTACATACCTTGACAAGATTTTGAAGTAGTTCAAACTGGAACAGTCAAAGAAGGAGTTCTTGCCTGTGTTGCAAGGTTTGAAGTTGAGTAAGACTCAAAACCCGACCACGGCATAAAATAGAAAGAGAATGAAAGTCATTCCCTATGCCTCAGTCATAGGTTTTATAAAGTATGCTATGTTGTGTACCGAACCTATTGTGTACCTCAGCATGAGTTTGGTAAGAGGGCACAATAGTGATCCAGGAGTGGATCACTAGACAGCGGTCGAAATTATCCTTAGTGGAATGAGGATATGTTTCTCGGTTATGGAGGTGACAAAGAGTTCGTCGTAAAGGGTTACATCGATGCAAGCTTTGACACTGATCCGGATGGCTCTGAGTCTCAATTTGGATACATATTGAAAGTGGAGCAATTAGCTAGAGTAGCTCCATGCAGAGCATTATAGACATAGAAATTTGCAAAATACATACAGATCTGAATATGGCAGACCCGTTGACTAAACTTCTCTCACAAGAAAAACATGATCACACCTTAGTACTCTTTGGGTGTTAATCACATGGCGATGTGAACTAGATTATTGACTCTAGTAAACCCTTTGGGTATTGGTCACATGGCGATGTGAACTATTGGGTGTTAATCGCATGACGATGTGAACTATTGGTGTTAAATCACATGGCGATGTGAACAAGATTATTGACTCTAGTAGAAGTGGGAGACTAAAGGAAATATGCCCTAGAGGCAATAATAAAGTTGTTATTTTATATTTCCTTATATCATGATAAATATTTATTATCCATTCTAGAATTGTATTAACTGGAAACTTGATAAATGTGTGGATATCGTGTCCCTAGTAAGCCTCTACTAGACTAGCTCGTTGATCAAAGATGGTTAAGTTTCCTAACCATAGACATGTGTTGTCATCTTATTAACGGGATCACATCATTAGGAGAATGATGTGATGGACAAGAACCATCCATTAGCTTAGCATAATGATCATTAAGTTTTGTTGCTATTCCTTTCTTCATGACTTATACATATTCCTTTGACTATGAGATTGTGCAACTCGCGGATACCAGGGGAATACCTTGTGTGCTATCAAACGTCACAACGTAACTGGGTGATTATAAAGATGTTATATAGGTATCTACGAAGGTGTTTGTTGGGTTGGCATAGATCGAGATTAGGATTTGTCACTCCAAGTATCGGAGAGGTATCTCTGGGCCCTCTCGGTAATGCACATCATATATATGCCTTGCAAGCAATGTGACTAATGAGTTAGTTGCGGGATGATGCATTACGGAACGAGTAAAGAGACTTGCCGGTAACGAGATTGAACTAGGTATGAAGATACCGATGATCGAATCTCGGGCAAGTAACATACCGATGACAAAGGGAATGACGTATGTTGTCATTGCGGTTTGACCGATAAAGATATTCGTATAATATGTGGGAACAAATATGAGCATCCAGGTTCCACTATTGTTTATTGACCAGAGAGGTGTCTCGATCATGTCTACATAGTTCTTGAACCCGTAGGGTCCGCACGCTTAACGTTCGATGACGATTTGTATTATGAGTTATGTGTTTTGGTGACCGAACATTGTTCGGAGTCCCGGGTGAGATCACTGACATGAAGAGGAGTCTCGAAATGGTCTAGTGGTAAAGATTGATATATTGGACGATAGTATTCAGACACCGAAATTGTTTTGGAATGTATCGGGTACGTATCGGAGTACCAAGGGGTTACCGGAACCCCACGGGGGAAGATATGGGCCATAGGAGGGAGGCAGGCCAACCCACAAGGGGTGGCATGCGCCCCCAAGGGAGGAGTCCGAATTGGACTAGGGGAGGGGGCACGGCCCCCCTTTCCTTCTCCTTCTCCTTCTCCTTCTCCTTCTCCCTCTCCTCCCCCCTTTCCCCCTTCGATAAAAGGAAGGGGGGCGAATTGGACTAGGAGCCCAAGTCGGACTCCTCCCACTTGGGGCGCCCCTAGGCCGGCCTCCTCCCCTCTCCCTCCTTTATATATGCGGGCGGTGGGGGTAGGCGCCTCTAAGACACATCAATTGTTCTTAGCCGTGTGCGGTGCCCCCCTCCACCGTTTACTCCTCTGGTCATATTGTCGTAGTGCTTAAGCGAAGCCCTGCGCGGATCACATCATGATGTATACTACGCAACTTTATTCTTGTAGACACGTGTTGGGCCTCTAAGCGCAGAGTTTTGTAGGACAGTAGCAATTTTCCCTCAAGTGGATGACCTAAGGTTTATCAATCCGTGAGAGGTGTAGGATGAAGATGGCCTCTCTCAAACGACCCTACAACCAAATACAAGAAATCTCTTGTGTCCCCAACACATCCAATACAATGGCAAATTGTATAGGTGCACTAGTTCGGCGAAGAGATGGTGATAAAAGTGTAATATGGATGGTAGAAATATATTTTTATAATCTGAATAAATAAAAACAGCACGGTAGCAAATAGTAAACGGGCACAAAAACGGTATTGCAATGCTTGAAAATGAGGCCTAGGGTCCGTACTTTCGCTAGTGTAATCTCTCAACAATGCTAATATAATTGGATCATATAACCACCCCTCAAAGTGCGATAAAGAATCACTCCAAAGTTCCTATCTAGCGGAGAACATAAGAAGAAAATACTAGTAGGGTACGAAACCACCTCGAAGCTATTCTTTCCGATCAATCTATCCAAGAGTTCGTACTAAAATAACACCAAATAATTTCAGATTCATAATACTCAATCCAACACAAAGATCTTCAAAGAGTGCCCCAAGATTTCTACCGGAGAAACAAAGACAAGAACGCGCATCAACCCCTATGCATAGATTACCCCAATGTCACCTCGGGAATCCACGAGTTGAGTGCCAAAACATATATCAAGTGAATCAATACGATACCCCATTGTCACCACGAGTATTCATATGCAAGACATATATCAAGTGCTCTCAAATCCATAAAAGTATTCAATCCGATAACAATGAAATCTCAAAGGGAAAAAATCAATTCATCACAACAAGATAGAGAGGGGAAAACACCATATGATCTGGCTATATTAACAAAGCCCGTGATACATCAAGATCGTGACATCTCATGAGAGAGAGAGAGATTAAACACATAACTATTGGTACAAACCCTCAGCCCCGAGGGTGGACTACTCCCCCCTCATCGTGGTGGCTGTCGGCATGATGAAGATGGCCATCGGTGATGATTTCCCCCTCCGTCAGAGTGCCGGAACGGGGTCTAGATTGGTTTTCGGTGGCTACAGAGCTTTGCGGTGGCGGAACGGGGTCTAGCTTAAAGAGGGGGTGCGGGAGGCCACCAAGGTGGGCACAACCCACCTGGGCGAGCCCTGGTGGGTTGTGCCCCCTCGGGGCACCCCCCCCCCCCCAGGTCCTTCTCTGGCCCATCCTGGGTGTTCTGTGTTGGGGAACGCAGTAATTTCAAAAAATTTCCTACGCACACGCAAGATCATGGTGATGCACAGCAACGAGAGGGGAGAGTGTTGTCTACGTACCAACGCAGACCGACTGCGGAAGCGATCACACAACGTAGAGGAAGTAGTCGTACGTCTTCTTCGCGATCCGACCAATCCAAGCACCGTTACTCCGGCACCTCCGAGTTCTTAGCACACGTTCAGCTCGATGACGTTCCTCGGGCTCCGATCCAGCAAAGCGTCGAGGAAGAGTTCCGTCAGCACGACGGCGTGATGACGATCTTGATGTACTACCGACGCAGGGCTTCGCCTAAGCACTGTAACGGTATGATCGAGGTGGAATTTGGTGGCAGGGGGCACCGCACACGGCTAAGGAACGATCTCAAGGATCAACTTGTGTGTCTGTGGGGAGCCCCCTGCCCCCGTATATAAAGGAGCAAGGGAGGAGGGGCTGGCCGGCCAAGGTGGGGGCGCAGGAGAGTCCTACTCCCACCGGGAGTAGGACTCCCCCTCCAATCCTAGTCCAACTAGGATTCCCGGGAGGGGGAAAGAGAGAGAGGTGGCCGGCCCACCTTTCCTAGTCCTACTAGGACTTAGGGAAGGGGGGGGCGCCGGCTAGGCTGTGGGTTGCCTCTTCTCTATTTTCCACTAAGGCCCAATAGGCCCATTAGCCTCCCGGGGGGTTCCGGTAACCCTCCCGGTATTCCGGTAAAATCCCGATTTCACCCGGAACACTTCCGATGTCCAAACATAGGCTTCCAATATATTAATCTTTACGTCTCGACCATTTCGAGACTCCTCGTCATGTCCGTGATCACATCCGGGACTCCGAACAACCTTCGGTACATCAAAATGCATAAACTCATAATAACTGTCATCGTAACGTTAAGCGTGCGGACCCTACGGTTCGAGAACAATGTAGACATGACCGAGACACGTCTCCGGTCAATAACCAATAGCGGGACCTGGATGCCCATATTGGCTCCTACATATTCTACGAAGATCTTTATCGGTCAGACCGCATAACAACATACGTTGTTCCCTTTGTCATCGGTATGTTACTTGCCCGAGATTCGATCGTCGGTATCCAATACCTAGTTCAATCTCGTTACCGGCAAGTCTCTTTACTCGTTCCGTAATACATCATCTAACAACTAACATATTAGTTGCAGTGCTTGCAAGGCTTATGTGATGTGCATTACCGAGAGGGCCCAGAGATACCTCTCCGACAATCGGAGTGACAAACCCTAATCTCGAAATACGCCAACCCAACATCTACCATTGGAGACACCTGTAATACTCCTTTATAATCACCCAGTTACGTTGTGACGTTTGGTAGTACCCAAAGTGTTCCTCCGGTAGACGGGAGTTGCATAATCTCATAGTTATAGGAACATGTATAAGTCATGAAGAAAGCAATAGCAACATACTAAACGATCGGGTGCTAAGCTAATGGAATGGGTCATGTCAATCAGATCATTCTACTAATGATGTGACCTTGTTAATCAAATAACAACTCCTTGTTCATGGTTAGGAAACATAACCATCTTTGATTAACGAGCTAGTCAAGTAGAGGCATACTAGTGACACTCTGTTGGTCTATGTATTCACACATGTATTATGTTTCCGGTTAATACAATTCTAGCATGAATAATAAACATTTATCATGATATAAGGAAATAAATAATAACTTTATTATTGCCTCTAGGGCATATTTCCTTCAGTCTCCCACTTGCACTAGAGTCAATAATCTAGATTACACAGTAATGATTCTAACACCCATGGAGCCTTGGTGCTGATCATGTTTTGCTCGTGGAAGAGGCTTAGTCAACGGGTCTGCAACATTCAGATCCGTATGTATCTTGCAAATCTCTATGTCTCCCACCTGGACTAAATCCCGGATGGAGTTGAAGCGTCTCTTGATGTGTTTGGTCCTCTTGTGAAATCTGGATTCCTTTGCTAAGGCAATTGCACCAGTATTGTCACAGAAGATTTTCATTGGACCCGATGCACTAGGTATGACACCTAGATCGGATATGAACTCCTTCATCCAGACTCCTTCGTTTGCTGCTTCCGAAGCAGCTATGTACTCCGCTTCACATGTAGATCCCGCTACGACGCTTTGTTTAGAACTGCAACAACTGACAGCTCCACCGTTTAAAGTAAACACGTATCCGGTTTGCGATTTAGAATCGTCCGGATCAGTGTCAAAGCTTGCATCAACGTAACCTTTTACGGTGAGCTCTTTGTCACCTCCATATACGAGAAACATATCCTTAGTCCTTTTCAGGTATTTCAGGATGTTCTTGACCGCTGTCCAGTGATCCATTCCAGGATTACTTTGGTACCTCCCTGCTAAACTTATAGCAAGGCACACATCAGGTCTGGTACACAGCATTGCATACATGATAGAGCCTATGGCTGAAGCATAGGGAACATCTTTCATTTTCTCTCTATCTTCTGCAGTGGTCGGGCATTGAGTCTTACTCAACTTCACACCTTGTAGCACAGGCAAGAACCCTTTCTTTGCTTGATCCATCTTGAACTTCTTCAAAACTTTGTCAAGGTATGTGCATTGTGAAAGTCCAATTAAGCGTTTTGATCTATCTCTATAGATCTTTATGCCTAATATGTATGCAGCTTCCCCGAGGTCTTTCATCGAAAAACTTTTATTCAAATATCCCTTTATGCTATCCAGAAATTCTATATCATTTCCAATTAGCAATATGTCATCTACATATAATATCAGAAATGCTACAGAGCTCCCACTCACTTTCTTGTAAATACAGGCTTCTCCAAAAGTCTGTATAAAGCCAAATGCTTTGATCACACTATCAAAGCGTTTATTCCAACTCCGAGATGCTTGCACCAGTCCATAAATGGATCGCTGGAGTTTGCATACTTTGTTAGCTCCTTTTGGATCGACAAAACCTTCTGGTTGTACCATATACAACTCTTCTTCCAGAAATCCATTCAGGAATGCAGTTTTGACATCCATCTGCCATATTTCATAATCATAAAATGCGGCAATTGCCAACATAATTCTGACGGACTTAAGAATCGCTACTGGTGAGAAGGTCTCATCGTAGTCAACCCCTTGAACTTGTCGAAAACCTTTCGCGACAAGTCGAGCTTTATAGACAGTAATATTACCGTCAGCGTCAGTCTTTTTCTTGAAGATCCATTTATTCTCAATTGCTTGCCGATCATCGGGCAAGTCAACCAAAGTCCATACTTTGTTTTCATACATGGATCCCATCTCAGATTTCATGGCCTCAAGCCACTTTGCGGAATCTGGGCTCACCATCGCTTCTTCATAGTTCGTAGGTTCATCATGATCTAGCATCATGACTTCCAGAACTGGATTACCGTACCACTCTGGTGCGGATCTCACTCTGGTTGATCTACGTGGTTCAGTAGAATCTTGATCTGAAGCTTCATGATCATCATCGTTAGCTTCCTCACTGATTGGCATAGGTGTCGCAGAAACAGTTTTCTGTGATGTACTATTTTCCAATAAGGGAGCAGGTACAGTTACCTCGTCAAGTTCTACTTTCCTCCCACTCACTTCTTTCGAGAGAAACTCCTTCTCTAGAAATGATCCATTCTTGGCAACGAATGTCTTGCCTTCGGATCTGTGATAGAAGGTATACCCAACAGTTTCCTTTGGGTATCCTATGAAGACACATTTCTCCGCTTTGGGTTCGAGCTTATCAGGTTGAAGCTTTTTCACATAAGCATCGCAGCCCCAAATTTTAAGAAACGACAACTTTGGTTTCTTGCCAAACCATAGTTCATAAGGCGTCGTCTCAACGGATTTTGATGGTGCCCTATTTAACGTGAATGCGGCCGTCTCTAAAGCATAACCCCAAAATGATAGCGGTAAATCAGTAAGAGACATCATAGATCGCACCATATCTAGTAAAGTACGATTACGACGTTCGGACACACCATTACGCTGTGGTGTTCCGGGTGGCGTGAGTTGCGAAACTATTCCACAATTTTTCAAATGTACACCAAACTCGTAACTCAAATATTCTCCTCCACGATCAGATCGTAGAAACTTTATTTTCTTGTTACGATGATTTTCAACTTCACTCTGAAATTCTTTGAACTTTTCAAATGTTTCAGACTTATGTTTCATTAAGTGGATATACCCATATCTGCTTAAATCATCTGTGAAGGTGAGAAAATAACGATATCCGCCGCGAGCCTCAATATTCATCGGACCACATACATCGGTATGTATGATTTCCAACAAATCTGTTGCTCTCTCCATAGTACCGGAGAACGGTGTTTTAGTCATCTTGCCTATGAGGCACGGTTCGCAAGTACCAAGTGATTCATAATCAAGTGATTCCAAAAGCCCATCAGTATGGAGTTTCTTCATGCGCTTTACACCGATATGACCTAAACGGCAGTGCCACAAATAAGTTGCACTGTCATTATTAACTTTGCATCTTTTGGCTTCTACATTATGAATATGTGTATTACTATCTTCGAGATTCAACAAGAATAGACCACTCTTCAAAGGTGCATGACCATAAAAGATATTATCCATATAAATAGAACAACCATTATTCTCTGATTTAAATGAATAACCGTCTCGCATTAAACAAGATCCAGATATAATGTTCATGCTCAACGCTGGCACCAAATAACAATTATTTAGGTCTAATATTAATCCCGAAGGTAGATGTAGAGGTAGCGTGCCGACCGCGATCACATCGACTTTGGAACCGTTTCCCACGCGCATCGTCACCTCGTCCTTTGCTAGTGTCCGCTTATTCCGTAGTCCCTGTTTCGAGTTGCAAATATTAGCAACAGAACCAGTATCAAATACCCAGGTGCTACTGCGAGCTCTAGTAAGGTACACATCAATAACATGTATATCATATATACCTTTGCTCACTTTGCCATCCTTCTTATCCGCCAAATACTTGGGGCAGTTCCGCTTCCAGTGACCAGTCTGCTTGCAGTAGAAGCACTCAGTTTCAGGCTTAGGTCCAGACTTGGGTTTCTTCTCCTGAGCAGCAACTTGTTTGCTGTTCTTCATGAAGTTTCCCTTCTTCTTCCCTTTGCCCTTTTTCTTGAAACTAGTGGTTTTGTTAACCATCAACACTTGATGCTCCTTTTTGATTTCTACCTCCGCAGCTTTCAGCATTGCGAAGAGCTCGGGAATAGTCTTGTTCATCCCTTGCATATTATAGTTCATCACGAAGCTCTTGTAGCTTGGTGGCAGTGATTGGAGAATTCTGTCAATGACGCAGTCATCTGGAAGATTAACTCCCATCTGAATCAAGTGATTATTATACCCAGACATTTTGAGTATATGCTCACTGACAGAACTGTTCTCCTCCATCTTACAGCTATAGAACTTATTGGAGACTTCATATCTCTCAATTCGGGCATTTGCTTGAAATATTAACTTCAACTCCTGGAACATCTCATATGCTCCATGACGTTCCAAACGTCGTTGAAGTCCCGATTCTAAGCCGTAAAGCATGGCACACTGAACTATCGAGTAGTCATCAGCTTTGCTTTGCCAGACGTTCATAACATCTGGCGTTGCTCCAGCAGCAGGCCTGTCACCCAGCGGTGCTTCCAGGACGTAATTCTTCTGTGCAGCAATGAGGATAATCCTCAGGTTACGGACCCAGTCCGTGTAATTGCTACCATCATCTTTCAACTTTGCTTTCTCAAGGAACGCATTAAAATTCAACGGAACAATAGCACGAGCCATCTATCTACAAGCAACATAAACAAGCAAGATACTATCAGGTACTAAGTTCATGATAAGTTTAAGTTCAGTTAATCAAATTACTTAGGAACTCCCACTTAGATAGACATCCCTCTAATCTTCTAAGTGATCACGTGATCCAAATCAACTAAACCATAACCGATCATCACATGAGATGGAGTAGTTTTCAATGGTGAACATCGTCATGTTGATCATATCTACTATATGATTCACGCTCGACCTTTCGGTCTCTGTGTTCCGAGGCCATATCTGCATATGCTAGGCTCGTCAAGTATAACCTGAGTATTCTGCGTGTGCAAAACTGGCTTGCACCCGTTGTAGATGGACGTAGAGCTTATCACACCCGATCATCACGTGGTGTCTGGGCACGACGAACTTTGGCAACGGTGCATACTCAGGGAGAACACTTCTTGATAATTTAGTGAGAGATCATCTTATAATGCTACCGTCAATCAAAGCAAGATAAGATGCATAAAAGGATAAACATCACATGCAATCAATATAAGTGATATGATATGGCTATCATCATCTTGTGCTTGTGATCTCCATCTCCGAAGCATCGTCATGATCACCATCGTCACCGGCGCGACACCTTGATCTCCATCGTAGCATCGTTGTCGTCTCGCCAATCTTATGCTTTCACGACTATTACTACCGTTTAGTAATCTAGTAAAGCATTACATCGCGATTGCATTGCATACAATAAAGCGACAACCATATGGCTCCTGCCAGTTGCCGATAACTTAGTTACAAAACATGATCATCTCATACAATAAAATCAGCATCATGCCTTGACCATATCACATCACAACATACCCTGCAAAAACAAGTTAGACGTCCTCTACTTTGTTGTTGCAAGTTTTACGTGGCTGCTACGGGCTTTAAGTAAGAACTCATCTCACCTACGCATCAAAACCACAACGATAGTTCGTCAAATAGACTCCGTTTTAACCTTCTCAAGGACCGAGCGTAGTCACACTTGGTTCAACTAAAGTTGGAGAGACAGTCTTCCGCAAGCCATCTATGTGCAAAGCACGTCGAGGGAACCGGTCTCGCATAAGAGTATGCGTAAGGTTGGTCCGGATCGTCTCAACCAACAATACCGCCGAACCAAAGTATGACATGCTGGTAGGCAGTATGACTTGTATCGCCCACAACTCACTTGTGTTCTACTCGTGCAAATAACATCAAACCATAAAACCTAGGCTCTGATACCACTGTTGGGGAACGCAGTAATTTCAAAAAATTTCCTACGCACACGCAAGATCATGGTGATGCACAGCAACGAGAGGGGAGAGTGTTGTCTACGTACCAACGCAGACCGACTGCGGAAGCGATCACACAACATAGAGGAAGTAGTCGTACGTCTTCTTCGCGATCCGACCGATCCAAGCACCGTTACTCCGGCACCTCCGAGTTCTTAGCACACGTTCAGCTCGATGACGTTCCTCGGGCTCCGATCCAGCAAAGCGTCGAGGAAGAGTTCCGTCAGCACGACGGCGTGATGACGATCTTGATGTACTACCGACGCAGGGCTTCGCCTAAGCACTGTAACGGTATGATCGAGGTGGAATTTGGTGGCAGGGGGCACCGCACACGGCTAAGGAACGATCTCAAGGATCAACTTGTGTGTCTGTGGGGAGCCCCCTGCCCCCGTATATAAAGGAGCAAGGGAGGAGGGGCTGGCCGGCCAAGGTGGGGGCGCAGGAGAGTCCTACTCCCACCGGGAGTAGGACTCCCCCTCCAATCCTAGTCCAACTAGGATTCCCGGGAGGGGGAAAGAGAGAGAGGTGGCCGGCCCACCTTTCCTAGTCCTACTAGGACTTAGGGAAGGGGGGGGCGCCGGCTAGGCTGTGGGTTGCCTCTTCTCTATTTTCCACTAAGGCCCAATAGGCCCATTAGCCTCCCGGGGGGTTCCGGTAACCCTCCCGGTATTCCGGTAAAATCCCGATTTCATCCGGAACACTTCCGATGTCCAAACATAGGCTTCCAATATATTAATCTTTACGTCTCGACCATTTCGAGACTCCTCGTCATGTCCGTGATCACATCCGGGACTCCGAACAACCTTCGGTACATCAAAATGCATAAACTCATAATAACTGTCATCGTAACGTTAAGCGTGCGGACCCTACGGTTCGAGAACAATGTAGACATGACCGAGACACGTCTCCGGTCAATAACCAATAGCGGGACCTGGATGCCCATATTGGCTCCTACATATTCTACGAAGATCTTTATCGGTCAGACCGCATAACAACATACGTTGTTCCCTTTGTCATCGGTATGTTACTTGCCCGAGATTCGATCGTCGGTATCCAATACCTAGTTCAATCTCGTTACCGGCAAGTCTCTTTACTCGTTCCGTAATACATCATCTAACAACTAACATATTAGTTGCAGTGCTTGCAAGGCTTATGTGATGTGCATTACCGAGAGGGCCCAGAGATACCTCTCCGACAATCGGAGTGACAAACCCTAATCTCGAAATACGCCAACCCAACATCTACCATTGGAGACACCTGTAATACTCCTTTATAATCACCCAGTTACGTTGTGACGTTTGGTAGTACCCAAAGTGTTCCTCCGGTAGACGGGAGTTGCATAATCTCATAGTTATAGGAACATGTATAAGTCATGAAGAAAGCAATAGCAACATACTAAACGATCGGGTGCTAAGCTAATGGAATGGGTCATGTCAATCAGATCATTCTACTAATGATGTGACCTTGTTAATCAAATAACAACTCCTTGTTCATGGTTAGGAAACATAACCATCTTTGATTAACGAGCTAGTCAAGTAGAGGCATACTAGTGACACTCTGTTGGTCTATGTATTCACACATGTATTATGTTTCCGGTTAATACAATTCTAGCATGAATAATAAACATTTATCATGATATAAGGAAATAAATAATAACTTTATTATTGCCTCTAGGGCATATTTCCTTCATTCTGGTCCATAAAAAATCTCCAAAAAGTTTCATGGTGTTTGGACTCCGTTTGATATTGATTTCCTGCGATGTAAAAACAAGCAAAAAAAACAGCAACTGGCACTGGGCACTGGGTCAATAGGTTACTCCCAAAGAATGATATAAAGTTACCATAAAATGATTGTAAAACATCCAAGAATGATAATATAACGGCATGAATACTTCATAAATTATAGATACGTTGGAGACGTATCAGCATCCCCAAGCTTAATTCCTACTCGTCCTCGAGTAGGTAAATGATAAAAGAAATAATTTATGAAGTGTGAATGCTAGCAAAGTGCACAAGTTTGATCAATGACAATTTCAATCACTTTTCCTAGCATCATAGCAGCAATTCTTTCTCATAAAATTTCTCATGTTAAAGTAGCAACCAATTCACATGTTAAGGTTCAAACAATGAACTCTCTTGAAACTCAACAACCTATGTCCTCAGTCACCAAGCAATTGCAATTCAACTTATTCAATAGAGTCTAAGTAAGAGTTCCACATACTCAACCATCATATAGTCTTCTATGATTGCTGACACTCACCCCATACACATGAGCAAAACATTTCAACTAGACACATAGAAAGATAGGGGTTTATCATTTCGCCTCCCAACGTATTCACCTCAGGGGTGATGTCAACAATAATTAACTCATGCTACCCATATTAAACTGGACATATGTGCCTAGATCTTTCCTCACCACATGATGCTTGCCAAAGGATAAAAATAAAAAGGAATAGAGAGAAAAACTTTGACTCTTGCATAAAAGTAAATATTGAAAATTAAAAGATAGGCCCTTTGCAAAGGGAATATTTGGCAATTTATAGGGTAAAGAGGGGGTGCGGGAGGCCACCGAGGTGGGCACAACCCACCTGGGCGCGCCTGGGCCCCCAGGCGTGCCCTGGTGGGTTGTGCCCCCCTCGGGGCACCCCCAAGGTGCTTGTCTGGCCCATCCTGGGTGTTCTGGTCCATAAAAAATCTCCAAAAAGTTTCGCGGTGTTTGGACTCCGTTTGATATTGATTTCATGCGATGTAAAAACAAGCAAAAAACAACAACTGGCAATGGGCACTGGATCAATAGGTTAGTCCCAAAAAATGATATAAAGTTGCTATAAAATGATTATAAAACATCCAAGAATGATAATATAACAGCATGAATACTTCATAAATTATAGATACGTTGGAGACATATCACATCACCATCACCGTCACCATGCCGTCGTGCTGACAAAAACTCTCCCTCGACACTTTGCTGGATCAAGAGTTCGAGGGACGTCATCGAGTTGAACGTGTGCAGAACTTGGAGGTGCCGTACGTTCGGTTCTTGATCGGTTGAATCGAGAAGACGTTCGACTACATCAACCGCGTTAAGCTAACGCTTCCGCTTTCGGTCTACGAGGGTACGTGGACACACTCTCCCCTTCTTGTTGCTATGCATCTCCTAGATAGCTCTTGCGTGAGCGTAGGAAATTTTTTGAAATTGCATGCTACGTTCCCCAACATCTGGGAGATCTTCACTTCTTTCTTGGTATTGAGGTGAAGAGAAACAGTGAAGGTGGTCTTCATCTTTCTCAGGAAAAATATGCAACTGATCTTTTGAGCAAGGCTGGGATGCAAGGCTGTAAACCATCCCCGGCTCCACTTTCCAGTGCAGAAAAATTATCTCTTGCAGAGGGTGTACTCTTGAATCAAGAGGATGGCACCAAGTACAGAAGTTTGGTTGGAGCACTTTAGTACTTGACACTTACATGGCTTGATATTTCTTTTGCAGTTAACAAAGTGTGTCAGTTTCTGCATGCACCTACCTTAGCTCATTGGACTACTGCTAAGCATATTCTGATATATGTAAAGAGTACCTTGAGTGTTGGACTCACTTTCAGCAAGTCATCCTCTACTCTTGTTAGTGCTTTTTCTAATTATGACTGGGCAGGATGCTTGGATGACAGACGGTCCACTGATGGTTTTGTAGTTTTCTTTGGACCTAATCTTATTTCTTGGTGTGCCAAGAAGCAAGCAACAGTGTCGCGATCTAGTACTGAGGAAGAGTATAAAGCACTAGCTAATGCAACAGCTGAGATCATCTGGATTAAGTCCATGCTCAAGGAACTTGGAATACATGCTCAAACACCATGTCTTTGGTGTGATAATCTTGGTGCCACATACCTTTCTGCTAACCCTGTGTTTCATGCAAGGACAAAACACATTGAGATTGACTATCATTTTGTGAGAGAAAGGGTTGCAAGCAAGCAGTTGGAGATTCGATTTATTCCTTCAAAAGATCAAGTTGCAGATGGGTTTACAAAAGCCTTGGCTACAAGACAATTCGAAGAGTTCAAAACGTAATCTCAACTTGAGAAGTTCACATTAAGGGGGCGTGTTAGATATATAATACTGACATGTCCATATTTATAAGTGGCGCATTAGTACTGTATGTCTAACAAGATGCTCCAAGAGCTTTTCAACCCTTGATATGAGATCCAAAGGTCATCTAAGAATGCACTGGATCTAGGTGTAATTACGGACTCCTGGGTGTGTCTTTTTGTCAAATATGTGTGAACTCTCTCCGTGACCTTTTTATCGCAGATCCAACGACTGGGAAGCTCCTAGAGCACCCAACCTTAGGTGCTCTGCCGTCCAGGTACGTCCCTAAGAATGACAAGACGATCCTGCTAAGCGATCGACTAAGTTGAAAACAACTGGATGGGTTGATGAGTGTTATGTGTTATCCCTTATCGTCGTTGCTCCTTTCTTTGATGAAACAGACCAATATGGAGAGGAGCCCCTACGTTTTTTTAATTAAGATAGAAGGAAGTGTGAGACCCATGTTAGAACAGAGGTTCGAACAGGCGCCAGCTAGGAGGTGCCACTAGGTTAAGAGCCCATCAACTCATCCTTGCAGCTACTGGACATGTCTAGCACAAAGAGAGAATATCAAGTGCTCCTATGACACCAGTTTGGAAATTTCAATTATATATGTGTCAAAACAATTTGATTTTTTTTGTGAATGTTCATCACATATGTGTCTACAACCCCTAAAAAATTCACATCAAAATCTGAAATACACAAAAAGAACCAAAAAAGAGAAGGCCTCCTTTGATTTAGAGAAATGTTGTACAAATTTCATAGGATATGATTTCTATAGAAAAAATTCCTCTAGAGCCATTTGGTTTGTAGGAATGGAATCCTATTCTTATGGAGGAATTCTTCCTATCATCTACATTTCATAGGAAAATAAACATTAGCCTAGACTCAATGGAAAAAAAATCCTATGATATGAATCAAAGGGTATCTCCTTTCCTATTCTTACTCATAGGATTTGAGATATATGTCATCTCATTTCCTATGACTTTTCTATTTCTACAATTTTCCTACCCTATGAACCAAAGGAAGCCTAAATCTATTTCAGTTCTCTTTGTGTGTTTTGGATATAGGTCTGATTTTTTTAGACATTGTAGACACATATGTGATGAACATTCATGATTTTTTTTGACAAATCTAAAATTGAAATTTTCAAATTGATATCATGGGAGCATTTGAGTGATGGTATAATCTGGTATTCTCCCATGGATGGAGTTGTACGGGAACAGCTCAAGCAAAGGAAATGGTTGTCCCTTGATGGATTGTTAGAATAAATCTAAGACGCTTCATCGATTATCCGAGGACCAAGCAATCACACGAGCACGACACCAAAATTTATTAATGAGGTTCCCAATATGGCTACATCTTCGGGGTCTGACTACGGGCGCTCCTTCCCATGACATCGTCACAGTACCGCACCCCGGCTGTCCGGGCGCCGGCACACACCGTCGGTCGTGCCCGTGCTATTATGTTGGCATAGGTTACATCGTGTGTCTACCCTCGCTATATATGAGAGTCCTAGGATACAAGTGTCATATTAGGACACAACTCCTACCCTATCTACACACAGTCCAAAACAAAGTCCAACTGTAACCTACCTTGTACAATAATATTTGACACAACTCTAACAAACTCCACCTTGACGAATATTATTCACCACCTTGGATTCATCCATGCGTCGAACCCCCATGTGCATTGGACTTGAGATATGCCATGAGCACCGCTGCTACTCCCAGGCTCCATGTGACTCCACCTGCAACCGTACTCCCTTCTCGTCTTCTTCAACGTCAACACTCGAGCAAAAATTAAGTTCCTCATTACTCTACTTTGTGCTCCCAACTTTTGGAGCCGTTCATCACCATCACACACCGACCATGTCTGCGTGAAAGTGAACAACTCACATATTGGACGTCACATGTAAGAGTTACCTGAACTCAACGGCATCGCTCTTTCTTGACTGCTTGTCTGAAACTTGAAAGAATTTCATCGTCGCCCTGTCACCCTGAGTCAAATTCACAGTTGTCTCACCCTTCTTCCGGATAGTCTTTGACATGTCCCGTAGATATAGCACTCCGCCTCCTTCTCTACTTGTCATCCACATTTTGCCATGTGCACTGAATACCACAGAATATACGGCCGTGTATCCTCTCAGCTTTTGACAATTTCAGACTTTCCTCCACTTTCTCAGATTCTTCACGGTCAACTCATGTCCATCAGCTGGCACTGGTAGACCCAGTCACCAACTTGAATCTGGTACACGTCAACGCTGCTTCAGCACCCCTGCACACTTTGTCTAACAACATATCTGACCACTAGTGCCCTGGCCTGTTGCAGTGTCCCGTGCTTACCGCACGCCTCGCCGCTGTCACCACATCGAACCTCTGCTGTCCTGGTCGAGTCTCTAGGGCCGTGGACCCACACCACTCAAACCTCTGCTGCAGAGAACCATCGATCATCACCAACCAGTGCCGAGTATCACGTCTCCATCAGACCACTGGTACCCAGTCCGAACCACATGTCTCTCGCTTTACCCGCTAAAATAGGCTTCGACTCTCCATGCATTTACGCCGTAGCCCCTCCATTAGCACAGAGTGAAGTCTTCCGCCAGACTCCAGCTCCACCTTCAACATGACTCCATGGTGGTTGTACGTGCCATCCCCGCGTCCCGTCGACTTCAAACTCTCATGTGTGCATTGTCTTGAATCAACCATGCGCCACAGTCTTGTCGAAGCCGCATAAGCCCTTAGGCCTGCACCACGTGTTTTCACGCCCCAGAAGTCGGTCACCATCAGTATCACGCTCCTATGTCATCGTCGCTGAAATCACCGCCGTCTTCTGCTTTGACCAACATCCGTCGATCCGTCAGACAGTCCAATCCGACCCAGCCGAAATTATCCGACTGCAACCATGCTCCACCCTGCGTCATGCCCGCCCGCAAATCCATGCATTGCTTGACGCCTTGTGTTTGCATGATCCTTGTACACACACTCCAGGCTTCACGAACCTCATGCGCATGTCGTAGACCTGCCAGCAAACCGATAGGAAAGACACGTGCAATTAGCAACACATCCAAAAGAAAATAACTTCCGGGTAGCCTCCGTGGTTCACCAAGCATGTGCCTCACATCTCCCAATGTCATTACCTTCCATGTTGCTATCCATGCCACGTAAATACCATCACCTGCCGCCCTATACTAGTGTTCCTAACCACTAGAACAACTTGCCTATTGTGGATGATAACAGCGCCGACACTATAAGGACGTGCAGTTGCGCTATTTCTTGCACGTATACTATATCACTTAATTTCCTAATTATTTACAAAAAAACATCGTGAATTTGAATAAGTTCATCGTTTTAGAAAAAGAGTTCACAAAAATTGAAAAAAACTCAACAATTTTGAAAAAAGTTCATCGGACTTCAAAGTTCAATTAATTTGGAAAAGTTCATCAAGTTGACAAAAGGTTTATCAATTTTGAAAAAAGTTCACCGTTATGAAAAAAGTTCACCATTTTGAAAAAAAAGTTCACTGTTTTGAAAAAAGTTCATCGATTTTGACGAAAAGTTCCTCAAGTAGAAAGAAGTTTATCAATTTTGAAAAAAGTTCACCATTTTGAAAAAAAGTTCATTGATTTGAAAATAGTTCATCGGTTTTGAAGAAAAAGTTCATCAAGTAGAAAGAAGTTTTATCAATTTTGAAAAAAGTTCATAGATTTGAAAAATGGTTCATCAATTTAGAAAAAGTTCACCGACTTGAAATAAAGTTCACAAAAAATAAAGTTCACGAAAATAGTTCATCGATTTTGAAGAAAAAATCATTGACTTTGAAAAAATGCACCGATTTCGAAAAAGTTCATTGATTTTAAATAAAAGTTCATCAATCTGAAAATAGTTCATAGAATTTGAAAAAAAAGTTCACGCATTTGAAAAAGAAATACAGAATGGAAAAAATAAAAAAGAAAGAAAAGTAAAAAATTGTTCCAAAAAGTGGGGGATTCCGCGAGCGTGACAAAGAATAAACCAAACATGATTGTACTGGACATATATGTAGGCTTATCGTAGTGGTTTTTGCGCTGCACTTTGAACCTAGATATCAAAGGTTCGAACCCTGCCTCAGACGCCGTTTTTTGCTTTGATTCAATTTGAACAGAATTTAGAAAAAAAATAGAAGACAATGGGCCGGCCTGGCGCAGCAGGGGGGTGTGCGCCCGATTGCATAATGTACTGTAACGGACGCAGCGGGCGCCCTTTAGGATTTGCCTCTTTTTCTGTCCAAACAAATCTCACAAACTAGCGTTATACAGCAACGCTTAACACAAAAAAGCCACAAGCACCGCTGGGCCTCGTAGCCTTGTTCCACCAGCCAACCGCGACCGTCCTGTGGCCCGCACGCTTTGCTAGGCCTTGCTGCGCTTTAGGGCACCAACGCGCGCGTGTGCGTGGCGATCCGCCCCAAGGCACCCCCTGTTGGTTTCGCCAAGATCCATGTAGATGCTGGAATGAGAGCAAGGAAAGGGGATCGGCAGCGGCAGTTTGCAGGGATGGGCAAGGCAATTATCTTGGCAGTTCAGCGTTGGTGGTAGCTGGCCTAGAGGACCCTGCAATTCTGGAAGCAATAGCTTGCCGCGAGGCGTTGGCGCTGGCAGAAGATCTTAACATACACAATCTTGTCATTGCATCCGACTCTAAACAAACGGTGGCTGATATTTCATGTGGAGGCAAAGGAAGGAGCGGGTCTATCATTCAGGAGATTAAGAGTAGAGCTTTTATGTTTCAATGTAATTTTTGTTTTGAAAGTCGTGCGGCAAATGTCGACGCACACAAACTCGCCAAATACTCACTTAGTCTCGATCCGGGACGCCACCTTTGGTTAGGCCAACCCCATGATCCAAGGTGTATTCCACCCATTATGGACTTTGATAAATAAAATTTAGCTTTCCCCTTGAAAAAAAAAACGCGCGCGTGTGCGTCAACGCGCCGTCTGTCAAACGCATATTGTCGAGAGCCGCTCTTTCCGATCACTGCAATCTTTGCCGACGGCATCGTAATCTTGCCGTGTGCAGTCTGATTCCCTCGCTTCCGGACGACTTGCATGCCGTACATACGATCCGATCTCCGGACTGCTTCCACACGGACGATACGAAAAATTGACAAATTTCCTCTCAGATCACCACAATTGCGACCTTCAAATAACCTAGCTCATGATATCACTTGTTAGAATAAATTTGAAACGTTTTATCAATCATTTAAGTATCAAGCAATCACACAAGCACGACACCGAGATTTATTAACGAAGTTCATTGATATGGCTACATCCCCGGGGCCTAACTACGGGCGCTCCTCCCCGTGACACCGTCACAACACCGCACCCCGGCTGTCCGGGCGCCGGCACACACCGCCGGCCGTGCTCGTGCTATTATGTTGACATAGATTACATCGTGTGTCTACCCTCGATATATATGAGAGGCCTAATATACAAGTGTCATATTAGAACACAACTCCTATCCTATCTGCACATAGTCTAAAACAAAGTCCAATTATAACCTATCTTATAAATAATATTTGAGACAACTCTAACATGAATAAATTGTACAGCTCCCTTCTCCTTTTACTTCACATGCTTTCTTTCATGTCTAGGAGTACGTATTTCAAGGGAGACAAATTAAGCTTCATTCTCCTTCTGATCCATTTGTGAGTACAGAGTATTTTTTTTTTCTTTCTTTTTTTATGAGAGAAAAGAGTATGAGTCTTTTTTAAGGAAAGACCATCATGTCTAATTTTATTGATTAATCAAAAGAGATACACTATCTACGAGCTTGCTCACCAGACAATCTGAAGACTCGTAGGTCCAATTAGAAGAAACTTTATTACAATAACTAAAACTAGCTAGCACATACGTCGCTTGATTTGCTAATCAAAAACAATGCTTAAACTTGACTTTTTCAATTAAGGTAGAGATGTCCACACACTCAACGAATATTGTTGCCGCTGCGTCCCACCAAGTAGTCTGACCGGAGTAGCAGTTGATCACCGTAAGAGAGTCGGATTCCGCTTCAACTCGTTGGAACCCTAGGCTATTTGCCAAGTTCAATCCGTCTCTCATCGCCGTTGCCTCTGATGTCATTGCTTCCGCGCCATAGCAGGTAAACTTACATTGAGCTGCAAGGAAGATACCTAGTTCATCTCTAATAATTGTTGACGTAGCTCCAACTCCTTCCTCTACAAAAAAGGCTGCATCGAGTCTTTTCGTTGATCCATTCGCTTGGCTTTTGTGTGTTGCATGACGGAAGCCTCGCCTTATCGGAACGAAGTGCAATAAGTAGGGAAACAATGAAACGCAGAATGGTTTTCCTCTATAGATTGAAAATTAGCATGGTTGAACAGTAGTGCACGAGCGTGCTTACGGTAGAGAAAGAGAACGATGATGATTCTTGCATCACTCGGGCGCCATCAAAGCACGGCAAAACTGATCACAGGCAACTTCAGCAAGCAAACACGAAGGCAGCCACGCGTGTGCTCGAACCAGTTCTGCCGCCTGCCTTACAACATGGCAGCGGTGGGGTGGCGCGGCCGTGACGTGCTCGTGGAAATGCCTCACCCGGATCGGAGCGGAAACTGGCCATGTTTTCTACAGTCCTACAGGCGGGCTGCCAATCTCCTCCCCACCAAGGAGAGAATTACTGGATTCTTTTTTTCTTTATTTGCGGGAAGCATTTTTAGCTTCTTACAAATGGTATGTATTTTTCCCGCAAAAAAAGGTACGTATTTTCTAAATAACAATCGCACAAGTAAAAAAGAAAAAACATAGCCCTTTTCTAGTAGAGCATTAGGGAGAAACATAACTTTACTTCCTTCGTCCGGAATTATTTGTCACTCAAATGGATGTATCTAACTTATACTTCCTCCATTCAAAATTATTTATCGATCAAATGGATGCATCTAGAGGTACGGAGGGAGGCACATCAATAAATGCAGCGGGTAAGAGTTTCAGGTTCTGCCGGGTGCTCAAGTTGCCAATGAAGAAGTACTACAACCTCTTATCATTGCATTTACGCAATCTAATCGCAGTTCGAATAACAGCTTCTCCTGCTCCATTAATTTCTCCAGGAACATCCTGGGATCTGGACCATGTGTGGATGTGTACTTCACTAGCATGATTATGGCATTTGAAATGTCTCCCAGGGCCTTTACTTTATTTAAAACATGATCAGCGTCCACTGCATTGACGACATCCTGATAATAAAAAATAATAAAAATGAAGTAAGAAAACCAAAAGAGATATTGCATTGTATGTATGACAGGTTGTAAATAGTGGTGGTTGAGTGCAGGTGCAACAGTTACGGTCTTATGGGTGAAACTGAGAGGGGTGATATTAGTGAGCTAAGGCTACGCTACACACAAAATCATGGAGCACCAGACTCGTACAAAGAAAAAAGAAAGGCACCACCCCACTGTCAAGAAGCATGGCAATAATGATATTGGATACAATTCTTTTATAAACTTGTAATGTGTAGCTGATCTAAACTTGAGACGGCCTTGCTCTGCTCATCATAACTAAGACTCAATAAAGGCAATTCCCAACCTGATAGTACTACATCTACCCGGAAAAGAAAACTGCCACTACATCTACACACAAAATCCCGATCTGGATCTAGACCCGGTTGACTTTTGCCTCAAAACCCTAGCTCATGTTGCATACTTTGACCTGTGATAACTTTGCATCGGTAGCTCCGATTCATGCATATAGCGTATCAAAATGTTCGTCTCTGAGAGTACATCATTTCATCCCATTGCATCATTTTCATTTGAGTTCATCTTGATGTCCGAAATGCTGTTAGAAGAGGGCTACTTGAGTTAATTGTCAGATCTGCTACTTCATCTTAGACATTTGTCATTTTTGCCATGATTGTTGTGTGCATGATATGACCTGATGCTCTACATATGTTTTGTTAAGAGTTTTGTCATCTTTCCAGAGGTGCAACCCATGTATTTTTGTGATGTGTGTGGTGACTAGTGCAAGCTTGCAAAGTGAGGCACTTGATAACTCTGTTTTCAGAGACTTAGTATTTTCACTAAGTCCTGGGATTGTTTAGTTCATGATGCCATATGTTCGTGTTGTTTCCTAGTGATCTGTGCCTCTTTTGAGGATGATCAGTAAAGGAGTTTTGTTAATATTGTGATACTCTATCCATCCATGTCTTTGTTTGCAATTATGGAGCACCCTAGCTTGAGTCAATCGAGCTCTACTTTTGCTTCGTTGTGAATCTGGGCAGATTATCAACTCGTTTGCAATTTTGCCGGTGATGTTGTAGTTGATCCGTGCATGCTATGCTATTGATCTTGCCATGTCTAGCTTGCATTTTGTCTCGCCATGACTTGCATCGTAGTGAGTGCATCGAGCTCGTAAACATGCCTACTTGAGTTAAGTTTCAGCATGTGTCAGTTTTCACTAAGTCTGAAAACTAATTATGTTTTTGCTATGTTCGTGTGCTTGTTAGTATATATTTTCAGATCCCTTTTGGCTCAAGGTCACTAAGGGACTTTTGTTAAGCTATTTGAGTAGCTCCATGCCATGTTTTACTTTGTCATGTTCAGGTCCTGTAGCATGTTGTTTTGTTGCTCCGAAGAGGGCTATATGATCTGAAATTTCAGACAAGTGTTAATTTCACTAAGTCTGAGATCTGTTTTCCATTTGCGTTTTTGCCATGCTTGTTTGAACCTGTTAATGGTTGAATTGGCCGTAGCTCAGTGCTAGACTTTTGTTAAGCATCTTGCATGCTTCCCTGCCATGTATTTTGTTGCCATGTTTGAGTGCTGTAGCATGTTCATTTCGTTGCATTTAGACGCCTACTTGCTGTAAATCGCAGACCGGTGTCATATTTGAATCGCTTGCCATTTCCAAACCGTAACTCCGATTCCGGCGTTCTTTATATCGTTTTCAAGCGATTTCATCTCATCTTTCCAGTGGCACACTTAGTTTTCCAAGTTGAGGCCAGGTTCATGCATTTCCTGTCATATCTTGCATTTTGCATCCCGCATCGCATCCCGCATAGCATATCATCTTTGCATCGTGTTGTTCGAGTTTGCTTGTGGTTGATTGTATCCTTGTTGCTTGTTTGTCTTGTTTGGGTAGAGCCGGGAGACGAGTTCGCTAACGAGGAGCCCGTTGAGTTTGCTTTCGAGGATCCAGTCAACTCTGACAGCTTTGCAGGCAAGATGATCATACCCTCGAAATCACTACTGTCTTTGCTATGCTAGTTTGCTCGCTCTTTTGCTATGCCAATGCTACGATGCCTACCTTTTGCTTGTCAGCCTCCCAATTGCCATGTCAAACCTCTAACCCACCATGTCCTAGCAAACCGTTGATTGGCTATGTTACCGCTTTGCTCAGCCCCTCTTATAATTTTGCTAGTTGCAGGTGAAGATTGGAGACCGTTCCTTGTTGGAACATTTATTTACTTGTTGGGATATCATTATATTGCCTTGTTATCTTAATGCATATATATACTTGGTAAAGGGTAGAAGGCTCGGCCTCTCGCCTAGTGTTTTGTTCCACTCTTGCCGCCCTAGTTTTCGTCATATCGGTGTTATGTTTCCGGATTTTTGTGTTCCTTACGCGGTTGGGTTATAATGGGAACCCCTTGATAGTTCGCCTTAATTAAAACTTTTCCAGCAATGCCCAACCTTGGTTTTACCATTTGCCACCTAGCCTCTTTTTCCCTTGGGTTTCCGGAGCCCGAGGGTCATCTTATTTAAACCCCCCGGGCCAGTGCTCCTCTGAGTGTTGGTCCAAATAGAGCTACTTGCAGCACCACCTCGGGGCAACTCGAGGGTTGGTTTTAGTTGTACGTAGTGTTCATCTGAGTGTGCCCTGGGAAAGAGATATGTGCAGCTCCTATCGGGATTTGTCGGCACATTCGGGCGGTGTTGCTGGTCTTGTTTTAACCTGTCGAAATGTCTTGTTGTACCGGGATACCGAGTCTGATCGGAATGTCTCGGGAGGAGGTCTATTCCTTCGTTGACCATGAGAGCTTGTCATGGGCTAAGTTGGGACTCCCCTGTAGGGATTGAACTTTCGAAATCCGTGCCCGCGGTTATGGGCAGATGGGAATTTGTTAATGTCCGGTTGTAGATGACTTGAACCTTAATTTAATTAAAATGAATCAACCGTGTGTGTTACCGTGATGGCCTCTTCTCGGCGGAGTCCGGGAAATGGACACGGTGATGGAGTAATGTTTACGCAGGTTGCTCTCTAGTTTCTCGATCGCGCCTTGCCTCCTCTTCTCGCTCTCTTTTGCGAATAAATTAGCCATCATATATGCTAGTCGCTTGCTGCAGCTCCACATATATTTGCCTTACCCCTTTCGATAAGCTTAAATAGTCTTGATCGCGAGGGTGCGAGATTACTGAGTCCCTATGGCTCACAGTTTACTATTACACCAGATGCAGGTCCTGGTGATTCCGCTCCAGGTGATGCGTACGAGCTCAAGTGGGAGTTTGACGAGGACTCTCAACGTTACTATGTTTCCTTTCCTGATGATCAGTAGTGGTGCCCAGTTGGGGGTGATTGGGACCGTGTCGCATGTTGGGTTATCTTCTATTTTGGCGCCGTAGTCGGGCCATGAGTGTTTGGATGATGTATGTTTTTTATGTACTTTGATTGACGTGGCGAGTGTAAGCCAACTACGTATCTCCCCTTTTATTATCTATATTACATGGGATGTTGTGATGATTGCCTAACTTGCGACATTGCTTTCAATGCGGTTATGTCTCTAAGTCGTGCCTCGACACGTGGGAGCTATAGGCGCATCGAGGGCGTTACAAGTTGGTATCAGAGCCTTCCCCGACCTTAGGAGCCTCATTGCTTGATCGTTTTTAGCAGCTGAGTTGTGTCTAGAAAAATGTTTTGAGTCATTTAGGAATTATATATCGGAGAGTTAGGAATTCTTTTTACTTCCCAGTCTTCTCATCGCTTTGGTAAGGCATCCTGAAGTAGAGTTTTGACTCTTCTCTTCTCAAATTTCACTAAAAAAAAATTTAGGATCATGCGGGTATCTTGGAATCGTTCCGATGGTTTTATGATGAGAACATTGTCTTGGTGCCTCCTATCAGGGGTTTAGTGGAAGTGTCCCGAGGAGTTGAGCTCTGAGGTGTTGTCATCATAATTTTATCGTTGCAATTCTGGAATACTTGAGTTTAGTACGCCGACATCGAAAATCTCTTTTATGCAGTTCGTTGGTGAGAAAACCTCGACGCCACCCAGTACTGGGGCGGGAGTTCGGGAGTATCGCCATAACTTGTATAACGGATGCTTTTCGAAGGTTGAGGTAGATGGTTTCCGAAGTTTTCTTGGTTATGTGTTGAAGGATGGATACAGCTGGATGTAGGATTTGCTAGATTTGAGTGAGATATTATGCTTCCCCTGTATCCCCAACACCTAATTGCATAACCGGAAAGGTTCGGGAGTTTCATAGGTGGGAATTCTTGTAGCTCTAGTTCTTCTTCCAGGGATATTGGTTTGAGATTGGGATTTCTTACCGATTATTCGTTCTTGATCCGTACCTTGTTGATTTATTTATCTACCTTCATTCTACGTGGCTTCGCAATTTATGGATATGTGACCATTTCAAGAGGAATGCATTTGTTCATTTTGTTTGGATGTGAAGACTTTATGTTGCAATTTTCATTCCGTTGGTTTCAGCTTCATTTATCTGTCTATGTGCTAACGGTGGTCAACCTCTTCAGGATGGCTCCCGCAAAGAGCACCAGTCAGAACCAAAATCAAGATCCGTCACCACCTCCACCTCCTCCGGAAGAATGGCAAGCTGTGATGGCCGCAACCAATGCAAACACACAGTTGATCATGCAAATCCTCCAAGAGCGCAATCAAGGCAGCAATCAGAATCATTTTGCTACACTGAACCAGTTCCTTGCTAATGGGCCAAAGACGTTCAGCAATTGTGTGGAGGCATCCGATGCTGACGATTGGCTTGTGGATCTGTGTAAGCATTTTGAGTGTAGCAACGTCAGGCCTGAAGATTTCGTCAAGTTCGCTTCCTTCCAACTCAAAGATCAAGCTGCAGAATGGTTCCAGCAGTACAAGGATTCCAGAGGTGGACGTCTGATCACTTGGGATGATTTCCGTCAAGATTTCGGAGCTCATCACATCCCTCAAAATGTGGTTGAAAGTAAGCGTCAGGAATTCCGCAACTTGAAGCAAGGCCCTTTGTCTGTCTATGACTACAACAAGTTGTTTCAGAAGCTTGCCCGCTTTGCCAAGCAGGACGTACCTGATGAGAAGAGCATGATATATCAGTTCAGGGGTGGTCTCAGAGAAGAAATTCAGCTCGCTCTTGTCCTCTTTGAGCCGTTGAGATACGATGAGTTCTACAACATGGCATTAAAGCAAGAGCCTACTCAGTTGAGGTGTGATGCTTCCAAGAAGCGAGTCAGAGATGCTACTCCTTCTTCCTCTACTCAAGTGGCCAAGCAGAAGAAGTATTGGCTTCCTCCTCCTCTGTTTCGTCAGCCGTAGCAGCAGAAGAACAAAGGTGGCAGTGGTTCTTCCCACCCACCCAACCCTGGCTTTCAGAACAAGTCTTCGTCTCAACCTCCAAGATCGAGTGCTCCGTATGACCGTCCGCTTTCAGAGGTCACGTGCAACAAGTGCCAAGAAAAGGGTCACTATGCCAACAAGTGTTTCAACCAGAGGCGCCTTCCTCCTCCTCATGTGAGATCGGCAAGTACAGCTGTGGTCAAGCATAACCCCAAGCACGAGGTCAACTTGCTGAATGCAGCTCAGGCAGAGGACTCGCCAGATGTGATCATGGGTAACCTTCCTGTTAATGATGTTCCTGCAAAAGTTCTTTTTGACCCGGGTGCATCGCTTTCTTTTATTTCAACACCATTTGTTGCCAAGCATGATTTTGTGACCAAAAGGATTCCTGTTCCATTGAAGATTGTGTCTCTGGGCAAGCAAATGACTTCTAACAATTGCGTCCCGGATGTCTCTATCACATTGGGCGATTACAAGTTTCTCTCTTCTCCGGTGGTTCTTGGTAACTCGGATATTGATCTTATTCTCATAATGGATTGGCTTTCTAAGCACAAGGCTCAGCTTGATTGTGCAGCCAGGCAGATTCAATTGACTCATTCGTCTGAGGATGTAATTGTCTTTGCTGCTCGTGATGATACCATCCGTCTGTTTTCTCTCAATGAGAAGGGTGAACTGGATGCTATCTCACAAATTCCAGTCGTTTGCGAATATCAAGACGTCTTTTCAGAAGAGCTTCCAGGAATGCCTCCGCACCGGCCAATTGAATTCGTTATTGATCTTGAGCCCGGCACGGAACCTGTGTGCAAACGTCCTTACAAGCTCGGACCTGAAGAGTTGAAGGAGCTGAAGAAACAACTCGATGAGCAAGAAAGAATGGGTCTCATCCGGCCTAGTTCTTCTCCGTGGGGTTGTGGTGTTCTTTTTGTGAAGAAGAAGGATGGAACGGACCGACTTTGTGTTGCTTACCGTCCATTGAACAAGAAGACCATCAAGAACAAATACCCACTTCCCAACATCAATAAGTTGTTCGAACAACTCAAAGGTGCTCAAGTATTCTCCAAGCTTGATCTCCGTATGGGTTATCATCAGATTCGTATCCGTGAGCAAGATATTCCCAAGACGGCTTTCAGGACAAGCTTTGGTTCATATGAATACACTGTCATGTCTTTTGGTCTCGTCAATGCTCCTCCGACGTTCTCTCGCACGATGAACTTCATCTTCAACGCCTACACCAATGACTTCGTTTTGGTCTATCTCGACGACATTCTGGTTTTCTCGAAGAACAAGGAAGATCATGCCAAACACTTGCGTTTGGTTCTCGATAAGCTCAGGGAACACCAATTCTACGCCAAGTTCTCCAAGTGTGAATTTTGGCTCGATGAGGTTCTTTATTTTGGTCATATCATCTCTGCCAAGGGCATTGCTGTGAATCCTGAGAAGGTGTCTCCAATTGTGAATTGGGAACCTCCTCAGAACGTGAAGCAACTCCGCAGTTTTCTCAGTCTTGCAAGCTATTGCCGAAGATTCGTTGAAAACTTTTCTAAGATCGCGAAGCCTCTCTCTAATCTTCTTCAGAAGCACGTCAAGTACGTTTGGTCTCCGGAGTGTGATGTTGCTTTCAGCACTTTGAAAGAGAAGTTGATCACTGCTCCAGTTTTGACTCCGCCTGATGAATCCAAGCCGTACGAGGTCTTTTGTGATGCCTCTCTCCAAGGTCTTGGCCCAGTGTTGATGCAAGAGAAGAAAGTTGTTGTTTATACCTCTCGCTAGTTGAAGCCTAATGAGAAGAACTACCCCACTCATGATCTCGAGTTGGCGGCAGTTGTGCATGCTCTTTTGACTTGGAGACATCTTCTATTGGGAAGAAAAGTGGACATTTTCACTGATCACAAGAGTCTCAAGTACATCTTCACTTAGCCTAATCTCAACCTCGGGCAAACTCGATGGGTCGAAATGATTCAAGAGTATAATCCGAGTATTGAGTATACTCCAGGCAAGGCCAATGTGATTGCTGACGCATTGAGCAGGAAAGCTTATTGCAACAGTCTGATTCTCAAGGCTTATCAACCCGAGCTTTGTGAAGCTTTCCGCAAACTGAATCTGCAAGTTGTTCCTCAAGGTTTCCTCGCCAACCTTCAAGTCTCTCCTACCTTGGAAGACCAGATTCGCCAAGCCCAGCTTCTTGATGCGATGGTGAAAAGGTGAAGATTGGGATTGCCAAGAGTCAACCCAAGTACAAGTGCTACCGCCTTGATGACAAGGATACTCTCTTCTTCGAGGATAAAATTGTTGTACCCAAAGGTGAACTACGTAAAGTGATCATGAACGAGGCTCACAATTCTCTCCTCTCCATCCACCCTGGGAGCACGAAGATGTATCAAGACCTTAAGCAAGCTTATTGGTGGACACGAATGAAGCGCGAGATCGCTCAATTCGTGAATGAATGTGATGTCTGCAGAAGAGTGAAGGCAGAACACCAAAGGCCAGCAGGTCTCCTCCAACCTCTTTCCATTCTAGAATGGAAGTTTGACCACATTGAAATGGACTTCATGACTGGGTTTCCAAAGTCCAAGCGTGGCAATGATGCTATATTCGTTGTCATCGATAAACTCACCAAAGTGGCTCACTTTCTGCCTATCAAAGAGTCGATCACTGCAGCTCAATTGGCGGAACTCTATACCTCTCGAATTGTCTCTCTGCACGGTATCCCTCAAGTGATATCTTCAGACCGTGGCAGCATCTTTACCTCCAAGTTTTGGGATTCTTTTCAGAAGGCCATGGGCACCAACATCCGCTTCAGCACAGCTTTCCATCCTCAAACAAGCGGTCAAGTCGAGCGTGTCAACCAGATTCTTGAAGATATGCTCAGGGCTTGTGTGATCTCCTTCGGCATGAAGTGGGAGGATTGTCTTCCTTATACTGAATTCTCCTACAACAACAGTTTTCAAGCAAATTCGAGCAAGGCCCCATTTGAAATTCTGTATGGCAGGAAGTGCCGTACCCCTCTCAACTGGTCTGAAACCGGTGAACGTCAGCTTTTGGGTAATGACTTAATCACAGAGGCAGAAGAAATGTGCAAAGTCATTCGTGATAACCTCAAAGCAGCCCAATCCCGCCAGAAGAGCTACTACGATAGTAAGCACCGTGATTTGGCTTTCGAGATCAGAGATCATGTTTACCTCCGTGTCTCTCCTATGAAAAGTACTCGTCGCTCCGGTATCAAAGGGAAGCTTGCCCCTAGATACGTGGGACCTTTCAAGATTGTCAGCAAGAGAGGCGACCTCGCCTATCAACTCGAGCTTCCTTCAAACTTTGCAAATGTTCATGACGTGTTCCATGTCTCTCAGCTTCGAAAGTGCTTCAAGACTCCTGACCGCACCGTCAACTTCGAGGACATTGAGCTCCAAGAAGATCTCTCTTATCGTGAGCACCCAGTTGCTATCCTTGAAGAGACTGAACGCAAGACTCGCAACAAGTCAATCAAATTTCTCAAAGTCAAATGGTCACACCATTCCGACCATGAAGCTACCTGGGAACGCGAGGAACACCTCCGTTCTGAGTACCCGGCGTTCTTTCAGTCCTAGATCTCGCGACGAGATCCTTTCGTAGTGGTGGAGTGTTGTAACGCCCCGGATATAACTTTCCCAATTTGTACTCCAACTCTTGCCGTTTCCGGCGTTAAGTTATTTTATTTTTCTCGGGTTCGGGTTCGGGTTCTTGTCTCCGTGTGTTGTTGTCGTTGTCATGCATCTCATATCATGTCATCATGTGCATTGCATTTGCATACGTGCTCCACATATATTTGCCTTACCCCTTCCGATAAGCTTAAATAGTCTTGATCGCGAGGGTGCGAGATTGCTGAGTCCTCGTGGCTCACAGTTTACTATTACACCAGATGCAGGTCCAGGTGATTCCGCTCCAGGTGACGCGTACGAGCTCAAGTGGGAGTTCGACAAGGACTCTCAACGTTACTATGTTTCCTTTCCTAATGATCAGTAGTGGTGCCTAGTTGGGGGTGATTGGGACCGTGTCGCATGTTGGGTTATCTTCTATTTTGACGCCGTAGTCAGGCCATGAGTGTTTGGATGATGTATGTTTTTTTATGTATTTTGATTGACATGGCGAGTGTAAGCCAACTATGTATCTCCCCTTTTATTATCTATATTACATGGGATGTTGTGATGATTGCCTAACTTGCGACATTGCTTTCAATGTGGTTATGTCTCTAAGTCGTGCCTCGACACGTGGGAGCTATAGCCGCATCAAGGGCGTTACAAGTTGGTATCAGAGCCTTCCCCGACCTTAGGAGCCCCATTGCTTGATCGTTTTTAGCAGCCGAGTTGTGTCTAGAAAAATGTTTTGAGTCATTTAGAAATTATATATCGGAGAGTTAGGAATTCTTTTTACTTCCCAGTCTCCTCATCGCTTTGGTAAGGCATCCTGAAATAGAGTTTTGACTCTTCTCTTCACAAATTTCACTAAAAAAAATTTAGGATGATGCGGGTATCTTGGAATCGTTCCGATGATTTTATGATGAGAACATTGTCTTGGTGCCTCCTGTCAGGGGTTTAGTGAAAGTGTCCCGAGGAGTTGAGCTCTGAGGTGTTGTCATCATAATTTTATCGTTGCAATTCTGGAATACTTGAGTTTAGTACGCCGGCATCGAAAATCTCTTTTATGCAGTTCGTTGGTGAGATAACCTCGACGCCACCCAGTACTTGGGCAAGAGTTCGGGAGTATCGCCATAAGTTGTATAACGGATGCTTTTCGACGGTTGAGGTAGATGGTTTCCGAAGTTTTCTTGGTTATGTGTTGAAGGATGGATACAGCTGGATGTAGGATTTGCTAGATTTGAGTGAGATATTATGCTTCCCCTGTATCCCCAACACCTAATTGCATAACCGGAAAGGTTCGGGAGTTTCATAGGTGGGAATTCTTGTAGCTCTAGTTCTTCTTCCAGGGATATTGGTTTGAGATTGGGATTTCTTACCGATTATTCATTCTTGATCCGTACCTTGTTGATTTATTTATCTACCTTCATTCTACGTGGCTTCGCAATTTATGGATATGTGACTATTTCAAGAGGAATGCATTCGTTCATTTTGTTCGGATGTGAAGACTTTATGTTGCAATTTTCATTCTGTTGGTTTCAGCTTCATTTATTTGTTTATGTGCTAACGGTGGTCAACCTCTTCAGGATGGCTCCCACTAAGAGCACCAGTCAGAACCAAAATCAAGATCCGCCACCACCTCCACCTCCTCCGGAGGCATGGCAAGCTGTGATTGCCGCAACCAATGCAAACACACAGTTGATCATGCAAATCCTCCAAGAGCGCAATCAAGGCAGCAATCAGAATCATTTTGCTACACTGAACCAGTTCCTTGCTAATGGGCCAAAGACGTTCAGCAATTGTGTGGAGGCATCCGATGCTGGCGATTGGCTTGTGGATCTGTGTAAGCATTTTGAGTGTAGCAACGTCAGGCCTGAAGATTTCATCAAGTTCGCTTCCTTCCAACTCAAAGATCAAGCTGCAGAATGGTTCCAGCGGTACAAGGATTCCAGAGGTGGACGTCTGATCACTTGGGATGATTTCCGTCAAGATTTCGGAGCTCATCACATCCCTCAAAATGTGATTGAAAGTAAGCGTCAGGAATTCCGCAACTTGAAGCAAGGCCCTTTGTCTGTCTATGACTACAACAAGTTGTTTCAGAAGCTCGCCCGCTTTGCCAAGCAGGACGTACCTGATGAGAAGAGCATGATATATCAGTTCAGGGATGGTCTCAGAGAAGAAATTCAGCTCGCTCTTGTCCTCTTTGAGACATTGAGATACGATGAGTTCTATAACATGGCATTAAAGCAAGAGCCTGCTCAGTTGAGGTGTGATGCTTCCAAGAAGCGAGTCAGAGATGCTACTCCTTCTTCCTCTACTCAAGTGGCCAAGCAGCAGAAGTATTGGCTTCCTCCTCCTCCGTTCCGTCAGCCGTAGCAGCAGAAGAGCAAAGGTGGCAGTGGTTCTTCCCACCCACCCAACCCTGGCTTTCAGAACAAGTCGTCGTCTCAACCTCCAAGATCGAGTGCTCCGTATGACCGTCCGCTTTCAGAGGTCACGTGCAACAAGTGCCAAGAAAAGGGTCACTATGCCAACAAGTGTTTCAACCAGAGGCGCCTTCCTCCTCCTCCTCCTCCTCCTCCTCCTGTGAGATCGGCAAGTACAGCTGTGGTCAAGCATAACCCCAAGCACGAGGTCAACTTGCTGAATGCAGCTCAGGCAGAGGACTCGCCAGACGTGATCATGGGTAACCCTCCTGTTAATGATGTTCCTGCAAAAGTTCTTTTTGACCCGGGTGCATCGCTTTCTTTTATTTCAACACCATTTGTTGCCAAGCATGATTTTGTGACCAAAAGGATTCCTGTTCTGTTGAAGATTGTGTCTCTGGGCAAGCAAATGACTTCTAACAATTGCGTCCCGGATGTCTCTATCACATTGGGCGATTACAAGTTTCTCTCTTCTCCGGTGGTTCTTGGTAACTTGGATATTGATCTTATTCTCAGAATGGATTGGCTTTCTAAGCACAAGGCTCAGCTTGATTGTGCAGCCAGGCAGATTCCATTGACTCATTCGTCTGAGGATGTAATTGTCTTTGCCGCTCGTGATGATACCATCCGTCTGTTTTCTCTCAATGAGAAGGGTGAACTGGATGCTATCTCACAAATTCCAGTCTTTTGCGAATATCAAGACGTCTTTCCAGAAGAGCTTCCAGGAATGCCTCCGCACCGGCCAGTTGAATTCGTTAGTGATCTTGAGCCCAGCACGAAACCTGTGTGCAAACGTCCTTAAAAGCTCGGACCTGAAGAGTTGAAGGAGCTGAAGAAACAACTCGATGAGCAAGAAAGAATGGGTCTCATCCGGCCTAGTTCTTCTCCGTGGGGTTGTGGTGTTCTTTTTGTGAAGAAGAAGGATGGAACGGACCGACTTTGTGTTGATTACCGTCCATTGAACAAGAAGACCATCAAGAACAAATACCCATTTCCCAACATCAATGAGTTGTTCGAACAACTCAAAGGTGCTCAAGTATTCTCCAAGCTTGATCTCCGTATGGGTTATCATCAGATTCGTATCCGTGAGCAAGATATTCCCAAGACGGCTTTCAGGACAAGCTTTGGTTCATATGAATACACTGTCATATCTTTTGGTCTCGTCAACGCTCCTCCGACGTTCTCTCGCATGATGAACTTCATCTTCAACGCCTACACCAATGACTTCGTTTTGGTCTATCTCGACGACATTCTGGTTTCTCGAAGAACAAGGAAGATCATGCCAAACACTTGTGTTTGGTTCTCGATAAGCTCAGGGAACATCAATTCTACGCCAAGTTCTCCAAGTGTGAATTTTGGCTCGGTGAGGTTCTTTATCTTGGTCATATCATCTCTGCCAAGGGCATTGCTGTGAATCCTGAGAAGGTGTCTGCAATTGTGAATTGGGAACCTCCTCAGAACGTGAAGCAACTCCGCAGTTTTCTCGGTCTTGCAAGCTATTGCCGAAGATTCGTTGAAAACTTTTCTAAGATCGCGAAGCCTCTCTCTAATCTTCTTCAGAAGCACGTCAAGTACGTTTGGTCTCCGGAGTGTGATGTTGCTTTCAACACTTTGAAAGAGAAGTTGATCACTGCTCCAGTTTTGACTCCGCCTGATGAATCCAAGCCGTACGAGGTCTTTTGTGATGCCTCTCTCCAAGGTCTTGGCGCAGTGTTGATGCAAGAGAAGAAAGTTGTTTCTTATACCTCTCGCCAGTTGAAGCCTAATGAGAAGAAATACCCCACTCATGATCTCGAGTTGGCGGCAGTTGTGCATGCTCTTTTGACTTGGAGACATTTTCTATTGGGAAGAAAAGTGGACATTTTCACTGATCACAAGAGTCTCAAGTACATCTTCACTTAGCCTAATCTCAACCTCAGGCAAACTCGATGGGTCGAAATGATTCAAGAGTATAATCCGAGTATTGAGTATACTCCAGGCAAGGCCAATGTGATTGCTGACGCATTGAGCAGGAAAGCTTATTGCAACAGTCTGATTCTCAAGGCTTATCAACCCGAGCTTTGTGAAGCTTTCCGCAAACTGAATCTGCAAGTTGTTCCTCAAGGTTTCCTCGCCAACCTTCAAGTCTCTCCTACCTTGGAAGACCAGATTCGCCAAGCCCAGCTTCTTGATGCGATGGTGAAAAGGTGAAGATTGGGATTGCCAAGAGTCAACCCAAGTACAAGTGCTACCGCCTTGATGACAAGGATACTCTCTTCTTTGAGGATCAAATTGTTGTACCCAAAGGTGAACTGCGTAAAGTGATCATGAATGAGGCTCACAATTCTCTCCTCTCCATCCACCCTGGGAGCACGAAGATGTATCAGGACCTTAAGCAAGCTTATTGGTGGACTCGAATGAAGCGCGAGATCGCTCAATTCGTGAATGAATGTGATGTCTGCAGAAGAGTGAAGGCAGAACACCAAAGGCCAGCAGGTCTCCTCCAACCTCTTGCCATTCCAGAATGGAAGTTTGACCACATTGAAATGGACTTCGTGACTGGATTTCCAAAGTCCAAGCGTGGCAATGATGCTATATTCGTTGTCATCGATAAACTCACCAAAGTGGCTCACTTTCTGCCTATCAAAGAGTCGATCACTGCAGCTCAATTGGCGGAACTCTATACCTCTCGAATTGTCTCTCTGCACGGTATCCCTCAAGTGATATCTTCAGACCGTGACAGCATCTTTACCTCCAAGTTTTGGGATTCTTTTCAAAAGGCCATAGGCACCAACATCCGCTTCAGCACAGCTTTCCATCCTCAAACAAGCGGTCAAGTCGAGCGTGTCAACCAGATTCTTGAAGATATGCTCAGGGCTTGTGTGATCTCCTTCGGCATGAAGTGAGAGGATTGCCTTCCTTATGCTGAATTCTCCTACAACAACAGTTTTCAAGTAAGTTCGGGCAAGGCCCCATTTGAAATTCTGTATGGCAGGAAGTGTCGTACCCCTCTCAACTGGTCTGAAACCGGTGAACGTCAGCTTTTGGGTAATGACTTAATCACAGAGGCAGAAGAAATGTGCAAAGTCATTCGTGATAACCTCAAAGCAGCCCAATCCCGTCAGAAGAGCTACTATGATAGTAAGCACCGTGATTTGGCTTTCGAGATCAGAGATCATGTTTACCTCCGTGTCTCTCCTATGAAAAGTACTCGTCGCTTCGGTATCAAAGGGAAGCTTGCCCCTAGATACGTGGGACCTTTAAAGATTGTCAGCAAGAGAGGCGACCTCACCTATCAACTCGAGCTTCCTTCAAACTTTGCAAATGTTCATGACGTGTTCCATGTGTCTCAGCTTCGTAAGTGCTTCAAGACTCCTGACCGGACCGTCAACTTCGAGGACATTGAGCTCCAAGAAGATCTCTCTTATCGTGAGCACCCAGTTGCTATCCTTGAAGAGACTGAACGCAAGACTCGCAACAAGTCAATCAAATTTCTCAAAGTCAAATCGTCACACCATTCCGACCGTGAAGCTACCTGGGAACGCGAGGATCGCCTCCGTTCTGAGTACCCAGCGTTCTTTCAGTCCTAGATCTCGGGACGACATCCTTTCGTAGTGGTGGAGTGTTGTAACGCCCCGGATATAACTTTCCCAATTTGTACTCCAACTCTTGCCGTTTCCGGCGTTAAGTTATTTTATTTTTCTCGGGTTCGGGTTCGGGTTCTTGTCTCCGTGTGTTGTTGTCGTTGTCATGCATCTCATATCATGTCATCATGTGCATTGCATTTGCATATGTGTTCATCTCATGCATTCGAGCATTTCCCCGTTGTCCGTTTTGCATTCCGGCGCTTCGTTCTCCTCCGGTGGTCATTTCTAGCTTTCTTTCGTGTGTGGGGATTAAACATTTCCGGATTGGACCAAGACTTGCCAAGCGGCCTTGGTTTACTATCGGTAGACCGCCTGTCAAGTTTCGTATCATTTGGACTTTGTTTGATACTCCAGCGGTTAACCGAGGGACCGAAAAGGCCTCGTGTGTGTTGCAGCCCAACACCCCTCCAATTTGGCCCAAAACCCACCTAACTCTGCTCCATCACCTAGAGCGTTCGATCACGATCGCGTGGCCAAAAACCGCACCTCATTTGGACTCTCCTAACTCCCTCTATGCCTATATAAAGGCCTCTCCCCGAAAATTCGCGGATCCCCCTTCCTCTAACCCTAAAAGTCCACCTCGCGCCGGCCGGACAAGTCCGTCGCCCCACCCGGGCCAATCCCGCACCGCCATGTGGCAGCGTGCCCACATCGCCGCCGCCTCCCACCGACGCGGGCCCGCAGGCCCAGTGCCGGCCCGTCCGCCGCCCGATCCGCTTCGCCCCGCCGCCTGGCTCCTCGCCGAGCCGCCTCGGGCCGCCACCTCGCCGGCGACCCCGCCGTGCTTCCTCGCTCCGGCTGCCGCCCGCCTCACTCCGGCGCCGCCCACCGCCGCCGTCAGCCGCCCCCTCGTCGACCGCGCCGCCGCCCAAGTCCGGCGACGACCCCCTCTCTCCGGCGAGCTTCGTCCACTCCGGCAAACAGGAACCCCGTCGAACCTCGTTTTCCGCGCCAGGTCCAGATCTGGATCTTGTCTAAGTTGACTTTTTCCTCCGAACCCTAATTATTTTGCTATCTTTGACCTGCTATAACTCCGCATCCGTAGCTCCGATTTGGACATATAGCATATCAAAATGTTCGTCTCAAAGATTACATCATTTCATTCCATTGCATCATTTTAATTTGAGTTCATCTTGATGCCTGAAATGCTGTTAGAAGAGGGCTACTTGAGTTAATTGTCAGATCTGCTACTTCATCTTAGACATTTGACATTTTTGCCATGATTATTGTGTGCATGATATGCCCATGAGTTCTACATATGTTTTGTTAAGGGTTTTGTCATCTTTCCAGAGGTGCAACCCATGTATTTTTGTGATGTGTGTGGTGCCTAGTGCAAGCTTGCAAAGTGAGGCACCCGGTAACTCTGTTTTCAGGGACTTAGTATTTTCACTAAGTCCTGGGATTGTTTAGTTCATGATGCCATATGTTCGTGTTGTTTCCTAGTGATCCGTGCCTCTTTTGAGGATGATCAGTAAAAGAGTTTTCTTAATATTGTGATGCTCTATCCATCCATGTCTTTGTTTGCAACTATGGAGCACCCTAGCTTGAGTCAATCGAGCTCTACTTTTGCTTCGTTGTGAATCTGGGCAGATTGTCAACTCGTTTGCAATTTTGCCGGTGATGTTGTAGTTGATCCGTGCATGCTATGCCATTGTTCTTGCCATGTATAGCTTGCATTTTGTGCCTTCTTAATGGATGTATGCTTGTCTTGCCATGACTTGCACCATAGTGAGTGCATCGAGATCGTAAACAAGCCTTCGTGAGTTATGTTTCAGCATGTGTCAGTTTTCACCAAGTCTGAAAACTGATTATGTTTTTGCTATGTTCGTGGGCATTTTGCATCCCGGGGGCACAAGTGTTGTATCCGCCTATAGAGCAATCGTGCTAGCGTCTCTCTTGAGTTGTGCAACACGAGCGTTTTCCGTGGATTCCACATTTTGTGCTCATCCTTGGTTGCACGACCCCATTTATCTATCCGTGTGTGTGTTTTCGTGTGCCACATATTGCTATTGGTCTACTTGTTTCACTTGCGAATTTGTGAATCTATTTCAACATTATTGACTCTTGCTTACATTTTGCATTAAATTTTTATGCCACTATCCTCACCGAGCTCCACCATAAGCCTTACTTGTGTAGGTGTGAGAAACCGACAAGAATTGGTACCAATTGTGCTATTTCCTTATCCACATTGGAGTGATCATTGATCCACTTTCAACTTTGGTCAAGGTACATTTGGTATTCGTTCTTCTCTTTCTCCCACTCATAGTTGCTAGAGTTTTGTGATGGATAGGCAAGGCATTTCATCTTCGGTCTACAACAACAACGACGAGGTCGATGCCGCGAACAACTCCACCGACGCCAAGATGCCAGCTCAAATGGAGGAGATCAAAGCCCTCATCAAGTCCTACAAGCGGTCTTCCTCATCTTTGAGAAGACGCTCAAGAGCACATGCCTCCGAGTTACCATCTCCGGCAAGGTCACATCGGCATCGACACCATCACCACCACGAACGTGAAGGTCACTAGCTCAACACCGACAACCGCTCAACGACTTCACCATCTCCCTTGGCATCTTCGCCAAGTGCTATCAAGGCATCTTCTCCTTCGGATATATGGCATTTTTGCCAACAAGCACCACAAGCACTTCAAGAGAAGCTCCCCAAGCTCAAGTCCGTGACTTCCACGAGCTACTACGACCTCGACATCGACCACAAGATTCCTTTCTATGGGACTCAAGAACCCGATGAGTATCTCGAGTGGGAGTGTTTGATGGACGACTACCTCAAGCTACATCAAGTTCCTCCCGTAGATCAAGTGAAGTGCGCCACAAGAAACCTCCACGACTACGCGTCCACATGGTGTCTTCACGCACCTTCGGAGACCTACAACATGAGTTGGCCAAGACGAAGAGAGCTTTGCGGCGAGAGTTCGTGCCCCCAACTTACACGAAACAACTTCAACACCAATTGGAGAACACCATCCAAGGATCCAAGTCCATCGACAAGTACTTCAAGGAGATGAAGAAAGCCTTGCGACGAGCCGGCGTGGACGACCCCATTTCGATGAAGTTCCACTTCATGATGGGATTACACAACGACATCTCCAAGACAATCTTCCTCGAGAACTACAAGTCCCTCGACGACAACTACATTGGTGCTCTCAAGGCGGAACAAGAACTCATGAAGGCCAAAGCTTCTACACCCCAAGCTCACTTCACGACGACCAAGCTCCATGAGAACGAGCATGAGGCTAGTACCATGAAGATTTCCAAGCCCGACGAGCTCCAAAACGATACTCCCAAGTCCGACTTCACCGCCATCCCTCTTCGTAGCATTGATGATGCCGAGTCTACTTCGACTCTTTTTCAAGATGGTGCAGCGACAAGTACAACTACAGAGAACCTCAAGGACCAAGCTTTGCAGGCGAGCGATAAGGTGGCGAGCAAGGATGATGCTTCCATCTTAGGAGGCGAGAGTGATGATGTGCCATCTTCGGCCTTCATCCACGGCAACGACGACGAGATGGTTGAGCATGGGATTTTCCCTTCGACCACGGCGACGTATGATGACTTGAGTGACTTGTGCCACCATATTGAGAGTGAGAGTGACTTCACCACTAGCCACATATATGTGTTGCCACAATTCCCATGTGAGGAGAGCCACAACCCCCACCACTTGAGTGAGATGAGTGACTCCACCATATGTGAGTTTGAGTGCACCTATTTTGAGGGAGTGAGTGAACCACCACATAGAGAGAGTGAGATAGTTGATAGGTCATGTGAGGCCACTTTCAACACTAACGACTTGACTTCTACCTCTATTGTGCCTTCTCATTTGGTGCTAGGTCCCTTATATAATGATGCGCCGATTCGTGATGACTTCGTCCTACCCTTGGACAAGACGATGGCCATGGTGGAATATGATGCAACCCCCACATGGTTCCATCAAGATGAAGATGACCACCATTTGGTCTTTCCCACCTCACCTACACCACTTGAGTGGAATGAAAACGGTAACATAGGTGACGGTGATGCTCTAGTCCCACTAGTGGACATTCTTGACATTGATTGCTTTCATGATGTTGATCCCCCTATTGACATGCTTCATGCCAGTATGATTTCCCCATGCGATGATTTACCCATTTATGATGAGTATGATGATTGCCATGTGGAGTCTCTTAGTTGTGATGCCATGTTACATAGGATTTCTTGTGACAATTCTCTCGGTCACATCATGTTTGCCAATCCGCTTGACTTGTCATATGTTATGCATGAGATCGACCACATGTCATATTTGCAATCTCTTCATAGTGACTATGCATATGCCATTAAAATTAACCCAATTTGCACTTATGGCATAGATGACAAGCCCATGGTTATCGGCATTTGTTTTTCTTGTGATGATATTGATATGCTCCCTTTGCATCCTTTATCTCATATGTCATGCCATGACCACCTAGCTTCGGATATGCATTGTTTTGGATGTTGTCCATTTTATTCATGTGATGTTTACAATATTGCTCATGAGGAGACCCCCATAGTTTCCTCATACATTTTAGGAGATTTTGATTCATCCCATCCATTGCATGATCCTTATACTTGTATGCTCAATTTGCATCCCCATCGTGTCATACACAATAACTATTCTTTCATGATGGATGACATGTTCTTATACCATGCTTCAAATTTCTTTGAGCGATGCTTATCTTGTGCTAACTCTCACGTGCACATACACATCATGATGGATGATGTGTACATTTACCACACACAATTTCTTTCGTTTGTGTCTCTTTTGTGTAGGTACACATGAATTCTTGTCAACCTCGCAATCCCACGAGTTGACAAAACGAGCTCTAGAGAGCAATGATGACTTGGGATCCCATGGGTTGACTTTCCCACCGCTCTGTTCACGTGAAGTCTTCGCGCATTTCTTCTACATGACCCTCACTTGGCTATGGGTTATTGTCCATTACATATTATATGCCCATCTTGCCATGTTCACTTTGCATGATATGCTCATTCCTATGCCTTTGCCATGCATTTGTGACCCATGCTTTGCATTGCACATGATGATTGCTTCTAGTACTTCTATGTGTATTTGTAAGCTTGGTGGAGATATCACTTGTTATTGCCATGTTTGCTTTGTGCCCCATGCCTATGATGATACTATGATCTTTCTTTGTGTTCGTGCTTGCGATATGTCATGTGCATTGTCTATGCCTATTATTTTCTCACATGACATGATTGCAATGATTTCCTCTAGTATGTTGCATCTTCGCACTACTAGCTTGCACAACTTGATTACTACGATTGCTTATGTTGCATCACCGATGATTCATACTTGCTCATTTAATGCGGTTGATGACAACCATCTACATGCTTATCACATGATTGTTATTGCTTCTTGTCATTTATCTCCATGTGTTGCCTCTCTCATGCTAAATGATTTGACATGTATTGAGTGCAACAATGCCCTTAGTCTTGATAATACGTTTGCCCCCATAGCATTGTCACATATAATTGGGGATTTTGACATATTCCTTGTGAAGCATGCTTGTCTTACCTCTTTGCACCATATACCTTGTGCCACGAATATTGCCATTGTTGCATCATATTATTCGTGCATTTGTGCTTCTAATGGTTATGTGCAAAAGAAGAGAACCATCATGATGGATGATGTGTTTATCTACCATGCGCATACGTTCTTTGTTTTGTTATGTGCATGTGTAGGATACTTGGACTTTGTATCAACTTCCACGTCACGTGAATTGACAATCCGAGCTCTTGAGAGCGAACCACCTTCTACCACGACGATTCTACATCACACTTGCTTGTACTTCGGCATTGTGAAGGACGCACAAAAACATGCTTTCAAGGTGATATCCTTCTCTTTTGAGAACCCCCAAACCATGAGCATGCATATTGTGGATCATACATTGAGAGGCTGGGGCTTGAGCTCCGCCCAGGATGCAGGCGATTGCGCGCGGCTCCTGGAAGCCCCCAGCCCCCTCGTCTTGATGGCGGTCTTCGTTCCTCCTTGGCTGAGGCGACAGCGGAGGTAGGCCTGCGTTGCCATGAGGGCGATCCTCACGAGGCTGATCCCTCCGGTCCCCCTCGCGAGGCAGGTCCCGCCAGCGGTCCTCGCGAGGTTGGTCGCGCCACCCCTGACGCGGGCCGCGATCTTCCCAGCATCCTGGGTTTCTTCCTTCTCCTTGGTCGTAGCCCCGGTCAGCACGGTCAGGGCGACGGCCGATCCTTCCTTCTCGCACGGCGCGGAGTTCTTGACATTCGTTGGTGTTGTGGGTGCGGAGGTCGTGGTACACACAGTACCGGCTGCCCCTGGAGGATTCGGGCAGATCCTTGCCCCGCTTGGTGTCTGGCTCTGCTGCGAGCACAGCAGCCCCCTTGCGCTTCACGTCATTGGCCTTGGGCATCTTCTCTTCTGGGTCCGCGGCAGGCAGCTCGAGGAGGGAGAGACGTCCCTCCTAAGCCCTGGCGCACTTGGTCGCCAAGTTGAACAGCTCCAGGGAGGTGCAGAGGTCTTCATGCATCGACAACTCCTCCTTCATCTTGACGTCGTGCACGCCATCGGAGAAGGCCGAGATGATGGCTTCCTCGGACACCTTGAGGATCTTGAGGCGCGCACTGTTGAAACGCTGGATGTACTTTTGCAGGGTCTCCCCGGGTTGTTGCTTGATGCGGCGCATGTCGCTCACGGCGGGTTGCCGGTCGCGGGTACCTTGGAAGTTGGCGATGAAGCGAGTGCGCATCTGGTCCCAAGAGGATATCGTGTCCGGAGCCAGATTCAGGAGCCAGGTGTGAGCTCCTTCCTTCAGCACCATGGGGAACCAGTTCGCCATGACCTTCTCATCCCCGCTGGCAGCTTCGATGCCCAGCTCATAGAGCTGGAGGAACTCTGCAGGGTCAATCGTGCCGTCGTAGCGAGGAGGCAGGTCTGGCTTGAACTTGCCGGGCCATGCGCCGCTACGCAGCTCGGTGGTGTAGGCACGGCAGCCTGCAGTGGCCACAAAAGGCTTCGGCTGGTGGAGAGCTCGGTCTTGGGGGTCCCCACGCGCTGCAGCTAGGAGCAGCGCGGGGTCTTGACGTGCCGGAGCTGGAGCAGGGTCTCGGCGAGCCGGAGCTGGAAGCGGCCGGGCAGCCTCTTGCGGTCGAGGGACTTCTTGGCAGCTCCGTTCCTGCTGAGCTGGCGCCTGACGAGGCGGGTTCCGCCCAGGGGCCGCGCGCCATGGGGCCATGGCGTCTTCTTGAAGAGGAGGCGGTTGGTACACCCCCGGAGCTTCATTGCCCGCGCAGGGCGGGGTGCGGCGCAGCGGAGCGGACGGCGCAGGAGAGCCCCCTGCGACGCGGACGAGCTCGGCGACGCGGTCGAGCCACTCCTCGTAGACGTCGTCGACGGGGCGGTAGCGCAGGAGTTCGTTTGCCGTGATGAGCGTAGCTCGAGCCTCCAAGGGTGCGCGAAGCGCGCGGGACGAAGAGCCGGCTGGGGTGAGCGATGGAGTAGCGGTGCGGCCGTCTTGCCGCACGGACGGGTGCTGAGACGATGACTGCTGCTCGTTCCCCGCCGGGCCGGTGGCGGCGTTGACAGCGGGCGACTGGGAACGACGAGGACGCCCACCGACGGGGGCCGTCTGGGCGACGCGAGAAGGGATGGCGGTCCGGCGCTCGGCGCGGGCCCGACGAGCGTCAGACATGGATGCGACGGTCGGAGAAGAGCGGAGTGGTGGAAGACAGATTCCGGCGCACCCCTACCTGGCGCGCCAAATGTCGGATCACGGGTTCCGGCAGACCCTTAAGGTTCGAACACTGGGGTGCGCGCGGAGATCACGCCTTCTACCTCCCCGTCTCGTAAAGATCTAAACTACTGAAAGAACTGTACAAGGGACGCAAGATTTATACTAGTTCGGGCCACCGTTGTGGTGTAATACCCTACTCTAGTGTGCGGTGGGTGGATTGCCTTTTGGGGCTGATGATGATGAACAATAGAAGGAAGAGCAGCCTCGCGAGGGTCTGCTCTGGGCTGGGGCGATGAACTGCAAGGAGGAGTTCAGTCACCCTTCTCTCTCTCTCTCTGATTTCGATCCGATGTCTCTTCCAGATGCCTCTACCCTGGGGGTGGCTAGTCCTATTTATAGGCAAAGGCCCTGGGCCTCTTCCCAATTATTGAGCGGGAAGGGCGCCAACAATTGGCCAATTCAAAGGGGAATATCTAGTACACTTATCCTGACTAAAGTTGGTCTTCGCCTGCCAAAGGCTCTGTGGTCACGCCGTGCTGGGCTCCATGGTGACCTCCGTCTCGTGGTCCTCCTGGTCTTGGTCTCGTTGCACCGAAATGGCAACCTTTGCCTGATGCCTCGGTACTCCGCGGCTGCGCTTGCCCCTTTGCACCAAAAAGGAAAGAAGGACGCTGCGCGTGCTGGCGCTCTCCTGGCGCCCTGAGTCGTCATGGCTTGCGTCATGGGCACCTCACGAGGTACCCTGCCTTGATCTCTCCGCCTCCTCGCGAGCCAGCCTGATGAGGCTGCGCCTGAGGATGCGCCGTGTCATCCGCCCCGCGAGGCTTGGCCCCTCATGAGGGTCTTGAGTCTTGCGTTGATGAAGGAGGTGGACAATATTGGCATCAAGCTCTGCTACATTGATAAGAGTCTCAAGAATGGTGTGGTGGATGTAAGAAAGGGGATAGATTCATCTTAGTTAAGCTTGGCTTTCGTGATATGGTCATAAACATAATTAGTGCGTATGCCCCCCAACTGGATGACTCGTTTGATAACACTAATACGCACTTTGTGCGGACAACCCAAGAATCTGATATCAAAAAGACATTCAAAAGGATGGAGGGGGGAGGCGATAGGCCCTGATTGTATTTCAATCAAGGTGTGGAGATGTCCCAGGGATATAGTTATAGTATGGCTGACAGATAAGGACATCGTTACCATGGATACAACCAAAACTATTGCCATTTCCTCTATATTTGATCAAGAAATGATGCCAATGCAAAGGAAGATGATTAGGTGTGACGATGCGAGAAGCGACCACAAAGGTCTAGTCCCTACAAGCAATCAAAGAACAAACAAAAACTATGATAATAAGCAATCTGAATATTGCGATTATATAGATAAAGTACAGATATAGGTGGGGGTTCCATAAGTGGTCTTGGTGTCATCGTTTGACACAAATGAAGTTGCAGCAATGCCTAACTTTTAACTAAACAGAACCCAAAGAAAAGCTACGAGATTGATATACTTATGTAGGACAAAGGGGTGGCAGTCAAGGGGATGGACGAACGTCCCAAGGCAGCCAAAACCCAACCCTAAGTCGTACAAGGCCCATGGGCCCAAGTGCAGGCAACACAGCACCTTTTAACTTGGATTTTGACTCAGATTCAGCAACAACGTCCCACAGTTTTTTTACGATAACGAATTTGAAGGTGGATCCAATTGGGCTTGGAAGTCCACAAGATAAGCTTCCCAACAAAAAAAAGTTCACCCAGTTCGGAGTCCGGATGTGGAAGTTATAGACATCACGGAGTTATAGATTGCGCTGGCAGATCCATCAAACTAACTACCCCAGAAGGAGCAAGGATCAGGTTTGCATCAGACCGCAAACTAAAAAGACGACATGCCTATGTTGCATTGAATTTGTGGTCATACAAGAATGGAATGAGTTCGAACGATGATGTACATGATCGGCTAGGCATAGCATCAATCGAAGAAAAGCACCGGCTGAGATGGTTTGGGCACTAGTGCATAGTGGAATCCTAAGCCACGATAATAAAGCGAGAGGAAGGAGAAGGACAAAATTGGCATGGGAGGAGGCAACAGAAAGAGACTTGAAAGAATGGGATATAACCAAAGATTTGTGCTTGAATAGGACTGCTTGGAAAGCCTATTCATGTACCTGAACCTTGATTAGTGGCTCCTATTGAGTTTGAAGTTTTTAACTCTAGCCTTCCCCGACCTGATTGGGACTGAAAGACTTTGCTGTTGTTGTGTCTCAAGAAAGCATATCACGAAATCATACATAGTACTAAATTATACAGAAACCTATGTGACTGGGAAATACAAATGACTAAACTTGCTTCATGGCAGACCACAATTTTTAGGTCGCCTTGTATATTGTGCAGTATTAAATGACACATTTATTTTGAATGGCTAAATGACACATTTGTATTGCTATTGATTTGCAATGTGGAACATAATTGATGAAGTAAAAGAACACTGCCAAGTGTAGGAGTGACTTACCCGACAAAACTCCCTAGTTGTAGGTTTTAGTTTTGCGCAATTGGCACTTTCAGCGGAACATTCTTGACTCAAACACTTTGTGACTGCACAAGAAAAATATGAAGGATAACTAAGTAGATACAATTTAGTAAGTAACAGGCAATGAAAATGTTCAGGGTTCAACCAACTGGAAAGAATACTGTTGAGTATACCTGCATTAGCAGGTACTGTTGGAATGCCTGCAAGAGTTTAGATATTGATATTAGAAAGGAAAAGGCAAGCACCACTTATTCATTAGCGAAGAGTACCCTGCAGGTGTCTAGGAAACTGCAGGGCACAACAAGAGATAAAAGGTCCAGATTGTAAGTGGGAACAGATATTGTGACTACTGACTAAAGTACATAACTAATAAACAGAGACAGAGGTAAGTGAGAACAATGAAAGTAACTGGAATAAACTTCTATATGGAGCAAATGATGGTATGTTACCTTCACTGCAAGAATCTGAATGTTCTTTGACCTCCTGCTTCCCAGCTAGCAAGGTTTCATCTGAAATCACACAAGTTTGTGCGTCATGGCTTGCCAGATTTTGTTAGAAAGGAGAACTTTTGCAAAATATCTAGGTATATTAGGAAGTAGACTAACTTTTGCAAAATATATCATGCTTCTAGTTTTGAAACAATGACTGCACAGCATAAATCGACGAAAAACAAAGTGGCACGACTAATTCTACCCGCAACATATTATAAGTTTATTACAAATGTTGTGTTTTAAGCAATGATAGCAAATAAACCCAATACACTAAAGCAGTTCTTCTGATAGAAGAGCACAAGAAAGCAATATGCCATACTTATAACAAAATGAAGGCCATCACAAAATTCAAGCAATTCATACAGAACACCGGCTTATGCATGAACACAAAATATGCGGGAAGGACAGAGTCAAGGCAGATATTTTTACCAATAATTTCCTCCAAATCCATAGGTTCACACGATAAGCCTGCAATTGAAACATATGATCATCAGTTAGCATGCTTAAACAGGAATAATCAGGTATCCTTATCGATCATACAATGGCTAAGTGAGAAACCTTGAGTGCATGGTGAGGAAGGACGCCTGCATGAAGCAAAAGGTTAAAATCTCTAATTTTACAAACTAGGAAACAGTGGAACAACGAGAGCATCAATTCTGTGCATACGATATATATACCTCTCTTTCTGAAGAAAACGGCGGGCAAGAAGAGATGCCAACATGCGGCCTATGTTCTTCTTCCTCTTATGCCTCCGGCAACCCCTGAATAATCAACAAGATAATGCGACAAGCCCGTTACTAGTTTAACTGTAAGTGCGGCTTCTCATGAACACGAGTAAATTGGATCCTCTACATAATGGACTCATAGCTGGAGATGGAGATGGGGATGAGGATGTTGTACTTACCTAAACCCGAAGGGGATTGTGTGACATGGGTGGCTTGGACACCGCGGCAACCGCAGCAGATGCCTGAACTCAGTGGTTCGCGTGACCAAGTCCTTGACAACCTGTGCGGCTTTGAGCCTAATGAGCCGCCAGTCCATGGGATCCCTGCGTGGAAGAAACATCGAGAGGCTCAAACAACAATCAATGAAAATAATGGGTAATTAGATAGATGAAGGGACGATTAGGCGAGGGGGAGAAGAGACGAGACCAGTAAGCCGGGTGAGAGCCATTGTATAAGATTGCGCAGACAGCATCGGCGTAGTGCGGGTCGGCCTCGATAATGCTGGAAGGGTAAGACTCGAGTTGGGTCCGGAGATTGTCGGCCGCATCGATGCACCCCAGCTTCCCATGGGCCATGTCATCGAGGACGCTGAGGCGAGTGATGAATCTGAGCGCGGTGTGCGCGTCGACCTCATCCCGGCACGGCAGGAAGCGGCTGAAGTACTCTCGCGCCTCCTGCCACCGGCCGTCCGCCACCAAGCGCCGCAGGAACCGCAGATCGAGAAAGACGCGCGTCTCGTGCTTCAGCCTGGATAGAAATTAAGGTATATCGATCAGTACGGATCTTGGAGATAGAGCAAGAGATTAAGCCGTCGAATACGTACGCGTCGAAGGTGGCGGGAAGGTTGTTGCGGCGGAGAAAGGCGAGGAGTCGCCGGCGGCGGAATCGGTCCAGGCAGTGGTGCTCCATCACGCCTCGCTTGCCGCCAGATCTCGCCATCGCGCTCAGGGACGAGAGTAATTGGGGGATATCGCCGGAACGGGGGGCACTGCGTCTCGGATATCATAGTTGGATCCGATTAGGGCAGCGCCCGCCGGGGAGCGGCGATGGTGGGGGTGGGAGGAGGGGGAGACGGGAGGGTCGGGAATGGGAGTGGGGTGGGGAGGAGGCGGGGATGGGGTGGGAGCCTGGGAGGAGGGGGAAGGGTCGGGGAGAGGGCGGCGGGGGTCGGGGGCAAACCCGGCCCGGGCTGTGCCTGGCCCGTGGCCCGCCCTGTGCCGCCGTGCTTGTCTGCCTAGGCCAAGCCCGCGTGCCATGCACGGCACGGCGCACGGCACAGCCCGCCTGGCACGTTTAAGTAGGTTTTTTAAAGAAAAATCCTTATCCTTTTGTAGTGTAGAGGAACCTTTGTACTTTTTTTTTCTTTCATGGATGGAAGTTTTTAACGAGGCAGCTACTAATAAAGCTCAATATTTATTTCATATGACACTTTATCTCACTTTTATTCATTTATTATTTATTTATGAATTTTCAGGTTTTTCTTTATTTTTGAAGTAATTGGCCCAAAATAGGTCCATGACGCATAAGTGCCAAATAGGCCTGCGTCGACCCATTTAGTGCATATGTCCTGCTGGTCCATTATGTGTCGTATGCGTAGCAGTGCTCTATGTGTTACACCATCTCCCAGAGAATATAACTCACGCATAAAGACATGAACTGTCAAAGATGTCACACAAGGAAGATGTGGTATCATGCAATTGTTACTCCATCCGTCCCAAAATTCTTGTCTTAGATTTGTCTAAATACGGATACCTAATTACTAATTACATTTTAGTGTTAGATACATCCATATCTAGAAAAATCTAAGACAAGAATTTTGGGATGGAGGGAGTACATCTTTTGTAACGCCCGAATAAGTAAGTGACAGTAAAACTCTGCTAATGATGCCACGTCACCTTCATTATTGTTGATAATCTTTCGTTAGTTCAAAACCGATTCAAAAATCAATTCAAAATATGACAAACTACAAAAGTTTTCAAACCTTGAAACAAAAATGTTCGGTGGATGCCAAATATTGCACTGGTAATTATTGTGGAGAAAACAATTTTTTAGAAAGTGCCTAAATATTCTAAAATGAAATAAAACGGAAAAGAAAATAAATAAAAAGAAAAGGTGAAAATGAAATAAAAGGAAAAGAAACCCCCACTCGACCAGGCGGCCCAGCTCACAGGCCCACCTGGCCCAGCTAGCCAACAGCCGGCCCGGCCCCCTGCCTCGTCTCCCTTCCCTGTTCCCCCGACCCGGGTAGGAACAGGGGCGCGTCCCCGCCTGACCGCCTCGCCGGCACCGACACCGGGAGGGGATAAGGCCGCATGCCCCCGCCTCCTCGATCCCGCCTCCCACTCACCCACGCTCTCCCTCTCGGTCCCTGCGCCTCCCCTTCCCTCAGATCCACCTCGCTGCTTCCCCTTCCCCACCGCGTCCGAACGCCGCCATGGACCCGCCGCCGTGAAATGCGCGGCCAAAGCCATCGCCTTGCCTCGTCAACGTGTTCGCCGTCTCCGCCGTCGTCTTCCTCGTCGACCGGTGGCCGCAGCTGGAGCTCGGAGGCGTTGCTGCAACGGTCCCCTTCTTCCACATCTCCGGGCGCCGTCGTTCTTCACCAACTCCGGCGATGCCCCCTGCTGCTACTAAACCACCACGGGCCATCTTGCGTGCCGCACGGTGAGCTCCTCCGCCTCCTGCTCCTCCTCGATAAGCCCCTCGCGCACCATAGCTACCTCGTCGCCGTTGCCGTGAGACCGTCGCCGCGGATCGCCTTGCCGTCATGGCCATGCTCTCCGTCGTGCTCGCCTGAGCACGGCATCGTGTTCCTGGTGCTTCCTGGAATCTAACGCACCCGCGCGCGCTTCCCCGTGGCCCCTAGCCCTAGCTCGTTGAGCGCCCGAACGCGTCGCCGCATGCGCTCGTTGGCGGCAACCGTCCGGTGACCTTTTGGTCTCGGGCTCGTGCCCGTTGTGCTCGTACGCACACGTAGAGGCCTCCTGGCCTTATAGAGAGCTTGTTGCCGCGCTGCATCGTCGTTCCCTCTCACGGCCAAACTCAGGCATCCGCCTCTCTGCTCGCTGACGCCGCTCCGGTGCGTCTCCGGCGTCGTCACCACCCCCACATGATGCGGTCCGGTTCCAGCTTTCGAACGTGACCAAAAACACGGCGAACGGACCACCACCGTGGATTTCCGGCCACCTCCCGAGCCGCGCTGCCGCGTTTTGCCTCGCCGGGGCAACTCCGGCGCCAGCGCTGACCTGGTCACTGCCTGTGGGCCTAGGGGCCCCAACTGGCCACGTTGACCGAAGTCAACAGCACTAACGTGGCTCCCCTATGTCTATGACATGCGGGCCCCACGCCATAAACGAATAAAAATAAATAGATAAATTGCTAATTAATTAAATTAGTTAATTAAAAACTTAATCTCTCACTGACTACTAGGCCCCACCCGCTAATTAACCCATTTAGTTAGTTTAAACACCCTGTTAGTGCCCTTGACAATGACATGTGGGTCCCACTGGACCTACCCGTCTAGTTTGACTGGTCAGCCGACCATTTGACTTGCTGACATCACTCTGATGTCATGCTTGCGTCATTGTTTACTGTTTTGGATAATGTTGGATTTAAATATATAATTAAAATTAGAAAATGATTAAAACTTTAGAAAATCATATAAAATAATCCGTAACTCGGATGAAAATACTTTCTACATGAAAGTTGCTCAGAATGACGAGACGAATCCGGATATGTAGCCCGTTCGTCCGCCACAAATCCCTCGCATAGCGAACATGCAACTTTCCCCCTTCGGTTCATTTGTCCGAAAACGCGAAACACCGGGAATACTTTCCCGGATGTTTCCCCCCTTCACCGGTATCACCTACTACAGCGATTGGGCACCCCTAGCAACGCTCATTGTCATGTCATGCATCGTCATGCATATGTTTGCATTATATTTATTGTTTCTTCCCCTTCTTCTCTCGCTAGACTCCGAGACCGACGCCGCTGCTACCCAGTACGACTACGGTGTTGACGACCCCTCCTTGCTAGAGCAACCAGGCAAGCCCCCCCCCCCTTGATCACCAAATATCGCCTATTCTTCTCTCTACTGCTTGCATTAGAGTAGTGTAGCATGTTACTGCTTTCCGTTTATCCCATCCTGATGCATAGCCTGTCCTTGCTACTACTGTTGTTACCTTTACCTGCAATCCTACATGCTTAGTATAGGATGCTAGTATTCCATCTGTGGCCCTACATTCTTGTCCGTCTGCCATGCTATACTATCGGGCCGTGATCACTCGGGAGGTGATCACAGGTATATACTTATATACATATTATATGATACCTGTGGTGACTAAAGTTGGGTTGGCTAGTAGAGTACCCGCGAGTGGATCTTTGTGGCGGAGCGACATGGCAGGTTGAGACCACCTAGGCGAGAGGTGGGCCTGGCCCTGGTCGGTGTCCGCGGTTACTTCATAATAACACGCTTAACGAGATCTTGGTATTTGATCTGAGTTTGGCCACTGGCCTATACGCACTAACCAACTACGCGGGAACAGTTATGGGCACTCGACGTCGTGGTATCAGCCGAAGCCTTCTTGACATCAGCGACTGAGCGGCGCGCGCTGGATTGGACTGGAACGCCTACTCTTGTATTAGGGAGGCTAGGTCTGCTTCCGGCCGCCCTCGCAACGTGTAGGTGTGCAATGGGTGATGGGCCCAGACCCCTGCGCCATAGGATTTAGACCGGCGTGCTGACCTCTCTGTTGTGCCTAGGTAGGGCTGCGACGTGTTGATCTTCCGAGGCCGGGCATGACCCAGGAAAGTGTCCAGCCAAATGGGATCGAGCGTGTTGGGTAATGTGGTGCATGATACATCTCCAGCGTATCTATAATTTTTTATTGTTCCATGCTATATTATATTCTGTTTTGGACATTATTGGGCTTTATCATACACTTTTATATTATTTTTGGGACTAACCTATTAACTGGAGGCCCAGCCCAGAATTGCTGTTTTTGCCTATTTCAGAGTTTCGTAGAAAAAGAATATCAAACGGAGTCCAAATGGAATGAAACCTTTGGCAACATGATTTTCGGAACGAACGTGATCAAGAGGACTTGGACCCTACGTCAAGACATCAACCAGGAGGACACGAGGTAGGGGGCGCGCCTACCCCCCCCCCCCCCAGGGTGCGCCCTCCACCCTCGTGGGCCCCCTGTTGCTCCACCGACGTACTCCTTCATCCTATATATACCTACGTACCCCCAAACTACCAGATACGGAGCCAAAAACCTAATTCCACCGCCGTAACCTTCTATACCCGTGATATCCCATCTTGGAGCCTGTTCCGGAGGGGGCATCGGTCGCGGAGGGCTTCTACATCAACACCATAGCCTCTCCGATGATGTGTGAGTAGTTTACCTCAGACCTTCGGGTCCATAGTTATTAGCTAGATGGCTTCTTCTCTCTTTTTGGATCTCAATACAATGTTCTCCCCCTCTCTTGTGGAGATCTATTCGATGTAATCTTTTTGCGGTGTGTTTGTTGAGACCGATGAATTGTGGGTTTATGAGCAAGTTTATCTATGAACAATATTTGAATCTTCTCTGAATTCTTTTATGTATGATTGGTTATCTTTGCATGTCTCTTCGAATTATCAGTTTGGTTTGGCCTACTAGATTGATCTTTCTTGCAATGGGAGAAGTGCTTAGCTTTGGGTTCAATCTTGCGGTGTCCTTTCCCAGTGACAGTAGGGGCAGCAAGGCACGTATTGTATTGTTGCCATCTGGGATAACAAGATGGGGTTTATATCATATTACATGAGTTTATCCCTCTACATCATGTCATCTTACTTAAGGCGTTACTTTGTTCTTATCAACTTAAAACTCTAGATGCATGCTGGATAGCGGTCGATGTGTGGAGTAATAGTAGTAGATGCAGGCATGAGTCGGTCTACTTGTCTCGGACGTGATGCCTATATACATGATCATACCTAGATATTCTCATAACTATGCTCAATTCTATCAATTGCTCAACAGTAATTTGTTCACCCACCGTAATACTTATGCTTTTGAGAGAAGACACTAGTGAAACCTATGGCCCCCGGGTCTATTTTCCATCATATTAATCTCCCGACAACAAGTTATTTCTGACGCCGTTTTTATTTTACTTCCTTACTTTGCATCTTTATCATAAAAATACCAAAAATATTATCTTATCATATCTATCAGATCTCACTCTCGTAAGTGACCGTGTAGGGATTGACAACCCCTTATCGCGTTGGTTGCAAGGATTTATTTGTTTGTGTAGGTGCGAGGGACTCGTGAGTGGCCTCCTACTAGATTGATACCTTGGTTCTCAAAAACTGAGGGAAATACTTACGCTACTTTGCTGCATCACCCTTTCCTCTTCAAGGGAAAACCAACGCAGTGCTCAAGAGGTAGCAAGAAGGATTGCTGGCGCCGTTGCCGGGGAGTCTACGCAAAAGTCAACATACCAAGTACCCATCACAAACCCTTATCTCCCGTATTACATTATTTGACATTTGCCTCTCGTTTTTCTCTCCCCCACTTCACCCTTGTTGTTTTATTCGCCCTCTCTCTTTTCCGTTCACTTCTTTTTCGCTTGCTTCTTGTTTGCTCGTGTGTTGGATTGCGTGTTTGTCTCGATGGCTCTACCAAGATTTGGTGATCCTCACCTTAAAAGGTAGAAGAGATTGAAAGCAACGTTAGGAGTTTCATGGTCTTACAATTTGAACACAACAATTTCTTTAGAAACAAGCTTAAGGAACAACAAAGCTTTATGAGTTATATGAATAAAGAGCTCGATGATATGTCTAAGGAATTTGATGGTTTGAGATCCCAAATTGCTCATCTTGAGAAGTTAATAGCTGAAATTTTGGATAAGTAGGCCACCTTAGTTAATAAGATGGCCGCTAAGCCGGAAAACTTTGAAAATAAAGATGAAGATCTAAAAGTTATTGATGTATCCCCTATTAAATCTTTTTTTTGAAATATGAATCTTGATAATGATGGGACTGAATATGATCCACATTACCTAGAAGGCGTTCCAAAAATTCAGATTTTTTAGATCTTGATGCTAAAATTGATAAAAGTGGGATTGAAGAGATCAAAACATTAGATATTAGTGAACCCACTATTTTGGATTTCAAGGAATTTAATTATGATAATTGCTCTTTGATGATTGTATTTCCTTGTTGCAATCCGTGCTAAATTCTCCTCATGCTTATAGTCAAAATAAAGCCTTTACTAAACATATCGTTGATGCTTTAATGCAATCTTATGAAGAAAACTTGAGTTGGAAGTTTCTATTCCTAGAAAACTCTATGATGAGTGGGAACCTACTATTAAAATTAAAATTAAAGATCATGAATGATATGCTTTGTGTGATTTGGGTGCTAGTGTTTCCACGATTCCAAAGACTTTGTGCGATTTGCTAGGTTTCCGTGATTTTGATGATTGCTCTCTAAACTTGCACCTTGCGGATTCCACTATTAAGAAACCTATGGGAAGAATTAATGATGTTCTTATTTTTGCAAATAGGAATTATGTGCCCGTAGATTTTATTGTTCTTGATATAGATTGCAATCCTTCATGTTCTATTATTTTTGGTAGACTTTTCCTTAGAACGATTGGTGCAATTATTGATATGAAGGAAGGAAATATTAGATTCCAATATCCGTTAAGGAAAGGCTTGGAACACTTCCCTAGAAAGAAAATAAAATTACCATATGAATCTACTATGAGAGCCACTTATGGATTGCCTACCAAAGATGACAATACCTAGATCTATCCTTGCTTTTATGCCTAGCTAGGAGCGTTAAACGATAGCGCTTATTGGGAGGCAATCCAATTTTATTTTTAGTTTTTTTTCCTTTTTGCTTCTGTTTAGGAATAAATCTTTGATCTAGCTTTTGGTTAGATGTGTTTTTATGTTTTAATTAGTTTTTGTGCCAAGTTAAACCTATAGGATCTTCTTGGATGATAGTTATTTGATCTTGCTGAAAATTGCAGAAACTCTCTGTTCACGAAAATAATTGTTAAAAATCACCAGAACGTGATACAAAATTGATTCCAATTGTTGCTGATCAATAAACAAATTGTCTAGGCCTTCCTAATTTGGCTGAATTTTTGGAGTTCCAGAAGTTTGCGTTAGTTATAGATTACTACAGACTGTTCTGTTTTTAACAGATTCTGTTTTTCGTGTGTTGTTTGCTTATTTTGATGAATCTATGGCTAGTAAAATAGTTTATAAACAATAGAGAAGTTGGAATGCAGTAGGTTTAACACCAATATAAATAAAGAATGAGTTCATTACAGTACTTTTAAGTGGTCTTTTGTTTTCTTTCGCTAACGGAGCTCACGAGATTTTCTGTTAAGTTTTTTGTTGTGAAGTTTTCAAGTTTTGGGTAAAAGATTTGATGGATTATGGAACAAGGAGTGGTAAGAGCCTAAGCTTGGGGATGCCCATGGCACCCCAAGATAATCTAAGGACACCTAAAAGCCAAAGCTTGGGGATGCCCCGGAAGGCATCCCGTCTTTCGTCTACTTCCATCGGTAACTTTACTTGGAGCTATATTTTTATACACCACATGATATGTGTTTTGCTTGGAGAGTCTTGTATGATTTGAGTCTTTGCTTTTTAGTTTACCACAATCATCTTTGCTGTACACACCTTTTGAGAGAGACACACATGATTCGGAAATTATTAGAATACTCTATGTGCTTCACTTATATCTTTTGAGTTATATAGTTTTTGCTCTAGTACTTCACTTATATCTTTTAGAGCACGGTGGTGGTTTTGTTTTATAGAAACTATTATTCTATAATGCTTCACTTAGATTATTTTGAGATTCTTAAACAGCATGGTAATTTGCTTAAATAATCCTAATATGCTAGATATTCAAGACTAGTAAAAACTTTCTTATGAGTGTGCTGAATACTAAGAGAAGTTTGATGCTTGATGATTTTTTTGAGACATGGAGGTAGTGATATCAAAGTTGTGCTAGTTGAGTAGTTGTGAATTTGAGAAATACTTGTGTTGAAGTTTGCAAGTCCCGTAGCATGCACGTATGGTAAACGTTATGTAACAAATTTGAAACATGAGGTGTTCTTTGATTGTCCTCCTTATGAGTGGCGGTCGGGGACGAGCGATGGTCTTTTCCTACCAATCTATCCCCCTAGGAGCATGCGCGTAGTGCTTGGTTTTTGATGACTTGTAGATTTTTGCAATAAGTATGTGAGTTCTTTATGACTAATGTTGAGTCCATGGATTATATGCACTCTCACCTTTCCATCATTGCTAGCCTCTTCGGTACCGTGCATTGCCCTTTCTCACATTGAGAATTGGTGCAAACTTCGCCGGTGCATCCAAAACCCGTGATATGATACGCTCTTTTACACATAAACCTCCTTATATCTTCCTCAAAACAGCCACCATACCTACCTATTATGGCATTTCCATAGCCATTCCGAGATATATTGCCATGCAACTTTCCACCGTTCCGTTTTGTTGGGGAATGTAGTAATTTCAAAAAAATCCTACGCACACGCAAGATCATGGTGATGCATAGCAACGAGAGGGGAGAGTGTGATCTACGTACCCTTGTAGACCGACAGCGGAAGCGTTAGCACAACGCGGTTGATGTAGTCGTACGTCTTCACGGCCCGACCGATCAAGCACCAAAACTACGGCACCTCCGAGTTTTAGCACACGTTCAGCTCGATGACGATCCCCGGACTCCGATCCAGCAAAGTGTCGGGGAAGAGTTCCGTCAGCACGACGGCGTGGTGACGATCTTGATGTACTACCGTCGCAGGGCTTCGCCTAAGCACCGCTACAATATTATCGAGGATTATGGTGGAAGGGGGCACCGCACACGGCTAAGATTATGATCACGTGGATCAACTTGTGTGTCTATGGAGTGCCCCCTGCCCCCGTATATAAAGGAGTGGAGGAGGGGAGGGTCGGCCCTCTCTATGGCGCGCCCTAGGGGAGTCCTACTCCCACCGGGAGTAGGATTCCCCCTTTCCTAGTCCAACTAGGAGTCCTTCCATGTAGTAGGAGTAGGAGACAAGGAAGGGGAAGAGGGAAGAGAAGGAAGGAGGGGGCGCAGCCCCTCCCCCTAGTCCAATTCGGACTAGGCCTTGGGGGGCGCGCGGCCTGCCTCTCCCTCTCCCCTAAAGCCTAATAAGGCCCATATACTTCTTCTCCCGTATTCCCGTAACTCCCCGGTACTTCGAAAAATACCCGAACCATTCGGAACCTTTCCGATGTCCGAATATAGTCGTTCAATATATCGATCTTTACGTCTCGACCATTTCGAGACTCCTCGTCATGTCCCCGATCTCATCCGGGACTCCGAACTCCTTCGGTACATCAAAACTCATAAACTCATAATATAACTGTCATCAAAACGTTAAGCGTGCGGACCCTACGGGTTCGAGAACAATGTAGACATGACCGAGACACGTCTCCGGTCAATAACCAATAGCGGAACCTGGATGCTCATATTGGCTCCTACATATTCTACGAAGATCTTTATCGGTCAGACCGCATAACAACATACGTTGTTCCCTTTGTCATCGGTATGTTACTTGCCCAAGATTCGATCGTCGGTGTCTCAATACCTAGTTCAATCTCGTTACCAGCAAGTCTCTTTACTCGTTCCGTAATACATCATCTCGCAACTAACTCATTAGTTGCAATGCTTGCAAGGCTTATGCTATGTGCATTACCGAGAGGGCCCAGAGATACCTCTCCGACAATCGGAGTGACAAATCCTAATCTCGAAATACGCCAACCCAACATGTACCTTTGGAGACACCTGTAGAGCTCCTTTATAATCACCCAGTTACGTTGTGACGTTTGGTAGCACACAAAGTGTTCCTCCGGTAAACGGGAGTTGCATAATCTCATAGTCATAGGGACATGTATAAGTCATGAAGAAAGCAATAGCAACATACTAAACGATCGAGTGCTAAGCTAACGGAATGGGTCAAGTCAATCACATCATTCTCCTAATGATGTGATCCCGTTAATAAAATAACAACTCTTTGTCTATGGTTAGGAAACATAATCATCTTTGATTAACGAGCTAGTGTAGTAGAGGCATACTAGTGACACTCTGTTTGTCTATGTATTCACGCATGTATTATGTTTCCGGTTAATACAATTCTAGCATGAATAATAAACATTTATCATGAAATAAGGAAATAAATAATAACTTTATTATTGCCTCTTGGGCATATTTCCTTCAGTCTCCCACTTGCACTAGAGTCAATAATCTAGTTCACATCGCCATGTGATCTAACATCAATTGTTCACATCTTTGTGTGGTTAACACCCATAATTCACATCGATATGTGACCAGCACCTAAAGGGTTTACTAGAGTCAGTAATCTAGTTCACATTGCTATGTGATTAACACCCAAAGAGTACTAAGGTGTGATCATGTTTTGCCTGTGAGAGAAGTTTAGTCAACGGGTCTGCCATATTCAGATCCGTAAGTATTTTGCAATTTTCTATGTCTACAATGCTCTGCATGGAGCTACTTTAGCTAATTGCTCCCACTTTCAATATGTATCCAGATGAAGACTAAGAGTCATCCGGATTAGTGCCAAAACTTGTATCGACGTAACCCTTTTACGACGAACCTTTTGTCACCTCCACAATCGAGAAACATATCCTTATTCCACTAAGGATAATTTTGACCGCTGTCCAGTGATCTACTCCTAGATCACTCTTGTACTCCCTTGCCAAAATTAGTGTAGGGTATACAATAGGTCTAGTACACAGCATGGCATACTTTATAGAACCTACGGCCAAGGCATAGGGAATGACTTTCATTCTCATTCTATTTTCTGCCGTGGTTGCGCTTTGAGTCTTACTCAATTTCACACCTTGTAACACAGGCAAGAATTCTTTCTTTGACTGTTCCATTTTGAACTTCTTCAAGATCTTTTCAAGGTATGTACTCATTGAAAAAAACTTATCAAGCGTCTTGATCTATCTCTATAGATCTTGATGCTCAATATGTAAGCAGCTTCACCAAGGTTTTCTTTGAAAAAAATCCTTTCAAACACTCCTTTATGCTTTACAGAATAATTCTACATTATTTCCGATCAACAATATGTCATACATATATACTTATCAGAAATGCTGTAGTGCTCCCACTCACTTTCTTGTAAATACAGGCTTCACCGCAAGTCTGTATAAAACTATATGCTTTGATCAACTTATCAAAGCGTACATTCCAACTCCGAGATGCTTGCACCAGTCCATAGATGGATCGCTGGAGCTTGCATATTTTTGTTAGCACCTTTAGGATTGACAAAACCTTCTGGTTGCATCATATACAACTCTTCTTTAAATCCATTAAGGAATGTAGTTTTGTTTATCCATTTGCCAGATTTCATAAAAATGCGGCAATTGCTAACATGATTTGGAGAGACTTAAGCATCGCTACGAGTGAGAAAATTTCATCGTAGTCAACACCTTGAACTTTGTCAAAAACCTTTTTCGACAAGTCTAGCTTTGTAGATAGTAACACTACTATCAGCGTCCGTCTTCCTCTTGAAGATCCATTTATTTCTATCGCTTGCCGATCATCGGGCAAATCCATCAAAGTCCATACTTTGTTCTCATACATGGATCATATCTCAGATTTCATGGCCTCAAACCATTTCGCGGAATCTGGGCTCATCATCGCTTCCTCATAGTTTGCAAGTTCATCATGGTCTAGTAACATGACTTCCAGAACAGGATTACCGTACCACTCTGGTGCGGATCTCACTATGCTTTACCTACGAGATTCGGTAGTAACTTGATCTGAAGTTACATGATCATCATCATTAGCTTCCTCACTAATTGGTGTAGTAGTCACAAGAACAGATTTCTGTGATGAACTACTTTCCAATAAGGGAGAAGGTACAATTACCTTATCAAGTTTTCTACTTTCCTCCCACTCACTTCTTTCGAGAGAAACTCCTTCTCTAGAAAGGATCCATTCTTAGCAACGAATGTCTTGCCTTCGGATCTGTGATAGAAGGTGTACCCAACAGTCTCCTTTGGGTATCCTATGAAGACATATTTCTCCGATTTGGGTTTGAGCTTATCAGGATGAAACTTTTCACATAAGCATCACAACCCAAAACTTTAAGAAACGACAACTTTGGTTTCTTGCCAAACCATAATTCAGATTGTGTCGTCTCAACGGATTTAGATGGTGCCCTTTTTAACGTGAATGCAGCTATCTGTAATGCATAACCCCAAAACGATAATGGTAGATCGGTAAGAGACATCATAGATTGCACTATATCCAATAAAGTACGGTTATGACGATCGGACACACCATTATGATGTGGTGTTCCAGGTGGCATGAGTTTGTGAAACTATTCCACAATGTTTTAATTGAAGACCAAACTCGTAACTCAAATAGTTGTCTCCGTGATCAGATCGTAGAAACCTTATTTTCTTGTCACGATGATTTTCCACTTCACCCTGAAATTATTTGAACTTTTCAAATGTTTCAGACTTATGTTTCATCAAGTAGATATACTCATATCTGCTCAAATCATCTGTGAAGGTCAGAAAATAGCGATACCCGCCGCGAGCCTCAACACTCATTGGACTGCATACATCAGTATGTATTATTTCCAATCAAGTTTGTTGCTCGCTCCATTGTTCCGGAGAACGGAGTCTTAGTCATCTTGCCCATGAGGCATGGTTCGCAAGTACCAAGTGATTCATAATCAAGTGGTTCCAAAGGTCCATCAGTATGGAGTTTCTTCATGCGCTTTACACCGATATGACCTAAACGACAGTGCCATAAATAAGTTGCACTATCATTATTAACTTTGCATCTTTTGGCTTCAATATTATGAATATGTGTAACACTACGATCGAGATCCAACGAACTATTTTCATTGTGTGTATGACCATCAAAGGTTTTATTCATGTAAACAGAACAACAATTATTCTCTGACTTTAATGAATAACCTATTGCAATAAACATGATCAAATTATATTCATTCTCAACGCAAACACCAAATAACACTTATTTAGTTTCAACACTAATCCCGAAAGTATAGGGAGTGTGCGATGATGATCATATCAATCTTGGAACTACTTCCAACACACATCGTCACCTCACCCTTTACTAGTTTCTGTTTATTCTGCAACTCCCGTTTTGAGTTACTACTCTTAGCAACTGAACCAGTATCAAATGCCGAGGGGTTGCTATAAACACTAGTAAAGTACACATCAATAACACGTATATCCAATATACCTTTGTTTACCTTGCCATCCTTCTTATCCGCCAAATACTTGGGACAGTTCCACTTCCAGTGACCAGTCCCTTTGCAGTAGAAGCACTTAGTCTCAGGCTTAGGATCAGACTTGGGCTTCTTCACTTGAGTAGCAACTTGCTTGCCGTTCTTCTTGAAGTTCCCCTTCTTCCCTTTGTCCTTTTCTTGAAACTAGTGGTCTTGTCAACCATCAACACTTGATGTTTTTCTTGATTTCTACCTTCATTGATTTCAGCATCACGAAGAGCTTGGGAGTTGTTTCCGTTATCCCTTGCATATTATAGTTCATCACGAAGTTCTACTAACTTGGTGATGGTGACTAAAGAATTCTGTCAATCACTATCTTATCTGGAAGATTAACTCCCACTTGATTCAAGCGATTGTAGTACCCAGACAATTTGAGCACATGCTCACTAGTTGAGCGATTCTCCTCCATCTTTTAGCTATAGAACTTGTTGGAGACTTCATATCTCTCAACTCGGGTATTTGCTTGAAATATTAACTTCAACTCCTGGAACATCTCATATGGTCCATGACGTTCAAAACGTCTTTGAAGTCCCGATTCTAAGCCATTAAGCATGGTGCACTAAACTATCAAGTAGTCATCATATTGAGCTGGCCAAACGTTCATAACGTCTGCATCTGCTCCTACAATAGGTCTGTCACCTAGCGGTGCATCAAGGACATAATTTTTCTGTGCAGCAATGAGGATAAACCTCAGATCACGGATCCAATCCGCATTATTGCTACTAACATCTTTCAACACAATTTTCTCTAGGAACATATCAAAATAAACACAGGGATGCAACAACGCGAGCTATTGATCTACAACATAATTTGCAAAATACTACCAGGACTAAGTTCATGATAAATTTAAGTTCAATTAATCATATTACTTAAGAACTCCCACTTAGATAGACATCCCTCTAATCCTCTAAGTGATCACGTGATCCAAATCAACTAAACCATGTCCGATCATCACATGAGATGGAGCAGTTTCATTGGTGAACATCACTATGTTGATCATATCTACTATATGATTCACGCTCAACCTTTCGGTCTCCGTGTTCCGAGGCCATATCTGTATATGCTTGGCTCGTCAAGTATAACCTGAGTATTCCGCGTGTGCAACTGTTTTGCACCCGTTGTATTTGAACATAGAGCCTATCACACCCGATCATCACGTGGTGTCTCAGCACGAAGAACTTTCGCAACGGTGCATACTCAGGGAGAACACTTCTTGATAATTAGTGAGAGATCATCTTAAAATGCTACCGTCAAACTAAGCAAAATAAGATGTATAAAAGATAAACATCATATGCAATCAAAATATGTGACAAGATATGGCCATCATCATCTTGCACCTTTGATTTCCATCTCCAAAGTATTGTCATGATCTCTATTGTCATCGGCATGACACCATGTCTCCATCATCTTGATCTGTATCAATGTGTCGTCACGTGGTCATCTCGGCAACAATTGCTCTTGCAACTATTGCTATCGAATAGCGATAAAGTAAAGCAATTATTGGACGCTTGCATCTTATGCAATAGAGAGACAACCATAAGGATTTTGCCAGTTGCCGATAACTTCAACAAAACATGATCATATCATACAACAACTTATATCTCATCACGTCTTGACCATATCACATCACAACATGCCCTGCAAAAACAAGTTAGACGTCCTCTACTTTGTTGTTGCAAGTTTTACGTGGCTGCTACGGGCTTAGCAAGAATCGTTCTTACCTACACATCAAAAACCACAACGATAGTTTGTCAAGTTGGTGTTGTTTTAACCTTCGCAAGGACCGGGCGTAGCCACACTCGGTTCAACTAAAGTTGGAGAAACTGACACCCGCTAGCCACCTGTGTGCAAAGCACGTTGGTAAAACCAGTCTCGCGTAAGCGTACGCGTAATGTCGGTCCGGGCCGCTTCATCCAACAATACCGCCGAACCAAAGTATAACATGCTGGTAAGCAGTATGACTTATATCGCCCACAACTCACTTGTGTTCTACTCGTGCATATAGCATCAACACATAAAACCTAGGCTCGGATGCCACTGTTGGGGAACATAGTAATTTCAAAAAATATTCCTACGCACACGCAAGATCATGGTGATGCATAGCAACGAGAGGGGAGAGTGTGATCTACGTACCCTTGTAGACCGACAGAGGAAGCGTTAGCACAACGCGGTTGATGTAGTCGTACGTCTTCATGGCCCGACCGATCAAGCACCGAAACTACGGCACCTCCGAGTTTTAGCACACGTTCAGCTCGATGACGATCCCTGGACTCCGATCCAGCAAAGTGTCGGGGAAGAGTTCCGTCAGCACGACGGCGTGGTGACGATCTTGATGTACTACCGTCGCAGGGCTTCGCCTAAGCACCGCTACAATATTATCGAGGATTATGGTGGAAGGGGCACCGCACACGGCTTAGATTATGATCACGTGGATCAACTTGTGTGTCTATGGGGTGCCCCTGCCCCCGTATATAAAGGAGTGGAGGAGGGGAGGGCCGGCCCTCTCTATGGCGCGCCCTAGGGGAGTCCTACTCCCACCGGGAGTAGGATTCCCCCTTTCCTAGTCGAACTAGGAGTCCTTCCATGCAGTAGGAGTAGGAGACAAGGAAGGGAAGAGGGAAGAGAAGGAAGGAGGGGGCGCAGCCCCTCCCCCTAGTCCAATTCGGACTAGGCCTTGGGGGGCATGCGGCGTGCCTCTCCCTCTCCCCTAAAGCCCAATAAGGCCCATATACTTCTTCTCCCGTATTCCCGTAACTCCCCGGTACTCCGAAAAATACCCGAACCATTCGGAACCTTTCCGATGTCCGAATATAGTCGTCCAATATAATGATCTTTACGTCTTGACCATTTCGAGACTCCTCATCATGTCCCCGATCTCATCCGGGACTCCTAACTCCTTTGGTACATGAAAACTCATAAACTCATAATATAACTGTCATCGAAACGTTAAGCGTGCGGACCCTACGGGTTCGAGAACAATGTAGACATGACCGAGACACGTCTCCGGTCAATAACCAATAGCGGAACCTGGATGCTCATATTGGCTCCTACATATTCTACGAAGATCTTTATCGGTCAGACCGCATAACAACATACGTTGTTCCCTTTGTCATCGGTATGTTACTTGCCCGAGATTCGATCGTCGGTATCTCAATACCTAGTTCAATCTCGTTACCGGCAAGTCTCTTTACTCGTTCCGTAATACATCATCTCGCAACTAACTCATTAATTGCAATGCTTGCAACGCTTATGTGATGTGCATTACCGAGAGGGCCCAGAGATACCTCTCCGACAATCGGAGTGACAAATCCTAATCTCGAAATACGCCAACCCAACATGTATCTTTGGCGACACCTGTAGAGCTCCTTTATAATCACCCATTTACGTTGTGACATTTGGTAGCACACAAAGTGTTCCTCCGGTAAACGGGAGTTGCATAATCTCATAGTCATAGGAACATGTATAAGTCATGAAGAAAGCAATAGCAACATATTAAACGATCGAGTGCTAAGCTAACGGAATGGGTCAAGTCAATCACATCATTCTCCTAATGATGTGATCCCGTTAATCAAATAACAACTCTTTGTCTATGGTTAGGAAACATAACCATCTTTGATTAATGAGCTAGTGTAGTAGAGGCATACTAGTGACACTCTGTTTGTCTATGTAGTCACACATGTATTATGTTTCAGGTTAATACAATTCTATCATGAATAATAAACATTTATCATGAAATAAGGAAATAAATAATAACTTTATTATTGCCTCTTGGGCATATTTCCTTCACGTTTATCATGACACGTTCATCATTGTCATATTGCTTTGCATGATCATGTAGTTGACATAGTATTTGTGGCAAAGCCACCATTCATAATTCTTTCATACATGTCACTCTTGGTTCATTGCATATCCTGGTACACCATCGGAGGCATTCATATAGAGTCATACTTTGTTCTAGTATCGAGTTGTAATCATTGCGTTGTAAATAAATAGAAGTGTGATGATCATCATTTTCTAGAGCATTGTCCCAAATAAGGAATAAAAAAAGGAGAAAGGCCATAAAAAAGAGGAAGGCCCAAAAAAGAGAAAAAGAGAGAAGGGACAATGTTACTATCCTTTTACCACACTTGTGCTTCAAAGTAGCACCATAATCTTCATGATAGAGAGTCTCTTGTTTTGTCACTTTCATATACTAGTGGGAATTTTTCATTATAGAACTTGGATTGTATATTCCAACAATGGGATTCCTCAAATGCCCTAGGTCTTCATGAGCAACACTACAAAAAAAGACACATCCGTGACATTTGGCCGAACGAATTTTTTTCTGTCATACATATGACACTTCTATGACGATAATTGTGACAAAACCCGGTATCATCATAGATGTGGTGGGCTCCTACTTCTATGACAAAAAATCATGACAGAAAATGGGCTTTTCGTCCTGGGCGGGCCGGAGACGCAGCTGCATGACATTCTTTGGGCCGTCCATGACGGAAAAAATCATGGTAGAAGCGAGGGGGAGGAAAGTTTCGGGGACTTCCCGGTTACGGTGGGAGGTCGGGGGCCGAGCGATGCGCGTTTCTCTCGTACACATACGCGCATGTGTGCGAGGCATTGGCTCTAACTGAACCCGAGCGAGGCGTTGGGCTCTAACTGAACCCGAGCGATTGCACTGCAGGCTACGCGTTACTGAACCCGAGCGATCGATCGATGGCTGTTAACTGAAACCGGTCGAGCGATTCCTTCGCTACTGCTGCTAACTGAAGCCGATCGATGCTGCCTCTGGATGAACAGTGAGCGTTGGGGGGGGGGGGGGTTGGATGAACAGTTCCCGGTGGGGGTGGATGAACAGGACCCCGTGGTGTTGCCTCTGGATGAACAGGATCCCGATCGATCGAGTCGGTTTGTGCTGGATGAACAGGACCCCGTGGAGGGCAGGATAAACAGTAGATGATGGAGGGCAGGATGAACAGTAGCCCGTGGAGGGGTGGTTGAACAGGAGACCGTGGAGAGGGCTGGTTGAACAGTAGCTGGTGGAGTAGCGCGCGATGGAGGCTGGATGAACAGGAGCCCGTGGATGAACAATCGCAGGTGGAGGCTGGAGGAGGTCGACGGTGGATGAACAGTAGCTCGTGGAGGCTGGAGGGGTCGACGGTGGAGATGAATAGTATCTCGTGGAGTACCTTTTTGCGGTACGCCACACCCCTCTCGATGAACAGGACCCCCGTTTTGACTGTAGGAGGTCCGTTTCCTCTGTTTTGCGGTACGCCACACCCCTCCCCGATCAACATGACGCCTGTTTCGACCGTAGGAGGTCCATTTCCTCCGTTTTGCGGTACGCCACACCCCTCCCGATCAACAGGACCCCTGTTTCGACCATAGGAGGTCCGTTTCCTCCGTTGTGTGGTACACCAGGCCTCGTTTCCATCGCCTCTTCCGTCCAAGCCCTCCCAATGAACATGACGCATTCCGTTGCCTCCCCATGAACACGATGACGACGCTGTTTCTCCGTTCCGACCCAGCCATGTACACGAGCCCTGGCTGTACGTATGCGCGAGTAGTTGTTTGAGACCCCGCCCGTATGTACACATACGTGGCCGTATTTTCTTTCTTGCACCCTGGCCACTGTACGTACGTGTACATGCTACGTGCGCGCCTCTACTATGACACGTACGCGCCTCTACTACGACACGTGCGCGCCTCTACATCAACCAGTATATATGTACGTACACGTTCGCGACCAGAATGACAATGCTACGTACGCTTCGACCAGGTGGGTCCCGACTGTCAGGCACTTCCTTGCCTGCGAAGATGTAGCTGGTGGGTCCCAGCAGTCAGGGGAGTGAATCATTTTTTTGCCCGGACGCACTTCCTTGCGTGCGAAGGTGTAGCTGGTGGGTCCCAGCTGTCAGGGGGGAAACATTTTTTTTGTGAAATACGGTGGCCCATCCGGTGGGTCCCTGCTGTCAGGTGGAGGAATCCTTATTTTCCGCGTAATAAGAAGGCACTTCCTTGCTGCCGCCGTGGACCCAACTGTCAGCCTCTCCACGTACAGTCCATGCCCGATGGAAGTCGTTCCTTGACCACGTTGCCGACGGCGAGGCCTAGGAAGGGGACGACGCGGAGCTGGTGAAGACGCGGCAGTGGATGCCCACGTGGAGAGGAGTATGAGGGTTCACTCATTCGGCTGCGGTGTGAGGCTGCCGTCGCCGTAGGGCCTGGCCAGCGGTGGGAATAGTAGGGGGCGGTGAGGCCTCCGCGGCAGCACAGCTGGCCACGGGAGGCAGGAGCAGGCGGCACGACCGACGCTGCTTTGGGCGGCTGGAGCAAGAAGACCAGAGGTTGAAGAAGCACTACGGCCATTGGATGGACATCGTACGGTCACTGCAGCTAGAATCGTTTATATTGACAAGTTGACAAAGCCCTTGGTACGTCAACTTAGTAGGCCCACAGGTCAGCTTCCGAAACGGTGCGCCCCAGATGTCAGGGGGAGGGATCATTTTTTGGGCGGGTGAAGCTAGAATATCTGAGATTGAAGAAGAAGCACGACATCCATTGGATGGACATCCAACGGCCACTACTGCTAGAACCGTGTGTTGACTATAAGTTGACAAAGCCTTGCATACGCGTCAACTCTGTTTTTTTAGGGGACGCGTAAACTTAGTAAGGCCAGAAGTGTGTGGCAGAGAACTTATAGCCCATTTGAGATTTCTAAGAATGTGTAGCCCATTTTTGAATTCTAATGGAATTTACTACAGCCCATTTACAGTTTCTTAAAAGTACAACCCATTTCAACCAACCGTTCAAAACAGAATTCAATAAAATTTCTCACATTTTGATGGGATCCGAAATATTTTTATCCCGAAATTTCTAGTTATATTAAATACAATTTCACTATAAATTTATATTACGTAAAAATCCAACGAAACATTGTGCTCGCAATAATTAATGAAATTAAAAAATTTCAATATCCAAAAATAATATTTTATAAAGTAATCACATGTTTGGTGCATTTTTTTATAGTTATTGCCCAGTTTTTATAATTACATCCCATTTATTATTTCTTAAAGCCCATTTTCTTGTTAAGCCTAATGCATCCCTCCTAGGAAAGATTTGCAGCCCAGCGGAGCGGAGAATAACAACTTGACCTTGCCTGGGTATTCCTAAAAAAAGTATAGCTGGGCTAGCCATTTTCAGCTTGAAAAAAAAAATAATATCTAGGCTGGATATCTGGCCTGGGCTAGACGGGCCACAGCCCGCCCAGCTAATACCTGCAGCGATGTTTTCGTTGTTGTTCAGAGGAGAAAAATTAATATCTGGACTAAACATCGAAAAACTCTAAAGTGCTCACACTTGAAAAACACAAATATTGCTCGAGTTGCTTGGTCCCAGCTGTTGGCCGCTTCTTATGCAATTCTCTCGTTTATTGACTACTACATAGATTGAGAATGGTGTGGGACCGTGATGTTAGGAAACCAGGGGGAAGCAAAATAAATTACTCAAGCGAGCGCTTCCACCTCTGCCTCGTTGTCTCCCGAGGAAACCCGTTTCCTCCCTTTTTTTGCTCGGGCAAGGACCAATGCATGCAGCACGTCCATGCGGTTATTAGGCAAGAAATAAAACCGCTTTGCATGCTATGAATTACGATGGCCTGCATGGGTAGCTAATAAGGCATCCTCTTAACTGTTGTGATTAAATGTTGTGTTTAGAAGAGAGAAATATTCTTCTTTTCCACCAATCTGCTTGCACCTAGGTCGTGATGCACCTTCTAATACGACTTATTCACCTACACAGAGGGAGTATAGTTTTATACACACACACACACACACACACACACACACACACACACATATATATATATATAAAATAAGGAGACACTTGCGTATGTGAGGCTATGGACTTGGTGGGTCCCCATTGTCATCCTCTCCAAGTAAAGTCATCTCCTCGCCCCCGCGCGCTTTCCGCCCGAAACAGTCAGCGCCGCCCGTCCCGCTTCCCGGTGCAGGCGATTGCTCCGCCTTCAAACGACACAAGTGACGTCCATCCGTCCATCTGCCGCCCACATTAATGATACCCGGTTGCCGAGGCAGCTACTCCGGCGCCACACGTCCGTCCCTCCGCCCGCCCACCATTGCTATATAAACTGCTGCGCCGGCCATAGCCGCAGTCATGCGCATCCGTTCCCTTTCTCCTGTCCACACCACTACTGCCCACCATGGCTTCCTCACGCTCCAGCGCTCTTCGGGACGGGCAGACGATGGACCACAAGGAGATGGCAGCCATTGTTGCCGACTGGCTGGCCGGCAGGCAGCCGGAGGACGACGACGTCCCAATGGAGAACATGGAAGTCGATGATCCGGCGCCAACCCCCTCCTCCGCGCCATCCTCGCCGGTGCATTGCACCATGACCATCGGCGAGGCCCGTGCCCAATATATGGACAGTGTGAGTCAGATGCGTCAGGAGCAGTTCCGGGAGGCGCAGGCCGACGCTGCCTACAACCACCATCTCCTCCAGGAGCACCTGCAGGCGGAGGAGCAGATCTCCGCGGAGCGGGCGCAGTGGGAGGCGCTGCTTGACTCGTACCGCTCCGCCCGCAAGGGCCGCCTCGAGCGCTGGCGGTATCGCATGCGGGTGGCCGAGGCTGCGGCCGCCTACAAAGAGGCTAGCAAAGAGGGCGATGAAGCGGGGAGGCGCTATTTGGCGAGAGCAAGGACGAGGCAGAGGACAATGCCGGCTCCGATGAGTCCCCGCTCCGCTGGCGTCGACGAGGCCCTGCTCCGCCGAGGCCTCGCGGCGGCAACAACGAGGCAGAGGACACCGCCGGCTCCGCCGAGGCCCCGCCCCGCCAACAATGAGGCAGAGGACATCGTCGGCTCAGCCGAGGCCCCACCCAGCTGGCAACGCGGGGGAGGATTTCCACCGCTCCGCTGAGGCGCCGCCCGCCGGCAACGAGACAGAGGACATCGCCGGCTCCGCTGAGGCCCCGCCCCGCTCCCAACGAGGCCGCGCTACACAGAAAACGAGGAAGAGTAGAACACGGTAGGTCGCCGCCGCTCGGGTCCAAGTAAGGCCACCGCTGCTACCCTCCTGTTGAAGCCAAGCTAGGCGGGTTGACCATTGACAGCCAGTTAGCTTCTTGGCGGTGACGTGGAGTCGGGGAGTTCTGCTGGAGAACAACGCTGCTTCTACTTAACTACTGGTGCAGTTGGCTGACTGACACGTGGGCCCAATAGGCCACATGTCAGTTATGCAACTACACCTGCGGTTAAGTCACTGAAGCTTCTATTTGGCTCAGCGGGACACAGGTGGGTAGCTTCGGTTAATTAATTATACCTCCAGCGCACCCCTTTTTAGTTGAAGAATGTATGAAATGTAATGAAATCTGGCATGTTTATATGAAATCCGACCGTGTATGAATGAATTTATTTCGATTAGTTCGAATTCCTGTATCACTGGCATTGGATGAACATGCAAAACAATACGTACTAGCATTATTCCCAGGGTGATCACCTCGTTTGCAGCAGTTTCACATGTACTCCCTCCGGTCCTTTCTAGTCTGCATACAAGTTTTGTCTGCAGTCAAAGTATCTCTACTTTGACCAATCTTATACAAAAAAGTATGCACTTTCACAATGTGCAAAGTAAAAAGGAACAGAAGGAGTACAAAGAGTTTGAGCAGCTTTTTAGCATTTTTGTACATTGCAATCAAACACACAGGCCTGGCAATTCATAGAGAACATTCAAAACAATCGATGATTATGCATCTCAGCGACTCACATGTCAGAGGCAATATTTACTTCACAACTAAGTAATAAAGAAAAAATTGATCGACGCTGCTGACAACAAAGGGCGTCCCATTCAAAAATATCAAACGCATGTCTTGCTAAAATCAATGAGCAAAATTTGACAAGGTTGTCCCATTCCAAAATATCAAATGCCTACGATTGTGGAATGGGCATGGTTTGCCATTAGTTCGGGCATTAACATGGCACCTCGTGCTAAATAAACCAATTGTTCTTTTTGTGCAGTTCCACCAAATCAACCAAATTCGCGCATAGCTTGTATGATTTCGCCCTTATATGTTGCAACGCCTTGAACTTATCGGCACCTCCTTTCTTGTGGTGGAAATGAATGATTCGATGTATTCATGAACATTTTGTGCAGTTCCCATTGAAATCAAGCTGAGCACCCCTGTTTGCACAAATACAAAAAAGTGATTAGTATAGAGCAAACTGCACTATGAATTGATAGTTTCAACAGGCACATACATGGTCCATGTAGAGCACACTTTTAGAAAAATGGAACTCACCAGAAAGAATCCTAGAACAACATTGTACTCGCGCATCACAGCAAAAAATGGAGATTTTGTCAGTCCTTCTGAGCTGAAGTTAGTTTGGTCTTATGGGAGTAATGTGACCATCCTTCAACTTCTCCTTTTGATGATAAGATAGACAGGGCTTCTTCATCCTGGCATAATTAGAACTAGTCACTTCACGTACTCCACATTCTTCTTCAGAGGAAGATGATCATGTTGTGCAAAGACAAGAGGACTACTAAATGCTAGCATCACTGTTTGCTCGAAAAAAAGGAAAGGAAATATTTAAAACAGCACAGATGAAGCACTTCTCAAGAACAATACCACTTTTTCATGACATTATCTAAACAGTAGCACAACACCAATAGAGATGACAAAGCTCAATAATATGGATGAAATCAGTGGGCGAGTACCAACCTTTGTCAGGAGGCTTATTGTGTAGAGCATACAGATAAAGCATTTCTCCGGAACCATCTGTTTCTATCTACGGTGGTGGCCAAGCTTACTATATACTCCTCGATTAGTTTAATGTTTCCAACATCTTCTTGTGCAGTTCCACTAAAATATATGGTATCTTCAAAGAAGATCCCTGTTTGCACAAGTAGAGATAATTACATATTACATTAAGAGTGGCATCAAATCAGTGGCAAAACAATTGCTCGTTCCAGCCATAGCAATAAATTAAGATGCAAAACTATATCATTACTTGTGCCATCACAGTTCCAGTGCTTCATTACAGCACCGGGAGTTGATTTTTGTTTTTCTTCCCCTTGTTCTTCCCCTTCATCACTTGGTTCAATAACAAACAAGCTTCGCCTTCAATGTAAGATTTGGCATGTCAATTAGGGAGCACAAGTATAGTACTAAACCTAATTTTCTGATGAAAGTGGCAAAATACAGGCCAACAGTTGTGAAATATCCTTATCTTACCTCAATGGGATATTACGGTGCACATACAGATTGGAAGTCTTGTCTCCATTTGTGCAGTTCACTAAAATCAAGCAACATTATCATACAAGTAGCACAACATATGAATGCACACTGCAGAATCATGTGAAAGAAGGCTAGTACTGACCTCTCATGATGCAGAATTCAAACAACTCACAAGAAGAAGATCTGAACCAAATTCGCCTTAACGGATAGGAAGTAAGATCTCCTCTTGTGCAGTTCCACTAAGATCAAGCAATCAAGCAACATTGTCAGTGTGACATTTTGGTTGAACTGCACAAAACACTCTTAAAACAAAAGTGTTTTGTGCAGTGCAACAAAAGGTCACAATGGCAACGAGGTGAAGCAGATAACCCTGTTTACACAGAGGTGCAAAGGAAACAATTAGTTGTCAATAACGGTGGATGACATAGAAGCCAACAAAAAGAAGCATCTACCTTATCTAAATGGGAAAGAAAGCAAGATAGTAGCATTTCTCAAACGGTGGCATTGATTAATATTAACATAGAGATTATATTAACAATAAAATTCGTTAAACATGTAATTTGCTTTTAACTGTGGCATTGCATCAATTTTCCAGCGGCATTATTAGAGGGTGTTTGTTTACAGGGACATTTTGGTGTAGGGACTAAAAAAACTCCGTGTCAGTCCCATCTAAACCAAAGAGGAGGGACTTTTAGGGACTAAAAGTGGGCGTTTGGGACTAAAGAAAGAAGACACCGAGGGAGTCTTTTTGGGACTTTTTCCAACAGTTGCCCCTGCCATGCATCACACCTTGTCTCTATTAGTTCATTACTAGGGGTAACATGGTCTTTTAGCATGTCATTTAATAACCTCTAGTCCATGTTTAGTCCCTGGAACCCAGCAGGTAGGGACTAGGGAGTTTTTAACCAAACAAGGCCTTATATTAACAACAGCTAATGAGTTGCACGGGACAGTGGACGCACCAGCACCATGTGCATCTACCGATGTACTATGGTCATGCACAGTCTGTTGCAACAAAGAAAAAACAACCAAGGAGCATATTTGTGTTGGTCCTAGTTTTGTTATCTTTAGACGCCTTTCCCTATGTGAGCGCAGCAAATCTAGTCCTGCTCAAACTCTACAGCCTTGTCCCTTCCTTTCCTTTTTGAACTAGTACTTTCGCCCCTTCCTTTCCTTTTTGAACCACGTCCTAGATTTATGCAATACAACTTTCCCCACTAATTTCCCCCATTCCTTTCCTCTTTGAACCACGTCCTAGATTAATGCTATACAACTTTCCCCCTTCATTTCCTCTTTGAACCACGTCCTAGATTCATGCTATATACAACTTTTCCCACTACTTTCCCCCACTCCTTTCCTCTTTGAAGCACGTCCTAGATTCATGGTATACATGCAGCTAGAGCAATGCATGTGGAGTAAGTAAATTATACCTTAAGGTTCTTGGGGCGTGGTTCGGTGGGCGACGGGACGGCGGCGAAGAAGAAGGGGTCGGAGGCCCTCCCGTGCCGCCGCTGGGTGGAAAGTGAACAGTTGCGCCGGTAGTCCCTCGCCGACGGCGACAATGTTAAGCCTCCTTCCCTTCCCGGCGGACGGATCCTGCCGGCTCTTTGAGCAGCAGTGAGAGGAGAGAGAGGCTAATGAAGTCTTGTTTAGATCTGAAGAGGGCGAGAGAGTGTGAAGAGAGCAACTACAAGCGCTGAGGCTCCAGCGGGAGAGGGCGAGAGAGTGTGAAGAGAGCAACTACAAGCGCTGAGGCTCCAGCATGTATATATATACTGGAGAGAGAGTGTGAAGCGTGCAAACCCTAGAAAACATTTTGACCAGTCAAAGAATCCTCCTGGCACAAATTATGCTCAAGTGTAGTTATCGAACCGGAGACATCAAGTTTGATGAGCGAACAGGCTAACCAGCTACACAACCCTCCCGTTATGTTCAATGAGAGGGAAATAACCTTTTATACATTCCTGCATTCGTGTGACAAGCATGCCGTGTTTTTTTGTGTGTGTGGGAGTCATTGGGATTTCAATCATAATCGTGTCATGTGGCTTTGGTGGTAAGACTATCCACAGTGGTGCAGAAATCACCTTACCTCTCTCCACGTAGTACTTTGGGTCCCACCAGTCAGAGGGTGAAACAAACAAATTAATAAGAAAAATTAAAAGCGCCAGCGGTGTATCTTACCTCACACATCTTGCTACTGCCCGGGAACACTGTCCAATTGATCCCTTTGTTCGCTCACGTACTATTTTAAGCGAATCCTTATTATAACACGCACACAAATTTTGGGCACTTGTATTCGACTTAAGTTAGTGTGCCACCGTATCTCGTATACTTACTACTCCCTCCGTCTAGGTGTAATAAGTCACGTTAGAAGGTGCAACGAGACCAAGGTGCGTGCATGTGCGTGTGCGTGTGTGTGTTTAACACCATGTGTGTGTTAGAGAGAGCGACATATCGACCTACTCCTATAGAGAGATGTTGTGTAGTGTATGATTTTAGCCGCGAGAGTCGGTGCATCCTCTCGTTTCCGGGCGTGTCCGGTAGGGACATGCGGACAGCTGCCACGCCCGCTCCTGACCAGCCTGGCCCACCCAAAGCCCCTCCATCACGCGCGCGCTTCCCGCCCGAAACGGTCAGCGCGGCTCCAAAGAATCGGTGCCGCATTCATGCCTGGGCAGAGCGGACGCGACCTCTCACTTGCGCAAGAGTGATGGTTGCTTCGTTCGTCCAACTTACTGCTGGGTCTATGTGATTTGACGGCTCATTGGTCTTTATTACTGAGGTGGTAGGACTGCTGGATGTCCCACGCTTTCGGCGAAAGGAGGTATACTACTACTCCCTCCGTCCAGAATTACTTGTCGAGGAAATGAATAAAATTAGATGTATCTAGAACTAAAATATATCTAGATACATCCATTTCTTCGACAAGTATTTCCGGATGGAGGGATTACTAGATTACAATTTTCTCCATTCTTACAGCGGAGGCGTGCAAGAGCAGTGAAAACACGCAGGCTCAGTGATTACATGGCCCACCTCACACTATCACCGTGCGACACCTAACTCTTTACATAGTACTCCCTCCGTTCCTAAATATTACTACTAGATGAGTCCCCACGCGTTGGCACGGAACAACGGTATATCTCTCTGCGCAAAATTATCGATTTCATAGAACAAAAAAACTCTATAACCGCATGACAAATGTGGTAGCCAAACTAAATAAACTCCCATCATCATTTAGATCATCCCACGTAAGGAAAAAAGATCAGCCAACTCCTACTGCATAATGGGATTATATTTTTCTTTTTGACATGTTAATGGGACTTAAAAGCTCACTTACATGCATGCTACCGGTGCATGCTTGCATGCAGACATGTTGATGTTATTTAAAACCCACTCACATGCATGTGGCACGGTATTTCTGCATGCTTGCATGTGGCTTAGCGCGGAGCCTCTCAACGTCTAGATCAGAAGGCTATTATGGACTGATTTACTTCATCTAACGGCTACATCAATTTTGATGACGTGGCTCAAGGAGAGGATAGAGAATTCCTAGTAGTGGGGGCTAGCTATTACTAGTAGATAGTAAGTCTTTGTAGAGATTCCACTACATACGGAACAAAATGAATGAATCTACACTTAAAATGCATCTATATACATCCGCATGTGGTTCATGGTGAAATCTCTACAAAGACTTATATTTAGGAACGGAGGAAGTACTAGTATAGTACGTACTGTAATTTATCAGCGAGATAAATTTGTACAATACTATGAAGCTTCCAGCTTCTGTTACATGTATCTTGCATCCAAGGTTACCCGTTGCAACATTTCATCAAATACAAAGGAGACTAACATGCATGCTATTGCATCTCAATGATTGACAGATCATAGCAAATATGTACTCCCTCGGTTCCAAAATAAGTTTCTCAACTTTGTGCAAACTTTAGTATACAAAGTTGTACTACTACTAAAGTTGACACTTATTTTGGAACAGAGGCAGCTAAAGAAAAAAATGATCCATGCAGTCCCTAGCCCTTGAACCGTGAACCCTGACCATGCTTCAATTTGCTGGCAATGTTCGAGCTTCCTAATAAATGAAGTTTGCAACCATTTGACCATCGGATCATTTTGTGCAGTTTCACCAAAATCAAGATGAGCATCCCTGTGGCAAAGAAATTGAACAAGCGTGATTAGAATAAGATTACTGGGACTAGTTGATGAGACATAAACTCATCACAAATACAGTACGTAGAAGCCAGTAGAGGTATGTGCGGGGCAAAGAAGTATAGAGAAATATCCACAGGGAGTGATGTGGGCAGTTGGAGCAGTGGTGCAAGATGGCTGTAAAGGGAGTTGTACCTGAGGGACGTAGCTCAACCTTGAGGAGGGCGGCGGGAGGCGGCAACTGCCCACGTCGCGGCAGTGAGCAAGGGACAAAGGCAACCTCACCGGCTTTGTGAGAGAGAACGGCGGGGACCCTTGATTGGGACGTGCTGACAGTGGGTTTTCGCCGTCGGCGATGGCCACCGCATCTACACTAAGCATCCACCCCTTCCCCAAGCGGACGTGACCCGCCGGGATGTTAGAGATGTGGCCACAGTCATTTTGTGCGAGAGAGTGTGAAGAGAGCAACCCCAGCAAGCAACCGTGTAGGCTAGCCCGTCCTGACTATGTATATAGTGGAGCGGTTTCCTTTTCTTTCTATATGAACCTATCATATTGTGTATGTGCCACTGAAGAAAAACAACTTTATTTATAAATGACACATCACCTACTACTCGTTCTCCTATAACCTTGCGCTTGGCATCTCCAAAATATTAACCTTGCGATTGGCTCTTCGCCTCTTCGGGAAGTCAAGCAATAATGGTAGTGCAGTATATATCGTTCTGGCTATATGAGACCGAATGAGTTGCTACATGTCCACCACGTGGGCGAGGGTCGAGGGGCGAGGGAGAGTGCTACATACGGAGCAAAATGAGTGAATCTACACTCTAAAATACGTCTATATACATCAGTGTTTGGAGTATGTACTAGTAGTTCATATTGAAATCTACTAAAGGACATATATATATTCCAAACAATATGATAGTATAATCTCTATAACCAAGGTAGTAGGGACGAGGAGTAAACGGAGGGAGTAGTAAATTTTTCTCCTTGTCCTGCGAGCCACTGCGCGCATGGGCGAGGGAGCGGGCGTAAGGCGTAGTAAGCAAGCTTCACCTCATCCTGCAAGCCAGCGCGCCTGTGGGCGGGGGAGACGGCGTACTAAGCAAGCTTCTCCTCGTTCTGCGAGTTGATGGGACACATCAAAAGTACTCCAGTGTATAGAGCCTTGCCTCTAAGGTAGGCCCCACATGGTTTGCCTCTTTTTTTAACATAACACGTCAAGTCGCAATTTGTTTGTTCACCCGTGGTAGACGATCCTCCCTCCACCAAGTGGACAACCAGTACACGTGCCAAATTACCACGTGGACTGCCTTTTTCATACAGAAATGAGCTCCACCGTGTACCCGCGCGGGTGTGGTTGGGAAAGAGACGGGAGTACGTGCGCCGTGCATACACCTCTTCTCTTCGTGCACGTCCCCCACCTACGTGGGTGTGTGTGAGAGATACAAACCGCGTTCATGAGTGTTTTTTTTGGGGTGGGGGGTGGGGTGGGGGGTTGATTTCGTGAATTATTTGTGGGAATATGTGTTGATGACATCTCAAACAAAATTTTGCATGCAATGTGTGTGAAATGGAGGCCTATCCATATCATACATAGAGGGTCAGGCAATCCATGAGAAGAGAGGGAGGGGTCATAGCTATCGATAGAGTCGAAGAGAGGATCAAGTGGGTGGGTGCGAGATCGATGAAGAGAGCCATCGAAATTGTGTTTGTGTACAAGTCAAAGATATAGGGCGACTGGCCTACCGGAACGTTAGAGGGCACACGTCAAGTTTGTGTGTGGCAGGGAGACATGACTAGAGTGCTCGATGTATCGGTGTGTGTGTGGGGGGAGGGGGTGGTGGGAGGGGTAGGCAGAGGCCTAACTATATAGGTAGAACGACTCGTATATGTGTTGAGAAGGAGAGACCCAACTATGTCTTGAGGGAGATCGGTCGACATCCATACATAACTGGAGGATAGGAAATATGATGGGACACAGAGAGAGAGAGGGAGGGAGAGGGGCAGAGTGCTGGATGGGTGATGGAGTTGCTTCTCGAATATGGTGGGAGAGGCCTACTAGACAAACTGAGGGTGGAACTGCAATGTTATCAAGAAGAGTGGGGATGTGTTTCTGTGTGTGCCTGTGCGTGATAGATCTGTCGGGACGCATCCATGGATGATGAAGGGGAACCATGTGTTTGGTAAGAAAACCTAACTAGATTGGTAGATCAATTGTTGTTTGTCGGAGGAAGGGAGAGACACAACTAATGAGGTAGATCGATTGACGTGTGGGTAAAAACGAGTTATAAGGACCTAGCTAGCTATATGTATAGCGAGAGATCGGTCGGTGTACGTCCATTTGTTAGAGGCAAATAAGGCCCAACGAGACGGATAGACAGAGAGAATGGAGCTAGGAGGTGGTGTGAGAGGCCCAACTACTAGCTAGATAGGGGGAGGAGTGTGCGGTTGTGAGAGCGATGAAAAGAGGGGCGAGAGTTTACACGTGTGTCTGACCGTATGAGAGACACGAGGCAAGGACACATAAAGGAGGATATTGAAGGTGTGTTTGTATGTTGTAGGCATGCATCGCTGGAGAGGTTTATCGATCGGTGTGTGTCGGAAAAGAGTTGTGGAGACTCTGGGAGAACGACCTAAAGAAAAAAATGAATGTGCCAGGTGGATAGAATGCCGAGGGAGGGGGAGGGCAAGGAGGGCATGTGCATGCACGAGAGAAAGTTAGTGGTAGCTACAAAGGTTAGAGGATTGTGTGGGTGTAAGAGACTAACAAAGATCATAATTTGATATGAAAGCGAATTCATATATTTGAATAGGAGATCATAGTGTTTTAAACATTGCATGCATGAATATAGCGGTGATACACGTGTTGTGCTCATGTTATACCATAATGTGATAATGCATGGCGTTTGCAACTCACAGCTAAATGCCGAACAATCTAAACCATACTATAAATCAAACAATCTCACATTTTATTTGAATTTGTGATAATGTGTGGCGTTCGCACTTACAACTAAATATCGAACAATCTAAACAATACTATATATCGAACATTCTCACATTTTATTTGAATTTGCGGTAATGTGTGGTGTTTGCAACTCACATCTAAATACTTGTAGGCGTAGGGGGCGGGGCAACATACATAATGTGGTAAACACATTATACATATGAGACATGGTTTAGATTATGAAGATCTAGCTAGAGCTAGAAATGTAATGTGATTTGAAATCAAAATAAAGTGGATTCAAAAAATCTAGTTCGAGTTCATATAGTACACATAGTTCATATGTAACTCGAGACTAATCATGTGGTGTGTTGTGAAGATAATACACAAACGATGGTTTAACTTGACAATAATGATGATTGTAGATCTTATTAAAACAGAGAAACGAATTCAAATGCTTTGACTTCACAACAATCATTATTGTAGATCTTATTCGAATAGAGAAACGAATTCAAATTTAGTTCATATTGAAGCGGTAGTATATACGTTTGGAATGCACTAAAACGTTCATTTGACTAGTAGGTTGCATGCATTATACACGTAGCGAAATATTTTATTGAACATAACATGAATTCAAAGTTTTGAATGACATTTGTAGGGCGTATTGATTTGGGACAGTACACGTTAGGCTTGTTTGGAAATTTCAACCCGCGCCTTGTTAGCCCGAAATATTTAAGATATATCTTTGTCTCGTTGTGCTCCAACAACTCCCTCCATCTCAACCCATGCCTTGCTATTCCGAAATTACAACACGCACGAAAACTCCCACCTCCTGTCAAATCCTGACATGCGAAATGCCCGTGGTACCCTTGAACCGAAAGAACCACCTCAAATCGGCGGGGGTACTTTCGTAACTTACCCCACATTTCGGACAAGCGCGTCTCTAAGCCATGGTTCCCCACTGCCATCCCATCCGCCCACCTATTCGTACACCGAGGCCATGAAAACCCGCGACAAAACCCCACACCCTGCTCCGTCCGCCACCCAGCCGGAGCCTCTTCCCCGATGATGTCGTCCACAGCAACACCTCGACGTCCCTCATCCACAGTACCGGATGAGGATCCGTCGTCGATCTCATCGTCCCGCTGGTTCAGCCACCCCGTCCTCCACCTCCAAGGAGCTGCCCCGACGTTCCCCTTGTCTTTCATGCCACCTCCATTCCCACACCGCCGTCTTCACCTGCACCACCCGAAGAGCATCATCATCACTGTTTCCTCAGATGAAGCGGTGGCCTAATCGGCGCCACCAAAGAGGTTGTGCACTAATCACCGCATTTTCTTCTTGATTCGATCTCACGGTGCTGTCGGCGCTCGGTCCCGAGCCGACACGGCGCGGCTCCATCCACGGCGGCGTCGCTGACCACTTCCTCCACGGCGTCGCTCCCTCGGCAGCAACGTCCACATCAATAGGACCTTCTGCTACTTTAGCTCTTGCTCGCGCTGCTGCTCTACTCTTGCTCTTGGTCCCCTGCCTGGTCTGCTCTTGCTATTGCTCTTGCTCGCGCTGCTACTCTCGCTCTTGCTGTTGCTTGCGATGCTGCTCCGATTTAGCTACACTTCAGTCGACTGAATCGACTTTTGGGTCAGTCGATTTTTAGGGGGGGGGGGCTCGCCGGGGTGAAGGAAGAACCAGCCGCAGTGGGGAGGGGGGCTCGCCGGAGAGGTACCCCACTATCTATCTTAGGGTTCAGGATGGGGGCGGTGGTCGCCGACGGTGGCGGGGCGGTGGCGTGGGGATCGCCGGAGAAAAAGCTCGGCATGGGGGGGCCTAGAGGGATGGCCGGACCGACGGCGGACCGGCGGTGGGGAGTGTTTTTGGGGCGGGCGGGGCAGCGCACCGCCGGCCGCGGGCAGCGGGGGGCTGCTGTTTGGCCGGCTCAGGGGGGTGGAGGTTGAAGATGAACCACAGGCCCTTGATTTCGTATCCAACGGCTGCAAAATCGACTGACTAGAGATGAAAAAGTCAGTCGACCGACGTGTAGCCTCACCTTGCTAGTGCGTTCAGTTTCGACAACATAATTCAGTTTCGACAGCAAAATTTAGATTCGACAGTTAAGTTCAGTTTCGACAGTTAAATTCAGTTTCGACAGTTAAGTTCAGAGATGAGCGGCTGATGTATTTTACATCTAGCACTTTGTGGTTATGTATTTTACGTCATGTAGTGGAGATGCTATTAGAATTCCACTCACGTTAACGTTGTTCGTTGTCTCTCTTGTCCTGCTTCAGCCTCGGCGTCATACAACTCACCGGAGCAGGTCCAACGACAAAACCCTCCATCACAGCGGAGTAGTACCTCGGGATCCATCTCCGGACGCCTAAGATCTTCTTCCCCTCCTCCGATAGCCAAGTCAGCCGGAGCATCCTCACCGGCAAACCCAATCACGCTGAGATCGACATGGCTTCGCCAAAGAGGTTGTACACTTGTTGCATCTCTTTTTTACTCTACATGTTATATATATTGTCCACTGAGCACACAGATTTGTTCCTTTAGTGTCTCCTTGAAAGAAAAAACGTAGGAATTTTAATTTTCACTTGTCCTCCTTTTCAAATTCCTATTCATGAAGCACAAGACTAAGAGATAGTAGCATAATAGCATTATAACCGTACATTTTCTTGTGGTTTGACTTAATCTCACCATGCTTCTTTACATCCTGTGATCTTCCAATTGTTGTGAATCAAACACCCAGATTGGTAGAAATCCTGTGTTTTTAAATTCTCTATTTTGCACGTGCATTCCTATCCTATTCCTATCTATTTCCTATCCCTGCATTGTTGGAATCCTCCAATTCAAACGAGCCCTTACAGAATTACTTCTCTTATAGATAGTTGTCAAAGAAAACCTTGTGTGGTTTGTCCCGCTCCTGCTGCGCCGTCGTCCACCCCAGCTCAGCTGCTCCAACAACAGAAGGGTCCAGCACAGCAGGGATCCGGCCTCCAGACTGTCTTTCGCCGCCTCAGATCTTCTTCCCCGCCACTGGCAGCCATGAAAACTGCACTACCATCATCAACCGAGCAGATGACCTCGAGGACTACACGGGTCCGCAAGAGAGGTCGCACTCTTTCGTGTCTTCTTACGTTATGCATCACTTAATATTACATGCTACTTTATCATCCTGTTCACCGATTAGACTCTGAGTCAGCTCCAAACTAATGGTCAAACTTGAGTTTTTAAATGGTTGTGGGGTACATATCGGGGCCGCTATCAATAGTATCTATCTACTATCTGGTTAATCTCCGGTGTCTACTATGAGTTTCATGTTGGGTGGGAAACAAACAGTAAAGAAGCCATTATCCGTATTTTTTAACTGAAGCCATTATCTGCCTGCTATTATTGGTTTTGGGTCTATCCACAGGTTGGTACCATCACTTTGGATTTCTGCATGCACTCCTTACATAATCTCACTATGTTTTAATCCTATGCATGACAGTTATTGTAAACAATGGAACTGAACATGTAGAGCAAAAGAGACGAGCCTTGCGTGGCAATAAAATTTCATGCAGACGTCACTCCATGGTAGGCGCAAAGGCAGCCCCCCTCCACGCATTTCGGATTGTAATCAAGAGGAAGATATCTGTTCTGAGGGGGATTCAGAAGGAGAAGACAACTCCTATTTACCCCCTGAGGTCTTCGCTCTAACTTGGCATGCTTATGTTGGTTATATCATGCATATGGTGTCTTGCATTGCTTACTTTATACATCAAATATGTCATCTGCTTAGTTTAGAAATCCTTTGTGCGAATGCCATTTGTTTAGTTTATTCATTGTTTATGTGAATTATGCAACACCATCTTGTTTAGCCAGGCATCATATATGTGAATTTTGCAATGCCATCCTGCTTAGCTAGTCATCTTATATGTAAATTATATCAGGCCATCCTTTTTTTGGTTACATATTACATTTGTCAAGAATGTTATTACATTCAACTACTCTTCGTGTGCATCAGCCATTTGACATGGTGATGGCAAATTCTGGAGTGAAAACAAGGTCTTCAGAGCAGACTATGCTATCTGACGAAGCGCATATCTCGCTGGTTACGGATAGCTCCTTAGAGGAGGATTCAGAGACAGATGACCAGTCCTATTCCCCCCCGAGGTGTATGTTCTAACTGTTGGGGAACGCAGTAATTTCAAAAAATTTCCTACGCACACGCAAGATCATGGTGATGCATAGCAACGAGGGGGAGAGTCTGATCTACGTACCCTTGTAGATTACAACGGAAGCGTTGACACAATGTAGAGGAAGTAGTCGTACGTCTTCTTCCCGATCCGACCGATCCAAGCACCGTTACTCCGGCACCTCCGAGTTCTTAGCACACGTTCAGCTCGATGACGTTCCTCGGGCTCCGATCCAGCAAAGCGTCGAGGAAGAGTTCCGTCAGCACGACGGCGTGGTGACGATCTTGATGTACTACCGACGCAGGGCTTCGCCTAAGTACTACAACGGTATGATCGAGGTGGAATTTGGTGGCAGGGGGCACCGCACACGGCTAAGGAACGATCTCAAGGATCAACTTGTGTGTCTTGGAGTGTCCCCTGCCCCCGTATATAAAGGATGAAAGGGGGGAGGCTGGCCGGCCAAAGGAGGGAGGCGCAGGAGGAGTCCTACTCCTACCGGGAGTAGGACTCCCCCCCCCCCCCAAATCCTATTCCAACTAGGACTCCTTGGAAAAAAGGGAGAGGGAAAGAGAGAGAGGTGGCCGGCCACCTCTCCTAGTCCTAATAGGACTAGGGGAGGGGGGAGGCGCGCAGCCCTCCCTGGCAGCCCCTTTCACCTTTCCACAATGGCCCATGTAGGCCCATTTGACTCCCGGGGGGTTCCGGTAACCCTCCCGGTAATCCGGTAAAATCCCGATTTCACCCGGAACACTTCCGGTGTCCAAACATAGGCTTCCAATATATCAATCTTTACGTCTCGACCATTTCGAGACTCCTCGTCATGTCCGTGATCTCATCCGGGACTCCGAACAATCTTCGGTACATCAAAATGCATAAACTCATAATAACTGTCATCGTAACGTTAAGCGTGCGGACCCTACGGTTCGAGAACATTGTAGACATGACTGAGACACATCTCCAGTCAATAACCAATAGCGGGACCTGGATGCCCATATTGGCTCCTACATATTCTACGAAGATCTTTATCGGTCAGACCGCATAACAACATACGTTGTTCCCTTTGTCATCGGTATGTTACTTGCCTGAGATTCGATCGTCGGTATCCGATACCTAGTTCAATCTCGTTACCGGCAATTCTCTTTACTCGTTCCGTAATACATCATCCCGCAACTAACTCATTAGTTGCACTACTTGCAAGGCTTAAGTGATGTGTATTACCGAGAGGGCCCAGAGATACCTCTCCGACAATCGGAGTGACAAATCCTAATCTCGAAATACGCCAACCCAACATCTACCTTTGGAGCCACCTGTAGTACTCCTTTATAATCACCCAGTTACGTTGTGACGTTTGGTAGTACCCAAAGTGTTCCTCCGGCAAATGGGAGTTGCATAATCTCATAGTTATAGGAACATGTATAAGTCATGAAGAAAAGCAATAGCAACATACTAAACGATCGGGTGCTAAGCTAATGGAATGGGTCATGTCAATCAGATCATTCAACTAATGATGTGACCTCATTAATCAAATAACAACTCTTTGTTCATGGTTAGGAAACATAACCATCTTTGATTAACGAGCTAGTCAAAGTAGAGGCATACTAGTGACACTCTGTTTGTCTATGTATTCACACATGTATTATGTTTCCGGTTAATACAATTCTAGCATGAATAATAAACATTTATCATGATATAAGGAAATAAATAATAACTTTATTATTGCCTCTAGGGCATATTTCCTTCAGTCTCCCACTTGCACTAGAGTCAATAATCTAGATTACACAGTAATGATTCTAACACCCATGGAGCCTTGGTGCTGATCATGTTTTGCTCGTGGAAGAGGCTTAGTCAACGGGTCTGCAACATTCAGATCCGTATGTATCTTGCAAATCTCTATGTCTCCCACCTGGACTAGATCCCGGATGGAATTGAAGCGTCTCTTGATGTGTTTGGTCCTTTTGTGAAATCTGGATTCCTTTGCCAAAGCAATTGCACCAGTATTGTCACAAAAGATTTTCATTGGACCCGATGCACTAGGTATGACACCTAGATCGGATATGAACTCCTTCATCCAGACTCCTTCGTTCGCTACTTCCGAAGCAACTATGTATTCCGCTTCACATGTAGATCCCGCTACGACGCTTTGTTTAGAACTGCACCAACTGACAGCTCCACCGTTTAAAGTAAACACGTATCCGGTTTGCGATTTAGAATCGTCCGGATCAGTGTCAAAGCTTGCATCAACGTAACCTCTTACGGTGAGCTCTTTGTCACCTCCATATACGAGAAACATATCCTTAGTCCTTTTCAGGTATTTCAGGATGTTCTTGACCGCTGTCCAGTGATCCACTCCTGGATTACTTTGGTACCTCCCTGCTATACTTATAGCAAGGCACACATCAGGTCTGGTACACAGCATTGCATACATGATAGAGCCTATGGCTGAAGCATAGGGAACATCTTTCATTTTCTCTCTATCTTCTACAGTGGTCGGGCATTGAGTCTGACTCAACTTCACACCTTGTAACACAGGCAAGAACCCTTTCTTTGCTTGATCCATTTTGAACTTCTTCAAAATCTTGTCAAGGTATGTGCTTTGTGAAAGTCCAATTAAGCGTCTTGATCTATCTCTATAGATCTTTATGCCTAATATGTAAGCAGCTTCACCGAGGTCTTTCATTGAAAAACTTTTATTCAAGTATCCCTTTATGCTATCCAGAAATTCTATATCATTTCCAATCAGTAATATGTCATCCACATATAATATCAGAAATGCTACAGAGCTCCCACTCACTTTCTTGTAAATACAGGCTTCTCCAAAAGTCTGTATAAAACCAAATGCTTTGATCACACTATCAAAGCGTTTATTCCAACTCCGAGATGCTTGCACCAGTCCATAAATGGATCGCTGGAGTTTGCACACTTTGTTAGCTCCCTTTGGATTGACAAAACCTTCCGGTTGCATCATATACAACTCTTCTTCCAGAAATCCATTCAGGAATGCAGTTTTTACATCAATTTGCCAAATTTCATAATCATAAAATGCGGCAATTGCTAACATGATTCTGACAGACTTAAGCATCGCTACGGGTGAGAAAGTCTCATCGTAGTCAACTCCTTGAACTTGTCGAAAACCTTTTGCGATAAGTCGAGCTTTGTAGACAGTAACATTACCATCAGCGTCAGTTTTTTCTTAAAGATCCATTTATTCTCAATTGCTTGCCGATCATCGGGCAAGTCAACCAAAGTCCATACTTTGTTCTCATACATGGATCCCATCTCAGATTTCATGGCTTCAAGCCACTTTGCGGAATCTGGGCTCACCATCGCTTCTTCATAGTTCGTAGGTTCGTCATGATCTAGTAGCATGACTTCCAGAACAGGATTACCGTACCACTCTGGTGCGGATCTTACTCTGGTTGATCTACGAGGTCCAGTAGTATCTTGATCTAAAGTTTCATGATCATCATCATTAACTTCCTCTCTTATTGGTGTAGGTCTCACAGAAACAGTTTTCTGTGATGTACTATTTCCCAATAACGGAGTAGGTACAGTTACCTCGTCAAGTTCTACTTTCCTCCCACTCACTTCTTTCGAGAGAAACTCCTTCTCAAGAAAGTTTCCGAATTTAGCAACAAAAGTCTTGCCTTCGGATCTGTGATAGAAGGTGTATCCAATAGTTTCCTTTGGATATCCTATGAAGACACATTTCTCCGATTTGGGTTCGAGCTTATCAGGTTGAAGCTTTTTCACATAAGCATCACAGCCCCAAACTTTAAAAAACGACAACTTTGGTTTCTTGCCAAACCACAGTTCATAAGGCGTCGTCTCAACGGATTTTGATGGTGCCCTATTTAACGTGAATGCGGCCGTCTCTAAAGCATAACCCCAAAACGATAGCGGTAAATCAGTAAGAGACATCATAGATCGCACCATATCTAGTAAAGTACGATTACGATGTTCGGACACACCATTACGTTGTGGTGTTCCGGGTGGCGTGAGTTGCGAAACTATTCCACAATTTTTTCAAATGTACACCAAACTCGTAACTCAAATATTCTCCTCCACGATCAGATCGTAGAAACCTTATTTTCTTGTTACGATGGTTTTCAACTTCACTCTGAAATTCTTTGAACTTTTCAAACGTTTCAGATTTGTGTTTCATTAAGTAGATATACCCATATCTGCTTAAATCATCTGTGAAAGTGAGAAAATAACGATATCCGCCACGAGCCTCAATATTCATCGGACCACATACATCGGTATGTATGATTTCCAACAAATCTGTTGCTCTCTCCATAGTACCGGAGAACGGTGTTTTAGTCATCTTGCCCATGAGGCACGGTTCGCAAGTACCAAGTGATTCATAATCAAGTGGTTCCAAAAGCCCATCAGTATGGAGTTTCTTCATGCGCTTTACACCGATATGACCTAAACGGCAGTGCCACAAATAAGTTGCACTATCATTATTAACTCTGCATCTTTTGGCTTCAACATTATGAATATGTGTATCACTACTATCGAGATTCATCAAAAATAGACCACTTTTCAAAGGTGCATGACCATAAAAGATATTACTCATATAAATAGAACAACCATTATTCTCTGATTTAAATGAATAACCGTCTCGCATTAAACAAGATCCAGATATAATGTTCATGCTTAACGCTGGCACCAAATAACAATTATTTAGGTCTAATATTAATCCCGAAGGTAGATGTAGAGGTAGCGTGCCGACCGCGATCACATCGACTTTGGAACCGTTTCCCACGCGCATCGTCACCTCGTCCTTTGCTAGTGTCCGCTTATTCTGTAGTCCCTGTTTCGAGTTGCAAATATTAGCAATAGAACCAGTATCAAATACCCAGGTGCTACTGCGAGCATTAGTAAGGTACACATCAATAACATGTATATCACATATACTTTTGTTCACCTTGCCATCCTTCTTATCCGCCAAATACTTGGGGCGGTTCCGCTTCCAGTGACCAGTCTGCTTGCAGTAGAAGCACTCAGTTTCAGGCTTAGGTCCAGACTTGGGTTTCTTCTCTTGAGCAGCAACTTGCTTGCCGTTCTTCTTGAAGTTCCCCTTCTTCTTCCCTTTGCCCTTTTTCTTGAAACTAGTGGTTTTGTTAACCATCAACACTTGATGGTCCTTCTTTATTTCTACCTCCGCAGCTTTCAGCATTGCGAAGAGCTCGGGAATAGTCTTGTTCATCCCTTGCATATTATAGTTCATCACAAAGCTCTTGTAGCTTGGTGGCAGTGATTGGAGAATTCTGTCAATGACGCAATCATCCGGAAGTGTAACTCCCAATTGAATCAAGTGATTATTATACCCAGACATTTTGAGTATATGCTCACTGACAGAACTGTTCTCCTCCATCTTGCAGCTATAGAACTTATTGGAGACTTCATATCTCTCAATCCGGGCATTTGCTTGAAATATTAACTTCAACTCCTGGAACATCTCATATGCTCCATGACGTTCAAAACGTCGTTGAAGTCCCGGTTCTAAGCCGTAAAGCATGGCACACTGAACTATTGAGTAGTCATCAGCTTTGCTCTGCCAGACGTTCATAACTTCTGGTGTTGCTCTTGCAGCAGGCCTGGCACTCAGCGGTGCTTCCAGGACGTAATTCTTCTGTGCAGCAATGAGGATAATCCTCAAGTTACGGACCCAGTCCGTGTAATTGCTACCATCATCTTTCAACTTAGCTTTCTCAAGGAATGCATTAAAATTCAACGGAACAACAACACGAGCCATCTATCTACAATCGACATAAACAAGCAAGATACTATCAGGTACTAAGTTCATGATAATTTTAAGTTCAGTTAATCAAATTTACTTAAGAACTCCCACTTAGATAGACATCCCTCTAATCCTCTAAGTGATTACGTGATCCAACTAAAACCATAACTGATCATCATGTGAGATGGAGTAGTTTTCAATGGTGAACATCAATATGTTGATCATATCTACTATATGATTCACGCTCGACCTTTCGGTCTCCGTGTTCCGAGGCCATATCTGTATATGCTTGGCTCGTCAAGTATAACCTGAGTATTCCGCGTGTGCAACTGTTTTGCACCCGTTGTATTTAAACGTAGAGCCTATCACACCCGATCATCACGTGGTGTCTCAGCACGAAGAACTTTTGCAACAGTGCATACTCAGGGAGAACACTTCTCGATAATTTAGTGAGAGATCATCTTATAATGCTACCATCAATCAAAGCAAGATAAGATGCATAAAAGGATAAACATCACATGCAATCAATATAAGTGATATGATATGGCCTTCATCATCTTGTGCTTTGTGATCTCCATCTCTGAAGCACCGTCATGATCACCATCATCACCGGCGCGACACCTTGATCTCCATCGTAGCATCGTTGTCGTCTCGCCAATCTTATGCTTCCACGACTATCACTACCGCTTAGTAATAAAGTAAAGCATTACATCGCGATTGCATTGCATACAATAAAGCGACAACCATATGGCTCCTGCCAGTTGCCGATAACTCGGTTACAAAACATGATCATCTCATACAATAAAATCAGCATCATGCCTTGAGCATATCACATCAGAACATGTCCTGCAAAAACAAGTTATACGCCCTCTACTTTGTTGTTGCAAGTTTTACGTGGCTGCTACGGGCTTAAGTAAGAACTCATCTCACCTACGCATCAAAACCACAACGATAGTTCGTCAAATAGACTCTGTTTTAACCTTCTCAAGGACCGGGCATAGCCACACTTGGTTCAACTAAAGTTGGAGAGACAGTCTTCCGCAAGCCATCTACGTGCAAAGCACGTCGAGGGAACTGGTCTCGCGTAAGAGTACGCGTAAGGTTGGTCCGGATCGTCTCGTCCAACAATACCGCCGAACCAAAGTATGACATGCTGGTAGGTAGTATGACTTGTATCGCCCACAACTCACTTGTGTTCTACTCGTGCATATAACATCAAACCATAAAAACCTAGGCTCTGATACCACTGTTGGGGAACGCAGTAATTTCAAAAAAATTCCTACGCACACGCAAGATCATGGTGATGCATAGCAACGAGGGGGAGAGTCTGATCTACGTACCCTTGTAGATTACAACGGAAGCATTGACACAACGTAGAGGAAGTAGTCGTACATCTTCTTCCCGATCCGACCGATCCAAGCACCGTTACTCCGGCACCTCCGAGTTCTTAGCACACGTTCAGCTCGATGACGTTCCTCGGGCTCCGATCCAGCAAAGCATCGAGGAAGAGTTCCGTCAGCACGACGGCGTGGTGATGATCTTGATGTACTACCGACGCAGGGCTTCGCCTAAGTACTGCAACGGTATGATCGAGGTGGAATTTGGTGGCAGGGGGCACCGCACACGGCTAAGGAACGATCTCAAGGATCAACTTGTGTGTCTTGGAGTGTCCCCTGCCCCCGTATATAAAGGATGAAAGGGGGGAGGCTGGCCGGCCAAAGGAGGGAGGCGCAGGAGGAGTCCTACTCCTACCGGGAGTAGGACTCCCCCCCAATCCTATTCCAACTAGGACTCCTTGGAAAAAAGGGAGAGGGAAAGAGAGAGAGGTGGCCGGCCACCTCTCCTAGTACTAATAGGACTAGGGGAGGGGGGAGGCGCGCAGCCCTCCTTGGCAGCCCCTTTCACCTTTCCACAATGGCCCATGTAGGCCCATTTGACTCCCGGGGGTTCCGGTAACCCTCCCGGTAATCCGGTAAAATCCCGATTTCACCCGGAACACTTCCGGTGTCCAAACATAGGCTTCCAATATATCAATCTTTACGTCTCGACCATTTAGAGACTCCCCGTCATGTCCGTGATCTCATCCGGGACTCCGAACAATCTTCGGTACATCAAAATGCATAAACTCATAATAACTGTCATCGTAACATTAAGCGTGCGGACCCTACGGTTCGAGAACATTGTAGACATGACTGAGACACATCTCCAGTCAATAACCAATAGCGGGACCTGGATGCCCATATTGGCTCCTACATATTCTACGAAGATATTTATCGGTCAGACCGCATAACAACATACGTTGTTCCCTTTGTCATCGGTATGTTACTTGCCCGAGATTCGATCGTCGGTATCCGATACCTAGTTCAATCTCGTTACCGGCAAGTCTCTTTACTCGTTCCGTAATACATCATCCCGCAACTAACTCATTAGTTGCACTGCTTGCAAGGCTTAAGTGATGTGTATTACCGAGAGGGCCCAGAGATACCTCTCCGACAATCGGAGTGACAAATCCTAATCTCGAAATACGCCAACCCAACATCTACCTTTGGAGCCACCTATAGTACTCCTTTATAATCACCCAGTTACGTTGTGACGTTTGGTAGTACCCAAAGTGTTCCTTCGGCAAACGGGAGTTGCATAATCTCATAGTTATAGGAACATGTATAAGTCATGAAGAAAAGCAATAGCAACATACTAAATGATCGGGTGCTAAGCTAATGGAATGGGTCATGTCAATCAGATCATTCAACTAATGATGTGACCTCGTTAATCAAATAACAACTCTTTGTTCATGGTTAGGAAACATAACCATCTTTGATTAACGAGCTAGTCAAAGTAGAGGCATACTAGTGACACTCTGTTTGTCTATGTATTCACACATGTATTATGTTTCCGGTTAATACAATTCTAGCATGAATAATAAACATTTATCATGATATAAGGAAATAAATAATAACTTTATTATTGCCTCTAGGGCACTTGGCAGGGTTATGTTGCTCATATCGTGCGTATGGTGTCTTGCATTGCTATGTCATTTGATTAGTTTAGACATGCTTTGTGTGAATGCCACCTGTTGAGTGTCTAATTACCATATATGTGAATTATGCATTTCCATCTTGTTGCAAGACATTATATATGTGAATTATACAATGCTATCTTGTTGCAAAGGCATTATATATGTGAATTATGAAATGCCATGCTGTTTAGCCAATCATCATGTATGTGAATTATATCATGCTATCATTTTTTTTGTATTACGTGTTCCATTTGTCGACAATGTTTGTATATTCAACTACTCTTCCTGTGCATCGGCCATTTGAAGTGGTGATGGAAGTATCTGGAGTGAAAACAAGGTATTCAGAGCAGACAATGCTACCTGCTGAAGCAGACATCTTGCTGGTTACAGAGAGCTCCTCAGAGGAGGATTCAAAGACTGATGACCAGTCCTATTTCCCCCCCGAGGTCTATGCTCAAACTTGGGAGGGTTATATTACCCATGTCATGCATGTTGTCTTGCATTGCTTAGTTTTTACATCATATATGGATTGCCATCTACTTACTTTCTTACTATATAAATCATATATTTGAATTATATCATGCCATCATGTTTACATAGTACATACACATCATCTATCTGAATTATGGCATGGCAACCCATTTAATAAAGACATCATATAGTTATATTATCTCATCCTGTTTAGTGTTTACAGTCATCATATTTTGAATTATGGCATTCTATCCGTGAATGTATGTGAATTATGGCATGCCAACCTATTTAATAAACACATTATATAGCTATGTCATGTCATCATGTTTACATAGTCTCATATTTTGAACTATGTCTTTCCATCTTTTTTAGTTAGCTGTCATAATGTGAAATTGTATCATGCTATCCTGTTTAGTTAGCCATCATATATGTGAAATTGTGTCATGCTATCCTGTTTGGTTAGACAACATAAATATGAATTATTTCATGCCCTCTTTTATTCCCCACTATCCATTGCACCTGTCTATCATACAATGTATATACTTTCAATTACTTTTCTTGTTTATCAGCCATTTGAATTGGAGAGCGTGATGGCAGTATCTAAGGGAGTAACAACACGGTCTTCAGAAAAGATAGTGCTACCAGTTGATGCAGATAGAACCACGGTCGTACTTGCCCAAGGACCAGATCCACCGCACATAACCTAGACTCTCGCAGATTGTACCCCTACCCAGTTGGACAGAGAACCAGCTACACCCCTTCTAACCCCAACCCCGACAGATAGTAACCCAGTTTTAGTTGACACAGCACCGTCTCCACCACAGAGCACCCAAACACGAGCAATTAGTAAGGGAACTGCAGTGCCCAAAGCACGAGGACCACCACTCCGAATCCCAACTCAACGCTTAAAGGAGAAGAAGATTTGTTCTTAGGTCAGGTTCTGTAGCTATGGTTCATACTCCTTTGCTCTTGCATGACTGTATTTACTCATACCAACTATTTTCAAATTTGAAGGATGGAATTGAAACTCCAATGGCGCAACAGGTATGTTTTAAACCTGTTTCTTTAACTGGTTTGCTATTGTAACCTGCTCTATGTTGATTTCAGTTTCAATTGAATAAACAATTATGTTCTCATGTCATGCACATTACAAGTGTTGTTATTGCTCTATAGTTACGCACACTTATATTCTGTCTATTCTGCTTTGTCTTGAACAAATATTATTTGAACTGTGTCTCTATCTTGATTTGGCAACAAAAACTAGAATGATATAGACCATAAAGTGACCATGGTACATAGATATATGTTTGTTTCATGCTGTTATCCTATCCACTTTACTACTGAACTCATTTACCAAAATGAGTTTCGTATACAACATGGTAAACATGTGATGTGTCTGCTTGTTTCTCTTTTAGAATGCGGACAAAATATTGGAGAACAGTACCGCGTTATCCAATGGTAAAGGATGTAATGCAGATAAGGTTCAAGAAAGTGAGACATCCCTATTGGTCTCCAAGAAAGCTGATAAAAACTATCTTGACGACAGTGAGGGAACCCAAAAGTCCTGTCTTGATGTAGTGTTCGAGTTACTAGCCACTATTGCTGGCACAAGCTCTTCGAACTCGCTGCCTGAATCAGTTCATCTTCTTGAGTCTCAACTTCAAGTTGAAAGACATCGATCAGATGTGCTGCGACAGGAAGTTGAAGGACTGAGGAAGTCCCTGCAGAATTCAGATGCATATTTTCTGGTGCAACAGCAAGCGCTGGAGGATTTAAGTGCCAAACAAGAGAAAGTTAATAAGCTGTCTAAGCATCTTGCCAGCATTATGGGTACCCAGGATATTGTTTCTTGAGATCTTCTGAAGTGGTTTCAGTTCTGGATTTGTTTTGCTCCGGCGTTTATTTGCGCTGGGCGCCAACTTTGACAACCAGTGTATATGATATGCTGCTTTGTTCCCTATATTTGCACTGGTGGCGAACTTTGATGCCCAGTGGATGTAATATGTGTAATAGTCGTGATAGCCTAGCGTTAGTTGCTTGCTTATTTATTTCCTTGTTGTCTTGTTTATTTGTTTGCTTGTAGTCATTGCAGTTCTTTTTCCGCGGTTAGCTAGTGGCTGCAATAACCTATTTTTTAAAACTAGGCCACAATAACCATGGGCTAATATTTACTGTAGTGACACTGGGCCTCCTACTGGCCGTAAAAACAGTGGGCCTTCTACGGGCCGTAGAAACAATGGGCCTTCTACGGGTCGTAGAAACAATGGGCCTTCTGCGGGCTGTATTATCAATGGACCTTATACGGGCCGTATAATCGATTGGCCAAACATGGGCCAAACAGACCGCATTATGGTCGTAAACGGGCTAGAGTTGGAATCGTCCATTCATGGGCCGACCATAATGGGCCATCGTTAATAGGCCGTATTTGATGACGCTATGAAATCGGCCCAACGTATTAACGGACCACAAACGGGCTGACTGTAACCACGGGCTGAATTTGGCCCACAAGCAGAAAATGACAGTAACGGGCCGTAAGTAAACGAATGCTGGAAATGAGCCCAAGAATAAATGGGCTCTGAGAAGGCCGAAAGATAACATGGGCTGGAAACGGCCCAACGGAATAACGGGCCATTAATGGGTATAAAGTGATACATTGTTCATTACGGGCCAGTTTCACCACGGGCCATTAATGGGTGTAAAGTGATACACTGTTCATTACGGGTCAGTTTCACCACGGGCCGTTAGTAGGCCAAGAGTTACATAGGGCCTCATATGGGCCGAAAGACATCATGGGCCATACATGGGCCATAAGTGAAAACGGGCTGGAATCATATTGGATGGCCCAGATGACGCTGCTGGGCCTAATTCGGATAGGGCGTAACGGGCCTTGGGTTAGCGGGCTGTAAATGGGCTATATTCGAATAGGCCGTTAACAGGCTTTCCATGGGCCGGCCCGCCAGCTTTTGACCAAGTCAAACGGGCCGGCCCGCCAGCTTTTGACCAAGTCAAACGGGCCGACCTTTTCACAGGAATGGGTCTCTGTTGGGCCGTGCCATGTGTCGACGTATCATAGGCGCCTATCTGACCCACTGACGAGCTGACATGTGTTTCGTCCGGCCAATAAGAATTTTACACGTGGAAATTTCCCATTGGTTGGGGCTGTTAACGGGTTATCGGATCCAAAACCCGACCCGATAGCTTAACGGCGTTCCGTTACGGTGGATGCCACGTGTCTGTCACCCTTGACGAAAGCACTTCTGTGACGCGCGATTTATCGTCATGGAAGTGGACACTTCCGTGATGATAATTTTGGTAATGTCATGGAACACTTCTACGCCAGCACAGGTATGACTATCTTGATTCTGTCATAAATTTGTCATGGATGTACATGCATGTAAAAAAAAGCGACCTACTATGACAAACACGTATCATCACGGGAGTGTATTTTTTTGTAGTGCAAGCAAGTTGGATGCACACCCACTTAGTTTCTTTTGTTGAGCTTTCATATATTTATAGCTCTAGTGCATCCGTTGCATGGCAATCCCTACTCCTTGCATTAACATCAATCGATGGGCATCTCCATAGCTCATTGATTAGCCTCGTTGATGTGAGACTTTCTCCCTTTTTGTCTTCTCCACATAACCCCCATCATTATATTCTATTCCACCCATGGTGCTATATCCATGGCTCATGCTCATGTATTGTGTGAAGGTTGAAAAAGTTTGAGATTACTAAAGTATGAAACAATTGCTTGGCTTGTCATCGGGGTTGTGCATGATGAGAGCATTCTTGTGTGACGAAAATGGAGCATGACTAAACTATATGATTTTGTAGGAATGAACTTTCTTTGGCCATGTTATTTTGAGGAGACATAATTGCTTAGTTAGTATGCTTGAAGTATTATTATTTTTATGTCAATATTGAAATTTTATCTTGAATCTTTCGGATCTGAATATTCATACCACAATTAAGAAGAATTACATTGAAATTATGCCAAGTAGCATTCCACATCAAAAATTCTGTTTTTATCATTTACCTACTCGAGGACAAGCAGGAATTAAGCTTGGGGATGCTTGATACGTCTCCAACGTATCTATAATTTTTTATTGTTCCATGCTATATTATATTCTATTTTGGACATTATTGGGATTTATCATACACTTTTATATTATTTTTGGGACTAACCTATTAACTGGAGGCCCAGCCCAGAATTGCTGTTTTTTTGCCTATTTCAGAGTTTCACAGAAAAAGAATATCAAACGGAGTCCAAACGGAATGAAACCTTCGGGAACGTGATTTTCGGAATGAACGTGATCCAGAGGACTTGGACCCTACGTCAAGACATCAACCAGGAGGGCACGAGGTAGGGGGGCGCGCCTACCCCCAAGGCGCGCCCTCCACCCTCGTGGGCCCCCTGTTGCTCCACCGACGTATTCCTTCCTCCTATATATACCTACGTACCCCCAAACTACCAGATACGGAGCCAAAAACCTAATTCCACCGCCGCAACCTTCTGTACCCATGAGATCCCATCTTGGGGCCTGTTCCGGAGCTCCGCCGGAGGGGACATCAATCACGGAGGGCTTCTACATCAACACCATAGCCTCTCCGATGATGTGTGAGTACTTTACGTCAAACCTTCGGGTCCATAGTTATTAGCTAGATGACTTCTTCTCTCTTCTTGGATCTCAATACAATGTTCTCCCCCTCTCTCGTGGAGATCTATTCGATGTAATCTTTTTTTGCGGTGTGTTTGTTGAGACCGATGAATTGTGGGTTTATGATCAAGTTTATCTATGAACAATATTTGAATCTTCTCTGAATTCTTTTATGTATGATTGGTTATCTTTGCAAGTCTCTTCGAATTATCAGTTTGGTTTGGTCTACTAGATTGATCTTTCTTGCAATGGGAGAAGTGCTTAGCTTTGGGTTCAATCTTGCGGTGTCCTTTCCCAGTGACAGTAGGGGCAGCAAGGCACGTATTGTATTGTTGCCATCGAGGATAACAAGATGGGGTTTATATCATATTGCATGAGTTTATCCCTCTACATCATGTCATCTTACTTAAGGCGTTACACTGTTCTTATGAACTTAAAACTCTAGATGCATGATGGATAGCGGTCGATGTGTTGAGTAATAGTAGTAGATGCAGGCAGGAGTCGGTCTACTTGTCTCGGACGTGATGCCTATATACATGATCATACCTAGATATTCTCATAACTATGCTCAATTCTATCAATTGCTCAACAGTAATTTGTTCACCCACCGTAATACTTATGCTCTTGAGAGAAGCCACTAGTGAAACCTATGGCCCCCGGGTCTATTTTCCATCATATTAATCTCCCGACAACAAGCTATTTCTGATGCCGTTTTTATTTTACTTTCTTTACTTTGCATCTTTATCATAAAAATACCAAAAATATTATCTTATCATATCTATCAGATCTCACTCTCGTAAGTGACCGTGTAGGGATTGACAACCCCTTATCGCGTTGGTTGCGAGGATTTATTTGTTTGTGTAGGTGCGAGGGACTCGTGCGTGGCCTCCTACTAGATTGATACCTTGGTTCTCAAAAGCTGAGGGAAATACTTATGCTACTTTGCTGCATCACCCTTTCCTCTTCAAGGTAAAACCAACGCAGTGCTCAAGAGGTAGCAGTGCACCTGTCGGTGTCAAAACCGGTGGATCTCGGGTAGGGGGTCCCGAACTGTGCGTCTAGGCTGATGGTAATAGGAGACAAGGGACACAATGTTTTTACCCAGGTTCGAGCCTTCTCGATGGAGGCAAAACCCTACTCCTGCTTGATTAATATTGATGATATGGGTAGTACAAGAGTAGATCTACCACGAGATCAGAGAGGCTAAACCCTAGAAGCTAGCCTATGGTATGATTGTTGTTCGTCCGATGGACTAAAACCCTCCGGTTTATATAGATACCGGAGAGGGCTAGGGTTACACAGAGTTGGTTACAATGGGAGGAGATGTCAGGACCCCGATTCTAAGCCACATCGATCTAGCCGGTAACACCTCATATCACTTTGCGGCCTCACGCACGGTATCCCACGGGTGTCGCCTTACCATGGCCCGGGACCGTTTGCGCCTTTTGGCTCACGTATATGACAATGTCGCTAGCATCCATATGACCGAGAACCCGGGCCGACATGGCTAGTCGTGAACCCAAAGCGGCACAGACCTATGGAGACAGGCATACATGAATCACAACGAACATGTCGGCCATCAACGAGTGATTCCGGGCTGTAGCACTGGGCTAGTAGGACTCCGGGGAATCCCGGGCTGTAGCAGGCTAGACAGGACTCCGGAGATCACCGCGTGACATTTCCCCGAAGGGACAGACATAGGGACGAAGTGAAACACATGCCGGCCAGTCAAGCGTCCTGAACAGTAGTGCTGGGCTAGCAGGACTCCGGTGGACCGGGCTGTAGCGGACTACTATGGCTCGAGGAACACTAGACTACATTTCCCCATAAGAAAGGCTGCGAAGGACAAACAACTAGATTGTCGGATCCCACTCATACCAAGCATTTCAAACATACATACAATATGCTCGATATGGGTACATACAACATGGCATCACAACAAAACTCTACAACTCAAGTACTTTATTTAAAGGCTCCAGGGAGCCATACATAACATATCCATACAGGTAGGGGTCACATGACCCGGCACTCAAGTCATACAGTCATACAAGCACATGCGGAAGCAACTAGTCTGAGTACAGACTCTAGAAAGAAAGAAGGCTTCTCGAAGCCTGCCTATCTACATAGGGCCCTCCATGGCCTGGATCACCACCTGGGTGTCTAGTCACTCGTCGACGTCAAGATCTACGTAAAACCCATCGGAGGGGGCAGTGTTGTCGTCTGAAAACAATAAATAAGCAAACATGAGTACGAAAGTACTCAGCAAGTCTTACATCAGAACCTACTGTACATGCTCATTCTCAAGAAGGTGGTGGGGTTTATGCAGCAAGCCAGCTTGACTCTTGGCTAAGCTATCCTACGGAATCTTTTAGCAAAATAGTTTTCGCACACGAGTCCACTACTCACCATCACAATACTCCACCGAGGATCCTCCCTCGTATCCTGTGAGGGGGCCATCCTCGGTACTCACACTTATCTTGAGTCTTTTAGTAGTATCCATTAACTTGTCTATGAACTGTATATGCAATCAAGTAGTCCTTTACCGCGGACGCGGCTATTCGAATAGTTTCATACCCTGCAGGGGTGTACTTCGTCACACATGTTTCCACCACTTAGCGCCTGCACACGAAATGTGCTCGGCAGACTTCAAGCGAAAACCGACGTGGGTGTAGACCACGACCTGACTAACCTCACAAGTCTCTAGTCCAGGGTCATCGCCTATTCAGGTTCCATCCGCAAGGAAATCCGGCCGGGGTGTCCTCAACGGCCCCGAACGATGTGAACAGGGTTCCCGAGACACCAAACGGGTGACTCGGTACACCGTGCCATGGTGTATCTACCGCAACATAGCCCACCCCTAGGGTCAGCGCTACGCACGGCCGCCAACACATATCCTACAAACACCAGAAACTAGTTGCAACTCCTGGACTGAGGCGAGAGGGGTCGGTAAGTCGAGCGGGGTCATATTTCAGGGCCCAATGTGTGGTAGTAGCTGAATCTTAACTCACGCATACAGAACTCAGTTCTTAGGGACGGCTTCAATGAAACAACCCACCATGTACTCCTACATGGCCTCTCATCGATACCTTTACCAAACATGTTCAACACATCCCACATAATACTGGCACAAGCATTTCACTCTAGCCCATCACCCAGATGAACCAGACCTGACACAACTCTAAGCATAGCAGGCATAGCAAGGTAGGAATCACAAAACATGGCTCAATCAACTCCTACACATGCTAGTGGGTTTCATCTAGTTACTGTGGCAATGACAGGTCATGCAGAGGATAAGGGTTCAACTACCGTAGCACACAGCAGTTTGAATCGTGTTGTCTTAATGCAGTAAACAAGAGCAGGAGCGGGAACATGGGTTGTATCGGAATGATCAATGGTTGCTTGCCTGATGGAGTGGTGACGGGATACTGCCCTTCAGTTGGATACTCGTGAATATCCTCGGAGGCAGAACCTACCACGAAGAACACAACCGAGCACAATTAACACATGACGATATGCAACAATATGATGCATGCTATGACATGGCAATATGGATGTGTCTTGAGCTAATGCAACTAGCTATGGTTTAAATGGAGTTGGTTTGAGTACAAGATTCAAATTCCAATCCCATATATGATTATTTAAATGCCCTTTATTTGTTTTGTCCAAAACAGGGGACAAACATTGTTCAAACATGCATGAAAATGGTACAGATGGATTCCTTGAATTTTTCTGATAATTTTACATATATAATTTGTCTCATTTGGAGTTATGGTTGAATTTCTATGAATTTTTGAAGTTTTGGGTATTTTCTGGAATTTCCTGAGTTATTTTTAAACTAGAAAATGATTTACTGCGTCAGCATGACATCAGCATTGCGTCAGCAGGTCAAAGGCGGCTGTCCCAATCAAACCTGACGTGTGGGGTCCACACGTCAGTGTCTGTGGCTAATCCTAATTAAATTAAAACTAACTGGATAATTAGCAGGGGGGCCCACTTGTCATTGACTCAGGGGAGTCAACTGGGCCCACCCGGTCCACGTCAGTGGTCAAACTCGCCGGCGTTTAGCCGCCGGCGAGGCCAGACGCGGCGGCGTGCTGCGGGATTTGCCCACAGGACTCCGTTTGCCACACGGAGAGCAGCTACGGGCAGCTGGTGCTCGCCCGCATCCAGTCGTGGTGATGGCTTGGCCGGGGAGTGGCCGGAGCATCGCCGGCGATGAGGTTAGGCGGAGGCCGAAGCTCGGCCAACTCGTGCGCGTGGCTGCAGTGGCCTAGGCGATGTGGCACTAGCACCTACAGCCTCTACGCGGTGCGGGGAGTGTGACAGGCACAAGCCCGTGACCAAATGGTCACCGGAGCAACGCCGGCGACGTGGTCAGGCGGCGGCGCGTTCGGGCACAAGAGGTGCGGCGTCTACGGTGTTCCAGGGGTGAAACGGAAAGCACGGGGAGGTTCAGCAGCTCACAGCGAAGCCGCAGGGAGGGTCAGCGTGCTCGGGGAAGGCCCGGTGCGGTCGGAACGGCGACGGTGATCTGGGCGGCCCGAGGTTGAAGACGAGCTCGGTGGAGTCGTTTGCGGGCCTCCGGCGGGGCGTGGCTCGGTGGAGCGATCGAGGAGGAAGTGGCGGAGCTTCAGGACACGGTGGAGCAGCGCGGGGACGGCGGTGGACACGACTACGCCGGTGGAACGGCGACGGCTGCGTCGGCCATGGCTAAGGGGAGCGAGGGAGTGAGGCAGGGGGCGAGTGAGCATGTCCAGGGGGTCGGGGCGGCGACGTGGAGCCTGTCTAGGCCAGCAGGGCGGCGAGGGGAGGAGGCAGGGAGGCAGCCAGCTGCGTGGCGTGCTCGGGTGCCGCCGGCGAGCACCTGCCTGCCTGCCTGGCCGAGCCAAGCTGCTCGCTGGCGCGGTGGCTGGGCTAGGCCGGCAGGTGGGCCTGGTGGGCGGCGCCAGGTAAGGCCCAGGTGGGCTTCTCCCTCTCCTCTTTTTATTTTATTTTCTATTTTCTATTTCTGTTATTCTGTTTTGATTTAGTTTAAATACCAAATCATTTTATAAAATCCTGAAAATATTTATGGACACTTTCTGAAATATTTCAGTGGCCCCAAAAATATTTCCAACATTATTTGAGCATTTAATTTATTTAATAGTATTTAAATGCCCAAATTCAAATATTTATGAATTAAATCAATGCCCCTTTTGATGACCTAAAATTTTATTCACCATTTTTTCCAAGGGTTCTAGCCCAAGGCAAAGAGGGTGAACATTTCTGAAGGGCATTTCAGGTTCATTGAATTTATTTTTAGTAAACCCTAGTTGATTTCAGGGGGGGGGGGTGTTGGGGGTTCTGCTTTCCCCATTTCTATTTCTGATGAAAGTAGACATGATGCACACTCTAATGCATAACCTAGCTAGGATGTGACAGGAGATCTACATATCTGTATTGCCAAGCTTGCCTTCCACGCTAAGGAAAGTCCCGTCCGGACATGGGACGAAGTCTTCAATCTTGTATCTTCATAGTCCAACAGTCCGGCCAAAGGTTATAGTCCGGCTGTCCGGATACCCCCTAATCCAGGACTTCCTCAGTAGCCCCCGAACTAGCCTTCAATGACGATGAGTCCGGCGCGCAGATTGTCTTCGGCATTGCAAGGCGGGTTCTTCTCCAAATTCCGTGTACCTGTTAAATAGTGTCCGGCTTCTCGTGAATGTTGCGCTCCTTGGCTTCCACACCCAATAATGGCCACCTTCCACGCGTTGAGCGAATGCGAAGAGCCAGGGTGTTTTTACATTTACCCCCTAGCTATATAAATGAGCTTCCTATTAAAGAGACGAGGATTCAGATCCAAATCACACCATCCTCCCTTAGCGAGTATTCATCGGAGCGCATCCGACAGAGATCCATTCCATCATGGCCGGTCGATGCAGCTCCTCCTCTCGCCCTCCCAGCCCCCAGCCTGGAGATTGGGAGAGATGTTCCGTCCCGCACAGCAAGCTAGTGACACTTCAGACCAAGGGATTTCTTCCCCTAGCATACATGGTCCTAGTTCGAGCCGGGCTCGCCACCTATAATGGCGGAGAGCCTTCCCAATCCCTCCAAGGGAGAGCAGGTATGCCTTGTCCCTCATTTGATAAGAGGGCTCAGATTTCCAATTCATCCGTTTCTTCGGGGGCTCCTGGAGTTCTATGGCCTCCAGCTGCACAACCTTACGCCAGCCTCCATATTGCATATCGCGGGCTTTGTAGCCCTTTGCGAGCTGTTTTTGGGCTGCGAGGCTCATTTCGCGTCGTGGAAGAAGCTGTTCTGCCTCGTGCCCCGTTCTCAGAAGAGGTCAGTATATCAAGTGGGCGGAGCCGTAGTGTGGCGCATCGCCGGGACCGGATACCTATCCGGAACCCCAAAGAAGACGTCCGAGGACTGGCCTTCCGAATGGTTTTTTGTAGAAGACGTCCCCCTCCCAGATCCTATTCGGATCGGCCTTCCTGAGTTCATCAATGCTCCTTTGAAGAAGCTCCTGAGTTGGCGCCCACGGAGCCCCGAGGAGGAAGACGACAAGGACGTTCTTTTCCTGATGAGTCGGATAAGGTCGCTAGCTCAATCCGGATTGACCATGGTCGAGGTCACGGCCACATGCATTATGCGGGGGGGTGCAGCCACTTCAATATAGAGTCCACCCCATGTGGGATTTTAACAGGGAGGACGATGCCACCCGCTGTGGCCGTAAGGGGTCGGAATCGGTTGCCGCTCTAGCAAAGATCTTGTCCACTTTGTACAAGGGAGAAGAGGAGGAATTCCTCCGCGTCAATCCACAGGGCGGATTTTCTATGTACAATCCTCCGAACTGGGTATGTTGATACTTCTTCTTGCCTATCTGTTCCATATTCCCATAGTTAAGTAGTTCATCTTGCGCAGGAGCTGCGTAAGGCCGTGAGGGAGATAAACAGCCCTCCTCCACAACCCGAGGATCCAGAACGGTCCCTCGACCCGGCCTCCCAGGAGGATCCAGACATATCTGTGGAGCTAATTGATGGGGTATTTCATCAATTGAGCAACGACAATATCTTGGTGGCCATTACGGCCGATTATCCTGGGCTACTCCCAGCCTCGCAGGTAACTGAGACCGAAGTCCCAGCACTTTGAAAAGGATTCGTCCTTGCGTATTTTTTATTACCGTATACCGACAGTGTTTTGCAGGGGAGGCCCTCTGTAGGATCGAAAGTATGTCTAGAGGGGGGTGATTAGACTACTTGACCAAATAAAAACTTAGCCTTTTCTCAATTTTAGTTCTTGGCAGATTTTAGCTATCTTAGGACAAGTCAAGCAATCATCACACAATTCAAGGAAGCATGCAAAGAGTATGTTAGCAGCGGAAAGTAAAGCATGCAACTTACAAGAATGTAAAGGGAAGGGTTTGGAGGATACAAACGCAATTGGAGACACGGATGTTTTTCCCGTGGTTCGGATAGGTGGTGCTATCCTACATCCACGTTGATGGAGACTTCAACCCATGAAGGGTAACGGTTGCGCGAGTCCATGGAGGGCTCCACCCACGAAGGGTCCACGAAGAAGCAACCTTGTCTATCCCACCATGGCCATCGCCCATGAAGGACTTGCCTCACTAGCGGTAGATCTTCACGAAGTAGGCGATCTCCTTGCCCTTACAAACTCCTTGGTTCAACTCCACAATCTTGTCGGAGGCTCCCAAGTGACACCTAGCCAATCTAGGAGACACCACTCTCCAAGAAGTAACAAATGGTGTGTTGATGATGAACTCCTTGCTCTTGTGCTTCAAATGATAGTCTCCCCAACACTCAACTCTCTCTCATAGGATTTGGATCTGGTGGAAAGAAGATTTGAGTGGAAAGCAACTTGGGGAAGGCTAGAGATCAAGATTCATATGGTAGGAATGGAATATCTTGGTCTCAACACATGAGTAGGTGGTTCTTTCTCAGAACATATGAGTTGGAATGGTGTATGTGTTCTGATGGCTCTCTCTACGAATGAAGAGGACGTGGAGGGGTATTTATAGCCTCCACACAAAATCCAACCGTTACACACAATCTACCAATCTCGGTGGGACCGAATCATCAAACTCGGTCGGACCGAAAAGGTAAACCTAGTGACCGTTAGAGATTTCGGTGGGACTGACATGCAACTCGGTAGGACCGATTCGGTTAGGGTTTGGGCATAACATAATCTCGGTGAGACCGATTGCACAAACTCGGTGAGACCGAGTTTGGCAATAAGCTAACCAGAGAGTTGGTCAGGTAAACTCGGTGGGACCAATTTGCTCTTTTGGTGAGACCGAAATGTTACAAAAAGGAAGCAAAGAGTTTACATTGCAGTCTCGGTGGGACCGATTCGCTCTTTCGGTGAGACCGAAAAGTTACGAAAGGGAAACAGAGAGTTTGCAATCCCATCTCGGTGAGACCGAGATCCTTATCGGTAGGACCGAATTGCTAGGGTTTGGCAGTGGCAAATGACAAGTGAAACTCGGTGGCGCCGGATTGAAAGAATCGGTATGACCGAGTTTGGCTTAGAGTTTAGGTCATTTGTGGCTATGGAAAAGTGGTTGAGGATTTTGGAGCATATCACCAAGCACATAAAGCAAGAGGCTCATTAGGCAACACCTCATCCCTCCTTGATAGTATTGGCTTTTCCTAAAGACTCAATGTGATCTTGGATCACTAAAATATAAAATGAAGAGTCTTGAACTTTTGAGCTTGAGCCAATTCTTTGTCCTTAGCATTTTGAGGGTTCCACTTTCACATCCATGCCATGCCAATCATTGAGCTTTCCTGAAATAATCATCTTGGAATAGCATTAGCTCAATGAGCTATATGTTGTTATGAATTACCAAAACCACCTAGGGATAGTTGCACTTTCAATCTCCCCCTTTTTGGTAATTGATGACAACATATAGATCAAAGCTTCGACAAATTATAATAATCATGAAATACATCGTCGCTTTGAGAAGTATGTGACAAGTAAGAGCTCCCCCTAAATTTGTGCATATTTATAATTTGCTTTGGACTGCAAATGCACAAGGAATGAAAGTCATGGGTTACTCTTCCATGTCACATAAATCTTGGTGGAGCGCTCAAAAATGATAAGAATGAAATACATGCACTCATCACCAAGAATAGTGAGTGATCACATAAGATAGGATAAAATGATAATGATAATATTACGCAAACATTAAGTGTAGCTTATGATCAAACACATGATCATCGATGTCTCACACAGATAAGGACGTAGTATCTCACACACAAGCAAACAAAGTTCGAAAAACCACCAAATAAAACAAGAGAGAATAAAAGCAACACTCTCTCTCGAAGCCTATGATCTATACATTTTCTCCCCCTTTGGCAACAAGTTACCAAAAAGTTCCTAGAAAATGCATAGTGCTAAGTCGACACTCAAGCTTGATCTTCAGGTGGTGGTGGAGTCCGAATCACTCCAAGGACGAAGCCTTCAGTAGACGTGGTCGGAGTCGAGGCTGAAGTGGACGCTGGAGCTGGTGGAGCTGAGGCTGTAGCTGGTGTAGACATGGTGGCTCTGGTGTCAGCAACTGGCACTGCAGACGACCTCGGACCTCGTGGCACTCTGACAAAAGCATCAGTCATAGTCCTGCCTCTCCTCTCATTCATGTCATCCTGGAGCTGCTCCACGGCAGTCTGTATCTCTGTCACCTTGATGTCCAAGTCATAGAACCTCTGTTCCATGATCCTCTCTAAGCTTGCCTGGTTCTGAGTTAGGGTGGCTAGTCCTTGCTCAATCCGCAGGGTGGATGCAATCAGGTAACCAAGCTGCTCTTGTTTGGTTTTCAGGAAGTATTCATATTCCTCCTCTTGAGTAGGCATCTTGGCAGCTTTCTCCTTCCTCGCCTTCTCCTTCTTGGCTTGTGCTTGGGCAGACGATGGCTCATTCTCAGTCATAACCACTTGGTTATCTTCAAAATCTGGACGGATGGGCAGGTGTTCCTTGTCCAACAAGTATATGCCCGTGCCCATCTTTGAGTTGATGAGCTCCTGAATCTGAGGGGCATATCCACAGCTCCTCTTCTGATCTGCTGCAGTCCTCTTGATTGTTTCCACTATGAGGCTCATGACTTTGAACTTCTGAGGCATGTCAAATACATGAAGCAAGTTGATCGCGTGACCTCTGATCATCTTGTGATCTCCAGACTTAGGCAGAAGGGTGTGCCTTAGTATCCAATTGATCATAGGCAGACCTGACAAAAGGTAATGCACTGAGCCAAACTTGAAAGTGTCAAGTGCTTCATTCGGAATCTCCTTGTACATGTTGGACATTGAGTTGTGATCCATTTTCTTCTTGGCATAAATGTCCAAGTCATCTACTTGTTCCTCTGGGGCATTGATCAACTTTGCCCATTCCTCAACAGTTGATTGGTACCTTGTACCATCAGACATCCATGTGATCCTCCCATCTGGGTAGAAGTGTGTTGTGGAGTAGAATTGCATGATTAGCTCCTCGTTCCACTTTGTGAGCTTCTGCCCAACAAAGTCTGCAACTCCACACGCACTAAAGCTGTCATACACTCCAGGATAGTACTCTTCGTTGTCCTTCATGTAGGTCCAGTCGACCCATCTCATGTCACAAACTATTGGCTTCTTGTCAAGCAAAACTGTCTCATAGAAGTCCTGCTGTTCCTTGGTGTGAAATCTGTAATCCACAGCAGTCCTTCTTCTTGAAGCATACGGGTCTGCTTCTCTCCATTTCCTCTACCCTGAGTCTCCCCTGAGCTTCATGTCCTCAGCCACAGGATGAGCATCATTGTGGTCTGGGATCTTGGGCTTGAGTTTTCTGAGAACTTGCTCTTCATCCTCTTCTTCATCAGCTTCAGGCACTGGGGCCTTGTTCTTTTCAGCAGCAGGTATGCTCCTTGTATTTCTCTTTGGTGCTGTCTTGACCTTTAATGCAGCCTTGGGCTTAGATGCAGTAGCCCCTGATTTGATAGCATCACCCATTAGCTTGGGTGCCTTAGGTGCTGGTGTAACAACCTCTTCTTCTTCCTCCTCATCTTCCATGATGGAGGCTTTGCCAAGCACTCTGGCCACAGTCTTCTTCACTCTTTCCTTTCTCTTTTTGCCTTCAGCAACAACTGGCTCTGTGGGTGCAGGCTTCTCAGTTGACATTCTGGCCTTTGACATTGGCTGCCTGCCTGCTGGCCTTTTGATCTTCAGCCCTGGCTTTGTGCCTTGAGCTGGCTCAACTCTCTTTGATGTGGCCTCTTCCTCTGCCACATAGTCTTCATCTTCAGAATCAGAAGTTCTCTTCTTCCTTTGTCTAGTGGCAGCTTTTGGTAGATTGCTGGGGGTGCTCCTGCTGCCATCATCTGAGGAACTTGAGGGACTAGTGCCCTCACTCATCACCACTTGCTGCTCTGACAAGTTTTGGCTGTCACTTTGGTCTGACATGATGCAAACTCTGACTGCTGACCCTGTGAATAGATTATAGATGAGATAGAGGGGATGAGCATCACAAAATGCAGAGATTTTTGCAAAAGAATAATTAAAAAACTTAGTTTTAGTTTCCCACTGAAAGCATCTCAGATCTACCGATTTCTAAACTCGGTGACACCGAAGCAGTTTTGGCACCAAAACTAGTGAACTCGGTCAGACCGAGTCACAGTTCGGTGGCACCGAGACTGCTAGGGTTTCGCAGAGTTCCAAAATCGGTCACACCGATAAGTGATTTTCGGTTAGGCCGAGTTTCACTTGTGCAATGGCATAAGCCAAATCGGTGGGACCGAGTTTTTTCAACTCGGTGAGTCCGAGATGGTTTCGGCGGAAACCTAACCCTAAAATTTTCGAATTAAACCTAATCTACGAGTTCATTGACTGGATAGGAGTTTATCAAACGTGGCAAGAATCATGATGATCACAATGTGCTAGGAATCGGATTGGAGAATAGCACAAAGATCAAGTCCATACCCTAGTTTGGCGGAGACTCGCTACGGCGGCAATGGCGGGGCAGAATTCCCGTTGACGGCGACGGAGACCAGCAACTGGAGGCGGCTGGCGGCGAGGAGACGATCCGGAGACCACGAAGGCAGAGCAGGCTATCGCGCGGGCGAAGGGGTTCGGAGGAATTTCCAAATTTTGCCCGTGACTATATATAGCCCGACCCTGTCGGTGTGACCGAGTGGAACAACTCGGTGGCACCGAGATGCAAAACTGTATACAGTTATTGCAACTCGGTGTGACCGAAAAGTTCATATCGGTTGCACCGAGATCGAAAACTTAGATCAACTTAATGATCTCAGTAGGACCAAAAGTATGGAATCGGTCAGACCGAGAATCAGAAAGAGGTTTTGGAAGTTTAAGTCTATGACGAATCGGGGACTCCGAGCGCTCCTCACACAGAGTAGTTCGAATCTGACTTGATCAAATTTTGTGATGCAGCATGAATAGAGTTTGAGACAAGAAAAGCATAGATAGCTAGAGAAGGTACTTAGGCATTCTTGTCCATCCACTTGGCAAAAGGAAATAAAACCAAACAATTAAAACAACAAGTGGATGTCCTCGAATGAGTAAAATATGCAACCAACATGCTCACACAATAAGATGGCCAATGAAATATGTGGCAAAGCATGCACAACCAATTCTAGGATCTATCAAGCAATTTGCGATGACTAGGTCATCTATATATGAGTATATTGACTTAGGAGTCAAGTGAGAACACTTGATCGTAGGTCATACTCATCATTTAAGCTCAAGTGGGGTTACCACTTTTACATAAAGCATCCTTGTATTCACATCTTTAGAGTTGCTTTAGCTCAAGTTTTAGAGTAAAGCTCCCCCTAGATGTGATATCCCCCCTAAGAGGGATGAACTAACCTTGGGTTTTGTCGATGATGAATTCATGTAGATGTTGAAGATGTGGATGCTCAATGTTGATGTAGATCACTTGGAGCTATCCATTTGAGTGAATTGCACTTTCAATACCTACATGGGTTAGTCCCACAAGGAACAAACAAGGATATCCATAGACATAGAGTGATGCACACACAAGATGATGTCCATGAAAACTTTAGGTTACCTTGTCCCTTGTCTTACCAACAAGAGGGTTTGTGACTCCTTGAACTAGTGCAAGATGTGGAAGTTGATTGCACTTGTTCTTGCCAAAATGATAAGAGTGAGGTATGTTGGCGGAGTCACCCTCGAGAACTCTCTAGTTCTTCTTCTTTTGGATCCACACCATCTTGATGGGAATCCTTGGAGTTTTAGTCGTACTTGATGAAGTGGAACTTGAAGTAGTCTTGGGAATCCACTTGACTAAGGTCTTAGGAGCTTCTTCAAATGCATCAATCTCCTCTTGAAGCTTGTCCTTGCCTTTTTGCTTGTAGTCTTGTGGTGGAAGATCATCTTGAACTTGTGTTCCCTTGAAGGAAGTGTCATACTTCTCTTGTTGAGGAACAAACTTTGTCTTGGGGTATTGATCTTCTTCCCACTCAACTCCATTGGCATTGAACTTTTGTTCAAAACCAACACCTTGATTCTTCCGGTGCATTCCTTGCTTGCGCACAATTTCCTCGAATTGCTTACTCCCGGCAAGGCTTTTGTACACTCCTTTCTCTATAATTCCCTTCAATAAGCTATTTTCTTGCTCAAGTGTAACTTGGCTAAGAGAATCATTAGTGGAATCAAAAGAATTACTAGAAGCAACAATATTGGATTTAGCATGATCATTGTTACTACTAGAGGAAGAATCTTTCTTGTTCTTGTTACTAGTCTTGACTTGAGGCATGTAAGTGGATAAAAGTAAACGCTTGGCAATGTGAGAAGAACTTTTCTTGCGAAGATCATCATTGATTGCTTTTAAGAACTCATGCTCTTGCTCAAGATTAAGCTTTCCAAAGCGTAATTTCTCATGAGCTCTTAAAAGTTCTCGATGATCTTCGAAGATAGTTTCATGGGCTAACTTAAGAGTGTTTAGTTCTTTAGTTAGAGCCTCAATCTTCTCCTTATCATTGTCATTCGTTTTAGCATGATTAATTGATATTTCACCATAATACTCATCACTAGAGTTGTCAACAAGCAAATCATCATCACCTAACAGGTCATCTTCATCACTATTAAAATCAACATACTCGGGGTGTGTTACCTTAGGACCTTCGGCCATGAAGCATCTTCCAATTCCTTCATTTGGTGAGTCGAATATGTCGTAGGAGTTGGTTGACACAAGTGCTAGACCAGCAACACCTTCATCTTGAGTATCTTCGGAGTCGGAGTGATAACTTCTCTCGGAGTGGCTGTCGGAGTCGGAGCTGGATACCCATTCACCAACATGAGCTTGATGTCTTCGTTTTGTGTAGCTCCTTGATGATTTTTCCTTCCTTTCTGAATCCTTGCTTCTCCGTGAGTATCTTCGTTCATAATGATCATCCCTACCCCTTCTCTCTCTTGGTGGTGATTCTTTGCTTCTTCTTTTTGGAGAATCTTCTCTTCTCTTGTAGGGAGCCGTACACTCATTGGAATAGTGTCCGGGTCTTCCACAATTGTAGCAGTTTCGCTCTCGACTAGAAGATCTTTTGTCATTGTCGGACCTTGACTTGAAGCTTCTATCTTTGCTTATTCTCTTGTAGAACTTGTTGAAGTTCTTCACCAATAAGCTCAATTCTTCATTGAAGTTTTGTTTCTCACTTGATGATGTGGGAACTTCACATGACGCTTTGTAGGAACCACTTGATTTGTTGTGAAGTTCTTCTTTATCCTTGAGTGACATCTCATGAGCAACAATCCTTCCAATCACTTCTGTTGGTTTGACATCTTTGTAATTGGGCATCATTTGGATCAATGTGCACACGGTATCATATTTCCCATCCAAGGCTCTTAGGATCTTCTTGATGATGAATCTATCGGTCATCTCTTCACTTCCTAAGCCGGCAATCTCATTTGTAATGAGAGCAAGCCTAGAGTACATTTCAGCGACACCTTCACCATCCTTCATTTTAAACTTGTCAAGTTGACTTTGGAGCACATCCAACTTGGATTCCTTGACGAAGTCGATACCTTCGTGCATATCAATCAAAGTGTCCCAAATTTCCTTTGCATTCTCAAGACGGCTGATTTTGTTGAATTCTTCGAGGCACAATCCATTGAAGAGAATATCGCAAGCTTGAGCATTGTATTGCAACATCTTCAACTCATCCGCGGTAGCTTCACGGTTTGGTTCTCTCCCATCAAAGAAGTCACCTTGCAAACCAACACAAACAATAGCCCATACAGCGGGGTTATGTCCAAGAATATGCATTTTCATTTTATGCTTCCAACTAGAAAAATTAGTGCCATCAAAGTAAGGACCTCTACGGTGATAATTTCCCTCGCTAGACGCCATACTCTCCTAGGTTGTGAAACCAGGGCTATGATCACCAAAAGCTATGGAGATCAAGGCAAATGGAGACCAAAGCTCTGATACCACTTGTAGGATCGAAAGTATGTCTAGAGGGGGGGGGTGATTAGACTACTTGACCAAATAAAAACTTAGCCTTTTCTCAATTTTAGTTCTTGGCAGATTTTAGCTATCTTAGGACAAGTCAAGCAATCATCACACAATTCAAGCAAGCATGCAAAGAGTATGTTAGCAGCGGAAAGTAAAGCATGCAACTTGCAAGAAAGTAAAGGGAAGGGTTTGGAGGATTCAAACACAATTGGAGACACGGATGTTTTTCCCGTGGTTCGGATAGGTGGTGCTATTCTACATCCACGTTGATGGAGACTTCAACCCACGAAGGGTAACGGTTGCGCGAGTCCACGGAGGGCTCCACCCACGAAGGGTCCACGAAGAAGCAACCTTGTCTATCACACCATGGCCATCGCCCACAAAGGACTTGCCTCACTAGCGGTAGATCTTCACGAAGTAGGCGATCTCCTTGCCCTTACAAACTCCTTGGTTCAACTCCACAATCTTGTCGGAGGCTCCCAAGTGACACCTAGCCAATCTAGGAGACACCACTCTCCAAGAAGTAACAAATGGTGTGTTGATAATGAACTCCTTGCTCTTGTGCTTCAAATGATAGTCTCCCCAACACTCAACTCTCTCTCATAGGATTTGGATCTGGTGGAAAGAAGATTTGAGTGGAAAGCAACTTGGGGAAGGCTAGAGATCAAGATTCATATGGTAGGAATGGAATATCTTGGTCTCAACACATGAGTAGGTGGTTCTTTCTCAGAACATATGAGTTGGAATGGTGTATGTGTTCTGATGGCTCTCTCTACAAATGAAGAGGAGGTGGAGGGGTATTTATAGCCTCCACACAAAATCCAACCGTTACACACAATCTACCAATCTCGGTGGGACCGAATCATCAAACTCGGTCGGACCGAAAAGGTAAACCTAGTGACCATTAGAGATTTCGGTGGGACTAACATGCAACTCGGTAGGACCGATTCGGTTAGGGTTTGGGCATAACGTTATCTCGGTGAGACCGATTGCACAAACTCGGTGAGACCGAGTTTGGCAATAAGCTAACCAGAGAGTTGGTCAGGTAAACTCGGTGGGACCGATTTGCTCTTTCGGTGAGACCGAAATGTTACAAAAAGGAAACAGAGAGTTTACATTGCAGTCTTGGTGGGACCGATTCACTCTTTTGGTGAGACCGAAAAGTTACGAAAGGGAAACAGAGAGTTTGCAATCCCATCTCGGTGAGACCGAGATCCTTATCGGTAGGACCGAATTGCTAGGGTTTGGCAGTGGCAAATGACAACTGAAACTCGGTGGCGCCAGATTGAAAGAATCGGTATGACCGAGTTTGGCTTAGAGTTTAGGTCATTTGTGGCTATGGAAAAGTGGTTGAGGATTTTGGAGCATATCACCAAGCACATAAAGCAAGAGGCTCATTAGGCAACACCTCATCCCTCCTTGATAGTATTGGCTTTTCCTAAAGACTCAATGTGATCTTGGATCACTAAAATATAAAATGAAGAGTCTTGAACTTTTGAGCTTGAGCCAATTCTTTGTCCTTAGCATTTTGAGGGTTCCACTTTCACATCCATGCCATGCCAATCATTGAGCTTTCCTGAAATAATCATCTTGGAATAGCATTAGCTCAATGAGCTATATGTTGTTATGAATTACCAAAACCACCTAGGGATAGTTGCACTTTCACCCTCGAGGCGGAATACCGAGCCTGCGGCGACTAGCCAACAAGGGGCCGCGAGGCCAAGCAGGATAAAAAGACGTGCGGTCTGGAGTGATACACCGGCGCAATGGTATGGCGCACCATCTTATTCCAAGATATTATTCTTAGAGGCATACTAACGCCCGTGCTCTCTTTAGGAAAAAGAGCGCTCGCCGGACTATATCCGGAGAGGTTGCCAATCGCGCCTCCACTAGCCAGGCTCTAAGGCCGGGTCCGGAAGCGGAGGCGAACACGAGGCGCGCACCGGACGCTCCTCCGACAGAGGATGCGGACATGCTGTCCGCCACCAATTCCGAGGTGGAGAGTGCCGTGAACCACAGGCGTCGCCAAACAGTTCTTTGCGACGCTTGTTTCTCCCAAGAGGCAATGGATGCCTTCAACTCGGGACATGCGTACCTCCGTGCTGCTCAAAATGGTCTAGCCAGAGCCACGGAGCAGTATGTAAAGGACATATGGGTGAGAAAATTTGGTGATTATATATACCAGTAGCCCCTGAGACTTGAAACAGTTAGAATAACTGATTTAAGGATCATTTGTTTATGCAGGTTCTTACAGAAAAGAATACCCAACTGTCCCATGAGCTGGAAGAGTGCAAAGCCCAACTTGAGGCCGTACTAGCCGCAACAGGGGAGCCCAAGGAGACCCCCTCTGGTACTATATGCTTCTAATGATAAGTATCATCTAAAGTGCGGCGTGTATGCAAATCTGACAATAGCATTGCAGATGGCACCGGAGTAGATCCAGAGAAGCAACAACTCCTGCGTCGGCTAAAGGCCGGCGAGAGCGTGCTTACAAAGGTGAGGCGGGAGAAGAATGATCTCCTAGATGCCAACACCCAGCTGGGCGTGGAACTAAAGGATGTTCGTGCCCAACTATCAGACTCCATGAAGGAGAATCGGCGGCTTCGACGCGACATTTTTAGTAAGTGCTTGAACGAACTTCGAAAAAGAGTTCGGCGAGGAAGTTGATTGACAGAGTTATGTTTGTAGGTATGCTAACAGGGCGTCCGGCAGAGGAAATGCCCGGTTCTATGGGTGACCTTCTTCCCGAGCTCTCACAACTGCACGAACGAGTTCGGCAGGTGATGCAAGGCGTCGCCCAGGCCTGGTGGCCATCCGTCTCCGTGCCCGAAGGACTTGGAGATCTTGCGGAGAATTTGAAGGGAGCGCGACGGCGCTTCCGAATATGGAAGATATCGGCCTGCCGTCAAGGTGCCACGGAAGCCTGGGCCATGGTGAAGACGCGGTACACAAAGGCTGAGCCAAACCACATGGCCAAGGTCGGACCTGTGGGGCCTGATGGGAATGAGATCCCTGTGAGATTAGTATACGGTCAAGTAGAATTGGCCGCAAAGTATTCCCAACAGGACTGTAGACTAGACATCCCATTGGATGGTATTGAAGAGGAATTCAACGAGTCAAATTGACTATGTAATTTAAAGTGACATGTATAATGCCTTCTTGCCGGATTGTAGATCGTTTGTCGTGGCGGACCATTTCGCTTCAACCTCGGGACCCGATGGTCCGGAGTGTATCCGAATACCCTCTCGGTTGTGTAAGAACTGGGGCATGCATGGAGACCAGGCGTAGGGGTCATTAGTTCTTGAACAGACAAGTGCCCAACTAGTTATGTTATATTACATGGTTAGTAAGAAACATCTTCCAGGGAGAATTGTTCCGTTAGGGGTTCCTTTCCCTGGGAGGCATGCCCTAAAATGCATGTCCGGACTGCGAGAAGAGACGCAGAAAAAAACATCTAGGGGCGCATAAGTAAAAAGTGTAAAATCATCTTTAGTTCACCGACCGAATATTCCCTTAAGAACGCTAGCTTTCGGCTTCACCTAGTCTGAGGTACACATCCGGCTGACCCGGCAGTAACAATCGCAAAGGTGCTCCCCTTATGCCCTAACCAAATTAACGAGAACGTAGGGCATAAATACAAGAGCCAGGCAACCCAGCTTGGCCAAAACTTAAGTCATATCGATGCATATAATGGTGAATAAAGGGTACATGCGGAAGTATAACACATGTGTTGGGCATGAAGCCCGTATGAATAAGCTTCTGTAAAAGAAGCCCCGAGGTATAATGAGCGCGGATAGCGCGTCATTTGTGTGCGAACAAGGCACATATAGGCCCTTAAAGTCTGTGAGAGAAAAGAAGGGGAGAAGGAGAGAAATATAATATAGATAGCGTATAAAAATGGACAGAGGAAGGAGACGAACACAGATTCCGGCACTAGGCGTAGAATCTTCGGAGTCGGGCTGCGTTCCATGGGTTCGGCTCGAGTCGATTATCCGATGCATCCCATAGACGGTACGCTCCACCAGTCAGGACTTGGTCAATAATGAAGGGACCTTCCCACTTGGGCTTGAGTTTGTCCTTTTTCTTATCCAGCAGGCGTAGAACTAACTCGCCAACATTGTAAGTTTTGGCCCGTACTTCTCTGCTTTTGTATCTTCGAGCCTGCTATTGATAGAATGCGGAACGGGCTTTTGCCACGTCATGCTCCTCCTCCAAGGCGTCCAAACTGTTTTGCTGATCGAGCTCGGCTTCTCTTTCTTCGTACATGCGCACTCGAGGTGAGTCATGTATTATGTCGCAGGGCAGAACTGCCTCTGCGCCGTATACCATGAAGAATGGTGTGTATCCGGTAGTGCGGTTCGGCGTGGTCCACAGCCCCCAGAGTACGGAGTCGAGCTCCTCTACCCAGTGCGTGTTAGATTCCTTGAGGGACCACACTAACCTGGGTTTGATGCCGCTCATGATTAGACCATTTGCTCGATCGACCTGACCGTTAGTTTGTGGGTGATAGACTGAAGCATAGTCGGGCTTGATGCCCATGTTTTTGCACCAGAGTTTTACCTCGTCGGCCGTAAAGTTTGTGCCATTATCAGTAATGATGCTATGGGGGACGCCGTAACAGTGTACGACCCCGGATAGGAAGTCTATCACCAGTCCGGATTCGGCCGTTTTAACAGGCTTGTCCTCTATCCATTTGGTGAACTTGTCCACCATGACCAGTAAGTATTTTTGCTTGTGGGTTCCTCCTTTAAGGGGTCCAACCATGTCAAGCCCCCAGACCACGAAGAGCCGGGTGATGGGAATATTTTGGAGGGTGGTAGGTGGCATATGGCTTTGGTTAGCAAAAAGCTGGCAACCAACGCATCGTTGGACTAAGTCCTGAGCGTCTGCCCGGGCCGTCGGCCAATAGAAGAATGTACGGAAGGCCTTGCTTACAAGGGCCCGGGCTGCAACGTGGTGACCGCCGAGTCCGGCATGAATTTCAGCCAGAAAATTCCGACCTTCCTCTTCGGAGATGCACCTTTGAAGGACTCCGGTGGTGCTTTTCTTATAAAGCTCTCCCTCATGGACTTTATGGGCTTTAGATCGCTGCACTATGCAGCGTGCCTCGTTTTGGTCCTCGGGAAGTTCCTGCCTAGTTAGGTAGGCTAGGAATGGTTCTGTCCACGGGGCGATGACTGCCATTATTACGTGGGATGAAGATGTTATTTCGTTGGCAGAGCATCCAATTATGTCAGAATGTTCGGTGTCGGGCAGTGCGGTTGGGTCCGGGCTGTTATTTCCGGGTTCCCCTTCCCATACTATGGATGGCTTGAACAACCTCTCCAATAAGATGTTGGGAGGGACGGCATCGCGTTTTGCGCCGATGCATGCCAGGACTTCTCCTGCCTGATTGTTTTCCCGGGCTATATGGTGAAATTCGAGCCCCTCGAACCGAGCTGACATTTTTAGGACGGTGTTGCGATAAGCTGCCATTTTCGGATCCTTGGCATCAAAGTCTCCATTTATTTGGGATATCGCAAGGTTCGAATCCCCGCGCACCTCTAGGCGTTGAATGCCCATGGATACTGCCATCTGGAGACCATGTAGAAGGGCCTCATATTCGGCTGCATTGTTGGAGTCCGTATACATTATCTGGAGTACTTATTGAACTGTATCTCCTGTTGGGGACATCAAAATTACGCCAGCCCCCAGACCAGCCAACATTTTGGAGCCGTCGAAGTGCATGATCCAGTTGGAATATGTGCCATAGTCTTTAGGGAGTTCGGCTTCCGTCCATTCGGCGACGAAGTCGGCCAAAACTTGCGACTTAATAGCTCGCCATGGCTTGTAAGTTATGTCGAACGGGAGGAGCTCAATGGCCCATTTGGCAATCCGGCCCGTCGTGTCACGGTTATTTATAATATCGTTAAGTGGTACTTCCGAGGCTACCATTATCGAACACTCTTGAAAGTAGTGTCGCAGCTTCCGGGATGCCATAAATACCGCGTACGCTATCTTTTGATAATGCGGGTACCGTGACTTGCATGGAGTAAGGACAGTGGACACATAGTAAACCGGCTTTTGAAGGGGGAATTTGTGTCCGTCCGTTTCTTGTTCGACAACGAGCACTGCGCTTACAACTTGATGAGTTGCCGCAATGTATAATAGCATTGGTTCGCCAATGTTTGGCGCTGCCAGGACTGGGTTTGTTGCCAATATGGCTTTTATTTCGTCGAGTCCGGCCATGGCGGCATCCTTCCACTTGAAGTGTTCGGTGCGCCAAAGGAGGCGATAAAGGGGTAATGCCTTTTCTCCCAGGCGGGAGATAAAGCGGCTTAGAGCCGCCACGCATCCGGTCAATTTTTGTATTTGTTTGAGGTCCTTTGGGATATCCAATTGTGACAGAGCTCGGATCTTGGCCGGATTTGCTTCAATTCCTCTACCGGATACAATGAAGCCCACGAGCTTTCCGGCTGGTACGCCGAAAACGCATTTTTCCGGGTTGAGCTTGATGTCGTATGTTCAGAGGTTATCGAATGTGAGCCTCAAGTCGTCTACTAGAGATTTGACATGCTTGGTGTTGACGACCACGTCATCTACGTATGCCTCCACTGTTTTGCCGATCTAGTTTGCCAGACATGTCTGAATCATGCGCTGATATGTTGCGCCGGTGTTTTTGAGCCTGAAGGGCATTGTGTTGAAGCAGAATGGGCCGTATGGTGTGATGAATGCCGTTACGGCTTGGTCTGGCTCTGCCATCTTAATTTGATGGTAGACGGAGTATGCATCAAGGAAACACAATGAATCGTGTCCTACGGTAGCGTCGATAATTTGATCGATGCGGGGGAGGGGGAAGGTATCCTTTGGGCAAGCCTTGTTGAGGTCCTTAGAATCGACGCACAAGCGCCAGGATTTGTCCTTCTTTGGTACCATCACCAGGTTTGCTAGCCAGTCTGGATGTTTTATGTCTCTGATGAATCCGGCCTCCAATAGCTTGGCTAGTTCCTCTCCCATGGCTTGTCTCTTAGGTTCGGAGAAACGCCGAAGAGCTTGCTTGACTGGCTTGAATCCTTTTAGGATATTTAGGCTGTGCTCGGCCAGCCTGTGTGGGATTCCTGGCATGTCTGAAGGGTGCCAGGAAAAAATGTCCCAGTTCTCGCGTAGGAACTCTCGTAGTGCGGCGTCTACATCAGGGTTTAATTGTGCCCCGATGGAAGCTGTTTTTGTGGGGTCCGTTGGATGGACTTGGAATTTGACTATTTCGTCCGCCGGTTTAAAGGAGGTGGACTTGGATCTTTTATCAAGTATCACGTCGTCCCTGTTCACCGTGGAGCGTAGCGCAGTCAGTTCCTGGGCCGCTAGGGCTTCGGATAGTGCCTCGAGGGCCAGTGCGGCTGTCTTATTTTCGGCGCAGAGTGCTATGTCCGGATCACTAGCAAGAGTGATGATTCCGTTGGGCCCGGGCATTTTGAGCTTCATGTACCCGTAATGGGGTATGGCTTGGAAGATTGTAAACGCCTCCCGCCCTAATAGAGCGTGGCATCCGCTACTGAACGGGGCCACTTGGAACGTGACCTCTTCGGACCTGTAATTATCCCGCGTGCCGAACACCACATCTAGTGCGATTTTTCCTATACAGCGCGCTTCCCGACTGGGATTATTCCTCTAAAGGTTGTGCTGCTTCGCTCAATGCGGTTCCAGTCTATTTCCATTTTTCGAAGGGTTTCCTCATAAGTGAGGCTCAATCCGCTGCCACCGTCCATGAGTAACTTGGTGAGTCGAAAGCCGTCCACTATTGGACTGAGGACCAATGCGGCTGGTGCTTGGGCTGTTCGGAATTTAGGTTCGTCACTGGCATTAAAAGTAATAGCTGTGTCACTCCATGGGTTTATTGTTGCCACGTGGTAGACTTCGGCAAGGCTGCGGAGTGTTTGTTTTCGCATATTATTTGATGCGAAAGTCTCGAAGACTGTGAATACCGTACTGGTATCCCTGGGCTGGTGCTCTGTGGCTTATGGGGTTAGAAGATCTTCACCACTTTTGGCCACCTGGCGGAGTATCCAACATGCTCTAAGGCTATGAGTTGGTGTGGCGCCCTCTGCACTGTGAATTTTACAGGGTCCATTGAGTCATCCCTCCAGTACAGTTCCATGCCCTGTAGAGGGTTTTTGCTTTTTGGTGTTTAACTCGGGTGTCTGGCGATAATGCACCCTTTTATTTCGGACTGGGTTTGTATTCAGGGCCGGATTGTCCAAAAAATTTATTTCGGTTTTCCAGCGCTTTCCATCGCACAGTACCTTTGTACTATGGACGCCAAGTCGGCGAAGCGCGTAATTTCATTGCGACTTATGGCGTTGAGGATTCCCTTGTCCGTGCAATTATTGCAGAAGAATGAAATTGCGTCTTCCTCGCGGCAGTCCTTTATCTTGTTCATTACCAGAAGGAATCTGGCCCAGTAATGGTGTACTGTTTCTTCAGGCTCTTGCCTAATTTGGGATAGATCGCTTATGTTTGGGTGGGTGGGTGGAATTGAATTCGAAACCTCACCCAATCTGAGACTCAGGGGCCAAGGAGTTTCCGAACTCGGAAGTTTGGATTCTTGGATGTTGTCCAATGAATCTAGCCCGCTGCCTGACTCTAGGTTCAGGGCTTGAGTGACGTCTTCCCCTCCGCGGGTATCCGGCTTGGAGGGATCGGGGATCCGGACATAGCTAGTCCTTAAGATGGATGAAGGGTCGCCGCAATGTTCCTCCACCACTGCAACGTGATGGGTGACCTGGGGAGAGTTAATCTCTCTCAAATCGGGTTTAGGCCCAATCTGATCGTAGTCTGTAGCGACTCCCAGGGCGGCGATGCGATCCAAGAGCTCGTTTAGGGAAGAGAGCTCCATTGGATCTAACTGCTCAGCGAGTTCCGAGTTGACGTGAAGATTGCTTTTGATGACCCGAGAAGTCATCGTCAGCGCAGCGGCCGAACATGCGGTCATAAGAAAACCACCTAGCCGGAGAGTTTGGCCGACAGCCGAAGCTCCCTTAGCAACAGTGTCGTCTTTAAAGACGGGATGAGGCATCCTTCCTGATGGCGACGACACAGCGGAACTCTCAATGAAAGCACCAATGTCGGTGTCAAAACCGGCGGATCTCGGGTAGGGGGTCCCGAACTGTGCGTCTAGGCGAATGGTAACAGGAGACAAGGGACACAATGTTTTTACCCAGGTTCGGGCCCTCTCGATGGAGGTAAAACCCTACTCCTGCTTGATTAATATTGATGATATGGGTAGTACAAGAGTAGATCTACCACGAGATCAGAGAGGCTAAACCCTAGAAGCTAGCCTATAGTATGAGTGTTGTTCGTCCTATGGACTAAAACCCTCCGGTTTATATAGACACCAGAGAGGGCTAGGGTTACACAGAGTCGGTTACAATGGGAGGAGATCTACATATCCTTATTGCCAAGTTTGCCTTCCACGCCAAGGAAAGTCCCGTCCGGACATGGGACAAAGTCTTCAATCTTGTATCTTCATAGTCAAACAGTCCGGCCAAAGGTTATAGTCCGGCTGTCCGGATACCCCCTAATCCAGGACTCCCTTAGCACCCCTGCAGGGAAGTTTATCTATTCGAATAGCCATGTCCCTCAGTAAAAGGATGACCCGGAGTTGTACCTTGACCTTATGACAACTAGAACCGGATACTTAATAAAACACACCCTTCCAAGTGCCAGATACAACCCGGTGATCGCTCTCTAACAGGGCGACAAGGAGAGGATCGCCGGGTAGGATTATGCTATACGATGCTACTTGGTGAACTTACCAACTACTCTCTTCTACATGCTGCACGATGGAGGCTGCCAGAAGCGTAGTCTTCGATAGGATTAGCTATCCCCCTCTTATTCTGGCATTTTGCACTTCAGTCCGTTGATATGGCCCCTTTACACATATACCCATGCATATGTAGTATAGATCCTTGCTTGTGAGTACTTTGGATGAGTACCCATGGTTGCTTTGCTCCCCCTTTCCCCCCTTTTCCTTTCTTGCTGGTTGTCGCAACCAGATGTTGGAGCCCAGGAGCCAGACGCCACCATCGACGATTACTCCTACTACACCGGAGGTGCCTACTACTACGTACAGGCCGCTGACGGCAACCAGGAGTAGTTTAGGTGGATCCCAGGCAGGAGGCCTGCGCCTCTTTCGATCTGTATCCCAGTTTGTGCTAGCCTTCTTAAGGCAAACTTGTTTACTTATGTCTATACTCAGATATTGTTGCTTCCGCAGACTCGTCTATGATCGAGCACTTGTGTTTGAGCCCTCGAGGCCCTGGCTTGTATTATGATACTTGTATGATTTATTTTATTTTTAGAGTTGTGTTGTGATATCTTCCTGTGAGTCCCTGATCTTGATCGTACACGTTTGCATGTATGATTAGTGTACGATTGAATCGGGGGCTTCACAAGTTGGTATCAGAGCCGATTGCCTGTAGGAATCCCCCTTCCACACTCCCTGGCCGAAGTCGAGTCTAGACATTGCAAAAACTTTTACTAACATGGTTGTGTGTCTTACGGGCCCACGTCACCATTGGGTGGTACTAGGATCTTTTACTCCTCGATCTTTACTCTGGGACTCTGAACTCTCTTCTACTCGGGTTAAATGAATTTACTAACTCTAACACTAGGATCTCGTGACTACATTCACCCCAAAGTTGGATAAGCCATAGTTATTCCTTAGAATAGTATTTTGAACAATACTCACACTGTCATTTGACTCCTTTGAAACATCTTTGCTTTCAGATGGAACCCATGACGCAGGTCGTGCGCCACACGACTGTCACATCCCTAGTTCTATTAATGCCTAGTGCTAGCATCTGGTGTTGCATCATGTTTAAATTTCATTTAAACCTGAAATGGGGATTGCCTAAACCCTAGCACCAAATGAATTCAACTAGGTTCAATAAAAAAATATTTTCAATGACCCAGATTGCCCTTTAGAAAAGTTCATTATTTTTTATAACGGTGAAAACCTCTGCCAAAAATGATGCACATATTTCTAGGTCATTCCTGGATTTTTGAATTAATTCATATTGTATTTGACTTTGGGCATTTAAATACTATAAATAAATTAAATGCTCAGAAAATGCTGAAATTAAATGTGGGCCACTAGAATAATCTAGAGAGTGTCCACACATTATTCCAGCATTTTTCAAAATGCTTTAGTATTTTTACCAAAGCCAAAACAGTAGCAGAAAAATAGAAAATGGAAGAAAAATAAAGAGAGAGAGAGAGAGAGAGAGAAGCCCACCTGGGCCTTACCTGGCGGCCCAAGTGGCCGGCCCGGCCCACCTGGCCCCCTCCTCTGTCGTCTTCCTCCTTGCCAGGAGGATGAGCGCGTGGCCGTGGTGCGCTGGCACGCGCCTCGCCAGCTCCTGCTCGCCGTCGAGGGCCTGGACGCCTCCACGAGTGCCACGCCACCTCCCCGACCCCCCTCTCACTTCTCCCTCGCTCTCTAGACCTCCCTCCCCCTCGCTCCTCTGATTCCCCCCATGGCCGAGCATGCCCGTCGCCGCCGCTTGCTGTTGCCACGGCCACTGGCCCTCCCTCGCCCATGCAACGTGCTCAGGAGCTCCGCCACGCCGTCCCCGTATACCCCACCGAGCCACGTGAGCTGGGAAGCACCGCAATGCCCTCGACATCGTCGTCTTCTACCTCGGGCCACCGAGATCGCCGGCAATGCCACGACGCCATCCGTGCTTCCCCGAGCCCACTTCGATGCCCCCTACAACCGCTGTGAGCTACCGCTTCGAACCCCTCTCTTCCCCGCCTCGATTGCACCTTGTAGCCCTCGTTCTCACTGGAGCCGAAGCTCGCCGCCGCCACACCATGTGGCCGTCGTGGCTATAGCCACTGGAGCTCCCACCTGAGTACACTACCGTTCTAAGAATGACCCCACGAGACCGTAGCCACCAACATCTCCCCCTCTCGTGCACCGCAACCCCAAACCCGCAACCCACCGTGCTCCGGCGACCGCCGCGAGCTCCGTTCCGGCAATCCCCGGCCACCCCTGCTCCAGTCGCTGCCACCTCTGGATGCGCCGCACCCCCAGCTACCTGTAGCCGCAAACCACGCGCAAAACAGTGCCCTGTAGCACCGTTCCGACCAACGCCGGTGAGCCACCGCCGCGCGATTTGGCCACCGGCGGCAAAACACCGTTCCCTGACGTGGCGCCGTCATTAGGGGCTAATCACGCCCTAATTAACCCCCCTTGCTCAATGACAAATGGGCCCCGCGCCCTAATTAACCCCAGCTTTATTTCTGCTTAGATTAGTCATAACCCCGCGGGACCCATGCGTTAGCTTTGACCTTGCTGACGTGGCCTTTGACTGGCCCCACACGTCAGTGACTCATGCCAGCCGTGTGTCACTGACCAGTAGGCCCCACCAGTAAGCTATTTTCTGGGTTAAATATAATTCAGAAAATTCCAGAAAATTGCCTAAACTTCTAAAAATCATAGAAATTCAACCGTAACTCCAAATGAAATAAATTATATATGAAAAATTATCAGAAAAATCCAAGGAATCTGAATATGGCATTTTCATGCATGTTTGAACAACTTAACCTCACTGTTTAGTCCAAAACATGATAATGCATTATTTGAATTCATAGTTTGAATTTGAATTTGAACCTAGTGTTCAAACCAACTCCATTTAACTTGTTACTAGTTGCATTAGCTCAATCGACAGCATATTGCCATGTCATGATCATGCATCATATTGTTGCATCACATTGATTGCGTTCTTCCTTGTTTGCCGGTAATTGTTCCTTCTCGGTAGACGCTGCTCCAACGCTGTGATCGTTGACACTGATGAAGACTCAATGTTATCTTCAGAAGTGCCAGGCAAGCAACCATTGATCATTCCGATACAAACCCATGTTCTCGCTTCTTCTCTTGTTTACTGCATTAAGACAACGCGATTCAAACTGTTGTGTGCTACGGTAGTTGAACCCTTATCCTGTCATTGCCACAGTAACTAGATGAAACCCACTAGCATGTGTAGGAGTTGATTGAGCCATGTATGTGATTCCTACCTTGCCATGCCTGCTATGCTTAGAGTTGTGTCAGGTCTGGTTCATCTTGGTGATGGGCTAGAGTGAAATGCTTATGTCGGTAATGTGAGGGATGTGTTGAACATGTTTTGGTAAAGGAATCGATGAGAGGCCATGTAGGAGTACATGGTGAGTTGTTTCATTGAGGCCGTCCCTAAGAACTGAGATCTGTATGCGTGATTTAAGTTTCAGCTACTACCACACATTGGGCCCTGAAATATGACCCCGCTCGACTTACTGACCCCTCTCGCCTCTGTCTAGGAGTTGCAACTAGTTTCTGGTGTTTGTAGGACATGTGTTGGCGGCCGTGCGTAGCGCTGACCCTAGGGGTGGGCTATGATGCGGTAGATACACCGTGGCCGGGTATGCCGGGCGCCCGTTTGGCGTCTCGGGACCCTATACACATCGTTTGGGGCCGTTGAGGACACCCCGGCCGGGTTTCCTTGTGGATGGAACCTGAATAGGCGATAAACCTGGACTAGAGAATTGTGAGGTTAGTCAGGTCGTGGTCTACACCCACGTCGGTTTTCGCTTGAAGTCTGCCGAGCACATGTCGTGTGCAGACGCTAAGTGGTGGAAACATGTGTGACGAAGTACACCCCTGCAGGGTATAAAACTATTCGAATAGCCGCGTCCGCGGTAAAGGACTACTTGGTTGCCTATAACAGTTCATAGACAAGTGAAAATGGATACTCTAAAACTCGCAAGATAAGTGTGAGTGCTATGGATGGCCTTCTCGTAGGGAGACGGGAGCGGGTCCATAGTGGTGTATTGAATGGTGAATATGTGGACTCGTGTGCGCCACCTCAAAAGAGTTGCTTGCAGTCGTAGTTCAGGTTAGCCACTGAGTCAAAGCTGGCTTGCTGCAGTTAAACTCCACCACCCCCCTGTTGATACCGATGCATATGTAGCTAGTTCTGATGTAAGTCTTGCTGAGTACTTTTGTACTCACGTTTGCTTAATGTATGTTTTGCAGAGAGACTTCAGTCTCGCTAGTAGTTCCGCGTGGACTTCGACGTTTAGCTTGATACCTCAGCTACGATCTTGTGCCCTTGGCAGGATCTGGTAGATAGTCAGGCTTCTCAGCCTTCTTCATTTGTAGTTGTCTGTACTCAGACAAGTTAAGCTTCCGCATGTGCTTGTTGCTTGTATGCTCTGTGTGTTGGGTCATAAGACCCATGTTTGTAATATCTCGCTCCTCGGAGCCTAATGAATAAATACTTGAGTTATAGAGTTATGTTGTGATGCCATGTTGTATTTACACATATCGAGCATATTGTGTGTATGATTGAAATGCTTGGTGTGTGTGGGATCCGACAATCTAGTTGTTTATCCTTGGCAGTCTCTCTTATGGGGAAATGTAGTCTAGTGCTTCCATGAGCCATAGTAGTCCGCTACAGCCCGGTTCACCGGAGTCCTGTTAGCCCAGCACTACTGCTCAGGACACTTGACTGGTCGGCATGTGTTTCACTTTGTTCCTGTGTCTGTCCCTTCGGGGAAATGTCACGCGGTGACATCCGGAGTCCTGCTTAGCCTGCTACAGCCCGGGTTCCCAGAGTCCTGTTAGCCCAGTGCTACAGCCCAGATTCACACGCTGCTGACCGACACGCTCGACGTGAATCATGTATGCCTGTCCCCATAGGTTAGTGCCGCTTTGGGTTCATGACTAGCCATGTCGGCCCGGGTTCTCTATCATATGGATGCTAGCGACACTGTCATATACGTGAGCCAAAAGGCGCAAACAGTCCCGGGCCATGGTAAGGCGACACCCGTGGGATACCGTGCGTGAGGCCGCAAAGTGATATGAGGTGTTACCGGCTAGATCGATGTGACTTGGAATCGGGGTCCTGACAACGACGGCCATTGGTGTCCCAGGTTCACCTGTTGTGCTAGCTGAGATGATGACCTATCTGGGTTATTGCTGGCACCCTGAGTACACCGTCTACGAGGAGTACCAGGAATTTAACCATGAGCAGTATCGTGCCATCGTACACCTCTACTCTCGGGAGTATGACTCCACTACTGTGCTACGCACTGCTCATGGTGTTGGAGTGACCATCGATATGGCAGTTCACGATGTTGCTTATGCTGCCCTGACACGTCTTCATGGAGAGTATCACGAGCTGGACACCTCCCCTTTCAGGCACATTGCTATCACATTCGATGTTGGTGCGGAGGGATACTACATTGCTGCCTACTCCACCATCACCCGAGAGCCCTTCTACCATCAGAACCTGGTTTTGCATGCTGATGGGCTAGATCGAGCTAACCGAGCTCTCTGCCATGAGTTGTGCACCACCCGTCTGCACCTTTACCATGCTCTGGCGCTGTTGCACCCCTTAGTTCGATCTGGTGGGCTGTCGCGATCTGCGGTCTACCCAGCCAGGACCATGATGCCCCAGGGTGTCGACTGGCCAGATGTGGGAGGCTACTCTCCCGCACTTGGTCCTCTTCTGCCACCTGAGCGTCAGGTTTTGCACCAGAGTATCCGCGGACCCCAGGTTGCTGACGTGGAGTTCCCGATGCGACACTACCAGCTTTCAGGCTACACCTACCTCCACAGTTCCTCCTAGGACTGATGTAGTCTTGCTTGTTAGTGTCAGATGCATTTGCCGCGAGCCTGCGTGCCGCCTATGATGTCTTTAGTCTATGTACTAAACTCTGTGTACCGAACTCTATGCATGATCCCTTTTGTAAGATATGCCAACTACTATGTAGTATCTATCGTGCTCCTTTGATTATGCATGTTTCATCATGAATGATTCTTGTCCTTGCAAATTTCTCAATGCTGAACTACCCCTGTTAAATTTTAGCAGGATGGTTAGACCAGGTGGTCGAGGTCATGGTGGTCACGCCCCACCACCGCCTGAGTACATGGCTGGTATGATCTAACAGTTCGAGCTGAACCGATAGTTCATGGAAAATATGATGGCTTAGTTCCCTCACCTCAATGTGAACCAGCAGCCAGCCCAAGTGACTCTGCAGGATTTCATGTGCCTCAACCCAACTGTGTACTGTAGCTCAACTCATCCTCTGGATGCTGATGACTGGCTCCGTGACATCACCTATGAGATGGAGTCTACCGATGTAGCCCCTGCCAGCTATGTCACATTTGCTTCCTTCTTCCTGAAGGGACCTGCAGCTCAATGGTGGGACAGCCATAGGCGTACTCTGCCAGCTGGAACAATCATCACCTGGCCAGACTTCCAAGCTGCTTTTCGTGCCCGCTTCATTCCTTAGGGAGTCATGGACCGAAAGAAGCGTGAGTTCCGCAACCTCACCCAGGGCAACAAAACTGTTGAAGCTTATCAGCGGGAGTTTCTGTACTTGTCCCGCTATGCTGAAGAGGACATTGCAACTGATGCCCGTAGATAGGAGAAGTTCCGTGATGGACTACAAGCTGACATCAAGCTCGCACTTCTAGTGCATGACTTTGTTGATTTCGCCACCTTGGTGAACAAGGCCATCAATGTCGAAACTGGTCTGCAGGAACACAAGAGCTCTCACAGGCGCAACCGTGACACGGGCTCATCTTCGGGCCCGCCCTCACAGAAGCGTAGGATATGGATTCCCAACAGCATGTACCAGCCAACTGCACCTGCCCCAAGGCAGACCTATGTTGCACCTTGTCTGCCTCCTGCTCCATCTACGTAGCCAAGGCTTCCAGCACCACCATCCCGAACTCCTGCTCCCGCTCCCAATAATGGTGTGTGCTTCAGGTGTGGTCAACCAGGACACCGTGCTAGAGAATGCAACCAGATTCAGAATCAACTAGCCCTTCCAACAATTGGCCGTGGGAGCAACCATCCCTGCAACAATAATGCCAAGTCTTATGGTTGTGTTCATGCCAACCACGTTGATCTCAATGAAGCTCAAGACCAGCCTGCTACTATGATGGGTACACTCCTCGTAAATTTAGTACCAGCATCCGTTTTATTTGATACAGGTGCATCACATTCATTCATGTTAGAAGATTTTGCATTCATGCATGGCATTAAAAGCGAAGACATGAACGCTTCGCTATAGGTACACACCCCTGCGGGCCAATGTCGTACCTCCATGATTTGCAACGATGTCCCCGTTGAAATCGAAGGACTGGAATTCCTTGTCTCTCCCATCGTAATGAAATCCTGTAGCATTGATCTCATTCTAGGAATGAATTGGTTAAAAGAGCATACTGCTTCAATCATTTGCGCCACTACGACCGTCCATCTGCTACACCCTTCTGATGAAATAATAAGCTACAATGCTCGCCTGGTTCAGAATGCCGAGGCAAGGCTTTATGCCTTGAATGCTATCGGTGTACAAAACTAGGGGCACATTTTTGCACCCCTTTACCTGTGCACGGGCAGTCAGAGCCGCACCCGCGACCACACCAAGCAGAGCAAGGGAGGTGAGGCAAGGTAAGACTGAAGCCCAAGATGGCCAGAGCAATGCCAAGGCCAAGGCCACAAAGAGCAAAGGGACGAAGCTGGTTCCCCCGGCAGGAGACCCTTGCCGGGGGCAGCCTCGGCAGCCCCGGCAAGACCCTTGCCGGGGCATCTCGCCCCACACCAACGGAGCAAGCCACCCTTGAGCCCACGGCCCCCAGCACCATCATTAGCGTGGGGCCAGGGCTCGGAAAGGCACCTCTATGGTGGCATGCAGATCTTTGTGAAGACATATTCAAGATTAGATGAGGATTAGAAGACGACGACTCTCGACAAGATCCTTGCCGAGGAAGGCCACCAGACCCTCGATAAGATCCTTGCCGGGGACGACAGTGTGCCGCGGCAAGACCATTGCCGGGCCACACGGCAAGACTCTTGCCGGGCCACCCGGTAAGGCCCTCGCCAAGGACACCAGCGGGACCACCGCCAGGCCCACGCCAGCCAAGTCTCCGCCGCCATTCGCATGTAGCTGCCGACCCAAACCAGCTGGGCAGGCACCTGCGTGGCAACATGCAGGCCTTCGTGGAGGCTCCACCACCGCGCCACCTCAGCTGCCTGCCTACCTACATGGCACCGCATGCATCACTGGCCAGGGCGCGTGTCGAAGCTTGGTGGAGCGGCGACGGACGGGACGGGCCTCGCCCCTGTCCCCAATAAAGTGAAGGGACACCTAAGCCTTGCATTAAATGTGCCTTGTCCTATAATACAAGGGATAACCTCGTGCCACTGTAGACCTTTCCACCTCCTGTGTGCCACTGTGGCAGCCCCTTTTTCCTATAAAAGGAGGCCCGAGGCGACCAGGAGAAGGATTCGGCTTTTTGGAGCTCATTACACTCCGTAGCTAGCTCAAGAACTCAGAATACATCCACCGAAGCAGGACTAGGGTTTTACGCATCCTCGTGGCCCGAACCTGGATAAACGAACCGCGTGCTCTCTACTAGACCCGCTCTTCTCTCAACCCCGCGCCCCGCAACCGCAGTATGGATTCTTGTGATCCCATAGAGGTGTCGTTTCCCACCGACATCTTTGGCGCGCCAGGTAGGGGGCGCGTGTCGGCGTTCTGGGAACGGGGTCCCCGGACTTGCCTGCTTGCGTCCTGCGGCGTGGCTCAAGTGGGGGGCCCGGCTCGGCCCATCTTCATCAGCTCAAGCTCAAGACCCTCGCGAGGGGCCAAGCCTCGCGGGGCGGACGACAAGAAGCTTCCTCAGAGGCGGCCTCATCAGGCAGGCTCGCGAGGAGGCAGAGAGATCAAGGCAGGGGTACCTCGCGAGGAGCCCGTGATGCAAGCCATGACGAATCAAGACCAGGCGGGCGCCAAACGGGCGCCGGCCTGCGCAGTGTCCTTGTTCCCCTTTCGGTGCAAAGGGGGCAAGCACAGGCCAAGGCATCAGGCAAAGGTTACCATTCCGGTGCAACGAGACCAAGACCAGTAGAGCGGCAGGACGGAGGTCACTATGGAGCCCAAGACGGCGTCATCACCGGTGCTTTTGGCAGCCGAAGACCACCTTTGGTCAGGATAACTTGTACTAGATGTTCCCCTTCAAAATGGCCAATTGTTGGCGCCCTTCCCGCTCATTATTTGAGAAGAGGCCCAGGGCTTTTATAAATAGAGCTAGCCACCACAGAGTAGGGGCAATGGGACCAGATCGAATAGAGCCCTAGGAAAGAGAGAGAGAGAGAGAGAGAGAGAGAGAGAGAGAGGCGATCGAACTCACCCCGCAGTTCATCGCACCAGCTCTAGAACACCTCTCGCGAGGCTGTTATTCCCTTGTACTGTTCATCATCAGCCCCTGAGGCAATCCACCACACCACACACTGGAGTAGGGTATTACACCACAACGGTGGCCCAAACCAGTATAAATCTCGTGTCCTTTGTGTTGTTCGCCGTTCCCAGCTTAGATCACATGAGGAGATCGAACATAGATCGGTAAGGGAGAGATTTCCACACGCACCCCAGTGTTCGAACCTCAAGGGTCTGCCAGATCCTGAAATCCGACATTTGGCGCGCCAGGTAGGGGTGCGCCAGATTCTTTCTTCCGCGGTTCGCGTGTGATCTTCCGTCGTGTCCATGGCTGACGCTTGGCGGGCTCGCGCCGAGCGCCGGGCTGCTCTCGCCACCCGCGTCGCCTAGACGGCGCCCGTCGGCGGACGCCCTCGTCGTTCCCCGTGGCCTGCCGCCAACGCCGCCACCAGCCCAGCGGGGAACGAGCAGCAGGCCTCGTCCCAGCATCCTTCGGTGCAGCGGGATGGCCGCACCGCCACCCCGTCGCTGACTCCAGCTGGCTCGTCGTCCCACGCCCGTCGCGCCCCCGCGGACGCGCACGCCGCACTGCTCCTGGCAAGAGAGCTCCTGCACTACCGCCCCGTCAACGACCTCTATGAGGACTGGCTCGCCCGCATCACCGAGCTCGTCAGCACCGCAGGGGGCTCCCCCTTGCCGTCCCTCTCGTTGCCTCACCCTCCATTCTGTGCAGGGGGCGAGGATCAGGAGGCGCCTCCACCATCTCCTCCCCAAGAAGGTGCCCTGGATCCAAGGCGCGTAGCCCCAGGGCGAGACCCTCCATGTCCGGCTCCTGTGTAGCAAGAAGGGAGTTACCAAGAGATCCCTCGTCTCCGAGAAGGTGCTCGCGCGCTCCCAGCGCCGGCGCACCAAGATCGCGTCCCTCTGCCTCCACGCCAAGACCCCGTGCTGCTCCAAGCGGTGGCGCATGGTAATACCCAGGAGCAAGCCCAGCACCAGCAAAGGGCACTGGTGGCCACAGCAGGCTGCCTCGCCTTCACCCCCGAGTTGCGTGGCGTCACATGGCCGGGCAAGTTCAAGCCCGACCTGCCCCCTCGCTACAATGGCACGGCGGACCCCGCGGAATTCCTACAGCTCTACGAGTTGGGCATCGAAGCCACCAACGGAGACGAAAAGGTCATGGCGAACTGGTTTCCCATGGCGCTCAAGGACGGCGCCCGCACCTGGCTCCCGGCACGATCTCCTCCTGGGACGAGCTGCGCACCCGCTTCATCACCAACTTCCACGACACTCGCGACCGGCCCCCGGCCGTGAGCGACCTACGCCGCATCAAGCAACAGCAAGGGGAGACCCTACAGAAATACATCCAGCGCTTCAACAACGCTCGCCTCAAGATCCCCAAGGTGACTGAAGAGGCCATCATCTCAGCCTTCTCCAATGGCGTGCGCGACATCAAGATGAAAGAGGAGCTGGCAATCCATGAAGACTTGTGCACATCCCTGGAGCTGTTCAACTTGGCGACCAAGTGCGCCAGGGCTGAGGAAGGGCGCCTCTCCCTCCTCGAGCTCCTGGCAGCCGACCCAGAAGAGAAGAAGCTCAAGGCCAAAGACGTGAAGTGCAAGGGGGCTGTCGTGCTTGCAGCGGAACCAGACACCAAGCGAGGCAGGGATCAGCCTGAGTCATCCAAGGGCAACCGATACTGCGTGTACCACGACCTCCACACCCACAACACCAATGAATGTCAAGATCTCAGGGCCGTGCGAGATGGGCGAATCGGTCGACGCCCCGAGTGCAATGACAGGGGCTATGGCCGAGGAGGAGGAAGAGGTGGAGGACGACGGGAAGACCATGGCCCTCACCAAGGGTGGCGTGACCGACCTCGCGAGGATCGCTGGCAGGACCAGCCTCGCGAGGAAGGCTGGAGAGACCAGCCTCGTGAGGATCGCCCACACGGCAACACAGGCCTTCCTCCTCTGCCGCCACCACCAAGGAGGAATGAAGACCAACATCAAGACGATGGGGCTGGGGGCTTCCAGGAGCCACGCGCAATCGCTTGCATCTTGGGTGGCGCCCAGGCCCCAGCCTCACAGCGCATCTTCAAGCAGTTTGCTCGCGAGGTGAGTGCAGTCCTCCCCAAGCTTGAGGCCACTCGCCCTCTCAGGTGGTCTACATGCACTATCACGTTCAGCTCAGCGGATCAGCTCAAGTGCGCGGCAACGGCCGGAGTCCTCCCAATGCTTTGCTCCCCAGTCATCAGCAATGTGCAGGTCACCAGGACCCTCGTTGATGGCGGGGTAGGACTCAACGTCCTGTCCGTCGAGACGTTCGACAATCTCCAAGTGCCATATGATCAGCTTCAGCCAACCAAGCCTTTCTCAGGAGTCACTGATGGTTCCACTGTTCCGATAGGGCAGGTTCGCCTACCAGTCACCTTCGGGCAGCGCAACAATTACAGCGCCGAACTCATCGACTTCGACGTCGCCCACATTCGCCTGCCGTACAACGCCATCCTCGGGTACCCAGCCCTAGCCAAGTTCATGGCGGTGACTCACTATGGCTACAATGTCCTCAAGATGCCTGGAAGCGGTGGATTCATCACCGTACCCTGTGAAGAAAGGGACGCAGTGTGTTCGCTTGAGCGTGCGTTCCATGCCGCAGCAATCGAAGGCCCAGATCACAGGAGCGGAAGACCTCCCGAGGCGACCCTCAAGAAGAAGAAGGCCTCGCCTGGCCCAAGCCACAAAGAGGCAGGCGCCTCCGGAGGTGTTGCGTCAGGTTTCGCGCCCGATCAGGGAGCGCCACCCTCTCTCGCATAGGAAGGCGCGCCCGGCGCCCTCCTCAGGCAGGGCTCGGGGGCTCTTCTTTGGAGAGCCACAGACTTTGCCAAGGTCACGAGGGAGGCGCTCGGGCACCACTTGGAGGGGTGCTTCCAGGCACGTTTCCCTCAGGAAGGTACAAGGCAAGGAAGACCAAACCCTCAGGAGTTCATCGCAAGAAACACCCAAGAGCTGCAGGAGTCGAGAGTCATGCGCGGCAACTGCCGCTTGCCCGCTGTAGCCCCACATCCAAGTGAGGATGGTGGGCTGCGCGTCTGCATCAACGTACCAGGGCTTAACCGAGCCGCGTCTCTGGAGCGCCTCTGGCCTTCGCGCGTGAGGCGCTACGAGGGACCACCTCACAGCTACGTTCGCATGCCCTTCGGCCTGCCGAACGCAGTCGCCGCTCACCAGCGCCTGCTGAGGAGCATTCTGGAGGCTCAGGAGGTCAGGCATTATGCAGTCCTGGCAGAGATGGAGATGGCTCTTGAGGACCCACCTGTGCCCCCGGAGCCTCCCGAGGCCCCTGGGCCTGGGGGCTCGTGAGGACCGGTGTCTTCACCGCGCATCGCTCGCTTCTTCAGCATTACTTCATCTTCAACAGCATCAGGTGACATCTTTCAAAGTTCCATTTTTAGCTGGGAGCGCCCATAGGGCCGCATCATTCCCAGGCCGCGTGGGTCCGTCCCTGTGGCATGTTCCGCTTTGCTTATGCTCTTTACTTACCTTGTTGGGGGCGCCCCTCGGGATGCATCATCCCCAAGCCGCTCGGGCCTGGCCCAGCGGCATTTCTCGCATCTACTTAAAATGAATTTGCTCTTTCGCGCTTAATCTAGTTCCCATGATTATCGCCTGCTGCTTATCGCGGACTTCTCCTCTCTCATGCAAAGCGCTTGCACGTTAAAAGGGGGTACCTGAGCATCGCGACTCATGGGCTCCTACTGGCTCTCCATCCCTCACCCCCTGGCCTTGACCCACGGCATCGCGACCTGTCATACCAGCGGGGGCTGAGCTCGCTCAAGGGCTGGGACCTGAGGACGTAGAGCATTTGCATTCTAACCACCCTGCGGGAACACACCATTGATAAAGGCCCAGAGCCAGGCACAACCTGCCTCGAGGTAGGGCCTCGTGAGACCCGCGCTGGCTCACGGGTGCCCAGATACACCTCTCCTAGCCCTACCGTGCCGGCCACGTGTCAGGGCGGGGCTGTACACGCCCTGGGGGCTCCTCCCGGAGGGGAGCCCCTTCCCACGTACCAGTGGAAGCACCATGCTCTGCGCTGGCTGACGACACTGCCGAGGAGCGGCTATGCCCGTACACATGCGGAAGCGCTATGCTCCGGGCTGGTGATAAAAAACTGAGGGCGGCCCACGGCCGTACCAACCTCAGAGAGCCCAGAGCTCAGTGTCTGGCACCGTCGCAACGCCTCCCCTCGGGAGCGCCGCGCGAGGGGGCTGGACACGGGGGCTGCGCCCGGGCCTTGCCCAAGCGCACGCCACCCAGCTAGGTCCCTCGGAGCTGGTCGTCACGCGCCCTCCCCGAGCGGAGCCAAGGTATGAAAACCCGTTTGAGCGTCAAGGGGGACTCCTGAGCATCATGACTCAGGAGCCTAACTGGTCACGTAGCCCCTCACTCCTTAGTCCCGTCCTGGTTTCCGGTCGGGGCTAACGCTGGGTGAGGTACGCGTGGGGCCGGGCTCTGCCGACGTAGAACGACCAATCCACTCCTTGCTCCCCCTTCCCTATTTGTTGCTTGCACGTCAAGGGGGACTCCTGAGCATCATGACTCAGGAGCCTAACTTGCCACGTAGCCCCTCACTGCTTAGTCTCGTCCTGGTTTCCGGTCGGGGCTAACGCTGGGTGAGGTATGCGCGGGGCCGGGCCCTGCCGACATAGAGCGCAGACAAGTAGGAGAGGAAAATGCAAATTCCAGGAAATTCAAAGCAAATATTGCAAGCCATAGGTTGTTTCACAACGCCAAACACAAGTTTAAACGCCTCCGCGAGGCATGGTGCATGTTGCAGGAATAAAAACAGGACAGAAGCCGCGAAGGGATCACTCTCCAGTGGCGCCGTCACCGGTGGTGGAGTCACGCTGGGTGACTCCACCTCCTGAGGTCGCGGAGCTGGCGGCACCGCACTCCGCCTTTCACGGTCTCAGTGGCAGCGGCGGCATGGTCGCCACTCATGGGTTCCAGCAGGCTGTCGAAGTCGATGTTGAGGTCGCGCAAGTAGACATGGCTGAGGACATGCATCAGCGCCGCAGAAGACAGGGCACGCGCCTCGGCCTCGACCGTGGGGCCAAGGCCGTCCGCGACATCTTCAAGCGCATCGACCAGGAAGGGGAGCAGCTTAGCAGGGCCGTCCTCCGCACTAGCCAATCGCTCCTCCAAGCCGCTATCATAAAGCGTCTTCAGCGTGGTGCGAGCCTTCTTCTCCAGCTTCGCGAAGGCCACCCGATCCTCCGCCAGGACCTTCGCCTTGGCGTCCAGCTTGGTCCTCTCCGCCTTCAGCGACCGCTCCAGCATCTCCAATCGGCCGTGGCGGTCATCAAGCTTGGCATCCCGGCCCTTGACGGCAGCCTCCCGAGCCTTCATCTCCTTCCCCCTCTCCTGGCGGCCGTGCACCTCCTTGGCGAGCTTGTCACGCAGGCCTTGTAGCTCGACCTCCAGCGCCTTGCAACGGCTCTGGGCGGCCACAGCGTCGCGAGCGGCCTTGGCTTGGCTGGCGGCCTGCTTCTCCCCATCGGAGGCCGACACGGCCTGGCTCAGCGCTGCTCGGATGGAGGCGGCAGAAGGGGCCCAGCCAGAAGTTAGCTCCAGGCGCCCGGCCACTAGGCGAGGGTCCACGCTCAAAAGATCCTCCCGCAGCTAGCTCAGTTCGTTGGCGGCCTGGTCTAGGACGGCGGCAGAGGGAGCAGAAGAAACAGGAACCGGCGGAGCGGGCGGAGAGGACGGCAGTGTGATCACGGCTTGACAGGAAGGAACCCCCTAGGCCTTAGCCACCCCGGCTGCAACATCGAGCGCAGTCGACTCCAGGGTCAGCGGGGCCACGGGGGCTGACTTCTCGCCAAGGTGTCCTAGTTGGCCTCGCGAAGATGATCGGGTAGGGGAGGCGCGAGCCTCGCCGCCTTCCTCCCTAGCGGATGAAGGCGGCGCCCCGACAGATGGACTCGCCTCAAGCAGGGCCGCAGAAGCCCCTCTCAACTTCTTCGCAGCAGGCGCCGGCCTAGCAAAAGAATACGGACGTCAAGCCTCGGCGGCAGAAAGAAAGCAAAGCACGAATCAAGCACTTACTGGTCATCGCTCGTGGACTCAAGCAACCTCCGGCCGAACTTGAAGCCCGAAAGCCTGCAGCTGGGGGCGGCTGAGGGAGTCCTGGATTAGGGGGTGTTCGGATAGCCGAACTATACCTTCGACCGGACTCCTGGACTATGAAGATACAAGATTGAAGACTCTGTCCTATGTCCGGAAGGGACTTTCCTTGGCGTGGAAGGCAAGCTTGGCGATACGGATGTTCAGATCTCCTACCATTGTAACCGACTCTATGTAACCCTAACCCTCTCCGGTGTCTATATAAACCGGAGGGTTCTAGTCCGTAGGACAACATACACGTCAACAATCATACCATAGGCTAGCTTCTAGGGTTTAGCCTCTCTGATCTCGTGGTAGATCAACTCTTGTAATACCCATATCATCAATATTAATCAAGTAGGACGTAGGGTTTTACCTCCATCGAGAGGGCCCAAACCTGGGTAAAACTTCGTGTCCCCTGCCTCCTGTTACCATCCGGCCTAGATGCACAGTTCGGGACCCCCTACCCGAGATCCGCCGGTTTTGACACCGACATTGGTGCTTTCATTGAGAGTTCCTCTGTGCCGTCGCCGTCAGGCCCGATGGCTCCTACGATCATCAATGGCGATGCAGTCCAGGGTAAGACCTTCCTCCCCGGACAGATCTTCGTCTTTGGCGGCTTCGCACTGCTGGCCGATTCACTTGGCCATCTAGAGCGGATCGAAAGCTACGCCCCTGGTCGTCAGGTCAGATTCGAAAGTTTAAACTACACGGCCGACATCCGGGGGGACTTGATCTTCGACGGATTTGAACCGCTGCCGAGCATGCTGCACTGTCACGACGAGCATGGTCTAGCTCTGCCGTCGAACAGTGCCCTGGAGGCCGCACCCGCATCAGCTCCGACCCCTAGTTCGGAGCCAACCGCGCCGATCGAGGATGGGCGGTTGGACGCCACCTCGGGGGCTGCGATCCCAATGGCGGTTGAGCCGAACACCAGCCCTGTACTCTACAAGACTCGTGACTCCATGGAGCCGGATTCTTCTCCAGACTCCAAACCCTCCACGCCCCTGCCGAGCGAATCCGATTGGGCGCCGATCATGGAGTTCACGGCCGCGGACATCTTTCAGCACTCGCCTTTCGGCGATATCCTGAAATCACTGAAGTCTCTCTCTTTGTCAGGAGAGCCCTGGCCGGACTACGGTCAGCAAGGTTGGGGTGCGTACGATGAAGAAATTCAAAACCCACCCACCACCCACTTCGTAGCCACTGTCGACGACTTAACCGACATGCTCGACTTCGACTCCGAAGACATCGACGGTATGGACACTGATGAAGGAGATGATGAAGAACCAGCACCTACTAGGCCCTGGAAAGCCACCTCGTCATATGACATATACATGGTGGACACCCCAAAAGAGGGAGAGGGCGATGGAACAGCGGAGGATGACCCCTCCAAGAAACAGCAAAAGCACCAGCGTCAGCGGCGCCGCTCAAAATCCCGCCAACACAAAAACGGCGATTCAAGCACGGGAGATAATAATACCCCGGAAAGCGCCGAAGAACATCCCCCCGAGCAAGATTTAGCACAGGGGGATGGAGAAACCAGCCCCCATGGGAGAGCGGCCGACAGAGAGGTCAAGGACGATAATCATATGCCTCCCTCTGAAGACGAGGCAAGCCTCGACGACGATGAATTCGTCGTGCCAGAGGATCCCATCGAACAAGAGCGTTTTCAACGCAGGCTTATGGCCACGGCAAGAAGCCTCAAGAAAAAACAGCAATAGCTTCAAGCTGATCAAGATCGGCTAGTCGATAGATGGACTGAAGTCCTTGCGGCCGAAGAACATAAACCCGAATGCCCCTCCAAGTGCTACCCAAAGCGCAAGTTGCTACCCCGATTAGAGGAGGAAGCACTCGACGCGGCCGATAGGCCACCTCGTGGCCATGACAGAGAGGCCTCATGGCCCTCCACCCAAGCCGCAGCCCGTACCAAGGCACAGGAATATGCGCTGGACTTATGTAATATGTTGGAGGAAAAGGCAAGGCAAACAAGATCGATCTACGGATCGCGTGGGCGCCCCACGGCTCGAGACGGTAACCATCACGCCGGTCACAAATTCGGCAGGGCCGAACACAGTAGGCAAAGCTCATTGGAGCTACGTCATGATATAGCCCAGTACAAAGGCGCCGCACACCCATTGTGCTTCACACACGAAATAATGGATCATCAAATCCCCGAGGGTTTCAAACCCGTAAACATCGAATCATATGATGGCTCAACAGATCGCACGGTATGGATCGAGGATTATCTCCTTCATATCCGCATGGCCTGCGGCGATGATTTCCACGCAATCAAATACCTCCCACTCAAGCTTAAAGGACCAGCCCGGCAGTGGCTTAACAGCCTGCAAACAGGGTCAATCAGCTGTTGGGAGGACCTGGAAGCCGCATTCCACGACAATTTCCAGGGCACTTATGTGCGACCCCCAGACGCTCACGACCTAAGCCACGTAATTCAGCAGCCAGACGAATCGGCCAGGCAATTCTGGACATGGTTCCTAACAAAGAAAAATCAAATACTTGACTGTCCGAACACAGAGGCCTTAGCAGCCTTCAAGCATAATATCCGTGACAAGTGGCTTGCCCGACACCTAGGACAGGAGAAGCCGAAATCTATGGCAGCACTCACGGCACTCATGACCCGCTTTTGCGCGGGAGAAGATAGCTGGCTTGCTCGTAGCAACAATATGACCAAGAACCCTGGTCGTTCGGACACCGGGGACATTAGTGGTAGGTCGTGTTGCAACCAGCAGAAGCGCTACATCAACGGCGACAATGCTAAGGATACGGCAGTTAATGTCGGATTCAGAGGCTCTAAATCCGGTCAGCGGAAAAAGTCATTCAAAAGGAATCCTAGGGGCCCGTCCAGCTTGGACCGAATACTCAACCGCTTGTGCCAAATACATGGCACCCCCGAAAAGCCGGCCAATCACACCAACAAGGACTGTTGGGTGTTCAAGCAGGCAGGCAGATTAAGCGCCGACAATGAGGAAAAGGGGCTGCATAGTGATGACGACGAGGAGCCCCGGCCGCCGAACAACAATGGATAGAAGGGTTTTCCCCCACAAGTGCGGACGGTGAACATGATATACGCCACCCACGTCCCCAAGAGGGCGCGGAAGCGCGCGTTAAGGGACGTATACGCGGTAGAGCCAGTCGCCCCAAAGTTCAACCCATGGTCCTCCTGCCCGATCACCTTTGATCGAAGAGACCATCCCACTAGCATCTGTCATGGCGGATTCGCCGCATTGGTTCTTGACCCAATTATTGACGGATTCACTAGAGTCCTTATGGACGGTGGCAGTAGCCTGAACCTGCTTTACCAGGATAAAGTGCGGAAAATGGGCATAGATCCCTCGAGGATTAAGCCCACCAAAACGACCTTTAAAGGCGTAATACCAGGTGTAGAGACCAGCTGTACAGGCTCAGTCACACTTGAAGTGGTCCTCGGATCTCCGGATAATTTCCGAAGCGAGGAGTTAATCTTCGACATAGTCCCGTTCCGCAGTGGCTACCATGCACTGCTCGGGCGAACCGCATTCGCCAAGTTCAATGTGGTCCCGCACTACGCATACCTTAAGCTCAAGATTCCAGGCGCTCGAGGAGTAATTACGGTCAATGGAAACACCGAACACTCCCTCCGAACGGAGGAGCACACGGCGCCCCTTGCAGCGGAAGTACAAAGCAGCCTCTCCAGGCAGTTCTCCAGCCCGGCCATTAAACGTCCGGACACAGTCAAGCGCGCCCGGAGTAACCTACAACAAGACCGCCTGGCACGTTCCGAGCAGGCGTAGCAATGCGGAAGCAACCCCAACCCCCGCAAAAAGGCGACGCCAGTACTTCGTGTACATAACTACGCTCTAGAAATACCATGGTCATAGGGGGAGGGGCACCAGCACGGCACGCCCAAAACACGGCTTAAACCGCACTAGGGGCTGCCGATTATATATATATATATATATATATATATATATATATATATATATATATATATATATATATATATATATATATTACTTCCAGGACTCCACTCTTCGGAAGGCCTGTTCGGTAGTTCAACTGCCGCACAAAACGATGCAAGGACCAGGGAAGCAGACAAGCCATGCCGCATTACAGAAATCCCAGGTGGTCTCTATCACGAGCAGTATACCTGTTTCGCATACTATTCCGCAGCTTGCCCCTGGAACAGACATGTTAAATAGTCCAACTTTTCGTTTATCACATTACTTGTATCATTCTGCTTTGATCGCAGCTATTTTAATGAACAATGCATAGCTTTTGTCTATTTTTTGCATTACCCCTTATATATATATATATATATATATATATATATATATATATGTTCCTTAATGACATGTTGCACCCGTACACTTTGGTACGGCCAAAATACATCAGGGGCTTCAGTACCCCTCAAGATGGTGTGAGAAGTCCAAACACTTTCACAAGTGCGGCACCCCGAACTTATAGCACTATATCCATCGGCTCCGAATCATGTCTTGGGTCAATAGTTGGGTTTGTCCGGCTCCTATGTTTTGGTGCCTTACGTTCCGCTATATCGGCTAAGGTAGCACTAGGAGAACCACTGTGATTGTGCCCCGGTTGAGCTGGGTCGAGCACCTCAGTGGAGAAAGCTAAAACTGACCGTCAGGATGAGGCGAGAGCTGGTCGCTGTTCGAGAGGTCTTTTCGAGTCCTTAAAGACTTATGCCGCTTAGGGCGAGGAGTCGGCTCTGTCCGGCCAAGGCGTGGATAGCGCCCCGAACTCGGTCTTCCAAATACTAGGGGCTTCGCCGAAATTTAAAATTATAGAATTCTATGGCTAAGTGAGAGTGTTCACGCATTATAGCCCGATTGCCTCATTCGTTGGGCTGAGCGCCTCCCTCGAAGGACCCAAATATGGGAAAAAGAGCGCCCAAGTTTATCCCCGAACACCCCAGCACTAGCGGCAAGGGGGCAGAAGCCGATGACTCGCCATCTCTCAGTATTGATAAACAGCCGCACAGGAGGTAATATTTTAAATTCAAGCAGCATTGCTTAGCGCATATGAACAAGTTTTCAGCGCACAGGATAACACGAGCGGGTTTTACTCAAAAAATACATCCTTGGTACATTCATTCGCAACAAGGCGGGCACCCTTCAGAACATCCTTATAATAATTCTCGGGCTTGTGATGCTCTTTCCCCAGCGGTGGCCCATCCTTCACAAGCTTCTCCGCATCCAGCTTGCCCCAGTGCACCTTAGCACGGGCAAGGGCCCTACGGGCACCTTCAATGCAGACGGAGCGCTTGATGTCTTCAAGCCTCAGACAGGCCTCCACCAGCCGCCGCACCAGCCCGAAATAGCTCCCAGGCAGAGCCTCTCCAGGCCACGGCCAAACTAGGAGGCCCTTCATGGCCTGTTCGTCCGCCTTGTGGAGCTCGACCAGTTGCTTCAGCTGGTCGCTCAGGGGCACGGGGTGTCCGGCCTCAGCGTACTGAGACCAGAACACCTTCTCCGTCGAGCTGCCCTCCTCAGCTCGATAGAATGCGGCGGCATCGGATACACTCCGGGGAAGATCTGTGAACGCTCCTGGAGAGCTCCAGATTCGGGTAAGTAACAGGTAACTCACGTTTATGTGTTTGCTTTGCATAAAGAATGCCTTACCCGCCGCAATCTTCTTCGCCTCATCCAACTCCTGGAGGGACTTCTGGGAATCGGCCTTGGCAGATTTGGCATTTTCAATAGCCACCGCAAGCTCGGACGCTTGCGTCTTCGAGTCATGCTCTAAACTCTCATGTTTTCCCATGAGAGCCTGAAGCTCTTGCCGCACCTTGCCAACCTCGGCCTCATACTTCGCCCGCTCGGTGCGCTCCAAGGCCGAATTCTTCTCGGCCTCGTCCAGCGCTTGCTTAAGGGTCGCCACCTCAAACGTGGCCCCTACAAAAGCCAGGATAATCCTGTCATTTTTCGCAATCGCACCTTTTATATATATATACTTTCAACAAGGTATTTCTTACCTTCATTGTCCTCGAGTTGCTTCTTGGCACGCTCGAGCTCTTGCTCGGACCTTTCGAGGTCCTGCCTTAGCGCGTCCACTTCCGCAGTCAGTGCGGCGGACGCAAGCAAGGTAGCCTGCACATGCATATTGACTCATTTTTGTTAGACTCCTGCGAATTCCATTTGATCCTCTATTCGGCTTTTCTTCCCGAACGCCAAACAGAGCATCAGGGGCTACTGTCTATGCGGTACTATTATTTACGCATTCTTTACTTACCTCAAAGCCTGTTAAAAGGCTTGTACAAGCTTCAGTCAATCCGCTTTTGGCGGACTGAACCTTCTGGATCACCGCACTCATAATAGTGCGGTGCCCCTCATCGATGGAGGCACTTTGGAGCGCCTCCAACATATTGTCCGGCGCCTCCGATTGGACGGAGGTCACCGGCACGGTAGGCTTGCTCCTCTTGGAAGGAGGTCGCCCGCCGGACTCTGGAACCTTTGAAGATTCCGGAGCTGTGTCCGGCCTTAAGCCGGACTTGGAGCCCTGGGGGGTTTCCTCCCCTTTACTCCTGGAGTCCGGGAGGTCGCCTTGCGGCGCCTCCAGGACCACCTCCTCCCTGCTTGGAACTTGTTGGGACAACACTTCGGTGTCGCCCGTAGGGCGGGGGGAGGAAGCCGTCGGAAGCGAGTTCACCTCCGGCGAGTCCAGTGAGCCGCTCGACGACGCGTCGAGCCGGTCTTTGGGTGGGCTGCATAAACATATTCAACATCAGGGAAAGTTGTGCATAAAACGAATACTATGAATTACTCCGGTATCCGGATACTTACGATCTCGCCAGGGGCTTGGCCCTGGGCTGCCACTCCTCTCCGCTGCCGTCGGCGTCGGGGGAGTGGTCCGGAGGATGGGTTTTCCTCTCTTGGACCCTCCGGCCTCGTCAGAGAGGGCGGCCTTCCTTTTCTTCTCTCCTCCCGTTGGAGGGGGAGAGGTCTCCTCTCCTTCTTCCTCGTCTTCATGGGAGGAATGCGCCTCGGAGCCGCCGGATGATGAATCCAACACCTCCTGGCGCCGGCACTCCTTCGAGTCCCCGCGGCCTTCTTCTTGGCCTTCTTCTTCGGCACCATGTAGGGTGCCGGAACCAGCAGCTTCTCCAAACGGGCGTCCGTTGGGCCTTCGGGCAAAGGAGCCGGACAGTCGATCTGTCCGGATGTTACCTCCCAATCCTGTCAAATATAAAGGAGCTTAGATCCCGCATAGAGTCAAACTATGAAAAACTGATACCTTGTAAAAAGACAAAAATAGCTTACCGCCAGAGCACGGCACTGAGTATTGAATCCGCGATCCTCGGCAGTAGAGGCGGGGGCCTCGGCACCCTTGAAGAGCATCCTCCAGGCATCTTCGTACGTCATGTCGAAGAGCCTGTTAAGAGTTTGATGCTGCGCCGGGTCGAACTCCCAAAGGTTGAACGCCCGTCGTTGACACGGGAGGATCAGGCGGACGAGCATAACCTGGACTACGTTGACAAGCTTGAGCCTCTTGTCCACCAGGGTTTGGATGCATGTTTGGAGTCCGGTCAGCTCTCCTTTTTTACCCCAAGATAGGCCAGTCTCCTTCTAGGAGGTGAGCCGCGTGGGGGGGGGCGGATCAGAACTCAGGGGGTGCGATCCATTCGGCGTCGCGCGGCTCGGTGATGTAAAACCACCCTGATTGCCACCCCTTCAGGGTCTCCACGAAGGAGCCCTCGAGCCTCAGAACATTGGCCATCTTGCCAACCATGGTGCCTCCGCACTCCGCCTGGCTGCCGCGCACCACCTTCGGCTTGACGTTGAAAGTCTTTAGCCATAGGCTGAAATGGGGGCAGATGCGGAGGAAAGCCTCGCACACGACGATAAACGCCGAGATGTTGAGGACAAAGTTCGGGGCCAGATTGTGGAAATCCAGGCCGTAGTAGAACATGAGCCCCCGGACAAATGGATGCAGAGGGAAGCCTAGTCCGCGGAGGTAATGGGGGAGAAATACCACCCTCTCATGGGGCCTAGGAGTGGGGATGAGCTGCCCCTCTTCAGGGAGCCGGTGCGCGATGTCGCTGGCCAGGTATCCGGCCTCCCTTAGCTTTTTTATGTGCCCCTCCGTGACGGAGGAGACCATCCACTTGCCTCCCGCTCCGAACATGACTGGAGAAGGTCGAGGTGGTAGTGCGGACTTGGGCACTGGAGCTCGAGTGCACGAGAATGGATAGGCAGAGGAGGAAGAAGGCGTGGGTGAAAAGGTGGATCCTTATCCCCTTATATGGGTGGACGCGACTACATGTCCCCACCAGCCTGGTAAAACTTGCTTATCTCCAAGCGCCGTAATCAAAGGCGCGGTTGGGTTACCCATGCCTGTATTGATGAGAATCCCGAAATGAGGGGACACGATCTCTACTTCAACAAGACGTGCCAAGGTAACCGCCTCGCACAACACGCTGAGGTGGGATAATTAAACGACTCGAATAAAGGCTTGGCCGTGGCGTGTCGCCCCACGGAATAAGTCAACAGATTAGATTTGTGTTAATATTATTATTCTCTCTATGGCAATATGTGGAAACTTATTTTGCAGAGCCGGACACTATCTTTGTGTTCAAGATCTTCTATGAAGTACTTGGAGGAGGAACCCGTCTTGCAATGCTGAAGACAATTTGCGCGCCGGACCCGTCGTCATTGAAGCCTGGTTCAGGGGCTACTGAGGGAGTCCTGGATTAGGGGGTGTTTGGATAGCCGAACTATACCTTCGGCCGGACTCCTCGACTATGAAGATACAAGATTGAAGACTCCGTCCCGTGTCCGGAAGGGACTTTCCTTGGCGTGGAAGGCAAACTTGGGGATATGATGTTTAGATCTCCTACCATTGTAACCGACTCTATGTAACCCTAACCCTCTCCGGTGTCTATATAAACGGGAGGGTTCTAGTCCGTAGGACAACATACACGTCAACAATCATACCATAGGCTAGCTTCTATGGTTTAGCCTCTCTGATCTCGTGGTAGATCAACTCTTGTAATACCCATATCATCAATATTAATCAAGCAGGACGTAGGGTTTTACCTCCATTGAGAGGGCCCGAACCTGGGTAAAACTTCGTGTCCCCTGCCTCCTGTTACCATCCGGCCTAGAAGCACAATTCGGGACCCCCTACCCGAGATCCGCCGGTTTTGACACCGACGGCGGCCTTGGGAGGCCCGGACGCAGCAGGCACGTCAGGAGGGCCGGAGCTGGCCTTAGACCGCCCAGGGACCAGATTAGACCCTGGGGGAACCAGCCCCGACCTGCCCTGCCTTGTGACCAAAGGAGAGTCCTCCCCTCCTCGCCTAGCGCCGGCCTCGTCGTCGTCCGGCATGGAGCGGAGGGCCTGGGACCTGCGTCGAGGAAAGGACTCCCTCGACTCCTCGCTAGTCGCTTTAGAGTCGGACTCTTCCTCCTCCGCCTCTTCTCCCCCCTTGCTCCCGCTGGAGCTGCTGGAGGACACGTTCACCATCGCCAGCGCCGCTAGGTCCTCGGGAGCTTCCGCGGGCACCAGCCCCTCACCATTGAAGGTGGGCATGGCGTTCACCACTTGCTCCCAGTCGTCGCGAAGGAACGGGGGGACGGGGCCGCACACCGGGCTCGCCACGCCTCCCCCAACCAAGGAATGGAGGACCGCGAACAGATTCTCGTCAGTCAGGGCCTTGGAGCTCAGGCGCAGGGCGGCGTCCGCTTCTCCAAGCCTCCACAGTGAGAGCGAGTGCTCCTGGAGTGGAGCCACCCGGTGCTCCAAGAACTCCCTCAGGAGCATGGCCCCGGTCAACTTTGCCGCCCCCAAGTTGCTTGGCCTTGATAACCCACAAGTATAGGGGATCGCAACAGTTTTCGAGGGTAAAGTATTCAACCCAAATTTGTTGATTCGACACAAGGGGAGCCAAAGAATATTCTCAAGTATTAGCAGCTGAGTTGTCAATTCAACCACACCTGGAAACTTAGTATCTGCAGCAAAGTGTCTAGTAGCAAAGTAATATGATAGTGGTGGTAGCGGCAACAAAAGTAAAGACAGCAAAAGTAATGTTTTTGGTATTTTGTAGTGATTGTAACAGTAGCAGCAGGAAAGTAAATAAGCGTAAACCAGTATATGGAAAACTCGTAGGCACCGGATCAGTAATGGATAATTATGCCGGATGTGGTTCATCATGTAACAGTCATAACATAGGGTGACACAGAACTAGCTCCATTTCATCAATGTAATGTAGGCATGTATTCCTTATATAGTCATACGTGCTTATGGAAAAGAACTTGGATGACATCTTTTGTCCTACCCTCCCGTGGCAGCAGGGTCCTATTGGAAACTAAGGGATATTAAGGCCTCCTTTCAATAGAGAACCGGAACAAAGCATTAGCACATAGTGAATACATGAACTCCTCAAACTAAGGTCATCACCGGGAGTGGTCCCGATTATTGTCACTTCGGGGTCGCCGGATCATAACACATAGTAGGTGACTATAGACTTGAAAAATAGGATCAAGAACACACATATATTCATGAAAACATAATAGGTTCAGATCTGAAATCATGGCACTTAGGCCCTAGTGACAAGCATTAAGCATAGCAAAGTCATAGCAACATCAATCTCAGAACATAGTGGATACTAGGGATCAAACCCTAACAAAACTAACTCGATTACATGATAAATCACATCCAACCCATCACCGTCCAGCAAGCCTATGATGGAATTACTCACGCATGGCGGTGAGCATCATGAAATTGGTGATGGAGGATGGTTGATGATGACGACGGCGACGAATCGCCCTCTCCGGAGCCCCGAACAGACTCTAGATCAGCCCTCCCGAGAGGTTTTAGGGCTTGGCGGTGGCTCCGTATCGTAAAACGCGATGATTTCTTCTCTCTGATTTTTTTTCTCCCCGAAAGCCAATATATAGAGTTGGAGTTGGCGTCGGAGGACATCCAGGGGGCCCACGAGGTAGGGGGCGCACCCTAGAGGGGGGGCGCGCCCCCCACCCTCGTGGACAGGGTGTGGGCCCCCTGGTCTTCATCTTTGGCGAGGATTTTTTATTATTTTTTCTAAGATGTTTCGTGGAGTTTCAGGTCATTCCGAGAATATTTGTTTTCTGCACATAAAACAACACCATGGCAATTCTACTGAAAACAGCGTCAGTCTGGGTTAGTTCCATTCAAATCATACAAGTTAGAGTCCAAAACAAGGGCAAAAGTGTTTGGAAAAGTAGATACGACGGAGACGTATCAACTCCCCCAAGCTTAAACCCTTGCGTGTCCTCAAGCAATTCAGTTGACAAACTGAAAGAAAGAAAGAAAATATTTTACAAACTCTGTTTGCTCTTGTTGTTGTAACTATGTCAAGCCAGCAATCAAGTTTTCAGCATATATCATAACTAACCATATTTGCAATAATTCTCAGGTCTCATAATTACTCATATCAATAGCATAATCAACTAGCAAGCCATAATAATAAATCTCGGATGACAACACTTTCTCAAAACAATCATAATATGATATAACAAGATGGTATCTCGCTAGCACTTTCTGAGACCGCAAAACATAAATGCAGAGCACCTTCAAAGATTAAGGACTGACTAGACATTGTAATTCATGGTAAAAGAGATCCAATCATAGTCATACCCAACATAGATTAATAGTGATGAATGCAAATGACAGTTGTGCTCTCCAAGTAGTGCTTTTTAATAAGAAGGTGATGACTCAACATAAAAGTAAATGGATAGGCCCTTCGTAGAGGGGAGCAGGGATTTGTAGAGGTGCCAGAGCTCGTTTTTGAAATAGAGATAAATTGCATTTTGAGCAGTATACTTTCATTGTCAACGTAACAACTAAGAGATGGCGATATCTTCCATGCTAAACACATTATAGGCGGTTCCCAAACAGAATGGTAAAGTTTATACTCCCCCTCCACCAACAAGCATCAATCCATGACTTGCTTGAAACAACAAGTGTCTCCAACATACATCAGGTCCCAGGGGGAGTTTTGTTTGCAATTAATTTTGATTTAGTTTGCATAGAGCATGGGACTGGGCATCCCGGTGACCAGCCATTTTCTCGTGAGTGAGGAGCGGAGTCCACACCTCTTGAGAATAACCCGCCTAACACAGAAGATAAGGACAGCCTTGGTTGATACATGAGCTATTCAAGCATACAAAACAGAATATTTATTTGAAGGTTTAGAGTTTGGCACATACAAATTTACTTGAAACAACAGGTAGATACCGCATATAGGAAGGTATAGTGGACTCATCTGGAATAACTTTGAGGTTTAAGGGATTGGATGCACAAGCAGTGTTCCCGCTTAGTACAGGTGAAGGCTAGCAAAAGACTGGGAAGCGACCAACTAGAGAGCGACAACAGCCATGTACATGCATTAAAATTAATAAACATTGGATGCAAGCATGAGTAGGATATAATCCACCATGAACATAAATATCATGAAGGCTATGTTGATTTTGTTTCAACTACATGCGTGAACATGTGCCAAGTCAAGCCACTTAAATCATTGAAAGGAGGATACCACCCCATCATACCACATCATAATCATCTCAATAGCATGTTGGCACACAAGGTAATCCATTATAACTCATAGCTAATCAAGCATGGCACAAGCAACTATGATCTCTAATTGTCATTGCAAACATGTTTATTCATAATAAGCTGAATCAAGAAGGACGGGCTCATCATCTTTACAAAAACAAAAGAGGTCGAGTTCATACTAGCTTTCCTCATCTCAGTCAGTCCATCATATATCATCATAATTGCCTTTCACTTGCACGACCGAACGGTGTGAATAATAATAAGAGTGCACATGCATTGGACTAAGCTGGAATCTGCGAGCATTCAATAAATAGGAGAAGATAAGGCAATATGGGCTCTGGGTTAAATCAACATTAAAGCATATAAGAGCCATTACAACAATTTAATTATGGTCTTCTCCTACTGACCCCAAAGAAAAGAAAAGAAATAAAACTATTTACAAGGGAAAGCTCCCAACAAGCAAAAGAAGAACAGGAAATATTTTTGGGTTTTCTTTTTAGTTACTACTACAGTGGGAAAGTAAATTACTACTAATTTTTTTCTTAAGGTTTATCAAACACACAACAAGAAAGCAGGAAAAAGAAAATAAACTAGCATGGATATTACAATGAAAGAGTATGAGCACCGACATCTAGCAATGCGTGTGTGTGAGCATAAATGTAATGTCGGTGAGAAATACGTACTCCCCCAAGCTTAGGCTTTTGGCCTAAGTTGGTCTACTGCCAGGGATAGCCTGGTGGATACCCGTAGGTGTAGCTAGGGTCATACTGCAACGACAAATAGTTGGGATCATACTGATGTGCAGCGGTTATCGCCTGCCGAGCTGCAGCGTGGAGTCGGGCTACCTCCGCTCTCCTCTCGTACTCATCTGCCTCCTCTTTAGTAATAGTATATCTTCCTTTTGTCTGTGAATCAAAAAGGGCAGGAGCAGGGAGAGTAACACGGACAACATGCCGTTTGTTAAAAATTAAACGATATAAAAGAGGTGATTCGGGCCTCTCGACAAAATGATGTGAGGCCATGGAGTCATAATCTAAATATGTAGTGGGCAACTCCGTATCACCCTCACGGATGTCTATCTCAAGAAAATTAGCTAAGCGGGTTGCATAAATTCCTCCAAAGAAATCTCCATTATGTCTATTATGATGCAACCTACGAGCTACAATGGCTCCCATATGATAAGATTGGTCTCCTAACACAGCACTCCTAAGAATGCTAAGGTCAGGGACACACATGTGACATGCTTCATCCTTAGCATTTATGCATCTACCGATGAAGAGAGCAAAATAGTGTATAGCAGGAAAGTGAATGCTCCCTATGGTAGCATGCGTTATATCTCTAGATTCCCCTACAGTTATACTAGCAAGAAAGTTTCTAAATTCAGATTTAGGGGGATCCTTAACACTACCCCATGAAGGAAGTTTGCAAGCAGAAGTGAAATCCTCTAAGTCCATGGTATAAGATTTGTCATAAAGATCAAACATGACTGAAGGAGAATTATGCGAAGATGAATACTCAAACCTCCTCACAAATGTACTCGTGAGATCATGATACTGGGGGCATTTGTTAGCCTCAAAATCCTCAAGACTGGCATTGCGCAAATATGATTTAAATTCTTCTTTAATTCCCACACTGCCCATAAAATTTTCTGACGGCCATTCACAAGGCCGTACCAGAGCGTCTCTTGGTGGATCCTCATCAGCATTGCGCATAGCAATTCTGGGTCCTTGCTTCTTAGAGGAACCACCTTGGAACATCTTCCTAAGCATATTGTTTTTCTCTGAAAAAATCTGGAATTTTTAGTAACTTCAAACAAAGGTGAACCAACTTCAATAAGACTGATAGCAACTACTCCTACAAGTGCCTAGAGCCTATATCAAGCATCAGAACTACTTGGAACCATATAAATTTGACATGCAAGCTCAAGAACATGGTCACCTATGCAGCACAAATTTGCAAAGAATAAAGCACTAGAACAAAAACTAATTGGACCAATGGAGGAGTCACATACCAAGGAACAATCTCCCCAAGCAGTTTTGCGAAAGGTGCTTTGAGCAAGGAGATCGAAAATCACAGCAAAAGTGGCTGGAACTCGTGCTTGAGTTGGGTTTTCGGGTTTGTGTGAGACAGAGGAAGAAGATGGGTGCTGGGATAGGTGGAGGAGGGCCACCGTGGGCCCATGAGGTAGGGGGCGCACCCTATAGGGGGGCGCCCACCACCTTCGTGGCCAGGTGGCAGCTCCTCCCGTGGTAATTTTTGCACAGTAAATCCTCAAATATTCCCGAAAAAATCATATTAAATTGGCATGTCATTCTGAGGACTTTTATTTTCGGGATATTTTTATATTGCACTTATAAGCCAGGAAACAGATAGAAAAATACTATTTTTACTTTATTTCTACTAAAGAACAGAAAATATAGAGAGGGTACAGAAGTTTGTGCTTCTAGTTTCATCCATCTCATGCTCATCAAAAGGAATCCACTAACAAGGTTGATCAAGTCTTGTTAACAAACTCATTCCGATAATCATGAAGCCGGAGAAATTTCGAATAACACTAAGTTACCTCAACAGGGATATGCACATCCCCTATAATAAGTATATCATATTTCTTTTTGACCGTAGGAAGAGGAAATTCAAAACCTCCAAATTTAATCGATGGGATTTTTCCAATAGAGTTGATACTATGAACTTGAGGTTGTTTCCTCGGAAAGTTTACTGTATGCTCATTACCATTAACATGAAAAGTGACATTGCCTTTGTTGCAATCAATAACAGCCCCTACAGTATTAAGAAAAGGTCTTCCAAGAATAATAGACATACTATCATCCTCGGGAATATGAAGAATAACAAAGTCCGTTAAAATAGTAACGTTTGCAACCACAACAGGCACATCCTCACAAATACCGACAGGTATGGCAGTTGATTTGTCAGCCATTTGCAAGGATATTTCAGTAGGTGTCAGCTTATTCAAGTCAAATCTACGATATAAAGAGAGAGGCATAACACTAACACCGGCTCCAAGATCACATAAAGCAGTTTTAATATAATTTCTTTTAATGGAGCAAAGTATAGTAGGTACTCCGAGATCTCCAAGTTTCTTTGGTATTCCACCCTTAAAAGTATAATTAGCAAGCATGGTGGAAATTTCAGCTTTCGGTATCTTTCTTTTATTAGTAATGATATCTTTCATATATTTAGCATAAGGATTTGTTTTGAGCACATCAGTTAATCGCATACGTAAAAAGATAGGCCTAATCATTTCAGCAGAGCGCTCAAAATCCTCATCATCCTTTTTCTTGGATGGTTTGGGAGGAAAGGGCATGGGTTTCTGAACCCATGGTTCTCTTTCTTTACCATGTTGCCTAGCGACAAAGTCTCTTTTATCATAACGTTGATTCTTTGATTGTCGGTTATCAAGATCAACAGCAGGTTCAACTTCTACATCATTGTCATTACTAGGTTGAGCATCATCATGAACAACATCATTAATATTTTCACTAGGTTCATGTTCATTACCAGATTGTGTTTCAGCATCAGACATAGATATATCATTTGGATTATCAGGTGGTTCAGCAATAGGTTCACTAGAAGTTTGCACAGTTCTATCATTTTTCTTTTTCTTCTTTTTAGAAGAACTAGGAACATCAATATTATTTCTCTGAGAATCTTGTTCGATTCTCTTAGGGTGGCCTTCAGGATACAAAGGTTCCTGAGTCATTCTACCAGTTCTAGTAGCCACTCTAACAGCACAATCATTTTTCTTACTATTCATTTCATCAAGCACTTCTTTTTGATCTTTAAGTACTTGTTCTACTTGAGTGGTAACCATAGAAGCATGTTTGCTAACAAGTTTAAGTTCACTTTTAATATTAGCCATATAATCACCCAAGTATTTAAGCATATCGGAATCATATTTCAATTGTCTACCAAAATAAGCATTGAAATTTTCTTGTTTGACAATAAAATTATCAAACTCATCAAAGCATTGCCTAGCATACTTATAGTGAGAGATATCACCTTCATAAAATCTATAGAGAGAATTTACCTTTACTACCTATGTCGGGATATCGGGATCAGGAGGTTCTTCAGGAAATAAGTGATTGAGATCATATGTTTCCTCAATAGGCGGTAGATTAAGACCATGTATTTCTTCAATAGGAGGTAAATTCTTAACATCTTCAGCTTTAATACCTTTTTCTTTCATATATTTCTTTGCCTCTTGCATATCTTCGGGACTGAGGAATAAAACACATCTCTTCTTCAGAGTTGGTTTAGGAATAGGCTCAGTAATTGGAGCGGGTGGTGGCTCAGGAGCTGGCTCAGGAGGTGCCCAATTATTTTCATTTGTCAACATATTATTCAATAGAATTTCAGCTTCATTCGGTGTTCTTTCCCTGAAAAGAGAACCAGCACAACTATCCAGGTAATCTCTGGAAGCATCGGTTAGTCCATTATAAAAGATATCAAGTATTTCAGGTTTCTTAAGAGGATGATCAGGCAAAGCATTGAGTAACTTGAGAAGCCTCCCCCAAGCTTGTGGGAGACTCTCTTCTTTAATTTGCACAAAGTTGTATATTTCCCTCAAAGCAGCTTGTTTCTTATGAGCAGGGAAATATTTAGCAGAAAAGTAATAAATCATATCCTGGGGACTACGCACACAACCAGGATCAAGATAATTAAACCATATCTTAGCATCACCCTTTAATGAGAACGAAAATATTTTGAGTATATAGAAGTAACGCGATCTCTCATCATTAGTGAACAGGGCAGCTATATCATTTAACTTAGTAAGATGTGCCACAACAGTTTCAGATTCATAGCCATAAAAAGGATCAGATTCAACCAAAGTAATTATATCTGGATCAACAGAGAATTCATAATCCTTATCAGGAACACAGATAGGTGAAGTTGCAAAAGCAGGATCAGGTTTCATTTTATCTCTAAGTGATTCTTTGTTCCATTTAATCAATAACCTCTTAAGTTCATATCTATCTCTGCAGGCTAAAATTGCTAAAGAAGAATCTTTATCAAAAAGATAACCCTCAGGAATAACAGGCATATTTTCATCATCACTTTCATCATCGTATTCAGTCTCATCAATTTCTCTTTCTCTAGCCCTAGCAATTTGTTCTTCAAGAAATTCACTAAGGGGCACAGTAGTATCAGGCATAGGAGCAGTTTCATCATAAGTATCATGCATAGTAGAAGTGGCAACATGCGGCATATCGGAACGAATAGCAGAAGAAGGTTTAGGTGTCGCTAGCTTACTCATAACAGAAGGTGAATCAAGTGCAAGGCTAGATGGCAGTTCCTTACCTCCCCTCGTAGTTTTTTTTTTGACTATTTACTGTAAGGCAACAGCCTCACAGTCCTTTATTAATAAAATGCAAGAAAGTTACAAGTTTTAGGATGTACAGATTAAGAAATGATACTTACAAGAAAAGGCTAAGAAAGGTTAGCTATCCAAGACAGAAGACTATCTCTAGATTTAAATTTAATCCTATGGGAAAGAAGAGAGATGTCATGAATAAAATTTCTTCTCCAAGCTCGGAATGTTGGTTGTTCATTTATGAAGATCTTCCCATTCCTTTGTATCCAAATGTTCTAGGTAGCAGTGAATACAACCTCAGAGAAGAAAGGGAAGCCAAAATCCTTCCTAACTGCTTGTACCATTTCATGTGTGGTTTGGTTCGGTTGAACTGTCCAAGAAATTCCAAGATAGTTCCAAACCCTTTGGCTAAAATTGCAAGCAAAGAAGAGATGAACCCGATCCTCATGTTGTGCAAGGTTGCATAGCACACATGTGCCATCCTGGATAATCCAATGTCGACGTTGCATCATATCCCTGGTATTCAGGCGATCCATTAACAGAAGCCAACCAAAAACTTTTATTTTTAACGTGCATGCACATTTCCAAATCCACCGTAAAATTGGGTCAACCACTAGGTGTGAGAATCAAGAATCATAATATATTTTTGACAGGAAGACTCCAGTCTTTGATGGCCATTTCCAAATATCCTTGCTATCCCCATCCAGATTGATCAAAGGCAGGAGGGCCTGTAATTGCGTGAGTTCCGAGAAGGCCTCTTGCGAAAGAGGCAAATGGAAATGATCCAAGATATCAGGCTGCTCCATAAAGTCCTTGACTGTAACTGCATCATCCACAACAAATGAGTGTAGCCGAGGGAAACAATCCTGCAAGAAGACAGCTTGATTTCCCAGCTGCCAACGATCAAGCCAAAAAAGCACCGTGTCACCAGCGAGAACTTGTGGAACAGCAAGCTTGCAGAACTTGGGGTATAAACGTATGATATCACGCCACCAAAATGAACCACAACTCTGTGTGCTTTGTGGCAGTGATGCTGCATAATAAGTGTCCCAAATTAAAGACACCCAGGGCACATCCACCTTATTGAAGAACTTGAATAGATGCTTTAGAAGGAGAGCCTCATTTTGGATGGCCAAGTTAAGAACACCCAGACCCCCAACATCCTTAGGGCGACAGACTAAATCCCAAGCAGCCAGTGATTGACGTGGATTATCCGTGTTGCCTCTCCACAGACACTGTCTCATGATTCGTTCTAAATGCTGCAAGATACCTTTTGGGAGCGATAATGTGCACAAATAATATATGGGCATGGAGCACAACACCGACTGAAGAAGCTGCAGTCGGCTCCCTTGGTTTAGTAAGCATGATGATGCAGATAAACGGCGCTCAACACGGTCAACCAGAGGAAGCAGATCATAAATTGTAGGCCTAGAAGTTCCCATTGGCAGTCCTAGGTACGTGAAAGGCATCGTCCCAACATCACATCCAAGCAGAGAGGCCACTCTAGCTCCGTCCTCATCAGACATGTTTATAGGAATGAGAGAGGATTTACTGAAATTAACCCGCGAACCAGTGGACTCGGCAAAAGTAGCCAGCATTTCCTTGAAGGCAATGAGTTGCTCATCGATCGCAGGCAGAACAATTAAAGTTTCATCGGCATAATGTATTATCGGATAATCATTGGAGTTAGTTGGGATTGGCAGAGATAGAATATTCCTGGAGCACATCTCATCAACAACATATTGCGGTAAATCCACCACAATCACAAAAAGCAACGGTGAGAGAGGATCCCCCTGACGCACGCCCGTTCTGCAGACAAAGTGCTTCCCTGGCACACCATTGAGGAGCACAGAAGAAGACCCAGTAGATAGGATAGTATTGATCCAACCAGTCCATCGGGAATCAAAGCCCTTGCATTGCATGATTCTGAGGATTAGGTCATGTTCAACTGTGTCAAAAGCTTTAGTGAAATCCAGCTTTAAGAGGACGATGGGGCGCTTCGAGGCCTTACATTGGTGTATATACTCAAAACACCATGCTAGGCAATCTTGGATCGACCGAGATCGGAGAAAACCATATTGATTACGGTGGATGCACATTAGGATCACCTTCTGGAGTCGATTAGCAAGCAGCTTGGTTAAGAATTTCAGGCACGTGTTGGTCAAAGAGATTGACCGAAAGTCTCCAACCACTTCAAGGCTCAACTTTTTTGGTATAAGGGTAATTAAGGAAGTGTTAAGACATTCCAAACTGCATCTTCCCTCATAAAACTCCTTCACAAGTTGCATGAAATCCTCCTTTAGGATTGGTCAGCATCTCTTTAGGAATAGCCCAGAAAACCCATCGGGACCAGGGGCCCGGTCCGGCGGCATGTGTTTAATGACAGCATCAACCTCGGAATCAGCAAAAGGCTGGGATAGATCCTCAAGGCCATCAACTCTCGAAATTAATGTGTCTAAGTCAAAACCCATGCGAATTCCTTTTGCAGAGCCCATTTGTTGATTAAAATCAGACCAAAACATATTCGCAAGTTGTTGGTGATCCGAGACAACTTCACCATCAGCATTCTTAATGGAGGAAATTGTGTTTCTCCTATATCTCTCCGTGTCCATTGCATGGAAAAACTTAGAGTTTTCCTCCCCAACTTTTATGCTGCGTATAGTGCAACGCTGTTTCCAATAAACAAATTGCCAGTGCAAAGTATCCTCCAAATGCAATTTCACAATTCGCCTGAAGTTAAACTCCGGTCTTGACAAAGGTCTAATCTCTTCCAAACCATCTAAGAATAGAATTACTTTGTTGCAATCAGCAATGAGTGCTTTAATTGTGGACAAATTCATGTGCCATTTCTTGAGTGCATACCGCAGAGCCTTGAATTTAGAGGAAATGGTTAGAGCAGCCGAGGGTCTGTCCACGGATTTATTCCAAACCTGAGCCACACAATCATAAAAGCCAGGCAAGTCAAACCAGTAATTCTCAAAACAGAAGATATTAGCCTTTGGGATAGCAGTAGCAATCGAGACCACACACGGAACATGATAAATTGTTGAGGGTTAAATTGTTGTCTTAGCATCTTTCAAGTTCTTCATAGTGTCCAGCGGATATAAATCCCAAGTGACTCAAAGAATAGAGCTATGCTCCCCGGCAACGGCGCCAGAAAAAGGTCTTGATAACCCACAAGTATAGGGGATCGCAACAGTTTTCGAGTGTAAAGTATTCAACCCAAATTTGTTGATTCGACACAAGGGGAGCCAAAGAATATTCTCAAGTATTAGCAGCTGAGTTGTCAATTCAACCACACCTGGAAACTTAGTATCTGCAGCAAAGTGTTTAGTAGCAAAGTAATATGATAGTGGTGGTTGCGGCAACAAAAGTAAACGCAGCAAAAGTAATGTTTTTGGTATTTTGTAGTTATTGTAACAGTAGCAGCGGGAAAGTAAATAAGCGTAAACCAGTATATGGAAAACTCGTAGGCACCGGATCAGTAATGGATAATTATGCCGGATGTGGTTCATCATGTAACAGTCATAACATAGGGTGACACAGAACTAGCTCCAATTCATCAATGTAATGTAGGCATCTATTCCGTATATAGTCATACGTGCTTATGGAAAAGAACTTGCATGACATCTTTTGTCCTACCCTCCCATGGCAGCAGGGTCCTATTGGAAACTAAGGGATATTAAGGCCTCCTTTTAATAGAGAACCGGAACAAAGCATTAGCACATAGTGAATACATGAACTCCTCAAACTGAGGTCATCATCGGGAGTGGTCCCGATTATTGTCACTTCGGGGTCGCCGGATCATAACACATAGTAGGTGACTATAGAATTGCAAGATAGGATCAATAACACACATATATTCATGAAAACATAATAGGTTCAGATCTGAAATCATGGCACTCGGGCCCTAGTGACAAGCATTAAGCATAGCAAAGTCATAGCAACATCAATCTCAGAACATAGTGGATACTAGGGATCAAACCCTAACAAAACTAACTCGATTACATGATAAATCTCATCCAACCCATCACCGTCCAGCAAGCCTATGATGGAATTACTCACGCACGGTGGTGAGCATCATGAAATTGGTGATGGGGGATGGTTGTTATGGTTGATGATGACGACGGCGACGAATCCCCCTCTCCGGAGCCCCGAACGGACTCCAGATCAACCCTCCCGAGAGGTTCTAGGGCTTGGCGGCGGCTTCGTATCGTTAAACGCGATGATTTCTTCTCTCTGATTTTTTTCTCCTTGAAAGCCAATATATAGAGTTGGAGTTGGCGTCGGAGGACATCCAGGGGGCCCACGAGGTAGGGGGGCGCGCCCCCCACCCTCATGGACAGGGTGTGGGCCCCCTGGTCTTCATCTTTGGCGAGGATTTTTTATTATTTTTTCTAAGATGTTCCGTGGAGTTTCAGGTCATTCCGAGAATATTTGTTTTCTGCACATAAAACAGCACCGTGGCAATTCTGCTGAAAACAGCGTCAGTCCGGGTTAGTTCCATTCAAATCATACAAGTTAGAGTCCAAAACAAGGGCAAAAGTGTTTGGAAAAGTAGATACGACGAAGACGTATCAGGCCTCAGGTCCGCGTTCATCCTCGGTCGGAGACTTACGAGGCGCCATGGCGTGCCGGATGAGAAGGATTGAGACAAATCTAGAGGATTTCGGGAGCAAGAAGGAGAAGAGCGAGAAAGGGGATCTGGGGCGAGACGAGCGAGAACAAAGCAAGTAAGTCTGGCCTGGGTACTCCTCTTATCAGATGGACAGTTGCCGAGCCGTCGTGGGAAGCGCAGATGCCCATGTCCAATGAATCGCCACACGGCGCCCAAGGCCGCAGGCTGTTGGGGCCCGCGGCGCTTCGCGCTTGCCCCTTCGCTTCTCTGCTAAGCCAAGCCCGTGCGTGCCTTGGGCCCGGGGGCTACTGTCGGCGTTTTGGGAATGGGGGTCCCCAGACTTGCCTGCCTGCAGCCTGCGGTGTGGCTCAAGTGGGGGGGCCAGCTCGGCCCATCTTCATCGGCTCAAGCTCAAGACCCGCACGAGGGGCCAAGCCTCGCGGGGCGGACGACAAGAAGCTTCCTTAGAGGCGGCCTCATCAGGCAGGCTCGCGAGGAGGCGGAGAGATCAAGGCAGGGGTACCTCGCGAGGAGCCCGTGAGCAAGCCATGACGAATCAAGACCAGGCGGGCGCCAGGCGAGCGTCGGCCTGCACAGTGTCCTTGTTTCCCTTTCGGTGCAAAGGGGGCAAGCACAGGCCAAGGCATCATGCAAAGGTTACCATTCCGGTGCAACGAGACCAAGACCAACAGAGCGGCAGGACGGAGGTCACCGTGGAGCCCAAGATGGCGTCATCACCGGTGCTTTTGGCGGCTGAAAACCACCTTTGGTCAAGATAACTTGTACTAGATGTTCACCTTCAAAATGGCAAATTGTTGGCGCCCTTCCCACTCATTATTTGGGAAGAGGCCCAGGCCCTCTATAAATAGAGCTAGCCACCACAGAGTAGGGGCAATGGGACCAGATCGGATAGAGCTTTAGGAAAGAGAGAGAGAGAGAGAGAGAGAGAGAGAGAGAGAGGCGATCGAACTCACCCCACAGTTCATCGCACTAGCTCTAGAACACCTCTCGCGAGGCTATTCTTCCCTTGTACTATTCATCATCAGCCCCTGAGGCAATCCACCACACCACACACTGGAGTAGGGTATTACACCACAACGGTGGCCCGAACCAGTATAAATCTCATGTCCTTTGTGTTGTTCGCCGTTCCCAGCTTAGATCACACGAGGAGATCGAACGTAGATCGGTAGGGGAGAGATTTCCGCGCGTACCCAAGTGTTCGAACCTCAAGGGTCTGCCGGAACCCGAAATCCGACAGCGCGTTCGTGAGAATCTGGTCTGGTAGTTAGCCTAGCGGTTCTTTGTCGCCATGGCCCCTAAGAAGAAGAGGACCACGGCGATCGTCAGGGGCCGAACGGCCCGTGCCGGTGCGGACGAGCAGCAGACCGGTCGTGGACAGGACTCGGGCCACGGCCCGCGAACACCAGCACCACCCAGGCAGTCGGAGCCTGGCGAGCGGCGTCGATCGTGCACCAAACGATCGGCCCCACGCCGCCGGACCCAATGACGGAGCTGGGCCCCCTGCCAGTGGCGCGGGGCCCTCCGGGGGTGTCGTTGCACCGACTCCGGGCGGCGCGGCGAACACCAGGACACATACACCGGCGACCACCGCGCGTTCTTCCCATGGTGTGCGCGCCGAACAGCGTCACCACGTTGGTGACCCTGGGCACCACCGTGGGAAGAGCCCTGTGCATCGTCAACAAGACGAAGGAGTTCAACACGCTCGCCGAAGCACTGGTGAAAATGGCACGTAGCCACTGGGTCGTGACAAAGCTCCTTCTAACATAGTTAGAAGTCGAAGCGCGCCGCGATCCACTCAGCTGTCACCGCCATCCACGCCAGCGGAAGCCTTGGCATGCGCACAGCTGCTCCTCGACTTCCCTGCTGCTGCGGAGAAGCTCAATTAGTGGAGGGCCACCATCCGGAGCCTCGTCGCCGTCGCAAACAAAGACGATCCGCGACCGGTGGGGCCCACGGGTCAGCACTCCACCGAACCACCACACGCTGGCACTGAGAGGACTGGGGGAGCTGCGGCCACGGTGCACTCTCCTCCTCCTCGCCAGCCGCCGCGGGCGTCGGCCCATCGCGACGACGCTGGTGATAACATCTCCATAGCCTCATCCGATCCACGGACCCTCCGCGACCAGCGCCAGGTCCTTCGGGAGCGAGCTCACGAAGACGCTCGAACCACCGTCGAGCGCCAACGCGAAATGCGCCGCCAGTCGGACAAGCGGGCGGGACCCGCTATGGACCACCCGGCACCGGGGGGCCCCGGCGGCCTACCTTACGAGGTGGGCTGCCCGGCTTTTACCCGTGAGCTGAGGCGGTTCCAGTGGCCGTCCCACCGCACGTTCAAGCCTGACGTCGGCGAGAAGTACACCGGCAAGACCCATCCGTCCGAGTTCCTCAGCATTTATACCATCGCGATGCAGGCCGCTGGGGCTCGCGACGACAAGGTGCTTGCCAACTACTTCCTGCTGGCGTTCAAGCCCAATGTAATGTCTTGGTTGATGCACTTGCCGGCGGACTCCATCTCTTCCTGGTCAGATCTGTGCCATGAGTTCGTTGGCGCCTTCACAGGAGGCCACCAAGCTCATGGCCAGGCCATGATCTGCATATCATTCCCCAGAAGGAAGGGGAGACCCTACGCAAGTACATCCAAAGATTCAGCCGGGTGCAGTACAACATCCCCGACGTTCATCCCGCCGTTGTGATTAGCGCGTTCCATCAGAACATGCACAATCGCAAGATGCGCGAGGAGCTGGCGATGACCAAGGTTAAGGATGTGGCCAAGCTCTATGTTCTGGCCGACAGGTGCGCCCGGGCTGAAGAGGGAAGGAAGTACCCTAGCAAAGATGCCGATGCGGAAACCGACTCTACCGATGAGGACGTCGCCGCCCCGACGAAGAAGGGCCGACGTCGCAACAGGAAACGCAAAGGCAAGGCCATGCTTGCCGTCGAGGGATCTGACGATACCGGTGCTGGCAAGAAGGTCAAGGCAGATACCCCCGGCAAGGAGATTGCCAGGTGCACCGCCTACCGGGCCTTGGCGGCTACCGACAAGCCAGGAAGCTCTGGCAAGCAATACTGCAAGATCCACCGCAACAAGGGCCATGATCTCCAGAACTGCCGACAAGTCGAGTTGCTTGCTGAGAAGCAAAAGGCTGAGTACGAAAGGCGGGACAAGGAGAAGGACCAGGATGGTGCTGAGGGATCCGGCAAGAAGCGTGGCGGCCAAGGAGGCCGCCCCGACAAGGACAACCAGCAAGAGAGGCCCGCCTGGGGCCGCGACAAGAAACAAGAAGACGACGATCACGACGAGGACGACGAGTCCGGTGAGCAAGGGTTCCAGAAGGCTACGGAGGCCATGTGTGTCGATGGCGGTGCCTCGCTGCATGCCTGTCACCGCCAACTCAAGCAGTGGGCGCGAGAGGTTACAGCAACAGAGCCGTCGTTCGACGCTCAGAAGCCACTAAAGTGCTCCAGCACGCCCCTCATCTTTGATGCCGAGGACCACCCTGATCGCACTATCGCGGTCGGGTGTTTGCCGTTGTTGGTTTCGCCAACAATACGCAACCTCAGGGTGAACAAGATGTCGGTTGACGGCGGGGCCGGCCTGAACCTGATCTCGCCTGTCATGGTCAGAAGGTTGCAAATCCCTGATGGAGACCTCGAGGAAATGGGAATGTTTCAGGGGGTCAATCTGGGGAGAAGTCAGCCAAAGGGAAAGGTCACACTGCCCGTGACATTTGGAGGAGAGTTGAACTACCGGACAGAGAGGATCATCTTCGATGTGGCCGAGATCCCCTTGCCCTACGACGGGATCCTTGGCCGCCCGGCACTAGCCAAGTTTATGGAGGCATCACACTGCACCTACAACGTGCTAAAATGCCCGGGATGTTGACCATCATCTCCGTCGCCTCCGACAAGAAGGACGCGCTGATCTACGCCGACCAACTCTACCGGGAAGCAGTTGCAGCAGCTGCCGTCAAGGCACCTGCTCCTGCCGCCGAAGGCCCGGGAGGAAAGAAGGAGCCCGGCAAGACCTCTCGCACCCACTCCGGCAAGTGCACCTCCTCGGGGTGTTGTGCTACCATTGAGGACGTGCCAGAGAGCTCTGCCAACAAGATCAAGAGGTCCAGAGCTGAGCCGCCACAGACCAAGAAGGTGCCCGTCGCGGAGGACGACACAGGAGGGGCCTTCATCATAGGCTCCGCCCTCAACAGCAAATAGGAAGGCGAGCTCGTCACCTTCCTGCGGGCAAATGTCGACGTGTTTGCATGGCAAGCGTCCGACATCCCCGGTGTTCCCAGGGAGGTGATTGAGCACCACCTAGCTGTTTGCCCCCACGTGCGGCCCGTCAAACAGAAGGTCGGAAAGCAGGCTCTGGAGAGGCAGGAGTTCATCACAGAGGAGATCAGGAAGTTAGAAGCGGTAGGTTTGGTGAGAGGGGTGCTCCATCCGACATGGTTGGCCAATCCGGTAGTGGTGCGCAAGGCGAATGGGAAGTGGAGGCTGTGTATTGATTGCACAGATATCAATAAGGCTTGTCCTAAGGACCCCTTCCCATTGCCGCGCATCGACCAGATTGTTGACTCCGCGGCCGGGTGTGATCGGTTATCATTCCTTGATGCCTACTCAGTCTACCACCAAATCTTCATGACAAGAGAGGATGAAGAGAAGACAGCATTCGTCACCCCATGTGGTACGTATTGCTTTTTATGGATGCCTTTCGGGTTGAAGAGTGCTGGCTCAATGTTTGCAAGAGCGGTCCAAATTGGTTTTGAACCTCAGCTCCATATAAATATGGAAGCCTACATGGATGACATAGTGGTCAAAACCAAGGACGGGCCGACTCTTGTGCAAGATCTAGAAGAGACATTTGCCGACCTGCGCAAGATCAACCTCAAGTTGAACCCTGAGAAGTGCGTCTTCAGCATCCCGTCCGGCTAGCTTCTCGGGTTCTTCGTGTCACAGCGCGGGATCGAGGCAAACCCAGACAAGACCAAGGCTATTGAGCAGATCGAGGCGCCCAAGCGGATCAAGGATGTGCGTCGGCTCACTGGCTGTGTTGCCGCCATGAGCCGGTTCATCTCCAAGTCTGTCGAGCGCGCCCTTCCCTTTTTGAAGATCTTGAAAAAGGCGGGCCCAATAGAGTGGACCCCAGAAGCCGAGGCCGCACTGTAGGACCTGAAGAAATACCTTTCCTCCATGCCAATACTAGTTGTACCTAAGCCACAAGAGCCATTACTGCTGCATCTGGCGGCGACGAATCAAGTGGTCAGCGCCGCAGAATCAAGTGGTCACCACGAGATCACTGTCGTCACCCACCTCCCGTTACAATGGATACTTCACAACCCAGACGCAACCGGAAGGATTATGGAATGGGCCTTGTAGTTGCCAAGCTCTGGCTTAAAGTTTGAGAGTATCTCGACAATTCAGAGCAGAGTCTTGGCGGAGTTCATCGCGGAATGGACCTTGACGCCTGATGAAGGAATCAAGGAGACTACTCTCCCCGGCAAGGAAGCAGACCGCAACTGGATCATGTACTTTGATGGAGCCTTCTCGCTGCAAGGCGCCGGTGCCGGTGTGCTGCTCGTCACACCCATCGGAGAGCACCTCAAGTACGTAATCCAGATGCACTTCCCCGGGGAGATGTCCACCAATAACACCGCCGAGTACGAGGGATTACTTGCCGGTCTCAGGATCGCGGCAGACCTCGGGGTTAAGAAGCTCATCATCAGGGGTGACTCACAGCTCGTTGTGAGGCAAGTTAACAAAGATTATCAAAGCCCACTGATTGAAGCATACGTAGATGAGGTGAGGAAGCTGGAGGAACGCTTTGACGGTATCCAGGCGGAGCACGTCCCCCGACCGGAGAACGACATCGCCGATTACTGATACGTCTCCAACGTATCTATAATTTTTGATTGCTCCATGCTATATTATCTACTGTTTTGGACTATATTGGGCTTTATTTTCCACTTTTATATTATTTTTAGGACTAACCTATAAACCGGAGGCCCAGCCCAGAATTGCTGTTTTTGCCTATTTCAGTGTTTCGAAGAAACGGAATATCAAACGGAGTCCAAACGGAATAAACCTTTCTGGAACGTGATTTTCTTCCTGAATATGACCCAGGAGACTTGGACCCTACGCCAAGGAAGTTTCGAGATGGGCACGAGGTAGGGGGGCGCGCCCCCACCCTCGTGGGCCCACCAAAGCTCCACCGATGTACTTCTTCCTCCTATATATACCTACGTACCCCCAAACGATCAGATACGGAGCCAAAAACCTAATTCCACCGCCACAACTTTCTGTATCCATGAGATCCCATCTTGGGGCCTGTTCCGGAGCTCTGCCGGAGAGGGCCATCATCACGGAGGGCTTCTACATCATCATAGCCTCTCCGATGAAGTGTGACTAGTTTACCTCAGACCTTCGGGTCCATAGTTATTAGCTAGATGGGTTCTTCTCTCTTTTTGGATCTCAATACAAAGTTCTCCTCCTCTCTTGTAGAGATCTATTTGATGTAATCTTCTTCTTTTTGCGGTGTGTTTGTTGAGACCGATGAATTGTGGGTTTATGATCAAGTCTATCTATGAATAATATTTGAATCTTCTCTGAATTCTTTTATGTATGATTGGTTATCTTTGCAAGTCTCTTCGAATTATCAGTTTGGTTTGGCCTACTAGATTGGTTTTTCTTGCCATGGGAGAAGTGCTTAGCTTTGGGTTAGATCTTGCGGTGTCCTTTCCCAATGACAGAAGGGGCAGCAAGGCACGTATTGCATCGTTGCCATCAAGGATAACAAGATGGGGTTTATTTCATATTGCATGAATTTATCTCTCTACATCATGTCATCTTGCTTAAAGCGTTACTCTGTTTTTAACTTAATACTCTAGATGCATGCTGGATAGCGGTCGATGAGTGGAGTAATAGTAGTAGATGCAGAATCGTTTCGATCTACTTGACACGGACGTGATGCCTATATACATGATCATGCCTAGATATTCTCATAACTATGCTCAATTCTGTCAATTGCTCAACAGTAATTTGTTCACCCACCGTAGAATACTTATGCTCTTGAGAGAAGCCACTAGTGAAACCTATGGCCCCGGGGTCTATTCTCATCATATCAATCTCCATCACTTTAATCTTGCTTTGCTTTTTACTTTGCCTTTTACTTTTCACTTTGCATCTCTATACCAAAAATACCAAAATATTATCTCTATTAGATCTCACTCTCGTAAGTGACCGTGAAGGGATTGACAACCCCAAATTGCGTTGGTTGCGAGTAGCTATCGTTTTGTGCAGGTACGAGGGACTTGAGTGTGGCCTCCTACTGGATTGATACATTGGTTCTCAAAAACTGAGGGAAATACTTATGCTACTCTGCTGCATCATCCTTTCCTCTTCGGGGAAATCCAACGCAAGCTCAAGAGGTAGCAATTACCTGTCAAAGCGTGCCGCATTCAATCTATCTGTGGAACTAGGTACCTTTTTGCTCCGGTTAACTCAACCATCCGTCGATCCATCAGCAGGGCAGAGCAAGCGGAGAAAATCAGGTCCTGGCAAGTACTTTCCTACCGAGCCCCCGGGGCTGCCGGCAAGGGTACTGCCGCGGACACTGAGCCTGCCCAAGAGCAACTGACTCCGGCGGGGCGTCAGGCCCTGGCCGTAGAGACAGCCGCTCCCATGGCGGAAGAGATGCCTTTGGTCCTTGCTGTCGAGCCTCAGGCTCCGGCATGGGTGCAGCATACCGTCCAATTCCTCCAAACAGGGGAGCTACCTGAGGAGCAGGAAGAAGCGGAGAAAGTAGCCCGTCGGTCCGCCCTGTACCAGTTCGTCGATGACGTCCTGTACCAGAGAAGGCCGAACAGTGTGAAACTCAAGTGCATCCCCCGGGAGGTAGGACTGGACCTGTTGGCAGAGATACATGGAGGCATATGTGGCTCCCACATAGGGTCAAGGGCCCTTGCCAGGAAGGCGTTCTGGCAAGGTTTCGTCTGGCCCACCGCCCTCCAGGATGCGACGACACTAGTCACCAAGTGTGAAGCATGCCAGTTCCATTCAAAGAAGCTTCATCAACCAGCTCAAGCCCTTCAAACAATCCCTCTCTCTTGGCCATTCTCGGTCTGGGGGCTCGATATACTGGCCCTTTCCCCCGCGCTGCCGGGGGCTTTGAGTACTTGTACGTTGCAATCGACAAGTTCACAAAGTAGCCAGAGGTGGAAGCAGTGAGGAAGGTGACTACTCAGTCAGCCGTCAAATTCTTCAAAAGGACTGATCTGCCGTTTTGGTGTGCCAAACAGAGTCATCACCGACAACGGCACGCAGTTCACAAGCCACACCTTCATGCAGTACATCCGAGACCTTGGCAGCAAGGTCTGTTTTGCTTCCGTGGCACATCCACGGAGCAACGGCCAAGCGGAGAGGGCAAATGCTGAAGTGTTGCGAGGCTTGAGAATGAAGACCTTTGACAAGCTGCACAAGAGTGGAAGGCGCTGGATTGATGAGTTGTCGGTGGTTCTTTGGTCGATCAGGACGACGCCAAATCGAGCCACCGGCCAGACACCTTTTGCCCTAGTATACGGGGCGGAAGAAGTTCTCCCCATGGAACTCATACACGGGTCACCTCGAGTGCTCGCTTATGACGAGCTTGAGCAAGAGTCGTTGTGCCAAGATGACGCGACGCTCCTTGAGGAAGATCGTCTTCGGGCGGCTGTGAGAGCGGCACGCTACCAGCAAGCCTTGCGCCGCTACCATAGCCGCAAGGTTCATGCCCGAAGATTTGAGGAAGGCGACCTTGTTCTTCGGCGCGTTCAGTCGGCCAAGAATTCCAAGAAGTTGACGCCGAAGTGGGAAGGCCCTTATCGGGTAATATGAGTCACCAGGCCTGGCGCAGTCCGCCTGGAGACCGAGGATGCCATACCAGTGAGCAACTCCTGGAATATCAAGCATCTTCGCAAGTTTTACCCATAAGGCGCGGCTTGCCGGGCCTCCCGGCAAGCCACCTTTTGTACGAGCTTTGCCGACAAGGCATGTGACCATTTGTACAAAGCCAGGCGCAGACCCTGGCATAAATAAATGAAGCGCTGGCGCCCTAAGTTATAGTATGCATGATAGGTCGAGTCTCGTCCTTGGTTAGGGTTGATAGTGCTTAGCGGCGGCAAACCCCTAGCTTAGAGGTCGAGTGCGTGTCTCTCTGTTCTTCTCTGTCTTCTTTGGTTCGCAGGGCACATGAATATCCTTGCCGAGCTGCTTTGGAAGAAAGGGGACGGACCGGCGTCCGGGCCCCGGCAAGCCAGTATTGCCGGGGGCTACAAGAGCAAAGATCCACCCGCGGCGAGCCAAGGTTGCCGGGGGCTGCAGATTCAGATAAGTTCTCTATCCCTTATCATGTGTTCCGTTATGGACTGAGGTATGTGAAACCTCGTTTTATCCTTAGGCTACCATGCTCCCCTCATTCCGGACCCTAGGACTCGTTTCCTGGGACCGGGTTTGGTCGTAGTCGCGGCAGCAAGGAAATGAAACAATGAGCCTAAGCCCACCTCATCCCTGCCTCCGCCAAGGGCGTGAGAAAGGTCGAATTAAGTGGGGGGACGACAAGGCCTGTTGCCGGGCGAGAAAACATTTATCTTAAAGGTAACAAGGATTTACTCCTTGTCGTGGGTTTTACCTGTGAATGAAAAACCTGGCAAACATCCCTTTTTCATTAAAAAAAACATCCTGTACAGGTACAGTTCATACGAAATGAAAAACATGAACAAGGGGATTACAAGTTCTAAAGTTAACAAAGGCCCGCAGGCTTACAAGCAAAAAAAGAGATAAGATGCCCGTAATCCCTTTCTTGTCCCTCTCCTCAGGAGGCAGGTCAAGGAGGCGAAAAGGGCAAAAGGGGCGCCTAGGCGAGCCACGAGCAGCAGAAGACACCGAGAGAACACCTCGGCGGCCGCCCATGGGCAGGCCGGTGATGATGGTGCTGGGAAAAGAGCTGGAAGACGAGGCGGCAGGACCGGCGGTACGCGATGAAGGCGACGGTGCCCGCGTACTCCGAGTTGACGGCCTTGCCGCCCGCCCTCTTCCTCTTCCACAGCCTCCCAACGCCAGCCGCCCAAGGAGACGGCCCCGAGAGGTTCAAGGAGGTGGCCCCGCCCCCGGCAAACTCCTGCCGGAGGAGAGGCCAGGTGCAGATGTTGCTGCTGCCGCACCCGCCCAGGCGCGGGGCGTCCGACGCCTAGTCGGACTCGTCCCCGCTATCCGCCCCGCTGTCCTCCTCGTCACTTTCGCTCGAGGAAGAGCTTCCATCGTCGGAATCTCCATCGGAGGAGCTCTCCACGCAGCACTTCAGGCGAGTCCCGAACTCCCCGAAGACCTTGACGGAGAGTAGGCCGTCCTCCATCAATTTGAAGTAGAGGATGAGCCCCGCCGTCAGGCTGCGGATGCGAGCGAACGTCTTCCACCCACGACGGAGGTACATGACTCGAGGAGCCGGGAAGTACACGTCGATCCGTGTGCCCCCGTTCCCGCAACCCCTCATGTGCAATCTGAGGGATTGGGGCCGGTCATGCTCCTTCTCCTGAGCAGACGGGGCGGGAAGACAAAGACGGCGACGCGGAGGCCGGCGCAGCCTAATGAAGAACTCGCGGGGCTGGTCTCCGACATGGCCTTCCATCAGGAAAGGCACCATGGGCGGGGGTGAAGTTGGCACGCCGCCCCGCCCTCCTCTTCCCCGAGCACTGCGACCGCCCCGGCCTTGCCCACGGCCTCGCCCCCTCCCCCTTCCCCTCACGTCCGACTCTGCCACCACGGGCGCAGGAGGAGGCGGGACGCATTGTCGAGCGGCAACCCTCACCGCCACCGTCGAAGGACTGGGATTCCCTTTCTCCATGACGAATGAGAGGGAGGAGCGGAAGCAAAGGGAGGTAGAAGATGGAAGAATGTGGGATGCCATCTCCCCTTCCCGCTCTTTATAAAGGAACGGGGTTGGGGATCGGCCGCCCCGCTCGGCCAATCAAGACATGGGAGGCGCAGGGAACCAGGACCGACCCGCTGCCCCAACCAGCGGCGGCCCGGTTTCCCGCCTCCACCGTTTTCCACCCCGAGCGCATGAAAGACGCGTGACAGACGTGTAGAACCGAGGGGACAGGTGAGGTGACCTCTCCCCACCCCGTGATCGTGGGGAGTAGATGCCTTGAAGACCGCGCCCCGACCCCATTCAGTAAATGAGTTGCGCCTCCATGCCTTCCTCCCTTTACGGGGAAGGTGCAAGCCGCCTCTTTACTGCGATGTGACGCATGCGTGTGAAACCCGCCCCACGCATGCCGCCCACGTCACGCACCCCCCCCCCCCCTGCCGCACCGCGCGCGTGGGTCGTGGGAAGTACAGCGCGCGAAAAATCTTACCACGGTAAAAACCGCCCCGCCTGCCCACGCACCATTTTGGGCCTGACCCAACAACGTGTTGCGCTTATGTGTGGCCCAGGCCCGGGGGCTCCTGTCGGTGTACCAAAGTAGGGGCACATTTTTGCACCCCTTTACCTGTGCACGGGCAGTCAGAGCCGCGCCCGCGACCACACCAAGTAGAGCGAGGGAGGTGAGCCAAGGTAAGACCGAAGCCCAAGATGACCAGAGCAATGCCAAGGCCAAGGCCACAAAGAGCAAAGGGACAAAGCAGGTTCCCCCGATAGGAGACCCTTGCCGGGGGCAGCCTCGGCAGCCCCGGCAAGACCCTTGCCGGGGCAGCTCGCCCCACGCCAACGGAGCGAGCCACCCTTGAGCCCACTGCCCCTAGCGCCATCATTAGCGTGGGGCCAGGGCTCGGAAAGGCACCTCTGTGGTGGCATGCAGATCTTTGTGAGGACATATTCAAGATCAGATGAGGATTAGAAGACGACGACTCTCGATAAGATCCTTGTCGAGGAAGGCCACCAGACCCCCGGCAAGATCCTTGCCGGGGACGACAGCGCGCCGCAGCAAGACCCTTGCCGGGCCACACGACAAGACTCTTGCTGGGCCACCCGGCAAGGCCCTCGCCAAGGACGCCAGCGGGACCCCCGCCAAGCCCATGCCAGCCAAGTCTCCGCCGCCGTTCGCATGCAGCTGTCAACCCAACCAGCTGGGCAGGCACCAGCTGGCCAAGTCTCCCCGATAAAGTGAAGGGACACCTAAGCCTCGCATTAAATGCGCCTTGTCCTGTAATACGAGGGATAACCTCGTGCCATTGTAGACCTTTCCACCTCCTTTCTGCCACTGTGGCAGCCCCTTTTCCTATAAAAGGAGGCCCGAGGCGACCAGGAGAAGGATTCGGCTTTTTGGAGCTCGTTACACTCCATAGCTAGCTCAAGAACTCATAGTACATCCACCAAAGCAGGAGTAGGGTTTTACGCATCCTTGCGGCCCGAACCTGGATAACCGAATCGCGTGCTCTCTGCTAGACCCGCTCTTCTCTCAACCCTGTGCCCCGCAACCACAGTAGGGATTCTTGTGATCCCATAGGTGTCGTTTCCCACCGACAAATGCATTGAACGCTGCACCCCTCGAGGGCATTGAAAACATTCCTGTCATTCGCAAATTCCAAGGCGTCTTTCCCGAATAACTTCCAGGGATTCCCCCTGCTAGAGCTGTCGAATTCATCATCGACTTGAAACTAGGCACCACTCCTATAGCCAAACGACCCTACAAGATGCCGCTGCAAGAACTCATTGAGCTTAAGGAGGAAATCGACAAATCTCTTCGCAGTGGTTTCATTCGCCCAAGTTGCTCTCCTTGGGGAGCACCTTTTCTCTTTGTCAAGAAGAAGGATGGGACAAACCGATTGGTCCAAGATTACCGTCCTATTAACCAAGCTACCATTCAGAACAAATATCCTCTTCCTCGGATCAATGATTTGTATGATCAACTGGCTGGTTCATCAGTGTTCTCTAAACTTGACTTGAGGTTGGGTTACCACCAGATCCGTGTTCGTGAAGAGGATATCCCAAAGACCGCCTTCGTGACTCAATATGGATCATACAAGTACATTGTCATGTCATTCGGCTTAACCAATGCTCCAGCCACCTTCTCTCGTCTGATGAACTATATATTCATGGATTATCTCGACAAGTTCGTCGTGGTTTATCTGGATGATATCCTGGTATTTTCCAAGAACGAAGAAGAAGATGCTGAACATCTTCGTCTTGTGCTGGAAAAGCTACAAGAGCATCAACTATATGCCAAGTTCTCTAAATGTGAATTCTGGCTACCCGAAGTAACCTATCTTGGGCATGTCATCTCTAAGGATGGTATTGCCGTCAACCCTGAACGAGTCTAGGCTATTCTTGATTGGACTCCTCCGAAGAACGTTAAGCAAGTCAGAAGTTTTCTCGGTCTCACCAGCTATTGCCGTCGATTCGTCGAGAACTTCTCCAAGATCGCCAGGCCTCTGACTAACCTGTTGCATAAGGGTGTCAAGTTCCAATGGACAGACAAATGTCAGGAAAGTTTCCAGGCACTCAAAGACAAGTTGACTTCTGCTCCAGTGCTTGATCCACCTGATACTAAGAAGGACTTCGTCATTTACTGCGATGCTTCCCGTCAAGGATTAGGCTGTGTCCTAATGCAAGAGCGCAAAGTGATTATATGCCTCTCGTCAATTACGCCCTCACGAAGAGAACTACCTAGTTCACGACCTCGAGCTTGCTACTGTCATTCATGCACTAAAGCAGTGGCGACATTACCTTCTCGGTAATCGTTGCGAGATTTTCACTGACCACCAAAGTCTGAAATATATCTTTACTCAGCCAGACCTGAGCCTTCGTCAACAGAGATGGATGGAGATTGTTGCAGACTTTGACTTGGGTATTTCCTATACACCAGGCAAGGCTAATGTAATGGCTGATGCCTTGAGCTGCAAGTCTTACTGCAACCACCTCCAGGTTCACAAAGTTTAGCCCTCGCTTGTTGAAGAATTTAGAAAGCTGAACCTCCATATTGTTCCTCCTGGTGCACTCGCTCCCCCCCTAAGGATTTTCGCAAGATGAACCTCCGTGTTGTTACCCAGGGTTCCCTCAATACCCTGGCTGTCAAACCAGATCTCTTGGACTCCATCAAGAGAATTCATAAGTATGACTCTCAAGTTGAGAAGATTAAACGCTACCTCGCAGAAGGAAAGCCTTATTCTTCACTGTTGCTGATGATGGCACTTTGTACTTCAAAGGCGGCCTAGTGGTGCCATGCTCAGAGAAAAACCTGGATATGACACAGGAGGTTATGAAAGAAGCTCATGATACGCCTTTGTCTATTCATCCCGGTAGTACAAATATGTACCAAGACATTCGTCAGAGATTCTAGTGGTCTAATATGAAGAAAGACATTGCTTGTTATGTTGCTGAGTGTGACGTTTGCCATTGTATCAAAGCAAAACATCAAAGGCCAGCTGGAACTCTGCAACCTATCTCTATTCCTGAATGGAAATGGGACCATGTCGAGATGGACTTCGTCACTGGATTTCCCAAATCGCGGAAAGGTAATGATGCAATTCTTGTCGTCATTGACCGGCTTTCTAAGGTTGCACATTTTCTGGCAGTCAAAGAAACGATCACTGCTAGTCAGCTGGCAACGCTCTATATGTCCAGGATTGTTTCACTCCACGGTATTCCATTGGTTATCAGCTCAGACCGTGGTAGCTTATTCACTTCAAGATTCTGGGCAAGTCTCCAAGAAGCTATGGGGACTCACTTATCTTTCAGTACTGCATTTCATCCTCAGTCACAAGGGCAAGTTGAACATGTCAACCAAGTTCTCGAAGGCATGCTTCGAGCTTGTGTTATTTTCTTCGGCAAGAAATGGGAGGAATCTCTCCCGTATGCTGAGTTCTCTTATAATAATAGCTATCAAGCTAGTCTGAAGATGGCCCCCTTCGAAGTGTTATATGGACGAAAGTGTCGAACCCCTCTAAACTGGTCAGAAACTGGGGAACGTCCACTCTTTGGTCCGGATATTATCCAACATGCAGAAGAACAAGTCTGCATTATTCGTGAGAATCTCAAGACTGCTCAGTTACGTCAGAAGAGTCAGTATGACCGTAAACATAAAGACATGGTCTATCAACCTGGCGAAAAGGCCTATCTTCGAGTTACACCAATGAAGGGTGCTCACCGCTTTGGGATCAAGGGCGAGCTAGCTCCTCGCTATATTGGCCCATTCACTATTCTGGAAAGGCGTGGAAAAGTGGCATATCAATTGGAGCTTCCGTCGAACCTTTCTCAGGTTCACGATGTGTTCCACGTGTCACAGCTCCGCTGCTGCTTCAAGGACCCAATCCGAGTAGTGGATCATGAAGTGCTCGAATTACAACAGGACCTCTCCTATAAAGAGCATCCAGTCCGCATTCTCGACCAAGCTGAACGCCGCACACGTCAGAAGGCAATCAAGTTCCTCAAGGACCAGTGGTCGCACCATTCTGAAGATGAGGCCACTTGGGAATGCGAGGATCGCCTGCGTGATGAATACCCCGCACTGTTTCCTTCTACCTCCCAAATCCCTGGACGAGATTTCTTGTAGCGGGGGAGATTTGTAACGCCCGGATAATTAAGCGACAGTGAAACTCTGCTAATGATGCCACGTCACCTCCATTACTGTTGCTAATCTTTCGTTAGTTCAAAACCGATTCAAAAATCAATTCAAAATATGGCAAACTACAAAAGTTTTCAAACCTTGAAACAAAAATGTTCGGTGGGTGCCAAATATTACACTGGTAATTATTGTGGAGAAAACATTTTTTTAGAAAGTGCCTAAATATTTTAAAATGAAATAAAACAGAAAATAAAATAAATAAAAAGAAAAAGTGAAAATAAAACAAAAGGAAAAGAAACCCCCCCCCCCACTGGACCAGGCGGCCCAGCTCACAGGCCCAGCTAGCCAACAGCCGACCCGGCCCCCTGCCTCGTCTCCCTTCCCTGTTCCCCCGACCGGGGTCGGAACAGGGGCGCGTCCCCTCCTGACCGCCTCGCCGGCACCGACGCCGAGAGGGGATAAGGCCGCCACGCCCTCGTCTCCTTGATCCCGCCTCCCACTCACCCCCGCTCTCCCTCTTGGTCCCTGCGCCTCCCCTTCCCTCAGATCCACCTCACTGCTTCCCCTTCCCCACCGCGTCCGAACGCCGCCATGGACCCGCCGCCGTGAAACGCGCAGCCACAGCCATCGCCTCGCCTTGCCAGCATGTCCTCGTCTCCGCCATCGTCTTCCTCATCGACCGGTGGCTGCAACTGGAGCTCAGAGGCGCTGCTACAATGGTCCCCTTCTTCCACATCTCCGGTCGCCGCCATTCTTCACCAACTACGGCGATGCCCCTTGCTGCTACTAAACCACCAAGGGCCATATTGCATGCCGCACGGTGAGCTCCTCTGCCTCCTGCTCCTCCTCGATAAGCCCCTCGCGCACCATAGCTACCTCGTCGCCGTTGCCGTGAGCCTGTCGCCGCGGATCGCCTCGCCGCCGTGGCCATGCTCTCCGTCGTGCTCGCCTGAGCACGGCATCGTGTTCCTGGTGCTTCCTGGAACCCAACGCACCCATGCATGCGCTTCCCCGTGGCCCCTAGCCCCTAGCTCGTTGAGCGCCCGAACGCGTCGCCGCACGCGCTCATCGCCGGCAACCGTCCGGTGACCTTTTGGTCCCGGGCTCGTGCCCGTTGTGCTCGTACGCACACGTAGAGGCCTCCTGGCCTTGTAGAGAGCTTGCTGCCGCGCCGCATCGCCGTTCCCTCTCGCGGCCGAACTACGGCGTCCGCCTCTCTGCTCGCTGACGCCGCTCCGATGCGTCTCCGGCGTCGCCACCACCACCACGTGATGCGGCCCAGTTCCAGCTTTCAAACGCGACCAAAAACACGGCGAACGGACCACCATCGTGGATTTCCGGCCACCTCCCGAGCCGCGCCGCCGCGTTTTGCCTCGCCAGGGCAACTCTGGCGCCAGCGCTGACCTGGCCTGGGAGGGGCCCACCCCTGGGTCACTGCCTGTGGGCCTAGGGGCCCCAACTGGCCATGTTGACCAAAGTCAACAGCGCTGACGTGGCTCCCCTGTGTCTATGACATGCGGGCCCCACGCCATAAACAAATAAAAATAAATAGATAAATTGCTAATTAATTAAATTAGTTAATTAAAAACTTAATCTCTCACTGACTACTGGGCCCCACCCACTAATTAACCCATTTAGTTAGTTTAAACCCCTTGTTAGTGCCCTTGACAATGACATGTGGGTCCCACAGGACCCACGTACCCGTCTGGTTTGACTGGTCAATCGACCATTTGACTTGCTGACATCACTCTGATGTCATGCTTGCGTCACCGTTCATTGTTCTGGATAATGTTGGATTTAAATATATAATTAAAATCAGAAAAATGATTAAAACTTTAGAAAATCATATAAAATAATCCGTAACTCGGATGAAAATACTTTCTACATGGAAGTTGCTCAGAACGACGAGACGAATCCGGATACGCAGCCCGTTCGTCTGTCACACATCCCTAGCATAGCGAACACGCAACTTTCCCCCTCCGGTTCATTTGTCCGAAAACGCGAAACACCGGGAATACTTTCCCGGATGTTTCCCCCCTTCGCCAGTATCACCTACTACCGTGATTGGGCACCCCTAGCAATGCTCATTGTCATGTCATGCATCGTCATGCGTATGTTTGCATTAGATTTATTGTTTCTTCCCCCTCTTCTCTCGCTAGACTCTGAGACCGACGCCGCTGCTACCCAGTACGACTACGGTGTTGACGACCCCTCCTTCTTGCTAGAGCAACCAGGCAAGCCCCTCCCCTGATCACCAGATATCGCATATTCTTCTCTCTACTGCTTGCATTAGAGTAGTGTAGCATGTTACTGCTTTTCGTTTATCCTATCCTGATGCATAGCCTGCCCTTGCTACTACTGTTGTTACCTTTACCTGCAATCCTACATGCTTAGTATAGGATGCTAGTATTCCATCTGTGGCCCTACATTCTTATCCGTCTGCCATGCTATACTATTGGGTCGTGATCACTCGGGAGGTGATCACGGGTATATACTTATATACATATTATATGATACCTGTGGTGACTAAAGTCGGGTTGGCTCGTAGAGTACCCGCGAGTGGATCTTTGTGGCGGAGCGACAGGGCAGGTTGAGACCACCTAGGCAAGAGGTGGGCCTGGCCCTAGTCGGCTTTCGCGGTTACTTCATAATAATACGCTTAACGAGATCTTGGTATTTGATCTGAGTCTGGCCACTGGCCTATACGCACTAACCAACTACGCGGGAACAGTTATGGGCACTCAACGTCGTGGTATCAGCCGAAGCCTTCTTAACGTCAGCGACTGAGCGGCGCGCGTCGGATTGGACTGGAATGCCTGCTCTTGTATTAGGGAGGCTAGGTCTGCTTCCGGCCGCCCTCGCAACATGCAGGTGTGCAATGGGCGATGGGCCCAGGCCCTTGCGCCATAGGATTTAGACCGGCGTGCTGACCTCTTTGTTGTGCCTTGGTAGGGCTGCGACGTGTTGATCTTCCGAGGCCGAGCATGACCCAGGAAAGTGTGTCCGGCCAAATGGGATCGAGCGTGTTGGGTAATGTGGTGCACCCCTGCAGGGAAGTTTATCTATTCGAATAGCTGTGTCCCTCGGTAAAAGGACGACCCGGAGTTGTACCTTGACCTTATGACAACTAGAACCGGATACTTAATAAAATACACCCTTCCAAGTGCCAGATACAACCCAGTGATCGCTCTCTAACAGGGCGACAAGGAGAGGATCGCCGGGTAGGATTATGTTATACGATGCTACTTGGTGAACTTACCATCTAATCTCTTCTACATGCTGCAAGATGGAGGCTGCCAGAAGCGTAGTCTTCGATAGGATTAGCTATCCCCCTCTTATTCTAGCATTCTGCAGTTCAGTCCACCGATATGGCCCCTTTACACATATACCCATGCATATGTAGTGTAGACCCTTGCTTGCGAGTACTTTGGATGAGTACTCACAGTTGCTTTGCTCCCTCTTTCCCCCCTTTTCCTTTCTTCCTGGTTGTTGCAACCAGATGCTAGAGCCCAGGAGCCAGACGCCATCGTCGACGATGACTCCTACTACACCGGAGGTGCCTACTACTACGTACAGGCCGCTGACGACGACCAGCACGCCTATTTCGATCTGTATCCCAGTTTGTGCTAGCCTTCTTAAGGCAAACTTGTTTACTTATGTCTGTACTCAGATATTGTTGCTTCCATTGACTCGTCTATGATCGAGCACTTGTATTCGAGTCCTCGAGGCCCCTGGCTTGTATTATGATGCTTGTATGACTTATTTTATTTTTAGAGTTGTGTTGTGATATCTTCCCGTGAGTCTCTGATCTTGATCGTACACGTTTGCGTGTATGATTAGTGTACGATTGAATCGGGGGCATCACATCTTTGCACCCAACAAATATCGCTGGTGCATCCAGAAGCATACACCCGTAGGCAGGGAAAATATTGGTGCACCAGGGCATTTCATGATATCGATGCATCGATTGAGATTACTCATTCTATGAATATTGAAAAAAATCTGAAAATAAATTATGTTGTAGTGGCAACAAAACCCTTCATACTATAAGATTTCATATCCAAATTTGAAATCATGGTACGAGAATAAAAAAATGACAAAATTCATTGATGATAAAGAAATGGGCTGAATTCAAGGCCTTGTTTACATTAGTTACTATTCACATTGTGATTGTCATTTTTGTTTTTCGATATGCACTTTTTATTTGGATCTGGAATTTTATACCATAATATATATGTACCATACTTTCATCCTCACAAAATTTCATGATTTTTCAACGCTTAAAATGTAATTATGGTGACTGGGTTCACCGGTAGCACCAAATGTCCCAGTGCACCAGATATGTCGTCGTAGGCATGCCTCGCATGTAGATATTTAAGACCCAAGGAGGACAACAGTGCCCACCAACATATATAAATAACCCATAAAAACAAATATGTTCTTGTTATTGTCGGCATGCTTGTTACATTTACTATGCCTATTGTTAGGAAAACATAACCATCAACAATACTCCCTCCGTTTCTAAATATGTCTTTTTAGAGATTTTAATATGAACTACATACGGATGTATACATACATATATTAGAGTGTAGATTCATTCATTTTGCTCCCTATGTAGTTCATATTGAAATCTCCAAAAAGACTTATATTTAGGAATGGAGGGAGTACATGTCCTAGTCCACATGCTTGACTAGGGATCAGTTGGTGTTTATATTTCTACAAATATTATTAGTTTTTCCTTTGAGTCTCACATTCAAGAACAAATGCAATTATATCATACAAGTACATAATTTAATTATGAACATGAAAAATAGAATAATGACAACGTTATTATGTCATCTAGGTCATATTTCCAATACCCGTGTGCAGGAAATCACCTAGTAAAGGCTGACATCAGGGCCCATCGGACAAGCCCATTGGTAACCATAGCTGAGGCCTGGCGGGCTTCACCAAGGCTTCAAAGACCACCATGTCCACTCCAGGCTCAGGAACTGACCCACCAACAGGGGGCGAGCACATGGGGCGTAGGGGAGAATATCTGACGCACACATCCATAACATACTTATATCATGTCACAAAAAATCATATTTAAATTAGATCTACAACTCTAAAAATGAAAATGTCAAATCTTGTTATGATAGCATTCTTTTTATATTGGGTCATAAATTTGGCCCATTAACACAACCAATGCTAAATTAGCCTAAACCACATGTGGGCTGGGTGGCATTATGAGTTTATGGGTCATGTGGGTTGGGTTGGCAGGTTCGGGCATGATTTGGAGAGACTTGGAGGGACCAGTCATCTTTCGAAATCACTAATTGAGGAGTACTCGTTGTAAAGATCATTCCAATTCCCCTGGTTGCGACAAGTGGCGCACATGCAGCGCGCCACTTGTCGCAACCTGAGAATTTTCCCTTTTTTCGTAGATCCGTTTATTCAAAAAGTTTTATCTCTCAAACCTTATGTCCAAATCTCGAACCACTTTCACTGTTGGATTCCTCGCGTCAAGATCTTCAAAACTAGATCTCATGTTGATAGGTTTTGACGAACTTTTTTTTCACGAAAAAACCGGACGAAAAAACCGGAGCACGAGTTTTCTCCCTTTCCGAAAGAGGCACGCCCGTGCCTCTCACGAAATTACAACCGTGCCTCTCGCGGAAGCAAAACCGTGACTCTCGCGGAAGGAAAAAAAGAGAAAACACGTTTTTTTTCGTTTTCGAGGAGGCACGGCGGTGACTCTCGCGAAAGCACAACCGTACCTCTTGTGGAAGCAAAATCGCGACTCTCGTGAAAGGAAAAAAAACAGAAAACGCGTTCTTTTCCCTTTCTGAGAGGCACGGTCGTGACTCTCACGAAAGCACAACCGTGCCTCTCGCGGAAGCAAAACCATGACTCTCGGAAAAAAAACAGAAAACGTGTTTATTTTTTCCCCTTTTCGAGAGGCACGGCCGTGACTCTCGCGAAAGCACACCCATGCCTCTCACGGAAGCAAAACCATGATTCTCGCGAAAGAAAAAAAAACAGAAAACGCGTTTATTTTTTCCCTTTCCGAGAGGCATGGCCGTGACTCTCGCGAAAGCAAAACCGTGCCTCTCAAGAAGCAAAATCGTGACTCCCGCGAAAGAAAAAAAAAAGAAAACGAGTTTTTTGGCGCAAAAAAAATTATGTTTCAATAAATTATTTTTTTATTGAAAAGCTAAGGAAGACCGGTGGAAAACCAAAACGTCGAAAAAACCCAAAAAAACCATTTAAAAAGTCAAAAATGCGTGCGGAAAAATTAAAAAACAAAATCCGGAGGAAGCGCCCAAAGCGCGACACGTGACAAATGGCTGAGAGCGCGACAAGTGACGCTGATCGTTACGAGGCTCCCGAAGGAGCGCTTGTTAACTAGTTGCTCTCGTCATCTTCTCTGCATATCATTATCTTTTTCATTGCAAAGATGCCTTTGAATCTGCAGAGCAGTGTTGTTTTGCAAGGACTGTCATCGTTGGATCGATACAATATGGACACCTTATGATGGAAATCAAGAAGCTTCCGGGAGCAAGTGGGTTTATTCCGCAGAAAATTGAGTGTCACCAAAAATAGAGTTGCTTATAGCCCAACTAATATTGATGTACTGGAGGTAGCACTGCTTGTTGGTTGCGCCATGTTCCAGACAGTATCCCTAAGTTTGTATTAGCATACTGTAACACTATTACCGAGGAATAAAACCCACTATTTCCCTGGAAAAAATCAGGCCTTGTTTTTTTTATCTCGATATTTTCACAAAAATGGCTTGACCAACGAAAAAACAAGTTGCCCCTTCACAGTAATATCTGGAATTGGTCCACTATCCTGGACGACGAATGCCCATGGCCCTTATTCACATTTCAACTATATATGGATACATGATGTCACCATTGAATTATTTTCTTCATATCAAACCTCCGGGTTCAGAACGATTCGAACTCTAGTTGACATGGGAGCTGAGCTCGTGATGGTTATGTCTATTGTCCTGCTTGATTGGCCCATGTATGTAGATGCCGTGCTTTCACCATCACTTACTTTACTCAGCACTGTAGGCTGCTTAGGCTCCATTGATAAGCTCATGCTTTCAAAGTTCAGCATGGTGGCAACATCTGTCATGGTGAGCCGATCTGCTGGATCTTCCTGGGCACAAAAGAGTGCCATCTGAGCACAACGTGTTATCTCGGCGATTTCATATCCGTTCCCTAGAGACGGATCAACAAGCTCATGCAATCTTTGGTCCTTCCACATATGCCAGGCCTGAAATAGTTTTCCAATAAACTTGGCATGAGAGAACAGCAGTAATTTATAAAAAAAGGTATGGTTGAGAGATAACATTCAATGTATAACTATGATAAGTCTATATTTGTTCAGTTCACTCACGTAGCGTACAAGGTCACCAACAGTATCCCCTTGTTTCTCGAGTATGGTATTCTTCCGTCCGCTTATGATTGCCAGAACCAAGACGCCAAAGCTGAACACATCCGTCTTCACTGAGTAAACTCCTCGAGATGCATACTCCGGAGCTTTGTAACCACTGAAAAGTGCAAACAAAAGAGATCAAAACTGCAATGGTGGAATCTGTAACGAATTGTTTGAGCTCATACCAAGTGCCCACAACCATGTTTGTATGTTCTTCTGCTACATCTGAACTCAGTGCTCTAGCTGATCCAAAATCAGCAATCCTTGGGTTCATGTTATAATCCAAGAGGATATTATTTGGTTTCAAGTCCCTATTGACAATCCATAACATGGAGCCTTTGTGCATGTAAACAAGCCCCTCTATTAACCCTTTGATTATCTTGAGTCGCTTAGACCAGTCTAGCAATGGCCCTTTTGTTCTGTCTGCAAAATGTTGAAATGGAGATTATCTTTTAGACAAAACTAATTGCAATTTATATTCGTATGTAAACCAAACTAGAATAGTTATAAGTTGATTATGATGCTGAATGAGAGCTATCGTAGCATTGCATGTAACTGTGAATGTTTTGAATCTACCCACATATACTTAAAATAAAATGAAGCGTGCTTGAAAAAAATAACTGTGATGTCTGATCATAATGAAAACATACCGTATATGTGACGGTCCAAGGAACCATTGTGCATGAACTCATAGACTAGAATCCTTTCTTTCTCATGAATGCACCACCCAAGTAACCTAATCAGATTGGTATGTTGAAGCTTTGCAAGCTGCAATTCACTGCCGAGTGTTGCGTACTCATGAGCTCTCTTGATGGCAACCGTAACTCCATCGGACAACTCACACTGCAACGGTTCCTGACGGAGTTTAGATAACATTCTCCCAAAAGAAATCAGTGCTTTATTGGGGAGAAAAGAAGACGGAAATCCTGATTTTCTAATGGAGCTTCCATGTGGCCGAGTGGAATCTGGCCTCCATTAGCACATCAGGATCCATGCCTACTTTTGCCCGTATAACTCATTAACCCACACAACTCTTCAATACTTGCAGACGGAAGTATAGAAATACTAAGTGAGCTTTTGTCGGCCTGTGTTCGTCGAAGTGAGAGAGTGCAGAGAGAAGGACAATTGCACGCCTCCATATTCTCTCTCCCCATACAAAAGGCATGCATTTTATTTCATTGTGATTTTTTTGGATGATTGGTATCTCCCTAACCAAAAGTCAATCGGATTTCACATATTTTTTTATATTTGAATTCCTAGCGACAAAACCTTAAAAAATATCAATCTTGGATACAATTTGACTAGTTTAGATTTCAATTTTTAACCATATTTCAAGTTCAGTTATTCCGGTTGTTTAATTTCACTTATTTCATACTAATTTCACACACGTCACTTATTTCAATCCGAGTAATCTCAGTTACAACATTTATTTTACTAACTTCATCATGTATTTCAGTTCTATTGTTTCATATATTTCATTTATACTAATGATATATGGTTAAAATTAGTTTTGTAACAATTTCAAATTTAGACTTAATCCAGTTGTGCAATTTCTAGTTTCTATTTCATACATGTTTCGGTTTTGTCACTAAATTTTAAATCTATTTGAAACATCTCAAATAGATTTCAATTATTTTAGCAAAATTAATAAGCCTGAAAATGAGTGAAATAACTTCAAAATCATAAATAAGCACTGACACTTTAGTGAAATAACTGAAATTCAGGTGAAGTGTTTCTGAATTTGATTTGAAATTTGATCAAAATATTTTGTCAACTTTCATTTGTTTCAGCTTTCAAATTTAATAGTTGAAATATGAAATATGATTGGCATAATTTAAATTGATTTGAAATATGATTGAAATAATTTGTCAGCATTCAAATGATAAATGATCACACGAATTTGAATTATTACCTATTTTTGAATCAACATCAGAAAAGATTTAACACATATTTTAGTTGATTGAATCGATCAAATTTAAATTTGTTTAAAATGTATCCAAGATTAGTCTTGTTCTACAGGTCTTGTCACCGGGATTCAGATATAAAAAAATCAAAAACGGAAAGTTAAAAGATATCAATCATCTAAATTAAAAGGAAATAAAATGCAATGATTTTGTTTGGGGAGAGAGGCGAGAGAATCGGACAGGTATGCATGCAAATGTCCTTCCCTCTGAGCATGATCCAACACTAATACCGGTACATAGAAAACAATCAGACCAAGGAATCTAATACCAAAGTATACAGGTTGCTATTCAACGATGCATGTTGTGCTGGAAAAAACCGGACTAGTCAATCCCACTCCGCGACATAGCAGAGCCGTTAGGAATGCTTTTCGGAGGAAGACACACATTCACTTTCTTAGTTTATTTCTACGTTCGCATATATTTACCTTGTAAACCGTGGCAAATCCACCCCGTCCAATTATTGCATTTTCTGAGAAATTTCCTGTACCATCCATGATCTGAAAGAAGTTGAACTTTGAGAATCCCATGCAAGTCGCTTCTATATGGGCACAAAGCTCCATAAGTTCTTCAACGTTGGAGATTTTCTGCTCTTGCAGGTCCACTTTGCCTGACTCGTGGATAAGCTATCCTTGTCAGTTGTCACCAAATGGGATCGCAAAGAAACATGGACATGACCAAGAGAATGCAAAATGTAAAGAGCACACTCCAATTTGTCTATAGCATAGATCATCAACTCATCCTAAGTAGGGACTTCCATCTTACAAAAAAAAATGGAGATTGTAATGCAAGTCATGCAATATGCCGATCAAGTTTCTGCCACTCACATCGCATTTTTCATGTGGTAACTACTTGAGTGAACATGTGCTAAAACCGATTTTTTTAGACAATGAATTCCTCAACTATAGAATTGTATGTTCAGTAGTTTGAAGTTCGAAGTTCATAGTCTATCCAAAGCATATGTTGCTTCCACTAACTAGTTCTTTTCCATGAGATGTGTTTATTAACTAAAGTTTGGCCACGGTAGATTCTATGCAGTGACACAATGTCTGCTCATGATAAAGTATGCACATATGACAAAAAATAATATCAAAATCATCCATATGGACATTTTAATTCTCTCTGTTGTAATATGCCCAAGAGCATGAGCAGCAGGGTATAACAACTGTCAACCGCACACAGACGTAATAAAGCTATTCTGAAATACTTGAAGAAAATAAGGCTGTCATGAAACTTCAGTCTATTACTTCCCATATCCGAGTCCATGATTAACCGCATTAGGAAATTCATAGAAGTAACTACTTACCTACAAATGGCTGTTCTTGAACATTGCGAAGTTCTGTAGCTCCTTGAACGCGTATTTTGGTGAACTCCAAATCTCTTGCTGGAAATCTAAACGTAGGTAAATCTCATCACTACTATATCTATATACCATCCACCAATGGCTTCACCACAGTCCTAAAAAGTGGCAAAATTCATACATTTGAAGCTATAACTGACAAACTTATGACATGGTTACATAATTTGAGCTTCATGCCCATTAAATTTAAAAAGAAAAAATACGCTTATTGACAAAGATAATAGAAATTTGTCAAGACACTGTATATTTTAAGACAAGCAAATTAACTCATCGATTAATGCACATCTTACATTACAGACATAAATCTACAGATATGTTGCAAGTATGTAACATGTACTGTAACTCCCAAATAGAACTGCTTCTATGATCTAAAGCAAGCGGCAGTCAATGGTCAACCAAATTTAATCAACAATCATCTGGTTGTCCCTTGTCACTTTGTCAGCATACCGAGTGGTTAACCTTCGGGAAGTGGTTAACCTTCCATGTTGTTACTTGGTCAAAAGATATAACAAATTAACAAGACTTCAGATTTAAACATAAATACATGATGAATAATTCTGAGAGTAATAAACTACATAATGAGAAATTATCTGTTACCGTCAAAAAAATATTATCTGACCTGATGTGATGATTTGAACTATCTGTGACTACACTGAGCACCCCTTCCTCGACCTGCTAGACAAGGATAGCCAAAGTGACAAATATTATTTATGTTCAATTGACCAGCACAGGCTGTATGATTCAGGTTAGGCGTAGCCTTATTAAAGAGCAGAAACACCCTGTGAAATCAGAATTGCTCAACTGAAATTGAATTGTGGAACTGGTAGTACCAATTTGCGATCGAATTATAAACAAACTGCCCTAAAAATCTGTTTTGTTTTTCCTCAAATCACGAAATTTCAATACTACTGACCTTGGCACGACGACTGTTTGTCGAATTGTCCACAAGGGCGATGAGCGGGATGAGGCGGATGAACATGTCGATCTCGTGCTGCGCGGCGCAGAGCTCGTCGGCCATCCGTCCGCCCAGGAGCAGACGGCGGAGGTAGCCGCAGTCCTGGCACGCCGTAGCGAGCGCATAGCACCGCCGCAACGCGGCTCCGAGCTGCTCCAGCGGCCGCCTGGTGGCCTCCCGCCGCATCAGCTCGTCGAGCTCCAGCTCCCCGAGCAGGCCCCCGACGGGCAAGGGCTCGACAGGTGTGTGTTGGTGAGCTTGTGTTTGACGGAGACTTTGACTAAGCGTGGACGCGTGATAGTAATATTATGCGAGTGGCCTCTTTGATTCAAATTCAAAGCATTTTAATACTCGTAGAATTCTTACTAAGAGCGTCTTCAAAGACAAAGTGTCTTCTCCATATAGTATTCCGCAAGGCGTTTTGGAGCTCGGCATCTATGGAGGCTGAAATTTTCGAGAAAAAAAATCAATATTCAAACTTCTTAGCTTTTCAAGGACAAGTATACAGGGATGTGATGTATAAGTGTGTAAATTTTTCAGGATGAAATATCTTGAAATGTGAGTTGTGCAAAAAAAGTCATGGATTTTGAGAATGAACAGTGCATGTACATAGCCGCCGTCATCATCATCATTGCAGCAATCCCACTCCAAGTTACTTAAACTTGTAGTCAGTGTATCGCATCCGGCACTATTGTAGGACATATTATCAATCAGTCGATTACCTTTATATTGTCTTCAATGAATTTGTCTTTACTATCCGATCACTATGTGTGAGAAGTTCGGTAAGACAATGGGTTGAGGCAATGCCTTGCAACCCATGTATTCGTGCAAAGGATCGTTGGAATGACTTTGTATATTTGATGTTATTTACGTGTCCGATTGCAATGTAGTTTCCTCTTGTCTTCTTCTCGATCTAAGACCCCACAGGTACCTAGGATCCCCTAGATCAATCCAAGAGGAGGTAAGGAGCGAGGAGGATGCAGAACGCTAACCCGAACATCAGTGAGAGAAGGTGCTAGTACCGTAGCAAGAAACTATTCCTTATGGACGAATGAGGTGTAGTTATTAAACCGCCAATACTTTTGTCTCGATGTTTATTCTTAGTAATCGAGATAACCCCGCGAGACGGTAAGGGGTCACAATTAGACAACTGACTCTTGATGCAAGTCACGCATCGATCAAGACGTGCTTAAGTCTCCTAATTGCCGGAGGAGGCATCGTTGCTACTTTATCAAGACGTGACTGTTCCTTTCAAGCCAAATAGCACATAGAGAGTTCAGCTCACTGTGATTGCGCACCGGCATTGCATTTCTCACGAGACGCCACCACTCTGACAACGATGTTGACATGCTAGGCGTGAACTAATGAAGCCGAAGGGACAACATCGCATTATACTAGATGTTGCGGGAAAGAGCACCCCAAGAGCATGTGGCTGGCGCTGATCTCCTCCTCCTAGTAACAGAGCACACAAACATGGCACATGCTATAGCTACCGCCGAGCTAGTTTGTCTCCCAGTAATTTGTTGTTCTAACCATGGGTTTGAGTCTATAAGAGCAGCTCCAATAGGTGCCCTATTTTAGGGAACCAAAAACTGCTCAAAGCAAATTTTACAACACCAAAAAATGCTTTCCAGGGCACCAAAAAATGTCCAACTCCAACAGAGCCCCCTAAAGTGTTTTGGCAATCAGACTAAAGGAAAGCGAGCTAATCAACTGAATGGGAATCTGTGACACTTACTCTAGTACTTACTTGGATATTCGACTTTAGATCTCCCGTGGTTTTAAGCAATTCTCCTAGCCAAGGCTCCATCAGCTCAGTTTGTAGCATGGCTTCTTTGCTTGAGGTCACCTTATGCTATGGAGTTCTGGCAACCGAAAATAATGTTGAGGTTCGGGGAAGTTGGATTCTAGTTGGTTGGCACAATGGCTGAGACACTTGCTATAGCTTGATCTTGTTCATACAGGTTGTGCTTTTGCCACTTGGGTTGATCTCGGGGAGGCTTGGAGCAACATCTGATGAAACCTCCATGGTGGTAGGACTTGGTGGATTATCTCTTCAGTGTTACATGCTTCATCAGCACTCGGTTCGTGCACCTCCGGCTCGGATTGCAAATTTGTCGTGGGAGCATCGGGATTCTCCTTCTCTGCGGCCGTAACATCTATGATCTTGTCAGTTATACATTGCTTCATCCTTTCAATCGGGCAAGACACCAGAAAATTGCATACTTTAGAAGACATCGCATCTAAATCAAGTGCTCGTTTGGGTTTGTCTACCTGCACCTTCTATAGTATGGCTCATAAATCTCATAGGAGGAGCAGTTTTGCGAAGGCTTATGTTAAGATGAGAATTTACTCGATTTTTTAAATTGAGAATTCATAATTGGATACACTTACTCTGGAGTAGCGGACATAGTTTTCTTCAGTTTCGGAAGCACCGTTGATTTTTGGGGTTGATTGGAAGTCTTCTTGACAGGTACCTTATACTTTGCAGGAGTCGGTGCCTTTTGCTACACAGGGTTTGGAGTTGTACATGCTTTTTTGGGCGGCCGATTGGCAGGTCCATCGTCAGTTAGGCCCTCTCAGTTTTTCCATTGACGTTTCGTGTTAACATTCGTTGGGGGACAGGGCGATCATTCAACCTTGTCATCAGAGTCGTCTACATCATCATTATCATACTCGTCTGGTGACCTTTGTCCCGTACTGTTAGCTCTCTTCAGCCAGATCATCATTAGGTGGAGGAACAAGGGAATGCATTAATTGAGGCATTTCCAAGTCTTGAAACTGGCATTACTACTAGCCACTAGAATGTATGTTACATGTAGTAGTGGATTTGTATTAAACTCTCTTCAACTCAAGTGGCAGCCGAAGAGGTAGCGAACTCCATATAAGCATACCCATGTCATTTGGTTATAGGTTCGGAACCTCGGTAACATGAAAACAACATGCAAGAAACACCTCTTTGGAGAACATGACTAGGGCTTTTACCTCCATCATAGAGGGGCCTGAACCTGTATAATCATTGTGTCACCCACCTGCGCATCACTAGACCAAGCCTCGTTTTCTCCCCTCTTTTACTATCAGATTTTACCCCACGACAACCGAGGCATCCTATTGGGGCTCCTCAACCCCCTGGGCATCCACCCCAGGTGCCCTGGTCTGGTTGTCTAGGTCCTTTCCGACATAAAAATGACTTCTACAATTTTGGGATTTTTCCTGTTGCTGCAAGTTTTTTCCTCTGAAACCAAAACCATGAGCTGGCACTAAGAACTTTAATATGTTAGTCCAAGTAAAACTCAAAAAAATTGCCTAATATTATGATGATATGGCATGAACAATACTAACATTGTATAGATACATTTCAAGACATATCAGATGCACTGAACCAATTTCTTGAAAATACCAGGGATGACAAAGATGTTATAAACTAGAAACCTTGCATAAATGTTCAAGTCACGCTCTAGGTACCAATTGGAGTGTTGATTGGAAGTTTTGGACCTATGCTGAGAGTCTCGTTCAGAATCCGATCAAAACAAACTCGAAAGTGTTGGGAGAAAAGTTATGCATCGGAGTTTGGTCCATAGCCTTCACCTATGCTCCAGGCCTCCAGCCACTCCGGTGTCAATCTCATTGGAAAGGAAGAAGGGTACTGTTGGAAATATGCCCTAGAGGCAATAATAAAATGGTTATTATTATATTTCTTTGTTCATGATAATTGTCTATTGTTCATGCTATAATTGTGTTATCCGGAAATCGTAATACATGGGTGAATACATAGACCCCAACATGTCCCTAGTGAGCCTCTAGTTGACTAGCTCGTTGATCAAAAGATAGTCATGGTTTCCTGACTATGGACATTGGATGTCATTGATAACGGGATCACATCATTAGGAGAATGATGTGATGGACAAGACCCAATCCTAAGCATAGCTCAAAGATCGTATAGTTCGTTTGTTGTAGTTTTTCCGAATGTCAAGTATCATTTCCTTAGACCATGAGATTGTGCAACTCCCGGATACCGTAGGAGTGCTTTGGGTGTGCCAAACGTCACAACGTAACTGGGTGACTATAAAGGTACACTACAGGTATCTCCGAAAGTGTCTGTTGGGTTGGCACGAATCGAGACTGGGATTTGTCACTCCGTATGACGGAGAGGTATCTCTGGGCCCACTCGGTAATGCATCATCATAATGAGCTCAATGTGACCAAGTGGTTGATCACGGGATGATGCATTGGGATACCGACGATCGAGTCTCGGGCAAGTAACGTACCGACTGACAAAGGGAATTGTATACGGATTGATTGAATCGTCGACATCGTGGTTCATCCGATGAGATCATCAAGGAGCATGTGGGAGCCAACATGGGTATCCAGATCCCGCTGTTGGTTATTGACCGGAGAGGCGTCTCGGTCATGTCTGCGTGTCTCCCGAACCCGTAGGGTCTACACACTTAAGGTTCGGTGACGCTAGGGTTGTTGAGATATTATTATACGGTAACCCGAAAGTTTTTTGGAGTCCCGGATGAGATCCCGGACGTCACGAGGAGTTCCGGAATGGTCCGGAGGTGAAGATTTATATATAGGAAGTCAAGTTTCGGCCATCGGGAAAGTTTTGGGGGTAATCGGTATTGTACCGGGACCACCGGAAGGGTCCCGGGGGTCCACCGGGTGGGGCCACCTATCCCGGAGGGCCCCATAGGCTGAAGTGGGAGGGGAACCAGCCCCTAGTGGGCTGGTGCGCCCCCCTTGGGCCTCCCCTGCGCCTAGGGTTGAAAACCCTAGGGGTGGGGGGCGCCCCACTTGGCTTGGGGGGCAAGCCACCCCCTTGGCCGCCGCCCCCCCTTGGAGATTGGATCTCCTAGGGCCGGCGCCCCCCCCCCCCCTAGGGACCCTATGTATAGTGGGGGGAGGGAGGACAGCCGCACCCTAGCCCCTGGCCTCTCCCTCTCCCTTCCGTGACACCTCTCCTTCTCGCAGTGCTCGGCGAAGCCCTGCCGAGATCGCCGTAGTTTCCACCACCACGCCATCGTGCTGCTGGATCTCCATCAACCTCTCCTTCCCCCTTGCTGGATCAAGTTGGAGGAGACGTCTTCCCAACCGTACGTGTGTTGAACGCGGAGGTGCCGTCCGTTCGGCGCTAGGTCATCGGTGATTTGGATCACGACGAGTACGACTCCATCAACCCCGTTCTCTTGAACGCTTCCGCGCGCGATCTACAAGGGTATGTAGATGCACTCCTCTCTCCCTCATTGCTAGATGACTTCATAGATTGATCTTGGTGATGCGTAGAAAATTTTAAAATTCTGCTACGTTCCCCAACAGTGGCATCATGAGCTAGGTCTATGCGTAGTTTCTATGCACGAGTAGAACACAAAGCAGTTGTGGGCATGGATATTGTCAATTTGCTTGCCGTTACTAGTCTTATCTTGATTCGGCTGCATCATGGGATGAAGCGGCTCGGACCGACCTTACACGTACGCTTACGTGAGACTGGTTCCACCGATTGACATGCACTAGTTGCATAAGGTGGCTGGCGGGTGTCTGTCTCTCCCACTTTAGTCGAATCGGATTCGATGAAAAGGGTCCTTATGAAGGGTAAATAGAAATTGGCATATCACGTTGTGGTTTTGGCGTAGGTAAGAAACGTTCTTGCTAGAAACCCATAGCAGCCACGTAAAACATGCAAACAACAATTAGAGGACGTCTAACTTGTTTTTGCAGGGTATGCTATGTGATGTGATATGGCCAAAAGGATGTGATGAATGATATATGTGATGTATGAGATTGATCATTTTCTTGTAATAGGAATCACGACTTGCATGTCGATGAGTATGACAACCGGCAGGAGCCATAGGAGTTGTCTTTATTTATTTATGACCTGCATGTCAACATAAACGTCATGTAATTACTTTACTTTATTGCTAAAGCGTTAGCCATAGTAGTAGAAGTAATAGTTGGTGAGACAACTTCAAGAAGACACGATGATGAAGATCATGGTGTCATGCCGGTGACAACGATGATCATGAAGCCCCGAAGATGGAGATCAAAAGGAGCAAATGATATTGGCCATATCATGTCACTATTTGATTGCATGTGATGTTTATCATGTTTTACATCTTATTTGCTTAGAACGACGGTAGCTTAAATAAGATGATCCCTCGCAATAATTTCAAGAAAGTGTTTCCCCTAACTGTGCACCGTTGCGAAGGTTCGTTGTTTCGAAGCACCACGTGATAATCGGGTGTGATAGATTCTAACGTTCGAATACAACGGGTGTAAGCCAGATTTACACACGCAATACACTTAGGTTGACTTGACGAGCCTAGCATGTACAGACATGCCCTCGAAACACGGAAGACCGAAAGGTCGAGCATGAGTCGTATAGAAGATACGATCAACATGAAGATGTTCACCGATGTTGACTAGTCCGTCTCACGTGATGATCGGACACGGCCTAGTTAACCCGGATCATGTTTCACTTAGATGACTGGAGGGATGTCTATCTGAGTGGGAGTTCATTGAGTAATTTGATTAGATGAACTTAATTATCATGAACTTAGTTTGAAATCTTTACAATATGTCTTGTAGATCAAATGACCCACATTGTCCTCAACTTCAACGCGTTCCTAGAGAAAACCAAGCTGAAAGATGATGGCAGCAACTATACGGACTGGGTCCGGAACCTGAGGATCATCCTCATAGCTGCCAAGAAAGATTATGTCCTAGAAGCACCGCTAGGTGACGCACCCATCCCAGAGAACCAAGACGTTATGAACGCTTGGCAGTCACATGCTGATGATTACTCCCTCGTTTAGTGCGGCATGCTTTACAGCTTAGAACCGAGGCTCTAAAAGCGTTTTGAGAGACACAGAGCATATGAGATGTTCGAAGAGCTGAAAATGGTTTTCCAAGCTCATGCCCGGGTCTAGAGATATGAAGTCTCCGACAAGTTCTTCAGTTGTAAGATGGAGGAAAATAGTTCTGTCAGTGAGCACATACTCAAAATGTCTGGGTTGCATAACCGCTTGACTCAGCTGGGAGTTAATCTCCCGGATGACGCGGTCATTGATAGAATCCTTCAGTCGCTTCCACAGAGCTACAAGAGCTTCGTGATGAACTTCAATATGCAGGGGATGGAAAAGACCATTCCTGAGGTATATTCAATGCTGAAATCAGTAGAGGTGGAAATCAAAAAGGAACATCAAGTGTTGATGGTGAATAAAACCACTAAGTTCAAGAAAGGCAAGGGTAAGAAGAACTTCAAGAAGGACGGCAAGGGAGTTGCCGCGCCCGGTAAGCAAGCTGCAGGGAAGAAGTCAAAGAATGGACCCAAGCCTAAGACTGAGTGTTTTTATTGCAAGGGAAGTGGTCACTGGAAGCGGAACTGCCCCAAATACTTAGCGGACAAGAAGGCCGGCAACACTAAAGATATATGTGATATACATGTAATTGATGTGTACCTTACCAGTACTCGTAGTAGCTCCTGGGTATTTGATACCGGTGCAGTTGCTCACATTTGTAACTCAAAGCAGGAGCTGCGGAATAAGCGGAGACTGGCGAAGGACGAGGTGACGATGCGCGTCGGGAATGGTTCCAAGGTCGATGTGATCGCCGTCGGCACGCTGCCTCTACATTTACCTACGGGATTAGTTTTAAACCTCAATAATTGTTATTTAGTGCCAGCTTTGAGCATGAACATTGTATCAGGATCTCGTTTAATTCGAGATGGCTACTCATTTAAATCCGAGAATAATGGTTGTTCTATTTATATGAGAGATATGTTTTATGGTCATGCTCCGCTGGTGAATGGTTTATTCTTAATGAATCTCGAGCGTAATGTTACACATATTCATAGTGTGAATACAAAAGATGTAAGGTTGATAATGATAGTCACACATACTTGTGGCACTGCCGCCTTGGTCACATAGGTGTCAAACGCATGAAGAAGCTCCATGCAGATGGACTTTTGGAGTCTCTTGATTATGAATCATTTGACACGTGCGAACCATGCCTCATGGGTAAAATGACCAAGACTCCGTTCTCAGGAACGATCGAGCGAGCAACCAACTTATTGGAAATCATACATATTGATGTGTGCGGTCCAATGAGTGTTGAGGCTCGCGGTGGCTATCGTTATGTTCTCACCCTCACTGATGACTTGAGTAGATATGGGTATGTCTACTTAATGAAACACAAGTCTGAGACCTTTGAAAAGTTCAAGGAATTTCAGAGTGAGGTTGAGAATCAACGTGACAAGAAAATCAAGTTCTTGCGATCAGATCGTGGGGGAGAATACTTGAGTCACGAATTTGGCACACACTTAAGGAAATGTGGAATAGTTTCACAACTCACGCCGCCTGGAACACCTCAGTGTAATGGTGTGTCCGAACGTCGTAATCGCACTCTATTGGATATGATGCGATCTATGATGTCTCTTACCGATTTACCGCTGTCATTTTAGGGCTATGCTTTAGAGACTGCCGCATTCATTTTGAATAGGGCTCCGTCGAAATCCGTTGAGACGACACCGTATGAATTATGGTTTGGGAAGAAACCTAAGCTGTCGTTTCTAAAAGTTTGGGGATGCGATGCTTATGTCAAGAAACTTCAACCTGAAAAGCTCGAAACCAAATCAGAAAAATGCGTCTTCATAGGATACCCTAAAGAAACTATTGGGTATACCTTCTACCTCAGATCCGAAGGCAAGATCTTTGTTGCCAAGAATGGATCCTTTCTAGAGTAAGAGTTTCTCTCCAAAGAAATAAGTGGGAGGAAAGTAGAACTCGATGAAGTATTACCTCTTGAACCGGTAAGTGGCGCAGCTCAAGAAATTGTTCCTGTGGTGCCTGCACCGACTAGAGAGGAAGTTAATGATGATGATCATGAAACTTCATATCAAGTTGCTACTGAACTTCGTAGGTCCACAAGAACACGTTCCGCACCAGAGTGGTACGGCAACCCTGTCTTGGAAATCATGTTGTTAGACAATGGTGAACCTTCGAACTATGAAGAAGCGATGGCGGGCCCAGATTCCGACAAATGGCTGGAAGCCATGAAATCCGAGATAGGATCCATGTATGAAAATTAAGTATGGACTTTGACTGACTTGCCAGATGATCGGCGAGCCATAGAAAATAAATGGATCTTTAAAAAGAAGACATACGCGGATGGTAACGTAACCATCTATAAAGCTCGGCTTGTTGCTAAGGGTTATCGACAAGTCAAGGGGTTGACTACGATGAGACTTTCTCACCCGTAGCGAAGCTGAAGTCCGTCCGAATCATGTTAGCAATTGTCGCATTCTATGATTATGAGATATGGCAAATGGACGTCAAAACGGCATTCCTTAATGGTTTCCTTAAGGAAGAATTGTATATGTGTTGGAAATATGCCCTAGAGGCAATAATAAATAAGTTATTATTATCCATGCTAGAATTGTATTGATAGGAAACTCAGATACATGTGTGGATACATAGACAACACCATGTCCCTAGTAAGCCTCTAGTTGACTAGCTCGTTGATCAATTAATGGTTATGGTTTCCTGACCATGGACATTGGATGTCGTTGATAACGGGATTACATCATTAGGAGAATGATGTGATGGACAAGACCCAATCCTAAGCATAGCACTAGATCGTGTAGTTCGTATGCTAAAACTTTTTCAATGTCAAGTATCATTTCCATAGACCATGAGATTGTGCAACTCCCGGATACCGTAGGAGTGCTTTGGGTGTGCCAAACGTCACAACGTAACTGGGTGACTATAAAGGTGCACTACGGGTATCTCCGAAAGTGTCTGTTGGGTTGGCACGAATCGAGACTGGGATTTGTCACTCCGTGTGACGGAGAGGTATCTCTGGGCCCACTCGGTAGGACATCATCATAATGTGCACAATGTGATCAAGGATTTGATCACGGGATGATGTGTTACGGAACGAGTAAAGAGACTTGCCGGTAACGAGATTAAACAAGGTATCGGGATACCGACGATCGAATCTCGGGCAAGTATCGTACCGATAGACAAAGGGAATTGTATACGGGGTTGATTAAAGTCCTTGACATCATGGTTCATCCGATGAGATCATCGTGGAACATGTGGGAGCCAACATGGGTATCCAGATCCCGCTGTTGGTTATTGACCGGAGAATGTCTCGGTCATGTCTGCATGTCTCCCGAACCCGTAGGGTCTACACACTTAAGGTTCGATGATGCTAGGGTTATAAAGGAAGTTTGTATGTGGTTACCGAATGTTGTTCGGAGTCCCGGATGAGATCCCGGACGTCACGAGGAGTTCCGGAATGGTCCGGAGGTAAAGATTTATATATAGGAAGTCCTATTTCGGCCATCGGGACAAGTTTCGGGGTCATCGGTATTGTACCGGGACCACCGGAAGGGTCCCGGGGGTCCACCGGGTGGGGCCACCTATCCCGGAGGGTCCCATGGGCTGAAGTGGGAAGGGATCCAGCCCAAAGTGGGCTGGGGTGCCACTTTCCCCTAGGGCCCATACGCCTAGTGTGGGGGAAACCCTAAGGAAGAGTCCCAAAAGGGGAAGGCACCTCCTAGGTGCCTTGGGGAGGAGGGATTCCTCCCTTGGCCGCCGCCCCCCTAGGAGATTGGATCTCCTAGGGCCGGCGCCCCCCCCCCCCCCCTTGGCCCCCCTATATATAGTGGGGGAGATGGAGGACTTCTTACCTTTTGCCTTTGGTGCAGCCCTCCCCCTCTCCCAAGTCCTTCTCCTCTCCCGTGGTGCTTGGCGAAGCCCTGCAGGATTGCCACGCTCCTCCATCACCACCACGCCGTTGTGCTGCTGCTGGATGGAGTCTTACTCAACCTCTCCCTCTCTCCTTGCTGGATCAAGGCATGGGAGACGTCACCGGGCTGTACGTGTGTTGAACGCGGAGGTGCCGTCCGTTCGGCACTAGGATCTCCGGTGATTTGGATCACGACGAGTACGACTCCATCAACCCCGTTCACTTGAACGCTTCCGCTTAGCGATCTACAAGGGTATGTAGATGCACTCTCCTTCCCCTCGTTGCTAGTTTCTCCATAGATAGATCTTGGTGACACATAGGAAAATTTTGAATTTCTGCTATGTTACCCAACAATATGATGCAGCCGGAAGGTTTTGTCGATCCTAAGAATGCTGACAAGGTGTGCAAGCTCCAACGCTCGATTTATGGGCTGGTGCAAGCATCTCGGAGTTGGAACATTCGTTTTGATGAGATGATCAAAGCGTTTGGGTTTACGCAGACTTATGGAGAAGTCTGCATTTACAAGAAAGTGAGTGGGAGCTCTGTAGCATTTCTCATATTGTATGTGGATGAAATACTGTTGATGGGAAATGATATAGAATTCTTGGAAAGCATAAAGGCCTACTTAAACAAGTGTTTTTCAATGAAGGATCTTGGAGAAGCTGCTTATATATTAGGCATCAAGATCTATAGAGATAGATCGAGACGCCTCATTGGTCTTTCACGGAGTACGTACCTTGACAAGATATTGAAGAAGTTCAAAATGGATCAGTCAAAGAAGGGGTTCTTGCCTGTATTGCAAGGTACGAGATTGAGCACGGCTCAATGCCCGACCACGGCAGAAGATAGAGAAAAGATGAGTGTCGTCCCCTATGCCTCGGCCATAGGGTCTATCATGTATGCTATGCTGTGTACCAGACCTGATGTAAACATTGCCGTAAGTTTGGTAGGAAGGTACCAAAGTAATCCCGGCATGGAACACTGGACAGCGGTCAAGAATATCCTGAAGTACCTAAAGAGGACTAAGGATATGTTTCTCGTTTATGGAGGTGACGAAAAGCTCGTCGTAAAGGGTTATGTTGATGCTAGCTTCGACACAGATCTGGATGGCTCTAAGTCACAAACCGGATACGTGTATATTTTGAATGGTGGGGCGGTAAGCTGGTGCAGTTGCAAGCAAAGCGTTGTGGTGGGATCTACATGTGAAGCAGAGTACATGGCAGCCTCGGAGGCAACACAAGAGGCAATCTGGGTGAAGGAGTTCATTACCGACCTAGGAGTCATACCCAATGCGTCGGGCCCGATGACTCTCTCTTCTGTGACAACACTGGAGCTATTGCCCTTACCAAGGAACCCAGGTTTCACAGAAAGACCAGGCATATCAAGCGTCGCTTCAACTCCATTCGTGAAAGTGTTCAAGATGGAGACATAGATATTTGTAAAGTACATACGGACCTGAATGTGGCAGATCCGTTGACTAAACCTCTCCCTAGAGCAAAACATGATCAACATCAGAACTGCATGGGTGTTCGGTTCATCACAATGTAACTACACTATTGACTCTAGTGCAAGTGGGAGACTGTTGGAAATATGCCCTAGAGGCAATAATAAAATGATTGTTATTATAATTCTTTGTTCATGATAATTGTCTATTGTTCATGCTATAATTGTGTTATCTGGAAATCGTAATACATGTGTGAATACATAGACCACAACACGTCCCTAGTGAGCCTCTAGTTGACTAGCTCGTTGATCAAAAGATAGTCATGGTTTCCTGACTATGGACATTGGATGTCATTGATAACGGGATCACATCATTAGGAGAATGATGTGATGGACAAGACCCAATCCTAAGCATAGCTCAAAGATCGTATAGTTCGTTTGTTGTAGCTTTTCCGAATGTCAAGTATCATTTCCTTAGACCATGAGATTGTGCAACAACCGGATACCGTAGGAGTGCTTTGGGTGTGCCAAACGTCATAACGTAACTGGGTGACTATAAAGGTACACTACAGGTATCTCCGAAAGTGTCTGTTGGGTTGGCACGAATCGAGACTGGGATTTGTCACTCTGTATGACGGAGAGGTATCTCTGGGCCCACTCGGTAATGCATCATCATAATGAGCTCAATGTGACCAAGTGGTTGATCACGGGATGATGCATTACGGTTCGAGTAAAGTGACTTGCCGGTAACAAGATTGAACGAGGTATTGGGATACCGACGATCGAGTCTCGGGCAAGTAACGTACCGACTGACAAAGGGAATTGTATACGGATTGATTGAATCCTCGACATCGTGGTTCATCCGATGAGATCATCGAGGAGCATGTGGGAGCCAACATGGGTATCCAGATCCCGCTGTTGGTTATTGACCGGAGAGTCGTCTCGGTCATGTCTGCATGTCTCCCGAACCCGTAGGGTCTACACACTTAAGGTTCGGTGACGCTAGGGTTGTTGAGATATTAGTATACGGTAACCCGAAAGTTGTTCGGAGTCCCGGATGAGATCCCGGACATCACGAGGAGTTTCAGAATGGTCCGGAGGTGAAGATTTATATATAGGAAGTCAAGTTTTGGCCATCGGGAAAGTTTCGGGGGTAATCGATATTGTACCGGGACCACTGAAAGGGTCCCGGGGGTCCACCGGGTGGGGCCACCTATCCCGGAGGGCCCCATAGGCTGAAGTGGGAGGGGAACCAGCCCCTAGTGGGCTGGTGCGCCCCCCTTGGGCCTCCCCTGCGCCTAGGGTTGGAAACCCTAGGGGTGGGGGGCACCCCACTTGGCTTGGGGGGCAAGCCACCCCCTTGGCCGCCGCCCCCCTAGGGACCCTATATATAGTGGGGGGGGAGGGCAGCCGCACCCTAGCCCCTGGCCTCTCCCTCTCCCTCCCGTGACACCTCTCCTTCTCGCAGTGCTCGGCGAAGCCCTGCCGAGATCGTCGTAGTTTCCACCACCACGCCGTCGTGCTGCTGGATCTCCATCAACCTCTCCTCCCCCCTTGCTGGATCAAGTTGGAGGAGACGTCTTCCCAACCGTACGTGTGTTGAACGCGGAGGTGCCGTCCGTTCGGCGCTAGGTCATCGGTGATTTGGATCACGACGAGTACGACTCCATCAACCCCGTTCTCTTGAACGCTTCCACACGCGATCTACAAGGGTATGTAGATGCACTCCTCTCTCCCTCGTTGCTAGATGACTTTATAGATTGATCTTAGTGATGCGTAGAAAATTTTAAAATTCTGTCACGTTCCCCAACAGGTACATGAAGCAAAAAGAAGAAACAACACAAGTTTGATGGGCACTAGTTTCGTGGTGAACACATGTCATGCCGAGTAAAAGAGTAAGGAGCCCTAGCCTCCCACTCAAATTCCCAAGTTGTCTATATATTCAGAAGATACACTGAACTGTTATATTTATGTATGTAAGGACCGTCCCCGGAATTTTTCTAAACCCCAAAAGCCAACGAACGTTCGCTAGGAGTGGATGGCATTTGCAATGATTTTGACGACAGTTTGTGTTGGCCGAGCAACGACAATCCCGTTCGACTCGTGTTTTTGCCAGAAGATTGCCGTGCTTGCGAATAAAAATCATCATCATTGCCTTTCCCGTGACAACTAAAGTTGGTAGCAAAACATTTGCAATTGCCACCCCTCCTAGCGAACGTTCGCTGATTATCATTTATTTTTTCTCAGCTCGAAACCACCCCGAGCCCGTGTCTAACTTGAGTATTTCTTTCACTGTACACACTAAATGATGACAAGCAAATTAAACACGCCACTGTAAACCCCGTGCTCGCTCGCTCGGTCGGTCGGTCCTTCGGGGCTTAAGCGAACGCGTACGGCCCAGCCGGGAAACTCTGGCCGTGCGAAAGCAGCAAGCATTTGCGCGACGACAAAAAGAAAAAAGCAGCAGTAGTAGTACCACTAGCAGGCCAGCAGCTGCAAACCAACCTGTGGTTGAATGGTTAGATGGACTGTGATATCCTCAGCCCATCAGAGTTCAAATCCTAGTGCTCGTATTCATAAATTTCAAAATGATATGTCGGCTCAGTTTTTCAGAGGTGCTTATAGAGGTATGGTGTGCGTGTGTGCATTTATAAGGATGAGTGTATGCGCGTATATATGAGCGCTTGTGTCTGTAATGATGTTAAAAAAAAAAACAGACCAGCAGCTGTTGCCGGACATGCGTGAACAGCAGGCTGCCACCACGGTGCAAATCGTGGACCGCGACTCAGAATAGACCCCCGTCGCATTCCTCCGTGCCGTGCGGCGTGCCGGCCGCACTGAGTCGGGTTTAAAAAAAATGCGCCCTAGCCTCCGACGCTCGACGAGCGAGGCTGCACGCGCGGGCGGATCAATTGTCCGAGCCCCGGCCAGTCGTCACCGTGGAGTAGAAAACGGCTCTGCTTTTGACGGACGGACACGGAGTCGCCCGGCCCCAGCACCAGCAGCAGCCGGGCAAAAGAGCAAAGCGCGCGCGAAAAAGGCTGCTGCCGGCCGCCCCCCGCGCGCGCGCGCTCGCTGGCTAGGCTCCGCTCGACCACCCTCCCCTCCCGGCGGAGATCCCGATCCGATGCTGCTGCCGCTGCTTGGGTGGTACGGACGCAACAAGTTTCACGCGCGACGTCAATGAACGGATCCTTCTTTCTTTCACCAAAGCGACAAGATCACGATCTACAACAACTAGTAGAGTGCCCGTGCGTTGCCACGGACTCTTGAAATGGTTTGCAAGAGTTACATGTTAACTTTCTAAGGCCTCGCCCCGCCGTAGATCCAGACCCCGCCACTGATTCCACCCCGCCTTGGCCACCGCCTGCCGCCGCGCTGCCTCATCGTGTTCGCCTCCGCCAGCCCCGACCCTGCCCGCCTCCTCTCCGACCGCCTCCGTCTCCGGTCCATCCTTTGCCTGGCCCCGCTCCATCCGCCTCCTCTCTGGCGCTGCTCCATCCGCCGGCCGCTCCTTCCGCCTCCGCCCCGCGCCGCACGCCGCCACCCCGCTCCGTCCGCCTCCGCCCCGCTCCCCGCTCGGCCGCCGCCCGCTTCCCGATGGCGCCGAAGAAGACGCCGAAGGGCAAGTCCGGTTTCTTTGGCATGAGGGAGAAGCTTCCGGGAACTTCAGACTAGAGTTCTCCGACGCCTAGCAGTGTTCGTGGCTCGGCACGTATCCCACCGTCGATGAGGCCGTGTGTGCCTACGACGTGGCGGTGTGGCGTGCCGGACGGCCGAAGACGGACCTAAACTTCCCGGAGGTCGAGTCCCAGGCGGTGGCGGAGTGGCTCGTGCCGCAGGGCATCCGGATGGGGGAGATGCCGGCTAAGAAGGCGAAGAAGAGACCGGCGGTTGTTGTCGCTCCCTGCGAAAGCAATGAGGCGGCGATGGCTTGGTTTGCGCGATTTGTAATTTGTTGCAAAGCCATCTCTAATGAAATGTTATTTGCTACATTTTTTAAATAGAAAAATTATTCCGATCAGCCAGCCATAACTCAACAGACCAATCTCTAATGAAATGCTATTTGCTACATTTTTTAAATAGAAAAATTATTCCGATCAGCCAGCCATAACTCAACAGACCAATCCAAACCCACATTTTCTAAAGTGAAGAAATTATTTCCCTTATAGATCAAGATGCCAAAGTGTCGTTTGCCCGACTGCTATGTTCCTACACACGCAGAGAAAATTATTTTTCAAACCAAAGAATTAAGAAAAGGAAGAATATCATGATGTTCGTGGCACTTGCCAGGTTTGCCATGCTACCATGGGATCGTCTTTTTAGTCTCTACCCACATGCTGAGTTGAGAAATAATCTTCAGATATACCCACTGCTAACACACTCACGCACCGGCTGCCCATTACCTCTTGCGCCACCCGCGCGCTCGCTCGGCCCAATGTTGTTGATTGGAATGCGGGACTGAAGGTAATCAATGAACATGTTTTAGTTCTGCTTAGCATCAATATTTGGTACTTGTCAATCCATCTAACGCACAAAAAATCAACTCTCAGACATAAAAGTGATCTAACTCATTTGTCAAGTACCCTGCTCTAAAAACTCGGTGACAAATAAATCTAGTAGAAGTAAAAATGGTAAGAAGCCCTCATCTCAAACTATAACATAGCTAAAATTAATTAATTTAACAATTGTGGTTCAATAGTTGGAACATTGCAGTTTTCTTTATATGGACTTATACTAAAGACAATTTAAGTATGGAAGAGAAAAACATCACCTCCAATCATTAACATCCCAATATTCTGACGTAGATATAGCACTGACTTCTCTAGATGAACAATGATCCCAATGTCCCTCTTACTGGATAGCAAGTCGAATGTCAACAGCAATATGCAATAGGGAGCGACATCTGAAATCTTGTGGTCCATAGCAATTAGAGTCCTCCTCAAGAACTTATCCTGCTTCGATAACCACATATGAACCAACCATAGAAGCTCCATGGCCTGAAAAATTGGATGTGGGGAGCCATGCTTATAACATTTAGACCTATGACCAAGGCATATATCAAGACCTTTTGCCAAACGTGAATTTCAATCCAAAATGATTACAATGGACTTGGCTATAGAAATGCCTTCCTTGGTTTCTTCCCTGAATTTGCCAGTCTGTGTGCATATAAATGTTACAAGAAATCAAAACCCAAGAGGTATCAGCAAAAGAAGGCACTATGAACTGAGAGAAGTAATTACCTCTTCTAGTATAGTCTCAAACACTTTCCATATCTTTTGTATGAGCTCTTGTTGAACTTGAGAGTCATTATTGTCATAAAGTTCATAACTGAAAGACAATATAAGATGTTATATTAGTTGCATCTTTATTTGGGTTTAGCATGTCTATGAACATATAGAACGTAGATAAAGTTGTACCTCTCAAGATCATGGTTAAAAAGTAGAGTCGTCTCCACTTGTGTGGCACATGAAGAAAATTTACTGGATCGGAACACACACCGGCACTTGTTCTCTTTATGGACCATGGCACAAAATTTGTGATATCAGCAAAAGGAATTTCTGGCGCCATTCTCAATGTTCTGTTCATTCACACGCAATGGAATTATCTGTAACATTATATATGTACATGATGCATACTGAAGTATAAGCATAATCTCTCATTTTGTTAAAAATGTTTCCTTTTTGTACATGGATTATCAAAACCTGTCCTATAAATTCTCATATGCTAGAAAAAGGTACTACTTTTAGACGTACCAAAATACCAAAGTGAAATATATTTAGTATATCCATCGGTTCATGGAGGCATGTATTGATGATGCCCCACATGGGGGGCCTGTTTTAGAAGATGATTGTTCTTATAAAGGTGAATGTGGGCATGTGCGTACTGATATGAAGGTGAATTTGCCTCCCATTTATGGTCTTAAGATTTTTTGTAGATTAGAGAAACTAAAACAGACATGTCTGATGGTGGTCATGTTTATTATTCCTGCAATTTCAGAGGTATATATATTGATGAAGGAAATATGCCCTAGAGGCAATAATAAAGTTATTATTTATTTCCTTATATCATGATAAAGGTTTATTATTCATGCTAGAATTGTATTAACCGGAAACATAATACATGTGTGAATATATAGACAAACAGAGTGTCACTAGTATGCCTCTACCTGACTAGCTCGTTAATCAAAGATGGTTATGTTTCCTAACCATGGACAAAGAGTTGCCATTTGATTAACAGGATCACATCATTAGTTGAATGATCTGATTGACATGACCCATTCCATTAGCTTAGCACCTGATCGTTTAGTATATTGCTATTGCTTTCTTCATGACTTATACATGTTCCTATGACTATGAGATTATGTAACTCCCGTGTGCCGGAGGAACACTTTGTGTGCTACCAAACGTCACAACGTAACTGGTGATTATAAAGGTGCTCTACAGGTGTCTCCAAAGGTACATGTTGGGTTGACGTATTTCGAGATTAGGATTTTTCACTCCGACCGTCGGAGAGGTATCTCTGGGCCCTCTCGGTAATGCACATCACTTAAGCCTTGCAAGCATTGCAACTAATGAGTTAGTTGCGAGATGATGTATTATGGAACTAGTAAAGAGACTTGCTGGTAACGAGATTGAACTAGGTATTGGATACCGACGATCGAATCTCGGGCAAGTAACATACTGATGACAAAGGGAACAACGTATGTAGTTATGCGGTCTGACCGATAAAGATCTTTGTAAAATATGTAGGAGCCAATATGGGCATCCAGGTCCCGCTATTGGTTATTGACCGGAGACGTGTCTCGGTCATGTCTACATTGTTCTCGAACCGTAGGGTCCGCACACTTAAAGTTACGATGACAGTTTCATTATGAGTTTATGTATTTTGATGTACCAAAGGTTGTTCGGAGTCCCGGATGTGATCACGGACATGACGAGGAGTCTCGAAATTGTCGAGACATAAAGATCGATATATTGGAAGCCTATATTTGGACATCGGAATCGTTCCGAGTGAAATCGGCATTTTACCGGAGTACCGGGGGTTACCGGAACCCCCCCGGGGGGTTATTGGGCCTACATGGACCTTGAGGGAGAAGATAGAAGGAGGCAGGAGGTGGCCGCGCACCCCTCCCCTTCCTAGTCTGAATAGGACAAGGGAAGGGGGGCGGCGCCCCCCCCCCCCTTTCCTTCCCCTCTTCCTCCTCTTCCCCCCCCCCCCCTTCTCCTTCTCCAACTAGGAAAGAAGGGAGTCCTACTCCTGGTGGGAGTAGGACTCCCCCCTGGCGCGCCTCTCCTTGGCCGGCCACCCCCTCCCCTTGGCTCATTTATATACGGGGGCAGGGGGGCACCCTAGGACACACAAGTTGATCTTCATGATCATTCCTTAGCCGTGTGCGGTGGCCCCCTCCACGATATTACACCTCGATCATATTGTAGCGGTGCTTAGGCGAAGCCCTGCGACGGTTAAACATCAAGATCGTCACCACACCGCCGTGCTGATGAAACTCCTCCCCGAAGCTTTGCTGGATCGGAGCCCGGGGTGCGTCATCGAGCTGTACGTGTGTGAAGAACTTGGAGGTGCCGGAGTAACGGTGCTTGGATCGGTTGGACCGGGAAGACGTACGACTACTTCCTCTACGTTGCGTCAACACTTCCGCTTCAGTCTACAAGGGTACGTAGACAACACTCTCCCCTCTTGTTGCTATGCATCACCATGATCTTGCGTGTGCGTAGGAAATTTTTTGAAATTACTACGTTCCCCAACAGTGTCATCCGAGCCTAGGTTTAATGGTTTGATGTTATATGCACGAGTAGAACACAAGTGAGTTGTGGGCGATATAAGTCATACTGCCTACCAGCATGTCATACTTTGGTTCGACGGTATTGTTGGATGAAGCGGCCCGGACCGACATTACGTGTACGCTTACGCGAGACTGGTTCTACCGCCGTGCTTTGCACACAGGTGGCCGGCGGGTGTCAGTTCCTCCAACTTTAGTTGAACCAAGTGTGGCTATGCCCGGTCCTTGCGAAGGTTAAAACGGCATCAACTTGACAAACTATCGTTGTGGTTTTGATGCGTAGGTAAGATTGGTTCTTGCTTAAGCCCGTAGCAGCCACGTAAAACTTGCAACAAACAAAGTAGAGGACGTCTAACTTGTTTTTGCAGGGCATGTTGTCATGTGATATGGTCAAGACATGATGCTAAAATTTTATTGTATGAGATGATCATGTTTTGTAACTGAGTTATCGGCAACTGGCAGGAGCCATATAGTTGTCGCTTTATTGTATGCAATGCAATCACCCTGTAATGCTTTACTTTATCACTAAGCGGTAGCGATAGTCGTAGAAGCATATGATTGGCGAGACGACAAATATGCTACGATGGAGATCAAGGTGTCGCGCCGGTGACGATGGTGATCATGACGGTGCTTCGGAGATGGAGATCACAAGCACAAGATGATGATGGCCATATCATATCACTTATATTGATTGCATGTGATGTTTATCTTTTATGCATCTTATCTTGCTTTTATTGACGGTAGCATTATAAGATGATCTCTCACTAAATTATCAAGAAGTGTTCTCCCTGAGTATGCACCGTTGCCAAAGTTCGTCGTGCCCAGACACCACGTGATGATCGGGTGTGATAAGCTCTACGTCCATCTACAACGGGTGCAAGCCAGTTTTGCACACGCAGAATACTCAGGTTAAACTTGACGAGCCTAGCATATGCAGATATGGCCTCGGAACATGGAGACCGAAAGGTCCAGCGTGAATCATATAGTAGATATGATCAACATAATGATGTTCACCATTGAAAACTAATCCATTTCACGTGATGGTCGGTTATGGTTTAGTTGATTTGGATCACGTGATCACTTAGAGGATTAGAGGGATGTCTATGTAAGTGGGAGTTCTTAAGTAATATGATTAATTGAACTTAAATTTATCATGAACTTAGTCCTGGTAGTATTAGCATATCTATGTTGTAGATCAATAGCTCGCGTTGTTGCTTCCCTATGTTTATTTTGATATGTTCCTAGAGAAAAACTATGTTGAAAGATGTTAGTAGCAATGATGCGGATTAGATCCATGATCTGAGGTTTATCCTCATTGCCGTACAGAGGAATTATGTCCTTGATGCACCGCTAGGTGACAAACCTATTGCAGGAGCAGATGCTGATGTTATGAACGTTTGGCTAGCTAAATATGATGACTACTTGATAGTTTAGTGCACCATGCTTAACGGCTTAGAATCGGGACTTCAAAGACGTTTTGAACGTCATGGACCATATGAGATGTTCCAGGAGTTGAAGTTAATATTTCAAGCAAATACCCGAGTTGAGAGATATGAAGTCTCCAACAAGTTCTATAGCTAAAAGATGGAGGAGAATCGCTCAACTAGTGAGCATGTGCTCAGATTGTCTGGGTACTACAATCGCTTGAATCAAGTGGGAGTTAATCTTCCAGATAAGATAGTGATTGACAGAATTCTCTAGTCACCATCACCAAGTTAGTAGAACTTTGTGATAAACTATAGTATGCAAGGATGACGAAAACGACTCCCGAGCTTTTCATGATGATGAAATCGATGAAGGTAGAAATCAAGAAAGAGCATCAAGTGTTGATGGTTGACAAGATCACTAGTTTCAAGAAAAGGGCAAAAGGAAAAAGGGGAACTTCAAGAAGAACAGCAAGCAAGTTGCTGCTCAAGTGAAGAAGCCCAAGTCTGGTCCTAAGCCTGAGACTAAGTGCTTCTACTGCAAAGGGACTGGTCACTGGAAGCGGAACTACCCCAAGTGATTGGCGGATAAGAAGGATGGCAAAGTGAACATAAGTATATTTGATATACATGTTATTTATGTGTACTTTACTAGTGTTTATAGCAACCCCTCAGTATTTGATGCTAGTTCAGTTGCTGATTAGTAACTCGAAACGGGAGTTGTAGAATAAACAGAGACTAGTTAAGGGTGAAGTGATGATGTGTGTTGGAAGTAGTTCCAAGATTGATATGATAATCATCGCACACTCCCTATAATTTCGGGATTAGTGTTGAACCTAAATAAGTGTTATTTGGTGTTTGCGTTGAGCATGAATATGATTTGATCATGTTTATTGTAATACGGTTATTCATTTAAGTAAGAGAATAAATTGTTGTTCTGCTTACATGAATAAAACCTTATATGGTTACACATGTCGTGGTTCTAACTCTGACAGTGATGTAGGGGGGGTGTAAGGAGAGGCTAGATCTCAGCTATTGGGAAGTTGTAAACACACCAAGATGTACGAGTTCAGGCCCTTCACGGAGGAAGTAACAGCCCTACGTCTCGGTGCCCGGAGGCGGTCGATTGGGTTATAGGCATGTGAATAACAGGGGTGTGAACCCTTGATACTGAGGTGGGGGTGGCTTATATAGAGTTCGCCAGGACCCCGGCCAACCCACGTTACCAAGGGTTAAATGTACATTAATGCGGGGCGTTACTGGTAACGCTAGTAATAAAGTGCTATAATGACCATAAAGACTACTTAATAGCCGACCGTTTGCCTGCGGAATGACTTTAGATCCCCTGGCAGTCGAGTGGTTGGCTTCACTGTCGAGTGGTAGCTTCCTGGTCGAGTGTCTTGAACCCGTCGAGTGGGTATCTTCAAGTCGATTGAAAGGTGACTTCTTCTAGGGATGTCCTTGGGTAGGGCTCTTTTGGACAGGTCCGTGCCCCTACCCTAGGTACATAGCTTCATCATTAGCCCCCGAATGGATCAAGGTCAGAGTGGGGAAAGAGTTGGAGATCTTTCCGACTGGTTCTTTGGGCTACATGAGTGCCTCGTTTTGGGTCAATCGTCACGGATGACGTCATCAACCTCATTCAGTCGCCTTGATCCATTCCATGCCTTCCGTCGAGTGAATTTCTTTACTTGTGACATACCGAGTGTCGGCGCGAGCGGGGTCTTCTGTTTTGACAAGTTGTTCTGCAGCCCGCGGATGTTGCGGGATTCAGATTTCGGGAAGCGCGCGGGATGGGGGCGGCCACAGTAATCAAAAGCGATAAAGCGGAAGCTCCTCGATTCCCGCGCCACCTTTTTCGCCACGTACTGCATGCGCGTCTGCTGTGGGATTTGACTGGATAGCCTGGGCCTACCAGTCAGCCACTCGGGAGCGGCCTCTTATAAGTCGCTGGCTCGGGGTTTCCAACAGTGTGCTTTCTTCTTCCTCTCTCCCTTCGCAAGTTCCTCCGCTACCTCCGCTCTCACCCTAGCGCCGCAGGCCCATGCAAGATTTGCCGGCGATGATGGCGAAGGACAAGACATCTGCTCTGGAGCGCGCGAAGAAGGCGGCGGCGCAGGGGAAAGGGAAGAGGTCTGCTCGGGGCGGATCCTCCTCAAGGTCTGCTCTGCCCCGGGGCTGGATCCAGGGTGATTGGATGCCGTCGGTGATTCGGCAAGAAGATCTCGACGACATGGTCGAGGGGGGAGTCATTCCCCACGAAGCTGCGCGTCTCCCGGGGAGAGAGATCGAACCTCAGCCCCGCGACGGTGAGTGCGTGCTCCTAGCCACCCATATCGACCGCGGGTTTTCTCTGCCGCCCCATCCTTTTTTCCGGAGCTTCCTGAACTTCTTCGGAGCGCAGCTCCACCACTTCACTCCCAACTCCATCGTATACCTTGCTGCTTTCATTTCCATGTGTGAGGGTTTCTTGGGTTGCCGTCCCCATTGGGGACTCTTCAAGCACATCTTTACCTGCCGTTCTCAATCGGTTAAGAAGGCCAAGTCGAGTGACGAAAGGACGCAGGTGGTCCAGCTGTGTGGGGGCCTGGTGATCCAGACGAGGGGAAAGAGTTGTTTTCCATCTATCACTTTTCTAGAGTCGGTCCGTGGTTGGCAGTCGACCTGGTTTTACTGTCAAGACCAGGCGACCCCAGGACAGTCGACTGGTCTTCCCCCTTTCTCTCTCGGCCGAGCTGAAAAACCTGCTTCTCTGAAAGTGACGCCGGAAGAAAAGGCCCAAGTCAAAGTGATGGCTGGTCGAGTGGTTGAGCTTGTTCGTGAGGGCGTGACTGGTATGGACTTGCTGGAGGTCTTCCTCCGGAGGCGCATCCAACCGCTCCAGGCTCGTGACCACCCGATGTGGCTGTACTCGGGTCTCGACGACACCACTCGGATCCACCTGGAGGAGATCACCGACGAGATGCTGGAGGGGTGGCTGTCGAGCATCACGGGGAACAAAGACAACCCCCGAGGAGCCAGGAGGGTAATTCCACTCGACAACTCGTATGACGTGGACCAGGTATGTCTTTATGCTCCCGACTGAGATCTTGTTTTCTTCATTGGTCTTCTTTGAGTTGGCCGATTGACTTTTGTCTTGTCTGTTGTTTTCCAGGCGACCACCGAGATGTACTCGACGCCCAACGGGGCACAGGAGCTAACTGAGGAAGGGGAGGCGAGCGGAGGTGAGAGCGGAGACGATCAAGGCGAGTGGGAGTCTGACGGTGAAGGAGAGGGAGGCGACGACGTCGACTCCAGTGAAGAGGAGGAGGAGGAGGTTGACCCCCCCCCCCCCCCCCCCGCCCGGAGAGGCGATCCAAACTCACACACGATCCAGCGCGGGAACATGGCAAGGCGACTGCTCCTGTTGGGCAGTCGTCGAAACGCCCTCGGACCTCTTCTCCTACACCAACTGGGAAGGCTCCCAAGCACCCACGCGCGACGCCGTCCAAGCCGCCCAAGGCTCTGCCCAAGATGAAGATGGCTGTCCCTACCATTTCTGGGTAATAACAAAACTTGCTTTCCTTTTTCGACCGTGGACAGATCCTTGGTCGATTCATTGAGCCAACTGACTGACTTTCGAGATTTGCAGCGCTGCTACTTCTGAGATCTCCGCCAAGGACGACGACCAAGAGATGGAGGATGCTGTTACCTCCAACCCTGGTACGATTACTGACGTTCTGCTTTGAGTCGACTGAACATTTATTGCAACTCTGGTCGATTGAATGTTTTCCTTGTAGCTCCTCCTCATGTTATCAACCTCCTGGATGACGACGACAACGAACCGCTGAGAGTGAGGAGGAACAGGAGGGCGTCGGCTGACAAGACCCCCCAATCTGCTCCGGCGTCTGAGGCCGTAGCTCGGAATGGTGGTGACACCACTCGGGCTTCTGTGACTTTCGCCATTCCTCTGACGAGTGTGCGGCCCTCGACGTCGACTGCGGATCCGCCTTCGCTTTTTGCCGCGTACCCCGCCCCTGAGGACCAAGCGGCTGCTGCAAAAGAGGCTATATGCCAAGCGGGGATCATGATGGAGCAAGTGAAGGTGGCTCGGGAGGCCAGCCAAGCAGCTTATGACGCAAGTTCGGCTCTTCAGAGTAACGTCCAGGTCAGTCGACTCAACACTTGGTCTGTTACGATATGCTATTTGAAGAATCTTTTTTCTGAAGATCTTTATATCTGTACACCCACTGGGTGTGTCTGCCAAATCTTGGACGAGTGGGGGCACGCTAAGTGCACCCACTGGGTGTAGTCCCCGAGACTACAGTGGACTGCTGGCAGTCGACTATAGTCTTTATATTGTGTTGCTGTAGCTGTATTTCTTCACTCGGTTTGGTCAGGCCATGTCGAATGGAATTGTATCCGGTCGACTGCGGACAGTCAGCTCTCTCTTTTTTTTTAATAGTGGGGGCACGCTGAGTGCACCCACTGGGTGTAGTCCCCGAGACTACTGTCGAATGTTTTTGATTCGGCTGTAGTCTTAGAAACGCTATCATTGTCTCTTAGTTACTCGGAAGCAACTTATCTTGGACGCCTGTCCACTAATTTTTCTTTTTGCAGAAATCCTATGAACTTGTAGCTCGCTATACTGAGTTAGAGAACCAGCAGATCCAGCTCAACCTTAACTTGAAGCTTGCTCAAGAGAATTTGAAGAAGGCGCAAGAAGAAGCAAAAGGTATGGTTGGTGGGGTTCTCCATTCTTGACGAGTGATTTTTCTTCCTTGCCCATTCTTGATGTTGATTTCACTCGACGCGCCGCAGATAAACTGTAGGAAGCTCTGAAGAAGAAGGATCAAGATCTTGTAGAGGCATAGAAGGAGGTCTTGGACAAAACAAGGCTTCCTGAAGAGAAAATGGCTTCGGTCGGGGCTCTTGAGCAGGAGAATTCTAGGCTGAAAGCTGCTCTCGGGGTAGCCAATCAAGAGGTCACCCGACTGAAGAATGACAACGAAGTTCTGCGCGACAAGGCAGGTGATCTAGTGGGGAAGAAGAATGATCTGGAAGCTTATCTCGGTGGACTCACCAAGAAGCTATACATCATGCTCGAAGGTAATTACCCTGCCCTGACTGTCTCGCAGTTACCAAGCCTGTGTAGAGCCACTGTCCGACTCTTGCATCGTGTTTGCAGAATTCTGCCAGAACTTCGAAGAGGAAACCAGTCGAGTGGAGCCAGGCTTGGACCCCGCCAATTCTCTCGTGAAGGATGAGGCTGCTATGAACGTGCTCCGACTGGAGTCTTGTGTTACCAGCGTTGTCGACTATCTTGCTCGACTGAAGGTCACGATGTCGCGGATCGACACATCACTCTGGCCTGGGACGACGCTTCAGAACGACCTCGAGTCTCTGATGGCTCGACTGAATGAAGTCCCGGGTCGAGTGGCGGAATGGAAGAAATCTTCTGCTAGATGTGGTGCTGATGTCGCTCTGTCTCTGGTCCGAGTCCATTGCAAGGAGGTGCGAGAAGAAAAGCTGGCCGCCATCCAAGTTGCCAATACCAGGATGCACAACTTTCAAGACTTCATGGAGACTTTCATCGCTGCTGCCACTCGTATTGCAGACGGGATCGACTTGGACGAGTTCGTCGCCCCTTCCAGTCCTCCTCCTGAGGAATGAAAAACTTTCGTGCTTCACTTTAAATTTGCCTCGGAATGCCGAGTGGATTTGTAACCGTTAAACTCTGCCGAGCCGAGGGCTCGAGTACTTTGATCTGAGGTCTGGGACCTTTTAGGCTTTATCTGAACTTGATTTCTCGTTGAATATCTTCATGGTTTGATTCATTGAGTGGAACTCGATCTTCACTCGGGATAACCTTGTATTTGCGGCGCAACTCCGAAGGAGAAGGTAGCAGTCGACTTGCGCCCCATCGTCCTTGCGGATTGGGTTGTGTCCTGTACTTAGGCGAGCACTGGGCTGCAGCTAAGCCCCCGAGTGGGAGGTTTGCTCTCCACTCAGTAGGATTTTTAAACACTTAGGCGAGCACCGGGCTGCAGCTAAGCCCCCGAGTGGGAGGTCTGCTCTCCACTCGATAAGATTTTTAAACACTTAGGCGAGCACTGGGCTGCAGCTAAGCCCTCGAGCGGGAGGATTGCTCTCCACTCGGTAGGATTTTTTCAAACTTAGGCGAGTGCCTGACTGCAGCTAAGTCTCTAAGTGGGAGAGCTTAGGCGAGTACTGGACTGCAGCTAAGCCCCCGAGTGGGAGGATTGCTCTCCACTCGGTAGGATTTTTTCAAACTTAGGCGAGTGCCTGACTGCAGCTAAGTCTCTAAGTGGGAGAACTTAGGCGAGTACTGGACTGCAGCTAAGCCCCCGAGTGGGAGGATTGCTCTCCACTCGGTAGGATTTTTTCAAACTTAGGCGAGTGCCTGACTGCAGCTAAGTCTATAAGTGGGAGAACTTAGGCGAGTACTGGACTGCAGCTAAGCCCCCGAGTGGGAGGATTGCTCTCACTCGATAGGATTTTTGAACAGAGCGGGAGGATTGCTCTCCACTCGGTAGGATTTTTTCAAACTTAGGCAAGTGCCTGACTGCAGCTAAGTCTCTAAGTGGGAGAGCTTAGGCGAGTACTGGACTGCGGCTAAGCCCCCGAGTGGGAGGATTGCTCTCCACTCGGTAGGATTTTTTCAAACTTAGGCGAGTGCCTGACTGCAGCTAAGTCTCTAAGTGGGAGAACTTAGGCGAGTACTGGACTGCAGCTAAGCCCCCGAGTGGGAGGATTGCTCTCCACTCGGTAGGATTTTTTCAAACTTAGGCGAGTGCCTGACTGCAGCTAAGTCTCTAAGTGGGAGAACTTAGGCGAGTACTGGACTGCAGCTAAGCCCCCGAGTGGGAGGATTGCTCTCACTCAGTAGGATTTTTGAACACTTAGGCAAGCACTGGGCTGCAGCTAAGCCCCCGAGTGGGAGTCTGGCTCTCCACTCGGTAGGATTTTTCAAACTTAGGCGAAACGGATTCGCGGCTAAGTCACCCACTGGGGGATTTCGTATGCAAACAAAAGTGACAGCAATTATTGGAACACTCTTGCCTTTGATAAAAATGATCTGCAGAAATTTTTTCTTATTACATGTCGTCTAAGGGAGAACTCAAGTGTAAAAGGGGTGGAGCAGTTCCGCATTCCAAGATCGCGGCTCGTTGATCTGGCGATCAACATTGTAGAGGTGATACGCTCCATTGTGGAGGACTCTGGTGACGATGAAGGGGCCTTCCCAACTAGGAGCAAGCTTGTGTGGTTTCTGCTGATCCACTCGGAGGACCAAATCTCCTTCTTGGAAGGCTCGACTCTTTACATTCCTGGCGTGGAATCGACGCAAGTCCTGCTGATAAATGGTCGATCTGATCATGGCCATCTCCCTTTCTTCTTCTAGGAGGTCGACTGCGTCTTGCCGGGCTTGTTCTGCTTCGTCTTCGGTATAAAGCTCTACTCGGGGTGCGTTGTGAAGAAGATCACTCGGCAGAACTGCCTCGGCTCCATAAACCCGAAAGAATGGAGTTCTTCCAGTCGACCGGTTCGTGGTGGTCCTCAATCCCCACAGAACTGACGGAAGCTCGTCGACCCAAGCACCTGCCGCGTGCTTGAGATCACGCATCAGTCGAGGCTTTAGTCCTTTGAGAATCAGACCATTTGCCCTCTCTGCCTGTCCATTCGACTGGGGATGCGCGACCGATACGTAGTCGACTCGTGTGCCTTGAGAGGCGCAAAAGGCTCTGAACTTGTCCGAATCAAAGTTTGACCCATTGTCAGTGATGATGCTATGCGGGACTCCATATCTGAATGTTAGCCCTCTAACGAAACTGATAGCAGTGCAAGCATCAAGATTCTTGATGGGCTTAGCTTCGATCCATTTGGTAAACTTGTCGACTGCCACAAGCACATGAGTGAAACCGCTCCTGCCTGTTCTCAGTGGACCGACCATGTCCAGTCCCCAGACAGCAAAGGGCCAGACGAGTGGAATGGTCTTCAAGGCTGATGCGGGCTTGTGTGACATGTTGGAATAGAACTGGCACCCTCCACACTTGTTGACTATCTCTTTTGCCATCTGATTTGCTCTTGGCCAGTAAAATCCCGCTCGGTATGCTTTGGCCACAATGGTCCAAGAAGACGCATGGTGACCACAGGTCCCCGAGTGGATGTCATCAAGGATTATCCAACCCTCTTCTAGTGTTATGCACTTCTGACCAATTCCAGTCGCGCTTTCTCTATACAACTGTTCCCTTATGACTGTGAAGGCTTTGGATCGGCGGACGATCTGTTGAGCCTCTTCTTCGTCCTTCGGGAGTTCTTTCCTTAGGATATACGCGATGTACGGTATCGTCCAGTCGGGAGTGATTGCCAAGACTTCCATGATTAGGTCGACCACAGTAGGGACTTCAACTTCAGTCGGATCTGTGGCACTTTTCGGTTGCGGGGCTTCTTCTGTAAAAGGATCCTCCTGGACTGACGGCGAGCGGATGTGCTCTAAAAACACATTGCTGGGAATGGCTTCTCTCTTGGAGCCTATCTTTGCTAGATCATCAGCTGCTTGATTTTTCAGTCGGGGGACGTGATGAAGCTCTAACCCCTCGAATTTCTTTTCTAGCTTTCTCACTGCATTGCAATAACCAGTCATTGCCGGACTTCTGACGTCCCACTCCTTCATCACCTGATTAACCACCAAATCTGAGTCGCCATAGACCATGAGGCGACGGACGCCGAGTGAAATGGCCATGCGCAACCCATACAAAAGTGCTTCATATTCTGCTTCATTATTGGAGGAATCGAAGTGAATCTGGAGAACATATCTGAGCTTATCTCCTCGGGGGGAGACCAATACTACCCCAGCACTGGAACCATTCAGCATCTTAGATCCATCGAAGAACATGGTCCAGTGCTCCGAGTGAACTTGAGTCGGAAGCTGCTGTTCGACCCACTCGGCGACGAAATCTGCAATTGCTTGGGACTTGATAGCCTTCTTTGCTTCAAACTTGATATCTAGGGGAAGGAGTTCAATCGCCCACTTCGCCACTCAACCATTTGCATCTCTGTTATGCAGAATCTCTAACAGTGGGGCGTCGCTGACGACTGTAATGGAGTGGTCAGAGAAGTAATGTGCAACCTTCTTCGTGGTCATATAAATCCCATATACAAGCTTCTGATAATGAGGATATCTTTGTTTTGAAGGTGTCAAAACTTCAGACACATAATATACTGGGCGCTGAACTCTGAATGCCTTTCCTTCTTCTTCCCGCTCGACCGTAAGTACTGTACTGACAACTTGTCCTGTGGCTGCAATGTAAAGCAGCAAAGGCTCTTTACTGATTGGGGCAGCAAGCACCGGCTAGGTGGAGAGCGGAGCTTTGAGGTCTGCAAACGCTGCATCAGCTTCTGGAGTCCACTCGAACTTGTCAGACTTCTTCATCAGTCGGTAAAGAGGCAATGCCTTTTCACCGAGATGAGAAATGAATCGACTTAGAGCGGCCAAGCAACCTGTAAGCTTCTGGACATCGTGCACACGCACAGGGCGCTTCATCCGGAGTATGGTGCCAATTTTCTCGGGATTGGCGTCGATTCCTCATTCGGAAACGAGAAAACCGAGTAACTTTCCACCCGGAACTCCGAATGTGCACTTTGATGGATTAAGCTTGATATCATACCCCCTGAGGTTGGCAAAGGTTTCAGCAAGGTCAGTCAGCAGGTCGGAACCTTTCCGTGACTTGACCACAATATCATCCATGTATGCTTCCACGTTCCGACTGATCTGAGTGAGCAAACACTTCTGAATCATCCTCATGAACGTGGCTCCAGCGTTCTTGAGGCCGAAGGGCATGGTGACATAACAGAAGCATCCGAATGGAGTGATGAAAGCTGTTTTGATCTCATCGGGTCCATACAGACGGATCTGATGGTACCCGGAATAGGCGTCTAGAAAAGACAATCGCTCACACCCCGCGGTCGATTCGACTATTTGGTCGATGCGAGGGAGAGGAAAATGATCTTTCGTGCAGGCCCGATTGATATGTTTAAAGTTGATGCACATGCGAAGCGACTTGTCCTTCTTGGGGACCATGACAACATTGGCGAGCCACTCGGAGTGGTAAATCTCTCGGATGAACTCCGCTGTTAAGAGCCGAGCCACCTCCTCGCCAATAGCTTTCCTCTTTTGGACGGCGGACCGTCGAAGATGTTCTTTCACAGGCTTGAACTTTGGGTTGACTCGTAGACGGTGCTCAGCCAGCCCCCTGGGAATTCCAGGCATGTCAGAAGGCTTCCATGCGAAGATGTCCCAGTTCTCATGGAGGAACTGGATGAGCGCTTCTTCCTATTTGGAGTCGAGCGTCTTTGAGATGTGAGTCGGGGCAGCCTCGGGGTCGGTCGGGTGGATGTGAACTGCCTTTGTTTCACCGGTCGACTGAAAAGCTGACTCTGAAGCGGGCTTCTTAGCTCGTAGCAACTCACTCGGATCTGCAGTCTTCTGATACTCTTGCAGCTCAACTACTGCCATCTGAGCGTCAGCAATCTTTGAGCCTTTCTGAAAGCACTCTTCTGCTTTCTTCCGATTGCCTGTAACAGTGATCACACCTTTGGGACCAGGCATCTTCAATTTGAGATACACATAACATGGTCGGGGCATGAAGCGTGCATAAGCTGGCCTGCCCAAAATGGCATGATAAGCACTTTGGAAGTCCACAACCTCGAATGTCAACTTTTCCTTGCGGTAATTCTTTGAATCACCGAAAACCACATCAAGAGCAATCTGGCCGAGTGATTTGGCTTTCTTCCCGGGAATGACTCCGTGGAAGCTCATGTTGCTGGTACTGAGCCTGGACATCGGAATGCCCATCCCTTTCTATGTTTTCAGCATACAGTATGTTCAGGCCACTGCCTCCATCCATCAGGACTTTGGTCGGTCGAGTGCCTTCGACAACTGGGTCGACCACCAAAGCTTGCCTCCCAGGGGTGGCAATGTGCGTGGGGTGATCAGACTGGTCGAATGTTATGGTAGTCTGAGACCACTTCAGATAGCTGGGTGTTGCCGGAGCAACCATATTCACTTCATGATTAATGACTTTCAGTCGACTTTTGCTTTCGACATCAGCAAAAATCATCAAGGTGGAATTGACTTGGGGGTATCCATCATCACTATCATCCTTGTCTTCAACTCTGTCTAGCTCTTTTTCCTTATCTTTGGGCTGCTTGCCCTGAAACTGCTGGATCAGGAGCCGGCACTGTCGAGTGGTATGCTTTGGGTAAATAAAATTACCCTCTTCATCTTTCTTGGTGTGGATGTGGCATGGCAGATCCAAAACATCATTTCCATCTTGATCCTTGACTTTCTTGGGCTTCCAGGGGCCCTTGGCTTTTCCCTTGAAATTTCCCTGGGTTACGGCCAGGGCCTCCCCAGGGGCGGCCGGCTCGGCCTTCCGCTTCTGTTTCCGACTGGAGTTTCCTTCGGTTTCTTGGGCGACTGCCTTGTGCTTGCCACTCCGGAGGCGGTCTTCGTCTTCGCCATTGGCGTATTTGGTGGCAATCTCCATCATCCGATTCAGAGACATCTCTCCAGTTCGGCCGAACTTCAGATTCAATTCTCTGTACTTAACGCCTTCTTTGAAGGCACAAACTGCTTGATGATTTGGAACATTCTCACCGTGTGATGCAATGTGATCCACCTCTGGATGTAATCCCTCAGCATTTCATTCGGTTTCTGCACACAAGACCGCAACTCTGTAAGGCCTGCAGGTCGCTTGCATGTTCCCTCAAAGGTTGTGACAAACACTCGGGAGAGGTCCTCCCAAGTGTAGATGCTGCTGGGCGCTAACTGATTTAGCCACGCTCTGGCTGAGCCCTCTAACATGAGAGGCAAATGCTTCATGGCCACCTCATCATTGCCACCGCCAATCTGTACAGCCACTCGGTAATCTTTGAGCCAAGTGTCAGGCTTAGACTCACCGGTGAACTTGCTGACTCCAGTCGCCAACCTGAAGTTGGGGGGTATCACTGCGGCCCTGATGGCTCGACTGAAACACTCTGGCCCTGAAACACGCACTCTGCTGCTGGCAGGTGCATCTCTGTCGTGGCCTTCTCGGTGAGCTCTGTTCCTGTCGACCAGACCCTGAACGAGGATGGATCTTGCATCAAAGCCTGGGTCCCTGGGGTCGACTGGAATCCTCTGCCCAGCACTATGAGGGCGCCTGTCATCTCGCTGTCGAGGCGCATATGACCCACTCCTCGGGGGAGGGGTTGGCACTCGACGTCGATCCTCATGGTCGAATCGGTGATCATACTGCTCATTTCTTCTGTACTGATCGTGCCGGTCTCCACGTCCCTCACGCCTCGGGGGCGATCTCGGGCTGTGAGCCGACTGGACTGTATCTGTGGCAATGGATCGACTGTGGATCCTATTCTGCGACTGAGAAACAGCGGAATTCTGGTTTCCCGCCGCCCGGAGCAACGCTCTGATCTGCAATAAGCCCCTGCCAGCCTCTGACTCGGAGGGCTGAATTGACTCTGCTATGCGGGCCGCGGCGGCCAAATTCTGAACTGGGGTTCGATATACCTGCGTCGGCGGGAAGAGCTGACGTCGACTGGACTCGGGAGCTCGCTGACGCGCTTGCTCGTTGAGTATTCGCTAGAGATTCTCCAATCGAGTGCGCTCGGCCAAGTTAGCCAAGCGTGCGTCCTCCAAGGCCCGGGCCTCGGGGGTTTCTCCGACGATAGGAGTGTGGAGAGCGTCTATGTTCCGGCGGCGGAGCTCCTCTCGCTGCAATGCCGTGAGAGGTTCGGGGAGATACTCGTCGTGGGGATGCGACGGGTCGCCCCCACCCGCGCCTCCATCAGCGCGAGGGAAACCGGGAGGACTGTGTGCTCCATCAACCGCCAGGACCTCAGCCGCTGGGTCGCTGCTGTCACACTCGGATGCGGTCTCCGCGGAGCCAGTCGAACAGGCCGCAGAGGGATTCGCCGGGCTCGATTTGTGCGACTTGCGGGGCGGCCGACTGGCGAGCCACGGCATGCCTCACCCACCTCTGAAGTCTCGACCTACCGGAGCGCTTGCGCCGGTGGGAGACAGAGTGGGGAGACGACACGGGGGCCGGCCGATACTGGGTCGACGGCTGCCGCAGGAGGACGCCACGAACGCATGCGCGGAAGTGCGTCGCACCGCGGACGGGGAGCGCGTCGATGTTGAGTGGAGCCTCCTGAAGCCAAGCGGAGTCGTCTGCGATGAATGTGAGCGCGCCGAGACGGATCTCGCGGTCCTCCACCAAAACTCCGCACGAAACCATGATCAAAGGGATCGGAAGAATCGCAACTTCTCCAATTAGGCGCTAAGATTCCGGCCCCACGGTGGGCGCCAACTGTTGTGGTTCTAACTCTGACAGTGATGTAGGGGGTGTGTAAGGAGAGGCTAGATCTCAGCTATTGGGAAGTTGTAAACACACCAAGATGTACGAGTTCAGGCCCTTCGCGGAGGAAGTAACAGCCCTACGTCTCGGTGCCCGGAGGCGGTCGATTGGGTTATAGGCGTGTGAATAACAGGGGTGCGAACCCTTGATACTGAGGTGGGGGTGGCTTATATAGAGTTCACCAGGACCCCGACCAACCCACGTTACCAAGGATTCAATGTATATTAATGCGGGGCGTTACTGGTAACGCTGGTAATAAAGTGCTATAATGACCATAAAGACTACTTAATAGCCGACCGTTTGCCTGCGGAATGACTTTAGATCCCCTGACAGTTGAGTGGTAGCTTCCTGGTCGAGTGTCTTGAACCCGTCGAGTGGGTATCTTCAAGTCGATTGAAAGGTGACTTCTTCTAGGGATGTCCTTGGGTAGGGCTCTTTTGGACAGGTCCGTGCCCCTACCCTAGGTACATAGCTTCATCAACACACCCAATGAAAATAGTTTGTTGGATCTCGATCGTAGTGATACACATAATCATAATATTGAAACCAAAAGATGCAAAGTTAATAATGATAGTGCAACTTATTTGTGGCACTGTCGTTTTAGGTCATATTGGTGTAAAGCGCATGAAGAAACTCCATGCTGATGGGCTTTTGGAATCACTTGATTATGAATCAGTTGATGCTTGCGAACCATGCCTCATGGGCAAGATGACTAAGACTCTATTCTTCGGAACAATGGAGCGAGCAACAGATTTGTTGGAAATCATACATACTGATGTATGTGGTCCGATGAATATTGAGGCTCGCGACAGGTATCATTATTTTCTGATCTTCACAGATGATTTGAGCATATATGAGTATATCTACTTGATGAAACATAAGTCTGAAACATTTGGAAAGTTCAGAGAATTTCAGAGTGAAGTGAAAAATCATCGTAACAAGAAAATAAAGTTTCTACGATTTGATCGTAGAGAAGAGTATTTGAGTTACGAGTTTGGCCTTTAGTTAAAAACAATGTGAAATAGTTTCACAAATTCATGCCACCTAGAACACTACAGCATAATGGTGTGTCCGAACGTCATAACCGTACTTTATTGGATATAGTGCAATCTATGATGTATCTTACCGATTTACCACTATCGTTTTGGGGTTATGCATTAAAGACAGCTGCATTCACGTTTAAAAGGGCACCATCTAAGTCCGTTGAGACGACACAATCTGAACTGTTGTTTGGCAAGAAACCAAAGTTGTCATTTCTTAAAGTTTGGGATTATGATGCTTATATGAAAAGGTTTCATCCTGATAAGCTCAAAACCAAATCGGAGAAATATGTCTTCATAGGATACCCAAAAGGAGACTATTGGGTACACCTTCTATCACAGATCCTAAGGCAAGACATTCATTGCTTATAATGGATCCTTTCTAGAGAAGGAGTTTCTCTCGAAAGAAGTGAGTGGGAGGAAAGTAGAACTTGATAAGGTAATTGTACCTTCTCCCTTATTGGAAAGTAGTTCATCACAGAAATCTGTTCCTGTGACTACTACACCAATTAGTGAGGAAGCTAATGATGATGATCATAAAACTTCAGATCAAGTTACTACCGAATCTCGTAGGTAAACCAGAGTGAGATCCGCACCACAGTGGTACGGTAATCCTGTTCTGGAAGTCATGTTACTAGACCATGACGAACTTGCGAACTATGAGGAAGCGATGATGAGCCCAGATTCCGCGAAATGGTTTGAGGCCATGAAATCTGAGATATGATCCATGTATGAGAACAAAGTTTAGACTTTGGTTGACTTGCCCGATGATCGGCAAGCAATTGAGAATAAATGGATCTTTAAGAGGAAGACGGACGCTGATAGTAGTGTTACTATCTACAAAGCTAGAATTGTCGCAAAAGGTTTTCGACAAGTTCAAGGTGTTGACTACGATGAGAGTTTCTCACTCGTATCTATGCTTGAGTCTGTCCAAATCATGTTAGTAATTGCCGCATTTTATGAAATCTGGCAAATGGATAAACAAAACTGCATTCCTTAATGGATTTATTAAAGAAGAGTTGTATATGATGCAACCAGAAGGTTTTGTCAATCCGAAAGGTGCTAACAAAATGTGCAAGCTCCAGCGGTCCATCTATGGACTGGTGCAAGCATCTCGGAGTTGGAATATACGCTTTGATAAGTTGATCAAAGCATATAGTTTTATACAGACTTGCGGTGAAGCCTGTATTTACAAGAAAGTGAGTGGGAGCACTACAACATTTCTGATAAGTATATGTGAATGACATATTGTTGATCGGAAATAATGTAGAATTATTCTGTAAAGCATAAAGGAGTGTTTGAAAGGAGTTTTTCAAAGAAAGACTTCGGTGAAGCTGCTTACATATTGAGCTTCAAGATCTATAGAGATAGATCAAGACGCTTGATAAGTTTTTTCAATGAGTACATACCTTGACAAGATTTTGAAGTAGTTCAAAATGGAGCAGTCAAAGAAAGAGTTCTTGCCTGTATTACAAGGCGTGAAGTTGAGTAAGACTCAAAGCCCGACCACGGCAGAAGATAGAAAGAGAATGAAAGTCATTCCCTATGCCTTGGCCATAGGTTCTATAAAGTATGTCATGCTGTGTACCAGATCTATTGTATACCCTGCACTGATTTGGCAAGGGAGTACAATAGTGATCTAGGAGTAGATCACTGGACAACGGTCAGAATTATCCTTAGTGAAATAAGGATATGTCTCTCGATTATGGACGTGACAAAAAGGTTCGTCGTAAAGGGTTACATCGATGCAAGTTTTTGACACTGATCCAGATGATTCTAAGTCTCAATCTGGATACATATTGAAAGTGGGAGCAATTAGCTAGAGTAGCTCCGTGCAGAGCATTGTAGACATAGAATTTTGCAAAATACATACGGATCTAAATTTGGTAGGCCTGTTGACTAAATTTCTCTCACAAGCAAAACATGATCACTCTTTGGGTGTTAATTACATAGTGATGTGAACTAGATTATTGAATCTAGTAAACCCTTTGGGTGTTAGTCACATGGAGATGTGAACCAATCACATAAAGATGTGAACTATTGGTGTTAATCACATAGCGATGTGAACTAGATTATTGACTCTAGTGCAAGTGGGAGACTGAAGGAAATATGCCCTAGAGGCAATAATAAAGTTATTATTTATTTCCTTATATCATGACAAAGGTTTATTATTCATGCTAGAATTGTATTAACCGGAAACATAATACATGTGTGAATATATAGACAAACAGAGTGTCACTAGTATGCCTCTACCTGACTAGCTCGTTAATCAAAGATGGTTATGTTTCCTAACCATGGACAAAGAGTTGCCATTTGATTAACAGGATCACATCATTAGTTGAATGATCTGATTGACATGACCCATTTCATTAGCTTAGCACCTGATCGTTTAGTATATTGCTATTGCTTTCTTCATGACTTATACATGTTCCTATGACTATGAGATTATGTAACTCCCGTGTGCCGGAGGAACACTTTGTGTGCTACCAAACGTCACAACATAACTGGTGATTATAAAGGTGCTCTACAGGTGTCTCCAAAGGTACATGTTGGGTTGACGTATTTCGAGATTAGGATTTGTCACTCCGATCGTCGGAGAGGTATCTCTGGGCCCTCTCGGTAATGCACATCACTTAAGCCTTGCAAGCATTGCAACTAATGAGTTAGTTGCGAGATGATGTATTATAGAACAAGTAAAGAGACTTGCTGGTAACGAGATTGAACTAGGTATTGGATACCGACGATCGAATCTCGGGCAAGTAACATACCGATGACAAATGGAACAACGTATGTAGTTATGCGGTCTGACCGATAAAGATCTTCGTAAAATATGTAGGAGCCAATATGGGCATCCAGGTCCCGCTATTGGTTATTGACCGGAGACGTGTCTCGGTCATGTCTACATTGTTCTCGAACCGTAGGGTCCGCACACTTAAAGTTACGATGACAGTTTCATTATGAGTTTATGTATTTTGATGTACCAAAGGTTGTTCGGAGTCCCGGATGTGATCACGGACATGACAAGGAGTCTCGAAATGGTCGAGACATAAAGATCGATATATTGGAAGCCTATATTTGGACATCGGAATCGTTCCGGGTGAAATCGGCATTTTACCGGAGTACCGAGGGTTACCGGAACCCCCCGGGGGGTTATTGGGCCTACATGGGCCTTGAGGGAGAAGAGAGAAGGAGGCAGGAGGTGGCCGCGCGCCCCTCCCCTTCCTAGTCCGAATAGGACAAGGGAAGGGGGGCGCCCCCCCCCCCCCCTTTCCTTCCCCTCTTCCTCCTCTTTCCCCCCTTCTCCTTCTCCAACTAGGAAAGAAGGGAGTCCTACTCTCGGTGGGAGTAGGACTCCCCCCTGGCGCGCCTCTCCTTGGCCGGCCGCCCCCTCCCCTTGGCTCCTTTATATACGGGGGCAGGGGGGCACCCTAGGACACACAAGTTGATCTTCGTGATTGTTCCTTAGCCGTGTGCGGTGCCCCCCTCCACGATATTACACCTCGATCATATTGTAGCCGTGCTTAGGCGAAGCCCTGCGACGGCTAAACATCACGATCGTCACCACGCCGTCATGCTGACGAAACGCCTCCCCGAAGCTTTGCTGGATCAGAGCCCGGGGTGCGTCATCGAGCTGTACATGTGTGAAGAACTCGGAGGTGCCGGAGTAACGGTGCTTGGATCGGTTGGACCGGGAAGACGTACGACTACTTCCTCTACATTGCGTCAACACTTCCGCTTCAGTCTACAAGGGTACGTAGACAACACTCTCCCCTCTCGTTGCTATGCATCACCATGATCTTGCGTGTGCGTAGGAAATTTTTTGAAATTACTACATTCCCCAACAATTGACTATGGCAGTTGGCAACCATAGTTGCAGTTCTCCCTATTCTCAAAATAATTATGTAAATCTCAGATGATAATAGTACAAGGATGCCCAAAAAATCTAAAGTAGAAGTGAAATAATGCTATTGTTTTTACTTCTAAAAGAGTAGTCAATATGATAATCTAAACTATAACTTCAGATGCTTACACGCACCTTGGGTAGTTGTCACCACTAAATTTTCTCCGATCAATAGTCAGTATTTCAACTCTCCATAAAGCATGATTTGCATTATTTTTACCACGTATAATGAAAATCGCTGGTAACTTCATATCTCATTTTCTCACCAATGGCAACTGGAATGTGTGTGTTGGAATAGAGGCCTGAAATACTGTAAGCCTGGCAAAGAAGCACCGTAAAGTTGTCACTCCCAGGAAACTCCATGAATAATAATGTATTTTGGAAAGGAGGAAAAGTTCAATTTCCAAGTAGGTGGGCATTGTACAGCAATGAGTTTACTAAACTGTACTCCCTCTGTTCCTAAATAGAAGTCTTTTAAGAGATCTCGATAAGAACTACATATGGATGTATATAGACATATTTTAGAGTATAGATTCACTCATTTTGCTTAGTATGTAGTCTGCATTGAAATCTCTAAAAAGACTTATATTTAGGAACGTATTACAGTGCACACTTGCTGTATTGGCATAGTTTAGATTATAATCGGTTTATAGGCACAAACAAATTAAATTACTCATAAATATTTAAACCAGACAGATGGTTGATTATGTTTAAACCAGACAGATGGTTTCATTCAGTGGATTAGAGCGAACAAACACACATCAATGATTATTAGAGGAGTTGGGGCAGGAAATCAAGTGACCAGAATTGAACTCTCTCTCTCTCTCTCTCTCTATTCAGGGCAATTCATTAATATATGTTGCTCCTTTCAATTCAGGGCCTTCCTTTTCTTGTGCTAGCACACATGCCACCTAAATCGATATGGCTGAAATACATGCCATCACACATGCCACCTACATAGAAATGGCTGAAACACCATTCTAAGAAATACATTACACATAAGCTTGATGGCAGAACTATTGCCAATGTAAAATATTTGTAAGCCTAATTGAGAACTATGTCAGAAAATAAAATAAAATAAAATTGTCACTATTGTATTCTTGTAAAACAAATTATCACTCGTGTTCTTGGTGAACACGATGAGATGTAAACAGTCAATGAGATTATTAGAAGTGATAAAAATGGAAATGCACAAGAAGTACAACATATTAACAAAAAAATTAGAGCAAGGACTGACATGACGATAGGAAAAATGAATCAATGAGGTTATTAGAAGTGATAAAAAAAGAAATGCACAAGCAATGCAAAATACTAAAAAGAATTCTAGAAGGTTTCACATGACTATGGGCAAATGATTTTTGCTTTCAGCGAATTTATGGAGACAGCAGGTGGCTCTCAGCTTGGCAACCTAGCAAGTACTGAATATATCTCTGAATGACTTACTGCAAGTGTGTGTCATTAAAGTAACGAAATTGTTCTTCACAAGCTTGTTTACTGATAATCAAGGGCCAATGCATCAAACTTATGCATAGAAAAGAGACCAAGTTGATGCAAAACTCTTACATATTACAACACCGCTGCCACTGCAATTCAGGCAACTCCTTGTGTGCCGCCTTATTCTTCTATATCCGCACCAAGTTCATTTGGTCCACAAATTGTTTGGCCGAATGCACTTATTAACATTACAACACATAGGCAAGCTAGAAATCTTCGTATAAGGGGGATACCTTCTTCCTACATGAGATTAAAAAAAATGTACATCAGACTTCAAAGCAAAATGATCCTTGACCATTGAGAGAATCAAATTAAATGATGGTAGCACGTACAAGAAGCACAACAGGAATCATGACCAAAAACATGTTACTCAACCTTGATGCCAGGTAACAGGAGCATCAAAATCTTGGTCTTACAGGGATAGAATGATCTGCAGTCTGCGTCTTCCAATAAGGACTGCATTAGTAGCAACTCGAGATTAGAACATTGTTGTAATCATCTCTTATATCTGAATTAGATTATAGGATACCCGTCCCACAAACAAAATATTTGGTTCTCTTACCCAGAAATAATGTTCAGATACACTATCTTAACAATCAGCTTCAAATGTGCGAAACAATTCTAATAAATGTAGCTTTAGTAGATAAAAGAAATTCAAAAACGTCTGAAGACATTTCAACTTATTTCTTAACAACACAAACAACTGGCACAAACTACCTTTTTAATACTCTTTGTTGATTGTACAAAAAATATAAAATAAAAGCTAGAGCAAAAATAACATTCCTGAAACTTTGAACCAGTAAGAGTTCCATCCAGAAAACAATCGAGGAACAATGGAAAATCTGTAGCTTACACACTTTTGTGTTTTACTAAATTCTAGTTGGTGAGTATTATATAGAATGCTAAGGGCACACTGAAATCATAATAATAAATGCTAGAGATAGATAATCACCACCATAATAGAATTTTATTAGAATATGTAGCAATGTATATTGTGATTCCTTTTTTCCATCAACCTGGCTAAATTTGGATATACAAATGATTAGCATATGCCATGACGTTCTACTTATCAACTTAGTATGAACAACCATATACCTTGACAAAGTTCAGATGCCAAATCATTTCAGCAGCCTTGGTGACCAAATTACAGGAGAACACATTGTGTGGAACCCTATGAAACATCCAGATGAGGTCGTAGCTAGCTCCAAAATGACTATTATTCTTCCATCCTCCTCCAGCTTCACCACAAATGCTCAGCTATCTTCACCCATCTTCACAGAAAGTACGGTTGCGATAAATAGTGAGAAAGGGTAAGTTGTATTTTTTTCTTAGTTAATTATGGAAAAATAAATAAGCTCGAGTTGGATGTCCATCAATCAAAAATAAAAGGCATAGAAGAAAGAAATAGTAAAAGGGAAAGAGAGGAAGTAAGCGGGCACCTAGAGCGATGCCGGCAATCCAAGAAGGAGAGAGTAGTGAGCGTTCGTTTTCGTGCTCGGGAGCTTCCATGTGGCCTGATGTTGTGCAGGGAGGGAACGCCGGATTCCCCTTCCTTGCCCTCTACCTCCGCACGCGCAATCTCGACTTGTTGGTCAAACCGCACGTGGGAGCCAGCGCATGGCGCCCCTCGGCGTGTAGGGCGGTGATGCTCCCCTGCGGCACGCAGGTCAACCTTGACAACTGCCGACTGCAGTAGGGCCGACACGAACTCAAAGCGGCGGCTTTGAGAGAAGGTGGGTGCAAACTCTTCCTCTTTCTTTCTTCCCAGATTCCATTATATTCCTAGACAGAAGTGTGAGACGTTTTAGATAGTGTTGCGTTCATGCCTCTATAGGTTTTTTTTGCTCCGTCTTCTTTCATCTTGGCATGTTCCTTCTACTTGAATAGACCCCACTTTTAGAGTTGGCTTCACCCTCACACCTTCAAAGGAAGAACGGAAAATGGCCTGAGTGAGTCAATGTTCTCGCTACTAAAAAAAGTGTAAAATTTGATTCCTTTGCTAGAGACTTTCAGTTTAATTTAGTCACCAGAATATCGCCTTGTGGTGAAGCTTTGTTTTTATTCACATGACAAAAAGTAAGGCAAAAAAAACTCTTTTTATTGCCTTCCAAATTTCAGGAATAAAATATGGATAAGTTTGAACATTGCTCTAGCTTAGAATCGAAATACTACAAAAATATAGAAAAAACTTTGTGCTATGAACAAATGTGTCGGTTCTTGTTACTTTTTTGTGTAGCTTTGATGAAGGTTGTTAAGGTTCAAAGAGAACATATTATTGCATCAGTGGGAGTGTGAATAAAATAAGAGGGTGAAGGCAACTTGCCATTTTAATAATAAACAATTTATAAGGTCATAGAATCTATTGTATTTTCACATAACAAAATAAGGGAGCACACATGAATGCCTTATGATTCGATAAGTACCTTAGCTATCTTGTTTATTCAACATAAGAAAGAAAATACCTTGCAAGCAAATATGGTAACTGAAACAACTCAGAGACGCCTGCTGATTCCTACTTCCTTACATTCTCTCTGGACCATGGTTTATATCGTAGCGTGGAGCACATGGAGCATTCATTGGAACTATTGGAGGCTACACCAAAACATTACAGAGTTAGTTGAGCAATCAAGACATGTAAAAGAAGTAAGTTGTATTATTTCTTGACACCTACTGCACTTTCTAGGACGAACCAAACAGTAATTATGATGAACAGAAAATACCTGATGCTATGGCCTGTCTTTATGAATATGCAAAGCAGCACCATACTTTCTGCAATGGGGAAACCTTACTCTCTCTCTAGTGGAAATATGTGCAAATGAGTTCCAATGATACATTGGGGAAAAACTAATGGACATACCAATTTTTTCCAGGGAAGCCAATGTACACATTTAGGCTATGCATTCCTTTCATATATCTTCTCCTGACTGTTGTTATATCATTTTGAATCTCTGAACATATTTGTATATTGCAGTTTGATTCTTCCAAAAGTAATAATAAAGAAGAGCATATTCTAATTTATTCATGGATTAAACACATATAGTGAATTATCTGTCATGAGACGGCGGGGAGAAAATTAATTTTATTCCAAGATGTCTGATGTTATGCCATATCGACATGCATCAAAACATAAAAAGACTCTACGAAGCGCACCCAAATTATAACAGTTGTGTGATGAATTTTATGTGCAAAACCAATTTATCTGTATCTTAAAGACCGATTTTCACTGTACATTTTGGAACTTACCACAAATCGCAGGTCAAATACGTGGCACCATCTGATCATCTCCAGGAACCATACATTCAACCTTCCTTGTAAAGGATCATCCACCACACGCAGATCCACCCGATTCTTGTTAACTGGCCATTCAGCCTGAACTCCTTCACAATGTTTTCTCCCATCAGGATTATAAGATTTGGATAAGTATGCTTGAACCATTTCCTGCTAGTGGAAGTAATATTGATTTGAAAAAGCCCAATAAGCCGTTGCCAACAAATATCTGACTCTAGTACATTTTTACTTACTTTGCAACATCGGTTGATGTGAATGATAGAATTTTTTGGTAGAAACTAAGCACGCCCCTTGGGTTCGGCTCATCAAGCTTCAATCCAGCTTGCCTAGGGAACTTAATTATCTCCCATATCACCTTTAACTATGTTCTTGACTGTATCTACTTGCAACTTCAGGATCTTTGTATGCGACCTGATACAACCCTTGGACACCTACGTTGTACTCCATTTTGTGAAGCTATGCCATTGCTGGCTGCATGAACACCAGGACCAAACCGTCTTGAAGAAATGCTTGCACTTCCAATCGTACAAAAAAATATTTGCACAATAATCTGACCTGCTTGTCCTGAAGCATTGCCACTCGCATGTTCTGGGGGATCCGCAATCACCTCGTCACGCCCACGAGTACTCAGACCGTCACACTATTTAGATTCATCTTCAGAAAAAAAATCTCTTTCAGTAATGCAGAGCACATTCCAATCTATAAACTAATTTTGTAGTTCAAACTGAGCCTTAGCATCACCACGTGTATAGAAAAAGTCGCATCAACAGTTCTTTTCATGAAGGATTTGTTAATTTTGAACAAAGGGGCATTACCATCAAAACATAACAGAGTTGGCTTTAAATCAAGAAATGTCCTTTGTGCAAGAACTTCTAGGTATAAATCCTATCATGCAAGCTTCCACATAATGTGCTTATAGATGTAGACAATTTACCACTGTCACCATCATCGCTATCCAATGCAGTTTTCCCAAGTAAGCAAGCTACCATTTCTTCCATAGCTTCTGCAAACTCTGTGTACATTTGATCACAATGAATTATGAGTGTACTATTACACAAGCACTGTTGGGGAACGTTGCAGAAAACAAAAAATTTCCTACGATTTCACCAAGATCCATCTATGAGTTCATCTAGCAACGAGTGATCGGATGCATCTACATACCTTTGTAGATCGCGAGCGGAAGCGTTCACTAGAACGTGGATGATGGAGTCGTACTCGCCGTGATCCAAATCACCGATGACCAAGCGCCGAACGGACGGCACCTCCGTGTTCAACACACGTACGGAGCGGATGGCGTCTCCTCCTTCTTGATCCAGCAAGGGGGAAGGAGAGGTTGATGAAGATGCAGTAGCACGACGGCGTGGTGGTGGATGCAGCTGTCACGTGCAGCAGGGCTTCGCCGAGCGTCTGCGCGAGAGGGAGAGGTGTAGCAGGGGAGAGGGGGCACCAAGATGCAAGGGTGCCGCTGCCCCCTCTCCCCCCCTTTATATAGGCCCCCTGGGGGGCGCCGGCCCTTGGGAGATCCAATCTCCAAGGGGGGCGGCGGCCAAGCGGGGTGGAGTGCCCCCCCCCCCCCACCCTAGGGTTCCAACCCTAGGCGCAGGGGGTGGGCCTAGGGGGGCGCACCAGCCCACTAAGGGCTGGTTGCCCCTCCCACTTCAGCCCATGGGGCCCTCCGGGATGGGTGGCCCCACCCGGTGGAACCCCGGGACCCATCCGGTGGTCCCGGTACAATACCGGTGAGCCCCGAAACTTTCCCGATGGCCGAAACTGCACTTCCTATATATGATTCTTTACCTCCGGACCATTCCGGAACTCCTCGTGACGTCCGGGATCTCATCCGGGACTCCGAACAACTTTCGTATTACTGTGTATACATATCTTTACAACCCTAGCGTCACCGGACCTTAAGTGTGTAGACCCTACGGGTTCGGGAGACATGTAGACATGACCGAGATTGCTCTCCGGTCAATAACCAACAGCGGGATCTGGATACCCATGTTGGCTCCCACATGCTCCTCGATGATCTCATCGGATGAACCACGCTGTCGAGGATTCAAGCAACCCCGTATACAATTCCCTTTGTCAATCGGTATGTTACTTGCCCGAGATTCGATCGTCGTTATCCCAATACCTTGTTCAATCTCGTTACCAGCAAGTCACTTTACTCGTACCGTAATGCATGATCCCGTGACCAGACACTTGGTCACTTTGAGCTCATAACGATGATGCATTACCGAGTGGGCCCAGTGATACCTCTCTGTCATACGGAGTGACAAATCCCAGTCTTGATCTGTGTCAACCCAACAGACACTTTCGGAGATACCCGTAGTATACCTTTATAGTCACCCAGTTACGTTGTGACGTCTGGTACACCCAAAGCACTCCTACGGTATCCGGGAGTTACACGATCTCATGGTCTAAGGAAAGGATACTTGACATTGAAAAAACTCTAGCAAACGAACTATACGATCTTATGCTATGTTTAGGATTGGGTCTTGTCCATCACATCATTCTCCTAATGATGTGATCTCGTTATCAATGGCATCCAATGTCCATAGTTAGAAAACCATGACTATCTGTTGATCAACGAGCTAGTCAACTAGAGGCTTACTAGGGACATGTTGGTGTCTATTATTCACACATGTATTACGATTTCCGGATAACACAATTATAGCATGAATAAAGACAATTATCATGAACAAGGAAATATAATAATAACGCTTTTATTATTGCCTCTAGGGCATATTTCCAACAGTCTCCCACTTGCACTAGAGTCAATAATCTAGTTACATTGTGATGAATCGAACACCCATGGAATTCTGGTGTTGATCATGTTTTGCTCTAGGGAGAGGTTTAGTCAACGGATCTGCTACATTCAGGTCCGTATGTACTTTACAAATATCTATGTCTCCATCTTGAACATTTTCACGAATGGAGTTGAAGCGACGCTTGATGTGCCTGGTCTTCTTGTGAAACCTGGGCTCCTTGGCAAGTGCAATAGCTCCAGTGTTGTCACAGAAGAGTTTGATTGGCCCCGACGCATTGGGTATGACTCCTAGGTCGGTGATGAACTCCTTCACCCAAATTGCTTCATGCGCTGCCTCCGAGGCTGCCATGTACTCCGCTTCACATGTAGATCCCGCCACGACGCTCTGCTTGCAACTGCACCAGCTTACTGCCCCACCATTCAAAATATACACGTATCTGATTTGTGACTTAGAGTCATCCAGATCTGTGTCGAAGCTAGCGTCGACGTAACCCTTTATGACGAGCTTTTCGTCACCTCCATAAACGAGAAACATTTCCTTAGTCCTTTTCAGGTACTTCAGGATATTCTTGACCGCTGTCTAGTGTTCCTTGCCGGGATTACTTTGGTACCTTCCTACCAAACTTACGGCAAGGTTTACATCAGGTCTGGTACACAGCATGGCATACATAATAGAACCTATGGCTGAGGCATAGGGGATGACACTCATCTCTTCTATATCTTCTGCCGTGGTCGGACATTGAGCTGAGCTCAATTTCACACCTTGTAACACAGGCAAGAACCCCTTCTTAGACTGATCCATATTGAATTTCTTCAATATCTTATCAAGGTATGTGCTTTGTGAAAGACCTATGAGGCGTCTTGATCTATCTCTATAGATCTTGATGCCCAATATATATGCAGCTTCTCCAAGGTCCTTCATTGAAAAACTCTTATTCAAGTAGGCCTTAATGCTGTCCAAGAGTTCTATATCATTTCCCATCAAAAGTATGTCATCTACATATAATATGAGAAATGCTACAGAGCTCCCACTCACTTTCTTGTAAACGCAGGCTTCTCCATAAGTCTGCGTAAACCCAAACGCTTTGATCATCTCATCAAAGCGAATGTTCCAACTCCGAGATGCTTGCACCAGCCCATAAATCGAGCGTTGGAGCTTGCACACCTTGTCAGCATTCTTAGGGTCGACAAAACCTTCCGGCTGCATCATATACAGTTCTTCCTTAAGATAGCCGTTAAGGAATGCCGTTTTGACGTCCATTTGCCATATCTCATAATCATAGTATGCGGCAATTGCTAAGATGATTCGGACGGACTTCAGCTTCGCTACGGGAGAGAAAGTCTCATCATAGTCAACCCCTTGAACTTGTCGATAACCCTTAGTGACAAGCCGAGCTTTATAGATGGTCACATTACCATCTGCGTCTATCTTCTTCTTAAAGATCCATTTATTTTCTATCGCTCGCCGATCATCGGGCAAGTCTGTCAAAGTCCATACTTTGTTTTCGTACATGGATCCTATCTCGGATTGCATGGCCTCTAGCCATTTGTTGGAATCTGGGCCCGCCATTGCTTCTTCATAGTTCGAAGGTTCACCGTTGTCTAACAACATGATTTCCAGGACAGGGTTGCTGTACCACTCTGGTGCGGAACGTGTCCTTGTGGACCTACGAGGTTCAGTATTAACTTGATCTGAAGTTTCATGATCATCATCATTAACTTCCTCTCTAGTCGGTGCAGGCACCTCGGGAACATTTTCTTGAGTTGCGCCATTTTCCGGTTCAAGAGGTAATACTTCATCAAGTTCTACTTTCCTCCCACTTACTTCTTTCGAGAGAAACTCTTTCTCTAGAAAGGATCCATTCTTGGCTACAAAGATCTTGCCTTCGAATCTGAGGTAGAAGGTATACCCAATAGTTTCTTTAGGGTATCCTATGAAGACGCATTTTTCCGACTTGGGTTCGAGCTTTTCGGGTTGAAGTTTCTTGACATAAGCATCGCATCCCCAAACTTTTAGAAACGACATCTTAGGTTTCTTCCCAAACCATAATTCATACGGTGTCGTCTCAACGGATTTCGACGGAGCCCTATTTAAAGTGAATGCGGCAGTCTCTAAAGCATAGCCCCAAAAAGATAGCAGTAAATCGGTAAGAGACATCATAGATCGCACCATATCTAATAGAGTGCGATTACGACGTTCGGACACACCATTACGCTGAGGTGTTCCAGGCGGCGTGAGTTGTGAAACTATTCCACATTTTCTTAAGTGTGTGCCAAATTCGTGACTCAAGTATTCTCCTCCATGATCTGATCGCAAAAACTTGATTTTTCTGTCACGTTGATTCTCAACCTCACTCTGAAATTCCTTGAACTTTTCAAAGGTTTCAGACTTGTGTTTCATTAAGTAGACATACCCATATCTACTCAAGTCATCAGTGAGGGTGAGAATATAACAATAGCCACCACGAGCCTCTAGGGATGGCAATGGGTCGGGTTTGGGGCGGGTGGAGCTGGTCCAAATCCAACCCATGACCCATCTTCCTACCCTCTGCCCATCCACCAAATTATCCATGGGCAAAACTTGTGCCCATGTCCAAACCCACTGGATACCCACATACCCATGGAGCTCCGTGGGCATAGAAAAGTCAGCATGAAGCCTTCCCAAAGAGCAAATTAACTCATCATCATTCACTCACAAATGACAACATAAGCTACATGCATAAGTAGGCAACAAGTAATATGATGAGTCCTTAAGTGTGACATACCAGAGGTTGATTCTCCAGCATGTAGCTCATGGAACAAGTTGCATATTTCCTGCCATTTCCCATTGATTCGCTCTTTCTACTATCACTGGCATATGGCCCCACATGTCATACGGGTATCCATTGGATATCCATGGAGCACAAACTATAACCATGCTCAACCTGGCTGTTCGTGGGTATCCATATCCATGGACCCATGGGCGAAAATGTGCTCCATACCCTTGCCCAACCGGGTCGGGTATCCATGGATATCCAGATCCGTGGATAAAATTGCCATCCCTACGAGCCTCAACGCTCATTGGACTGCACACATCAGTATGTATGATTTCCAATAAGTTGGTTGCTCGCTCCATTGTTCCTGAGAACGGAGTCTTGGTCATTTTACCCATGAGGCATGGTTCGCACGTGTCAAATGATTCATAATCAAGAGACTCTAAAAGTCCATCTGCATGGAGCTTCTTCATGCGTTTGACACCTATGTGACCAAGGCGGCAGTGCCACAAGTATGTGGGACTATCATTATCAACCTTACATCTTTTGGTATTCACACTATGAACATGTGTAGCATTACGCTCGAGATTCATTAAGAATAAACCATTCACCATTGGAGCATGACCATGAAACATATCTCTCATATAAATAGAACAACCATTATTCTCGGATTTAAATGAGTAGCCATCTCGAATTAAACGAGATCCCGATACAATGTTCATGCTCAAAGCTGGCACTAAATAACAATTATTGAGGTTTAAAACTAATCCCGTAGGTAAATGTAGAGGTAGCGTGCCGACTGCGATCACATTGACCTTGGAACCATTCCCGACGCGCATCGTCACCTCGTCATTTGCCAGTCTCCGTTTAGTCCGCAGCTCCTGCTTTGAGTTACAAATGTGAGCAACTGCACCGGTATCAAATACCCAGGAGCTACTACAAGTACTGGTAAGGTACACATCAATTACATGTATATCACATATACCTTTTGTTTTGCCGGCCTTCTTGTCCGCTAAGTATTTGGGGCAGTTCCGCTTCCAGTGACCACTTCCCTTGCAATAAAAGCACTCAGTCTCGGGCTTGGGTCCATTCTTTGGCTTCTTCCCGGTAGCTTGCTTACCGGGCGCGGCAACTCCCTTGCCGTCCTTGTTGAAGTTCTTCTTACCCTTGCCTTTCTTGAACTTAGTGGTTTTATTGACCATCAACACTTGATGTTCTTTCTTGACTTCTACCTCTGCTGATTTCAGCATTGAAAACAACTCAGGAATGGTCTTTTCCATCCCCTGCATATTGAAGTTCATCACAAAGCTCTTGTAGCTTGGTGGAAGCGACTGGAGGATTCTATCAATGACCGCATCATCCGGGAGATTAACTCCCAGCTGAGTCAAGCGGTTATGTAACCCAGACATAGTGAGTATGTGCTCACTGACAGAACTATTTTCCTCCATCTTACAGCTGAAGAATTTGTCGGAGACTTCATATCTCTCGACCCGAGCATGAGCTTGAAAAACCATTTTTAGCTCTTCGAACATCTCATATGCTCCATGTCTCTCAAAACGCTTTTGGAGCCCCGGCTCTAAGCTGTAAAGCATGCCGCACTGAACGAGGGAGTAGTCATCAGCACGTGTCTGCCAAGCGTTCATAACGTCTTGGTTCTGTGGGACGGGTGCGTCACCTAGCGGTGCTTGTAGGACATAATCTTTCTTGGCAGCTATGAGGATGATCCTCAGGTTTCGGACCCAGTCCGTATAGTTGCTGCCATCGTCTTTCAGCTTGGTTTTCTCTAGGAACGCGTTGAAGTTGAGGACAACGTTGGCCATTTGATCTACAAGACATATTATAAAGAGTTTAGACTAAGTTCATGATAATTAAGTTCATCTAATCAAATTATTCAATGAACTCCCACTCAGATGGACATCCCTCCAGTCATCTAAGTATAACATGATCCGAGTTAACTGGGCCATGTCCGATCATCACATGAGACGGACTAGTCAACATCGGTGAACATCTTCATGTTGATCGTATCTTCTATACGACTCATGCTCGACCTTTCGGTCTTCTGTGTTCCGAGGCCATGTCTGTACATGCTAGGCTCGTCAAGTCATCCTAAGTGTTTGCATGTGTAAATCTGTCTTACACCCGTTGTATGTGAACGTTGGAATCTAACATCCGATCATCACGTGGTGCTTCGAAACAACGAACTGTCGCAATGGTGCACAGTTAGGGGAAACACTTTCTTGAAATTATTATGAGGGATCATCTTATTTACTACCGTCGTTCTAAGTAAACAAGATGTACAAAACATGATAAACATCACATGCAATCAAACAATAATAGTGACATGATATGGCCAATATCACATAGCTCCTTTGATCTCCATCTTGGGGCTCCATGATCATCTTATCACCGGCATGACACCATGATCTCCATCATTGTGTCTCCATGAAGTTGCTCGCCAACTATTACTTCTACCACTATGGCTAACGCGTTTAGCAATAAAGTAAAGTAATTTACATGGCGTTTCTCAATGACACGCAGGTCATACAAAAATAAAGACAACTCCTATGGCTCCTGCCGGTTGTCATACTCATCGACATGCAAGTCGTGATTCCTATTACAAGAGTATGATCTCATACATCACATATATATCATTCATCATTCATCACAACTTTGGCCATATCACATCACAGAACACTTGCTGCAAAAACAAGTTAGACGTCCTCTAATTGTTGTTGCAAGTTTTACGTGGCTGCAATAGGGTTCTAGCAAGAACGTTTTCTTACCTACGTGAAAGCCACAACGTGATTTGTGAACTTCTATTTACCCTTCATAAGGACCCTTTTCATCGAATCCGCTCCAACTAAAGTGGGAGAGACAGACACCCGCCAGCCACCTTATGCAACTAGTGCATGTTAGTCGGTGGAACCGGTCTCACGTAAGCGTACGTGTAAGGTTGGTCTAGGCCGCTTCATCCCACAATACCGCTGAAGCAAGATAAGACTAGTAGCGGCAAGAAAGTTGAAAACATCTACGCCCACAGCAAATTGTGTTCTACTCGTGCAAAGAGAACTACGCATAGACCTAGCTCATGATGCCACTGTTGGGGAACGTTGCAGAAAACAAAAAATTTCCTACGGTTTCACCAAGATCCATCTATGAGTTCATCTAGCAACGAGTGATCGGATGCATCTACATACCTTTGTAGATCGCGAGCGGAAGCGTTCACTAGAACGTGGATGATGGAGTCGTACTCGCTGTGATCCAAATCACCGATGACCAAGCGCCGAACGGACGGCACCTCCGCGTTCAACACACGTACGGAGCGGATGACGTCTCCTCCTTCTTGATCCAACAAGGGGGAAGGAGAGGTTGATGAAGATCCAGCAGCACGACGGTGTGGTGGTGGATGCAGCTGTCACATGCAGCAGGGCTTCGCCGAGCGTCTGCGCGAGAGGGAGAGGTGTAGCAGGGGAGAGGGGGGCGCCAAGATGCAAGGGTGCGGCTGCCCCCTCTCCCCCCCCTTTATATAGGCCCCCTGGGGGGGCACCGGCCCTTGGGAGATCCAATCTCCAAGGGGGGCGGCGGCCAAGGGGGGTGGAGTGCCCCCCAAGGCAAGTGGGGCGCCCCTCCCACCCTAGGGTTCCAACCCTAGGCGCAGGGGGTGGCCTAGGGGGGTGAACCAGCCCGCTAAGGGCTGGTCCCCCTCCCACTTCAGCCCATGGGGCCCTCCGGGATGGGTGGCCCCACCCGGTGGACCCCCGGGACCCATCCGGTGGTCCCGGTACAATACTGGTGACCCCCGAAACTTTCCCGATGGCCGAAACTACACTTCCTATATATGATTCTTTACCTCCGGACCATTCCGGAACTCCTCGTGACGTCCGGGATCTTATCCGGGACTCCGAACAACTTTCGGATTACTGCGTATACATATCTTTACAACCCTAGAGTCACCGGACCTTAAGTGTGTAGACCCTACGGGTTCGGGAGACATGTAGACATGACCGAGATTGCTCTCCGATCAATAACCAACAGCGGGATCTGGATACCCATGTTGGCTCCCACATGCTCCTCGATGATCTCATCAGATGAACCACGCTGTCGAGGATTCAAGCAACCCTGTATACAATTCCCTTTGTCAATCGGTATGTTACTTGCCCGAGATTTGATCGTCGGTATCCCAATACCTTGTTCAATCTCGTTACCGGCAAGTCACTTTACTCGTACCGTAATGCATGATCCCGTGACCAGACACTTGGTCACTTTGAGCTCATAACGATGATGCATTACCGAGTGGGCCCAGTGATACCTCTCCGTCATACGGAGTGACAAATCCCAGTCTTGATCCGTGTCAACCCAACAGACACTTCCGGAGATACCCGTAGTATACCTTTATAGTCACCCAGTTACGTTGTGACGTTTGGTACACCCAAAGCACTCCTACGGTATCCGGGAGTTACACGATCTCATGGTCTAAGGAAAGGATACTTGACATTGGAAAAACTCTAGCAAACGAACTATACGATCTTATGCTATGTTTAGGATTGGGTCTTGTCCATCACATCATTCTCCTAATGATGTGATCTCGTTATCAATGACATCCAATGTCCATAGTCAGGAAACCATGACTATCTGTTGATCAACGAGCTAGTCAACTAGAGGCTTACTAGGGACATGTTGGTGTCTATTATTCACACATGTATTACGATTTCCGGATAACACAATTATAGCATGAATAAAGACAATTATCATGAACAAGGAAATATAATAATAACGCTTTTATTATTGCCTCTAGGGCATATTTCCAACAAGCACATGCTATCGATTAGAAGTGACTTGGGCACCGTTATTTCGTTAAAAAACTATATCTAAGAAATATTAGAGCACACCATATACGATGTTTGCTTACAGGTTCGATGCGACATTATATGCTTAAGTTCCTAATATTCATAACAAGTAGGAAAAACTCCCAGCCAAACGATGTACACATGAAAGAAACAACACACTTTTTTGGCATTTGCTAAATAACCAAGGGAGTACATACAAAATGTAAGATGTCTTGGAGCTTCAAGGTCTAACAGTATATATATATTGCCTTTTGCTTACAGGATCAAAGGAGAATGTAGCACAGGACAACAATGTAACTGCATGAGAAAGAACTTAGTGCCATCCTCCGCTCACAAATTACAAATTTCTGAAACTTCTCACAAATCACAATAGTTTGCATGGGATCTCTAATGCATGGGTAACTAAACCACGAGGTTACTATTCCAAACTTCTCCACCTTCACTTTTTTAATTATATGCTTGATCAACTAAGAGATGATTTTGAATTAGCTTATGCTATTTTCTCAAGAATCCTTTTGTGCAAATGGAATCAATCATCAATCATATCAGAAAGAGAAAAAAACAAGAAATGAGATTATTTTAATGGCAAGCAAAACTTTACTTGGTTCAAGAAGTGGTGGTTGCCGACCTCCTCCCTTAAGTCGAGCACCACCATGACGGTGCCTACGGTGAGCATGTCAGCGCCAGCGTCCCGGAGAAGCGGGCTCTCCTGTAGGGGATCGTAGCAGAAATTCAAAATTTTCTACGCATCACCAAGATCAATCTATGGAGTAATCTAGCAACAAGGGGAAGGAGAGTGCATCTACATACCCTTGTAGATCGCTAAGCGGAAGCATTCAAGTGAATGAGGTTGATGGAGTCGTATTCGTCGTGATCCAAATCACCGATGATCCTAGCGCCGAACGGACGGCACCTCCGCGTTCAACACACGTACAGCCCGGGGACGTCTCCTCCTTCTTGATCCAGCAAGGGGAGAGGAGAAGTTGAGGGAGAGCTCCGTCAGCACGACGGCGTGGTGGTGGTGGAGCTCGTGGTTCTCCGGCAGGGCTTCGTCAAGCACCATGGAGGAGGAGGAGAAGGTAGGAGGAGGGAGGGCTGCGCCAGGGGAAGGGTGCCGCTGCCCTCTCTCTCCCTCACTATATATAGGGGGAAGGGAGGAGGGGGAGGCGCCCTAGGGTTCCCTAGGGGAGGGGCGGCGGCCACAGGGGAAACCCTAGATGGGTTTGGGCGCCCCCACCCCCTAGGAAACTTGCCCCCAAGCCGGGAGGGGCGGCTGCCCTAGGGGTGGCCCCCCACCTCTCCTGGTTACGTGAGATGGGGTGGGAGGGGCTCTCAGCCCCTTAGTGGGCTGATGTGCCCTCTCCCCTTGGCCCATAAGGCCCCCCAACGCTTGCCGGGGCCTCCGAAACCCCTTTCGAACACGCTGGTCATCACCTGGTACCCCCGGAACAATTCCGGACTCCAATACCCTTCGTCCAATATACCGATCCTCACCTCCGAACCATTCCGGAGCTCCTTGTCATGTCCGGGATCTCAAACGGGACTCCAAACAACCTTCGGTAACCACATACTATTTCCCATAACAACTCTAGCGTCACCGAACCTTAAGTGTGTAGACCCTACTGGTTCGGGAACCATGCAGACATGACCGAGACAACTCTCCGGCCAATAACCAACAGCAGGATCTGGATACCCATGTTGGCTCCCACATGTTCCACGATGATCTCATCGGATGAACCTGAAGGAAATATGCCCTAGAGGCAATAATAAAGTTATTATTTATTTCCTTATATCATGATAAATGTTTATTATTCATGCTAGAATTGTATTAACCGGAAACATAATACATGTGTGAATACATAGACCAACAGAGTGTCACTAGTATGCCTCTACTTGACTAGCTCGTTAATCAAAGATGGTTATGTTTCCTAACCATGAACAAGGAGTTGTTATTTGATTAACGAGGTCACATCATTAGTAGAATGATCTGATTGACATGACCCATTCCATTAGCTTAGCACCCGATCGTTTAGTATGTTGCTATTGCTTTCTTCATGACTTATACATGTTCCTATAACTATGAGATTATGCAACTCCCGTTTACCGGAGGAACACTTTGGGTACTACCAAACGTCACAACGTAACTGGGTGATTATAAAGGAGTATTACAGGTGTCTCCAATGGTAGATGTTGGGTTGGCGTATTTCGAGATTAGGGTTTGTCACTCCGATTGTCGGAGAGGTATCTCTGGGCCCTCTCGGTAATGCACATCACATAAGCCTTGCAAGCACTGCAACTAATATGTTAGTTGTTAGATGATGTATTACGGAACGAGTAAAGAGACTTGCCGGTAACGAGATTGAACTAGGTATTGGATACCGACGATCGAATCTCGGGCAAGTAACATACCGATGACAAAAGGAACAACGTATGTTGTTATGCGGTCTGACCGATAAAAGATCTTCGTAGAATATGTAGGAGCCAATATGGGCATCCAGGTCCCGCTATTGGTTATTGACCGGAGACGTGCCTCGGTCATGTCTACATTGTTCTCGAACCGTAGGGTCCGCACGCTTAACGTTACGATGACAGTTATTATGAGTTTATGCATTTTTATGTACCGAAGGTTGTTCGGAGTCCCGGATGTGATCACGGACATGACGAGGAGTCTCGAAATGGTCGAGACGTAAAGATTGATATATTGGAAGCCTATGTTTGGACATCGGAAGTGTTCCGGGTGAAATCGGGATTTTTACCGGAATACCGAGAGGGTTACCGGAACCCCCCGGGAGGCTAATGGGCCTATTGGGCCTTAGTGGAAAATAGAGAAGAGGCAGCCCACAGCCTAGCCGGCGCCCCCCCCCCCCCCTTCCCCAAGTCCTAGTAGGACTAGGAAAGGTGGGCCGGCCACCTCTCTCTCTTTCCCCCTCCCGGGAATCCTAGTTGGACTAGGATTGGAGGGGGAGTCCTACTCCCGGTGGGAGTAGGACTCTCCTGCGCCCCACCTTGGCCGGCCAGCCCCTCCTCCCTTGCTCCTTTATATACGGGGGCAGGGGGCTCCCCACAGACACACAAGTTGATCCTTGAGATCGTTCCTTAGCCGTGTGCGGTGCCCCCTGCCACCAAATTCCACCTCGATCATACCGTTACAGTGCTTAGGCGAAGCCATGCGTCGGTAGTACATCAAGATCGTCATCACGCCGTCGTGCTGACGGAACTCTTCCTCGACGCTTTGCTGGATCGGAGCCCGAGGAACGTCATCGAGCTGAACGTGTGCTAAGAACTCGGAGGTGCCGGAGTAACGGTGCTTGGATCGGTCGGATCGCGAAGAAGACGTACGACTACTTCCTCTACGTTGTGTGATCGCTTCCACAGTCGGTCTGCGTTGGTACGTAGACAACACTCTCCCCTCTCGTTGCTGTGCATCACCATGATCTTGCGTGTGCGTAGGAAATTTTTTGAAATTACTGCGTTCCCCAACAGTGGCATCCGAGCCTAGGTTTTATGGTTTGATGTTATATGCACGAGTAGAACACAAGTGAGTTGTGGGCGATACAAGTCATACTGCCTACCAGCATGTCATACTTTGGTTCGGCGGTATTGTTGGTTGAGACGATCCGGACCAACCTTACGCATACTCTTATGCGAGACCGGTTCCCTCGACGTGCTTTGCACATAGATGGCTTGCGGAAGACTGTCTCTCCAACTTTAGCTGAACCAAGTGCGACTACGCCCGGTCCTTGAGAAGGTTAAAACGGAGTCTATTTGACGAACTATCGTTGTGGTTTTGATGCGTAGGTGAGATTGGTTCTTGCTTAAGCCCGTAGCAGCCACGTAAAACTTGCAACAACAAAGTAGAGGACGTCTAACTTGTTTTTGCAGGGCATGTCGTGATATGATATGGTCAAGACGTGATGAGATATAAGTTGTTGTATGAGATGATCATGTTTTGTTGAAGTTATCGGCAACTGGCAAAAGCCTTATGGTTGTCTCTTTATTGCATAAGATGCAAGCACCAAATAATTGCTTTACTTTATCGCTATGCGATAGCAATAGTTGCAAGAGCAATAGTTGGCGAGACGACCGTGTGACGACACATTGATATAGATCAAGATGATGGAGATCATGGTGTCATGCCGGTGATGACAGAGATCATAACAGTACTTTGGAGATGGAGATCAAAGAAGCAAGATGATGATGGCCATATCATGTCACATATTTTGATTGCATATGATGTTTATCTTTTATACATCTTATTTTTGCTTTGATTGACGGTAGCATTATAAGATGATCTCTCACAAAATTATCAAGAAGTGTTCTCCCTGAGTATGCACCGTTGCCAAAGTTCGTCGTGCCCAGACACCACGTGATGATCGGGTGTGATAAGCTCTACGTCCATCTACAACGGGTGCAAGCCAGTTTTGCACACGCAGAATACTCAGGTTATACTTGACGAGCCTAGCATATGCAGATATGGCCTCGGAACACAGAGACCGAAAGGTCGAGCGTGAATCATATAGTAGATATGATCAACATGACGATGTTCACCATTGAAAACTACTCCATCTCACGTGATGATCGGTTATGGTTTAGTTGATTTGGATCACGTGATCACTTAGAGGATTAGAGGGATGTCTATCTAAGTGGGAGTTCTTAAGTAATATGATTAAATTGAACTTAAATTTATCATGAACTTAGTCCTGGTAGTATTTTGCAAATCATGTTGTAGATCAATAGCTCGCGTTGTTGCTTCCCTGTGTTTATTTTGATATGTTCCTAGAGAAAATTGTGTTGAAAGATGTTAGTAGCAATGATGCGGATTGGATCCGTGATCTGAGGTTTATCCTCATTGCTGCACAGAAGAATTATGTCCTTGATGCACCGCTAGGTGGCAGACCTATTGCAGGAGCAGATGCAGACGTTATGAACGTTTGGCTAGCTCAATATGATGACTACTTGATAGTTTAGTGCACCATACTTAACAGCTTAGAATCGGGACTTCAAAGACGTTTTGAACGTCATGGACCATATGAGATGTTCCAGGAGTTGAAGTTAATATTTCAAGCAAATACCCGAGTTGAGAGATATGAAGTCTCCAACAAGTTCTATAGCTAAAAGGATGGAGGAGAATCGCTCAACTAGTGAGCATGTGCCCAGATTGTCTGAGTACTACAATCGCTTGAATCAAGTGGGAGTTAATCTTCCAGATAAGATAGTGATTGACAGAATTCTCTAGCCACCATCACCAAGTTAGTAGAACTTCGTGATGAACTATAATATGCAAGGGATAACAGAAACAACTCCCAAGCTCTTCGTGATGCTGAAATCAACGAAGGTAGAAATCAAGAAAAACATCAAGTGTTGATGGTTGACAAGATCACTGGTTTCAAGAAAAGGGCAAAGGAAAGAAGGGGAACTTCAAAAGAACGGCAAGCAAGTTGCTACTCATGTGAAGAAGCCCAAGTCTGATCCTAAGCCTGAGACTAAGTGATTCTACTGCAAAGGGACTGGTCACTGGAAGCAGAACTACCCCAAGTGATTGGCGGATAAGAAGGATGGCAAAGTGAACATAAGTATATTTGATATACATGTTATTGATGTGTACTTTACTAGTGTTTATAGCAACCCCTCAGTATTTGATACTAGTTCAGTTGCTAAGATTAGTAACTCGAAACGGAAGTTGCAGAATAAACAGAGACTAGTTAAGGGTGAAGTGATGATGTGTGCTGGAAGTGGTTCCAAGATGGATATGATCATCATCGCACACTCCCTATAATTTCGGGATTAGTGTTGAACCTAAATAAGTGTTATTTGGTGTTTGCGTTGAACATGAATATGATTTGATCATGTTTATTGTAATACGGTTATTCATTTAAGTAAGAGAATAAATTGTTGTTCTGTTTACATGAATAAAACCTAATATGGTTAAACACCCAATGAAAACAGTTCATTGGATCTCGATCTTAATAATACACATATTCATAATATTGAAACCAAAAGATGCAAAGTTAATAATGATAGTGCAACTTATTTGTGGCACTCCCGTTTAGGTCATATTGGTGTAAAGCGCATGAAGAAACTCCATGCTGATGGGATTTTGGAATCACTTGATTATGAATCACTTGATGCTTGCGAACCGTGCCTTTTAGGCAAGATGACTAAAACGCCGTTCTTCGGAACAATGGAGCGAGCAAAAGATTTGTTGGAAATCATACTGATGTATGTGGTCCGATGAATATTGAGGTTCGCAACAGGTATCATTATTTTCTGATCTTCACAGATGATTTGAGCAGATATGAGTATATCTACTTGATGAAACATAAGTCTGAAACATTTGAAAGGTTCAAAGAATTTCAGAGTGAAGTGAAAAATCATCGTGACAAGAAAATAAAGTTTCTACGATCTGATCGCGGAGACAAATATTTGAGTTACGAGTTTGGTCCTCAGTTAAAAACAATGTGAAATAGTTTCACTACGCACGCCACCTGGAACACCACAACATAATGGTGTGTCCGAACATCATAACCGTACTTTATTGGATATAGTGCAATCTATGATGTCTCTTACCATTTACCACTATTGTTTTTGGGCCATGCATTAGAGACAGCTGCATTCACGTTAAAAAGGGGCACCATCTATATCCGTCGAGACGACGCCTTATGAACTATGGTTTGGCGAGAAACCAAAGTTGTCGTTTCTTAAAGTTTGGGGTTGCGATGCTTATATGAAAAAGTTTCATCCTGATAAGCTCAAAACTCAAATAGGAGAAATGTGTCTTCATAGGATATCCAAAGGAAACTATTGGATACACCTTCTATCACAGATCCGAAGGCAAGACTTTTTGTTGCTAAATTCGGAAACTTTCTGGAGAAGGAGTTTCTCTCGAAAGAAGTGAGTGGGAGGAAAGTAGAACTTGATGAGGTAACTGTACCTGCTCCCTTATTGGAAAGTAGTTCATCACAGAAATCTGTTCCTGTGACTACTACACCAATTAGTGAGGAAGCTAATGATGATGATCATGTAACTTCAGATCAAGTTACTACCAAATCTCGTAGGTAAACCAGAGTAAGATCCGCGCCAGAGTGGTACGGTAATCCTTTTCTGGAAGTCATGCTACTAGATCATGATGAACCTACGAACTATGAGGAAGCGATGATGAGCCCAGATTCCGCGAAATGGTTTGAGGCCATGAAATCTGAGATATGATCCATGTATGAGAACAAAGTATGGACTTTGATGGATTTGCCCGATGATCGGCAAACCATAGAAAATAAATGGATCTTCAAGAGGAAGACGGACGCTGATAGTAGTGTTACTATCTACAAAGCTAGAATTGTCGAAAAAGGTTTTCGACAAGTTCAAGGTGTTGACTACGATGAGTTTTTCTCACTCGTATCTATGCTTAAGTCTGTCCGAATCATGTTAGCAATTGCCGCATTTTATGAAATCTGGCAAATGGATAAACAAAACTGCATTCCTTAATGGATTTATTAAAGAAGAGTTGTATGTGATGCAACTAGAAGGTTTTGTCAATCCGAAAGGTGCTAACAAAATGTGCAAGCACCAGCGATCCATCTGTGGACTGGTGCAAGCATCTCGGAGTTGGAATATACGCTTTGATAAGTTGATCAAAGCATATAGTTTTATACAGACTTGCGGTGAAGCCTGTATTTACAAGAAAGTGAGTGGGAGCACTACAGCATTTCTGATAAGTATATGTGAATGACATATTGTTGATCGGAAATAATGTAGAATTATTCTGTAAAGCATAAAGGAGTGTTTGAAAGGAGTTTTTCAAAGAAAGACTTCGGTGAAGCTGCTTACATATTGAGCTTCAAGATCTATAGAGATAGATCAAGACGCTTGATAAGTTCTTTCAATGAGTACATACCTTGACAAAGATTTTGAAGTAGTTCAAAATGGAACAGTCAAAGAAAGAGTTCTTGCCTGTATTATAAGGTGTGAAGTTGAGTAAGACTCAAAGCCCGACCACGGCAGAAGATAGAAAGAGAATGAAAGTCATTCCCTATGCCTTGGCCATAGGTTCTATAAAGTATGTCATGCTGTATACCAGATCTATTGTATACCCTGCACTGATTTGGCAAGGGAGTACAATAGTGATCTAGGAGTGGATCACTGGACAGCGGTCAGAATTATCCTTAGTGAAATAAGGATATGTTTCTCGATAATGGACGTGACAAAAGGTTCGTCGTAAAGAGTTACGCCGATACAAGTTTTGACACTAATCTAGATGACTCTAAGTCTCAATCTGGATACATATTGAAAGTGGGAGCAATCAGCTAGAATGCAGAGCATTGTTGACATAGAAATTTGCAAAATACTTACGGATCTGAATGTAACAGACCCGTTGACTAAAATTATCTCACAAGCAAAACATGATCACACCTTAGTACTCTTTGGGTGTTAATCACACAGAGATGTGAACTAGATTACTGACTCTAGTAAACCCTTTGAGTGTTGGTCACATGATGATGTGAACTATGGGTGTTAATCACATGGCGATGTGAACTATTGCTGCTAAATCACATGGCGATGTGAACTAGATTATTGACTCTAGTGCAAGTGGGAGACTGAAGGAAATATGCCCTAGAGGCAATAATAAAGTTATTATTTATTTCCTTATATCATGATAAATGTTTATTATTCATGCTAGAATTGTATTAACCGGAAACATAATACATGTGTGAATACATAGACCAACAGAGTGTCACTAGTATGCCTCTACTTGACTAGCTCGTTAATCAAAGATGGTTATGTTTCCTAACCATGAACAAGGAGTTGTTATTTGATTAACGAGGTCACATCATTAGTAGAATGATCTGATTGACATGACCCATTCCATTAGCTTAGCACCCGATCGTTTAGTATGTTGCTATTGCTTTCTTCATGACTTATACATGTTCCTATAACTATGAGATTATGCAACTCCCGTTTACCGGAGGAACACTTTGGGTACTACCAAACGTCACAACGTAACTGGGTGATTATAAAGGAGTATTACAGGTGTCTCCAATGGTAGATGTTGGGTTGGCGTATTTCGAGATTAGGGTTTGTCACTCCGATTGTCGGAGAGGTATCTCTGGGCCCTCTCGGTAATGCACATCACATAAGCCTTGCAGGCACTGCAACTAATATGTTAGTTGTTAGATGATGTATTACGGAACGAGTAAAGAGACTTGCCGGTAACGAGATTGAACTAGGTATTGGATACCGACGATCGAATCTCGGGCAAGTAACATACCGATGACAAAAGGAACAACGTATGTTGTTATGCGGTCTGACCGATAAAAGATCTTCGTAGAATATGTAGGAGCCAATATGGGCATCCAGGTCCCGCTATTGGTTATTGACCGGAGACGTGCCTCGGTCATGTCTACATTGTTCTCGAACCGTAGGGTCCGCACGCTTAACGTTACGATGACAGTTATTATGAGTTTATGCATTTTGATGTACCGAAGGTTGTTCGGAGTCCCGGATGTGATCACGGACATGACGAGGAGTCTCGAAATGGTCGAGACGTAAAGATTGATATATTGGAAGCCTATGTTTGGACATCGGAAGTGTTCCGGGTGAAATCGGGATTTTTACCGGAATACCGAGAGGGTTACCGGAACCCCCCGGGAGGCTAATGGGCCTATTGGGCCTTAGTGGAAAATAGAGAAGAGGCAGCCCACAGCCTAGCCGGCGCCCCCCCCCCCTTCCCCAAGTCCTAGTAGGACTAGGAAAGGTGGGCCGGCCACCTCTCTCTCTTTCCCCCTCCCGGGAATCCTAGTTGGACTAGGATTGGAGGGGGAGTCCTACTCCCGGTGGGAGTAGGACTCTCCTGCGCCCCACCTTGGCCGGCCAGCCCCTCCTCCCTTGCTCCTTTATATACGGGGGCAGGGGGCTCCCCACAGACACACAAGTTGATCCTTGAGATCGTTCCTTAGCCGTGTGCGGTGCCCCCTGCCACCAAATTCCACCTCGATCATACCGTTACAGTGCTTAGGCGAAGCCATGCGTCGGTAGTACATCAAGATCGTCATCACGCCGTCGTGCTGACGGAACTCTTCCTCGACGCTTTGCTGGATCGGAGCCCGAGGAACGTCATCGAGCTGAACGTGTGCTAAGAACTCGGAGGTGCCGGAGTAACGGTGCTTGGATCGGTCGGATCGCGAAGAAGACGTACGACTACTTCCTCTACGTTGTGTGATCGCTTCCGCAGTCGGTCTGCGTTGGTACGTAGACAACACTCTCCCCTCTCGTTGCTGTGCATCACCATGATCTTGCGTGTGCGTAGGAAATTTTTTGAAATTACTGCGTTCCCCAACAGAACCACGATGTCGAGGATTCAATCAATCCCGTATACAATTCCCTTTGTCCAGCGGTATTGTACTTGCCCGAGATTCGATCGTCGGTATCCGATACCTTGTTCAATCTCGTTACCAGCAAGTCTCTTTACTCGTTCCATAGCATATCATCCCGTGATCAACTCCTTGATCACATTGTGCACATTATGATGATGTCCTACCGAGTGGGCCCAGAGATACCTCTCCGTTTACACGGAGTGACAAATCCCAGTCTCGATTTGTGCCAACCCAACAGACACTTTCAGAGATACCTGTAGTGTACCTTTATAGCCACCCGGTTACGTTGTGACGTTTGGCACACCCAAAACACTCCTACGGTATCCGGGAGTTGCACAATCTCATGGTCTAAGGAAATGATACTTGACATTAGAAAAGCTTTAGCAAACGAACTACACGATCTTGTGCTAGGCTTAGGATTGGGTCTTGTCGATCACATCATTCTCCTAATGATGTGATCCCGTTATCAACGACATCCAATGTCCATGGTTAGGAAACTGTAACCATCTATTGATCAACGAGCTAGTCAACTAGAGGCTTACTAGGGACATGGTGTTGTCTATGTATCCACACATGTATCTGAGTTTCCTATCAATACAATTCTAGCATGGATAATAAACGATTATCATGAACAATGAAATATAATATAATAATAACTAATTTATTATTGCCTCTAGGGCATATTTCCAACAGTCTCCCACTTGCACTAGAGTCAATAATCTAGTTCACATCGCCATGTGATTAACACTCACAGGTCACATCGCCATGTGACCAACATCCAAGAGTCTACTAGACTCAGTGATCTAGTTCACATCACTATGTGATAAACACTCAGAGAGTTCTGGGTTTGATCATGTTATGCTTGTGAGAGAGGTTGTAGTCAACGGGTCTTGCTATATTCAGATCCCTATGTATTTCGCAAAACTTTATGTCATATCGTAGATGCCGCTACCACGTTCCACTTGGAGCTATTCCAAATTGTTGCTCCATTATACATATCTGGTATCTCTACTCAGAGCTATCCGGATAGGTGTTAAGCTTGCATCGACATAACTCTTTACGTCGAACTCTTTATCACCTCCATAACCGAGAAACATTTCCTTATTCCTCTAAGGATAATTTTGACCGCTATCTGGTGATCTACTCCTAGATCACCTTTGTACCCTCTTGCCAGACATGTGGCAAGGCACACATCTGGTGCGGTACTCAGCATGGCATACCGTATAGAGCCTATGACAAAAACATAGGGGACGACCTTCGTCCTTCCTCTTTCTTCTGTCGTGGTCAATCTTTGAGTCTTACTCAACTTCACACCTTAGAACTCAGGTAAGAACCCCTTCTTTGACTAATCTATTTTGAACTCCTTCAAAAACATGTCAAGGTGTGCGTTCTTTGAAAGTATCATCAGGCGTCTTGATCTATCTCTATAGATCTTGATGCCCAATATGTAAGCAGCTTTATCCAGGTCTTCCTTTGAAAAACACTCTTCAAACAACCGTTTATGCTTTCCAGAAATTCTACATTATTTAGGATCTACAATATGTCATCCACATATACTTATCAGAAATGTTGTAGTGCTCCCACTCACTTTCTTGTAAATACAAGTTTCTAGCAAACATTGTATAAAACCTAAAAGCTTTGATCACTCCATCAAAACATATATTCCGATTCCGAGATGCTTGCTCTAGTCCATAGAAGGATTGCTGGAGCTAGCATACCTTTTAGCATCCTTAGGATCGAAAAAACCTTTTGTTGTATCACATACAACTTCTCTTATGAAAACTTGGTAAGAAAACTTGTTTTGACATCCATCTGTAAGATTTCATAATCGAAAAATACAGCTAGTGCTAACATGATTCCGACGGACTTAAGCATCGCTACGGGTGAGAAATTCTCATCGTAGTCAACTCCTTGAACTTGTGAAAAGACTCTTTCCCACAAGTCGAGCTTCATAGACGGTAACATTACCACCCACTTCTGTCTTCTTCTTAAAGATCCATTTATCTCAATGGCTTGCCGATCATCGGGCAAGTCCACCAAAGTCCATACTTTGTTCTCATATATGGATCCTATCTCGGATTTCATGGCTTCTAACCATTTGTCGGAATACGGGCCCACCATCGCTTCTCCATAGCTCTTAGGTTCATTGTTGTCTAACAACATGATATATAAGACGGGATTACCGTACCACTCAGGAGTAGTACATATCCTTGTCGACCTACGAGGTTCAATAGCAACTTGATCCGAAGCTTCATGATCACTATCATTAACTTCCTATTCAACAGACGTAGGCTCCACAAAAAACATCTTTCTATGTTGCATCACTCTCTGGTTGAAGTAAAGGTTCGACAACCTCATCAAGTTCTATCTTCCTCCCACTCAATTCTTTCGAGAGAAACTCCTTCTCGAGAAAGGACCTGTTCTTAGCGACAAACAATTTGCCCTCGGATCTGAGATAGAAGGTATACCCAACTGTCACCCTTGGGTATCCTAGGAAGATGTGTTTGTCCGCTTTGGGTTCGAGCTTCTCCGGCTGAAGCCTTAAGCATCGCAGCCCAAACATTAAGAAACGAAAACTTTGGTTTCTTGCCAAACCAATGTTTACACGACGTCATCTCAACGGACTTAGATGGTGTCCTATCTAAAGTGAATGCAGTTGTCTCTAACGCATAACCTCAAAATGAAAACGGTAGATCGGTAAGAGACATCATAGATCGCACCATATCTCATAAGGTCTGATTACGACGTCCAGACACACCATTACCCAGTGGTGTTCCAGGTGGCTTCAACTATGAAAGAATTCCACAATGTCTTAAGTGATTGCCAAACTCATAACTCATAAATTCTCATTGATCAGATCGTAGGAATTTGATCTTCTTGTTATGATGATTCTTAACTTTACTCTGAAATCGCTTGAACTTTTCAAACGTTTCAGACTTGTGCTTCATTAAGTAAAATACCTATATCTACTCAAATCGTCAGTGAAGATGAGAAAATAGCGATATCCACCGCACGCTTCAATTCTCATTGGATCACACGCATCAGCATGTATGATTTCCAACAAGTCACTTGCCCGTTTCATTGTACCTGAAAACGGGGTCTTAGTCATCCTGCCCATGAGGCATGGCTCGCATGTGTCAAGCGATTCAAAATCAAGTGACTCCAAACATCCATCGATATGGGGTTTCTTCATGCATCTTACGCCAATATGACCTAAGCGGCAGTGCCACAAGAAAGTGGTACTATCATTATTAACTCTACATCTTTTGGCGTGAACATGTGTATTACCACGACCGAGATTCAATGAACCATTCACATAGGGTGCATGACCATGAAAGGTATTATTCATGTAAATAGAATAACCAGTATTCTCTAACTTAAATGAATAACCGTATTGCAATGAACATGATCTAATCATATTCATGCTCAACGTAGACACCTGATAACATTTATCTAGGTTCAATACTAATCCCGAAGGCAGATGGAGCTTGCGATGGTGATCTCATCAACTTTGGAACACTTCCAACACACATCGTCACCTCGCCCTTAGCTAGTCTCCGTTTAGTCCGTAGCTTTTGCTTCAAGTCACCAATAATAGCAACTGAACCGGTATCCAATACCCAGGTGCTACTAGGAGTACTAGTGAGGTACACATTAATAACATGTATATACTTTGTTGAAGTTGCCAACCTTCTTATCTACCATACATTTGGGGTAATTCAGCTACCAGTGACCGTTCCCCTTACAATAGAAGCACTCAGTCTCGGGTTTGGGTTCAACCTTGGGTTCCTTCACTGGAGCGGCAACTGGTTTGCCATCCATGAAGTTTCCCTTCTAGCCCTTGCCCTTCTTGAAACCAGTGGTCTTGTCAAACCATAAACATTTGATGCTCCTTCTTGATTTCTACCTTTTGCGGTCTTAAGCACCGCGAACAGCTCCGGGATCAGCTCCATCCCTTGCATGTCATAGTTCATCACGAAGATCTAGTAGCTTAGTGATAGTGGCTAGAGAACTCTATCAATCACTATCTTATCCGGAAGTTTAACTCCTACTTGATTTAAGTGATTGTAGCACCTAGACATTCTGAGCACATGCTCACTAGCTGAGCTATTCTCCTCCATCTTGTTGGCAAAAGAACTTGTCAGAGGTCTCACACCTCTCAACACGGGCATGAGCCTGAAATCCCAATTTCAGCTCTTGGAACATCTCATATGTTCTATGGCGTTCAAAACGTCATTGGAATCCCGATTCTAAGCCGTAAAGTATGGTGCACTAAACTATCAAGTAGTCATCAGGATGTGTCTGTCAGGTGTTCACAACATCCACAGATGACGTTGTAGGGGTTTGCACATCGAGCGGTGCATCAAAGACGTAAGCCTTCTGTGTAGTAGTGAGGACACTCCTCGGACTACGGACCTAGTCCGCATCATTGCTTACAATATCTTTCAACTTAATCTTTCTCTAGGAACGTATTGAAACATGGAGCTACAACGTGAGCTATTTATCTACAACATATTTGCAAAGTCAATTTAGACTATGTTCATGATAATTAGGTTCATATAATCAAATTATTCAATGAACTCCCACTCAGATAAACATCCCTCTAGTCATCTAAGTGATACATGATCCAAATCGACTAGGCCGTGTCCGATCATCACGTGAGACGGACTAGTCATCAACGGTGAACATCTCATGTTGATCGTATCTTCTATACGACTCATGTTCGACCTTTCGGTCTTCCGTGTTCCGAGGCCATGTCTGTACATGCTAGGCTCGTCAAGTCAACCTAAGTGTTTCACATGTGTCCCGAGGCCATGTCTGTACATGCTAGGCTCGTCAACACCCGTTGTATTCGAACGTTAGAATCTATCACACCCGATCATCACGTGGTGCTTCGAAACAACGAACCTTCGCAACGGTGCACAGTTAGGGGGAACACTTTTCTTGAAATTTTAGTGAGGGATCATCTTATTTAAGCTACCGTCGTTCTAAGCAAATAAGATGTAAAACATGATAAACATCACATGCAATCAAATAGTGACATGATATGGCCAATATCATTTTGCTCCTTTTGATCTCCATCTTCGGGGCTCCATGATCATCGTTGTCGCCGGCATGACACCATGATCTCCATCATCGTGTCTTCTTGAAGTTGTCTCGTCATCTATTACTTCTACTACTATGGCTAACGCTTTAGCAATAAAGTAAAGTAATTACATGACGTTTATGTTGACACGCAGGTCATAAATAAATTAAGACAACTCCTATGGCTCCTGCGGGTTGTCATACTCATCGACATGCAAGTCGTGATTCCTATTACAAGAACATGATCAATCTCATACATCACATATATCATTCATCACATCCTTTTGGCCATATCACATCACAAGGCATATGCTGCAAAAACAAGTTAGACGTCCTCTAATTGTTGTTGCAAGTTTTTTACGTGGCTGCTATAGGTTTCTTAGCAAGAACGTTTCTTACCTAAGCGAAAACCACAACGTGATATGCCAATTTCTATTTACCCTTCATAAGGATCCTTTTCATCGAATCCGATCCGACTAAAGTGGGAGAGACAGACACCCGCTAGCCACCTTATGCAACTAGTGCATGTCAGTCGGTGGAACCAGTCTCACGTAAGAGTACGTGTAAGGTCGGTCCGGGCCGCTTCATTCCACGATGCCGCCAAATCAAGATAAGACTAGTAACGGCAAGTAAATTGACAAAATCGACGCCCACAACTGCTTTGTGTTCTACTCGTGCATAGAAACTACGCATAGACCTAGCTCATGATGCCACTGTAGGGGATCGTAGCAGAAATTCAAAATTTTCTATGCATCACCAAGATCAATCTATGGAGTAATCTAGCAACGAGGGGAAGGAGAGTGCATCTACATACCCTTGTAGATCGCTAAGCGGAAGCGTTCAAGTGAACGAGGTTGATGGAGTCGTACTCGTCGTGATCCAAATCACCGATGATCCTAGCGCCGAACGGACGGCACCTCCGCGTTCAACACACGTACAGCCTGGGGACGTCTCCTCCTTCTTGATCCAGCAAGGGGAGAGGAGAAGTTGAGGGAGAGCTCCGTCAGCACGACGGCGTGGTGGTGGTGGAGCTCGTAGTTCTCCGGCAGGGCTTCGCCAAGCACCATGGAGGAGGAGGAGAAGGTAGGAGGAGGGAGGGCTGCGCCAGGGGAAGGGTGCCGCTGCCCTCTCTCTCCCTCACTATATATAGGGGGAAGGGAGGAGGGGGAGGCGCCCTAGGGTTCCCTAGGGGAGGGGCGGCGGCCACAGGGGAAACCCTAGATGGGTTTGGGCGCCCCCACCCCCTAGGAAACTTGCCCCCCAAGCCGGGAGGGGCGGCTGCCCTAGGGGTGGCCCCCCCACCTCTCCTGGTTACGTGAGATGGGGTGGGAGGGGCACTCAGCCCCTTAGTGGGCTGATGTGCCCTCTCTCCTTGGCCCATAAGGCCCCCCAACGCTTGCCAGGGCCTCCGAAACCCCTTTCGGACACGCTGGTCATCACCTGGTACCCCCGGAACAATTCCGGACTCCAATACCCTTCGTCCAATATACCGATCTTCACCTCCGGACCATTCCCGAGCTCCTTGTCATGTCCGGGATCTCATCCGGGACTCCGAACAACCTTCGGTAACCACATACTATTTCCCATAACAACTCTAGCGTCACCGAACCTTAAGTGTGTAGACCCTACGGGTTCGGGAACCATGCAGACATGACCGAGACAACTCTCCGGCCAATAACCAACAGCAGGATCTGGATACCCATGTTGGCTCCCACATGTTCCACGATGATCTCATCGGATGAACCACGATGTCGAGGATTCAATCAATCCCATATACAATTCCCTTTGTCCAGCGGTATTGTACTTGCCCGAGATTCGATCGCCGGTATCCGATACCTTGTTCAATCTCGTTACCGGCAAGTCTCTTTACTCGTTCCGTAACACATCATCCCGTGATCAACTCCTTGATCACATTGTGCACATTATGATGATGTCCTACCGAGTGGGCCCAGAGATACCTCTCCGTTTACACGGAGTGACAAATCCCAGTCTCGATTCGTGCCAACCCAACATACACTTTCGGAGATACCTGTAGTGTACCTTTATAGCCACCCGGTTACGTTGTGACGTTTGGCACACCCAAAGCACTCCTACGGTATCCGGGAGTTGCACAATCTCATGGTCTAAGGAAATGATACTTGACATTAGAAAAGCTTTAGCAAACGAACTACACGATCTTGTGCTAGGCTTAGGATTGGGTCTTGTCGATCACATCATTCTCCTAATGATGTGATCCCGTTATCAACGACATCCAATGTCCATGGTTAGGAAACTGTAACCATCTATTGATCAACGAGCTAGTCAACTAGAGGCTTACTAGGGACATGGTGTTGTCTATGTATCCACACATGTATCTGAGTTTCCTATCAATACAATTCTAGCATGGATAATAAACGATTATCATGAACAATGAAATATAATATAATAATAACTAATTTATTATTGCCTCTAGGGCATATTTCCAACAGTCTCCCACTTGCACTAGAGTCAATAATCTAGTTCACATCGCCATGTGATTAACACTCACAGGTCACATCGCCATGTGACCAACATCCAAGAGTCTACTAGACTCAGTGATCTAGTTCACATCACTATGTGATAAACACTCAGAGAGTTCTGGGTTTGATCATGTTATGCTTGTGAGAGAGGTTGTAGTCAACGGGTCTTGCTATATTCAGATCCCTATGTATTTCGCAAAACTTTATGTCATATCGTAGATGCCGCTACCACGTTCCACTTGGAGCTATTCCAAATTGTTGCTCCATTATACATATCCGGTATCTCTACTCAGAGCTATCCGGATAGGTGTTAAGCTTGCATCGACATCAACTAGAGGCTTACTAGGGACATGGTGTTGTCTATGTATCCACACATGTATCTGAGTTTCCTATCAATACAATTCTAGCATGGATAATAAATGATTATCATGAACAATGAAATATAATATAATAATAACTAATTTATTATTGCCTCTAGGGCATATTTCCAACACCTTCCACATGGACACAACAACACCAGATACATCAAAGAGGCCAACCAGGTGAATGACCTGCAGCGCTGCTCTTGACGGTGAGATCTTTCTGGCACTTCCAATGATAGTAAATGAACCAACTAAATAAAATTTAATTACCATGCCCACCGCTGCCTAAATCTCAAGTACTATTCAAGGAGTATTGCAGGAGTAAGACCGGCATGATTTAAACGTGTGGGCATATAGTACGTTGGGTGCCGGAATTGATACAGAACCTGTTGGCGGCGTCGACGAATCCTAATGTGACGAGGAAATACATGGCAAGGTGGTTCATGTCCTGCTTGTAGATCTTGACATCGCAGCTTCCGCTCCCACTTGTGGCGTATCACGACCTTCTTCGAAGACACGATAGAGGCCAAGGAACAGAACTGACTGCACCACGATGAGGGAGGCTAGGTGCAGTGATGGTGGTGACGCCCATGAGAGGGAGGGATCTTTGGGGAGGGGCATGGGGCGGGAATAGAGAAAATGGAAGATGGCCGGCCAAGGGACCTAAAATGTCACCATGAAACACGCGATGAGGACGAAAATCCCGCCAAAATCAGTATCAAGCACAAAATAAATTGACGCCCAAATTAGGATTTAGAGGACCTGGACGTGGGCGAGGAAGGCCGTCATCGGAGGGGCACGCAGCCCACGGCGGCGAGCTCCAAGACGCGGCCATGGAGGCACCTGCGGAGAGGAACGACGCTCAGTTAAGAGGAGAGAGAGAGAGGTAGGGGAAAAGAAGAGAAGGGAGAGAGGGAGGCACGGCGGCGGGATCCAGCCGCCTACTCCCGGCGAGGTCAAGAAATCGCTCGGGCGAGGTCGGACGGGAGCACGCAGCGACGGCGGAGGACGGGGCTATGAACCCTAGCAGGGTGAGGGAGTCATGGGTGGCGATGGATTGTATTCTGTGGGCACCTGCAGACCTGTGACCAAGGCATATATCAAGACCTTTTCGCCGCCTAACCTTGACGAGCAAGCGGATCCGACAATGGGGAGAAGGGTGGGAGCGGTGGAGGTGGCTGAGCGGGAGGGAAGCAAGGGTGGCGGTGGCGGAGGAGCGAGAGATGGGGGCAGCGCCAGGGGTGGATCGAGAGGAGGTTTTTTTTCGTGCAAGGGAGGCTAGGGTGTGGTCCGATTTTTTGTTCGCTAGTCATAGTTGTCCCTGATTAATCTACGAAATTTCGTAGATTTTTTTAGGACGAAAAAAAAACCAGCGGAGCTGGGATGAAAATTGACCGGCGGAGACTACCAACTGCTCCATTAGGAGTAGAGACTACTACTATTAGAGCAACTCCAATGAAGCAACCCATTTCATCCGCCCGCGTTTATTTGGGTCGGCGTGGACCCAACACGCCGACCCAAACTCAAATCGTGCCCGTCTGTCGTCCGTGCCGACCCATTTCCGGCCCAAAATTGCCCCTAAAATGCGTCGGCGCGGAAGAAGCAGACGCGCCGCGCGTCTCCTCGCCGTCCGCCGCGTCCCCATCTGGCGGTCACCCAACCGTCACCGGTCGTCTTATTTATGACGACCATCGACAGCGGGCTCACGCGTCAGCCAGTGGAAGCGTCCTTTTTTAACCACGCTTGCCGCGGGGTCGGTCTCACCCACATCTGCCCCCCCCCCCCACCACTCCCTTTGCTTCTTCGCCGGCGTCCGCAAACCCTAGCCATGGGCCTCTTTGGCAGCAGCAATGGCAAGGGCAAGGGCACCCCCGGCGCTCGCAAACCCTAGCCATGGGCCTCTTTGGCAACAGCAAGGGCAAGGGCACCACTGGCGCCTCGTCCTCCCGTGCTCCCCTTCCCCTCCTCCTCCTCCTCCGGTGGCGACGCGTTTCCGCCCTGGTCACCGGCGGCTGCACATCCCGGTGCACCAAGCGCGGTGGCACTGGGAGTACAGGCAACCACTGCCGTACCCCGATGTCACGCTGCCGCACCGTTGGCGTCTGGATCCGCACCGGATCCCGGTGCCGGCGGTTCCTCGTACCCAATGGGCGCACAACGATGAGGTGCACAGGCGCCGCGCGCAGCTCACGCCGGAGCAGCGTCGGCTGCCAGAGTAGTACGCCGACTATCCCAACTGGGAGGCGTGGTTCGACCTCGAACACGAGGAGCAACGGCGCTCGGGTGTCGACGCCGTTCTCACCGCCGGCCCCGCAGGTAGAGCCGGAGGACATGGAGGCAGAGGCGGAGTACCAAGCCGCCCTCGAGGAGGCCCTGCAGCACGCGCTGGAGGCTAGCCGCCTCGAGGAGGACGCCCACTGGGATGGGCTGGAGCAAGCCCTTGCCCTGTCGGCAGCGGGGGACTCTGTCCACACCATGCTCTTCGTGCCGCCACCGCCACCGTCGCCGCCCGTCCAGCCCAAGCCGGAGCCGGAGCCGACGCGTAAGCGCTGCCCGCCACCCACTTGGCCGGAGGAGGTCTACTCGTGGACGGGTCAGTACCGCGAGTGGGTGAGCGCGTCTCTCGTCCACTTCGCCACGACGTCGGAGGAGGAGGCGGCCCACCTCGAGCGGTGGAAGGAGCACTGACTCCGTTAGGAGCAGGCCGACAGCGAGGAGTAGATGCGCTACGACGCCATGCTCCAACGCGACGCGGAGGCGCTCCGGCTCGAGGAGGAGGAGGAGGAGCGCGCGCGGCTTGCCGCAATGCCGCCGCCCCAGCAGACGTCGGAGGAGGCTGCCCTGGCAGCGTACCAGGCGGCGTTCGGGTGGGCTGGCCCTGCTCCGGTCTTCATCGACTTCACCGACGACGGCGGCGCCGACGGCAAGGGCAAGAGCAAGGCCGACGACATCTAGGGCAGCGTGCTGGGCGGCAGCAGGCGGGCGCAAACTTTTTTTAATGTTTTATTTAATGTTTATTAGATTTAGGTGGACTTTGGTCGGCGTTTGACCGGCCATTTTATGTTTATTTCGTGCAATTTTTTTCCACGGTGGCACATTTGGGTCAGCCTCCCCATTGAACGGTCAGGCCTACCAATTTTAAAATGCGGACGCACTCATCCGTTTGGCCAACTCAAACAAAAAAAAGCGGATAAAGCACGCGTCCGTTTAGGTCGCCCCGTTGGAGTTGCTCTTACTGAAGCTCAAGCTCACTTCACTGGCCCGGAACGAAGTTACGCAGCAGCAGCAGCAGCGAAGGAGCCCCACCACCTGGCAAAGGTGCAATTCTCACGAGTTGAGTCCAGATCAGAAGAGAGCGTGACCACCCGGCCTGGCCACCATTTTTCATCCAAGGACACAAACATAAACCGCACACCTACTCTACTCCTCCTCCTAGTAGTACGTACAGTACCACCAACAGTCCAACACAATCAATCAGCACAGCACGCAACGCGACACGGCACGAGCTGCGTCTCCTTTCCCAGACCGGCCGTAGCGCAGCCGGCCAAGCCAAAGACCCGATGCATCCCACCACGCCACGCCGTCCTCTACTCTCACCAACTCCACCAACAAACCGTCCCTCTCCTTCGCTGCGCCGCGGGGCCCGCCCGCCGGTCCGCGGCCAAAATCTGGGAACCTCGTCGACCGACCGATCGACGAGACGCCCCTGGCCTGCGGCGCCGTGCCTCGTCCCCGAGACCATTATTGCGGCGCGGCGTCGTGGGCTCACTCGCTACGAGCTCACCAGTGTGATAGCGTGTGTGAGCTAAGCCGATCGTCACGGCGCCATGATCGCCAGCACAAAGCGCATGTCATTAGCGAGCGACGGGTAGATAGACTTTGCTGCCAGCCACCCTTGTCGTTTGCCCCGTTCCCTTCCCGGTGTCCGGCTCTCCGGAGGCGCTTAGTTTAGTGCCGCGGCCAGTACGTACCGCGCGTCGCTGAGCCGCGGTGGGAGGGCTCTCTCGCTGTCTGTGTCTGGAGCCGGGAGGAGGGCGGTGGTGGATGCTGTGCGTCCGCGCGGAGGACGCGCTGGCGGCAGCGGCGGCCGTGGCCGCGGCGTCCGACAAGATGCGCGCCTCCGTGACCCTGTCAGCCCCTGCCCCTCCCCCGTTCGTATGCTTCCGCGCTCCTGATTTGGGTGTTTTCCTGCTCGCTCACCAAAGCTGCTGCTTCTTTTCTTGGCCCGCGCGCGCAGGGGCGGCTCGATCCAGCGGGCGATGCAGCGGATGGGCCGCGGCGGCCGGAGGTCGGGCGGCGACGCGTGCCCCACGCCGCCGCCGGAGCAGGAGCGCCCGCCGCGTCTCGCGGCGGGGGGCGGCGAGGCGTCGGTGTCGGCGAGCTGCTCCGCGGTTGGTCTCTCGTCTTCTGCCCCACTCCTTTCTTCTCTGGTGAATGAATGCGTCGCGCCCGTACAGTCAACGTCCGATTTCTTGCTTCCCCGCACCGAGAATTAGAATTTCCGCTCCGGGAATTCTGCAAACAAGGTGTTGTTTTTGTGCATTCCCCGCCATTGGCAGCAGCAGCGCGAATCATCAGCTTCAGACAAGCTGTCTGCCCGCGTGCTGAATTCGAGGGCCCCCAAGACGAGATGCCACTTTCCCCTTTGCTTCCTACTAGTACTCCAGTAGTTTTTCACCTGCTCTCGCTAGGAAATTTGTGAGTTTCCACTCTGTTCGCCGCGTCAACTGTCTGCATTCTCCTCCCCGGCCGATTGGTTTCACCCGGCGGCAATCCTGTTCACTGGAATGTTTCAGGTGATCCATGAAATAACTGGTGTGGTGTTCCCATTGCAGGATGATAGCAGCAATGGTGGCGGCAAGAGGGAAGGGGCCTGGAGGGGCGGCATGCGGCGGTACAGATCGCAGCTCGAGCAGGAAGTGAGTTGCCTTCCATAATTGCTTCATCTTCTCTACAATTTCGATGTCTGTGCTACTGTGATGCTGTTTACAGCTGAAAGGATCATGCTTTCATTTGTGTTGTGAGTTGTGACAGCATGTTGTGCTCCTTTGTTTGGCTGAAAATTCCTTCTGGGAAATGGGAATGGGAATGATCCTCAAAATGAACTGGTTATGCTTGACATTTACTGGAGCTAATTTGCTGAATTTATACATATATTACACGTAACTTCGGTTTTGGGACATATATTGTGCAACTTCAAAGGAATGAGATCCAGTATTCTCAGATGTGATTACATGCCACAGGTCAGGAATTTGCAGAGGCAGCTCCAGGAAGAGATCGACATGCATCTGGCGTTGACAGATGCCATCGCACACGATGCCGAGCTGATACTTAAATCTTCCACAAAGCTACCAAACAAGGTCTGCACACATCAGTGTATTCTTTTTTTTTGCCACAAATACATGGTACATATGTTTGTAATTTACTTGTGATTGTAGATGGCCACCATTGAATATTATTTTTTAACATCTTATTTCCAGGCGCAGGAGCTCGTAGATAGCATATCCTCTTTAGAAATCACTATCTCAAAGCTCGAGACGGATCTAAGCGATTTACGCTACCAGCTGTGTCATGTAAGGACTGAAAGGTTACTAGTAGAAAGTAATCCAGAATGCTTACTATCGACACCATCAACTAGTAAATGCACAGGGGATGAAGTAAGTTCTCTTTGTAGCAATAATCTCATTGGGAAGTTCTTATTTCTGTCCGGAATTGCTGACGGTTTGTTTGTTTTACTTTCAAAGCACACATCGGCGTTAAGAGATTTTAAGTTGGAGGCATATGAGTCAGTTCAGTCAATGGAAGAATATCTATACCCTGAACTTGAAGAACGGCACGATGTTGAAAAAGAGAGTGAAAATAGGGAGAAGGTGTCTACAAGTGGGCAGCTAGAAGAGCACCAAGACGTCAGTTTAAATATATTTCTAGAAAAACACCAAGATGAAGAGGTCCTACTTCATGCCTATTTACCAGTAGTTTATGTTCTATGCAAAATATTTAAAGTTGTCAGTGAAGTAAAATCTTCTTGTTCCTGCAGATGCAAGAGCCAAGCTCTACAGAGAAGGATGGCAACGAGTATCTTGGAATAGATGCATTGTCATTTAGGGAACCTGATCCGAAGAAACACAGCATGAATGGAAACATGTGCAACAATCCAAATCAGCTCTCTGGAGAGATGGTGCGCTGCATGAGAGATATCTTCCTACATTTATCTCGATCATCAAAGATATCACCAAAGTTGTCTTCTGATAATTCGTCTTCATCAGCGGGGTGTTTATCTGGCTCTACATTTACGTCTGTGTCAGATGCATCTTTAATGGCCTCAGTGCTGAGAAGCCCTTCAGTTGATTCAGATCACGATGATGATATTATAGATGAAGTGGGGAACTTTGATCCATACAGTGTTAATGGGAAGGAAGCCCGAAGAGACATTGGGAAGTACTGTTCAGTAGCCGAAGTATCTTGGATGAATGTATGCAAGGAGCAGCTTGAATATGCATCTGATGCTCTCCAAAAATTCAGGTTTCTTGTTGAACCCTTGCCTAAAGAAATTAATACTAATGAACTAATTGCATGCTTACATAAATAGTCAAACAGAATTTAGATGAACTGGAGGGAAAATTATTTGAGACAGCCTGGAGTAACAATAGAGCACATGGCATGATGTAGTATCATTTACTGAAAAAATGTGACCACAAAAGCTACATTTGTAAATGAAGGTCTCAAAAGTGCTTGTTTTTACCTTATAAGTCCAATAGAGCACTATGGTGTTGGTTATCTGAACAAAGGATGTTCTTCATGCCATGGCATGATCTAACTGTTTAATTATTCTTTATCTGCAGGTCCCTTGTGGAGCAACTAACAAAGGTTGATCCTACCCGTATGAACTGTGACGAGCGGTTAGCGTTTTGGATCAACCTTTACAATGCCCTAATAATGCATGTAAGTACCATCCATTGCTTAGCATACATGGAAAGATGAAAAGTATTTCTTCTTTGTTCGCAAATTGTGTTCATTTTTTTGTCAGTAGGAGTTTTGAAGGCAATAGTTAGTGTTATGTCACAATAGTTGTTGTGGTGATTTTAAATACTCAGCAGTTCCACTGAATTATGTGTTAAAAAACAAGTTGCTGCTTTATGCCCCACTGTCAATTATTCACGGGCCATGTGTTGCTGTTATATATTCTTGGCTGCTCACATGCCAAATTATGTGCATGTTTTCTTGCAGGCATATTTAGCTTATGGAGTCCCCGGGAACGACATTAAGCTTTTCTCGCTAATGCAGAAGGTTTGTCTAATGGAGCACTTATTTGGTTATAGCCAGGTTTATTTCATTACATATCAATAACAAACTTAAGCTAATGTTGCAGGCCTGTTACAAGGTTGGTGGACAGTCCTTCAGTGCAGCTGAAATAGAGTTTATAATCCTAAAGATGAAGAACCCAGCACACCGGCCACAAATCGTACTATCCGTTCCTCATTTGTCGCTTTAATTTCGTTGTCATGCAAGCCATGATTCATCTCACCGTTTTTCCTCCTTTTCAGTCTCTGATGTTAGCCCTTCACAAGTTCAGAGTCACCGAGGAGCACAAGAGGTATTCGGTCGACGACGCAGAGCCCCTGGCGTTGTTTGCACTGAGCAGCGGGATGTTCTCCTCACCTGCTGTAAGTAGATGAGTTTTTGCTGTCAACATGTGTACACTCGCAATGTGTTAAAATACACCTTCATCTTCTGTACAACTGACCGTTAGCATAAGTATTATTTGAAAAATGACAAGGCAACCTGCTATGTAATGTCACAGGTGAGGATTTTCTCGGCCGAGAACGTTCGGCAGCAGCTGCAGGAGTCGATGAGGGACTACATCCGGGCGTCGGTGGGGATCAACGACAAGGGGAAGCTGACGGTGCCGGCGCTGCTGCAGAGCTACGGCAAGGGCGCGGTGGAGGACTCGCTGCTGGCCGACTGGATCTGCCGGCAGCTGACGCCGGCGCAGGTCGCGGCGGTGCAGGACACCACGTCGTCGCGCAAGCAGCGGCTCCTCGGCTTCCGCAGCTTCACCGTCGTCCCGTTCGACTCGACCTTCCGGTACCTCTTCCTGCCCGACGACCACCACTAGGCAGACGCAGGTCGGCACCGAAGAGAGACCAAGGGTGGGCATTTTGACAGAAAGATTAGCTCTGTACATGTTGTGTAAGCGCCGGGGGAGGCCGATTCTTTTGGTTGCTCTATAAAGGCCATTGATTGGTTGGTTTGCTTGCGTCCTGTGTATGTATGTAGTAATAAAGGGAGCTGCGTGTAATTTTGCTTGAGCTCCCTTTAGCATGGCAGTAGTGGTAGAATATATAGCTTGTATAACAAAACAAAACATGGAAGGATAAACTTTTACAAGTGTTGTTGATGTTGTTTTACAAGTTACTGCTAGTTATTAGAAAGATGGCAGCATCATGTTACCTGACTGCCGGCTTCTCCATGGTATGGCAGGCAGCACGCGCGAGCATGACCACCAGTAGGGTTGTGTTGCGGTGCTTTTTGTCCCCGATTCTCATGGCATCATTTCCAACGCCACTGACTGTCCGGAACTGGGCTCTGAACCTGTGGTGTGCTCCCTGGAACATGGAAGACGCTCCGTAGCCGCTAAAGAAGGTGCCCCCAGTTTGACCTGCAGCGTACAGGCCGTTGAAGGGTAGGAACTATTGTCAGTAGCGTTACACTTACACCGACCCCGACGGCCAGTGTTCCTGAATGTCTTGCTGGAAGTTTTGCCTTGAGAATTGGAGACAAATGAGATGGATGGGATGGTGTCGCTGCCTAAGTTTTGACCATTCAAGATGACCATACTACTTACTACAGTATCTTTTTAACTGGTGGTTCGTTTAACTGCTGATAACAAGTGCTGTTTAGGGAAGGAAACATCCATATTAACCCAGAAGTTCAGAGCTGCTGCAAGTCAGACAACCAGGAACAGGACTGTCTTGTGTCTGCATCATCTTGACGCTGCAAACTTGCAAGCTATGCTAAAAGGAGGCCCAGCTCTTACACACAAGCCCCTTTATTACAACACAAGATACAAACAAACTACTGGCCTTTACAGAGGAGGAAGAATTCCAATGCCTCTGGATGTTGCCAATGTTTCTCACTGTAGTTGAGTTGATTTTGAATTCAGATCATGCATTGTAATTCCCTTAACTCAGTGGGTCAATGTAAATGGATATGATAATCAATGAAGTAAACACCATTGCCGTCAAGTATTGGTTTTCTCTGCAGTGTGCACATGAAACTGGTCTGGCATATACAGCAACTGTACTGAACGAAAATTGCAGCAGTTGCAAAATTCAGATAGGAAACACACGAGCTGTACATACATCAGATGCACACATCAGATGAAAACATGGAAAGAGATCTAGTGGCAGATGCTTGCATACATCAGACTGATCATAATTGTGATCCAATGGTTTTACATAAACCGAATCCCTTGCATAAATCATCAATTGTGATCTCAATTCACACTAATTCACAGTCAAATTAAGAATCTCACTCGCATTACTGGAAAACATGCCAGTGAAATTCTCCTACACATTTGCAACTTGTATCTTATCCTTTGCCTCCTCTGATTTTCTCAGCTACTGAAAAACTGCTGACTCGAAGGTTCACCCACACGGACTCAAGAAAGGAATTGGTTGCTTGTTTGGTGAAGCAACAACAATACGGTTTTGCTTCGGGATTTTGCAGCTGAGATCCCGCATTCCCCTTCGAGCACGCAGAGTTGAAACTGGAGTCACCTTCTTCATGCTAGGTGAAGCAGCAGTGGCAGGCAATGTTGTAGAGCCAAAGGAACACCAAGCGACTGAACAAGAGACCTTCTTCAAGGATGGTGTAGAGTTTGACAGATGGCTGCAATATGATGCCACCTTTTTCACATTCTTGACTAGTTACTCTTTTCCGAACATGGTTATGTGCATCACCACTCAAACAAAGTATTGTGAAATGAAAGATGAATCCATTGGATCTGTGCCTCAGTACACACTTTTCCGACTAGAGCAGCAGAATGCTTTAAGAAGCCACAGAAGCATACAAGAATAAATAGATACGAAAGGATTACTCAAATGCTCTGCAAAATTCAGACCAACAATTTTCTCGTTCATATCCAAAATTGATTACAGTATGACTTGATAGTCGGTACATCAAGGACTTGCTTAGCTCAAAGCTTCACTCACACATACACACAAGAGTTCACCAACCAATGCTACTCGTCAGAAACTGCAACTTTAACTCACCACGACGCCAATGCCTAAGAATCCAAGTCAGCCAAGATTAATTTTACAGGAGGGTCAGCATAGTCTCCAGACGCTAGGCAGCTCACATGATTACTGTGTGTATCGACAAGTTCAATTCTACTCCTTTTTTCCTGCTACAAGCCGGGTAGCAAACGGGCGTTTTGGATTTTGCGGCGAGTGCGTTTTACCCTCTGTCTCGTGCCGGAATTGCAGTACATGAGCTTCCTTTTTAGGCTCATCTGCTTTACTTTGATTTATTGAAAAGCCCTTTATTTACTTAAACCCTTACTTAGGACCAGGTGTGGATGTAGTGTAACTATGCCGTACACATCTTAACAAGGTTTTTGCTGCCTAGCTAGATGGAGACTCTACTGACACTCTTGTAAAATTACTAATGGCTGAAAGGGATTGAAAGAACACTAGAAATCTTGGTGATTAAGTGCAGAACCTAGAGATGCAAAGATTAAATGAAACTCATGTGTGAATGGTTTAGGAAGGACTAACTTAACTCGAAGGCTCACCCACACGGACTCGAGAAAGGAATTGGTTCCTCTGCTTCCTCTGATGCAAGACTACCACCAGCAAGCCTGCACTGCTGATGATTTCTTCCTCTGCTTCCATCACCCGTGGATTGCAGTCATCCGTGGATTTGCATCGCTTGAGCAAAGTCCCGTCGACGAGCCATCTCGAGGAGGCGAGCTTGATAACGCCATGCGTGCTGTCTTGCTTGGAGCAGCTCCTCAGGGGACTTGGTCACGTCGGAGTAATGGATCCAGGGGTCGTTGAACTGCACCGTGTCCGCCATCTGCTCCACCTTTCGCCGGGCCTCTGCTCTGCTGCGCTCGATTTCCTGCCGACGGTTGGCCTCTTCTTTGGAGGCAGAGCGAGCCTTGTCGAGGCGAGCCATGGTGAGGCGAGCGTTCGCGATCAGCTCGCGCATGCTCATCTGCGGCTTCGATTGCGTCGCGGCAGCCGGAGATTCGGCGACCTGGTTCTTGATTGCGGAGGAGTGGAGCGGATCCTTGCCGCTGCTGGGAGACGGAAGCTTGCTGCCGTTCTTGATGTTGGCGGGGACGGCGACATGGAGCTCGCCCCCGGAGCAGGCACCGCGTACGCGCTTCGCCGGCGGCGGTTGCTCGCCGCGCACGGATCCGGGGCGCTTTGGCTTCTTGGCAGCCGCGGGGTTCGCCATCAAGGCGGGGTTCACGCGCACGCGGGAGGAGCAGGAGTGCAGGTCGGCGGAGGCGGCGGCGCTACGACGCGGGAGCAGAGACGGCGGTAGCACCGTGGTGCCGGCCATGGTCGCGGCAGCGGAGTTGATCGAGGAGCGACGATCCGGCGTTGGGAGGGAGAGGAAGATGGATCGAGGGAGGCTGATCGGGGGGCAAGATCAGATGGATCGGGAATTTGGGAAACAGGGCGACCAAGAAAACAGGGACGCGGCGGGAGAAGTGGCGGCAAGCAATTTGAATCCGAGTCGAAGTTGGCCCAGGCAGGCAAACGCGCACTTTGGTTTTTGAATCCGAGTCGGCCCAGGCATGCATAGCTAAAACTGGCGGCAGGAGACTCGGATTCAAATTGCTTGCATAAAGCCCAGAAGAGCAAGATTAAACATGATGGCATGAATGTCTGAATCAATTTTGGCACGAATGTCTGAATCAGAGTGGGCCAAAATCAGAAGAATGCATTTTGGCATGCTTGTTAACTTTCAGAGTTAACATCTTAACTACCATTGTGCATTCAGAACATTTCTTTTTATCTTGATATCCTGATGTGTTCGTAGTGTGTGCAGCTACAGATCTGAACTCCGAGCTCTGTGGTTGCTGCTTGTCAAGCTGAAGTTTGATGATTCCTCATTCTCAAATTGAATGTGCCTATGTCCCTATAAAAGAACATGCGAATAACTGAACATGAGCAAACCTGGCTAAACTTCACTAAGAAGTGGCTAGAGTAGTAGCAGAAAAACATGAAACATTATACGTTTGGATTACAATGTAGCTGATGGAAAATCAGTCTAGTAGCTGGTACCAACCACACACACACACATGTTTATTTTCACTCCACAAAACCGATCTTTGATATCTCGAATATGTACGCTACCTGAGCCGTAAAAAGCCCATAATCCTCACCTCACATTTTTTTTAATTATATATGCTACTGAATGTTTGCCATCATATCAAACCTCGGGGTCAAGAATGATTCGAACTCTAGTCGACATTGGAGCTGAACTCGTTATTGTTATGTCTATTGTCCTGCTTGATTGGCCCATATATGTCGATGACGTGCCTCTGTCGGCACACCCATGGATCAGCGCGGTGGGTTGCTTAGGCTCCATTGGTAAGCTTATGCATTCAGAGTTCAGCATTGCAGCAACATCTGTCATGGTAGGCCGGTCTGCTGGATCTTCCTGAGCACAAAGCAGTGCCACCTGAGTGCATTTCGTTATCTCAGCGACTTCATATCCGTCCCCTAACAACGGACCCACAAGTTCTTCCACATACGCCAGGCCTGAAATAGTTTTTCAACACTTGACATGAGATAACTGTAGCGCAAAAGAAGGAAAATAATCTGGCAATAATAGTAAACATCTCGTGAATGCGAACTATATGAAATCATGCTTCAAATAGATGTTCAGTTCATTCACATCTCGTACAAGATCACCAACAGTATCCCCTCGCTTGTCGAGTATGGTATTCTTTCGGCCACTAATAATCACCAGAACCAAAACGCCAAAGCTGAACACATCTGTCTTCATCGAGTAAACTCCTCGAGATGCATACTCTGGAGCTTCGTAACCACTGAAAAAGTGAAACAAAGGATGTCAAAACTGTAAGGTTAGAACATTTGAACACAAATGATGGGAATTTGTGATTATTGATATAGCAGGCAGATGATACCTGGTTCCCGCGACCCTACTCGTGCGCTCTTCTGCTAGTTCCTCCGTAAAGAAAGATTTCATATAGAGGGAGTACATCTGAACTCAGTGTTCTAGCTGATCCAAATTCAGTAAGCTTCAGGTTCATGTTATAATCCAAGAGGATATTATGCGGTTTCAAGTCTCTGTGGACAAGCCAGAAAATGGAGCCTTTATGCAGGTAAACAAGGCCCTCTGTTAACCTTATAATTATCTTGAATCGCTTAGCCCAGTCTAGCAATCGTCCTTTTGTTCTGTCTGGAAAAGATAATGCAATTGCAGTTCTTATCAACTGTTGACGTATTGCTCTAAACTAAACTAGAATAGTTTTTATGATTCGAGCAACAAAGAATCAGGTCAGGTGAAAACTAGATCTGTTGTAGTCTTCCATTTAACTGTAGATGTTTTGAATTCGTGCACATATTTATTAGGAATTAAACAAGGTGTGAGGATTTAGTGGTTGCTACTATGGTCGTCAATGAGCACATTTCTAGGCGGCGGCCCAGGTTTATGGGGTCTGTGAATAAAATTTTGAACCAAAACAAAATTTGACAAAGGCGAACATTTCTAAAAAATCATGATCATTTTTTGAATTTGTGAACAAAAATTGAAAACAATAACAATTTTTGAAGTCCCAAATATTTTTGAAAAAACATTTTTTTTTGAATTTGTGAACAAAATTTGAAAATGAAAACATTTTTGATGTTTTGAACAATTTCTGAAAAACATAAACATTTTTTGAATTTGTGAACAAAAATTGAAAAATATTTTTGAAAAAACATTTTTTTGAATTTGTGAACCAAATTTGAAAATGTGATGTTTTGAACAATTTCTGAAAAACATAAACATTTTTTGGCATAAAGAAAAGTAAATTTGAAAAAAAAACAGTAAAAAGGAAACATAAGAAAAGCAAAAATAAAGAAACAGAAACAAGAACAAGAAATGAAAAAAGGAAAAAAATGGTTCAGGAACCTCATAGAAGGTTCCCAAATAAAAGAACTGGCTGGGAACCTTTATTAGCACACAAGATGCATACAAACTAATGGCTTTTACAGAGGAAAAAGAATCGGTCACCCCAGAGGATCTACAAGCATGTACAGTGCAGAGCTAATCTTTCCATTTCCCAGCGTGTCAAAATGTGCAACTCCTAATTTCTCTTCAGGAGGAAGCCGAGAAGCTGCGGATGACGCTGAAGGTACCTGTAGATGTTGCCAACGTTTCTCACTGTAATTGACTTGATTTTGAATGAAGCTAAATTCAGATGATGTAATTCCCTCACCTCAGTGGATCCATGCCAATGAATATGAAATTCAGACAACATATCTGTTCTTCTCCAGGAAAATAGCATATACACCAATTGTCTGAATGAAACAGGCTTTTCGGCGCCTTCCTGATGCGACAAGTAAATTCTGCATCAGGACTCAGAAGTTCAGCAAGCAGACATATCTGTTCTTCTCCAGGAAAATAGAAGTTATCTGGAATAGTAGTTCAAGCACAGAAGTGATCTTCTTGGTGGGATCATCACATCCAATGCTTTTACATAAAACATACTACAACAGACTGATCCAATGCTTTTACATAGAACAATCCCTTGCATTAATTGATCAATTGTGATCATAATGCACACTAATTGTTGGCCAAATTCACTCGCACTACTGAAAAACATGCCAGTGAAATACTCCTACACACTTGCAACTAGCACTAGTGACTCTGCTTTGCAACACTAGCACTGCAGATTGCCGACTCTGCTTCCTCTGCTTTGGTCAGCTAAGCAAGACAACCCCCAACAAGGCTGCGCTGCTGATGATTTCTTCCTCTGCTTCGATCACTTGACCACACATCCGTGGATTTGCATCGCTTGAGCAAAGTCCCGTCGACGAGCCATCTCGATGCGGTGAGCTTGATAACGCCAAGCTTGCTGTCTTGCTTGGAGCAGCTCCTCAGGGGACTTGGTCACGTCGGAGTGATGTATCCAGGGGTCGTTGAACTGCACGGTGTCCACCATCTGCTCCACCTTTCGCCGGGCCTCCGCTCTGCTATGCTCGATGTCCCGCCGACGGCTGGCCTCTTCTTCGGAGGCAGGGTGCGCCCAATCCATGGCGAGACGAGCGTTCTCGATCAGTTGGCGCATGCTGATCGGCGGCTTCGATTGCGTCGAGCTCGCCGGAGATTGGGCGACCTGGTTCTTGATCACAGAGGAGTGGAGATTCTTCGGATCCTTGCCGTTGCTGGGACATGGAAGCTTGTTGTTCTTGATGTTGGCAGCCACCGCGACATGGAGCTCGCCCCCCGAGCAGACACCGCGTACGCGCTTCGCCGGCGGCTGCCCGTCGCACACGGACATGGGCCGCTTCGGCCTCTTGGCAGCGGCGGGATTCGCCATCAAGGCAGGGCTTACGCGCACGCGGGAGGAGCAGGAGTGGAGGTCGCCAGCGGCGGCGCTACGGCGCGGGAGCAGAGACGGCGGGAGCACTGTGGTGTCGGCCATGGTTGCGGCCGCGGTGTCGCGAGAGCAACGATCAAACGACGATCGCGAGATCACGGATCCGACGGCGGGAGGGAGGAAGACGATGCGGTGGAGGGCGAGGTGAGATAGATCGGGAATTTGGGAGAGCAAGAAAGAAGGGACGCGGAGACGGGGCAATTGGCGGCAATCATCAGCGGTATGTCTGTCTGTGGTTTGAATCCGAGTATAGCTCGAAAGCGCGGGGATTTGTACACTTACTGTAGTGACGCTATCTTTCCAACTTGTTTCAGAAAGAAAACAATGACAACAACACTTGTACGTCCTGCAACAAAGAAATTGGAGAATAACTTGAGTACCCACATTGCTCAGCGTTATAATTACATTCCAAAGGAAACCTAGCGCCGCCGCTGCCACCCAAAGAAACACCCCTCTTCTCCGCCACCGCCGGAGGAAGCTGCAGGGTGAAGCCGCTGCAGCCGACGGCGGCGGCGAGGACCTTGCTTGCGTTGTGGGGGTGTCCTCGGGCAAGGCGGAGTCTCCCTCGGCGATGGCGGTGGCTGCGATGTTTTGGGCTGGAATTTGGTGGGGCTTCGATGAATGGAGAAAGAATCATTGACAAGGTGTGGAGGTCAAACTCGAAGTATAAAAGGCATGGGGATTACATTGCAAGTGTGGGTGATTCCAAATCAATGGAATAATTATTTTAGCTCCCTATAAGTATTGGGAGGATATATGTTTTAAAGATAAACCACCACGTGAATTTCCCTCAATTTAAATGGATAAAAAATCCATGCAATTTGAGTTGCAATAATTATTGACATGATGGCATGATGAAATGATGCAATGCAAAAAAAAACATCAAGCAACCCATATAATAATAATTACGGAAAGAATCGGTCTCGGGCTGTTACAACTTTTTGTTGTTTAATTTTCGCACATATGGATAGTATTGTGGTCATGCTTTCTGTAAATAGGAAAATACGAGGGTGTTTTGTTCAAAAATGCGTCTCTCTAGTTGACTTTTTTGAGGGTGTTTTGTGTAAAAACACATCACTTGCAAGTGATGCATACACATGGATACGCCCGCATACGCATAGTGTGACCATGTTTGCACGCTTGAGTTAAGTTAGGTGACTACAAAACCGTATTTTAAAATTTATGGCACCAAACTGAATATGTGATGCAAGTTCTATGACTCCTGATGATATTACCTCTTAAGCTTAACAATTAGGGATGGAGCAGACCAATGATTTGGAGGAGGCTGTGGTGGTTGGCAATTGGCATGGCTTGTCAGGATACATGAGTCAGATAGCTTTGCCCTCCTGCACGTGAAAATTTACAAAGCATTTAATGAAGGAGAGACGGAGGCAAGAGGTAGATGAGGGGAGGAAGAACCCTTCTCTTTTAAATCTGTAATGATAGATAGATAAATTGCAAAGTAAAATAAAAGAAAAAAATTTACAACAAAGTATTTTTCTATTTTACTAATATGATTTAAATAGATCCGAGGGCCACTTCCCGCAAAAAAAATTCATTAGAGACTTATCTCTCACAAAAATAGCATACGCTGGGTAGACAAATTACTGTTGGACAATTGATAGAAAAGTGCATAGTTATGATGATATTCATGGCAATCATCATGTATATAGGCATTACGTTCATCACAAGTAGGCATAAATGATTCTGCATCTACTACTATTACTCCACCAATTAACCGCTATCTAGCATACATCTATCATACTCTCTCCGTTTTTATTTACTCCGCATATTAGGTTTGTCGAAAGTTGAACTTTATATACTTTCAACAAGTTTTTAGAAAAATATATTAACATATACATCACCAAATATATATCATTGAATTCACCATTGCATATATTTTCACATGTATAAATCTGTTATTGTAAATGTTCATATTATTTTCTACAAAATCGGTTAAACTCTTAAAGTTTGACTTTAGTCAAAGCTAATATGTTGAGTAAATAAAAACAGAACATGTATTAAGTTAATGACAAACAGAGTAACACTTTAAATAAGATGACATGATGTAGATAGAATAAAACCAAGCAATATGATTAAACCATGTCGCTTTATCCTTAGTGGCAACAATACAAATACGTGTCTCGCTACCCTTGCTGTCAGTGGGTGAGGACATCGCAAGATTGAACCAACTACAAAACACCTCTCCTACTAAAGATAAATCAATCTAGTTGACCAAACGAAACGGATAGGTCGGAGGGAAATACAAAGCTATAATAATCATGCATAATAAAGTTCCAAAAAGACCCAATTACTTTCAATGAATATTCCAATCATAAACCCACAACTCATCAGATCCCAATAAACATACCGCAAAAGAAGGTTACATCGAATTGATCTCCGAGAAGAACATTGTATTGATGATCAAAGAGAGAGAAGAAGCCATCTAGATAATCACTGTGGACCCATAGGTCTGTCGTGAACTACTCATACATCATCGGAAGGGCGACAAGGTTGACGTAGAAGCCCTCCGTGATCAATTCCCTCGCCGACAAAGTACCTGAAAAGGCCTTCAGATGGGATCACGGGAGAACAGAAGCTTGCGGCGGCGGGAAAAATGTTTCGGGTGGCTCTCTGTTGGTTTGGGATTTATGGGGATTTATATAAGTGGAATTAGGTCAACAGGAGCTGCGTGGTCCCACAAGCTCAGGTGCCCCTGGGCACGCCATGTGAGCTTGTGGCTCTCCTATAGATCTTCTGACCTCCTCCTGAACCTTCTAGGATTTCTTCTGGTTCAAAAAAAAATCATCGTAAAGTTTCATCGTGTTTGGACTTTGTTTGGTGTTGATTTTCTGGAAAAACAAAAAACATGCAGAAAACAGGAACTAGCACTGGGCACTGAGTTAATAGTTTAGTTTCCAAAAATAATATAAAATTGCATATAAAATATCCAAGATTGATAATATAATAGTATGAAACGCAAAAAAAAAATTACAGATACGTTGGAGTCGTATTTTAGAGATATTCTTAGGGACCTCTCGGTGTGACAACATCCATGCCGGAACACTTCAACGAGAAAGAAGAACAATACCTGCAGCGGGATCAACAATATAGTGAGCATGTGCATGACGCATGAGGATACCGATGCACCTCGGGTGTTGTAAAGTATCACAGAGCAAAGGTAACATCACATAATTACCAAAGGTTCACTTGAAATGTCATTCGTATAATCATAGTGATCGATATGGACATCCACGATTCTGCTTTCAGTCATTGAACAAAGGGGTTTCGTTCATGTCTATGATTTACCAAACCTACTAGGTCACAAGTTTAAGGTAATCATGATTTGCTGAGTGTTACTAGGATGAGAGTATCAAGGATTTATTTGTGGAATTGTTTCATTAATATTTGGAATAGTTTCGACAGGAAGTGAAGCATTTCGGGGTCACCGGAAGAGTTTCAGAGTTTATGGGTTGTACCTGGTATTCTCGATAATGAATATATAGGTGAAAAATGTTTCTGATGATGTTAAATTATATATAAAAGGGTCTAGTAATTACTTTTATATTGAATTAAATATCAACAAGGCTTAAAAGGCCAAGAGGAGGAAGGCAACTTGGGCCACAAGGTCCCAAGCGGAGGAGGCATCCCCTTTTCCTTGTGGGCAAGGGGGCGAATCCTAGTGGGGGAGGAGCCCCTGGCCAGCGCATCAAGGAGGGGATTTCCCTCCTTGGTGGCAACCCGTCCTCTCCCCTATAACCTATATATACATGAGGTGTTGGCCCTATTTGATACACGAGTTTTAGAGATTCGTCTAGTTCATCTAGCCCTAGTTCTAGTTGATCCTGGTTGACTGATAAGAGCTTGGTCTAGTTCCTTGAATCCTCGTAATCAGAAGCCTGGTGTGGTTCTAATCTTCTCCCTCTAATTTTCTAACGACGATTGGCTCTGTACGGCAAAGCACTGTCGGATCGTGAAGACCATACCGCTTGCAACTTAGGGGTGGAAAGTGGTAGCAGATAATCCAATATTCGTATTCGAGAAAATGCCTATTTGTAAACGAAACATCCACATCCGAATCAAAATGGAAATGGAAATTATCCGTATCCAAATTTATTTAACAAATAAAAAATAAAATATGGTATGTGGTTTTGACACAGATATGGGTATGGAAGTGGATATATCCGTATCCGAATAATATTATGGGAGGTAAATTTGAAAATTCTAGACCCAATATCCCAATTATACAACATAAAAGCCAAATAAGTGGTCAAATTTTACTCTTTGTATGATTAAACTTTATTTATTCGGAAACCTATTTATCATTGACTTATTGTATGTGACAAGTTGATTATTTCATGTCACATAGCCATTGACTAATTTACTTGAGCAATATGTCACTATTATTCGTATCCGTTTTGAATCAAGAAAACATCTAATATGTATCTGTATTCGAATAACATCTGAGCCGCATCCGTATCCGATAACATCCATATTCGCATACGTATTCATTTTGAAAATATGAAAACAGAAGTGGTAAGAGCACTATCCGATCCGTTTCCACCCCTACTTGCAGCCAAGTAGAGAGGTCGTGCTTTCGGGTTTCTGTTCGAGAGATCGTTTGAGGGCAGTTCGTGTGGTCATCATCAACGGTTTGCAGGACTCCAAATATGATCTACACCGTTTCGTCTACTTCCGCTGCACTCTGGAGTCTGTAACAATCGTTGATCCAAACCCTATATGCATCTTTGTATTGTTCATGGGTGTTCGTAGGGTGATTTTTTTTGTTTTCTACTACGTTTCCCAAAAAGAACGCCTTACTCCTATGTTGTTCCATCAGTCACTCTACTCATTGTTCTTTATTTACTTTTATGTTATTTACTTTAAAGTTTGTTTCACTACTCAATCACAAATCATTACCGCCCCCACTTTGCTTTAAGTCTACAATTATCTGCTAACATAAAAATACATAATACAAGAGGCAAAAGTCTGATTCCCGTGCTCCCTGTGATCGATACTCTTACTTTGAGAAGGCTACAACTAAACCCTGTGCACTTACAGACCATCAACGGTGTGTTGCTCTGTACAGCAGTACGTCATCTTCATTCCGGCGGAAGGGGAAAGGGTTCACCTTATCGGCTACTGTCGTGCGTCATTGGCCGGTGGGCTCCCAGTTCTTCTCTTCAGTGGTCGACGTGTCTGCCTCATCGCCCCTCTCTTGTCTTGTCGGCATGCTGCCCCGTATCTTGCAGCTATGCTCGTTGGCTTTCCCGATGTGCTATGATGTCCAAGATCTTTGGCGACATGGTTGAATTGGTGTGTTCTCTGTCAAGGTGATCGTGCTCTGGTGCTACTTCGTGTCACGAGTTCAACACCTTTCTTGCTCTTGGGTGAGCGTTCCTCATGTCCGACAGTTCGACGCCTTTTGAGCCAAGGCGAGCGGGCAGGGTCCCTCTGCGACATAAGTACATGAAGGTGTCGCCGATCTTTTTGTTCTGGATATTGATACGTCCATTTTGCATCATGCTTTTATATCGATATTTATTACATTATGGGTTGTTATTACACATTATGTCACAATACTTATGCCCTTTCTCTCTTATTTTACAAGGTTTACATGAAGAGGGGGAATGCCGACAGCTGGAATTCTGGGCTGGAAAAGAAGCAAATATTAGAGACCTATTCTGCACATCTTCAAAAGTCCTGAAACTCCACGGGATTTTTTTCCAGAATATATAAAAAATATTGGGCGAAAGAAGTACCAGAGGGGGGCCACCCACCGCCCACGAGGATGGGGGGCGCGCCCCCCTGCCTCGTGCCCCCCTGGTGGCCCACTGATGCCCATAATTGGCTATATGGAGTCTTTCTCGAGGAAAAAAATCATAAGCAAGCTCACGGGACGAAACTCCGCCGCCATGAGGTGGAACCAATCTAGGGCTCCGGCGGAGCTATTCTGTCGGGGAGACTTCCCTCTGGGAGGGGGAAATCATCATCATCGTCATCACCAACGATCCTCTCATCGGGAGGGGGTCAATCTCCATCAACATCTTCACCACCACCATCTCCTCTCAAATCCTAGTTCATCTCTTGTATCCAATCTTTGTATCCAAACCTCATATTGGTACTTGTGGGTTGCTAGTAGTGTTAATTACTCCTTGTAGTTGATGCTAGTTGGTTTACTTGGTGGAAGATCATATGTTCAGATCCATTATGCATATTAATACCCTCTGATTATGAACATGAATATGATTTGTGAGTAGTTACGTTTGTTCCTGAGGACATGGGAGAAGTCTTGCTATAAGTAGTCATATGAATTTGGTATTCATTCGATATTTTGATGAGATGTATGTTGTCTTTCCTCTAGTGGTGTCATGTGAACATCGACTACATGACACTTCACCATTGTTTGGGCCTAGAGGAAGGCATTAGGACATGATAAGTAGATGATGGGTTGCTAGAGTGACAGAAGCTTAAACCCTAGTTTATGCGTTGCTTCGTAAGGGGCTGATTTGGATCCATATGTTTCATGCTATGTGAGGGAGTCCTGGATTAGGGGGTCTCCGGACAGCCGGACTATATCCTTTGGTCGGACTGTTGGACTATGAAGATACAAGATTGAAGACTTCATCCCGTGTTCGGATGGGACTTTCCTTGGCATGGAAGGCAAGCTTGGCAATACGGATATGTGGATCTCCTCCCTCGTAACCGACTCTGTGTAACCCTAGCCCCCTCCGTTGTCTATATAAACCGGAGGGTTTAGTCCATAGGACAACAGACAATCATACCATAGGCTAGCTTCTAGGGTTTAGCCTCTACAATCTCGTGGTAGATCAACTCTTGTAATACTCATATCATCAATATCAATCAAGCAGGACGTAGGGTATTAACTCCATCAAGAGGGCCCAAACCTGGGTAAACATCGTGTCCCCTACCTCCTGTTACCATCCACCTTAGACGCATAGTTTGGGACCCCCCTTATCCGAGATCCGCCGGTTTTGACACCGACATTGGTGCTTTCATTGAGAGTTCCACTGTGTCGTCACCGTAAGGCTCGATGGCCCCTTCGATCATCGGTAACGATGCGGTCCAGGGTGAGGTTTTCCTCCCCAGACAGATCTTTGCATTCGACGGCTTCGCACTGCGGGCCAATTCGCTTGGCCATCTGGAGCAGATGGAGAGGTACGCCCCTGGCCATCAGGTCAGGTTCGGAAACTTAAGCTACACTGCCGACATCCGCGGAGACTTGATCTTCGACGGATTCGAGCCCATGTCAGGTGCGCCGCACAATCACGACGAGCATGACATAACTCTGCCGTCGGACAGTGTTCGGGAGATCACATATGCAACTACTCCGGCCTTCAATCCAAAGCAAATTGCGCCATCCGAGGACGGAGGGATAGACCCCGCCATGGAGACCGCACTCTTAGTGGCGATGGAGCCGGATACTGACTTTACCCCTTACGAGAGCCGTGTTGCCGAACCACTGGATTCGCCTCTGGCCACGGACTCCGAGCCGCCTGCATCCGTGCCTATCGAATCCGATTGGGCGCCGATCATGGAATTCACCTCCGCGGATATCTTTCAGCACTCGCCTTTCGGCGATGTGCTAAATTCATTAAGGTCTCTCTCCTTGTTAGGAGAACCTTGGCCGAACTATGTCTGGCTAGAATGGGATGCGGACGACGAAGAAATTCGCTGCCCACCCACCACCCACTTAGTAGCCTTTGTCGATGATTTAACCGACATGCTCGATTTCGACTTCGAAGACATCAACGACATGGACGACGATGCAGGAGAGGAACAGGAACCGGTACCCACAGGACGCTGGACAATCACTTCACCACATGACATATACATGGTGGATACACCCAAAGAAAACAATGACGAAGAACGCCAGGATGCAACGAAGAATAGCTCCCTCGAGAAGCAATCAAAGCGTCGGCGTAGGCGCCGCTCAAAATCCCGCCTCGGCACAAACAGTGATAACAGCGCAAGAGAAAATAACACTCCAGTCGACTCCAGAGGAAATGAAGACCGCATCGACCCAGCGGTAGAGCACGATGAAACTGCAAACGGCGAACACAGTATGGATCTGATGTCCGAACACGGCGACGCTGAGTGTCGGGGATATACCCCGCGGTGTAACCCGGCCGAAAGTATAACCTGGCCGGACTTGGCACTTCATCATAACCCGCCAGAGGACTGGCGATTCATGAGTCTGGCGGTTCACTGGTCTGATGATTTATAAGCCTGGTGACTCACGAATGACCCCGACGACGGGTCAGATAAAGGACTAGGCCTAAGGCCCAGAAGGTCGGTTCATGTTATGGTGGGCCGGTTTAAGAGGAAAGATGAGGAGTATTCCCTTACAAAGGAAGCAAGACTAGGACTCCACTTGTGATAGAGTAATCCTAATCCAACTAGGACTAGTCATGTAAACCGCCCCTTCAACATATATAAGGAGGGGTAGGGCTCCCCAAAGAGGGACAATAAAGAAGAGACAATCTCTAGGGCTAGACATAACTAGGAGAGCCAGTTTACGGTGACTCCCTCATGAGCATAATAAGACCTAGCCACAAACAACATGTAGGGCTATTCCGGATGATGTTTCCCGGGGCCCGAAGCTATCTAAATCCTTGTCTTATGTTGCGTCTCTCGATTCCGCTCAACCCCTCTCAAACTACTATAAAGATGTGTTGGCCTCACGACTAAGTCCTCACACTAGAACATCTGCCGTGACAATTCCACGACAGTTGGCGCCCATCGTGGGACTCGCGCACGGTGGTGTTGAGTTCTTGGAGGGATCTCTTTAGGGATCGAGAAGCTCGTGATTGATCAAACGAAGAAGAATTGAAGAAAAGTCAAGATTGCGTTGCACGCTGTGGCATACACTTTGATCCGGCGGTTTGAAGCCAGATCTATTTTTGGAGCGCGTTCTTGAGATGATGGATGGGGTCCGTACCTACAACTTGCGTTCGAATCAGAAGGATTTGCCGATTTGTATGTGTGGCAATGCGTGCACATGAGGAACAAATGCACCAACACGCTGTTCAAAACTTGGAAGGATTGACTGAAAGCTGCGGTTGTTCCACGCATCAAGGAAACAGGAAGCAATCTACTCCACGCATCAAGGCTCAAGGGGTATTTAAAAAACAAAAATGTTAGCGCCCACACATATGGGTGTTAGTCAACTCGTCCACACGTCTTCATCACCGTCCAGTAACTTCTGCACGAATCTTGACACGAATTAGCTGATTTTGTATGCCACGTAGGACAAATCGCGTGTGTGGTGTGTGAGAGAGGTCGCCCACACATCCGTTTTACCACATGAAGGGGCCGGTGTGTGGGCGTTTAGTAGTTCGCCCACACACCGGTTTTTCAGTCACGCACAAGGGCTGTTGTGTGGGCGTTTGCCATCTCGCCCACACACCCGCCTCCTTTCCCATACCCAAGCTGCCAGTTGCCATGCGTTTTGCAGTGTACATGAAAACTGTCCTAGTATGATTGCAACCAGATGGCAACTCTCTCTTTTTTTACCCGAATATGTCAGTTGTCATATGTTTTGCATGGTACATGGCAAACTACCCTAGCGTGCACATAAGCAGATGACAACTCTTTCTTTTTAAATGGCAACTGCCCTAGCGTGCTTGTGAGCACATGGCAACTCTCTCTTTTACCCGAACATGTTTTTTGCCATGCCTTTTTTTGTAGCGCTACATAACAACTGCCTAGTGTTAGTAGGTGGCAACTCCTAAAGTTTTGAAATCATGGCAACTGCAGAACCACACATGGCAACAGCTGTAATTGTCCAAAAAATGGCAATCTGGAACTTTGACCTGAGATGGCAACGGCAGTTGAGCAAACATGGCAACTGTAGTTGTCCGACATGGCAACCGTAGTTCAGCGACATGGCAACTGCACTTAAACGAACATGGACGAGGGTCCGGCCCATGGCAATTGCGGGGCACGCGGTAAAGTGTCACGTGGGGCATGCGGGACCACGATGTACTAGGCCTGACGTACCGGGCGTGTGGGCGTTATCTATTTCGCCCACACGCACGCGTGTAAGAGGGACCGGGAGGGAAAAAAAGAGGCATGTGGATGCTAATTGTTTTGCCCATACACACACGTGTGGGCTGGTCCTGCACCATACAAAACATGTGAGCAGATTGCTTAACGCCCACACGTGTGGCAGTTATCGGCGTCCAAAATATAAAAAAAATGGAGGGAGACCACAACCTGGAAGACACGGAGGTGGATAGTCAAACCAATGACAACGACCAGGACACGGACGTGGAGAGGAGATGGAGTCGAACCATGCCGTCACAGGTCTCCACCCTGTCGCCGTGGCCAGGCTCGAGCCACCAAGCCGGCCCTCCTGTCTCTGCCGCCACGGCCGGCCACTGCGGCACATCGAGCCGCTTCCTCCGCCGTCCCGTGCTGAGCTGCCTTCGCGGCGCTCGCCCTGCCTCTGCTCGTCTCCACGGCTGCACATTAACTCGGCCGGTCGCCGCTGCCTCAAGACAACCGGTCTGTCATGCTAGCTAGCAATGATGGGCTCCCCAACCAACGCTATACCGCCGCGCCAGAGGCTGCCGCCTCCGCTGCCGAAGCCCGACGTCGTGGACTCATCTTGCTGGGTGTAAGTTGCCGCCGCTGACCATCCTTCGCTGATGTCCGCTGCCGGGTTGAACCGGTTCTGCCGCCACAAATCGCCGCCACCAAATTACCTCGCCGGCGCATCGAGCCACTCCGGCCACGCTGCCTCGCCTTGTTTCCAAATTGCTCTACAAATGTCTACGGATGTAATCAGGTACACTCGTCTCCGTTAAATTGCTCTACGTATTAAATGCGCATTATACAAAATATATGTTGTCTACTCGTGCTATTTTATGCTCGCAGATCTATTCAGCTCAAGAGTTTTTTGCTGGCGTTTTTCATTGCATCACTTCCAACAATCTTTTGAGCTACCACAACGCGCGATTCAGACAGCAGATGCACGATTCAAAAACCCGGGTGTTTAGAAAAAAAAGGAAGGGGGAGTTCAACATGCACGAGCGACCCACCTCCAGATCAGTCTTCGGGATTGATTCGCCCGTCCGCACCGGCTTACAGCGCCACGGCCGACTCATTTGTTGTTCGGGCGAGTCAGGTGATATCCATCTAAATTTATCTTATTAAACACTTATTGTTTTTTTGTCAAAGAACAATTATTTGCCCTGTAACATTTTTACACAGGACAATTGTTTATGCCATTATATCACGGATGCACGTTCGGCTGTGCCGCACAGCTTCACGGACATATGTGTCGCGGTCCAGTTTACATCAACACGCCGGCCGACTCGTCCACCCGTGCCGCTTTACAACGCAAAAGATGACTCTCCCATCCGCCCTCGCGGCCGGTTCACACGTCCGCACCGGCTTACAACGCGGAGAACAATTTGTTCATCCGCACCGGCTTACAACGTCTCGGCCGACTTATTTGTCTACTTCCGAGGCTGACTCACTCGTGGTTGGTTTCAGCTTCACTGTTGTGATCTTCAAACACCGTGGCTGATAATTTTCGGCCTAATATATCAAGGTGAAATCTGTCCAATCAATTTGTATTGATATATTTTTTATTCTTTAAAAGAACAAATTACTCCGCCTTGCGATATTATTTATGCAGGAGCAATTGTTCACCACAAAAGCTATGGCCGTGTCATGGATGTATAGCTCGCGCCACCATTATAATGCGCTAGCATCTGACCACACCATCAAGCTCGATGAATATATGTGCAAGTCACCATTCTGCAGACCAGTTTACATCAACATGATGTGGCTAACTCACCCGTCCACGACCGCTTATAACACCGCGGCCGACTCAGCTATTTGTGCTGCTTCTGAAGCTGCGGTCATCTTTGTTGTCCGTCTCTTGCGGCCTGGTCTACATCAACACACTGGCCTGTCTGCATAAGCTGTTTATTGAGTATAAAGCCAGTCACTGCTTGGGTAGCCCGGTTTTCTTCCAACAACTCTGGAGCGAATTACCATGTATTGTCAGCCGCCGTCTGCACTGGATGGCTTAATGGACAGGAGCACAAGTCGCCGGCACTACAGTTTGGTTAAACTTCAGAACAGCCAGTTGGGATGAACCATTGGCCAGATTACTGACGCAAATCATGCGGGGTCATTTATAACCCGCCGCGGTCGACTTCAAGTTTCCGTGGATTCACATAGCGTTATCAACGTCAAGGATATATAATGAGTGTTGCGAAGATTGTTAACTCGCCACCTTGCTTCCAGCTTTAACATATTACAGCGTTCTGCTGTTCAGCTATATGTCGGTTTATATCACGGTCTAATATGAAGAATCTCAAGCCAACTCCTCAAGTCGCCTTGAGACTCGGGGGCTACAATGATATGACTCAACAAATCTTGTCAGTTTCCGCAAATTTAAGAACCCCAGGATGATGGAGGGAAAGATAACCCGGTCCCAGAGGCTACTGTTATATTGATGAAAATTTAAAGGCCGTCAGAAAATTTCCGGCTCAAAAAGTATATGACAGTTACAAAACCCCGGCTCAATGGAGAAGTTCCGGGTCATCAGAAAGGATTCCGGTTTAAAATCTGGTTCAAGAGACATATCTCTCCCATAAAGCATTGAAGCTCTCAAATATCCGATTTACAATCTGGTTCAAGGGAAATTAGTTCTCCCATAAAGCGTTGAAGCTCTCAAATATCCGGTTTAAAATCCGACTCAAGATAAATCAGTCTCACTGAAGCTCTCAAATATCCGGTTTACAATCCGGTTCAAGGGAAATCTGTTCTCCCACAAAGCTCTAAAGCTCTCAAATCTGGTTTAAGAATTCCCGTTTCAAAAAAATTTATTCTCTCGCAAGTTCAAGTTTAAAGGCCGTCAGAAAATTTTCGGCTAAAAATGAAGATTCCGATTTAACATCCGGTTCAAGAAGAAGTTATCTCTTGCAAAAAAATTAAAAATTGCCAAAGAGAACTTGCTACCATGATGCGCGGTTCAAACATGGGCATCCTGCCTTATTGGTTTATCATATTATTAATCATTTGGGGGCTTCCTGCTTATTTATCACAGCTGTGACTACCCTATTACTACGGCTATCAAGCCAATATTATCATAAGAGCACAACTCTAGTTACTTCAGTAATCCGGCTATCAAGCCAATATAATCATAAGGGGCCAAAGAGAGTCTGGTGCACAGCATGGCTCAAACATGGGTATCCCTTGAGCACAGCTCACAATATCACTTGGGGGCTATGTTCGAACCATAGTCACACCTCTTGATAGGCTTAAGGCCACCAGGGAAATCACTTGGGGGCTATGTTCGAACCATAGTCACACCTCTTGATAGGCATAAGGGCACCAGGGAAATCACTTGGGGGCTTGGTCGTATCCGAACCATAGCTACACCTCTTGATAGGCTTAAGGCCACCAGGGAAATCACTTGGGGGCTATGTTCGAACCATAGTCACACCTCTTGATAGGCATAAGGGCACCAGGGAAATCACTTGGGGGCTTGGTCGTATCCGAACCATAGCTACACCTCTTGATAGGCTTAAGGCCACTAGGGAAATCACTTGGGGGCTATGGGTTCGAACCATAGTTACACCTCTTGACAGGCATAAGGGCACCAGGGAAATCACTTGGGGGCTTGGTCGTATTCGAACCATAGATACATCTCTTGATTGGCGCAATGCCACAATTATGACTACTTGGGGGCTCTGGTCATATCCGAACCATGGCTTAAACCCTCTTGATCATACACATACATCATCATATATTAAGTCATACATTGCATCATCATTACATCATCATAGCATGTATCATATGGGCACAGATATACCGGTTTTATATGGCAGGAATCGGTTTTCAAACCAGGTTATATTATTCAAATCTTCAAATAGCCAACATGGCTGGATTTTATTATGGTTATCAATAACCAGTATTTTGATTAAGGTTTTCAAAGTCGCTTTAGCGCAATGGCTATCATATTATCAATGGATATGATTTATTTTACAATTGAAGGAATAGTCCCGAGTTGCTGCAGGCTTACAATCCGGCACTTGGGGGATACATTATTCAATTGAGATTACATCAAATATACAAGTCCCATGTCACTGCCAGCATGCACCATGGCACTTGGGGGCTAATGCAAAGTCATTTTTACTAGTCTTATCGAAGACCCGACTCGTCACATTGTAATGAGCCGGCCCTTGGGGGCTACCAATTGCTCCTCTCAACAAATTCAAGGTACACAAGTCTTAATCCATTATATTGAAGGGTCCACTCCTCAGTTGGTAAAGCACAAAGCTCTTAACCTTGTGGACGTGGGTTCAAGCCCCATGATAGGGGGTTACATCATATGAGGATATTTTCAATGAAGTATATATGAAGTCCCAGCTCAATATTATCTTACCGAGCCGGCCCTTAGGGGTTACACGTTGTTGTTCAAATCTACATGATCATATTTATAAAGTCCCTGCTCATTATTGCATAATGACCCGGCCCTTGGGGGCTACACTGGTTGAAGTTTTTTGAGCATCATGCAATTACAAGTCCCAGGTTGCTGCAAGCATGACAATCCGGCACTTGGGGGCTACATAATATGGAGTATTCAGTTTTTACTAGTGACTGAGATGAACAACATGGATTTCTTCAAAAGTGGCAGTATTTATATTGAAGCAAATCTTCAGCCATCACTTTGTTCTGCTCAAGACTTGGGGGCTACAGGTAATATGGATATAAGGGAGAAAAATCTTCAAATTCTCAGTTTTGAGCAAATCAGGAAGATCAATTACATAACCCGATGTCAACAACAATTATGACCCGGCATCGTCTATTTTATAACCCGGCAATTTTGGTAATGATAGACCGGCAAGTTTTACATCTTCAAGCCGGCTCAAAGTCAAATGAGTATTTCAAAATCAATATTTTTTAAACTGGTGCTTTGGAAGCCGATTCAAGTGGATTATTTCTTACAATATTTCTCTACAAGAGACCAATGTCAACAAATTGACTCTGAAGTTGGCTTATTGACCCGGATTTTTTAGAAGAATGAAATGACAAGGAGTTAAGGATGATGAGGTGCCGATTTATAAGAATATTTAAATCGGAGCACAACCCGCCAAATTTGTTCTTGTGTTTATGTTGCAGATCAGTTTAACATGGATAAATCCAAATTAAACTGGGGGCTAATGTCGGGGATATACCCCGCGGCGTAACCCGGCCGGAAGTATAACCCGGCCGGACTTGGCACTTCATCATAACCCGCCAAAGGACTGGCGATTCATGGGTCTGGCGGTTCACTGGTCTGACGATTTACAAGCCTGGCGACTCACGAATGACCCCGATGACGGGTCATATAAAGGACTAGGCCCAAGGCTCAGAAGACCGGTTCATGTTATGGTGGGCCGGTTTAAGAGGAAAGATGAGGAGTATTCCCTTACAAAGGAAGCAAGACTAGGACTCCACTTGTAATAGAGTAATCCTAATCCAACTAGGACTAGTCATGTAAACCGCCCCTTCAACATATATAAGGAGGGGCAGGGCTCCCCAAAGAGGGACAAGAAAGAAGAAACAATCTCTAGGGCTAGACATAACTAGGAGAGCCAGTTTACGGCGACTCTCTCATGAGCATAATAAAACCTAGCCACAAACAACATGTAGGGCTATTCCGGATGATGTTTCCCGGGGCCCGAAGCTATCTAAATCCTTGTCTTATGTTGCGTCTCTCGATTCTGCTCAACCCCTCTCAAACTACTACAAAGATGCGTTGGCCTCACGACTAAGTCCTCACACTAGAACACCTGCCATGGCAATTCCACGACACCGAGGATAAACCTCATCAAACCTACTCCGGGGAGGAAAACAGTCCGGACGAAGATGCACACATCATCCCGGAAACGCACTTGGAGCAAGAGAACCTCCGCAGAAGGCTTATTGCCACAGCGAGGAGTCTGAAGAAGCAGAAGCAAAGGCTTAAGGCCGCATAAAATACACTCAACAGCAGGTGGAACAAAGTGCTCGACAACGAAGAAAAGTATGGTGGAAGTTACCACACAAAGAGCTATCCAAAGCGCAAGCTATTACCTGAATTCGACGATGAGGCCTTAGAGCCCACACAGCCGAAAAATGAAACGGCCAACCGGCCGGATCAACCACGTACGCGATAGAGCGGCTAAACAAGGCCGCACATAAGTCAACACACAATCTACATGAGGACTTGTGCCAAAAATCCGGTATGACCAAATCCATCTATGGATCTAGGAAGCACGCTCCGGCACAAAATCAAAACCGAATACTACAACTGTCCGAACGCCATGATACATCCAAATACAGGGGTGCCACACACCCCCTATGTTTCACTAATGAGGTGCTGGACCACGAATTCCCAGAAGGATTCAAACCAGTGAACATAGAGGCATACGACGGGACCACAGGCCCCGGGGTCTGGATTGAGAACTTTATCCTCCATATCCATATGGCTCGCGGAGACGACCTCCATGCCATCAAGTACTTGCCCCTCAAGCTTAAAGGACCAGCTCGGCACTGGCTGAAAAGCCTCCCCGAAAACTCAATTGGAAGTTGGGAGGAGCTCGAGGATGCTTTCCGGGCTAATTTCCAAGGGACCTATGTCCGACCTCCGGATGCAGACGATTTAAGTCATATACTTCAACAACCCGGAGAGTCAGTGCTACCTCTTGAGTTTGTGTTGGATTTCCCCGAAGAGGAAGGGATGATACAGCAGAGTAGCGTAAGTATTTCTCTCAGTTTTTGAGAACCAAGGTATCAATCCAGTAGGAGGCCACGCTCAAGTCCCTCGTACCTGCACAAAACGATAGCTACTCGCAACCAACGCGATTAGGGGTTGTCAATCCCTTCACGGTCACTTACGAGAGTGAGATCTAATAGATATAATATTTTTGGTATTTTTGGTATAGAGATACAAAGTAAAAAGTAAAAGCAAAGTAAAAAAACAAAGCAAGATTAAAGTGATGGAGATTAATATGATGAGAATAGACCCGGGGGCCATAGGTTTCACTAGTGGCTTCTCTCAAGAGCATAAGTATTCTATGATGGGTAAACAAATTACTGTTGAGCAATTGACAGAATTGAGCATAGTTATGAGAATATCTAGGCATGATCATGTATATAGGCATCACGTCCGTGACAAGTAGACCGAAACGATTCTGCATCTACTACTATTACTCCACTCATCGACCGCTATCCAGCATGCATCTAGAGTATTAAGTTAAAAATAGAGTAACGCCTTAAGCAAGATGACATGATGTAGAGAGATAAATTCATGCAATATGAAATAAACCCCATCTTGTTATCCTCGATGGCGACGATACAATACGTGCCTTCCTGCCCCTTCTGTCACTGGGAAAGGACACCGCAAGATCGAACCCAAAGCTAAGCACTTCTCCCATGGCAAGAACTACCAATCTAGTTGGCCAAACCAAACGGATAATTTGAAGAGACTTGCAAAGATAACCAATCATACATAAAAGAATTCAGAGAAGATTCAAATATTATTCATAGATAGACTTGATCATAAACCCACAATTCATCGGTCTCGACAAACACACCGCAAAAAGAAGATTACATCGAATAGATCTCCGCAAGAGAGGGGGAGAACTTTGTATTGAGATCCAAAAAGAGAGAAGAAGCCATCTAGCTACTAACTATGGACCCGAAGGTCTGAGGTAAACTACTCACACTTCATCGGAGAGGCTATGATGATGTAGAAGCCCTCCGTGATGACGGCCCTCTCCGACGAAGCTCCAGAACAGGCCCTGTCGGTGTCAAAACCGGCGGATCTCGGGTAGGGGGTCCCGAACTATGTGTCTAGGCCAGATGGTAACAGGAGGCAAGGGACACGAAGTTTTACCCAGGTTCGGGCCCTGTTGATGGAGATAAAACCCTACGTCCTGCTCGATTGATATTGATGATATGGGTGTTACAAGAGTAGATCTACCACGAGATCAGAGAGGCTAAACCCTACAAGCTAGCCTACGGTATGATTGTATGTTGTGATTGTTGTCCTACGGACTAAAACTCTTTGGTTTATATAGACACCGGAGAGGGTTAGGGTTACAGAAGGTCGGTTACAAAGGAGGAGATATCCATATACGTATTGCCTAGCTTGCCTTCCAGGCCAAGTAGAGTCCCATCTGGACACGAGACGAAGTCTTCAATCTTGTATCTTCATAGTCTAACAGTCCGGCCAATGGAGATAGTCCGGTTGTCCGGAGACCCACTAGTACAGGACTCCCTCAGTAGCCCCTGAACCAGGCTTCAATGACGATGAGTCCGGCGCGCAGTTGTCTTCGGCATTGCAAGGCGGGTTCCTTCTCCGAATACATCATAGAAGAATTGTTGGGGAACGTAGTAATTTCAAAAAAAAAATCCTATGCACACGCAAGATCATGGTGATGCATAGCAACGAGAGGGGAGAGTGTGATCTACGTACCCTTGTAGACCGACAGCGGAAGCGTTAGCACAACGTGGTTGATGTAGTCGTACGTCTTCACGGCCCGACCGATCAAGTACCGAAACTACGGCACCTCCGAGTTTTAGCACACGTTCAGCTCGATGACGATCCCCGGACTCCGATCCAGCAAAGTGTCGGGGAAGAGTTCCGTCAGGACGATGGCATGGTGATGATCTTGATGTTCAACTGTCGCAGGGCTTGGCCTAAGCACCACTACAGTATTATCGAGGTATATGGTGGAAGGGGGCACCGCACACGGCTAATAAAACGATCACGAAGATCAACTTGTGTGTCTAGGGGTGCCCCTGCCCCCGTATATAAAGGAGCAAGGGGAGGAGGCCGGCCGGCCCTATAGGCGCGCCAAGGAGGAGTCCTCCTCCTAGTAGGAGTCCTCCTCCTAGTAGGAGTAGGACTCCTACTAGGAGGGGGAAATGAAGTGGGGAGGGAGAAGGAAAGGGGGGGCGCCGCCCCCTCTCCTAGTCCAATTCGGACCAGGGGGAGGAGGCGCGCGGCCCACCCTGGCTGCCCTTCTCTCTCTCCACTAAGGCCCATATGGCCCATTACTTCTCCCCGGGGGGGGGGGGGGTCCGGTAACCCTCCGGCTCTCCGGTTTTCTCCGAAATCACCCGGAACACTTCCGGTGTCCGAATATAGCCGTCCAATATATCAATCTTTATGTCTCGACCATTTCAAGACTCCTCGTCATGTCCGTGATCACATTCGGGACTCCGAACTAACTTTGGTACATCAAAAACTCATAAACTCATATAACTGTCATTAAAACCTTAAGCGTGCGGACCCTACGGGTTTGAGAACAATGTAGACATGACCGAGACATGTCTCCGGTCAATAACCAATAGCGGAACCTGGATGCTCATATTGGCTCCCACATATTCTACGAAGATCTTTATCGGTCAGACCGCATAACAACATACGTTCTTCCCTTTGTCATCGGTATGTTACTTGCCCGAGATTCGATCGTCGGTATCTCAATACCTAGTTCAATCTCGTTACCGACAAGTCTCTTTACTTGTTACGTAATACATCATCTCACAACTAACTCATTAGTTGCAATGCTTGCAAGGCTTGCGTGATGTGCATTACCGAGAGGGCCCAGAGATACCTCTCCGACAATTGGAGTGACAAATCCTAATCTCGAAATACGCCAACCCAACATTTACCTTTGGAGACACCTGTAGAGCTCCTTTATAATCACCCAGTTACGTTGTGACGCTTGGTAGCACACAAAGTGTTCCTCCGGCAAACGGGAGTTGCATAATCTCATAGTCATAGGAACATGTATAAGTCATGAAGAAAGCAATAGCAACATACTAAATGATCGGGTGCTAAGCTAATGGAATGGGCCATGTCAATCACATCATTCTCCTAATAATGTGATCCCGTTAATCAAATGACAACACATGTCTATGGTTAGGAAACATAACCATCTTTGATTAACGAGCTAGTAAAGTAGAGGCATACTAGTTACGTTTAGTTTGTCTATGTATTCACACAAGTATTATGTTTCCGGATAATACAATTCTAGCATGAATAATAAACATTTATCATGATATAAGGAAATAAAATAATAACATTATTATTGCCTCTAGGGCGTATTTCCTTCAGTCTCCCACTTGCACTAGAGTCAATAATCTAGATTACACGGTAATGATTCTAACACCCATGGAGCTTTGGTGTTGATCATGTTTTGCTTGTGGAAGAGGCTTAGTTAATGGGTCTGCAACATTCAGATCCGTATGTATCTTGCAAATCTCTATGTCTCCCACCTGGACTAGATCCCGGATGGAATTGAAGCGTCTCTTGATGTGCTTGGTTCTCTTGTGAAATCTAGATTCCTTTGCCAAGGCAATTGCACCAGTATTGTCACAAAAGATTTTCATTGGACCCGATGCACTAGGTATGACACCTAGATCGGATATGAACTCCTTCATCCAGACTCCTTCGTTTGCTGCTTCCGAAGCAGCTATGTACTCCGCTTCACATGTAGATCCCGCCACAACGCTTTGTTTAGAACTGCACCAACTGACAGCTCCATCGTTTAATGTAAACACGTATCCGGTTTGCAATTTTGAATCGTCCGGATCAGTGTCAAAGCTTGCATCAACGTAACCATTTACGATGAGCTCTTTGTCACCTCCATATATGAGAAACATATCCTTAGTCCTTTTCAGGTATTTCAGGATGTTCTTGACCAATGTCCAGTGATCCACTCCTGGATTACTTTGGTACCTCCCTGCTAGACTTATAGCAAGACACACATCAGGTCTGGTACACAACATTGCATACATGATAGATCCTATGGCTGAAGCATAGGGAACATCTTTCATTTTCTATCTTCTGCATTGGTCGGGAATTGAGCCTTACTCAATTTCACACCTTGTAACATAGGCAAGAATCCTTTCTTTGCTTGATCCATTTTGAACTTTTTCAAAACTTTGTCAAGGTATGTGCTTTGTGAAAGTCCAATTAAGCGTCTTGATCTGCCTCTATAGATCTTAATGCCCAATATGTAAGCAGCTTCACCGAGGTCTTTCATTGAAAAACTCTTATTCAAGTATCCCTTTATGCTATCCAGAAATTCTATATCATTTCCGATTAGTAATATGTCATCTACATATAATATCAGAAATGCTACAGAGCTCCCACTCACTTTCTTGTAAATACAGGCTTCTCCAAAAGTCTGTACAAAACCAAATGCTTTGATCACACTATCAAAGCGTTTATTCCAACTCCGAGAGGCTTGCACCAGTCTATAAATGGATCGCTGGAGCTTGCACACTTTGTTAGCTCCCTTTGGATCGAAAAAACCTTCCGGCTGCATCATATACAACTCTTCTTCCAGAAATCCATTCAGGAATGCAGTTTTGACATCCATCTGCCAAATTTCATAATAATAAAATGCGGCAATTGCTAACATGATTCAGACAGACTTAAGCATCGCTACGGGTGAGAAGGTCTCATCGTAGTCAATCCCTTGAACTTGTCGAAAACCTTTTGCGACAAGTCGAGCTTTGTAGATAGTAACATTACCGTCAGCGTCAGTCTTCTTCTTAAAGATCCATTTATTCTCAATTGCTTGCCGATCATTGGGAAGTCAACCAAAGTCCATACTTTGTTCTCATACATGGATCCCATCTCAGATTTCATGGCTTCAAGCCATTTTGCGGAATCTGGGCTCACCATCGCTTCTCCATAGTTCGTAGGTTCATCATGATCTAGTAGCATGACTTCCAGAATAGGATTACCGTACCACTCTGGTGCGGATCTTACTCTGGTTGATCTACGAGGTTCAGTTGAAAGTGCGTTATATCGACTAGAGGGGGGGGGGTGAATAGGCGATTTTTATGAAAGTCTTCAAAATGTGGAAGTTTCGAAGACAAATGATAGAAATAAACCTATTACCATGCAGCGGAAGGTAGACTATACTAGGCAAACCATAGTCAAGTATTCAATGAAGTGAGAGCACAATGACTAATAGCAGCAATGTAGTAAGGATCAGGTAGGAAGATATTATGAAGCCACACAGAACACGCAGTCACTCAGTGAAGACAAAAGACAGTGCAAACATACAATGACTTCACAAGGAGTAACAGTAAGTAAAGGGAAGGGAAGGATGAAACCAGTGACTCGTTGAAGACAATGATTTGTTAGACCAGTTCTAGTTGCTGTGACAACTGTACGTCTGGTTAGGGCGGCTAGGTATTTAAACCTGAGGACACACAGTCCCGGACACCCAGTCCTGAACACGCAGCTCAGGACACCCAGTCCTCACCGTATTCCCCTTGAGCTAAGGTCACACAGACCTCGCCCAATCACTCTGGTAAGTCTTCAAGGTAGACTCCCAAACCTTCACAAACTTCGTTCACCGGCAATCCACAATGTCTCTTGGATGCTCAAAACGCGACGCCTAACCGGCTGGAGGATTCACAGTCCTCAAGTGTAATAAGTCTTCAGATCACACAGACAAGAAGACTTAAGTGATGCCCAAATCTCTTTGGCTCTGGGTGGTTAGGGCTTTATCCTCGCAAGGAATTCTCTCTCAAAGGCTTCGAGGTGGGTTGCTCTCAAACGACAAAAGCCGTACTCTAAATCTGAGCAGCCAACCGTTTATGGTTATAGGGGGTGGGCTATTTATAGCCACTAGGCAACCCGACCTGATTTGTCTGAAATGACCCTGGGTCACTAAGGAACTGACACGTGTTCCAATGGTCAGATTTCAAACTCACACGGCAACTTTACTTGGGCTACAAGCAAAGCTGACTTGTCCGACTCTGGACAAGATTCGCTCTCATAGTCTTCACTCGAAGACATAGGTTTTGTTTAGGCATCACTTCAGTCATTCTGACTAGTTCTCTTGGACCCCACTTAACAGTACGGTGGTTCCTACGACTCAACAAAGAAGAAAAAGAACTACGAAAGATCTAAGTCTTCGAGCTCCATAGGCTTCATGCGGTGTCTTCTCTTGTAATAGTCTTCAGTGTGAATATCTTCATATACCACCTTTGACATCAATGTCTTCATACATTTTTAGGGGTCATCTCTGGTAGGAAAACCGAATCAATGAGGGACTTCTACCTGTGTTATCCTGCAATTCTCACAAACACATTAGTCCCTCAACTAGGTTTGTCGTCAATACTCCAAAACCAACTAGGGGTGACACTAGATGCACTTACAATCTCCCCCTTTTTGGTGATTGATGACAAACTAGTTGAAGTTTTCAACGGGGAATATAATATGTGAAATTGTAAAGGATAAGGAATTGTCTTCATAAGTTGCAAGGGCTCCCCCTGAAGATGTGCATATAAGTAATTTGCTTTTGGAATGCAAATGCACATGGCAGGTTGTGCTTGTGGAGATCCACTTCAACTTATGATGACAATCCACTATGCATGTGAAGGTATGTGAAGATAATAACATGCATAATGGAAAATGGATGTCTGCAAAATGATCTAAGTGCGAAATTTATTGTCGCACATGCGGAATTTATCATCGCATCACAAGGTGGCAAATAAGTAGCAGACGACCATCGAGTTTAAGTGTTACAACTCAAAGAACCAAATGTATCAAAACGAGAGTTGTAAACACAAAGCAAAATATAAAGTACCCGCCCATGTGGACCCGTTTGAAGAATATCAAACTCGTATGCTTCTCCCCCTTTTGTCAGTAAGGACCAAAAAGGTTCGAAGACATAGAGCATCTACTCGTTCCCATGAAGAGTAGGTGAAACAGCAGGGTTGTCGGTGGTGTTCGGCGGTGCAGAAGAACTTGGAGCAGTGTCGAAGCATGCTGAAGGAGGTGGCGGTGAAGTGGCATCGTCTTCATCCTCTATCACTCTGGCATTCACAGTTGCAGCAGAGGAAGAGAACTTAGAGTCTTCAAGAGATGGAGTTCGTCGCAGCACTGCCCTTCGAGGAGGTGTGGAGTCAAACTTGAAGCGCTCAGAGAAGCCATCCTCTTGAAGATCATCTTCAAAACACAGCAGCATCAGCCCTTTCCATGTGCGCCGAGAGGTTTCATGAGCAACAAAGGCATTCTTGGTGGCAAGATTGCGAATGCGATTAACATCCACCAAGAGGCTTTGCATTTGACGCTTCAGCCAGTCATGATGCCTGTCCTGTTTCTGATGAAGAGCCACTAGAAGCTCTCGGTCATTGAGAACACGAGTGCGCTTCTTGGGTCGTCGGGCAATGGTGCTATCAGTGGCTTCAGTGAGAGCAGGATGCGGTGCACATGTAGTGCCAGCCAAAGGATACACACGAGTTACTGCTTCAACGCCTTCAACGTTCTGAGAAAAACTTTGATGCTCTGCATTCTGAAGACTTAGAGGTTCCTTGGCAGGCTCAGGATAGATGGCTTCAATAGACATATCCACATCAGGCAAGAAGATCCGATGATTGCGAGCAGATGGCTGATATGAGATAGCAGAGTGAAGTTTGATTAGCCGCATTATCCATGGGGCATAGAACTTCAAGCCAAACAGATCGGAGCCTAATGCAGCAAGTTGGCGAATGAAGAAGTCCTGTGCATTGAAGCATTTTCCATGAAGAATATAGAAGACCAAAGTCTTCATTGCACCTTCCAGCTTGGCATGTGGAAAGTGCCCTTTGATGGGCCAGAGAGTTCGCCTTATGATGTGATAAATAGTCCGTGGCAGATACTCTAGGTCTTCAATGAAGAACTCCGTGGGATATGCAACATCTTGGGGCAATGTCTTCATCATACTGAGCATCTGACTCATGTTAGGTTCAGTCTTCTGAAAGATGCTCTCAACAGCTTCACTATGAAGCTGACAGCCATGTTCGTAGAGATCGCCAGGAGTGGGCAAACCAGTGAGCTCAATGATGTCAAAGGCTTTGGCTTCATGATGAACGTTTCCTGTCATCCACTCCAGGAGCAAAGTCTTTGGATCTCTGTTATACCCGCGGATGTGAAGTGTGGCATAGAATTGGAGCAGCAACTCTTCATTCCAATGCTCTTGGTCGGTGACGAACGGCAGCAATCCAACCTCTTTGAAGCAATCCAGAGCTTCTTCCAGACAGGGCAGACCAGCTATTGCTTCAATGTCAAGACGCATGTGTGGGAAGATGCGACCTTGATTGTAAAGAATGCAGGAGTAATAGCTTCGCTGCGGATAGCTCCAGAACTGATCAGATGATATTCTTTCCCTTGAGTAGGGGTTCCTGGAGCTATTGAAGAATGTGTTGTCTGCTCTGAAGCCATTGATATTGAAGGAGCCAGGTGCTGATGCAGGACCTGGGAACCTGGGCAATCTTGGGATAGGCTTCTGTACCTGAGGCCTGTGCTCAACATGATAGTCGAACTGGGGACTGGTAGTAGACACAGGAACAGAAGCAGCGGGATCAGTGGCTTCGCTGACTTCTGGTGCTTTTGTTGGTGAGGGCTCCACAGTAGCTTTAGCCATGACATCGTCAGTGGCTTTAGTGGTGTTGGTGGTGGCAGCCTCATGGTTTTCAACCTCCACTTGACGAGCTGGAGGGTCGGTCACAATCACGTTCTCCTCGAGAACCGCTTCTTGGTGGGACAGGGGAGTAGCAGCTTGTGGGACTTCTTCTTCATCGGCTGATGCAGCCGGAATGTCTTCAGCAGTTTTAGCTTCAGACGCAGAGACTAGAGGCCTTGGACCTTTGCGAAGCCTGCGCAACGCGGGCGACGCCTGTGGAGTTGGTGTTGGCTGGGCCTCAAAGTCTTCTTCCTCTTGTGGGCGATCAGCCCATGAAGCATCCTGAGCAATTGGCGTCAGAGGACGACCAATGCTGATGAGTTCATTGTGCGTTAGCACAGGCGATGATACCTGTTGGTGAGCTAGCTGAGGAAGGACTGCATCATCTTCAACATGGTATGGTGACCAATGTTTTCAGCAGCGATAGGATCAGCTACTGGAATGTCTTCAGCTTCATGAGCCTCTGTGAAAGCAGGCTCATGGACAGTTAGTTGGCATTCTTGTGGTTCAGCGTCAGGGTGAATCATGGAAATGGGTTCAACAATCAAGGGCTCTGTGTGAGCAGCCCGTTCTTTCTTGGTCTTCCTCTTCTTCTTGGAGGGGGCAGTAGGAGAGGCTTCAGGATGTTTCCTCTTCCTGGCTTCAGCCTCAGCAGTCCTTGTCTTCTTCAGCTCTGAAGCGGTTGACCGGGCTTTTGGCTTCGAACCAGTCATGCTGGTTGGGAAGACAATGGGATCTGCTTCCTGCCTTGGTGCGTCCGGTTCAGCCGTAGCAGACTTCTTCTTCTTCTTGGCAGCCATCCTGGGGTCTATGCCAGGACGCCCAAGGGCCTTGCGCTTCTCAGCCTCATTGTAGGCTTGCACACACCTGTCAGCCAGGACCTTCATGCGCTCACGAGAACCCTGAGCTTCTGCACGTTTCTTGAGAAAGGCTTCCTTGAGCTCATGCAGCATAACCTTGAAGTTCTTCACGTCTTGCACGCTGAGCTTGGCCATATGCTTCTTGAACTGAGATTTCTCAAAGTCAATCTTCTGCTTTAGTTCAACAATGCGCTGGGCATAGCTAACTCTGAAGCAATGGCGCCATGGAAGGCGACACTGAGGCCAATGGGTAGTTGCAGATCTTCGAAGCTGATGTTTGGCGTGTCAAATCACTAATCAATGAAGTTGTGGATGATTGTTACATCAAAGAGAGGCAGATCATTGAAGATTTCTGCTTCTTCTTTGCTCTTGATGAGTTGCTCAAGAGCGTCATCTACAAGATCTTCATCACTTGACAGATCAATGGCATCATTGCGTAGAATGGCAGCAGCTGTTAGCTCTTGGCCGGTGTGTCGCAGAGGCATCTTGACCTTCTGGGGCTTGGAGATGCGTGATAAATCTTCAGACTGCACACTGTCTTCAGGAGGTGCAGTTGCTAGTGGCTTCGCCCGTGAGATTTTTGGTGCAGAGGCCGGCTTTTAAGCTTTTGGTTGCTTCAGCTTCTTTGGCTTCGGCACTGCAGGCGCTTCATCTGATTCAGCGGCATCTGCAGGCTCATTCACGGCTGTCCCTTGAACCAAGATATGGGTGATGAGACCTTCAAGGTTGTAGAAAGGACCGACGACATTGGGTTCTGCATCGCGTGTGCCGTCAGCCCTTGGAGCAGAAGAACCAGGGTTGAAGTCTAATCCCGAAGACTTCTTGTTCTGCTTCGCTGAGTTCTTGGCAAACTGGAAGTTGCGCTTGAACAGATTGTCGTCACGACACCATAGTAGTGATGATGGGTGTGCATCTGCAGGCTGTGGCCCACGGACCATGCAGGGATAGAAGCCTTGTTCAATGGCTTCTTCTCTGGACCTGGGTTGAAGATTCTTGTATAGGATGTCTCCCCACAGTCGCTTGATGGCATTTTTCTCAGCATATTCCTGGGTCACAAACCGGTATTTGAACCATTGTTCTGCCCAATATCTTCGAATCCATTGGATTCGGGTCTTGCGCTGATTGTAATCCTCTTCAGGATCTGTCTTGTAAAGCTCTGAGAGGTCATCAGGAAAATCTCTTGATGTTCCCCCACGACACTGTCTGCCACCCTTCCTTACTGATTTCTCTACAGCCATGAACTTCAAACTGAATGGCTTCAACAGGTTCAAAGGGTTCAAAGGTTTTCGCTTTCTGGACAAACAGGAACTGGCTTCGGGAGAATTTATGTGATACTATAAGAATTCTGCAAATGAATGCAGACTATGAGAACCAAGGGATTCTCCCACGGACATGTACCTGTGACAGCATTAAGGTGCGAGGGAAGGGGAAGAGGTCATATGCATTCTCAGAAGATTTTGAAGATAAATCAGTTTAGAAGACATTGACCTCATCGTGCGAAGACATTCACTCATAGATAAGGAGTTGGTTCCAGATTTGTACGAATCCACGGATCAGTGCAAGTGAGGAATCTACTACTTTGTGAAGCATAAGTGAATATACTAGGCATGTAATGAGATGTAGTATGAAAGAGATCCAACTTGTGTGAATAGAAACTGCTTGTGGTAGAAAGTGATAAAGCTATAGGATCTAAGGGGCCGTAAAAAGAAGGTTTTATTTACCACACGAAGAACTACTAGACGGAGTGGAAGAGGAGGCCGAGTAGTTCGATCTTCCGTGCCCTAACTTGGCGACGGAGGACACCTACGGCGACGGAGGAGAGGACGATGTCCACGGTCGGCGTGAAGACGGCGTCGGAGAGGTTGCGACAGCGAAGCGCTTCGTCGCCGGCGTCGTCGAGGGCTAGCGGTGGCGCTAGGGTTCGTGCGAGAGTGGAAGAAGAGATAATGACCGCCGTGAGGTGTGTATTTATAGGTACAGGGGTGGCACTGCGTTATTACATAGGTGCCCCTGGCGATTCGCATCTGAGGAACACGTGGCCATCATGCAACATATTGGGGTTTGTTCCACGTCCCATGCACGCCTGGATTGTCGGGTGGTCGTTCCCACTTCTCCAGGTTTAAGGTGGAGGAATGAGCATTGAAAACGGACTTAATGGTTGTCTCCGTATCTTCTGTTGACAAGGACGCAGAGAAGACATTCGACAGTTTCAATAGAATGCATATGATTTGGAGAGATAGAGTTTGAGATAGAAAGCATAGAGAGGTTAGGGTCTGATCACATTCACTTAGTTCAAAAGATTCAAGAAGACATAGCTATAAGTGAATGCTGTAGAGGACAGAACACTAGTATATATATATATATATATATATATATATATAATTAACATAGTGAAGATAATCATGAAGACATGTTGAGATTGAAGCCAAATCAAATGTGAAGACATAGCAAATGTAACGCCATGAGTAAAACGCTTCAAACAGAACTTTTGGTGGTGGCGTTACCCACCGTATAGGAAGTATTAGACCCAGACATGGCGCAAAATTATCGTGGCGCTCCGAAGTCAAATTCCACATTAATGTATTCACACTTAGAATGTATGTTTTCATTGATTGAAGATATACTTTACTTCGTGTGTTGCACATCTAAGTCATCAATATGCATAAGTGTTAGGATGTGTGCCTGATCACAGGACATTTGAGGATTCCAAGATATTTAGCTCACACCGTAACTTGCAAAATCTCTTCTTATCCAAGGGCTTGGTGAAGATATCTGCCAATTGCTCTTCAGTGTTGACGTATATGATATCAATATCTTCCTTCACAACATGATCTCTGAGAAAGTGATGACGAATTTCAATGTGCTTTGTCTTCGAGTGCTGAACTGGGTTGTTGGCAATCTTGATGGCGCTTTCATTGTCGCAGTAGAGTGGCACTTGCTTCAGATGAATGCCATAGTCCTTGAGTGTTTGCTTCATCCACAGAAGCTGAGCGCAGCAAGATCCAGCAGCAATGTATTCAGATTCAGCAGTGGAGAGAGATACACAGTTCTGCTTCTTTGAAGACCAACATACAAGTGATCGTCCCAGAAAGTGACATGTGCCTGATGTAGACTTGCGATCCACTTTGTCACCAGCATAATCAGCATCCGAGAATCCAACGAGATCAAACTCTAAGCCCTTTGGATACCATAATCCTAGAGTTGGGTGTGAGCCAAATATCGAAGAATTCGCTTCACAGCTAAGTGATGCGACTCCTTTGGTGCCGCTTGAAATCGAGCACACATGCAAACACTAAGCATAATATCTGGCCTAGATGCACATAGATAAAGCAAAGAACCAATCATGGAGCGGTATACCTTTTGATCGAACTCTTTACCATTGTCGTCAGGACCCAGATGATGCTTGGCTGGCATTGGAGTCGTGAAGCCTTTGCAGTCTTGCATTCCGAACTTCTTCAGGCAATCTTTGAGATACTTCTCTTGAGATATGAAGATGTTGTTGCGTTGCTGTCATATTTGAAGACCGAGGAAGAACTTCAGCTCTCCCATCATGGACATCTGATATTGCTCTTGCATCATATATCCAAACTCTTCACTGTACTTCTGATTGGTGCAGCCGAAGATAATGTCATCCACATATATTTGGCACACAAACAGTTCACCATCATATGTCTTCATGAAGAGAGTGGGGTCGAGGGAACCAGGTATGAAGCCTTTGCTCTTCAGGAAGTATTTGAGTGTGTCATACCAGGCCCGAGGGGCTTGTTTGAGGCCATACAGTGCCTTGTTGAGCTTGTATGCCATGTCAGGATGTTTTGGATCTTCAAAGCCAGGCGGTTGTGCAACATACACTTCTTCTTCAATCTTGCCATTGAGAAAGGCGCTCTTCACATCCATTTGATATAGAAGTATGTTGTGATGATTGGCATAGGCCAACAGTATGCGTATGGCTTCAAGTCTAGCCACAGGAGCAAATGTTTCATCGAAGTCAATGCCTTCCACTTGAGTATATCCTTGAGCAACGAGACGAGCTTTGTTTCTGACAACTTGACCATGCTCATCTTGCTTGTTGCGGTATATCCATTTGGTGCCTATTATGTTGTGCTTCCGAGGATTAGGACGCTTAACCAGTTCCCATACATTATTCAGCTCAAACTATTGAAGCTCTTCTTGCATAGCTTGAATCCATTCAGGTTCCATGAAGGCTTCTTCAACTTTCTTGGGTTCTGTTATTGAGACGAATGCGAAGTGCCCATAGAAATTTGCTAGCTGAGTTGCCCTTGAACGAGTGAGCGGACCGGGTGCATTGATGCTATCAATTATTCTTTCAATCTGCACTTCATTGGCAACACGAGGATGTACAGGGTGAAGATTTTGCTCTTCCTGATCATTGTCGTTGTTAGAGGGAATGTCTTCAGGCTGAGCATTGTCTTCAGGTTGATCAGGTGCAGAGATGATAAGTTCTTCTCCAGGATGAGCTTTAGAAGGTATGATTTCTCCAGTTCCCATTAGCTTGATTGATTCACTGGATGGAACTTCATCTAGCACATTTGGCAGGTGCTCTCTTTGTGAACCGTTAGTCTCATCGAACCGCACATCCACTGTTTCAACCACTTTACAATGAAAGAGATTGAAGACTCTGTAGGAGTGCGAATCCTTTCCATATCCAAGCATAAAACCCTCATGTGCTTTTGGTGCAAATTTTGAAGTGTGATGTGGATCCTTGATCCAGCACCTTGCACCAAATACTCTGAAGTAACTGACATTTGGCTTCTTGCCAGTAAGGAGCTCATAAGATGTCTTGTTCAGAAGCTTGTGAAGATAAACACGGTTGATTGTATGGCATGCAGTATCAATGGCTTCAGGCCAGAATTTTCTTGGAGTCTTGTATTCATCTAGCATCGTTCTGGCCATCTCAATGAGTGTTTTGTTCTTGCGTTCGACGACGCCATTCTGCTGTGGCGTGTACGGGGCTGAGAATTCATGTGTGATGCCCAAGGTATCAAGATATGTATCAAGGCCAGTGTTCTTGAATTCAGTGCCATTGTCACTTCTGATGTGCTTTATCTTGGCGCCATAGTTGTTCATTGCTCGATTGGCGAAGCGTCTGAAGACATCCTGCACTTCAGTCTTGTAGAGGATTATGTGCACCCAAGTATATCTAGAATAATCATCAACAATGACAAAGCCATAGAGACAAGCAGTAGTAGTAAGAGTTGAGTAATGAGTGGGACCAAAAAGATCCATGTGGAGCAGTTCGAAGGGTCGAGTAGTAGTCATGATTGTCTTCGAGGGATGTTTGGCCCTCGTCATCTTTCCTGCTTCACAGGCACCACATAAGTGATCTTTTTTGAACTTGACGCCCTCGATGCCTATGACATGCTTATTCTTTGCAAGGGTGTGGAGGTTCCTCATGCCAGCATGCCCAAGCCTCCGATGCCAGAGCCAGCATTCTAAAGCTTTTGCTAGAAGACATACGGCAAGCTGTGGTCCTGCTGAGAAATCTACCACGTACAAATCATCTTTCCGATACCCTTCAAACACTAGAGACTTGTCAGATTCCATTAGAACAAGGCAGCGATATTTTCCAAATATTACAATCATGTTCAAATCACAAAGCATTGAGACAGACATTAAGTTGAAGCCAAGGGATTCAACAAGCATGACTTTATCCATGTGTTGATCCTTTGAGATTGCAACTCTACCTAGACCCAGTACCTTACTTTTACCAGTGTCGGCAAATGTAATGTGACTCTTGTCAGATGGACGTAAGGTTGAGTCCATAAGAAGGCTTCTTTTGCCAGTCATGTGATTTGTACACCCACTATCAATAATCCATTCTGAAGACGCTGGTGTCGTACCCTACAATGCAGTTAGGGGGATAGGCTTCATGAAGAGAATTGTGAAGCAAAAACATTTGACGAACCAGTGGGTTATGAAAGCTTAGATCCAGATTAGGACTGATAGGGAGAGTAGCAAGCGATTCAGGAATGAAGTACATAGTAAGACCATTCGGGCATTTGATCTTGCGCCCTACAAGATGTTTAAGGTCCCCAGCAATAGCGTCAGAAGATTTTGGTTTTCTGCTGGAGACCTTTCCCTGCAAAAGAGAGTTAAGCCTTCTTAGCCACCCACATCTTCAAGGGTGGCTTAGAAGCGATAAGTCTAAGTGCAGCGTCTGAGAACTTTGGCTTTGGAGCCCTAGCAAAAAGTCTTGCAGACGGACAATAATACTCATAAGAATAAGCAGAATAGTTTTTGGCCTTATGAACATGGCAGTTCGATGAACCGCGCTCATATTCATAGGCCTGAGTATGGTTTCCCTGCCAAACATTTGCGTTAGTGCGACTCAGGTGAGTCCTCTGCCTGTATGAAGCCTTTGGGCCGTATGAAGCCTGTGGTCTGGGGTTTGTCTTCTTCATCTGTGGTGTCATGACGACATTCACAGGAAGATTTTCCAAACACCTTTTGGGCACCCAGATCTTCTTCATAGGCGGTCCATTCCTGCAGTTAGTAGCAATGTACCTGGCAAACACTTCACCATTCTGATTCTTAAACAGTTTATAGTTTGCATCAAAGGATTCATCGATGACAATGGGGTTAGCACAAGTGAAGCCAGATAGATTGGATGGATCAGCTGAAGGTTCCTTTGCAGCAACCCATGTGGTTTTGGGGTACTGTTCAGGTTTCCAATAAGAGCCATCAGCATTCATTTTCCTTACGAACCCAACACCCTCTTTCCTTGGGTTTCGGTTCAGAATCTGCCTTTTGAGGACATCACATAGTGTCTGATGCCCTTTAAGGCTTTTGTACATCCCTGCTTCAAGCAATGTCTTCAACCTAGCATTCTCATCAGCAATAGCAGTGGTATCCTCAGCAGAGGGGTTAGTTACCACATCAACAGTTGAAGATATTGCAACAGTAGCAGCAGTAGAACATTCAGCAACAGAAGTAGCATTATCACGCGCAATGCATTTAAGACATGGTGGTTCAAATCCTTCCTGAGCGGAACTGATCTGTTCGGCGCGAAGTGACTCATTTTCCTTTTGAAGATCTTCATGAGCCGCTCTCAATTTCTCTAGATCTTGCTTCCTTTGAAGATAATCATAGGAAAGCTTTTCATGAGTTGTTGAGAGCGTTTCATGACGACTTTCAAGTTCCTCATACTTAATGTGAAGATTTTTTATGTCTTCAATTAAGGACTCAGATCGAGTCATTTCAGTGCCCAACAGATCATCGCTTTTGTCTAACAGTTTTTGAATATGTTCCATGGCTTTCTGTTGTTCAGTTGCAATTTTAGCAAGTGTTTTGTAGCTGGGTCTTGAACCACAATCAGAGTCATCGTCACTAGATGTTTGATAGTGAGTAGTGCGTGTGTTTACCTTGGCACCGCGTGCCATGAAGCAGTAGGTAGGAGCAGAGTAGTCCTTGTCATTTGCATCGGTGTCGGTGGTGAAGTCATTGTCTTCAGTGTTGAAGATGGACTTGGCAACGTATGCTGTAGCCAGACTTGCAACGCCAGAATCGGACTCCTCCTCAGACTCCACCTCCGCCTCCTCAGAAGCGGACTCCTCCTTTGAATCCATTTCCTTGCCAACAAACGCACGTGCCTTGCCAGATGATCTCTTCTTGTGTGATGAAGACTTTGAGGAAGACTTGGAAGAAGACTTTGAGTATTTCTTCTTCTTCTTGTCGTCAGAGTCATATTCCTTGCTCTTCTTCTTCTTTCTATTCTCATTGTCCCACTGCGGACACTCAGAGATGAAGTGGCCAGTTTTCTTGCACTTGTGGCATGTTTTCTTCTTGTAGTCATGAGCAAAAGCTTCATCATTCCTTGAGCTTGATCGTGAAGACTTTCTGAAGCCTTTCTTCTTGGTGAATTTTTGGAACTTCTTCACAAGCATAGCAAGTTCCTTTCCAATGTCTTCAGGATCATCAGAACTGCTGTCAGATTCTTCTTCAGATGAGGAGACAACTTTTGCCTTCAAGGCACGAGTTCGCCCATAGTTTGGACCGTAGATATCTCTTTTCTTAGAAAGCTGAAACTCAAGTGTGTTGAGCCTCTCAAGTATGTCGGACGGATCAAGTGTTTTGAAATCAGGTCGTTCTTGAATCATCAGGGCTAGGGTGTCAAACGAACTGTCAAGTGATCTCAGTAGTGTCTTGACGACTTCATGCTTGGTGATCTCAGTAGCGCCGAGGGCATGAAGCTCATTTGTGATGTTAGTGAGTCGGTCAAACGTGAGCTGGACATTCTCATTGTCATTTCGCTTGAAGCGATTGAAGAGGTTGTGAAGGACACTGATTCTCTGATCTCTCTAGGTTGAGATGCCTTCGTTGACCTTGGAGAGCCAGTCCCAGACCAGCTTAGATGTTTCCAAAGCACTCGCACGGCCATACTGTCCTTTGGTCAGATGACCACAGATGATATTCTTGGCAGTAGAGTCCAGTTGAACGAACTTCTTGACATCAGCAGCAGTGACACCTTCTCCAGCCTTGGGAACGCCGTTCTTGACGACATACCATAGGTCGACGTCAATGGCTTCAAGATGCATGCACATCTTATTCTTCCAGTAGGGATATTCAGTTCCATCGAAGACGGGGCACACAGTGGAGACTTTAATTATCCCTGCAGTCGACATAGCTAAAACTCCATGTGGTTAAACCGAATCACACAGAACAAGGGAGCACCTTGCTCTGATACCAATTGAAAGTGCGTTATATCGACTAGAGGGGGGTGAATAGGCGATTTTTATGAAAGTCTTCAAAATGTGGAAGTTTCGAAGACAAACGATAGAAATAAACCTATTACCATGCAGCGGAAGGTAGACTACACTAGGCAAACCATAGTCAAGTATTCAATGAAGTGAGAGCACAATGACTAATAGCAGCAATGTAGTAAGGATCAGGTAGGAAGATATTATGAAGCCACACAGAACACGCAGTCACTCAGTGAAGACAAAAGATAGTGCAAACATACAATGACTTCACAAGGAGTAACAGTAAGTAAAGGGAAGGGAAGGATGAAACTAGTGACTCGTTGAAGACAATGATTTGTTGGACCAGTTCCAGTTGCTGTGACAACTATACGTCTGGTTAGGGTGGCTATGTATTTAAACCTGAGGACACACAGTCCCAGACACCCAGTCCTGAACACACAGCTCAGGACACCCAGTCCTCACCGTATTCCCCTTGAGCTAAGGTCACACAGACCTCGCCCAATCACTCTGGTAAGTCTTCAAGGTAGACACCCAAACCTTCACAGACTTCGTTCACCGGCAATCCACAATGTCTCTTGGATGCTCAAAACGCGACGCCTAACCGGCTGGAGGATTCACAGTCCTCAAGTGTAATAAGTCTTCAGATCACACAGACAAGAAGACTTAAGTGATGCCCAATTCTCTTTGGCTCTGGGTGGTTAGGGCTTTATCCTCGCAAGGAATTCTCTCTCAAAGGCTTCGAGGTGGGTTTCTCTCAAACGACAAAAGCCATACTTTAAATCTGAGCAGCCAACCGTTTATGGTTGTAGGGGGTGGGCTATTTATAGCCACTAGGCAACCCGACCTGATTTGTTCGAAATGACCCTGGGTCACTAAGGAACTGACACATGTTCCAACGGTTAGATTTCAAACTCACACGGCAACTTTACTTGGGCTACAAGCAAAGCTGACTTGTCCGACTCTGGACAAGATTCGCTCTCATAGTCTTCACTCGAAGACATAGGTTTTGTTTAGGCATCACTTCAGTCATTCTGACTGGTTCTCTTGGACCCCACTTAACAGTACGGTGGTTCCTATGACTCAACAAAGAAGAAAAAGAACTACGAAAGATCTAAGTCTTCAAGCTCCATAGGCTTCATGCGGTGTCTTCTCTTGTAATAGTCTTCAGTGTGAATATCTTCATATACCACCTTTGACATCAATGTCTTCATACATTTTTAGGGGTCATCTCTGGTAGGAAAACCGAATCAATGAGGGACTTCTACCTGTGTTATCCTGCAATTCTCACAAACACATTAGTCCCTCAACTAGGTTTGTCGTTAATACTCCAAAACCAACTAGGGGTGGCACTAGATGCACTTACATCAGTAGTATCTTGTTCTGAAGTTTCATGATCATCATCATTAGCTTCCTCACTAATAGGTGTAGGTGTCACAGAAACTAATTTCTGTGATGTACTACTTTCCAATAAGGGAGCAGGTACAGTTACCTCATCAAGTTCTACTTTCCTCCCACTCACTTCTTTTGAGAGAAACTCCTTCTCTAGAAAGTTTCCGAATTTAGCAACAAAAATCTTGCCTTCGGATCTGTGATAGAAGGTGTATCCAATAGTTTCCTTGGATATCCTATGAAGACACATTTCTCCGATTTGGCTTAGAGCTTATCAGGTTGAAGCTTTTTCACATAAGCATCGCAGCCCCAAACTTTCAGAAACGACAACTTTGGTTTCTTGCCAAACCACAGTTCATAAGGCGTCGTCTCAACAGATTTTGATGGTGCCCTATTTAACATGAATGCGGCCGTCTCTAGAGCACAACCCCAAAACGATAGCGGTAAATCAGTAAGAGACATCATAGATCGCACCATATCAAGTAAAGTACGATTACGACATTCGGACACACCATTACGCTGTGGTGTTCCGGGTGGCGTGAGTTGCGAAACTATTCCGCATTGTTTCAAATGTACACCAAACTCGTAACTCAAATATTCTCCTCCATGATCAGATCGTAGGAATTTTATTTTCTTGTTATGATGATTTTCAACTTCACTCTGAAATTCTTTGAACTTTTCAAACGTTTCAGACTTATGTTTCATTAAGTAGATATACCCATATCTGCTTAAATCATCTGTGAAGGTGAGAAAATAATGATATCCGCCACGAGCCTCAACATTCATTGGACCACATACATCTGTATGAATGATTTCCAACAAATCTGTTGCTCTCTCCATAGTACCGGAGAACGGTGTTTTTGTCATCTTACCCATAAGGCACGGTTCGCAAGTACCAATCGATTCATAATCAAGTGGTTCCAAAAGTCCATCAGTATGGAGTTTCTTCATGCGCTTTACACCGATATGACCCAAACGGTAGTGCCACAAATAAGTTGCACTATCATTATCAACTCTGCATCTTTTTGCTTCAACATTATGAATATGTGTGTCACTACTATCGAGATTTAATAAAAATAGACCACTCTTTAAGGGTGCATGACCATAAAAGATATTACTCGTATAAATAGAACAACCATTATTCTCTGATTTAAATGAATAACCGTCTCGCATCAAACAAGATCCAGATATAATGTTCATGCTTAACGCTGGCACCAAATAACAATTATTTAGGTCTAATACTAATCCCGAAGGTAGATGTAGAGGTAGCGTGCCGACCGCGATCACATCGACTTTGGAACCATTTCCCACGCGCATCGTCACCTCGTCCTTAGCCAATCTTCGCTTAATCTGTAGTCCCTGTTTCAAGTTGCAAATGTTAGCAATAGAACCAGTATCAAATACCAAGGTGCTACTGCGAGCATTAGTAAGGTACACATCAATAACATGTATATCACATATACCTTTGTTCACCTTGCTATCCTTCTTATCCGCCAAATACTTGGGGCAGTTCCGCTTCCAGTGACCAGTCTGCTTGCAGTAGAAGCACTCAGTTTCAGGCTTAGGTCCAGGTTTGGGTTTCTTTTCTTGAGTAGCAACTTGCTTGTTGTTCTTTTTGAAGTTCCCCTTCTTCTTCCCTTTGCCCTTTTTCTTGAAACTAGTGGTCTTGTTGACCATCAACACTTGATGCTCCTTCTTGATTTCTACCTCCGCAGCTTTTAGCATTGCGAAGAGCTCAGGAATAGTCTTATTCATCCCTTGCATATTATAGTTCATCACGAAGCTCTTGTAGCTAGGTGGCAGTGATTGGAGAATTCTGCCAATGACGCAATCATCTGGAAGATTAACTCCCAATTGAATCAAGTGATTATTATACCCATACATTTTGAGTATATGCTCACTGACAGAACTGTTCTCCTCCATCTTGCAGCTATAGAACTTATTGGAGACTTCATATCTCTCAATCTGGGCATTTGCTTGAAATATTAACTTCAACTCCTGGAACATCTCATATGCCCCATGACGTTCAAAACATCGTTGAAGTCCCGATTCTAAGCCGTAAAGCATGGCACACTGAACTATCGAGTAGTCATCAGCTTTGCTCTGCCTGACGTTCGTAACATCTGGTGTTGCTCCAGCAGTAGGCGTGGCACCCAGTGGTGCTTCCAGGACATAATTCTTCTGTGCAGCAATGAGGATAATCCTCAAGTTACGGACCCAGTCCGTGTAATTGTTACCATCATCTTTCAACTTTGCTTTCTCAAGGAACGCATTAAAATTCAACGGAACAACAGCACGGGCCATCTATCTACAATCAAACATAAACAAGCAAGATACTATCAGGTACTAAGTTCATGATAAATTTAGGTTCAATTAATCATATTACTAAAGAACTCCCACTTAGATAGACATCCCTCTAATCCTCTAAGTGATTACGTGATCCAAATCAACTAAACCATGTCCGATCATCATGTGAGATGGAGTAGTTTCATTGGTGAACATCACTATGTTGATCATATCTACTATATGATTCACGCGCGACCTTTCGGTCTCTGTGTTCCGAGGCCATATCTGTATATGCTTGGCTCGTCAAGTATAACCTGAGTATTCCGCGTGTGCAACTGTTTTGCACCCGTTGTATTTGAACGTAGAGCCTATCACACCCGATCATCACGTGGTGTTTCAGCACGAAGAACTTTCGCAACGGTGCATACTCAGGGAGAACACTTCTTGATAATTAGTGAGAGATCATCTTAAAATGCTACCGTCAAACAAAGCAAGACAAGATGCATAAAAGATAAACATCACATGCAATCAATATAAGTGATATGATATGGCCATCATCATCTTGTGCTTGCGATCTCCATCTTTGAAGCACCGTCATGATCACCATCGTCACCGGCGCGACACCTTGATCACCATCGTAGCATCGTTGTCGTCTCGCCAATCTTATGCTTCCACGACTATCGCTACCGCTTAGTGATAAAGTAAAGTATTACAGCGCAATTGTATTGCATACAATAAAGCGACAACCATATGGCTCCTGCCAGTTGTCGATAACTAGGTTACAAAACATGATCATCTCATACAATAAAATTTAGCATCATGTCTTGACCATATCACATCACAACATGCCCTGCAAAAACAAGTTAGACGTCCTCTACTTTGTTTGTTGCAAGTTTTACGCGGCTGCTACGGGCTTAAGCAAGAACTAATCTTACCTACGCATTAAAACCACAACGATAGTTTGTCAAGTTGGTGATGTTTTAACCTTCGCAAGGACCGGGCGTAGCCACACTCGGTTCAACTAAAGTTGGAGAAACTGACACCCGCTAGCCACCTTTGTGCAAAGCACGTCGGGAGAACCGGTCTCGCGTAAGCGTACGCGTAATGTCGGTCCGGGCCGCTTCGTCCAACAATACCTCCGAACCAAAGTATGACATGCTGGTAAGCAGTATGACTTATATCGCCCACAACTCACTTGTGTTCTACTCGTACATATAACATCAACACATAAAACCTAGGCTCTGATACCACTATTGGGGAACGTAGTAATTTCAAAAAAAAAATCCTACGCACACGCAAGATCATGGTGATGCATAGCAACGAGAGGGGAGAGTGTGATCTACGTATCCTTGTAGACCGACAGCGGAAGCGTTAGCACAACGCAGTTGATGTAGTCGTACGTCTTCACGGCCTGACCGATCAAGTACCGAAACTACGGCACCTCCGAGTTTTAGAACACGTTCAGCTCGATGACGATCCCCGGACTCCAATCTAGCAAAGTGTCGGGGAAGAGTTCCGTCAGCATGACGGCGTGGTGATGATCTTGATGTTCAACTATCGCAAGGCTTCGCCTAAGCACCACTACAATATTATCGAGGTATATGGTGGAAGGGGGCACCACACATGACTAATAAAACGATCACGAAGATCAACTTGTGTGTCTAGGGGTGCCCCCTGCCCCCGTATATAAAGGAGAAAAGGGAGGAGGCCGGCCGGCCCTATAGGCGTGCCAAGGAGGAGTCCTCCTAGTAGGAGTAGGACTCCTACTAGGAGGGGGGAAAGGAAGTGGGGAGGGAGAAGGAAAGGGGGGCTCCGCCCCCCCTCTTCTAGTCCAATTCGGACCAGGGGGGAGGAGGCGTGCGGCCCACCCTGGCTGCCCTTCTCTCTCTCCACTAAGGCCCATATGGCCCATTACTTCTCCCGGGGGGGTTCCGGTAACCCTCCGGCTCTCCGGTTTTCTCTGAAATCACCCGGAACACTTCCGGTGTCCGAATATAGCCGTCCAATATATCAATCTTTATGTCTCGACCATTTCGAGACTCCTCGTCATGTCCGTGATCACATCCGAGACTCCGAACTAACTTCGGTACATCAAAAACTCATAAACTCATATAACTGTCATCGAAACCTTAAGCGTGCGGACCCTACGGGTTCGAGAACAATGTAGACATGACCGAGACATGTCTCCGGTCAATAACCAATAGCGTAACCTGGATGCTCATATTGGCTCCCACATATTCTACGAAGATCTTTATCGGTCAGACCGCATAACAACATACGTTGTTCCCTTTGTCATCGGTATGTTACTTGCCCGAGATTTGATCGTCGGTATCTCAATACCTAGTTCAATCTCGTTACCGGCAAGTCTCTTTACTCGTTACGTAATACATCATCTCGCAACTAACTCATTAGTTGCAATGCTTGCAAGGCTTGTGTGATGTGCATTACCGAGAGGGCCCAGAGATACCTCTCCGACAATCGGAGTGACAAATCCTAATCTCGAAATACACCAACCCAAAATTTACCTTTGGAGACACCTGTAGAGCTCCTTTATAATCACCCAGTTACGTTGTGACGTTTGGTAGCACACAAAGTGTTCCTCCGGTAAATGGGAGTTGCATAATCTCATAGTCATAGGAACATGTATAAGTCATGAAGAAAGCAATAGCAACATACTAAATGATCGGGTGCTAAGCTAATGGAATGGGTCATGTCAATCACATCATTCTCCTAATAATGTGATCCCGTTAATCAAATGACAACACATGTCTATGGTTAGGAAACATAACCATCTTTTATTAACGAGCTAGTCAAGTAGGGGCATACTAGTGACGTTTAGTTTGTCTATGTATTCACACAAGTATTATGTTTCCGGATAATACAATTCTAGCATGAATAATAAACATTTATCATGATATAAGGAAATAAAATAATAACATTATTATTGCCTCTAGGGCATATTTCCTTCAAGAATTTGAATATGAGGATAGTGTCCGACCCTGCAAAATAAGTTCCACATTCCACCATAGAGAGAATAATGCTTTCGCAGATCTAATCTGCTAGCTTGCTTTGGCAACATGACGTTACGTCATGGCCCGATGATTATTCGAACCGTTTCTTTTAACCAGCCTCGCACATAATACGAGGCAGTTTTTCGACATGTCTTGTCAAAGCAGAGATCGTGTCCCCCTATTACGGGATTCTCATCAATACGGGTGTGGGTAACCCATCCGCGCCATCAATTGCGGCGCTTGGGGGATAAGCGAGTTTTACTAGGCAAGTGGGGACGTTAAATTTTGTCCGCCCATATAAAGGGATAAGGATTCACCTTTCTATCCACGCCTTCCTCCTCCTCTGCTCATCCGCTCCCGCATACTCGAGCTCTAGCGCCCAAGCTCTCACTTCCACCTCAACCTTCTCCAACCATGTCCAGAGCGAGAGGCAAGTGGATGGTCTCCTACGTCACGGAGGGAGACGTCAAGAAACTGAGGAGATCCGAATACCTGCACGACGACATTGCACACCGGCTCCCAGATGAGGGACAGCTCATCCCCACCCCCGAGCCCCATGAGAGGGTGGTATTCCTCACTCATTTCCTCCGTAGACTGGGATTTCCTCTCCATCCCTTCGTCCGGGGGCTCATGTTTTATTACGGCCTGGATTTCCATGATCTAGCCCCGAACTTCATCCTCAACATCTCGGTGTTTATCGTCGTGTGTGAGGCCTTCCTCCGCATCAAGCCCCACTTCGGCTTATGGCTAAAGACCTTCAATGTCAAGCCGAAGGTAGTGAGCGACCGCCAGGCGGAGTGCGGAGGCGCCATGGTGGGCAAGATGCCCAATATCACATGGCTCGAGGGCACCTTCGTGGACACCATAAAGGGGTGGCAATCGGGGTGGTTCTATATCACCGAGCCACGTGACCCCGCATGGGTAGCGGCCCCCGAGTTCCGATCTGGCATCCCCATGCGGCTCACCTCATGGAAAGAGAAGGGCATGTCCTGGGGTAATTCAAAAGAGCTGACCAGACTCCAGTCATGTATTCAGAACATGGTGGATAAGAAGCTCAAGCTTGTCAACATAGTCCAGGTTATACTCGTTCGCCGGATACTCCCGTGCCAACAATGGGAGTTTACCTTGTGGGAGTTCAATCCGGTGCAGCACCGAACTCTGAATAGGCTCTTCGACACGACTCATGAAGATGCCTGGAGGGTGCTGTTCAAGGGCGCCGCGGTCCCTCCCCCATTACTGAGGATCGCGGATTCAGCACGAAGCGCCACGCCAGTGCAGTAAGTTGTTTTACCTCTTACAGGATATTTGTTTTATATATATAGATTCGCTCTATGCGAGATCTAAACTCCAGTAATTTTGACAGGACTGGCAGAAGATGGAGGGACAGATTGACTGTCCGGCTCCCTTGCCCGAAGGCCCCGCAGACGCTCTTCTGACGAAGATGCTGACTCCGGCCCCTTATAAGGTGCCGTAGAAGACCAAGAAGGCCAAGGGAGCTCGAAAGAGTTCCCGATGCCAAGCGTCGTCGGACTCACCGTCCGATGACTCTGCGGTGCACTCTTCCCTCGAAGACAAGGAAGAGGAAGAGGAGGCCCCCCCACCGACTGGGGGAGACAAGAAAAGGAAGGCCGCCCCAACTGGGGAGGCCGAAGGGTCCAAGAAGGGAAGGACGCTCCTTCCGGACAGCTCCACCGCCGCCGACGAAAGTGAAGACGAGTGGTTGCCCAGGGGCAAGCCCCAGGGAAATCGTAAGTATTCGGATACCAAAGTAACCCATAGGATTCCTTTGTCGCATTGACTTCCCTAACGCCGAACTCAATTGTGTAGGCTGCCCTGTAACACCCCCGATATGATTTACCTAATATGTAATCCAACTCTTGCCGTTGTCGGCGTTAAGTTATTTTATTTTCTCGGGTTCGGGTTTTTGTCTCCGTGTGTTGTTTTTGTTGTCATGCATCTCATATCATGTCATCATGTGCATTGCATTTGCATATGTGTTCGTCTCATGCATCCGAGCATTTTCCCCGTTGTCCGTTTTGCATTCCGGTGCTCCGTTCTCCTCCGGTAGTCATTTCTACCTTTCTTTCATGTGTGGGGGTTAAACATTTCCGGATTGGACCAAGACTTTCCAAGCGGCCTTGGTTTACTACCGGTAGACCACCTGTCAAGTTTCGTAACATTTGGACTTCGTTTGATGCTCCAACGGTTAACCGAGGGACCGCAAAGGCCTCGTGTGTGTTGCAGCCCAACACCCCTCCAATTTGGCCCAAAACCCACCAAAACCCTCTCCATAATCCAGAGCGTTCGATCACGATCGTGTGGCCGAAAACCGCACCTCATTTGGACTCTCCTAGCTCCTCCTATGCCTATATATAGGTCCTCCTCCGAAATCCCGGATCTCCTCTCCCCCGAAACCCTAACAATCGCCCCACCGCCGCCGGACATGTCCGCCGCCTAAACGGACACGTCTCCGCCGCCGCCCACAGCCAACCGAGGGCCACCACGTGGCGCGCCGCCACCCGCAGCCACGCCGGCCCGCACGGCCCACTGCGAGCCCCCGCGGCCCAGAGGAGCGCCGCCGCCCGCGGCTGCTTCTTCCTCCGCGTCGGCGCCGCTCCACCCATCGCGCCGCCGCACGCCATTCTCTCCGGTGACCAGCCACCGCCCGACTCTGGCCAGGGTCGTCGCTGGAGCTCGCCGCTCTGCCCCCTCGACGCCAACAGCAGCAGGCCCGGCGAGCACCTCCGCCGCGCCGGTGACCTCTGCAAGCCGGCCGGCCTCACCTTCCTCCTCCCCGGCGACTCCGAGTTCCGGCCGGCGTTCCTCGAACGGCGTGTGCCCGATCTAGATCCGGTCCGGGTGAACAATAACCCTAGATCCGGAGGGTATATTTTCTCTAAGTCCCCAGTTTCTTAGAATTTTTGGCAAACTTTGACGCATCGTAACTTTGCATCCATAGATCTGTTTTGGGCATATAGCATATCAAAATGTTCGCCTCGGAGAGCACATCATTTCATCTCATTGCATCATTTTCATTTGAGTTCATCTTGATGCCCGAAATGCTGTTGGAAGAGTGCTATTTGAGATAATTGTCAGATCTGCTACTCCAAATAGCTTTTTTTCATTTTTGCCATGATTAATGTGTGCATGATATGCCCCTGAGCTCTACATGAGTTTTGTTATATGCTTTGCCATATTTCCAGAGGTGCCATCCATGTATTTCTATGATGTGTGTGTTGACTAGCACAAGCTTGCAAAGTGGTGCATTCGTTAATCTGTTTTTATCAATATGCCATATGTTCATGTTGTTTCCTGGTGATCCGTGCCTCTTTTGAGGATGATCAGTAAGGGTGATTTGTTAATCTTTTAGTGCTCTACCCAGCCATGCCTTTGTTTGCAATTATGGAGCACCCTAGCTTGAGTCAATCGAGCTCTACTTTTGCTATTTCGTGAATCTGGGAAGATTGTCTACTTGTTAGCAATTTTGCCGAGGATGTTGTAGTTGATCCGTGCATGCTATGTTATTGTTCTTGCCATTTCTAGCTTGTATAATGTGTATTCTTGATGGGTGTATGCTTAGATTGTCATGACATGCTCTGTAGTGAGTGCATCGAGCTCGTAAACATGCCTACTTGATATCTGATTTGCATGCTCCACTTTTTCTCTAAGTCTGTGACCTGATTATGTTTTTGCCATGTTCACATGCTTGCAATTGTATTTTCTGATCCCTTTTGGCTCAAGGTCACTAAGGGACTTTTGTTAAGATCTTTGAGTAGCTCCATGCCATTCCTTGCTTTTCCATGTTAAGACCCTGTAGCATGTAGTTTTCATGCTCCAAAGTGTGCTACCTGATCTGAAATTCCAGACAAGTGTTAATTTCACCAAGTCTGAAATCTGTTTACCAATTGCACTTTTGCCATGCTTGTTTGAACCTGTTAATGGATAAATTGGCCGTAGCTCAGTGTTCATCTTTTGTCAAGAATCATGAATGAATCCCTGCCATGTATTTTGTGGCCATGTTTGGGTGTTGTAGCATGTTTAACTTGTTGCTTTTAGATGGTTACTTGCTGTTTATCGCAGACCGTTGTCATATTTGATTTGATTGCCATTTCCAAACCGTGTCTCCGATTCCGGTGTTCTTTATACCGATTTCAAACGAAATCACCTCACCTTTCCAGTGGCACACTTGGATTTCCAAGTTGAGGCCAGGTTCATTCATCCCTTGTCAAATCTTGCATATGCATCACATATCGCATCCCGCATAGCATACCATGTTTGCATCATGTTGTTTGAGCTTTGCACGTGGTTGATTGTGTCCTTTTTGCTTGTTTGTCTTGTTTGGGTAGAGCCGGGAGACGAGTTCGCTAATGAGGAGCCCGTTGAGTTTGTTTTCGAGGATCCAGTCAACTCTGACAACTTTGCAGGCAAGATGATCATACCCTCGAAATCACTTCTATCTTTGCTTTGCTAGATGCTCGCTCTTTTGCTCTGCCTATGCTACGATGCCTACCACTTGCTTATCATGCCTCCCGAATTGCCATGTCAAACCTCTAACCCACCATGTCCTAGCAAACTGTTGATTGGCTATGCTACCGCTTTGCTTAGCCCCTCTTATAGCGTTGCTAGTTGCAGATGAAGATTGGAGATCGTTCCTTGTTGGAACATTATTTTTTTGTTGGGATATCACTATATGATCTTGTTATCTTAATGCATCTATATACTTGGTAAAGGGTAGAAGGCTCGGCCGTTTGCCTACTATTTTGTTCCACTCTTGCCACCCTAGTTTCCGTCATATCGGTGTTATGTTCCCGGATTTTGCGTTCCTTACGCGGTTGGGTAATAATGGGAACCCCTTGACAAATCGCCTTGAATAAAACTTCTCCAGCAATGCCCAACCTTGGTTTTACCTTTTTCCACCTAGCCTCTTTTTCCCTTGGGTTTCCGGAGCCCAAGGGTCATCTTATTTAAACCCCCCCGGGCCAGTGCTCCTCTGAGTGTTGGTCCAAACTAGAGTCCTGTGCAGCGCCCCCTGGGGGAAACTCGAGGTTTGGTTTTAGTTGTATGGAGAGCTCATCTGAGTGTGCCCTGAGAACGAGATATGTGCAGCTCCTATCGGGATTTGTCGGCATATTCGGGCGGTGTTGCTGGATTTGTTTTAACTTGTCGGGTTGTCTTGTAGAACCGGGATACCGAGTCTGATCGGAATGTCTCGGGAGAAGGTATATCCTTCGTTGACCATGAGAGCTTGTCATGGGCTAAGTTGGGACTCCCCTGCAGGGATTTGAACTTTCAAAAGCCGTGCCCCGCGGTTATGGGCAGATGGGAATTTGATAACATCCGGTTGTAGATAACTTGAACCTTAACTTAATTAAAATTTAATCAACTGTGTGTTACCGTGATGTTCTCTTCTCGACGGAGTCCGAGAAGTGAACACGGTGTTGGAGTAATGCTTGCCGCAGGTTGTTTCTCTAGTTCTTTGTTCGCGCTTTGCCTTCTCTTCTCGCTCTCTTTTGCGAACAGGTTAGCCACCATATATGCTAGTCGCTTGCTGCAGCTCCACATATTACCTTGCCTTACCTATAAGCTTAAATAGTCTTGATCGCGAGGGTGCGAGATTGCTGAGTCCCTGTGGCTCACAGATTACTTCCAAACCAGATGCAGGGCCTGATGACTCCATTCCAGATGACGTGCTTGAGCTCAAGTGGGAGTTCGACGAGGACTCACGCCGTTACTATGTGTCTTTCCCTGCTGATCAGTAGTGGTGCCCAGTTGGGGCGATCGGGACCGTGTCGCATGTTGGGTTGATCTTTTATTTTGGCACCGTAGTCAGGCCATGAGTGATTGGATGATGTAATGCTATTTATGTACTTTGTTTGACGTGGCGAGTGTAAGCCAACTATGTACCTTCCCCTTTTATTATCTATTTACATGGGATGTTGTGAAGATTTCCTTACTTGCGACATTGCTTTCAATGTGGTTATGCCTCTAAGTCGTGCTTCGACACGTAGGAGATATAGCCGCATCGAGGGCGTTTCAAGTTGGTAATCAGAGCCTTCCCCGACCTTAGGAGCCCCCACTGCTTGATCGTTTTTAGCAGCCGTTGTTGAGTCTAGAAAAATGTTTTGAGTCATTTAGGAATTATATATAGGAGAGTTTAGGAATTCTTTTTACTACCCAGTCTCTTCATCGCTCTGGTAAGGCATCCTGACGTAGAGTTTTGACTCTTCTCTTCTCAAATTTCAAAAAAAAGGATCAAGCGGGTATCTTGGAATCGTTCCGATCGATTTGTGACGAGAACATTGTTCTTGGTGCCTCCTGTCATTTAGGGCTTGTGGTAGTGTCCCGGGGAGTTGAGCTCCGAGGTGTTGTCATCACAATTTTATCGTTGCAGTTCTGGAATACCTGAGTTTAGTTCGCCGACATCGAAAATCTCTTTTATGAAGTTGTTGGTGAGATAACCTCGACGCCACCCAGTACGGGGGCGGGAGTTCGGGAGTATTGCCATAACTTGTATAACGGATGCTTTTCGAAGGTTGAGGTAGATGGTTTCTGAAGTTTTTCTCGGTTATGTGTTGAAGGATGGATACAGCTGGATGTAGGATTTGCTAGATTTGGGTGAGATATTATGCTTCCCCTGTATCCCCAACACCTGATTGCATAACCGGAAAGGTTCGGGAGTTTCATAGGTGGGAATTCTTGTAGCTCTAGCTCTTCTTCCACGGATATTTGGTTTGAGATTGGGATTTCTTACTGAGTATTCGTTCTTGATCCATACCTTGTTGATTTATTCCTCTACCTAAATTGTAAGTGGCTTCTCAATTTGTGGATATGTGACCATTTCAAGTGGAATGCATTCGTTCTTATGTTCGGATGTGAAGACTATATGTTGCAATTTCAACCCGCTTGATTCAGCTTCAATTTTATCTGTCAATGTGCTAACGGGTGTCACCCTCTTCAGGATGGCTCCCGCTAAGAGCAACAATCAGAATCAGAATCAGGATCCGCCACCACCTCCCCCTCCTCCGGAGGCATGGCAAGTTGTGATGGCTGCTACCAATGCAAACACGCAGTTGATCATGCAAATTCTTCAAGAGCGCAATCAAGCGAACCAAGGCAACCAAGGCAACAATCAGAATCACTTTGCTACACTCAACCAGTTCCTTACTAACCAGCCAAAGACTTTCAGCAATTATGTTGAGGCAACTGATGCTCACGATTGGCTCGTGGACTTATGCAAGCATTTCGAGTGCAGTAATGTCAGGCCTGAGGACTTTATCAAGTTCACTTCCTTCCAACTCAGAGACCAAGCTGCAGATTGGTTCCAGCAGTACAAAGATTCCAGAGGAGGCCGTGTGATTACCTGGGATGAATTCCGTCAAGACTTCAAAGCTCATCATATTCCTCAGAGCGTGGTTGAAAGCAAGCGTGAGGAATTCCGCAACCTGAAGCAAGGCTCTTTGTTTGTCTATGACTACAACAAGTTGTTTCAGAAGCTCACCCGCTTTGCTAAGAAGGACGTCCCTGATGAGAAGAGCATGATATACTAGTTCAGGGGTGGTCTCAGAGAAGAAATCCAGCTAGCTCTTGTTCTCTTTGAGCCCTTGAGGTACGATGAGTTCTACAACATGGCATTGCAGCAAGAGGCTGCTCAACTAAAGTGTGATGCTTCCAAGAAGCGAGTCAGAGATGCTACTCCTTCTTCCTCTACTCAAGTGGCCAAGCAGCAGAAGTATTGGCTTCCTCCTCCTCCGTTCCATCAGCCGCATCAGAAGAGCAAAGGTGGCAGTGGATCTTCCCACCCACCCAACCCTGGCTTTCAGAACAAGACTTCGTCTCAAGCTCCAAGATCGAGTGCTCCGTATCACCGTCCACTTTCAGAGGTCATGTGCAACAAGTGCCAACAGAAGGGTCACTATGCCAACAAATGCTTCAACCAGAGCCGTCTCCCTCCTCCTCCTCCTGTGAGATTGGCAAGTACAGTTGTGGTCAAGCATAACCCCAAGCACACCAAGGTCAACTTGATGAATGCAGCTCAGGCAGAGGACTCGTCAGATGTCATCATGGGTAACCTTCCTGTTAACGATATTCCTGCAAGAGTTCTTTTTGACACTGGTGCATCGCATTGTTTCATCTCCAAACCTTTTGCATCGATGAGTGCGATTATCAGTATCTAAAAAATTCTTTGCAAATCGTGTCACCGGGCAAGCAAATGACAGCTAATACCTGCGTCCCGGATGTTACTATCACATTGGGCGACTACAAATTTCTAGCTTCTCCTATTGTTCTGGGCGACTTGGATATTGATCTTATTCTCGGAATGGACTGGCTTTCTAAGCACAAGGCGCATCTTGATTGTGCAACAAGGCAGATTCAATTGACTCATTCGTCTGAGGATGTAATTGTCTTTGCTGCTCGTGATGATACCATCCGTCTGTTTTCTCTCAATGAGAAGGGTGAACTGGATGCCATCTCTCAAATTCCAGTCATTTGCGAATATCAAGACGTCTTTCCAGAAGAGCTTCCAGGAATGCCTCCGCACCGGCTAGTTGAATTCGTCATCAATCTTGAGCCTGGCACGGAACCGGTTTGCAAGCGTCCTTACAAGCTCGGACCTGAAGAGTTGAAGGAGCTGAAGAAGCAACTCAATATTCAAGAGCGAATGGGTCTCATCCGACCTAGTTCCTCTCCGTGGGGTTGTGGAGTTCTTTTTGTGAAGAAGAAGGATGGAACGGACCGACTTTGTGTTGACTACCGTCCATTGAACAAGAAGACTATCAAGAACAAATACCCACTTCCCAACATCAACGAGCTGTTCGAACAACTCAAAGGTGCCCAAGTATTCTCCAAGCTTGATCTCCGTATGGGTTATCACCAGATTCGAATCCGTGAGCAAGATATTCCCAAGACGGCTTTCAGGACAAGCTATGGTTCATATGAATACACTGTCATGTCTTTTGGCCTTGTCAACGCTCCTCCAACTTTCTCTTGCATGATGAACTTCATCTTCAACGCCTACACAAATGACTTCGTTTTGGTCTATCTCGACGACATTCTGGTCTTTTCGAAGAACAAGGAAGATCATGCCAAGCATTTGCGTTTGGTACTCGATAAGCTCAGGGAACATCAGTTCTACGCCAAGTTCTCAAAGTGCGAGTTTTGGCTCGATGAGGTTCTTTATCTTGGGAATATCATCTCTGCCAAGGGCATTGCAGTGAATCCTGAGAAGGTGTCTGCAATTATGAATTGGGAACCACCTCAGAATGTGAAGCAACTTCGTAGCTTCCTCGGTCTCGCAAGCTACTGTCGAAGGTTCGTTGAGAACTTTTCAAAGATCGCGAAGCCTCTCCCAAATCTTCTCCAGAAGCACGTCAAGTATGTTTGGTCTTCGGAATGTGACATTGCTTTCAACACTTTGAAAGAGAAATTGGTCACTGCTCCAGTTCTGACTCCTCCTGATGAATCCAAACCGTTAGAGGTCTTCTACGATGCCTCTCTTCAAGGTCTTGGTGCAGTGTTGATGCAAGAGAAGAAAGTTGTGGCTTACACCTCTCGTCAGTTGAAGCCCAACAAGAAGAACTACCCCACTCATGACCTTGAGTTGGCGGCAGTTGTGCATGCTCTTTTGACTTGGATACATCTCTTATTACGAAGAAAAGTGGACATCTTCACTGACCACAAGAGTCTCAAGTACATCTTCACTCAGCCTAATCTCAACCTCAGGCAGACGTGTTGGGTCGAAATGATTCAAGAGTATAATCCGAGTATCGAGTATACTCCAGGCAAGGCCAATGTGATTGCTGACGCATTGAGCAGGAAGGCTTATTGCAACAGTCTGATTCTCAAGCCTTACCAACCCGAGCTTTGTGAAGCTTTCCGCAAAATCAATCTGCAAGTTGTTCCTCAAGGTTTCCTCGCCAACCTTCAAGTCTCTCCTACCTTGGAAGACCAGATTCGCCAAGCTCAACTTCTTGATGCTATGGCGAAGAAGGTGAAGATTGGGATTGCCAAGAGCCAACCCAAGTACAAGTGCTACCGCCTTGATGACAAGGATACTCTCTTCTTCGAGGATCGTATTGTTGTGCCCAAAGGTGACCTTCGTAAAGTGATCATGAACGAGGCTCACAATTCACTCCTATCCATCCACCCTAGGAGTATGAAGATGTATCAGGACCTCAAGCAGGCTTATTGGTGGACTCGAATGAAGCGCGAGATTGCTCAGTTCATGAATGAGTGTGATGTCTGCAGAAGAGTGAAGGCAGAACACCAAAGGCTAGCTGGTCTCCTCCAACCTCTTGCCATTCCAGAATGGAAGTTTGACCACATTGAGATGGACTTCGTGACTGGGTTTCCAAAGTCCAAGCGTGGCAATGATGCTATATTCGTTGTCATTGACAAACTCACTAAAGTGGCTCACTTTCTGCCTATCAAAGAGTCAATCACTTCAGCTCAATTGGCGGAGCTCTATACCTCTCGAATTGTCTCGCTGCACGGTATTCCATAGGTGATCTCTTCAGACCGTGGCAGCATCTTTACCTCTAAGTTTTGGGAGTCTTTTCAGAAGGCCATGGGCACCAACATCCGCTTCAGCACATCTTTCCATCCTCAAACTAGCGGTCAAGTCGAGCGTGTCAACTAGATTCTTGAAGATATGCTCAGGGCTTGTGTGATCTCCTTCCGCATGAAGTGGGAGGATTGTCTTCCATATGCTGAATTATCCTACAATAACAGTTTTCAAGCAAGTTCGGGCAAGGCCACATTCAAAATTTTGTATGGTAGGAAGTGTCGTACCCCACTCAACTGGTCTGAAACCAGTGAACGTCAACTTCTGGGAAATGACTTAATCACAAAGGCAGAGGAGATGTGTAAAGTCATTCGAGATAACCTCAAAGCAGCGCAATCGCGCCAGAAGAGCTACTATGATAGTAAGCACCGTGATTTGGCTTTCGAGATCGGAGATCATGTTTACCTCCGCGTCTCTCCAATGAAAGGTACTCGTCGCTTCGGTATCAAAGGGAAGCTTGTCCCTAGATACGTGGGACCTTTCAAGATCGTCAGCAAGAGAGGCGATCTCGCCTATCAACTCGAGTTTCCTTCAAACTTTGCAAATGTGCATGACGTGTTCCAAGTCTCTCAGCTCCGCAAGTGCTTCAAGACTCCTGATCGCACCATCAACTTCGAAGACATTGATCTCCAAGAAGATCTCTCTTATCATGAGCACCCCGTGGCTATTCTTGAAGAGACTGAACGCAAGACTCACAATAAGTCAATCAAATTCCTCAAAGTTAAGTGGTCACACCATTCCGACCGTGAAGCCACCTGGGAACGCGAGGATCACCTCCGTTCTGAGTACCCGGCGTTCTTCCAGTCCTAGATCTCGGGACAAGATCCTTTCGTAGTGGTGGAGTGTTGTAACACCCCGGATATGATTTACCTAATATGTAATCAAACTCTTGCCATTTCCAGCGTTAAGTTATTTTATTTTCTTGGGTTCGGGGTTTTGTCTCTGTGTGTTGTTGTTTTTGTTGTCATGCATCTCATATCATGTCATCATGTGCATTGCATTTGCATCCGTGTTCGTCTCATGCATCCGAGCATTTTCCCCGTTGTCCGTTTTGCATTCCGGCGCTCCGTTCTCCTCCGGTGGTCATTTCTACCTTTCTTTCGTCTGTGGGGGTTAAACATTTCCGGATTGGACCAAGACTTTCCAAGCGGCCTTGGTTTACTACCGGTAGACCGCCTGTCAAGTCTCGTACCATTTGGACTTCGTTTGATGCTCCAATGGTTAACCGAGGGACCGAAAAGGCCTCGTGTGTGCTGTAGCCCAACACCCCTCCAATTTGGCCCAAAACCCACCAAAACCCTCTCCATAATCTAGAGCGTTCGATCATGATCGCGTGGCTGAAAACCGCACCTCATTTGGACTCTCCTAGCTCCTCCTATGCCTATATATAGGTCCTCCTCCGAAATCCCGGATCTCCTCTCCCCCGAAACCCTAAAAATTGCCCCGCCGCCGCCGGACATGTCCGCCGCCTAATCGGACACGTCTCCGCTGCCGCCCGCAGCCAACCGGGGGCCGCCACGTGGCGTGCCGCCACCCGCAGCCACGCCGGCCCGCGCGGCCCACTGCGAGCCCCCGCGGCTGCTTCTTTCTTCGCCTCGGCGCCGCTCCACCCATCGCGCCGCCGCACGCCATTCTCTCCGGTGATCGGCCACTGCCCGACTCTGGACAGGGTCGTCGCCGGAGCTCGCCGCCATCGCCGCTCCGCCCCCTCGACGCCAACAGCAGCAGGCCCGGCGAGCACCTCCGCCGCGCTGGCGACCTCCGCAAGCCGGCCGGCCTCACCTTCCTCCTCCCCGGCGACTATGAGTTCCGGTCGGCGTTCCTCGAACGGCATGCACCCGATCTAGATCCGGTCTGGGTGAACAGTAACCCTAGATCCGGAGGGTATATTTTCTCTAAGTCCCCAGTTTCTCAGAATTTTTGGCAAACTTTGACGCGTCGTAACTTTGCATCCATAGATCCGTTTTGGGCATATAGCATATCAAAATGTTCGCCTCAGCGAGCACATCATTTCATCTCATTGCATCATTTTCATTTGAATTCATCTTGATGCCCGAAATGCTGTTTAAAGAGTGCTATTTGAGATAATTGTCAGATCTGCTGCTCCAAATAGCTTTTTGTCATTTTTGCCATGATTAATGTGTGCATGATATGCCCCTGAGCTCTACATGAGTTTTGTTATATGCTTTGCCATCTTTCCAGAGGTGCCATCCATGTATTTTTGTGATGTGTGTGTTGACTAGCACAAGATTGCAAAGTGGTGCATTCGTTAATGCTGATTTCAGGGACTTAGCAATTCCACTAAGTCCTTGATCTGTTTTTATCAATATGCCATATATTCATGTTGTTTCCTAATGATATGTGCCTCTTTTGAGGATGATCAGTAAGGGTGATTTGTTAATCTTGTAGTGCTCTATCCATCCATGCATTGTTTGCAATTATGGAGCATCCTAGCTTGAGTCAATCGAGCTCTACTTTTGCTATTTCGTGAATCTGGGAAGATTGTCTACTTGTTAGCGATTTTGCCGAGGATGTTGCAGTTGATCCGTGCATGATATGTTATTGTTCTTGCCATGTCTAGCTTGTATAATGTGTATTCTTGATGGGTGTATGCTTAGATTGTCATGACATGCTCTGTAGTGAGTGCATCGAGCTCGTAAACATGCCTACTTGATATCTGATTTGCATGCTCCAGTTTTTCTCTAAGTCTGTGACCTGATTATGTTTTTGCCATGTTCACATGCTTGCAATTGTATTTTCTTGTCCCTTTTGGCTCAAGGTCACTAAGGGACTTTTGTTAAGCTCTTTGATTAGCTCCATGCCATTCCTTTCTTTGCCATGTTAAGATCCTGTAGCATGTAGTTTTCATGCTCCAAAGTGTGCTACCTGATCTGAAATTCCAGACAAGTGTTAATTTCACTAAGTCTGAAATTTGTTAACCAATTGCACTTTTGCCATGCTTGTTTGAACCTGTTAATGGATGAATTGGCCATAGCTCAGTGTTCATCTTTTGTCAAGCATAATGAATGGATCCCTGCCATGTATCTTGTGGCCATGTTTGGGTGCTTTAGCATGTTTAACTTGTTGCTTTTAGATGGCTACTTGCTGTTTATCGCAGACCGTTGTCATATTTGATTTGCTTGCCATTTCCAAACCGTGTCTCCGATTCCGGTGTTCTTTATATCGATTTCAACCGAAATCACCTCACCTTTCCAGTGGCACACTTGGATTTCCATGTTGAGGCTAGGTTCATTCATCCCTTGTCAAATCTTGCATATGCATCACATACCGCATCCCGCATAGCATACCATGTTTGTATCATGTTGTTTGAGCTTTGCACGTGGTTGATTGTGTCCTTTTTGCTTGTTTGTCTTGTTTGGGTAGAGCCGGGAGACGAGTTCGCTAATGAGGAGCCCGTTGAGTTTGTTTTCGAGGATCCAGTCAACTCTGACAGCTTTGCAAGCAAGATGATCATACCCTCGAAATCACTTCTATCTTTGCTTTGGTAGATGCTCGCTCTTTTGCTATGCCTATGCTACGATGCCTACCACTTGCTTATCATGCCTCCCGAATTGCCATGTCAAACCTCTAACCCACCATGTCCTAGCAAATTGTTGATTGGCTATGTTACCGCTTTGCTCAGCCCCTCTTATAGCATTGCTAGTTGCAAGTGAAGATTGGAGATCGTTCCTTGTTGGAACATTATTTTTTTGTTGGGATATCATTATATGATCTTGTTATCTTAATGCATCTATATACTTGGTAAAGGGTGGAAGGCTCGGCCTTTTGCCTACTATTTTGTTCCACTCTTGCCACCCTAGTTTACGTCATATCGGTGTTATGTTCCCGGATTTTGCGTTCCTTACGCGGTTGGGTAATAATGGGAACCCCTTGACAAATCGCCTTGAATAAAACTTCTACAGCAATGCCCAACCTTGGTTTTACCTTTTGCCACCTAGCCTCTTTTTCCCTTGGGTTTCCGGAGCCCAAGGGTCATCTTATTTAAACCCCCCCGGGCCAGTGCTCCTCTGAGTGTTGGTCCAAACTAGAGTCTTGTGCAGCGCCCCCTGGGGGAAACTCGAGGTTTGGTTTTAGTTGTTTGGAGAGCTCATATGAGTGTGCCCTGAGAACGAGATATGTGCAGCTCCTATCGGGATTTGTCGGCACATTCGGGCGGTGTTGCTGGATTTGTTTTAACTTGTCGGGTTGTCTTGTAGAACCGCGATACCGAGTCTGATCAGAATGTCTCGGGAGAAGGTATATCCTTCGTTGACCGTGCGAGCTTGTCATGGGCTAAGTTGGGACTCCCCTGCAGGGATTTGAACTTTCGAAAGCCGTGCCCGCGGTTATGGGCAGATGGGAATTTGTTAATGTCCGGTTGTAGATAACTTGAACCTTAACTTAATTAAAATGAATCAACGGTGTGTGTGTTACCATGATGGTCTCTTCTCGGTGGAGTCCGGGAAGTGAACACGGTGTTGGAGTAATGCTTGCCGCAGGTTGTTTCTCTAGTTCTTCGTTCGCGCTTTGCCTTCTCTTGTCACTCTCTTTTGCGAACAGGTTAGCCACCATATATGCTAGTCGCTTGCTGCAGCTCCACATATTACCTTGCCTTACCTATAAGCTTAAATAGTCTTGATCACGAGGGTGCGAGATTGCTGAGTCCCTGTGGCTCACAGATTACTTCCAAACCAGATGCAGGTCCTGATGACTCCATTCCAGATGACGCGCTTGAGCTCAAGTGGGAGTTCGACGAGGACTCACGCCGTTACTATGTGTCTTTCCCTAATGATCAGTAGTGGTGCCCAGTTGGGGCGATCGGGACTGTGTCGCATGTTGGGTTGATCTTTTATTTTGGCACCGTAGTCGGGCCATGAGTGATTGGATGATGTAATGCTATTTATGTACTTTGTTTGACGTGGCGAGTGTAAGCCAACTATGTACCTTCCCCTTTTATTATCTATTTACATGGGATGTTGTGAAGATTGCCTTACTTGCGACATTGCTTTCAATGCAGTTATGCCTCTAAGTCATGCTTCGACACGTAGGAGATATAGCCGCATCGAGGGCGTTTCACGCCCCGAGCCAATATCGAGGTATCCTCGGACGGCTCCCTGGGCGCATCGGACATGGATAGCGATCCAGTCCCGACGGCCACCTCCCCTCATCCGGCCGACGACACCGAGGTGGTGTCTCAAGAGGCACCGGATCGGGGGGGGCAGTCCCGGAGGCGCCTCAAGGCAACCTTCCAGACTGCAGGAGCCGAGGGGACGGGGTCGCCGGAAGCTCCGAGTTCGGCGCTCAGCCGAACACCGCGCCGGACCCTCCAACGGATCCGAGCTCGGGCAGGCGGTCCCCTTCTAAGGAGGGTGAGACACTAATGCCGATGACCTCTGTCCACCCAGAGGCGCCGGACACTATGTTGGAAGCACTTCGCAGTGCTTCCATCGAGGAGGAGCACCACACTATCATGAGTGCGGTGATCCAGAAGGTTCAGTCCGCGAAGAGCGGATTGACCGAAGCCTGTACTAGCCTTCTAACAGGCTTCGAGGTAAGTATTTTAAAATGTAGTAGAAGTGTTACCGCATAGGCAGTAGCCCCTGATGCTGTGTTCGGTGTTCACAAAGAAAAGCTGAACAGATGATCAAATAATATCGCAAGAGTCTAATATAAGTATGTCAATATGCATATGCAGGCTTCGCTGCTGGCGTCCGCCGCACTAACTGCGGAGGTCGCCGTGCTGAAGGAGGCCCTCGAGGGGTCCCAGAAAGAGCTCGGCCTTGCTAAGAGGCAGCTCGAGGAGAACAAGGGTAAGTAATACCCCGTCTGTAGATGAGAAAAAAAGGACGCGATTGCTAAATGACAGGATCATTGTATGTTTGCCAGGGGCCACGACCGAGGTGGCGACCCTGAAGCAAGCATTGTCCCAGGCCGAAGAAAAGGCTGCCCAGGAGCGCACCGAGCGAGAGAGGCACGAGGCTCGAGTGGGCGAGGTGCAGCAAGAGCAACAAGCTCTCGTGACGATGCACGAGGCGTTGGAGCTTGACTTGAAGACGAGAGAGTCTGAGCTTGCCGCGGCCTGTGAGAGCGCGAAGTGTGCCAAGGCCGAGGCCTAGAAGGCCCTTCAGGAGATCGGCGCGATGAAGAAGATAGCGGTGGGTAAGGCTTTCTATATGCAAAGCAAGCATGCAAGGGTGAATTACCGATTACTTACCCGAATCCGGAGCTCTTCAGGAGCATTCGCAGATTTGCCCCGCAGTGTGTCCGATGCCGCACTATTCTACCGGGCCGAAGAGGGAAGCTCGACGGAGAAGCTGTTCTGGTCTCAGTATGCTGAGGCCGAACATCCGGTGCCAATGAGCGACCAGCTGAAGCAGATGGCCGAGCTACACAAGGCGGCCGATCAGGCCATGAAGGGCTTCATAGTCCGGTTGTGGCCTGGCGACGCCCTTTCGAACAGCTTCTTCGCCCTGGTGAGGCGGCTTGTGGATGCCTGCCCATGGCTGGAGGTCGTCAAGCGATCCGTCTGCATTGAAGGTGCACGCCGGGCCTTCGCCCGTGTGAAAACGCAGTGGGTCAAGCTAGACGCCGTGAAGCTTATCAAGGAGGGGCTGCCGGAGGGCAAGGAGCACCGCCACCCCGAGATGTACTACGAGGGTGTTCTGCCAGGCGCCCGTCTTATCGCGGATGAGTGTTCACAAAATGTAATATTTGAATGAGACTTGCTCGTTTTTTATCCCGTGTAATGAAAACTTGTTTCATATGTGGTATGCAACGCTTGTGTGAATTTAAAATATTACCTTCTGTTTGGCTGTTTATCCAATCTGAGAGATGGCTAGTCCTCGGCTTATGCCCCCATGCCACAAGTGCCGGGGTGTTCAGGATAAACCTGAGCACTCTTGTTCCCATGTTTGGGTCCTTCGAGGGAGGTGCTCAGCACAACGAACAAGGCAATCGGACTAATAATGCTTTATCACTCTCACTTAGCCATAGAATTCTATAATTTTAAATTTCGGCGAAGCCCTTGGTATTCGGAAGGCCGAATTCGGGGCGCGATACACGCCTATAAGCTGGACGGAGCCGGCCCCTCGCCCTAAGAAGCATAAGTCTTTAGGGACTCGAAACCTCGCCGAACAGCGACCAGTCTCTCGCCTTATCATGACAGTCAGTTTTAGCTTTCTCTACTGAGGTGCTCGGCCCGGCAGAACCAGGGCACAATCGCAGTAGTTCTCCTAGCGCTACCTTAGCCGATAGAGCGGAATGAAAGGTACCAAAACATAGGAGCCGGGCAAACCCAACATTTGACCAAAGACATGATTCGGAGCTGATGCATATAATGCTATAAGTTCGGGGTGCCGCACTTGTGAAAGTGTTCGGACTTTTTACATCATATTGTGGGTACGTAAGCCCCTGGTGCATTGGTCATACCAGAGTGTACGGTTGCTAGGCGTCATTAATGAACACATAGATATGTATACATATAACAAAAGTGCGATAATAATCGTAATGTCATGCATTGTATATTAAAAATTGCATTAAAGCAGAGTGATACAGATAGTGTAATGAGAAAAAGAGTAGGACTATGTCCCTTCCAAGGGCGAGCTGAGGAATTATGTGAAATCTGTAATCCACCTGGGAATTCCGTAGTCGTCGGCCTCCTTGGTTGCTGTATCATGTGTTCGGCAATAGAGCTGCCAGACAGTGTTTCCAGAGATTGAAGTCCTGAAAGAAAAAGAAAAATAACCAAACGGGAAGCCCTTGGTGCGGTTTAGGCCGCGTTTTGGGACGTGCCGTAGTTGTGCCTCCCCCTCCCCATCTGTGCCCATGGTATTTTTAATGCGATGTACGCGCGGCATGAATAACGTCGTTGGGCTGGGATTGGGGTGGTCGTCGTATTGCTACACGAGCTCAGATCGCGCCAGGCGGTCTATTTGCCGATTGCCCCGAGCGCGCTTGAAGGTGCCCGGGCTTTGAAACGCCAAACTGGTAGATTGCCTTGAGAGGCTGCTTTGCACTTCTATTGCGAGGGCCGCGGTGTGCTCCTCTGTTCGGAGAGAGCGCTCTGTGTTTCCATTGACTGTAATAACTCCGCGAGGTCCTGGCATCTTGAGCTTGAGGTATGCATAATGTGGTACCGCATTGAATCTAGTGAATGCGGTTCGTCCGAGCAGTGTGTGATAACCACTGCGGAACGGGATATCGAAGATTAACTCTTCGCTTCAGAAGTTATCCGTGGATCCGAAGACCACTTCCAGTGTTATTGAGCCTGTGCAGTGGGCCTCTACGCCTGGAATGACGCCTTTAAAGGTCGTCTTTGTGGGTTTGATCCTTGAAGGGTCTATGCCCATTTTGTGCACTGTCCTGATAAAGCAGGTTCAGGCTCCTACCGCCGTCCATAAGGACTTGAGTGAGGTGAAATCCGTCGATGATTGGGTCTAGGACTAGTGCAGCGAATCCGCCATGACGGATACTAGTGGTGATCGGACAGGAGGACCAAGGGTTGAACTTTGGGGCGACTGGCTCCAATGCATATACGTCCCTGAGCATGCTTCCGCTCCCTCTTGGGGATGTGGGTTGCATATATCATGTTCACCGTCTGCACTTGCGGGGGAAACCTTTTCTGTCCTCCAGTGTGCGGCTGCCGGGGTTCTTCCTCGTCATCGCTATGCGGCCCCTTGTCCTTGTTTTCGGCGATTAACTTGCCAGCCTGTTTGTGAAGGAAATATGCCCTAGAGGCAATAATAAAGTTATTATTTATTTCCTTATATCATGATAAATGTTTATTATTCATGCTAGAATTGTATTAACCGGAAACATAATACATGTGTGAATACATAGACAAACAGAGTGTCACTAGTATGCCTCTATTTGACTAGCTCATTAATCAAAGATGGTTATGTTTCCTAACCATGGACAAAAGAGTTGTTATTTGATTAACGAGGTCACATCATTAGTTGAATGATCTGATTGACATGACCCATTCCATTAGCTTAGCACACGATCGTTTAGTATGTTGCTATTGCTTTCTTCATGACTTATACATGTTCCTATGACTATGAGATTATGCAACTCCCGTTTACTGGAGGAACACTTTGGGTACTACCAAACATCACAACGTAACTGGGTGATTATAAAGGAGTACTACAGGTGTCTCCAAATGTAGATGTTGGGTTGGCGTATTTCGAGATTAGGATTTGTCACTCCGATTGTCGGAGAGGTATCTCTGGGCCCTCTCGGTAATACACATCACATAAGCCTTGCAAGCATTGTGACTAATGAGTTAGTTGCGAGATGATGTATTACGGAACGAGTAAAGAGACTTGCCGGTAATGAGATTGAACTAGGTATTGGATACCGACGATCGAATCTCGGGCAAGTAACATACCGATGACAAAGGGAACAACGTATGTTGTTATGCGGTCTGATCGATAAAGATCTTCGTAGAATATGTAGGAGCCAATATGGGCATCCAGGTCCCGCTATTGGTTATTGACCGGAGACGTGTCTCGGTCATGTCTACATTGTTCTCGAACCGTAGGGTCCGCACGCTTAAGGTTTCGATGACAGTTATATTATGAGTTTATGAGTTTTGATGTACCGAAGGAGTTCGGAGTCCCGGATGAGATCGGGGACATGACGAGGAGTCTCGAAATAGTCGAGACGTAAAGATCGATATATTGGACGACTATATTCGGACTTCGGAAAGGTTCCGAGTGATTCGGGTATTTTTCGGAGTACCGGAGAGTTACGGGAATTCGCTGGGAGAAGTATTGGGCCTTGATGGGCTTTAGTGGGAAGAGGAGAAAAGGCCTGCTGCGCCCCCCCTCCCCTCTAGTCCGAATTGGACTAGGGAAAAGGGGGCCGGCCACCTCTCCTTCTCCTCCTATTCCTTCTCACTTCCTCCCCTCTTGATGGACTCCTACTAGGACTTGGAGTCCTAGTAGGACTCCCATCCTGGCCGCACCTTATGCCTTGGCCGGCCTCCTCCTCCTCCTTCATCCTTTATATACAGGGGCAGGGGGCACCCCATAGACACACAAGTTGATCATTGTTGATCGTTCCTTAGCCGTGTGCGGTGCCCCCTGCCACCAAATTCCACCTCGGTCATATCGTTGTAGAGCTTAGGCGAAGCCCTGCGTCGGTAGTACATCAAGATCGTCACCACGCCGTCGTGCTGACAAAACTCTTCCTCGACGCTTTGCTGGATCGGAGCCCGAGGATCGTCATCGAGCTGTACGTGTGCTAAGAACTCGGAGGTGCCGGAGTAACGGTGCTTGGATCGGTCGGATCGGGAAGAAGACGTACGACTACTTCCTCTACGTTGTGTGATCGCTTCCGCAGTCGGTCTGCGTTGGTACGTAGACAACACTCTCCCCCTCGTTGCTGTACATCACCATGATCTTGCGTGTGCGTAGGAAATTTTTTGAAATTACTACGTTCCCCAACAGTGGCATCCGAGCCTAGGTTTTATGGTTTCATGTTATTTGCACGAGTAGAACACAAGTGAGTTGTGGGCGATACAAGTCATACTGCCTACCAGCATGTCATACTTTGGTTCGGCGGTATTGTTGGACGAGACGACCCGGACCAACCTTACGCGTACGCTTACGCGAGACCGGTTCCCTCGACGTGCTATGCACATAGATGGCTTGCGGGCGACTGTCTCTCCAACTTTAGTTGAACCAAGTGTGGCTACGCCCGGTCCTTGAGAAGGTTAAAACGGAGTCTATTTGACAAACTATCGTTGTGGTTTTGATGCGTAGGTGAGATGAGTTCTTGCTTAAACCCGTAGCAGCCACGTAAAACTTGCAACAACAAAGTAGAGGACGTCTAACTTGTTTTTGCAGGGCATGTTGTGATGTGATATGGTCAAGGCATGATGCTAAATTTTATTGTATGAGATGATCATGTTTTGTAACCAAGTTATCGGCAACTGGCAGGAGCCATATGGTTGTCGCTTTATTGTATGCAATGCAATCGCGATGTAATGCTTTACTTTATTACTAAGCGGTAGTGATAGTCGTGGAAGCATAAGATTGGCGAGACGACAACGATGCTACGATGGAGATCAAGGTGTCGCGCCGGTGACGATGGTGATCATGACGGTGCTTCGGAGATGGAGATCACAAGCACAAGATGATGATGGCCATATCATATCACTTATATTGATTGCACGTGATGTTTATCTTTTATGCATCTTATCTTGCTTTGATTGACGGTAGCATTATAAGATGATCTCTCACTAAATTATCAAGAAGTGTTCTCCCTGAGTATGCACCGTTGCCAAAGTTCGTCGTGCCCAGACACCACATGATGATCGGGTGTGATAAGCTCTACGTCCAAATACAACTGGTGCAAAACAGTTGCACACGCAGAATACTCAGGTTATACTTGACGAGCCAAGCATATACAGATATGGCCTCGGAACACGGAGACCGAAAGGTCGAGCGTGAATCATATAGTAGATATGATCAACATAACGATGTTCACCATTGAAAACTACTCCATCTCACGTGATGATCGGTTATGGTTTAGTTGATTTGGATCACGTGATCACTTAGAGGATTAGAGGGATGTCTATCTAAGTGGGAGTTCTTAAGTAATATGATTAATTGAACTTTAATTTATCATGAACTTAGTCCTGGTAGTACTTTGCAAATTATGTTGTAGATCAATAGCTCGCGTTGTTGCTTTCTTATGTTTATTTTGATATGTTCCTAGAGAAAATTGTGTTGAAAGATGTTAGTAGCAATGATACGGATTGGATCCGTGATCTGAGGTTTATCCTCATTGCTGCACAGAAAAATTATGTCCTTGATGCACCGCTAGGTGACAGACCTATTGCAGGAGCAGATGCAGACGTTATGAACGTTTGGCTAGCTCAATATGATGACTACTTGATAGTTTAGTGCACCATGCTTAACGGCTTAAAATCGGGACTTCAAAGACGTTTTGAACGTCATGGACCATATGAGATGTTCCAGGAGTTGAAGTTAATATTTCAAGCAAATACCCGAGTTGAGAGATATGAAGTCTCCAACAAGTTCTATAACTAAAAGATGGAGGAGAATCGCTCAATAGTGAGCATGTGCTCAGATTGTCTGGGTACTACAATCGCTTGAATCAAGCGGGAGTTAATCTTCCAGATAAGATAGTGATTGACAGAATTCTCTAGTCACCATCACCAAGTTAGTAGAACTTCGTGATGAACTATAATATGCAAGGGATAACGGAAACAACTCCCAAGCTCTTCGTGATGCTGAAATCACCGAAGGTTGAAATCAAGAAAAACATCAAGTGTTGATGGTTGACAAGACCACTAGTTTGAAGAAAAGGGCAAAAGGGAAGAAGGGGAACTTCAAGAAGAACGGCAAGCAAGTTGCTGCTCAAGTGAAGAAGCCCAAGTCTGATCCTAAGCCTGAGACTAAGTGCTTCTACTGCAAAGGGACTGGTCACTGGAAGCGGAACTACCCCAAGTGATTGGCGGATAAGAAGGATGGCAAAGTGAACATAAGTATATTTGATATACATGTTATTGATGTGTACTTTACTAGTGTTTATAGCAAACCCTCAGTATTTGATACTAGTTGCTAAGATTAGTAACTCAAAACGGGAGTTGCAGAATAAACAGAGACTAGTTAAGGGTGAAGTGACGATGTGTGTTGGAAGTGGTTCCAAGATTGATATGATCATCATCGCGCACTCCCTATAATTTCGGGATTAGTGTTGAACCTAAATAAGTGTTATTTGGTGTTTGCGTTGAGCATGAATATGATTTGATCATGTTTATTGTAATACGGTTATTCATTTAAGTAAGAAAATAAATTGTTGTTCTGTTTACATGAATAAAACCTTATATGGTTACACACCCAATGAAAATAGTTCGTTGGATCTCGATCGTAGTAATACACATAATCATGATATTGAAACCAAAAGATGCAAAGTTAATAATGATAGTGCAACTTATTTCTGGCACTGATGTTTAGGTCATATTGGTGTAAAGCGCATGAAGAAACTCCATGCTGATGGGCTTTTGAAATCACTTGATTATGAATCAGTTGAAGCTTGCGAACCATGCCTCATGGGCAAGATGACTAAAACTCTGTTCTTCGGAACAATGGAGCGAGCAACAGATTTGTTGGAAATCATACATACTGATGTATGTGGTCCGATGAATATTGAGGCTCGCGACAGGTGTCATTATTTTCTGATCTTCACAGATGATTTGAGCATATATGAGTATATCTACTTGATGAAACACAAGTCTGAAACATTTGAAAAGTTCAAAGAATTTCAGAGTGAAGTGGAGAATCATCGTAACAAGAAAATAAAAGTTTCTACGATATGATCGCAGAGGTAAAATATTTGAGTTACGAGTTTGGCCTTCAGTTAAAAACAATGTGAAATAGTTTCACTACTCAAGCCACCTGGAACACCACAATGCAATGGTGTGTCCGAACGTCATAACTGTATTTTATTAGATATGGTGCGATCTATGATGTCTCTTACCGATCTACCACTATCGTATTGGGGTTATGCATTAGAGACAGCTGCATTCAAGTTAAATAGGGCACCATCTAAATCCGTTGAGACGACACCGTATGAACTATGGTTTGGCAAGAAACCTAAGCTGTCATTTCTTAAAGTTTGAGGTTGCAATGCTTATGTGAAAAAGTTTCAACCTGATAAGCTCAAACCCAAATCGGAGAAATGTGTCATCATAGGATATCCAAAGGAAACTATTGGATACACCTTCTATCACAAGACCGAAGGCAAGACTTTTGTTGCTAAATTTGGAAACTTTCTAGAGAAGGAGTTTTCTCTCGAAAGAAGTGAGTGGGAGGAAAGTAGAAAACCTGATAAGGTAATTGTACCTTCTCCCTTATTGGAAAGTAGTTCATCACAGAAATCTGTTCTTGTGACTACTACACCAATTAGTGAGGAAGCTTATGATGATGATCATGTAACTTCAGATCAAGTCACTACCGAATCTCGTAGGTAAACCAGAGTAAGATCCGCACCAGAGTGGTGCGGTAATCCTATTATGGAAGTCATGTTACTAGACCATGACAAACTTGCGAACTATGAGGAAGCGATGATGAGCCCAGATTCCGCAAAATGGCTTGAGGCCATGAGATCTGAGATGGGATTCATGTATGAAAACAAAGTATGGACTTTGGTTGACTTGCCCGATGATCGGCAAGCCATAGAAAATAAATGGATCTTCAAGAGGAAGACGGACATTGATAGTAGTGTTACTATCTACAAAGCTAGAATTGTCGCAAAAGGTTTTCGACAAGTACAAAGTGTTGACTACGATGAGAGTTTCTCACTCGTATCTATGCTTAAGTCTGTCCGAATCATGTTAGCAATTGCCGCATTTTATGAAATCTGGCAAATGGATAAACAAAACTGCATTCCTTAATGGATTTATTAAAGAAGAGTTGTATGTGATGCAACAAGAAGGTTTTGTCAATCCTAAAGGTGCTAACAAAATATGCAAGCTCCAGCGATTCATCTATGGACTGGTACAAGCATCTCAGAGTTGGAATACATGCTTTGATAAGTTGATCAAAGCATATAGTTTTATATAGACTTGCGGTGAAGCCTGTATTTACAAGAAAGTGAGTGGGAGCACTACAATATTTCTGATAAGTATATGTGAATGACATATTGTTGATCGGAAATAATGTAGAATTATTCTGTAAAGCATAAAGGAGTGTTTGAAAGGAGTTTTTCAAAGAAAGACTTCGATGAAGCTGCTTACATATTGAGCATCAAGATCTATAGAGATAGATCAAGATGCTTGATAAGTTTTTTCAATAAATACATACCTTGACAGGATTTTGAAGTAGTCCAAAATGGAGCAGTCAGAGAAAGAGTTCTTGCCTGTATTACAAGGTGTGAAGTTGAGTAAGACTCAAAAGCCCGACCACGGCAGAAGATAGAAAGAGAATGAACGTCATTCCCTATGCCTTGGCCATAGGTTCTATAAAGTATGTCATGCTGTATACCAGATCTATTGTATACCCTGCACTGATTTGGCAAGGGAGTACAATAGTGATCTAGGAGTAGATCACTGGACAGCGGTCAGAATTATCCTTAGTGAAATAAGGATATGTTTCTCGATTATGGACGTGACAAAAGGTTCGTCGTAAAGGGTTACGCCGATGCAAGTTTTGACACTAATCTAGATGACTCTAAGTCTCAATCTGGATACATATTGAAAGTGGGAGCAATTAGCTAGAGTAGCTCCATGCAGAGCATTATAGACAAAGAATTTTGCAAAATACTTACAGATCTGAATGTGACAGACCCGTTGACTAAAATTATCTCACAAGCAAAAACAAGATCACACCTTAGTACTCTTTGGGTGTTAATCACATAGAGATGTGAACTAGATTACTGACTCTAGTAAACCCTTTGAGTGTTGGTCACATGACGATGTGAACTATGGGTGTTAATCACATGGTGATGTGAACTATTGCTGCTAAATCACATGGCGATGTGAACTAGATTATTGACTCTAGTGCAAGTGGGAGACTGAAGGAAATATGCCCTAGAGGCAATAATAAATTTATTATTTATTTCCTTATATCATGATAAATGTTTATTATTCATGCTAGAATTGTATTAACCGGAAACATAATACATGTGTGAATACATAGACAAACAGAGTGTCACTAGTATGCCTCTACTTGACTAGCTCGTTAATCAAAGATGGTTATGTTTCCTAACCATGGACAAAAGAGTTGTTATTTGATTAATGAGGTCACATCATTAGTTGAATGATCTGATTGACATGACCCATTCCATTAGCTTAGCACACGATCGTTTAGTATGTTGCTATTGCTTTCTTCATGACTTATACATGTTCCTATGACTATGAGATTATGCAACTCCCGTTTACCGGAGGAACACTTTGGGTACTACCAAACATCACAACGTAACTGGGTGATTATAAAGGAGTACTACAGGTGTCTCCAAAGGTAGATGTTGGGTTGGCGTATTTCGAGATTAGGATTTGTCACTCCGATTGTCGGAGAGGTATCTCTGGGCCCTCTCGGTAATACACATCACATAAGCCTTGCAAGCATTGTGACTAATGAGTTAGTTGCGAGATGATGTATTACGGAATGAGTAAAGAGACTTGCCGGTAACGAGATTGAACTAGGTATTGGATACCGACGATCGAAACTCGGGTAAGTAACATACCGGTGACAAAGGGAACAACGTATGTTGTTATGCGGTCTGATCGATAAAGATCTTCGTAGAATATGTAGGAGCCAATATGGGCATCCAGGTCCCGCTATTGGTTATTGACCGGAGACGTGTCTCGGTCATGTCTACATTGTTCTCGAACCATAGGGTCCGCACGCTTAAGGTTTCGATGACAGTTATATTATGAGTTTATGAGTTTTGATGTACCGAAGGAGTTCGGAGTCCCGGATGAGATCGGGGATATGACGAGGAGTCTCGAAATGGTCGAGACGTAAAGATCGATATATTGGACGACTATATTCGGACTTCGGAAAGGTTCCGAGTGATTCGGGTATTTTTCAGAGTACCGGAGAGTTACGGGAATTCGCTGGGAGAAGTATTGGGCCTTGATGGGCTTTAGTGGGAAGAGGAGAAAAGGCCTGCTGCGCCCCCCTCCCCTCTAGTCCGAATTGGACTAGGGAAAAGGGGGCCGGCCACCTCTCCTTCTCCTCCTATTCCTTCTCCCTTCCTCCCCTCTTGATGGACTCCTACTAGGACTTGGAGTCCTAGTAGGACTCCCATCCTGGCCGCACCTTATGCCTTGGCCGGCCTCCTCCTCCTTCATCCTTTATATACAGGGGCAGGGGGCACCCCATAGACACACAAGTTGATCATTGTTGATCATTCCTTAGCCGTGTGCGGTGCCCCCTGCCACCAAATTCCACCTCGGTCATATCGTTGTAGAGCTTAGGCGAAGCCCTGCAACGGTAGTACATCAAGATCGTCACCACGCCGTCGTGCTGACGGAACTCTTCCTCGACGCTTTGCTGGATCGGAGCCCGAGGATCGTCATCGAGCTGTACGTGTGCTAAGAACTCGGAGGTGCCGGAGTAACGGTGCTTGGATCGGTCGGATCGGGAAGAAGACGTACGACTACTTCCTCTACGTTGTGTGTGATCGCTTCCGCAGTCGGTCTGCGTTGGTACGTAGACAACACTCTCCCCCTCGTTGCTGTACATCACCATGATCTTGCGTGTGCGTAGGAAATTTTTTGAAATTACTACGTTCCCCAACAGTTTGAACACCGAACAATCCCTGTTGGTGTGATTGGCTGGCTTGTTTGGGGTGCCGTGTATTTGGCACGAGTGATCGAGTATACGGTCCAAGCTGGATGGACCCGGCGTACTTTGTTTGAATGGCTTTTTCCGCTGACCGGGTTTAGAGCCTTTGAATCCGGCGTTGACTGCCGTATCCTCAGTACTTTCGCCATTAATGCGGCGCTTATGCTTGTTGCAATGTGACCTACTGTTGCCGTCCTTGGTATCTGAGGTACCATGGTTCTTTGATATGTTGTTACTGCGAGCCAACCAGCTATCTTCTCCCACACAAAAGCGGGTCATGAGCGTCGTGAGGGCTGCCATAGATTTCGGCTTTTCCTGACCAAGGTGCCGGGCTAGCCACTCGTCTCGGATGTTGTGCTTGAAAGCTGCTAAGGCCTCCGCATCCGGATAGTCGACGATTTGGTTTTTCTTTGTAAGGAACCGGGTCCAGAATTGCCTGGCCGACTCTTCTGGCTGCTGAATTATGTGGCTCAAGTCATCGGCGTCTGGTGGTCGCACATAAGTGCCCTGAAAGTTGTCGAGGAATGCGGCTTCCAGATCTTCCCAACAGCTAATGGAGTCCGCTGGCAAGCTATTAAGCCAATGTCGTGCTGGTCCTTTGAGTTTTAGTGGGAGGTACTTGATGGCATGTAAGTCATCACCGCGGGCCATGTGGATGTGGAGGAGGAAGTCCTCAATCCATACCACGGGATCTGTTGTGTCGTCGTATGATTCAATGTTTACAGGTTTGAAACCTTCTGGGAATTGATGTTCCATTACTTCATCTGTGAAGCATAAGGGGTGTGCGTCGCCTCTATATTGGGCTATATCGCGACGCAGCTCATATGGGTCCTGCCCGCTGTGTTCGGCCCGGCCGGATTTGCTTTTACTGTATCCGGCGTGACGTTTACCGTCTCGTAGAGTGGTGCGCCCTCGTGATCCGTAGATCGATCTTGAGTGCTTTGCTTTGTCCTCCAATATGTCTCGCAGGTCTGGCGTATCTCCCCACGCCTTTTTATTTGGATGGCGTTGGGGTGGAGGCTGAGCTTTCGGCAGGAATGCCTCTCTATCGCGGCCACGAGGTGGCCAGTCAGCCGTATCATACTCTTCTTCCTCTAGTCGGGGTAGTAACCTGCGCCTTGGGTAACTCTTGGAGGGACGCTCGAGTTTATATTCCTCGGCTACGACGACTTCAGTCCATTTGTCAGCTAGCAGATCTTGATCAGCTTAAAGCTGCTGCTGCTTTTTCTTCAGGCTATTTGTCGTGGCCATAAGCCTTTGCTTGAAGCGCTCTTGTTCGACGGGATCCTCTAGTACGGCGAATTCATCATCGCCGAGGCTTGCCTCGTCTTCGGAGGGGGCATGTAATTGTCATCCTCCTCCTCTCCGCCAGCCGCTTTCTCCGGAGAGCTGGCACCTTCATCCTCCTGATCTAACTCTTGCTGGAGGGGGTTTTCGTTGTTTTCGGCGCTATCCGGAGTGTTATTATCTCCTGCGCTGGTATCACCACTTTTGCTTTGGCGGGACTTAGAGCAGCGCCGCTGTCGTCGGCGCTTGGGTTGCTTCTTGGAGGGGTCATCCTCCGCTATCTCGTCGCTGTTGCCTTCATTGGGTGTATCCACCATGTATATGTCATACGACGAGGTGGCTTTCCAGTGCCCTATAGGTGTTGGTTCATGTTCGTCTCCTACATCGTCGTCCATACCGTCGATGTCTTCGGAGTCAAAGTCGAGCATGTCGGTTAAATCATCAACAGTGGCTACAAAGTGGGTGGTGGGTGGGCGTTGAATTTCTTCGTCGTCCGCATCCTAGTCTTGTTGGCCATAATCCGGCCAGGGCTCTCCTGACAAAGAGAGAGACCTTAGTGAATTCAGAATATCGCCGAAGGGTGAGTGCTGAAAGATATACGCGGCGGTGAATTCCATGATCGGCGCCCACTCGGATTCGATTGGCAGGGGCGCGGATGGTTCGGGGTCCGGAAGAGAGTCCGACACCTTGGAGTCACGTGTTGCATAGAGGATTATGCTGGTGTTTGGCTCGATCGCTGTCGAGACTGCAGCCCCTGAGGCGGTGTCTAGCCACCTGTCCTCGATTGGCGCAGTTGGCTCCGAGCTAAGGGTCGGAGCTGGTGTGGGCGTGGCCTCTGGAGTACCGTCCCGTGGCAGAGCTAGGTCATGCCCATCAAGACAGTGCGGCGCGCACGGCTGTGGCTCGAATCCATCGAAGATCAAGTCTCCGCGGATGTCGGCCGTGTAGTTCAAACTTCCAAATCTGACCTGATGGCCAGGGGTGTAGCTTTCAATCTGCTCTAGATGGCCAAGCGAATTAGCCCATAGTGCAAAGCCGCCAAATACGAAGATCTGTCCAGGGAGAAAAGTCTCACCCTGGACTGCATCGCTACCGATGATAGTAGGAGCCATCAAGCCTAACAGCGACGACACAGAGGAACTCTCAATGAAAGCACCAATGTCGGTGTCAAAACCGGCGAATCTCGGGTAGGGGGTCCCGAACTGTGCGTCTAGGCCAGATGGTAACAGGAGGCAAGGGACACGAAGTTTTACCCAGGTTTGGGCCCTCTTGATGGAGGTAAAACCCTACGTCCTGATCGATTGATATTGATGATATGGGTGTTACAAGAGTACATCTACCACGAGATCAGAGAGTCTAAACCCTAGAAGCTAGCCTACGGTATGATTGTATGTTGTGATTGTTGTCCTACGGACTAAAACTCTTCAGTTTTTATAGACACCGGAGAGGGTTAGGGTTACACAAGGTCGGTTACAAAGGAGAAGATATCCATATACGTATTGCCTAGCTTGCCTTCCACGCCAAGTAGAGTCCCATCCAGACACGAGACGAAGTCTTCAATCTTGTATCTTCATAGTCTAACAGTCCGGACAATGGAGATAGTCCGGCTGTCCGGAGACCCCCTAGTACAGGACTCCCTCAGGCCCCAAGATGGGATCTCGTGGATACAGAAAGTTGCGGTAGTGGAATTAGGTTTTTGGCTCGTGTTCTGATCGTTTGGGGGTACATAGGTATATATAGGAGGAAGGAGTACGTCGGTGGAGCATCGAGGGGCCCATGAGGCAGGGGGAAACGCCCTGGGGGGCGCCCCCCACCCTCGTGACCGCATCTCTGATGCCTTGGCGTAGGGTCCAAGTCTCCTGGATCACGTTCGGTGAGAAAATCACGTTCCCGAAGGTTTCATTCCGTTTGGACTCCGATTGATACTCCGTTTCTTCGAATCACTGAAATAGGCAAAAAAAAACAACAATTCTGGGCTGGGCCTCCGGTTAATAGGTTAGTCCCAAAAATAATATAAAAGTGGAAAATAAAGCCCAATATAGTCCAAAACAGTAGATAATATAGCATGGAGCAATCAAAAATTATAGATACGTTGGAGACGTATCAGTCAGCCTGAAAGCTTTGGAACAGGTTTCTCACTAAGAAGAACCAAATCGTCGACTTTCTGGACGCCGAAGCCTTAGCAGCTTTCAAGCACAGCGTCCGAGACGAATGGCTCGCCAGACACCTCGGCCAAGAAAAACCGAGAACAATGGCAGCCCTGACAAGCCTCATGACCCGCTTTTGCGCGGGCGAAGATAGCTGGTTAGCCCGCAGTAGCACCAGCGACCCAAACACATCCGAAGTCAGAGATGGCAATGGAAAACCATGATGCAGTAAAAGCAAGCATCGAAATAAATAAGACAGCCTAGATAATATGGCAGTAAACGCCAGATTCAGGGGCTCTCGACCAGGTCAGCGGAAAAAGCCTTTCAAAGGCAGCAGAGATGGACCATCCAGCCTAAACAGGATTCTAGACAAACTATGTTAGATTCATGGCACCCCCGATAAACCTACAAATCACACCCACAGAGAATGTCGGGTCTTCAAGTAGTCCGGTAAGCTTAACGTCGAACACAAGGGGGGGAGACACCAAGCGAAGATGAGGACGAACCTCGCCAGCAAAGCACTGGAGGACAGAAAAAATTCCCACCAGAGGTTAAAACAGTAAACATGATCCATGTAATGAAGAGGAGAAGCAAACATGCACTCTGAGACATACGTGTCGTAGAGCCCGTCACCCCCAAGTTCATCCCTGGTTGGCCTGCCCGATCACTTTCGATCGCAAGGATCACCCGACAAGCATCCGGCACGAAGGATTGGCTGCGTTGGTGTTAGACCCAATAATAAACGGATACCATCTCACACGAGTCCTTATGGACGACGGCAGTGGTCTAAATCTGATATATCAGGACACAGTCTGCAAAATGGGGATAGACTCGACAAAAATCAGCCGCAGTAATACTACCTTCAAGGGAGTAATACCAGGCCTAGAGGCCCACTGCACGGGCTCTCTGTCACTAGAGGTTGTATTCGGTTCTTCCGCCAACTTCCGAAGCGAAAAGTTAACTTTCTACATCGCTCCATTCCGAAGTTGCTATCAAGCACTACTCGGAAGAGCGGCTTTCGCTCATTTTAATGCAGTACTGCATTACGCTTCTCTCAAGCTTAAGATGCCCGGTCCACGTGGCACCATCAAAGTTAGTGGAAATATTGAGCGTTCTCTACGTGCGGAAGAATGTGCGGCAGCTTTAACAGCCGAGCACTAGGCGGCCTCACCAACCAGAATAAATGATAGGTCGTCAAGACCACAGACACAGTTAGACGAGTCCGGCGCATCACTATATATACATAAGATTGGTTTGATGGTTAAACCTCACAGACGGTGCCAGGGGCTTCCTGTGTGTAATGAAGGCCAATTCGGCTCAACTTGACTTCCCTTGAATTTTAATGGCTTATTGATAATAACCAATTTTCTGGCACGGCAACTTTCACCTAAGTTCTTCTTTTACAGATGACAATCGTGCTACAATGAGACGAGCCATCCCTCCGGCTTTGACACCGACACTATGGTTAGGTTTACCTTAATACTTCTGTTGTAGTTGCGGATGCTTGCAATAGGGGTTAATCATAAGTGGGATGCTTGTCCAAGGAAGGACAATACCCAAGTACCGGTCCACCCACATATCAAATTATCAAAGTACCAAACGTGAATCATATGAGCGTGATGAAAACTAGCTTGACGATAATTCCCATGTGTCCTCGGGAGCGCTTTCCTATATATAAGAGTTTGTACAGGCTTGTCCTTTGCTACAAAAAGGATTGGGACATATTGCTTCACCTTATTTACTTTTATTACTTATTACCCGTTACAAATTACCTTATCACAAAACTATCTGTTACCGATAATTTCAGTGCTTGCAGAAAATACCTTGCTGAAAACCGCTTATCATTTCCTTCTGCTCCTCGTTGGGTTCGACACTCTTACTTATTGAAAAGGCTATGATAGATCCCCTACACTTGTGGGTCATCAAGACTCTTTTCTGGCACCGTTGCCGGGGAGTGAAGCGCCTTTGGTAGGTGGAATTTGGTAAGGAAAAATTTATATAGTGTGCTGAAATTTACTGTCACTTGTTACTATGCAACATAATCCTTTGAGGGGCTTGTTCGGGGTATCTTCACCCCGACCAGTAGAGCAAAGAGTTGATCATCAACCTACTGAACCTACTGAAAATGTTTACTTTGAAATTTCTTCGGGTATGATAGAGAAACTGCTAGCTAATCCTTTTACAGGAGATGGAACATTGCATCCCGATTTGCACCTAATCTACGTGGATGAAGTTTGTGGATTATTTAAGCTTGCAGGTATGCTCGATGATGTTTTCAAGAAGAAGGTCTTCCCTTTATCTTTGAAGGGAGAGGCATTGAGATGGTTTAGGCTACGTGATGATATGGGATCATGGGACTACGACCGATTGAAATTGGAATTTCATCAGAAGTTTTACCCTATGCATCTTGTTCATCGTGATCGTAATTATATATACAATTTTTAGCCTCGCAAAGGAGAAAGCACCACTCAAGCTTGGGGGAGGCTTAAGTGAATGTTATATTCATGCCCCAATCATGATCTCTCAAAAGAAATGAGTATTCAAAAATTTTATGATCGGCTTTCTCTCAGTAATCGCTCCATGCTCGATACTTCTTGTACTGGATCTTTTATGATGAAGACTATTGAATTCAAATGGGATTTATTGGAAAGAATTAAACGCAACTATGAAGATTGGGACCTCGACGAAGGTAAGGAGTCAGGTATAACACCCAAGTTTTATTGTGTTAAATCTTTTATGGATACCGATGCTTTCCGTGAATTTACCACTAAATATGGACTTGACTCTAAGATAGTAACCTCTTTCTGTGAATCCTTTGCTACTCATGTTGATCTCCCTAAGGAGAAGTGGTTTAAATATAATCCTACCATTGAAGTTAAAGTAGTTGCACCTATTAAAGTTGAAGAAAAGACTATCACTTATAATGATCCTGTTGTTCCCACTGCTTATATTAAGAAACCACCTTTCCATGTTAGAATAAAGAATTATGCTAAAGCTTCAACTGTGGTCCGTAAGAGCAATACTAGAACACCTACTCCCTCTGAGCAAATTAAAGTTAAACCTAGTGTTGCTATGGTTAAAGATCTCTTGGCTGATAATATTGATGGGCATGTTATTTACTTCTGTAATGAAGCTGCTAGAATTGCTAGACCTGATACTAAAAATAAACATAGACCTGTTGTAGGCATGCTTGTTATTTCTGTTAAAATAGGAGATCATTGTTATCATGGCTTATGTGATATGGGTGCTAGTGCAAGTGCAATACCTCATTCCTTATACAAAAAAATTATGCATGATATTGCACCTGCTGAGTTAGAAGAAATTGATGTTACAATTAAGCTTGCCAATAGAGACACTATTTCACCCGTTGGGATTGTTAGAGATGTTGAAGTCTTGTGTGGGAAAGTTAAATATCCTGCTGATTTTCTTGTTCTCGGTTCCCCACAAGATGACTTTTGTCCCATTATATAGATGACTTTTGTCCCATTATATTTGGTAGACCCTTCTTGAATACTGTTAATGCTAAGATAGACTGCAATAAGGATATTGTTTCTGTTGGTTTAGGGGATATGTCTCATGAATTTAATTTTGCTAAATTTCATAGACAACCCCATGATAAAGAATTGCCTAGTAAAGATGAAATTATTGGTCTTACTTCTATTGTTGTGCCTCCTAATGATCCTTTAGAACAATATTTGCTAGACCATGAAAATGATATGTTTATGAATGAAAGAAGAGAAACAGATGAAGTATTCTTTAAACAGGGACCCATTTTGAAACACAACTTGCCTGTTGAAATCTTAGGGGATCCTCCTCCACCTAAGGGTGATCCCGTGTTTGAGCTTAAGCCTTTACCTAATACTCTTAAATATGCTTATCTTGATGAAAAGAAGATATATCCTGTTATTATTAGTGCTAACCTTTTAGAGCATGAAGAAAAGAAATTATTGAAAACTCTGAAGAAGCACCGTGCTGCTATTGGATATACTCTTGATGATCTCAAGGGCATTAGCCCCACTCTATGCCATCACAAAATAAAACTGGAGAAAGATGCTAAACTGGTTGTTGCTCACCAACGATGGTTAAATCCTAAGATGAAAAAAGTGGTAAGAAAAAGAAATACTAAAGCTTCTGGAGGTAGGTATAATTTATCCCGTTGCTGATAGTCAGTGGGTAAGTCTCGTCCATTGTGTCCCTAAGAAGGGAGGTATTACTGTTGTTCCTAATGATAAAGATGAATTGATCCCACAAAGAATTGTTATAGGTTATAAAATGGTAATTGATTTCTGCAAATTAAATAAAGCTACTAAAAGGATTAGTACCCTTTACCTTTTATTGATCAAATTCTAGAAAGATTATCCAAGCATACACATTTTTGCTTTGTAGATGGTTATTCTGGTTTCTCTCAAATACCTGTGTCAAAAGAGGATCAAGAAAAGACAACTTTTACTTGCCCTTTCGGTACCTTTGCTTATAGACGTATGCCTTTTGGTTTATGTAATGCACCTGCTACTTTTCAAAGATGTATGACTGTTATATTCTCTGACTTTTGTGAAAAGATTGTTGAGGTTTTCATGGATGATTTCCCCGTTTACGGAACTTCTTTTGATGATTGCTTAGGCAACCTTAATCAAGTTTTGCAGAGATGTGAAGAAACTAATCTTGTCTTGAATTGGGAGAAGTGCCACCTTATGGTTAATGAAGGTATTGTTTTGGGGCATAAAATTTCTGAAAGAGGTATTGAAGTTGATAAAGCTAAGGTTGATGCTATTGAAAAGATGTCGTGTCCTAAGGACATTAAAGGTATAAGAAGTTTCCTTGGTCATGCCAATTTTTATAGGAGGTTCATTAAGGACTTTTCTAAAATTTCTCGGCCTCTGACTAATCTTTTACAAAAAGATGTTCCTTTTGTCTTCGATGATGATTGTGTAGAAGCATTTGAAATACTTATGAAAGCTTTGATTTCTGCACCTATTGTTCAGCCTCCTAATTGGAATTTACCATTTGAAATCATGTGTGATGCTAGTGATTATGCTGTAGGGGCTATTCTGGGACAAAGAGTTGATAAGAAATTAAATGTTATTCAATATGCTAGTAAAACTCTAGATAGTGCCCAGAGAAATTATGCCACTTAGCAGTTGTATTTGCTTGTGATAAGTTCAGACCTTATATAGTTGATTCTAAAGTAACTGTTCACATTGATCATGCTGCTATTAAATATCTTATGGAAAAGAAAGATGCTAAACCGAGACTTATTAGATGGGTTCTCTTGCTACAAGAATTTGATTTGCATATTATTGATAGAAAGGGAGCTGAGAACCCCGTTGCAGACAACTTGTCTAGGTTAGAGAATGTTCTTGATGACCCACTACCTATTGATGATAGCTTTCTTGATGAACAATTTCATAAATGCTTCTCATACTGCTCCATGGTATGCTGATTATGCTAATTATATTGTTGCTAAGTTTATACCACCTAGTTTCACATACTAGCAAAAGAAAAAGTTATTCTATGATTTAAGACATTACTTCTGGGATGACCCACATCTTTATAAAGAAGGAGTGGATGGTGTTATTAGACGTTGTGTACCTGAGCATGAACAGGAACAAATCCTATGCAAGTGTCACTCCGAGGCTTATGGAGGACACCATGTTGGAGACAGAACTGCACATAAGGTATTGCAATCCGGTTTTTATTGGCCTACTCTCTTCAAGGATGCCCATAGGTTTGTCTTGTCCTATGATGAATGTCAAAGAATCGGTAATATTAGCAGACGTCAAGAAATGCCCATGAATTATTCACTTGTTATTGAACCATTTGATGTTTGGGGCTTTTATTATATGGGACCAATTCCTTCCTCTAATGGTTATACACATATTTTAGTTGTTGTTGATTATATATGTTACTAAGTGGGTAGAAGCTATTCCAACTAGTAGTGCTGATCATAACACCTCTATTAAGATGCTTAAAGAAGTTCTTTTTCCGAGGTTTGGAGTCCCTAGATACTTAATGACTGATGGTGGTTCACATTTTATTCATGGTGCCTTTCGTAAAATGCTTGCTAAGTTTGATGTTAATCATAGAATTGCATCTCCATATCATCCATAGTCTAGTGGTCAAGTAGAATTAAGTAATATATAGATTAAATTAATTCTGCAAAAAACTGTTAATAGATCTAGAAAGAATTGGTCCAAGAAACTTGATGATGCATTATGGGCTTATAGAACTGCATACAAAAATCCTATGGGTATGTCTCCGTATAAAATGGTTTATGGAACAACATGTCACTTACCTCTTGAACTAGAACATAAGGCATATTGGGCCATTAAAGAGCTCAATTATGATTTCAAACTTGGCGGTGAGAAGAGGCTTTTTGACATTAGCTCACTTGATGAATGGAGAACCCAGGCTTATGAGAATGCCAAACTGTTTAAAGAAAAAATTAAAAGATGGCATGATGATGACCCACAAGTGTAGGGGATCTATCGTAGCCTTTTAGATAAGTAAGAGTGTTGAACCCAACGAGGAGCAGAAGGAAATGATAAGCGGTTTCCAGCAAGGTATTCTCTCCAAGCACTGAAATTATCGGTTACAGATAGTTGTGTGATCAGATAAATTGTAACGAGCAACAAGTAATGAAAGTAAATAAGGTGCAGCAAGATGGCCCAATCCTTTTTGTAGCAAAGGACAAGCCTGGACAAACTCTTATATGAAGGAAAGCGCTCCCGAGGACACATGGGAATTATCATCAAGCTAGTTGTCATCACGCTCATATGATTCACGTTCAGTACTTTGATAATTTAATATGTGGGTGGACCGGTGCTTGGGTACTGTCCGTAGTTGGACAAGCATCCCACTTATGATTAACCTCTATTGCAAGCATCCGCAAGTACAACAGAAGTATTAAGGTAAACCTAACCATAGCATGAAACATATGGATCCAAATCAGCCCCTTACGAAGCAGCGCATAAACTAGGGTTTAAGCTTTTGTCACTCTAGCAACCCATCATCTACTTATTACTTCCCAATGCCCTCCTCTAGGACCAAACAATGGTGAAGTGTCATGTAGTCGACGTTCACATGACACCACTAGAGGAAAGACAACATACATCTCATCAAAATATCGAACGAATACCAAATTCACATGACCACTTATAGCAAGACTTCTCACATGTCCTCAGGAACAAACGTAACTACTCACGAAGCATATTCATGTTCATAATCAGAGGGGTATTAATATGCATAATGGATCTGAGCATATGATCTTCCACCAAGTAAACCAACTAGCATCAACTACAAGGAGTAATCAACACTACTAGCAACCCACAGGTACCAATCTGAGGTTTGGATACAAAGATTGCATACAAGAGATGAACTAGGGTTTGAGATGAGATGGTGCTTGTGAAAATGTTGATGGAGATTGACCCCTTCCCGATGAGAGGATCATTGGTGATGAAGATGGTGATGATTTCCCCCTCCCGGAGGGAAGTTTCCCCGGCAAAACAGCTCCGCAGGAGCCCTAGATTGGTTCCGCCAAGGTTCCGCCTCGTGGCGGCGGAGTTTTGTCCCGTGAGCTTGCTTATGATTTTTCCCTCAACGAAAGACTCCATATAGCCAAAGATGGGCATTAGAGGGCCACCAGGGGGCCCATGAGGCAGGGTCGTGCCCAGGGAAGTAGGGCGCGCCCCCACCCTCGTGGATGGTGGGTGGCCCCCCACTGGTACTTTCTTCGGTCAGTATTTTTTATATATTCTAAAAATAACTCCCGTGGAGTTTCAGGGCTTTTGCAGATGTGCATAATAGGTATCTAATATGTGCTCCTTTTCCAGCCCAAAATTCTAGCTGCCGACATTCCCCCTCTTCATGTAAACCTTGTAAAATAAGAGAGAATAGGCATAAGTATTTTGACATAATGTGTAATAACCCATAATGTGATGATTAACGATATAAAAACATGATGCAAAATGGACGTATTAACTCCCCCAAGCTTAGACCTCGCTTGTCCTCAAGCGAAAGCCGAAATCGAAAAATATGTCCACATGTTTAGAGATAGAGGTGTCGATAAAATAAAATACGGACATGAGGGCATCATGATCATTCTTTGAACAACAACATATATATATTGCCATAGGATCTCTTATGCTAAAGTAAAAATTCAATCACAATTTCAAGTATGAATCATAAACTTCATTGAAAACTAACAAACGACAATCTCAGTCATTGAAGCAATTGCAATTTATCAAAACATCGGAAAGAGTCAATAAGAGCTTTTCAGCAAGTCCACATACTCAACTATCATTTAGGGCCTGTTCGGCAATAACCTAGCTCTCCGAATTTTTAAATCCGCGCTCCGCTCGCTGGCTCCCTGCTCCCGTCGAGATTTTTCCGATCTAAAACATGTTCGGCAGCTGAACTCTGTCTCCCTTCACTAACTGGGCCTTTTGTCTCAAAAAGCTGGCCCAAGAAAAATAACGAAGCGGAATGTATGAGCGGCGGAGAGAGATAGATCGCATGAACCGGTATATTCCACTTATCAGTGGCGGGTTCTGTAATTTCCACAAACTCCATCATTTTCTGGATCTACAGAGTTCGGTTTTAGTAGCTCCAGAAAATTGAACTGCGGCTGCTCCACTCCGCGCTTCCGACTCCGAGGAGTTAAAGCGTTTGGCTCTGCTCTGCCCGCTCCAAGAGTGGAGTTGTGGAGCAGAGAGAATCCGAACAGGCTCTTAGTCTTCCACAATTGCTAACACTCACGCGATATGTATGGTTATGAAGTTTTAGCCGGACACAGAGAAAGATAGGGGCTTATAGTTTGCCTCCCAACTTTTTACCTCAAGGGTAATGTCAACAATAATAGTTCATGAAAACTCACGTCCAATTAGCTATATGTATCTGGATCTTTCCAACACATTGTGCTTGCCAAAGGATAGAATGTAAAAAGGAAAGGTGAAGATCACCATGACTCTTATATAAGGTAGAAGTTAAAAGTAAAAGATAGGCCCTTCGCAGAGGGAAGCAGAGGTTGTCATGTTTTTTTATGGTTGGATGCACAAAATCTTAATGCAAAAGAACATCACTTTATATTGCCACTTGTGATATGGACCTTTATTATGCAGTCCCTCGCTTTTATTTCTTCCACATCAGAAGATCGTATAAAGCTTATTTTCTCCACATTAATAGATCATACATATTTAGAGAGAAATTTTTATTGCGTGCAACGATGACAACTTACTTGAAGGATCTTACTCAATCCATAGGTAGGTGTGGTGGACTCTCATGGCAAAACGGGTTTAGGGATATTTGGAAGCACAAGTAGTATCTCTACTTGGTGCAAAGAAATTGGCTAGCATGAGAGGGAAAGGCAAGCTCAACATGTTGGACGATCCATGACAATATAATTTATCTTAGATGTAAGAAAACATAACCCATTATGTTGTCTTCCTTGTCCAACGTCAACTCTTTAGCATGTCATATTTTAATGAGTGCTCACAATCATAAAAGATGTCCAAGATAGTATATTTATATGTGAAAACCTCTCTTTCTTTATTACTTCCTATTAATTGCAACAATGACCAAAACTATGTTTGTCAACTTTCAACAACTTCTATTCATCATACTTTTATATGTGAAGTCATTACTCTCCATAAGATCCTTATGATCTCTTTATTTCTTTCTATTTGTTTTTATTTTATTTTATTCCCTCAAGATCATAGCCAAATAATCAAGCCCTTGACTCAACACTAATCTTTATTATATAAAGCTCACAGACTCGATTACATAGAAGGATCATAGAGCAAAACTCAAAACTAGATCATACTAAAACTTTATTCTACTTGATCAAGATATTACCAAAAGGATCGAACTAAGAAAAACGGTAAAGATAAAAGTGATGGTGACGATACCAGGGCACTCCCCCAAGCTTGGCAGTTGCTAAGGGGAGTGCCCATACCCATGTGTTTATGTTTCCCTCTTCGTAGGTGGTGATGTGATATTCTTAGCGATGATGCCCCTCAAGATACGATTCTCTTCTTCAAGCTTATTGACTTGCTGCTTGAGGCCCATTATTTCTTTTCGTAGCTTGCCCGTGACGGCTAAAGCTCCTTTCACTCATGGATGTTGCATAGCTGCGGGAGAACAAGTAACACTCTTTTTCATATTTTCATAAGAAAGAAATCTGACATTGGAAGGGATGACCGAGTTTGGAATGGCTGAGCTCTGTAGTTCCCCCATCGTGAATCCAGATCGGAAACGAGAAGTAACTTCTTGATCCTCTTCCATGGCATCTATCATTTTCAGGTCGGCCTCCATCTCTTCTTCCATTGATGGCCCAAAGTGGTCAGCATCACTATTTGCTCTTGGTCCCGGTGTCGGATGAGACACCCGACTCTCCCTGACTGACTCTTGAGAAGACATCTTGCCCCGAATCTGCAGCAGAAACAACTCGAAACAAGAATAGGATATATTTGCATGACACGGTGGTCAAAACCTCCGGGACATTATATAATGAATTTTTACCGACCAAAAGAAGTATTGTGCAACAAAACGGAGTCCGGAGGGCACACGAGGTGCCCACGAGGCAGGGGGCGCGCCCTCCACCCTCGTGGAAGCCTCGTGTCCTTCCCGGACTGCTTCTTATTTTCCTATTTTCTTAAATATTCCAAAACGGAGAAAAATTGTCATTAGAACTGTTTTGGAGTCGGTTTACTTACTGTACCACGTACCTATTCCTTTTCGGAGTCTGAAACGCTCTGGAAAGTGTCCCTTATGTATTCCTTCGGGGTTACGGTTTCAATAACATTAGTTTCAACATTTATGGGATTACCTGAGATATAATGTTAGATTCTTTGACCGTTTACCACCCTCGGATTTGTGCCTTCGAAGTTGTTGATTTTTATGGCACCGGAACGATAGACCTCCTCGATGGCGGAAGGACCTTCCCATTTAGAGAGGAGTTTTCGTGCAAAAAATCTCAAATGAGAGTTGAATAGCAATACATAATCACCTACATTAAACTCACACTTTTGTATCCTTTTATCATGCCATCTTTTAACTTTTTCTTTAAACAACTTGGCATTTTCATAGGCCTGGGTTCTCCATTCATCAAGTGAGCTAATGTCAAAAAGCCTCTTCTCACCGGCAATTTTGAAATCATAATTGAGCTCTTTAATGGCCCAATATGCCTTATGTTCTAGTTCAAGAGGTAAGTGACATGCTTTACCATAAGCCATTTTATACGGAGACATACCTATAGGATTTTTGTATGCGGTTCTATAAGCCCATAATGCATCATCAAGTTTCTTGGACCAATTCTTTCTAGATCTATTAGCAGTCTTTTGCAAAATTAATTTAAGCTCTCTATTACTTAATTCTACTTGGCCACTAGACTGTGGGTGATAAGGATACGCAATTCTATGATTAACATCATACTTAGCAAGCATTTTATGAAAGGCACCATGAATAAAATGTGAACCACCATCAGTCATTAAGTATCTAGGGACTCCAAACCACGGAAAAATAACTTCTTTAAGCATCTTAATAGAGGTGTTATGATCATCACTACTAGTTGGAATAGCTTCTACCCACTTAGTAACGTAATCAACAGCAACTAAAATATGGGTGTATCCATTAGAGGAAGGAAACGGTCCCATATGATCAAAGCCCCAAACATCAAATGGTTCAATAACAAGTGAATAATTCATAGGCATTTCCTGACGTCTACTAATATTACCAATTCTTTGACATTCATCACAGGACAAAACAAACTTACGGGCATCCTTGAAGAGAGTAGGCCAATAAAAACCAGACTGCAATACCTTGTGTGCAGTTCTATCTCTAGCATGGTGTCCTCCATAAGCCTCGGAGTGACACTTACGTAGGATATGTTCCTGTTCATGCTCAGGTACACAATGTCTAATAACACCATCTACTCCTTCTTTGTAAAGATGTGGGTCATCCCAGAAGTAATGCCTTAAATCATAGAAGAACTTTTTCATTCGCTGGTATGTGAAACTAGGTGGTATAAATTTAGAACAATGTAATTAGCATAATTACCATACCATGGAGCAGTACGAGAAGCATTTATGACAGCTAGTTGTTCATCCGGAAAGCTATCATCAATAGGTAATGGGTCATCAAGAATATTCTCTAACCTAGACAAGTTGTCTGCAACGGGGTTCTCAGCTCCCTTTATATCAATAATATGCAAATCAAATTCTTGTAGCAAGAGGAACCATCTAGTGAGTCTAGGTTTAGCATCTTTCTTTTCCATAAGATATTTAATAGCGGCATGATCAGTGTGAACAGATACTTTAGAATCAACAATATAAGGTCTGAACTTATCACAAGAAAATACAACTACTAAAAATTCTTTTTCATTAGTGGCATAATTTCTCTGGGCACTGTCTAGAGTTTTACTAGCATATTGAGTAACATTTAGTTTCTTATCAACCCTTTGTCCAAGAACAACACTTACAGCATAATCACTAGCATCACACATGATTTTGAATGGTAAATTCCAATTAGGAGGTTGAACAATAGGTGCAGAAATCAAAGCTTTCTTACGTATTTCAAATGCTTCTACACACTCATCATCAAAAACAAAAGGAACATCTTTTTGCAAGAGGTTAGTCAGAGGCCTAGAAATTTTAGAGAAGTCCTTAATGAACCTCCTATAAAAACCGGCATGACCAAGGAAACTTCTTGTACCTTTAATGTCCTTAGGGCATGACATCTTTTCAATAGCATCAACTTTAGCTTTATCAACCTCAATACCTCTTTCAGAAATTTTATGCCCCAAGACAATACCTTCATTAACCATAAAGTGGCACTTCTCCCAATTCAAAACAAGATTGGTTTGTTCACATCTCTACAAAACTCGATCAAGATTGCTTAAGCAATCATCAAAAGAAGTCCCATAAATAGAGAAATCATCCATGAATACCTCAACCATCTTTTCACAAAAGTCAGAGAATATAGCAGTCATACATCTTTGAAAGGTAGCAGGTGCATTACATAAACCAAAAGGCATACGTCTATAAGAAAAGGTACCGAAAGGGCAAGTAAAAGTTGTCATTTCTCGATCCTCTTTTGACACAGGTATTTGAGAGAAACCAGAATAACCACCTAGGAAGCAAAAATGTGTATGTTTGGACAATCTTTCTAGCAGTTTATCAATAAAGGGTAAAGTGTAGTGATCCTTTTTAGTTGCTTTATTTAATTTGTGGAAATCAATTACCATTCTATAACCTGTAAGAATTCTTTGTGGGATCAATTCATCTTTATCATTAGGAACAACACTAATACCTCCCTTCTTAGGGACACAATGGACAGGACTTACCCACTGTCTATCTGCAACAGGATAAATAATACCTGCCTCCAGAAGCTTTAGTATTTCTTTTCTTACCACTTCTTTCATCTTAGGATTTAACCATCGTTGGTGATCAACAACCGGTTTAGCGTCTTTCTCCAATTTTATTTTGTGCTAGCATGGAGTGGAACTAATGCCCTTAAGATCATCAAGAGTATATCCAATAGCAGCACGATGCTTCTTCAGAGTTTTCAATAATTTCTTTTCCTCATACTCTGAAAGGTTAGCACTAATAATAACAGGATATATCTCTTTCTCATCAAGATAAGCATATTTGAGAGTATCAGGTAAAGGTTTAAGCTCAAAGACGGGATCACCCTTGGGTGGAGGAGGATCCCCTAGAATTTCAACAGGCAAGTTGTGTTTCAAAATAGGTCCCTATTTAAAGAATACTTCATCTATTTCCCTTCTTTCATTCATGAACATATCATTTTCATGGTCTAGCAAATATTGTTCTAAAGGATCAGTAGGAGGCACAATAATAGAAGCAAGACCAATAATTTCATCTTTACTAGGAAATTCTTTATCATGGGGTTGTCTACGAAACTTAGCAAAATTAAACTCATGAGACATATCCCCCAAACCAACAGAAACAATATATTTATTGCAGTCTATCTTAGCATTAACAGTATTCAACAAGGCTCTACCAAATATAATGGGATAAAAGTCATCTTGTGGGGAACCAAGAACAAGAAAATCAGTAGGATATTTAACTTTCCCTCACAAGACTTCAACATCTATAACAATCCCAACTAGTGAAATAGTATCTCTATTGGCAAGCTTAATTGTAACTTCTATCTCTTCTATCTCAGCAGGTGCAATATCATGCATAATTTCTTTGTATAAGGAATGAGGTATTGCACTTGCACTAGCACCCATATCACATAAATCATGATAGAAATGCTCTCCTATTCTAACAGAAATAACAGGCATGCCTACAACAGGTCTATGTTTATTTTTAGTATCGTGTCTAGCAATGTAGCAGATTCATTGTAGAAGTAAATAACATGCCTAGCAATATTATCGGCCAAGATATCCTTAACCATAGCAACACTATGTTCAACTTTAATTTGCTCAGGGGGTTTGGGTGTCTTAATATTGCTTTTGTTAACCATAGTTGAAGCTTTAGCATGATCCTTTATTCTAACAAGGAAAGGTGGTTTCTCAATATAAGCAGTAGGAACAACATGATCATTATAAGTGATAGCCTTTTCTTCAACTTTAATAGGTGCAACTACTTTTACTTCAATGGGAGGATTATATTTAAACCACTTATCCTTAGGGAGATCAACATGAGTAGCAAAGGATTCACAGAAAGAAGCTACTATCTCAGAGTCAAGTCCATATTTAGTGCTAAATTCACGAAAAGCATCGGTACCCATAAAATATTTGACACAATCAAACTTAGGTGTTGTACCTGACTCCTTACCTTCGTCGAGGTCCCAATATTCAGAGTTGCGTTTAATTCTCTCTAATAAATCCCATTTGAATTCAATAGTCTTCATCATAAAAGAACCAGTACAAGAAGTATTGAGCATGGATCGATTACTGAGAGAAAGCCGAGCATAAAAAATTTGAATAATCATTTCTCTTGAGAACTCATGATTGGGGCATGAATATAACATTGACTTAAGCCTCCCCCAAGCTTGAGCGATGCTTTCTCCTTTGCGAGGCCAAAATATATATATATATAATTACGATCACGATGAACAAGATGCATAGGATAAAACTTCTGATGAAATTCCAATTTCAATCGTTTGTAGTTCCATGATCCCATATCATCACATAGCCTAAACCATGTCAATGCCTCTCCCTTCAAAGATAAAGGGAATACCTTTGTAACGCCCAAGTTTCCGTTATATCGGTGTTATGTTCCCGGATTTTGCGTTCCTTACGCGGTTGGGTTATAATGGGAACCCCTTGACAGTTCGACTTGAATAAAACTTCTCCAGCAATGCCCAACATTGGTTTTACCATTCGCCACCTAGCCTTTTCTTTCCCTTGGGTTCTGCAGACTCAAGGGTCATCTTTATTTTTAACCCTCCCCCCGGGCCAGTGCTCCTCTGAGTGTTGGTCTGAACTGGGCAGCCTGCGGGGCCACCTCGGGGCAACTTGAGGGTTGGTTTTACTCGTAGCTTGACCTATCTGAGTGTGCCCTGAGAACGAGATATGTGCAGCTCCTATCGGGATTTGTCGGCACATTCGGGCGGTGTTGCTGGACTTGTTTTACCATTGTCGAGGATGTCTTGTAACCGGGATTCCGAGCCTGATCGGGTCTTCCCGCTAGAAGGAATATCCTTCGTTGACCGTGAGAGCTTGTGATGGGCTAAGTTGGGACACCCCTGCAGGGATTTGAACTTTCGAAAGCCGTGCCCGTGGTTATGGGCAGATGGGAATTTGTTAATGTCCGGTTGTAGAAAACCTAAAGTTGACCTTAATTAAAATACATCAACAGCGTGTGTAACCATGATGGTCTCTTCTCGGCGGGGTCCGGGAAGTGAACACGGTGTTGGAGTTATGCTTGACGTAGGTTGTTCTAGGATCACTTCTTGATCATAGTTCATCGATCATGCTTTGCCTTCTCTTCTCACTCTCATTTGCGTATGTTAGCCACCAAATATGCTAGTCGCTTGCTGCAGCTCCACCACATAACTTTTACCCTTCCTATAAGCTTAAATAGTCTTGATCACGAGGGTGTGAGATTGCTGAGTCCCCGTGACTCATAGATACTTCCAAAGCCAATTTGCAGGTGCCGATGTTACCGAGCAGGTGACGCAACCAAGCTCAAGGAGGAGCTCGATGAAGATCTTGTCCTTTGTGTTGTTTCGTTCTAGTTGATCAGTAGTGGAGCCCAGTTGGGGTCGATCGGGGATCTGTGTAGCATTTGGGGTAGTCTTCTTTTATTTTGGTTCCGTAGTCAGACCTTGATTGTATCTGGTTGATGTAATGCTTTATTCATGTAATTGTGTGAAGTGGCGATTGTAAGCCAACTATGTATCTCTTTCCCTTATGTATTACATGGGATGTGTGAAGATTACCTCACTTGCGATATTGTTTTCAATGCAGTTATGCCTCTAAGTCATGCTTCGACACGTGGGAGATATAGCCGCATCGAGGGCGTTACAAGTTGGTATCAGAGCCTTCCCCGACTTAGGAGCCCCCTGCCTGCGCCATGGATCCGTGCCTAGTTGTCCTTCCATGCGCCATTCCTCGCACGCCGGACCTCCCCAACCTTGCCGGAGCCCCGCGTCCAAGCCCCGTCGACCCCTCCGGTACCTACTGCTGCCGCCAAGTCCGCCTATTGCGGCCTCTGCTTCCTCTACCCCGTGTGCTGCCCGAGTCTCCCCTACTTCACCAAGCCATCATCTCCGGCTAAAGCTTCTTCCTCGCGTCGAATCTTGCCGCCCCGCCATGTTCTTGGAGCAGCGGTGCCTGCTCATCCTCAAGTTCACCGGCGTGAGCATCCCACGTCGCCATTGCCGTCCCGGGTGCCGAGACCTGTTCGTCTGCACTCTGCAATGAGCGCGCCCGTGCGCGTTGACCCTCTCCTGATCGAGCTGGGCTGCCAGATCCATTGGTCCAGCACACCCCCTTGCCTTGCCAGGCCCAATGTGAGGAAGCCCATCTTCCGGTTGTCCCTGCGCATTGTTGGGCTAGTCAATTTTCGCCCGTGTTGTTTTGTAGGATCGAAAGTATGTCTAGAGGGGGGTGATTAGACTACTTGACCAAATAAAAACTTAACCTTTTCCCAATTTTAGTTCTTGGCAGATTTTAACTATCTTAGGACAAGTCAAGCAATCATCACACAATTCAAGCAAGTATGCAAAGAGTATATTGGCAGCGGAAAGTAAAGCATGCAACTTGCAAAAATATAAAGGGAAGGGTTTTCAGGATTCAAACGCAATTGGAGACACGGATGTTTTTCCCGTGGTTCGGATAGGTGGTGCTATCCTACATCCACGTTGATGGAGACTTCAACCCACGAAGGGTAACGGTTGCGTGAGTCCACGGAGGGCTCCACCCACGAAGGGTCCACGAAGAAGCAACCTTGTCTATCCCACCATGGCCATCGCCCACGAAGGACTTGCCTCACTAGCGGTAGATCTTCACGAAGTAGGCGATCTCCTTGCCCTTACAAACTCCTTGGTTCAACTCCACAATCTTGTCGGACGCTCCCAAGTGACACCTAGCCAATCTAGGAGACACCACTCTCCAAGAAGTAACAAATGGTGTGTTGATGATGAACTCCTTGCTCTTGTGCTTCAAATGATAGTCTCCCCAACACTCAACTCTCTCTCATAGGATTTGGATCTGATGGAAAGAAGATTTGAGTGGAAAGCGACTTGGGGAATGCTAGAGATCAAGATTCATATGGTTGGAATGCAATATCTTGGTCTCAACACATGAGTAAGTGGTTCTCTCTTAGAACATATGAGTTGGAATGGTGTATGTGTTCTGATGGCTCTCTCCACGAGTGAAGAGGAGGTGGAGGGGTATATAAAGCCTCCACACAAAATCCAACCGTTACACACAATTTACCAATCTCGGTGGGACCGAATAAACGAACTCGATCGGACCGAAATAGTAAACCTAGTGACCGTTAGAGATTTCGGTGGGACTGACATGCAACTCGGTAGGACCGATTCGGTTAGGGTTTGGGCATAACGTAATCTCGGTGAGACCGATTGCACAAACTCGGTGAGACCGAGTTTGGCAATAAGCTAACCAGAGAGTTGGTCAGGCAAACTCGGTGGGACCGACTCGCTCTTTCGGTGAGACCGAAAAGTTACAAGAAGGAAACAGAGAGTTTACATTGCAATCTCGATGGGACCGATTCGCTCTTTCGGTGAGACCGAAAAGTTACGAAAGGGAAACAGAGAGTTTGCAATCACATCTCGGTGAGACCGAGATCCTTATCGGTAGGACCGAATTGCTAGGGTTTGGCAGTGGCAAATGACAAGTGAAACTCGGTGGCGCCGGATTGAAAGAATCGGTATGACCAAGTTTGGCTTAGTGTTTAGGTCATTTGTGGCTATGGAAAAGTGGTTGAGGATTTTGGAGCATATCACCAAGCACATAAAGCAAGAGGCTCATTAAGCAACACCTCATCCCTCCTTGATAGTATTGGCTTTTCCTAAAGACTCAATGTGATCTTGGATCACTAAAATATAAAATGAAGAGTCTTGAACTTTTGAGCTTGAGCCAATTCTTTGTCCTTAGCATTTTGAGGGTTCCACTTTCACATCTATGCCGTGCCAATCATTGAGCTTTCCTGAAATAATCATCTTGAAATAGCATTAGCTCAATGAGCTATATGTTGTTATGAATTACCAAAACCACCTAGGGATAGTTGCACTTTCAATCTCCCCCTTTTTGGTAATTGATGACAACATATAGATCAAAGCTTCGACAAATTATAATAATCATGAAATACATCGTCGCTTTGAGAAGTATGTGACAAGTAAGATCTCCCCCTAAATTTGTGCATATTTAGAATTTGCTTTGGACTGCAAATGCACAAGGAATTAGAGTCATGGGTTACTCTTCCGTGTCACAAACATCTTGATGGAGCGCGCAAAAATGATAAGAAAGAAGTACATGCACTCATCACCAAGAATAGTAAGTGATCACATAAGATAGATAGAATGATAATATTAAGCAAACATTAAGTGTAGCTTATGATCAAACACATGATCATCGATGTATCACAGGCATAAGGACATAGTATCTCACACACAAGCAAATAAACCACCAAATAAAACAAGAGAGAATAAAAGCAACACTCTCTCTCGAAGCCTATGATCTATACATTTTCTCCCCCTTTGGCAACAAGTTACCAAAAAGTTCCTAGAAAATGCATAGTGCTAAGTGAAAGTGCGTTATATCGACTAGAGGGGGGGTGAATAGGCGATTTTTATGAAAGTCTTCAAAATGTGGAAGTTATGAAGACAAACAGAGTGGACAAGCCTATCACTATGCAGCGGGAGTTAGATTACACAACGCAAGCCATAGTCAAGTATACAATATAGTGAAAGCACAGTGACAAACAGCTTCAGTGTAATGAGAATCAGGTAGGAAGAAGTTATGAAGCCAAACAAATCATACAGTCAAGTTGTGAAGACAGAAGATAAAGCAAGCATGCAATGGCTTCACAATGTGTACTGGTAAGTAAAGGGAGGTGAAGATGAAACTAGTGACACGCTGAAGACAATGATTTGTTGGACCAGTTCCAGTTGCTGTGACAACTGTACGTCTGGTTGGAGCGGCTAGGTATTTAAACCAAAGGACACACAGTCCCGGACACCCAGTCCTGAACACGCAGCTCAGGACACCCAGTCCTCACCGTTTTCTCCTTGAGCTAAGGTCACACAGACCTCGCCCAATCACTCTGGTAAGTCTTCAAGGTAGACTCCCAAACCTTCACAGACTTTGTTCACCGGCAATCCACAATTTCTCTTGGATGCTCAGAACGCGACGCCTAACCGGCTGGAGGATGCACAGTCCTCAAGTGTAATAAGTCTTCAGATCACTCAGACAAGAAGACTTAAGTGATGCCCAATTACTCTGGCTCTGGGTGGTTAGGGCTTTTCTCCTCGCTAGGGATTTTCTCTCAAAGGCTTCGAGGTGGGTTGCTCTCAAACGACAAAAGCCGTGCACTGAGATCTGAGCAGCCAACCGTTTATGGTTGTAGGGGTGGACTATTTATAGCCACTTGGCAACCCGACCTGATTTGTCCGAAATGACCCTGGGTCACTAAGGAACTGACACGTGTATCAACGGTCGAATTTCGAACTCACACGGCAACTTTACTTGGGCTACAAGTAAAGCTGACTTGTCTGACTCTGGACAAGATTTTCTCTCATTGTCTTCACTCGAAGACATAGGTTTTGAATTAGGCATCACTTCAGTCATCCTGACTGGTTCTCTTGGACCCCCACTTAACAGTACGGTGGTTCCTATGACACAACATGAATGAAGTAAAACTATGAAGGATCTAAGTCTTCGAGTTCCATAAGCTTCATGGGGAGTCTTCACATGTCATTGTCTTCGACATGAATGTCTTCATAAACCACCATTGTCTTCAATGTCTTCGTACATTTTTAGGGGTCATCTCTGGTAGCTAAATCGAATCAATGAGGGACTTCTACCTGTGTTATCCTACAATTCTCACAAACACATTAGTCCCTCAACTAGGTTTGTCGTCAATACTCCAAAACCAACTAGGGGTGGCACTAGATGCACTTACAATCTCCCCCTTTTTGGTGATTGATGACAAACTAGTTGAAGTTTTCAACGGGGAATATAATTTGTGAAATTGTAAAGGAATTGTCTTCATAAGCTGCAAGGGCTCCCCCTGAAGATGTGCATATAAGTAATTTGCTTCTGGAACGCAAATGCACATGGCAGGTTGTACTTGTGGGAAACCACTTCAACTTATGATGACAATCCACCATGCATGTAAAGGTATATGAAGAGAATGACATGCATAATGAAAAATGGACGTCTACGAAATGATATAAGTGCGGAAATTATCGTCCTACATGCGGAATTTATCTTCGCAAAAACATAGTGGCAAACAAGTAGCAGACGACCATCAAGTTTAAGTGTTACAACTCAAAGAACCAAATGTAGCAAAACGAGAGTTGTAAGCACGAAGAAAAATGCAAAATATAAAGCACCCGCCCATATTATTGACCCGCTTGAAGACTATAAACATCATATGCTTCTCCCCCTTTTGTCAGTGATGACCAGAAAGGTTTGAAGACATAGAGTTTTCTATGCGTTCCCAGGCGCAGCAGGGTCGGTGGAGGCGTTTGGTGGTGCTGACGAGCTTGGTGCAGGGTCGACGCACGCTGAAGAAGGTGGTGGTGATGTAGCGTCGTCTTCTTCCTCAATGATTCTTCCAGTCACGGTGGCAGCAGAGGAAGAGAACTCTGAATCTTAAAGCGACGGAGTTCCGCGCAGCACAGCTCTTCTGGGGGGTGTGGAGTCAAACTTGAATCTCTCTCTGAAGCCATCCTCTTGAAGTTCAGCTTCAGTGCACATCATGGTGAGGCCTTTCCAAGTGCGGCGACAAGTTTCATGAGCAAGGAATGCATTCTTGGTGGCCAGATTTCTGATGCGATTGACGTCTTGCATGATACTTCTCATCTGCCTTTTGAGCCAGTCGTGATGCCTATCTTGCTTTTGGTGAAGAGCCACAAGAAGTTCTCGGTCATTGAGTGAACGGGCACGTTTCTTGGGTCTCTGTGCAGCTGTGCTGTCAGTGGCTTCAGTTGATGCAGGGGCACGTGTGGTGCCAGCCATTGGATACACTCTGGAGATGGCTTCAACACCTTCATCATGCTGAGTGAAGCTCTGGTGTTCTGCATTCTGAAGACTTAATGGTTGCTTGGCAGGCTCAGGATATATTGCTTCAACAGAGGTGTCCACATCAGGTAAGAAGATTCTATGGTTGCGGGCAGAGGGCTGATAGGAGATAGCAGAGTGGAGCTTGATTAGCCTCATAACCCATGGAGCATAAATCTTCAAACCAAAGAGATCTGAGCCAGACGCTGCAAGTTGGCGTATAAAGAGATCCTAGGCGTTGAAGCATTTGCCATGCAGGATACAGAAGATGAGAGTCTTCATGGCACCTTCAACCTTGGCATATGGAGAGTGCCCCTTAATGGGCCATAGAGTCCGCCTGACGATGTGATATATAGTTCTGGGCAGGTACTCTAAGTCTTCAACGAAGAACTCATTTGGATAAGGTGCATCAAGAGGCAATGGCTTCATCATTGAGAGCATCTGACTCATATTTGGCTCAGGTCGCTGGAATATGCTCTCAATTGCTTCAGCATGGAGTTGGCAGCCTTCTTCAAAGAGTTCGCCAGGAGTGGGTAGGCCGGTAAGCTCAATGATATCGAATGCATTGGCTTCATGATGGACATTGCCGGTCATCCACTCCAGGACCCAAGTCTTCGGATCTCTGTTGTAGCCTTTGATATGCAGTGTGGCATAGAACTGGAGAAGAAGCTCTTCATTCCAGTGCTCTTCATTAGTGATAAACGGCAGCAGACCTACTTGCTTGAAGCAATCCAGTGCTTCTTCCAGACCAGGCAGACCAGCAACAGCTTCAACCTCAAGGCGCTGGTGAGGAAAGATACGGCCTTGGTTGTAGAGGATGCATGAATAGTAGTTGCGCTGTGGGTAGCTCCAGAACCTATCTGATACAATCCGTTCCCTTGAATAAGGGTTCTTGGAGTTGTTGAAGAACGTGTTATCTGCCCTGAAGCTATTGACATTAAAGGAGCCAGGAGCTGATGCAGGACCTGGGAACCTTGGCAGTCGTGGGATTGGCTTCTGGACCTGGGGTCTGTGCGCAACATGATAGTTGAACTGTGGACCGGCAGCAGACACAGGCACAGAAGGTTCAGATGCAGTAGCTTCAGTGTCTCTTGAAGTTGTTGGTTGGTCGGGCTCCACAATTGCTTCAGTGTTGGTTGTGGCAGTCGCAATGTTTTCAGCCTCAACACGTGTAGTGAGAGGGACGGATTCAGGTGCGTTCTCCTTGAGAACTTCTTCTTGTTGGTTCGGGGGAGACGGAGCTTGAGGTTCTTCTTCATGCTCTTCTTCATGTTCTTCGGCTGATGCAGCCGGAATGTCGTCAGCAGCCTGAGCCCTTGGCCCTTTGCGAAGCCTACGGAATGCAGGCGACGCTGGTGGAGTTGCAGTGGGCTGGGGCTCATTCTCTTCCTCCTGCGGGCGATCTGCCCACGATGCATCTTGGGTGATTGGCGTCAATGGACGACCAATACTGATCATTTCGCTTGTTTCAAGCTGAGGAAGGGCTGCATCACCTTGTACATTGTCTTGGAGACCAATGTCTTCAGCAGCGTTGGGGTCGGCTGCTGGAATGTCTTCAGCGTGCGGAGCCTCTGTGAAAGCAGGCTCATGCATGGTCAACTGACGATCTTCGTCAGGATAGCGGACGGAGAGGGGTTCGACTATCAAGAGCTCTGTGGGAGCAGCCCGAGATTTCTTGGTCTTGCGCTTCTTGATGGTGGGGTCAGAAGGAGAGGCTTCAGGGTGTTTCCTCTTCCTTGCTTCAGCTTCGGCTGTCCGTGTCTTCTTGAGCTCTGAAGCGGTTGATCGGTGCTTTGGCTTCGAGCCATTCTTAGCAGTGGGGAAGACAATCGGAACAGCTTCTTGCCTTGGTGCCTCTTGTTCAGCCACAGCGGGCTTCTTCTTTTTCTTTGAGGCCATCCTGGGGTCGATGCTGGGACGCCCAAGTGCCTTGCGCTTCTCGGCCTCATTGTAGGCCTGCACATAGAGATCAGCCAAAGTCTTCATTTGCTCCCGCGAACCCTGAGCTTCGGCACGTTTCTTCAGAAAGTTTTCTTTCAACTCGTGCAACATGACCTTGAAGTCCTTGACTTCTTGGACGCTGAGCTTGGCCATATTCTGCTTGAACTGAGCCTTTTCAAAATCAATCTTTTGCTTCAGTTCAACAATGCGCTGGGCAATTGCAAGTTCTGAAGCAATAGCGCCTTGGAAGGCGACGCTGAGGCCAATGGGCAGCTGCAGATCATCGAAGCTGATATTGGGTGTATCAAACCACTCATCGATGAAGTTGTGGAGGATTGCTGCATCAAATAGAGGCAGATTGTTGAAAATTTCAGCCTCCTCCTTGCTCTTGATGAGCTGCTCAAGAGCGTCATTGCCAAGATCTTCGTCACTGGACAGATCAATGGCCTCGCTGCGCAGAATGGCAGCGGCTGTGAGCTCTTTGCCAGTGTGTGGCTGAGGCTTCTTGGCTTCTTGGGGCTTGGAGACTCGTGATAAGTCTTCAGACTACACACTTGCTTCAGGAGGTGCAGTTGCCAATGGCTTCGCTCTGGAGATTTTGGGAGAAGCGGCTGGCTTTGAAGCTATTGGCTTCTTCGTCTGCTTCGGCTTCGGTGCAGCAGGAGCGTCATCAGACTCAGTGTCTGCTGGAGGGTCGTTCACGGCAGTCCCTTGGACTAGAATGCGAGCGATGAGGCCTTCGAGATTGGCATACGGCCCGATGATATTGGGATCGGCGTCGCGTGTGCCATCCGCCCTTGGTTCAGAGGGACCAGGGTTGAAGTCCAACCCCAGCTTCTTCTTGTTTTGCTTCGCAGAGTTCTGAGCAAATTGGAAGTTGTGCTTGAACAGATTGTCATCGCGACACCAGAGAAGTGATGACGGATGTGCTTCAGCTGGCTGTGGTCCTCTGACCATGCATGGATAGAAGCCTTGAGCAATGGCTTCGTCTCTGGACCGGGGTACGAGATTCTTGTACAATACGTCTCCCCATGGTCTCTTGATGGCGCACTTTTCTGCATATTCCTTAGTGACGAAGCAGTATTGGAACCACTGCTCTGCCCAATATCTTCAAATCCATTGGATTCGTGTCTTGCGCTGACCATAGCTCTCTTCAGGATCAGTTTGGTACATTTCTGCCAAGTCATCAGGCAGATCTTTAGACGTTTCACCACATCTCTGTCTGCCTCCCTTCCTTGCTGGTTTTTCTGCTGCCATGAAGCTTAACTTGGAAGGCTTCAAGATGTTCAAAGTCTTCAAAGGCTTCCTTTTGCTGGACCAACAGGAACTGGCTTCAGGAGAATTGATGTGACGCTGTAAGAACTCTGCAAATGAATGCAGACTATGAGAACCAAAAGATTCTCCCACGGACATGTACCTGTGACAGCATTAAGGTGCGAGGGAAGGGGAAGAGGTCATATGCATTCTCAGAAGATTTTGAAGATAAATCAGTTTAGAAGATATTGACCTCATCATGCGAAGACATTCACTTATAGAAAAGAAGTTGGTTCCAGATTTGTACGAACCCGCAGATCAGTACAAGTGAGGAATCTAACTACTTCATGATGCACAAGTGATTATTCTAGGCAGGGTATGAGATGCGGATTGAGAGAGATGTAACTTGTGAGAGCAGAAACTTCTTATGGCAGAAAGTGACCGAACTATAGGATCAAAAGAGGCTGTAAAAGGAGGTTTTATTTACCACACTTGGAACTGCTAGACGAAGTGGGAGTTGAGGCCAAGCAGTTCGATCCTCCGTGCCCTAACTTGGCGACGGAAGACACCTACGGCGACGGCGGAGAGACATGTCCGCAGTCGGCGTGAAAACGGCGTCGGAGAGGTTGCGGCAGTGAAGCACTTCGTCGCCGGCGTCGTTGAGAGCTAGCGGTGGCACTAGGGTTCGTGCGAGGGTGGAGGAAGAGATAATGACCGCAGTGAATCGTGTATTTATAGGGATAGGGGCGGCACTGGGCTATTACTCAGGTGCCCCTGGCGATTCGCATCTGATCAGCACGTGGCCATCATGCGGTATTGTGGGGGCAGTTCCACATCCCACGCACGCCTTGTTTGTCGGGTGTCGTTCCTACTTCTCCGGAGTTCTTGTTGATGAAATAACATTGAAAACGGTTTTAAAAGTTTGTCTCTGTGTCTTCTGCTGACAAGGATGCAGTGAAGACATTCAACAGTTTCAATAGAATGCATATGACTTGGAGAGATAGAGTTTGAGGTAGGAAGCATGGAGAGGTTAGGGTCCGATCACATTCACTTAGTTCAAAAGATTCAAACAAGAAGACATAGCTATAAGTGAATGCTGTAGAGGACAGAACACCAGTACATATATATATATATATATATATATATATATATATATAATTAACGCAGTGAAGATAATCATGAAGACAAATTGAGATTGAATCCAAACCAAATGTGAAGACATAGCAAATGTAACGCCATGAGTGAAACACTTCAAGCAGAAAATTTGGTGGTGGCATTACCCACCGTATAGGAAGTATTAGACCCAGACACGGCGCACAATTATCGTGGCGCTCCGAAGTCAAATTCCATGTTAATGTATTCACACTTAGAATGTATGTCTTCATTGATTGAAGATATACGTTACTTCGTGTGTGGCACATCTAAGTCATCAACATGCATGAGTGTTAGGATGTGTGCCTGATCACATGACATTTGAGGATTCCAAGATATTTAGCTCACACCGTAACTTGCAAAATCTCTTCTCATCCAAGGGCTTGGTGAAGATATCTACCAATTGCTCTTCGGTGTTGACGTGTATGATATCAATATCTTCCTTTGCAACATGATCTCTGAGAAAATGATGATGAATTTCAATGTGCTTTGTCTTCGAGTGTTGAACTGGGTTGTTGGTGATCTTGATGGCGCTTTCGTTGTCGCAGTAAAGTGGCACTTGCTTCAGATGAATGCCATAATCCTTGAGGGTTTGCTTCATCCATAGAAGCTGAGCGCAGCAGGATCCAGCAGCAATGTATTCAGATTCAGCAGTGGAGAGAGATACACAGTTCTGCTTCTTTGAGGACCAACATACAAGTGATCGGCCCAGAAAGTGACATGTGCCTGATGTGGACTTCCGATCAACCTTGTCACCAGCGTAATCAGCATCCGAAAATCCAACCAGATCAAACTCTGAGCCCTTTGGATACCATAACCCTAGAGTTGGGGTGTGAGCCAAATATCGAAGAATTCGCTTCACAGCTAAGTGATGCGACTCCTTTGGTGCCGCTTGGAATCGAGCACACATGCAAACACTAAGCATAATATCTGGCCTAGATGCACATAAATAAAGCAAAGAACCAATCATGGAGCGGTATACCTTTTGATCGAACTCTTTACCATTGTCGTCAGGACCCAGATGATGTTTGGCTGGCATTGGTGTTGTGAAACCTTTGCAGTCTTGCATACCGAACTTCTTCAGGCAATCTTTGAGATACTTCTCTTGAGATATGAAGATGCCATTGCGTTGTTGCCGTATCTGAAGACCGAGGGAGAATTTCAGCTCCCCCATCATAGACATCTGATATTGCTCTTGCATCATATATCCGAACTCCTCATTGTACTTCTGATTGGTGCAGCCGAAGATAATGTCATCCACATATATTTGGCACACAAACAGTTCACCATCATATGTCTTCGTGAAGAGAGTGGGATCTAGGGAACCAGGTATGAAGCCTTTGCTCTTCAGGAAGTATTTGAGTGTATCATACCAGGCCCGAGGGGCTTGTTTGAGGCCATATAGTGCCTTATTGAGCTTGTAAACCATGTCAGGATGTTTTGGATCTTCAAACCCAGGTGGTTGTGCAACATACACTTCTTCTTCAATTTTGCCATTGAGAAAGGCACTCTTCACATCCATTTGATACAGAATTATGTTGTGATGATTTGCATAGGCCAGCAGTATACGGATGGCTTCAAGTCTGGCCCCAGGAGCAAGTGTTTCATCGAAGTCAATGCCTTCCACTTGAGTATATCCTTGAGCAACGAGACGAGCCTTGTTTCTGACGACTTGACCATGCTCATCTTGCTTGTTGCGGTATATCCATTTGGTGCCTATTATGTTATGCTTCCGTGGATTAGGATGCTTAACCAACTCCCATACATTGTTCAGCTCAAACTGTTGAAGCTCTTCTTGCATAGCTTGAATCCACTCAGGTTCCATAAAAGCTTCTTCAACTTTCTTGGGTTCTGTGATTGAAACGAATGCGAAGTGTCCGCAGAAATTTGCCAGTTGAGTCACCCTTGAACGAGTCAGTGGATCAGGTGCATTGATGCTATCAATTATTTTGTCAATCTGCACTTCATTGGCAACACGAGGATGTATGGGTCGAAGACTTTGCTCTTGCTGATCTATGTTGTCATGGGGAGGAATGTCTTCAGGCTGAGCATTGTCTTCATGTGGATCAGGTGCTGAGATGATAAGTTCTTCTTCAGGATGAGCTTCAGAAGGTATAATTTCTCCAATTCCCATTAGCTTGATTGATTCACTGGCTGGAACTTCATCTAGCACATCTGGCAGTTGCTCTCTTTGTGACCCATTGGTCTCATCGAACCGCACATCCACTGTTTCAACCACTTTGTAGTGAAAGAGATTGAAGACTCTGTAGGAGTGTGAATCCTTTCCATATCCAAGCATAAAGCCCTCATGTGCTTTTGGAGCAAATTTTGAGGTGTGGTGAGGGTCCTTGATCCAGCATCTTGAGCCAAATACTCTGAAGTAACTGACATTTGGCTTCTTGCCAGTTAGAAGTTCATAAGATGTCTTGTTCAGAAGCTTGTGAAGATAGACACGGTTGATTGTACGGCATGCAGTGTCAATGGCTTCAGTCCAGAATTTTCTTGGAGTCTTGTACTCATCTAGCATTGTTCTGGCCATCTCAATGAGTGTTCTGTTCTTGCGTTCGACGATGCCATTCTGCTGGGGCGTGTACGGAGCTGAGAATTCATGAGTGATGCCCAATGTATCAAGATATGTCTCAAGGCCAGTGTTCTTGAATTCAGTGCCATTGTCACTTCTGATGTGCTTGATCTTGGCGCCATAATTGTTCATAGCCCGATTTGCGAAGCGTCTGAAGACATCCTGCACTTCAGTCTTGTAAAGGATTATGTGCACCCAAGTATATCTAGAGTAATCATCAACAATTACGAAGCCGTAGAGGCAAGCAGTAGTGGAAAAAGTTGAGTAGTGAGTGGGACCAAAGAGATCCATGTGAAGCAGTTCGAAGGGTTGAGTAGTGGTCATGATTGTATTCGAAGGATGTTTTGCCCTTGTCATCTTCCCTGCTTCACAGGCACCGCATAAGTGATCTTTCTTGAACTTGACGCCCTCGATGCCTATGACATGCTTCTTCTTCGCAAGGGTGTGGAGGTTCCTCATGCCAGCATGCCCAAGCCTCCGATGCCAAAGCCAGCATTCTGAAGCCTTTGCGAGAAGACATACTGCAAGCTGTGGCCCTGCTGAGAAATCTACCACGTACAAATCATCTTTCCGATACCCTTCAAACACTAGAGACTTGTCAGATTCCATTAGTACCAGGCAACGATATTTTCCAAAGATTACAATCATGTTCAAATCGCAAAGCATTGAGACAGACATTAAGTTGAAGCCAAGGGATTCAACAAACATGACTTTATCCATTTGTTGATCCTTTGAGATTGCAACTCTACCTAGACCCAATACCTTACTTTTACCAGTGTCAGCAAATGTGATGTGGCTCTTGTCAGTGGATGTAAGGTTGAGTCCATAAAGAGACTTCTTTTGCCAGTCATGTGATTTGTACACCCACTGTCAATAATCCATTCTAAAGACTCTGAAGTCGCTAGTGTCGTACCCTACAGTGCAGTTAGGGGGATAGGCTTCACGAAGAGTATTGTGAAGCAAAAACATTTGACGAACCAGTGGATTATGAAAACTTAGATCCAAGTTAGGACAAGTAGGGAGAGTAGCATGCGATTCAGGTACGAAATACATAGTGATGCCATTCGGGCATTTGATCTTGCGCCCCACAAGATTTTTAAGGTCCCCAGCAATAGCGTCAGAAGATTTTGGTTTTCTGCTGGAGACCTTTCCCTGCAAAAGAGAGTTAAGCTTTCTTAACCACCCACATCTTCAAGGGTGGCTTAGAAGCAATAAGTCTAAGTGCAGCATCTGAGAATTTTGGCTTTGGAGCCCTGGCAAACAGTCTAGCAGGCGGGCAATAGTAGTCATAAGAATAAGCAGAATAGTTCTTGGTCATATGAGCATGACGGTTTGAAGAACCACTCTCATATGCCTGAGCATGGTTTCCCTGCAAAACATTTGCGTTAGTGCGACTCAGGTGAGTCCTCTGCCTGTATGAAGCCTTTGGACCATATGAAGCCTTTGGTCTGAGGTTTGTCTTCTTCATGTGAGGTGTCATGAGGACATTCACAGGAAGATTCTCCAGACACGTTTTTGGAACCCAGATCTTCTTCATAGGCGGTCCATTCCTGCAGTTAGTACCAATGTACCTGGCAAATACTTCACCATTCTGATTTTTAAACAGTTTATAGTTTGCATCAAAGGATTCATCAATGATAATCGGATCAGCACAAGTGAAGCCAGATAGATTGGATGGATCTGCTGAGGATTCCTTTGCAGCAACCCATGTGGTTTTGGGGTACTGCTCAGGTTTCCAGTAAGATCCATCTGCATTAATTTTCCTCACGAACCCGACACCCTCTTTCCTAGGGTTTCGGTTCAGAATATGCTTCTTGAGGACATCACATAATGTCTGATGTCCTTTGAGACTTTTGTACATCCCTGTTTCAAGCAATGTCTTCAACCTAGCATTCTCATCAGCAATAGCAGTGGTATCCTCAGCAGAGGGGTTAGTTACCACTTCAACAGTTGAAGATATTGCAACAACAGTAGCAGTGGAACATTCAGCAACAGAAGTAGCATTATCACACTCAATGCATTTAAGGCATGGTGGTTCAAATCCTTCCTGAGCAGAACTGATCTGTTCGGCTCGAAGTGACTCGTTTTCCTTTTGAAGATCTTCATGATCCGCTCTCAACTTCTCAAGATCTTGCTTTTTTTGAAGATAGTCATAGGAAAGCTTTTCATGAGTAGTTGAGAGAGTCTCAAGACGATCTTCGAGTTCCTGATACTTAACATGAAGATTTTTTATGTCTTCAATTAAGGATTCAGAACGAGTCATTTCAGCACCCAACAGATCATCGCTTCTGTCTAACAGTTTTTGAATATGTTCCATGGCCTTTTGTTGTTCAGTTGCAATTTTAGCAAGTGTTTTGTAGCTAGGTTTTGAATCACAATCAGAGTCATCGTCACTGGATGTTTGATAGTGAGTAGTGCGTGTGTTTACCTTGGCACCACGTGCCATGAAGCAGTAGGTAGGAGTAGAGTCGTCCTTGTCATTTGCATCGGTGTTGGTGATGAAGTCATTGTCTTCAGTGTTGAAGATGGACTTGGCGATGTAGGCTGTAGCCAGACTCGCAATGCCTGAATCAGACTCCTCCTCAGACTCCACCTCTGCCTCCTCAGAAGTGGACTCCTCCTCTGAATCCATTTCCTTGCCAACAAACGCACGAGCCTTGCCAGATGAACTCTTCTTGTGTGATGAAGACTTTGAGGAAGACTTGGAAGAAGACTTTGAGTATTTCTTCTTCTTATCGTCAGAGTCATATTCCTTGCTCTTCTTCTTCTTTCTGCTCTCATTGTCCCATTGTGGACACTCAGAGATGAAGTGTCCAGTTTTCTTGCACTTGTGACATGTTTTCTTCTTGTAGTCATGAGCAGAAGCTTCATCATTCCTTGAGCTTGATCGTGAAGACTTTTTGAAGCCTTTATTCTTGGTGAATTTTTGGAACTTCTTCACTAGCATTGCAAGTTCCGTTCCAATGTCTTCAGGATCATCAGAACTGCTGTCAGATTCTTCTTCAGATGAGGACACAGCTTTTGCCTTCAAGGCACGAGTTCGCCCATAGTTTGGACCGTAGATATCTCTTTTCTCAGAAAGCTGAAACTCATGTGTGTTGAGCCTCTCAAGTATGTCAGATGGATCGAGTGTCTTGAAGTCTAGACGTTCTTGAATCATCAAGGCTAGGATGTCAAACGAGCTGTCAAGTGATCTCAGCGGCGTCGAGGGCTTGAAGCTCATTTGTGATGTCAGTGAGCCGGTCAAATGTGTGATGGACATTCTCATTGTCATTTCGCTTGAAGCGGTTGAAGAGGTTGCGAAGAACACTAATTCTCTGATCTCTCTAGGTTGAGATGCCTTCATTGACTTTGGAGAGCCAGTCCCAGACCAGCTTGGATGTCTTCAAGGCACTCACATGGCCGTACTGTCCCTTGGTCAGATGACCACAGATAATATTCTTGGCAGTAGAGTCCAGTTGAGTGAACTTCTTGACATCAGCAGCAGTGACACCTTCTCCAGCCTTGGGAATGCCGTTTTCGACGACATACCATAGGTCGACGTCAATGGCTTCAAGATGCATGCGCATCTTATTCTTCCAGTCGGGATATTCAGTTCCATCAAAGACGGGGCACGCAGCGGAGACTTTAATTATCCCTGCAGTCGACATAGCTAAAACTCCAGGTGGTTAAACCGAATCACACAGAACAAGGGAGCACCTCACTCTGATACCAATTAAAAGTGCGTTATATCGACTAGAGGGGGGTGAATAGGCGATTTTTATGAAAGTCTTCAAAACGTGGAAGTTATGAAGACAAACAGAGTGGACAAGCCTATCACTATGCAGCGGAAGTTAGATTACACAACGCAAGCCATAGTCAAGTATACAATATAGTGAAAGCACAGTGACAATCAGCTTCAGTGTAATGAGAATCAGGTAGGAAGAAGTTATGAAGCCAAACAAATCATATAGTCAAGTTGTGAAGACAGAAGATAAAGCAAGCATGCAATGGCTTCACAATGTGTACTGGTAAGTAAAGGGAGGTGAAGATGAAACCAGTGACACGCTGAAGACAATGATTTGTTGGACCAGTTCCAGTTGCTGTGACAACTGTACGTCTGGTTGGAGCGGCTAGGTATTTAAACCAAAGGACACACAGTCCCGGACACCCAGTCCTGAACACGCAGCTCAGGACACCCAGTCCTCACCGTTTTCTCCTTGAGCTAAGGTCACACAGACCTCACCCAATCACTTTGGTAAGTCTTCAAGGTAGACTCCCAAACCTTCACAGACTTCATTCACCGGCAATCCACAATTTCTCTTGGATGCTCAGAACGCGACGCCTAACCGGCTGGAGGATGCACAGTCCTCAAGTGTAATAAGTCTTCAGATCACTCAGACAAGAAGACTTAAGTGATGCCCAATTACTCTGGCTCTGGGTGGTTAGGGCTTTTCTCCTCGCTAGGGATTTTCTCTCAAAGGCTTCGAGGTGGGTTGCTCTCAAAAGACAAAAGTCGTGCACTGAGATCTGAGCAGCCAACCGTTTATGGTTGTAGGGGTGGACTATTTATAGCCACTTGGCAACCCGACCTGATTTGTCCGAAATGACCCTGGGTCACTAAGGAACTGACACGTGTATCAACGGTCGAATTTCGAACTCACACGGCAACTTTACTTGGGCTACAAGTAAAGCTGACTTGTCTGACTCTGGACAAGATTTTCTCTCATTGTCTTCACTCGAAGACATAGGTTTTGAATTAGGCATCACTTCAGTCATCCTGACTGGTTCTCTTGGACCCCCACTTAACAGTACGGTGGTTCCTATGACACAACATGAATGAAGTAAAACTACGAAGGATCTAAGTCTTCGAGTTCCATAAGCTTCATGGGGAGTCTTCACATGTCATTGTCTTCGACATGAATGTCTTCATAAACCACCATTGTCTTCAATGTCTTCGTACATTTTTAGGGGTCATCTCTGGTAGCTAAACCGAATCAATGAGGGACTTCTACCTGTGTTATCCTGCAATTCTCACAAACACATTAGTCCCTCAACTAGGTTTGTCGTTAATACTCCAAAACCAACTAGGGGTGGCACTAGATGCACTTACACTAAGTCGATGCTCAGGCTTGATCTTCAGGTGGTGGTGGAGTCCGGAGCACTCCAAGGACGAAGCCTTCGGTAGACGTGGTCGGAGTTGAGGCTGAAGTGGACGCTGGAGCTAGTGGAACTGAGGCTGTGGCTGGCGCAGACGTGGTAGCTCTGGTGTCAGCAACTGGCATTGCAGATGACCTCGGACCTCGTGGCACCCTAGCAAAAGCATCAGTCGTAGTCCTGCCTCTCCTCTCATTCATGTCATCCTGGAGCTGGTCCACGGCAGTCTGTATCTCTGTCACCTTGATGTCCAAATCATAGAACCTCTGTTCCATGATCCTCTCTAAGCTTGCCTAGTTCTGAGTTAGGGTGGCTAGTCCTTGCTCAATCCGCAGGGTGGACGCAATCAGGTAACCAAGCTGCTCTTGTTTGGTTTTTAGAAAATATTCAGATGCCTCCTCTTGAGTAGGCATCTGGCAGCTTTCTCCTTCTTCGCCTTCTCCTTCTTGGCGTGTGCTTGGGCAGATGATGGCTCATTCTCAGTCATGATCACTTGATTATCTTCGAAGTCTGGACGGATGGGCAGGTGTTCCTTATCCAACAAGTATGTGCCCGTGCCCATATTTGAGTTGATGAGCTCCTGAATCTATGGGGCATACCCACAACTCCTCTTCTGGTCGGCAGCTGTCCTCTTGACTGTTTCCACTATGAGGCTCATGACTTTGAATTTCTGAGGTACATCAAAGATATGTAGCAAGTTAATGGCATGACCTCTGATCATCCTGTGATCTCCAGACTTGGGCAAAAGAGTGTGCCTAAGGATCCAGTTGATCGTAGGCAATCCTGATAGCAAGTGTTTCACAGACCCAAACTAGTGAGTGTCAAGATCATCTGTTGGAATCTCCTTGTACATATTTGCCATAGAGTTGTGATCCATCTTCTTCTTGGAGTAGACATCTAAGTCATCTTCATTTTCCTCGGGGGCATTGATAAGCTGTGCCCATTCAGCAACTGTGGACTGGTACCTCGTACCTTCTGACATCCAAGTGATCCTCCCATCTGGGTAGAAGTGTGATGTGGAGTAGAATTGCATGATTAGCTCCTCGTTCCACTTTGTGAGCTTCTGCCCAACAAAGTCTGCAACTCCACGCGCACTAAAGCTGTCATACACTCCAGGATAGTGTTCCTCATTTTCCTTCATGTAGGTCCAGTCGACCGATCTCATGTCACATACTATTGGCTTCTTGTCAAGCAAAACTGTCTCATAGAAATCCTGCTGCTCCTTGGTGTGAAACCTGTAGTCCACTGCAGTCCTCCTTCTGGTAGCATAGGGATCTGTCTCTATCAACTTCCTCAGCCCTGAGTCTTTCCTGAGCTTCATATTCTCAGCCACAGGATGAGCATCGTTGTGGTCTGGGATCTTGGGCTTGAGCTTCCTAAGGACATGCTCTTCCTCTTCCTCTGCAGCTTCAGGCACTGGGGCCTTGTTCTTTTCAGTGGCTAGAATGCTTCTTGTGTTTCTCTTTGGTGCACTCTTTGGCTTAGATGCAGCCTTGGGTGCTTCCTTGGGCTTGGATGCAGTTGCCCCTGACCTTATGGCATCTTCCATAAGTTTGGGTGCCTTGGATGCTGGTGCAGCAACCTCTTCTTCTTCCTCCTCATCTTCCATGATGGAGGCCTTGCCAAGCACTCTGGCTACAGTCTTCTTGACCCTTTCCTTCCTCTTTTTGCCCTCAGCAGCAACTGGCTCTGTGGGTGCAGGCTTCTCAGTTGAAGCTCTAACCTTAGACATGGGCTGCCTGCCTGCTGGCCTTTTGATTTTCAGCCCTGGCTTTGTGCCTTGAGCTGGCTCAACTCTCCTTGATGTGGCCTCTTCCTCTGCCACATAATCTTCATCTTCAGAATCAGAAGTTCTCTTCTTCCTTTGTCTAGTGGCAGCTTTAGGCAGATTGCTGGGGGTGCTCCTGCTGCCATCATTTGAAGAGCTGGAGGGACTAGTGCCCTCACTCATCACCACTTGCTGCTCTGAGAGGTTCTGGCTGTCACTTTGGTCTGACATGATGCAAACTCTGACTGCAGACCCTGTGAATAGATTATAGATGAGATAGAGTGGATGAGCATCACAAAGTGCAGAGATTTTGCAAAAGAGTAATTCAAAAACTTAGTTTTAGATTCCCACTGAAATCATCTCGGATCTACCGATTTTCAAACTCGGTGACACCGAAGCAGTTTTGGCACCAGAACTAGTGAACTCGGTCAGACCGAGTCACAGTTCGGTGGCACCGAGACTGCTAGGGTTTCACAGAGTTCCAAAATCGGTCACACCGACAAGTAATTCTCGGTCAGACCGAGTTTTACTTGTGCAATGGCATAAGCCAAATCGGTGGGACCGAGTTTTTCAACTCGGTGGGTCCGAGATGGTTTCAGCGGAAACCTAACCCTAAAATTTTCGAATTAAACCTAATCTACGAGTTCATTGACTAGATAGGAGTTTATCAAACGTGGCAAGAATCATGATGATCACAATGTGCTAGGAATCGGATTGGAGAATAGCACAAAGATCGAGTCCATACCCTAGTTCGGCGGAGACTCGCTACGGCGGCAACGGCGGGGCAGAATTCCCGTTGACGGCGATGGAGACCAGCGACTGGAGGCGGCTGGCGGCAAGGAGGACGATCCGGAGACCCAGGAGGCAGAGCGAGCTATGCGCGGGCGAAGAGGTTTCGGAGCAATTTGCACAATTTTGCCCATCACTATATATAGCCCGACCCTGTCGGTGTGACCGAGTGGAACAACTCGGTGGCACCGAGGTGCAAAACTGTATACAGTTATTGCAACTCGGTGTGACCGAGTGGTTCAAATCGGTTGCACCGAGATCGAAAACCTAGATCAACTTAATGATCTCGGTAGGACCAAAAGTATGGTATCGGTCAGACCGAGAATCACAAAGAGGTTTTGGAAGTTTAAGTCTATGACGAATCGGGGACTCCGAGCGCTCCTGACACAGAGTGGTTCGAATCTGACTTGATCAAATTTTGTGATGCAGCATGAATAGAGTTTGAGACGAGAAAAGCATAGATAGCTAGAGGAGGTTCTTAGGCATTCTTGTCCATCCACTTGGCAAAAGAAGATAAAGCCAAACAATCAAAACAACAAGTGGATGTCCTCGAATGAGTAAAATATGCAACCAACATGCTCACACAATAAGATGGTAAATGAAATATGTGACAAAGCATGCACAACCAATTCTAGAATCTATCAAGCAATTTGCGATGACTAGGTCATCTATATATGAGTATATTGACTTAGGAGTCAAGTGAGAACACTTGATCGTACCCTCAAGAACTTTTCTTGAACTCTCAAGAACTCTCTAGTTCTTCTTCTTTTGGATCCACACCATCTTGATGGGAATCCTTGGAGTTGTAGTCGTACTTGATGAAGTGGAACTTGACGTGGTCTTGGAAATCCACTTGACTAAGGTCTTAGGAGCTTCTTCAAATGCATCAATCTCCTCTTGAAGCTTGTCCTTGCCTTTTTGCTTGTAGTCTTGTGGTGGAAGATCATCTTGAGCTTGTGTCCCCTTGAAAGAAGTATCAGACTTCTCTTGTTGAGGAACAAACTTTGTCTTGGGGTATTGATCTTCTTCCCACTCAACTCCATTGGCATTGAACTTTCGTTCAAAACCAACACCTTGATTCTTCCGGTGCATTCCTTGCTTGCGCACAATTTCCTCGAATTGCTTACTCCCGGCAAGGCTTTTGTACACTCCTTTCTCTATAATCCCCTTCAATAAGCTATTTTCTTGCTCAAGTGTAACTTGTCTAAGAGAATCATTAGTGGAATCAAGAGAACTACTAGAAGCAACAATATTGGATTTAGCATGATCATTGTTACTACTAGAGGAAGAATCTTTCTTGTTCTTGTTACTAGACTTGACTTGAGGCATGTAAGTGGATAATAGTAAACGCTTGGCAATGTAAGAAGAGCTTTTCTTGCGGAGATCATCATTGATTGCTTTTAAGAACTCATGCTCTTGCTCAAGATTGAGCTTTTCAAAGCGTAATTTCTCATGAGCTCTTAAAAGTTCTCGATGATCTTCGAAGATAGTTTCATGAGCTAACTTAAGAGTGTTTAGTTCTTTAGTTAGAGCCTCAATCTTCTCCTTATCATTTTCACTCGTTTTATCTTGATTAGCATGATTAATTGATGTTTCATCATAGTACTCATCACTAGAGTTGTCAACAAGCAAGTCATCATCACCTAACTAGTCATCTTCATCACTATTAAAATCAACATACTCGGGGTGTGTTACCTTAGGACCTTTGGCCATGAAGCATCTTCCAATTCCTTCATTTGGTGAGTCAAATATGTCGTAGGAGTTGGTTGACACAAGTGCTAGACCGGCAACACCTTCATCTTGAGTATCTTCGGAGTCGGAGTGATAACTTCTCTCGAAGTGGCTGTCGGAGTCGGAGCCGGATACCCATTCACCAACATGAGCTTGATGACTTCGTTTTGTGTAGCTCCTTGATGATTTTTCCTTCCTTTCCGAATCCTTGCTTCTTCGTGAGTATCTCCGTTTATAACGATCATCTCTACTCCTTCTCTCTCTTGGTGGTGATTCTTTTCTTCTTCCTTTTGGAGAATCTTCTCTTCTCTTGTAGGGAGCCGTACACTCATTGGAATAGTGTCTGGGTCTTCCACAATTATAGCAGTTTCGCTCTTGACTAGAAGATCTTTTGTCATTGTAGGACCTTGACTTGAAGCTTCTATCTTTGCTTCTACTCTTGTAGAAGTTGTTGAAGTTCTTCACCATTAAGCTCAATTATTCATTTAAGCTTTGTTTCTCACTTGATGATGTGGGGACTTCACATGAGGCTTTGTAGGCACCACTTGATCTGTTGTGAAGTTCCTCTTTATCCTTGAGTGACATCTCATGAGCAACAATCCTTCCAATCACTTCCGTTGGTTTGAGATCTTTGTAATTGTGCATCATTTGAATCAATGTGCACACAGTATCATATTTCCCATCCAAGGCTCTTAGGATCTTCTTGATGATGAATCTATCGGTCATCTCTTCACTTCCTAAGCCGGCAATCTCATTTGTGATGAGAGCATGTCTAGAGTACATTTCGGCGACACCTTCACCATCCTTCATCTTGAACTTGTCAAGTTGACTTTGGAGCACATCCAACTTGGATTCCTTGACGGAGTCGGTACCTTCGTGCATATCAATCAAAGTGTCCCAAATTTCCTTTGCATTCTCAAGACGGCTGATTTTGTTGAATTCTTCGGGGCACAATCCGTTGAAGAGAATATCACAAGATTGAGCATTGTATTGCAACATCTTCAACTCATCCGCGGTAGCTTCACGGTTTGGTTCTCTCCCATCAAAGAACTCACCTTGCAAACCAGCACAAACAATAGCCCATACGGCGGGGTTATGTCCAAGAATATGCATTTTCATTTTATGCTTCCAACTAGCAAAATTAGTGCCATCAAAGTAAGGACCTCTACGGTGATAATTTCCCTCGCTAGACGCCATACTCTCCTAGGTTGTGAAACCAAGGCTATGACCACCAAAAGCTATGGAGATCAAGGAAAATGGAGACCAAAGCTTTGATACCACTTGTAGGATCGGAAGTATGTCTAGAGGGGGGGTGATTAGACTACTTGACCAAATAAAAACTTAACCTTTTCCCAATTTTAGTTCTTGGCAGATTTTAACTATCTTAGGACAAGTCAAGCAATCATCACACAATTCAAGCAAGCATGCAAAGAGTATATTGGCAGCGGAAAGTAAAGCATGCAACTTGCAAGAATATAAAGGGAAGGGTTTTGAGGATTCAAACGCAGTTGGAGACACGGATGTTTTTCCTGTGGTTCGGATAGGTGGTGCTATCCTACATCCACGTTGATGGAGACTTCAACCCACGAAGGGTAACGGTTGCGTGAGTCCACGGAGGGCTCCACCCACGAAGGGTCCACGAAGAAGCAACCTTGTCTATCCCACCATGGCCATCGCCCACGAAGGACTTGCCTCACTAGCGGTAGATCTTCACGAAGTAGGCGATCTCCTTGCCCGTACAAACTCCTTAGTTCAACTCCACAATCTTGTCGGAGGCTCCCAAGTGACACCTAGCCAATCTAGGAGACACCACTCTCCAAGAAGTAACAAATGGTGTGTTGATGATGAACTCCTTGCTCTTGTGCTTCAAATGATAGTCTCCCCAACACTCAACTCTCTCTCATAGGATTTGGATCTGATGGAAAGAAGATTTGAGTGGAAAGCGACTTGGGGAAGGCTAGAGATCAAGATTCATATGGTTGGAATGGAATATCTTGGTCTCAACACATGAGTAGGTGGTTCTCTCTCAGAACATATGAGTTGGAATGGTGTATGTGTTCTGATGGCTCTCTCCACGAGTGAAGAGGAGGTGGAGGGGTATATATAGCCTCCACACAAAATCCAACCGTTACACACAATTTACCAATCTCGGTGGGACCAAATAAACAAACTCGGTCGGACCGAAATAGTAAACCTAGTGACCGTTAGAGATTTCGGTGGGACTAACATGCAACTCGGTAGGGCCGATTCGGTTAGGGTTTGGGCATAACGTAATCTCGGTGAGACCGATTGCACAAACTCGGTGAGACCGAGTTTGGCAATAAGCTAACCAGAGAGTTGGTCAGGCAAACTCGGTGGGACCGACTCGCTCTTTCGATGAGACCGAAAAGTTACAAGAAGGAAACAGAGAGTTTACATTGCAATCTCGGTGGGACCGATTCGCTCTTTCGGTGAGACCGAAAAGTTACGAAAGGGAAACATAGAGTTTGCAATCCCATCTCGGTGAGACCGAGATCCTTATCGGTAGGACCGAATTGCTAGGGTTTGGCAGTGGCAAATGACAAGTGGAACTCGGTGGCGCCGGATTGAAAGAATCGGTATGACCGAGTTTGGCTTAGTGTTTAGGTCATTTGTGGCTATGGAAAAGTGGTTGAGGATTTTGGAGCATATCACCAAGCACATAAAGCAAGAGGCTCATTAAGCAACACCTCATCCCTCCTTGATAGTATTGGCTTTTCCTAAAGACTCAATGTGATCTTGGATCACTAAAATATAAAATGAAGAGTCTTGAACTTTTGAGCTTGAGCCAATTCTTTGTCCTTAGCATTTTGAGGGTTCCACTTTCACATCTATGCCGTGCCAATCATTGAGCTTTCCTGAAATAATCATCTTGAAATAGCATTAGCTCAATGAGCTATATGTTGTTATGAATTACCAAAACCACCTAGGGATAGTTGCACTTTCAATCTCCCCCTTTTTGGTAATTGATGACAACATATAGATCAAAGCTTCGACAAATTATAATAATCATGAAATACATCGTCGCTTTGAGAAGTATGTGACAAGTAAGATCTCCCCCTAAATTTGTGCATATTTAGAATTTGCTTTGGACTGCAAATGCACAAGGAATTAGAGTCATGGGTTACTCTTCCGTGTCACATACATCTTGATGGAGCGCGCAAAAATGATAAGAAAGAAGTACATGCACTCATCACCAAGAATAGTGAGTGATCACATAAGATAGATAGAATGATAATATTAAGCAAACATTAAGTGTAGCTTATGATCAAACACATGATCATCGATGTATCACAGGCATAAGGACGTAGTATCTCACACACAAGCAAATAAACCACCAAATAAAACAAGAGAGAATAAAAGCAACACTCTCTCTCGAAGCCTATGATCTATACATTTTCTCCCCCTTTGGCAACAAGTTACCAAAAAGTTCCTAGAAAATGCATAGTGCTAAGTCGACGCTCAGGCTTGATCTACAGGTGGTGGTGGAGTCCGGAGCACTCCAAGGACGAAGCCTTCGGTAGACGTGGTCGGAGTTGAGGCTGAAGTGGACGCTGGAGCTAGTGGAACTGAGGCTGTGGCTGGCGCAGACGTGGTAGCTCTGGTGTCAGCAACTGGCATTGCAGACGACCTCGGACCTCGTGGCACCCTGGCAAAAGCATCAGTCGTAGTCCTGCCTCTCCTCTCATTCATGTCATCCTGGAGCTGCTCCACGGCAGTCTGTATCTCTGTCACCTTGATGTCCAAATCATAGAACCTCTGTTCCATGATCCTCTCTAAGCTTTCCTGGTTCTGAGTTAGGGTGGCTAGTCCTTGCTCAATCCACAGGGTGGACGCAATCAGGTAACCAAGCTGCTCTTGTTTGGTTTTCAGAAATATTCAGATGCCTCCTCTTGAGTAGGCATCTGGCAGCTTTCTCCTTCTTCGCCTTCTCCTTCTTGGCTTGTGCTTGGGCAGATGATGGCTCATTCTCAGTCATGATCACTTGATTATCTTCAAAGTCTGGACGGATGGGCAGGTGTTCCTTATCCAGCAAGTATGTGCCCGTGCCCATCTTTGAGTTGATGAGCTCCTGAATCTGTGGGGCATACCCACAACTCCTCTTCTGGTCGGCAGCTGTCCTCTTGACTGTTTCCACTATGAGGCTCATGACTTTGAATTTCTGAGGTACATCAAAGATATGTAGCAAGTTAATGGCATGACCTCTGATCATCATGTGATCTCCAGACTTGGGCAAAAGAGTGTGCCTAAGGATCCAGTTGATCGTAGGCAATCCTGATAGCAAGTGTTTCACAGACCCAAACTGGTGAGTGTCAAGATCATCTGTTGGAATCTCCTTGTACATATTTGCCATAGAGTTGTGATCCATCTTCTTCTTGGAGTAGACATCTAAGTCATCTTCATTTTCCTCGGGGGCATTGATAAGCTGTGCCCATTCAGCAACTGTGGACTGGTACCTCGTACCTTCTGACATCCAAGTGATCCTCCCATCTGGGTAGAAGTGTGCTGTGGAGTAGAATTGCATGATTAGCTCCTCGTTCCACTTTGTGAGCTTCTGCCCAACAAAGTCTGCAACTCCACACGCACTAAAGCTGTCATACACTCCAGGATAGTGTTCCTCATTTTCCTTCATGTAGGTCCAGTCGACCCATCTCATGTCACATACTATTGGCTTCTTGTCAAGCAAAACTGTCTCATAGAAATCCTGCTGCTCCTTGGTGTGAAACCTGTAGTCCACTGCAGTCCTCCTTCTGGTAGCATAGGATCTGTCTCTCTCCACTTCCTCAGCCCTGAGTCTTTCCTGAGCTTCATATTCTCAGCCACAGGATGAGCATCGTTGTGGTCTGGGATCTTGGGCTTGAGCTTCCTAAGGACATGCTCTTCCTCTTCCTCTGCAGCTTCAGGCACTGGGGCCTTGTTCTTTTCAGTGGCTGGAATGCTTCTTGTGTTTCTCTTTGGTGCACTCTTTGGCTTAGATGCAGCCTTGGGTGCTTCCTTGGGCTTGGATGCAGTTTCCCCTGACCTTATGGCATCTCCCATAAGTTTGGGTGCCTTGGATGCTGGTGCAGCAACCTCTTCTTCTTCCTCCTCATCTTCCATGATGGAGGCCTTGCCAAGCACTCTGGCTACAGTCTTCTTGACCCTTTCCTTCCTCTTTTTGCCCTCAGCAGCAACTGGCTCTGTGGGTGCAGGCTTCTCAGTTGAATCTCTAACCTTAGACATGGGCTGCCTGCCTGCTGGCCTTTTGATTTTCAGCCCTGGCTTTGTGCCTTGAGCTGGCTCAACTCTCCTTGATGTGGCCTCTTCCACTGCCACATAATCTTCATCTTCAGAATCAGAAGTTCTCTTCTTCCTTTGTCTAGTGGCAGCTTTAGGCAGATTGCTGGGGGTGCTCCTGCTGCCATCATCTGAAGAGCTGGAGGGACTAGTGCCCTCACTCATCACCACTTGCTGCTCTGAGAGGTTCTGGCTGTCACTTTGGTCTGACATGATGCAAACTCTGACTGCAGACCCTGTGAATAGATTATAGATGAGATAGAGTGGATGAGCATCACAAAGTGCAGAGATTTTGCAAAAGAGTAATTCAAAAACTTAGTTTTAGTTTCCCACTGAAATCATCTCGGATCTACCGATTTTCAAACTCGGTGACACCAAAGCAGTTTTGGCACCAGAACTGGTGAACTCGGTCAGACCGAGTCACAGTTCGGTGGCACCGAGACTGCTAGGGTTTCACAGAGTTCCAAAATCGGTCACACCGACAAGTAATTCTCGGTCAGACCGGGTTTTACTTGTGCAATGGCATAAGCCAAATCGGTGGGACCGAGTTTTTCAACTCGGTGGGTCCAAGATGGTTTTGGCGGAAACCTAACCCTAAAATTTTCGAATTAAACCTAATCTACGAGTTCATTGACTAGATAGGAGTTTATCAAACATGGAAAGAATCATGATGATCACAATGTGCTAGGAATCGGATTGGAGAATAGCACAAAGATCGAGTCCATACCCTAGTTCGGCGGAGACTCGCTACGGCGGGAACGGCGGGGCAGAATTCCCGTTGACGGCGACGGAGACCAGCGACTGGAGGCGGCTGGCGGCGAGGAGGACGATCCGGAGACCCAGGAGGCAGAGCGAGCTATGCGCGGGCGAAGATGTTTTGGAGAAATTTCCAAAATTTTGCCCGTCACTATATATAGCCCGACCCTGTCGGTGTGACCGAGTGGAACAACTCGGTGGCACCGAGGTGCAAAACTGTATACAGTTATTGCAACTCGTTGTGACCGAGTGGTTCAAATCGGTTGCACCGAGATCGAAAACCTAGATCAACTTAATGATCTCGGTAGGACCGAAAGTATGGTATCGGTCAGACCGAGAATCACAAAGAGGTTTTGGAAGTTTAAGTCTATGACGAATCGGGGACTCCGAGCGCTCCTCACACAGAGTGGTTCGAATCTGACTTGATCAAATTTTGTGATGCAGCATGAATAGAGTTTGAGACGAGAAAAGCATAGATAGCTAGAGGAGGTTCTTAGGCATTCTTGTCCATCCACTTGGCAAAAGAAGATAAAGCCAAACAATCAAAACAACAAGTGGATGTCCTCGAATGAGTAAAAAATGCAACCAACATGCTCACACAATAAGATGGCAAATGAAATATGTGGCAAAGCATGCACAACCAATTCTAGCATCTATCAAGCAATTTGCGATGACTAGGTCATCTATATATGAGTATATTGACTTAGGAGTCAAGTGAGAACACTTGATCGTAGGTCATACTCATCGTTTAAGCTCAAGTGGGGTTACCACTTTTACATAAAGCATTGTTGTATTCACATCTTTAGAGTTGCTTTAGCTCAAGTTTTAGAGTAAAGCTCCCCCTAGATGTGATATCCCCCCTAAGAGGGATGAACTAACCTTGGGTTTTGTCGATGATGACTTCATGTAGATGTTGAAGATGTGGATGCTCAATGTTGATGTAGATCACTTGGAGCTATCCATTTGAGTGAATTGCACTTTCAATACCTACATGGGTTAGTCCCACAAGGAACAAACAAGGATATCCATAGACATAGAGTGATGCATACACAAGATGATGTCCATGAAAACTTTAGGTTACCTTGTCCCTTGTCTTACCAACAAGAGGGTTTGTGACTCCTTGAACTAGTGCATGATGTGGCAGTTGATTGCACTTGTTCTTGCCAAAATGATGAGAGTGTAATATGTTGGCGGAGTCACACTCAAGAACTCTCTAGTTCTTCTTCTTTTGGGTTCACACCATCTTGATGGGAATCCTTGGAGTTGTAGTCGTACTTGATGAAGTGGAACTTGACGTGGTCTTGGGAATCCACTTGACTAAGGTCTTAGGATCTTCTTCAAATGCATCAATCTCCTCTTGAAGCTTGTCCTTGCCTTTTTGCTTGTAGTCTTGTGGTGGAAGATCATCTTGAGCTTGTGTCCCCTTGAAAGAAGTATCAGACTTCTCTTGTTGAGGAACAAACTTTGTCTTGGGGTATTGATCTTCTTCCCACTCAACTCCATTGGCATTGAACTTTCGTTCAAAACCAACACCTTGATTCTTCCGGTGCATTCCTTGCTTGCGCACAATTTCCTCGAATTGCTTACTCCCGGCAAGGCTTTTGTACACTCCTTTCTCTATAATCCCCTTCAATAAGCTATTTTCTTGCTCAAGTGTAACTTGTTTAAGAGAATCATTAGTGGAATCAAGAGAACTACTAGAAGCAACAATATTGGATTTAGCATGATCATTGTTACTACTAGAGGAAGAATCTTTCTTGTTCTTGTTACTAGACTTGACTTGAGGCATGTAAGTGGATAATAGTAAACGCTTGGCAATGTAAGAAGAACTTTACTTGCGGAGATCATCATTGATTGCTTTTAAGAACTCATGCTCTTGCTCAAGATTGAGCTTTTCAAAGCGTAATTTCTCATGAGCTCTTAAAAGTTCTCGATGATCTTCGAAGATAGTTTCATGAGCTAACTTAAGAGTGTTTAGTTCTTTAGTTAGAGCCTCAATCTTCTCCTTATCATTGTCATTCGTTTTATCTTGATTAGCATGATTAATTGATGTTTCATCATAGTACTCATCACTAGAGTTGTCAACAAGCAAGTCATCATCACCTAACAAGTCATCTTCGTCACTATTAAAATCAACATACTCGGGGTGTGTTACCTTAGGACCTTTGGCCATGAAGCATCTTCCAATTCCTTCATTTGGTGAGTCAAATATGTCGTAGGAGTTGGTTGACACAAGTGCTAGACCGGCAACACCTTCATCTTGAGTATCTTCGGAGTCGGAGTGATAACTTCTCTCGGAGTGGCTGTCGGAGTCGGAGCCGGATACCCATTCACCAACATGAGCTTGATGTCTTCGTTTTGTGTAGCTCCTTGATGATTTTTCCTTCCTTTCCGAATCCGTGCTTCTCCGTGAGTATCTCCGTTCATAACGATCATCTCTACTCCTTCTCTCTCTTGGTGGTGATTCTTTGCTTCTTCCTTTTGGAGAATCTTCTCTTCTCTTGTAGGGAGCCGTACACTCATTGGAATAGTGTCCGGGTCTTCCACAATTATAGCAGTTTCGCTCTCGACTAGAAGATCTTTTGTCACTGTAGGACCTTGACTTGAAGCTTCTATCTTTGCTTCTACTCTTGTAGAACTTGTTGAAGTTCTTCACCATTAAGCTCAATTCTTCATTGAAGTTTTGTTTCTCACTTGATGATGTGGGGACTTCACATGAGGCTTTGTAGGCACCACTTGATTTGTTGTGAAGTTCCTCTTTATCCTTGAGTGACATCTCATGAGCAACAATCCTTCCAATCACTTCCGTTGGTTTGAGATCTTTGTAATTGGGCATCATTTGAATCAATGTGCACACGGTATCATATTTCCCATCCAAGGCTCTTAGGATCTTCTTGATGATGAATCTATCGGTCATCTCTTCACTTCCTAAGCCGGCAATCTCATTTGTGATGAGAGCAAGTCTAGAGTACATTTCGGCGACACCTTCACCATCCTTCATCTTGAACTTGTCAAGTTGACTTTGGAGCACATCCAACTTGGATTCCTTGACGGAGTCGGTACCTTCATGCATATCAATCAAAGTGTCCCAAATTTCCTTTACATTCGCAAGACGGCTGATTTTGTTGAATTCTTCGGGGCACAATCCGTTGAAGAGAATATCACAAGCTTGAGCATTGTATTGCAACATCTTCAACTCATCCGCGGTAGCTTCACGGTTTGGTTCTCTCCCATCAAAGAACTCACCTTGCAAACCAACACAAACAATAGCCCATACGGCGGGGTTATGTCCAAGAATATGCATTTTCATTTTATGCTTCCAACTAGCAAAATTAGTGCCATCAAAGTAAGGACCTCTACGGTGATAATTTCCCTCGCTAGACGCCATACTCTCCTAGGTTGTGAAACCAAGGCTATGACCACCAAAAGCTATGGAGATCAAGGCAAATGGAGACCAAAGCTCTGATACCACTTGTAGGATCGAAAGTATGTCTAGAGGGGGGTGATTAGACTACTTGACCAAATAAAAACTTAACCTTTTCCCAATTTTAGTTCTTGGCAGATTTTAAATATCTTAGGACAAGTGAAGCAATCATCACACAATTCAAGCAAGCATGCAAAGAGTATATTGGCAGCGGAAAGTAAAGCATGCAACTTGCAAGAATATAAAGGGAAGGGTTTTGAGGATTCAAACGCAATTGGAGACACGGATGTTTTTCCCGTGGTTCAAATAGGTGGTGCTATCCTACAGCCACGTTGATGGAGACTTCAACCCACGAAGGGTAACGGTTGCGCGAGTCCACGGAGGGCTCCACCCACGAAGGGTCCACGAAGAAGCAAACTTGTCTATCCCACCATGGCCATCGCCCACTAAAGAGTTGCCTCACTAGCGGTAGATCTTCACGAAGTAGGCGATCTCCTTGCCCTTACAAACTCCTTGGTTCAACTCCACAATCTTGTCGGAGGCTCCCAAGTGACACCTAGCCAATCTAGGAGACACCACTCACCAAGAAGTAACAAATGGTGTGTTGATGATGAACTCCTTGCTCTTGTGCTTCAAATGATAGTCTCCCCAACACTCAACTCTCTCTCATTGGATTTGGATCTGATGGAAAGAAGATTTGAGTGGAAAGCGACTTGGGGAAGGCTAGAGATCAAGATTCATATGGTTGGAATGGAATATCTTGGTCTCAACACATGAGTAGGTGGTTCTCTCTCAGAACATATGAGTTGGAATGGTGTATGTGTTCTGATGGCTCTCTCCACGAGTGAAGAGGAGGTGGAGGGGTATATATAGCCTCCACACAAAATCCAACCGTTACACACAATTTACCAATCTCGGTGGGACCGAATAAACAAACTCGGTCGGACCGAAATAGTAAACCTAGTGACCGTTAGAGATTTCGGTGGGACTGACATGCAACTCGGTAGGACCGATTCGGTTAGGGTTTGGGCATAACGTAATCTCGGTGAGACCGATTGCACAAACTCGGTGAGACCTAGTTTGGCAATAAGCTAACCAGAGAGTTGGTCAGGCAAACTCGGTGGGACCGACTCGCTCTTTCGGTGAGACCGAAAAGTTACAAGAAGGAAACAGAGAGTTTACATTGCAATCTCGGTGGGACCGATTCGCTCTTTTGGTGAGACCGAAAAGTTACGAAAGGGAAACAGAGAGTTTGCAATCCCATCTTGGTGAGACCGAGATCCTTATCGGTAGGACCGAATTGCTAGGGTTTGGCAGTGGCAAATGACAAGTGAAACTCGATGGCGCCGGATTGAAAGAATCGGTATGACCGAGTTTGTCTTAGTGTTTAGGTCATTTGTGGCTATGGAAAAGTGGTTGAGGATTTTGGAGCATATCACCAAGCACATAAAGCAAGAGGCTCATTAAGCAACAGCTCATCCCTCCTTGATAGTATTGGCTTTTCCTAAAGACTCAATGTGATCTTGGATCACTAAATATAAAATGAAGAGTCTTGAACTTTTGAGCTTGAGCCAATTCTTTGTCCTTAGCATTTTGAGGGTTCCACTTTCACATCTATGCCGTGCCAATCATTGAGCTTTCCTGAAATAATCATCTTGAAATAGCATTAGCTCAATGAGCTATATGTTGTTATGAATTACCAAAACCACCTAGGGATAGTTGCACTTTCATGTTTTTTTGCTGACCCGCGGTTTTACTATTTATTCCTGAGACTACAGTTTTATAGAAAAACCCTACATGTGCATGCATTTAATATCTCACAAACCGTGCATCAGATTAAAATAAGTTATATATGAAATATGCTTAGAATCTTGTCTAGTTTCATAATTTGCAACTTTCATGCATGTTTGAAATGTTTAAATTGTTTTTTGGTTTAATTTGCCTATTGCCATGTTAAAATGCTTTAATTCATAACTTTTTAACCGTAACTCGGTTTGTAACAAACTTTATATGTAAATGGGGTGGAAAAATGCCTAGTTTAACATGATGCACTCATCTAGCATGTTTAACAACTCTAAAATTGTGTTTAGGGAAGAACAGTACCAAACCTAATATATGCATATGAGGAGTTTCCGGACTTGTTGTTTTGTTGTTCCGGCCTCATTTAAACTTGCCTAGATTAGATAGTTTCTTCATGCTTCACCTATTGCCATGCTAACAACATTTAATATTGTTGGGTACATAAACAAGAGAGAACTAAATAAGTCATGTGGTGTTTTCTTCAATATGCAACTCCATTGCATATTGAGCTCCACTTAATTTGTAGGGTTGCTTGTGCACTTTGCCATGCCATGTATCATTAAACCGGACATGCATCATACTTGTTTGCGCATCGTGCCATGCTTATGTGATGATTGTTTACTATGTTGTTTGCTTTCTTTTCGGTGTACTTCTTCTCGGTAATCCGGTAATGTTGCGTTTGTGAGGATCCGTTGGCTACGCCCGTTTGTCTTCTTCATGGACTCGTTCTTCTTCCTTGCGGGATTTCAGGCAAGATGACCATACCCTCGAAATCACTTCTATCTTTGCTTGCTAGTTGCTCGCTCTTTTGCTATGCCTATGCTGCGATACCTACCACTTGCTTATCATGCCTCCCATATTGTTAAGCCAAACCTCTAACCCACCATGTCCTAGCAAACCGTTGTTTGGCTATGTTACCGCTTTGCTCAGCCCCTCTTATAGCGTTGTTAGTTGCAGGTGAAGATTGGAGCTTGTTCCATGTTTGGAACATGGATATTTTGTTGGGATATCACAATATCTCTTATTTAATTAATGCATCTATATACTTGGTAAAGGGTGGAAGGCTCGGCCTTATGCCTGGTGTTTTGTTCCACTCTTGCCGCCCTAGTTTCCGTCATATTGGTGTTATGTTCCCGGATTTTGCGTTCCTTACGCAGTTGGGTTATAATGGGAACCCCTTGACAGTTCGCCTTGAATAAAACTTCTCCAGCAATGCCCAACATTGGTTTTACCATTCGCCACCTAGCCTTTTCTTTCCCTTGGGTTCTATAGACTCAAGGGTCATCTTTATTTTTAACCCCCCCCCCCCCCGGGGCCAGTGCTCCTCTGAGTGTTGGTCCGAACTGGGCAGCCTGCGGGGCCACCTCGGGGCAACTTGAGGGTTGGTTTTACTCGTAGCTTGACCTATCTGAGTGTGCCCTGAGAATGAGATATGTGCAGCTCCTATCGGGATTTGTCGGCACATTCGGGCGGTGTTGCTGGACTTGTTTTACCATTGTCGAGGATGTCTTGTAACCGGGATTCTGAGCCTGATCGGGTCTTCCCGCTAGAAGGAATATCCTTCGTTGACCGTGAGAGCTTGTGATGGGCTAAGTTGGGACACCCCTGCAGGGATTTGAACTTTCGAAAGCCGTGCCCGCGGTTATGGGCAGATGGGAATTTGTTAATGTCCGGTTGTAGAAAACCTGAAGTTGACCTTAATTAAAATACATCAACCGCGTGTGTAACCGTGATGGTCTCTTCTCGGCGGGGTCCGGGAAGTGAACACGGTGTTGGAGTTATGCTTGACGTAGGTTGTTCTAGGATCACTTCTTGATCATAGTTCATTGATCGTGCTTTGCCTTCTCTTCTCGCTCTCATTTGCGTATGTTAGCCACCAAATATGCTAGTCGCTTGCTGTAGCTCCACCACATAACTTTTACCCTTCCTATAAGCTTAAATAGTCTTGATCGCGAGGGTGTGAGATTGCTGAGTCCCCATGACTCATAGATACTTCCAAAACTAGTTTGCAGGTGCCGATGTTACCGAGCAGGTGACGCAACCAAGCTCAAGGAGGAGCTCGATGAAGATCTTGTCCTTTGTGTTGTTTCGTTCTAGTTGATCAGTAGTGGAGCCCAGTTGGGGTCGATCGGGGATCTGTGTAGCATTTGGGGTAGTATTCTTTTATTTTGGTTCTGTAGTCGGACCTTGATTGTATCTGGTTGATGTAAGGCTTTATTCATGTAATTGTGTGAAGTGGCGATTGTAAGCCAACTATGTATCTCTTTTCCTTATGTATTACATGGGATGTGTGAAGATTACCTCACTTGCAACATTGCTTTCAATGCGGTTATGCCTCTAAGTCATGCTTCGACACGTGGGAGATATAGCCGCATCGAGGGCGTTACAACCTTCTTCTTGATAACATCACGGGATACCTTCAAGCTTAAATAATCCACAAACTTCATCCACATAGATTAGGTGCAAATCGGGATGTAATGTTCCATCACCTGTGAAAAGATTAGCTAGCAGTTTCTCTATCATACCCGAAGGGATTTCAAAGTAAATATTTTCAATAAGTTCAGTAGGTTGAGGAGCAACTCTTTGCTCTACTGGTCGGGGTGAAGATACCCTGAACAAGCCCCTCAAAGGATTATGCTCCATAGTAACAAGCGACAGTAAATTTCAGCACACTATATAAATTTTTCCTTACCAAATTCCACCTACAAGTGTAGGGGATCTATCATAGCCTTTTCGATAAGTAAGAGTGTCAAACCCAACGAGGAGCAAAAGGAAATGATAAGCGGTTTCCAGCAAGGTATTCTCTGTAAGCACTGAAATTATCGGTAACACATAGTTGTGTGATAAGAAAATTGTAACGAGCAACAAGTAATGAAAGTAAATAAGGTGTAGCAAGATGGCCCAATCCTTTTTGTAGCAAAGGACAAGCCTGGACAAACTCTTATATGAAGGAAAGCGCTCCCGAGGACACATGTGAATTATTGTCAAGCTAGTTTTCATCATGCTCATATGATTCGCGTTCGGTACTTTGATAATTTGATATGTGGGTGGACCGGTGCTTGGGTACTGTCCGTAGTTGGACAAGCATCCCACTTATGATTAACCCCTATTACAAGCATCCGCAACTACAACAGAAGTATTAAGGTAAACCTAACCATAGCAAGAAACATATGGATCCAAATCAGTCCCTTACGAAGCAACGCATAAACTAGGGTTTAAGCTTCTGTCACTCTAGCAACCCATCATCTACTTATTACTTCCCAATGCCTTCCTCTAGGCCCAAACAATGGTGGAGTGTCATGTAGTCGACGTTCACATGACACCACTAGAGGAAAACAACATACATCTTATCAAAATATCGAACGAATACCAAATTCACATGACTACTTATAGCAAGACTTCTCCCATGTCCTCAGGAACAAACGTAACTACTCACAAATCATATTCATGTTCATAATAAGAGGGCTATTAATATGCATAATGGATCTGAACATATGTTCTTCCACCAAGTAAACCAACTAGCATCAACTACAAGGAGTAATCAACACTACTAGCAACCCACAGGTACCAATCTAAGGTTTGGATACAAAGATTGGATACAAGAGATGAAATAGGGTTTGAGATGAGATGGTGTTGGTCAAGATGTTGATGGACATTGACCCCCTCCCGATGAGAGGATCATTGGTGATGATTTCCCCCTTCCGGAGGGAAGTTTCTCCGGCAGAACAGCTCCACCGGAGCCCTAGATTGGTTCCGCCAAGGTTCCGCCTCGTGGCGGCGGAGTTTCATCCTGTGAGCTTGCTTATGATTTTTCCCTCGACGAAAGACTCCATATAGCGAAAGATAGGCATCAGAGGGCCACCGGGGGGCCCACGAGGCAGGGGGCGCGCCCAGGGGGTAGGGCGCGCCCCCCACCCTCGTGGATGGTGGGTGGACCCCCTCTGGTACTTTCTTCACTCAGTATGTTTTATATATTCTAAAAATAACTCCCGTGGAGTTTCAGGGCTTTTGAAGATGTGCGGAATATGTCTCTAATATTTGCTCCTTTCCAGCCTAGAATCCCAGCTGTCGGCATTCCCCTTCTTCATGTAAACCTTGTAAAATAAGAGAGAATAGGCATAAGTATTGTGATATAATGTGTAATAACAGCCCATAATGCGATAATTATCGATATAAAAACATGATGCAAAATGGACGTATCACATGACAAAAGGATGCAAAAACATGAGTTTAATGTAGGTGACTATGTATTGTTATACAACTCTCGTTTAAGATTTTTTGCAGGCAAACTTCTCTCTAAATGGGAAGGTCCTTACATTATCGAGGAGTTCTACCATTCCGGTGCCATAAAAATCAACAACTTCGAAGGCACAAATCCGAGGGTGGTGAACGGTCAAAGAATCAAACATTATATCTCAGGTAATCCCATAAATGTTGAAACTAATGTTATTGAAACCGTAACCCCGGAGGAATACATAAGGGACACTTTCTGGAACGTTTCAGACTCCGAAGAGGAACAGATATGTGGTACGGTAGGTAAACCGACTCCAAAACAGTTCTAACAACAATTTTTCTTCGTTTTGGAATATTTAAGAAAATAGGAAAATAAGAAGTAGTCCGGGAAGGATACGAGGCGTCCACGAGGGTGGAGGGCGCGCCCCCTGCCTCGTGGGCACCTCGTGTGCTCTCCGGACTCTGTTTTCTTGCACGATACTTCTTTTGGTCGGTAAAAATTCATTATATAATCTCCCGAAGGTTTTGACCACCGTACCACGCAGATATCTCCTGTTTTTGTTTCGAGCTGTTTCTGCTGCAGATTTAGAGCAAGATGTCTTCTCAAGAGTAAGTCGGGGAGAGTCGGGTGTCTCATCCGACACCGGGGCCAAGAGCAAACAACAATGCTGACCACTTTGGGCCATCAACTAAGGAAGAGATGGAGGCTGACCTAAAAAGGATAGATGCCATGGAGGAGGATGAAGAAGTTACTTCTCGTTTCCGAGATGGATTCACGATGGGGGAACTACAGAGCTCAGCTATTCCAAACTCTGTCATCCCCTCCAATGTTAGATTTCTTTCTTATGAAAATATGAAAAAGAGTGTTACTTGTTCTCCCGCGGCTATGCAACATCCTTGGGTGAAAGGAGGTTTAGCAGTTACGGGCAAGCTCCGTAAGGAAATAATGGACCTCAAGCAGCAAGTCAATAACTCAAGGAAGAGAATCGTATCCTGAGGGGCATCATCGCCAAGAATATCACATCATCACCCCCAAAGAAGGAAACATAAACACATGGGTATGGGCACTCGCCCCGGTATCGTATCACCATCACTTTTATCTTTACCTTTTTCTTAGTTCGATCCTTTTGGTAATATCTTGATCTAGTAGAATAAAGTTTTAGTATGATTTAGTTCTTTAGTTTTGCTTTATGATCCTTCTATGTAATCGAGTTTGTGAGCTATATATAATAAAGATTAGTGTTGAGTCAAGGGCTTGATTATCTTACTATGATCTTGAGGGAATAAAATAAAAGAGAAGAAGTAAAAAGAAGCAAAGAGATCATATGGATCTTATGGAGAGTAATGACTTCACATATAAAGAGTATGATGAATACAAATTGTTGAGAGTTGACAAACATAGTTTTGGTCATCGTTGCAATTAATAGGAAGTAATAAAGAAAGAGAGGTTTTCACATATAAATATACTATCTTGGACATCTTTTATGATTGTGAGCACTCATTAAAATATGACATGCTAAAGAGTTGAGGTTGGACAAGGAAGACAACGTAATGGGTTATGTTTTCTTACATCTGAAATAAATTATATTGTCATGGACCATCCAACATGTTGAGTTTGCCTTTCCCCCTCGTGCTAGCCAAATTCTTTGCACCAGGTAGAGATGCTACTTGTGCTTCTAAATATCCTTAAACCCAGTTTTGCCATGAGAGTCCACCATATCTACCTATGGATTGAGTAAGATCCTTTAAGTAAGTTGTCATCGTTGCAAGCAATAAAAATTGCTCTCTAAATATGTATGATTTATTAGTGTGGAGAAAACAAGCTTTATACGATCTTGTGATGTGGAAGAAATAAAAGTGATGGACTGCATAATAAAGGTCCATATCACAACTGGCAATATAAAGTGACGTTCTTTCGCATTAAGACTTCGTGCATCCAACCATAAAAGCACATGACACCCTCTGCTTCCCTCTGCGAAGGGCCTATCTTTTATTCTTGTCTTATACTTCATATAAGAGTCTCGGTGATCTTCGCCTTTCCTTTTTACATTTTACCCTTTGGCAAGCACAATGTGTTGGAAAGATCCTGATATATATAGCTAATTGGATGTGAGTTTTCATGAACTATTATTGTTGACATTACCCTTGAGGTAAAAGGTTGGGAGGCAAAACTATAAGCCCTTATCTTTCTCTGTGTCCGATTAAAACTTCATAACCATAAATACCGTGTGAGTGTTAGCAATTGTGAAAGACTAAATGATGGTTGAGTATGTGGACTTAATGAAAAGCTCTTATTGACTCTTTCTGATGTTATGAAAAATTGCAATTGCCTCAGTGACTGAGATTAGAGTTTTTTGGTTCTTAATGAAGTTTATGATTCATACTTGAAATTGTGATTGAATTGTTACTTTAGCATAAGAGATCATATGACAATATATGTATATGTTGTTGTTCTAAGAATGATCATGATGCCCTCATGTTCGTGTTTTATTTTATTTTATTGACACCTCTATCTCTAAACATGTGCAGATATTTTTCGATTTTGGTTTTCGCTTGAGGACAAGCGAGGTCTAAGCTTGGGGGAGTTGATACGTCCATTTTGCATCATGCTTTTATATCAATATTTATTGCATTATGGGCTGTTATTACACATTATGTCACAATACTTATGCCTTTTCTCTCTTATTTTACAAGGTTTACATTAAGAGGGGGAATGCCGACAGTTGGAATTCTGGGCTGGAAAAGGAGCAAATATTAGAGATCTATTATGCACATCTCCAAAAGTCCTGAAACTCCATGGGAATTATTTTCAGAATATATAAAAAATATTGGGAGAAAGAAGTACCAGAGGGGGCCACCCACCATCCACGAAGGTGGGGGCGCGCCCCCCTGCCTCGTGGGCCCCCTGGTGGCCCTCTGATGCCCATCTTTGGCTATATGGAGTTTTTCGTCGAGGAAAAAATCATAAGCAAGCTCACAGGACAAAACTCCGCCGCCATGAGGCGGAACCTTGGCGGAACCAATCTAGGGCTCCGATGGAGCTGTTCTGCCGGAGAAACTTCCTTCCGGGAGGGGAAAATCATCACCATCGTCATCACCAACGATCCTCTCATCGGGAGGGGGTCAATCTCCATCAATATCTTCACCAGCACCATCTCCTCTCAAACCCTAGTTCATCTCTTGTATTCAATCTTTGTATCCAAACCTCAGATTGGTACCTGTGGGTTGCTAGTAGTGTTGATTACTCCTTGTAGTTGATGCTAGTTGGTTTACTTGGTGGAAGATCATATATTCAGATCCATTATACATACTAATAAGTTGCGCGTGCTTTGCACCTAACATATACACATGACACCCTAATAGTCCATCATGTTTATTTGTAAGGCATATCTTAAAAATACTCAATATGTCTAGACGTGTAATACCACATTGCAATTTTGACAAACCCAGATTCTAAGGTCAACTTTCCCTTGCTAGGTGCTCTGGTTCATTGGCCCTCACACGTGACGCTCTAGTATTGCACTCCAATGAATGTTCCATGTTAGTTATGCGCGTCCATAGAGACGTTTCATTGAACACACATTGATTTGTATATTACTCACTATTCATGCCGAATGGTGACATACATGCAATGTCTACTTTCTGCAAAATATTTGGCACTGGTCAATGTGTCACGTGGACGAATCAGACCAAGATAGGACTTGCAATGTATTAGACCAAGGCAGGACCTGCAGTGACAATTTATCTACTTTTTATGATTTAGTAGATGTGCATGTTTATACTTATAGGACCCAGTTGAACCTTAAATAATTTTAGGACCTTGGATTTATCTTATATTTCTAAATAGTTTTTAATAAATACATATAAACAATTGTAATACCTCCAGAAGATGTTAAATGTTCTGATGCCATCAAGAAATATATGCATGGAAGAAATCTTGGATTATAACAGCATAATAGAGTGTTATGAATTCTGCCAAAACGCATCTAGGTGAATGTAAATAAGATGGCACATAACTTAATTTTTTTATGGACAACTCAGTATCAAGATGTGGTTATAATAACATTTTGCATAAATGTCAAGGGGGCTTTTAAACGTACAAACTCTTTATTGAATTTGTCGCCAAATAAATAAATTCAGGTGTTTCAAATACGACATGCAAAGTCGTAGTCAAATATTTCTAATATTCGAATAAAAAACTATATTCTAATACGTTCATGTCTGATACAAATATTAATTTACTATTGGTGATTGCTAATTTGATGTTATAACTTTGGTAAATTAACATCTCAAACTTTGAAGTGTTTTAATCATTGCACATTTCTTATTTGTTTAATTTTACATACTCCCTCTGGTCCTTTTTAGTTCGCATATAAGATTAGTCTGAAGTCAAGCCTCGTAAAATTTGACCAATTTTATAGAAAAAAATACCAACATTCACAGTGTAAAATCAATATCAATAGATGCGTCATGACTTAAATTTTCATATTGTATAACTTTAGAATGGTATTTTTTTATATAAATATGGTCAAACTTTATGAAATTTGACTTAAATTTTTTTTTATATGGGGAGTAAAAAAGATAGCTTGGATCCAATGAATGAAACTACCGTGGCCTAATGAAACCTCTATGCACGTGACTCCAGGTGCGCGCACTCGGTCTAGCTAAAAAGAATTCATTCAGCGGGATTGGCCAGAATCCCTTGGGCGAGCGCACTCGGTCAAGCTAAAAAGAATTCATTCAGCGGGATTGGCCAGAATCCCTTGGGCGACAGGTACGTTTCTGGAAAGATCACGTACCTTCTTTGTAGGAGTATTTTATAGGGAAAATCGCCTAGCTTCTAGATAGTACGCACAACTGGTTTGGGGCAGAACTGCTACTGATGGCAGGAGAGGCGAATCCATCACATGCTGGCCGTTGGATTCATAACCATGATGACTGATGAACGGTAGATTTCAGCCTGGTGTGGGAAATCAACGGCTCCAATCGCTGGAACGGTGTTTTGGCGGGAATCTAAGGGAGTGGTAAATCCAAATTCAAAACTGCTACATTATAGTAGTAGAGATTAATAGCCCTCTTATTATGAACATGAATATGATTTGTGAGTAGTTACGTTTGTTCCTGAGGACATGAGAGAAATCTTGCTATAAGTAGTCATGTGAATTTGGTATTCGTTCGATATTTTCATGATATGTATGTTGTCTTTACTTTAGTGGTGTCATGTGAACGTCGACTACGTGACACTCCACCATTGTTTGGGCCTAGAGGAAGGCATTGGGAAGTAATAAGTAGATGATGGGTTGCTAGAATGACAGAAGTTTAAACCCTAGTTTATGCGTTGCTTCGTAAGGGACTGATTTGGGTCCATATGTTTCTTGCTATGGTTAGGTTTACCTTAATACTTCTATTGTAGTTGCGGATGCTTGTAATAGGGGTTAATCATAAGTGGGATGCTTGTCCAAGGAAGGACAGTACCCAAGCACCGGTCCACCCACATATCAAATTATCAAAGTACCGAACGCGAATCATATGAGCGTGATGAAAACTAGCTTGACGATAATTCACATGTGTCCTCGGGAGCGCTTTCCTATATATAAGAGTTTGTCCAGGCTTGTCCTTTGCTACAAAAAGGATTGAGCCATATTGTTGCACCTTATTTACTTTTATTACTTATTACCCGTTACAAATTACCTTATCACAAAACTATCTGTTACCGATAATTTCAGTGCTTACAGAAAATACCTTGCTGAAAACCGCTTATCATTTCCTTCTGCTCCTTGTTGGATTTGACACTCTTACTTATCGAAAAGGTTATGATAGACCCCCTACATTTATGGGTCATCAGATATCACCCCGATCAATACGTCATCTCTTTTTCCTAGGCAATGCTTCTTCGTGCCTCCTCTGCTCAAGTTTCTCGTGTTGAGTGTAGCGGTCTTCACTTTGTTAGTAGTGCTCTCATTTCTTTTTATGTTTAGTGTTAGTTTTAGCATAGAGTTGTAAGCTTCTCAGGGAGCCTCTTGTATCTTTTGATCATCTGTTGTCTTTTTTAATGCGTGTAAGGTCAACTCCACCGCGCGATCCCATTCTATCCGATCCCGTCTGTTTGGGGTAAAACAGACAAACAGGTCAGCCCAGCGCGCGACGGCCCGAACCCATCTGGTCCGTTTTGTGTCTGGGCCGATCCATTTCAAGCGCAAACATGCGTCGGGTTTGAGTCGCCGCGGACACCGAACGGACGCGCCGCTCGTCCGCGTCGGGCCGCGTGGCGGCCGGCCACCTACCTCCCACCCGCCAACATCACGGCCGGCCGACCCCACCTGTCATCGGCCTAGGAGAAGGTCGTCGTCCTTCTTAAATGGGGAACCCGTGGACCGGTCGTCGTCTACACTGCCCCACTCCATCCCGCGGCCTCCTCGAAACGCGACAGCATGAAAACCCTAGGCCCTCCCCCACCCTCGAGCTCGGCGGCTGGCCACCTCGCAGCCATGGGCTTCTGGAAACCAGGCCGCAAGGGGAGGCACGACCGCAAGGACGGCTCCTCGTCGGGACGGCGCGCCCGCTCCGTGAAGAAGGAGGAGCCCGCATCACCACCACGCCGGGCCCCGCGCCGCTCGCGTTCTCCATCGCCCCCACGTCCTCCAGCGAGCGCGACCGGCACTACGTCTACGCGGATGTGTGGTGTCGTTATTGGGAGACGAGGACGCCGCTCCCCTGGAGCGATGTCCACCTCCCCAACAAATGGCACTTATCCGCCGACCATATGCTGATCCCGCCGGTCCCGTTGAGCGGCCGTGCGCGTCGTGAGGAGATCGAGCGCCGCCGCCGACTCCTCCCGACGACCTGTACTACGACGACAGGTACGCCCCGGACTCCGTTCTCAGGGACACCTGGCTCAGGGACGAGCACGACGTGCAGCGCGCCTCCTTCTTCGCCATCATGGCGTCTGGGCCGCGGCGGCCACGTCGGGAGCGCGCAGCGCCTGCTCCCGAGGGGCGCGGGCGTAGGCTGGTGCGCGGTCTCATGCCGTCGCCTTCGCCATCTCCATCGCCACCACCACCACCTCCTCGCATGACTGCGGAGGAGGAGGCCCGTCTCGTGGCGCATGTCATGGAGGACTCCATGCACACGCACGATGAGCGGCACTGGGAGGGCCTCGAGGAGATGATGGCCCGCTCCGCCGTCGGCGAGGTCGCCATCTCCGAGGAGGTCATGGAGGAGGCGCCGGTGGCCGCGTTCCACCTGGGCCTGGTGAGCCGGGGGTGGGGCTGGTCGTGCACTGCTCTGGAGATGGCCGACGCCGTGGGCGTGAACTGGTGCGTCACTTCGCCGCGGTCACTGGAGCGGGAGGCGTCGCCACGGGAGGAGGTGGTGCAGGCACCTCCCGCCGTCCAGCCCGCCCCCGTTTACCACGCACCGCCGGCCCACCTCTGGACGCCGCCGGCCTACGTCGACCTCGTTAGCGACGATGACGACACCGGCGGCCACTGAAGACAGCGAGAGCGACGGCATCGACGGGCACGGCAGGAGCACGCGGGCGGCAGCCGTTTTTATTTTGTTTTATGTTTAATTAATGGAACTGAGATGTTAAGTGAACCGTGAAACTGGGCCATTTTATGGCCATGAGCCTAACTTAAGTTTTAAGTTTTTTTAACTGCGTTTATTTACTTTTTAAGTCATTTTATTTATGTTTTATGTTTTTCTAATCACGTCCAACACGGGCAAGATTTGAGGTGCGGCTGCGCGCTGGGTGTATCCACGACCCAACGGACAGACGCGGACATGGATGAACCCATTGCCGCCCCAAAGGGACAAAATCCGGCCAAACCGGTTGTCCATTTGGGGTCGCGCGTTGGAGTTGTCCTAATGGATGCCTTGTATAATCCTTGACTGATTGATGGCTTTGTTAATTCAAAGAAGTGTTCTTCTTGAGCCTATTTTTCTTTCTTAAATAAAATAAACACCACCTGTCCGAGCGCCCTTCCATGTCATCGATCCGCGCCACCCATGCTCCCCATTCACAGCCATTGATCACCTATCTGACGGCTCACGTTCGCGTCACGCGGATGACGCCCCTCTTCTCCCCCGAAACCTGGCAGCCATAAATCCCCCACACGCCACCACCGTCGACCACACCACACGGCCGCAGCAGCCACCACCAGACCAGCAGCGCGCACACAACCACTAGCCAAGGAAGGTCGCCGGAGATGTCTGGCCGCGGCAAGGGAGGGAAGGGGCTGGGCAAGGGCGGCGCCAAGCGGCACCGGAAGGTGCTGCGCGACAACATCCAGGGCATCACCAAGCCGGCGATCCGGCGGCTGGCGCGGCGTGGCGGCGTGAAGCGCATCTCGGGGCTCATCTACGAGGAGACCCGCGGCGTGCTCAAGATCTTCCTGGAGAACGTCATCCGCGACGCCGTGACCTACACCGAGCACGCCCGCCGCAAGACCGTCACCGCCATGGACGTCGTCTACGCGCTCAAGCGCCAGGGCCGCACCCTCTACGGCTTCGGCGGCTAGGCCGCGCCGCGCCCGTCCACTCGAATCCACCTCGCGCTTCCAGCCAGATTCGTACCGCAGCTAGCTATGGTTGTTCAGTGTTCAATCTCGCTGCTGTTGTTCAGCGTTCAGTGTTTGGATGTACAGTACTATGATAGAAGGAAATCGCAGCATTTTACCCTCGAGTTCTTCTGCAATATCTTGCTCTGTTTTTTGTTTGTGGGAAATCTTGCTCTGTTGTTATGTGCTTGTGCGCATTGTTGAAACTTATCAGTGTGCAGTAGTTTTCTGTCGCTGTAGTTTTCTGCCCCCAATCGATCGCATTGGCTTCAGTGTGCAGTAGATTCCAACCATCCCAGCATGTACACGTATATACACGTATAATAATACAGTCCAGATGGACTATGGAAGCAGTATAAATGAACATTAGGAAACACCCTGCATGAGCATAACCTTTTTACTTCGAGTGAAAGTGGATCAACATTGTCAAGACTCAGGAGTGTCTTAGCTTTGAGTGCCTGTCGATGTTACAAGCTTTATTACAGAGTACTTAAAAAGAACAAAAAAAACATGTACAGAGCTAACCTTTCCATTTGAGTGTCAAAGTGCCTACTCCTGGTTTCCCCCTCTCCATCTCTGGTTCATGATCTATCTCACTGAATATGTGAATTCATCAACAAATAATATGTGAATTCAATGAAGTAAACACCACTGTTGTCAACTGCCAAGTATTGATTGTCTCTGCAATGTACATGAAATTGGTCTGATATTGGGACCGATTTTATTGAATGAATATTGCAGCAGTTGCAAAATTCAGGGAGCAAGTGCATCATGTGCTTTTTGGCGCTCTCCTGACATGACAAAAAAAGTTCTGCATTGTTGAGATGTAAACTTTTTCTTCTGAAAAACAACAATCTCTTGGAACAGTTCGAGCGCAAAAGCAATCTTCTTGGTGTAATCGTGTGCCTGATATTATTCATGAAAAAAATGTTAATTGGAGGGAGCATACATCAGATGAAAACATAGAAAGAGATCTAGTGGCAGATGTTTGCATTAATCAGATCCAATGCAATTTCATTTACCAAAATCCCTTGCATTAATGGATCAATTGTGATCATAAGCCCCTAATAGTTCGTAGGGTAGGAACTATTGTCAGTAGGGTCCTCACACCGACCGCGATGGCTAGTATTTTGAATGTCTTGCTGGAAGTTTTGCCTTCAGAATTGGAGATAAATGACTGGTGATGGCCAAATGGAGGCAAAGATGGATGATGGTGTCGCTGGCCAAGTTTTGACCGTTGAAGTTGATCGTACTATCTTTCTAACCGGAAGGAAACATCAATATTAACTCTGAATTTCAGAGCTGCTACAAGTGACAACAAGAAACAAGACTGTTTTGTGTCTACAATCACCTTGACATTGCAAGCTATGCTAAAAGTAGTACACAAGATGCAAACAAATTAATGGCCTTTACAGAGGAAAAGGAATCGGTCTCCCCAGGATCTACAAAACATGTACCGAGCGTGTCAAAATGTGCACTCCTAATTTCTCTTCAGGAGAAAGGCGAAAAGCTGCAGATGATACTGAAGGTACAGATGAGGAAGAAGAATTGCAATACTTCATTGTAGTTCCAACGTTTCTCATCACAAAAAAGGAGGTCAAGCAATTACACACAAACCCCTTTATCAGTACACAACACAAGGCATTACAAACAAATTAAAGAGTATGATGTTACCAAAGTTTAATCCTCCATCCTCTAAAAAGACAGGGATTAAGCTTTTATTCATGCAGCAGATCCACTGAAACTTAATCGTAAGAAAATTCACGGTATGCTAGTTCATCCAAAACTTAACATTGTGCTATTTTTACTTGGCATAGTGTTGGGAATGTCTATTTTTAAGTTGATATGCAATTTTTTCTTTCTCTCAACTGACAATAATTGTAGTTACACATTTTAAGAGTCCTGACTCGGTAAACATAGAATTCTTTGCAAGATTGAAAGATAGCAATTCCATTTTCCATCATCTAGAACTCAACTTATAGTAACATAAGAAAGATGTAGGTGAGGGTCAAATGGAGGCACATATGGATGGTGTCGCTGCCTAAGTTTTGACCATTCAAGACGATCATACTTACTATCCTTTTAACATGTGGTTCGTTTAACTGCTGAGGATAACCCTGAAGTTCAGAGCTCCTGCAAGTCAGACAACCAGCAACAGGACTATCTTGTGTCTGCATCATCTTGACGTTGCAAGCCATGCTAAAAGTAGGTCTAGCTCTTACACACTAATGGCCTTTACAGGGGAAAAGTAATCGGCCACCCCAGGATCTACAAAACATATAAGGAGCAGTGCTAATCTTTCCATTTCCCAGCGTGTCAAAATGTGCAGCTCCTAATTTCTCTTCAGGAGAAAGCCAAGAAACTGCGGATGGCACTGAAGGTACCTGTAGATGTTGCCAACGTTTCTCATTGTAATTGACTTGATTCTGAATGAAGCTAATTCTGATGATGTAATTCCCTTACCCCTGTTGATCCATGTCATGTCAATGGATATGTTAATTAAATGTAGTAAACACCATTGCCGTCAAGTATTGATTTTCTCTGCAGTGTGACATGAAACTGGTCTGGCATATATACCAATTGTACTTAATGAAATTTGCAGCAGTTGCAAAATTCAGACAACATATCTGTTCTTCTCCAGGAAAATAGCATATGCACCAATTGTACGGAATGAAACAGGCTTTTTGGCGCCTTCCTGATGCGACAAATAAATTCTGCATTATTGACGTGTAAACTTTTCTAGACGGAGCACACATATCTGTTCTTCTCCGGGAAAATAGCAGTAGTCTGGAATGGTAGTTCAAGCACAGAAGCAATCTTCTTGATGGGGTCATCACATCCAATGCTTTTACATAAAACATACCACAACAGATTGAAAACATAGAAAGAGATCTGGTGTTACTTGCATACATTAGATCCAATGCTTTTACATAGAACAAATCCCTTGCATTAATTGATCAATTGTGATCATATTAACTGATGGCCAAATTCACTCGCACTACTGAAAAACATGCCAGTGAAATACACCTACACATTTGCAACCTCTGCTGACTCTGCTTCCTCTACTTTGCTCAGCTAAGCAACACTAGCACTGGCTGCAATGCAGATTGCCGACTCTGTTTCCTCTGCTTTGATCAACAAGGCTGCACTGCAGATGATTTCTTCCTCTGCTTCGATCACCCGAGCACTCATCCATGGATTTGCATCGCCTGAGCAAAGTCCCGTCGACGAGCCATCTCGATGCGGTGAGCTTGATAACGCCATGCTTGCTGTCTTGCTTGGAGCAGCTCCTCAGGAGACTTGGTCACGTCCGAGTGATGGATCCAGGGGTCGTTGAACTGCACGGTGTCCGCCATCTGCTCCACCTTTCGCCGGGCCTCCGCTCTGCTACGCTCGATGTCCCGCCGACGGCTGGCCTCTTCTTCGGAGGCAGGGTGCGCCCAATCCATGGCGAGGCGAGCGTTCTCGATCAGTTGGCGCATGCTGATCGGCGGCTTCGATTGCGTCGCGCTCTCCGGAGATTCGGCGATCTGGTTCTTGATCGCGGAGGAGTGGAGCGGATCCCTGTCGCTGCTGGGACACGGCAGCTTTGTGCCCTTGATGTTGGCGGCGACCGCGGCACGGAGCTCGCCCCCGGAGCAGGCACCGCGTGCGCGCTTCGCCGGCGGCTGCCCGTCGCGCATGGACACGGTCCGCTTCGGCGTCTTGGCAGCCGCGGGGTTGGCCATCAAGGCAGGGTTTAGGCGCACGCGGGAGCAACTGGAGTGCAGGTCAGCGGCGCTACGGCGCGGGAGCAGAGCAGGCGGAAGCACCGTGGTGCCGGCCATGGCCGCGGCCGCGGAGTCGCGAGAGCAACGATCAGACGACGATCACACGAGCACGGGTCCGGCAGTGGGAGGGAGGAAGCGATGCGTGGATCAGGAATTGGGGGAGACGGGGCGAGCAAGAAAGAAGAGACGCGGGAGACGGGGCAACTGGCGGCAACCACTATATCAATCTACAGTTTGAATCCGAGTTGGCCCAGGATTTGAACATTTACTAGCCTGATGACGCTATCTTTCCAACTGGTAGTACTACTCGTAGTCCTCAACTTGTTTTACCAACAACACTTCCGCGTCCTGAAACAAAACTGTTTTCAATCTAAAAAAAAGCAAAAAAACTGTTTTCTGCATTCAGTGTTTTCAATCTAAAATAAAACTGTTCAGCGTTCAGTGTTTGGATGTACAGTACTACTATGATAGAAGGAAATCGCAGCATTTTACCCTCGAATTCTTGTGCAATATCTTGCTCTGTTTTTTGTTTGTGAGGAATCTTGCTCTGTTGTTATGTGCTTGTGCGCATTGTTGAAACTTATCGGTGCGTTCCTCCATTCCTGCATTTCTGTCCCCAATCTACCGCTTTGGCTTCAGTGTGCAGTAGATTCGAACCATCCCTGCATTTCTGTCCGTGCACTATGATGATTACGCCGATGATTTACCAAGGGTGATTTAACTTCATTTTCTACCCAGAGTTCAGTTTCTATGAAAGAACAATGGCTCCAGAAAAACAATGAGCACCCACTTTGTACATTGGTATTTGTCATCAGATTAAGGAAATACAACAATGCTTTCTTGACATGCAGTCTGTAGATTCCTTATATGGAGTTCCAGCCTTCCAATGGTCATTAAACATTTCTAGAGAATATGTTTAACTCAGCCTAATAGTACCTTTCCTCTTGGAAGACACGATACAGCGTCAAAATCTTACCATTAATTCGTCCTGCAACTAAACACATTGAGGCCTAAACTTTTACTAATCTAGTAATCCTAGATATGCAAGGTGAAACGATTTCAATTCCATTGCCTGTGTAGGTCAATGCATCTCTGAGTTTCCAGCGAAAAAGACAACAGAGATATATTTTTAAAATATAAGAAAATTTTAAACAGACTTTTAAGACCAATCACAGTACACATTTTACTATGAGTGAACAAATTTCCATACATTAATTTACACTTGTTTTTTTATTACTTACACCTGTTCTAGCTGCAAACAAACTAATGTCCTTTACAGAGGAAAAGGAAACGGTCACCCCAGGATCTACAAAACATGTACAGAGCAGTGCTGATCTTTCCATTGTGCATTCCTTATTTCTCTACAGGAGAAAGCCGAAAAGCTGCAGATGATACTGAAGGTATAGAGGAGGAAGAAGAATTGCAATACCTGTGGACGTTCCAGCGTTTCTCATTGTAGTTGAGTTGATTTTGAATGAAGCTGTGTACCAGTTTGAATTCAGATGAAGCTGTGTACTACTCCCTCCGTCCCATAATATAGGAGCGTTTTTGGCGCTCTTATATTATGAAACGGAGGGAGCAGTAATTCCCTTAACTCAGTGGATTCATGTCGATGAATATGTTAATTAAATGAAGTAAGCACTATTGCCGTCAAGTATTGACTTCCTCTGCAGTGTGACATGAAACTGGTCGGGCATATACATCAATTGTACTGAACAAACTTTGCACCAGCTGCAAATTCAGACAGCAAGTACACATGAGCTACTGGCAACAATGATGCATGTATGCATCAGGATTTAGGAGTAAACTTTTCTCCTGGAAAATAGCAGTCATCTGAAACTGTTCAAGCACAGAAGTAATCTTCTTGGCGGGATCTGTTATTCTCCTGGTGGGATCGTTTGCCTGTCATAATTCATGAAAAGAAAATGTTATTAGGAGGGAACATACAACAGATTGGAAAAATAGAAAGAGATCTGGTGCTGCTTGCATACATGAGCTTTTTGGTGTCCTCCTGATACGACAAACAAATTATGTATTGTTGAGATGTAAACTTTTTCTTCTGAAAAACAACAGTCTCTTGGAAGTTGGAACAGTTCGAGCGCAAAAGCAATCTTTTTGGTGTAATTGTGTGCCTGATATTATTCATGAGAAAATGTTAATAGGAGGGAGCATAGATCAGATGAAAACATAGAAAGAGATCTAGTGACAGACGTTTGCATTAATCAGATCCAACGCTTTTACGATTACGAAAATCCCTTGCATTAATGGATCAATTATGAGGATAATCCCCTAATAGTTTGTAGGGTAGGAACTACTTTCAGTAGTGTCACACCGGCCGCGATGGCTAGTATTTTGAATGTCTTGCTGGACGTTTTGCCTTGAGAATTGGAGACAAATGACTGGTGATGCCCAAATGGAGGCAAAGATGGGTGTTGGTGTCGCTCGCCAGGTTTTAACCATTCAAGATGATCAGACTATCTTTTAACTGGGATGGTAGTTCTTTTAACTGTTGAGGGCAAGTTCTATTTAGTTAACATCAATATTAACCAAGAAGTTCAAAGCTGCTACAAGTCAGACAACCAGAAAGAGGACTGTTTTGTGTCTGCATCATCTTGACGTTGCAAGCTATGCTAAAAGTAGGTAAAGCCACAAGATTCCTACAGAGGAGGAAGAATTGCAATACCTGTGGGCCTTGCCAACGTTTCTCATTGTAGTTCAGATGATTTTGAATCAAGCTGTGTACTAGTTTGAATTCTGATGATGCATCATGCATTCTAGTTCCCTTTCCTCAGTGGATCCATGTCAGTGAATATGTTAATTAAATGTAGTAAACACCATTGCCGTCAAGTATTGATTTTCTCTGCAGTGTGACATGAAACTGGTCTGGCATATACACCAATTGTACTGAATGAAATTTGCAGCAGTTGCAAATTTCAGACAACATATCTGTTCTTCTCCAGGAAAATAGCATACACACCAATTGTACTGAATGAAACATGCTTTTTGGCGCCTTCCTGATGCGACAAATAAACTTCTCTAGACGGAGCACACATATCTGTTCTTCTCTGGGAAAATAGCAGTAATCTGGAATAGTAGTTCAAGCACAGAAGTGATCTTCTTGGTGGGATCATCACATCCAATGCTTTTACATAAAACATACTACAACAGACTGAAAACATAGAAAGAGATCTGGTGCTACTTGCATACATCAGATTCAATGCTTTTACATAGAACAATTCCTTGCATTAAGTGATCAATTGTGATCATAATGCACACTAATTGTGATCTCACTCGCACTACTGAAAAACATGCCAGTGAAATACTCACACTTGCAACCAAAGACTACACTAGTGACTCTGCTTCCTCTGCTCAGCTAAGCAACACCAGCACTGCAGAGTGCAGACTCAGCTTCCTCTGCTTTGGTCAGCTAAGCAAGACTACCACCAACAAGGCTGCACTGGTGATGATTTCTTCCTCTGCTTCGATCGCTTGAGCCATCTTCGATCACTGTTGATGCATGTCCCGTCGACGAGCCATCTCGATGAGGTGAGCTTGATAACGCCATGCTTGCTGTCTTGCTTGGAGCAGCTCCTCAGGGGACTTGGTCACGTCGGAGGGATCGATCCAGGGGTCGTTGAACTGCACGGTGTCCGCCATCTGCTCCACCTTCCGCCGGGCCTCCGCTCGGCTGCGCTCGATGTCGCGCCGACGGCTGGCCTCTTCTCCGGAGGCAGAGCGAGCCTTGTCGAGGAGAGCCATGGTGAGGCGAGCTTTCTCGATCAGTTCGCGCATGCTCATCTGCGGCCTCGATTCCGTCGTGCTCTCCGGAGGTTCGGCGAGCTGGTTCTTGATGACGGCGAGCTTGGTTCTTGGATCCTTACTGCTGCTGGAACACGGAAGCTTGCTGCTGTTCTTGATGTTGGCGAGGGCTGCGACATGGAGCTCGTCCCCGGAGCTGGCACCGCGTACGCGCTTCGGCGCCGGCGGCTGCTCGTCGCGCACGGACACGGGTCGCTTCGGCGTCTTGGCAGCAGCGGGGTTGGCCATCAAGGTAGGGTTTAGGCGCACGCGGGAGGAGCAGGAGTGCAGATCGGCGGGGCTACGGCGCGGGAGCAGAGCATGCGGAAGCACCGTGGTGCCGGCCATGGCCGCGGCCGCGGAGTCGCGAGAGCAACGATCAGACGACAATCACACGAGCACGGATCCGGCAGTGGGAGGGAGGAAGGGGATGCGGTGGAGGCCGATCAGACAGATCGGGAATTGGGGAGACGGGGCGAGCAAGAAAGAGGGGACGCGGGCGGCAGGGCAGGGGTGGAACTGGCGGCAATATCTATCGATGGTTTGAATCCGAGTCGGCGCTGGATTTGAACATTTACTAAGCTGATGACGCCATCTTTCCAACTGGTAGTAGTAGTAGTACTGTACGCGTAGTCCTCAACTTGTTTTACCGGCAACAACACTTCTGCGTCCTGAAACAAAACTGTTTTCAATCTTTTTTAGACATCTCCAGCCGTTGGCCTCCAGGACGCATAAAAATCACCTCCTGGAGGTGAGCTGGCGATACACTCGGCCCTGGGGCGGTTTTGCGCCCAGTCGTCGCCCCCAAGCGCCGAAATTGGCCCACTTTGCAGCCCAATTTCCGCGAATAAACGGCCCATATGGGCGAGAATAGGCCCATATTCGGCGTGGTTTCGCCGTGTCTCGGCGTTCAATTATCAACACAATTATTTCTTATCACATATTTCATCACAGAAAAATCAAATACTTCAACAAAATACTACAACAACAAATAGTTTAATACAAATTATATAGTTCAACAAATAAAAACTCGTATTTCATCACGCGGCGTCCCCCTGGAGCCTCCATAGGTGCTCAATCAGATCTTTCTGCAGTTGATGATGCACCTGTGGGTCTCGGATCTCCTGACGCATAATGAGATAGGCAGTCCAAGTTGCCGGTAGCTAGTGATCAACTTCGGCTAGAGGACCCTGCCTGTAGTATGGTTTAGTGTCAAACACTGGGTCTTCTTGCTCGCTCTCGATGATCATGTTGTGCAAGATGACACAACAAGTCATGATCTCCCACATTTGATCTTTCGACCAGGTCTGAGCGGGGTACCGAACAACAGCGAATCGAGATTGGAGCACACCAAATGCCCGCTCGACATCCTTCTTGCAAGCCTCCTGAAGCTTCGCAAACCAGGCGTTCTTGCCTCCTTCCACGGTTTGAGGTCGTCTTCACAAATGTCGACCATCTCGGATAGATGCCGTCAGCTAGATAGTATCCCTTGTTGTATTGGTGCCCATTGATCTCGAAGTTCACCGGAGGAGTATGGCCCTCAACGAGCTTGGCAAAAACAGGAGAGCACTGCAGCACGTTGATGTCATTGTGAGTTCCTGGCATACCAAAGAAGGAGTGCCAAATCTAAAGGTCCTGTGTGGCTACCGCCTTAAGCACCACACTGCAACCGCCTTTGGCGCCTTTGTACATCCCCTGCCAACCAAATGGGCAGTTCTTCCATTTCCAATGCATGCAGTCGATACTTCCAAGAATCCCAGGAAATCCTCTTGCTGCATTCTGGGCTAGGATCCGAGCAGTGTCTTCCGCATTGGGTGTTCTCAAGTATTGTGGCCCAAAACACTGCCACCACTGCCCGACAGAACTTGTAGAAACACTCTATGCTGGTGGACTCGGCCATGCGCCCATAGTCGTCGAGTGAATCACTGGGAGCTCCATATGCAAGCATCCTAATCGCTGTCGTGCACTTCTAGATGGAGGTGAATCCAAGAGCGCCAATGCAATCCATCTTGCACTTGAAGTAGTTGTCGAACTCCCGGATGGAATTCACAATCTTGAGGAAGAGCTTTCGACTCATCCGATAACGGCGCCGAAATGTTCTCTCGCCATGAAGTGGAGCATCGGCGAAGTAGTCGGAGTAGAGCATGCAGTAGCCTTGCAGACGATGCCGGTTCTTTGCTTTCACCCGCCCCGGCGTCGAGCCACCTCGCCGCGGCTTTTCATTGCTCGCCAGCAGCTGGGCGAGGGCGGCGAGCACCATCAGATGCTCTTCTTCCTGGACGTCGGTCGCGGCTTCCTCCTCCAGCAGCGCGGCAAGCTCTTCTTCCTCATCCGAGTCCATCGCCGAGACAGGCAAAACGCCGAACACCTTGCACTCGGTGGGCGTGTACCCGACGTTAAACCGCGCCTCCGCGGCCGGAAACGCCCAGCTGTTGTGGGAGGGGCTGCCGCGGCGAAGCGCTGCTATTTTCCGGCGAGGAATGGCTATCTAGCGGAGTAGGGCGGCGGCCGTCGCCAGGATATAGCTAGTGGTGGCCGAGGGCGCGGGGAGTGCGAGGCGAGTCGGGGGAAGAAAACCTTGACTTTTCCCCTGTCGGTGTGGGCCAGGCGTGCTTTTCCCTAGCGCCAGAGCCCCCAACGGCTCCCCAGCGCGTCGGGTTCAGCCTGTGACCACCGGGCGGAAAAAGGTCCGAACCGGCGATTTTCGGCGTCCTAGGGGCGCGACTGAGCCGTTTTTTCGGCGTCGGCGCCGAAAAAGTGGCCTGGGGAGGCCTGTTGGGGACGCGGCTGGAGATGCCCTTACACACAAAAACAAAACTGTTTTCTGTGCCTTCTTCATATCGATTTCAGACATGCTAAAAGGGACAGTACAAACAAACTAAGAGTATCTCTAGCATATACTCCAAAATTTAATCCTCCATCCTCTAAAAAGCCAGGGAGTAAACTTTTAATCATGCAGCAGATCCACCGAAACTTAATCGTAAAAAAGTCATATTACGCCGGTTCATCCAAAACCTAACATTGTGTTTTTTTACTTGGCATTAATGTCGGGAATGTCTACTTCTAAGTTGATATGCAAATTTTCTTTCTGTCAACTGACACTAGTTATAGTTACACATTTTAAGAGTCCTAACTCGGTAGACATAAAAATAAACATTCTTTGCAAGATCGAAAGATAGCAACTCCATTTTCCATCATCTACTCCCTCAGTTTCATATTACTCGTCGCTGATTTAGTACAACTTTGTACTAAATCAGCGACAAGTAATATGGACTGGAGGGAGTACAACTCAACTTAGAGTAACATAAGAAAGATGTAGGTGAACTATAAGTTGTCACGGTGGGTAATTTTTTTAGGCCTAAAGATCGCACATTGTCAACAATGAGATTATGCCAATCTTGTATACAAGGGTATTCTATTCTAACCTTATAAAGGTCTCTAGTAAACTCGGCACCATAGAGCTCCCCCGATTGGTGCATTCTTGGCCGCTCAATATGTTGGTACATCACTATTTAACCGCCCGACTTTACAACCCAACATTGTCTGTCCTTACTCGTCAAGTGTTTCATTATGTCACTGAATGTTGGGACAGTGTACTGCTAGGCCCGCTCACATCCATTATGTTGTTCTACATCTTTGTGCGGATTGAATTTGTGCATAGGTGAAAACATGGTCGAACAGTGAAAAACCTGGTCATTGATCCCCTTCCGTCCTCAAGTCTACGCCCCCTTCACCTCCGTTTCGCCTCTCTCCTCCATGCTCTCGACCGCCACCATGGAGCTCTTTCTCTGCCCCCCCCCCCCCTCCCATGGAGCTCTATTGTGATTATAGTAGAGCCATGGCTCAAGCAAAGGAACCAAAGTCCCATCAGAAGTCCAGACATATTGAACACAAGTATCACGTTGTCCATAACCATGTAGATAAAGAATTTGTGAAAGTACTCAAGATTCACATGAATCTGAATGTGTCAGACCCGATGACAAAGTCTCTACCACGAGCAAAGCAAGAAAAACACCAGATTACCTTTGTTTAAAAGAAGTTATGTAAACTAGATTGTTGACTCTAGTGCAAATGGGAGACTATTGGAAGTATGCTCTAGAGGCAATAATAATTATGTTATTATTTATTTTCCATGTTTATATTTTATGTTATAACTGATATGGCTCTTGAACATTCGAAAACCAAGAGGTTAAGAGGAAAACTCGTATGCACGTGCGTAAATTGTAAAATAAGATCCTAGTCTTGCCTCTAGGACTAGCTCAAGTATGGGCACCGCTAGGCATCAGACTACTGATGCCAACGCTCTATCAGACCAGCAAGTAACCGTTGGATTAGAGCCTGTGGGTCGTTGGATTAGCATGAGTCTGCTTCCCACCTGTCCTCATGGAGTTTCCAAACTAGAAGCTGCTAATTACGTGGGATGGATAATTAAGTGCCCGCGATTTCAGCTGCCAAATTTCTAGGAAACTAAATCTTGTTTGAAGGAAACTAATAACTGTAGCAGAATTTCTTGCGTGGAGTTCTGCTTCCATGGAAGGTACATTTTATTTCTGATACTATTCAAATTTGCTTCCACCACAATTGAGATTTGCTTCAATCTAGAAGGAAATTATTTCTAAATGGTTATGTTTCAACGTATCAAACTGTGTTTACATCGACTGAAGAATTTGATTCCATGGTGAATGAAATTTGCTTGGATGTATACACAGAAATTTATGTATTGATATACATTCAGTAGAACATTGGGATCGATGTAGGCAACATGATAATTTTTTTGAATGGTTAAGCAGAATGCACTAACAAAAACTTCATTCAGATGCATAGGGAGGATACAGATATGAAGCATGCTAGGTTGTACTTTGAAACACAATTTTATGGTGGTTGAAGCATGGAAATGTACTACCAAAATATTGCTGATATAATGCTGGTTTGAAACAAATTGGAATTTTGTTTAAAATATGCATCCAAAAGAATCTGAATTTGCTTCCATAAAATATATGGCATATAAAGTAAGCTTTTATGCCATCTAGCATCTGCAGACAAATGATTCAATGGTGGCATGTGTCCTTGCTATGGTATTCATGCTTTCTTTCGATGGTAATGTGCAATATAACATAAATTTGTTTCGGGCAAAAATAAAAATGCTACTTTTCTATTTGATTTCATGTCTCTGGAGAGCTGGAAATTACAATTCATATTGTGTGACTGAACCCATTCAAGCAACATCTCGCACAACTTCTATTTGTCTTCCATCACCCCCACCCCATTGTAGGCTTCGTTCCTCTGTTGATATCCGGAAGGTGCGCTGTGACATGCCCTTCAGCTACTGCATACCACCAAACATAGCCTCCACTGGGAGCAGAAGAAAGTAGACCACTATCTGCACCAACAAGACAAAAGCTTCATATATAAGCTCACAGACACATCAACCAAATCACAGCAAATGGCTTGAAGCAAAAAGGATGATTCTTCTTGAAGCAATATCAGGTTTGGTTGGAAGCATGGAAGCAAAGGTATGTTTGATGAATAACTAAGGAAAACATGTGTGGCCGAAGCATAAAATTTGGCATTTAGAAGCAATAATAAATAGTATGGAAAATCATAACTAAATGAACAAGAAAATGGAATCTTTCCGTATTAATATTGTTAGGATAGGAAGCATGAAAGTATATAATGGAAGCATAAATAGAATGCACGGACTTACATACAAAGTGACATGCTGGTGCGGGGGATGGGATGCACACACATTATAACGCCCTCGATGCGGCTATATCTCCCACGTGTCGAGGCACGACTTAGAGGCATAACCGCATTGAAAGCAATGTCGCAAGTTAGGCAATCTTCACAACATCCCATGTAATATAGATAATAAAAGGGGAGATAACATAGTTGGCTTACACTCACCATGTCAATCAAAGTACATAAGTAGCATTACATCATTCAAACACTCATGGCCCGGCTACGGCGCCAAAATAAAAGAACAACCCAACAAGCGACACGGTCCCGATCGCCCCAACTGGGCACCACTACTGATCATCAGGGAAAGAAACATAGTATCGGCGTGAGTCCTCGTCGAACTCTCACTTGAGCTCAAGTGCGTCATCTGGAACGAAATCATCAGGCCCTGCATCTAGTTTAATAGTAATCTATGAGCCACAGGGACTCAGCAATCTCGCACCCTCGCGATCAAGACTATTTAAGCTTAATAGGTAAGGCAAGGTAAATATATGTGGAGATGCAGCAAGCGACTAGCATATATGGTGGCTATCATGTTCGCAAAAGAGAGCGAAAAGAGGAGGCAAAGCGCGAGCGAGTAACTAGAGGGCATCCTGTGGCAAGCATTACTCCAACACCGTGTTCGCTTTCCGGACTCCGCCGAGAAGAGACCATCACGGTAACTCACACTGTTGATTCATTTTAATTAAGTTAAGGTTCAAGTTATCTACAACCGGACATTAACAAATTCCCATCTGCCCATAACCGCGGGAACGACTTTCGAAAGTTCAAATCCCTGCAGGGGAGTCCCAACTTAGCCCATGACAAGCTCTCACGGTCAACGAAGGAATAGACCTCCTCCCGAGACGTTCCGATCAGACTCGGTATCCCGGTTCTTCAAGACACTTCGACAAGTTAAAACAAATCCAGCAACACCGCCCGAATGTGCCGACAAATCCCGATAGGAGCTGCACATATCTCGTTCTCAGGGCACAATCGGATAAGCAATCCGTACAACTAAAACCAGCCCTCAAGTTTTCCCGAGGTGGCGCGGCAAGGGGCTCTAGGTTAGACCAACACTCAGAGGAGCACTGGCCCGGAGGGTTTAAATAAGATGACCCTCGGGCTCCGGAAACCCAAGGGAAAAAGAGGCTAGGTGGAAATGGTAAAACCAAGGTTGGGCATTGCTGGAAAAGCTTTAATCAAGGCGAACTATCAAGGGGTTCCCATTATAACCCAACCGCGTAAGGAACGCAAAATCCGGGAACATAACACCGATATGACGGAAACTAGGGCGGCAATAGTGGAACAAAACACTAGGCGAGAGGCCGAGCCTTCCACCCTTTACCAAGTATATAGATGCATTAAGATAACATGGCAATATAATGGTATCCCAACAAGTAAATAATGTTCCAACAAGGAACGGTCTCCAATCTTCACCTGCAACTAGCAACGCTATAAGAGGGGCTGAGCAAAGCGGTAACATAGCCAATCAACGGTTTGCTAGGACATGGTGGGTTAGAGGTTTGACATGGCAATTTGGGAGGCTTGAAAGCAAGTGGTAGGCATCGTAGCATGGCATAGCAAAAGAGCGAGCATCTAGCAAAACAAAGATAGTAGTGATTTCGAGGGTATGATCATCTTGCCTGCAAAGTTGTCAGAGTTGACTGGATCCTCGAAAGCAAACTCAATGGGCTCCTCGTTAGCGAACTTGTCTCCCGGATCTACCCAAACAAGACAAACAAGCAATAAGGACACAATCAACCACATGCAAACTCAAACAACATGATGCAAAGATGATATGCTATGCGGGATGCAATATGCGATGCATATGCAAGATTTGACAAGGAATGCATGAACCTAGCCTCAACTTGGAAAACCAAGTGTGCCACTGGAAATATGAGATGAAATCACTTGAAAACGATATAAAGATCACCGAAATCGGAGTTACGGTTTGGAAATGGCAAGTGATTCAAATATGACACCGGTCTGCGATTTACATCAAGTAGCCAACTAAATGCAACAAGATGAACATGCTACAACACTCAAACATGGCAAAAAAAAACATGGCAGGGATCCATTCATGATGCTTAACAAAAGATGAACAGTGAGCTACGGACAATTCATCCATCAACAGGTTCAAATAAGCATGGCAAAAATGCATTAGGCAAACAGATCTCAGACTTAGTGAAATTAACACTTGTCTAGAATTTCAGATTAGATAGCACTCTTTGGAGCAACAAAACTACATGCTACAGGAACTGAACATGGCAAAGTAAAGCATGGCATGGAGCTACTCAAAGAGCTTAACAAAAGTCCCTTAGTGACCTTGAGCCAAAAGGGATCAGAAAATACATTTGCAAGCATGTGAACATGGCAAAAACATAATCAGATCACAGACTTAGTGAAAACTGGAGCATGCTGAAACAGATATCAAGTAGGCATGTTTACGAGCTCGATGCACTCACTATAGAGCAAGTCATGACAATATAAGCATACACCCATCAAGAATACACAAAATACAAGCTAGGCATGGCAAGAACAATAACACAGCATGCACGGATCAACTACAACATCGTTGGCAAAATCGCTAACAAGTAGACAATCTGCCCAGATTCACGAAATATCAAAAGTAGAGCTCGATTGACTCGGGCTAGGGTGCTCCATAATTGCAAACAAAGACATGGATGGATAGAGTACTACAAGATTAACAAAACATCCTTACTGATCATCCTCAAAAGAGGCATGGATCACTAGAAAACAACATGAACATATGGCATAATGAGATAAACAGTCCAAGGACTTAGTGAAAATGCTAAGTCCCTGAAATCAGCATTAACGAATGCACCACTTTGCAAGCTTGTGCTAGTCACCACACACATCACAAAAATACATGGGTTGCACCTCTGGATAGATGGCAAAACATATAACAAAACACATGTAGAACTCATGAGCATATCATGCACACAATAATCATGGCAAAAATGACAAATATCTAATTGGAGCAGCAGATCTGACAATTATCTCAAATAGCATTCTTCCAACAGCATTTCGGGCATCAAGATGAACTCAAATGAAAATGATGTAATGAGATGAAATGATGTGCTCTCTGAGATGAACATTTTGATATGCTATATGCCCAAAACGGAGCTATGGATGAGGAGTTACGATGCGATGAATATAGCCAAAAAGTTAGGGTTTCGGGGCAAAAGTCAACCCTGAGATATGGATCTAGATCCAGCCGGCACGGATCCCGAGGATCGTCGGAGTTCCTGTTCGCCGAAGTGGATGAGCTCGCCGGAGATGTCGGGGAAGGAGGCCGGGGCGCCGGATCCGGGCGGTGGAGGCGGCGACCGCGGCGTGGGGCGGCGGCGAGGTCCGGCCGCGTCGGGCGTGCGGCGCGCTGGAGCGGGGCGGCGGAGGCTGCCAGCGTCGAAGGCGGCCGCGGCGGCGCCGGCCGGCGAGAGCGGGCTCGGCCGCGGGGCACGCGGGAAGCTACGGGCCGGGGAGGGCCCGATCCGGGCTCTCCGGGCCGCGGCGGCGCGGACTGTGCGGGTGCCACGTGGTGCTCTGTCAATGGACGCGGGCGGCGGCGCGGCGTGTCCGGCGGCGGACGGACATGTCCAGCGCGGAGAGAGGGGATTTTACGGTTTCGGGGGAGAAGAAACATGGATCTCAGAGGGGGGGGGGGTCTTTAAATAGACATAGAGGGAGCTAGGAGAGTCTAAATGAGGTGCAGTTTTCGGCCACGCGATCGTGATCGAACGCTCTAGATGATGGAGAAGGTTTTGGTGGGTTTTGGGCCAAAATGGAGGGGTGTTGGGCTGCAACACACACGAGGCCTTTTCGATCCCTCGGTTAACCGTTGGAGCATCAAACGAAGTCCAAATGGTACGAAACTTGACAGGCGGTCTAACGGTAGTAAACCAAGGCCGCTTGGCAAGTCTCGGTCCAATCCAGAAATGTTTAATCCCCACACACGAAAGAAAGGTAGAAATGACCACCGGAGGAGAACGAAGCGCCGGAATGCAAAACGGACAACGGGAAAAATGCTCGAATGCATGAGACGAACACGTATGCAAATGCAATACACATGATGACATGATATGAGATGCATGACAACGATAACAACACACGGAGACAAAAACCCGAACCCGAGAAAATAAAATAACTTAACGCCGGAAACGGCAAGAGTTGGATTACATATTGGAAAAATCATATCCGGGGTGTTACACACATACACACACACGTGTTGTCATCTAGTTTACATTCAGAAGGCTATGATGCACTAGGACAAAAATACTTTCATGCTTCCTATCAAAGTGATCCATAAGAAGCACAACCGTAGAGGCGCAATCGTTCGATACATAAGAAGCACATATATGAGACCTAGGAAGCATGAATGCTCGAAAGCAGTTTTTTGTCGGTATCAAAGTGGAAGCTTGGAACATTGAAAATGGAAACAAATTAAGATTGTGGCCAATATGGGGATGCATGGAGATCGCGACGATGTTGTGTTTTCCCAATGAAGCAAGTACTATGCTTTCTACTTCACATAAGCATATACATTACAATTAAGAAGCATAGCTTGGGATCAATCCTGCTTATTAACCATTCACCAGACCATTGGGAGTTGACACGGAGCCTGCATTCAAAATATAGAGTCAAGAAGCTTTTGTATAGCAATTTACATACTACTCCCTTCGTTCCGAATTACTTGTCGCGGGTATAGATGTATCTAGATGTATTTTTAGTTCTAGATACATCCATTTCTGCGACGAGTAATTTGGAACGGAAGGAGTATAAAACTAGGAAGCACGAACATAGTGGTTGGGAACAGATCGAAACTTGAATGGAAGCATGGAAATTTGAGATCAGGAACAGTTAAAAAAAGAATTTGAGATCAGGTCAAAAACTAATATTACCTCCAAGATTGGGAATCGTATTAACTTGATTCACATGAGAAATTAACTAAAAAATTCATAGATGAAATAGTGATCCATTACACATAGGATATAACAGAGATACACTGAAAAAAATACATCAAACCAAGCATTACATCCAGATTAACACAAATCAAATCAAGTGATGAAAATTGAATCAAACTCAATTCAGGTGAGTACATACCCGGGGGGCGACGGCTGGCATACACGTACAGCCTCTTCCGAGCCGAAACGGCGCACCAGCACGGTGGGATGAATGGTGATGAGGCAGGGTCTGGCGGGGAACAAGGCCGGCGATGGGTGCGACGCCGTCGGCGGTGAGAGTAGGATTCAGCGGAGCAGGTGGGGATGGATCTTTGCACCGGTTACTTCGAGGAGTTGTAGACGTTGCGGAGTTTTGGGGCTGATCGGGGTGGTGGCGGAGATAGCCGGCGTGACGAGGGAGGTCGGCGACCTTGGGCCTGCGCTCGCCCAAGGGATGTGAGAGGGTGCTTGGATACGTTTTAGTCTCATGACTAAAAATAGTGGAACTAAAACTTGCTAGGCTCACCCATGCTTGGATCCAAATACTAAAGAGACTAAAATTAAGTTAATGATCATTTATTATCCTCCAAACCCTCCAATCCAGAACTCGCATGTGTTAAAGGAGAGGAGTTAAATAAGGAGAGAGATGACTAATCCACATTTTAGTAGGGGTACCCCTGACTAAAAAAAATTAGTCTCAAGACTAGTTTTAGCCCCTCTTTAGTCAAGGGTGCTTGGAACTTTAGCCTCTTAAAGAGACTATTTTTAGTCAGACTAAAATAAGTCCCTTAGATCCAAATACCCTCTGAGACGATGGGTGGGTCTGGCGAGCGAGATTAACTCAGATGTGGAGTAATGAGGTGGTTTGGACGGGGCAGGCAAGATTTTCTCGGATCTAATTAATTTGTGCAGATCGCTTAGAAATAGAAAAGCATCAATGGCACAAGATCCGTCTGAAAATGTTTTCCTATCAGGCTACTGAATATAAGTGTTTCCCCTCAAGTATTGCATGATGGTTGTGTTTTCTTGATCATGGGCATAGTTAAGTGTAATGATGATGCCAACAACATTAAGGGCATGATGGTAGAAGAACATTCGTGTTGAATTGATTATGTTATACTAAGAGATAAAATTATCACAAGTCTATAGTCCATAACAAGGAAAAGTTAGCATATGAACAATTCCTAAGATCATGAGAGTATTGAGTCACTCCATATTGGATGGTGCACTTTGGGGTTGTTCTAACGTCAACCTTAACAGAGTGATCATAATGACAACTTACAGGTTCATTAAATATAACTGTGTATGCACACCTCTATAGTGATCATGGTTTAGTCTCGTGTAGGATGATTTTTTTCTACTACGATTCCCAACAACCACTCCTTGCCAGCGGCGTCACGCGTGACATTGGCTGGTGGGCCCTAGGCCATTGTCTATTTTAGTTAAAAATGAAATAAAAATGGATATATGAGGAGATGTTTACGGGACAATAGTTGTTGTCGGACAACTTCTTCTAAATTTTACTGTCATCCCATAAAACCAGTTTTACAGGAAGTTTTTTAAGAGAGCTACTAGAGTTGCTCTAATAAAAGGAGTTGTATGTAATTCCTTGGCTTCTCTTTAGCATATACTCATTCCGTTTTTATTTAGTGGGTGTTTGGTTCAGGGACTTTTTAGTCCCAGAGACTAGAAAAAGTCTTTAAAAAGCCTTTATAAACTAAATGGAAGGGACTTTTTTAACAGGGACTAGAAAAAGACTCTATTAGAGAGTCTTTTTTATTAGTCTCTAGAACTAGAAAAAGTCCTAGGACTTCTGAACCAAACACTCCCTTACTTTGTATATTAGCTTTGGTCTTAGTTAAACTTTTTTAAGTTTGACCAAATAAAAAATAATCTAAAGTGGACTCACCACTCCTTCGTACATAACAAACAAGTCCAGAGCCGCCTGATTAGGTGTAACCCAAATCAAGTTTATATTTTTTTTATTAAACTTGGTCAAATTTCATAAAATTTGACTTCTGCTCAAAGCTTTGGTTTCATTCTGTTGATATTGGTTTGTGTTAATAATGTTTTGTACTGTGAACTTGATCAAAGTTTACAAAGTTTGACTCGATATAGAAAGCTAATATGCGAAATAAATAAAAACACTAATATGGATAAGATTTTCTTAGGACGAGGCAGGATTGTTCGCTAGTTGGAAAAAATATGACGTCGTCGTCCCGCAAAAGAAAGGAGGAAATATGACGTCATCGAGTTAAATGCTCTGACCCCAGCGCGTCGGTTGGACGCACGGGAACTCTGAACTCACTCGGATTTGACCCCAATATCAAATCAAAACCCGCCCCTCGCTCTGTCTCCCGCGTCTCTTCGCCTCTTTCTTCCCGGATTCCCAATCCAGCCGCCTCGCCTTCTTCCGTTTGGACTTCTCGCTAGGCGAACTTCTGTTTGCCGGCGGTGCTTGCTCCGGGGGCGAGCTCCATGTCGCGGCCGCCGGCAGCATCGAGAGCAACAGTCTTCCGTGTCCCAGCAGCGGCAGGGCCATCGTGATCAAGAACTTGCAGGCCACCCACCCGCGGTCAGCATGCGCGAGCTCGTAGAGGAGGCCCGCCTCGCCAAGCCGCGCCCTGCCGCCGAGGACGAGGAGGAGGCCAGTCGTCGGCGCGACATCGAGCGCCGCAGAGAGGAGGCCCGGCGGAAGGTGGACCGGATGGTGGGCACCGTGGAGTTCAACGACCCGTACGTCGACCCCGCGGACGTGACCAGGTCCCCGGAGGAGCTGCTCCAAGCAAGGCGGGAAGCATGGCGCGAGCAAGCTCACCTCATCGCCATGGCTCGTGGTCGACTGGTCGTCGACGTGAAACGGACGATGCTGCGCCGAAGCGATGCGCCCACGGCCGTGTGCTGGACTGATCCAAGAAGGGGATGAACACGTCCGCGGTGTGGCCTTGATTGCCGGTGAAATGCTGGAGCCTTGCCTAATTAGCTGACCAAACAATTCTTGGTCGACTTTACAGAAAAATCAGGTTGCTCTGCTAGAGGATGGCGCCTCGGAACTCTTCAAATCACAGATGATGGCTGAAGGAAACGGGAAAGAAGCTACCAAGGGGTCCTGCTAAAGGTTGTTCTTCTAGCTGCCTGATGATCTTCACTTGCTGTCTGCACCGAGTAGCTTCAGCTTTCGGTCTGTAAATCGTGTTTCTCCGCTTCTTGTGTTGTTTGCCGGAGTCCCCATTTGAACTTGAAACTTATGTGATATGGAGTCAGTCGATGTCGTTCCTGGTGATGTATACTCCAGGATGAAACCAGGAACTTATGTACTGTACTGTAATATTGACTATATCTCGATTGCGCTGGATGTTGGAAATGGGTGGGAGCTGCGTCCCAGGATATTGCTGTTTTTTTTTTGAAAGTAGGATATTGCTGTTGGTTGTTGTGACAGTGTGCTGCACTAGCTTTCCTCCATCTAAAATGAATCTCTAATGATTTCTATGGAAATCGGGTGAAACCTCTTTTACTCAAAAGAAATAGATGATCTCACCAAAGCAGTGGAAGAGACGGATAAACTGTACAAGTAGTCAACTATGTAATCTTAGTTGCAGGTGTCTAGGAATATTTCACTGGCATCTTATGTAATAGTGACTCCTTTCTATGTTTTCATCTGATATATGGTCCCTGTTATTAGTATTTCGATGGATAATAAGGGCATCTCCAACACCGGCCTTCAAAACGGACACACCATTTGTTGGAGGACTGGTCCAGATACATTCATGGACAATGATACGGAAACCGGCCATCCGATCATGTCCCGTAAGCGTCTGCCCTTATTTTGTTTTTAAATTCACAACACTCAAAAAGCATATGAAATCTACTATGAGTGAAAATATTTAAATGCGACAGTAGTCCAAATGTGAAATAATTCAAACATGAATTCAACTCACACATATTTTCTAGTTGTCCTTTTAACAACACACAAATGCTCAATCAGATCTTCCTTAAATTGCTCATGAGTTGGTCGATGGCGGATTTTTTGATGCATTTCCGAAAGCTCATTAAACGTGCCCGGATTCTGATTTGGAAGTTGGATAGGATCATACATGTTCTCAAATTTCAGACCTCTGACAACATCTTCACGCTCATCCTCCACAATCATGTTGTGTATGATCACACAACATGCCATCACCTCCCACATGGTCTTCGGCTCTCATTACTTTAGCAGGTCCAAGAACAACTGCAAAGCTGGCTTGGAGCACTCCAAATATCCTCTCCACATCCTTTCTATTTCCTTGTCTTTGGGCAAAGTGTGCTCTTTTCTGACCAACTGGCTCAGAGATGACCTTGATGAACGTCGCCCATGGAGGATAGATACCATCAACTAGATATTAGCCCATGTTGCAGTCAGATTATTGAGAGTATAGTTGTACCGATGAGCTTTTTCTTCGGTCAATCTATCAAACAATCGAGACTGGTGGAGCACATTGATGTAATTGTGAGACCCAGGCATGGCAAAGAAAGCGTGCCAAACCCAGAGCTCATGTGATGCAACTATTTCAAGAATGGTGGTGGGCTTCTTAACATGGCCTGATATTGCCCTTGTAGAGCTTTTGGTCAGTTCTTCCATCTCTAGTGCATGCAATCAAGAGACCCGAGCATAATGGCCACCCTCTTGCTTCAGACATTGTCATGAGCTTTCTGGTGTCTACGACAGTTGGTTCTCTCAAGTACTGAGGTCCAAACATCCCTACCACCATAATAAAAAACTTCACCATGGCGCCTCCACATGTGCTCTCAGACATCCGAAGGTACTAGTTCCACTTGTGGTTGCGCCATAGGCAAGCATCCGCAATGCAGCCGTGCACTTTTGGTAACTAGAGAATCCAGTTCTTCCTACGACGTCCTTCTTCAAGATGAAGTAGCCATCGCATGCCCGGATGCCATTGTAGAGGCGATCAAACACATTTTTTCGCATCCGAAAGTGCTGGCGAAATTATCCGCGAATAGGGCATTGGGGGCAAAGTAGTCGTTCATCAATGTCAAATGCCCTCATGCCCTGTTCCGATTCAACACACGTTGACCCTTGATCGGTCCTTTAAAATTGAGAACATGCTCTTTCGCACGCTCTGCGGCTACAAGGACTGCATGCACCATCGTTGTCTCAACTGTATAATCCTCCTCCCCTGACGAGTCGTCGGACGACTCAATGTAGCGCTAGTAGATGTACTCCATGTACGAATCTATTGCTTCAAAGAAGGGACAACAAATGTCAAAATTTTAGCACAAGTACTTGACCAAACACTTGTCTGACATGGTGACCCCCACTAATGGCATCCGCAGGGGCGGATAGTACCTGGACAGTGGACGGCCGAGAAGTGTGGAATGGTGGCGTAGGCAAAGCAGTGTGGCGACCGGGTGGAGCGGAAGAGGTCGTGGAGGTCCGGCAAGGGCTTGCGGGCAGTCGGGGTGGTAGAGCGGTGGAGTCTCAAGGAGAAAGCGGATGCAGAGAAAGGGGAAAAGATGGAGACGCGGGTGCAGGTGTGGTTTTGGGTGGGACGGGGTGTCGGAGTCTTACGTGGCGGATGTCCGTACTTTTGCAAAGCCCTTTTGGTTTGCTTCCGGTTTGCGGGAACGGACACACGGATTGGTCCGCGGAACGATGCGAGACGACGTTGGATGGCAAAGTACGTCCGAACAGCTCGGTCCAGACGTCTACGGGCGATTTGAGGCTCCACTTTGAAGATGCCCTAAGAGGCACACGATTCCACCAAAAAGATTGCTTCTGTGGTTGAACTATCCCAAATGACTAGTATATATTTTCAGGAGAAGAACAAGCATGTATTCTCCTTAGAGAAAATTTACATCTCAACAATGCAGAATTTTCTATGTCACATCAGGATGGCTCCAAAAACATGTGTCATGTTGAAGCCTTGTCTAAAGAAAGTAATAATAATGAGCTATTTGCATGTCTTACATGAATAATCAATCTGAATTTAGATGAACTGGAGTGACACTTTTTTAGACAAACTGGAGCACTAAATATTTTTTTTCTGTTAAAGGGCGCTTCTTGCTGTTATTGTGGAGGGCTTGGCATCTCAGAGATGATGCAGTCCATGCGGTTGTAGTCTGCACCAAAGAGAAGGTAAAGCTTTGAGACAGGCCATGAGAGAAGTTTGGATGTTGCCAAGCGAGTCAAAGTTCAGATATACAGGGGGTTGATTGGTTGCAGGTTCTGCTTGGCACCTGTCCGGGCGAAATGAGAGCGAAAATCTTACTGTTATTGTGGAGGGCTTGGCATCTCAGAGATCATTTGCAGGCAGATTGAGGCTTGCAGAAGTGTGGAAGACGCTGAAGCAACAGCCATCCTGGCTTGGCCACCTCTCTGCCTTGTCTGCGGTTTTTCAGAGGAAGGATCACTGTGGAGACTGAATGTGTCATTGTTGCATGGAAGCTGCAGCCGAGAGCCTCAAATGCTACTGCTAGCTTTCCTCTGATTCATGATTCGTTCCAATCCCATCAAGTGGCTGCTGTGAGCCGACAGAGCAACGAGCTCGTTCATGGCCTCGCGGCAGCGGCCAAATCACAAGGAAACCAAGTGTCTGTTGGCTGTTGCCACTGTTCTTGAAAGTCTGCATGATGGCTTCCGAATGGAGAGTATAATTCTAACGCTGAGTAATGTGGGTACTCAGGTTATTCTCCAAAAAAAGAAACAGTTTTTGTTTTTTGTTTCAGCACGTAGAGGTGTTGTTGTCGTTGTTTTCTTCCTGAAACAAGTTGGAAAGATAGCGTCAAATGTCCAAATCCCCGCGCTTTCGAGCTATACTCGGATTCAAACCGTAGACAGACAGATATACTCGTGCTTGCCGCGTCTCTTATTTCTTTCTTGCTCGCCCCGTCTCCCCAATCCCCGATCCATCTGAATCTGACTCCACCGCATCCTCTTCCTCCCTCCCGCCGCCGGATCCGTGCTCTCGCAACTCCGCGGCCGCGACCATGGGCGGCACCACGGTGCTTCTGCCGTCTCTCCTCCCGCGCCGTAGCGCCGCCGCCGCAGCTGACCTGCACTCCTGCTCCTCCCGCGTGCGCCTAAACCCTACCTTGATGGCCAACCCCGCGCCTGCCAAGACGCCGAAGCGGCCCGTGTCTGTGCGCGACGGGCAGCCACCGGCGAAGCGCGCACGCGGTGCCTGCTCCGGGGGCGAGCTCCATGCCGCAATCGCCGCCAACATCAAGGGCACAAAGCTGCCGTGTCCCAACAGCGACAGGGATCCGCTCCACTGCTCCGTGACCAAGAACCAGGTCGCCGAATCTCCGGCGAGCCCGACGCAATCGAAGCCGCCGATCAGCATGCGCCAACTGATCGAGAACGCTCGCCTCGCCATGGATTGGGCGCACCCTGCAGCCGAAGAAGAGGCCAGCCGTCGGCGTGACATCGAGCGCAGCCGAGCGGAGGCCCGGCGAAAGGTGGAGCAGATGGCGGACACCGTGCAGTTCAACGACCCCTGGATCCATCACTCCGACGTGACAAAGTCCCCTGAAGAGCTGCTCCAAGCAAGACAGCAAGCATGGCGTTATCAAGCTCACCGCATCGAGATGGCTCGTCGACGGGACTTTGCTCAAGCGATGCAAATCCACGGATGTGTGGTCGAGTGAGCGAAGCAGAGGAAGAAATCATCAGCAGCGCAGCCTTGTTGGTGCTAGTCTTGCTTAGCTGAGCAAAGCAGAGGAAGCAGAGTGGGCAGTGGTAGTCTTGGTTGCAAGTGTGTAGGAGTATTTCACTGGCATGTTTTTCAGTAGTGCGAGTGAATCTGGCCATCAACTAGTGTGCATTATGATCACAATTGATCAATTAATGCAATGGATTGTTCTATCTTCTATGTAAAAGCATTGGATTTGATGTACTATGCAAGTGGCACCAGATCACTTTTGTGCTTGAACTACTATTCCAGATGACTTCTATTTTCCTGGAGAAGACAGATATGTGTGCCTGAATCCTGATGCAGAATTTACTTGCTGAACTCCTGAATCCTGAATTCAGGAAGGCGCCAAAAGGCCTGTTTCACTTGCTGAACTTATATACACCAATTGAACTTCTATTTTCACTTGCTGAACTCCTGAATCCTGATGCAGAATTTATTTGTCGCATCAGGAAGGTGCCAAAAAGCCTATTCTATTCAGTAGAATTGGTGTATATGCTACTCGTATTTTCCTGGAGAAGAACAGATATGTTGTCTGAATTTTGCAACTGCTGCAAATTTCATTCAGTACAATTGGTGTATATGCCAGACCAGTTTCATGTCACACTGCAGAGAAAATCCATACTTGACGGCAATGGTGTTTACTACATTTAATTAACATATTCATTGACATGGATCCACTGAGGTAAGGGAATTACACCATCTGAATTAGCTTCATTTAAAACCAAGTCAATCACAATGAGAAACGTTGGCAACATCTACAGGTACCTTCAGCGTCATCCACAGCTTCTCGGCTTCCTCCTGAAGAGAAATTAGGAGTTGCACATTTTGACACGCTTGGAAATGGAAAGATTAGCTCTGCACTGTACATGCTTGTAGATTCTCTGGGGTGACCGATTATTTTCCCTCTGTAAAAGCCATTAGTTTGTTTGCGTCTTGTGTGCTATAATAAAGGGACTTTGCTCAAGCGATGTAAATCCACGGATGAGTGCTCAAGTGATCGAAGCAGAGGAAGAAATCGTCAGCAATGCAGCCTTGTTGCTGGAAGTCTTGCTTATAGCTGACCAAAGCAGAGGAAGCAGAGCCGTCAGTGGTAGTCTTGGTTGCAAGTGTGTAGGAGTATTTCACTGGCATGTTTTTCAGTGGTGCGAGTGAATTCTTAATTTGGCCATTAATTAGTGTGCATTATGATCACAACTGATTAATTAATGCAAGCGATTTGTTCTATGTAAAGTATGCAAGCAGCACCTGAGCAGACATCTCTCTTTGAGATTTTTCAGTCTTTCTATGTTTTATGTAAAAGCATTGGATGTGATGATCCCGCCAAGAAGATCACTTCTGTGCTTGAACTACTATTCCAGATTACTGCTATTTTCCCGGAGAAGAACAGATATGTGTGCTCCGTCTAGAAAAATTTACACCTTGACAATGCAGAATTTATTTGTCGCCTCAGGAAGGCGCCAAAAAGCATGTTTCATTCAGTACAATTGGTGTATATGCTATTTTCTTGGAGAAGAACAGATATGTTGTCTGAATTTCATTCAGTACAATTGGTGCATATGCCGTACCAGTTTCATGTCACACTGCAAAGAAAATTGTTCAGAATACTAGTCATCGCGGAATTTGTTCCAAGAGATTTCATCCAAAAAAAAAATGTTCCAAGAGACTGTTGTTTTTCAGAAAAAAAAAGTTTACATCTGAATAATGCAGAATTTGTTTGTCATCTCAGGAGGGCACCAAAAAGCTCATGTGCACTTGCTCTCTGAATTTTGCAACTGCTGCGATTTTCGTTCAATACAATTGGTGCCAATATCAGACCAACTTCAAGTCACATTGCAGAGAAAACAAATACTTACAACAATGGTGTTTACTCCATTGAATTCACAAATTTATTAACATAGATCCACTGGATTAAAAGGGAACTACAATGCCTGATACATCATCTGCATTCACAGTACACAAGTTCGTTCAAATTCAACTAAATTACAATTGGAAACGTTGGCAACATTCACAAGTGTTGCAGTTGTTCCTCTTCCTCTATATTCCAGAGTGAACGAGAGCAGCGGCCAACAACAACAAAACCAACCCAACCGAGCATGAATCGTGGCACAACCCGGTGGTGCAGAGTAGAGCAATAGAACAGGTGTAAATTAATGTATGGAAATTTGTTCACTCGTAGTAAAAAGTGTGCTGTGTGGTCTAAAGTCTGTTTAGATTTTTCTTATATTTAAAAAATATATTTTTGTTGTCTTTTTCACTGGAAACTCAGAGATGCATTGACCTACACAGGCAATGGATTACTAGATTAGTAAAAGTTTAGGCCTCAATGTGTTTAGTTGCAGGACGAATGATAAGAGTTTGACATTGTATCGTGTCTTCCAAGAGGAAAGGTACTATTAGGCTGAGTTAAAAATATTCTCTAGAAATGTCTAATGACCCTTGGAAGGCTGGAACTGACAAATACCAATGTACAAAGTGGGTGTTTACTGGTTTTCTAGAGCCATTGTTCCTTCATAGAAACTGAACTCTGAGTAGACAATAAACTCATATGTTTGATGAAATTATCTGCCATCTGGACTGTATATACGTGTATATACTGGCATATTGAACATCCACAAATAGTAGTATACATTGGAAACGTTTTAACTGGAATAGTTTGATGAGAAATCTATAATAATTGATTGTATAATTGAAGCGTGTCTCATAGTAGTATAAATAAACCATCTCATCACACTGCACGGACAGAAATGCAGGGATGGTTGGAATCCACTGCACCCTGAAGCCAAGGCGATCGATTGGGGGCAGAAAACTACAGCGACAGAATGGGAATGGGGGAATTTTCACAAAGCGCAAGATGCTGGGATTCCTACTATGCACAAAGATGTTTCAGAAGAATTCGAGGGTAAATTGCTGCAATTTCCTTCTATCATACTAGTACATCCAAACACTGAACACTGAACAACAGCAGCGAGATGCGGCCATTACAATGAAGACGATGAACACTGACCAACCATAGCTAGCTATGCTAAGAATCTGGCGGCGCGAGGTGGAGGTGGATTCGACTGCACCGGCGCGGCCTAGCCACCGAAGCCGTAGAGGGTGCGGCCCTGGCGCTTGAGCGCGTAGACGACGTCCATGGCGGTGACGGTCTTGCGGCGGGCGTGCTCGGTGTAGGTCACGGCGTCGCGGATGACGTTCTCCAGGAAGATCTTGAGCACGCCGCGGGTCTCCTCGTAGATGAGCCCCGAGATGCGCTTCACGCCGCCACGCCGCGCCAGCCGCCGGATCGCCGGCTTGGTGATGCCCTGGATGTTGTCGCGCAGCACCTTCCGGTGCCGCTTGGCGCCGCCCTTGCCCAGCCCCTTCCCTCCCTTGCCGCGGCCGGACATCTCCGGCGATTCTCTCTCCGGCGAGCTTCGCTTGGCTTGGCTGGTGTGTGCGCTGCTGGTCTGGTGGTGGCTGTTGCGGCCGTGTGGTGTGGTCGGTGGTGGTGGCTTGTGGGGGATTTATGGCTGCGATGTTTCGGGGGAGAAGAGGGGCGTCATCCGCGTGATGCGAACGTGAGCCGTCAGATGGGAGATCAATGGCTGTGAGTGGGGGGAAGATGGGTGGCGCGGATTGCTGACATGGCAGGGTGCTGGGACTTGGCGGGAGGAGGTGTATTTTCCTTTCTTTTACAAATAGGGTCAAGAAGAGCAGAGCTTTGAATTAACGAAACCATCAACCAGTGAGAGATCATACAAAGTCATCATTACAAGCACTGAAAAAAGACAACAAATGGTCGAAGGATACAAGAGAGCACCCTGATAAGCATCTAAGAGCAACTCCAACGCGCCGACCCAAACGGACACACATTTTGTTTGCTTTTCGTCCGTTTTAGTTTTTTTTTATAGAAAGACTGTAAAGGAACCTCCCATAATATGATTGGTGCAACAAATCCAAATTGCAAGTACCGTGCCTTGAACCTAGGTGGGTGGGAAGGCATCAGCCCCTTCCCACCACTAAGCTATGCCTTAGTCTGCTTCGTCCGTTTTAGTTGGCCAGGCGGACATGCGCGTCCGCTTTTCCATTTGGGTCGGCAGGTGCACCCAAAGGGAGACATACTCATTTTTTCCGGTGTGGCCAAAACTGACTTAATTAAGCATAATTATACATAAATTGACGATAACGTCGGCCAAAGTCCACTTAAACATAATTAAACATTAAAAAACTCTAATAAACGCCCGCACGCTGCCCTAGTAAACCGCCTTGTCCTTGCCCTTGCCGTCGTCGCCGCCTGTGAGGTCGATGAAGACGGGATGCGGCCCAACCCAACTGAACGTGGCTTGATAGGCCTCCAGGGCAGCCTCCTCTACCGTCAGCTGCGATGGCAGCATTGCGGCGAGGCGGGCATGCTCCTCTTCCTCCTCCTCGTGTCGCATCACCTCCTCCTCGCGGCACAACTGCTGCTCGGCGTCGGCCCCCTCCTTCACGATCCAATGCGCCTTCTCGCGCTCAAAGTGGGTCGCCTCCTCTTCCAACGTGGAGGTGAATTAGCAGGGAGGCACGCTCACCCACTCGCAAAGCTCGCCGGTCCACGAGTAGAACTCCTCGGGCCAAGTGGGGGCGGCGATGACCGCTTCCGCGTGGGCGTTGGCTCGCACTCCGGCTCCAGCTCGTCCTTGGGCTCAACGAGGGGCGGCGCCAGTGGCGGCATGAACAGGGGCGTGTGGATGGAGTGGGGCGTGTGGATGGAGTCCCTCGCCGCGGACAAAGCAAGGGCTTGCTCCAGTCCATCCCAAATGGGCATCCTCCTCAAGCCGGCTCGCCTCCAACGTGTGCTGTTAGGCCTCCTCGATGGCGGCTTGGTACTCTGCCTCCGCATGATCTTCCTCCGGCATTACCCCCGGTGGCGGAACGCCATGGTCGATTTGGGCGCCGAGGCGGCGCTCCTCATCGTGCTCTAGCGCAAACCAGCGCTCCCAGTTGGGAGAGTCTAACGCATAGGCATGCATGGCGCGCTGCTCCAGCATAAGGAGATCGCGCCGTCGGGAAACCTCCTCCTCGTGCGCCAACGCGGACCGCTGATACGTCTCCGTCGTATCTACTTTTCCAAACACTTTTGCCCTTGTTTTGGACTCTAACTTGCATGATTTGAATGGAACTAACTCGGACTAGCGCTGTTTTCAGCAGAATTGCCATGGTGTTATTTTTGTGCAGAAATAAAACTTCTCGGGATGACCTGAAAATCAATGGAGAATTATTTTGGAATATATAAAAAATACTAGAAGAAAGATCCACGTCAGGGGGCCCACACCCTGTCCATGAGGGTGGGGGTGCGCCCTACCCCCCTGGGAGCGCCCCCTGCCTCGTGGGCCCCCTGATGCTCCACCGACCTCAACCCTGACTCCATATATTCACTTTTGGGGAGAAAAAAATTAGAGAGAAGGATTCATCATGTTTTACGATACGGAGCCGCCGCCAAGCCCTAAACTCTCTCGGGAGGGCTGATCTGGAGTCCGTTCGGGGCTCCGGAGAGAGGAATCCGTCGCCATCGTCATCATCAACCTTCCTCCATCACCAATTTCATGATGCTCACCGCCGTGCGTGAGTAATTCCATCGTAGGCTTGCTGGACGGTGATGGGTTGGATGAGATTTATCATGTAATCGAGTTAGTTTTGTTAGGGTTTGATCCCTAGTATCCATTATGTTCTGAGACTGATGTTGCTATGACTTTGCTATGCTTAATGCTTGTCACTAGGGCCCGAGTGCCATGATTTCAGATCTGAACCTATTATGTTTTTATGAATATATGTGAGTTCATGATCCTATCTTGCAAGTCTATAGTCACCTACTATGTGTTATGATCCGGCAACCCCGAAGTGACAATAATCGGGACCACTCCGGGTGATGACCGTAGTTTGAGGAGTTCATGTATTCACTATGTGTTAATGCTTTGGTCCGGTACTCTATTAAAAGGGGGCCTTAATATCCCTTAGTTTCCAATAGGACCCCGCTGCCACGGGAGGGTAGGACAAAAGATGTCATGCAAGTTCTTTTCCATAAGCACGTATGAAAATTAGAGAGAAGGATTCATCACGTTTTACGATACAGAGCCACCGCCAAGTCCTAAACTCTCCCGGGAGGGCTAATCCGGAGTCCGTTCAGGGCTCCGGAGAGGGGAATCCGTCGCCATGGTCATCATCAACCTTCCTCCATCACCAATTTCATGATGCTCACCGCCGTGCGTGAGTAATTCCATCGTAGGCTTGCTGGACGGTGATGGGTTGGATGAGATTTATCATGTAATCGAGTTAGTTTTGTTAGGGTTTGATCCCTAGTATCCATTATGTTCTGAGACTGATGTTGCTATGACTTTGCTATGCTTAATGCTTGTCACTAGGGCCCAAGTGCCATGATTTCAGATCTGAACCTATTATGTTTTCATGAATATATGTGAGTTCTTGATCCTATCTTGCAATTCTACAGTCACCTATTGTGTGTTATGATCCATTAACCCCGGAGTGACAATAATCGGGATACTTACCGGTGATGACCGTAGTTTGAGGAGTTCATGTATTCACTAAGTGTTAATGCTTTGGTCCGGTACTCTATTAAAAGGAGACGTTAATATCCCTTAGTTTCCAATAGGACCCCGCTGCCACGGGAGGGTAGGACAAAAGATGTCATGCAAGTTCTTTTCCATAAGCACGTATGACTATATTCAGAATACATGCCAACATTACATTGATGAACTGGAGCTAGTTCTGTGTCACCCTATGTTATAACTATTGCATGAGGAATCGCATTCGACATAATTATCCATCACTGATCCATTGCCTACGAGCTTTTCATATATTGATCTTCGCTTATTTAATTTTCTGTTACTACTGTTACAATCACTATAAAACCAAACCTGCTACCGTTAGTTTTGCCACCGTTACCACTACTATCATATTACTTTGCTACTAAATACTTTGCTGCATATATTAAGTTTCCAGGTGTGGTTGAATTGACAACTCAGCTGCTAATACTTGAGAATATTCTTTAGCTCCCCTTGTGTCGAATCAATAAATTTGGGTTGAATACTCTACCCTCGAAAACTGTTGCGATCCCCTATACTTGTGGGTTATCAGGAGTGGATGGGGTCGGCCCCGCCGGATGCGTCCATGGAAAAGGACGGGCACGTGGCCCTTCTACACACTTCCAAACGGGCCCTCAGTAGGTGGCCACGTTAATTATGATCGTTTGGGGTTCTTAGCCGGTCGACATGTGGGGCCGCGGCGGACAACGAGGGGACTGCTACCTCTTGAGCACCGCGTTGGTTTTCCCTTTAAGAGGAAAGGGTGATGCAGCAAAGTAGCGTAAGTATTTCCCTTAGTTTTTGAGAACCAAGGTATCAATCCAGTAGGAGGCTACGCGCCAGTCCCTCGCACCTACACAAAACAAATAAATCCTCGCAACCAATGCGATATGGGGTTGTCAATCCCTACACGGTCACTTACGAGAGTGAGATCTGATAGATATGATAAGATAATATTTTTGGTATTTTATGATAAAGATGCAAAGTAAAATAAAAAGCAAAGGAAATAACTAAGTGTTGGAAGATTAATATGATGAAGATAGACCTGGGGGCCATAGGTTTCACTAGTGGCTTCTCTCAAGAGCATAAGTATTTTACAGTGGGTGAACAAATTACTGTTGAGCAATTGACAGAATTGAGCATAGTTATGAGAATATCTAGGTATGATCATGTATATAGGCATCACATCCGAGACAAGTAGACCGACTCCTGCCTGCATCTACTACTATTACTCCACATATCAACTGCTATCCAGCATGCATCTAGAGTATTAAGTTCAAGAGAACAGAGTAACGCTTTAAGCAAGATGACATACTACTAGAGGGATAAACTCATGCAGTATGATATAAACCCCATCTTGTTATCCTCGATGGCAACAATACAATACGTGCCTTACTGCCCCTACTGTCACTGGGAAAGGACACCGCAAGATTGAACCCAAAGCTAAGCACTTCTCCCATTGCAAGAAAGATCAATCTAGTAGGCCAAACCAAACTGATAATTCGAAGAGACTTGCAAAGATAACCAATCATACATAAAAGAATTCAGAGAAGATTCAAATATTCTTCATAGATAAACTTGATCATAAACCCACAATTCATCGGTCTCAACAAACACACCGCAAAAGAAGATTACATCGAATAGATCTCCACAAGAGAGGGGGAGAACATTGCATTGAGATCCAAAAAGAGAGAAGAAGCCATCTAGCTAATAACTATGGACCCGAAGGTCTGAGGTAAACTACTCACACTTCATCGGAGAGGCTATGGTGTTGATGTAGAAGCCCTCCGTGATCGATGCCCCCTTCGGCGGAGCTCCGGAACAGGCCCCAAGATGGGATCTCGTAGATACAGAAAGTTACGGCGATGGAATTAGGGTTTTGGCTCCGTATCTGATCATTTGGGGGTACGTAGGTATATATAGGAGGAAGGAGTATGTCAGTGGAGCAACAGGGGCCCCACGAGGGTGGAGGGTGTGCCTGGGGGTTAGGCGCGCCCACTACCTCGTGGCTTCCCTGTTGGTTGCTTGACGTAGGGTCAAAGTCTCCTGGATCTTGTTCGTTCCAAAAATCACGTTCGGAGGTTTCATTCCGTTTGGACTCCGTTTGATATTCTTTTTCTGCGAAACTCTGAAATAGGCAAAAAAAAACAACAATTCTGGGCTGGGCCTCCGGTTAATAGGTTAGTGATACGTCCATTTTGCATCATGCTTTTATATCAATATTTATTGCATTATGGGTTGTTATTACACATTATGTCACAATACTTATGCCTATTCTCTCTTATTTTACAAGGTTTACATAAAGAGGGAGAATGCCGGCAGCTGGGATTCTGGGCTGGAAAAGGAGCAAATATTAGAGACCTATTCTGCACAGCTCCAAAAGTCCTGAAACTCCACGGAAGATGTTTTCCAAATATATAAAAAATACCGAGAGCAAGAACTTCACCAGGGGGGACACACCCTGCCCACGAGGGTGGGGGGCGCGCCCTACCCCCCTGGGCGCGCCCCTACCTCACGGGCCCCCTGGTGGCCCCCCGGTGACCATCTTCTGCTATATGGAGTCTTTCGATGGAAAAAAATCATAAGCCATCTTCTCGGATGAAACTCCACCGCCATGAGGCGGAACCTTGGCGGAACCAATCTAGGGTTCTGGCGGAGCTGTTCTGCCGAGGAAACTTCCCTCCCGGAGGGGGAAATCATCACCATCGTCATCACCAACGCTCCTCTCATTGGGAGAGAGCAATCTCCATCAACATCTTCATCAGCACCATCTCATCTCAAAGCCCTAGTTCATCTCTTGTATCCAATTCTTGTCTCCAAGTCCGGGATTGGTGCTAGTAGGTTGCTAGTAGTGTTAATTACTCCTTGTAGTTGATGCTAATTGGTTTAATTGGTGGAAGATCATATGTTCAGATCCTATATGCATATTAATACCCCTCTGATTATGAACATGTTTATGCTTTGTGAGTAGTTACTTTTGTTCCCGAGGACATGGGAGAAGTCTTGCTATTAGTAGTCATGTGAATTTGGTATTCGTTCGATATTTTGATGAGATGTATGTTGTCTCTCCTCTAGTGGTGTTATGTGAATGTTGACTACATGACACTTCACCATTATTTGGGCCCAGAGGAAGGCATTGAGAAGTAATAAGTAGATGATGGCTTGCTAGAGTGACAGAAGCTTAAACCCTAGTTTATGCGTTGTTTCGTAAGGGGCTGATTTGAATCCATATGTTTCATGCTATGGTTAGGTTTACCTTAATACTTTTGTAGTAGTGTAGCGACTAGACCTCAAACAGTCTGATCTCTGTGCTTCAGTGTCATCCCTGGATCAGTAATGCTGACACGCACAGTACTTGAAGGATTTATAACAGAGTAGCAATCACACACTTATTACATCGAATGTCTCAAAAGAGAACTTATTACAAATAGTATGGCTTAAGGCCATCTAATAACGATAACAGCGGAAGGCTTGGAAGATAAGTGAGTCCATCAACTCCAACGACATCACTGAGTATAGAACCACGACCTAAGGCTCCTTATTCGTCGTCTGAAAAGTCCGCAACATGAACGTTGCAGCCCGAAAACGGGTCAGCACATGGAATATGCTGGCAATGTAACACATAGAGAGTAGTGAACAGAATAGGCTATAGTACATGCATATATGGCTGGTGGAAAGCTCTATGGTTATAGTTTTGTGTAAAGCCAGTTTTTCCCTACTGTAAAGGAATAAATTTTATTTAGCTATCATGGTGGTTGTTAAACATTGAGAGCGTAGACACCCTCTCAATCCCAATTAAACATCATCATTAAAGCCCAACAAAATTAATTAAAGTCACATGATGAGATTCACATGATAATCCAAGTACTAGATACTCAAGTTGTCCATAACCGGGGACACGGCTAACCATGATTAGTTTATACACTCTGCAGAGGTTTGCGCACTTTTCCCCACAAGACTCGATCTCCTCCATTGGGATTCTCGCACTACATGGTGTTTGAGAAACGGATGACCGAGACATAGTTTTTCAGAAGCGCTAGCACCTTACGATCGGGTAGACCGTTACACCTACTTTCCCCTACATCTACTAGTCTACCACTATAAGAGTTCGCACGACTTAATCAACTATGATAGAGCCCATAGTAGCTTGTGGCTGCACACGGAAGTTTCTAGTATGAATAATCTCATGATCCCTTTGAGTCTTGGTGGCGGTCCATAAAGAAAAACAGGCAATCGCTGGAATACCCAGGTGCCTCAATCCACCCAGATGTGTATTAGAGTTGCCACCTTATTAACCATTAATTAAACAATCTCACATCTTTCATGAATACACTCAAACCCAAACCACGTCTACGAGCATAGCATAGCAATATAAGCATAACGTAGAAGTAACTCCTAGGGTTTGATAATAAACAGGTCAATAGGTAGTACCTCATCTACTTCCCAAACTCACAATTTAATTCAGATGCTAACCATGCAATTTTTTTGAGGATTTATCTAATGCAATAAAACTGGGTAGTAAGAGGTATGATCAAAGTGTTACTTGCCTTGCTGATGATCCGTAAAACCTAGAGATTCGAAGTAGCAAGCGGTGCACTCTGGGTACTCTATCGCAAACAAACAAGCACACAATAAGCACTCATCTAATGCACAGGTAAAACTCAAATAAGATATCTAACCAGAAAGTTCAACTTAAGAACTCCGGTTTGCAAAAAAAAAACAATTCGAACGAAACAACGAAAGTCAAACGGCGAAAGAAATAGGCTTCGTTTGCTAATCTGGACCTAAGTCAAATTTTACAGAAGCAAAAACTTCTTTGAATTGGTTAAACGGAAAGAGGGTTTCGAGACGAAACTCTAGGCGCTTGAATCGCCTGATTCCGATAAATGAGCGAAAAGTTATACTAAAACGAAAAACAGATCGGAAATCGCGATTAGAAATAATCGCGGAAAATCCGAGAAAAATAAAAACGGACGAACAGGCTAACGAACGAACATTCGCTAACTGCGGCTAAAAGACGAAAACCGTTCGTTAAAACGAATGAACGAACGAACGGGCGTTCGCTAAATAAACTAAACCGAAAAAACCGATCTAAATAAAAATACAGATCTAGGGATTTTTTTTTTAAAAACTAAACGAATACCGGGCGGTTTTCTCGAGGAAACCGGTGGCGGCGACGGTGGTCAACCTCGGCAGCGGGATGGCGGCGGCGGGGAGGCTCCGGCGTCGGGCGGGGGCTCCGGTGGGCGGCGGGGTCAGCGGCGGAGCGGCTCCGGGCGGCGGCGGCGCTAGGGTTTGGGGCGGCGGGGCGGCTCGGGCTGGGCTACGGGGTGGCCTCCCCGGCTTATAAGGGCCGGCCGGGCGAGAGTCCTAGTCGGACACGGCCCGGTTAGGTCGGTTTTTTTTTTAAATAATAATTTCGCGCAGAAAAAAAATAAAAGAAATACTAAATGGACTCCAAAAATCCCGAAATAAAATTTCCCCGACTTCAAATATTTAGTGCCAAACATTTTATAGATTTCTTCTTCTAGCACTTGAGCACAATTATCCTTTCCATCATACTCACGAAAGATATTAAAAAGGTGAAGCGTATGAGACAAACTCAATTCCATTTTTTATAGTTTTCTTTTTATAAACTAAACTAGTGATGAAAAAGAAACTAAAAGACTCGATTGCAAGATCTAAAGATATACCTTCAAGCGCTAACCTCCCCGGCAACGGTGCCAGAAAAGAGCTTCATGTCTACTACACAACCTTCTTCTTGTAGACGTTGTTGGGCCTCCAAGTGCATAGGTTTGTAGGACAGTAGCAAATTTTCCTCAAGTGGATGACCTAAGGTTTATCAATCCGTAGGAGGCATAGGATGAAGATGGTCTCTCTCAAGCAACCCTGCAACCAAATAACAAAGAGTCTCTTGTGTCCCCAACACACCTAATACAATGGTAAATTGTATAGGTGCACTAGTTCGGCAAAGAGATGGTGATACAAGTGGTATATGGATAGTAGATAAATGTTTTGTAATCTGAAAATATAAAAACAGCAAGGTAACTAATGATAAAAGTGAGCGTAAATGGTATTGCAATGATAGGAAATAAGGCCTAGGGTTCATACTTTACTAGTGCAAGTCCTCTCAACAATGATAACATAATTGGATCACATAACTATCCCTCAAAACGCAACAAAAAGAGTCACTCCAAAGTCACTAATAGCGGAGAACGAACGAAGAGATTATGGTAGGGTACGAAACCACCTCAAAGTTATTCTTTCCAATCAATCCATTGAGCTATTCCTATAAGTGTCACAAACAGCCCTAGAGTTCGTACTGGAATAACACCTTAAGACACAAATCAACCAAAACCCTAATGTCACCTAGATACTCCAATGTCACCTCAAGTATCCGTGGGTATGATTATACGATATGCATCACACAATCTCAGATTCATCTATTCAACCAACACATAGAACCTCAAAGAGTGCCCCAAAGTTTCTACCGGAGAATCACGATGAAAACGTGTGCCAACCCCTATGCATAGGTTCATGGGCGGAACCCGCAAGTTGATCACCAAAACATACATCAAGTGAATCACGTGGTATCCCATTGTCACCACAGATACGCACGGCAAGACATACATCAAGTGTTCTCAAATCTTTAAAGAGTCAATCCGATAAGATTACTTCAAAGGGGAAACTCAATTCATTACAAGAGAGTAGAGGGGGGAAGAAACATCATAGGATCCAAATATAATAGCAAAGCTCATGATACATCAAGATCGTATCACCTCAAGAACACGAGAGAGAGAGAGATCAAACACATAGCTACTGGTACATACCCTCAGCCCCGAGGGAGAACTACTCCCTCCTCGTCATGGAGAGCACCGGGATGATGAAGATAGCCACCGGAGAGGGATTGCCCCCTCCGGCAGGGTGCCGGAACGGGTCTAGATTGGCTTTCGCTGGCTACGGAGGCTTCTGGCGGCGGAACTCCCGATCTATTGTGCTCTTCGGAAGTTTTAGGGTATATGGAGATATATAGGCGGAAGAAGTACGTCAGGGGGGCCACGAGGGCCCCATGAGGGTGGAGGGCGCGCCCAGGGGGGTGGGCGCGTCCTCCTGCCTCATGGCCTCGTTGCAGGTCCCCCAACGTGCACTCCAAGTCTTCTGGTCTTCTTTCATTCCAAAAATGAGTTCCGTGAAGTTTTAGGTCAATTGGACTCCGTTTGATTTTCCTTTTCTTCGAAACCCTAAAACAGGGTAAAAACAGAAACTGGCACTAGGCTCTGGGTTAATAGGTTAGTCCCAAAAATGATATAAAAGTGTATAATAAAGCCCATAAACATTCAAAACAGTATATAATATAGCATGGAGCAATAAAAAATTATAGATACGTTGGAGACGTATCAGCATCCCCAAGCTTAATTCCTGCTCGTCCTCGAGTTGGTAAATGATAAAAACATAATTTTTGATGCGGAGTGCTACTTGGCATAATTTCAATGTAATTCTTCTTAATTGTGGTATGAATATTCAGATCCGAAAGATTCAAGACAAAAGTTCATATTGACATAAAAATGATAATACTTCAAGCATACTAACTAAGCAATTATGTCTTCTCAAAATAACATGGCCAAAGAAAGTTCATCCCTACAAAAGCATATAGTTTAGTCATGTTTCATTTTTGTCACACAAGAATGCTCTCATCATGCACAACCTCGATGACAAGCCAAGCAATTGTTTCATACTTTAGTAATCTCAAACTCATAAACTTTCACGCAATATATGAGCGCGAGCCATGGACATAGCACTATGGGTGGAATAGAATATAATGAGGGGGTTATGTGGAGAAGACAAAAAGGAGAAAGTCTCACATCAACGAGGCTAATCAATGAGCTATGGAGATGCCCATCGATTGATGTTAATGTAAGGATTAGGGATTGGCATGCAACGGATGCACTAGAGCTATAAATGTATGAACACTCAACAAAAGAAACTAAGTGGGTGTGCATCCAACTTGCTTGCTCATGAAGACCTAGGGCACTTGAGGAGGCACATTGTTGGAATATACAAGCCAAGTTCTATAATGTAAAATTCCCACTAGTATATGAAAGTGACAAAACAAGAGACTCTCTATCATGAAGATTATGGTGCTACTTTGAAGCACAAGTGTGGCAAAGGATAGTAGCATTGTCCCTTATCTCTTTTTCTCCCATTTTAATTTTTTTAATTTTTTGGGCCATCTCCTTTTTTATGGCCTTTCTCTTTTTTTGGGCCTTCTCTTTTTATGGCCTTTCTCCCTTTTTTTTTCTTTTTTTATTCCTCACTTGGGACAATGCTCTAGAAAATGATGATCATCACACTTCTATTTATTTACAACTCAATGATTACAACTCGATACTAGAACAAAGTATGACTCTATATGAATGCCTCCGGCGGTGTACCGGGATATGCAATGAATCAAGAGTGACATGTATGAAAGAATTATGAAAGGTGGCTTTGCCACAAATACTATGTCTACTACATGATCATGCTAAGCAATATGACAATGATGAATGTGTCATGATAAACGGAATGGTGGAAAGTTGCATGGCAATATATCTCTGAATGGCTATGGAAATGCCATAATAGGTAGGTATGGTGGCTGTTTTGAGGAAGATATAAGGAGGTTTATGTGTGAAAGAGCGCATCGCATCGCAGGGTTTGGATGCACCGGCGAAGTTTGCACCAACTCTCAATGTGAGAAAGGGCAATGCACGGTACCGAAGAGGCTAGCAAGGATGGAAGGGTGAGAGTGCGTATAATCCATGGACTCAACATTAGTCATAAAGAACTCACATACTTATTGCAAAAATCTACAAGTCATCAAAAACCTCGGTACTACGCGCATGCTCCTAGGGGGATAGATTGGTAGGAAAAGACCATCGCTCGTCCCCGACCGCCACTCATAAGGAGGACAATCAAATAACACCTCATGTTTCAAATTTGTTACATAACGTTTACCATACGTGCATGCTACGGGACTTGCAAACTTCAACACAAGAATTTCTCAATTTCACAACTACTCAACTAGCACGACTTTGATATTATTACCTCCATATCTCAAAACAATCATCAAGCATCAAACTTCTCTTAGTATTCAATACACTCATAAGAAAGTTTTATTATTAATCTTGTATACCTAGCATATTAGGATTTTAAGCAAATTACCATGCTATTTAAGACTCTCAAAATAATCTAAGTGAAGCATGAGAGTTCATCTATTTCTTCAAAATGAAAATACCACCATGCTCTAAAAGATATAAGTGAAGCACTAGAGCAAATGACAAACTACTCTGAAAGATATAAGTGAAGATCAATGAGTAGTCGAATAATTATGTAACTATGTGAAGAATCTCTAACATTTAATAATTTAAGATCTTGGTATTCTATTCAAACAACAAGCAAAGCAAAATAAAATAACATCTAAGAATAGCAAACATCATGTGAAGAAGCAAAAACTTAGGATCAACCGATACTAACCGATAGTTGTTGAAGAAGAAAGGTGGGATGCCAACCGGGGCATCCCCAAGCTTAGATGGTTGAGACTTCTTGAAATATTATATTGGGATGCCTTGGGCATCCCCAAGCTTGAGCCTTTGTGTATCCTTAATTCCTCTCATATCACGGTCTCCCTAAATCTCAAAAGCTTCATCCACACAAAACTCAACAAGGACTCATGAGATAAGTTAGTATAAACTATTGCAAAAACCTTATCATGCTATACTGTAGCAAATCACTAAAATTATTATTCAAAATTTCATACTAAATTCCTCTGCATATTTAATAGTCCTATCCTCAAATAGAATCATTAAAGAAGCAAACATATGCAAACATAACAACAATCTGCCTAAACAGGATAGTCTGTAAAGAATACTGCAACATCCATACTTCCCTAGCTCCAAAAATTATGAAAGAAAATTACCACTGTAGTAAATTTATCAGAGCTTAATATTCAAAAGGTTTCAACATTTTATCACATTCTGACTTTTCTAGGGAATTATTGCAACAGAGGTAAACTTTCTGTTTTCAAACAGCAACATGTGGACTTCTAAAATAGGCATAGTAAAGGCTATCAATGCCACTTCTATTGAAATAAAAGATGCAAAACATTGTTCTAAATAACATAAAGCAAATCTTAACAAAATAAATTGACGCTCCAAGCAAAACACATATCATGTGGTGAATAAAAATATAGCTCAAAGTAAAGTTACCGATGAACGAAGACGAAAAGAGGGGATGCCTTCCGGGGCATCCCCAAGCTTAGGCTCTTGGATGTCCTTAGATTATCTTGGGGGTGACATGGGAATCCACAAGCTTAGGATCTTGCCACTCCTTTTTCCATAATCCATGAAATCTTTACCCAAAACTTGAAAACTTCACAACACAAAACTTAAAGTAGAAAATCTCGTGAGCTCCGTTAGCGAAAGAAAACAAAAGACCACTTCAAGGTACTGTAATGAACTCATTATTTATTTATATTGGTGTTAAACCTACTGTATTCCAACTTCTGTATGGTTTATAAATTATTTTACTAGCCATCGATTCATTAAAATGAGCAAACAACACACGAAAACAGAATTTGTCAAAAACAGAACAGTCTGTAGTAATCTATATCAAACGTATACTTCTGAAACCCCAAAAATTCTAAAATAAATTGCTGGATCTGAGGAATTTATCTATTAATCATCTTCAAAAATAATTAACTAAATATCACTCTCCAAATAAAAATGGCAGCAATTCTCGTGAGCGCTAAAGTTTCTGTTTTTTATAGCAAGATCAACAAGACTTTCCCCGAGTCTTCCCAATGGTTCTTCTTGGCGCAAACACTAATTAAAAGCATAAAACCACATCTAAACAGAGGATAGATGAATTATTTATTACTAAACAGGAACAAAAAGCAAGTAATAAAAATAAAATTGGGTTGCCTCCCAACAAACGCTATCGTTTAACGCCCCTAGCTAGGCATGATGATTTCAATGATGCTCACATAAAAGATAATAATTGAAACATAAAGAGAGCATCATGAAGAATATGACTAGCACATTTAAGTCTAACCCACTTCCTATGCATAGGTATTTTGTGAGCAAACAACTTGTGGGAACAATAATCAACTAGCATAGGAAGGTAAAACAAGCATAGCTTCGAAACTTTAAGCACATAGAGAGGAAACTTGATATTATTGCAATTCCTACAAGCATATATTCCTCCCTCATAATAATTTTAAGTAGCATCATGAATGAATTCAACAATATAACCAGCACCTAAAGCATTCTTTTCATGATCTACAAGCATAGAAATTTTATTACTCTCCACATAAGCAAAATTCTTCTCATTCGGGATAGTGGGAGCAAACTCAACAAAATGATTATCATGTGAGGCATAATCCAATTGAAAACTAAAATCATGATGACAAGTTTCATGGATATCATTATTCTTTATAGCATACAAGTCATCACAATAATCAGCATAGAGAGCAACTTTGTTCTCATAATCAATTGGAACCCCTTCCGGAATAGTGGATTCATCACAAAATAAAGTCATGACCTCTCCAAATCCACTTTCATCAATATAATCATCATAAATAGGAGGCATGCTTTCATCATAATAAATTTGCTCATCAAAACTTGGGGGACAAAAAATATCATCTTCATCAAACATAGCTTCCCCAAGCTTGTGGCTTTGCATATCATTAGCATCATGGATATTCAAGGAATTCATACTAACAACATTCCAATAATGCTCATCATTCAAATATTTAGTGCCAAACATTTTATAGATTTCTTCTTCTAGCACTTGAGCACAATTATCCTTTCCATCATACTCACGAAAGATATTAAAAAGGTGAAGCGTATGAGACAAATTAATTCCATTTTTTATAGTTTTCTTTTAGAAACTAAAATAGTGATAAAACAAGAAACTAAAAGACTCGATTGCAAGATCTAAAGATATACATTCAAGCGCTAACCTCCCCGGCAACAGCGCCAGAAAAGAGCTTGATGTCTACTACACAACCTTCTTCTTGTAGACGTTGTTGGGCCTCCAAGTGCTGAGGTTTGTAGGACAGTAGCAAATTTCCCTCAAGTGGATGACCTAAGGTTTATCAATCCGTAGGAGGCATAGGATGAAGATGGTCTCTCTCAAGCAACCCTGCAACCAAATAACAAAGAGTCTCTTGTGACCCCAACACACCCAATACAATGGTAAATTGTATAGGTGCACTAGTTCGGCGAAGAGATGGTGATACAAGTGGTATATGGATAGTAGATAAAGGTTTTTGTAATATGAAAATATAAAAACAGCAAGGTAACTAATGATAAAAGTGAGCGTAAACGGTATTGCAATGATAGGAAATAAGGCCTAGGGTTCATACTTTCACTAGTGCAAGTCCTCTCAACAATGATAACATAATTGGATAACATAACTATCCCTCAACATGCAAGAAAGAGTCACTCCAAAGTCACTAATAGCGGAGAACGAACGAAGAGATTATGGTAGGGTATGAAACCGCCTCAAAGTTATTCTTTCCAATCAATCCATTGAGCTATTCCTATAAGTGTCACAAACAGCCCTAGAGTTCGTACTAGAATAACACCTTAAGACACAAATCAACCAAAACCCTAATGTCACCTAGATACTCCAATGTCACCTCAAGTATCCATGGGTATGATTATACGATATGCATCACGCAATCTCAGATTCATCTATTCAACCAACACATAGAACCTCAAAGAGTGCCCCAAAGTTTCTACCGGAGAATCACGACGAAAACGTGTGCCAACCCCTATGCATAGGTTCATGGGCGGAACCCGCAAGTTGATCACCAAAACATACATCAAGTGAATCACGTGGTATCCCATTGTCACCACAGATACGCACGGCAAGACATACATCAAGTGTTCTCAAATCTTTAAAGACTCAATCCGATAAGATTACTTCAAAGGGGAAACTCAATTCATTACAAGAGAGTAGAGGGGGGAAGAAACATCATATGATCCAAATATAATATCAAAGCTCGTGATACATCAAGATCGTATCACCTCAAGAACACGAGAGAGAGAGAGAGATCAAACACATAGCTACTGGTACATACCCTCAGCCCCGAGGGAGAACTACTCCCTCCTCGTCATGGAGAGCACCGGGATGATGAAGATAGTCACCAAAGAGGGATTTCCCCCTCCGGCAGGGTGCCGAAACAGGTCTAGATTGGCTTTCGGTGGCTACGGAGGCTTCTGGCGGCGGAACTCCCGATCTATTGTGCTCTTCGGAAGTTTTAGGGTATATGGAGATATATAGGTGGAAGAAGTACGTCAGGGGGGCCACGAGGGGCCCACGAGGGTGGAGGGCGCGCCCAGGGGGGGGTGGGCGCGCCCCTTGCCTCGTGGCCTCCTCGCAGCCCCCCCGAGGTGCACTCCAAGTCTTCTAGGCTTCTTTCCTTCCAAAAATGAGTTCCGTGAAGTTTCAGGTCAATTGGACTCCGTTTGATTTTCCTTTTCTTGAAATCCTAAAACAGGGTAAAAACAAAAACTGGCACTAGGCTCTGGGTTAATAGGTTAGTCCCAAAAATGATATAAAAGTGTATAATAAAGCCCATAAACATTCAAAACAGTAGATAATATAGCATGGAGCAATGAAAAATTATAGATACATTGGAGACGTATCATATATCCGCCATCTCTGCGTGGCACTTCTTCAACTAGGAAACGTGGAACACGTCGTGAACTCCCGACAATCCCTCAGGCAGTTCCAATTTATAAGCAACTTCTCCCATGCATTCCAAAACTTTGTATGGTCCCACAAAATGTGGCGCTAACTTTCCCTTAACTCCAAAGCGCTTAACTCCTCGAAGTGGAGATACACGAAGATAAACTCTATCTCTGGCTTCATAAACTGTCTCCTTGCGTTTAGAATCTGCATAGATCTTCTGCCTGGACTGGGCTACCTTGAGCCTATCGCGAATCAACTTCACCTTCTGTTCAGACTCCTTAATCAGATCTGGTCCAAATAACTGGCGCTCTCCAACTTCATCCCACGACAATGGTGTTCTACACCATACAAGGCTTCAAAAGGGGCCATCTTTAAACTAGATTGATAACTATTGTTGTAAGAGAACTCCGCATATGGAAAGTTGTCATCCCAACTAGATCCATAATCTAGCGCACAAGCTCTCAACATATCCTCCAAAATCTAATTGACTCTCTCGGTCTGTCCATCGGTCTGCGGATGAAAAGCTGTACTGAACTCTAGCCTGGTACCCAAAGTTTCGTGCAACTGATTCCATAACTTTGAGGTAATCTGGGTTCCTCTATCTGATACAATGCTCCTCGGAACTCCATGCAAACATACAATCCTGGTCATGTATACCTTTGCCAACTTAGCACTGGTGTAAGTGGTCTTCACTGGGATGAAATGAGCTACCTTCGTCAAGTGATCGACTATAACCCATATCGAGTCATAGCCTGAACGAGTCCTGGGTATTCCCATGATAAAATCCATGCCTAGCTTATCCCACTTCCATTCGGGTATCGGCAATGGCTGTAGCAATCCTGCTGGCTTCTGATGCTCTGCCTTCACTCTCTGACATACATCACAGACTGCTACATATATACGCCGCAATATCCTTCTTCATTCCGGTCCACTAGAAAGTGTATTTCAAATCCAAATACATCTTGGTGTTTCCTGGGTGAATCGAGTACGGTGAATCATGGGCCTCTTGCAAAATTAACTTCCTGATCTCCGGGTCATTAGGCACATAAACACGGTCCTCAAACCATAAGGTATCGTGTTCATCCTCACGAAATCCTTTAACTTTTCCCTTGCTAACCTTCTCCTTTATGGTGGCAATTTCCTTGTCGGTCTTCTGAGCTTCTCTGATCTTATCCATTAGAGTAGACTGAATCTCCAATGCTGCTACATAGCCTCTCGGAACTATCTCCAAACATAGCTCATGAAGATCCTCGGCTAATTCTTTTGGTAACTCTCCGGTCATTAGTGTGTTGACATGGCTCTTGCGGCTCAATGCGTCAGCTACCACGTTAGCCTTTCCGGGATGATAATGCAATCTCATATCATAATCCTTGATGAGATCCAACCATCTCCTTTGCCCGAGATTCAACTCCTTCTGCGGGAAGATGTACTTCAAACTCTTGTGATCCGTGTACACCTCACAATGGTTTCCGATGAGAAAATGTCTCCATGTCTTCAAAGCGTGCACTACGGCTGCTAACTCCAAGTCGTGAGTAGCATAATTCAACTCATGGGGCTTAAGTTGTCATGAGGCATATGAAACAACTCTACCCTCCTGCATAAGCACTGCTCCAAGTCATCGACGTGAAGCGTCGTAATATACCTCATAATCCTTGCGCTGATCTGGCAGAATCAACACTGGCGAGGTAACCAAACGTTTCTTCAACTCCTGGAAACTGGCCTCACATTCCTCAGTCCATTTGAACTTGGTATCCTTGTTCAACAACTCCGTCATAGGTTTTGCAATCTTTGAGAAATTTTCAATGAATCTCCGGTAGTATCCTGCAAGTCCAAGAAAACTCCGGATCTCTCCAACTGTTGTTGGGGCTTCCCAATTTGTCACAGTGACAACCTTGGTGGGATCTACTGCTATTCCTTCTCCAGATATAACATGTCCGAGGAATCCAACTTCCTTCAACCAAAACTCACATTTGCTGAATTTGGCGTATAACTGATGCTCTTTGAGCTTAGCAAGTACCAAACACAAATGTTCTTTATGTTCTTCTTCATTCTTCGAGTAAACCAGAATATCATCAATGAATACTACGACAAACTTATCCAAAAACTCCATAAACATTTTGTTCATCATGTTCATAAAATAGGCAGGTGCGTTAGTCAGACCAAATGACATAACGGTATAATCATACAACCCGTACCTTGTGGTAAAAGTTGTCTTAGGTATGTCCTACTCTCGAATCTTCAATTGGTGGTATCCTGATCGCAAATCGATCTTTTCTTTTCCACTAGAAGTACTGGTGATCCCCAAGGTGATGAACTTGGGCGAATATAACCCTTATCCAGTAACTCCTTAATCTGCTTCTTAATCTCCTCCAAATCCTTTGCACGCATTCGGTACGGTCTCTTAGATATTGGACCTGTGCCTGGCAAAAGCTCAATCAAAAACTCAATATCTCTATCCGGTGGCTTGCCTAGCAACTCTTCTGGAAATACATCCGGAAAATCCTTTACCACCGGTACTTCCTCCTGCACAACTCCTGTTAAGGAATTTACTTGAGTCCTATTCGGCACATGCCGTGATACATACTTGATCCTTCTTCCCTCTGGGTGGTAAGCAAAATCGACTTACTGGCGCAATTGATGTTTCCTCCATACATCGATAGCCAATCCATACCCAGAATTACATCCAAACCTTGTGATTCCAAAATGATTAAATCCGAGGGAAACACATGTCTACCTATACTCAATGGCACTTGAAAACATCCTCTACTGGCCATATGCTCCGCTCCTGGTGAGCTTACTAACATAGGTGTTCTAAGAACCTTGGTGGACAGCTTATACTTATCCACAAATCCCCTTGATATGTATGAATGCGATGCCCCAGTATCAAAAAGAACGATTGCAGTAAATGACTTAAACCAAAAACTTACCTATTACTGCATCTGGCTGGGCTTCAACCTCTTCCACGTTAACGTGGTTCACCTGTCCCCTGTTGAAAGGGTTTGGTTTCTTCCCTGAGCTTTCATTGCCATTTCCATTCTGGGCTTCAGGACATTCATTGGCATAATGTCCGGTCTTCTGACACTTATAACAAGTGACTTGGCTCAGGTCTCTCTTGGCTGGGGTTGATGGGTTGGTATGGTTCTGACCGTTGCTTCCCCCATTCCCATTACCATTCTTGGGGCCATTATGATTATGCGAACTCCCTCCTCCATGGGTATGCTGAAAATGTCCTCCCGATTTCGGGGTAAAACGTGGCTTCTGCTGAGCTCCTGAATTGTATTTCCCTTGTCCATACTTCCTCTTGCGGTTCTCAATCTGTTGTTGCTTCCCTTCAATCATAAGAGCACGATCTACCAACTCCTGGTAGTTGTTGAAAGCTGCTACCATCAATTGCATGCTCAACTCATCATTCAGTCCTTCCAGAAATTTCTCCTGCTTAGCTGCATCGTAGCAATGTCATCCGGGGCATAACGTGCTAACTTACTAAAGTCATCCACATATTGGCCAACTGTCCGTCCTCCTTGGCGCAAGTTGCGAAACTCACGCTTCTTCATGGCCATAGCTCCTGCTGAAACATGGGCAGTACGGAAAGCCTGCTGAAACTGATCCCATGTGACAGTGTCGATAGGATAAGTGGCTGTGAAATTCTCCCACCATGATGTTGCGGGTCCTTCAAGCTGATGTGTGGAAAAACGCACCTTTTCCGCATCTGTGCATCCTACTGTGGTCAATTCCCTCCCTATCTTGCGGAGCCAATCATCTGCCACTATCGGCTCGGTGCTACTAGAGAACACCGGTGGATTCAGTCTAAGGAAACGGGTTAAGTGATCAACATGTGGTGGTGGTGGTGGGTTGTTGTTGTTGTTGTTGTTGTTGTTGTTGTTCCCTTGATTCTGATTCTGGACTAGCAACTGCATCAATGCATTCTGCTGCTGGATCAACTGAGTGAGCTCCGGTGGGAAAGCAAATCCATTGTCACGTCTCGGAGGCATCTGAGGGTTTAGAAAAGATGAGAATATAGAATAGATTGAGGTCTAGAGAGGAAACACTACCCATATGCACATGAGGCAAATGCAAACAAAATCACTTCATTCAATTCAAACAAGGGCATACAATCGGTCTAGAACTATCGTTATAAAAGTGCTCGGGCTACTATATTTACATGGTGGAATACTACTACTAATGTGGTGGTCTATTAGAAATATTCCTCGGTTGCAGACTCCATGATATCTGGTCCAGCTTTTCTTCAAAGTTATCATCGCTCAGGTCAAAGTCGGTATCGTCGATGATGATGTAGTCTTCCGGGCGAAACTCCTTGGGTTCTTCGTCTTCTTCTACTGGTGTGGGGTCTCCCATGAATATTCCGATCTTCTCAATCAGGTCGTCATTCTTCTCCACTAGTACGACGATTTCCTCCTCGTAATCTTCACGTGTATCTTTGAGCTCTTCCTCCAGCTCTGCAATCCTAGTCATTGCCTTCTTCAAATCTATCATGCCTGTGCACATCTGGTTCTCCTGACGTCGAATGTGCTGATTTAACTCTTGGATAAAAGCTGCGATTGATCTATCATTCCTGATGCTGATCATCTCCCATTGCCCATCTCGGCACCCACAAATCGGATAGATAGTATCCTTGAGATCATTGCGGTAAACTTCTCCAGTACGTCCCATGGTAATGTGGGCTGCCATGCTCTTTCATAGACTCCAGGTTGGTGCATCAAAGGAAAACTCTATGGGCTCGGTGACTGGCGCGACCGTCCTTCCGGGAACTTGAACTTGAATCATCCAGCGCTCCTCCTTGGGTAAAGTAGCATTGTAGGTCCCGATGAAGCTTGGTACTCCGATGTCTAGGTACTTAGTGACTTCCTTCAGGTGGCGTCCAAAGGGTGTATCTTCATCTGGTTGCGTGAACTTGTTACTTGCATCTGCCATCCTAAAGAGTAGAAAAGATGAGGAGTCAGAAAAGAGAAGAGAGTAGTGATCTAGGTCTTTACCTTAGTGGTCGTGTCCTACAGTTAGCGTGTACTCTAATACCATCTTTGTAGCGACCTGACCTCAAATAGTCTGATCTTTGTGCTTCAGTGTCATCCCTGGATCAGTAATGCTGACACGCACAGTACTTGAAGGATTTATAACAGAGTAGCAATCACACACTTATTACATCGGATGTCTCAAAAGAGAACTTATTACAAATAGTATGGCTTAAGGCCATCTAATAACGATAACAGCGGAAGGCTTGGAAGATAAGTGAGTCCATCAACTCCAACGGCACACTGAGTATAGAACCACGACCTAAGGCTCCTTATTCATCGTCTGAAAAGTCTGCAACATGAACGTTGCAGCCCGAAAACGGGTCAGCACATGGAATATGCTGGCAATGTAACACATAGAGAGTAGTGAATAGAATAGGCTATACTACATGCATATATGGCTGGTGGAAAGCTCTATGGTTACAGTTTTGCGTAAAGCCAGTTTTTCCCTACTGCAAAGGAATAAATTTTATTTAACTATCATGGTGGTTGTTAAACATTGAGAGCATAGACACCCTCTCAAACCCAATTAAACATCATTATTAAAACCCAACAAAATTAATTAAAGTCACATGATGAGATTCACATGATAATCCAAGTACTAGATACTCAAGTTGTCCATAACCAGGGATGCGGCTAACCATGATTAGTTTATACACTCTGCAAAGGTTTGCGCACTTTTCCCCACAAGACTCGATCTCCTCCATTGGGATTCTCGCACTACATGGTGTTTGAGAAACGGATGACCGAGACATAGTTTTTAAGAAGCGCTAGCACCTTACAATCGGGTAGACCGTTACACCTACTTTCCCCTACATCTGCTAGTCTACCACTGTAAGAGTTCGCACGACTTAATCAACTATGCTAGAGCCCATAGTAGCTTGTGGCTGCACACAGAAGTTTCAGTATGAATAATCTCATGATCCCTTTGAGCCTGGGTGGCGGTCCATAAAGAAAAAACAGGCAATCGCTGGAATACCCAGGTGCCTCAATCCACCCAGATGTGTATTAGAGTTGCCACCTTAAGTTAACCATTAATTAAACAATCTCATATCTGTCATGAATACACTCAAACCCAAACCACGTCTACGAGCATAGCATAGCAATATAAGCATAACGTAGAAGTAACTTCCAGGGTTTGATAATAAACAGGTGAATAGGTACTACCTCATCTACTTCCCAAACCCACAATTTAATTCAGATCCTAACCATGCAATTGTTTGAGGATTTATCTAATGCAATAAAACTGGATAGTAAGAGGTATGATCAAAGTGTTACTTACCTTGCTGATGATCCATAAAACCTAGAGATTCGAAGTAGCAAGCGACGCACTGCGGGTACTCTATCGCAAACAAACAAGCACACAATAAGCACTCATCTAATGCACAGGTAAAACCCAAATAAGAGATCTAACCAGAAAGTTCAATTTAAGAACTCTGGTTTGCAAAAAGAAACAATTCGAACGAAACAACGAAAGTCAAACGATGAAAGAAACAGGCTTCGTTTACTAATCTGGACCTAAGTCAAATTTTACAGAAGCAAAAACTTGTTTGAGTTGGTTAAACGGAAAGAGGGTTTCGAGACGAAACTCTAGGCGCTTGAATCGCCTGATTCCGATAAACGAGCGAAAAGTTATACTAAAGCGAAAAATAGATCGAAAATCGCGATCAGAAATAATCACAGAAAATCCGAGAAAAAGAAAAACGGACGAACAGGCTAACGAACGAACGTTCACTAACTTCGGCTAAAAGACGAAAACCATTCGTTAAAACGAACGAATGAACAGGCGTTCGCTAAATAAACTAAACCGAAAAATACCCGATCTAAATAAAAAAATAGATCTAGTTTTTTTTAAAAAACCGAACGAAAACCGGGCGGTTTTCTCGAGGAAACAGGCGGCGGCGGTGGCGGTCAACCTCGGCGGCGGGACGGCTCCGGCATCGGGCGGGGGCTCCGGTGGGCGGCGGGGTCGGCGGCGGGACGACGGGCGGTGGCGTCGGGCGACGAAGGCAGCGTCGGCGGCGGTGCTTGGGTTTGGGGCGGCGGGGCGGCTCGGGCTGGGCTACGGGATGGCCTCCCCGGCTTATAAGGGCCGGCCGGGCCAGAATCCTAGTCGGACACGACCCGGTTAGGTCGGTTCGTTTGTTTTTTTTAAAAATAATTTCGCACAGAAAAACAAATAAAAGAAATACTAAACGGACTCCAAAAAATCCCGAAATAAATTTTCCCCGACTTCTAAAATCAAGCCGGACAAGATGAACATTTATTTGGGGCCTAAATGCAATTTTGGAAAACGCGTATTTTTCCTAATTCAAATAAAATAGCGAGAAAACTCCGAAATAAAATCTTATTTGTTTTTTTATTAAATCCTCAATATTTCGTTATTTTGGTAAATTCATTTTATTCCATCTCTGTTATTTTTATAATTTAAATAATTGAAGATAAAATAAATAAAATCAAATGATCCTATTTTTTCAAAATTTGAGAAAACCCAAATATGAAAACAACGAAATCCCCAACTCTCTCCATGGGTCCTTGAGTTGTGTAGGATTTCTAGGATCTAGCCAAAATGCAATAAAATATGATATGCAATGATGATCTAATGTATAACATTCCAAATTGAAAATTTGGGATGCTACATGTAGTTGCGGATGCTTGCAATAGAGGTTAATCATAATTGGGATGCTTGTCCAAGTAAGGGCAGTAGCCAAGCACCGATCGACCCACATACCAAATTATTAAAGTACCGAATGCGAATCATATGAGCGTGATGAAAACTAGCTTGACGATATTCCCATGTGTCCTCGGGAGCGCTTTACATCTTACAAGAGTTTGTCCAGGCTTGTCCTTTGCTATAAAAAGGATTGGGCCACCTTGCTGCACCTTATTTACTTTTGTTACTTGTTGCTCCTTACAAATTATCTTATCACAAAACTATTTGTTACCACTTATTTCAGTACTTGCAGAGAATACCTTGCTGGAAACCGCTTATCATTTCCTTCTGCTCCTCGTTGGGTTCGACACTCTTACTTATCAAAAGGACTATGATAGATCCCCTATACTTGTGGGTCATTAAGACTCTTTTCTGGCGCCGTTGCCAGGGAGTGAAGCCCCTTTGGTAGGTGGAATTTGGTAAGGAAAAATTTATATAGTGTGCTGAAATTTACGGTCACTTGTTACCATGGAAAGTAATCCTCTGAGGGGCTTGTTCGGGGTATCTTCACCCCGACCAGTAAAGGAAAGAGTTGCTCCTCAACCTACTGAACCTACTGAAAATGAAAATGAAAATGCTTGCTTTGAAGTTCCATCGGGTATGATAGAAAAACTGCTAGCAGATCCTTTTTTGGGAGATGGAACAAAACATCCTGATGAACATCTGATATATGTGGACGAAGTTTGTGGATTATTTAAGCTTGCAGGTGTACCCGGAGATGTTGTTAAGATGAAGGTCTTCCCTTTATCTTTGAGGGGAGATGCATCGACATGGTATAGGCTAAGTGATGATATGGGGTCTTGGAACTACAAACGATTAAATTGGAATTTCATCAGATGTTTTATCCTATGCATCTTGTTCATCGTGATCGCAATTATATATATAATTTTTGGCCTCGCGAAGGAGAAAGCATCGCTCAAGCTTGGGGGAGGCTTAAGTCAATGTTATATTCATGCCCCAATCATGAGCTCTCAAGAGAAATGATTATTCAAAATTTTATGCTCGGCTTTCTGGTAACAATCGCACCATGCTTGATACTTCTTGTGATGGCTCTTTTATTATGAAGACTATTGAATTCAAATGGGATTTATTGGAAAGAATTAAACGCAACTCTGAAGATTGAGACCTCGACAATGGTAAGGAGTCAGGCATGACACCTAGTTTTGATCGTGTTAAATCTTTTATGGATACCGATATTTTTCGTAAATTTAGCACTAAATATGGACTTGACTCTGAGATAGTAGCTTCTTTCTGTGAATCTTTTGCTGCGTATGTTGATCTCCCCAAGGAGAAGTGGTTTAAATATCATCCTCCCATAGAAGTAAAAGTAGCTGCACCTATTAAATTTGAAGAAAATACTATCACTTATAATGATCCTATTGTTCCTACTTCTTATGTTGAGAAACCACCTTTCCCTGTTAGGATAAAGGATCATGCTAAAGCTTCAACTGTAGTTCGTAAAAGCAATATTAAAACATATACACCTCCGGAGCAAGTTAAAGTTGAACCTAACATTGCTATTATTAAAGATCTCTTGTCTGATAATATAGATGGGCATGTTATTTATTTCTGTGATGAAACTGCTAGAATTGCTAAACCCTGTGATAAAGATAAACCTAGACCTGTGGTAGGCATGCCTGTTATTTCTGTTAAAATAGGAGATCATTGTTATCATGGCTTATGTGATATGGGTGCCAGTGCTAGTGCAATACCTATTAGCCTTTATAGAGAAATTATGCATGATATTGCACCTGTTGAGTTAGAAGATATTGATGTCACAATTAAACTGGCCAATAGAGATACTATTTCACCAATGGGAATTGTTAGAGATGTTGAAGTCTTGTGTGGGAAAACTAAATATCCTGCTGATTTTCTTGTTCTTGGTTCCCCACAAGATAGCTTTTGTCCCATTATATTTGGTAGACCCTTCTTAAATACTGTTAATGCTACCATAGATTGAAAAAGAGATGTTGTTACTATTGGTTTAGATGATATGACTCATGAATTTAATTTTTATAAATTTAGTAGACAACACCGTGAAGAAGAATTACCTAGTAAGGATGAAATTATTGGTCTTGCTTCTATTGCCATACCTCCTAGTGATCCTTTAGAACAATACTTGCTAGACCATGAAAATGATATGTTTATGAATGAAAGAAGGGAATTAGATGAAGTATTCTTTAAACAGGAACCTATTCTGAAAAACAATTTACCTGTTGAAATCCTAGGGGATCCTCCTCCACCAAAGGGTGATCCCGTGTTTGAGCTTAAACCGTTACCTGATACTCTTAAATATGCTTATCTTGATGAGAAAAAGATATATCCTGTTATTATTAGTGCTAACCTTTCAAAGCAAGAGGAAGAGAGATTATTGAAAACTCTGAGGAAGCACCGCGCTGCTATTGGGTATACTCTTGATGATCTTAAGGGCATTAGTCCCACTCTATGCCACATAAAATTAATTTGGAAGAAGATGCTAAACCAGTTCGTGATCATCAACACCGGCTAAATCCTAAAATGAAAGAAGTGGTAAGAAAGGAGATACTAAAGCTCCTTGAGGCGGGTATAATTTATCCCGTTGCTGATAGTCAATGGGTAAGCCCTGTCCATTGTGTCCCTAAGAAGGGAGGTATTACTGTAGTTCCTAATGATAAAGATGAATTGATTCCTCAAAGAATTATTACAGGTTATAGGATGGTAATTGATTTCGGCAAATTAAATAAGGCTACTAAAAAAGATCATTACCCCTTACCTTTTATCGATCAAATGCTAGAAAGATTGTCGAAACATACACATTTTTGCTTTCTAGATGGTTATTCTGGTTTCTCTCAAATACCTGTGTCAGCCAAAGATCAATCAAAGACTACTTTTACATGCCCTTTTGGTACCTTTGCTTATAGACGTATGCCTTTTGGTTTATGTAATGCACCTGCTACCTTTCAAAGATGCATGATGGCTATATTCTCTGACTTTTGTGAAAAGATTTTTGAGGTTTTCATGGACGACTTTTCCGTCTATGGATCTTCTTTTGATGATTGCTTGAGCAACCTTGATCGAGTTTTGCAGAGATGTGAAGAAACTAATCTTGTCTTGAATTGGGAAAAGTGCCACTTTATGGTTAATGAAGGTATTGTCTTGGGGCATAAATTTTCTGAAAGAGGTATTGAAGTTGATAAAGCCAAGGTTGATGCTATTGGAAAGATGCCATGTCCCAAGGACATCAAAGGTATAAGAAGTTTCCTTGGTCATGCCGGTTTTTATAGGAGGTTCATTAAGGACTTCTCGAAAATCTCTCGGCCTTTGACTAGTTTATTACAAAAAGATATACCATTTGTCTTTGATGATGATTGTGTAGAAGCATTTGAAATACTTAAGAAAGCATTGATCTCTACACCTATTGTTCAGCCACCTGATTGGAATTTACCCTTTGAAATTATGTGTGATGCTAGTGATTATGCTGTAGGTGTTGTTCTAGGACAAAGAGTTTATAAGAACTAAATGTTATTCAATATGCTAGTAAAACTCTAGACAATGTTCAAAGAAATTATGCTACTACTGAAAAAGAATTCTTAGCAGTTGTATTTGCTTGTGATAAGTTTAGACCTTATATTGTTGATTCTAAAGTAACTATTCACACTGATCATGCTGCTATTAAATATCTTATGGAAAAGAAAGATGCGAAACCTAGACTTATTAGATGGGTTCTCTTGCTACAAGAATTTGATTTGCATATTGTTGATAGAAAAGGAGCTGAGAACCCCATTGCAGACAACTTGTCTAGGTTAGAAAATGTGCTTGATGACCCACTACCTATTGATGATAGCTTTCCTGATGAGCAATTAAATGTCATAAATGCTTCTCATACTGCTCCATGGTATGCCGATTATGCTAATTACATTTTTGCTAAGTTTATACCACCTAGTTTCACATACCAACAAAAGAAAAAGTTCTTCTTTGATTTGAGGCATTACTTTTGGGATGACCCACATCTTTATAAAGATGGAGTAGATGGTGTTATTAGATGTTGTGTACCTGAGCATGAACATGAACAGATCCTACGCAAGTGTCAATCCGAAGCTTATGGAGGACACCATGCTGGAGATAGAACTGCACATAAGGTACTGCAATTTGGTTTTGAATGGGCTACTTTCTTGAAGGATGCCCGTAAGTTTGTCTTATCTTGTGATGAATGTCAAAGAATTGGTAATATTAGTAGACGTCAAGAAATTCCTATGAATTATTCACTTGTTATCGAGCCATTTGATGTTTGGGGCTTTGACTATATGGGACCCTTTCCTTCCTCTAATAGATATACACACATTTTAGTTGTTGTTGATTACGTTACTAAGTGGGTAGAAGCTATTCCAACTAGTAGTGCTGATCATAACACTTCTATTAAAATGCTTAAAGAAGTTATTTTTCCAAGATTTGGAGTCCCTAGATATTTAATGACTGATGGTGGTTCACATTTTATTCATGGTGCTTTCCGTAAAATGCTTGCCAAATACGATGTTAATCATAGAATTGCATCTCCTTATCACCCTCAGTCTAGTGGTCAAGTAGAATTGAGTAATAGAGAACTCAAATTAATTTTGCAAAATACTGTTAATAGGTTTAGAAAGAATTGGTTCAAGAAACTTGATGATGCATTATGGGCCTATATAACTGCATATAAAAATCATATGGGCATGTATCCATTTAAAATGGTCTATGGAAAAGCATGTCACTTACCTCTTGAACTAGAACACAAGGCTTATTTGGCTATTAAAGAACTTAGTTATGATTTTAAACTTGCCGGTGAGAAGAGGTTATTTGATATTAGCTCTATTGATGAATGGAGAACCCAAGCCTACGAAAATGCCAAGTTGTTTAAAGAAAAAGTTAAAAGATGGCATGACAAAAGGATACAAAAGCATGAGTTTAATGTAGGTGATTATGTATTGCTATACAACTCTCGTTTAAGATTTTTTGCAGGAAAACTTCTCTCTAAATGGGAAGGCCCTTACGTTATCGAGGAGGTCTACCATTCTGGTGCCATAAAAATCAACAACTTCGAAGGCACACATCCGAAGGTGGTGAACGGTCAAAGAATCAAACACTATATCTTAGGTAATCCCATAATTGTTGAAACCAATGTTATTGAAGCCGTAACCCCGGAGGAATACATAAGGGACACTTTCTGGAACATTTTAGACTCCGAAAAGGAATAGGTATGTGGTACGGTAAGTAAACCGGCTCCAAAACAGTTTTAAGGCAATATTTCTCCGTTTTGGAATATTTAGAAAAATAGAAAAATAACCAGCAGCCCGGGAAGGACACGAGGGCTCCACGAGTGTGGAGGGCGCGCCCTACCCTACTGGGCGCTCCCCCTACCTCGTGGGCACCTCGTGTGCTCTCTGGACTCCGTTTTCGTACACGACACGTATTTTGGTCAGTAAAAATTCATTATATAACCTCCCGGGGGGTTTTGACTCCCGTATCGCGCAAAAATCTCCTGTCTTTGTTTCGAGCTGTTTTTTGTCAGGGTTATCAAGGCCAGGCACTATGTCGTCTCCCTCCTCCTCCAACCATGAGGGCAACGATGCTTGGCTAATGAAGATAGAGATGAAGAGAGAAGAACTTATGGAGATCAACAAGGATGAAGGGATCAATAAGGCCATGGAGGACCAAGTTCCAACAACAGAAGACACCCTTCAACTGGATCACAATCTTCTTACCCCAACAGAAATCGAAGCTTTCAAGATGATTGAGTTGGCTTGTATACAAAATAAGTATCTCACACGTGAAAATATTTTGTTGAAGGAGCATATCATCGCACTCAAGGGCATTATCCGCAAGTTAGAAGACCTCCTACGCTCGATGTGCGACTATCCATCGTCAACAACTCCACCTTCTTCACCAACAAAGGAGACATAATCACCTGGGTATGGGCACTCCACTTGGCAACTGCCAAGCTTGGGGGAGTGCCCCGGTATCGTATCACCATCACTTTATCTTTACCGTTTTTCTTAGTTCGATCCTTTTGGTAATATCTTGATCTAGTAGAATAAAAGTTCTTAGTATGATCTAGTCGTGAGTTTTGCTTTATTATCCTTCTATGTAATCGAGTCCGTGAGCTATATAATAAAGATTAGTGTTGAGTCAAGGGCTTGATTATTTTGCCATGATCCTAAGTGAATAAAAGAAAAGAGAAAGAAATAAAAAGAAACAAAGAGATCATGTGAGTCTTATGGAGAGTAATGAGCTCACATAGAAAAGTATGATGTATAAAAGTTGTTGAGGGTTGACAAACACAATTTTGGTCATCGTTGCAATTAATAGGAAGTAATAAAGAAAGAGAGGTCTTCACATATAAATATACTATCTTGGACATCTTTTATGATCGTGAGCACTCATTAAAATATGACATGCTAAAGAGTTGACATTGGACAAGGAAGACAATGTAATGGGTTATGTTTTCTTACATCTGAGATAAATTAGATTGTCATGGATCATCCAACATGTTGATCTTGCCTTTCCCCCTCATGCTAGCCAAATTCATTGGACCAAGTAGAGATACTACTTGTGCTTCCAAATACCCTCAAACCAGTCTTGCCATAAGAGTCCACCATATCTACCTATGGATTGAGTAAGATCCATCAAGTAAGTTGTAATCGGTGCAAGCAATAAAATTGCTCTCTAAATATGTATGATTGATTGGTGTGGAGGAAATAAGCTTTATATGATCGTGTGATATGGAAGTAATAAAAGCGACAGACTGCATAATAAAGGCCCATATCACAAGGGGCAATATAAAGTGACGTGCTTTCGCATTAAGATTTTGTGCATCCAACCATAAAAGCGCATGACAACCTCTGCTTCCCTCTGCGAAGGGCCTATCTTTTACTTTTATATCCTACATTGCATAAGAGTCATGGTGATTTTCACCCTTTCTTTTTACACTTTATTCCTTTGGCAAGCACAATATGTTGGAAAGATCCTCGTATATATGGCTAATTGGATGTGAGTTTTCATGAACTATTACTGTTGACATTACCCTTGAGGTAAAACGTTGGGAGGCAAAACTATAAGCCCCTATCTTTCTCTGTGTCCGATTAAAACTCCATACCCATAAGTATTGCGTGAGTGTCAACAATTGTGAAAGATTATATGTGAAAGAACATGCGGTGCCCCCATGTTTGGTTTTGGTAATTGATGACAATCTCTATGGACTAATGGTTGCCTTGAGTTATATTTGAAGGTTTTGTCCATAGGCTTTTCTTGGAGTACATGTGTTGGTTTCAAGGAGAGTTTGTGTTGACCAAGGTGCTATTCAAGGAATTACCTAAAGATTGGTCTTGTGAGAGGTTGATCAAGACTAAGTTAAAGAGTGAATCAAGTTGATCAACTCACAAAGCGTAGAAGATATACCGAGAGGGATCAAGTGATCCCATGGTGTGGTAAGCATTGTCCATTGTGCTTTGTGTACTAACCCATGGTCTATGTGAGAGTTCTACGTGGGGTTAGGTACGTGTTCATGGGCTTGTGTCAAGAGGAAGATATCACTCAACCCATGGAGAGGATGAAATCAAGTGGTGATCGTCATCAAGATTGCCGTGTGCAAGTTCAAGTGGATCATCGCGAAGAGATCAAGTGCTTGAAGCTTGCCGGTCATTGTGGTGACAATGGACTTGTGAAGATGTGCCGAAGAGTGGCTCACCCATAGTGGACTATGGGGGAGCAATCATCTAGTCTTCATCGTGCCAACACAATCAAGTAAGGTGGTCCAACTTGAGGGAGTCAAGATCGTCATCATCTAGCTCAAGTGGACCATGTGCAAGGCAAAGGTTTACCCTTGATAGGTTTTCTATTTTACCGGTCTCATGGTGGTAGTTTGGAGACCGGGTTATAGGATCGTTTGCCGTAATATCAAGGGGGGCTCTCAAGTTGGTAGCTTGATCGTATCGTTAGCAGAGAGCTCAAACCATTGCATCCTTGCATCATCTTTCTTGGTTCTTGTTTGGTTCTCTTTGTGAGTCTTAGAGCTTATGGTCATCTTGTTGACAAGCTTGAGTTCATCGAAAACGGAGTTCGCTTGCATCTTCTATGATGTTTTCGATGTTGGAGGTTTTGCCGGTTCTTCTCGGTTGGAGGTTTCACTCCTCTTTTTTTTAGGCATACCTCCCCCGCCTCTTCTTACTATAACCAGTCGCTGTTTTGATGCTACTCATCGTCTTGTTTCCAACAAGCTTGAGTTTGCTCAATTCGGAGCTCATATGCATAAGTTATGGTAGTTCTGGTTTTCGTGAGTGTGGTTTTTGTCAGGGTCCCAGCGGTAGTACCATGGTACCCAGCGGTAGTACCGCTGAGGAGTCACAAGTGGCAGTACCGCTCCGCAGCGGTAGTATCGGCTGTGACTCCGCAACAGTACTACCGCTGGCTTACCATGTCCCTACCGCGTCGATTCGAGGGGTCTTTTTTTGTGTCGGATTGTGCGGTACCTCGCTGCGGCAGTAGTGCGGCAGTACTGCTCCTTAGCGGCAGTACCGCCCTTCCTCCGCGGTAGTACCGCCCGGTTCCCTCTTTCCCTTTCCCCTTCGTTCTGCGCGGCAGTACCGCCAAAGGGAGCGATAGTACCGCTTAACCCAGCGGTAGTACCGATGTCTCCTGCGGTACTACCGCCCCAAGGTTCATGTTTTGTTGCTCCTTTTCCCTGTTTCTTCTGCCTGAGCGCTAGTACCGCTCGTGTGCGGGCTTAGCACATAATGGTTGGATTTCCCCCCTCCTATAAAAGGGGGTCTTCTTCCCCAATGATCCTTATCCTTTGAGCTCGTGTTCTTCCCCCATTGTTGACCTTCTTCGAGCTTGCTAACTCTCAATCCCTCCATGGATTCTTGCTAGTTTTTTAGGGAAAAGAGAGAGGAGATCTAGATCCACATTTCCACCAATCACTTTCTCCTCTATGTGAGGGGAACCCCTTGGATCTAGATCTTGGAGTTCTTGGTGTTCTCCTTCTTGTTCTTCCTCTCAATTTCCTCCCTAGCATTAGTTGCTTCGGTGGGATTTGAGAGAGAAGGACTTGGGCACTCCGTGTGCCCTTGCCATTGCATTTGGTGCATCCGTTTGAGTTCTCCACGGTGATACGTGGAAGTGAAGTTTGAGAAGCTTATTACTCTTGGGTGTTTGGGCACCCTACAGCTTGTTCCTCTTGGGTGCCTTGGTGCCCTAGATGGTTGGTGTTGTTTGGAGCTCAATCATTGTGGTGTAAAGCTTCGGGCAAGCGTCGGGGTCTCCAATTAGGTTGTGGAGATCGCCCCGAGCAATTTGACGGGTACCGGTGACCGCCCCCAAGGGTTACCAAAGTGTACGGGTTCGGTGACCGCCCTCAAGGGTCCCTTAGTGGAATCACGGCATCTTGCATTGTGCGAGGGCGTGAGGAGATTACGGTGGCCCTAGTGGCTTCTTGTGGAGCATTGTGCCTCTACACCGCTCCAAATGGAGATTAGCATCCGCAAGGGTGTGAACTTTGGGATACATTGTCGTCTCCGCGTGCCTCGGTTATCTCTTACCCGAGCCCTTTACTTATGCACTTTACTTTGTGATAACCATATTGTTCTTTGTCATATATCTTGCTATCTCATAGTTGCTTATCTTGCTTAGCATAAGTTGTTGGTGCACATAGGTGAGCCTAGTTGTTTTAGGTTTTATGCTTGGCAAATTAACCGCTAGGTTTATTCCGCATTTGTTCAAGCCTAAACCATAATTATTTTAAAACGCCTATTCACCCCCCCTCCAGGCGACATCCACGATCTTTCAATATGATAGTTGAGTACGTGGACTTGCTGAAAAGCTCTTATACATTGACTCTTTCCTATGTTATGATAAATTGCAATTGCTTCATTGACTGAGACTATAGTTTGTTAGTTTTCAATGAAATTTAAGATTCATACTTGATATTGTGATCAAGGTTGTCAGAATCGCGATCCTGTTATACGATTCTACGACTTTACGATCCAAACTAACCCCTATGATTCTACGATTTTAGTTCATAGAATCTACGTTTTTACGATCCTGATAGTGAAGATTCTACGATTTGTGATCCTACCATCGGAGCTTCGATCCGATTCAAAATCGCGATTCTGACAACCTTGATTGTGATTGAATTATTAGTCTAGCATTAGAGATTATATGACAAGAATTATATAAGTTGTTGTTCTAAGAATGATCATGATGCCCTCATGCCCGTATTTTATTTTTATCGACACCTCTATATCTAAACATGTGGACATATTTTTTGATTTCGGCTTTTCACTTGAGGACAAGCGAGGTCTAAGCTTGGGGGAGTTGATACGTCCATTTTGCATCATGCTTTTATATCAATATTTATTGCATTATGGGCTGTTATTACACATTATGTCACAATACTTATGCCTATTCTCTCTTATTTTACAAGGTTTACATAAAGAGGGAGAATGCCGGCAGCTGGGATTCTGGGCTGGAAAAGGAGCAAATATTAGAGACCTATTCTGCACAGCTCCAAAAGTCCTGAAACTCCACGGAAGACGTTTTCCAAATATATAAAAAATACTGAGAGCAAGAACTTCACTAGGGGGTCACACCCTACCCACGAGGGTGGGGGGCGCGCCCTACCCCCCTGGGCGCGCACCCTACCTCGTGGGCCCCCTGGTGGCCCTTCAGTGACCATCTTATGCTATATGGTGTCTTTCGATGGGAAAAAAAATCATATGCCATCTTCTCGGATGAAACTCCGCCGCGACGAGGTGGAACCTTGGCGGAACCAATCTAGGGCTCTGGCGGAGCTGTTCTGCCGGGGAAACTTCCGTCCCGGAGGGGGAAATCATCGACATCGTCATCACCAACGCTCCTCTCATTGGGAGAGGGCAATCTCCATCAACATCTTCATCAGCACCATCTCATCTCAAAACCCTAGTTCATCTCTTGTATCCAATTCTTGGCTCCAAGTCCTGGATTGGTGCTAGTAGGTTGCTAGTAGTGTTAATTACTCCTTGTAGTTGATGCTAATTGGTTTAATTGGTGGAAGATCATATGTTCAGATCCTATATGCATATTAATACCCCTCTGATTATGAACATGTTTATGCTTTGTGAGTAGTTACTTTTGTTCTTGAGGACATGGGAGAAGTCTTGCTATTAGTAGTCATGTGAATTTGGTATTCGTTCGATATTTTGATGAGATGTATGTTGTCTCTCCTATAGTGGTGTTATGTGAACGCCGACTACATGACACTTCACCATTATTTGGGCCTAGAGGAAGGCATTGGGAAGTAATAAGTAGATGATGGGTTGCTAGAGTGACAGAAGTTTAAACCCTAGTTTATGTGTTGCTTCGTAATTGGCTGATTTGGATCCATATGTTTCATGCTATGGTTAGGTTTACCTTAATACTTTTTTTGTAGTTGCGGATGCTTGCAATAGAGGTTAATCATAAGTGGGATGCTTGTCCAAGTAAGGGCAGTACCCAAGCACCGGTCCACCCACATACCAAATTATCGAAGTACCAAACGCGAAACATATGAGCGTGATGAAAACTAGCTTGACGATATTCCCATGTGTCCTCGGGAGCGTTTTACATCTTATAAGAGTTTGTCCAGGATTGTGCTTTGCTACAAAAAGGATTGGGCCACCTTGCTGCACCTTATTTACTTTTGTTACTTGTTGCTCGTTACAAATTATCTTATCACAAAACTATCTGTTACTACTTATTTCAGTACTTGCAGAGAATACCTTGCTGGAAACCGCTTATCATTTCCTTCTGCTCCTTGTTGGGTTCGACACTTTTACTTATCGAAAGGACTACGATAGATCCCCTATACTTGTGGGTCATCAGTTATTCCCAAAAATAATATAAAAGTGAATAATAAAGCCCAATAATGTCCAAAACAGAAGATAATATAGCATGGAGCAATAAAAAATTATAGATACATTGGAGACGTATCAAGGACGCGTGACGCGTCCGCGCCGACACATTTCAGGCCCAAATTTGGGTCAGAAATGGGCCCGCAAGGACGCGAAGCGGATGGGTCTTGGGAATGGGCCGGCGTGGTGGCCCATCATTTTTGTCCCAGGCGACCCAAATGGACATGGGGGAGGAAATGGGCCGCCCGGTTGGAGTTTCTCTAACTCTATACTAAAACTAGCACTAAACGTAAAAGGAATGAAGTCACTACTAGCAAAGCGAAGAATGCTACACTTGGCACGATAAATTAGAGTAGAGGAGGCACAAAGAAGCATTGTCTAGGAAACATAGATGAGGTATTTATCGCGGTGACATCCAGGACCGGAAGATCGGTGACACTGTCATGTACTCATGTCGCATACGGACTCTACCCTCTCACCTTGGCTCAAAAGACGCCGAACTATCGGACATGAGGAACGCTCACCCGAGAGAGAAAAAAGGTCCTGAACTCGTGACTCGAAGTAGCCCTAGAGAATGATCACCTTGACAAAGAGAGTGTGCCAGGTCGACCACATCGCCAAAGATCTTGGACACCAGAGCGCAGCCGGAAAGCCACCGGGTATAGCTGCAAGGTATGGGGCAGCATGCCAACAAAACGAGAGATGAGACAGACACATCGAGCATTGAAGAGAAGAACCAGGAGCCCCTCGGCCAATGACACATGGCAGCCGCCGAGAAGGGGAAACCTTTTCCCGCCCATCGGAACGAAGACATCGTACTACTGGATAGATCCACACACACCGCCAGAGAACACTACCAATGAGAAGATTAGGGCGCCCACCGCCAAACCCCCACCGCTCGAGAACCAGAGCCACCCAAAGCTCACACCTATAGCTCCCCTCTCATAGAGCCCAAAACATACCCAAGGCGACACCTCCATGGAGGTCACGACATGCAGTGTGTCAATGTATAACACCCATGATGCGGCTATATCTCCCACGTGTCGAGGCACGACTTAGAGGCATAACCGCATGGTGGTTTAGTCACAAGTGGGGTAATCTTCACACAATCCTATGTACTGAATAAGAAAGGGGTAAAGAGTTGGCCTACAATCGCCACTTCACACAAATAATAAGTTAAACATACATCATCCAGAGTACAATCAAGGTCCGACTACGAAACCAAAATAAAAGAAGACAACCCCAAATGCTAGATCCCCGATCGTCCCAACTATGCACCACTACTAATCATCCGGAAAATACACAAAACAACAACCAAGATCTTCATCGAGCTCCCACTTGGGCCCGGTTGCGTCACCTGCACTGGTATCATCGGCACCTACAACTGTTTGGAAGTACCTATGAGTCACGAGGACTCAGCAATCTCACACCCGCGAGATCAAGACTATTTAAGCTTATGGGTAGGGTAAGGTAATGAGGTGGAGCTGCAACAAGCACTAAGCATGTATGGTGGCTAACATACGCAAATAAGAGCGAGAAGAGAAGCAACGCAACGGCCGTGAAGCTAGAAGTGATCAAGAAGTGATCCTGAAACTACTTACGCACAACCATAACACAAGAACCATGTTCACTTCCCGGACTCCAACGAAAAGAGACCATCGCGGCTACACACGCGGTTGATGCATTTTAATTAAGTCAAGTGTCAAGTTCTCTACAACTGGACATTAACAAATTCCCATCTGCCACATAACCGCGGGCACGACTCTCAAAAGTTTATACCCTGCAGGGGTGTCCCAACTTAGCGCATCACAAGCTCTCACAGTCAACGAAGAATATTCCTTCTCCCAAAAAGACCTGATCAGTCTCGGAATCCCGGTTACAAGACATTTCGACAATGGTAAAACAAGACCAGCAAAGCCGCCCGATGTGCCGACAATCCCGATAGGAGTCACACGTATCTCATTCTCAGGGCACACCAGATGAGACAAGCTATGAGTAAAACTAGCCCTCAAGTTTCCCCGAGGTGGCCCCGCAGGCTGCTCGGTTCAGACCAACACTTAGAGAAGCACTGGCCCCCCCCGGGGGGGGGGGGGTTAAAAATAAAGATGACACTCGGGTTCGCCGACCCAAGGGAAGGGTAATAGGTTGTTAGGCAAATGTAAAACCAAGGTTGGGCCTTGCTGGAGGAGTTTTATTCAAGGCGAACTGTCAAGGGGTTCCCATAACACCCAACCGCGTAAGGAACGCAAAATCAAGGAACATAACATCGCTATGATGGAACTAAGGCGGCAAGAGTGGAACAAAACACCAGGCATAATGCCGAGTCTTCCACCCTTTACCAAGTATGTAGATGCATTAATTAAAATAAGAGGTATTGTGATATCCCAACATATCCATGTTCCAACATGGAACAAACTTCAGCTTCACCTGCAACTAACAACGCTATAAGAGGGGCTGAGCAAAAGTGGTAACTTAGCCAGCCAACGGTTTGCTAGGAAGGTGGGTTAGAGGCTTGACATGGTAATATGGGAGGCATGATATAGCAAGTGGTAGGTAGCGCGACATAGCGATAGAACGAACAACTAGCAAGCAAAGATAGAAGTGATTTCGAGGGTATAGTCATCTTGCCTGAGATCCCGCAAGGAAGAAGAACGAGTCCATGAAGAAGACAAACAGACGTAGTCGAACGGATCCTCACAAACGCGACGTTACCAGAACTAACAAGAAGAAGCAACACCAAAAAGGAGCAAACAACATGGTAAACAACCAAACATAATCATGGCATGATGCACAACCAAGGATGATGCATGTCCGATTTAAATATGCATGGCATGGCAAAGTGAACAAACAATACTACAAATTAAGTAGAGCTCAATATGCAACAAGTAGCATATTGACGAAACACCACATTTGATTATTTAGTTCACTCCCGTTTATGTACCCAACAATATTAAATGTTGTTAACCATGGCAAGAGGTGAAGCATATGAAAATTACACATTTAAGCAAGTTTAAATGAGGCCGGGAACAACAACAACAATTCCAGAAAATCCTCATATGCATATTTCGAAATAGCTACTGTTCTGCCCTAAACCACATTTTAGAGTTATTACACAGGAAAATAAAGTGCAAAAATTTAATATATATGCATTTTTCTACCCCATTTACATATAAAGTTTATTTAAAATGGAGCTACGGTTATTTAGTTATGAAATAAATCATTTTAACATGGCATTAGAGCAAATCTAAACAAATAGAAATTTAAACATTTTAAACATAAATGAAAGTTGGAAATTATCAATCTACACAAAATTCTAAGAATTTTACATATAAGGTTTGTTTAATTCCGATGCATGGTTGTAGAGTTTTTATATGCATGAAGTTTGAGGTTTTTTTTTGCAAAACTGATGTCCTCTAGAATAAAAGGTAAATTCGCATGCAAGAAAGAAAAACGTGGGCCAAAAAAGGAGATGGGCTGGGCTGCTCACATTGGACCAAGCCTAGGTGTGTGGTGGCGGCTGAGACAGCGCTGTGCCGGCTGGATCTGGGCCGCGGGGCGGCGCTGGCTGATACGTCTCCAACATATCTATAATTTTAGATTGTTCCAGGCTATTATATTATCTGTTTTGGATGTTTATGGGCTTTATTAAACACTTTTATATTATTTTTTGGGACTAACCTATTAACCCAGAGCCCAGTGCTAGTTTCTATTTTTTCCCCTTGTTTCAGTGTTTCGCAGAAAAGGAATATCAAACGGAGTCCAAACGGAATGAAACCTTCGGGAGAGTTATTTTTGGAACGGAAGCAATCCAGAAGACTTGGAGTGTATGCAAGGGAAGCAACGAGGAAGGCACGAGGCAGGGGGCATGCTGATGTCTACTACACAACCTTCTTCTTGTAGACGTTGTTGGGCCTCCAAGTGTAGAGGTTTGTAGGACAGTAGCAAATTTCCCTCAAGTGGATGACCTAAGGTTTATCAATCTGTAGGAGGTGTAGGATGAAGATGGTCTCTCTCAAGCAACTCTGCAACCAAATAAAAAAGAGTCTCTTGTGTCCCCAACACACCCAATACACTGGTAAATTTTATAGGTGCACTAGTTCGACGAAGAGATGATGATACGAGTGGTATATGGATGGTAGATAAAGGTTTTTGTAATCTGAAAATATAAAAACAACAAGGTAACTAATGATAAAAGTGAGCACAAATGGTATTGCAATGCATTGAAACAAGGCCTAGGGTTCATACTTTCACTAGTGCAAGTTCCCTCAACAATAATAACATAATTGGATCATATAACTATCCCTCAACATGCAACAAAGAGTCACTCCAAAGTCACTAATAGCGGAGAACAAATGAAGAGATTATGGTAGGATACGAAACCACCTCAAAGTTATTCTTTCTAATCGATCTATTCAAGAGTCCGTAGTAAAAATAACATGAAGCTATTCTTTCCATTCAATCTATCCTAGAGTTCATACTAGAATAACACCTTAAGACACAAATCAATCAAAACCCTAATGTCACCTAGATACTCCAATGTCACCTCAAGTATCCGCGGGTATGATTATACGATATGCATCACACAATCTTAGATTCATCTATTCAAACCAACACAAAGTACTTCAAAGAGTGCCCCAAAGTTTCTACTGGAGAGTCAAGACGAAAACATGTGCCAACCCCTATGCATAGGTTCATGGGCGGAACCCGCAAGTTGATCACCAAAACATACATCAAGTGGATCAATAGAATACCCCATTGTCACCACGGGTATCCCACACAAGACATACATCAAGTGTTCTCAAATCCTTAAAGACTCAATCCGATAAGATAACTTCAAAGGGAAAACTCAATCCATTACAAGAGAGTAGAGGGGGAGAAACATCATAAGATCCAACTATAATAGCAAAGCTCGTGATACATCAAGATCGTACCACCTCAAGAACACGAGAGAGAGAGAGAGAGCAAACACATAGCTACTGGTACATACCCTCAGCCCCGAGGGAGAACTACTCCCTCCTCGTCATGGAGAGCGCCGGGATGATGAAGATGGCCACCGGAGAGGGATTCCCCCCTCCGGCAGGGTGCCGAAACGGGTCTAGATTGGTTTTTGGTGGCTACGGAGGCTTCTGGCGGTGGAACTCCCGATCTATTCTGCTCCTCGATGGTTTTAGGGTATATTGGTATATATAGGAGAAATAAATACGTCAGGGGGGCCATGAGGGGCGCATGAGGGTGGAGGGCACGCCCCCTGCCTCGTGCCTTCCTCGTTGCTTCCCTTACGTACACCCCAAGTCTTCTGGATTGCTTCTGTTCCAAAAATAAGTTCCGTGAAGTTTCAGGTCAATTGGACTCCGTTTGATTTTCCTTTTCTACGATACTCTAAAACAAGGAAAAAATCAGAAACTGGCACTGGGCTCTAGGTTAATAGGTTAGTCCCAAAAATCATATAAAATAGCATATTAATGCATATAAAACATCCAAGATTGATAATACAATAGCATGGAACAATCAAAAATCATAGATACGCTGGAGACGTATCACGCGCCCACCCCCTGGGCGCGCCCTCCACCCTCGTGGCTCCCCTGACGTATTTTTCCTCCTATATATACCAATATACCCTAAAACCATTGGAGAACAGAATAGATCGGGAGTTCCACTACTAGAAGCCTCCGTAGCCACCGAAAACCAATCTAGACCCGTTCTGGCACCCTACCGGAGGGGGGAATCCCTCTTCGGTGGCCATCTTCATTATCCTAATGCTCTCCATGACGAGGGGGAGTAGTTCTCCCTCAGGGCAGAGGGTATGTACCAGTAGCTATTGAAGGAAATATGCCCTAAAGGCAATAATAAAGTTATTATTTATTTCCTCATATATCATGATAAATGTTTATTATTCATGCTAGAATTGTATTAACCGGAAACATAAATACATGTGTTAATATATAAACAAACAGAGTGTCACTAGTATGCCTCTACTTGACTAGCTCGTTAATCAAAGATGGTTATGTTTCCTAACCATGAACAAAGAGTTGTTATTTGATTAACGAGGTCACATCATTAGTTGAATGATCTGATTGACATGACCCATTCCATTAGCTTAGCACCCGATCGTTTAGTATGTTGCTATTGCTTTCTTCATGACTTATACATGTTCCTATGACTATGAGATTATGCAACTCCTGTTTGCCGGAGGAACACTTTGTGTGCTACCAAACGTCACAACGTAAATGGGTGATTATAAAGGTGCTCTACAGGTGTCTCCAAAGGTAGATGTTGGGTTGGTGTATTTCGAGATTAGAATTTGTCACTCCGATTGTTGGAGAGGTATCTCTGGGCCCTCTCAGTAATGCACATCACTTAAGCCTTGCAAGCAATGCAACTAATGAGTTAGTTGCGAGATGATGTATTACAGAACGAGTAAAGAGACTTGCCGGTAACAAGATTGAACTAGGTATTGGATACCGACGATCGAATCTCGGGCAAGTAACATACCGATGACAAAGGGAACAACGTATGTTGTTATGCGGTCTGACCGATAAAGATCTTCGTAGAATATGTAGGAGCCAATATGGGCATCCAGGTCTCGCTATTGGTTATTGACCAGAGAGGTGTCTCGGTCATGTCTATATAGTTCTCAAACCCGTAGGGTCCGCACGCTTAACGTTCATTGACGATATAGTACTATGTGAGTTATGTATGTTGGTGACCGAATGTTGTTCGGAGTCCAGGATGAGATCACGGACATGACGAGGAACTCCGGAATGGTCCAGAGACAAAGTTTGATATATGGGATAATAGTGTTTGGTCACCGGAAGGGTTCCAGAAATCACCGGAAGGGGTTCCGGATGTTTCCCGAAATGTTTGGGTACGAGAACACTTTATTTGGGCCAAAGGGGAAAGCCCACAAGGTTTTTGGAAAGCGCAAAAGAAAGTTTTGCGGAGTCCAGGGGCCAGACGCCAGGGTCCCTGGCGTCTGGGTCTAGACGCCGGGAACCCTGGCATCTGGCCCTGGAGTCGGAGAAGGACTCTTGCCTTTCGGGTGAAACCGACTTTGTGGAGGCTTTTACTCCAAGTTTCGACCCCAGGGCTCAACATATAAATAGAGGGGCAGGGCTAGCACAAAAGACACATCAAGAAACACCAAGCCGTGTGCCGGCAACCCCGTCTCCTCTAGTTTATCCTCCGTCATAGTTTTCGTAGTGCTTAAGCGAAGCCCTGCGGAGATTGTTCTTCACCAACACCGTCACCACGCCGTCGTGCTGCCGGAAGTCATCTACTACTTTGCCCCTCTTGCTGGATCGAGAAGGCGAGGACGTCACCGAGCCGTACGTGTGCAGAACTCGGAGGTGCCATGCTTTCGGTACTTGGATCGGTCGGATCGTGAAGACGTACGACTACATCAACCACATTGATATAACGCTTCCGCTTACGGTCTACGAGGGTACGTAGACAACACTCTCCCCTCTCGTTGCTATGCATCACCATGATCTTGCATGTGCGTAGGAATTTTTTTGAAATTACTACGTTCCCCAACAATGGTATCAGAGCCTAGGTTTTATGGTTTGATGTTATATGCACGAGTAGAACACAAGTGAGTTGTGGGCGATATAAGTCATACTGCCTACCAGCATGTCATACTTTGATTCGGCGGTATTGTTGGACGAAGCGGCCCGGACCGACATTACGCGTACGCTTACGCGAGACCGGTTCTCCCGACTTGCTTTGCACATAGGTGGCTTGCAGGTGACAGTTTCTCCAACTTTATTTGAACCGAGTGTGGCTACGCCCGGTCCTTGCGAAGGTTAAAACGGCATCTACTTGACAAACTATCGTTGTGGTTTTGATGCGTAGGTAAGATTGGTTCTTGCTTAAGCCCATAGCAGCCACGTAAAACTTGCAACAAACAAAGTAGAGGACCTCTAACTTGTTTTTGCAGGGCATGTTGTGATGTGATATGGTCAAGACATGATGCTAAATTTTATTGTATGTGATGATCATGTTTTCTAACTGTAACATCCCAAATTTTCAATTTGGAATGTTATACACTAGATCATCATGCATATCATATTTTCTTGCATTTTGGTCGATCCTAGAAATTTCACGCAACTCAAGGACCTTCGGAGAGAGTTGGAGATTTCGTTATTTTCATATTGAGTCTTCTCAAATTTTGAAGAAAGGATCATCGGATTTGTCGGAGTTTATTTGCCTTTTATTTGTATAGGGAAAAATGCGCGTTTTCAAAAGTTGCATTCTAGGTCCCGAGAAAAGTTCATTTTGTTCGACTCATTTTTAGGAGTCGGGGAAAATTTACTTTAGAAGTTTTGGAGTTCGTTTAGATTTTATTTCCTTTTTTTTTCTGCGCGCGTAACCGTTTAAAAAAAATCCCGCAGCGCCCTGGGCCAAGGCCCAGCAAGTAGGCCGGCCGGCCAGGCCAGGCCGCCGCGCCGCGCCAACGCCTAGGCGCAGGAGGCCGCCGCCCCAAGTGGAGTCCCACTAGGACTCCGTTTTCCTCTTTCATCTCCTTCTCTTTTTCTTGCCCCCTCCCCCAAGTTTCCTCTCCCCTTACCTATATAAATACCCAAGCACCCCCCCTCTAAACCCCACACCAACCCAAGCCACCACCGCGCCCTCACCCCGCACCGCGCCCCTTGCCCGCGCCGCCCTAGCGCCGCGCCTCCCAAGTCACCGCCGCCGCCCTTGCTCGCCACCGCCGCCTTACGCCGCCGCCACCAGAGCCCCGTTCGCCGGAACCTCGCCGAGGTAGCCGCGCCGCATCTCTTCTATCCCCTCGGTTCGTTTTTTCTTATAAACCGTTCCGATTCTTTTCTTCTTTTCTGATTCGTTTTCTAGATCGGTTTTTCGTTTCGGTTTTCTTTTCCGAAACCCTAGATCGGTTTCGTTTTCTTTTCCGATTTTATTGCCCAGAGACCGTTCGCCAGACCGTTCGTCTTAATGAACGTGATCACCGGATTGTTCCCGGTTAACGAACGCCCGTTCGTTTAACCGTTCTTTTTTTTTTCTTTTCGTCGGATTTATTCCGCGACCGTGATCTCAGATCCGATCTTCGTTCTAGTTTATCTTCTCGCTCGTTTATCAGAATCAGGTGATTCAAGTGCCTGGAGTTTCGTTTCGAAACCGCCATTCCGACTAATCAACTTAAACAAGTTTTTGCTACGGTAAAATTTTGACCTAGTTTCAACTTGCTAGAACCGAGTTGTTTTCTTCCGCCGTTTGCTTTCGGTTTCTTTGTTCGGTTCTTTCTCTCTTTGCAACCGGAGTTCTTAAGTTGAACTATCTGGTTCTATCTCTTGTTCGAGTTTTACCTGTGCATTAGATGAGTACTTATTGTATGCTTGTTGTTTGTCTGCGATAGATTACCCGGATTGCGCCGCCTGTTACTTCGAATCTCTAGGACTCGTGGATCATCAGCAAGGCAAGTAACACTTTGATCATACCTTTTCTACAACCCAGTTTTATTGCATTAGATCAATCCTCACACATTGCATGATTAGGATCTAATTAAATTGTGGGATGGGAAGTAGATGAGGTAGTACCTATTACCTGTTTATTATGAAACCTTTGGGAGTTACTTCTACGTTTGCTTATTATGCCATGCTATGCTAGTAGACGTGGATTGGGTGAGTGATATCCATGACAGATGTGAGATTGATAATTTTAATGGTTTATCTAAGGTGGCAACTTAAACACACATCTGGGTGGATTGAGGCACCTGATGTCTATCAGGACTTGCCTGTTTTTTTTGGACCGCCACCCAGGCTCAAAGGGATCATAAGATCTTTCATGCTAAATACTTACGTGTGCAGCCACAAGCCAATATGGGCTCTGGCATAGTTGACTAAGTTGTGCGAACTCTTACAGGGTAGACTAGCAGATGTACGGGAAAGTAGGTGTACCGGTCTATCCATCGTAAGGTGCTAGCGCTTCTGAAAGACTGTGTCTCGGTCATCCGTTTCTCAAACACCGGTAGTGCGAGAAATCCAACGGAGGTGATCGAGTCTTGTGGGGAAAAGTGCGCAAACCTCTGCAGAGTGTAACAAACTAATCATGATTAGCCGTGTCCCCGGTTATGGACATCTTGAGTATCTAGTACTTGAATATCATGTGAATCTCATCATGTTACTTCTAAATTAATATTGTTGGGTTATTGATGATTACTTTTAATTGGGATTGAGAATGCTGTCAACCATTCTCAATGTTTAACAACCACCATGATAGTTAAATAAATTTATTCCTTTGCAGTAGGGAAAAACTGGCTTTACGCAAAACAGTAACCATAGAGCTTTCCACCAGCCAAATATGCATATAGTATAGCTGTTTCATTCCATTACTCTCTATGTGTTACCTTGCCAGCATATTCCATGTGCTGACCCGTTTCGGGCTGCAACGTTAATGTTGCAGACTTTTCAGACGACGATTAAGGTGCTTTTAGGTCGTGGTTCTATACTCAGTGATGCCGTTGGAGTTGATGGACCCATTTATCTTCCAAGTCTTCCGCTGTTATCGATATTTGATGGCCTTAAGCCATATTATTGTAATAAGTTCTCTTTTGAGACATCGATGTAATAAGTGTGTGATTGCCACTCTGCTATAAATCCTTCGAAGTACTGTGTGGTGTCAGCATTACTGATACAGGGATGACACCGGAGCACAGTAGACTTGATCCATTCGGGTCGGGTCGCTACAGAGATGGTATCAGAGCCAGGTTGACTGTAGGACACGACCACTAAGTTAAATCCATAGATCACTATTCTCTCCTCATTTTCTAACTCCTCATCTTTTCTACTCTTTAGTATGAAGGACACAAAGATCAAGTACGCTCAACCGGATGAAGGCACACCTTTTGGATTTCACTTGAAGGAAGTCACCAAGTACCTAAACATTGGATTACCAAGCTTCACGGGAACCTTCAACGCCACTCTACCTGAAGAGGAGCGCTGGAAGATTCAAGCTCATGTTCCGGGAAGGACATTCGCGCCAATCACGAAGCCCATAGATAGTGTTTTCAATGCACCAACCTGGAGTCTGGGAAAGAGCATGGCAGCCCATATCACCATAGGACGCATTGGAGAAGTTTATCAAGAAGACCTCAAGGACACTATCTACCAGATTTGCAGACGCCGAGATGAACAATGGGAGTTAGTCAGCACCAAGAAGGATAGATCCATTGCAGCATTCATCCAGGAGTTAAACTAGCACATTCGACGCCACGAGAACCAGATGTACAATGATATGATAGAGTTGAAGAATGCGAAGGCAAGGATCATCGAGCTAGAAGGAGAACTGAAGGCTACACGCAAGGACTACATGGACGAGATCGTAGCTCTAGCAAGACACAACGGCGATCTTAAGCAAGAGATTGAAGAACTCAAGATGGAGTTAGCATCCAGGAAGGAAGACATGTACGTCGCATGTCCGGACAACTACATCATCATCGACGACACCGATTCGGATCCAAGTGAACCAGAATTTGAAGACGAAGCTGGAGCGGACATCATGGAGTCTTCCACCGGTTCAAATTTTTAGATGACCACCAAATATTAGTAGTATTTCCCCCCATGTAAACATTATAGTTCGAGCACTTTTGCGATAGCTAGATCGATTGTATGCCCTTGTCTGATTGAATGAAGTGATTTTGTGTGAATTTGCTCATGTGCATTGGGGTAGTGTTTTCTCTTTAGACCTCATTCTATTCTTATATCTCATCTTTTCTAAAACCCTCAGATGCCTCCGAGACGTAACAATGGATTTCCACCGGAGCTCACTCAGTTGATCCAGCAACAGAATCAATTGATGCAGATGTTAGTCCAGAACCAGCAGAACAACAACAACAACCCACCCACCACCACCACCACCTGTTGACCACTTAGCCCGTTTCCTTAGGCTGAATCCGCCGGTGTTTTCCAGTAGCATCGAGCCGATAGTAGCAGACGATTGGCTCCGCAAGATAGGAAGGGAGTTGACCACTGCAGGATGCACGGATGGTGAGAAAGTGAAATTTGCCACACATCAGTTAGAAGGACCCGCGGCAGCATGGTGGGAGAATTTCACAGCCACCTTCCCAGTTGACACTGTCACATGGGATCAGTTCCAGCAAGATTTCCGCACTGCACATGTTTCAGTAGGAGCTATGGCCATGAAGAAGCGTGAGTTTCGCAACTTACGCCAAGGAGGAAGGACAGTTGGCCAGTACGTTGACGATTTCAGCAAGTTAGCACGTTATGCCCCAGATGATGTTGCTACGGATGCAACCAAGCAGGAGAAGTTTTTGGAAGGATTGAATGATGAGTTGAGTATGCAGTTGATGGTAGCAAGTTTCAACAACTACCAGGAGTTGGTAGATCGTGCCATCATGATTGAAGGGAAGCAACATCAGATTGAGAACCGCAAGAGGAAGTATGGACAAGGGAAGTATAACTCTGGAGCCCAGCAGAAGCCCCGTTTTACCCCTAAATCGGGATTTCAGTTTCAGCATACCCATGGAGGAGGTAGTTCACACAACCACAATGGCCACAAGAATGGTAATGGGAATGGAGGAAGTAACGGCCAGAATCGGACCACCCCATCAACCCCATCCAAGAGAGACCTGAGTCAAGTCACCTGTTTCAAGTGTTCCAAGACCGGACACTATGCCAATGAATGTCCTGAAGGCCAGAATGGAAATGGCAATGGAAGCTCAGGGAAGAAGTCGAACCCTTTCAGTAGGGGACAGGTGATCCACGTTAACGTGGAGGAGGTTGAAGATCAGCCGGATGCAGTAATCGGTAAGTTTTTGGTTAAGTCATTTACCGCACTCGTTCTTTTCAATACTGGTGCATCACATTCATACATATCAAGGGGATTTGTGGAAAAATATAGCCTGCCCACTAGGATTCTTAAAACACCTATGTTAGTAAGTTCGCCAGGAGCAGAATACATGGCCAGTCAAGGATGTGTCCAAGTGCCATTAAGCATAGGAAGGCATGTTTTCCCAACAGATTTAATTATTCTGGAATCCCAAGGTCTGGATGTAATTCTCGGTATGGATTGGCTGTCGATGTATGGAGGAAACATCGATTGTGCTAGTAAGTCAATTTTGCTCACAACGCCAGAAGGAAGGAGGATCAAGTATGTATCCCGGCATGTGCCAAATAGGACACAAGTAAATTACCTAACAAGAGTTGTGCAGGAGGAAGTACCAGTGGTAAAGGATTTTCCTGATGTATTTCCAGAAGAGTTGCCAGGCATGCCACCGGATAGAGACATTGAGTTTTTGATTGAGTTATTTCCAGGTACAGGCCCAATATAAAAGAGACCGTACCGGATGCATGCAAAGGATTTGGTGGAAATTAAGAATCAGATTAAGGAGTTATTGGAGAAAGGTTACATTCGCCCAAGTTCTTCGCCTTGGGGATCACCCGTACTTCTAGTGGAGAAGAAGGATGGATCATTACGGATGGTTGTTGATTACCGTGGATTGAATGAAGTAACCATCAAGAACAAGTACCCACTGCCAATGATTAATGATCTGTTTGATCGTTTGCAAGGAGCTAAAGTGTTTTCCAAGATCGATTTGCGATCAGGGTACCACCAGTTGAAGATTTGAGAGCAGGACATACCTAAGACAGCGTTCACCACGAGATACGGACTATATGAGTACACCGTTATGTCATTTGGATTGACTAATGCACCTGCCTATTTTATGAACCTGATGAACAAAGTGTTTATGGAGTTTTTGGATAAGTTCGTCGTAGTGTTCATTGATGATATCCTGGTTTATTCAAAGAATGGAGAAGAGCATAAGGAACATTTGCGTTTGGTTTTGGAGAAACTAAGGGAACATCAGTTATATGCCAAATTTAGCAAATGTGAGTTTTGGTTGAAGGAAGTAGGATTCCTCGGACACGTTATATCCGGAGAAGGGATAGCAGTTGACCCCACAAAGGTTGAGACCGTAACTGAATGGGAAGCACCAACGACAGTTGGAGAGATCCGGAGTTTTCTTGGACTCGCAGGATACTACCGGAGATTCATTGAGAACTTTTCAAAGATTGCGAAGCCTATGACGGAGTTGTTGAAGAAGGATACCAAGTTCAATTGGACTGAGTAGTGTGAGGCTAGTTTCCAGGTGTTGAAGAAACGATTGGTTACCTCACCAGTGTTGATTTTGCCAGATCAGACTAAGGATTATGAGGTGTATTGCAACACTTCACATCGAGGACTTGGAGCAGTGCTTATGCAGGAAGGTAGAGTTGTTTCGTATGCTTCACGACAACTGAAGCCTCATGAGTTGAATTACGCCACACATGATTTGGAGTTAGCAGCCGTAGTGCATGCATTGAAGACATGGAGACATTTCCTCATTGGAAATCATTGTGAGGTGTACATGGATCACAAGAGTTTGAAGTACATTTTCACGCAGAAGGAGTTGAATCTCAGACAAAGGAGATGGTTGGAGCTCATCAAGGATTATGACATGAGATTGCATTACCATCCCGGAAAAGCTAATGTAGTAGCTGACGCATTGAGCCGTAAGAGCCATGTCAATACGTTAATGACGGGAGAAATACCCAAGGAGTTATCAGAAAAACCTTCGTGAACTAAGTTTAGAGATAGTTCTGAAAGGCTATGTAGCAGCATTGGAGATTCAGTCAACATTGATGGATAAAATCAGAGAAGCACAGAAATCTGACAAGGAGATTGCTTCTATAAAGGAGAAACTAAGCAAAGGAAAAGCAAAGGGATTTTGTGAGGATGAGCACGATACCCTATGGTTTGAGGACCGTGTTTATGTGCCAAATGACCCGGAGATCAGGAAGTTGATTCTACAAGAGGCACATGATTCACCCTATTCGATTCACCTAGGAAATACCAAGATGTATTTGGATTAAAAGGAAACATTCTGGTGGACCAGAATGAAGAAGGATATTGCAGCATATGTAGCAGTTTGTGACGTATGTCAAAGAGTAAAGGCAGAGCATCAGAAGCCAGCCGGATTGTTGCAACCATTGCTGATACTCGAATGGAAGTGGGATAAGATAGGCATGGATTTTATCACAGGACTACCCAGGACGAAGGCAGGATATGACTCGATATGGGTAGTAGTTGATCATTTGACGAAGGTAGCACATTTCATTCCAGTCAAGACCACTTACACTAGTGCTAAGTTGGCAAAGATATACATGACTAGGATCATTTGTTTGCATGGAGTTCCGAGGAGTATTGTATCAGACAGAGGAACCCAATTTACCTCAAAGTTTTGGAATCAGTTGCATGAAACTTTGGGAACCAGGCTAGAGTTCAGCACCGCATTTCATCTACAGACAGATGAATAGACCGAGAGGGTCAATCAGATTTTGGAAGATATGCTGAGAGCTTGTGCACTAGATTATGGATCTAGTTGGGACGATAACTTGCCGTATGCGGAGTTTTCCTATAACAACAGTTACCAAACCAGTTTGAAGATGGCACCTTTCGAAGCTTTATACGGAAGGAGGTGCAGGACACTGTTGTCATGGGACGAAGTTGGAGATCGCCAGTTCTTTGGACCAGATTTAATTAAGGAGTCTGAACGGAAAGTTAAGTTGATTCGTGATAGGCTCAAGGTAGCCCAGTCCAGGCAAAAGAGCTACGCAGATTCCAAACGCAAGGAGACAGTTTACGAAACCGGAGACAGGGTGTATCTCTGAGTATCCCCACTTCAAGGAGTTAAGCGCTTTGGAGTTAAGGGAAAGTTAGCACCGCGTTTCGTTGGACCGTATAAGATCTTGCAACATATGGGAGAAGTCGCGTATAAGTTGGAATTACCAGAGGGATTGTCAGGAGTTCATGATGTATTCCATGTTTCTCAGCTGAAGAAATGTCACGCCGAGATGGCGGAGGTACCGTTAAGAGATACAGTGCCGCTTGAAGCGATTCAGTTGAAGGACGACTTGACGTATGAAGAGAAACCAGTCAAGATTCTCGAGTTTGCCAGCAGAGTTACCCGCAACAAGGTTATCAAGTTTTGCAAAGTTCAGTGGAACCACCACTCAGAGGATGAAGCCACCTGGGAGAGAGAAGAAGATTTGCTCAAGGACCACCCTCACCTATTTTCTAGCCAACCCGAATCTCGAGGGCGAGATTCATCTTAAGGGGGGTAGGTTTGTAACATCCCAAATTTTCAATTTGGAATGTTATACACTAGATCATCATGCATATCATATTTTCTTGCATTTTGGTCGATCCTAGAAATTTCACGCAACTCAAGGACCTTCGGAGAGAGTTGGAGATTTCGTTATTTTCATATTGAGTCTTCTCAAATTTTGAAGAAAGGATCATCGGATTTGTCGGAGTTTATTTGCCTTTTATTTGGATAGGGAAAAATGCGCGTTTTCAAAAGTTGCATTCTAGGTCCCGAGAAAAGTTCATTTTGTTTGACTCATTTTTAGGAGTCGGGGAAAATTTACTTTAGAAGTTTTGGAGTTCGTATAGATTTTATTTACTTTGTTTTTCTGCGCGCGTAACCGTTTAAAAAAAATCCCATAGTGCCCTGGGCCAAGGCCCAGCCAGCAGGCCGGCCGGCTAGGCCAGGCCGCCGCGCCGTGCCAGCGCCTAGCGCGCAGGAGGCCGCCGCCCCAAGTGGAGTCCCACTAGGACTCCGTTTTCCTCTTTCCTCTCCTTCTCTTTTTCTTGCCCCCTCCCCCAAGTTTCCTCTCCCCTCACCTATATAAATACCCAAGCACCCCCCTCTAAACCCCACACCAACCCAAGCCACCACCGCGCCCTCACCCCGCGCCGCGCCCCTTGCCCGCGCCGCCCTAGCGCCGCGCCTCCCAAGTCGCCGCCGCCGCCCTTGCTTGCCACCGCCGCCTTACGCCACCGCCACCGGAGCCCCGTTCATCGGAACCTCGCCGAGGTAGCCACGCCGCATCTCTTCTACCCCCTCGGTTCGGTTTTTCTTATAAACCGTTCCGATTCTTTTCTTCTTTTCCGATTCGTTTTCTAGATCGGTTTTTCGTTTCGGTTTTCTTTTCCGAAACCCTAGATCGGGTTCGTTTTCTTTTCCGATTTTGTTGCCCAGAGACCGTTCGCCGGACCGTTCGTCTTAACGAACGTGATCACCGGATTGTTCCCGGTTAACGAACGCCCGTTCGTTTAACCGTTCTTTTTTTTCTTTTCATCGGATTTATTCCACGATCGTGATCTCAGATCCGATCTTCGTTCTAGTTTATCTTCTCGCCCGTTTATCGGAATCAGGTGATTCAAGCGCCAGGAGTTTCGTTTCGAAACCGCCGTTCCGACTAATCAACTTAAACAAGTTTTTGCTACGGTAAAATTTTGACCTAGTTTCAACTTGCTAGAACCGAGTTGTTTTCTTCCGCCGTTTGCTTTCGGTTTCTTTGTTTGGTTCTTTCTCTCTTTGCAACCGGAGTTCTGAAGTTGAACTATCTGGTTCTATCTCTTGTTCGAGTTTTACCTGTGCATTAGATGAGTACTTATTGTATGCTTGTTGTTTGTCTGCGATAGATTACCCGGATTGCGCCGCCTGTTACTTCGAATCTCTAGGACTCGCGGATCATCAGCAAGGCAAGTAACACTTTGATCATACCTTTTCTACAACCCAGTTTTATTGCATTAGATCAATCCTCACACATTGCATGATTAGGATCTAATTAAATTGTGGGATGGGAAGTAGATGAGGTAGTACCTATTACCTGTTTATTATGAAACCTTTGGGAGTTACTTCTACGTTTGCTTATTATGCCATGCTATGCTAGTAGACGTGGATTGGGTGAGTGATATCCATGACAGATGTGAGATTGATAATTTTAATGGTTTATCTAAGGTGGCAACTTAAACACACATCTGGGTGGATTGAGGCACCTGATGTCTATCAGGACTTGCCTGTTTTTTTTGGACCGCCACCCAGGCTCAAAGGGATCATAAGATCTTTCATGATGAATACTTACGTGTGCAGCCACAAGCCAATATGGGCTCTGGCATAGTTGACTAAGTCGTGCGAACTCTTACAGGGTAGACTAGCAGATGTACGGGAAAGTAGGTGTACCGGTCTATCCATCGTAAGGTGCTAGCGCTTCTGAAAGACTGTGTCTCGGTCATCCGTTTCTCAAACACCGGTAGTGCGAGAAATCCAACGGAGGCGATCAAGTCTTGTGGGGAAAAGTGCGCAAACCTCTGCAGAGTGTAACAAACTAATCATGATTAGCCATGTCCCCGGTTATGGACATCTTGAGTATCTAGTACTTGAATGTCATGTGAATCTCATCATGTTACTTCTAAATTAATATTGTTGGGTTATTGATGATTACTTTTAATTGGGACTGAGAATGCTGTCAACCATTCCCAATGTTTAACAACCACCATGATAGTTAAATAAATTTATTCCTTTGCAGTAGGGAAAAACTGGCTTTACGCAAAACAGTAACCATAGAGCTTTCCACCAGCCAAATATGCATATAGTATAGCTGTTTCATTCCATTACTCTCTATGTGTTACCTTGCCAGCATATTCCATGTGCTGACCCGTTTCGGGCTGCAACGTTAATGTTGCAGACTTTTCAGACGATGATTAAGGTGCTTTTAGGTCGTGGTTCTATACTCAGTGATGCCGTTGGAGTTGATGGACCCATTTATCTTCCAAGTCTTCCACTGTTATCGATATTAGATGGCCTTAAGCCATATTATTGTAATAAGTTCTCTTTTGAGACATCGATGTAATAAGTGTGTGATTGCCACTTTGCTATAAATCCTTCGAAGTACTGTGTAGTGTCAGCATTATTGATCCAGGGATGACACCGGAGCACAATAGACTTGATCCATTCGGGTCGGGTCGCTACAGTAACCGAGTTATCGGCAACTGGCAGGAGCCATATGGTTGTCGCTTTATTGTATGCAATGCAATCGCGCTGTAATGCTTTACTTTATCACTAAGCGGTAGCGATAGTCGTGGAAGCATAAGATTGGCGAGACGACAACGATGTTACGATGGAGATCAAGGTGTCGCGCCGGTGACGATGGTGATCATGACGGTGCTTCGGAGATGGAGATCACAGGCACAAGATGATGATGGCCATATCATATCACTTATATTGATTGCATGTGCTGTTTATCTTTTATGTATCTTATCTTGCTTTGATTGACGGTAGCATTATAAGATGATCTCTCACTAAATTATCAAGAAGTGTTCTCCCTGAGTATGCACCGTTGCGAAAGTTCTTCGTGCTGAGACACCACATGATGATCGGGTGTGATAGGCTCTATGTTCAAATACAACAGGTGCAAAACAGTTGCACACGCGGAATACTCAGGTTATACTTGACGAGCCAAGCATATACAGATATGGCCTCGGAACACGGAGACCGAAAGGTCGAGTGTGAATCATATAGTAGATATGATCAACATAATGATGTTCAGCAATGAAACTACTCCATCTCACGTGATGATCGGATATGGTTTAGTTGATTTGGATCACGTGATCACTTAGAGGATTAGAGGGATGTCTATCTAAGTGGGAGTTCTTTAAGTAATTTAACTAATGAACTTAAATTTATCATGAACTTAGTACCTGATAGTATCTTGCTTATGTATGTTTGATTGTAGATAGATGGCCCGTGCTGTTGTTTCGTTGAATTTTAATGCGTTCCTTGAGAAAGCGAAGTTGAAAGATGATGGTAGCAATTACACGGACTGGGTCCGTAACTTGAGGATTATCCTCATTGCTGCACAGAAGAATTACGTCCTGGAAGCACCGCTGGGTGCCAGGCCTGCTGCTGGAGCAACACCAGATGTTATGAACGTCTGGCAGAGCAAAGCTGATGACTACTCGATAGTTTAGTGTGCCATGCTTTACGGCTTAGAATCGGGACTTCAACGACGTTTTGAACGTCATGGAGCATATGAGATGTTTCAGGAGTTGAAGTTAATATTTCAAGAAAATGCCCGGATTGAGAGATATGAAGTCTCCAATAAGTTCTATAGCTGCAAGATGGAGGAGAACAGTTCTGTCAGTGACCATATACTCAAAATGTCTGGGTATAATAATCACTTGATTCAGATGGGAGTTAATCTTCCAGATGATTGCATCATTGACAGAATTCTCCAATCACTGCCACCAAGCTACAAGAGCTTCATGATGAACTATAATATGCAAGGGATGAATAAGACTATTCCCGAGCTCTTCGCAATGCTGAAAGCTGCGGAGGTAGAAATCAAAAAGGAGCATCAAGTGTTGATGGTCAACAAGACCACTAGTTTCAAGAAAAAGGGCAAAGGGAAGAAGAAGGGGAACTTCAAGAAGAATGGCAAGCAAGTTGCTGCTCAAGAGAAGAAACCCAAGTCTGGACCTAAGCCTGAAACTGAGTGCTTCTACTGCAAGCAGACTGGTCACTGGAAGCGGAACTGCCCCAAGTATTTGGCGGATAAGAAGGATGGCAAGGTGAACAAAGGTATATGTGATATACATGTTATTGATGTGTACCTTACTAATGCTCGCAGTAGCACCTGGGTATTTGATACTGGTTCTGTTGCTAATATTTGCAACTCGAAACAGGGACTACGGATTAAGGGAAGATTGGCTAAGGACGAGGTGACGATGCGCGTGGGAAACGGTTCCAAAGTCGATGTGATCGCGGTCGGCACGCTACCTCTACATCTACCTTTGGGATTAGTATTAGACCTAAATAATTGTTATTTGATGCCAGCGTTGAGCATGGACATTATATCTAGATCTTGTTTAATGCGAGACGGTTATTCATTTAAATCAGAGAATAATGGTTGTTCTATTTATATGAGTAATATCTTTTATGGTCATGCACCCTTGAAGAGTGGTCTATTCTTATTGAATCTCGATAGTAGTGATACACATATTCATAATGTTGAAGCCAAAAGATGCAGAGTTGATAATGATGGTGCAACTTATTTGTGGCACTGCCATCTAGGTCATATCGGTGTAAAGCGCATGAAGAAACTACATACTGATGGACTTTTGGAACCACTTGATTATGAATCACTTGGTACTTGCGAACCGTGCCTCATGGGCAAGATGACTAAAACACCGTTCTCCGGTACTATGGAGAGAGCAACAGATTTGATGGAAATCATACATACAGATGTATGTGGTCCGATGAATATTGAGGCTCGTGGCGGATATCGTTATTTTCTCACCTTCACAGATGACTTAAGCAGATATGGGTATATCTAGTTAATGAAACATAAGTCTGAAACATTTGAAAAGTTCAAAGAATTTCAGAGTGAAGTTGAAAATCATCGTAACAAGAAAATAAAGTTTCTACGATCTGATCATGGAGGAGAATATTTGAGTTATGAGTTTGGTGTACATTTGAAACAATGCGGAATAGTTTCGCAACTCACGCCACCCGGAACACCACAGCGTAATGGTGTGTCCGAACGTCGTAATCGTACTTTACTAGATATGGTGCGATCTATGATGTCTCTTACTGATTTACCGCTATCATTTTGGGGTTATGCTTTAGAGACGGCCGCATTCACGTTAAATAGGGCACCATCAAAATCTGTTGAGACGACGCCTTATGAACTATGGTTTGGCAAGAAACCAAAGTTGTCGTTTCTGAAAGTTTGGGGCTGCGATGCTTATGTGAAAAATCTTCAACCTGATAAGCTCGAACCCAAATCGGAGAAATGTGTCTTCATAGGATATCCAAAGGAAACTATTGGATACACCTTCTATCACAGATCCGAAGGCAAGACTTTTGTTGCTAAATTCGGAAACTTTCTGGAGAAGGAGTTTCTCTCGAAAGATGTGGGTGGGAGGAAAGTAGAACTTTATGAGGTAACTGTACCTGCTCCCTTATTGGAAAGTAGTACATCACAGAAAACTATTTCTGCGACACCTACACCAATTAGTGAGGAAGCTAATGATAATGATCATGAAACTTCAGGACAAGATACTACTGAACCTCGTAGATCAACCAAAGTGAGAACCGCGCCAGAGTGGTACGGTAATCCTGTTCTGGAAATCATGCTGCTAGATTATGATGAACCTACGAACTATGAAGAAGCGATGGTGAGCCCAGATTCCGCAAAATGGCTTGAAGCCATGAAATCTGAGATGGGATCCATGTATGAGAACAAAGTATGGACTTTGGTTGACTTGCCCGATGATCGACAAGCAATTGAGAATAAATGGATCTTCAAGAAGAAGACTGACGCTGACGGTAATATTACTGTCTACAAAGCTTGACTTGTCGCAGAAGGTTTTCGACAAGTTCAAGGGGTTGACTACGATGAGACCTTCTCACCCGTAGCGATGCTTAAGTCTGTCCGAATCAAGTTAGCAATTGCCGCATTTTATGATTATGAAATTTGGCAGATGGATGTCAAAACTGCATTCCTGAATGGATTTCTGGAAGAAGAGTTGTATATGATGCAACCAGAAGGTTTTGTCAATTCAAAGGGAGCTAGCAAAGTGTGCAAGCTCCAGCGATCCATTTATGGACTGGTGCAAGCCTCTTGGAGTTGGAATAAATGCTTTGATAGTGTGATCAAAGCATTTGGTTTTATACAGACTTTAGGAGAAGCCTATATTTACAAGAAATTGAGTGGGAGCTGTGTAGCATTTCTGATATTATATGTGGATGACATATTACTGATTGGAAATGATATAGAATTTCTGGATAGCATAAAGGGATATTTGAATAAGAGTTTTTCAATGAAAGACCTCGGTGAAGCTGCTTACATATTGGGCATAAAGATCTATAGAGATAGATCAAGACGCTTAATTGGACTTTCACAAAGCACATACTTTGACAAAATGGATCAAGCAAAGAAAGGGTTCTTGCCTGTGTTACAAGGTATGAAGTTGAGTCAGACTCAATGCCCGACCACTTCAGAAGATAGAGAGAAAATGAAAGATGTTCCCTATGCTTCAGCCATAGGCTCTATCATGTATGCAATGCTGTGTACCGGACCTGATGTGTGGCTTGCTATAAGTTTAGCAGGGAGGTACCAAAGTAATCCAGGAGTGGATCACTGGACAGCGGTCAAGAACATCCTAAAGTACCTGAAAAGGACTAAGGATATGTTTCTCGTATATGGAGGTGACAAAGAGCTCATTGTAAACGGTTATGTTGATGCAAGCTTTGACACTGATCCGGACGATTCTAAATCGCAAACCGGATACGTGTTTACATTAAACGGTGGAGCTGTCAGTTGGTGCAGTTCTAAACAAAGCGTCGTGGCGGGATCTACATGTGAAGCGGAGTACATAGCTGCTTCGAAAGCAGCAGACGAAGGAGTCTGGATGAAGGAGTTCATATCCGATCTAGGTGTCATACCTAGTGCATCGGGTCCAATGAAAATCTTTTGTGACAATACTGGTGCAATTGCCTTGGCAAAGGAATCCAGATTTCACAAAAGAACCAAGCACATCAAGAGACGCTTCAATTCCATCCAGGATCTAGTCCAGGTGGGAGACATATAGATTTGCAAGATACATACGGATCTGAATGTAGCAGACCCATTGACTAAGCCTCTTCCACGAGCAAAACATGATCAGCACCAAGGCTCCATGGGTGTTAGAATCATTACTGTGTAATCTAGATTATTGACTCTAGTGCAAGTGGGAGACTGAAGGAAATATGCCCTGGAGGCAATAATAAAGTTATTATTTATTTCCTCATATATCATGATACATGTTTATTATTCATGCTAGAATTTTATTAACCGGAAACATAATACATGTGTGAATACATAGACAAACAGAGTGTCACTAGTATGCCTCTACTTGACTATCTCGTTAATCAAAGATGGTTATGTTTCCTAACCATGAACAAAGAGTTGTTATTTGATTAACGAGGTCACATCATTAGTTGAATGATCTGATTGACATGACCCATTCCATTAGCTTAGCACCCGATCGTTTAGTATGTTGCTATTGCTTTCTTCATGACTTATACATGTTCCTATGACTATGAGATTATGCAACTCTCGTTTGCCGGAGGAACACTTTGTGTGCTACCAAACGTCACAATGTAAATGGGTGATTATAAAGGTGCTCTACAGGTGTCTCCAAAGGTAGATGTTGGGTTGGCATATTTCGAGATTAGGATTTGTCACTCCGATTGTCGGAGAGGTATCTCTGGGCCCTCTCGGTAATGCACATCACTTAAGCCTTGCAAGCAATGCAACTAATGAGTTAGTTGCGAGATGATGTATTACAGAACGAGTAAAGAGACTTGCCGGTAACAAGATTGAACTAGGTATTGGATACCGACGATCGAATCTCGGGCAAGTAACATACCGATGACAAAGGGAACAACGTATGTTGTTATGCGGTCTGACCGATAAAGATCTTCGTAGAATATGTAGGAGCCAATATGGGCATCCAGGTCCCGATATTGGTTATTGACCAGAGAGGTGTCTCGGTCATGTCTACATAGTTCTCGAACCCGTAGGGTCGGCACGCTTAACGTTCGTTGATGATATAGTACTATGTGAGTTATGTATGTTGGTGACCGAATGTTGTTCGGAGTCCGGGATGAGATCACGGACATGACGAGGAACTCCGGAATGGTCCAGAGACAAAGTTTGATATATGGGATAATAGTGTTTGGTCACCGGAAGGGTTCCGGAAATCACCGGAAGGGGTTCCGGATGTTTCCCGAAATGTTTGGGTACGAGAACACTTTATTTGGGCCAAAGGGGAAAGCCCACAAGGTTTTTGGAAAGCGCAAAAGAAAGTTTTGCGGAGTCCAGGGGCAAGACGCCAGGGTCCCTGGCGTCTGGGTCCAGACGCCGGGAACCCTAGCGTATGGCCCTGGAGTCCGAGAAGGACTCTTGCCTTTCGGGTGAAACCGACTTTGTGGAGGCTTTTACTCCAAGTTTCGACCCCAAGGCTCAACATATAAATAGAGGGGCAGGGCTAGCACAAAAGACACATCAAGAAACACAAAGCCGTGTGCCGGCAACCCCGTCTCCTCTAGTTTATCCTCCGTCATAGTTTTCGTAGTGCTTAAGCGAAGCCCTGCGGAGATTGTTCTTCACCAACACCGTCACCATGCTGTCGTGCTGCCGGAACTCATCTACTACTTTGCCCCTCTTGCTGGATCGAGAAGGCGAGGATGTCACCGAGCCGTACGTGTGCAGAACTCGGAGGTGCCGTGCTTTCGGTACTTGGATCGGTCGGATCGTGAAGACGTATGACTACATCAACCGCGTTGATATAACGCTTCCGCTTACGGTCTACGAGGGTACATAGACAACACTCTCCCCTCTCGTTGCTATGCATCACCATGATCTTGCGTGTGCGTAGGAATTTTTTTGAAATTACTACGTTCCCCAACAGCTATGTGTTTGATCTCTCTCTCTCTCTCTCTCTCTCGTGTTCCTGAGGTGGTATGATCTTGATGTATCGCGAGCTTTGCTATTATAGTTGGATCTTATGATGTTTCTCCCCCTCTACTCTCTTGTAATGGATTGAGTTTTCCCTTTGAAGTTATCTTATCGGATTTAGTCTTTAAGGGTTTGAGAACACTTGATGTATGTCTTGCGTGGGATACCCGTGGTGACAATGGGGTATTCTATTGATCCACTTGATGTATGTTTTGGTGATCGACCTGCGGGTTCCGCCCATGAACCTATGCATAGGGGTTGGCACACGTTTTCGTCTTGACTCTCCGGTAGAATCTTTGGGGCACTCTTTGAAGTACTTTGTGTTGGTTGAATAGATGAATCTGAGATTGTGTGATGCATATCGTATAATCATACCCGCGGATACTTGAGGTGACATTGGAGTATCTAGGTGACATTAGGGTTTTGGTTGATTTGTGTCTTAAGGTGTTATTCTAGTACGAACTCTATGATAGATTGAACGGAAAGAATAGCTTCGTGTTATTTTACTACGGACTCTTGAATAGATCGATCAGAAAGGATAACTTTGAGGTGGTTTCGTACCCTACCATAATCTCTTCGTTTGTTCTCCGCTATTAGTGACTTCGGAGTGACTCTTTGTTGCATGTTGAGGGATAGTTATTTGATCCAATTATGTTATTATTGTTGAGAGAACTTGCACTAGTGAAAGTATGAACCCTAGGCCTTGTTTACTAGCATTGCAATACCGTTTACGCTCACTTTTATCATTAGTTACCTTGCTGTTTTTATATTTTCAGATTACCAAGACCATTATCTACCATCCATATTGCACTTGTATCACCATCTCTTCGCTGAACTAGTGCACCTATACAATTTACCATTGTATTGGGTGTGTTGGGGACACAAGAGACTCTTTGTTATTTGGTTGCAGGGTTGCTTGAGAGAGACCATCTTCATCCTATGCCTCCCACGGATTGATAAACCTTAGGTCATCCACTTGAGGGAAATTTGCTACTGTCCTACAAACCTCTGCACTTGGAGGCCCAACAACGTCTACAAGAAGAAGGTTGTGTAGTAGACATCACTGGCCCACGCGGCTGGCGGCGCTGGACGTGCATGTGCTCGCACGCACATGCGGGTGCAGGAAGTAGCGGTAACTTGGTGCAGGGCGTCGCCGGAGACAGCGCGGCGACGGGGAACGGCGAGTCTGGGTGGGGGGACCTTGGGGCACCGGATCTAGCGCGGGGAGTCGATCTGGTGGCCCCCTCTCCACTTCCGGCGGCGAAGGAGAGCTCGATGCCACTGTTCCTGGTGGCGGCAACTTGCTGTGAGGTAGAGAGAGAGCCAGTGAGAGGAAGGAGAATGGGAAGGGAGAGAGAGGGAGGCGACGGCGGTAATGGCCTGCTGTCGAGGTGGCCGGCGCGAGCATGCTCCGGCGAGCTTGCCGGCGGCGAGGAGATGGTGCGGTGGGGTGATAGTCTCCGTCATATCTACTTTTCCAAAAACTTTTGCCCTTGTTTTGGACTCTAACTTGCATAATTTGAATGGAACTAACCCCGGACTGACGCTGTTTTCAGCAGAATTGCCATGGTGTTATTTATGTGCAGAGACAAAAGTTCTCGGAATGACCTAAAACTTCACGGAACGTCTTTTTGGAAATAATAAAAATCTTTGCAAAAGATGAAGACCAGGGGGCCCGCACCCTAGCTACGAGGGTGGGGGCTCGCCTGCCCCCCTGGGCGCGCCCCCCTACCTCGTGGGCCCCCTGGAGCTCCTCCGACATCAACTCCAACTCTATATATTTGCTTTCGGGGAGAAAAAAATAGAGGAGAAGGATTCGTCACGTTTTACGAGACGGAGCCGCCGCCAAGCCCTAAAACCTCCTGGGAGGGCTGATCTGGAGTCCCTTCGGGGCTCCGGAGAGGTGAATCCATCGCCATCGTCATCATCAACCTTCCTCCATCACCAATTCCATGATGCTCACCGCCGTGCGTGAGTAATTCCATCGTAGGCTTGCTGGACGGTGAAGGGTTGGATGAGATTTATCATGTAATCGAGTTAGTTTTGTTAGGGTTTGATCCCAAGTATCCACTATGTTCTGAGATTGATGTTGCTATGACTTTGCTATGCTTAATGCTTGTCACTAGGGCCCGAGTGCCATGATTTCAGATCTGAACCTATTATGTTTTCATGAATATTTGTGAGTTCTTGATCCTATCTTGCAAGTCTATAGTCACCTACTATGTGTTATGATCTGACAACCCCGAAGTGACAATAATCGGGACCACTCCCGGTGATGACCGTAGTTTGAGGAGTTCATGTATTCACTATGTGTTAATGCTTTGGTCTGGTACTCTATTAAAAGGAGGCCTTAATATCCCTTAGTTTCCACTAGGACCCCGCTGCCATGGGAGGGTAGGACAAAAGGTGTCATGCAAGTTCTTTTTCATAAGCACGTATGACTATATTCGGAATACATGCCTACATTACATTGATGAATTGGAGCTAGTTCCGTGTCACCCTAGGTTATGACTGTTACATGATGAACCGCATCCGGCATAATTCTCTATCACTGATCCATTGCCTATGAGCTTTCCATATATTGTTCTTCGCTTATTTACTTTTCTGTTGCTATTGTTACAATCACTACAAAATACCAAAAACATTACTTTTGCTACCGTTACTTTTGCTATCGTTACCACTGCTATCATATTACTTTTCTACTAAATACTTTGCTAATACTTGAGAATATTCTTTGGCTCCCCTTGTGTCGAATCAATAAATTTGGGTTGAATACTCTACCCTCGAAAACTCAGCTGCTAATACTTGAGATTTTCTTGCTAGTATAACTATGGGGGAATCTAGAGATATAACACAAGCTACCATAGGGAGCATTCACTTTCCTGCTATACATTATTTTGCTCTCTTCATAGGTAGATGTATTAATGGTAAAGATGAGGCATGTCACATGTGTGTCCCTGACCTCAGTATTCTTAGGAGTGCTGTGTTAGGAGATAAATCTTATAATTTGGGAGCCATTGTTGCACGTAGGTTGCGTCTTAATAGATTTAATGGAGATTTCTTTGGTGGAATTTATGCAACCCGCATAGCTAATTTTCTTGGTATAACCATACGTGAAGATGATATTGAGTTGCCCCCTGCTTATTTGGATTATGAGGCTATGGTTCGTCATCAGTTTGTTGAGAGGAACGATCAGTTCCTCCAGTACCGACTAATCTTTGACAGACGACGCACCTATCACGTCGCTCTCCCTGCTTCTACTTTCTTTGACTTTCAGGCAAAAAGGAGATATTTTATAACCAGAGAGGAGGCAAAAGAGTATAAGAGGAGAGCTGAGATAGCTCGCCTCCAAGCTGCATCCCATGATGCAATGATGACTGCATCGCAGTACGACCCTAGTTACAACTTTGGATATCCGCCAGGCCAACAGTGGCCATAGACCTACTTAGGCCAAAAGCCTAAGCTTGGGGGAGTACGTATTTCTCACCGACATTACATTTATGTTCACACACTCATTGTTAAATGTCGGTGCTCATACTTTTTCATAAACCTTAAGAAAAACAAAAAAAATTAGTTGTAGCTTTTAGCTAGTTTTAATTTCCATGCTTGTAGTAGTAATTAAAAAGAAAACCCAAAAAGATTTCCTGTTCTTCTTTTTGCTTGTTGGGAGCTTTCCCGTGTAAATAGTTTTATTTTTTTTTTCTTTTCTTTGGGGGTCGATAGGAGAATACCATAATTAAATTGTTGAAGTGGCTCTTATATGCATTATTGTTGATCTGACAAAAGAGCCCATATTGCCTTGTCTTCTCCTGTTTAGTGAATGCTTGCAGATTCCAACTTAGTCCAATGCATGCGCACTATTATCATTATCCACATCATTCAGTCGTGCAAGTGAAAGGAAATTATGAGGATATATGATGGACTAACAGAGATGAGAAAAGCTGGTATGAACTCGACCTCTCTTATTTTTGTAAATATGATTAGTTCATCGTTCCTGATTCAGCCTATTATGAATAAACATGTTTGCAACGACAACTAGAGATCATAGTTTCTTGTTCCATGCTTGATTAGCTAGGAGCTTATAATGGTTTACCTTGCGTGCCAACATGCTATTAAAATGGTTGTGATGTGGTATGATAGGGTGGTATCCTCCTCTGAATGATTTAAGTGACTTGACTTGGCACATGTTCACGCATGTAGTTGAAACAAAATCAACATAGCCTTCACGATATTTATGTTCACGGTGGATTATATCCTACTCATGCTTGCATTCGGTGTTGATTAATTTTAATGCATGTTCACGACTGTTGTCTCTCTCTAGCTGGTCGCTTCCCAGTCTTTTTCTAGCCTTCACCTGTACTAAGCAGGAATACTGCTTGTGCATCCAATCTCATAAACCCCAAAGTTATGCCATATGAGTCCACCATAGCTACCTATTTACGGTATCTACCTGCCGTTCCAAGTAAATTTGTATGTGCCAAACTCTAAACCTTCAAATAAATATCCTGTTTTGTATGCTCGAATAGCTCATGTATCAACTAGGGCTGTCCGTATCTTCCATGTTAGGCGGGTTATTCTCAAGAGGAGTGGACTCCGCTCCTAACTCACGAGAAAGTGGCTGGTCACCGGGATGCCCAGTCCCATGCTTTATGCATACTAAATCAAAATAATTGCAAACAAAACTCCCCCTGGGACTCTTGTTAGTTGGAGGCACTCGTTGTTTCGAGCAAGCCATGGGTTGATGCTTGTTGGTGGAGGGGGAGCATAAACTTTACCATTCTGTTTGGGAACCACCTATAATGTGTGTAGCATGGAAGATATCACCATCTCTTGGTTGTTATGTTGACAATTAAAGTATACCGCTCAAAATATTATTCACCTCTATTTCAAAACCGAGCTCTGGCACCTCTACAAATCCCTGCTTCCCTCTGCGAAGGGCCTATCTATTTACTTTTATGTTGAGTCATCATCCTCTTATTAAAAAGCACCAGTTGGAGAGCACCGCTATCATTTGCATTTATTACTATTAGTTTACATTGAGTATGACTTGACTGGATCTCTTTTACTATGAATTACAATGTCTAGTCAGTCCTTGATCTTTAAAGGTGCTCTACATTTATGTTTTGCGGTCTCAGAAAGGGCTAGCGAGATACCATCTTGTTATATCATATTATGATTGTTTTGAGAAAGTGTTGTCATCCGAGATTTATTATTATTGCTCGCTAGTTTATTATGCCATTGATATGAGTAAACATGAGACCTAAGCATTATTGTGAATATGGTTAGTTTATAATCTTTGCTGAAAACTTGAATGCTGGCTTTACATATTTACAACAACAAGAGCAAACAGAGTTTGTAAAAGTTTTTCTTTATCACTTTTAGTTTGTCAACTGAATTGCTTGAGGACAAGCAAAGGTTTAAGCTTGGGGGAGTTGATACGTCTCCGTCGTATCTACTTTTCCAAACACTTTTGCCCTTGTTTTGGACTCTAACTTGCGTGATTTGAATGGAACTAACCCAGACTGACGCTGTTTTCAGCAGAATTGCCATGGTGTTATTTATGTGCAGAAACAAAAGTTCTCGGAATGACCTGAAACTTCACGGAATGTCTTTCTGGAAATAATAAAAAATCCTTGCAAAAGATGAAGACCAGGGGCCCACACCCTAGCCACGAGGGTGGGGGCGCGCCCCCTACCTCGTGCCCCCCTGGAGCTCCTGCGACCTCAACTCCAACTCTATATATTTGCTTTCGGGGAGAAAAAAATAGAGGAGAAGAATTCATCACGTTTTACGATACGGAGCCGTCGCCAAGCCCTAAAACCTCTCGGGAGGGCTGATCTGGAGTCCGTTCGGGGCTCCGGAGAGGGGAATCCGTTGCCATTGTCATCATCAACCTTCCTCCATCACCAATTTCATGATGCTCACCGCCGTGCATGAGTAATTCGATCGTAGGCTTGCTGGACGGTGATGGATTGGATGAGATTTATCATGTAATCGAGTTAGTTTTGTTAGGGTTTGATCCCTAGTATCCACTATGTTCTGAGATTGATGTTGCTATGACTTTGCTATGCTTAATGCTTGTCACTAGGGCCCGAGTGCCATGATTTTAGATCTGAACCTATTATGTTTTCATGAATATTTATGAGTTCTTGATCCTATCTTGCAAGTCTATAGTCACCTACTATGTGTTACGATCCGGCAACCCTGAAGTGACAATAATCAGGACCCCTCCCGGTGATTACTGTAGTTTGAGGAGTTCATGTATTCACTATGTGTTAATGCTTTGGTCCGGTACTCTATTAAAAGGAGGCCTTAATATCCCTTAGTTTCCACTAGGACCCCGCTGCCACGGGAGGGTAGGACAAAAGATGTCATGCAAGTTCTTTTCCATAAGCATGTATGACTATATTCGGAATACATGCCTACATTACATTTATGAATTGGAGCTAGTTCTGTGTCACCCTAGGTTATGATTGTTACATGATGAACCGCATCCGTCATAATTCTCTATCACCGATCCATTGCCTACGAGCTTTCCATATATTGTTCTTCGCTTATTTACTTTCCCATTGCTATTGTTACAATCACTATAAAATACCAAAAACATTACTTTTGCTACCGTTACTCCACTGCTATCATATTACTTTACTACTAAATACTTTGCTGCAGATATTAAGTTTCCAGGTGTGGTTGAATTGACAACTTAGCTGCTAATACTTGAGGATATTCTTTGGCTCCCCTTGTGTCGAATCAATAAATTTGGGTTGAATACTATACCCTCAAAAACTGTTGCGATCCCCTATACTTGTGGGTTATCACGGGGGTAGACTCCCTCGATCCAGGTCGGGATCAAGGAGGCTGCAGGAGGCCGGGCTCACGCGGGCGCGCGTGGGCCGCAGCGGCGGCGGTGGATGGGCTTCGCGGGCCCCTCTCGGGCCTGGCGGGCCGGTGGCGGTGGGAGGCGCTAGGAGATGAGGTGGCGCACAGGGATTGGGTGAGGAGGTGGCTGGCGGCGGCGCTAACTTCACAGGGGCACGCCAAGTGGCGGAGGATGGCTGGGGTGCGCAGCAAATCGAGGAGGAGGGAGGTGGCTGGCAGCCGAGAGGTGGGAGGTGGGGTAGGGTTAGGTTTAGACTAGGTTTAGCCCAAAATGCACTAGGTGGGGGGGTTTAAATAGTCAGGGATTAGGTTTAGGGGTGTTTGAGGGGCTTTCGGGGCCCTCCGATCATGATCGGACGAATCCGAATGCGAGGGGGGGGGGGTCTAGGCTGGGCCTAGGTGGACTATGTAGTAGGTTGTGGGTTGAGAGGTGTCGGTGTCAAAACCGGCGGATCTCGGGTAGGGGGTCCCGAACTGTGCGTCTAAGGCGGATGGTAACAGGAGGCAGGGGACACGGTGTTTTATCCAGGTTCGGGCCCTCTTGATGGAGGTAAAACCCTACGTCCTGCTTGATTATTCTTGATAATATGAGTAGTACAAGAGTTGATCTACCACGAGATCGGAGAGGCTAAACCCTAGAAGCTAGCCTATGGTATGATTGTATGTTGTCCTACGGACTAAAACCCTCCGGTTTATATAGACACCGGAGGGCGCTAGGGTTACACAAGGTCGGTTACAAAGGAGGAGATATACATATCCGTATTGCCTAGCTTGCCTTCCATGCCAAGTAGAGTCCCATCCGGACATGGGACGAAGTCTTCAATCTCATATCTTCATAGTCCAATAGTCCGGCCAAAGGATATAGTCCGGCTGTCCGGAGACCCCCTAATCCAGGACTCCCTCAGTAGCCCCTGAACCAGGCTTCAATGACGATGAGTCTGGCACGCAGTGTTGTCTTCGGCATTGCAAGGCGGGTTCCTCCTCCGAATACACCATGGAAGAGTTTTGAATACAAGGATAGTGTCTGACCCTGCAAAATAAGTTCCACATACCCCCGTAGAGAGAATAATATTTCCACAAATCTAATCTACTGACACGTTTTGGCAGAATGACATCAGGCCATGGCCCGGTAATTATTCGAACCATTTTTCTTTAACCAGCCCCGCACATAACACGAGGCGGTTTCTTGACATGTCTTGTCAAAGCAGAGATCGTGTCCCCCTTATTACGGGATTCTCATCAATACGGACGTGGGTAACCCAACCATGCCTAGGACTCCTAGATCTTAGGCAAGTCCCAAACGGCCATGAGGAGGACGCTTGATATTCACCCTCTTTATAAAGGGACAAGGCTTTTACTTTTTTTCCTCCCGTGCTCAATCGAATCCTTCCCCCGCCTCGAGTTCTAACACCCAAAGCCAAGGTCAGGTAATTCGGACCTTCAATCATGTCTGGATCCAGCCTTCAAGGCCGGTGGATGTCTTCCTCCGTCACGGAGGAGGACATCAAAAAGTTGAGGGAGGCCAGATATCTGACCGCCGAAATTTCGCATAGGCTGCCCGCCCGAGGGCAGGTCGTCCCCACTCCCGAACCCAACGAGAGCATTGTGTTTGTCTCCCACTTCCTCCGAGGACTAGTCCTCGCTCTGGATCCCTTTGTCAGGGGTCTCATGTTCTATTATGGGCTGGATTTTCACGATTTGGCCCCGGATTCCCTTCTTCACATCTCATCATTTATTGTCGTTTGTGAGGCCTTCCTCCGCATTATCCCTCACTTCGGCCTGTGGCTCAAGACCTTCGATGTGAAGCCGAAGATGGTCGAGGGGCAGTACGCGGCATGCGGAGTTGCTCTAATAAGCAAAATTGCTGACGCTCCATGGCCAAAGGGTTCCTTTCTAGAGGTGTCCGGATTGTGTCAACGGGAGTGGTTTTACATCACAGCTCCCGAAGTGCCAAGTGGGTAGCTGCCCCCACCTTTCGCTCGGGCCCTCCACCACAACTGATGTCATGGATCAGCATGGGGCTGAGTTGGGGTCCAGCCAAGGACATGCCAATACTGCAGAGCTGTATCCGAGATCTCTTCGAGGGAGATTTCAGCCTGGTTATGGTAATGCAAGTTATGCTGGTCCGTCGAGTCCAGCCTTGCAAACGCTGGCCCCTCCACATGTGGGAGTTCAACCCGGAAGGACCGCACACTATTCAGAATTTCCTCGGCATGGCGCACGAGGAGATGTACAAATCATTCTTCGGACCCCAAATATAGTGTCCGGACACTACCGAGGACGTGGGCCTGAGTAGCAACCGCACCGCTGCCCAAGTAAGTAATCCCATGGACGAACACACTGTCCTTTTATTTATCATGACATCATTCTGAAGAATCGCTCTTTGACCAGGACTAGATAACAAAGGCGAAGATGATCCGGTGTTCGGCCCCCTTCCTGAAGGCTTGGACAATCCGGTGCTGGAAAAGATGCTCGAGCCAGCACCTTGTCTGGTGCCCTCAAAGGAAGATGAAGGGGGGAATAAAGAGGGCGAAAGCGGGCCTCCATCGCTACCTGTCCCAATCGAGGGAATGAGCGCCTCCGCGAGGGAGGATAACCAAGGTGAAGAATCTGACATTCTCTCTCCTTGGGGAAGGAAGAGGTCTACCTCTGAAGATCCAGAAACTAAGGTTCCCAAACGGGAGAAGAAATCTCCGCCAGAGGGTCCTGCCTCGGAGGGTACTCTTGCCGCACAATGTCCGCGTGGGGACCAGCCCTCTACCGAGCTGTAAGTAAAAGGGTATTCAATAACGAAAATATCTTGCTATATTTCTGAGGAAAATAATCGAAGCATTTATCTTGCAGTTCGGAACTTAGCCCTTCTCAGCTGAGCTCGTCTTCGGGGGATCTTCTTCTGGAGATGACGGAGAGCGAAACGTCTCCCCCTGCCACACCGCCTTACGAAGCGGGCAACCCTGAGGTGTCGTCGCGGAGGGCTTCTCTTGATCCGGCAAGGCCAGAAGGTAATCCTATGGCCACCCGAAGTCCTCAGTATCCGGCTCTCGAAGAGAGCAATCAAAAGAGTCCGGCACCGTCTGGTGTGTGGTCGGATGTACGGAGGGATCTGCTGGAGAAAGCGGCTATCTCAGAAGAGCACCACACATTGATGGGTATGGTGATTGAAAGGATTTCGTCCACCAAAAGCGGGCTGCATGAAGCCTTTATGAGTCTACTGACGGGTTTTGAGGTACGTGAAATGATGTACATTTGTGAAAGTACCGCACATTTTTAGATGTGCCCTATGTAGATAGTAGCCCCTGAGACTCTGGTTGTTGTCGAAAACGGCGGCAAACAGAGGATCATAGTCCCAGGTAATAACCAGACTGCCTTTATGTGCAAGTGGTCGAGGCTCCGGTGGCTAGCCGGACTGATGGGTATGCCGAACTAAAGCGGCAGCTGGATGCGGCAGATGCCGACATCGTGCTTGTCAACAAGCGGCTTGACGAGGCGCAGGGTCAGTGATTTTTCTGGCGATTGTCACATAATAAGAGCGGCCTGGTGCTAGTATCTTTAATATGTTTGTGACTGTAGATGGAGTGGCCACCGTGGAGACCCTTCGGGCGGAGCTTGCCAGAGCCAAGGAGCAAGCCAGGAGTAGCAATGCAGCCGCTTTACAGGTGGCCGAAGAGTTAAGGGCCGAACAGGCCGCACATTGTGAGAGCAAAGAAAAAATTGCCAAGATGACCGTGGAGTTGAAAGATGCTACTGACCGTTGCCGGCTTCTTGAAGAGGAAAACCGGGCGAAAGCGACAGACCTGGAGAAGGCCCGGGTGGCTGCCAAGGAAGCCCGCTCCAAAATTAGAGCGACGAAGGAGGAGCTGAATCAGGCTGCAGATATCGTGTCTAGGAAGCCTTTCTTGTTGTGGACTAAGTTCGGAGATCCGAAGTATGCTCCTATGGACCGGCTATGGAGTTCTGTGGACACGTACATGGATTTGGCTGCCAGCGCTGCTGATGCCGCCGAGTACTTCAAGGATCAGGAAGGTCCCGAAGTGGAGAAGCTGTTCTGGTCACAGTTTCACGCTCCAGTCCGTCTGCTGCTGCTGAATGAGCGATTGACCGGTTGGGCCGAGCTCCATAGATTATCCGGACTAGCCATGAGGTCCGTTGTGGATCATTTGTGGCCAGGAGGGTCAAGGCCGAATAGCTACTTTAGCTTAGTGCAACAGTTCCTTGGCGCTGTGCCAAGCATCGATGCTCTGAAGAGGTCGGCGTGCATAGAAGGCTCGCGGATGGCCCTTGCACGTGTCAAAACATACTGGGCGGAGATGGATGCCACTACTGTTGCGGCACAGGGTTCGGCCATAGGCCGAGTGGCTGCCGAGCACTACTTTGAAGAAGTTCTTGAAGGCGCTTGTTCAATAGAGGCTCAGTGCTTGAAGAATATTATGTTTGAGTGACATGTATTCCCATTGTAAAAACAATGTTTTATTGAATTTATCAAGGATGTTGTTGGGGATATTACTACTAGAGGTAAACCGGCCTTATGTAGCCAGGCTGACTCTTTGAAGATTAGAAGCCCATGAAGATGTAAAGATGCTGGCGCTTTACGGAGGGCCCAAAGGCTGGTTACAGTCTGTAAATGTAAACCGGCCTAGTCGTGTAACTTGTATAGTAAGATAGAAAGAGAGAGGCCGAACCGGAAACGTTTATAATCTGGCTTCGGGACTCTGTAGCCCGACGGGCGTCAACCTATGTATATAAAGGGACGACCCAGCCATGGTTTAGGGACAGACAACAACAACTCAAGAGCCATACAAAGCGGATTCGCTCCCCGGCCTTCGAAACCCTAGCAATACCAATCATAACTAGACGTAGGCTTTACCTTCATCGAAGGGGCCGAACTAGTATAAAACTCCCGTGTCCCCTTGTCCGGTTTAGCCCCTTTAAGCTAACCCATTGTGATGGCTCCACGACTAAGTCCTTTCATGAGGACATCTTCCGTGACAAACCCACGACAGTTGGCGCCCACCATGGGGCTATCGCACGATGGTTTTGAGTTCTTGAAGGGCAGCTTCGATGGACTCAAGGGATACGCTGTGGGCCGGATGACGAAGAGTCGCCACGGCAAGCTCTACATCGACAACGCAGGATGGGGTCCCGAGGCCGATTCAATTGAATATGGGTACCGGGTCCCCTTTGGTGGGATTCACGTCTTCATCGGCAAGATCGGCGAACCGGCCCCGAGCCGGACATCTGCACTGACATCATCGAAACGGCTCAGTGTGCAAGTTCTTCGCCGGTTCAGCCCGAGGCAAGGCACGTTTTCGTAGGTGTCGTCCATGGATCGGGGTACGAGGACGGACCGGTGTCCGATGGAGAAACCGTAGTCTGCTCTGATGACGAGTCTTCTGGAGAAACCGAATCACTTTACGAGTTGTAGGACGGCCGGATTGAGGGAGGATCTGAGGGCAACAGTAATCCGGATTCCCCTGGTCTACCAAACCGCGCCGCCATCTTCATGGATGGCACACAATCGGCGCCTCATTCATCTACCTCCACAACAATGCTCTCCGGTTCAACGACGACCACACCAGCGGGGGCAGGAAGCTCGGCGCCACCTCCGGCCCAAGTCTTGTTGATTTGTTTGATGCTCTGGCAACATTGATGTCTGCGGAGGTAGACGCAGCAGCCAGGTATTAGCATGATGTGGAGATTGCAAAGGTGAAAGATCAGATAGCCCAGGCTAAAGCGGACCTGGCAGCAGAGAAAGCCAGGATGGCTACGGAGCGGGCCGAGTTGGAAGCATAGGCTACCGGATTAGACTGGATCAAAATGCTTCAGAGGAAGTCATGAGAAGAAGGCACCGATCACATCTCCCATCGGTTTATGAGCCACAGAATCTTTTCAACACGCCAGGTGCAGGAGCTGGTAACCAGCCCACACTAAACTGGGCGGGGGTGCCGGGAGCAGGAGCGCCGGTTCAGCCACGCACGACGGACCTGCCTTGCCAGAACAATGTTGTGCCATCAACGCCGCCCAGGCACTATTCCAACCCATTGGACAACATTGTGGCCGCCGCTTCACGCCTGGCGGCCCTCCCAACCGATGGCGAGTCACCAGTTGTAGTGGAAGCACGTTGGGCCAGGGATCTCCTTCAGACAGTACTAAATCAATAGCAAGCATATTCACACAGCCGTGAGAGGATTCATTCCACTCCCTGTCCAAGCCGGAGTTATAACAGACATGTGGAGGACGAACCGGCCTTGTCCAGTAGTGCACGTCGCCGAAATTCGCCACGAGGGAACAACCCGGCTGGGGGAGGTGCTAATGCGCAAGATGTTGTGGACCATGGCCGCACACGTCGAGAGGCCGAGTTGACAGCTCGACACGGGGCACGACAGCATACTCCGGTTCACCCTCACTGCCTCCGTGGAGCTAGGGGCGATGTTCAGTTCCTTAGGGGTATTGTGTTTAACTCCCGCTTTGCGTAATGTGCGACTACCCAAGGATTTCAAGGGACCCCGTAAGGTACCAAATTACACCGCCGATTTGCAGCCAGAGGCGTGGGTGGAGAGCTATGAGATGGCAATGGAGATGTTAGATGTGGATGAGGCGGTGTGTGCTAAATATTTCACCATGATGTTGGAAGGAACAGCTCGCACTTGGTTGAAGAGCTTGCCGACCAACTCTATTGGATCATGGGCCGAACTGAAGCATCGGTTTATCCAGAACTTCAAGGATACATGTAAGCAACCGATGTCAATCGTAGATCTGGCCGCTTGTGTCCAAGAGGAAGGGGAGTCCACGACCCATTGGGTCAAACGGGTCTTGGCGATTTTGCATTCATCAGATCATATCAATGGAGACAATGCAGTGTTAACGTTAGAGGGCAATTGCCGTTTGAAACCGCTGAAACAGAAGTTGGGAAGGCTCAAACGTCACTGCAACGACATGTCGACACTCATGGCCGCTTTGGTTAAATATGCCGATTCAGATAATACCAAGGATCCGGATTCAGAGGAGGACAAACCGGAGAAGGGTAAGAAGAACGACAATGCCAAAGGCCAACAACATAATCCGGCAGGCCATGGAAACTGTGGTAAGCGCAAGGCCGACAGTGGTTTGGACTTTGTCGCAAATACCAACGCGCAGGAGAATGGCCAGCCCCAGAGGGGTGGAGGTCCAGGCAACAGTTTGGAGCGTTTGTTAAATCAGCCTTGTCCAAAGCACGGATCGAAGGATAAACCGGCATCACATCTCTGGAAAGATTGTTATATCATGCAGGATTTCAAGAATTCCAATATGTTCCAATATGACAACGGCCCGCCCGGCGGTTCAGGAGGAGGTTTCCACGGGCCGGGTTACGGAAGTGGTGGTTCTGGTTCAGGGTTTCCAGGCAATCAAACCGGACATGTCAATCAAGGACACCAAGGCAACTCGGGAGGTTACAACCATCAGGGGAGTCAGCAGCAGTAGCAGCAGTCGGGTTATCAGAGCAATCCCAAACAGCTGAACAGCGGGCAATATCAAGTCTTCACTACTAGTTTGTGCAAACGTGATCAGAAGCTTCACAAAAGGGCAGCCAACTCTGTTGAGCCAGCAGTACCTCAGTATTTACGCTGGTCGGAGCAACCTATTTTGTGGAGTAGAGAGGATCACCCACCCCGGATTGATAATCCAGGTCATTTGGCCTTGGCGGTAGCCCCTCAAGTTGGGGGATACAAGTTCACTAAAGTGCTCATGGACGGGGGAAGTAGTATCAATATTTTGTATTATGATACATTCCGCCATATGGGGTTGACAGATAAAGATCTTAAACTGTCGAATATGGTATTTCATGGTGTGGTGCCTGGTAAGTCTGCATATCCTGTTGGTAAGATAGCTCTGGAGGTAGCTTTCTGAGATGACTACGATTCAAGGTCAGAAACATTAACATTTGAGGTGGTGAAGATCAAAAGTCCGTACCATGCCTTGTTTGGGCAGCCGGTTTATGCTAAGTTTATGGCAAGGCCATGTTATGTTTACCTACATCTTAAAATGCCAGGTCATAAGGGGACTATCACAGTACATGGAAGTAGAAAGATTGCTTTGGAGTGTGAAGAAGGCAATGCGGCTTATGCTGAGTCGGTTTGTGCCACGGAGGAGTTAAAATTCTATAAGGAGCAAGTTGATCCGGCAGACATGACCTCCTTAAAAAAGCCAACTACAGAACATGATCCAGCATTGAAGTTTAAATCAGCTACAGACACTAAAATGGTTGACTTTGTCCCTGGCGATTCATCCAAACAGTTTAGCATCAGCGCTAACCTGGATCCCAAATAGGAAAGCGTGCTCATCGAGTTCATCCGTGAGAATCGGGACATCTTTGCATGGAAACCTACTGACATGCCAGGTGTACCGAGAGAACTCGCTGAGCACACACACTCAACATTGATCCTAAATTCGAACCGGTCCGACAGTTCCTCCGCCGTTTCAATGAGGAAAGACGCAAGGCTATAGGAGAAGAGGTAGCCTGTTTGTTGGCTGCTGGGTTTATTGTGGAAGTTTTTCATCCAGAGTGGTTAGCCAATCCGGTGCTGGTTCTTAAGAAAAACGGCACTTGGCGCATGTGTGTGGACTACACAGATTTAAACAAGGCTTGCCCTGCAGACCCCTTTGCTCTCCCTCGCATTGATCAGATAATTGATACTACGATGGGTTGTGACTGTTTGTGTTTTTTGGATGCTTACTCTGGTTATCATCAGATCAAAATGGCAGTTAAGGACCAAGAGAAGACATCCTTTATAACTCCCTTTGGAGCCTTCTGCTATGTTTCCATGCCCTTTGGACTCAAGAGTGCCCAGGTAACTTACCAGCGATGTGTTCAGAATTGCCTTCATAAGCAAATTGGGCACAATGTTCATGCGTATGTGGATGATATTATGGTCAAATCCAGAAAAGAGGGGACATTGATAGATGATCTACGAGAAACCTTTAACAATCTCCAGGTTTACAAGATGATGCTCAATCAGGAGAAGTGTGTTTTTGGTGTCCCGGCAGGCAAGCTCTTAGGCTTTCTGGTTTCAAACAGAGGCATTGAGGCTAATCCGGAAAAGATTGTAGCAATTATGTCCTTGGCTAAACCGGTGTATATTAACGTTGTGCAACGTCTAGCCGGCCGGATTACAACCTTGAGCTGGTTTATCAGCCGCCTTGGAGAGAAGGCCATCCCCTATATCAGATGCTCAAGAAAACAGATAACTTCTTCTGGAGTGAGGCAGCTGATAAGGCGTTTGAAGATCTGAAGAGGCAGCTAGTGGAACCGCCTGTGTTGGCAGCACCGATCGATAAAGAGCCATTATTATTATATGTGGCTGCTAATGCCCGGGCTGTCAGTGTAGCCATTGTGGTAGAGCGCAAGGAGCCTGGCAAAGAGTATCAGGTTCAACGGCCGGTTTATTATATCAAGGAGGTGCTCATTGAGTCAAAGCAGAGGTATCCACATTAGCAGAAACTGGTGTATGGGGTGTTTATGGCAAGCCGGAAGCTCAAACACTATTTTCAGGGCCATCCTATCACAGTGGTTAGTTCAGCCCCTCTGGGTGACATCATTCAAAACAGAGAGGCAACTGTCCGGATTGCCAAGTGGGCCATTGAGCTTGGACCTCACGGGCTCAAATATATACCCCGCACGGCGATCAAGTCCCAGGCACTTGTAGATTTCATCAACGATTGGACTGAGTTACAGGCACCTGAGGAGAAACCAGATAATACGTATTGGACTATTCATTTTGATGGATCTAGACAGTTAGAGGGTTCGGGGACTGGAGTCATATTAACTTCCCCACGAGGTGACAAGTTTTGTTATGTCCTCCGTTTAATGTTCCCTTGTACTAACAATGCAGCTGAATATGAGGCTTTACTCCACGGTCTTCGGATGGCTAAAGAGATGAATTTGAGCCGGGTTAAGTGCTTCGGCGATTCAGATCTAGTGGCTCAGCAAGTGTCTGGCACTTGGGATTCTGAGGACCCACTCATGGCTGCATATCGGCGAGAGGTGGACGCAGTGGCTGGTCACTTTAAAGGTTATCAGGTGGACCATATAGACCGGCGGAAGAATGAAGTGGCGGATGCTTTAAGTCGTCTTGGTTCCCAACGTAAACCAGTTCCGCCCAATGTCTTTCTTGATGTATTGCAGAATACGTCAGTCAAAATACCAACCGAAGAAGATTTGGCTATTCCTGATCCGGAGGCTCAGTTGGTGGCAGCTCTGCATGCCATACTGGATTGGACGATCCCATATCTGGATTACATGAACCAGGGCGAGTTACCAGCCGAGGAAACGTTGGCTCGACAGATAATCCGGCGGTCCAAGTCCATGACCATACTCAATGGGGAGTTACATCGTTACAATGTTTCAGGAGCAATTCAGTGATGCGTTTCTCCTCAAGAAGGTTGTGAGATTTTGCGCGAAATTCATGAAGGGGATTGCGGTCACCACGCCGGTTCAAAGTCGTTGGTTGCCAAAGCTTTTCTCCACGGTTTTTACTAGTTGATGGCGCATGCCGATGCGGAGGATTTAGTCCAAAGATGTGATGGATGTCAAAAGTTTGCCCGTCGTGCGCATGTTCCGGCTCAAGAGTTGCGGATGATTCCAATTACATGGCCGTTTGCAACTTGGAGGCTGGATATGGTTGGACCCTTCAAGCGCTCCAAGGACAAGAAGACCCATCTATTAGTAGCAGTTGATAAATTCACTAAATGGGTAGAGGCAGAGCCAGTCAGCAAGTGTGATGCAGCCACGGCGGTTCAATTCATCAAAAATGTGATATTCCGGTTTGGCTTTCCACATAGCATTATAACAGACAATGGTACTAACTTATCAAAAGGGGAGATGGAAGAATTCTATCAACGTGAGCACATCCGGCTTGATCTAGCGTCAGTGGCTCACCCCCAATCTAATGGTCAAGCGTAAAGGGCGAATCAAGAAATTCTATGGGGTATCAAACCAAGGCTTATGGTTCCCTTAAAGCGGACGCTGGGTTGTTGGGTCAAGGAGCTACCTTCTGTGTTATGGAGCATCAACACCACACCCAATAGGTCTATGGGTTACACACCTTTCTTCATGGTTTATGGAGCGGAGGCGGTTCTTCCTAGTGACATCCGTCACGATTCACCCTGTGTGGCAGCTTATGTTGAAGCTGATAATGAGAAGGCATGCCAGGATTCTCTGGACCTGTTGGATGAAGAGCGGGATCTTGCAGTAGCACGTTCGGTGATTTATCAACAAGATCTTCGATGTTATCACAACCGGCGGGTTAAAACTAGAACCTTTCAAGAAGGTGATTTGGTGCTCCGGCTCATCCAGGATCAGACTGATATGCACAAGTTATCCCCCCTTGGGAAGGACCCTTTGTGGTCAGCAAAAATTTGCACAACGGATCCTACTACCTCATTGATGTTCGAGAGCATGAAGACTCACGACAATCGGAGGAGGAGACAAAGCGGCCATGGAACATAGCTCTCCTTCCGCCTTACTATACTTGAAGCCATAGGCTCTTCACCTATACATATTTATGACAGTGTATATACCATATAATAAACCGGAGCCTCCATTATAAGCGGGGTATCTGTTCTTTCTTATATCATATGTGTGCTTTTACAAGTTAACGGTCAAAGCGGAATCTTTGTTAAACCGGCTTTAGCAGCTGCATAAAGATAAAGAAAATCACTAGGGGGCTTGGTCATGTTTTGAACCACAACTACACCTCTTGATAGGCATTTCAGCCACACAAGGAAAAATTTGTGGAGCCAAAGAGGGTATTGTACACAGTACAAAATCAAACATAGGCACACGTTGAGCATCGCTCACAAAGTTACTTGGGGGCTCTTTTTTGCAAAGCAACAAAGAGTTTGAAAGGACCCTCGTAATTGGCTATCAAGTCACGGCTTGGAAGCCTGGTGTATTCACCTAAAACCCCGGGTTAACCTGCCTTCATCAAGTAAGCCACTCCTATCCAGGTAATCCTGGCATGACCCATCGAACGTTTGACAAGTCAATCTTTTACAGACCCTGAACTTGTCATAGTTAAAACGATGATTGGTTAATTGGAGGCCCATCTTAAAAGGCTTTGTTAAATGGTTTAACTCAGAGGCCTGGCAGTCCATGAAAAGCCTTGATTTGGAGCCTGACAGCTCGTAAAAAGCCTCGCATATTTTCCTATTTGAATTTTGTTTGTTGACAATCATAAGTATTTTTTGATAAACCGGCGTCCTTGACCCGACTTGCTTTCCAACCACTAGTTGTTGGCACATGATCAATTGTAAACCGGTGGTCATGGACCCGGTCTGGTTTGACTAAATCACCAGTGTTATAAAGAAAATCCGGTAGTTATACCGGTCCGGTTTAATTGATAGACCGGCATTATGAAGATGAAATTACCAAACATATCGGGTTGGTATTAAACACCTTTGCTGTATACACGTTTGGTCAATCAATGAGGTATGTTATGTACATTATTTTTTGTACAAACACTTGATTATTCAGCTAAAGTACTATATACTTCTTGGATATTATGACATGTTTAGCGGTAAACCGCTAGACACTTTTAAGTTTTTTGGACCTAGGAAGGCAAGTCATCATAGGCTATGCATAAAATATATCCTGAAGGACGGCACAGATTGTCACAAAGCGTTATGAAACATGCTCGATGGCATGGCAGATAAACAAAGTTTCAGCTATCCTATTACATGAAGCTTCAAAGCGGTTCAAACAGTGCCATTGTTTTTCACAATAGCCATATAAACCGGCGACCGGATCAGGACTCTTCATCACGGTTTGACGGTTGCGGATCAGTTGGTGTTGGCACTTCTTCATCCCTCCCCAGCCGCTGGAAATCGGACGTTGACCAGTCGATTCCGGTTAAAGCTTGGAAAACTGCCTCCTCATGGATAAGATCAGAAGGGTTAATATCAGGGGCATAAGTGTGCTTACGAATCGGAGGCACAAGTTCTTCGACTTCATGGATATCTGCCGACTGTCTTTTCCCTTTTGCGTCATAAAACGGTTGAAAATGGGACAAATCGGTGTCCTCAGCCAATTTGCTGGCCGCTGGCCGCATCTGTTTGGTCAGCCACCGAAGATCATCATTATCAAAGTTTGAACCGTCTTCTTTAACGCCTGGATATCCTTTAATGATATCCTCCGCTTCAAGGTCTGGAATCCAGGCCTTGGCTTGAATAAGGGCGGTTAATGCTCCTGCTCTCGCAGCGGCTCTTTTCAACTCGCCAATACGCGCCGGTAACATGCCCAGCTTCTCAAGGGTCTCCTTAATCAATGTTGGCGCCGGTTTGTTATAAGCCGCTATACTAATGGCTCGCTGAGATCCAGAGTATAGCTGCTCAACCAATGTATATGCCGCTTTGAGCTTCATCCGCATATCTGCACCAAGATGAGTGATCCGAGTTCCTGCCAAAGATTTTATCAATATTTTGGTCAGTTTTAAGATTCATTGACTGGTGCAACATACATAATCAGACACTTTCCAAAGATAGCAGAGGTCATAGCATTAATTTGGTGCTTCAAACGGGTTAGTTCTTCAACCACCGGTTTCAGGGCTTCCTCGGCATCTACAACTCTTTTGGTCAAACCGGCTTTTTCGGTTTCCCATTCAGCACGATCTCGGTTGAAGGATTCTTTCAATTTTTCCATTCCAGCCAGGGCCTGTGTCAGCTCGTCTTTGGCTTTTGCAGCTTCGGCTTGTTGAGACTTCACATTTTCTTGCAAGTCAGAGTTTTGGGCATCTTTGCTTCTCAGTTCAGCCTGCAACATTGAAGGTATATTCAACAAAACAACATATTTATGCACTAAGTATAAAGCATATAACAAGTTATCCACTTCATACTTGGGGGCTAATGCCTATTTGCTCTCAAATACTACCCTCTATACAAGTCTCCAGAATAATGCAAGCATTATCCTTGACACTTGGGGGCTAATGTACGTTTGTTTTAAACTGGCGGTGTGGATTAAAAACTGGATTAACTTGCCAAGTTAAACCGGCCTTTGGGGGCTATGCTGTAGAACCTTATCTAATTTTTTCAAACATGAGTCTTCTCTATGATTGAGGACACGCCTTTGCAAGGATCAATGATGGGATGCTTGAAGTGTTACAAAGACCCGGTTTATGATTAACAATCATAAAAAGGCTTTTGGAGGCTACATGGAATAGTATTCCAGCTATAAATCAATATATAAAGGAGAAGCATTTACCTCATATCGTTCTTTCATCAAATTCACCAAACCGGCTTCATAATCCCGGTTTGAGTGCAGACGGTTCAGGAAGCCGGAATGAAGTTCATCAGCATTAAGATGAGCATAGTTTGATAAGTCGTTGTTCCATTTACCTTTATCCCTGGCAATTTGCTCTTCTTTGGCACTATGCTGGGCCAAAATGACAGGATGACCAGGAGAGCTGTGGCCTGTTCCAGTAATAATAACGTCATCACCTTGGCCTTTAGGATTTTTGGTGGATGATGATGGAATTTTAGTGTCTTTCATTGGATTAGCCCGGTTTGGTTCTGCCGGTTCAGTATCAGGGCAGTAGGTTCAACATCTGTTGGTTTGTCAGTATATTAGCCGTCAAGGGGCGGATCATCAAAAGTTGTTTCAGGATGAAGGCCTTCCGGTTCACCAGTCTGCTCCGGTTCACCTCTTGGTTCTTCTTCTTCGGCAACAGGGTCTTCTGGCGGATTGGTGACCCGAGCTTTCTTGCTGGGTCTGGCTTTGGCCCTGCAAATAGAATTAAAAAGGATTAACATCCTGTTCATAAGATATAGGGCGCATTGAAGGGAAAGGTTTTTCATAACTCACCCGGCCACAGTTTTCAAAGGGGGGAGTTGAGTTGATGTCGATTCACCAGAAGAGGAAGGAGGTATCACCTGATAATTTGAATCGGACGGATTAAGAGGCTGTCTGAAATAACCTGCCTTGGGGTAAGAATGGTCAGAAGTAGGAGAGACCTCAGACCGGCGCTTCCGAACCGGAGTATCAGGTAAAACGGTAGAGGTGACCTGTTGGCCACTGTGCCGAGTTGTCCGGCGAGCTTCATGCTGTTGAGTCTTCAAAATAAATGTTGGATCCAAGTGAGCAAGAGGATGAGAAAAGCTTACTTTCCGGATTGCTTGGTGAGTTTTTTGTTTTGGCATAGAGTCTGAACCGGAGGAAAGTGTAATTACCTCTACGTCATCAGCCTGACTAGCTTCTGCCTCCTCCTGAGGAAGATCATTGTTAACAAGATGCATAAAAAGAGAGCCAAGTGAGTCAAGTTCTACCTCAACTTCTGGGTCATCAGTATCGTCATCAAGTTCCATATTAATCCGGTCAGCCGTTTTCCGCTTTGACGTCCGTTTTACGGCTTTGGTCTTCGGGCGGGTTGGCTTGACCACTTTGTCTCCAATTGGCTTTGCCGCTTTCTCTATGGATTTCCGTTTCCAGAAAGGGTCATCACCCTATATATATAAATAAGAAGGGTTACAGCTTGTATAAGTTAAAGATATTAGAGATGAAGAGGAAGTGTAATGCTTACAGCAGGCGGTTTGTTCTTGGTATAGAAGGGACTCAGACCGGTTTGACTACAGACCAGTTCCGATTCATTCAGAATTTTCTTTACACCTTCGGAAACTTCTTCCTCAGATAATTGGATATTGCAGTGGCGTTGAGGATTGTCAACTTCGCTGGTATATTCGCACATTAAACCGGGACGCCGGCTTAGCGGCAAGATACTCTAGGATATCCAACAGCGCACAAAATCTACGCCTGTTAAACCGTTTGCCGTAAAGGCCCGGAGCTTGGCGATTTGAGGAGCGTATTTTGCCCTTTCTGAAGAGCTCAGGCGTTGTGGCATTGGGTGAGTATTGGATAATCTATGATCACGAAAGCCGGGGAGGGGATTTTCATCCTCAGGCGAAGTGTCTCTGCAATAGAACCATGTTTGGTTCCATTCCTTTGGGTGGCTATGGTGTTTGGCATGAGGAAATTCCACTTCTTTTCGCTTTTGAATCGAGACACCACCAAGCTCTGTGTTTGGGCCATTCACAAACTCTGTGCGCCGGTTTAAGTGAAAGAAATCCCGGAACAATTCTGCAGTTGGTTCTTCTTGTAAATAGGCTTCACAGAAGACTTGGAAATTACATAAGTTGGAGACTGAGTTGGGACCAATATCTTGTGGATGCAGTTGGAAGCTGGCAAGTACATCTCGATAAAATTTTGACCCTGGCGGTTTGAAACCACGGCCTATATGGTCAACAAAGATTACCACCTCGCCTTGTCTTGGGGTTGGAGGATTCTGTGTTCCTGGAACTCACCATTTGATCTTAGTTTTCTTAGGCAGAGAGCCGATGCTAACCATCTCATTCAATTGATCTTCAGTAACCCGGGAACGAGCCCAGTTGCAGGTAGTAAATTGTTTGGCCATTGCAAAGCGAACAAACTAAAAATGAAAGGCCGGTTTATGAATTACGCATGATTATACACAAGATACAAGGGAGTAAGAAACATGCTGATATGATAAATGGATCAACCCGGAGACTAGTATAATGAGAGAGAAAGGTAATGCTAGCACAGGGTTGATCAGACACTGTTAAACCAGAGCATAATTGTGAAGGTAACATGCTCTTCTGGTTTATCGGAGGGCTAATGGCATAGACTATTTATACAATGCTAAACCGCTTATATTGGTGCGAGGAGAAACGGATCTCACAGGAACATAGAAACAGATCTCACAGTGATGTATAAAACTTTCAGATCTAAAGCTAAGACAGAAAAGCAAAAATAATTGGATCTTGAAGGGGTACAGAATTGAAGCAATTTTTGATAGACTAGATCAGTTCTTTGCGCATAAGGATTTGTGATGACCATGGTAGGTAGGCTACGGCAAGAGATGCATCAAGCATGAAGTGTCCATCTATTAAAGGAAGAACAAGGAAGAATAGCACTGATGAACTTTTGGAAGAACTGTGAAGAATGTCGAAACCCTAGAATAGATCTATGGTGAAAAAAGCAGAGAACTTACCGGAGCTGGTGAAGAAGCAGAAGGGCACCGCAGTATTCTGGTGCGTTCAGGGTGATGCAGCGGCCAAGGTCGGAGCAGAGGCGACGGTCGATGGTGGCGGCAGAGCTCCAGAGGCTGAGCGGCGCGAGGAAGACGACGCGAAGAGGCACGGGGGGAAACGGTGAAAATGACCCCTCGGTCCTATTTATAAGGCGAAGTCATAAAATGGCAAGTACGAGAATCGAGGAGCCCAAAAAATGGATAAGTTAATAAAGGTGTCGCCTCGATGACTGGATATATATTAAATGAAGGAAATCTCCAACATCAACGGATGGATGACGTCACGGTGGTTTATCGTAATTTTGAAGTATGACATCACAGCGGTTTACAAGATCAAAAATGAAGATAAGAGAGAAGATTTTTTCTAAAGTGTGGAAGATTGACATGAACAAGTTCAAACCAATCTGGGACCTAATGTTGGGGATATTACTACTAGAGGTAAACCGGCCTTATGTAGCCGGGTTGACTCTTTGAAGATTAGAAGCCCGTGAAGATGTAAAGGTGCTGGCGCTTTACGGAGGGCCCAAAGGCGGGTTACAGTCTGTAAATGTAAACCGGCCTAGTCGTGTAACTTGTATAGTAAGATAGAAAGAGAGAGGCCGAACTGGAAACGTTTATAATCCGGCTTCGGGACACTGTAGCCCGGCGGGCGTCAACCTATGTATATAAAGGGACGACCCAGCCGCGGTTTAGGGACAGACAACAACAACTCAAGAGCCAGACAAAGCGGATCCGCTCCCTGGCCTTCGATACCCTAGCAATACCAATCACAACTAGACGTAGGCTTTTACCTTCATCGAAGGGGCCGAACTAGTATAAAACTCCCGTGTCCCCTTGTACGGTTTAACCCCTTTAAGCTAACCCGTTGCGATGGCTCCACGACTAAGTCCTCTCACGAGGACATCTGCCGTGACAAACCCACGATGGCTGTATTTATACTTTTACCCAAAAGTTCTATGATGCCTCCTGTGCGGCTGTTTATGTATATATGTATATAACCTGAAAGATTGCAGTCGTCGGCTTCAGCCCCCACGCATATACTGCGGGGGTGTTCGCAGAAGACGCATGTTCACACTTGATCCAACGTCTTGGTCCATTGAGGAGGTGATAGCGCAACGAACTAGGCAACCGGACTATAATGCTTTATCACTTTCACTTAGCCAGAGGAGTTTGATAGTGGGACTACTATATAGCCCCTGGTGGCTCCGCACTCATCCGAATTTGGGGTGCGTATATGCCTGGCCGGGAAGCGGCCCTTCGTTAAAGCGGAGGAATCCCGAAGATTCCGCTAGGTCATCGAGTAGTTGACCAGTCTCACGCTATATCATGACAGTCAGTTTTTGACTTTCTCTACTGAGGTGCTCGTGCAGATGAACCAGGGCACAATCGCAGTAGTTCTCCTGGTGCCGCCTGAGCCGATAGAGCGGAACGTAAGGCAGCAAAACACAGGAGCCGGGCAAACCCAACATTTGACCAAATACATGATTTGGAGCTGATGCATATAAGGCCAAACTCGCGACGCTGAACACTCCCTAAGGTATTCGGTCTTTATGATGTAAACCGGCAGTACAAAAAAAGTACACTTCCGTGATGATACGTGTTTGTCACAGTAGGTCGCTTTTTTGTCATGCATGCACATCCATGACAAATTTATGACAGAATCAAGATAGGCATACCTGTGCTGTCGTAGAAGTGTTCCATGACATTACCAAAATTATCATCAAGGAAGTGTCCACTTCCATGACGATAAATCGCGCATCACAGAAGTGCTTTCATCAAGGGTGACCGACACGTGGCATCCACCGTAACGAAACACTGTTAAGCTATCGGGTCGGGTTTTGGATCCGATAACCCATTAACAGCCCCGGCCAATGGGGATTTCCACGTGTAAAATCATCATTGGCTAGAGGAAACACATGTCGGCTCATCGTCGGGACAGATGTCATCCACTCACTGGACAGAAGGCGCCTATGATACGTCGACACGTGGCATGGCCCAACAAGTTTAAATGGGCCGGCCCAACTAAAGGCCCACAAGATTTTGCGGACCATAATGGGCCGGCCCAGCTAAAGGCCCATGAGATTTTGCGGACCATAATGGGCTGGCCCAGCTAAAGGCCCACAAGATTTTGTGGGCCATAATGGGCCGGCCCAGGTAAAGGCCCATAAGATTTTTGTGTGCCATAATGGGCCGGCCCAGGTAAAGGCCCACAAGATTCTTGCAGGTCATAATGGGCCGGCCCAGCTAAAGGGCCACGAGATTTTGCTGACATTAATGGGCCGGCCCAGTTGTAGGACCACAAGATTTTGACGACCCTAGTAGGCCGGCCCATTAACTGGGTGCCATGTTTTGGGCCAAATGCCGGCCCATATTTGATCTGGTCCATTAATGGCCTGCCACACTCCGGGCCTAATAGTGGCCCATATGAGATCTGGCCTGTTAAAAGCCTACCACGTTCTGGGCCAAATTACGGCCCAGATCAGGTCCGACCCTTTAAGAGGATTTGGGCTCAATTATGGCCCATATCAGATTCGGCCCATCAACTAGACACTATGCTTTTGGGCCCACTTGCTAAAGGCCCACTTAGTAATTCGGCCTGATATTAGTTTTGGCCTGTTAAGGGCCCATTTAACATTTCGGCCCTATATTAATTTCGGCCTGTTAAAAGCCCGTCATATAGTTGGGCCTAACTACGGCCCGGTTGCATCCGACCTGCTCGCAGCCGATATCTGATTGGGCCAAACTAGGACCCAGACAATTTTGGCCTGTTAAAAGCCCGTGATTTGATTCGCACAATCATGGGTCGGGGTTCATTTTGGGCTGCTGCATAACTAGTAGGAACTAAGAACAAACCTACTCTATACAATAAAGAAATTACGGCATAGTAACTAAGAATAAACCTACACTACACAATAAAGGATTTAAGGTATATTACATCCACTGGGCATCAAAGTTCGCCACCAGTGCTCATAAAGCGCAACGAAGAAGCAGATTACAAAAACTGGGCACCATTGGTGCGTAACAAAATAATATTGAACCGAGACCACTTCCAAGACAGTTCAAGAAAGGTTAGCCTTGCGGGGAAACTACTGCGCAAGCTGCTGAGCAAGGCTGCGAGACTGGCCTAGCATGTCGGTCATAGCTTCCAGGTGTAGCTGTTTAGCGATGAGGTTCTCATTGGTCTTCTCCGCAAATAGAGATAGGACTTCAAGTCGAAGTTGAGTTGCAGAATGCCTTTCTGCTAGAACTTGGGACTAAAGAAGTCGAACTGATTCAGACAACGAATTCTGTGAGCTTGTCTGACTGTTAGTCTCAAGTAACTTGAACACTGCATCAAGACAAGACTTGGGGGTTGTCTCGCTATCTTCAAGATGTTTTGCCTTCTTTCCTGCAATATATGTTGGGTTTGTCTCACAGCCTTCAGCAGACTTGTGCCAAGTGGCAGAGCCAGAACTTTTGTGGAGCCTGGGCAAATTGAGCCTAAGTGTATAATCTAGAAATCTAAAACCGGGTATTTGGATACACAACATATAATACATCACCAAACTTCCGAACCATAAATCCACATTAATAATGAAGTAAAAACATAAACATAATAGTCTAACAAAATAAAGTACAATAGAGTAAATAAAGAGACAACAGAGGCAAACTCGTCATGTTTCCAACAAAAGTAAAGCTATACATACCTGTTGTCATTGTGCAATTTCTTTCACCGTGATCAAAAGCATCTGACTTGTTCATTTTTGTCAAAAGAAAAACATATAATCATCCTTTCATAAAGGCAAACTCGCCATGTTGCCAAAGTCCTAAAAGACACTACAAGATAAAAAATTAAATTGTACTAGATGAAATTAATATTCAAAATAAAAAGCTTGCAAGAATAGAGATGGTCAAATGGAACATACCAATAGTGCGCTAAAGAAAATCATGAGGCAAATGCCCATTCTGAGACTTCATTGTAGTAAATGTTCGAATATCTTTATCATCAACTGACTTGAATAACTCCCACTCGGTGTAACATATCATCAAGTCGTTGAACCATTGATTATTCATTTGGCTACACAATTTATTCTTGATAACGTTCATTGTTGAACAAGATCTCTCAACAAAAGCTGTTGACACCAGCAACATCAAAGTGAAGGAAATATGCCCTAGAGGCAATAATAAAGTTATTATTTATTTCCTTGTATCATGATAAATGTTTATTATTCATGCTAGAATTGTATTAACCGGAAACATAATACATGTGTGAATACATAGACAAACAGAGTGTCACTAGTATGCCTCTACTTCACTAGCTCGTTAATCAAAGATGGTTATGTTTCCTAACCATGGACAAAGAGTTGTTATTTGATTAACGGGATCACATCATTAGTTGAATGATCTGATTGACATGACCCATTCCATTAGCTTAGCACCCGATCGTTTAGTATGTTGCTATTGCTTTCTTCATGACTTATACATGTTCCTATGACTATGAGATTATGCAACTCCTGTTTGCCGGAGGAACACTTTGTGTGCTACCAAATGTCACAACGTAACTGGGTGATTATAAAGGAGCTCTACAGGTGTCTCCAAAGGTACATGTGGGGTTGGCGTATTTCGAGATTAGGATTTGTCACTCCGAATGTTGGAGAGGTATCTCTGGGCCCTCTCGGTAATGCACATCACTTAAGCCTTGCAAGCATTGCAACTAATGAGTTAGTTGCGGGATGATGTATTACGGAACGAGTAAAGAGACTTGCCGGTAACAAGATTGAACTAGGTATTGGATACCGATGATTGAATCTCGGGCAAGTAACATACCGATGACAAAGGGAACAACGTATGTTGTTATGCGGTCTGACCGATAAAAGATCTTCATAGAATATGTAGGAACCAATATTGGCATCCAGGTCCCGCTATTGGTTATTGACCGGAAACATGTCTCGGTCATGTCTACATTGTTCTCGAACCCGTAGGGTCCGCACGCTTAAGGTTTCGATGACTGTTATATTATGTGTTTATACGTTTTGATGTACCGAAGGTTGTTCGGAGTCCCGAATGAGATCACGGACATGACGAGGAGTCTCGAAATGGTCGAGACATAAAGATTGATATATTGGAAGCCTATGTTTGGATATCGGAAGTGGTCCAGGTGAAATCGGGATTTTACCGGAGTACCGGGAGGTTACCGGAACCCCCCGGGAGATATATGGGCCTTAGTGGAATAGAGGAGAGGTAGCCAAAGATGGGCCGCGTGCCCCACCCCTCCCTTGGTCCGAATAGGACAAGGAGAGGGGGACGACCCCCTTCCTCTTCTCCCCCCTCCGCGAATCCTATTCCAACTAGGAAAGGGGGGGGGGGGAGTCCTACTCCCAGAGGGAGTAGGACTCCTCCTGGCGCGCCTCTCCTGGCCGGCCGCACCCCCCCTTTGAGCCTTTATATACGGAGGCAGGGGCACCCCCTAGAGACACAAGTTGATCCATGTGATCATATTCTTAGCCGTGTGCGGCGCCCCCTTCCACCATAGTCCTCGATAATATTGTAGTGGTGCTTAGGCGAAGCCCTGCGACAGTAGTACATCAAGATCATCACCACGCCGTCGTGCTGATGGAACTCTTCCCCGACACTTTGCTGGATCAGAGTTCGGGGATCGTCATCGAGCTGAACGTGTGCTAGAACTCGGAGGTGCCGTAGTTTCGGTGCTTGATCGGTCGGGGCGTGGAGACGTACGACTACATCAACCAAACGCTTCCATTGTCGATCTACAAGGGTACATAGATCACACTCTCCCCTCTCGTTGCTATGCATCACCATGATCTTGCGTGTGCGTAGGATTTTTTTTGAAATTACTACGTTCCCCAACAGTGGCATCCGAGCCTAGGTTTTATGTGTTGATGTTATATGCACGAGTAGAACACAAGTGAGTTGTGGGCGATATAAGTCATACTGCTTACCAGCATGTCATACTTTGGTTCGGCGGTATTGTTGGACGAAGCGGCCCGGACCAACATTACACGTACGCTTACGCGAGACCGGTTCTCCCAACGTGCTTTGCACATAGGTGGCTTGCGGGTGATAGTTTCTCCAACTTCAGTTGAACCAAGTGTGGCTACGCCCGGTCCTTGCGAAGTTTAAAACAACACCAACTTGACAAACTATCATTGTGGTTTTGATGCGTAGGTAAGATTGGTTCTTGCTTAAGCCCGTAGCAGCCACATAAAACTTGCAACAACAAAGTAGAGGACTTCTAACTTGTTTTTGCAGGGCATGTTGTGATGTGATATGGTCAAGACATGATCCTAAATTTTATTGTATGAGATGATCATGTTTTGTAACCGAGTTATCGGCAACTGGCAGGAGCCATATGGTTGTCGCTTTATTGTATGCAATGCAATCGCGCTGTAATGCTTTACTTTATCACTAAGCGGTAGCAATAGTCATGGAAGCATAAGATTGGTGAGACGACAACGATGCTACGATGGAGATAAATGTGTCGCGCCGATGACGATGGTGATCATGACGGTGCTTCGGAGATGGAGATCACAGGCACAAGATGATGATGGCCATATCATATCACTTATATTGATTGCATGTGATGTTTATCTTTTATGCATCTTATCTTGCTTTGATTGACGGTAGCATTATAAGATGATCTCTCACTAAATTTCAAGATAAAAGTGTTCTCCCTGAGTATGCACCGTTGCCAAAGTTCGTCGTGCCCAGACACCACGTGATGATCGGGTGTGATAAGCCTACGTCCATCTACAACGGGTGCAAGCCAATTTTGCACACGCAGAATACTCAGGTTAAACTTGACGAGCCTAGCATATGCAGATATGGCCTGGGGACACTGAGACCGAAAGGTCGAGCGTGAATCATATAGTAGATATGATCAACATAGTGATGTTCACCATTGAAAGCTACTCCATTTCACGTGATGACTGGTTATGGTTTAGTTGATTTGGATCACATGATCACTTAGAGGATTAGAGGGATGTCTATCTAAGTGGGAGTTCTTAAGTAATATGATTAATTGAACTTTAATTTATCATGAACTTAGTCCTGGTAGTATTAGCATATCTATGTTGTAGATCAATAGCTCACGTTGTTGCTTTCATATGTTTATTTTGATATGTTCCTAGAGAAAAATTGTGTTGAAAGATGTTAGTAGCAATGATGCGGATTGGATCCGTGATATGAGGTTTATCCTCATTGCTGCACAGAAGAATTATGTCCTTGATGCACCGCTAGGTGACAGACCTATTCCAGGAGCAGATGCAGACGTTATGAACGTTTGGCTAGCTCAATATGATGACTACTTGATAGTTTAGTGCACCATGCTTAACGGCTTAGAATCGGGACTTCAAAGACGTTTTGAACGTCATGGACCATATGAGATGTTCTAGGAGTTGAAGTTAATATTTCAAGCAAATACCCGAGTTGAGAAATATGAAGTCTCCAACAAGTTCTATAGCTAAAAGATGGAGGAGAATAGCTCAAACAGTGAGCATGTGCTCAGATTGTCTGGGTACTACAATCACTTGAATCAAGTGGGAGTTAATCTTCCAGATAAAATAGTGATTGACAAAATTCTCTAGTCACCATCACCAAGTTAGTAGAACTTCATGATGAACTATAATATGCAAGGGATAATGGAAACAATTCCCAAGCTCTTCGTGATGCTGAAATCGATGAAGGTAGAAATCAAGAAAAACATCAAGTGTTGATGGTTAACAAGACCACTAGTTTCAAGAAAAGGGCAAAGGGAAGAAGGGGAACTTCAAGAAGAACAACAAGCAAGTTGCTGCTCAAGTGAAGAAGCCCAAGTCTGGTCCTAAGCCTGAGACTAAGTGCTTCTACTGCAAAGGGACTGGTCACTGGAAGCAAAACTGCCCCAAGTATTTGGCGGATAAGAAGGATGGCAAAGTGAACAAAAGTATATTTGATATACATGTTATTGATGTGTACTTTACTAGTGTTTATAGCAACCCCTCAGTATTTGATACTAGATCAGTTGCTAAGAGTAGTAACTCGAAACAAGAGTTGCAGAATAAACAGAGACTAGTTAAGGGTGAAGTGACGATGTGTGCTGGAAGTAGGTCCAAGATTGATATGATCATCATCGCACACTCCCCTATACTTTCGGGATTAGTGTGGAACCTAAATAAGTGTTATTTGGTGTTGAGGATGAATATGATTTGATCATATTTATTGCAATACGGTTATTCATTTAAGTAAGAGAATAAATTGTTGTTCTGTTTACATGAATAAAACCTTATATGGTTACACACCCAATGAAAATGGTTCGCTGGATCCCGATCATAGTGATACACATATTCATAATATTGAAACCAAAAGATGCAAAGTTAATAATGATAGTGCAACTTATTTGTGGCACTGCCGTTTAGGTCATATTGATGTAAAGCGCATAAAGAAACTCCATGCTGATGGGCTTTTGGAATCACTTGATTATGAATCACTTGATGCTTGCGAACCATGCCTCATGGGGAAGATGACTAAGACTCCGTTCTCCGGAACAATGGAGCGAGCAACTGACTTATTGGAAATAATACATACTGATGTATGCAATCCGATGAGTGTTAAGGCTCGTGGCGGGTATCGTTATTTTCTGACCTTCACAGATGATTTGAGCAGATATGGGTATATCTACTTGATGAAATGTGACACTCCAAAATTTTTGATTTGGTTTTCATCAAAAACTTTGTTGGATTTTAAAAGAGGGCATTTAAAATTTCTTTTCCAGAAATCCTTCCTCTTAAAAAAAAACTTCCTTTCACCTTTGGCTAGGATTTCCTTTTCCTTTTCAAATTTGGTGTTGAATTTTTGGAAACTTTTCTTCTGGTTGTTTCCCTCTCAAACTTATTTATTTTCATTTAAAAAGAAACCCTAGGAGTTTTGGGACTTCTTTCTTTTTGAAACCACCCATGATTTTTCCATGTCACAGGTGGTGAAACCCCTCCAAAACCTCCCCTCCTCCTTGGAACAACCTAAGTTCTCTGTCCCAACTAATCCAAACAAGTTTTGTATTTTATTTCAATCATTTTTCCTCTCAAACCATTTCTGTCAATTATTTGGAGCCTGAGTCATTTACAAAGCAAGTACCTTGTTTCCTTTGAGTTTTGATCTCAAACCAACTCCTCTGGATTGTCCTTAGCATCCACAACTCAGAACCATCTTGATCCACTCCCCTTCTTTTCAAATTTTTCAAATTTCAGCCTCTGCAAGTTTGGACCAGATTTGCCAAATTTGGTGAAATTCATATCTACACTTCCCCAAAAATTCTACCAAAATTCAGGCAGCCTACTGGAGCAATGAGTAGCCACTCCACCAAAAATCAGCTCTAGGAAAAATCCCTAGAGGCCAGTATCATTCTGTCGAACACCTTGCATGCACTGTATCTTGCACTTTCAGTAATTCAGTAAAGTTTAGAGTTCAGTGCCGATCTTCGTCAGGAGTTCAGTCACATGCTCACAGTGCCCTTGGCACGATCCTCGCCGCCTCTTCCTCCTGTCTGGAGCGCCGCACGCGCGCTTGGCGCCTTCCTGGCGTCGGTGGCGCCCTGGCCTGCCTGCGCCGGCGTGTCTTGCGGCGGACGAACCACCGTAGCGGCCGAGAGGGATCAAAACAGCGGCTCAACGCCGTTCGGCGCCGCCCAACGCTCCCTGGCTCTCCGCGTGGCACATGCATGCCAGCGCAGCCCCGCTGCACAGTCGCCGTGGCCCGGCAAGCACGGAACGTGCTCCCTGCCGCCGACGTGCCGCACGGCCGTTCTATTGGGACAGGCCGTAAACCTCCCTCCCGTGCTGAGTTGGACCCTGGAATGGAACCACTACTCCACCTAGGCGATGCCCAAGCCCCTAATCCCACTGCCCAACCACAACGCCGCCATAATCACTCGCCGGACTTATCCCGTTCGCGGCAACCGCCTCGGGCTGGCTATATATAGCGCCCCCAAGCTCCCTCTCGCCCCCGCACACCTCCACCACCTCATTGGACCCCGACCAGCAACTAGGAGAGCCTCGAGGGGCCCTTCTTCCTCAACTCCGGCCGCCTCGTTCCGCCTCGGCCTCCACCTGATTCGCTCTGGTGAGGCCATCTCCGGCGCCCAAACTTTGTCAGTAGCTTCCTCGAGCACCCAGTGAGCTAACCCAAGAATCAATTTGACCTTCGCAGCTCTCCCCGGCGAGATCCATCTCCACCCGAGCCGCCATCCGCCGGAGCAAGGCTCGCCATCGACGTGGTACTCGCCGGCGACCACCACCACCACCACCAACCGACGCGGAAGGGCGCCCTGAACACGGAGGTACCCTCTGATCCCCCTACCTCGCCGTGGATCGCCGCCGGCGACCACCGCGGCTCTCGGACACCGTCGAGCTCTGCCGCCTCTTTTAAACTTTCAAACCTGACGGGTGGGACACGCCAGTCAACCTCTCAGTGCTTTTTACACGAATCGTTTTCTGAAAACACCTTCGGGCAAAGTGCGTTTCCCTCTCTGGGCTAGCGTATTCGAGACCGAAGCATTTTCCGTTTTTATGAGCTAGCCCCTGGAAACTTTCTGTTTCATTACAGATGAGTCCCTGGACAAAAACCTTTATAACTTTTAAACAGAAAAATATTTTTGATTGATTCTTTTTCTGTTCTCTTTGAAATTTTGTCTAGTTTTTTATCAGATTTATTTGAAAAATATTTGGAATACTTTTTGTGCACATCTTGGTATTTACGATAGCGCCTATATTTTCTTTATACCGTAGATACCGAAGGAGGTGACGGAGCCGCGAACTTCACCGAGCTAGGCTCCGACTACTTTGAACCAGGCAAGCATGTTTGAACTTTTGATATGATGAGTGTCTTGGCATGTTTTGCATTTAGTTAGTTTCATGGCATGTTGATGAGCATACCGATGAACGTTATTTTCATGCATTGTTGAGGTAAGTGAGCTCGGTGATCCATAGGTGGATGGATGTGAGTATGAATGGCCATGTGTTGGCATGAGGATGGGTAAGATGGCAGTGTTGTAGCATGCCAGTCTTATGCCAGACTATTTGACTTCAGTGTCAAATCGTATCGGTCCAGTTCCTCCCTTTTCCTTCCCTGTACTACCACATGTTTTCCGCAAGGAATATGGCTTAGTAAGTTGCAAACCGCTTTCCTGGTACACACCAAAAGGAGAGGCCGAGATGATGGTTCCATGGCCCTGGATTAAAGCCAGTCATCCGGTCAGGGGGCATGGGTGTTTCCGGTTGGGACCGAGAGGGGGGCACCCCTTAGAGCGCGCGTATATAAATTTGATCCCATGCTATTCGAGATTGTGATCTCCCCATCTCAAAAGTTTTTCTTGGACGATATCTAGGGTGAGTCCTGGCATCTAGAGATAGGATGGGTGTGTACTAGTTAGCTGTGTTTTCTTCCGAAATACCGTAAACGGAACTAGTCCTTCGAGACTACTGAAATCCGTTAGCTGTGGGAAATTTTTGTACAAACTCTGCAGAGTCATAAATTTCCAAGTCATCTTATCCATATCCAAATTTTGCGCTGACTTATTCTGACAAGTGCCAGTTTTGGTGACAGATACTCCGGTGAATCTCATGAGCACTAAGCCCGGTTAAAAGTTTATTCCTGTGGATGGACTAACCCGTTTATTATCATGAACTGAATATTTATTATGAGTATTATTTACTTGTGAATTAAAGCCCTTTCTGTGACGTCGCTCAGACGTCCGACTGTGGCATTTCTTTTAAAGCCCTTTCTGTGATTTCGCTGAGACGTCCGACTGTGGCATTTCATTTAAAGCCCTTTCTGTGATGTCGCTCAGACGTCCGACTGTGGCATTTCTTTTAAAGCCCTTTTTGTGATGTCACTCAGACGTCCGACTGTGGCATTTCTTTTAAAGCCCTTTTTGTGATGTCGCTCAGACGTCCGACTATGGCATTTCTTTTAAACCCCTTTCTGTGATGTCGCTCAGACGTCCGACTGTGGCATTCCTTTTAATGCCCTTTCTGTGATGTCGGTCAGACATCCGACTGTGGCATTTCTTTTAAAGCCCTTTCTGTGATGTCGCTCAGACGTCCGACTGTGGCATTTCTTTTAAAGCCCTTTCTGTGATGTCGCTCAGACGTCCGACTGTGGCATTTCTTTTAAAGCCCTTTCTGTGATGTCGCTCAGACGTCCGACTGTGGCATTTCTTTTAAAGCCCTTTTTGTGATGTCGCTCAGACGTCCGACTGTGGCATTTCTTTTAAAGCCCTTTCTGTGATGTCGCTCAGACGTCCGATTGTGGCATTTCTTTTAAAGCCCTTTCTGTGATGTCGCTCAGATGTCCGACTGTGGCATTTCTTTTAAAGCCCTTTCTATGATGTCGCTCAGACGTCCGACTGTGGCATTTCTTTTAAAGCCCTTTCTGTGATGTCGCTCAGACGTCCGACTGTGGCATTTCTTTTAAAGCCCTTTCTGTGATGTCGCTCAGACGTCCGACTGTGGCATTTCTTTGAAAGCCCTTTCTGTGATGTCGCTCAGACGCCCGACTGTGGCATGATTTTCTGTTATTGTTTGTTGACCTTTCGAGGCATCGCTTCAGATACCCGATCGGTTTTCATTTATATTTTTGTTGGGATTTCAGGCGGACTACCGCCGTTTCCCTCGTACTTACTTCGTAATGCAAATTTTTAATTGTGCATTTGGAAAGATTAATCATGACGCATTCATGCATGCATTTGTTATATCTTACGTCTGAACTGTCTTGCGAGTACTTTCAAAGTACTCACTGGCTTTTTGATTTGGCCAGATGCTGACGAAGGTGATCTCATGGATGAAGAGTTCGATAGCGAGTCCGACGCCTAGAGGAATCCCAGTCAGTCTCGTGTGACCCTGGACTTGGTCACTGTATTATATCCGCTTCCGCAACCCGAATAAATTTATCGAGCCTCACCTCGACGCTCGATGAGATGCCAGTTTGAGAGTCGTGTTACCACACTCCCCACTGTGTTATTCCACCACCGCTTTATCCTCGAGTCAGTAGTATGCCACCACACCATTGTGTTATATCCGCCATTATGTATAATTATTGGCGCGCTTGTAATAATTTGTTGAGCAGCCCTAGCTCAACCCTGTAATATATTCTATGCTACTGGCTTATTGTATCAAGAATTTGTCTACCAGTGAGGAGGATTTCTCTCATACTGGACTCAAAAGATTGATTTCTCAATAAATATTTTTATTGGAAAACCGGTCGTGACAAGCTTGGTATCAGAGCCAGGCTGACTGTAGGAAGCTACTAGGTGCGATCGCTAATCGTTTATTAGCATGATAGAGCCGATTTAATTTTTTTGCAATTGTAGTCATTTTCTGATAGTCAGCATAAATTTATGATATGACCATTCAGGATTTTTGCCTACTTTTGTAGATGGCCGACAACAGCTGCGAGTCTCAGACCTTCGCCAACGTACCCGATGGGTTCGTCAAGCTTCTCTCCTTCATCGTTCAGGTCGCGATGGGGCCATCCGTGCGCCCAGTCTTCACACTCCGCCAGCACAGAGTCAACGACAGTCTGACCATGCACCAGGCCACGGTGCAGTTTAAGGGAGGGCGTGGTGAGTTACGCCGCTTCCTGTTCGTGGGAAGAGCCATGCCTACGGAGAGGCATGCTATGCAGATGGCAGCCCGTGAGGCGATAGCTCGCCTCAGGGATGTCCTTCCCGCAATGAAGACTCGTCGCTACCGCTATCTTCCATGCCATGTGCCCTACACCTGCCACTACGCATTCTCCTGCCCCAGAGGAGAACGAGATGAGGCTTTTGAGATGCTTATTGAGTATCTCCGGGCTCTGGAGGCAGCCTTCGACAACCTGGTGGACGACTTCGTGGCTGCCCGCATGGACTCAGTCCATGGCTGTGCCGCCAACAGGAGGGAGCTCCTGCTCACCGCACCGCCACTGACTTTTGTCTTGTCCTCAGCATCTCATGCACCTACTCGTCACCTACCTACCACCGGAGGGTTCAACCAGGCCTTTGCGCCCACTCCAGCGCGCACTGCACCACCCGTTGTGCCCACTCCTATTCGTGTTGCTCCGCCCCTGGCACCCGCTCCATCTACGCGACGCGGCTCTTCACGTCTGGAGCCTATTAGTGAGGAGGAGGTCAAGTCCCCAGCCTCACTGCGCCTCACCCTTGGCAGGGCCAAGGAGATCGTCGACATTTCCGGCTGAGTGCGTTTGCCCGTCATGCGATGTACCGCTTTGTAAGATATGTTTATATGTACATAGGTTGTGAGAAGTATCTTGTTTGCGCATCATGCAGAACTGGAGAAGTGTACTAGCCTAAATAACATGTCAGGATTATGTACGCATATCCTGAGTGATGTACTGTATAATTATCGCCCGCGTGTAAAATATGTAATGAGCAGTCCTTCTCCGTGCGCAAATCAATTTGTTTTCTTAAGTGATCTTGGTCATTTAAATTATTTGCCATCCTTGTGCATTTTTGGAGTTGTTTTTGGCGACCATCTTCACTTTTCTTATGAGTTTTACAAAATATATCCCCAGAGTGAAAAATGTCTCGTCCTTGGACTCGCTCCATGCCTACTCCGCCAGAGGAAAATTATGACACTCAACCAGGCAACAATTCCACACAAGGGCAGTCGAGTCAACAGGGCAGTGAAACAGCACTTTCCCAAATGTGCCGCCTTTATGAACAGAGTCAGCAACAACATCGTGAAATGATGAACCAAGTCATCAACATTGGAAATTACCATGGACAGTATCCGCAGCATTCCAAGTTATCTGAGCTACAGAAGACACGTCCCCAAACATTTTCTCATACTGACAAGCCTCTTGAAGCCGAGGACTGGCTTCGAGATATGGAGAGGAAATTAATTATTGCAAAATGTTCAGATCCCGAGAAGGTATTGTATGCTCCGCACTATCTCACAGGAGCAGCCGCATCGTGGTGGGAGAATTTTCTGCACATGCATCCCAACGAAGGTGACATAACCTGGGATGATTTCAAGGAAGGTTTCCGTGGTGCACACATTCCTAAGAGTATTATGAAAATCAAGAAGAGAGAGTTCGATGACCTCAAACAAAGGAACATGACAGTGGCAGATTACAACAGTCAATTTACTCTATTGTCTCGCTACGCCAATGAAGAGCGTATGACTGAAAGCAAAAAGATGGAGAAATTCCTTGACGGTCTGGCGCCCGCGCTTAAATGCCAACTGGTCGTGCACACTTTTCCTGATTTTAAAACACTGGTGGACAAAGCCATTACTCTGGAAAATGAGAGACGCAGTCTGGAAGATATCCGCAAGCGAAAAAGGGACCAGACTAACCATGCTCGCAATCACCGAAGCAAGACAGTTTTTCAAAAGGGTGGGACACACAAATTCCCATCCAATGTCTCACGCCAAATCAAGAATTTTCATGCAAGGGACAAGGAGTTCACATATCGCCCCGGCGTTACTTGTTACGCCTGCGGAGAGGAAGGACACTATGCCAAGCAGTGTCCCAAGCCTAGAAACTCAACCCCAAAGCCAAACAACGGCGACAATAATTCAGCGCCCAAGCGAAACAATTTCAATCCCAGCAACAACCACAGGAAGGGTCATCTGAACCACGTAACCAAAGAGGAGGCACAAAATGCTCCGGATATCGTACTCGGTACGTTTCCTGTCAACACAATACCTGCAATGGTTTTGTTTGATTCTGGAGCTTCTCACTCTTTCATTTTGAAAAGTTTTGCTTTGCAAAATAATTTTTCGATGCTTCCTTTGGAGAAATCCATGATCATCAAGTCCCCTGGGATTCAGCAAGTTACTCAGAATTACTGTCAGAATGTGGTCGTTGAGTTCGAAGGATTGGAGTTTCACGCAAATCTTATTGTGTTGGAAAATAAAGGACTGGATGTCATCCTAGGGATGGACTGGTTAACCACCAATAAGGTTTTTATTGACTGTTTCAACCGGACCGTAATCCTCACACACCACCATGGGAAGACAATAAGAGTGTCAGCCAAGGAAGGAAAAATACCCCGGCAACCGAGATTGAATAAGGTAGACGTTTCTGAGCTAAACAAGGTTCCAGTAGTATGTGAATTTCCAGATGTATTCCCTGAAGAACTACCAGGCATGCCACCAGACCGAGAGATAGAGTTCTGCATTGAGCTCGCACCAGGAACCACCCCCATATACAAGAAACCATACCGAATGGCACCATCCGAGTTGGTTGAATTGAAGAAACAAATAAAAGAATTGCTGGACAAAGGATACATTCGAGCCAGCTCCTCACCTTGGGGATCACCAATTTTATTTGCCAAAAAGAAGGATGGAACACTGAGATTGTGTATTGACTATCGAGCACTTAACATGGTCACAGTCAAGAACAAATATCCGATGCCAAGGATAAACGATTTATTTGATCAACTCGCTCAGGCCAAGGTATTCTCAAAAATTGACTTAAGGTCTGGATACCATCAATTAAAGGTGCGAACGGAAGATATCCCCAAAACAGCCTTCACCTCCAGATATGGACTATATGAGTTCACAGTAATGCCATTTGGATTAACTAATGCCCCTGCATATTTTGTTCACCTCATGAACAAAGTATTTATGAAGTTTATGGACAAGTTCGTCGTGGTATTCATCGACGATATTCTGATATACTCCAAGACACTAGAAGAGCACGCAGAACATCTCAGGATTGTGCTAAGAGAACTTAGGAAACACCAATTGTATGCCAAGTTCAGCAAGTGCGAATTTTGGCTAAGACAAGTAGGATTTCTAGGCCACGTGCTAACCCAAGACGGTATCGCAGTGGACCCAGAGAAAGTCAAGGCCATACTTGGCTGGAAGTCGCCAGCGAGCGTAACAGATATACATAGTTTCTTGGGAATGGCAGGATATTACCGCAGATTTATTGAAGGATTCTCCACCATAGCCAAGCCTATGACGCAGTTACTCAAGAAAGACAAGAAGTTTGAATGGACAGAAGCCTGCGAAAAAAGTTTCCAAGAGCTAAAGCGGAAATTAACAACAGCACCAGTATTAATTGTGCCAGACATACACACAAATTTTGAAGTGTTTTGTGACGCGTCCAGAAAGGGTCTCGGATGCGTGTTGATGCAGGAAGGCAAGGTTGTCGCCTATGCTTCAAGGCAACTTCGCAAGCATGAGGAAAATTATCCCACTCATGACTTAGAAATGGCAGCAGTCATTCATGCACTCAAGGAATGGAGGCATTTCTTACTTGGGAACCGATGTGAAATATATACGGATCACAAAAGTCTCAAATATATTTTCACGCAGCCAGAACTAAATTTACGACAAAGACGTTGGTTGGAATTGGTAAAGGATTATGATGTTGGTATCCATTACCATCCAGGAAAAGCAAATGTAGTGGCCGATGCTCTTAGTCGGAACCCCAACTCCGACGAAAGCAATCTGCAAAGCTTGAGACCCGAATTCCAACAAGAATTTGCCAAGCTCAATTTGATAATGGTAGCAGAAGGCACCATATCAAACTTGGAAATACAACCCGACCTTGTGAAGGAAATTAAAGGAGCTCAACCCGGTCACCCCAGCATCGAAGGCATCAAAAGAAAGGTGAGTATGGGCAAGGCCTCAGAGTTCGTCATAGACGATGGAGGAATATTGTGGTACGGAGAAAGACTCTGCGTGCCAAACATAGAAGACCTTAAACAGCAAATTCTAGCTGAAGCCCACACCGCCCCGTACTCAATCCACCCTGGAGGAACCAAGATGTATAAAGATATTCAGGAAAGATTTTGGTGGCACGGTATGAAGAGGGACATAGCCACCTTCATTGCACGTTGTGACTCTTGTCAACGCATAAAAGCTGAGCATCAGAGACCAGCCGGACTACTGCAACCAAACAAAATACCTGAGTGGAAATGGGATGAAATAGGGATGGATTTCATTGTCGGACTACCTCGGTCACAGCATGGGAATGATGCCATATGGGTCATCACTGACAGGTTAACCAAGGTGGCACATTTCATTCCAGTAAAGACAACCTACAACACTCAGAGGCTTGCCAGGATTTATCTCCCCCGTATAGTTTGTCTGCATGGAGTCCTGAAGACTATAATATCCGACAGAGGCACTCAGTTCGTCTCGAGATTTTGGGAGCATTTACAACAGGCTCTGGGAACCCAACTAGCCTTCAGTACCGCATACCACCCACAGACTGATGGACAAACGGAACGCGTAAACCAGGTTTTAGAAGACATGCTGAGAGCATGTGTCCTCACATATGGAACCAGTTGGGAAGAAAGCCTGCCATACGCCGAGTTCGCGTACAACAATAGCTACCAGGCCAGCCTGCAAATGGCACCATTTGAGGCTTTATACGGACGGAGATGTCGTACCCCGTTGAATTGGTCAGAGACCGGAGACAGCCGCATCTTCGGACCAGACACGCTCAGAGAAGCCGAGGAAAAAGTCAAGCTAATCAGAGACCGACTTAAGACCGCTCAAAGTCGACAGAAGAGTTATTATGATCAGAAACATCGTAGGGTCAGCTTCAAGCCCGGTGAGTTCGTATACCTGAAAGTATCTCCTATGAGAGGATTGCAACGATTCAAGATTAAAGGGAAGCTAGCACCAAGATTCATTGGACCATTTTGTATAATGGCGCGAAGAGGCACGGTAGCCTACCAGCTAGACTTACCCGAGGAATTATCCGATGTCCACGACGTGTTCCACGTCTCGCAATTGAGGAAGTGTGTAAGCAACCCAGAGAAACAAGTATCCCATGAGAGCATTGAGGTGCAGCCAGACCTCATTATCGGGAAAGTCCAGTAAGAATATTAGAGGAGTGTGAAAGGAGGACCCGACAGAAGACCATCAAATTCTTCAGAGTCCAGTGGAGCAATCACACCGACAGTGAAGCAACTTGGGAGAGAGAGGATTTTCTTCGGGCAGGGCATCCACACTTATTTAAGGATCAGCTGAAATCTCGGGGACGAGATTTTTCCTAAGGGGGTAGGTGTTGTGACACTCCAAAATTTTTGATTTGGTTTTCATCAAAAACTTTGTTGGATTTTAAAAGAGGGCATTTAAAATTTCTTTTCCAGAAATCCTTCCTCTTAAAAAAAAACTTCCTTTCACCTTTGGCTAGGATTTCCTTTTCCTTTTCAAATTTGGTGTTGAATTTCTGGAAACTTTTCTTCTGGTTGTTTCCCTCTCAAACTTATTTATTTTCATTTAAAAAGAAACCCTAGGAGTTTTGGGACTTCTTTCTTTTTGAAACCACCCATGATTTTTCCATGTCACAGGTGGTGAAACCCCTCCAAAACCTCCCCTCCTCCTTGGAACAACCTAAGTTCTCTGTCCCAACTAATCCAAACAAGTTTTGTATTTTATTTCAATCATTTTTCCTCTCAAACCATTTCTGTCAATTATTTGGAGCCTGAGTCATTTACAAAGCAAGTACCTTATTTCCTTTGAGTTTTGATCTCAAACCAACTCCTCTGGATTGTCCTTAGCATCCACAACTCAGAACCATCTTGATCCACTCCCCTTCTTTTCAAAAATTTCAAATTTCAGCCTCTGCAATTTTGGACCAGATTTGCCAAATTTGGTGAAATTCATATCTACACTTCCCCAAAAATTCTACCAAAATTCAGGCAGCCTACTGGAGCAATGAGTAGCCACTCCACCAAAAATCAGCTCTAGGAAAAATCCCTAGAGGCCAGTATCATTCTGTCGAACACCTTGCATGCACTATATCTTGCACTTTCAGTAATTCAGTAAAAGTTTAGAGTTCAGTGTCGATCTTCGTCAGGAGTTCAGTCACATGCTCATAGTGCCCTTGGCACGATCCTCGCCGCCTCTTCCTCCTGTCTGGAGCGCCGCACGCGCGCTTGGCGCCTTCCTGGCGTCGGTGGCGCCCTGGCCCGCCTGCGCCGGCGTGTCTTGCGGCGGCCGAACCACCGTAGCAGCCGACAGGGATCAAAACGGCGGCTCAACGCCGTTCGGCGCCGCCCAACGCTCCCTGGCTCTCCGCGTGGCACATGCATGCCAGCGCAGCCCCGCTGCACAATCGCCGTGGCCCGGCAAGCACGGAACGTGCTCCCTGCCACCGACGTGCCGCACGGCCGTTCTGTTGGGACAGGCCGTAAACCTCCCTCCCGTGCTGAGTTGGACCATGGAATGGAACCACTACTCCACCTAGGCGATGCCCAAGCCCCTAATCCCACTGCCCAACCACAGCGCCGCCGTAATCACTCGCCGGACTTATCCCGTTCGTGGCAACCGCCTCGGGCCGGCTATATATAGCGCCCCCAAGCTCCCTCTCGCCCCCGCACACCTCCACCACCTCACTGGACCCCGACCAGCAACTAGGAGAGCCTCGAGGGGCCCTTCTTCCTCGACTCTGGCCGCCTCGTTCCGCCTCAGCCTCCACCTCGATTCGCTCCGGTGAGGCCATCTCCGGCGCCCAAACTTCGTCAGTAGCTTCCTCGAGCACCCAGTGAGCTAACCCAAGCATCAATTTGACCTTCGCAGCTCTCCCCGACGAGATCCATCTCCACCCGAGCCGCCATCCGCCGGAGCAAGGCTCGCCGTCGACGTGGTACTCGCCGGCGACCACCACCACCACCAACCGACGCGGAAGGGCGCCCTGAACACGGAGGTACCCTCCGATCCCCCTACCTCGCCGTGGATCACCGCCGGCGACCAGCGTGGCTCTCGGACACCATCGAGCTCTGCCGCCTCTTTTAAACTTTCAAACCTGACGGGTGGGACACGCCAGTCAGCCTCTCAATGCTTTTTACACGAATCGTTTTCTGAAAACGCCTTCGGGCAAAGTGCGTTTCCCTCTCTGGGCTGGCGTATTCGAGACCGAAGCGTTTTCCATTTTTATGAGCTAGCCCCTGGAAACTTTCTGTTTCATTACAAATGAGTGCCTGGACAAAAACCTTTATAACTTTTAAACAGAAAAGTATTTTTGATTGATTCTTTTTCTGTTCTCTTTGAAATTTTGTCTAGTTTTTTATCAGATTTATTTGAAAAATATTTGGAATACTTTTTGTGCACATCTTGGTATTTACGATAGCGCCTATATTTTCTTTATACCGTAGATACCGAAGGAGGTGACGAAGCCGCGAACTTCACCGAGCTAGGCTCCGACTACTCTGAACCAGGCAAGCATGTTTGAACTTTTGATATGATGAGTGTCTTGGCATGTTTTGCATTTAGTTAGTTTCATGGCATGTTGATGAGCATACCGATGAACATTATTTTCATGCATTGTTGAGGTAAGTGAGCTCGGTGATCCATAGTTGGATGGATGTGAGTATGAATGGCCATGTGTTGGCATGAGGATGGGTAAGATGGCAGTGTTGTAGCATGCCAGTCTTATGCCAGACTATTTGACTTCAGTGTCAAATTGTATCGGTCCAGTTCCTCCCTTTTCCTTCCCTGTACTACCACATGTTTTCCGCAAGGAATATGGCTTAGTAAGTTGCAAACCGCTTTCCTGGTACACACCAAAAGGAGAGGCCGGGATGATGGTTCCATGGCCCTGGATTAAAGCCAGTCATCCGGTCAGGGAGCATGGGTGTTTCCGGTTGGGACCGAGAGGGGGGCACCCCTTAGAGCGCGCGTATATAAATTTGATCCCATGCTATTCGAGATTGTGATCTCCCCGTCTCAAAAGTTTTTCTTGGACGATGTCTAGGGTGAGTCCTAGCATCGAGAGATAGGATGGGTGTGTACTGGTTAGCTGTGTTTTCTTCCGAAATACCGTAAACGGAACTAGTCCTTCGAGACTACTGAAATCCGTTAGCTATGGGAAATTTTTGTACAAACTCTGCAGAGTCATAAATCTCCAAGTCATCTTATCCATATCCAAATTTTGCGCCGACTTACTCTGACAAGTGCCAGTTTTGGTGACAGATACTCCAGTGAATCTCATGAGCACTAAGCCCGATTAAAAGTTTATTCCTGTGGATGGACTAACCCGTTTATTATCATGAACTAAATATTTATTATGAGTATTATTTACTTGTGAATTAAAGCCCTTTCTGTGATGTCGCTCAGATGTCCGACTGTGGCATTTCTTTTAAAGCCCTTTCTGTGATGTCGCTCAGACGTCCGACTGTGGCATTTCTTTTAAAGCCCTTTCTGTGATGTCGCTCAGACGTCCGACTGTGGTATTTCTTTTAAAGCCCTTTCTGTGATGTCTCTCAGACGTCCGACTGTGGCATTTCTTTTAAAGCCCTTTCTGTGATGTCGCTCAGACGTCCTACTATGGCATTTCTTTTAAAGCCCTTTCTGTGATGTCGCTCAGACGTCCGACTGTGGCATTTCTTTTAAAGCCCTTTCTGTGATGTCGCTCAGACGTCCGACTGTGGCATTTCTTTTAAAGCCCTTTCTGTGATGTCGCTCAGATGTCCGACTGTGGCATTTCTTTTAAAGCCCTTTTTGTGATGTCGCTCAGACGTCCGACTGTGGCATTTCTTTTAAAGCCCTTTCTGTGATGTCGCTCAGACGTCCGACTGTGGCATTTCTTTTAAAGCCCTTTATGTGATGTCGCTCAAACGCCCGACTGTGGCATTTCTTTTAAAGCCCTTTCTGTGATGTCGCTCAGACGTCCGACTGTGGCATTTCTTTTAAAGCCCTTTCTGTGATGTTGCTCAGACGTCCGACTGTGGCATTTCTTTTAAAGCCCTTTCTGTGATGTCGCTCAGACGTCCGACTGTGGCATTTCATTTAAAGCCCTTTCTGTGATTTCGCTCAGACGCCCGACTGTGGCATGATTTTCTGTTATTGTTTGTTCACCTTTCGAGGCGTCGCTTCAGATACCCGATCGGTTTTCATTTATATTTTTGTTGGGATTTCAGGCGGACTACCGCCGTTTCCCTCGTACTTACTTCGTTATGAAAATTTTTAATTGTGCATTTGGAAAGATTAATCATGACGCATTCATGCATGCATTTGTTATATCTTACGTCTGAACTGTCTTGCGAGTACTTTCAAAGTACTCACTGGCTTGTTGATTTGGCCAGATGCTGACGAAGGTGATCTCATGGATGAAGAGTTTGATAGCGAGTCCGACGCCTAGAGGAATCCCAGTCAGTCTCGTGTGACCCTGGACTTGGTCATTGTATTATATCCGCTTCCGCAACCCGAATAAATTTATCGAGCCTCACCTCGACGCTCGATGAGATGCCAGTTTGAGAGTCGTGTTACCACACTCCCCACTGTGTTATTCCACCACCGCTTTATCCTCGAGTCAGTAGTATGCCACCACACCATTGTGTTATATCCGCCATTATATATAATTATTGGCGCGCTTGTAATAATTTGTTGAGCAGCCCTAGCTCAACCCTGTAATATATTCTATGCTACTGGCTTATTGTATCAAGAATTTGTCTACCAGTGAGGAGGATTTCTCTCATACTGGACTCAAAAGATTGGTTTCTCAATAAATATTTTTATTGGAAAACCGGTCGTGACATGAAACATAAGTCTGAAACATTTGAAAAGTTCAAAGAATTTTAGTGTGAAGTGGAAAATCATCGTGACAAGAAAATAAGGTTTCTACGATCTGATCGCGGAAACAAATATTTGAGTTACGAGTTTGGTCTTCAATTAAAACAATGTGGAATAGTTTCACAAATTCATGCCACCTGGAACACTACGGCATAATGGTGTGTCCGAACGTCATAACCGTACTTTATTGGATATAGTACAATCTATGATGTTTCTTACTGATTCACCAATATCGTTTTGGGATCATGCATTAGAGACAGCTGCATTCATGTTAAAAAGGGGCACCATCTAAGTCCGTTGAGACGACACAATATGAACTATGGTTTGGCAAGAAACCAAAGTTGTCGTTTCTTAAAGTTTGGGGTTGCGATGCTTATAAGAAAAAGTTTAATCATGATAAGCTCAAACCAAAATCGGAGAAATGTGTCTTCATAGGATACCCAAAGGAGACTGTTGGGTACACCTTCTATCACAAATCCGAAGGCAAGATATTCGTTGCTGAGAATGGATCCTATCCAGAGAAGGAGTTTCTCTCGAAAGAAGTGAGTGGCAGGAAAGTAGAGAACTTGATAAGGTAATTGTACCTTCTCCCTTATTGGAAAGTAGTTCATCACAGAAATCTGTTCCTGTGACTACTACACCAATTAGTGAGGAAGCTAATGATGATGATCAAGCAAACCAGAGTGAGATCCGCACCAGAGTGGTACGGTAATCCTATTCTGGAAGTTATGCTACTAGACCATGACGAACCTACGAACTATGAGGAAGCGATGATGAGCCCAGATTCCGCGAAATTGTTTGAGGCCATGAAATCTGAGATATGATCCATGTATGAGAACAAAGTATGGACTTTGATGGATTTGCCCGATGATCGGCAAGCCATACAAAATAAATGGACCTTCAAGAAGAAGACAGACACTGATAGTAGTGTTACTATCTACAAAGCTCGACTTGTCGCAAAAGGTTTTCGACAAGTTCAAGGGGTTGACTACGATGAGACCTTCTCACCCGTAGCGATGCTTAAGTCTGTCCGAATCATGTTAGCAATTGCCGCATTTTATGATTATGAAATTTGGCAGATGGATGTCAAAACTGCATTCCTGAATGGATTTCTGGAAGAAGAGTTGTATATGATGCAACCGGAAGGTTTTGTCGATCCAAAGGGAGCTAACAAAGTGTGCAAGCTCCAGCGAACCATTTATGGACTGGTGCAAGCATCTCGGAGTTGGAATATACGCTTTGATAAGTTGATCAAAGCATATAGTTTTATACAGACTTGCGGTGAAGCCTGTATTTACAAGAAAGTGAGTGGGAGCACTACAACATTTCTGATAAGTATATGTAAATGACATATTGTTGATCGGTAATAATGTAGAATTATTCTGCAAAGCATAAAGGAGTATTTGAAAGGAGTTTTTCGAAGAAGGACCTCGGTGAAGCTGCTTACATATTGAGCATCAAGATCTATAGAGATAGATCAAAACGTTTGATAAGTTTTTTCAATGAGTACTTACCTTGACAAGATTTTGAAGTAGTTCAAAATGGAACAGTCAAAGAAAGAGTTCTTGCCTGTGTAACAAGGTGTGAAATTGAGTAAGACTCAAAGCCCGACCACGGCAGAAGATAGAAAGAGAATGAAAGTCATTCCCTATGCCTCAGCCATGGGTTCTATAAAGTATGCCATGCTGTGTACCAGATCTATTGTATACCATACACTGTGTTAAGAGAGGGAGTACAATAGTGATCTAGGTGTAGATCAATGGATAGCGGTCAAAATTATCCTTACTGGAATAAGGATATGTTTCTTGATTACGGAGGTGACAAAAGGTTCGTCGTAAAGGGTTACGTCGATGCAGGTTTTGACACTGATCCAGATGACTCTAAGTCTCAATCTGGATACATATTGAAAGTGGGAGCAATTAGCTAGAGTAGCTCCATGCAGAGCATTGTTGACATAGAAATTTGCAAAATACATGCGGATCTAAATGTGGCAGACCCGTTGAATAAACTTCTCTCACAAGCAAAACATGATCACTTTTTGGGTCTTAATCACATAGCGATGTGAACTAGATTATTGAATCTAGTAAACCCTTTGGGTGTTGGTCACATGGCGATGTGAACTATGGGTGTTAATCACATGGTGATGTGAACTATTGCTGTTAAATAACATGACGATGTGAACTAGATTATTAACTCTAGTGCAAGTGGGAGACTGAAGGAAATATGCCCTAGAGGCAATAATAAAGTTATTATTTATTTCCTTGTATCATGATAAATGTTTATTATTCATGCTAGAATTGTATTAACCAGAAACATAATACATGTGTGAATACATAGACAAATAGAGTGTCACTAGTATGCCTCTACTTGACTAGCTCGTTAATCAAAGATGGTTATGTTTCCTAACCATGGACAAAGAGTTGTTATTTGATTAATGGGATCACATCATTAGTTGAATGATCTGATTGACATGACCCATTCCATTAGCTTAGCACCCGATCGTTTAGTATGTTGCTATTGCTTTCTTCATGACTTATACATGTTCCTATGACTATGAGATTATGCAACTCCCGTTTGCCGGAGGAACACTTTGTGTGCTGCCAAATGTCACAACGTAACTGGGTGATTATAAAGGAGCTCTACAGGTGTCTCCAAAGGTACATGTGGGGTTGGCATATTTCGAGATTAGAATTTGTCACTCCGAATGTCGGAGAGGTATCTCTGGGCCCTCTCGGTAATGCACATCACTTAAGCCTTGCAAGCATTGCAACTAATGAGTTAGTTGCGGGATGATGTATTACGGAATGAGTAAAGAGACTTGCCCGTAACGAGATTGAACTTGGTATTGGGTACCGACGATCGAATCTCGGGCAAGTAACATACCGATGACAAAGGGAACAACGTATGTTGTTATGCGGTCTGACCGATAAAAGATCATCGTAGAATATGTAGGAACCAATATGGGCATCTAGGTCCCGCTATTGGTTATTGATCGGAAACGTGTCTCGGTCATGTCTACATTATTCTCGAACCCGTAGGGTCCGCATGCTTAAGGTTTCGATGACAGTTATATTGTGAGTTTATACGTTTTGATGTACTGAAGGTTGTTCGGAGTCCCGGATGAGATCACGGACATGACGAGGAGTCTCGAAATGGTCGAGACATAAAGATTGATATATTGGAAGCCTATGTTTGGATATCGGAAGTGTTCCGGGTGAAATCGGGATTTTACCAGAGTACCGGGAGGTTACCGGAACCCCCCGGGTGATATATGGGCCTTAGTGGAAGAGAGGAGAGGTAGCCAAAGATGGGCCGCACGCCCCTCCCCTCCCTTGGTCCGAATAGGACAAGGAAAGGGGGCCGGCCCCCCTTCCTCTTCTCCCCCCTCCGTGAATCCTATTCCAACTAGGAAAGGGGGGGGGGGGTAGTCCTACTCTCAGAGGGAGTAGGACTCCTCCTGGCGCGCCTCTCCTGGCCGGCTGCACCCCCCCTTTGAGCCTTTATATACGGAGGCAGGGGCACCCCCTAGAGACACAAGTTGATCCACGTGATCATATTCTTAGCCGTGTGCGGCGCCCCCTTCCACCATAGTCCTCGATAATATTGTAGCGGTGCTTAGGCGAAGCCCTGCGACAGTAGTACATCAAGATCGTCACCACGCCGTCGTGCTGACGGAACTCTTCCCCGACACTTTGCTGGATCAGAGTCCGGGGATCGTCATCGAGCTGAACGTGTGCTAGAACTCGGATGTGCCGTAGTTTCGGTGCTTGATCGGTTGGGCCGTGGAGACGTACGACTACATCAACCAAACGCTTCCGTTGTCGATCTACAAGGGTACGTAGATCACACTCTCCCCTCTCGTTGCTATGCATCACCATGATCTTGCGTGTGCGTAGGAATTTTTTTGAAATTACTACGTTCCCCAACACAAAGCCAACTCAACAAGTTTGTATACCAATGGAAATATCAAATGTTTTTCAGTTTCAACCATCTTCAACCAAACATTCCCTAAATTTAAGCACCATGTATATTTGTTCATTGCAAACGACTTTTCAAATGTAAAGAAATCATTAACACTTCTGTATCAAAACTCTTTCTTCTGGAGGCATGTAGTAGTACTCCCCCCGTTTCCAAATATAAGCTTTTTTAGAGATTTCAATACGGACTACATACAGATGTATATTATGTATTTTAAAATGTAGATTCACTTATTTTGCTTCTTATGTAGTCTATATTGGCATCTCTAAAAAGGCTTATATTTAGGAAAGGAGGGAGTAGTAATTAACACTTCAACTAGGAGCATAGAACGGAGGAGCATACATCTACTGCTACGGTGTTGAGGGTCACTCAGTTGATGGTATATCATCATCACAGAGACTAATTAAAAGCTCGTCTGACAAGAACTATTGAGAATTCAGATGCGGCTATTCCACAAACGTGATGTTAAGCACACTGCTAATGCTGCCACTGTGTACACTTGTACTTCAGATCTTGGTTGTGCTGCAATCCCTAGCCCAATCAAATTACTCAGAGATGATTAGATGAGGAATCGATGCACCCTAGCCCTAATTTCCGTGGAGGATTCTTACTTTCATAGAGAAGGAACTGCCAAAGATGGGAGAAAGGAGGGGATGAGGGACGAGTAGACTTGTATCGGCGCCGGACGACCACTCGCCGCCGGCCGTGCGTAGGCGTCTAGGGCCAGCCGCCATTCCCTGTCGGCTATCGCTCAGTCCCTGCCCTTGCTGCCTGTGAGGAACGAAGAGACAGGGAATCAGAGAGATTGATCTGTCTCCGTCGTACTTTTTTTTGAGAACGTCACTCGCGTCAGTTGTTTTCGGCATGGGCTATTAGCTGGTGAGAAAAAGAAAAGGCCCAACTATTTTTTTGCCCGGGTAAAACTAGCCAGCGAACATGTTTGGCCCATTATAATTTTGTCGATCGCTGCTATGGTGCAGCCAGCAAGCCCGGGCAACTGCCCAGGGTCGCTGGGCGGTGGCTCCGCCTCTGCTTGCGCATGCCATCAGGCATATCACCCTGAAACAAAGCAGAGAGATGACAGGTTTTGCACGTGTATAAACAAAGATGATAACTGTTCTGTCAATTCTATCCAATTTGAAATTAGAAAATAAAGAGTATGTTCAAAATATCAATTGCATAATTTGGCATTGTTCATAATGCGGGGAGCTTCACCACACTACTGGATTACCATGTCAACATAACAAGCATAGATGAAGGGCAAAGAAATCGTTGTATCTATTTTGAATAATGTGCATGGCATGTTGCCACATCAGTAAGATAAAACAGGAGATGACAAGGTGCAAACGTGGGCTGCTTCACCACACACTGGATTATAGATCGACAAAAACAAGCATACATATAGGGAGTATTAAGTAATGTGCATGGTATGAATAAGGAATTTGGTTTTACAAGTAAAACTTAGAACTTACGGTTCTTACGTATATGCATTTTGGTAGAAACAGCAAACTAAATAGCAGTAAACGATAGGGAGTATGAGCAAATTAAACAACAGTTGAGGATAAAGGCTTTAGAAGAACTGACTTACATTAACAGTTAACACCGTCTTTATAATGCCCTTCTCCATGGCAAGGAAAGGATAACTCAAGAATTTTAGCACATAATCTTCTTCATAAGCATTGTCTGTACTCTACATTTTGTAGAGAGTAATTATAGATATGATAATACTGGAAGGGATAGAGGATAATGAAGATAAGATGCAGATTGATGCTACATAATCAACTACCAATCCCTGGAAGTACAAGCGTTACAAGACAAAATGTACTGACAAGAGCAATGTGCTACACTTCTGCACTGGCATTGTCTGTGTATTCTACTTGTTGGTAAGATTAAATATAGATCTGATCTTTTTTAGTAAATGGTGGGCGAGGGAGATAAGATGCAGAATGCTACAAAATGAACCAATCCCTCTTCCCATAATACAAGAGTGTTTTGAACACTGGTGTACTGTACAAAACGTTCTTATATTATGGGACGGAGGGAGTAGCTGTTAATGTAAGTATAGTGATAGACCACGTTCAGTCCTTACAAGAGGACTGCAGAGCTAAACCTCTTCAAAAGCATTGGGTTGATTCTAAATTTATGTAAGAGACCATATGGATCTTATAATGTCCACCAAATGGACAATTACGAGGCTAACATGTGCAGTGATGCTACATAATCAAACAGCTATGAAAGTAAGTATGGTCATACAGGGCAAGAGGTACTCACAAGAGCAATGTAGTGTGAAGTATAGTTGCGAGATTCTATGGTCCCTTGAGAACGAATGTTCTTCTGCTAACAGTTTTCGTACAAGTGAGACATTAAGGAAAATGCAGAAATGTAGTTCAAATTGTGATGTGATATCATAGACAATGCCTTACGCTGCAGCCGAGACCAATGTGTAACAAGATTATTCCAGTCACCGTCGGATAAATGTAGCATCGGAGACTTTACAGAAATTTCATTTAGAGGCTTGCCTTTGAAGTGCGCTTGCCTTAAGTAGGAACGATACTTCATCAACGAGCGCTTGAAAAGCGCAACCAACCCTTGCTCTTCATCACAATCCAGTTTGCGCCTCGCCTATTTAGAAGAATGAAATCTTGTGTCTTCTGTCAGTAGAAACATATGTAGTAATGACCATGAATAACATTAGTACATTACTTACGCGTAAGTTGCGGAGGAAGACTGGAAATTGTTCTGTGTCTGTGGTATAATCTTTCCATGAAGGAAAGATGCGCACAAAGTTCCTGACAACATGTCGGCGACCCCGATTCTAAGTCACACCGATCTAGCATGTAACACCTCATATCACTTTGCGGCCTCACGCACGGTATCCCCACGGGTGTTGCCTTACCATGACCCAGGACCGTTTGCGCCTTTTAGCTCACGTATATGATAGTGTCGCTAGCATCCATATGACAGAGAACCCGGGCCGACATGGCTAGTCGTGAACCCAAGGTGGCACAGACCTATGGAGACAGGCATACATGAATCACATCGAGCATGTCGGTCAACAGTGTATGAATACGGGCTGTAGCACAGGCTAACAGGACTCCGGAAATCACCGTGTGACATTTCCCCGAAGGGACAGACATAGGAACGAAGTGGAACACATGCCGGCCAGTCAAGTGTTCTGAGCAGTAGTGCTGGGCTAGCAGGACTCCGGAGAACCAGGCTGTAGCGGACTACTATGGCTCAAGGAAGCACCAGACTGCATTTCCCCATAAGAGAGGCTGCCAAAGATAAACAACTAGATTGTCGGATGCCACACATAGCAATACACGTCACACGTATGCATAACATGCAAGTATGTGTTGTACAACATGGCATCACAACATAACGCAACTCATATAGATAAAGGCTTAGAAGAGCCACATAGCATAAATACAAGCAGGGGTCACATGACCCATCATTCGGAGCATACAAGCAACAGAAGCATTACATGTCTGAGTACAGACAACTACAAAAGAAAAGGGCTGAGAAGCCTGACTATCTACAAGACCCTCCCAAGGGTACAAGATCGTAGCTGAGGTAACAAGCTACTCGTCGAAGTCCAAGCGGAACTACTAGTAAGACAGATGTCTCATCTGCAAAACATAAATAAAGCAAACGTGAGTACAAAGGTACTCAGCAAGACTTACATCAGATCCTATCATATATGCATTTGTATCAAGAAGGTAATGTGGGATTTAGTTGCAGCAAGCCAGCTTTGACTCAGTGGCTATCCTGTTCTACGACAACGAGAAACTTCTTTGAGATGAGGCAGCGCACACGAGTCCACTAATCACCACATCAATACACCACTATGGATTCATCCTCGTCTCCATACGAGAAGGCCATCCATAGCACTCACACTTGTCTTGAGCATTTTAGAGTATCCACTTTAAGTTGTCTATGTACCACGTAAGCATCCAAGAAGTCCATAACCGAGGACACGGCTATTCGAATAGATCATGATAACCCTGCAGGGGTGTACTTCATCACACACGCTCTCACCACTTATCACCATATACATGTCATGTATCTCAGCAACCTTCAAGCGGAAGCCTGGCGAGGGTGTCGGCCACGACCTGACTAACCACGCAAGACTCTAGTCCAAGTTTATCGCCAATTCGGGTTCCATCCGTAAGGAGATCCGGCCGAGGTTTCGCTCACGGCCCCAAACGATGTGTACATGGTTCCCGAGCCCACCATCCGGGTGCCACTCGGTACATCGGGCCACGTGTGCCTAGTCTGTCCCGAGCCCACCATGCCGGGTGCCACTCGGTAGAAAAATAGCACTACCTACAAACACCAGAAACTATTTGCAACTCCTGGACAGAGCTCAAGGCGGTTAATAAGTCGACAGAGCTTGGAGCGCCCGGAGCCCAATGTGTGGTAGTAGCTAGTCATTGGACAACTTACACATAAATTAGTTCTTAAGGATGGTCCCAATGAGAGAACCCACCATGTACTCCTACATGGCCTCTCACCGCTACCTTTACTAAATCGTGTTCACACGCTTAACTCTCAGCAACAGAACATATCATAACACTCCAATTCATTCCCGATGAATCAGACCTGACATACTCTAAGCAATAGCAGGCAAAGCATGGTAGGAACACAACATGGCTCAATCAACTCCTACACATGCTGGTGGGTTTCAACTATTTACTGTGGCAATGACAGGTCATGCAGAGGAATGGGTTCAACTACCGCAGCATAAAGTAGCAGTTGAATCGTTGTTGTCCTAATGCAATAAAAGAGAGTAGGAGCGAGAGAGTAGGATTGTATCGGAATGAACAAGGGGGGTTTGCTTGCCTGGTAGAACAACAAGGAAGGCGCTGCTCCTCAGACAGGTACTCTGGAACGGTCTACGGAGCAGGACCTATCGAGAAGGAACGGTGTCGGCAATCAAACACAAGCATATGCAACATTATGATGCATGAACATGGCATGAAGATGTGATGTTATTGGAGCTAATGCAACTAGCATTCATTTGGTTAAAGTCCATTTGAACTAAAGATTCAAATGCAACTCCAAAATAAGCTCTTAATTATGCCATAAGTGTGTTTTCACATATACAGTATGTATAGGTTGGTTTGTCATGCATCAAAATGGTACCGATGGATAGACTGAATTTTTCTGATAATTTTTCATATATAAATTATTTCAATCTGAGTTACGGTTGAATTTCTATGAATTTTTGAAGTTTTGAATATTTTCTAGAATTTCCTGTCTAGAAATAATTCCAGAAAATGAATAATTGCGTCAGCATGACGTCAGCACTGCGTCAGCGGTCAACGGCACTGACCAGGTCAAACCTGACGCGCGGGGTCCACCTGTCAGTGTCAAAGGTTAATTAACAGAGGTTAATTAAACTTTAAACTAATCCTAAACTAGAATTAGCAGGGCCGGGCCCCACCTGCCATTGAGCCAGGGGAGGTCAAACCCCCTGGTCAACTGAGGCTAACGCGCCAGCGTTTAGCTGCCGGCGGCAGCAGACGCGGCGGAGAGCGCCGGATTCGCCCTCCGGCGACCATTCGAGCGGCGGAGACCACGGGCGAGGAGCTGAGGCTCGCCCACATCCAGGGCGGCATGCAGCAGCAACAGGGACGGCCGGAGCTCGCCGGAGCGAAGCTCGGGGCGGCGGCCGGGGCTCGGGCAGGTGCGGGCGCATGGTTGCGGTGCACGGGGAGGCGAGCGGAGAGGCTCTACGGGCTCCTGGCGTCACCAGGAGCACGGTGACGCGCACGGGTGCGACTGGCTTGGCCCCTGGCCACGGTGGCTCCATGGCCGGCGGCGAGGAGCTACGGCCATGGCGGGAAAAGGGGCTACGGCGTGCAGGCGGCTAAATGGAGAGAGGGAGGAGAAGCAGCAGCTCACATTAGTCTCGGTGGGCTTGACGGCAAGCTCGGGGATGCACTGAAGACGGCGAGGCGACGATGGGGATCCACGGCGGCCGGAGATGAAGACGGCGGCGATGAAGGCGCTCCAGGGCCTCCCGAGGCACGTGGCTCGACGGAGAGCTTCAGGGCAAGGTGGCGGAGCTTCTGGACTCGAAGAGAGGGCGAGGGGGAGGCGGTGGCCGCGGCAATGGCGAACGGCGGCGACAACAACGCTCGGTCATGAGCGAGAAAGCGAGGGAGAGGAGAGGAGAGAGCTGGGGGGAAGTGAGAGAGGGCCGAGGGGGATGCGTGGCGTCGTCAGGTACCTCCAGCGGCGAGCGAGGAAGCAGGAGGTGGCCACGCGTGCTCACGCACGTCGGGCACACGCGCGCCGTCCTCCTGGCGCGGTGGAGACGATGACTGGCATCGGCCAGTCAGCTGGGCCGAGCTGCTGGGCCGATCTGGTAAGTGGCCCAGGTAGGTCTCTCTCCCTTTTCTGTTTCCTTTTCTATTTTTCTGACATTTGTTTTGATTTAATAAAAATACTAAACCAATTTATTTTCTTCTGAAAATTAATGTAGGAACTTAATTGGATTATTCCAAAGCCCCACAGTAAAAATCGGAACTATAGAACAATATTTCATATATATATAAATATTTATCCAACGCAAATAATTACTAGATTAATTCCAAATGGCCAAAATAAATATTTGTGAGCTCCTAAAAATATTGGTTTGATTTTTATCTCTGTCCAATATTTTTAGAGAGCAACATGAACATTTTCTTGGACCTTTTTGGAGAATTTTTTTATCTGGATTATTTTCAAAAATGATTCTGAGGGTTTCACAAATCCCCATTTCAAATTTAAATGGAGTTTAAACATGATGCAAGCATGAAGGGCTAGCCTAGGTCATACCAGAACTAGGGATGTGACAACTCGCCCCCACTCGAAGAAATCTCGTCCCGAGATTCAGGAGTCGGCGGGAAGAAAGCGGGGTACTCAAGTCGAAGACGATCTTCACGCTCCCAAGTGGCTTCTCTCTCCGAATGATGAGACCACTGAACCTTGAGAAACTTGATGTTATGACGTCGTGTGACACGCTCTGCTTGATCAAGGATGCATACAGGGTACTCTCGATAAGTGAGGTTATCTTGGAGATCAAGTGTTTCGTGGTCCACTTCGCGGATGGGATCCGAGAAGCAACGCCTGAGTTGAGAGACGTGGAAGACATCATGAACTCGAGAAAGATGTGGTGGTAGTTCCAACTGGTAGGCAACCTCTCCTTGTTTAGCGAGAATGAGAAAGGGACCAATGTAACGAGGAGCCAATTTGCCCTTGATACCGAATCGATGGGTGCCCTTCAAAGGGGTAACCCGAAGGTAAGCTTTGTCGCCAATTTCATAAGCCACTTCCTTATGACTACGGTCATACTGGCTCTTTAGACGGGATTGGGCTGTTTTCAAATTCCCACAAATGATGCGAACTTGATCTTCTGCCTCCTGGATCATATCCGGTCCAAAGAATTGTCTTTCACCGGTTTCTGACCAGTTCAAAGGTGTTCGACATCTTCGTCCATACAGAACCTCAAAAGGAGCTTTCTTGAGGCTGGATTGGTAACTATTGTTATAAGCAAACTCGGCGAAAGGAAGACACTTCTCCCAATCCATACCGAACGAGATAACGCAAGCTCTAAGCATGTCTTCGAGAATTTGGTTGACCCTTTCCACCTGACCACTCGATTGAGGGTGGAAAGCGGTACTGAAGGAAAGATGGGTGCCCATGGCAGTTTGGAAACTCTCCCAGAAATGAGAAGTGAAAAGACTACCACGGTCTGAATTGATCTCTAGTGGAACACCATGAAGTGACACTATTCGAGAAATATATAAGTCAGCGGGCTGACTAGCAGTGATACTCTCTCGAACAGGTAGGAAGTGAGCCACTTTGGAAAGACGATCAATGACTACGAAGATAGCATTATTCCCTTTCTTGGTCCTGGGAAAGCCGGTGATGAAGTCCATACCAACTTTATCCCATTTCCATTCAGGAATAGCTAAAGGTTGAAGGGTGCCAGCAGGCCTTTGATGCTCTGCCTTAACGCGACAACAAACGTCACAATTAGCAATAAACTGAGCAATTTCTCTCTTCATCCTAGTCCACCAGAACCTCTGGCGTAGGTCCTGATACATCTTAGTACTACCGGGATGAATCATGAGAGGAGATTCATGCGCCTCCTTAAGGATTAACTGTCGAAGATGTTGATTCTTGGGAACCACCAAGCGACTCTCAAAGAAAACAACACCACGATCATCTATAGAGAAACTACCACCAACTCCCTTGTTAATGTTTCTCTTGATCTGGGAAATTCCCGTATCATGCTTCTGAGCAGAGATGATTTGGTCCACAAGAGTAGGTTTCGCCACCAAGGTGGAAAGGAATCTGTGAGGAGCAAGGTGAAGGTTAAGTTTGCATAATTCCCCATGAAGAAGTGGTTGGCCCTACTGCAACATGAGATTGTTGCAATAGGACTTACGACTTAGTGCATCAGCCATGACATTTCCCTTGCCTGGGGTGTAGGTAATCCCTAAGTCATAATCTGAGATCAACTCCAACCAACGTCTTTGCCTAAGGTTCAAATCTGGTTGGGTGAAGATATACTTGAGACTCTGGTGATCGGTGTAAATCTCGCAACGTTTACCAAGAAGGTAATGTCGCCAGGTCTTAAGTGCATAGACTACGGCTGCAAGCTCTAGATCATGTGTAGGATAATTCTCCTCATGTGGATGCAACTGCCGAGATGCATAGGCAATCACATGGCGATCTTGCATAAGAATGCAACCTAGTCCCTGTCGTGAGGCATCACAATAGATAACAAAGTCCTTAGTGAAGTCCGATGGCACAATTATGGGAGCAGAAGTAAGACGTCTTTTCAGTTCCTGAAAACTGTGTTCACACTGTGAGGACCACTCAAACTTTTTATCTTTCTTGAGAAGTTCCGTGAGAGGTTTGGCCACTTTGGAGAAATTCTCAACGAAGCGGCGACAATAACTGGCTAGACCAAGGAAACTCCTAACTTGCTTAACTGTTTCAGGCGAAGTCCAATCAAGAACGGCCTGAACTCTTTCGGGATTGATAGCAATGCCCTTACCAGAGATTACGTGGCCGAGATAGGTCACTTCTGGCAACCAAAATTCGCACTTGGAGAACTTGGCATAAAGGCGGTGCTCTCTGAGTTTTTCTAGCACAAGTATAAGATGTTCGACATGCTCTTCCTCGTTCTTCGAGCACAAGTCTAAGATGTTCGGCATGCTCTTCCTCGTTCTTCGAGTAAATAAGGATATCATCGAGGTAAACCACGACGAACTTATCTAAGTACTCCATGAAGATCGAGTTCATCAAGCGGGAGAAAGTAGCTGCTACGTTGGTTAGACCAAAGGACATGACGGTGTACTCGTACTGGCCATAACGAGTGACAAAAGCCGTCTTAGGAATGTCCCCATTTCTGATCTTGATTTGGTGGTAGCCTAACCTCAAATCCATCTTGGAAAAGACTGAGGATCCAGCGAGCTGATCATACAAGTCGTTGATCCTGGGAAGCGGATACTTGTTCTTTATCGTGACCAAATTAACGGGACGATAATCTACAACCATCCGGTCCGTACCATCCTTCTTCTTGACGAAGAGAACGGGGCAAGCCCAAGGAGAAGAACTAGGACGGATGAAACCCTTTTTCAAGGACTCATCAAGTTGTTTCTGAAGCTCGGCTAGTTCTAAGGGTGCCATCTTGTAAGGTCTCCTAGAGATTGGAGCGGTTCCTGGGATAAGATCTATGACAAATTCTACATCTTTGTCAGGTGGAATACCTGGCAGTTCCTCTGGAAAGACATCCGGAAAGTCACGGACTACCGGGATATCTTCAAGGTCTGGAAGAGGGTTGGCATTAAGAGAATAGAGTTGACGCTTTGCAACTCTAGTGGAGACGGTGACTATCATGCCAGATGGGTGTGTAAGCTGAACAGACCTTGTGTAACAATCAATCTTGGCATAATGAGCTTTCATCCAGTCCATACCCAAGATGATGTTAATATCTGTAGATTTGAGGGCTATAAGTGATGCAAGGAATACAAGTCTGTCAACAAGGATTTTATTACCATGGCTTATTCTGGTAGTTTGCCATCTAGACCCTGGAGTTTGGATTTCAAGTGGAGTTGGCATATCACAAAATGACATGTCGTGCAAACGAGCATAGCCTTCAGAGATGAAGGAGTGAGATGCTCCGGTATCGAACAGAACTGAAGCTGGATGGCAATTGACAAGGAGGGTACCAAGAACGACATCCGGATCATCATGAGTGTCTTTAGCTGAGATGTGGTGCACACATCCACGTTCAGTGGGAGCTGACTTGACACTAATCATCTTGCGTGATGGCTTATCACGGCCAACAGACTTCTCAGGCTGGGGTGGAGCATAGTTGGTTTGAGAGCAGTCACGTGCATAGTGTCCTGGCTCTCCGCATGTGAAGCAAGTCCCTGAGGTAGGACATGGACCCGCTTTGACAAGCAGTCTACCAATAGGCCTGGGTGGAGCATGTAACTGAACTAGGTGAGGTGCCACATAAGAGGGCCTCGGTGAGTAACCGGGTGGAAGAGCGGAGTTCGGAACCCAAAACCGGTGCTTCTGCGAAGTAGAACTGGAGGAAGAAACCAAATCATGGGTGTGCTTACGAGACTCCTCGTAAGTGAGCTGAGATGTCTCTGCATTAATGGCCTTGTTCACAAGAGCCTGGAATGTATTGCAATGGTGCAAGTGGAGATCACGACGCAACTTGGGGTTGAGACCCTTCCAGAACCTAGCCTGCTTGTTGGCGTCTGTGGACACTTCTTCTGTAGCATAGCGGGCAAGGTTCTCAAACTCTCTACTGTAAGCATCAACAGCCATCTTACCCTGGGTGAAACTACAGAACTCTTCTCTCTTGCAATCGATGAGAGCCAGAGGAATGTGATGCTCGCGAAAAGCTTCAGTGAAATCTCTCCAGGTAGGTATCTGGCCAGCTGGAAGCATAGCCTCATAGTTCTGCCACCAAAGACTAGCAGGACCTTCCAGATGATATGCAGCATAGGTGACCTTGTCTCCTTCAGCCACATTCGCGGAACGCAGTTTGTGTGTGATACTACGGAGCCAGTCATCTGCATCGAGTGGTTCAATGGAATGATGGAAGGTGGGTGGTTTCATACCGATGAAGTCATGGATGGACACAAACTCTTTGTGCTGATGGGAGGTATTCTCCTCAATACGTGCTAGCAAGCGGTTAGACTCATGCTTGTTCCTCTCAACCTCTAACATGAACTCTGCCAACGAAGACTGGTCAGGAGGATCCTCATCCCTACCATCTCCGTGGATCCGGATACGAGCAATAGAACTTCGGTTAACTGACGACATCCTGAAGAACCAACCAAGGAAACAAGGATGGATTCAGCATCACCATAAGGATGTAGATTATAGTATGAGAAAAATACTATCCCTTGAACTCCTAGGACAATTCCAGCACCATAATGGCAGTAAAATGCTCAAAATGAGACATTCTGCAAAAGACGGGGTAGCACCATACTCAACATCATTACTCAAGATTCTGAGATATTACTAAACATGCTACACCGGAGATACTTAAACTGGGATATGACTCTGATCAACCAATCCTTAGAGACTACGGAGTAGTAACACGTGATCCTGATAGACAGAAGAGGAAGCCTAGTTCCTTAACCCCGTAGGAAAGATAGGATGACTCAGATCAGAAGGCATGAGGCATAAGGAGTAAAAAGAGCCTTACGTTCCCTTCCACAATCAATTCCCCTATATAGCTAAAGAATTTCTAGACTCAACTTCGACCTGGTTGGCTTGGCAATTCTATAGGCAGTCAGGCTCTGATACCAAAGCTGTCGGCGACCCCGATTCTAAGTCACACCGATCTAGCATGTAACACCTCATATCACTTTGCGGCCTCACGCACGGTATCCCCACGGGTGTCGCCTTACCATGGCCCGGGACCGTTTGCGCCTTTTGGCTCACGTATATGATAGTGTCGCTAGCATCCATATGACAGAGAACCCGGGTCGACATGGCTAGCTGTGAACCCAAAGCGGCACAGACCTATGGAGACAGGCATACATGAATCACATCGAGCATGTCGGTCAACAGCGTATGAATACGGGCTGTAGCACAGGCTAACAGGACTCCGGAAATCACCGTGTGACATTTCCCCGAAGGGACAACCAAAGGAACGAAGTGGAACACATGCCGGCCAGTCAAGTGTTCTGAGCAGTAGTGCTGGGCTAGCAGGGCTCTGGAGAACCGGGCTGTAGCGGACTACTATGGCTCAAGGAAGCACCAGACTACATTTCCCCATAAGAGAGGCTGCCAAAGATAAACAACTAGATTGTCGGATCCCACACATAGCAATACATGTCACACGTACGCATAACATGCAAGTATGTGTTGTACAACATGGCATCACAACATAACGCAACTCATATAGATAAAGGCTTAGAAGAGCCACATAGCATAAATACAAGCAGGGGTCACATGACCCATCATTCGGAGCATACAAGCAACGGAAGCATTACATGTCTGAGTACAGACAACTACAAAAGAAAAGGGCTGAGAAGCCTGACTATCTACAAGACCCTCCCAAGGGTACAAGATCGTAGCTGAGGTAACAAGCTACTTGTCAAAGTCCAAGCGGAACTACTAGTAAGACAGATGTCTCATCTGCAAAACATAAATAAAGCAAACGTGAGTACAAAGGTACTCAGCAAGACTTACATCAGATCCTATCATATATGCATTTGTATCAAGAAGGTAATGTGGGATTTAGTTGCAGCAAGCCAGCTTTGACTCAGTGGCTATCCTGTTCTACGACAACGAGAAACTTCTTTGAGATGAGGCAGCGCACACGAGTCCACTAATCACCACATCAATACACCACTATGGATTCATCCTCGTCTCCCTACGAGAAGGCCATCCATAGCACTCATACTTGTCTTGAGCATTTTAGAGTATCCACTTTAAGTTGTCTATGTACCATGTAAGCATCCAAGAAGTCCATAACCGAGGACACGGCTATTCGAATAGATCATGATAACCCTGCAGGGGTGTACTTCATCACACATGCTCTCACCACTTATCACCATATACATGTCATGTATCTCAGCAACCTTCAAGCGGAAGCCTGGCGAGGGTGTCGGCCACGACCTGACTAACCACGCAAGACTCTAGTCCAGGTTTATCACCTATTCGGGTTCCATCCGCAAGGAGATCCGGCCGAGGTTTCGCTCACGGCCCCAAACAATGTGTACAGGGTTCCCGAGCCCACCATCCGGGTGCCACTCGGTACACTGGGCCACGTGTGCCTAGTCTGTCCCGAGCCCACCTTGCCGGGTGCCACTCGGTAGAAAAATAGCACTACCTACAAACACCAGAAACTATTTGCAACTCCTGGACAGAGCTCAAGGCGGTTAATAAGTCGAGAGAGCTTGGAGCGCCCGGAGCCCAATGTGTGGTAGTAGCTAGTCATTGGACAACTTACACAGAACTCAGTTCTTAAGGACGGTCCCAATGAGACAACCCACCATGTACTCCTACATGGCCTCTCACCGCTACCTTTACCAAATCGTGTTCACATGCTTAACTCTCAACACTAGAACATATCATAACCCTCGAATTCATTCCCGATGAATCAGACCTGACATACTCTAAGCAATAGCAGGCAAAGCATGGTAGGAACACAACATGGCTCAATCAACTCCTACACATGTTGGTGGGTTTCAACTATTTACTGTGGCAATGACAGGTCATGCAGAGGAATGGGTTCAACTACCGCAGCATAAAGTAGCAGTTGAATCGTTGTTGTCCTAATGCAATAAAAGAGAGCAGGAGCGAGAGAGTAGGATTGTATCGGAATGAACAAGGGGGGTTTGCTTGCCTGGTAGAACAACAAAGAAGGCACTGCTCCTCAAACAGGTACTCTGGAACGGTCTCCGGAGCAGGACCTATCGAGAAGGAACGGTGTCGGCAATCAAACACAAGCATATGCAACATTATGATGCATGAACATGGCATGAAGATGTGATGTTATTGGAGCTAATGCAACTAGCATTCATTTGGTTAAAGTCCATTTGAACTAAAGATTCAAATGCAACTCCAAAATAAGCTCTTAATTATGCCATAAGTGTGTTTTCACATATACAATATTTATAGGTTGGTTTGTCATGCATGAAAATGGTACAGATGGATAGATAGAATTTTTCTGATAATTTTTCATATATAAATTATTTCAATCTGAGTTACGGTTGAATTTCTATGAATTTTTGAAGTTTTGAATATTTTCTGGAATTTCCTGTCTAAAAATAATTCCAGAAAATGAATAATTGCGTCAGCATGACGTCAGCACTACGTCAACAGTCAACGGCGCTGACCAGGTCAAACCTGACGCGCGGGGTCCACCCGTCAGTGTCAAAGGTTAATTAATAGAGGTTAATTAAACTTTAAACTAATCCTAAACTAGAATTAGCAGGGCCGGGCCCCACCTATCATTGAGCCAGGGGAGGTCAAACCCCCTGGTCAACTGGGGCTAACGCGCCGGCGTTTAGCCGTCGGCGGCAGCAGACACAGCGGAGAGCGCAGGATTCGCCCTCCGGCGACCATTCGGGCGGCGGAGACCACGGGCGAGGAGCTGAGGCTCGCCCGCATCCAGGGCGGCATGCAGCAGCAACGGGGACGGCCGGAGCTTGCCGGAGCGAAGCTCGGGGCGGCGTCTGGGGCTCGGGCAGGTGCGGGAGCGTGGTTGCGGTGCACGGGGAGGCGAGCGGAGAGGCTCTACGGGCTCCTGGCGTCACCAGGAGCACGGTGACGCACACGGGTGCGGCTGGCTCGGCCCCTGGCCACGGTGGCTCCATGGCCGGCGGCGAGGAGCTACGGCCACGGCAGGAAAAGGGGCTACGCCGTGCAGGCAGCTAAATGGAGAGAGGGAGGAGAAGCAGCAGCTCACAGCGGTCTCGGTGGGCTTGACGGCGAGCTCGGGGGTGCATTGAAGACGGCGAGGCGGCGATGGGGATCCACGGCGGCCAGAGATGAAGACAGCGGCGATGAAGGCGCTCCAGGGCCTCCCGATGCGCATGGCTCGACGGAGAGCTTCAGGGCGAGGTGGCGGAGCTTCTGGAATCGAAGAGGGGGCGAGGGGGAGGTGGTGGCCGCGGCAATGGCGAACGGAGGCGACAACAGCGCTCGGCCGTGAGCGAGAAAGCGAGGGAGAGGAGAGAGCTGGGGGGAGTGAGAGAGGGCCGAGGGGGATGCGTGGCGTCGTCAGGTGCCTCCAGCGGCGAGCGAGGAAGCAGGAGGTGGCCGCGCGTGCTCGCGCGCGTCGGGCACACGCGCGCCGTCCTCCTGGCGCGGTGGAGACGATGACTGGCGTCGGCCAGTCAGCTGGGCTGAGCTGCTGGGCCGATCTGGTAAGTGGCCCAGGTAGGTCTCTCTCCCTTTTCTGTTTCCTTTTCTATTTTTCTGACATTTATTTTGATTTAATAAAAATACGAAACCAATTTATTTTCTTCTGAAAATTATTGTAGGAACTTAATTGGATTATTCCAAAGCCCCACAGTAAAAATCAAAACTATTGAACAATATTTCATATATATAAAAATATTTATCCAACGCAAATAATTACTGGATTAATTCCAAATGGCCAAAATAAATATTTGTGATCTCCTAAAAATATTGGTTTGATTTTTATCTCTGTCCAATATTTTCAGAGAGCAACATGAACATTTTCTTGGACCTTTTTGGAGAATTTTTTTATCTGGATTATTTTCAGAAATGATTATGAGGGTTTCACAAATCCCCATTTCAAATTTAAATGGAGTTTAAACATGATGCAAGGATGAAGGGCTAGCCTAGGTCATACCAGAACTAGGTATGTGACACAACAGCATAAGCTTCATCTTCTAAACTAGGAAGAAATGGAACAGGGGTCCTATTTGCTGCAATTGGGGCTCTCTCTGGTTTGAAAAGGGATTTGGCAACTGGATTTGGTGTACTCTTTTCTGGAATGGGGGTTTTGCGTCGGACAGCTAGTGCTATGTCAACTGGCATAATCATATTGTTTGCTGCAGTTGGGGTCTGCTGAGTTGGGGCATCAGAAATGACCAGTGTAGTAGGGCTAGAGTTTGCTAGAGTTGGGGTATTTTGTGGGTCAGGTGATATTGCAACTACACCTAATGGGCTATTTGATTTATCAGGTGCCACTACCTTTTCCAAATACTTTGCTTGTGCTCCTCCACGATCAGCAATCACCCTCTTCCTTTTGAATGTCTGATACACAAGAACAACATTTGAATGGATAAATATGGTATGATGACAGATGGAATATGTACTGAAAATGGATAGGCAGGGCGTATTCACATACACGATGTGTAAACTAAGCTAATGGCAGTTCAACAAAGTAGAAGCAATGCAAAGCATCAGTTGCAAGATATGTGCGAGCAATGTAACCTTGGAAAGTTAGAGCAAGTACCTTGATGGGTGAATAAGATAGGGCATCTTCCTATGACTCCTCCACTAGGGAGCTACATTGACTTAGGTCTCCCTCTAGCTCAGAATCACTGTTAGGATCATATTCTGAGCATGAATCTGTAGGTGGAGAGTGTTTGCATTGCGTTGCATCCAGACTTGATTTCAGTCCCTTAATGCCAAGTTTGACAGCCATGGCATTGTTCTGCTTTATTCTTTTCATGCGGGCAAGCTCATAATCATTATGATGTTGTTCAGAATCCAAGATTCATGAAAACATAAAAAGTAGTCAGATTATCTATGGAATGCATTGCGGTTTCAACTCGAAGAGTGTCTCCCTACAAACCCCTGCATATGCAAAGTTCACCTCCCCAACCATGCTGACCAGACCACACACAGAGATACACACCCGAGCGGCAAACATGCATTTTCGAAACTAATTTAGGCACATTTAGCTGACCAATTAAACAACTCTGTTTTAATAATATCAGATTTATGTTTGAACAACTAAGCTTCTTTAGCTTGATGGGTGGAGCAGTGTTATTATGACACGAAGCATGCATTCTGATCGTATAGTTATCATAAAAGGGGGAAACTCTAAGCATATATTTTTTAGCAAAAGAGGGTTTCCCCTCTGATTTCTATTAAAGAAACCACCACAGAACCAACATGATCAATTAAACCCTAAGCATGATCAATTAAACCGTATTATGGCTGTGCCATGGTAGATTTGAAGCTGCAAACCGGAGAAATGATATTTAGCATCCATTGTTTGCTTTGAACTAAGAACGAAATTCTAAGAGCTGAAAAGAAAGTAGAGTAACCAAGTTAAGATCTATTTTCTGGTTGAGATCAAAAAGTTGAGGAGATATGAAGTACCACCTCTCTTGCGGCACCGTGTAGGCATCGGGGGTGCGATGGATGTCGGTGGCGTTGAAGCAGATCTGTGACGGTACACGGGTGCATCGTGGGATAAGTCCCGTTGCGGTGGAAGAGAAGGTCGTGTGAGCGGCCCCGGCAAAGAGGACGACAACGCCGATGAAGCGAGAGGACGCGATGCAAGGCTATTGGTCCGTCGCCGTGGATGAGAAATGTCCATCTCTAGCAGTGGACGACGCGGTCTCGGTCGGCGCTCCGGCATGGTGGAGGACGGTGGCGATGGATGTGGTGGAGGACGGTGGCGATGGATGGGGTGGCGGACGGAGGCTGGTGTGGGAATGGGGTGTTCTAGCGCGGACGGTGTATGAATGGGAAAATGGAGGGATAGGTACGGGGAACCATGTTTTTGGGACGTGCCTATCTGAAATATGGGAAAGTTACGAGCTTATCCCCCATTTCAAATTTGGATGTCTCGTCGGTTGGGGATAGGACGGTAATCTCGCATCTCCCAAATATTTGCCAGTAACTATTTTGGGCGAGGAGAGGGTGTTTTGCCACCCACGGTTGGCGCCCACGGTGTATGAATGGGGCTGACAGGTAGGGCGGTTGTGTCATGTCTGATGGAAGTTACACATCTGCCCCTATTGAAAATATTAGCCTATATCTATTTCGGATGAGGAGAGGGTGTTTTGCCGCCCACCGTGTATGAATGGGGAATGGAGGGAGAAACAGAGGTCTTTCGGACGAGCTTGAATCAAATGAGTTTTGCCGCCCACCATGTCGGAATGGGCTCAGAGGCGGTCGTGTCACGTCTAATTGAAGTTACTAACCTACCCCTATTTAGAGCAGTGGAAATCGGGGCGATGGATTGTCCGTGTAATGGGTAGACAGTAATTTCCATCTCCCAAACACTTGGCTGTTTCTTTCGAATTTTGGGACAATAAGCATCCACGTTTACCCTGGCAACTAAATTCGAATCCATTTTGTATTCCTATATGAATCTTTATAAATCATTCTATGTGTTTTTATATATCTTCAAAAGGACGACAAAGATGTATTCCACTATCATATATAAATATGGTTTACAAATGCCGATACTCAAATTCAGAAACTAGAATCCAGTTTAAGGTGAATTCGAATATTTGGAACACTTCATGTCCAACTCAAATGTCACACGCAGCATAATGCGTACTGCCATTTAGATATGTACACAAGCGATGTATCAAGATTCAAATACCGAGTCAATCAACCAAGAATGTACGGAACTAACAGACATATAAACACTTATAGAGTATATGGATCAATAATATCAACTAACATACATAAGCCAGGCCGCTGTACTTTTTTTTGGCTACAACAACATCCTTTTTTTAGCCAGCATCTTGGCCCTTTCTGATGCGTGCCACTTAGGGTCCATCTATACTACTATTGTTGAATGCACATTCAGGCCGATTGGCATATTTGTAGGTCTAGCACAGTAATCCAAATGAAATGTCTCCGAGTCTTATGAATTAATACAGACTTGTGCTCAAATAAAATTACAAACAAAAAAACAAAAAAAACAATTATTACATGATCTCTAAAACAAATGGTTTGATTGATTACATGAACAGACAACACAAACGTTATTCAACTATGGAAAGAAAATTTGACCTATGATTTACCAAGTAGGAATTTAATTTCCTTTTTTTCCTTCAGGACCTTAACAATCTGGTCAGTCTCAGCTTGCTTCGTTTTTAAATCCACCAAATATTTAATGGTTGTCTTGAGTACTGCTTGTGATTGTGTTGTTTTCTTCCTCAACATGTCAACTTCATCTCTAAGTGCAGAAGCAGAATCTCTTTCTACCACTAGTTTAGCCTCTAGAGCATCAACAGTTGGCAATTCATAATGCACGATTGGGCCGGTGCCACTGCTGTGGGATGATGCAACATCCATGGGGACCTCGCTCTTTGATCTTGGGCTAACCTATTTTGCCATTAAAGTTCCGATTGGATTCAGAAAAGTTGAAGTTAGCAAAACATCTCAACTGGGAGTTATAACAGCAAACCAGTTAAACAAACAAGGAATTAAAGAGTTTCAATTGGATGCTTAAAAGTAGTTATTAACATCATTGTAACCTCTGTTGTAGCAGCAAAGTAGTTAAACAAACAAGTAGATATTTAAGTTAAGGCAAACAGGTAATTCTTAACAGTAAGTATCAAACACATAGATAGGCGGAGTCTACAATATGATTAACAGGATGTGCCATTATGTAATCAGTAGCAAACTAAATTAAGCAAGCAACGTAATTGAACAATTTTGCAATAAGTGGCTAACTAAAATTCCGAGAAGCAGGTAACTGAACTTACACTAGTTCTTTGTACAGGCACACTGCAACTTTTTTTCGCTTACAAGGTTGTACGAAGGAGTCCATGGCATCAATTGCTTGGATACGCAGTCCCAATACTTCTTTCTTCCCACACTGCATGGGTAAGTCGAATGGTTAATCTGGTAAGATGGTGCATCCTTGATATGTTATATGAGGACGTGTAGTCAGACTAGTTGTAGCCAAACACATCACACTGGCTTTTACTGTATATTTCATGCGATTACTTTTGTCATATCAAGATCTAAGCAATCTACAATAGGATGAAAAGACTGGCATCCTTCACATTATTGGCGAACTCAGTTCATAGAAACAAGCAATTCAACCATTCTGTGGGTAAATCAAAAGCGCCACTGGAATATTTTTCACTATCCAATCATACACGCAAAAAGGGGCGACGCCACCATAGGGGCTGGTATGGGCAGCCGCCCAGGTGGCTGGAAAGTGTGCACCTAGTTTGAGTCATCCAGGTTGGCCCACGCTAGTTTTGTTCATCCCAACGCACGAGCATGGAATGTAAAAAATGAAGAAAAATGTTTCAATTTGGATGGGCCAATAACAGAAGTGCAAGGCAGGCCTGATAGTAGGTTCACGGCCCAAACGAGCACCTCCCATATCGATCGACACCAGGAAAAATCCCAATTCATTCACTCCAGCCTATAGTCTGGTTCGCTCCTAACCTAGCCGCCGCTGGACAGACCGACATAGCACTTCCTCACGCCCTCGTTAGAGGGCGGTCGCCAGGCTTCAAGCGAACGGAAGGACAAGAAGATGAAGATCCAACCCTGGGTGTAGCCTGCGTGGGAGGCAGTGGTGGCAGCACGGACATGGCATCGAGCTTGCGCAAACGGACAGTCGTAGCTTGCAAGAGTAGCATGCGCAACGAGCAGGTACATCACATCCCTGATTATATCTAATTCAACTCTTCAATTTCTGGCCAATAGTTAAGCCTGACGGTGTTGTAAAACTGCTTGTATGTAGGGAATCTATGAGAAAATGAAACCAATTTCTACTTATTTTATAACTCCCCCAATCAATACTGAACTGACTGAATCTGATGTATCTAATCAAGTTTACGGTGCAAACATACAAGCTCATGTTGTTCTTGAGCCTGAAGTGTCTAATGAACAGACTGTTAATGAAGGATTTGATGCAAACATTTTACATGCTCCTGGTGATGAACATATAGTGTCTAATGAGGGATCTAATGCAATCATTTTGCAAGCTCATTGAAGGATTTAGTGTCTAATGATGATCTACTATGTTGAGAGAGACAGAGATTTGCAGGCATTGATGACAAGCAAATTATAGTGCATTTTCATAGCTTGAGGAAACGTCGAGGCCATCTACCAGAAAGTCCCCGTATCATGACAACATAGCATAAATACTTTTCTAATCTGTTGTTTGAAACTATTGGCATACTTGTGCAGGATAGATATATTGATATGAAGTTTGCGCACTGGTTGTACGTGCAATTACACTTCGATATTTTCAGCCAGAGAACGAATAATTCAAGCAGGTACAGACCATGTTTGTAGTCCTTGTACACCATCTTGCATTTTGTGTTTTTCGTGCTTGCATCATTTAGTGTTTATAATCTGAACTACTTTGGATCATTAGCTGGTTTTCAAAGTGCATCTAGCTTCACATATCTCAAGTTATGTTGATTTCCGGAGTGCAAGTGCCTTCGTATTTTTTAAGTTAAATGTTCGCCCCTGGTAACTTGAATTCGTGGATCAGCCACTGCACACAAATCATACACGAATGCCAGTACGAATTAAATGAAATGCAGGGACTTACGCTAGCTCATTGTACAGGCTCACTGCAGCTCTGCTTGCGCTTGGGATGTTCCATGTACAAGTCCATGTTACCACTTGCTTGGATGTGCATGCCTTGTGCTCCTTGCATCCCCCTCTGCATTTTTGAGACGGTGAATGGTTGATCAAATAAGAGGAATCGACCTTGATGTTGTACCGGAGGACAGATACTTACAAGGTTATACGGGTGTGCAGGATGTGTACCAGATCCCGTAGCGCCGTCATGCTTCGCTAAAATATGGATTTGCTTGTTTCAGATGATATCTCCAGAAGAAATAAGAGTTAAGGTCAGAGTTGCATAGGCGTGTAAGCTAAGAGAGCAGTGAAAGGATATCCAAACATTGTCAGAATAGTGCACAAGGGAGTGATGTGTGGATACCTAGTTCGGGCCGGCGTTTGGGCATGCTCGCCTAGCTAGAGTGCGGGTCACTTCAGAGCCGTTGAGGGTGATGCGCTGGCGTTGGCTGGCCGCGCACGGATGCAGATCTTGAGTGGCAGCGGAGCGCTATGATGCGGTGAACGAGACCGTTGGTGAAGCCCCAACGGCCTCGGGGGGCGGAGGTGCGATGATGTGCTCGGTGAAGTAGCCCCGGTGAGCTGGGAGACAGTGTTAGTGAAGCGCACCTGATGCGGTGGAACTCGGTGTCTGTGAGGCACGTCGGTTGCGGCGGCCGACGTTGTCGGTGGACCACCCAGTGCGGTGGACGAGGGCGTAGATGAGGTAGCTCCGGTGCGGTGGTGAAGCGCGACCGTCGTCTTCGTCGTCGTCGTCCGACACAGAGGTGGGTAACGGTGGGGAAAGAGACGAGATGAGGGGCGATTCGAGGGTTGGCGGCGAATTAGGGATTTGAGCAATCTAGGCACGGAAGGGGACGGTGGAGAAGAGAGATTTTGCAGGGCTGGAATTGGGGCCGCCAGATATTTCGAAATGTGGAAGCGCGAACTTATATTGTCGTCGTCCTTTTGGGGGGGGGGTGCGTGGCTGGGTGCTACGCGTCCGTCCGACACACGCGACCACCCCGACAGGACTATGCTTCGGTCCCTTAAGGCACCTACCTTTGTGTCCATGACATATGGTCCCAATAGGTGGTTGGCCCACATGTCAGTGACCCAAAGGCAGTTGCCTTTAAGGCACCGAAGCAGCGTCCACCCTGACATGACCCTCGTTTGCCTGGTGCGCCTACATTTGAGAATGCAAACGAATCTTCTTTCATTTGCAAACGAATCTGTATGTATTACCATGCCCGTGTTTTCCTTGCAATAATTAGTCATTCGAAACGAGATACTCCATCCGTTCAATTTTGTAAGTCATTTCAGACAACTTAAAATGAACTGTTTTGCACATTGTCTGAAATGTCTTCAAGGTCTTATAAAAGTGAACAGAGGGAGTACTATAAATTAATTAATGAGGAGTTATTTGAAAAAAATTGAAACGGTACCCACGCTAACGTGGATTAGAGAGTGTGTCACATAATTAGTTATTTGAATTAGAGTGTGTGTCACGTAGTTAGTTATTTGAATTAGAGTGTGTGTCACGTAGCGATCTCCAATTCTAACGTGGATTTTGCATTTCACTGTATCCACGCTACTTTTTTTAATACAAATTCATATGTATATGATGAACACCATGGTAGTGAGAAAACTTTTGGATGGATTCAAACATATGACATACAAAATAGCACAACAAACTAAGTCAATGTCAACTTTTCGAAACTTAGTATGGCACGAATTCGAAATAATTACCCGTATGCCTGGTCCTCGGTTCAAATCTTACAATGTACACCGAATCGAAACATCGATATTAAGTCTCGTACTATGTACATTCAAATGTTGTTTTTAGCCCCCCCCCCCCCCCCCCCCCGCAAAAATGCTACATACTTCCTGTATCGGTCAATCTTCCTCACCTATCCACCTTAGGAAGCTATCGGTTTCCAACACATGTTCATTCTTTCTCTCCATGTTTCTATCTCTAGGTCTCTCAACTACACAACCCCTTTTTCCACTCTGTTACCAAATGTATTTACCTCACACAACCTCCATTGCACCCCATGCCGAGCTCTCTCTCTCTCTCTCCCCTCTCGCTCTCACCCTCTCGCGCTAAATACATGCATTGCCTATCTAGCCCCCAACCTCTCATGCATGCGCACGCACGCATGTTGTATATCTAGGTCACTCCCTCAAGACTGTCTCACTCTTTCTTCCGCACGGCAGGCCACACTCGCTCAATCTCACTCTCTTTATCTGAGTCCCGTTTAACCTCGTTTTCTTTCACACACAAATGATATATCTCCCTGTTCGGGCCTCGATCGACACACTCTATACTCTCACGTAGATTGTCTATCTAGGTCAGTCCATCCAAGCCGCCACCACTCTTTCGACCTCATGGTGGGCCACGCTCACTCAATCTCTCTCTCTCTCTCTCTCTCTCTCTCTCTCCGTATGTCTTGATTGACCTTGCTCTTTCTCGGACAAAAACGATATATCACCATGTTTGAGCCCAGTTCGACCTATTCACATTGTATACTCTCTCACGGACATCGTCTATCTAGGTCACTCTCTCCAACCCATCTCACTCTTTCGATCGCACGGCGACCCTATGTGATCTGTTGACCTTGCTTCCTCCCACGCACAAAATATATCTACACGTCTGTGACTGGATCATCTCTCAAGCTCTATCTTATAGCCCTCACCCTTGCCAAAAAGCTCAATCGGACAATATCTCTCCAGAGAATATATATTTGTTCAATGAATGTCGGACCACACTCACTTTGTCTCTCTATCTATATGTCTCTCGATTGACCTCGCTTTCTCACACCATATCTTCCACGCGTTGAAGCTACTACCTCTCCATCCCTCGCAAAGCCAGAGCTATTTACATTGCGAGGGGCACTCCAACCTTGGATTAATTTGTGTAGGCATTTATTCCGGTCGGTTTAGACTATATTTTCGTAGCATTCGGTCCACAACTACTCCAATCACCGTAGCGGGTAATTGAGCTACGAGGAGCACCTAATATGAGCACCGGGGAGCCGTTGGATCGAAGATGCAGCGGCACACACGAGGCCTGAATGTTTTATTTGCAAAAAAACATTTGGAGAGTTTGGAAATTGCGCATAATTACAAAGACTACTCCCAAGCCATTGGATCTCACTTCCAACGGTGTAAAACCTCGTATCACCATAGTATCTAAGCTGCGGGGTGGATGTGATATTCTATGTCGCTGTCATTTTTGTTCGTAAACTTGCAAAAAACGTGTAACTCGTGCCGTTACTTGTCTAACCGCGCAAAGTGTTTGTTCAAAAAAAACCATCCTACACTGAAATATCGGAACAACACCCGGGGGTCCCACTTGTCATTAATCAAATTTGGACCTAAAACTAACAAATCTGAAAGACGAGATTCGAACTAGCAACCTGGACTACAAAGCGTAAGTCGATAGCCTGAAAAAACGAACGGTTGTTGGCTTTGTCCCATAACTTGATTTTATACAGTACACTGGTAGAAAAAGGGCCTATAGTCCCGGTTCGTAAGGGCCTTTAGTCCCGGTTCCTGAACCGGGACTAAAGTGTCAGTACTAATACCTCCCACCTTTAGTCCCGGTTCAATCCAGAACCGGGACTAAAGCCCATCCACGTGGGCAGTGTGCAGAGCCCAGTCAGGAGACCCTTTGGTCCCGGTTGGTGGCACCAACCGGGACCAATAGGCATCCACGCGTCAGCATTTCTGTGGCTAGGGTTTTTGTTTTTTTTTGAAGGGGGGGGGGGGGGGGTTGGGGGTTTTGGGGGGTTAATTTAGGTGTTTCATATATTGTGTTAGCTAGCTATAATTAATATAGAGAAGTGTCCTCTCTTATGTCCGTGCTTGGTCGACGCTACGTACTATACATACGTATAGAGAGGACTAGACACGCTGGCTAGTTAGTAAAGCAAACGAAGGAAACAGAAGATCGTCATGAACATATATGCATACAGAGAGAAGTGATATCGACCACCTCTCCTTCTCCGAGAGATTGGTTGAACAACAAGTTCTCGTATATCTATCTTACAGTACCGGCTACATATATACAGTAATTATCTCTTACAAATATAATCATACGGACTCAGGTTTAACATAGAATTCTCCGTCTTCAGGGATCACGTGGTCAAGAAAGAATGCCGCCAATTCCTCTTGAATTGCTCGCATGCGAGCTGGTGCTAGGAGTTCATCCCGCTTCCGAAACATCTAATTTGAAGAAGGGGGTCAATACATATATATATATATATATATATATATATATATGAATGAATGAAACTCAACACAAATGATGGTAATAAAATAAAATTGTGAATATTGTTATTTACGTACTTCATATTGTTCGTTAGAGTACCCGTCCCGCTCACACGTCGTGTGGCGGATGGACTCGCAGATGTAGTATCCACAGAAATCATTCCCTTGTTCCTGCCACAACCACTTTACAAGAAATAGAGGTCAATCAAACTGATAAGCAAGAATGCTAAATGGTATTGATGAAACTAGCGCTTGAATCACTAGGAGATGCGCGGAACATGCTACTATAGTACTTACTTTCGGGTGTCTAAATTCCAGCTCCTTCGGCAGTCCCGGAACTTTTTTGGTGAATTTTCTCCAAACCCTGCCAGACAAAGAAAACAATTACTTGATATCAGGAAATGAACAAAGTTGCTGATATGGCGGATAATGATCGATTTAACTTACTTCTTGAGGATTTCAGTCATGTCTGCATAGTCCTGGGGATCTTTTCGTCTTGAGTCTAAGACAGTTACTAGTCCCTGCTCAAGCTTAATCTCTAGGAGAATATAGTGGAAACTGCACACGCATGCATAACTCATGAATTACATTACTATAACCTTGACTAATATATAAGGGAAACCGAATACGCACAAGACAGTAACACTCACTTGAAGTTGTAAGGAAAGAGTATTATATCTTTGTTTTGATTTATTACGAACGATTGTAGCATGTTGGCCTCGGTAGCTGCGGCATGAAGTTTAACCTCAGTTGCATCTATGAGATATGTGTTAATGAACCCAATATCACCGACTTGTCTTTTCTTCAATTCGACGATCTTCAATCTGCATAATATAGTGAGGATGATTATAAATACATCCAATGAAAGAGCTAAGCTATATAGAGAAACTTAATGACAGAAGTAGTACTACTTACAGACAGTAGCAGGCGATCGTTGTTTTATCGAGGGCCAATTGATTGAAAAACTGATAGAACTCCTCAAATGGAACAGGCAACAGATCAATTTCAACGAGGTCATGCTCCTTTTTAACTCTCACATACAAAGTACTCCTCCCCCCAGAGTCTCTGCAGATTTTCAAGTACCAATCATGCAATCTTCGCATCATCGTTGATAGAGATCTTTCATCTTTGACGAGAGGCTTCCCATACTCGTATCTTTGCATCCGAATGTCCATGGGTTCATAATGTACTTCGTCGGGCAGGTAATCTGCAAGATTATTATAACCGGGCACCATCCTCGGATCATTAGCGATGTTGTGGCTAGGCACCTTGAGCGGGGGGCATGATTGCTTCGCTTGTTTGCCGAGCTGGGCAATTTGTTTCACAGCTCGTCGTTTTTTCAGCCTTTCATCACTGACAGTAGTTCCCGACCGCTCCGCTTCGGCAAATTCCTTTCCAATAATGCGGTCATAGTTTCCTTTCGGCGGATCAGACTTTGGTGGTTTTGTCAGGGCAGCCAGAGCGCGCTTCACTTTCACCCCATCTACCTTCTCCTCCGGAGGTGGATGTTTCTTTGCTTTCACCCCTTCAAAGAATTTCCTCACTTCTTCTCGCGCGATCTCGGCGTTCACCTCCTGGGTCCTCTCGTATGGTAACTTCTCTGGAGTCTTCAGAGAAGGACCGAATCTGTATGTCCTCCCGCCTCTGGTTGTACTGCTAGACGCCGACCGAGCAGACGAAGCGGTTGTCTTCTTTACTTGCTTAAGAGGCGGAGGAGAAGGACTACGACCCGCCGGAGCAGCTGGAGCGGCGGCAGGTCTCTTCTGCCCTTGCTGACGAGGCGGAGAAGGAGGAGGTTGGCTGCTCGGGCGCGTCGGCGCAGGCGGAGACGGAGGCGGAGTGCCGCCACGCGCTGGAGAAGGAGCCGGCCGAGGGCCCTGATCGTCACTCGCCGGAGGAGGAGGCGGTGGAGGAGGCGGAGTGCCCTGGCTCGCCGGAGGAGGAGGAGGAGGCGGAGGCGTCCAGTTCGGAAGGTTGATGAGGTCCTTCCGCCATAGGCATGGAGTCTTCAGAGCAGACCCCAGCCGAGTCTCCCCTTCACCGGTAGGGTGGTCAAGCTGGAGGTCCTCAAATCCCTCCGTTATCTCATCCACCATCACCCTAGCATATCCTTCTGGAATCGGCATGCAGTGAAAAGTTGCGCCGGGTTCAGTAGGATAAACAGAGCCAACAGCCGCCTTGACCTTCAAATTCATCCATTGCGTCATAAGGTGGCAATTTTGAGACTCCGTTATAGCATCCACAGCATAGCTGGCAGGAGCCGTCAAGGCATGCTGCAGCTGAAGCTGCTCAGTGGAAGCCACGCTGCTTCTGCGCTGAGATGGCGGGGTAGCTTCGGGGGAGGCTTCGGCAGTACGTTTGCTGCGATTTGCTTCTCGTTCCTCTATTGCTTGTACCCTTGCGTGCAGCGCCTGCAGTTCGGTCTGCTGCACTTTTTTCCTCCTCTCATGGGATCTGTAACCGCCTGCGTCCGGAAACCCAACATTCCATGGAACGGAGCCTGGCGTGCCTCGTGTCCGTCCAGGGTGCTCAGGATTCCCGAGGGCCATTGTGAGCTCGTCGTGCTCTCTGTCTGGAAAGAACGTCCCTTCCTGCGCTGCGTCGATATAGTGCTTAAGCCTACTGACTGGTATGTCCATTTGTTCGTTCGTCCAAATGCATCCCCCTGTTTCAGGGTCCAAGGTTCCGCCAGCCCCGAAGAACCAAGTCCGGCAACGGTCTGGCCAGTTATATGTCTCTGGTCTGATCCCTTTATGAACCAGATCATTCTCAACCTTGGACCACTTAGGCCGGGCTACGAGGTAGCCACCTGACCCCGTGCGATGGTGAAGCTTCTTCTTCGCGGCATTCTGCTTGTTTTGTCGCCAACATCTTCTTACTCTTTTCCGATGTCTTGTAGGCCACAAATGCGGGCCAGTGATCTCTGATCTTCTCATAGCTGCCCTTGAATTCTGGTGTCTCTTTTTTATCGACAAACCTATTGAGCTCTTTCTTCCACCTCCTGAATAGATCTGCCATCCTCTTCAGAGCAAAAGACTTGATTAATTTCTCTTTAATTGGGTTCTCTGGATTATCCTCTGGCGGTAGGGTGAAATTTGACTTCAGCTCAGTCCAAAGATCATTTTTCTGCATATCATTGACATAAGACACCTCAGGGTCTTCTTTAGCCGGCTTAAACCATTGCTGGATGCTTATCGGGATCTTGTCCCTAACCAGAACCCTGCACTGAGCAACAAATGCCCTCTTTGTCCGGAGGGGTTCAATAGGTTGGCCGTCGGGCGCGATTGCTGTGATCTCAAGCTTTTCATCCGAGCTCAACTTTTTCTTTGGGCCTCGTCTCTTTACCGAAGTTGTGCTCGATCCGGAGGGCTAGAAAAAAGAACAAAGACTTAATTAATATGTGTACATACCAAAACAATGAATGCATCAATCAGCTAGTCAGCATAGGCTTAACTAATATATATACCTGGCTGGACTCGGTTCGGTCACCGGAGCCGTCATCACTTTCTCCTTCTTGCACCGGCATTGGGTCACCGACGCCGTCCTCATGTTCTTCTTCTTGCACCGGCATTAGGTCACCGTAGCCAGCTTGTTCACCCTCTCCTTCCGGACCATCGAAGATATCGTGGAGATAGTACGAGACGGCATCACTTCCTTCTGCGATTATCTCCCTCAACAACGCTTCTTTTCTTGCTTCGTCTAGGGCGGTGTCCATAGTTTCTACAAATATTTACAACATGGCAATTATTATTCAAACATGACAGATGGATATATTAGTGCCAAACGTAGAACTAGCTACCTAATCATAGTAAGCTATCGGGAGGGGGTATATATCGACAACGACGACACTACATCTATATATGTCCCTCGATGACCCTCGTTCCCGATAAAAAAAGAGGAAGAAGAAGAAAAAAAGAGGAGAAGAAAGAATAGAGGAGAAGAACTCCTCTATTCTTTCTTCTCCTCTTTTTTCTTCTTCTTCCTCTTCTTTTTTTATCCTCTTCTTCCTCTCATGTTCGAGAGGATCGCCTTGGGGTCGGGAGGTTGCGTAGTGTCAAAGGATTCAACAAAACCATGTCTTCATCATTAGGCGAAAGTAACATGTGCATGATGGTAGGAAGCTCTTCAAAGTTGTTCTGGAACGGAGTCCCAGATAGGATAATTCGCTTTTTGGTACAAAGTTCAGCAAGAGCCTTTCGAATATCGCTATTTGGAAGGCCTTTGCTGAATTCGTACCAAAAGGCGGATTATTCTATCCGGGACTCCATTCCAGAACAACTTTGCAGAACTTCGTACCAACATGCCCTGGTTACTTCCGGCTAATGATGAAGGCATGGATTTCTTCAATACTTTGACACTAGGAAACCTCTCTCGACCCCTCGGCGATTCTTGACCCCTCGAACCCTCAACGACCCTGAAACCCTCGACCCTTGACCCCTTAACGACCCTCGACCCTCTACCCTAGTTCCCGACCCTCGACCAATAGAGGAGAAGAAGAAAGGAATATCTAGAGGAGAAGATCGAAGAAAAAAAAGAAGAAACAAAAGAGGAGAAGAAGAAAGGAATAGTGGAGAAGAAGAGAATCTCCACTATTCCTTTCTTCTTCTCCTCTTCTTTTTCTTCTGTTTTCTTCTTCTTATTTATTTCTCCTCTTCTTTTCGATAGAGGAAACCCTAAATAGCCAGCAAGTATCGTGGGTGTGAGATACATGTGGCCTTCGGTGTCGGACACTACATCCACGTCCCACAAGTGACGTGGGCGTCAAAACCCGCGCCACTTGTGGGATGTGGATTTAGTGTCCGACACCGACGGTACATGTATCTCACACCGACGATACTTTCTATTTAGGGTTTCTCCTCTACCACTCGGCGGCCCTCTCGACGACCCTCGTTCCCAATAAAATAAAGAGGAAGAAGAAGAAGAAAAAAAAAGAGAAGAAAGAATAGATGAGAAGAACCCTCAAACCCTAGACGACCCTCTTCTTCCTCTCATGTTCGAGAGGATCGCCGAGGGGTCGGGAGGTTGCCTAGTGTCAAAGGAAACCCTAAATAGCTAGAAAGTATCGTGGGTGTGAGATACATGTGGCCTTCGGTGTCGGACACTACATCCACGTCCCACAAGTGACGTGGGCGTCGAAGCCCGCGCCACTTGTGGGATGTGGATGTAATGTCCGACACCGACGGCACATGTATCTCACACCGACGATACTTTCTATTTAGGGTTTCTCCTCTACCACTCGGCGGCCCTCTCGACGACCCTCGTTCCCGATAAAATAAAGAGGAAGAAGAAGAAGAAAAAAGAAGAGAAGAAAGAATAGAGGAGAAGTCTCCTCTATTCTTTCCTCGCCTCTCTCATGAATGTCCGGCGTTCTCGACCCCCCCTCCCCACGTGTCGAAGAAAAAAAAGAAGAAAAAAGAGAGGAGAAGAAGAAAGGAATAGAGGAGAAAAGAGAAAAATAGAATATATTCTATTTTTCTCTTTTCTCCTCTATTCCTTTCTTCTTCTCCTCTTTTTTTTCTTCTTTTTTCTGCTTCTTATTTATTTCTCCTCGTCTTCCTCTCCCCTCTCGGCGACCCTAGACCCCCTCTCGACCCTCGACCCCTAGGCGACCGTCGACCCCTCTTTTTTTTCTTCCTCTTCTATTTTATCCTCTTCTTCCTCTACCGCTCGGCGACCCTCGACGACCCTCGTTCCCGATAAAAAAAGAGGAAGAAGAAGAAAAAAAGAGGAGCCACTATTCTTTCTTCTCCTCTTTTTTTTCTTCTTCTTCCTCTTTTTTTTATCCTCTTCCTCCTCTCATGTTCGACGACCCTCGACCCCTCGGCGATCCTAGACCCCCTCTCGACCCCCTCTTCTTCTCCCTCTTCTAATTCATTTGTTCATATGAATATAAAAACAATTTCATATTTACAATAATTAATATCAGCAAAAAAATCCTAATTTTTCTAAAGAACTATTTTTTGCATATATACATGAACATAGATATATACATAGAGAACATATATACACATATATATAAAAAGCAAGCATATATATGAAAAAATATCTATGAACAGAAAACAAATCCTAATATAGCTATGAAAAAATATCTATGAACAGAAAAATATCTATGAAAAAACAAGCATATATATACATATATACAAATCCTAACAAGCATATATATATACATATATATGAAAAAGCATATAACAGAAAAAAAGGGCGCCGCGGCCAGACCAGAGGAGGACCGCGACGGCAACGATGGGGGCGGGCAGGCGACGGCGACGGCGACGGCGGGGCGGCGCGCGGGAGGGCGACGACGACGGGGCGCAGGGCGCGCGGGGGCGCGACGAGGACGGCGGGGGCAGGGACGGCGACGGCGAGTAGGGCGCGCGGGGGCGCGACGAGGACGGCGAGGGCGGCGAGGGCGCCGGCGCGCGGGGGCAGGGGCGCGGGGCGACGGCGACGGCGAGCACGGGGCAGGGACGGCGAGCACGGGGCGGCGACGGCGAGCAGGGCGTGCGGGGGCGCGACGAGGACGGCGGGGGCGGTGAGGGCGCCGGCGCGCGGGGGCAGGGGCGCGGGGCGACGGCGACGGCGAGGGGTCGACGGTGACGACGAGGAGGAGGAGCCTGACGGCGTCGGCGAAGGGGAGTGGGAGAAGTTGGCGAAAATTTTGCAAGTGTGGGCTTATATAGCCACACCTTTGGTCTCGGTTCGTGCCACGAACTGGGACGAATGCCTACCTATGGTCCCGGTTCTTGCCACCAACCGGGACCAAAGGCCAATTTTCAGCAGCCCAAAGGGTGGGAAGCGGCGGCCTTTGGTCCCGGTTGGTGGCACCAACCGGGACTAAAGGGGGGCATTGGCCACGGCTGGTGCCACGAACCGTGACCAATGCCCCCTTTAGTCCCGGTTGGTGCCACCAACCGGGACCAATGCCCTTGTGCGCCCCGGGTCCAAAAGTTTAGTCCCACATCGCTAGTTGAGAGGGCTCTGGAGTGGTTTATAAGCGCTGCTGCGCCCACCCTCCTGAGCTCCTCTCAACTGCAGGCTTTCCGGCCTAACCTGTCATTGCAATGCCTGTGGGCCTACTGTGCCTGCTGCGGGCCTGAATCCTGGCCCATGTAGGGTTTCTAGTCGTATTCAGGCCGTGGAGGCCCAGTAGGTGGCATTATTTTTTCTTTTTTATTTCTACATTTTTTTTGGTTTTTTATTTTTTGCTTTTAGGTCACAAAAATTATAAACTTTCTATTAGTGCCATTAGTTTTAAATTTTAAATAGTTTAAATTTGCATTTTTAAAAATTTGTGTGAATCACTAGTTTATGAATAACTTTACTATAAAATTAGATTTTTTTTCTATTTATTTTTTATTTCTACTTAAAACTAAATACTTACAGTTTTTTAGTGATTTCTTTTTGCTTTTAGGTCACAAAAATTATAAACTTTCTGTTAGTGCCATTAGTTTTTAATTTTAAATAGTTTAAATTTGAATTTTTAAAAATTTGAAGAATATTATAGTTTTATTTTAGTTTAATTACTTACAGTTTTTTAGTGATACTTATAGTTTTATTTTACTTATAATTTAATTTTTTTTGTTTTCTTCTTTTGTTTTATTTTTTGCTTTTTATTTTTTTATTTGTACTAAATACTTATAGTTTTAAAATGTATGTGAATCGCTAGTTTATGAATAACTTTACTATGAAGTTAGATCATCTGTTACAAAGGGATTTCATTTTCTTGAACTTATTTGAACTCCATATGTTTTTTGTGTTCAAAATGCACCATTCAAAGACACATCATCAATTTTCAACCCTTTCTGACTTCATTTGTTATTTTTCATGCATTTATTGATTTTTTTGAGCTATAAGACCCTGAAATTGAAAAGCATTTCAAATGAACTCCGAAAAGGTTGAAAGTTGGCATGGTATCATCATTTCACCCACATAGCATGTGCAACAAAGTTGAGATGGTTACGGCAAAAACTGGATGCACTTCGTGTACAAAACGGACAATCTCTTTCGAAGTATCAGGGTTCCGGACGAAAGATCATCTGTTACAAAGGGATTTCATTTTCTTGAACTTATTTGAACTCCATATTTTTTCTGTGTTCAAAATGCACCATTCAAAGACACATCATCAATTTTCAACCCTTTCTGACTTCATTTGTTATTTTTCATGCATTTATTGATTTTTTTGAGCTATAAGACCCTGAAATTGAAAAGCATTTCAAATGAACTCCGAAAAGGTTGAAAGTTGGCATGGTATCATCATTTCACCCACATAGCATGTGCAACAAAGTTGAGATGGTTACGGCAAAAACTGGATGCACTTCGTGTACAAAACGGACAATCTCTTTCGAAGTATCAGGGTTTCGGACGAAAGATCATCTGTTACAAAGGGATTTCATTTTCTTGAACTTATTTGAACTCCATATTTTTTCTGTGTTCAAAATGCACCATTCAAAGACACATCATCAATTTTCAACCCTTTCTGACTTCATTTGTTATTTTTCATGCATTTATTGATTTTTTTGAGCTATAAGACCCTGAAATTGAAAAGCATTTCAAATGAACTCTGAAAAGGTTGAAAGTTGGCATGGTATTATCATTTCACCCACATAGCATGTGCAACAAAGTTGAGATGGTTACGGCAAAAACTGGATGCACTTCGTGTACAAAACGGACAATCTCTTTCGAAGTATCAGGGTTTCGAACGAAAGATCATCTGTTACAAAGGGATTTCATTTTCTTAAACTTATTTGAACTCCATATTTTTTCTGTGTTCAAAATGCACCATTCAAAGACACATCATCAATTTTCAACCCTTTCTGACTTCATTTGTTATTTTTCATGGATTTATTGATTTTTTTCAGCTATAAGACCCTGAAATTTTAAAGCATTTCAAATGAACTCCGAAAAGGTTGAAAGTTGGCATGGTATCATCATTTCACCCACATAGCATGTGCAACAAAGTTGAGATGGTTACGGAAAAAACTGGATGCACTTCGTGTACAAAACGAACAATCTCTTTCAAAGTATCTGAGTTTCGGACGAAAGATCATCTGTTACAAAGTTGGCATGGTATCATCATAATAGTTGCGGGAGAAAGTCTTCACTTGTGTCATTTGCTTATTGCGCCGTAACCATGGATAATCTTCATTGTTTATCAGGATGCTTGGGTCAGCCTTGACATTGAAGGGAGGAATTTCATGAAACTTTTCATAATCTTCAAACATGTCTGTCTTGTCGTCCACTCCCAGGATGTCCCTTTTTCCTGAAAGAACTATGTGGCGCTTTGGCTCATCGTATGATGTATTCGCTTCCTTATCTTTTCTTTTTCTCGGTTTGGTAGACATGTCCTTCACATAGATAACCTGTGCCACATCATTGGCTAGGACGAACGGTTCGTCAATGTACCCAAGATTTTTCAGATCCACTATTGTCATTCCGTACTGTGGGTCTACCTGTACGCCGCCGCCAAACAGAATGACCCATTTGCACTTAAACAAAGGGACCTTAAAATCAGGTCCGTAGTCAAGTTCCCATATGTCCACTATGTAACCATAATATGTGTCCTTTCCGCTCTCGGTTGCTGCATCAAAGCGGACACCGCTGTTTTGGTTGGTGCTCTTTTGATCTTGGGCGATCATGTAAAATGTATTCCCATTTATCTCGTATCCTTTGTAAGTCAATACAGTCAAAGATGGTCCCCTGGACAACAAGTACAACTCATCACAAACAGTGTTGTCACCTCTGAGACGTGTTTCGAACCAACTGCTGAAAGTCCTGATGTGTTCACATATAATCTAGTCATTGCATTGCTCCGGGTGTTTGGAGCGCAGACTGTTCTTGTGTTCATCGACATACGGGGTCACCAAGGTAGAGTTCTGTAGAACTGTGTAGTGTGCTTGAGACCAAGAATATCCGTCCCTGCATATTATTGAGTCTCTTCCAAGAGTGCCTTTTCCAGTCAGTCTCCCCTCAACCGCGATTTAGGGAGACCTATCTTGTTAAGGCCAGGAATGAAGTCAACACAAAACCCGATAACATCCTCTGTTTGATGGCCCATGGAGATGCTTCCTTCTGGCCTAGCGCGGTTACGGACATATTTCTTTAGGACTCCCATGAACTTCTCAAAGGGGAACATATTGTGTAGAAATACGGGCCCCAGGATGACAATCTCGTCGACTAGATGAACTAGGACGTGCGTCATGATATTGAAGAAGGATGGTGGGAACACCAGCTCGAAACTGACAAGACATTGCGCCACATCACTCCTTAGCCTTGGTACCATTTCTGGATCGATCACCTTCTGAGAGATTGCATTGAGGAATGCACATAGCTTCACAATGGCTAATCGGACGTTTTCCGGTAAAAGCCCCCTCAATGCAACCGGAAGCAGTTGCGTCATAATCACGTGGCAGTCATGAGACTTTAGGTTCTGAAACTTTTTCTCTGGCATATTTATTATTCCCTTTATATTCGATGAGAAGCCAGTCGTGACCTTCATACTAAGCAGGCATTCAAAGAAGATTTCTTTCTCTTCTTTCGTAAGAGCGTAGCTGGCAGGACCTTTATACTGCTTCGGAGGCATGTCGTCTTTTTCGTGCAAACATTGCAGGTCCTCCCGTGCCTCCGGCGTATCTTTTGTCTTCCCATACACGCCCAAGAAGCCTAGCAGGTTCACGCAAAGGTTCTTCGTCACGTGCATCACGTCGATTGAGGAGCGGACCTCTAGGTCTTTCCAGTAGGGTAGGTCCCAAAATATAGATTTCTTCTTCCACATGGGTGCGTGTCCCTCAGCGTCATTCGGAACAGCTAGTCCACCGGGACCCTTTCCAAAGATGACGTAGGGTAAATCATTGACCATAGCAAGCACGTGATCACCGGTGCGCATGGCGGGCTTCTTCCGGTGATCTGCCTCGCCTTTGAAATGCTTGCCTTTCTTTCGACATTGATGGTTGGTCGGAAGAAATCGACGATGGCCCAGGTACACATTCTTCCTGCATTTGTCCAGGTATATACTTTCAGTGTCATCTAAACAGTGCGTGCATGCGTGGTATCCTTTGTTTGTCTGTCCTGAAAGGTTATTGAGAGCGGGCCAATCGTTGATGGTCACGAACAGCAACGCCTTAAGGTTAAATTCCTCCTGTCTGTGCTCATCCCACATACGTACACCGTCTCCATTCCATAGCTGTAAAAGTTCTTCAACTAATGGCCTTAGGTACACATCAATTTTGTTGCCGGGTTGCTTAGGGCCTTGGATGAGAACTGGCATCATAATGAACTTCCGCTTCATGCACATCCAAGGAGGAAGGTTATACATACATAGAGTCACGGGCCAGGTGCTATGATTACTGCTCTGCTCCCCGAAAGGATTAATGCCATCTGTGCTTAAAGCAAACCATACATTCCTTGGGTCCTTTGCAAACTCATCCCAGTACTTTCTCTCGATTTTTCTCCACTGCGACCCGTCAGCGGGTGCTCTCAACTTCCCATCTTTCTTTCGGTTCTCACTGTGCCATCGCATCAACTTGGCATGCTCTTCGTTTCTGAACAGACGTTTCAACCATGGTATTATAGGAGCATACCACATCACCTTTGCAGGGACCCTCTTCCTGAGGGGCTCGCCGTCAACATCACCGGGGTCATCTCGTCTGATCTTATACCGCAGCGCACCGCATACCGGGCATGCGTTCAGATCCTTGTATGCACTGCGGTAGAGGATGCAGTCATTAGGGCATGCATGTATCTTCTCCACCTCCAATCCTAGAGGGCATACGACCTTCTTTGCTGCGTATGTACTGTCGGGCAATTCGTTATCCTTTGGAAGCTTCTTCTTCAATATTTTTAGTAGCTTCTCAAATCCTTTGTCAGCCACAGCATTCTCTGCCTTCCACTGCAGCAATTCTAGTACGGTACCGAGCTTTGTGTTGCCATCTTCGCAATTGGGGTATAACCCTTTTTTGTGATCCTCTAACATGCGATCAAACTTCAGCTTTTCCTTTTGACTAATGCATTGCGTCCTTGCATCGACAATGACCCGGCGGAGATCATCATCATCGGGCACATCGTCTGGTTCCTCTTGATCTTCAGCAGCTTCACCCGTGGCAGCATCATTGGGCACATCGTCTGGTTCCTCTTGATCTTCACCAGCTCCCCCCGTTGCAGCATCACCATATTCAGGGGGCACATAGTTGTCATCGTACTCTTCTTCTTCGCCGTCTTCCATCATAACCCCTATTTCTCCGTGCCTCGTCCAAACATTATAGTGTGGCATGAAACCCTTGTAAAGCAGGTGGGAGTGAAGGATTTTCCGGTTAGAGTAAGACCTCGTATTCCCACATTCAGTGCATGGACAACACATAAAACCATTCTGCTTGTTTGCCTCAGCCGCATCGAGAAACTCATGCACGCCCTTAATGTACTCGCGGGTGTGTCTGTCACCGTACATCCATTGCCGGTTCATCTGCGTGCATTATATATAATTAAGTGTCCAAATTAATAGAAGTTCATCATCACATTAAAACCAAAGTACATACATAGTTCTCATCTAACAACATATAGCTCTCCAGAGCATCTAATTAATTAAACCATACATTGAAACTATGTAAAACATTTCAATGCGAAAACAAATGCGATCATAATCGCAACCAAGGTAACAATTGATCCAACGGCATAATGATACCAAGCCTCGGTATGAATGGCATATTTTCTAATCTTTCTAATCTTCAAGCGCATTGCATCCATCTTGATCTTGTGATCATCGACGACATCCGCAACATGCAACTCCAATATCATCTTCTCCTCCTCAATTTTTTTTATTTTTTCCTTCAACAAATTGTTTTCTTCTTCAACTAAATTTAACCTCTCGACAATAGGGTCGATTGGCATTTCCGATTCACATACATCCTAGATAAATAAAATCTATGTCACGTTGGTCGGCATAATTTTCATAAACAATAAATGAACCAATAGTTATAAAGATAATATACATACCACATCCGAATCATAGACAGGATGAGGGCCGATGGGGGCGGATACCAAAACCATTGCACTATATAAGATGCAATAATAAATGTAAGAAAATGATACAAGTATCTATCTAAACATACAAGTAAGAATATTTTTCCTTTCAGAAAGAAGATAAGAACAAGAGGCTCACCACGGTGGTGTCGGTGATGAGATCGGCGCGGGTGATCGACGGCGGTGAAGACGGGGACGGGGCGTGACGGACCGCTAAATCTAGACAAATCTCGAGGAAAATGGAGCTTGGAGGTCGAGCTTCGAGAGTAGAAAGCTTAAGTAGTGTGGCTCGGGCATTCCATCGAACACCTCATGTGCATAGGAGGTGAGCTAGAGCACCACAAACCCCTCCCCTCGCCGGCCTGAGAAAAACAGAGCACTGGAGTGCTCTGCTCCCGGGCGAGGGTATATATAGGCACCTCATTGGTCCCGGTTGATGACATGAACCGGGACTAAAGGGGAGCCTTTGGTCCCGGTTCAAGCCACCAACCGGGACCAATGGTGGTGGGCCAGGAGGGAGGCCCTTTGGTCCCGGTTCATCCCACCAACCGGGACCAAAAGGTCCATACAAACCGGGACCAATGGCCGACGTGGCCCGGCCGGCCCCCTGGGCTCACGAACCGGGACCAATGCCCACATTGGTCCCGGTTCAAGACTGAACCGGGACTAATGGGCTGAGGCGGCCTGGACCATAGCCCCTTTTTCTACTAGTGGTACTTGCGTTGAGTAGAGTAGAGGGAGTGCCTCGTCAACACATGCATGACCGTTATCTCACTTACTGGTGGGTCCCAGGTTTGCGATCTTAATCTCTCTTCTCTCCATCGTCTAACCTTTGCACGGGCACACATGAAGAGCGGCGCTAGCTTGCCATGCTGTTATTACAACTAAAAAAACTTGGAAAATAGAAGAATTGCCTAGAACAAGAGACGTTGTGGCTGGTCGAGACGGAGCTAACCACATATATCCTCCGTGCCACATTTGCATGATGAAGCTATGTGGCTAGTGGGGTGTTTTCAACCGACTGGCTGGGTCACGAGGTCGAACCATAGGTACTACGTCTGATACAATATATTCTTACACGCACATTTTTCCTCCGTGCCGAGACGTGGCACACCCTACCGCGCGGTTTCGGGGTCCTCCCGGGTGGTGATGCGTATATTCTTCCTGACATGGGATGCCCTACCACGGGTTTTCTGGGTCCTCCTCGGTCGTAGCGTCGAAGCAAGTAAATGAGTCGTCAAATCACGAAAGACCACCTTTCCCGCCGAGTACATCAGTGAAGCACGGTGGCTAGCTAGTTGGGCTAGTTCGACCGATTAGCTAGGCTCCCGCCACATTTGTTTTTTCACCCCTTTTTTTATCTACTTGCCGGCAGGTAAATTTAAATATCCACCGCGGCATTTCTCTGGTGTTTGGGTGCGGCAAGATTTTTAATTTTTTGATTGACGGGAGCAGGCGCGGCATGATTTTTAATTTTTTGATTGACGGGAGCAGGCACGGCAGCAATTAGTCACGATGACTCTGCCTGTACCCACTGCTCCCTGATGTGATAAGCCGTCGACTGGTGTTTTACCGTGGTGAAAACCAAAAGATTCCCCGCTCCCTCTGCCTTCCCGTAGATTTCATTGCCTTTCAGCCGTTTCGCCCCCTTTGCTTCCTCTCCCCATTGCTTCTACTAGGTGCCATGGCGGCGCAGCAGATCACGGAGTCCGAGGTGAGGCTGCTGACACAGGAGCTCCATGCCTAGGATGCGGAGCTCAGGGCCAAGGACGTGGAGCTCCGTGAGCTCAAGGAGGAGAGGAGTGCCATGCTCCTCCATTATGTGCGGGAGTTCACGAAGCTTGCGGCAGGCTTCCACCACAAAGATGCTCGAGGCGTCGGCGGCATTGCTGCAGAAAGAGGGAGATACGATAGGCCGTCAGGGGAGCCGGCTGGAGCGCGAGCAGGCCGATCGTGACAAGGTCGAGGATCGCCTCAGCCAGTTGGTGAACCAAGTTGCCACACACGTGTTGCGGCCGTGCGATGCCTACCGTCGTGCCAGCGCAATGATGCCGACCGTCGGGCTAAACCCGTTCGACCACCCGGTCGACTTCAACGAGCTGCGGCTTCCTGGCCTGGTCTCCTTCTTCACCTATATCTTCGAGGAGCTGAGCCATCTCCGCGCGATGGTGGGGGATGAGCTGGACAAGGAGGGGTTGCGGGCTGCCGTCGCCGTTGCCAGGCGAATCCTTTCAGGGCTCCGTCACCAGAATCCATTCATGCCATTGGACACCGTCTTTGACGAGCTGGCTCCCGTCGACCGGGAGCGGGCTCTGCGGGTGGTTGCACCCTGCATCACCAACGTCGTGCGCCTCGAGAAGCAAAGGGACTTCAGTGGTGTTTAGGCGCCCTCTGCATGGGCATGTCCATGTCTCGGCGCAACATGACCGTTGGATCAAACTCAGACAGTGCAGATTAGTCACTGTAGCACAAAGCGTGTGGGTGTGTTTGGTTGCATTCTCATCTCAATTTAGTTGTTTCCTCTTCGTGTATTTTTGTCAACCTACTAGTGTGGACTCATGCACCCGTCATGCACTCCGCCAAACACCCAAAAGTGGGTCGAGAAGGGAACTTTTGCTCCCATCCCGTGCACCCTTCATACACCCTGCCTAACACTATTCGTGCTTCATATGGTTCATGTTTTGTGGAGTACTGTAGCACCATACTCTCTGTGCGCTGTGGACCTAGTTCTGTTAACATTGATCTCACCGTCCATTCTCGACCGGACGGTCGAAAAAGCAGTACTATGTTACATATAGGAGTAGTTGACATGCGCACAACATCATTTGTTATCGTCATATCTTACTACACTAGCAACAATATTGTGTAGTACTGACGTATGAACCACTGCAGATGCCTAGTAGTAGGAGCACTGTGTATGTTCAAGTGGCTGCCGTGTTTCGCACTCCTCCATCGTAAGAGTGGAAATGCTTGCTGTAAGCATTTTTTTTCTTCTGAAAAACAGTGGACACGCTCTACCGTGCGGATCCTCCTCCAGCCATGCATTAAATTACTCACTTTCGCCAACGTGTGGGACAGCCAGCATCGGGGTCCACCAGCCATGCACTAAATTACTCCGTAGTAGAGTGACGGTAGACTACCCCGATCGAAGCGCCACAGTAATGCCCAATGAGCCGTCAAATCACAAAACCCCCGCCTTTCCAGCAGTAAGTTGGACGGACGAAGCAACCATCATTTCACTCTTCTCTCTCAGCTTCCTCTCTACCCTACCCTCGCTTCTGCCTCATTTTGTTCCTTATTTCTTCAAGAAAACCCTGACCTGCTTCTGCCATTGTTCTTCTCTCCCAAAGAAGGAAAGGTGAGCGCATCAATGGTGTTGATTCTGGCCAAGGCCCGGTCTTGCAACCCCGAGACTGATCCTATAACTCCCTCTCTTTTCTTCTTTTGGGTTTGTGATTATGGTTTCTTTTCTTTTATTTCTATTTTGACAGTTTCTTGATGGACGCTGGAGCACCGGCCGAAGTGATGTCTATGGCTCCGGCCAAAACCGACGAGGCTCATGGTACGAAGAAGTGCAAGCACCCCACCGAGACTACCGCAGACAAGCTCAAAGCCATCACCCTGTCCAAGACCCCCTCTCCGGGATCCCTCATTAAGCAAGTCCAGGTAATATCTCTTCTTGACGATCTTTTTCTCGATCTTGAACGTGTTTTTTCATCTAACACGTAGTACCAGTACTAGTAGTACAACTTTCTGGGTGATCTTGCATGTGATTTTTGTGTGCCAAATGACGGTTCTAAATTCCTCTTTTGACCAAAACATGCGAGAGATTGACACTGATTTCTTATAGATTACTTTCAACTACTCCCTCTGTCCCAAATTTCTTGTCTTAGATTTGTCTAGATACGGATGTATCTAATACTAAAATGTGACTTGATACATCCGTATCTAGACAAATCTAAGACAAGAATTTTGGGATGGAGGGAGTACTTTATGAACATCAATGCTACCTTTTAAGAGGGTATATTTGCCTCAGTAACTTGTGTTATGGATATTGCATGTAATCCCTTTGCTCTCATGCCTTTGAAGACATGTTCTAGTGTCCTTGTTCACTCATTTCTGTGCGTATATGTAGTCATATATGGAGTATAATATCGAAAATCATCTTATATTTCTGAACGGAGGTAGTAATAAAATATGGTTTCTGTTTGAATTAGAACCAGGTCCGCAGTGGAGATGAAGTTCTCAAAGTCATGTCGTGTGAACTGGAAGACCTGATGATGAGTTCTACTGCTGAACTATCCATCTGCTGTGTCCCGAACTAGTGTTTTCCTGTAGCATTGTTGCCAGGCGTGTTCTCGAGGCTGTACTTGACCAAAACAATTTCCTGGTTGTGCCTTCGATTACGAAGGGTGTGGTTCTTGTAAAGCTTCCCAACAATTGATCTTCACTTAAATCTTTCGGAGTAGTTTGTCATTTGCTCTAGTGCTTCACTTATACCTTTTAGAGCATGGTGGTAGTTTTATTTTGAAGAAATAGATGAACTCTCATGCTTCACTTATATTATTTCGAGAGTCTTAAACAACATGGTAATTTGCTTAAAATCCTAATATGCTAGGTATTAAAGAATAATAAAATTCTCGTATGAGTGTGTTGAATACTATGAGAAGTTTGACACTTGATAATTGTTTTGAGATATGGAGATGGTGATATTAGAGTCATGCTCGTTGAGTGGTTATGAATTTGAGAAATACTTGTGTTGAAGTTTGTGATTCCCGTAGCATGCACGTATGGTGAACCGTTATGTGATGAAGTCGGAGCATGATTTATTTATTGATTGTCTTCCTTATGAGTGGCGGTCGGGGACGAGCGATGGTCTTTTCCTACCAATCTATCCCCCTAGGAGCATGCGTGTAATACTTTGCTTTGATAACTTCTAGATTTTTTCAATAAGTATGTGAGTTCTTTATGACTAATGTTGAGTCCATGGATTATACGCACCCTCACCCTTCCACCTTTGCTAGCCTCTCTAATACCGCGCACCTTTCGCCGGTATCGAACAACCACCATACCTACCTATTATGGCATTTCCATAGCCATTCCGAGATATATTGACATGGAACTATCAACCGTTACGTTATTATGACACGCTTCATCATTGTCATATTGCTTTGCATGATCATGTAGTTGACATCGTATTTGTGGCAAAGCCACCGTTCATAATTTTTCATACATGTCACTCATGAATCATTACACATCCTGGTACACCGCCGGAGGCATTCATATAGAGTCATATCTTGTTCTAAGTATCGAGTTGTAATTCTTGAGTTGTAAGTAAATAAAAGTGTGATGATCATCATTATTAGAGAATTGTCCCAGTGAGGAAAGGATGATGGAGACTATGATTCCCCCACAAGTCGGGATGAGACTCCGGACGAAAAATAAATAAAAGAGGCCAAAGAAGCCCAAATAAAAAAAGAGGCCATAAAAAAAGAGAAAGGCCCAAATAAAAATTAAAAAATTAAAAAATGAGAGAAAAAGAGAGAAGGGACAATGCTACTATCCTTTTACCACACTTGTGCTTCAAAGTAGCACCATGATCTTCATGATAGAAAGTCTCCTATGTTGTCACTTTCATATATTAGTGGGAATCTTTCATTATAGAACTTGGCTTGTATATTCCAATGATGGGCTTCCTCAAATTGCCGTAGGTCTTCATGAGCAAGCAAGTTGGATACACACCCACTTAGTTTCTTTTTGAGCTTTCATATACTTATAGCTCTAGTGCATCCGTCGCATGGCAATCCCTACTCACTCACATCGATGTCTATTGATGGGCATCTCCATAGCCTGTTGATACGCCTAGTTGATGTGAGACTATCTTCTCCATTTTGTCTTCTCCACAACCACAATTCTATTCCACCTATAGTGCTATGTCCATGGCTCACGCTCATGTATTGCGTGAAGATTGAAAAAGTTTGAGAACATCAAAAGTATGAAACAATTGCTTGGCTTGTCATCGGGGTTGTGCATGATTTAAATATGTTGTGTGGTGAAGATGGAGCATAGCCAGTCTATATGATTTTGTAGGGATAACTTTCTTTGGCCATGTTATTTTGAGAAGACATGATTGCTTTGTTAGTATGCTTGAAGCATTATTATTTCTATGTCAATATGAACTTTTGTCTTGAATCCTGTGGATCCGAATATTCATGCCACAACTAAGAAGAATTACATTGAAATTATGCCAACTAGCATTCCACATCAAAAATTATCTTTTTTATCATTTACCTACTCGAGGACGAGCAAGAATTAAGCTTGGGGATGCTTGATACGTCTCCAACGTATCTATAATTTTTGATTTCTCCATGCTATATTATCTACTGTTTTGGGCAATATTGGGATTTATTATACACTTTTATATCATTTTTGGGACTAACCTATTAACCGGAGGCCCAGCCCAGATTTGTTGTTTTATGCCTATTTCAGTGTTTCAAAGAAAAGGAATATCAGACGGAGTTGAAGCGGAACGATATCAACTGGAGAAGTTATTTTTGGAAGGAAACACACCTGATGGACTTGGACCCCACGTCAGAAGATACGGGAGCTTCCCATGAGGGTGGGGGGCGCGCCCACCCCCTAGGGCGCGCCCACCCCCTAGGGCGCGCCCCTACCTCATGGGTCCCCCGTGGCTCCCCTGACGTGCTTCTTCTGCCTATATAAGTCCATATACCCTAAAACATCCAGAACAGAGATTATATCGGGAGTTCCGCCGCCGCAAGCCTCTGTAGCCACTAAAAGTCAATCGGGACCCTGTTCCGGCACCCTGCCGGAGGGGGGGATCCCTCACCGGTGGCCATCTTCATCATCCCGGCGCTCTCCATGACGAGGAGGGAGTAGTTCCCCCTCAGGGCTGAGGGTATGTACCAGTAGCTATGTGTTTGATCTCTCTCTCTCTCTCTCTCTCTCTCTCTCTCTCGTGTTCTTGAGATGATACGATCTTGATGTATCGCGAGCTTTGCTATTATAGTTGGATCCTATGTTTCTCCTCCCCCTCTTCTCTCGTGTAATGAATTGAGTTTCCCCTTTGGAGTTATCTTATCGGATTGAGTCTTTAAAGATTTGAGAACACTTGATGCATGTCTTGGTGATCAACTTGCGGGTTTCGTGACATTGGGAACCTATGCATAGGGTTTGGCACACGTTTTCGTCGTGATTCTCCGGTAGGAACTTTGGGGCACTCTTTGAGGTCCTTTGTGTTGGTTGAATAGATGAATCTGAGATTGTGTGATGCATATCGTATAATCATACCCATGGATACTTGAGGTGACATTGGAGTATCTAGGTGACATTAGGGTTTTGGTTGATTTGTGTCTTAAGGTGTTATTCTAGTATGAACTCTAGGGCTGTTTGTGACACTTATAGGAACAGCCCAACGGATTGATTGGAAACAATAACTTTGAGGTGGTTTCGTACCCTACCATAATCTCTTCGTTCGTTCTCCGCTATTAGTGACTTTGGAGTGACTCTTTGTTGCATGTTGAGGGATAGTTATGTGATCCAATTATGTTAGTATTTTTGAGGGAACTTGCACTAGCGAAAGTATGAACCCTAGGCCTTATTTCCACGCATTGCAATACCATTTACGCTCACTTTTATCATTAGTTACCGTGCTGTTTTTATAATTTCAGATTACAAATATCTTTATCTACTATCCATATACCACTTGTATCACCATCTCTTCGCCGAACTAGTGCACCTATATAATTTACCATTGTATTGGGTGTGTTGGGGACACAAGAGACTCTTTGTTATTTGGTTGCAGGGTTTCTTGAGAGAGACCATCTTCATCCTACGCCTCCTACGGATTGATAAACCTTACACTGGTAGAAAAAGGGCCTGTAGTCCCGGTTCGTAAGGGCCTTTAGTCCCGGTTCTGGAACCAGGACTAAAGGGTCAGTACTAATACCTCCCCCCTTTAGTCCCGGTTCAAACCAGAACCGGGACAGATGGGCATCCACGTGGCCGCTGCCGGCAGCCCAGGCAGGGGGGCTTTTGGTCCCGGTTGATGACATAAACCAGGACCAAAAGGCTTCCACACGTCAGCAGCTGGCTGGACCTGAGGTTTTTCTTTTTTTTTTAAAAAAAAAGTGGCTATTTTAGGGGTTTTGGGGGTTATTTTTAGGTTGTTATTAGCTAGCTAATAGAGAGAAGTGTCCTCTCTTATATCTTCATCCTTGGTTTACCAACGCTAGCTACTGCTATGTTCATTTCACCCGCAGATATATAATAACTCATGCATGATCGCATCATACATCATCATATATAATAACAAGTCCTACTAATCAAGAATCATCATACAACTTCTACTCGTTATTAATAATAAGTCATACGATCATCATCCTCATAGTCATCGAACCCAACCCTACATAATTGTTCTTAGCACATGATCATCAGTATCAGGTAGGACCTAAACACACTTAAGGTAAAATAGCATAAAACAATATAGACCCTGACTCTCCATTATGAAGAATGGAGATCATCCTGTCTCCAATTCTTGCGCCTCGCTTCCTTTTGCTTCCAAGAAGCTCCTTACGACTGTCCGTACATTTTTTCCATCCTTTGATTTTCATGTCTCCACTTCTTTTAGAAATCTTGTATGGACAGTTGAGATTCGTAGGATGACCTGGATATATGTTCAAAACACGAAGGCTGCCGCCATTCTGATACATCAAATGAGGCACACAATCCTCTGGGATTCTCTGTTGAAAAACATAGTAATAACTTCATAGTTAGAAATGATGTACTAGTTTTAGAATTATGCAAAAAGATGCACGGATGTCGTAATAGTAAAAAATCTTACCAGGGTATCTCCATAGTAGTTACCGTAGTTCAACACGTGCACTAGTGGCACGTATTGACCATAATGTTGAGGAGTTCAATTGTAGATATTGTAATTCTCAAGATCATTACAAAATCCAACCAGATGAGTTTTCTCCTTGGTAGTTAACTCAGAGCCATCGGTGTAGTAAGTTCTATCTACCATCTTCTGCACATTCTTTGATACTTCAAAATAAGCTGTCAATGGAAATAAGCTGTCAACTATTTTGAAATGAACAATATAAATTAGTTAATAATTAACTATGTTTGAGAAATTCACATAGCGGTAGAACTAGAGGCCTATCAACAAGGACCCAAATGTCCATATTGTCTTGCTCGATTTCAGGATCACCAAGATCCATGGTGACAAGCATACCCTCATCAAAACCATACAATTTGCAAAATGCTTCCCAATTTTTGCAACCAAAATGGGTTACGCTCTCAGCATTATACAACTTTACTTCAAAATCCACATCATGATGGGTCCTTAGGTGAATTTTCTTTGTTTCAAAATTTTCATGGTCTTCAAAATCCATCCTCTCCAAGACATAGCGTCTTGCATGGCATGGGATAAACTATACTCAAATTGTAAAAGATGAAAATTACACGTTGAAATAGTTGAAGTCATGCTTAATTATGAAAAAAAACACTTGTCATCGTTGCGTACTGTTTCAACTTCGAAGGTCTCCTCAAGCTTAATGCTGAAGCGCCGACCATCGTCCAGGTGAGGCCTGTCGCACTGACCTCGATCGTCGTGGCACCAGTCGCGCTCCCCCGGGAGACTTCCTCGTCTGATGATGACATTTCCTATATGTTCATAATTCAAAGACTAAATTAGATCATTATTATTCAACTAATCATATGCATATGCCTTGTATACTGCTCTCCAATTTGAGCATTCAATAAGAAAAATCAAATCGCAAAATAAATTAGTATTCAAATTAGGATGCATTCAATTATAAGAAAAACTACATCATCTCCATGTGTCCGTACATCGAATATTATCACTAATACACGCCGAATACTATCATACATATCCCCAGTACAGCTAGAACTGTAGCGCCCGACGGGTATCGGCGCGGGCGGTGGACACCCAAAGGGAAGGAACCATCACAGGATCATAGCTCCAGTGAGATCCCTGAAGAACCTGCCAGGTATTCTCGAACCTGCCCTCCAACGCAACCATGTAGCAACGGACGTGCTGGTCCTCCTCGCTGACACGGTGACGTAGCACCTCCATGGTGTCTGGAAGCCTCGGCACCATCACTGGCCCACGCGACCGGCACCAAACAAGGATCGGGTCAACGACGGGTTGGCTCCTCACCAAGCTACGCCCCCCGGAAGGTAGCGCCTCCCAGTACCACCCCGGCGGAGCCCAGTCCCGGACATGGCCCATCTGGTCAAGCAGGTGTCGTCCTCCGCCGACTCGACGACAAGGATGCGGGATAGGCATCGTCCACGTCGATGCGGGAATAATTGCTTTAACTAAAAAGATAAACTAGTTCTATTAATTTTCTTGCTAAAAATAAACTACTTCTATAGTAAAATAAACCAGTTTTATTAAATCAACTAGTTCAACTACTAAGCACTTACTATAAATAGAATAATGTAGTACTTACTAAAAATAAACAAGTTTACCTAGTTCTAACTAATTCCATTAAACACTTTCTAAGTAGTACTAATCACTAAAAGTTATCGGGGAGGGGGGGTATATCGACAACGACATACCCAATCACAAAAATAAGAAGAGGAAGAAGAAGAAAAAAAGAGGAGAAGAAGAAAGGAATAGAAGAGGAAGAAGAAGAAAAAAAGAGGAGAAGAAGAAGGAATAATAGAGGAGGTTCTTCTTCTTCTCCTCTATTCCTTCTTCTCCTCTTTTTCTTCTTCTTTTTCATCTTCTTATTTATTTCTCCTGTTATTCCTCTCCTCTTCTTCTTATTCTTCTTCTTCTTCTTCTCCTTCTTCCTCTTCTTATTTTCCTTTTTTCTCTCCTTCTTTTTCTTCTAAATATGAACATATACGTAAATTGACAAAGATAATTCTATGAACAAAAAAATCATAAAAATTCTATGAACAAAATTACAACAGAAAAAAATCATAAAAAATCTATGAACAAAATTACAACAAAAAAATTCATAAAAATTCTATGAAAAATTGACATATTCTTTGCATATATATGAACACACAAACTTTTGCATATGCAACAATAATATCACCAACAGTAAAAAAATCTAACTTTTGCATCTAAACTATACATCTAAATTAACTACAACAATTCAATTAACTATACATCTAAACTACGCATCTAAATTAACTACACACTAAATTAACAACTCAATTAACTCTACATCCTATAAGTTACGCATCTAAATTAACCTACACACTAAATTAGGAAATTACGCAATTTAGTGAGGCCGGCGACGATCGACGAGGAGGCCGGCGACGGTGAGGGGCGCGGCGATGGCGACGGTGAGAGGCGCGGAGACGGCGATGGTGAGGGGCGCGGCGCGACGGGCGGATGAGGAAGGCAAGGGGCGGTGACAACGACGGTGAGGGGCACGGCGTCGGCAGCTGAATGGCAGGGGGCACGGGGCGACGACGGCGTCTGCGGTCGCGCGGGATGGCATTGGAGGCAGGGGCGATGGCGAGGCGCAGCCTGGCGGCGTTGTCGGGTGGGGCGAAGAACGAACTGAATCGAAAATTTCACAAGTGCTACTTATATAGACGAAGAATTGGTCCCGGTTCGTGACAGAAACCGGGACTAATGCCTCCTTTAGTCCCGGTTGGTGCCAGCAACCGGGACCAAATGCCACTTTTCGGCAGCCCAAAGGGCGGGAAGCGAAGGCCATTGGTCCCGGTTGGTGACACCAACCGGGACTAAAAGGGGGCATTAGTCCCGGTTTCTGTCACAAACTGGGACCAATTCCCCCCTTTAGTCCCGGTTGGTGCCACCAACCGGGACCAAAGGCCTTGTGCTGCTGCGCCCGCGTCAAAAGTTTAGTCCCACCTCGCTAGTTGAGAGGGGTGCGCAGTGGTTTATAAGCCCCACCGTCGCACCCCTCTTGAGCTTCTCTCCATTGCAGGCTTTCGGGCCTAATTGTCACTGCTATGCCTGTGGGCCTACTGGGCCTCCTGCGGGCCTGAATCCTGGCCCATGGATGGGTTTCTAGTCATATTCAGGCTGTGGGGGCCCAGTAGGTGGCATTTTTTTGTTGCTTTATTTATTTTATTTTCTTTGGTTTTTTTCTTTATTTTTTAATTCCATATGCTTTTAGTTTTAGAAAAATTATAAACTTTTTGTTATTGCCATTAGTTTTCAAATTTGAAAACACTTCTTTTGTTTTTTTGTTTTCTTTGTTGCTTTATTTATTTTATTTTGTTTCTACTTACAACAAAATACTTATTGTTGCTATTTTTATTTTTATTTCAGATTTTTTGTTTTGTTTTCTACATTATTTATTTTCTTTTGTTTTTTGCTTTATTTTTAAATTCTTTTTTTTAGTTTTAGAAAAATTATAAACTTTCTGTTAGTGCCATTAGTTTTCAAATTAGAATAGTTAAAATTTGAAATTTTGAAATTTGTGTGAATCACAAGTTTGTTGCCCTCTTGAGAGTGTTCTTGGTGAGAACATTGTTGACAAGGAGTGAACCGAGATTAATGGTATTAAGAGGGCCAAACCAGAAGACATTAAAGCATTTGAAATGAACTCTGAAAAAGTTGGCATATCATGTGCATGTACAAAACAGAGAATGGTATCATACTCGTCTGTTACAAAGTTGGCATGGTATCATCATAATAGTTGCGAGAGAAAGTCTTCACTTTTTCTTTGCTTGTGTCATTTGCTTATTGCACCGTAACCATGGATAATCTTCATCATTTATCAGGATGCTTGGGTCAGCCTTGACTTTGAAGGGAGGAATTTCATGAAACTTTTCATAATCTTCAGACATGTCACGAACCGGGACCAATTCCCCCCTTTAGTCCCGGTTGGTGCCACCAACCGGGACCTATGGCCTTGCACTGGCGCGGTGGTGGGAGTTTAGTCCCACCTTGCTAGTTGAGAGTGACCAGCACCTGTTTATAAGCTCCGCTGCCTCTTCCCTCTCAAACTCCTCTGAAATGCAGGCTTATGGGCCTAATTGGACACTACAATGCCTGTGGGCCTACTGGGCCTGCTGCGGGCCTGAATCCTGGCCCATGGTTGGGTTTCTAGTCGTATTCAGGCCGTGCTGGCCCAGTAGGTGGCATTTGTTTTTCTTTTTTTCTATTTATTTTTTCGTTTCTACTTAGAACTAAATCTTTATAGTTTTTTAGTGATTTCTTTTTTCTTTTAGGTGACAAAAATTATAAACTTTCTGTTAGTGCCATTAGCTTTAAAATTTGAATAGTTTAAATTTGAATTTTTTTAAATTTGTGTGAATCACTAGTTTACTAAGTTTGTGTGAAAACACTTTGTAGAATAGTTAAAATTGATTTTTGAGTCAATCTTTTTCCTGCTATTTAATAGTAGGTGGCACTTTTTTTGTTTTTTTGTTGTGTAGTGATTTCTTTTTTATTTTAGGTCACAAAAATTATAAACTTTCTGTTAGTGCCATTAGTTTTAAAATTTGAATAGTTTAAATTTGAATTTTTTAAAATTTGTGTGAATCACTAGTTTATGAATAACTTTACACAATTTGGTAATTTTAGTTAGTCATAACAAATATTATAGGCATTTGTTTTCTTTTTTGCTATTTATTTTTTCATTTCTACTTAGAACTAAATACTTATAGTTTTTTAGTGACTTCTTTTTTCTTTTAGGTCACAAAAAATAAAAACTTCTCTTTTAGTGAACATAGATGCACTTATTGCGAAAATTAAACATAAATTCATAATTAATTTCTATTTATGAATTTAGGTCCAATTTCCTCTATAGGTGCATCTATTTTCACTTTGAGAGGAGCTCAACAATGCAGAGAGGGACGGGCTTATAAACAGGTGTGGCGCCCATTCGGTTGGCGAGGTGGGACTAAACTCTGGGCAAACCCTTTAGTCCCGGTTCATGGCATGACCTGGGATTAAAGGGGAGCCTTTGGTCCCGGTTCATGCCACGAACTGGGACCAATGGTGGTGGGCCAGGAGCCAGGCCCATTGGTCCCGGTTCGTCCCACCAATCGGGACCAAAAGGTCCAGACGAACCGGGACCAATGGCCCACGTGGCCCGGTCGGCCCCCTGGGCTCACGAACCGGGTCCAATGCCCCCATTGGTCTCGGTTCTAGACTGAACCGGGACTAATGGGCTGACCCGGCCTGGACCAAAGCCCTGTTTTCTACTAGTGTTAGGTCATCCACTTGAGGGAAATTTGGTACTGTCCTACAAACCTCTGCACTTGGAGGCCCAACAACGTCTACAAGAAGAAGGTTGTGTAGTAGACATCACGATGCGCAGCCTTGGTGTGAATGAACCTGCTCAATATGTCGTAAGTACAAAGGATGGTCGCATGATGATTGATGCTAAAGGATGGTCAATGTTCAAATTTAAATCATATCTTGCGGTAGGGGATGATGTCAAAATCGAACTTTCTCGGCAAGGAGAGCTGGTCCAAATCAACTTTGAAATTCTTCAGTAGCAGCATGCAACTGCCTAACTGATCTATCCTCCAAGAGATTTTGATGTAATAATCTGGCATGGTGAAACAAGTGTCCTGTGTGTATAAGTAGTACGATAGTATTATTTATCACATGGTATATCATTGATAGAATTGCAACTCTGATTGCTGGTTAGGAACTGTCGTTCGATTTCATTCCAGCAGCTGCCGCGCTTTATTCAATTTTGTGTATTCGCCTTGCGACAGCATCTAAAACCAGCGCCGTACCAATCGCTTGCAATATGAAAAGTGCTGAGGTAGAACACACGGGCCCCCAAACATGCAGGGTCGGCCTGCAGCCCAATGTCCAGAATCTGGTTTCGAGAAGCACTAGCTCAGTGCAGAAGTGGCGTCCTCCTCTTGCTGTGGGTTGGGCGAAGATGAATGTTGATGTTGCGTTATCTCGCGATGGTGAAAGGGAAGCCCTGGCAGTTGTGAGCCGGGATCATACAGGCTTCTTCCTTGGAACATCGGCACTGGTGTGCGAAAGTGTTACTGATCCAGAGATCCTAGAGGCAATGGCATGTTGCGAGGGGCTATCTCTGGCTCTTGACTTAAACCTGCAACAAGTTCAGATTAGCACCGATTGTTTAGCAACAGTCAAGCATATCGGAGAGGCATACTTGGGGCCCATCAAAGTTATTATGGACGAGATCAAGATGAAGAAGAATATGTTCCAAACCATGGAGATCATACATGAAAAACGTGAGTGTAATGTTTAAGTGCATGTGCTCATAAAAGCTGCTACTTCTTTGCCCTGTGGACGCCATCTTTGGCTCACAGGAACCCCCGAAATTATTTGTATACCTATGACTATTAATATTCAATAAAGCAGCTTTTATCCCTCAAAAAATAGGGACAATTCCATTCCCCCCCCCTAACTTGAGCCACCACCTGGCATTTGCCCGTAATTTTCAGGTATGCTCAAAAATACCCCTCAGGTGGTGGCTCAAGTTAGGGGGAGAAATGGAATTGTCCCAAAAAAATATGAGTATTATATTCTCAGCTGAACCCCCATAATGCCCGTGCGTTGCAGAGGGAGTATATTTCTCGGCAAGGTGAGCCTGTGATATAAAAGATTTGTATATTTCTTTACAGAGGGAGTATCTCTCTGTCAAAAATATATTTATGTGTAACTAGTTACTCCTGTCTTTCTACTTCCTTCCGCTGATATGTGGGGCAATCGGCAATGGTGTCCACGTGCCATATGCACAAATTAGAGTGCATAACTTCACGGTAGACACACCCTGGTCGTAGCGCTGCAGTAATGCCCAATGAGCCATCAAATCACAACCCCCCTTTCCAGCTTTAGCAGTAAGCAGGACGGACGAAGCGGCAATATTTCACTGGGCTTGAATCCCCTTCTCCCTCGTCTGCTTGTTCATAGAAAACCCCCTCTCGGCGATTGCATAGAGTTTTCTCATGGAGAACCAGGTACGAATTCTTCATCCATCCCCGATAAACCCAAGTCCATTGGTCGCAGGTAATCCTAGGATGGCAGCCGCCGCAGTTGATGCATTTTTCTTCCTACTGAATCTAGTGTGTTTCATTTGCAGTGCCCGAAGTGCGAGTACCCTACAGGTTTGTGCGCCCTCGGCGAGACGCCACACTTGTTCCTTCTCATCCTAACACAACATTTTGAAACGCGCACAGTATGTTCCTAGAATCCTCTTTTCTATCCGGGAGGGTGGGTTTTTTTGAACATGCTGTGTTCTCATATTATTTTTCCTGCAGTGTATTATTTGCTCTGCCAGAACACATGTACTCAAGATGCTCGGCCTTGCCATAACTGAATACACTAGTTTAATGGTCACAGTGAAGACAAGCCATGGATATAAGTTCCGAGTTGGGTTCATGAACCAAGAAGATCACTGCTTTTTTATGGCCGAACTTGGATAAACTTTCTCAAGTGTTACAGACTGAAAGTTGGCGCATGAATGTTGATGGAAATAGCAGAACCTGGTCTCATCTTCACTGCGATCTTCCACCCCGACGTCATTCCAATTGTTCATCCATGTTAGTTTTGTATCTGGTTCTTGCTTGTTGCCTCGATTACTTCTTAATCCACCTATTCTACCTAACTAATCACAATTTAACTTTAGAAGTAGTAATGAATCTCTCACGAAGACGCTACTTCTAACTAATATTTTCTTATAATTGGTGGCATGTGTAGGTTTTTTCAGAGTTAAGCAGTCTGCTCATTTGTTACTCTGTAATAACTCGGCTATTATTAATGGCACTGAAGTTGACTGGATCGACATCCACAAGTTCCCACACTTTATTGATCGTCTTGAGGTCCTTGTGGGACGTTTCATTGGTGGAAGGCCACGTGGGATATGTGTGCCACTAATACACTCGTTGAACAGGTCCAACTGTGTCGAGAAACTTATGGTATGAGCTGTTTTCTGTTATATATGATGTTCATAAACTATTTCTTATACATAGTTTTACAGCTGTGATCTTCTTGAAACAGGAACTGCCGAGTTCTATTGTTCCTATACAGATGCTTGACCATGGTCGAGTCAGACTTGCGCTTGGTCACAACATGATGTTTATGTCGACCTACTAAATTCCCCTTGGAGGTGAAAAGACACTTATTCATGGGTGGTCTCAAATAATGAAGGTCCGTCCATCTTGGAGAATAGGACAGAAGATTATGTTCATGCTTTTCCATGGCTCTAAAGCGAATATCCTGTTTATTGACCATGTTGCGAGATGAAGCCGCTTTCAGAAGGTTGTGGATGCACGGGGTGGCGCCTAGGCCTTGTCCTGGGGCTTGGCGGCCTCACCCTTGGTTAACTGTAGGCAAAGTAGCACTGTTCGAGGCGTGCTTTGTACGGTTGAACCTGTATAAATACTCATACCGCTTTCAGCTTTGGTTGTTAAGTGCCCCTGATGGTTTCAGTTAAGGTTGTTAAGTACTCGTGTTGCTTTTACAGTCTGTCGTGTTTCTTTAGTCATGTCTTCCTCCAGCCGCCAAAACCAAACCAGCGCCGGCGGGGCCACCTGCTTCCGCCTCCCACGGCTGGCTGCGCCTCAGCGCATGCATCGCCTCCCCATCGTCTCCTAAATCGTTAACGGCGATGTCCTCCACGCGCTTTGGTGCGCTCGCTGCGGCGCCGCCCTCTCGCGTTGTCAACATGGTCAACAAACAATAGGAATCGGCAGAAGTAGGTGGAGAGGATGATAGTAGGGGCCCACCATGTCAGCGTATGGAAAAATAAAATGCTTCCTCCTAGTGTTTTCCTGACATTTGGGACCACGACATTGTGAGCGTATATAGTCAATAGACAAGAGAGCAGCACAAGATCGGCTGACACCTGGGACGTAGCTACTCGAGTAGTATTTTTTTGTTTGGTATTGTTGAGACGGAGCAGGGTTTGAACTGGGTTGTGGCCCGTCTAGCCCAGGCTTATATTTTATGTTCACCATGTGACCGGCCAGCCCAGCTATTTTTTCTTTGTGAAAATGAGCCCAGTTTATTTTCTCTGGAGAATACCCAATCCAGGCCTACTTATTTTTCTACGCCCTGATGGGCTGCAACTCTTTCAAGACGCCTGCAAATCTTGAAAGTAATATGAAATGGGTTGTAAATATAAAAACAGATGACAAATTGGCAATTACTTTATAATTTCTGAATTTTATTGCATTTTCATATTCCTATTTCACTGGGCATTAACCTAATTTAAATATACCTTCAAAGTACTTTAAATCTGGCTGGACATTTCGGTATTAAAAATAGTTTGGAACCCACAGAAATATGCGAAATTGGCCCTGGCCAACCAAAAAAACGACTGAAATAAATTGCATAAGAAGTTGCCATGAGCTATATATAAATTATTAAAAAAAAGAGGGAGTGGTCTGACTTGTGGGCCTATTTAGTTGACGCATATGCAAGATTTTTTAGTTATTATATACGTCAACAAATGATTCTAGCAGACGTAACCGTTGGATGTCAATCCAACGGCCGTCGTGTTTCTTCAATCTATGATATTCTTGCTCTAGCCACCAAAGCAGCGCCGGCGGGACCGCCTACTCCCGCCTCTCGTGGCCGGCTGTGCTGCCGCGCAGGCCTCATCGCCCCCTACTACTCCCACCGCTGGCCAGGGCATCCCTCTACTCACCCACACCCCCTGTTATTCTGCAGCAACGACAACCTCACACCGCAGCCGAACCGGTGAACGCTCGTACTCCTCTCCGCGTGGGCATCCACTATCGCGTCTTCCACGGCTCCGCGTCGTCCCCTTCCTATGCCTCCCGTCGTCCACCACCATGGTGCTCTCGGCGCGGCGTGGTCAATGTGGTCAACGACCGACTTCCATCGAAAGAGTACTGTACATGGAGAGGCTGACAGCTGGGTCGACGATAGCCGCAAGGAAGTGCCTCCTTATTACGCAGAAAATAATTATTCCTCCACCTGACAGCGGGGACCCACCGGACAGGCCAATAGTATTTTGCGAAAAAAATCGTTTCCCCCTAACTGCTGGGACCCACCGGACAGGCCACCGTATTTCGTGAAAAAACGTTCCCCCCACTGTTAGCTAGGACCCACCGGAAGTGTCTGCTTATTACGCACAAAAAAATGAATACCCCCCCGGCTAGTTGGGACCCACCTTGGTGGGAGGCTGACTTGTGGGCCTACTAAGTTGATGGGGACGAAGGGCTTTGTCAACTTAGTCAATATGAACGATTCTAGCTCCAGTGACCGTACGATGTCCATCCAACGGCCGTAGTGCTTCTTCAACCTCTGGTCTTCTTGCTCCAGCCACCCAAAGCAGCGTCGGTCGTGCCGCATGCTCCTGCGTCCCGTGGCCGGCTGTGCTGCCACGGAGGCCTCACCGCCCCCTACTATTCCCACCGCTGGCCAGGCCCTGCGGCGGCGGCAGCCTCACACCGCAGCCGAACCAGTGAACCCTCGTACTCCTCTCCGCGCGGGCTTCCACTGCCGCGTCTTCCCCGGCTCCGCGTCATCCCCTTCCTAGGCCTCGCCGTCGTCCACCGCCGTGGTGCTCTCGGCACGGCGTGGTCAATGTGGTCAACGACCGACTTCCATCGGAAGAGTACTCTGCGTGGAGACGCTAACAGCTGGGTCCACGGCCGCAGCAAGGAAGTGCCTCCTTATTACGCGCAAAATAATTATTCCTCCACCTGACAGCGGGGACCCACCGGACGAGCCACCGTATTTCGCGAAAAAAACATTTTCCCCTGACTGTTGGGACCCACCAGCTACATCTTCGCACGCAAGGAAGTGCCTGACAGTCGGGACCCACCTGGTCGAAGCGTACATAGCGTTGTCATTCTGGTCGCGAACGTTTACGTACATATATACTGGTCAATGTAGAGGCGCACACGTGTCGTAGTAGAGGCGGCCAGGGTGCAAGAAAGAAAATACGGCCACGTATGTGTACATATGGGCGGGGTCTCGAACGCCTACTCGTGCATACGTACGACCAGGGCTCGTGTACATGGCTCGGTCGGAACGGAGAAACAGCGTCATCGTCGTGTTCATGGGGAGGCAACGGAATGCGTCGTGTTCATGAGGAGGCAACGGAACGCGTGGGAGCCAACCGACTGGGTCGGAACGAAATGTGTGGTCGTGTTCATCAAGAGGGCTTGGACGGAACAAGCGATGGAAATGAGGCCTGGCATACCGCAAAACGGAGGAAATGGCCATGTGTTCGACCGGCCACATTCGAAATGGGATCCTGTTCATCGGGAGGGGTCTGGCATACCGCAAAATGGAGGAAACGGACCTCCTACGGTCGAAACGGGGGTCCTGTTGATCGGGAGGGGTGTGGTGTACCACAAAATGGACGAAACGGACTTGTGTTGGAGCGCTACGATCGAGACGGGGGTCCTGTTCATCGGGAGGGGTGTGGCGTACCGCAAAACGGGACTCCACGGGAGACTGTTCATCTCCACCATCGACCCCGTCCAGCCTCCACGAGCTACTGTTCATCCACCGTCGACCTCCTCCAGCCTCCACCTGCGACTGTTCATCCACAGGCTCCTGTTCATCCAGCCTCCACCATGCGCTACTCCACTGGCTACTGTTCAACCAGCCCTCCCCACGGGCTCCTGTTCAATCACCCCTCCACGGGCTACTGTTCATCCTGCCCTCCACCGTGTACTGTTCATCCAGCCCTCCACGGGGTGGTCCTGTTCATCCAGCCCTCCACGGGGTCCTGTTCATCCAGAGGCAACACCACGGGGTCCTGTTCATCCACCCCCACCGGGAATTGTTCATCCAACCCCCCCTCCCGCAACGCTCACTGTTCATCCAGAGGCAACACCACAGGGTCCTGTTCATCCACCCCCATCGGGAACTGTTCATCCAAACCCCCCTCCCGCAACACTCACTGTTCATCCAGAGGCAGCATCGATCGGCTTCAGTTAGCAGCAGTAGAAAAGGAATCGCTCGATCGGGTTCAGTTAACAGCCATCGATTGATCGCTCGGGTTCAGTAACGCGTAGCCTGTAGTGCAATCGCTCGGGTTCAGTTAGAGCCCAACGCCTCGCTCGGGTTCAGTTAGAGCCAACGCCTCACACACACACACGTACGTGTACGAGAGAAGCGCGCATCGCTCGACCCCTGACCTCCCACCATAACCGGGAACTCCCCGAAATTTTCCTCGCCCTCGCTTGTACCACGGTTTTTTCTGTCATGGATGGCCCAAAGAATCTCATGCAGCTGCGTCTCCGGCCCGCCCAGGACGAAAAGCCCATTTTCTGTCATGATTTTTTGTCATCGAAGTAGGAGCCCACCACATCTATGATGATACCGAGTTTTGTCACAATTATCGTCATAGAAGTGTCATATGTATGACAGAAAAAAAATTCGTTCGCCCAAAATGTCATGGATGTGTCTTTTTTTTGTAGTGCGGGCCTAAACAGTGCCCTTTGTAATAAGCCCCTGGTGTCCAGGTACATGCAATATTCTGACGTGGCCACATGCCAATATGCCAGCATCCTTCTCAATTGTACTGAGAATCCGAGGGATGTGTATCAACAAGAGACAGTAAAAAAGGTTTACGCAGGGTCTTAATCTAAAAAGAATCCTTGTAACGGGTCCCTGCTGCACGTCTACGTGTGTGTCTCCGTTGTGCCGTATTCTGGACGGGTGTAGCACGATGGTCATCTGAAAAAGAGAAGAACTTAATTGAAAAGTTGCCGTGCAAAAGGTAAGTTATACTAAATAAACAATATGTAGTTCAAAATGAGTAAAGTTGAGCCTGATTGCCACTTGTGCACGCGTGTTGAGCCCCTTGTATAGCTGTACCGGACTCGTCCAACCGTGTCCGTGGTCTTAACGACCTGTCAGATGCTTTAGTTGGTGAGGCCGTTTAGTGTGCAGCTGCCAAGGCAGCCACACGGTCTTCCGCGCGCCAGGAGCGCTCAATATTTCCATTTACTGTAATGATGCCACGTGGACCGGGCATCTTAAGCATGAGGGAAGCGTAATGCGGTATTGTGTTAAAGCGAGCGAAAGCTTCGCGTTCGAGTAGTGCTTGATAGCCACTTTGGAACGGAGCGATGTGGAAGGTTAAATTTTCGCTGCGGAAGTTATCGGGGAAGCCAAATATAACCTCTAGTAGCAGGGAGCCCGTGCAATGGGCCTCTGGGCCTAGCGTTACTCCTTTAAAGATAGTATTGCTGCAGCTAATTTTTGTTGGGTCTATCCCCATTTTGCGGACTGTGTCCTGATATATCAGGTTTAAACTGCTGCCGCCGTCCATTAGGACTTGTGTGAAGTGGTATCCGTCAATTATTGGATCTAATACCAAGGCAGCCCATCCTGCACGCCGGATACTTGCTGAGTAATCCCGATGGTCGTAGGTGATCGGTTGGGATGACCAGTGGCAGAACTCCACGGTGATAGGCCCTAGGGCATGTTTCTCTAGGGGTGCCGCTTTGTTTCTCCCCTTTATCACGTGTAAAACGTTGACTGTTTTGACTTCTGGTGGGAATTTCTTCTGTTCCCTAGTGCTTTGCTTGCGAGGCTCGTCCTCGTCTTCGCTTGGTGTATCCTGCCCCTTGTGTTCGGCGTTGAGCTTGCCGGACTGCTTGAAGACCCAACATTCTCTATGGGTATGATTTGCAGGTTTATCGGGGGTGCAATGGATATGACATATTTGGTCCAGAATTTTGTCTTGGCTGGACAGTTCGTCTCTGTTGCCTTTCGAAGGCAGCTTTTGCTAACCTGGTCGAGAGCTTCTGAATCTGGCATTTACCGCCGTGCTCTTCGGGCTGTCTTCTTTATTCCGGCGCCTATTTTTGCTGCGTCGTGATTTCCCATTCCCATCCCTGACTTCGGATGTACTTGGGTCGCTGGTGCTACATCGGGCTAACCAGCTGTCCTCGCCCGCGCAAAAGCGGGTCATGAGGCTTGTTAATGCTGCCATTGTTCTCGTCTTTTCTTGGCCGAGGTGTCTGGCATGCCATTCGTCTCGAACGCTATGCTTGAAAGCTGTTAAGGCTTCGGCGTCCGGACAATCGACTATTTGGTTCTTTTTTGTGAGGAACTTGTTCCAAAGCTTTCGGGCTAACTCTCCGGGCTGTTGAGTTATATGACTTAAATCGTCTGCATCCGGTGGTCGGACATAGGTCCCTTGAAAAGTTGCCCGAAAAGCGTCTTTGAGCTCTTCCCAGCTTCCAATGGAGCTTTCCGGGAGGCTTTTAAGCCAGTACCGAGCTGGCCCTTTGAGCTTGAGGGGTAAGTACTTGATGGCGTGGAGATCGTCTCCTCGAGCCATATGGATATGGAGGATGTAGTCCTCAATCCAGACCCCAAGGACTGTCGTTCCATCGTACGCCTCTATGTTTATGGGTTTGAATCCCTCTGGAAATTCATGGTCCAGCACCTCATCGGTGAAACATAGGGGGTGTGCGGCACCCCTGTATTTGGGTGTACCGTGGTGTTTGGATGTTTGTTGTGTTGCATTGCATGCTGGAGCGCACTTGCGTGGCCCGTATATGGATCTGGTTACGCCGTCCTTTTGATGCGAGCCCTCGCGTGGATCGCGCACTGGCTTATGTGTGGCGTCGTTTGCCGCTCTATGTTGGCCACGAGGTCGTCTATCCGACCGGATGGCCGCTTTGTTTTTTGGTTGCGGGGGATCTAAGGCCTCCTCGTCGAATTCAGGTAGCAACTTTCGCTTCGGGTAGCTCTTGGTGTGGCGATTACCGCCGTACTTTGCTGCAGTGTTGAGTACTTCACACCATATGATTCTGAGTGTGTCTTGTGCAGCCCTGAGCCTTTGCTTCTGCTTTTTCAGACTCCTCGCAGTGGCAACTAGCCTTTGATGGGCATTCTGTTGCTCCGGGTTCCTGTCCGGTGTGATGTCGTCTGGACTGTTATCTTCGACAGGGTCGGGTTGTTCGATTTGATTCTCCGTGTTGCCCTGGTCGGGTGATGGTTCACCCTGCTCTATCGCTGGGTCTATATGATCACTTTTTCTACCGAGGCGGGATTTTGAGCGGCGCTTACGCCGCCGCTTTGACTGCTTCTCGAGGGAACAACCCTTCGCGGCGTCCTTCCGTTCCTCGTCGTTGTTTCCTTTGGGTGTGTCCACCATGTATACATCATGTGATGAAGTGGGCGTCCAGTGCCCTGTGGGCAGTGGTTCCTGTTCGTCTCCTGCATCGCCTTCCATAGCGTCGATGTCTTCGGAGTCGAAGTCGAGCATGTCGGTCAAATCGTCGACAGTGGCTACTAAGTGGGTGGTGGGTGGGCAGCGAATTTGTCCGTTATCCACATCCCAATCCTGCCAAACATAGTTCGGCCCGGACTCTCCTAACAGGGAGAGGGACCTTAATGAGTTCAGTATGTCGCCGAAGGGCGAGTGCTGAAAGATATCCGCGGAGGTGAACTCCATGATCAGCGCCCAGTCAGATCCAATAGGCATGGGCGCAAGCGGTACGGAGTTCGTCGCCGGGGAAGAATTCGATTGTTTGGCGTCACGGCTCCCATGAAGGGTAAGTTCGATATTCGGCTCGATCGCCGCTGAGAATACGGCATCCATTGCGGGGTCTATCCACCCGTCCACGGATGGCACAATTGGCTCCGAATTGAGGGTCGGAGCAATTGCCGATGCGGTCTCCTCAACACTGTCCAATGGTAGAGCTAAATCATGCTCATCGTGACCATGTGGCGCACTCGACAGGGGCTCGAATCCGTCGAAGATCAAGTCTCCGCGGATGTCGGCCATGCAGTTTAAGCTTCCAAACCTGACCTGGTGGCCAGGGGCGTAACTCTCGATCTGCTCCAGATGGCCAAGCGAGTTGGCCTACAGTGCGAAGCCGCCGAATACAAAGATCTGTCCGGGGAGAAAAGTCTCACCCTGGACTACATCGCTATCGATGATCGAAGGAGCCATCAAGCCTAACGGCGACGACACCGAGGAACTATCAATGAAAGCACCAATGTCGGTGTCAAAACCGGCGGATCTCGGGTAGGGGGTCCCGAACTATGCGTCTAAGGTGGATGGTAACAGGAGGCAGGGGACACGATGTTTTACCCAGGTTCGGGCCCTCTTGATGGAGGTAAAACCCTACGTCCTGCTTGATTATTCTTGATAATATGAGTAGTACAAGAGTTGATCTACCATGAGATCGGAGAGGCTAAACCCTAGAAGCTAGCCTATGGTATGATTGTATGTTGTCCTACGGACTAAAACCCTCCGGTTTATATAGACACCGAAGGGGGCTAGGGTTACACAAGGTCGGTTACAAAGGAGGAGATATACATATCCGTATTGCCTAGCTTGCCTTCCACGCCAAGTACAGTCCCATCCGGACACGGGACGAAGTCTTCAATCTCATATCTTCATAGTCCAACAGTCCGGCCAAAGGATATAGTCCAGCTGTCCGGAGACCCCCTAATCCAGGACTCCCTCAAGAGGAGAGAAGAGAAAATGGCCCGGCATAGTCTTCGAAGACCGAAAATGTCCGACGTATGACCGGCTATAATGCCACTATAGTTATCCGTTGGGTTGTCAAACGGACTCCGAATGCGATGAAATTTGACAGGCGGTCTATCTACACTATAATAAGACCACACACCAACTTTCATCCCATTCCAAGAACATTTTCCAGCCACTTATAAAATAATATTTCGGAGGTGCCGCGAGCGCGTGCAAGTGTGTCTGGGCTCAGAACGGACAACAAAAGGAATGGGGAGACTGGGACAGATGCAAGTTTTGAAAACATGATGATGCAATGCACATGATGACATGGCAAGATGCAACACGCAAGAGAATGACAAGGCAACAACAGCGAATAACTGGAAAACACCTGGCGCATCGGTCTTCGGGCGTCACACAATGTCACCCAATCCACAAAGGATTGGACTTTCGTCCAGGCAGTTGGTCGAGGGTGGATGTAGGAGACCTCAGCCATGCCTCCAAGGAGGAAGAACAGTGCCTCAGAGCGTCGTCGTTGTCGAGGCGCAATTATCGACCATGGTTAATTTCCCCCAGTCCCGAACAAACCACCGACACCAGCCGGGCTCCATAGCCGGTGACAAATCACCACAATCAAATTGGAACCGGTAGGGAAGATAGAGGCAAAGGGGAACACACACCTTAGATGTGACGGGAAGAAAAGCTCTGCGTTGCAGCTGCCGCCCGCCACCGTCTCTCCTCCCGAGAGGACGAAGACGTTGACCAAAGCCCCTCATGAATGACGCCCTCTGCGTGGACGTTGTCGCTAAACCAGCAATGGCCATCCCCTAGATCCCGGAGACTGATACGTCTCCAACGTATCTATAATTTTTGACTGCTCCATGCTATATTATCTACTATTTTGGACATCATTGAGCTTTATTATCCACTTTTATATTATTTTTGGGACTAACCTATTAACCGGAGGCCCAGCCCAGAATTGCGGTTTTTGCCTATTTTAGGGTTTTGAAGAAAAGGAATATCAAACGGAGTCCAAACGGAATGAAACCTTCGGGAACGTGATTTTCTGACCGAACATGATCTAGGAGACTTGGACCCTACGTCAAGAAACAAAGGAGGAGGCCACGAGGTAGGGGGCGCGCCTACCCCCCCCCCCCCCCCCCCAGGCGCGCCCTCCACCCTCGTGGGCCCCCTGTTGCTCCACCGACGTACTCCTTCCTCCTATATATACCTACGTACCCCCAAACGATCAGATACGAAGCCAAAACCCTAATTCCACCGCCGTAACTGTTGGGGAACGCAGTAATTTCGAAAATTTTCCTACGCGCACGCAAGATCATGGTGATGCACAGCAACGAGAGGGGAGAGTGTTGTCTACGTACCAACGCAGACCGACTGCGGAAGCGATCACACAACGTAGAGGAAGTAGTCGTACATCTTCTTCCCGATCCGACCGATCCAAGCACCGTTACTCCGGCACCTCCGAGTTCTTAGCACACGTTCAGCTCGATGATGATCCTCGGGCTCCGATCCAGCAAAGCGTCGAGGAAGAGTTCCGTCAGCATGACGGCATGATGACGATCTTGATGTACTACCGACGCAGGGCTTCGCCTAAGCACTACAACGGTATGATCGAGGTGGAATTTGGTGGCAGGGGGCACCGCACACGGCTAAGGAACGATCTCAAGGATCAACTTGTGTGTCTTGGGGTGCCCCCTGCCCCCGTATATAAAGGCCAGGGGCAGGGGGTTCGGCCGGCTAGGAGGGAGGCGCAGGGAGGAGTCCTACTCCCACCAGGAGTAGGACTCCTCCCCTCCAATCCTATTCCAACTAGGACTCTTGGGGGGAAAGGAGAAAGAGGGGGCCGGCCCACCTCTCCTAGTCCTACTAGGACTTGGGGAAGGGGGGGGCGCCGGCTAGGCTTGTGGGCTGCCTCTTCTCTCTTTTCCACTAAGGCCCAATAGGCCCATTTGCTTCCCGGGGGGTTCCGGTAACCCTCCCGGTAATCCGGTAAAATCCCGATTTCACCCGGAATGCTTCCGGTGCCCAAACATAGGCTTCCAATATATCAATCTTTACGTCTCGACCATTTCGAGACTCCTCGTCATGTCCGTGATCTCATCCGGGACTCCGAACAACCTTTGGTACATCAAAATGCATAAACTCATAATAACTGTCATTGTAACGTTAAGCGTGCGGACCCTACAGTTCGAGAACAATGTAGACATGACCGAGACACGTCTCCGGTCAATAACCAATAGCGGGACCTGGATGCCCATATTGGCTCCTACATATTCTACAAAGATCTTTATCGGTCAGACCGCATAACAACATACGTTGTTCCCTTTGTCATCGGTATGTTACTTGCCCGAGATTCGATCGTCGGTATCCAATACCTAGTTCAATCTCGTTACTGGCAAGTCTCTTTACTCGTTCCGTAACACATCATCTCATAACTAACATCTTAGTTATTATGCTTGCAAGGCTTATGTGATGTGTATTACCGAGAGGGCCCAGAGATACCTCTCCGACAATCGGAGTGACAAACCCTAATCTCGAAATACGCCAACCCAACATCTACCATTGGAGACACCTGTAGTACTCCTTTATAATCACCCAGTTATGTTGTGACGTTTGGTAGTACCCAAAGTGTTCCTCCGGTAAACGGGAGTTGCATAATCTCATAGTTATAGGAACATGTATAAGTCATGAAGAAAGCAATAGCAACATACTAAACGATCGGGTGCTATGCTAATGGAATGGGTCATGTCAATCAGATCATTCTACTAATGATGTGACCTCGTTAATCAAATAACAACTCCTTGTTCATGGTTAGGAAACATAACCATCTTTGATTAACGAGCTAGTCAAGTAGAGGCATACTAGTGACACTCTGTTGGTCTATGTATTCACACATGTATTATGTTTCCGGTTAATACAATTCTAGCATGAATAATAAACATTTATCATGATATAAGGAAATAAATAATATCTTTATTATTGCCTCTAGGGCATATTTCCTTCAGTCTCCCACTTGCACTAGAGTCAATAATCTAGTTCACATCGCCATGTGATTTAACAGCAATAGTTCACGTTACCATGTGATTAACACCCATGGTTCACATCGTCATGTGACCAACACTCAAAGGGTTTACTAGAGTCAATAATCTAGTTCACATCTCTATGTGATTAACACCCAAAGAGTACTAAGGTGTGATCATGTTTTGCTTGTGGGATAATTTTAGTCGACGGGTCTGTCACATTCAGATCCGTAAGTATTTTGCAAGTTCTATGTCTACAATGCTCTACATGGAGCTACTCTAGCTAATTGCTCCCACTTTCAATATGTATCCAGATTGAGACTTAGAATTATCTGGATCAGTGTCAAAAACTTGCATCGACGTAACCCTTTACGACGAACCTTTTTGTCACGTCCATAATCGAGAAACATATCCTTATTTCACTAAGGATAATTCTGACCGCTGTCCAGTGATCTACTCCTAGATCACTATTGTACTCCCTTGCTAAATCATTGCAGGGTATACAATAGATTTGGTACACAGCATGACATACTTTATAGAACCTATGGCCAAGGCATAGGGAATGACTTTCATTCTCTTTCTATCTTCTGCCGTGGTCGGGCTTTGAGTCTTACTCAACTTCACACCTTATAGTACAGGCAAGAACTCTTTCTTTGACTGCTCCATTTTGAACTACTTCAAAATCTTTGTCAAGGCATGTACTCATTGAAAGAACTTATCAAGCGTCTTTGATCTATCTCTATAGATCTTGAAGCTCAATATGTAAGCAGCTTCACCGAAGTCTTTCTTTGAAAAACTCCTTTCAAACACTCCTTTATGCTTTACAGAATAATTCTACATTATTTCCGATCAACAATATGTCATTCACATATACTTATCAGAAATGCTGTAGTGCTCCCACTCACTTTCTTGTAAATACAGGCTTCACTACAAGTCTGTATAAATCTATATGCTTTGATAAACTTATCAAAGCGTATATTCCAACTCCGAGATGCTTGCACCAGTCCACAGATGGATCGCTGGTGCTTGCACATTTTGTTAGCACCTTTTGGATTGACAAAACCTTCTAGTTGCATCACATACAACTCTTCTTTAATAAATTCATTAAGGAATGCAGTTTTGTTTATCCATTTGCCAGATTTCATAAAATGCGGCAATTGCTAACATGATTCGGATAGACTTAAGCATAGATACGAGTGAGAAAAACTCATCGTAGTCAACACCTTGAACTTGTCGAAAACTTTTGCGACAATTCTAGCTTTGTAGATAGTAACACTACTATCAGCGTCCGTCTTCCTCTTGAAGATCCATTTATTTTCTATGGCTTGCCGATCATCGGGCAAATCCATCAAAGTCCATACTTTGTTCTCATACATGGATCTTATCTCAGATTTCATGGCCTCAAACCATTTCGTGGAATCTGGGCTCATCATCGCTTCCTCATAGTTCGTAGGTTCATCATGATCTAGTAGCATGACTTCCAGAGTAGGATTACCGTACCACTCTGGCGTGGATCTTATTCTGGTTTACCTACAAGGTTCGGTAGTAACTTGATCTGAAGTTACATGATCATCATCATTAGCTTCCTCACTAATTGGTGTAGGTGTCACAGAAACAGTTTTCTGTGATGTACTACTTTCCAATAAGGGAGCAGGTACAGTTACCTCATCAAGTTCTACTTTCCTCCCACTCACTTCTTTCGAGAGAAACTCCTTCTCCAGAAAGTTTCCGAATTTTAGCAACAAAAGTCTTGCCTTCGGATCTGTGATAGAAGGTGTATCCAATAGTTTCCTTTGGATATCCTATGAAGACGTACTTCTCCGATTTGAGTTTGAGCTTATCAGGATGAAACCTTTTCATATAAGCATCGCAACCCCAAATTTTTTAAGAAACGACAGCTTAGGTTTCTTGCCAAACCATAGTTCACACGGTGTCGTCTCAACGGATTTAGATGGTGCCCTATTTAACGTGAATGCAGCTGTCTCTAATGCATAACCCCAAAACGGTAGTGGTAGATCGGTAAGATACATCATAGATTGCACTATATCCAATAAAGTACGGTTATGACGTTAGGACACACCATTATGCTGTGGTGTTCCATGTGGCATGATTTTGTGAAACTACTCCACATTGTTTTAATTGAAGACCAAACTCGTAACTCAAATATTTTACCTCTACGATCATATCGTAGAAACTTTTATTTTCTTGTCATGATGATTTCCCACTTCACTCTGAAATTCTTTGAACTTTTCAAATGTTTCAGACTTATGTTTCATCAAGTAGATATACTCATATCTGCTCAAATCATCTGTGAAGATCAGAAATAATGATACATGTCGCGAGCCTCAATATTCATCGGACCACATACATCAGTATGTATGATTTCCAACAAATCTGTTGCTCGCTTCATTGTTCCGAAGAACAGTGTTTTAGTCATCTTGCCCAAAAGGCATGGTTTACAAGCATCAAGTGATTCATAATCAAGTGATTCCGAAAGCCCATCAGCATGGAGTTTCTTCATGCGCTTTACACCAATATGACCTAAACGGTAGTGCCACAAATAAGTTGCACTATCATTATTAACTTTGAATCTTTTGGTTTCAATATTATAAATATGTGTATCACTATGATCGAGATCCAACGAACTTGTTTCATTGGGTGTATGACCATTGAAGGTTTTATTCATGTAAACAGAACAACAATTATTCTCTGACTTTAATGAATAACCGTATTGCAATAAACATGATCAAATCATATTCACGCTCAACGCAAAAACCAAATAACACTTATTTAAGTTCAACACTAATCCCGAAAGTATAGGGGAGTGTGCGATGATGATCATATCAATCTTGGAACTACTTCCAACACACATCGTCACTTCACCCTTAACTAGTCTCTGTTTATTCTGCAACTCCCATTTCGAGTTACTAATCTTAGCAACTGAACTAGCATCAAATACTGAGGGGTTGCTATAAACACTAGTATAGTACACATCAATAACATGTATATCAAATATACTTATGTTCATTTTGCCATCCTACTTATCCGCCAATCACTTGGGGTAGTTCCGCTTCCAGTGACCAGTCCCTTTGCAGTAGAATCACTTAGTCTCAGGCTTAGGATCAGACTTGGGCTTCTTCACTTGAGCAGCAACTTGCTTGCCGTTCTTCTTGAAGTTCCCCTTCTTCCCTTTGCCCTTTTCTTGAAACTAGTGGTCTTGTCAACCATCAACAATTGATGTTTTTCTTGATTTCTACCTTCGTTGATTTCAGCATCACGAAGAGCTTGGGAGTTGTTTCTGTTATCCCTTGCATATTATTGTTCATCACGAAGTTCTACTAACTTAGTGATGATGACTAGAGAATTCTGTCAATCACTATCTTATCTGGAAGATTAACTCCCACTTGATTCAAGCGATTGTAGTACCCAGACAATCTGAGCACATGCTCACTAGTTGAGCGATTCTCCTCCATCTTTTAGCTCTAGAACTTGCTGGAGACTTCATATCTCTCAACTCGGGTATTTGCTTAAAATATTAACTTCAACTCCTGGAACATCTCATATGGTCCATGACGTTCAAAACGTCTTTGAAGTCCCGATTCTAAGCCATTAAGCATGGTGCACTAAACTATCAAGTAGTCATCATATTGAGCCAGCCAAACGTTCATAACGTCTGCATCTGCTCCTGCAATAGGTCTGTCACCTAGCGGTGCATCAAGGACATAATTCTTTTGTGCAGCAATGAGGATAAACCTCAGATCACGGATCCAATCCGCATCATTGCTACTAACATCTTTCAACATAATTTTCTCTAGGAACATATCAAAATAAACACAGGGAAGCAACAACGCGAGCTATTGATCTATAACACAATTTGCAAAATACTACCAGGACTAAGTTCATGATAAATTTAAGTTCAATTTAATCATATTACTTAAGAACTCCCACTTAGATAGACATCCCTCTAATCCTCTAAGTGATCACGTGATCCAAATCAACTAAACCATAACCGATCATCACGTGAGATGGAGTAGTTTTCAATGGTGAACATCAATATGTTGATCATATCTACTATATGATTCACGCTCGACCTTTCGGCCTCCGTGTTCTGAGGCCATATCTGTATATGCTTGGCTCGTCAAGTATAACCTGAGTATTCCGCGTGTGCAACTGTTTTGCACCCGTTGTATTTGAACGTAGAGCCTATCACACCCGATCATCACGTGGTGTCTCAGCACGAAGAACTTTTGCAACGGTGCATACTCAGGGAGAACACTTCTTGATAATTTAGTGAGAGATCATCTTATAATGCTACCGTCAATCAAAGCAAGATAAGATGCACAAAAGGATAAACATCACATGCAATCAATATAAGTGATATGATATGGCCATCATCATCTTGTGCTTTGTGATCTCCATCTCCGAAGCACCGTCATGATCACCATCGTCACCGGCGCGACACCTTGATCTCCATCGTAGCATCGTTGTCGTCTCGCCAATCTTATGCTTCCACGACTATCACTACCGCTTAGTAATAAAGTAAAGCATTACATCGCGATTGCATTGCATACAATAAAGCGACAACCATATGGCTCCTGCCAGTTGCCGATAACTCGGTTACAAAACATGATCATCTCATACAATAAAATCAGCATCATGCCTTGACCATATCACATCACAACATGCCCTGCAAAAACAAGTTAGACGTCCTCTACTTTGTTGTTGCAAGTTTTACGTGGCGGCTACGGGCTTAAGTAAGAACTCATCTCACCTACGCATCAAAACCACAACGATAGTTCGTTAAATAGACTCCGTTTTAACCTTCTCAAGGACCGGGCGTAGTCACACTTGGTTCAACTAAAGTTGGAGAGGCAGTCTTCCGCAAGCCATCTATGTGCAAAGCACGTCGAGGGAACCGGTCTCGCGTAAGAGTACGCGTAAGGTTGGTCCGGATCGTCTCAACCAACAATACCGCCGAACCAAAGTATGACATGCTGGTAGGCAGTATGACTTGTATCGCCCACAACTCACTTGTGTTCTACTCGTGCAAATAACATCAAACCATAAAACCTAGGCTCGGATGCCACTGTTGGGGAACGCAGTAATTTCGAAAATTTTCCTACGCGCACGCAAGATCATGGTGATGCACAGCAACGAGAGGGGAGAGTGTTGTCTACGTACCAACGCAGACCGACTGCGGAAGCGATCACACAACATAGAGGAAGTAGTCGTACATCTTCTTCCCGATCTGACCGATCCAAGCACCGTTACTCCGGCACCTCCGAGTTCTTAGCACACGTTCAGCTCGATGACGATCCTCGGGCTCCGATCCAGCAAAGCGTCGAGGAAGAGTTCCGTCAGCATGACGGCATGATGACGATCTTGATGTACTACCGACGCAGGGCTTCGCCTAAGCACTACAACGGTATGATCGAGGTGGAATTTGGTGGCAGGGGGCACCGCACACGGCTAAGGAACGATCTCAAGGATCAACTTGTGTGTCTTGGGGTGCCCCCTGCCCCCGTATATAAAGGCCAGGGGCAGGGGGTTCGGCCGGCTAGGAGGGAGGCGCAGGGAGGAGTCCTACTCCCACCGGGAGTAGGACTCCTCCCCTCCAATCCTATTCCAACTAGGACTCTTGGGGGGAAAGGAGAAAGAGGGGGCCGGCCCACCTCTCCTAGTCCTACTAGGACTTGGGGAAGGGGGGGGGGGGGCGCCGGCTAGGCTTGTGGGCTGCCTCTTCTCTCTTTTCCACTAAGGCCCAATAGGCCCATTTGCTTCCCGGGGGGTTCCGGTAACCCTCCCGGTAATCCGGTAAAATCCCGATTTCACCCGGAACGCTTCCGGTGCCCAAACATAGGCTTCCAATATATCAATCTTTACGTCTCGACCATTTCGAGACTCCTCGTCATGTCCGTGATCTCATCCGGGACTCCGAACAACCTTCGGTACATCAAAATGCATAAACTCATAATAACTGTCATCGTAACGTTAAGCGTGCGGACCCTACGGTTCGAGAACAATGTAGACATGACCGAGACACGTCTCCAGTCAATAACCAATAGCGGGACCTGGATGCCCATATTGGCTCCTACATATTCTACGAAGATCTTTATCGGTCAGACCGCATAACAACATACGTTGTTCCCTTTGTCATCGGTATGTTACTTGCCCGAGATTCGATCGTCGGTATCCAATACCTAGTTCAATCTCATTACTGGCAAGTCTCTTTACTCGTTCCGTAACACATCATCTCATAACTAACATCTTAGTTATTATGCTTGCAAGGCTTATGTGATGTGTATTACCGAGAGGGCCCAGAGATACCTCTCCGACAATCGGAGTGACAAACCCTAATCTCGAAATACGCCAACCCAACATCTACCATTGGAGACACCTGTAGTACTCCTTTATAATCACCCAGTTACGTTGTGACGTTTGGTAGTACCCAAAGTGTTCCTCCGGTAAACGGGAGTTGCATAATCTCATAGTTATAGGAACATGTATAAGTCATGAAGAAAGCAATAGCAACATACTAAACGATCGGGTGCTATGCTAATGGAATGGGTCATGTCAATCAGATCATTCTACTAATGATGTGACCTCGTTAATCAAATAACAACTCCTTGTTCATGGTTAGGAAACATAACCATCTTTGATTAACGAGCTAGTCAAGTAGAGGCATACTAGTGACACTCTGTTGGTCTATGTATTCACACATGTATTATGTTTCCGGTTAATACAATTCTAGCATGAATAATAAACATTTATCATGATATAAGGAAATAAATAATAACTTTATTATTGCCTCTAGGGCATATTTCCTTCAGTAACTTCCTGTATCCACGAGATCCCATCTTGGGGCCTATTTCGGAGCTACGGCGGAGGGGGTATCCATCACGGAGGGCTTCTATATCAACACCATAGCCTCTCCGATGAAGTGTGAGTAGTTTACCTCAGACCTTCGGGTCCATAGTTATTAGCTAGATGGCGTCTTCTCTCTTTTTGGATCTCAATACAATGTTCTCCCCCTCTCTTGTGGAGATCTATTCCATGTAATCTTCTTTTTTACGGTGTGTTTGTTGAGATCGATGAATTGTGGGTATATGATCAAGATTATCTATGAACAATATTTGAATCTTCTCTGAATTCTTTATGTATGATTGGTTATCTTTGCAAGTCTCTTCAAATTATTAGTTTGGTTTGGCCTACTAGATTGATCTTTCTTGCAATGGGAGAAGTGCTTAGCTTTGGGTTCAATCTTGCGGTCTCCTTTCCCAGTGACAGTAGGGGCAGCAAGGCACGTATTGTATTGTTGCCATCGAGGATAACAAGATGGGGTTTTTTGTTGGGGAACATAGTAATTTCAAAATTTTCCTACGCACACGCAAGATCATGGTGATGCATAGCAACGAGAGGGGAGAGTGTGATCTACGTACCCTTGTAGATCGACAACAGAAGCGTTTGGTTGATGTAGTCGTACGTCTCCACGGCCCGACCGATCAAGCACCGAAACTACGGCACCTCCGAGTTCTAGCACACGTTCAGCTCGATGACGATCCCCGGACTCCGATCCAGCAAAGTGTCGGGGAAGAGTTCCGTCAGGACGACGGCGTGGTGACGATCTTGATGTACTACCGTCGCAAGGCTTCGCCTAAGCACCGCTACAATATTATCGAGGATTATGGTGGTAGGGGGCACCGCACACGGTTAAGAATATGATCACGTGGATCAACTTGTGTCTCTAGGGGTTCCCCTGCCTCCGTATATAAAGGTTCAAGAGGGGGAGGCCGGCCGGCCATCATAGGGCGCGCCAGGAGGAGTCCTACTCCCTCCGGGATTAGGACTTCCCCCCCAATCCTAGGTGGAATAGGATTCGCGAGGTGGGAACAGAGAGAGAGAAGGAGGGGGGCGCCGCCCCCCTCTCTCCTTGTCCTATTCAGACTAGGGGGGAGGGGCGCGCGGCCCAGCCCTGGCCGCCTCTCCTCTTCTTCCACTAAGGCCCATTAAGGCCCACACCTCCCGGGGGGTTCCGATAACCTCCCGGTTTTCCGGTAAAATCCCGATGTCACCAGGAACACTTCCGATATCCAAATATAGGCTTCCAATATATCAATCTTTATGTCTCGACCATTTCGAGACTCCTCGTCATGTCCGTGATCATATCCGGCACTCCGAACAAACTTCGGTACATCAAAATGCATAAACTCATAATACAACTGCCATCGTAACCTTAAGCGTGCGGACCCTACGGGTTTGAGAATAATGTAGAAATGACCGAGACACGTCTCCGGTCAATAACCAATAGCGGAACCTGGATGCTCATATTGGTTCCTACATATTCTACGAAGATCTTTTATCGGTCAGACCGCATAACAACATACGTTGTTCCCTTTGTCATCGGTATGTTACTTGCCCGAGATTCGATCGTCGGTATCCAATACCTAGTTCAATCTCGTTACCAGCAAGTCTCTTTACTCGTTCCGTAATACATCATCCCGCAACTAACTCATTAGTTGCAATGCTTGCAAGGCTTAAGTGATGTGCATAACCGAGAGGGCCCAGAGATACCTCTCCGACGATCGGAGTGACAAATACTAATCTCGAAATACGTCAACCCAACATGTACCTTTGGAGACACCTGTAGAGCACCTTTATAATCACCCAGTTACATTGTGACGTTTGGTAGCACACAAAGTGTTCCTCCGGCACACGGGAGTTACATAATCTCATAGTCATAGGAACATGTATAAGTCATGAAGAAAGCAATAGCAACATACTAAACGATCGGGTGCTAAGCTAATGGAACGGGTCATGTCAATCAGATCATTCAACTAATGATGTGATCCCGTTAATCAAATAACAACTCTTTGTCCATGGTTAGGAAACATAACCATCTTTGATTAACGAGCTAGTCAAGTAGAGGCGTATTAGTGACACTCTATTTGTCTATGTATTCACACATGTATTATGTTTCTGGTTAATACAATTCTAGCATGAATAATAAACATTTATCATGATATAAGGAAATAAATAATAACTTTATTATTGCCTCTAGGGCATATTTCCTTCAGTCTCCCACTTGCACTAGAGTCAATAATCTAGATCACATCACCATGTGATTTAACATCAATAGTTCACATCTTTATGTGATTGGTTCACATCTCCAAGTGACTAACACCCAAAGGGTTTACTAGATTCAATAATCTAGTTCACATCGCTATGTAATTAAGACCCAAAAAGTGATCATGTTTTGCTTGTGAGAGAAGTTTAGTCAACGGGTCTGCCACATTCAGATCCGCATGTATTTTGGAAATTTCTATGTCAACAATGCTCTGCATGGAGCTACTCTAGCTAATTGCTCCCACTTTCAATATGTATCCAGATTGAGACTTAGAGTCATCTGGATCACTGTCAAAACTTGCATCGACGTAACCCTTTACGACGAACCTTTTGTCACCTCCGTAATCGAGAAACATATCTTTATTCCACTAAGGATAATTTTGACCGATGTCCAGTGATCTACTCTTAGATCACTATTGTACTCCCTTGCTTAACACTGTGTAGGGTATACAATAGATCTGGTACACAGCATGGCATACTTTATAGAACCTATGGCTGAGGCATAGGGAATGACTTTCATTCTCTTTATATCTTCTGCCATGGTCGGGCTTTGAGTCTTACTCAATTTCACACCTTGTAACACAGCCAAGAACTCTTTCTTTGACCATTCCAATTTTGAACTACTTCAAAATATTGTCAAGGTATGTACTCATTGAAAAAAAACTTACCAAGCGTCTTGATCTATCTCTATAGATCTTGATGCTTAATATGTAAGCAGCTTCACCGAGGTCTTTCTTTGAAAAACTTCTTTCAAAATACTCCTTTATGCTTTGCAGAATAATTGTACATTATTTCCGATCAACAATATGTCATTCACATATACTTATCAAAAATGTTGTAGTGCTCCCACTCACTTTCTTGTAAATACAGGCTTCACCGCAAGTCTGTATAAAACTATATGCTTTGATCATCTCATCAAAGCGCATATTCCAACTCCGAGATGCTTGCACCAGTCCATAGATGGATCGCTGGAGTTTGCACATTTTGTTAGCACCTTTAAGATTGACAAAACCTTCTAGTTGTATCATATACAACTCTTCTTTAATAAATCCATTAAGGAATGCAGTTTTGTTTATCCATTTGCCGGATTTCATAAAATGCGGCAATTGCTAACATGATTCGGACAGACTTAAGCATAGATACGAGTGAGAAACTCTCATCGTAGTCAACACCTTGAACTTGTCGAAACCTTTTTGCGACAATTCTAGCTTTGTAGATAGTAACACTACTATCAGCGTCCGTCTTCCTATTGAAGATCCATTTAATCTCAATGGCTCGCCGATCATTGGGCAAGTCAATCAAAGTCCATACTTTGTTCTCATACATGGATCTCATCTCAGATTTCATGGTCTCAAGCCATTTCGCGGAATCTGGGCTCATCATCGCTTCCTCATAGTTCGTAGGCTCATCATGGTCAAGTAACATGACCTCCAGAACTGGTTTACCGTACCACTCTGGTGCGGATCTCACTCTGGTTTTACCTACGAGGTTCGGTAGTAACTTGATCTGAAGTTACATGATCATTATCATTAGCTTCCTCACTAATCGGTCTAGTAGTCACAGGAACAGATTTCTGTGATGAACTACTTTCCAATAAGGGAGCAGGTACAGTTACCTCATCAAGTTCTACTTTCCTCCCACTCACTTCTTTCGAGAGAAATTCCTTCTCTAGAAAGGATCCATTCAAAGCAACGAATATCTTGCCTTCGGATCTGTGATAGAAGGTGTACCCAACATTTTCTTTTGGGTATCCTATGAAGACGCACTTCTCCGATTTGGGTTTGAGCTTATCAGGTTAAAACTTTTTCACATAAGCATTGCAACCTCAAACTTTAAGAAACGACAGCTTAGGTTTCTTGCCAAACCATAGTTCATACGGTGTTGTTTCAACGGATTTAGATGGTGCCCTATTTAACGTGAATGCAACTGTCTCTAGATCGGTAAGAGGCATCATAGATCGCACCATATCTAATAAAGTGCGGTTATGACGTTCAGACACACCATTACATTGTGGTGTGCCAGGTGGCGTGAGTAGTGAAACTATTTCACATTGTTTTTAACTGAAGGCCAAACTCGTAACTCAAATACTCTTCTCTACGATCAGATCGTAGAAACTTTATTTTCTTGTTACAATGATTTTTCACTTCACTCTGAAATTCTTTGAACTTTTCAAATGTTTCACACTTATGTTTCATCAAGTAGATATACTCATATCTGCTCAAATCATATGTGAAGATCAGAAAATAATGATACCTGTCGCTAGCCCCAATATTCATCGGATCACATACATCATTATTCATGATTTCCAACAAATCTGTTGCTTGCTCCATTGTTCCGAAGAACGGAGTCTTAGTCATCTTACCCATGAGGCATGGTTCGCAAGCATTAACTGATTCATAATCAAGTGTTTCCAAAAGCCCATCAGCATGGAGTTTCTTCATGCGCTTTACACCAATATGACCTAAACGGTAGTGCCACAAATAAGTTGCACTATCATTATTAACTTTGCATCTTTTGGTTTCAATATTATGATTATGTGTATCACTACGATCGAGATCCAACGAACTATTTTCATTGGGTGTGTAACCATATAAGGTTTTATTCATGTAAACAGAACAGCAATTTATTCTCTTACTTAAATGAATAACTGTATTACAATAAACATGATCAAATCATATTCATGCTCAACGCAAACACCAAATAACACTTATTTAGGTTCAACACTAATCCCGAAATTATAGGGAGTGTGCGATGATGATCATATCAATCTTGGAACCACTTCCAACACACATCGTCACTTCACCCTTAACTAATCTCTGTTTATTCTGCAACTCCCATTTCGAGTTACTAATCTTAGCAACTGAACTAGTATCAAATACTAAGGGGTTGCTATAAACACTAGTAAAGTACACATCAATAACATGTATATCAAATATACTTATGTTCACTTTGCCATCCTTCTTATCCGCCAATCACTTGGGGTAGTTCTGCTTCTAGTGACCAGTCCCTTTGGAGTAGAAGCACTTAGTCTCAGGCTTAGGACCAGACTTGGGCTTCTTCACTTGAGCAGCAACTTGCTTGCCGTTCTTATTGAAGTTCCCCTTCTTCCCTTTGCCCTTTTCTTGAAACTAGTGGTCTTGTTAACCATCAACACTTGATGTTTTTCTTGATTTCTACCTTCGTCGATTTTAGCATCACGAAGAGCTTGGGAATTACTTTTGTTATCCCTTGCATATTATAGTTCATCACAAAGTTCTACTAACTTGCTGATGGTGACTAGAGAATTCTGTCAATCACTATTTTATCTGGAAGATTAACTCCCACTTGATTCAAGCGATTGTAGTACCCAGACAATCTGAGCACATGCTCACTAGTTGAGCGATTCTCCTCCATCTTTTAGCTATAGAACTTGTTGGAGACTTCATATCTCTCAACTCGGGTATTTGCTTGAAATATTAACTTCAACTCCTGGAACATCTCATATGGTCCATGACGTTCAAAACGTCTTTGAAGTCCCGATTCTAAGCTGTTAAGCATGGTGCACTAAACTATCAAGTACTCATCATATTGAGCTAGCCAAACGTTCATAACGTCTGCATCTGCTCCTGCAATAGGCCCGTCACCTAGCGGTGCATCAAGGACATAATTCTTCTATGCAAAAATGAGGATAAACCTCAGATCGCGGATCCAATCCGCATCATTGCTACTAACATTTTTCAACACAATTTTCTCTAGGAACATATCAAAATAAACACAGGGAAGCAACAACACGAGCTATTGATCTACGACATAATTTTCAAAATACTAACAGGACTAAGTTCATGATAAATTTAAAGTTCAATTAATCATATTACTTAAGAACTCCCACTTAGATAGGCATCCCTCTAATCCTCTAAGTGATCACGTGATCCAAATCAACTAAACCATAACCGATCATCACATGAAATGGAGTAGTTTCCAATGGTGAACATCGCTATGTTGATCATATCTACTATATGATTCATGCTCGATCTTTCGATCTCAGTGTTCCGAGGCCATATCTGCATATGCTAGGCTCGTCAAGTTTAACCTGAGTATTCTGCGTGTGCAAAACTGGCTTGCACCCGTTGTAGATGGACATAGAGCTTATCACACCCGATCATCACGTGGTGTCTGGGCACGACGAACTTTGGCAACGGTGCATAATCAGGGAGAACACTTTTATCTTGATAATTTAGTGAGAGATCATCTTATAATGCTACCGTCAATCAAAGCAAGATAAGATGCATAAAAGATAAACATCACATGAAATCAATATAAGTGATATGATATGGCCATCATCATCTTGTGCCTGTGATCTCCATCTCCGAAGCACCGTCATGATCACCATCGTCACCGGCGCGACACCTTGATCTCCATCGTAGCATCGTTGTCGTCTCGCCAATCTTATGCTTCCACGACTATCGCTACCACTTAGTGATAAAGTAAAGCATTACAGCGCGATTGCATTGCATATAATAAAGCGACAACCATATGGCTCCTGCCAGTTGCCGATAACTCGGTTACAAAACATGATCATCTCATACAATAAAATTTAGCATCATGTCTGGACCATATCACATCACAACATGCCCTGCAAAAACAAGTTAGACGTCCTCTACTTTGTTGTTGCAAGTTTTACGTGGCTGCTACGGGCTTAAGCAAGAACCAATCTTACCTACGCATCAAAACCACAACGATAGTTTGTCAAGTTGGTGCTGTTTTAACCTTTGCAAGGACCGGGCGTAGCCACACTCGGTTCAACTAATGTTGGAGAAACTGACACCCGCCAGCCACCTGTGTGCAAAGAACGTCGGTAGAACCAGTCTCGCATAAGCGTACGCGTAATGTCGGTCCGGGCCGATTCATCCAACAATACCGCCGAACCAAAGTATGACATGCTGGTAAGCAGTATGACTTATATCGCCCACAACTCACTTGTGTTCTACTCGTGCATATAACATCAACACATAAAACCTAGGCTCGGATGCCACTGTTGGGGAACGTAGTAATTTCAAAATTTTCCTATGCACACGCAAGATCATGGTGATGCATAGCAACGAGAGGGGAGAGTGTGATCTACGTACCCTTGTAGATCGACAACGGAAGCATTTGGTTGATGTAGTCGTACGTCTCACGACCCGACCGATCAAGCACCGAAACTACGGCACCTCCGAGTTCTAGCACACGTTCACCTCGATGACGATCCCCGGACTCCGATCCAGCAAAGTGTCGGGGAAGAGTTCCGTCAGCACGACGGCGTGGTGACGATCTTGATGTACTACCGTCGCAGGGCTTCGCCTAAGCACCGCTACAATATTATCAAGGATTATGGTGGCAGGGGGCACCGCACACGGTTAAGAATATGATCACGTGGATCAACTTGTGTCTCTAGGGGTGCCCCTGCCTCCGTATATAAAGGTTCAAGAGGGGGAGGCCGGCCGGCCATCATAGGGCGCGCCAGGAGGAGTCCTACTCCCTCCAGGAGTAGGACTTCCCCCCCCCCCCCCAATCCTAGTTGGAATAGGATTCGCGAGGTGGGAACAAAGAGAGAGAAGGAGGGGGGCGCCGGCCCCCTCTCTCCTTGTCCTATTCGGACTAGGGGGAGGGGCGTGCGGCCCAGCCCTGGCCGCCTCTCCTCTTCTTCCACTAAGGCCCATTAAGGCCCATGCACCTCCCGGGGGTTCCGGTAACCTCCCGGTTTTCCGGTAAAATCCCGATTTCACCCGGAACACTTCCGATATCCAAATTAAGGCTTCCAATATATCAATCTTTATGTCTCGGCCATTTTGAGACTCCTCGTCATGTCCGTGATCACACCCGGGACTCCGAACAAACTTCGGTACATCAAAATGCATAAACTCATAATATAATTGTCATCATAACCTTAAGCGTGCGGACCCTACGGGTTCGAGAATAATGTAGACATGACCGAGACACGTCTCCGGTCAATAACCAATAGCGGAACCTGGATGCTCATATTGGTTCCTACATATTCTACGAAGATCTTTTATCGGTCAGACCGCATAACAACATACGTTGTTCCCTTTGTCATCGGTATGTTACTTGCCCGAGATTCGATCGTCAGTATCCAATACCTAGTTCAATCTCGTTACCGGCAAGTCTCTTTACTCGTTCCGTAATACATCATCCCGCAACTAAATCATTAGTTGCAATGCTTGCAAGGCTTAAGTGATGTGCATTACCGAGAGGGCCCAGAGATACCTCTCCGACGATTGGAGTGACAAATCCTAATCTCGAAATACGTCAACCCAACATGTACCTTTGGAGACACCTGTAGAGCACCTTTATAATCACCCAGTTATGTTGTGACGTTTGGTAGCACACAAAGTGTTCCTCCGGCACACGGGAGTTACATAATCTCATAGTCATAGGAACATGTATAAGTCATGAAGAAAGCAATAGCAACATACTAAACGATCGGGTGCTAAGCTAATGGAATGGGTCATGTCAATCAGATCATTCAACTAATGATGTGATCCCGTTAATCAAATAACAACTCTTTGTCCATGATTAGGAAACATAACCATCTTTGATTAACGAGCTAGTCAAGTAGAGGTATACTAGTGACACTCAGTTTGTCTATGTATTCACACATGTATTATGTTTCCGGTTAATACAATTCTAGCATGAATAATAAACATTTATCATGATATAAGGAAATAAATAATAACTTTATTATTGCCCCTAGGGCATATTTCCTTCATTTTTATCATATTTCATGAATTTATCCATCTACATCATGTCATCTTGCTTAAGGCGTTACTCTGTTTTCATGAACTTAATACTCTAGATGCATGCTAGATAGCGGTCGATGAGTGGAGTAATAGTAGTAGATGCAGGCAGGAGTCACTCTACTTGTCTCGGACGTGATGCCTATATAGATGATCATACCTAGATATTCTCATAACTATGCTCAATTCTGTCAATTGCTCAACAGTAATTCGTTCACCCACCGTAAAATACTGATGCTCTTGAGAGAAGCCACTAGTGAAACCTATGGCCCCCGGGTCTATCTTCATCATATTAATCTTCCAATACTTAGTTATTTCCTTTGCTTTTTTACTTTGCCTTTATTTTACTTTGCATCTTTATCACAAAAATACCAAAAATATTATCTTATCATATCTATCAGATCCCACTCTCGTAAGTGACCGTGAAGGGATTAACAACCCCTTATCGCATTGGTTGCGAGCAGTTATTTCTTTTGTGCAGGTACTAGGGACGCGCGCGCAACCTCCTACTGGATTATTACCTTGGTTTTCAAAAACCGAGGGAAATACTTACGCTACTTTGCTGCATCATCCTTTCCTCTTCAAGGAAATCCAACGCAGTGCTCAAGAGGTAGCAAGAAGAATTTCTGGCGCCGTTGCCGGGGAGGTTCGCTCAAGTCAAGATTTGACTCCCGACAACGAGCCATTTCTGGCGCCGTTGCTGGGGAGTCTATGCAAAAGTCAACATACCAAGTACCCATCACAATCCTTATCTCCTGCATTACATTATTTGCCATTTGCCTCTCATTTTCCTCTCCCCCACTTCACCCTTGCCATTTTATTCGCCCTCCGTCTCTCTATCCTCCCTGTCTTTCTCTATTTGCCTCTTTTTGCCTGCTTGCTTTTTTTTTGCTTGTGTGCTGGATTGCCTGCTTGTCTTGATGGCTCTTCCCTGATTTGGTGATCTTCACCTTAAAAGGTTAGAAGAAATCGAAAACAACGTTAGGAGTTTTATGGTCTTGCAATTTGAGCATAATAGTTTCTTTAGAAATGAGCTTAAGGAACAAAAAAGTTTTATGAGTTTTATGGATAAAGAGCTTGATGATATGGCTAACGAATTTGAGGGCTTAAGATCCCAAATTGCTCGTCTTGAGAAATTTACTGCTGAAATTTCGGATAAGCAGGCTACCTTAGTTAATAGGATGGCCGCTAAACTGGATTTTTATGAAAATAAAGATGAAGATCTAAAAGTTATTGATGTGTCCCCTATTAAATCTTTGTTTTGCAATATGAATCTTAACAATGATGGTACTGAATAAGATCCACCTTTACCTAGAAGGCGTTCCAAAAATTCGGAGTTTTTAGATCTTAATGCTAAATTTTATGAAAGTGGGATTGAAGAAATTAAAACCCTAGATGTTGCTAAACCAACTATTTTGGATTTAAAGGAATTTAATTATGAAAATTGCTCTTTGATTGATTGTATTTCCTTGTTGCAATCCGTGCTAAATTTTCCTCATGCTTATATTCAAAATAAAGCGTTTACTAAACATATCGTTGATGCCTTGATGCAATCTTATGAAGAAAAACTTGAGTTGGAAGTTTCTATCCCTAGAAAACTTTATGATGAGTGGCAACCAACTATTAAAATTAAGATTAAAGATCATGAGTTCTATGATTTATGTGATTTGGGTGCTAGTGTTTCCACGATTCCAAAGACTTTATGTGATTTGTTAGGTTTCCATTATTTTGATGATTGCTCTCTAAACTTGCACCTTGCGGATTCCACTATTAAGAAACCTATGGGAAGAACGAATGATATTCTTATTGTTGCAAATAGGAATTATGTGCCCATAGATTTTATCGTTCTTGATATAGATTGCAACCCTTCATGTCCTATTATCCCTGGTAGACCTTTCCTTAGAACGATTGGTGCAATTATTGATATGAAGCAAGGAAATATTAGATTCCAATTTACGTTAAGGAAAGGCATGGAACACTTTCCTAGAAAGAAAATTAAATTACCTTATGAATCTATTATGAGAGCCACGTATGGATTGCCTACCAAAGATGGCAATACTTAGATCTATCCTTGCTTTTTATGCCTAGCTAGGGGCGTTAAACGATAGCGCTTGTTGGGAGGCAACCCAATTTTATTTTTATTCCTTGCTTTTTGCTCCTGTTTAGTAATAAATAATTTACCTAGCCTCTGTTTTGGTTGTGTTTTTTGTGTTTAATTAGTGTTTGTGACAAATAGAACCGTTGGGAAGACTTGGGGAAAGTCTTGATATCTTGCTGTAAAAAACAGAAACTTTAGCGCTCACCAGAACTGCTGCCATTTTTATTTGGAAAGTTATATTTAGTTAATTATTGTTGAAAATGATTAATAGATAAATTCCTAACGTCCATCAATTTATTTTAGAATTTTTGGGGTTCCAGATCTTGCGCTAGCTACAGATTACTACAGACTGTTCTGTTTTTGACAGATTCTATTTTTCGTGTGTTGTTTGCTTATTTTGATGAAACTATGGCTAGTAAAATAGTTTATAAACCATAGAGAAGTTGGAATACAGTAGGTTTAACACCAATATAAATAAAGAATGAGTTCATTGCAGTACCTTGAAGTGGTCTTTTGTTTTCTTTCGCTAACGGAGCTCACGAGATTTTCTACTTTGAGTTTTGTGTTGTGAAGTTTTCAAGTTTTGGGTAAACATTTGATGGATTAAGGAACAAGGAGTTGCAAGAGCATAAGCTTGGGGATGCCCATGGCACCCCCAAGATAATCTAAGGACACTTGTCGGTTTCAAAACCAGCGGATCTCGGGTAGGGGGTCCCGAACTATGCGTCTAAGGCGGATGGTAACAGGCGGCTGGGGACACGATGTTTACCCAGGTTCAGGCCCTCTCAATGGAGGTAAAACCCTACGTCTTGCTTGATTGTTCTTGATGATATGAGTATTACAAGAGTTGATCTACCACGAGATCATAGAGGCTAAACCCTAGAAGCTAGCCTATGGTATGGTTGTATATTGTCCTACGGACTAAACCCTCCGGTTTATATAGACACCGGAGGGGGCTAGGGTTACACAGAGTTGGTTACAAGGGAGGAGATATACATATATGTATTGCCAAGCTTGCCTTCCATGCTCAGGAGAGTCCCATCCGGACACGAGACGGAGTCCGGCCAAAGGATATAGTCCGGCTGTCCGGAGACCCTCTAATCTAGGACTCCCTCAGTAGCCCCTGAACCAGGCTTCAATGACGATGAGTCTGGCACGCAGATTTGTCTTCGACATTGCAAGGCGGGTTCCTCCTCCGAATACCCCACAGAAGATTTTGAACACAAGGATAGTGTCTGGCTCTGCAAAACAAGTTCCACATACCACCGTAGAGAGAATAATGTTTCCAGAAATCTAATCTGCTGACATGTTTGACAGCATGACACCATGTCACGGCCCGGTCATTATTCAAGCTGTTTTTCTCAACCAGCACCGCACATATCGCGAGGCGGTTTTCTTGACACGTCTTGTCAAAGCAGAGATCGTGTCCCCCTTATTACGGTATTCTCATCAATACGGACGTGGGTAACCCAACTGCGCCATCAATTACGGTGCTTGGGGAATAAGCGATTTTACCAGGCAAGTGGGGAGGCGCATCACCTCTTCCGCCCCTATAAAGGGACAAGGATTCACCCTTTTTACCCATGCCTTCTTCCTCCTTGCATACTCATTCTCGCACACTCGAGCTCCAATGCCCAAGTTCGCGTCTTTCTTCTCAAACCACTCCAAGCATGTCCGGAGCGGGAGGCAAGCGGATGGTCTCCTTGGTCACGGAGGAGAACATCACAAAGTTACGGGAAGCCGGATATTTGGCCACGGATATCGCACACCGGCTGCCAGATGCAGGGCAGATCATCCCTACGCCCGAACCCCATGAGAGGGTAGTTTTTCTTACCCACTTCGTCCGGGGTCTGGGATTTCCCCTCCACCCGTTTGTTCGCGGGCTCATGTTCTACTACGGTATGGATTTTCATGAACTAGCCCCCAATTTCATCCTCAACATCTCGGTGTTTATCATCGTGTGTGAGGCCTTCCTCTGCATCATGCTCCACTTTGGCCTGTGGCTGAAGATCTTCAATGTTAAACCGAAGGTGGTGGTCGGCCAGCAAGCAGAGTGCGGAGGCGCCATGGTGGGTAAAATGCCTAACGTCACCTGGCTCGAAGGCTCCTATGTGGAGACCATAAAGGGGTGGCAATCGGGGTGGTTCTACATCACCGAGCCGCGCAACATCAACTGGGTGGCGGCCCCCAAATTCCGATCTGGAATCCCCACGCGGCTCACTTCCTGGAAAGAGAAGGGCATGTCCTGGGGTTCCTCGGTAGAGCTGACCGGACTCCAGACCTGCGTCGGGAACATGATGAGCAAGAAAATCAATCTCGTCAACATGGTACAGGTCATGCTCTTCCGCCAGATTCTCCCGTGTCAACGACGGGCATTCAATTTGTGGGAGTTCGACCCGGCCAAGCACCAGACGCTGCGAGAGCTCTACGACACAACGCACAAGGACGTCTGGAGGGTGCTATTCAAGGGCGCCAAGGTTCCTCCTTCCCTCACCGAGGACCGCGGACTTAGCACAAAGCGCCATGCCAATCCGGTAAGTTTTTGTATCTCACAAGGTATTTATTTGCCCCAGTTAAATGATGTGCGAGATCTAAGCTCCCATGCCATTAACAAGACTGGATAAAGACAGCAGAGCAGCTCGATTGCCCAGCCCCCTGCCTAAAGATCCCGCAGATGCTCTCCTAACGGAGATGCTAGCTCCGGCACCTTACGAGGTGCCGGTGAAGAAGACCAAGAAGAAGGCCAAGGGGACCCGAAAGGGTCTCCGGCGCAAGGTTGTGTCAGACTCATCGTCCGATGACTCCGACGCGCACTCCTCCCATGAAAACGAGGAGGAGGAGGTGGAAAGTTCTCCCCCCCCTAGCCGGGGGAGACAAGAAAAGGAAGGCCGGAGGGTCCAAGAAGGGAAGGACCCTCCCTCAGGACTGCTCCACGACGGCCGCCTACAGCGGCGATGAGTGGCTACCCAGGGTCAAGCCCCTGGCGAAGTCGTAAGTATCCAGATACCATAGTAATTCATGGTATGTTTTATTTCCCTGCTTCTCCTCATGCCGAACATGATTATGCAGTCTGTCCCGAGCTCATCTCGACGTATCTTTGTCGAGCGGTTCATTGGACTCATCGGATATGAATAGCGGTTCTCTTCTGACCGCCTCCACCCCTCGCCCTACGGACAACGTCGAGGTGTTGTCTCGAAAGGCACCGAGCCGAGGGGAGGTGATCCTGGGGGCGCCTCGAGGCGACCTCCCAGACCCTGGGCGTAAAGGGAGCAAAACTCCCACGGGCTCCGAGTTTGGGCCCCAGCCGAACACTGCGCCGGAACCTTCGATGGTTCCGGACTTCAGCTGGCGATCCCCCGTTAAGGGAGGCAAGCCGCCCGTACCGGTGGCCTCTGCCCATCCAGAGGCACCGGACAACTTGCTGGAAGCACTTCGTGACGCTTCTATCGATGAAGAGCACCGCACTATCATGAGTGCGGTGATCGAGAAGGTCCAGTCCGCCAAAAACGGACTAACCGAAGCTTGCGCCAGCCTCCTAACAGGCTTTGAGGTAAGCAATCAAAATATAAGAAAATATTACTGCATAGACAGTAGCCCTTGATGCTATGTTCGGCGTTCGCGAAGAAAGGCCGAATAGAGGATCAAATGATGACTCAGGAGTCTAATCAGAATATGTCTATGTGCATGTGCAGGCTTCACTACTGGCCGCTGCTGCACGTACTGCGGAGGTCTCCACACTGAAGCGGGACCTGGAGGGGTCCGAGGACGAGCTCGGCCTTACCAAGAGGCAGCTCGAGGAGAGCAAAGGTAAGTGTCGGTGTCAAAACCGATAGATCTCGGGTAGGGGGTCCTGAACTGTGCATCTAGGCCGGATGGTAACAGGAGACTGGGGACACTTTGTTTTACCCAGGTTCGGGCCCTCTCGATGGAGGTAAAACCCTACTCCTGCTTGATTAATATTGATGATATGGGTAGTACAAGAGTAGATCTACCACGAGATCAAGGAGGCTAAACCCTAGAAGCTAGCCTATGGTATGATTGTTGTGTATGGAGTTGATTCTGTCCTACGGACTACAACCCTCCGGTTTATATAGACACGGGATAGGGTTAGGGTTACACAGAGTCGATTACAATGGTAGGAGATCTTGAATATCCGCATCGCCAAGCTTGCCTTCCACGCCAAGGAAAGTCCCATCCGGACACGGGACGAAGTCTTCAATCTTGTATCTTCATAGTCCAGGAATCCGGCTGAAGGTATAGTCCGGCTACCCGAACACCCCCTAATCTAGGACTCCCTCAGTAGCCCCTGAACCAGGCTTCAATGACGACGAGTCCGGCACGCAAAATTGTCTTCGGCATTGCAAGGCGGGTTCCTCCTCCCAGTCCTTTATAGAAGATTGTAAACATCAAGAGTAGTGTCCGGCTCTGTAAAATAAGCTTCCACATATTGCCATAGAGAGAATAATATTAACACAAATCAAATCTGCTAACGTATTCTGCAGTGCGCCATCACACTACAGCCAAGCCCTTTACTTGAATCGTTTTTACTTTTCCACCTCAGCATGTTTTGCGAGGCGGTTTCCTTGGCACGTCTTGTCAAAGCAGAGATCGCGTACCCTTTTACGGGATTCTCATCAATACGGACGTGGGTAACCCAACCACGCCATTTATCACGGCGCTCGGGAGGCAAGCGAGTTTTATTAGGTAGGTGGGGACGCATAACCGCATCCGCCTATATAAGGGGATAAGGATCCACCTCTTTACCTACGCCTTCTTCCTCCTCTACCTACCCATCTCCTGCGCACCCGAGCTCCAGCGCCCCAGCCCGCACTTCCCACCTCAACCTTCTCCAGCAATGTCTGGAGCGGGAGGCAAGTGGATGGTCTCCTCCGTCACGGAGGGTAAAGTAAAAAAGCTAAGGAAGGCCGGATACCTGTCCAAGGACATCGCACACCGGCTTCCCGAAGAGGGGCAGCTTATCCCCACCCCAAGGCCCCATGAGAGGGTTGTGTTTCTCCCCCACTTCCTCCGCGGACTGGGTTTTCCACTCCACCCATTTGTCCGGGGGCTCATGCTCTACTACGGCCTGGATTTCCACGATCTGGCTCCGAACTTCATCCTCAACATCTCGGCGTTTATCGTCATGTGCGAGGCCTTCCTCCATGTCCGCCCCCATTTCGGCCTCTGGCTCAAGACTTTCAACGTCAAGCCCAAGGTGGTGCGCGGCAGCCAGGAAGAGTGCGGAGGCGCTATGGCGGGCAAGATGGCCAACGTCCTATGGTTCGAGGGCTCTTTCGTGGAGACCCTAAAGGGATGGCAAGCCAGGTGGTTTTATATCACCGAGCCACGCGATCCGGAGTGGACCGCAGCCCCCGAGTTCCGATCCGGACCCCCCACGCGGCTTATGTCCTGGAAAGAGACGGTCCTGTCGTGGGGTGACGAACAAGAGGTGACCGGATTGCAAACATGCATCAAGTCCCTGGTGAACAAGCTAGTCCGGCTTGTTAATATAATCCAGGTTATGCTCGTTCGCCGGATCCTCCCGTGCCAACAACGGGATTTTAATCTGTGGGAGTTCGACCCGGCGCAGCACCAGACCCTCAACAGGCTCTTCGACATGACGTATGAAGACGCCTGGAAGGTGCTATTCAAGGCGCCGAGGCTCCCGCATCCGCTTCCGAGGACTGCGGATACAGCTCGCAGCGTTACGCTAGCAAGGTATGCCATCTACACCTTTTACAGGATGTTAAGATTTTTTCATAGTTTGACTCTATGCGGGATCTAAACTCCCTTACCTTTGACAGGCTTGGCGGGCAATAGCCGAACCAATTAACTGTCCGACTCGGTTGCCCGAAGACCCAGCCCCAGCTTTACTGGTGAAGCTGCTGGCTCCGGCGCCTTATGTGGTGCCGGAGAAGAAGGCCAAGAAGAAGAAGACCACGGGGACTCGAAAGAGTGCCCGCAACATGGTGGTGTCGGACTCATCATCTGACAAGTCTGAGGCGCCCTCCTCCCACGAGAACGAGGAGCATGAAGAAAACTCTCCCTCTCCAGTGGAGGGAGGAGAGAAGAGGAAGGTCGCCCCAACGGGGGAGGCCGAGGGGTCTAGGAAGAGGAAGACCCCTCCGCCGGACTACGCCCCTGACGCCGAAGAGGGCGAAGAGGAGTGGCCGGACAGGGCCAAGCGTCCAGCAAAATCGTAATTTCGGGTATCAGAGTAACTCATGATGTTCCTTTATTGCGCGGCTTTCCCTAATGTCGAATATAATCATGCAGCCTGCCCCGGTCCGCACTCAACGAGTCGTCGAGCGGCTCCCTGGATTCATCGGACGTGAACTCTGTTCCGCTCGCTGTCTCCCCCCGCATTGCAGATGACGCCGAAGTGGCGTCGCAACGAGCTCCGGGGCAGGAGGAGGTGGTCCTGGAGGAGCCGCAAGGCGACCTCCCGGACCCCAGGAGTGAAGGGGACAAGACCCCCCAGGGCTCCAAGTCCGGCCTTAAGCCGGACACCATGCTGGAATCTTCAACAATTCCAGACTGCGGCAGGTGAACTCCTTCCAAGAGGAGCAAGCCTTCTTAGCCAGCAGCCTCCGTCCAACCGGAGGCGCCGGACAATCTGCTGGATGTGCTTGAAGGCGCCTCCATCGACGAGGAGCACCGTACTATTATTAGTACGGTGATCCAGAAGGTTCAGTCCACCAAGAGCGGGCTGAATGAAGCTTGCGCCGGCCTCCTAACAGGCTTCGAGGTAAGTAAAAATATGTAAAAATATTACCGCATAGACAGTAGCCCCTGATGCTCTGTTTGGCATTCGAAAAGAAAAGCCGAATAGAGGATCTATGAAATTTTGCAGGATTCTAATAATGAAGAGTTAATATGCGTATGTAGGCTTCGCTGCTAGCCACCGCCGCACTGACTGCGGAGGTGGATGCCCTGAAACAGGGACTCGAGCGGTCCGAGAAAGAGCTCGGCCGTGCCAAGCAGCAGCTCGAGGAGAAAGAAGGTAAGAAATACCTTATAAAAAGTGCCTATAGAGAGGTGTGATTGCAAAAGTAATAGGATTGAACTGCTTATTGTAGGGGCCACGACTAAGGTGGCGACCCTCAAGCAGGCGCTGTCTGAGGCCGAAAAGAAAACGGCCGCGGAGCGCATCGAGCGAGAGAAACTTGGGCCTCAGGTCGGCGACATGCAGCAAGAGCTTTAGGCTCTCATGAAAAAATATGAGAGTTTGGAGCTTGAGTCGAAGACCCAAGCGTCCGAGCTCGCAACGGCCCTTGAGACTGCCAAGTCTGCCAAGGCGGAAGCCCAAAAGGCTCTCCGAGAGTTGGAGGATATGAAGAAGATAGCAGCGGGTAAGGCATTCTTTATGCAAAGCAGAAACATAAAAGTAAACTACTTGTTACTTACCCGAATCCGGAGTTCTCCAGGGGCCTTCGCAGATCTTCCCCGCAGCGTATCCGATGCCGCCGCATTCTACCGAGCTGAAGAGGGCAGCTCGACCCAGAAGGTGTTCTGGTCTCAGTATGCTGAGGCCGGACACCCTGTGCCCTTGAGCGACCAGCTGAAACAGCTGGTCAAACTCCACAAGGCGGCCGAACAGGCCATGAAGGGCTTCATAGTTCGGCTGTGGCCCGGAGAGGCCCTGCCTGGGAGCTACTTTGGGCTGGTGCGGCGGCTGGTGGACGCCAGTCCAAGGCTCGAGGTCATCAAGCGCTCCGTCTGCATCGAAGGTGCCCCTAGGGCCCTTGCCCGTGTAAAGGTGCACTGGGGTAAGCTGGATGGTGAGCAGCTTGTGTCCAGGGGCCTTCGCAGATCTTCCCCGCAGCGTATCCGCCGGGGAAGGAGCATCGCAAGCCGGAGAACTATTATAAGGATGTTCTTGCGGGTGCCCGCCTTGTGGCGGATGAGTGCACCAAGGATGTAATTTTAGAATGAATTCGCTCGTGTTTATCCTGTGTGCTGAAAACTTGTTCATATGCGCTAAGCAATGCTTATTGAATTTAAAATATTATTTTCTGTGCGGCCGTTTATCAAAAATTGAGAGATGGCCAGTCGTCGGCTTCTGCCCCCATGCCAATAGTGCTGGGGTGTTCGGTGATAAACCTGGGCGCTCTTTTTCCCATGGTTGGGTCCTTCGAGGGAGGCGCTCAGCACGACGAACCAGGCAATCGGACTATAATGCTTGAACACTCTCACTTAGCCATAGAACTTTATAATTTTAAATTTCGGTGAAGCCCCTAGTTCGGAAGACCGAGTTCGGGGTGCTATCCACGCCTTGGCTGGGGTTATCCAGCTCCTTGCTCGAAGCGGCATAAGCCTTTAGGGACTCAAAAAACCTCTCGGTCTCTCGCCTCATCATGACAGTCAGTTTTAGCTTTCTCCACTGAGGTGCTTAACCCAGCTCAACCGGGGCACAATCGTAGTGGTTCTCCTAGTGCTACCTTAGCCGATATAGCGGAACGTAAGGAACCAAAACATAGGAGCCGGGCAAACCCAACTATTGACCCAAATCATGATTCGGAGCCGATGCATATAGTGCTATAAGTTCGGGGTGCCGCACTTGTGAAAGTGTACGGACTTCTCACACCATATTAAAGGGTACTGAAGCCCCTGGCGTACTTGCCGTACCACCATGTACGGGTGCGACATGTCATTAATGAACATATATATGAAAATAGTAATGCAAAAAATAGACAAAAAGCTAAGCATTATTTATGGAGAGGCTATTTATCAAAGCCGAACGATACAAATGGTGCGGTAAGCAAAAGATATTGGACTATTCAGTATGTCCTGACCAGGGGCAGGCCGCGGAATTATATATAAAGTAGGTATACCGCTCGTAACAGAGACCACCTGGGAGTTCCATAATGTGGCATGGCTTATCTGCCTCCCTGGATCTTGCATCGTTTGTGCGGCAATCAAATTGCCGAACAGGTCATCCGAAGTATGGAGTCCTGAAAGTAAGAAAAAAATTAAAAAAAGAATCCGGCAGCCCTTGGTATGTTTTAAGCCATATTTTGGGCGTGCCGTTATTGTGCCCCTTCCCCTATGTCCATGGTATTTCAAGGGCATAGTTATGTACGCGAGGTACTGGTTTCGCTAGGTCGCGAAAGCTGGGGTTGGGGCCGCATTGCTACGCTTGCTCAGACTGTGCCAGGCGGTCTTGCTGTAGGTTACTCCGGGCGCGCTTGGCAGTGTCTGGCTTTTTAATGGCCGGACTGGAGAATTGCCTAAGAAGGCTACTTTGTACCTCTACTGCGAGAGCCCCCGTATGCTCCTCCGTACGGAGGGAGCGCTCGGTGTTTCCGTTGACCGTGATTACTCCTCGAAGGCCTGGCATCTTGAGTTTGAGATATGCATAGTGCGGCACCGCATTGAATTTTGCGAATGCGGTTTGTCCGAGCAGGGCGTGATAGCCACTGCGAAACGGCACTATATCGAAGATTAACTCTTCGCTTCGGAAATTATCCGGGGATCCGAAGACCACATCAAGTGTTACTGAGCCTATACAGTTGGCTTCTACACCTGGTATGACGCCTTTAAAGGTCATTCTTGTGGGTTTGATCCTTGAGGGGTCTATGCCCATTTTCCGCACTATGTCCTAATAAAGCAGGTTCAGGCTACTGCTGCCGTCCATGAGGACTCTTGTGAGGTGAAATCCGTCGATGATTGGGTCGAGAACCAATGCGGCGAAGCCGCCATGACGGATGCTAGTGGGATGGTCCCTTCGATCAAAAGTGATCGGGCAGGAGGACCATGGGTTGAACTTTGGGGCGACTAGCTCCATCGCGTATACGTCCCGTAGCGCACGCTTCCGCTCCCGCTTGGGAATGTGGGTTGCGTATATCATGTTCACCATCCGCACTTGTGGGGGAAAGCCCTTCTGTCCATTATTGTTCGGCGGCTTGGGCTCCTCGTCGTCGCTATGCAGCCCCTTGTCTCTGTTTTCGGCTCTTAACTTGCCTGCCTGCTTGAACACCCAACAATCCCTGTTAGTGTGATTGCCTGGCTTTTCGGGGGTGCCATGTATCTAGCACAAGCGATCGAGTATTCGGTCCAAACTGGACGGGCCCTGAGTATTCTTTTTGAATGGCTTTTCCCGCTAACCGGATTTATAGCCTCTGAATCCAGCATTGACTGCCGTGTCTTCATTGCTGTCACTGTTAATGCGGCGTTTTTGTTTGTTCCGACTTGTCCTGCCACTTTTGTCCTTGGTATCCGAATTACCAGGGTTCTTTGATAAGTTGTTACTGCGAGCTAGCCAGCTGTCTTCACCCGCGCAAAAGCGGGTCATGAGTGTCGTGAGGGCTGCCAAGGATTTCGGCTTTTCCTGTCCCAGGTGCCGGCAAGCCACTCGTCGCGGATGTTATGCTTGAAGGCTGCTAGGGCCTCTGCGTCCGGACAGTCGACTATCTGGTTTTTCTTTGTTAGGAACCGTGTCCAGAATTGTCTGGCTGATTCTTCTGGCTGCTGAATTATGTGGCTTAAGTCGTCAGCATCCGGCGGTCGCACGTAAGTGCCCTGGAAGTTGTCAAGGAATGCGGCTTCCAGGTCCTCCCAATAACTGATTGAGTCTACTGGCAAGCTGTTAAGCCAATGCCGGGCCGGTCCTTTAAGTTTGAGCGGGAGGTACTTGATGGCGTGTAGATCATCGCCGCGTGCCATGTGGATGTGAAGGAGATAATCCTCGATCCATACCGCCGGGTCTGTGGTGCCATCGTATGATTCGATATTTACGGGTTTAAAGCCCTCTGGGATTTTATGATCCATTACTTCATTCGTGAAGCATAGCGGGTGTGCGGCGCCTCTGTACTGGGCTATATCACGACGCAGCTCACAAGAGCTATGTCTATTGTGTTCGGCCCGGCCGGATTTGTTGTATCTGGCGTGAAGATCATTGTCACATGCCATAGGGCGCCTGCGTGATCCGTAGATCAATCTTGTCTGTCTTGCCTTGTCCTCCAGTATGTCTCGCAGGTCGGGCGCATTTTCCCGTGCCTTAGTTGTGCGGCGTCGGGGCATGGCTTGGGTGGAGGGATGAGAGGCCTCTCTGTCGCGGCCACGAGGTCGCAGGTCTGCCATGTCATGTGCTGGTGATGTGGGTGCTTCCTCCTCTGATCGGGGTAGTTACCTGCGCTTCGGGTAACTCTTGGAGGGGCGTTCGAGTTCATACTCTTCGGCCGCAAGGACTTCAGTCCATCTGTCAGCTAGCAAATCTTGGGCAGCTTTAAGTTATTGCTACTTTTTCTTGAGGCTTCTTGCCGTGGCTAAAAGCCTGCGTCTAAAACGCTCTTGTTCGGCGGGGTCTGATGGTATGACGAATTCGTCATCATCGAGGCTTGCCTCGTCTTCGGAGGGAGGCGTGTAGTTATCATCCTCGACCTCTCGGTCTGCCGCTCTCTCATGAGGGCTGGCTTCTCCATCTTCTTGCGCCGAATCTTGCTGGGGTGAGTGTTCTTCGGTGCTATCTGGGGTAGTATTATCTCCCGTGCCGGAATCACCGTTTTTGCTTTGGCGGGATTTAGAGCGGCGTTGCTGACGCCGGCGCTTTGGCTGTTTCTTGGGGGCGTCATCCCCCATTGTTCCATGGCCATCTCCGTCTTTTGTAGTATCCACCATGTATATGTCATATGACGAGGTGGCGTTCCAGCGCCCTACAGGTGCTGGTTCCTGTTCGTCTCCTATATCGTTGTCCATGCCGTCGATGTCTTCGGAGCCGAAGTCGAGTATGTCGGTTAAATCATCGACAGTGGCTACAAAGTGGGTGGTGGGTGGGTTTTGAATTTCCTCACCGTCCGTATCCCACCCTTGCTGACCGTAGTTCGGCCAGGGCTCTCCTGATAAAGAGAGAGACTTAAGAGAATTCAGGATGTCGCCAAAAGGCGAATGCTGAAAGATGTCCGCGGCGGTGAACTCCATTACCGGTGCCCAATCGGATTCGATTGGCAGGGGTGCGGGGGGCTCGGAGTTCAGAGAGGAATCCGGCTCCTCGGAGTCACGGGCCACGCGGAGTACGGGGCTGGAGTTCAGCTCGATCGCCTCTGAGATCGCAGCCCCTGAGGCAGCGTCCAACCGCTGATCCTCGATCGGCGCAGTAGGTTCCGAATCAATGGTCGAAACCGATGCGTGTGCGGCCTCCAAGGCGTTGTTCGGCAGCAGAGCTATATCATGCCCTTCGAGACAGTGCGGCCCGCTTGGCTGTGGCTCGAATCCGTCAAAGATCAAGTCCCCGCGGATGTCAGCCGTGTAGTTTAGGCTTCCAAACCTGACCTGATGGCCAGGGGCGTAGCTTTCGATCTGCTCAAGGTGGCCAAGCGAATTGGCCCGCAGTGCGAAGCCGCCGAAGATGAAGATCTGTCCGGGGAGAAAAGTCTCACCCTGGACCGCATCGTTGTTGAAGATCGAAGGAGCCATCGGGCCTAAAGGCGACGACACAGAGGAACTCTCAATGAAAGCACCAATGTCGGTGTCAAAACTGGCAGATCTCGGGTAGGGGGTCCCGAACTGTGCGTCTAGGCCGGATGGTAACAGGAGACTGGGGACACTTTGTTTTACCCAGGTTCGGGCCCTCTCGATGGAGGTAAAACCCTACTCCTTCTTGATTAATATTGATGATATGGGTAGTACAAGAGTAGATCTACCATGAGATCAAGGAGGCTAAACCCTAGAAGCTAGCCTATGGTATGATTGTTGTGTATGGAGTTGATTCTGTCCTACGGACTACAACCCTCCGGTTTATATAGACACCGGATAGGGTTAGGGTTACACAGAGTCGGTTACAATGGTAGGAGATCTTGAATATCCGCATCGCCAAGCTTGCCTTCCACGCCAAGGAAAGTCCCATCCGGACACGGGACGAAGTCTTCAATCTTGTATCTTCATAGTCCAGGAGTCCGGCTGAAGGTATAGTCCGGCTACCCGAACACCCCCTACTCCAGGACTCCCTCAGTAAGCAATACCTTGTCTATATATTAAAAAGAAGTTCGGTTGTAAAGTAATAGGATCATCATGAATTTTCCAGGGGCCACGACCGAGGTGGCGACCCTGAAGAAGGCGCTGTCCGAGGCCGAAGACAAAGCGGCCAAGGAGCGCATTGAGAGGGAAAAGCAAGAAGCCCGGGTGGGCGAAGTGCAGCAAGAGCTCGAGGCTCTCGCCAAAAAACACGAGTCCTCGGAGCTTGACTCTAAGATGCGAGAGTCCGAGCTTGTGAAGGCACTCGAAAGCACCCGGACCGCCAAGGCTGAAGCCCACAAGACCCTCCAAGAGATTGATGCGGTGAAGAAGATAGCAGCGGGTAAGGTGTTCATTATGCAAAGCAAGCTTGTGAAGGAAACTTTCCTTTTACTTACCCGAGTTTGGAGCTCTCCAGGAACGTTCGCATATCTTCCCTGCAATGTACTGGATGCCGCGGAGTTTTACCGAGTTGAGGAGGGGAGCTCGATGGAAAAGTTGTTCTGGTCTCAGTATACTGGGACCGAACACCCAATGCCCTTGAGCGACCAACTGAAGCAATTGGTCGAGCTTCACAAGGCGGCCGAATAGGCCATGAAGGGTCTTATAGTCCGGATGTGGCCTGGCAAGCCCCTGCTCGGCAGCTACTTCGGTCTGGTGTGGCGGCTTGTGGATGCCTGCCCACGGCTTGAAGTTATAAAGCAGTCTGTCTGCATCGAGGGTGCGCACAGGGCTTTTGCCCGGGTAAAGGTGCACTGGGCGAAGCTGGACGCCGTGAAGCTGGTGAAGGAGGGGCCGCCGGAGGGCAAGGAGCATCGCAACCCCAAAATGTATTATGACAGTGTCATGAAGGGTTCCCGTCTTGTGGCGGATGAATGTGCTAGAGATGTAATTTTTGAATGAACATGCTCATGTGATCCTGTAATATGAAACGAGTTCATTTGTGCTATGCGACGCTTTTGTGAACTTAAAATATTACCTTCTATGCGGCCGTTTATAAAATCTGAGAGTTGGCTAGTCGTCGGCTTCTGCCCCCATGTAACTAGTACTGGGGTGTTCGGGATAAACCTGAGCACTCTTTATCCCAATTTTGGGTCCTTCGAGGGAGGTGTTCAGCACAACGAACCAGGCAATCAGACTATAAGGCTTTATCACTCTCACTTAGCCATAGAAGTCTACAATTTTAAATTTTGGCGAAGCCCCTAGTATTCGGAAGGCCGAATTTGGGGCGCTATATACGCCTAAGTCGGGCAAGGCCGACTCCTCGCCTGAAGCGGAAAAAGTCTTTAAGGAATTGAGACCTCTCGAACAGCGACCAGCTCTCGCCTTATCATGACAGTTAGTTTTTAGCTTTCTCTACTGAGGTGCTCGTCCAAAAGAACCGGGACACAATCGCAGTAGTTCTCCCAGCGCTACCTTAGCCGGTATAGCAAAACGTAAGGTACCAAAGCATGGGAGCCGGGCAAACCCAACTATTGACCCAAAACATGATTCAGAGCTGATGCATATAATGCTATATGTTCGGGGTGCTGCACTGTCGAAAGTGTTCGGACTTCTCACGCCGTATTATGGGGTAAACGAAAGCCCCTGGCATACTGGCCGTACCAGAATGTACGGGTGCAAGTTGTCGTAGATGAACATATAAGAAAAAAGGATGAATAATGCAATAATAGACTAATGCTATGCATTGTTATTTAAATAATACGTTGAAGCGTACTGATATAAGTAGTGCAATAAGCAGAAAGTAGGACTATTTGACATGTCCTATCCAAGGGCAAGCTGCGTATGGATAGTAGAAAGCGGGTATATCGATTATTATTAGAGACCACCTGAGGGTTCCCGTGTACATCTTAGCTTCTTGCCTCCTTGGTTGCTCCTTCCCGTAATGTGTCCGGCAATCGTACTGCCAGAAAGGGCTTCCAGAGAGTTAGGTCCTGAAAGAAAAAAATGATAAAGGTATACAGCCCCTAGATAGGGCGGTTAAGCTGCATTGCGGGACGTGCCCTGATCGTGCCCCCGCCTATGTCCATGGTATTTTCAGTGTGTAATTATGTACGCGCGGCACGGATTTCGTCGCTTGACTGGGACTGGGACGTGGGCCAAATTACTAGGCGAGCTTTGAACGTGCCAGGCGATCCTGTTGCAGTTTACTCCGGACTCGCTTGAAGGTGTCCGGGGGTTGTATCGTCGAATTAGTGGTTTGCCTTAAAAGGCTGCTTTGTGCTTCTGCTACGAGGGCCGCAGTGTGCTCTTCCGTGCGGAGCGAGCGTTCTGTGTTTCCATTGACTGTTATGATCCCCCTAGGTCCTGGCATCTTGAGCTTGAGGTATGTGTAATGCAGTACCACATTGAATTTTGCAAATGCGGTTCGCCCGAGCAGTGCGTGATAGCCACTGCGGAACGGGACGATATCAAAGATTGACTCCTTGCTTCGGAAGTTGTCCAGAGATCCGAAGGCCACTTCCAGTGTGATTGAGCCCGTGCAATGGGCCCCTACACCTGGGATGATGCCCTTAAAGGTGGTTTTGGAGAGTTTGATCCTCGAGGGATCTATACCCATTTTGCGCACTGTATCCTGATAGAGCAGGTTCCGGCTGCTGCCGCCGTCAATAAGGACTCGAGTGAGGTGAAATCCGTCGATGATGGGGTCTAGGACCAGTGCGGTGGATCCGCCATGACGGATACTAGTGGGGTGGTCCCTGCGATCAAAGGTGATCGGGCAAGCGGACCATGGGTTGAACTTTAGAGCGACGGGCTCCATCGCATAGACGTCCCTTAGTGCACGCTTCTGTTCCCTCTTGGGAATGTGGGTTGCGTATATCATGTTCACCATCTTCACTTGTGGGGGGAACCTCTTCTGTACTCCCGTGTTTGGCGGCCAGGGCTCCTCCTCGTCATCACTATGCAGCCCCTTGTCCTTGTTCTCAGCATTTAACTTGCCGGCCTACTTGAACACCCAGCATTCTCTGTTGGTGTGACTGGCTGGCTTATCGGGGGTGCCATGGATTTGACACAAGCGATCAAGTATGCGATCCAAACTGGACGGGCTCGGACTACTTCTTTTGAATGGCTTTTTCTACTGACCGGATCTAGAGCCTCTGAATCCGGCATTGACTGTCGTATCATCGGTGTTATCGCCGTTGTTGCGACGCTTTTGTCTGTTATGATGTGGTCTGCTGTTGGCATCTTTGGTATCCGAAGTGCCCGGATTCCTTGATGTGTTGTTGTTGCGAGCCAACCAGCTATCCTCGCCCGCGCAAAAGCGGGTCATGAGTGTCGTGAGGGCTTCCATAGACTTCGGCTTCTCCTGGCCGAGGTGCCAGGCGAGACACTCGTCACGGATGTTATGCTTGAATGCCTCTAAGGCCTCTGCATCCGAACAGTCGACAATTTGGTTTTTCTTAGTTAGGAACCGTGTCCAGAATTGCCTGGCCGATTCCCCTGGCTGCTGAGTTATATGCCTCAAGTCGTCAGCATCCGGTGGTCGCACATAAGTGCCCTGGAAGTTGTTAAGGAATGTGTCTTCCAAATCCTCCCAACTGCCGACGGAGTCTGCTGGCAAGCTATTCAGCCAATGCCGAGATGGTCCTTTGAGTTTTAGTGGGAGGTACTTGATGGCATGCAGATCATCGCCGCGAGCCACGTGGATGTGAAGGAGGAAATCCTCAATCCATACAGCGGGATCTATTGTACCACCATACGATTCGATATTTACGGGCTTGTAACCCTCCGGGAATTCGTGATCCATAACTTCATTAGTGAAGCATAGGGGGTGTGCGGCGCCTCTGTGCCGGGCTATATCACAACGCAGTTCATATGAGTCTTGTCTGTTGTATTCGGCCCGGCCGGATTTACCTTTAGTGTATCCGGCGCGACGGTCATCGTCCCGCATTGGCGCGCGCCCTCGTGACCCATATATCGAGCTTGCATGTTTTGCCCTGCTGTCCAATACGTCTCGCAGGTCTCGTGTGTTGCCCCGGGCCTTGGTGTTTTTGTTTGAGTGGCGGCGGGGTGCAGGCTGAACTTCAGGCTGAAACGCCTCTCTTCAGTCGCATCATACACTGGTGATGTGGGTTTCAATGCTTCCTCCTCGAGGTGAGGTAGCAACCTGCGCTTTGGGTAACTCTTGGAGGGGCGCTCGAGTTCGTATCCCTCGGCCGCAAGGACTTCAGTCCATCTGTCTGCTAGCAAGTCTTGATCAGCTTGAAGCTGTTGTTGCTTTTTCTTCAGGCTATTTGTTGTGGCCATAAGCCGGCGCTTGAAGCGCTCCTGCTCGACGAGATCCTCAGGTACGATAAATTCTTCATCGCCGAGGCTCACCTCGTCTTCGGAGAGAGGCATGTAATTGTCCTCCTCCGATTTTCCATCTGCTGCCTGCTCTGGAGGGCTAGCTTGTTCGCCTTCCCGCTCTACATTGTACTGGAGGGGACTGTGGTTGTCTTCGGCACTATCCGGAGTGTTATTGTCTCTTGTGCCGGTATCACTACTTTTGCTGTGGCGGGACTTAGAGCGGCGCCGCTGATGTCGGTGCTTGGGTTGCTTCTTGGAGGGGTCATCCTCCGTTGTCTCGTCGCCATTGCCTTCTTTGGGGGTGTCCACCATGTATATATCATATGATGAGGTGGCAGTCCAGCGCCCTGTGGGCGGTGGTTCCTGTTCGTCTCCTGCATCGTCGTCCATACCGTCGATGTCCTCGGAGTCGAAGTCGAGCATGTCGGTTAAATCATCGACAGTGGCTACTAAATGGGTAGTGGGTGGGCAGCGAATTTCTTTGTCGTCCACATCCCATTCTAGCCGGACATAGTTCGGCCAAGGTTCTCCTAACAAGGAGAGAGACCTTAATGAATTTAGCACATCACCGAAAGATGAGTGCTGAAAAATATCTGCAGAGGTGAACTCCATGATCGTTGCCCAATCGGATTCGATAGGCACGGATGCAGGCGGCTCGGAGTCCGTGGCCGGAGACGAATCCCGTGGTTCGGCGACACGGCTCCCGTAAGGGGTGAAGTCAGTATTCGGCTCCATCGCCACTAAGAGTGTGGCCTCCATGGTGGGGTCTATCCCTCCATCCTCGGATGGCGCAATTTGCTCCGGATTGAAGGTCAGAGTAGTGGCAGATGCGATCTCCCGAACACTGTCCGACGACAGAGTTACGTCATGCTCATCGTGATTATGCGGCGCACCTGACCTGGGCTCGAATCCGTCGAAGATCAAGTCTCCGCGGATGTCGGCAGTGTAGTTTAAGTTTCTGAACCTGACCTGATGGCCAGGGGCGTAGCTCTCGATCTGCTCCAGATGGCCAAGCAAATTGGCCCACAGTGCGAAGCCGCCGAATACGAAGATCTGCCCGGGGAGGAAAACCTCACCCTGGACCGCATCGTTACCGATGATTGACGGAGCCATCAAGCCTTACGGTGACGGAAAAGTGGAATTCTCAATGAAAGCACCAATGTCGGTGTCAAAACCGACGGATCTCGGGTAGGGGGTGCCGAACTATGCGTCTAAGGCGGATGGTAACAGGAGGCAGGGGACACGATGTTTACCCAGATTCGAGCCCTCTCGATGGAGGTAAAACCCTACGTCTTGCTTGATTGTTCTTGATGATATGAGTATTACAAGAGTTGATCTACCACGAGATCGTAGAGGCTAAACCCTAGAAGCTAGCCTATGGTATGATTGCATATTGTCCTACGGACTAAACCCTCCGGTTTATATAGACACCGGAGGGGGCTAGGGTTAGACAGAGTCGGTTACAAGGGAGGAGATCTACATATCCGTATGGCGAAGCTTGCCTTCCACGCCAAGGAGAGTCCCATTCGGACACGAGACGAAGTTTTCAATCTTGTATCTTCATAGTCCAACAGTCCGGCCAAAGGATATAGTCCAGCTGTCCAGAGACCACCTAATCCAGGACTCCCTCAACACCTAAAAGCCAAAGCTTGGGGATGCCCCGGAAGGCATCCCCTCTTTCGTCTACTTCTACCGGTAACTTTACTTGGAGCTATATTTTTATTCACCACATGATATGTGTTTTGCTTGGAGCGTCTTGTATTATTTGAGTCTTTATTTGCTAGTTTACCACAATCATCCTTGCTGCCCACACCTTTTGAGAGAGCCATACATGATTTGGAATTTGTTAGAATACTCTATGTGCTTCGCTTATATCATTTGAGTTATATAGTTTTGCTCTAGTACTTCACTTATATCTTTTAGAGCACGGTGGTGGATTTGTTTTATAGAAACTATTGATCTCTCATTCTTCACTTAGATTATTTTGAGAGTCTTAAATAGCATGGTAATTTGCTTAAAAATCCTTATATGCTAGGTATACAAGATTAATAATAAAATTCTCTTATGAGTGTGTTGAATGCTATGAAAAGTTTGGTGCTTGATAATTGTTTTGAGATATGAAGATGGTGATATTAAAGTTGTGCTAGTTGAGTAGTTGTGAATTTGAGAAATACTTGTGTTCAAGTTTGTGATTCTCGTAGCATGCATGAAGGAAATATGCCCTAGAGGCAATAATAAAGTTATTGTTTATTTCCTTATATCATGATAAATGTTTATTATTCATGCTAGAATTGTATTAACCAGAAACATAATACATGCGTGAATACATAGACAAACTTAGTGTCACTAGTATGCCTCTACTTGACTAGCTCGATAATCAAAGATGGTTATGTTTCCTAACCATAAACAAAGTGTGGTTATTTGATTAACGAGGTCACATCATTATTTGAATGATCTGATTGACATGACCCATTCCATTAGCTTAGCACCCGATCGTTTAGTATGTTGCTATTGCTTTCTTCATAACTTATACATGTTCCTATGACTATGAGATTATGCAACTCCCGTTTACCAGAGGAACACTTTGTGTGCTACCAAACGTCACAACGTAACTGGCTGATTATAAAGGAGCTCTACAGGTGTCTCCAAAGGTAGATGTTGGGTTGGCGTATTTCGAGATTAGGATTTGTCACTCCGATTGTCGGAGAGGTATCTCTGGGCCCTCTCAGTAATGCACATCACATAAGCCTTGCAAGCATTGCAACTAATGAGTTAGTTGTGGGATGATGTATTACAGAACGAGTAAAGAGACTTTCCGGTAACGAGATTGAACTAGGTATTGAGATACCGACGATCGAATCTCGAGCAAGTAACATACCGATGACAAAGGGAACAACGTATGTTGTTATGCGGTCTAACCGATAAAAGATATTCGTAGAATATGTAGGAGCCAATATGGGCATCCAGGTCCTGCTATTGGTTATTGACCAGAGATGTGTCTCGGTCATGTCTACATTGTTCTCGAACCGTAGGGTCCGCACGCTTAACGTTACGATGACAGTTATTATGAGTTTATGCATTTTGATGTACTGAAGTTAGTTCGGAGTCCCGGATGTGATCACGGACATGACGGGGAGTCTCAAAATGGTCGAGACATAAAGATTGATATATTGGACGGCTATATTTGGACACCGGAAGTGTTCCGGGTGATTTCGGAGAAAACCGGAGTACCGGAAGGGTTATCGGAACCCTCCGGGGAAGTAATGGGCCTTATTGGGCCTTAGGGGAGAGAGAGGGCTGCGGCGTAGGAGGTGCCCCCCCCCCACATGGGGAGTCAGAATTGGACTAGGGAGGGGGCGCGGCCCCTCTTTCCCTCTCCCTCTCCCCCTCCTTCCTTCCCCCTTAGGGTTTCCTAATTGGATTAGGAAAAGGGAGTCCTACTCCCACTAGGAGGAGGACTCCTCCTCCCCTTGGCGCGCCCCATAGGGCCGGCCGGCCTCTCTCTTGCTCCTTTATATATGAGGGCAGGGGGGCACCCTAGGACACACAAGTTGATTTTTGAGATCGTTCCTTAGCCGTGTGCGGTGCCCCCTGCCACCATATTCCACCTCGATCATATCATTGTAGTGCTTAGGCGAAGCCCTGCGTCGGTAGAACATCAAGATCGTCACCACGCTGTCATGCTGACGGAACTCCTCCCCGAAGCTTTGCTGGATCGGAGCCCGGGGATCGTCATCGAGCTGTACGTGTGCTAAGAACTCGGAGGTGCCGGAGTAACGGTGCTTGGATCGGTCGGATCGGGAAGAAGACGTACGACTACTTCCTCTATGTTGTGTCAACGCTTCCGTTGCGATCTACAAGGGTACATAGATCATGCTCTCCCCCTCGTTGCTATGCATCACCATGATCTTGCGTGTGCGTAGGAAATTTTTTGAAATTACTACGTTCCCCAACAGTGGCATCAGAGCCTAGGTTTTATGGTTTGATGTTATATGCACGAGTAGAACACAAGTGAGTTGTGGGCGATATAAGTCATACTGCCTACCAGCGTGTCATACTTTGGTTCGGCGGTATTGTTGGATGAAGCGGCCCGGACCGACATTACGCGTACGCTTACGCGAGACCGGTTCTCCCGACGTGCTTTGCACACAGGTGGCTTGCGGGTGACTGTTTCTCCAACTTTAGTTGAACCGAGTGTGGCTACGCCCGGTCCTTGCGAAGGTTAAAACGGAGTCTATTTGACAAACTATCATTGTGGTTTTGATGCGTAGGTGAGATTGGTTCTTGCTTAAAGCCCATAGCAGCCACGTAAAACTTGCAACAACAAAGTAGAGGATGTCTAACTTGTTTTTGCAGGGCATGTTGTGATGTGATATGGTCAAGACATGATGCTAAATTTTATAGTATGAGATGATCATGTTTTGTAACCGAGTTATCGGCAACTAGCAGGAGCCATATGGTTGTCGCTTTATTGTATGCAATGCAATCGCGATGTAATGCTTTACTTTATCACTAAGCGGTAGCGATAGTCGTGGAAGCATAAGATTGGCGAGACGACAACGATGCTACGATGGAGATCAAGGTGTCGCGCCGGTGACGATGGTGATCATGACGGTGCTTCAGAGATGGAGATCACAAGCACAAGATGATGATGGCCATATCATATCACTTATATTGATTGCATGTGATGTTTATCTTTTTATGCATCTTATCTTGCTTTGATTGACGGTAGCATTATAAGATGATCTCTCACTAAATTATCAAGAAGTGTTCTCCCTGAGTATGCACCGTTGCCAAAGTTCATCGTGCCCAGACACCACGTGATGATCGGGTGTGATAAGCTCTACGTCCATCTACAACGGGTGCAAGCCAGTTTTGCACACGCAGAATACTCAGGTTAAACTTGACGAGCCTAGCATATGCAGATATGGCCTCGGAACACGGAGACCGAAAGGTCGAGCGTGAATCATATAGTAGATATGATCAACATAGTGATGTTCACCATTGAAAACTACTCCATCTCACGTGATGATCGGTTATGGTTTAGTTGATTTGGATCACGTGATCACTTAGAGGATAAGAGGGATGTCTATCTAAGTGGGAGTTCTTAAGTAATATGATTAAATTGAACTTAAATTTATCATGAACTTAGTCCTGGTAGTATTTTGCAAATTATGTTGTAGATCAATAGCTCGCGTTGTTGCTTCCCTGTGTTTATTTTGATATGTTCCTAGAGAAAATTATGTTGAAAGATGTTAGTAGCAATGATGCGGATTGGATCCGTGATCTGAGGTTTATCCTCATTGCTGCACAGAAAAAATTATGTCCTTGATGCACCGCTAGGTGACAGACCTATTGCAGGAGCAGATGCAGACGTTATGAACGTTTGGCTAGCTCAATATGATGACTACTTGATAGTTTAGTGCACCATACTTAATGGCTTAGAATCGGGACTTCAAAGACATTTTGAACATCATGGACCATATGAGATGTTCCAGGAGTTGAAGTTAATATTTCAAGCAAATACCCGAGTTAAGAGATATGAAGTCTCCAACAAGTTCTATAGCTAAAAGATGGAGGAGAATCGCTCAACTAGTGAGCATGTGCTTAGATTGTCTGGGTACTACAATCGCTTGAATCAAGTGGGAGTTAATCTTCCAGATAAGATAGTGATTGACAGAATTTTCTAGTCACCATCACCAAGTTAGTAGAACTTCGTGATGAACTATAATATGCAAGGGATAACGGAAACAACTCCCAAGCTCTTCGTGATGCTGAAATCAACGAAGGTAGAAATCAAGTAAAACATCAAGTGTTGATGGTTGACAAGACCACTAGTTTCAAGAAAAGGGCAAAGGGAAGAAGGGGAACTTCAAGAAGAACGGCAAGCAAGTTGCTACTCAAGTGAAGAAGCCCAAGTCTGATCCTAAGCCTGAGACTAAGTGCTTCTACTGCAAAGGGACTGGTCACTGGAAGCAGAACTACCCCAAGTGATTGGCGGATAAAAAGGATGGCAAAGTGAACATAAGTATAATTGATATACATGTTATTGATTTGTACTTTACTAGTGTTTATAACAACCCCTCAGTATTTGATACTAGTTCAGTTGCTAAGATTAGTAACTCGAAACGGGAGTTGCAGAATAAAGACTAGTTGAGGGTGAAGTGACGATGTGTGTTGGAAGTGGTTCCAAGATTGATATGATCATCATCGCACACTCCCTATACTTTCGGGATTAGTGTTGAACCTGAATAAGTGTTATTTGGTGTTTGCGTTGAGCATGAATATGATTTGATCATGTTTATTGTAATACGGCTATTCATTTAAGTAAGAGAATAAATTGTTGTTCTGTTTACATGAATAAAACCTTATATGGTTACACACCCAATGAAAATAGTTCGTTGGATCTCGATCGTAGTGATACACATAATCAAAATATTGAAGCCAAAAGATGCAGAGTTGATAATGATAGTGCAACTTATTTGTGGCACTACCGTTTAGGTCATATCAGTGTAAAGCGCATGAAGAAACTCCATACTGATGGACTTTTGGAACTACTTGATTATGAATCACTTGGTACTTGCGAACCGTGCCTCATGGGCAAGATGACTAAAACTCCGTTCTCCGGAGCGAGCAACTGACTTATTGGAAATAATACATATTGATGTATGTGGTCCGATGAGTGTTAAGGCTCACGGCAAGTATCGTTATTTTCTGAACTTCACAGATGATTTGAGCAGATATGGGTATATCTACTTGATGAAACATAAGTCTGAAACATTTGAAAAGTTCAAAGAATTTCAGAGTGAAGTGGAAAATCATCGTGACAAAAAAAATAAAGTTTCTACGATCTGATCGCAGAGACAAATATTTGAGTTACGAGTTTGGTCTTCAATTAAAAATGTGGAATAGTTTCACAAACTCATGCCACATGGAACACCATAGTATAATGGTGTGTCCGAACGTCATAACCGTACTTTATTGGATATAGTGCAATCTATGATGTCTCTTACCGATCTACCACTATCATTTTGGGGTTATGCATTAGAGATAGCTGAATTCACGTTAAAAGGGCACCATCTAAATCTGTTGAGATGACACCGTATGAACTGTGGTTTGGCAAGAAACCAAAGTTGTCGTTTCTTAAAGTTTGGGGCTGCGATGCTTATATGAAAAAGCTTCAACCTGATAAGCTCGAACCCAAATCGGAGAAATGTGTCTTCATAGGATACCCAAAGGAGACTGTTGGGTACACCTTCTATCACAGATCCGAAGGCAAGATATTTGTTGCTAAGAATGGATCCTTTCTAGAGAAGGAGTTTCTCTTGAAAGAAGTGAGTGGGAGGAAAGTAGAACTTGACGAGGTAACTGTACCTTCTCCCTTATTGGAAAATAGTACATCACAGAAAACTATTTCTGCGACATCTATACCAATTAGTGAGGAAGCTAATGATGATGATCATGAAACTTTAGGACAAGATACTACTGAACCTCGTAGATCGACCAGAGTGAGATCCGCACCAGAGTGGTACGGTAATCCAGTTCTGGAAATCATGCTACTAGATCATGATGAACCTACGAACTATGAAGAAGCGATGGTGAGCCCAGATTCCGCAAAGTGGCTTGAAGCCATGAAATCTGAGATGGGATCCATGTATGAGAACAAAGTATGGACTTTGGTTGACTTGCCCGATGATCGGCAAGCAATTGAGAATAAATGGATCTTCAAGAAGAAGACTGACGCTGACGGTAATGTTACTATCTACAAAGCTCGACTTGTCGCAAAAGGTTTTTGACAAGTTCAAGGGGTTGACTACGATGAGACCTTCTCACCCGTAGGGATGCTTAAGTCTGTCCGAATCATGTTAGCAATTGCCGTGTTTTATGATTATGAAATTTGGCAAATGGATGTCAAAACTGCATTCCTGAATGGATTTCTGGAAGAAGAGTTATATATGATGCAACCGGAAGGTTTTGTCGATCCAAAGGGAGCTAACAAAGTGTGCAAGCTCCAGCGATCCATTTATGGACTGGTGCAAGCCTCTCAGAGTTGGAATAAACACTTTGATAGTGTGATTAAAGCATTTGGTTTTATACAGACTTTCGGAGAAGCCTGTATTTACAAGAAAGTGAGTGGGAGCTCTGTAGCATTTCTGATATTATATGTGGATGACATATTACTGATTGGAAATGACATAGAATTTCTGGATAGCATAAAAGGATACTTGAATAAGAGTTTTTCAATGAAAGACCTCGGTGAAGCTACTTACATATTAGGCATAAAGATCTATAGAGATAGATCAAGACGCTTAATTAGACTTTCACAAAGCACATACCTTGACAAGATTTTGAAGAAGTTCAAAATGGATCAAGCAAAGAAAGGGTTCTTGCCTGTGTTACAAGGTGTGAAGTTGAGTCAGACTCAATGCCCGACCACTGCAGAAGATAGAGAGAAAATGAAAGGTGTTCCCTATGCTTCAGCCATAGGCTCTATCATGTATGCAATGTTGTGTACCAGACCTAATGTGTGCCTTGCTATAAGTTTAGTAGGGAGGTACCAAAGTAATCCAGGAGTGGATCACTGGACAGCGGTCAAGAACATCCTGAAATACCTGAAAAGGACTAAGGATATGTTTCTCGTATATGGAGGTGACAAAGAGCTCACCGTAAGAGGTTACATTGATGCAAGCTTTGACACTGATCCGGACGATTCTAAATCACAAACCGGATACGTGTTTATATTAAACGGTGGAGCTGTCAATTGGTGCAGTTCTAAACAAAGCGTCGTAGCGGGATCTACATGTGAAGCAGAGTACATAGCTGCTTTGGAAGCAGCGAACGAAGGAGTCTGGATGAAGGAGTTCATATCCGATCTTGGTGTTATACCTAGTGCATCGGGTCCAATGAAAATCTTTTGTGACAATGCTGGTGCAATTGCCTTGGCAAAGGAATCCAGATTTCACAAGAGGACCAAGCACATCAAGAGACACTTCAATTCCATCCGGAATCTAGTCCAGGTGGGAGACATAGAGATTTGCAAGATACATACGGATCTGAATGTTGCAGACCCGTTGACTAAGCCTCTTCCACGAGCAAAACATGACCAGCACCAAGGCTCCATGGGTGTTAGAATCATTACTGTGTAATCTAGATTATTGACTCTAGTGCAAGTGGGAGACTGAAGGAAATATGCCCTAGAGGCAATAATAAAGTTATTATTTATTTCCTTATATCATGATAAATGTTTATTATTCATGCTAGAATTGTATTAACCGGAAACATAATACATGTGTGAATACATAGACAAACTTAGTGTCACTAGTATGCCTCTACTTGACTAGCTCGTTAATCAAAGATGGTTATGTTTCCTAACCATAAACAAAGTGTTGTTATTTGATTAACGAGGTCACATCATTAGTTGAATGATCTGATTGACATGACCCATTCCATTAGCTTAGCACCCGATCGTTTAGTATGTTGCTATTGCTTTCTTCATGACTTATACATGTTCCTATGACTATGAGATTATGCAACTCCCGTTTACCAGAGGAACACTTTGTGTGCTACCAAATGTCACAACGTAACTGGGTGATTATAAAGGAGCTCTACAGGTGTCTCCAAAGGTAGATGTTGGGTTGGCGTATTTCGAGATTAGGATTTGTCACTCCGATTGTCGGAGAGGTATCTCTGGGCCCTCTCAGTAATGCACATCACATAAGCCTTGCAAGCATTGCAACTAATGAGTTAGTTGAGGGATGATGTATTACAGAACGAGTAAAGAGACTTGCCGGTAACGAGATTGAACTAGGTATTGGATACCGACGATCGAATCTCGGGCAAGTAACATACTGATGACAAAGGGAACAACGTATGTTGTTATGCGGTCTGACCGATAAAAGATCTTCGTAGAATATGTAGGAGCCAATATGGGCATCAAGGTCCCGCTATTGGTTATTGACCGGAGACGTGTCTCGGTCATGTCTACATTGTTCTCGAACCATAGGGTCCGCACGCTTAACGTTACGATGACAGTTATTATGAGTTTATGCATTTTGATGTACCGAAGTTAGTTCGGAGTCCCGGATGTGATCACGGACATGACGAGGAGTCTCGAAATGGTCGAGACATAAAGATTGATATATTGGACGGCTATATTCGGACACCGGAAGTGTTCCGGGTGATTTCGGAGAAAACCGGAGTACCGGAAGGGTTATCGGAACCCTCCGGGGAAGTAATGGGCCTTATTGGGCCTTAGGGGAGAGAGAGGGCTGCGGCCTAGGAGGTGGCGCCCCCCCCCCCCCCACATGGGGAGTCCAAATTGGACTAGGGAGGGGGGCGCAGCCCCTCTTTCCCTCTCCCTCTCCCCCTCTTTCCTTCCCCCTTAGGGTTTCCTAATTGGATTAGGAAAGGGGAGTCCTACTCCCACTAGGAGGAGGACTCCTCCTCCCCTTGGCGCGCCCCATAGGGCCGGCCGGCCTCTCTCTTGCTCCTTCATATACGGGGGCAGGGGGGCACCCTAGGACACACAAGTTGATTTTTGAGATCGTTCCTTAGCCGTGTGCGGTGCCCCCTGCCACCATATTCCACCTCGATCATATCGTTGTAGTTCTTAGGCGAAGCCCTGCGTCGGTAGAACATCAAGATCGTCACCACGCCGTCGTGCTGACGGAACTCCTCCCCGAAGCTTTGCTGGATCGGAGCCCGGGGATCGTCATCGAGCTGTACGTGTGCTAAGAACTCGGAGGTGCCGGAGTAACGGTGCTTGGATCGGTCGGATTGGGAAGAAGACGTACGACTACTTCCTCTATGTTGTGTCAACGCTTCCGTTGCGATCTACAAGGGTACGTAGATCATGCTCTCCCCCTCGTTGCTATGCATCACCATGATCTTGCGTGTGCGTAGGAATTTTTTTGAAATTACTATGTTCCCCAACAATGCACGTATGGTGAACCGTTATGTGATGAAGTCGGAGCATGATTTATTTATTGATTGTCTTCCTTATGAGTGGCGGGCGGGGACGAGCGATGGTCTTTTCCTACCAATCTATCCCCCTAGGAGCATGCGTGTAATACTTTGCTTTGATAACTTGTAGATTTTTGCAATAAGTATATGAGTTCTTTATGACTAATGTTGAGTCCATGGATTATACGCACTTTTCTTCCTTCCACCATTGCTAGCCTCTCTAATACTGTGCACCTTTCGCCGGTATCATACACCCACCATATACCTTCCTCAAAACAGCCACCATACCTACCTATTATGGCATTTCCATAGCCATTCTGAGATATATTGCCATGCAACTTTCCACCGTTCCGTTTATTATGACACACTCCATCATTGTCATATTGCTTTGCATGATCATGTAGTTGACATTGTATTTGTGGCAAAGCCACCATTCATAATTATTTCATACATGTCACTCATGAGTCATTGCATATCCTGGTACACCGCCGGAGGCATTCATATAGAGTCATATTTTGTTCTAAGTATCGAGTTGTAATTGTTGAGTTGTAAGAAAATAAAAGTGTGATGATCATCATTATTAGAGCATTGTCCCAAGTGAGGAAAGGATGATGGAGACTATGATTCCCCCACAAGTCGGGATGAGACTCCGGACGAATAATAAAAAAAAGGAGAAAGAAAAGAGGCCATAAAAAAAGAGAAAAGGCCCAAATTAAAAAAATGAGAGAAAAAGAGAGAAGGGACAATGCTACTATCTTTTTACCACACTTGTGCTTCAAAGTAGCATCATGATCTTTATAGTAGAGAGTCTCTCATTTCGTCACTTTCATATACTGGTGGGAATTTCATTATAGAACTTGGCTTGTATATTCCAGTGATGGGCTTCCTCAAAATGCCCTAGGTCTTCATGAGCAAGCAAGTTGGATGCACACCCACTTAGTTTCCTTTGTTGAGCTTTCATATACTTATAGCTCTAGTGCATCCGTTGCATGGCAATCCCTACCCACTCACATTGATATGTATTGATGGGCATCTCCATAGCCCATTGATACGCCTAGTTGATGTGAGACTATCTTCTCCCTTTTTGTTTTCTCCACAACCACCATTCTATTCCACCTATAGTGCTATATCCTTGGCTCGCACTCATGTATTGTGTGAAGATTGAAAAAGTTTGAGAATGTCAAAAGTATGAAACAATTGCTTGGCTTGTCATCGGGGTTGTGCATGATTTAAATACTTTGTGTCGTGAAAATAGAGCATAGCCAGACTATATGATTTTGTAGGGATAACTTTCTTTGGCCATGTTATTTTGAGAAGACATGATTGCTTTGTTAGTATGCTTGAAGTATTATTATTTTTATGCCAATATGAACTTTTATCTTGAATCTTTCGGATCTGAATATTCATACCACAATTAAGAAGACTTACATTAAAATTATGCCAAGTAGCATTCCACATCCAAAATTTTGTTTCTATCATTTACCTACTCGAGGACGAGCAGGAATTAAGCTTGGGGATGCTTGATACGTCTCCAACGTATCTATAATTTTTGATTGCTCCATGCTATATTATCTACTATTTTGGACATTATTGGGCTTTATTATCCACTTTTATATTATTTTTGGGACTAACCTATTAACCGGAGGCCCGGCCCAGAATTGCTGTTTTTTTTGCCTATTTTAGGGTTTCGAAGAAATGGAATATCAAACGGAGTCCAAACGGAATGAAACCTTCGGGAACGTGATTTTCTCACCGAACATGATCCAGGAGACTTGGACCCTACGTCAAGAAACAAAGGAGGAGGCCACGAGGTAGGGGGCGCGCCTACCCCTCCCCCAGGCGCGCCCTCCACCCTCGTGGGCCCCCTGTTGCTCCACCGACGTACTCCTTCCTGCTATATATACCTACATACCCCCAAACAATTAGATATGGAGCCAAAACCCTAATTCCACCGCCGTAACTTCCTGTATCCACGAGATCCCATCTTGGGGCCTATTCCGGAGCTCCGCCGAAGGGGGTATCCATCATGGAGGGCTTCTACATCAACACCATAGCCTCTCCAATGAAGTGTGAGTAGTTTACCTCAGACCTTCGGGTCCATAGTTATTAGCTAGATGGCTTCTTCTCTCTTTTTGGATCTCAATACAATGTTCTCCCCTTCTCTTGTGGAGATCTATTTGATGTAATCTTCTTTTTGCGGTGTGTTTGTTGAGACCGATGAATTGTGGGTTTATGATCAAGATTATCTATGAACAATATTTGAATCTTATCTGAATTCTTTTATGTATGATTGGTTATCTTTGCAAGTCTCTTCGAATTATCAGTTTGGTTTGGCCTACTAGATTGATCTTTCTTGCAATGGGAGAAGTGCTTAGCTTTGGGTTCAATCTTGCGGTGTACTTTCCCAGTGACAGTAGGGGCAGCAAGGCACGTATTGTATTGTTGCCATCGAGGATAACAAGATGGGGCTTTTATCATATTGCATGAATTTATCCCTCTACATCATGTCATCTTGCTTAAGGCGTTACTCTGTTTTCATGAACTTAATACTCTAGATGCATGCTGGATAGCGGTCGATGAGTGGAGTAATAGTAGTAGATGCAGGCAGGAGTCAGTCTACTTGTCTCGGACGTGATGCTTATATACATGATCATACCTAGATATTCTCATAACTATCCTCAATTCTGTCAATTGCTCAACAGTAATTCGTTCACCCACCGTAAAATACTTATGCTCTTGAGAGAAGCCACTAGTGAAACCTATGGCCCCCGGGTCTATCTTCATCATATTAATCTTCCAATACTTAGTTATTTCCTTTGCTTTTTACTTTGCCTTTATTTTACTTTGCATCTTTATCACAAAAATACCAAAAATATTATCTTATCATATCTATCAGATCTCACTCTCGTAAGTGACCGTGAAGGGATTGACAACCCCTTATCACGTTGGTTGCGAGGAGTTATTTGTTTTGTGCAGGTACTAGGGACGCGCGCGCAACCTCCTACTGGATTGATACCTTGGTTCTCAAAAACTGAGGTAAATACTTACGCTACTTTGCTGCATCATCCTTTTCTCTTCAAGAAAATCTAAGGCAGTGCTCAAGAGGTAGCAGAGACCTCCGCACGAGACGGAGCGATGAAGGCCTTGCCGCCACCTTCACCAGCATCTGCCCGAGCTTGCCCGACGAACACTTCAGGTGGCGACGAGGAGGAAGGGGAGGGGGTGGCGGCGTGCGTGGAAACCCTAGTCGCCACCCGAGTCGTCCGAGTGAACGACACGGGGGGCATTTCCCTAAGTCAGGTGCGTTCTCGTGAGTACAACCGAGGTGTGTTTTCTCGGTGTTAGGAATAAATTAGCACATGCTAATTAATGAATCGTTATTAGCAAACCGTCATTGGTGTGTCCATACACCTAACAGTCACCTCTCCATAGGGACACTTCACTTTGGATATGTCCCTTCTCCCTCTCTCGGACAACATGTAACCGACATCTCGCAAGGCATCCCCTTGGCTTGTATATATACCATTAGATCAGTGAAATCTTTGGCAGTTGATTCATTCATCTATTCTCAGTTTTACTTTGAACATGTTATCGGCACCTGCTAATTTCCAAAATGAGTGATTTGGCCATGCAGATAAAACATCCCTTGGCCAAGATCAAAGAAGAAGAACCGATGAAAGAACACGACATCAGGCTCCATCGATTAAACAATCGAAAGCCACAAACATACTCCGCCAAAGGAAGAAAATCAATCAATTGAGAAGATTGATCATACTCCAAGTAGGAACAATGAGAACTTGAGACTGGGCACAATTTTCAATCACACAAGGAGGACACACAGAAAAGGGCACGAGCATTCACATCCACGGTTAATCAATCAAAAATCCATAAGTGAGCGATTGCTTTTTTTGTTTTAGACCCAGGGTGTGTATGTCAATTCTTTGACAAGGCAGCTCCTTACAATCCGGCCCTACTTGTCAGAAAGTGATCAAACGGGCTAAATCCCCCATCCAGTGTTTTTTGCAAAAAGTAGAAACATGATGAATTTTGCAGTAAATTAGCGACTAGGTGATTTTCTGTAAACTTGGCCACAAATGTGGTACGTTTGTGTAATTAACTCTCTTAAATGAGATCGGTCGCGGATCAATGCAATAGATTCTGGACGGAGGAAGCTCTAAGTGGCGAAGACCTCGTCCTCGCCCTTCTTTGTTTCCCTGGATGTGGATGGTTGTGGCTGCATCCGCGGCCTCGAGTGGCATGCCCATCTACGGCGGCGGCGGTCACATCCCAGCAGCAACGCTCCTCCCTCCGGAGGAGCACCATGGTGTGGCACGCTGCCCTCTCTCCAGCGTGGCTCGCAGCCTTGCGGGTTAACGACCGACGTGCACCTCTAAGAAGCGGCACTATATGGAGCGGTTGTACCGCTCACCTACCGCTCCAGGGCTTTTTTGCCTAACGGTTAGATTTGGAGGAGGCCTATAAAAGGAAACGGTTCATCCTCCTCCCACCTACCTCTTGCCTTCCTCCCCTTTCATTAAATGCTTTGTAAATTCTTACGCGGAGAAGGGCAAAGCTATCTGATCCTTGTATCTTGACAAGCCATGCCATTTGCCAACCACCGGGAACGTATCTAGTGCACCGGGGCAATTGGTTCTATCGGTGCACCGGACCCCGTTGCACATTAAAAAATGTTCGGAAAAATGCGGAAAAAATTTAGTGCATCGACACAACATCAATGTATGTTGATCAAAATTTTGAAACAATGCTCAAGATATGAAAATGACAAATTTGACGTCAATGTGTTAATGGGCCAAAATTAAAGCCCAACTTGTGTTATGTACTATTCAGTGTCAAATTTGTCATTTTTGTATCTCAAGCAATGTTTCAAATTTTGATTAAAATTTTTATGACACCGTACATTTATGTTATGTCAATGCACTAAATTTTTTCTGAAGTTTTTCGAACATTTTTGAATGTGCAATAGGCGACCGGTGCACCGGTAGCACCAATTACCTTGATACACCAGATACATCCTCACCAACCACCACAGCCTCCTCCAAAACATTGGACCGCTCCACCCCTAGTTGTTTAGCTTAAGAGGTAATATCACTGGGAGTCTTAGAACTTGCGTCGCATGTTCAGTTTGGTGTTAGAACTTTAAAAATACAGTTTTGTGGTCACCTAATTTGACCCAAGCGTGCAGATACGGGCACACTGCGCGTACGCGGGCGTATCCATGTGTATCCCCCACTTGCCAGTGACGTATTTTTACACAAAACATCAAATCTTCTTATTTGTAGAAAAAGTCAACCATAGAGACGCATTTTTGAACAAAATACCCTCACATTTTTCTATTTATAGGGAAACAGAACCACAAATACTATACATATATGCGAAAATTAACCAACAAAAAGCGTGTGCCAGGACTCGAACCAGCCAAAAATTTATTCAACACGAATCGTGTAGCCACTAGGACATTCATGTCAATATGGATAAAGAGCAAATATGTACACTTGACGAAGATTCATGTTTTTTTTTTGAGACAACATCTCGAGGCTTTATTAATTCGTCACAATGTTTACAGGAACGGATGGTAGATTCCCGGGATGGCCTAACCAAACACGGCGACCACCACCGAGAGATAATGCCTCGCTAAGTTGTGAGCTTCATAATTGGAGCTCCTAAATTCATGTCTAAAGCTACAAAATTCAAAGGAATTAGAATGGGCTATTATTTCATGTACAATTGCACCATAGCTCGCCAGATTATCCTTCTGTAGATCCTCCACTACAACTTTGCAATCCGACACCACTTCAATCTGTCGTAGATATAGATCATCTGCCAGTGCCAGTGCTTCCCTGATCGCCAGGGCTTCAAGGGTTGGTGGATCTACAATGTTTCTAAACCCGCAGGTGGATGCCCCGATGAAACGACCTGATTGGTCTCTACATATCACCCCAATAGAACCGAATCCCTGCCTAGACACAGCCGCGTCAACGTTCATCTTAGCATTGTCCGCAGTCGGGAGTATCCACCTTTTTGCGTTCTCGAAGCTATGCACCGTCACGACCGGGTTCTTGGCATTTATCATCTTCAGCTCCCCCAAGTAACTTGATATGAAACTGCTCACAGAATGGGGTGATTGATAAATGTTCTCATGGATGGCTTTCCTTCTGGCTCCCCATATCGCCCATAGTGAGACCACCAAGCGATCAAAAAGCTCTTTAGATAGTATTTCATGGATTGCAAACAGCCAATCCTTCGGATGCTCCTCGCCGCGTTCTAGCATATGATGCACCAGATCTTCGGGAGCAAGCGCCCATACACTTGCCGACATGGGACATGAGATCAGTGCATGCTTCCATGTGTCCACGGTTCCACAGAGTAGACATGTATTTTCTGTTGCCATGTTCCGGTGCTCCAACACGGTCCCCGTTGGCATTGAATGCCTGGCTAAGCGCCATAGAAACATCTTTAGCTTTGAGGGAACTTGGATATGCCAAATCGTTGACCAGTTGTTGGATTCGTTGAACTCATATGAAGTCCCACCCTCCTCATTTAGCCATGCCTCCCTGCTATGCTTTGTCTTAAGAATCATGTGATATGAAGACCGGACGCTGAACCTTCCTCTAGGATCATGATGCCATGCCCAGAAATCCTCGACTCGGCGCGTGCATAGCGGGATTTTCAAAATCGCCTCGGCGTCAAAATGAGTGAACATAGTTCGGATCAAGCCCTCGTTCCAGCAAGCAGACGTGCTGTCGATGAGTTGTGCCACTCACACCGGAGGATTGGGCGTCAGAGATGTTATAGGGCGCTTGAAACTGTCTCTAGGAATCCAGTTGTGTTGCCATATATCCATCGTTGCACCATCCCCTATTCTGCGCACCACACCTTGTGCAAGGATATCGCGCCCATCCAATATAGCCCTCCATATCTGAGACGGGTGTGCTCCTAGTTCGGCTTGAAGTAAAGAACAATCTGGGAAATACACTGCCTTGAGGATTCGAGCGCTGAGAGATGTGTCATCTGTAAGTGTGCGCCAAGCCTACCTTGCTAACAATGCTAGGTTGAATATTTCCAAGTCGCGGAAACCCAAACCTCCCAAATGCTTCGGCATGGTTAAGATATCCCATGCTACCCAGCTAGGCTTCCTCTTCCCTTGCTTGGAACCCCACCAAAATTGTCGGATAATCGACGTGATACTATCACAGAGACCCCTTGGTAATCTGAAGCACGACATCGAGTACACGGGGATCGCTTGTGCTACAGATTTAATTAAAACTTCCTTGCCAGCAGCAGACAGTAACTTCTCCATCCATCCTTTGATCTTTTCCCAGACTCTGTCCCTAAGGTATTTAAACGTACCGTTCTTCGAGTGTCCAACATCCGTCGGCATACCCAGGTAGCGTTCACTCAGAGACTCATTCCACACTTGCAAATTGGTCTTTATAGTTTCTTTCAACTGTGCAGGGCAGCCCTTACTGAAGAAAATTGAAGATTTTTCATTGTTGATTCTTTGTCCTGACGCCTGACAGTAAATATCAAGTAGGTTTGACACCTGGATTGATCCCTCCCCACTGGCCTTGAATAGCAACAGGCTGTCATCTGCAAACAGGAGATGGTTAACGGTAGGAGCCGAAGGAGCCACCTGAATTCCTGTTATTGACGACTGAGAACTTGATTTAAGGAGGCACGAGAGGCCCTCTGCTGCAATCAAGAACAAGTAGGGGGAGATTGGGTCTCCCTGCCGAATACCTCGTGTAGGCTTGAAAGAATCAAGTTTTTCACCATTGAAACATACAGAAAAAGATACTGAGGATACCATACCCATAACAATATTTATCCAGTGCTGGTCAAGACCCAACTTTGTCATGATACCTCTCAGGTAGTCCCATTCCAATCTATCATATGCCTTCATCATGTCCAGCTTCAAAGCACAAAAACTGTTGGATTTTGATCTCGACCTCTTCATAAAATGCAAGCACTCATAAGCGCAAATGATATTGTCTGTGATAAGCCTTCCAGGGACAAAAGCTGATTGTTCCTCAGAGATTATGTCAGGCAAGATCACTTTCAATCTATTAGCTATCACCTTCGAAGCTATTTTATATAGAACGTTGCATAGACTTATGGGACGGAATTGAGCAAGTACTTTGGGAGTAGTTACCTTGGGGATTAAAACAAGCATTGTATCATTGATGGATTCTGGGCTCTCCTCGCCGTTCACCATTCTCAGAACTATTCTTGTTACTTCGTCCCCACAAACTTCCCAATGTCTCTGATAGAAGTGTGCAGGAAAACCAGCGGGCCCCGGAGCTTTGGTTGGAAACATTTGAAACAAAGCAATTTTAACTTCCTCTTTGGTGTATGGTGCACACAGACTAGTATTCATTGCTGATGTTACCTTATGCGGCACATGGTTTAGCACTGCATCCAAGTTGTGAACTCCCTCGGACAGGTACAAGGATTGATAAAAATCATGTGCCATCGCCTTTAGCTCTCCCGGATCAGATATCTCAACACCCAAAGAGTTCTGCAGTGCCTTGATCATATTCTTTTTCCTCCTCAAGCTGGCCCTGAGATGAAAAAACTTTGTATTTTTGTCGCCTGCAGAAAGCCATTCGACCCTAGCTCTCTGGCGCCACATGATTTCTTCTCTGTGATACATCTCAATTAGCTTTTCGTTGATCTTCAGCTCGGCGTAAGTTGGGCCTGTCCTTAGAGGATCACTCTTTAGTTCATCGAGAGATATCTTGAGATTTTTTATCTCTTTCCTCACGCCTCCAAATGTATCCCGACTCCATCTTCCTAAATCCCCTGCCAGGTCTTGCAATTTCAGTCGCAACTCCTCCACAGTTGAGCACGGAGGACCTATGCCCCAACCCTGATTTATCACATCCCGGAAACTATCATGTGTCTCCCACATTGTCTCATATCTGAAGGGGCGATTAACATGATTGGCCGTCCCAGCTTCCAGTTCGAGCAGCAACGGTGAATGGTCCGATGTAACCCCTGTCAAATGTGTAACCGATGCTAGTGGAAACCTCGACAACCACTCTGCACTGACTAGTGCCCGGTCAAGTCTGCACCTTGTGAAAGTGCCGCCTGTTACCTTCTTCTCGAAGGTTCAAAAATTACCTTTGTAGCCCAAGTCGAGCAACATGCAAACATCTAAAACATCACGAAAAGCTTGGATTTGAGCGTTGCTCCTTTGACCCACACCATGGTGCTCGTCTGGACGTAACACTTCGTTAAAATCCCCCACACATAGCCAAGGAAGTGTGCTCAAAGTGCTAACGTTTTTCAACGTTGTCCATGTTTGGTGCCTCAAATGCGTTTGTGCCTCCCCATACACACACGTCATCCTCCAATTCTCTCTGCCTTGTTCCTCAATAGAGACATCTAAATGATAGTCAGAGTAGCCAAGGATTTCAACATTTATTGAATCATTCCAAAACAAGCCAATGCCTCCACTTCTACCTCGACTACTAACAGCATAAGATTTATCAAAACCCAAAGTACCAGCTAGTGCTTCTACCCTCCCGCTTTCCAGCTGTGTTTCGACAATACAAAAGAGGGTAGGGGAAAATTGCCTCGCAAAATCGCGAAGCTCCCGAACTGTCGCAGCTTTTCCCACACCGCGACAGTTCCAGCAGAAAATATTCATTGGGCCCGGCGGCGCTCCTCGAAGGAGCCCGCCATAGAAGAGACGGTCCTGCCAAGACTGTCAATATTTTCCAAAATGTCCTCCCCTATATCTGAGCTCCTCTTGGTTCGCTTCAAATCTTGTTTGCTGCTCGGACTAGCTGGAACAGTTGCGGGTGCTGGTAGCAAGAGCCTCGTCCCCTGGTGTGCATCGCTGGCCTCATTATTCCCTGATTGCATCCCCTGTTGCGCCCTCTTTCTGTTGTTATCCCTCTCATCCATAAATATCTGAAGCACTGCCCGTACCATCCTGCCTTTCGCTGCACTTGTTATGATCAAAGTGAGGGCCGGCTGCACGACCTCCCCGGCCTCCCCTCCGACCACCTCTACGTCCGCGTCCTCCTCCTGGTCCCTGTCCGGTCCGCATAACCCATGAAGCTCTCAGATCTTTGAAAACCAAAGCTGATGGTGGATGGATTCCATTGCCATGCTCTTTGAACTGATGACCCAACATGCCACAAACCGCACACCAATCCGGGAGTTTTTCATATCTGAGTCTATAGATCTGACGCTTCCCGTCCCTTATCATCGAGACAGCATTCCTTAGTGGCTTGTTGACATTGATCTGAATCCATATACGATGGAAATTGCCCGTGAAATCTTGTGACTGTGGCTCGGCATATAGGACCTCTCCGACCTTTGCAGCTAAGGATGGCACCAGGTGGGCATACAAGGGTGGCACATCATGGATTTGCACCCATATATCAATCGTATCAAGCAGGACCGTAGATGGTTTAGCCAGCCCATCATACGGTTTGATTATCACAGCATCACCCCGGAAGTGCCACGGGCCATCACGCGTAACTCTTTCCCAATCACCAAGGCAAGAGAATTGCACAGTATATAGATTATCTTCCAGAGGCTTGAACTGCACCTCCTGTGCTAAATCCCACGCAGCTCTCATGTTCTTGAAAAACCAATATTGGCTATATGACTTTGGCGAGTGAACCCTAGCCAGCGCTATCCAATGCGCCGCCTCATCCCGGGCTTCATCTTCGTTGAAAACCACGTTGTCTAGGTCCTCCTCCCGAAGACCTAGTTCCTTCATCAGCGCAGCCACATCATCCGGATCCATAGGCCCTGAATTCGACCCCGAAGCTCCGCCTGATGCCATTACTCTTCGAACCCTAACCCGATCAACAACGAACCGGGTCTTGCAGGAACCCTAGAGCCTCCTTCCTTCCCTCCCCCCACCTGGATCGGTGAGCCCTGACGGACTCGATCGCGAGCTAAGGACTAGGGAAGGCAACGAGGACAGGGAAAGCAGGTCTCAACGGCGGCGATCAAGATCGCCCCGAGAGGAACAACAACGCTGACGAAGATTCATGTGGATCTTAATTGGTATGTGGATAATACGGCCCATTGTGCGGGCGCTATTTTTTAAAACATTTTCATAGGACATAAGTAATAAAATTATTTTCAAATATTTGTGTGTCAAAACATACAGATAATGATTATTACATAAAAACATTGGAATATAAACATGTGTATTATATATATAATATTTAGTAAAACATAAGTAATAAAACATTTAAGATATTTGTATAACATAAGTAATAAAATTATGTTCAAATATTTATGTGGTAAAAATACTATACATGCAAACGATGATTAGTAAATAAAAACATTTAAATATAAACATGTGTATTATATAAAAATATTTAGTAAATACATACATTGAACATTTGTTATTAAATAAATATGTTAATGAATCCAAAAAAATATACACTTGCAGCTTATATTTAAGTTTTATACATGACTTATATTCAAAAAAGTTATATAGCTTAAATATTAGCAAATATTCATTTCTAAGCTCGATCTCATCTGCACCCTATGAGCTGTAAAATAAAAAAAAATTCAAAAAATTCCCCTTTTTGCATGGTAGATGTTTCAGTGCCTGAGGTCTGTGTCGAATTTTAGATCGTTTGGACATACGTGTAGCTCTCATGAAAAACAAAATCGGTCCAAACAGTACACTTTTTCACATACCCTAAATTTTTTTTTGCTGAGTCCTCCTTAGATGTCGAAACGAGCTGAAATTTTGCAGGATCCTCACGCTCTGAAACATCTTCCATGCAAACAAAAATTCAGATTTTGCCTTTTGATTTTTTTAGTATTTTTTTCATTTTACTGTTCATGACGAGTGTAGATGAGCCCGGGAGCTAAATCGCCCCTCTTAAATATTAGCCATGATTGAATATTCATAATAACATTTTAAATTTTTAATATGAATATTTTTTAAGTATACAAACATTGAACTATACAAATGTGCGTATAATTATTGAAATGATTGTATAATTAAAATAATATTTTTGTATTGTAATTTTCAAAACCAAATATGTAATAGACACATTTATATAATACACATGTTTATATCTTTAAAAAAGTAGCCGGGCAAAAGTGTGGCGTGTTCGGGGTGTTGCCCCGGTCTGATTCGTTCAGTGACAAGAGCTTCATTTTTGGTAAACCACCTTGGAGGTCCGCAAAGCTACTTATCAGCGATGAAGCCGCGTCGAGCTCGGGTGAGGAGGTGATTCGTCATTCTTTTCTTCGGTTGCTGCTGTGGTGGTGTCGAAGGCAGGTGACGGGTGTTGGTGTCAAGTTCAGAGCTATTCTGCTATCTTTTCAATTTTATCATGTCGGTTTTTACGTGACTTGTACTTTGTTCTTTATAATATGAATGAGACAGATACTATCATGAAAAAAAAGGTTATTCTCCAATTTTTTTGCTTCAGGACCTAGAAGTGCTATTGTCGTTGTTTTCTTCCATCTGACTTTGCCCTCTGCTCGGCCTCCACCGCAATCTCTTCCTCCCTCCCGCCGCCGGATCTTTGCTCTCGCGACTCCGCGGCCGCGAACATGGCCGGCACCACGGTGGTTCCCTCGTCTCTGCTCCCGCGCCGTAGCGCCGCCGCCGCCGCTGACCTGCACTCCAGTTGCTCCCGCGTACGCCTAAACCCTGCCTCGATGGCCAACCCCGCTGCTGCCAAGACGCCGAAGCGGCCCGTGTCCGTACGCGACGGGCAGCCGCCGGCGCCGAAGCGCGTACGCGGTGCCAGCTCCGGGGACGAGCTCCATGTGACAGCCCCCGCTAACATCAAGAACAGCAGCACGATTCCGTGTCCCAGCAGCGGCAACGATCCGAGGAGTCCGACGTGCCTCCACGCCTCCGCGATCAAGAACCAGGTCGCCAAATCTCCGGCGAGCGCGACGCAATCGAAGCCGCCGAACAGCATGCGCCAACTGATCGAGAACGCTCGCCTCGCCATGGCTCGCGCTGCCGCCGAAGAGCGGATGGTGGACATGGATTGGGCTCACCCTGCCGCCGAAGAAGAGGCCAGCCGTCGGCGGGACATCGAGCGCAGCAGAGCGGAGGCCCGGCGGAAGGTGGAGCAGATGGCGGACACCGTGCAGTTCAACGACCCATACATTGATCCCTCCGACGTGACCAAGTCCCCTGAGGAGCTGCTCCAAGCAAGACAAGAAGCATGGTGTGCTCAAACTCAGCTCATCGAGACGGGACATGCATGGAGACGTTGCTCAAGTGATGCAGTTCCACGGATGTAACCAGTGATCGAATCAGAAGAGTCATGTAATTCCACGAACATAGCTGAGTAAAGCAGAGGAAGCAGAGTCTGCAAACTGCAGTAGCTGAGAAAAGCAGAATCTGCATGTTTTTCAGTAGTTAGTGTGCATTATGATCACAATTGATCAATTAATGTAAGGGATTTGTTTTAGTATGTAAAAGCATTGGATCTGATGTATGCAAGCAGTATTAGATCTGTTCCCTCCTAATAATTATTTTTTCATGAATAATGACAGGCACACGATCCCACCAAGAAGGTTACTTCTGTTCTTGAACTACTATTCTAGATGATTGCTATTTTCCTGGAGAAGAACAGATATGTGTGCTTGGTCTAGAAAAAAATTACACCACAACAATGCAAAATTTATTTATCGCATCAAGAAGGCGCCAAAAAGCATGTTTACTGAACTCCTGAATCCTGATGCATACATGCATCATTGTTGCCAAATAGCTCATGTGTACTTGTTGTCTGAATTTTGCAACTGCTGCAAAAGTTCGTTCGATACAATTGGTGCCAGTATCAAATCAAACTTCATATCACATTGCCAAAAAATAAATACTTGACAACAATGGTGCTTACTTCAGTGAATATCTGAATCCACATATTCATTGACATAAATCCGCTGAGTAACGAGGGAACTACAAGGCCTGGTACATTATCTGAATTAACACTACACAACTTCATTCAAATTCAACTCAATTACAATGGAAATATTAGCTCTGCTCTGTAATATGCTTTGTAGATCCTGGAGTGACTGATTCTTTTTCATCTTTGTATGCAAGTTCTTGATCTCCTTTTAGCATAGCTTGCGACGTCAAGATGATGTAGACACAAAACAGTTCTGTTTCTGGTTGTCTGACTTGTAGCAGCTCTGAACTTCAGGATTAATATTAATGTTTCTTTCCCTAAATAGCACTTGTCATCAGCTGTTAAACGAACTATACCAGTTAAAAAAGATAGTATTATCATCTTGAATGGTCAAAACTTGGCCAGCGACACCATCCATCTTTTGCCTCCATTTGACCATCACCAGTCATTGGTCTCCAATTCTCAAGGCAAAACTTCCAGCAAGACATTCAGAATACTAGCCATCGCGGTTGGTGTGATGCTACTGACCATATGATGTCCTGCACACTGCACGTCAAACTGGGGGTACCTTCTTTAGAGGCTACGGTATGGAGTACCTTCCATGTACAATGTGGGAGGTGATGAAAAACACGGTCGAGGTTCAGAGCCTAGCACAATGCTCTATAGGAGAATTTTAGTTTGTGGCAAGATCGCCTAGTATGCAGGTCAGCTCAGGGGACTGGTGGAGATCCATTCTGAGTTTTGGACCATAAAAGCCATGCAAATATTCACTTTGGGCTTATAAACCCAGGTGCCTACTTAGAGACCACCAACAACCATAGGATCAAGGTATACAAATCTGCACCCTCAAACTGTATGTAGCTCATATACATACAGTGAAGTCACAGCAGTTACTTGGTACTACAAACTGAGAATATGATCTATCACGTTGATTCTTAGATTAGTTGAACACAAATCCGTGCCCCAAAGAATGCAGCAGGACGATAATAATTATGTTTGAAGTTTCAAGTTCCTTGCATATAAATCAGTACTCCTTTTGTTCCCTTTTATAAGACGTTTTACACATTTCAAACACGCCCAAAACAGTTCATTCAAAGCGGACCGGCTAAAACGCCTCAAAAAAAGAACGTAGGGAGTAGGATGCATACAGATAGAATTTTTTGAAGGAAATGACAAAACCATAGATGCATATTTCTGAATCATAGTTATTAGAAGGGGATGAAGGACATGGGGACTACTGATATTCATACCAAGATTAACAAAGAAAACACACCACAATTTCCAACATTTTTCGTCAAACATATAGGTGCTCAAATCAAAATGTCTAAAAGAGATCAACCGACGAAGAAAACCACCATTTTTTAAAAAGATGCAATTATTCTCCTGTAAACAGTAATACAAAAACAAACACCAAACGAGCATCAAACTTATTTATGAACAACGGCGATGAGCCCGTTATCCAAAATAAAACCAACCATGACTTGAACACCGTTCGTATGTCACTAGGACCCAATATCTCCACTCTCTCCAACTATGGTGTAAATCTAAATGTAACTTCGATGCACTTCTCTTTTATTCTCTTAACTTTCAGGTGTAGCTAGGAACAAAATTCATCACCTCAGACCTCAGTGCTAGGGGGAGAATCATTAATCCAAACTGAAATAGTCCAAACACACAAATTCCTTGCACCATCTTTTATGGATCATTTACATAAGTTTTATAAATTGGATAAAGTATAAACACCAATTCTCCACAGATATTGAATTGTCCAATTTAAAAGTCACTGCAATGAATTAACTTGCTAAGACTAAAATGCCTAAAAAAAATATTCAATGTGATAACCCACCCAAGACATTGTTTTGAGCAGTCTTCTTACAAGACATCCATCATAGACAAATCACTGAATGTGCTCCCAGGAAAGGAAACACTGAATGTACTAATGTAACATTTCTGATACACCTAATGTGAAGAGGAAGATAGTCTATTAGAGCTATTCTAGAAATTAATACACTATCTCCTAGCAATGTTGGTAACTTATAGAAATCCCAACAACATTTTTTCAATTGCAGTTTCAATCAAAATGTAAAATGACTTCATTTTTTGTAAGCTTACTAATCTTTGCTCACAGCTGAAAACAAATTGAACATATAAACCTTCAAGAACTCCCAGACAGAACCGTTGCATCCACGTCGCTCTATAAGTGTTGCTGCCACCGCCTGTAATTTTGTGCCCCGCCAAGGGCATTTTCGTAATTTCACGTGCAATCAAGTACAGGTGTATAAAACTGTGTCTGCTCCAATGGAGAAACCCTAGCCGTCGCTCGCCCCCGCGTCCCCCCGAGCCCCCCTTGCCGCCGCCACCCCTCCCCTCTGCCCCGTGCCGGATCCGCCTGCCGCCGCCGCCATCGCTCTCCTCTGCCCCGTGCCAGACCCTACCTCCTGGCCTCTTCTTCCTCCCGCTACCCTCATCCCCTCTTGCCACCGCCGGGTCCTCTTCTCTCCCCGTCGGTGCGAGTGCGTGGGTCGCGGCGTGCGGAGAGCGAGGAGAGGGAGAGGACAGACGCGTGAGGAGGAGGAGGCCACGACCGTCTGCTCCTCTCCTCTCCCCATCGGCGCCAGCGCGCTGGTCGTGAGGCGTGAGGTGAGCGAGGAGAGGGCACTCCACGGCGTGGTTCCGAATCGGCGCAGGTCGCCGCCATGGGAGAGGTGTGTCGTGGTTCTGGATACCCGTGTTGCTATGCATCAGCATGATCTTGCGTGTGCGTAGGAATTTTTTTTGAAATTACTACGTTCCCTAAAAGTGGCATCAGAGCCTAGGTTTTATGTGTTGATGTTATATGCACGAGTAGAACACAAGTGAGTTGTGGGCGATATAAGTCATACTGCTTACCAGCATGTCATAATTTGGTTCGGCGGTATTGTTGGACGAAGCGGCCCGGACCGACATTACGCGTACGCTTACGCGAGACCGGTTCTCCCGACGTGCTTTGCACGTAGGTGGCTTGCGGGTGACAGTTGCTCCAACTTTAGTTGAACCAAGTGTGGCTACGCCCGGTCCTTGCGAAGGTTAAAACAGCACCAACTTGACAAACTATCGTTGTGGTTTTGATGCGTAAGTAAGATTGGTTCTTTCTTAAGCCCGTAGCAGCCACGTAAAACTTGCAACAACAAAGTAGAGGACGTCTAACTTGTTTTTGCAGGGAAGTTGTGATGTGATATGGTCAAGACATGATGCTAAATTTATTGTATGAGATGATCATGTTTTGTAACCGAGTTATCGGCAACTGGCAGGAGCCATATGGTTGTCGCTTTATTGTATGCAATGCAATCGCGCTGTAATGCTTTACTTTGTCACTAAGCGGTAGCAATAGTCGTGGAAGCATAAGATTGGCGAAGACGACAACGATGCTACGATGGAGATCAAGGTGTCGCGCCGGTGACGATGGTGATCATGACGGTGCTTCGGAGATGGAGATCACAAGCACAAGATGATGATGGCCATATCATATCACTTATATTGATTGCATGTGATGTTTATATTTTATGCATCTTATCTTGGTTTGATTGACGTAGCATTATAAGATGATCTCTCACTAAATTATCACGATAAAAGTGTTCTCCCTGAGTATGCACCGTTGCCAAAGTTCGTCGTGCCCAGACACCATGTGATGATCGGGTGTGATAAGCTCTATGTCCATCTACAACGGGTGCAAGCCAGTTTTGCACACGCAGAATACTCAGGTTAAACTTGACGAGCCTAGCATATGCAGATATGGCCTCGGAACACTGAGATCGAAAGATCGAGCGTGAATCATATAGTAGATATGATCAACATAGCGATGTTCATCATTGAAAACTACTCCATTTCACGTGATGATCGGTTATGGTTTAGTTGATTTGGATCACGTGATCACTTAGAGGATTAGAGGGATGTCTATCTAAGTGGGAGTTCTTTAAATAATTTGATTAATTGAACTTAAATTTATCATGAGCTTAGTACCTGATAGTATCTTGCTTATGTATGTTTGATTGTAGATAGATGGCCTGTGTTGTTGTTCCGTTTAATTTTAATGCGTTCCTTGAGAAAGAAAAGTTGAAAGATGATGGTAGCAATTACACGGACTGGGTCCGTAACTTGAGGATTATCCTCATTGCTGCACAGAAGAATTACATCCTGGAAGCACCGCTAGGTGCCAGGCCTGCTGCTGGAGCAACACCAGATGTTATGAACGTCTGGCAGAGCAAAGCTGATGACTACTTGATAGTTCAGTGTGCCATGCTTTACGGCTTAGAATCGGGACTTCAACGACATTTTGAACGTCATGGAGCATATGAGATGTTCCAGGAGTTGAAGTTAATATTTCAAGAAAATGCCCGGATTGAGAGATATGAAGTCTCCAATAAGTTCTATAGCTGCAAGATGGAGGAGAACAGTTCTGTCAGTGAGCATATACTCAAAATGTCTGGTATAATAATCACTTGATTCAGATGGGAGTTAATCTTCCAGATGATTGCGTCATTGACAGAATTCTCCAATCACTGCCACCAAGCTACAAGAGCTTCGTGATGAACTATAATATGCAAGGGATGAATAAGACTATTCCCGAGCTCTTCGCAATGCTGAAAGCTGCGGAGGTAGAAATCAAAAAGGAGCATCAAGTGTTGATGGTCAACAAGACCACTAGTTTCAAGAAAAAGGGCAAAGGGAAGAAGAAGGGGAACTTCAAGAAGAACAGCAAGCAAGTTGCTACTCAAGAGAAGAAACCCAAGTCTGGACCTAAGCCTGAAACTGAGTGCTTCTACTGCAAGCAGACTGGTCACTGGAAGCGGAACTGCCCCAAGTATTTGGCGGATAAGAAGGATGGCAAGGTGAACAAAGGTATATGTGATATACATGTTATTGATGTGTACCTTACTAGAGCTCGCAGTAGCACCTGGGTATTTGATACTGATTCTGTTGCTAATATTTGCAGCTCGAAACATGGACTACGGATTAAGCGAACACTTGCAAACGACGAGGTGACGATGCGCGTAGGAAATGGTTCCAAAGTCGACGTGATCGCGGTCGGCACGCTACCTCTACATCTACCTTCGGGATTAGTATTAGACCTAAATAATTGTTATTTGGTGCCAGCATTGAGCATGAACATTATATCTGGATCTTGTTTAATGCGAGACGGTTATTCATTTAAATCAGAGAATAATGGTTGTTCTATTTATATGAGTAATATCTTTTATGGTCATGCACCTTTGAAGAGTGGTCTATTTTTGATGAATCTCGATAGTAGTAACACACATATTCATAATGTTGAAGCCAAAAGATGCAGAGTTGATAATGATAGTGCAACTTATTTGTGGCACTGCCGTTTAGGTCATATCGGTATAAAGCGCATGAAGAAACTCCATACTGATGGGCTTTTGGAACCACTTGATTATGAATCACTTGGTACTTGCGAACCGTGCCTCATGGGCAAGATGACTAAAACACCGTTTTCTGGTACTATGGAGAGAGCAACAGATTTGTTGGAAATCATACATACAGATGTATGTGGTCCGATGAATATTGAGGATCGTGGCGGATATCATTATTTTCTCACCTTCACAGATGACTTAAGCAGATATGGGTATATCTACTTAATGAAACATAAGTCTGAAACATTTGAAAAGTTCAAAGAATTTCAGAGTGAAGTTGAAAATCATCGTAACAAGAAAATAAAGTTTCTACGATCTGATCGTGGAGGAGAATATTTGAGTTACGAGTTTGGTGTACATTTGAAACAATGCGGAATAGTTTTGCAACTCACGCCACCCGGAACACCACAGCATAATGGTGTGTCCGAACATCGTAATCGTACTTAACTAGATATGGTGCGATCTATGATGTCTCTTACTGATTTACCGCTATCGTTTTGGGGTTATGCTTTAGAGACGGCCGCATTCACGTTAAATAGGGCACCATCAAAATCCGTTGAGACGATGCCATATGAACTATGGTTTGGCAAGAAACCAAAGTTGTCGTTTCTTAAAGTTTGGGGCTGCGATGCTTATGTGAAAAAGCTTCAACCTGATAAGCTCGAACCCAAATCGGAGAAATGTGTCTTCATAGGATACCCAGAGGAGACTGTTGGGTACACCTTCTATCACAGATCCGAAGGCAAGACATTCGTTGCTAAGAATGGATCCTTTCTAGAGAAGGAGTTTCTCTCGAAGGAAGTGAGTGGGAGGAAAGCAGAACTTGACGAGGTAACTATACCTGCTCCCTTATTGGAAAGTAGTACATCACAGAAACCTGTTTCTGCGACACCTACACCAATTAGTGAGGAAGCTAATGATAATGATCATGAAACTTCAGAACAAGATACTACTGAACCTCGTAGATCAACCAGAGTAAGATCCGCGCCAGAGTGGTACGGTAATCCTATTCTGCAAATCATGCTATTAGATCATGATGAACCTACGAACTATGAAGAAGCGATGGTGAGCCCAGATTCTGCAAAATGGCTTGAAGCCATGAAATCTGAGATGGGATCCATGTATGAGAACAAAGTATGGACTTTGGTTGACTTGCCCGATGATCGGCAAGCAATTGAGAATAAATGGATCTTCAAGAAGAAGACTGGCGCTGACGGTAATATTACTGTCTACAAAGCTCGACTTGTCACAAAAGGTTTTTGACAAGTTCAAGGGGTTGACTACGATGAGACCTTCTCACCCATAGCGATGCTTAAGTCTGTCCGAATCATGTTAGCAATTGCCGCATTTTATGATTATGAAATTTGGTAGATGGATGTCAAAACTGCATTCCTGAATGGATTTCTGGAAGAAGAGTTGTATATGATGCAACCGGAAGGTTTTGTCGATCCAAAGGGAGCTAACAAAGTGTGCAAGCTCCAGCGATCCATTTATGGACTGGTGCAAGCCTCTCGGAGTTGGAATAAACGCTTTGATAGTGTGATCAAAGCATTTGGTTTTATACAGACTTTCGGAGAAGCCTGTATTTACAAGAAAGTGAGTGGGAGCTCTGTAGCATTTCTGATATTATATGTGGATGACACATTACTAATTGGAAATGATATAGAATTTCTGGATAGCATAAAGGGATACTTGAATAAGAGTTTTTTAATGAAAGACCTCGGTGAAGCTGCTTACATATTAGGCATAAAGATCTATAGAGATAGATCAAGACGCTTAATTGGACTTTCACAAAGCACATACCTTGACAAGATTTTGAAGAAGTTCAAAATGGATCAAGCAAAGAAAGGGTTCTTGCCTGTGTTACAAGGTGTGAAGTTGAGTCAGACTCAATGCCCGACCACTGTAGAAGATAGAGAGAAAATGAAAGATGTTCCCTATGCTTCAGCCATAGGCTCTATCATGTATGCAATGCTGTGTACCAGACCTGATGTGTGCCTTGCTATAAGTCTAGCAGGGAGGTACCAAAGTAATCCAGGAGTGGATCACTGGACAGCGGTCAAGAACATCCTGAAGTACCTGAAAAGGACTAAGGATATGTTTCTCGTATATGGAGGTGACAAAGAGCTCATCATAAACGGTTACGTTGATGCAAGCTTTGACACTGATCCGGACGATTCTAAATCGCAAACCAGATACGTGTTTACATTAAACGGTGGAGCTGTCAGTTGGTGCAGTTCTAAACAAAGCGTCGTGGCGGGATCTACATGTGAAGCGGAGTACATAGCTGCTTCGGAAGCAGCAAACGAAGGAGTCTGGATGAAGGAGTTCATATCCGATCTAGGTGTCATACCTAGTGCATCGGGTCCAATGAAAATCTTTTGTGACAATACTGGTGCAATTGCCTTGGCAAAGGAATCCAGATTTCACAAGAGAACCAAACACATCAAGAGACGCTTCAACTCCATCCGAGATCTAGTCCAGGTGGGAGACATAGAGATTTGCAAGATACATACGGAGCTGAATGTAGCAGACCCGTTGACTAAGCCTCTTCCACGAGCAAAACATGATCAGCACCAAAGCTCCATGGGTGTTAGAAAATCATTACTGTGTAATCTAGATTATTGACTCTAGTACAAGTGGGAGACTGAAGGAAATATGCCCTAGAGGCAATAATAAAGTTATTATTTATTTCCTTATATCATGATAAAAGTTTATTATTCATGCTAGAATTGTATTAACCGGAAACATAATACATGTGTGAATACATAGACAAACAGAGTGTCACTAGTATGCCTCTACTTGACTAGCTCGTTAATCAAAGATGGTTATGTTCCCTAACCATGGACAAAGAGTTGTCATTTGATTAACGGGATCACATCATTAGTTGAATGATCTGATTGACATGACCCATTTCATTAGCTTAGCACCCGATCATTTAGTATGTTGCTATTGCTTTCTTCATGACTTATACATGTTCCTATGACTATGAGATTATGTAACTCCCGTGTGCCAGAGGAACACTTTGTGTGCTACAAAACGTCACAACGTAACTGGGTGATTATAAAGGTGCTCTACAGGTGTCTCCAAAGGTACATGTTGGGTTGACGTATTTCGAGATTAGGATTTGTCACTCCGATCGTCGGAGAGGTATCTCTGGGCCCTCTCAGTAATGCACATCACTTAAGCCATGCAAGCATTGCAACTAATGAGTTAGTTGCGGGATGATGTATTACAGAATGAGTAAAGAGACTTGCCGGTAATGAGATTGAACTAGGTATTGGATACCGACGATCGAATCTCGGGCAAGTAACATACCGATGACAAAGGGAACAACGTATGTTGTTATGCGGTCTGACCGATAAAAGATCTTCGTAGAATATGTAGGAACCAATATGGGCATCCAGGTCCCGCTATTGGTTATTGACCGGAGACGTGTCTCGGTCATGTCTACATTGTTCTCGAACCCGTAGGGTCCGCATGCTTAAGGTTTCGATGATAGTTATATTATGAGTTTATACGTTTTGATGTACCGAGGGTTGTTCGGAGTCCCGGATGAGATCACGGACATGACGAGGAGTCTCGAAATGGTCGAGACATAAAGATTGACATATTGGAAGCCTATGTTTGGATATCGGAAGTGTTTCGGGTGAAATCGGGATTTTACCGGAGTACCGGGAGGTTACCGGAACCCCCGGGGAGATATATGGGCCTTAGTGGGCCTTAGTGGAAGAGAGGAGAGGTAGCCAAAGATGGGCCGCCCCCCCCCCCTCCCTTGGTCCGAATAGGACAAGGAGAGGGGGCCGGCCCCCCTTCCTCTTCTCCCCCTCCGCGAATCCTATTCCAACTAGGAAAGGGGGGAGTCCTACTCCTAGAGGGAGTAGGACTCCACCTGGCGCGCCTCTCCTGGCCGGCCGCACCCCCCCCCCCCTTTGAGCCTTTATATACGGAGGCAGGGGCACCCCCTAGAGACACAAGTTGATCCATGTGATCATATTCTTAGCCGTGTGCGGCGCCCCCTTCCACCATAGTCCTCGATAATATTGTAGCGGTGCTTAGGCGAAGCCCTGCGGCAGTAGTACATCAAGATCGTCACCACGCCGTCGTGCTGACGGAACTCTTCCCCGACACTTTGCTGGATCGGAGTTCGGGGATCGTCATCGAGCTGAACGTGTGCTAGAACTCGGAGGTGCCGTAGTTTCGGTGCTTGATCGGTCGGGCCGTGGAGACGTACGACTACATCAACCAAACGCTTCCGTTGTCGATCTACAAGGGTACATAGATCACACTCTCCCCTCTCGTTGCTATGCATCACCATGATCTTGCGTGTGCGTAGGAATTTTTTTGAAATTACTACGTTCCCTAAAAAAGGTAGATGTAGGTTTTGTCGTCGACAACGTCGATGACAAAACTATGCCAAAGGTAGATGAAGGTTTTATCGTCGACGACGTCGATGACAAAACTATGCCAAAGTAGATCAACAGCAATCCCAACTTATTAAACACCACAGTGAGCGCAAAGAATTAAGAATAAGAAGTTGATCATCACACATGTACCGAACACTGGGCATAACTAGTGCATAAAGCATTAAGAAGTTGATCATCATAGTGCATAGACAACAACATCAAGTGCATAAAGCACTAAGAACATAAAAGTACTGGTATCATAGTGCACATAGTAACAACATCAAGTGCATAACAGTTTCAAACATAAAACTGAACTAACAGGACTAAAACTGAAGTTTCTTGCTCCTGGTGTTCTTGGCTGGGTTTGGAGCCAGCTTTGCCTTGCTTCTAGTGTTCTTAGTTGGATTGGGGGTAGTGGGTGGGGCTTCAACTGCTATTGCTGCCTTTTTGGCTGGAGAGACACCCTTGTTGTCAACACTGCTTCCAGTAACTGAGAAAAATGTAGTTGTTGGTCCATTTGTCTTCTGCTTGCAACACCTTGGAGAAGCTCCCCTCTCTGCTCCTCTTTTATAATTCTTTCTAGGACTAAAACGAGTTCAAACATAACACAATTTTTAAGATATGAACTAATGAAAACTGAAACAAGGGCAATATAAAACTGAAACAAGTTGCTGGCACCCACCTCACTACACTAGCTTGTGTAGATGCCTCATGTGAGGTTTCCTTTGGTGGTGGCATCTGCTGCTGAAGAACATCAACTTCTAGCTCTTCATCCTCCTCCTCCTCATCTTGTACTTCTGCTTCTGCTGGCTCATTAGCTGTTGGATGATCATCTGCATTATCTGCTCCCCAATGTTCTTCATCTCCAAAGGCTGGATCATCAGATTCTTTACAGCCTTTGGTTTTATGTCCACGTCTTCCACATCTCTTGCACTTATACTTCCTAGGACCAAGACCCTTTCCTTCACTGGTAGATCTTATCCTCTGCTTTCTTGGTCTTCCTGGTGGTCTATTCTGAACAGGAGCACACAGCTTGAATCCTGGATCTACACAGTACCACTGTTGTTTGCCTTCTAGAGCTGGTAGATTGTCAGCATAAGTTGCTCTAAACATCTCAACTGAGTAATATTTGTGGACATACTGATCTATTCCACTAGCTTCACCTCTTAGAGCAGTGATGAAAAAAGGGCATGGATGCAGGTTTACCAGTGATCTGCCACTGCCTACAACTACAAGACCACTTCTCTATGTCAACAGGGTACCTCCATTCTCTTTTCTCTCTGTCTGTAGCAGTCACCTCAGCCTCTATTGGGCTTCTCCTAACTATACTCATCTCCAAACCTTTTGTCTTCTCCATCAAAACCTTCATTATTGCTGGTATGATGTTGTGCCCAATGAAATGGCCAGTGGCAATTCTGTCTCTTAAGTCAAATTTCTCCATGATGTATTGCCTAATCTTGTCTAGCAGGTCAACTATGTGAAGACTCTTGTATTTCCTGATTCTTGAGTTGAATGATTCAGCAAGGTTGTTTTTCACATAGTCAACCTTGCACATCTCATTGAACTCTACTCTTGCCCAGATTTTTGTGTGGTGCTCCTCCAGATAATCCTTAACTTTGGGTTTGCTTTTGAGCTGATTCAGATGATAATTATGCTTCTTGATACTGTAGGTTAGTGAACAAGGCCATAAGTTATCATCAAAGAATTTTCCCTTAAATTTCTTACTGAAATTCCGAGCCAAGTGTCTCATACACTCTCTATGTTCCACTCCAGGGTACACATCATCAACTGCTGTTTCCAATCCCTTGCAAGCATCAGTATGTATCACTAAACCTTCTAGATGACCTACCATTTTCTTCAGGTTTGTGAAAAACCATGTCCAACTCTCAGTAGACTCCACTTCTAGAACACCATAAGCAACTGGAAACAACCAGTTGTGGCCATCCAGTGCACAAGCTGCTACAAGCTGCCCTCTAAGCCTACCATTCAATGATGTAGCATCTACAGCCAGGTATGGCCTGCACCCCTCCAGAAAACCCTTCTGACAAGCTTCGAAGCAAACAAACACTCTTCTAAAACACTCTTTGTAATACTTCTTGCCTTTAATCTGATACTCAACTATGTGCCTGTCAATTTCTACTAGACTGCCTGGTGATGCCCTCTCCACTACAGCTTTGAAAGAATAAAGAAGTTGGAAACTATCACTATACTTGCCATATATTTTGTCCAGTGCCATCTCTTTGCCATTGTAGCATGATGACCCACAAGTATAGGGGATCTATCATAGTCCTTTCATAAGTAAGAGTGTCGAACCCAACGAGGAGCAGAAGGAAATGATAAGCGGTTTTCAGCAAGGTATTCTCTACAAGTACTGAAATAAGTGGTAACAGATAGTTTTGTGATAGGATAAGTTGTAACGAGCAACAAGTAACAAAAGTAAATAAAGTGGAGCAAGGTGGCCCAATCCTTTTGTAGCAAAGGACAAGCCGGAATAAACTCTTATAATAGGAAAAGCGCTCCCGAGGACACATGGGAATATCGTCAAGCTAGTTTTCATCACGTTCATATGATTCGCGTTCGATACTTTGATAATTTGATATGTGGGTGGACCGGTGCTTGGGTGTTGTTCTTACTTGAACAAGCATCCCACTTATGATTAACCTCTATTGCAAGCATCCGCAACTACAACAAAAGTATTAAGGTAAACCTAACCATACCATGAAACATATGGATCCAAATCAGCCCCTTACGAAGCAACACATAAACTAGGGTTTAAGCTTCTGTCACTCTAGCAACCCATCATCTACTTATTACTTCCCAATGTCTTCCTCTAAGCCCAAATAATGGTGAAGTGTTATGTAGTCGACGTTCACATAACACCACTAGAGGCTAGACAACATACATCTTATCAAAATATCAAACGAATACAAAATTCACATGACTACTCATAGCAAGACTTCTCCCTTGTCCTCAGGAACGAACGTAACTACTCACAAAACATATTCATGTTCATAATCAGAGGGCTAATAATATGCATATAGGATCTGAACATATGATATTCCACCAATTAAACCAACTAGCATCAACTACAAGGAGTAATCAACACTACTAGCAACCTACTAGCACCAATCCCGGACTTTGAGACAAGAATTGGATACAAGAGATGAACTAGGGTTTGGAGATGAGATGGTGCTGGTGAAGATGTTGATGGAGATTGCCCTCTCCTGATGATAGGAGCGTTTGTGATGACGATGGTGATGATTTCCCCCTCCGGGAGGGAAGTTTCCCTAGCAGAACAGCTCTGCCGGAGCTCTAGATTGGATCCGCCAAGGTCCCGCCTCGTGGCAGCGGAGTCTCATACCGAAATGTTCCTTCTTATTGTTTTCTCATCGAAAGACCTCATATAGGAGAAGATGGGCATCGGAGAGCCACCAGGGGGCCCACGAGGTAGGGGGCACGCCCTAGGGGGGCCCACCCTCATGAGCAGGGTGTGGGCCCCCTGGCCTTCATCTTTGGTGTGGATTTTTCTTTATTTCTTTTAAGACGTTCCGTGGAGTTTCATGACTTTTTGAGTTGTGCAGAATAGGTCTCTAATATTTGCTCCTTTTCCAGACCAGAATTCCAGCTGCCGGCATTCTCCCTCTTTATGTAAACCTTGTAAAGTAAGAGAGAATAGCCATAAGTATTGTGATATAAAGTGAAATAACAGTCCATAATGCGATAAATATCGATATAAAAGCATGATGCAAAATGGACGTATCAACTCCACCAAGCTTAAACCTCGCTTGTCCTCAAGCGAAAAGCCGATAACAATAAATATGCCCTCATGTTTAGAGGTAGAGGCGTTGATAAAAATAAAATACGGACATGAAGGCATCATGATTATTCTCATAATAGCAACATATATAGATTTTGTCATATGATTACTTATGTTCAAGTGATGATCTATTCACAATGCAAGAGTATAAATCATAAACCTTATTGGGCTCCGACAAACTATAATCTCAGTCATTGAAGCAATTGCAATTTATCATAACATCGGAAAGAGTCTATGTCAAAGCTAAAAAGCAAGTCCACATACTCAACTATCATTTAGTCCTCCATAATTGCTAACACTCATGCGATACTTGTGGTTACGGAGTTTTATTCGGACACAGAAAGATATGGGCTTATAGTTTTGCCCCACAACCTTTTACCTCAAGGGTAATGTCAACAATAATGGTTCATGCTCCCCTACATCCAATTAGATATATATATATATATATATATATATATATATATATATATATATATATATATATATATATATATATCATGTTCTTTCCAACATGATGAGCTTGCCAAAGGATAAAATTAAAAAGAAAAGGTGAAGATCACCATGACTCTTGCATAAGGTAGAGGATAATAATAATAAATGATAGGCCCTTCGTAGAGGGAAGCAGAGGTTGCCATGCGCTTTTATGGTTGGATATATAAAATCTCAATGCGAAAGAACGTCACTTTATATTGCCCCTTGTGATATGAACCTTTATTATGCTGTCCGTCGCTTTTATTACTTCCACATCACAAGATCGTATAAATCTTATTTCTCCCACACCAATCAATCATACATATTTAGAGCAATTTTTATTGCTTTGCACCGATGACAACTTACTTGAAGGATCTTACTCAATCCATAGGTAGATATGGTGGACTCTCATGGCAAAACTGATTTAAGGATATTTGGAAGCACAAGTAGTATTTCTACTTGGTGCTGAGAATTTGGCTAGCATGAGGGGGAAAGGCAAGCTCAACAAGTTAGAGGATCCATGACAACATACTTTATCTCAGATATAAGAAATACATAACTCATTACGTTGTTTTCCTTGTCCAACATCAACTCTTTAGCATGTCATATTTTAATGAGTGCTCCCAATCATAAAAGATGTCAATGATAATATATCTATATGTGAAAACCTCTCTTTCCTTATTACTTCCTATTAATTGCAACAATGATCAAAGCTATGTCTGCCAACTCCCAACAACTTTTAATCATCATACTCTTTCTATGTGAAGTCATTAATCTCAATAAGATCAATATGAACTTTTTGTTTCTTTTTATTCTTTTCTCTTTTCTTTTATTCACCCAAGATCATGGCAAAATAATCAAGCCCTTGACTCAACACTAATCTTTATTATATATAGCTCACGGACTCGATTACATAGAGAGATCATAAAGCAAAACTCAAAACTAGATCATGCCATAAACTTTATTCTACTGGATCAAGATACTACTAATAGGATCGAACTAAGAAAACGGTAAAGATAGGAGTTGTGATTGTGATACGATACCGGGGCACCTCCCCCAAGCTTGGCAGTTGCCAAGGGGAGTGCCCATACACATGTGATTATATCTCCTTTATCGGTGAAGAAGGTGGAGCTGTTGTTGGCTTAATTGATGGCTTAGTCTTCTCCCTTAATTTGCGCTTGAGGACGGCATTTTGATCCCTCATATCATCAATTTCCCACTCTAGGGTTAATATCTTTTTGCATAGGTCCTGCTTATTTTCCTGCAAGAGACGAAAAGGGATAAACTCGAACTTGGGTTTCTTTACCCTATCAGGGAGACTTGACTTTTTGAACTCCACGTGCATGTCCCCAGGTTGAGGTAATGGTGCTTCATCTTCATCTGAGCTCGTCTCCTCCTTCTCCTTGGGTTCATAGTCCTATTCTTCCTCCATGGTCCATCCATTATGTTCCACATCTCCATAGACCTTTGGATTTTCTAAGTAATCATCCACATAGATTTCTCCTTCCGAATCCTGGGAAGACATGTTGATTTAATCTGCAACGGGATAGCTCAAAACAAAGACAGGAGGTTTTTGCGTGATATGGGAGTCAAAACCTTCGGGAGAATATATAATGAATTTTTACCGACCAAAATACATAATGTGCAAGAAAATGGAGTCCGGAAGGCACACGAGGTGCTCACGAGGTAGGGGGCGCACCCAGGGGGGTAGGGCGCGCCCACCACCCTCGTGAGGCCCTCGTTTCCTTCCCGGACTGCTACTTATTTTTCTATTTTTCTAAATATTCCAAAACGGAGAAATATTGCCTTAAAATTGTTTTGGAGTCGGTTTACTTACTGTACCACATACCTATTCCTTTTCGGAGTCTGAAACGTTCCGGAAAGTGTCCCTTATGTATTCCTCTGGGGTTACGGTTTCAATAATATTGGTTTAAACATTTATGGGATTACCTGAGATATAATGTTTGATTCTTTGACCGTTTACCACCTTCGGATTTGTGCCCTCGAAGTTGTTGATTTTTATGGCACCGGAACGATAGACCTCTTCGATAACATAGGGGCCTTACCATTTAGAGAGAAGTTTTCCTGCAAAAAATCTTAAACGAGAGTTGTATAGCAATACATAATCACCTACATTAAACTCACGCTTTTGTATCCTTTTGTCATGCCATCTTTTAACTTTTTCTTTAAACAACTTGGCATTTTCATAAGCTTGGGTTCTCCATTCATCAAGTGAGCCAATATCAAATAACCTCTTCTCACCAGCAAGTTTAAAATCATAGTTAAGCTCTTTAATAGCCCAATATGCCTTATGTTCTAGTTTGAGAGGTAAGTGACATGCTTTTCCATAAACCATTTTATACGGAGACATACCCATAGGATTTTTATATGCAGTTCTATAAGCCCACAATGCATCATCAAGTTTCTTAGACCAATTCTTTCTAGACCTATTAACAGTCTTTTGCAAAATTAATTTAAGCTCTCTATTGCTCAACTCTACTTGACCACTAGACTGCGGGTGATAAGGAGATGCAATTCTATGATTAACATCATATTTAGCAAGCATTTTACGGAAAGCACCATGAATAAAGTGTGAACCACCATCAGTCATTAAATATCTAGGGACTCCAAACCTCGGGAAAATAACTTCTTTACGCATTTTAATAGAAGTGTTATGATTAGCACTACTAGTTGGAATAGCTTCTACCCACTTAGTAATCTAATCAACAGCAACTAAAATATGTGTGTATCCATTAGAGGCAATAAAAGGTCCCATATAATCAAAGCCCCAAACATAAAATGGTTCAATAACAAGAGAATGATTCATAGGCATTTCTTGACGTCTACTAATATTACCAATTCTTTGACATTCATCACAAGACAAGACAAACTTACGGGCATCCTTGAAGAGAGTAGGCCAATAAAAACCAGATTGCAATACCTTATGTGCAGTTCTATCTCTAGCGTGGTGTCCTCCATAAGACTCGGAGTGACACTTGTGTAGGATCGGTTCCTGTTCATGCTCAGGTACACAACGTCTAATAACACCATCTACTCCTTCCTTATAAAGATGTGGGTCGTCCCAAAAGTAATGTCTCAAATCATAGAAGAACTTTTTCTTTTGTTGGTATGTGAAGCTAGGTGGTATAAATTTAGCAACAATATAATTAGCATAATCAGCATACCATGGAGTACTACGATAAGTACTTATAACATTTAATTGTTCATCAGGAAAGTTATCATTAATAGGTAGTGGGTCATCAAGAATATTTTCTAACCTAGACAGGTTGTCTGCAATGGGGTTCTCAGCTCCCTTTCTATCCACAATATGCAAATCAAATTCTTGTAGCAAGAGAACCCATCTAATAAGTCTAGGTTTAGCATCTTTCTTTTCCATAAGATATTTAATAGCAGCATGATCTGTTTGAATAGTTACTTTAGAATCAACAATATAAGATCTGAACTTATCACAAGCAAATACAACTGCTAAAAGCTCTTTTTCAGTAGTAGCATAATTTCTTTGAGCATTATCTAGAGTCTTACTAGCATAATGAATAACATTTAATTTCTTATCAACTATTTGCCCTAGAACAGCACCTACAGCATAATCACTAGCATCACACATTATTTCAAAGGGTAGGTTCCAATCAGGTGGCTGAACAACAGGTGTAGAGACTAATGCTTTCTTAAGTATTTCAAATGCTTCTACACAATCATCATCAAAGAAAAATGGTATATCTTTTTGCAATAAATTAGTCAGAGGCGGAGAAATTTTTGAGAAGTCCTTAATGAACCTCCTGCAAAATCTGGCGTGACCAAGGAAACTTCTTATACCTTTGATGTCCTTAGGACATGGCATCTTTTCAATAGCATTAACCTTGGCTTTATCAACTTCAATACCTCTTTCAGAAACTTTATGCCCCAAGACAATACCTTCATTAACCATAAAGTGACACTTTTCCCATTTCAAGACAAGATTAGTTTCTTCACATCTCTGCAAAACTCGATCAAGATTGCTCAAGCAATCATCAAAAGAGGAACCATAGACGGAAAAGCCGTCTATGAAAACCTCACAAATCTTTTCACAAAAGTAAGAGAGTATAGCCATCATGCATCTTTGAAAGGTAGCAGGTGCATTACATAAACCAAAAGGCATACGTCTATAAGCAAAAGTACCAAAAGGGCATGTAAAAGTAGTCTTTGATTGATCTCTAGCCGACACAGGTATTTGAGAGAAACCAGAATAACCATCTAGAAAGCAATAGTGTGTATATTTGCATAAAATTTCTAGAATTTGATCAATAAAAGGTAAGGGGTAATGATCTTTCTTAGTAGCTTTATTTAATTTGCGGAAATCAATTACCATCCTATAACCTGTGATAATTCTTTGTGCAATCAATTCATCTTTATCATTAGGAACAACAATAATACCTCCCTTCTTAGGGACACAATGTACATGACTTACCCACTCACTATCAGCAACGGGATAGATTATACCTGCCTCCAGAAGCTTTAGTATTTATTTTCTTACCACTTCTTTCATTTTAGGATTCAGACGTCGTTGAGGATCACGAACTGGTTTGGCATCTGCTTTCAAATTTATTTTATGTTGACATAGAGTGGGAATAATGCCCTTAAGATTATCAAGAGTATATCCAATAGCAGCACGGTGCTTCTTCAGAGTTTTCAATAATCTTTCTTCTTCATGCTCTGAAAGGTTAGCACTAATAATAACATGATATATCTTATTTTCATCAAGATAAGCATATTTAAGATTATCAGGCAAAGGTTTGAGCTCAAACACGGGATCACCCTTGGGTGGAGGTGGATCCCCTAAAATTTCAACAGGCAAGTTGTGATGCAAAATAGGTTCCTATTTAAAGAATACTTCATCTATTTCCATTCTTTCTTTCATGAACATATCATATTCATGGTCTAGCAAATACTGTTCTAAAGGATCACTAGGAGGTACTGCAATAGAAGCAAGACCAATAATTTCATCCTTACTAGATAATTCTTCCTCATGATGTTGTTTACTAAATTTAGAGAAATTAAACTCATGAACCATATCATCCAAGCCAACAGTAACAACATTCTTAGTGCAATCTATGGTAGCATTGACAGTATTTAAGAAGGGTCTATCAAATATAATGGGACAAAAGCTATCTTGTGGGGAAGTAAGAAAAAGAAAATCAGCAGGATATTTAGTTTTCCCACACAAGACTTCAACATCTCTAACAATTCCAATTGGTGAAATAGTATCTCTATTGGCAAGTTTAATAGTAATATCAATATCTTCTAACTCAATAGGTGCAATTTCATTCTTAATTTGTTCGTATAAAGTATGCGGTATGAAAGATCGTGGATGTCGCCTAGAGGAGGGGGGGTGAATAGGCGTTTTAAAATAATTACGATTTAGGCTTGAACAAATGCGGAAAAAACCTAGCGGTTAATTTGTCAAGCACAAAACCTAAAGCAACTAGGCTCACCTATGTGCACCAACAACTTATGCTAAGCAAGATAAGCAACTATGTGATAGCAAGATATATGACAAGAAACAATATGGCTATCACAAAGTAAAGTGCATAAGTAAAGAGCTCGGGTAAGAGATAACCGAGGCACGCGGAGACGATGATGTATCCCGAAGTTCACACCCTTGCGGATGCTAATCTCCGTTTGGAGCGGTGTGGAGGCACAATGCTCCCCAAGAAGCCACTAGGGCCACCGTAATCTCCTCACGCCCTCGCACAATGGAAGATGCCGTGATTCCACTAAGGGACCCTTGAGGGCGGTCACCGAACCCGTACAAATGGAAACCCTTGGAGGCGATCACCGAACCCGTCCACTTTGGCAACCCTTGGGGGCGGTCACCGGTACCCGTCAAATTGCTCGAGGCGATCTCCACAACCTAATTGGAGACCCCGACGCTTGCCCAGAGCTTTACACCACAATGATTGAGCTCCGAACAACACCAACCGTCTAGGGCGCCAAGGCACCCAAGAGGAACAAGCTCTAGGGTGCCCAAACACCCAAGAGTAATAAGCTTCTCAAACTTCACTTCCACGTATCAGCATGGAGAACTCAAACCGATGCACCAAATGCAATGGCAAGGGCACACGAAGTGCCCAAGTCCTTCTCTCTCAAATCCCACCGGAGCAACTAATGCTAGGGAGGGAAATGAGAGGAAGAACAAGACGGAGAACACCAAGAACTCCAAGATCTAGATCCAAGGGGTTCCCCTCACATAGAGGAGAAAGTGATTGGTGGAAATGTGGATCTAGATCTCCTCTCTCTTTTCCCTCAAAAACTAGCAAGAATGCATGGACGGAGTGAGAGTTAGCAAGCTCAAAGAAGGTCAACAGTGGGGGGAAAAACGAGCTCAAGAGATGGGGAACCATTGGGGAAGAAGACCCCCTTAAATAGGTCCCCACGAATCTGCCCGTTATGTACAGAATAACATAGGAGCGGTACAACCTCTATGAGCACCAGTACAACCGGTAACAGGCAATAAGCGGTACAACCGGCCCACAACCGCCCAACAACCGCACCACAACAGAGACTAGTCCGGTGGTAGAGCGGTACATGACCGGTACAACCTCCGGACCAATTCTGGAGCGGTACAACCACTCCAAACACTGGTTGTACCAGTCAAGCGGTACAACCTCTCCATGGGGCGGTACAACCTCTCTGTGTAAAACAGGCAATATCAAAACAGCCACAACTTTCGCATACGAGCTCCGAATTCAACGAAACCAAGTTTGTTGGAAAGCTAATGACAAGGGCTAACACAATCTTGAGAGAAATATCAAGAAGAATCAAATGAGAAAAGGACCATAATAAAATGGTGAGAACCCTTCCTCGGAAAGACCGGTAAAACCTCCAACACCGAAAACATCATAGAAGATGCATGCGAACTCCGTTTTCGATGAACTCAAGCTTGTCATCAAGATGACCATAAGCTCTAAGACTCACAAATGGAACCAAACAAGAACCAAGAAAGTTGATGCAAGGATGCAATAGTTTGAGCTCTCGACTAATGATACGATCAAGCTACTCCCTAGAGAGCCCCCCTTGATAGTACGACAATCGATCCTACAACCCGGTCTCCCAACTACCACTATGAGACCGGTAAAATAGAAAACCTATCAAGGGCAAACCTTTTCCTTGCATATAGTCCACTTGAGCTAGATGATAACGATCTTGACTTCCTCAAGTTGGACCACCTTTCTTGATTGTGTTGGCTCGATGAAGACTAGTTGATTGCTCCCCCATACTCCACTATGGGTGCGCCACTCTTTGGCACATCTTCACAATTCCATTGACACCACAATGGACGGCAAGCTTCAAGCTTGATTGCTCCCCCATACTCCATTATGGGTGAGCCACTCTTCGAGTTGCTCCACTTGAACTTGCACACTGCAAACTTGATGACGATCACCACTTGATGTCATCCTCCATGGGTTGTATGAGATCTTCCTCTTGACGCAAGACCATGGAAACATACCTAACCCCACAAAGAACTCTCACGTAGACCATGGGTTAGTACACAAAGCGTAATGGACAATGCTTACCATACCATGGAATCACTTGATCCCTCTCAGTACTTCTTCTACGCTTTGTGAGTTGATCAACTTGATTCACTCTTGACTTAGTCTTGATCAACATTAAATCTTTCCAAATCTCTTCATTTGGATGATGTCTTGAAGGTAAACATGAATGATCACACAATCTTCTTCTTCAAGACATGCTTGCAATAAGCTCAACTCACACATGACCAATCTTTGGATAATTCCTTGAAAAGCACTTTGGCCATCTCAACTCACACATGACCAATCTTTGGATAATTCCTTGAAAATCACTTTGGCCATCTCAACTCACACATGACCAATCTTTGGATAATTCCTTGAAAAGCACTTTGTCCATCTCATAAACTCATTGAAACCAACACATGGACTTCAAGACAATCCTATGGACAAATGCTTCAAATATAACTCAAGGCAACCGTTAGTCCATAGAGATTGTCATCAATTACCAAAACCACACATGGGGGCAGCGCATGTCCTTTCAATCTCCCCCATTTTGGTAATTGATGACAATCACTTTCAAGAGAGTTTATATAAGGAATTATTTATCACCATGCAACACAACAACCAACAATGCATGTGTATGAGATGCAAATGCTTAGGTACAAAACCAAAGAAAGAAGATAAAAAACTCTCTAAACTTATCCAGAAAACTCTCTGAAACTTCTCCCCCATTGGCATCGATTGCCAAAATGGGCGAAAAGCTTAGAAGGCCAATATAAATTATGTTCCTCCATAAGTTGTGTATTTCTCAACAAGAGAGTGGAATGCAATACACATATCCAACGGTAATACTTGGAGGAAGACCAACTATATTGAGGCACCAAGATTGCTAAAGGAATGATATGCCACAAGGACATAACAAAGAAAGAAACAAGCAATCAAGCAATCAAAAGGTACCAATTGAACCAACTAGACCAAAGATCCTACGAGCTACATGAATAAAGGATATTATGATATGAGCGAAGGAGTGTTCTAAAGAAACTAGAGAAGCTCCCCATGATTTGTGCACATATAAGAATTTTTGTATTTGGATACAAAGTGCACAAAATAGGATCACAGCTCCCCCAAAATCAATAGAAACTTACAACAAGTGCAAGTGAGCATATAGGAAACTAAGCCTAGTACATGTAACAAACACATGGTTGAGCAACAAGTAAGAGAGGCAACTTAAGAGTGGGCTCAACCAAAAAGATGTGTGTGAGTCAAGGAAATGCACTTGAGAAGACTAATGTACAGAGGAGCATTAAGCAACAATAAAGTCTTCAAAGAATGAGGCACACGGTGCGAGGCCTATCATTCCCACACACAACTAGCAAATGGGTTCACAAGCTTACTAATACGCATATAGAGAACCTATGCTTGTGACAACCCGCGGTGAAGATAGAAGATGAAAGGTGCATCAAGACGAGGGATGCCAATTAAGATGGCAAAAACCTCGTAAAGATAAGCATGAGGAAAATAATCTTCACCACACACGAGCGCATCAAGATGCAACGATAGAAGACACGCACTCAAGGCAAAGGCTTTCACGGAGCCACCAAAGAAATAACATAAGAAAGACAAGGTGGACGTGAAAGAAAGGATATCATCTAGATATGCAACTTATCTCAAGTGTATAAGATTCTAGGTAGACGAAATCATGATGATATATATATCTACAAAGAAGGATGTACACCTGAAATAGTTACAACACGAAGGAACAAGATATCCAAAAGGAAGTCATACATATACCAATAAGATATTTGCTTGAGAGCATATCACATGGCTAGATATGGTCTTATTGTATATAAATGAATTCCAACCACACAAACATCAAAGACATCACAACTAGCGACAAGACATCATTGTTGGGATGCTTTGAGAAAGGAAACAAGTATCACAAGAAAGAATGGATAACATGCCATGATACAACCTACACAAGGTTGATGCAAGAAATGTGTGCATGAAGTATATGAAGATACTTGTTACCTAGATAACATTGGAAGGATGTAGTAGATACCAATTGAAGGTACAAAGTAGTTCATTGATCATCCTAGCTTGACTCCAATAAGCACATGGTGACAACACCTTCCTTGTGAGTGAGCCGAGCATCCAATGCATCTCCACTTGTTCCTAGAACAACAACACAAACAAAATGGTACCCAAACTCATTGGGACCAAAGAGTTAGAGAACCAACAACACATAGGACAAACTCCACATAAATATGTGCATATAGATATGAAAATGAATTTCATGCACGTCTCATCCAATTTGAGACTTGGTGGAGTTCCCCCTATATATTGGGTCAAAGAAAGAAAACATGCCAAAGAAACTACAAGAAGTAAATATGCATGCTCAAGACTTTCAAGAACCGAGACCAAAAGACAAAGAAATACCAAGCGAAGAAAAGATACCAAATGAATAAATCATCACTTGGAGGATATCCATAAAAGATACATCAAGGAATGAGATATCCATTGATACACTCAAAAAGAAAGATGTCAAACTCCCAAAAGAGAGAGTGGTTCCAAACAAACCAAGCCCTCTACAAAGTTTCATGATGGCACAAAGCACCAAAAAGAAACGGCTTGCCTTCCACAAACACACACTTGATAAGGATCACAAGATGAGTGTTTTATAGAGAATAGGATAGCTCCCCCAAGACTAGTGCATTATAGAGAATTTGCATTTGAATACAAAATGCACGAGGTGGGATCACCCCTTTCACTATATCTAGAAAACACTAGACAAGGTCAAGAAATTAACAAGATCCACAAGTGGTATGGAATACAATGGGAGTTGACACAACCCTAGGCAAGAGATAAAGCAAAGGCCAATGTAAAGATGATCAATAATTTCTACCACACATAAGTGAGTACCAATTGTCAAAAGACAAGAAGTATTTGGGAATAATTCCCGGTGGTAGATAACAAGGATATCCGACATAATCTTCACACCAAACAAAAACCAAATTGCAACTTGTAGAGCTAACATGCCACCTAGGAACAAGATAATTTACAATATCAATTCTAGGTGACAATATCTCAAATGTACACATTTTCTAGGCTAGTAATATACACATAGCATATTACTCCCCCATAATGTGATACCAATTAGAGATAAACAAGAGGCAAAATAACGAACCAACACGAGATAATTAATGGACAATATAGAATTTGATTTTCTCATGAGAAGACATACCACATAGTGACTAGATAAGCTTGCAATATCAATACTAAGTGGTATTCCCCATGTACCCACCTTTATAGGATTGTGAAGTGCACAAAGCACATCACTCCCCCATAATGGGATATTACATTAATCTCTCACAAGAGCCAACTAAGAAATAAACAAGATGCAAAAGGCTCAACGCATGACACACACGTACATGATGTGCAAACCAACACACACATACTTGATTGCTCAAGATAATCAAGTAGGAAGCACAACATATACAAACACATGCAAGGAACAAAACCAAAACATGCAAGGGGGCAAGTAACTTTCAATGTAAGCAATTGAGGTACAAGTTACCGCAAGGAGGCACATTGGATATAAGATATAATCTTGATGATTCAATTGACTTGGCTTGAGACAATAAGAATGATGAAGTCCCCTTAATTCTTCATAATGTAGCCAAGTCTCCAATGACCTCCAACATCACCTATTGATCAAGTTTGAGCTTGTTGGTCCCCAAACAAGTTGGGTCCTAAGAGGTTAGTCACAATAGGCTTGGCTACCCAAATGGTTCTTTGCTTCAAACCACTTTGAGTACCAACAAACTTGGCAACCACATTGCCAACCTTATCCTTCCCAAGAGAATAGACATCATCAATAATAATTGGGTTGGATAAGTTACCACTAGTGCATGAAGAGGCGAGGTGACCTTTCTCGCAACATAGGTAGCAACGTCTACTCTTCACTTTCTTCTCACTTGATTTCTCAACTTGAGAAGCATAAGCTTGAGTCTTCTTGGGAAGAGGCTTTTCTTCAACTTGAGGTTGAGAATGAGAGTGTACTTGTGGCCTCTTTCCTTGTTGCTTTTCACTAATGGGCTTCTTCTTCAATAGGCAAGATCTAACATGATGCCCTTCTACTTTGCACTTGAAGCAAACAATCTTGGCCGAATTCTTGACTTGTTCTTGGCCCTTCCTTTTGTTCACCTTGGACTTCTTCTTCTTGTTGGAGTTTAATCCAAGTCCACCTTTGTCATTGGGGGATTTTTGCACACTCAAGATATTGTTGAGTGTGGATTTCCCTTCATGACTCTTTTCCAAGTCTTTATTCAAATAAGTGACTTGGGCCTTGAGCTCTTTGATTTCCTCTACATGGTTAGTCTCAACACAAGTACTAGAGGAAGTATAAGCTTGCAACAAGGCAAGGAAAGCAATTCATCACAAGATGTACCAACATTGTGAGTAGATGAATTACAAGGACTAGCACATGGCAATATAGCATTTTGACTAGAATTAGTGCTAGTATCCACATGAGGCTCACTAGATGTTACCTTAGAAATCATGGCCTCATGAGATATCTTTAGCTCATTATGGGATACTAGAAGATCATCATGAGAGCTTGAGAGCTTTTCATGGTTTTCTTCCAATTTCCCATAATTGCTAGATAGCAACTCAAGTTGAGCCCGAAGCTCAACATTCTCCTTCAAAATGGATGCTTCACAAGTAATAGAGTTAGTATCCCAAGCATCATCATTAACAACAATAGGAGAGGACACCTTGGCAAGCTCTTTTAAGTAAGAAGCTTCAAGTTGAGCATGAGACTCGGTGAGTTTGATGAGCTCACCCTTGATGACCCTTGAGCCATTTTCGAGGTGCTCAAAATCCTCAAGGAGTCTAGCATGAGAAACTTCAAGCTTAGCATTTTTAGTTTTGAAATCATTGGCCACCTCGAGTGCTCTATCATGAGATTCCTTTATTCTAGATAATTCTATAGCAAAGGTCTCCTCAAGAGATTCGGATGAGGTTTGTTCATGTTCAAGAGCTTGAGATAGCTCCGCGATCTCATTTGCGTAATCACGCTCATGAGCTTCCATTTTCTCAATGGTGACCTCATGCTCCTCTAGACGAGATTCCAACTCCTCAATGTATTGTTTGCCTTCAATGGCAATAGACATGATTTCCATGAAGTTGGAACGAGCAAGTTTATTTTTGTGAAGAGCTTTAAAAATCATTTCCCCCTTAGTTTTTAAGGAGGCAACATTATCATTATCTTCATCATAATCAACATCATCATCACTCTTGCCATCATCACAAGATATATTGGGATTCAAAGTGGGAGATACCTTTGAAGCCTTGGCCATAAGGCAAAATGCAATAGATGATGATGTAGGATTCGTTGAAGCACCATTCAAGACCACATCTTGTTCCATGGGGTGTTGGGTTTCCTCTACATTGTTAGCACAACAATTCGAGGACATATATGCATTTTTATCATGGCAACAAGACATAGTAAACATCATGGTATTTAGTCAAGCAATTTCTACATGATATGCAAGGACTATCAACACAAGCATGTGAAACATTTGGAGTGCTCAAAGTGTTAAAGCCCAAAGAAGGAGCATTGCAATAAGATAGTGATGAAGGATCATCCACAATAAACATACTATCATCATTGCAATGACCAACACTACTCGCCATATCATTACCTTGTGGCAAACCACATGTAGGTGAAGTAGAAGAAGTTGAGAAGACTATACGGCCGGATGTGGAGGGAGAACAATCATCCCCACAAAACTTGGACATGTCATATTTATCTTGAAGCTTTGTCCACAACTCATGAGCATCCCGGAATGGCATGAGTTGAAATATAACTACATTGCTCAAAGCATCGAAAAGCACATTACAAGCTTGAGCATTGAGATAAGAGTTTTTCTCATCCTCTAAAGATAATCTTTGGGGATCCTTTGGAGGAGAAAAACCCATATCTACAATTCTCTCTAAATTTGGGTCCATGACCCTAAAGAGATTAAGCATGCGAATTACCCAAACATCAAAATTTGTGCCATCGAAACTAAGAGTGTCAGAGAATCCTAATCCCCTAGTCGACATCTTTACTCTCTAGGTGGTAAAGCCTAATAAAGAGATACGAGGCTCTGATACCAATTGAAAGATCGTGGATGTCGCCTAGAGGGGGGTGAATATGCGTTTTAAAATAATTACGATTTAGGCTTGAACAAATGCGGAATAAACCTAGCGGTTAATTTGTCAAGCACAAAATCTAAAGCAACTAGGCTCACCTATGTGCACCAACAACTTATGCTAAGCAAGATAAGCAACTATGTGATAGCAAGATATATGACAAGAAACAATATGGCTATCACAAAGTAAAGTGCATAAGTAAAGAGCTCGGGTAAGAGATAACCGAGGCACGCGGAGACGATGATGTATCCAGAAGTTCACACCCTTGTGGATGCTAATCTCCGTTTGGAGCGGTGTGGAGGCACAATGCTCCCCAAGAAGCCACTAGGGCCACCATAATCTCCTCACGCCCTCGCACAATGCAAGATGCCGTGATTCCACTAAGGGACCCTTGAGGGCGGTCACCGAACCCGTACAAATGGCAACCCTTGGGGGCGATCACCGAACCCGTACACTTTGGCAACCCTTGGGGGCAGTCACCGGTACCCGTCAAATTGCTCGGGGCGATCTCCACAACCTAATTGGAGACCCCGACGCTTGCCCAAAGTTTTACACCACAATGATTGAGCTCCGAACAACACCAACCGTCTAGGGCGCCAAGGCACCCAAGAGGAACAAGCTCTAGGGTGCCCAAACACCCAAGAGTAATAAGCTTCTCAAACTTCACTTCCACGTATCACCGTGGAGAATTCAAAACGATGCACCAAATGCAATGGCAAGGGCACACGGAGTGCCCAAGTCCTTCTCTCTCAAATCCCACCGGAGCAACTAATGCTAGGGAGGGAAATGAGAGGAAGAACAAGACGGAGAACACCAAGAACTCCAAGATCTAGATCCAAGGGGTTCCCCTCACATAGAGGAGAAAGTGATTGGTGGAAATGTGGATCTAGATCTCCTCTCTCTTTTCCCTCAAAAACTAGCAAGAATGCATGGAGGGAGTGAGAGTTAGCAAGCTCAAAGAAGGTCAACAATGGGGGCAAAAATGAGCTCAAGAGATGGGGAACCATTGGGGAAGAAGACCCCTTAAATAGGTCCCCACGAATCTGCCTGTTATGTACAGAATAACATAGGAGCGGTACAACCTCTATGAGCACCGGTACAATCGGTAACAGGCAATAAGCGGTACAACCGGCCCACAACCGCCCAACAACCGCACCACAACAGAGACCAGTCCGGTGGTAGAGCGGTACATGACCGGTACAACCTCCGGACCAATTCTGGAGCGGTACAACCGCTACAAACACTGGTTGTACCGGTCAAGCGGTACAACCTCTCCATGGGGCGGTACAACCTCTCTGTGTAAAACAGGCAATATCAAAACAGCCACAACTTTCGCATACAAGCTCCGAATTCAACGAAACCAAGTTTGTTGGAAAGCTAATGACAAGGGCTAACATAATCTTGAGAGAAATATCAATAATAAGCAAATGAGAAAAGGACCATAATAAAATGGTGAGAACCCTTCCTCGGAAAGACCGGTAAAACCTCCAACACCGAAAATATTATAGAAGATGCATGCGAACTCCGTTTTCGATGAACTCAAGCTTGTCATCAAGATGACCATAAGATCTAAGACTCACAAATGGAACCAAACAAGAACCAAGAAATATGATGCAAGGATGCAATGGTTTGAGCTCTCGACTAATGATACGATCAAGCTACTCCCTAGAGAGCCCCCCTTGATAGTACGGCAATCGATCCTACAACCCGGTCTCCCAACTACCACTATGAGACCGGTAAAATAGAAAACCTATCAAGGGCAAACCTTTGCCTTGCACATAGTCCACTTGAGCTAGATGATGACGATCTTGACTTCCTCAAGTTGGACCACCTTTCTTGGTTGTGTTGGCTCGATGAAGACTAGTTGATTGCTCCCCCATACTCCACTATGGGTGAGCCACTCTTTGGCACATCTTCACAATTCCATTGACACCACAATGGACGGAAAGCTTCAAGCTTGATTGCTCCCCCATACTCTATTATGGGTGAGCCACTCTTCGAGTTGCTCCACTTGAACTTGCACACTGCAAACTTGATGACGATCACCACTTGATGTCATCCTCCATGGGTTGTATGAGATCTTCCTCTTGACGCAAGACCATGGAAACATACCTAACCCCACAAAGAACTCTCACATAGACCATGGGTTAGTACACAAAGCGTAATGGACAATGCTTACCATACCATGGGATCACTTGATCCTTCTCGGTACTTCTTCTACGCTTTGTGAGTTGATCAAATTGATTCACTCTTGACTTAGTCTTGATCAACATTGAATCTTTCCAACTCTCTTCATTTGGATGATGTCTTGAAGGTAAACATGAATGATCACACAATCTTCTTCTTCAAGACATGCTTGCAATAAGCTCAACTCACACATGACCAATCTTTGGATAATTCCTTGAAAAGCACTTTGGCCATCTCAACTCACACATGACCAATCTTTGGATAATTCCTTGAAAAGCACTTTGGCCATCTCAACTCACACATGACCAATCTTTGGATAATTCCTTGAAAAGCACTTTGGCCATCTCATAAACTCCTTAAAACCAACACATGGACTTCAAGACAATCCTATGGACAAATGCTTCAAATATAACTCAAGGCAACTGTTAGTCCATAGAGATTGTCATCAATTACCAAAACCACACATGGGGGCACCGCATGTCCTTTCACGGTATAACACTGGCACTAGCACCCATATCACATAAGCCATGATAACAATGGTCTCCTATTTTAACAGAAATAACAGGCACGCCTACCACAGGTCTATGTTTATCTTTAGCACAAGGTTTAGCAATTCTAGCAGTTGCACCTTCGAACTGAATAACATGCCCATCAATATTATCAGACAAGAGATCTTTAACAATAGAAATATTAGGTTCTACTGTAACTTGCTTAGGAGGTGTATAGGTTCTAATATTGCTTTTACGAACAACAGTTGAAGCTTTAGCATGATCCTTTATTCTAACAGGGAAATGTGGTTTCTCAATATAAGAAGTAGGAACAATAGGATCATTATAAGTGACAGTCTTTTCTTCAACTTTAATAGGTGCAGCTACTTTTACTTCTATGGGAGGATGATATTTAAACCACTTCTCCTTAGGGAGATCAACATAAGTAGCAAAAGATTCACAGAAAGAAGCTACTATCTCAGAGTCAAGTCCATATTTAGTGCTAAACTTACGGAAAATATCGGTATCCATAAAAGATTTAACACAATCAAACTTAGGTGTCATACCTGACTCCTTACCTTCGTCGAGGTCCCAATCTTCAGAGTTGCGTTTAATTCTATCCAATAAATTCCATTTGAATTCAATAGTCTTCATCATAAAAGAGCTAGCACAAGAAGTATCGAGCATGGTGCGATTGTTTTCAGAAAGCCGAGCATAAAAACTTTGCATAATTATTTCTCTTGAGAGCTCATGATTGGGGCATGAATATAACATTGATTTAAGCCTCCCCCAAGCTTGAGCGATGCTTTCTCCTTCGCGAGGCCAGAAATTATATATATAATTTTGATCACGATGAACAAGATGCATAGGGTAATACTTTTGATGAAATTCTAGCTTCAATCTTTTATAGTCCCATGATCTCATATCATCACATAGCCTATACCATATCAATGCGTCTCCCTTCAAAGATAAAGGGAATACCTTCTTCTTAGCAACATCATCGGGTATACCTGCAAGCTTAAATAATCCACAAACATCATCCACATATATTAAGTGCTCATCAGGATGCTTTGTTCCATCTCCTGTAAAGGATTAGCTAGCAGTTTTTCTATCATACCTGAAGGATACTCATAAGGAATTTCATTTTCAATAGGTTTAGTAGGTTGAGGAGCAACTCTTTGCTCTACTGGTCGGGGTGAAGATACCCCAAACAAGCCCCTCAGAGAATTACTTTCCATAGTAACAAGTGACAGTAAATTTCAGCACACTATATAAATTTTTCCTTACCAAATTCCACCTACCAAAGGCGCTACACTCCCCAGCAACGGCGCCAGAAAAGAGTCTTGATGACCCAAAAGTATAGGGGATCTATCGTAGTCCTTTCGATAAGTAAGAGTGTCGAACCCAACGAGGAGCAGAAGGAAATGATAAGCGGTTTTCAGCAAGGTATTCTCTGCAAGTACTGAAATAAGTGGTAACAGATAGTTTTGTGATAGGATAAGTTGTAACGAGCAACAAGTAACAAAAGTAAATAAAGTGCAGCAAGGTGGCCCAATCCTTTTGTAGCAAAGGACAAGCCAGAACAAACTCTTATAATAAGGAAAAGCGCTCCCGGGGACACATGGGAATATCGTCAAGCTAGTTTTCATCACATTCATATGATTCGCGTTCGATACTTTGATAATTTGATATGTGGGTGGACCAGTGCTTCGGTGTTGTTCTTACTTGAACAAGCATCCCACTTATGATTAACCTCTATTGTAAGCATCCACAACTACAACAAAAGTATTAAGGTAAACCTAACCATAGCATGTAACATATGGATCCAAATCATCCCATTACGAAGCAACGCATAAACTAGGGTTTAAGCTTCTGTCACTCTAGCAACCCATCATCTACTTATTACTTCCCAATGTCTTCCTCTAGGCCCAAATAATGGTGAAGTGTTATGTAGTCGATGTTCACATAACACCACTAGAGGCTAGACAACATACATCTTATCAAAATATCAAACGAATACCAAATTCACATGACTACTCATAGCAAGACTTCTCCCTTGTCCTCAGGAACGAACGTAATTACTCACAAAACATATTCATGTTCATAATCATAGGGGTAATAATATGCATATAGGATCTGAACATATGATCTTCCACCAATTAAACCAACTAGCATCAACTACAAGGAGTAATCAACACTACTAGCAACCTACTAGCACCAATCCCGGACTTTGAGACAAGAATTGGATACAAGAGATGAACTAGGGTTTGGAGATGAGATGGTGCTGGTGAAGATGTTGATGGAGATTGCCCTCTCCCGATGAGAGGAGCGTTTGTGATGACGATGGTGATGATTTCCCCCTCCGGGAGGGAAGTTTCCCCGGCAGAACAGCTCTGCCGGAGCTCTAGATTGGATCTGCCAAGGTTCCACCTCGTGGCGGCGGAGTCTCGTCCCAAAAAGTTCCTTCTTATTTTTTCTCATCGAAAGACCTCATATAGGAGAAGATGGGCGTCGGAGAGCCACCAGGGGGCCCACGAGGTAGGGGGGCGTGCCCTGGGGGGGCGCCCCCCACCCTCGTGAGCAGGGTGTGGGCCCCCTGGCCTTCATCTTTGGCGTGGATTTTTCTTTATTTCTTTTAAGACGTTCCGTGGAGTTTCAGGACTTTTGGAGTTGCGCAGAATAGGTCTCTAATATTTGCTCCTTTTCCAGACCATAATTCTAGCTGCCTGCATTCTCCCTCTTTATGTAAACCTTGTAAAATAAGAGAGAATAGCCATAAGTATTGTGATATAAAGTGAAATAACAGTCCATAATGTGATAAATATCGATATAAAAGCATGATGCAAAATGGACGTATCATAGCACCTGTCATATGGCACCTCCACACCATACTTCTCTAGCAACTTCATCTGAATTTCCTTAGGACCAATAGATGGATTTTGTTTGATCCAGGGCATAGATGCATCTGCAATCCACCTCCTTTTTGCAGCTCTCAATCTCTGAGATCTGTTGACACTAGGACAAGTATGCTGGTGTTGGTTCACTTTAATCTGAAACAAAACAACACAACAAATAGTAAGTACATATAACAGTACTGAGTGCAGAAAATATAACACATTACAGAGATCACAACATTTAATACCTGAAACATTGTGCTCCTCCTCATTAAAGAGGCATGTAGCCTCCATTCACACCTGTCATAAGAACATTTGACAGTAAACCTAGTTGGGTCACTTTTCAGAATAGAGAACTCAGTTTCAGCTTTGATTGAGTAGGTTGCAACTGCATTTCTGCAATCAACTGCAGAAGGGAAGACCACACCTTCCTCGATAGATGGATTTTCCCTGTCATACATCATGACAGGTCTGTCCTCATCTGCATCTTCAAAAGCTCCCATTTCATGATCCTCTTGCATCTCATTAGCATCTGTATCTGAAACTTCTGCAGGGATATAGTCTTTGTCTGCCTTTTCTTCTTCATTGTTGTGTTGAACATATCCAGGATAAAGTATCTCATCCTCCAGACCTGGTGCATCAGGCAATGCCTCCTCCACAACTGGATCACCTATTTTGTTTGCTTGTTCCTGACTTTCATTAACACTTGGAGTTCCAGGAGCAGTAGAGGTGTCACTTGCTGCCCTACTTCTATTGCTAGCCCTAGTTCTAGCCCTTGTCCCTCCAGTAGTGGGATTAAAACAAGATGGCCTAGATGCAGAGGGCCTAGAAGTTGATGGGTTTTCAAACCTTTGTGCTCTAGTTCTCTGTATCACTGTGATTTCCAAGTTGCATGACATAGTTTGTGCATTACTTGCAAACATCACACCTAACTCTGAATCACACTGTACAGGGACCCAACAAAGGTTACTACTATCCCAATATCTCATCTCAACAGCATCAAACAATCCCCATGGATACTTAGCACAAATGGCAGCCCTAAAATCCTGGTATGAAGTAGTGTTGTCCACAAACAATGGAAAAGTGAAGCCACAATCTTTTCCTTTAGTACCCGCAGAAACAAGAACAGTGGTCTCCATTCTAATAGATAGATAGAACGGGGTCGCTGGATTCATCCTATGATAAAAAACATGCCATCTCCCGTGAAAAAACTAACAAAACCTAGCCTAAAGCATCGTTGAATCAACCCTACAGCAGTAAACACGAGCAAATATAGGTCTAATACTTACCCCGCAGGAATTTCCTGTGCAGATCCGTTGCCCTTGTCGCCGCTGGCGCCGCCGGCGCCGCCTTGTCCGCGCTCCCGTGTAGATCCGCTGCCCTTGTCACCGTGGGTGCCGCCAGCATCGCCTTGTCTGCGCTCCCGTGTAGATCCGCTGCCCTTGTCGCCGTGGGTGCCGCCAGCATCGCCTTGTCCGCGCTCCCGTGCAGATCCGCTGCCCTTGTCGCCGTGGGTGCCGCCAGCGTCGCCTTCTACACTCTCCCATGCAGATCCGCTGCCCTTGTCGCCATTGGCTCCAGCAGCACCGCCGCCTCCACGCTGAAGTTAGGATATGGTGTCCCTACAGCGGCGGCCATGTCCGCCGATGCTTTCTCCGGTCTCCCCCATCGCCTGCCAATGGATCTGGCGGTGCGGGTTTCACCGCCGCCGAGCGAGCTAGGGTTGGTGAGAGAGAAAGAGAGACAGTGGGGAACGAGAGAGTGTGAGCTGGTTAGGTCGACCGGGGGGGCAAGACTTGTCCAAAATCTAGCGCCGCTTACGGTCAAACGGTGCTGACTGGACGGAGCCGTGCCGGAAGGGCAAAAACACAAAGCAAGCTAACTGAGTTGGGCAAGACCGTGTGTTTTACAGAACTAGGGGTATTCCTGTCGAGGGTGACACAACTAAGGGCTCAAATACAATTATCCCTTTTTTTTATCAAAGAGCGCAACTAATTAACAACTTTATGCCGCAGTTGCTCCTGCTGCTCTTGTTCTTCTTCCAGGTTCAACCACGTGGCATATTAATAGCGGAATCATACTAGCAGCAACCCGGCATCAAACGCAGGCATCAGAATGTTCAAAACTATTACAAAATGCTAATTTAAGATAACTTTCCAGTTGTTCTAATACTGAATTTCCTATTAATTGTTCCCCAGGTATGAGTGAGTTTTGGCTTGTTAGGATCTCTGGTTCTGAATTTGGATGTTGAACTTGTTTCATGTTGAATGGAACTGGGCGCGGGGCTTTTGCTCTAAGAAAATTTCAAATAACCTGAGCCAAGGCCAAATATGTGGTTCCATAAATACAAATATGGGTGGGGGGGCTAATTTTTATAACTTTGAACAAAACAGAGAAAAGTAACATAGTTTGAACTTTCAAGCACTATTCTACCATCAGCTTGCAACCACAGTACATTGTGTTTTTCAGGGAAATGGACTAGCTGGCTGGGATAGGGAGCAATCAACAGATTCTGGGCAGCTCGACGCTGACTTAGGTTTTCTGGTATCGATTTCTGGTACAAAGAGAGCAGCCAATCACAATTGTTTGTTCATGCATCAATTAGTGTCTTGTTGGAGTCTGAAAGCTATGTGGTACTTGAGTAATATGTAAGGAAATAATGAAGTGTCTCAACTCCCCAGGAGGGAGCCCGCGTGAGTTATATTGCGTGATGAGAGAGATCCCCTCGATAGGTTTACAATTGTATTCGGCTAGGACAGTAACCGAGAGAGAGGAGGAGAAAGATTACAGGAGGTAAAGATAGAGATTGATACAACTTAAACAGAAGACATCATCTATCTCTATCTATCTAAGGGTGGCGCACAAGGCAGCCAGCCCAGCCCAACATATAACATTTTAACACCCTCCCTTAATCTAAACTCCGCAAGTTGAGATTACGTCTAAACTCTTCAAATGGTCGTGTAGCCAAAGCTTTCGTAAAACCATCTGCAACTTGGTCTTTTGAGTGAACAAAGCGAATGTCCAGTTCCTTATTAGCAACTCTTTCTCTCACAAAGTGATAATCAATCTCGATATGCTTGGTTCTTGCATGAAAGACAGGATTAGCAGACAAGTACGTAGCCCCAAGATTATCACACCAAAGACAGGGAGTCTGTGTGTTATGTAGTCCAAGTTCCTTCAAAATAGCCTTCACCCAAATAATTTCTGCCGTGGCATTTGCTAATGCCTTATACTCTGCCTCAGTACTTGATCTGGAAACTGTAGCCTGTTTCTTTGCACACCAGGAAATCAGATTAGGGCCAAAGAAAACAGCGAAACCACCTGTGGACCTTCTATCATCCAAACAGCCTGCCCAGTCTGAATCAGAGAAAGCACTCACAAGAGTGGATGAAGACTTGCTAAAAGTGAGTCCAACACTCAAAGTGTTCTTCACATATCTCAAAATGCGTTTTGCTGTAGTCCAATGAGCAGTAGTAGGTGCATGAAGGAACTGACAACCCTTATTTACAGCAAAGCAAATGTCGGGTCGTGTGAGAGTTAAATACTGAAGTGCACCAACTAAGCTTATGTATTTAGTACCATCCTCTTGACTGAAGAGTTCTCCTTCAGCAAGAGAAAGTTTTTCTGAACTAGACAATGGTGTTGGTGAAGGTTTACAACCTTGTAATCCAACTCTGCTCAAAAGATCAGTTGCATATTTCTCTTGGGAAAGATGAAGTCCACCTTCTCTGTTTTTCTTTACCTCAATTCCAAGAAAGAAGTGCAAGTCCCCTAGATCCTTGAGAGCAAATTCCGAGTTCAAATCTGACAAGAGAGACTTTACTGCATCATTTGAGGAGCTTGTAACAATGATATCATCAACGTAGATAAGCACAAAGATCAATGTATTGCACTTTTTGTAAATAAATAATGATGTGTCAGATTTCGAAGGAGCAAAACCAAGTTGCTGCAATTTGTGCTCAAGCGAGAGTACCATGCTCGAGGGGCTTGCTTCAATCCATAGAGAGATCTATCAAGCCTGCAAACATGAAAAGGTTTGTTTTTATCTTCAAACCCAGGAGGTTGCTTCATGTAAACTTCCTCTTCCAGAACACCATGAAGAAACGCATTCTGCACATCTAGCTGTCCAAGACTCCATCCTCGGGATACATCTATGGACAGGACAAGATGAATATTTGCAGCTTTAACAACAAGGCTAAAAGTATCCTCATAGTCAATGCCATACCTCTGCTTGAAACCCTTGGCAACAAGCCTAGCTTTGTAACGGTCTATCGTACCATCTGACCTCCTTTTTATTCGAAATACCCATTTGCAGTCAATCACATTTTTACCCGATCGTAAGGGAACCAAATGCCATGTGTTGTTTTTCTGAAGAGCGTGAAACTCATCATCCATTGCTTCCTTCCACTGTGGATCAGCAAGAGCCTCATGATGTGTGTGCGGTTCTCCTGTGGATGCAGCCAAGCCAAACTTTATTTTGTAATTAGTGGGTTAAATGACACCTGTGCGAAGACGAGTGCATGGCGGGGTATGCATAGAAGATCTGGCACTAGCCGATGCAGCTGCATGTTCCTGGACAGAACCAGGGGATTCTGAAGCAGCTGTTGGACTCCCCTTGTCCGCCGGATCGTCTGCGGCCAAAGAAGCAACAGGCGAAGATGGGGCGAGCGCAAAAGATCCAGGAGAGCCAGTCGCTACCGGCTCGGATCGCGCGCGCATGTCGGGCGCCTTCGCCAGGTGTGGGGTCCGCCTGGAGTAGACGCGGGTGAGGGAGTCCTGGATTAGGGGGTGTTCGGGTAGCCGGACTATACCTTCAGCCGGACTTCTAGACTATGAAGATACAAGATTGAAGATTTCGTCCCGTGTCCGGATGGGACTTTCCTTGGCGTGGAAGGCAAGCTTGGCGATGCGGATATTCAAGATCTCCTACCATTGTAACCGACTCTATGTAACCCTAACCCTATCCGATGTCTATATAAACCGGAGGGTTGTAGTCCGTAGGCAATCAACTCCATATACAACAATCATACCATAGGCTAGCTTCTAGGGTTTAGCCTCCTTGATCTTGTGGTAGATCTACTCTTGTACTACCCATATCATCAATATTAATCAAGCAGGACATAGGGTTTTACCTCCATCAAGAGGGCCCGAACCTGGGTAAAACATCATGTTCCCTGCCTCCTGTTACCATCCGGCCTAGACGCACAGTTCGGGACCCCCTACCCGAGATCCGCCGGTTTTGACACCGACATTGGTGCTTTCATTGAGAGTTCCTCTGTGTCGTCGCCTTTAGGCCCGATGGCTCCTTTGATCATCAACAACGATACAGTCCAGGGTGAGACTTTTCTCCCCGGACAGATCTTCGTCTTCGGTGGCTTCGCTGCGGGCCAATTCGCTCGGCCACCTGGAGCAGATCGAAAGCTATGCCCCTGGCCATCAAGTCAGGTTTGGAGGCTTAAACTACACGGCTGACATCCGCGGAGACTTGATCTTCGATGGGTTCGAGCCACGGCAAGCGCGCCGCACTATCTCGAGGGGCATGATCTAGCTCTGCCTCCGGACAGTGTCCTGGAGGCCGCACACGCATCGGTTCCGACCCCTAACTCGGAGCCTATTGCGCCAATCAAGGATGAGCGGTTGGACGTCACCTCGGGGGCTTCGATCTCAAAGGCGGTCGAGCCGAATGCTAGCCCCACACTCTGCATGATCCGTGACTCCGAGGATCCGGACTCCTTTCCGAACTCCGAACCCCCTGCGCCCCTGCCGATCAAATCCGATTGGGCGCCGATAATGGAGTTCACCGCCGCAGACATCTTTCAGCATTCACCTTTTGGCAACATCCTGAATTCTCTTAAGTCTCTCTCTTTATCAGGAGAGCCCTAGCCGGACTACGGTCAGCAAGGGTGGGATACGGACGATGAGGAAATTCAAAGCCCACCCACCACCCACTTTGTAGCCACTGTCGACGATCTAACCGACATGCTTGACTTCGGCTCCGAAGACATCGATGGCATGGACGATGATGTAGGAGACGAATAGGAACAAGCACCTGTAGGGCGCTGGAAGGCCACCTCGTCATATGACATATATATGGTGGATACTCCAAAAGATGGAGATGGCGATGGAACAGTGGGGGACGATGCCCCCAAGAAACAGCCAAAGCGCCGGCGTCAGCGGCGCCGCTCTAAATCCCACCAAAGCAAAAACGGTGATTGCGGCACGGGAGATAATACTACCCCGGATAGCGCCGAAGAACACCCACCTCAACAAGATTTGGCACAGGAAGATGGAGAAGCCAGCCCTCATGAGAGAGCGGCAGACCGAGAGGTCGAGGATGATAACTATACGCCTCCCTCCGAAGACGAGGCAAGCCTCGATGACGACGAATTCATCATACCATCAGACCCCGCCGAACAAGAGCGTTTTAAACGCAGGCTTTTAGCCACGGCAAGCAGCCTCAAGAAAAAGCAGCAACAGCTTAGAGCTGCCCAAGATTTGCTAGCTGACAGATGGACTGAACTCCTTGCGACCGAAGAGTATGAACTCGAACGCCCCTCCAAGAGTTACCCAAAGCGCAGGCCGCTACCCCGATCAGAGGAGGAAGCACCTGCATCACCAGCGCATGACATGGCAGACCGACCACCTCGCGGCCGCGACAGAGAGGCCTCTCGGCCCTCCACCCAAGCCATGCCCCGACACCGCTCAACTAAGGCACGGGAAAATGCGCCAGACCTGCGAGACATACTGGAGGATAAGGCAAGACAAACAAGATCGATCTACGGATCGTGCAGGCGCCCTACGGCATGTGACAATGATCTTCACTCCGGATACAATAAATCCGGCCGGGCCGAACACAATAGACATAGCTCTTCCGAGCTGCGTCGTGATATAGCCCAGTACAATAGACTCAATCAGTTATTGGGAGGACCTGGAAGCCGCATTCCTTGACAACTTCCAGGGCACTTACGTGCGACCGCCGGATGCCGACGACTTAAGCCACATAATCCAGCAGCCAGAGGAACCGGCCAGACAATTCTGGACACGGTTCCTAACAAAGAAAAACCAGATAGTCGACTATCCGGACGCAGAGGCCCTAGCAACCTTCAAGCATAACATCCGCGACGAATGGCTTGCCCGGCACCTGGGACTGGAAAAGCCGAAATCTATGGCAGCCCTCACGACACTCATGACCCGCTTTTGCGCGGGAGAAGACAGTTGGCTAGCTCGCAGTAACAACTTATCAAAGAACCCTGGTAATTCGGATACCAAGGACAAAAGTGGCAGGACACGTCGGAATAAGCAAAAACAACGCGTTAGCAGCGACAGCAATGAAGACACGGCAGTCAATGCCGGATTCAAAGGCTATAAATTCGGTCAGCGGAAAAAGCCATTCAAAAAGAATACTCAGGGACCGTCCAGTTTGGACCGAATACTCGATCGCTTGTGCCAGATACATGGCACCCCCGAAAGGCCAGCCAATCACACTAACAGGGATTGTTGGGTGTTCAAGCAGGCAGGCAAGTTAAGGGCCGAAAACAAAGACAAGGGGCTGCACAGCGACGACGAGGAGCCCAAGCCGCCGAACAACAATGGACAGAAGGGCTTTCCCCCACAAGTGCGGACGGTGAACATGATATACGCAACCCACATTCCCAAGCGGGAGCGGAAGCGTGCACTACGGGACGTATACGCGATGGAGCCAGTCGCCCCAAAGTTCAACCCATGGTCCTCTTGCCCGATCACTTTTGATCGAAGGGACCATCCCACTAGCATCCGTCATGGCGGCTTTGCCGCATTGGTTCTCGACCCAATCATCGACGGATTTCATCTCACAAGAGTCCTCATGGACGGCGGCAGTAGCCTGAACCTGCTTTATCAGGATACAGTGCGGAAAATGGGCATAGATCCCTCAAAGATCAAGCCCACAAGAACGACCTTTAAAGGCGTTATACCAGGTGTAGAAGCCAACTGTACAGGCTTAGTAACACTTGACGTGGTCTTCGGATCCCCGGACAATTTCCAAAGCGAAGAGTTAATCTTTGATATAGTCCCGTTTCGCAGTGGCTATCACGCCCTGCTCGGACGAACCGCATTCGCAAAGTTCAATGCGGTGCCGCACTACGCATATCTCAAGCTCAAGATGCCAGGCCCTCGAGGAGTAATCACGGTCAACGGAAACACCGAACGCTCCCTCCGTACGGAGGAGCACACGGCGGCTCTCGCAGCGGAGGTACAAAGTAGCCTTCTCAGGCAATTCTCCAGTCCGGCCATTAAAAAGCCAGACACTGCCAAGCCCGCCCGGAGTAACCCACAGCAGGACCGCCTGGCACACTCTGAGCAAGCGTAGCAATGCGGCCCCAACCCCAGCTCTCGCGACATAACGAAACCAGTACCTCGCGTACATAACTACGCCCTTGAAATACCATGGGCACAGGGGAAGGGGCACAATAACGGCATGCCCAAAATACGGCTTAAAACGTACTAGGGGCTGCCGGATTCTTTTTTTAATTTTTTCTTACTTTCAGGACTCCATACTTCGGACGACCTGTTCGTCAATTCGACTGCCGCACAAATGATGCAAGCTCCAGGGAGGCAGACAAGCCATGCCGCATTACGGAACTCCCACGTGGTCTCTGTTACGAGCGGTATACCTGTTTTAAATACAATTCCGCGGCCTGCCCCTGGTTAGGACATACTGAATAGTCCAATATCTTTTGCTTACCGCACTATTTGTATCGTTCGGCTTTGATAAATAGCCTCTCTATGAACAATGCTTAGCTTCTTGTCTATTTTTTGCATTATCCTCTTTTCACATTTATGTTTATTAAATGACATGATTGCACCCGTACACCATGGTACGGCAAACACGCCAGGGGCTTCAGTACCCCTCATCATGGTGTGAGAAGTCCGTACACTTTCACAAGTGCGGCACCCCGAACTTATAGCACTATATGCATCGGCTCTGAATCATGATTTGGGTCAATAGTTGGGTTTGCCCGGCTCCTATGTTTTGGTGCCTTACGTTCCGCTCTATCGGCTAAGGTAGCACTAGGAGAACCACTATGATTGTGCCCCGGTTCAGCTGGGTTAAGAACCTCAATGGAGAAAGCTAAAACTGACTGTCATGATGTGGCGAGAGACCGGTCGCTGTTCGAGAGGTTTTTCGAGTCCCTAAAGGCTTATGCCGCTTCGAGCGAGGAGCTGGCTTTGTCCGGCCAAGGCGTGGATAGCGCCCCGAACTCGGTCTTCCGAAATAGGGGCTTCGCTAAAATTTAAAATTACAGAGTTCTATGGCTAAGTGAGAGTGTTCCAGCATTATAGTCCGATTTCCTGGTTTGTTGTGCTGAGTGCCTCCCTTGAAGGACCCCACTATGGGAAAAAGAGCGCTCAGGTTTATCCCGAACACCCCAGCACTAGTGGCATGGGGGCAGAAGCCGATGACTGGCCATCTCTCAATTTTTGATAAACGTCCGCACAGAAAGTAATATTTTAAATTCAATAAGCATTGCTTAGCGCATATGAACAAGTTTTCAGCGCACAGGATAAACACGAGCGAGTTCATTAAAAAATCACATCCTTGGTACATTCATCCGCCACAAGGCGGGCACCTACAAGAACATCCTTGTAGTAGTTCTCGGGCTTGCGATGCTCCTTCCCCGGCGGCGGCCCGTCCTTCACAAGCTTCTCACCGTCCAGCTTACCCCAGTGCACCTTTGCATGGGCAAGGGCCCGACGGTCACCTTCGATGCAGACGGCGCGCTTGATGACCTCGAGCCTCGGACAGGCCTCCACCAGCCACCGCACCAGCCCGAAATAGCTCCCAGGTAGGGCCTCTCCGGGCCACAGCCGAACTATGAAGCCCTTCATGGCCTGCTCGACCGCCTTGTGGAGCTCGACCAGCTGTTTCAGCTGGTCGCTCAAGGGCACAGGGTGTCCAGCCTCAGAATACTAAGACCAGAACACCTTCTCCGTCGAGCTGCCATCTTCAGCTCGGTAGAATGCGGCGGCGTCGGATACGCTGCGGGTAAGATCTGCGAATGCCCCTGGAGAGCTTCGGATTCGGGTAAGTAACGGGTAGTTCACTTTTATATTTCTGCTTTGCATAAAGAATGCCTTACCCGCTGCTATCTTCCTCGTCTCCTCCAACTCTTGGAGGGCCTTTTGGGCTTCGACCTTGGCAGACTTGGCAGCCTCTAGGGCTGTTGCAAGCTCGGATGCTTGCGCCTTCGACTCCAGCTCCAAACTCTCATGTTTTTTCATGAGAGCCTGCAGCTCTTGCTGCACCTCGCCGACCTGAGCCCCAAGTCTGTCTCGCTCGGTGCGCTCCACGGCCATTTTCTTTTCGGCCTCAGACAGCGCCTGCTTAAGGTTGCCACCTCAGTCGTGGCCCCTACAATAAGTAGTACAATCCTGTTACTCTTTTTTGCAATCAAGCCTTTTTATAGGAACTTTTTCTGTAAGGTATTTCTTACCTTCTTCCTCCTTAGCCGCCGCTTGGCAAGGCCAAGCTCTTGCTTGGTCCGCTCGAGGTCCTGCTTCAGGACACCCACTCCGCAGTCGGTGCGGCGGTGCATAGCAGCGAAGCCTGCATATGCATATTGACTCTTTTTTAGACTCCTGCGAAATTTAATAGATCCTCTATTTGGCTTTTCTTTCCGAACGCCAAACAGACCATCAGGGGCTACTGTCTATGCGGTAATATTTTTACATATTTTTACTTACCTCGAAGCCTGTTAGAAGGCTAGCGCAAGCTTCAGTCAGTCCGCTCTTGGTGGACTGAACCTTCTGGATCATCATACTCATAATAGTACGGTGCCCCTCGTCGATGGAGGCGTCGTCAAGCACCTCCAGCAGATTGTCCGGCAACTCCGGTTGGACGGAGGCCACCGGCTCAGAAGGCTTGCTCCTCTTGGAAGGAGTTCGCCTACCGCGGTCCGGAACTGATTCCAGCGCGGTGTCCGGCACAAAGCCGGACTTAGAGCCCTGGGGAGCCTTATCCCCTTCACTCCTGGAGTCCGGGAGGTTGCCTTGCGGCTCCTCCGGGACCACCTCCTCCTGCCCCGGAGCTTGTCGCGACGCCACTTCGGCATCATCTGCAGTGCGGGGGGAGACAGCGGGCGGAACTGAGTTCACGTCCGATGAGTCCAGGGAGCCGCCCGACGATTCGTCAAATTCGGCCCGGAGCGGGCTGCATAATTACATTCGACATTAGGGAAAGCTGTGCAACAAAGGAACGTCATGAATTACTCTGATATCCGAACTTACGATTTCGCCGGACGCTTGGCCCTGTTTGGCCACTCCTCTTTACCCTCTTCGGCGTTGGGGGCATAGTCCGGCGGAGGGGTCTTCCTTTTCCTAGACCCCTCGGCCTCCCCCGTTGGGGCGGCCTTCCTCTTCTCTCCTCCCTCCGATGGGGGGGAGAGTTTTCTTCTTCCTCCTCCTCGTTTTTGCGGGAGGAGGGCGTCTCGGACTCGTCAGATGATGAGTCCGGCACCACCACGTCGCGGGCACTCTTTCGAGTCCCCGTGGTCTTCTTCTTCTTGTCCTTCTTCTCCGGCACCACATAAGGCACCGGAACCAGCAGCTTCACTAGTAGAGCTGGGGTTGGGTCTTCGGGCAGCGGAGCCAGACAGTTAATCGGTCCGGATATCGCCCGCCAAGCCTGTCAAAGGTAAGGGAGTTTAGATCCCGCATAGAGTCAAACTATGAAAAAAGATTAACATCCTGTAAAAGGTGTAGATGGCTTACCTCGCTAGCGTGACACTGCGAGCTGTATCCGCGGTCCTCGGAGGCGGATGCGGGAGCCTCGGCGCAATTGAATAGCATCTTCCAGGCGTCTTCGTACGTCGTGTCGAAGAGCCTGCTGAGGGTTTGATGCTGCGCCGGGTTGAACTCCCATGGATTAAAATCCCGTTGTTGGCACGGGAGGATCCGGCGGACGAGCATAACCTGGATTACATTAACAAGCCGGATTGGCTTGTTCACCAGGGACTGGATGCATGTTTGCAATCCGGTCACCTCTTTTTCGTCACCCCACGATAGGCCCGTCTCCTTCTAGGACATAAGCCACGTGGGGGGTCCGGATCAGAACTCGGGGGCTGCGGTCCATTTCGGATCGTGTGGCTCGGTGATATAAAACCACCCGGATTGCCATCCCTTTAGGGTCTCCACAAAAGAGCCCTCGAACCATAGTACGTTGGCCATCTTGCCCGCCATGGCGCCTCCGCACTCCGCCTGGCTGCAGCGCACCACCTTGGGCTTGACATTGAAGGTCTTGAGCCAGAGGCCGAAATGAGGGCGGACGCGGAGAAAAGCCTCACACACGATGATAAACGCCGAGATATTGAGGATGAAGTTCGGGGCCAGATCATGGAAATCCAGGCCGTAGTAGAACATGAGCCCCCGGACAAATGGGTGGAGTGGAAAACCCAGTCCACGGAGGAAGTGGGGGAGAAATACTACCCTCTCATGGGGCCTTGGGGTGGGGAGAAGCTGCCCCTTTTCGGGAAGCCGGTGCGCGATGTCCTTGGACAGGTATTCGGCCTTCCTTAGCTTCTTGACTTGGCCCTCCGTGGCGGAGGATACCATCCACTTGCCTCCCGCTCCGGACATTGCTGGAGAAGGTTGAGGTGGGAAGTGCGGGCTTGGGCGCTGGAGCTCGGGTGCGCAGGAGATGGATAGGCAAAGGAGGAAGAAGGCGTAGGTAAAAAGGTGGATCCTTGTCCCCTTATATGGGCGGATGCGGTTGTGCGTCCCCACCTGCCTAGTAAAACTCGCTTGCCTCCCAAGCATCGTGATAAGTGGCGTGGTTGGGTTACCCACGTCTGTATTGATGAGAATCCCGTAAAAGGGGGGTACACGATCTCTGCTTTGACAAGACGTGCCAAGGAAACCGCCTCGCAAAACACACTGAGGTGGAAAAGTGAAAACGATTCGAGTAAAGGACTTGGCTGTAGTGTGATGACACACTGCGGAATACGTCAGCAGATTTGATTTGTGTTAATATTATTCTCTCTATGGCAATATGTGGAAGCTTATTTTGCAGAGCCGGACACTACTCTTGGTGTTTACAATCTTCTATGAAGGACTTGGAGGAGGAACCCACCTTGCAATGCCGAAGACAATTTGCGCGCCGGACTCGTCGTCATTGAAGCCTGGTTCAGGGGCTACTGAGGGAGTCCTGGATTAGGGGGTGTTCGGGTAGCCGGACTATACCTTCAGCCGGACTCCTGGACTATGAAGATACAAGATTGAAGACTTCGTCCCGTGTCTGGATGGGACTTTCCTTGGCGTGGAAGGCAAGCTTGGCGATGCGGATATTCAAGATCTCCTACCATTGTAACCAACTCTATGTAACCCTAACCCTATCCGGTGTCTATATAAACCGGAGGGTTGTAGTCCGTAGGCAATCAACTCCATATACAACAATCATACTATAGGCTAGCTTCTAGGGTTTAGCCTCCTTGATCTCGTGGTAGATCTACTCTTGTACTACCCATATCATCAATATTAATCAAGCAGGACGTAGGGTTTTACCTCCATCAAGAGGGCCCGAACCTGGGTAAAACATCGTGTTCCCTGCCTCCTGTTACCATCTGGCCTAGACGCACAGTTCGGGACCCCCTACCCGAGATCCGCCGGTTTTGACACCGACAGCGGGTGTCAGGAGCAAACCGCGTGGGCGCAGGAGAGGAATCTGGTGGAGGCGCAGACCCAACAGAGGCCTGCCGCGTGTCGATGGTGAGACGGCCCGGAGCAGATACTGGCACAGGTGCTGGGTCCGCCTGAAGGGAAACTGATCCCGAGGCGGATGCTGTCGGCCCTGGCACGATCAGAGGCGCAGATCCCGAGGAGGATCGCACATGATACTCTGGAGCACCGACATAACGTGTACATGTGCCATTTTATGTCAAAGCTGCATAATTTGGAGCGTCGCTTTTAGCATTATTATCTCCTATAGCAGCACACTCAGATACAGGGTTAGGAGGATTAGTCTGAATTGAATCAATACAATCATCATTGCCCACACATTGTATTCCAGATAAATGAGAAGGAAGGAGAAGAATCTCCTTTCGAAGAAGGGCGCCGGCATTGGGATGTAGTTTTTCAAAAGGAAACATGGTTTCATCAAAAACAACATCACGAGAAATATATACACGACCGGTTGGAATATCAAGACACTTGACACCCTTGTGTTGTGCACTATAGCCAAGAAAGACACATTGTTTTGAGCGTAACATAAGTTTGCGAGTGTTGTAGGGACGAAGATTTGGCTAACACGCACAACCAAACACACGAAGGGTAGTGTAGTCAGGTGTGACATGGAAAAGACATTCAATGGGAGTTTCATGAGCAATAGTGCGACTAGGCCACATGTTGATAAGATGAACCGCAGTAAGAAAAGTTTCATCCCAAAATTTCAAAGGCATGGAGGCCGCAGCTAAAAGAGCTAGGCCTACCTCAACAATGTGTCTATGTTTCCGTTCGGCGGAACCGTTTTGTTGATGGGCATGGGGGCAAGACACATGATGAGAGATACCTATCTTTTGAAAAAAATAGTTCAGCTTCTCATATTCCCCACCCCAATCGGATTGCATGGCAAGAATTTTGGTGTCAAACTGGCGTTCAACAAAGGCTTGAAAATTGTGAAAAACTTGGAATACATCAGAACATTTTTTAAGCAGATAGATCCAAGTGTACTTGTTATAGTCATCAACAAAACTCACACAATAAGAGTGTCTACCAACTGAAGTGGGTGCTGGACCCCATACATCAGAAAAAATAAGTTGCAAAGGCTTGGTAGAAACACTAGCGGACACAGGATAAGGTAATTGATGACTTTTTGCTTTTTGACATGAATCACAAATAGTTTCGGAGTTTCGCTCACCAACAACCGGGAGCTTATTTCTACTAAGAATTTGATGAACAGTAGCAAATGACGGATGACCTAAACGACTATGCCACCTTTCAGCGGAAAGTTTGATGGCACCATAGACTTGTTTATTAAACTTGCAGTATTGAGGAAGCAACGCATGTAGCCCTTGAATACAGACACCCCTATGGAGAACTCTCTTCGTGGCCTGGTCCTTGATCAAAAAGAAATATGGGTGAAACTCTAGAAAAACATTATTATCAAGGGCAATGCGATGAACTGGAAGAAGTGTTTTGGAAGCATTAGGAACATGCAAGATTTCTTTTAAGACAGGATCTTTATGTGGGGTTTTGATAATTGATTGACCAATACGACTAATCTCCATACCTGCACCATTAGCTGCGGTGTAGATCTGATCATGGCCACGGTACTTGTCATGCATGGTTATCTTCTCCAGTTCTCCAGTGATATGGTTGGTTGCACCCGTGTCCATGTACCAATTGGTGTCGACACCGTATGAGCCATCTGCTGCAGCTGCAACTTTCTTTTTTTGGGAATTGTCATCGGCATAGCGCCAATCACAATCCTTAGCGATATGATTTGTTTTCTTGCATATTTGACACTTGCCTTCATAGCCCTCATAACCTTGGAAGGGACGCCTGATATTGTTGGAGAGCCGTCGGTTGTTGTTGTTGCCGCCGCCACTGTTGTTGGGGTGATGATAGCCGCCGCCACCACCACCCTGATGGCCAACGCCACCATAGCCTCCATTGTTGTGGGAGCCACCAGCAGCACCACCTCCTTGGTAGTCGCCGTCGCCGCCAGAGTAGCCGCTGCCGCCACCAGCATAGCCGCCGCCGCCACGGGATCCACCACCGCCCCCGTTTTTCTGGTTGCGGTAGCCACCTCTACCTCCTTGTCTTCCTCGCGAGGCCGAGTTCACCGAGGATTTGAAGCCACCGGAGCCATTGCCATGATATAATTCGACCCGCTGGTCGAAGTTGCCCACCAGGGAGAAGAGAAGATCGACTGTGATGGGCTCGGTGCGGACATCAAGCGCAGATATAAGTGGTTGATAATCCATGTCAAGACCGGCGACGATAAACGAGATGAGTTCTGGCTCCCCGGGTGGTCTGCCCGCCGCCGCGAGCTCGTCGGAGAGGGAGCGCATGTAGCCGAAGTATGTTAATGCAGATTGTGTGCCCTTCTGGGCGTTGGTGAGGGCGGCACGCAGATTGTTGACTCGGGAGAGGGAGACCGCCGCAAACAAGTTGGACAGCGCCGTCCATATCGCATGCGACGTCTCCAACGATGCCACCTGAACAAGGACCTCTTTGGAGAGGTTTCGAAGGAGGTAGGCGATGATTTGCTGGTCCTGGATTAGCCAGGGGGCGTAGGCAGGGTTTGGCACCACCTGATGCTTGCCCTCTTTATCCTTTGTGACGATGTTCTTGGGAGGCTCCTCAATGGTTTTGTCGATGTAGCCATACAAGCCGGCGCCCATTATTTGGGATCGGGCTTGAGCTCGCCAAAGGACATAGTTTGTCCTGGTGAGAGGCTCGGAGATATTGTAGTTGAGGCCGGTGGAGGGAACAGCAGCGGAGGTGGACATGGCGATGGTGGAGATGATCGACGGAGTTTGAGGATGATGATCGATCGAGGGAAAAAGCTAGATGCGATGGGAAGGGCCTGCTCTGTATACCATGTAAGGAAATAATGAAGCGTCTCAACTCCCCAGGAGGGAGCCCGCGTGAGTTATATTGCGTGATGAGAGAGATCCCCTCGATAGGTTTACAATTGTATTCGGTTAGGACAGTAACCGAGAGAGAGGAGGAGAAAGATTACAGGAGGTAAAGATAGGATTACAGGAGGTAAAGATAGAGATTGATACAACTTAAACAGAAGACATCATCTATCTCTATCTATCTAAGGGTGGCGCACAAGGCAGCCAGCCCGGCCCAACATATAACATGTTTAACATAATAATGCAATCTTAATAGAGGATTGTACCTATTAATGTTTCTTGGCATTTTGTCATGCCAAAAGGGCACTCCTGTCGCTGTGCATTGCCTTCCCATGACCTTTAAAAGCTGGTTTGTATTCCATATGCGATATGTAGCCTCTTGACAGTGAGTACTCCTTGACATTATACACTTGCCACCAAGTTCAGTTTAAGAGTTTGACTCGATTCCTAGCTCTTTCATAGTCACTTAGTAAGGACGCAATTTCTGCTTGCTTCTGTAAAATGGCAGAGGATGATGGGTACACGAATCAGTTGGAAAAAACTACCTTTAGACATGAAACTGTGCTCTGGTGAGCTCCAAAATGTAAAGAAAGACAGTCAGGTATAGTAGCAAAGGCACATTGTGAGTAAGGATTATGGGCTTTTTACGGCTCAGGTAGCGTGCATATTTGAGATATCAAGACCAGTTTTGTGGAGTGGAAATAAATATGTGTGTGTGGTACCAGCTACCATACTGATTTTCCATCAGCTACATTGTAATCAAACGTATAATGTTTCATGTTTTTCTGCTACTACTACTGTAGCCAGTTCTGAACTTGGTCTGAACTGAGTGAAACGAAAGTCTTCCTAGGCTGACTCGGATTCAAATTGGTCTCATGTTTTAGCTCTCATGTTAGACAACTTGGTCTCACTCGGATTCAGAAACGAAAGTCTTCCTAGGCTGACTCGGATTCAAATTGCTTGCCGCCACTTCTCTTTCTCCCGCGTCCTTTATTTTCTTGCTCGCCGCCCCGATCCATCTGACCCCGCCCTCCGACCAGCCTCCCTCGATCCATCTTCGTCTCCCTCCCAACGCCGGATCGTTGCTCTCGCGATTCCACGGCCGCGACCATGGCCGGCACCACGGTGCTCCCGTCGTCTCTGCTCCCGCGCCGTAGCGCCGCCGTTGACCTGCACTCCTGCTCCTCCCGCGTGCGCGTGAACCCCGCCTTGATGGCGAACCACGCGGCTGCCAAGAGGCCAAAGCGCCCCGGATCCGTGCGCGGCGAGCAACCGCCGCCGGCGAAGCGCGTACGCGGTGCCTGCTCCGGGGGCGAGTTCCATGTCGCCGTCCCCGCCAACATCAAGAACGGCAGCAAGCTTCCGTCTCCCAGCAGCGGCAAGGATCCGCTCCACTCCTCCGCAATCAAGAACCAGGTCGCCGAATCTCCCGAGAGCTCGACGCAATCGAAGCCGCCGATCAGCATGCGCCAACTGATCGAGAACGCTCGCCTCGCCATGGATTGGGCGCACCCTGCAGCCAAAGAAGAGGCCAGCCGTCGGCAGGACATCGAGCGCAGCAGAGCAGAGGCCCGGCGAAAGATGGAGCAGATGGCGGACACGGTGCAGTTCAACGACCCCTGGATCCATTACTCCGACGTGACCAAGTCCCCTGACGAGCTGCTCAAAGCAAGACAGCACGCATGGCGTTATCAAGCTCACCTCCTCGAGATGGCTCGTCGACGGGACTTTGCTCAAGCGATGCAAATCCACGGATGAGCGCTCGGGTGATGGAAGCAGAGGAAGAAATCATCAGCAGTGCAGGCTTGCTGGTGGTAGTCTTGCATCAGAGGAAGCAAAGCAGAGGAAGCAGAGGAAGCAATTCCTTTCTTGAGTCCGTGTGGGTGAGCCTTCGAGTTAAGCTAGTCCTTCCTAAACCATTCACACATGAGTTTCATTTAATCTTTGCATCTCTAGGTTCTGCACTTAATCACCAAGATATCTAGTGTTCTTTCAATCCCTTTCAGCCATTAGTAATTTTACAAGAGTGTCAGCAGAGTCTCCATCTAGCTAGGCAGCAAAAAACTTGTTAAGATGTGTACGGCATAGTTACACTACATCCACACCTGGTCCTAAGTAAGGGTTTAAGTAAATAAAGGGCATTTTCAATAAATCAAAGTAAAGCAGATGAGCCTAAAAAGGAAGCTCATGTACTGCAATTCCGGCACGAGACAGAGCGTAAAACGCACTCGCCGCAAAATCCAAAACGCCCGTTTGCTACCCGGCTTGTAGCAGGAAAAAAGGGAGTAGAATTGAACTTGTCGATACACACAGTAATCATGTGAGCTGCCTAGCGTCTGGAGACTATGCTGACCCTCCTGTAAAATTAATCTTGGCTGACTTGGATTCTTAGGCATTGGCGTCGTGGTGAGTTAAAGTTGCAGTTTCTGACGAGTAGCATTGGTTGGTGAACTCTTGTGTGTATGTGTGAGTGAAGCTTTGAGCTAAGCAAGTCCTTGATGTACCGACTATCAAGTCATACTGTAATCAATTTTGGATATGAATGAGAAAATTGTTGGTCTGAATTTTGCAGAGCATTTGAGTAATCTTTTCGTATCTATTTATTCTTGTATGCTTCTGTGGCTTCTTAAAGCATTCTGCTGCTCTAGTCGGAAAAGTGTGTACTGAGGCACAGAACCAATGGATTCATCTCTGATTTCACAATACTTTGTTTGAGTGGTGATGCACATAACCATGTTCGGAAAAGAGTAACTAGTCAAGAATGTGAAAAAGGTGGCATCATATTGTAGCCATCTGTCAAACTCTACACCATCCTTGAAGAAGGTCTCTCGTTCAGTCGCTTGGTGTTCCTTTGGCTCTACAACATTGCCTGTCACTACTGCTTCACCTAGTATGAAGAAGGTGACTCCAGTTTCAACTCTGCGTGCTCGAAGGGGAATGCGGGATCTCAGCTGCAAAATCCCGAAGCAAAACCGTATTGTTCTTGCTTCACCAAACAAGCAACCAATTCCTTTCTTGAGTCCGTGTGGGTGAACCTTCGAGTCAGCAGTTTTTCAGTAGCTGAGAAAATCAGAGGAGGCAAAGGATAAGATACAAGTTGCAAATGTGTAGGAGAATTTCACTGGCATGTTTTCCAGTAATGCGAGTGAGATTCTTAATTTGACCGTGAATTAGTGTGAATTACGATCACAATTGATGATTTATGCAAGGGATTCGGTTTATGTAAAACCATTGGATCACAATTATGATCAGTCTGATGTATGCAAGCATCTGCCACTAGATCTCTTTCTATGTTTTCATCTGATGTGTGCATCTGATGTATGTACAGCTCGTGTACTTCCTATCTGAATTTTGCAACTGCTGCAATTTTCGTTCAGTACAGTTGCTGTATATGCCAGACCAGTTTCATGTGCACACTGCAGAGAAAATCAATACTTGATGGCAATGGTGTTTACTTCACTTAATTAGCATATTCATTGACATGGATCTACTGAGTTAAGGGAGCTACAATGTCTGAATTCAAACTATACAGCTTCATGCAAAATCAACTCATCAACTAAAATGAGAAACGTTGGCAACATGTACAGGTACCTTCAGCGCCATCCGCAGCTTCACGGCTTCCTCCTGAAGAGAAATCAGGAGTGCCCATTTTGACATGCTGGGAGATGACATGACCAAGGAGGAGAATAATCAATAATTCAAAAGTGGCACGGACGAGAAGAATAATTCCTTGAACAAAAGAGAAAGGGTTTCCCCTTGGTTTATATCCATTGCATTTTTCCATGACCAATACTTCAAAACTTCCAACAAGACATTCAGAGCAAAGCAGAAGGAGGAGAGTCTGCAGTGTAGTCTTGCTGTTGGTAGTCTTCCATACTTGCTGAGCAAACCAAAGGAAGCAAAGCAAGAGATTGATGAGTAGTACCAAGTTGGCAACTGTACTTTTAGATACAGGAGTGACAATTGTGTATGAGTACTACTCCCTCCGTTCCCTAATATAAGACCTTTTAGTTTTTTCTTAATTCGTATATATCTAGACACATTTTAGTATGTATGTTCACTGATTTTAGTATGTATGTAGTCAATATTTTGAAATAGCTAAAAGGTCTTATGTTAGGGAACGGATGGAGTATTTCACTGGCAAGTTTTTTCAGTAGTGTGAGTGAGATTCTTAATTATACCATTAATCAGTGTGCATTATAATCACAAATGATAAATTAATGCTAGGGGTTTGTTTTATGTAAAAGCATCGGATTTGATGTATGCAAGCATCTGCCAGTAGATCTCTTTCTATGTTTTCATCTGATGTATGTTCCCTCCAATTAACATTTTTTCCATGATTAACTTCTGGCACATGATTCCACCAAGAAGATTGCTTTTTGTGCTTGAATTGTTCCAAGTGACTGTTGTTGTTCAGGAGAAGAACAGATATGTATGCTCCCTGCACCTCAACAATGCAGAAGTGGTCAGAGTCATTTGTTTTTCTACATTACTAGCCGGTCTGTGCAGGGCGGCACGCTGTGCTTTGCTGAGGGGTTTGTGTGTTGGAATTTATATTTTCATAAATTTTTACTTGTCTTCTTCAATCGTGGAGATTTACTTTTACATATTTTCTTCATCAACGAAGCGCAGCGTGCAACAAAACAAACAACAATAATAAAGACAATCTAAATAGTCGACATCCGTACGTATTTTCCTCTCACATTTCTTTTCCTTCTCATGTATATGTACAATAACATAGCAAATACTATAAGTGGACTTCTACAAAAATGGTCCATCTGTTCTTCCCATTAAGATCCAAGATAAATTTCAAATACCATGTTTCGTTCACCAGCAGCAATTACGATGTTCGGCACCATATTCTCAACAGATACGGGTTTCCTCTTCTGCTCACTTGGATGTTGTCACCGCTCATCAACCTCCGCTATGTCACTCAGAGAGACCACCAACAGGCAACAGCCATGATAATAATACCGGATCAAGATATACAAGCCTGCACCCTCAAACTTTATGTAGCTCGAATACATGCAGTGAAGTCACAACATTAACCTGGTACACTACAAACTGAGAATATGATCTATCACATTGGTAATATGATTTCGAGTTGTGCCGACATTGATTCTTAGATTAGTAGAACACAAATTCGTGCCCCAAAGAATGTAGCAGGATGATGATAATTATGCTTAAACAGAAGTTTCAAATTCCTTGCATATAAATTAGTAGGATGCATGTATATTGATTAAAATACAAAAAAAATGAAGGAAATTTCATAACCATAGATACATATTTCTGAACCATAGTTAATAGAAGAGAAGAAGGACATGGGAAGTACTGAAATTCATACCAAGATTTAAAAAAAAACACAAATTCCCACATTTTTGGTCAAACATACAGGTGCTCAAATCAAAATGTCTAAAAGAGATCAACCGACGAAGAAAGCCACCATGCTTTAAAAGATACAATTCTTCTTCTGTAAACAGTACTACAAAAACAAACACCAAATGAGCATCAAACTTATTTATGAACAACGGCGATGAACCCGTTATCCTAAACCCAGCCATGACTTCAACACCGCTCCTTTGTCACCACGAACCCGATATCTCCACTCTCTCCAGCTATGGTGTAAATTTGAATGCAAGTTGGATGCACTTCTCTTTTATTCTCTTAACATTCAGGTGTATCTAGGAATATAAGTGCTAGCGGGAGAATCATTAATCCAACCTGAAGTAGTCCAATCCCACAAATACCTTCCACCATCTGCTATGGATCATGTACATAAATAAGTTTGAACTGTCCAATTTATGGTCACTGCAATGAAATTGACTTGCTAAGACTAAAAAAATGCCTTGCAAAGAAATTATTCAATGTGATGACCCACCCAAGACATTCTTTTCAGCGGTCTTCTTTCAGGGTCAACTGATTGAAGCAGAGGAAGAAATCATCAGCAGTGCAGAGCAAAGCAGAGGAAACAGAGTCGGCAGTGGCACTCTTCCTAGCTGAGAAAAGCAGAGGAAGCAAAGGAAGAGATGGATAAGCCACAAGTTGTCAACTATGTAATCTACTATTAGTTGCAAGTGTGTAGGAGTATTTCACTGGCATGTTTTCCAACAGTGCAGTGAGATTCTTATTAATTTGGCCATTAATTAGTGTGCATTATGATCACAATTGATCAATTAATGCAAGGGTTTTGCTTCATGTAAAAACATTGGATCTGATCAGTCTGATCTATTCAAGCATCTGCCATTGGATCCCTTTCCATGTTTTCATCTGATGTATGTTCTTCCTATTAACACTATTACCATGAATAATAATAGACAAACGATTCCACCAAGAATATTTCTTTTGTGAACTATTCCAAGTGACTGAATTTCAGTAGAGGAACAGATATGTGTGCTCTACTCCCTCGAGAAAAATTTACACCTCAACAATGCAGAATTTATTTGTCGCATCAAGAAGGCGCCAAAAAGCATGTTTCCTGAATCCTGATGCATACATGCATCATTGTTACCAACAGCTCATGTGTACTTGCTATCTGAATTTTGCAACTGCTGCAAATTTGTTCAGTACAATTGCTGTATATGCCAGACCAGCTTCATGTCACACTGCAGAGAAAGTCAATGCTAGACGGCAGTGGTGTTTACTTCACTGAATTAACATATTCATTGACATGGATCCACTGAGTTAACAAATTCAGTACAATTGCCACAAGTGATGTGTACATGCCAAATTTGGCAACTGCTGCAAATTTAGTTCCATTCAAATGGTGCCGGTATCAAATCAAACCACATCTCACGTCGCAGAGAAAATACATACTTGACGATGATGATGTTTACTTCACTGAATATCTGAATGTACATATTCACTGACATAAACCCACTGGATTACAAGGGAATTTACAATGCCTGATACATAATCTGAATTCACAGTAACAACTTCAATCAATTACAACGGGAAATGTTGGCAACATTCACAGGTGTTGCAGTTCTTCCTCTTCCTCTGCACCTTCAAGTGTCATCCGCAGCTTCTCAGCTCCCTTCCTCATGCAGAGATATCAGGAGTGCCCATTTTGACACTCTCGGAAATGACATGACCAAGGAGGAGAATAATCAATACTACTTCAAAGTGGCATATAGGAGAAGAATCAATACTTGAACAAGAGAGAAAGGGCTTACGCGCTTACCCATGGTTTCTATCCATTGCATATTGCCAAACTTCAAAACTCCCAGCAAGACATTCAGAATACGAGCCATCACGGTCGGTGTGACGCTACAGATAGGGTAAGAATTATTATCTGTAGACTTCCTCGGTTCATGGAAGTATGTCCACACCCTCTTCCAAAATGTCGTCCCTTTTTTAGGGTCTTGTCCCATTTCCATCCACGCTTCGCAAATCAACTTGTCCTCATCTTGTGTGTATCCTGCTTTTCCGCCTCCTTTGAGCATTTGTTGAGAGAGCTCCTCATGGAACAATGGCTCTTCGCCGATGTCCACACCATCTTCTTGCCCTTGGTTGTCGTGGTCGTCGATGTCCACATCATCTTCTTGCCCTCTGTTGCCGTGGCCGTCGGTGTCTTCTTGCCCTTCGACGTCCATATCCTCTTGCCCTTGGTTGACGTGGTCATCGATGTCCACATCATCTTCTTGCCCTCTGTTGTCGTGGCCTCCATGGCCATCGGTGTCTTCTTGCCCTTCGACGTCCATATCCTCTTGCCCTTCCGTGTACTGGCCACGACCATCTTGGCTTTGGGTCTCGGCGTCATCGTACGCTCAGCGACCCTCATTGATCATGCCCTACATGAATTCATTGCAGTAGGTCGGGTCTTCATGAGTCGGCCTTGGGGTCGGCGCTTCATCGAACAGCTTGCGGGCACTGGGATAGCTGCCCATAAGAGCATCTCCAGCCATTGAGCCCCCCAGGAGGCATTTTTTTCGCCCCTTGGGGGGCTACCGGCGAAAATTTTATCCTGGGGGTCGAATGATATCCACTCGTTGCCCCCCCCCCCCCACCGCCCAAGCACGGCGCCTGCTCGCCACCGCCCCGCTCTGCAGCCTCGCGCCCGTCAGCCTCTCCCGCTCGACCGCGCGGCCAAGGCCTCGGCCCGCTCGCCCGCGCGGCCACGGCCCCGGTGCCGCTCTCCCTCCCTCCCAAGCCCCACGCCATGCTGCCGCCTGCCCGCTGCCTGCTCCACACTGGCCCGCCGGCAGACCCGGGCGTGCTGGCGAGGAGCAGCACCAGCGACCTCGCCCCCGAGGGCGACGCCCCAGCCGGCAACGGGCTGGTGCCCCGCGGGGTACGGGCGAGATCCGGAGTTGCGGCGGCGCGGGGTCCCGGTCCCGGCCGCGGCGGCCGGCATGGGGTGCCGGGGCCGACGAGTGCGTCTCCACCCGGCGGCGGCGCGCGAGCGCGAGCACTGCCCCATGGCCGGGTCCCCGCCTCGCATCGGCCTGCCATGCACGCGCTGAAGTTGTTCGCTGGCCATGCACATGGTGGGCCTGGGAGGAAAAGAGGAGAGAGAGTGAGGTCTAAGGCTGACTTGTGGGGTTTTCGCATGCAAAATGGAGCGCCGGCGCCCCCAGCTGCGCCCCGGTTCTCTGGGTTTGGGTTGGTACCGCCGGGCGTAACTTTGGTCAAATCCGGCGCTTTTTGGGTTTGTGGGGGCCTGACTGGGTGAAAAAATGCGCGCCGGCGATGAAAAAAGCTTCCTCGGGGGCCTCTCGGGGGGACGGCTGGAGATGCTCTAAGGATCTCCATCGCACACTTCTTTTGCGTCCCGGTGGACGGCCGGCCACTGGTGCGTCGTTGAGGTTGAGAGCTGCCACCACGGGGAATGCCGGCGCAATTTCACTCATTACTGGCGAGCCGTCCCGAGGCGACCCAAAGAAACAGGATGCGCCCAGGTCGTGTTGAGGATGGAACCCATACGACGACGGCGGCGTCGAAGTGCGCTGCGACTCCGGATGTGGAGGGCGGGTTACCGACGAGCCCATGTTGGCCACGGTCGCAGCGGCAGCGGCAAGAATGGCCAGCTCGCCGCGAATCCCTACCACGAGAAGGGCACGCTGCATGGCCTGGGCGACAATGAGATCAGTTCTCCGCATCGGCGTCCTTGCGCCATGCGGCCTCGACTGTGGCACGGGCTGTGGCGACATCTTTTTGGTTTGCCACCACCTTCATCCGGCCAACCCTCTTCGCCGTTTCGGCGACCCTCTACTCCGGCGTGAGCTCCTTCTTCAACTTCTTCTCTGGGCGCATGGCATGGGCGAACACGTTGTTGGCCGTGGCGTCTGGGATGAAGGCGGTGACAGGGTTGGGCACGTCGGCTATGTCGCAAGGGCGAGAGAGTTTTTGGGGAAATGGCGAAAATGGGGTGGACGTCCCACCGACAAACGGGTCAGGGAAGGACAAGGAAGGGCGTCACGGGCATCCGGGCCCGATGCAAAGACGACCCAAAATTGGGTTAGAAATGGGTGACGGCGAACAAAAAATGACACACGTTCGTTTGTGTCTCCACCTTTAGCTACGCGTTTATTCGTGTGGACACAAACGAACACGGACCGATGAAACGGGTAGCCGCGTTAGAGCTGACCTTTCTGATTTGCATCTGAGCGCCCGGCGAAAACTGGTAGTACTTGTTAGATAATAACGAGAATAAACGAGACAGAGAGACACGGATTTTTACGTGGAAACCCTTGCGGGAGAAAACCACGGACGCACGAAGGCGCGATCACTATGAGGAGGAGTATTACAAGCACAAGACGACAGACCGTCTGAGGTGCGACTACATGGGGTATATAAGAGGGGCAACACATAGGAGTCCTTGTAGGACAAGTAAACGAGTTGTACTCGTACGCGTCGACGCCAACGCAAAAGCCCACACCGGTTGTACTACGTCTAGTCCAACCCGGTACTAGAATTTAGATCACAATTTAACAATCTCCACCTTGAGCCAAATTCCCTCCAGTAGTCGAAGAAAGTGAATAACTCCATCCAAATCAGCATAAACACCTTGTGCGTCAAAGTCCATAGGACTAGTGAGAAATACCAATTAAGCCTGAGCAAAGCTCAAACTTATTGGTCGGAACTGACTTTGTCATCATATCAGCAGGATTATCATGAGTACTTATCTTGCATACCTTCAAATTGCCTTCAGCAACAACATCTCGAATATAATGAAATCTGACATCAATGTGCTTTGTCCTCTCATGATACATTGGATTCTTTGTAAGATATATAGCACTTTGACTGTCGCTAAATACGGTAGGGCAAGATGAGTCTCCACAAAGCTCAGTGTACAAACCTCTCAACCAGATAGCTTCTTTGCATGCCTCAGAAATAGCCATATACTCGGCATCAGTAGTGGAACAAGCCACAATAGACTGCAAAGTTGCTCTCCAACTCACAGCACAACCACCAATGGTGAAAACATAACCTGTGAGTGATCTTTTCTTATCCAAATCACCAGCAAAATCAGAATCAACAAAACCAACAAGTCCATCTCTAGATTTCTCAAACTGTAAATAAGCATTAGAAGTACCACGCAGGTATCTGAAAATCCACTGAACTGCTCTCCAATGCTCTTTTCCAGGATTAGCCATGTATCTACTGACAACACTCAATGCATATGATAAATCCGGACGAGAACAAACCATGGCATACATAAGTGAACCAACTGCACTCGAATAGGGAACTCTAGACATGTACTCAATATCGGCATCTGACTTAGGACATAAAGCTGATGATAATTTGAAGTGTGCAGCTAACGGAGTACTTGCTGGCTTGGCATTATGCATATTAAAACGACGAAGAACTTTATCAATATATCCCTTCTAACTGAGATACACTTTTCCAGATGGTCTATCTCTGGATATTTCCATGCCAAGTATTTTCTTTGCTCCACCCAAATCCTTCATCTCAAATTCATTACTCAATTGCTTCTTTAGTTCATTAATCTCTGACATACTCTTTGCAGCAATAAGCATATCATCAACATAAAGGAGCAAATAAATAGTTGAACCTTTGACAATTTTCAAATAAACACAACTATCATAATTAGACCTTTTGAAACCTTGAGAGAGCATAAAGGTGTCAAATCTCTTGTACCACTGTCTCGGGGATTGCTTCAATCCATAAAGAGATTTCTTTAACTTACAGACAAGCTTTTCTTTTCCAGGAATAACAAAACCTTCAGGTTGTTCCATATAAATATCCTCTTCTAATTCTCCATGTAAGAATGCAGTTTTAACATCCAATTGTTCAAGCTCAAGATCATGCATGGCAACAATAGTGAGTAAAGTGCGAATAGAGCTATGCTTCACAACAGGAGAAAAGACTTCGTTATAGTCAATACCTGGAATCTGACTGTAACCTTTAGCAACTAACCTTGCTTTATATCTTGTCTCATCATTAGAAGAAACACCTTCTTTCCTCTTGAAAACCCACTTGCAACGAATAGGTTTCTTCTCTCTAGGCAATTTTACTAAATCCCAAGTGCCATTCTTTTCAAGTGATTCAATCTCATCATGCATAGCAGTCATCCACTTATTACTATCACCAGAAATAATAGCCTCGGAATATGAAGAAGGTTCAGCATTACCTTCAATTTCTTCTGCAACAGATAAAGCAAAAGAAACAATATTGCACTCTTCAATTAACCTGTCCGGTTTATTAATACCCCGTCTAACTCTGTCACGTGCAAGATTCCAACTGGGTGGAACAATAGGCTGATTTGGAGTGGGAGTGACATTATCATCATTAACGACGGGTTCATCATGTGCATCAACAATTTCATTACCAGATGTATCACCTGAATCAATAACATGCTCCACCTGAACAGTAGGCTCCTGAACAATAGGCTGCTGTTCACTCTCAACGGGAACATTAGTAGATGAAACATCATGTAACATAGCAGATTCATTAAAGATAACATTTCTACTAATAACAACCTTCTGGGTTTCAGGATTCCATAATTTAAAACCTTTAACACCAGACTTATAACCAAGAAAGATGCACTTAACAGCCCTAGGCTCCAACTTTCCATTATCAACATGAGCATAAGCAGTGCAACCAAAAACTCTCAACTGTGAATAATCAGCAGGTGAACCAGACCATACCTCAATTGGAGTTTTCTTATTAAGAGCAATAGATGGTGAACGGTTAATGAGATAACAAGCAGTGGAAGCGGCCTCAGCCCAAAAACGCCTATGCAAACCTGCATTGGACAACATGCAACAGGCTCTGAAAATAATGGTCCTGTTCATACGCTCAGCAACACCGTTTTGTTGAGGAGTATAAGGAACGGTGTAATGTCTGACAATGCCTTCAGACTTGCAATAATTCTTAAATTGCTTAGAACAGAATTCCATACCATTATCAGTGCGAAGTATTTTTACCTTCTTTTCAGTCTGCCTTTCAATCATAATCTTCCACTCCTTAAATGCTGAGAATGCTTCATATTTATGCTTCAAGAAATAAGGCCAAACTTTTCTCGAATAATCATCAATAATAGTCAGCATATAACTAGCACCACCTAGTGACTTCTTGCGAGATGGTCCCCATAAATCAGAATGCACATAATCAAGAATACCTTCAGTTGTATGAACCGAAGTATTGAACTTCACCCTCTTGTGTTTGCCGAAGATACAATGCTCACAAAATTTCAATTTACCAGGTTCATATCCATCAAGAAGACCTCTCTTATTTAACTCTGCTAAACCAAGTTCACTCATATGTCCAAGACGCATATGCCAAAGGTTAGCAGCATCACAATCAGAATTCTTTGAAACAACTGGAGTAGCGTTACCTGAAACTGTAGAACCTCGAAGGTAATAAAGACCATTGGTCGAACTTAAATCACCTTTCATCACAATAAGGGAACCTTTGGTGACTTTCAAAACACTATCTCCACCTGAATACTTGTATCCCTTTGCATCAAGGGCACTCATAAAAATAAGATTTCTCTTCATCTTCGGAATATACCGAACATCTGTCAAAGTTCTGATTATGCCATCAAACATCTTGATTCGAATAGAACCTATGCCTTCAATCTTGCATGGTGAATTATCAAAACCCAAAACGGAACCAGCAGCAGAAGTGGAATCAAAAGTAGTAAACCAATCTCTATGCGGGCACATATGAAAAGTACATGCAGTATTAAGTACCCACTCATCATTGGTCTCAGCACATCCAGCAATAACGACAAGAGCATCATCGGAACTATCATCACGAGCAACGTTAGCAGAATTTTCACCTGGTTTGTTACCTTTCCTCTTTTCTTTGTTCTGCAACTTGAAACACTCAGAGATGTCATGCCCGTCTCTCTTGCAATACCTGCAATATTTTTTATCTCTGGATTGCGACCGGCCCCTGTAGCCGTTTTTACTTTTGCCTCTGTTTCCATTATTGGAGTTCTTCTCCTTTGTCCTGCCACGAACAGACAATCCCTCGGCTTGGGATGAACTCGAACCATCATGAGGCACCATTAGTTTCATCTTCTCCTTAGAGTTCAAAGCTTCATAAACTTCATTAAGCGTGAGAGTATCACGACTATATAATATGGTGTCTCTAAAATTGATATAGGAACTTGGCAGTGAACAAAGTAGCATTAAAGCAGTATCTTCCTCTTCATACTTAACCTCCATTGCAGCTAGATCGGATATGATCTCTTTAAATTCAGAAATATGATTCAAAACATTACCTCCCTCGGGTAACCTGTGCAGGAATAATTTTTGCTTCAGATGCATCTTGCTGGTGAGATCTTTAGTCATGCAAATCCCTTCCAGCTTTAACCATAGAGCGGCGGCAGTTTTCTCGCTCAGAACTTCCTGCAAAATATTATTATGCAAATGGAGTTGGATTTGTGACAAAGCCTTACAATCAATTCTTTTCTCCTCAGCAGTCCAGTCCTCAATTCGCTTCTTCCCAAAACTATCCAATGCTTCATCATAGTCGGACTGTGCCAACAACGCCCGCATCTTGACTTGCCATAGGATAAACCTTGTGTCACGGTACAGCAGCGGAAGATCATACTTCATGGATGCCATGAGTCGATAAAACTGTGTACAGAAAGTAGTACAAGCTGGTAGAAAAAAATCTTGACAGAATTAATTAATGCGGAGCAAAAAACTAAACTGATAGCACCTGGTACGCTGGGTAGACGTAGCGAACGGAAAACCAGTGTAATTTGTAACTCCACGTGATCAACAGAAGTACTAGTAATAACTAGTACTAGTTGACAGCAGCTTGAGAAATCAATCAGATTACACGTGCTAGTTAGTGGAAAAGCGCCCACGTACTAGAAGTAACACTACTAGCAAATTGATTGATTGATTCTTGGGGCTTGAAACTTATACGTAGAGCAGCAGCGGTGGCAACTCGATTAGCGACCGGAAGGATCACTCCTCGAGACTTGAAGCCAGTACCGATTGGTCTCAACTTTATCTGGACACGGATGACTGCTCCTGTCGGTCTCGGCTTCAGGCGGCGCAATGGAAATCGATTTGCACTCGGATCAGCAGATCGCCAAGAGACGCGTGCGGTGGCGGCGCACGGACACAAACCCTAACTCTCGTCTCAAACTCTCGTATCTTTTAACCTCAGCTCTGTATACCACCTGTTAGATAATAACGAGAATAAACGAGACAGAGAGACACGGATTTTTACGTGGAAATCCTTGCGGGAAAAAACCACGGACGCACGAAGGCGCGATCACTATGAGGAGGAGTATTACAAGCACGAGACGACAGACCGTCTGAGATGCGACTACATGAGGTATATAAGAGGGGCAACACATAGGAGTCCTTGTAGGACAAGTAAACGAGTTGTACTCGTACGCGTCGACGCCAACGCAAAAGCCCACACCGGTTGTACTACGTCTAGTCCAACCCGGTACTAGAATTTAGATCACAATTTAACAATCTCCACCTTGAGCCAAATTTGGTAGCGAAGATGGACGCTGGATGGTAAGTTTTCGTGGCGCTCGCGCAACACATCCTGGCCTTGGAGTGGAGCTCGGATTGCATGTGGAACTCGGATTCCTGACGCGTTTCCTTGATCCGAATTGGAGTGGAGCTCGACTTGCACATCATCAGAACTTATATAAGCGTACTACATCCACAAGAGAATTCATCGCTTGCCTACCCCGCGAGACAAGAGCGCCGCCGCTAGGTCAAGGTCACACAGAGGACGACAGAGCTCGCGTTCGCCGCCACGCCATGGCCGCGCCCACGCAGAGCAGCCCGCTCCGCCGGTGGAAGCGTTTCTTCCGCGCCTTCGACTCTGTGGATGCCGCCATCAAGCCCTCCGACCCTGACCACTCACGCGACGAGCTCCGGCGCGCCAGGGTCGACATCGTGGAGCAGCTCTGCGACGCCGCGGACGACGACCAGGCGGAGCGCCTCTGCAAGATTCTCGACGACCACATGGCGGAGTCCCTTGAGACGCTGCGACTGGTTCCGGTGATGCCCGACCTGTTGGTTTCCACGGACCTCGGCAAGTCCGTCTGCGCGCTGCGCAGGCACGAGTCGGAGCGCGTCCGCGTCCTGGCCAGCGGCCTCGTGAGCGGGTGGAGGGCGTCGATGCAGAACGAGCTCGCCAAGGTCAGAGACGCGCTGCACAAGCTTGACAACATCAACATGCCGCAGACAAAGGAGATCACCGCCGGTCAGCAGCAGCAACATGTCTCCGCCGATTGTGACATAGCCAAGACGAAGGCGTCGGCCATGAAGGCGGTGGCAATCAGAAAGGATGCGTCCGGTTCCGCCGCGGGGGACCGTGCTGGCGTCTGCTCCGAGGAGAAGATGGAAGCCGCGAAACGCAAATTCCGCCAAGGTTACCAAGAAGCAGAGGACGCCAAACGGCTGCGCAGGACACAATTGGTGCAGGCGCCCAAGATGATGCAGCCAATCAGGAGGTGCAGCAGCTCCATGGTCAAGAAAACCTTGTCGATCAGGACGCAGCTTCACATGGCTTAGGGCTCTAGAACTCAAACAGTTGGAAAGATCTAAACTAATGTTTCTGTATCCTTCTTTTCGAACATGCAGTACTGCGGTTGTAACTAGCATGACTGTAATGCAGTTGCTTGCTTGTCTGTTATGTACATGATCGAAGGAAGTTGATGAACTGAAAGTGAGATTGGGTGTTACAAATCTACTGACATGTTCAAAGAACTTGGGAAGAAATTACTCGTCGTGTTGGGAAAGATGTGTTAGCCTTAAAGGTGAAACAACTGCTGGCCATGCTGGGTTGTTTTACAGAGGTAGTAGTATAATAACACAGTTGGAGCATGTCTGAAGAATTTAGCATGCAATGGAATTAGCCAAACCCTTTCTCACAGAGCTTCTTCTGTAGTGGTATCCTCCCGCTCTTCTTTGCCTCTCCTACCAGTTCCTGCTACACCAACAAGATTGCTTCTGTGATCGAACTGTTCCAAGTGACTGTTGTTGTTCAGGAGAAAAAGAAGATATGTGCGCTCCCTCTAGAAAAAGTTTACATCGAATTTATTTGTCGTATCAGGAGGGCACCAAAAAGCTCATGTGCAACTTGCTCTCTGAATTTTGCAACTGCTGCAAATTTCGTTCGATACAATGGGCGCCAATATCAGGCCAATTTCATGCCACATTGCAGAGAAAAGAAACACTTACAACACTGGTGTTTACTCCACTGAATTCACATATTTATTGGCATAGATCCACTACTCCCTCCATTCCTAAATATTTGTCTTTCTAGACATTTCAAATGACTACTACATACGGATGTATGTAGACATATTTTAGAGTGTAGATTCACTCATTTTGTTCCGTATGTAGTCGCTTGTTGAAATGCCTAGAAAGACAAGTATTTAGGAACGGAGGGAGTAGATTACAAGGGGGCTACAATGCCTGGTGCATCAACTGAATTCACAGTACTATACAACTTCATTCAAAATCAACTGAATTGCAGGAAAACGTCGACAGCATTCACAGGTGTGTTGCAGTTTCTCCTCTGCCTATGTAATTCTGAGCAAATCGAGAGCAATAGCAACACTAACAAAGCCAACGAGAGGCGAGCTCGGCAGAGAACCTGAGCAGCATCAACCAACCCAGCCGAGCATTGACGTGGCGCAACCCGGTGGAGCAGAGCAGAGAAGAGCAAGAGAGCAGCAGCGTGGCGCAACCCGGTGGTGCGGAGTAGAGCAAGAGAGCAGCAGTAGCAGCACAGGGGAGCGAGTTAAACATACAAGTGTTGCTGCTGTTGTTGTTTTCTTCCCGAAATGGCACTTACAATGCAAAGTGTGATGTGCTCTAATGTACCACCAGAGCCTTGAAATCGTCTAGCACACCACGCTTTTGTCCAGACCGCATTCGGACAAATCAAAGGTTCCCTAAACTAGTCCCGTTCTATGACTTGGAGGTACTTACCAACGAATTTACCTGCTCCCCGACACCTCACGGTCTGTCGTTACCGACACGCGTAACGAAATGGTCAGAGTTGTTTGTTTTTCTACATTACTTGTCAGAGTTGTTTGTTTTTCTACATTACTTGTGATTTACTACTACACATACGACTAGGGATTAGGAAGACCTGGAAGCAGTATACTACCACAACCACAAGGGACCTGCCGTTAGCCGTAGAATAAACGTTGGTATACGCTGCTTCTCTTTTCATTCTTGAGCTAAACTGAGTAAAGATTTGCTAAAGAAGGAGAGGAAATTATAGCTACCCTTGGCTGCACACGTTCCTCGGCGAGTTTGGGTAAGGCCGCAACCCGTTCTTGATCTAAACCACCATCCATGTTCCTGTATGGCTCATAGATTCAGTTGCAGGAACACTATGCTGTGGCCATAACGTTTTCAGGCCATGCTCCAGCGGCTCCGTGCTGCATCAAAGCAGTCATGCCTTTTCATGGCCTCGCTGTTGTGCTGCTGCTGCTCTGTTTTGCTTCTCCCACAGGTTCCTGCACGGAGCATGAGGCCACCACACTCTCTGACTTCCTAGGCGGGCTCGTGCCGGGCAGCAACAGTGGGCTCAACGTGTCATGGGTGAATGGCGCTGACTGCTGCAACTGGGAAGGCATCGTCTGCAGCAGTGATGGCACAGTCACAGATGTCTTGTTGGCTTCCAAAGGCCTCAGAGGGGTCATCTCACCACCCCTTGCCAATCTTACGGGGCTCTTGCACCTCAACCTATCCCACAATTCTCTTGAAGGCAGCCTACCAGTGGAATTGTTCTTCTCCAGAAGCATCTCGTCCTCGATGTCAGCTTCAACCGCCTCGATGGTCATCTGCAAGAGATCCAATCCTCAAATCATGGTTTTCCTATCAAGGTGTTGAATATCTCAAGCAACTCCTTCACAGGACCGTTTCCGTCCAAAACATGGAAGGTGACGAAAAGTCTGGTTGCTCTTAGTGCAAGCCACAACAGCTTTGAAGGACCCATATCGTCTTCTATCTGCATCAATGGCCCATCATTTGCCATGCTTGACCTCTCACATAACAAATTCAGTGGCAATATTTCTCCGGGGTTTGGCAGTTGCTCCATGCTGAGAGTGCTAAAGGTTGACCACAACAACCTTACCGGACCTCTCCCCAATGGACTATTCAATGCTACCTCACTGGAGCACCTCTCTTTGGCCAACAATGGTTTGCAAGGTGTTCTTGATGGTTCCAGCATAGTCAAATTAAGCCGTCTGACTGTCCTTGATCTTGGATCGACTGGTCTCAGTGGCAAGATTCCAGACTCTGTTGGCCAGCTAAGAAGATTGGAGGAACTCTACTTGGACAACAACAATATGTCTGGTGAGCTGCCATCGGCACTAGGTAACTGCTCAAATCTCAGATACATTACCATCAGAAATAACAGCTTCATCGGGGATCTTAGCACAGTCAATTTCACCTTGTTGGATCTGAGGATAGCTGATTTTTCGATGAACCTCTTCACTGGTCCAATTCCTGAAAGTATCTACTCATGCAGCAATCTAGTTGCGCTGCAGCTGGCTTACAACAACTTTCATGGCCACTTCTCACCAAGAATAGGCAATCTCAGGTCCCTCTCCTTCTTTTCAGTTACCAACAACTCTTTTAAAAATATCACAAACGCACTTCAGATGCTCAAGAGCTGCAAGAACCTCACCTCCCTGCTTATCGGAACCAACTTCAAGGGTGAAACCATACCACAGGATGAAACAATTGATGGTTTTGAGAATCTTCAGGTACTGACCATAGATGATTGCTCATTGGTTGGGAAAATTCCTCTTTGGATATCAAAGCTTGCAAAACTGAAGATGATAGATTTATCAGTAAACCAACTCAGTGGACCAATACCATCCTGGATTGATGAACTGGGCTTCCTATTCTACCTAGACATATCAAGCAACAACTTTACAGGGAATATAGAAATTGCATTGACAAAGTTGCCGATGCTGCTATCAGAGGAAAATGTTGCCAAGTTGGACCCGAAGTTCCTTGAGTTGCCTGTATTTTGGACACCATCACGTCAATACCGGATGGTCAGTGCTTTTCCTAGAATATTGTGTCTAGAAAACAATAATTTCACTGGAATAATTCCCCCTGAGATTGGTCAGCTAAAATTGCTCGATGGCCTCAATTTAAGCTCCAATAGCTTAACTGGTGAAATACCACAAGAAATCTGCAACCTCACAAACCTGCAAATGCTTGATCTATCGGACAACCAGCTCACAGGTGCAATACCATCTGCACTCAATGATTTGCACTTCCTTTCTACATTTAATGTTTCCAACAACATGCTAGAAGGATCAGTTCCAACAGGAGGACAGTTTCATACATTCTCAAATTCCAGCTACGGTGGGAATCCAAAGCTATGTGGACCTATGCTCAACCTCGATTGCACCTCCGCAGCGATAGATCAAACCTCTTCCTCACGGCGCCACAACTTGCGCTTTTCATTAATCATTGGAATCACCTCAGGAGGACTCATTGCTCTTGCATTGCTTGCGTGTTTCCTTATTGCACGGTTAGCATACTATGACCACACTGAAAATGTAGTTCCCCTTGGAAGCAGGCGGTGATGAAGACGTTTAAGTTACTCAACGGACACGGTGCTGAAGATCTGATACTTTGAACATTGTGCTTTTCTTCTCTCTTGTACTAGATGTGCCTTGACTGTTGACTCTGTATTGCTTCACGTCGTTCCCAATTCTGCTCTGCGATGCAAAATCCGCATAAGATTAGATATGTAGACCTCTATCTAGGGTGTAATGTACTTTCTAGCACTGTCAGTATGTTCATAAAAAATTAACCAATTTTCCTTACCTGTATCACTGCCAACCCTCAACGCTTTCCACAGAAATCGACCGAAGAACAGTATAGGAGGATCGCGTACACGATCTCAGAAGGTTGAGCTCGAACTTACGATTCGGACGGAAGCGGGTCGTTCTGAATTCCCACCACAGAGCCGCTCGCCGGTGTTGCCCGCTTCGGTCGCCGGAGATGCGAAAGCCCCGCTCATGCGCGAGGGGGAGCTCGTGGGGGAAACCGCCGCTACGCTTTGCTGCGCACGGTACCGAGGCGGCGGCGCGAAGCCGGCCGGATAGAAGAAGTGGCGAGGGCTCGACGGGTAGACGGAGCACGCACGCCGTACCCGAGCGGTGGCATCTCTGTCGGCCGCCGCGGACGGGGAATCTCGCCGTATGTCGCCTGTGAGCGACCTGGCGCGCACGGCGCACCCCCCGTCGCGCTGGGCGTTCGTATGGGCAGGCCCATTTTTCTTTTTTCCTTTCGTTTTTGCTTTCTTTTTCTTTCAGAAAAACGAATTTTCTTTTCAAATTTGCGGACATTCTTTATTCATCGAATTCAAAAAAAAATCATCAATGTAAAAAGATGTTCATCAAATTCATTTTTTAGTTCATCGGATTAAAAAATGTTCATCAAAATTCAAAATTTGTTCATCGAACTAAAAAAATGTTCATCAAATTTTAAATTTGTTCATCAACTTCAAAATTTGTTCACTGAATGCAAAAAGAAAATTCATCCTTTTTTAAAAAAAAAATGTTCTTGAATACAAATTGTGTTCATCAAGTTTGAAAATGTTCATCGAGTTCAATTTTTTCCATTATTAAAAAATGCTCATAAAAATTGTTGATCAAAATAAAAAAAATCATTAAAATTCAAAAAATGTTCATTCTTATGAAATCGCAAACATTTTTTAATTCAAGAAATGTTTTTGACAAATCACAATTTTTTGAAATTTTAGAATCTTTTATAATTCTGCATTATTTTAATATAGAAAAAAACGGGGTGCGTCTAGCCCTGCAAATGGGCTGGCCCAACCTGGCGTGCCAGGGGAAGGGAGGATGCGCGTTCGCACGACCCTTAGTGCACATCGCACCATGTACGAGGCCTCGTTGCGGACGTGCGCATGCGAGAGGGAAATGGGCCTTGGACGGATTGTCATGTTGTTGGACAAAGGAAATCAGACCGTGTGATTTTTTGTAACCGATTCGATGCTGGAGGCCCAAAAGGGGCAGGACTTCCCGGACATGGAACGGCGAAACCACCGATAGCATTATTTCTGCTTATGAGTTTTATGGAGTTTTCTGGAGGCCCAAAAGTCCTGCATTTTCTGGAGTTTTCTCAGTCAAAAAGGCTGATAAATGGCCGGACGTGTCACAACTTGCATAAGGTGTCAAAAATCATTCAAATTGACATGAATGCCTAAAATGGGCATGCCCACCTGCTTCAAAACGTTGGGCTCATCTAAAAGATGTCCAAATATAGACCATGTTCAACAGGGTGTGTTCGGTAAGCCAGAAGGCTCCGTCTAAGAGCACGTTGTTTCTCAACATCCTTGAAATGGAACCAATTTTTTTCATGGCCTTGTATGACCAATTCAAGGCACCATAGCAAGTTATTTGAGTTTTTGACAAGTTTTGCATTTATGGAGTTTTCCCGATAAAAAGGCTGATAAATGGTCGGTCGTGTTGCAATGTGCATACGATATCGGAAGTCATTCAAACCAAGAATGAATGCCTAACATGGGCATGCCCACCAGCTTGCAAAAGTTGGGGTTAGTCATGAGATTTAAAAAAACATGTTCAACGAAGAGTGTTCGAGTAAGGCCAAAATGGTCCATTTGGGAGAACCTAGTTTCTTGACATTCTTTAAATGGCCCCAATTTTTTCATGGCCTTGTTCTTGTATGACCAATTCAAGGAGGTACCATGCCAAGTTTTTTGGATTTTTGACAAGTTTTGCATTTTCTGGAGTTTTCTTGGTTAAAAAAGGACGATAAATGGCTGGACGTGTCATAACTTACATAGGGTGTCGAAAATCGTCCAAACCAGGCATAGATGCCTACCATGGGAATGCCCACCTACTTGCACAAGTTGAGGTCATTTCAAGAATGTCCAAAAATATACCATGTTTAGATAGGCCAAAAGGGTCCGCTTGAAAATTCGTTGTTTTTCGACATCTGTTAGATGGCCTCCAATTTTTTTCCACTAGCTTATATGACCACTTCAAGGCATCATACTAAGTTGTTTACATTTTTGACAAGTTTTGCATTGTCTGTAGTTTTTTTTTTGGTGAAAAAGGGCTGATAAATGGACGGGCGTGTCGCAATGTATAAACGGCGTCGGAAGTTGTTTAAATCTGTCATGGATGCCTCATATGTCCATGTCAGACTGTTGCAAGAAGTTGGGGTCATTTATTTATCCATAGTCCAAAAAACACCAGTTGAGAGGAGTGTGCCAAACTATGCATGACATGTGCATCTGTGAGTATGTAGTTTTTTCTAATTTGAATGATTTTGTTATTTGTAATTTCCGTCATTATCAATCAACATGAACATTTTCTTATATCTTAACCATTTCTTGAAATTTTTCAATGATTTTTTCAAATTGTGTATGCAAATTTTACAAACTTGAACATTCTTTTGAAAATTGTTAACAAATTCCCATCAATCGATGAAAATTTCAAACAATATATTTTAAAAATTAATTTTTAATGCAAACATTCCTTAGTTTGGTGGAAAAAAAAATGAAAACTGGAACATTTATGAAATTCCAGAATATTTTTTAAAATTATAAACACTATTTGAAAACAAGAACATTTTTTGGTATTCCAAACAATTATTTCAATTTTTAAAACAGGTTTAAAAAAGAATAATAAGTTTTCAAAAGGAGAAAAATGAATTGACGAAAAAAGAGAAGAATAACAAAAAAATGCTTAGGCCTTGCCTGAACTAGGCGACAACATCGCTCATGGCGGGCACCTGTTGGGCCAGCCCAAACATTCACAGACTAAAAAAAGTATATCGGTTTTGAAAAAAAATGTTCATGGATTTGAAAAAAATCACAGATTTTCAAACAATATTCACAAAAAAGCTGCAAAAATAGTTTGAGAAATTCAAAAGGATTATCAAATTTAAGATAAATTTCACGAATTTGATTTTTTTTAATTGTAAAAGTTCATGCATTTGAAAAAAGAGAAAAAAGAAAAAGGAAAATAGGAAAATAAAAACAAATCAGAATAAAAGAGAACAAGACCCGGTTTGGAAAAACAAAAACAAAAAACCTGCAAAAAGGAAAACCGTTTCGTCTCAGGTATGTCACGCCCTACTACTTCAGCATGAACCCGACACAAGCTCAAGTGGCCGATTGGCTAGCAGTGTTTGCCCATCATCTTGGAGATCAGGGATCGATCCTTTTGTGCCCCTCCTTTTCTTTCCTAGTTCTTTTAATTGTGTGTGCCCTTATGGGGTGGTTCGTCGTTGATGTGCTTAGGGGTTGTACAGAAGCAGAAATGATAATAATTGTTTTTGTGTGGAAATGGTAATAAAAAATGTGAGTAAGGATTATGGGCTTTTTACGGCTCAGGCAGCGTGCATATTTGAGATACCAAGACCAGTTTTTGGAGTGAAAATAAATATGTGTGTGTGGTACCAGCTACCATACTGATTTTCCATGAGTTACATTGTAATCCAAATGTATAATATTTCATGTTTTTCTACCACTACTGTAGCCAGTTGTTAGTGAAGTTTAGCCAGGGTTGCTCATGTTTGGGAACAGTTATTTTCATGTTCTTAGTGAATTTTAGCCAGGGTTGCTCATGTTTGAGAACTAAAACTTCAACTTGACAAGTAGGACTGACATAACTCCGAGTTAAGATCTGCAGCTGCACACACTTAGAAACACATCAGGATCTCCAAATAAGCGTTGTTCTTCATTGAAAAAGACCTTTATGCACCATGCCATGCTGGTTAAGATGTTTAACTCTGAAAGGTGCACCAGTTAGCACTGGACCCAGTTGCCCACAAGGATTACTCTCTTCAAGAAGGTGTTCTTCGCTATCAAAATCGCATCTGGATTGTCAATGACTCTGATACACAAGTTTCCATCATTCGAGCCATGCATGGCAGTGCGGTGGGAGGCCACTCAGACTTCCATGCAACTTATAACAGAGTGAAAATACTGTTCGCTTAGAAAGGGCTCAAAGAAATGATCAAGGAGTTCGTTCATGCCTGCATCACTTGTCAACGTGCCAAAACTGAAACGGTCTCACCTGCAGGGCTGTTGCAACCCTTGCCGATCCCGAAAAGACCATGGGTTGTCATCTCCTTAGACTTCATCGAAGGATTGCCCAAATTTGGAGGTTACGGTGTCATTCTGGTGATAGTGGATACGTTTTTTCAAATACGCCCATTTCTTACCACTGAAGCACCCATACACAGCCCTGACGGTGGCCACAGTGTTCATGAAGGAGATATTCAGGCTGCATGGACTCCCTCTTGCTATTATCTCGGATCATGATCGTATCTTCACCAGCACCATCTGGCAGGAACTGTTCAAGTTGTCCAAGACTCAATTACGGCTCAGCTCATTGTATCATCCCCAGACCGACGGGTAGACCGGGCGGGTGAACCAATGCCTCGAAGGATACCTCCGCTGCTCTGTACATTCTTGCCCAGCCAACTGGGTCAAATGGCTTTTCCTCGCAGAGTATTGGTATAATACATCCTTCCATTCCTCACACCCTTCGAAATGATCTATGGCCATTTACCCCGAGAGTTTGGCATCGATCAAGTTGAACCCTTCAAAGTGATCAATGGCCATTTACCCCGAGAGTTTGGCATCGATCAAGTTGAGGAGTGCTCTGTTCCTAATTTGACAACATGGCTTCATGAGAGAGAGGTCATGCTCCAGCTGTTAAGGCATATCTCTCTCAATGTAGTTTTGGTGATTGATGACAACATGCTTGCGGACTAATCGTGTGCGTTGAGCATTTCAGAGATTCATCCTTTGGCACGAGACAATTTCTTTCCCCTCGGAGTGTTATTCAAGACGGTGTAGCTCTTTTGTTTCTTGTTTGGTGGACTAGTTTTGTAGGAGTCGCCATACTATCAAGAGGGGGTCCGCTTTGGTAAGGCTTGGGTGGAATCTACACGTACACATCCTTTCCTCACCCTCTGAGCCGTTCCGCTTAATGGAGTGTGCTTTCCCCTGTCAGTGCACGGTTTTGGGTCCAAGCGGTAGTACCGCGGTACCCAGCGGTAGTACCGCTTGTGGGTCTCAGCCGCAGTACCGCTGCGGTACCGGGCTCCTTCCGCATCGACTCGAGGGGATCGGCTCTCGTGTTGGGTTGTGCAGTACTTGCAGCGGTAGTAGAAGCGATAGTACCGCTCGAGAGCGGTAGTACCGCCCTACCACCACGGCAGTACCTCACTGGGCTTGGCTCCTATACCGCACGGTAGTACCGTGATAACCCATAAATATAGGGGATCGCAACAGTTTTTGAGGGTAGAGTATTCAACCCAAATTTATTGATTCGACACAAGGGGAGCCAAAGAATATTCTCAAGTATTAGCAGCTGAGTTGTCAATTCAACCACACCTTGAAACTTAATATCTGCAGCAAAGTATTTAGTAGCAAAGTAATATGATAGTAGTGGTAACGGTAGCAAAAGGTAACAGTAGTACAAGTAATGTTTTTGGTATTTTGTAGTGATGATAGCAATAGCAACGGAAAAGTAAATAGGCGGAGAACAATATATGGAAAGCTCGTAGGCAATGGATCGATGATGGAGAATTATGCCGGATGCGGTTCATCATGTAACAGCCATAGCCTAGGGTGACACAGAACTAGCTCCAGTTCATTGATATAATGTAGGCATGTATTCCGAACATAGTCATACGTGCTTATGGAAAAGAACTTGCATGACATCTTTTGTCCTACCCTCCCGTGTCAGTGGGGTCCTTACGGAAACTAAGGGATATTAAGGCCTCCTTTTAATAGGGAACCGGAACAAAGCATTAACACATAGTGAATACATGAACTCCTCAAACTATGGTCATCACCGATAAGTATCCCGATTATTGTCACTTCGGGGTTAATGGATCATAACACATAATAGGTGACTATAGACTTGCAAGATAGGATCAAGAACACTCATATATTGATGAAAACACAATAGGTTCAGATCTGAAATCATGGCACTCGGGCCCTAGTGACAAGCATTAAGCATAGCAAAGTCATAGCAACATCAATCTCAGAACATAGTGGACACTAGGGATCAAACCCTAACAAAACTAACTCGATTACATGAAAGATCCCATCCAACCCATCACCGCCCAGCAAGCCTACGATGGAATTACTCACGCATGGCGGTGAGCATCATGAAATTGGTGATGGAGGATGGTTGATGATGATGATGGCGACGGATTCCCCTCTCCGGAGCCCCGAACGGTCTCCAGAGCGGCCCTCCCGAGAGGTTTTAGGGCTTGGCGGCGGCTCCGTATCGTAAAACGCGATGATTTCTTCTCTCTGATTTTTTCTCATCGGAACTCAATATATGGAGGTGGAGTTGGAGTCGGAGAGGCAACATGGGGCCCACGAGGTAGGGGGCGCGCCCTAGGGGGGTAGGTGCGCCCCCACCCTCGTGGCAAGATGGTTGGCCCCTGGCCTTCATCTTTGGCAGGTATTTTTCTTATTTTCTGAAAAGTGTCTCCGTGAAGTTTCAGGTCATTCCGAGAACGTTTGCTCCTGCACATAAATAACACCATGGTAGTTCTGCTGAAAACAACGTCAGTCCGGGTTAGTTCCATTCAAATCATGCAAGTTAGAGTCCAAAACAAGGGCAAAAGTGTTTGGAAAAGTAGATACGTTGGATACGTATCAAGTCCCCCAAGCTTAAACCTTTGCTTGTCCTCAAGCAATTCAGTTGACAAACTGAAAATGATAAAGAAAAACTTTTACAAACTCTGTTTGCTCTTGTTGTTGTAAATATGTAAAGCCAGCATTCAAGTTTTAAGCAAAGATTATAACTAACCACATTCACAATAACGTATAGGTCTCAAGTTACTCATATCAATAGCATAATAAACTAGCAAGCCATAATAATAAAACTCGGATGACAACACTTTCTCAAAACAATCATAATATGATATAACTGGGTGGTATCTCTCTAGCCCTTTCCGAGACTGCAAAACATAAATGCAGAGCACCTTTAAATACCAAGGACTGACTAGACATTGTAATTCATGGTAAAAGAGATCCAATCAAGTCATACTCAATGTAAACTAACAATAATGAATGCAAATGATAGCAGTGCTCTCCAACTGGTGTTTTTTAATAAGAGGATGATGACTCAGCATAAAAGTAAATATATAGGCCCTTCGTAGAGGGAAGCGGGGATTTGTAGAGGTTCCAGAGCTCGGTTTTGAAATAGAGGTGAATAATATTTTGAGCGGTATACTTTCATTGTCAACATAACAACCAAGAGATGGCGATATCTTCCATGCTACACACATTATAGGCGGTTCCCAAACAGAATGGTAAAGTTTATGCTCCCCCTTCCACCACAAGCATCAATCCATGGCTTGCTCGAAACAACGAGTGCCTCCAACTAACAAGAGTCCCAGGGGAAGTTTTGTTTGCAATTATTTTGATTTAATTTGCATAAAGCATGGGACTGGGCATCCCGATGACCAGCCATTTATCTCGTGAGTGAGGAGCAGAGTCCACTCCTCTTGAGAATAACCTTCCTAACATGGAAGATACAGACAGCCCTAGTTGATACATGAGCTATTCAAGCATACAAAAACATGATATTTATTTGAAGGTTTAGAGTTTGGCACATACAAATTTACTTGGAACAACGGGTAGATACCATATATAGGTAGGTATAGTGGACTCATGTGGAATAACTTTGGGGTTTAAGGAGTTTGGATGCACAAGCAGTATTCCCGCTTAGTACAGGTGAAGGCTAGCAAAAGACTGAGTAGCGACTAGCTAGAGAGCGACAACAGTCATGAACATGCATTAAAATTAATCAACATCAAATGCAAGCATGAGTAGGATATAATCCACCATGAACATAAATATCGTGAAGGCTATGTTGATTTTGTTTCAACTACATGCGTGAACATGTGCCAAGTCAAGTCACTTAAATCATTCAGAGGAGGATACCACCCTATCATACCACATCATAACCATTTTAATAGCATGTTGGTATGCAAGGTAAACCATTATAATTCATAGCTAATGAAGCATGACACAAGAAACTATGATCTCTAGTTGTCATTGCAAACATGTTTATTCATAATAGGTCGAATCAAGAACGATGAACTAATCGTATTTACAAAAACAAAAGCGGTCGAGTTCATACCAGCTTTTCTCATCTCAGCCAGTCCATCATATATCATCATAATTGCCCTTCACTTGCACGACCGAATGATGTGAATAATAATAATAGTGCACGTGCATTGGACTAAGCTGGAATCTGCAGGCATTCAATAAACAGGAGAGGACGAGGAAATATGGGCTCTTTTGTCAAATAAACAATAATGCATATAAGAGCCACTTCAACAATTTAATTATGGTCTTCTCCTATCGACCCCCAAAGAAAAGAAATGAAATAAAACTATTTACACCGGAAAGCTCCCAACAAGCAAAAGAAGAACAGGAAATCTTTTTGGGTTTTCTTTTTAATTACTACTACAAGCATGGACATTAAACTAACTAAAAGCTACAACTAATTATTATTTTTGTTTTTTCTTAAGGTTTATTAAACACAAAAGAAGAAAGCATAAAAAGGGAAATAAACTAGCATGGATGATACAATTTAAAAGTATGAGCACCGACATCTAGCAATGAGTGTGTGAACATGAATGTAGTGTCGGTGGGAAATACGTACTCCCCCAAGCTTAGGCTTTTGGCCTAAGTTGGTCTATGGCCACGGCTGGCCTGGCTGATATCCATAATAATAGTTGTTGGGGTCGTACTGTGATGCAGTAGCTATCGCCCGCTGAGCTGCAGCACGGCGATGGGCGGCCTCCTCTCTCCTCTCATACTCATCTGCCTCCTCTCTGATAATAGTATATCCTCCTCTTGCATGATAATCAAAGAAAGCAGGAGCGGGGAGAGTAATACGGACAGCACGGTGTCTGTCAAAGATTAGTCGATACTGGAGAGGTGATTCGTTCCTCTCAACAAACTGGTAATGAACCATAGCATTAAAGTCTAGGTAAGCAGGTGGTAATTCAATATCATCTTCGCGCACATCTATACCAAGAAAATTACCTATGCGGGTTGCATAAATTCGACCAAAGAAATCTCCATTACGTCTATTAAGATGCAACCTACGTGCAACAATGGCTCCCAAATTATATGATTGGTCTCCTAACACAGCACTCCTAAGAATACTGAGATCGGGGACACACATGTGACATGCCTCATCTTTACCATTTATGCATCTACCTATGAAGAGAGCAAAATAATGTATAGCAGGAAAGTGAATGCTCCCTATGGTAGCTTGTGTAATATCTCTAGATTCTCCCACAGTTATGCTAGCAAGAAAATCTTTAAATTCGGATTTGCGAGGATCCCATATACTACCCCATTGTGGAAGTTTGCATGCAGTGGTAAAATCCTATAAGTCCATGGTATAAGATTTATCATAAAGATCAAACAGGACAGTTGGAGAATTACGTGAAGTTGAAAATTTAAACCTCCTCACAAAGGAGCTAGTGAGCTCATGATACTGACTGCACTTCTCTTCCTCGAAGCTCACGAGATCAGCGTTACGCGAATATGCGTTGAATTACTCTTTTATTCCCGCTCGATCCATAAAATTTTTAGAAGGCCACTCACAAGGACGCACTGGAGCGTCTCTTGGTGGCTCTTCGTCAGCATCACGCATTGCAAGCCTGGGTCCTTGCTTCTTTGAAGAACCACCTTAGAACATTTTCCTAAGCATTTTTCTTCCTCTGAAAAATTCTGAATTTTTTTAGTAACTTCAAAATAAAAGTAAACCAAACTCAATAATATTGATAGCAACTACTCCTACAAGTGCCTAGGGCCTATATCATGCATCAAAACTACTTTTGACCATATAAATTTGACATGCAAGCTCAAGAACAGGGTCACCTAAGCAACAAAAATTTGCAATGAATAAAGCACTAGAACAAAAACTAATTGGACCAATGAAGGAGTCACATACCAAGGAACAATCTCCCCAAGCAGTTTTGTGAGAGGTGCTTTGAGCAAGGAGATCGAAAATGGCAGCAAAACGAGCTTGGACTCGGGATTGAGCTGGTTTTTCGTGTTTGGGGGAGGAAGAAGGAGTGTATAGGTGCAAGAATAAGTGGAGGAGGGCCACCGTGGGCCCACGAGGCAGGGGGCGCGCCCTAAGGGGGTGGGCGCCCCCTCCACCCTCGTGGCAAAAGGTGGTTGGCCCCCCTGGTGTGTTCTTTATTCCATAAATCCTCAAATATTATAGAAAAAATCATATTTAATTTTCAGGGCATTTGGAGAACTTTTATTTTTTAGGTATTTTTATATTGCACGGATAATCGGATAACAGACAGAAAAATATTTATTTTTATTTTATTTAATATAAATAACAGAAAGTAAAAGTGGGGTACAGAAGGTTGTGCCTTCTAGTTTCATCCTTCTCATGATCATCAAAAGGAATCCACTGACAAGGTTGATCAAGTCTTGTTAACGAACTCATTCCGAATAACATGGAACCGGAGAAATTTCGAATAACACTATGTTACCTCAACGGGGATATGCACATCCCCAATAATAAGAATATCATATTTCTTCTTGACAGTAGGAAGAGGAAATTCAAAACCTCCAAATATAATCGATGGAATTTTTCCAATAGAGTTGATACTATGAACTTGAGGTTGTTTCTTCGGAAAGTGTATCGTATGCTCATTACCATTAACATGAAAAGTGACATTTCCTTTAGTGCAATCAATAACAGCCCCTGCAGTATTCAAAAAGGGTCTTCCAAGAATAATAGACATGCTATCGTCCTCGGGAATATCAAGAATAACAAAGTCCGTTAAAATAGTAACGTTTGCAACTACAACAGGCACATCCTCACAAACACCGACAGGTATAGCAGTTGATTTATTAGCCATTTGCAAAGATATTTCAGTAGGTGTCAACTTATTCAAATCAAGTCTACGATATAAAGAGAGAGGCATAACACTAACACCGGCTCCAAGATCACATAAAGCAGTTTTAACATAATTTCTTTTAATGGAGCAAGGTATAGTGGGTACTCCTGGATCTCCAAGTTTCTTTGGTATTCCACCCTTAAAAGTATAGTTAGTGAGCATGGTGGAAATTTCAGCTTCCAGTATCTTTCTTTTATTTGTAATAATATCTTTCATATACTTAGCATAAGGATTTGTTTTGAGCATATCAGTTAATCGCATACGTAAAAAGATAGGTCTAATCATTTCAGCAAAGCGCTCAAAATCCTCATCATCCTTTTTCTTGGATGGTTTAGGAGGAAAGGGCATGGGTTTCTGAACCCATGCCTCTCTTTCTTTACCATGTTTCCTAGCAACAAAGTCTTTCTTATCAGAACGTTGATTCTTTGATTGTGGGTTATCAAGATCAACAACAGGTTCAATTTCTATATCATTATCATTACTAGGTTGAGCATCATCATGAACATTATCATTAACATTATCACTAGTTTCAGGTTCATTACCAGGTTGTGTTTCAGCATCAGAAATATAAATATCATTTGGATTCTCAGGTGTTTCAACAATAGGATCACTAGAAGCATGCAAAGTCCTATCATTTTTCTTTTTCTTCTTTTTAGAAGAACTAGGTGCATCTAAATTATTTCTCTGAGAATCTTGCTCAATTCTTTTAGGATGACCTTCAGGATACAAAGGTTCCTGAGTCATTCTACCACCTCTAGTCATAACTCTAACAGCATTATCATTATTCTTACTGTTCAATTCATTGAGCAAATCATTTTGAGCCTTAAGTACTTGTTCTACTTGAGTGGTAACCATAGAAGCATGTTTACTAATAAGTTTAAGTTCACCTTTAACATTAGCCATATAATCACCCAAGTGTCCAAGCATATTTGAATTGTATTTCAATTGTCTACCAAAATAAGCATTAAAATCTTCTTTCTTAGCCATAAATTTATCAAACTCATCTAAGCATGGGCTAGCAATTTTAGTAAACGGGATTACAGCTTTATCATATCTATAGATAGAATTTACCTTTACTACATGTGTCGGGTTATCAAGACCATGAGTTTCTTCAATAGGTAACGGATTAAGATTATATGTTTCTTCAACAGGCGGTAAATTAAGACCATGTATTTCTTCAATAGGAGGTAAATTCTTAACATCTTCAGCTTTAATACCTTTTTCTTTCATAGATTTCTTTGCCTCTTGCATATCTTCAGGACTGAGAAATAGAATACCCCTCTTGTTCGGAGTTGGTTTAGGAATAGGCTCAGGAATTGGCTCCGGAGGTGTCCAATTATTTTCATTGGTCAACATATTATTCAATAGAATTTCAGCTTCATCCGGTGTTCTTTCCCTGAAAACAGAACCAGCACAACTATCCAGGTAATCTCTGGAGGCATCGGTTAGTCCATTATAAAAGATATCAAGTATTTCATTTTTCTTAAGAGGATGATCAGGCAAAGCATTAAGTAATTGGAGAAGCCTCCCCCAAGCTTGTGGGAGACTCTCTTCTTCAATTTGCACAAAATTATATATATATCCCTTAAAGCAGCTTGTTTCTTATGAGCAAGGAGATATTTAGCAGAGAAGTAATAAATCATATCCTGGGGACTACGCACACAACCAGGATCAAGAGAATTAAACCATATCTTAGGATCACCCTTTAATGAGAACGGAAATATTTTAAGGATGTAAAAGTTGCGAGTTCTCTCATCTTTAGTGAACAGGCTAGCTATATCATTCAATTTAGTAAGATGTGTCACAACAGTTTTAGATTCATAACCATGAAAAGGATCAGATTCAACCAAAGTAATTATATCAGGATCAACAGAGAATTCATAATCCTTATCAGTAACAAAGATAGGTGAAGTAGCAAAAGCAGGGTCAGGTTTCATTCTATCATTTAGGGATTGCTTATTCCATTTAGCTAATAATTTTTAAGTTCAGTTCTATTTCTGCAAGCTAAAATGGCTAAAGAAGCATCTTGATCAAATACATAACCCTTAGGAATAGCAGGTGGTTCTTCATCATCACTTTCATCAGTATCATCAGATTCAATATTTTCAATTTCTCTAGCCCTAGCAAGTTGTTCATCAAGAAAAGCACTAAGTGGCATAGTAGTATCAGGCATAGAGGTAGTTTCATCACAAGTATCATGCATAGCAAAAGTGGCATCATCAATAACATGCGACATATCAGAACGAATAGCAGAAGCGGGTGTAGGTGTCGCAAACTTACTCAAAACAGAAGGTGAATCAAGTGCAGAGCTAGATGGCGGTTCCTTACCTCCCCTCGTAGTTGAGGGATAGATCTTGGTTTTTGGATCTCTTAAGTTCTTCATAATGTTAAGCAGATATATATATCCCAAGTGACTCAAAGAATAGAGCTATGCTCCCTGGCAACGGCGCTAGAAAATGGTCTTGATAACCCACAAGTATAGGGGATCGCAACAGTTTTCGAGGGTAGAGTATTCAATCCAAATTTATTGATTAGACACAAGGGGAGCTAAAGAATATTCTCAAGTATTAGCAGTTGAGTTGTCAATTCAACCACACCTAGAAACTTAATATCTGCAGCAAAGTAATGTTTTTGGTATTTTGTAGTGATGATAGCAATAGCAACGGAAAAGTAAATAGGCGGAGAACAATATATGGAAAGCTCGTAGGCAATGGATCGATGATGGAGAATTATGCCGGATGCGATTCATCATGTAACAGTCATAACCTAGGGTGACACAGAACTAGCTCCGGTTCATTGATATAATGTAGGCATGTATTTCGAAAATAGTCATACGTGCTTATGGAAAAGAACTTGCATGGCATCTTTTGTCCTACCCTCCCGTGGCAGCGGGGTCCTTACGGAACTAAGGGATATTAAGGCCTCCTTTTAATAGAGAACTGGAACAAAGCATTAACACATAGTGAATATATGAACTCCTCAAACTACGGTCATCATAGGTAAGTATCTCGATTATTGTCACTTCGGGGTTAACGGATCATAACACATAATAGGTGACTATAGACTTGCAAGATAGGATCAAGAACACTCATATATTGATGAAAACATAATAGGTTCAGATCTGAAATCATGGCACTCGGGCCCTAGTGACAAGCTTTAAGCATAGCAAAGTCATAGAAACATCAATCTCAGAACATAGTGGACACTAGGGATCAAACCCTAACAAAACTAACTCGATTACATGATAGATCCCATCCAACCCATCACCGTCCAGCAAGCCTACGATGGAATTACTCACGCACGGCGGTGAGCATCATGAAATTGGTGATGGAGGATGGTTGATGATGACGATGGCGACGGATTCCCCTCTCCGGAGCCCCGAACGGACTCAAGATCAGCCCTCCCGAGAGGTTTTAGGGCTTGGTGGCGGCTTCGTATCGTAAAACGTGATGATTTCTTCTCTCTGTTTTTTTCTCATTGAAACTCAATATATGGAGGTGGAGTTGGAGTCAGAGAGGCAACATGGGGCCCACGAGGTAGGGGTGCGCCCTAGGGGGGCAGGCGCGCCCCCCACCCTCGTGGCAAGACGGTGGTCCCCCTAGCCTTCATCTTTGGCAGGTATTTTTCTTATTTTCTGAAAAGTGTCTCCGTGAAGTTTCAGGTCATTCCGAGAACGTTTGCTCCTGCACATAAATAACACCATGGTAGTTCTGTTGAAAACAGCGTCAGTCCGGGTTAGTTCCATTCAAATCATGCAAGTTAGAGTCCAAAACAAGGGCAAAAGTGTTTGGAAAAGTAGATACATTGGAGACGTATCATACCGCATGGCGGAGCGGTAGTACCACTGGGTCCAGCGGTAGTACCACTGCCCCCTGCGGTAGTACCACCCTCTGCGGGGTTGTTTTGGAGGTAACGGTTGGATGGGATCCCCTTCAATAAAAGGGGGTCCTCTTCTTCTTCGTTGACTCACCTCTTCCCCCATAGAGCTCCATTAATGCTCCAAGCTCCATTTTCGCCCGATCTCTCTCCCTAGCCAATCAAACTTGTTGATTTGCTCGGGATTGGTTGAGAAGGCCCCGATCTACACTTCCACCAAGAGAAATTTGATTCCCCCACCAATCCCTAGCGAATCTTGTTACTCTTGGGTGTTTGAGCACCCTAGACGGTTGAGGTCACCACGGAGCCATAGTCCATTGTGGTGAAGCTTCGTGGTGTTGTTGGGAGCCTACGATTAAGTTGTGGAGATTGCCTTAACCTTGTTTGTAAAGATCCGGTCGCCGCCTCCAAGGGCACCAATAGTGGAATCACGGCATCTCGCATTGTGTGAGGGCGTGAGGAGAATATGGTGGCCCTAGTGGCTTCTTGGGGAGCATTGTGCCTCCACATCACTCCAACAGAGACGTACTTCCCCTCAAAAGGAAGGAACTTCGGTAACACATCCTTGTCTTCACCGGCTCCACTCTTGGTTATCTCGCACCTTTACTTGTGCAAGCCTTTTTAGTGTTACTTCCCGTGCTTGCTTGTGTGCTTGTTGTTGTTGCATCATATAGGTTTCTCACCTAGTTGCACATCTAGACAACCTACTTTGATGCAAACTTTAATTTGGTAAAGAAAAGCTAAAAATTGTTAGTTGCCTATTCACCCCCCCTCTAGTCAACCATATTGATCCTTTCAATTGGTATCAGAGCCTCGTCTCTTCACTAAGGACTTTGCCGTTCGAAGAGTATGGTTGACACCGTAGACGGGGTGGAGGAGCACTCCGGTGTGAATCCGATCTCGTCTACGGGGATGGGGGAACCTCGGTCTCTCATGAGGAATTCAATGTAGCCTTGGAGACATTGAAAACCTCCATGACGACCGAGGTTGAAAGTATGTTTACTAAATTCATTGAAGGGCTTAAACTATCCACCGCACCGTTGAAAGTGGGTGATCCCACTGACAAGGTGACGGATGCTAACTCCGACAAGGGGGAAGCTAGTAGTGAAAAGGCTCCTTCTTCTAGTGGTAAAAATGGCACCGACATCTTTGCCCATGTGGAACCACCACTTGTTTATGGTGGACCGATTCCTTCCACTCATTTGAATCATGCCGGTCCTTCCCCTAAGATTGTGAAAAATGAGGACTTTGATTCTTGGGTTTATCGCTTTAAGCGTCATTTAAATCTTTGGAGAATCATTGAAGAAGGTTTCTATCCGCATGACCCAAGCAACTTCACTCCTCGAGAAGCCGCGGATAATCAATTCAATGAGAATGCTCTCTTCGTCATCCAAGATGCAATTCCACCCGAAGATCTACCTCATCTTTAGCCCTTCGCCTTGGCCAAAGATGCATGGCTTTTGTTGTCTCTCTCTACCAGGGAAGCGCAAGCATTCAACGCTCAAACTATGAAGTAGTGCAAGATGAAGCCGATGAGTTTGCAATGAAAGAAGATGAAGAACCTCATGAGCTTTATCAGAGAGTAACCAAACTCGCGGTCTCACTCCGAGATCATGGGAGCAAGGACACTGATGACAATTGGATCAAGCGCAAATTCCTCAAGGCAATGATGCATTACCACAAGTCCATGTCCTCCGTCATTCGTCAGAGGCCAGACTTCCACACTTTGACCTCAAGTGAAGTGTTGGATGAGTTTGTGGCTATGAACATCTTGGACAAGACCGTCGACAATGCGGTGCTTCGCTCTCAAAGGGCAAAGAAGCCCAACCTTGCATTGAAGGCCAAGGTTTGTGTTGAAGAAGAAGAAGAAGAAGAAGAAGAAGAGGAAGAAGAGGAAATCAACCCCGAAGATACAAAGTATGCCTATCATGAACACATGGCACTTGCTTCAAGGCAATTTTGGAGCAAGAAGAACTCAAGGCCAAACTTCAACAAGAACAACTCAAGTGGCATGAAGAGCAAGCAACGTGTGAGGACATGCTACAATTGTGGCAATGTGAGCCATTTTGTTGCGGAGTGCCCGTATGAGAAGAGGGAAGACAATGGTGGCAAGCTCATCCGAAAGGACAAAGCCAAGTCTTTCCCCAACAAGAGCAAGTTCACCAAGAAGACACCTCACAAGGCGTTGGTGGTTCAGGAAGAGTACCATGAGGATGATGATGATGAAGATGGTGAGTCGGTTGCCATGGCCTCCGTTGCCATTGCAAAAACTCCACGAGTGTCTCTCTTCGACTCACCCAATGAGAACATCACCCCAAGTGCCTCATGGCTAAAGCCACCAACAAGGTAACCCCCAACATCAAAACTACCATCATTAATAATCCTTCCTTGACGGATTGCATTGATGAATATGAGGGATCTAATGTGGAGGAAAATGAGTTTGAGTCCTTTATGGGTAAACTCAAGGGTAAATCCAAGAAGCATTTTGTTGCTCTCTTGGAACAACTTGGTGAAGCCAATGACATGATCGAGGCTCACAAAGATACTATCTCCAATATGGAGGGGCATAGTCGTGACTATGCCAATGAGATTTCGGATCTTTCCAATGCTCTTGAGGAAGAGCGTGGTCTTCGTTTGGCTCTTGAGGAGTCACACAACGTTGATCATGCTAAGTTAAAGAAAGATTTTGATCATGCTCTCGTTGTCTCTCGTGTGCTAAACTCCAAGAAGGCCAAGCTTGGGGTTGATCTTGCTAGACTCAAAGAGGAGTTTGATCTACTTGACAAGGCTCACAAGGTCTTCAAGGGTGCTCATGCTAGCCTCAAAGAGTCTCATGATCAACTTCAAGTAAAGCTAACCAAGGAGAAAGCCACTTTTCCTCGTATGATGTTAATTGATAATGCAAATGCTACTAACCCATGTTGTTGTTAGGTAACGTAGTAATTTCAAAACAAATCCTACGCACACGCGAGATCATGGTGATGCATAGCAACAAGAGGGGAGAGTGTTGTCCACGTACCCTCATAGACCGAAAGCGGAAGCGTTAGCACAATGCGGTTGATGTAGTCGTATGTCTTCACGATCCGACCGATCAAGTACCGAACGCACGACACCTCCGAGTTCAGCACACGTTCAGCCCGATGACGTCCCTCGAACTCCGATCCAGCCAAGTGTTGAGGGAGAGTTTTGTCAGCACGACGGCGTGGTGACGATGATGATGTTCTACCGACGCAGGGCTTCTCCTAAGCACCGCTATAGTATTATCGAGGTGGACAATGGTGGAGGGGGGCACCGCACACGGCTAAAAGATCAAATAGATCAATTGTTGAGTCTTTGGGGTGCCCCCTTGCCCCCGTATATAAAGGAGCAAGGGGGGGGGGGGTGCGGCCGGCCTAGAGAGGGGCGCGCCAGGAGGAGTCCTACTCCTACCGGGAGTAGGACTCCCCCCTTTTTCCTTGTTGGACTAGGAGAGAGAGGGGAAAGAGGTGGAGGAGAAGAAGGAGGGGGGGCGCCCCTTCTCCTTGTCCTATTCGGACTAGGGGGGAGGGGGCACGGCCCTTGCCCTCGTCGCCTCTCCTCTCTTCCACTAAGGCCCACTAAGGCCCATTAAGTCCCCCCCCCCCGGGGGGGGGGGGTTCCGGTAACCTCCGGGTACTCCGGTAAAATCCCGATTTCACCCGGAACACTTCTGATATCAAAACATGGGCTTCCAATATATCAATCTTCGTGTCTCGACCATTTCGAGACTCCTCGTCATGTCCGTGATCACATCCGGGACTTCGAACAACCTTCAGTACATCAAAACATATAAACTCATAATATAAATGTCATCGAAACGTAAAGCGCGCGGACCCTACGGGTTTGAGAACTATGTAGACATGACCGAGACACGTCTCCGGTCAATAACCAATAGCGGAATCTGGATGCTCATATTGGTTCCCACATATTCTACGAAGATCTTTATCGGTCAGACCGCATAACAACATACGTTGTTCCCTTTGTCATCGGTATGTTACTTGCCCGAGATTCGATCGTCGGTATCTCAATACCTAGTTCAATCTCGTTACCGGCAAGTCTCTTTACTCGTTCTGTAATACATCATCCCGCAACTAACTCATTAGTTGCAATGCTTGCAAGGCTTAAGTGATGTGCATTACCGAGAGGGCCCAGAGATACCTCTCCGACAATCGGAGTGACAAATCCTAATCTCGAAATACGCCAACCCAACAAGTACCTTTGGAGACACCTGTAGAGCACCTTTATAATCACCCAGTTACGTTGTGACATTTGGTAGCACACAAAGTGTTCCTCCGGTAAACGGGAGTTGCATAATCTCATAGTCATAGGAACATGTATAAGTCATGAAGAAAGCAATAGCAACATACTAAACGATCGTGTGCTAAGCTAACGGAATGTGTCATGCCAATCACATCATTCTCCTAATGATGTGATTCCGTTAATCAAATGACAACCCATGTCAATGGCTATGAAACTTAACCATCTTTGATCAACGAGCTAGTTAAGTAGAGGCATACTAGTGACACTCTGTTTTGTCTATGTATTCACACATGTATTATGTTTCTGGTTAATACAATTCTAGCATGAATAATAAACATTTATCATGAAATAAGGAATCAAATAATAACTTATTTATTGCCTCTAGGGCATATTTCCTTCAGTCTCCCACTTGCACTAGGGTCAATAATCTAGTTCACATCGCCATGTGATTTAACATCAATAGTTCACATCACCATGTGATTAACACCCATAGTTCACATCGTCATGTGACCAACACCCAAAGGGTTTACTAGAGTCAATAATCTAGTTCACATCGCTATGTGACTAATACCCAAAGAGTACTAAGGTGTGATCATGTTTTGCTTGTGAGGGAAGTTTAGTCAATGGGTCTGCCACATTCAGATCCGTATGTATTTTGAAAATTTCTATGTCAATAATGCTCTGTACGGAGCTACTCTAGCTAATTGCTCCCACTTTCAATATGTATCTTGATTGAGACTTTGAGTCATCTGGATCAGTGTCAAAACTTGCATCGACGTAACCCTTTACGACGAACCTTTTGTCACCTCCATAATCGAAAAACATATCCTTATTCCACTAAGGATAATTGTGACCAATGTCCAGTGATCTACTCCTAGATTACTATTGTACTCCCTTGCCAAACTTAGGGCAGGGTATACAATAGATCCGGTACACAACATGGCATACTTTATAGAACCTATGGCTGAGGGATAGGGAATGACTTTCATTCTCTCTCTATCTTCTGCCGTGGTCGGGTTTTGAGTCTTACTCAACTTCACACCTTGTAACACATGGAAGAACTCCTTCTTTGACTGTTCCATTTGGAACTACTTCAAAATCTTGTCAAGGTATGTATTCATTGAAAAACTTATCAAGCGTCTTGATCTATCTCTATAGATCTTGATGCTCAATATGTAAGCAGCTTCACCGAGGTCTTTCTTTGAAAAACTCCTTTCAAACACTCCTTTATGCTTTGCAGAATAATTCTACATTATCTTCGATCAACAATATGTCATTCACATATACTTATCAGAAATGTTGTAGTGCTCCCACTCACTTTCTTGTAAATATAGGCTTCACCGCAAGTCTGTATAAAATTATATGCTTTGATCATCTTATCAAAGCGTATATTCCAACTCCGAGATGCTTGCACCAGTCCATAGATGGATCGCTAGAGATTGCATATTTTGTTAGCGCCTTTAGGATTTACAAAACTTTCTTGTTGCATCATATACAACTCTTCTTTAATAAATCCATTAAGGAATGCAGTTTTGTTTATCCATTTGCCAGATTTCATAAAATGCGGCAATTGCTAACATGATTCGGACAGACTTAAGCATCGCTACGGGTGAGAAGGTCTCATCGTAGTCAATCCCTTGAACTTGTCGAAAACCTTTTGCAACAAGTCGAGCTTTGTAGACAGTAACATTACCGTCAGCGTCAATCTTCTTCTTGAAGATCCATTTATTCTCAATTGCTTGCCGATCATCGGGCAAGTCAACCAAAGTCCACACTTTGTTCTCATACATGGATCCCATCTCAGATTTCATGGCCTCAAGACATTTTGTGGAATCTGGGCTCATCATCGCTTCCTCATAGTTCGTAGGTTCGTCATAGTCAATTAACATGACCTCCAGAACAGGATTACCGTACCACTCTGGTGCGGATCTCACTCTGGTTGACCTACGAGGTTCGGTAGTAACTTGATCTGAAGTTACATGTTCATCATCATTAGCTTCCTCACTAATTGGTGTAGGAGTCACAGAAACAGATTTCTGTGATGAACTACTTTCCAATAAGGGATCAGGTACAGTTACCTCATCAAGTTCTAGTTTCCTCCTACTCACTTCTTTCGAGAGAAACTCCTTCTCTAGAAAGGATCCATTCTCAGTAATGAATATCTTGCCTTCGGATCTGTGATAGAAGGTGTACCCAACATTTTCTTTTGGGCATCCTATGAAGATGCACTTCTCCGATTTGGGTTTGCGCTTATCAGGTTGAAACTTTTTCACATAAGCATTGCAACCTCAAACTTTAAGAAACGACAGCTTAGGTTTCTTGCCAAACCATAGTTCATACGGTGTCGTCTCAACGGATTTAGATGGTGCCCTATTTAACGTGAATGTAGTTGTCTCTAATGCATAACCCCAAAACAATAGTGATAAATCGGTAAGAGACATCATAGATCTCACCATATCTAATAAAGTACGGTTATGAAGTTCGGACACACCATTACACTGTGGTGTTCCAGGTGGCGTGAGTAGTGAGACTATTTCACATTGTTTTAACTGAAGGCCAAACTCGTAACTCAAATATTTTACTTCTGCGGTCATATCGTAGAACCTTTTATTTTTGTTACAATGATTCTCCACTTCACTCTGAAATTCTTTGAATTTTTCAAATGTTTCAGACTTGTGTTTCGTCAAGTAGATATACTCATATCTGCTCAAATCATCTATGAAGATCAGAAAATAATGATACATGCCGTGAGTCTCAACACTCATTGGACCGCATACATCAGTATGTATTATTTCCAACAAGTTTGTTACTCGCTCCATTGTTCCAGAGAACGGAGTCTTAGTCATCTTGCCCATGAGGCATGGTTCGCAAGCATCAACTGATTCATAATCAAGTGATTCCAAAAGCCCATCAGCATGGAGTTTCTTCATGCGCTTTACACCAATATGACCCAAACGGTAGTGCCACAAATAAGTTGCACTATCATTATTAACTTTGCATCTTTTGGCTTCAATATTATGAATATATGTATCACTACGATCGAGATCCAACAAACCAATTTCATTGGGTGTGTAACCATATAAGGTTTTATTCATGTAAACAGAACAACAATTATTCTCTAACTTAAATGAATAACCGTATTGCAATAAACATGATCAAATCATATTCATGCTCAACGCAAACACCAAATAACACTTATTTAGGTTCAACACTAATCCCGAAAGTATAGGGAGTGTGCGATGATGATCATATCAATCTTGGAACTACTTCCAACACACATCGTCACTTCACCCTTAACTAGTTTCGGTTCATTCTGCAACTCCTGTTTCGAGTTACTACTCTTAGCAACTGAACCAGTATCAAATACCGAGGGGTTGCTACGAACACTAGTAAAATACACATCAATAATCTGTATATCAAATATACCTTTGTTCACTTTGCCATCCTTCTTATCCGCCAAATACTTGGGGTAGTTCCGCTTCCAGTGACCAGTTCCTTTGCAGCAGAAGCACTTAGTCTCAGGCTTAGGTCCAGACTTGGGCTTCTTCACTTGAGCAGCAACTTGCTTGCTGTTCTTCTTGAAGTTCCCCTTTCTTCCCTTTGTACCTTTACTTGAAACTAGTGGTTTTGTTTACCATCAACACTTGATGCTTTTCTTGATTTCTACCTTCGTCGATTTCAGCATCACGAAGAGCTTGGGAATCGTTTCCGTTATCCCTTGCATATTATAGTTCATCACGAAGTTCTACTAACTTGGTGATGGTGACTAGAGAATTCTGTTAATCACTATTTTATCTGGAAGATTAACTCCCACTTGATTCAAGCGATTGTAGTACCCAGACAATCTGAGCACATGCTCACTGCTTGAGCTATTCTCCTCCATCTTTTAGCTATAGAACTTGTTGGAGATTTCATATCTCTCAACTCGGGTATTTGCTTGAAATATTAACTTCAACTCCTGGAACATCTCATATGGTCCATGACGTTCAAAACGTCTTTGAAGTCTTGATTCTAAGCCGTTTTAAGCATGGTGCACTAAACTATCAAGTAGTCAGCATATTGAGCTAGCCAAATGTTCATAACATCTGCATCTGCTCCTGCAATAGGTTTGTCACCTAGCGATGCAACAAGGACATAATTCTTTTGTGCAGCAATGAGGATAAACCTCAGATCACGAATCCAATCCGCATCATTGCTACTAACATCTTTCAACTTAGTTTTCTCTAGGAACATAAAAATAAAACAGGGGAGCTAAACACGAGCTATTGATCTACAACATAGATATGCTAATACTACCAGGACTAAGTTCATGATAAATTTAAGTTCAATTAATCATATTACTTAAGAACTCCCACTTAGATAGACATCCCTCTATTCCTCTAAGTGATCACGTGATCCAAATCAACTAAACCATAACCGATCATCACGTGAAATGGAGTAGTTTTCAATGGTGAACATCACTATGTTGATCATATCTACTATATGATTCATGCTCGACCTTTCGGTCTCAGTGTTCCGAGGCCATATCTGCATATGCTAGGCTCGTCAAGTTTTACCTGAGTATTCTGCGTGTGCAAAACTGGCTTGCACCCGTTGTAGATGGACATAGAGCTTATCACACCCGATCATCACGTGGTGTCTGGGCACAACGAACTTTGGCAATGGTGCATACTCAGGGAGAACACTTTTATCTTGAAATTTAGTGAGAGATCATCTTATAATGCTACCGTCAATCAAAGCAAGATAAGATGCATAAAAGATAAACATCACATGCAATCAATATAAGTGATATGATATGGCCATCATCATCTTGTGCTTGTGATCTCCATCTTCGAAGCACCGTCATGATCACCATCATCACCGGTGCGACACCTTGATCTCCATTGTAGCATCGTTGTCGTCTCGCCAATCTTATGCATCTACGACTATTGATACTGCTTAGTGATAAAGTAAAGCATTACAGGGCGATTGCATTGCATACAATAAAGCGACAACCATATGGCTCCTGCCAGTTGCCGATAACTCGGTTACAAAACATGATCATCTCATACAATAAAATTTAGCATCATGTCTTGACCATATCACATCACAACATGCCCCACAAAAACAAGTTAGACGTCCTCTACTTTGTTGTTGGAAGTTTTATGTGGCTGCTACGGGCTTAGCAAGAACCGTTCTTACCTACGCATCAAAACCACAACGATAGTTTGACAAGTTGATGTTGTTTTAACCTTCGCGAGGACCGGGCATAGCCACACTCGGTTCAACTAAAGTTGGAGAAACTGACACTCGCCAGCCACCTATGTGCAAAGCACGTCGGTAGAACCAGTCTCGCGTAAGCGTACGCGTAATGTCGGTCCGGGCCGCTTCATCCAACAATACTGCCGAACCAAAGTATGACATGCTGGTAAGCAGTATGACTTATATCACCCACAACTCAATTGTGTTCTACTCGTGCATATGACATCTACGCATAAAACCAGGCTCGGATACCACGGTTGGGTAATGTAGTAATTTCAAAAAAAATCCTATGCAGACGCAAGATCATGGTGATGCATAGCAACGAGAGGGGAGAGTGTTGTCCACGTACCCTCGTAGACCAAAAGCGGAAGCGTTAGCACAACGCGGTTGATGTTGTCGTATGTCTTCACGATCCGACCAATCAAGTACCGAACGCACGGCACCCCCGAGTTTAGCACACGTTCAGCCCGATGACGTCCCTCGAACTCCGATCTAGCCAAGTGTTGAGGGAGAGTTTTGTCAGCACGGCGGCGTGGTGACGATGATGATGTTCTACCGATGCAGGGCTTCGCCTAAGCACCGCTACAGTATTATCGAGGTGGACTATGGTGGAGGGGCGCACCGTACACGGGTAAAAGATCAAACAGATCTATTGTTGTGTCTCTGGGGTGCCCCCTTGCCCCCGTATATAAAGGAGCAAGGGGGGTGCGGCCGGCCTAGAGAGGGGCGCGCTAGGAGGAGTCCTACTCCTACCAGGAGTAGGACCCCCCCCTTTTCCTTGTTGGACTAGGAGAGAGAGGGGAAAGAGGTGGAGGAGAAGAATGAAGGGGGGGGGGGGCGCCGCCCCCTTCTCCTTGTCCTATTCGGACTAGGGGGAGGGGGCGCGGCCCTTGCCCTGGCCACATCTCCTCTCTTCCATCAAGGCCCACTAAGGCCCATTAAGTCCCGGGGGGGGGGGGTCCAGTAACCTCCCGGTACTCCGGTAAAATCCCGATTTCACCCGGAACACTTCCGATATCCAAACATAGGCTTCCAATATATCAATCTTCATGTCTCGACCATTTCGAGACTCCTCGTCATGTCCGTGATCACATCCGGGACTCCGAACAACCTTCAGTACATCAAAACATATAAAATCATAATATAACTATCATCGAAACATTAAGCGTGCGGACCCTACGGGTTCGAGAACTATGTAGACATGACCGAGACACGTCTCCGGTCAATAACCAATAGCGGAACCTGGATGCTCATATTGGCTCCCACATATTCTAAGAAGATCTTTATCAGTCAGACCGCATAACATCATACGTTGTTCCCTTTGTCATCGGTATGTTACTTGCCCGAGATTCGATCGTCGGTATCTCAATACCTAGTTCAATCTCGTTACCGACAAGTGTCTTTACTCGTTCTGTAATACATCATCCCGCAACTAACTCATTAGTTGCAATGCTTGCAAGGCTTAAGTGATGTGCATTACTAAGAGGGCCCAGAGATACCTCTCTGACAATCGGAGTGACAAATCCTAATCTCGAAATACGCCAAACCAACAAGTACCTTTGGAGACACCTGTAGAGCACCTTTATAATCACCTAGTTACGTTGTGACATTTGGTAGCACACAAAGTGTTCCTCCGGTAAACAGGAGTTGCATAATCTCATAGTCATAGGAACATGTATAAGTCATGAAGAAAGCAATAGCAACATACTAAACGACCGTGTGCTAAGCTAACGGAATGGGTCATGTCAATCACATCATTCTCCTAAAGATGTGATCCTGTTAATCAAATGACAACCCATGTCAATGGCTAGGAAACTTAACCATCTTTGATCAACGAGCTAGTCAAGTAGAGGCATACTAGTGATACTCTATTTTGTCTGTGTATTCACACATGTATTATGTTTTCGGTAAATACGATTCTAGCATGAATAATAAACATTTATCATGAAATAAGGAAATAAATAATAGCTTATTTATTGCCTAGGGCATATTTCCTTCAGTTGTGAGCATGTGCATCTTGTTGAGGAGAACGCTAAGCTAAAGGTGCAACTTGGGAAAGGTCGTGTGTCTTGCATACAAGGCGAGAAGAACCTCAACGACCTTTTGACCAACCAAAAGGGAGTTGTGGTCAAGGAAGGGATTGGGTACGTGCCCAAGTCCAAGAACAAGAAGAAGAATGACAAGGCCAAACGACCTCCTCCTCTCAAGCAAACCTTTATGAAGGAGGGAGAGGGTGCTACTAAGGAGAAGGAGAAGAACTCCGTGAGGGGTAGTGATGCCAAGAAGGGCAACGCTTCCATTCCCAACAAAGCCGGCGACTTTAACCCTTCTTATGTGTTGTGCCATGCTAGAGATGGGCATGTTTATGCCAAATTTGTTGGTTCTCCTTATGAGTACATTGAATGGTCTATTTGGGTTCCTAAGACCCTTGTTACTAACATCAAAGGACCCATTACAAAATGGGTACCTAAAACCAAACATTGATCTCTTGTAGGTGTTTGCTTCCGGTGGGGGGTCATAGTTGCTCGTAGTGGAGCTACTAATCATATGACCGGAAGCAAGGACTTGGTGGTGGACATGCAAAAGATTCCATCCATGCCCACCAACATCGAGTGGGGAGATGCCTCATCCTCTAAGGTATTGGGACTCGACAATGTTGTCATTTCTCATGATCTTACGATCGAGAAGGTCATGCTTGTTGAGTCCCTTGCATACAATTTACTTTCCGTTCGTCAACTAGCACTTATGGGCTTTGCCACTTTCTTTGATATTCATACCGTGGCCCTCTTGTGGAGCAAGACTCTTAAATTAGCCTTTGTTGGGCATGTCGAGAACAGTCTCTATGTGATTAACTTTTCGGAGCGACCCACTAAGACCGCGACATGCCTAATGGCTAAAGTTGATGTGGGATGGCTTTGGCATTGCCGTTTAGCCCATGTCAATATGAGATCTTTGCAAAGTCTTCTCAAGGGGGACCATGTTCGTGGACTAACAAATGTTAGTTTTTCCAAAGATCGTGCTTGCAGCGCTTGTATCGAAGGAAAGCTACATGAGAAGGCTCGCCCTCCCACGACTATCATCTACTCGAAGAGGCCTTTGGAGCTCCTTCATTTGGATCTCTTCGGGCCTCCATCCTTTGATAGTCTTGTCGATAGAAAGTATTGCTTGGTGATTGTGGATGACTATTCAAGATACACGTGGGTATATTTCTTCAAGAGGAAGAGTGAGACCCAACAAACTGTCATCGACTTTGCAAATGAAGATCAACGACAACATAATACAAAGATCTTGACTATAAGAAGTGACAATGGCTCCGATTTCAAGAACTACACCTTGGATGAGTTTTTGAGTGATGAGGGAATCAAGCATCAATATTCCGCACCTTATACCCCTCAACAAAATGGTGTAGCAGAGAGGAAGAACCGGACGTTGATGGATGCGGCAAGGACCATGATGGCGGAGTTCAAGTCTCCCTACAACTTTTGGGCCGAAGCCATCAACACCGCATGTCATGCATCTAATCGGCTCTACCTCCGCAAAGGCTTGAGCAAGACTCCATATGAGATACTCACCGGTAACAAGCCCAACCTCAAGTACTTCCGGGTGTTCGGGTGTAAGTGTTTCATTCTCAAGAAAGGTGTCTGTTTGTTTAAATTTGAGGCTAGAGCTTATGAGGGCATATTTGTTGGTTATGATATAAACTCTCATGCTTACCGTGTTCTCAATAAGTCCACGGGACTTATTGAGGAAACGTGTAACGTGGAGTTTGATGAGAATAATGGCTTCCAAGTGGAGCAAAGTGGTACTTGTGATGTAGGTGATGAAATTCCTCCCCAAGCCATAAGAAGAATGGGTGTTGGTCATATCCTACCCATTGAGGAACCCCTTGTGGCCGAAGGAGAAGGACAATGTTCCACTCAAGTGGAACCTTCACCAACCCAAGACCCACACGCTTCCCAGAACAAAGTGAAGGCCCTCAACCTCAAGAACAAGACCAAGGGCAAGATCAATCTCAAGATGGTGTTGTAACATCAAGTGATGCCCAAGGTCAAGTTCTCTCCTCCGAGCAAGTTCAAGATCAAGAGCTTCCTCGAAATCAAGAACAAGCTAAAGACGGCGCTCAATATGATCAAGTAACCACTCCTCGTCTCACCCCGGAGGAGGAATTGGAGCGTCGTGCCACCAAGATTGCTTCCAAGCTCTCCACCAAGGATCATCTCATGACAAATGTGCTTGGAAGCTTAAGAAAGGGGGTAAGCACTCATAGACAATTAGAAAACTATTGTGAACATCACACGTTTGTCTCGTGTGTTGAACCCCAAAAGGTCTATGAGGCGCTCGAAGATCCGGACTGGCTCAATGCCATGCATGAAGAACTCAACAACTTCGAGCGCAACAAAGTGTGGAGATTGGTGCCAAGGCCAACGGGGAACCACAATGTCATTGGAACCAAGTGGATATTCAAGAACAAGCAAGATGCTCATGGGATAATCATTCGCAATAAGGCTCGTTTGGTAGCACAAGGCTATTCCCAAGTAGAGGGTATCGACTACGGTGAAACCTTTGCTCCCGTTGCTCGTCTTGAATCCATTCGCATGTTGATTGCATATGCTTCTCATCATAACTTTAAGTTACAACAAATGGATGTGAAGAGTGCTTTTCTTAATGGTCCGATTAATGAATTGGTATATGTCAAGCAACCCCCCGGGTTCGAGGATCCCTACTTTCCCGATCATGTGTATCAACTTGATAAGGCACTCCATGCATGGCCTTAAACAAGCCCCACGTGCGTGGTATGACCACCTTACCGAGTTGTTACAAGACCGTGGTTTTGAAGTTGGGCTAATCGACCCCACTCTTTTTACTAAGAAGGTCAAAGGGGAGTTGTTTGTGTGCCAATTATATGTTGATGATATTATCTTTGGTTCCCCTAACAAAGCTTTTAATGAGGAATTTGCCGCTCTCATGACCTCAAAGTTCGAGATGTCTTCCATGGGAGAGTTGAAGTTCTTTCTCGGGTTCGAAGTGAAGCAAAGGAGAGAAGGAACCTTCATCAACCAAGCCAAATACACTCAAGGCATGCTCAAGAGATTCAAGCTAAGTGATGTCAAGCCGGCTTCCACTCCCATGCCCACCAAGTGCCAACTTGACATTGATCCCAATGGTAAAGCGGTGGATCAAAAGGTATGTCGCTCCATGACTGGCTCCTTGCTTTGCCTTTGTGCATCTAGATCGAATATCATGTTGAGTGTGGGTATTTGTGCACGGTTTCAAGTCACTCCTAAGGAAAGTCACTTTGTGGCGGTCAAGCGAATCTTTTGATATTTGGCTCATACCCCAAACTTTGGCTTATGGTACCCAAGAGGAGCAAACTTCAAGCTTGTAGGTTATTTGGACTCGAATTGGGTGGGAGACAAAGTGGATAGGAAGTCCACTTCCGGAGGGTGCCTATTTCTTGGTTTCTCTTTGGTGAGTTGGTCTTCCAAGAAGCAAAGTTGCGTGTGTCTCTCATCCACGGAAGCGGAGTATGTGGCTGCCGGTAGTTGTTGTGCACAACTTCTATGGATGAAGCAAACTTTAAAGGATTACGGTGTCATTTGTGACAAAGTGCCTCTTTGGTGTGACAATGAAAGTGCCATCAAGATCTCTCTCAACCCGGTGCAACACTTCAAGACGAAGCATATTGAGATTCGATATCACTTCATCCGGGATCATATTAGGCGAGGGGAGATGGAGCTCAACTATGTCAACACTCATGATAACCTTGCAGATATTTTCACGAAGCCTTTGGATGAAGCAAGATTTCGCGAGTTAAGGCATGAGCTAAATATCATTGATTCGAGCAATGTGACTTGAACCCTTGCACACCCCACCACACTCAACTTGTTGTCTAGTTTAGGTGTAGGCATGGACATAGGGAGAGTGTTGTTCTCTCAATGAACTGTCCCTCCCCCATAATGCATAAACTAATCAAACTCTTTCACATTAGCCATTTTTGATGGTACATGTGCTTCAAAGATGAGTGTTGGTCATGGGCCCAAGGTTAAAATCTTCGCGGCGCCATACCTCTGAACTCAAACATAGGTGGCCTCGGCCACCGCCCTCTCTTGGAGAGGTTTGTTTTTGTCGGTTTTGTGTGTGTGTGTGTGTGTGTGTGTGTTTGTTCTTGCTTTCGTTTCGGTTTCTTTTTCTTGAGCTAAGCCTTTTGGCCATTCCTCTTTGCGGCAGAGCGGTACTACCGCGGCGGGCACGGTACTACCACTGACAAGCGTCAAGCGGTACTACCGCCCACCCCAACGGTACTACCGCTGCGGGGCGGGGAGTGGGGGTTATGTCGGGGCAGGGGGAGTTGTTTTCTCCCCCATACCCATTCGCCCCCACTCGCTCGTCTTCTTCATCACTCTAGCGACGCCTCGCCGCAGGAAGGCCTCAGCCGGCCGCCGTTTTGTGCCGTCCCTCTCCATTTCCTCTGGTGGAGTCGATCCCCACCACGTCCTCTAGCCATGGATGTTGGTATTGCCCCCGATCCCATTCTCTCTTTGCCTAGATCTTGCATCTAGTTTTAGGGTCAATAGGCATTGTTTTACTCGTCTTTTGGCCAAGTCGAGGCTTGAGTAGGATGGAGATGGCTTCTAGGCCCTTTAGATTGAAGTTTGGTAGGCTTATTTTTGAATTTGGCATCTCCGGTAGTGCCGGATCTGTCCACGGCAGTAAGGGACACTACAAAAAAATACACTTCCGTGATGATACGTGTTTGTCACGGTAGGTCGCTTTTTTTGTCATGCATGTACATCCATGACAAATTTATGACAGAATCAAGATAGTCATACCTGTGCTGTCGTAGAAGTGTTCCATGACATTACCAAAATTATCATCACGAAAGTGTCCACTTCCATGACGATAAATCATGCGTCACAGAAATGCTTTCGTCAAGGGTGACCGACACGTGGCATCCACCGTAATGGAACGCCGTTAAGCTATCGGGTCGGGTTTTGGATCCATAACCCATTAACAGCCCCGACCAATGGGAAATTTCCACATGTAAAATTCTTATTGGCTGGATGAAACACGTGCTAGCTCATCAGTGGGTCAGATAGGCGCCTATGATACATCGACACATGGCACGGCCCAACAGAGGCCCATTCCTGTGAAAAGGCCGGCCCGTTTGACTTGGTCAAAAGGTGGCAGGCCAGCCCATGGAAAGCCTGTTAACGACCTGTTCGCATATAGCCCATTTACAGCCCGCTAACACAAGGCCCGTTACGCCCTATCCGAATTAGGCCCAGTAGCGTCATCTAGGCCATCCAATATGATTCCAGCCCGTTTTCACTTCTGGCCCATGACGTCTTTCGGCCCATATGAGGCCCTATGTAACTCTTGGCCTATTAATGGCCCGTGGTGAAACTGGCTCGTAATGAACAGTGTATCACTTTACACCCATTAACGACCCGTGGTGAAACTGGCCCGTAATGAACAATGTATGACTTTATACCCATTAACGGCCCGTTATTCCATTGGGCCGTTTCCAGCCCATGTTATCTTTCGGCCTTCTCAGAGCCCATTTATTCTTGGGCTCATTTCCAGCATTCGTTTACTTACGACCCGTTACTGTCATTTTCTGCTTGTGGGCCAAATTCAGCCCGTGGTTACAGTCGGCCCGTTTGTGGTCCGTTAATACGTTGGGCCGTTTTCATAGCATCATCAAATACGGCCTATTAACGATGGCCCGTTATGGTCGGCCCATCAACGGACGATTCCAACTCTGGCCCGCTTACGGCCATAATGCGGCCTGTTATTGGCCCATGTTTGGCCAATCGATCATACGGCCCGTATAAGGCCCATTGATGATACGGCCCGTAGAAGGCCCATTGTTTCTACGGCCCGTAGAGGCCTACTGTTTCTACGGCCCATAGAAGGCCCACTGTTTCTATGGCCCGTAGGAGGCCCAGTGTCACTACAGTAAATATTAGCCCATGGTTATTGTGACCTAGTTTAAAAAAATAGGTTATTGCATCCACTAGTAAACCGCGGAAAAAGAACTGCAATGACTACAAGCAAACAAATAAACAAGACAACAAGGAAATAAATAAGCAAGCAATTAACGCTAGGCTATCACGGCTATTACACATATTACATCCAATGGGCATCAAAGTTCGCCACCAGTGCAAATATAGGGAACAAAGCAGCATATCATATACACTGGCTGTCAAAATTAGCCACCAGTGCAAATAAACACGACAGCAAAACAAGAGTATAACTGAAACAACTTCAGAAGAGCTCAAGAAATGTTATCCTGGGTATCCACCATGCTGGCAATAAGCTTAGCAAGCTGATTAGCTTTGTCCTGTTTGGTGCTAAAATCCTCCAACGCTTGCTGTTGCACCAGAAAGTATGCATCTGAATGCTCTAGGGACTTCCGCAGTCCTTCCGCTTCTTGTCGCAGCACAGTTGATCGATGTCTTTCAGCTTGTAGTTGAGACTCAAGAAACCGAACTGATTCAGACAGTGAGTTTGAATAGCTTGTGCAAGCAGTAGTGGCCAGTAACTCCAACACTAAACCAAGACAGGATGTGTCACTATCCTGAACCTTATCTGCATTACTTCCTTTACCGTTTCTTAATAAGGCACTCTTCCCCAATATTCTGTCAGCATTCTAAAAGAAGAAACAAGCAGACACATAACAAGTTTAGCATGTACTAGTATGTGAAACTCATTTCGGTGAAGCAGTTCATTAGTAAGGTGGACAAGATTAAACTACCAAGTCTTCTATTGCCAAGTACTAGAACATAATAAAAGCATCAAACAAACATATATCTATGTCCTATGGTAGCTATGGAATCTTAAATTAGAATAGTTGTTCTTCAGGTTTAGGCACTTGTTCTACATGAACAGAGTACAGTAAGATGCAAGAATATCATACTTAAAAATAGAAAATGAGCTCATAGACCTTACCACATTCTTGGTTCGAGACCAGTACAGAACAAGGTGTTCCCAGTCATCGTCCAGTAAATGTGTCTCAGGAGAACGTAAGGGAATTTGATGAGTTTCTTTGCCGGTGAAGTACGTTTTCTTCAGGTAATTCCGATACTGCCACCAAGCATTCTTGTAGATAGCAGAGGTATTAGCACAGGTTACCTCATCCTGAGTTTCCAAATTGGTCCTTCTCTATAGAGAAAAATGGGAAAATTTGATGTATTATAACCATCATGGAGGTAGGATGTATGGGATGAAGCAAAGTAATTGCCATGAATAACATTACTTACACATAACTCCTGGACAAACACCTGCAACTGGCATTTTCCTTCATCTTCAGTATAATATTTCCAAGATGGGAAGATATGCACATACGATTTAACAACATCAAATGCGATAGATGCTAAACTACGACTAGCTGGTTGTGCTTCCTCCATAGGAATAAGCGTACTAACTGGTGGAGTTGGGGTTCGCCGTGATAGTACTGGCCCTTTGGGCACTGGAGCTGCCTTACTAACTGCTCTTGTTTGGGAGCTCTGTGGTGGAGATGGTGTTGTGTCAACAGGAACTGGGTTACTATCGGCTGGGGTTGGGGTTAGATTGGGTGAAGCTGGTTCTCTGTCCATCGTAGTAGGGGTACAATCTGCGAGAGTTTGGGTTATGTGTGGTAGGGCTGGTTCTTGTGCATGTACAACCGGGGTGCTATCACCCGCTCCAATTCAAATGGCTGATAAACAGGAAACATAGTTGAATGTACAGACATTGTATGAGAGACAGATGCAATAGATAGTGTGCAAAAAAGAGGGCATGAAATAGTTGACATGTATATTGTTTAACTAAAACGGATAGTATGACATAATTTCACATATATGATGTCTATCTAAACTGGATAGCATAGCATAACATAATTCAAAGATATGATGAATAACTAAAAAGGATCGCATGACATAATTCACCTACATGTTATCTAAGTAATCAGGATCGCATCATTTAATTCACATATGTGATTTATATGCTAAACAGAGGGCATTCGATATGATGTCTGAACTAAGAACATGGTGTTGAATATTGTGTATATGATGTCTAAACTATGCAATGCAAGACACCGTATGCATGATATGAGCAGTATAACAGTGCCAAGTTAGAGCATACACCTCAGTGGGGGAATAGGACTGGTCATCTGTCTCTGAATCCATCTCTGAGGAGCTATCGGGACCCAACAAGAGATCTGCTTCGACAGGTAGCACTGTCTGCTCTGAAGGCCTTGTTTTCACTCCAGATTTTTCCATCTCCCACCCAAATGGCTGATTCACAGGAAGAGTAGTTTAATGTACAAACATTGTCGACAAATGGAAATGTAATGAAGAAAAGGATGGGCAAGATATCATTCAAATATATGATGCCTGGTTAAATGGGATGGCATTGCACATTTCACACATAGTATGGCTGGCTAAAAGACATGAGACTGCATAATTCCCATATATGATATAGAAACTAAACAGGTGGCATTACAGAACATGTCTAAACTAAGCAAATGACATATATGATGTCAAAAGTAGGCACTGCAAGGCAATATATGCATGATATGACTAACATCATCATGCCAAGGTAGAGCAAACACCTTGGGGGGGGGGGGTAAATAGGAGTGGTCAGCGGTGTCCGAATCCGCCTCAGAATAGATATCTTCCTCTGGATTACAATCTGGAGAGGGGTGGGGAGGGTTTACCATTGAACCCACCATGGAGCGATGTCTGCATGACATTGTATTGCCTCACAAAACTCTTCTCTTTTTCTCTACATGTTCAACATGACTGTGTACAATATCTGACATGCATACGAAAAAAATATGGTGATATTATGTAAGGAGAGCATGCAGAAATTTAGAGTGATGGTAACAACCAATGGATCGATGTTTTTCCGTTGAACCAAAATAGCCCTAATGTATCGACGTGAATGTATAGTAATAAGTGATGCAACAATTGTACAACCTCTTTGTCGTAGCTGTGTCGACCTCAGCATCATTGGGTTGGTCGCTGAAGCAGTTGAGGCAGAGGTGGCTGTCGGAGGTGTGTAGGAAGATCTGAGGAATCTGTAGACGGCGTCCAGGGCACTGCTCTGTTGTGACGGATCGTTCTGTCGTTGGAGCAGCTCCGGTGAGCCGTAAGACGTCAAGGCTGAAGCAGCACAAGACAGACATCGTCAATCTCAAGTGGGATTCTAATAGAATCTCCAATAGATGATGTAAAATGGATGTAAAATTAACATCACCAAAAACCACCTGACTACAATAGATGAGGTAAAAACTGTTGACTCTGAACTTAACTGTTGAAACTGAAATTTACTGTGGAATCTGAATGCTACTATCGAAACTGAACGCAATGGTAGCAGAGAGGCACTTGACATGTAGTTTAGGGAGGGCCTGCAGTTCATCTTCAACCGCACCCCCCTAAGCCGCCAGCCACCACCGGCCTCGCCACCGGCCCCAGCACAGCCTCGCCGCCCCGAAACAACTCGCCACCACCGCCCCGGCCAGCCCTCTAGGCCCCCCGCCCCCACCCTGAACCCTAAGATAGATAGTGGGGTACCTCTCCGACGAGCCCCCGTCCCCGCTGTGGGTGGTTCTTCCTTAACTCCGGCGAGCCCCCCAACCCCTGAAAATCGACTGACCCAAAAGTCGATTCAGTCGACTGAAGTGTGGCTTAATCGGAGCAAAGCAGAAGCACGAGCGAGGGGGAGAGCAGCAGCAGCAGCTGGGCGAGCGAGCGATCGAGCAAGAGCCGGAGCAGCAGCAGCAGCAGCAGGTACGGCTGGTATGGACGCCGCCGCCGAAGGGGCCTCGCACTGGGGGAGAGCCGCCGTGGAGATGTCGCCCGCGGCGCCGGCTTCAAGGTAGCCGCTCCATGGGGGTGCGGGATGGAGCACTGTCGGCGCAGGGAGGTCGAGTTAAGGAGAAGGTGTGATGCGATGAGTGTACAACCTCTTTGGTGGCGCCGAGTAGGCCTCGGCTTCGTCCGAGGAGTCAGTGAGGATGCTGCGGTTCCGGTGGAGTAGGTTAAGGCGGCGCTGTGGGGATGGAGCGGCCGCGATAGACGAGGCGATCGTCGGAGTAGCTCCTTGGAGGTGGTGGACGGGGCGGCTGAACCGGCGGGAAGGCGAGATGGACGACGGATCCTCATCCGGGGAGGTGGACGAGGGACGTCGAGCTGTTGCGCTGGACGGCATCGTCGGGGAAGAGGCTCCGGCCGGGCAACGGTGACATGGCGGACGGAGGAGGGTGGGGTTTCGCGGCTGGAGCGGAGAGGTTATGGCGGCCTGGGATTTCGAATGGCGAAAAGGGGGCGATAGGAGGGGGTGAAGCATGACTTAGGAACGCGCTTGTCCAAAATGTAGGGTGTGTTACAAAAGTACCCCCCACCAATTTGAACTAGCAGCCCTTTCGGCTCAGGGTTAGAAGGGGGATTTCACGTGTCGGGATTTGGCAGCTGGAGGGATTTTTCGCGCGCATTGTAATTTCGGGATAGCAAGGCGCGGGTTGTGAAGGCGCTAGTTTTGGGAGCACGATATCTAAATTTTCGGGATATAACAAGATGCGGGTTGAATTTTAGGGACAAGCCTAACATGTAGTAATATTGTACTTGTATGTACCAAATCAGTTCGCACTTCCCTCAACCAAAAAGAAAACGAAAAAAATAAAACTATTCACACCACACAAAGAGAGAGTCTTGCCTCGTTTTACTATACAAATGCTATTCAAAGCTACTCCCTCCTTCCATCTATATAGGGCCTAATGCGTTTTTCGATGCTAACTTTGACCAAATATTTGAGCAATGATATATGACATGCAACTTACACAAAGCACATAGTTGAATTCGTCTGTGAAAGGTTCTTTCAATGATATAATTTTCACATTGTGCATGTCATGTACTATTAATCTTGTCAATAGTCAAAGGCGGTCTTAAAAATCTCATTATGCCCTATATAGATGGAAGGAGGGAGTATGAATCCATGTTATGTCCGATTAAATTTTTTTCACTTGCTGTATAATGCATGTACCATACTCATACCAACATTTTAATGCATTCCAAATGTCTATACTACCGCTGCAATTCGAACTAAATTTGAATTCATTTCTCTATTTCAATAAGAATCTACAATCATGATTGTTGCCAACTTCAACCATCATAGTTTCCTTGCTATCCGCTAGATATAAATCAGACGGACTATAATGCAGGATGGCAGGCACACCATCATCAACAACTCCATTTTTTATAAGAGTAGAGATAAAACATATTAAATGTAGTATACCATGTTCATAACCACACCATGTGTATCACCGTTATATATATTCACACATCCGTCAGTTTGAAACACTATGATAAATTCTTCAAATATCCAAATTCGCTTTTTATAATGAAGTATATATGATCTCTATTCGTCTTTTACACCCACACAACCCTCTTATCTTTGTAGCTAGCGCTAACTTTCTCTTGTGCATGCACACGCCCGCATCCCTCTCACCCTCCCTCAGCATTCTCTAGCTCCATCGCGCAAATTCGTCTTTTCACTTTAGGTCGTTCACCCACAGTGTGTGTAGGCCCCCCAGCTCCTTCTTTATGGCACACATCGATCGATATGCCTCTCTAGCCAGGTGTGCCTAGCACAAACACAAGCTTCCCCTCTTCTCTTGTCACCGTCCATGCCTCACTCCCACCACTCTTTTCATCGTTCTCGTACTCGCACACTCCTCCCCCTCGATATAGTATGCCTCTCGTACCACCTCCTACATGCATCCCTCTCTCTCTATCCTTCTCCTCGTGCCTCATTTGCTTCTAACACACACATGCATGTATACCAATCGATCTCCCAACATATACTTAGATCGACTTTAACTAGCCCCCCCCCCCCGTCGATCGACGTACCTCACAAGTTATGTCTCTCCTTTATCTTACAAAGGGCGATTGATCTTCCTATGTAGTTACGTCTGCTTACCACAGCCACATCATCCCCCCTCATCATTCGTGCATGCTTCCTGACCCGTCTCTCACACGCATGTGCACACACAACAAGCAGCCATCTCCTCTCTTATTGATATTGCGGGCGTGCCCTCCGTTTGTCTAGCAAGCCTATCCCACCATTTGTTAGAAGCAACTCCACTACCACCCCCTCCAACACTCTAGCTCTGTCTCTCTCCCAACCTTATTCATCTCCTACACATATGCATGGATGCCGATCGATCTCCCTTAATACACGAGGCAAATCGATCTCCTTAATACATGAGGTAGGCCTCTCTCCTCCTCCACACATATACCAGCCATTGTACCTCTATAATTAATTGGGCCTCCCTCTTCGCCCACCACACACCGATAGTTGAGCGCTGCAGGTAGGTATCCATGCCACAGAGACAAACTGCACATGTCCCATCTCACGTTCCAGTAGGCCAGCCACTCTATATCTTTGACGTGGGCACACACAAATTCGATGGCACTCTTTATCGATCGCGCGCACACACACACACACATCATCCCTCTCTTCAATTCTATGGACACCTCAAGCCGATGATACCTCCACTCTCTTCTCGTGGATCGCCCCCTCTATATATATGTTATATCTAGGACTCTATTTCACACACATTGCATATGTTAAAAATTTTGATTGACCCCCCCCACACACACAAAAAAACTCTCAAGAACCCACACACTATATCTCTCTAGGTTTGTATCTCTCTCACACAACCCCACGTAGGTGGTGTACGTATACAAGAAGAGAATAGGTGCACCTTGCACGTACTCACGCTTCGTGCCCAGCCACACCCGCGCGGGTACACGGTGGAGCTCATTTCTCCGCAGAAGCTGAATTTGTTTTTGAAACATCAAGTGGCTAGAGACTTGAAAACTTATTTGCCCATTAGTGACTTGTCAGGGTGGTGGATTTTAGTTTGTACGATAATGCTGCATCCACCTAAAGTAACAAAAGTTCTTACATAAACTTCCTAGTAATTCCCTATTCGTAGGTGCAGCATTACTCCTAACATTTGTAATATCAGTTTGAAACTTGTAATATTGCCGTGTCCTATTCCTGCGTTTTCAAAATCCTGCGAATCAAACAGGTCCTGAGTTGGTGATGATGTTGTGCCTCCCATCTTTCACCAATAGCCATCGGATCTAGATCTGACGCATACAGACCAAGCTTCTCCATTTTTGCAAAAAGATGCCCGCACTTGTTCCCTATTTACAAACAACTCCTTGTCTCTCACAATCTAGGAGTAGAAGGCCATGGAAAAAATCTGGCGCGATGGCCGCTGCCAGAGCCGTCCACCCCCAATCTTGGTGTTCCGTGCAATGCACGGGCATCTACGCACGGGAAATTTTGTCGAACAGGGCTAGTTGTAAGCAGGCTAGCTCTACAACCATGATGATAGTGACTGCAAATGGTGAGGCTGAGTATGGTATGCCGAACACGGCGCCTATACTCAGGTGTCATCTCCGATGTAGGGTCTTGTCACTTCACTGTGAGGAGCAGCACGTAATAATTTGACCACCTCGAGGTCGCGCTCGTCGCGCAGCGCCTGGCGCAGCAAGAAACCATCGACATAATCACCCACGTCTACGCGCAAATCGTCCACAAGGACTACTACATGCAAGAGGAGGACGATAGGATGGTGGCCTTCTTGGAGCGTAGGGCAACCTTGGACGGCACTATTCAGAAGCACGTTGAGCTCGCCGCCAACGCCGCTGCTCCTCACACGTCGGTTGGTGACCCGACGCACTAGGGCGTGAGGATGTCGTTGAACGTTGATGGATCTGTATGTATTTTTTATCTTTCCGTCAAATCCATGTAGTAGTATATGATACTACAGTAATTATCTTGTCAGATGGCTGAGAAAACAGGAGGGAGAAGAGATGGCTATAGCACGGACTCCAAGAAAATTGGTGTCGGATGGGACTCGTGTGGGTGGCATGTGCTGTACTACTAGACGTGAATGCTACTGAGTTATGCCCATGCCACCCACTATATCGAGCCTATGGCCCTGTTTGGATACTCTAACACAGTTAGAGTTAGAGTTATTTTCTAACCCACTCTAACCCAAATAAGCACCTCTCCACTGGGATAGTTCGGTTAGATGAAACTAACCCACTCTAACCCTCCCTGTTTGGATACTTTTGGGTTATTTGAGACTTCAACTAACCCAAACTAGCTCTAACCCCATGATCCAAACAGGGCCATATCGAGGTACGTAGAAAAAATTTCCTGCAGTCCGTGCTCAGCCCTCCTCTATCTCTCTTCTCAGCCAGCCAGCGGACGTGCGGAGCCCATCGTCTGTTTGCTCACATGCGGCCCCACATGTTAGTGAAAACGCAAGAGGACCCACTGAACCTGCACATCTTTCACCTCGACGTGCTGGTGATGAAAAACAAATCCGATAAAGATCTTCGGTGGCCGCTTTTGGAGTTACTCAAGAGTAGTAAGATTCTATTTACAGTTTAACCCAAGATGCACATCTCGTGGCTTCAACTGCCACTCTATTTTCTTTCATGACACGACCTGGGTGCTGGATGTCCCACGTGACGGCAAAAGGAGGAAGGACCCGACCAAATCTTCGGTTCTGCTATCGGATGAGATTAGTGCACTTGTTGATACTCCTACTAGAATAGAGGCTAGACATGAGACTAGATGCGAGGAAGCAACGCCTACTTCTTTACACTCGAAGAAGAAAGAAGCACACAAGATCGAGCCTCCATAGATCAACAATGAATGCATCGAGAAGGCACTAATCCAACTTACAGGAGTAGTAAAATGTTTTCTTGTGGTTCTTGTTTTCTTCAGTCTTGCTTTTCTAGTCAAAATTATCGTTGGAGTTCGTGCAAAACGGAGGTCCGTTTGGGGTCGTGTGTTGGAGTTGGCCTTACAAGTGGGACCGCAGTTAAGGAAACCAACTATCGGCAAACCCCCACCTCGCCCACCGCACGATGGCTGAAGTTAGAGAAACAACGAGGTTGAAGAGATTGCTCTAGCACGGACTCCAAGAAATAATATGGTGTCAGATGGATGTCATGGTGGCGGCGTGTGTCGTACTCCTAGACGTGAATGCTTGTTCTGGCCCATGCCACCCTACTACTCCTACTACTTACTCCTACTTGTATATAGTATACTAGTATCGAGGATTCGAGGTGCTGGTTACGAACAACAGACACATTAACATATGGCTATAGTAAAAACACCCGCCAGACGCACGAAGCATGTGAAGGTAGTACAAGTTTAGAGAAGCAACTCGAAAGCCATTCATAAATTTAGTAAGTTTATCGCAGGCATATCATTTTATTACATACAACAGGTCATCAACCCACATCGACAACGAGGATACATTATAAATACTAAAGTTTTCACCACACAACAAATAACAAGCCATGAAATGAACTTCAACTCAACCATTCCGCGACGTTGGAAACGCTTGCTTTGAACCACAAGTGATTCTCTGGGATGGGCCATCTGTTGTCGATCTGGAGACCAACACGAGACCGATCATCCAGGCTGAAGCGGCCTACTATATCAGTACGAGGGTAGGGAACCACCCAAATGTCCGAGGTATAGACACAGTTGCTTCTCATAAATGTGTCAACAACAGTTGGATCGCCTTTCACCATCATCGGATAGTTTTGTCCAAGGAAGAGCGAGTTTTCTCCAAGACTATCAATTCTATGCCAGGGAGAAGGAGTTGGCGCTAGCACACTGGTATCCATCCCGAATACCATGCAACGGGTGTTGGAATAGGTCCGGAGAGTGCGACCATGGGAGACACCTGCTTCCTTACCAGTAACATCATCAGTGGGTTGTATACACACAAGAAGAGGTGATCCATCAGAATTAGTTGCCAGGCGCCACAGAGTATATCGGCGCTGCTCGTCCTCATGCTCGTGATCATCACCATCGCCATCTCCCCCTTGGTTATAAATTTTTTCAAGTATAGGTGGTGGGATGTTCACAGGACCTTGGAAACACAAGAAGAAGGTTAATTAGTAAAGGGAAACTTGCTAACCCGCATGCATGTGGATGAAACAATTATAATTACGATGGAAGACAAACGTACCGAAACTACAAGGATGCCATGCAAAAACAGTGCCACGAGTGGTGGCAGCAAACACAAGGCCCTCGTATTGAATTGCATCACAGTACTCATCCATGTACAAAAACTGATTTTTGAGCAATATCCATCAAGTCAAACCACGGAGGACGGCAACAAGCTTGTCGAAGATAGCAACAACTTGATAGTTGTTGTAATTCCAAGAGCGGTTGGGAACTCGACAAATTGCTATCTTCTGTAGAAGACAGTCACCATGATCGTATTTGAACGTGCGTACATTATCGGTGTGCTCAACCTCTGGGCAGTGTGCTGAGATTTTTGGAAGTGGAACCTGGTGACGAGTGTACACATTCACAAGTTCCCACTCGCAGTTGGACCCAATGTAAACAACCCAATCTCCATTTATGCCCGCCCAAGCCTTGCCCTCGAGCGATGGCATCTTAACATCATACGTATCATTATCAAGCGACATCAACTAGCACAGGGCGAGGCCTCCGTCGTGCCGGCGCCAGTCATCAGGGTCACGACAAAGAATATAGGGGAGATCAAACCGCTCCTTGACTCTTGGGTTGTTTGTAATGATGTTATTAGTTGAGTCGAGAATGGGCTTGAATGAACCTGCCATGCTAGCCGAGGTGATGATGTCGCACCGATCAATGAGTTCCTCCACCACGTCATCTTTCAGATCGGGGCAAGAATAACGGGGTTGTTTCCGGCCTGTTCCCTCCATGGAGAAGACGATCGAACAATGGCAGAAGAAAGGGTGAAGGGCTGAAGGAAAATGGAGGAGGGAGAGGAAGAGCGTGCGACAACAGTTCCAAATAGAGAGGGAAAGGCGAAGAGTCAGTGGATGGTTGCGAGTTTGCCATGGTTCACGAAGAGGCGCCCCGGCCTACACGTCCGTTCGGAAATACTCCTACTACTCGCCGTCGTCTCACTGATATCTTGGAACGGGACCACATGTCAACATTGGACCGAGGTGCCGCATTAGTTATCGACCTTTATTTTTTTAATGGCGTGCCGATCAGTTTTGAAGCACGACTAACTGGTACTGTACGTGGAGAGGATAACAGTAGGGACCCGCCAAGGTCATGGCTGTACGCAAGCAAGTGCCTCCTTATTTCAAGCCAATAAAAAAATGGCTCCTCCTAGTGGATTTCTGACATCTAGGTCCCATGCCATTGTCAACGTAGTCAATAAACGAGAGAATTGCACAACGAGCGGCTAACACCAGGGACCCAGCAGCTCGCCCAGTTATTTTTGTTTTGGGTTAATTTTATAAATGCCACTCCAAATCTGGTGTATCCGAGAAATGCCACTACAATTTCCAAACTTTGAAAAATGCCATTTCATGCCATTTCTAGTGGCATTTTTCGAAGTCTGGAGTGGCATTTTTCAAAGTTTGCAAACTGCAGTGGCGTTTTTCAAAGTTTGCAAAAATTGCAGTGGCATTTTTCAAAGTTTGGAAATTGCAGTGGCATTTTTATGAATTGCCATAATTGGAGTGGCATTTATCTAATTTGTTTTTGAGACGGAAGCAGGGTGTCAACTGGGCTGTGCGGGACACTCTGGCCTATCTAGACAGCCTTTTCTTTTATGTTTACCACAGACCAGCCCAGTAGTTTTTTTTCTTTCTGAAAATGGCTAGCCCGGTTCTTTTGTGATTTGTCAAGTAAGTCGCTTTATCAGGCCTGCTGGGCTGTAAATCTTTCAAGACGAGGAGAGCTTCATTCGGCTGGCCGAGAAAATGGCCTATCAGTAATGAGAAATGGGCTGTATATTTTTAAAACACATCGAACCGGAAATTATTTTCAAATATCTTTTTTTCATTTCGAGATTTTAAATTGCATTGATTTTTATGTGTGGACAATTTATTGGATTTTATATTGATATACATTTACTTTTAAAATCAGTCTGAATGTGACTCGAAATTTCGGGATTAAAAACAGTTCAGATCGCACCGACATATGCAAAATTTTGTATAATTTTTTAACCGTGGCCACAATATGGGCTGTAATGCTAACATAAAGAATATGGGCTCCAAAAAACCCCGTAAGAATTAGAAAATGGGCTGTAAATTATTTGAAATAATGGCAGATGGGTTGTATGCTGTTTTCCACAGATTTGAGGCTTTCCACAGATGGCCTGTATACTGTTGGATGTCCATCCAACGACCGTCGTGCTTCTTCAATCTCTGCTCTTCCTGCTCCAGCTGCTCAAACAAGCGTCGACGGGACTGCATGCTCCCTCCTCCCCGCGGACGGCTGTGCTGCCGCGCAGGCCTCACCGCCCACCGTACTCCCATCGCTGGCCTAGCCATCCCTCTACTCACCCACACCTGCTGTTATTCTCCGGCGACGGCAGACGAACCAGTAAACCCTCATACAGTCGTACTCCCCTCCGCGTGGGAAACAAAAACAACGGCCGAGTCTTCCCTACCTCCGTGTCGTTCCCTTCCTAGGCCTCGCCGTCGTCCACCGCCCTGGTGCTCTCGGCGTGGCGTGGTCAGCGTGGTCAACGACCGACATGCATCTGAAGTGGACTATACATGGAAAGGCTGATAGCTGGGCCCACGGCCGCACGCAAGGAAATGCCTCCTTATTACGCGCAAAATAATGATTTTCTCCAACTGACATCTGGGACCCACCAAAACGGCCTCTGTATTTCGCAAAAAAAACGTTACCGCCGCTGATAGCTCGGACCCACCAGCTATATCTTCGCATGCAAGGAAGTGCCTCCTTATTACGCACAAAAATGAATACTCCCCTGCTAGCTGGGACCCAGTATAGTGGGCCTACTAAGTTGACGAGGACGAAGGGCTTTGTCAACTTAGTAAATATGCATGATTCTAGCTCGACTAACCGTACGATGTCCATCCAACGGCCGTAGTGCTTCTTCTACCTCTGGTCTTCTTGCCCCAGCCGCCCAAAGCAGCGCCGGTCGTGCAGCCTGCTCCTGCCTCCCGTGGCTGGCTGTGCTGCCGCGGAGGCCTCACCGCCCCCATACTACTCCTACCGCTGGCCAGGTCATCCCTCCACTCCACTCACCCACACCCCCTGTTATTCTGCGGCGACGGCAGCGCAGCCGAACCAGTGAACCCTCGTCTTCCTCTCTGTGTGGGCATCCACTGCCGCGTCTTCCCCGGCTCCGTGTTGTCCCCTTCCTAGGCCTTGCCATCGTCCACCGCCGTGGTGCTATCGGCGCGGCATGGTCAATGTGGTCAACGACCGAATTCCGTCGGAAGAATACTATACGTGGAGAGGCTGACAGCTGGGTCCACGACAGCCGCAAGGAAGTGCCTCCTTATTATGCGGAAAATAATTATTCCTCCACCTCACAGCAGGGACCGACCGGACGCCCACCAGTATATCACGAAAAAACGTTTGTCGCTGACTGCTGGGACCCACCCGACGGGTCACCGTATTTCGCGAAAAAAACGTTCCCCCTGCTATCAGCTCGGACCCACTGGAAGTGCCTCCTTATTACGCACAAAAAAATGAATACCCCCTGCTAGCTGGGACCCACCTTAGTGGCAGGCTGACTTGTGGGCCTACTAAGTTGACGGGGACGGAGGGCTTTGTCAACTTAGTCAATATGCACGATTCTAGCTCCAGTGACTGTACGATGTCCATCCAATGGCCGTAGTGCTTCTTCAACCTCTGGTCTTCTTGCTCCAGCCGCCCAAACCAGCGCCGGTCATGCCTCATGCTCCTGCCTCCTGTGGCCGGCTGCGATGCGGCGGAGGCCTCACCGCCCCCTACTACTCCCACCGCTGACCAGGCCATCCCTCTACTCACCCACACCCCCTGTTATTCTACGGCGATGGAAGCCTCACACCGCAGCGAACCAGTGAACCCTCATACTCCTCTACGCATGGGCATCCACTGTCGCGTCTTCCCCGGCTCCGCGTCGTCCCCTTCCTAGGCCTCGCCGTCGTCCACCGCCCTGGTGCTCTCGGTGCGACGTGGTCAACGTGGTCAAGGAACGGCTTCCATCGGACGTGGAATGTACGTGGAGAGGCTGACAGCTGGGTCCACGGCCGCAGCAAGGAAGTGCCTCCTTATTAGGTGCAAAATAATTATTCCTCCACCTAACAGCGGGGCCCACCGAATGGGCCACCAGTATTTTGCGAAAAAATCTTTTCCCCCTGACTACTGGGACCCATCGGACGGGCCACCATATTTCGTGAAAAAAAACGTCCCCCCTGCTGTCAGCTCGGACCCACCGGAAGTGCCTCCTTATTACGCACAAAAAAATGAATACTCCCCCGGCTAGCTGGGACCCACCTTGCTGGGAGGCTGACTTGTGGGCCTAGTAAGTTGACGGAGACGAAGGGCTTTGTCAGCTTAGTCAATCTGAACGATTCTAGCTCCAGTGACCGTACGATGTCCATCCAACGGCCGTAGTGCTTCTTCAACCTCTGGTCTTCTTTCTCCAGTCGCCCAAAGCAGCGTCGGTCGTGCCGCATGCTCCTGCCTCCCGTGGCCGGCTGTGCTGCCGCAAAGGCCTCACCGCCCCCTACTATTCCCCCTGCTGGCCAGGCCCTGCGGCGATGGCAGCCTCACACCGCAGCCAAACCAGTGAACCCTCGTAGTCCTCTCCGCGCGGGCTTCCGCTGCCGCGTCATCCCCTTCCTAGGCCTCGCCGTCGTCCACCGCCGTGGTGCTCTCCGCGCAGCGTGGTCAACGTGGTCAAGGAACGACTTCCATCGGAAGAGTACGACAGCTGGGTCCACGACCACAGCCCAGTTTTTTTGTGATTTGCCAAGTAAGTCGCTTTGTCAGGCCTGTTGGGCTGCAAATCTTTCAAGACGAGGAGAGCTTTCATTCGGCTGGCCGAGAAAATGGCCCGTCGGTAATGAGAAATGGGCTGTACATTTTAAAAACACATCAAACCGGCAATTAGTTTCAAATATCTTTTTTTTCATTTCAAGATTTTAAATTACATTAATTTTTATGCATGGAGAATTTGTTGGATTTTATATTGATATACATTTATTTTTTAAATCAGTTTGAATGTGAGTCGAAATTTCGGGATTAAAAACAGTTCGGACCGCACCAAAATATGCAAAATTTCGTATAATTTTTTAACCGTTGCCACAATATGGGCTGTAATGCTTACAAAAAGAATATGGGCTCCAAAAAACCTTAAGAATTAGGAAATGGGCTGTAAATTATTAGAAATAATGGCAGATGGGCTGTATGCTGTTTTCCACAGATTTGAGGCTTTTCTAAAAAAAGGTTGACGCACAAGCACTAACTGTTGGATGTCCATCCAACGGCCGTCGTGCTTCTTCAATCTCTGCTCTTCCCACACCAGCCGCTCAAACAAGCACCGACGGGACTGCCTGCTCCCTCCTCCTCACGACCGGCTGTGCTAGCGCGCAGGCCTCACCGCCCGACCGTACTCCCATCGCTGGCCTAGCCATCCCTCTACTCACCCACACCTGCTGTTATTTTCCGGCGACGGCAGACGAACTAGTAAACCCTTGTACAATCGTACTCCCCTCCGCGTGGGAAACAACTGCCGAGTCTTCCCTGTCTCCGTGTCGTCCCCTTCCTAGGCCTCGCCGTCGTCCACCGCCCTGGTGCTCTCGGCGTGGCGTGGTCAACGTGGTCAAGGAACAACTTCCATCGGACGTGGATTGTACGTGCAGAGGCTGACAGCTGGGTCCATGGCCGCAGCAAGGAAGTGCCTCCTTATTACGCGGAAAATAATGATTCCTCCACCTGACAGCTGGGACCCACTGAACGAGCCACTGTATTTCACGAAAAAACATTTCCCCCTGACTGCTGGGACCCACCAGCTACATCTTCACACGCAAGGAAGTGCGTCCGGGAAAAAAACGATTCGCCCCCTGATTGCTGGGACCCACCAGCTACATCTTCGCAGGCAAGGAAGTGCCTGACAATCGGGACCCACCTGGTCGAAGCATATGTAGCATTGTCATTCTGGTCGCGAACGTGTACGTACATACTGGTCGATGTAGAGGCGCGCACGTGTCGTAGTAGAGGCGCGCACGTGTTGTAGTAGAGGCGCACACGTAGCATGTACACGTACGTACAGCAGCCAGGGTGCTAGAAAGAAAATACGGCCACGTATGTGTACATACGGGCAGGGTGTCGAATGCCTACTCGCACATACGTACAGCGAGGGCTCGTGTACATGGCTGGGTCAGAACGGAGAAACAACGTCGTCGTCATGTTCATGGGGAGGCAACGGAATGTGTCGTGTTCATGGGGAGGCAACGGAATGCGTCGTGTTCATGGGGAGGCAACGGAATGCGTTGTGTTCATCGGGAGGTAACGGAACGCGTGGGAGCCAACCGGCTGGGTCGGAACGGAATGCGTGGTTGTGTTCATCGGGAGGGCTTGGACGGAACAGGCGATGGAAACGAGGCCGGGCATACCGCACAACAGAGGAAACAGACCTCCTACGTTCAGAACGGGGTCCTGTTGATCGAGAGGGGTCTGGCGTACCGCAAAATGGAGGAAATAGACCTCCTACGGTCGAAACGGGGGTCCTGTTCATCGGGAGGGGTGTGGCGTACCGCAAAACGGAGGAAACGGACTTGTGTTGGAGCGCTATGGTCGAAACGGGGGTCCTGTTCATCGGGAGGGGTGTGGCGTACCGCAAAACGGGTGAGGGAGTCCTGGATTAGGGGGTGTTCGGGTAGCCGGATTATACCTTCGGCCGGACTCCTGGACTATGAAGATACAAGATTGAAGACTTCGTCCCATGTCCGGATGGGACTTTCCTTGGCGTGGAAGGCAAGCTTGGCGATGCGATATTCAAGATCTCCTACCATTGTAACCGACTCTGTGTAACCCTAACCCTATCCGGTGTCTATATAAACCGGAGGGTTGTAGTCTGTAGGACAGAAAAAAAACTCCATACACATCAATCATACCATAGGCTAGCTTCTAGGGTTTAGCCTCCTTGATCTCGTGGTAGATCTACTCGTGTACTACCCATATCATCAATATTAATCAAGCAGGAGTAGGGTATTACCTCCATCGAGAGGGCCCGAACCTAGGTAAAACAAAGTGTCCCCTGTCTCCTGTTACCATCCGGCCTAGACGCACAGTTCAGGACCCCTACCCAAGATCTGCCGGTTCTGACACCCACATTGGTGCTTTCATTGAGAGTTCCTCTATGCCGTCACAATCAGGAAGGATGCCTTCTCCCGTCTTCAAAGACGGCGCCGTTGCTAAGGGAGCCTTGGCTGTCGGCCAAACCCTCCGGCTAGGTGGTTTCCTCATGACCGCCTGTTCGGCTGTTGCGCCGACGGTGACGTCTCGGGTCATCAAAAGCAACCTACACGTCAGCTCGGAGCTCGTCGAGCAGTTAGATCCAATGGAGCTATCTTCTGTAAACGAGCTCTTGGATTGCATCGCCGCCCTGGGGGTCGCTACGGATTACGACCAGGTTGGGCTTAAACCCGATCTAAGAGAAATTAACTCTCCCCAAGTCACCCACCACGTTGCCGTGGTAGAGGCGCCACTACTAGAAAAAGGGCTATAGATGGGATTGACAGTAATGGCGCACCACCATCTAGTACGCCATTAGAGTTGAAACTACTAATGGCGCACCTGGCACAGGGTGCGCCATTAGTATCAAAATTTTTTTTGGAACTAGTGCGCCTGTCCAAACATACTAATGGCGCATCCAGACAAAGTGCGCCATTACTAGTTGTAACTAGTAATGGCGCACCTGTCAGAAAGTGCGCCACTAATGTTGTTTTTTTTATTATATTTTTTCCCTTTTTTGCAAAACTACTAATGGCGCACTGTCGCACCGTGCGCCATTACTAGTTCAAACTAGTAATGGCGCACTGGGGGACAGTGCGCCATTAGTAATTTTTTTTGCAAAACTACTAATGGCGCACCACCAGAAGGTGCGCCATTATTAACCTAGATTACTAATGGCGCATTTTGAGTTGGTGCGCCATTAGTAAGTGGGCAGCAACAAGATATTTTGGGGAGCCTCTCCTACCCACACTCACTTTCTCCCCACTTCATTCTCTCCACCTCCTCCTTGTCTCGGGTGCCTCCTCTTTTTCACCTCATTTCCACCATAGATTCATTCAATTTAAGTGGTTAAATTACCTTGTTTTGATAGGTAAGTAATGGGGGAAGCTATATTTATGTATTTCTCCCTACAACAATGTGCACATATGCACTTTTTATGGCCTAGCTAGATCTATGTATGTTCGTGGTGCTGCATATGTTTGTGGTGTTGCATATGTGTTTGTGTTTGGAGGTGTACCGGTATTTGAAATGCGATAGTTGCCAATATTTTGCCGGAATGTTGATTCATTTCCGTTTCGGCGAGAATTTTGGCATTAAGCATTCTTTTTGGTCCTATTTTTAGGGGAAGTCATGCCAAATGTTTTCTTGGTTCTAAAATCTCATTTTGCTCTACCCCGCAGGCGACCATGGTCCGCATGATGACCGAAGGCATCGTGAATAGGTTTTTGAGGTCCGCGAAGGCCGAAATGCTTCAAAAGAACGAGACGGAGATAAGATGTCTGTGTCGAAGATGCAAGCTGAAGAGCCTTATTGCGGACCCGGAATCCGGGCAGGTGCGGGACCACCTGCTCTTGCGTGGTTTCATGGATGGCTATCGGTGGCAAGGTGATGAAGATGACTACGAAGTCGTTCATGGGGGCCGGGCAAGAAATGAGGAAGGGCAGCAAGACAACCACCATGGCTCGGGCGGGCAAGAAGACGAAGAATCCCCAGGAGATGATCACGACGGTGATGTTGTACACAGTCATCATGTAGAAGATGCAGGACATGATGATGAGGAAGATGCCGGAGCAGACGACGCTGGACCATCGATGGGCTGGGTGCAGGACCCTCATATTCAAGAGCTGCTTCTCAAGCAGACGGATAACGCAAGAGCTGCCGCCTGAGAGAAAGCCAAGATGGATCAACTTGAGTAAGACGCGGTCACTCCATTGTATGAAGGATGCAGGCCCGAGGATACCCGCCTGAAAGTAACGCTCATGGCTCTGGAGATGAAGGTAAAACACAAAATGACCGACGCATGCTTCGACGAGAACATGTCATTCTGGCACGAACGTCTTCCCAAGGGGAACAAGTGCCCAACCAGTTTGGAGGAGGCGAAGAAAATCGTGTGTCCTCTGGATTTACCGCACGTGAAATACCATGTGTGCATGAACAATTGCATCATTTATCAAGACGAGCATGCGGAGTCTACCATATGTCCGGTGTGCGGCGTCACTCGATACAAGAAGAGGAAGAAAGCTCCTCGAAAAGTGGTGTGGTACTTTCCGATCACTCCTCGTCTGCAGCGGTATTTTGCGGACCCTAAGGTAGCAAAGCTCCTGCGTTGGCACGCGGATAGGGAGGAGAAGAAGCGAGAAGATGACGCAAATGATCTGGAGATAGATAAAAAAGACAAGATGCTGAGTCACCCTAAGGATGCGAGCCAGTGGCAAGCGTTGAACTTCGAAGACCCAGAATTTGGGAACGATCCAAGGAACATCGTGCTGGGCGTGAGCACCGATGGAGTCAATCCGTTTGGCAGCCAGAGAAGCACACATAGCACCTGGCCTGTGTTTGTGTGGATGTACAACCTTCCCCCCTGGTTGTGCATGAAGAGGAAGTACATTCACATGAGTATGCTAATTGAAGGACCGAAACAACCAGGGAACGACATCAATCTGTATCTGGGGCTGCTAAAAGAGGAGCTTGACACGCTGTGGAAAACTCCAGCCAATACGTGGGACGCCGCAGAGAAAGAATATTTCCCTATGAGAGCCGCGCTGCTCATGACGGTGCACGACTATCTCGGTTACGGATATGTCGCGGGGCAGGTGGTCCACGGATTTTCTGGATGCGCCAGGTGCATGGATGACACAACGTATCGCCAGCTAGATAGAGATCCCGGGTCTTCGAAAACCATGTTCATGGGACATCGAAGGTGGCTTCGCGACGATGACCCGTGGAGAAAACGCAAGGATCTGTTCGATGGTGAAACCGAACCCCGAGGACGACCGCGTACGAGGAGCGGCGAGGAAATAGACGAGCTGTTGAAAAATTGGAAAGACTGCCCACTACCGGGAAAGAAGCAAAAGGCGTCAGAGCCGGGAAAAAAGCGAAAGGCGCCAGAGCCGCTGCTAAAGGTATGGAAAACGAGGTCTATTTTCTGGGACTTGCCGTACTGGAAGATCCACCGTGTGCCTCACAGCCTTGATGTCATGCATATCACGAAGAACGTGTGCGAGAGTCTGGTTGGTACCCTGCTCAACATGCCAGAGAGGAGCAAAGATGGGCCGAAAGCAAGGGCAGACTTGAAATCAATGGGCATCAGGCAGGAGCTTCACACTATATATGATGATCATGATGATGATGATGATGATGAGGCGAAGCAGGACACGGAAAGTCGTCGCAAAGGCAAGAAGGCCAAGAAGACCGGAAATGACTACCCTCCCGCGTGCTTCACTCTAAGTCAGGAGGAGATCGAGCAGTTTTTCACCTGCCTCGTAGGAGTAAAACTTCCTTACGGTTACGCGGGGAAGATAAGCAGATACCTAGACCCAGCGAAGCAGAAGTTCAGCGGGATGAAGTCTCACGACTGTCACGTGCTGATGACGCAGATACTTCCAGTTGCAATCCATGGGATCATGGACGCGCACGTCCGTGAAACCCTATTTGGCCTATGCAATTTTTTTTGACGTCATCTCTCGGAAGTCTGTTGGCGTGAGCCAACTCAGAAGGCTACAGGAAGAAATCGTGGTGATACTATGCGAGCTTGAGATGTACTTCCCGCCCGCATTCTTCGACGTTATGGTGCATCTGCTGGTCCATATTGTGGACGATATCATCCAACTCGGGCCGACGTTCTTGCACAGCATGATGCCATTCGAAAGGATGAATGGTGTCATCAAAGGACACGTTCGCAACATGTCACGTCCAGAGGGAAGCATAGCCAGGGGCTTTCTGACCGAAGAGTGCATCTCCTACTGCACGAATTATCTAGGCATCGAGAACCCCGTTGGTCTGCCCGTCAACAGGCACCTCGGCAGGCTCGCTGGATGGGGTCACCGTGAGGGTCGTTGCGAAATGCATGTCGACTTCGAGGGTCGACTCGCCGACTTTGAAAGAGCAAACCTAGTCACGCTACAACACATAGACGTGGTCGATCCTTGGGTGGTACAGCACAAAACCTTTATTAAGAAGACGTACAATGACCGAGGCCAACAGAGGACGGACGGAGATATACTCAAAGAGCACAACTCATGTTTCACACGTTGGTTCAAGCAGAAGCTTCTGTCGTACCCTTTACATGAGGATTCTTCCGCGGAAGAACAACTCATATTCGCCTTGTCGCAGGGCGCCGATCACAACCTAATGACCTATGAGGCGTAGGATATCAACGGCTACACATTCTACACCGAGGCCAAGGACATGAAGAGCGATGGTTATTAGAACTCCGGGGTAATGATGGAATCCTACACCGGTAACGACAAGGACAGATACTACGGAATGATCGAGGAGATCTGGGAGCTGAGCTACGCTGGAGAGAAGGTCCCGATGTTCCGTGTCAGATGGGCCAAGAGCGTCCTAAAAGAAGACTGGTATTTCACCACCATGGTTATACCCGAAGCCAAATCCAAGACCGTGGGCGCAAACGTCACCGCGAAAAATGAGCCATGGGTACTGGCTTCCCAAGTGGACCAATGCTTCTTCATTACCGACCCGTCAAAGCCCAGTCGTGTTGTCGTGAGGAGAGGCAAAAGGAAGATCATCGGAATGGATGGAGTAGCCAATGAGCAAGACTTCGACAAGTACGGCGACCCGAGGATCGAACATGACGACGATGATGAAGTAGCAGCATACACCACAAGAAGAAGCAGGACCACCCTACCTAAAGGACGTCCGTTCCACAGAAGAACTCCATTTGCGAAAAAGAAGGGCAAGAAGATTGTGAACAGATAGCTAGCTAAGATCGATTGTATTTAAATCGGAGCCTTCATTTCTCGATTGTATTTCATGGGCACTTTTTGAACTATCATGAATATTTTTAAATCTCATGGACACTCGATCTCGATCCCCCTCCATCTCGATCGCTATCCCACCTCGCCAGATCCGGTCCTCCTCGCTGCCGAGCACCCCCGGTCCACCGGTCGCCGCTGCCGACCCCCCGCACCCTCGATTCCCCTACTCAACCGCCGCCGCCGACCCCCCGCACCCTCGATTCCCCTACTCAACCGCCGCCGCCGACCCCCCGCACCCCTCCCCTACTCAACCGCCGCCGCCGACCCCCCGCACCCCGCGCACCCTCCCCCGCTCCACCGGCATTACTGTTTGATGATACTATTTAAAAAATTATTACTGTATTATAAAAAAATATTACTATTATGATTTAAACAAGTTTGAACATATTTAAACACAAATAAGTATCAAACAGCATTTTAATGCATAAAAAAATTGTGGAGCCTGGGAATCGAACCCAGGACCTCTTGGTGTGAGAACTGGCTGCTGACCAGTCGAGCTAGTAGAGGCAACTTGGTGTCTATCAGGTCAGGTGGAAGATAACCTGTTGGCTCGAGCAGAAATAAAAAAAATACTAATGGCGCACCACGGTGAGGTGCGCCATTAGTATGGATGTACTTATGGCGCACCGAGGGGTGGTGCGCCATTAGTATTGTGCCCGGCCCCATCCATATTCCCTCCCCGGCCGGCCCCTCCCTATCCCCTCTCTCTCCCTCGCCCTCGCCCTCGATCCCCTTCCCCTCTCCTCTCCCGACGCCGCCCTCTCCTCTCCCGCCGCCGCCGCCCCAGACCCCTTCGTCCACCTAGCTCTAACTCCCCCGACCCCTTTGTCCCTCCCTCTCGCCAGATCCACTTCCCCCTAGCCCTCTCCTCTCCCGACGCCCCGACACCGCTGCCCCGCCGCTGCCCCGATGCCGCCTCCCTCCTCCGCTCCTTCTCCTCCTAGGTAACCCCCACTTCCCCGCCCCTCTCTCACGCGCCGTTCCTCTGCCTCGCCGCGCCGTTTCTCTGATCGGTGCTGTTGGGTGTAATGAGCAGGGGAGGCCCTGACACCCTCGCCGCCCCTGACCCCCTGCCGCCCCGCCGCGCCGGTCCACCACCCCCACCCCGCCCGAGCCGCCGCCATCCCGACGCCCTAGCCGCCCCGACACCCCGCCGCCCCGGTGCCCCGGTGAGCTTCCCCCTGTTTTTTCTTTTAGTTTGTGATTGGGCTGCCTAGAATGTTTAGGATGTTAGTTTACTCGTAGATTTTGTCTCCTCGGTAATTTGTCAAGTCAATTAAGCCCAATGCTGATGAGTTTCTGATTTAGTTTGTTTGGCATCTTCATGCTGCAATTTTGCTTCTTTAGTTGTTCTCATCAATTTGCACAAGTTTGGCGTGAGTTTTCTAGCATCTTAGTAAAACTGCTTGTAGTGTTAAGATTTATTGGGGGCAGCTTTCAACCGGACTTGCAAAGACTTCTTAGCACCCCCTTCGATGACGGGTGAGATGGCAGCACCCATGGAGTTCATTTGGTTCAGTTTCTATAGTGCAGTTAAGAGTATTAGTGCTTACCATTATTGAGTAAAAAAAGGAAAAGACAAGCAATGTGAAAGAATCAGATTACGTGTGGTAGAGAGAAGTTCCTTCATTTTTTTCTAAGTGCACTGCAGTAATTTGGAGCAGTTGTTCTATGGCTTTTTAGCACAAAAAGTCTGATTATATAAGCAAAAACAATTGTTAGCTTTTAGATGTTGTGGTGGTTCACTTGGGGGTATGTGTAGCAGTTAGCAAAAACAGAGGACTAAAGTGCTCTGTTTTGGCAAACCAGTGCATGCATGCCTTTTTTCTTCTTCATTTTTAGTAAAGTGCTCTGTTCTGGGTCATGCACTTTGTGCCATGGCCACATTGGTTTTCTGTTTGGCCTCAATTTGGCCTGACAAATGATGGTCTACTAGCTGGCAAGATGCTTGGTATATATATGTTGTGTTCAGTTTTGGCAGGAGTTCAGAACAACCTATGAAGCTGTATTTCTGAAATGTGGTGATGATCTTATCTGCAAGAATGAAAATGATGAGCTATGTTTCTAAAATGTGGTGATGATCTTATCTTAGCTGTATTTCTGAACTGGTAGCTAAGTCTATTACTTGTGATGATGCTGCTGCTGCTACTGTACTACTTGTCAAGTGATGCTGCTGCTGCTTTCTGCGAGTTGCTGCTGCTAGTTGTGATTTTGTCAAGTGATGCTGCTACTACTTGTGATCTTCTAAAATGACCCCTTTCTCCTGAAACGTTGATTAATTTCCGTTTCGGTTGAGAAATGGGGCACTCCAAGGTCAAGAAAATTAGCAAAGGTCATGCCCAATTTTCTTGACCTAGAAGGTGCTCGATTCTCAACCGAAATAAAAATTAATTTGCTTTAGTGGTTGGATTAGTTTAGTATTTTTTCACACACTCAGACACCCTTGCTTGCCATGTGTGTGAGAGAGATAGTGAGAGGAGACAAGAAGAAGGGGGTTAGGAAGATGTTGCCTGCTCATCAAAGCTAACCATCTCCCCCTTTTCACCCCTTTTCCTTTGTCTTTTGTGGGTTGCAAGGAAGCTACTGTCTTAGCTAGCTTAGCTTGTGCACAAATCCCAGTGTTACAATCTAGAAAATTAGCCTGCAAAGATGTGGTCCCATGCTGGCTGTACCACTTCATCATGCAAAAGTGCCTTCAAGATCCAAGGCAATATCACAAACATCATAGGCAATTTGACCAAACTCACAACCTTGTATCTTTGCAGCAACCAACTTTCTAGACACACCCCTCAAGAACTAGGTTACCCTGAGAACGTGGACTTGGACCTTAGCAACAACACACTAACAGGTTCTATCCCAAAACACCTAGGCAATATCACAAACATCTCTCAATTGTTCCTTGACAATAACCAACTTTTTGGCGACATTCCTCGAGAATTAGGTTATTTGGTCAACTTAGAGATCTTGTTCCTTGACAATAACCAACTTTTTGACCAAACTTTGTTCCTATTTAGAGAGAAACATGGCCAACAATGATGAGGCCGGGGGTTCAGGCATCAAGGCATTCTGGGAGCTATCCCAGGAGATGGAGGAACAACCTCACTTGTATGAGGCCGCCGCCTTCCCCACCGATCCTGAGACCACTGATGGTACCGCCGAGGATGACCCCACTGATGCCACCACTGATGGTGCCGCCGAGGATGCCACCACTGATGATGGCGGCGCACGCACAGATGGCAGCCAACCGAAGAGGCAACGGAAGGACCGGCGCCCGACCGTGCTCCGCACCCTCAAGGAGGAAGTTACTGAAGTGGACTCCGACGGGAATCCAATGGCGCCCGAACGAATAGTCAAGGGGTACTCGCTTCAGCTCGGGTGCATTCTCCGGAGCACCGTCTCGATCAACACCGAGAACCTCAGGCATCCTGACCGAGGGAATTTGCGCAACCTCCTCTTCACGAAGCTGCACGAACGATACAAGTTCCCCGCTGAATTTGAAAACACAAGCCTCAAAGGGAATAAAGTGAACAATGCTGCCCTCACGAAGATGAGCACGGCCCTGTCTACATGGAAAAGCAATGTGAAGAGAATGATCCAGAAAGGTGAGAGTTATGAGAACATCAAGGAGAAAAATCCTTCGATCACCGAAGATGACTACAACGACTTCAAGATCAATTGCTCGAGCACCGCAAGCTCCGATTCAAGTAAGTGGGGGAAAGAAATGTGGGAGCTGAACTTAGGGGAACACACACTCGGTCCCGGCGGTTACAGAGTGGCGGAGCCTATATGGGACAAGGAGGATGCGGACCGTGCCGAGCAAGGCCTACCGCCCCTCTTCGATAAATACGGTGACAAGAAGACCAGGAACTTTGTCAGGGCCCGGTACAAGAAGGACCCGAAAACAAAGGCGCTTACCACAGATCCGAAGACCAGGGAGCTTGAGCTTGTTCTGGTAAGGAATACACCCCCGCGTAATTAGCTTCATATGGTTGCATTCTAATTAATGAAGCCAAATTTCTAAATGGTTCACATTCCTTCCGCAGGCGACTGAAAGCAGTAGCGCGGGGTCGACTAAGAGCAACCCTTGGGACACCACTCTAAATAGGGCGTTGAATGTAATGAAGAACAAGGATAAGCTCAGTAAGCCGACGTCAGCTGGTCGTGTGGCCGGCAAAGGCATGTCGACAAAATGGTCGTCACACTATAACACTGGTGGGCGAAAGGAGAAAAAGACCAGCTCAAAAAGCCAGGCGCGCAAGGTTCAAGAACTCAGGGCACAGGTGGCGCAGATTCCGGAGATGGTCCAAGAGCAAGTGGAACAACAACTCGGAAGGACGATGACCGCCATTGTGCCTACCTTGATCCAGGGGATTAGTGCGTGGATTGCGGGCGGCCAACAGGGGCCGCCCCCGATTCCTAGCTTCACGTCCAGCAACTCGCAGAACGCGATGGCGGGGCCATTGGTGTCTCCGATGGAGGCAGCATTGGTGTCTCCGACGCCGGCACGGGAGCTTAATGCACCCGGGTGTACGTCGGCCGACACCTCTGCAGCAAGCGGCCCCTACGTCAACTGCACGCCCGCCGTTGGCGGTGCCTCAACATTAGCCGAGCTCGACGCCATCATCACGGTAACTAATTAAGCCTCTCTCGGCCGAGGACTTCATCTCCTTGCCTTTGACTGGGCATCCCTGACGCCCTACATGTTTTCGCAGGGCGCCGCCGACGTTCCGCGCACTCTCCTGCACTTCGTGAACAATGAGTTGGTCGATGTCGCCAAGGGCAAAATTGTTCAACCGGGCAACCCCTTGTTCCACGGTACCCAGATGCCACCCAACTTGTTTAGGGTTCAACTGGTTCGGGTGCTGCCAGGCTGCGACGAGTTGTTACCTCTGATTCGACCTGTCGGGGCCGACGATGATGACGTGATGACCCTCAGCGCCTGCCTGAGCTGGCCCCTGCTTTGGCCGAAGAGCCAGATTCGTTTGGGGGCGGGGGACACCACCCCAAAGACAACACGGCCAGTCGTGCCGGCGCCAAGTCGGCCCCATGGCAAGACCGCCGCAACGGTGCCGGACATCCCTATGCCACTGGATCCAAACATGCATATGGCACAGGATCAAAATGACGACAACGACGATACATTTGCCAATGTCGATCAGTACTTTGCCGATCATGGGTACGGTGGCGACTTCATGGGGCCTCCTTCTCAAGAACCCAACCCAACAAAAGACGTGCGCGATCTAGCTGGTACCACGGAGAAGCCAAGTTGCAACAGGCGTCGTCTAGCGTTCAGCTCTTAGGAGACACCTCCAGCTGACGACTTCACCGAGCCTCAGATAGGCGAGGAGCGAAATATTATCAGCCCCAACACACTCAAGAAGGCGGTCCGTGAGCAGAACTCGGTCCCATTACAGGAGAAGAAGAAGGCACGCAAAAGAAAGACTAACAAGGGTGCGGGCCAGCCGGCACCGAGTACGATCCGTGCTCAGGACGGGCCACCTGCACCTGAGGATATCTCGAGGAGGGTGCATGTGGCGGGTAGGCCGATGCTACCGAGAAATATGCTCGATGCTGCAACCGGTGCTATGCGGAGTCTGCATGACAGTGTTCTTTCTTTGGAGAACGGCGTCTCGGAGAGAAGGATGTGGCATACCCGGTTTTCGCAGCCAAGGTGCCAGAGGGCAAGGGCTTTGTGGATAACTCCATCGGGGGTACGATCGTCCTGCGGTTTGATGACATCCACGCTATGTTGAACCTTCATCCGCTGCACTACACCTTCGTTCGGCTATTTTCACTGAGTATGGAGATGCGGATCATTCGCGACAAGACCCCGGACATCATGATAGTCGACCCCTTCTACATGCGTGCCAAGATCTTGGGCAGCACTGGGGACCGGCAAGTCGCGAGTTCTTACCTCGAAGGCGTCATTCTGGCAAACCAAGATAAGGATAACTTCCTCGTGCCTTACTTTCCCGAGTAAGTCCTCCCCTCAACCGCCCCATAACATATGAATTCTTAGATTTCGATCGTTTTTATTTTAACATTTCGTGTTTTCTGCAGTGACACACGTTGCACGCTCATCCTCCTAAGCCCCAAATATTCCATGGCCACATATTTCGACCCGGACCGTCAGTCGAACGTAGACTACACAAATGTCAAGAAGGTTCTTGATGATGTTCTCCCCGGCTACGTCAAGTCTGGAGGCACCTTCACTAGGCCTATTCGTAAGTACGGCAAGCACGTGTTCTCCCACAATACGACGTTCTGCTGCGTCAAGCAGCCAACTGGCGGTCAGAAGGGTGCCTACTACGCCATCCATCACATGCGGGCGATCGTACGGGACCATCATCAACTTCTGCTACCGAGTAGACTCAAAGATTGGGCCACGAGCGTGTCGGCAATCCAGGACGCGGACATCAGACAAGAATTCTTTCGCATCGAGTCGGAGTTTGCGGAAATCATCCATCAAGATGTCCTTCGTACCTCGGGGCAGTTCTACCTCAGAAATCAACCATCCAACAGTGACATCGACACAATCCTACAAATGCAGGCTGACAACGCCCGTTGTTTCATGACTCCCACGATAGACGGCGGCTTCATCCACGCTCCGGTCCCTTGAGTCGAGTCGAAAACAGTGATGCTGTCTCTAGTTCTGAAACATCGTTTGGCTCATATGTTGTAATTAAACTTTAATGAAATTGTAGTATGTCTCTTTGGTTTCGAGAGTCATTCAACTTAGATGTAATCGATGCTATTAATGTTTTGCTTTTCTCTTCCGATTGTTCTGTTGCATACTTATATGTTGCTTATGTATTGTCTGTGAATTGGTACTAACGTTTCGTTTGGCTACTGCATAGCGATGACGTGGTATGTCGTGTACAAGGGAAAGGTTCCCGGAGTCTACAACGACTGGGAAGAGTGTCGGAGACAGGTTCACCGATTCAGCGGTAACAGTTAAAAAGGGTACACCACTAGGGCCGAGGCCGAATCTAGATACGCCCGCTATCTAGCGGGAGAGGGGAGGGAGCGTTGGAGGAACCGGATGAAGACGAGTTTCATCGTGATGATGCTCATCATGATGACCGCAGCTCTCTTCTATGTGATGGTAGTTTAGATGATCGATATCGACTTGTAATGTGAAGACAAACTCGCGGTCTCGAGACTTGTAATATAATGTTCTATCTTTGTTCTGCTTTTCAATTCGGAGACTAATATGATGAATTGTATTCGGAGACTAAAATGATGAATTGTATTCAGAGACTAATCTTCTATTTTATTCGATGAATCTGTTGTTGATGTGTGCTGTCTATATTTTGTCCAATTATACATTTTGTAACCTGTGCAAAAAATAGAAAATTAAAAAACAAAAAAAACCTAATATTCATACTAATGGCGCATCACATCATAGTGCGCCATTAGTGTGCCAAAGGATACTAATGGCGCATCATTAAACAGTGCGCCATTAGTATGCCGAAGTTACTAATGGCGCATATTGTTGTTGTGCGCCATTAGTATGCCAAAGCACCTGGGTATACATGGCCCCCTGGGAGGCATACTAATGGCGCACCGTGGACTATACTAATGGCGCACCGCGTGGTGCGCCATTAGTATACCAGATACTAATGGCGCACTAGTGGTGCGCCATTAGTAAAATATACTAATGGCGTGCTACTAATGGCACACCACTAATGCGCCATTAATGGCCAAATTAGGTGCGCCATTAGTAGGCCTTTTCCTAGTAGTGCGCAGTGTGGCGACCCTTCATCTATTTTAAGGACTAGTTACATCCGAATTCCCGATCCCTCCAAGCCGGATACCCGCGGAGGGGAGGATGTAACTCAAGACCTGAGCTTAGGATCAGGCAACGGGCCGGATTCGTTGGATAACGTCTAGGAATCCAAACTTCAGAGTTCGGAAACTCTTCGGCCTCCGAATCTTGGATTGGGTGAGGTTTCAGATTCAACGACACCCGCCCACCCGAACATAAGCGATCTCTCCCAAGTCAGGCAGAGGCCCGACGAAACAGTACATCATTACTGGGCCAGATTCCTCCTGGTTATGAACAGGATAAAGGATGGCCGCGAGGGAGACACAATATCAATCTTCTGCAGTAATTGCACGGACGAGGGAATCCTTAAGCCATAAGTCGTCGTGATATTACACGCTTCGCTGACTTGGCGTCCATAGTACAAAAGTACTGTGCGATGGAAAGTGCCTGGAAAACCGAAATAAAATTTTGGGATAATCCGGCCTTGAATAGTAATCCCGTCCGAACTAAGAGGGTGCATCATCATAAGACACCCGGGATAAATAGCAAAAAGCCAAAACCCTTTACAGGGCATGGAACCATACTGGAAAGGTGGCTTGATGGACCCTGTAGAATTCACAGTACAGAGGACGCCACACCAACTCACAGCCTTAGAGCATGTTCGATACTCCGGCAGGTACCAAAATTGGCGAGGACCTCTTAAATCGGGAGGCCGCAGAAAGCCAGCCCGAGGACACCAGTACCGTTCTCACAGTCTTCGAGACTTTGGCATCAAACAATATGCGAAAAAGAACACTCCGCAACCTCGCCGAAGTCTATCAAGTTGCAACAATAAATCCATGGAGCGACACTGCCATTACCTTCAACGCAAGTGATGAACCTAGATTCCGAACAGCCCGAGCACCAGCCGCATTGGTCCTTAGTCCCACAGTGGACGGCTTTCACCTCACCAAGGTGCTCATGGATGGAGGCAGCGGACTGAACCTCATTTATGAGGAGACCCTTCAAGAAATGGAAATAGACTGGAACCGCGTCGAGCGAAGTAGCACAACCTTTAGAGGAATAATCCCTAGTCGGGAAGCACGCTGCATAGGAAAAATCACACTAGATGTGGTGTTCGGCACGCCGGATAATTACAGGTCCGAAGAAGTCACGCTTCAGGTGGCCCCGTTTAAGAGCGGACATCACGCCTTACTAGGGCGGGAAGCATTCACAATCTTCCAAGCGATACCCCATTACGAGTACATGAAGCTTAAGATGCCCGGGCCGAATGGAATTATCACTCTAGCTAGTGATCCGGACATAGCACTCCGCGCCGAAAACAAGACAGCCGCATTAGCCCTTGAGGCACTATCCGAAGCCTTAGCGGCCGAGGAACTGACTGCGCTTCCCTCCACGGTTAACAGGGATGATGTGATACTCGACAAAAGATCAAAATCCACATCCTTCAAGCCAGCTGACGAAATAGTCAAATTCTAGGTCCATCCAACGGACCCCAATAAAATAGCTTCCATCGGGGCACGACTGAACCCCGATGTAGACGCCGCACTGCGGGAGTTCCTACGAGAGAATTGGGACATTTTCGCCTGGCACCCTTCAGACATGCCAGGGATCCCACGCAGGCTGGCCGAACACAGCTTAAATATCCTAACAGGATTCAAACCTGTCAAACAAGCCCTTCGGCGTTTTTCTGAACCCAAGAGACAGGCTATGGGAGAAGAGCTAGCCAAGCTATTGGAGGCCGGATTCATTAGAGACATAAAACATCCGGACTAGCTAGCAAACCTGGTGATGGTACCAAAGAAGGACAAATCCTGGCGCCTGTGTGTCCACTTTAAAGACCTTAATAAGGCTTGCCCAAAGGATCCCTTCCCCCTCCCCCGTATCGATCAAATTATCGATGCCACCGCAGGACACGACTCGTTGTGTTTCCTCGACGCATACTCCGGTTACCATCAAATCAAGATGGCAGAATCAGACCAAGCTGCAACAGCATTCATCAAACCATACGGCCCATTCTGCTTCAACACAATGCCCTTCGGGCTAAAAAACGCCGGCGCAACATATCAGCGCATGATCCAGACATGTCTGGCAAATCAGATCGGCAAAACAGTGGAGGCATATGTGGATGATGTGGTCATCAAATCAAGACATGTTGAATCTCTAGTAGATGACTTGAGGCTCACATTCGATAACCTCCGAAAATACGACATCAAGCTCAACCCAGAAAAATGCGTCTTCGGCGTTCCAGCCGGAAAGCTCTTGGGCTTCATTGTATCCGGTAGAGGAATTGAAGCAAACCCAGCCAAGATCCGAGCTTTGTCACAATTGGATATCCCAAAGGACCTCAAACAAATACAAAAATTAACCGGATGCGTGGCGGCTCTAAGCCGCTTCATCTCCCGCTTGGGAGAAAAGGCACGGCCCCTTTATCGCCTACTCCGGCGCACCGAACACTTCGAGTGGACGGATGCCGCCACGACCGGACTCGATGAAATAAAATCCATATTGGCAACAAACCCAGTCCTGGCCGCGCCTAACACCGGCAAACCAATGCTATTGTACATTGCAGCAACACATCAAGTTGTCAGCGCAGTGCTCGTTGTCGAGCGGGAAACGGACGGACACAAATTCCCCCTTCAAAGGCCGGTCTACTACGTGTCCACTATCCTCACTCCATGCAAATCACGGTACCCGCATTATCAAAAAATTGCATACGCGGTATTCATGGCATCCCGAAAGCTATGACACTACTTTCAAGAGTATTCCATAACAGTAGCCTCGGAAGTACAACTTAACGATATTATCAACAATCACGATGCAACGGGCCGGATCGCAAAATGGGCCATCGAGCTCCTCCCGTTTGATATAACCTATAAGCCACGGCGAGCTATCAAATCGCAAGTTTTGGCCGACTTCGTCGCAGAATGGACGGAGGCCGAACTCCCTAAAGAGTACGGCACATACTCAAACTGGATCATGCATTTCGACGGCTCCAAAATGTTGGCCGGACTGGGGGCTGGCGTCGTTTTGACGTCCCCCACAGGAGACACAGTCCAGTATGTACTCCAAATTATGTACACGGACTCCAACAACGCAGCCGAATACGAGGCCCTTCTACATGGCCTCCGGATGGCAGTATCCATGGGCATTCAACGCCTAGAGGTACGCGGGGATTCGAACCTCGCGATATCCCAAATAAATGGCGACTTCGACGCCAAGGACCCAAAAATGGCAGCTTACCGCAACGCCGTCCTAAAAATGTCAGCTCGGTTCGTAGGGCTGGAGTTTCGCCATATAGCCCGAGAAAACAATCAAGCAGCGGACGTCCTGGCACGCATCGGTGCAAAACGCGATGCAGTCCCCCCCCCAACATATTTTTGGAAAGATTGTTCAAGCCATCTGTAGCATGGGAGGGGGAACCCCCAAATAATAGCCCGGACCCAGCCACACCACTCGACGCCGAGCAATCTAACACAATTGGAGGCTCTGCCAATAAAATTACACCTTCAGCCCACGTAATAATGGCGGTCATCGCCCCGTGGACAGAACCATTCCTAGCCTACCTTACTAGGCAGGAACTCCCGGAGGATCAAAACGAGGCCCGCTGCATAGTGCAGCGATCTAAAGCCAACAGAGTCCATGAGGGACAGCTTTATAAGAAAATCACTACCGGAGTCCTTCAAAGGTGCATCTTCGAAGAGGAAGGGTGGAACCTTCTGGCTGAAATTCATGCCGGACTCGGTGGTCACCACGCCGCTGCTCGGTCCCTTGTTAGCAAGGCTTTCCGTACAGGCTTTTATTGGCCGACGGCCCGGGCAGACGCTCAAGACTTAGTCCAACGATGCGCTGGTTGCCAACTTTTTGCCAACCAAAGCCATATGCCACCCACCGCACTCCAAACTATACCAATCACCTGGCCTTTTGTGGTCTGGGGGCTTGACATGGTCGGACCCCTTAAAGGCGGGACCGATAGAAAGAATTACTTACTGGTCATGGTGGATAAATTCACCAAATGGATAGAAGCCAAGCCTGTTAAAACGGCCGAATCCGGACCTGTGATAGACTTCATATCCGGGGTTGTACACCGTTATGGCGTCCCCCACAGCATCATAACTGATAACGGCACAAACTTTACCGCAGACGAGGTAAAACTCTGGTGCAAAAACATGGGCATCAAGCTCGATTATGCTTTCGTCTATCACCCACAAACCAACGGCCAGGTCGAACGTGCAAACGGTCTTATTATGAGCGGCATCAAATCCAGATTAGTGCGGTCCCTTAAGGAATCTAATACGCACTGGGTAGAGTAGCTCGACTCCGTACTCTGGGGGCTGCGGACCACGCCAAATCACACCACCGGATACACACCATTTTTTATGGTGTACGGCGCAGAGGCAGTTCTGCCCTGCGATATAATTCATGACTCACCTAGAGTGTGCATGTATGAAGAAAGAGAAGCCGAGCTCGATCGGCAGGACAACTTGGACGCCTTGGAGGAGGAGCGTGACGTGGCAAAAGCCCGTTCCGCATTTTATCAACAGCAGGCCCGAAGATATCAAAGCAGAGAAGTACGAGCCAAAAATTACAATGTTGGCGAACTAGTTCTGCGCCTGCCAGATAAGAAAAAGGACAAACTCAAGCCCAAGTGGGAAGGTCCATTCATAATCGACCAAGTCCTGACTGGCGGGGCGTACCGCCTGCGAGATGCGTCGGATAACCGACTCGAGCCGAACCCGTGGAACGCCACCCGTCTCCGAAGATTCTATGCCTAGCGCCGGACTCTGTGTTCGTCTCCTTCCTCTGTCCATTTTTTTGCATTTTTTTTTCTTACATTTCTCTCCTTCCCCTCTTTTCTTTTATAGCCCTTAAAGGCTTATCTAGTGACGCGCCACTCGCGCTCATTAAACCTGGGGGCTTCTTTAACAGAAGCTTATTTATACGGGCTTCATGCCCAACACATGCGTCAAACTTCCGCATGTACCTTTTTCTTCACCATTATATGCATCGATATGACTTAAGTTTTGGCCAAGCTAGGTTGCCTGGCTCCTGTGCTTACCCCTACGTTCCCGATTGTTCGGCTAGGAGGTAAAGGGAGCACCTCTGCGATTGTTACTGCCGGGTCAGCCGGATGTGTACCTCAGACTGGGTGAAGCCGAAAGCTAGTGTTCTTAAGGGAATATTTGGTCGGTGAGATAAAAGATGATCTTTTCACCCATTTTATGCGCCCCCAGATGCTTTTTTCTGCGTCTTTTTACGCAGTCCGGACATGCACTTTAGGGCATGCCTCCCAGCGAAAGGAACCCCTAACGGAACTATTCTCTTTGGAAGATGTTTCTTACTAACCATGTAATATAACATAACTAGTTGGGCACTTGTCTGATAAAGCACTAATGACCCCTACGCCTGGTCTCCACGCATACCACGGTTTTTATATAACCGCTATGGTATTCGGACACACTCTGGACCATCAGGTCCCGAGGTTGAAGCGGAAAGGTCGGCAACGACAAACGATCTACAATCCGGATAGAAGGCATTACACATGTCAATTCAAACTTACATAGTCATTCTGACTGATTGTATTCCTCTTCTATACCATCTAACAGGCTGTCTAATTTACAGTCCTGCTGGGAATACTTCGCGGCCAACTCTACTTGGTCGTATACTAAGCTCACAGGGATCTCCTTCCCGTCAGGCCCCACTGGTCCGACCTCGGCCATGTGGTTTGGGTCAGACTTCGTAAAATGGGTCTTCACCATGGCCCAGGCTTCCCGAGCGCCTTGTCGGAAGGTCGATATCTTCCACAAACGGAAGCGCTGCCGAGCTCCCTTCAGCTTCTCCGCAAGCTCTCCAAGGCCCTCGGGCACGGAGTGGGAATGCCATAAGGCTTGGGCAACGCCTCGCATCGCCTGCCGAACTTGCTCGTGCGGTTGCATGAGTTCGGGAAGAAGGTCACCCGTAGAACCGGGCATCTCCTCTGCAGGGCGACCTATGAGCATACCTACAGACATTACTTTGTTAGTCGACTTCCTCGCCGAACGCTTTTTTCAAAGTTCGTTCAAGCACTTACTAAAAATGCCGCGTCGAAGCCGCTGATTCTCCTTCGTGGAGTCCAAAATATGGCCACGAACATCTTTAAGTTCGACGTCCAGCTTGGTGTTGGCATCCTGAAGATCATTCCTCTCTTGCCTCACCCTCGTCAACATACTCTCACCGGCCTTTAGCTGGCGTAAGAGTTGTTGCTTGTCCGGATCGAGTCCGGCGCCATCTGCAATTTGATTTGTCAGATTTACACCCACACCGCACAATACTAATCTTTCGAAGTGTATTTTACCTAAGGGGATCCCTTTGGGCTCTCCTGCTGCGGCTAGTGCGGCCTCTAGTTGGGCCTTGCACTTTTCCAGCTCCTGGGACAGTACAGTATTCTTCTCTATAAGAACCTGCATATTAAATGATCCTTAAATCAGTTGCTCTAACTGTTTCAAGTCTTGGGGGCTACTGGCATATATATAATCAACCAAAATTTTCTTACCCGTATGTCTTTCACATACTGCTCCGTGGCTCTGGCTAAACCATTTTGAGCGGCACGGAGGTACGCACCTCCCGAATTAAAGGCATCTAAAGCCTCTTGGGAGAAACAAGCGTCGCGTAGAATTGTCCAGCGACGCCTGTGGTTCATGGCACTCTCCACTTCTGAATTTGTGGCGGACAGCCTGTCCGCATCCTCTGTCGGAGGAACGTCCGGTGCGCGCCTTGTACTCGCCTCCGCTTCCTGGCCAGACGTTGGAGCCTGGCTGGTGGAGACACGATTGGCAACCTCTTCGGATGTAGTCCGGCGAGGTCTCTTCATCCTGAAGATAGCACGAGCGTTAATATGCCCTGATAGAATAACTCCAGGTAAACAGAGGGTGCACCATACCTTTGCGCCGGCATTTCAGTCCGGACTTCATTCCTTTTTGCCCTACGGGGCTCTGTGGCCCCTCGTTGGCTGGCCGCCATAGGTTCGGCCTCCTGCCTCGGAAATCTCCCCTGCAAAACATGGTTGACGTCAGAAACACCAAAATACGCGAGAGTGGAATCCCTCTCAAGGGAATGAGACTCTGGTTTCCGTCACCTGGGAGGCCGGGATTAACCCTGGGTAATCAGCCATGATGGCTACCAAGGTATTGTCCTTGCTTAGCTGATAAAACACCCCGTCGATAAGCTCCACCGATATGTCCGGATCCTCTTCGAAGTCCGGATCGAGGGACCGTTCTGGGTCCTCGGGCTGTGGAGGGCGGCTGCTTATATTCTTTACCTCCTGTCGCAGTTCCTGCAGTGAAGTCGTTAGACTACCTATCTAACCACGGGAGTATCAAACAAACGGGCAAGCGCAATTGTTCACTTACCCAACTTGGAGGATCGTACATACTGAATCCGGCCTGCGGGTTGACGTGGAGGAATTCCTCCTTTTCTCCCTTGTACAGAGAGGATAAGATCTTTTCTAGAGCAGCGGCTGAGTCCGGCCCTTTACGACCGTAACGGGTGGCGTCATCCTCCCCGTTGAATTCCCACATTGGGTGGCCTCTATATTGAAGCAGTTGCACCCCCCCCCCCCCCCGCATAATGCATGCGGCCATGACTCCAATCATGGTTAGTCCGGAATGATCCAACAATCTTATCCGGCCCATCAGGTAAAGGACGTCTCTGTCGCTTTCTCTCTGAGAGCTCCGCGCGCGCCAGCTCAAGCGTTTCTTCAATGGAGCACTGTTGAACTCAGGGAGACTGGCCCGGATAGGGTCCGGTAGCGGGACGTCATCTATATAAAACCATTTCAAAGTCCAGTCCTCGGACGCTTCCTTTGGGGTTCCGGATAGGTATCCGGTCCCGGCGATGCGCCATACTTCGGCCCCGCCCACTTGGTATATGGACCCCTTTTGAGAACGGGGCACCAGGCAAAATAACCTCTTCCACAGTGCGAAATGAGCCTCAACGCCTAAAAATAGCTCGCAAAGGGCGACGAAACCCGCAATATGCAATACGGAGGCGGGCGTGAGATTGTGGAGTTGGAGGCCGTAAAACTCCAGAAGCCCACGGAGAAATGGGTGAATTGGAAATCCCAGTCCCCTTAATAGATAGGGGACGAGGCACACCCGCTCTCCTTTAGAAGGATTGGGGGTGCTCTCCGCTTGTTTTCCGCCATTATAGGTGGCGAGACCGGCTCGGACCGGGACCATGTATGCCTGAGGGAGAAATCCCTTGGCCTGAAGCGACGCTAACTCGCTATGCGGGATGGTGCAACTCTCCCAGTCCTCGGGTTTGGGACCGAAGGGGCGAGGGGAGGAGCTGCGACGGCTGGTCATGTTGGAATAAACCTTTGCTGGAAGCGCTCTGATGATCACTCGCGGAAAGGAGAAGATGTGGTTTGGATCTAAATCCCCATCCCGTTAAATAGGCGGCTCGTTTATACGGCTAGGGGTGTGAATGTAAAAATGCCCTAGTTTTTCGCGTTTGTTGTACACGTGGAAGACGGCCATTATTGGGCATGGAAGCCGAGGAGCACTACATTACAAGAATCGGACATTATTCCTACAGGTACACAAGATTTGGAGAAGAACCCGCCTTGCAATGACCGAACAATTTGCGTGCCGGACTCGTCGTCATTGAAGCCTGGTTCGGGGGCTACCGAGGGAGTCCTGGATTAGGGGGTGTTCGGGTAGCTGGACTATACCTTCGGCCGGACTCCTGGACTATAAAGATACAAGATTGAAGACTTCGTCCCGTGTCCGGATGGGACTTTCCTTGGCGTGGAAGGCAAGCTTGGCGATGCGATATTCAAGATCTCCTACCATTGTAACCGACTCTGTGTAACCCTAACCCTATCCGGTGTCTATATAAACCAGAGGGTTGTAGTCCATAGGACAGAAAAAAACTCCATACACATCAATCATACCATAGGCTAGCTTCTAGGGTTTATCCTCCTTGATCTCGTGGTAGATCTACTCGTGTACTACCCATATCATCAATATTAATCAAGCAGGAGTAGGGTATTACCTCCATCGAGAGGGCCCGAACCTGGGTAAAACAAAGTGTCCCCTGTCTCCTATTACCATCCGACCTAGACACACAGTTCAGGACCCCCTACCCGAGATCTGCCGATTTTGACACCGACAATGGGACTCCACGGGATACTGTTCGTCTCGACCGTCGACCCCCTCCAACCTCCACGAGCTACTGTTCATCCACCATCGACCTTCTCCAGCCTCGACCTGCGACTGTTCATCCACGAGCTCCTGTTCATCCAGCCTTCACCGCGCGCTACTCCACCGGCTACTGTTCAACCAGCCCTCTCCACGGGCTCCTGTTCAACCACCCCTCCACGGGCTACTGTTCATCCTGCCCTCCACCATCTACTGTTCATCCTGCCCTCCATGGGGTGGTCCTGTTCATCCAGCCCTCCATGGGGTCCTGTTCATCCAGCCCCAACCGGCTCGATTGATCGGGGTCCTGTTCATCCAGAGGCAACACCATGGGGTCCTGTTCATTCACCCCCACCGGGAACTGTTCGTCCAACCCCCCCCCCCCATCCCTGCAATGCTCATTGTTCATCCAGAGGCAGCATCGATCGGCTTCAGTTAGCAGCAGTAGCGAAGGAATCGCTCGATCGGGTTCAGTTAACAGCCATCGATCGATCGCTCGGGTTCAGTAACGAGTAGCCTGCAGTGCAATCGCTCGGGTTCAGTTAGAGCCCAATGCCTCGCTCGAGTTCAGTTAGAGCCAACGCCTCGCACACATGCACGTATGTGTATGAAAGAAACGCGCATCGCTCGGCCCCCGACCTCCCACCGTAACCGGGAACTCCCGAAATTTTCCTCCCCTTCGCTTCTACCACGGTTTTTTCCGTCATGGACGTCCCAAAGAATGTCATGCAGCTGCGCTCCGGCCCACCCAGGAAGAAAAGCCCATTTTCTGCCATGATTTTTTGTCACAGAAGTAGGAGCCCACCACATCTATGATGATATCGGGTTTTGTCACAATTATCGTCATAGAAGTGTCATATGTATGACAGAAAAAAATTTCGTTCGGCCCAAAATGTCACGGATGTGTCTTTTTTTTGTAGTGGGAGCTGTTGTTCCCCGTCTTGAGCAGTACTACCGCCCTCCTTGAGCGGTACTGCCGCGGTTGGGTCGCGGTACTACCACTTCATGCCCTGTTCCATCATTTCCTACCATGTTTTGATCCTTGTTGTTTTGTTTGGTGGCTTATGCTCTTTCTTTCATGTTGTTTCTTCTGCTCGTGTGTTTGGTTCCAGGTGATGATCATCCTGAGCAGCAGGTCTGCCGTGTCAACCTCGGTCGTGCAACGTCAAAGCGCTACCGCACATCTGAGTCAGCAGGTGGTTCCACTAGTGCTCCACCACCGCCAGCGGGTACTACCTCAAGTGCTCCACCACCGCCTCAGCTCACGAAGAGATCGGCAAGCAAGCGAAAGGGAAAGACTGTGTCTGAGATGACTGCCAAGGAATTTTGGGCAAAGCGTCGCCGCAACCCCTATGAGGAAGACCAAGATCCCACTTTGGTCAACCGCCCGTTCTGGAACCGCTTTCAGTTTGCCATCTTCTTTGATGTGATCAAGGCTAAGAAGAATCACTTTGTTGATGTTTGTTCCATCGACACCGATACTATGGAAAAGGACCCTGAGTACTTTGGTGAAGCCCTTCAGATGTGCACTTAGTTGAACATTCTCAGAATCATGCAGTTCAACAAGGACTTTGATGCCGATTTGATATGCCAATTCTATGCCATTGTCCATCTTGGAACTGATGCAGAAAAGACTCTGACTTGGATGACAAATGGCAAGCTGCTCACTGTCACGTGGAAGGCCTTCATGGAGTTACTTGGGTTGGAAGATCACGGGCTTGAGAATCCAGTCGGCTTCCGTCCTCACCGCAATGTCACCTCCACTCACAAGCAAGCCCTCTGTCCCTACTATTCTAAGAAGGTTAACCCCAAGACAAAGAAGGTAACCTATGAGCTGTCTACCTATCTGGACATCCTTCACCATGTCTTCCGAGAGACTCTTTTCCCTCGCATTGGGAATCTGGATATGGTCCACTCCTATCTCGTCGACATGCTTCTCTTCTGCTAACATGAGAAGGAAGCAAACACTGGAGAGTCCCTGGACATTTCTCATGTTATGTGGTCTGAACTTCTTTCTACCATTTCTGAGCGCAAGTGCCCGATCTATGGTCCTTTCATCATGCTACTCATTGATAAGGCCTGGGCACATCACTATCCCAGGACCGCGCTGGAAACTGGAGAGTTGATTTCTCATGATAGCAAGCATTTGAGGAAGAAGGACAACTGGGGCACCCAGGCCCCTCGATCTGGTGATCCACCTTCTGAGGCTGACATGGAGACTGAGGACGAGGCTGAGGCCGACAAGGGTGAGGACTATGAGCCCTCCGGTGTGGAGCCCTCATGGGCTAAGAGGATTAAGTGCAAGATGAAGAAACTTTTCTGCATGGAGTCTTATGGCCAGTACATGTCTCATGTCTCTAAGAAGAAGGCACGTAGTCGTCACAAGGAGCTCATGCGCCAGTTGGGTGCCACTATTAAAAGCGGATCTGAGGAGAGGATCACTGATGAGGAGGAGTGGGTTCAGCAGCATTGCTAGTGGACCGATTCAGACACAGAGCAGTTTCCGATCAATGATGGCGGTGCAAACGATCCCGCTGGGATGTGATGTTCCAGATCCTCAGCTTGCTATCACCTGGAGCCGTAGCAACGCTCTTTGCCCTTTTGGTGTCTCGATGCCAAAGGGAGAGAGAGGTTAGGGATTTGTGTTGTTGTTGTTGCCGTGTTGCGAGTGTGTCTTTGTGGTTTGTGGTGTCGTTGTGTTTTCTCGCCATTTTCTTTGTTTGGTTTTGTGCCAGTGAGACCTAAGTTCTAGACATATGGTGTGAGACATATGCTACCTTATCTTTATCTTCATTATCTATGTCTATATAGTACTTTGGTATCTTATGAGTTGCATGCTTATCCTGTTATATACCCTGCTCTCATGTTTCCTATGCTTAAATTGTTGGACTATAAAATATAGGGGGAGTGTTGATCCTAATGTGTGTGTCTTGCATTCCAAAGGCACTACTAACTAGGTGCACACATTCAGGGCGAGCCCGTCTATATTTTGTAGTTCTCAGTATCTTTACTTTCATGTCTTATCCCTGTGCAAATCCCTGGTTGTCATCAATCCACCAAAAAGGGGGGAGATTGTTAAGGCATATCTCTCTCAATGTAGTTTTGGTGATTGATGACAACATGCTTGCGGACTAATCATGTGTGTTGAGCATTTCAAAGATTAATCCTTTGGCACGAGACGATTTCTTTCCCCTTGGAGTGTTATTCAAGTGTAGCTCTTTCATTTATTGTTTGGTGGACTAGTTTCGTAGGAGTCATCGTACTATCAAGAGGGGGTCCGCTTTGGTAAGGCTTGGGTGGAATCAACACGTACACATCATTTCCTCACCCTTTGAGCTGTTCCGCTTAATGGAGTGCTCTGTCCCCTATCAGTGTGCGGTTTTGGGTCCAAGCGGTAGTACCGCTTGTGGGTCTCAGACGCAGTACTGCTGCACTACCGGGCTCCTTCCGCGTCGACTTGAGGGGGTCGCCTCTCGTGTCAGGTTGTGCGGTACTTGCAGCGGTAGTAGAAGCGGTAGTACCACTCGAGAGCGGTAGTACCACCCTACCACCGCGGCAGTACCGCACTAGGCTCGGCTCCTGTACCGCACTGTAGTACCGCATGGCGGAGCGGTAGTACCGCTGCCCCCTGCGGTAGTACCGCCCTCTGCGGGGCTGTTTTGGAGGCAACAGTTGGATGGGATCCCCTTCTATAAAAGGGGGTCCTCTTCTTCTTCGTTGGCTCACCTCTTCCCCCCAAAAAGCTCCATTAATGCTCCAAGCTCCATTTTCACCCGATCTCTCTCCCTAGCCAATCAAACTTGTTGATTTGCTTGGGATTGGTTGAGAAGGCCCCGATCTACACTTCCACCAAGAGAAATTTGATTCCCCCACCAATCCCTAGCGGATCTTGTTACTCTTGGGTGTTTGAGCACCCTAGACGGTTGAGGTCACCACGGAGCCATAGTCCATTGTGGTGAAGCTTCGTGGTGTTGTTGGGAGCCTCTGATTAAGTTGTGGAGATTGCCCCAACCTTGTTTGTAAAGGTCCGGTTGCCGCCTCCAAGGGCACCAATAGTGGAATCACGACATCTCGCATTGTGTGAGAGCGTGAGGGGAATACGGTGGCCCTAGTGGCTTCTTGGGGAGCATTGTGCCTCCACACCGCTCCAACGGAGACGTACTTCCCCTCAAAAGGAAGGAACTTCGGTAACACATCCTCGTCTTCACCGGCTCCACTCTTGGTTATCTCGCACCTTTACTTGTGCAAGCCTTTTTGGTGTTACTTCCCGTGCTTGCTTGTGTGCTTGTTGTTGTTGCATCATATAGGTTGCTCACCTAGTTGCACATCTAGACAACCTACTTTGATGCAAACTTTAATTTGGTAAAGAAAAGCTAAAAATTGTTAGTTGCCTATTCACCCCCCTCTAGTCAACCATATCGATCCTTTCACCAGCATCTGCAGCAGCAATTGAAACATGCCCAGGACTGTATGAAGAAGCAAGCATACAAGCATAAGACGGACAGAGAGTTTGAAGTGAGTGGCCTGGTGTTTCTCAAACTCCAGCCATTCATCCAAACGTTGATCGCATAGAGGCAGTACCAGAAACTGGCATTTCGCTACTACGGACCTTACTATGTCGAAGCTCGCGTGGGTGCTGTTGCCTACAAGCTGAAGTTGCCGGAGGGCGCCAAAATACACCCCGTGGTGCATGTGTCACAACTGAAACGAGCGAACAACGCCGATGTTTCTCTAAGTGCTCAACTTCCTCCTGCTAACCAGATTTTGCAGGCGGAGCACCAGCCGGAGGCGATCCTTGACAGCAAGAACATCCAAGTCCAAGGGAAGTCTGCATCACGCGTCTTGGTGTTGTGGAACAACTTGCCATCATCTTTGGCAACCTGGGAAGACCCTACAATGCTTCAACTGTTGGGGAACGTAGTAATTTTGAAAATTTTCCTACGCACACGCAAGATCATGGTGATGCATAGCAACGAGGGGAGAGTATTGTCTACGTACCAACGCAGACTGACTGCGGAAGCGATCTCACAACATAGAGGAAGTAGTCGTACGTCTTCGCCCCGATCCGACCGATCCAAGCACCATTACTCCGGCACCTCCGAGTTCTTAGCACACGTTCAGCTCGATGACGATCCTCGGGCTCCGATCCAGCAAAGCGTCGAGGAAGAGTTCCGTCAGCACAACGGCGTGGTGACGATCTTGATGTACTACCGACGCAGGGCTTCGCCTAAGCTCTACAACGATATGACCGAGGTGGAATTTGGTGGCAGGGGGCACCGCACACGGCTAAGGAACGATCAACAATGATCAACTTGTGTGTCTATGGGGTGCCCCCTGCCCTCGTATATAAAGGAGCAGGGGGAGGGGTTCGGCCGGCCAGGGAGAGAGGCGCAGGGGGAGTCCCACTCCTACCGGGAGTAGGACTCCCCCCCAATCCTATTCCTAATAGGACTCTTCAAGGAGAAGAGAGAAGAGAGGGGGGCCGGCCCCTTCTCCTAGTCCTAATAGGACTAGGGAAGGGGGGGAGGCGCGCAGCCCTTGTGGGCAGCCCCTTTTCACTTTTCCACTAAGGCCCAATAGGCCCATTTGCCTCCCGGGGGGTTCCGGTAACCCTCCCGGTATTCCGGTAAAATCCCGATTTCACCCGGAACACTTCTTGTGTCCAAACATAGGCTTCCAATATATCAATCTTTATGTCTCGACCATTTCGAGACTCCTCGTCATGTCCGTGATCACATCCGGGACTCCGAACAACCTTCGGTACATCAAAATGCATAAACTCATAATAACTGTCATCGTAACGTTAAGCGTGCGGACCCTACGGTTCGAGAACAATGTAGACATGACCGAGACACGTCTCCGGTCAATAACCAATAGCGGGACCTGGATGCCCATATTGGCTCCTACATATTCTACGAAGATCTTTATCGGTCAGACCGCATAACAACATACGTTGTTCCCTTTGTCATCGGTATGTTACTTGCCCGAGATTCGATCGTCGGTATCCAATACCTAGTTCAATCTCGTCACTGGCAAGTCTCTTTACTCGTTCCGTAATACATCATCTCATAACTAACATCTTAGTTATTATGCTTTCAAGGCTTATGTGATGTGTATTACCGAGAGGGCCCAGAGATACCTCTCCGACAATCGGAGTGACAAACCCTAATCTCGAAATACGCCAACCCAACATCTACCATTGGAGACACCTGTAGTACTCCTTTATAATCACCCAGTTATGTTGTGACGTTTGGTAGTACCCAAAGTATTCCTCCGGTAAACGGGAGTTGCATAATCTCATAGTTATAGGAACATGTATAAGTCATGAAGAAAGCAATAGCAACATACTAAACGATCGGGTGCTAAGCTAATGGAATGGGTCATGTCAATCAGATCATTCAACTAATGATGTGACCTCGTTAATCAAATAACAACTCTTTGTTCATGGTTAGGAAACATAACCATCTTTGATTAACGAGCTAGTCAAGTAGAGGCATACTAGTGACACTCTGTTGGTCTATGTATTCACACATGTATTATGTTTCCGGTTAATACAATTCTAGCATGAATAATAAACATTTATCATGATATAAGGAAATAAATAATAACTTTATTATTGCCTCTAGGGCATATTTCCTTCAGTCTCCCACTTGCACTAGAGTCAATAATCTAGTTCACATCGCCATGTGATTTAACAGCAATAGTTCACATCACCATGTGATTAACACCCATAGTTCACATCTCATGTGACCAACACTCAAAGGGTTTACTAGAGTCAGTAATCTAGTTCACATCTCTATGTGATTAACACCCAAAGAGTACTAAGGTGTGATCATGTTTTGCTTGTGAGATAATTTTAGTCAACGGGTCTGTCACATTCAGAACCGTAAGTATTTTGCAAGTTCTATGTCTACAATGCTCTACACGGAGCTACTCTAGCTAATTGCTCCCACTTTCAATATGTATCCAGATTGAGACTCAGAATCATCTGGATCAGTGTCAAAAACTTGCATCGACGTAACCCTTTACGACGAACCTTTTTGTCACGTCCATAATCGAGAAACATATCCTTATTTCACTAAGGATAATTCCGACCGCTGTCCAGTGATCTACTCCTAGATCACTATTGTACTCCCTTGCCAAATCAGTGCAGGGTATACAATAGATCTGGTATACAGCATGACATACTTTATAGAACCTATGGCCAAGGCATAGGGAATGACTTTCATTCTCTTTCTATCTTCTGCCGTGGTCGGGCTTTGAGTCTTACTCAACTTCACACCTTATAATACAGGCAAGAACTCTTTCTTTGACTGCTTCATTTTGAACTACTTCAAAATCTTGTCAAGGTATGTACTCATTGAAAAAACTTATCAAGCGTCTTGATCTATCTCTATAGATCTTGAAGCTCAATATGTAAGCAGCTTTACCGAAGTCTTTCTTTGAAAAACTCCTTTCAAACACTCCTTTTATGCTTTATAGAATAATTCTACATTATTTCCGATCAACAATATGTCATTCACATATACTTATCAGAAATGCTGTAGTGCTCCCACTCACTTTCTCGTAAATACAGGCTTCACCGCAAGTCTGTATAAAACTATATGCTTTGATCAACTTATCAAAGCGTATATTCCAACTCCGAGATGCTTGCACCAGTCCACAGATGGATCGCTGGAGCTTGCACATTTTGTTAGCACCTTTCGGATTGACAAAACCTTCTGGTTGCATCATATACAACTCTTCTTTAATAAATCCATTAAGGAATGCAGTTTTGTTTATCCGTTTGCCAGATTTCATAAAATGCGGCAATTGCTAACATGATCCGGACAGACTCAAGCATAGATACGGGTGAGAAACTCTCATCGTAGTCAACACTTTGAACTTGTCGAAAACCTTTTGCGACAATTCTAGCTTTGTAGATAGTAACACTACTATCAACGTCCGTCTTCCTCTTGAAGATCCATTTATTTTCTATGGCTTGCCGATCATTGGGCAAATCCATCAAAGTCCATACTTTGTTCTCATACATGGATCATATCTCAGATTTCATGGCCTCAAACCATTTCGCGGAATTTGGGCTCATCATCGCTTCCTCATAGTTCATAGGTTCGTCATGGTCAAGTAACATGACCTCCAGAACAGGATTACCGTACCACTCTGGTGCGGATTTCACTCTGGTTTACCTACGAGATTCGGTAGTAACTTGATCCGAAGTTTCATGATCATTATCATTAGCTTCCTCACTAATTGGTGTAGGAGTCACAAGAACAGATTGTTGTGATGAACTACTTTCCAATAAAGGAGAAGGTACAATTACCTTATCAAGTTCTACTTTCCTCCCACTCACTTCTTTCGAGAGAAACTCCTTCTCTAGAAAGGATCCATTATAAGCAATGAATGTCTTGCCTTAGGATCTGTGATAGAAGGTGTACCCAACAGTCTCCTTTGGGTATCCTATGAAGACATATTTCTCCGATTTGGTTTTGAGCTTATCAGGATGAAACTTTTTCACATAAGCATCACAACCCCAAACTTTAAGAAACGACAACTTTGGTTTCTTGCCAAACCATAGTTCATACAGTGTCATCTCAACGGATTTAGATGGTGCCCTATTTAACGTGAATGCAACTGTCTCTAATGCATAACCCCAAAAACGATAGTGGTAAATCGGTAGGAAACATCATAGATTGCACTATATCCAATAAAGTACGGTTATGACGTTCGGACACACCATTACACTGTGGTGTTCCATGTGGCGTGAGTAGTGAAACTATTTCACATTGTTTTTAACTGAAGGCCAAACTCGTAACTCAAATACTCTTCTCTACGATCAGATCATAGAAACTTTATTTTCTTGTTACGATGATTTTTCACTTCACTCTGAAATTCTTTGAACTTTTCAAATGTTTCAGACTTATGTTTCATCAAGTAGATATACTCATATCTGCTCAAATCATCTGTGAAGATCAGAAAATAATGATACCTGTCGCGAGCCTCAATATTCATCGGACCACATACATCAGTATGTATGATTTCCAACAAATCTGTTGCTCGCTCCATTGTTCCGAAGAACAGAGTTTTAGTCATCTTGCCCATGAGGCATGGTTCGCAAGCATCAACTGATTCATAATCAAGTGATTCCAAAAACCCATCAGCATGGAGTTTCTTCATGTGCTTTACACCAATATGACCTAAACAGCAGTGCCACAAACAAGTTGCACTATCATTATTAACTTTGCATCTTTTGGTTTCAATATTATGATTATGTGTATTACTACGATCGAGATCCAACGAACTATTTTCATTGGGTGTGTAACCATATAAGGTTTTATTCATGTAAGCAGAACAACAATTTATTCTCTTACTTAAATGAGTAACCGTATTACAATAAACATGATCAAATCATATTCATGCTCAACGCAAACACCAAATAACACTTATTTAAGTTCAACACTAATCCCGAAAGTATAGGGCGTGTGCGATGATGATCATATCAATCTTGGAACCACTTCCAACACACATCGCCACTTCACCCTTAACTAGTCTCTGTTTATTCTGCAACTCCCGTTTCGAGTTACTAATCTTAGCAACTGAACTAGTATCAAATACTGAGGGTTTGCTATAAACACTAGTGAAGTACACATCAATAACATGTATATCAAATATACTTATGTTCACTTTGCCATCCTTCTTATCCGCCGATCACTTGGGGTGTTTCCGCTTCCAGTGACCAGTCCCTTTGCAGTAGAAGCACTTAGTCTCGGGCTTAGGATCAGATTTGGGCTTCTTCACTTGAGCAGCAACTTGCTTGCCGTTCTTCTTGAAGTTCCCCTTCTCCCCTTTGCCCTTTTCTTGAAACTAGTGGTCTTGTCAACCATCAACACTTGATGTTTTTCTTGATTTCTACCTTCGTTGATTTCAGCATCACGAAGAGCTTGGGAGTTGTTTCCTTTATCCCTTGCATATCATAGTTCATCACGAAGTTCTACTAACTTGGTGATGGTGACTAGAGAATTCTGTCAATCACTATCTTATCTGGAAGATTAACTCCCACTTGATTCAAGCGATTGTAGTACTCAGACAATCTGAGCACATGCTCACTAGTTGAGCGATTCTCCTCCATCTTTTAGCTATAGAACTTGTTGGAGACTTCATATCTCTCAACTCGGGTATTTGCTTGAAATATTAACTTCAACTCCTGGAACATCTCATATGTTCTATGACGTTCAAAACGTCTTTGAAGTCCCGATTCTAAGCCATTAAGCATGGTGCACTAAACTATCAAGTAGTCATCATATTGAGCTAGCCAAACGTTCATAACGTCTGCATCTGCTCCTGCAATAGGTCTGTCACCTAGCGGTGCATCAAGGACATAATTCTTCTGTGCAGCAATGAGGATAAACCTCAGATCACGGATCCAATCCGCATCATTGCTACTAACATCTTTCAACACAATTTTCTCTAGGAACATATCAAAATAAACATATGAAAGCAACAACGCGAGCTATTGATCTTCAACATAATTTGCAAAATACTACCAGGACTAAGTTCATGATAAATTTAAGTTCAATTTAATCATATTACTTAAGAACTCCCACTTAGATAGACATCCCTCTAATCCTCTAAGTGATCACGTGATCCAGATCAACTAAACCATGACCGATCATCACGTGAGATGGAGTAGTTTTCAATGGTGAACATCGTCATGTTGATCATATCTACTATATGATTCACGCTCGACCTTTCGGTCTCTGTGTTCCGAGGCCATATCTGCATATGCTAGGCTCGTCAAGTTTAACCTGAGTATTCTGCGTGTGCAAAACTGGCTTGCACCCGTTGTAGATGGACGTAGAGCTTATCACACCCGATCATCACGTGGTGTCTGGGCACGACGAACTTTGGCAACGGTGCATACTCAGGGAGAACACTTCTTGATAATTTAGTGAGAGATCATCTTATAATGCTACCGTCAATCAAAGCAAGATAAGATGCATAAAAGGATAAACATCACATGCAATCAATATAAGTGATATGATATGGCCATCATCATCTTGTGCTTGTGATCTCCATCTCCGAAGCACCGTCATGATCACCATCGTCACCGGCGCGACACCTTGATCTCCATCGTAGCATCGTTGTCGTCTCGCCAATCTTATGCTTCCACGGCTATCACTACCGCTTAGTAATAAAGTAAAGCATTACATCACGATTGCATTGCATACAATAAAGCGACAACCATATGGCTCCTGCCAGTTGCCGATAACTCGGTTACAAAACATGATCATCTCATACAATAAAATCAGCATCATGCCTTGACCATATCACATCACAACATGCCCTGCAAAAACAAGTTAGACGTCCTCTACTTTGTTGTTGCAAGTTTTACGTGGCTGCTACGGGCTTAAGCAAGAACTCATCTCACCTACGCATCAAAACCACAACGATAGTTTGTCAAATAGACTCCGTTTTAACCTTCTCAAGGACCGGGCGTAGCCACACTTGGTTCAACTAAAGTTGGAGAGACAGTCGCCCGCAAGCCATCTATGTGCAAAGCACGTCGAGGGAACCGGTCTCGCGTAAGCGTACGCGTAAGGTTGGTCCGGGTCGTCTCGTCCAACAATACCGCCGAACCAAAGTATGACATGCTGGTAGGCAGTATGACTTGTATCGCCCACAACTCACTTGTGTTCTACTCGTGCAAATAACATCAAACCATAAAACCTAGGCTCGGATGCCACTGTTGGGGAACGTAGTAATTTCAAAAAAATTCCTACGCACACGCAAGATCATGGTGATGCATAGCAACGAGGGGAGAGTATTGTCTATGTACCAACGCAGACCGACTGCGGAAGCGATCTCACAACGTAGAGGAAGTAGTCGTACGTCTTCTTCCCGATCCGACCGATCCAAGCACCGTTACTCCGGCACCTCCGAGTTCTTAGCACACGTTCAGCTCGATGATGATCCTCGGGCTCCGATCCAGCAAAGCGTCGAGGAAGAGTTCCGTCAGCACAACGGCGTGGTGACGATCTTGATGTACTACCGACGCAGGGCTTCGCCTAAGCTCTACAACGATATGACCGAGGTGGAATTTGGTGGCAGGGGGCACCGCACACGGCTAAGGAACGATCAACAATGATCAACTTGTGTGTCTATGGGGTGCCCCCTGCCCCCGTATATAAAGGAGCAGGGGGAGGGGTTCGGCCGGCCAGGGAGAGAGGCGCAGGGGGAGTCCCACTCCTACCGGGAGTAGGACTCCCCCCCCAATCCTATTCCTAATAGGACTCTTCAAGGAGAAGAGAGAAGAGAGGGGGGCCGGCCCCTTCTCCTAGTCCTAATAGGACTAGGGAAGGGGGGAGGCGCGCAGCCCTTGTGGGCAGCCCCTTTTCACTTTTCCACTAAGGCCCAATAGGCCCATTTGCCTCCCGGGGGGTTCCGGTAACCCTCCCGGTATTCCGGTAAAATCCCGATTTCACCCGGAACACTTCCGGTGTCCAAACATAGGCTTCCAATATATCAATCTTTACGTCTCGACCATTTCGAGACTCCTCGTCATGTCCGTGATCACATCCGGGACTCCGAACAACCTTCGGTACATCAAAATGCATAAACTCATAATAACTGTCATCGTAACGTTAAGCGTGCGGACCCTACGGTTCGAGAACAATGTAGACATGACCGAGACACGTCTCCGGTCAATAACCAATAGCGGGACCTGGATGCCCATATTGGCTCCTACATATTCTACGAAGATCTTTATCGGTCAGACCGCATAACAACATACGTTGTTCCCTTTGTCATCGGTATGTTACTTGCCCGAGATTCGATCGTCGGTATCCAATACCTAGTTCAATCTCGTCACTGGCAAGTCTCTTTACTCGTTCCGTAATACATCATCTCATAACTAACATCTTAGTTACTATGCTTGCAAGGCTTATGTGATGTGTATTACCGAGAGGGCCCAGAGATACCTCTCCGACAATCGGAGTGACAAACCCTAATCTCGAAATACGCCAACCCAACATCTACCATTGGAGACACCTGTAGTACTCCTTTATAATCACCCAGTTATGTTGTGACGTTTGGTAGTACCCAAAGTATTCCTCCGGTAAACGGGAGTTGCATAATCTCATAGTTATAGGAACATGTATAAGTCATGAAGAAAGCAATAGCAACATACTAAACGATCGGGTGCTAAGCTAATGGAATGGGTCATGTCAATCAGATCATTCAACTAATGATGTGACCTCGTTAATCAAATAACAACCCTTTGTTCATTGTTAGGAAACATAACCATCTTTGATTAACGAGCTAGTCAAGTAGAGGCATACTAGTGACACTCTGTTGGTCTATGTATTCACACATGTATTATGTTTCCGGTTAATACAATTCTAGCATGAATAATAAACATTTATCATGATATAAGGAAATAAATAATAACTTTATTATTGCCTCTAGGGCATATTTCCTTCATCAACAGTGATTTCCGGCCTTCATAGCGCCTTGGGGACAAGGCGCCTTCCAGGGGGGCAATGTCACGACTGACATGAGGGCCACGGACACACCGCTGGAGGGACCCAGCGGCCAACCTCTGCTAGAAGCATCCAAGGCATGAGTGGTGTGTGTGGTGGTGTGTCAGGGGTGCCTACCTGGCTGTAAGGTGAGAGCATGGTGTTGGCCTTGTGTTATAAAGGAACCAAGCACAGACGCGTGAGGCATAGAAGAACTATCTGCAAACTGATATAGAGCAAAGCTGCCCTTCCTCTACCTGGCATCCTACCTACCCTTCTTCTCCTTCCCTCCTCTTCACCGGTGAGATCTAGATCGGGCACGTTACAGTGTGGTATGATAGCCCACAAGTATAGGGGATCACAACAGTTTTCGAGGGTAGAGTATTCAACCCAAATTTATTGATTCGACACAAGGGGAGCTGATACGTCTCCAATGTATCTATATTTTTTGATTGTTCCATGCTATTATATTATCAGCCTTGGATGTTTTATATGCATTTATATGCTATTTTATATGATTTCTGGGACTAATCTATTAACCTAGAGCCCAGTGCCAGTTTCCGTTTTTTCCTTGTTTTAGAGTATCGCAGAAAAGGAAAATCAAACGGAGTCCAATTGACCTGAAACTACACGGAACTTATTTTTGGACCAGAAGAAGCCCACGGAGTATCGGAGATGGACCAGAAGATTCTCGGGCTGCCCACGAGGGTGGGGGGCGCGCCCACCCCCTGGGCGCGCCCCCCTGCCTCGTGGACAGCCCGGAGATCCACCGACGTATTTCTTCCTCCTATATATATCCATATACCCTAAAAACTTCGGGGAGCAGAATAGATTGGGAGTTTCGCCGCCAGAAGCCTCTGTAGCCACCGAAAACCAATCTAGACCCGTTCCAGCACCCTGCCGGAGGGGGAATCCCTCTCCGGTGGCCATCTTCATCATCCCGGTGCTCTCCATGACGAGGAGGGAGTAGTTCTCCGTCGGGGCTGAGGGTATGTACCAGTAGCTATGTGTTTCATCTCTCTCTCTCTCGTGTTCTTGAGGTGATACGATCTTTATGTATCGCGAGCTTTGCTATTATAGTTGGATCTTATGATGTTTCTCCCCCTCAACTCTCTTGTAATGGATTGAGTTTTCCCTTTGAAGTTATCTTATCGGATTGAGTCTTTAAGGATTTGATAACACTTGATGTATGTCTTGCGTGGGATACCCGTGGTGACAATGGGGTATTCTATTGATTCACTTGATGTATGTTTTGGTGATCAACTTGCGGGTTCCGCCCATGAACCTATGCATAGGGGTTGGCACACGTTTTCGTCTTGACTCTCCGGTAGAAACTTTGGGGCACTCTTTGAAGTACTTTGTGTTGGTTTGAATAGATGAATCTAAGATTGTGTGATGCATATCGTATAATCATACCCATGGATACTTGAGATGACATTGGAGTATCTAGGTGACATCAGGGTTTTGGTTGATTTGTGTCTTAAGGTGTTATTCTAGTACGAACTCTATGATTGATTGAACATAAAGAATAGCTTCATGTTATTTTACTACGGACTCTTGAATAGATCGATCAGAAAGGATAACTTTGAGGTGGTTTCATACCCTACCATAATCTCTTCGTTTGTTCTCCGCTATTAGTGACTTTGGAGTGACTCTTTGTTGCATGTTGATGGATAGTTATATGATCCAATTATGTTATTATTGTTGGGAGAACTTGCACTAGCGAAAGTATGAACCCTAGGCCTTGTTTCCTAGCATTGCAATACCATTTGTGCTCACTTTTATCATTAGTTACCTTGCTGTTTTTATATTTTCAGATTACAAAAACCTTTATCTGCCATCCATATACCACTTGTATCACCATCTCTTCGCCGAAATAGTGCACCTATACAATTTACCAATGTATTGGGTGTGTTGGGGACACAAGAGACTCTTTGTTATTTGGTTGCAGGGTTGCTTGAGAGATACCATCTTCATCCTACGCCTCCTACGGATTGATAAACCTTAGGGCATCCACTTGAGGGAAATTTGCTACTGTCCTACAAACCTCTGCACTTGGAGGCCCAACAACGTCTACAAGAAGAAGGTTGTGTAGTAGACATCAAGCTCTTTTCTGGCGATGTTGCCGGGGAGGTGAGCACTTGAAGGTATATCTTTAGATCTTGCAATCAAATCGTTTTGTTTCTTGTTTTATCACTAGTCTAGTCTATAAAAGAAAATTACAAAAAAATGGAATTGAGGGTACCTCATATGCTTCATCTTTTTAATATCTACCATGAAAATAAGGATTCCGATAATTGTGCTCAAGTGCTAGAAGAAGAATGCATTAGAATGTTTGGCACTAAATATTTGAATGATGCGCATGATTGCAATGTTGTTAGTATGAATTCCTTGGATATCTATGATGCTAATGATATGCAAAGCCACAAGCTTGGGGATGCTATGTTTGATGAAGATGATACTTTTTGTCCCCAAGTTTTGATGAGCAAATTTATTATGATGATAGCATGCCTCCTGTTTATGATGATTATATTGATGAAAGTGGATTTGGAGAGGTCATGACTTTATTTAGTGACGAATCCACTATTTCGGAAGAGGTTCCAATTGATTATGAGAACAAAGTTGCTATCTATGATGATTATTGTGATGACTTGTATGCTATTAAGAATAATGATAACCATGAAACTTTTCATCATGATTTTAATTTTCAATTGGATTATGCCTCACATGATAGTTATTTCATTGAGTTTGCTCCCACTACAATTGATGAGAATAGATTTTCTTATGTGGAGAGAGTAATAAAATTTCTATGCCTGTAGATCATGAAAAGAATGCTTTATGTGATAGTTATATTGTTGAATTCATTCATGATGCTACTGAAAATTATTATGAGGGAGGAACATATGCTTGTAGGAATTGCAATAATATCAAGTTTCCTCTCTATGTGTTGAAAATCTTGAAGCTATGCTTGTTTTGCCTTCCTATGCTAGTTGATTATTGTTCCCATAAGTTGTTTGCTCATAAAATCCCTATGCATAGGAAGTGGGTTAGACTTAAATGTGCTAAGTCATATTCTTCATGATTCTCTCTTTATGTTTCAATTCTTATCCTCTATGTGAGCATCATTGAAATCATCATGCCTAGCTAGGGGCGTTAAACGTTAGCGCTTGTTGGGAGGCAACCCAATTTTATTTTTGTTCCTTGCTTTTTGTTCCTGTTTAGTAATAAATAATTCATCTAGCATCTGTTTAGATGTAGTTTTATGTTTTAATTAGTGTTTGTGCCAAGTAGAACCTTTGGGAAGACTTGGGGAAAGTCTTTGCGATCATGCTGTAAAAAACAGAAACTTTAGCGCTCATGAGATTTGCTGCCATTTTTTATTAGAGAGTGATATTTAGTTAATTATTTTTGCAAATGATTAATAGATAAATTCCTCACGTCAATAAATTTATTTTAGAATTTTTGGGGTTCCAAAAGTATACGTTTGATCCAGATTACTACAGACTGTTCTGTTTTTGACAAATTTTGTTTTCTATGTGTTGTTTGCTTATTTTGATGAATCTATGAGTAGTATCGGCGGGGGGGGGGGGGTATGAACCATAGAGAAGTTGGAATACAGTAGATATTACACCAATATGAATTTAGAATGAGTTCACAACAGTACCTAAGTGGTGATTTATTTTCTTATACTAACGGAGCTTACGAGTTTTCTGTTAAGTTTTGTGTTGTGACGTTTTCAAGTTTTGGGTGAAGATCCGATGGAATATGGAATAAGGAGTGGCAATATCCTAAGCTTGGGGATTCCCAAGGCACCCCAAGGTAATATTCAAGGACAACCAAAAGCCTAAGCTTGGGGATGCGCCGGAAGGCATCCCCTCTTTCGTCTTCGTTCATCGGTAACTTTACTTGGAGCTATATTTGTATTCACCACATGATATGTGTTTTGCTTGGAGCGTCATTTTATTTTATTTTGTTTTGCTTGCTGTTTGAATAAAATACCAAGATATGAAATTCTTAAATGTTAGAGAGTCTTCACATAGTTGCATGATTATTCGACTACTCATTGATCTTCACATATATCTTTCGGAGTAGTTTGTCATTTGCTCTAGTGCTTCACTTTTATCCTTTTAGAGAACGATGGTGGTTTTATTTTGAAGAAATAGATGAACTCTTGTGCTTCACTTATATTATTTTGAGAGTCTTTAGAACAGCATGGTGGTTTGCTTTGGTAATGAAACTAGTCCTAATATGATGGGCATCCAAGAGGGATGTAATAAAAACTTTCATATAAAGTGCAATACCATGAGAAGTTTGATACTTGATAAATTTTTTGAGATATGAAGATGGTGATATTAGAGTTATGCTAGTTGAGTAGTTGTGAATTTGAGAAATACTTGTGTTAAAGTTTGTGATTCCCGTAGCATGCATGTATGGTGAACCGTTATGTGATGAAGTCGGAGCATGATTTATTTATCGATTGTCTTCCTTATGAGTAGCGGTCGGGGATGAGCGATGGTATTTTCCTACCAATCTATCCCCTAGGAGCATGCGTGTAGTACTTTGTTTCGATAAGTAGTAGATTTTTTCAGTAAGTATGTGAGTTCTTTATGACTAATGTTGAGTCCATGGATTATACGCACTCTCACCCTTCCACCATTGCTAGCCTCTCTAGTACCGCGCAACTTTCGCCGGTACCATATACCTTCCTCAAAACAGCCACCATACCTACCTATTATGGCATTTCCATATCCATTCTGAGATATATTGCCATGCAACTTTCCACCGTTTCGTTTGTTATGACACGCTTCATCATTGTCATATTGCTATGCATGATCATGTAGTTGACATTGTATTTGTGGAAAAGCCACCGTTCATAATTCTTTCATACATGTCACTCATGAGTCATTGCACATCCCGGTACACCGCCGGAGGCATTCATATAGAGTCATATTTTGTTCTAAGTATCGAGTTGTAAGTAAATAAAAGTGTGATGATCATCATTATTAGAGCATTGTCCCATGTGAGGAAAGGATGATGGAGACTATGATTCCCCCACAAGTCGGGATGAGACTTTGGATGAAAAAAGAAGAAGAGAAGGCCCAAAAAATGAGAGAAAAGAGAGAAGGGGCAATGCTACTATCCTTTTACCACACTTGTGCTTCAAAGTAGCACCATGATCTTCATGATAGAGAGTCTCCTATGTTGTCACTTTCATATACTAGTGGGAATTTTACATTATAGAACTTGGCTTGTATATTCCAATGATGGGCTTCCTCAAAATGCCCTAGGTCTTCGTGAGCAAGCAAGTTGGATGCACACCCACTTAGTTTCTTTTGTTGAGCTTTCATATACTTATAGCTCTAGTGCATCTGTTGCATGGCAATCCCTACTCACTCACATTGATATCTATTGATGGGCATCTCCATAGCCCATTGATACGCCTAGTTGATGTGAGACTATCTTCTCCTTTTTTGTCTTCTCCACAACCACCCTTCTATTCCACATATAGTGCTATATCCATGGCTCATGCTCATGTATTGCGTGAAGATTGAAAAAGTTTGAGAACATCGAAAGTATGAAACAATTGCTTGGCTTGTCATCGGGGTTGTGCATGATTTAAATATTTTGTGTGGTGAAGATGGAGCTTAGCCAGACTAAATGATTTTGTAGGGATAACTTTCTTTGGCCATGTTATTTTGAGAAGACATGATTGCTTTGTTAGTATGCTTGAAGTATTTGTTTTTTATGTCAACATTAAACTTTTGTCTTAAATCTTATCGATCTGAATATTCTTGCCACAATAAAGACAATTACATGGATAAATATGTTAGGTAGCATTCCACATCAAAAATTCTATTTTTATTATTTACCTGCTCGAGGACGAGCAGGAATTAAGCTTGGGGAAGCTGATATGTCTCCAATGTATCTATAATTTTTTATTGTTCCATGCTATTATATTATCAACCTTGGATGTTTTATATGCATTTAAATGCTATTTTATATGATTTTTGGGACTAACCTATTAACCTAGAGCCCAGTGTCAATTTCTATTTTTTTCCTTATTTTAGAGTATCGCGGAAAAGGAAAATCAAACAGAGTCCAAGTGACCTGAAACTTCACAGAACTTATTTTTGGACCAGAAGAAGCCCACGGAGTATCGGAGATGGACCAGAAGAGTCCCTGGCTGCCCACGAGGATGGGGGCGCGCCCACCCCCCTGGGCACGCCCCCTGCCTCGTGGACAGCCCGGAGATCCACCGACGTACTTCTTCCTCCTATACATATCCATATACCCTAAAAACTTCGGGGAGAAGAATAGATCGGGAGTTTCACCGCCATAAGCCTCCGTAGCCACCGAAAACCAATCTAGACCCGTTCCGGCACCCTGCCGGAGGGGGGAATCCCTCTCCGGTGGCCATCTTCATCATCCCGGTGCTCTCCATGACGAGGAGGGAGTAGTTCTCCCTCGGGGCTGAGGGTATGTACCAGTAGCTATGTGTTTGATCTCTGTCTCTCTCTCTCCCGTGTTCTTGAGGTGATACGATCTTGATGTATCGCGAGCTTTGCTATTATAGTTGGATCTTATGATGTTTCTCCCCCTCTACTCTCTTGTAATGGATTGAGTTTTCCCTTTGAAGTTATCTTATCGGATTTGAGTCTTTAAGGATTTGAGAACACTTGATGTATGTCTTGCGTGGGATACCCGTGGTGACAATGGGGTATTCTATTGATTCACTTGATGTATGTTTTGGTGATCAACTTGCGGGTTCCGCCCATGAACCTATGCATAGGGGTTGGCACACGTTTTCGTCTTGACTCTCCGGTAGAAACTTTGGGGCACTCTTTGAAGTACTTTGTGTTGGTTTGAATAGATTAATCTGAGATTGTGTGATGCATATCGTATAATCATACCCACGGATACTTGAGGTGACATTGGAGTATCTAGGTGACATTAGGGTTTTGGTTGATTTGTGTCTTAAGGTGTTATTCTAGTACGAACTCAATGATAGATTGAACGGAAAGAATAGCTTCATGTTATTTTACTACGGACTCTTGAATAGATCGATCAGAAAGGATAACTTTGAGGTGGTTTCGTACCCTACCATAATCTCTTCGTTTGTTCTCTACTATTAGTGACTTTGGAGTGACTCTTTGTTGCATGTGGAGGGATAGTTATATGATCCAATTATGTTATTATTGTTGAGAGAACTTGCACTAGCGAAAGTATGAACCCTAGGCCTTCTTTCCTAGCATTGCAATACCATTTGTGCTCACTTTTATCATTAGTTACCTTGCTGTTTTTATATTTTCAGATTACAAAAACCTTTATCTACCATCCATATACCACTTGTATCACCATCTCTTCGCCGAACTAGTGCACCTATACAATTTACCATTGTATTGGGTGTGTTGGGGACACAAGAGACTCTTTGTTATTTGGTTGCAGGTTTGCTTGTGAGAGACCATCTTCATCCTACGCCTCCTACGGATTGATAAACCTTAGGTCATCCACTTGAGGGAAATTTGCTACTGTCCTACAAACCTCTGCACTTGGAGGCCCAACAACGTCTACAAGAAGAAGGTTGTGTAGTAGACATCAAGAGCCAAAGAATATTCTCAAGTATTAGCAGGTGACTTGTCAATTCAACCACACCTGGAAACTTAATATCTACAGCAAAGTAATATGATAGTAGTGGTAACGATAGTAGAAGTAATATGTTTGGGTTTTGTAGTGATTGTAACAGTAGCAGCGGAAAAGTAAATAACTGAAGAACAATATATGAAAAGCTCGTAGGCAATGGATGACACGGAACTATGTCGGATGTGATTATTCATGCAACAGTTGTAACATAGGGTGACACGGAACTAGCTCCAATTCATCAATGTAATGTAGGCATGTATTCCAAATATAGTCATACATGCTTATGGAAAAGAACTTGCATGTCATCTTTTGTCCTACCCTCCCGTGGTAGAAGGGTCCTATTGGAAACTAAGGGATATTAAGGCCTCCTTTTAATAAAGTACCAGACCAAAGCATTAACGCTTAGTGAATACATGAAATCCTCAAACTACGGTCATCACCGGTAAGTATCCCGATTATTATCACTTTGGGGTTAACGAATCATAACACATAATAGGTGACTATAGACTTGCAAGATAGGATCAAGAACTCACATATATTCATGAAAACATAATAGGTTCAGATCTGAAATCATGGCATGTAACACCCACAATGCGGCTATATCTCCCACGTGTCGGGGCACGACTTAGAGGCATAGTCGCATGGTAGGTTTGTCGCAAGAGGGGTAATCTTCACACAATCCCATGTACTGAATAAGAAAGGGATAAAGAGTTGGCTTACAATCTCCACTTCACACAAATACAAGTCAAACATACATCAACCAGAATACAATAATGGTCCAACTACGGAACCAAAATAAAAGAAGACAACCCCAAATGCTAGATCCCCGATCGTCCCAACTGGGCTCCACTACTGATCAACAGGAAACGAAACAACACAACGAACAAGATCCTCATCGAGCTCCCACTTAAGCTGGGTTGCGTCACCTGCACTGGAATCATCGGCACCTTCAACTGTTTGGAAGTATCTGTGAGTCACGAGGACTCAACAATCTCACACCCGCAAGATCAAGACTATTTAAGCTTATGGGTAGGAAAAGGTAGTGAGGTGGAGCTGCAGCAAGCACTAAGCATATATGGTGGCTAACTTACACAAATAAGAGCGAGAAGAGAAGCAGCGCATGGTCGAGAAGCTAGAAGCGATCAAGAAGTGATCCTGAAACTACTTACGTTCAAGCATAACACAAGAACCATGTTCACTTCCTGGACTCTGCCAAAAAGAGACCATCACGGCTACACACGCGGTTGATGCATTTTAATTAAGTCAAGTGTCAAGTTCTCTACAACCGGACATTAACAAATTCCCATCTGCCACATAATCGCGGGCACGGCTTTCGAAAGTTCAAAACCCTGCAGGGGTGTCCCAACTTAGCCCATCACAAGCTCTCACGGTCAACGAAGGATATTCCTTCTCCCAGAAAGACCCGATCAGTCTCGGAATCCCGGCTACAAGACATTTTGACAATGGTAAAACAAGACCAGCAAAGCAGCCCGATGTGCCAACAATCCCGATAGGAGCTGCACATATCTCATTCTCACGGCAACACCGGATGAGACATCCTACGAGTAAAACCAAACCTCAAGTTTCCCCGAGGTGGCCCCGCAGTCTACTCGGTTCGGACCAACATTTGGAGAAGCACTAGCCTGAGGGGTTAAAATAAAGATGACCCTCGGGTTGGCCGACCCAAGGGAAGGGTAATAGGTTGTTAGGAAAAATGTAAAACCAAGGTTGGGCCTTGCTGGAGGAGTTTTATTCAAAGCAAACTGTCAAGGGGTTCCCATAACACCCAACCGCGTAAGGGACGCAAAATCAAGGAACATAACACCGGTATGACGGAAACTAGGGCGGCAAGAGTGGAACAAAACACCAGACATAAGGCCGAGCCTTCCCCTTTACCAAGTATATAGATGCATTAATTAAAATATTATATATTATGATATCCCAACATATCCATGTTCCAACATGGAACAAACTTCAGCTTCACCTGCAACTAGCAACGCTATAAGAGGGGCTGAGCAAAAGCGGTAACATAGCCAAACAACGGTTTGCTAGGAAGGTGGGTTAGAGGCTTAACATGGCAATATGGGAGGCGTGATATAACAAGTGGTAGGTAGCGCGACATAGCGATAGAATGAACAACTAGCAAGCAAAGATAGAAGTGATTTTGAGGGTATGGTCATCTTGCCTCAGATCCCGCAAGGAAGAAGAACGAGTCCATGAAGAAGACAAACGGGCGTAGTCGAACGGATTCTCACAACTGCGGAACGAAACCAAAGCTAACGAGAGAAGCAACCCGGAAAGAAGCAAGCAACATAGTAAACAACCATCACATAATCATGGCATGATGCACAATTAAGTATGATGCATGTCCGGTTTAATGAGGCATGGCATGGCAAAGTGCACAAGCAAAACTACAAGTTAAGTGGAGCTCAATATGCAACGGGTTGCATATTGATGAAACACCACAATAATTATTTAGTTCTCTCCCGTTTAAGTACTCAACAATATTAAATGTTGGTTAGCATGGCAAGAGGTGAGGCATATGAAAACTACTCCCTCTGTTCCGAATTACTTGTCGCAGATATGGATGTATCTAGATGTATTTTAGTTCTAGATACATTCATTTCTACGACAAGTAATTTGGAACGGAGGGAGTACCTATCTAGGCAAGTTTAAATGAGGCTGGAACAATAAACAACAAGTCCGGAAAATCCTCATATGCAAATTATGGATTTGGTACTGTTCTGCCTTAAACCATATTTTAGAGTTGTTAAACATGCAAGATGAGTGCACCAAGTTAAACCAGGCATTTTCTACCCCATTTACATATAAAGTTTGTTAAGTTTGGAGCTACGATTATTTAATTATGAATTAAAGCATTTTAGCATGGCAAGATGGCAAAACAAAGCAAACAACAAGTTTAAACATTTTTAACATCCATGAAAGTGGCATATTATTAATCTACACATAATTCTAAGCATTTTCCATATATAAAACATTTTAAACCGATGCACGATTTGTGAGTTATTAAATGCAGGAACATGAGGGGCTTTTCTATAAAAACTGCAGTCTCTGGATTAATGCGAAAATTGCAGCATTAGGAAAAAAACAAAGGGCTGAATAGATGGGCGCTAGGCTGGGCACTCACCATGGGGCAAAGCCCAGTCGATGGAGAGGTTGGGCCACAGCAGGCCGATTTAGATCTAGGTCATGGCCCATGTGACAGGAGGAGGCCCAGAGAGCAGAAGGGCCGGCTGGACCAGGCGACGCAGGCCCATGCGCGTGCGAGCAGAGGAGGCACGAGGGTGAGGGGCTCATCCTCCTCTCGCACGGGAAAGCAGCGGCGGCGGTTCCGGCGGTCAACAGCGACATGGGATGGCAGGTCCGGTCGGGGAGGCGAATGGAGGTTGGATCTGCGGCGGTGGAGCTCGGATCTGGGGCGCCTGGCCTGGATCTGGCCGGAGCAGGCCGACGGCGAGGCAGAGCGCCGGATGAACGGCGATGGGGCTCGCTGTTACCTGCGGGAGAGAAAGAGAGAGCCAGCGAGGTGAGTGAGAGGACGGGAAAGAGGAAAGGTGGGGGAGGGTTGAGGGGCGGCCTGGCCTGGATGTGGTCGCCGGCGGTGACTCCGGTGGCTTGCCGGCCAGTGGCGGGGCTGGACGTAGAGAGGAGCTCGGCCTCCTCCCGTGGCTGCGGGCACTACAGCGAAGCGGCGGCGAGCGTGGGCGGCGCTCGGGCCCCGGATGGGCTCGGGCGGGCCCCGCACGGGCCTGAGCGGGCCGCGGTGGATGGGGGCGCTGGAGGGGTGAGGTGGAGCTGCGGGATTAGCCGGGGTGCACCGGCGGCGGCGCCAAGTGGAGCACAGGGGCTAGAGCGGCGTGGAATCTGAGGAGGGGGAGGCTAGAGGTAGGGGTAGGGTTTAGGCTGCCAAATTTGGAAGGGGTGGTCTATATATAGACACAGGGACTAGGTTAGGGGGATTTGGGGGCTTCCGGAGCCCTCTGATCGCGATCGTGCGGCTCCGAACAGAGGGGGAAGCTAAGTGGGCTGCAGGTGAATGGTAGTGGGCTGAGAGAAGAGAAGAGAGAGAGGCACAGCGACTGTTTTGGAGACCGAAACATTTGACGATAGACCGGCTATATTGCCGCTATAGTTATCCGTTGGGGCAACAAACGAACTCTGGATGCGATGAAACTTGGTAGGCGACCTATTGACAACATAACAACACCGCATGCCAACTTTCAACCCATTTCGAGAACATTTTCCGGCCACTTATAAAAGTACTATTTTGGACATGCCGCGGGCGCGTGCGAGTGTGTCTGGGCTCAGAACGGACAACAGAAGGAACGGGGAGGCCGGGACGGATGCAATTTTTGAAAACATGCAGATGCAATGCAGATGATGACATGGCAAGATGCGACACGCAAGCAAATGACCAGGCAACAACAACGAATAACTGGAAGACACCTGGCGCGTCGGTCTCGGGAGGTTACATGGCACTTGGGCCCTAGTGACAAGCATTAAGCATAGCAAAGTCACAGCAACATCAATCTCAGAACATAGTGGACACTAGGGATCAAACCCTAACAAAACTAACTCGATTACATGATAAATCTCATCCAACCCATCACCGTCCAGCAAGCCTACGATGGAATTACTCACGCACGGCAGTGAGCATCATGAAATTGGTGATGGAGGAAGGTTGATGATGACGATGGCGACGGATTCCCCTCTCCGGAGCCCCGAACAGACTCTAGATCAGCCCTCCCGAGAGAGTTTAGGGCTTGGCGGCGGCTCCGTATCGTAAAACGCGATGAATCCTTCTCTCTATTTTTTCTCCCCGAACACGAATATATGGAGTTGGAGTTGAGGTCGGTGGAGCATCAGGGGGCCCACGAGGCAGGGGGCGCGCCCCCCACCCTCGTGGACAGGGTGTGGGCGCCCTGACGTGGATCTTTTCGCCAGTATTTTTTATATATTCCAAAAATAATATCCGTTGATTTTCATGTCATTCCGAGAACTTTTATTTCTGCACAAAAATAACACCATGGCCGTTCTGCTGAAAACAGCGTCAGTCCGGGTTAGTTCCATTCAAATCATGCAAGTTAGAGTCCAAAACAATGGCAAAAGTGTTTGGAAAAGTAGATACGATGGAGACGTATCAACTCCCCCAAGCTTAAACCTTTGCTTGTCTCAAGCAATTCAGTTGACAAACTGAAAGTGATAAAGAAAAACTTTTACAAACTTTGTTTCCTCTTGTTGTTGTAAATATGTAGAGCCAGCATTCAAGTTTTCAGCAAAGATTATGAACTAACCATATTCACAATAACATTTAGGTCCCATGTTTACTCATATCAATGACATAATCAACTAGCGAGTAATAATAATAAATTTCGGATGACAACACTTTCTCAAAACAATCATAATATGATATAACAAGATGGTACCTCGCTAGCCCTTTTTGAGACCGCAAAACATAAATGCAGAGCACCTTTAAAGATCAAGGACTGACTAGACATTGTAATTCATGGTAAAAGATATCCAGTCAAGTCATACTCAATGTAAACTAATAGTAATGGATGCAAATGACAGCGGTGCTCTCCAACTGGTGCTTTTTAATAAGAGGATGATGACTCAACATAAAAGTAAATGGATAGGTTCTTCGCGGAGGGAAGCAGGGATTTGTAGAGGTTCCAAAGCTTAGTTTTGAAATAGAGATGAATGATATTTTGAGCGGTATACTTCCATTGTCAACATAACAACCGAGAGATCTCGATATCTTCCATGCTACACACATTATAGGCGGTTCCCAAACAGAATGGTAAAGTTTATACTCCCCCTCCACCAACAAGCATCAATCCACGGCTTGCTCGAAACAACGAGTGCCTCCAACTAAAAAGAGTCCCGGGGGAGTTTTGTTTGCAGTTATTTTGATTTGATTTGCATAAAGCATGGGACTGGGAATCCCGATGACCAGCCATTTTCTCGTGAGTGAGGAGCAGAGTCCACTCCTCTTGAGAATAACCCGCCTAGCATGGAAGATACAGACAACCCTAGTTGATACATGAGCTATTCAAGCATACAAAACAGAATGTTTATTTGAAGGTTTAGAGTTTGGCACATACAAATTTACTTGGAACGGTAGGTAGATACTGTATATAGGTAGGTATGGTGGACTCATATTGAACAACTTTGGGGTTTATGGAGTTGGATGCACAAGCAGTATTCCCGCTTAGTACAAGTGAAGGCTAGAAAAAGACTGGAAAGCGACCAGCTAGAGGGTGACAACAGTCATGAACATGCATTAAAATTAATCAACACCGAATGCAAGCATGAGTAGGATATAATCCACCATGAACATAAATATCGTGGAGGCTATGTTGATTTTGTTTCAACTACATGTGTGAACATGTGCCAAGTCAAGCCACTCGAATCGTTCAAAAGAGAATAGCACCCTATCATACCACATCACAACCATTTTAATAGCATGTTGGCACGCAAGGTAAACCATTATAAACTCCTAGCTAATTAAGCATGGCATAAGCAACTATAATCTCTAATTGTCATTGCAAATATGTTTCTTTCATAATAGGTTGAATCGGGAACGATGAACTAATCATATTTACAAAAACAAGAGAGGTCGAGTTCATACCAGCTTTTCTCATCTCAATAAGTTCATCATATAATTATCATTATTGCCTTTCACTTGCACGACCGAATAGTGTGGAAAATAATAATAGTGCACGTGCATTGGACTAAGTTGGAATCTGCAAGCATTCAATTCAAGAGAGAAGACAAGGTAATATGGGCTCTTTCTTAGATCAACAATAATGCATATAAGAGCCACTCAACATTTTCATTATGGTCTTCTCCTCTCGACCCCCAAAGAAAATAAACAAAACTATTTACACAGGAAAGCTCCCAACAAGCAAAAGAAGAACGAGATATCTTTTGGGGTTTTCTTTTAATTATTACTACTACAGCATGAAAAGTAAACTAGCTAAAAGCTACAGCTATTTCTTTGTTTTTCTTAAGGTTTATCAAACACACAAGAAGAAAGCATAAGAAGGGAAATAAACTAGCATGGATATTACAGAGAAAAAGTATGAGCACCGACAACTAGCATGAGTGTGTGAACATGAATGTAATGTCGGTGAGAAGTATGTGCTCCCCCAAGCTTAGGCTTTTGGCCTAAGTTGGTCTACTGCCACGGCTGGCCTGGCGGATATCCAAAGTTGTAGTTCGGGTCATACTGAGAAGGAGCCTCGGGTTGCCACTGGTTGGCAATCTCCTCCGGATCCCACTAGTAAATAGACTGTCGTGGAGGATCAAATTGTGGTTCCGGCTCTGGATCTGTAGCCGATGTGGGGTTTTGGTAGGCATGAATGGCCTCCAGCAGAACAAGGTACTTGCCTGCAGATAAGTCAAATAAAGAAGGAGCAGGCAAAGTGATAGTCTCAGGGTGATTTTTATCGAAAATCAGCTTGTATTTAAACATCTTTTCCTTATTCTTGACGATAAAATCATGTGCTACCATACTCTTATAGTCTAGAAAAATAGGAGGCAACAACTTTTATTCTTTCTCATAATGTCTAATAGGTATGTTAAAATGTGCAGCGAGGCGCGAGGCGAAGAGGCCTCCAAGGACAGGGCCCTTAGTACGATTCAGGTTTAACCGCTTTGCAACAATAGCGCCCATACTAAAGGTGTCATCACGGAACAAGGCATGGCACAAAATAGCAATATCAGGGGCACTAAGGTTGCCACAATTTCCGCGACCAATCAAGCATCTACTAGCAAATATTGCAAAGTAACGTAGAACAGGAAAATGTATGCTAGTAATTCTTGCATCGGAAACCTTCCTAGCTTTCCCTACAGCAATCATATCAATAAACCCTTCCACATCACTATGATGTGGTTCTTCTAAGCTGCATGTAAAGGGTATCTTACAGACCCGGCAGAAATAAAAAAGGGACATCTCCTTATACTCATCGTATAAATAGAAATCCACCGAAGGTCGAGACCTCCTAGCATGGAAATGAAAATTTTGCAAAAAAATATTAGTGAGTAAGAGATACTATTCGCGTTGATCGTCTAGGAAGTCGGTGAGGCCTGCGTTCTCAGCCAACTCATAAAAATCATCATAATCCCGGCTGCTCTCAAGAAATCATCACAAGTCCATTCACACGGCCGAATTTCTGCGGTGCGAGGGAGATTATATTTGGGCCTCTTATCCTCCTCACTTTTCTTGTCCTTCGAGCTTCGGCTCGACGAGCCCCTCAAAAATCTCTTCATCTTTTTCTAAAAATTTCTGAAATTTTTAGTAACTTCAAAATAAAAGTGAACCAAACTCAACAAAATTGATAGCAACTACTCCTACAAGTGCCTAGAGGATATATCATACATTAAAACTACTTTTGACCATATAAATTTGACATGCAAGCTCAAGAACATGGTCACCTAAGTAGAAAAAAATTGCAATGAATAAAGCACTAGAACAAAAACTAATTGGACCATTGGAGGAGTCGCATACCAAAGAACAATCCCCCAAAGCAGTTTTGTGAATGGAGCTTTGAGCAAGGAGATCGAAAATGGCAGCAAGATGAGCAAGAACTCGGGTTTGAGCTGGCTAGTGATTTTTTCTGGAGCAAGACGAAGTGTGTGGGTGCAAGGATAAGTGGAGGGGGCCCACGTGAGGTCCACGAGGCAGGGGGTGCACCCAGGGGGTGGGCGTGCCCTCCACCCTTGTGGGCATGTGGCTGATCCCCCTGTTGTGTTTTCAGTGCCAGATATTCTCAAATATTCTAGAAAAAATCATATTTAATTTTCAGGGCGTTTGGAGAACTTTTATTTTTGGGGTATTTTTTATTGCACAGATAATTCAGAAAATAGACAGAAATACTATTTTTTTTCTTTATTTAGTATAAATAACAGAAAGTAAAAAGAGGGTATAGAAAGTTGTGCCTTCTAACTTCATCCATCTCATGCTCATCAAAAGGAATCCACTAACAAGGTTGATCAGGTCTTGTTAACAAACTCATTTCGAATAACATGAAACCGGAGAATTTTCGAATAACACTAGGTTACCTCAACGGGGATATGCACATCCCCAAAAATAAGAATATCATATTTCTTCTTGACAGTAGGAAGAGGAAATTCAAAACATCCAATAGTAATTGTTGAAAAATTTCCAATAGAATTGATACTGTGGACTTGAGGTTGTTTCCTCGAAAAGTGTACCGTATGCTCATTACCATTAACATGAAAAGTGGCATTGCCTTTGGTGCAATCAATAACAGCCCCTGTAGTATTCAAAAAGGGTCTTCCAAGAATAATAGACATACTATCGTCCTCGGGAATATCAAGAATAACAAAGTCCATTAAAATAGTAACGTTTGCAACCACAACAGGCACATCCTCACAAATACCGACAGGTATAGCAGTTGATTTGTCAGCCATTTGCAAAGGTATTTCAGTAGGTGTCAACTTATTCAAATCAAGTCTACGATATAAAATGAGAGGCAAAACACTAACATCGGCTCCAAGATCACATAAAGCAGTTTTAACATAGTTTCTTTTAATGGATCATGGTATAGTTGGTACTCCTGGATCTCCAAGTTTCTTTGGTATTCCACCCTTAAAAGTATAATTAGCAAGCATGGTGGAAATTTCAGCTTCTGGTATCTTTCTCTTATTTGTAACAATATCCTTCATATACTTAGCATAAGGATTCATTTTAAGCATATCAGTCAAACGCATACGCAAAAAGATAGGTCTAATCATTTTAGCAAAGCGCTCAAAATCCTCATCATCCTTTTTCTTGGATGGTTTAGGAGGAAAAGGCATGGGTTTCTGAACCCATGGTTCTCTTTCTTTACCGTGCTCCCTAGAAACAAAGTCTCTCTTATCATAACGTTGATTCTTTGATTGTGGGTTATCAAGATCAACAGTAGGTTCAATTTCTACATCATTATTATTTCTAGGTTGAGCATCAACATGAACATCATCATTAACATTATCACTAGGTTCATGTTCATTACCAGATTGTGTTTCAACATCAGAAATAGAAATATCATTGGGATTCTCAGGTGTGTCAATAACAGGTTCACTAGAAGCATGCGAAGTCCTATCATTTTTCTTTCTCTTCCTTTTAGAAGAACTAGGTGCATCAATATTAATTCTCTGAGAATCTTGCTCAATTCTCTTAGGATGGCCCTCAGGATACAAAGGTTCCTGAGTCATTTTATCACCTCTAGTCATAACTCTAACAACATTATCATTCTTATTGTTTAATTCATTGAGCAAATCATTCTGAGCTTTAAGTACTTGTTCTACTTGAGTGGTAACCATAGAAGCATGTTTACTAATAAGTTTAAGTTCACCTTTAACACTAGCCATATAATCACTCAGTTGTTCAATCATATAAGCATTATGTTTCAATCGTCTACCAACATAAGCATTGAAATTTTCTTGTTTAACAATAAAATTATCAAACTCATTTAAGCATTGGCTAGCAGACTTATTACGAGGAATATCACCTTCATCAAATCTATAGAAAGAATTTACCTTTACTACCTGTGTCGGGTTATCAAGACCGTGTGTTTCTTCAACAAGTGGCAAATTAAGACCATGTATTTCTTCAATAGGTGGTAAATTCTTAACGTCTTCAGCTTTTATACCTTTTTCTTTCATAGATTTCTTTGCCTCTTGCATATCTTCAGGACTGAGAAATAGAATACCCCTTTTCTTCGGAGTTGGCTTAGGAGTTGGTTCAGGAAGTGTCCAATTATTTTCATTAGTCAACATATTATTCAATAGAATTTCGGCTTGACCAATAGTTCTTTCCCTGAAAACACAACTAGCACAACTATCTAGGTAATCTCTGGAAGCATCAGTTAGTCCATTATAAAGATATCAAGTATTTCATTTTTCTTGAGAGGGTGATCAGGCAAAGCATTAAGTAATTGGAGAAGCCTCCCCAAGCTTGTGGGAGACTCTCTTCTTCAATTTGCACAAAATTATATATTTCCCTTAAAGCAACTTCTTTCTTATGAGCAGAGAAATATTTAGCAGAGAAATAGTAAATCATATCCTCGGAACTACACAGAACCAGGATCAAGAGAATTAAATCATATCTTAGCATCACCCTTTAATGAGGACAGAAATAATTTAAGGATATAATAGTAGCGAGTTTTCTCATCACTGGTGAATAGGGTAGCTATACCATTTAATTTAGTAAGATATGCCACAACAGTTTCAGATTCATAGCCATAGAAAGGATCAGATTCAACCAAAGTAATTATCTCAGGATCGACAGAGAAATCATAATCCTTATCAGTAATAAAGATAGGTGAAGTAGCATAAGAAGGATCATATTTCATTCTAGCATTCAGATTTATTTATTTCAGCTTAGCTAATAATTTCTTAAGATCACTTCTATCATTACAAGCAAGAAAGTCTCTAGCAGTTTCTTCATCCATAACATAACCCTCAGGAACAACATGCAATTCATATCTTGGGGGAGAATCTTCATCATCACTTTCATCAATATTATCAGTTTCAATAATTTCATTCTCTCTAGCCCAAGCAAGTTGTTCGTCAAGAAATTCACCAAGTGGCACAATAGTATCAAGCATAGAAGTAGTTTCATCATAAGTATCATGCATAGCAGAAGTTGCATCATCAATAACATGCGACATATTAGAATGAATAGCAGGTGTAGGTGTCGCAAGTTTACTCATAACAGAAGGTGAATCAAGTGCAGAGCTAGATGGCAGTTCCTTACCTCCCCTCGTAGTTGAGGATAAATCTTGGTTCTTGGATCTTTCAAGTTCTTCATAGTGATAAAAAAATATAAATCACTAGTGACTCAAAGAATAAAGCTATTGTAATGCCCTCGATGCGACTATATCTCCCACGTGTCGAGGCATGACTTAGAGACATAGGCGCATTGAAAGCAATGTCGCAAGTCGGGAATCATTACACAACCCATGTACATATATGATAAAGGGGAAATATAGCATAGTTGGCTTACACTCGTCACGTCACATCAAAGTACAAAAATAACATCCATCATACAATCACTCATGGCCCGACTATGGCGCCAAAATAGAAAAGACCCCCACCAAGCGACTAGGCCCTGCATCTAACCCCGAATAGGCATCCCTACTGATCATCAGGAAAAGACACATAGTATCGCTGAGAGTCCTCGTCGTACTCCCACTTTAGCTCGAGCGCGCCATCCGGAGAGGTGTCATCTGTCCCTGCATCTGGTGTAATAGTAATCTGTGAGCCACAGAGGACTCAGCAATCTCGCACCCTCGCGATCAAGACTATTTAAGCTTAATAGGTAGGAAAGGGGTAATGTATAAGTGGAGCTGCAGCAAGCGACTAGCATATATGGTGGCTAACTTATTCGCAAAGGAGAGCCAGAAGAGGAGGCAAGGCACGAGCGGAAAACTAGAGAGCAGCCTACGCAAAACATAACTCCAACGCCGTGTCCGCTTCCCGGACTCCACCGAGAAGAGGCCATCACGGCAACACACTCAGTTGATTCATTTTAATTAATTAGGGTTCAAGTTATCTACAACCGAACATTAACAAATTCCCATCTGCCCATAACCGCGGGCACGGCTTTCGAAAGATCAATCCCTGCAGGGGGGTCCCAACTTAGCCCATAACAAGCTCTCACGGTCAACGGAGGAATAGACCTCCACCCAAGACACACCGATCAGACTCGGTATCCCGGTACAACAAGATGATTCGACAGGTCAAAACTAGTCCAGCAACACCGCCCGAATGTGCCGACAAATCCCGATAGGAGCTGCACATATCTCTTTCTCAGGGCACACTCAGATTGTCCAAACTTCCGGTAGGCCAGCCCAGAGTTGCCCCTAGTGGCCACCGGCGGCTGACGTACCGGACCAACACTCAGAGGAGCACTGGCCCGTGGGGGGCTAAAATAAAGATGACCCTCGGGCTCCGAAAACCCAAGGGAAAAAGGGGGTAGGTGGCAAATGGTAAAACCAATGTTGGGCATTGCTGGAAAAGCTTTAATCAAGGCGAACTATCAAGGGGTTCCCATTATAGCCCAACCGCGTAAGGGACGCATCAATCCGGGAACATAACACCGATATGACGGAAACTAGGGCGGCAAGAGTGGAAAAAAACACTAGGCGAGAGGCCGAGCCTTCCACCCTTTACCAAGTATATAGATGAGTAAGGATAACATAGCAATATAATGATATCCCAACAAGTAAATAAGTGTTCCAACAAGGAACGGCTCCAATCTTCACCTGCAACTAGCAACGCTATAAGAAGGGACTGAGCAAAGCGGTAACATAGCCAATCAATGGTTTGCTAGGACAAAGGTGGGTTAGAGGCTCAATCATGGCAATTGGGAGGCTAACAAGCAAGTGGTAGCCATCATAGCATTAGCAAAGCAAAAGAGCAAGCAAACTAGCATAGCAAAGATAGTAGTGATTTCGAGGGTATGATCATCTTGCATGCACAGTTGTCAGAGTTGACTGGATCCTCAAAAGCAAACTTAACGGGCTCCTCGTTAGCGAACTCGTCTCCCGGCTCTACCCAACAACACAAACAAGCAACAAGGATACAATCAACCACGTGCAAGGGCAACCAATAATATGCAAAGATAATATGCTATGCGGGATGCGATGCGGGATGCAAAATGCAAGACGTGACAGGAAATTCATGAACCTGGCCTCAACTTGGAAAACCAAGTGTGCCACTGGATAGAGGGGAAGAAATACCCTAAAAACGATATAAAGATCATGGCAATCGGAGCTACGGTTTGGAAATGACAAGCGTTTTACGAAACGAGCCGATCTGCGATTTACAGCAAGTAGGCTCCTAAATGCAATGAAATGAACATGCTACAGCCACCAAACATGAAAACAAATTGCATGGCAGTGATGTACTCAAGAAGCTTAACAAATCACCAGGACTGAGGCATAGGCAAATTCATCCATTAAGGGCTTCAAACAAGCATGGCAAAACTGAATAAGCAAAACAGATTTCAGACTTAGCGAAATTAACGCTAGTCTGAAATTTCAGACCATGATGCTCTCTTCGGAGTAGCAAAACAACATGAAGCATAAACTGAACATGGCAAGTAAGAGCATGGCATGGAGCTACTCAACAAGCTCAACAAAACACCCAAAATGACCTGGGGCCAAAAGGGTTCACAAAATACTCTACCGAGCACACGAACATCGATGAAACACGATCAGTTTTCAGACTTAGTGAAAACTGGGACATGCTGAAATTATAACTCACGGAGGCATGTAAACGAGCTCGATGCTCTCACTACGGTGCAAGTCATGGCAAGGCAAGCATATATCCATTAATAAGGCACAAAATTCTAGCTAGACGTGGCAAGAACAATGGCATAGCATGCATGAATCACTAGCAATAGCTCCGGCAAAATCGCAAAAGAGTTCACGATCTGCCCAAAACAACAACTATGCAAAAGTTGAGCTCGATTGAGTCAACCTAGGGTGCTCCAACATAACAAGTAAATACATGGATGGATTAAGCACGACAAGCATAACAAATCACTCTTACTGATCATCCTCAAAAGAGGCACGGATCACTAGGAAACAAGCTGGACATATAGCATCGTGAACTAAAACATCCCAGACTTAGTGATTTTCACTAAGTCCCTGAAATCAGCAAACTCAGGTACCCTACTTTGCAAGCTTTCACAAGACAACACACACATCCTAAAAATGCATGGGAGGCACCTCTCGAAAGAAGACAACAAGATTAACAATTCATCCCAAAGGGGCACAGGCATATCATGCACACAATAATCATGGCAAAAATGACAAAAGTCAATGTAGGGCTAACGGATCTGCAATTTAACTCATGATGCCTCCTTCCAACAGCATTTTGGGCACCAAGATGACCTCCAATGCAAATTATGCAATGGAATGAAATGATGTACTCGTCGAGACGAAGATTTTGATATATCATATGTCCAAAACGGAGCCATGGATGCAAAGTTATGAGCAGACAAAGTAGGCACGAAAAACTGGAAGGGGAAGGAGAAAGTCAACCGGGTGGATTAGGGTTCACTGTTCAGATCTGGATCCGGCGCGCGACACTGTAGCTCGGGCTCGTCGCCGGCAATGGTGGTGGCGGCCGGAGCTCGGATCCGGGGCGGCCGGAGTTGAGGAGGCGGTTGCCGAGGCCGGATCCGGCGACCTGGGGCGGCGCACGGCGGCGGAGGACGTCGGGCGGGGCGGCGGCGAGGTGAGTGGCAGCTCGGGCGGCGGAGCAGCGCCGGACTTGCGGCGGCCGGGGCAGTCGCTGGATGGGCGAGGTTGACGGCGGCGCGCTCACCGGACCGCGGGAAGACGGCCGCGCGGCGTCCTCGGGCGCTGGGCGTCGAGTGGCCCGCGGAGGCGGCGTCGGGGGCCGGGACTTGGGCCCTCGGGCCCGTGGCGGCGGCGATGTGGACCTGAGGGCGCGGGCGAGTGAGGGGCGCCACGTGGCATTGGCGGCGGAGGTCGGACACGTCCGCTGCCCGGAATTTTGTCCGGCGGCGGCGGATGGAGTGGATCTAGGGTTTAGGGGTGTTTTGACCCGGAATTTTTGAGGGGGTGTATATATAGGCATAGAGGGAGCTAGGAGTGTCCAAATGAGGTGCGGTTTTTGCCCACACGATCGTGATCGAACGACCGAGACGATGGAGCAGAGTTTGGTGGGTTTTGGGCTAAATTGGAGGGGTGTTGGGCTGCAACACACACGAGGCCTTTTCGGTCCCTCGGTTAACCGTTGGAGTATCAAACGAAGTCCAAATGACCCGAAACTTGACAGGCGGTCTACCGGTAGTAAACCAAGGCCGCATGGCAAGTCTCGGTCCAATCCGGAAATGTTTAATCCCCACACACGAAAGAAAGCTAGAAATGGCCACTGGAGGAGAACGAAGCGCCGGAATGCAAAACGGACAACGGGGAAAATGCTCGAATGCATGAGATGAACATGTATGCAAATGCAATGCACGTGATGACATGATATGAGATGCACGAAAATAAAAAAACAACACACAGAGACAAAGACCCGAACCCGAGAATTAAATATAACTTAATGCCGGAAACGGCAAGAGTTGGAGTACAAATTGGGAAAGTCACATATGGGGCGTTACAACACTCCACCACTACGAAAAGATCTCGTCCCGAGATCTAGGACTGAAAGAACTCCGGGTACTCAGAACGGAGGTGATCCTCGCGTTCCTAGGTAGCTTCACGATCGGAATGGTGTGACCACTTCACTTTGAGAAATTTGATTGACTTGTTGCGAGTTTTGCGTTCAGTCTCTTCAAGGATTGCAACTGGGTGCTCACGGTAAGAGAGATCTTCTTGGAGCTCAATGTCCTTGAAGTTGACTATGCGCTCAGGCGTCTTGAAGCACTTTCGGAGTTGCGAGGCGTGGAACACATCATGAACATTAGCAAAGTTTGCAGGAAGCTCGAGTTGATAGGCGAGGTCGCCTCTCTTGCTGACAATCTTGAAAGACCCGACGTATCTGGGGGCAAGCTTCCCTTTGATACCGAAGCGACGAGTCCCTTTCATAGGAGAGACGCGGAGGTAGACATGATCTCCGATCTCGAAAGCCAAATCACGGTGCTTACTATCATAGTAGCTCTTCTGGCGGGATTGGGCTGCTTTGAGGTTATCACGAATGACCTTGCACATTTCTTTTGCCTCTGTGATCAGGTCATTACCCAGCAGCTGACGTTCACCGGTTTCGGACCAGTTGAGAGGTGTACGGCACTTCCTACCATACAGAATTTCAAATGGGGCCTTGCCGGAACTTGCTTGAAAACTGTTGTTGTACGAGAATTCAGCATAAGGAAGACAATCCTCCCACTTCATGCCGAAGGAGATAACACAAGCCCTGAGCATATCTTCAAGAATCTGGTTGACACGCTCGACTTGACCGCTTATTTGAGGATGGAAAGCAGTGCTGAAGCGAATGTTGGTGCCCATGGCCTTCTGAAAAGAATCCCAAAACTTGGAGGTAAAGATGCTGCCACGGTCTGAAGATATCACTTGAGGAATACCATGCAGAGAGACAATTCGAGAGGTGTAGAGCTCCGCCAATTGAGCTGCAGTGATTGACTCTTTGATAGGCAGGAAATGAGCCACTTTGGTGAGCTTGTCGATGACAACGAATATAGCATCATTGCCACGCTTGGACTTAGGAAACCCAGTCACGAAGTCCATTTCAATGTGGTCAAACTTCCATTCTGGAATGGCAAGAGGTTGGAGGAGACCTGCTGGCCTTTGGTGTTCTGCTTTCACTCTTCTGCAGACATCACATTCATTCACGAATTGAGCGATCTCGCGCTTCATTCGAGTCCACCAATAAGTTTGCTTCAGATCTTGATACATCTTCGTGCTACCAGGGTGGATGGAGAGGAGAGAGTTGTGAGCCTCATTCATGATCACTTTACGAAGTTCACCTTTGGGCACAACAATTCGATCCTCGAAGAAGAGAGTGTCCTTGTCATCAAGTCGGTAGCACTTGTACTTGGACTGACTCTTTGCAATACCAATCTTCACCTTTTTCACCATAGCATCAAGAAGCTGGGCTTGGCGAATCTGGTCTTCCAAGGTAGGAGAAACTTGAAGGTTGGCGAGGAAACCTTGAGGAACAACTTGCAGATTAAGTTTGCGGAAGGCTTCACAAAGCTCGGGTTGATAAGGCTTGAGAATCAGACTGTTGCAATATGCTTTTCTGCTCAAAGCGTCAGCAATCACATTAGCCTTGCCTGGAGTATACTCGATACTCGGATTGTACTCTTGAATCATTTCGACCCATCGAGTCTGCCTGAGGTTGAGATTAGGCTGAGTGAAGATGTACTTGAGACTCTTGTGATCAGTGAAAATGTCCACTTTCCTTCCCAAGAGAAGATGTCTCCAAGTCAACAATGCGTGCACAACTGCCGCCAACTCGAGATCATGAGTGGAGTAGTTCTTCTCATTAGGCTTCAACTGGTGAGAGGTATAAGCAACAACTTTCTTCTCTTGCATAAGTACAGCACCTAGACCTTGGAGAGAGGCATCACAAATGACCTCGTACGGCTTGGTTTCATCAGGCGGAGTTAGAACTGGAGCAGTGATCAATTTCTCTTTCAAAGCGTTGAAAGCAATATCACACTCCGGAGACCAAACGTACTTGACGTGCTTCTGAAGAAGATTTGAGAGAGGCTTCGCGATCTTGGAAAAGTTTTCAACGAATCTTCGGCAATAACTTGCAAGACCGAGGAAGCTACGGAGTTGCTTCACATTCTGAGGAGGTTCCCAATTAACAATTGCAGACATCTTCTCAGGATCCACGGAAATGCCCTTGGCAGAGATGATATGACCAAGATAAAGAACCTCATCGAGCCAAAATTCACACTTGGAGAACTTGGCGTAGAACTGATGTTCCCTGAGCTTGTCAAGAACCAAACGCAAGTGCTTGGCATGATCTTCCTTGTTCTTCGAGAAAACCAGAATGTCGTCGAGATAGACCAAAATGAAGTCATGGTGTAGGGGTTGAAGATGAAGTTCATCATGCGAGAGAACGTCGGAGGAGCGTTGGCGAGGCCAAAAGACATGACAGTGTATTCATATGACCCATAGCTTGTTCTGAACGCCGTCTTGGGAATATCTTGCTCACGAATGCGAATTTGGTGATAACCCATACGGAGGTCAAGCTTGGAGAATACTTGGGCACCCTTTAGTTGTTCGAATAGCTCATTAATGTTGGGAAGTGGATATTTGTTCTTGATGGTCTTCTTGTTCAATGGACGATAATCAACACAAAGTCGGTCCGTTCCATCCTTCTTCTTCACAAAAAGAACACCACAACCCCACGGAGAAGTACTAGGCCGAATGTGACCCACCCTTTCTTGAACATCGAGTTGTTTCTTCAACTCCTTCAACTCTTCGGGGCCGAGCTTGTAGGGACGTTTGCATACAGGTTCCGTACCGGGCTCAAGTTCAATAACAAATTCAACCGGCCGGTTTGGAGGCATGCCTGGGAGTTCTTCTGGGAAGTCATCTTGATACTCACAAACAACCAGAATCTATGAAATAGCATCCAATTCACCCTTCTCATTGAGAGAAAACAACCGGATGGTATTATCCCGAGCAGCAAAGACAATTACTTCCTCAGACGAATGAGTCAGTTGAATCTGCTTGGCCGCACAATCAAGCTGAGCTTTATGCTTAGAGAGCCAGTCCATCCCAAGAATGAGGTCGATATCTGAATTGCCAAGAACCATTGGAGAAGCGAGGAACTTGAAATCACCCAACATGATAGAAATATCCGGAATCTCCTGGTTGGTGAGCAAACATTTACCAGGAGATACCACTGCTAACGGACTATGCATCGCTTGGGAAATGAACTCATGCTTAGATGCAAAAGGCTTCGAGATGAAACAATGCAATGCACCTGTGTCAAAAAGAACTTTTGCAGGAATATCATTAACAGGAAGGTTACCCATGATCACATCTGACGAATCCTCTGCCTGAGCTGCATTCACCATATTGACCTTGGCGTGCTTGGGATTATGCTTGACCACAGCTGTACTTGCCGATCTGACAGGAGGAGGAGGAGGAAGACGCATCTGGTTGAAACACTTGTTGGCGTAGTGACCCTTCTGTTGGCACTTGTTGCACGTGACCTCAGAGAGCGGACGGTGGTACGGAGCACTCGATCTTGAAGCTTGAGACGAAGTCTTATTCTGAAAGCCTGGGTTGGGTGGGTGGGATGAACCACTGCCACCTTTGCTCTTCTGCTGATACGGCTGACGGAACGGAGGAGGAGGAAGCCAATACTTCTGCTGCTTGGCCACTTGAGTAGAGGAAGAAGGCGTAGTGTCTCTGACTCGCTTCCTGGAAGCATCACACCTTAGTTGAGCAGCCTCTTGCTTCAGTGCCATGTTGTAGAACTCATCGTATCTCAGCGGCTCGAAGAGGACAAGAGCGAGCTGAATTTCTTCACGGAGACCACCCCTGAACTGATAGATCATGCTCTTCTCATCAGGAACATCCTGCTTGGCAAAACGGGCGAGCTTCTGGAACAACTTGTTGTAGTCATAGACAGACAAAGAGCCTTGCTTCAGATTGCGGAATTCTTCATGTTTGCTTTCAGCCACACTTTGAGGGATGTGATGAGCTCGGAAATCACGACGGAAATCATCCCAAGTGATCAAACGTCCACCTCTGGAATCCCGGTACTGCTGAAACCACTCTGCGGCCTAATCCTTGAGCTGGAAAGACGCGAACTTGACGAAATCTTCAGGTCTGACGTTGCTACATTCAAAATGCTTGCCCAGATCGACTAACCAATCATCAGCATCGGTAGCCTCAACGCAGTTACTGAACGTCTTTGGACCATTTGCGAGGAACTGATTTAGAGTTGCAAAATGGTTCTGGTTGTTGCCTTGATTCGCTTGACTGCTTTGATTCCGCTCTTGGATGATCTGCATGATCAGCTGTGTGTTTGCATTAGTAGCGGCCATCACAGCTTGCCATGCTTCCGGAGGAGGCGGAGGTGGCGGCGGATCTTGATTCTGGTTCTGACTGGTGCTCTTAGCGGGAGCCATCCTGAAGAGGTTGACCACCGTTAGCACACAAATAGAGAAATATTGAAGGTGAATCCAACGGAATGAAAATTGCAACATAAAGGCTTCACATCCAAACAAAATGAACGAATGCACTTCTCTTGAAGTGGTCACATATTCCTAAATTACGAAGCCACGAAGAATCAGGTAGAAGAGGGTACATCAACGAGGGATAGAATCAACATATGACGTCGAAGGAGCTCAAATACCACAACTTGAAATAAAACCAAGGGTTGGCTTGCGAAATAAGCCGGAACAAACACATGATAGAAATTTCCGTCCGAAGTTTTTGTGGTAGGACCTACACGGGCTCGACCGTACAGCACCATCATGTACAAGGCAGTGCACATGACATACGAAGCGTCCCCGAGTCAGCATAGCCAAGGACTCTTTAAGACACAATGAGGCCACTGTAAAATCGACCGTGAATAGGCGAACCACTAGACGTCGAACCCCAATTTCATATCACACATATGTCGGAAGAAATCCTAAGGCTACTTGAATTCCCTCCTATGAAACTCCCGAAACTTTCCGGTTATGCAATCAGGTGTTGGGGATACAGGGGAAGCATAATATCTCACCCAAGCTAGCAAATCCTACATCCAGCTGCATCCATCCTTCAACACATAACCAAGAAACCTTCGGAAACCATCTATCTCAACCTTCGAAAAGCATCCGTTATACAAGTTATGGCGATACTCTCGAACTCCCGCCCCAGTACTGGGTGGCGTCGAGGTTATCTCACCAACGAACTGCATAAAGGAGATTTTCGATGTTGCGCACATATCTCAAGTATACCAGAATTGCAACGATAGAATTATGATGACAACACCTCAGAGCTCAACTCCCCGGGACACTTCCACTAAACCCCTGACAGGAGGCACCAAGACAGTATTCTCATCATAAGCCATCGGAACAAAACCAAGATACTCGCGTGATCCTAAAAAAAATTTAGTGAAATTTGAGAAGAGAAGAGTCAAAACTCTACGTCAGGATGCCTTACCAGAGCGATGAGGAGACTGGGAAGTAAAAAGAATTCCTAAGCTCTTCGATATATAATTCCTAAGGACTCAAAACATTTTTCTAGACACAACTCGGCTGCTAAAAACGATCAAGCAATGGGGGCTCCTAAGGTCGGGGAAGGCTCTGATTACCAACTTATAACACCCTCGATGCGACTATATCTCCCACGTGTCGAGGCACGACTTAGAGACATAGGCGCATTGAAAGCAATGTCGCAAGTCGGGAATCATTACACAACCCATGTACATATATGATAAAGGGGAAATATAGCATAGTTGGCTTACACTCGCCACGTCACATCAAAGTACAAAAATAACATCCATCATACAATCACTCATGGCCCGACTACGGCGCCAAAATAGGAAAGACCCCCAACAAGCGACTAGGCCCTGCATCTAACCCCAAATAGGCATCCCTACTGATCATCAGGAAAAGACACATAGTATCGCTGAGAGTCCTCGTCGTACTCCCACTTCAGCTCGAGCGCGCCATCCGGAGAGGTGTCATCTGTCCCTGCATCTGGTGTAATAGTAATCTGTGAGCCACAGAGGACTCAGCAATCTTGCACCCTCGCGATCAAGACTATTTAAGCTTAATAGGTGGGAAAGGGGTAATGTATAAGTGGAGCTGCAGCAAGCGACTAGCATATATGGTGGCTAAATTATTCGCAAAGGAGAGCGAGAAGAGGAGGCAAGGCACGAGCGGAAAACTAGAGAGCAGCCTACGCAAAACATAATTCCAACGCCGTGTCCACTTCCCGGACTCCGCCGAGAAGAGGCCATCACGGCAACACACTCAGTTGATTCATTTTAATTAATTAGGGTTCAAGTTATCTACAACCGGACATTAACAAATTCCCATCTGCCCATAACCGCGGGCACGGCTTTCGAAAGATCAATCCCTGCAGGGGGGTCCCAACTTAGCCCATAACAAGCTCTCACGGTCAACGGAGGAATAGACCTCCACCCAAGACACACCGATCAGACTCGGTATCCCGGTACAACAAGATGATTCGACAGGTCAAAACTAGTCCAGCAACACCGCCCGAATGTGCCGACAAATCCCAATAGGAGCTGCACATATCTCTTTCTCAGGGCACACTCAGATTGTCCAAACTTCCGGTAGGCCAGCCCAGAGTTGCCCCTAGTGGCCACCGGCGGCTGACGTACCGGACCAACACTCAGAGGAGCACTGGCCCGTGGGGGGCTAAAATAAAGATGACCCTCGGGCTCCGGAAACCCAAGGGAAAAAAGGGGTAGGTGGCAAATGGTAAAACCAATGTTGGGCATTGCTGGAAAAGCTTTAATCAAGGCAAACTATCAAGGGGTTCCCATTATAGCCCAACCGCGTAAGGGACGCATCAATCCGGGAACATAACACCGATATGACGGAAACTAGGGCGGCAAGAGTGGAACAAAACACTAGGCGAGAGGCCGAGCCTTCCACCCTTTACCAAGTATATAGATGAGTAAGGATAACATAGCAATATAATAATATCCCAACAAGTAAATAAGTGTTCCAACAAGGAACGGCTCCAATCTTCACCTGCAACTAGCAACGCTATAAGAAGGGGCTGAGCAAAGCGGTAACATAGCCAATCAATGGTTTGCTAGGACAAAGGTGGGTTAGAGGCTCAATCATGGCAATTGGGAGGCTGACAAGCAAGTGGTAGCCATCGTAGCATTGGCAAAGCAAAAGAGCGAGCAAACTAGCATAGCAAAGATAGTAGTGATTTCGAGGGTATGATCATCTTGCATGCACATTTGTCAAAGTTGACTGGATCCTCAAAAGAAAACTCAACGGGCTCTTCGTTAGCGAACTCGTCTCCTGGCTCTACCCAACAACACAAACAAGCAACGAGGATACAATCAACCACGTGCAAGGGCAACCAATAATATGCAAAGATGATATGCTATGCGGGATGCGATGCGGGATGCAAAATGCAAGACGTGACAGGAAATGCATGAACCTGGCCTCAACTTGGAAAACCAAGTGTGCCACTGGATAGAGGGGAAGAAATACCCTGAAAACGATATAAAGATCATGGCAATCGGAGCTACGGTTTGGAAATGACAAGCGTTTTACGAAACGAGCCGATCTGCGATTTACAGCAAGTAGGCTCCTAAATGCAATGAAATGAACATGCTACAGCCACCAAACATGAATACAAATTGCATGGCAGTGATGTACTCAAGAAGCTTAACAAATCACCAGGACTGAGGCATAGGCAAATTCATCCATTAAGGGCTTCAAACAAGCATGGCAAAACTGAATAAGCAAAACAGATTTCAGACTTAGCGAAATTAACGCTAGTCTGAAATTTCAGACCACGATGCTCTCTTCGGAGCAGCAAAACAACATGAAGCATAACCTGAAAATGGCAAGTAAGAGCATGGCATGGAGCTACTCAACAAGCTTAACAAAACACCCAAAATGACCTGGGGCCAAAAGGGTTCACAAAATACTCTACCAAGCACACGAACATCGATGAAACACGATCAGTTTTCAGACTTAGTGAAAACTGGGACATGCTGAAATTATAACTCACGGAGGCATGTAAACGAGCTCGATGCTCTCACTACGGTGCAAGTCATGGCAAGGCAAGCATATATCCATTAAGAAGGCACAAAATTCTAGCTAGACGTGGCAAGAACAATGGCATAGCATGCATGGATCACTAGCAATAGCTCCGGCAAAATCGCAAAAGAGTTCACGATCTGCCCAAAACAACAACTATGCAAAAGTTGAGCTCGATTGAGTCAACCTAGGGTGCTCCAACATAACAAGTAAAGACATGGATGGATTAAGCACGACAAGCATAACAAATCACTCTTACTGATCATCCTCAAAAGAGGCACGGATCACTAGGAAACAAGCTGGACATATAGCATCGTGAACTAAAACATCCCAGACTTAGTGATTTTCACTAAGTCCCTGAAATCAGCAAACTCAGGTACCCTACTTTGCAAGCTTGCACAAGACAACACACACATCCTAAAAATGCATGGGAGGCACCTCTGGAAAGAAGACAACAAGCTTAACAATTCATCCCAAAGGGGCACAGGCATATCATGCACACAATAATCATGGCAAAAATGACAAAAGTCAATGTAGGGCTAACGGATCTGCAATTTAACTCATGATGCCTCCTTCCAACAGCATTTTGGGCACCAAGATGACCTCAAATGCAAATTATGCAATGGAATGAAATGATGTACTCGTCGAGACGAAGATTTTGATATATCATATGTCCAAAACGGAGCCACGGATGCAAAGTTATGAGAAGTCAAAGTAGGCACGAAAAACTGGAAGGGGAAGGAGAAAGTCAACCGGGTGGATTAGGGTTCACTGTTCAGATCTGGATCCGGCGCGCGACACTGTAGCTCGGGATCGTCGCCGGCAATGGTGGTGGTAGCCGGAGCTCGGATCCGGGGCGGCCGGAGTTGAGGAGGCGGTTGCCGAGGCCGGATCCGACGACCTGGGGCGGCGCACGGCGGCGGAGGACGTCGGGCGGGGCGGCGGCGAGGTGAGTGGCAGCTCGGGCGACGGAGCAGCGCCGGACTTGCGGCGGCCGGGGCAGTCGCCGGATGGGCGAGGTTGACGGCGGCGCGGTCACTGGACCGCGGGAAGACGGCGGCGCGGCGTCCTCGGGCGCGGGGCGGCGAGTGGCCCGCGGAGGCGGCGTCGGGGGCCGGGACTTGGGCCCTCGGGCCCGTGGCGGCGGCGATGTGGACCTGAGGGCGCGGGCGAGTGAGGGGGCGCCACGTGGCACTAGCGGCGGAGGTCGGACACGTCCGCTGCCCGGAATTTTGTCCGGCGGCGGCGGATGGAGTGGATCTAGGGTTTAGGGGTGTTTTGACCCGGAATTTTTGAGGGGGTGTATATATAGGCATAGAGGGAGCTAGGAGTGTCCAAATGAGGTGCGGTTTTCGCCCACACGATCGTGATCGAACGACCGAGATGATGGAGCAGAGTTTGGTGGGTTTTGGGCCAAATTGGAGGGGTGTTGGGCTGCAACACACACGAGGCCTTTTCGGTCCCTCGGTTAACCGTTGGAGTATCAAACGAAGTCCAAATGACCCGAAACTTGACAGGCGGTCTACCGGTAGTAAACCAAGGCCGCATGGCAAGTCTCGGTCCAATCCGGAAATGTTTAATCCCCACACACGAAAGAAAGCTAGAAATGGCCACCGGAGGAGAACGAAGCGCCGGAATGCAAAACGGACAACGGGGAAAATGCTCGAATGCATGAGATGAACATGTATGCAAATGCAATGCACGTGATGACATGATATGAGATGCACGAAAATAAAAAAACAACACACGGAGACAAAGACCCGAACCCGAGAATTAAATATAACTTAATGCCGGAAACGGCAAGAGTTGGAGTACAAATTGGGAAAGTCACATATGGGGCGTTACAGCTATGCTCCCCGGCAACGGCGCCAGAAAATAGTCTTGATAACCCACAAGTATAGGGGATCGCAACAGTTTTCGAGGGTAGAGTATTCAACCCAAATTTATTGATTCGACACAAGGGGAGCCAAAGAATATTCTCAAGTATTAGCAGTTGAGTTGTCAATTCAACCACACCTGAAAACTTAATATCTGCAGCAAAGTATTTAGTAGCAAAGTAATATGATAGTAGTGGCAACGGTAGCAGAAGTAATACTTTTGGGTTTTGTAGTGATTGTAATAGTAGCAGCGGAAAAGTAAGTAAGCGAAGAACAATATATGAAAAGCTCGTAGGCAATGGATCGGTGATGGAGAATTATGTCGGATGCGATTATTCATGCAACAATTGTAACATAGGGTGACACAGAACTAGCTCCAATTCATCAATGTAATGTAGGCATGTATTCCGAATATAGTCATACGTGCTTATGGAAAAGAACTTGCATGACATCTTTTGTCCTATGCTCCCGTGGCAGCGGGGTCCTATTGGAAACTAAGGGATATTAAGGCCTCTTTTTAATAGAGTGCCAGACCAAAGCATTAACACTTAGTGAATACATGAACTCCTCAAACTACGGTCATCACCGGTAAGTATCCCGATTATTGTCACTTCGGGGTTAACGGATCATAACACATAATAGGTGACTATAGACTTGCAAGATAGGATCAAGAACTCACATATATTCATGAAAACATAATAGGTTCAGATCTGAAATCATGGCACTCGGGACCTAGTGACAAGCATTAAGCATAGCAAAGTCATAGCAACATCAATCTCAGAACATAATGGATACTAGGGATCAGACCCTAACAAAACTAACTCGATTACATGATAAATCTCATCCAACCCATCACCGTCCAGCAAGCCTAAGATGAAACTACTCACGCACGGCGGTGAGCATCATGAAATTGGTGATGGAGGAAGGTTGATGATGACGATGGTGACGGATTCCCCTCTCTGGAGCCCCGAATAGACTCCAGATCAGCCCTCCCGAGGGAGTTTAGGGCTTGGCGGCGGCTCTGTATCGTAAAACGCGATGAATCCTTCTCTCTGATTTTTTCTCCCCGAACACGAATATATGGAGTTGAGGTCGGTGGAGCGTCAGGGGGCGCACCCAGGGGGTAGGCGCGCCCCCACCCTCGTGGACAGGGTATGGGCCCCTGACGTGGATCTTTTCGCCAGTATTTTTTATATATTCCAAAAATAATCTCCGTTGATTTTCAGGTCATTCCGAGAACTTTTATTTCTACACAAAAATAACACCATGGCAATTCTGCTGAAAACAGCGTCAGTCTGGGTTAGTTCCATTCAAACCATGCAAGGTAGAGTCCAAAACAAGGGAAAAAGTGTTTGGAAAAATAGATACGGCGGAGATGTATCATGGTACCAGCTACCGGACTGATTTTCCATCAGCTACATTGTAATCCAAATGTACAAATGTTTCATGTTTCTCTGCAACTACTACAGCCAGTTCTTAGTGAAGTTTAGCCAGGGTTGCTCATGTTTGGGAACAGTTATTCTCATGTTCTTTGTGAAGTTTATCCAGGTTGCTCATGTTTGAGAACTAAAACTTCAACTTGACAAGCAGCAATGACATAAATCCGAGTTAAGATCTACAGCTGCACACACTTGGAAACACATTAGGATCTCAAAATAAGCGTTGTTCTGGATTGAAAAAAGATCTTGATGCACCCTTTTATTATCATTTCTCACAATTTGTATTATCATTTCTGCTGGTTAAGATGTTTTACTCTGAACTGAAGGTAGGAAAGTTAACAGAGCAAGCGAACGGAGTATTACAGTAGACAAGTAGAGAGACGTAAGCGACGACACGTAATAATCCCATGTTAGACTCGTCCTGGAATCGGATTCAAAAACAAAGTACGCATTTTAACTATGCTTGGGCCGACTTCGACTCGGATTCAAATTGCTTGTCGCGTCTCCCACGTCCCTGTTTTCTTGATCGCCTCGTTTCCCCCAAATCCTGATTCAAATAATTAACAGTGCTCTTTTACAATGAAAATAAGAGTTTAGATAGAATTATATTTAAAGAGCATATTAAAGTGATTATTGAAATGAAATGATTATGTTATTTTTATGACCAATGTTGTTAATAACATGATCATGTTTTATTATTGAAATTAAAGGTGCATTTATTTCTAATATTTTGCCCAACGGTAATATAGATTTAATTGCATAGACAATTATATGTTTAATTTGACCAACGTTAGATTAATGCATATGATTGCTATACTGGTCTCACTTAAATTGTGATTTCAGGAGGCTTTCATTTGATGAGTTGCCTAAAAGATGTTCTGACACTCAGAGGTGACAATTATACTGAGTGGAGAAAGAAAGTAGAACTAGCATTTGTTTGTGCTGAGCTGGACTGGGTTGTGGACACTCCACAGCCGGTCAGACTTACAGAGTCAGTAAGAACGGCAACTGATGATGATGCTGCGTGGGATAAAAAGAGGGGGGATTATGCTCCTTTGGAGATTTCATACTCCATAGAAAATCAAAATGGGTCAATGCAAACAAAAAGTGCATGGCATTTATAAAGAATACAATTGAGAGCACCATTGTGGGCTCCATTGCAGAGTGCACTTTCGCAGGGGAGTTGCTTACAAAGATAAAGAGCCAGTTCACTGGCTCTTCAAAGATATATGCCACCCAGGTGTTAAAGCAACTGGTGACAGAACACTACACATGTGGTAGTCATGGAATAAGAGAGCACATCCTCAGGATGAGCAATATGTCAGCAAAGCTCAAGCCCATGGATGAGGATCTGAAGATCAAACCAAAGCTCCTGGTTCACCTGGTCACGGCTTCACCGCCAAAGGAGTTTGAAACTTTTGTTGTAAACTATAATATGTCACCTGGAACATGGGACATTGAAAAGACAATAGCAATGTGTGTTCAAGAAGAGGACAGACTCAAAGCCTCACATGTTGGTTCACTCAACTATGTGAAGAATCGGAAGAAAAAGAATTACAAGCAAAACAACAAAAGTCCCCCCTCAAAGACACATGGTAAAGCTCCCTATCCGCATCAATAGAAGCCTTTCCCAGTGGACAAAGACACATGTCTCGTAAGAAGACCGGGCATTACAAGATAGACTGCCCTGATTGGCTAAAGTCAATCATGGCAAAAAGAGGTAACAATATAGTTTCATTTGTAAATGAATCCCTGTATACACAGTTTTCAAAATTCACTTGGTGGATTGACTCAGGAGCAACTGTTCATGTTGCAAATTCTTTATAGGGATTCCATTCGACACGGACTACGCTAAGAAGCGAAAGACACATTGAAGTGGCAAACGGAGTTGAAGCAGAAGTTGAAGCTGTCAGTGACATCTCCTTGGAGTTAGCTGATGGATTCAATCTTCTACTTAGAGATGTTTTATTTTTTCCATCATGTCATAGAAACTTAATTAGTGTTTCTTGTTTGGACAAAGATAATTATGAATGTTATTTTGGACATGGCAAGTGTGCCATATGGTTAAATAATGCTTATGTGAGTGATGCTTTACTACACGATGAGCTTTATTTGTTATCACTTCGTGAAAAGTTATTCTGTATGCAATGTGAAAGAACATGTTTCTGCGTCGAATAAAGAACAATAGAAAAGAAAGAGAACATTCGACTCGTCAAAATTATGGCACTGTCGCTTGGGCCATATTTCCAAGGGGAGAATAGAAAGATTAGTCAAAAGTGAAATTCTTCCTCCGTTAGAATTCTTAGACTTAGAACAATTCATAGATTGCATTAAAGGAAAGTATATAAAATAAATAAAAAAGGTGCAATCCATAGCACAGGCACAGTAGAAATCATCCACATTGAAATTTGTGGACCATTTGCGGTGAAAAGTGTGGATGGATATGACTCGTTCATAACATTAACAGATGATTACTCTCGCTATGGTTATATTTATACAATCAAAGAAAGATCGGAAGTGTTGGATAAATTTAAAATATTTAAAGCTGAAGTTGAAAATCAGCATGATAAAAGAATAAATATAGTAAGGTCTGACCATGGGGGAGAGTACTGATACGTCTCCAACGTATCTATAATTCTTGATTGCTCCATGCTATTATATTATCTATTTTGGATGTTAATGGACTTTATTTTACACTTTTATATCATTTTTGGGACTAACCTACTAATCGGAGGCCCAGCCCAAATTGCTGTTTTTTTTGCCTATTTTAGGGTTTCGAAGAAAAGGAATATCAAACGGAGTCCGAATGGAATGAAACCTTCGGAAACGTGATTTTCTCAACGAACATGATCCAGGAAACTTGGAGTGTCCGTCAAGAAACAAGGGAGGAAGGCATGAGGCAGGGGGGCGCGCCCTCCACCCTCGTGGGCCCTCTGTTGCTCCACCAACGTACTTCTTCCTCCTATATATATCCAGGTACCCCCCAAACATCCAGGAGCACCACGAAAACCTAATTCCACCGCCGCAACCTTCTGTATCCGAGAGATCCCATCTTGGGGCCTTTTCTGAAGCTCCACCGGAGGAGGCATCGATCACGAAGGGCCTCTACATCAACTCCATGGCCTCTCCGGTGATGTGTGAGTAGTTTACTTCAGACCTACGGGTCCATAGTTATTAGTTAGATGGCTTCTTCTCTCTCTTTGGATCTCAATACAAAGTTCTCCTCGATTTTCTTGGAGATCTATTCGATGTAATCTTCTTTTGCGGTGTGTTTGTCGAGATCCGATGAATTGTGGGTTTATGATCCAGATTATCTATGAACAATATTTGATTCTCCTCTGAATTCTTTTATGTATGATTGGTTTATCTTTGCAAGTCTCTTCAAATTATCAGTTTGGTTTGGCCTACTAGATTGATCTTTCTTGCAATGGGAGAAGTGCTTAGCTTTGGGTTCAATCTTGTGGTGTTTGATCCCAGTAACAGAAAGGGAACCAATACGTATTGTATTGTTGTCATCGAGGATAAAAAGATGGGGTTTATATCATATTGCATGAGTTTATCCCTCTACATCATGTCATCTTACTTAAAGCATTACTCTGTTCTCTTGAACTTAATACTCTAGATGCATGCTGGATAGCGGTCGATGTGTGGAGTAATAGTAGTAGATGCAAAATCATTTCGGTCTACTTGTCTCGGACGTGATGCCTATATACATGATCATACCTAGATATTCTCATAACTATGCTCAATTCTATCAATTGCTCGACAGTAATTCGTTTACCCACTGTAATACTTATGCTCTTTAGAGAAGCCACTAATGAAACCTATGGCCCCCGGGTCTATCTTTTATCATATTAATCTTCCAATACTTAGTTATTTCTATTGATATTTAATTTACTTTGCATCTTTTACTTCTCTTTATCATAAAAATACCAAAAATATTATCTTATCATATCTATCAGATCTCACTCTTGTAAGTGACCGTGAAGGGATTGACAACCCCTTTTTCGCATTGGTTGCGAGGTTCTTATTTGTTTGTGTAGGTGTGTGGGACTTGAGCGTGATCTCCTACTGGATTGATACCTTGGTTCTCAAAAACTAAGGGAAATACTTACGCTGCTTTACTGCATCACCCTTTCCTCTTCAAGGGAAAACCAACGCAGTGCTCAAGAGGTAGCAAGTACTATGGTCGGCACACTCCATATGGCCAAGTCCCTGAACCTTTTGCGAAGTTCTTGCAGAAGACTGGCATAGTAGCCCAGTATTCAATGTCATGCGAGCCTCAGCAAAATGGAGTAGCTGAAAGGCGCAACTGCACACTTATGGATATGGTGCGCAACATGATGAGTTATTCCATCTTGCCATTGGGATTATGGATGGAGGCGCTTAAAACCGCCATTCACATTCTCAATAGAGTATCAAGCAAGTCGGTGCCCAAAACACCGTACGAGCTATGGACGGGAAGGGTGCCCTCCCTACAACACTTCAGGGTGTGGGGGTGCCCTGCCGAGGCCAAAATGTTTAATCCAAACATTGCAAAGTTAGATACCAAAATAGTGAGTTGCCACTTCATTGGCTATCCAGACAGATCAAAGGGTTTTCGTTTCTACTGCCCAAACAGATATACAAAGTTTGTAGAAACAAGACATGCAGTCTTCTTAGAGGACGAAATGATGAGGGGGGGCTTGGTAGCTCGGAAAATTGATCTTGAGGAGAAGAGGATGCATGCACCTAATCCGATGATCCAGGAGCCATTTTTCTTACTACCAGTTGCAACTCCATCCATGACAACTATGGGGGTAGACCCGGAACCTATCCGTCAGGAGCCGACTGAACCCGTTGTTGAGCATGAAAGGGAGGTGCGGCAGCAAATTTTAGAAGAGGTGACAGAAGTTGAGGCACAAAATATGCTAGAAACTGAGGCCCTTAGAAGGTCTACAAGACACAAAAAGTCAGCTATTTCTACTGATTATAAAGTTTATAACACGGAAATAGTTCATACAGAAAAAGATCCCACCTCATATGAAGAAGCCATGAGAAGCCCTCATTCATCGATGTGGATGAAGGCAATGGAAGACGAGATGAAATCGATGAGTTTCAAAGATGTTTGGGACTTAGAGGAAATTCCTAAAGGAGCCAAGACTTATGACTCCACGTCAGGATATGTATTCACCCTAGCTGGGGATCTATTTCGTGGAAAAGCTCCAAACAGTTGATAGTTGCATCATCCACGATGTATGCAGAATTCATAGCATGCTTCAAAGCCACGAGGCAGGCTATATGGCTAAAGAAATTTGTACCCGACTTGAAAATGGTAGATTGTATTCACAAACCATTAAAGATGTACTGTGACAACCAGCCTGCAGTATTCTATGCTCACAACAACAAGTCGAGTAATGCTACCAAAACAATGGAGATAAGGTATTATGTTGTGAAAGATAAAATCCAGGATCAAACTATAAGTCTCGGGCATATAAGGACAAAGGATATGCTTGTGGATCCGCTAACGGAAGACTTATCACCCAATGTGTTCATGGAACACTTAGCCGGCATGGATTTAAGGGAAAACCTTATGATTCTTGGATAGGCCCAAAAGGAACAGAATTTGTTTCTGAACAAAACGTATGTGGTAGCTGTATGATTCTATCGGCAATTAAGCTGTAATGATGAAACATGCTCTATGTACCAATATGTGATGAAACAAATAAACTAGAAAGTATAAGGTTAAAAGTAAAGTTGAGATCAAGGGGGGGAATGTTAGGTTGATTTCTCTCCCGTTCGAGCCCAGCGGGTCGAACGGGCCCTTGCATCGCGCCCTGATCGGGGGCGCCCAACCAAACCATGGTTGATGGGTCCCTGTCGCCAGCGCAATATAAAGAGGTGGGGTGCCGGGGCACGCATCATGAGGTTGACCGTGCACCACAACACCACCAACACACCAATCCGATCTAGGGTTGCGCTAGGCCGACGGGAAGCTCCGCCGCCACCATCTAGCCCACACTCCGCCATCACCGTGCGCCACAGCACCATGATGGCCTCTGGCTCAAGCTCGCAAGGCAAGGCGGAAGGTAGGTTTACCGGATGATCTAGCCTACTCCGATCCAAAGGATCTAACACAGAGTGCACCAAAACAAACAGCAATAACAAAGACAATCTAAAAAGTCGACATCGGTACATATTTTCTCTCATATTCTTTTCCTTCTCATATATATGTACAATAACATAACAAATACTATAAGTGGACTCTAGCATCTACAAAAATGTTCCATTTGTTCTCCCCGTTAAGATCCAAGATAAATTTCAAATACCATGTTTCGTTGTGATCACCAGCAGCAGGCATGATGATCCGCATCATACTCTCAACCGAAATGATTTCCTCCTCTTCTCACTTGGATGTTGTCCCTGTTCATCAAAATGTCTAAAAGAGATCAACCGACGAAGAAAACCACCATGCTTTAAAGTTACAATTATTCTTCTGTAAACAGTACTACAAAAACAAACACCAAATGAGCATCAAACTTATTTATGAACAACGGCGGCAAGCCGTTATCCTAAAACCAACCATGACTTCAACACCGTTCCTTTGTCACTAGGAACCCGATATCTCCACTCTCTCCAACTATTGTGTAAATCTGAATGTAACTTGGATGCACTTGTCTTTTATTCTCTTAACTTTCAGGTGTAGCTAGGAACAAACTTGATCACCTCAGACCTCAGTGCTAGGTGGAGGATCATTAATCCAAACTGAAATAGTCCAATCCCACAAATACCTTGCACCATCTGCTATGGATCATGTACATAAGTTGTATAAATTGGATAAGATTATAACACCAGTTCTCCAGGTCACTGCAATGAAGTTATTCAATGAAACTAAGACTAAAAAATGCCTACAAAAAACTTATTCTTTTTTTTTGCGAGGGTACAAAAAACTTATTCAATGTGATAACCCACCCAAGACATTGTTTTCAGCAGTCTTCTTACAAGGTCATGCATTGGCATACCAGGAAAAGACATCCCTCATCGACAATTTACTGAATGTGCTCCCAGGAAAGAAATCACTGAATGTACCAATGAAACATTTCTGATACACCTAATGTGAAGAGGAAGATAGTCTCCTAGCAATGTTTGTAACTTATGTATAAATCACAACAACATTTTTCCAACTGCAGTTCGTTTACTCGATGGAACGAATCATTCGATCAGGCTGCTCCCACTGCTGAACATCAGTTCGGTCCAAAAAAACATGTACACCGTAGGAGTATATGTTTGTAGTTGGAAAGATGGCGTCATCACGTTGTAAATGTTCAAATCCCAACGCGTTTTAGCTATGCCTGGGTCGACTACGACTCGGATTCAAATTGCTTGCCGCCACTTCCCTGTCTCCCGCGTCCCTGTTTTCTTGCTCGCCGCGTTTCCCCAAATCCCGATCCATCTCACCTCGCTCTCCAATCAGCCTCCCTCGACCCATCTTCCTCTCTCTCCCAACGCCGGATCGTTGCTCTCGCGATTCCACGGCCGCGACCATGGCCGGCACCACGGTGCTCCCGTCGTCTCTGCTCCCGCGCCGTAGCGCCGCCGTCGACCTGCACTCCTGCTCCTCCCGCGTGCGCGTGAACCCCGCCTTGATGGCGAACCCCGCGGCTGCCAAGAGGCCAAAGCGTCCCGGATCCGTGCTTGGCGAGCAACCGCTGCCGGCGAAGCGCGTACGCGGTGCCTGCTCCGGGGGCGAGCTCCATGCCGCGGTCCCCGCCGACATCAAGAACAGCAAACTTCCGTGTCCAAGCAGCAGCAAGGATCCGAAGAGTCCGACGTGCCTCCACCCTTCCGGGATCAAGAACCAGGTCGCCGAATCTCCGGCAAGCGCGACGCAATCGAAGCCGCCGATCAGCATGCGCCAACTGATCGAGAACGCTCGCCTCGCCATGGATTGGGCGCACCCTGCTGCAGAAGAAGAGGCCAGCCGTCGGCGGGACATCGAGCGTAGCAGAGCGGAGGCCCGGCGAAAGATGGAGCAGATGGCGGACACGGTGCAGTTCAACGACCCCTGGATCCATCACTCCGACGTGACCAAGTCCCCTGAGGAGCTGCTCAAAGCAAGACAAAACGCATGGCGTTATCAAGCTCACCTCATCGAGATGGCTCGTCGAAGGGACTTTGCTCAAGCGATGCAAATCCACGGATGAGTGCAAGCTTCTTGGTGTTGGTGGTAGTCTTACATCTGAAGAAGCAGAGTCGGCAGTGGTAGTCTTACCTAGCTGAGAAAAGCAGAGGGAACGGAGGAATCTAGTTGTAAGCTACAAGTTGTAAACTATGTAATCTGGAGTAGTTGCAAGTGTGTAGAAGTATTTCACTAGCATGTTTTCCAGTAGTGCCAGTGAGATTCTTATTAATTTAGCCATTAATTTGTGTGCATTATGATATGCAAGGGTTTTGTTTCATGTAAAAACATTGGATCTGATCAGTCTGATGTATGCAAAGCGTCGGCCACTGGATCTCTTTCTATGTTTCCATCTGATGTGTGTTCCATTGTTCATCCTATTTACATTACCACGAATAGTAACAGGCACACGATTCCACCAAGAATATTTCTTTTGTGAACTATTCCAAGTGACTGAATTTCGTCGCATCAAGAAGGTGCCAAAAAGCACGTTTCCTGAATCCTGATGCATACATGCATCATTGTTACCAACAGCTCATGTGTACAACTGCAGAATTCTGAATCCTGCTGTCTGAATTTTGCAGCTGCTGCAGATTTTGTTCAGTGCAACTGCTGCATATGCAGACCGGTTTTATTTAATTAACATATTCATTGACATGGATCAACTGAGTTAACATATTCAGTACAATTGCCGCAACTCATGTGTACCTGCCAAATTTGGCAACTGCTGCAAATTTCGTTCCATACAAATGGTGCCAGTATCAAATCAAACCACATGTCACGTCGCAGAGAAAATATATACTTGACGACGATGGTGTTTACTTCACTGAATATCTGAATGTACATATTCACTGACATAAACCCACTGGATTACAAGGGAATTTACAATGCCTGATACATAATCTGAATTCTTAGTGACAACTTCAATCAATTGCAATGGGAAATGTTGGCAACATTCACAGGTGTTGCAGTTCTTCCTCTTCGTCTGCACATTCAAGCGTCATCCGCAGCTTCGCGGCTCCCTTCCTCCTGCAGAAAAATCAGGAGTGCCCATTTTGACACGCTGGGAAATGGACCAAGGAGGAGAATAATCAATACTTCAAAGTGGCACAGAGGAGAAGAATCAATGTTTGAACAAAAGAGAAAGGGCTTACCCATGGTTTTTATCCATTGCATTTTGCCATGATCAATACTTCAAAACTTCCAGCAAGACATTCAGAATTCTAGCCATTGCGGAATTTGTTTCAATAGACTGTTGTTTTTCAGGAAAAAAAAAGTTTACATCTCAACGATCCAGAATTTGTTTGTCATATCAAGAGGGCACCAAAAAGCTCATGTGCACTTGCTCTGAATTTTGCAACTACTGCAATTTTCGTTCAATACAATTGGTTCATGTCACATTGCAGAGAAAAAAAATACTTACAACAATGGTGTTTACTCTATTGAATTCACATATTTATTGACATAGATCCACTGGATTAAAAGGGAACTACAATGCCTGATACATCATCTGCATTCACAGTACACAAGTTCGTTCAAATTCAACTAAATTACAATTGGAAACGTTGGCAACATTTACAAGTGTTGCACTTGTCCCTCTTCCTCTATAATCCAAAGTGAACGAGAGCCTCGGCAGAGAACCTGAGCAGCATCGACCAACCCAACCGAGCATCAATCGTGGCGCAACCCGGTGGTGCAGAGTAGAGCAATAGAACAGGTGTAAATAATATAAGCAAGTGTAACTTAATGTATGGAAATTTGTTCACTCGTAGTAAAATGTGTGCTCTGTGTGGTCTAAAGTCTGCTTACATTTTTCTTATATTTTAAATATATATTTCTGTTGTCTTTTTTGCTGGAAACTCAGAGATGCATTGACCTACACAGGCAATGGATTACTGGATTAGTAAAAGTTTAGGCCTCAATATGTTTAGTTGCAGGACGAATGGTAAGAGTTTGACATCAGAATCGTGTCTTCGAAGAGGAAAGGTACTATTAGGCTGAGTTAAACATATTCTCTACAAATGTTTAATGACCTTTGGAAGGCTGGAACTGCATGTCAAGAAAGTATTGCTGTGATTCTTTAATATGATGACAAATACCAATGTACAAAGTGGGTGTTTACTGGTTTTCTAGAGCCATTGTTCTTTCATAGAAACTGAACTCTGAGTGGACAATATTGTTGATGAAATTATCTGCCATCTGGACTGTATTATTACACGTTTACATATACTGGCATATTAAACACCTGCAAATAGGATACGTTGGAACCATTTTAATTGAAATAGTTTGATGGGCGATCTGTAATAATTGGTTGTATAATTGAAGCGTGTCTTATATAAACCATCACGCTTGATAGATCATCGCCGTGATCATCACACTGCACGGACAAAAATGCAGGAATGGTTGGAATCTACTGTACACTGAATCGATTGGGGGCTGAAAACTACAGCGACAGAATGGGAATGGGGGAACGCACTGACAAGTTTTAACAAAGCACACAAGCACGTAACAACAGAGCAAGATACTATTGCAGAAGAATTCGAGTTCGAGGGTAAAATGCTGCAGTTTCCATCCTATCACTGATGTACATCCAATCACTGAACACTGAACAAGAGCAGCGGGATGCGGCCATTACAATGAAGACAGTGAACACTGAACTGAAGGTAGTCCTCTACTCTTTGGGTGCCATGCTGGTTAAGATGTTTAACTCTGAACTGAAGGCAGTCCTCTACTCTTTGTGTTTGTGTGTGTGTGTGTGTGTGTGTGTGTGTGTGGGCGTCACAGCCTGTCGGAAGCAGAGAGACGTCAGCGGCGACACATAGTAATCGGAAGCCTGTCGAAAACGAAGGTGCGCGTTAGACAACTTGGTCTTGGACTCGGATTCAGAAACGAAACTGCGCGTTTTAGCTATGCCTGCGCCGACTCGGATTCAAATTGCTTCCAGCCACCTCCCGCGTCCTTTATTTTCTTGCTCGCCGCGTTTCTCGAATCCCCGATCCATCTGACCCCGCCCTCCGACCAGCCTCCCTCGATCCATCTTCCTCCCCCTCCCAACGCCGGATCGTTGCTCTAGCGATTGCACGGCCGCGACCATGGGCGGCACCACGGTGCTCCCGCCGTCTCTGCTCCCGCATCGTAGCGCCGCCGCCTCCGCCGACCTGCACTCCTGCTCCTCCCGCGTGCGCGTGAACCCCGCCTTGATGGCGAACCCCGCGGCTGCCAAGAAGCCAAAGCGCCCCGGATCCGTGCGCGGCGAACCGCCGCCGGCGAAGCGCGTACGCGGTGCCTGCTCCGGGGGCGAGTTCCATGTGGCCGTCCCCGCCAACATCAAGAACGGCAGCAAGCTTCCGTCTCCCAGCAGCGTCAAGGATCCGCTCCACTCCTCCGGGATCAAGAACCAGGTCGCCGAATCTCCGGCGAGCGCGACGCAGTCGAAGCCGCCGATCAGCATGCGCCAACTGATCGAGAATGCTCGCCTCGTCATGGATTGGGCTCACCCTGCCGCCGAAGAAGACGCCAGCCGTCGGCGGGACATCGAGCGCAGCAGAGCAGAGGCCCGGCGAAAGATGGAGCAGATGGCGGACACGGTGCAGTTCAACGACCCCTGGATCCATTACTCCGACGTGACCAAGTCCCCTGAGGAGCTGCTCCAAGCAAGACAGCACGCATGGCGTTATCAAGCTCACCTCCTCGAGATGGCTCGTCGACGGGACTTTGCTCAAGCGATGCAAATCCACGGATGACTGCAATCCACGGGTGATGGAAGCAGAGGAAGAAATCATCAGCAGTGCAGGCTTGCTGGTGGTAGTCTTGCATCAGAGGAAGCAGAGGAACCAATTCCTTTCTTGAGTCCGTGTGGGTGAACCTTCGAGTTAAGCTAGTCCTTCCTAAACCATTCACACATGAGTTTCATTTAATCTTTGCATCTCTAGGTTCTGCACTTAATCACCAAGATTTCTAGTGTTCTTTCAATCCCTTTCAGCCATTAGTAATTTTACAAGAGTGTCAGCAGAGTCTCCATCTAGCTAGGCAGCAAAAACCTTGTTAAGATGTGTACGGCATAGTTACACTACATCCACACCTGGTCCTAAGTAAGGGTTTAAGTAAATAAAGGGCATTTTCAATAAATCAAAGTAAAGCAGATGAGCCTAAAAAGGAAGCTCATGTACTGCAATTCCGGCACGAGACAGAGCGTAAAACGCACTCGCCGCAAAATCCAAAACGCCCGTTTGCTACCCGGCTTGTAGCAGGAAAAAAGGAGTAGAATTGAACTTGTCGATACACACAGTAATCATGCATGTGAGCTGCCTAGCGTCTGGAGACTATGCTGACCCTCCTGTAAAATTAATCTTGGCTGACTTGGATTCTTAGGCATTGGCGTCGTGGTGAGTTAAAGATGCAGTTTCTGACGAGTAGCATTGGTTGGTGAACTCTTGTGTGTATGTGTGAGTGAAGCTTTGAGCTAAGCAAGTCCTTGATGTACCGACTATCAAGTCATACTGTAATCAATTTTGGATATGAATGAGAAAATTGTTGGTCTGAATTTTGCAGAGCATTTGAGTAATCTTTTCGTATCTATTTATTCTTGTATGCTTCTGTGGCTCCTTAAAGCATCCTCCTATTAACATTACCATGAATCGTAACAAGCACACGATTCGACCAAGAACATTTCTTTTGTGACTAGTATATTCCAAGTGCCTGTATTTCAGGAGAGGAACAGTTATTTGTTTACACCTCAACAATGCAGAATTTATTTTGTCGCATCAAGAAGGTGCGAAAAAGTATGTTTCCTGGATCCTGATACATGCATCATTGTTACCAACAGCTCATGTGTACTTGCTGTCTGAATTTTGCAACTGCTGCAAATTTGGTTCAGTACAATTGGTGCATATGCCAGACCAGTTTCATGTGACACTGCAGATACTTGACGGCAATGGTGTTTACTTCATTTAATTAACATATTCATTGACATGGATCCACTGAGCTAACATATTCAGTAGTACAATTGCCGCAACTCATGTGTACTTGCCAAATTTGGCAACTTCTGCAAATTTCGTTCCACACAAATGGTGCTAGTATCAAATATATACATACTTGACTTCACTGAATATCTGAATTCACGTATTCATTGACATAAATCCACATGATTACAAGGGAATTACAATGCCTGATACATAACTTGAATTCATATATACAACTTCAATCAATTACAATGGGAAATGTTGGCAACATTCACAGGTGTTGCAGTTCTTCCTCTTCCTCTGCACCTTCAAGCATCATCCACAGCTTCTTGGCTCCCTTCCTCGTGCAGAGAAATCAGGAGTGCCCATTTTGACATGCTGGGAAATGACATGACCAAGGAGGAGAATAATCAATACTTCAAAGTGGCACAGAGGAGAAGAATCAATAATTGAAACAAAAGAGAAAGGGCTTAGCCATGGTTTTTATTCATGCCATTATCAATACTTCAAAACTTCCAGCAAGACATTCAGAATACTAATGGAGTACCTTCCCTGTACAACGTGGGAGGTGATGAACAATCCGGTCACGGTCAGAGCCTGCCACAGCAACTTTATAGGAGAATTTCAGCTTGCGGCAAGATCGCCGGTTTTGTAGGCCAGTTCGGGAGACTGGAGGAGCTCCACTTGGAGTTTTGGACCATAATATCATTTCACCATGCTCAAACAGTCAACAGACAGCAGGCACTCAGTATGGCAAAGGATGGTTAGTCCTTCTTCTGATAGCCCAAACCCTGGTCGGCAGTACCCTAGCAAGGGCATCACTGACAAGTATTCGACTCCTTGTTCGCCTGCTGACAAGGAGCACCTAGGCTGAAGGAGCAGTAAGTTACATACAAGTACCATTAATACAATATGTGCGGGTATCTCCTTATAAAGTTTTTACATCTTTTACATTACCTGTATGATGAACTCTTAACTGCTAGTACTTTCCTTCAGTGTGTTTGTATTACCAGGGCTCTCTCCACATGTGGTTCCAATCAAAATGGCCAAAATTGTTTATTTTCTGACAGTGACTGCTGTAATAGCAGAGAGACTTGTACTTAAAGTACATATTGGTAGTAGGATAAAATAAGTACAACATGACCAACCATACTTACCCAGCAACCCTCGTATTCTTGTAGGTATCCTTCTCTCAAGAGTTGACTTATAATTTTATAATTTGCAGTACACACCCAGTTTCAACTACTTGCAGAAATTTCAAATTAGTTGCTTGCGTCCATTTGCACGCCTTCGGACTAAGTCATTGCTCCTCTTCAGTCTTCAGCTTCCAAAAGTATAGCTTTCCTCAAAATAAGAGGAAATCTTACCTACCTATTTGCACATGTTCATCCAGTTTACATAAGGCGACGAGCCATTGAGCACCGCACCACCATCCTCTTCCTGTTTTTCTCATGGCTTCAGTACTAAAAATCTCAGGCGTCTTTTAGTAGTGTTCAGAGCAGTACAACTAGCCAGATGGTTTTCAGGTGAGATTCATGAGAACACCATGCAAGAGCTCCCTTCCTCGCCCAGAAACAGCAAAAGTTTATCCATGCCTTTCCTTGGACTTGCTGCTGTCCTCCTGCTCTTCTTTGCCTCTCATACCAGCTCCTGCATGGAGCAGGAGAGTAGCTCTCTCATCAACTTCCTAGATGGGCTCATGCCAGATGGCAACGGTGGTCTCAACGATTCATGGGTGAATGGCACAGACTGCTGCAAATGGGAAGGCATCATCTGCAGCAGCGATGGGACAGTCACAGATGTCTTGCTGGCCACCAGAGGTCTCAAAGGGGGCATCTCGCCATCCCTCGTCAATCTTACAAGCCTGTTGCACCTCAACCTGTCCCAGAATTCGCTCGAAGGCAGTCTACCAACAGAATTAGTTTTCTCCAGGAGCATTATTGGCCTCGACGTCAGCTTCAACCGCCTCAAAGGTCATCTACAAGAGATGCAATCCTCAAACCCCAGCCTTCCTCTCCAGGTACTGAATATCTCAAGCAATTCCTTCACAGGACAGTTCCCATTGACAACATGGGAGGTGACGAAGAATCTGGTTGCTCTTAATGCAAGCAATAACAGCTTTACAGGACAAATACCATCTTCTATCTGCACCAATGCCCCATCATTTGCCATGCTTGACCTATCATATAACCAATTCAGCGGCAAAATTTCTCTGGGGCTTGGCAGTTGCTCTATGCTGAGAGTGCTCAAAGTTGGCCACAACAACCTTACTGGAGCTCTCCCTGACGGACTCTTCAATGCTACCTCACTGGAGCAGCTCTCTTTACCCAACAATTTCTTGCAAGGAGTTCTTGATGGCTCCCACATAGCAAAACTAAGCAGTCTGACTGTTCTTAATCTTGGATCGACTGGTCTCAGTGGCAAGATTCCGGATTCTGTTGGCCAGCTAACAAGATTGGAGCAACTCTACTTGGACAACAACCATATGTCTGGTGAGCTGCCATCCGCCCTGGGTAACTGCTCAAATCTCGGATACATTACCCTCAGAAACAACAGTTTTACCGGGGATCTCAGCAGAGTCAATTTCACCATGTTGGATCTGAGGACAGCTGATTTTTCATTGAACAACTTCACCGGTACAATTCCTGAAAGTATCTACTCATGCACCAACCTAGTTGCGTTACGCCTGGCTTTCAATCAATTTCATGGGCAGTTCTCACCAACCATTGGAAATCTCAGGTCCCTATCCTTCTTTTCAATTACTGGCAATTCTTTTATAAATATCACAAATGCACTTCAGATGCTCAAGGGCTGCAAGAATCTCACCTCCCTGATGATGGGAACCAATTTCAAGGGTGAAACCATACCACAAGATGAAACATTTTATGGTTTTGAGAGTCTTCAGGTATTGACCATAGATGATTGCCCATTGATCGGGCAAATACCTCTTTGGATATCAAAGCTTGCAAAATTGCTGATGCTAGATTTATCATTAAATCAACTCACTGGACAAATACCATCCTGGATTGATGGACTGGGCTACCTGTTCGTTCTAGATATATCAAGCAACAAACTTACAGGGGATATACCAGCTGCATTGGCAAAGATGCCGATGTTACTATCAGAGAGAAATGCTGCCAAGTTGGACACAAGGTTCCCTGAGTTGCCTGTATTTTGGACGCCAACACGTCAATACCGGACGGTCGGTGCTTTTCCCGGCAAATTGTGTCTGGACAACAATAATTTCACTGGTGTAATTCCTCCTGAGATTGGTGAGCTAAAAATGCTCGACATCCTGAATTTAAGCTCCAATAGCTTAACTGGTGAAATACCACAAGAAATCTGCAACCTCACAAACCTGCAAATTCTTGATCTGTCGAACAACCAGCTCACAGGTGAAATACCATCTGCACTGAGTGATCTGCACTTCCTTTCCAGATTTGATGTTTCTAACAACAAACTAGAAGGGGAAGTTCCAAGTGGAGGACAGTTTGATTCTTTTTCAAATTCCAGCTACAGTGGGAATCCAAAGCTGTGCGGACCTATGATCAACAATGACTGCAACTCAAGACCATCTCCAGCCTCTGGGAAGCGACGGAACAACTTGCGTCCTGCATTAGTTATTGGAATCACCGCGGGGGGGCTCATTGCTCTTGTTTTGCTTGCATGCTTCCTTATTGCAAGGTTAGCATATGATGATCACACTGAAAATGTGGTTCCCCTTCGAAGAAGGCGGTGATGGAGATCTTAAGTTCTTAACAGACGCGGTGCTGAAAATCTGGTTCTTATGAGCATTGTGCTTTTCTTCCCTCCTGTACTAAGACATGGCTGAAGTCTTCATTGTTTGCCAGGACTTTATGCGCGTCATTCCCAGTTCTCCTCTGCTATGCAAACAGAGCAAGATATTAGTAGATGTCGTAGGCCTCGATCTAGGGTGTAATGTAGTTTCTCGAACTGGATGTGTATAAAAATGTAAGCTAGTATTACCAGCATATACCTCCACGCATGTCATCAATCAAATATTCTAAAGAAGGTAAAATGGTAAGTGTTTAAATGCTCTAGTTAGCTAGCCCTCAACGTTTTTCCGCAGAATTGAGTCGACCAAGAACATTATAGCGGGGGATTTGGCTACAGCAGGAGCATAATGTAACAAATGAGGATAGACTGCTCGGACTCGGAAGCTTGAGCTCGAGAACTTACGATTCCCGCGCGCATCGTTCTGCATTTCCACCACGGAGCCACTCGCACGCGTTGCCCGCGTCGGCCGCCGGAGCCGGGGCAGCCCCTCGGTCACGCGCGCTTGGGCGCGGCCTCGTGCTCGTGGGCGAAACCGTCGCTTAGCTCAGCTCCGCACGGTACCGAGGCGGCCGCGCGGCGAGGGCTCGACGCGTAAACGGAGCACGCACGCCGTACCCGAGCGGTGGCGTCCCCGTCGGCCGGGGCGGACGTGCGGCGGTGAGAGGGGAACGGCTATGGATGGGCTAAGGAGGAATTGTCGTGTTTTTTTTTTTGAGTAATGGAGGACTTGTCCAGACCTGGCCAAACGGGCCGGCCCGCCACGGCACGGCACGGCCCGCCATGGCACGTTTACTAGCCGGGCCGTGCCGTGCCGGCCCACAGGCGCTGCTCCTTGGCCCAGGCACGGCCTGATTAGTAAACGGGCCAGCCCGATGGCCCGTTTAGCACGCTGGGCTACACATTTTCAGCCTGTTGGGCTGGTTTTTAGGCCTATTGGGCTATATTTTAGGTATATATATATATATATATATATATCTGAAAAATATATAAAAAAAAACGGGTCGTGCCGTGCCGGCCTGCGTGCCCAAGCTCCAGGCCCAGGCACGGCCCAAGGCGTGCCGGGCACGGCCCGTTTAGCCCGTGTCATGCCTGGCCCATGGCGGGCCATGCCGGCGTGCTAGCGGGCTGGCCTGTTTGAGCAAATTTGTGAAGTCAGTGAACCTAAAAGAGTACAATCAACCAGAAGCCAAAAGGATTCTCCCTTTTTGATTGTGTAGAACCAAAATGGCACTCAGGCGGACCTAACTCGACCCGAATTTCCTGTATTCCAAACATACCTAAGATCCCAAACTTTAAAGTTTCAAATCACGGTGTCAGTTTGCGACAAACAAATAGATATAGCATGGGGCTCCCTTACTGCTTGGGTGATTGGGACAATTCGCCAAGACATATTAATGGGCTTGTTCAGGTGCTGCCCACAAAGAGAGGAACACTTTGAAGAAAATGTAATTTTTAAATAGGTTTATTTCACTTGTTTTAGATATACATTTGAAAAAGGTAAAGTGGAAAAATATGCATTGTGTTGGAAACATGTCCACACATATGTAAAAAAACATCTAATTTGTTCGCATGTTCTTAAAAAAAATTATGGATGTGAGAAAAAGTGTGCATGTGTTCAGAAAAATGTTCATCCATATGAAAATTAACATTCAACTATTTTTTAAACTATTTGTACTTTCATTTAAAAACATATGTGTGTGTTCATGTATCTCAAATAAATGTTCATGTGTTTTAAAAAAAATGTTCACATATTCAAAAAGCACGAAAAATAATCGTCTATTTTACTTAAGGAGAACAAGGAGAAACAAAAAAATAAATAAATAAAAAAGGAAAAGAAAGAAATTTAAAAAAGAGAAACAAAATGTGCTACTTGTCCTGGCCGAAGTGCAGCGCGTGTGCGCAATTTATCCCCTATATACGGCGCTATATAGTCTTTTCGGGTGCATAATGATTCTCACCTACCACGCCAAATAATATTTCCATCCTCCGAGCACCATCACGGTTGACATAAACTATCCAATCTAACCTCCAAGCCGCGTCACCCGATTGAAAAGAAACATGCATGGGCCTGTGTGGGCTACCTGAGACGGGCCTCGATATTTCAATACCCAAACATGTCCACGTGTATGGCATTATCGATGCCATGATGGTTGTAAGCATATTGTGGTGTTGGTCATGGACATGGTGCTCGCCCTGCGGTGGGCGCAAACTGGAGAGCCCAGACAGGTAGGACCAAAAATGTTTTTCGTTTTAGACTCTTTTTGTTTTTACGAAAAATCCAGCATTTTAAGTTTACAACTAAGAAATAATATGGCTCTATCAAATCCAGCGCGCCTGATTATGTGCCTAACTTGGATTCAATGGTCAAACATTTGTCATCATTTCTATGTCACTCTCCTTACCTCTTAGTTTTGCTTCTCACATTTTTTGCCTACCGATGCAGCGGTCTACCAATCTTTGCCCACACTTTTATCTCGCTGCTCACGTTTTACTTATCTCTGCTAGTGTCAACTTTAATTCTTATGATTCTTGATCTTGTGCTTCCACGGAAACAAACATGATCATCAGAGCTATTATTGTGTTTGCACCATCTTTGCTCTTACATAGTAAAAGAATTATACTAAACATTCATATTTCTAAACTTATTTATCATATACATTATTTATGACTATAATTATTTTTATTTAGCTAGTATGGTTAATCGCAAAAAAGTATTGCTAAAGAATACTTTTAGTGTTTTCAAACATACAATTGTATTTTATATCACTGGAAAACTTGATTCCGCTAAATTTGAATTTAGATTATATCAAAATTTCTCTTTAATTATGTTTTGATGTTATATTTGTGTATGTGTGTGTATTGTATTGTTTTATACCATGGTTGAGATTTCTGAAGCCTGCAACCTACGTCTATTTCTATTATACCATTATATTAGGTAAGTGAATTAATATAAACTTCTATAGCATAAATTGAATAGTTAGAAAATTGTGTCTTGCAAATTGGGTCAAACAATGAGTTGGCAACATGTGCATGGTATGCACTTGGTATTGAAATAACATCGATTGTAATAATCACTTGGGAACATAAATACCATTGTTTTCACACAGACGGTTTGATTATTTGATATGCTTGTCCAGAATATTCTTGATTCATCTGGTGTAAACAAAAGATCCCACCAATTTTTATAATAAAAGTTGTGCATGAAAAGTAAACATGGAATCAAATGCATACAAGAGCCCCATGATTCATAATAAGTAAATACATATAACGTTCTAGCCGTGCAAACTCGAATGGGTCATCCTGCCTGTTTTAGAGAGAGAAAATCATTTGAGCTTTGTGAGCTAAAAAACTAAACAAGCACTTTGTGAGCTGTAAGTGCCGCTCATGAGCTGGTGGCCTGCCTTTGCTAAACAGTGAGCCTCGATGTTCATTACTCCCTTTCATGAACAACTTCAGCTGACGGGAACCCTTCCATCTTCCTTTTTTACTTCATCGACGATTGCTTTGGAGGTTCCTAAATACGCACCCTTTACATGGGGGAGGCATATGAGATCAATGAGATTAGTTTTTTTTTTTGAAAAAAATAACATGCTCAAACATTCTCAAAAAATTTGTAGACACACATCAATATTTGATGTACAACCTCAAAAAGCTTCAGCCCCTAATTTGACCAACATTAATAGAAACAAAAAAGAAAAAATCTGATGTGAATAGTGTCAAAGTACTATTCACCCAAACGTATCACTATTCACATTCGAATGTGTCTTTTTTGAATCTCTAAATGTACATTGATTTTTGAGCTGATTTTTTCCGGAGTTGTAGACATACCCCGCAGGAATGTTTTCAAATAATTTAAGATTTTTTTGAAATGTATAAATATGAATTATTGAGATTTATCTCACGATCTCACCTAATGTGAGATCTCGTACAATTCCTCCCTCCCTTTACATGGTTCAATGTAGTCAGTCGACACTACAATCCTTTGGCCACAATATCAATAACCAAACGAAATAAGGTTGGAAAAAATCCCACACCCACCCTCCCACGTCGCCTCCATGAGGCGATGGGGAGGAACCCTAGGGTGTGGACGCTAGCTCCCTACTTCGCACCCTCCTCCTCCCACACTGCCGCTAGCGCCGGCAAGGCCTCCTTGTCCCCCTCCCAACGGCCTTGGCATGGGCTGGCGCATCTGGATCGGGGTGCCTCACTAACAAAGTGCGAGGTGGCGTTGCGGACGGGTGGCATGGTGATGGTGCGATAGGTTGGGTGTTGGGGGAGCATGCTGGCGAGGTGGCGGGTTATAGGTGGCAGCAGCGGTTGCTTTGCCCTACTGGCGGCGCGGGCCATGGCGACTAGGGGCGCGGGTGGCTGTCTCTACATGGGTTGTTGGGCGGTGGGGTGCCAGTGTGATGGTGGTGGCTCTCGCCAGTGGCGGCCTGGCCGGTTGGCTTCCTTTAGGCGAGCTCGGGCGCCATTGGATGGGTGGTGCGAGCTCTCTCCGTGGGCATGCGGTCTTCACGATGATGACCAGATGGCGGGCCATGGTTGGTGGTATTGGAGATTGACGCGTCATGGGGCTCCAAAGGCGACAATGACCGGCGCGACCGAGGCTACGCGGGCGGCTGGACGACCGACTGCCTAGGCGACCCCCTGTCCAGATATGGAGGGGCCAGATCCGATAGAGCGTTGGCCGATGCCCCCTCCGGTGGTGTTTGTCGGCAGTTGCCGGGTGGCACAGAGCCTCCGGGTGTGGCTCGAGGCGTCTTTGCTACTAGGTTAAGGGTATGTGTTATTTTTTTCTCTTCTGTTGCGATGCGCATGCTCTTTTTAAACGGAGCTGCTAAAAATCAGTCGACTGAGACTTCGCGAAGTCTCAGTCGACTGTGCAGCCGTTCGATCTCTTGTTACTTGTAGATTCGCGCTGGCCCGCTTTTGTCTTTGTTTCGGCCTGTGTATGTCACAGACCGGCCCGTGTTGCTTGTTTTTTTGTTGGAGCGATTTTTCCAATGTTTTGTTTGGGCCGGCCTTGATTCGCACGAGCGTCTCGCGTTTTCTTTCTGTGGGCTGGGGGATAGGCATCCCGAGGTAATTAAGACGAGGGGATTGGCAGTCGTAAGTCCATTTCATCCTCTGTCTCTCTCTATCCTTTGTCTCTGAAAATCCGAAGATCTGTGAAGCAAATTGAAGAGAAATCGCTGTGCTCCTCCACACCCAACGAGAGGATGGGCCACGCTTGGTGTGGAGTAAGTGCAATCCCATTTTTTTCTTTTTCTTTTTTGTTTGTTAATTGGTGAGATGCAGTAGATCCAGTGGATTTTTTTGGGTTCCATTGTTTGTTTGGATCAAGTCCAGATTAGTAGATTTGAAGCATAAAATTGTCCTTTTTTTATTCAACTGGGGGGTGGTAATGTAGCGCATATATATGAGGGGATTTTGAGTCCAGATTAGTAGCCTTGAAGTATAGTCAGTCCATTTTTGTTTGTACGTTTCTTGCTTCAGACGTCCAGGTCTCAAGAAGTGGTTCTCTCATATCTCCTAATTTAGACTTCAGACGTCTAGATATATTACTGATCCATCACCTAGGGAGAGGTTCAGTCCCTTGTTTGTTTATTCTACTCCAGGTTAGTAGCTTTTGAAGAATGTGATTTTCGGCAGAAACATTTTTTTTGTGTGAACATGTTTGAGGAATATTACTTAAATCAAATCCCCTCATATGTATTTGCTGAAGCTATCACTAAGGGCGGTTCAGTCCTTTGTTTGTTTATTTAGACTACCATATTTATTTAGTAGCATGCCTTTTTTAAAAGAAATAGTGATTATCACGGAATGTACCAATAGGAGTGGGTATCTTTTATTTGTTTTTTCAGAACCCATATCTAACCAGTAGGATGTTTTTTGAAATATTTTCTTTTGTAAACAAGAGAGATTACTACTGAAATTAATGTATCACTAGAGATTACACTGAAATCTTTTTTCTCTGTAGAATGTATTAGTAGCATGTTTACTTGTTTTTGCCAGTTTTTTTGCTGAGACCCTATTTAATTAGTAGCATGTTCAAATTTCTTTGTTTTTCGTGGAATCAAAAGATAAGGATTACTGTAACTAAGTTCCCAGCAGCAGCATGTCTTTTCAGTTTTCCTTTTTTTGCTTAAACCATATGAATCAGTAAGATGTTCATTTTGTGTGTGTATGAATCAAGATATTATGGTCTCTTGATAGTTTCGTCTTTTTTTATCTCCACATCATAATGTATTTTTTTTATAAATGATCATTATCTAGAAATCCTTTTTGTTCAGAAGAATACAAGTATCGCACTAAAAATCATTAGTTGAATATGTATGCGTCTCAGTAGCACAAAGTTATGTTTTGGCGGCTTTTTTATGTGCACAGGAGATGGTTTGCAGAGTTTGCATGAGCCCTTGCTACCGCGAGAGCAAGTCAAGCGGCATTAGCATGTATGTCTGGAAAGAGTTAAAAACGCAGGGGTAAATTAGCAGCCTCTTCTCTTTTTTTTTCATTGTATGATCCTCATTTTTTTAGTTTGTACTCATCATCATGGAATATATTAATTTTTGAAGCAGAGGGGAGCCCCTAGTTTAACTAGTTGTTTACACTGAATTTTTTGTAATCGAGCACGTCATGCCCTCCTTATGCATTTTTCCGAACCCATGTAGAATTTAGAATGTGAAGTGTAGATTTTTGTAGGATTTCAGGGTTTTGATGTTCATGTTTCAAAACCATGTAGGCTTGTTGCTTGTTCCTGCCATTTCCTGTAAATCATGTTCCGGTCCTTAGTCATACCTGGTAATATATACTAGTTTCTGGACTGAATTTTTAGGTTGTAGCAGCTTGAACTTTTTATACCAGTGCTTGATGCATCACGCAGATTCATGATTGTTTTTTATGTGTTACAATCTTTTTTTATCCAGTCAAGAACACACATAATGTCTTCTAGCTTGGTCACAACTACATTCTTGTAACTATGGTTGCAACTTGACTTCCATTTTGTTTGTACGGGAATATGCGCCAGTTGCATGTCCCACACAAAGCACATAACTGCACGTCTTTTAACTTGGTCGCGATTGGGGGCCTTTGTTTTGTGGGAGGGGGCGACGTCGAGAAATATGGGGCCAAGTTACATGTCCCACGCTAGGCATGCAACTGCATGTCTTCTAGCTTGGTCAACTGCATGTCTTATAACTTGGTTGCAACTCGACTTCCATGTTTGTTGTGTGAGGAGAGGCGCCAGTTGCATGTCCCACACTATGCATGCAACTGCATGTCTTCTAACTTGAGACCTTTGTTTTCTCAGAGAGGCCGACATTGAGAGAGAGAGAGAGAGAGGCCCAATTGCATGGCCCACACCAGGCACACAACTGCATGTCTTCGAGCATGGTCGCAACTGCATGTCTTATAACTTGATCGCAACTCGACTTCCATTTTTTGTACGGGGATAGGCGCTAGTTGCAGGTGCCACACTAGGCACGCGGCTGCATGTCTTCTAACTTTGTCACAACTAAGGGGTCCTTTGATTTGCCGAAGGGGGTGGAGATATGGGCCCCAGTTGCATGTCCCACGCTAGGCATGCAACTGCATGTCTTCTAGCTTGGTCGCAACTGCATGTCTTATAATTTGGTTGCAACTCAACTTCCAATTTTGTTGTACAAGGAGACGTGCCAGATGCATGTCCCACACTAGGCACACAACTGCATGTCTTCTAACTTCGTCGCATGTGGGGACCTTTTTGTCGTAGGAGGTAGAGGCGAGAGAAGAGGGGGCCAATTGCATGCCACACACTAGGCACGCATGCTGCAAGTCTTCTAGCTTGGTCGCAATTGCATGTCTTATAACTTGCTTGCAACTCGACTTCCATTTTTTTTGTACGGGGATAGGCGCCAGTTGCACGTCCCACACTAGGCACACAATTGCATGTCTACTAACTTATTCGAAACTAGGAGGCCTTTGTTTTGTCGGAGGGAGCGGCTTCAAGAGATACGTGCCCCGGTTTGCATGTCCCATGCTATGCATGCAACTGCATGTCTTCTACCTTGGTCGCAGATGCATGTCTTATAACTTGGTTGCACCTCGAATTCCATTTTTTTGTACGGGGAGAGGCTCCAATTGCATGTCCCACACTAGGTATGCAACTACATGTCTTCAAACTTGGTCGCAACTGGGGACCTTTGTTTTCTCAGAGAGGGCGGCGTCGAGAGAGAGAGGGCCCAGTTGCATGGCCCACACCAGGCACGCAACTACATGCCTTCAAGCATGGTCACAACTGCATGTCTTATAACTTGGCTGCAACTCGACCTTTTTGTTTTTTGTCGGATGAGGTGAGGGGCCAGTTGCATGTCGCAGAATAGGCATGCAACTACATGTCTTTTCTAATCCAGTTGCATTTTTGTAAGTGCCTTTGTTTTGTAAGATGTGGCGGCAACAAGAAAGTGAGGGGACCCAATTGTAGTCATGCAACTGCATGTCTTTCAACATGGTCGCAATTGCATGTCTCCAAACTTGGTTGCAACTCATATTTTGTTTTTGTCGGACGACAAGAGGGACCAGTTTACATGTCCCACGCTAGGAATGCAACTGCATATCTTCTAACTTGGTTGCAATTGGAGCCTTTGTTTGTCAGAAGGATGACATCAAGAGAGAGAGAGAGAGGGGGCACTTGCATGCTCGAATGTAATCATGCAACAGCATGTCTTCTAACTTTTGTCGCAATTCAACTTTTTCTTCAGTTGGGCAAGGAGAGGGGCCAGTTGCATGTCTTCTAACATGGTTGCAACTACGTGTCTTCCAACATGGTCGCAACTCAAGTTTTTTTGTCGGATGAGGAGAGGGGCGAGTTGCATGTCCCACGCTAGGCACGGAATTGCATGTCTTCTAACTTGGTTGCAACTGTAAGCGGCTTCCGTTGTTTTGTCGGAGGGGGTGACGATAAGAGACAAGGGGGCACTTGCCTGCTCAAATGTAGTCATGCAATTGCATGTCTTCCAACATGGTCGCAACTACGTGTATTCCAACATGATCTCACAACTAGCTTTGTTATTTTCTCACAGCCAGGAGTGGGCAGTTTTCAAGATATTTTGGTCTTTTTGTTATTTAAAAAAATCATATACATTTTTTTGCATTGAAAGATTTTGTTTTCCCAAGGAACCAGAACAAAATTTTAATTTGTTTTTGTGGAAAAAAGAGCAGATTAAAGCTGAAATAGTTACTTTTGTCTAGATCCAGGGACACATAAATGTTTGTTGTGGTGGAATGGAGTTTCTATAGACGGTGTGCTGCTTTTTTTCTGTTTGAAGTCTTTGGAATGTGGACCCAGGCTCAACATCTTTCTAGAGGCCACCCCAACAATACTGTTTGAACTATGAGATGAGCAGAGACAGAGAGAGAACGGGTAAGGAAGGAAGCCGCATCACGGGGGCGGGCACATCGAAGCTTCCGCGGTGGAAGTCGCCGGCGACGAGATGCTCGGCGACACGGGCGCCCCTCCAGACTCCAGTATGTGAATTTATTTTCAATTTATCATTTTTGATTTTGTAGTTTCTGTTTCTCTTTCTATTTATTTTTGCGTTTTGGATTTGTATTATTGTTTCTTTTCTACATTAGTGATGTTTTGGATATTTATCTAAAAAATAATGCCACTCGATTTTGTGTACACATGGACTGCAATTTTTTTTTAATTTTTTTCTTCCTTTTTGTGTTAAAAATATGTGCTCAAAGAAATACAAACACACTACATTTTTTTAGAACAACTACACTTTTGTGTGCGTTATGTTTGTTTGAGACACACTTCAGTGCAAATCGGCTGGAAGAGCTGACAGACACCCATATATTTCACAGCCCAAATACAAACAAAGAAAAAAAAAACCAATCTAAAAGAAAGACAACAGAAAACAATAGTAGGCTGCCCACGTACAAGCAAGGAAAAAAAGCCCAACAGGAGACGAAGCAATTTGTGAGAACAAAGCAAAGGACAAAAGCAGCCCACCTGGACACGTTAAACAAGCCCAAAGGAAAACAAACTAACGACAAGAAAATCGATCTGGGCATCGGCAGGACGCTGACATCACCGGACCTAGACTTCGCGAAGTCAGGATGTTTGGATCCAAGGGACTATTTTTAGTCTCATTAAAAATAGTCTTTTTTAGAGGCTAAAGTTTCAAGCATCTTTTCTAGTCTTGAGGCTAAAATTTTTTAGTCATAGGAAACCTACTAAAAAATTTTAACAGACGTGCATCAGTCTCTCCTCATTTAATGTCTCTCCTTTAACACATGCGAGTTCTGGATTGGAGGGTTTGAAGAATAATAAATGCTCAATAACTTGATTTTAATCTCTTTAGTATTTGGATCCAAGCATGGATGAGGCTAGCAAGTTTTAGTCCCACTACTTTTAATCATGGGACTAAAACATATCCAAGCATCCTCTAAGTCGACTGATTCGTAGACAGACCCCTTTTTAAAACAAATAAGACGTGCATTGTCTTTCCCGCGAGCGTGTACACCCCGAGAGCCACCTATGAACACCCCGAGCAGATTCGAAACGCCAGCGAGCCAACGAAACGATAACGATAACTATGAGCCACCGACGTCAAAACGCCGGCAATCCTCCAAAAGCGCAGAGAGCCGCGCTCACAGGCTCCACTCACGAACTCCGGTCGACGTAGGGCGAAGCCCGAGCACGTCCGTACAGAAAAGCCTCCCATCTCGATCAAAACCGTAAGCGGCCGGGTCACATCACATGATCACATCGACCACATCATTCAGTAACCAACACGACCATTTTTATCGTACAAGCATCTGATCTGATCAGGCGGAGCAACCTGACTGACGACTCAACGCGCGCTAAACAAATGGCAACTTGGATCGGTGTCTTACGTACTCGAGAGAGCGGGGGAGAGTCGAGTCGCACAGGGCTGGCCAATGAGCCGCCCCTTCGCGGCCCCATCAGCCGCACCTCCAAAAGTCAGACCTGCCCCAAGCCGGGAGCAGCTCGGCAACATGACTCGCGAAGTCGCGAAGCACTACGCTACGCCATGGCCATGGCCGTTGACCTTGCGCCGGATAAACCTATGCCTAGTATATTACCACGACGACGAATCAAGCTCGCTCGCTCGAACCATACCCAGGCCGGCCAATGGGACGCTAGCTTCTCCACCCATCCCGCCCTCCCCCGCTCCGGTCGTCTAAGAAAAAAGTCCACGCCCCGCCAAACGCCACGGTTCGATTATTCCCCATGTTGGCGGCGGCGGCGGAGGTCTCGCTATGATCATCAGTTACCAGCAGCGGCAGCGGGTCGTCATTTCGGCGGGATCCCTGGTGGTGGTCGTCGTGTCGTTGACGCTGCTCCTGCTGGTCGGCCCGGCCGCCGGCGCGTGCGGCGACGGGGAGAGGGAGGCGCTGCTGGCCTTCCTCGACGCACTCTCGCCGCGGCCGGGCGACAACATCGCCGCCTCCTGGCGCGGCTCGCCGGACTGCTGCGCGTGGGAGGGCGTGGGCTGCGACGACACGGGCGGCGGCGGCGCGGTCACCAGCGTCTCGCTCCCCGGCCGCGGCCTCGGCGGGACGATCTCGCCGGCGGTGGCCAGGCTCCCCGCGCTCGCGCACCTCAACCTCTCCGGCAACGGCCTCGCCGGCCCGTTCCCGGCCGAGCTGCTCGCCCTGCCCAACGCCTCCGTCGTCGACGTCAGCTACAACCGCCTCTCCGGCGCGCTCCCGGACGCGCCGGCCGCCGTCGGGCGCGCCCGCCTCCCGCTGCGGGTGCTGGACGTGTCGAGCAACCATTTGTCCGGGCGGTTCCCGTCCGTGCTCTGGCGGTTCACCCCGGGCCTCGTGTCGCTCAATGCCAGCAACAACAGCTTCGCCGGCGCGATCCCGTCGCTGTGCGTCATCTGCCCGGCGCTCGCCGTCCTCGACGTCTCCCTCAACGCGTTCGGTGGCCCCGTCCCGCCCGGGTTCGGCAACTGCTCGAGGCTGCGGGTCCTCAGCGCCGGCCGCAACAACCTCACCGGCGAGCTCCCCGACGACCTCTTCGACGTGACGTCGCTCGAGCAGCTGGCGCTCCCGTCCAACCGGATAAAGGGCAGGCTCGATCGCCTGCGGATCGCCAGGCTGATCAACCTCGTCAAGCTCGACCTCACCTACAATGCGCTCACCGGCGGGCTGCCGGAGTCCATCGGCGAGCTCACGATGCTGGAGGAGCTCCGGCTCGGGAAGAACAACCTCACCGGCACCATCCCGCCGGCGATCGGCAACTGGACCAGCCTCCGCTACCTGGACCTTCGGTCGAACAACTTCGTCGGGGACCTCGGGGACGTTGACTTCTCCCGCCTCGCCAATCTCACCGTCTTGGACCTGGCCTCCAACAACCTCACCGGCACCATGCCGCCCAGCATCTACTCCTGCACGTCCATGACGGCCCTGCGCGTGGCCAACAACGAGATCTCCGGCCAGGTGCCGCCGGAGATCGGCAACATGCGAGAGCTGCAGTTCCTCTCGTTGACCGTGAACTCTTTTACTAACATCAGCGGCATGTTCTGGAACCTCCAGGGCTGCAGGGACCTCGCCGCGCTGCTCGTGTCGTACAACTTCCACGGCGAGGCCCTGCCGGACGCCGGCTGGGTCGGCGACCACGTCAGCCACGTCCGGGTAATCGTCATGGAGAATTGCGGTCTGACGGGCCAGATACCGTCGTGGCTGTCCAAGCTGCACGGCCTCAACGTCCTGAACCTCGGCGGGAACCGCCTCACCGGCCCGATCCCGAGCTGGCTCGGCGCCATGAAGAGGCTCTACTACGTGGACCTGTCGGGCAACCAGTTCGCCGGAGAGATACCGCCGTCGCTGATGGAGCTGCCGTTGCTGACGTCGGAGAAGGCCATGGCGGAGTTCAAACCGGGCCATCTGCCCCTCGTGTTCACCCTGACGCCGAACAACGGCGCGGAGGTCAGGACGGGCCGCGCGTACTACCAGATGTCCGGCGTCGCCGCCACGCTCAACCTCAGCGACAACGACCTCTCTGGCGCGATCCCGCGAGAGGTCGGGCAGATGAAGATGCTGCAGGTGCTGGACCTCAGCCACAACAACCTCTCCGGCGGCATTACGCCGGAGCTCAGCGGCCTCGCCAAGATCGAGATTCTTGACCTCCGCATGAACCGTCTGACGGGTTCGATCCCGCCGGCGCTCGCCAAGCTCCACTTCATCTCCGATTTCAACGTTGCGAACAACGATCTCGAGGGCCCGATCCCGACGGGCGGGCAGTTCAATGCGTTCCCGGCGGCGAATTTCGCAGGGAACCCGAAGCTTTGCGGCCAGGCGATCTCGGTCCGCTGCAGCAAGAAAAGCGGAATGGCGCCGGGCAAGTCTTCGCCGTCCAAGACCATGGGCAAGAGACTGCTTGTTGCCATCGTTCTTGGAGTCTGCTTCGGCGTGGTTGGCGTCGTCGTCTTGACCGGACTCGCCGTGATCGCCATCAGAAGGTTCATATCGAACGGGTCCGTCAGCGACGGCGGCAAGTGCTCGGAGTCGGCCCTGTTCGACCACTCCATGTCGGATCTGCACGGCGACGAGTCCAAGGACACGATCTTGTTCATGTCCGAGGAGGCCGGCGGCGGCGACCCGACGAGGAAGAGCTTCACGTTCGTGGACATCCTGAAGGCGACCAACAACTTCAGCCCGGATCAGATCATCGGAACGGGGGGCTACGGCCTGGTGTTCCTAGCGGAGCTGGAGGGCGGCGTGAGGCTGGCCGTGAAGAAGCTCAACGGCGACATGTGCCTGGTGGAGCGGGAGTTCCGGGCGGAGGTGGAGGCGCTGTCGGTGACTCGGCACGAGAACCTCGTCCCCCTCCAGGGCTTCTGCATCCGCGGCCGGCTCCGGCTGCTGCTGTACCCGTACATGGCCAACGGCAGCCTCCACGACTGGCTGCACGACCGGCGGCCGGAGCAGCCCGAGCTGGACTGGCGCGCGCGGCTACGGATCGCGCGGGGCGCCGGGCGCGGGGTGCTGCACATCCACGAGGCGTGCACGCCGCAGATCGTGCACCGGGACATCAAGTCGAGCAACATCCTGCTGGACGAGTCCGGCGAGGCGCGGGTGGCGGACTTCGGGCTGGCGCGGCTCATCCTGCCGGACCGGACGCATGTGACGACGGAGCTGGTGGGCACGCTGGGGTACATCCCGCCCGAGTACGGGCAGGGGTGGGTGGCGACGCTGCGGGGCGACGTGTACAGCTTCGGCGTGGTGCTGCTGGAGCTGCTCACCGGGAGGCGGCCGGTGGAGATGATGGCGGCGGCGGGGCAGCCGAGGGACCTCGTCGGGTGGGTAACGCAGATGCGGTCGGCCGGGAGGCGCGCCGAGGCGCTGGACCCGCGGCTGAGGCAGGGGAGCCGGCCGGGCGACGAGGCGCAGATGCTCTACGTGCTCGACCTCGCCTGCCTCTGCGTCGACGCCATCCCGCTCAGCCGGCCGGCGATCCAGGAGGTGGTCAGCTGGCTCGACAACGTCGACACCATCGGCGCGTCCTGACGTGCTCTGTGTAGAGCGAAGATGGAGCGCTCTGCGGGCAGAGATGGTTAGAGTTTTGGGGCGATGGATGGAGTCGATCGATGAGATAGAAAAATCAGAATCAGAATTCAGAAAATGGCGATGTTCTTCAGGCAAATGACTGAATGAAGGACACTCCACCATCCATAATCACATTCTGTCCCGTGGACTAAAGCAACATGGACTAATTTCTGAACCCTGATTGGTCGAGGTGGAGTTTTTTTTCTTTGAAAGGAATGCCTATTCGGCGCACTTTATTTCAAAGCCAACAGAGTTACATCCTGAATTATAAGAGGTAGTAAGAAACTAGGAGGATTATCATCCCAAAAAACAGAAGACTTCGACTCATAAGAGTGTTTTGCTAAGTGATGTGCGACCAAATTTGCATCCCGCTTACAGTGTTGGCGGTGGAGTATAGTTACATAGGTTTGCCACGAAAATGGATGGAGCATTGCTCTTTGTTTGGCGAAGAGATGCCCTGGTCTCTGCATCGATTGATGCACACAATCATCTTTATTGTGAACTTTTAATCCATACACAAGTGTAAAATGAAAATAAAAAAGAACAGCATGGTATATCAGGGCCAACCAAAAGCAGAATGGATTACATTCTACAACTCATGCATCGTAAATTGTATTGTTAGACAATCACCCAATTTAGTCGAACAGAGTTCAAGCTACAACCTCCAAGTGGCTACACCTAGAGACCAAAATGAGCTTCAAGAACTTGATAAAAAACAGTTGCTTGGTTAAGAATGATGTTATTGCAACAGTTCTGCATTTCCCGATATGAGGCACGTAGCCCCCCTCCCAATCTAAGCCTTAAGTTGAATAACAATCCCATAGAGCCATCCCGCAAACATAATTGAGATTGAGCTACGCGGGAAATATTGAAAGCCACAAACATAACTCACCATGAAAGCTAAGCGAATGGGCATGAAAAGGCAAACGTTGAATTCGTCTCGTTTGATATTTCCTTACAAAAATACCCCTTTACACAGGTAGCATATAAATATCTTCATCTTAAGTGGAACATTGAGCTTCCAAATGATTTTTCTAAGGAAGTTATAATTGTCATTTAGTATCATGCACAAATGCAGAGATTTGATAGAAATAGTTGTTGATGCATGATGCTTCCAAATGAACGCATCCTTGTCATGTGCTAGGTTGAACAGTGCACCAAATGAAACCAGATTGTCTATTTATTGACGGTTAACGCTTGTGAAAAGCCAATACAATGGTATCTTGATACGAAGTCTGCCATTAGAACATGCTTTCGTTGAAGTATGTTATATAGTGATGTGTATTGCTTGGGTAATAGGTTATCACCAAACCGAGACTCTTCCTACAAGTGTATATTGGTACCATTACCCACCATGAATCGCCACATGGTGCATAAGTCATCTTCGACTCCAATGAGCCCGTTCGAGGAGGGTGAGCTAGTGGGTCTTAATTATATTGACCTACAACATATGTTTAGAATGGAGGTATTTATTATTAGCAACTCTTGCCACAATGTATCTCCAATTAACAACTTAAACAACTACTTAGTATGCATTTGTTTTCATTTTTGTGGTTCTCTATATCTGCCCCACCTTGAACTTTTCATCTATAGATTACACTACATTTAGTTAGATGGTTTTTCTTTGTTTATGCTCATCACTATACTAAGACAATATGGATCTGTAATAGTCCACTATTTTTGGGATAGACGCTTCAAAGAAAGACAAGGCAAGCAAGTGAGTATTGCGTGAGTGAAACAAGTCACCCTCCATATGATAGAAAGATGCCTTTCCAATGGTGAAGGTTTTTTTTTCTCCAAGTGTTCTTCTACACCCTTCCATTCTTTGTTCAGAAGCGTTCAGTAATGAATGGGGATACCAATGTAGAAAAAACTAAAGGAACTATCCTCACCACCAAAAGGCTTTAAAACGAGTCTTGGATCTCTTTAGTTTGGCCAAAAAATAATATTACACTTTTATGAAAATGTATTTTTAGGCTGGGAACTGCTGAAATATACACTATACATGATAAGAGCTTCACATTGACAACTTTTCCATGTAATTTTCCATAAATATGATGGTTTCATTAGCATTTTGTAGTATAGACACATCTCAACCACGAGATGTGTGATCAAATCTACGTACCTGACAATCCATTAGTATGTGGGGATAGCTGGCATTTTGACAGCAATATTATAAAACAGGTGGGAACAACTAGTCCCCTTGCCGCACACCCTTCCTCTTCGGACTAATGGCAAATGTAGTCATTAACATTAACTAGAACATAAAAGCGCGCGTTGCCACGCCCGACCATCTTGAAAATATTATGTTAGAAATATTTGAGAAAATAAAGTAAAGAGATCCGACTGACAATTCCGCAATAGGTACGAGATATGTTCAAAGTCTTGGTTATATAAGATTTGACATTATTTGATTGCATACATTAGCACAGATTTGTTCAGAAACAATAGAATAGATAATTGAAGATTCAAACTCAAGATTGACACCGCACAACACATGCTTTACAAAAGAACCACGGGAGGAATTGGGAAGAAGCCTTATGTTGGGTTAATATATTGTCCATGGAGCATACATAAAATATGACGTTTGGCACTCTGAATCGTCTGTTTCGAGCTAACTAAAAGCAGCGTTATCATTCGGATGTTTGAACTACACTACAGATGCAATACTGAGAGCAAGATAAATACGACAAGAAAAAATGCATATGGTGTAACAACCACATCTATGCAAATATGTGTTTTCTCAAGCGTAGGTATGCAGAAATCATAGGTATAGTGTAACATACTACAATAGCTAATTTGAAATTTATTCGGCAGAAAATAAATTTCCGTCAAAATTCTTGAAATGAAGCTAATACTACAGTGCACTAAATTGAAGCTAATAATTACATTGGTACACGAATATACATACACACACACACACACACACACACACACACACACACACACACACACACACACACACACACACACACACACACACACACACATATATATATATATATATATATATATATATATATATATATATATATATATATATATACTTCAAGCACATATATAAGTTGTTGCCCAACAGTACGCAGATTGTAAACATATGAACAGGGCACATATTAGAGATAACAAAAGAGCATTTAAATGACTATTTGAAGAGCAGGAATTGTCAGAACTATATATCAAGATGGCGTGGATGGAATGGAGAATAAATGTAAATTTACATGATGTACCTGAGATATTCAGTTGGTTAGCTCATCCATCTCCTCATCACGCGAATCAAAGCGCAAAATTTCAGTAGTTCCTGCACATGCAGAAACAATTGAGTATTCTTTACCAATGAAACAAGTTTATTTATCGAAACAAGTTTATGTCACGGAAGTAAGCTACCAAATCTTAAAGCATTGAAGAATCATGGGCTATCACAGCTGCAAGAAACTAATGCACATAAGTACACACCTGCAGATTTATTATATAACAAACCAGAACTAAGAAAATCCATTCTTTGTATTCAGTGTTGCGGAGTAAATTAGAGACAAAAGATGGCCCTTTGGAGTTCCTTTTTCCGTGTATGCATGAGTCTAGGATACAGTGGAGCATGGATCCATGAAAGATCTTTGGATGTTAAACAAAAATACGACTCTATTTTACAATCCGAAGTGAAATTAATTAGCCGTCCATCAGGATCGAATGAATCTCGATAGGAGCTCACCAGTAGCAGGGGAGTGGACTTGAACGAGAGGAAGCACCACACCATGAGCTTGCTCTTGGATGCCAGTGTGATGCCATTGTGAGCATTAAGGATGGACTGGTGGTTTACATGCATTTGAATAAATGTGTTATAAATGATATGCACAATGCTGTCTATTTTTTTTGAGAGTACGCCAAAGGCGTACCGTACTTTTATAAAAGGGAGAAACAATGATTACAAGAGACCGTGACTGACAACAAACGTCTACACGCGGACAAAAACTTAGTACCACCATTCAACGTCATGAATTTCTCAGAAAAAAAATACAACTTCATGAATAGAGAAAGGCTAGCCCATCCAAGCAAGACCAAATAGGATTACTGTGAGCAGTACAATATGTGGATGTGTACATGGAGCTAATCTCTGCATCTAGTCATGTACGTGGAGCTAGCTAAGCTCAGCAAGTCTGCATCTAGTGATCTACACGATGAAGTCACAATCACAGTGCTCTAGAGTACCTAGAACCTGCTCCCTGATCGAACCAATCTATCCACTGTACAATCTCACACAAGATTCACCCATCAGGATGGCCAACAGTCAAAACCCGCCGCACAACACAAGAGTGGAAGGGTAGGGATTGTGTGTGCGTACTTGAACGCAACAACGTAGCAGCATGCACCACGGCCAATGTATAATTAGAGGAAAAGTAGGATGGGGAGGAATGTTGATCTAGCGAATGAACGGGAGTAGGGCAAGAGGAGGCTGGAAAGGGGCGGCGGTGATGGGAAGAAAAGTCGGGTGAACACACGCGGCATGGGGAGAGAGACGAAATCGTTTACCCACTTTCTGGGCCTGGGTTATGTACGTTTTCTTAGGTTGGCGGCCCGATTAATAGGAGAATGCCTAGGTCAACCTGTGGAGCAGCGGCCCGGTTACCGTGGGTCGCATGGGTTGCGAGGGGGGAAATGCTCGGGCGCGAGGGCTGAACGACCGAAAGATCTGGAGCGTTCAGTGGCAGGATCCGACGGCAGAAGGTCCCAAATCGTTGTGGGATGGCGTAGCTAGCTTCATTATACTGTTTCTCAATGCCAACACTCCCTCATTGTACAAACAAGCAATCCAATCACACCATTTTGGTCTAAAATCTTTCATGCACAACATTTGTTGGAGGAAGACCATACTTTGTCGTAGACCTTCTAAAAATTAACTTTCAAGATAGCCTCGTCGTGTTTCTTCAAGGCAAGCTTATGGTTGGTTTCATGGAGGACCACTACCCCCTCTAGGATCCGTCTCTGAGGCATGAATGTTGTTTGATAAAGTCTAATGAAATTATGGGCTATGACAATAAAATACTTCTACCAACCTTGGTGAACATTTTAAAGACTTTTAGAAGGCATAGCAGGCGATATTGTTGAATTTATATGGAATCCACCTTTTTTATCAGCAAATTGATGACACCAAACTTAAGCCCAAACTAGGGTAGAGCCAATGAGCATGGCCATCAAATTAAATTTAATGACCTCCCAACAATTTTGTTGGGAACCCATAGGGCCCCGTAGCTTTGTCTCCATTGAAAACGGCCTCTTTAACCTCACTTGTCATGAGCTGGGCAATTGCGATATCATGTTTTCATTCGGAGAATGGCTGCAGGATATAAGCCGTATCAGATTCATCCATTGAAAAAATTGGGCGCCGGTTCTCCAAGCAATTGCTCGTAGAATTTACTCCCTCTGTTTCATAATATAAAAACGTTTTTGACACTACACTAATATACAAAACCCTTTTATATTTTGAAACGGAGGGAGTAATGATTTATACCTTGAGTTGTGCATCACCAATAGTCGTACGATCATCCGAAAACCCATAAGAGTGGACGCGCTCATTCTCGTCCGGATATGGGCCGCGTCAGGTACTTTCAGATGTATATACGTTGTGTTTAAATGGGCGGTGGGCTTTGCAGGTAGGACGGGGCCCATGCGATTAACGGCGTAGGCGCGGACGTTCTGGACCGACATGTGCCTACGGAACGGTTCACACCTGACATCCCACACGGCACGTAACGGATAGGACCGCTGTCAGCAAGTACTCTTCTCAGCTAACCCATCAAACAATATTTCGGAGAGCACGCTGCGTCAAATCCCCGTACACCGATCAAGAAAAATAATAATGCAAAACGTACGTGTAAATGCAAATTAGCAGGTACATGGAAACACAACATCGTGTCCCCGCCCAATACAGCACATGCAATGCAACTTGGCACACCTATACTTGGGCACACTAACTACAGATCACGAGATTAGATACATAAACTTTTGGGTAGTAAGGGCATATGCAAACCCGCAAATTTGTTTCGACATTCGTCCACGGACATGGAACCAGTCCATTGATACGAATGTGTGAGCCGGCCATCCAAAGCTAGCCATATATGTCTAGTTACATTTCAAATAAAATTCGAAGAAAATTAACATGTTTGATTCAAACTCAAATAAATAAGATTTTTTTACTTAAATCCGAATGCTTTTCATCTAACCCGGAGCAAATTTTTTACATTTAGACATTTTTCTATTAGACCATACTCTAAACATGGAGTAAAATGATTGCTGGGGCCCATTTCCCATCTCTGGTTAGCCATGAGCCCGAAAAATGAAGCTCCACCCCCTCCGCTGACATGTCTTCCCCATATTCAACAGCCTGCTTGTCGGACTGCCGGATGCCCTGAAGGGATATGCTCAGCAAGAGGGGTTGAATAGCGTCTGCTTCCCCCATACCCCTTCCCTATGTCCAGCAGCGCCGCTCATTGGAGTGGCCTCCGCTTCCGTGAAGGACAGATCAGGGTTGGTTTTGAGGGTGGGTGATGATGGTGGCCTGCCTAGAGGGCAAGACACCTGTTGTGCACATCGGCGACGAGCCGGCGGTGGTCTTCGTGAGACCCAAGCGGTGACGGCCTCCCATGATCTACTTTTCCTTACTGTCGACGGTGGCCGCTGGTCAATTCATTGATCTCCACGACGCTAAGTGGATAGCGCGGGAGGAGTGGAACGGCACTGCCTCATCCACGGCAGCACCTTTGCATGTGTTGACATGCTTCTCTGCAAGCTAGCTTGGAGTGGCTACTTACTGAACCACGCGCCCGCTTGGAGCGGCCACTTGTTCATCCGCGCAAGCTTGCAGTCTTGCCCGTGGTACTGATGGCCTCGAGTGGTGTGGTGCGGTCCTTGGCTGGCGTCTGGCCTCGTTTAAGTAGCCGGTGGATGCGAGGAGCTAACGGACGTTCTGTTTAATGTTGGTCGGTTCGCAGACGGACATGTGGCCGGAGTAGGTTCCTCGACAGACATGTGGCTTTAGTGAATGCAGGCGAGGATGCGTGTTTAGCCGGTGTGCTTTGGGGCGACGTCTATGTGGAGCTACTGCTCACAACGTCATGATTGTGTGCAGCTGGTGCTGGGCGGGAAAGCGCGCGAGCGAGGGGGGGGGGGGGTTTGATGGGCAGGGCAGTTAGAAGTAGACATGAAAGTGGCCAGGACACGCGCAACCGACCCACTTTTATATAGTTTGCGGGGAAAAGTGTGTCCGTTTCACCGAACGGACCGATACATACCCGCATTGAATGGCAACACACGTCCGGACCACATGGTCCAGACGTATGCGTGTGATTTGAGGGTCCGCGTTGGAGATGCCCTAAATAAACATATAAAATCGAAGGACATGCACACAGGTACACATCATACCAATGAAGTTGCCTTAGGCGTCTAGGCAGAGATGATCAACATTGGGACTGCAAACACGGGGCTGTTCTACCCTGACTCACCTAGGTACTATAGATGGTCTAAATAATAAAAACTGCCATGCTCTTAAAAGTAAAACTACCATGCTATAGATACAGGAAGAAGGTGCCATAGGCATTATACAAAAATTGTAATGTGTGACAGGACCCTCTAGCGCGACCGAAATGACTGACGAGCCCGTTGTACTTATAATGGCAAACATTCTAACAATGACTTCTCTAATACTTGCATGGAAAAATTCAGAATTATGTTTCGCTATTTACCTACAAGAGCAGACATTCATGATTTTTTGTAAAGTTCACATGACAATTTTTGCAATGCTTGCATGGAAATTCATGGATTTGTTTCTCTATAATGCATGGCAATTCTTGAAACACCCCTACTATTTCTATGCCATGGCAAAAAAAAAAAAAATCTTTTGTTTGACTTTGCTGGCAAAACTGGATAGTGGACCAAGGCAATTCCAATTTTTTAAGTTATGCGCTTTTCTTCTCATGACATATTTCACTTTCCTATGTTTCCTAAAATGATGGAGATTAATGGCATCGCAGAATTCTTAGATTTTGTACAATAAATTTGACATGCTTAGTTCCAAAAATAATAATTTCTGATGGTAGTTACAAGTAAAAATGCCATGGTGAATACAATATTACATGGTCAAGTACAATAAATTTTCCATAAGTATAATTATTGAAATGTAGTATTAAATTTAAACTCCCCATGGGAAAAACATCGGAAAGTTTGCCATGGCTAGTTTATAGCTAAAAGGCAAGTAAAAATTTGCCATGTAATGAACATAGATCTAATACAAATTAAGATGCCATGGCAGTAACATCCTTTAAAAAGTGTGCCCCGGCATCTCTATATATGTAGGAGTATTACAAAACTTAAGGTGGTATGGCAAATATGATCTTCAATTGTTCCATGATATGTCTATATATGCATTACAAAAGTTAAGGTGGCATGGCAAATATGATCTCAAATATTGTCATGGTTATATAGATGTAGACCACTACTTAAGGTGCCATGGAAAAAACATATTAAAGTTTGCCATGGCTAGTATATGGATGTAGTATAAAACTTAAACTGCCCTTGGCAAAAAATAAACAGGAAAAAAATCCATGTCAAGATTATAGCTAGAAAAACAAGTAAAATGACATGGCATGTACATAGTTGGAAACGAATAAAATGTCATAACAAGTCAAAGCCAAAAAAATCACAACACGGTTAAAATGGCAAATGTATTTAAAAATTACCATGACACTACTTGCCGTGATGTTGAGAAAAAACAAAGCATGATGATTGTGTATAAAATTTGCCACGAAGCGTACACAAATACATGTCAACATGCTCTTAAAAACAGTGCACATAATGGCAAATTTAAAATATTTTGTTCTCTTAAAAAAGATGAGAAATTGAGGATTTTGCCATGGGCGCACAATTTTATTTAGGACTTATGTTCTCTAGAAACTTGGCAATTTTTAATGTACCGGAGAGTTACGTGAGTTTCGTCAGCACGACGGCGTGGTGATGGTGATGATGATGCTACCGACGCAGGGCTTCGCCTAAGAACCGCTACGATATGATCGAGGTGGATTATGGTGGAGGGGGCACCGCACACGGCTAAGAGATCAATGATCAATTGTTGTGTCTATGGGGTGCCCCCTCCCCCGTATATAAAGGAGTGGAGGAGGGGGAGGGCGGGCCCTCTCTATGGCGTGCCCTAGGGTAGTCCTACTCCCACCGGGAGTAGGATTCCTCCTTTCCTAGTAGAACTAGGAGCCCTTTCAAGTAGTAGGAGTAGAAGAGAAGGAAAGGGAAAAGAGAAGAGAAGGAAGGAGGGGCGCCGCCCCTCCCCTTAGTCCAATTCGGACTAAGCCTTGGGGGGGGGGGCAGCCTCCCCTCTCTCTTTCCCCTAAAGCCCGATGAGGCCCATATACTCCCCGGTGAATAAGGCGAATTCCTGTAACTCTCCGGTACTCCGAAAAATACCCGAATCACTCGGAACCTTTCCTATGTCCGAATATAGTCGTCAAATACATCGATCTTTACGTATCGACCATTTCGAGACTCCTCGTCATGTCCCCGATCTCATCCGGGACTCCGAACTACCTTAGATACATCAAATCACATAAACTCATAATACCGATCGTCACGAACTTTAAGCGTGCCGACCCTACGGGTTCAAGAACTATGTAGACATGACCGAGACACGTCTCCGGTCAATAACCAATAGCGGAACCTGAATGCTCATATTGGCTCCCAAATATTCTACGCAGATCTTTATCGGTCAAACCGCATAACAACATAGGTTGTTCCCTTTGTCATCGGTATGTTACTTGCCCGAGATTCGATCGTCGGTATCTCAATACCTAGTTCAATTTCGTTACCGGCAAGTCTCTTTACTCGTTCTGTAATACATCATCCCGCAATTAACTCATTAGTTACAATGATTGCAAGGCTTATAGTGATGTGCATTACCGACTGGGCCCAGAGATACCTCTCCGACAATCAGAGTGACAAATCCTAATCTTGAAATACGCCAACTCAACAAGTACCTTCGGAGACACCTGTAGAGCACCTTTATAATCATCCAGTTACGTTGGGATGTTTGGTAGCACAAAGTGTTCCTCCGGTAAACGGGAGTTGCATAATCTCATAGTCATAGGAATATGTATAAGTCATGAAGAAAGCAATAGCAATATACTAAACGATCAAGTGCTAAGCTAACGGAATGGGTCAAGTCAATCACATCATTCTCCTAATGATGTGATCCCGTTAATCAAATGACAACTCATGTCTATGGTTAGGAAACATAACCATCATTGATTCAATGAGCTAGTCAAGTAGAGGCATACTAGTGACACTTTGTTTGTCTATGTATTCACACATGTATCATGTCTCCGGTTAATACAATTCTAGCATGAATAATAAACATTTACCATGATAAAAGGAAATAAATAATAACTTTATTATTGCCTCTAGGGCATATTTCCTTCAATCTCCCACTTGCACTAGAGTCAATAATCTAGTTCACATCGTCATGTGATTTAACACCAATAGTTCACATCTCCATGTGACTAACACCCAAAGGGTTTACTAGAGTCAATAATCTAGTTCACATCGCTATGTGATTAACACCCAAAGAGTGATCATGTTTTGCTTGTGAGAGAAATTTAGTCAATGGGTCTGCCACATTCAGAGCCGTATGTATTTTTCAAATTTCTATGTCTACAATGCTCTGCACATAGCTATTGTAGCTAATTGCTCCCACTTCCAATATGTATCCAGATCGAGACTTAGAGTCATCTAGATCGATGTAAAAAGCATGCATCGACGTAACTCTTGACGATGAACTATTTTTATCACCTCCATAACCGAGAAATATTTCCTTAGTCCTCTAAGGATAATTTTGACCGCTGTCCAGTGATCTACTCCTAGATCACTATTGTACTCCCTTGCCAGAAACATGCTAAGGTATACAATAGGACTGGTAAACAGCATAGCATACTTTATAGAACCTATGGCTAAGGCATAGGGAATGACTTTTCATTCTCTTTCTATTTTCTGCTGTGGTCGGGTTTTTAAGTCTTTACTCAACTGCACACCTTGCAACACAGGCAAGAACTCCTTCTTTGACTGTTCCATTTTGAACTACTTCAAAATCTTGTCAATGTATGTACTCATTGAAAAAACTTATCAAGCGTCTTGATCTATCTCTATAGATCTTGATGCTCAATGTGTAAGCATCTTCATCGAGGTCTTTCTTTGAAAAACTCTTTTCAGACACTCCTTTATACTTTCCAAAAAATTCTACATTATTTCCGATCAACAATATATCATTCTCATATACTTATCAGAAATGTTGTAGTGCTCCCACTCATTTTCTTGTAAATACAGGCTTCACCATAAGTCTTTATAAAACCATATGCTTTGATCAACTCATCAAAGCGTATATTCCAACTCCGAGATGCTTGCACCAGTCCATAGATGGATCGCTGGAGCTTGCTCACTTTGTTAGCACCTTTAGGATCGACAAAACCTTATGGTTGCATCATATACAACTCTTCTTTTAAGAAATCCATGAAGGAATATAGTTTTGACATCCATTTGCCAGATTTCATAAAATGCGGCAACTGCTAACATGATTCAGACAGACTTTTAAGCATCGACACGAGTGAGAAAATCTCATCGTAGTCAACACCTTGAACTTGTCAAAAACATATTTGTGACAATTCGAGCTTTGTAGATAGTAACACTACTATCATCGTCCGTCTTCCTCTTGAAGATCCATTTATTCTTAATGACTCACCGATCATCGGGCAAGTCAATCAAAGTCCATACTTTGTTCTCATACATGGATCCCATCTCAGATTTCATGGTCTCAAACCATTTCGCAGAATCTGGGCTCATCATCGCTTCCTCATAGTTCGTAGGTTCGTCATGATCAAGTAACATTACATCTTGAACAGGATTACCGTACCATTCTGGTGCGGATCTCACTCTGGTTTACCTATGAGGTTTGGTAGTAATTTGATCTGAAGTTACATGATCATCATCATCGGCTTCGTCACTAATTGGTGTAGGAGTCACAGGAACAGATTTCTGTGATGAACTACTTTCCAATAAGGGAGCAGGTACAGTTACCTCATCAAGTTCTACTTTCCTCCCACTCACTTCTTTCGAGAGAAACTCCTTCTCTAGAAAGGATCCATTCTTAGCAACGAATGTCTTGCCTTCGGATCTGTGATAGAAGGTGTACCCAACTGTCTCCTTTGGGTATCCTATGAAGACATATTTCTCCGATCTGGGTTTGAGCTTATCAGGATGAAACTTTTTCACATAAGCATCGCAACCACAAACTTTAAGAAATGACAAGTTTGGTTTCTTGCCAAACCATAGTTCATATGGCATCGTCTCAACAGATTTAGATGGTGCCCTATTTAACGTGAATGCAGTTGTCTCTAATGTGTAACCCCAAAATGATAGTGGTAAATCGGTAAGAGACATCATAGATTGCACCATATCTAATATAGTACGGTTACGATGTTCGGACACACCATTATGATGTGGTGTTCCAGGTGGCGTGAGTTGCAAAACTATTCTGCATTGTTTTAAATGAAGACCAAACTTGTAACTCAAATATTCTCATCCACGATCAGATCATAGAAACTTTATTTTCTTGTTATGATGATTTTCCACTTCACTCTGAAATTGTTTGAACTTTTCAAATGTTTCAGAATTATGTTTCATCAAGAAGATATACCCATATCTTACTCAAATCATCTGTGAAGGTCAGAAAATAACGATACCTGCCGCGAGCCTCAACACTCATCGGACTGCATACATCAGTATGTATTATTTCCAACAAGTCTGTTGCTTGCTCCATTGTTTCGGAGAACGGAGTATTAGTCATCTTTCCCATGAGGCATGGTTCACAAGCATCAAGTGATTCATAATCAAGTGATTCCAAAAACCCATCAGCATGGAGTTTCTTCATGCGCTTTACACCAATATGACCTAAACGGTAGTGCCACAAATAAGTTGCACTATCATTATTAACATTGCATATTTTTGGCTTCAATATTATGAATATGTGTATCACTACGATCGAGATTCAATAAACCATTTATATTGAGTGTATGACCATAGAAGGTTTTATTCATGTAAATAGAACAACAATTATTCTTTGACTTAAATGAATAACCGTATTGCAATAAACATGATCCAATCATATTCATGCTTAACACAAACACCAAATAATATTTATTTTAGGTTCAACACTAATCCCGAAAATATAGGGAGTGTGCGATGATGATCATATCAATTTTGGAACTACTTCCAACACACATCGTCACTTCACCCTTAACTAGTCTCTGTTCATTCTGCAACTCCCATTTCGAGTTACTAATCTTAGCAACTTAACTAGTATCAAATACTGAGGGGTTGCTATAAACACTAGTAAAGTACACATCAATAACATTTATATCAAATATACCTTTGTTCACTTTTCCATCCTTCTTATCCGCCAAATACTTGGGGCAGTTCTGCTTCCAATGACCAGTCCCTTTGCAGTAGAAGCACTTAGTCTCAGGCTTAGGTCTAGACTTGGGCTTCTTCACTTGAGTAGCAACTTGCTTGCCGTTCTTCTTGAAGTTCCCCTTCTTCCCTTTGCCCTTTTATTGAAACTAGTGGTCTTGTCAACCATCAACACTTGATGCTTTTATTGATTTCTACCTTCATCGATTTCTGCATCACGAAGAGCTTGGGAATCGTTTCCGTTATCCCTTGCATATTATAGTTCATCACCAAGTTCTAGTAACTTGGTGATAGTGACTAGAGAACTTTGTAAATTACTATCTTATCTGGAAGATTAACTCCCACTTGATTCAAGCAATTGTAGTACCCACACAATGTGAGCACATGCTCACTGGTTGAGCTATTCTCCTCCATCTTTGTAGGCAAAGTACTGTCAGAGGCCCCCTACCTCTCGACACAGGCATGAGTATGAAATACTAATTTCAACTCTTGGAACATCTTATATGCTCCGTGGTGTTCAAAATATTTTTAAAGTCCCGGTTCTAAGCCGTAAAGCATCATGCACTAAACTATCAAGTAGTCATCATACCGAGCTTTGCGAAACATTCATAACGTCTGCATATGCTCCTGCAATAGGTCCGTCACCTAGCGGTGCATCAAGGACATAATTCTTCCGCGCAGCAATAAGGATAATCCTCAGATCACGGATCCAATCCGCATCATTGCTATTAACATCTTTCAATTTATTTTTCTCTAGTAACATATCAAAAATAAATGGGGAAGCTATGTGTGAGCTATGGATCTACAACATAGATATGTAAATACTATCAGGACTAAGTTCATGATAAATTTAAGTTCAATTAATCATATTACTTAAGAACTCCCACTTAGATAGACATCCATCTAGTCATCTATATGATCACGTGACCAAATCAACTAAACCATGTCCGATCATCACGTGAGATGGAGTAGTTTTCAATGGTGAACATCATTATGTTGATCATATCTACTATATGATTCACGCTCGACCTTTCGGTCTCCAGTGTTCCGATGCCATATCTGCATATGCTAGGCTTGTCAAGTTTAACCCGAGTATTTTTGTATGTGCAAAACTGTCTTACACCCGTTGTAGATGAACATGGAGCTTATCACACCCGATCATCACGTGGTGTCTCAGCACGACGAACTTTGGCAACAGTGCATACTCAGGGAGAACACTTTTACCTTGAAATTTAGTGAGAGATCATCTTATAATGCTACCGCCGAACTAAGCAAAAATAAGATGTATAAATGATAAACATCACATGCAATCCAAAAATGTGACATGATATGGCCATCATCATCTTGTGCTTTTAATCTCCATCTCTAAAGTACTGTCATGATCTCCATTGTTACCGGCATGACACCATGATCTCCATCATCTTGATCTTTTATCAACATGTCGTCACATGGTCGTCTCACGAGCTATTGCTTTTGCAACTATTGCTATCGCATCTTGATAAAGTAAAGCAATTACATGGCACTTGCATCTTATGCAATAAAGAGACAATCATAAGGCTTCTGCCAGTTGCCGATAACTTCAACAAAATATGATCATCTCATACAATAACTTATATCTCATCACGCTTTGACCATATTGTTGGGTAACGTAGTAATTTCAAAATTTTCCTACGCACACACAAGATCATGGTGATGCATAGCAACGAGAGGGGAGAGTGTTGTCTACGTACCCTCGTAGACTGAAGCAGAAGCGTTGACGCAACGTAGAGGAAGTAGTCGTACGTCTTCCCGATCTGACCGATCCAAGCACCGTTACTCCGGCGCCTCCGAGTTCTTAGCACACGTACAGCTCGATGACGCTCCCCGGGCTCCGATCCAGCAAAGCTTCGGGGATGAGTTCCGTCAGCACAACGGCATGGTGACGATGATGATGTTCTACCAACGCAGGGCTTCGCCTAAGCACTACAACGATATGATCGAGGTGGAATATGGTGGAGGGGGGCACCGCACACGGCTAAGGAACGATCATGAGGATCAACTTGTGTGTTCTAGCTAGGGTGCCCCCTACCCCCGTATATAAAGGAGCAAGGGGGGAGGCCGGCCGGCCCTATGGGGCGCGCCAAAGGGAGGGGGAGTCCTCCTCCTAGTGGGAGTAGGACTCCCCTTTCCTAGTCCAACTAGGAAACAAGAGGGGGAAGGAAAGAGAGGGAGAGGGAGAGGGAAAGAGGGGCCGCGCTCCCCCTCCCTAGTCCAATTCGGACTCCCTATGGGGGGGGGGTGCGCCACCTCTTGGGCTGCTGCCCTCTCTCTCCCCTCAGGCCCAATAAGGCCCATTACTTCCCCGGGGGGTTCCGGTAACCCCTCCGGCACTCCGGTTTTATCCGAAATCACCGGAACACTTCCGGTGTCCGAATATAGTCGTCCAATATATCAATCTTTATGTCTCGACCATTTCGAGACTCCTCGTCATGTCCGTGATCACATTCGGGACTCCGAACTAACTTCGGTACATCAAAATGCATAAACTCATAATAACTGTCATCGTAACGTTAAGCGTGCGGACCCTACGGTTCGAGAACAATGTAGACATGACTGAGACAAATCTCCGGTCAATAACCAACAGCGGGACCTGGATGCCCATATTGGCTCCTACATATTCTACGAAGATCTTTATCGGTCAGACCGCATAACAACATACGTTGTTCCCTTTGTCATCGGTATTTTACTTGCCCGAGATTCGATCGTCGGTATCCAGTACCTAGTTCAATCTTGTTACCGGCAAGTCTCTTTACTCGTCCTGTAATGCATCATCCCGCAACTAACTCATTAGTTGCAATGCTTGCAAGGCTTATGTGATGTGCATTACCGAGAGGGCCCAGAGATACCTCTCCGACGATCGGAGTGACAAATCCTAATCTCGAAATATGTCAACCCAACATGTACCTTTGGAGACACCTGTAGAGCACCTTTATAATCACCCATTTACGTTGTGACGTTTGGTAGCACACAAAGTGTTCCTCCGGCACACGGGAGTTACATAATCTCATAGTCATAGGAACATGTATAAGTCATGAAGAAAGCAATAGCAACATACTAAATGATCGGGTGCTAAGCTAATGGAATGGGTCATGTCAATCAGATCATTCAACTAATGATGTGATCCCATTAATCAAATAACAACTCTTTTGTCTATGGTTAGGAAACATAACCATCTTTGATTAACGAGCTAGTCAAGTAGAGGCATACTAGTGACACTCTGTTTGTCTATGTATTCACACATGTATTATGTTTCCGGTTAATACAATTCTAGCATGAATAATAAACATTTATCATGATATAAGGAAATAAATAATAACTTTATTATTGCCTCTAGGGCATATTTCCTTCACATATCACATCACAACAAGCCCTGCAAAAACAAGTTAGACATCCTCTACTTTATTGTTGCAAGTTTTACGTGGCTGCTACGGGCTGAGCAAGAACCGTTCTTACCTACGCATCAAAACCACAACGATAGTTCATCAAGTTAGTGCTGTTTTAACCTTCTCAAGGACTGGGCGTAGCCACACTCGGTTCAACTAAAGTTGGAGAAGCTGACACCCGCCAGCCACCTGTATGTAAATCATGTCGGTAGAACCAGTCTCGCGTACGCGTACACGTAATGTCGGTCCAGGCCGCTTCATCCAACAAAACCGCCGAACCAAAGTATGAGATGCTGGTAAGCAGTATGACTTGTATCGCCCACAACCCACTTGTGTTCTACTCGTGCATATAACATCTACCCAATAACCTGGCTCTGATACCACTGTTGGGGAACATAGTAATTTCAAAAAAAAATCCTACGCACACATAAGATCATGGTGATGCATAGCAACGAGAGGGGAGAGTGTGTCCACGTACCCTCGTAGACCGAATGCGGAAGCGTTAGCACAACGCGGTTGATGTAGTCATACGTCTTCACGATCCGAGCTATCCAAGTACCGAACGCACGACACCTCCGAGTTCTGCACACGTTCAACTCGATGACGTCCCGCGAGCTCCGATCCAGCAAAGCTTCACACGAGAGTTTCGTCAGCACGACGGCGTGGTGACGGTGATGATGATGCTACTGACGCAGGGCTTCGCCTAAGCACCGCTATGATATGATCGAGGTGGATTATGGTGGAGGGGGGCACCGCACATGGCTAAGAGATCAATGATCAATTGTTGTGTCTATGGGGTGCCCCATCCCCCGTATATAAAGGAGTGGAGGAGGGGGAGGGCCGGCCCTCTCTATGGCGTGCCCTAGGGGAGTCCTACTCCCACTGGGAGTAGGATTCCACCTTTCCTAGTAGAAATAGGAGCCCTTCCAAGTAGTAGGAGTAGGAGAGAAGGAAAGGGAAAAGAGAAGAGAAGGAAGGAGGGGGCACCGACCCTCCCCTTAGTCCAATTCAGACAGCCTTGGGGGAGGGGGCACAATGTAACACCCTCGATGCGACTATATCTCCCACGTGTCGAGGCACGACTTAGAGGCATAATCGCATTGAAGGCATATGTCGCAAGTGAGGCAATCTTCACACAACCCACGTACATATATAATATAAAGGGGGAATAAATAATAATAGTTGGTTTACACTCGCCACGTCACATCAAAGTACATAAATAGCATCCATCATACAATCACTCATGGCCTGACTACGGCGCCAAAATAGAAAAGAACCCCAACAAGCGACTAATCCCTAAATCGAACCCCGAACAGGCACCACTACTGATCATCAGGAAAAGAAACATAGTATCGCTGAGAGTCCTCGTCGTACTCCCACTTCAGCTCGAACGCGCCATCCGGAGGAGTATCATCGGTCCCTGCATCTGGTGTAATAGTAATCTGTGAGCCACAAGGACTCAGCAATCTCGCACCCTCGCGATCAAGACTATTTAAGCTTAATAGGTAGGAAAGGGATAATGTATGTGGAGCTGCAGCAAGCGACTAGCATATATGGTGGCTAACTTATTCGCAAAGGAGAGCGAGAAGAGAAGGCAAAGCGCGAGCGGAAACTAAATAGAGCCGACTACGCAAACATAACTCCAACGCCGTGTCCACTTCCCGGACTCCGCCGAGAAGCGGCCATCACGGCAACGCACGCAGTTGATTCATTTTAATTAATTAAGTTCAAGTTATCTACAATCGGACATTAACAAATTCCCATCTGCCCATAACCGCGGGCACGGCTTTCGAAAGATCAATCCCTGCAGGGGGGTCCCAACTTAGCCCATAACAAGCTCTCACGGTCAACGAAGGAATAGACCTCCACCCAGGACCCACCGATCAGACTCGGTATCCCGGTACAACAAGATGATTCGACAGGTCAAAACTAGTCCAGCAACACCGCCCGAATGCGCCGACAAATCCCGATAGGAGCTGCACATATCTCTTTCTCAGGGCACACTCAGATGAACACTACGTACAACTAAAACCAACCCTCGAGTTGCCCCGAGGTGGCGCTGCAAGTGGCTCGGTTCGGACCAACACTCAGAGGAGCACTGGCCCGTGGGGGGCTAAAATAAAGATGACCCTCGGGCTCCAGAAACCCAAGGGAAAGAAAAGGGGTAGGTGGCAAATGGTAAAACCAATGTTGGGCACTGCTGGAAAAGCTTTAATCAAGGCGAACTATCAATGGGTTCCCATTATAGCCCAACCGCGTAAGGGACGCAACAATCCGGGAACATAACACCGATATGACGGAAAACTAGGGCGGCAAGAGTGGAACAAAACACTAGGCGAGAGGCCGAGCCTTCCACCCTTTACCAAGTATATAGATGAGTAAAGATAACATAGCAATATAATGATATCCCAACAAGTAAATAAATGTTCCAACAAGGAACGGCTCCAATCTTCACCTGCAACTAACAACGCTATAAGAAGGGCTGAGCAAAGCGGTAACATAGCCAATCAATGGTTTGCTAGGACAAAGGTGGGTTAGAGGCTCAATCATGGCAATTGGGAGGCTGACAAGCAAGTGGTAGGCATTGTAGCATTGGCAAAGCAAAAGAGCGAGCAAACTAGCATAGCAAAGATAGTAGTGATTTCAAGGGTGTGATCATCTTGCCTGCACAGTTGTCAGAATTGACTGGATCCTCAAAAGCAAACTCAACGGGCTCCTCATTAGCGAACTCGTCTCCCGGCTCTACCCAACAACACAAACAAGCAACAAGGATACAATCAACCACGTGCAAAGGCAACCAATAAAATGCAAAGATGATATGCTATGCGGGACGCGATGCGGGATGCAAGAATGCAACATGTAACAGGAAATGCATGAACCTGGCCTCAACTTGGAAAACCAAGTGTTCCACTGGATAGAGGGGAAGAAATCCCCTGAAAACGATATAAAGATCATGGCAATCGGAGCTACGGTTAAGAAATGGCAAGCGATTTACTAAACGAACCGATCTGCGATTAACAGCAAGTAGGCTCCTAAATGCAACAAAATGAACATGCTACAGCCACCCAACATGAAAACAAATTGCATGGCAGTGATGTACTCATCAAGCTTAACAAATCATCATGACTGAGGCATAGGCAAATTCATCCATTACGGGCTTCAAACAAGCATGGCAAAACTGAATAAGCAAAACAGATTTCAGACTTAGCGAAATTAACGCTAGTCTGAAATTTCAGACCACGATGCTCTCTTCGGAGCAGCAAAACAACATGAAGGAAAACCTGAACATGGCAAGTAAGAGCATGGAATGGAGCTACTCAACAAGCTTATCAAAACACCCAAAATGACCTGGGGCCAAAAGGGTTCACAAAATACTCTACCGAGCACACGAACATCGATGAAACACAATCAGTTTTCAGACTTAGTGAAAACTGGGACATGCTGAAATAATAACTCACGGAGGCATGTAAACGAGCTCGATGCTCTCACTACGGTGCAAGTCATGGCAAGGCAAGCATATATCCATTAAGAAGTCACAAAATGCTAGCTAGACATGGCAAGAACAATGGCATAGCATGCATGGATCACTAGCAATCACTCCGGCAAAATCGCAAAAGAGTTCACGATCTGCCCAAAACAGCAACTATCCAAAAGTTGAGCTCGATTGAGTCAACCTAGGGTGCTCCAACATAACAAGTAAAGACATGGATGGATTAAGCACAACAAGCATAACAAATCACTCTTACTTATCATCCTCAAAAGAGGCACGGATCACTAGGAAACAAGCCGGACATATAGCATCGTGGACTAAAACGGCTCAGACTTGGTGATTTTCACTAAGTCCCTGAAATCGATAATCTCAGGTAGCCCTCTTCGCAAGCTTGCACAAAACAACACACACATCCTAAAAATACATGGAAGGCACCTCTGGAAAGAAGACAACATGCTTAACAATTCATCCCAAAGGGGCACAGGCATATCATGCACGGATTAAATATGGCAAAAATGACAAAAGTGCATGTTGGATTAACAGATCTGCAATTTAACTCAACATGCCTCCTTCCAACAGCATTTTGGGCAACAAGATGACCTCAAATGCAAATGATGCAATGGAACGAAGTGATGTACTCGTCGAGATGAAGACTTTGACATATCATACGTCCAAATCGGAGCTACGGATGCAAAGTTATGGCAGGTCAAAGTAGCACGAAAATCTGTAAAAGAAGAGGAGAAAGTCAACGGGGGGGGGGGGGGGGGGGGGGGCGCTAGGGTTACCGTAGCAACCCGATCGGATCCGGATCTCGCGGCGATGCCGGCGATGGCGCGGCGGCCGGAGAGAGGAGGAGGGGCGCCGGGGTGGCTCGCCGGCGTGGAGGAGGTGGTCGCCGGGGGCCGGATCCGGCGACCCGGGGCGGCGCGTGGCGGCGGAGGGCGCCGGACGGTGGCGGCGCCGGGCGAGGAGGCCGGCTCGGGCGCCCAGGGCAGCTCGCCGGCGACGAGGGCCCGCGGCGGCGCGGCGGCGGTCGGCGGCGGAGGGTGTCGCCGGGCGCGGGGAAGAGGAGGCGGGGTGCGGGCGACCGGGCGCGCGGGCGAACCGGGCCGCGGGGGCCGGCTCCGGGCTCCCCGGCCCGCGGCGGCGCTGGCCTACCAGGAGGCGACACGTGGCGGCGGCGGGAGGAACCGGACACGTCCGTCGGTGCAAGTTTTGTCCGGCGGCGGCGGGATCTGGGATTTTTTTAGGGTTTCGAGAGGGGGAGAGATCCGAAAACGGGGGGGGGGGTGTATTTATAGGCATAAGTGGAGCTAGGAGAGTCCAAATGAGGTGCGGTTTTCGCCCACACGATCGTGATCGAACGACCGAGACGATGGAGCTGAGTTTGGTGGGTTTTGGGCCAAAAAGGAGGGGTGTTGGGCTGCACACACACGAGGCCTTTTCGGTCCCTCGATTAACCGTTGGAGTATCAAACGAAGTCCAAATGACCCGAAACTTGACAGGCGGTCTACCGGTAGTAAACCAAGGCCGCATGGCAAGTCTCGGTCCAATCCGGAAATGTTTAATCCCCACACACGAAAGAAAGCTAGAAATGGCCACCGGAGGAGAACGAAGCGCCGGAATGCAAAACGGACAACGGGGAAAATGCTCGGATGCATGAGATGAACATGTATGCGAATGCAATGCACGTGATGACATGATATGAGAAGCACGAAAAACAAAACAACACACGGAGGCAAAGACCCGAACCCGAGAATTAAATATAACTTAATGCCGGAAACGGCATGAGTCGGAGTACAATTGGGGAAGGTTACATGTGGGGCATTACACACAACCTCCCCCTCTCTCTTTCCCCTAAAGCCCAATAAGGTCCACATACTCCCCGGCAAATAAGGCGAATTCCCATAACTCTCCGGTACTCTGAAAAATACCCGAATCACTCGGAACCTTTCTGTCGTGGAATTGTCACGGTAGATGTCCTAGAGCAAGGACTTAGTCGTAGGGCCATCGTACTAGGAAGCTTAAAGGGGTTAATCGAGACAAAGGACACGAGAGAGTTTTTATACTAGTTTGGCCCCTTACGATGAAGGTAAAAGCCTACGTCTAGTTGGGTTTGGTATTGCTGGGGTTTCGATCTCCAAGAGGCTCAACTCGCCGGCTTGGTTATTGATTGGTTGTTTCTTGCCCTAAGCCGCCACCGGGCCGTCCCCTTTTATACATGTGTCGACGCCTGGTGGCCTACAGAGTCCCGGCCGGCTTATAATCGTGTCTGGATCGGTGACTTCCTTTACACGTCTTTCTTTACAAGTCTTTCCTTACATATGGCGGTTCATAATATCAGGCTTTAAACCGCCTTCAGGCCTTTGGGCCTTCCATAAGTCTTAATAAACTACTATCTTGAATGTTTACTGGGCTTCTTGCGTAACACGCCATTGGGGCTGACCTGGCCCCTCCTGGGCGGGTCTCAACTAATAGTAATATCCCCTACATTAGGCCCCAGTTTGACTTTGAACTTTGTTCTTTGTCAATCTTCCATATTTAGCAAAAAAATCATCTTCTTATCTTTACTGAAATTTCCTTGTAACCCGCCGTGACGTCATCTCTTGGAAACGCAGAAAACTTTCATGACATCATCCTCCAATGGATCTTTTATCTTTAATGTTTCCCGAGAATCGAGGCGCCCGTATAGCTGGATAACCATTTATTCGGCTCTTCCTTGATCTTCGCGCCTGTCTGTTCACCTTTTCCCTTATAAATAGGCTCACCCCGACCTTCCTCATTCTTCTCTCTTTCTCCATCTTCTTCATCTCGCGCCCCTGCTACTACTCGAGCTTCGCCGCTGCCGCGTTCCACCTCCGTCTCCGTCAACCTTGGCCGCTGCATTAACCTGAGTTGGTTCAGAGAAACGACGGCGACCTCCGCAGAAGATCTGTAGCTGTAAGTTCTCACTTTCCTACTCCTCAGATCCATGTTTTAGGGTTTCTGTGTGTTCTTCGCAGTTCGTCATGGCTTCTTCGTAGTTCTTCCACTGCCTCCTCTTTTTGATCCTAAAGAGATGTACGTTCATGTAGTAGTTGTTTGGTGCCTCATTTTGATACTAGCAGACTCCTTTTTCTGGTACAAGAGCTATGATCTGATGAACTCATCTGGGCTGTATTTTTAGGTCTAGAATTTTTTTCATTTTGAACATCCATTTGATCTGAAATAATATCAAGCATTTTGAGAAACTTGTTTTTGTCCCAACACTTAGCTGAATCCGCTTTCTGAAAGAATCTATAATCATGGCGGCTTACCGCACCTGCTTTCTTTTTCTTATATGTCATTAGCCCTTAGTTAAGCCGCCATTACTTGTTTTGCATCTTCATCCCTTAACTGTTAATCTCACCGTTAAACTGAACCGGCATGTTGCTTTTCTTTTCAGTTCCTTGCACATCATGCCATCCAAAGCGCCAACCATCCGTAACTGGGTTCCCTCAACCATAACCGAGGAACGTTTAAAAGAGTTCTTCATCATAGGAATTCTGCCATCAAAAGCCGTCATGTCTTACCGTGCCCCTGACCCGGAAGAAGAACGGCCCAATCCAAGAGATGGCGAGGTGATCGTTTTTACTGACCATATGAACCGTGGCTTCTCACCGCCCGGCTCAAAGTTCTTCAGAGAGGTCCTCCATTTTTTCAATCTCCACCCTCAAGATATCGGGCCTAACTCCATATCTAACATCTGTAACTTCCAAGTGCTCTGTGAGTTATATCTTCAGCAAGAGCCGACCGTGGAGTTATTTAGAGAATACTTTTATCTGAACGGGCAGAATGAGTGCACCAACAGCCTTAGTTTAGATCTTGGAGGCATATCAATTCAGCGCCGGCAGGGTGCCGTCTTCCCTCTTATTGTCTTACCAAGTCACCCAGAGGACTGGAACCAGACTTGGTTCTACTGCCAGGACACTTCGCCAGCAAACGAGAAGCCCCTGCCGGGTTACCGCCCCGATCGTCTTGACTCCAAGTTCGCGCTTCCTGATAAGCTTACCGTTGCTGAACGCAGGAGGCTGATACCGTCTATCAAAAGGATCAATGCTCTGTTGGGGAATGGGTTAACTGGAGTTGATCTGACCCGCTGCTGGATCTCATGGCGGGTCATCCCTTTGAGCCGCTGGTCAAAGCTGATGTATGAGTATGGTGGAGGCCCGGATGACTCCCTTCGTCACAGCCCCGTTCAATTGACAAAAGAAGATATTGTCTCAATGTCAACTCTTCTGGTAAACGGGAAATATGAAGATTGCAGTGTCGTCGGGTTAAACCCCTTCTGCCAGCTTAACCCGGTTCCAGAAGTAAGGATGTCCTTATTTCTCTCTTTTGTATTTTTCCAACCATATTGTTTTAATACTTGCCTAACTCTTTACCTTGTTTTTATCTGTCTGCAGGCCAATTCTGACTTCTGAAAAGTTAAGTATGACCACGAGGCGGCCAAGAAAGCGAAAGCCGCCGCTATAAACGCCAAGAAAACGACCCGGCGGTCGAAAAAGAAGAAAAAGAGTACTGCTGAAGACTTGATGAAGCTTGATGATACATATGACTCGGAGGTAGCCCTTGATTCCCTTGGCCAATTTTTTAACAATCTTATTGACACTGATCATTACCAGGATGACACTGGGGCCAGTCAGGTCGGGGAAGCAGAGGTAACTATCATTTCCTCCGACTCAGAGCCCTTACCAAGACAAAAAGTTCGACGAGTGATCCATAAAGTAAGGTTTTCTAACCCTTTAGCTCACTTGGATCCCAACTTTCGTTTGAAAAAGCAGCAACATGAAAGCCGCCGTCAAGCTGGGATTGAAGATGAACCGACTATCATTCTTCAACAAACTCCTCGGAAACGTCCAAATAAGGTTTACTTATTTCTGTCTTTAACTCTGTGTAATGGATCCTTCTCCTTGTATTTCTTTTAACTCTATTTTATCCTTTTAGGAGGTGTCTCGCTCTTCTGGCGACTCATCGCAGACGCAATTCCCGGCTTTCAAGACTGCTCCCGGGTAATCAGAAATCCTCCTTTCTTTCGGGTTGTTCAATTGTATCTTTATACCGACAATCCTGCAACATTTTTTCTTAGTGGCCAAGCTAAATCCAAGAAAGCGAAGGTAGCTAAGCCGGTGGAAGACCCACCGGTACTGGCATCTGACCCGGCTAGGCCTTCTTCTCCATTGACTGACGCTCCAGAAGACCCGCCTGTTGACACCGAAGAAAATCCTCCTGAGCCGTCATTTGACGAAACCATTGCGAACCCTTCCACAACCGAACCATCAAGCTCAGCCAACTCGCCGTCTCCGTCTGCACAAGATGTTCAGATTACCGGGAGCCGCTTAGTTGAACCGGGGAACCCAACCGTCCTGGCTTGGTGTACAGCAAAACAAGAGGCGTTGGAGAGGCAGAAAGTTCGCTTTGACGTTGCCAACTATGACCGTCTAAATGCCAATGATATTTTATCCGGCTATCTTAACCATGTACACTCCAGCCATGATTTTGAGATTGAAATGGTCAAACAACTGCAGTTGAAATACAAGGTATGTTTTTTCCGGCTTATCTGTATTCCTTCAGCCCCCAAGTCTTTAGATTATGAGAGAACCGGAATGACCTGTAGACTTTAAAATATATGCCGAGACCTTTACCTTTGAAACTTTTCTTGACTTTAATAGAACAAAGCTTCACCTGTAGTCCCCAAGGACCGGTTCATTTTGATCATAAATGAACCTTTACTTTAAACTGTTTGGTACCGTATTCAAAGGACTTAATATTCTGGCTTAACCTTTGAGAAACTTGCTGAACTGCATACATTAGCCCCCAAGTGCCAAGTGATGTTACTTTGTAAAGTACTTGGGACTTGAATATGTCTGTAGAGTCGTAGAAATTTGATTTGGCATACATTAGCCCCCAAGTGTCAAGTGGTTTTTTGTAAAGTACTTGAGACTTGAAACCAGATCTTGACTCATCTGAATGTTTTGCAGAATGCCTTATCTGAACTGAACTCGCAATTGACTGATGCGAAGACCCGGCTAGCGAGTCAGGAGACAAAAATCAAATCTTCTAACTCCAAACTGCAAATAAGTCTTTCTGCAATGGAAAATTTAAAGACCAGCTTCGCTGCCAAGAAAACTTGGGAAGAGGAAAAAACGCTTCTGACCCAACGTGCTGAGAAGGCCGAAATAGCTCTGAAAGAGATTTCAACAGAGTTGAACGGGTTAAAGGGCCGGGTGTCTCAAATGGTGGCTGCCATCTTCGGTAAACCATCTGACTTGAACTTTTGTGTGCTTTTTACCGATCCAGAGTATGATCCGCCAACTTACTTTGCGTATAAATTTTATGTAGGCCCTCGAAGCAAAAATCTGAGCCAAGACCCGTTGATAAAACTGAAAGCAGTATATACTTTGGTTGAACAATTGTATATTGGCGCACAGCGGGCTCTGGCCGCCATCTCTCCTGCTAATCAAGGACCCAACCGGCTCAGCGACGTCCTGAAGAAACTGTCAATCCTTCCTGCCAGGTTTCAAGAAGTAAAACGCTCCTGCGCGCGAGCCGGAGCTTTGACTGCCCTGAGCCGCTCCAAGGCTTGGGTGCCAGACCTAGACCCGGCGGATGTAGCCAGAGGCTATCCCACCGTGAAGGAAGACGGGTCTCCTTTTGATCAGGATGACTTCATGGCTTGCGTGCGCAGAGTCCGGCCTTAGGCAACTACCCTTGGAGATGATACCAATGTTGATAAATACCAGCCGGATTTTGATAATGAGAATAAGAAGATGGCCACTCCCTCATACAAGGTAACAGATTTGATCCCACCAGTGAGAGAAGACACATTTGCCCCGGAAGTTGACCCGGTCAGCCTGATCGACGATGAAGTTGAATTTGTCGCCGTGAATGGTTTTGATTGGTCAAAACCCAACTTCCAGCCAACAGAAGGTGGTGAACCGGCGAGGGAGGAACAATGATCATCTTCATGGGCTTATAAAGCCTTGTAATAACGTAATTGTGAAAACACTGTATGCTTTGCTTATGCCATCGCGCATAAAACACTTTTATGTGAGTCTGTGTTTCCTGATGCCAATGTATGCATCGCATTTAATGTTTGTTTCTGCAATGTTTGAACTCTGTTCCTGTAAATACAAAGAAAAGACTGGCTTGGCGGCTTAAAACCAAACGGGTTAAAACACCCAGTTTATAGCCAATATGTTTACCATAATAAGAACCAGAGACAGATATAAATAAAGGACAAGGGCCGAGACTAACTCTTTTAGTTAATGCAGCAGGTAATTGTGTATAAGTAATAACAATACCTTGTACTTTTTTATCCTTAGACCGCCGGTTTGAATAACCCGGGTGATGAATTTGATAATTCAATCTTCATGAAAAGTCAATGTTTCTTGAATACTCAATGATCATTACACCTTAGTAGCTCGTACCTTTTGATCCTTGAACCACCGGCTTGAATGACCTGGGCGGCTGTGTTCCCCAATAGTTGAGCCGGTGAAGAAGACCAGGCCAATTATTTGTAATATTGAAACAACAAAAAACTAAAAGGCAAGCAACAGATAATAAGCATAATTTAACCCTGTATTCAAAAGGTTAGGGGTTTCTGATTCGAATACGATCAGTAAACCGGACCAAAGGGGTTAAGCTAAGGTTTGAATACGACCATATAGCCCCCAGTGGCTTTGGCGTTGCGCTGATCAAAAGGGTACCGACATCTATGTTCTCTTTGCTTCGAATACGACCTATGTTTGAACAGGAAGCCCCCAAATGACCTTGAGAGGTTTTTAACGACCCTGATTCGAATATGATCCAAGTCGGACCCAAAAGGGGTTAAGCTATGATTCGGATACGATCAAGAAGCCCCCAAGTGGGTTTGGCCTTGAGCCAATCAAGAGGGTTACGACAGCTATGTTCTCTTTGGTTCGAATACAACCTATGTTTGAATAGGAAGCCCCCAAGTGACAATGAGATTTGCAGCTAGATTCGGATACGATCATAAGCTGGACCAAAAAAGGTTAAACTTGATTCAAATATGATCAGCTCCTTAATAGTCATTGAAAATAAGAAATAACAAAGATGCATAGTGTTTGAAAAGAAAAGAGACCGATGGTCTTACTTTATTACTTATCATGGTATACACAATGTTAAAGTATGTACATGATGAGAGCCGGTGGCTCAGGTGTAGTATGGCGGAAGTTGAGCAATGTTTCACCGCCGGCGGGTCTCCTCCTCTGACTTACGTGAGTCTTTGTGCTCTCGAACGTCAATGAGGTAATATGACCCGTTGTTTAAGTTCTTACTGACCACAAAGGGTCCTTCCCAAGGTGGGGATAACTTGTGTGCATCTGACAGATCCTGGATGAGCCAGAGCACCAAGTCGCCTTCCTGAAAAGTCCTGGACTTAACCCGGCGGCTATGATAACGGCGCAGGTCCTGTTGATAAATTGCTGATCGGGCCGCTGCTAAGTCTCTTTCTTCATCCAACAAGTCAAGTGCATCCTGTCTGGCTTGTTAATTATTAGCTTCAACATAAGCCGCCACACGGGGCAAGTCATGACGGATGTCACTAGGTAACACCACTTCTGCTCCATAAACCATGAAGAAAGGTGTGTAACCTGTAGACCTGTTGTGACGCCCCCGATTTAATCGTACACTAATCATACACACAAACGTGTACGATCAAGATCAGGGACTCACGGGAAGATATCACAACACAACTCTACAAATAAAATAAGTCATACAAGCATCATATTACAAGCCAGGGGCCTCGAGGGCTCGAATATAAGAGCTCGATCATAGACGAGTCAGCGGAAGCAACAATATCTGAGTACAAACATAAGTTAACAAGTTGCCATAAGATGGCTAGCACAAACTGGGATACAGATCGAAAGAGGCGCAGGCCTCCTGCCTGGGATCCTCCTAACTACTCCTGGTCGTCGTCAGCGGGCAGCACGTAGTAGTAGGCACCTCGGTGTAGTAGGAGTCGTCATCGACGGTGGCGTCTAGCTCCTGGGCTCCAACATCTGGTTGCGACAACCAGGTAGAAGGGATAGAGGGAAAAGAAGGAGAAAGCAACCGTGAGTACTCATCCAAAGTACTCGCAAGCAAGGAGCTATACTACATATGCATGGGTATCAAATGGAATAAGGGTATCATATGTGGACTGAACTGCAGAATGCCAGAATAAGAGGGGGATAACTAATCCTGTCGAAGACTACGCTTCTGGCAGCCTCCGTCTTGCAGCATGTAGAAGAGAGTAGACTGAAGTCCTCCAAGTAGCATCATATAGCATAATCCTAACCGATGATCCTCTCCTCGTCGCCCTGTGAGAGAGTGATCACCGGTTGTATCTGGCACTTGGAAGGGTGTGTTTTATTAAGTATCCGGTTCTAGTTGTCATAAGGTCAAGATACAACTCCGGGTCGTCCTTTTACCGAGGGACACGGCTATTCGAATAGATGAACTTCCCTGCAGGGGTGCACCACATACCCCAACACGCTCGATCCCATCTGGCCGGACACACTTTCCTGGGTCATGCCCGGCCTCGGAAGATCAACACGTCGCAGCCCTACCTAGGCACAACAGAGAGGTCAGCACGCCGGTCTAAATCCTATGGCGCAGGGGTCTGGGCCCATCGCCCTTTGCACACCTGCACGTTGCGTACGCGGCCGTAAGCAGACCTAGCCTAGTGGCTTTCCAGTCCAATCCGGCGCGCGCCACTCAGTCGCTGACGTCACGAAGGCTTCGGCTGATACCACGACGCCGGGATACCCATAACTGCTCCCACGTAGATGGTTAGTGCGTATAGACCAAATGGCCAGACTCAGATCAAATACCCAGATCTCGTTAAGCGTGTTAAGTATCCGCGAACACCGACCAGGGCCAGGCCCACCTCTCTCCTAGGTGGTCGGAACCTGCCCTGTCGCTCCGCCACAAAGATCCACACAGAGGGCCGTCGGGACAAAGGTCCTTTCAGCCCCCAATCCGTGAATCACTCGCGGGTACTCCTCGAGCCAACCCGACTTTGGTCACCACATGTATCATATTTAAAGTATATAGTATATACCCGTGATCACCTCCCGAGTGATCACGGCCCAATAGTATAGCATGGCAGACGGACAAGGATGTAGGGCCACTGATGATAAACTAGCATCCTATACTAAGCAGTAGGATAGCAGGTAAAGGTATCAACAGTAGTAGCAAGGACAGGCTATGCATCAGTATAGGATTAACGAGAAGCAGTAACATGCTACACTACTCTAATGCAAGCAGTATAGAGAAGAGTAGGCGATATCTGGTGATCAAAGGGGGGGCTTGCCTGGTTGCTCTGGCAAGAGAGAGGGTTCGTCAACTCCGTAGTCGTACTGGGTAGCAGCGGCGTCGGTCTCAGTGTCTATCGAGAGAAGAGGGGGGAGAAACAATAAATATTTAAGCAAGCATATGCATAGTGATGCATGACATGACAAGTAACGGCGTTAGAGGTGCCCTAACGCGGTAATAGGTGATACCGGTGAAGGGGATGACATCCGGGAAAATATCCCCGGTGTTTTGCGTTTTTGGGCAGAGGAGCCGGAGGGGGAAAGTTGCGAGTTTGATAGGTTAGGGATGCGTGGCGGACGAACGGACTGCGTATCCGGGTTCGTCTCGTCGTTCTGAGCAACTTTCATGTACAAAGTTTTTCGATCCGAGCTACGGTTTATTTTCTATTAATTTTTAAAAGATTTAAATCATTTTTAGAATTAACAGAATTAATTTAGTTAGAACAGGCAATTATGACATCAGGATGATGTCAGGGTGATGTCAGCAGTCAGCTAGTCAGTTGACCTAGTCAAACTGACGCATGGGTCCCACTGTCATTGTCTAACTAACTAACTGTTTAGTTAGATTAATTTGCAGGTTAATTAGGTTTAATAGTTAGTTAACAGAATTAATTAAGTTAACTAATTAAGTTAATTAATTAATTATTTTATTTATTTAATGTTAATCTTTAATTATTTTTAGTTTTTTTAATTAAACGTTCTGGGCCATGGGCCCTACATGTCATTGGCCATAGGGCCAAAATGGGTTCGGGCGCAACCCGAACTGGCGTAGCGGGCGCCCCTCCGCTGATTCTGGCGCGGCCAACGGGGGAGGGGGGAGGGCACGGCGAGCCGGGGCGCACGTTCGCCGGCGGGTGGCGACGGCGCAGATCAGTGCGGAACTGCGTCCGCAGGGCGGCGCGTGGTGGAGTGGGAGCAGGGGCGACGGAGGCGAGGCCCAGGCGGCGCGGCCACGGGCGCGGTGGTGTGGGTGCGGCCGAGGCCACACAGCGCGGCGGAGGGAGCTGTGGGTGTGTACGGCATGGGCGCGGGCAGACGTGGTCTGCGCGCGGCGAGTGCGAGAGAGCACGCGGAGGAGGAGCGGGGCCGTGGTGAGCGGAACCACGGCGTGGCGGAGCGCGAGCGCACGGCAGTGGTCGCGGGGAACAGGGGAAGGAGGGGGGGGGTGCCTCACAAGGAGTTGCAGGGCACAGGGCAGTGGGGCGCGTGGCGGAGGTCGGAGACGACTCGCGACGGGGAGGCAGTCCGGCGACGGCGAGGTCTTCGGGCGACGGTGGTGACGCGCAGCGACGACGTCGGTGAAGGAGGCCCCGGGCTCGTTGCCCCTTCCCGATCCAGACTGGGTCGGGGAAGAGGAGCAAGAGGGGAGGCGCGCCGGAGACGGGTGTCGGGGAGGAGGCCTGGCGACGGCGACCGACGGGGTCGTGCGGCCCCGATCCAGATCGGGGGGGGGGGTGGGGGGGCGAGTGGGGAGTGGGGGGGGTGAGTGGGGCGACGGGGTGGGGTTAGGGTTTCGGGGGCGTGGGTTATGGGAGGGGGGGTGTGGCCGGCTGGGCCTTTGCCCAGTTGGGCCGGTGGTGGCCTGGCCGGCTGGGCCGTCTGGCCCAGTGGGGGGGGGGTCCTTTTTATATTTTTTTCTTTGTTGCTTGTTTTCTGTTTTTTTATCTTTTCTTTATTTATTTTCTTTTCTGTTTTGATTCATTTTAAGTATTTAGGTCTTTTATAAAGGCATGGATCCCACACCATAAATTCCTAGGCATTTATTTGCACACCCCGAACATTTTTGTTTTAAATTTTGAAAAGTTTTATCCCCTGGTTGATTTTGAATTTGAATTTGAATCAGTTTCGAACTATCACGAGATTAGGAACAGTAACCGAGGTGACGTGGCATCATTAGCAGAGGTTTACTGTAGCTTAATTATCCGGGCGTTACAAATCTCCTCCACTACAAGAAATCTCGTCCCGAGATTTAGGAGGTAGAAGGAAAGAGTGCGGGGTATTCATCACGCAGACGATCCTCACGTTCCCAGGTGGCTTCGTCTTCAGAGTGATTCGACCACTGGACTTTGAGGAACTTGATCGCCTTCTGACGTGTGCGGCGTTCAGCTTGGTCGAGAATGCGGACCGGATGCTCTTTATAGGAGAGGTCCTGTTGCAATTCGAGCACTTCATGATCCACAGCTCGGATTGGGTCCTTGAAGCAACGGCGGAGTTGTGACACATGGAACACATCGTGAACCTGAGAAAGGTTCGGCGGAAGCTCCAGTTGATATGCCACCTTTCCACGCCTTTCGAGGATAGTGAATGGACCGATAAAGCGAGGAGCTAGCTTTCCCTTGATCCCGAAGCGGTGAGCACCCTTCATTGGTGTAACTCAAAGATAAGCCTTTTCGCCAGGTTGATAGACCATGTCTTGGTGATGACGGTCATACTGACTTTTCTGACGTGACTGAGCAGTCTTGAGATTCTCGCGAATAATGCGAACTTGTTCTTCGGCCTGTTGGATAATATCCGGACCGAAGAGTGGACGTTCCCCAGTTTCTGACCAGTTCAGAGGGGTACGGCACTTTCGTCCATATAACACTTCGAAGGGGGACATCTTCAGACTAGCTTGATAGCTATTATTATAAGAGAACTCGGCATATGGAAGAGATTCCTCCCATTTCTTGCCGAATGAGATTACACAAGCTCGAAGCATGTCTTCGAGAACTTGGTTGACACGTTCAACCTGTCCTTGTGACTGAGGATGAAACGCAGTACTGAACGACAGATGAGTTCCCATAGCTTCTTGGAAACTCGCCCAAAACCTTGAAGTGAATAAGCTGCCACGGTCTGAACTGATAACCAGTGGGATACCGTGGAGTGAAACAATTCTGGCCATGTAGAGAGTAGCAAGCTGACTAGCAGTGATTGCCTCTTTGACCGCCAGAAAATGGGCCACTTTGGAGAGCCGGTCAATGACGACAAGAATAGCATCATTACCTTTCTGAGATTTGGGAAATCCAGTGACGAAGTCCATTTCAACATGGTCCCATTTCCATTCAGGAATAGAGATAGGTTGCAGAGTTCCAGCAGGCCTTTGATGCTCTGCCTTGATTCGGCGACAAACGTCACATTCAGCAACATAACGAGCAATGTCCTGCTTCATATTAGACCACCAGAATCTTTGACGAATATCCTGGTACATCTTGGTACTACCAGGATGGATGGACAGAGGCGTATCATGGGCTTCTTGCATAACCCCTTTAGTTTTATCCAGGTTTTTCTTCGAACAAGGTACCACTAGGCGGCCTTTGAAATACAAGGCGCCATCGTCAGCAACAGTGAAGAATGAGGGCTTTCCTTTTTTGAGGTCGCGCTTAATCTTGAGGACTTCATCGTCACATTTCTGTATCCATTTGATGGTGTCCACAAGATCTGGTTTCGCAACCAGGGTATTGAGAGAACCCTTGGAAACAACATGGAGGTTCCGTTTGGGGAAATCTTCGGGAGGGGGAGCGAGTGATCCCGGAGGAACAATATGGAGGTTCAGCCTTCTAAATTCTTCAACAAGCGATGGGTGAACTTTGTGAACCTGGAGGTGGTTACAGTAATACTTGCGGCTCAAGGCATCAGCCATTACATTAGCCTTGCCGGGGGTATAGGATATACCCACGTCAAAGTCTGCAACAGTCTCCATCCATCTTTGCTGACGTAGGTTCAAATCTGGCTGAGTAAACAGATACTTCAGACTTTGATGGTCGGTGAAGATCTCGCAACGATTACCGAGAAGGTAATGTCGCCACTGCTTCAGTGCATGAATGACAGCAGCAAGCTCGAGGTCGTGAACTGGGTAGTTTTCTTTGTGAGGGTGCAGTTGACGAGAGGCATAAGCAATCACTCTGCGCTCTTGCATTAGGACACAGCCTAATCCTTGACGGGAAGCGTCGCAGTAAATGACGAAGTCCTTCTTAGTATCAGGTGGAGCTAGTACGGGGGCAGAAGTCAACTTGTCTTTGAGCGCCTGGAAACTATCCTGACACTTGTCTGTCCAGTCAAACTTGACACCCTTATGTAACAGATTAGTCAGAGGCCTGGCAATCTTGGAGAAGTTCTCGACGAATCGACGGCAATAGCTGGCGAGACCGAGAAAACTTCGGACTTGCTTGACGCTCTTCGGGGGAGTCCAATCGAGAATAGCCTGAACTCGTTCAGGGTTGACGGCAATACCATCCTTGGAGATGACATGCCCAAGATAGGTTACTTCGGGGAGCCAGAATTCACACTTGGAATACTTAGCATACAGTTGATGCTCTCGAAGTTTTTCCAGCACAAGACGAAGATGTTCAGCATGCTCCTCCTTGTTCTTAGAAAATACAAGGATATCGTCCAAATAAACCACGACGAACTTGTCGAGGTAATCCATGAATATATAATTCATCAGACGAGAGAAGGTGGCTGGAGCATTCGTTAAGCCGAATGACATGACGGTGTACTCGTATGATCCATACCGAGTAACGAAGGCGGTTTTTGGAATGTCCTCTTCACGAACACGGATCTGGTGGTAACCCAACCTCAAGTCGAGTTTGGAGAACACTGATGAGCCAGCCAGCTGATCATAAAGATCATTGATCCGAGGAAGTGGGTATTTATTCTGAATGGTAGCTTGGTTTATAGGACGGTAGTCTTGGACTAATCGGTTTGTCCCATCCTTCTTCTTAACAAAGAGAGAAGGTGCTCCCCAAGGAGAGCAACTTGGACGAATGAAACCTTTGACAAGAGATTTGTCGATTTCCTCCTTAAGCTCAGTGAGTTCATGCGGCGGCATCTTGTAGGGTCGTTTAGCTATAGGGGTAGTGCCGGGTTTCAAGTCGATGATGAATTCGACAGCTCTAGCAGGAGGAATCCCTGGAAGTTCTTCTGGGAAGACATCTTGGAATTCACGAACAACGGGAATGTTTTCAATGCCCTCGAGTGGTGCAGTGTTCAACGCATTCAAGGCATAAAGTCGTGCCTCGGCGTTCTGAACTAGATGAGCTTGGTAAGCTATTATTTCGTCAGAAGGGTGTAGCAGATGGACGACCTTAGTGGCGCAAACTATAGAAGCAGTATGCGCTTTCAACCAATCCATTCCCAGAATGAGGTCTATGTTAGACGACTTCAAGATAATGGGAGAGGCATAGAATTCCAACCCTTCGATTTCCACGGGGACATCGATGCCAACCAATGAGGTTTGACATTGCCCCACGGGGGTTTTTTACCAATACCGAAGTGTTCATCTCCTCACATTTAATGTCATGCTTGTATGCAAAATCTTCTGACATGAATGAATGCGATGCTCCTGAATCGAATAAAACAGATGCAGGTACTGAGTTTACGAGGAGTGTACCCATCACGGTAGCAGGCTGGTCTTGGGCTTCGTTCAGATCAACATGGTTGGCATGAACGCGACCATAAGACTTGGCATTGTTGTTGCGGGGCTGGTTGTTTCCACGGCCAGTTGCTGGAAGGGCCAGTTGATTCTGTTTCTGGTTGCATTCCCTAGCACGGTGCCCTGGTTGTCCACACCTGAAGCACAAACCATTCTCGGGAGTAGGAACAGGAGCTTGGGGTGGTGGAGCTGGAAGCCTTGGCTGCCTAGTTGGAGCAGTAGGCAGACGAGGTGCAGCATAGGACTGCCTTGGGGCAGGTGCATTCGGCTGGTACATGCTGTTGGGAATCCATATCTTGCGCTTCTGCGAGGACGGGCCCGAAGATGAGCCCGTGTCACGGCTGCGCCTGTGAGAGCTCTGGTATTCCTGCAGACCAGTTTTGACATTGATGGCTTTGTTCACCAGAGTGGCGAAATCAACAAAGTCATGCACTAGAAGTGCGAGCTTGATGTCAGCTTGAAGGCCATCCCGGAACTTCTCCTGTCTGCGTGCATCAGTTGCAATGTCCTCTTCAGCATAGCGGGACAAGTCCAGAAACTCCCGCTGATAAGCTTCCACCGTTTTGTTGCCTTGGGTGAGGTTGCGGAACTCACGCTTCTTCCGGTCCATGACTCCCTGAGGAATGAAGCGAGCATGGAAGGCAGCTTGGAAGTCTGGCCAGGTGATGATTGTCCCAGCTGGCAGGGTACGCCTGTGGCTGTCCCACCATTGAGCTGCGGGTCCTTTCAGGAAGAACGAAGCAAAGGTGACATAGCTGGCAGGGGCTACATCAGCAGACTCCATCTCATAGGTGATGTCACGGAGCCAGTCATCAGCATCCAGAGGCTGAGTTGAGCTGCGGTACACAGTTGGGTTCAGGCGCATGAAATCCTGCAGAGTCACCTGGGTTGGCTGCTGGTTCATATTGGGGCGAGGGAACTGAGCCATAATATTCTCCATGAACTGACGATTCAGCTCAAACTGTTGCATCATCCCAGCCATGTACTCAGGCGGTGGTGGGGGGTTGCCACCACGACCACGACCACCTGGTCTAACCATCCTGCTAATATTTAACAGGGGTAGTTCAGCATTTAGCAATTTGCAAAGACAAGAATCATTCATGAAGAAATATGCACAATGAAAGCAGCACGATAGATACTACATAGTAGTCGGCATATCTTACAAAAGAGACCATGCATAGAGTTCGTTACACAGAGTTCGGTACAAAGTCTAAGACATCATAGGCGGCACACAGGCTCGCGACGAATGCATCTAACACTATCAAGAAAGTCTACATCAGTCCCACGCGGTACTGTGGAGGTAGGTGTAGCCCGACAGCTGGTAGTGACGCGAAGGAAAGACCTCCACGTGAGTAGCCTAGGGTCCGCGGATACTCTGATGCGGAACCCTATGCGCAGGTGGCAGGAGAGGACCAAGTGCAGGAGAGTAGCCTCCCACATCTGGCCAGCCGACGCCCTGGGGCATCACGGTCCTGGCGGGGTAGATCGCAGAACGCGTCAGATCACCAGATCGGACAAAGGGGTGCAACAGTGTCAGAGCACGATACAGGTGCTGACGGGTGGTGTACCACTCGTGTCGAAGAGCTCGGTTAGCTCTATCCAGCCCATCAGCATGCAGAACCAGGTTCTGATGGTAGTAGGGCTCGCGGGTGACAGTGGAGTAGGCCGCAGTGTAGTAACCCTCCGCACCAACATCGGATGCGATAGCAATGTGCCTGAAGGGGGAGGTGCCCAACTCCTGATACTCACCACGAAGACGTGTCAGAGCAGCATAAGCAGCATCGTGGACCGCCATATCGATAGTCACTCCAACACCATGAGCAGTGTGCAGCACAGTAGTGGAGTCATACTCCCGAGAGTAGAGGTGGACGACGGCACGGTACTGCTCCTGGTTGAAGTCCTGATACTCCTCATAGACGGTGTACTCAGGGTGCCAGCGATAACCCAGATAGGTCATCATCTCAACCAACACAGCAGGTGATCCTGAGGCACCAATGGCCGTCGTGTGGCGCACGACCTGCCTCGTGGGTTCCATCTGAAAACAAAGATGTTTTCACAGGAGTCAAATGACAAGGTGGACAATGTTCAAATACTACTCTAAAGAATAACTAGGGCTTATCCAACTTTGGGGTGAATGTCGTAACGGGATCCTAGTGTCAGAGTTAGTAAATTCGTTTAACCCGAGTAGAAGAGAGATCAGAGTCCCAGAGTAAGGATCGAGGAGTAAAAGATCCTAATATCACCCGATGGCGACGTGGGCCCGTAAGGCACACAGTCAGGTTAGTAAAAAGTTTTGCAATGTCTAGACTCGACTTCGGCCAAGAAGTGTGGAAGGGGGATTCCTACAGGCAGTCGGCTCTGATACCAACTTGTGACGCCCCCGATTTAATCGTACACTAATCATACACACAAACGTGTACGATCAAGATCAGGGACTCACGGGAAGATATCACAACACAACTCTACAAATAAAATAAGTCATACAAGCATCATATTACAAGCCAGGGGCCTCGAGGGCTCGAATATAAGAGCTCGATCATAGACGAGTCAGCGGAAGCAACAATATCTGAGTACAGACATAAGTTAACAAGTTGCCATAAGATGGCTAGCACAAACTGGGATACAGATCGAAAGAGGCGCAGGCCTCCTGCCTGGGATCCTCCTAACTACTCCTGGTCGTCGTCAGCGGGCAGCACGTAGTAGTAGGCACCTCGGTGTAGTAGGAGTCGTCATCGACGGTGGCGTCTAGCTCCTGGGCTCCAACATCTGGTTGCGACAACCAGGTAGAAGGGATAGAGGGAAAAGAAGGAGAAAGCAACCGTGAGTACTCATCCAAAGTACTCGCAAGCAAGGAGCTATACTACATATGCATGGGTATCAAATGGAATAAGGGTATCATATGTGGACTGAACTGCAGAATGCCAGAATAAGAGGGGGATAACTAATCCTGTCGAAGACTACGCTTCTGGCAGCCTCCGTCTTGCAGCATGTAGAAGAGAGTAGACTGAAGTCCTCCAAGTAGCATCATATAGCATAATCCTAACCGATGATCCTCTCCTCGTCGCCCTGTGAGAGAGTGATCACCGGTTGTATCTGGCACTTGGAAGGGTGTGTTTTATTAAGTATCCGGTTCTAGTTGTCATAAGGTCAAGATACAACTCCGGGTCGTCCTTTTACCGAGGGACACGGCTATTCGAATAGATGAACTTCCCTGCAGGGGTGCACCACATACCCCAACACGCTCGATCCCATCTGGCCGGACACACTTTCCTGGGTCATGCCCGGCCTCGGAAGATCAACACGTCGCAGCCCTACCTAGGCACAACAGAGAGGTCAGCACACCGGTCTAAATCCTATGGCGCAGGGGTCTGGGCCCATCGCCCTTTGCACACCTGCACGTTGCGTACGCGGCCGTAAGCAGACCTAGCCTAGTGGCTTTCCAGTCCAATCCAGCGCGCGCCACTTAGTCGCTGACGTCACGAAGGCTTCGGCTGATACCACGACGCCGGGATACCCATAACTGCTCCCACGTAGATGGTTAGTGCGTATAGACCAAATGGCCAGACTCAGATCAAATACCCAGATCTCGTTAAGCGTGTTAAGTATCCGCGAACACCGACCAGGGCCAGGCCCACCTCTCTCCTAGGTGGTCGGAACCTGCCCTGTCGCTCCGCCACAAAGATCCACACAGAGGGCCGTCGGGACAAAGGTCCTTTCAGCCCCCAATCCGTGAATCACTCGCGGGTACTCCTCGAGCCAACCCGACTTTGGTCACCACATGTATCATATTTAAAGTATATAGTATATACCCGTGATCACCTCCCGAGTGATCACGGCCCAATAGTATAGCATGGCAGACGGACAAGGATGTAGGGCCACTGATGATAAACTAGCATCCTATACTAAGCAGTAGGATAGCAGGTAAAGGTATCAACAGTAGTAGCAAGGACAGGCTATGCATCAGTATAGGATTAACGAGAAGCAGTAACATGCTACACTACTCTAATGCAAGCAGTATAGAGAAGAGTAGGCGATATCTGGTGATCAAAGGGGGGGCTTGCCTGGTTGCTCTAGCAAGAGAGAGGGTTCGTCAACTCCGTAGTCGTACTGGGTAGCAGTGGCGTCGGTCTCGGTGTCTATCGAGAGAAGAGGGGGGAGAAACAATAAATATTTAAGCAAGCATATGCATAGTGATGCATGACATGACAAGTAACGGCGTTAGAGGTGCCCTAACGCGGTAATAGGTGATACCGGTGAAGGGGATGACATCCGGGAAAATATCCCCGGTGTTTTGCGTTTTCGGGCAGAGGAGCCGGAGGGGGAAAGTTGCGAGTTCGATAGGTTAGGGATGCGTGGCGGACGAACGGACTGCGTATCCGGGTTCGTCTCGTCGTTCTGAGGAACTTTCATGTACAAAGTTTTTCGATCCGAGCTACGGTTTATTTTCTATTAATTTTTAGAAGATTTAAATCATTTTTAGAATTAACAGAATTAATTTAGTTAGAACAGGCAATTATGACATCAGCATGATGTCAGGGTGATGTCAGCAGTCACCTAGTCAGTTGACCTAGTCAAACTGACGCATGGGTCCCACTGTCATTGTCTAACTAACTAACTGTTTAGTTAGATTAATTTGCAGGTTAATTAGGTTTAATAGTTAGTTAATAGAATTAATTAAGTTAACTAATTAAGTTAATTAATTATTTATTTTATTTATTTAATGTTAATCTTTAATTATTTTAGTTTTTTTAATTAAACGTTCTGGGCCATGGGCCCCACATGTCATTGGCCATAGGGCCAAAATGGGTTCGGGCGCAACCCGAACTGGCGTAGCGGGCGCCCGTCCGCTGATTCTGGCGCGGCCAACGGGGGAGGGGGAGGGCACGGCGAGCCGGGGCGCACGTTCGCCGGCGGGTGGCGACGGCGCAGATCAGTGCGGAACTGCGTCCGCAGGGCGGCGCGTGGTGGAGTGGGAGCAGGGGCGACGGAGGCGAGGCCCAGGCGGCGCGGCCACGGGCGCGGTGGTGTGGGCGCGGCCGAGGCCACACAGCGCGGCGGAGGGAGCTGTGGGTGTGTACGGCATGGGCGCGGGCAGACGTGGTCTGCGCGCGGCGAGTGCGAGAGAGCACGCGGAGGAGGAGCGGGGCCGTGGTGAGCGGAACCACGGCGTGGCGGAGCGCGAGCGCACGGCAGTGGTCGCGGGGAACAGGGGAAGGAGGGGGTGCCTCACAAGGAGTTGCAGGGCACAGGGCAGTGGGGCGCGTGGCGGAGGTCGGAGACGACTCGCGACGGGGAGGCAGTCCGGCGACGGCGAGGTCTTCGGGCGACGGTGGTGACGCGCAGCGACGACGTCGGTGAAGGAGGCCCCGGGCTCGTTGCCCCTTCCCGATCCAGACTGGGTCGGGGAAGAGGAGCAAGAGGGGAGGCGCGCCGGAGACGGGTGTCGGGGAGGAGGCCTGGCGACGGCGACCGACGGGGTCGTGCGGCCCCGATCCAGATCGGGGGGGTGGGGGGCGAGTGGGGAGTGGGGGGGGGGTGAGTGGGGCGACGGGGTGGGGTTAGGGTTTCGGGGGCGTGGGTTATGGGAGGGGGGGTGTGGCCAGCTGGGCCTTTGCCCAGTTGGGCCGGTGGTGGCCTGGCCGGCTGGGCCGTCTGGCCCAGTGGGGGGGGGGTCCTTTTTATATTTTTTTCTTTGTTGCTTGTTTTCTGTTTTTTTATCTTTTCTTTATTTATTTTCTTTTCTGTTTTGATTCATTTTAAGTATTTAGGTCTTTTATAAAGGCATGGATCCCACACCATAAATTCCTAGGCATTTATTTGCACACCCCGAACATTTTTGTTTTAAATTTTGAAAAGTTTTATCCCCTGGTTGATTTTGAATTTGAATTTGAATCAGTTTCGAACTATCACGAGATTAGGAACAGTAACCGAGGTGACGTGGCATCATTAGCAGAGGTTTACTGTAGCTTAATTATTCGGGCGTTACACCTGTTGAGTGTGGTGTTGATACTCCACAACACCGAGGGTAATTCCTCTACCCAACAACCCAACGTTCGCTGTATAGGAACCATAAGCCGGGGTTTGAGCTCTTTCAGAATTTCCTGATTGGCTCTCTCAGCTTGACCATTGGATTGAGGATGAGCTACAGAAGAAACATCAAGCCGGATGTGCTCTCGTTGACAAAACTCCTCCATAGCCCCTTGGGACAGATTAGTGCCATTGTCAGTGATAATACTGGGTGGAAAACCAAAACGAAAGATCACCTTTTTCATGAACTGAACCAATGTTGGGGATATCGCTTATCGGGAACTTATCGGTCGACCCATGATAAGGGGTAAATCGGACAGTTTATCAGCATATCGGCTGATTTATCGCCATTTCGGCTGATTTATCGGGGGATTTATCTTATCGGCCAGACAACGGTAAGCGATAAATCGGCCGATTTATCGGAATATCGGAAGATATATTGAACAATGAACTGAACCGACGTGGTTGCGTCACACTTACTCACAGGCTCCGCCTCAACCCACTTGGTGAATTTATCAACTGCCACCAAGAGATGTGTCTTTTTATCCTTAGACCTTTTGAAAGGTCCCACCATGTCAAGCCCCCAGACCGCAAACGGCCAAGTGATTGGAATCATCCGGAGCTCTTGAGCCGGCACATGCGCTCGTCGTGCAAACTTTTGACATCCATCACATCTACTGACCAGATCTTCTGCATCAGCGTGAGCCGTCAACCAGTAAAAACCATGACAAAATGCTTTGGCCACCAAAGATTTTGACCCGGCATGATGACCACAATCGCCTTCATGGATCTCACGAAGGATTTCTTGACCTTCTTCGGGGGAAACACACCGCTGAAACGCTCCGGAAACACTGCGATGATATAACTCTCCATCCGAAATCGTCATTGACTTAGACTGCTGGGTTATCTGTCGAGCCAGGGTCTCATCCGTTGGCAACTCTCCCCGGGTCATGTAAGCCAAGAACGGTACTGTCCAATCTGGGATGACATGAAGAGCCGCCACCAACTGCGCCTCCGGGTTAGGAACAACTAAATCTTCTTCTGTGGGCAACTTGACAGAGGGGTTATGCAGAACATCCAAAAAGGTGTTAGGTGGTACCGGCTTATGCTAAGACCCCAACCGGCTTAAGGCATCAGCCACTTCGTTCTTTCGACGGTCAATGTGCTCCACCTGATAACCTTTAAAATGCCCTGCAACGGCATCAACCTCCCGGCGATAAGCCGCCATGAGAGGGTCCTTGGAATCCCACTTGCCAGATACCTGTTGAGCCACTAGATCTGAGTCGCCAAGACATCTGACTCGGCTCAAACTCATCTCTTTCGCCACTCAAAGACCATGGAGCAAGGCTTCATACTCTGTTGCATTGTTAGTGCAAGGAAACATCAACCGTAACACATAACAAAATTTGTCACCTCGTGGAGAAGTTAACACAACTCCAGCCCCCGAGCCTTCCAACTGTCTGGACCCATCAAAATGAATAGTCCAATACGTGTTGTCTGGTTTCTCTTCTAGTATCTGCATCTCTGTCCAGTCATTAATGAAGTCAACCAATGCTTGAGATTTGATCGCAGTACGTGGCACATACTTCAACCCATGAGACCCAAGCTCAATTGCCCACTTGGCAACTCGCCCAGTGGCTTCTCTGTTTTGAATGATGTCTCCCAAAGGAGCATAGCTGACCACAGTGATCGGGTGACCCTGGAAATAATGTTTAAGCTTCCGGCTTGCCATGAATACCCCATATACGAGTTTCTGCCAATGCGGATATCGTTGCTTGGATTCAATCAACACCTCACTGACGTAGTAAACCGACCGTTGAACCGGATGTTCCTTGCCAGCCTCCTTGCGCTCCACCACAATAGCCACACTAACAGCTCGTGAGTTGGCAGCCACATATAATATCGGCGGCTCTTTTTCAACTGGCGGCTCAGCAAGCTGTGTCTTCAGATTCTCAAAAGCAGTATTTGCAGCATCACTCCAAATAAAAGCATCTGTTTTCTACATCATCTGATACAAAGGCATTGCCTTCTCCCCTAACCGGCTTATGAACCGGCTCAAGGCAGCAACACGACCCGCCAGCCGCTGAACGTCATTGATGCATGTTGGTTTGGCTAGGGATGTAATTGCCTTGATTTTCTCTGGGTTAGCTTCAATACCTCGGTTGGACACCAAAAAACCCAAGAGTTTGCCGGCTGGGACTCCAAAAACACACTTGGCCGGGTTAAGCATCATTTTGTAGATCCGGAGATTATCGAAAGTCTCTTTCAGATCTGTGACCAAGGTTTCCTCCTTCCTGGATTTTACCACTATATCATCCACGTAAGCATGAACATTGCACCCAATTTGATCATGAAGACAATTCCACACACACCGTTGGTAAGTCGCCTGGGCACTCTTAAGCCCAAGAGGCATAAACACATAGTAGAAAGCTCCAAAAGGAGTAATAAAAGTTGTATTCTCCTGATCCTTGACCGTCATCTTAATCTGATGATAACCGGAATAAGCATCCAAGAAACTCAAACGTGCGCAACCCGCCGTAGCATCAATGATCTGATCAATACGGGGAGAGCAAAAGGATCAGCCGGACAAGCCTTGTTCAGATCGGTGTAATCTACACACATACGCCAGGTGCCATTCTTTTTTAGCACGAGCACCGGGTTAGCTAACCACTCTGGGTGAAAGACCTCTACAATGAACCCGGCCGCCAAGAGCCGGGCCACCTCTTCTCCAATGGCCTTGTGCCTTTCTTCATTGAACCATCAGAGAAACTGTCTAACAGGTTTGAACTTTGGATCAATATTAAGAGTGTGCTCGGCAAGTTCCCTTGGGACACCTGACATGTCTGAAGGTTTCCATGCAAAGATGTCTCGATTCTCATGGATGAACTCGATGAGCACGCTTTCCTATTTCGGATCGAAGTTCGCACTGATGATGAACTGCTTGGATGAGTCGCCAGGCACAAAGTCAACCATTTTAGTGTCATCAGCTGATTTGAATTTCAACACCGGCTCATGCTCTGTTGTTGGTTTCTTTAATGATGTCATGTCTGCCGGGTCAACATGATCTTTGTAAAATTTTAACTCCTCTGTTGCACAAACAGATTCAGCATAGGCAGCATCACCTTCTCCACACTCCAAGGCTATCTTCCAGCTCCCATGCACTGTAATGGTGCCCTTATGACCCGACATCTTGAGCTGTAAATACACATAACAAGGCCGAGCCATGAACTTGGCATAAGCCGGCCGCCCAAACAGAGCATGATATGGGCTTTTGATCTTAACCACCTCAAAGGTTAATTTTTCTGCTCTGGAGTCATACTCATCCCCAAAGGCTACTTCCAGCTCAATCTTACCAACTGGGTATGCCGATTTACCAGGTACCACACCGTGAAAAATAGTGTTGGATTGTTTAAGATTTTTATCAGTCAATCCCATCCGGCAGAATGTCTCATAGTAGAGGATATTGATGCTGCTGCCTCCATCCATGAGCACCTTAGTGAATTTGTATCCACCAACCTGAGGTGCCACTACCAAGGCCAAGTGACCCAGATTATCAACCCGGGGCGGGTGATCCTCTCTGCTCCACACAATAGGCTGCGCTGACCAACGTAGATAACGTGGAATCGCCGGCTTAACGGCATTGACGACCCTCTTGTGAAGCTTCTGGTCCCTCTTACATAAACTAGTAGTAAATACATGGTATTGCCCACTACTCAGCTGCTTTGGGTTGCTCTGATAACCGGATTGCTGCTGCTGATTACCTTGGTCGGGTTGTTGATTATATCCTCCTTGGTGACCAGGATAGCCCTGACCGTGAAAACCTCCTCCACATGAACCGGCGCCCGGGCCGTGAAAACTGCCTCCTCCTGAACCGCCACCTGGGCCGTGACCTCCATCAAACGCGTTTGAATTTTTAAATGCCTTCATGATCGTACAATCTTTGCACAGGTGGGTGGTTGGCTTCTCCTGGGTGCCGTGCTTTGGACACGGTTCATTTAATAACTGCTCAAGGGTGGGACCTGACCCGCCCGACCGAGGTGGTTGTCTTCCCTTGCGCTGTTGATTACTGCCCTGTGCATTGGTGTTAGCAACAAACTCATCAGCCTTACATTTATTACCTCCCTGATTTGTCGGGTTATGTTGGTGACCCTTGCTGTTGCCGTTCTTCTTTCCCTTCGTTGTCTTTTCTTCGCCAGACACCGGATCCTTGGTAGTATCAGAATCAGCATACTTGACGAGAGCCGCCATGAACGTTCCCATGTCATTACAGTCATGCTTGAGCCGCCACAGCTTCTGCTTCAGAGGTTCAAAATGGCAATTTTTCTCCAATATTAAGACTGTTGAGCCGGCATCCATCTTATCAGATGAATGTATTATCTCCTTGACTCGGCGCACCCAATGGGTTGTGGATTCACCATCCTCTTGCTTGCAATTGGTCAGGTCCACAATCGACATAGGCTGCTTACATGTGTCCTTAAAGTTCTGGATGAACCGGGCTTTCAACTCTGCCCATGAACCGATAGAATTAGCTGGCAATCCCTTCAACCAAGTACGAGCTGTTCCATCTAACATCATGGTGAAATACTTGGCCATTGCAGCATCGCTGACCTCCAATAACTCCATAGTCATCTCGTAACTCTCAATCCAAGCCCCAGGCTGTAGGTCAGCTATGTAATTAGGCACTTTACGAGGCCCCTTGAAGTCCTTTGGCAAACGCTCACTACGTATGGCCGACACCAAGCAAGGCACGCCTCCGGTTCTTGTGGCCACTCCTGCCTCGACCGAGGTTGCTGGATAAGCCGGAAAAGTTTGATGAGCCGCCTGATCTGCCGCCATTTGAGCTGCTCGTTCCGCCTCTTGACGAATCCTCTCCTGATCCGCCAAGTTAAGGGCTCCAGCCCGCACCGGCTCATGCCTGTATGGCCGGTTGTGGCATTGAGCATTGCTTGACATATCTGCGGACTCCATATGCCTACTCTAACTCGGGCTCCGGCTTGGGCGAGGAGTTGAATGGATCCTGTCTCGACTGTAGGAGTATGCATCCTGCTGCGCCAGATCCATTTGAAGAAGTTCTCTTACCCTCCGCGTTTCAATTTCCGCCGGTGAGTCGCCTTCCATTGGGAGAGCCGCCAAACAAGCCGACGCTGCGATGAGGTTTTCCAAGGGGTTGGAAAAGTGACCCAGTGTTGGTACGTAATGGGGCGGAGCGGTAATTATACGAGGTGGTTCCATAGCACGCGGCTGAACCGGCGCGCCGGGTGTCGTGATCCGGTTTGCCTCCGGCGAGTTGTTCCCCCAGCCCCAGGCGTATGGAATAGGTTCCTAGGATCAAGCGTTAGAGGTAGACGTGACTGAGTTTTCTGATGCCTCCTCCTCATGACCTCGTTTGACGCGTTAAGATCCACCGAGAGCCGGAAAGTCTCCGCTTGAAGCTGTTGAGAAAGAACATCCAAAGCCGCCCGCTCTGCTGCCATCCTGGCTTCCTCTGCGGCTAAATTTTCTTTAGCTTGCACCATTTCTTCACGTACGCGTGCCACCTCTGCATCATGCTGGGCTTTATCTGCCGGCTCTACCACGGCGGTCAACAGAGTCGTCAGTTTATCCATGAGGTCCATGTTGGAAATATGCCCTAGAGGCAATAATAAAAGCATTATTATTATATTTCCTTGTTCATGGTAATTGTCTTTATTCATGCTATAATTGTGTTATCCGGAAATCGTAATACATGTGTGAATAACAGACATCAACATGTCCCTAGTAAGCCTCTAGTTGACTAGCCCGTTGATCAACAGATAGTCATGGTTTCCTGACTATGGACATTGGATGTCATTGATAACGAGATCGCATCATTAGGAGAATGATGTGATGGACAAGACCCAATCCTAAACATAGCATAAAGATCATATGGTTCGTTTGCTAGAGTTTTGCAATGTCAAGTATCTTTTCCTTAGACCATGAGATCGTGTAACTCCCAGATACCGTAGGAGTGCTTTGGGTGTACCAAACGTCACAACGTAACTGGGTGACTATAAAGGTAGACTACAGGTATCTCCAAAAGTGTCTGTTGGGTTGACACGGATCGAGACTGGGATTTGTCACTCCGTGTTACGGAGAGGTATCACTGGGCCCACTCGGTAATGCATCATCATAATGAGCTCAAAGTGATCAAGTGTCTGGTCACGGGATCATGCATTGCGGTACGAGTAAAGTGACTTGCCGGTAACGAGACTGAACAAGGTATTGGGATACCAACGATCGAGTCTCGGGCAAGTAACATACCGTCTGACAAAGGGAATAGAATACGGGGTTGCTTGAACCCTTGACATAGTGGTTCATCCGATGACAACATCGAGAAACATGTGGGAGCCAACATGGGTATCCAGATCCCGCTGTTGGTTATTGACCAGAGGTCGTCTCGGTCATGTCTACATGTCTCCCGAACCCGTAGGGTCTACACACTTAAGGTTCGGTGACGCTAGGGTTATTAGGAAGACAAGTATGTGATTACCGAATGTTGTTCGGAGTCCCGGACGTCACGAGGAGTTCCGGAATAGTTCGGAGGTAAAGATTTATATATGGAAAGTGGTTAAACGGACTCCGGAAAGTTTCGGGGGCATGCCGGTATTGTACCGGGGCCACCGGGAGGGTTCCGGGGGTCCACCGGGAGGGGCCACCCCTCCCGGGGGGCCACATGGGCTAAGTGGGAGAGGAAGCCAGCCCCTAGTGGGCTGGGCGCGCCTCCCCACCTAGGCCCATGTGGCTAGGGTTTGGGGAGGGGAAACCCTAAAGGGGAGAAGGGGGCGCCCCCCTAGCTTGGGGGGCAAGCCACCCTTTCCTCCTCCCCTTTGGCCGCCGCCCCATCTAGGGTTTCCCCTAGGTGGCCGGCCCCCCTTGCCCTCTCCTCCTATATATAGAGGGGTGAGGGGAGGGTTGCAAAACACAATTGAAGGCGCAGCCCCTCCCCTCCCCAACTCCTCTCTTTCTCCGTCCGAGCTTGGCGAAGCCCTGTCGGAGAACTGTTGTACCAATTGCACCACGCCGTTGTGCTGCCATTGGAGTTGTCTTCCTCAACCTCTCCTTCATCCTTGCTGGATCAAGACGGAGGAGACGCCATCGTGCCGTACGTGTGTTGAACGCGGAGGTGCTGTTCTTTCAGCGCTTGGTCATCGGTGATCGGAATCACGTTGGGAACGACTCCATCATCACCACTCTAACGAATGCTTCCGCACGCGATCTACAAAGGTATGTAGATGCATCTCGTGACTCGTTGCTAGATGAACTCCTAGATGATCTTGGTGAAACGAGTAGGAAAATTTTTGTTTTCTGCAACGTTCCCCAACAGTGGCATCATGAGCTAGGTCTATGCGTAGTTCTTCTTGCGTGAGTAGAACACAATTTGTTGTGGGCATGGATTTGTCAACTTTCTTGCCGCTACTAGTCTTTTCTTGCTTCAGCGGTATTGTGGGATGAAGCGGCCCGGACCAACCTTACACGTATGCTTACGTGAGACCGGTTCCACCGACTAACATGCACTAGTTGCATAAGGTGGCTGGCGGGTGTCTGTCTCTCCTACTTTAGTTGGAGCGGATTCGATGAACAGGGTCCTTATGAAGGGTAAATAGAAGTTGACAAATCACGTTCTGGCTTTCACGTAGGTAAAGAAACGTTCTTGCTAGAACCCTAATTCAGCCACGTAAAAACTTGCAACAACAATTAGAGGACGTCTAACTTGTTTTTGCAGCAAGTGGTTTGTGATATGATATGGCCAAAGTTGTGATGAATGATGAATGATCTATATGTGATGTATGAGATGTTCATGTTATTGTAATAGGAATCACGACTTGCATGTCGATGAGTATGACAACCGGCAGGAGCCATAGGAGTTGTCTTTATTCTTTTATATGACCTGCGTGTCATTGAGAAACGCCATGTAAATTACTTTACTTTATTTCTAAACGCGTTAGCCATAGTAGTAGAAGTAATAATTGGCGAGCAACTTCATGGAGACACGATGATGGAGATCATGGTGTCAAGCCGGTGACAAGATGATCATGGAGCCCCAAGATGGAGATCAAAGGAGCTATGTGATATTGGCCATATCATGTCACGTTTATTATTTGATTGCATGTGATGTTTATCATGTTTTGCATCTTGTTTACTTAGAACGACAGTGGTAAATAAGATGATCCCTCATATTAATTTCAAGAAGTGTTCCCCCTAACTGTGCACCGTTGCGACAGTTCGCTGTTTCAAAACACCACGTGATGATCGGGTGTTTTATTCAGACGTTCACATACAACGGGTGTAAGACAGATTTACACATGCAAACACTTAGGTTGACTTGACGAGCCTAGCATGTACAGACATGGCCTCGGAACACAGAAGACCGAAAGGTCGAGCATGAGTCGTATGGAAGATACGATCAACATGAAGGTGTTCACCGATGTTGACTAGTCCGTCTCACGTGATGATCGGACACGGCCTAGTTAACTCGGATCATGTAATACTTAGATGACTAGAGGGATGTCCAATCTAAGTGGGAGTTCATAAATAATTTGATTTGATGAACTTAATTATCATGAACTTAGTCTAAAATATTTTACAATATGTCTTGTAGATCAAATGGCCCACGTAGTCCTCAACTTCAACGCGTTCCTAGAGAAAACCAAGCTGAAAGACGATGGTAGCAACTATACGGACTGGGTCCGGAACCTGAGGATCATCCTCATAGCTGCCAAGAAAGATTACGTCCTACAAGCACCGCTAGGTGAAGCTCCCGTCCCACAGAACCAAGACGTTATGAACGCTTGGCAGACACGTGTTGACGACTACTCCCTCGTTCAGTACGGCATGCTTTACAGTTTAGAACCGGGGCTCCAAAAGCGTTTTGAGAGACATGGAGCATATGAGATGTTCGAAGAGCTGAAAATGGTTTTCCAAGCTCATGCCCGGGTCGAGAGATATGAGGTCTCCGACAAGTTCTTCAGCTGTAAGATGGAGGAAAATAGTTCTGTCAGTGAGCACATACTCACTATGTCTGGATTACATAACCGGTTGACTCAGCTGGGAGTTAATCTCCCGGATGATGCGGTCATTGACAGAATCCTCCAGTCGCTTCCACCAAGCTACAAGAGCTTTGTGATGAACTTCAACATGCAGGGGATGCAAAAGACCATTCCTGAGTTGTTCTCAATGCTGAAATCAGCGGAGGTAGAAGTCAAGAAGGAACATCAAGTGTTGATGGTCAATAAAACCACTAAGTTCAAGAAGGGCAAGGGTAAGAAAGCCTTCAAGAAGGACGGCAAGGAAGTTGCCGCGCCCGGCAAGCAAGCTGCTGGGAAGAAGCCAAAGAATGGACCCAAGCCCGAGACTGAGTGCTTTTATTGCAAGGGAAGCGGTCACTGGAAGCGGAACTGCCCTAAATACTTAGCAGACAAGAAGGCCGGCAAAACAAAAGGTATATGTGATATACATGTAATTGATGTGTACCTTACTAGTGTCCGTAGTAGCTCCTGGGTATTTGATACCGGTGCAGTTGCTCACATTTGTAACTCAAAGCAGGGGCTGCGGAATAAGCGGAAACTGGCAAAGGACGAGGTGACGATGCGCGTCGGGAATGGTTCCAAGGTCAATGTGATCGCCGTCGGCACGCTACCTCTACATTTACCTTCGGGATTAGTTTTAAACCTCAATAATTGTTATTTAGTACCAGCTTTGAGCATGAACATTGTATCGGGATCTCGTTTAATTCGAGATGGCTACTCATTTAAATCGGAGAATAATGGTTGTTCTATTTATATGAGAGATATGTTTTATGGTCATGCTCCTATGGTGAATGGTTTATTCTTTATGAATCTCGAACGTAATACTACACACGTTCATAATGTGAGTGCCAAAAGATGCAAGGTTGATAATGATAGTCCCACATACTTGTGGCACTGCCGCCTTGGTCACATAGGTGTCAAACGCATGAAGAAGCTCCATGCAGATGGACTTTTAGAGTCTCTTGATTATGAATCATTTGACACGTGCTAACCATGCCTTATGGGTAAAATGACCAAGACTCCGTTCTCAGGAACAATGGAGCGAGCAACCAACTTGTTGGAAATCATACATACCGATGTGTGCGGTCCAATGAGTGTTGAGGCTCGCGGTGGCTATCGTTATGTTCTCACCCTCACTGATGATTTGAGTAGATATGGATATATTTACTTAATGAAGCACAAGTCTGAAACCTTTGAAAAGTTCAAGGAATTTCAGAGTGAGGTCGAGAATCAACGTGACAGGAAAATCAAGTTTCTACGATCAGATCGTGGAGGAGAATACTTGAGTCACGAGTTTGGCACACACTTAAGAAAATGTGGAATAGTTTCACAACTAACGCCGCCTGGAACACCTCAGCGTAACGGTGTGTCCGAACGTCGTAATCGCACTCTATTAGATATGGTGCGGTCTATGATGTCTCTTACCGATTTACCGCTATCTTTTTGGGGCTATGCTTTAGAGACTGCCGCATTCACTTTAAATAGGGCTCCGTCGAAATCCGTTGAGACGACACCGTATGAATTATGGTTTGGAAAGAAACCTAAGCTGTCGTTTCTAAAAGTTTGGGGATGCGATGCTTATGTCAAGAAACTTCAACCTGAAAAGCTCGAACCCAAGTCGGAAAAATGCGTCTTCATAGGATACCCAAAAGAAACTATTGGGTATACCTTCTACCTCAGATCCGAAGGCAAGATCTTTGTTGCCAAGAATGGATCCTTTCTAGAGAAAGAGTTTCTCTCGAAAGAAGTAAGTGGGAGGAAAGTAGAACTTGATGAAGTATTACCTCTTGAACCGGAAAATGGCGCAACTCAAGAAAATGTTCCTGAGGTGCCAGCACCGACTAGAGAGGAAGTTAATGATAATGATCAAGATACTTCTGATCAAGCTCCTACTGAAATTCGAAGGTCCACAAGGACACGTTCCGCACCAGAGTGGTACGGCAACCCTGTCTTGGAGATCATGTTGTTAGACAACGGTGAACCTTCGAACTATGAAGAAGCGATGGCGGGCCCGGATTCCGACAAATGGCTAGAAGCCATGAAATCCGAGATAGGATCCATGTATGAAAACGAAGTATGGACTTTGACTGACTTGCCCGTTGAAAGGCGAGCCATAGAAAATAAATGGATCTTTAAGAAGAAGACAGACGCGGATGGTAACGTGACCATCTATAAAGCTCGGCTTGTCGCTAAGGGTTATCGACAAGTTCAAGGGGTTGACTACGATGAGACTTTCTCACCGGTAGCGAAGCTAAAGTCCGTCCGAATCATGTTAGCAATTGCCGCGTTTTACGATTATGAAATATGGCAAATGGACGTCAAAACGGCATTCCTTAATAGTTTCCTTAAGGAAGAATTGTATATGATGCAGCCGGAAGGTTTTGTCGATCCTAAGAATGCTGACAAGGTGTGCAAGCTCCAACGCTCGATTTATGGGCTGGTGCAAGCATCTCGGAGTTGGAACATTTGCTTTGATGAGATGATCAAAGCGTTTGGGTTTACGCAGACTTATGGAGAAGCCTGCGTTTACAAGAAAGTGAGTGGGAGCTCTGTAGCATTTCTCATATTATATGTAGATGACATACTTTTGATGGGAAATGATATAGAACTCTTGGACAGCATTAAGGCCTACTTGAATAAGAGTTTTTCAATGAAGGACCTTGGAGAAGCTGCTTATATATTAGGCATCAAAATCTATAGAGATAGATCGAGACGCCTCATAGGTCTTTCACAAAGTACATACCTTGATAAGATATTGAAGAAGTTCAATATGGATCAATCTAAGAAGGGGTTCTTGCCTGTGTTACAAGGTATGAAATTGAGCTCGGCTCAAAGTCCGACCACGGCAGAAGAAATAGAAGAGATGAGTGTCATCCCCTATGCCTCAGCCATAGGTTCTATTATGTATGCCATGCTGTGCACCAGACCTGATGTAAACCTTGCCGTAAGTTTGGTAGGAAGATACCAAAGTAATCCCGGCAAGGAACACTGGACAGCGGTCAAGAATATCCTGAAGTACCTGAAAAGGACTAAGGAGATGTTTCTCGTTTATGGAGGTGACGAAGAGCTCGTCGTAAAGGGTTACGTCGACGCTAGCTTCGACACAGATCTGGATGACTCAAAGTCACAAACCGGATACGTGTATATTTTGAATGGTGGGGCAGTAAGCTGGTGCAGTTGCAAGCAAAGCGTCGTGGCGGGATCTACATGTGAAGCGGAGTACATGGCAGCCTTGGAGGCAGCGCATGAAGCAATTTGGGTGAAGGAGTTCATCACCGACCTCGGAGTCATACCCAATGCGTCGGGGCCGATCAAGCTCTTCTGTGACAACACTGGAGCTATTGCACTTGCCAAGGAGCCCAGGTTTCACAAGAAGATAAGGCACATCAAGCGTCGCTTCAACTCCATTCGTGAAAATGTTCAGGATGGAGACATAGAAATTTGTAAAGTACATACGGACCTGAATGTAGCAGATCCGTTGACTAAACCTCTCCCTAGGGCAAAACATGATCAACACCAGAATTCCATGGGTGTTCGATTCATCACAATGTAACTAGATTATTGACTCTAGTGCAAGTGGGAGACTGTTGGAAATATGCCCTAGAGGCAATAATAAAAGCATTATTATTATATTTCCTTGTTCACGGTAATTGTCTTTATTCATGCTATAATTGTGTTATCCGGAAATCGTAATACATGTGTGAATAACAGACATCAACATGTCCCTAGTAAGCCTCTAGTTGACTAGCCCGTTGATCAACAGATAGTCATGGTTTCCTGACTATGGACATTGGATGTCATTGATAACGAGATCGCATCATTAGGAGAATGATGTGATGGACAAGACCCAATCCTAAACATAGCATAAAGATCGTATGGTTCGTTTGCTAGAGTTTTGCAATGTCAAGTATCTTTTCCTTAGACCATGAGATCGTGTAACTCCCAGATACCGTAGGAGTGCTTTGGGTGTACCAAACGTCACAACGTAACTGGGTGACTATAAAGGTAGACTACAGGTATCTCCGAAAGTGTCTGTTGGGTTGACACGGATCGAGACTGGGATTTGTCACTCCGTGTTACGGAGAGGTATCACTGGGCCCACTCGGTAATGCATCATCATAATGAGCTCAAAGTGATCAAGTGTCTGGTCACGGGATCATGCATTGCGGTACGAGTAAAGTGACTTGCCGGTAACGAGACTGAACGAGGTATTGGGATACCAACGATCGAGTCTCGGGCAAGTAACATACCGTCTGACAAAGGGAATAGAATACGGGGTTGCTTGAACCCTTGACATAGTGGTTCATCCAATGACAACATCGAGAAACATGTGGGAGCCAACATGGGTATCCAGATCCTGCTGTTGGTTATTAACCAGAGGTCGTCTCGGTCATGTCTACATGTCTCCCGAACCCGTAGGGTCTACACACTTAAGGTTCGGTGACGCTAGGGTTATTAGGAAGACAAGTATGTGATTACCGAATGTTGTTCGGAGTCCCGGATGAGATCCCGGACGTCACGAGGAGTTCCGGAATAGTTCGGAGGTAAAGATTTATATATGGAAAGTGGTTAAACGGACTCCGGAAAGTTTCGGGGGCATGCCGGTATTGTACCGGGGCCACCGGGAGGGTTCCGGGGGTCCACCGGGAGGGGCCACCCCTCCCGGGGGGCCACATGGGCTAAGTGGGAGAGGAAGCCAGCCCCTAGTGGGCTGGGCGCGCCTCCCCACCTAGGCCCATGCGGCTAGGGTTTGGGGAGGGGAAACCCTAAAGGGGAGAAGGGGGCGCCCCCTAGCTTGGGGGGCAAGCCACCCTTTCCTCCTCCCCTTTGGCCGCCGCCCCATCTAGGGTTTCCCCTAGGTGGCCGGCCCCCCTTGCCCTCTCCTCCTATATATAGAGGGGTGAGGGGAGGGCTGCAAAACACAATTGAAGGCGCAGCCCCTCCCCTCCCCAACTCCTCTCTTTCTCCGTCCGAGCTTGGCGAAGCCCTGTCGGAGAACTGTTGTACCAATTGCACCACGCCGTTGTGCTGCCATTGGAGTTGTCTTCCTCAACCTCTCCTTCATCCTTGCTGGATCAAGATGGAGGAGACGCCATCGTCCCGTACGTGTGTTGAACGCGGAGGTGCTGTTCTTTCAGCGCTTGGTCATCGGTGATCGGAATCACGTTGGGAACGGCTCCATCATCACCACTCTAACGAACGCTTCCGCACGCGATCTACAAAGGTATGTAGATGCATCTCGTGACTCGTTGCTAGATGAACTCCTAGATGATCTTGGTGAAACGAGTAGGAAATTTTTTGTTTTCTGCAACGTTCCCCAACAGTCCATTAGAATCTGAGCCGAGGGGTGCGCGGGGTCTCCTGACCCGGCAGCAGCCGACTCGGTACCTGTTGTTGTCGTTCCTGTAGAGTTCTGCCCGGGTTGTGTCCCTGCCATGAAGACTCCAGCCCAATTCGGCGGCTCAAGAGGGTCCGAAATGCTGCTGCCATCGGAACAGCCCCCGAGCATGCCGTCTTGCAGCTGGTACAAAGAGTCCGTCTCGCCCATTGATGACGCAGTGTCAGAACAGACGACCGTCTCACAGACCCCCACCGATCCTTCAGAGTATTCACCGCCATGGATGCAGCCTATGAAGGCATGCTTCACGACAGATTGAACACGGGTGGTCTTTATGCGCTGAGCCGTTTCAATGAGGTTGGTGTGGACGTCCGGCTCAGGGCTTGACTCGCCGATCCGGCTGATGAAGACATGAATTCCACCGAAGGGGACCCGGTACCCGTACTCAATTGAGCCGGCCTCGAGGCCCCAGCCTTCGTCGTCGATGTAGAGCTTGCCGCGACGACTCTTGGTCATCCGGCCCAAAGCGTATCCCTTGAGCCCTTCGAAGCTGCCCTTCAAGAACTCAAATCCACCATGCGCTGGCCCCACGGTGGGCGCCAACTGTCCTGGAATTGTCACGGCAGATGTCCTAGAGAAAGGACTTAGTCATAGGGCCATCGCACTAGAAAGCTTAAAGGGGTTAATCGGGACAAAGGACACGGGAGAGTTTTTATACTAGTTCGGCCCCTTACGATGAAGGTAAAGCCTACGTCTAGTTGGGTCTGGTATTGCTGGGGTTTCGATCTCCAAGAGGCTCAACTCGCCGGCTTGGTTATCGATTGGTTGTTTCTTGCCCTAAGCCGCCACCGGGTCGTCCCCTTTTATACATGGGTTGACGCCTGGTGGCCTACAGAGTCCCGGCCGACTTATAATCGTGTCCGGCTCGGTGACTTCCTTTACACATCTTTCTTTACAAGTCTTTCCTTACATATGGCGGTTCATAATATCAGGGTTTAAACCGCCTTCAGGCCTTTGGGCCTTCTATAAGTCTTAATAAACTACAATCTTGAATGTTTACTAGGCTTCTTGCGTAACCCGCCATTGGGGCTGACCCGGCCCCTCCTGAGCGGGTCTCAACTGATAGTAATATCCCCAACACTTTCTGATGTCCGAATATAGTCATTCAATATATCGATCTTTACGTCTCGACCATTTCGAGACTCCTTGACATGTCCCCGATCTCATCAGGGACTCCAAACTACCTTCGATACATCAAATCACATAAACTCATAATACCGATCGTCAGCGAACTTTAAGCGTGCGGACCCTATGGGTTTGAGAACTATGTAGACATGACCGAGACATGTCTCCGGTCAATAACCAATAGCGGAACCTGAATGCTTATATTGGCTCCCAAATATTCTACGCAGATCTTTATCGGTCAAACCGCATAACAACATATGTTGTTCCCTTTGTCATCGGTATGTTACTTGCCCGAGATTCGATCGTCGGTATCTCAATGCCTAGTTCAATTTCGTTACCGGCAAGTCTCTTTACTCGTTCTGTAATACATCATCCCGCAACTAACTTATTAGTTACAATGCTTGCAAGGCTTATAGTGATGTGCATTACCGAGTGGGCCCAGAGATACCTCTCCGACAATCAGAGTGACAAATCCTAATCTCGAAATACGCCAACTCAACAAGTACCTTCGGAGGCACCTGTAGAGCACCTTTATAATCACCCAGTTACGTTGTGACGTTTGGTAGCACACAAAGTGTTCCTCCGATAAACGGGAGTTGCATAATCTCATAGTCATAGAAACATGTATAAGTCATGAAGAAAGCAATAGCAATATACTAAACGATCAAGTGCTAAGCTAACGGAATGAACAAGTCAATCACATCATTCTCCTATTGATGTGATCCCGTTAATCAAATGACAACTCATGTCTATGGTTAGGAAACATAACCATCATTGATTCAACGAGCTAGTCAAGTAGAGGCATACTAGTGACACTTTGTTTATCTATGTATTCACACATGTATCATGTTTTCGGTTAATACAATTCTAGCATGAATAATAAACATTTATCATGCTATGAGAAAATAAATAATAACTTTATTATTGCCTCTAGGGCATATTTCCTTCACCCTTTGTCGGCCGGGGATCCAGCACGTCGAGGCCGCCAGTTGCTACCTACTCCTCTTTCTATTTCGCCCGCTTTTGCTTCTACGTGGGCGACGCAGCCTGGCTTCCTGGCAGGCGCGCGCGTCCTGTACCGTAGGGATAGTGTACGGTTTTCCATCACGGCATCATCATCGTATCAAACGGCGGAGTCAACGTATACGACTGTTCTGTGCTACGTACCCCCCTGCCCTCAAAGATCACATTCAATACAGGGTGCGACGCGTCCTAGTTCTATTGGTAGGCTTAGCGAGAGCAGGCGAGCTCGTCCGCTACTTCGCTGCTCTCTACAATCATCCCTCTTGAGTTAGAAGATTGTGTGCTTATGATGTTTCCCATTGGGCAAAAGGTGGAAATATTTTGTATTATTGTCCACTTCATGAATATGTTTTACTTTAGCATGTTGGAACCATTTAGTTTCTTCCACATGCATAAGGAAATTAGTTTTGCCAGCCTCACTCTTTGAAGCCCATTTGTCTGTCATCAGGGGAACTTACTCAACTTTAATATCGAGCTCATCAATAAACGGAAGTATTCTTTTTTATATGCTCCACTCACATTTCTTCCCCATCCTCACCCGAATTAGCTCTCTGATTGCATCTCTTGCGCACCTGGTTACAAGCGTGCAAGGGCGATGAGCATTGAGCATTGAGTGGGAGCCTAACCGCAACACACTTGGTGATCCTAGATGGAATCAAGCGACATTGCTCTACTTTATTTTCTTCCTTTCTGTATTTTTTTGTTTTCTTTTGCTGTAAGTTGAACCATTTTTCAGCGTTAGAACCATTTCTACTATCATCGGAAAATATAGTTCGCCTTTTTTAGAGAAAAATGCAGTTCCCTACAGGGTTTGAAACAATCAGAAATGGCGAAGCAATGTAAAGTAAGCTAGCATCAGGCCGGTTGAAGAGATGTGGGCCTTCTTTGGGTATCTGTGTATCGCACAGACCTAACCAAGCTAGCGAATGTACTCGGCCGACCTATTTTGTAGGTTGTGCTACCTGGTTTATGGAACATTTATTTTTTACTTTTACTTTTACTTTGTTTAATTCCCTCTCCCCTTTCTAAAATAAAAATAAAAAAGTTTGACAAATTCAGAACTGTTCAGTATTTAAAAAAATATATTGGGGTTGAGTTTTCTTACAATTTCAAAATATGTTGTTGAAATGTACAAATATGTTCACAAATTTCGAAAAACATTCCCAACTTTTCAAAAATGGTTCTACATTTCTAAAAAATGATCATTTTTAGGAATGATAATAATAATAATTTTCCCCTAAAAACTAAATTAAAACCCAAAAACTAGAGTGAAAAATGAAGAAACCAGAGCTGGCCCTTGCTCGCTATGGTGTGTTGCTACATGAGCGGACCCACATGAGCGATTGGCCATGTACTTGAAGCTCTTTTTTGGGGCCGTACGAGGGCAATTCCTATTTGACACGCGCGAGCGTCAAGCCGTCGCGCCTTGGGCACGACTATTTGTCGTGTTACGCGAGCCACCAGCGTTCCCTCGCTGAAGGAATCGCCCGACTAGGCCGCAAACAGCAGGCCCAGCCGCGCGGGAGCCACATCCTTTTTTTTCTTTCTATTTTCTGTTCTCATTTTTTGTTATTTTTGTACTTTTCTTGATACTTTAATATTCTACATATATATATTTATATATTACTAAAAAACTCTTTAAAAACACATTTCAATAAAAAAAATTAATAAGAACTAAAAAAATTGAAAAATAAATTGAAAAATATTGAACAAGTATTTGAAAAAATATTGAATAAATATTAAAAATATTGAGCAAGTATTTGAATTTTTTTGAATAGGTATTAAAAAATGTTGAACGAGCATATGAAAATGTTGCACAAGTATTTACAAAATGTTGAACAATAATTTGAAAAATGATCAACAACTATTTGAAAATGTTGATAAGTATTAAAAATGTTGAAACATTATTTGAAAATTTTTGAATAGGTATTAAAAATATCGCATGAGTATTTTAAAATATTGAATAAGTATTAAAAATATTGAACAAGTATTCCAGTTTTTTTTGAAAAACTATGAAAATGTTGAACAAGTATTTGAAAGATGTTGAAAAAGCATTCGGACAATGTTGGATGTGTATACAAAAAAATGTTGATCGCTTGTTACAAAAAAAATGACATGTACGAAAATGTAGAGTGAAAACAAATACAAACATAAGAAAGCAACAAGAAAAAATTAAAATTAAGAAGAAAAAATAAAACCAAAAAAAGGAGAAAAAGGAAACGAACAAGAATGAAACAAATCCGATCTGAGAAAAAGAATGCAAAAGTGGAGAAGAAAAAACAAATGAAACAAACAAAAAGAAAAAAATGTTAAATAAGTTTTAAAGAATGTTGAACGAGTATTTGAAAAGTGTTGAACAAGTATTTGAAAAATGTTGAATAAGTGTTCGTACAATGAAAAAATTAAGAAAAACGGAGAAGACAAAAAAATGAAGAAACAAAAGCAAAAAAATGAAAAAAGAACCGAGAAGAAAAAAAAAACAGAAAAAGAGAGGAGTAAACCGGCATGTTGTGCTTCAATTGGGTCTTGCCGTAACCATTATCATGATCTCCTGGCGTGGCGCGGTGGCTAGTTAGTTGCGTTTGTTCGTGCGCGACTAGGCTTCGATCCTGGTACATCTTTTTTCCCGTGCGTCGCGCCTTTGTAGTTAGTTTTCTTCATTATTTTTTTCATTTATTTTTTATCCTTGTTTTTCTCTTCTTCTCTACATTTTTTCTTTTTCTTTTTTGTTTTCAATAAGTTCAAAATGTCCAAAATGTTCAGAAATTTCAAAATTGTTTGACTTTGCAAAAACCTTTGGATATCAAAATTTTGTTCACGTTTTCAAATTTTGTTCGTGTTTAAGAAAAAGTACGGAATTCCATTTTTGTTCACAGTATTGAAGGAAAATGTTCACCGTACATTGAAAAAAATGTTCACTGTGTATAAAAAAATGTTCATCATGTATTGAAATTTTCTTCAACATGCATTTAAGAAAAATCATCGTATATTTTTGTAAAAATGTTCAGTGTGTATTTAAATAAAATTCATGGTATACTAAGAAAATGTTAAGTATGTATTTTAACTACACTTTTTTAAAATTATCCACATTTAAAAAATATCACATTTTCATTTTTTTAAGTTTTCAAAAAGAATATTATAATTTTTTTATGATTTCCAAACATTGTTCGCATTTAAAAAAATTGTTCACATGTTTCCAAGAAATGTTGAAAAGGTTGAAAACCCCGGATCTCCCACTTTTAGTTGTTACTTTAAGCATAGCGTTGAATTTCAGCCGTGCTTAGTTCCTAGGTCGGCTGGCTAGTGTCGCTAGTAAGCATCGTGAGGTTGGGAGCAATTTTATTTTTTTTCGTTTTGCTCAGCGCCTGCGAATTGGGCCGGTTCATTTGCGCACCACCTTTAGCAAAAGTTGCCCATTTCACGAGCGTCCAGCAGGAGCCCTCCCGTACGAGGGCTTAATAGGCACATTGCAGCTTTCGTTTCAACCTAGATATTTTGCTATCAGCAGGCCCACAACTAAGTTTTCTTTATGTGTATTTTTACTTCTTTTTTTTTGCAATATATATATATATATATATATATATATATATATATATATATATATATCAACCAACTTACTCCTTCCGTAAAGAAATATAAGAGCATTTAGATCACTAATCTAAATGTAATCTAAACACTCTTATATTTCTTTATAGAGGGACTATTCTTTTGCGAAGGTCAGTTAGCTCTTAAGAGGCCGCAGTGCGGAATTATTGAAAATCAAAAGAAGAGACTAGTTTGTTCTATGTACCACCAACAGACCAAGTTATATTACAGTAGCTGCTAAATCCAACAAAGGAACGTAATAGCTATGAAACAAGTAACAACATGAAGGGAAGAACCAGCTGTTACTCCCATCTGACCGACTAGCTATATATATAGCTAAACTTACACACAAAAAATGCCTATAAACTGAAAAAATATAAAAACTAACTACAAAATTGAAAGGGTTTACACACAGATGCGACGATCGATCCTAAGCTCGACCCTCCATGTACGTGTCTTCATTCTTAATTCATATCCCTGTGTGTGCCCTCACTGCCTAGATGCTCCGTGGCCATCTAGTCCGTCTACGCCTGGAATCAAGGACATACAAGCTTACTCAGACCACAGCACACCACGAGACGAGCAAGCAGCCAGGCACATGGTACATCAGAGTGCGTGTGTACCTTTTATCTGTTGTGGATGGGATTCCAGCGGGAGCTTGGTATCTTCCGGCGCCCCAGGATCGCGCCGGCGTTCCTGAAGGGCTTCTTCGCGCTGTCCACCCGCATCCGCTGCTCCGACTTGTGCGTCGACGGCGGCGTCACCAGCAGCCGCCGGGCCGGCCGGTACTGCCCGCTCGGGTCGACGTCGGACAGAGCCAACGACGGCGAACTCAAGAACAGAAGCAGCAGCAGCAGAATGAGGAGGAGTGGCAGCCTCACCGGACGACATAACCTGCTGGAAGAAGAACTCATCTTACTTGGGGGTCGGGCCTCTGCTCTGCTCTGGTGCTGTGGTATGTTCTTCTGGGGTAGTGTGCAGACGAGGAAGGAAGGAAGGAAGGGTAGTGGGTGAGGTGTGGCGTGGCGTGGGTCGGGGCAAGGATCGAGGAGAGGTGGTGGTGGGAGTTAACGTGGGCTTTGCGTGGGTTTTATTTCCGGTGGCAGGTTACTCAGTGTGATCGCTTAGCATACGAATGGCTACGAGACCAACTAGCTAGCGGCGGTCCGCGGGTCGGATCCTGGATCCCGCCCCTGGATCGGTTCAGATGAGAATCTGACAGCGTAAACACTCATTCAGAACGTTAACAGGCCCCCGGTTCGGGCGCTATTGACACTGAGCGATCGATCCAAACCCGATACACACTACACGGTGAGTAACCAAGATATATAGGGGTGCTAACCTAACTAATGAATGGATCAAGCCGGTGGGATCGGCTCGATCATGTGCTAACCAAATTGTCTAATCTGCGTGATCGCTGTCATGTGCGTGCTGCGCCTTTGACTGTACCGCAAAACCCTTTTCTGCCTTGGACCAAGAGCGGCAATCGCAGCGTGTAGTGGTTGGTTCCATGCAGTGATGCATTTCTTAAGCTCGCAATCATGTGTGTCTTGCCGGGATCACGTGACGCCCGGAAATTAAACATGGCCGATCGATGCTTTCACCGGCCGAATCGAGTGTGGTCAAAATATGTGTTTCTGCATGCGGCTTCACCTTCCACACACGCAGGAACATGGTGATTGATGTTCTCCACTTTGTTAAGTGCCGCCGTGATATGAAGAAGAAGAAGAAGAAGAAGAAGAAGAAGAAGAAGAAGGAGGAGGAGGAGGAGGAGGAGGAGGAGGAGGAGGAGGAGGAGGAGGAGGAGGAGGAGGAGGAGAAGAAGAAGAAGAAGAAGAACTGTGGTTAATCAGCCACGATGACAGTTGCAGACTTGCAGTAGTCCGCACCTTCATGGTCAGGAGTGTCAAGTGTGCCATGCACCTTGATGGTAAACGGGCTGGAAAACATGAGATCCGATCAGGGATCGACTGAAGTTGGTTAACTGAAGTGTAGAGGGAGAGAGAGCCATATTCTATCATTCCTCGATCGGGTGCAACAGGCAAGCGGTTCAAAAACCAACCCTGTATGTAGTAGTATGAAACACTGACGAACCAGATTCAGTGGAGCGCAGTGTGTCTGTCAGAATGTCAGTGCGCCTGCATAGGGATCGGAGCCGGCCGGTCTCAGGCAGCGGATCCTAGGAAGGATGGCACGCTCTTGGTGGATGCGTTTAAGAGCAAGTACAATAGAGCTGAGTCAGCGGGCTATAAGAAATAAATTAGTATATTTCTGCTTAGTTGGAGGAAAGAGAAGAGGAGAGAGAAGGTAAGCGGGCTCTTCGTGAAGAGCCAGCTCTAGCACGTGCTCCTAGGCACTTTGTGAGAATGAGAAGTGGGCCACATAATAAAAAAATAATACACTCTTTTGATCTATTATTGTACATGTGGGCTATAAGATGGGCCGTAGATGACATGGCACTGGCTTATAGCCAGTAGCTGGCTATACTATTAACCATGCTCTAACAACTACAGTACTTTACTCGATTACTCCTTTTCTCGAAAGCTTAGTGTGTTCTTAATCTGAGTAACTGACGGTAATGTTGGACTCTGCTTCTGTTCTGCAGCGACAGCAACAGCAGCTTGACGTCCTCTGCCTGGGCTCTGGCCAGGCCAGTCAGTAACTACTGCGCTTGTCAGTCTGTAACTAGTGTACTTCACCACTGGTACCTCTGCCGGAGCTGCACAGTCTTAACGGTGTGGATCAGTCTGACTGACGGCACCTGTATGTATCTGGGAGAGAGATCGCACGACGAAACGGCCAAAAAGCACAGCGATCCACGACCGGGCTAGCGTAGCGACTGAATCGTCGATCCACACAGCTGTTGGCGCCGTGCGCGCGCGATAAAATAATCCGAATCCGAGACAGCGATGGGCGGAGCCACCCCCCTCGGCGGTCGTGGGCGCGTGCGAGCAACGTGAAGCTTTTCGTACGGCGCCGTCCCATCGCCAGTGACTTCGCCACGCGGCCCCCGAGCATGGGACACGCACCCGCACGGCTCCATCGGCGCAAAAGTTGTTCGACTTTCCAGTAAGTTGAGTGTGCCAAATTCGTTCCTCCCCTGGCCCGTTCATACTGCATGAAGATAGGGCTTGGGCCTGGGCGCTCAAAATTAGTTTTCTTCAATATTTGGCTTATGGCTCGGCTTATGCGTCCGTCTGCGGAATGGGATCAGTCCACAGACACGGATGCGGGAGTCGGTCATTCAAACATATCCTCATGTAATTGGAACCAGATTTCAAACGAGACAAATTTCATCAAACACGCTGGGTTTCATGTTCAGACATAATCTACACAGAGCGACCTATATTTTGGCGTATAACTAAAAACTAAAGCTTGTACCGGATGACCATCGCGTACGCGTGGCCGATCTGCCCGGCCGCATTGCCGTCGCCGTCTGTGCCGTCGTCATTGTCCCTCCAACGTCGGTCCGCTACAGCAGCCTTGTCCTTCCGCAGCCTGGCGCTTTTGGAGGAGCCGCCTATTGGGGATACACATAACAGGTAGACCCACGAAGGATCAAAATATCATAAAGCATGGGGTCCACACAGCATGTGGGTCCAGATAAATTTCATACAGACATACTATCCATTCGGATGACCATCAAGTCACTCGGACGACAACAACCATTCGGAGCATAGCACTCCACTCGACCAACTCATTCCACTCGGAACACCTGATCTCACTCGGATATGCGAAGACCAGCAGTCGACAAGGCACACGAAGCATCATCTTAGTAGCAGGCTGAGTTATGACATTAACGCTCCACTTTGTAACATAGGAGGTGAGGGGGTGGCGCACTCTATATAAGCCACCCCCACCACTAGACTAGGGGGCTTTTTTCTTCCACCTCTCCCTCTTTCTCACCATTTAGCTTGAGGCATGGAGATCCATTCTCCTCTCTCTTTCTCTCTCAAATATACCATGTAATCTCCGGATACATACTCAGATAAAACAAAGCCTCTCCGGAGCACGAGACGTAGGGCTGTTATCTACACCGTGAGAGGCCCGAACTCGCTAAAACCACCGTGTCACCCATTTGCACCTCGATAGATCATGCTCCGTTACCCTATACCTTATTATTGTCGGAATCGTTCCCACGACACCGCCCCGCTTCCTCCTGCGTGGTCTGGAGGGCTACCGTCGCCAATGTCGACGGCGCACGTGGAGCCCTGGCGGCTGTCTTCCCCGTGTCGACATTGGCGGAGGAACTGCTAAGCAATCACTCCTCGCCGATCTTGGCAGGCTCGCCACAAGTCGGCGGCGGGGCCTCGCGGGCGTCTCCTTGGGAGTGAAGGAACGATCGAGAGCCCAGGCGGGTGGCCATCTTGGGGTCGGTGAGGACCCATGCCGACGCCTTGTCCGACTTGGTGAACGCGTAGCGGCGAACAGTGTTGCGCCGCTCGTAGCTCACATGTTGCCTTGCTGCCCTTTTCTCCTAAGACACGATGGCCAGCGATCCCGAGGGCCATCGCCATCGAGGTAGTGCGGGATGGGGACGTGACCCTGGTGATCATCGGCGGAAATTTGTCCTTGACGAACTGGGCGCGCTGGTTGCGATGAGGCCTTTCAACCGGACATAGCGGATGTGCGCGGCAAGGCCAGTTCCTCCTTCAAGTGGCGCCCGATTTGGACATCATGATTGCGCGCCGACGATGCCGGCTTCCCCTTGACGCAAAATCTAATATGGATGCCGCCACAGTTGTGTGAGGGAGGGGGGCATCGGCTCCTCCTTCACGCGTCGGAGAGGAGACGCGGTAGCGTGGCGGCGAGGATGGCGCCAGACCACGCTCCCGGAGAGATCATGTTGTCATGAGCTCCATCTGACAGACGAATTCCTCGTTCGTTGGAGCGGCCTCCTTGGGGAGGCGTGTGATACGGCTCCAACGTATCTATAATTTTGATTGTTTCATGCTATTATATTATCAATCTTATATACTTTATATGTAATTTTATAACATTTTTGAAAACTAACCTATTAACCTAGTGCTAAGTATCAGTTGCTATTTTCTGCTTGTTTTTTATTTTACAGAAAATTCATATCAAACGAAGTCTAAACACGATGATTTTTTTTGATGGGTTGGGTTAGCCTTGTGCGAATTTGATGGTGCCTAGTCGATGTTATTTTGTAGAGTTGAGCTACAAAGTTTTTGCCAAGCATAGACCAAATTATTATTTTAAGTTATCCTCTATGTTTCTAGACACAATTCCACATTACTACATACAAAGCATGTTGAAAATATGCCCTAGAGGCAATAATAAAATGGTTATTATTATATTTCCTTGTTCATGGTAATTGTCTATTGTTCATCATATAATTGTATTAACCGGAAACCGTAATACATGTGCGAATACATAGATCGTAATATGTCCCTAGTAAGCCTCTAGTTGGCTAGCTCGTTGATCAATAGATGGTCATGGTTTCCTGACCATGGACATTGGATGTCATTGATAACGGGATCACATCATTAGAAGAATGATGTGATGGACAAGACCCAATCTTAAGCGTAGCACAAGATCGTGTAGTTCGTTTGCTAAAGCTTTACTAATGTCAAGTATCATTTCCTTAGACCATGAGATTGTGCAACTCCCGGATACCGTAGGAATGCTTTGGGTGTACCAAACGTCACAACGTAACTGGGTGGCTATAAAGGTGCACTACAGGTATCTCTAAAAGTGTCCGTTGGGTTGGCACGAATCGAGACTGGGATTTGTCACTCCGTATGACGGAGAGGTATCTCTGGGCCCACTCGGTAATGCATCATCATAATGAGCTCAATGTGACTAAGGAGTTAGCCACGGGATCTGTTGGGGAACGCAGTAATTTCGAAAATTTTCCTACGCACACGCAAGATCATGGTGATGCACAGCAACGAGAGGGGAGAGTGTTGTCTACGTACCAACGCAGACCGACTGCGGAAGCGATCACACAACGTAGAGGAAGTAGTCGTACGTCTTCTTCCCGATCCGACCGATCCAAGCACCGTTACTCCGGCACCTCCGAGTTCTTAGCACACGTTCAGCTCGATGACGATCCTCGGGCTCCGATCCAGCAAAGCGTCGAGGAAGAGTTCCGTCAGCACGACGGCGTGGTGACGATCTTGATGTACTACCGACGCAGGGCTTCGCCTAAGCACTACAACGGTATGATCGAGGTGGAATTTGGTGGCAGGGGGCACCGCACACGGCTAAGGAACGATCTCAAGGATCAAGTTGTGTGTCTTGGGGTGCCCCCTGCCCCCGTATATAAAGGTTGGAGGGGAGGGAGCTGGCCGGCCAAAGGAGGGAGGCGCAGGAGGAGTCCTACTCCTACCGGGAGTAGGACTCCCCCTCCAATCCTAGTCCAACTAGGAAACCTTCAAAGGGGAGAGAGAGAGAGGTGGCCGGCCCCTCTCCTAGTCCTAATAGGACTAGGGAGAGGGGGGGACGTGCAGCCCTATGTGGGCTGCCCTCTCACCTTTCCACTAAGGCCCATGTTGGCCCATTTGGCTCCCGGGGGGTTCCGGTAACCCTCCCGGTAATCCGGTAAAATCCCGATTTCACCCGGAACACTTCCGATGTCCAAACATAGGCTTCCAATATATCAATCTTTACGTCTCGACCATTTCGAGACTCCTCGTCATGTCCGTGATCTCATCCGGGACTCCGAACAACCTTCGGTACATCAAAATGCATAAACTCATAATAACTGTCATCGTAACGTTAAGCGTGCGGACCCTACGGTTCGAGAACAATGTAGACATGACCGAGACACGTCTCCGGTCAATAACCAATAGCGGGACCTGGATGCCCATATTGGCTCCTACATATTCTACAAAGATCTTTATCGGTCAGACCGCATAACAACATACGTTGTTCCCTTTGTCATCGGTATGTTACTTGCCCGAGATTCGATCGTCGGTATCCAATACCTAGTTCTATCTCGTTACTGGCAAGTCTCTTTACTCGTTCCGTAATACATCATCTCATAACTAACATCTTAGTTATTATGCTTGCAAGGCTTATGTGATGTGTATTACCGAGAGGGCCCAGAGATACCTCTCCGACACTCGGAGTGACAAACCCTAATCTCGAAATACGCCAACCCAACATCTACCATTGGAGACACCTGTAGTACTCCTTTATAATCACCCAGTTACGTTGTGACGTTTGGTAGTACCCAAAGTGTTCCTCCGGTAAACGGGAGTTGCATAATCTCATAGTTATAGGAACATGTATAAGTCATGAAGAAAGCAATAGCAACATACTAAACGATCGGGTGCTAAGCTAATGGAATGGGTCATGTCAATCAGATCATTCTACTAATGATGTGACCTCGTTAATCAAATAACAACTCTTTGTTCATGGTTAGGAAACATAACCATCTTTGATTAACGAGCTAGTCAAGTAGAGGCATACTAGTGACACTCTGTTGGTCTATGTATTCACACATGTATTATGTTTCCGGCTAATACAATTCTAGCATGAATAATAAACATTTATCATGATATAAGGAAATAAATAATAACTTTATTATTGCCTCTAGGGCATATTTCCTTCAGTCTCCCACTTGCACTAGAGTCAATAATCTAGTTCACATCGCCATGTGATTTAACAGCAATGGTTCACATCACCATGTGATTAACACCCATAGTTCACATCGTCATGTGACCAACACTCAAAGGGATTACTAGAGTTAGCAATCTAGTTCACATATCTATGTGATTAACACCCAAAGAGTACTAAGGTGTGATCATGTTTTGCTTGTGAGATAATTTTAGTCAACGGGTCTGTCACATTCAGATCCGTAAGTATTTTGCAAGTTCTATGTCTACAATGCTCTACACGGAGCTACTCTAGCTAATTGCTCCCACTTTCAATATGTATCCAGATTTAGAATCATCTGGATTAGTGTCAAAAACTTGCATCGACATAACCCTTTACGACGAACCTTTTTGTCACGTCCATAATCGAGAAACATTTCCTTATTTCACTAAGGATAATTCTGACCGCTGTCCAGTGATCTACTCCTAGATCACTATTGTACTCCCTTGCCAAATCAGTGCAGGGTATACAATAGATCCGGTACACAGCATGGCATATTTTATAGAACCTATGAATGAGGCATAGGGAATGACTTTCATTCTCTTTCTATCTTCTGCCGTGGTCGGGCTTTGAGTCTCTACTCAACTTCACACCTTGTAACACAGGCAAGAAACTTTTTCTTTGACTGTTCCATTTTGAACTATTTCAAAATCTTGTCAAGGTATGTACTTATTGAAAAACTTATCAAGCGTCTTGATCTATCTCTATAGATCTTGAAGCTCAATATGTAAGCAGCTTTACCGAAGTCTTTCTTTGAAAAACTCCTTTCAAACACTCCTTTTATGCTTTACAGAATAATTCTACATTATTTCCGATCAACAATATGTCATTCACATATACTTATCAGAAATGCTGTAGTGCTCCCACTCACTTTCTCGTAAATACAGGCTTCACCGCAAGTCTGTATAAAACTATATGCTTTGATCAACTCATCAAAGCGTATATTCCAACTCCGAGATGCTTGCACCAGTCCACAGATGGATCGCTGGTGCTTGCACATTTTGTTAGCACCTTTTGGATTGACAAAACCTTCTAGTTGCATCACATACAACTCTTCTTTAGTAAATCCATTAAGGAATGTAGTTTTGTTTATCCATTTTCCAGATTTCATAAAATGCGGCAATTGCTAACATGATTCGGACAGACTTAAGCATAGATACGAGTGAGAAAAACTCATCGTAGTCAACACCTTGAACTTGTTGAAAACCTTTTTCGACAATTCTAGCTTTGTAGATAGTAACACTACTATCAGCGTCCGTCTTCCTCTTGAAGATCCATTTATTTTCTATGGTTTGCCAATCATCGGGCAAATCCATCAATGTCCATACTTTGTTCTCATACATGGATCCCATCTCAGATTTCATGGCCTCAAGCCACTTTGCGGAATCTGGGCTCACCATTGCTTCTTCATAGTTCGTAGGATCATCATGATCTAGTAGCATGACTTCCAGAACAGGATTACCGTACCACTCTGGCGCGGATCTTACTCTGGTTGATCTACGAGGTTCAGTAGTGTCTTGTTCTGAAGTTTCATGATCATCATCATTAGCTTCCTCACTAACTGGTGTAGGTGTCACAGAAACATTTTTCTGTGATGTACTATTTTCCAATAAGGGAGCAGGTACAGTTACCTCGTCAAGTTCTACTTTCCTCCCACTCACTTCTTTCGAGAGAAACTCCTTCTCCAGAAAGTTTCCGAATTTTAGCAACAAAAAGTCTTGCCTTCGGATCTGTGATAGAAGGTGTATCCAATAGTTTCCTTTGGATATCCTATGAAGATGCACTTCTCCGATTTGAGTTTGAGCTTATCAGGATGAAACCTTTTCATATAAGCATCGCAACCCCAAATTTTTAAGAAACGACAGCTTAGGTTTCTTGCCAAACCATAGTTCACACGGTGTCGTCTCAACGGATTTAGATGGTGCCCTATTTAACGTGAATGCAGCTGTCTCTAATGCATAACCCCAAAACGATAGTGGCAGATCGGTAAGATACATCATAGATTGCACTATATCCAATAAAGTACGGTTATGACGTTCGGACACACCATTATGCTGTGGTGTTCCATGTGGCATGATTTTGTGAAACTATTCCACATTGTTTTAATTGAAGACCAAACTCGTAACTCAAATATTTTACCTCTGCGATCATATCATAGAAACTTTTATTTTCTTGTCATGATGATTTTCCACTTCACTCTGAAATTCTTTGAACTTTTCAAATGTTTCAGACTTATGTTTCATCAAGTAGATATACTCATATCTGCTCAAATCATCTGTGAAGGTCAGAAAATAATGATACCTGTCGCGAGCCTCAATATTCATCGGACCACATACATCAGTATGTATGATTTCCAACAAATCTTTTCTCGCTCCATTGTTCCGGAGAACGGCGTTTTAGTCATCTTGCCCAAAAGGCATGGTTCGCAAGCATCAAGTGATTCATAATCAAGTGATTCCGAAAGCCCATCAGCATGGAGTTTTCTTCATGCGCTTTATACCAATATGACCTAAACAGCAGTGCCACAAATAAGTTGCACTATCATTATTAACTTTGCATCTTTTGGTTTCGATATGTGTATCACTACGATCGAGATTCAACGAACTTGTTTCATTGGGTGTATGACCATCGAAGGTTTTATTCATGTAAACAGAACAACAATTATTCTCTGACTTTAATGAATAACCATATTGCAATAAACATGATCAAATCATATTCATGCTCAACGCAAACACCAAATAACACTTATTTAGGTTCAACACTAATCCCGAAATTATAGGGAGTGTGCGATGATGATCATATCAATCTTGGAACTACTTCCAACACACATCGTCACTTCACCCTTAACTAGTCTCTGTTTATTCTGCAACTCCCTTTTCGAGTTACTACTCTTAGCAACTGAACTAGCATCAAATACTGAGGGGTTGCTATAAATACTAGTATAGTACACATCAATAACATGTATATCAAATATACTTATGTTCACTTTGCCATCCTACTTATCCGCCAATCACTTGGGGTAGTTCCGCTTCCAGTGACCAGTCCCTTTGCAGTAGAATCACTTAGTCTCAGGCTTAGGATCAGACTTGGGCTTCTTCACTTGAGCAGCAACTTGCTTGCCATTCTTCTTGAAGTTCCCCTTCTTCCCTTTGCCCTTTTTCTTGAAACTAGTGGTCTTGTCAACCATCAACACTTGATGTTTTTCTTTGATTTCTACCTTCGTTGATTTCAGCATCACGAAGAGCTTGGGAGTTGTCTCCGTTATCCCTTGCATATTATAGTTCATCACGAAGTTCTACTAACTTAGTGATGGTGACTAGAGAATTCTGTCAATCACTATCTTATCTGGAAGATTAACTCCCACTTGATTCAAGCGATTGTAGTAACCAGACAATCTGAGCACATGCTCACTAGTTGAGCGATTCTCCTCCATCTTTTAGCTATAGAACTTGTTGGAGACTTCATATCTCTCAACTCGGGTATTTGCTTGAAATATTAACTTCAACTCCTGGAACATCTCATATGGTCCATGACGTTCAAAACGTCTTTGAAGTCCCGATTCTAAGCCGTTAAGCATGGTGCACTAAACTATCAAGTAGTCATCATATTGAGCTAGCCAAACGTTCATAACGTCTGCATCTGCTCCTGCAATAGGTCTGTCACCTAGCGGTGCATCAAGGACATAATTCTTCTGTGCAGCAATGAGGATAAACCTCAGATCACGGATCCAATCCGCATCATTGCTACTAACATCTTTCAACACAATTTTCTCTAGGAACATATCAAAAATAAACACAGGGAAGCAACAACGCGAGCTATTGATCTACAACATGATTTGCAAAATACTACCAGGACTAAGTTCATGATAAATTTAAGTTCAATTTAATCATATTACTTAAGAACTCCCACTTAGATAGACATCCCTCTAATCCTCTAAGTGATCACGTGATCCAAATCAACTAAACCATAACCGATCATCACGTGAGATGGAGTAGTTTTCAATGGTGAACATCGTCATGTTGATCATATCTACTATATGATTCACGCTCGACCTTTCGGTCTCTGTGTTCCGAGGCCATATCTGCATATGCTAGGCTCATCAAGTATAACCTGAGTATTCTGCGTGTGCAAAACTAGCTTGCACCCGTTGTAGATGGACGTAGAGCTTATCACACCCGATCATCACGTGGTGTCTGGGCACGACGAACTTTGGCAACGGTGCATACTCAGGGAGAACACTTCTTGATAATTTAGTGAGAGATCATCTTATAATGCTACCGTCAATCAAAGCAAGATAAGATGCATAAAAGGATAAACATCACATGCAATCAATATAAGTGATATGATATGGCCATCATCATCTTGTGCTTGTGATCTCCATCTCCGAAGCACCGTCATGATCACCATCGTCACCGGCGCGACACCTTGATCTCCATCGTAGCATCGTTGTCATCTCGCCAATCTTATGCTTCCACGACTATCACTACCGCTTAGTAATAAAGTAAAGCATTACATCGCAATTGCATTGCATACAATAAAGCGACAACCATATGGCTCCTGCCAGTTGCCGATAACTTGGTTACAAAACATGATCATCTCATACAATAAAATCAGCATCATGCCTTGACCATATCACATCACAACATGCCCTGCAAAAACAAGTTAGACGTCCTCTACTTTGTTGTTGCAAGTTTTACGTGGCTGCTATGGGCTTAAGTAAGAACTCATCTCACCTACGCATCAAAACCACAACGATAGTTTGTCAAATAGACTCCGTTTTAACCTTCTCAAGGACCGGGCGTAGCCACACTTGGTTCAACTAAAGTTGGAGAGACAGTCTTCCGCAAGCCATCTATGTGCAAAGCACGTCGAGGGAACCGGTCTCGCGTAAGAGTACGCGTAAGGTTGGTCCGGATCGTCTCGTCCAACAATACCGCCGAACCAAAGCATGACATGCTGGTAGGCAGTATGACTTGTATCGCCCACAACTCACTTGTGTTCTACTCGTGCAAATAACATCAAACCATAAAACCTAGGCTCGGATGCCACTGTTGGGGAACGCAGTAATTTCGAAAATTTTCCTACGCACACGCAAGATCATGGTGATGCACAACAACGAGAGGGGAGAGTGTTGTCTACGTACCAACGCAGACCGACTGCGGAAGCGATCACACAACGTAGAGGAAGTAGTCGTACGTCTTCTTCCCGATCCGACCGATCCAAGCACCGTTACTCCGGCACCTCCGAGTTCTTAGCACACGTTCAGCTCGATGACGATCCTCGGGCTCCGATCCAGCAAAGCGTCGAGGAAGAGTTCCGTCAGCACGACGGCGTGGTGACGATCTTGATGTACTACCGACGCAGGGCTTCGCCTAAGCACTACAACGGTATGATCGAGGTGGAATTTGGTGGCAGGGGGCACCGCACACGGCTAAGGAACGATCTCAAGGATCAAGTTGTGTGTCTTGGGGTGCCCCCTGCCCCCGTATATAAAGGTTGGAGTGGAGGGAGCTGGCCGGCCAAAGGAGGGAGGCGCAGGAGGAGTCCTACTCCTACTGGGAGTAGGACTCCCCCCTCCAATCCTAGTCCAACTAGGAAACCTTCAAAGGGGAGAGAGAGAGAGAGGTGGCCGGCCCCTCTCCTAGTCCTAATAGGACTAGGGAGAGGGGGGGAGGCGCAGCCCTATGTGGGCTGCCCTCTCACCTTTCCACTAAGGCCCCTGTTGGCCCATTTGGCTCCCGGGGGGTTCCGGTAACCCTCCCGGTAATCCGGTAAAATCCCGATTTCACCCGGAACACTTCCGATGTCCAAACATAGGCTTCCAATATATCAATCTTTACGTCTCGACCATTTCGAGACTCCTCGTCATGTCCGTGATCTCATCCGGGACTCCGAACAACCTTCGGTACATCAAAATGCATAAACTCATAATAACTGTCATCGTAACGTTAAGCGCGCGGACCCTACGGTTCGAGAACAATGTAGACATGACCGAGACACGTCTCCGGTCAATAACCAATAGCGGGACCTAGATGCCCATATTGGCTCCTACATATTCTACGAAGATCTTTATCGGTCAGACCGCATAACAACATACGTTGTTCCCTTTGTCATCGGTATGTTACTTGCCCGAGATTCGATCGTCGGTATCCAATACCTAGTTCTATCTCGTTACTGGCAAGTCTCTTTACTCGTTCCGTAATACATCATCTCATAACTAACATCTTAGTTATTATGCTTGCAAGGCTTATGTGATGTGTATTACCGAGAGGGCCCAGAGATACCTCTCCGACACTCGGAGTGACAAACCCTAATCTCGAAATACGCCAACCCAACATCTACCATTGGAGACACCTGTAGTACTCCTTTATAATCACCCAGTTACGTTGTGACGTTTGGTAGTACCCAAAGTGTTCCTCCGGTAAACGGGAGTTGCATAATCTCATAGTTATAGGAACATGTATAAGTCATGAAGAAAGCAATAGCAACATACTAAACGATCGGGTGCTAAGCTAATGGAATGGGTCATGTCAATCAGATCATTCTACTAATGATGTGACCTCGTTAATCAAATAACAACTCTTTGTTCATGGTTAGGAAACATAACCATCTTTGATTAACGAGCTAGTCAAGTAGAGGCATACTAGTGACACTCTGTTGGTCTATGTATTCACACATGTATTATGTTTCCGGTTAATACAATTCTAGCATGAATAATAAACATTTATCATGATATAAGGAAATAAATAATAACTTTATTATTGCCTCTAGGGCATATTTCCTTCAGGATCATGCATTATGGAACGAGTAAAGAGACTTGCCGGTAACGAGATTGAACGAGGTATAGGGATACCGACGATCGAATCTCGGGCAAGTGACATACCGATAGACAAAGGGAATTGTATACGGGATTGATTGAATCCCCGACATCGTGGTTCATCCGATGAGATCATTGTGGAACATGTGGGAGCCAATATGGGTATCCAGATCCCGCTATTGGTTATTGGCCGGAGAGATGTCTCGGTCATGTCTGCATGGTTCCCGAACCTGTAGGGTCTACACACTTAAGGTTCGGTGACGCTAGAGTTGTTGTGGGAAATAGTATGTGGTTACCGAAGATTGTTCGGAGTCTTGGATGAGATCCCGGACGTGACGAGGAGTTCCGGAATGGTCCGAAGGTGAAGATCGATATATTGGACGAAGGGTATTGGAGTCCGGAATTGTTCCGGGGGTATCGGGTGACGACCAGCGTGTCCGAAAGGCGTTTCGGAGGCCCCGACAAGCGTTGGGGGCCTTATGGGCCAAGGGGAGGGGGCACATCAGCCCACTAAGGGCTGAGTGCTACCTCTTGAGCACTGCGTTGGTTTTTTCCGAAGATGAAGGGATGATGCAGCAAAGTAGCGTAAGTATTTCTCTCAGTTTTTGAGAACCAAGGTATCAATCCAGTAGGAGGCTATGCGCGAGTCCCTCGTACCTGCACAAAACAAATAAATCCTCGCAACCAACGCAAATAGGGGTTATCAATCCCTATAAGGCCACTTACGAGAGTGAGATCTGATAGACATGATAAGATAATATTTTTGGTATTTTTATGATAAAGATGCAAAGGAAAATAAAGGCAAAGTAAATAACAAAGGAAATAACTAAGTAGTAGGAGATCAATATGATAAAGATAGACCCGAGGGCCAAAGGTTTCACTAGTGGCTTCTCTTGAGAGCATAAATATTCTACGGTGGATGAACAAATTACTGTTGAGCAATTGACAGAATTGAGCATAGTTATGAGAATATCTAGGTATGATCATGTATATAGGCATCACGTCCGAGACAAGTAGACCGACTCCTGCCTGCATCTACTACTATTACTCCACTCATCGACCGCTATCCAGTATGCATCTAGAGTATTAAGTTAAAAATAGCGTAACGCCTTAATCAAGATGACATGATGTAGAGGGATAGACTCATGCAATATGAAGAAAACCCCATCTTGTTATCCTCGATGGCAACAATACAATATAGGAGGAAGGAGTACGTCGGTGGAGTAACAGGGGGGCCACGAAGGTGGAGGGCGCGCCGGGGGGGGGGGGTAGGCGTGCCCCTACCTCGTGGCCTCCTCCTTTCTTTCTTGATGTAGGGTCCAAGTCTCCCGGGTCTTGTTCGTTGAGAAAATCACGTTCCCGAAGGTTTCATTCCGTTTGGACTCCGTTTGATATTCCTTTTCTTCGAAACCCTAAAACAGGCAAAAAACAACAAATCTGGGCCAGGCCTCCGGTTAATAGGTTAGTCCCAAAAATAATATAAAAGTGGATAATAAAGCCTAATAATGTCCAAAACAGTAGATAATATAGCATGGAGCAATCAAAAATTATAGATACGTTGGAGACGTATCAAGCATCCCCAAGCTTAATTCCTGCTCGTCCTTGAGTAGGTAAATGATAAAAACAGAATTTTTGATGCGAAGTGCTACTTGGCATAATTTTAATGTAATTCTTCTTAATTGTGGTATGAATATTCAGATCCGAAAGATTCAAGACACAAGTTCATATTGACATAAAAATAATAATACTTCAAGCATACTAACTAAGAAATTATGTCTTCTCAAAATAACATGGCTAAAGAAAGTTATGGCTATAAAATCATATAGTCTGGCTATGCTCTATCTTCACCACACAAAATATTTAAATCATGCACAACCCCGATGACAAGCCAAGCAATTGTTTCATACTTTTGACATTCTCAAAACTTTTTCAATCTTCACGCAATACATGAGCGTGAGCCATGGATATAGCACTATAGGTGGAATAGAGTGGTGGTTGTGGAGAAGACAAAAAGAGGAAGATAGTCTCACATCAACTAGGCGTATCAACGGGCTATGGAGATGCCCATCAATAGATATCAATGTGAGTGAGTAGGGATTGCCATGCAACGGATGCACTAGAGCTATAAGTATATGAAAGCTCAAAAAGAAACTAAGTGGGTGTGCATCCAACTTGCTTGCTCATAAAGACCTAGGGCATTTTGAGGAAGCCCATCATTGGAATATACAAGCCAAGTTCTATAATGAAAAATTCCCACTAGTATATGAAAGTGATAACATGAGAGACTCTCTACTATGAATATCATGGTGCTACTTTGAAGCACAAGTGTGGTAAAAGGATAGTAACATTGTCCCTTCTCTCTTTTTCACTCATTTTTTATTTGGGCCTTTTCTCCTTTTTTATGGCCTCTTTTCTTTCTCTTTTTTTCGTTTGGAGTCTCATGCCGACTTATGGGGGAATCATAGTCTCCATCATCCTTTCCTCACTGGGACAATGCTCTAATAATGATGATCATCACACTTTTATTTTTCTTACAACTCGATACTTAGAACAAAATATGACTCTATATGAATGCCTACGGCGGTGTACCGGGATATGCAATGACTCATGAGTGACATGTATGAAAGAATTATGAATGGCGGCTTTGCCACAAATACAATGTCAACTACATGATCATGCTAAGCAATATGACAATGATGGAGTGTGTCATAATAAACGGAATGGTGGAAAGTTGCATGGCAATATATCTCGGAATGGCTATGGAAATGCCATAATAGTTAGGTATGGTGGCTGTTTTGAGGAAGGTATATGGTGGGTGTATGATACTGGCGAAAGGTGTGCGGTATTAGAGAGGCTAGCAAAGATGGAAGGGTGAGAAAAGTGCGTATAATCCATGGACTCAACATTAGTCATAAAGAACTCATATACTTATGGCAAAAATCTACAAGTTATCAAAGCAAATTATTGCGCGCATGCTCCTAGGGGAATAGATTGGTAGGAAAAGACCATCGCTCGTCCCCGACTGCCACTCATAAGGAAGACAATCAAAAAATAAATCATGCTCCGACTTCATCACATAACGGTTCACCATACGTGCATGCTACAGGAATCACAAGCTTCAACACAAGTATTTCTCAAATTCACAACTACTCAACTAGCATGACTTTAATATCACCATCTTCATATCTCAAAACAATTATCAAGTATCAAACTTATCATAGTATTCAACACACTCATAAGAGAATTTTTTTATTCTTGAATACCTAGCATATTAGGATTTAAAGCAAATTACCATGCTATTAAGATTCCCAAAATAATCTAAGTGAAGCATGAGAGATCAATAGTTTCTATAAAACAAATCCACCACTGTGCTCTAAAAAATATAAGTGAAGTACTAGAGCAAAATTGTATAACTCAAAAGATATAAGCGAAGCACATAGAGTATTCTAAAAAAAGTCTAAATCATGTATGGCTCTCTCAAAAGGTGTGTACAGCAAGGATGATTATGGTAAACTAACAAGCAAAGACTCAAATAATACAAGACGCTCCAAGCAAAACACATATCATGTGGCGAATAAAAATATAGCTCCGAAAGTTACCGATAGAAGTAGACGAAAGAGGGGATGCCTTCCGGGGCATCCCCAAGCTTTGGCTTTTAGGTGTCCTTAGATTATCTTGGAGGTGCCATGGGCATCCCCAAGCTTAGGCTCTTGCCATTCCTTGTTCCATAATCCATCAAATCTTTACCCAAAACTTGAAAACTTCACAACACAAAACTTAAAGTAGAAAATCTCGTGAGCTCCGTTAGCGAAAGAAAATAAAAGACCACTTCAAGGTACTGTAATGAACTCATTCTTTATTTATATTGGTGTTATATGTTGGAAATATGCCCTAGAGGCAATAATAAAATGGTTATTATTATATTTCTTTGTTCATGATAATTGTCTATTGTTCATGCTATAATTGTGTTATCCGGAAATCGTAATACATGTGTGAATACATAGACCACAACACGTCCCTAGTGAGCCTCTAGTTGACTAGCTCGTTGATCAAAAGATAGTCATGGTTTCCTGACTATGGACATTGGATATCATTGATAACGGGATCACATCATTAGGAGAATGATGTGATGGACAAGACCCAATCCTAAGCATAGCTCAAAAGATCGTGTAGTTCGTTTGCTGTAGCTTTTCCGAATGTCAAGTATCATATCCTTAGACCATGAGATTGTGCAACTCCCGGATACCGTAGGAGTGCCTTGGGTGTGCCAAATGTCACAACGTAACTGGGTGACTATAAAGGTACATTACAGGTATCTCCGAAAGTATCTGTTGGGTTGGCACGAATCGAGACTGGGATTTGTCACTCCGTATGACGGAGAGGTATCTCTGGGCCCACTTGGTAATGCATCATCATAATGAGCTCAATGTGACCAAGTGGTTGATCACGGGATCATGCATTACGGCACGAGTAAAGTGACTTGCCGGTAACGAGATTAAACGAGTTATTGGGATACCGACGATCGAGTCTCGGGCAAGTAACGTACCGATTGACAAAGGGAATTGTATACGGATTGATTGAATCCTCGACATCGTGGTTCATTCGATGAGATCATCGTGGAGCATGGGAGCCAACATGGTATCCAGATCCCGCTGTTGGTTATTGACCGAAGAGGCGTCTCGGTCATGTCTGCATGTCTCCCGAACCCGTAGGGTCTACACACTTAAGGTTCGGTGACGCTAGGGTTGTAGAGATATTAGTATGCAGTAACCCGAAAGTTGTTCGGAGTCCCGGATGAGATCACGGACATCACGAGGAGTTCCGGAATGGTCCGGAGGTAAAGATTTATATATAGGAAGTCAAGTTTCGGCCATCGAGAAAGTTTCGGGGGTAATCAGTATTGTACCGGGACCACCGAAAGGGTCCCGGGGGTCCACCGGGTGGGGCCACCTATCCCGGAGGGCCCCATGGGCTGAAGTGGGAGGGGAACCAGCCCCTAGTGGGCTGGTGCGCCCCCCTTGGGCCTCCCCCTGTGCCTAGGGTTGGAAACCCTAGGGGTGGGGGGCGCCACCCTTGCCTTCGGGGGCAAGGCACCCCCTTGGCCGCCCCCCCCTAGGAGATTGGATCTCCTAGGGCCGCCCCCCTATGCACCCTATATATAGTGGGGGGAGGGAGGGCAGCTGCACCCAAGCCCCTGGCCTCTCCCTCTCCCTCCCGTGACACTCCTCCGTCTCCCTGCGCTTGGCGAAGCCCTGCCGAGATCACCATTGCTTCCACCACTACGCCGTCGTGCTGCTGGATCTTCTTCAACCTCTCCTTCTCCCTTGCTGGATCAAGTTGGAGGAGACGTATTCCCAACTGTACGTGTGTTGAACGCGGAGGTGCCGTCCGTTCGGCACTTGGTCATCGGTGATTTGGATCACGTCGAGTACGACTCCATCAACCCTGTTCTCTTGAATGCTTCCGCGCGCGATCTACAAGGGTATGTAGATGCACTCCTCTCTCCCTCGTTGCTAGATGACTCCATAGATTGATCTTGGTGATGCGTAGAAAACTTTAAAATTTTGCTACGTTCCCCAACATTATACCTACTGTATTCCAACTTGTTTATGGTTTATAAACTATTTTACTAGCCATAGATTCATCAAAATAAGCAAACAACACACGAAAAACAGAATCTGTCAAAAACAGAACAGTCTGTAGTAATCTGTAGATACCGCAAGATCTGGAACCCCAAAAATTCTAAAATAAATTGCTGGACATGAGGAATTTATCTATTAATTATCTTCAAAAATAATTAACTAAATATCACTTTCCAAATAAAAAAGACAGTAGTTCTCGTGAGCGCTAAAGTTTCTGTTTTTTACAGCAAGTTCAACAAGACTTTCCCCAAGTCTTCCCACAGGTTCTACTTGGCACAAACACTAATTAAATACAAAAAACACAACCAAAACAGAGGTTAGATAAATGATTTATTACTAAATAGGAGCAAAAAGTAAGGAATAAAAATAAAATTGGGTTGCCTCCCAACAAGCGCTATCGTTTAACGCCCCTAGCTTGCCATAACAAGCAAGAATAGATCTAGGTATTGCCATCTTTGGTATTAGGAAAGAAAAGAGCAAACTTGCTATCTATAGAATTAATCCTTCTATTTTTATAAAGCACATGGCTATTAATGGTAGAAGAAAGATTAAGTATGTTACGGAAATTTGTATCTAGGGTAGCCTTTATCTCTTTAATAGATTCGTTTTGGTAAGAGAGCAAAAGAGATGTAGATTCAACTTTCTCATTCATGGGGTGCCCAAATATAGTTTTAATTTTTTCATAAGTGCCTATGACATCCCCTTCAAGAAAACCTTCTTCAAATATAGAATCTAAGATGTGCTTAAAAGAAGAAGGAAGGGCAATATAAAAGCTTTTTAAGTAAACTTCAATTTGATATTGAGGAACATAGCTGGCCCTAATTCTTAATAGTCTATACCAATTATCCTTCAAAGATTCATCAAGTAAATAATGAAAAATTCCAGAATCATCTTCATCAAAATTATTAAGACTCTCATTGATAACTCCGGTAGGTTTTTCCATAGTATCCTTATTTATAAGCTTAGCGAGAATAGAAGGGTTGTCCAAAGTACTAAAACTCTGGAGAGAACCCCCAACCCTTTTTGATTTAGACATGGTGGAAGAAAGGCGAGCGAAAAGAGAGGGAGGATAGAGAGAGAGGGCGAATAAAATGGCAAGGGTGAAGTGGGGAAGAGGAAAACGAGAGGCAAATGGCAAATAATGTAATGCGGGAGATAAGGGTATGTGATGAGTACTTGGTATGTTGACTTTTGCGTAGACCTCTCCGGCAATGGTGCCAGAAATCCTTCTTGCTACCTCTTGAGCACTGCGTTGGTTTTCCCCGAAGAGGAAGGGATGATGCAGCAAATGTTGGGGAACGTAGTAATTTCAAAATTTTCCTACGCACACGCAAGATCATGGTGATGCATAGAAACGAGAGGGGAGAGTGTGATCTACGTACCCTTGTAGATCGACAGCGGAAGCGTTATGACAACGCGGTTGATGTAGTCGTACGTCTTCACGGCCCGACCGATCAAGCACCGAAACTACGGCACCTCCGAGTTTTAGCACACGTTCAGCTCGATGACGATCCCCGGACTCCGATCCAGCAAAGTGTCGGGGAAGAGTTCCGTCAGCACGACGGCGTGGTGACGATCTTGATGTACTACTGTCGCAGGGCTTCGCCTAAGCACCGCTACAATATTACCGAGGACTATGGTGGCAGGGGGCGCCGCACACGGCTAAGAATAAGATCACGTGGATCAACTTGTGTGTCTATGGGGTGCCCCCTGCCCTTGTATATAAAGGATGGAGGAGGAGGAGGCCGGCCAAGGCTATGTGCGGCCAGGATGTGGGGTCCTACTAGGACTCCAAGTCCTAGTAGGAGTCCACCAAGAGGGGAGGAAGGGAGAAGGAAGTGGAGGAGAAGGAAAGGTGGCCGACCCCCTTTTCCCTAGTCCAATTCGGACTAGAGGGGAGGGGGGCGTAGCAGGCCCTTTCTCCTCTTCCCACTAAAGCCCATCAAGGCCCAATACTTCTCCCGGCGAATTCCCGTAACTCTCCGGTACTCCGAAAAATACCCGAATCACTCGGAACCTTTCCGATGTCCGAATATAGTCGTCCAATATATCGATCTTTACGTCTCGACCATTTCGAGACTCCTCGTCATGTCCCCGATCTCATCCGGGACTCCGAACTCCTTCGGTACATCAAAACTCATAAACTCATAATATAACTGTCATCGAAACCTTAAGCGTGCGGACCCTACGGGTTCGAGAACAATGTAGACATGACCGAGACACGTCTCCGGTCAATAACCAATAGCGGGACCTGGATGCCCATATTGGCTCCTACATATTCTACGAAGATCTTTATCGGTCAGACCGCATAACAACATACGTTGTTCCCTTTGTCATCGGTATGTTACTTGCCCGAGATTCGATCGTCGGTATCCAATACCTAGTTCAATCTCGTCACCGGCAAGTCTCTTTACTTGTTCCGTAATACATCATCCCGCAACTAACTCATTAGTTGCAATGCTTGCAAGGCTTAAGTGATGTGCATTACCGAGAGGGCCCAAAGATACCTATCCGACGATCGGAGTGACAAATCTTAATCTCGAAATACGCCAACCCAACATGTACCTTTGGAGACACCTGTAGAGCTCCTCTATAATCACCCAGTTACGTTGTGACATTTGGTAGCACACAAAGTGTTCCTCCGGCAAACGGGAGTTGCATAATCTCATAGTCATAGGAACATGTATAAGTCATGAAGAAAGCAATAGCAACATACTAAACGATCGGGTGCTAAGCTAATGGAATGGCTCATGTCAATCAGATCATTCAACTAATGATGTGATCTCGTTAATCAAATGACAACTCTTTATCCATGGTTAGGAAACATAACCATCTTTGATTAACGAGCTAGTCAAGTAGAGGCATACTAGTGACACTCTGTTTGTCTATGTATTCACACATGTATTATGTTTCCGGTTAATACAATTCTAGCATGAATAATAAACTTTTATCATGATATAAGGAAATAAATAATAACTTTATTATTGCCTCTAGGGCATATTTCCTTCAGCAAAGTAGCGTAAGTATTTCCCTCAGTTTTTGAGAACCAAGGTATCAATCCAGTAGGAGGCTACGCGCGAGTCCCTCGTACCTGCACAAAACAAATAAAATCCTTGCAACCAACGCAAATAGGGGTTGTGAATCCCTATAAGGCCACTTACGAGAGTGAGATCTGATAGACATGATAAGATAATATTTTTGGTATTTTTATGATAAAGATGCAAAGTAAAATAAAGGAAAAGTAAATAATAAAGGAAATAACTAAGTAGTAGGAGATCAATATGATAACGATAGACCCGGGGGCCATAGGTTTCACTAGTGGCTTCTCTCGAGAGCATAAGTATTCTACGGTGGGTGAACAAATTACTGTTGAGCAATTGATAGAATTGAGCATAGTGATGAGAATATCTAGGTATGATCATGTATATAGGCATCACGTCCGAGACAAGTAGACCGACTCCTGCCTGCATCTACTACAATTACTCCACTCATCGACTGCTATCCAGCATGCATCTAGAGTATTAAGTTAAAAACATAGTAACGCCTTAAGCAAGATGGCATGATGTAGAGGGATAGACTCATGCAATATGAAGAAAACCCCATCTTGTTATCCTCGATGGCAAGAATACAATACATGCCTTGCTGCCCCTACTGTCACTGGGAAAGGACACCGCAAGATTGAACCCAAAGCTGAGCACTTCTCCCATTGCAAGAAAGATCAATCTAGTAGGCCAAACCAAACTGATAATTCTAAGAGACTTGCAAAGATAACCGATCATACATAAAAGAATTCAGAGAAGATTCAAATATTATTCATAGATAGACTTGATCATAAACCCACAATTCATCGGTCTCAACAAACACACCGCAAAAAGAAGATTACATCGAATAGTTCTCCACAAGAGAGGGGGAGAACGTTGTATTGAGATCCAAAAAGAGAGAAGAAGCCATCTAGCTACTAACTATGGACCCGTAGGTCTGAGGTAAACTACTCACACTTCATCGGAGAGGCTATGGTGTTGATGTAGAAGCCCTCCGTGATCGATGCCCCCTCCGGCGGAGCTCCGGAACAGGCCCCAAGATGGGATCTCGCGGATACAGAAAGTTACGGCGGTGGAATTAGGGTTTTGGCTCCGTATTTGATCGTTTGGGGGTACGTAGGTATATATAGGAGGAAGGAGTATGTCGGTGGAGCAACAGGGGGTCCACGAGGGTGGAGGGCGCGCCTGGGGGGGGGGGGGGTAGGCGCGCCCCCTACCTCGTGGCCTCCTCTTTTCTTTCTTGACATAGGGTCCAAGTCTCCCAGGTCTTGTTTGTTGAGAAAATCACGTTCCCGAATGTTTCATTCCGTTTGGACTCCATTTGATATTCCTTTTCTTCGAAACCCTAAAACAGGCAAAAAACAACAATTCTGGGTTGGGCCTCCAGTTAATAGGTTAGTCCCAAAAATAATATAAAAGTGGATAATAAAGCCCAATAATGTCCAAAACAGTAGATAATATAGCATGGAGCAATCAAAAATTATAGATACGTTGGAGACGTATCCCCGAGCACCCCTCCCACCTCATATCACGTAACCTGGAGAGGTGGGGGCGCCTCCCCTAGGGCAGCCACCCCTCCAGGCTTGGGGGGCAAGTTTCCTAGGGGTGGGGGCGCCCAAGCCCATCTAGGGTTTCCCCTGTGGCCGCCGCCCCTACCCTAGGGAACCCTAGGACGCCTCCTCCACCCCTTCCCCCTATATATTGTGAGGGAGAGAGAGGCCGGCCACACACTCTTCCCTTGGCGCAGCCCCTCCCCTCTCCTACACCTCCTCCTCCTCCGTAGCGCTTGGCGAAGCCCTGCCGGAGAACCACAAGCTCCATCTCCACCACGCCATCGTGCTGTCGGAGTTCTCCCTCAACTTCTCCTCTCCCCTTGCTGGATCAAGAAGGAGGAGACATCCCCAGACTGTACGTGTGTTGAACACGGAGGTGCCGTTGTTCGGCGCTTAGATCGGAATCGACCGCGATCTGAATCGCTGCATGTACGACTCCACCAACCGCGTTCTTGTAACGCTTCCGCTTAGCGATCTTCAAGGGTATGAAGATGCACTCCCTCTCTCATTGCTAGCATCTCCTAGATTGATCTTGGTGACACGTAGGAATTTTTTTTGAATTATTGCTACGTTCCTCAATAGTGGTATCAGAGCTAGGTCTCTGTGTAGATTCTATGCACGAGTAGAACACAAAGCAGTGGTGGGCGATGATTTGTTCAATTTGCTTACCATTAATAGTCTTATCTTGATCCGACGGCATTGTGGGATGAAGCGGCCCGGGCCGACCTTACACGTATGCTTACATGAGACTGGTTCCACCAACTGACATGCACTTGATGCATAAGGTGCTAGCGGGTGTCTGTCTCTCCCACTTTAGTCAGATCGGATTCGATGAAGAGGGTCCTTATGCAGGGTAAATAGCAATTGGCATTGTTGGGGAACGTAGTAATTTCAAAAAAAATTCCTACGCGCACACAAGATCATGGTGATGCATAGCAACGAGGGGGAGAGTCTGATCTACGTACCCTTGTAGATCGCAACGGAAGCGTTGACACAACATAGAGGAAGTAGTCGTACGTCTTCTTCCTGATACGACCGATCCAAGCACCGTTACTCCGGCACCTCCGAGTTCTTAGCACACGTACAGCTCGATGACGATCCCCGGGCTCCGATCCAGCAAAGCTTCGGGGAGGAGTTCCGTCAGCACGATGGTGTGGTGACGATCTTGATGTTCTACCGACGCAGGGCTTCGCCTAAGCACTACAACGATATGACCGAGGTGGAATATGGTGGCAGGGGGCACCGCACACGGCTAAGGAACGATCACAATGATCAACTTGTGTGTCTAGAGGTGCCCCCTGCCCCTGTATATAAAGGAGCAAGGGGGGAGAGGTGCCGCTAGCCTTGGGGCGCGCCAGGAGGAGTCCTACTCCTACCGGGAGTAGGACTCCCCCCCCAATCCTAGTTGGAATAGGAATCCTCAAGGGGGAAAGAGAGAGAGGGGGGCCGGCCACCTCTCCTAGTCCTAATAGGACTAGGGGAGGGGGGAGGCGCGCGGCCACCTTGGGCTGCCCCCTTCTCCTTTCCACTAAAGCCCACTATGGCCCATATGATTCCCGGGGGGTTCCGGTAACCTCCCGGTACTCCGGTAAAATCCCGATTTCACCCGGAACACTTCCGATGTCCAAACATAGGCTTCCAATATATCAATCTTTATGTCTAGACCATTTCGAGACTCCTCGTCATGTCCGTGATCACATCCGGGACTCCGAACAACCTTCGGTACATCAAAATGCATAAACTCATAATAACTGTCATCGTAACGTTAAGCGTGCGGACCCTACGGTTCGAGAACAATGTAGACATGACTGAGACACATCTACGGTCAATAACCAATAGCGGCACCTGGATGCCCATATTGGTTCCTACATATTCTACGAAGATCTTTATCGGTCAGACCGCATAACAACATACGTTGTTCCCTTTGTCATCGGTATGTTACTTGCCCGAGATTCGATCATCGGTATCCAATACCTAGTTCAATCTCGTTACCGGCAAGTCTCTTTACTCGTTCCGTAATACATCATCCCGCAACTAACTCATTAGTTGCAATGCTTGCAAGGCATAAGTGATGTGCATTACCGAGAGGGCCCAGAGATACCTCTCCGACAATCGGAGTGACAAATCCTATTCTCGAAATACGCCAACCCAAGATATACCTTTGGAGACACCTGTAGTACTCCTTTATAGTCACCCAGTTACGTTGTGACGTTTGGTAGCACCCAAAGTGTTCCTCCGGCAAACGGGAGTTGCATAATCTCATAGTTATAGGAACATGTATAAGTCATTAAGAAAGCAATAGCAACATACTAAACGATCAGGTGCTAAGCTAATGGAATGGGTCATGTCAATCAGATCATTCAACTAATGATGTGACCTTGTTAATCAAATAACAACTCTTTGCTCATGGTTAGGAAACATAACCATCTTTGATTAATGAGCTAGTCTAGTAGAGGCATACTAGTGACACTCTGTTTGTCTATGTATTCACACATGTATTATGTTTCCGGTTAATACAATTCTTAGCATGAATAATAAACATTTATCATGATATAAGGAAATAAATAATAACTTTATTATTGCCTCTAGGGCATATTTCCTTCAGGCATATCACCGTTGTGGGTTCTGCGTAGGTAATAAACGTTCTTGCTAGAAACCCATAGCATCCACGTAAAACATGCGAACAACAATTAGAGGACGTCTAACTTGTTTTTACAGGGTATGCTATGTGATGTGATATGGCCAAAAGTATGTGATGAATGATATATGTGATGTATGAGATTGATCATGTTCTTGTAATAGGAATCACTACTTGCATGTCGATGAGTATGACAATCGGCAAGAGCCATAGGAGTTGTCTTAATTTATTTATGACCCGCGTGTCAATGAAAATGCCATGTAATTACTTTACTTTATTGCTAACCGTTAGCCATAGTAGTAGAAGTAATAGTTGGCGAGGCAACTTCATGAAGACACGATGATGGAGATCATGGTGTCATGCCGGTGACGATGGTGTTCATGCCGCGCCTCGAAGATGGAGATCAAAGGCGCAAGATGATATTGGCCATATCATGTCACTTTATGATTTGCATGTGATATTTGTCATGTTTACATCTTATTTTCTTAGAACGATGGTAGCATAAATAAGATGATCCCTCACTAAAATTTCAAGAAAGTGTTCCCCCTAACTGTGCACTGTTGCGAAGGCTCGTTGTTTCAAAGCACCACGTGATGATCGGGTGTGATAGATTCTAACGTTCGAATACAAACGGTGTAAGCCAGATTTACACATGCAAAACACTTAGGTTGACTTGACGCGCCTAGCATGTACATACATGCCCTCGGAACACGAGAGACCGAAAGGTCGAACATGATTCGTATAGTAGATACGATCAGCATGTAGATGCTCACCTTTGATGACTAGTCCGTCTCACGTGATGATCGGACACAGCCTAGTCGATTCATATCATGTATCACTTAGATGACTAGAGGGATGTCTATCTGAGTGGGAGTTCATTGAATAATTTGATTAGATGAACTTAATTATCATGAACATAGTCTAAATTGTCTTTGCAAATTATGTTGTGGACTAATAGCTCACGCTTTAGCTCTTTGTTTTAATACGTTCCTAGAGAAAGACTAAGTTGAATGATATTGTACGCAATTGTGCGAACTAGGGCCATAGTCTGAGGATTGTCCTCACTGCTACACAGAAGGCTTCTATCCTTGATGCACCGCTCGGTGTGCCAACCCCTCTGGCATCGTCTGTGGATGTTGTGAACATCTGGTAGACACGTTCTGATGACTACCTGATAGTTTAGTGTGCCATGATTTACGGCTTAGAGTCGGGGCTCCAAAAGCGTTTTGAACACCATAGAACATATGAGATGTTCGAAGAGCTGAAATTGGTATTTTAGGCTCATGCCCGTGTTGAGAGGTTGAGACCTCTGACAAGACCTTTGCCTACAAGATGGAGGAGAATAGCTCAGCCAGTGAGCATGTGCTCAGAATGTCTAGGTACTTCAATCACTTGAATCAAGTGGGAGTTAATCTTTCAGATAAGAGAGTGACTGACAAAAGTTCTCCAGTCGCTATCACCAAGCTACTAGAGTTTCCTGATGAACTATAACATGCAAGGGAAGATAATCCCGGAGTTGTTCGTTGTGCTTAAGACCATAAAGGTAGAAATTAAGAAGGAGCATCAAGTGTTGATGGTTAACAAGAGCACTGGTTTCAAAGAAGGTCAAGGGCAAGAAGGGAAACTTCTTGAATGGCAAGCCAGTTGCCGCTCCAGTGAAGAAACCCAAGAACCCAAACCCGAGACAAAGTGCTTCTATTAGGGGAATGGTCACTGGTAGCGGAACTGGCTCAAATACTTGGTAGATAAGAAGCCTGTCAACTTCAACAAAAGTATATTTGATATATGTGTGTTATTGATGTGTACCTTACTAGTACTCCTAGTAACACCTGGGTATTAGATACCGGTTCAGTTGCTAATATTGGCAACTCAAAACAAAAGCTACGGAATTAACAGAGACTAGCTAAGGGCAAGGTGACGATGTGTGTTGGAAGTGTTTCCAAGGTTTATATGATCACCATCGCATGCTCCCTCTACCTTTGGGATTAGTGTTGAACCTAGATAAATGTTGTTTGCATTGGTGTCTGCGTTGAGCATGAACATGATTAGATCATGTTTATTGCAATACGGTTATTCATTTAAGTCAGAGAATAATGGTTATTCTGTTTACATGAATAATACCTTCTATGGTCATGCACCCAATGCGAATGTTTATTGAATCCCGGTCATAATTATACACATGTTCATAACATTGATGCCAAAAGATGTAGAGTTGATAATGATAGTACCACTTTCATGTGGCACTGCCGCTTAGGTCATATTGGTGTAAAGCGCATGAAAGAACCTCCATGCTAATGGATTTTTGAAGTCACTTGATTTTGAATCACTTGACACATGCAAACCATGCCTCTTGAGCAAGATGACTAAAACCCTGTTCTTTGGAACAATGGAACGGGCAAGTGACTTGTTGGAAATCATACATGCTGATGTGTGCGGTCCGATGTGTGTTGACGCACGTGGTGGATATCGTTATTTTCTCACCTTCACCGGTGAATTGAGTAGATATGGGTATATTTACTTAATGAAGCATAAGTCTGAAATGTTTGAAAAGTTCAAGCAATTTCAGATTTAAGTTGAGAATCATCATAACAAGAAGATCAAGTTCCTTCGATCTGATCAAAGGGAAAGTATCTGAGTTGTGAGTTTGGCAATCATTAAAGACAAGGTGGAATTATTTCACAGTTGACGCCGCCCGGAACACCATAGCATGATGGTGTGTCCGAACATCGTAATCAAACCTTATTGGATATGGTGTATGATGTCTCTTACCAATCTACCGCTATTTTATGGGGGTTATGCATTAAAGGCAATTACATTCACTTTAAATAGGGCACCATCTAAGTCTGTGGAGACGACACCATATGAACTATGGTTTGGCAAGAAACCAAAGTTGTTGTTTCTTAAGGTTTGGGGCTCTGATGCTTATGTCAATAGGCTTCAGTCAGAAAAGCTCGAACCCTGTAACGCCCGGATAATTTGGCTACAGTAAAACTCTCCTAATGATGCCATGTCATCTGTGATTACTGTTACTGATCTCGGGATAATTCAAAAAACGCGTCAAAATCAAACTAAAAATTAAAGTCAACAATAAAAGTTTTCAAAATTGAAACAAAAATGTTCGGTGGATGCCAAATATTACAAGGGTAATTATGGTGCAGTAAACACATTTTAATAAAATGCCTAAATGCTTTTAAATGAATTAAAACAGAAAGAAATAATAAAAACAGAAAAAAAAAGAAAGAAAAGAAAGAGAAGGGAACCCCCCCCCCAAACCCCCCTGGGCCATCTGGCCCAGTTATCCCACCTGGCCCATCCGGCCGGACCGGCCCGCCTCCCCCTGCCGCCTCCCTTCCTTGTTCCCCCGACCTGGGTCGGAACAGGGGCACGTCCCCGCCGCACCTTCTCGCCGGCGACGACGGGATAAGGTCGCCACGCCGCGCCCCCTCAGTCCCTCCTCCCACTCGCCCCACTCTCCCCTCGGTCCCCGCACCTTCCCCCTCAGATCCACCGCACCTCGCCCCCTCGTTCCCACCGTAACCGAGCGCCACCGCCGCCATGGCTCTGGCCTAGCCACGGCCACCATGCCCACCTCGCCGCCCCACGGTGTCTCCAAGGGACGCCGTCGTCCGCTGCTTCGACTGGTGCAGCCCGTTAGAAAACCGGAGCCACCGCAACGCCCCCGACGCCGCCGTCTTCCTCCTCTGCCCCGACAAGCTTCGCCGTCGTTCTTCTTCATCTCCGGCGACGCCCCTGCAGCTACTAACCCATTCACCGACCATCGTGCGTGCCGCTAGGTGAGCTGCCTTCCCCCTCTGCCCTCTACCTCCCCTAGCTCGCGCTCTAGCTAGCCGCCGCCGTAGCACCCGAACGCCCCACCGCGGATCTCGTCGCCGACGCGTTTCTGGTGACCAAATGGTCACGGGGCCGAGCCCTTTGTGCTCAGCGCGTCGCGCAGCTCCGCCCTAGCCTCCCAGTTAGCCCCGGAGCGCCCTGCCTCGCCGTCTTCGCCTCACGCCCGAACCACCTCGCCGTCGTCGAGCCCGTGGTGCTCGACTCCGGCCACCGCAGCCTCCGCAGCCACCCCCATTCGCTCCGCCGTCGTCTTGCCGTTCGAATGCGACCGGTCCCGCCCATTGTGGTGGCCTGCAGACGAAACCCGCCACTCACCCGAGCCCCGACGTCCGCCTCTCTGCTCGCCGGCGACAGCTCCGGCGACCTCGGGACGAACCACCACCACCACTAGATGCGCGTCTTCGCGCTTGTTCGAACGGGCCCAGGCACGCGCGGATCCGTGCCCTGAGCACAAATTCCGGCGAACTCCGGTGGCTCGGCGCTGTGCTTTTGGTCGCCGGCGGCGAGAGCCGGCCCTGCTGACCTGGCACCGCGGGTCCCACCACCTGGGCCACTGACTGGTGGGCCCAGGGCCCCCTGTTGACTGGGTCAACTGCTGACTGGGCCGACCCTATCTCACTGACCTATAGGCCCCACTTCAATAAACAAAATAAATAAAAAGAATAATTGGTTAATTAAATAGTTTAGCTAATTAATACACTAATCTCTCACTGACTACTGGGCCCCACCCTTATTTAACCTGTTTAATTAGTCTAAAACCCCCCTGTTAGTACCCTGTCAATGACATGTGGGTCCCACTGGACCCACTTGTCTGGTTTGACTGGTCAACCGACCAGTTGACCTGCTGACATCACTCTAATGTCATGCTGACGTCATCATTCACTGTTTTGGATAATGTTGGAATAAAATAAATAATTAAAATCAGAAAATGATTTAAAACTTTAGAAAATCATATCTTTTAATCCGTAACTCGGATGAAAATACTTTCTACATGAAAGTTGCTCAGAACGACGAGACGATTACGGATACGTAACCCGTTCGTCCGCCACACCCCCTAACCTATCGAACACGTAACTTCCCCCCTCCGGCTCCTTTGCCCGAAAACGCGAAACACCGGGGATACTTTTCCGGATGTTTTCCCCCTTCACCGGTATCATCACATACCGCGTTAGGACACCTCTAGCGCTATTACTTGTCATGTCATGCATCACTATGCATATGCTTGCTTAAATATTTATTGTTTCTCCCCCCTCTTCTCTTGATAGACACCGAGACCGACGCCGCTGCTACCCAGTACGACTACGGAGTTGACGACTCCTCTCTCTTGCCAGAGCAACCAGGCAAGCCCCCCCCCTTTGATCACCAGATATCGCCTACTCTTCTCTATACTGCTTGCATTAGAGTAGTGTAGCATGTTACTGCTTTCCGTTATTCCTATCCTGATGCATAGCCTGTCCTTGTTACTACTGTTGATACCTTTACCTGCAATCCTACCTGCTTAGTTTAGGATGCTAGTTTACCATCAGTGGCCCTACATCCTTGTCCGTCTGCTGTGCTATACTATCGGGCCGTGATCACTTGGGAGGTGATCACGGGTATATACTATACTTTATACAGGATACATGTGGTAACTAAAGACGGGTCGGCTCGTAGGAGCACCCGCGAGTGGATCTTTGAGGCGGAGCGATAGGGCAGGTTCAGACCACCTAGGAGAGAGGTGGGCCTGGCCCTGGTCGGCGTTCGTGGATACTTAACACGTTTTACGAGATCTAGGTATTTGATCTGAGTCTGGCCATCTGGCTCATACACACTAACCATCTACGCGGGGACAGTTATGGGCACTCGACGTCGTGGTATCAGCCGAAGCCTTCGTGACGTCAGCGACTGAGTGGCGCGCATCGGATTGGACTAGAACGCCACTAGGCTAGGTCTGCTTTTGGCCGCGTTCGCAACGTGCAGGTGTGCAAAGGGCGATGGGCCCAGACCCCTGCGCCATAGGATTTAGACCGGCGTGCTGACCTCTCTGTTGTGCCTAGGTAGGGCTGCGACGTGTTGATCTTTCGAGGCCGGGCATGACCCAGAAAAGTGTGTCCGGCCAAATGGGATCGAGCGTGTTGGGTTATGTGGTGCACCCCTGCAGGGAAGTTTATCTATTCGAATAGCCGTGTCCCTCGGTAAAAGGACGACCCGGAGTTGTACCTTGACCTTATGACAACTAGAACCTGATACTTAATAAAACACACCCTTCCAAGTGCCAGATATAACCCGGTGATCGCTCTCTAACAGGGCGACGAGGAGAGGATCATCGGGTAGGATTATGCTATACGATGCTACTTGGAGGACTTCAGTCTACTCTCTTCTACATGCTGCAAGACGGAGGCTTCCAGAAGCGTAGTCTTCGACAGGATTAGTTATCCCCCTCTTATTCTGGCATTCTACAGTTCAGTCCACATATGATACCCTTATTCCATTTGATACCAATGCATGCATATGTAGTGTAGCTCCTTGCTTGCGAGTACTTTGGATGAGTACTCAGGGTTGCTTTCTCCTTCTTTTCCCTCTATCCCTTCTACCTGGTTGTCGCAACCAGATGTTGGAGCCCAGGATCCAGACGCCACCGTCGACGACGACTCCTACTACACCGGAGGTGCCTACTACTACGTGCTGCCCGCTGACGACGACCAGGAGTAGTTAGGAGGATCCCAGGCAGGAGGCCTGCGCCTCTTTCGATCTGTATCCTAGTTTGTGCTAGCCTTCTTAAGGCAAACTTGTTTAACTTATGTCTGTACTCAGATATTGTTGCTTCCGCTGACTCGTCTATGATTGAGCTCTTGTATTCGAGCCCTCGAGGCCCCTGTCTTGTAATATGATGCTTGTATGACTTATTTTATTTGTAGCATTGTGTTGTGATATCTTCCCGTGAGTCCCTGATCTTGATCGTACACGTTTGCGTGTATGATTAGTGTACGATTAAGTCGGGGGCGTCACAAGTTGGTATCAGAGCCGACTGCCTGTAGGAATCCCCCTTCCACACTCTTTGGCCGAAGTTGAGTCTAGACATTATAAAAACTTTTACTAACATGGCTGTTTGCCTTACGGGCCCACGTCGCCATCTGGGTGGTACTGGGATCTTTTACTCCTCGACCTTTACTCTGGGACTCTGAACTCTCTTCTACTCGGGTTAAACGAATTTACTAACTCTGACACTAGGGTCCCGTTACGACATCCACCCCAAAGTTGGATAAGCCCTAGTTATTCTTTAGAGTAGTATTTGAACATTATCCACATTGTCATTTGACTCTCATGAAAACATCTTTGTTTTCAGATGGAACCCATGAGGCAGGTCGTGCGCCACACGACGGCCATTGGTGCCTCAGGATCACCTGCTGTGTTCGTTGAGATGATGACCTATCTGGGTTATCGCTGGCACCCTGAGTACACCGTCTATGAGGAGTATCAGGACTTCAACTAGGAGCAGTACCGTGCCATCGTCCACCTCTACTCTCGGGAGTATGACTCCACTACTATGCCGCACACTGCTCATGGTGTTGGAGTGACTATCGATATGGCGGTCCACGATGCTGCTTATGCTGCTCTGACACGTCTTCGTGGAGAGTATCAGGAGTTGGACACCTCCCCCTTCAGGCACATTGCTATCGCATCCGATGTTGGTGCGGAGGGTTACTACACTGCAGCCTACTCCACCGTCACCCGAGAGACCTTCTACCATCAGAACCTAGTTCTGCATGCTGATGGGCTGGATAGAGCTAACCGAGCTCTTCGCCACGAGCTGTACACCATCCGTCAGCATCTGTATCGTGCTCTGACGCTGTTAGACCCCTCTGTCCGCTCTGGTGATCTGCCGCGTTCTGCGATCTACCCTGCCCGGACCGTGATGCCCCAGGGCGTCGGCTGGCCAGATGTGGGAGGCTACTCTCCTACACTTGGACCTCTCCTGCCACCTGCGCATCGGGTTCCGCACCAGAGTATCCGCGGACCCCAGGCTACTCACGTGGAGGTCTTCCCTTCGCGTCACTACCAGCTGTCGGGCTACACCTACCTCCGCAGTACCGCGTGGGACTGATGTAGACCTGCTTGTTAGTGTTAGATGCATTTGCCGCGAGCCTGTGTGCCGCCTATGATGTCTTAGCCTATGTACCGAACTCTGTGTAACGAACTCTAGGCATGATCTCTTTTGTAAGATATGTCGACCTACTATGTAGTATCTATCGTGCTGCTTTCGTTGTGCTTGTTTCATCATGAATGATTCTTGTCTTTGCAAATTTCTCAATGCTAAACTACCCCTGTTAAATATTAGCAGGATGGTTAGACCAAGTGGTCATGGTCGTGGTGGCAACGCCCCACCACCGCCTGAGTACATGGCTGGGATGATGCAACAGTTTGAGCTGAATCGTCAGTTCATGGAGAATATTATGGCTCAGTTTCCTCGCCCCAATATGAACCAGCAGCCAACCCAGGTGACTTTGCAGGATTTCATGCGCCTCAACCCAACCGTGTACCGCAGCTCAACTCAGCCTCTGGATGCTGACGACTGGCTCTGTGACATCACCTATGAGATGGAGTCTGCTGATGTAGCCCCTGCCAGCTATGTCACCTTTGCTTCCTTCTTCCTAAAAGGACCAGCAGCTCAATGGTGGGACAGCCACAGGCGTACTCTGCCAGCTGGAACAATCATCACCTGGCCAGACTTCCAAGCTGCTTTCCGTGCTCGCTTCATTCCTCAGGGAGTCATGGACCGGAAGAAGCGTGAGTTCCGCAACCTCACCCAAGGCAACAAAACTGTGGAAGCTTATCAGCGGGAGTTTTTGGACTTGTCCCGCTATGCTGAAGAGGACATTGCAACTGATGCACGCAGACAGGAGAAGTTCCGTGATGGCCTTCAAGCTGACATGAAGCTCGCACTTCTAGTGCATGACTTTGCTGATTTCGCCACCCTGGTGAACAAGGCCATCAATGTCGAAACTGGTCTGCAGGAATACCAGGGCTCTCACAGGCGCAACCGTGACACAGGCTCTTCTTCGGGCCCGTCCTCGCAGAAGCGCAAGATATGGATTCCCAACAGCATGTACCAGCCGAATGCACCCACCCCAAGGCAGACCTATGCTGCACCTCGTCTGCCTGCTCCTCCAACTAGGCAGCCAAGACTTCCAGCTCCACCCCCACAAGCTCCTGTTCCCACTCCCAATAATGGGTTGTTGATGAGGACATCAATACCATTGTTACACCCACAGCCCCTGCTGCTATACACACTGGACCGATCACTAGAGCTCGCGCACGCCAATTGAATTATCAGGTACTTTCGTTTCTTGGTAACGAGTCTAATGTTCATGAGAATATGCTGCTGCCTAAATTGGATACATTTGTTTTGCTTACAAATGAAGGGCCTAGCTTGGACAAGAAAGATGAACCTTGGAGCAAGTTCAAGCAGGGAGATGATGGCATGCGCAAGGGGAACAAGAACGGAGTTACAAGTGATGATTCCAGGACTCTGAAGCCACCATAATGAGTGCATGAAGCATGGGACGAAATATACAAGATGCCACTTCATAAATTTCGTCCAGAGGCTATTTTAGGTGCTGCGTCACCTTATTATTGGGCCAGGCCCATGTATTTTTGAAGTACTTAAGTATAGGCTGGTTTTAGAGTCCGTATGTGTGGGGAAACAAGAGTTAGGGTTGGTTTCGGACCCCTCCACCAAGGGCCACGAAATTCCCCCTCTCTCTTCCATATATACAGCCCTTAGGGCATCGTTTAGGCTTTGGGTTTTGTTTAGATTAAAAGTTCACCATAGCTGCAACTTCGCGTACTTCATTTGTTTAGGACGTCACAGAACCCCATCTTGATCAATAAAGCTTTCATCTTATATTCGCAATATCCAGATTGCAATCTCAGTTTCTTGCTTGTTCTTCATTTGCTCGCAGGAAATAGACCCTCGTGGTCAAGTTGATCGTGCTCCGGCGTGGTCAATAACCCTCGGAAGTTGGTTTAGCGATTGCTAAGGCGCGACATCTCGCACGTTCGTAGTCGGATCGTCAAGGTCGACTCCCACAGAAAACGATAGCCACATCTCATCGAAACATCGGGACACCTTTGCCTCTATCAAGTGGTATCAGATTTCCAGGTTGCTCGGTGAGATTTTACAGTTTTTCGTAGATTAGATCGAGTCTGTTCTTCATACCTACAGTCCACGAAAAAGCCACAAAAAAATTTAGGGTTAGTTCATCATATCCGAACCGATCTGAGCCTTTGCATAATCTTTTTAGGATTTTTGCTTTGTTGAATTTGCGGTTGCATCATCGTGTCAAGTTGCTGGTCTTAGAGTCTAGTCTTTTAGAGTTTCGAGTTCTGGTCATAAGTTGTCACGCCGCCGCCGCACCATCATCATCGCCCATCTACCTCCATTGCTTATCCGCCACCGCTCTGAATCCGTACCCATATACCACCACCAATCCGTATCCATATTCCACCACCGCTACCATATACCACCACCGCTGCCATATACCACAACCATATATCCACCACCAATCCGAGTTCTTCTCATATTAGGTTTGTTCTTGAGATCAATCTCAATTCCGATTCGTGTTTCCTTGCCTGTGTAGGTCTCGGAAAAAAAAAGAGTTTTGAGACCCCCGGGCAGTTTTTAGGCCAAAATTTTCATGGGCAAATTTTTTCCCTATCCTATTTTTAGGCTTTTCTGAGTCTTTTGAGCCACGTGCCATCATAGTGATTTTTTGTCGCACTTTTTCGTCGTCGCTGCCCTGATTTCCGAAAAAAACGTGAAAAAAAAATTTCGTGCCCATCCTATCAGTTTGACGAGGGAAGAGTTTTGAGACACTCGCCATTATAGTGACTTTTCGCAAAAAAAAGAGGAGCGCAAAAAAAAAGAGGAGCGCAAAAAAAGAGCGAAAAAAAGAGAGTTCCAGAGTGTGCTTTTCCCTTATTTACGTGCAGCGCCGTGATTTTGCTAGTGTTCTAGGCTCGCGTCTCTAGCACGGTCTAGCCTAGGACCAGCACAGTACCGTCGTTGAGCGTTTATTCAACTTTGCATCTCTGAATTGATTATTGCTGACCCTTTTTGCTACCATACTATAAGCCTTCCCAGCTCCACATACATCTACGTCGTGCGTTTGACTCTCCCTGGCAATCGCTCTATCCAAGCTTTTGAGAGTTTTGACTACAACGGTTGCCGATCACCGCCTGCTACTAGGTAAGAACTGATAAGAATTTGAGATTTGCTTGACGGATTTGTGACACCCGCCACCACCATCACTTGTTAGTAGTCTGTAGGATCATATTCTTGTGTGTTTCTATTGCTGCTAACCATGGCAGGATCACAAGCCGACGAGACTGACTGGGAGAACATGACGAATAAGGAGTTGCATGATAAATTTCAGCAAATGATGAATGGACAGGTGCAAGATGTGCTAAACAGATTTGAAGAGGCCATGGAGAAGATAGATGACATGGAGAAGACGTTCGAAACAAAGCTCGATAACAGGTTTAATGAATTGCTCGCGCGTCTTCCACCACCACCACCGGCTGCACCTAACGCACCTCTACAACAACAACAACAACAACAACAACAACAACAACAACATCTACCTACACATCGTGAAACAGCCCTCCGCCGAGCGAGCCGTCTCCCTCTTGCACCTGGCCAAACTGTTGGTGCTGCTGTTCATACTTCTGTGGTTGTTGCTGCTGATGCGGAGGAGGATGATTTTGCCGGAGATTACGAGGATGAGGTTGATCAAAATCAGAACTACGTGCCACCACCAGCACAGCAACCACCAGGTCGTCCACATGCAAATAATGGCAATGGTAGGGCTCACCCTCAGGTACGAGATCATGACCATCTCCCTAAACTAAAATTGAATATTCCACCATTTAAGGGTAGATATGTTCCTGATATATATCTTACTTGGGAGTTAGAAACTGAACAACGATTTACATGTTTACAATATCCCGAGGAGAGACGTGTTCCTGCTGCTGTTTGTGCATTCACTAGTTTTGCATGCGTTTGGTGGTCTGAGCATTGTAGATTATATCCCATTCCTGCTACTTGGGCTGCTTTCAAAACTGCTATGCGTACTCGTTGGGTTCCACCATATTATCAACGTGAATTACTTCAAAAATTGCAGCGCTTAAGACAGGGAAAAAATTCTGTAGAAGAATATTATCAGGAATTACAAACTAGCATGATTAGATGTGGTATTGTTGAGGAGAATGAAGCTATGCTTGCATGTTTTATGGGTGGATTAAATAGAGAGATTCAGACGATTCTTGAGTATAAGGACTATACTAATATCACTCGTTTATTCCATCTTGCTTGTAAAGCTGAACGTGAAGTGCAGGATCGACAGGCATTGGCGCGGACTAACTTTTCTACAGGTCGACCTTCATCATGGACACCACGTGCATCATCTACTTCCACACGTTCTGCTACACCAGCGCCTCCGTCGGCTGCCACCTCCAACCGTGATACAATAAAGCAGGCACAATCACCACTATCTGCCAAGAGCACACCTTCTGGGCCTGCAAAGAGCTCTTCTTCATTCATGGCATCAATAGGGCAAACACATGATATTATTTGTCGATGTTGCAAGGATGGAGGTCATTATGCGAGAGAATGCCCATCTAAGCGTGTGATGATTGTTACTGAGGATGGTGGGTATGAGTCCGCTAGTGACTATGATGAGGAGACTTTGGCTCTTATTACGTGTGACGAACACGATGGGGACGATTCTGATCATGAGACGCAATACATGGCTCCTGAAGATGCTGACAGGTATGAATGTTTAGTTGCTCGACGTGTTTTGAGTGTGCAGGTTACACAAGCTGAGCAAAATCAGAGGCATAATTTGTTCCATACAAAGGGAGTTGTGAAGGAACGTTCTGTTCGTGTGATCATAGATGGAGGGAGTTGCAACAACTTGGTTAGCATAGAGATGGTGGAGAAGCTATCTCTCACCACAAGACCACATCCACATCCTTACTACATCCAATGGTTCAACAACAGCGGCAAGGTTAAGGTAACACGTACTGTTCGTGTGCATTTTAGTATCTCTACATATGCTGATTATGTTGATTGTGATGTGGTACCTATGCAAGCATGTTCCTTATTACTTGGTAGACCATGGCAATTTGATAAAAATTCTGTTCACAATGGTAGAAACAATCAGTATACTCTTGTTCATAAGGATAAAAATATTACTTTGCTTCCTATGACTCCTGATTCCATTTTGAAAGATGATATTAATAGAGCTAATAAAGCAAAACAGGAGAAAAATAAGATTGAAAATCAGATTGTGGCAAAAGAATTTGAGCAACAAATGCAGCCTAATAATAATAAACAATCTAGTGTTGCTTCTGAAATTAAATTGAAAAGTGCATGTTTACTTGCCACCAAATCTGATATTGATGATCTAGATTTTAGCAAATCTGTTTGCTATGCTTTTGTGTGCAAAGAGGCATTATTTTCATTCGAGGACGTGCCCTCCTCTTTGCCTCCTGCTGTCACTAACATTTTGCAGGAGTTCGCTGACGTCTTTCCACAAGACGTGCCACCGGGATTACCACCTATTCAAGGGATTGAGCATCAAATTGACTTAATTCCCGGTGCATCATTACCCAACCGTGCACCATACCGTACCAATCCAGAGGAGACGAAGGAGATTATGCGTCAAGTACAAGAACTGCTCGACAAAGGTTATATACGCGAATCCCTTAGTCCTTGTTCTGTTCCTATCATTTTAGTGACGAAAAAGGATGGTACGTCGCGTATGTGCGTTGATTAGTCCCACTTTTAACATTGCAGATTTGAAGCCTTATTTGGGTGAGGACGATGAACTTTCGTCGAGGACGACTTCATTTCAAGAAGAGGAGGATGATGAGGACATCAATACCATTGTTACACCCACAGCCCCTGCTGCTATACACACTGGACCGATCACTAGAGCTCGCGCACGCCAATTGAATTATCAGGTACTTTCATTTCTTGGTAACGAGTCTAATGTTCATGAGAATATGCTGCTGCCTAAATTGGATACATTTGTTTTGCTTACAAATGAAGGGCCTAGCTTGGACAAGAAAGATGAACCTTGGAGCAAGTTCAAGCAGGGAGATGATGGCATGCGCAAGGGGAACAAGAACGGAGTTACAAGTGATGATTCCAGGACTCTGAAGCCACCATAATGAGTGCATGAAGCATGGGACGAAATATACAAGATGCCACTTCATAAATTTCGTCCAAAGGCTATTTTAGGTGCTGCGTCACCTTATTATTGGGCCAGGCCCATGTATTTTCGAAGTACTTAAGTATAGGCTGTTTTTAGAGTCCGTATGTGTGGGGAAACAAGAGTTAGGGTTGGTTTCGGACCCCTCCACCAAGGGCCACGAAATTCCCCCTCTCTCTTCCATATATACAGCCCTTAGGGCATCGTTTAGGCTTTGGGTTTTGTTTAGATTAAAAGTTCACCATAGCTGCAACTTCGCGTACTTCGTTTGTGTCCAACGACCAGACCAAGACGTCACAGAACCCCATCTTGATCAATAAAGCTTTCATCTTATATTCGCAATATCCAGATTGCAATCTCAGTTTCTTGCTTGTTCTTCATTTGCTCGCAGGAAATAGACCCTCGTGGTCAGGTTGATCGTGCTCCGGCGTGGTCAATAACCCTCGGAAGTTGGTTTAGCGATTGCTAAGGCGCGACGTCTCGCACGTTCGTAGTCAGATCGTCAAGGTCGACTCACACAGAAAACGATAGACACATCTCATCGAAACATCGGGACACCTTTGCCTCTATCAGTTGTGCTTCAGGTGTGGACAACCAGGGCACCGTGCTAGGGAATGCAACCAGAACCAGAATCAACTGGCCCTTCCAGCAATTGGCCGTGGAAGCAACCAGCCACGCAACAACAGTGCCAAGTCTTATGGTCGTGTTCATGCCAACCATGTTGATCTCAATGAAGTTCTAGACCAGCCTGCTACCGTGATGGGTACACTCCTCGTAAATTCAGTACCAGCATCTGTTTTATTTGATACAGGAGCATCACATTCATTCATATCAGCTGAGTTTGCATTCATGCATGGCATTAAATACGAAGAGATGAACACTGCGATTGTGGTACACACTCCTGCGGGCCAGTGTCAAACCTCTATGGTTAGTCACAACGTCCCCATTGAAATCGAAGGACTAGAATTCCTTGCCTCTCCCATCGTACTGAAGTCTTGTAGCATCGACCTCATTCTAGGAATGGATTGGTTGAAAGCGCATACCGCTTCTATAGTTTGCGCCACTAAGGTCGTCCATCTGTTACACCCTTATGATGAAATAATTGCTTATGAAGCTCATCTAGTTCAGAACGCCGAGGCACATCTTTATGCCTTGAATGCGTTCAACGTTGCACCACTCGAGGGCATTGAAAACATTCCCGTCGTTCGTGAATTCCAAGACGTCTTTCCAGAAGAACTTCCAGGGATTCCCCCTACTAGAGCTGTCGAATTCATCATCGACTTGAAACCCGTCACCACCCCTATAGCTAAATGACCCTATAAGATGCCGCCGCATGAACTCACTGAGCTTAAGGAGGAAACCGACAAATCTCTTATCAAAGGTTTCATTCGTCCAAGTTGCTCTCCTTGGGGAGCACCTTCTCTCTTTGTTCAGAAAAAGGATGGGACAAACCGATTAGTCCAAGACTACCATCCTATAAACCAAGCTACCATTCAGAATAAATATCCTCTTCCTCAGATCAATGATCTTTATGATCAACTAGCTGGCTCATCAGTGTTCTCCAAACTCGACTTGAGGTTGGGTTACCACCAGATCCGTGTTCGTGAAGAGGACATCCCAAAAACCGCCTTCGTGACTCGGTATGGGTCATACGAGTACACCGTCATGTCATTCGGCTTAACGAATGCTCCCGCCACCTTCTCTTGTCTGATGAATTATATATTCATGGATTACCTCGACAAGTTCGTCGTGGTTTATCTGGACGATATCCTTGTATTTTCCAAGAACGAGGAAGAACATGCTGGACATCTGCGTCTTGTGCTGGAAAAGCTTCAAGAACATCAGCTGTATGCTAAGTATTCCAAGTGTGAATTCTGGCTCCCCGAAGTAACCTATCTTGGGCATGTCATCTCCAAGGATGGTATTGCCGTCAACCCTGAACGAGTTCAGGCTATTCTCGATTGGACTCCTCCGAAGAACGTCAAGCAAGTCCGAAGTTTTCTCGGTCTCGCCAGCTATTGCTGTCGATTCGTCGAGAACTTCTCCATGGTTGCCAGGCCTCTGACTAATCTGTTGCATAAGGGTGTCAAGTTTGACTGGACAGACAAGTGTCAGGAAAGTTTCCAGGCGCTCAAAGACAAGTTGACTTCTGCCCCCGTACTTGCTCCACCTGATACTAAGGACTTCGTCATTTATTGCGACGCTTCCCGTCAAGGATTAGGCTGTGTCCTAATGCAAGAGTGCAGAGTGATTGCTTATGCCTCTCGTCAACTGCGCCCTCATGAAGAAAACTACCCAGTTCACGACCTCGAGCTTGCTGCTGTCATTCATGCACTAAAGCAGTGGCGACATTATCTTCTCGGTAATCGTTGCGAGATCTTCACCGACCACCAAAGTCTGAAGTATCTGTTTACTCAGCCAGATCTGAACCTCCGCCAGCAAAGATGGATGGAGACTGTTGCAGACTTTGACGTGGGTATATCCTATACCCCCGGCAAGGCTAATGTAATGGCTGATGCCTTGAGCCGCAAGTCTTACTGCAACCACCTCCAGGTTCACAAAGTTAAGCCCTCGCTTGTCGAAGAATTTAGAAAGCTGAACCTCCATATTGTTCCTCCTAGAGCACTCGCTCCCCCTCCCCCGGAGTTCCGCAAGATGAATCTTCTTGTTGTTACTAAGGGTTCTCTAAATACCCTGGCTGTCGTCCCAGATCTCGTAGCTGGTATAAAGACTATTCAAGGTTATGACTCTAAAGTCCATAAGATTAAATGCCATCTAGCAGAAGGAAAGCCCTCATTCTTCACTATCGCCGACAATGGCGCCTTGTATTTCAAAGGCCGCCTAGTGGTACCATGTTCGAAGAAGAACCTGGATAAGACTAAAAGGGTTATGCAAGAAGCCCATGATACGCCTCTGTCCATCCATCCTGGTAGTACACAGATGTACTAGGATATTCGTCAAAGATTCTGGTGGTCTAATATGAAGCAGGACATTGCTCGTTATGTTGCTGAGTGTGACGTTTGTCGCCGAATCAAAGTAGAGCATCAAAGGCCTGCTGGAACTTTGCAACCTATCTCTATTCCTGAATGGAAATGGGACCATGTTGAAATGGACTTCGTCACTGGATTGCCCAAATCGCAGAAAGGTAATGATGCTATTCTTGTCGTCATTGACCGGTCAAAGAGACAATCACTGCTAGCCAGCTTGCTACTATCTACATGGCCAGAATTGTTTCACTTCACGGTATTTCACTGGTTATCAGTTCAGACCGTGGCAGCTTATTCACTTCAAGGTTTTGGGCGAGTTTCCAAGAAGCTATGGGAACTCATCTGTCGTTCAGTACTGCGTTTCATCCTCAGTCACAAGGACAGGTTGAACGTGTCAACCAAGTTCTCGAAGACATGCTTCGAGCATGTGTAATCTCATTCGGCAAGAAATGGGAGGAATCTCTTCCCTATGCCGAGTTCTCTTATAATAATAGCTATCAAGCTAGTCTGAAGATGTCCCCCTTCGAAGTGTTATATGGATGAAAGTGTCGAACCCCTCTGAACTGGTCAGAAACTGGGGAACGTCCACTCTTCGGCTCGGATATTATCCAACAAGCCGAAGAACAAGTTCGCATTATTCGTGAGAATCTCAAGGCTGCTCAATCACGTCAGAAAAGTCAGTATGACCGTCATCACCAAGACATGGTCTATCAACCTGGCGAAAAGGCTTATCTTCGAGTTACACCAATGAAGGGTGCTCACCACTTCGGGATCAAGGGCAAGCTAGCTCCTCGCTATATCGGTCCCTTCACTATTCTCGAAAGGCGTGGAAAGGTGGCATATCAACTGGAGCTTCCGCCGAACCTTTCTCAGCTTCACGATGTGTTCCACGTGTCACAACTCCGCCGTTGCTTCAAGGATCCAATCCGAGCGGTGGATCATGAAGTGCTCGAATTGCAACAGGACCTCTCTTATAAAGAGCTTCCGGTCTGCATTCTTGACCAAGCTGAACGCCGCACACGTCAAAAGGCGATCAAGTTCCTCAAGGTCCGGTGGTCGAATCACTCTGAAGACGAAGCCACCTAGGAACGTGAGGATCATCTTCGTGATGAATACCCCGCACTGTTTTCTTCTACCTCCTAAATCTCGGGACGAGATTTCTTGTAGTGGAGGAGATTTGTAACGCCCGGATAATTTGGCTACAGTAAAACTCTCCTAATGATGCCATGTCATCTGCGATTACTGTTACTAATCTCGGGATAATTCGAAAAACGCGTCAAATTCAAACTAAAAATTAAAGTCAACAATAAAAGTTTTCAAAATTGAAACAAAAATGTTCGGTGGACGCCAAATATTACAAGGGTAATTATGGTGCAGTAAACACATTTTTATAAAATGCCTAAATGCTTTTAAATGAATTAAAATAGAAAGAAATAATAAAACAGAAAAAAATAAAGAAAAGAAAGAAAGAAAGAAAGAGAAGGGAAACCCCCCCCCCCCAAAACCACCCTGGGCCATCTGGCCCAGTTATCCCACCTGGCCCATCCGGCCGGACCGGCCCGCCTCCCCCTGCCGCCTCCCTTCCCTGTTCCCCCGACCTGGGTCGGAACAGGGGCACGTCCCCGCCGCACCCTCTCGCCGGCGACGACGGGATAAGGTCGCCACGCCGCGCCCCCTCGGTCTCTCCTCCCACTCGCCCCACTCTCCCCTCGGTCCCCGCGCCTTCCCCCTCAGATCCACTGCACCTCGCCCCCTCGTTCCCCACCGTAACCGAGCGCCACTGCCGCCATGGCTCTGGCCTAGCCACGGCCACCGTGCCCACCTCGCCGCCCCACGGTGTCTCCAAGGGACGCCGTCGTCCGCTGCTTCGACTGGTGCGGCCCGTTGGAGACCGGAGCCACCGCAACGCCCCCGACGCCGCCGTATTCCTCCTCTGCCCCGACAAGCTTCGCCGCCGTTCTTCTTCATCTCCGGCGACGCCCCTGCAGCTACTAAACCATTCACCGGCCATCGTGCGTGCCGCTAGGTGAGCTGCCTTCCCCCTCTGCCCTCTACCTCCCCTAGCTCGCGCTCTAGCTAGCCGCCGCCGTAGCACCCTGTAACGCCCCATATGTAACTTTCCCAATTTGTACTCCAACTCTTGCCGTTTCCGGCATTAAGTTATATTTAATTCTCGGGTTCGGGTCTTTGTCTCCGTGTGTTGTTTTTGTTTTCGTGCATCTCATATCATGTCATCACGTGCATTGCATTTGCATACATGTTCATCATATGCATTCGAGCACTTTCCCCATTGTCCGTTTTGCATTCCGGCGCTTCGTTCTCCTCCGGTGGCCATTTCTAGCTTTCTTTCATGTGTGGAGATTAAACATTTCCAGATTGGACCGAGACTTGCCATGCGGCCTTGGTTTACTACCGGTAGACCGCCTGTCAAGTTTCGGGTCATTTGGACTTCGTTTGATACTCCAACGGTTAACCGAGGGACCGAAAAGGCCTCGTGTGTGTTGCAGCCCAACACCCCTCCAATTTGGGCCAAAACCCACCAAACTCTACTCCATCGTCTCGGTCGTTCGATCACGATCGTGTGGGCGAAAACCGCACCTCATTTGGACACTTCTAGCTCCCTCTATGCCTATATATAGACCCCCTCCTCCAAATTCCGGATCCCCTCCTCGAAACCCTAAAAAAGATCCCAGATCGCCTCCGCGCACCGGACATTGTCCGCCGGCCGCCGGACACATCGCCGCGCACCACTCAGGGGCCGCCACGTGGCAACCCGGCGTCCTCCGCCGCCGCGGCCCGCCCGGCCCCCCTCCGGCCCCCGCGGCCCATCGGGGCGCGCCGCCTCCCGCCGCCCTCTTCCCCGAGGCCGGCCACACAGCTCGCCATCGCCGGCCGCCGCACTCCGCCGCGCGCCACCCGCCGCACCGAAGCCCCCCGCTGTGCCACTCGTCGCCGGCCACCGCCCGGAGCCCGCTGGGCTCCGCCGCGCGCCGCCCCGCCGCCCTCCGGCCTCGCCTCGCCGGGCCCCGCCTCCTACTCACCGGCCGGCGCCGCCCGCCGCCGCCCGGCTCCTTCCTCCTCGTCGCCGGCCGCAAGCCTCGCCGGAATCCCCTCGGATGGACAGTAGATCGGCGCGGGTGAACAGTAAACCCTAGATCTGGGGTTGTTTTTTTTCTCTAAGTCCCTAAACTTTCAGTCCATATGCTCCTGTTCATCGCATCATAACTTTGCATCCGTGGCTCCGTTTTGGGAATATGATATATAAAAATCTTCGTCTCGACGAGTACATCATTTCATTACATTGCATCATTTGCATTTGAGGTCATCTTGGTGCCCAAAATGCTGTTGGAAGGAGGCATCATGAGTTAAATTGCAGATCCGTTAGCCCTACATTGACTTTTGTCATTTTTGCCATGATTATTGTGTGCATGATATGCCTATGCCCCTTTGGGATGAATTGTTAAGCATGTTGTCTTCTTTCCAGAGGTGCCTCCCATGCATTTTTAGGATGTGTGTGTTGTCTTGTGCAAGCTTGCAAAGACGGGTACCTGAGATTGCTAATTTCAGGGACTTAGTGAAAATCACTAAGTCTGGGATGTTTTAGTTCACGATGCTATATGTCCAGCTTGTTTCCTAGTGATCCGTGCCTATTTTGAGGATGATCAGTAAGGGTGATTTGTTATGCTTGTTCTGCTTAATCCATCCATGTCTTTACTTGTTATGTTGGAGCACCCTAGGTTGACTCAATCGAGCTCAACTTTTGCATAGTTGTTGATTTGGGCAGATCGTGAACTCTTTTGCGATTTTGCCGGAGCTATTGCTAGTGATCCATGCATGCTATGCCATTGTTCTTGCCATGTCTAGATATCATTTTGTGCCTTCTTAATGGATATATGCTTGCCTTTCCATGACTTGCACCGTAGTGAGAGCATCGAGCTCGTTTACATGCCTCCGTGAGTTATGATTTCAGCATGTCCCAGTTTTCACGAAGTCTGAAAACTGATTGTGTTTCATCGATGTTCGTGTGCTTGGTAAAGTATTTTGTGAACCCTTTTGGCCCCAGGTCATTTTGGGTGTTTTGTTAAGCTTGTTGAGTAGCTCCATGCCATGCTCTTACTTGCCATGTTCAGGTCATGTTTCATGTTGTTTTGCTGCTCCGAAGAGAGCATCATGGTCTGAAATTTCAGACTAGCGTTAATTTCGCTAAGTCTGAAATCTGTTTTGCTGATTCAGTTTTGCCATGCTTGTTTGAAGCCCTTAATGGATCAATTTGCCTATGCCTCAGTCCTGGTGATTTGTTAAGCTTCTGGAGTACATCCCTGCCATGCAATTTGTTTTCATGTTTGGTGGCTGTAGCTTGTTCATTTCATTGCATTTAGGAGCCTACTTGCTGTAAATCGCAGATCGGTTTGTTTCGTAAATCGCTTGCCATTTCCAAACCGTAGCTCCGATTGCCATGATCTTTATATCGTTTTCAGGGGATTTCTTCCCCTCTATCCAGTGGCACACTTGGTTTTCCAAGTTGAGGCGAGGTTCATGCATTTCCTGTCACGTCTTGCATTTTGCATCCCGCATCGCATCCCGCATAGCATATCATCTTTGCATATTATTGGTTGCCCTTGCACGTGGTTGATTGTATCCTTGTTGCTTGTTTGTGTTGTTGGGTAGAGCCGGGAGACGAGTTCGCTAACGAGGAGCCCGTTGAGTTTTCTTTTGAGGATCCAGTCAACTCTGACAACTGTGCAGGCAAGATGATCATACCCTCGAAATCACTACTATCTTTGCTATGCTAGTTTGCTCGCTCTTTTGCTTTGCCAATGCTACGATGCCTACCACTTGCTTGTCAGCCTCCCAATTGCCATGATTGAGCCTCTAATCCACCTTTGTCCTAGCAAACCATTGATTGGCTATGTTACCTCTTTGCTCATCCCTTCTTATAGCGTTGTTAGTTGCAGGTGAAGATTGGAGCCGTTCCTTATTGGAACCTTTATTTACTTGTTGAGATATCACTATATTGCTATGTTATCTTTATTCATCTATATACTTGGTAAAGGGTGGAAGGCTCGGCCTCTCGCCTAGTGTTTTGTTCCACTCTTGCCGCCCTAGTTTCCGTCATATCGGTGTTATGTTCCCGGATTATTGCGTCCCTTACGCGGTTGGGCTATAATGGGAACCCCTTGATAGTTCGCCTTGATTAAAGCTTTTCTAGCAGTGCCCAACATTGGTTTTACCATTTGCCACCTAGCCTCTTTTTCCCTTGGGTTCCGGAGCCCGAGGGTCATCTTTATTTTAGCCCCCCCGGGCCAGTGCTCCTCTGAGTGTTGGTCCACACTAGAGCACCGTGCGGGGCCGTCCCTTGGCAACTTGGGTTACGTTGGCTCCCGTACGCTTAGCTTATCCGGTGTGCCCTGAGAACGAGATATGTGCAGCTCCTATCGGGATTTGTCGACACAGCGGGTGGTGTTGCTGGACTAGTTTTGACCTGTCGAATCATCTTGTTGTACCGGGATACCGAGTCTGATCGGTGTGTCCTGGGTGGAGGTCTATTCCTTCGTTGACCGTGAGAGCTTGTTATGGGCTAAGTTGGGAGCCCCCTGCAGGGATTGATCTTTCAAAAGCCGTGCCCGCGGTTATGGGCAGATGGGAATTTGTTAATGTCCGGTTGTAGATAACTTGAACCTTAATTAATTAAAATGAATCAACTGCGTGTGTTGCCGTGATGGCCTCTTCTCGGCGGAGTCCGGGAAGTGGACACGGTGTTGGAGTTATGTTTGCGTAGGCTGCTCTCTAGTTTCTCGCTCGTGCTTTGCCTCCTCTTCTCGCTCTCCTTTGCGAATAAGTTAGCCACCACATATGCTAGTCGCTTGCTGCAGCTCCACTTATATATTACCCCTTTCCTACCTATTAAGCTTAAATAGTCTTGATCGCGAGGGTGCGAGATTGCTGAGTCCTCTGTGGCTCACAGATTACTATTACACCAGATGCAGGGACAGATGATACCTCTCCGGATGGCGCGCTCGAGCTGAAGTGGGAGTACGACGAGGACTCTCAGCGATACTATGTTTCTTTTCCTGATGATCAGTAGTGGTGCCTGTTCGGGGTTCGATTTAGGGATTAGTCGCTTGTTGGGGTTCTTTTCTATTTTGGCGCCGTAGTCAGGCCATGAGTGATTGTATGATGGATGCTATTTATGTACTTTGATGTGACGTGGCGAGTGTAAGCCAACTATGCTATTATCCCCCTTTATATTATATATGTACGTGGGTTGTGTGATGATTCCCGACTTGCGACATTGCTTTCAATGCGCCTATGTCTCTAAGTCGTGCCTCGACACGTGGGAGATATAGTCGCATCGAGGGCGTTACAAGTTGGTAATCAGAGCCTTTCCGACCTTAGGAGCCCCATTGCTTGATCGTTTTTAGCAGCCGAGTTGTGTCTAGAAAAATGTTTTGAGTCCTTAGGAATTATATATCGGAGAGCTTAGGAATTCTTTTTACTTCCCAGTCTCCTCATCGCTCTGGTAAGGCATCCTGACGTAGAGTTTTGACTCTTCTCTTCTCAAATTTCACTAAAAAAATTAGGATCACGCGAGTATCTTGGTTTTGTTCCGATGGCTTATGATGAGAATACTGTCTTGGTGCCTCCTGTCAGGGGTTTAGTGGAAGTGTCCCGGGGAGTTGAGCTCTGAGGTGTTTTCATCATAATTCTATCGTTGCAATTCTGGCATACTTGAGATATGTGCGCGACATCGAAAATCTCCTTTATGCAGTTCGTTGGTGAGATAACCTCGACACCACCCAGTACTGGGGCGGGAGTTCGGGAGTATCGCCATAACTTGTATAACGGATGCTTTTCGAAGGTTGAGATAGATGGTTTCCGAAGGTTTCTTGATTATGTGTTGAAGGATGGATGCAGCTGGATGTAGGATTTGCTAGCTTGGGTGAGATATTATGCTTCCCCTGTATCCCCAACACCTGATTGCATAACCGGAAAGTTTCGGGAGTTTCATAGGTGGGAATTCAAGTAGCTTTAGGATATCTTTCCAACAGATGTGTGATATGAAATTGGGGTTCGACGTCTAGTGGTTCGCCTATTCACGGTCGATTTTACAGTGGTCTCGTTGTGTCTTAAAGAGTCCTTGGCTATGCTGACTCGGGGACTCTTCGTATGTCATGCGCACTGCCTTGTACATGATGGTGTTGTACGGTCGAACCCGTGTAGGTCCTACCACGAAAACTTCGGACGAAATTTCTATCATGTGTTTGTTCCGGCTTATTCCGCAAGCCAACCCTTGGTTTTATTTCGAGTTGTGGTATTCATTCTGCTTCGTCGTCATATGTTGATTCCATCCCTCGTTGATGTACCTCTTCTACCTGATTCTTCGTGGCTTCGCAATTTAGGGATATGTGACCACTTCAAGAGAAGTGCATTCGTTCATTTTGTTCGGATGTGAAGACTTTATGTTGCAATTTTTCATTCCGTTGGTTTCAGCTTCATTCATTTGCCTATGTGCTAACGGTGGTCAACCTCTTCAGGATGGCTCCCGCTAAGAGCACCAGTCAGAACCAGAATCAAGATCCGCCACCACCTTCGCCTCCTCCGGAAGCATGGCAAGCTGTGATGGCCGCTACTAATGCAAACACACAGCTGATCATGCAAATCATCCAAGAGCGGAATCAAAGCAGTCAAGCGAATCAAGGCAACAACCAGAACCATTTTGTAACTTTGAATCAGTTCCTCGCAAATGGTCCAAAGACGTTCAGCAACTGCGTTGAGGCTACCGATGCTGATGATTGGTTAGTCGATCTGGGCAAGCATTTTGAATGCAGCAACGTCAGACCTGAAGATTTCGTCAAGTTCGCGTCTTTCCAGCTCAAGGATCAGGCCGCAGAGTGGTTTCAGCAGTACCGGGATTCCAGAGGTGGACGTTTGATCACTTGGGATGATTTCTGTCGTGATTTCCGAGCTCATCACATCCCTCAAAGTGTGACTGATCACCCGAACGCCCCGCCGCGGATCTCGTCGCCGACGCGTTTCCGGTGACCAAATGGTCACGGGGCCGAGCCCTTTGTGCTCAGCGCGTCGCGCAGCTCCGCCCTAGCCTCCCCGTTAGCCCCGGAGCGCTCTGCCTCGCCGTCGAGCCCGTGGCGCTCGACTCCGGCCACCAAAGCCTCCGCAGCCACCCCCATTCGCTCCGCCGTCGTCTTGCCGTTCGAATGCGACCGGCCCCGCCCATTTTGGTGGCCTGCAGACGAAACCCGCCTTTCACCCGAGCCCCGACGTCCGCCTCTCTGCTCACCGGTGACAGCTCCGGCGACCTCGGGACGAACCACCACCACCACTAGATGCGCGTCTTTGCGCTTGTTCGAACGGGCCCAGGCACGCGCGGATCCGTGCCCTGAGCAAAGATTCCGGCGAACTCCGGCGGGTCGGCGCCGTGCTTTTGGTCGCCGGCGGCGAGAGCCGGCCCTGCTGACCTGGCACCGCGGGTCCCACCACCTGGGCCACTGACTGGTGGGCCCAGGGCCCCCTGTTGACCTGTTGACTGGGTCAACTACTGACTGGGCCGCCCCTATCTCACTGACCTATAGGCCCCACTTCAATAAACGAAATAAATAAAAAGAATAATTGGTTAATTAAATAGTTTAGCTAATTAATACACTAATCTCTCATTGACTACTGGGCCCCACCCTTATTTAACCTGTTTAATTAGTCTAAACCCCCCCTGTTAGTACCCTGTCAATGACATGTGGGTCCCACTGGACCCACCTGTCTGGTTTGACTGGTCAACCGACCAGTTGACCTGCTGACATCACTCTGATGTCATGCTGACGTCATCATTCACTGTTTTGGATAATGTTGGAATAAAATAAATAATTAAAATCAGAAAATGATTTAAAACTTTAGAAAATCATATCTTTTAATCCGTAACTCGGATGAAAATACTTTCTACATGAAAGTTGCTCAGAACGACGAGACGATAACGGATACGCAACCCGTTCGTCCGCCACACCCCCCTAACCTATCAAACACGTAACTTTCCCCCTCCGGCTCCTCTGCCCGAAAACGCGAAACACCGGGGATACTTTTTCGGATGTTTTCCCCCTTCACCGGTATCATCACATACCGCGTTAGGACACCTCTAGCGCTGTTACTTGTCATGTCATGCATCACTATGCATATGCTTGCTTAAATATTTATTGTTTCTCCCCCCTCTTCTCTCGATAGACACCGAGACCGACGCCGCTGCTACCCAGTACGACTACGGAGTTGACGACTCCTCTCTCTTGCCAGAGCAACCAGGCAAGCCCCTCCTTTGATCACCAGATATCGCCTACTCTTCTCTATACTGCTTGCATTAGAGTAGTGTAGCATGTTACTGCTTTCCGTTATTCCTATCCTGATGCATAGCCTGTCCTTGTTACTACTGTTGATACCTTTACCTGCAATCCTACCTGCTTAGTTTAGGATGCTAGTTTACCATCAGTGGCCCTACATCCTTGTCCGTCTGCTGTGCTATACTATCGGGCCGTGATCACTTGGGAGGTGATCACGGGTATATACTATACTTTATACAGGATACATGTGGTGACTAAAGACGGGTCAGCTCGTAGGAGCACCCGCGAGTGGATCTTTGAGGCGGAGCGACAGGGCAGGTTCAGACCACCTAGGAGAGACGTGGGCCTGGCCCTGGTCGGCGTTCGCGGATACTTAACATGTTTTATGAGATCTAGGTATTTGATCTGAGTCTGGCCATCTGGCTTATACGCACTAACCATCTACGCGGGGACAGTTATGGGCACTCGACGTCGTGGTATCAGCCGAAGCCTTCGTGATGTCAGCGACTGAGTGGCGCGCGTCGGATTGGACTGGAACGCCACTAGGCTAGGTCTGCTTCCGGCCGCGTTCGCAACGTGCAGGTGTGCAAAGGGCGATGGGCCCAGACCCCTGCGCCATAGGATTTAGACCGGCGTGCTGACCTCTCTGTTGTGCCTATGTAGGGCTGCGGCGTGTTGATCTTCCGAGGCCGGGCATGACCCAGAAAAGTGTGTCCGGCCAAATGGGATCGAGCGTGTTGGGTTATGTGGTGCACCCCTGCAGGGAAGTTTATCTATTCGAATAGCCGTGTCCCTCGGTAAAAGGACGACCCGGAGTTGTACCTTGACCTTATGACAACTAGAACCTGATACTTAATAAAACACACCCTTCCAAGTGCCAGATATAACCCGGTGATCGCTCTCTAACAGGGCGACGAGGAGAGGATCATCGGGTAGGATTATGCTATACGATGCTACTTGGAGGACTTCAGTCTACTCTCTTCTACATGCTGCAAGACGGAGGCTTCCAGAAGCGTAGTCTTCGACAGGATTAGTTATCCCCCTCTTATTCTGGCATTCTGCAGTTCAGTCCACATATGATACCCTTATTCCATTTGATACCAATGCATGCATATGTAGTGTAGCTCCTTGCTTGCGAGTACTTTTGATGAGTACTCACGGTTGCTTTCTCCTTCTTTTCCCTCTATCCCTTCTACCTGGTTGTCGCAACCAGATGTTGGAGCCCAGGATCCAGACGCCACCATCGACGATGACTCCTACTACACCGGAGGTGCCTACTACTACGTGCTGCCCGCTGACGACGACCAGGAGTAGTTAGGAGGATCCCAGGCAGGAGGCCTGCGCCTCTTTCGATCTGTATCCCAGTTTGTGCTAGCCTTATTAAGGCAAACTTGTTTAACTTATGTCTGTACTCAGATATTGTTGCTTCCGCTGACTCGTCTATGATCGAGCTCTTGTATTCGAGCCCTCGAGGCCCCTGGCTTGTAATATGATGCTTGTATGACTTATTTTATTTGTAGCGTTGTGTTGTGATATCTTCCTGTGAGTCCCTGATCTTGATCGTACACGTTTGCGTGTATGATTAAGTCGGGGGCGTCACAAACCCAAAGCAGAAAATTGTATCTTCATAGAATACCCAAACAAGACGATTGGGTATACCTTCTATCTCAGATCTGAGGGCAAAGTGTTTGTCGCTAAGAATAGGTCCTTTCTCGAGAAAGAGTTTCTCTCAAAAGAATTGAGTGGGAGGAAGATAGAACTTGATGAGGTTGTTGAACCTTCACTTCAACCAAAGAGTAGCGCATCACAAAAAGATGTTTCTGTGGCACTTACATCAGTTGAGGAGAAAGCTAATGATGATGATCGTGAAGCTTCAGATCAAATTACTATCAAACATCTTAGGTCAACAAGGGTGTTGTAAGTGCATCTAGTGCCACCCCTAGTTGGTTTTGGAGTATTGACGACAAACCTGGCTGAGGGACTAATGTGTTTGTGACAATTGCAGGATAACACAGGTAGAAGTCCCTCATTGATTCGGTTTTCCTACTAGAGATGACCCCTAAAAATGTATGAAGGCATTGAAGTCAAAGGTGGTATGTGAAGACATTCACATTGAAGACTATGACAAGAGAAGACAATGTGTGAAGACTATGGAGCGCGAAGACTTAGTTGCTTCGTCGTTCTTTTTCTTCTTTGTTGAGTCATAGGAACCACCATACTGTTAAGTGGGGTCCAAGTGAACCAGTCAGAATGACTGAAGTGATGCTTAACCAAAATCCTATGTCTTCGAGCGAAGACAATGAGAGCAAATCTTATCCAGAGCTGGGTAACTCAGCTTTGCTTGTAGCTCAAGTAAAGTTGCCGTGTGTGTTTGAAATCTGACTGTTGGAAAACGTGTCAGTTCCTTAGTGACCTAGGGTCATTTCAGAAAAATCAGGTCGGGTTGCCTAGTGGCTATAAATAGCCCACCCCCTACAACCATAAACGGTTGGCTGCTCAGAGTTAGTGTACGGCTTTTGTCGTTTGAGAGAAACCCACCTCGAAGCCTTTGAGAGAGAATTCCTTGCGAGGACAAAGCCCTAAACACCGAGAGCCAAAGAGTGTTAGGCATCACTGAAGTCTTCCTGTCTGTGTGATCTGAAGACTTATTACACTTGAGGACTGTGAATCCTCCAACCAGTTAGGCGTCGCGTTCTGAGCATCCAAGAGTCATTGTGGATCGCCGGTGAACGAAGTCTGTGAAGGTTTGGAAGTCTACCTTGAAGACTTACCAGAGTGATTGGGCGAGGACTGGGTGTCCTTAGCTCAAGGGGAATAAGGTGAAGACATGGTCTTCTGAGTTGAATCTCGGCCTCCCTAACCAGACGTACAGTTGTCATAGCAACTGGAACTGGTCCAACAAATCATTGTCTTCAACGAGTCACTGGTTTCATCCTTCCCATTCCTTTACTTACTGTTGGCTCTAGTGAAGTCATTGTATGATTGCATTATCTTTTGTCTTCACTGAGTGACTGCTTGTTCTGATTGGCTTCACACTATCTTCCTACCTGATCTATACTGCCTAGCTGCTATTAGTCGTTGTGCTTTCACTTCATTGAATACTTGACTATGGCTTGCTTAGTGTAGTCTACCTTCCGCTGCATGATAATAGGTTTATTTCTATCGTCTGTCTTCGAAACTTCCATGTTTTTAAGACTTTCATAAAAATTGCCTATTCACCCCCCCTCTAGTCGATCACTAGCACTTTCAGGTGTGTACAACTTCTGAGTGCTAACCCTATCTTAAAGGTCATGTTGTTGGACAACGATGAACCTATGAGCTATGAAGAAGCGATGGTGGGCCCGGATTCCAACAAATGGCTAGAAGCCATGAAATCCGTGATAGGATCCATTATGGACTTTGGTGGACTTGCTCGATGAACGGCAAGCCATTGAGAATAAATGGATCTTTAAGAAGAAGACAGACGCTGATGGTAATCTCACCATTTGTGAAGCTCAACTTGTCTCAAAGAAGTTTCCGACAAGTTCAAGGAATTGACTATGATGAGACTCTCTCAATCATAGCGATGCTAAAGTCTATTAGAACTATGTTAGCAGTTGCTGCATTTTCATTTACGAAATCAGACAGATGGATGTCAAAACAAAGTTTCCTTGACGGTTTTCGTGAGGAAAGGTTGTATGTGATGCAACCAAAAGGTTTTTGTCAATCCTAAGGATGCTAAAAGGTATGCAAACTCCAGCGATCCTTCTATGGACTGGAGCAAGCATCTCGGAGTTGGAACATACGCTTTGATGAGGCGATCAAAGCATTTGGTTTATACAAAGTTTGCAAGAAACTTGTATTTGCAAGAAAGTGAGTGGGAGCACTACAACATTTCTGATAGGTATATATGGATGACATATTGTTGATCGGAAATGATGTAGAATTTCTAGAAAGCATAAAGGGTTGTTTGAATGGAGTTTTTCAAAGGAAGACCTGTGTAAAACTGCTTGCATGTTGGGTATCAAGATCTATAGAGATAGATCAAGACGCCTGATAAGACTTTCACAGAGCACATACCTTGACATGATCTTGAAGGAGTTCAAGATGGATCAGTCAAAGAAGGAGTTCTTGCCTGAGTTGTGAGGTGTGAAGTTAAGACTTGAAGCTCGACCACGGCAGAAGAAAGAGAAAGGACGAAAGTCGTCCCCTATGCCTTAGCCATAGGCTCTATACAATATGCCATGTTGTGTACCGCGATGTGCCTTGCCACGTGTCTGGCAAGGGGGTACAAGAGTGATCCAGGAGTGGATCATTGGACAACGGTCAAAATTTTCCTTAGGAATAAGGAAATGTTTCTCGATTATGGAGGTGATAAAGACTTTGGCGTAAAGGGTTACGTCGATGCAAGCGTTTACACCTATCCGGATGACTCTGAGTAGCAAACCGGATACGTATAGTGGAGCAACCATCTGGAATAGCTCCAAGTGGAGCATAGTAGCAACATCTACAATATGAAATCGAGATTTGTGAAGAACACATGGATCTGAATGTTGCAGACCGGTTGACTAAAACCTCTCTTGTAAGCATAACATGATAAAACCCTAGAACTCATTGAGTGTTAATCACATGGTGATGTGAACTAGATTATTGACTCTAGTAAACTCTTTGGGTATTAGTCACATGGCGATGTGAACTATGGGTGTTAATCACATGACGATGTGAACTAGATTATTGACTCTAGTGCAAGGGGGAGACTGTTGGAAATATTCCCTAGAAGCAATAATAAAATGGTTATTATTATATTTCCTTGTTCATGGTAATTGTCTATTGTTCATGCTATAATTGTATTAACCGGAAACCGTAATACATGTGTGAATACATAGATCGTAATATGTCCCTAGTAAACCTCTAGTTGGCTAGCTCGTGATCAATAGATGGTCATGGTTTCCTGGCCATGGACATTGGATGTCATTGATAACGGGATCACATCATTAGGAGAATGATGTGATGGACAAGACCCAATCTTAAGCGTGGCACAAGATCGTGTAGTTCGTTTGCTAAAGCTTTTCTAATGTCAAGTATCATTTCCTTAGACCATGAGATTGTGCAACTCCCGGATACCGTACGAATGCTTTGGGTGTACCAAACGTCACAACGTAACTAGGTGGCTATAAAGGTGCACTACAGGTATCACTAAAAGTGTCTTTTGGGTTGGCACGAATCGAGACTGGGATTTGTCACTCCGTATGACGGAGAGGTATCTCTGGGCCCACTCGGTAATGCATCATCATAATGAGCTCAATGTGACTAAGGAGTTAGCCACGGGATCATGCGTTACGGAACGAGTAAAGAGACTTGCCGGTAACGAGATTGAACGAGGTATAGGGATACCGACTATCGAATCTCGGGCAAGTAACATACCAATAGACAAAGGGAATTGTATACGGGATTGATTGAATCCCCAACATCGTGGTTCATCCGACGAGATCATCGTGGAACATGTGGGAGCCAATATGGGTATCCATATCCCGCTATTGGTTATTGGCCGGAGAGATATCTCGGTCATGTCTGCATGGTTCCCGAACCCGTAGGGTCTACACACTTAAGGTTCGGTGACGCTAGAGTTGTTATGGGAAATAGTATGTGGTTACCGAAGGTTATTCGGAGTCCCGGATGAGATCCTGGACATGACGAGGAGTTTCGGAATGGTCCGAAGGTGAAGATCGATATATTGGACGAAGGGTATTGGAGTCCAGAATTGTTCCAGGGGTACCGGGTGACGACCAGCAATGCCCGAAAGGGGTTTCGAAGGCCCCGACAAGCGTTGGGGGGGCTTATGGGCCAAGGGGAGGGGGCACATCAGCCCGCTAAGGGGCTGAGCGCCCCTCCCACCCCATCTTATGTATCCTGGAGAGGTGGGGGCGCCTCCCCTAGGGCAGCCATCCCTCCCGGCTTGGGGGCAAGTTTCCTAGGGGTGGGGGCGCCCAAACCCATCTAGGGTTTCCCCTGTGGCCGCCGCCCCTACCCTAGGGAACCCTAGTGCGCCTCCTCCACCCCCTTCCCCTATATATAGTGAGGGAGAGAGAGGGCAGCCACACACCCTTCCCGTGGCACAGCCCCTCCCCTCTCCTACACCTCCTCCTCCTCCGTAGCGCTTGGTGAAGCCCTGTCGGAGAACCATGAGCTCCATCACCACCACGCCGTCCTGCTGTCGGAGTTCTCCCTCAACTTCTCCTCTCCCCTTGCTGGATCAAGAAGGAGGGGACGTCCCCGGGCTGTGCGTGTGTTGAAAGCGGAGGCGCCGTTATTCGGCGCTTAGATCGGAATCGACCGCGATCTGAATCGCTGCGTGTACGACTCCACCAACCGCGTTCTTGTAACGCTTCCGCTTAGCGATCTTCAAGGGTATGAAGATGCACTCCCTCTATCTCGTTGTTAGTATCTCCTAGATTGATCTTGGTGACACATATGAATTTTTTTTGAATTATTGCTACGTTCCCCCAACAAAGCACACATGTACTTCCTCCGTTCCAAAATAAATGTTGCTGATTTAATAACTTTGTACTAAATCAATGACACTTATTTTGAGACAACGGAAGTAAGAACTAAGAAATGGGCAATTCCAATGGCCTCAAGACACTTGTAGATATTTCGTACAAACTATAAATCCTTATCTAGTTACACATATCATACCCTCTAGGAACATCGATCAAGATATCCAAAGATAATAATATGGCCATGAGTGCATATAAATACACTATAAGGCACACATCCATAGAGAAACATAATTTTGCCTATGTTATTTTCTTATATCTAAGTTGGGCTCTTTTGAATGCAATAATTTCTTGATGATCTCTAAAGCGCATCTTAAAAAAATAAAGCAAAGCAATGTATTTGTTAAAGTATAAATCATAATTGCATATGTTTTTTCTAGCGTCATTATGTAATTCATTTTGATACGTATACTAATAAATATAGTGGTAAATTCTTATGATATGAGGAAATGTTTATAAGTAAAATAGTTTAGTATAAATAAGCAAGAAATAAAATTGTTATAATATGTGCGGCTATGATAGCAATTGAATTGGCCGACGTAACAGGCGGAGAACCACCCTCACGACTTCTCTGTCATAAACCATAGTGTTTTTTGTTTGAATTAATAATAACATGCCGTGTTTTTCCAAACAATAATAAGAAAATTAAAAGATATTCTTTGGACTTAAGTGAACTATGGATTTGAAGTAAAACATGCATAGTAACATCACAAATGGAGCCCTCTATTTTAGTTTTTTTTATTTTTCCACCTCTTAATTTTTTTCCACAAACTCCAGTAATACCCCTCATTTCCTGTTGTTAATTTTTTTTCCTCTTGTTTTTTTGCTTGTTTGTTGTATGTGACACCTAATTTCACAGCACAATGACAAACTCTAACATTTCTAATACATAAAACCCAATAATATTAAAATTCAAAATTTGAAGCGCCACAATTTGAATTAAAATAAAAACCATAAATCTCAAATTTACAATGAAATGTAAATTAAATCGTCAACATACTCGACATAATTCAATCTAGATGCAAGAAACAAAATATCCAAACATTGATCATCAAACATCACCACTTCCATTGGCATTTCCATCATCACCAAATCCACCATTTAACACATCCATCTTTGAAGCCGCAAACTGTGATCGCATAGCCAAGATGTATTCTTTTTTATCAGGATCCATGGTAGAGATGGCAAACACATGGTATTCTACTCGCTCTTACGTGATCTTTGCCCTCCTCAAGTGACGTCTTGTGCTCCTGAATTTAACACGCCTCCTTCCACTTTGCCTCTTTTTCTCTTGCTTGACAGCCTCCATTTTCTCCTACATGACCAACATGTCTTGTAACGCGTAGCGCCTCCTTGTATACGCCACCATCTACTGCTTTATTCAATTTTTGCCTCCTCTATGATGAATCACGCGTTGGAGTGGATGTGGATGTGAAAGCCTTGCGGACTTGGTCTTCTTGTTTCTCGGACCTAGCCAACAGTGATGCATGGAAAATGCTCTCCTTTTCTTACTCCCCCTCAATGTACGAAAAGCTTGTGCTTCAGCAAGCTACAACCAGATTTTATATGTTAGATATGACAAGAAGTTGATGTGAGAATATATTACGAAGCAAAAGAACAAGTTGATACATGAACTTACATGCTCAATGACAGTGCGGCAGATATTGATCTTGTTCCCCGCCGCGATCGATATAGGCTTGGTGGTGGCCCGAAGCAGCTGCGTCAGTTCCACCACGGATTTACGTGGAACACGATGGTGGCGCCAGGGCCAGTGGTGAGCCGCCGGGAGACCGTGACCACTGAGGTCGTACGATCGAGCAAGCAGGCACAGACATCGGAGTACCTTCCTATCTGTTGTGGATGGGACTATACCGTGAGGCCGGTATCTTCCGGCGCCCCAAGCTCGCGCGTGCGCCTTTGAAGGGCTTCTTCTCACCGTCGACCCGCATTCCTTGCTCGGAGGAGCCGTGCGTCGACGGCGGCAACACCAGCAACCGCCGAGCAGGCCCGTACTGCCCACTCGCATCCCCCAGCGCCAACGACGACGAACTCAAGAGCAGAAGCAGCAGCAGAACTGGCAGCCTCACCGGACGACAGAGCCTGTTGGAAGAAGAACTCATCTTGGGTGTCAGGCAGGACCGGAGCCAGGTCTGTGGTCGTGTGGTATGTTCTTCTGGGGCAGTGCGCAGACGAGGAAGAATGGTGGGTGAGGTATGGATGGGAGAAAAGATCGAGGAGAAGTGGTGGGAGTTAACGTGGGCTTCGCGGAGGGTTTTATTCCCAGTGGCTCTGCGGCAGATCAGTACTATAATCGCCATGGCCAGTAGCTCGGTAGCGAGTAGCCAGCGGCGGTCCTAAACGGGTCCCCAGCCGAGATCTGGACCCGGTATACGCGATAGCTACATTCAGAGCGTGAGCTTGATGGGGATTCATGTGCTAATCAGTGATCTAATCGGGAGAGAAGTCGGGGGTGTCATGTGCTGCATCTTTGACTGTACTGGCCAACACTTTCCGCTCTGGACCAAGAGTGACTAAGCATGCATGCTATAGTGTTTTTCTGAGCTTCGATCACACCGGTGTTTTTTTTTTTGAACGTCTCGATCACACCGGTGTTAGTTGGTTCCAAGGACTAATAACCAACCTGCCCGGTTTGTTTAAGATGGTAACCATGTTCCTCTTGCCGGGATCACGTGACGGAGGCACGTGACGCGTGGAAGCAAGCAGTGCGTGGCTGGCCGTGGCAGGCGCTGCCGTTTACATCCACCCACCGGTCCAAGTTTTCTGCTTCTCCACACACCACCGGATCGCTGTTAGAAGTTGAGTAACACATGGAGAAGTGGTTAATCTACCAAGACAACGTGCGGTTACACTTTTCGCCTCACAAGACTCACTACATCATTGTGTTCGATCGTCGGGCGCAATAGTTGCGCAGACACAGGTAAGGGGAAAATAAAATCTGAACTCTGAACATTGAGGAAGCAGCAGAGAGTGCTGCTTGCTTCTGCTGCAAGTAGAGACTACAGACAGAGTGTTTTTGCATGGCGGTCGGAGCCTGTCGTCCGTGGGTCAGGGATGTCACAACCTCGACGAATACACAAAGTTAGTAGGGTTCAAGATAATAACTGGACTTTGCAGTGTCATTATCGCTGCTTACAGCATCCAACTCATTCTGAGTAAGTAGACTAGCAGGTAGCAGACGTAGGCGAGAGCTTCTGTATCTGTGAGCAAGATCCATGGCAGGCACAGCACCAGCAGGCACGACGAAAGAGCCAAAAAAAAAAAACTGGCACTGGCGAGATCCCTCGAGCACCCAGAGCTGTCAGCGTGCGTGGAGCGCCGATTGAATTTGCACGGCCGCGCCCTTGCCTTTCGCTTTCGCATGCATGCATGCCCACAGCTTATTACCAAGCTGGACACCTGACAAAACGCGAAGCTAACTTTCGGCCCGGCCAGCCGCGTACTTGACTGTTAGCTATCTGCTGCGGTAATTTTGCTGTGGTGCTTGCTGTTTTGTTACAGATTACACAAGAGAGAGGCGCGTGTACTGTACAGGAAACGACCAAGCATATGCATGCGTGGTTTAGAAAGGAGAGGTCCTTCACCTGCACAGAGAGCTACTCCAGTGTGATAGGGATCGATGCAATCAGCTCGCTGTTAAGTTATGCATAGTGAGCTGTCAACTCCACAAATACTGATTGTTTTTACGCACTTGTACTGCGTTGCATATGATGGTTGCCTGCTCGCATGCACAGATCCCTCCTCTTCTGTGGAGGACTGGACTGAGAATCGAGGAGCTGCTAGTAGCTGAAGCGAATCAGGCCGGGACGGCGGATATACAGGCGGTGTTTGTTTCCACGGACTTTTTTGTGTAGAGACTAGAAAAAGTCTCTCATAAAGACTTTTTTACCAAACGGGAGGGACTTTTTAGGTACTAAACTAGGTATCTGGGACTAAATGAAGAAGACTTTCAAGAAGAGTCTTTTTGAGACTTTTTGAGACTTTTCCAACAATGCCCCTTCATACACCCATTGGCCCGCCACCATTGTTTGATTGTTATTTTTATATATACTAGGGGCAACATAGTCATTTAATAACCTCTAGAAAGAAACTAGAGACTTTTTAGTCTCTGAAAACAAATAGGGAGGGACTTTTTAGAGACTAGGGACTTTTTAGTTGGGACTAGAAAAAGTCCTAGGACTAGAGAACCAAACACCACCACAATAGCCCCGAGGACTCGGGAATCCAATGAAATGAGTGATAACAATAGTAGCGCTACGTAGTATAATCACAGCTTGCATGTGCAGTCATGTCAGCACATCACTGCTCTTGTTACTGTCAGGGAATTGCAGTGAAAATTCGCCGCCTGCAGTTAGTTGTTCAGTCAGCGTCGTCTTCTTAAAGGGAAAACATTCGCCGACCATGTTCCTCCTTAGGAAAGTGGATTGCCCTGTAGTTTTTCTTATGAAACTGTTCGCCACTTCAGCTCAGTACTCCCTCCGGTCCTTTTTACTCTGCATATTAGGTTTGTCTAAAGTCAATCTCATCCAACTTTGATCAAATTTATATAAAAAATTATAGACATTCACATAACAACACCAATATCATTAAATTCATCTTGGAATATATTTTCATATTATATTTATTAGATATTATAGATGCTAATAGTTTCTAATATAAATTTGATCAAACTTAGCAAAGTTTGACTTTCGGCAAATCCAATGTGCAGAGTAAAAAGGACCGGAGGGAGTATTTCTAGATTCTCAAGTCTTCGACATCTTCAGCTATCCGTTTTTATTTATTTCTAGCACATTCTGTCTAGTGGAGATGTCAATTATACAATTTTGTGCCAAAAATGTCAAAAGATGTGTTAAAAACTGAGATTTGCTCTTTATTGAAAATTGTTCGCTGCTTGAGTATATCTTTTCACAATAGCTAAATGTCAGTTGACTGACTTTTTGCTTTCGGTCGGTCGATTTTGAAATTCGCTGGTGGGAAGGAAGGAGCTCGCTTGGGCGGAAGAACGGTGGTGGTGGGGGCAGCAACACGGCGGTGGTGCAACTTCGTCGAAGAAAATCTTCATCAGCGCCGAGGCTAGGGGGATGGCACTGTTGCAGGGAGGGCGATGGGGCAAGGCTGCACGAAAGCATAGCCGGCCGCGGGCAGCGGCAGCAGGTGGCCTGGCCGATGGTAGCAAGCGCAGGGAGGAAGAAGATCCCGTGATTTGTTTCCGTAAGGAAGAAGACGTGAGCATCACCGTTCGTTTGTCATCCAACACCTCAAATTAATCCTTGCAAATCGACTGACCCACTTCAATTTTTCAGCCGACATGTGTTTTAGCCAGTCGCCCAGTCCCACACTTTTTTTCAGATACTCAAGAGTCTTTATGTCTTCAGCCAGTTCAAGCAAACTACGGCCACGGACCAAATACAGTTTCTGTCAATGCTCCAAGTTCTAACAGCTCTGCGCACACTACTATCCACCTATATATATTTACAAACGATTTGTCATGAGACAAGCTTACGGATGTAGCGGGGGAACTTGCGGATGGCATCCATAAGTGTAGTCCGTAGAACCTCTCCATGAGTGTAGCGTCGTCGTTGCCCGCTAAGACGAGACACGAACAAGGCCGGCCAATCTATCTCCACCGCCACGGCTGCCAACCACTCCTGGCCTTTGAACCGACCCGTCATCTCCTCCACCGCCCCAGTCTCGAGGTCGACCAGGAGCGCTCTCCCGTCTTGGTCGACGAGGAGCATCGTGCCACTTTTCTCTCCAACGCAAACACAGTCCGCTCTTTCAGTCAACTTCTGCTTGGGTTGCTCTATCTCGACCACCCGTGTGCGGAGCCAGTCTGCACTCTCGCTATCGACACTCTGATCCCGGCCGTCTTGTCGTGTCCAGGTCTCTACCCAGAGACCTTCGATGTGTAGGTGGACTAGCTGGAGCGCCCCGTCGAGTCGTCGACGCCGACGGTAAGTTTCGGCGTACTGTAAGGGAGGAAGTAGTAGCGTGCTCCAACGGGGACGCGAAGATTCACCAAGGAGGATTGGCCGGTCTCGGCGTTCACGTCGACGCTGTACATGTCTGAAAAGTCCCAGCAGAGCCAGTGCGCCGTGCCCCGTCGCACGACGGCGCTCCGTTGGGACATCATTAAGCCATTGTGGTGCTTCACACGGTCCAGGAAGCTACTGGGCGCGCTCCAGCTCGGTTGATCGGAGGAGAACGTGTAGAGGTAGTGGCGCATTCCATCGTAGCTGCTGCCGATTAGTAGCACTTTGAATAAGGCCGAGAAGCTCCGCAATGGCCGCCGCCACTGCTGTTGGCCGCCAGAGCAGATGTCCGCCCCCGCTAGAATGCGAGAGCCCGCCAGTTCGACGCCGTCGTAGATCGACTTGAGCCACAATGGGGGGAGCACCTCACACGAGCCGGCAACCAGGTCACACACGGCGAAGTGGATGGAGGTCGGGGCCGAGTGGTGGTCGCGGGCGTGGCGCGGGACGAACTGCAGGAGGAGGAGAGCGCCGTGCGAGGCGAGCGGCGTCGCGCGGTTGAAGAGGCCGTCGATTTCGCACTACCGGAACAGGGCTCTAAGCCGACAGCCAAATATATGCCGACGGCTACCGTCGGCCTAGTCCGAGCTATGCCGACAGCTAGCTCCTGGCCGTCGGCGTACAACGGCCGTCGGGCTATCCACGTCTACGCCGACAGCAGCCGTCGGCACACAACAACCGTCGGCTTATCCGAGACTACGCCTATAGCTGCCGTCGGCATATATAGGCCGTCAGCATAGATGCGGGCCTGCCGACAATGGGCATCACGGCCGGCAAACGACGTCAAATCTATGCCGACGGCCGTGACGGGCGGCCGTCGGCAAACATACGGGTGACACGTTACCGATCCAGAGCGCACCGACCAGGACCTATGCCGACGGCAGCCGTCGGCATATCTGACACGTCATCGATCCGCGGCGCTGTCCATCTGCCCTGGCCGCAGCTCTGCCTACGGCATAGTTTTTTTTTCTTTTTTTCTTTTTTTCCATATAGTATTATTATTATTATTATTAAGCATACAGTATGTGTTAATAAGCATACATATAAATTGTGTTAATAAGCATACATATAATATGTGTTAATAAGCATATAGTATGTTAATAAGCATACATATAGTTTTTTTCTTTATCTTCACTGTTTTCTTTATTATTATTATTTAACTAACTTACATACCGTATGTGTTAATAAGCATACATACATTATTTTTCGGTTCTGTACTGAGCGGTGTGACCCCCCTCACGAACGGTGCCGTCGCCAGCCGGCAACTGGAATGGGGAACAGCCGCATCGGGTCTATACAAAGGGGACTTTGCTCCAAGTGTTTATATATATCGGGTGACCTACCACAACCGGGTGGTGTTGTGGCATGTCCGAAGAGGCGGCACACATCTCCGGGACGTGGTCTCCCTGACGGACGGCGCCGCCGCCGGCACCTGGAGGGGGGAAACAGACGCATCGGGTCTACAGGAGGGGATGTAGCTGTGGGTTTGGCCCCAAATGTTGCTCCCACGTGTCCCTCTATGCTGACCTGACACAACCGGGTGGAGAGGCCCACTGGTCAAAGCACGTCTGTGGGAAGTCAAAGGGCTAGATCTCGTGGTCAACCGCTCCAGGGTTAGGCGGGACGGGGCCCTGGGGGGTAGCAATGCCACTGGAGCGTCGCACCGGCCCCTCATACATGAGGGGTGGTGTGGTGGCATGTCCGAAGAGGCGGCACACGTCTCCGGGGTGTGCCCCCCCCCCCTCACGGACGCGTCGGATCTACACGGAGGGGATCTTGTTGTGGGTCTGGCCCGGATGTTGCTCCAAAGTGTTCCTATGGGCTGGCCTAACACAACCGGGTGGGGAGGTCTACTGGTCAAAGCCCGTCCGTGCAAAGTCAAAGGGCTAGATCCCGTGGTCAAACGCTACAGGGTTAGGCGGGACGGGGGCCCTGGGGGGTAGCAATGCCACCGGAGCGTCGCACCGGGCCCTCATACATGCGGGGTGGTGTGGTGGCATGTCCGAAGAGGCGGCACGCGTCTCCGGGGTTTGGCCCCCCTCACGGACGGTGCCACCGCCGGCACCTGGAGTGGGGAAACGGACGCGTCGGGTCTACACGGAGGGGATCTTGCTGTGGGTCTGGCCCGGTTGTTGCTCCAAAGTGTTCCTATGGGCTGACCTAACACAACCGGGCGGGGAGGTCCGCTGGTCAAAGCCCGTCCGTGCAAAGTCAAAGGGCTAGATCTCGTGGTCAAACGCTACAGGGTTAGGCGGGACGGGGGCCCTGGGAGGGGGGGTAGCAATGCCACTGGAGCATCGCATCGGGCCCTCATACATGCGGGGTGGTGTGGTGGCATGTCCGAAGAGGCGGCACGCGTCTCCGGGGCGTGGCCCCCCCTCACGGACGGCGATGACACGGTAGTAGACGTTCTGCGGTAACGATACGGCGTGAATATTATTAAATACTCGGAGCGCGATAAAATCATGAGTTTTTTTTGCACGACGTGGGCACATGTGCTATAGGAACGATGGTATTTTTTCATAATTTTTGGTGATGGAGAAGTATCCGAAAAAATCCCTCTACGCGGATTGCCCTTCGCGCGTCTACGGCTGTGGCCGGCGGCCTATGGGGGCTAGCATGCCGCCAAATCTTGCGTAGGCAGCCTCTCACAAGTCTGAAAGTGTTTTGGCGGTTGCAAACGCCCGGCACGCGTGTCCGGGGTGTGCCCCCCTCACGAACGGCGCCGTCGCCGGCACCTGGAGTGGGGAAACGGACACGTCGGGTCTACACGGAGGGGATCTTGCTGTGGGTCTGGCCCGGTTGTTGCTCCAAAGTGTTCCTATGGGCTGACCTAACACAACCGTACGGGGAGGTCCGCTGGTCAAAGCCCGTCCGTGCAAAGTCAAAGGCTAGATCCCGTGGTCAAACGCTACAGGGTTAGGCGGGACGGGGGCCCTGGGGGTAGCAATGCCACTGGAGCGTCGCACCAGGCCCTCATACGTGCGGGGTGGTGTGGTGGCATGTCCGAAGAGGCGGCACGCGTCTCCGGGGCATGGCCCCACCTCACGGACGGCGATGACACGGTAGTAGACGTTCTGCGGTAACGATGTGGCGTGAATATTATTAAATACTTGGAGCGCGATAAAATCATGAGTTTTTTGGCACGACGTGGGCACATGTGCTATAGGAACGATGGTGTTTTTTCATAATTTTTGGTGATGGAGAAGTATCCGAAAAATTCCCTCTACGCGGATTGCCCTTCGCGCATCTACGGCAGTGGCCGGCGGCCTACGGGGGCTAGCATGCCGCCAAATCTTGCGTAGGCGGCCTCTCACAAGTCTAGAAGTGTTGTGACAGTTGCAAACGCCCGGCACGCGTGACCGGGATGTGCGCCCCCCTCGCGGACGGCGCCGCCGCCGACACCTGGAGGGGGGAAACGGACGTGTCGGGTCTACACGGAGGGGATCTTGCTGTGGGTCTGGCCCGGTTGTTGCTCCAAAGTGTTCCTATGGGCTGACCTAACACAACCAGGCGGGGAGGTCCGCTGGTCAAAGCCCGTCTGTGCAAAGTCAAAGGGCTAGATCCCGTGGTCAAACGCTACAGGGTTAGGCGGGACGGGGGCCCTGGGGGTAGCAATGCCACCAGAGCGTCGCACCGGGCCCTCATACATGCGGGGTGGTGTGGTGGCATGTCCGAAGAGGCAGCACGCGTCTCCGGGGCATGGCCCCCCCTCACGGACGGCGATGACACGGTAGTAGACGTTCTGCGGTAACGATGCGGCGTGAATATTATTAAATACTCGGAGCGCAATAAAATCATGAGTTTTTTTGCATGACGTGGGCACCTGTGCTATAGAAACGTTGGTATTTTTTCATAATTTTTGGTGATGGATAAGTATCCGAAAAATTCCCTCTACGCGGATTGCCCTTCGCGCGTCTACGGCTGTGGCCGGCGGCCTACGGGGGCTAGCATGCCGCCAAATCTTGCGTAGGCGGCCTCTCGCAAGTCTGGAAGTGTTGTGACGGTTGCAAACGCCCGGTACGCGTGTCCAGGGTGTGCCCCCCCCCCCCCTCGCGGACGGCGCCGCCGCCGGCACCTGGAGAGGGGAAACAGACGCGTCGGGTCTACATGAAGGGGATCTTGCTGTGGGTCTGGCCCGGTTGTTGCTCCAAAGTGTTCCTATGGGCTGACCTAACACAACCGGGCGGGGAGGTCCACTGGTCAAAGCCCGTCCGTGCAAAGTCAAATGGCTAGATCCCGTGGTCAAACGCTACAGGGTTAGGCGGGACGGGGGCCCTGGGAGGGGGGGGGGTAGCAATGCCACCGGAGCGTCGCATCGGGCCCTCATACATGCGGGGTGGTGTGGTGGCATGTCCGAAGAGGCGGCACGCATCTCCGGGGCATGGCCCCCCCTCACGGACGGCGATGACACGGTAGTAGACGTTCTGCGGTAACGATGCGGCGTGAATATTATTAAATACTCGGAGCGCAATAAAATCATGAGTTTTTTTGCATGACGTGGGCACATGTGCTATAGGAACGATGGTATTTTTTCATAATTTTTGGTGATGGAGAAGTATCCGAAAAATTCCCTCTGCGCGGATTGCCCTTCGCGCGTCTACGGCTGTGGCGGGCGGCCTACGTGGGCTAGCATGCCGCCGAATCTTGCGTAGGCGGCCTCTCACAAGTCTGGAAGTGTTGTGACGGTTGCAAACGCCCGGCACACGTGTCCGGGGTGTGCCCTCCCTCACGGACGGCGCTGCCGCCGGCACCTGGAGGGGGGAAACGGACGCGTCGGGTCTACACGGAGGGATCTTGCTGTGGGTCTGGCCCGGTTGTTGCTCCAAAGTGTTCCTATGGGCTGATCTAACACAACCGGGCAGGGAGGTCCGCTGGTTAAAGCCCGTCCGCAAAGTCAAAGGGTTAGATTCCGTGATCAAACACTATAGGGTTAGGCGAGACGGGGGCCCTGGGGGTAGCAATGCCACCGGAGCATCGCACCGAGCCCCCGTACATGCAGGGTGGTGTGGTGGCATGTCCGAAGAGGCAGCACGCGTCTCCGGGGTGTGGCCCCCTCACGGACGGCGATGACACGGTAGTAGACGTTCTACGGTAACGATGCAGCGTGAATATTATTAAATACTCAGAGGGCGATAAAATCATGAGTTTTTTACACGACGTGGGGACATGTGCTATAGGACTGATAGTAATTTTTTACACCCCGCACGAAGCATCTCCCTTCGACGGACTTGGATCCGCCACCGCCCCCACCCCCCCGTCGACGACCCCCTCCCCCTTCAGTCACCTGGCCTACTAATCTCTAGATCGAGCACGCGAGGCGGCGGCCATGCGCTCCCAGACCCGCGATCAGGCCACGGCCTCGGCGGACGAAGCTGCTCGAGTTCGGCACCTCCCCTCCCCTCCCCTCTATGTGGTTCCGGGAGAGGAGAGGGCCGAGCGGCGTTAAAAAACATAAAAAATCCATATGAAATAATAATACATAAAAAACATAAAAAGGAAAAATATAACTATAAAAACATCAAAAAATTTATATGAAATAAAAAAACATTAAGAAGAAAAAAATATAAACTATTAAAAACATAAAAAAACTATGCCTACGGCTAGCCGTCGGCATAGGTGCCACGTGGGATCAGTACATATGCCGACGGCTTAGCCGTCGGCATAGTTGCCTTATCCATATCCAGTTCGTCCCCGGTCAACCCCTTCCACTCGTTCGTCCCTGGCCAGATCCCGCGCGCCCCCAAGCCCGACCCGCGCTGCCGCCGCCGCCCGCCGCTACTCCCCGCCGCTCCACCCGTGCCACTCTCCCCTTCCCTCGCCCGTCCCCCCTCCCCGCCGTCCTCGCTGTCTCCACCCCTGCCTCCCCCGTCGCCGTCTCCACCCACCGTCGCCCCGGCCTCCCCCGATCCCAACGCCGCACCAGCCTCCCCCCGACCACGTGGCGGCCGCGGCTCCTGCCGGCCCACGCGCCCGGCCCTCCCGTCCCCGGCCGCCCCTGCCTCGGCCCTCCACCGCCGCCCCTGCTCGCCCGCTGCCTCGGCCGCCCCTGCCTCGGCCCTCCACCGCCGCCCCTTGCTCGCCTGCTGCCCCGGCCGCCCTGCCTCACCGTCCAGGCTGCCCCGGTGAGCTTTTTTTCATTTTTTTTTGCATTTTTTACTGCTTGTTATGTGATAGATGCATGTTGTATGGATGAATGGATGGATTGATATATATTGGTTAGTTATTTTATCATGATGATCTTGCTAAAAAAATGTTGTCAAATGTTGTCAAATGTATGTGATAGATGCATGTTGTCAAATGTTGTCAAATTTGAAGAACAAAATTGGTATATTTGAGATGTTGTCAAATAGCTATAGTTTCATTTTGTGATGTTGACAAAATTGGTATCTAATGAGTAGTTATTTTATCATGATGATCTTGCTAAAAAAAATTGAAGAACAAAATTTGACACTTGATGAAAATTAGGATTTGAAGTATCATGATGATCTAAAACCTTGACTAGATGTCATTAGCAATATGATTTTTTTCATAGTTTGAAGTGTCAATGCTTTATGTGATGTGGTGCCGTCAAATTTTTTGACTCGGTAAAATTTACAGGCTTTGTGGTATTTCATCTCCCTGGAGCCTTCGTCATCTGGATTTGGCCCGTGATCCTGTCGCTGCTCGACTACTTCCTCTACAGCGGAGGGTGAGCTACGAATCCACCTTCACCGCAGCTCTTTCGGATTGTCCAGCGCTTTCCACGGACAGCCCGAGGATGTGTAGATTGGGTACGTTGTTCATGCTCTTCTCAATGCAGGTTTGCTAATCATGGGCAAGTCCAGCGGCGCCAGTTTCCTCAGTAAATTCAAAGGACTTACTCGGAGTGGACGAGCCCACAAGGTTCCCTCCCGACTACGCGAGGATGACACCTCACAGGGAGGTGGAGGGGTCGGGGGAGGAGACCCTAGAGGAGGAGGCGGTGGGGGGAGAGCCCCTAGAGGAGGAGGAGGTGGGGGGAGAGGCAGCCGGGGCAAAAAACTCCGGGCCGTGTCCGAAATAGGAGGGTCTTCTTCGATGCCCTCCTATACAGAGGCACCTTCTGAGTCTGAGGAGGAGGAGTATGTTCCTGATGGCGAGGAGGAGGAGGGTGAGGAGGAGGAGGGCGAGGAGGAGGGTGAGGAGGAGGGCGAGGAGGGTGGAGGGGATGTTGATCCCAATTTGTGGGTGACTTGCCACCGGGTGCTCCACAGGGGTGGCTGCGTGGTAATGTCGGACTACCTACACCACTTTCTATCGAGGAGCACAAGTGGCTCATTGAACCTGTGGGGACAGAGTAAGTGCCTCTCAATCATATTTTCAACACATGACAACATTTTCTTATTGTACACATGGCAATCATTTAATTCTTTTGCAGAAACTGGATCCTTCGCGGAAAGGGCCGTAAACCGAACGGTCTTATCACTGTCCTGTTGAAGGAGTTTTGGCCTGGCCTATTCTGCCCGCGGCCAGACAGGGACCCGCAGCTGCGGGTTTTGGCCATGAGCTGGGCCCACTACGAGGCTTGCAGCAACGTGGAGTACGGGACGGCCGCTAAGGCCGTGATCACCAAATTTTGGGTAAGTTCTCTTCTGAATCACTTGTCTTCAGTTTCGTTCATAGTTTATCATTGAATCACTCAACTCATGCCTTGTTTGCTTCTGGTTTATGCATGATTGCAGCAACTCTATAGAGTTCTTGACGAGCACAAGGCCAGAGCCGATGTGGTCTTGCTTGCGGCTGCGAAGAAGAAAGCTCGTCAGTTGCGGTACGAGGTGCGCTGGGTTGCCATCTCGCAGTACTACCACATCTACCTACAACAAAAGATGACCAAAACTCAAGCGCAGAGGCAACGACTTACCTTGAACAGGGAGCAGTTCATGATGGTAGCTATTACTAACTTATCATTGTTTCAAGCAGTCAACTATATGTTTCGTGCTCACATGTCATGATTCCAAAATTTGCATAGGTTGTTCCTCGTTGGTGCTATGGAAGGCATGACGGATGGGCGAGTTTGGTGGATAGGTGGCTCGGCGACGATGCAGAGTTTGCTGCCAAGAGCATCAAGGCCCGGGCTAACCGTGGAAAAGACGGGACACACGGCCAAGGAAACAGGAACCACTGGGGCTTCAAGGCCATGAAGGTATATCTATATGCATGATGCATTTTTGTTCTTCTTTACCGTCATGTTCTTATGTATGGCTAACTTCTGTTTGACGTTGCAGGAGGACAAGTTGAAGAGGCCGCTCTCAGACATTGAGTCGTGGAAGCTGGCCCGCGAGCGGAGTCATCCCAAGGAGGGCGAGAGCCAGTACTATGGCAAGACCGAGGAGCACCTGGAGTCTTACACTCAGCACTATCAGAAGTTGCATCCGGATGTTCCTGTTCCTGAGGTCGCCCAGTCTCAGATCAACGACATGGCGGTGGTGGCCATCTAGGGGAAGTCACATGGCCGGTATCCGTGTTTCGATGGCTTGATAACTCCTTGGATCTCGTACACACAGCTTCGGTCTACCAACCCGAGCCAGTTAGAGAGTACGGGGCGTTCACAGACTCCCATAGCCCGCCAGCATGCTGTAAGTACTTCCTCTTTATCTTTTTCTATCTAGCATTCTCAGTTTATTTTCAGCATTGCTCACTTAGAAACAACCTAAATTATGTAGGCATATAAGGATTTTGTCGAGCATAGGAATCTCGAGGTGCGAGAGTACTTGAAACGAGTGAAGGCAAACGATGATTACAACCGTCAGATGATGACGGTTAGTTTTGCCCTCTTAAAACCAAGCTAAATTTTTGCACTTTCATTCCTTCTGATCTTCTAGTTTGCTTGGTTAACTAACATTCAGGCTATGTTGGCGTCTTGGACTAACCGCACGGATCCACCACAAATGGGACCCCCCCCCACCACTTGCGGGAGAACCCCCACACGTGCCCACGTTCGATGAATGGGTGGCACTAGGCAGTGATGGTCCGGTTAGTACATTTGCCTAACTACTGGCAAACTAGTTCTCGTTCATGAAACACTATCATATCATATTTACCATTAGAATCTTTTCTGAAACATGTAGGGGACCGGTGGCTCGACTCCTGCTCCATCGACCCCAGTCACTCCGATCTGGCAGAGTGGTGGTGGTCGCGATGGCGGTTTTGGCGGAGGTGGTGGTGGTTTTGGTGGAGGTGGTGGTTTTGGCGGAGGTGGTCTTGCTTGATGATTCCGTGCATGTGGCCATCATGTCATGCCTTTCATATTCCTACTTTTATGATGTTTCATGTCTTGCACTACTTTTATGTTCATGAACTTCCATCGGTGATGATCTTTAGATGATGTGATGAACTTGAGTATGTTTAGATGATGATGGAGAACTTGAGTATGTTTAGATGAACTTGAGTATGTTTACATGATGAATTGTCATATTTCTGCATAATTTCATATTGTTCTATTTTGAAATGCTGTCAAATGAATTGGAAAAGAGAAAACAGGGAAAAAAACTATGCCTACGGCAAAGCCGTCGGCATATATACGCCCAGGAGTTACCAGGGCTTGCCACGTGGCACATCTATGCCTACAGCAAAGCCGTAGGCATAGCTGATAATCTATGCGACGGCTTTGCCGTAGGCATAGCCCTGTTGCAAGGAGGAACCAGGAGATGACACGTGGCAGAGATATGCCTAGAGCAAAGCCGTCGGCATAGATTCATCTATGCCTACGGCTTTGCTGTAGGAATAGCCCTGCCACCAGGAGTACCACGGGTTGCCATGTGGCAGAGGTATGCCGACGGCTTTGCCGTCGGCATAGCTCTGCGACGTGGCATTGTGTGATTCGTCAGCGCTTTTGACGGTGCCGTCCGTTGCCGTCAGACGAAAAACACTGCCGACGGCTATACTATGCCGACGGCTGACGTCAGGCCGTCGGCATAGGCCCCTATACCGACGGCTGACGTCAGGCCGTCGGCATAGGCCCCTATGCCGACGGCTATACTATGCCGATGGTCTGACAAGACTACGCTGACGACATCTACACCGACGGGCCTATGCCGACGACAACCGTAGGCATAGATCTATGCCAACGGCCTAGGGGCCTATGCCGATGGCCCATGGCCGTAGGCATAGACCGCGAGTCCGGTAGTGTCGGGGGGCAAGGATCCGAAGGGTCGACGGCGGAGGCCGGACGACGCCGACCGTGGTCCCCTAGGAATGTGCTCCATGATTGCACGAGGGATTTGCCCGTTACAGGGGAAGAACCCGAGGAGCGAGGATGGATGGGGCGAGTTGTCCGGCTAGCGGCGGCGGAGGAACGAAGGGTCGGTCACTAGGGTACTCCACAGCTTGCACGTCGCCGCGCATCGGAAGAGCACAGCCTCGTCGGGCAGACGTGCCAGGATCTCGAGGATGACGTTGTTCGGGAGCGTGCCCACCGACACCGTCGTCGCATCCATCTCCTTCGGGCCGACGTGATCGCGACGATCAGAGTAATAGTTTGTACGGAGGCGTACGAAGCATACGATGAGTATAAATAGGATCGCACCTTTGCCTTTCCTTTTTCAACTCTGTTTCTGACTCCGTTACGTTTTTTCCCTTGCGCCTCTATGCCTTTGGACTATGACTACGAGGCTTGGAGCACCCACGTTGGGCCCTATCAAACAGCCCAAGTCTGGGCCCTGTCAAATTTCTCAAAAAAAGAGAGCATGTGCTACTGTATCCACATCTATTTATATATAAAAAGTAATATAGAGCTCACCGGAAGAAAAGGAACAGGCTAGAAATTTTCACAATAACCAAACAACATCCGGCCATTTATTTAATAATCTACAAATTTAAAGCCATTAGATAAGCTTCCAGAGAATAAAATTAAAAAAAGGCAGCACCTTGCGGCAGTAGCAGCACACACGCAGCGGCAGCGGCAAGCAGCATGAGCACGAGCAGCGGCAACAAGGGACCATGGGAAGGGGGGTGCTCACCGGGGGGGGAGGGGGTGGATGGAGTTGCAGGCCGATTGCAAAGGGCTCGGCAACAAAGCAGTTACCGGACGAAGAACCAACAGGGCCGGCGGCGGCGCCGTCCTTGAGGGGGGCCACACCCCGGAGACGTGTGCTGCCTCTTCAGACATGCCACCACACCGTACGACATGTATGAGGGCCCGGTGCAACGCTTCGGTGGCATTGCAACCCTCCAGGGCCCCCGTTTCGCCAAACCCTGAAGCGGTTGACCACGAGATCTAGCCCTTTGACTTTCCCCGGACGGGCTTTGACCAGTGCACCTCTCCACCCGGTTGTGATAGGTCAACTCATAGAAACACTTGTGGTAGGTCATTTAAATCTGAGAATAATGGTTGTTCTATTTATATGAGTAATATCTTTTATGGTCATGCACCCTTGAAGAGTGGTCTATTTGTGATGAATCTCGATAGTAGTGATACACATATTCATAATGTTGAAGCCAAAAGATGCAGTGTTGATAATGATAGTGCAACTTATTTGTGGCACTACCATTTGGGTCATACTGGTGTAAAGTGCATGAAGAAAATCCATACTGATGGACTTCTGGAATCTCTTGATTATGAATGACTTGGTACTTGCGAACCATGCCTCATGGGCAAGATGACTAAAACGCCGTTCTCCGGAACAATGGAGCGAGCAACAGATTTATTGGAAATTATACATACTGATGTATGTGGTCCGATGAATATTGAGACTCGCGGCGGGTATCATTATTTTCTCACCTTCACAGATGATTTGAGCAGATATGGGTATATCTACTTAATGAAGCATAAATCTGAAACATTTGAAAAGTTTAAATAATTTCAGAGTGAAGTGGAAAATCATCATAACAAGAAAATAAAGTTTCTACGATCTGATCGTGGAGGAGAATATTTGAGTTACGAGTTTGGTCGATATTTGAAACAATGCGGAATAGTTTCGCAACTCACGCCACCCGAAACACCACAGCGTAATGGTATATCCGAACATCGTAATCGTACTTTACTAGATATGGTGCGATCTATGATGTCTCTTATTGATTTACCGCTATTGTTTTGGGGTTATACTTTAGAGATGACTGCATTCACGTTAAATAGGGCACCATTGAGATCCGTTGAGACGACGACTTATGAACTATGGTTTGGCAAGAAACCAAAGTTGTCGTTTCTTAAAGTTTGGGGCTGCGATGCTTATATGAAAAAGCTTCAACCTGATAAGCTCGAACCCAAATCGGAGAAATGTGTCTTCATAGGATACCCAAAGGAAACTGTTGGGTACACCTTCTATCACAGATCTGAAGGCAAGACATTTGTTGCTAAGAATGGATCCTTTCTAGAGAAGGAGTTTCTCTCGGAAGAAGTAAGTGGAAGGAAAGTAGAACTTGATGAGGTAACTGTACCTTCTCCCTTATTGGAAAGTAGTTCATCACAGAAATCGGTTCCTGTGACGCCTACACCAAATAGTGAGGAAGCTAATATTGATCATGAAACTTCATATCAAGTTACTACCGAACCTCGTAGGTCAACCAGAGTAAATATCCGCTCCAGAGTGGTACGGTAATCCTATTCTGGAGGTCATGTTACTTGACCAAGGCGAACCTACAAACTATGAAGAAGCAATGGTGAGCCCAGATTCCGCAAAATGGCTTGAAGCCATGAAATCTGAGATGGGATCCATGTATGAGAACAAAGTATGGACTTTGGTTGACCTGCCCGATGATCGGCAAGCCATAGAAAATAAATGGATCTTCAAGAAGAAGATTGACGCTGACGGTAATGTTACTGTCTACAAAGCTCGACTTGTTGCGAAAGGTTTTCGACAAGTTTAAGGGGTTGACTACGATGAGACTTTCTCACCCGTAGCGATGCTTAAGTCTGTCCGAATCATGTTAGCAATTGCCGCATTTTTATGATTATGAAATTTGGTAAATGGATGTCAAAACTGCATTCCTGAATGGATTTCTAGAAGAAGAGTTGTATATGATGCAACCAGAAGGTTTTATCGATCCAAAGGGAGCTAACAAAGTGTGCAAACTCCAGTGATCCATTTATGGACTGGTGCAAGCCTCTCGGAGTTGGAATAAACGTTTTGATAGTGTGATCAAAGCATATGGTTTTATACAGACTTTTGGAGAAGCCTGTATTTACAAAAAGTGAGTGGGAGCTATGTAGCATTTCTAATATTATATGTGGATGACATATTGTTGATTGGAAATGATATAGAATTTCTGGATAGCATAAAAGTATACTTGAATAAGAGTTTTTCAATGAAAGACCTCGGTGAAGCTGCTTACATATTGGGCATCAAGATCTATAGAGATAGATCAAGACGCTTAATTGGACTTTCACAAAGCACATACCTTGACAAACTTTTGAAAAAGTTCAAAATGGATCAAACAAAGAAAGGGTTCTTGCCTGTGTTACAAGGTGTGAAATTGAGTCAGGCTCAATGCCCGACCACTGCAGAAGATAGAGAGAAAATGAAAAGTGTTCTCTATGCTTCAGCCATAGGCTTTATCATATATGCAATGTTGTGTATCAGACCTGATGTGTGCCTTGCTATTAGTTTAGCAGGGAGGTACCAAAGTAATCCAGGAGTGGATCACTGGATAGCGGTCAAGAACATCCTGAAGTACCTAAAGAGGACTAAGGATATGTTTCTCGTTTATGGAGGTGACAAAGAGCTCGTCGTAAATGGTTACGTCGATGCAAGCTTTGACACTGATCCAGACGATTCTAAATCGCAAACCGGATACATGTTTATATTGAACGGTTGAGCTGTCAGTTGGTGCAGTTCTAAACAAAGCGTCATGGCAAGATCTACATGTGAAGCGGAGTACATAGCTGCTTCGGAAGCAGCAAATGAAGGAGTTCATATCTGATCTAGGTGTCATACCTAGTGCATCGGGTCCAATGAAAATCTTTTATGACAATACTGGTGCAATTGCCTTGCTAAAGGAAATCCAGATTTCACAAGAGAACCAAGCACATCAAGAGACGCTTCAATTCCATCCGGGATCAAGTCCAGGTGGGAGACATAGAGATTTGCAAGATACATACGGATCTGAATGTTGCAGACCCGTTGACGAAGCCTCTTCCACGAGCAAAACATGATCAGCACCAAGACTCCATGGGTGTTAGAATCATTACTGTGTAATCTAGATTATTGACTCTAGTGCAAGTGGAAGACTGAAGGAAATATGTCCTAGAGGGAATAATAAAGTTATTATTTATTTCCTCATATCATGATAAATGTTTATTATTCATGCTAGAATTGTATTAACCGGAAACATAATACATGTGGGAATACATAGACAAACACAGTGTCACTAGTATGCCTTTACTTGACTAGCTCGTTGATCAAAGATGGTTGAGTTTCCTAGCCATAGACATGCGTTGTCATTTGATTAACGGGATCACATCATTAGGAGAATGATGTGATTGACTTGACCCATTTCGTTAGCTTAGCACTTGATCGTTTAGTTTACTGCTATTGCTTTCTTCATGACTTATACATGTTTCTATGACTATGAGATTATGCAACTCCCGAATGCCAGAAGAACACTTTGTGTGCTACCAAACGTCACAACGCAACTGGGTGATTATAAAGATGCTCTACAGGTGTCTCCGATGGTGTTTGTTGAGTTGGCATAGATCAAGAATAGAATTTATCACTCCGATTGTCGGAGAGGTATCTCTGGGCCCTCTCAGTAATGCACATCACTATAAGCCTTGCAAGCAATGTGACTAATGAGTTAGTTATGGGATGATGCAGTACAGAACGAGTAAGACACTTGCCGGTAACGAGATTGAGCTAGGTATTAAGACACCGATGATCGAATCTCGCGCAAGTAACTTACCGATGACAAAGGGAACAACGTATATTATTTTGCGGTTTGACCAATAAAGATCTTCACAGAATATGTAGTAAGCAATATGAGCATCCAGGTTCCACTATTGGTTATTGACCAGAGACGTGTCTCAGTCATGTCTACATAGTTCTCGAACCCGTAGGGTCTGCACGCTTAAAGTTATGTGACGATCAGTATTATGAGTTTTTGTGTTTTGATGTACCGTAGGTAGTTCGGAGTCCAGGATATAATCACGGACATGACGAGGAGTGTCGAAATGGTCGAGACGTAAAGATCGATATATTGAACGACTGTGTTCGAACACCGGAAGTGTTTCAGGAGGTTTCAGACATATAACGAATTACCGGGGTTTACCGAAACCACCGGAAAGTATATTGGGTTTAATGGGCCCTAGTGGGAGAAGAGGAGGGGGGCGGCCAAGGGCAGCCGCGCGCCCCTTTCCCTTTAGTTACCGTATAGGAGCTCTCACCGGCGAGACAACTGAGCGAGCGAGCGTGCAAACCTTAATGGGCTGCAGCCCTGTCAAAACAATTGGTTTGCACGCTCATCTCAGGACTCCTGAAGATCAAACGGCCCGCAATTGTCTCAAAACAAATCAAACAGCCCGCAATCCTGGGGCCCTATCAAACTTGCCCAAATGGGATCTGGGCTCTGGCCGTGCCAACCGCGGTTACCGTCTGCCACTGCCCCCCTCCCCCTCCCCCACCTCCGGCCGCGGCGACGCGAGGCCGCCTCCCGTTCCGCCGCGGGGCGCAACCATCGGAAGCGTTGAGCCGGCGGCGAGGCGCCGCGGTGGCGCGACGGCTGAGGGTCGGCACGGGGTAACGACTTGATGCCCTAGGAGTTTGATTTGGTTGTTGCAGGCGCTGCTGTTTTTTCTTTCGGTGCGGTGCCCGTCCATTAGCAAACCCGCCTCATGCCGTAGGTGCGATTGTTCATGGCGCTCGAAAAAATCGTTATTAGTCTGCTACAATGTGTTGTCCGTGACATGCGGATTGCACTCCTTTTGCTCTGGGTTCTGGATCAATGCCGCTTCCACAGTTCGATTCCCCCACCAGACCTCATATTGGTACAGTATACTGAAACTAGCTCTCCGATGGCAACAATTAGGACTTAGTGAAGCCATATGCGCGTGATTCTGGTCTCAGAAATAAATCCAATGTCATAGGAACAACTAGTCAACTAGGTGCTGTAATGTTGGACTTCCCACGTTGTGTTGTGCGCCTTTTCTCAGAGAAATCGAGATTATTGCGCTAGCATATCAACATGTTCCATCCCACTCTGTTTTGCAGGATTGTTCTCTGAAGTGCGCTGAGCAGCTCAAATAAATGAGGATGAATTCAGCAACAGCTCTGAACCGACTTCTCTTTTCTCAAACAGCGCCCGGGAGCGCATGTCAACCCACTTTCCGTAATCGTGGAACGGGGTCTGGAGCTGAAATGTTTCCACACACAAAAAAGCAAAATTGAATATATGGTCTCGTAACTACGAGCCTTTTTTCTACTCAGCTTACACACATAACTGTACAATTTGTTAGAAAACAATCCTTTTACTCAGTTTACACCTAGTCTAGCAAAGCACAAGAACACCATTTTCCGTAATTGTGGAACCGGGTTTGGAGCTGAGATGTTTTCACACACAAAAAGAGGCAAAATTGAATATATGGGCTCACAACTACAAAGCCTTTTTTTTCTGTACAGAGATGTACACTACACACACGACTGTACAATCTGTTAGAAAACAATCCTTCTACTCAGGTTACACCTAGTCTAGCAAAGCACAAGATTACCACCTGTATCTGTTCTACTTTTAACTACAATTCCACCTGCAGGTTCACATCTGCATTTTCCAGGCAGGATACCACCTCTTGGATGCTTGGCCTCTGGCAAGGATTATGGTTGATACACTTGCGAGCAACTTCAAGCACCTTCAGCATTTGCTCTTCATGCCCTTGTTCTCTCAGCGCTGGATCCAAGACTTCAGTATGCTTTCCCTGGGACGTCATCTCCCGTACCCACTGGACAAGTTCCTTGGACTTGGACAGGACCTCGACGGGCCTTTTCCCCGTGAGCAGCTCAAGCAACACCACTCCAAAACTGTATATGTCTCCCCTCAGTGTGGCCACCCACGCGTGCCCGTACTCGGGAGGAATATAACCCAGAGTGCCGACCAGCTCAGTTGTGACATGTGTGTCATAGGGACGGATCAGTCTGGCAAGCCCGAAATCTGCAACATAAGCTTTGAAATCTCTGTCGAGAAGGATGTTGCTGGACTTGATATCACGATGTACAATGTGTGGCTTGCAGATATTGTGGATGTAGAAAAGGCCCCGGCTTGCTCCTTGTGCAATCTCTAGCCTTGTTGGCCAGTCAAGCAATGTGTTGCCATTGTCCCTGTTGTGAAGCCAATCATCCAGGCTGCCATTCTCCATGTAAGAATATATGAGGAGCCTCGAGTTTCCCTGGATGTAGTAGCCCCATAGAGGCACAAGGTTGTCATGTTTCGCCACGGTGAGCGCGTCAACCTCTGCGGTGAATTCTCTTTCCATCAGACACATTTCGCCGTTGAGCTTCTTGATGGCAAGCTTGGGTCCATTTGGCAGTTCTGCCTTGTAAACTAGACCATTACCTCCGCAGCCGATGATGTTCTGCTGGTCAAAGTTATTTGTGGCCTTTAAGATATCATGGAAGGTGATTTTGCCTGATTCTCCCTTGCCTTGAGGTACCATCACCAAAATGCTTCCTTTCATCACATTGCACAAGTCATCTGATGCAGAGGTAAATGAACTTGCCTCTATGTCGCCATTGCTGCTACCCTTGTTTTGGTGGACAGAGTTTGTTCTTCTGAGGGCCATAAGCAGACGTCCCAGCAAGAACAGAATGGCAAGCCCGCCGAAGAACACACCTAATCCAACGGCAGTAATGTTCTTCTTGTTCCACCGTCTTGGGGACGCTGAAGATGATGTTGAGTTGCAGTCATTATTGATCATAGGGCCACATAGCTTTGGATTCCCACTGTAGCTAGAATTTGAAAAAGAATCAAACTGTCCTCCACTTGGAACTTCCCCTTCTAGCTTGTTGTTGGAAACATCAAATTTGGAAAGGAAGTGCAGACCATTCAGTGCAGATGGTATTGCACCTGTGAGCTGGTTGTTCGACAGATCGAGTGTTTGCAGGTTTGTGAGGTTGCAGATTTCTTGTGGTATTCCACCAGTTAAGCTGTTGCAGCTTAAATTAAGGATGTCAAGCATTTTTAGCTGACCAATCTCAGGGGGAATCACACCAGTGAAATTATTGTTGTCCAGACACAATTTGTTGGGGAAAGCACTGACCATCCGGTATTGACGTAATGGTGTCCAAAATACAGGCAACTCAAGGAACTTTGGGTCCAGCTTAGCAGCATTTTTCTCTGATAGTAACATCGGCATCTTTGTCAATGCAGCTGGTATATCCCCTGTAAGTTTGTTGCTTGATATATCTAGAAAGAACAGGAAGCCCAGCCCATCAATCCAGGATGGTATCGGTCCAGTGAGTTGATTCATTGACAGGTCTAGCATCTCCAATTTTTCAAGCTTTGATATCCAAAGCGGGATTTGCCCAACCAATGGGCAATCATCTATGGTGAGTACCTGAAGCTTCTCAAAACCATCAATTGTTTCATCCTGTGGTATGGTTTCACCCTTGAAGTTGGTTCCAATAAGCAGGGAGGTGAGATTCTTGCAGCTCTTGAGCATCTGAAGTGCATTTGTGATATTTGTAAAAGAGTTGCCGGTGATTGAAAAGAAGGAGAGGGACCTGAGATTTCCAATGCTTGGTGAGATCTGGCCTTGAAATTGATTGAAAGCCAGCCGTAACGCAACTAGGTTGGTGCATGAGTAGATACTTTCAGGAATTGTACCAGTGAAGTTGTTCAATGAAAAATCAGCTGTCCTCAGATCCAACATGGTGAAGTTGACTTTGCTAAGTTCCCCGGTAAAACTGTTGTTTCTGATGGTAATGTATCTGAGATTTGAGCAGTTACCTAGGGCCGGTGGCAGCTCACCAGACATCTTGTTGTTGTCCAAGTAGAGTTGCTCCAATCTTGTTAACTGGCCGACAGAATCCGGAATCTTGCCACTGAGGCCAGTCGATCCAAGATTAAGGACAGTCAGACTGCTTAGTTTTGCTATGTGGGAGCCATCAAGAACTCCTTGCAAGAAATTGTTGGGTAAGGAGAGCTGCTCCAGTGAGGTAGCATTGAAGAGTTCCGGCGGGAGAGCTCCGCTGAGGTTGTTGTGTCCAACCTTGAGCACTCTCAGCATGGAGCAACTGCCAAGCCCTGGGGGAATGTTGCCACTGAATTGGTTGAAACAAAGGTCAAGCATGTCAAATAAGGGGGCGTTGCTGCAGATAGAAGATGGTATTTGTCCTGTGAAGGTGTTGTTGCTCGCATTAAGAGCAACCAGATTCTTCATGGCCTCCCATGTCACGGATGGAAACTGTCCTGTAAACAAATTGCTTGAGATATTCAGCACCTGGAGAGGAAGGCCGGTATCCGAGGATCGCAACTCTTGCAGAGGACCATCGAGGCGGTTGAAGCTGACGTCGAGGACAGTAATGCTTCTGGAGAACACCAATTCTGCCGGTAGACTGCCTTCAAGCGAATTATGAGACAGGTTGAGGCGCAGCAGGCCAGGAAGATCGCCGAAGGATGGCGAGACGAGGCCTCTGAGACCTCTGGAAGGCAGCAAGACGTCCGTGACCGTGCCGTCGCCGCTGCAGAGGACGCCTTCCCATTGGCAGCAGTCCGTGCCGTTCACCCACGACACGTTGAGACTTCCACTGCCGCCCGGCACGAGCCCGCCCAGGAAGCCGAGGAGGGCGCCCCTCTCCTGCTCTGTGCAGGAGCTGGTCGGCGAGACGAAACAGAGCAAAAGGGCGGCAGCGACAAGGCTGGCGAACGGTGCGGACGATTTGGTGGTGTATCTACTGTTGCTGCTACGGCATGATGAGCTGAGCGGCTGCATGGTTTCCTCTCATGAAACTCGCGTGCCGCAGGGGTGCTTTGCGCTACTCGGACCCTGACTGCCTAAGCAACCACCATGGGCGATGGGTTCGTGGCGCAGAGCAGCATGGAGGAGGAGGAAGAAGCTGCCTGCCGTTCCCTCGCAGAAAATGGCTAAGGTGAGGCGCTATAGACGCATTCACATCCTAATCGGCTCCTTTTGCACGTTTGCCACTAGCGTGTTTTTCAGCCCATGGAGGAGGAAAAGGAGAATGCTGCTGTGTGGGCCCCGTTCCTCATGTTTGACCTTGTTGCTTGGGCCAGCAGCCAGCCTCCGGTTCTGGTATGCAAAAGTCCAACTTCCCTATGCAATACATTAGCTGTTGTATATCCTTGTCTAGGATCTCGTCACACAGCTTTGGAAGTTGGTGTTGAATACTGCGCCATGCCCGTATAATAATTCACCAGCTACGTACGTATATCTATGCATATCTTTCTGGCTCATTGGTGCGACCCCGATGGTCAGGAAAACCAAACTGTAAACTATCAACAACTTACCGTCAGTATTTGCATGTCACCGGCGAAAATCGACATCCGTTGACTTGATAGCCGTTGATAAATTCTCACCGCGGGTGCGCGGAATAAGAAAATTATTTACTGGAAAAAAAGGAGATGGGTCATATTTTTTCATCTGTTCATTTGAAAAAATTGTGCCCTTACACGTGGAGCCTCTTTGCTGAGAAGGCGGGTTTCTTTCATCATTGAACAGGGAAAGAAAGGCGGGCGTCGTCGTCGACGCATGAAAGGAACCGGTGCTGAAGATTCCAGCGTCTGCAAGGCACTTCTCTTCTTTTTCCCCTAGTGGTAGGTACATGGAGAGAGCACTTGGAGCTTATCTTTGGGGATGAAGCGCGCACATAATCTGATCTGATAATAAAGCAATCAATGATTAACGTCGCCGTCGGACGTCGTTGATGTGTGCGGGTGCGTGGTTTGATTGCTCAACTCAAAGGCGGGTAATGGCGAGATTTGGTGCCAGGCGCGGCCCGTAGACCCGCACTGGCTCGCAGATTCTTGAGCGCAGTTCTTCTGTTTTGTTATGTTTTTTGCAAATTATGTGTGCGGTTTTTCTTCCTGGCTGTTCGTCGAAATACGCCGGAAAGGTGTTTTTGGGGGTGGGTGGGTACCCCGTTCTTGACCCTGCCCGAGGCGTTTACTTTTTTGGAGCTCCGTTGGAGAGGGGGAGGGAGAGGGAGGGGTGATGGGTGCGTCTGCAGGAAGCTTTTCTTTCCGGTTTGTTTTCCTCCTTTTGGACCTACCGCGAGTATGACCTAGAGGCCACACCTTCTCTATGACCTATGCACGGATCACGACAAGAAAACACACATCAAGCAGCGAGCTAGCGTAGCGTGCGTGGGATTCAATTCGAGATGGCCACTTGAGCAAAAGTCGCCGGAGGCTGTAGCAGCCATGGAGCTGTGAGCTGCATGCATGTGCTGTCGCCCATTGCAGTCTACGTCGATGGATCCATCGATCCACGTAGAGACATGGATCAAGCTACTAAATGCCATCCACGGGGTATCATCTTCTTATTTTTGCGGGGAGAAGATGCCATCCATCCACTATCTACAAGTGCGCTAGGTTTATAATCTAACAATTTTTGTTACATAATGATGGTGGCGACGTGGCTCTCCATTAGTCAGTTCTACTGGATTCGATCTGAGGTGTTGTTCTTGTCCGTCGCCATTGATTTCTCATGGTACCCGCGCGTGGTTGTCTCTGTCTAATAGAAAAACGACGGTCATGTCTGAATCAAACTATGCAACTCAGAGTATCTCTAATAGCTGCCCCTATAACAGGGCACCAAAACATGCTTTGGAATAAAATTTGGGGCATGAAAAAGTGTTTTTAGGCGCGGAAAAGTGACCGTCTTCATCAACTGCCCTAAAACGGTGCACGGAATAGGCACAACGGCTTCAATAGCTGCCCTCAAATAAGGCAGCAACACCACATATTTGTTGTGCACAAGCACAATTGCATATGTATTGAACAAAATATAAACTTGAATATAATTTAACTTTGCAGGATCACAACACACATAAGAATGAACAACATATTAACTAGAACTTCGAATCCACGTATCAAATTACAACAGTTTAACATATTGAACAAAACAGGCTTATAATTTCCCCGAATCAAACCATGCAACTCAGGCCTCCACTGTCTTTTTTGCAAGGAATTCATACTTCCACTCGGTAACCCAAGGGGGGAACTTACTTACCCCACTTGCTGTTATCGTCTGCCAGTATGTAAATATTACTGAAAAGTTGGAAATATGGACATGAGATCTATCTATTGTGCAACAAAATTTTAAATTCAAACTCAATTTGTATACTAAGAAACAATACCTAGATATGGCCTTATTTTTGTAGATTTTCTTCATGTGTATATCGAATTGAGGTTTTAAACCGTGACATGATAGATCCATCTTGTTAGAGTGTTGTCAATTTTTGTTGGAATCATTATTACTCTTTTGGACGAACAAATTGTGAAATGATGGGTGAGGCTTACCAGTCATCAATCCCTCTTGGTTTAACTTTCCTTCTAAGTTTTTGATGGCACGTGGTCAGGACAATTGTTTGCCGTTTTACTCCTAGAAAACTATTTTTTTTGTCGGATAACTAACTCGAAATCCTCTCTCTTTAGCTTTGTCATGTAAGCCACATGTATAATGTTTATTATTCACTATAGATCTTATTTAGTGCCAAACGAATCATTTTTCCTGTTAGTTGTACCTCATGTTGTTTGCATGTTGGTGTAGGTTTGATGTTCGCATGTGTTGTTTCCAAAATATGTATGATAGATCTTAACCGCCGGTTTTCTTTTGCACAATGGTAAGCACTTGGTTCGGTGCGTGATCCTACAAAGGACAATTTATTTATGGAAAATGATTCTCCCCGTTCTAGTGCATTGCCTTTCTGGGCATCTTCACTAGTGTTCCTTCTTATTCTCGGTGGCATTTTTCTTACTCTTTGATGTCTATTTTGTTCAGATAACCTACTCGAATTATCTTTCCCTAGTTTAGTCATATAAGTACTATGCATAATTTTTTAATTATAGATGCACTTGGTTTGATACATGATCCTACAAAGTATATTTTGTTTAGGGAAGATGATTCTCCCCACTCTAGTGCACTGCCCTTCTGAGCGTCTTCATGTTCGCTCCCCTCTCATTCTCAGCATAGGAATTTTGTACTCATTGATGTCTATTTTACATCTGATAAGCAACTCAGAGTTATTTTTCCATGGTTTAGGGTGTGTTCTGATCTTCTCCCGCTCCACACTTCACAAAATCCTGGAGCAGATCTGAGCCAAACGAAATAGCACCGAGAAGCTAGCTTCAAGAAGTTACGATCGATCGCAGTACAAAAACGCGAAGCACGGTCAGCCCAGCTCCACCGATAGGAAAAGCTGGAGTTAGCCAATATTACAATCAAATTGCCACCGCCAAGTGAAGCCATCGAATCAGTACGCTCTCAAACAGATCGCTAGTTCGTTCCCTCAACTGAATCGGTACAAGGGGCGCGTTCCCTTGATGTTTAGCCCAAACTGAGCTCCCTCCAACGGCCCAAACTGACGCCCAACCAGGCCAGCAACCTCCCAGCTGGGCTTTAGCGATGGGAGAAGCTACGCACGACACCGACCGCTTGGGAATTGCGAGCTGAAGCAAGAAGCTGGCTAGGGAAGCAGGATTTGGGAAGTTTTTGAAGCTGGATAGTCATATAAGCAGCATGTACAATAAATTAATTAAATGCAGGTCTTACTCAAATTTCTTTCGGTTAGTGTTAAGCACTTGAATATAATACACACTCCTACAAAGTACGTTTTGGTTAGGTAGAGAAAGAGGGGGGGGGGGGGCAAAACTACCCCCCCTCTTTCTCAGAAAGAAACTATAGATCTTACTCGGATTTATTTTCCATAGTGGTAAGCACTTGGTTTGGTGCATGTCCTACAAAGTACATTTTATTTAAGGAAAATGGTTCTTCACTCCAGCGCAATGCCTTTTCGAGTGTCTGCTTCATGCCCACTTATGATTCTCATATATATGTTTTTTACTCTTTGATATCTATTTTTCTTCTACTAACCAACTTGAATTCTTTTTCCCTATCCCTAGTTAACGTATAAGTGGTATGTATAATTTTTTTAACTATAGATCTTAATTGAATTTCTTTTATGTTAATGGTAAGCACTTGGTTTGATACATGAACCTACAAAATATAATTTATTTAAGGAAAATGATTCTCCTCATTGTAGTGCATTGTCTTTCTGAGTGCCTTCATGCCCTCTCCCTTCCCATTCTCGGTTGCATATGAATTTGGTACTCATTGATATCCATTTTTCTTCTGATAAGCAACTAAGAGTTTTTTCGATGGCTTAATCATATAAGAAGCATGTATAATAAAAAGGTTAACTATATATCTTAATCGAATTTCTTTCGGTTAGTGATAAGCACTTGATTTGATGTACAATCCCACAAAGTACATTTCTTCAGGAAAATGATTCTCCTCACTCCAGTGCATTGCCTTTCCGAGTGCCTTCATGCCCGCTCCTTTCCCCCTCCCCCTCCCTGTCTCCTTCTTCTATGATGTCACCTTCCTCCTACACCACTTCTACCATGATATCTCCTCCACCCATCACCTCAACATTGGAGCTAGTGGTGCCCTCAAAATAATAGCTTGTTGTGCCACTGAGCTCGAGGAGTATGGCGGCCACAATGAGATGGTCTCAGGTATCAAAAAATTCAATGATGTGGTTTTGGCAAGCCGAATTCGTGTGGCTTAGACAAGTATGGTGACATTTTTCTTGGTGTGTTATGCATGCATTATTATTGTTGCGTACACACTTTGTTATGTTGCATTGATTATTATTTTCTATTTCCTATGTTGTGTATGTTTGTTGATGTTGTTAAATATGTTTTATGCTACATATTTTTATAAATGTCTCATGAGTTGATTTCTTATGTTGCATGAATTTATAGAATGCGGATATGTGGAGTGACCTACAAATTGTGTTACCGGAACTTTTACGCTATTATGGTGGCACGTCTCATGTTTGCCCCCATAGGTGGATCAGATGATCAAGGACGTGGGCTGTCGACCGACACCCGTAATTCACCTTTATTCCATGGATTTGTCTACATCCTAGTTGGCCGAGAAAATCTTATTTCTTCATCGACTTTGCAACTTCTTTAGCAAAATCTAGAAAAATGTTCACCGTGATGTAATAACTTTTACATCTAGTGCGAAAGTAAAAATAGTATTGTCGCTTTACCAAATTGTTTATGATTTGGTGGAAAAAAGTATGGTCTTAGTTGACCAAGAGAATCTTATTTCTCAGTCGGTTCTACAAATTTCTTCATAATTTGATCTAATTTTTTCAGCGTGCCGTAATAATTTGTACGCCCAGAGCAAAAAGCATACATTGCTTTGCTTAGAGTTTTCTTACTTTGAAATGTCATCTTGAACGGCCGACTGGGAACTAAGAAATTCCATGTGGACTGAGAAAGTAAAAATTACTATACAAAAGTGCAAATGTTATTTATGCATTTGCCAAGTGAGCAATCAAAGTAGACTGACATCAACTCGATGGAGTGCTTGGTCCTTGAGGGCGATTGTGTGTGTGTGTGTGTGTGTGTGTGTGTGTGTGTGTGTGTGTGTGTGTGATGGAGGCCAAGTATATTGAATCGCCTCTCCACCTTCCCCAGAAATTCCCAGGGAGTAGCCTCAGTGTGTAGCTAGCTAGCAGTGCTACACAGCTAGACGACGAGGAGGTACGTAGGCTGGTGACGGGCGCGGCAACGAAGGCGTCCAAGCTCCGACGTCGTGTTTGCGGTTTCTGACTTTTGAACCTTTCGGCTCTCGGGACTGCATGCGGGGCCCGTGTTGGTTCCGGTGAGGCGGTGAGGGCCGGGGTGACGTCGATCTCCCTCTCTCGGTCGTAACGCGCACGCGTAGGAGATCGATTTCATGCGGCGAGAAGATGGACTCAACGGTGGGTGGGATATGCTGATATGCATGACCGGTTGACACGATCGCGGGCGGGTTCAACCGGTGGTTGGCGACGCGACGCGAATCGTTCCGGTCCGGCGCGTGAGTTGCGACCGAGTGCCAAAAGGGTTCTATATTAACCAGAAAAGTGACATTGTTAGGTCTTGTTCTCGGCCACATGTGCAATGCACGCGTAACACATCATGTTAGGAAATGCACTGGTCATTTCTTTTCTATAATAGTAGTACGTACTCGGTACTTCAGCTCCTGCACGAGCTCGGAACCTTTTGGAAGGAAGATTGGAAGAAACCGAAAAGAAAAATAGAGAGAAGGTGGCCCTGTACGTAGCACCGGACCTACTTGCGTGATTTTCGTCCATTTGTCTTCCGCCTCCAGATCTACGTGCAATGCAAAGTCAGCAACGCATCTGTTTGGACTTGGGCGCTCTCCTTGGATTATTACATAATGTCAACATCTTAAGTGAAATGTTCATTTGTTTTCTTAGCAGCTGGTGCGTGCTACGTCGAATTAGGTGGGGGTGGTTTTGAGTTTTGGCGCTTGTCTTATTGACTAGCCAGTACACGCTAATGTAGTATTATTAGATTTATATTTCGTCGAGTCAGCACCACGTAGTGACAAGTTCCTTTTTTAATCCGTTTTAGGGGAAAATCGTCGCGTTTTTTTTTGAAGTTAATCGTTGTGTTTATTTATTCAACTACCTCGGCTGACTCCGAGACAACCAAGTGCACAACTAAACTCGGAGGTACATGTAACCAAGTTTTAGAACGCTTGTTAACGCAGCCTTCCGTAGCTAAGCCGGGGTGCAGCTACGTTGCCAGAACGGCGAACCCAGCACACTTTGAAAACACCTAAACTCTTAAGCAAGCTTTTTGTTTCCTTGTCCTTGAATCCTTGATGATGCGCCCAAACTGTGATCTATCAGTTGAACAGTTCTTCTAATCGTAGCCACACGCGGTCACAGTCTGACTATCGGTCTCCAGCACGATCATTTGAAGCCCCAACTCCTTTGCCAACTGAGCCGCGCGTCTGCAAGCCATATATAAAGCTCGGGCAACGCAGGGTCGGAGACGTGGGGAAAATATGGCAGGCCGCTGCTACGAACGTGCCATGGTGATCCCTCAGGATCGTCCCTCCACCTCCAATTTATCAACAGCGCCGTCCGCATTTACCTTGATCATCACCTCCACCTCCTCCCGCCTGAGGAGACCATCGCTGCTCTGTAGCCCTGCCCGGCAACGCCGTCGTCACCGGGGCAGCTTTGTTATTAACTTGAGCCGCATGCCATTCCTCCATCAGACGCCATACACGACCAGCTAAAGCTTCCGGATCCTCCATTTTCTTTGTGTCTCGTGCTTCATTTTTGGCTAGCCAAAGATGGTAGATTGACATTAGTGTTGCATCTCCCTCCATACTGTCAGCACGTCGCAGCCAATCCAGGAAGCAGCACTTTAGATCATTTTGATCACTTGAGAATGGTGCTGGGGCAAACATCTGCAAGGGTCCGTTTATCGTCATGCAATCCCAGAATTGTTGAGAATGGGGGCATCCCCAGAACCTATGTAGCCTTGTTTCTTCTCTTCCACTCCGCTGCTTTTTCCCAGACGTGCTTTTTCTTGTAAGTTGGAAGCACGCTTGAAGAGGGCTTTGTGGGAGTCCGGACCATCGTCACGTAGGACTACGACATCTCTGGCTCACGCAAATCCCCCTCCCGGTCCCATTCTCTTCCACTCCGCTCCTACTCCCCCTTACTTTGCATCCGCGCTCTCCTCTTCTGCCGCCGCCGATGTACCTCTCCGGTCGTCGCCCATGCATTGTCGGACGTCCATAGCCACCACCCACGCGTCCTCTCGCCTTGTACCAGGACGTCGCCCACTCAGGATCTGTCCGCAGCTAGGTACCCCCCCCCCCCCCCCCCCGACGACATTCATGACGGACACCACGCCTGGTAGGTACTCGGTCAAATGCCATTGAACTTATTTTCAAACTTTATGTTTTCTTAGAGTAAGAAGGATGGCAGGGTACTCGATCATGGAGGATGAGTTGTTGTGCGATGCGTGGTTGGCTGTATCTGCGGACTTCACAGGCAAGAGCAGAAGGGGGGCTCTTTTGGGAGCGCATGCATGGTTCCTTTCATGCACGAAAGGACATTGCGCTCTACGACATGCACATCATCCATGAACGCAATGTGAAGTCGTTAGTGTATTGATGGTACACAATCGAGAACTTTGTCATGAAGTTTTGTGGCGCGGTTTATCGGCTAGTGACAATGTGGCCATTGCACGCGGCAGCCCAGGAGATCGTAAGTTTCACTTCTTCTTGCTTAACTTGTTGATTGATTGATTGATTCACTCAATGTTGCTCTACACATTGTGCAACATGTACGCTCTGACGTGATGCCACGAGGCAGAGGGTAGACCATTCACGTGCACACATTGTTGTATAAAGCTCAAGGGGCAATATGTGTGGGACAACATGATCAATCCATGAAAAACTTGTTGAACATCCGGTTTATGTCGTTGAATTTGAACTATAGTTGTGGTAGACTTATTTGCATGCCATGTGTGGATGATTTGTGCTCTTTTCTATCCGAACTCCGATGAATTGTGTCATGTTTGATGAAATTCGTCCTGAAACCCGGTTTGAAACATATGCGGATAGTTTTGTATGGCCGCCTCCCGCATCCGTGTCCGTGGATGAAGTCCCCTTCGGTCTGCGGATGGATGGGTGTCCGGTTTGTGGGTTAGCATTGGAGATGCCCTTAGGTGCTCCCACACTTTAGGTGCTCTTATATATATACTCTAATTTAAGAAGACATATTTAAAGGCCTAAAAAATCTGGAATTTTGTGAATGATCATAAGGCTTGAAAAGTGCATCTTATTGTAACGCCCCAGTTATTACTTTCCCAATTTGTACTCCAACTCTTGCCGTTTCCGGCATTAAGTTATATTTATTTCTCGGGTTCGGATCTTTGTCTTCGTGTGTTGTTTTCGTTTTCATGCATCTCATATCATGTCATCACGTGCATTGCATTTGCATACATGTTCATCTCATGCATTCGAGCATTTTCCCCGTTGTCCGTTTTGCATTCCGGCGCTTCGTTCTTCTCCGGTGGTCATTTCTAGCTTTCTTTCGTGTGTGGGGATTAAACATTTCCGGATTGGACCGAGACTTGCCATGCGGCCTTGGTTTACTACCGGTAGACCGCCTGTCAAGTTTTGGGTCATTTGGACTTCGTTTGATACTCCAACGGTTAACCGAGGGACCGAAAAGGCCTCGTGTGTGTTGCAGCCCAACACCCCTCCAATTTGGCCCAAAACCCACCAAACTCTGCTCCATCGTCTCGGTCGTTCGATCACGATCGCGTGGCCGAAAACCGCACCTCATTTGGACACTCCTAGCTCCCTCTATGCCTATATATACTCCCCCCTTTCCAATTCGCGGAGTCCCTCCCCCCTAACCCTAAAAAAACATCTCCCCGCAGATCCGCCGCCGACGGACGTGTGCGGTCCGCGCCGGACAACGTCCACCGCCGCCCGCGCCAATCGGACGCCGCCACATGGCGCCACCCGAACCACTTCCCCGCCGGCTCGCCGAGCCCGCTTCCGGCCCCCGCGGCCCACTCACGCCCGCCGCCGCCCGGTGCTCCCCTTCCTCCGCGCCGGCGACTCGGGGCAGCTCCGGCCGCCGCATCGCCATCGCCGGCGACCCATCTCCGGCAAAGCCGCGGCTCGCCCTCGCCGCCAACCCCGGCCACCACCGGACCCCGCGCCCCGGCGCCCTTCGCCTCGGCCGCCGCCGCCCAAGCGCCGCCTCACCGCCGTCCCCAACGCCGGCCTCAGCCCGGCTTCTTCCTCCCTCCATGCCGGTGAACCTCGTCAGCCGCGCCATGAGCAGTGCTACAGTGCACGGGATCCGGATCTGGATCTAGATCTCGGTTGACTTTCGTCCCTAACCCTAATTTTTTATGCTATGTTTGACTGCTCATATCTCCGCATCCATAGCTCTGTTTTGGACATATGATATATCAAAATCTTCGTCTCGACGAGTACATCATTTCATTCCATTGCATCATTTGCATTTGAGTTCATCTTGATGCCCAAAATGCTGTTAGAAGGAGGCATCGTGAGTTAAATTGCAGATCCGTTAGCTCATCATTGACTTTTGTCATTTTTGCCATGATTATTGTGTGCATGATATGCCTGTGCCCCTTTGGGATGAATTGTTAAGCATTTTGTCTTCTTTCCAGAGGTGCCTCCCATGCATTTTTAGGATGTGTGTGGTGTCTTGTGCAAGCTTGCAAAGAGGGGTACCTGAGATTGTTGATTTCAGGGACTTGGTGAATTTCACTAAGTCTGGGATGTTTTAGTTCATGATGCCATATGTCTAGCTTGTTTCCTAGTGATCTGTGCCTCTTTTGAGGATGATCAGTAAGAGTGATTTGTTATTCTTGTTATGCTCTATCCATCCATGTATTTACTTTTTATGTTGGAGCACCCTAGTTGGAGTCAATCGAGCTCAACTTTTGCATAGTTGTGTATTTGGGCAGATCGTGAACTCTTTTGCGATTTTGCCGGTGCTATTGCTAGTGATCCATGCATGCTATGCCATTGTTCTTGCTATGTCTAGCTAGCATTTTGTGCCTTCTTTATGGATATGTGCTTGCCTTGCCATGACTTGCACCGTAGTGAGTGCATCGAGCTCGTTTACATGCCTCCATGAGTTACAATTTCAGCATGTCTCAGTTTTCACTAAGTCTGAAAACTGATTGTGTTCCATCTATGTTCGTGTGCTCGTTTGAGTATTTTGTGAACCCTTTTGGCCCCAGGTCACTTTGGGTGTTTTGTTAAGCTTGTTGAGTAGCTCCATGCCATATTCTTACTTGTCATGTTCAGATTATGTTTCATGTTGTTTTGCTGCTCCGAAGAGAGCATCATGGTCTAAAATTTCAGACTAGTGTTAATTTCACAAAGTCTGAAATCTGTTTTGCTTATTCAGTTTTGCGATTTTGCCGGTGCTATTGCTAGTGATCCATGCATGCTATGCCATTGTTCTTGCTATGTCTAGCTAGCATTTTGTGCCTTCTTTATGGATATGTGCTTGCCTTGCCATGACTTGCACCGTAGTGAGTGCATCGAGCTCGTTTACATGCCTCCGTGAGTTACAATTTCAGCATGTCTCAGTTTTCACTAAGTCTGAAAACTGATTGTGTTCCATCTATGTTCGTGTGCTCGTTTGAGTATTTTGTGAACCCTTTTGGCCCCAGGTCACTTTGGGTGTTTTGTTAAGCTTGTTGAGTAGCTCCATGCCATATTCTTACTTGTCATGAGATTATGTTTCATGTTGTTTTGCTGCTCCGAAGAGAGCATCATGGTCTGAAATTTCAGACTAGTGTTAATTTCACAAAGTCTGAAATATGTTTTGCTTATTCAGTTTTGCCATGCTTGTTTGAACCCCTTAATGGATGAATTTCGCCGTGGCTCAATCCTAGTGATATGTTAAGCATCTTGTGTACATCCCTGCCATGCATTTTGTTTTCATGTTTGGTGGCTGTAGCATGTTCATTTCGTTGCATTTAGGAGCCTACTTGCTGTAAATCGCAGATCGGTTCGTTTCGTAAAACGCTTGCCATTTCCGAACCGTAGCTCCGATTCCTATGATCTTTATATCGTTTTCAGGGGATTTCTTCCCCTCTATCTAGTGGCACACTTGGTTTTCCAAGTTGAGGCCAGGTTCATGCATTTCCTGTCACGTCTTGCATTTTGCATCCCGCATCGCATCCCGCATAGCATACCATCTTTGCATATTATTGGTTGCCCTTGCACGTGGTTGATTGTATCCATGTTGCTTGTTTGTGTTGTTGGGTAGAGCCGGGAGACGAGTTCGCTAACAAGGAGCCCGTTGAGTTTGCTTGTGAGGATCCAGTCAACTCTGACAACTGTGCAGGCAAGATGATCATACCCTCGAAATCACTACTATCTTTGCTATGCTAGTTTGCTCGCTCTTTTGCTATGCCAATGCTACGATGCCTACCACTTGCTTGTCAGCCTCCCAATTGCCATGATTGAGCCTCTAACCCACCTTTGTCCTAGCAAACCGTTGATTGGCTATGTTACCGCTTTGCTCAGCCCCTTCTTATAGCGTTGCTAGTTGCAGGTGAAGATTGGAGCCGTTCCTTGTTGGAACATTTATTTACTTGTTGGGATATCATTATATTGCCATGTTATCATAATGCATCTATATACTTGGTAAATGGTGGAAGGCTCGGCCTTTCGCCTAGTGTTTTGTTCCACTGTTGCCGCCCTAGTTTTCCGTCATATCAGTGTTATGTGCCCGGATTGTTGCGTCCCTTACGCGGTTGGGCTATAATGGGAACCCCTTGATAGTTCACCTTGATTAAAGCTTTTCCAGCAATGCCCAACATTGGTTTTACCATTTGCCACCTAGCCTCTTTTTCCCTTGGGTTTCCGGAGCCAGAGGGTCATCTTATTTTAACCCCCCCGGGCCAGTGCTCCTTTGAGTGTTGGTCCACCCTAGAGCACAGTGCGGGGCCGTCCCTTGGCAACTTGGGTTACGTTGGCTCCCGTACGCTTAGCTTATCCGGTGTGCCCTGAGAACGAGATATGTGCAGCTCCTATCGGGATTTGTCGGCACAGCGGGTGGTGTTGCTGGACTTGTTTTAACCTGTCGAATCATCTTGTTGTACCGAGATACCGAGTCTGATCGGTGTGTCTTGGGTGGAGGTCTATTCCTTCGTTGACCGTGAGAGCTTGTTATGGGCTAAGTTGGGACCCTCCTGCAGGGATTGATCTTTTGAAAGCCGTGCCCGCGGTTATGGGCAGATGGGAATTTGTTAATGTCCGGTTGTAGATAACTTGAACCTTAATTAATTAAAATGACTCAACTGAGTGTGTTGCCGTGATGGCCTCTTCTCGGCGGAGTACGGGAAGTGGACACGGCGTTGGAGTTATGTTTGCGCAGGTTGCTCTCTAGTTTGTCGCTCGTGCCTTGCCTCCTCTTCTCGCTCTCTTTTGCGAATAAGTTATCCACCATATATGCTAGTCGCTTGCTGCAGCTCCACTTATACATTACCCCTTTCCTACCTATTAAGCTTAAATAGTCTTGATCGCGAGGGTGCGAGATTGCTGAGTCCCTGTGGCTCACAGATTACTATTACACCAGATGCAGGGACAAATGATACAGCTCCAGATGGCGCGCTCGAGCTCAAGTGGGAGTACGACGAGGAATCTCAGCGTTACTATGTGTCTTTTCCTGATGATCAGTAGTGGTGCCCAATCGGGGTTAGATTCAGGGCCTTGTCGCTTGTTGGGGGTCTTTTCTATTGTGGCACCGTAGTCGGGCCATGAGTGATTTGTATGATGGATGTTATTTATGTATGTTGATGTGACGTGGCGAGTGTAAGCCAACTATGTTATCCCTCTTTATTATTATATTACATGGGATGTTTGTGATGATTACCCGACTTGCGACATATGCCTTCAATGCGATTATGCCTCTAAGTCGTGCCTCGACACGTGGGAGATATAGTCGCATCGAGGGTGTTATAAGTTGGTATCAGAGCCTTCCCCGACCTTAGGAGCCCCCATTGCTTGATCGTTTTTAGCAGCCGAGTTGTGTCTAGAAAAATGTTTTGAGTCCTTAGGAATTATATATCGGAGAGCTTAGGAATTCTTTTTACTTTCCAGTCTCCTCATCACTCTGGTAAGGCATCCTGGCGTAGAGTTTTGACTCTTCTCTTCTCAAATTTCACTAAATTTTTTTTAGGTTCACGCGAGTATCTTGGATTTGTTCCGATGGCTTATGATGAGAATACTGTCTTGGTGCCTCCTGTCAGGGGTTTAGTGGAAGTGTCCCGGGGAGTTGAGCTCTGAGGTGTTGTCATCATAATTTTATCGTTGCAATTCTGGTATACTTGAGATATGTTCGCGACATCGAAAATCTCCTTTATGCAGTTCGTTGGTGAGATAACCTCGACGCCACCCAGTACTGGGGCGGGAGTTCGGGAGTATCGCCATAACTTGTATAACGGATGCTTTTCGAAGGTTGAGGTAGATGGTTTCCGAAGGTTTCTTGGTTATGTGTTGAAGGATGGATACAGCTGGATGTAGGATTTGCTAGCTTGGGTGAGATATTATGCTTCCCCTGTATCCCCAACACCTGATTGCATAACCGAAAAGTTTCGGGAGTTTCATAGGTGGGAATTCAAGTAGCTCTTAGGATATCCTTCCAACGGATGTATGATATGAAATTGGGGTTCGACGTCTAGTGGTTCGCCTATTCACGGTCGATTTTACAGTGGTCTCGTTGTGTCTTAAAGAGTCCTTGGCTATGCTGACTCGGGGACGCTTCGTACGTCATGTGCACTGCCTTGTACATGATGGTGCTGTACGATCGAGCCCGTGTAGGTCCCACCACGAAAACTTCGGACAAAATTTCTATCATATGTTTGTTCCGGCTTATTCCGCAAGCCAACCCTTGGTTTTATTTTCAGTTGTGGTATTCGAGTTGCTTCGATGTCATATGTTGATTCCACCCCTCGTTGTTGTACCCCTTCTACCTGATTCTTCGTGGCTTCGCAATTTAGGAATATGTGACTGAAGGAAATATGCCCTAGAGGCAATAATAAAGATATTATTTATTTCCTTATATCATGATAAATGTTTATTATTCATGCTAGAATTGTATTAACCGGAAACATAATACATGTGTGAATACATAGACAAATAGAGTGTCACTAGTATGCCTCTACTTGACTAGCTCGTTAATCAAAGATGGTTATGTTTCCTAACCATGAACAAAGAGTTGTTATTTGATTAACGAGGTCACATCATTAGTTGAACGATCTGATTGACATGACCCATTCCATTAGCTTAGCACCCGATCATTTAGTATGTTGCTATTGCTTTCTTCATGACTTATACATGTTCCTATAACTATGAGATTATGCAACTCCCGTTTATCAGAGGAACACTTTGGGTACTACCAAACGTCACAACGTAACTGGGTGATTATAACGGAGTACTACAGGTGTCTCCAATGGTAGATGTTGGGTTGGCGTATTTCGAGATTAGGGTTTGTCACTCCGATTGTCGGAGAGGTATCTCTGGGCCCTCTCGGTAATACACATCACATAAGCCTTGCAAGCATTATAACTAAGATGTTAGTTGTGAGATGATGTATTACGGAATGAGTAAAGAGACTTGCCAGTAACAAGATTGAACTAGGTATTGGATACCGACGATCGAATCTCGGGCAAGTAACATACCGATGACAAAGGGAACAACGTATGTTGTTATGCGGTCTGACCGATAAAGATCTTCGTAGAATATGTAGGAGCCAATATGGGCATCCAGGTCCCGCTATTGGTTATTGACCGGAGACGTGTCTCGGTCATGTCTACATTGTTCTCGAACCGTAGGGTCCGCATGCTTAACGTTACGATGACAGTTATTATGAGTTTATGCATTTTGATGTACCGAAGGTTGTTCGGAGTCCCGGATGTGATCACGGACATGACGAGGAGTCTCGAAATGGTTGAGACGTAAAGATTGATATATTGGAAGCCTATGTTTGGACATCGGAAGTGTTCCGGGTGAAATCGGGATTTTACCGGATTACCGGGAGGGTTACCGGAACCCCCCGGGAGCCAAATGGGCCAACATGGGCCTTAGTGGAAAGGTGAAAGGGCTGCCCACATAGGGCTGCGCGCCTTCCCCCTCTCTCTAGTCCTACTAGGACTAGGAGAAGGTGGCCGGCCCCCCTCTCTCCCTTTCCCACTTGGGAATCCTAGTTGGACTAGGATTGGAGGGGGGAGTCCTACTCCCGGTAGGAGTAGGACTCCTCCTGCGCCTCCCTCCTCTTGGCCGGCCAGCCCTCCCCCTCTCATCCTTTATATACGGGGGCAGGGGACACCCCAAGACACACAAGTTGATCCTTGAGATCGTTCCTTAGCCGTGTGCGGTGCCCCTTGCCACCAAATTCCACCTCGATCATACCGTTGTAGTGCTTAGGCGAAGCCCTGCGTCGGTAGTACATCAAGATCGTCACCACGCCGTCGTGCTGACGGAACTCCTCCCCGAAGCTTTGCTGGATTGGAGCCCGGGGATCGTCATCGAGCTGTACGTGTGCTAAGAACTCGGAGGTGCCGGAGTAACGGTGCTTGGATCGGTCGGTTCGGGAAGAAGACGTACGACTACTTCCTCTACGTTGTGTGATCGCTTCCGCAGTCGGTCTGCGTTGGTACGTAGACAACACTCTCCCCCTTGTTGCTGTGCATCACCATGATCTTGCATGTGCGTAGGAAATTTTTTGAAATTACTACGTTCCCCAACAGTGGCATCCGAGCCTAGGTTTTATGGTTTGATGTTATTTGCACGAGTAGAACACAAGTGAGTTGTGGGCGATACAAGTCATACTGCCTACCAGCATGTCATACTTTGGTTCGGCGGTATTGTTGGACGAGATGATCCGGACCAACCTTACGCGTACTCTTACGCGAGACCGGTTCCCTCGACGTGCTTTGCACATAGATGGCTTGCGGAAGACTGTCTCTCCAACTTTAGTTGAACCAAGTGTGGCTACGCCCGGTCCTTGAGAAGGTTAAAACGGAGTCTATTTGACGAACTATCGTTGTGGTTTTGATGCGTAGGTGAGATGAGTTCTTACTTAAGCCCGTAGCAGCCACGTAAAACTTGCAACAACAAAGTAGAGGACGTCTAACTTGTTTTTGCAGGGCATGTTGTGATGTGATATGGTCAAGGCATGATGCTGATTTTATTGTATGAGATGATCATGTTTTGTAACCAAGTTATCGGCAACTGACAGGAGCCATATGGTTGTCGCTTTATTGTATGCAATGCAATCGCGATGTAATGCTTAACTTTATTACTAAGCGGTAGTGATAGTCGTGGAAGCATAAGATTGGCGAGACAACAACGATGCTACGATGGAGATCAAGGTGTCGCGCCGGTGACGATGGTGATCATGACGGTGCTTCAGAGATGGAGATCACAGGCACAAGATGATGATGGCCATATCATATCACTTATATTAATTGCATGTGATGTTTATCTTTTATGCATCTTATCTTGCTTTGATTGACAGTAGCATTATAAGATGATCTCTCACTAAATTATCAAGAAGTGTTCTCCCTGAGTATGCACCGTTGCCAAAGTTCGTCGTGCCCAGACACCACGTGATGATCGGGTGTGATAAGCTCTACGTCCAAATACAACGGGTGCAAAACAGTTGCACACGCAGAATACTCAGGTTATACTTGACGAGCCAAGCATATACAGATATGGCCTCGGAACACGGAGACCGAAAGGTCGAGCGTGAATCATATAGTAGATATGATCAACATAACGATGTTCACCATTGAAAACTACTCCATCTCACGTGATGATCGGTTATGGTTTAGTTGATTTGGATCACGTGATCACTTAGAGGATTAGAGGGATGTCTATCTAAGTGGGAGTTCTTAAGTAATTTGATTAACTGAACTTAAATTTATCATGAACTTAGTCCTGGTAGTATTTTGCAAATTATGTTATAGATCAATAGCTCGCGTTGTTGCTTCCCTGTGTTTATTTTGATATGTTCCTAGAGAAAATTATGTTGAAAGATGTTAGTAGCAATGATGCGGATTGGATCCGTGATCTGAGGTTTATCCTCATTGCTGCACAGAAGAATTTTGTCCTTAATGCACCGCTAGGTGACAGACCTATTGCAGGAGCAGATGCAGACGTTATGAACGTTTGGCTGGCTCAATATGATGACTACTTGATAGTTTAGTGCACCATCCTTAATGGCTTAGAATCGGGACTTCAAAGACGTTTTGAATGTCATGGACCATATGAGATGTTCCAGGAGTTGAAGTTAATATTTCAAGCAAATACCCGAGTTGAGAGATATGAAGTCTCCAACAAGTTCTATAGCTAAAAGATGGAGGAGAATCGCTCAACTAGTGAGCATGTGCTCAGATTGTCTGGGTACTACAATCGCTTGAATCAAGTGGGAGTTAATCTTCCAGATAAGATAGTGATTGACAGAATTCTCTAGTCACCATCACCAAGTTAGCAGAACTTCGTGATGAACTATAATATGCAAGGGATAACGAAAACAACTCCCAAGCTCTTCGTGATGCTGAAATCAACGAAGGTAGAAATCAAGAAAAACATCAAGTGTTGATGGTTGACAAGACCACTAGTTTCAAGAAAAGGGCAGAGGGGAGAAGGGGAACTTCAAGAAGAACGGCAAGCAAGTTGCTGCTCAAGTGAAGAAGCCCAAGTCTGATCCTAAGCCCGAGACTAAGTGCTTCTACTGCAAAGGGACTGGTCACTGGAAGCGGAACTACCCCAAGTGATTGGCGGATAAGAAGGATGGCAAAGTGAACATAAGTATATTTGATATACATGTTATTGATGTGTACTTTACTAGTGTTTATAGCAACCCCTTAGTATTTGATGCTAGTTCAGTTGCTAAGAGTAGTAACTCAAAACGGGAGTTGCAGAATAAACAGAGACTAGTTAAGGGTGAAGTGACGATGTGTGTTGGAAGTGGTTCCAAGATTGATATGATCATCATCGCACACTCCCTATAATTTCGGGATTAGTGTTGAACCTAAATAAGTGTTATTTGGTGTTTGCGTTGAACATGAATATGATTTGATCATGTTTATTGTAATACGGTTATTCATTTAAGTAAGAGAATAAATTGTTGTTCTGTTTACATGAATAAAACCTAATATGGTTACACACCCAATGAAAATAGTTCATTGGATCTCGATCTTAATAATACACATATTCATAATATTGAAACCAAAAGATGCAAAGTTAATAATGATAGTGCAACTTATTTGTGGCACTGCTGTTTAGGTCATATTGGTATAAAGCGCATGAAGAAACTCCATGCTGATGGATTTTCGGAATCACTTGATTATGAATCACTTGATGCTTGCGAACCATGCCTTTTGGGCAAGATGACTAAAACGCCGTTCTCCGGAACAATGGAGCGAGAAAAGATTTGTTAGAAATCATACATACTGATGTATGTGGTCCGATGAATATTGAGGCTTGCGACAGGTATCATTATTTTCTGATCTTCACAAATGATTTGAGCAGATATGAGTATATCTACTTGATGAAACATAAGTCTGAAACATTTGAAAAGTTCAAAGAATTTTAGAGTGAAGTGAAAAACATCGTGACAAGAAAATAAAGTTTCTACGATCTGATCGCGGAGACAAATATTTGAGTTACGAGTTTGGTCTTCAGTTAAAACAATGTGAAATAGTTTCACTACTCACGCCACCTGGAACACCACATCATAATGGTGTGTCCGAACGTCATAACCGTACTTTATTGGATATAGTGCAATCTATGATGTCTCTTACCGATTTACCACTATTGTTTTTGGGGTCATGCATTAGAGACAGCTGCATTCACGTTAAAAAGAGGCACCATCTATATCCGTCGAGATGACGCCTTATGAACTATGGTTTGGCAAGAAACCAAAGTTGTCGTTTCTTAAAGTTTGGGGTTGCGATGCTTATATGAAAAAGTTTCATCCTGATAAGCTCAAAACTCAAATCGGAGAAGTGCATCTTCATAGGATATCCAAAGGAAACTGTTGGATACACCTTCTATCACAGATCTGAAGGCAAGACTTTTGTTGCTAAATTCGGAAACTTTCTGGAGAAGGAGTTTCTCTCGAAAGAAGTGAGTGGGAGGAAAGTAGAACTTGACGAGGTAACTGTACCTGCTCCCTTATTGGAAAGTAGTACATCACAGAAAAATGTTTCTGTGACACCTACACCAGTTAGTGAGGAAGCTAATGATGATGATCATGAAACTTCAGAACAAGACACTACTGAACCTCGTAGATCAACCAGAGTAAAGATCCGCGCCAGAGTGGTACGGTAATCCTGTTCTGGAAGTCATGCTACTAGATTATGATGATCCTACGAACTATGAAGAAGCGATGGTGAGCCCAGATTCCGCAAAGTGGCTTGAAGCCATGAAATCTGAGATATGATCCATGTATGAGAACAAAGTATGGACTTTGGTTGACTTGCCCGATGATCGGCAAGCCATAGAAAATAAATGGATCTTCAAGAGGAAGACAGACGCTGATAGTAGTGTTACTATCTACAAAGCTAGAATTGTCGCAAAAGGTTTTCGACAAGTTCAAGGTGTTGACTACGATGAGATTTTCTCACTCGTATCTATGCTTAAAGTCTGTCCGAATCATGTTAGCAATTGCCGCATTTTATGAAATCTGGCAAATGGATAAACAAAACTGCATTCCTTAATCGATTTGCTAAAGAAGAGTTGTATACGATGCAACTAGAAGGTTTTGTCAATCCGAAAGGTGCTAACAAAATGTGCAAGCTCCAGCGATCCATCTGTGGACTGGTGCAAGCATCTCGGAGTTGGAATATACGCTTTGATAAGTTGATCAAAGCATATAGTTTTATACAGACTTGCGGTGAAGCCTGTATTTACGAGAAAGTGAGTGGGAGCACTACAACATTTCTGATAAGTATATGTGAATGACATATTGTTGATCGGAAATAATGTAGAATTATTCTGTAAAGCATAAAAGGAGTGTTTGAAAGGAGTTTTTCAAAGAAAGACTTCGGTAAAGCTGCTTACATATTGAGCTTCAAGATCTATAGAGATAGATCAAGACGCTTGATAAGTTTTTCAATAAGTACATACCTTGACAAGATTTTGAAGTAGTTCAAAACGGAACAGTCAAAGAAAAAGTTTCTTGCCTGTGTTACAAGGTGTGAAGTTGAGTAAAGACTCAAAGCCCGACCACGGCAGAAGATAGAAAGAGAATGAAAGTCATTCCCTATGCCTCATTCATAGGTTCTATAAAGTATGCCATGCTGTGTACCAGATCTATTGTATACCCTGCACTGATTTGGCAAGGGAGTACAATAGTGATCTAGGAGTAGATCACTGGACAGCGGTCAGAATTATCCTTAGTGAAATAAGGATATGTTTCTCGATTATGGACGTGACAAAAAGGTTCGTCGTAAAGGGTTACGTCGATGCAAGTTTTTGACACTGATCTAGATGAATCTAAAAGTCTCAATCTGGATACATATTGAAAGTGGGAGCAATTAGCTAGAGTAGCTCCTTGCAGAGCATTATAGACAAAGAATTTTGCAAAATACTTACGGATCTGAATATGACAGACCCGTTGACTAAAATTATCTCACAAGCAAAACATGATCACACCTTAGTACTCTTGGGGTGTTAATCACATAGAGATGTGAACTAGATTACTGACTCTAGTAAACCCTTTGAGTGTTGGTCACATGACGATGTGAACTATGGGTGTTAATCACATGGTGATGTGAACTATTGCTGCTAAATCACATGGCGATGTGAACTAGATTATTGACTCTAGTGCAAGTGGGAGACTGAAGGAAATATGCCCTAGAGGCAATAATAAAGATATTATTTATTTCCTTATATCATGATAAATGTTTATTATTCATGCTAGAATTGTATTAACCGGAAACATAATACATGTGTGAATACATAGACAAACAGAGTGTCACTAGTATGCCTCTACTTGACTAGCTCGTTAATCAAAGATGGTTATGTTTCCTAACCATGAACAAAGAGTTGTTCTTTGATTAACGAGGTCACATCATTAGTTGAATGATCTGATTGACATGACCCATTCCATTAGCTTAGCACCAGATCGTTTAGTATGTTGCTATTGCTTTCTTCATGACTTATACATGTTCCTATAACTATGAGATTATGCAACTCCCGTTTATCAGAGGAACACTTTGGGTACTACCAAACGTCACAACGTAACTGGGTGATTATAAAGGAGTACTATAGGTGTCTCCAATGGTAGATGTTGGGTTGGCGTATTTCGAGATTAGGGTTTGTCACTCCGATTGTCGGAGAGGTATCTCTGGGCCCTCTCGGTAATACACATCACATAAGCCTTGCAAGCATTATAACTAAGATGTTAGTTGTGAGATGATGTATTACGGAACGAGTAAAGAGACTTGCCAGTAACGAGATTGAACTAGGTATTGGATACCGACGATCGAATCTCGGGCAAGTAACATACCGATGACAAAGGGAACAACGTATGTTGTTATGCGGTCTGACCGATAAAGATCTTCGTAGAATATGTAGGAGCCAATATGGGCATCCAGGTCCCGCTATTTGTTATTGACCGGAGACGTGTCTCGGTCATGTCTACATTGTTCTCGAACCGTAGGGTCCGCACGCTTAACGTTACGATGACAGTTATTATGAGTTTATGCATTTTGATGTACCGAAGGTTGTTCGGAGTCCCGGATGTGATCACGGACATGACGAGGAGTCTCGAAATGGTCGAGACGTAAAGACTGATATATTGGAAGCCTATGTTTGGACATCGGAAGTGTTCCGGGTGAAATCGGGATTTTACCGGATTACCGGGAGGGTTACCGGAACCCCCCGGGAGCCAAATGGGCCAACATGGGCCTTAGTGGAAAGGTGAAAGGGCTGCCCACATAGGGCTGCGCGCCTTCCCCCTCTCTCTAGTCCTACTAGGACTAGGAGAAGGTGGCCGGCCCCCCTCTCTCTCCCTTTCCCACTTGGGAATCCTAGTTGGACTAGGATTGGAGGGGGGAGTCCTACTCCCGGTAGGAGTAGGACTCCTCCTGCGCCTCCCTCCTCTTGGCCGGCCAGCCCTCCCCCTCTCATCCTTTATATACGGGGGCAGGGGACACCCCAAGGCACACAAGTTGATCCTTGAGATCGTTCCTTAGCCGTGTGCGGTGCCCCCTGCCACCAAATTCCACCTCGATCATACCGTTGTAGTGCTTAGGCGAAGCCCTGCGTCGGTAGTACATCAAGATCGTCACCACGCCGTCGTGCTGACGGGACTCCTCCCCGAAGCTTTGCTGGATCGGAGCCCGGGGATCATCATCGAGCTGTATTTGTGCTAAGAACTCGGAGGTGCCGGAGTAACGGTGCTTGGATCGGTCGGATCGGGAAGAAGACGTACGACTACTTCCTCTACGTTGTGTGATAGCTTCCGCAGTCGGTCTGCGTTGGTACGTAGACAACACTCTCCCCCTCGTTGCTGTGCATCACCATGATCTTGCATGTGCGTAGGAAATTTTTTGAAATTACTACGTTCCCCAACAGTGACCACTTCAAGAGAAGTGCATTCGTTCATTTTGTTCGGAGGTGAAGAGTTTATGTTGCAATTTTTCATTCCGTTGGATTCACCTTGAATATTTGTCTATTTGTGTGCTAATGGTGGTCAACCTCTTCAGGATGGCTCCTCCAACGCGCACGACTCCGAACCCTGATCCACCACCACCTCCACCGCCTCTGGAGGCTTGGCAAGCTGTGATGGCCGCAACTAATGCAAATACACAGTTGATCATGCAAATCCTCCAAGAGCAGAATCAAGGCAGTCAAGGGAATCAAGGCAACAATCAGAACCATTATGCTACTCTGAACCAGTTCCTCGCAAATGGGCAAAGACGTTCAGCAATTGTGTTGAGGCTACCGATGCTGACGATTGGCTAGTGGATCTGGGCAAGCATTTTGAATGCAGCAACGTCAGGCCTGAAGATTTCGTCAAGTTCGCTTCTTTCCAGCTCAAAGATCAGGCCGCAGAGTGGTTCCAGCAGTACAAGGATTCCAGAGGTGGACGTTTGATCACTTGGGATGATTTCCGTCGTGATTTCCGAGCTCATCACATTCCTCAGAGTGTGACTGAAAGCAAACATGAGGAATTCCGCAATCTGAAGCAAGGCTCTTTGTCTGTCTATGACTACAACAAGCTGTTCCAGAAGCTTGCCCGTTTTGCCAAGCAGGATGTTCCTGATGAGAAGAGCATGATCTATCAATTCAGGGGTGGTCTCCGTGAAGAAATTCAGCTCGCTCTTGTCCTCTTTGAGCCGCTGAGATACGATGAGTTCTACAACATGGCACTGAAGCAAGAGGCTGCTCAGTTGAAGTGTGATGCTTCCAGGAAGCGAGTCAGAGACACTACGCCTTCTTCCTCTACTCAAGTGGCCAAGCAGCAGAAGTATTGGCTTCCTCCTCCTCCGTTCCGTCAGCCGTATCAGCAGAAGAGCAAAGGTGGCAGTGGTTCTTCCCACCCACCCAACCCAGGCTTTCAGAACAAGACTTCGTCTCAAGCTCCAAGATCGAGTGCTCCGTACCACCGTCCGCTTTCTGAGGTCACGTGCAACAAGTGCCAACAGAAGGGTCACTACGCCAACAAGTGTTTCAACCAAAGGCGTCTTCCTCCTCCTCCTCCTGTCAGATCGGCAAGTACAGCAGTGGTCAAGCATAATCCCAAGCACGCCAAGGTCAATATGGTGAATGCAGCTCAGGCAGAGGATTCTTCGGATGTCATCATGGGTAACTTTCCAGTTAATTCTATTCCCGCAAGAGTTCTTTTTGACACTGGTGCATCGCATTGTTTCATGTCAAGATCTTTTGTTTCCAAGCATGACTTCGTTTCAAAGATGTTGGGTAAACCTATGGGAGTGGTTTCTCCGGCTAAGTCTATGAGGGCTACTTCAATAGTCCCGGATATTTCTATCATGTTGGGTGATTTCAAGTTCTTGGCTTCTCCTATGGTTCTTGGTGATTCTGATATCGATCTTATTCTTGGGATGGACTGGCTCTCTAAGCATAAAGCTCAGCTTAATTGTGCAGCCAGGCAGATTCAACTGACTCATTCGTCTGAGGATGTCATTGTCTTTGCCGCTCGTGATGATACAATCCGGTTGTTTTCTCTCAATGAGAAGGGTGAATTGGATGCTATTTCGCAGATCCCAGTCGTCTGTGAGTATCAAGACGTCTTCCCAGAAGAACTCCCAGGAATGCCTCCGCACCGACCAGTTGAATTTGTTATTGAACTCGAGCCCGGTACGGAACCTGTGTGCAAACGTCCCTACAAGCTCGGCCCCGAAGAGTTGAAGGAGTTGAAGAAACAACTCGATGTTCAAGAAAGAATGGGTCTCATTCGGCCTAGTACTTCTCCGTGGGGTTGTGGTGTTCTTTTTGTGAAGAAGAAGGATGGAACGGACCGACTTTGTGTCGATTATCGTCCATTGAACAAGAAGACCATCAAGAACAAATATCCACTTCCCAACATCAATGAGCTGTTCGAACAACTCAAGGGTGCCCAAGTATTCTCCAAGCTTGACCTCCGTATGGGTTATCATCAGATTCGCATTCGTGAGCAAGATATTCCCAAGACGGCGTTCAGGACAAGCTATGGGTCATATGAATACACTGTCATGTCTTTTGGCCTCGCCAACGCTCCTCTGACGTTCTCTCGCATGATGAACTTCATCTTCAACCCCTACACCAATGACTTCGTTTTGGTCTATCTCGACGACATTCTGGTTTTCTCGAAGAACAAGAAAGATCATGCCAAGCACTTGTGTTTGGTTCTTGACAAGCTCAGGGAATATCAGTTCTACGCCAAGTTCTCCAAGTGTGAATTTTGGCTCGATGAGGTGCTTTATCTTGGTCATATCATCTCTGCCAAGGGCATTTCCGTGGATCCTGAGAAGGTGTCTGCAATTGTTAATTGGGAACCTCCTCAGAACATGAAGCAACTCCGTAGCTTCCTCGGTCTCGCAAGCTACTGTCGAAGATTCGTTGAAAATTTTTCTAAGATCGCGAAGCCTCTCTCAAATCTTCTTCAGAAGCACATCAAGTACGTTTGGTCTCCGGAGTGTGATATTGCTTTCAACGCTTTGAAAGAGAAATTAATCACTACTCCAGTTCTAACTCCGCCTGATGAAACCAAGCCGTACGAGGTCTTTTGTGATGCCTCTCTCCAAGGTCTAGGTGCTGTACTGATGCAAGAGAAAAAAGTTGTTGCTTATACCTCTCGCCAGTTGAAGCCTAATGAGAAGAACTACCCCACTCATGATCTCGAGTTGGCGGCAGTTGTGCACGCTTTGTTGACTTGGAGACATCTTCTATTGGGAAGAAAAGTGGACATTTTCACTGATCACAAGAGTCTCAAGTACATCTTCACTCAGCCTAATCTCAACCTCAGGCAGACTCGATGGGTCGAAATGATTCAAGAGTACAATCCGAGTATCGAGTATACTCCAGGCAAGGCTAATGTGATTGCTGACGCTTTGAGCAGAAAAGCATATTGCAACAGTCTGATTCTCAAGCCTTATCAACCCGAGCTTTGTGAAGCTTTCTGCAAACTTAATCTGCAAGTTGTTCCTCAAGGTTTCCTCGCCAACCTTCAAGTCTCTCCTACCTTGGAAGACCAGATTCGCCAAGCCCAGCTTCTTGATGCTATGGTGAAAAAGGTGAAGATTGGTATTGCAAAGAGTCAGTCCAAGTACAAGTGCTACTGACTTGATGACAAGGACACTCTCTTCTTCGAGGATCGAATTGTGGTACCCAAAGGTGAACTTCGTAAAGTGATCATGAACGAGGCTCACAACTCTCTCCTCTCCATCCACCCTGGTAGCACGAAGATGTATCAGGATCTCAAGCAAACTTATTGGTGGACTCGAATGAAGCGCGAGATCGCTCAATTCGTGAATGAATGTGATGTCTGCAGAAGAGTAGAGGCAGAACACCAAAGGCCAGCAGGTCTCCTCCAACCTCTTGCCATTCCAGAATGGAAGTTTGACCACATTGAAATGGACTTCGTGACTGGATTTCCAAAGTCCAAGCGTGGCAATGATGCTATATTCGTTGTCATCGACAAGCTCACCAAAGTGGCTCACTTTCTGCCTATCAAAGAGTCAATCACTGCAGCTCAATTGGCGGAACTCTATACCTCTCGAATTGTCTCTCTGCACGGTATTCCTCAAGTGATATCTTCAGACCGTGGCAGCATCTTTACCTCCAAGTTTTGGGATTCTTTTCAGAAGGCCATGGGCACCAACATCCGCTTCAACACTGCTTTCCATCCTCAAACAAGCGGTCAAGTCGAGCGTGTCAACCAGATTCTTGAAGATATGCTTAGGGCTTGTGTTATCTCCTTCGGCATGAAGTGGGAGGATTGTCTTCCTTATGCTGAATTCTCATACAACAACAGTTTTCAAGCAAGTTCGGGCAAGGCCCCATTTGAAATTCTGTATGGTAGGAAGTGTCGTACACCTCTCAACTGGTCTGAAACCGGTGAACGTCAGCTGCTGGGTAATGACCTGATCACAGAGGCAGAAGAAATGTGCAAGGTCATTCGTGATAACCTCAAAGCAGCCCAATCCCGCCAGAAGAGCTACTATGATAGCAAGCACCGTGATTTGGCTTTCGAGATCGGAGATCATGTTTACCTCCGCATCTCTCCTATGAAAGGGACTCGTCGCTTCGGTATCAAAGGCAAGCTTGCCCCCAGATACGTCGGGCCTTTCAAGATTGTCAGCAAGAGAGGCGACCTCGCCTATCAACTCGAGCTTCCTTCAAACTTTGCTAATGTTCATGATGTGTTCCATGTCTCCCAACTCCGAAAGTGCTTCAAGACGCCTGAACGCACAGTCAACTTCGAGGACATTGAGCTCCAAGAAGATCTCTCCTACCGTGAGCACCCCGTTGCAATCCTTGAAGAGACTGAACGCAGAACTCGCAACAAGTCAATCAAATTTCTCAAAGTCAAGTGGTCACACCATTCCGACCGTGAAGCTACCTGGGAATGCGAGGATCACCTCCGTTCTGAGTACCCGGAGTTCTTTCAGTCCTAGATCTCGGGACGAGATCTTTTCGTAGTGGTGGAGTGTTGTAACGTCCCAGTTATTACTTTCCCAATTTGTACTCCAACTCTTGCCGTTTCCGGCATTAAGTTATATTTATTTCTCGGGTTCGGGTCTTTGTTTCCGTGTGTTGTTTTCGTTTTCATGCATCTCATATCATGTCATCACGTGCATTGCATTTGCATACATGTTCATCTCATGCATTCGAGCATTTTCCCCGTTGTCCGTTTTGCATTCCGGTGCTTCGTTCTTCTCCGGTGGTCATTTCTAGCTTTCTTTCGTGTGTGGGATTAAACATTTCCGGATTGGACCGAGACTTGCCATGCGGCCATGGTTTACTACCGGTAGACCGCCTGTCAAGTTTCGGGTCATTTGGACTTCGTTTGATACTCCAACGGTTAACCGACGGACCGAAAAGGCCTCGTGTGTGTTGCAGCCCAACACCCCTCCAATTTGGCCCAAAACCCACCAAACTCTGCTCCATCGTCTCGGTCGTTCGATCACGATCGCGTGGCCGAAAACCGCACCTTATTTGGACACTCCTAGCTCCCTCTATGCCTATATATACTCCCCCCTTTCCAATTCGCGGAGTCCCTCCCCCCTAACCCTAAAAAACATTTCCCCGCAGATCCGCCGCCGACGGACGTGTCCGGTCCGCGCCAGACAACGTCCGCCGCCGCCGCGCCAACCGGACGCCGCCATGTGGCGCCACCCGGACCACTTCCCCGCCGGCCCGCCGAGCCCGCTTTCGGCCCACTCGCGTCCGCCGCCGCCCGGTGCTCCCCTTCCTCCGCGCCGGCGACTCGGGGCAGCTCCGGCCGCTGCATCGCCATCGCCGGCGACCCGTCTCCGGCAAAGCCGCGGCTCGCCCTCGTCGCCAACCCCGGCCACCACCGGACCCCGTGCCCCGGCGCCCTTCGCCTCGGCCGCCGCCGCCCAAGCGCCGCCTCACCGCCGTCCCCAACGCCGGCCTCGGCCCGGCTTCTTCCTCCCTCCACGCCGGTGAACCTCGTCAGCCGCGCCATGAGCAGTGCTACAGTGCACGGGATCCGGATCTGGATCTAGATCTCGGTTGACTTTCGTCCCTAACCCTAATTTTTTATGCTATGTTTGACTGCTCATATCTCCGCATCCATAGCTCCGTTTTGGACATATGATATATCATAATCTTCGTCTCGACGAGTACATCATTTCATTCCATTGCGTCATTTGCATTTGAGTTCATCTTGATGCCCAAAATGCTGTTAGAAGGAGGCATCATGAGTTAAATTGCAGATCCGTTAGCTCATCATTGACTTTTGTCATTTTTGCCATGATTATTGTGTGCATGATATGCCTGTGCCCCTTTGGGATGAATTGTTAAGCATTTTGTCTTCTTTCCAGAGGTGCCTCCCATGCATTTTTAGGATGTGTGTGGTGTCTTGTGCAAGCTTGCAAAGAGGGGTACCTGAGATTATTGATTTCAGGGACTTGGTGAATTTCACTAAGTCTGGGATGTTTTAGTTCATGATGCCATATGTCCAGCTTGTTTCCTAGTGATCTGTGCCTCTTTTGAGGATGATCAGTAAGAGTGATTTGTTATTCTTGTTATGCTCTATCCATCCATATCTTTACTTGTTATGTTGGAGCATCCTAGTTGGAGTCAATCGAGCTCAACTGCATAGTTGTGTATTTGGGCAGATCGTGAACTCTTTTGCGATTTTGCCGGTACTATTGCTAGTGATCCATGCATGCTATGCCATTGTTATTACCATGTCTAGCTAGCATTTTGTGCCTTCTTTATGGGTATATGCTTGCCTTGCCATGACTTGCACCGTAGTGAGTGCATCGAGCTCGTTTACATGCCTCCGTGAGTTACAATTTCAGCATGTCTCAGTTTTCACTAAGTCTGAAAACTGATTGTGTTCCATCTATGTTCGTGTGCTCGTTAGAGTATTTTGTCAACCCTTTTGGCCCCAGATCACTTTGGGTGTTTTGTTAAGCTTGTTGAGTAGCCCCATGCCATATTCTTACTTGTCATGTTCAGGTTATGTTTCATGTTGTTTTGCTGCTCCGAAGAGAGCATCGTGGTCTGAAATTTCAGACCAGTGTTAATTTCACTAAGTCTGAAATCTGTTTTGCTTATTCAGTTTTGCCATGCTTGTTTGAACCCCTTAATGGATGAATTTGGCCGTGGCTCAGTCCTAGTGATTTGTTAAGCATCTTGTGTACATCCCTGCCATGCATTTTGTTTTCATGTTTGGTGGCTGTAGCATGTTCATTTCGTTGCATTTAGGAGCCTACTTGCTGTAAATCGCAGATCGATTCGTTTCGTAAAACGCTTGCCATTTCCAAACCGTAGCTCCGATTCCTATGATCTTTATATCGTTTTCAGGGGATTTCTTCCCCTCTATCCAGTGGCACACTTGGTTTTCCAAGTTGAGGCCAGATTCATGCATTTCCTGTCACGTCTTGCATTTTGCATCCCGCATCGCATCCCGCATAGCATACCATCTTTGCATATTATTGGTTGCCCTTGCACGTGGTTGATTGTATCCTTGTTGCTTGTTTGTGTTGTTGGGTAGAGCCGGGAGACGAGTTCGCTAACGAAGAGCCCGTTGAGTTTGCTTGTGAGGATCCAGTCAACTCTGACAACTGTGCAGGCAAGATGATCATACCCTCGAAATCACTACTATCTTTGCTATGCTAGTTTGCTCGCTCTTTTGCTATGCCAATGCTACGATGCCTACCACTTGCTTGTCAGCCTCCCAATTGCCATGATTGAGCCTCTAACCCACCTTTGTCCTAGCAAACCGTTGATTGGCTATGTTACCGCTTTGCTCAGCCCCTTCTTATAGCGTTGCTAGTTGCAGGTGAAGATTGGAGCCGTTCCTTGTTGGAACATTTATTTACTTGTTGGGATATCATTATATTGCCATGTTATCTTAATGCATCTATATACTTGGTAAAGGGTGGAAGGCTCGGCCTCTCGCCTAGTGTTTTGTTCCACTCTTGCCGCCCTAGTTTTCCGTCATATCGGTGTTATGTTCCCGGATTGTTGCGTCCCTTACGTGGTTGGGCTATAATGGGAACCCCTTGATAGTTCGCCTTGATTAAAGCTTTTCCAGCAATGCCCAACATTGGTTTTACCATTTGCCACCTAGCCTCTTTTTCCCTTGGGTTTCCGGAGCCCGAGGGTCATCTTATTTTAACCCCCCCCCCGGGGCCAGTGCTCCTCTGAGTGTTGGTACACCCTAGAGCACCGTGCGGGGCCGTCCCTTGGCAACTTGGGTTACGTTGGCTCCCGTACGCTTAGCTTATCCGGTGTGCCCTGAGAACGAGATATGTGCAGCTCCTATCGGGATTTGTCGGCACAGCGGGTGGTGTTGCTGGACTTGTTTTAACCTGTCGAATCATCTTGTTGTACCGAGATACCGAGTCTGGTCGGTGTGTCTTGGGTGGAGGTCTATTCCTTCGTTGACCGTGAGAGCTTGTTATGGGCTAAGTTGGGACCCCCCCTGCAGGGATTGATCTTTCGAAAGCCGTGCCCGCGGTTATGGGCAGATGGGAATTTGTTAATGTCCGGTTGTAGATAACTTGAACCTTAATTAATTAAAATGACTCAACTGAGTGTGTTGCCGTGATGGCCTCTTCTTGGCGGAGTCCGGGAAGTGGACACGGCGTTGGAGTTATGTTTGCGCAGGTTGCTCTCTAGTTTGTCGCTCGTGCCTTGCCTCCTCTTCTCGCTCTCTTTTGCGAATAAGTTATCCACCATATATGCTAGTCGCTTGCTGCAGCTCCACTTATACATTACCCCTTTCCTACCTATTAAGCTTAAATAGTCTTGATCGCGAGGGTGCGAGATTGCTGAGTCCCTGTGGCTCACAGATTACTATTACACCAGATGCAGGGACAGATGATACAGCTCCAGATGACGCGCTCGAGCTCAAGTGGGAGTACGACGAGGACTCTCAGCGTTACTATGTGTCTTTTCCTGATGATCAATAGTGGTGCCCAATCGGGGTTAGATTCAGGGCCTTGTCGCTTGTTGGGGGTCTTTTCTATTTTGGCGCCGTAGTCGGGCCATGAGTGATTTGTATGATGGATGTTATTTATGTACGTTGATGTGACGTGGCGAGTGTAAGCCAACTATTTTATCCCTCTTTATTATTATATTACATGGGATGTTTGTGATGATTACCCGACTTGCGACATATGCCTTCAATGCGATTATGCCTCTAAGTCGTGCCTCGACACGTGGGAGATATAGTCGCATCGAGGGTGTTATACTTATGCCATTGGGTTTGCTCATTAATGAGAAGACAATTAAGAGAATTAATGATTTATCTTGTTTATTTTTTGAATCCAGCTAGTCGATGATGAGTGGAAACATCATTGATGACCCTACCTTTTGTGCTTACAAGCGGTTGTTTCTCTAACCTTGTAGTTTGTAATTTGTAAGCTTTTTGATGGATTCAAGATTCATATTCAGTATAAAGGAAGAACAATAGTAGAGTCTGCACATAGCTATATAAAATTACCATGTCATCAAAAGTCATTATTACTAAAAGGGTTGGGCGCGCTTTGCTGCGCCGTCGGTGTTGTTGAATTTCTTAAAAATATCACTTTGTTTCAAAATATAAAATGTATTACTTTTTTCAAAAGTCAAACCTTTTATGTTTGATCAGATTTATAGAGAAATATATCAAAATCCATAATATCATATTGGTACGATTAGATTCATCATGAAATGAATTTCCATACTTTTTTGTTTAATATTATGGATGCCAATATCTTTGCTTTGAACTTGGTCAAAATTACAAAAATCTGACTTAAAAAAAAAACTAATACCCCTTATAGTTTCAAACTGATGTAATCCATATTTAGACGGGTGCGGGAGATGATGGAGTGTGTTTTATTTTTCTTTATAATGTGATGATTTGGTGGCCTTTCATGGTTGATGCTATGTTATCTACTAACCCATTTATATTTATGTGGGGAAGTTTCTGCGTCGGTGGTTGTATGTACTATATTGGTACTATAATATCACATAATTTTTTCTAGATGGTGGGATGGTGCACGGGATTGATGTGTGCCCGTTGCTGCTGATTCATTTGAAAAACCGCTGGCCCGGTCAAAGTCATAAACTAAATTCAAAATTGAATACCTCTATTTAATGAAAGAAGTTTCAAAATTAGGAAACATAGTGAATTAAAAAAACCAGATGGAAGAGCTTGAGAAATTATTGACCCGGTCAAAATTAGGTGATCCAATTCTAAATTTAATACTACCTCAATCAATTGTGGGGAGTTGAAAATTAGGAAGCATAGTGTGTAATACAAAAGAATTGAATTGAAAAACGTTGAGAAATTTTTGATCCGGTCAAAATCGGATGACTCAATTCTAATTGGAGACCTCAGTTGAATATAGGCTATGAAAAACTAAGGAGCATAGTATTATAGAGAATTATTACTTATGAATACAATAAAGTTGGTTATAAGGCTAGTCTTTTTTCTTATTCTTGTCTATCCCTTTTCTCTCATTTTTAATGTTTTTCCTACGAGCACGCCTAGAGCCCACTCTTTTTCTTTAGTCCACGCTCTGGTTCTTAAATTAGCGCGTCCTAAAAGAGCGTGAAATATTTCGCCAGCGACTTTTGACAGATTCTCTTGCAGCGCGGGGGTCAATTGCAGGGGCGGCGTGTGCAGTTTACGTCTGGACTGGACGTGTTGGTCTTCCATTCAAGATTCAACTACCGGAAATGCGTTCCCAGTGTTTGCAACTTGCAGCCGTATCGACTATCGAGCGTGGAAGCTGAAAAGTAGCAAGTCGTAGTAGTATTGTTCTTGGTGAAAAGAGCACTGTGACGGGCACTGGATGCTCCTCGGTTATCACGTGGAGACAATACAGAAAATGTAATACAGTAAAGTACGTACGTAGTAGAGTAGGAAATCGGCACAGGAGAAGAAGCAGCAGCAGTAGTTTTTTCTTAGGGTAGTAGGTTGGAAAGGACTTGCTCGGGACTTCCTAATCCGCGCTTCAGGCGCCAGTTCAAGAACTGGCGCTCACTTTGCCGCTGCGTGGGCCAGCCCAACAACGCTACTTTTCGAAGGAACGACCCAAGCGGGCCGCTCGCTATGCAGGATAGTTTTCTTTTAGTTTTTTGTGCTGACGATCTGGTAGGACAAACCGGATCGGTTTTTTATGTCTAAAAAAAACCTGATCGTTTTTTTAAAACTTATGAAAAAATTATGAAATAATTTTTTTACGGATTTTGTAGAAAACATCATCCATTTGAAAAAAAGTTCATAAGTTTGAGAATCATCAGTTTTGAAGAAGTGCAGCGATTATCAAAAGAAGTTCACAAATTCTAAAACAAACCTTCACTTTGAAAGAAGTTCATCAATTTGAAAAAATATCATAAATTTACAAAAAAAAAATATTCACTGATTGAAAAAATCACAAATTTGAAACATGTTCATTGATTTTCAAAAACAAATCAAAAAATTGAAACATGTTCATCAATTTAAAAAAACACAAAATTTTAAAAACAACGGAAACACTAACGCCCATACGTGTGGGCGTTTGCAACTCGCCCGTATGTGTGGATCCACGTCTATTTATGGTTGCACGAATCTTGACATGTTTGTGATGCCATGTAGGACTGTACTGGTGTGGGGGCATTCATCCGGTCGCCACACGTTCGTGTTCACCACACGGAGAGATCGGTGTGTGGGTGTTTAGCAGTACGTCCACACGTCAGTTTTCACTCACGCACATGGGCTGATGTGTGAGCATTTATCAGTTCACCCACACGCCCGTCTCCTCTCCCACGCTCAAAGCTGTCAGTTGCCATGTGTTTTGCAGGGCACATGGCAACTGCCCTAGTATGCTTGTAAGCAGATGACAACTCTCTCTTTTATCCGAATATGTCAGTTGTTATCTGTTTTGTAGGGTACATGGCAACTGCCCTAGTGCATTTGTAAGCAGATGGCAACTCTCTCTTTTTACAGGAACATATTATTTTGCCATGTCTCCTTGTAGCACTACACGACAACTGCCTAGTGTTAGTAGGCGGCAACTCCTAAAATTTTCAAATCATGGCAACTGTAGTAAACCAGACCATACATGTCAACTGCCTAGTGTTAGTAGGCGGCAACTCCTAAAGTTTTCAAATTATGGCAACTGTAGTAAATCAGATCATACATGTCAACTGCCTAGTGTTAGTAGATGGCAACCTCTAAAGTTTTCAAATCATGGCAACTATAGTAAACCAGACCATACATGGCAACAACTGCAATTGTTCAAAAATGACATCTGGCACTTGACCTGAGATGGCAACTGCAGTTGAGCAACCATGACAATTGTAGTTGGCCGACATGGCAACTGTAGTTCAGCGACATGACAACTACAATTAAACGAACATGGAAGAGGGTCTAGACCATGACAACTGCGGGATGCGTGGTGACTGTCACGCGGGGCGTGCAGGACCATGAGGTAGGAGGCCTAACGTACGGTACGACCGTGTGGGCGTTGTCTATTTTGCCCACACGTAGGTGTGTGAAAGGGACCGTGAGGAAAAAGGCGTGTGGGAATTACTTGTTTTGCCCACACATAGGCGCGTGTGTTGATCCTTTTAGACACCACACAAAACGTGTGAGCAGACTCCTTAACGCCCACATGTGTGGGCATTATCGACGTCCAAAAACAATCATTAATATTGACAAAAACTTTCATCAAATTTTTTAAAAATTCACAAATTAGAAAAAGTTCATTAATTTATGGAAAAATCAACCATTTTTTTTAAAAAAATCACAAATTTGTAAAAAAAAATATAGATTTTGAAGAAATGGTTCATTGATTTTGAGAAAAATATCATGAGAATTTAAGAAAAGAAACAAGAAACAAGAAATAAGAAAAGAAAGAAAAAGGTATGAGAAAAAAAACGAGACCTTTAGATTCACAACAAACTGGAGAAATAATAAACCAAAAAAAGAAGTTATTAAGCACATGAGTGAATATGTCCTAGTGGTTGCTACGGTTTTCTGTGAATCGAGGGATCTCGAGTTCGAACCCGTCGGTCACACCTTCAATGCCAAATAAGGTTTAAGAACTAGCTCATCGACCGGCACTTACCAAGCCCCAGGTACCGAAAATAAATGATAACTCAGTCTAAAAGCAACTCTAGCAATATTTTATATACGTTTGAATTTTTTCAAACACACGATTAATTTTTTGTGACATATATTTTGATGTCAACTTTTTATCACACACATCGTATTTTTTATACGCACAAATTAGAAAATTTCAAATATTACTTTTTACGTCTACTTTTTACATACACCTTCTACATTGTTTGTATACAACAGGAACATTATTTTAGACATGTTTAATGTTTTTTAAATGCGTGATTAACATATTTTATGTCTACTTTTTTCATACACGGGTATCTTTTACATAGAGTTTGTAAAAAAAATTCTATACACCGGGATTTTATATACATGTTTAACATTTTTAAATACACTGTTATATTTTTTCATATTTTATGTTTTGATGCATGCTTTTTCATACACATTGTACATCTTTGTATAGATTAGAAACATTATTTTGTATGTGTTTAACATTTTTCAAATGCATGATTAATATTTTTGAATTTTTTATGTGAAATGATTTTTGTAATATATGTATTCAGAATATTTCCAAATATAAATAAAAGTAAAAACAAGGAAACAAAATATGAAAAAACGAAAGAAACAAACGGGAGCTGAAGGCCCTGCACGCTGGGCAGCCATAGCGAAGGCGCTTCAGGCGAGTGCTCGTACTACCTCGCTATAAGCAAGTCATAGTCGCTCCCAAGATTGACAATCTCGTGAAGCAAAGAATCATTTGGGTTAGGAACAATAGTAGTACGCTTCAGCTCCAATTGCCTACACTCAAGTAGAGCGGCTCAGATCCATCAAGAATTTAGTTAAACCAACTCTACCAGACCTTGCATTTTGCCGAATTGTAAATTGTGTTTGCAGGTCGCGTAGGGACGCTTATGCAGGCTGATAAACACGGCGGCAGAACAGAAACCGCAAACAAACCCATAATATTTTAAAAAAGTTGTTTCGCGGGAGAAATTTAAGCAACAGCTCGCCGGAGCTCGCTCGCATAGATGGTTCTTCTTTGCATAAGTTCGTACACTCCACACACATACATATTAAATGTAAGAGATGCTAAACAGGGCCTACGCTACTGTACCACTACAACAAAATTGAACTCATCGGACCTCCTGCGGTAGCCGCCCACCGGTGGCGATCAGTCGGAGTCAGCGTCGAGGTCGATGTAGAGCTTCGCCTGCTCCGCCTTCATCACGCGCAGGTCAGCCTCCTTCGATGCGTGCGCCTGCGATGCCGTGACGCCCGTCTCGAAGAAGAGCCGCTCGTACTCGAGCTCGCGCCGGATGCGCTCTTCCGTCTCCTCCTGCTCCCTCGCCGACCGCTCGAGGATGACGCGCTCGAGGAGCTCCTCCTACCCCAGGGGGAGGTACTCCTCGGGCCCGATGACGCCTCGACGCGGCGGCGCATCGGGCACGGCCTCCTCCGGCTCCCTCTTCACCGCCTCCTCAGGCTCCCTCTTCACCGGAACGAGCCGCGAGCTCGATGTGCCCGCGGACCAGTTGTCGGATGAGCTCCCCGTGGACCAGTTCTCAGAGGAGGCATGGCGGCGACGGGCGAGCTCAAGATCGAAGTCCTCGAGCTCGCGGCGGTCGAAGGCCGGCGGCAGCCGGGTATCGCGGTTGAGCCACCGACGCCCCCCCCCCCCACTTGCGCACGGTGGCGGCGCTCCGCCTCATCCCCCGAGTTCGTGCCGGCGCAGAAAAATCGGCCCAGTCGCGCCTCCAGGAGCCCGATTTTCGCCGTCCTAGGCCGAAATTAGCACCGGCGGACCTAGGCCGAACCCGGCGCGCTGGGGGACGCTCGGGGACGCCGGGGCGAGCGGTTTGGCGCGAAAGAGCCGCGGGCCCGCCGCGTCAGCGACACGGTGCGTCGTCTTCCCCCCACGCCTCGGTTTCCCGCGGGGAATCAATGGCAAGGCTGCCGCCGGTCAGCCTTACCATTGATTCCTCACGGGCGGCGCGTCACGGGACGGCGCGCCGACGCCTCCCCTCCCTCGCACGCGTACACACGGGCGCGGACTCCCTGAAGATGTCGAGGGAGCGTCAGTGCGCCGCTCTGCAGCGATTCGCGCAGCGCCGCCGGGGCCGCTACGAAGGAGGCGTCATCGTCATCGAGGACAGCGACGACGACGACGCGCCGCCGCCACCAGCCCGCGTTGGCGACGCCGGTCAGGGGTCCACCAGAGACGACCGCGTCAAGGAGGAGAAGCCCGACGACGGCGACTACTCGGCGTTCAACCAGTTTCTTTTTTAATTAGATATATTACGTAATAAAAATCCGTGACTATTATGTAATATATGCCGAACTTCTCTAGAATTTGCCGAAATTTGCTATATTTTTGCCTTTTTCTGAATGCGCGTGGGGCGGCCCGAGGGCGGGCGGCTGGGGACCAACTCGTCCCCAGGCCGATTTTTTGCGCCGGCTCATCCCCAGGCGGTGATTTTAGGCGCCCCCTGGGGGCCAACGGCTGGAGATGCTCTAAGCTAACCAGAATGTGAACACTGTTGAAGACAATATAATGAGACAGATTGGTTCAATAATTAGATTATTGTTGATTGTAAGAGTTCTCTTTTATATTGTAGAAACCTCCGTTAAGCGTTCATGTTGATCCTGTCGCTCCTCCTAGGAGAAAAGCACCAGGCATTGGTAACAGACATATAGCTTCCCTTGATCAGTGTCTTACAACCAAAAATAATCTGAAAACAACTTCTGAACCTTAAATAACTGAAAAATTCTGGCCCATATGTCTATGACAGGAACCTTCAACATTGATGACACCGGCCACAAAAGGTAGAGATATGGTTTCAATGCTGGAATATTTCTAACGATTTACCAGGTAATTTTGTTTATTAATGACTGTACTTCTCAATTGTGTTTACTTTCTGTGTTGTCTATGCTGCTTGGGTGACATTGATAGTGTCTTCATCACGTTTTACACTTTTACTATAGAACATTGTATTAGTGACCATAGTTTCTACACTATCCCTCTCTGGTGTTATCCCAACTAAACCACTAACATGGAATTTAGTCAAAGTTTGGTTGCATGTGAACATCATATTTGTCGGAATGCTAATCACAAGCATGTTTAGGTATGTGTCAGATCTACATATCATTTTGAGCTAAGCACTACTTTCTGTGCAGTATACTTGGTCTGTACTTACAATTTGGTATATCAGAATATGGAATTGTTTACTCGGTTTAAAACCTTAATTTATTTTATCGTTATATACTCTTTGACTTGATAAAATATGGAAAGCACACTTTATTTCTTTCCTTCCCACTATCAGAGGTCAGAACTATGTGCAAAGGAACACTACCTTAATCAGATCAATGCTTTTGTTTTGACAGCTTAAAGTTCATTGAGGGAGAAAATGTTTGTTCTAGAGGTGTTTGGTTGTTGTTAAAATTTCTAATGAATATTTTTTGCAGATCATCTGCTCTGTCTCTATTCATGGTCAATCAGTTTGATAGGATACTGATAAACCTGAATCGGTTTTTCGGATTTCGAAACATTTTGAGTTGAGTTTTCCTATATGAGCTGTGAAGAGATCGCTCCTCGACTTGTGAGAATGAAGTATTGGATGGAATGTTGTGGTCTTTCTTAAACTCTATCTGCTGCACTTTCTAATATTCTTTGTATCATTCAGTTTGAAGTATATCAATGTTGCGATGGTCGCTATATTGAAGAATGTCGCAAATGTTCTTGCTACTTCTAAGGAAACCTACTTCTTTAAGAAGCAGCATGATAGACAAGTATGGATTTCTCTAATGTTGATGGTATGCCAAATTTCGACTTTCTTAATTTTAAGTAGGACTAAAATGCTTGAGAGGCCTTTTTTTTAGTTTCTAAATAATCACGCATAGTTGTTTTGCGGCCGACAGCAATTCAATAGAAGAAGATGGGGATGAAGGATGAGCGGATGCAAAGATTTACGTCTGTCACATATGAGACACCTCGCCGCCCCTTCGCCGGATGGTACAATGCTTGTTTTAGCGTTGCAAAAGTGATGGTCTAGGAGATGCAATTAACAACTTCTTTTGTGTTTTGACTCTAAAGCCCGAATATGCATATTGACTACTTAAATGTGCTTGCATTCAGTCCCTGCCCACGGATATTATTCCTTGGGTCTTCTTTCTCTGTTTATTATATTTAGAGGCAAATTTTATGTCTGGGTGGCTATATGGACTTCCAGGTGCGAAGTGTCATAAGATGCCCAGAATTTTGTTTGGGTCCTTGCTTATATTTAGGCTTGCCCTGGTTTATGCGCATCTTTGACACATATATAGTATTGTCAGCTGGTTTTAAGGTGGGAAAAATATTTATGGTGAGAGCTTTTGACTTCTTGTGTTCATGTCTCTCTCGGTGGAGCATCACTGAGTTGTTCCCAATATAGGTATGCAACACAGAAACTATTTTTACCCTTTAGTTGAATGTACGTAATTAACCGAGTGCTCTTTTGATCTCTGACTCTATTTGATATCTTATAATGTAGTATTAAGTCGAGTGAATCTATTTGAAGGAGTGGCCGCTTCTTCTTGCCTTGCAGATTTTCTTTAAACATACATGGCCCAGGTTACAATTTGAAAAGAAGGCTTTTGTTATGTAGAATGACCCCCCACACCTCTGAGATCTATCGTGCCCCTCCCCCTCTCGCTGCCACCGCCGGCGGGTGCAGCCGGACGTTGCCCATGCGGCGCCGTTGTGAGGTCGGGTGTTGCCCATGCGGTGTCGTTGTGAGGCTGGAGATGGCGCCCCCTTCTTCTCCTTGAGCATGCACTCGGTTTAGGAGGGCGAGTCCTGGCTGCAGTACTGCTCGGCCGACGGCGCCCGGCGCAGATGTCGATGGCAGCAAGGCCACGACGCGACTTCTTGGTGGCGGTGGCGGCTTGGTGCGGGATTTTGCCGGCGGAGCCCTGCAGGCCCAGATCTAGGCCCTTTGGGCCCGATCTGAGGGCCTGATTTGTGTTAAGGCGGGCTGGTTTGGGCTCTGACGGGTCGCCTCCGGTTATACTAGCGAGCACCTCGTGATGGGAGCGGTGGCTATGGCGCCACGTCTGCTACAGCGCGGCAACGGGAGCTCCACGAGCCCAATTTGGGCCCGGTCGGGCAGTTGGCCTGGTGTGCTACTGCTTGAGCTAGTGGAGGTTGCCCCCCCCCCCCCCCACGTGGCCGCGGTACTGCCGACCCCTGTCTATGGTTGCTTCGTCTTGGTCTGGCCGGCCTCGCATCATTCGCCATGGTGAGACGTCGACGGTGTCCTCATGGCTATGTTGGCGCATTTTGGTGGGCGACAAGCATGGTGGAGCCGACGGGTGGTCCTGGGTGGTGGTTGTGTGGGGGTCTTTGTCGGGTCTTGTCGGCGCCGATGCGGTGACGCCTATGGGCGTTGCCATCCTTCTTGAAGGGCATCTGGTGTACCCCTTCTCCATCACCCCTCCATGTATCGAGAGAAATCCTAGCATCGGTACAAGTAGCAGCGTCATTGTCGCAGTCCTTTTTGAAGGTGTTGCTTGATACGCGGAAAATCGAAGGCATGGGAGCGTGGTGGGAATTCTCCGGAGGGTGAAATGGTTGCGAGGAATCGTCGCTTTTGTCGATCTGACGTTGTTGGCATTTGTTTCTCTTGTTTTTTTTTCTTTTGGGCTTGCTTGTGTTGTTTCACCAGCAGTGGTCTCATAGTTGTATCGGGTGGTTGCTATATCATTATAGCGGGGCGAAAGCCTGTTTCGAGCTTTAAAGTGAAGGATATGATCAAATCTATATATAAGTGTACAAGAAGCAGGAGTTGGAATGCTCAAATTAGCCCTCTTTGTGGCATTATTCTTTGATCAGCTGATTTGTCATATGAACCTCATAGTATTTCTGGCGTCATGTGTGTAGCTCAAGGAGTTTTAATGGGCTAAAAGTTAAAAATCTGTGAGCTCGTTACCCAGGATCTAGGGGAATCTCTTCTCTTTTTGTGTGAGAATCAATGCGGGATAATCTACTTGTTATGAAATTTTTAGTCACACGTGTAGTGATTTAGTTAACGATTTTGTAAAATAGTATATGATGTCACCGCTTGGCTAGACCTAGTAATACTATATACTCTAAAATATTTAGAAGGCATCATGACATTTTTGCAGATGAAACTATACCATTCTTCAGTTGGTGTTATTGTTTTACCGATTGCATTCCTTAAATTAGATGGATGTCATTCTATCTATTCAAATTATCTTTTGTATTGAGAGGATGATTGATGTATGTATGGACAAATAAGACACGACAAGAGACAAGTTCAATGGAGAAGAGAGGCTAGAGGGGTGCATGGTGTTTGTTGGAAAAGTGAGAAGAAGATACTTGTGTATGTGTTTAGGTTGAACATTGCATGCAATGTGCTCGTTTGTGGGGACTAAAATGAGCATTGTTTACAAATTCGTTTGTTGGCCCGTTGAGTATAAGGACTATTAGGAAGTATAAGATAGACTAGGATTTGGTCCTGCCTTGTCTTGTACTTCAAGTTGGTCTTTGTACTCCTATATATATGCCCACGAGGCTCAAGCAATACAATAAAACTATTCCACCAAACCTCTCTCTCCCTTCTAACATGGTATCAGCCTAGTCGATCCTAAACCCCAGCCGCCGCCGCTTCCGCACCCGCGTGCCGCCCCCGGGGCGGTCGGCCTCCATGACCGCCGCCGGGGGCCGCGCCGCCCGTACCTAGGGTTCATCTGCCAGTCGTGTTGATCGGCTGCCCTAAAGAGTCTTTCTCCCGATCCTTTGATCCAGGTTTTTCTCTCTGACGCCGATCGCCTTGATCGACATTTCTTTTTGGTTTTTCCGATATACGATCTGTTTGCGTCGCCCGTCGCCGCCGCCGACCGCCGTGCCTCTACTCCGGCTTTGGCATTGTTGGGGAATGTAGTAATTTCAAAAATTTCCTACGCACACGCAAGATCATGGTGATGCATAACAACGAGAGGGGAGAGTGTTGTCTACGTACCCTCGTAGACCGTTTGCGGAAGCGTTATATCAATGCGGTTGATGTAGTCATACGTCTTCACGATCCGACCGATCCAAAGTACCAAAAGCATGACACCTCCGAGTTCTGCACACGTTTGGCTCGGGGACGTCCTCGCCTTCTCGATCCAACAAGAGGGGCGAAGTAGTAGATGAGTTCCGGCAGCACGACGGTTGGTGACGGTGTTGGTGAAGAACAATTTCCGCAGGGCTTCGCATAAGCACTACGAAAACTATGACAGAGGATAAACTAGAGGGGACGGGGTTGCCGACACACGGCTTGGTGTTTCTTGATGTATCTTGGGTGCTAGCCCTACCCCTCTATTTATATGTTGAGCCTTGGGGTCGAAACTTGGAGTAAAAGCCTCCACAAAGTCGGTTTCACCCAAAAGGCAAGAGTCCTTCTCGGACTCCAGGGCCAGATGCCAGGGTTCCCGACGTCTGGCCCCTGGACTCCGCAAAACTTCCTTTTGCGCTTTCCAAAAACCTCGTGGGCTTTCCCCTTTGGCCCAGATAAAGTGTTCTCGTGCCCAAACATTTCAGGAAACATCCGGAACCCCTTCCGGTGAATTCTGGAACCCTTCCGGAGTCCAAACACTATTATCCCATATATCAACTTTATCACCGGACCATTCTGGAGTTCCTCGTCATGTCCGTGATCTCATCCGGAACTCTGAACAACACTAGGTCACCAACATACATAACTCATAGTACTATATCGTCAACGAACGTTAAGCGTGCGGACCCTACGGGTTCGAGAACTATGTAGACATGACCGAGACACCTCTCTAGTCAATAACCAATAGCGGGACCTGGATGCCCATATTGGCTCCTACATATTCTATGAAGATCTTTATCGGTCAGACCGTATAACAACATACGTTGTTCCCTTTTGTCATCGGTATGTTACTTGCCCGAGATTCGATCGTCGGTATCTCAATACCTAGTTCAATCTTGTTACCGGCAAGTCTCTTTACTCATTCCATAATACATCATCCCGCAACTAACTCATTAGTTGCAATGCTTGCAAGGCTTATAGTGATGTGCATTACCGAGTGGGCCCAGAGATACCTCTCCGACAATCGGAGTGACAAATCCTAATCTCGAAATACGCCAACCCAACGAGTACCTTCGGGACACCTGTAGAGCACCTTTATAATCACCCAGTTACGTTGTGACATTTGGTGGCACACAAAGTGTTCCTCCGGTAAACAGGAGTTGCATAATATCATAGTCATAGGAACATGTATAAGTCATGAAGAAAGCAATAGCAACAAACTAAACGATCAAGTGCTAAGCTAACGAAATGGTTCAAGTCAATCACATCATTCTCCTAATGATGTGATCCCGTTAATCAAATGACAACTCATGTCTATGGTTAGGAAACTTAACCATCTTTGATCAACGAGCTAGTCAAGTAGATGCATACTAGTGACACTCTGTTTGTCTATGTATTCACACATGTATTATGTTTTCGGTTAATACAATTCTAGCATGAATAATAAACATTTATCATGATATAAGGAAATAAAAAATAACTTTATTATTGCCTCTAGGGCATATTTCCTTCAGTCTCCCACTTGCACTAGAGTCAATAATCTAGATCACATCGCCATGTCATTTAACATCAATAGTTCACATCTTTATGTGGTTAACACCCATAGTTCACATCGACATGTGACCAAAACCCAAAGGGTTTACTAGAGTCAGTAATCTAGTTCACATCGCTATGTGATTAACACCCAAAGAGTACTAAGGTGTGATCATGTTTTGCTTGTGAGATAATTTTAGTCAACGTGTCTGTCAGATTCAGATTCGTAAGTATTTTGCAAAGTTCTATACTTCTATGTCTACAAAGCTCTGCACGGAGCTACTCTAGCTAATAGCTCCCACTTTCAATATGTATCTAGATCGAGACTTAGAGTCATTCAGATCGGTGTCAAAGCTTGCGTCGACGTAACTCTTTATGACGAACTCTTTTATCACCTCCATAATCGAGAAATATTTCCTTAGTCCTCTAAGGATAATTTTTACCGCTGTCCAGTGATCTACTCCTAGATCACTATTGTACTCCCTTGCCAGAAAGATGCTAAGGTATACAATAGATCTGGTACACATCATGGCATATTTTATAGAACCTATGGCCAAGGCATAGGGAATGACTTTCATTATCTTTCTATCTTCTGCCGTGGTCAGGCTTTGAGTCTTACTAAGTTTCACACCTTGTAGCACAGGCAAGAACTCTTTCTTTGACTATTCCATTTTGAACTACTTCAAAATCTTGTCAAGGTATGTACTCATTGAAAAACTTATCAAGCGTCTTGATCTATCTATATAGATCTTGATGCTCAATATGTAAGCAGCTTCACCGAGGTCTTTCTTTGAAAAACTCCTTTCAAACACTCCTTTATGCTTTGCAGAATAATCCTACATTATCTCCGATCAACAATATGTCATTCACATATACTTATCAGAAATGTTGTAGTGCTCCCACTCACTTTCTTATAAATACAGGCTTCACCGGAAGTCTGTATAAAACTATATGCTTTGATCAACTTATCAAAGCATATATTCCAACTCCGAGATGCTTGCACCAGTCCATAGATGGATCGCTGGAGCTTGCATATTTTGTTAGCACCTTTAGGATTGACAAAACATTTTGGTTGCATCATATACAACTCTACTTAAATAAATCCATTAAGGAATGTAGTTTTGTTTATCCATTTGCCAGATTTCATAAAATGTGGCAATTGCTAACATGATTCGGACAGACTTAAGCATATATACGAGTGAGAAACTCTCATCGTAGTCAACACCTTGAACTTGTCGAAAAACCTTTTGCGACAATTCTAGCTTTATAGATAGTAACACCACTATCAGCGCCCGTCTTCCTCTTGAAAATCCATTTATTCTTAATGACTCACCGATCATCGGGCAAGTCAATCAAAGTCCATACTTTGTTCTTATACATGGATCCAATCTCAGATTTCATGGCCTCAAGCCATTTCGCGGAATCTGGGCTCATCATCGTTTCCTCATAGTTCATAGGTTCGTCATGGTCAAGTAACATGACCTCCAGAACAGGATTACCATACCACTCTGGTGCGGATCTTACTCTGGTTGACCTACGAGGTTTGGTAGTAACTTGATCTGAAGTTACATGATCATCATCATTAGCTTCCTCACTAATTGGTGTAGTAGTCACAGGAACAGATTTCTGTGATGAACTACTTTCCAATAAGGGAGTAGGTACAATTACCTCATCAAGTTCTACTTTCCTCCCACTCACTTCTTTCGAGAGAAACTCCTTCTCTAGAAAGGTCCATTCTCAGCAATGAATATCTTGCCTTTGGATCTGTGATAGAAGGTGTACCCAACATTTTCTGTTGGGTATCCTATGAAGACGCACTTCTCCGATTTGGGTCTGAGCTTATCAGGTTGTAACTTTTTCACATAAGCATTGCAACCTCAAACTTTAAGAAACGACAACTTAGGTTTCTTGCCAAACCATAGTTCATACGGTGTCGTCTCAACGGATTTTAAATGGTGCCCTATTTAACGTGAATGTAGCTGTCTCTAATGCATTGTAACACCCCGGATATGATTTACCCAATATGTACTCCAACTCTTGCCGTTTCTGGCCTTAAGTTATTTTGTTTTCTCGGGTTCGGGTTTTTGTCTCCGTGTGTTGTTATCATTGTCATGCATCTCATATCATTTCATCATGTGCATTGCATGCGCATACGTGTTCATCTCATGCATTCGAGCATTTTCTCCGTTGTCCGTTTTGCATTCCGGCGCTTCGTTCTCCTCCGGTGGCCATTTCTACCTTTCTTTCATGTGTGGGGATTAAACATTTCTGGATTGGACCGAGACTTGCCAAGAGGCCTTGGTTTACTACCGGTAGACCGCCTGTCAAGTTTCGTACCATTTGGACTTCGTTTGATGCTCCAACAGTTAACCGAGGGACCGAGAAGGCCTCGTGTGTGTTGCAGCCCGACACCCCTCCAATTTGGCCCAAAACCCACCAAAACCCTCTCCATCATCTAGAGCGTTCGATCACGATCGCGTGGCCGAAAACCGCACCTCATTTGGACACTCCTAGCTCCCTCTATGCCTATAAATAGGTCCTCCTCCAAAATCCCGGGTCTCCCCACCCCGAAACCCTAGATCCACCACCTCGCGCCGCGCGGGACACGTCCGGTCCGGCCGGACACGTCCGCCGCCCCACCCGGGCCAATCCCGCGCTGCCATGTGGCGCCGCCCGTGCCCACATCGCCGCCTCCTCCGCCGGCCCGCCGCGGGCTCCCGAGGCCCCCGTCCGCCACCGCCTCCACCGGCTCACCGCGCCGCCCCTCTCCTCCAACTCCGGTGCCCGAGCCGCCCAGCTCCACCGCGCCATCGCCGGCGGCCGCAGCGCGCCTCGCCGGCCGGAGCCAAGCGCCGCGCCGCCGTGCTGCACCTCGCCGCCCCACCGCGGCAGCCCGCCGCCGACGTCCGCCGCCCCAGCCGCCTGCCTTCCGCGCCGGCGTGCGCCGCCTAGTCCGGCCACCACGCGCCTCCTCCCCTCCGGCGTCTACAGTGCATCCCGGCGGTCCTCGAAGTCCGTGCCGCCCAGATCCAGATCTGGAAACCCTAGGGGTTGTTTTTTCCCCAAGCCCCTAAATATTTTGCTATGTTCATCGCATCGTCACTCCGCATCCATAGCTCCGTTTTGGGCATATAGCATATCAAAATGTTCGTCTCAGAGAGCACATGATTTAATCTCATTGCATCATTTTCATTTGAGTTCATGTCAATGCCCGAAATGCTGTTAGAAGAATGCTATTTGAGATAATTGTCAGATCTGCTGCTCCAATTATATATTTGTCATTCTTGCCATGATTAATGTGTGCATGATATGCCCCTGAGCTCTTCACGAGTTTTGTTATATGTTTTGCCATCTATCCAGAGGTGCAACCCATGTATTTTTGTGATGTGTGTGGTGACTAGTACAAGCTTGCAAAGTGGTGCATTTGTTAATGCTGATTTCAGGGACTTAGCATTTCCACTAAGTCCTTGACCTGTTTATCTCAAATTGCCATATGTTCATGTTGTTTCCTAGTGATCCGTGCCTCTTTTGAGGATGATCAGTAAGGATGTTTTGTTAATCTTGTAGTGCTCTATTCATCCATGTCTTTGTTTGCAATTATGGAGCACCCTAGCTTGAGTCAATCGAGCTCTACTTTTGCCATTTCGTGAATCTGGGCAGATTGTCTACTTGTTAGCGATTTTGCCGAGGATGTTGTAGTTGACCGTGCATGCCATGTTATTGTTCTTGCCATGTCTAGCTTGTATTTTGTGTATTCTTGATGGGTGTATGCTTAGATGGTCATGACATGCTCTGTAGTGAGTGCATCGAGCTCGTAAACATGCCTACTTGATATCTGTTTTGCATGCTCCAGTTTTCACAAAGTCTGTGATCTGATTATGTTTTTTGCCATGTTCACATGCTTGCAAATGTATTTTATGATCCCTTTTGGCTCAAGGTCACTAAGGGACTTTTGTTAAGCTCTTTGAGTAGCTCCATGCCATTCTTTTCTTGCCATGTTCAGGTCCAGTAGCATATAGTTTTCATGCTCCAAAGAGTGCTATCTGATCTGAAATTCCAGACAAGTGTTAATTTCACTAAGTCTGAAATCTGTTTACCAAATGCATTTTTGCCATGCTTGTTTGAACCTGTTAATGGATGAATTGGTCGTAGATCAGTGCTAGTCTTTTGTTAAGCATCATGAGTGGATCCCTGCCATGTATTTTGTTGCCATGTTTGAGTGCTGTAGCATGTTCATCTTGTTGCATTTAGATGGCTACTTGCTGTATATCGCAGACCGGTGCCATATTTGAATTGCTTGCCATTTCCAAACCGTAACTCCGATTCCGGTGTTCTTTATATCGTTTTCAAGCGATTTCATCTCATCTTTCCAGTGGCACACTTGGATTTCCAAGTTAGGCCAGGTTCATTCATTCCTTGTCAAATCTTGCATATGCATCGCATATCGCATCCCGCATAGCATACCATCTTTGCATCATATTGTTTGAGCTTTGCACGTGGTTGATTGTGTCCTTGTTGCTTGTTTGTCTTGTTTGGGTAGAACCGGGAGACAAGTTCGCTAACGAGGAGCCCGTTGAGTTTGCTTTCGAGGATCCAGTCAACTCTGACAACTTTGCAGGCAAGATGATCATACCCTCGAAATCACTACTATCTTTGCTTTGCTAGATGCTCGCTCTGTTGCTATGCCTATGCTATGATGCCTACCACTTGCTTATCTTGCCTCCCAAATTGCCATGTCAAACCTCTAACCCACCATGTCCTAGGAAACCGTTGATTGGCTATGTTACCGCTTTGCTCAGCCCCTCTTATAGCGTTGCTAGTTGCAGGTGAAGATTGGAGACCGTTCCTTGTTGGAACACTATCTATTTGTTGGGATATCATTATATTGCCTTGTTATCTTAATGCATCTACATACTTGGTAAAGGGTGGAAGGCTCAGCCTCTCGCCTAGTGTTTTGTTCCACTCTTGCCGCCCTAGTTTCTGTCATATCGGTGTTATGTTCCCGGATTGTTGCGTTCCTTACGCGGTTGGGTTATAATGGGAACCCCTTGATAGTTCGCCTTGATTAAAGCTTTTCGAGCAATGCCCAACCTTGGTTTTACCATTTGCCACCTAGCCTTTTTCCCCTTGGGTTTCCGGAGCCTGAGGGTCATCTTATTTAAACCCCCCAGGCCAGTGCTCCTCTGAGTGTTGGTCCGAACTAGAGTCCTATGCAGCGCCCCCTCGGGGAAACTCGAGGTTTGGTTTTAGTTGTATGGAGAGCTTATATGAGTGTGCCCTGAGAACGAGATATGTGCAGCTCCTATAGGGATTTGTCGGCATATTCGGGCGGTGTTGCTAGATTTGTTTTAACTTGTCGAAGTGTCTTGAAGAACCGAGATACCGAGTCTGATCGGAACGTCTCGGGAGGAGGTCTATTCCTTCGTTGACTGTGAGAGCTTGTCATGGGCTAAGTTGGGATTCCCCTGCAGGGATTTGAACTTTCGAAAGCCGTGCCCGCGGTTATGGGCAGATGGGAATTTGTTAATGTTCGGTTGTAGATAACTTGAACCTTAACTTAATTAAAATGAATCAACTGTGTGAGTTACCGTGATGGTCTCTTCTCGGCGGAGTCCGGGAAGTGAACACGGTGTTGGAGTAATGCTTGCCGCAGGTTGCCCATCTAGTTACTCGCTCGCGCTTTGCCTCCTCTTCTCGCTCTCTTTTGCGAACAGGATAGCCACCATATATGCTAGTCGCTTGCTGCAGCTCCACATATTTTCCTTTGCCTTACCTGTTAAGCTTAAATAGTCTTGATCGCGAGGGTGCGAGATTGCTGAGTCCCTGTGGCTCACAGATTACTTCCAAACCAGATGCAGGGCCTGATGATTCCGTTCCAGATGACGCGCTTGAGTTCGAGTGGGAGTTCGACGAGGCCTCACGCCGATACTATGTGTCTTTTCCTGATGATCAGTAGTGGTGCCCAGTTGGGGTGATCGGGACCGTGTCGCATGTTGGGTTGTTCTTTCATTTTGGCACCGTAGTCAGGCCATGAGTGTTTGAATGTTGTAATGCTATTTATATACTTTGATTGACGTGGTGAGTGTAAGCCAACTATGTATCTCCCCTTTTATTATCTATATTACATGGGATGTTGTGAAGATTGCCTAACTTGCGACATTGCTTTCAATGCGGTTATGTCTCTAAGTCGTGCCTCGACACGTGGGAGTGAAAGTGCAACTATCCCTAGGTGGTTTTGGTAATTCATAACAACATATAGCTCGTTGAGCTAATGCTATTCCAAGATGATTATTTTAGGAAAGCTCAATGATTGGCATGGCATGGATGTGAAAGTCGAATCCTCAAAATGCTAAGGACAAAGAATTGGCTCAAGCCCAAAAGCCCAAGACTCTTCATTTTATATTTTAGTGATCCAAGATCACATTGAGTCTTTAGGAAAAGCCAATACTATCAAGGAGGGATGAGATGTTGCTTAATGAGCCTCTTGCTTCATGTGCTTAGTGATATGCTCCAAAATCCTCAACCACTTTCCCATATCCACAAATGACCAAAACCTTAAGCCAAACTCGGTCATACCGATTCTTTCTATCCGGTGCCACCGAGTTTCACTTGTCATTTGCCACTGCCAAACCCTAGCAATTCGGTCCTACCGATAAGGATCTCGGTCTCACCGAGATGGGATTGCAAACTCTCTGTTTCCCTTTCGTAACTTTTCGGTCTCACCGAAAGAGCGAATCGGTCCCACCGAGATTGCAATGTAAACTCTTTGTTTCCTTTTTGTAACTTTTCGGTCTCACCGAAAGAGCAAATCGGTCCCATCGAGTTTACCTGACCAACTCTCTGGTTAGCTTATTACCAAACTCGGTCCCACCGAGTTTGTGTAATCGGTCGCACCGAGATTACGTTATGCCCAAAACCCTAACCATATCGGTCCTACCGAGTTGCATGTCAGTCCCACCGAAATCTCTAACAGTCACTAGGTTTACCTTTTCGGTCCAACCGAGTTTGTTGATTCGGTCCCACCGAGATTGGTAGATTGTGTGTAACGGTTGGATTTTGTGTGGAGGCTATATATACCCCTCCACCTCCTCTTCATTCATGGAGAGAGCCATCAGAACACATACACAATTCCAACTCATATGTTCTGAGAGAGAACCACCTACTCATGTGTTGAGACCAAGATATTCCATTCCTACCATATGAATCTTGATCTCTAGCCTTCCCCAAGTTGCTTTCCACTCAAACCTTCTTTCCACCAGATCCAAATCCTATGAGAGAGAGTTGAGTGTTGGGGAGACTATCACTTGAAGCACAAGAGCAAGGAGTTCATCATCAACACACCATTTGTTACTTCTTGGAGAGTGGTGTCTCCTAGATTGGCTAGGTGTCACTTGGGAGCCTCCGACAAGATTGTGGAGTTGAACCAAGGAGTTTGTAAGGGCAAGGAGATCGCCTACTTCGTGAAGATCTACCGCTAGTGAGGCAAGTCCTTCGTGGGCGATGGCCATGGTGGGATAGACAAGGTTGCTACTTCATGGACCCTTCGTGGGTGGTTGCTTCTTCATGGACCCTTCGTGGGTGGAGCCCTCCGTGGACTCGCGCAACCGTTACCCTTCGTGGGTGGAGCCCTCCGTGGACTCGCGCAACCGTTACCCTTCATGGGTTGAAGTCTCCATCAACGTGGATGTAGGATAGCACCACCTATCGGAACCACGGGAAAAACATCCGTGTCTCCAATTGCGTTTGAATTCTGCAAACCCTTCCCTTTACATTCTTGCAAGTTGCATGCTTTACTTTCCGCTGCCAATATACTCTTTGCATGCTTGCTTGAATTGTGTGATGATTGCTTGACTTGTCCTAAGATAGCTAAAATCTGCCAAGAACTAAAATTGGGAAAAGGTTAAGTTTTTATTTGGTCAAGTAGTCTAATCACCCCCCTCTAGACATACTTTAGATCCTACAAGTGGTATCAGAGCTTTGGTCTCCATTTGCTTTGATCTCCATAGCTTTTGGTGGTCATAGCCTTGGTTTCACAACCTAGGAGAGTATGGCGTCTAGCGAGGGAAATTATCACCGAAGAGGTCCTTACTTTGATGACACTAATTTTGCTAGTTGGAAGTATAAAATGAAAATGCATATTCTTGGACATAACCCCGCCGTATGGGCTATTGTTTGTGTTGGTTTGCAAGGTGACTTCTTTGATGGGAGAGAACCAAACCGTGAAGCTACCGCGGATGAGTTGAAGATGTTGCAATACAATGCTCAAGCTTGTGATATTCTCTTCAACGGATTGTGCCCCGAAGAATTCAACAAAATCAGCCGTCTTGAGAATGCAAAGGAAATTTGGGACACTTTGATTGATATGCACGAAGGTACCGACTCCGTCAAGGAATCCAAGCTGGATGTGCTTCAAAGTCAACTTGACAAGTTCAAAATGAAGGATGGTGAAGGTGTCGCTGAAATGTACTCTAGGCTTGCTCTCATCACAAATGAGATTGCCGGCTTAGGAAGTGAAGAGATGACCGATAGATTCATCATCAAGAAGATTCTAAGAGCCTTGGATGGAAAATATGACACCGTCTGCACATTGATCCAAATGATGCCCAATTACAAAGATCTCAAGCCAACGGAGGTGATTGGGAGAATTGCTGCTCATGAGATGTCACTCAAGGATAAAGAGGAACTTCACAACAAATCAAGTGGTGCCTACAAAGCCTCATGTGAAGCCCCTACATCATCAAGTGAGAAACAAAACTTCAATGAAGAATTGAGCTTAATGGTGAAGAACTTCAACAAGTTCTACAAGAATAGAAGCAAAGATAGAAGCTTCAAGTCAAGGTCCTACAATGACAAAAGATCTTCCAGTCTAGAGCGAAACTACTACAATTGTGGAAGACCCGGACACTATTCCAATGAGTGTACGGCTCCCTACAAGAGAAGAGAAGATTCTCCAAAAAGAAGAAGGAAAGAATCACCACCAAGAGAAAGAAGGAGTAGAGATGATCGTTATGAACGGAGATACTCACGGAGAGGCAAGGATTCGAAAAGGAAGGAAAAATCATCAAGGAGCTACACAAAACGAAGACATCAAGCTCATGTTGGTGAATGGGTATCCGGCTCCGACTCCGACAGCCACTCCGAGAGAAGTTATCACTCCGACTCCGAAGATACTCAAGATGAAGGTGTTGCCGGTCTAGCACTTGTGTCGACCAACTCCTACGACATATTTGACTCACCAAATGAAGGAATTGGAAGATGCTTCATGGCCAAAGGTCCTAAGGGAATTATAGAGAAAGGAGTGTACAAAAGCCTTGCCGGGAGTAAGCAATTCGAGGAAATTGTGCGCAAGCAAGGAATGCACCGGAAGAATCAAGGTGTTGGTTTTGAACGAAAGTTCAATGCCAATGGAGTTGAGTGGGAAGAAGATCAATACCCCAAGACAAAGTTTGTTCCTCAACAAGAGAAGTATGATACTTCTTTCAAGGGGACACAAGCTCAAGATGATCTTCCACCAGAAGACTACAAGCAAAAAGGCAAGGACAAGCTTCAAGAGGAAATTGATGCATTTGAAGAAGCTCCTAAGACCATAGTCAAGTGGATTCCCAAGACTACTTCAAGTTCCACTTCATCAAGTACGACTACAACTCCAAGGATTCCCATCAAGATGGTGTGGATCCAAAAGAAGAAGAACTAGAGAGTTCTTGAGGGTGACTCCGCCAACATACCTCACTCTTATCATTTTGGGCAAGAACAAGTGCAATCAACTTCCACATCTTGCACTAGTTCAAGGAGTCACAAACCCTCTTGTTGGTAAGACAAGGGACAAGGTAACCTAAAGTTTTCATGGAAATCATCTTGTGTGTGCATCACTCTATGTCTATGGATATCCTTGTTTGTTCCTTGTGGGACTAACCCATGTAGGTATTGAAAGTGCAATTCACTCAAATGGATAGCTCCAAATGATCTACATCAACATTGAGCATCCACATCTCCAACATCTATATGAAGTCATCATCGACAAAACCCAAGGTTAGTTCATCCCTCTTAGGGGGATATCACATCTAGGGGGAGCTTTGCTCTAAGACTTGAGCTAAAGCAACTCTAAAGATGTGAACACAACAATGCTTTATGTAAAAGTGGTAACCCCACTTGAGCTTAAACAATGAGTATGACCTATGATCAAGTGTTCTCACTTGACTCCTAAGTCAATATACTCATATATAGATGACCTAGTCATCACAAATTGCTTGATAGATGCTAGAATTGGTTGTGCATGCTTTGTCACATATTTCATTTGCCATCTTATTGTGTGAGCATGCTGGCTACATATTTTACTCATTCAAGGACATCCACTTGTTGTTTTGGTTGTTTGGTTTTATTTCCTTTTGCCAAGTGGATGGACAAGAATGCCTAAGAACCTCCTCTAGCTATCTATGCTCTTCTCGTCTCAAACTCTATTCATGCTGCATCACAAAATTTGATGAAGTCAGATTCGAACCACTCTGTGTGAGGAGCGCTCGGAGTCCCCTATTCGTCATAGACTTAAACTTCCAAAACCTCTTTGTGATTCTCGGTCTGACCGATTCCCTACTTTCGGTCCTACCGAGATCATTAAGTTGATCTAGGTTTTCGATCTCGGTGCAACCGATTTGAACCATTCGGTCACACCGAGTTGCAATAACTGTATACAGTTTTGCATCTCGGTGCCACCGAGTTGTTCCACTCGGTCACACCGACAGGGTCGGGCTATATATAGTCACGGGCAAAAATTTGGAAATTTCTCCAAACCCCTTCGCCCGCGCGATAGCTTGCTCTGCCAACTTGGTCTCCGGATCGTCTTCTTGCCGCCAGCCGCCTCCAGTCACTGGTCTCCGTCGTCGTCAACGGGAATTCTACCCCATCGTTGCCGCCGTAGCGAGTCTCCGCTGAACTAGGGTATGGACTCGATCTTTGTGCTATTCTCTAATCCGATTCCTAGCACATTGTGATCATCGTGATTCTTGCCACGTTTGATAAACTCCTATCCAGTCAATGAACTCGTAGATTAGGTTTAATTCGAAAATTGTAGGGTTAGGTTTCCGCCGAAACCATCTTGGACCCACCGAGTTGAAAAACTCGGTCCCACTGATTTGGCTTATGCCATTGCACAAGTGAGACTCGGTCTGACCGAGAATTACTTATCAGTGTGACCGATTTTGGAACTCTGTGAAACCCTAGCAGTCTCGGTGCCACCAAACTGTGACTCGGTCTGAATGAGTTCACTAGTTTAGGTTCCAAAATTGCTTCAGTATCACCGAGTTTAGAAATCGGTAGATCCGAGATGCTTTCAGTGGGAAACTAAAACTAAGTTTTTGAATTATTCTTTTGCAAAAATCTCTGCATTTTGTGATGCTCATCCACTCTATCTCATCTATAACCTATTCACAGGGTCAGCAGTCAGAGTTTGCATCATGTCAGACCAAAGTGACAGCCAGAACTTGTCAGAGAAACAAGTGCAGATGAGTGAGGGCACTAGTCCCTCAAGTTCCTCAGATGATGGCAGCAGGAGCACTCCTAGCAACTTGCCTATAGCTGCCACATGACAGAGAAAGAAGAGAACCTCAGACTCAGAAGATGAGGATTATGTGGCAGAAGAGGAAGCAACCTCCAAGAGAGTTGAGCCAGCACATGGCATAAAGCCAGGGCTAAAGATCAAAAGGCCAGCAGGCAGGCAGCCTATGTCAAAGGCAAGAGCCTCAACTAAGAAGCCCACTCCCATTGAGCCAGTTGCCGCTGAAGGCAAAAAGAGGAAAGAAAGGGTGAAGAAAACTGTAGCCAGAGTGCTTGGCAAGGCTTCCATCATGGAAGATGAGGAGGAAGAAGAAAAGTAGCTGCACCAGCTCCAAAGGCACCCAAGCTAATGGGTGATGCCATAAGATCAGGGGCAGCTGCTCCTAAGGCCAAGCCAACTCAAAAGCCAAAGCCAAAGAGAAACACAAGAAGCATCCCAGCCACTGAGAAGAACAAGGCCCCAGTGCCTGAAGCTGCAGAGGAAGAGGAAGAGAATGTTCTTAGAAAGCTCAAGCCCAAGATCCCAGACCACAACGATGCTCATCCTGTGGCTGAGGATATGAAGCTCAGGAGAGATTCAGGGCTGAGGAAGTGGAGAGAAGCAGACCCATATGCTTCTAGGAGAAGGACTGCAGTTGACTACAGGTTTCACACCAAGGAGCAGCAGGATTTTTATGAGACAGTGCTGCTAGACAAGAAGCCAATTGTCTGTGATATGAGATGGGTTGATTGGCAATATATCAAGGACAACAAAGAATACTACCCTGGAGTGCAGGACAGCTTCAAGGCGTGTGGAGTAGAGGACTTTGTTGGGCAGAAGCTCACAAAGTGGAACGAGGAACTCATCATGCAGTTCTACTCCACTGTCGGGTGGTAGGAGCGACATATGCCAATGGGTGGCTTATCATTGCGGGGGCCAATAGAACGTCGCCGGTGCCTGGAAGCGGGATGAGGCAAAGACATGCACGCCGGCGAATCTTACCCAGCTTCAGGGCTCTCCGGGGAGATAATACCCCTACTGCTGCTCTGCGGGGTCTCCGCATGGTTACTAAGTGGACAAGTAGCTACAATGCTCCTTGAGCTGTTTTGGGTGGAAGGAGGAAGAAGGGCTCAGCTCAGCCTGCTACCTCTCCTTGTATGTGTCTAGGTCTAGAATGAGAGTCCAACCCTTTGCATGGGTGCACCGGGGGGTTTATATATGCCTACCCCCCGGGGGTACAATGGTAATCCGACTGGGCGCGGGGCCCAGCTGTCTGTGACTACGCTCGCCGGCTTCTCCGCCGGCTGGTGGGTCCCACCGACTGCCGGCTCCTGGGGCGACAGGCCGGCCCCACCGGCCAGGGCCTGGTCGGCAGCTGGTTACTGTTACTTCGTGTCGTTGACGCAGGCTTGGTCGAGGTAAGCGTGGCTACAGTAACGCCGCCCTGGCGGGCGATTACTGTAGCCCCGCCGCATCTTGTCTCCTTAATGGGCGTCTCCTTCGAGGAGGGCGGCAGGCCGGCTACATGAAGCCGGCCCTCTGTCTTGCTGGCTGGAGAGGAGGTGCGGCCGCCTTCGGCATCTCTCTACCTGAAGGGGCCCACCACCTCGGGGGCCACGCTGGTGGCCCGTCGTGGACGGCGTCAGAGCCGTCGTGGCTACAGTGCCGCGTCGGGCGGGCCGCAGCTGCCCGCACGACGTGCTGTACCAGGCATGCTCCAGGTTTTGGGGGTGGTAGGCTCGACTGTAGCCACACCCCGCTTCATCATTGCGGAGTGGACGCGTACATTGCGGGTGCGGCGTTGACTGATTTATGGGAGCCGGCGTGGCGATAGCCGGCCTCGCTGTAGCTGGCCCTGCCGTAGCCGGCCCTCCGCAGCCTTCTTCAGGAGGGTGAAAAGGCGGGCCGCCCCCGAAGCCGGCCAGGAAGGTAGCCGGCTGGGGGGAGACGGCCCAAGTCTTGAGTCTTCTTATGAGCCGGATGGGCTCATGATTTTTTCTGAGGGGCTAGGGGAAGCCGGCTGGGCTACCCATAGCTATTTACCCCGACAGTAGTCCCCGAAGGCGGGCGAGCTTCACGGCGGACGGAAGGACGGGAAGCTTGACCGGCTTCATACCCTGAGGGGCCGACCTCATCGTTGCAGCCGACTCCGGAGCACTTTTTGTTTATCAGGGTGGCAGTGGTTGACCCGCGGGCCGGCCGCGGGCCCCACGACGAGCCATGTGGCGGGGGAGTCCTGCTGTCGCACGCGCGCGACGGGACGCCGCCGCAGGCCCGGGCCCGCCACTCCCTGGCCTCGGCCCGGGCGCAGATCTTCTGTGGCCCGAGGGGACTGCTTGCCTCCCCGTGGCCATTACTTCGCGTCATCAAGGCGCGCAATTAACGCGGGCGTGGGGGAGATGGGCACGATCGATCCCCACGATCCCCCACGCCGCGCCTCCTCAGCTCTAGCGCACGCGCCTACATGTAGGGGGGGGGAGGGGGAGAGGCACAGGCCCGTTCGCTCCCCCGCTCCCCGTCCCTCCTGCTCCTCTTCTTCTTCTTCTTCTTCCTCGCGCCCGACGCAGTTTCGCGCCGCAGCCCACCCACGCCGCCATGTCTCTGGCTTTGTTGAGCTCGTGGGACGGGTCCAATGTCCATGAGGACCATATTGAATTCCTCCGCCAGACCCGGCGCCTGCCCGCCGCCAACCTCGTGCAGGTGCGTCTGGCGCCCACGAAGGAGGTCTCGCCGGCGCCGGAGGAAGGCGAGCGCGTCGTCTTCCCCGCGCACTTCCTCCGTGGCTTCGGCTTCCCGGCGAGCAGCTTCATGCGCTCTTTTCTCGAATTCTACAACCTCCAACCACACCACGTCACGCCCAACGCAGTGCTGCAACTCTCGGCCTTCGTCTCGCTCTGCGAAGGATTCTTGGGGGTGCTGCCGACGCTGGAGCTCTGGGCGGAGCTGTTCCAGAACAAGCTCGGCACCGTCTCCGCCGGCGTGCCGGCTCCCTGTGGCGCCTTCATCGCGATGAAGAGGGCAAGCAACGACAACCCCTTCCCCCACATTCCTCTGATCCAGTCTGTCAAGCTTTGGCAGGAATCCTACTTCTACGTCAAGAACGTCGCCCCGCACGGCGATTACGTCAATCTGCCGGCTTACGTAGCCGGCCCGCCGGCTGGGAGGCGGCGGACTTGGGGCTACAAGTCGAAGTCCTTGTCTCCGGCTGGGAATGCCTCCATCGCCCGGCTGGGGGTGATGGTCCAGTCGAAAGGCCTGCGTGCATCCGACCTGGTAGCCGCCTTCGTCGAGCGCCGGATTCTGCCCCTCCAAAGCCGGCCGCACATGATGTGCCAGATGAGTGGCCGGTTCGACCCTTGCCGGCTGAGCACATGGGAGATGCCCCATGCCGAGGTGGCTCTGATGGCGAACTACATCGCCAACCTGAAGCTCACCGAGGAGTGGCAATTCGGCAAGGCGCCGTACTCCCGCGCCCATCCTCCGCCTGTGGTAAGTCTTTCTTCTCGTCGTCTGCCGGCTTGCGTCAGCCGGCTTCTGACCAGGCGGCTCTTCTCTTTTTTCTCTTCATCAGAATCCTCTCCTCCCGCCGCCAGCCGGGGCGGCTGGAGTCGATCGCGAGTATGCCCCGGACCGCACGGTGGACGACCTCGACGACCCGGATCTTTCCGCAGTCGCCATGGAGGATGCCGCCACGGGGGACGTCGCCGAGCTCGGCGACACGGGGCTCTCGGCCAGTTTCGACGACTGGCCGGATGATATCGAAGCCGAAGAAATCCCGCGCCACCAGCCGGCAACCGACCGCCGCGGCGCGGGCTCGTCTGCCGTGCCGACTGCCGGTGGTGGAAAGGGGAAACGCCGGGCTGCGCTCCCGCTCTTTGGGAGCCGGCCGAAGAAGCCGAAGGCCTCCGCCGCGGCCACGAAGCGCGAGGAGGCGGCGGCGAAGGCGGCCCGCTTCCGGAAGGCGGTGAAGAAGCCCCCCTCAGTTTCCGCGTAAGTCTAGTAGCCGCCTACGTGCTTGTTATTCTGAAGTCTTCCTTTACTTGAATGCTTCTCTGATTTTCTGAGCAGGGCGCCGCTCTCCCTCGAGCGAGGCCCAGCCGGCTCCGTGGTCAGGCCGAGTGCCGGATCCTCAGGGTCCCGCCGAGTGGACCCCCGCGCCGAACTTGACGCAGCCACGGAGCGCAATGCTCGCGAGGCGCGTTGAGAGAGGGAGGCGGCCGAGCGGGAGGTGGCGGAGCGGGAGGCCGCCCAAACGGCGCCGGGGCGAGCGAGCGCGGCGGCCGAGACTCCGTCAGAGCGGGCGGCCGTGGAGACGGAGGCGGAAGGCGCGCGTAGCCAGCCTCCGCTACTCGCCACCCCCCTCCAAACTTTGGATCCGGACATTCCTCTGCCCACGGCGGAGGAGATTATCCCCGAGCAGCCGCCGGTGCAGAGGGACGAAGTCTTCGAGATTTCCGTCGAGAGGACGTCGCCGGCAGCGCCAGCCGGAGCAGGCGAAGGCGGCCAATCGTCGGCGGTGCCGGAGGAGCCGGCCCGGGCTGCGCCCGAGGCCGGAGCCGGCCTCGAGATCGAGCTGGTGGCGGGCCGGAGGGGGCACGGCCCCGCCGGACACGCGCCGAGCCGCGGGGGCTGAGCAGACGGCAGACGCCTTGGAGGCGGCCAGCTCCGCCACGTCCGGATGGACTCCTAGCGGAGGGAGCGGCGAGCTGAACATCGCGGCTCAAGAGGTTCGGAGCCGGCTGCAGGCACAGGCAGGCCTCCTGAGGCAATTTACTCAGGAGTTTCTGTCGACGCGGTCTGCAATCCGGGTAAGTCTTCACTCATTGACCGTTCTGGTCCTTTGAATTTTTTCCGTGGGGGCGCGCTAGCGCACCCACTGGGTGTAGTCCCCGAGATCCGGGCCGACTGCAGCGCAGTCGGGTCGGATCTTACTCGACGACTATCTTTGACTGTTCTTTCTGATCTCTTAGGATTATCATAATTCTCGCGCTGCCGCCTTCAACTCCCAGGCTCGGGAGCTGAGCCGGAGGACCGAAGACCTCGCCAGCAGCCGGCGTAAGCGTTTTGTCCTTATTTATTTCTCGTGGGGGCGCAACAGCGCACCCACTGGGTGTAGTCCCCGAGATCCGGGCCGACTACAGCGCAGTCGGGTCGGATCTTACTCGACGACTTTTCCTTTGCTGACTTTTCTCTTTATCTTTTGTTCGTGCAGAGGCCAACGCCGACCTGCGGAGGGAACTCGGCGAGGTGTAGGCCGCTCTTCGCGCCAAGGACGCCGAGTATGCTGACTTGGTTCAAGAGCGCGACCGCGTGGCGACGAAGCTGGCCGACCAAGAGGAGAGCCACAAGGCGGCCTTGTAAAGGGCGCAGGATGGCGAGGCTACCCTGAAGGCGGAGTTCGAGGCCAGGGAGGCGAGCTGGGCCGAGACGCGCCAGGCGCTGGAAGAAGGCTTCGGCCGGATCGATGATCTTATCGATGGTAGGCCGTCCTTCTTGCTCTTCTTCCATCCGCCGGCCGCCTGCGGCTTTGTTTTGACATGTGTTTGCTATCTTGCGCAGAGTACTTTCCCGGTCAATCCGTCCTCGCCGCCCAAGCCATCGAAGCCTACCGCGAGGAGCACCGTCAGGCCGGGGTTGTGATTCCACCGGACGCGAATCGGACGTTGTCGGAGCAGCTCATCGCCGTCCAGGCGCGGCTGCAGCCGGCCCACCGGCTGCTCCGCCGGCTCGAACGTGCCGGGGCGACAATGCTGGCCGCGCTCTGGCCCGGCCAGACAATTCCCCGCACCCCAAGCCGGACGGCCGACTGGCTCGAAGTCGCAGTCGGCCGCTTCGAGGCCTGGAAGGCGTCCGCGGCCCGTCTTGGAGCCGGGCGCGCGCTGGAGTTCGTCCGCGTGTGGTACCCAGGGCTAAGCCTGGACCAGCTGCGGACATGGCGGTCGGAAGCCGACGCGGAGCTAGAGGAGGTGCGGCCAGCGATCGCGCAACGCGCCTCGACGATCGCCGAGTGCACCGACACCAGCGTCTTCGCGCCGGAGCTCAACGACGATGGCGCCGCCCAGCCGGAGGAATGGTTCGGGCTGAACCCGGCGGACAGCGAGGACTCGGCCGAAGAGATCGCCTCCAGCGATGAGGGTGAGGACGACGAGGAGGAGGAGGGCGAAGACGCCGAGCCGACTGGTGAGACGGCCGACCGTCCCCCAGCTGACCGTGCCTCCAGCAACGAGCCACGCGGGAGCGCGCCCTCTGCCAGAGACGACGATCAAGCCGAGGTTGGCCAGCCGGCCGCTCCTCCAGCCGGCGCGACTGCTCCCACCGCCTAGCCCGGCTCGTCTGCGGCCCCGCCGGCTTGATCTGCCATTCCTTTTGTCCCTGTTTTACTTTTTCGGACAATTTGAAGTTTCTGCAATTCCACCCACTGGGGGTGTATCGAACAATGTTGGATGTCGACCTCTCTGGAGGCCTTTTGTGTAAATATTAATATATGCATGTGTTGGCGTTCATTCAAGTGTACTTTTTTGTCCTTAGGCTCTTTCCTTTGCCGCCTTTCCTCCTTGGGAACGCAAGTACTTGAGCTTTCTTGGATTTGAAGCAGACTGAATGTAAGCCGGCCGGCCGGCTACTCTGGTAGTCGGTCGGCGGGAGGCAGTCAGCCGGCTTTTGTTATATATGCGAGCCTGTTTGGTCCCTAGCTGTTTTTCATGTGGGCACCCTTTCCGGCTTGTGGCTCTTGCCAGCCGGGCAGTCGGTTCTTCGAGCTGCGATTTCGGCAACAGCCAAGCCTGGGTGTCGTCACATTACTTGTCTGACTGCGGGTAGGGCTCCTAATATAACTCTAGTCGGCCAGTCCCCGGGCTGACTCGTCGGACCCGATACCGGACAAAATAAATGAATAGGTAATATCATACGCATGATAACTTTCATTCATAAAATAACGGGTGGCAGTCCCCGAGTCTTTCTCGGGGAGCCTACTGTTTCATACTTAATACAAAAGTGGGCATAATACATACTGCGTTTTAACTGTAAAACTTCCGAAGGAGATTTGCGTTCCATGGTCGCTCTGACTCCTTGCCGGAGTCGTCTCTCTTGCGTGCCTTCGGCTTCTGCGCGTCGATGAGGTAGTAGGCGTCGTTGCCCAAGGCTCTGCTGATGATGAAGGGGCCTTCCCAGGGAGCTGCGAGCTTGTGCTGGCCGGCTGTTCGCTGGATCAGCCGGAGCACAAGGTCGCCCTCTTGGAAGGATCTTGGTCGGACCCTCCGGCTATGGTAGCGGCGCAAACCCTGCTGGTAGATGGTAGACCGGCTGAGGGCTAACAGCCGGGCCTCTTCCAGCAGGTCGACGCCGTCTTCTCGTGCTTCTTTGGCTTCCGCTTCCGTGTACATGGTTACCCGAGGCGAGTCGAACTCGATATCTGTTGGGATGACCGCCTCGGCACCGTATACAAGGAAGAAGGGAGTGAAACCGGTTGATCTGTTGGGAGTAGTGCGCAGACTCCATAGGACAGCCGGCAGCTCATCGAGCCAGCAGCCGGCTGAACGCTCCAGAGGTACGACCAGTCGAGGCTTGATGCCGGACAAAATGAGGCCATTTGCTCGCTCCACTTGGCCGTTTGACTGCGGGTGGGAGACTGACGCAAGGTCCAGCCGGATACCTTGCGCAGCGCAGAACCGTGCCAAGGCACCTTTGGCAAAGTTCGTGCCGTTGTCGGTGATGATGCTGTGCGGTACGCCGTACCGGGTTGTTATATCTGCAATGAAAGTCACTGCAGTCGGCCCATTCAGCTTCTTGATCGGCTTTGCCTCAATCCACTTGGTGAATTTGTCGACGGCGACGAGCAAATGTGTCATGCTGCCGCGCGCCGTCTTGAATGGGCCCACCATATCCAATCCCCAGACGGCGAAGGGCCAGGTGATGGGAATGGTCTTGAGTGCTGAAGCCGGCATGTGTTGCTGCGAGCTAAAAAGCTGGCAGCCTTTGCAGTGTTTGACTAGCTCTTTGGCGTCGTCCAAAGCAGTCGGCCAGAAGAAACCGTGGCGGAAGGCTTTGGCGACAAGTGATCTTGATGCGGCATGGTGGCCGCACTCTCCTTGGTGTATATCCCTGAGGATCGCGATGCCTTTCTCCTGCTCGACGCATCGCTGCAAGACTCCGGTGGCGCTGCGCTTGAGAAGCTCTCTGTTGACGATTGTGTATGCTCCAGCCCGGCGCTGAACTTGTCTTGCTTCGTTTTTGTCAGCCGGCAGGTCATGGTTCACCAAAAAGTTGCGGATGGTTTGGGCCCATGATGGGGCGGCGACTTCCTCTGCCACCAATGTGGCCACAGCCACCAGGGTGGGAGGGCTGGGTAATGCAGTGCTGGAGTCGGCCGCCGCTTGCTGTGCTGAAGAAGTCCCCGGGCCGGCTACCGCAGTCCCCGGGCCGGCTACCGCAGTCCCCGAGCCAAATATTGAAGTCCCCGGGCCGGCTGCTTGATTCTTCGAGCCGAACCCGGCCTCCTCGGGGTTAGGCGGCACGAAGATGGAGTCGGATTCCGGAGACAGCTTGATTGAAGGCTTGAGGAGGCGCTGTAGGGCGCCGCCGGCTGGTATTGCTTGCCGCGTGGAACCTATTCGGGCCAGAGCATCTGCTGGCTCGTTGTCGGCTCGCGGCACATGAAGGAATTCACACCCGTCGAAGTATCCGCTGATTTGCTGCACTAGGAAGCGGTAGCTCGCCATGTTCGCGTCCTTGGCGTCCCAGTCGCCAGAAGACTGCTGCACCACCAAATCCGAGTCGCCATAGCACAGGATCCGGCGAATGCCAAGTTCCTTGGCAAGCCGGAGCCCGTGTATGAGCGCTTCGTACTCGGCTACGTTGTTGGAGGCGGCAAAGTGGATCTGCAGCATTTATCTGAGCTTGTCGCCCTTTGGAGAGGTAAGGACGACGTCGGCTCCCAGGCCGGTGCGCATCTTTGATCCATCAAAATGCATGCGCCAATGGGTGGAGTCGGGCGCTGGTGGTAAGTACTGGGTCTTGGCCCAGTCGACGAGGAAGTCGGCCAACTCTTGCATCTTGATGGCGGTGCGGGGTTGGTAGAAGATCGTGTAGGGGGCCAGCTCGATGGCCCATTTAGCCACCCGGCCGGATGCATCCCGGCTGCCTATGATGTCGGCTAGCGGGGCAGTGCGTACGACCGTGATGGGATGCTCTTGAAAGTACGGCTTCAGCTTCTTGGTGGCGAAGTACACGCCATAGCACATCTTCTGATAGTGCGGGTAATTTTACTTCGAGGCGGACAACACCTCGCTCAGGTAATAAACCGGCCTCTAGACCGGCTGGGCTCGGCCTTCTTCGGGGCGTTCGACCACAATGACGGTGCTGACCACCCGGCTAGTGGCGGCAATATATAGGAGCATGGGCTCCTTCTCAGTCGGTGCCGCCAAGACAGGCGGCGTGGACAGCATTTTCTTCAGCTCGTGGAAAGCTTGGTCGGCCTGGTCATTCCACTCAAAGTGAGTGCTCTTCTTCATGAGGCGGTAGAGGGGGAGAGCTTTTTCTCCAAGCCGGCTGATGAAGCGGTTCAGAGAGGCCAGGCACCTGGTGAACTTCTGAATCTCTCTGAGCTTGGTTGGGACCGCCATCCTCTCGATGGCCTTGATCTTCACAGGGTTGCACTCTATGCCGCGTTCGGAGACCAGAAAGCCTAGGAGCTGGCCGGCTGGCACTCCGAACACGCATTTCTCCGGGTTGAGCTTGATCCGGAACCGGCGCAGGTTCTCGAATGTCTCCTTCAAGTCTTCCAGCAGAGTGCCATGCTTCTCCGTCTTCACCACAACATCATCCACGTAAACTTGGGCATTCTTGCCGAGCTGCGTGAGGAGGCACTTCTGCATGCAACGCTGAAAAGTGGCGCCGGCATTCCTCAAGCCGAACGTCATAGTCAGGTAGCAGAAGGCTCCAAACGGCGTGATGAAGGCGGTCTTCAGTTGGTCATCCGGGTTCAGCTTGATCTGGTGGTATCCCGAGTAGGCGTCCAAAAAGCTCAACAGCTCGCATCCGGCTGTGGAGTCTATCACTTGATCAATCCTGGGCAGAGCGAAGGGATCTTTTGGGCAGGCTTTGTTGAGGCTTGTGTAATCTATACACATGCGCCACTTGTTATTCTTTTTCAGCACGAGAACCGGGTTCGCGAGCCACTCGGGGAAGAAAACCTCCATGATGAAGCCGGCTGCAAGAAGCCGGGCTATCTCCTCCCCTATGATCCTTCTCTTCTCTTCTGACAGTCGGCGGAGGGGCTGCCTGACTGGTTTAGCATCCTCCCGCACGTGCAATTTGTGTTCGGCGAAATCCTTCGGAACACCCGGCATGTCCTTGGGGGACCATGCAAAGATATCCCGATTCTCACGGAGGAAATCGACGAGCTCGCCTTCCTATTTGCTATCCAGGCTCGCCCCAATGACGGCAAACCTCTCGAGGTGCTCGGGGTCGAGCTGTATCTTCTTGGTCTCCTTGGCCGGCTGGAAAGATCCTTGGGCATCATACTCCTTGGAGTCGGCAGGTTGGTTTAGCTGCTTGCTGGCCAGGGCCACGACCTGATCCAGCGTCTTCTTCTCTGCAGTGACCACGAGGGATTCGGCCAGCCGGCTGCTGGCCGCGGCGAAGTCGGCGGACTTCTTGTAGTCGCCGGCGATGGTGATGATACCCTTGGAGCTCGGTATCTTCATCTTGAGGTAAGCATAGTGGGGGACCGCCATGAACTTGGCCAAGGCGGGTCGGCCAAGCAAGGCATGGTAAGGGCTCTCCAGGTCCACCACCTCGAACCAGATTGCTTCCCGACGGAAATGGTCCTTGCCCCCGAAGAGTACATCGATCTTGAGCTTGCTGATGGGGGCACAGGACAAACCGGGTACGATGCCGTGGAACACCGTTCGAGTCGGCGCAAGTTGCTTTGCCTTGACGCCCAGCTTCTCCATGGTGTCGCGGTATAGGATGTTGATGCTGCTTCCGTCGTCGATCAGCACGCGGGAGAAGCGTGCGGCACGCGTATCCGTTGCAAGGGTGGCCTCCAGGACCAATGCGTAGGAGCCGGGGGACGGCATCACCTCTGGGTGGTCGGCCCGGCTCCAACTGATGGGTTTCTCCGACCAGTGCATGTGGCCGGCTGGGCTGGTGGCGGCCATATTGACCTCTTGTTGCTCTTGGCGCTTGCTGCGCCGGTCTTCGGGCTGGCTCGTGAAGACAACATAAGATGCTTGCTCATCGGGGAACTCGTCCTGCACGGCGTCGACCGCGGGTCGGGCGGCTTTGGGCGGCGGAGGGCCGGCAGGCGGAGTCGGCGTGAGCCCTTCGCCCTTCGAGATTCGGGCGAGCCAGTTGCATTTGCGGGTCGTGTGGTTGGACGGCTTCACGCCGCTGTGGAACTTGCACGGGGCATCAAGGGTTTGCTCGTAGGAGAAGGCCGGCTGCCAAGCCGGCCGACCGCCCTTGGGCTTCTTGGGTGCGGGCCGCCCTTCAGGCGGCGCGTCTTCGACCGTGGCCACCTGCCGGCTGGCGGGAGGCGGCGCAGGGCCCTTGCGCTTTTGATCATTCTGGTGTTGGCGTCGGCCGCCGTCTCTAGCCGGCGCTTTGGGCGCCGGATTGAGCACCTTTCCGGATGCGTCCACCCGGAGCTCGATCTTCGTTGAGGAGTCGGCGGTGGCGTACTTGTCGGCGATGTTCAGGAGCTCGTCAAGGGTAGTCGGCTCATCGGAGAGAAGCTTGTGTTTGAGGAGGGTGCCCTCTTGGCACCCGGCGGTGAAGTATTCGATGGCTTGCACCTCGTGCACCCCCTCGCAGGAGTTGCGGAGCTCGGCCCAACGCGTCAGGTAGTCGCGAGTGGACTCGGCTGGGCCCTGTACGCACAGGGAGAGTTGTCTGGGCTTGGGAGCCCGCTTGTAGGTGCTGGTGAAGTTGCGAACGAAGGCTTCAGTGAAATCCACCCAGCTGTTGATGCTGAGGGGCTTGAGGCTGTTAAGCCAAGTCCGTGACGTGCCTTGCAGCATGAGGGGCACGTACTTTACGGCAACGCGCCGGTTGCCATTGGCGATGCTGACGGCTGTGGAGTAGTCGGTCAGCCAATCTTCCGGCTTCACCGAGCCGTTGTACTTGGGTGTGTCTCTTAGGAGCGAGAACCCTTTGGGGAAGGGCTCGTCGCGGATGCGGGGGCCAAAGCACGGCGGGCCAACATCGTCTTCTTCTTCTAGCGCCAGGGATCGGGCCAGGCGGTCGATCCGGTGGCGGGCATCGTTTTCGCCGATTCCCTCGCGGCGACCAAGCCGGCCGCTGAGAGTCGGGTGAGCCACTGGAGGCGGGGTAGGATATCTCTCTCCGCGAGCTCGAGGCGGAGGCGGGGTGCCCCGCCATTCCATGGCTCGGGGGCGGCCGTCCGCGTCTCGCTCGATGGAGATTTGGGTCCGGCTTCGGCTGGAAGCCGGCTCTTTCTCGCGCCGCGCGCGGGTGTTGCTGGTAGTCGGCGACCGGGAAGTCGCGCCGTGTTCGCGGCGCGGGGGAGGGCTCCCCGCGCAGGCGTCGGCTTCGTGCCGTCGTGCGGCCGCATCGATTAGTTGCTGGATGCGCCGCGTCATGTGGGGGAGGTCTTCGGCTTCCAAGCCGTCCAGCTCGTCTACGGCCGCCTGGGCGGCGCGCAGGTTCTTGAGCGGGGTGGCGTAGACCGGGCGATGCACTCCAAGCGTGTCGGCGATGATGGCGCCGCGTTGCCTGACAGCGCCAGCCCGGCTAGGGCCAGCCGGAGCCGGCGTGCCAAAGGCGGCGCGGTCGGCTTCGCGCTGGTAGGCCTTGGTGAGGCGTCTTACGGAGGCCAGCCGCCGGCCCTCCGCGAGGAGGGCGAGGCGGCGTGCCTCCAGAACTTCGTCGCTGGCGTCAGCCGGAAGGGGGGCGGACAAGTCTTGGGCAGCCGCGAGTGGGGTGTCGCGGGCGCCCTCGTCAGTCGGGCCGTCGAGGCCGATAACCATCACCTCGGGGGCGTCAGAATCGCGATCACCAGCCGGAGGGAGCGGGTCGTTGTAGACCGTGATGTTGGTGGGGAAGGTATCGCAGGATGCCGCGTCGGAGTGGACGGGCATCGGGTCGGTGGAGCCAACCGACTCCAAATCCGCAGCGGGCTCGCTGGAGACGTGGAGCTGGCTGAGGAGGTTGGCGAGGTGATCTGTGCCCGCATCGGAGGCAAGCTCGTCGGAGATGCGGGCCTTGTCGAAGAGGTTGGCGAGGCCGCTAGCCGCGCAGACGTTGGCGACGCCATGCAGCGCGTCGCGGCAAGCGCCATCGGGCGAGCCAGGCTGGCTACGCTCGCGAGGAAGGAAAAGGGTTCCCGTCCAGAACAGGTCTCCGGACGACGGTGCACCTGGCCCCACGGTGGGCGCCAAATGTCGGGTGGTAGGAGCGACATATGCCAACGGGTGGCTTATCATTGCGGGGGCCAATAGAACGTCGCCGGTGCCTGGAAGCGGGATGAGGCGAAGACATGCACGCCGGCGAATCTTACCCAGCTTCAGGGCTCTCCGGGGAGATAATACCCCTACTGCTTCTCTGCGGGGTCTCCGCATGGTTACTAAGTGGACAAGTAGCTACAATGCTCCTTGAGCTGTTTTGGGTGGAAGGAGGAAGAAGGGCTCAGCTCAGCCTGCTTCCTCTCCTTGTATGTGTCTAGGTCTAGAATGAGAGTCCAACCCTTTGCATGGGTGCATCGGGGGGTTTATATAGGCCTACCCCCCGGGGGTACAATGGTAATCCGACTGGGCGCGGGGCCCAACTGTCTGTGACTACGCTCGTCGGCTTCTCCGCCGGCTGGTAGGTCCCGCCGACTGCCGGCTCCTGGGGCGATAGGCCGGCCCCACCGGCCAGGGCCTGGTCGGCAGCTGGTTACTGTTACTTCGTGTCGTTGACGCAGGCTTGGTCGGGGTAAGCGTGGCTACAGTAACGCCGCCCTGGCGGGCGATTACTGTAGCCCCGCCGCATCTTGTCTCCTTAATGGGCGTCTCCTTCGAGGAGGGCGGCAGGCCGGCTACGTGAAGCCGGCCCTCTGTCTTGCTGGCTGGAGAGGAGGTGCGGCCGCCTTCGGCATCTCTCTGCCCGAAGGGGCCCACCGCCTCGGGGGCCATGCTGGTGGCCCGTCGTGGACGGCATCAGAGCCGTCGTGGCTACAGTGCCGCGCCGGGCGGGCCGCAGCTGCCCGCACGACGCGCTGTACCAGGCGTGCTCCGGGTTTTGGGGGTGGCAGGCTCGACTGTAGCCACACCCCGCTTCATCATTGCGGAGTGGACGCGTACATTGCGGGTACGGCGTTGACTGATTTATGGGAGCCGGCGTGGCGGTAGCCGGCCTCGCTGTAGCCGGCCCTGCCGTAGCCGGCCCTCCGCAGCCTTCTTCAGGAGGGTGAAAAGGCGGGCCGCCCCCGAAGCCGGCCAGGAAGGTAGCCGGCTGGGGGGAGACGGCCCAAGTCTTGAGTCTTCTTATGAGCCGGATGGGCTCATGATTTTTTCTGAGGGGCTAGGGGAAGCCGGCTGGGCTACCCATAGCTATTTACCCCGACATCCACGGCCCATTTCTATCCAGATGGCAGGATTGTATGGATGTCAGAGGGTACGAGGTACCACTCCACAGTTGCTGAATGGGCTCAGCTGATTAATGCCCCAGAGGAGCAAGCAAATGACTTGGACATTTATGCCAAGAAGAAGATGGACCACAACTCAATGTCCAACATGTACAAGGAGATTCCGAATGAAGCACTTGATACGTTCAAGTTTCGCTCAGTACATTATCTTCTATCAGGACTGCCCACTATCATTTGGATACTCAGGCACACCCTATTGCCCAAGTCTGGAGATCACAAGATGATCAAAGGTCACGCGATCAATTTGCTTCATGTATTTAACGTGCCTCAGAAATTCAAGGTCATGAGCCTTATAGTCGAAACAATCAAGAGGACAGTAGCAGACCAGAAGAGGAGCTGCGGGTATGCCCCACAGATTCAGGAGCTCATCAACTCAAAGATGGGCACGGGCATATACTTATTGGACAAGGAACACCTGCCCATCCGCCCAGATTTTGAAGATAATCAAGTGGTCATGACTGAGAATGAGCCATCATCTGCCCAAGCACAAGCCAAGAAGGAGAAGGCGAAGAAGGAGAAAGCTGCCAAGATGCCTACTCAAGAGGAGGCATCTGAATATTTCCTGAAAACCAAACAAGAGCAGCTTGGTTACCTGATTGCATCCACCCCGCGAATTGAGCAAGGACTAGCGACCCTGACTCATAACCAGGCAAGCTTAGAGAGGATCATGGAACAAAAGTTCTATGACTTGGATGTCAAGGTGATAGAGATTCAGACGGCAGTAGAGCAGCTCCAGGATGACATGCACGAGAGGAGAGGCAATACTACCACTGATGCTTTTGCCAGAGTGCCACGAGGTCCGAGGTCGTCTGCAGTGCCAGTTGCTGACAACAGAGCCACAACCTCTGCGCCAGCCACAGCCTCAGTTCCACCAGCTCCAGCGTCTACTTCAGCCTCGACTCCGACCACGTCTACAGAAGGCTTCATCCTTGGAGTGCTCCAGACTCCACCACCACCTGAAGATCAAGCCTGAGTGTCGACTTAGCACTATGCATTTTCAAGGAACTTTTTGGTAACTTGTTGCCAAAGGGGGAGAAAATGTATAGATCATAGGCTTCGAGAGAGAGTGTTGCTATTATTCTCTCTTGTTTTATTTGGTGGTTATTCGAAATTTGTTTGCTTTTGTGTGAGATACTATGCCCTTATCTGTGTGAGACATCGATGATCATGTGTTTGATCATAAGCTACACTTAATGTTTGCTTATTATTATCATTCTATCTATCTTATGTGATCACTCACTATTCTTGGTGATGAGTGCATGTACTTCATTCTTATCATTTTGAGCGCTCCACCAAGATGTATGTGACATGGAAGAGTAACCCATGACTCTAACTCCTTGTGCATTTGCAGTCCAAAGCAAATTTTAAATATGCACAAATTTAGGGGGAGCTCTTACTTGTCACATACTTCTCAAAGCGACGATATATTTCACGCTTATTATCATTTGTCGAAGCTTTGATGTATATGTTGTCATCAATTACCAAAAAGGGGGAGATTGAAAGTGCAACTATCCCTAGGTGGTTTTGGTAATTCATAACAACATATAGCTCATTGAGCTAATGCTATTCCAAGATGATTATTTCAGGAAAGCTCAATGATTGGCATGGCATGGATGTGAAAGTGGAACCCTCAAAATGCTAAGGACAAAGAATTGGCTCAAGCCCAAAAGCCCAAGACTCTTCATTTTATATTTTAGTGATCCAAGATCACATTGAGTCTTTAGGAAAAGCCAATACTATCAAGGAGGGATGAGGTGTTGCTTAATGAGCCTCTTGCTTCATGTGCTTAGTGATATGCTCCAAAATCCTCAACCACTTTCCCATATCCACAAATGACCAAAACCCTTAGCCAAACTCGGTCATACCGATTCTTTCTATCCGGCGCCACCGAGTTTCACTTGTCATTTGCCACTGCCAAACCCTAGCAATTCGGTCCTACCGATAAGGATCTCGGTCTCACGGAGATGGGATTGCAAACTCTCTGTTTCCCTTTTGTAACTTTTCGGTCTCACCGAAAGAGCGAATCGGTCCCACCGAGATTGCAATGTAAACTCTCTGTTTCCTTTTTGTAACTTTTCGATCTCACCAAAAGAGCAAATCGGTCCCACCGAGTTTACCTGACCAACTCTCTGGTTAGCTTATTACCAAACTCGGTCCCACCGAGTTTGTGTAATTGGTCACACCGAGATTATGTTATGCCCAAAACCCTAACCATATTGGTCCTACCGAGTTGCATGTCAGTCCCACCGAAACCTCTGACGGTCACTAGGTTTACCTTTTCGGTCCGACCGAGTTTGTTGATTCGGTCCCACCGAGATTGGTAGATTGTGTGTAACGGTTGGATTTTGTGTGGAGGCTATATATACCCCTCCACCTCCTCTTCATTCGTGGAGAGAGCCATCAGAACACATACACAATTCCAACTCATATGTTCTGAGAGAGAACCACCTACTCATGTGTTGAGACCAAGATATTCCATTCCTACCATATGAATCTTGATCTCTAGCCTTCCCCAAGTTGCTTTCCACTCAAACCTTCTTTCCACCAGATCCAAATCCTATGAGAGAGAGTTGAGTGTTGGGGAGACTATCACTTGAAGCACAAGAGCAAGGAGTTCATCATCAACACACCATTTGTTACTTCTTGGAGAGTGGTGTCTCCTAGATTGGCTAGTGTCACTTGGGAGCCTCCGACAAGATTGTGGAGTTGAACCAAGGAGTTTGTAAGGGCAAGGAGATCGCCTACTTCGTGAAGATCTACCGCTAGTGAGGCAAGTCCTTCGTGGGCGATGGCCATGGTGGGATAGACAAGGTTGCTACTTCGTGGACCCTTCGTGGGTGGTTGCTTCTTCGTGGACCCTTCGTGGGTGGAGCCCTCCGTGGACTCGCGCAACCGTTACCCTTCAAGGGTGGAGCCCTCCGTGGACTCGTGCAACCGTTACCCTTCGTGGGTTGAAGTCTCCATCAACGTGGATGTAGGATAGCACCACCTATCCGAACCACGGGATAAACATCCGTGTCTCCAATTGCGTTTGAATTCTCCAAACCCTTCCCTTTACATTCTTGCAAGTTGCATGCTTTACTTTCCGCTGCCAATATACTCTTTGCATGCTTGCTTGAATTGTGTGATGATTGCTTGACTTGTCCTAAGATAGCTAAAATCTGCCAAGAACTAAAATTGGGAAAAGGTTAAGTTTTTATTTGGTCAAGTAGTCTAATCACCCCCCCTCTAGACATACTTTCGATCCTAAAGGGAGCTATAGCCGCATCGAGGGCGTTACAAGTTGGTAATCAGAGCCTTCCCCGACCATAGGAGCCCCCATTGCTTGATCGTTTTTAGCAGCCGTTATTGAGTCTAGAAAAATGTTTTGAGTCATTTAGGAATTATATATCGGAGAGTTTAGGAATTCTTTTTACTTCCAGTCTCCTCATCGCTCTGGTAAGGCATCCTGACATAGAGTTTTGACTCTTCTCTTCTCAAATTTCACTAAAAAAATTTAGGATCACGCGGGTATCTTGGAATCGTTTCGATGGTTTTGTGACGAGAACATTGTTCTTGGTGCCTCCTGTCTTTAGGGGTTGAGGCAGTGTCCTGGGGAGTTGAGCTCCGAGGTGTTGTCGTCACAATTTTATCGTTGCAGTTCTGGAATACCTGAGTTTAGTACACCGACATCGAAAATCTCTTTTATGCAGTTCGTTGGTGAGATAATTTCTTACCGAGTATTCGTTCTTGATCAGTACCTTGTTGATTTATTTCTCTACCTAAATTCTAAGTGGCTTCTCAATTTATGGATATGTGACCATTTCAAGAGGAATGCATTCGTTCTTATGTTCGGATGTGAAGACTTTATGTTGCAAATTTTCATTCCGTTGGATTCAGCTTCAATATTTGTCTATCAATGTGCTAATGGATGTCACCCTCTTCAGGATGGCTCCCGCTAAGAGCACCAATCAGAATCAGAATCAGGATTTGCCACCACCTCCACCTCCTTCGGAGGCATGGCAAGCTGTGATGGCCGCAACCAATGCAAACACGCAGTTGATCATGCAAATTCTTCAAGAGCGCAATCAAGCGAACCAAGGCAACCAAGGCAACAATCAGAATAACTTCGCTACACTCAAACAGTTCCTTGCTAACGGGCCAAAGACTTTCAGTAATTGTGTTGAGGCAACTAATGCTGACGATTGGCTCGTGGATCTGTGCAAGCATTTCGAGTGCAGTAACGTCAGGCCTAAGGACTTTGTCAAGTTCGCTTCCTTCCAACTCAAAGACCAAGCTGCAGAATGGTTCCATTAGTACAAGGATTCCACAGGAGGACGTGTGATTACTTGGCATGAATTCTGTCAAGATTTCAAAGCTCATCATATCCCTCAGAGCGTGGTTGAAAGCAAGCATGAGGAATTCCGCAACCTGAGGCAAGGCTCTTTGTCTGTCTATGACTACAACAAGTTGTTCCAGAAGCTCGCCCGCTTTGCTAAGCAGGATGTCCCTGATGAAAAGAGCATGATATACCAGTTCAGGAGTGGTCTCAAAGAAGAAATCCAGCTAGCTCTTGTTCTCTTTGAGCCCTTGATGTACGATGAGTTCTACAACATGGCATTGAAGCAAGAGGCTGCTCAACTGAGGTGTGATGCTTCCAAGAAGCGAGTCAGAGATGCTACTCCTTCTTCCTCTACTCAAGTGGCCAAGCAGCAGAAGTATTGGCTTCCTCCTCCTCCGTTCCGTCAGCCATATCAGCATAAGAGCAAAGGTGGCAGTGGATCTTCCCACCCACCCAACCCTAGCTTTCAGGACAAGACTTCGTCTCAAGCTCCAAGATCGAGTGCTCAGTATCACCGTCCGCTTTCAGAGGTCACGTGCAACAAGTGCCAACAGATGGGTCACTATGCCAACAAGTGTTTCAATCAGAGGCGCCTCCCTCCTCCTCCTCCTGTGAGATCGGCAAGTACAGCTGTGGTCAAGCATAACCCCAAGCACGCCAAGGCCAACTTGATGAATGCAGCTCAGACAGAGAATTCGTCAGATGTCATCATGGGTAACCTTCCTGTTAATGATATTCCTGCAAAAGTTCTTTTTGAAACTGGTGCATCGCATTGTTTCATTTCCAAACCTTTTGCATCGAAGTATGAGTGCGATTATCAGTATCTGCAAAATTCTTTGCAAATCGTGACACCGGACAAGCAAATGACACCTAATTTCTGCGTCCCGGATATTACTATCACGTTGGGCGACTACAAATTTCTAGCTTCTCCTATTGTTCTGGGCGACTTGGATATTGATCTTATTCTCGGAATGGATTGGCTTTCTAAGCACAAGGCGCATCTTGATTGTGCTGCCAGGCAGATTCAATTGACTCATTCGTCTGAGGATGTAATTGTCTTTGCCGCTCGTGATGATACCATCCGTCTGTTTTCTCTCAATGAGAAGGGTGAACTGGATGCTATCTCGCAGATTCCAGTCGTTTGCAAATATCAAGACGTCTTTCCAGAAGAGCTTCTAGGAATGCCTCCGCACCGGCCAGTTCAATTCGTCATCGATCTTGAGCCTGGTACAGAACCAGTGTGCAAGCGTCCTTACAAGCTCGGACCTGAAGAGTTGAAGGAGCTGAAGAAGCAACTCGATATTCAAGAAAGAATGGGTCTCATCCGACCTAGTTCATCTCCGTGGGGTTGTGGTGTTCTTTTCGTGAACAAGAAGGATGGAACGGACCGACTTTGTGTTGACTGCCGTCCATTGAATAAGACCATCAAGAACAAATACCCACTTCCCAACATCAACGAGCTGTTCAAACAACTCAAAGGTGCCCAAGTTTTCTCCAAGCTTGATCTCCGTATGGGTTATCATTAGATTCGAATCCGTGAGCAAGATATTCCCAAGATGGCTTTCAGGACAAGCTATGGTTCATATGAATACACTGTCATGTCTTTTGGCCTCGTCAACGCTCCTCCGACGTTCTCTCGCATGATGAACTTCATCTTCAACGCCTACACCAATGACTTCGTTTTGGTCTATCTCGATGACATTCTGGTTTTCTCGAAGAACAAGGAAGATCATGCCAAGCACTTGCGTTTGGTGCTCGATAAGCTGAGGGAACACCAGTTCTACGCCAAGTTCTCTAAGTGCGAATTTTGGCTCGATGAGGTCCTTTATCTTGGTCATATCATCTCTGCCAAGGGCATTGCGGTGAATCCTGAGAAGGTGTCTGCAATTGTGAATTGGGAACCACCAAAGAACATGAAGCAACTCCGTAGCTTCCTCGGTCTCGCAAGCTACTGTCAAAGATTCGTTGAAAACTTTTCTAAGATCGTGAAGCCTCTCTCAAATCTTCTCCAGAAGCACGCCAAGTACGTTTGGTCTCCGGAGTGTGACATTGCTTTCAACACTTTGAAAGAGAAATTGGTCACTGCTCCAGTTCTGACTCCGCCTGATGAATCCAAGCCGTACGAGGTCTTTTGTGATGCCTCTCTCCAAGGTCTCGGTGCAGTATTGATGCAAGAGAAGAAAGTTGTGGCTTATACCTCTCGCTAGTTGAAGCCCAACGAGAAGAACTACCCCACTCATGACCTCGAGTTGGCGGCAGTTGTGCATGCTCTTTTGACTTGGAGACATCTCTTATTGGGAAGAAAAGTGGACATTTTCACTGACCACAAGAGTCTCAAGTACATCTTCACTCAGCCTAATCTCAACCTCAGGCAGACTCGATGGGTCGAAATGATTCAAGAGTATAATCCGAGTATCAAGATTCTCAAGCCTTATCAACCCGAGCTTTGTGAAGCTTTCCGCAAACTTAATTTGCAAGTTGTTCCTCAAGGTTTCCTCGCCAACCTTCAAGTCTCTCCTACCTTGGAAGACCAGATTCGCCAAGCCCAGCTTCTTGATGCTATGGTGAAAAAGGTGAAGATTGGGATTGCCAAGAGTCAACCCAAGTACAAGTGCTACCGCCTTGATGACAAGGATACTCTCTTCTTCGAGGATCAAATTGTTGTGCCCAAAGGTGACCTTCGTAAAGTGATCATGAATGAGGCTCACAATTCTCTCCTCTCCATCCACCCTGGGAGCACAAAGATGTATCAGGACCTCAAGCAGGCTTATTGGTGGACTCTAATGAAGCGCGAGATTGCTCGGTTCGTGAATGAATGTGATGTCTGCAGAAGAGTGAAGGCAGAACACCAAAGGCCAGCTGGTCTCCTCCAACCTCTTGCCATTCCAGAATGGAAGTTTGACCACATTGAGATGGACTTCGTGACTGGGTTTCCAAAGTCCAAGCGTGGCAATGATGCTATATTCGTTGTCATAAACAAACTCACTAAAGTGGCTCACTTTCTGCCTATCAAAGAGTCAATCACTACAGCTCAATTGGTGGAACTCTATACCTCTCGGATTGTCTCTCTGCACGGTATTCCACAAGTGATCTCGTCAGACCGTGGCAGCATCTTTACTTCCAAGTTTTGGGATTCTTTTCAGAAGGCCATGGGCACCAACATCCGCTTCAGTACAGCTTTCCATCCTCAAACTAGCGGCCAAGTCGAGCGTGTCAACCAGATTCTTGAAGATATGCTCAGGGCTTGTGTGATCTCCTTCGACATGAAGTGGGAGGATTGTCTTCCTTATGCTGAATTCTCCTACAACAACAGTTTTCAAGCAAGTTCGGGCAAGGCCCCATTTGAAATTCTGTATGGCAGGAAGTGCCGTACCCCTCTCAACTGGTCTGAAACTGGCGAACGTCAACTTCTCGGTAATGACTTAATCAGAGAGGCAGAGGAAATGTGCAAAGTCATTCGAGATAACCTCAAAGCAGCCCAATCATGCCAAAAGAGCTACTATGATAGTAAGCACCATGATTTGGCTTTCGAGATCGGAGATCATGTTAACCTCCGCGTCTCTCCTATGAAAGGTACTCGTCGCTTCGGTATCAAAGGGAAGCTTGCCCCTAGATACGTGGGACCTTTCAAGATCGTCAGCAAGAGAGGCGATCTCGCCTATCAACTTGAGCTTCCTTCAAACTTTGCAAATGTTCATGACGTGTTCCATGTCTGTCAGCATCGAAAGTGCTTCAAGACTCCTGACCGCACCGCCAACTTCGAGGACATTGAGCTCCAAGAAGATCTCTCTTATCGTGAGCACCCCGTTGCTATTCTTGAAGAGACTGAACGCAAGACTCGCAACAAGTCAATCAAATTCCTCAAAGTCAAGTGGTCACACCATTCTGACCATGAAGCTACCTGGGAACGCGAGGATCACCTCCGTTCTGAGTACCTGGCGTTCTTTCAGTCCTAGATCTCGGGACGAGATCCTTTCGTAGTGGTTGAGTGTTGTAACACCTCGGATATGATTTACCCAATATGTACTCCAACTCTTGCCGTTTCCAGCCTTAAGTTATTTTATTTTCTCGGGTTCGGGTTTTTGTCTCTGTGTGTTGTTATCGTTGTCATGCATCTCATATCATTTCATCATGTGCATTGCATTTGCATACGTGTTCATCTCATGCATTCGAGCATTTTCCCCGTTGTCCGTTTTGCATTCCGGCGCTTCATTCTCCTCCGGTGGCCATTTCTACCTTTCTTTCGTGTGTGGGGATTAAACATTTCTGGATTGGACCGAGACTTGCCAAGCGGCCTTGGTTTACTACCGGTAGACCGCCTGTCAAGTTTCGTACCATTTGGACTTCGTTTGATGCTCCAACGGTTAACCGAGGGACCAAGAAGGCCTCATGTGTGTTGCAGCCCAACACCCCTCCAATTTGGCCCAAAACCCACCAAAACCCTCTCCATCATCTAGAGCGTTCGATCACGATCGCGTGGCCGAAAACCGCACCTCATTTGGACACTCCTAGCTCCCTCTATGCCTATAAATAGGTCCTCCTCCGAAATCCCAGGTCTCCCCACCCCGAAACCCTAGATCCACCACCTCGTGCCGCGCCGGACACGTCCGGTCCGGCCGGACACATCCGCCGCCCACCCGGGCCAATCCCGCGCTGCCACGTGGCGCCGCCCGTGCCCACATCGCCGCCTCCTTCGCCGGCCCGCCGCGGCCCGCAGCGGGCCCCCGAGGCCCACGTCCGCCACCGCCTCCACCGGCTCACCGCGCCGCCCCTCTCCTCCAACTCTAGCGCCCGAGCCACCCAGCTCCACCGCGCCATCGCCGGCGGCCGCAGCGCTCCTCGCCTGCCGGAGCCAAGCGCCGCCCCGCCGTGCTGCACCTCGCCGCCCCACCGCGGCCGCCCGCCGCCGACGTCCGCCGCCCCCGCCGCCTGCCTTCCGCGCCGGCGTGCGCCGCCAAGTCCGGCCACTGTGCGCCTCCTCCCCTCCGGCCTCTACAGTGCATCCCGGCGGTCCTCGAAGTCCGTGCCGCCCAGATCCAGATCTAGAAACCCTAGGGGTTGTTTTTCCCCCAAGTCCCTAAATATTTTGCTATGTTCATCGCATCATACCTCCGCATCCATAGCTCCGTTTTGGGCATATAGCATATCAAAATGTTCGTCTCAGAGAGCACATGATTTAATCTCATTGCATCATTTTCATTTGAGTTCATGTCCATGCTCGAAATGCTGTTAGAAGAATGCTATTTGAGATAATTGTCAGATCTGCTGCTCCAATTAGATATTTGTCATTTTTGCCATGATTAATGTGTGCATGATAAGCCCCTGAGCTCTTCATGAGTTTTGTTATATGTTTTGCCATCTATCCAGAGGTGAAACCCATGTATTTTTATGATGTGTGTGGTGACTAGCACAAGCTTGCAAAGTGGTGCATTTGTTAATGCTGTGTCGGTGTAATGGGACACGGATACCCCGAAGACGGCGAGATGATATTTCAAGACATCGGGCTAGCAAAGCCCCGCAGTCCGACTGCCCGGCTGCTCCTGCCGGCTCCCCGTCCGACTGCACTACCCGGCCGGGTACCGACTCCCGGCCGCCGACTACGCCAACCAGTCGGCTGCCGACTGTAGCCCGACCCGACGTCGACGAAGACAACCATACCGCGATGCCGTCATCTACAGTGTACCGCGTCCCCTGGGTACTGATTTATAAAGTATCCCAGGGGACAAGCATGACATGTGCCATGCCACTAGCCATGCCTACCTAGCTTGGCATGTAAGCTACCAGGGGACAATGCATCTATATACTTGGTAAAGGGTGGAAGGCTCGGCCTCTCGCCTAGTGTTTTGTTCCACTCTTGTCGCCCTAGTTTCTGTCATATCGGTGTTATGTTCCCGGATTGTTGCGTTCCTTACGCGGTTGGGTTATAATGGGAACTCCTTGATAGTTCGCCTTGATTAAAGCTTTTCCAGCAATGCCCAACCTTGGTTTTACCATTTGCCACCTAGCCTTTTTTCCCTTGGGTTTCCGGAGCCCAAGGGTCATCTTATTTAAACCCCCCAGGCCAGTGCTCCTCTGAGTGTTGGTCTGAACTAGAGTCCTGTCTAGCACCCCCTTGGGGAAACTCGAGGTTTGGTTTTAGTTGTATGGAGAGCTTATCTGAATGTGCCCTGAGAACGAGATATGTGCAGCTCCTATCGGGATTTGTCAGCACATTCGGGCGGTGTTGCTGGATTTCTTTTAACTTGTCGAAGTGTCTTGAAGAACCGAGATACCGAGTCTGATCGGAACGTCTCGGGAGGAGGTATATTCCTTCGTTGACTGTGAGAGCTTGTCATGGGCTAAGTTGGGACTCCCCTGCAGGGATTTGAACTTTCGAAAGTCATGCCCGCGGTTATGGGCAGATGGGAATTTGTTAATGTCCGGTTGTAGATAACTTGAACCTTAACTTAATTAAAATGAATCAACTGTGTGAGTTACCGTGATGGCCTCTTCTCGGCGGAGTCCGGGAAGTGAACACGGTGTTGGAGTAATGCTTGCCATAGGTTGCCCATCTAGTTACTCGCTCGCGCTTTGCCTCCTCTTGTCGCTCTCTTTTGTGAACAGGGTAGCCACCATATATGCTAGTCGCTTGCTGCAGCTCCACATATTTTCCTTTGCCTTACCTGTTAAGCTAAAATAGTCTTGATCGCGAGGGTGCGAGATTGCTGAGTCCCTGTGGCTCACAGATTACTTCCAAACCAGATGCAGGGCCTGATGATTCCGCTCCAGATGACGCTCTTGAGCTCAAGTGGGAGTTTGACGAGGACTCACGCTGATACTACGTGTCTTTTCCTGATGATCAATAGTGGTGCCCAGTTGGGGTGATCGGGACCATGTCGCATGTTGGGTTGTTCTTTCATTTTGGCGCCGTAGTCGGGCCATGAGTGTTTGAATGTTGTAATGCTATTTATGTACTTTGATTGACGTGGCGAGTGTAAGCCAAGTATGTATCTCCCCTTTTATTATCAATATTACATGGGATGTTGTGAAGATTGCCTAACTTGCGACATTGCTTTCAATGCGGTTATGTCTCTAAGTCGTGCCTCGACACGTGGGAGCTATAGCCGCATCGAGGGCATTACATGCATAACCCCAAAAATATAGTGGTTAATCGGTAAGAAACATCATAGATTGCACTATATCCAATAATAGTACGGTTATGATGTTCAGACACACCATTATGCTGTGGTGTTCCAAGTGACGTGAGTAGTGAAACTATTTCACATTGTTTTAACTGAAGGTCAAACTCGTAACTCAAATATTTTACTTCTGCGATCATATCGTAGAAACTTTTATTTTTGTCACGATGATTCTCCACTTCACTCTGAAATTCTTTGAACTATTCAAATGTTTCAGACTTGTGTTTCATCAAGTAGATATACCCATATCTGCTCATATTATCTGTGAAGGTTAGAAAATAACGATAATCGCCGTGAGCCTCAACACTCATCGGACTGCATACATCAGTATGTACTATTTCCAATAAGGTAGTTGCTCGCTCCATTGTTCCGGAGAACGGAGTCTTAGTCATCTTGCCCATAAGGCATGGTTCGCAAACATCAATTGATTCATAATCAAGTGATTCCAAAATCCCATCAGCATGGAGTTTCTTCATGCGCTTTACACCAATATGACCTAAACGGCAATGCCACAAATAAGTTTCACTATCAATATTAACTTTGCATCTTTTGGCTTCAATATTATGAATATGTGTATCACTACGATCGCGATCCAATGAACCATTTTCATTGGGTGTATGACCATAGAAGGTTTTATTCATGTAAATAGAACAACAATTATTCTCTAACTTAAAAATGAATAACCGTTTTGCAATAAACATGATCAAATCATATTCATGCTCAACGCAAACACCAAATAACATTTATTTAGGTTCAACACTAATCCCGAAAGTATAGGGAGTGTGCGATGATGATCATATCAATCTTGGAACCACTTCCAACACACATCGTCACTTCACCCTTAACTAGTCTCTGTTCATTCTACAACTCCCGTTTCGAGTTACTACTCTTAGCAACTGAACTAGTATCAAATACTGAGGGGTTGCTATAAACACTAGTAAAGTACACATCAATAACATGTATATCAAATATACCTTTGTTCATTTTTCCATCCTTCTTATCCACCAATTACTTGGGTAGTTCCGCTTCGAGTGACCAGTTCCTTTGCAGCAGAAGCACTCAGTTTCAGGCTTAGGTCTAGACTTGGGTTTTTTCACTTGAGCAGCAACTTGCTTGCCGTTCTTCTTGAAGTTCCCCTTTCTTCCCTTTGTCCCTTTACTTGACACCAGTGGTTTTGGTTACCATCAACACTTGATGTTTTTCTTGATTTCTACCTTCGTCGATTTCAGCATCATGAAGAGCTTGGGAATCGTTTCCGTTATCCCTTGCATATTATAGTTCATCACGAAGTTCTACTAACTTGGTGATGGTGACTAGAGAATTCTATCAATGACTATTTTATCTGGAAGATTAACTCCCACTTGATTCAAGCGATTGTAGTACCCAGACAATCTGAGCACATGCTCACTGCTTGAGCTATTCTCCTCCATCTTTTAGCTATAAAACTTGTTGGAGACTTCATATCTCTCAACTCGGGTATTTGCTTGAAATATTAACTTCAACTCCTGGAACATCTCATATGGTCCATGATGTTCAAAATGTCTTTGAAGTCCCGATTCTAAGACATTTAAGCATGGTGCACTAAACTATCAAGTAGTCATCATATTGAGCTAGACAAACGTTCATAACATCTGCATCTCCTCCTGCAATAGGTTTGTTACCTAGCGGTGCATCAAGAACATAATTCTTCTGTGCAACAATGAGGATAAACCTCAGATCACGGATCAAATCCGCATCATTGCTACTAAAATCTTTCAACTTAGTTTTCTCTAGGAACATATCAAAAATAAAACAGAGGAGCTAAACGCGAGCTATTGATCTATGATAACCCACAAGTATAGGGAATCGCAATAGTTTTCGATAAGTAAGAGTGTCGAACCCAACGAGGAGCTAAAGGTAGAACAAATATTCCCTCAAGTTCTATCGACCACCGATACAACTCTACGCACGCTTGACGTTCGCTTTACCTAGAACAAGTATGAAACTAGAAGTACTTTGTAGGAGTTGTTTGATAGGTTTGCAAGATAATAAAGATTACGTAAATAAAAAGTAGGGGCTGTTGTAAGTAAATAAGCAATAAAGTAAATATAGCGAGTGTGCAAAAGTGGTGGTAGGAGTTGTGAAATTGTCCCTAAGCAATTGACTACTTTACTAGACCGATAGCAAGTATTATGTGGGAGAGGCCACTGCTAGCATGTCATCCCTGACTTGGAATTCTATGCACTTATGATTGGAACTATTAGCAAGCAATTCGAAACTACTAACGTTCATTAAGGTAAAACCCAACCATAGCATTAAGATATATTGGTCCCCCTTCAATCCCGTATGCATCAATTTCTATGCTAGGTTGAAGCTTCTGTCACTCTTGCCCTCCAATACATAGTCCTATCAATATACAACTAACCCTAGGGTGTGATCCACGCGCGCAATCATATGATGGGCACCAAAGGATAGCAACATAACCACAAGCAAATTAAATCAACCATAGCAATTCATCAACCACCGATAGGACAACGAAAATCTACTCAGACATCATAGGATGGCAACACATCATTGGATAATAATATGAAGCATAAAGCACCATGTTCAAGTAGAGAGTACAGCGGGTTGCGGGAGAGTGGACCGCTGTAGATAGAGGGGGGAAGGTTATTGACACACGAACACGTCACGTGTACCCTCGACACCGGGGGTGATGCACTGCAGCTCACGTCGAAGGATACCCGACCGACAGCGCGATACGCAAGACAGTCGACGGGCGCTTTTGCAGACCCGAAAACCCCACACCCCCGGGAGGGACCCCGTCAGGGAGTGCGGCGGCTATGGGCTGCCCTAGGTCGATTCGCTCACCGCTAGAGCCTCGGAATTCGCAGCTCTCAAACACGAAGAACAGCGAAGAACGAGAGAGAAAAACAGTGGAGAGATAAAACGTAGATGAAAAAGTAGTATATTGATTTGTTCGATTGTGTGTTGTTTCAATTGGCCATCACCCCCAACATATATAAGAGGCGGCTGGACTTCCCATACAAGCAAAGGATTTATCTAGGCTTTCCTTACAAGAAAATTACATCAATTCACGTCCAAAACCCTAGTCAAATTCGGACGGGTTTTATCCGAACTTTCCAAAACTGTTCGGTTTAAACTGGCTGCACCTTGCGCGTCCTTTTTGCGGTGGTAAACGATCTTGGATGAAAACAAGCCCAAAAGCAATCTTGACCGTTTCGACGAGACGGGAAACTTTCATGTTGAAGGTTTTTTGATCAGAGATCATCTTGAGGGTCAGATCGGTCTCGCAACACAGGCTATCTCCTCGCGCTACCCGTCAGACATGTGTCTGGTGGGGCGCGGCACATCTCGCCTCGTGACAGAGCTGCACTCCGATTGCTCTAACTTTTCCATACAAACTTGGATTTGAACGATTTTTATATCAAAATCGATCGTTTCGACGAGACGAAGACAACCCGTGTAGATCAGTTTTTCATTTGAGGTCGTCTTGGGGGCTTAATCGGCTAAACTGTACTTTGAATATAAGATCTTGGTACTTCGAGCATAGTTTCGGCCTTCGAGATGAAATCGAATGGCGATGACCCAAATTTCAAAGATGTTCATATCAATAATACGGAACTCTTTCATGTAGATCACTTCTCCATTTGAGTCCATCTAGATAATCATTTGAGCCCATCTTCAGCTTCTGGTCGGATTGACTATCACAACCTCCACCCGGCAGGCCTTCCACCCGGGTAAGCTTTCCGCACCGACAAAGTTTCACCCCGGCAAGGTTTTTACACCGGCAAGGGTTCTCCCTAGCTCGGCAAGGTCTCTACCTCGGCAAGAGTTTCTCCTCGGCAAGGTTTCTACCCCGGCAAGAGTTCCTCTTCGGCAAGGTTTCTCCCTCGGCAAGATTTCACAGCGGCAAGCTTCTCCGCCGGCAAGCTTTCCACGCCGGCAAGCTTTCCACGCCGGTAAGCCCTCACATCGGCAAGGTTTTACCCCGGCAAGGTTTCATTCAGCCGGCAAAGGCCGAATACTTTCTCACTCAGGTCCGGCCTGCGAAGTGTTGCCTCTAACTTTTGCATACAAACCCTGATTCGTGACCATGCCAAAATCTGGTGTCAACACATGCCCCCTGTTTTTCGGCAAAGCTTGTGTGCCGAAAAATAACTTGTACTGTGTTTTTTCTAAGGACAATGTCAGCACTCCATCGGCCATTTATTTTCCTCAGGACGATAATCTGGTATCGGCCATGTTTGTGCTAAGGGCGATAATCATATATCGGCCATTGCCCACTCAGGCTTCTTGCCACACACTTGGGTGGTATTTCTTCAAGTACTTGCCATTGAGAGCTCGAGGTAACAGTGCCCCTTGTACGGATTCCACCAAATAAGAGTTTCCGGGAACTATTCTTGCAATTCTAAAAGGACCTTCCCAACTTGGAGACCACTTCCCGAATTTTCTGTCTCTTGAACCAATCGGGAGAATTACTTTCCAGATGAGATCACCAACTTGAAAATTCTTCAACTTAACCTTCTTATTGTAAGCCCTTGCTACCCTCAACTTGTCCCTCTCTATGGCCCTCAAAGCAGCCAAACGTTTATCGGCAAACTCATCAATATTGTCCATCATCAAGTTATAAAAGTCTACTGCCGATAAATCATTTTGTTTGGCTATTCTCAAAGCATTCAAATTCACTTCCACCGGTAAAACAGCCTCTTGACCGTATACTAGCTCATATGGAGTCACCTTCGTAGCACCATGCCTTGAGATCCTATGTGCCCACAAAGCTTCAGACAACAACTCATGCCATCTCCTTGGATTATCCTCAATCTTCTTCTTGATGAGCTTAATTAAAATTTTATTGCAAGACTCAGCTTGTCCATTGGCTTGGGCATAATATGGAGAGGAATTGAGCAATTTTATGTTATAAGATTCGGCAAATTCTCTAACTTGGTGTGACATGAAAGAGGAGCCTGGATCTGTAGTCAATGTTTGAGGAATGCCGAATCTATGAATAATGTGCTCGGTTATGAATTTAATCACCTCCGTATGTGTCATGTTCTTGAGAGGTACTGCTTCAGACCATTTAGTGAAATAATCGGTTGCCACCAATACGAACCGATGCCCCTTTGAGGAAGACGGATGAATTTGTCCAATAAAGTCTAAACCCCATCCTCTGAAAGGCCATGGCTTGATAATGGGATGTAACATAGCAGCAGGAGCCAACTGAATATCACCAAATTTTTGACAAGCTTCACACCCTTTGTAATATCTGAAGCAATCATTAATCATCGTCGGCCAATAAAATCCAGCACGTCGTGGCAACAATTTCATCTTGGGAGCCGATTGATGATTGCCACAAATACCTTCATGGACCTCCCCCATAGCAACTCTCGCTTGGTCCTTGTCCAAGCACTTTAGAAGAACATCATCAACCGGTCGGCGATAGAGATCATCATCTCTCATTGTATACTTGAAAGCCATCCGCCGAACAGCCCTGTCCACCCTTCTACTAGGATCACACAAATAATCAACAATGGTTTCCTCCAGTCTTGACTTTCTCCTGCATTGAATATTTCATTAGTGGCCGAAATGGTGGGCTCCGGTTCGGCCTCCCCTACGTCGGCAAGACTAGACATCGGCTTTTTAGAAATATGAAACACGCCATGATCAACATGGTAGCCGGATGCCTATTGTGCCAACTCATTTGCTTTCCAATTGTCATGTCTAGATATGTGAGCAATGCTAAAACAATCCAAACTAGAAATTATATCTAGACATTTATTAAGATAAACATTAAGTGATTCGTCCAAACATTGAAAGACCCTGGATATTTGCTGCACCACTAGTAACGAATCACCATAAGCCTCAATATGTATAACACCTATAGCAAGCAACATCTCTAAACCGAATAACAATGCTTCATATTCGCTTTGATTATTTGTGCAAAATTATTCTAAGCGACATGAGGCTTCAAAAACAGCACCATGAGGAGATATGTAAACAATACCAACACCTTGGCCATTGCTACAAACTGAACTATCAAAATATAATCTCCACGGTACTAATGAGACAAGGTTTATATCAATGTCATACTTGTCATCAATCTGATGTTAAAGAATAAATTTAGCAACGATTTGGCCTTTCATGGATTTTAGAGATTCATAAGCCAAATCATATTCAATCAAAGCATAAGCCCACTTGCCAATTCTACCACTAAGAATTGGCCTATGCAACATGTATTTAATGACATCGGTTTGACAAGCTACTATACAAGCACTCGGCACTAAATAATGTCTCAATTTTGTGCAATCATAATATACGCATAGACATAGTTTCTCAATAAATGTATACCTTGTCTCGGCGTCCAACAAGTGTCTTCTCAAATATGTAATAGCATGCTCTTTTCCCTCGGTTTCTTGAGTCAAAACAGCACCAATAACTCCTTCTTCTGCTGCAATGTAAAGCATGAAGGGTTCCCTATGCTTGGGTGCTTTCATCACCGGAGGAATGCACAAATAGTTCTTGATCATATCAAATGCTTCTTGTTGTTTTGCCCCCAAGTGAAATCAGCATCATTCTTTAACCGAAGGATAGGAGTAAACGCATCAACCTTCCCTGACAAATTAGCTATGAACCTCCTCAAGTAATTGACATTGCCAAGGAACTTTTGCATATCTCTCTTGCATGTTGGAGCTTCCACTTTCCGTATGGCCTCTATCTTTTTGGGATCAATCTCTATGCCATCTTCATGGATAATGAATCCCAAAAACTTACCAGCTGACACACCGAATGCACACTTCAAAGGATTCATCTTTAGTCCATAGTTTTTCATTCTTTCAAAATCTAAACGCAAATCGGCCAAGTGAGATTCAAAAGCGTCCGATTTGACAACAATATCATCAATATAGACTTCAAGTATGACACCGAGTAAATCATGAAAAATCAAATTCATAGCCCTTTGATATGTGGCGCCAGCATTTTTTAATCCGAATGTCATCACTGTCCACTCGAATAAACCAAGAAAACCAGGGTAACGAAAAGCTGTCTTGGACATGTCCTCTTCAGCCATAAAAATTTGATTGTATCCGGCATTACCATCTAGAAAGCTAATAACTTTATGTCCAGAGGCATCATTAATAAGCATATCGGCTATTGGCATGGGATACTCATCTTTGGGTGTAGCCCTATTCAGATCTCTGAAGTCAATGCACACCCTCAACTTGCTGGGTCCTTTCTTTTCCACTGGGACAATGTTAGAAATCCATTCGGCATACCTGCAAGGTCTAATAAAATTAGCTTTAAGCAAACGACCGATCTCTTCCTTGATCCGGTCATATGTTTTTGGATTAAACTTTCTGGCCGACTGTTTATATGGTCTAAAACCAGCCTTTGTATGTAACCGATGCTCCACTAGCTCTCAGCTTAAACCTGGCATCTCATGATATTCCCACGCAAAGCAACAGACATATTCTTTCAACAGCTCGATCAACTTAGCTTTATGATCGGCTCTTAAATTTGCATTTACAAATGCCGGCCTAGGAGTTGAACCATCTCCTATATCTATCTCTTCTAATGGATCGGCCGACGTAAAACCTTGTCCTAATTTATCCATATCATCTAACTCTTCTATGGACTCATACATATCGTTCTCATTGGACCGATATTCTACAAGTCGCTTTTGTAACCACTCTGAGTTAGGATCCATTTAAACATATCATCCCTTGGAGCCGATTGCATTCTGTCGGCTTTAAAGAGACGGGCACGAAACCATTCTTGGTTGCGCTGAGAAAATTGAATTCTGACAAGTCACGTCCCGTCAAGCAAGTAGCATTTGGGTGTTGCCAATCCACCGATGCCTCGGCCAAAGCAACACAGGCCGAGTTATCCGCATGAATGACTTCCACTTCATCATCAACCCACTGGATCAAAAACTGGTGCATAGTGGATGACACGCACTAGTTTGCATGAACCCAATCACGACCTAGTATGACATTGTAGTTACCTTGCACCTCAGCGACAAAGAATGCGGTAGCCAAAGTTTTACTTCCCACCGTGAGCTCCACATATATCACACCTTTGGCTTCAATTTTCTCTTTGCCTTCAAATCCATTGAGCACCATGTTGGTCTTTATCAACTCTTCATCATGCAGCCCCAATTTTTTGAAGACCGAATACGGCATAAGATTCACCCCAGCACCACCATCAACAAGCATCCGAGTGAGCGGTGTCCATTGATGTGACCTCTGAGATACAACGGTTTCAGATGCGTTACTGGGTCTTTTGGCTTCTCGAATATTGCATTTTTAGGGCCAAAATCCAGCTGAGCCACCTCCCCTTCCTCATTGACAGCACGAAACTTAGCAGGTAAGTAATATACCATATTGATATCCATACCTTGATGAACTGGCGTAGACTCATAGTCCAACATATTATCCTCTTCTTCAAGTGCATCCACCGATTCTGAAATTTGTCCAAGTGAAGGAGAAGTAAGAAGTGTCGCAGACGATGTAATAGCTGTCGCATCGTCCACCTTTGGTGGCGCAGGTGCTGATGTGATAGGTGTAGAAGCGACTGCATCTTGTACTTGTTTAGGCCTCCACACTTGTTTTGTAGGCACCATGGGCCGAGTGTCATTGAACAATTTATCCCTTTGCTTCTCGGCTTCTTGTTTTGTCATCTCTTGACTCCTTAACCTCTGTAGTTTCCTCTTTTGTGTTTTTGTCAGCCCTGGAGGACACCACTTTGGCTGAGTGTATTTAGGATCTCTCATCTTCACTTGGTTGGTGTTTCCTTCAAGGTCATTTGCCGAGTAGTTTGGCGCGATAGCAAGTATCGGCTCAGTCGGATTGTTATGCATAATCGGCTGTTGTATGGCAAATGTTTCGGACCCAAGATGAGTGAGTTGGTATCGGTTTTTTCCTTGCCTTTGCTTGACTCGACCATTGTAGCACTTGGCAATTTAACATGCCACTCTTGCTTGCCGACCCTTTTTTGATTATCTTGCACTGGCCGATTGACACCATTGTTCAAACGGCCTCGTGTGGGATAAGAAAGTCTCTCATGAACGGGCCTCCTTTGTCCTGCCCAACCCGGATGAAAAGCATAAGGGGCAATTGGGGGCTGCCTCCATCCTCCATTGAAGCCCCCCACGTAGTATGGCACATAGGGGGTGGCGGCATTCATGGTCCTGGCACCCACGACCCATATGGCCTTGAATGATGCTGAAATTCTTCCCGAGGAGGTGACCTTGAGCGCTTCCAATTTGATGACCGGTTAGAGCTAGAACCGGCCGCATGATTGGCATACTTGGACAACAACATATCAAAAGTTGGCTTGATTTTCTTGTGCTTCACTTTTGCCTCATTCCTCTTCCACTTGACAACTTCTGGACTCTTGGGTTTGACAAATTTAACTTGAGTATTTTCTTGCACTTGCGGTTGCCCCCCGAGTGTAGGATTCTTGATGGTGATTTTGATTGTCTCCTTGCCACAGGGTTGCTTGTCAAGCACAACCTGTCTCCCCAAGACCTTGTCGCCCTCCTTGTCTTTCCTGGGCTCACCAACAATGACATTAGCTTTATTAGCAGATTCGGCTACCTCCGGCCAAATGAGTAGCTTCTTCCCCTCCAAATCCATGGTATTCATTGGAAAAGGTTGTTTATCTACTTGCATCTCAGAAAAGTTCAATCATCCGTCATTAATGGCCGATTGTATCTGTCGTCGAAAAACATTGCAATCATTAGTAGCATGAGAAAAAGAATTATGATACTTGCAATAAGCGCACCATTTCAGCTCTTCAAACGGCAGTAATGTATGAGATATTCTAATAATCTTAGCTTGCAGCAAAGCATCAAATATTCTATCACACTTAGCAATGTTAAAAGTAAACTTCATCTCTTCATCACGATTCTTATGAATCGGTTTCGGATCATTGCCAGTAAAGGGTTTGGCCTTAGATGGCCAAACAAATTCAGTAGAAAAAACATCACCCTCATCGTCCGAGTGATCACTATCATATTCCACCATATTCATCTTTGGATGATCGGCTTTGTATCTTTGCACTTCTTTGAGGTCTTTGCTTCGGCTTTCCTGAGCCAAAGCCCTTTGTAAGACTTGGTTGATATTTAAGAACTCATAGCCTTCTAGCTTTTCTCTAATGGGAGTTCTCAAACCACTCAGCACTAGGTCTGCCAAGTCCCTCTCGGTTATCACCAAACTAAAACACCGGTTTTTTGTTTCTCTGAATCTCTTGACGTAATCGGAGACCGATTCATCATGCTTCTGTTTAACCGATGTTAGATGTGAAGGAAATATGCCCTAGAGGCAATAATAAAGTTATTATTTATTTCCTTATATCATGATAAATGTTTATTATTCATGCTAGAATTGTATTAACCGGAAACATAGTACATGTGTGAATACATAGACAAACTTAGTGTCACTAGTATGCCTCTACTTGACTAGCTCGTTAATCAAAGATGGTTATGTTTCCTAAACCATGAACAAAGAAGTTGTTATTTGATTAACAGGATCACATCATTAGGTGAATGATCTGATTGACATGACCCATTCCATTAGCTTAGCACCCGATCGTTTAGTATGTTGCTATTGCTTTCTTCATGACTTATACATGTTCCTATGACTATGAGATTATGCAACTCCCGTTTGCCAGAGGAACACTTTGTGTGCTACCAAACGTCACAACGTAAGTGGGTGATTATAAAGGAGCTCTACAGGTGTCTCCAAAGGTAGATGTTGGGCTGGCGTATTTCGAGAATAGGATTTGTCACTCCGATTGTCGGAGAGGTATCTCTGGGCCCTCTCGGTAATGCACATCACATAAGCCTTGCAAGCGTTGCAACTAATGAGTTAGTTGCAAGATGATGTATTACGGAACGAGTAAAGAGACTTGCCGGTAACGAGATTGAACTAGGTATTGGATACCGACGATCGAATCTTGGGCAAGTAACATACCGATCACAAAGGGAACAACGTATGTTGTTATGCGGTCTGACCGATAAAGATCTTCATAGAATATGTAGGAGCTAATATGGGCATCCAGGTCCCGCTATTGGTTATTGACCGGAGACGTGTCTCGGTCATGTCTACATTGTTCTCGAACCGTAGGGTCCGCACGCTTAACGTTACGATGACAGTTATTATGAGTTTATGCATTTTGATGTACCGAAGTTAGTTCGGAGTCCCGGATGTGATCACGAACATGACGAGGAGTCTCGAAATGGTCGAGACGTAAAGATTGATATATTGGAGGCCTATGTTTGGATATCGAAAGTGTTCCGGGTGAAATCAGGATTTTACCGGAGTACCGGGAGGTTACCGGAACCCCCCGGGAGCTATATGGGCCTTAGTGGGCTTTAGTGGAAAAGAGAAGGTTCAGCCCAAGATGGGCCGCACGCCTCCCCCTCCCCTAGTCCTATTAGGACAAGGAGAGGTGGCCGGCCCCCCTCTCTCTTTTCCCCCTCCGCGAATCCTATTCCAACTAGGATTGGGGGGGGGGGGATCCTACTCCCAGAGGGAGTAGGACTCCTCCTGGCGCGCCACACCTTGGCCGGCCGCACCCCCCCTGGATCCTTTATATACGGGGGCAGGGGGCACCCCTAGACACACAAGTTGATCCACGTGATCGTTCCTTAGCCGTGTGCGGTGCCCCATGCCACCATATTCCACCTCGATCATATCGTTGCAGTGCTTAGGCGAAGCCCTGCGTCGGTAGAACATCATCATCATCACCACGCCGTTGTGCTGACGGAACTCATCCCCGAAGCTTTGCTGGATCGGAGCCCGGGGAGCGTCATCGAGTTGTATGTGTGCTAAGAACTCGGAGGTGCAGGAGTAACGGTACTTGGATCGGTTGGACCGTGAAGACGTACGACTACATCAACTGCGTTGTGCTAACGCTTCCGCTGTTGGTCTACAAGGGTACGTAGATCACACTCTCCCCTCTCGTTGCTATGCATCACCATGATCTTGCGTGTGCGTAGGAAAATTTTGAAATTACTACGTTCCCCAACAGTGGCATCCAAGCCATGTTTTCTAGTTTGATGTTATATGCACGAGTAGAACACAAGTGAGTTGTGGGCGATATAAGTCATACTGCCTACCAGCATGTCATACTTTGGTTCGGCGGTATTGTTGGATGAAGTGGCCCGGGCCGACATTACGCGTACGCTTACGCGAGACCGGTTCTCCCGACATGCTTTGCACAAAGGTGGCTCGCGGGTGACTGTTTCTCCAACTTTAGTTGAACCAAGTGTGGCTACGCCCGGTCCTTGCGAAGGTTAAAACGGCATCAACTTGACAAACTATCGTTGTGGTTTTTGATGCGTAGGTGAGATTGGTTCTTGCTTAAGCCCGTAGCAGCCACGTAAAACTTGCAACTACAAAGTAGAGGACGTCTAACTTGTTTTTGTAGGGCATGTTGTGATGTGATATGGTCAAGACATGATGCTAAATTTTATTGTATGAGATGATCATGTTTTGTAACCGAGTTATCGGCAACTGGCAGGAGCCATATGGTTGTCGCTTTATTGTATGCAATGCAATCGCGATGTAATGCTTTACTTTATCACTAAGCGATAGCGATAGTCGTGGAAACATAAGATTGGCGAGATGACAATGATGCTACGATGGAGATCAAGGTGTCGCGCCGGTGACGATGGTGTTCATGACGGTGCTTCGGAGATGGAGATCACAGGCACAAGATGATGATGGCCATATCATATCACTTATATTGATTGCATGTGATGTTTATCTTTTATGCATCTTATCTTGCTTTGATTGACGGTAGCATTATAAGATGATCTCTCACTAATTATCAAGAAGTGTTCTCCCTGAGTATGCACTGTTGCGAAAGTTCTTCGTGCTGAGACACCAAGTGATGATCGGGTGTGATAGGCTCTATGTTCAAATACAACGGGTGCAAAACAGTTGCACACGCGGAATACTCAGGTTATACTTGACGAGCCAAGCATATACAGATATGGCCTCGGAACACGGAGACCGAAAGGTTGAGCGTGAATCATATAGTAGATATGATCAACATAGTGATGTTCACTAATGAAACTACTCCATCTCACGTGATGATCGGACATGGTTTAGTTGATTTGGATCACGTGATCACTTAGAGGATTAGAGGGATGTCTATCTAAGTGGGAGTTCTTAAGTAATATGACTAATTGAACTTAAAATTATCATGAACTTAGTCCTGGTAGTATTTTGCAAATTATGTTGTAGATCAATAGCTCGCGTTGTTGCTTCCCTGTGTTTATTTTGATATGTTCCTAGAGAAAATTGTGTTGAAAAATGTTAGTAGCAATGATGCGGATTGGATCCGTGATCTGAGGTTTATCCTCATTGCTGCACAGAAGAATTATGTCCTTGATGCACCGTTTGGCTATTGCAGGAGCAGATGCAGACATTATGAACGTTTGGCTAGCTCAATATGATGACTACTTGATAGTTTAGTGCACCATGCTTAACAGCTTAGAATCGGGACTTCAAAGACGTTTTGAACGTCATGGACCATATGAGATGTTCTAGGAGTTGAAGTTAATATTTCAAGCAAATACCCGAGTTGAGAGATATGAAGTCTCCAACAAGTTCTATAGCTAAAAGATGGAGGAGAATCGCTCAACTAGTGAGCATGTGCTCAGATTGTCTGGGTACTACAATCGCTTGAATCAAGTGGGAGTTAATCTTCCAGATAAAATAGTGATTGACAGAATTCTCTAGTCACCATCACCAAGTTAGTAGAACTTCGTGATGAACTATAATATGCAAGGGATAACGGAAACAATTCCCAAGCTCTTCGTGATGCTGAAATCAACGAAGGTAGAAATCAAGAAAAACATCAAGTGTTGATGGTCGACAAGATCACTAGTTTCAAGAAAAGGGCAGAGGGAAGAAGGGGAACTTCAAGAAGAACAGCAAGCAAGTTGCTGCTCAAGTGAAGAAGCCCAAGTCTGGTCCTAAGCCTGAGACTAAGTGCTTCTACTGCAAAGGGACTGGTCACTGGAAGCGGAACTACCCCAAGTGATTGGCGGATAAGAAGGATGGCAAAGTGAACATAAGTATATTTGATATACATGTTATTGATGTGTACTTTACTAGTGTTTATAGCAAACCTTTGGTATTTGTTACTAGTTCAGTTGCTAAGATTAGTAACTCGAAACTGGAGTTGCAGAATAAACAGAGACTAGTTAAGGGTGAAGTCACGATGTGTGTTGGAAGTGGTTCCAAGATTGATATAATCATCATCGCACACTCCCTATAATTTCGGGATTAGTGTTGAACCTAAATAAGTGTTATTTGGTGTTTGCGTTGAGCATGAATATGATTTGATTATGTTTATTGTAATACGGTTATTCATTTAAGTAAGAGAATAAATTGTTGTTCTGTTTACATGAATAAAACCTTATATGGTTACACACCCAATGAAAATAGTTCGTTGGATCTCGATCGTAGTGATACACATAATCATAATATTGAAACCAAAAGATGCAAAGTTAATAATGATAGTGCAACTTATTTGTAGCACTTCCGTTTAGGTCATATTGGTGTAAAGCGCATGAAGAAACTCCATGCTGATGGGCTTTTGGAATCACTTGATTATGAATCAGTTGATGCTTGCGAACCATGCCTCATGGGCAAGATGACTAAGACTCTGTTCTTCGGAACAATGGAGCGAGCAACAGATTTGTTGGAAATCACATATACTGATGTATGTGGTCCGATGAATATTGAGGCTCGCGACAGGTATCATTATTTTCTGATCTTCACAGATGATTTGAGCAGATATGAGTATATCTACTTGATGAAACATAAGTCTGAAACATTTGAAAAGTTCAAAGAATTTTAGAGTGAAGTGAAAAATCATCGTAACAAGAAAATAAAGTTTCTACGATCTGATCGTAGAGAAGAGTATTTGAGTTACGAGTTTGGCCTTCAGTTAAAAACAATGTGAAATAGTTTCACTACTCATACCACCTGGAACACCATAGCATAATGGTGTGTCCGAACGTCATAAACCGTACTTTATTGGATATAGTGCAATCTATGATGTTTCTTACCGATTTACCACTATCGTTTTTTGGGTCATGCATTAGAGACAGCTGCATTCACGTTAAAAAAAGGGGCACCATCTATATCCGTCAAGACGACGCCTTATGAACTATGGTTTGGCAAGAAACCTAAGTTGTCGTTTCTTAAAGTTTGAGGTTGCAATGCTTATGTGAAAACGTTTGAACCTGATAAGCTCAAACCCAAATCATGTACAAGTTACTTCTACCTTACAGTACAAGTTATACCATCATGGCGGTTTATCTTTACGGGCCTCAGAGTCGCCTGTGGGCCTTTAAGCCTTTTAGTGAACCGCCATCTTCTTGCCTTGGTCTTGGGCTTCTGATGAACCTCTATTTGCGTAACCCGGCCCCTCCTGGATGGCTTACACAAATAGTCATATCCCCAACATTAAGCCCCAGAATGATTTGAACCGGTTCATGTCAATCTTTGAAAACCTTATGAACTGGCCTTTAGTCTTCTGTCTTGCGTGAAAATTGTAACCCGCCGTGACGTCATCCTATGGCTCCAGGTTAAATCATCGTGATGTCATCTTCAATAAAACTTATATTTTAATTCATCATATCTTCAACGGATCTCTGCCTTTACTGACCCTCCCGAAAATCGAGGCGTCGGGGCCACTGGATAATGATGTCTTAGTCTCCTTGTTTCTTGTGCCGTCTCAGTCGGTCCTCCTTATAAATAGGCGCGACCTAGGTCTTTTTCATTTCCTCCGGTCGTCTTCTTCCTCACACTCCCTCTTCTGCCGCTCGAGCTCCGCCACCGCCACCGTCGGAAACTTCACTGACTCAGGCCGCTGCATCACCCTGTTTTTTGACCAGAGAACAACGGCAACTCTCCGCAGTTCTTCCACATCGGTGAGTTCTCTTTCCCCCCTTTCTCAGATCTGCATTAGTACTGTCTTGAGTTCGTCGACGTTCATCGTCGCCCGACGCAACCTCCATTAGTTCTTACCTCTAATACCTTATTCAGATCGTAAAAACCACATAGAACTGCTGCGAAGGATGTTGTGTGCTTATTATGTATATGAACTTCCCCGTACTGTTTTAGGTCTAGAAATTTTTCCTTTCCAGAGCATCGTTTCATCCAGAATAATAATTGCAATTTGTGAAACCTATTTGCTCCACACTTAGCCAAAAATTGTGTCTGTTGACTCTGTTTCAGCCATAGTAGTCCGTGTAACCGGTTTAAGATAATACCGGCTGTCAGCACCGCTTGCTTCTGGCGACTTAAGAAAACCTTAATCATCTTTAATACCTGCAGGTGTTAAACATCATCACATAGTTACCTGTATGTCATTAAGCCCCTTCTTAAGCCGCCATCTTAAATAACCCAATAATGCTTATTCTCCGGGTTATAATAAACCGGAAAATTTCCTTTATCTTGTTGTAGGCTTCAATTTACCCAATGGCACCCAAAGCCGTTAAACCTCCGGTTACCTGCAACTGGGTCCCATCCATTGTTACAAAGAGCAAACTGTCTGAGTTTGTAAAGTCTGGCCATCTGCCCAAGAAGGATGTCATGTCTTATCGTGCTCCTAACCCATCTGAGGAGAAACCTCAACCCAAGGAAGGGGAGGTGATCATTTTTACCGATCACATGAGCCGGGGATTTGCTCCTCCCGGTTCAAAATTCTTTAGAGACGTTTTGCACTTCTTTGACTTAAGACCTCAAGACATGGGGCCCAATTCCGTGTCAAATATCTGCAACTTCCAAGTTATCTGTGAGGCCTACCTTGGAGAAGAGCCCAGCCTACTTTTGTTCAGGGAATTGTTCTATTTGAACCGGCAGAATGAGCGGGCCAACGGGCCCAGTCTGGAGCTTGGTGGCATATCAATTCAAAGGCAGAGAGAGTGCCTGTTCCCTTATGCTGAATTGCCGAGTCATCCAAAGGACTGGAACCAGACATGGTTCTACTGCCAAGATACTTCTCCGGCTGGTGAAAACCCGCTGCCCGGCTTCCATGCATTGCACCTTGAACCTACTCACCCGCTGCCGGATAAGTTGACTGCTATTAAACGTCTGCCACTCAACCCCAAGATCAAGAAGATTAAAGTTCTTTTAGGGAACGGCTTAGATGGCATTGACCTGGTCCGAGTCTGGGTTTCTTGGAGAATAATTCCGTTAAGCCGCCGCCCCGGCTTAATGTGTAATTATTAAGGTGAGAAAGATGACCCTCAGCTTCATAGTCCTGACGAATTACCAGATGACATAGTGGAAGCTACAACTCAGTCTTTGTTGAAAGAGGGCACAGTGAATAGTAATGCTTTCGGCTTACTACCTTTTTTCCAAGAAGAACCCGGCCCCTGCAGTAAGTTTCCAGTCGTCGGGTTATTTTTTATCATGTTATACTGTATTCTTACGCATAACCCTTTATAACCTTTTACAGGCAAATGATAACTTCTGGAAAATCCAATATGATCATGAGGCGGCCAAGAAAGCCAGGGCGGCCAAGAGAGTCAAAAGGAAAACTGCCAAGCCCACCACTTCAAGGAAAAGGAAGCCAAGCGCTTCTAGGCTGTGTCAGCTTGATGATTCTGATGATAAAGAGGAAGAGGTAACTTTTTAATTTCCCTTTCTCCTTTATCACTACCTTACTGATATTAACCTTCTTTCAGGAAGACACGGGCAACAGCCAACCTGTCGAAGAAGAGGTAACTATAATCTCCTCCGACTTCGAGCTTCGGCCGCGTCAGAAAATTCAAAGAGTAACCCAGAAAGTAAGATTTTCACACCCTTTGGCTTACCAAGATCCTGACTTTCTTTTGAAGCAACAGCAATTTGAAAACCGGAGGCAGACCCGGACCAGCAAGGATGCAGAGCTATCCTCCGGCTTGCCTGACACAACCCGGAAGCGTCGGACTGAGGTTATCTCCAACTTATACCCTTTTTTACCTTTGGCGGGTCTAATCCGTCAACCTCTCAATTCCTCTGACTCCAATTACCAGGATACCTCTCCTTCATCCGGCGAGTCCATGCAATCAAACATGCTGGCTTTTAAGACTGCCCCTGGGTAATATCAATTTATTCACCTTATGTTTTTCTTTCTTCATGTTTCTTTACTTATTTCTCTGCTTTGCCCACAGCGTGCAGGTTAAGCCCAGGAAGAAAACCAAGAAGGATAAACCAGCCCGAACCCCTGTGGTGACTGAACCGGAACTGGGTATAGCTGCTCCCGACTCTTCCACACATCAACCGCCGCCTGAGCCGGCTCAAGACATTGTACCACCAACTTCTGACCCGCCTGCTGAAGATATTCTTAATGGTTCTGTTAACCCGGAGGCACCTAGCCCAGTCAAAACGGCTGACCCAGAAGTGGAATTTCTCAAGGCTCAATTCGTTGAGCCGGCCAGGCCCACCGTCCTTGCCAAATGCTCGGCTAAAGAGGAGTTGCTAGAACGTCGTAAGGCCAAGATGGATATCACCGACTATACTCATTTGAGTATTGGAGAGATCGTCTCGGGCTATATCAACCAGGTGCAAAGCAGTCGTGACCTGGAAATTGACATGGTGAAGCAAATACAGCAAAAATCTGAGGTATGACTTATGCTTCCTTACTTTCAATCATACTTACTGTACCAGCCCCAAGTCTATTGCTTATGAATAAATATGCTGTAGACTTAGAAAAATTGTTAGAGCTGCTTGCCTGGCTTAAAGAAAAATATTTAAACCGGATGTAACACAATACCTTTAACTTGCGATACACATTAGCCCCCAAGTGCCAAGTATCTTTGCTTGCAAAGTATTTGGGACTTAATATCCAGGACCGGCTTAATAATTTAGAAAGCTTCGGTATACATTAACCCCCAAGTGTCAAGTATCTTTGCTTCCAAAGTGCTTGGGACTTAATATTATTTACCGTAATCTTCACTACTATCCGGTGCAATGCAGGCCACCATAAGTCAATTTGAATCGGAGATTGCTGACCTGAAGAACCGCCTGGTAGCCCAGGAGATTGAAATTCAAAAGGCCAACTCCAAATTTGAATTCAGCATCTCTGAACAAGAGAAGCTGAAGAAAAATTTTGAGTCGGAGAAGAAAATTTGGACTGACGAAAAGGCCGGACTGGTGACCCAGGCTGAGACAACAGAGGCGTCGCTGGCAAATGCAACAGCCGAACTGACCGGCTTACAACGCCAGATATCTCGGATGGTCTCAACGATCTTTGGTAAGTTATCTTAAGCAAGCATTAAATATTGTAAATATTCCTTCAATTGTTACCTGAGGTTTACCTTATACTTACCAATACAGGCCCCAGGAGCACAAACCTCAAGCAGAATATGCTGATCAAATTGAAGGCGGTGTAAACTCTAGTAGAGCAACTGTACATCGGGTCACAATGTGCCTTGGCCGTTGTAGCCTTATCAAATGATGTGCCCCACCTCTTGCAAGATGTGTTACAACGGCTTGCTGTACTTCCTCAACGGATTCAAGAGTTGAGACGGGCCCAAGCAAGAGCCGAAGCAATAACCGCCTTGAGTCGGGCCAAAGCCTGGTTACCAGAGCTAGACACGGCCGACATTGCTCTTGGGTATCCAAGTTTAAAGGAGGATGGCACTCCATTTGATGAAAAGGATTTCACCACCTGCGTGAGGGATATACGCCCTGTGGCCACTCAAATTGGAAACGACACTGACCTCACCAAGTGTCAGCCGGGTTATGACAAGGAGAATCGGAGAATCCCCACGCCGCATTATGACGATGTCAGCTTGATCCCTCCAATCCGTAAGCACACCTTTGCCCCTGAAGTCAACCCAACCGGTTTAATAGATGATGAAGCTGAGTTTGAGGCCTTGAGTGGCATTGACTGGGCCTCATCATCCTTCCAGGACAAAGCAGCCGGCGGAGAGGCGGAGAAGGATAACCCGCAGGCTTCAAGTCAACCCCAAGAGTAGATTGCCAGGCGCCACCTGCTTATGTCGTTGTAGAAAAACAATGCCGCATCATTCAGACTCGGGGAGTCTTGTAACAGAGTAGAAAATACTTTGAGTTTTGCTATGCCTTTGCGCATGCTTATGGCGCTTAATACTTGCATAAGCCGCTGTCACTATGCACTTTGTAGTTTATATGAATCTGTTATGTCCTTTGCAGAAATGTCTTGCATTGCCCTGTGATGCTTACGGCTGCTTTTCCGGCTTATATAAGCCAACCTCTGAGGGTAAGTTTAACTCCTGAAAATTGGCACATAAAAGTTCACCTCGTACTTAACAACCTGATGTAACCAATATTAATCGTGGAGGATTGCAATGTATTCCATTGTATTTTCAAGAGGGTCGCAAGATATCCAATGTTGATACTTGTAAAATATGATGAACAAAATTAAAGGGTTTCTGATTCGAATACGATCAGTGAACCATTCCAAAGGGGTTGAGCTAAGATTCGGATACGATCTATTAGCCCCCAGTGGCTGTGGCGATGCCGATCAAGTGGGTATTGACAGCTATGTTCTCTTTGGTTCGAATACGACCTATGTTTGAACAGGAAGCCCCCAAGTGACCATAAGAGTTGTTTAATGACGCTGATTCGAATACGATCCACGTCAGACCCAAAGGGGTTAAGCTATGATTCAAATATGATCAAGAAGCCCCCAAGTGGGTTTGGCAGTATGCCGATCGAGTGGGTATCGACAGCTATGTTCTCTTTAGTTCGAATACGACCTATGTTTGAAAAGGAAGCCCCCAAGTGATCACGGCTAGATTCAGATATGATCATAAGCCGGACCAAAGGAAAGCCGGATTCAGATATGATCCACTTCTCCTTGGTTATCTCCACCACCTGACAAAGAAAACACATAAACCTTTTTTGGGAGTGGAAAAAAGGACAGAGGTCCTGCTTTATTTCTTTATGTAATATACATAGTATAAGTATATACACATTAGAGCCGATGGCTCAAGTATAATAAGGCCGAAGATGAGCGATATTCCACGGCCGACGGGTCTCCTCCTCCGACTTACGTGAGTCTTTGTGCTCCCGAACATTGATAAGGTAGTATGATCCGTTGTTCAGATTCTTGCTGACCACAAAGGGTCCTTCCCAAGGAGGGGATAGCTTGTGCATGTCAGATTGATCCTGGATGAGTCGGAGCACTAAGTCGCCTTCCTGAAAGGTTCTGGCCCTAACCCCACGGCTGTGGTAGCGGCGTAGATCTTGCTGGTAAATCGTCGAGCGGGCTATTGCCAAGTCTCGCTCTTCATCCAACAGGTCAAGTGCGTCTTGCTGAGATTTTTCATTGTCTTCCTCAACATAAGCCGCCACACGGGGTGAGTCATGACGGATGTCACTTGGCAGGACCGCCTCTGCTCCATACACCATAAAGAAAGGCGTGTAACCCATAGATCTGTTAGGTGTAGTATTGATGCTCCAAAGTACAGAAGGTAACTCCTCCACCCAACAACCCGGTGTCCGCTGCAAGGGGACCAAGAGCCGGGGCTTGATACCCCTCAAGATTTCTTGATTAGCTCGTTCTGCTTGACCATTGGATTGAGGGTGAGCCACAGCTGCAACGTCAAGCCGGATATGCTCTCGTTGACAGAACTTCTTCCATAGCTCCTTTGGAGAGGTTAGTGCCATTATCAGTTATAATGTTGTGTGGAAAACCAAAGCAAAAAATCACCTTTTTCATAAACTGGACCGCCATGGCTGCATCACACTTACTGACTGGCTCCGCCTCCACCCACTTTGTCAACTTGTCAACCGCCACCAAGAGGTGCGTCTTTTTATCCTTAGACCTTTTGAAAGGCCCGACCATATCAAGCCCCCAAACTGCAAACGGCCAAGTAATTGGAATCATCCTCAATTCTTGAGCCGGCACATGGGCTCGTCGTGAGAATTTCTGACATCCGTCACATTTACTGACCAGGTCTTCTGCATCAGCATGAGCCGTCAGCCAATAAAACCCATGACGGAAAGCTTTGGCCACAAGAGATTTTGAGCCGGCGTGATGACCACAATCGCCTTCATGAATCTCACGAAGGATCTCCTGACCCTCTGTAGGTGACACGCAACGTTGAAATGCTCCAGTGACGCTGCAGTGATGTAACTCGCCATTGACAATTGTCATGGACTTGGACCGCCGGGCGATTTGTCTTGCCAAGGTTTCATCTTCAGGAAACTCTCCCCGGGTCATGTAAGCCAAATAAGGCACTGTCCAATCCGGGATAACGTGGAGAGCCGCCACCAGCTATGCCTCCGGGTCTTGTATTGCCAGATCTTCCTCTGTAGGTAACTTAACAGAAGGATTATGCAAAACATCAAGAAAGGTGTTAGGCGGCACCGGCTTACGCTGAGACCCCAGCCGGCTTAAGGCATTAGCCGCCTCATTCTTCCTTCGATCAATGTGTTCCACCACATAACCCTTGAAATGTCCATCCACAGCATCGACTTCACGACGGTAAGCCGCCATAAGGGGATCTTTAGAGTCCCACTTGCCTGACACCTGTTGAGCCACAAGGTCTGAGTCTCCCAAGCATCTTACCCGGCTCAAGTTCATCTCTTTGGCCATCTGGAGACCATGGAGTAGGGCCTCGTACTCAGCTGCATTGTTAGTACAAGGAAACATAAGCCGGAGCACATAAAAAAATTTGTCACCTCGAGGGGAAGTTAACACGACTCCAGCCCCGAGCCTTCCAGCTGTCTGGACCCATCAAAGTGAATAGTCCAATAAGTGTTATCAAGCTTCTCCTCAGGTGCCTGTAGCTCTGTCCAGTCATTGATGAAATCCACCAAAGCTTGAGACTTAATGGCAGTGCGTGGTACGTACTTCAGACCATGAGGCCCGAGTTCGATGGCCCACTTGGCGACTCGTCCTGTAGCCTCTCTGTTCTGAATAATGTCTCCCAAGGGGGCAGAACTTACTACAATGATAGGGTGACCTTGGAAGTATTGCTTCAGCTTCCGGCTTGCCATGAACACCCCGTAAACAAGTTTCTGCCAATGAGGATATCTTTGTTTTAACTCGATGAGTACCTCACTGACATAATAAACCGGCCGTTGAACCGGATGTTCCTTACCAGCCTCCTTGCGCTCTACCACAATTGCCACACTGACGGCTCGTGAATTAGCAGCCACATATAACAGCAAAGGCTCTTTGTCAATGGGAGCTGCAAGAACTGGCGGCTCAGATAACTGCCTCTTCAAATCCTCAAAAGCAGCATTAGCAGCATTACTCCAGACAAAGGTGTCTGCCTTCTTCATCAGTTGGTACAGCGGTAGGGCCTTCTCACCTAACCGGCTTATGAACCGGCTTAAAGCGGCAACACGACCCGCCAGTCGCTGAACATCATTGATACATGCCGGTTTAGCCAAAGAAGTGATTGCCTTAATCTTCTCCGGATTAGCCTCGATGCCCCTATTTGAGACCAAGAATCCCAAAAGCTTGCCTGCAGGCACACCAAATACACACTTCTCCGGGTTAAGCATCATTTTGTAAACCCGGAGATTGTCAAAGGTTTCTCTGAGATCAGATATCAAGGTTTCCGCCTCTCTGGATTTCACCACTATGTCATCCACATAAGCATGAACATTGCGCCCAATCTTATTGTGGAGACAATTATGTACACACCGTTGATAAGTCGCCTGGGCACTCTTGAGCCCAAAAGGCATAGACACATAGCAGAAAGCTCCAAACGGAGTGATGAAAGCCGTCTTCTCCTAGTCCTTAACTGCCATCTTGATCTGATGATAACCAGAGTAAGCATCCAAAAAGCTCAAACGCGCACAACCCGCCGTAGCATCAATGATTTGATCAATACGGGGGAGAGCGAAAGGATCAGCTGGACAAGCCTTATTTAAGTCTGTGTAATCCACACACATCCGCCAGGTGCCGTTTTTCTTGAGCACGAGCACTGGGTTAGCCAACCACTCCGGGTGAAACACTTCGACAATGAACCCAGCCGCCAAGAGCCGGGCGACCTCTCTCCTATAGCTTTTCGTCGTTCCTCATTGAATCGCTGCAGAAACTGCCTGACCGGCTTATACTTCGGATCAATATTAAGAGTGTGCTCAGCGAGTCCTCTCGGTACACCCGGCATGTCAGAAGGCTTCCATGCAAAGATGTCCCGGTTCTCACGGATGAACTCGATGAGCGCGCTTTCCTATTTAGGATCCAAGTTGGCACTAATGCTGAATTGCTTAGCGAATCGCCCGGAGTAAAATCAACAAGCTTAGTCTCTGCAGCCGATTTAAACTTCATGGTCGGATCATGCTCCGTAGTCGGCTTCTTGAGGGAGGTCATATCCGCCGGGTCAACGTTATCTGGATAAAATTTGAGCTCCTTTGCTGCACAGACAGACTCGCAATAAGCCACATCACCTTCGTCGCATTCCAGGGACACCTTTCGGCTTCCATGCACAGTGATGGTACCCTTGTAACCCGGCATATTGAGCTGTAAATAAACATAACACGGCCGCGCCATGAACTTGGCATAAGCCGACCGCCCGAACAAAACGTGATATGGACTCTTGATTTTTACCACTTCAAAAGTTAACTTTTCCGCCCTAGAATCATGCTCGTCTCCAAAGGCCACCTCTAGCTCAATCTTACCCACAGGATACGCCGACTTACCAGGCACCACTCCATGGAAGACGGTGTTAGAAGTCTTTAAATTCTTGTCGGTTAAGCCCATGCGCCGAAAGGTCTCGTAATAGAGGATGTTGATGCTGCTACCTCCATCCATGAGCACCTTAGTAAATTTATAACCACCAACCTGCGGTGCCACTACCAAGGCCATTTGACCCGGATTTTCAACCCGGGGAGGGTGATCCTCCCTGCTCCAGACAATAGGTTGTTCCGACCACCTCAAGTAACAAGGGACTGCCGGCTCAACAGAATTCACCGCCCTCCTATGAACTTTTTGATCATGTTTACACAAACTTGTGGTGAACACGTGATATTGCCCACTGTTTAGCTGTTTTGGATGGCTCTGATAACCCGACTGCTGCTGCTGCTGACCTCCTTCACCAGACTGTTGTTGATTATAACCACCCTGGCTTCCCTGGAAACCGGATCCTGAACCGCCGCCCGGGCCATGAAAGCCGCCTGCTCCTGAGCAGCCGCCTGGGCCTTGATTGCCATCAAACGTATTAGAATTCTTGAAAGCCTTCATGATTGCGCAATCCTTCCATAAATGAGTCGCTGGTCGTTCCCGGGTGCCGTGTTTCGGGCAGGGCTCATTGAGTAGTTGCTCAAGAGACGGACCTGACCCACCAAACCGAGGGGGTGGCTTTCCTTTGCGCTTCTAATTGTTACCCTGTGTATTGGCCACAAATTCCGGGTTACCGTCCGCCTTACGCTTATTGCCTCCTTGACTCGACGGGTTATGCTGCTGACCCTTTCCATTACCGTTCTTCTTTCCCTTCCCTGTCTTTTCCTCATTAGACGTGGGATCCTTGGTACTATCGGAATCGGCATACTTGACTAAAGCCGCCATCAGCGTCCCCATATCATTGCAATCACGCTTAAGGCGCCCCAGTTTCTGTCTCAGAGGCTCAAAGCGGCAATTCTTCTCCAGCATGAGAATTGTTGAGCTGGCATCCATCTTGTCAGACGAATGTATTATGTCTTTGACCCGGCGCACCCAATGAGTCGTAGATTCACCTTCCTCTTGCTTACAATTTGTCAGGTCCACAATCGACATAGACTGCTTGCAAGTGTCCTTGAAGTTCTGGATGAAACGGGCCTTAAGCTCCGCCCATGAACTAATGGAATTGGGTGGCAAACCCTTTAACCAAGAATGGGCCGTTCCGTCCAACATCATGGTGAAGTATTTAGCCATCGCTTCATCACTAACCTCCAGCAGCTCCATGGCCATCTCGTAACTTTCAATCCATGCCCCAGGCTATAAATCGGCCATATAATTCGGCACCTTTCGAGGTCCCTTGAAATCCTTGGGCAGACGTACATTACGTAGAGCCGGTACTAGACAAGGAACTCCTCCGGTTCTAGTAGCAACACCCGCATCAACGGAAGTCGTTGGGTAAGCCGGTGAGTCCTGTTGGGCTGCTAGCTGAGCCACTAGCTGAGCCGCCCGCTCGTCCTCCTGACGTATCCGATCCTGAATCGGGTTATACCCGCCGGGCTAGTTCCGGCGCTGAGTGCTACTTGACAAGGTCTCTGAATCCATGTGTCTACTGTAACTCGGGCTCCGGTTTTGACGAGGCAGAGCTAACCAGGGCGGAGGAGTTGAGTGAATCCTGTCCCGGCTGTAGGAGTAGGTCTCTTGCTGAGCCAGGGCTGTTTGGACAAGTTCCCTGATCCTCCGGGTTTCCGCCGCTGTCGGATCATCGCCATCTGCTGGGAGAGCCGCCAAACGTGCTGATGCTGCGATTAAGTTCTCCATGGGGTTGGAGAAGTGACCCTATGGTATTGGTACGTAATGGGGCGGTGCCATATTGCCGTGAAGAGGCACCGTCACCGGAGGCTGGACTGGGCCTCCCGCTCCAGATGTCATAAACTGATTTGCACCTGGCGGGTTACTTGGGCCGGCCCCGGGTGTAGCAAAGAGATTCCGAGAATCATAAATCTGAGGCAAATGGGACTGAGTTTTCTAATGTCTCCTCCTCATTACCTCATTAGATGCGTTCAAGCTCAACGTGAGCTGAAAGGCCTCTGCCTGAAGTTGTTGCGCCCGTACGTCCAAAGCCGCCCGCTCTGTGGCTAATCTAGTATCTTCAGCTGCTAAGGTTTCCTTGGCCCGGGCGATCTCATCGCGAACCTGTGCCACCTCTGCCTCATGCTCAGATTGGTTCGCAGGGACGACTGTAGCAGTTAACAAGGCCGTAAGTTTATCCATGAGATCCATCAGCACCTGAGCCGGTGAGCGCACAGGGCCTCCTACCCCGGCTGCTCCTAACCCGAACATTATCGCCGCTGAAGCCGTAGAATTTTGGCCGGGTTGAGTACCAGCCATGAAGACTCCTGCCTAGTTTGGCGACTCTGAGGGGTCCAGAATAGTGCTGCCATCGGAACAGCCCCCAAGCACACCATCTTGAACTTGATACAGTGAATCTATTGAGCCGGCGGACGAATCACCGTCAGAGAGGACGGTCAGCTCACCCTCACCTTCAGATCCTTCAGAAAGTTCACCTCCGTGGATGCAACCCACTAAGGCACGCTTCACGACGGGTTGAGCTCGGGCGGGTTTCGCACGCCGAGCCGTCTCGACGAGGTCGGTGCAGCTGTTCGGCTTAGGGCCCGGCTCACCAATCCGGCCGATGAAGACGTGGATTCCGCCAAAGGGGACCCGGTACCCGTACTCAATTGAGCCGGCGTCGGGGCCCCAGCCTTCATCGTCGATGTAGATCTTGCCGCGACGACTCTTGGTCATCCGGCCAACTGCGTATCCCTTGAGCCCTTCGAAGCTGCCCTTCAAGAACTCAAACTCACCGTGCACTGGCCCCACGGTGGGCGCCAACTGTCGTCGAATTGTCACGGCAGATGTCCTTTTGCAAGGACTTAGTCGTGGAGCCATCACAACTAGCAAGCTTAAAGGGGTTAATCGGGACAAGGACATGCGAGGTTTATACTAGTTCAGTCCCTTACGGTGAAGGAAGGCCTACGTCTAGTTGGGTTGGAATTGCTTGAGGTTTCGATGACCAGGGAGCGAGATACGCTATGCCTGGCTCTCGATCCGTTGTTTCTCGCCCCCTAAGCCGCTGGCGGGTCATCCCCTTATATACACGGGTTGACGCCCTGCGGCCTACAGAGTCCTGGCCGGCTCATAAACAGTGTCTGGCTCGGCGACTAGTTACTTCTACCTTACAGTACAAGTTATACCATCATGGCGGTTTACCTTTACGGGCCTCAGAGTCGCCTGTGGGCCTTTAAGCCTTTTAGTGAACTGCCATCTTCATGCCTTGGTCTTGGGCTTCTGATGAACCTCTATTTACGTAACCCGGCCCCTCCTGGATGGCTTACACAAATAGTCATATCCCCAACACCAGTCGACCGCCCCCGGGCTCCGAGACGTAGGGCTGTTACTTCCTCCGAGAAGGGCCTGAACTCGTAAAACTCGCGTGTATAACTCCTCCATAGCTAGGATCTTGCCTCTACATTCCTACCCCCTTATTCTATTGTCAGGCTTAGAACCACGACAACTGGCGCCCACCGTGGGGCAGGTGTCTTAGTGACTTGTTGGAGAAGTTGCAATTTTTCCGATCCCCTTCATCATGGTTCCAGGCGGAGGTTTGGCTGAGGGCCGCGAGATCCGTCTCGGTGCGCTCATGTTTGTCGCTGACGACCCCGCTTGGCTACAGGAGGCTCCACTCGACATTAACGCACTCCCCGCCCGCGGGGCGAAGCACTTTCATGCGTGCGTCCGTGGCGTCCTCCTGCAGCAGCCGTCGACCCAGTATCAGTCGGCTCCAGCTGCTTTATCCCTCCCTGCGGCCCGCCGGAGCAAACGTTCCAGTCGCTCAAGGCTTCAGTGGTGGTGAGGCATGCGGTGGCCCGCCAGTCGGCCACCCCTCAAGTCGCGGCGATCGAGCCCGACGAAACTCTCTACGGCTTGTTCGATCTGTCGACTGGCTCCGTAGAGACCGCATCTGAGTGCGACGGCAGCGACCCAGCGGCTGAAGTTCTGATGGTTAACGGACCACGCAGTCCTCCTGACATCGCCCGTGAAGACGGAGGCAATGGGAACGGCGATCCGTCGCGCGTTCATGAAGAGTACCACCCCGAACCCCTCTCTTCGCAGCAGAGGGAGGAACTTCGCCGCTGGAACATGGATGCACTACATACTCCTATAGTTGGAGAAACCCTTGAGGCCCAGGCCTTGGAGCAGGCACGCTTGGCCAACTTGGCTGAGCGCACTCCACTGGAGAACCTCCAGCGCGCACTCGACATTGCGCTCGGCAACGTGCTCCCGAATCCAGTCGACGCCAACTTTTTCCACCTCCGACTCAGGTATACCGAACCCCGATCCAGAATCTAGCAGTTGCTGCCCGGGTAGCGGAGTCGATCCAACCTTCCCAGTCAGAAGCTGGCCGAGGTCTGGTGCAGATCTGAGCTTTGCTCCGCGCGGCGGGAGAACAAAATACGGTCATATCCTAGTTGCGGAATAGGATCCATAGCAGATCCGTGGTTGCAGACACAGTTCAGTCGGCCCATAGCCCAAGATCGCCCCCGAGGCATGAGGGACGTGGAGATCGACGAGATCAGTACAGAAATTGTGAGAAATATGATCACCGAGTCGATCGCGATGATCGTCGTCGAGTGCCCATGCCTCCCCCAAGGAGTGGGTCGTACATGCCTCGGCAACATGAAGACAGACGCCCCCACAGTGTTGGGCGAGGGATTCCAGTCGACCCCACAGAGCCAGGCTTTGATGTGAGATCTATTCTCGTTCAGGGCTTGTTCGACAGAAACAGAGCTCACCGAGAGGGCCATGACAGGGATCTGCAAACCAGCAACAGGGTGCATGTCTCAGGTCCAGAGTGCTTCAGCAGAGCTATCAGGGCTGCAGTGATTTCCCCCAACTTCAGGTTGGCGACTGGAGTCAGTAAGTTCACTGGTGAGTCCAAGCCTGACACTTGGCTTGAAGACTACCGAGTGGCTGTCCAGATTGGTGGCGGCAATGATGAAGTGGCCATGAAACACCTTCCTCTGATGTTGGAGGGCTCGGCTAGAGCATGGCTGAATCAGTTGGCACCTGGCAGTATTTATACTTGGGAAGATCTCACCCGAGTGTTTGTCAGAACATTCGAGGGCACTTGCAAGCGGCCGACAGGTTTGACAGAATTACAGTGTTGTGTTCAGAAATCGAATGAAACTTTGAGGGATTATATCCAAAGATGGATCACCCTACACCACACGGTGGAGGATGTGTCTGATCATCAGGCAATTTGTGCCTTTAAGGAAGGTGTCAGGTATCGGGAGTTGAATCTGAAATTCAGCTAGATAGGAAATATGACTCTAACTCGGATGATGGAGATTGCCACCAAGTATGCCAATGGTGAAGAAGAAGAACGACTCTAGAGTGGCAAGCACAAAGCAGTCGCCCATGAAGCCGGAGGAGGAAACTCCAATCGGAAACAGAAGCGCAAGGCCGAGCCAGCTGCTCCTGGTGAAGCCTTGGCTGTGGTTCAAGGAAAGTTCAAGGGGAAGCCCAAAGGGCCGTGGAACCCCAAGAAAGTAAAAAAATCAAGATGGAAATGACGTGTTGGATCTGCTGTGCCACATCCACACCAAAAAAGATGAAGAGGGTAATTTCATTTACCCGAAGCACACCACTCGGTAGTGTTGACTCCTGAAAGCACAAGTGCTACCTAGGTGGTTTTGATAATTGATGACAACATATCTCTTGTTGGACTAACGTTTTCATCTAGTATGTTTCAGATAAGTTCAACAATGGAGTGGCATGGACTAAAGGTTGTGGGAAGTTCTCCAAGATGCTAAGGACAAAGGATTGGCTAAAGCTTGAAGCTCAAGACTCTTCATTTTACATTTTAGTGATCCAAGATCACATTGAGTCCATAGGAAAAGCCAATACTATCAAGGAGGGATGAGGTGTTGCCTAATGAACCTCTTGCTTCATGTGCTTAATGATATGCTCCAAAATCCTCGGTTACTTTCCCACTTCCACATATGACCTAAACCTAAAGCCAAACTCGGACCTACCGATTATTCCTATCCGGCGCCATCGAGTTTCACTTGTCATAGCCACTGCCAGAAACCCTAATCAGTTCGGTCTCACCGATGGGATCTCGGTCTCACCGAGATGGGCTTGCAAACTCTCTGTTACCTATTGCATTATTCTCGGTCCCACCGAGATATGCAATCGGTCCAACCAAGTTTGCTTGGCCAACTCTCTGTTTCGCTTATTACCCAAATCGGTCCCACCGAGTTTGAGTAATCAGTCAAACCGAGTTTTGGATTTACCCTAACCCTAGCACATCGGTCCCACCGAGTTGATCCAGTCGGTCCCACCGAAATCTCTAACGGTCACTAGGTTTACCTTTTTGGTCCGACCGAGTTTGTTGATTCGGTCCCACCGAGATTGGTAAATTGTGTGTAACGGTTGGATTTTGTCTGGAGGCTATATATACCCCTCCACCTCCTCTTCATTCGTAGAGAGAGCCATCAGACTAAGCCTACACTTCCAGCATCCTATTTCTGAGAGAGAACTACCTACTCATGTGTTGAGGCCAAGATATTCCATTCCTACCATATGAATCTTGATCTCTAGCCTTCCCCAAGTTGCTTTCCACTCAAATCTTCTTTCCACCAGATCCAAATCATATGAGAGAAAGTTGAGTGTTGGGGAGACTATCATTTGAAGCACAAGAGCAAGGAGTTCATCATCAACACACTGTTTGTTACTTCTTGGAGAGTGGTTTCACCTAGATTGGCTAGGTGTCACTTGGGAGCCTCCGACAAGATTGTGGAGTTGAACCAAGGAGTTTGTAAGGGCAAGGAGATCGCCTACTTCGTGAAGATCTACCGCTAGTGAGGCAAGTCCTTCGTGGGTGATGGCCATGGTGGGATAGACAAGGTCGCTACTTCGTGGACCCTTCGTGGGTGGAGCCCTCCGTGGACTCGCGCAACCGTTACCCTTCGTGGGTTGAAGTCTCCATCAACGTGGATGTAGGATAGCACCACCTATCCGAACCACGGGAAAAACATCCGTGTCTCCGATTCCGTTTGAATTCTCCAAACCCTTCCCTTTACATTCTTGCAAGTTGCATGCTTTACTTTCCGCTGCCTATATACTCTTTGCATACTTGCTTGATATGTATTGTGATTGTTGAAATTATGCTTAAACTCCACTTAAACCGAAAAAGCTTAAAAATATCAACTTTAGCATTATGTGTCTAATCACCCCCCTCTAAACACACCCACTTCTAGATCCTACAAGTGGTATCAGAGCTTTGGTCTCCATTGCCTTGGTTTAATCACCATTGGAAGAAGATGGATGTGTCTACTTTAGGGAGTCTTAGACATTGAGTGCCTATTCTTGATGGAGAATATTTTCATGAGTGGAAAAATGATATGCTTGTAATCTTCAATCAATATCATTTGAACAAGTATATTGCTAGCCCTTGTTGAAGGAAATATGCCCTAGAGGCAATAATAAAGTTATTATTTATTTCCTTATATCATGATAAATGTTTATTATTCATGCTAGAATTGTATTAACCAGAAACATGATACATGTGTGAATACATAGACAAACAGAGTGTCACTAGTATGCCTCTACTTGACTAGCTCGTTAATCAAAGATGGTTATGTTTCCTAACCATGGACAAAGAGTTGTTATTTGATTAACGGGATCACATCATTAGATGAATGATCTGATTGACATGACCCATTCCATTAGCTTAGCACCCGATCGTTTAGTATGTTGCTATTGCTTTCTTCATGACTTATACATGTTCCTATGACTATGAGATTATGCAACTCCTGTTTGCTGGAGGAACACTTTGTGTGCTACCAAACGTCACAACGTAAATGGGTGATTATAAAGGTGCTCTACAGGTGTCTCCAAAGGTAGATGTTGGGTTGGGTATTTCAAGATTAGGATTTGTCACTCCGATTGTTGGAGAGGTATCACTGGGCCCTCTCGGTAATGCACATCACATAAGCCTTGCAAGCATTGCAACTAATGAGTTAGTTGCGAGATGATGTATTACGGAACGAGTAAAGAGACTTGCCAGTAACGAGATTGAACTAGGTATTGGATACCGACGATCGAATCTCAGGCAAGTAACATACCAATGACAAAGGGAACAACGTATGTTGTTATGCGGTCTGACCGATAAAGATCTTCATAGAATATATAGGAGCCAATATGGGCATCCAGGTCCCGCTATTGGTTATTGACCGGAGACGTGTCTCGGTCATGTCTACATTGTTCTCGAACCGTAGGGTCCGCACGCTTAAGGTTTCGATGACAGTTATATTATGAGTTTATGAGTTTTGATGTACCGAAGGATTTCGGAGTCTCGGATGAGATCGGGGACATGACGATGAGTCTCGAAATGGTCGAGACGTAAAAATCGATATATTGGACAACTATATTCGGACATCGGAAAGGTTCCGAGTGATCCGAGTATTTTTCGGAGTACCGGAGAGTTACGGGAATTCGCCGGGGAGTATATGGGCCTTATTGGGCTTTAGGGGAAAGATATAGGAGAAGTTGGGCGCCCCCCCAAGGCCTAGTCCGAATTGGACTAGGGGGAAGGGTTGCGCCCCCTCCTTCCTTCTCTCCTCTTTTCCCTTGCCTTGACTCCTACTCCTAATACATGGAAGGACTCCTAGTTGGTTGGACTAGGAAAGGGGGAATCCTACTCCCGGTGGGAGTAGGACTCCCCTAGGGCGCGCCATAGAGAGGGCCGGCCCTCCCCTCCTCCACTCCTTTATATACGGGGGCAGGGGCACCCCATAGACACACAAGTTGATCTTCGTGATCGTTCCTTAGCCGTGTGCGGTGCCCCCTTCCACCATATTCCACCTCGGTCATATTGTAGCGGTGCTTAGGCGAAGCCCTGCGATGGTAGAACATCAAGATCGTCACCACGCCGTCATGCTGACGGAACTCCTCCCCGAAGCTTTGCTGGATCGGAGCCCGGGGAACGTCATCGAGCTGAACGTGTGCCAAGAACTCGGAGGTGCTGGAGTAACGGTGCTTGGATCGGTCGGATCATGAAGACGTACGACTACATCAACCGCGTTTTGCTAACGCTTCTGCAGTCGATCTACAAGGGTACGTAGATCATACTCTCCCCTCTCGTTGCTATGCATCACCATGATCTTGCGTGTGCGTAGGAATTTTTTTTGAAATTACTACGTTCCCCAACAGTGGCATCCGAGCCTAGGTTTTATATGTTGATGTTATATGCACGAGTAGAACACAAGTGAGTTGTGGGCGATATAAGTCATACTGCTTACCAGCATGTCATACTTTGGTTCGGCGGTATTGTTGGACGAAGCGGCCCGGACCAACATTACGCGTACGCTTACGCGAGACCGGTTCTCCCGACGTGCTTTGCATAGAGGTGGCTTGCGGGTGACTGTTTCTCCAACTTTAGTTGAACCAAGTGTGCTACGCCCGGTCCTTGCGAAGGTTAAAACGGCATCAACTTGACAAACTATCGTTGTGGTTTTTGATGCGTAGGTGAGATTGGTTCTTGCTTAAGCCCGTAGCAGCCACGTAAAACTTGCAACAACAAAGTAGAGGACGTCTAACTTGTTTTTGCAGGGCATGTTGTGATGTGATATGGTCAAGACATGATGCTAAATTTTATTGTATGAGATGATCATGTTTTGTACCCAAGTTATCGGCAACTGGCAGGAGCCATATGGTTGTCGCTTTATTGTATTCAATGCAATCGCGATGTAAGGCTTTACTTTATCACTAAGCGGTAGCGATAGTCGTGGAAGCATAAGATTGGCGAGACGACAACGATGCTATGATTGAGATCAAGGTGTCGCGCCGGTGACGATGGTGATCATGACGGTGCTTCGGAGATGGAGATCACAGGCACAAGATGATGATGGCCATATCATATCACTTATATTGATTGCATGTGTTGTTTATCTTTTATGCATCTTATCTTGCTTTGATTGACGGTAGCATTATAAGATGATCTCTCACTAATTATCAAGAAGTGTTCTCCCTGAGTATGCGCCATTGCGAAAGTTCTTCGTGCTGAGACACCACGTGATGATCGGGTGTGATAGGCTCTACGTTCAAATACAACGGGTGCAAAACAGTTGCACACGCGGAATACTCAGGTTATACTTGACGAGCCAAGCATATACAGATATGGCCTCGGAACACGGAGACCGAAAGGTTGAGCGTGAATCATATAGTAGATATGATCAACATAGTGATGTTCACCAATGAAACTACTCCATCTCACATGATGATCGGACATGGTTTAGTTGATTTGGATCACGTGATCACTTAGAGGATTAGAGGGATGTCTATCTAAGTGGGAGTTCTTAAGCAATATGATTAACTGAACTTAAATTTATCATGAACTTAGTCCTGGTAGTATTTTGCAAATTATGTTGTAGATCAATAGCTCGCGTTGTTGCTTCCCTGTGTTTATTTTGATATGTTCCTAGAGAAAATTGTGTTGAAAAATGTTAGTAGCAATGATGCGGATTGGATCCGTGATCTGAGGTTTATCCTCATTGCTGCACAGAAGAATTATGTCCTTGATGCACCGCTAGGTGACGGGCCTATTGCAGGAGAAGATGCAGACATTATGAACGTTTGGCTAGCTCAATATGATGACTAGTTGATAGTTTAGTGCACCATGCTTAACAGCTTAGAATCGGGACTTCAAAGACGTTTTGAACGTCATGGACCATATGAGATGTTCTAGGAGTTGAAGTTAATATTTCAAGCAAATACCCGAGTTGAGAGATATGAAGTCTCCAACAAGTTCTATAGCTAAAAGATGGAGGAGAATCGCTCAACTAGTGAGCATGTGCTTAGATTGTCTGGGTACTACAATCGCTTGAATCAAGTGGGAGTTAATCTTCCAGATAAAATAGTGATTGACAGAATTCTCTAGTCACCATCACCAAGTTAGTAGAACTTCGTGATGAACTATAATATGCAAGGGATAATGGAAACAATTCCCAAGCTCTTCGTGATGCTGAAATCAACGAAGGTAGAAATCAAGAAAAACATCAAGTGTTGATGGTTGACAAGATCACTAGTTTCAAGAAAAGGGCAGAGGGAAGAAGGGGAACTTCAAGAAGAACAGCAAGCAAGTTGCTGCTCAAGTGAAGAAGCCCAAGTCTGGTCCTAAGCCTGAGACTAAGTGCTTCTACTGCAAAGGGACTGGTCACTTGAAGCGGAACTACCCCAAGTGATTGGCGGATAAGAAGGATGGCAAAGTGAACATAAGTATATTTGATATACATGTTATTGATGTGTACTTTACTAGTGTTTATAGCAAACCCTCAGTATTTGATACTAGTTCAGTTGCTAAGATTAGTAACTCGAAACGGGAGTTGCAGAATAAACACAGACTAGTTAAGGGTGAAGTGACGATGTGTGTTGGAAGTGGTTCCAAGATTGATATAATCATCATCGCACACTCCCTATAATTTCGGGATTAGTGTTGAACCTAAATAAGTGTTATTTGGTGTTTGCGTTGTGCATGAATATGATTTGATCATATTTATTGTAATACGGTTATTCATTTAAGTAAGAGAATAAATTGTTGTTCTGTTTACATGAATAAAACCTTATATGGTTACACACCCAATGAAAATAGTTCGTTGGATCTCGATCGTAGTGATACACATAATCATAATATTGAAACCAAAAGATGCAAAGTTAATAATGATAGTGCAACTTATTTGTAGCACTGCCGTTTAGGTCATATTGGTGTAAAGCGCATGAAGAAACTCCATGCTGATGGGCTTTTGGAATCACTTGATTATGAATCAGTTGATGCTTGCGAACTATGCCTCATGGGCAAGATGACTAAGACTCTGTTCTTCGGAACAATGGAGCGAGCAACAGATTTGTTGGAAATCATACATACTGATGTATGTGGTTCGATGAATATTGAGGCTCGCGACAGGTATCATTATTTTCTGATCTTCACAGATGATTTGAGCAGATATGAGTACATCTACTTGATGAAACATAAGTCTGAAACACTTGAAAAGTTCAAAGAATTTCAGAGTGAAGTGAAAAATCATCGTAACAAGAAAATAAAGTTTCTACGATCTTGCCGGAGGCCATGGTGGGATAGACAAGGTTGCTACTTCGTGGACCCTTCGTGGGTGGAGCCCTCCGTGGACTCGCGCAACCGTTACCCTTCGTGGGTTGAAGTCTCCATCAACGTGGATGTAGGATAGCACCACCTATCCGAACCACGGGAAAAACATCCGTGTCTCCGATTGCGTTTGAATTCTCCAAACCCTTCCCTTTACATTCTTGCAAGTTGCATGCTTTACTTTCCGCTGCCTATATACTCTTTGCATACTTGCTTGATATGTATTGTGATTGTTGAAATTATGCTTAAACTCCACTTAAACCGAAAAAGCTTAAAAATTGCAACTTTAGCATTATGTGTCTAATCACCCCCCCTCTAGACACACCCACTTCTAGATCCTACAACTCCTAATCGAGCAATTCCGAGAGAAACAACCCAAGGAAAAGGAGAAGGAAGCAGACAAGGCTGAGGATGAGGAAGGGGATGATGATGGTTATCCCCACGTGAATTCTACTGTGATGATTTTTGCTGACATTGAGAGCAAAAGTCGATTGAAATTCATCAACAGAGAAGTGAACATGTTCGCTCCGGTGACACCCAGTTATTTGAAGTGGCCACAGACTGCCATTACATTTGACCAGTCTGATCTCTTAGAGGAGGAAAGAGAGATGGCCTTTATCCGGTCGACCATTTATCAGCAAGACTTGCGTCGATTCCACGCCAAGAACGTGAGGAGCCAAACCTTTCAAGAGGGAGACCTGGTTCTTCGAGTGGATCAACAGAAACCACACAAGATCGCCCCGTCTTGGGAAGGCCCCTTCATCATCACCAAAGTTCTCCACAACGGAGCATACCATCTTCACAGTGTTGAGCATCAGAAAGACGAGCCACAGGCTTGGGACGCGGAGCTGCTCCGCCCCTTTTATACTTAAGCACTCGTTCGAATAAAATGTAATAAGAAACGCCTTTGTAATTTGTTTATCAAAGACAAGAGCTTTATGGTCCTCTCGTATGATTGTTGTTGTTCTTATTTACCTCTGAAATGCCCCAGTGGGTGGGCTTAGTCGCAAATCCGTTTCGCCTAAGTTTGAAAGAAAATCCTACTGAGTGGTGAGCAATCCTCCCACTCGGAGGCTTAGCTGCAGTCTAGTACTCGCCTAAGTTCTCTCACTCGGAGACTTAGCAGCAGTCCGGTGCTCGCCTAAGTTTGAAAAAATCCTATCGAGTGGAGAGCAATCCTCCCACTCGGGGGCTTAGCTGCAGTCTAGTACTCGCCTAAGTTCCCTCACTCGGGGGCTTAGCTGCAGTCCAGTACTCGCCTAAGTTTGAAAAAGTCCTACCGAGTCGAGAGCAATCCTCCCATTCGAGGGCTTAGCTGCAGTCCAGTACTCGCCTAAGTTTGAAAAAAATCCAACCGAGTGGAGAGCAATCCTCCCACTCGGGGGCTTAGCTGCAGTCCAGTACTCGCCTAAGTTCTCTCACTCGGAGACTTAGCTGCAGTCCGGTGCTCGCCTAAGTTTGAAAAAATCCTACCGAGTGGTGAGCAATCCTCCCACTCGGGGGCTTAGATGCAGTCCAGTACTCGCCTAAGTCCTCTCACTCGGAGACTTAGCTGCAGTCCGGTACTCGCCTAAGTTTGAAAAAATCCTATCGAGTGGAGAGAAATCCTCCCACTCGGGGGCTTAGCTGCAGTCCAGTATTCGCCTAAGTTTTCTCACTTGGAGACTTAGCTGCAGTCCGGTACTCACCTAAGTTTGAAAAAATCCTACCGAGTGGAGAGCAATCCTCCCACTCGGGGGCTTAGCTGCAGTCTAGTACTCGCCTAACTTCCCTCACTCAGGGGCTTAGCTATAGTCCAGTACTCACCTAAGTTTGAAAAAATCCTACCGAGTGGAGAGCAATCCTCCCATTCGGGGGCTTAGCTGCAGTCCAGTACTCGCCTAAGTTTGAAAAAAATCCTACCGAGTGGAGAGCAACCCTCCCACTCGGGGGCTTAGCTGCCCAGTACTCGCCTAAGTTCTCTCACTCGGACACTTAGCTGCAGTCCGGTACTCGCCTAAGTTTGAAAAAATCCCACTGAGTCAAGAGCAATCCTCCCACTCAGGGGCTTAGCTGCAGTCCAGTACTCGCCTAAGTTCTCTCACTCGGAGACTTAGCTGCAGTCCCGTACTCGCCTAAGTTTGAAAAAAATCCTACCGAGTGGAGAGCAATCCTCCCACTCGGGGGCTTAGCTGCAGTCCAGTACTCGCCTAAGTTCCCTCACTCGGGGGCTTAGCTGCAGTCCAGTACTCGCCTAAGTTTGAAAAAATTCCACCGAGTGGAGAGCAATCCTCCCATTCGGGGGCTTAGCTGCAGTCCAGTACTCGCCTAAGTTTGAAAAAAATCCTACCGAGTGGAGAGCAATCCTCCCACTCGGGAGCTTAGCTGCAGTCCAGTACTCGCCTAAGTTTGAAAAATCCTACCGAGTGGAGAGCAATACTCCCACTCGAGGGCTTAGCTGCAGTCCAGTACTCGCCTAAGTTCGTAACATATCCCTATCCGCAAGAACGACGAGGTGCAGGTCGACTGCAACCTTCTCCTCTGAAGCTATGGCACAAATACAACGTGCGCTCCATCCCTATCCGCAAGGACGACGAGGTGCAGGTCGACTGCAACCTTCTCCTTCGAAGCTACGGCACAAGTACAACATGCGCTCCATCCCTATCCGCAAGTGTGACGAGGTGCAGGTCGACTGCAACCTTCTCCTTCGAAGCAAAAACACAAATACAACATGCGCTCCATCCCTATCCGCAAGGACGACGAGGTGCAGGTCGACTGCAACCTTCTCCTTCAGAGTTACGGCACAAATACAATGTGCTCTCCATCCCTATCCGCAAGGATGACGAGGTGGAGGTCGACTACAACCTTCTCCTTCGGAGCTACGCCACAAGTACAATGTGTGTTCCATCCTATCTGCAAGGACGACGAAGCATTGGTCGACTGCAACCACCACCTCAGAGCTGCATCTCCAGCGCAAAGACTATTCCGGGCAGTGAAAAAAGTCCATTTGAAGGCAAAATGCAAGCATATTCGGAGATAAACCAAATTCGGATAAATCCTAAAGTTCCAAGCAGCAAACCAAAAGTATTCGAGCATCAAGCCCGAGGGAGTTTAAAGGTTACAGCAACCACTCGGCATTCCGAGGCAAATTTAAAGCAGATTCAAGTCTCATAAGTTTGTTCACTCGGCAGGAGGAGGGCTGGCAGGCTCGACGAATTCGTCCAGGTCGATCCCATCCGCGATCCGAATAGCAGCAGCGGTGAAAGTTTCCATGAAGGACTGGAAGTCATGCTTTTTGGTGTTAGCGACCTTGATAGCAGCCAGCTTGTCTTCACGAGCCTCCTTGCAGTGGACTTGCACCAAGGACAGCGCCACGTCAGCACCACACCAGGCGGAGGACTTCTTCCATTCTTGCACTCGGTCAGGGATCTCGTTCAGTCGAGCCAACAAGGATTCCAGGTCATTTTAAAGCGTTGCCCCTGGCCAAAGTGATGAGTCGATTCGGGAGACTGCCTCCTTTAGGCGCGCGAGGTAGCTTGTGGCCCCGGCGACATGGGACTCCAGTCGGAGCACGTTCATTGCAATTTTGTCGCAAACTGGAGAAGCGATAGGGTCCAGACCCGTCTTGACCTTACCAGTTTCCTCGTCAAAGTCTTGGCAGAATTCTACAGCCAAAAAATAGTGAGTCGACCGGGCAGGATCCGTTCGCAAGCATCAACACAGTCGGTTTAAAAGAAATACCTTCCAGCGTGAGATAGAGCTTCTTGGCAAGAGTCCTTAGATAAGCTTCTGTGTCATTCCTCTTGCGGACCGCGGACTCTAGCTTTTCATTCAGGGCAACCTTGTCCTTCTTCAGACTAGTCACTTCACGGTTAGATTCATTGAGGCAAGACTTCAGCCTGTTCGCCTCCCCTTCTAGCGCTCCGACTGAAGCGAGCTTCTTGTCTGCGAGAGCAGTTTTATCTTGGGCTGCTTTCTGCGCGGCGACGAGGTCCGAGTCCTTCCTCTCCAGAGCCAACTTCATTTTCTCTATAAAAGAAGAAACCGAATCAAACAAGGGATCGAAGAAATATATTGAAAGACAGTTGACAGGCAGTTACCTTCCATACCAGCAGCTTCGTCTTGAGCTTTCTTCAGATTCTGCTGGGCCAATTCCAAGTCGAGGTTGAGTTGCCTCTGCTTCTCCTCAAGTTCAGCAAACTTGGAAATAAGAGTACAAAACTTCTGCAGAAGGCAAAAGACGGGTCAGTCGACAAGATCAAAGGTTGTTTACTTCCGAGTGAACAAAACCTAAAGAAGTCACTTGAGACCCCAGCCGACTTCGCACAGTCGACTGCGGTCCCGGGGACTACACCCAGCAGGTGCACTTGGCGTGCCCCCGCTGATTAAAACCCAACTCGACCGGTCCGCCCGGATCAAGTCAAAAACAAATGTTCAGACCCTAGTCGACTGCCAGTAGTCGACTTGGCGTGCCCCCACCAGTTCAGACCCTACTCGACCGGTCCGCCGAGTCGAGTGGAAGAAAAGAAAGGAAGGTAGAACTCAGACCCCAGTCGACTGCCAGCAGTCGACCGCGGTCTTGGGGACTACACCCAGTGGGTGCACTTAGCATGCCCCCACCGGTTCAGATCCTACTCGCCCAGACCAAGTGGAAGAACACAACTACCAAAGACAACAAAACACCCAGTGGGTGCTCTGATTCGATGCAAACAACAGGAGATTGTGTAGAAGAAAAATTTTCGGGTAGCATATCCTGATAGAACAAGAGCAGTCGAAAAGTCTACTTACCTGGACATTCGCCCGGAGAGCAGCGCTGGCGTCGTAGGCAGCCTGGCTATTCTCATGCACCGTCTTCATCCGCTCCATCATCACGTCAGCCTGTCGGATGGCTTCCGCAGCCGCTTCCGACTGGTTGTCCGGGATGGGTAGCTGGTGAGGAAGAGAGCAGACGACCCAGGTGCAGCAGCTATGACCTCCGAGGCATGAGATGGGATGACTGAAGGAATCACCGGTACAATCGACGGTGCGGGGCGCTCACTCGACAACGGTACAGCGAAGGTTACAGAGGCCCCGCCCGCGCCTTCAGATTGATAGACGGTTGGTGTTGTCGTCGGTCCCTACTGAGACGCCTTACCAGCCGTCGCATTTTTATTCTTATTGGGCTTAGGAGCCACATATTCATCGTCATCTGGGAGATCGATGACGTTGGGCAGAGCTGCGGAGAAGATCAGTCGACACTAAAGTAAACCGCTAGAACTCAATCGACCGAGTAGCCAAGAGCAAGATCATAAGAGTTTTTACCTGGGTTGGAGGTGACCGCGTCTTCCATCTCCTCGTCTCGGTACTGGAGAGAAGAAGTTCCTGATGTAGCAGCACTGCAAAGACCTGCATCCAGTCAGTTACGTTCTATTGCTCGAGTCGACGAAAAGAACAAGTCAGATGATTACCCGAAGATGGTAGGGACGGTCACTTTGATCCTGGGCAAAGCCTTTGGCAGTTTGGAGGAGGTGACTTTCGGTGCTTTTGGCGCTGGAGGCGGCACAACTTTGGGCTGCTTTGGAGCCTTCTCAATCGGCGCTGGGGAAGACGTCCTGGGGCGCTTCGAAGACTGCCCAATCGGCGCGGCCACCAGGCCCGGAGCGCTCGCCGGGTCGTGAGCGTGTTTGGATCTCCTCTCCGTGCGAGGAGGCGAGTTGACCTCTTCATCATCAGTCGATTCATCGCTCTCCTCGTCCTCCTCGGCATCTGAGTGCCCTTCACCGCTCTCGCCCCCGCTCGCTCCTTCCTCGACGTCTTGCTCCTGCACCCCATTGGGCATTGAGTACATGTCAATGAGGGCCTGAAAAGACAACGATCAAAAGAAATTCAGTCGACCATCAACAAGACATCACACAGTGAATCGAAAAGATACTTGGTAAAACAGAATCATACCTGCTTCGGCAGACGCGAGTGGTCGAATGGAATCACCCTCCTAGACCCCCGAGGGTTGTCTTTGGTGCTGGTGATTTCCATCAGCCACTTCTCCAAGATGTCCTCGTTGACGTCCTCCGGGTGGATCCGAGTGGAGTCCTCGAGTCCAGAGTACATCCACATCGGATGATCACATGCCTGAAGTGGTTGGATACGTCAACCGAGAAAGACCTCCAGCAGGTCCATCCCAGTCACCCTGTCGCGGATGAGTTGGACGACCCGCTCGACCAGCACCTTGACCTGCGCCTTCTCTTCTGGGACCACCTTCAGGGAGGAGGGTTTCTCCACTCGAGCCAAAGAAAAGGGAGGAAGTCCAGTCGACTGACCCGGGGTCGGCTGGTCCTTACAGTAAAACCAAGTCGACTGTCAACCCCGGACCGAGTAGGGAAGGATCATTGCTGGGAAGGTGCTCTTGTTCCTCATCTAGATCCCCAGGCCCCCGCAAATCTGGATCACGTGCGTCCTCTCATCACTCGGATTGGCCTTTTTGACCGACTGGGAGCGACAGGTGAAGATTTGTTTGAAAAGACCCCAGTGCGATCGACAGCCCAAGAAATTTTCACACATTGACACAAAAGCCGCCAGATAGACTATGGTGTTTGGAGTGAAGTGGTGGAGCTGAGCCCCAAAGAAGTTCAAAAAGCCCCGGAAGAAAGGATGGGGAGGCAGTGAGAATCCGCGATCTACGTGGGTGGCGAGGAGAACGCACTCACCCTCCTTTGGCTGCGGCTCGGTCTCGTTCCCCGGGAGCCGCGCCGACTTGTGGGGGATCAGTCCCCCTCCACCAGGTCGTCAAGGTCGTCTTGGCTGATCGTCGAGCGGATCCCGTCGCCCTGGATCTAGCCCGACGGTAGGCCAGATCTCGACGAGGATCCGCCCCGGCTGGTTCGCTTGCCCTTCGCCTTCACGGTCGCCTTCTTCGCACGCTCCAGCGCCAGCGTCTTCTCTTTTCCCATGGCGGCAGGTCGAGCTCGAGCAAGGGTGCGCCGACGAGGGCAGGAGCAAGCGTGGCGGAGAGGTCGAAGGAAGAAGAAAAGAGAATGGGAGTGCACGGGGCAGAGGCCTAGTCCGGTGCCTTTTATAAGGTCGTTCCCCGAGTGACTGACTGGTGGGCCCAGACGATCTAAACAAATCCCGCAACAGTCGCGTGCACAGTACGTGGCAAAAAAGGTGGCGCAGAGATCGAGGAGACTTGCCTAATCCGTCCCGATTACCACGGCCTCGCCCGTTTGGCGCGCTTCTCGAAATTCGAATCCCGCGAAATCCGCGGAGAGCAGAGCAACTTGTCAGACTGAAAACGCCCTCTACATTATCATTCGTAATTCTACCGTGAAAATTCACTCGACAAAAACCAAGAATGGACCAAGGCGACTGAAAAAGGAGTTGATGTTGTCTCCTCAGTTCATTGTTCCAGAACAAGTTATACTCATAGCACAAAGAATGAGTCGGAAGTGTTCCCAACTCCTTCCTCACTCAAACCCTGATCCATTCGGGGGCTAATGATGAAGCTATGTACCTAGGGTAGGGTCATGGATCTGTCCAACATACCCTCCCCAAGGACATCTCTACAAAGAACCAGAAGCAGTCGAAGAGAAATCATCATCCAGTCGACCATGAAGCTATGTTCACTCGACAGCCTTGAAGACACTCGACCATGCGAACAACCACTCGACCACCAGAAGATGTGAAGCCCTTCACTCCGCAACGGTCGGGGTTTAAGTCATAGCTTTATGGTCATTTATAGCACTTTACTTCGGGCGTTACCAGCAACGCCCCTCCTTTATGAACATTGAACCCTATGTAACGGAGGAGAGATGGGGTCCTGGCGCACTCTATATAAGCCACCCCCCTCCCCTGGGAGAAGGGTTCGCACCTTTTGTAAATCACACGCATATATCCAGTCGACCGCCCCCGGGCTCCGAGACATAGGGCTGTTACTTCCTCCAAGAAGGGCCTGAACTCGTAAAACTCGCGTGTACAACTCCTCCATAGCTAGGATCTTGCCTCTACATTCCTACCCTCCTATTCTACTGTCAGGCTTAGAACCACGACAACGGCAATGTTCCGGCGCCACCGGAAGAGAAGGGGAGAGGGGGCCCCTTCTTCTTCTTCTTCCTTGACCTCCTCCCTAGATGGGAGAAGGGTTTCCCCTCTGGTCCTTGGCCTCCATGGCATGGGAGGGGTGAGATCCCCTCCGAGATTGGATCTGTCTCTCTCTGTTTGTGCGTTCCCAGATTCTTCCCTTTCACCGTTGCTTATATTCCCAGAGATCCGTAACTCCGATTGGGCTGAAATTTTGACAAGATCTCTATCCGGAAATTAGCTTTCTTGCGGCGAAAGAAGGGAATCAACCGCCTTATGGGTGGCCCACGAGGGTCAGGGGCGCGCCCTCCTGCCTCGTGGCCACCTCGGGCACCGTCTCGCGTGGATTTTTCTTCCCAAAAATCATATATATTCCAAAAAAATGTCCGTGAATTTTTATCCCGTTTGGACTCCGTTTGATACGGATATTCTGCGAAACAAAAAACATGCAACAAAGAGGAACTGGCACTGGGCACTGGATCAATATGTTAGTCCCAAAAATAGTTTAAAAAGTTGCCAAAAGTATATGAAAGTTGTAGAATATTGGCATGGAACAATCAAAAATTATAGATACGACAGAGACGTATCAGCATCCCCAAGCTTAGTTCCTGCTCGTCCTCGAGTAGGTAAATGATAAAAAAGATAATTTTTGATGTGGAATGCTACCTAGCATAATCTTGATCACATATCTAATCATGGCATGAATATTAAGATACGAGTGATTCAAAGAAATAGTCTATCATTTGACATAAAAACAATAATACTTCAAGCCTACTAATAAAGCAATCATGTCTTTTCAAAATAACAAGGCCAAAGAAAGTTATCCCTACAAAATCATATAGTCTGGCTATGCTCCATCTTCACCACACAAAATATTCACATCATGCCCAACCCCGATGACAAGCCAAGAAATTGTTTCATACTTTTGACATTCTCAAACCTTTTTAACTTTCACGCAATACATGAGCGTGAGCCATGGACATAGCACCATAGGTGGAATAGAATATGATGGTGGAGAAGACAAAAAGGAGAAGATAGTCTCACATCAACTAGGCGTATCAACGGGCTATGGAGATGCCCATCAATAGATATCAATGTGAGTGAGTAGGGATTGCCATGCAACAGATGCACTAGAGCTATAAGTGTATGAAAACTCCAACTGAAACTAACTGGGTGTGCATCCAACTTGCTTGCTCATGAAGACCTCGGGCATTTGAGGAAGCCCATCATCGGAATATACAAGCCAAGTTCTATAATGGAAATTCCCACTAGTATATGAAAGTGATAACTCAAGAGACTCTCTATATGAAGAACATGGTGCTACTTTGAAGCACAAGTGTGGAAAAAGGATAGTAGCACTGCCCCTTCTCTCTTTTTCTCTCATTTTTTGTTTTTATTTTTTTGGTGGGCTTCTTTGGCCTCTTTTTTTTATTTGGGCTTCTTTGGCCTCTTTTATTTTCTTGTAAAGTCCGGAGTCTCATCCCGACTTATGGGGGAATCATAGTCTCCATCATCCTTTCCTCACTGGGACAATGCTCTAATAATGATGATCATCACACTTTTATTTACTTACAACTCAATGTCTAGAACAAAGTATGACTCTACATGGATGCCTCCGGCGGTGTACCGGGATGTGCAATGATCTAGCGTAGAATGACATCAAAAACGGACATGAAAACATCCTGCTAGCTATCTTACGATCATGCAAAGCAATATGACAATGAATAATCAAGTCATGTATACGATGATGATGGAAGTTGCATGGCAATATATCTCGGAATTGCTATGGAAATGCCATGATAGGTAGGTATGGTGGCTGTTTTGAGGAAGGTATATGGTGGGTTTATGGTACCGGCGAAAGTTGCGCGGTACTAGAGAGGCTAGCAATGGTGGAAGGGTGAGAGTGCGTATAATCCATGGACTCAACATTAGTCATAAAGAACTCACATGCTTATTGCAAAAATTTATTAGTCATCGAAACAAAGTACTACGCGCATGCTCCTAGGGGGATATATTGGTAGGAAAAGACCATCGCTCGTCCCCGACCGCCACTCATAAGGAAGACAATCAATAAATAAATCATGCTCCGACTTCGTTACATAACGGTTCACCATACGTGCATGCTACGGGAATCACAACCCTCAACACAAGTATTCTACTAATCCACAACTACCCACTAGCTTGACTCTAATATAACCATCTTTATATCGCAAAACTATTGCAAGGAATCAAACATATCATTTCAGTGATCGACAAGTCTTATGTAGGATTTTATGACTAACCATGTGAATGACCAATTCCTGTCATCTCTCTAAATAGATATAAGTGAAGCACGAGACTTTAATTCTTTCTACAAAAGATATGCCCACGCTCTAACAAATATAAGTGAAGCAAAAGAGCATTCTACAAATGGCGGTTGTCTAAGTGAAGAGAAACAGGCAATCCGAACTTCAAATGATATAAGTGAAGTACATGAAGCATTCTATAAAGCCATACTCAAAATATATAAGTGAAGTGCAATGACAATTCTATAAATCAACCAAGGACTATCTCATACCAGCAAGGTGCATAAAAGAAACATGAAAACTAAATGCAAAAGATGCTCCAAGATTGCACATATCACATGAACGAAACGAATCCGAAAACATACCGATACTTGTTGAAGAAAGAGGGGATGCCTTCTGGGGCATCCCCAAGCTTAGACGCCTGAGTTTCCTTGAATATTTACTTGGGGTGCCGCGGTAATCCCCAAGCTTGAGCTCTTGCCTCTCTTCTTTCTTCTCACATCGAGACCTTCTCGATCATCGAACACTTCATCCACACAAAACTTCAACAGAAAACTCAGTAAGATCCGTTAGTATAATAAAGCAAATCACTACTATAAGTACTATTGCAAACCAATTCATATTTTGTTTTTGCATTGTGTCTACTGTAGTATAACTTTTTCATGGCTTAATCCACTAATATAAATTGATAGTTTCATCAAAACAAGCAAACTATGTATCAAAAACAGAATCTGTCTAAAACAGAACAGTCTGTAATAATCTGAACATTCACCATACTTCTGGTACTTGAAAAATTCTACAAAAATTATGAAAAATAAAAAAATTTGTATAGGAATACAGTGCAAAAAGAATCAGAACCATTTGACGTTCCAGAAAAAAATGTAAAATCGCGCACTACAGCCAAAGTTTCTGTCCTGCACCGTACAAACCATCAAGCAAATGTAAACATCCTAAAGGCAAACCTTGGCACATTATTTTTATAATACAAAGTAATTGTAGAAGGGGATAATTATTTTTATTTAAAAGTTTCTGTAATCAAGATTCACAAAGTTTCCGTGAGCATGAACAAAGTTCAAGGCTAGCTCCCACTTCAACAATGCTTGTCTTTCTCACTTTTGCTTTCCTTTTTGAAAAAGTTTTGGGTTCCCCTCTTTATTTTTGTTGTTTTTAAACTATATAAAAGCACTCAATAGAAATAAGTGACTCTCTAAAACTTTCGGGTTGTCTCCCTGGCAGCGCTTTCTTTAAAGCCATTAAGCTAGGCATATAGTGCTCAAGTAATGGATCCACCTGGATCCCAAGGTATATCAAAGCCAATTTTAATTAACAATGATTTGTAATTTAGTGGTGAGCACAAGGTAACATATATCATGTAATGACGAAGTCTAACTCTCTTCCTATGCATCGGCATGTCATAAAAGAATAATTCATGCACACAAAGTAAAGGCCAATGCATAGTATAAACAGTTTCTTGCAATTTTATTGTATTGGAAACATAGAGAGGTGGAGATATCGTTCCTCTCTCATAATAATTGCAAGTAGGAGCAGCAAGCACATGCATATTATATCTATAAAAATCATCATGTGTAATAGTAAAACGCAACCCATCAATGTAATCCTTAATAAGGGCAAACTTCTCCGATATAGTGTAGTTGGGAGAATTCAAAAAGATAATAGGACTATCATGCATGGGTGCAATAGCAACAATTTCATGTTTAACATAAGGAACTATAGCAAGTTCATCTCCATAAGCATAATTCATATTGGCATCTTGGCTACAAGCATAGCAAGCATCATCAAAAAGGGATATTTCAAGAGAATCAACGGGATCATAAAAATCATCATAGCAATCATCCTTCGGTAAGCACGAAGGGGAATTAAACAATGTGTGAGTTGAAGAATTACTCCCATTAGAATGTGGGCACGGGTAGCTAATCCGCTCTTCCTCCTTTTGTTCTTCGCTCTCCTCCTCATCTTTTTCATCCAATGAGCTCACAGTTTCATCAACTTCTTCTTCCATAGATTCCTGCAAAATATTAGTCTCTTCTCGAACAACGGAGACTTTCTTAATAAGCGCATTAATTTCATTATTGTATTCATAATTCTCATAACAATATTTCAGGATAGCTAAATTTTCTGGTCTATAAACAGCATCATCAAAATCTTCAAACTCTTTAAACATGGATTCAATTTCATAAGCACCCATAAAAGCAACAAATTCTTCTATTTGTTCCACATCATAGTAATCATATATACCATTAGCATAAGAAGCTAAGGTTTCATTATCATTAAATTCACATGAAAAGGGAAGGTGTGGAGCCTTCACCTTAGAGCAACAAGTATAATCATATCTCAAGCATAGTTGCCTAGCATACCAATACAATATATGAATTTGATCCTATAATAATTTCCCTTTTTGTGTCAAGCGGTAATCCCTAAAGTATTCACGTTGATCCAACCTTACTCCCATTACATAATTGAATGGGGTTTTCTCAGGATTATTAAAGTAGTACATAATATTTTTCACATAACCAGCATCGAGGGTTTAGGAGGTTCCCCATCCCCATGAGTAGCAAGTACACCTAATTTTTTTTGGTATTTCGTGTTCCATATCCATAACTAAAGATAGAGAACAACTAAGAACAGCAAATAAAAATTACTTAGTGATAAAGCAAACAAGCACACACGAGAATATTCACCCCACGCTATTGCTCCCCGGCAACGGCGCCAGAAAAAGGTCTTGATAACCCACAAGTATAGGGGATCGCAACAGTTTTCGATAAGTAAGACTGTCGAACCCAACGAGGAGCTAAAGGTAGAACAAATATTCCCTCAAGTTCTATCGACCACCGATACAACTCTACGCACGCTTGACGTCCGCTTTACCTAAAACAAGTATGAAACTAGAAGTACTTTGTAGGTGTTGTTGGATAGGTTTGCAAGATAATAAAGATTACGTAAATAAAAAGTAGGGGCTGTTGTAAGTAAAGAAGCAATAAGTAAATATAGCGAGTGTGGAAAAGTGGTGGTAGGAGTTGTGAAATTGTCCTTAAGCAATTGACTACTTTACTAGACCGATAGCAAGTATTATGTGGGAGAGGCCACTGCTAGCATGTCATCCCTGACTTGGAATTCTATGCACTTATGATTGGAACTATTAGCAAGAAACCCGCAACTACTAACGTTCATTAAGGTAAAACCCAACCATAGCATTAAAATATATTGGTCCCCCTTCAATCCCGTATGCATCAATTTCTATGCTAGGTTGAAGCTTTTGTCACTCTTGCCCTCCAATACATAGTCCTATCAACATACAACTAACCCTAGGGTGTGATCCACATGCACAATCATATGATGGGCACCAAAGGACACCAACATAACCACAAGCAAATTAAATCAATCATAGCAATTCATCAACCACTGATAGGACAACGAAAATCTACTCAGACATCATAGGATGGCAACACATCATTGGATAATAATATGAAGCATAAAGCACCATGTTCAAGTAGAGGGTACAGCGGGTTGCGGGAGAGTGGACCGCTGTAGATAGAGGGGGAAAGTGATGGAGATGCTGGTGAAGATGGCGGAGGTGTTGGTGTAGATCGTGGTGATGATGATGATGGCCACGGCAGCGTTCCAGCGCCACCGGAAGAGAATGGGAGAGGGGGCCCCTTCGTCTTCTTCTTCCTTGACCTCCTCCCTAGATGGGAGAAGGGTTTCCCCTCTGGTCCTTGGCCTCCATGGCATGGGAGGGGTGAGAGCCCCTTCGAGATTGAATCTGTCTCTCTGTCTCTCTCTATTTCTGCGTTCCCAAATTCTTCCCTTTCACCGTTTCTTATATTCCTGGAGATCTGTAACTCCGATTGGGCTGAAATTTTGACACTATCTCTATCCGGAAATTAGCTTTCTTGCGGCGAAAGAAGGGCATCAACCGCCTTACGGGTGGCCCACGAGGGTCAGGGGCGCGCCTGGGGGGGAGGCACGCCCTCCTGCCTCGTGGCCACCTCGGGCACCGTCTCGCGTGGATTTTTCTTCCCAAAAATCATATATATTCCAAAAAAATCTCCGTCAATTTTTATCCTGTTTGGACTCCGTTTGATATGGATATTCTGCAAAACAAAAACAAGCAACAAACAGGAACTGGCACTGGGCACTGGATCAATATGTTAGTCCCAAAAATAGTATAAAAAGTTGCCAAAAGTATATGAAAGTTGTAGAATATTGGCATGGAACAATCAAAAATTATAGATACGACAGAGACGTATCAATCTACAACATAGATATGTTAATACTACCAGGACTAAGTTCATGATAAATTAAAGTTCAATTAATCATATTACTTAAGAACTCCCACTTAGATAGACATCCCTCTAATCATCTAAGTGATCACGTGATCCATATCAACTAAACCATAACCGATCATCACGTGAAATGGAGTAGCTTTCAATGGTGAATATCACTATGTTGATCATATCTACTATATGATTCACGCTCGACCTTTCGGTCTCAGTGTTCCGAGGCCATATCTGCATATGCTAGGCTCGTCAAGTTTAACCTGAGTATTCTGCATGTGCAAAACTGGCTTGCACCCGTTGTAGATAGACGTAGATCTTATCACACCCGATCATCACGTGGTGTCTGGGCACGACGAACTTTGGCAACGGTGCATACTCAGGGAGAACACTTTTATCTTGAAATTTAGTGAGAGGTCATCTTACAATGCTACCGTCAATCAAAGCAAGATAAGATACATAAAAGATAAACATCACATGCAATCAATATAAGTGATATGATATGGCCATCATCATCTTGTGCTTGCGATCTCCATCTCCGAAGCACCGTCATGATCACCATCGTCACCGGCGCGACACCTTGATCTCCATCGTAGCATCGTTGTTGTCTCGCCAATCTTATACTTCTACGACTATCGCTACCGCTTAGTGATAAAGTAAAGCATTACAGGGCGATTGCATTGCGTAAATAAAGCGACAACCATATGGCTCCTGCCAGTTGCCGATAACTCGGTTACAAAACATGATCATCTCATACTATAAAATTTAGCATCATGTCTTGACCATATAAAATCACAACATGCCCTGCAAAAACAAGTTACACGTCCTCTACTTTGTTGTTGCAAGTTTTACGTGGCTGCTACTAGGCTTAGCAAGAACTGTTCTTACCTACGCATCAAAACCACAATGATAGTTTGTCAAGTTGGTGATATTTTAACCTTCGCAAGGACCGGGCGTAGCTACACTCGGTTCAACTAAAGTTGGAGAAACTGACACCTGCCAGCCACCTATGTGCAAAGCACGTCGGTAGAACCAGTCTCGCGTCAGCATACGCGTAATGTCGGTCCGGGCCGCTTCATCCAACAATACCGCCGAACCAAAGTATGACATGCTGGTAAGCAGTATGACTTGTATCGCCCACAACTCACTTGTGTTCTATTCGTGCATATAACATCTACGCATAAAACCTGGCTCGGATGCCACTATTGGGGAACGTAGTAATTTCAAAAATTTCCTATGCACACGCAAGATCATGGTGATGCATAGCAACGAGAGGGGAGAGTGTTTTCTACGTACCCTCGTAGACCATTCGCGGAAGCGTTATATCAACGCGGTTGATGTAGTCGTACGTCTTCACGATCCGACCGATCCAAGTACCGAAAGCACGGCAGCTCCGAGTTCTGCACACGTTCGGCTCGGTGACGTCCTCGCCTTCTCGATCCAGCAAGAGGGGCGAAGTAGTAGATGAATTCCAACAACGCGACGGCGTGGTGACGGTGTTGGTGAAGAACAATTTCCGCAGGGCTTCGCCTAAGCACTACGAAAACTATGACAGAGGATAAACTAGAGGGGACGGGGTAGCCAGCACACGGCTTGGTGTTTCTTGATTTATCTTGGGTGCTAGCACTACCCCTCCATTTATATGTTGAGCCTTGGGGTCAAAACTTGGAGTAAAAGCCTCCACAAAGTCTGTTTCACCCGAAAGATAAGAGTCCTTCTCGGACTCCAGGGCCAGACGCCAGGGTTCCCGGCGTCTGGACCCAGACGCCAGGGACCCTAGCGTCTGGCCCCTGGACTCCGCAAAACTTCCTTTTGCGCTATCCAAAAACGTCGTGGGCTTTCCCCTTTGGCCCAGATAAAGTGTTCTCGTGCCCAAACATTTCGGGAAACATCCAGAACCCCTTCCGGTAAATTCTGGAACCCTTCCGGAGTCCAAACACTATTATCCCATATATAAATCTTTATCACCGGACCATTCCGGAGTTCCTCGTCATGTTCGTGATCTTATCTGGAACTCCGAACAACATTCGGTCAGCAACATACATAAGTCACGGTACTATATCGTCAACGAATGTTAAGTGTGCAGACCCTATGGGTTCGAGAACTATGTAGACATGACCGAGACACCTCTCTGGTCAATAACCAATAGCAGGACCTGGATGCCCATATTGGCTCCTACATATTCTACGAAGATCTTTATCGGTCAGGCCGCATAACAACATACGTTGTTCCCTTTGTCATCGGTATGTTACTTGCCCGAGATTCGATCGTCGCTATCTCAATACCTAGTTCAATCTCGTTACCGGCAAGTCTCTTTACTCGTTCCGTAATACATCATCCCGCAACTAACTCATTAGTTGCAATGCCTGCAAGGCTTATAGTGATGTGCATTACCGAGTGGGCCCAGAGATACCTCTCCGACAATCGGAGTGACAAATCCTAATCTCGAAATACGCCAACCCAACAAGTACCTTCGGAGACACCTGTAGAGCACCTTTATAATCACCCAGTTACGTTGTGACGTTTGGTGGCACACAAAGTGTTCCTCCGATAAATGGGAGTTGCATAATCTCATAGTCATAGGAACATGTATAAGTCATGAAGAAAGCAATAGCAACAAACTAAACGATCTAGTGCTAAGCTAATGAAATGGGTCAAGTCAATCACATCATTCTCCTAATGATGTGATCCCGTTAATCAAATGACAACTCATGTCTATGGTTAGGAAACTTAACCATCTTTGATCAACGAGCTAGTCAAGTAGAGGCATACTAGTGACACTCTGTTTGTCTATGTATTCACACATGTATTATGTTTCTGGTTAATACAATTCTAGCGTGAATAATAAAAAATTATCATGATATAAGGAAATAAAAAATAACTTTATTATTGCCTCTAGGGCATATTTCCTTCAGCCATCGACTACACCGGCGTCTTCTCCGACTAGCGGCCTCACGTGGCACACGGTGGCCCAGAACGGCCACCGTCCGTGCCTTATTCCACTCGTTAAGTCGTCCCAATCATAGCCACCCATTCTTCGATCGAACTTACAACCATCCCCGCCTCCATGCGGTCAATGCAGACTTCATCAGGCCCGCCACCACGCCACAAGCCTGCACGATGCATGTGAAATCAGCCATCTCGTACGAGGCATGCATGATCCAAACCATGCGTACGCGCGCTTCCCATTGTGTGTTGATTTACTGTTGATGCGGCCGTCCGCTGCAGCCACGTGACCTTCGGCCTCATGCACCAACGCCGCGCGGCCCTCGCGACTGTTGGTGCGCACACGTTGGGCTGCTCGTGCTCTTTGCGGCCATCTGCTATCGTCTGCACTTTCCGGCTCTGATGTCGTGATGTCTACTACACAACCTTCTTTTTGTAGACGTTGTTGGGCCTCCAAGTGCATAGGTTTGTAGGACAGTAGAAAATTTCCTTCAAGTGGATGACCTAAGGTTTATCAATCCGTGGGAGGCATAGGATGAAGATGGTCTCTCTCGAGCAACCCTGCAACCAAATAACAAAGAGTCTCTTGTGTCCCCAACACACCCAATACAATGGTAAATTGTAAAGGTGCACCAGTTCGGCGAAGCGATGGTGATACAAGTGCAATATGGATAGTAGATAATGGTTTTTGTAATCTGAAAATATAAAAACAGCAAGGTAACTAATGGTAAAAGTGAGCACAAAAGGTATTGCAATGTGTTGAAACAAGGCCTAGGGTTCATACTTTCACTAGTGCAAGTTCTCTCAACAATAATAACATAATTGGATCAAATAACTATCCCTCAACATGCAACAAAGAGTCACTCCAAAGTCACTAATAGAGGAGAACAGACGAAGAGATTATGGTAGGGTACGAAACCACCTCAAAGTTATCCTTTCTGATCGATCTATTCAAGAGTCCGTAGTAAAATAACATGAAGCTATTCTTTCCTTTCAATCTATCATAGAGTTCGTACTAGAATAACACCTTAAGATACAGATCAACCAAAACCCTAATGTCACCTAGATACTTCAATGTCACCTCAAGTACCCGTGGGTATGATTATGCGATATGCATCATACAATCTCAGATTCATCTATTCAACCAACACAAAGAACTTCAAAGAGTGCCCCAAAGTTTCTACCGGAGAGTCAAGACGAAAACGTGTGCCAACCCCTATGCATAAGTTCATGAGGTCACGGAACTCGCAAGTTGATCACCAAAACATACATCAAGTGGATCACATGATATCCCATTGTCACCACAGATAAGCACGTGCAAGACATACATCAAGTGTTCTCAAATCCTTAAAGACTCAATCCGATAAGATAACTTCAAAGGGAAAACTCAATCCATTACAAGAGAGTAGAGGGGGAGAAACATCATAAGATCCAACTATAATAGCAAAGCTCGCGATACATCAAGATCGTACCACCTCAAGAACACGAGAGACAGAGATCAAACACATAGCTACTGGTACATACCCTCAGCCCCGAGGGAGAACTACTCCCTCCTCGTCATGAAGAGCACCGAGATGATGAAGATGACCACCGGAGAGGGATTCCCCCCTCCGGCAGGGTGCCGGAACGGGTCTAAATTGGTTTTCGGTGGCTACGGAGGCTTCTGGCGGCGGAACTCCCGATATATTCTACTCCAAAGTTTTTAGGGTATATGGATATATATATATAGGAGGAAGAAGTACTTCGATGGATCTCCGGGCTGTCCACGAGGCAGGGGGCGCGCCCAGGGGATGGGCGCGCTCCCCACCCTCATGGGCAGCCCGAGACTCTTCTGGTCCATCTCCGATACTCCGTGGGCTTGTTCTGGTCCAAAAATAAGTTTCGTGAAGTTTCAGGTCAATTGGACTCCGTTTGATTTTCCTTTTCTGCGATACTCTAAAACAAGGAAAAAACAGAAACTGGCACTGGGGTCTAGGTTAATAGGTTAGTCCCAAAAAATATATAAAATAGCATATAAAACATCCAAGGTTGATAATATAATAGCACGGAACAATCAAAAATTATAGATACGTTGGAGACATATCAGCATCCCAAGCTTAATTCCTGCTCGTCCTCGAGTAGGTAAATGATAAAAACAGAATTTTTGATGTGGAATGCTACCTAACATATTACTGTTGGGGAACGCAGTAATTTTGAAAATTTTCCTACGCACACGCAAGATCATGGTGATGCAAAGCAACGAGAGGGGAGAGTGTTGTCTACGTACCAACGCAGACCGACTGCGGAAGCGATCACACAACATAGAGGAAGTAGTCGTATGTCTTCTTCCCGATCCGACCGATCCAAGCACCGTTACTCCGGCACCTCCGAGTTCTTAGCACACGTTCAGCTCGATGACGATCCTCGGGCTCCGATCCAGCAAAGCATCGAGGAAGAGTTCCGTCAGCACGACGGCGTGGTGACGATCTTGATGTACCACCGACGCAGGGCTTCACCTAAGCACTACAACGGTATGATCGAGGTGGAATTTGGTGGCAGGGGGCACCGCACACGGCTAAGGAACGATCTCAAGGATCAACTTGTGTCTTGGGGTGTCCCCTGCCCCCGTATATAAAGGTTGGAGGAGGGGGGGCCGGCCGGCCAGAGAGAGGAGGCGCAGGGGGAGTCCTACTCCCACCGGGAGTAGGACTCCCCCCTCCAATCCTATTCCAACTAGGACTCTCAAGGGGGAAAGGAGAGAGAGGGGGGCCGGCCCCTTCTCCTAGTCCTACTAGGACTTGGGGAAAGGGGGGGCGCCGGCCAGCTTATGGGCTGCCTCTTCTCTCTTTTCCACTAAGGCCCAATAGGCCCATTAGTCTCCCGGGGGGTTCCGGTAACCCTCCCGGTATTCCGGTAAAATCCCGATTTCACCCGGAATACTTCCTATGTCCAAACATAGGCTTCCAATATATCAATCTTTACGTCTCGACCATTTCGAGACTCCTCGTCATGTCCGTGATCTCATCCGGGACTCTGAACAACCTTCGGTACATCAAAATGCATAAACTCATAATAAATGTCATCGTAACGTTAAGCGTGCGGACCCTACGGTTCGAGAACAATGTAGACATGACCGAGACACGTTTCCGGTCAATAACCAATAGCGGGACCTGGATGCCCATATTGGCTCCTACATATTCTACGAAGATCTTTATCGGTCAGACCGCATAACAACATACGTTGTTCCCTTTGTCATCGGTATGTTACTTGCCCGAGATTCGATCGTCGGTATCCAATACCTAGTTCAATCTCGTTACTGGCAAGTCTCTTTACTCGTTCTGTAATACATCATCTCACAACTAACATATTAGTTGCAGTGCTTGCAAGGCTTATGTGATGTGCATTACCGAGAGGGCCCAGAGATACCTCTCCGACAATCGGAGTGACAAACCCTAATCTCGAAATATGCCAACCCAACATCTACCATTGGAGACACCTGTAGTACTCCTTTATAATCACTCAGTTACGTTGTGACGTTTGGTAGTACCCAAAGTGTTCCTCCGGTAAACGGGAGTTGCATAATCTCATAGTTATAGGAACATGTATAAGTCATGAAGAAAGCAATAGCAACATACTAAACGATCGGGTGCTAAGCTAATGGAATGGGTCATGTCAATCAGATCATTCTACTAATGATGTGACCTCGTTAATCAAATAACAACTCTTTGTTCATGGTTAGGAAACATAACCATCTTTGATTAACGAGCTAGTCAAGTAGAGGCATACTAGTGACACTCTGTTGGTCTATGTATTCACACATGTATTATGTTTCCGGTTAATACAATTCTAGCATGAATAATAAACATTTATCATGATATAAGGAAATAAATAATAACTTTATTATTGCCTCTAGGGCATATTTCCTTCAGTCTCCCACTTGCACTAGAGTCAATAATCTAGATTACACAGTAATGATTCTAACACCCATGGAGCCTTGGTGCTGATCATGTTTTGCTCGTGGAAGAGGCTTAGTCAACGGGTCTGCAACATTCAGATCCGTATGTATCTTGCAAATCTCTATGTCTCCCACCTGGACTAAATCCTGGATGGAGTTGAAGCGTCTCTTGATGTGTTTGGTCCTTTTGTGAAATCTGGATTCCTTTGCCAAGGCAATTGCACCAGTATTGTCACAAAAGATTTTCATTGGACCCGATGCACTAGGTATGACACCTAGATCGGATATGAACTCCTTCATCCAGACTCCTTCGTTTGCTGCTTCCGAAGCAGCTATGTACTCCGCTTCACATGTAGATCCCGCTACGACGCTTTGTTTAGAACTGCACCAACTTACAGCTCCACCGTTTAAAGTAAACACGTATCCGGTCTGCGATTTAGAATCGTCCGGATCAGTGTCAAAGCTTGCATCAACGTAACCTCTTACGGTGAGCTCTTTGTCACTTCCATATACGAGAAACATATCCTTAGTCCTTTTCAGGTATTTCAGGATGTTCTTGACCGCTGTCCAGTGATCCACTCCTGGATTACTTTGGTACCTCCCTGCTAAACTTATAGCAAGGCACACATCAGGTCTGGTACACAGCATTGCATACATGATAGAGCCTATGGCTGAAGCATAGGGAACATCTTTCATTTTCTCTCTATCTTCTGCAGTGGTCGGGCATTGAGTCTGACTCAACTTCACACCTTGTAACACAGGCAAGAACCCTTTCTTTGCTTGATCCATTTTGAACTTCTTCAAAATCTTGTCAAGGTATGTGCTCTGTGAAAGTCCAATCAAGCGTTTTGATCTATCTCTATAGATCTTTATGCCCAATATGTAAGCAGCTTCCCCGAGGTCTTTCATCGAAAAACTTTTATTCAAGTATCCCTTTATGCTATCCAGAAATTCTATATCATTTCCAATCAGCAATATGTCATCCACATATAATATCAGAAATGCTACAGAGCTCCCACTCACTTTCTTGTAAATACAGGCTTCTCCAAAAGTCTGTATAAAGCCAAATGCTTTGATCACACTATCAAAGCATTTATTCCAACTCCGGGATGCTTGCACCAGTCCATAAATGGATCGCTGGAGTTTGCATACTTTGTTAGCTCCCTTTGGATCGAAAAACCCTTCTGGTTGCATCATATACAACTCTTCTTCCAGAAATCCATTCAGGAATGCAGTTTTGACATCCATCTGCCATATTTCATAATCATAAAATGCGGCAATTGCTAACATAATTCTGACGGACTTAAGCATCGCTATGGGTGAGAAGGTCTCATCGTAGTCAACCCCTTGAACTTGTCGAAAACCTTTCGCGACAAGTCGAGCTTTATAGACAGTAATATTACCGTCAGCGTCAGTCTTTTTCTTGAAGATCCATTTATTCTCAATTGCTTGCCGATCATCGGGCAAGTCAACCAAAGTCCATACTTTGTTCTCATACATGGATCCCATCTCAGATTTCATGGCCTCAAGCCACTTTGCGGAATCTGGGCTCACCATCGCTTCTTCATAGTTCGTAGGTTCATCATGATCTAATAGCATGACTTCCAGAACTGGATTACCGTACCACTCAGGTGCGGATCTCACTCTGGTTGATCTACGTGGTTCAGTAGTATCTTGTTCTGAAGCTTCATGATCATCATCATTAGCTTCCTCACTGATTGGTATAGGTGTCGCAGAAACAGTTTTCTGTGATGTACTATTTTCCAATAAGGGAGCAGGTACAGTTACCTCGTCAAGTTCTACTTTCCTCCCACTCACTTCTTTCGAGAGAAACTCCTTCTCTAGAAAGTTTCCGAATTTAGCAACAAAAGTCTTGCCTTCGGATCTGTGATAGAAGGTGTATACAATAGTTTCCTTTGGATATCCTATGAAGACACATTTCTCCGATTTGGGTTCGAGCTTATCAGGTTGAAGCTTTTTGACATAAGCATCGCAGCCCCAAACTTTAAGAAACGACAACTTTGGTTTCCTGCCAAACCATAGTTCATAAGGCGTCGTCTCAACGGATTTTGATGGTGCCCTATTTAACGTGAATGCGGCCATCTCTAAAGCATAACCCCAAAACGATAGCGGTAAATCAGTAAGAGACATCATAGATCGCACCATATCTAGTAAAGTACGATTACGACGTTCGGACACACCATTACGCTGTGGTGTTCCGGGTGGCGTGAGTTGCAAAACTATTCCACAATTTTTCAAATGTACACCAAACTCGTAACTCAAATATTCTCCTCCACGATCAGATCGTAGAAACTTTATTTTCTTGTTACGATGATTTTCAACCTCACTCTGAAATTCTTTGAACTTTTCAAATGTTTCAGACTTATGTTTCATTAAGTAGATATACCCATATCTGCTTAAATCATCTGTGAAGGTGAGAAAATAACGATATCCGCCACGAGCCTCAATATTCATCGGACCACATACATCGGTATGTATGATTTCCAATAAATCCGTTGCTCTCTCCATAGTACCGGAGAACGGTGTTTTAGTCATCTTGCCTATGAGGCACGGTTCGCAAGTACCAAGTGATTCATAATCAAGTGGTTCCAAAAGCCCATCAGTATGGAGTTTCTTCATGCGCTTTACACCGATATGACCTAAACGGCAGTGCCATAAATAAGTTGCACTATCATTATTAACTTTGCATCTTTTGGCTTCTACATTATGAATATGTGTATCACTATCTTCGAGATTCAACAAGAATAGACCACTCTTCAAAGGTGCATGACCATAAAAGATATTAATCATATAAATAGAACAACCATTATTCTCTGATTTAAATGAATAACCGTCTCGCATCAAACAAGATCCAGATATAATGTTCATGCTCAACGCTGGCACCAAATAACAATTATTTAGGTCTAATATTAATCCCGAAGGTAGATGTAGAGGTAGCGTGTCGACCGCGATCACATCGACTTTGGAACCGTTTCCCACGCGCATCGTCACCTCGTCCTTTGCTAGCGTCCGCTTATTCCGTAGTCCCTGTTTCGAGTTGCAAATATTAGCAACAGAACCAGTATCAAATACCCAGGTGCTACTGCGAGCTCTAGTAAGGTACACATCAATAACATGTATATCACATATACCTTTCTTCACTTTGCCATCCTTCTTATCCGCCAAATACTTGGGGCAGTTCCGCTTCCAGTGACCAGTCTGCTTGCAGTAGAAGCACTCAGTTTCAGGCTTAGGTCCAGACTTGGGTTTCTTCTCCTGAGCAGCAACTTGCTTGCTGTTCTTCTTGAAGTTTCCCTTCTTCTTCCCTTTGCCCTTTTTCTTGAAACTAGTGGTTTTGCTAACCATCAACACTTGATGCTCCTTCTTGATTTCTACCTCCGCAGCTTTCAGCATTGCGAAGAGCTCGGGAATAGTCTTGTTCATCCCTTGCATATTATAGTTCATCACGAAGCTCTTGTAGCTTGGTGGCAGTGATTGGAGAATTCTGTCAATGACGCAATCATCTGGAAGATTAACTCCCATCTGAATCAAGTGATTATTATACCCAGACATTTTGAGTATATGCTCACTGACAGAACTGTTCTCCTCCATCTTGCAGCTATAGAACTTATTGGAGACTTCATATCTCTCAATTCGGGCATTTGCTTGAAATATTAACTTCAACTCCTGGAACATCTCATATGCTCCATGACGTTCAAAACGTCGTTGAAGTCCCGATTCTAAGCCGTAAAGCATGGCACACTGAACTATCGAGTAGTCATCAGCTTTGCTCTGCCAGACGTTCATAACATCTGGTGTTGCTCCAGCAGCAGGCCTGGCACCCAGCGGTGCTTCCAGGACGTAATTCTTCTGTGCAGCAATGAGGATAATCCTCAGGTTACGGACCCAGTCCGTGTAATTGCTACCATCATCTTTCAACTTTGCTTTCTCAAGGAACGTATTAAAATTCAACGGAACAACAGCACGAGCCATCTATCTACAATCAACATAAACAAGCAAGATACTATCAGGTACTAAGTTCATGATAAGTTTAAGTTCAGTTAATCAAATTACTTAGGAACTCCCACTTAGATAGACATCCCTCTAATCCTCTAAGTGATCATGTGATCCAAATCAACTAAACCATAACCGATCATCACGTGAGATGGAGTAGTTTTCAATGGTGAACATCGTTATGTTGATCATATCTACTATATGATTCACGCTCAACCTTTCGGTCTCCGTGTTCCGAGGCCATATCTGTATATGCTTGGCTCGTCAAGTATAACCTGAGTATTCTGCGTGTGCAACTGTTTTGCACCCGTTGTATTTGGACGTAGAGCTTATCACACCCGATCATCACGTGGTGTCTGGGCATGACGAACTTTGGCAACGGTGCATACTCAGGGAGAACACTTCTTGATAATTTAGTGAGAGATCACCTTATAATGCTACCGTCAATCAAAGCAAGATAAGATGCATAAAAGGATAAACATCACATGCAATCAATATAAGTGATATGATATGGCCATCATCATCTTGTGCTTGTGATCTCCATCTCCGAAGCACCGTCATGATCACCATCGTCACCGGCTCGACACCTTGATCTCCATCGTAACATCGTTGTCGTCTCGCCAATCTTATGCTTCCACGACTATCACTACCGCTTAGTAATAAACTAAAGCATTACATCGCGATTGCATTGCATACAATAAAGCGACAACCATATGGCTCCTGCCAGTTGCCGATAACTCGGTTACAAAACATGATCATCTCATACAATAAAATCAGCATCATGCCTTGACCATATCACATCACAACATACCCTGCAAAAACAAGTTAGACGTCCTCTACTTTGTTGTTGCAAGTTTTACGTGGCTGCTACGGGCTTAAGTAAGAACTCATCTCACCTACGCATCAAAAACCACAACGATAGTTCGTCAAATAGACTCCGTTTTAACCTTCTCAAGGACCGGGCGTAGTTACACTTGGTTCAACTAAAGTTGGAGAGACAGTCTTCCGCAAGCCATCTGTGTGCAAAGCACGTCGAGGGAACCGGTCTCGCGTAAGAGTACGCGTAAGGTTGGTCCGGATCGTCTCAACCAACAATACCGCCGAACCAAAGTATGACATGCTGGTAGGCAGTATGACTTGTATCGCCCACAACTCACTTGTGTTCTACTCGTGCAAATAACATCAAACCATAAAACCTAGGCTCGGATGCCACTGTTGGGGAACGCAGTAATTTCGAAAATTTTCCTACGCACACGCAAGATCATGGTGATGCAAAGCAACGAGAGGGGAGAGTGTTGTCTACGTACCAACGCAGACCGACTGCGGAAGCGATCACACAACGTAGAGGAAGTAGTCGTACGTCTTCTTCCCGATCCGACCGATCCAAGCACCGTTACTCCGGCACCTCCGAGTTCTTATCACACGTTCAGCTCGATGACGATCCTCGGGCTCCGATCCAGCAAAGCGTCGAGGAAGAGTTCTGTCAGCACGACGGCGTGGTGATGATCTTGATGTACCACCGACGCAGGGCTTCGCCTAAGCACTACAACGGTATGATCAAGGTGGAATTTGGTGGCAGGGGGCACCGCACACGGCTAAGGAACGATCTCAAGGATCAACTTGTGTCTTGGGGTGTCCCCTGCCCCCGTATATAAAGGTTGGAGGAGGGGGGGCCGGCCGGCCAGAGAGAGGAGGCGCAGGGGGAGTCCTACTCCCACCGGGAGTAGGACTCCCCCCTCCAATCCTATTCCAACTAGGACTCTCAAGGGGGAAAGGAGAGAGAGGGGGGCCGGCCCCTTCTCCTAGTCCTACTAGGACTTGGGGAAAGGGGGGGCGCCGGCCAGCTTATGGGCTGCCTCTTCTCTCTTTTCCACTAAGGCCCAATAGGCCCATTAGTCTCCCGGGGGGTTCCGGTAACCCTCCCGGTATTCCGGTAAAATCCCGATTTCACCCGGAATACTTCCTATGTCCAAACATAGGCTTCCAATATATCAATCTTTATGTCTCGACCATTTCGAGACTCCTCGTCATGTCCGTGATCTCATCCGGGACTCCGAACAACCTTCGGTACATCAAAATGCATAAACTCATAATAACTGTCATCGTAACGTTAAGCGTGCGGACCCTACGGTTCGAGAACAATGTAGACATGACCGAGACACGTTTCCGGTCAATAACCCATAGCGGGACCTGGATGCCCATATTGGCTCCTACATATTCTACGAAGATCTTTATCGGTCAGACCGCATAACAACATACGTTGTTCCCTTTGTCATTGGTATGTTACTTGCCCTAGATTCGATCGTCGGTATCCAATACCTAGTTCAATCTCGTTACTGGCAAGTCTCTTTACTCGTTCTGTAATACATCATCTCACAACTAACATATTAGTTGCAGTGCTTGCAAGGCTTATGTGATGTGCATTACCGAGAGGGCCCAGAGATACCTCTCCGACAATCGGAGTGACAAACCCTAATCTCGAAATACGCCAACCCAACATCTACCATTGGAGACACCTGTAGTACTCCTTTATAATCACTCAGTTATGTTGTGACGTTTGGTAGTACCCAAAGTGTTCCTCCGGTAAACGGGAGTTGCATAATCTCATAGTTATAGGAACATGTATAAGTCATGAAGAAAGCAATAGCAACATACTAAACGATCGGGTGCTAAGCTAATGGAATGGGTCATGTCAATCAGATCATTCTACTAATGATGTGACCTCGTTAATCAAATAACAACTCTTTGTTCATGGTTAGGAAACATAACCATCTTTGATTAACGAGCTAGTCAAGTAGAGGCATACTAGTGACACTCTGTTGGTCTATGTATTCACACATGTATTATGTTTCCGGTTAATACAATTCTAGCATGAATAATAAACATTTATCATGATATAAGGAAATAAATAATAACTTTATTATTGCCTCTAGGGCATATTTCCTTCAATTACTCTATGTAATTCTTCTTTATTTTGGCAAGAATATTCAGATCCATAAGATTCAAGACAAAAGTTTAATATTGACATAAAAATAATAATACTTCAAGCATACTAACAAAGTAATCATGTCTTCTCAAAATAACATGGCCAAAACAAGCTATCCCTACAAAATCATATAGTCTGGCTATGTTCCATCTTCACCACACAAAGTATTTAAATCATGCACAACCCCGATGACAAGTCAAACAATTGTTTCATACTTTTGGTGTTCTCAACCTTTTTCAATCTTCATGCAATACATGAGTGTGAGCCATGGATATAGCACTATAGATGGAATAGAATGGTGGTTGTGGAGAAGACAAAAAAATAAGAAAATAGTCTCACATCAACTAGGCGTATCAACAGGCTATGGAGATGCCCATCGATAGATATCAATGTGAGTGAGTAGGGATTGCCATGCAACGGATGCACTAGAGCTATAAGTAGATGAAAGCTCAACAAAAGAAACTAGTGGGTGTGCATCCAACTCGCTTGCTCATGAAGACCTAGGGCATTCTGAGGAAGCCCATCATTGGAATATACAAGCCAAGTTCTATAATGAAAGATTCCCACTAGTATATGAAAGTGATAACATAGGAGACTCTTTATCATGAAGATCATGGTGCTACTTTGAAGCACAAGTGTGGTAAAAGGATAGTAGCATTGCCCCTTCTCCCTTTTTCTCTCATTTTTTCTCACTTTTTTCTCTTTTTTGGGCCTTCTCTTTTTTATGGCCTTTTATTATTATTATTATTTTCATCCGGAGTCTTATTCCGACTTGTGGGGGAATCATAGCCTCCATCATCCTTTCCCCACATGGGACAATGCTCTAATAATAATGACCATCACACTTTTGTTTACTTACAACTCAAGAATTACAACTCGATACTTAGAACAAGATATGACTCTATATGAATGCCTCCGGCGGTGTATTGGGATGTGCAATGACTCATGAGTGATATGTATGAAAGAATTATGAACGGTGGCTTTGCCACAAATCCAATGTCAAGTACATGATCATGCATAACAATATGACAATAATAAAGCGTGTCATAATAACGGAATGGTGGAAAGTTGCATGGCAATATATCTCGGAATGGCTATGGAAATGCCATAATATGTAGGTATGGTGGCTGTTTTGAGAAAGATATATGGTGGGTTTATGGTACCGGCGAAAGTTGCGCGGTACTAGAGAGGCTAGCAATGGTATCACGTCGCGCGTAATCAGATTAATCACCCGTCTGCTCGCGGTCCGTCTTATCTACGCCCCGTGACCGACCTGGCTCGTCGGTTGCTCGCGCCTTCGCAGGTTCCGTGAAGATCGTCATTGAGTTCAGCGCGCCCCTCCACCGATCGAGCAACGGGCTGCCGCTGCGTCGCCCCATCGGGCAGCAGCGCCGCCGCCCCGTGGTTCTTCCCGCGGCTGCATCGACTCGCGCGTTGCCACTGCGTCGCCCCTTTGGGCCATAGTGTCACGGCCCATGATCTACCGCCGCACCGAGTACGTCCGTTCCAGGCCGTCTCCGTGGCAGCACCGACCCTCGCGTTGTCGCTGCATCGCCCGTTGGACCGTAGCGAGCGTGGCACGCGGTCTCCGCTGCCGCCCGAGGCTATCCCCGCGGTTGCCCCGACTCGCGTGCCGTCGTTGCGTCGCCCCTTCAGGCCGCAGTGCCACGGCCCGCGGTCCCAGCCGCCGCCCCGAGGTCCTCCCGCCGTCGCCCCGACCTGCCCGCCGCCACTGCGTCCCCCCTTCGGGTCGTAGCGTCGCAACCCGCGGTCCACTCCACCGTCGCGTGCGTTGACCTCCCGTGGTATGCGCCGCGCCATCTCCCTTGGCACGGGAACGCCACCGTCCGCGCCGGTCTTCGTCACACTGTCAGGGTTCTTCGCCTATTTCGAGCACCGCTGCCGCATTCCTACCCTAGCCGCCGCTGCTGCCGTCAGGCTGCCGCCGCTGCTCTTCTATGGCCGCCGCCGCCGCTACCCCCATAGTCGCCGCCGCCGCCCGTCCACCTCCTTCGTCTTCGTCCAGCACCAGCCCGTCGCCAGCGTCGCCGTCATCTACCCCGACCACTTCGTCTACTCCGACAACCATGAGCGACATCGGCCCCGCGTTGATTGGGGTCGCAACCGTCGTCGAGTCTTCTTCTCTGCTGGCCCTCCGACTTCCCCGACATGGCATACAGCTCGTGCAGGCCCCTCGTCTACGCATGCGTGGTATTGGCAACACCGGTGCGTGCCTTCGTCCACGACGTGTCCCCGGGCCTGGCAAGCCTGCAACGACGCTTCGTCAACTTCGTCCCCGTCCGTCTACGCATGCCTGGTGCTGGCAACACCGGTGCGTGCGTTTGTCTACGATGTGTCCCCGGGCTTGGCAACCCCGGCGCGACGCGTCGTCAACAACGTCTTCTTCTCGGCGCACCACTACTTTGACACCACTGCGCCCATGCTGACTCGGTGCCTCCTTGTGCCCGCGGCTCCACGGCGACTTCCTCGACACCGGCTACCCCGACTCGACATCAACCACAGCATTCTTCGCACGGCTACCTCGACCACGGCTCCACCACCCAAGCTCTCGACTACCTCGACAAACGGCACAAAGGGCTACCGCCTTGGTCGAGCAACCTCGTCGATTTCCACTCCAGCCACGCCTTCCGCGATGCATCGACCGTTACGACTGTGGGGGGTGTCCGTCGGCTTGCCTTCGGATTCTTCTTCAGTCTCACTGTCTGCGTCGCTACCGTTGTGACTGCGGGGGGATGTTGAGTATAAGGATTATTAGGAAGTATATGATAGACTAGGATTTGGTCCTGACTTGTCTTGTACTTCAAGTTGGTCTTTGTACTACTATATATATGCCCACGAGGCTCAAGCACTACAATAAAACTATTCCACCAAATCTCTCTCTCCCTTATAACACGTGGCAACGCATAGGCAATCTACTAGTACTAGTAGTACACGTTGATGATATGTCTATTCAAATTAACAAATTCGTTTGTTCCTCGACTCTCTGTTGAAATGGGCCTCCGATTGTTCCACGTTGATGATATTCTTTTTTTAGGGGACGTTGATGATATTTTGGGATGGGTTCGCCCGGTGGCACGGCGTGGAGACCTTGAAGTTCAAAGTACAAACTGTACAAAGCATTTGTCATCCAAAACGAAGCGCGAGCTAATCCAGAACCCATCGTCGTCCACGCTATCACGCGAGAATCCAGACGCCTTATCCTGCCACTGCCAACAGCGAGAACAAGATGCTCGTCCACTAGTGTTCATTCCATGTCGACACAAAGCGGCCGAGATTCAGATTCTGCCGCACTCGCCGCGCCTTCTTAAGGCCGTCCATGCAAGCAAACCGAGCTCCAACCGAGAGCAAACGCAAGACACAAGTGACAACCACGGCACAATCGTCAGGTCCTCCGCCATGTCTCTCACGGTCTAGTTCGTTCGTTCTCGCCAACGCGATGGCGACGCCGGCCCGCCGGCCGTCGGCGCAGCAGCAGCAGCCGCTGACGGTGGACTTCGAGGCGCTGAGCTACATCAGCAGGCTCGTGGAGGCGTTCCAGGCGTTCGACTCCGACAACGACGGCCTGGTCACGGCCCCCGAGCTCCAGGGCCTCCTGGCCTCCCTGGGCCTCGACAAGTCGGAGGCGGAGGCGCGGGACATGCTGGCGCGCGCCGACGCGGACCGTGACGGCCGGCTCTGCGTGGAGGAGTTCCTGGACGTGATGAACGCCGGCGAGCTCGGGCTGGGCGCGCTCGGCGCGCTGCTGCAGGCCGCCGTCCCCGCGCTGGAGTCCTTCGCGGGACCCGACGGTGCGCTGGGCCCCGACGAGCTCGCCAGGGTGCTGGGGCTCATGGGCACCGCCAGCGCCGAGGACTGCGCGGAGATCATCGCGTGCATGGACGGGGACGGCGACGGCGCCGTCAGCGTCGAGGAGTTCAAGTTCATGGCTGACCTGCTCTAGGCTCCATCTACGTACGTACTGAGCTAGCTATAGCGCGTGCATATATGCAGTTATGTATTGTGATTGTGATATCGATTAATAAGCGTTAGCACGTCATTGAGAGTTGTGAAATACTTCTGCGTCGGGCTGGAGTAGTGTGTCTTCTCTAATAAATTACAGATTCCTCTCGGCAGAGTGTCTGTCTGTCCACAAGTGGCACGATCGATTTGGGGCTTGACTAGTTATTACTAGATCAACGAAGGTGTAAATTAACAGAAGACCTTTTACGGTGCATCAGATAAATATCTGTCAACATTCTTGTCGAACTTGTAAGGAGCGGCCCATAATCGGAGAAGATGAGCAAGTTGGCCACGGAGGTGGTGATGATCTGCTCGTATGCAGCCTTTCGTAAGTTGGCGCAGCCGCCGCGCTAGTTCGCTCCGTCCATATCTAGCTCGCTCCATGCTCCTCTTGTTGGCTCGCCAATCCGTAACCTTGCGACAGGCCTCCAACATCGTCCGTCGCCTTGTCATGGATTAGAAGTTCACTAATCTATGCTTGGCTGCATCGTAGAAACTGAATGATGTCACAAACTTTCTTCCAGGTGTTGGGTGCCGCTGCGAGGAAATGACAAAGCCATCACTGAAATTGCCAACAGCCTGAACCAAGAAGTACAACTTCAAACCTGAATTTGCATTGGACATGGCCAACTCTACAAAGGGCACGTGGATTTTTAGAACACCTGCACCCGGGTTCTGGTATCCTGGTTGTCCAATATTGCTTTAAGATCTATGCAACACAACTAACTTTCTATGTGAAATTTTCTTTTTTTTTGTTTCTCTCGCATAAAATATGTCTTGAAGTTCAAATCTTTGCGGTGTGGCAAAGCTTTCTAACTAGAATCTAGGATAAATCTTTCATTATTTTTTATCGAACATAAATATACAAAAAATGAGAGAGAAACAAAGGTTTGCCACGCTGCAAAGATTTGAATTTCAAGACATGTTTTATGTGAGAGAAACAAAAAAGAGAAATCTATTTGCACGAATCGCGATGCGGGGTATGGATGGCTAGATAGAGAGGGCCTAAGTGCAGGTGTTCTATTATATATTTTCGTCTACAATGGTGAACATTAAAGTGAAGTACTTCTGTATGGCATTCTTGTCGATGGAGGCGAGCTCGTCAGCCGTGATGGGTGGTTTCGCCACCACCGTCATAAACCAGGCCACTATGAGTAGCATAAGCCAATGCCTCACATCCGGCCTGGTGAAGAAGACAAGCATGGTGTAGGTAGGAGACGTCGGGTGCCAAGACATGCGCCATGCTGCCGAGCGCCTGGTCCGAGAGCACAGGCCGGCAAAGAAGGGACGGGAGATGGGCTCGAGGAGGAAGAGGTTCATGCGCGCTGCGGCGGAGGCTGTCGGAACCGGATGAGAGAGAGGACGCGTGGGTCGCCTCAATCTGACAAGTTGAAACTTAAAAATCTTCCCGAATTGCCCTCAAATCACATATACCGCTGGCATGGAACAAGCAGTGCGCGCTGTACTGCTAACCGAATGCCAACAGTATATTGAACTGCCTGTCCTGCCCCGGAATATATACACATAAACACTATTCTGATCACGGGATCAGAATAATATTCTGATCACAACCTGACATGCCCCACTAGTAGTATGTTGAACTTCCCTATGAACTAGGTTGAACTTCCGCCAACATTACCCAAATGGGGCTTGCCATATACTGTTGGAAAGCTATGGACATCAGTATCATGACCCAACTTAAATTTTTGACAAAATATAAGCGGTTTAAGAGTAGTTTTGAAAAACGTTTTTTCTTCGCACAAAAAACGTGAATCGTATTTTCGATCGCATTTCTAAACCGTTTATCGGAATGAGGCATATAATATGGCGTTGGAAAGCTGCTGCAAAACCGCTCCTTCCACATGTTGAAAGTTTCTCTAATTTCCTATGGTTAAAGAGTAATTTGAAGAAATGTAAATTTTCATGAACCGAACAGCTGAGTTCGTTTTTTCGATGTCATTTCTAAACGGCTAATCCAATGGAGGCATATGATACGGCGTTGAAAAGATTATGAAAATGCGCTACTTTTTCATCTTGACAGTTTTTTTCTAATTTTAAATGGTTTAAGAGTAATTTAGAAAATGATCCAAGTCCTACCAAGTTCGTATTTTTGAGCTAATTTTTTAACCATGCGTCCGAATGCAGCAAATGACATGACGTTGGAAAGCTTGAACAAATGCGAAACTTTTCTATATATATTGTTTCTCCTAATTTATTACGGTTTAATATCAGTTTTGAAAATGGCTATAAACGTATTTTTGCCGTAATTTTTACAAACTTTATCGGAATGTGGGGCAAATAATATACCGCCGAAAAGCTAAGGAAAATGCGAAACTTTTTCATGTTGATGGTTTTCTCTGATTCCTAGCCGTTTTCAAGTAATTTCGAAAATGGCGAGATCATTCGTTCTGCCTTTATCGCGAAACAGATTCTCCGAAAATGCACCGCATGAAGAATCTGAACTTCTCGGCGAATGTACCTGAACTTCACTCTGTTTTTCACGTGATTTTTTTGCTCGTAGCTCTCCATCCACTGCTCGTAGTTCTTCATCCACTCATCGGAATTGAGCAAATGACATACCGTTGGAAAGCTACTGTAAACATGCAACTTTTCCGTGTTGATTGTTTTTTCATACTCGCGGCGATTTAAAAGTTTTTCATCTAAAATTCATCCACTATAGTAATTGAACTTCCTGCTGTTTTCAGTTGAACTTCTGTGGCGTATTTTCGTTTGTAATTTTCTCATACATCATCAGTGTTACACAAATGATATTTCTTTTGTACAAATCTCTCTCACAATAATTTTTTAACTTTCTCTGACGAAGGACTTGAACCTGTAACAACTAAACTTTTAGTGTTTGCTTTTCTATTTTTTTAATACAACATGCACACCGTGTAGTACATGAACTTCTGGCAGTTATCAACCTGAACCTCTCTCGGTTATGTGAAAATATTTTGAGTTTTTTAATGAATTTTTCATCTAATTTTTCTTAAATTTTTTTATGAATTTTGAAGCGCTCTATTTTTAATAGTTGAACTTCTTGTTATTTTATTTTTGGACTTCTTGTTTTCATTCTTTAATAACGAGGAAAATTTGAATTTTCTATAATCATCGAACTTCTCATCTTGTTAATATGGACTTCCTGGTTTAATTTTTTAATCCTTTTTATGAAATTTTGAAGTGCTCTATTTTTAAAAGTTGAACTTCTTGTTATTTTATTTTTGAACTTCTTGTTTCCATTATTTAATAACGAGGAAGAATCCGAGTTTTCTATAATCATCAAAACTTCCCGTTGTATTTACTTTGAACTTCTACCACGCATTTTTGTTCGTAATTTCTCAACCATTCATCAGACTTGCACAAATGATATATAATGCCGATTACGTCTCTCGCAACAAGTTTTTGAATTTCTCTGTGCTGAGCACCTGAACTTCTAGCAACGAAATTTTTATACTTTAACTTTTTATTCTACTTCTCTCATATGAAAACACGCACCATGCAGCACGTGAACTTCTGGCCGTTTTCAATTTGAACTTCTTGGTCGAAGACGACGGTGGGGAAGAAGTTCAACACATGGGCAGAGAGAAGGTCATTTTTTGGTCGAAGACGGCGGTGGGGAAGAGGTTGGCCAGAGATGCGTGAGGGGGAAGAAGAAACTCGAGTGGCGGCTCTGCCTCCCCTACTCCCATAGGATGCGGAGTAACATGAGCTGCGTGTCGAGGCAGCGGCGTGATGGAGGGGGCCGCGCCGGGGAGCACGATGGCGGGATCACCACTGCCACGCAGAGGGACCTCGAGGCCAGGAGAACAACTCCCTGCGCCAATGGCTGGACGCCGGAAGATGCGCCGGAGACCGTGGGATCCGCCCTGGCATCGCGGCCGTCACCGAAGCGGGATCGATCCGGGGGCCAACAGTGAGGGAGAAGGCTCGCCGACATGGTGGTGGAGGGGCACTGGTTGTGCGGAAGGAGGCGCGTCGACCACTAGGGAGGAGGGGAGCTGGCGGATCCGGGGGATTAGGCGTCGTGGTGGCCGGATACGGGGAGAGGAAGCAGCGCGGCGGCCGGATCCAGGGGCGCAGGGGGCGCGCTGGCCGGATCTGCGGGCGGAGGCGGCGCGGCGGCCTGTTCCAGGGGCGGAGGCCCGCGGCGGCCAGTTTCGGGGGCTGGGGCGGTCCACGCGGGTGGCGGAAGAAGGTGCACGCGGGTGGGGAAGGTGCCCGCGGGGGAGGGGGCGGCGGCGTGGCGGCGACACATCGGAAGGAGGCGGGAGCGGGGGCGGCGCGCCGGGAGGAGGCCGCGGCGGGATCGAGGGATGGCCGTGGGGTGGATCGTGGGAAGGTCGTGGGGAAGTGGGCAGGTGGGTCGGGCCGTCGGGGGAGTTGTAGGACAACACTATTCTAATATATATATATATATATATATATATATATATATATATATATATATATATATATATATATATATATATATATATCTTTCAGGCGTTGGATCTTTCAGAATGAATGGCCAATATTCATTACCCGGTACTGTAAAAGAGGTTTCGGGTCGTCTTTCCTGTTTATTTTCATGGAGCGTTTGGTTTCCTTCTGTTTCTTACATGTGTTTATCAAGTGTGTCTGGGTAGGTGCTGCACGTTTCTCAAAACAAAATTGATGGTGAAGATGAGTCGGTGTTGAAAACTTTCGGACATACCTATCAGGGGTTCCTATTCGGAATTCATGGCTTCCTTTCCCGGTGTGGCAGCCGACGATGAAGCAGTGAAGGTCTTGGCGTCCAGGGAATGTATCTGGTGCACCGGGGCAATTAGTGCTACCGGTGCATCGGCCTCATGTTGCACATTAAAAATGTTTGAAAAAATCTATAAAAAAATTTAGTGCATTGACACAACATCAATGTACGTTGTCACAAAAATTCAAATCAAAATTTGAAACATTGCTCGCGATACAAAAATGACAAATTTGACACTGAATAGTACATAATACAAGTTGGGCTTTAGTTTTGGCCCATTAGCACATTGATGTAAAATTTGTCATTTTTGTATCTCGAGCAATGTTTTGAATTTTTATGACAACTTACACTGATGTTGTGTCAATGCACTAAATTTTTGTCCGGATTTTTTCTAACATTTTTGAGTGTGCAATGAAGTCTCATCCCGGGTGACGGCAAGGCTCAATCGATGCAGGTGCTGTCAAGGACTCACTTGCGTTTTTCTTTCTCTGTTCAGGGTTCTTCCTACATTACTCAGGGGAAACCTCGTAATTTCTTAGTTACTTTGGGTCCCGTTGTAATCTGCTCTGTACCGACGTGTTATGCTTAATGCAATAGGCGCCAATGCAAGAATGAAGTTCTCAGGCCTTCCAGGCCCTTCTTTTTCAAAAAATAATACTACGAGTAGTGCAAAAGACGTGGTTCCTAGAAACAAAATTGATGGTGAAGATAAGGTCCCCTCAAGTTGTGGGGTCTTCATTCAGTTTAAAAGAAAGTTGTGGTCTTAAATGATTATTACTACTATATAAAATTATAGCTCAACGAACGTACCCACTGTGCCACCTTCCACTCTACTCTCCTCGGTCCCCAGCCCCAGCGTCCATGGCGATGGCCTTCTCCGTCACCACCACGTCCCTGCGCGGCGTCGTCACCGCCGTCCCGGCCCGGCGCCCGAATCCGCTCGCCGTGCTCCTCCCCCGGGCGGCTCGCCCCCATCTTCGCCTTGGCGCTGGCCGCCCAACGCGCCTCCCAGTCCCACTCGCCGCCTCCTTCTCCGAGGTGAGCATATGCAGCAAATCCCCGATCGAGTTCCTTACTTGGCGAACAATTCGCCAGATCTCCCGGTAAATTGGGCCGGTTCATGCGTGAATGCCTGATTGGTTCAAGTGTATGTGCTTGCGCTGTTGTGCGGAGAAAGTTCTTGATTACCAGATTTATGTCTTCTGTTTTTGTTGTTGAGAGAAAGTTCAAAAACAATTAATTTGGGATAGAAAAGGGTCCTACGTACTGTGCACGAGATCTGGCTAGACACAACTCAATGCGCTGCTGCATCTGCTTAATAATCATACTCCTACACTCTGTATAGGAATATGACAATTGCAATTTTATTGGGAAAAAGATAATCGATATATATGTATATATCCACATTAGCTTCAAAAAATCGTCTTTAACCCACACTTGTATTTTTTTAGCCGATAAACCACACTTGTATTAGTATTTGAAACATATAAATCTTTCATCTTATTCTAAAATGCAATCTTCATCTAGGATCCACGTGGCTATGGGTTCGAAAGGCCCCCCCATGATGTCGGGTCTTCTTCATTCCGCATGTACTGGATGACTCCAGGTTGGCACAACTATTCAGCGAGCACGGCACCGTGGTCTTCGCTAAGATCATGTGTGACTTACAAACCGGGCGCTCAAAGGGATTCGGCTTTGTAGCAATGGCATCACATGAGGAATGCGAGGAGGCCATCGCGGCCCTCAATGGGCAGGTGAGTGTGTGTGTGTAGTCGATTTCTCTCTCATTTTACATATATAGTGTCATGCAAGATATATAACCAATGTCACAGTGACTCTCAGATGGTAATATGAACTCTGCGGATCTTGGAGGGGCTTGCCCTGCGAGTGAGTGTCGCGAAGGAGCCAGACGTGACTGTAAGCAAGGCAGTTCCAGGAGACGCCCGGGTGGAAAGCCCTCCTCCCCGTCATGTTGTTGGGCCTTCATTTTGGTTGCACGTGAACAACCTGTCGTCGAATGTGGATGACTCTAGGCTGGCACAAATGTTCAGCCAGCACGGCAAAGTGGTCTATGCTAAGGTCATCCGTGATTTCAAAAGTGGGCGCTCAAAGGGAATTCGGTTTCGTAGAGATGTTGTCGCGGGGGGAAATGGACAGCGCCATCACAGCCCTCCATGGACAGGTTCGTTGGTAGTCGATTTCTTTGTCATTTACATAACGAATAGTAATAACCAATGTCACAACAAGCGAGTCTCGAATTGCTATCTGAATTCTACAGAGCTTGGAGGGGCGTGTCATGCGAGAGAGTGCCGTCGAGGTGCCAGGCATGACTGTAAGTAAGGCGGCTCCAGGGGTAGAAAGTTCCCCTCCCTGTCATTTTGTTGGGCCTTCATTCCGGTTGCACGTGAACAACCTGTCATTGAACGTGAACGACTCTAGGCTGGCTCAGATGTTCAGCCAGCACGGCAGAGTGGCCTATGCTAAAGTTATCCATAATATCCATAGCGAGCGCTCAAAGGGATTCGGTTTCGTAGAGATGTTGTCGTGGGGGGAAATGGACAGCGCCATCACAGCCCTCCATGGACAGGTTCGTTGGTAGTCGATTTCTTTGTCATTTACATAACGAATAGTAATAACCAATGTCACAACGAGCGAGTCTCGGATTGCTATCTGAATTCTACAGAGCTTGGAGGGGTGTGCCATGCGAGTGAGTGCCGCCGAGGTGCCAGGCATGACTGTAAGTAAGGCGGCTCCAGGGGTAGAAAGTCCCCCTCCCTGTCATTTTGTTGGGCCTTCATTCCGGTTGCACGTGAACAACCTGTCATTGAACGTGGACGACTCTAGGCTGGCTCAGATGTTCAGCCAGCACGGCAGAGTGGCCTATGCTAAAGTTATCCATGATATCCATAGCGAGCGCTCAAAGGGATTCGGTTTCGTAGAGATGGCGTCACAGGAGGATATGGACAATGCCATCACAGCCCTTCATGGACAGGTTCGTGGGTAGTCGATCTCTTTGTCATTTACATAACGAATAGTAATAACCAATGTCATGACAAGCGAGTCTCGGATTGTTGTCTGAATTATGCAGAGCTTGGAGGGGCGTGTCATACGAGTGAGTGCCGCGGAAGAGCAGTTGCCATCATGAAGGATCAAATGAAGGTGCATTTGGTGGTCGATTGCAGCAAAGCTTTCTGCACAATAATCATGATACCGGTTTAGACTTTAGACCCTCCATCATCCTCCCATCTCGAACCATTTCAGTTGGGATATATAGTATCCTTGCACGTACGTACGCAATGTCTATTGTACTTGTTATGTATTCATCAACTAAACACATGAATGTTGGGCCCATCCATCTTGTTGAAAGAAGACTAATGAAGCACAGTTTATTGTTGGTTTCGAAGTTTGATATTATTATTATTATTATTATTATTATTATTATTATTTCTATTTTGTGATTCATATTCATAGCAAATGGGGTTATGTGTACATCGGGAGCATTTACCATGAAAGAGGCAATTAAGAAAGGAAACTGACCTACCATGTGTTGGGCATTAGTATCAGATCCGACAACATGCATGATTCTAATCCAGCGACTCCCATTTACATTTAGACGGGGGGTCGCCATCTGTGGCTATTACACCCTTTTGATACTTCTATTACCACAGTAAACCGTTCTAGAGAATAATAGAGTAAAGCATGTTCACCCTAAAAAACTACATGTTTTTTTGCATCTTCTTTTTGGAGAATCATGGTTGCCGATGTCTTCTGATCTATATTTATGATTTCTCAGCCGCTGCCCGTTGTTTCTACAAGATCCCGGGCTTGTTTGCTCCACCAAGAAGGCATTGAGTTTTGCTCATGGCGTGTCATCGATGGATTCAGGAGAAAGGATATTTCGACACCCATAAAAATTTGGATATGATTCCTTTTCTATACGGACGTGTTTGTAATGACTCGTGGTACTCCAGTGTCCAGAGTTCCAGACCGACGTGCATTGGCGTGTCGGTGCGTGAAGGCGTGCAGTGTTCGATCGTCTCAGAACAAAGGTGTGTGCTCTGTCCAGGGTAACGAACATGTGTGCTGGACAAAACACGATGAGACATTATCACATGAGCAAACTTTTTGACTACTCGATCGATCTTCTCAACATAAAGTCGTCTCCTGCTCGTGGAAACGTACAAGCCCTCGAAGAAACGTGACGGGATATGCAGGAGACGCACCAGAAAACGCAACATGGCGATCCGAAACAGAGCCTCACGATCAAAGCTTAAGCATATGCCAACCCCAACGTCACGATGCTGATCTCAGAAATTATGGTGGGAAGTCACCGCCAACCAGAAAAGATCCAAGATCGCCAACGGCTCCACGTCGACGAGATGAGCTGTCGAAGTTGAAAATGCCAAGCAACACACGGAGCCGTCCGAAATAAACCAGGTAACGCCAGGAGATTCTGTAAAGGATTGCCGTTGCGTGTACCACGGAACTCAATCAGGAGTTCCGGATGCATGAAAAGTGGCTGCCTGGCTGTTCCGTCTGCTAGCCGCATATGGCCGGCCGGCCCCTTTGCTAGCCTGCATCTGCATGCATGTCACTGGATCAGGAGAAACAGATGGTGCTCGTGGCCCATGCACGCATGCGTTTCTTCTTCAGTGCCCTTCTGATTTTTTGGCCTTTCTTTGTTTTGGCCTGACGTGTAACGTTCTAGTGTAAGGAAAATTGAAGGGGCCTACGTGCACGTGTTTCCCCTGAATACTGCCCCAAAACAGGTGACAGTTCACAAAGGTCGTAAGGCCCACGTGGTTACCTGGCTTCTTCACAGTAGTTAACTGACAGTGATCCACACAGCCAGGATAAGATCAAATGCTCTTCATCACAGATTAAAAGAGACCAACTACAAACAGAAAAGCACAACGTGACAACGTATACAAAATCTCAACGTCAAAACTGCTTCGTGTGCCCCCTCCTCCGGTGCGCACTCCCTCCTCCTGTGACGACTCGGGCGGAGCCCAAAAACCTAGCCGCCACCGGTGCGCACCCCCTCCTCCCGTCCATCCGCCATCGTCAGGGGACGCCGCCAGGCTAAGCCCAGGGCCGACGGCGGTGGCAGGGGATTTCCTCTCTCACGCGTCTCCAAGGTGGTGCGAGGCCCCTAGGCGTGTGGTGGTGTGGTCGATCCGGTTTCTGCGGCGCAGCGAATGGCTGCGGCAGGCGACGGGTGGCCGGCCCGTTCTCGGGCGGCCCAATCACGGACGGCGGCGTGGGCTACGGGTGCAGAGGCCGGCCTTTTCGGGCAGTGGCGGCAGCCGGCTAGGCTGAAGTGGCATGCAATCTGCCTTCAGATCAGCGGCGGTGACGTGGATGGCCTAGTGGTCTCGTCGGCGGCATTTTCGGTCAGATCTGTTCTGACTGGTACAACCGACGGTGATGGTCATCTCTTTCGTTAGAGGTGGTCGGCCTGAGGCTGGGTGTTCGGATCTCGGGATCCGTCATCTAGTACCGGTTGCGAGTCGGGAAGACATAGTTGCCGGTGAAAACCGAGCCGACGGCGGGCGATAGCGGTGTACTGCGTCGTTACCTTGATGAAGGCATCGTCATGTGTGACTACTATCGACCCACTCGTACTGCTCTGGGGGAAACCCTAGCATCTGGTTTTCCAGATAGGACGATGGTGGGACTACGGTGTCGTTTCTCTCTTGGGAGCATCGTTTGTGAAGCAACGCTGGAAGTCAGAGGCAGGAGGTAGAGCGGCTTCGTCTTGCACGAAACTTCGGTGAAAATGTTAAGTCATGCCTGGCCGACAGGTGCTACGCTTTGTCATGCCTGTTCGATAGTTGCTACGCGCGACAGATTTTACAGAGACTTCAAGCTGTGTCGGCTGTTAGTACTTGGCGGCATGGTGCTGAGGTGTACCGGCTGCGACCACGACGTGCTCAGCAGTTCGTGCGCAAGGAGGTGGTGTCGTTGGGCGCCGTGGTGGCATCGACGTCAGCTAGACCGGGCAAGGTTGATGCGTCAGTGCAGCTCTGAAGATGGAGTGATGGCAGCTAGCGGCGGCGGCCTCTGAGAGCGGCCGGACCGGTGTGTGCCTCATACCCGGCAAGTGACTTGGTTGGGGCCTCAGATCTTAGATATTAGTTTTGGTTGTGAGGTCTGTGGTATTAGATCCGGACTATCAGCATCACTTCATCAACTAGATAGGAATAGCAACAAATGTTGCCTAAAAGTGGCTTCAGACTTATGGTTGTATTTCTTTGTAAGATGTTTTATGAATAATTAATAAAATAGTTGCATGCGTCACCTAGGTACAAAGGTTGGGAGTCCTCCTCCTTTTTAAAAAGAGAAACTCACTCCTATATGGACAGGGATCAGGTGACTTGCCTTGAGGCAGTCACGCTGTAACATGCGAGCACACATCCAGCGTCCAATACACATCCAACAGACATCAGCAATCAAAGTGAAAAGCTCCATATCTAGCACACGCACACACGGAGACGCCCACACTTGTAATTTTCATGTACATGCAACAGCAGCTATGCATTAAGGGCAACTCTAACACAGCGATGCAATTCGTCCGTGTGTATCCGTGCGGAAAAAAACATAGGCCAATGCAAAATTTATTTTTATTTTGTGTCCGTTTGTGTTTGTTCAGACCAATTTTCGTCCTAATTTGACTCAGATTTGGGTTAGAGACGGACACAAAGCGAACGTTAACGTTTTTCATGTTCTCTTCGTCTGCCTCTGTCAGCTGCATGTCCCACCTGGCCCACCTGCCATCCACCCGCCCATCTTCTTATTTATTTTTTCTTTCTCACCATGCTGCACACCTCGTCGGTAGCAGCCACGGTATCCCCCCGGCCACGTCGTCGGTGCAGCGGCTCCCTGCCGCAGCTACTCCGGGACGCCACCAGTGCAACAGCTCAACGTCGGGTGGGATCGGACGCCTCGGCCATGCCGCTAAGGAAGGAGCATCACTTTTTGTGCATGCCGGCAGAAAGTAGCCAGGGCATGCTCTCGTGTGGTGTTCCCGGCGCCGACGCCAGGAGGAGGTGCGGCGTTCCCGATGCGAGCGCCAAGAGTAGCAGTGCTGTGCACGATTGGAGTAGCATGGCAGCGTACCGCGTACGCCTAGAGTAACATGGGTTTTATTATGATTTTTCTTAATCAATGTAATAAAGGAACTTTGGGTGGCAATGTATATAATAATTCAAAAAATATCCAGAATCTGAAATGCATCCCAGCGTGTTGGGCCCATCTATAGACGAGCAGACAAAGCCAGACTTTGATGTCTTCATTTGGGTCGGTCGGTTAGAGTTGCCCTTACTCATACACCAGATCAGCCGTACAAAATGTTTAAAATACTGCTTAATGGCCGGACTTTGGTTCTTGATCTGGTTACAGAATTTAAAAAAAACTGTTCAGTTTTTATATTTTAATGTTCATGCATAATCAGTCCAGTTATTTCTATCAGATATATTTTTTGGGAACGGTCCTACTAAGATCTGCTCTTAATTACTAGTACTAGTACTTCTAAAAAAATCTACCTGCTGCAAGTGTGGGCGTCTTCGTGTGTGCGTGTGCTAAGATCTGGAGCTTTTTTCACATTGATTGCTGATGGCCGTTGGATGTGTAATGGACGCTGGATGTGTGCCCGCATGTTACAGCGTGACTGCCTTAAGGCAAGTCACCTGATCCCTGTCCCTCATATACTATACACCTGTTTGGAATTGAGCAATGAAACCTGGGAATCGTATTCCCTGCAAAAACCTTAAAAAGTAAGTAAACTAGATGGGCAAACCGGACATTCCACCGGCATATGTCAAACTTCTTCTCTTTTTGCAAACATGAGTTTATTTTATGTAGAATATAGAAAACATGAGCTTTTCGCCACAAGTGTCTGATGGGAACGCTGCATCCATCCATGATCCATCCATACTTGACAAGAGGGTGCGGCAGCGCTGGTGCAAGGAGATGTGCCCGGGACCGCAAAGGGTTCCAGGATAAGGACGGACCTACTCTGCTGCTCATCTCATTTCCACCACGAGTTCAACGTGCGCGCACGCTCGGTCGCGCTGTGCGCCAGCCAAGCGTCTCATACCTGACCACTGACTGATGCATCATGCACGTATGGACCCTGGAGACGCGGCGCCGGCGTCCAACTTGGCGAAAGCGACGCGGAGTTGTGAAGCGGAAAAAGTCCAAAATAAACCATGAACTCATAGGCGCTAGCTAAATCGAACTCCCAACTCACAATCCCCGAAATTGGCACTCTGAACTCATTAATCCTGGTCTAAATCGAACCCTGAGAGCGTTTTAGTGGGAAAAACGCTGACGTGGCAGTAGTCAACCAGGATTGACCTGACTTGTGGGCCAGCCAGTGGTTTACCCTTGACTTAAGTGGTGCGCTCGATTGGGGAATTTGGGGACGGAAAAGCTAGGGTTAGCGGCGGCAGGGGCGACGGGGCGCAGAGCACGGCGGTGGCAGGGGCAACGGGGCGCAGGCGGGGGCGCCGCGATGTCGTGGACTTCCGGGGCTTCTTCCGCCCCCGGCTTCCGTCGCGCCAGTGGAAGGAGGGACACGGATTCTAGGTCTCCGGTCGCTTACAGGAAGAATCCAATGGCGTACGAGCCGCCGAAGTGGTCAGGAGGAAGAGTCGGTTTCCTAGATACAATAATGACACAGAGATTCCACACTTCAGCTTGACAATGGTGTTCAGAAGCAAGAACCAGTTGGTGAAAGCACTAAAGAGATATGGCATTGTAACCAAAAGAAGCATTCAATTTCTCAAGTCTGAGTCAGATAGAGTTAGGGCCAAGTGTGGATGGCCTGGTTGTCCTTGGCTGCTTTATGCTGCCAAAACCTCAAGAACCAGCAGGTTCCAGATCATTACCTTCAATGATGAGCACCATTATGCACAGAATAGAGAAAACAAATTAGTGACTGCAAAAGTAATTGCCCAGAGGTATGAGCATTTTATTGTAGCAAATCCAATATGGAAGATTGAGAGCATGAAGGCAACAGTGCTTCAGGACATGTTTGCAGATGTATCCACTTCTAAGTGCAAGCATGCAAAGAAGATTGTGATGGACAAGTTAAATGCAGGCATGAAAAATGAGTACACAAGGGTATTTGATTACCAGTTGGAGTTACTTAGAAGTAATCCTGGCAGCACAGTTGCAGTGTGTTTGGATCCTACCAACAAAGTGCAAAATGTTTTTCAGAGCTTTTATGTGTGCTTCAATGCTTTGAAATTGGGATTCAAGTCTGGCTGCAGGAAAGTAATAGGTTTAGATGGTTGTTTTTTCAAAGGAGCGGTGAAGGGAGAGCTGTTGTGTGCCATTGCCAGAGATGCCAATAACCAAATGTATCCAGTGGCTTGGGCAGTTGTAGAGCAGGAAACAAAAGAGAGCTGGAAGTGGTTTGTTGCCTTGCTTATCAAGGATCTAGACGTTAACAATAATGGAGTTGGCTGGGTCTTCATTTTTGATCAGCAAAAGGGTTTGATTAATGCCATGAGGGATTATCTGCCAAATGCAGAGCACAGGCAATGTGCTAGACATATCTATGCCAATTGGAGGAAGAAGCATAGGGCACATGAATGGCAGAAAAAATTCTGGGCAGTGGCCAAAGCATCTACAGACAAGATTTCAACTACTACAAAGCAAAGCTAGCACAAGAAACACTAGAGGGTGCAAAGGATATCATGAACACAGAGCCAGGATACTGGCAAGAGCATTTTTTGCAGTTGGTTCTTTCTGTGAGTCAGTTGACAACAACTTGTGTGAATCTTTCAATCATGCCATCATTGAAGCAAGGTTCTATTCCTTAATCTCAATGCAAGAGAAGATCAGAAAGAAAATTCTAGCTAGAATTCAGGAACAAAGGGAGAAAGGAGCAAGGTTTCATGGGAAAATATGTCCAAGCATATTTAAGAAGTTGAAGAGCAGCATAGCAAGGACACAGTTCATGGAGGTGCTCTGGAATGGCAAAGATGGCTTTGAAGTGAAATTATTAACTGGAAGAAAAAGGCAGGACACAGTCGGCCTTGACAATAGGACTTGCTCATGTGGTTATTTTCAGTTATCTGGTCTCCCACGCTCTCATGCAATCACTGCTATCTACAAGTGTGGAAAGAAAGTGGAAGATTATATTGCTCCTTATTACTTTGTTGATACCTTCAACAAAATATATTGTTTAGAGCCAGTAGAAGGTGAAGAAATGTGGCCAATTTCTGAGAAGCCTAGGCATGAAGCTCCAGACTATGTCAATGTAAGAATGCCAGGCATGCCAAAGAAGAATGACAGGAGGAGGGAAGAGACTGAGAAACCTAAGCCTACCAACAAAATGAGCAAGCATGGCACTGTAATTACTTGCTCACTCTGCAATACTCCTGGCCAACAAGGGAGGTTGCAAGAAAAACCCAGAGAGAGGAAAGAAGAGGAATGCACATCTTGTAAGGACTACAAAAAAAGCAAGGCATCAGAGGTAATTCAACTTGATTTCTAGGGATTTTAATTCAGTTCATGCAACTTAGCATGATTTGTACTGATATAAACTGAGTTATTGCAATTTAAGATGACTTGTACTGACATAAATTCACTTCTTCCAATTTAAGATGATTTCTATTGACATAAATTCAGTTCTTGCAATTTAAGATGATTTCTATTGATTTTAATTCAGTTCTTGCAATTTAAGATGATTTCTACTTATTTGTAGCATCCTGGAGCAAGTGCACATCCTGGAGCAAGGGCAACATCAAGTGCAAGTGCAGCTGGTGCCCAAGCAAGATCAAGTGCACCTCCTGCCCCCCAAGCTACATCATTTGCAACAGCAAGAGGTAGTGCAGCTGGTGCCCAAGCAAGATCAAGTGCAGTAGCTACTGGCCCAGCAAGAACATCCACATTTAAGCCTCCAAGAAAGTCAGCTATAAGTTCACAAGCTGGGCCATCTACTGGGACACATGGTGGTTCCACAAAGAAGAGGAAGAGAGCCCCTGCATCTTCAATACCAAGCTTTAAGTACTTTACTGCTAGTGGCAATGTGTAACCTTGCCTACTTTCTAGTGTTGCAAACATTAAGGTTGTGTTGCAACTGGAATCTTTTGTTATAATCCAATGTACTGTTGCAAACCTGAAAGTGCACCCACTTTTGTAACCTTTGCAAACATGGATTTTATGTTGCAAACCTGAAGGTTGTGTTACTTATGAAGGCAGAGATATTTGCTATAATTCTTCATGTCAGTTGCTATGTACCAATGATGCTATCTATTTCATTTAGTTATCTATTTATAATGCCAGCAAAATTTCAGTTTCAATTGACACAAATTGCATACATTCCAAATGGCAGAAAATATACCAGTCAAATTGACAGAATTATATAGCTTGATTTTCATTGACTTCCAGAACACATGTTCATACATAACAACCCAAATCACAAATTCCATTACAATCCATTGCATACTAACTTCAAAATGACTACAGTGCATACTAACTTCACTTGCCAAACTAACATTCAGTACACTAGCATTTTCCCAACAACTACACCTACCACAAAGACAATCAAAACCATCACCACATTCATATATTTCCCCTTCATTGCTTCCAGTTCTGCATTCCTCTCCTTTAACTCAAGCTCAAGAGCCATAACCCTTGATGCTTCATGTCCAGGCATAGGCACATTTGGGCACTCATCTTCAGTCTGAACCACACATCTTTGACCCTTCAGCCTCCACACCTCATCTCTCAAATCTCCAATCAAGTCACTAAAATACTGGGGCACGGGATCATCATGCCATTCCACATAGCCACATCCACCATGCTATTCAACAAAAATGAGGCAAGAACAAGAAATCAATCAATTTCAGACAAAACCAACAACTGAGCAGAAGAAAAAGGATATGAGCACTCAAATCTTGGCTCATCATTGCATCTACGCACGCGTAGTACCTCCTGCAGGGATTTTGACGGTTCCATGAGATCCATCTCGGCGCCTTCCGCGGCTGTCTGCAGTGGCACAACTTCGGCGGCTCATACGCCATTGGATTCTCCCTGTAAGCGACCGGAGACCTAGAATCCGTGTCCCTCCTTCCACTGGCGCGACGGAAGCCGAGGGCGGAAGAAGCCCCGGAAGTCCACGACATCGCGGCGCCGCCGCTTTGCGCCCTGTCGCCCCTGCCGCCACCGTGCTCTGCGCCCCGTCGCCCCTGCCGCCGCTAACCCTAGCTTCTCCGTCCCCAAATTCTCCAATCGAGCGCACCACTTAAGTCAAGGGTAAACCACTGGCTGGCCCACAAGTCAGGTCAATCCTGGTTGACTACTGCCACGTCAGTGTTTTTCCCACTAAAACGCTCTCAGGGTTCGATTTAGACCAGGATTAATGAGTGCAGAGTGCCAATTTCGGGGATTGTGAGTTGGGGGTTCAATTTAGCTAGCGCCTACGAGTTCAGGGTTTATTTTGGACTTTTTCCTTGTGAAGCAGACACGTTGAGAACACACGCCGTGGTCACATCCGAACGGCTGCGCGTGTCGATCAGAGAGCATGCCTTCTTTTTTCTGACACGGTGTTTTGGCTTCCGGGTGCGTCTGCAGTAGAGGTGGTGAATGGTAAATTTGTTTAAAATGGTAAAATAAATAATATTTTTTTGTGATGCTAGATGCTCATGTGTGAAAAATTCGTGCCAAATATTCGTGGAGTTTGGACATTTTAGTAGCTCTTAGCAAAAAAGATAAATTTTAGGGTTGTAAGAGAGTTTATTGTTCACGTACTGTTTTTACTGATCTTGTCCTTTTTATCATGGGTTCCTCAGATGTCCAAACAAGCTGAAATTTGGCACGAACATCACGCACTGTAATATCTTTTATCTAAAAAAATTTAGAATTTATAAAATTATTTAGTATTTTTTTTGAATTTACTGTTCATCAGGTGCAGATGAGCCCAGACACCAAATTGAATATCCCTTCTTTTTCGAAGTCTATGTCGGGAATGACTATTGGTATTGTCATGCTATTTGCTTGCTGCTATGGCAGCCTTTCTAGCACAAAGAGGTGGGGAACCACCGTCCATCGGTCAAAATTTGTACTCCCTCCAATCCATATTAGTTGTCATTGGTCTACTGCAAAGTTAGTAGGGAGTACATTAGATTCAGTAATCCATAATGATGTCCGGGCTTAGATGATCTAATGAACAGTAAATTCAAAAAAAATAGCAGCTCAAGAATTCTAATTTTTTTTCAACACCCAAGATGCTCGAGTTTCCTATGAGTGTGCAAAATTTTGTGCTAAAATGACATTTGAGCAGCTCATGCACAACAACAAAAAAACAAAATCAGGTATGTACACTGCATTTTTTTTGTTTCTTTGAAAGCTTTTTTGCCACAACCTTCTCGAATGTCCTAACACCACAAACAATTGCACGTACCGTGCCTACTCAACCAACTTGGATGCCCAAAACTCAGTTTTTTTAAAAAAAAAAGATTGTGTCTGTAAGTGCATCTAGTGCCACCCCTAGTTGGTTTTGGAGTATTGATGACAAACCTAGTTGAGGGACTAATGTGTTTGTGAGAATTGCAGGATAACACAGGTAGAAGTCCCTCATTGATTCGGTTTTCCTACCAGAGATGACCCCTAAAAATGTATGAAGACATTGAAGTCAAAGGTGGTATGTGAAGACATTCACATTGAAGACTATGACAAGAGAAGACATCGCGTAAAGACTATGGAGCGCGAAGACTTAGATCTTTCGTAGTTCTTTTTCTTCTTTGTTGAGTCATAGGAACCGCCGTACTGTTAAGTGGGGTCCAAGAGAACTAGTCAGAATGACTGAAGTGATGCTTAACCAAAATCCTATGTCTTCGAGCGAAGTCAATGAGAGCAAATCTTATCTAGAGCTGGATAAGTCAGCTTTGCTTGTAGCCCAAGTAAAGTTGTCGTGTGTGTTTGAAATCTGACCGTTGGAACACTTGTTAGTTCCTTAGTGACCCAGGGTCATTTCGGACAAATCAGGTTGGGTTGCCTAGTGGCTATAAATAGCCCACCCCCTACAACCATAAATGGTTGGCTGCTCAGAGTTAGTGTACGGCTTTTGTCGTTTGAGAGCAACACACCTCGAAGCCTTTGAGAGAGAATTCCTTGCGAGGATAAAGCCCTAAACACTCAGAGCCAAAGAGTGTTAGGCATCACTTAAGTCTTCCTGTCTGTGTGATCTGAAGACTTATTACACTTGAGGACTGTGAATTCTCCAGTCGGTTAGGCGTCGCGTTCTGAGCATCCAATAGTCATTGTGGATTGCTGATGAACAAAGTCTGTGAAGGTTTGGAAGTCTACCTTGAAGACTTACCAGAGTGATTGGGCGAGGACTGGGTGTCCTTAGCTCAAGGGGAATAAGGTGAAGACACGGTCTTCTGAGTTGAATCTCAGCCTCCCTAACCAGACGTACAGTTGTCAGAGCAACTGGAACTGGTCCAACAAATCATTGTCTTCAACGAGTCACTGGTTCTATCCTTCCCATCTCTTTATTTACAGTTGGTCCTTGTCGGTGTCAAAACCGGCGGATCTCGGGTAGGGGGTCCCGAACTGTGCATCTAGGCCGGATGGTAACAGGAGGCAGGGAACACGATGTTTTACCCAGGTTCGGGCCCTCTCGATGGAGGTAAAACCCTACGTCCTACTTGATTAATATTGATGATATGGGTAATACAAGAGTAGATCTACCACGAGATCAAGGAGGCTAAACCCTAGAAGCTAGCCTATGGTATGATTGTTGTCTATGGAGTTGACGAAGTTGTCCTACGGACTAAAACCCTCCGGTTTATATAGACACCGGATAGGGTTAGGGTTACATAGAGTCGGTTACAATGGTAGGGGATCTTGAATATCCGCATCGCCAAGCTTGCTTTCCACGCCAAGGAAAGTTCCATCTGGACACGGGACGAAGTCTTCAATCTTGTATCTTCATAGTCCAGGAGTCCGGCTGAAGGTATAGTCCGGCCATCCGGACACCCCCTAATCCAAGACTCCCACAGTAGCCCCCGAACCAGGCTTCAATGACGATGAGTCTGGCGCACAGATTGTCTTCGGCATTGCAAGGCGGGTTCTCCTCCAAAGTCCGTGTACCTGTTGAATAAAGCCCGGTTTCTTGTAAATGTTGCGCTCCTTGGCTTCTACGCCCAATAATGGCCGTCTTCCACGTGTCAAACGAATGTGAAAAGCCGGGGCTTTTTTACATTCACACCCCTAGCCATATAAACGAGCCGCCTATTTAACTGAATGGGAATTTAGGTTCAAACCACATCTTCTCCTCTCCTCGAGTTATCATCAGAGTGCTTCCAGCAAAGGTCCATTCCAACATGTCCATCCATCGCAGCTCCTCCCATCGCCCCTCTGGTCCCAAACCCGGGGACCGGGAGAGTTGCACCATCGCGCACAGCGAGTTAGTGTCGCTTCAGGCCAAGGGATTTCTTCCCCCGGCATACATGGTCCCGGTCCGAGCCGGTCTCGCCACCTACAATGGCGGAAAACAGGCGGAGAGCACCCCCAATCCTTCTAAAGGAGAGCGGGTGTGCCTCGTCCCCTATCTAATAAGGGGACTGGGATTTCCAATTCATCCATTTCTCCACGGGCTTCTGAAGTTTTATGGTCTCCAGCTGCACAATCTCACGCCTGCTTCTATATTACACATCGCGGGTTTCGTCGCCCTTTGCGAGCTATTTTTAGGCGTTGAGGCTCATTTCGCGCTGTGGAAGAGGTTATTCTACCTGGTGCCTCATTCTCAAGAGGGGTCTATCTATCAAGTGGGCGGAGCCGAAGTATGGCGCATCGCCGGGACCGGATACCTATCCGGAACCTCGAAGAAGGCGTCCGAGGACTGGCCTTCGGAATGGTTTTACATAGATGACGTCCCGCTACCGGACCCTATCCGGGTCGGTCTCCCTGAGTTCAACAATGCCCCGTTGAAAAAACGCTTGAGCTGGCGTCCACGGAGCTCTCAGAGAGAAAGCGACAGAGACGTCCTTTACCTGATGGGCCGGATAAGACTGCTGGATCATTCCGGACTAACCATGATTGGAGTCATGGCCGCATGCATTATGCGGGGGGTGTAGCCGCTTCAATATAGAGGCCACCCCATGTGGGCTTTCAACGGGGAGGATGACGCCACCCGTTACGGTCGTAAGGGGCCGGCCTCAGCCGCCTCCTTAGTAAAGATTTTATCCTCTTTGTACAAGGGAGAAAAGGAGGAATTCCTCCGCGTCAATCCGCAGGACGGATTCAGTATGTACGATCCTCCAAGTTGGGTAAGTGAACAATTGCGCTTGCCCATTTGCTTTACACTCCCACGGTTAGATAGGTAGTCTAATGATTTCAATGCAGGAACTGCGATAGGCGGTAAAGGATATAAACAGCCGTCCTCCATAGCCCGAGGACCCAGAACGGTCCCTCAATCCGGACTCCGAAGCAGATCCGGACATATCGGTGGAGCTTATTAATGGGGTGTTCTATCAGCTAAGCAAGGACGATACCTTGGTGGCCATTACGGCGGATTACCCAGGGTTGATCCCGGCCTCCGAGGTGAAGGAAACCGGAGTCCCATTCCCTTGAAAGAGATTCCATTCTCACGTATTCCGGTGTTTCTAACAACAACCGTGTTTCGCAGGGGAGATTTTCAAGGCAGGAGGCCGAACCTGCGGCGGCTAGCCAACGAGGGGCCGCAGGGCCCCATGGGGAAAAAAGGAATGTAGTCCGGACTGAGATGCCGGCACAAAGGTATAGTGCACCCTCTGTTTCCCTGGGGTTATTCTGTCAGGGCATATTAATGTTTCGTGCTATCTTCAAAACGAAGAGGCCTCGCCAGACTACATCCGGAGAGGTTGCCAATCGCGCCTCCACTAGCCAGGCTCCAACGTTTGGCCAGGAAGCGGAGGCGAGCACAAGGCGCGCACCGAACGCTCCTCCGACAAAGGATGAGGACAGGCTGTCTGCCACAAATTCCGAAGTGGAGAGTGCCATGAACCACAGGCGTCGCCGGACCGTTTTACGCGACGGTTGTTTCTCCCAAGAGGCTTTAGATGCCTTTAATTCGGGAGATGCGTACCTCCGTGCCGCTCAAAATGGTTTAGCCAGAGCCACGGAGCAGTATGTAAAAGACATACGGGTAAGAAAATTTAGGTTAAATATATATATATATATATATATATATATATATATATATATGCCAGTAGCCCCCGAGACTTGAAGCAGTTAGAGAAACTGATTTAAGGATCATTTAATATGCAGGTTCTTACAGAGAAGAATACCGTACTGTCCCAGGAGCTGGAAAAGTGCAAGGCCCAACTAGAGGCCGCACTAGCCGCAGCAGGGGAGCCCAAAGAGACCCCCTCAGGTAAGATACACTTCGAAAGATTAGTATTGTGCGGTGTGGGTGCAAATCTGACAGATCATATTGTAGATGGCGCCGGACTAGATTCGGACAAACAACAACTCTTACGCCGGTTAAAGGCCGGTGAGAGTATGTTGACAAGGGTGAGGCTGGAGAAGAATGATCTTCAGGATGCCAACACCAAGCTGAACGCCGAACTTAAAGATGTTTGTGGCCAGCTGTCGGACTCCTCGAAGGAGAATCAACGGCTTTGACGCGGCATATTTAGTAAGTGCTTGAACGAACTTTGAAAAAAAAGTTCGGCGAGGAAGTCGACTAACAGAGTAATGTCTGTAGGTATGCTCACAGGTCGTCCTACAGAGGAGATGCTCGGTTCTACGGGTGACCTTCTTCCCGAACTCTTGCAACTACACGAGCGAATTCGGCAGGCAATGCGAGGTGTTGCCCAAGCCTTATGGCCTGCCCACTCCGTGCCCGAGGGCCTTGGAGAGCTTGTGGAGAAGCTGAAGGGAGCTCAGTGGCGCTTCCGGTTGTGGAAGATATCGGCCTGCCGACAGGGTGCTAGGGAGGCCTGGGCCATGGTGAAGACCCGTTTTACGAAGTCTGACCCAAACCACATGGCCGAAGTCGGACCAGTGGGGCCTGACGGGAAGGAGATCCCTGTAAGCTTGGTGTATGGCCAAGTGGAGTTGGCCGCGAAGTATTCCCAGCAGGACTGTAAATTAGACAGCCTGTTAGATGGTACAGAAGAGGAATACAATCAGTCAGAATGACTGTGTAATTTTGAATTGACATGTGTAATGCCTTCTAGCCGGATTGTAGATCGTTTGTTGTTGCCGACCTTTTCGCTTCAACCTCGGGACCTGACGGTGCGGAGTGTGTCCGAATACCCTAGCGGTTATATAAGAACCGGGGTATGCGTGGAGACCAGGCGTAGGGGTCATCAGTGCTTTATCAGACAAGTGCCCAACTAGTTATGTTATATTACATGGTTAATAAGAAACATCTTCCAGAGAGAATAGTTCCGTTAAGGGTTCCTTTCGCTGGGAGGCATGCCCTAATGTGCATGTCCGGACTGCGTGAAGAGACACAGAAAAAGCATCTGGGGGCGCATAAAATGAGTAAAAAAGATCATCTTTTATTTCACCGACCGAATATTCCCTTAAGAACGCTAGCTTTCGGCTTCACCCAGTCTGAGGTACACGTCCGGCTGACCCGGCAGTAACAATCACAGAGGTGCTCCCTTTACCGCCTAGCCGAACAGTCGGGAACATAGGGGTAAGCACAGGAGCCAGGCAACCCAGCTTGGCCAAAACTTAAGTCATATCGATGCATATAATGGTGAAGAAAAAGGTACATGCGAAAGTTTGACGCATGTGTTGGGCGTGAAGCCCATATAAATAAGCTTCTGTTAAAGAAGCCCCCAGGTTTAATGAGCGCGAGTGGCACGTCACTATATGAGCCTTTAAGGGCTATAGAAGAAAGAATGGGAAGGAGATAAATGTAAGACAGAAAAATTCAAAAAGGAATGGACAGAGGAAGGAGACGAACACAGAGTCCGGCGCTAGGCATAGAATCTTTAGAGACGGGCGGCGTTCCACGGGTTCGGCTTGAGTCGGTTGTTCGAAACATCTCACAGGCGGTACGCCCGACCAGTCAGGACTTGGTCGATTATAAATGGACCTTCCCACTTGGGCTTGAGTTTGTCCTTTTTCTTATCCGGCTGGCGTAGAACTAGTTCGCCAACATTGTAATTTTTGGCCCGTACCTCTCTGCTTTGATATCTTCGGGCCTGCTGTTGATAAAATGCGGAACGGGCTTTTGCCACGTCACGCTCCTCCTCCAAGGCGTCCAGGTTGTCCTACCAATCGAGCTCGGCTTCTCTTTCTTCGTACATGCGCACTCTAGGTGAGTCATGAATTATGTCGCAGGGCAAAACTGCTTCTGCATCGTACACCATAAAAATGGTGTGTATCCGGTGGTGCGATTTGGCGTGGTCCGCAGCCCCCATAACACGGAGTCGAGTTCCTCTACCCAGTGCGTGTTAGATTCCTTGAGGGACTGCACTAGTGTGGGTTTAGTGCCGCTCATGATAAGACCATTTGCACGTTCGACCTGGCCGTTGGTTTGGGGGTGATAGACGGAAGCATAATCGAGCTTGATGCCCATGTTTTTGCACCAGAGTTTTACCTCGTCGGCGGTAAAGTTTGTACCGTTATCGGTTATGATGTTGTGGGGGACGCCATAACGGTGTACAACCCTGGATATGAAGTCTATCACAGGTTCGGATTCGGCCGTTTTAATAGGCTTGGCTTCTATCCATTTGGTGAACTTATCCACCATGACCAATAAGTATTTTTTTCTTATGGGTTCCACCTTTGAGGGGTCCGACCATGTCAAGCCCCCAGACCACAAAAGGCCAGGTGATGGGTATAGTTTGGAGTGCAGTTGGTGGCATATGGCTTTGGTTGGCAAAAAGTTGGCAGCCAGCGCATCGTTGGACTAGGTCCTGAGCGTCTGCCCGGGCCGTCGGCCAATGAAAGCATGTACGGAAAGCCTTGCTAACAAGGGACCGAGCAGCGGCGTGGTGGCCACTGAGTCCGGCATGAATTTCAGCCAGAAGGTTCCGCCCTTCCTCTTCGGAGATGCACCTTTGAAGGACTCTGGTAGTGCTTTTCTTATAAAGCTCTCTCTCATGGACCAATGTCGGGGGAGAGGGAAGGGATCCTTTGGGCAAGCCTTGTTAAGGTCTTTAAAATCGACACACAGGCGCCATGATTTGTCCTTCTTTGGTACCATCACCAGGTTAGCTAGCCAGTCTGGATGTTTTATGTCTCTGATGAATCCAGCCTCCAGTAGCTTGGCTAGCTCCTCTCCCATAGCCTGTCTCTTGGGTTCGGAAAAATGCTGAAGGGCTTGTTTGACAGGTTTAAATCCTTTTAGGATATTTAAGCTGTGTTCGGCCAGCCTGCGTGGGATCCCTGGCATGTCTGAAGGGTGCCAGGCGAAAATGTCCCAATTCTCTCGTAGGAACTCTCGCAGTGTGGCGTCTACATCAGGGTTCAGTCGTGCCCCGATGGAAGCTGTTTTATTGGGGTCCGTTGGATGGACCTGAAATTTTACTATTTCGTTGGCTGGCTTGAAGGATGTGGACTTAGATCTCTTGTCGAGTATCACATCATCCCTGTTAACCGTGGAGCGTAGCGCAGTCAGTTCCTCGGCCGCTAAGGATTCGGATAGCGCCTCAAGGGCTAATGCGGCTGTCTTGTTTTCGGCACGGAGTGCTATGTCCGGATCACTAGCTAGAGTGATGATTCGTTCGGCCCGGGCATCTTGAGCTTCATGTACCCGTAATGGGGTATTGCTTGGAAGATTGTGAATGCTTCCCGCCCTAGTAGAGCGTGATATCCACTCTTAAATGGGGCCACCTGGAACGTGACTTCTTCGGACCTGTAATTATCTGGCATGCCGAACACCACATCTAGTGTGATTTTTCCTGTGCAGCGCGCTTCCCGACTGGGGATTATTCCTCTAAAGGATGTGCTCCTTCGCTCGACGCGGTTCCAGTCTATTTCCATTTTTAAGGGTTTCCTCGGAAATGAGGTTCAGCCCACTGCCTCCATCCATGAGTACCTTGCTGAGGCGAAAGCCGTCCACTATGGGACTGCGGACCAATGCGGCTGGTGCTCGGGCTGTTCGGAATCTAGGTTCATCACTTGCTTTGAAGGTAATGGCAGTGTTGCTCCATGGATTTATTGTTGCAACTTGATAGACTTCAGCGAGGCTGCGGAGTGTTCTTTTTCGCACATTGTTTGATGCGAAGGTCTCGAAGACTGTGAGAACGGTACTGGTGTCCTTGGGCTGGCTTTCTGCGGCCTCCGGAATTAAGAGGTCCTCGCCGATTTTGGCCACCTGCCGGAGTATCCAACATGCTCTAAGGCTGTGAGTTGGTGTGGCGTCCTCTGTACTATGAATTCTACAGGGTCCATCAAGCCATCTTTCCAGTACGGTTCCGTGCCCTGTAGAGGGTTTTGGTTTCTTGGTGTTTATCCCGGGTGTCCTATGATGATGCACCCTCTTAGTTCGGACGGGATTACTACTTAAGGCCAGATTATCCCAAAATTTTATTTCGGTTTTCCAGGCGCTTTCCATCGCACAGTATTTTTGTACTATGGACGCCAAGTCAGCGAAGCGTGTGATATCATCATGACTTATGGCATTGAGGATTCCCTTGTCCGTGCAATTACTGCAAAAAATTGAGATTGCGTCTCCCTCGCGGCAATCCTTTATCCTGTTCATAACCAGGAGGAATCTGGCCCAGTAATGATGTACTGTTTCCTCGGGCCTCTGCCTGATTTGGGAGAGATCGCTTAGGATCGGGTGGGCGGGTGTCGTTCAGTCTGAAACCTCACCCAATCCAGGATTTGGAGGCCGAAGAGTTTCCGAACTCTCAAGTTTGGATTCTTGGGTGTTGTCCAATGAATCTGGCCCGTTGCCTGATCTTAAGCTCGGGTCTTGAGTTACATCCTCCCCTCCGCGGGTATCCGGCTTGGAGGGGTCGGGAATTCGGACATAGCTAGTCCTTAGAATAGATGAAGGGTCGCCGCACTGCGCCTCTACCACGACAACGTGGTGGGTGACTTGGGGAGAGTTAATTTCTCTTAGATCAGATTTAAGCCCAACCTGGTCGTAATCCGTAGCGACCCCCAGGGCGGCGATGCGATCCAAGAGCTCGTTTACGGAAGAGAGCTCCATTGGATCTAGCTGCTCGACGAACTCCGAGCTGATGTGTAGGTTGCTTTTGATGACCCGAGAGGTCACCGTCGGCGCAACAGCCGAACAGGCGGTCATGAGGAAACCACCTAACCGGAGGGTTTGGCCGACAGCCAAGGCTCCCTTAGCAATGGCGATGTCTTTAAAGACGGGAGGAGGCATCCTTCCTGATTGTGACGGCACAGAGGAACTCTCAATGAAAGCACCAATGTCGGTGTCAAAATCGGTGGATCTCAGGTAGGGGGTCCTGAACTGTGCGTCTAGGCCAGATGGTAACAGGAGGCAGGGAACACGATGTTTTACCCAGGTTCGGGCCCTCTCGATGGAGGTAAAACCCTACGTCCTGCTTGATTAATATCGATGATATGGGTAATACAAGAGTAGATCTACCACGAGATCAAGGAGGCTAAACCCTAGAAGCTAGCCTATGGTATGATTGTTGTCTATGGAGTTGATGAAGTTGTCCTACGGACTAAAACCCTCCGGTTTATATAGACACCAAATAGGGTTAGGGTTACATAGAGTTGGTTACAATGGTAGGAGATCTTGAATATCCGCATCGCCAAGCTTGCCTTCCACGCCAAGGAAAGTCCCATCCGGACACGGGACGAAGTCTTCAATCTTGTATCTTCATAGTCCAGGAGTCCGGTTGAAGGTATAGTCCGGCCATCCGGACACCCCCTAATCCAGGACTCCCACAGTCCTTGTGAAGTCATTGTCTGTTTGCATTATCTTTTGTCTTGACTGAGTGACTGCTTGTTCTGATTGGGTTCATACTATCTTCCTACCTGATCTATACTGCCTAGCTGCTATTAGTCGTTGTGCTTTCACTTCATTGAATACTTAACTATGGCTTGCTTAGTGTAGTCTACCTTCCGCTGCATGGTAATAGGTTTATTTCTATTCTTTGTCTTCGAAACTCCCATGTTTTGAAGACTTTCCTAAAAATCGCCTATTCACCCCCCCCCTCTAGTCGATCACTAGAACTTTCAATTGGTATCGGAGCAAGGTACTCCCTTGTTCTGTGTGATTCGGTTTAACCACCTGGAGTTTTAGCTATGTCGACTGCAGGGATAATCAAAGTCTCCATTGCGTGCCCAGTCTTCGATGGAACTGAATATCCCTACTGGAAGAATAAGATGCGCATGCATCTGGAAGCCATTGATGTCGACCTCTGGTATGTCGTCAAGAATGGCATCCCCAAGGCTGGTGAAGGTGTCACCGCTGCTGATGTCAAGAAGTTCGTTCAACTGGACTCCACACCAAGAACATCATCTGTGGTCATCTGACCAAAGGACAGTATGGCCGTGTGAGTGCTCTGGAAACATCTAAGCTAGTCTGGGATTGGTCTCCAAGGTCAACGAAGGCGTCTCAACCCAGAGAGATCAAAGAATCAGTGTCCTTCACAACCTCTTCAACCGCTTCAAGAGAAACGACAATGAGAATGTTCATCTCATGTTTGATCGACTCAGTGACATCACAAATGAGCTTCAAGCCCTCCGCGCTACTGAGATCACCAAGCATGAAGTCGTCAAGACACTCCTGAGATCAGTTGATAGCTCGTTTGACACCCTAGCCCTGATGATTCAAGAACGTCCTGACTTCAAGACACACAATCTGTCTGACATACTTGAAAGGCTCAACACACATGAGTTTCAGCTTTCTGAGAAAAGAGACATCTACGGTCCCAACTATGGGCGAACTCGTGCCTTGAAGGCAAAAGCTGTCTCCTCATCTGAAGAAGAATCTGACAGCAGTTCTGATGATCCTGAAGACATTGGAAAGGCGCTTGCTATGCTTGTGAAGAAGTTCCAAAAATTCACCAAGAAGAAAGGCTTCAGAAAGTCCTCACGATCAAGCTCAAGGAATGATGAAGTTTCTACTCATGACTACAAGAAGAGAACATGCCACAAGTGCAAGAAACCTGGCCACTACATCTCTGAGTGTCCACAGTGGGACAATGAGAACAAGAAGAAGAAGAGCAAGGAGTATGATTCTGACGACAAGAAGAAGAAGAAATACTCAAAGTCTTCTTCCAAGTCTTTCTCAAAGTCTTCATCACACAAGAAGAGCTCATCTGGCAAGGCTCGTGCGTTTGTTGTCAAGGAAATGGATTCAGAGGAGGAGTCCGCTTCTGAGGAGGCGGAGGTGGAGTCTGAGGAGGAGTCCGATTCTGGCGTTGCAAGTCTGGCTACAGCATACGTTGCCAAATTCATCTTCAACATTGAAGATAATGACTTCATCACCGATGCCGATGCAAATGACAAGGACTACTCCGCTCCCACCTACTGCTTCATGGCACGTGGTGCCAAGGTAAACACACGCACTACTCACTATCAAACATCCAGTGAAGATGACTCTGATTGTGGTTCCAAACCCAGCTACAAAACACTTTCTAAAATTGCAACTGAACAACAGAAAGCTATGGAACATATTCGAAAACTATTAGACAAAAGAAATGATCTGTTAGACGCTGAAATGACTCGATCTCAGTCCTTAATTGAAGACATAAAAAATCTTCAGGTTAAGTAGAAACGCTCTCAACAACTCATGAAAAGCTTTCCTATGATTATCTTCAAAGGAAGTAAGATCTTGAGAAATTGAGAGCGTCTCATGAAGATCTTCAAAAGGAAAATGAGTCACTTCGCGCCAAACAGATCAGTTCCGCTCAGGAAGATTTGAACCACCATGTCTTAAATGCATTGAGCGTGACAACGCTACTTCTGTTGATGGATGTTCTACTACTGCTACTATTGCAATATCTTCAACTGTTGATGTGGTAACTAACCCCTCTGCTGAGGATACCACTGCTATTGCTGATGAAAATGCTAGGTTGAAGACATTGCTTGAAACAGGGATGTATAAAAGTCTCAAAGGGCATCAGACACTATGTGACGTCCTCAAAAGGCAGATCCTGAACCGAAACCCTAGGAAATAGGGTCTTCGGTTCGAAAGAAAAATGAATGTTGATGGCTCTTACTGGAAACCTGAGCAGTACCCCAAAACCACATGCGTTGCTGCAAAGGAACCTTCAGTGGATCCATCCACACTGTCTGGCTTCACTTGTGCTAATCCCATTGTTATTGATGAATCCTTTGATGCAAACTATAAACTGTCTAAGAATCAGAATGGTGAAGTGTTTACCAGGTATATTGGTACTAACTGCAGGAATGGGCCACCTATGAAGAAAGTCTGGGTGCCAAAAAAGTGGTTGGAGAATCTTCCAGTGAATGTCGCCATGACACCACAAGTGAAGAAGACAAACCCCAGACCACAGGCTTCATATGGTCCAAAGGCTTCATACAGACAAAGGACTCACATGAGTCGCACTAACGCAAATGTTTTGCAGGGAAACCATACTCAGGCCTACGAATATGAGTGCGTTTCATCAAACCTCCATGTTCATAAGACCAAGAACCACTCTGCTTATTCTTATGAGTACTATTGTCCACCTGCAAGACTATTTTCTAGGGCTCTAAAGCCAAAGTTCTCAGATGCTGCACTTAGACTCATTGCTTCGAAGCCACCCTTGAAGATGTGGGTGGCTAAGAAAGCTTAACTCTCTTTTGCAGGGAAGGTTCTCCAGCCGAAAATCAAATTCGTCTGAAGCTATTGCTGGGGACCTTAAACATCTTGCAGGGCGCAAGATCAAATGCCCAAATGGTCTTATTATGTATTTTGTTTCTGAGTCGCTTGCTACTTGCGCTATCAGTCCTAACCTCGATCTAAGCTTTCATAGTCCACTTGCTCGTCAAATGTTTATGCTTCACAATTCTCTTCGTGAAGCCTATCCCCCTAACAGCACTGTAGGGTATGACACCAGCTGCTTTAGAATGGATTATTGATAGTGGGTGTACTTATCACATGACTGGCAAGCAAAGTCTTCTCATGGACTCAACTTTACATCCATCTGACAAGAGTCACATCACATTTGCTGATACTGGTAAAAGCAAGGTATTGGGTCTAGGTAGGGTTGCAATCTCAAGGGACTAACACATGGATAAAGTGATGCTTGTTGAATTCCTTGGTTTCAACTTAATGTCTGTCTCAATGCTTTGGAATTTAAACATGATTGTGATATCTGGAAAATATCGTTGCCTTGTTCTAATGGAATCTGATAAGTCTCTAGTCTTTGAAGGGTATCGAAAAGATGATTTGTATGTGGTAGATTTCTCAGCAGGACCACAGGTTGCCGTATGTCTTCTAGCAAAAGCTTCAGAATGCTGGCTCTGGCATCGGAGGCTAGGGCATGCTGGCATGAGGAACTTACACACTCTTGCAAAGAAGGAACACGTCATAGGCATCAAGGGCGTCAAGTTCAAGAAGGATCACTTATGCGGTGCCTGTGAAGCAGGAAAGATGACGAGGGCCAAGCATCCCTCGAAGACAATCATGACAACGACCCAACCCTTCGAACTGCTCCACATGGACCTCTTCGGTCCCACTCACTACTCAACTCTTACTAATACTGCTTGTCTCTATGGCTTCGTCATTGTTGATGATTATTCAAGATATACTTGGGTGCATATTATCCTCTACAAGATTGAAGTGCAGGATGTCTTCAGACGCTTCGCCAATCGAGCCATGAACAACTATGGCGTCAAGATCAAGCACATTAGAAGTGACAATGGCACTGAATTCAAGAACACTGGCCTCGACACTTATCTTGATACTTTGGGCATCACTCATGAATTCTCAGCTCCGTACACGCCGCGGCAGAATGGCGTCGTGGAACGCAAGAACACAACACTTATTGAGATGGCCCGGACGATGCTCGATGAATACAAGACTCCAAGAAAGTTCTGGCCTGAAGCCATTGATACTGCATGCCATATCATCAATCGTGTTTATCTTCACAATCTTCTGAACAAAACATCCTATGAGCTCCTTACTGGTAAGAAGCCAAATGTCAGTTACTTCAGAGTATTTGGTGCCAGGTGCTGGATCAAGGATCCACATCACACTTCAAAATTTGCACCAAAAGCACATGAAGGTTTTATGCTTGGATACTGAAAGTGCTAGTGATCGACTAGAGGGGGGGTGAATAGGCGATTTTTATGAAAGTCTTCAAAACAGGGAAGTTTCAAAGACAAACGATAGAAGTAAAACTATTACCACGCAGCGGAAGGTAGACTACACTAGGAAAACCTTAGTCAAGTAATCAATGAAGTGAAAGCACAATGACGAATAGCAGCTAGGCAGTGAGGATCAGGTAGGAAGATATTGTGATGCCAATCAGAACAAGCAGTCACTCAGTGAAGACAAAAGATAATGCAATCACGCAATGACTTCACAAGGACCAACAGTAAGTAAAGGGAAGAGAAGGATGAAACCAGTGACTCGTTGAACACAATGATTTGTTGGACCAGTTCCAGTTGCTATGACAACTGTACGTCTGGTTAGGGTGGCTAGGTATTTAAACCTGAGGACACACAGTCCCGAACACCCAGTCCTGAACACGCAGCTCAGAACCCTTAGTCCTCACTGTATTCCCCTTGAGCTAAGGTCACGCAGACCTCGCCCAATCACTCTGGTAAGTCTTCAAGGTAGACTCCCAAACCTTCACAGACTTCGTTCACCGGCGATCCACAATGACTCTTGGATGCTCAGAACGCGACGCCTAACCGGCTAGAGGATTCACAATCCTCAAGTGTAATAAGTCTTCAGATCACACAGACAGGACGACTTAAGTGATGCCTAACACTCTTTGGCTCTGAGTGTTTAGGGCTTTATCCTCGTAAGGAATTCTCTCTCAAAGGCTTCGAGGTGGGTTGCTCTCAAACGACAACAGCCGTACTTTAACTCTGAGCAGCCAACCGTTTATGGTTGTAGGGGGTGGGCTATTTATAGCCACTACGCAACCCGACCTGATTTGTCCGAAATGACCCTGGGTCACTAAGGAACTGACATGTGTTCCAACGGTCAGATTTCAAACACACACGACAACTTTACTTGGGCTACAAGCAAAGCTGACTTGTCCAACTCTGGACAAGATTCGCTCTCATAGTCTTCACTCGAAGACATAGGATTTTGGTTAAGCATCACTTTAGTCATTCTGACTGGTTCTCTTGGACCCCACTTAACAGTACGGTGGTTCCTATGACTCAACAAAGAAGAAAAAGAACTACGAAAGATCTAAGTCTTCGCGCTCCATAGTCTTCATGCGATGTATTCTCTTGTCATAGTCTTCAATGTGAATGTCTTCACATACCACCTTTGACTTCAATGTCTTCATACATTTTTAGGGGTCATCTCTGGTAGGAAAACCGAATCAATGAGGGACTTCTACCTGTGTTATCCTGCAATTCTCACAAACACATTAGTCCCTCAACTAGGTTTGTCGTCAATACTCCAAAACCATCTAGGGGTGGCACTAGATGCACTTACAATCTCCCCCTTTTTGGTGATTGATGACAAACTAGTTGAAGTTTTCAACGGGGAATATAATATGTGAAATTGTAAAGGATAAGGAATCGTCTTCATAAGTTGCAAGGGCTCCCCCCTGAAGATGTGCATATAAGTAATTTGCTTTTGGAATGCAAATGCACATGGCAGGTTGTACTTGTGGAGATCCTCTTCAACTTATGATGACAATTCATCATGCATGAAAAGTATGTGAAGATAATGACATGCATAATGGAAAATGGACGTCTGCAAAATGATCTAAGTGCGGAATTTATCGTCGCACATGCGGAATTTATCATCGCATCACAAAGTAGCAAATAAGTAGCAGACGACCATCGAGTTTAAGTGTTACAACTCAAAGAACCAAATGTATCAAAACGAGAGTTGTAAACGCTAGGCAAAACATAAAGTAACCGCCCATATGGACCCACTTGAGGACTATCAAACTCATATGCTTCTCCCCCTTTTGTCAGTAAGGACCAAAAAGGTTTGAAGACATAGAGCATCTACTCGTTCCCATTAGGAGTAGGTGAAGTAGCAAGGTCGTCGGTGTTGTTACGCGGTGCAGACGAGCTTGGGGCAGTGTCGACGTGTGCTGGAGGAGGGGGCGGTGAAGTAGCATCGTCTTCGTCCTCGATCACTTTGGCATTCACAGTTGCCACAGAGGAAGAGAACTTAGAGTCTTCAAGTGAGGGAGTTCGTCGCAGCACAGCCCTTCGGGGAGGTGTGGAGTCAAACTTGAAACGTTCAGAGAAGCCATCCTCTTGAAGATCATCCTCAGAGCACATAAGCGTCAGCCCTTTCCATGTATGCCGACAAGTTTCATGGGCAACAAAGACATTCTTGGTGGCAAGGTTGCGAATGCGGTTGACATCCACCAAGAGGCTGTGCATTTGGCGCTTCCGCCAGTCATGATGCCTATCCTGTTTCTGATGAAGAGCAACCAGAAGCTCTCGGTCATTGAGAACACGAGATCGCTTCTTGGGCCGTTGGACAATAGTGCTTTCAGTGGCTTCAGTGAGGGCACAATGAGGTGCGCGTGTAGTGCCAGCCAGAGGATAAACATGAGTGACTGCTTCAACTCCTTTAATGTTCTGAGAGAAACTTTGATGCTCCGCATTCTAAAGACTAAGAGGCTCCTTGGCAGGCTCTGGATAGAGGGCTTCAACGGACATATCCATGTCAGGCATAAAGATCCGATGATTGCGAGCAGAGGGTTGATATGAGATAGCTGAGTGGAGTTTGATCAGCCGCATTATCCATGGAGCATAGAACTTCAAGCCAAAAAGATCAGATCCTGAAGCAGCAAGTTGGCGGATGAAGAAGTCTTGTGCGTTGAAGCATTTGCCGTGAAGAATATAGAAGACCAAAGTCTTCATTGCACCTTCTAGCTTTGCATATGGGGAATGTCCTTTGATGGGCCAGAGAGTTCGCCTTATAATGTGATAGGTAGTCCGTGGTAGATACTCAAGGTCTTCAACAAGGAACTCCTTAGGATAGGCAGCATGTGGAGGCAAAGGCTTCATCATACTGAGCATCTGACTCATGTTTGGTTCAGGCTTCTGAAAGATGCTCTCCATGGCTTCACTGTGAAGCTGACAGCCAGGTTCATAGAGCTCTCCAGGAGTGGGCAGACCAGTGAGCTCAATGATGTCAAAGGCTTTGGCTTCGTGATGAACATTTCCTGTCATCCACTCAAGGACCCAAGTCTTCGGATCTCTGTTGTAACCACGTATGTGAAGAGTGGCATAAAATTGGAGCAGCAATTCTTCGTTCCAGTGCTCTTGGTCGGTGACGAAAGGTAACAATCCAACCTCCACTACAAGGAAAAGGCCTACTAATGGCGCACCTAATTTGGCCATTAATGGCGCATTAGTGGTGCGCCATTAGTACCACGCCATTAGTATATTTTACTAATGGTGCACCACTGGTGCGCCATTAGTATCTGGTATACTAATGGCGCACCTAAGATGCGCCATTAGTATATAGAATAGTGCGCCATTAGTATGCCTCCCAGGGGGCCATGTATACCCAGGTGCTTTGGCATACTAATGGCGCACAACAACAAGATGCGCCATTAGTAACTTCGGCATACTAATGGCGCACTGTTTAATGATGCGCCATTAGTATCCTTTGGCATACTAATGGCGCACTGTGATGTGATGCGCCATTAGTATGAATATTAGGTTTTTAATTTTTTAATTTTCTATTTTTTGCATAGGTTACAAAATGTATAATTGGACAAAATATAGACAGCACACATCAACAACAGATTCATCGAATACAATAGAAGATTAGTCTCTGAATACAATTCATCATATTAATCTCCGAATACAATTCATCATATTAGTCTCCGAATTGAAAAGACCGAACAAAGATAAAACATTACAAGTCTCAAGACCGCGAGTATCGAGTTTGTCGGAAGTAATACTAATCCTAACAAGTCCTACTAATCATCATCATACAACTTCTACTCGTTATTCATAACAAGTCATACGATCATCATCTTGATAGTCTTCGAACCAACCCTACTTAATTGTTCATCAGCACATGATCATCAGTATTAGGCAAGACCTAAATACCCTATTTAAGCTAAAATAGCATAAAACAATATAGACCCTGACTCTCCATTATGGAGAATGGAGAACATCCTGTCTCCAATTCTTGCGCTTCGCTTCCTTTTGCTTCCAAGAAGCTCCTTACGACTGTCCATACATTTTTTTCAATCCTTTGATTTTCATGTCTCCACTTCTTTTAGAAATCTCGTATGGACAGTTGAGATTCGTAGGATGACCTGGCTGTATGTTCAAAACATTAACACTACCTTTCAGATACATCATATGAGGCACACAATTCTCTGGGATTATCTATTGAAAAACATAGTAATAACTTCATAGTTAGCAATGATGTACTAGTTTTAGAAGTATGCAAAAGATGCACGGATGTCGTAATAGTAAAAATCTTACCAGGGTATCTCCATGGTAGTTACCGTAGTTGAACACATGCACTAGTGGCACGTATTTACCATAATGTTGAGGAATTTGTTTGTGGATAATGTAATTTTCAATGTTAGTACAAATCCGACCAGATGATTTTTCTCCTTGTAAGTTGTTAATTTGGAGCCATCGGTGTAGTGGGTTTTGTCTACCATCTCCCACACATTCTTTGAACAATAAAAATAAGCTGTCAATGGAAATAAGCTGTCAACTATTTTGAAATAAACAATATAAATTAGCTAATAACTATGTTTGAGAAACTCACATAGCGGTAGAACTGGAGGCGTATCAACAAGGACCCAAATGTCCATATTGTCTTGGTTGATGTCAGGATTACCAAGATCCATGGTGATAAGCATACCCTCATCAAAACCATACAGCTTGCAAAATGCTTCCCAATTTTTGCAACCAAAATGGGTTATGCTCTCAGAATTATATAGATTTACTTCAAAGTCCACATCGTGATGAGTCCTTAGGTGAATTTTCTTTGTTTCAGAAATTTCATGGTCTTCAAAATCCATCCTCTCCAAGCCATAGCGTCTTGCATGGCATGGGATAAGCTATACTCGAATTGTAAAAGATGAAAATTACACGTTGAAATAGTTGAAGTAATGCTTAATTATGAAAATAACACTTGCCGTCGTTGTGTACCGTTTCGACTTCGAAGGTCTCCTCGAGCTTAATGCTAAAGCGCCGATCATCATCCAAGTGAGGCATGTCGCACAGACCTCGATTGTCATGGCACTAGTCGCACTCTGCCGGGAGACTATCGTCGTCCGATGATGATGACGACATATCCTAGGACAGCTCCCAGAATTGCTTGTCGCCCAAACCACCGGCCTCATCGTTGTGGGCCATGTTTCGCTCTAAATAGGAAAAAAGTTTGGTCAAAAAGTTGGTTATTGTCAAGGAACAAGATCATGGTCTCATCATTTAGGGTTTGTCGACACCGAGGCACCCTAAAAGCCTAAGCTTTCATCATTTAGGGTTTCGACGCCGAGGCACCCTAGAAGCCTAAGCGTACATCATTTAGGTTCTCATCGACACCGAGGCATCCGGGGCAGCCAAGTTAAGTTTTCATCATTTAGGGTTTATCGATGCCGAGGCACCCTAGGTTGGGCCTAATCACTTGGCACTAATCACTTGGCTCTATTGCCACCTACGGTTTAATGCAGCAAGAATGGCGGGGCAGTTGATCCTACTTAACTAAGTACTAAGATACCCCGGCCCATGCATTAGTCGCAAGTACCCCATATGTCCTATTTTTAGCAAAGTCATGCTAAAATTCACGGAAAATTTCAGCATGACCTTTGCTGAAAATAGGACATATGGAGTACCCGAATTTGCCAGAACAGAAGTTAATCGACATTCCGGCAAACTCAAGGGCCTCTCGGGGTACTTGCAAAATCATCACGACACGACGGTCGGAGACAAAAGCCAGCAAACTAGCACCACAATGTGCCTCTACTTTCATATGGATGAAAAGGCCACAAACCATATGGTCCTTTGCTTTCATATGGACAAAAATTAGCTCAACTTATGTGAGCTTCCATTCCAGATCTAATAGGTCACCCAACAAAAAATCATCAATAGTTTTAGCTGAAAAAATCATGCACATAATCAGTTTTGCAATCATAAGTTTGAGAAATGGTGGTTGCTTCGAGAGGATTCCAAAGGCCTAGTGGCTAGCTACATCCTGGCATGCTCCCACCAAAGGTTCCAAAGCCATTGATATTTTAGATATCAAAGTTGAATTTGCTGAACAAGAAATATGGAAGTTTACTAGTACTGGGATTCCGAAGATTTGACTTCAGGAGAAGACCAAATCTAAGCAGAGATCTAGAGATAGAGATATAAGTGAGGGGCAAAACCCCCTCATACTTCCATAAATCAAAAGAGAAAAACCATGATCGTAGCCTTGTATCTGGCTCTTTTGGTGGCCTCTGTCAACTTTGAATCTGACCAGGTTTCTCCTCTCTGGTGAATTCTTATCTATGAAAAGAAAATCAATATGGAGGAGAATGAGCTACTTCAGGCTCCCTTAAATGAAGTTGAGATTAAAAAGGCAGTTTGTGGTTCACACTCAGATGGTGCCCCTATCCATGATGGTCTCTCCTTTATGTTCTATCAGCACTTCTGAGATGTGATCAAAACTGATTTGATTGCTCTTTTTCAAGCCTTTTCTAGAAAAGTAACAGTAGCTACTGATGCTACTCCAAAACGCATGCACTCCACTGCAAGCACATAATCTTTTATTCAAGTAATAGTGTATGATGAATTTGATTATTCAGACTTAAGTTGCTTCAAGTGATGTCACTAGTTTCAGTTAACTAGAGTACTACAGCAAATGGAGTACCTAATCTGATCCAGTTAAAGTCTCCAGATGGAGTACCAAATGGAGTACTACAGCTGCTGCACTTGCTACACCAAAACAGCTACTGATCAAGTACCAGAGTACTCCAGTTGATCAAGCAGCAGTAGAAAGACTGTAAGTGTTTAAATTCAGTTGATCAAGCAGACTCATCAAAGTACTACTGCAAGTGTTTAAATTCAGTCAAGTATACTACTGCAGGTGTTTAACAAATTAAAGTGCACTGGGTCATGGCCAATTTTGGATGCGATAAGGAGGAGGAAGGAGGAAGGAGGAGATGTACCTGGGCGGGCGCGGCCGGTCGCCGTAGGGGTCGGGGTCGGGGTTGGTGTCGGGGTCGGCGGCGGCGGCGTCGAAGGGATGCCTCGGTTGGTCATGGGGAGGCTGGCGGCCACGGCGAGGTCGCGGAGGCGTCGGCGATGGAGGAGCTGCGGTGGTGGGGGCCGTGGGGGCGTGGGGGCGCCGGTGGCGGTGTCTAGGAACCCTAGCTGTCGCGCTCGGGAGGGAGGTTGTCGCAGGCGGGGCCGCAGGGGGAGGGGGACGGCGAGGGCGCAGGCGGGAGGGGGACGGTGAGGGCGCGGGCGGAGGGGGGACGGTGAGGGAGGTGGTCGGGTGCGGCGGGGGAAGCGAGCACGACCGGGAAAGTGGTGGGCGGTGGTGGTCAGGCGCGGGTGAGACGAGGCAGGGGAGGGATTACTAATGGCGCACCAACTCTAAATGCGCCATTAGTAATCCAGGTTACTAATGGCGCACCTTCTGGTGGTGCGCCATTAGTAGTTTTGCAAAAAAAATACTAATGGCGCACTGTGGCACTGTGGGACAGTGCGCCATTACTAGTTTTGCAAAAAAGGAATAAAAAATATAATAAAAAAACAACATTAGTGGCGCACTTTCCGACAGGTGTGCCATTACTAGTTACAACTAGTAATGGCGCACTGTGTCTGGATGCGCCATTAGTATGTTTGGACAGGCGCACTAGTTAAAAAAAATTGATACTAATGGCGCACCCTGGGCCAGGTGCGCCATTAGTAGTTTCAACTCTAATGGCGCACCGCTTGTCTGGTGCGCCATTAGTGTCAATCCCATCTATAGCCCTTTTTCTAGTAGTGCTCTTTGAAGCAATCCAGAGCTTCTTCCAAGCAGGGCAGACCAGCTATTGCTTCGGTGTCAAGACACATATGTGGGAAGATGCGACCTTGATTGTACAGAATGCATGAGTAATATCTTCACTGCGGATAGCTCCAGAACCGATCTGAAGATATTCATTCCCTTGAGTAGGGGTTCTTGGAGCTATTAAAGAAGGTGTTGTCTGCTTTAAAGCCGTTGACATTGAAGGATCCAGGTGCTGATGCAGGACCTAGAAACCTGGGCAACCTTGGCATTGGCTTCTGTACCTGAGGCCTATGCTCAATATGATAGTCAAACTGAGGACCAGCAGCAGGCGCAGGAATAGGAGCAGTAGCATCATTGGCTTCGCTGACATCTGGTTCATGGGTTGGTGAAGGCTCCACATTTTCTTCAGCCATGACGACGTCAGTGGCTTCATTCGTGTTGGTGGTGGTAGCCTCAAGATTTTCTACCTCCACTTGATGAGCTGGAGGGTCGGGAACAGACACGTTCTCCTCGAGAACAGCTTCTTCAGTAGTTGGGGGAGTGGGGACACGTTCTTCTTCTTGGGTGTCATCGGCTGATCCAGCCGGAATGTCTTCAGCAGCTTTAGCTTCAGACTCGGAGACTGGAGGCCTTGGTCCTTTGCGAAGCCTGCGTAACGCTGGCGACACCTTTGGAGATGGAGTTGGCTGGGCCTTAAGGTCATCTTCTTCTTGTTGTTGTGGGTGATCAGCCCATGATGCATCCTGAGCAGTTGGCGTTAGAGGACGACCAATGCTGATGAGTTCACTGTGCATACGCACAGGCGATGATACCTGTTGGTGCTCGATCTAAGGAAGAACTACATCATCTTCAACATTGTCATGGTGACCAATGTCTTCAGCAGCGGTGGGATCAACTGCTGGAATGTCTTCAGCTGTATGAGCCTCTGTGGAAGCAGGCTCATGGACAATCAGTTGGCGCTCTTGGTGTGTAGATGCAGGGCAAACCATTGAGATAGGTTCAACAACCAGGGGCTCTGTGGGAGCAGCCCGTTCCTTCTTGGTCTTCCGCTTCTTCTTGGAGGGAGCAGCATCAGAGGCTTCAGAATGTTTCCTCTTTCTGGCTTCAGCCTCAGCAGTCCTCGTCTTCTTCAGTTCTGAAGCGGTTGACCTGGCATTTGGCTTCGAGCCAGCCATGCTGGCTGGGAAGACAATGAGATGTGCTTCCTGCCTTGGTGCGTTGGGTGCGGCCACAGCTGGCTTCTTCTTCTGCTTTGCAGCCATCCTGGGGTCGATGCCAGGACGACCAAGGGCATTGCGCTTCTCAGCCTCATTGTAGGCTTGCACACTCTTGTCAGCCAGGATCTTCATGCGCTCACGAGAACCTTGAGCTTCTGCACGTTTCTTGAGAAAGGCTTCTTTGAGCTCGTGCAGCATAATCTTGAAGTTTTTCACCTTTTGCAGGCTGAGCTTGGCCATGTGCTTCTTGAACTGGGCTTTCTCAAAGTCAATCTTTTGCTTCAGTTAGACGATGCGCTGAGCTAGAGCTAGCTCTGAAGCAATGGCGCCATGGAAGGCGACACTGAGGCCAATTGGAAGTTGCAGATCTTCAAAGCTGAAGTTGGGTGTGTCAAACCACTCATCAATGAAGTTGTGGATGATTGCCACGTCAAAGATAGGCAGATCATTGAAGATTTCCGCTTCTTCTTTGCTCTTGATCAGTTGCTCATGGGCGTCATCTGCAAGATCTTCATTGCTGGACAGATCAATAGCGTCGTTGCGCAGAATAGCAGCAGCAGTCAGTTCTTGGCTGGTGTGTTGCAAAGGCATCTTGACTTTCAAGGGCTTGGATATTGATAGTGCAACTATCCCTAGGTGGTTTTGGTAATTCATAACAACATATAGCTCATTGAGCTAATGCTATTCCAAGATGATTATTTCAGGAAAGCTCAATGATTGGCATGGCATGGATGTGAAAGTGGAACCCTCAAAATGCTAAGGACAAAGAATTGGCTCAAGCTCAAAAGTTCAAGACTCTTCATTTTATATTTTAGTGATCCAAGATCACATTGAGTCTTTAGGAAAAGCCAATACTATCAAGGAGGTACGAGGTGTTGCTTAATGAGCCTCTTGCTTTATGTGCTTAGTGATATGCTCCAAAATCCTCAACCACCTTTCCATATCCACAAATGACCTAAACCCTAAGCCAAACTCGGTCATACCGACTCTGTCAATCCGGCGCCACCGAGTTTCACTTGTCATTTGCCACTGCCAAACCCTAGCAATTCGGTCCTACCGATAAGGATCTCGGTCACACCGAGATGGGGTTGCAAACTCTCTGTTTCCCTTTCTAACTTTTCAGTCTCACCGAAAGAGCGAATCGGTCCCACCAAGAATGCAATGCAAACTCTCTGTTTGCTTCTTGTAACTTTTTGGTCTCACCGAAAGAGCAAGTCGGTCCCATCGAGTTTGCCTGACCAACTCTCTGGTTAGCTAATTGCCGAACTCGGTCTCACCGAGTTTGTGCGATCGGTCTCACCGAGATTACGTTATGCCCAAACCCTAACCGAATCGGTCCTACCGAGTTGCATCTCAGTCCCACCGAAATTCCTAACGGTCACTAGGTTTACTATTTCGGTCAGACCGAGTTTTCTGATTCGGTCCCACCGAGATTGGTAGATTGTGTGTAACGGTTGGATTTTGTGTGGAGGCTATATATATCCCTCCACCACCTCTTCATTCGAAGAGAGAGCCATCAGAACACATACACCATTCCTACTCATATGTTCTGAGAAAGAACCACCTACTCATGTGTTGAGACCAAGATATTCCATTCCTACCATATGAATCTTGATCTCTAGCCTTCCCCAAGTTGCTTTCCACTCAAATCTTCTTTCCACCAGATCCAAATCCTATGAGAGAGAGTTGAGTGTTGGGGAGACTATCATTTGAAGCACAAGAGCAAGGAGTTCATCATCAACACACCATTTGTTACTTCTTCGAGAGTGGTGTCTCCTAGATTGGCTAGGTGTCACTTGGGAGCCTCCGACAAGATTGTGGAGTTGAACCAAGGAGTTTGTAAGGGCAAGGAGATCGCCTACTTCGTGAAGATCTACCGCTAGTGAGGCAAGTCCTTCGTGGGCGATGGCCATGGTGGAATAGACAAGGTTGCTTCTTCGTGGACCCTTCGTGGGTGGAGCCCTCCGTGGACTCGCGCAACCGTTACCCTCCGTGGGTTGAAGTCTCCATCAACGTGGATGTAGGATAGCACCACCTATCCGAACCACGGGAAAACATCCGTGTCTCCAATTGCGTTTGAATTCTCCAAACCCTTCCCTTTACATTCTTGCAAGTTGCATGCTTTACTTTCCGCTGCCAATAAACTCTTTGCATGCTTGCTTGAATTGTGTGATGATTGCTTGACTTGCTCTAAGATAGCTAAAATCTGCCAAGAACTAAAATTGGGAAAAGGCTAAGTTTTTAGTTGGTCAAGTAGTCTAATCACCCCCCTCTAGGCATACTTTCGATCCTACAAGTGGTATCAGAGCTTTGGTCTCCATTTGCCTTGATCTCCATAGCTTTTGGTGGTCATAGCCTTGGTTTCACAACCTAGGAGAGTATGGCGTCTAGCGAGGGAAATTATCACCGTAGAGGTCCTTACTTTGATGGCACTAATTTTGCTAGTTGGAAGCATAAAATGAAAATGCATATTCTTGGACATAACCCCGCTGTATGGGCTATTGTTTGTGTTGGTTTGCAAGGTGAGTTCTTTGATGGGAGAGAACCAAACCGTGAAGCTACCGCGGATGAGTTGAAGATGTTGCAATACAATGCTCAAGCTTGTGATATTCTCTTCAACGGATTGTGCCCCGAAGAATTCAACAAAATCAGCCGCCTTGAGAATGCAAAGGAAATTTGGGATACTTTGATTGATATGCACGAAGGTACCGACTCCGTCAAGGAATCCAAGTTGGATGTGCTCCAAAGTTAACTTGACAAGTTCAAGATGAAGGATGGTGAAGGTGTCGCTGAAATGTACTCTAGGCTTGCTCTCATCACAAATGAGATTGCCGGCTTAGGAAGTGAAGAGATGACCGATAGATTCATCATCAAGAAGATCCTAAGAGCCTTGGATGGGAAATATGATACCATGTGCACATTAATCCAAATGATGCCCAACTACAAAGATCTCAAGCCAACGGAAGTAATTGGAAGGATTGTTGCTCATGAGATGTCACTCAAGGATAAAGAGGAACTTCACAATAAATCAAGTGGTGCCTACAAAGCATCATGTGAAGTCCCCACATCATCAAGTGAGAAACAAAACTTCAATGAAGAATTGAGCTTAATGGTGAAGAACTTCAACAAGTTCTACAAGAGTAGAAACAAAGTTAGAAGCTTCAAGTCAAGGTCCTACAATGACAAAAGATCTTCTAGTCGAGAGCGAAACTGCTATAATTGTGGAAGACCCGGACACTATTCCAATGAGTGTACGGCTCCCTACAAGAGAAGAGAAGATTCTCCAAAAAGAAGAAGCAAAGAATCTCCACCAAGAGAGAGAAGGAGTAGAGATGATCGTTATGAACGAAGATACTCACGAAGAAGCAAGGATTCGGAAAGGAAGGAAAAATCATCAAGGAGCTATACAAAACGAAGACATCAAGCTCATGTTGGTGAATGGCTATCCGGCTCCGACTCCGACAGCCACTCCGAGAGAAGTTATCACTCCGACTCTGAAGATACTCAAGATGAAGGTGTTGCCGGTCTAGCACTTGTGTCAACCAACTCCTACGACATATTTGACTCACCAAATGAAGGAATTGGAAGATGCTTCATGGCCAAAGGTCCTAAGGTAACACACCCCGAGTATGTTGACTTTAATAGTGATGAAGATGACTTGTTAGGTGATGATGATTTACTTGTTGACAACTCTAGTGATGAATACTATGATGAAACGTCAATTAATCATGCTAATCAAGATAAAACGAATGACAATGTTAAGGAGAAGATTGAGTCTCTAACTAAAGAACTAAACACTCTTAAGTTAGCTCATGAAACTATCTTCGAAGATCATCGAGAACTTTTAAGAGCTCATGAGAAGTTACGCTTTGAAAAGCTCAATCTTGAGCAAGAGCATGAGTTTTTAAAGGCAATCAATGATGATCTCCGCAAGAAAAGTTCTTCTTACATTGCCAAGCGTTTACTTTTATCCACCTACATGCCTCAAGTCAAGACTAGTAACAAGAATAAGAAAGATTCTTCCTCTAGTAGTAACAATGATCATGCTAAATCCAATATTGTTGCTTCTAGTAGTTCTCTTGATTCCACTAATGATTCTCTTAGCCAAGTTACACTTGAGCAAGAAAATAGCTTATTGAAGGGAATTATAGAGAAATGTGTTTACAAGAGCCTTGCTGGGAGTAAGCAATTCTAGGAAATTGTGCGCAAGCAAGGAATGCACCGGAAGAATCAAGGTGTTGGTTTTGAACGAAAGTTCAATGCCAATGGAGTTGAATGGGAAGAAGATCAATACCCCAAGACAAAGTTTATTCCTCAACAATAGAAGTATGATACTTCCTTCAAGGGAACACAAGCTCAAGATGATCTTCCACCACAAGACTACAAGCAAAAAAGGGAAGGACAAGCTTCAAGAGGAGATTGATGCATTTGAAGAAACTCCTAAGACCTTAGTCAAGTGGATTCCCAAGACTACTTCAAGTTCCACTACATCAAGTACAACTACAACTCCAAGGATTCCCATCAAGATGGTGTGGATCCAAAAGAAGAAGAACTAGAGAGTTCTTGAGGGTGACTCCGCCAACATACTTCACTCTTATCATTTTGGCAAGAACAAGTGCAATCAACTTCCACATCTTGCACTAGTTCAAGGAGTCACAAACCCTCTTGTTGGTAAGACAACGGACAAGGTAACCTAAAGTTTTCATGGACATCATCTTGTGTGTGCATCACTCTATGTCTATGGATATCCTTGTTTGTTCCTTGTGGGACTAACCCATGTAGGTATTGAAAGTGCAATTCACTCAAATGGATAGCTCCAAGTGATCTACATCAACATTGAGCATCCACATCTTCAACATCTACATGAAGTCATCATCGACAAAACCCAAGGTTAGTTCATCCCTCTTAGGGGGGATATCACATCTAGGGGGAGCTTTACTCGAAGACTTGAGCTAAAGCAACTCTAAAGATGTGAATACAACAATGCTTTATGTAAAAGTGGTAACCCCACTTGAGCTTAAACGATGAGTATGACCTATGATCAAGTGTTCTCACTTGACTCCTAAGTCAATATACTCATATATAGATGACCTAGTCATCGCAAATTGCTTGATAGATGCTAGAATTGGTTGTGCATGCTTTGCCACATATTTCATTTGCCATCTTATTGTGTGAGCATGTTGGTTGCATATTTTACTCATTCGAGGACATCCACTTGTTGTTTTGATTGTTTGGCTTTCTTCTTTTGCCAAGTGGATGGACAAGAATGCCTAAGAACCTCCTCTAGCTATCTATGCTTTTCTCGTCTCAAACTCTATTCATGCTGCATCACAAAACTTGATCAAGTCAGATTCGAACCACTCTGTGTGAGGAGCGCTCAGAGTCCCCGATTCGTCATAGACTTAAACTTCCAAAACCTCTTTATGAATCTCGGTCTGACCGATACTCCATTTTCGGTCCTACCGAGTTCATTAAGTTGATCTAGGTTTTCGATCTCGGTGCAACCGATTTGAACCTTTCGGTCACACTGAGTTGCAATAACTGCACACAGTTTTGCATCTCGGTGCCACCGAGTTGTTCCACTCGGTCACACCGACAGGGTCGGGCTATATATAATGACGGGCAAAATTTTGGAAATTTCTCCGAAACCTCTTCGCCCGCGCGATAGCCTGCTCTGCCTTCGTGGTCTCCGGATCGTCTTCTCGCCGCCAGCAGCCTCCAGTCGCTGGTCTCCGCCGCCGTCAACGGAATTCTGCCCCGCCGTTGCCGCCGTAGCGAGTCTCCACCGAACTAGGGTATGGACTCGATCTTTGTGCTATTCTCCACTCCGATTCCTAGCACATTGTGATCATCATGATCCTTGCCATGATTGAAACACTCATATCCAGTCAATGAACTCGTAGATTAGGTTTAATTCGAAAATTTTAGGGTTAGGTTTCCGCCGAAACCATCTCGGACCCACCGAGTTGAAAAACTCGGTCCCACCGATCTGGCTTTTGCCATTGCACAAGTGAAACTCGGTCTGACCGAGAATAACTTATCGGTGCGACCGATTTTGGAATTCTGTGAAACCCTAGCAGTCTCGATGCCACCGAACTGTGACTCGGTCTGACCGAGTTCACCAGTTCTGGTGTCAAAACTGCTTCGGTGTCACCGAGTTTGAAAATCGGTAGATCCGAGATGCTTTCTGTGGAAAACTAAAACTAAGTTTTTGAATTAATCTTTTGCAAAAATCTCTGCTTTTTGTGATGCTCATCCACTCTATCTTATCCATAATCTATTCACAGGGTCAGCAGTCAGTTTGCAACATGTCTGATCAAAGTGACAGCCAGAATGTGTCTGAGCAGCAAGTTGTGATGAGTGAGGGCACTAGCCCCTCAAGTTCTTCTGATGATGGCAGCAGGAGCACCCCCAGCAATCTACCTAAGGCTGCCACATGTCAAAGGAAGAAGAGAACGTCTGATTCTGAGGATGAAGACTATGTGGCAGAGGAAGAGGCCACATCAAAGAGAGTTGAGCCAGCTCAAGGCACAAAGCCATGCCTGAAAATCAAAAGGCCAGCAGGCAGGCAGCCCATGTCAAAGGCTAGAGCTTTAACTGTGAAGCGTGCTCCCGTTGAGCCCGTTGCTGCTGAGGGCAAGAAGAGGAAAGAGAGGGTGAAGAAGACTGTAGCCAGAGTGCTTGGGAAGGCCTCCATCATGGTAGATGAGGAGGAAGAAGAAGAAGAGGTTGCTGCACCAGCACCCAAGGCAGCCAAACTCATGGGAGATGCTATAAGGTCAGGAACAGCTGCATCCAAGCCCAAAGAAGCACCTAAGGCTGCATCTAAGCCTAAGAGTGCACCAAAGAGAAACACACGAAGCATCCCAGCTGTGGAAAAGAACAAGGCCCCAGTGCCTGAAGCTATCGAAGAAGAGGAAGAGAGTGTCCTTAGGAAGCTCAAGCCCAAGATCCCAGACCACAATGATGCTCATCCTGTGGCTGAGGATATGAAGCTCAGGAGAGATTCAGGGCTGAGGAAATGGAGAGAAGCAGATCCGTATGCTTCTAGGAGAAGGACTGCCGTGGATTACAGATTTCATATCAAGGAGCAGCAAGATTTCTATGAGACTGTTTTGCTTGACAAGAAGCCAACCGTTTGTGACATGAGATGGGTCGGCTGGACCTACATCAAGGACAATAAAGAGTACTACCCTGGTGTATTTGACAGCTTTAGTGCATGTGGAGTTGCAGACTTTGTTGGGCAGAAGCTCACAAAGTGGAACGAGGAGCTGATCATGCAATTCTACTCCACAGCACACTTTTATCCGGATGGCAGGATCACATGGATGTCAGAGGGTACAAGGTACCAATCCACTGTTGAAGAATGGGCGAAGTTGATCAATGCCCCAGAGGAGCAAGCTGATGACTTGGACATTTATGCCAAGAAAAAGATGGATCACAACTCCATGTCCAACATGTACAAGGAGATCCCGAATGAAGCGCTCGAGACGTTCAAGTTTGGCACAGTGCACTATCTGCTCTCAGGATTGCCTACGATCAACTGGATCCTTAGGCACACCCTTCTGCCCTAATCTGGAGATCACAAGATGATCAGAGGTCATGCGATCAACTTGCTTCATGTCTTTGACGTGCCTCAGAAATTCAAGGTCATGAGTCTCATTGTGGAAACAATCAAGAGGACAACTGCAGACCAGAAGAGGAGTTGTGGGTATGCCCCACAGATTCAAGAGCTCATCAACTCCAAGATGGGCACGGGCGTGTATTTATTGGATAAGGAACACCTGCCCATCCGTCCAGATTTTGAGGATAACCAAGTGGTTATGACTGAGAATGAACCCTCATCTGCCCATGCACAAGCTCAGAAGGAGAAGGCGAAGAAGGAGAAAGCTGCCAGGATGCCTACTCAAGCGGAGGCATCTGATTAGTTCTTGAATACCAAACAAGAGCAGCTCGGTTACCTAATAGCATCCACCCTGCGGATTGAGCAGAGTATAGCTACCCTGACTCAAAACTAGGCGAGCCTAGAGAGGATCATGGAACAGGGGTTCTATGACCTGGACATCAAAGTGACTGAGATACAGACTGCCGTGGAGTAGCTCCAGGACGACATGAACGAGAGAAGAGGCAGAACCACAACTGATGCTTTTGCCAGGGTGCCACGAGGTCCGAGGTCGTCTGCACTGCCAGTTGCTGACACTAGAGCTACAACGTCTGCACCAGCTACAGCCTCCATTCCACCAGCTCCAGCATCCACCACAGCCTCAACTCCTACCACATCTACTGAAGGCTTCGTCCTTGGCGTGCTCCGGACTCCACCACCACCTGAAGATCAAGCCTGAGCGTCGACTTAGCATTATGCATTCTCTAGGAACTTTTTGGTAACTTGTTGCCAAAGGGGGAGAAAATGTATAGATCATAGGCTTCGAGAGAGAGTGTTGCTTTTATTCTCTCTTGTTTTTATTTGGTGGTTTTTCGAACCTTGTTTGCTTGCGTGTGCGATACTATGTCATTATTCGTGAGACATCGATGATCATGTGTTTGATCATAAGCTACACTTAATGGTTGCTTAATGCTTGCTAAATGTTATCATTCTATCTATTGTCTGTGATCATTCACCATTCTTGGTGATGAGTGCATGTATTTCAATCTTATCATTTTTTTAGCGCTCCACCAAGATGTATGTGACATGGAAGAGTAACCCATGATTCTAACTCCTTGTGCATTTGCAGTCCAAAGCAAATTTTAAAATATGCACAAATTTAGGGGGAGCTCTTACTTATCACATACTTCTCAAAGCGACGATGTATTTCATGATTATTATTATTTGTCGAAGCTTAGATCTATATGTTGTCATCAATTACCAAAAAGGGGGAGATTGAAAGTGCAACTATCCCTAGGTGGTTTTGGTAATTTATAACAACATATAGCTCATTGAGCTAATGCTATTCCAAGATGATTATTTCAGGAAAGCTCAATGATTGGCATGGCATGGATGTGAAAGTGGAACCCTCAAAATGCTAAGGACAAAGAATTGGCTCAAGCTCAAAAGTTCAAGACTCTTCATTTTATATTTTAGTGATCCAAGATCACATTGAGTCTTTAGGAAAAGCCAATACTATCAAGGAGGGATGAGGTGTTGCTTAATGAGCCTCTTGCTTTATGTGCTTAGTGATATGCTCCAAAATCCTCAACCACCTTTCCATATCCACAAATGACCTAAACCCTAAGCCAAACTCGGTCATACCGACTCTGTCAATCCGGCGCCACCGAGTTTCACTTGTCATTTGCCACTGCCAAACCCTAGCAATTTGGTCCTACCGATAAGGATCTCGGTCACACCGAGATGGGGTTGCAAACTCTCTGTTTCCCTTTCGTAACTTTTCGGTCTCACCAAAAGAGAAAGTCGGTCCCACCGAGTTTCCCTGACCAACTCTCTGGTTAGCTAATTGCCGAACTCGGTCTCACCGAGTTTGTGCGATCGGTCTCACCGAGATTACGTTATGCCCAAACCCTAACCGAATCGGTCCTACCGAGTTGCATCTCAGTCCCACCGAAATTCTTAACGGTCACTAGGTTTACTATTTCGGTCAGACCGAGTTTTCTGATTCGGTCCCACCGAGATTGGTAGATTGTGTGTAACGGTTGGATTTTGTGTGGAGGCTATATATACCCCTCCACCACCTCTTCATTCGAAGAGAGAGCCATCAGAACACATACACCATTCCTACTCATATGTTCTGAGAAAGAACCACCTACTCATGTGTTGAGACCAAGATATTCCATTCCTACCATATGAATCTTGATCTCTAGCCTTCCCCAAGTTGCTTTCCACTCAAATCTTCTTTCCACCAGATCCAAATCCTATGAGAGAGAGTTGAGTGTTGGGGAGACTATCATTTGAAGCACAAGAGCAAGGAGTTCATCATCAACACACCATTTGTTACTTCTTGGAGAGTGGTGTCTCCTAGATTGGCTAGGTGTCACTTGGGAGCCTCCGACAAGATTGTGGAGTTGAACCAAGGAGTTTGTAAGGGCAAGGAGATCGCCTACTTCGTGAAGATCTACCGCTAGTGAGGCAAGTCCTTCGTGGGCGATGGCCATGGTGGAATAGACAAGGTTGCTTCTTCGTGGACCCTTCGTGGGTGGAGCCCTCCGTGGACTCGCGCAACCGTTACCCTCCGTGGGTTGAAGTCTCCATCAACGTGGATGTAGGATAGCACCACCTATCCGAACCACGGGAAAACATCCGTGTCTCCAATTGCGTTTGAATTCTCCAAACCCTTCCCTTTACATTCTTGCAAGTTGCATGCCTTACTTTCCGCTGCCAATAAACTCTCTGCATGCTTGCTTGAATTGTGTGATGATTGCTTGACTTGCTCTAAGATAGCTAAAATCTGCCAAGAACTAAAATTGGGAAAAGGCTAAGTTTTTAGTTGGTCAAGTAGTCTAATCACCCCCCCCCCCTCTAGACATACTTTCGATCCTACAGAGATGCGTGACAAATCTTCAGACTGCACACTGTCTTCAGGAGGTGCAGTAGCCAGTGGCTTCGCCCATGAGATTTTCGGTGCTGAGGTAGGCATTGAAGCTTTAGGATGCTTCAGTTTCTTTGGCTTCGGCGCTGCAGGCACTTCAACAGATTCAGTGTCCTCTGTAGGCTCATCCACGGCTGTCCCTTGAACCACGATATGAGTGATGACACCTTCCAGGTTGTAGAAGGGCCCAACAAGATTGGGTTCAGCTTCGCGGGTGCCATCGGCACGAGGAGCAGAGGGACCAGGGTTGAAGTCTAATGCCAATGACTTCTTGTTCTGCTTCGCCGAATTCTGGGCAAACTGGAAGTTGCGCTTGAACAGATTGTCGTCACGACACCATAGCAGTGACGATGGGTCATCATCCACAGGCTGTGGTCCACGAACCATGCAGGGATAGAAGCCTTGTTCAATGGCTTCATCTCTGGACCTGGGTTGATGATTTCTGTATAGGATGTCTCCCCATGGTCGCTTGATAGCATTCTTCTCAGCATATTCCTTTGTCACAAACCTGTACTTGAACCACTATTCTGCCCAATATCGTCGAATCCATTGGATTCGTGTCTTGCGCTGATTGTAATCCTCTTCAGGATCTGTCTTGTACAGCTCTGAGAGGTCATCGGGCAGATCTCTTGATGTTTCTCCTCGATGCTTTCTGCCACCCTTCCTTACTGATTTCTCTGCAGCCATGAACTTTAAACTGAATGGCTTCAATACGTTCAAAGGCTTCGAAGGCTTTCGCTTGCTGGACAAAAAGGAACTGGCTTCGGGAGAATTTATATGATGCTGTAAGAATTCTGCAAATGAATGCAGACTATGAGAACCAAGGGATTCTCCCACGGACATGTACCTATGACAGCATTAAGGTGCGAGGGAAGGGGAAGAGGTCATATGCATTCTCAGAAGATTTTGAAGATAAATCAGTTTAGAAGACATTGACCTCATCATGTGAAGACATTCACTCATAGATAAGGAGTTGGTTCCAGATTTGTACAAATCCACGGATCAGTACAAATGAGGAATCTAACTACTTTGTGAAGCATAAGTGAATATACTAGGCATATTATGAGATGCAGTATGAAATAGATCCAACTTGTGTGAACAGAAACTACTTGTGGTAGAAAGTGACAAATCTATAGGATCAAAGGGGCCGTAAAAAGGAAGTTTTATTTACCACACGAAGAACGGCTAGACGGAGTGGAAGACGAGGCCGAGCAGTTTGATTGTCCGTGCCCTAACTTGGCGACGGAGGACACCTACGGCGACGGCGGAGAAGACGATGTCCGCGGTCGGCGTGAAGATGGCGTCGGAGAGGTTGCGGCAGCTAAGCGCTTCATCGTTGGCGTCGTCGAGGGCTAGCGGTGGCGCTAGGGTTCGTGCGAGAGTGGAAGAAAGGATAATGACTGAGGTGAGGCGTGTATTTATAGGGACAGGGACGGCTCGGTGTTATTACACAGGTGCCCCTGGCGATTCACATCTGAGGAACACGTGGCCATCATGCAGCATATCGGAGGTTGTTCCACGTCCCACGCACGCCTGAATTGTCGGGTGGTCGTTCCCACTTCTCCGGGTTTCAGGTGAAGGAATTAGCATTGAAAGCGGACTTAATGTTTGTCTCTGTATCTTCTGCTGGCAAGGACGCAGAGAAGACATTTGACAGTTTCAAGAGAATGCATATGATTTGGAGAGATAGAGTTTGAGATAGAAAGCATAGAGAGGTTAGGGTCCGATCACATTCACTTATTTCAAAAGATTCAACAAGAAGACATAGCTATAAATGAATGCTGTAGAGGACAGAACACTAGTATATATATATATATATAATCAACATAGTGAAGATAATCATGAAGACATGTTGAGATTGAAGCCAAACCAAATGTGAAGACATAGCAAATGTAACGCCATGAGTGAAACACTTCAAACAGAACATTTGGTGGTGGCGTTACCCACCGTATAGGAAGTATTAGACCCAGACAGGGCGCACAATTATCATGGCGCTCCGAATTCAAATTCCTCATTAATGTACTCACACTTAGAATGTATGTATTCATTGATTGAAGATATACTTTACTTCGTGTGTTGCACATCTAAGTCATCAATATGCATAAGTCTTAGGATGTGTGTCTGATCACAGGACATTTGAGGATTCCAAGATATTTAGCTCACATCGTAACTTGTAAAATCTCTTCTCATCCAAGGGCTTGGTGAAGATATCTGCCAATTGCTCTTCAGTGTTGACGTGTATGATATCAATATCTTCCTTCACAACATGATCTCTGAGAAAGTGATGACGAATCTCAATGTGCTTTGTCTTTGAGTGTTGAACTGGGTTGTTGGCAATCTTGATGGCGCTTTCGTTGTCGCAGTAGAGTGGCACTTGCTTCAGATGAATGCCATAGTCTTTGAGTGTTTGCTTCATCTACAGAAGCTGAGCGCAGCAAGATCCAGCAGCAATGTATTTAGATTCAGCAGTGGAGAGAGATACACAGTTCTGCTTCTTTGAAGACCAACATACAAGTGATTGTCCCAGAAAATGACATGTGCCTAATGTAGACTTGCGATCCACCTTGTCACCAGCATAATTAGCATCCGAGAATCCAACCAGATCAAACTCTGAGCCCTTTGGATACCATAATCCGAGAGTTGGGGTGTAAGCCAAATATCGAAGAATTCGCTTCACAGCTAAGTGATGCGATTCCTTTGGTGCCGCTTGGAATCGACCACACATGCAAACACTAAGCATAATATCTGGCCTAGATGCACATAGATAAAGTAAAGAACCAATCATGGATCGGTATACCTTTTGATCGAACTCTTTAACATTGTCGTCGGGACCCAGATGATGTTTGGCTGGCATTGGCGTCATGAAGCCGTCTTGCATACCAAACTTCTTCAGGCAATCTTTGAGGTACTTCTCTTGAGATATAAAGATGCCGTTGTGTTGCTGACGTATTTGAAGACCAAGGAAGAACTTCAGCTCACCCATCATGGACATCTGATATTGCTCTTGCATCATATATCCAAACTCTTCACTGTATTTCTGATTGGTACCGCCGAAGATAATGTCATCCACATATATTTGGCACACAAACAGTTCACCATCATATGTCTTCGTGAAGAGAGTGGGGTCGAGGGAACCAGGTGTGAAGCCTTTGCTCTTCAGGAAGTATTTGAGTGTGTCATACCAAGCCCGAGGGGCTTGTTTGAGGCCATACAGTGCCTTGTTGAGCTTGTACACCATGTCAGGATGTTTTGGATCTTCAAAACCAGGCGGTTGTGCAACATACACCTCTTCTTCAATCTTGCCATTGAGAAAGGCACTCTTCACATCCATTTGATACAAGAGAATATTATGATGATTTGCATAGGCCAGCAGTATGCAGATAGCTTCAAGTCTAGCCACAGGAGCAAATGTTTCATCAAAGTCAATCCCTTCAACTTGAGTGTATCCTTGAGCAACGAGACGAGCTTTGTTTCTGACAACTTGACCATGCTCATCTTGCTTGTTGTGATATATCCATTTGGTGCCTATTATATTGTGCTTCCGAGGATCAGGATGCTTAACCAGTTCCATACATTATTCAGCTCAAATTGTTGAAGCTCTTCTTGCATAGCTTGAATCCATTCAGGTTCCATGAAGGCTTCTTCAACTTTCTTGGGTTCTATTATTGAGACGAATGCGAAGTGTCCACAGAAATTTTCTAGCTGTGTTGCCCTTGAACGAGTGAGTGGACCTGGTGCATTGATGCTATCAATTATTCTCTCAATCTGCACTTCATTTGCAACACGAGGATGTACAGGACGAAGATTTTGCTCTTGCTGATCATTGTCATTGTTAGAGGGATTGTCTTCAGGCTGAGCATTGTCTTCAGGTTGATCAGGTGCGGAGATGATAAGTTCCTCTTCAGGTTGAGCTTCAGAAGGTATGATTTCTGCAGTTCCCATAAGTTTGATTGATTCACTGGATGGAACTTCATCTAGCACATTTGGCAGGTGCTCTCTTTGTGAGCCGTTAGTCTCATCGAACCGCACATCCACTGTTTCAACCACTTTATAATGAAAGAGATTGAAGACTCTGTAGGAGTGCGAATCCTTTCCATATCCAAGCATAAAACCCTCATGTGCTTTTCGTGCAAATTTTGAAGTGTGATGTGGATCCTTGATCCAGCACCTGGCGCCAAAATACTCTGAAGTAACTGACATTTGGCTTCTTGCCAGTAAGGAGCTCATAAGATGTCTTGTTCAGAAGCTTGTGAAGATAAACACAGTTGATTGTATGGCATGCAGTATCAATGGCTTCAGGCCAGAACTTTCTTGGAGTCTTGTATTCATCAAGCAACGTTCGGGCCATCTCAATAAGTGTTCTGTTCTTGCGTTCAACGACGCCATTCTGCTGTGGCGTGTATGGAGCTGAGAATTCATGTGTGATGCCCAAAGTATCAAGATATGTATCCAGGCCAGTGTTCTTGAATTCAGTGCCATTGTCACTTCTGATGTGTTTTATCTTGGTACCATAGTTGTTCATTGCTCGATTGGTGAAGCGTCTGAAGACATCCTGCACTTCAGTCTTGTAGAGGATTATATGCACCCAAGTATATCTAGAATAATCATCAATAATGACAAAGCCATAGAGACAAGCAGTAGTAGTAAGAGTTGAGTAATGAGTGGGACCGAAAAGATCCATGTGGAGCAGTTTGAAGGGTCGAGTCGTTGTCATGATTGTCTTCGAGGGATGCTTGGCCCTCGTCATCTTTCCTGCTTCACAGGCACCGCATAAGTGATCTTTCTTGAACTTGACGCCCTCGATGCCTATGACATGCTTCTTCTTTGCAAGGGTGAGCAGGTTCCTCATGCCAGCATGCCCTAGGCTCCGATGCCAGAGCCAGCATTCTAAAGCTTTTGCTAGAAGACATACGGCAAGCTATGGTCCTGCTGAGAAATCTACCACGTACAAATCATCTTTCTGATACCCTTCAAACACTAGAGACTTGTCAGATTCCATTAGAACAAGGCAACGATATTTTCCAAACATCACAATCATGTTTAAATCGCAAAGCATTGAGACAGACATTAAGTTGAAACCAAGGGATTCAACAAGCATGACTTTATCCATGTGTTGATCCTCTGAGATTGCAACTCTACCTAGACCCAATACCTTACTTTTACTAGTGTCAGCAAATGTGATGTGACTTTTGTCGGATGGACATAAGGTTGAGTCCATAAGAAGGCTTCTCTTGCCAGTCATGTGATTGGTACACCCACTATCAATAATCCATTCTGAAGCTGCTGGTGTCGTACCCTACAGTGCAGTTAGGGGGATAGGCTTCACAAAGAGAATTGTGAAGCAAAAACATTTGACGAACCAGTGGGTTATGAAAGCTTAGATCGAGATTTGGACTGATAGGGCGAGTAGCAAGCGATTTAGGAACAAAGTACATAATAAGACCATTTGGGCATTTGATCTTGCGCCCTACAAGATGTTTAAGGTCCCCAGCAATAGCGTCAGACAATTTTGGTTTTCTGCTGGAGACCTTTCCCTGCAAAAGAGAGTTAAGCTTTCTTAGCCACCCACATCTTCAAGGGTGGCTTTGAAGCAATGAGTCTAAGTGCAGCATCTGAGAACTTTGGCTTTGGAGCCCTAGCAAAAAGTCTTGCAGGTGGACAATAGTACTGATAAGAATAAGCAGAATAGTTCTTGGTCTTATGAACATGGCGGTTTGATGAACCGCGCTCATATTCATAGGCCTGAGTATGGCTTCCCTGCAAAACATTTGCGTTAGTGCGACTCCGGTGAGTCCTCTGTCTGTATGAAGCCTTTGGACCATATGAAGCCTGTGGTCTGGGGTTTGTCTTCTTCACCTGTGGTGTCATGATGACATTCACAAGAAGATTCTCCAAACACCTTTTTGGCACCCAGATCTTCTTCATAGGCGGTCCATTCCTGCAGTTAGTACCAATATACCTGGCAAACACTTCACCATTCTGATTCTTAAATAGTTTGTAGTTTGCATCAAAGGATTCATCAATAACAATGGGATTAGCACAAGTGAAGCCAGATAGTGTGGATGGATCCACTGAAGGTTCCTTTGCAGCAACCCATGTGGTTTTGGTGTACTGCTCAGGTTTCCAGTAAGAGCCATCAGCATTCATTTTCCTTTCGAACCCAACACCCTCTTTCCTAGGGTTTCGGTTCAGGATCTGCCTTATGAGGACATCACATAGTGTCTGATGCCCTTTGAGACTTTTGTACATCCCTGTTTCAAGCAGTGTCTTCAAGCTAGCATTCTCATCAGCAATAGCAGTGGTATCCTCAACAGAGGGGTTAGTTACCACATTAACAAGTGAAGATATTGCAACAATAGCAGCAGTAGAACATTCAGCAACAGAAGTAGCGTTATCACGCTCAATGCATTTAAGACATGGTGGTTCAAATACTTCCTAAGCTGAACTGATCTGTTTGGCGCGAAGTGACTCATTTTCCTTTTGAAGATCTTCATGAGCCGCTCTCAATTTCTCAAGGTCTTGCTTCCTTTGAAGATAATCATAGGAAAGCCTTTCATGAGTTGTTGAGAGCGTTTCATGACGACTTTCAAGTTCCTCATACTTAACATGAAGATTTTTTATGTCTTCAGTTAAGGACTGAGATCGAGTCATTTCAGCATCTAACAGATCATCGCTTTTGTCTAACAGTTTTTGAATGTGTTCCATAGCTTTCTGTTGTTCAGTTGCAATTTTAGCAAGTGTTTTGTAGCTAGGTTTGGAATCACAATCAGATTCATCGTCACTGGATGTTTGATAGTGAGTAGTGCGTGTGTTTACCTTGGCACCGCGTGCCATGAAGCAGTAGGAAGGAGTGGAGTAGTCCTTGTCATTCGCATCAGTGTCGGTGATGAAATCATTGTCTTCAGTGTTGAAGATAGACTTGGCAACGTATGTTGTAGCTAGACTCGCAACGCCAGAATCGGACTCCTCCTCAGACTCAACCTCCGCCTCCTCAGAAGCAGACTCCTCCTCAGAATCCATTTCCTTGCCAACAAATGCATGTGCCTTGCCAGATGAGTTCTTCTTGTGTGATGAAGACTGTGAGGAAGACTTGGAAGAAGACTTTGAGTATTTCTTCTTCTTCTTGTCGTCAGAATCATACTCTTTGCTCTTCTTCTTCTTGTTGTTCTCATTGTCCCACTGTGGACACACAGAGATGTAGTGGCCAGGTTTCTTGCACTTGTGACATGTTCTCTTCTTGTAGTCATGAGCAGAAGCTTCATCAGTCCTTGAGCTTGATCGTGAAGACTTTCTGAACCCTTTCTTCTTGGTGAATTTTTGGAACTTCTTCACGGGCATAGCAAGCTCCTTTCCAATGTCTTCAGGATCATCAGAACTGCTGTCAGATTCTTCTTCAGATGAGGAGACAGCTTTTTCCTTCAAGGCACGAGTTCGCCCATAGCTGGGACCGTAGATGTCTCTTTTCTCAGAAAGCTGAAACTCGTGTGTGTTGAGCCTCTCAAGTATGTCACACGGATCGAGTGACTTGAAATCAGGGCATTCTTGAATCATCAGGGCTAGGGTGTCAAACGAACTGTCAAGTGATCTCAGGAGTGTCTTGACGACTTCATGCTTGGTGATCTCAGTGGCGCCGAGGGCTTGAAGCTCATTTGTGATGTCAGTGAGTCGATCGAACGTGAGCTGGACATTCTCATTGTCATTTCTCTTGAAGCGGTTGAAGAGGTTGCGAAGGACACTGATTCTCTGATCTCTCTGGGTGGAGACGCCTTCGTTGACCTTGGAGAGCCAGTCCCAGACTAGCTTGGATGTCTCCAACGCACTCACACGGCCATACTTTCCTTTGGTCAGATGACCACAGATGATATTCTTGGCAGTAGAGTCCAGTTGAACGAACTTCTTGACATCAGCAGCAGTGACACCTTCTCCAGCCTTGGGAACGCCGTTCTTGACGACATACCATAGGTCGACATCAATGGCTTCAAGATGCATGCACATCTTATTCTTCCAGTAGGGATATTCAGTTCCATCGAAGATGGGGCACGCATCGGAGACTTTGATTATCCCTGCACTCGACATAGCTAAAACTCCAGGTGGTTAAACCGAATCACACAGAATAAGGGAGTACCTTGCTCTGATACCAATTGAAAGTGCTAGTGATCGACTAGAGGGGGGTGAATAGGCGATTTTATGAAAGTCTTCAAAACAGGGAAGTTTCAAAGACAAACGATAGAAGTAAACCTATTACCACGCAGCGGAAGGTAGACTACACTAGGCAAACCTTAGTCAAGTAATCAATGAAGTGAAAGCACAATGACTAATAGCAGCTAGGCAGTGAGGATCAGGTAGGAAGATATTGTGAAGCCAATCAGAACAAGCAGTCACTTAGTGAAGACCATTGTTCAAGATATCTTCCGATATTTTGATAAATCGGCCGATTTATCGCTTACCTGTGTGACCGATAAGATAAATCGCCCGATAAATCAGCCGATATGGCGATAAATCGGTCGATATGCCGATAAACTGGCCGATTTACCCCTTATCATGGGTCGGCCAATAAGTTCCCAGTAAGCGATATCCCCAACAATGGTGAAGACAAAAGATAATTCAATCATGCAATGACTTCACAAGGACCAACAGTAAGTAAAGGGAAGGGAAGGATGAAACCGGTGACTCGTTCAAGACAATGATTTGTTGGACTAGTTCCAGTTGCTGTGACAACTGTATGTCTGGTTAGGGCGGCTAGGTATTTAAACCTGAGGACACACAGTCCCGGACACCCAGTCCTGAACACGCAGCTCAGAACCCTTAGTCCTCACTGTATTCCCCTTGAGCTAAGGTCACGCAGACCTCGCCCAATCACTCTGGTAAGTCTTCAAGGTAGACTCCCAAACCTTCACAAACTTTGTTCACCGGCGATCCACAATGACTCTTGGATGCTCAGAACGCGACGCCTAACCGGCTGGAGGATTCACAGTCCTCAAGTGTAATAAGTCTTCAGATCACACAGACAGAATGACTTAAGTGATGCCTAACACTCTTTGGCTCTGGGTGGTTAGGACTTTATCCTCGCAAGGAATTCTCTCTCAAAGGCTTCGAGGTGGGTTGCTCTCAAACGACAACAGCCGTACTTTAACTCTGAGCAGCCAACCGTTTATGGTTGTAGGGGGTGGGCTATTTATAGCCACTACGCAACCCGACCTGATTTGTCCAAAATGACCCTGGGTCACTAAGGAACTGACACATGTTCCAACGGTCAGATTTCAAACACACACGGCAATTTTACTTGGGCTACAAGCAAAGCTGACTTGTCCAACTCTGGACAAGATTCGCTCTCATAGTCTTCACTCGAAGACATAGGATTTTGGTTAAGCATCACTTCAGTCATTCTGACTGGTTCTCTTGGACCCCACTTAACAGTACGGTGGTTCCTATGACTCAACAAAGAAGAAAAGGAACTACGAAAGATCTAAGTCTTCGCGCTCCATAGTCTTCATGCGATGTATTCTCTTGTCATAGTCTTCAATGTGAATGTCTTCACATACCACCTTTGACTTCAATGTCTTCATACATTTTTAGGGGTCATCTCTGGTAGGAAAACCGAATCAATGAGGGACTTCTACCTGTGTTATCCTGCAATTCTCACAAACACATTAGTCCCTCAACTAGGTTTGTCGTCAATACTCCAAAACCAACTAGGGGTGGCACTAGATGCACTTACAAATACAGAAAGGACTCATACTCCTACAGAGTCTTCAACCTCTTTCACTATAAAGTGGTTGAAACTGTGAATGTGCGGTTCGATGAGACTAACGGCTTGCAACGAGAGCACCTACCAAATGTGCTAGATGAAGTTCCATCCAGTGAAACCATCAAGCTCATGGGAACTCATCATCTCTGCACCTGCTCAACTTGAAGACAATGCTCAGCCTGAAGACAATCCTTCTAACGATGACAATGATCAGCAAGAGAAAAATCTTTGTCCTGTTCATCCTCGTGTTGCAAATGAAGTACAGATTGAGAGAATAATTGACAGCATCAATGCACCAGGTCCACTCACTCGTTCAAAGGCAACACAACTAGCAAATTTCTGTGGGCACTTCGCATTCGTCTCAATATCTGAACCCAAGAAAGTTGATGAAGCCTTCATGGAACCTGAATGGATTCAAGCTATGCAAGAAGAACATCAACAGTTTGAGTTGAATAATGCATGGGAACTGGTCAAGCGTCCTGATCCTTGTAAGCACAATATCATAGGCACTAAATGGATATATCGCAACAAGCAAGATGAGCATGATGAAGTTGTCAGAAACAAAGCTCGTCTTGTTGCTCAAGGATACACTCAAGTTGAAGGAATTGACTTCGATGAAACATTTGCTCCTGTGGCTAGGCTTGAAGCTATACGCATACTGCTGGCCTATGCAAATCATCATAACATTCTTCTGTATCAAATGGATGTGAAGAGCGCCTTTCTCAATTGCAAGATTGAAGAAGAAGTGTATGTTGCACAACCGCCTGGCTTTGAAGATCCAAAACATCCTGACATGCTTTACAAGCTCAACAAGGCACTGTATGGCCTTAAACAAGCCCCTCGAGCTTGGTATGACACACTCAAAGATTTCCTGAAGAGCAAAGGCTTCAAACCTGGTTCACTGGATCCCACTCTCTTCACCAAGACATATGATGGTGAACTGTTTGTGTGCCAAATATATGTGGATGACATTATCTTCAGCTGCACTAACCAGAAATATAGTGATGAGTTTGGATATATGATGCAAGAGCAATATCAGATGTCCATGATGGGTGAGCTGAAGTTCTTCCTTGGTCTTCAAATACGATAGCAACGCAACGGCATCTTCATATCTCAAGAGAAATACCTCAAAGATTGCCTGAAGAAGTTTGGAATGCAAGATTGCAAAGGCTACACGACGCCAATGCCAGCTAAACACCATCTGGGTCCCTACGACAATGGTAAAGATTTCGATCAAAAGGTATACCGCTCCATGATTGGTTCTTTGCTTTATTTATGTGCATCTAGGCCAGATATCATGCTTAGTGTTTGCATGTGTGCCCAATTCCAAGCAGCACCAAAGGAATCGCATCACTTAGCTGTGAAGCAAATTCTTCGATATTTGGCTCACACCCCAACACTAGGATTATGGTATCCAAAGGGCTCAGAGATTGATCTAGGTGGATTCTCGGATGCTGATTATGCTGGTGAGAAAGTGGATCGCAATTCTACATCAAGCACATGTCACTTTCTGGGATGATCACTTGTATGTTGGTCTTCAAAGAAGCAGAACTGTGTATCTCTCTCCACTGTTGAATCTGAATACATTGTTGTTGGATCTTGCTGTGCTCAGCTTCTATGGATGAAGCAAACTCTCAAAGACTATGGCATTCATCTGAAGTAAGTGCCACTCTACTGCGACAACGAAAGCGCCATCAAGATTGCTAATAACCCAGTTCAGCACTCGAAGACAAAGCACATTGAAATTCGTCATCACTTTCTCAGAGATCATGTCATGAAGGAAGATATTGATATCATACACGTCAACACTGAAGAGCAACTAGCAGATATCTTCACAAAGCCCTTGGATGAGAAGAGGTTTTGCAAGTTACGGTGTGAGCTAAATATATTGGAATCCTCAAATGTCCTGTGATCAGGCACACATCCTAACACTTATGCATATTGATGACTTAGATGTACAACACACGAAGTAACGTATGTCTTCAATCAATGAAAACTTGCATTCTGAGTGTGAATACATTAATGTGGAATTTGACTTCGGAGCGCCACGATAATTGTGTGCCGTGTCTGGGTCTAATACTTCCTATACGATGGGTAACGCCACCACCAAATTCTTCCCTAAGAAGTGTTTTTCACATGGCGTTACATTTGCAAAGTCTTCGCTTTCTGTTTGTCCTTCAATGTTAACACAGCTTTATGTTTATCTTCAATGTACTGATTTGGTTTCTGTCCTCTACAACATTCACTTATAGCTATGGCTTCTTGTTGAATGTTTTGAACTAAGTGAATGTGATCGGACCCTAACCCCTCTATGCTTCTTTCTTAAGTCTATCTATCCAGATCATATGCATTCTGTTGACACTGTCAAAATGTCTTCTCTGCGTCCTTGTCAGCAGAAGACACAGAGACAAACATTAATCCGTTTTCAATGCTAAATCCTTCCACCTAAAACCCGGAGAAGTGGGAACGACCACCCGACAATCCAGGCGTGCGTGGGAACGTGGAACAACATCCAATATGTTGCATGATAGCCACGTGTCCTTCAGATGTGAACCGCCAGGGGCACCTGTGTAATAACACTGTGCCGTCCCTGTCCCTATAAATACACACCTCACCCCAGTCATTATCTCTTATTCCACTCTCGCACAGACCCTAGCGCCACCGCTAGCCCTCGACGACGCCGGCAACGAAGCGCTTAGCTGTCGCGACCTCACCGACGCCGTCCTCACGTCGGTCACGGACATCGTCTTCTCCGCCGTCGCCGTAGGTGTCCTCCGTCGCCAAGTTAGGGCACGAATGATCAAACTGCTCGGCCTCCTCTCCCACTCCGTCTAGCAGTTCCTCGTGTGGTAAATAAAACCTCCTTTTTACAGTCCTTTTGATCCGATAGATTCATCCTTTTCAACCACAAGTAGTTTCTGTTCACACAAGTTGGATCTATCTCATACTGCATCTCATAACATGCCTAGTATATTCACTTATGCTTCACAAAGTAGTTAGATTCCTCACTTGTACTTATTCGTGGATTCGTACAAATCTGGAACCAACTCTCTACCTATGAGTGAATGTCTTCGCACTATGAGGTCAATGCCTTCTAAATTGATTTATCTTCAAAAATCTTCTGAGAATGCATATGACCTCTTCCCCTTCCCTCGCACCTTTAATGCTGTCACAGGTACATGTCCGTGGGAGAATCCCTTGGTTCTCATAGTCTGCATTCATTTGCAGAGTTCTTACAACATCATATAAATTCTCCTGAAGCCAGTTCTTGTCTGACAAGTAGACGGAAGGCTTTGACAGTTTTGAAGCCTTTCAGTCTAAACTTCATGGCCACAGAGAAATCTGCAAGGAAGGGTGGCAGACAGCGTCGTGGCAACACCTCAAGAGATTTGCCTCCTGACCTCTATGAGCTGTACAAGACAGATCCAGAGGAGGACTACAATCAGCGGAAAACCCGAATCCAATGGATTCGAAGATATTGGGCAGAACAATGGTTCAAGTACAGGTTCGGGACCCAGGAGTATGCTGAGAAAAATGCCATCAAGCGACCGTGGGGAGACATCTTGTACAGAAATCTTCAACCCGGATCCAGAGCTGAAGCCATTGAACAAGGCTTCTATCCTTGCATGGCCCGTGGACCACAGCTTGCCGATGCAGACCCATCTTCACTGCTATGGTGCCGTGACGACAATCTGTTCAAGCGCAACTTCCAGTTTGCCAAGAACTCGGCCAAAGCAAACAAGAAGTCATGGGGACTAGACTTCAATCCAGGTCCCTCTGCTCCTCGTGCTGACGGCACAGGCGAAGCTGAACCCAATCTGGTCGGGCCCTTCTATAACTTAGAAGGTCTCATTACTCACATACAGGTTCAAGGGGCAGTCGTGGATCAACCTGCAGACGGCGCTGAATCTGACGAAGCGCCTGCACCATCGAAGCCAAAGAAGCTGAAGAAACCTAAGGCTTCAAAGCCTGCCCCTGCACCAAAGGTTTCACGGGCGAAGCCTCTGGCCACTGCACCTCCTAAACACAGTGTGTAGTCTGAAGATCTGTCACGCATCTCCAAGCCCTCCAAAGTGAAGATGCCCATGCAACCCACCAGCCAAGCACTGACCCCTGCTGCTGTTCTGCGTAACGAGAATGACACCATTGATCTGTCCAGCGACGATGACCTTGGCGATGACGCTCTTGAGCAGTTGATCAAGAGCAAGCAAGCGGCAGAAATCTTCAATGACCTTCCTCTCTTTGATGTTGAAATCATCAATAAGTTCATTGATGAGTGGTTTGATAGCCCAAATGTTTGCTTTGATGATCTTCAACTTTCCATTGGCCTCAGCGTCGCCTTCCATGGAGCCATTGCTGCTAAGCTGGCTCTAGCTCAGAAAATTGTTGAGCTGAAGCATAAGATAGATTATGAAAAGGCTCAGTTCAAGAAGCATATGGCCAAGCTCAATGTTGAAGACATTCAGAACTTCCAGGTCATGATGCATGAGCTCAAGGAAGCATTCCGAACCAAACGCGAAGAGGCCAAAGGTTCTCGTGAGCGCATGAAGGATCTTGCTGCTAAATGTGTTCAGGGATACAATGAAGCTAAAAAGCGCAAGGCTTTGGGGCGACTAGGCATTGACCCCAGAATGGCGGCCAAGAAGAAGAAGAAGCCAGCTATGGCAGAACCCGAAGCACCAAGGCAGGAAGTACATCCAATTGTCTTCCCAGCCAGTATGACAGGCTCGAAGCCTAAGGTCCCCACATTGGCTTCAGAACTGAAGAAAACAAGGGCAGCTGAAGCTGAAGCCAGAAAGCACAAAACCAAGGCCACCACTGATGATGCTCCTCCAACCAAGAAACGCAAAACCAAGAAGAGAGACCGGGCTGCTCCCACAGAGCCCCTTGAGGTCGAGCCAATCTTAGTGGCTCGTCCTGCGTCTGAACATCAAGAACGCCAAGTGGTAGTTCATGAGCCTGCTTCCACAGAGGCTCATGAAGCTGAAGACAATCCAGCTATTGACCCCACCGCAGCTGAAGACATTGGTCCTCACGACAGTGTTGAAGATGATGAAGTCCTTCCTCAGATCGAGCACCAGTTGGTATCATCGCCTGTGCTCACGCACAGCGAACTCATCAGCATTGGTCATCCTCTGACGCCAACTGCTTAGGATGCATCGTGGGCTGATCACCCATAACGACAAGACACCCCAAGTTCTCCCCAACCACAAGTCACCTCACCCGTGCAAGACGATGATGATTTTGAGGCCCAGCAAACTCCATCTCCGCAACCGTCGCCAGCATTACGAGGCTTCGCAAAGGTCCGAGGCCCCAAGTCACTCCCACTGTGCACGTGTCAGAGTCTGAAGCCAAAACCGCTGAACATATTCCGGCTGCATCAGCCAATGAAAGAGAAGAACCAAGAGTTGAAGTAGAAAGAGTTGCTACACCCCCGTCCCACCAAGATGTTGTTCTCGAGGAGAACGTGTCCGACCCTCCAGCTTCTGCAGTGGAGGTTAACAATCCTGAGGCGGCCACCAACATCAACACTGAAGCTAATGACGTTGTCATGGCTGAAGCTAATGTGGCGCCTGAAGCCACTGCAGCGCCCGAAGCCAATACTGAAGCAGCTGAAGCCAATGTGCCCCCTGAAGCCTAGATCAACGACAATGTCAGTGCTCCTGTACCCCCTCCAAGACCTCATACAATTGAGATGGCATTTGATCATGGTCAGCCTGTTATGGTCTGATGGCCCATTCTGGTTCCTCCACCTGCTACGGGTCCACAATTTCACTATCATGTCGAGCACAGACCTCCCGTCCAGAAGCCCAAGCCAAGACTTCCACGATTCCCAGGCACTGCAACTTCACCTGGGGTCTTCAATGTGAATGGCTTCGTGGCACACAACACCTTCTTCAACAGCGTCAAGAACCCTTACACCAAACCTCGCATTTCATCAGATTGGTTCTGGAGCTATCAACAGCGCAGCTACTATTCCCGCATCTTATACAATCAAGGGCGCATATTTCCACATATGTGTCTCGACACTGAAGCTATAGCTGGACTGGCCTGCCTTGAAGAAGCATTGGATTGCTTCAGAGACGCTGGACTGCTGCAGTTTGTCACAGATAAGGAACATTGGAATGAAGAGCTTCTGCTACAGTTCTATGCAACTCTTCACATTCGAGGCTACAACAGGGATCCAAAGACTTGAGTCCTTGAGTGGATGACAGGCAATGTCCATCATGAAGCCAAAACTCTTGATATCATTGAGCTCACAGGCCTGCCCACTCCTGGTGAATACTATGAACCAGGTTGTCAACAACACCAGAATGCTTTGGAGAGCATCTTTCAGAAGCCAGAACCCAACATGAGCCAAATGTTGAGCATGATGAAGCCTTTGCCTCACGACGCTGACTACCCATCTGAATTCTCTGTTGAAGACCTAGAGTATCTGCCTCGCTCCATTTATCATATCATCAGAAAAACTCTATGGCCCGTCAAAGGACATTCATCTGCAGCGACGCTTGAAGGAGCAATGAATACTTTGGTCTTCTATATCTTGAATGGCATCAGCTTCAATGCTCAAGACTTCTTCATCAGGCAGTTGGCTGCATCAGGCTCTGACATTTTTGTTCTAAAGTTCTATGCTCCATGGGTAATGTGACTTATCAAGCTTCACTCTGCCATTAACTATCAGCCATCTGCGCGCAATCATCTTGTCTTCTTGTTAGAGGTTGATCTGTCTGTTGAAGCTATTTACCCAGAGCCTGCTAAGGATCCCATTTATCTTCACAATGTTGATCACCAAAGCTTCACCCAGCCCATTAAAGGAGTTCAGGCAGTCTCGCGTGTTTATCCCTTGGTTGGCAACACACGTGCCCCTCGCGCTCAAGCTGACGCCACTGGTAGCGCCATTGCGCAAAGGCCTCGAAGGCGATCTCGTGTTCTAAATGACCGAGAGCTTCTCATCGCGCTACACCAGAAACAGGACAAACATCACGACTGGCTTAAGCATCAGATGCAAAGCCTATTGGTGGATATCAACCGCATTCGCAATCTTGCCACCAAGAATGCCTTTGTCACTCATGAAACCTGTCGGAGGTCGTGGAAGAGTTTGACATTACTTAGTGTTGAAGCTGAACTGCAAGACGATGGCTTCACCGAAAGATTCAAGTTTGACTCAACTCCTCTCAGGAATGCTCACTTGCGTCGGACTCCCTCACTTGAAGACTCTGACTATTTGTCCTCAGCTACGACAGTGAATGCCAGAGTCATCGATGACCAAGATGATGCAACATCACCTCCTCCAACTTCAGTGCGTGTCGACACTGCACCACCGGACCTCAACGACGACCCTACTGCCTCGCCTGCACCTCATGGGAACGAGTAGGCACTCTATGTCTTCAAACCTTTTTGGTCCTTCCTAACAAAAGGGGGAGAAGCATATGAGTTGATAGTATTCAAGCGGGTCCATATGGGTGGTTGCTTTACCTTTTGCTACTTTTGCCAAGTGCTTACAACTCTTGCTTTTCGATACATTTGGTTCTTCGGGTTGTAACGCTTAAACTCGATGGTTGTCTGCTACTTATTTGCTATTCTGTGATGGGATGATAAATTCTGCATGTGTGATGATAACTTCCGCACTTAGGTCATTTTGCAGACGTCCATTTTTCATTATGCATGTCATTATCTTCGTTACATCAAATCATACATGATGAATTGTCATCATAAGTTGAAGAGGATCTCCACAAGTACAACCTGCCATGTGCATTTGCATTCCAAGAGCAAATTACTTATATGCACATCTTCAGGGGGAGCCTTTGCCACTTATGAAGACAATACCCTATCCTTTACAAATTCACATATTTTATTCCCCTTTGAAAACTTCAACCAGTTTGTCATCAATCACCAAAAAAGGGGAGATTGTAAGTACATCTAGTGCCACCCCTAGTTGGTTTTGGAGTATTGACGACAAACCTGGTTGAGGAACTAATGTGTTTGTGAGAATTGCAGGATAACACAGGTAGAAGTCCCTCATTAATTCGGTTTTCCTACCAGAGATGACCCCTAAAAATATATGAAGACATTGAAGTCAAAGGTGGTATGTGAAGACATTCACATTGAAGACTATGACAAGAGAAGACATCACGTGAAGACAATGGAGCGCGAAGACTTAGTTGTTTCATCGTTCCTTTTCTTCTTTGTTGAGTCATAGGAACCACCGTACTGTTAAGTGGGGTCCAAGAGAACTAGTCAGAATGACTGAAGTGATGCTTAACCAAAATCCTATGTCTTCGAGCGAAGACAATGAGAGCAAATCTTATCCAGAGCTGGATAAGTCAGCTTTGCTTGTAGCCCAAGTAAAGTTACCGTGTGTGTTTGAAATCTGACCGTTGGAACACGTGTCAGTTCCTTAGTGACCCAGGGTCATTTCGAACAAATCGGGTTGGGTTGCCTAGTGGCTATAAATAGCCCACCCCCTACAACCATAAACGGTTGGCTGCTCAGAGTTAGTGTACGGCTTTTGTCGTTTGAGAGCAACCCACCTCGAAGCTTTTGAGAGAGAATTCCTTGCGAGGATAAAGTCCTAAACACCCAGAGCCAAAGAGTGTTAGGCATCACTTAAGTCTTCCTGTCTGTGTGATCTGAAGACTTATTACACTTGAGGACTATGAATCCTCCAGCCGGTTAGGCGTCGCGTTTTGAGCATCCAAGTGTCATTGTGGATTGCCGGTGAACGAAGTCTGTGAAGGTTTGAAAGTCTACCTTGAAGACTTACCAGAGTGATTGGGCGAGGACTGGGTGTCCTTAGCTCAAGGGGAATAAGGTGAAGACACGGTCTTCTGAGTTGAATCTCAGCCTCCCTAACCAGACGTACAGTTGTCACAGCAACTGGAACTGGTCCAACAAATCATTGTCTTCAACGAGTCACTGGTTCTATCCTTCCCATCTCTTTATTTACAGTTGGTCCTTGTGATGGCATTGCCTGTTTGCATTATCTTTTATTTTCACTGAGTGACTGCTTGTTCTGATTGGGTTCATACTATCTTCCTACCTGATCTATACTGCCTAGCTGCTATTAGTCGTTGTGCTTTCACTTCATTGAATACTTGACTATGGCTTGCTTAGTGTAGTCTACCTTCCGCTGCATGGTAATAGGTTTATTTCTATCGTTTGTCTTCGAAACTCCCATGTTTTGAAGACTTCCCTAAAAATCGCCTATCCCCCCCCCCCTCTAGTCGATCACTAGCACTTTTAGTGTCGTTTTTTTCTATGAATTTATTATTCATGCGCCGGTGCGGCCACTCTAAAAATTCAGTAAAGTCGCGCTTCATTATGTTATGCTTTCTAAATATTTGTTGTGTATGTGTGTCTTGTGATAGTATCTCTATGGTGAAGACGACATGTCATACTTAACAAAAGTTGTATGGCTCCATCCATATCCTACTAGAATTGTCACAACAGATACTAGAGATTGTAGAATTTGAAAGATCTCCCCCGTCCCTCGCATCTGGCGACACGGGGAGACCCTCAGCGCCACACCCAAGGGTTGCATGGCCTTGGTTGCTCCTCACCCGACTACTTCCTCCCTCCTGTGCTGCTACTTGGGTGAGTTCGAGGCCCATGGGGAATGGGGAAGGCAGCCGGGCTAGCCGAGTCTCAGTCCGGGCAGCCGGGCTGATATGATAGGACCAAATGCCACGGTACAAACGATTAAAGACAGTCTTGTGCATCCGAAAACATCGGCAAAAATGGTCAGCGAAGAGTGCATCGGGGGCAAAGTTGTTGGCCATCGGTGTCAAATGGCCGTGTGCCCTGTTGAGATTGAGCACTCAATGACCCGTGATCGATCCCTTGAAATTAAGAGCATGCTCCTCCGCACGCTCCGTGTCTTCAAGAACCTCCTGCATCATTATGGTCTCATCCATGTAGCCCTCTTTGTCAGATGTGTCGTCTGATGACTCAACATAGTGCTCTTATATATAGTCTAAATCAAGATCCATTGCTTGAAAGAAGAAGGAAACTTTTTTAGCTCCAACAATTCATTGAACAGTTGCCTGACATGGTGAGTATAGCAGTAGCGGACGGTACCTTGTAGGGCGGTCAGAGAAAATGGGTTGAACGGCAACAGAGGAGAAGTGGGGTGGAGCCCGGCTAGAACGTTGGAGGTGACATAGACGTTTTTCGGACATGTGTGGCGTGGCAGGCGGGGTGGTGGAGCGGCGGCAAAGGCAAGAGAAAAAGAAGAAAGGAGAGAAAATGTGGAGGATGAAGACGCGGGGTCCGGAAAGGATTTTGGGTGAGCCGAGGGTGTCGAAGTCCTACGTGTGTGCTTCCGGACTCCCGCAAAGCCATCCCAAATTTGTCTCGGATTTGCTGGAACAAGTACATTAGAACCGCTTACCGCACTGATACATGCCCGCTCGGATGGCTTCTGTGCTTCAGACCGCGTGTTTCGGACGTATGTGGATGGTCTGAGATCCGTCTTGGAGATGCCAATAATAAACTGTCATCCCGTTGTTTATATCTCCTCAGTGTAACATCATTCGTTTGGTTAATCAATGGTACTATGATACTATCACTCGGGAAAAAGATTTACGTGCAGGTGGATTGCCCGTGCTTTTCGTGGGTTGAGCACTGATTCAAGCAGTGTGCGTCTCGGCATCATCCACGTTGGTTGGAATTATTGGCATGAAGCACCGCGCAATATGGCACTATTAGTATTGATACTTATTATATTTTGTGTCAAATTTTAACCATAAATTTAACTAACAAAATGTTCATACATGTTACCAAAAATTATATCATTAAAAACTATATTCGAATATTAATCCAACGATATAATTTTTTGACACGCACTAATATTTTATTAATTAAATCTTTGGACAAAATTTAGCACAAATTATAAAATGGACTAATAAACCAAGACGGAGGTAGTACTAGTGAAGAAGACTTGGGGCCCACTTGAAAAAACTTCCCTGATTATTACAGATGTAACCACTAAAGCATCTCTCAAAAAAAATGATGTAACCACTGAAGCAAAACGTGATTACAATCAGCTGTACAAATTAAAGATGAAAAGGAAAGGTGATAATGTGCCATTAGTGGTATAGACGCACATGCAAATCATTGGGAAAGAAAGATCACAGGCTCCATCAGTGTAGTGTTATATTTAGATCAAATTATGGGAACGGCTTTTGCTTAGCGTCACGTTGCGCAGCCGTCTGAAACACTGCCAGAAATGACCAACACACAAATACGGAAGCAAAACGTAGAGATCAAGCGAACCATATCACTGTTTTCTTTTCTTTTTGTTGCGGAAAGAACTATATCACCGCTAGGTGCCAAGATCTACTTACCACAAAAGCCATCCATCCATCCGTCCATGACCCAAAATAAATACATGCGTCCACAGTGAACTAGCCACCCTTATCCCGAACGAAAAAGTCGCGCCATGCATAGCTGGTGGTTTTGTTGTTTCTGCACCGCCCTACTCCTCCTCTCACCTGCCACCTGTCACCCAGACAAAAATCTAATGTGGCGAACTATTTAATGAGCTTCAGGCCAAAGAAAATCGGGGGAGGGGATCAGGCCTATACAGGGGCCTCCATGGCCACCAAAGCCGGCGCTAAATCGGGTCGGCGGGGATTGATGGTAAAGGGTTCGATCAAGATGTTCACGCCTTCCGGTAATGTGGTCTAGGGGGGTTTGGGCATTGTAGATTTGAGTTGGGATGTAATGTGTTTACAAGTTGTTCCAAAAATACATGTATAATTATGTAATGGTGTAACTTGTGGCGGGGCTAAATTAGGGCCAACATGGGCAATGGCCCCCAAGGTTGTTTTTTCTCCAGATTTACACTTAATACCCATCACTTTGTAGGCCAGATTTGACATAATACTTTAAATTGGCCCCCGTATCTCTCTTTTTCACGAATATGCATGGCGCGTATCATTTCATTGATAGAGGAAAGAAAATACAAGGGTGCAACCTTAGGATGGCGATCCAATAATAGGATAGGTGTTTAGTCATCTATGCCTACTTTTCGCCGGTTGTGGCATTTTTTTATCACTTTTTTTTCATGCTCCTTTTGCGAGCCTTTGCTGGACCTGAGACTTTATTTTCGAACTGCACATTAATTAATAAAATGGCTGCATGCATCACTCCGATGCAGAGGCCAGAGGTATTCCTCCATTTCAAAAAAAAAGTACACAAGGAAAGGCACGGCCGAGGGGTGATGAGCAAAACAAGAAGGGTTGCTCAACCCTAGTTACAAGAGATCATGTTGTAGGTAAAATCTTGTCTGATCCTTTGGCGCCCGCCTTGGCCTAGGCATGCGCGTCCTCCTTGATCTGGTCCATCATGTGTACGTGTGAGGGGCTTGCATTGTTGAAGATACACGCATTCCGGTGTTTCAAAATCGTCCAGGTCGAGAGGGCGATGAGGGATGTTGCACCCTTGCGTATACTTGGAGGTAGGGCCATGGTGCAAGTGCTCCTCCATTTATAGAAGCCGGTGTTACCATCCGGGGGAGCTATGGTGAGGCGGCACCAAGCAAGGACCTCGTGCTAACTGACAGGGAGATGATGCATCCACATAGAAGGTGGTCCAATGTCTTGTGCTCCTGGTCATAGAAAACACACGACGGGATGTACGGTAGGCCATGGCGAGCGAGCCTCCTCATCTCTTTCAAAGACTAATTTTGCCCCTCTTAATTCTTGCTAAAGCTTGGCCACCAAGTCTAAGTGTAATAGGCCAGGTAAAAATTATCGAAGCAAACTCATTTGAAGATGCAAAACGCAAACAGTTTTGCTAAGTTTCAGTCGACTAAAACTTCGTTAAGTCTTAATCGGTGCTATATCCGTAAGATCTTACATTGAGATCCGTGCAAGGTTTTCTTTTCCGGCTTTTCCTTTTCTTCTAGCATGTTGTGTCACTTGATTAAGACTTGGTTAAATCTTGACTAAGACCTAGCCACACTCAAACACAAGGCTAGAGCGCCGGCTTCAAAATAAACAATAGTATATTTTTTAAATCTTGTTGGAGAAACTGCCGTCCTGTTTTTTTATATCTCTTTGGTCCGATGTCATTTGTTTGGTTACGCAATCATTCAAAACAAAATTGACACGTGGGTGGATTGGCTTGTGATTTTCGTGGGGTGAGCACTGATTCGAGCAGTGCGTCTCGGCATCATCCACGTTGGTTGGAATTATTGGCCTGCGGCACTGCGCAATACAGCAGAAGAAAGTTGAGAAAACAAATAGCGTGAGAAGAAGAAGAAGAAAGCTTGCCTGATCACAGATGTAACCACTGAAGCGAAACGTGATTACAATCAGCTGCACAAATTAATTAAAGATGAAAAGGAAAGGTGATAATGTGCCATTAGTGGTATAGACGCACATGCAAATCATTGGGAAAGAAATATCACAGACTCCATCAGACATCAGTGTAATATGGGAACACTTTGCAGTTAGCGTCACGTTGCACAGCCGTCTGAAACACTGCCGGAAATGAGCAACACACAAAGACGGAAGCGAAACGTGGAGATCAAGCGAACCATTTTACTCACTCCGGCCCTTTTTAGGCTGTGTTCGGTAATACTCCGCTCCTTCCCAGGAAGCGGAGCGCCCATTTTATCGTTCGCCAAAGTTTCAATGAATGTTAGCGGAGAGTTCCGAACGGCCTCTTAGTCTGCATATAACTTTTGTCCTTTGTTTGTCATAGATCACTCTTTGGCTGTCCCTATTATGCAAAGCCCCTGTCCTTTTAAAGATTAAGATTTTTGTTTGGCAATTACTCCAGAACCGCCTTCCCTCGGGGACAGAGGTAGTTAAGTGGCACGGACCTGGTGATGGTCTATGCCTTCTCTGTGCGGTACCAGAGACCGGGACACATATCCTCTTCCCGTGTACCGCGGCGAGGGTATTTTGGACGTACATCCGCGAGGCATTGGGGCCTGAATAGGAGGCCCTAAATCTCGCGGAGTTTCTCCAACATCGAGCTTTACAGCCGTCACGTCATCGCCGCCTGTTTTGGCTTATTTTTGCGGCGATGTCGTGGGCTCTTTGGATGACTAGGAATAAGATGGTGATAGAGAAGGTTTTTCCAAGGAAGGCGTCTGACTCCTTCAAATTCCTTACTTTCCTGCAGCACTGGCACCCGCTCTCGAGGTAGCGTGATCGCGACCGATTTGGCTTGATGATGGATGCGCTTCTGGCTTCTGCGCGTCGACTATCATCCTCGTAGTGACGCTACGCGGCCGCCACTAGGTGGCTTTTTTTCTATTTCTTTTATGCTTTCTTAGGCTTGATTGTACTGTGACCCGAGTCGTTGTATGTCGAGTGCTGTTGAATTTGGATTGTATGGACCGTTGCTTTATTTATAAAGCGAGGCGGAAGCCTATTTCGAGTTCTGTCCAAAATCAAAGTATCTCTACTTTGACCAAATTTATAGAAAAAAGTATCGACATTTACAATGTCAAATCAATATTGTTAGATTTATCATGAAATGTTATTTTATAGTGTGTGTGTATGATATTGTAGATGTTGATATTTTTAAATATAAACATGGTCAAATTTTATAAAATTTGGCTTGACAGGAATCTAATACATGGAGTAAAATAGACGGAAGTGAGTACTAGTAGATACCAAGACCTACTTACCACGAAAGCTGTCCGTTCATCCATCCATGACCCCGAAATAAATACGTGCGTCCAGCGTGAGCTAGCCATCGCCCCCACCCTACCCCAACCGGGATTAAAGCCGCGCCATGCATAGCTGGTGATATTGCTGTTTCTGCACCGCTCTACTCCTCCCACCTGCCTTGCCACCGAATTAAATTCCTCCTGGCTTCCAGCCAGCAGATCGATAGCAGGAACCAAACAAAAGCCAATCAGCCAGAGAAAAGAATGACCCGAGAGAAAACGTTGCCGTCTTGCCGAGATTAGATTAATCCCAGCAAGCAAAAAAGCGAGCGTTCACACTAACTGATCGGCATGCCGCCGGCGGGGCATGTGCACAACCACTGATGTAATAATACCATATGTTTTCTTGGGTCATTCTTATCTCATGCCATGTGTACCATTGTGCCAGTTGAATACAAAACTGAAAAGAGAAAAAAGCACTATCATGCTAACATAATCGCTCGTTTAGCAAGTTGATGTAGCATAAGCGTTGTGCTGATGCTGAAAGCAAAAAAATACCTTTTCCTTTACACGGATGCTGATAGCAACCTGCGTGGGGCGCAGCGCCTACACAATCTAGCGAGGAGCGGGGGAGCCGTCAGAGGCCACCGAAGCGTCGCTGTCGGCCGGGGCCCACGCGGCAGAAATAATGTGACGAGAGGGAGCGAGCGGTTCATTATACGAGCACGGGGGGAATTGGATGGGCATGGAAAAGGAGGGAGATTTTTTGTTTCCGCCCCGCCAGGTGGCCTAATTTAATCCTCCCCCCTCCGCTCCCCCTCGTGCGTTCGCTGCACATCATGCATAGTTGTGTCCTCGTTGTGGTGTAGCCATCCGACCCTGTGCCCGGGCGGACACGCGCAGAGCTCAGCTAGCGGCAGCAGTGCAGTGCAGCGCAGCGCCATCGCCGTTGATGGAGGGCGGGCGTCCGAGCTCCGTGCTTCTCTTGCTGGTGCTGCTGGCGGCGCCGCTCGTGGTGGCGTCGGCTGGCCCCTCGTCGCCGGCGGCGTTCCTGGAGGACGACGTGGTCCTCGGCGCCGTGGCGAGGCTGGGCAAGGGCGCCAACGCCAGCGGGCGGGGAGGCGCCATCTGCGACGTCGACGTCGGCATCTCAGCCGTCGTCGGCGACGGGAGGCGCGGGTGGAAGGAGGAGATCGCGGGGCTGGCGGGGCGGCCGGAGATGGCGGCGTGGCTGCGGCGGGTGCGGCGGCGGATCCACGAGCGGCCGGAGCTGGCGTACGAGGAGGTGGAGACGAGCCGGCTGGTCCGCGAGGAGCTGGACGGCATGGGCGTGGGGTTCCGGTACCCGCTGGCGCGCACCGGCGTCGTCGCCACCATCGGCACCGGCCGCCCGCCCGTCGTCGCGCTCCGGGCCGACATGGACGCGCTGCCCATCCAGGTACGTACAAGTAACTGCCGCCGCTGCGTGAACAGACACGTGTTCTTATCTCGCGCACGTGCGCCTTTTGCAGCCTCTGAGTGCCCATAACAAACGATCGAGCCCAGCATGCTACTAGGTTTCACAGAGTTTCTTAGATTTCTCATCATCGTTATTGCATACTCCTACTCCGTTTGTTTTCTGTTCAAGCTGTTTATCTTGTGGCCACTTGGTTAATGGGGTGGTGGAGGATAGATGCACCACCAATGCATTGTCATTCCCCACTAGAAAAAAATGACCAGTTTTCTTCAAGTTCGGGCCTTCTTTCACCACTGAACTCATATTTTTAACTTGTGGTTGCTGGGTGAATGATTGCACTAAGATAGAAGAGAAACAACAAAACAGAAAGGAGTGGCCTCTGCAGGAACACGCGGCCTGTGGACGTTGCCCGCGAGCAGTCTCGATCCATCGATCGAGTTCATCAGAAGCGTCTGCTTGTTTTCATCTGAAACCAGAAAGATGACAGATGGTTTTTAAAAAAAATTCTCCTCGTTCCGGTGCCCGAAACGGCACCCGCCGTTGGTGAGGCCCTTGGACGCGCGGATCCCGGTTGCCATGCGAAACCCCCGTCTTTCTGAGTGCCCCGAACGGGCAGTTTTTTTTCACGCCAAAAAGCCACAGACTTTTCTCCTGCTTTTCATCGCCTTTCGTCTCCCTCCCTCTCTCTCTCCGGGATCCCCTGTTGTTCTCGTTCGACTCCAACCAAACTTGCTTCGTTTGACACGTTGTTTGATTGCAGGAGGCGGTGGAGTGGGAGCACAAGAGCAAGAACCCCGGGAAGATGCACGCGTGCGGCCACGACGCGCACGTCGCCATGCTGCTCGGCGCCGCCAGCATCCTCAAGGCCCGCGAGCGCCACCTCAAGGTAATCTCTCTCAACTGAATTCCCATCAGTGTCTGCTAGCTAGCACGCTGAACTTCACCTTTGAGTGGCTACGATCGTCTCTATAGCTGTCTATAGCTAGCTAGGCGTCCCTCCCGTCTGCCCGCACGCCACCATTCCCGTGCAAGGGACTCTGGACATGCTTCTCTGCCACACTGGCTGCGAGCTAGCTCTAGCTGTGCCGATGTGATTTTTGCAATGCGTGCGGTTTGGGCGTACTACGCACTAGGTTTGCTTTGCGAGAGAAGATCGAAAGGCGCGTGCTTAGCCGAAAATCATGTCATAAGACCGTCGTGAGCCAGGCACGCGGCCGCCCGTCCGGCGTAAAGTGCTAAAGCTGTCGCGGCGGCATCATCATGTTGATGGTAGCGTCAGGACACGAGCCGTCCGGGACAAACATTCGGCGACCCTCTGCTTTGCCCGAGCTTCCTCTTCACGTGTGCCCTCGCTACTGAGTACAGTGGGATTATTTATTTATTTTTTAAGAATGATTAACAACTAGGATTTGCAAGCGTTTAAGACGTGATCGCCGCCGTCTAGTCTGGAAAAAGTCGCCGTGGTTTGTGCGGATATATGCCCGCGGTCATTCATCCGTCTCGTTGCGCCAAGGACAGAATTTGTTCGGCTTGATTAACTGCATTTTCTCAATGTAATGCGATGCTGGTGGTACAACATTCCTTCAGTTTGGTTCACTGCTTTCGGGAGGTGGATCGGATGCCCCGTGTTCGACGGAATGCCTGGTCATTATGTAGGTTATTATAGCATAAGACTCGTGCAAACTTTTAAGGGTGGTGTGCGGAAGCAAAACTTACACTATGATCATAATCTTTTCTGAATTATTGTCATTTACCACCACTTCAGCAGTGACTGCAATCAAAGGGTTTTAAGTCTGTGGGCACACGTGGTCATGTCGATGTCAAATTCCTGTCGCCGTCTTCATCAAACCTGTCCTTGTTACACCAGCTGCTGCTACTCTGTAAACATGTGGGAACCAAGACCTGCAGTTAGCATAGGGTCCAAATTAATAGTGTATTTTATCTTCAGAAGAGAAAAACATACTAATGAAATTCAGAAATACAGTCGAATGAGAAACTTAAATTGTACTTTCATCTAAAACTTAAATTGTACTCCGTGGCACTTGGTTATGTGCAGGGTACGGTGAAGCTGCTGTTCCAGCCGGCGGAGGAGTCCGGCGCGGGCGCGAAGCGGATGATCGAGGACGGCGCGCTGGAGGGCGTGGAGGCCATCTTCGCCGTCCATGTGTCGCACCAGCACCCGACGTCCGTGGTCGGCTCCCGGACGGGGCCGCTGCTCGCCGGCTGCGGCTTCTTCAAGGCCCAGATACTCGCCCGCCGCGCCGGCGCCGACCGGGTCCTGGCCGCCTCGTCCACCATCATCAGCCTGCAGAGCCTCGTGTCTCGGGAGGCGGACCCGCTGGACTCGCAGGTGGTGTCCGTCGCCATGGTCAACGGCAGCTTCAGCCACGGCGGCGACCAGGCGGCGCCGTTGGTGCTAGGCGGCACGTTCCGGGCCTTCTCGAACGCGAGCTTCTACACGCTGCGGCGGCGGATCGAGGAGGTGATGACGCTGCAGCCGCGGGTGCACGGCTGCGAGGCCTCCGTCGACTTCTTCGAGAACCAGAGCTTCTACCCGCCGACGGTGAACCACCCGGGCATGTACGCCCACGTCAAGGCGACGGCGCGGGCGCTGCTGGGCGAGGGAGGCTACCGCGACGTGCCGCCGATGATGGGCGCCGAGGACTTCTCCTTCTACTCCCAGGCGGTGCCGGCCGGGTTCTACTACGTGGGCGTGCGCAACGAGACGCTCGGGTCCGTGCACACGGGCCACTCGCCCTACTTCATGATCGACGAGGACGTGCTCCCCACCGGCGCCGCCGTGCACGCCGCCATCGCCGAGAGGTACCTCGCCGACGCCGCAGAGCGCGACGGCTTCCCCCGCTCCCCGGAGCAGGAGCTGTGAACCTGTGATCGATCGGCCGAGACGTACATACCCGGGTCCGGTTCTCGTTTAACCGATCGATCGACCGGCGTTGCGGTTGCGGGTTGAGTCCCGTACGTGAGGGTGGCGGGATCGACGTCGCGCGCGCGGGAACCGGTGGTTTTTGGCCGATCACGCCGTGATCTGGGCTGTGTTTTTCCCCTCCTCCGTGCTCGTGTTGGGTCTCAAACTTGCCGTTGAGACGCGGTCACGGGTTGGCTCCTGGGTTTTGCCTGCGGCCTTGTGCGTCTTTGTGCCTGCCGCGTGATCGGGAAACATGCAACTTGGCACCGACATTAACGTATCCTGGAGTATGTACATATTTCTTCCGGTGGCATTTTCTTCTTTGAACATTCTTCTTTTGGGTCTGACTATATCATATCTAGATGTGAGTTGAGATATTATCTCACATTTAAGTTGTGACATCAGCAAAAAATTCATATTTTGTGGGCCTGGCCTCTGGAGAGGCAAAAATAATAAAAATTCAAATGACAGACTGCGCTACTTAGGAATCAAACTTGGAACTGCACATTGGGAAACATTAGTGCCTACCACTCCCAATAATACTAGTTGTTGTTGAGTACGTATTCCTATTTGGAAGTGGGAAGTGGTAAGTAGTCTTCTTGCTTTCAAACCCGTTTTACCACGTGTCAACTGCTGGAGGTGGTCTCCCGATGGGCACCGTACGACCACGGTCGTATAGGACTTCTTTTCCCGGGCCTTTTCCATTCCATCCAAATTCCCCCGTGTTCGTATAATGAACCGCTCGCTTTCGTCACATTATTTCTGCCGCGTGGGCCCCGGCCGACAGCGACGCTTCGGTGGCCTCTGACGGCTCCCCCGCTCCTCGCTAGATTGTGTAGGCGCTGCGCTCCATGCATGTTGCTATCAGCATCCGTGTAAAGAAAAAGGTATTTTTCGCTTTCAGCATCAGCACAACGCTTACCGGCACTATATTATGCTAATAACAACTTGCTAAACAAGTGATTATGTTAGCATGATGGTGCCTTTTCTCCTTTCAGTTTTTTCTATCGGACTAGCGCAAGATGACAGTACGCATAGCATGAGATAAGTATGACCCTTCCCAAAGAAACATCACGATAGTACTCCACTAATAGTACTACACATGCGCGGCTGCTAGTGTAAACGCTCGCTTTTTGCTGAGATTAATCTAATCTCTGCAGGACGGCAACGTTTCCGCTCAGGTCATTCTTTTCTCTGGATCATTGGCGTACTCCACTTAGGCTGGATGGAAGCCGGGAGGAATTCAATTCGGTGGCAGGTGGGAGAAGGAGGAGGAGTAGAGTGGTGCAGAAACAGTAAAACCACCAGCTATGCATTGCGCGGCTTTTAATCCGGGGTAGGGTGGGGTGGGGTGGGGGCGAGGGCTAGCTCACGCTGGACGCATGTATTTATTTCGGGGTCATGGACGGATGGATGGAGGGCTTTGTGGTAAGTCAAGATGGCAACGGGTCCCCGAAACCCACGTCCCCGTGAGTTTTTATCCTATTAAGGGACAGGGATGCGCATGTTTTCATCCCCGCGGGGCTGTTGTTGGGCACATTATACAACCCGACACGTTTCGTGGGTTTACACCCGTTTCGATAGTCCTTGAACCCGAAACCCGGTAGTACCCGCGAAATGCAGTTGGGTTGAGGATGAAGAGGAGGATGGGGCTGAGGAAGGACATGCAGTTGGTTCCAAGAGAAAGCTCACATCAATTGTTTGGGTCGATTTCAAGAAAGTGAAGGTCCATGGGAGATGGAAGGCACAATGTCTTCATTGTAAGAAGAAACTTGGAGGGGAATCAAAGAATGAAACAAAGTATCTTCATGTTCATTTGGCGGCTTGTATTATGAAGAAGGTCCATAGCAATGGTAAAACATTGATCCAATCTTTTTTGAGGTTCAGTTCTAGTAGCCATGGAACTGAAATCTGATCATCTTTGTTGCTGAAAACTGATCATCTTTATTGCCGAAATGTGGTATCATGCTGCCGAAATACACTCTATATAGTTGTTGAACCATCTATTATATTTTTTTGTTGAAATTTGATCAAGTTATGCTGCTGAAAATGTGCTTGTTTTGCTGCTAAAATGTTATTCTTTGTTGACACTATGTTTGTTTAAATAATGTGATTTTCTTGTGGGTTCCCCGAAACCCGATGGGTTTAGGGGACGGGCGGAAAACTAGCCCCGCACACGGTGATGGGGACGGGGACGGGTTTATGATTTTCTGGTGGGGATGGGTTTGGAAAGGCAAAACTCGATGGGTTTCGTCCCCGTTGACATCTTGAGTGGTAAGGGCATCTTCAGCCGCGCCCCTAGGAAGGCCTCCTCAGGCGTTTTTTTTGCGCCGGCGCCGAAAAAACGGTCCAGTCGCGTCTTCAGGAGCCCGATTTTCGCCGGTCTGGGCCGAAAACAGCGCCGGCGGACCCAGGCCGAACCCGACGCGCTGGAGGGCGCCTGGGAGCGCCAGGGCAAACTGTTTTGGCGCGAAAAAGCCGCGGGCCAGCCGCGTCAGGGACACGACGGCTCGTCTTCCCCCCAACTGCCTCGGTTCCCGCAGGGAATCAATGGCAAGGCTGCCGCCGGTCAGCCTTGCCATTGATTCCTCACAGGCGGCACATCACGGGATGGCGAGCCGACACCTCCCCTCCCTCGCACGCGTACACACGGGCGCGGAGCGGCTATAAAAGCCGGCGGTTCTCGCCGGTGCCCACGCTAGACTCGCCCCTCGCCGCCGCCCGGCCCCTCTCTCTCCGTCTCCGTCTTCCTCTCCCGAGTGCCACCGGCAGCCCCTCTCTCTCCCTCTCTACCACCGCCGAGCCCGTCGCCATGGCAGAGCGCTTCCCCGGAGACGAGGCGGCGGCGAACGGCTTCGGCCGCCGTTCGCTCCGCGAACAGGAGTCCTGACTCCTGTTCCAGGCGAACATCCCGACGCCGCCGGACATGCGCGCCGGGCCGACGGGGTGGCGGCTCAGCGACGGGGGAGTGCCCGTTCCCCCGTTACCCGACGCCGTGGCGAAGCCCAGGTACTTCGCCGAGGAGGTCGAGGTCGCGCGCGCCTCCCTGACCGACGACGAGCGCTCCCTCCCCCAGTACGCCGCCGGCAATCACGCGGCTTGGGCGGCGTACTTCCAGCGCCGCCAGCAGCAGCGCCTAGCCTCCACCAACGGCGCGCCGGTGGTTGGCGGCGTGAAGAACAACGAGGGGCGCCACCTGTGGTGGGGCGTCCTCGGCCGCACGCTGGATGGCGTGCTGGCGCACCTCGACGGCGGCAACAACCCGCCGTTGACCTATCCTGCGACGGGGGCCGCCCCGTCGCAACACCGACGCGCATGGGCGCCAAGGAGGTTCACCTCCTCCTCGTCTTCCTCCTCTCGCTCATCTTCCCACTCCTCCGGTTCTCCGGCGCTTCTCGGCGTCAAGGCCGAGCCCGTGGCGGAGACGCCAATCGGTCGGCGCACTCGCAGCGTCGGCATCGTCATCAACGAGGGCGGCCGGCGCGCCTCCTCCTTGTCGGCTCCTCCGCGCTTCGTCAAGCCGAAGATGGAGCCGGGGCTGGCGCCGGTGAAGACGGAGCCGGGGCTGGCGCCAGTGAAGGCGGAGTTCGACGACGACGACGCGACCCTAGGATGGGCGCGCCAGGACTCCATTGCAATGGAGAAGGCGCGCCGGGAGAAGGAGAAGGAGCGCCAGCGCGCCGTCCTGCGCCGCTTCGAGGAGCGCCGACGCGGCCACGATGAAGACGGGGTCGTCGTCTTATGCGACAGCGACGATGACGACGACGTGCCGCTGCCAGTCCGCCATGGCGACGCCGGGCAGGGGTCCAGCAGGGGCGCCCGCGTCAAGGAGGAGAAGGCCGACGACGACGATGGCGGCGACGACTTCAGCCCCTTTCTTTTTTAGATTAGGTTAATGTAATGAAAATGCGGGAATTTCACCGAAATTTGCCATGTTTGGCCGAAATTTAACTAATTTTTATCATAGCTTCGCCGAACGGTCCTTTTTTTTAATACGCGCCTGGGGACGGCCCCGGGGGCCGACGGTTGAGGACCGACTCGCCTCGGTCTATTTTTTGCGCCGGCTCACCCCCAGACGGCACTTTTAGACGCCCCCTGGGGGGGCAACGGCTGGAGATGCCCTAAGTAGATCTTGGCACATAGCAGTGATATGGTTCGCTTGATCTCTACGTTTTGCTTCTGTATTTGTGCGTTGGCCATTTCTGGCAGTGTTTCAGACGGGTGTGCAACGTGACGCTAACTGCAAGCTGTTCCCACAATTTGTTCCAAAAAAAGTGCACTGATGGAGCCTGTGATCTTTCTTTCCCAATGTTTTGCATGTGCGTCTATAACGCTAATGGCACATTAGCACCTCTCCTTTTCATTTTTAATTTGTACAGCTGATTGATTGTAATCACGTTTTCGTTCGGTGGTTACATCTGTAATCGGGAAGCTTTCTTCCTCTCCTCGTATTGAAGTGGGCCTCAACCCTCCTCAAGTCTTCTTCACTGGTGCAATAATCCCTATTGCGCAGTGCCGCAGGCCAATAATTTCGACCAATTGTTGATGATGCCGCGACGCACTGCTCGAATCGGTGCTCACCCCACCAAAGGCACGGCCAATCCACCTACGTGTCTTTCTTTTTCTCCAAATGATATCATATACTTTCTTTATCCGAAAAATCTTGTCCCAAGCCTGTCTCTCAAATGGATGTATCTAGCAATAACTTGATACTAGATACATCCATTTAAGGGATAAGCTTTTTCAGACGGAGGGAGTTATATATTACCTAATTCCAGCCCTCTCACGTCACCACATTTCTGGCCGTCAGATTTCATTTCTTTTATAAAAAAGATATATTAATATTAAGTTAATACCAATTACATCAAATCTCTGCAACAACATAATATATGGAGCAAGTCTAGACACTAAGGATGCACACAATTAAAAAAGAAGAAGAAGAAAAAAGAAAACAAAGTCCCCGCCAAAACAATCAGAGACTCACAGCAGCAAGAGACCACTAGTAGTGATGACACCTATACCCGGAAAAGGTTCTCCAAAATGATGCCTCTCGAAGGAAACAGTGCAAAAACAACATTGTTGTCCCGTCAGTCCAACTATCAAAGGAAACAGTGCAAAAACATCATTGTCGACTGGTCGGTCCAACTATCATAGTCAGATTTTGGATTTTTACCCTGAAGAAGGTCCAGTCTTCAAACAATTCCTTCGGCAAGGGAACGGCTAGAAAGCCGCCATTGCTAGGTACAACCACGAGGATCAGCCTGAGGGTTTTCATCCCGAAAAACTGAGACCGCCAAGAACGAAGTCTGTTAGTGTCAACATCACCACTCGCCGAAAACACTGCAGCAGGAACGCTGATCATTTGACACGCATACTTCTCCCGATCCGATGCGAGGATACTTAAGAAACTTCACTAAATCTCGACTCGACTTGAGCATGCGAGATAGAAACTCCTGAGTCAATTCAGTCTTCTACAAACACGAACACCATGGTCCTTCCCATCAACACCTTGAAAAGCGCAGCAATGAAGGCGCCAAGGCGGGCCCAAGGTGGATTGGGGTTGCCACTAGCCATAGGAAAATGAATCATCACATCACCATCATCAGCAGAGTTGTTGACCCGGTGCCTAATCCAAGCCCAAACACACAACGCATAGGCGAATTGACATGCTCGTGCCCGACTGAAGCAGCCCACGACGGGGGCATGGATACAATCAAGTCACCCTGGCGTCGTCTCCTTTGCAGATCTACCCGCCCTCGTCATCCGCAACAGTGTCATCATGCTGGGTGGTGGGCAAATCAAACGGAGCGTCTAGGCACGCAGACAGATAGCTGCGCCATAGATTCAAGACTGCGGCGGAGTCCAGGCAGGGTGCAGGAGCGGTCGGCCGCGTCCAGACGCGGACGGCAATAGCACGACGCGTGCCTCTGGGCCGACGCTGGACGGTTAACTCCCCTGATTCGACGAACGCAGATCAGATCGAACCCTGCTGCGGCGGCGGAGAACACTGGGGACAAAGAAGGAAGCTAAAAAAGAGGGGGCACCCCACCGTCGCCGTCCGCCGACGGCCTCATCCGGCGGCGGCGGTTTTTTGGGCGGCTGCGTTGTAGTTTTTGGGCGGAAAGCTCGATGGACCTTTTCTTCAGAATTAGGGGAGAATTTCACCTTCCCTGGTCTCTACACCAATTAGGAATACCATTTAAGTATGAGTACTAGTCCTTAATAAAGGCGTGAGTATCAAGAAAGCCTAGTCCTCGAGAATAAATATTAAAACCCGGGGAAGAATTGTACTATCCCAGCTTCTGCACCAACTAGGATGCATACAACCTTTCAAGTATGAGTACTAGGATTTTTAGTCTCGGTTATGCACCAAGCCTAGTCCTTAATAAATGTGTGGGTGCATGGGAAGCCTGGTTCTAAAAATAAATAGAAATCTAAATTCGCCTCCATGAGGATTTGATGTCTTGAACATTCCTGGCCGCCTGATCTGAATTCAATTTGCGAACCAAATCACCTGTCCGAAAGGGCTAATAATTTTTGAGTGTTGAGATTTCTTCTTTATGCAATTAGGGCCTTAGAAATTCTTTTTTTAATGATGATCTTCAAGCAGGGATAAAAGTTCTTAATTGAAAAACCTAACGTAATACAATATAATTAGGGAAAAAATTTCTTTTGCCACTCTATATTTTTCTAATTTTCCTTATGCCACTCTAGATTTTGACATTTCACTTTTGCCACTCTTAGTTTTTGAAATTATTACATTTGCCATTCCGTGGCGAAAGCAAAATTTTCAGAGTGGCAATTGTGATATATTGTAAAAAGCTAAGAGTAGCAAAAATGAAATAAAATTATTTTGCTTTTGTCATGAAATAGCAATTGTGATAATTATCAAAAGCTAAGAGTGACAAAAGTGACGTGTCTAAATCTACAAAGTGGCATAAGAAAAATTGACAAAATCTAGAATGGCAAAAATAAAATTTTCCCAACTTCGATAAGTGGTTCCCCACCTGGCCACATCTTAGGTCTCATTTGGTTCATAGGATAGGAATTTAGGGGAATAGAAATACCATAGGACATGCTATGACATGTATCTCATTTCCTGCACGGAAAAAGATGCCATTTGATTCACAGAGTAGGAATTTTTTCATTAAGACTAGACTATATATTCTCTCCTTTGAAATGTGAAAGATTGGTTCCTATCCTACATATGAATAGAAATCCATTCCTACAAACCAAAGGCTCCAATGAAACTTTTCCTACAAAATTGCTATCCATTATTTTTCCTATGAAATTCTTGTAAACCAAAGGAGGCCTTAGTGGTAAAATGACCACATGAGCACATGCAAATAGTAGAACAATAGTGCTAGGTATAGGGTTCCACTTGCTTCTTCTTTTTTTCTCCAGTGACAAAAGCAATGTTTTCCCCCGACAAGGTATACCCTTGTCTATGTGTTGATTGCTGCATGCATCCACGATAATGTGATCAAATGATTGATGCATGTAGTCAAAAGATACACAAGTTATTTTATAGTCCTGTCCTTTGGTTTTACATTTTGCATCCTGAAATGTGTTTTTTCATTGTTATGTGATTACACCGCTACATGATTTCATTAAACATGTTTAGTAAGCCCATCCTGTAAACACATGTCATGCAAAAGATTACATACCAACTCAAATCTGGTAACGATCGACACGCGCAGCCGTTTGGATGTGATCACGGCGTGTGTTCTCAACGTGTCGGTTTCACAAATCCGAACCGTTTTGGCCAAGTTGGACGCCGGCGCCGCGTCTTCATGGTCCATACATGCATGCCACATCAGTCAGTGGTCAGGTAGGAGACGCTTGGCTGGCGGCCTGGCGCACAGCGCGACCGAGCGTGCACGCACGTTGAACTCGTGGTGGAAATGAGATGAGCAGCGGAGCAGGTCCGTCCTTGTCCTGGAATCGGCATCCTTGCGGTCCCGGGCACATTTCCTTGGGCCTGCGCTGCCGCACCCCCTTGTCAAGCAGTCAAGTGTGGATGGATGCACGTCTCCACTTGTGGCGAACGAACAGCTCATGTTTTCTCTAAAATAAACCCATGTTTGCAAAAAGATAACAAGTTTGACAAATGCCGATGGAATGTCCGGTTTGCCCGTCTAGTTCACTTACTTTTTAAGGTTTTTGCAGGGAATACGATTCCCCGATTTCGTTGCTCAATTCCATACAAGTGTATATAGTATACGAGTGAGTAACTTTGAGATTTAGGGCATCTACAATGATATCATATGAATATAGATGTCCTATGACAAAAAGTGACCTGAGGCATCTACTTCATTTTTTTTTCTTCCCAGTGCAAGCTTGCTTGCACTAGTGAGGCTCGTTAAATAATAGAAAATAAAGACTCACACTACACATGCATTTCTACTCACTTCAACCTTTTCAGCTTTATGCTCCGGACCTCATTTTTTCTCGCCAAGCACCCGCCTCCCACACAGGATCCCACTACTTCATTCGAACCTACTTTTTTCTGATATCCGATCCTACGTGGCCTACGGGGCATTACTCTGAGGCTATGCAATAACCATGCCCTTATGTATATGTTGTCACGTTGGGAAATATATTGGAGCACCTGGGTGTCACACACCCCTATATGAAAATAGCATTAAAAAATATCATGTAATTTCAAAAAATTCTGAAATTCTGGAATATGAAACCTGAGTGCCCATTATACACCCGTGTTCATTTTCGTGGCGAACGGGTGTTCGTGGTATCCGCGGCGTCGGGATTACGATCTGACATACGTTACATTCATGTTTTTCCCCTACACATATGATTTTTTTTGCCTTTTTTACTGACATTACCACAGGCACCCATTCTCTATGAAACTGAACACGTGTGTACAACGGGCACCGAAGTATCATATCCCAAAATTTCAGAATTTATTAGAATTTACTGACATACGTTACATTCATATAGGATGTGTGGCACCCGAGAGTCACGGATCATCTTCCTTGTCTCTGTTTGTAGTTGGTCTCTTCTAATATGTGATGAAACAGTAAAAATAATCTGTGATGAAGAGCTTTTGATCTTATCCTGGCTGTGTGGATCACTATCAGTTAACCACAGTGAAGCCAGATGACCACGTGGGGCTTACGACTTTGCGAGCGGTCACCCGTTTTGGGGCAGTATGCAGAGGAAACACGTGCACGTAGGCCCCTTCAATTTTCCTTACACCAGAACGTTACACGTCAGGCCAAAACAAAGAAAGGCCAAAAAATCAGAAGGGCACTGAAGAAGAAACGCATGCGTGCATGGGCCACGAGCACCATCTGTTTCTCCTGATCCAGTGACATGCATGCAGATGCAGGCTAGCAAAGGGGCCGGCCGGCCATATGCGGCTAGCAGACGGAACAGCCAGGCAGCCACTTTTCATGCATCCGGAACTCCTGATTGAGTTCCGTGGTACTACACGCATTGGCAATCCTTTACAGAATCTCCTGGCGTTGCCTGCTTTATTTCGGGCGGCTCCGTGTGTTGCTTGGCGTTTTCAACTTCGACAGCTCATCTAATTGCTCATCTGATCGTCGACGTGGAGCCGTTGGCAATCTTGTATCTTTTCTGGTTGGCGATGACTTCCCACCATAATTTCTGAGATCAGCATCGTGACGATGGGGTTGATCGTTTGATGAGGCTCTGTTTGGGATCGCCATGTTGCGTTTTCCGGTGCGTCTCCTGTATATCCCGTCACGTTTCTTCGAGGGATTGTACGTTTCCACGAGCAGGAGACGACTTTATGCTGAGAAGATCGATCAAGTAGTCAAAAAGTTTGCTCATGTGATCATGACTATCATGTTTTGTCAACCACACATGTTCATTACCCTCGACAGAGCACGCCTTTATTCCGAGACGATCGAACACTACACGGCTTCACGCACGGACACGCCGATGCACGTCGGTCTGGAACTCTGGACACTGGAGTATCGCGAGTCATTACACACACGTCCGTATAGAAAAGGAATTACATCCAAATATTCATGAGTGTCAAAATATCCTTTCTGCTGCATCTGTCGATGACACGCCATGAGAAAAGCTCGATGCCTTCTTGATTGAGCAAACAAGCCCGGGATCTTGTAGAAGCAGCAGGCAGCGGCTGCCTGCTAAGAAATCGTTAATATAGATCAGAAGACATCGGCAACCGTGGTTCTCCAGGAAGAAGATGCAAAAAAAAGAAACATGTATCTTTTTAGGGTGAACATGCTTTACTCTATTATTCTCTAGAACGGTTTACTGTAGTAATAGAAGTATCAAAAGGGTGTAATAGCCACAGATGGCCGTCTAAATGTAAATGGGAGTCGCTGGATTAAAATCATGCATGTTGTCGGATCTGATACTAATGCCCAACACATGGTAGGTCAGTTTCCTTTCTTAATTGCCTCTTTCATGGTAAATGCTCCCGTTGTAACACACAAACCCATTTGCTATGAATATGATCACAAAATTGTATAATAATAATAATAATAATAATAATAATAATAATAATAATAATAATAATAATAATAATAATAATAATAATAATAATATCAAACTTCGGAACCAACAACAAAATGTGCTTCCTAAGTTTTCTTTCAATAAGATGGATGGGTGCATCATTCATGTGTTTAGTTGATGAATGCATAACATGTATAATACACATTGCTGTACGTACGTGCAAGGATACTATATATCTCAGCTGAAATGGTTCGAGATGGGAGGATGATGGAGGGTGTAAAGTCTAAACCGGTATCATGATGATTGTGTAGAAAGCTTTGCCGCAATCCACCACCAAATGCACCTTCATTTGATCCTTCATGATGGCGACTGCTCCTCGGCGGCACTCACTCGTCTGACACGCCCCTCCAAGCTCTGCAGAATTCAGATAGCAATCCGAAACTTGCTCGGCGTGACATTGGTTATTACTATTCGTTATGTAAATGACAAAGAGATCGACTACCCACGAACCTGTCTGTGGAGAGCTGTGATGGCATTGTCCATATCTTCCTGCAACACCATCTCTACGAAACCGAATCCCTTTGAGCGCTCGCTATGGATATCATGGATAACCTTAGCATAGGCCACTTTGCCGTGCTGGCTGAATATCTGAGCCAACCTAGAGTCGTCCATGATCAACGACAGGTTGTTCACGTGCAACCGGAATGAAGGCCCAACAACATGACGGGGAGGAGGACTTTCTACCCCTGGAGCTGCCTTGCTTGCAGTCACGCTTGGCACCTCCACGACACTCACTCATATGAAACGCCCCTCCAAGCTCTGCAGAATTCAGATAGCAATCCGAGACTCGCTCGTTGTGACAATGGTTTTTACTATTTGTTATGTAAATGACAAAGAAATCGACTACCAACGAACCTGTCCGCGGAGGGCTGTGATGGCATTGTCCCTTTCCTCCAGGGACGACATCTCTACAAAACCTAATCCCTTTGAGCGCTTGGTGTGGAAATCACGGATAACCTTAGCATAGGCCACTCTATCGTGTTGGTTGAACATCTGTGCCATCCTAGAGTCATCCACTTTCAACAATAGGTTGTTCACGTGCAACCGGAATGAAGGCCCAACAACATGACGGGGAGGAGGACTTTCCACCCGGGCGCCTGACGATGACATGTACCTAGGGTAGGGTCATAGGCCTGACCTAGATGCTCTACCCAAGGACACTGTCCTAGAGTCAAGGACATTCAAAGTACAACAAAAGATACCGACTGAAATCACCTTGGAGTGCAATCCACTCGACCAGCTATCTCACTCGGATACCCCAATTCCACTCGACCAAGATAGAGTCACTCGACCGTACGAAGAATCACTCAGAGTACAGAAGATCTAAAGCCACCTCTAGATAGCAACGGTCAGGCGTTCACTACGTAGTCTTAAAGGTCATCAATAGTCATTATAGCACGCCTTACCAGTAACGCCTCTGTCTTAACCTATATTAAACCACGTGTAACTGAGGGCTGGAGGGGTCGGGCGCACTCTATATAAGCCACCCCCTCCTCTGGCACAGGGTTCACATCCCCTGTAACTCTCACGCATAATCCAGTCGACAAAGCTTCCGGGCACCGAGACGCAGGGCTATTACTTCCTCCGAGAAGGGCCTGAACTCGTAAATCTTGCATGCACAACCTTGCCGTAGCTAGGGCCTTGCCTCCTCCCGCGTACCCCCTATTCTTACTGTCAGACTTGCTCCCACGACAGTTGGCGCCTACCATGGGGCCAGCGTCTTAGCGACTTCCAATGAGGTTGCAGTTTTTCCGATCTTTGTCAACATGGTTTCCGGCGGTGGTTTGGCTTTGGGCCGCGAGATCCATCTCGGCGCGCTCGTTTTCGTCGCCAACGACTTCGCCTGGCTCCAAGAGGCCCCCTCGATGTCAAGGCCCTTCCCATCCGCGGGGCGACACACTTCCGCGCGAGTGCCTGCGGCGCCCTCCCGCGGCAGCCGCCGACCCAATATCAGTCGGCTCCCGCATCATCCACTCTCCCCGCTGTACGCTGCCGCAAGCGACCCGGTCGGTCGCGGATTCAATGGTGAGTGAGGCATGCGGTGGCTCGACAGACAGCCACCCTTCAAGTCGCGGCAATCGAGCCCGATGAATCTCTCTACGGACCATTCGACTGGTTCCACGGAGACTCTTTTCGAGTACGGAAGCAGCGACCCTGCGGCGGAAGTCCTCATGGTCAACACGCCGCACACCCCACCTGGGTTCCGTTGCGGTGGTGGCGGCGATGGCAGCGGCGGCCCGTCGCATGGTCATGACGAATATCATCCCGAAGCCCTCACTTCGGAGCAGAGGGACAAGTTGCATCATCGCAACATGGAGGTGCTCCACACCCCCATCATTGGGGTGACCTCCGAGGCTCGGGCCTTGGAGGCTACGCACCTGGCCACCTTGGCCGAGCACACACGTGTGGAGAATCTCCAACATTCACTCGATGAACACGCCCGTCGGTAGATCCCCGAATCCAGTCGACGGCCTCGACAATTGTTTCCGCCTGAACCTTAGGTATACCGTACTCCAGTCCAGAATCTTGCAGCTGCAACACGTATAACAGAGTTAATTCAGCCGTCTCGTTCAGAAGCCGGTAGAGGTTTGCTGCAGATCCGCGCGCTGGTCCGAGCGGCGGGTGAACAAAACTCAGTTGTTTCTCAGTCACGCAACATGATCCATAGTAGATCTGTGGTTGCAGACACAGTTCAGTCGGCACACTGTCCGAGATCGCCTCCGCGGCGTGATAATCATGGGCACCGCCAGGATCAGTACCTGGATCGGGGCCACGAACAATATGATCATCGATACTCTCGTGATGACCCCCATCGAGTGCCTACGCCCCCTCCGAGGGGCGGATCATATGCGCCCTGGCGGTATGAGGACAGGCGCCCGTATGATGATGAGCAGAGAGCTGCAGTCAACCGATACAAGATCACTCCTCGTACAAGGTCTGATCGACAGGGGCTGGGCACATAGAGAAGGACAAGACAGAAATCATCCGAGTGGACGCAGATTACATGTTTCTCGACCTGAATGTTTTAGCAGAGCCATCCAAGCTGCTGAGATCCCTCCCAACTTCAGGTTGGCGACAGGTGTGAGTAAGTTCACCGGTGAGTCGAAGCCCGACACTTGGCTAGAAGATTACCGAGTGGCAGTGCAGATTTGTGGAGGCAATGATGATGTAGCCATGAAGCACCTCCTCCTGATGCTCGAACGTTTGGCAAGAGCTTGGTTGAATTAGTTGGCCCCTGGAAGCATTTTCAGTTGGGAAGAGTTGGCTCGAGTGTTTATCAAAACATCCGAGGGCACCTGCAAGCGACCTACTAGGCTGACCGAATTGTAGCACTCCGTTCAGAAACAGAATGAGACTTTGAGAGACTTCATCCAGAGGTGGACTACTCTTCATCATACTGTAGAAAATGTGTCAGAGCACCAGAAAGTTTGCGCCTTCTGATACGTCCATTTTGCATCATGCTTGTATATCAATATTTATTGCATTATGGGCTGTTATTACACATTATGTCACAATACTTATGCCTACTCTCTCTTATTTTACAAGGTTTACATAAAGAGGGAGAATGCCGGCAGCTGGGATTCTGGGCTGGAAAAGGAGCAAATATTAGAGACCTATTCTGCATAGCTCCAAAAGTCCTGAAACTTCACGCATGATGTTTTCCAAATATATAAAAAATACTGAGCGCAAGAACCTCACCAGGGGGGCCATACCCTTCCCACGAGGGTGGGGGGGGGGGGGGCGCCCTACCCCCCAGGGCGCGCCCCTACCTCATGGGCCCCCTGGTGGCCCTTCGGTGGCCATCTTCTGCTATATGGAGTCTTTAGATGGGAATAAAATCATAAGCCATCTTCTCGGACGAAACTCCGCCGCCATGAGGCGGAACCTTGGCGGAACCAATCTAGGGCTCTGGCGGAGCTGTTCTGCCGGGGAAACTTCCCTCCCGGAGGGGGAAATCATCGACATCGTCATCACCAACGCTCCTCTCATCGAGAGAGGGCAATCTCCATCAACATCTTCATCAGCACCATCTCATCTCAAAACCCTAGTTCATCTCTTGTATCCAATTCTTGTCTCCAAGTCCGGGATTGGTGCTAGTAGGTTGCTAGTAGTGTTAATTACTCCTTGTAGTTGATGCTAGTTGGTTTAATTGGTGGAAGATCATATGTTCAGATCCTATATGCATATTAATGCCCCTCTGATTATGAACATGTTTATGCTTTGTGAGTAGTTACTTTTGTTCCTGAGGACATGGGAGAAGTCTTGTTATTAGTAGTCATGTGAATTTGGTATTCGTTCGATATTTTGATGAGATGTATGTTGTCTCTCCTCTAGTGGTGTTATGTGTTTTTTCTATAAACTTGATCAAATTTTAAGAAGTTCGATTTCAGTCAACTCTAATACACGAAGTAAATAAAAACAGGGAAGTACCCACCATAATTCGACTTAGAGGTACTCTCTTTGTTCTTATTTACTCCGTGTATTAATTTTGATCAAAGTCGGACATTGTAAACTTTGACAAAGTCGATTACATGACACTTCACCATTATTTGGGCCTAGAGGAAGGCATTGGGAAGTAATAAGTAGATGATGGGTTGCTAGAGTGACAGAAGCTTAAACCCTAGTTTATGCGTTGCTTCGTAAGGGGCTGATTTGGATCCACATGTTTCATGCTATGGTTAGGTTTACCTTAATACTTTTGTTGTATTTGCGGATGCTTGCAATAGAGGTTAATCATAAGTGGGATGCTTGTCCAAGTAAGGGCAGCACCCAAGCACCGATCCACCCACATACCAAATTATCAAAGTACCGAACGCGAATCATATGAACGTGATGAAAACTAGCTTGACGATATTCCAATGTGTCCTCGGGAGCGCTTTACATCTTATAAGAGTTTGTCCAGGCTTGTCCTTTGCTACAAAAGGATTGGGCCACCTTGCTGCACTTTATTTACTTTTGTTATTTGTTGCTCGTTACAAATTATCCTATCACAAAACTATCTGTTACCACTTATTTCAGTACCTGCAGAGAATACCTTGCTGGAAACCGCTTATCATTTCCTTTTGCTCCTCGTTGGGTTCGACACTCTTACTTATCGAAAGGACTATGATAGATCCCCTATACTTGTGGGTCATCACCTTCAAAGAGGGCGTCCGATACAGAGAGCTCAACCTAAAATTCGGTCAGACAGGAAACATGTCCCTGGCCCGAATGTTGGAAATAGCCACTCGGTACGCTAACGGTGAAGAGGAAGACTGACTCCGCAGTGGCAAGAATAAACCAGTCGCCCAAGATATTGGAGGAGGAAATTCCGGTCGGAAGCAGAGCGCAAGGCTGAACCTGCAGTTTTGAATCGAGGGAAGTTCAAGGGGAAGCCTAAAGGGCCATGAATCCCCAAAAAGTGAAAGATCAGGCGGGAAATGATGTTCTTGATTTGCCGTGTCACATACACACCAAAAAGATGTAGAGGGTAATTTGATTCCGCCCAAACATACCACTCGACAATGTCGACTCCCGATTCAGAGTTTCCGAGAAGGTCAGCCCAGTGAGAAGGAGAAGGAATCTGATAAGGAAGAGGATAAAGAGGAAGATGATGGTTACCCCAATGTCAATGCTACCTTAGTGATTTTTGCTGACATCAAGAGCAAAAGTCGACTGAAAGTTATCAGTAGAGAAGTGGACATGGTTGCTCCGACAACTATGACGTATTTGAAGTGGTTAAAAACTCCCATTAAATTCGACCAGTCCGATCACCCAGCGCACGTTGCTACCCCTGGGCGGCAAGCGTTGGTGGTCGACCCAGTCATTGGCGGCACCCGACTGACCAAGGTTCTGATGGATGGTGGCAGTGGCTTGAACATTCTGTATGCTGAGACCCTCTGAGGGATGGGCATCCCGATGTCCAGGCTCAGTGAGAGCAACATGCGATTCCACAGAGTCATCCCAGGAAAGAAAGCAGATTCACTCGGTCAGATCACTCTTGACGTGGTTTTCGGTGATTCAAAGAATTACCGCAAGGAAAAGTTGACGTTTGAGGTGGTGGATTTTCACAGTGCCTACCATGCTATCCACAGAGTCATCCCAGGAAAGAAAGCAGATTCACTCGGTCAAATCACTCTTGACGTGGTTTTTGGTGATTCAAAGAATTACCGCAAGGAAAAGTTGATGTTTGAGGTGGTGGATTTTCATAGTGCCTACCATGCTATTCTGGGCAAGCCCGCATATGCTCGTTTCATGGCTCGACCATGTTATCTATACTGTTGGGGAACGTAGTAATTTCGAAAAATTTCCTACGCACACGCAAGATCATGGTGATGCATAGCAACAAGAGGGGAGAGTGTTGTCTACGTACCCACGCAGACCGACTGCGGAAGCGTTGACACAATGTAGAGGAAGTAGTCGTACGTCTTCCCGATCCGACCGATCCAAGCACCGTTACTCCGGCACCTCCGAGTTCTTAGCACACGTACAGCTCGATGACAATCCCCGGGCTCCGATCCAGCAAAGCTTCGGGGATGAGTTCCGTCAGCACAACGGCATGGTGATGATGATGATGTTCTACCGACGCAGGGCTTCGCCTAAGCACTACAACGATATGATCGAGGTGGAATATGGTGGCAGGGGGCACCGCACACGGCTAAGGAACGATCACGTGGTTCAACTTGTGTGTCTAGAGGTGCCCCCTGCCTCTGTATATAAAGGAGCAAGGGGGGAGTGGTGCGGCCAGCCTTGGGGCACGCCAGGAGGAGTCCTACTCCTACCGGGAGTAGGACTCCCCCCCCAAATCCTAGTTGGAATAGGATTCATCAAGGGGGAAAGAGAGAGAGAGGGGGCCCGGCCACCTCTCCTAGTCCTAACAGGACTAGGGGAGGGGGGAGGCGCGCGGCCACCTTGGGCTGCCCCCTTCTCCTTTCCACTAAGGCCCACTATGGCCCATATGATTCCCGGGGGGTTCCGGTAACCTCCCGGTACTCCGGTAAAATCCCGATTTCACCCGGAACACTTCCGATGTCCAAACATAGGCTTCCAATATATCAATCTTTATGTCTCGACCATTTTGAGACTCCTCGTCATGTCCGTGATCACATCCGGGACTCCAAACAACCTTCGGTACATCAAAATGCATAAACTCATAATAACTGTCATCGTAACGTTAAGCGTGCGGACCCTACGGTCCGAGAACAATGTAGACATGACCGAGACACATCTCCGGTCAATAACCAATAGCGGGACCTGGATGCCCATATTGGTTCCTACATATTCTACGAAGATCTTTATCGGTCAGACCGCATAACAACATATGTTGTTCCCTTTGTCATCGGTATGTTACTTGCCCGAGATTCGATCGTTGGTATCCAATACCTAGTTCAATCTCGTTACCGGCAAGTCTCTTTACTCGTTCCGTAATACATCATCCCGCAACTAACTCATTAGTTGCAATGCTTGCAAGGCTTAAGTGATGTGCATTACTGAGAGGGCCCAGAGATACCTCTCCGACAATCGGAGTGACAAATCCTATTCTCGAAATACGCCAACCCAACATCTACCATTGGAGACACCTGTAGTACTCCTTTATAATCACCCAGTTACGTTGTGACGTTTGGTAGCACCCAAAGTGTTCCTCCGGCAAACGGGAGTTGCATAATCTCATAGTTATAGGAACATGTACAAGTCATGAAGAAAGCAATAGCAACATACTAAACGATCGGGTGCTAAGCTAATGGAATGGGTCATGTCAATCAGATCATTCAACTAATGATGTGACCTCGTTAATCAAATAACAACTCTTTGCTCATGGTTAGGAAACATAACCATCTTTGATTAACGAGCTAGTCTAGTAGAGGCATACTAGTGACACTCTGTTTGTCTATGTATTCACACATGTATTATGTTTCCGGTTAATACAATTCTAGCATGAATAATAAACATTTATCATGATATAAGGAAATAAATAATAACTTTATTATTGCCTCTAGGGCATATTTCCTTCAGTCTCCCACTTGCACTAGAGTCAATAATCTAGTTCACATCGCCATGTGATTTAATAGCAATAGTTCACATCACCATGTGATTAACACCCATAGTCCACATCGATATGTGACCAACACCCAAAGGGTTTACTAGAGTCAGTAATCTAGTTCACATCGCTATGTGATTAACACCCAAAGAGTACTAAGGTGTGATCATGTTTTGCTTGTGAGATAATTTTAGTCACTGGGTCTGTCATATTCAGATCCGTAAGTATTTTGCAAATATCTATATCAACAATGCTCTGTATGGAGCTACTCTAGCTAATTGCTCCCACTTTCAATATGTATCTAGATCGAGACTTAGAGTCATCTAGATTAGTGTCAAAACTTGCATCGGCGTAACCCTTTACGACAAACCTTTTTTCACTTCCATAATCGAGAAACATATCCTTATTCCACTAAGGATAATTTTGACCGCTGTCCAGTGATCTACTCCTAGATCACTATTGTACTCCCTTGCCAAAATCAGTGTAGGGTATACAATAGATCTGGTACACAGCATGGCATACTTTGTAGAACCTATGACTGAGGCATAGGGAATGACTTTCATTCTCTTTCTATCTTCTGCCGTGGTCGGGCTTTGAGTCTTACTCAACTTCACACCTTGTAATACAGGCAAGAACTCTTTCTTTGACTGCTCCATTTTGAACTACTTCAAAATCTTGTCAAGGTATGTATTTATTGAAAAAACTTATCAAGCATCTTGATCTATCTCTATAGATCTTGATGCTCAATATATAAGCAGCTTCACCGAAGTTTTTCTTTGAAAAACTCCTTTCAAACACTCCTTTATGCTTTACAGAATAATTCTACATTATTTCCGATCAACAATATGTCATTCACATATACTTATCAGAAATGCTGTAGTGCTCCCACTCACTTTCTTGTAAATACAGGCTTCACCGCAAGTCTGTATAAAACTATATGCTTTGATCAACTTATCAAAGCATGTATTCCAACTCCAAGATGCTTGCACCAGTCCATAGATGAATTGCTGGAGCTTGCATATTTTGTTAGCACCTTTAGGATTGACAAAACCTTCTGGTTGCATCATATACAACTCTTCTTTAATAAATCCATTAAGGAATGCAGTTTTGTTTATCCATTTGCCAGATTTCATAAAATGCGGCAATTACTAACATGATTCGGACAGACTCTAGCATAGATACGAGTGAGAAACTCTCATCGTAGTCAACACCTTGAACTTGTCGAAAACCTTTTGTGACAATTCTAGCTTTGTAGATAGTAACACTACTATCAGCGTCCGTCTTCCTCTTGAAGATCCATTTATTCTCAATTGCTTGCTGATCATCGGGCAAGTCAACCAAAGTCCAAACTTTGTTCTCATACATGGATCATATCTCAGATTTCATGGTCTCAAACCATTTCGCGGAATCTGGGCTCATCATCGCTTCCTCATAGTTCGCAAGTTCGTCATGGTCTAGTAACATGACTTCCAGAACAGGATTACCGTACCACTCTGGTGTGGATCTCACTCTGGTTTACCTACGAGATTCGGTAGTAACTTGATCTGAAGTTACATGATCATCATCATTAGCTTCCTCACTAATTGGTGTAGTAGTCACCAGAACAGATTTTTGTGATGAACTACTTTCCAATAAGGGAGAAGGTACAATTACCTTATCAAGTTTTCTACTTTCCTCCCACTCACTTCTTTCGAGAGAAACTCCTTCTCTAGAAAGGATCCATTATAAGCAACGAATGTCTTGCCTTAGGATCTCTGATAGAAGGTGTACCCAACAGTCTCCTTTTGGGTATCCTATGAAGACATATTTCTACGATTTTGGTTTTGAGCTTATCAGGATGAAACTTTTTCACATAAGCATCACAACCCCAAACTTTAAGAAACGACAACTTTGGTTTCTTGCTAAACCACAATTTAGATTGTGTCGTCTCAACGGACTTAGATGGTGCCCCTTTTTTAACGTGAATGTAGCTGTCTCTAATGCATAACCCCAAAACGATAGTGGTAGATCGGTAAGAGACATCATAGATTGCACTATATCCAATAAAGTACGGTTATGACATTCGGACACACCATTATGCTGTGGTGTTCCATGTGGCATGAGTTTGTGAAACTATTCCACATTGTTTTAATTGAATACCAAACTCGTAACTCAAATATTTGTCTCTGCGATCAGATCGTAGAAACTTTATTTTCTTGTCACGATGATTTTCCACTTCACTCTGAAATTCTTTGAACTTTTTAAATGTTTTAGACTTATGTTTCATCAAGTAGATATACCCATATCTTCTCAAATCATCTGTGAAGTTTAGAAAATAACGATACTTGCCGTGAGCTTTAACACTCATCGGACCGCATACATCAGTATGTATTATTTCCAATAAGTCAGTTGCTTGTTCCGGAGAACGGAGTCTTAGTCATCTTGCCCATGAAGCATGGTTCGCAAGCATCAAGTGATTCCAAAATCCCATCAGCATGGAGTTTCTTCATGCGCTTTACACCAATATGACCTAAACGGCAATGCTATAAATAAGTTGCAGTATCATTATTAACTTTGCATCTTTTGGTTCCAATATTATGATTATGTGTATCACTACGATCGAGATCCAATGAACTATTTTCATTGGGTGTGTAACCATATAAGGTTTTATTCATGTAAACAGAATAACAATTTATTCTTTTACTTAAATGAATAACCGTTTTACAATAAACATGATCAAATCATATTCATGCTCAACGCAAACACCAAATAACACTTATTCAGGTTCAACACTAATCCCGAAAGTATAGGGAGTGTGCGATGATGATCATATCAATCTTGGAACCACTTCCAACACACATCGTCACTTCACCCTTAACTAGTCTCTGTTTATTCTGCAACTCCCGTTTCGAGTTACTAATCTTAGCAACTGAACTAGTATCAAATACTGAGGGGTTGGTATAAACACTAGTAAAGTATACATCAATAATATGTATATCAAATATACTTATGTTCACTTTGCCATCCTTCTTATTTGCCAATCACTTGGGGTAGTTTCGCTTCCAGTGACCAGTCCCTTTGCAGTAGAAACACTTAGTCTCAGGCTTAGGACCAGACTTGGGCTTCTTCACTTCAGCAGCAACTTGCTTGCTGTTCTTCTTGAAGTTCCCCTTCTTCCCTCTGCCCTTTTCTTGAAACTAGTGGTCTTGTCAACCATCAACACTTGATGTTTTTCTTGATTTCCACCTTCGTTGATTTCAGCATCACGAAGAGCTTGGGAATTACTTTCGTCATCCCTTGCATATTATAGTTCATCACGAAGTTCAATTAATCATATTACTTAAGAACTCCCACTTAGATAGACATCCCTCTAATCCTCTAAGTGATCACGTGATCCAAATCAACTAAACCATAACCGATCATCACGTGAGATGGAGTAGTTTTCAATGGTGAACATCGTTATGTTGATCATATCTACTATATGATTCACGCTCGACCTTTCGGTCTCCGTGTTCCGAGGCCATATCTGCATATGCTAGGCTCGTCAAGTTTAACCTGAGTATTCTGCGTGTGCAAAAACTGGCTTGCACCCGTTGTACATGGACGTAGAGCTTATCACACCCGATCATCACGTGGTGTCTGGGCACGATGAACTTTGGCAATGGTGCATACTCAGGGAGAACACTTCTTGATAATTTAGTGAGAGATCATCTTATAATGCTACTGTCAATAAAAGCAAGATAAGATGCATAAAAAGATAAATATCACATGCAATCAATATAAGTGATATGATATGGCCATCATCATCTTGTGCTTGTGATCTCCATCTCCGAAGCACCGTCATGATCACCATCGTCACCGGCGCGACACCTTGATCTCCATCGTAGCATCATTGTCGTCTCGCCAATCTTATGCTTCCACGACTATCGCTACCGTTTAGTGATAAAGTAAAGCATTACATCGCGATTGCATTGCATACAATAAAGCGACAACCATATGGCTCCTGCCAGTTGCCGATAACTCGGTTACAAAACATGATCATCTCATACAATAAAATTTAGCATCATGTCTTGACCATATCACATCACAACATGCCCTGCAAAAACAAGTTAGAAGTCCTCTACTTTGTTGTTGCAAGTTTTACGTGGCTGCTACGGGCTTAAGCAAGAACCAATCTCACCTACGCATTCAAAACCACAACGATAGTTTGTCAAATAGACTCCGTTTTAACCTTCGCAAGGACCGGGCGTAGCCACACTCGGTTCAACTAAAGTTGGAGAGACAGTCACCCGCAAGCCATCTATGTGCAAAGCACGTCGAGGGAACTGGTCTCGCGTAAGCGTACGCGTAATGTTGGTCCGGGTCGTCTCGTCCAACAATACCGCCGAACCAAAGTATGACATGCTGGTAGGCAATATGACTTATATCGCCCACAACTCACTTGTGTTCTACTCATGCAAATAACATCAAACCATAAAACCTAGGCTCGGATGCCACTGTTGGGGAACGTAGTAATTTCAAAAAATTTCCTACGCACACGCAAGATCATGGTGATGCATAGCAACGAGAGGGGAGAGTGTTGTCTATGTACCCACGCAGACCGACTGCGGAAGCGTTGACACAACGTAGAGGAAGTAGTCGTACGTCTTCCCGATCCGACCGATCCAAGCACCGTTACTCCGGCACCTCCGAGTTCTTAGCACACGTACAGCTCGATGACGATCCCCGGGCTCCGATCCAGCAAAGCTTCGGGGATGAGTTCCGTCAGCACAACGGCGTGGTGACGATGATGATGTTCTACCGACGCAGGGCTTCGCCTAAGCACTACAACGATATGATCAAGGTGGAATATGGTGGCAGGGGGCACCGCACACGGCTAAGGAACGATCACGTGGATTAACTTGTGTGTTTAGAGGTGCCCCCTGCCCCTGTATATAAAGGAGCAAGGGGGAGTGGTGCTGCCAGCCTTGGGGCGCGCCAGGAGGAGTCCTACTCCTACCGGGAGTAGGACTCCCCCCCAAATCCTAGTTGGAATAGGATTCATCAAGGGGGAAAGAGAGAGAGAGGGGGCCCGGCCACCTTGGGCTGCCCCCTTCTCCTTTCCACTAAGGCCCACTATGGCCCATATGATTCCCGGGGGGTTCCGGTATCCTCCCGGTACTCCGATAAAATCCCGATTTCACCCGGAACACTTCCGATGTCCAAACATAGGCTTCCAATATATCAATCTTTATGTCTCGACCATTTCGAGACTCCTCGTCATGTCCGTGATCACATCCGGGACTCCGAACAAGCTTCGGCACATCAAAAATGCATAAACTCATAATAACTGTCATCGGAACGTTAAGCGTGCGGACCCTACGGTTCGAGAACAATGTAGACATGACTGAGACACATCTCCGGTCAATAACCAATAGCGGGACCTGGATGCCCATATTGGTTCCTACATATTCTACGAAGATCTTTATCGGTCAGACCGCATAACAACATACGTTGTTCCCTTTGTCATCGGTATGTTACTTGCCCGAGATTCGATCGTCGGTATCCAATACCTAGTTCAATCTCGTTACCGGCAAGTCTCTTTACTCGTTCCGTAATACATCATCCCGCAACTAACTCATTAGTTGCAATGCTTGCAAGGCTTAAGTGATGTGCATTACTGAGAGGGCCCAGAGATACCTCTTTGACAATCGGAGTGACAAATCCTATTCTCGAAATATGCCAACCCAACATCTACCATTGGAGACACCTGTAGTACTCCTTTATAATCACCCAGTTACGTTGTGACGTTTGGTAGCACCCAAAGTGTTCCTCCGGCAAACTGGAGTTGCATAATCTCATAGTTATAGGAACATGTACAAGTCATGAAGAAAGCAATAGCAACATACTAAACGATCGGGTGCTAAGCTAATGGAATGGGTCATGTCAATCAGATCATTCAACTAATGATGTGACCTCATTAATCAAATAACAACTCTTTGCTCATGGTTAGGAAACATAACCATCTTTGATTAACGAGCTAGTCTAGTAGAGGCATACTAGTGACACTCTGCTTGTCTATGTATTCACACATGTATTATGTTTCCGGTTAATACAATTCTAGCATGAATAATAAACATTTATCATGATATAAGGAAATAAATAATAACTTTATTATTGCCTCTAGGGCATATTTCCTTCATATACCTCAAGTTGAAGATGCCTAGTCCCAGAGGCGTGATCACAGTCACAGGGAATCGGCAAAGAGCGGAAGAGTGCCTCTAGAAGGGTTCAAAAATTGCCGATGAATAGATGGTCGCAGTTGAGATGGAAGAATACAACAAGAATGGAGATCCGAGTGATTTGTTGCGAGCCAAGAAGCCTGCTTCAGAGTCCGCATTTCAGTCGGCCAGTGAGACAAAGCATGTTCATATTCACACGACTGATCCCAATGCTGCTCCGATCCACATCGCAACTGTTGGGGAACGTAGTAATTTCAAAAAAATTCCTACACACACGCGAGATCATGGTGATGCATAGCAACGAGAGGGGAGAGTGTCATCCACGTACCCTCGTAGACCGTTAAGCGGAAGCGTTATAACACACGGTTGATGTAGTTGTACGTCTTCATGATCGACCGATCCTCAGCACCGAACGTACGGCACCTCCGTGTTCAGCACACATTCAACTCGGTGATTTCCCACGAATTCACGATCCAGTAGATCTCGGGGAAGAGTTTCGTCAGCACGACGACGTGGTGACGATGTTGATGAAGCTACTATTGCAGGGCTTCGCCTAAGCACTGCTATGATATAACTGAGGTGGATTATGGTGGAGGGGGCACCACACACGGCTAAGAGATCAACAGATCAATTGTTGTGTCTCCAAGGGGTGCCCCCCTCCCCGTATATAAAGGAGGGAGAGGAGGAGGGTGGCCAAGGAGGAGGAGGCGCGCCCAAGGGGGGCAATCCTATTCCAAGTAGGATTCCCTCCTCTTTCCTAGTCCTAGTAGGAGAGGGGAAGGAAGGGGAGGAGAAGAAGAAGGAAAGGCCCCCCCCCCCCTAGTCCAATTCGGTTTGGGCATGGGGGGCACGCGCCCCTAGGTGGCCACCTCTCCTCTTCCTCCACTTGGGCCCATAAGGCCCAATAACCCCCCGGAGGTTTCGGTAACCTCCCGGTTCTCCGGTATTTATCCGATAACCCCCGGAACTCATCCGGTGTCTGAATATAACCTTCCTATATATCGATCTTTACGTCTTGATCATTTCGAGACTCCTCGTCATGTCCCCGATATCATCCGGGACTCAGAAGTACCTTCGGTACATCAAAACACATAAACTCATAATATCGATCGTCATAGAACTTTAAGCGTGCGGACCCTATGGGTTCCAGAACTATGTAGACATGACCGAGACACGTCTCCGGTCAATAACCAATAGCGGAACCTGGATGCTCATATTGGTTCCTACATATTCTACGAAGATCTTTATCGGTCAAACCACATAACAATATACGTTGTTCCCTTTGTCATTGGTATGTTACTTGCCCAAGATTCGATCGTCAGTATCTCAATACCTGGTTCAATCTCGTTATTGGCAAGTCTCTTTGCTTGTTTCTGTAATGCATCATCCCGCAACTAACTCATTAGTCACAATGCTTGCAAGGCTTATAGTGATGTCACTACTAGGAAAAGGGCTATAGATGATATGGACACTAATGGCGCACCAGACATGTGGTGCGCCACTACTATATAGCAGTGGCACACCATGTGTCGGTGCGCCATTAGTGTGATAGACACTAATGGCGCACCACACTCATGGTGCACCACTACTAACATATTTGTTTTCAAAAATACTAATGGCGCACCAGGGAACAATGCGCCATTACTAGTTTAACAAGTAATGGCGCACCACTCACCACGTGCGCCACTACTATCATTATTTATTTATTTATTGCAAAACTACTAATGGCGCACCACTAGCTGGTGCGCCATTAGTAACCAGGGTTACTAATGGCGCATTTGTAGGTGGTGCGCCATTAGTAACCTGGGACCAGCTAGATATTTTGGACAGCCACCTACACACTCACTTTCCCCACTTCATTCTCTCCACCTCCTCCTCCAAGCTTGTCTCGGCTGCCTCCTCCTCCTCACCTCATTTGCACCATAGATTCATCCAAATTAAGTGGCTAAATTACCTTTTTTGATAGGTAAGTAAGGGGAAAGCTTTCTTTATGTTGTAGATCTACTTTTTTCTCCCTCCAACAACGTGCACATGCACTTTTTATGGCCTAGCTAGATCTATGTATGTTTGTGGTGTTGCATATATGTTTATATTTGCAGGTACTGGTATTTGAAATGTGATAGTTGCCAATCTTTTGTCGGAATGTTGATTCATTTCTGTTTCGGCGAGAATTTTGGCACTATGCATTCTTTTTGGTCCTATTTTTAGGGAAAGTCGTGCCAAATTTTTTCTTGGTTCTAAAATATCATTTTGCTCTACCCCACAGGCGACCATGGTCCACATGATGAGCGAAGGCATCGTGAATAGGTTTTTGAGCTCCACGAAGGCCGAGATGCTTCAAAAGAACGAGACGGAGATAAGATGTCCGTGTCGAAGATGCAAGCTGAAGAGCCTTATTGCGGACCCGGATTCCGGACAGGTGCGGGACCACCTGCTCTTGCGGGGTTTCATGGATGGCTATCGGTGGCAAGGTGATGAAGATGACTATGAAGTCTTCCATGGGGGCTGGGCAAGAAATGAGGAAGGGCAGCAAGACAACCACCGCGGCGAGGGCGGGCGAGAATACGAAGAATCCCCAGGACATGATCACGATGGTGATGCTATACATAGTCATCATGTAGAAGATGTCGGACATGATGATGAGGAAGATGAAGATGTCGGAGCAGACGATGATGGACCATCGATGGGCTGGGTGCAAGACCCTCATATTCAAGAGCTGCTTCTCAAGTAGACGGATAACGCAAGAGCTGCCGCCTGAGAGAAAACCAAGCTGGATCAACTGGAGATAGACGCGGTTACTCCAATGTATGAAGGATGCAGGCCCGAAGATACCCGCCTGGAAGTAACGCTCATGGCTCTGGAGATGAAGGTAAAACACAAAATGCCCGACGCATGCTTTGACGAGAACATGTCATTCTGGCACGAACGTCTTCCCAAGGGAACAAGTGCCCGACCAGTTTCGAGGAGGCGTAGAAAATCGTGTGTCCTCTGGATTTACCGCACGTGAAATACCATGTGTGCATGAACAATTGCATCATTTATCGGGACGAGCATGCAGAGTCTACCATATGTCCGGTGTGCGGCGTCACTCGATACAAGAAGAGGAAGAAAGCTCCTCGAAAAGTGGTGTTCTACTTTCCGATCACTCCTCGTCTGCAGCGGTATTTTGCGGACCCTAAGGTAGCAAAGCTCCTGCGTTGGCACACGGATAGGGAGGAGAAGAAGCGAGAAGATGACGGAAATGATCTGGAGATAAATAAAAAAGACAAGATGCTGAGTCACCCTAAGGATGCGAGCCAGTGGCAAGCGTTGAACTTCGAACACCCAGAATTTGAGGACGATCCAAGGAACATCGTGCTGGGCGCGAGCACCGGTGGAGTCAATCCGTTTGGCAGCCAGTGAAGCACACATAGCACCTGGCCTGTGTTTGTGTGGATGTACAATCTTCCCCCTGGTTGTGCATGAAGAGGAAGTACATTCACATGTGTATGCTAATTGAAGGGCCAAAAAACCAGGGAACGACATCAATCTGTATCTGGGGCTGCTGAAAGAGGAGCTAGAAATGTTGTGGAAAACACCAGCCAATACGTGGGATGCCGCAGAGAAAGAATATTTCCCTATGAGAGCCGCACTGCTCACGACGGTGCACGACTATCTCGGTTACGGACATCTCGCGGGGCAGGTGGTCCACGGATTTTCTGGATGCGTCAGGTGCATGGATGACACAACGTATCGCCAGCTAGATAGAGATCCCGGGTCTTCAAAAACCGTGTTCATGGGACATCGAAGGTGGCTTCGCGACGATGACCCATGGAGAAAACGCAAGGATCTGTTCGATGGTGAAACCGAACCCCGAAGACGCCCGTGTATGAGGAGCGGCGAGGAAATAGACGAGTTGTTGAAAAATTGGAAAGATTGCCCACTGCCGGGAAAGAAGCAAAAGGCGCCAGAGCCAGGAAAGAAGCGAAAGGCGCCAGAGCCACTGCTGAAGGTATGGAAAACGAGGTCTGTTTTCTGGGACTTGCCGTACTGGAAGATCCACCGTGTGCCTCACAGCCTTGATGTCATGCATATCACAAAGAACATGTGCGAGAGTCTGCTTGGTACCCCGCTCAACATGCCATAGAGGACCAAAGATGGGCCGGAAGCAAGGGAAGACTTGAAATCAATGGGCATCAGGGAGGAGCTTCACGCTAATGATGATGATGAGGCAAAGCAGGACACGGAAAGTCGTCGCAAAGGAAAAAAGGCCAAGAAGACCGGAAATGACTACCCTCCCGTGTGCTTCACTCTAAGTCAAGAGGAGATTGAGCAGTTTTTCACCTGCCTTGTAGGAGTAAAACTTCCTTACGGTTAAACAGGGAAGATAAGCAGATACCTAGACCCAGCGAAACAGAAGTTCAGCGGGATGAAGTCTAACGACTGTCACGTGCTGATGATGCAGATACTTCCAATTGCAATCCGTGGGATCATGGATGCGCACGTCCGTGAAACGCTATTTGGCCTATGCAACTTTTTTGACGTCATCTCTCGGAAGTCGGTTGGCGTGAGGCAACTCAGAAGGCTATAGGAAGAGATCGTGGTGATACTATGCGAGCTTGAGATGTACTTCCCGCCCGCATTCTTCGACGTTATGGTGCATCTACTGGTCCATATCGTGGGGATATCATCCAACTCGGGCCGACGTTCCTGCACAGCATGATGCCGTTCGAAAGGATGAATGGTGTCATAAAAGGATACATTCGCAACATGTCACGTCTAGAGGGAAGCATAGCCAGGGGCTTTCTGACCGAAGAGTGCATCTCCTACTGCACGAATTATCTAGGCATCGAGAACCCCGTTGGTTGATGACCCACAAGTATAGGAGATCTATTGTAGTCCTTTCGATAAGTAAGAGTGCCAAACCCAACGAGGAGTAGAAGGAAATGATAAGCGGTTTCCAGCAAGGTATTCTCTGCAAGTACTGAAATAAGTGGTAACAGATAGTTTTGTGATAAGATAATTTATAACGAGCAACAAGTAACAAAAGTAAATAAGGTGCAGCAAGGTGGCTCAATCCTTTTTGTAGCAAAGGACAAGCCTGGACAAACTCTTATAAGATGTAAAGTGCTCCCGAGGACACATGGGAATATCGCCAAGCTAGTTTTCATCACGTTCATATGATTCGCGTTCGGTACTTTGATAATTTGGTATGTGGGTGGACCGGTGCTTGGGTACTGCCCTTACTTGGACAAGCATCCCACTTATGATTAACCTCTATTGCAAGCATCCACAACTACAACAAAATTATTAAGGTAAACCTAACCATAGCATGAAACATATGGATCCAAATCAGCCCCTTTCGAAGCAACGCATAAACTAGGGTTTAAGCTTCTGTCACTCTAGCAACCCATCATCTACTTATTACTTCCCAATGCCTTCCTCTAGGACCAAATAATGGTGAAGTGTCATGTAGTCAACGTTCACATAACACCACTAGAGGAGAGACAACATACATCTCATCAAAATATCGAACGAATACCAAATTCACATGACTACTAATAGCAAGACTTCTCCCATGTCCTCAGGAACAAAAGTAACTACTCACAAAGCATAAACATGTTCATAATCAGAGGGGTATTAATATGCATATAGGATCTGAACATATGATCTTCCACCAATTGAACCAACTAGCATCAACTACAAGGAGTAATTAACACTACTCGGAACCTACTAGCACCAATCCCGGACTTGGAGACAAGAATTGGATACAAGAGATGAACTAGGGTTTTGAGATGAGATGGTGTTGATGAAGATGTTGATGGAGATTGCCCTCTCCCAATGAGAGGAGCGTTGGTGATGATGATGCCGATGATTTCCCCCTCTGGGAGGGAAGTTTCCCCGGCAGAACAGCTCCGCCAGAGCCCTAGATTGGTTCCGCCAAGGTTCCGCCTCGTGGCGGCGGAGTTTCATCCAAGAAGATGGCTTATGATTTTTCCCCATAGAAAGACTCCATATAGCAGAAGATGGCCACCGGAGGGCCACCAGGGGGCCCACGAGGTAGGGGGCAGGGTGTGGCCCCCCTGGTGAAGTTCTTGCTCTCAGTATTTTTTATATATTTGGAAAACATCTTCCGTGAAGTTTCAGGACTTTTGGAGCTGTGCAGAATAGGTCTCTAATATTTGCTCCTTTTCCAGCCCAGAATCTCAACTGCCGACATTCTCCCTCTTTATGTAAACCTTGTAAAATAAGAGAGAATAGGCATAAGTATTGTGACATAATGTGTAATAACAACCCATAATGCAATAAATATTGATATAAAAGCATGATGCAAAATGGACATATCAACTCCCCCAAGCTTAGACCTCGCTTGTCCTCAAGCGAAAAGCCGAAATCGAAAAATATGTCCACATGTTTAGAGATAGAGGTGTCGATAAAAATAAAATACGGACATGAGGGCATCATGATCATTCTTAGAACAGCAGCTTATATAATTCTTGTCATATAATCTCTAATGCTAGAGTAATAATTCAATCAGAATATCAAGTATGAATCGTAAACTTCATTGAAAACTAGCAAACTATAATCTCAGTCATTGAAGCAATTGCAATTTATCATAACATAGGAAAGAGTCAATGTATAAGAGCTTTTCAGCAAGTCCACATACTCAACTATCATATAATATTTCACAATTGCTGACACTCACGCAATACTTATGGGTATGGAGTTTTAATCGGACACAGAGAAAGATAGGGGCTTATAGTTTTGCCTCCCAACGTTTCACCTCAAGGGTGATGTCAACAGTAATAGTTCATGAAAACTCACATCCAATTAGCCATATATACCAGGATCTTTCCAACATATTGTGCTTGCCAAAGGATAAAATATAAAAAGGAAGGGTGAAAATCACCATGACTCTTATGCAATGTAGGAGATAAAAGTAAAAGTTAGGCCCTTCGCAGAGGGAAGCAGAGGTTGTCATGCGCTTTTATGGTTGGATGCACAAAATCTTAATGCGAAAGAGCGTCACTTTATATTGCTACTTGTGATATGGACCTTTATTATGCAGTGTGTCGCTTTTATTACTTCCATATCACATGTAACTGAGAAATGTTAATTCTACCAGGTTTAAATGTAATAGCATGCTTGTAAATAAATTAAATGTTGTATTGATTTATCCAAACATTCTCATCCATCATCATAATGCAAGGATGATTTCTATTGGCTTTGTAGAGAATGAAGTAGAGAGAAAGTAGATTTGTGCTAATCTTCTATGGCAGGTTTGGGAAAAGTTACGCATGGGCATGAAGAAAAATAGGAAGGGTGTCCTTTAGATTGAGGATGAATGAGTGAAAACCCAATGCATGCCTTGTAGCATTCATGGAATGGACTGGGACAATTCTCTAATAACCTATAATATGAGGGGGGAAATGGGGAACAGGTAGGGTATTATATGATCATGATATTTTTAAGTTAGAAAATGATTAAATTTCTAAGTTTTCCTTTTTCGAGATTGTTTATTCTAAATTGAGATGCTTAAAATTGGTCTATTGTTGCCAAAAAATGTGCGGGCTCCTTCCAATTTAAGCGGAAGTACATTCTGAGAAAATTGTGACTCTATTTTGATCAGTAATCCTTCTATTTAGTGCTCGTTAAAGGATTATATTGCAGTGTCGGACACAAGGGATGAGTCACTAAGGAAAATCATGGGTAAACACATGGAAGCCATATGCTTATCGCATATGCTATAGAATAAAATGATTCTTTTGTCAATGGTTAGTAATTATTAATTTATTCTGTAGCAATAGATACACTGTGTGTCACGATTTTGTCACGGCAGATGTCCTAGTGTGAGGACTTAGTCGTGGAGCCATCACAACGTAGTTAGCTTAAAGGGGTTAAAGCGGGACGAAGGACGCAAGGAATTTATACTGGTTCGTCCCCTTGCGGTGAAGGTAAAATCCTAATCCAGTTGTGATGGAATTGCTAGGGTTTCGATGACCAGGGAGCGAATCCGCTTTACCTGGCTCTAGATCTCTTGTTCTCTGTCCCTAAACCGCCGCCGGGTCGTCCCTTTATATACATAGGTTGACACCCAACGGTTTACAGAATCCCGGCTGACTCATAATTGTGTCTGACTTGGTTTCTACCCTTTGTTATCTTACAATACAAGTTATACATCTTATGGCGGTTTACATCTACCGAGCCCTAATCCGCCTTCGGGCCTTGGGCCTTCTTGTTAAACCTCCTTCATAAAGCAAGGGCATCAATAGAAATAGCTTACCATAAGTATAATCCGGCCCCTCCTGGGCGGTTTATACTTAATAGCTATATCCCCAACATTAGGCCCAAATTGATTTGAGCTGGTTCATGTCAATTTTCAGTACTTAGAAAAATTCCTTATTTCAACACCTGCTGAAAAACCTTGTAAACCGTCGTGACGTCATCTCTGAGACCATAATAATCCATCGTGACGTTATTTGCCATTAGCTTTACACACATCTCAAATATTTTAGTGTATCTTCTTTAATGAATTTCCGAAAATCGAGGCGTCTGCATGTCTATAGATCCATTTTTTCGACCTCCTCGATTCCTGTGCCCGCCGCTTATCCCTTCACCTTATAAATAGGGCCGGGGGGTCATTTTCACTTTTCCCCTCATGACTCTTAGCCTCATCGTCTTCCTCGTGTTGCCCGAGCACCTCAAGCTCCGCCGGCGCCGTCGAACTTCGCCTCTGCATCAACTTTGGCCGCTGTGTCACCCTGAACATACCAGAAAATCGCGGCGCCTCTCCTTTGTTCCTTCAGCATCAGTAAGCCTCCCTTTCCTCCACCGTACATCCAGTTCTAGGTTTGAACGTTCCTCGGTGTTCGTCGATGTTCGTCGGTGCTCATATCAGCGATGTAGTTCCTTCGATTGAAACCTCCATATTCAGCCTGTACAGCAATGGCCATAGTCCTTTTTTCATCAGCGCATCTCGTTTAAGCAAAAACTCCAATCTGAACCTTAGTCCACTACTTTGGTTTCCATGTTTAGGTCTTAATATATTTTCATTTTCCGACCCGTGATAGATCCAACATTGTAACGCCAACTTGTGAAACCTATTTCCCCCTTACTTAGCTATTTCAGATCTGTACCTTCCATACCAATATAGGCAGTTTAACTTTAGAAAATGATAACCCGCCAGGTACCATTAGTCCCCTCGTAAACCGCCAATCCCTTTATCATTGTAGTTCTGATATCATCATCCTCCGGTTTAATAATTTTGCATGCTTGAATACCTTTCGTCCCTTAACTTGCAACGCTTCATGCTTGTCAACCATGAATCTTAAACCAGCACAAATCTTCCTTCAGGTTGTCAAAGAAAATGGCCAAGTCCTTTTACGCTTGTAACTGGGTTCCATCCCGGATTACGGAAGAAGATCTGAACAAATGCGTTATAACTGGTGCTTTACCAAAACAAAGTGAAATCCACTGGCGAGTTGCTGGTCCAAAAAATCCTCCTGAGCCCAAGGATGGCGAGATAGTTGTGTTTGTTGATCATCTGAGTCGTGGTTTTAAACCTCCCGGATCAAAAAATTTCCGTGATGTGCTTGCTAGCTTCCAGATCCACCCTCAAGATATTGGACCTAACTCTGTGTCCAATATTTGTAATTTTCAAGTGTTTTGCGAGGCTTATCTGCAAGAAGAACCGACCGTTGAACTATTCAGGGACTTTTCTATTTAAACAGCCATACCGAATTTACAGACGGGTGCAATACTGAACTTGGCGGCCTTTCAATTCAGAAAAGGAAAGACGTCAGCTTTCCTCACGCCAAGCATCATAGTCAACCTAAGGATTGGAACCAGACTTGGTTCTATTGCAAAGATACTTCCCCAAATGACGAGAATCCTCTGCCGGGTTATCGTGCTCACTGAGTTACCAATACACATCCATTTCCCCAAAGGTTGACTGCAAAAGAACGGGCCAAATATGCACCACAACTTGCAAAGCTCAGAGCCTTTGTGGCTAATGGTTTAACAGGAATTGACTTTGTTCATTGCTGGATATCTTGGGGTATTTTTCCTTTAAGCCGTCGCCCCGGTTTAATGTGCGAGTACACAGGGGACTTGAAAGACCCTCAACGGCACACTGACATTCAGTTAACTGATGCTGAAATCACTAAAGCTGTCAAAAAGATACTGGATGAATCGGTGGCTGTCTGCAGCAAAACAGGGCTAAGTCCCTTCTGCGTTTCAAATAAACCGCCAGCTATAAGAATTGCCTAACCCCTGTTTGAACCTGATATTCTTAACTCTTCCTTATAGCCTTTTTCAATTTTAACAGGTTGACGACCCATTTTGGAAGAATAAAGCTCAGGATATACCGGCCAAGACCCCTCGACCCAAGACAAAGGTCGTAAAAGAGCCTGCCAAGAAGAAAACAACTGAGTCCACTGAGCTGAACCTCGACGAGGATCTTGACAACCCGGAATCAGAGGTAGAACTTGATTCTCTTGGTTCATTTTTCATACACCTCATTGACAATGACCATTATCAGGATGACGTTGAAGCTAGCCGGGCTAATGATGCAGAGGTAATTATTCTTTCCTCCGGTTTAGATCCTCAGCCAACACAGAAAACCCGTCAAGCAGACCGGAAAGTAAAATTTTCACACCCTCTAGCTTATCTGGATCCAAACTTTCTTTTGAAGAAACATCATCATGAAGCTCGCCGCACAACCCGGCATAGTGGCCAGGTGGTACTTCATCCAGTTTACTGAACACGCCGGTTCGTAAACGCCAACCAGAGGTTTCATCCATTCCTGACACATCTTATCCCAAGGCTGGTTATTTTTGGCAACCTCTTAATCCATCTGACTCAAACTACCAGGGAACTTCTCATTCATCCTCTGGCGAATCAATAGGGACACAGCTCCCACCCCTTAATACTGTTCTTGGGTAAGCATACTACACTTAACTCTTTATCCCTTGCACCTGTTTAATATACTAACCTTTATTTCCATTCGTTTCAGAGCCAAAGCTAGGCCCAGCAAAAAGGACAAATTGAATAAACCGGCTGATAATAACCCGGACACTAAACCGGAAAAAAAATCCTAGAACAGTTTGAGCCAAATGTTGACGATATTCTTGATGATCCGCCAACGCAACATCATGAAACCTTTGCTGAACAGATGGAAGATGATCCCACAGGCCATGCTACTGACCCACCAAGCCCGGCTAAAACTACAGATAAACCGCCAAGCCCAGTCAAAGCGGCTGATGACCAATCGAATGATGTCATTGTTACTGGTTTAGGCTACACAACTCCTGGTAATCCCATTGCTTTATCAAAACATAGTGCCAAGGAAGAATTTGCTGATATGGATAAGGGCAAGTAGAAAACAGATTTGGAAAGCCATGCCCACCTCAGCGCCCAAGATATCCACTCTGGGTTTTTAAACCGCCTGTACACAAGCCGCGACTATGAAGCCGGTTTAGTGAACCTGATGAAAGAGCGATATGAGGTAAATATTGTTAACTCTGCGTAATTGTTTCTCTCTTGTACCCGATTTCTAATATCAACTCCAGCAGTCCCCAAGGGCCAATTTATGATATCAATGTAAACCGGGACTTTGTAATACTTCAACTTTGCCTGCGTAGTCCCCAAGGGCCGGTTTATCTTTTCAGGATGAACCGGGACTTTAGAGTATTAATCTTGCAACTTTTGTTTGTGTAGCCCCCAAGGGCCGTTTTATCTCTTCAAGATGAATCAGGACTGTATTATTGAGCAAATATACATTAGCCCCCAAGTGCCAAGAATAATACTTGAATTGATCTTGGGACTTATAAGAGAAATTTGATAAGAAGCAATAGGCATTAGCCCCCAAGTGCCAAGTGTATAACTTGTTATGTGGTTGGTACTTCAAAATGCTGCCAACTCATAACATGTATGTCTCTTACAGGCTGAGCTAAGCAAAAAGGAATCTCAAACCGCTGATCTTCAAGAAAATATCAAGTCGCAACAAGCAGAAACTTCCAAAGCAAAAGAGGAGCTGACCAGTGCCTTGGTAGCCATGGAGAAATTGAAGGAAAACTTCAAGAAGGAGCAGGCAGACTGGGACATAGAGAAAACCACACTGCAAAAGAGGGCTGAGGATGCAGAAGCATCCCTTAACCCGATGGTAGAAGAGTCGACTGATTTGAAGCGGCAAATAAATGCCATGACCACTGCTGTGTTTGGTAAGTACCCTTATCATAAGCTGTTAACATGTATTATCCTATGAACTGCCGGTTTATCGATGTGTGTAATGATGCAGGAGCTCGCATTACCCATCTGGGCTCTGATATGCAGACGAAATTGATGTCTACCTATACTCTTATAGAGCAATTATATACCGGCACGCAACGGATCATTTGTACTGCCTCTCATAACAAACCGCCCCAACCTTGATCAAGGAAACATCAGAGAAGCTATCAATGCTACCTGCCCGGTTTGAGGAGTTAAAAAGATCAGCTGCAAGGGCAGGTGCTCTAACTGTGCTAATCCGGGCTAAAGCATGGATACCAGATCTTGACCCGGCTGATGTAGCAAGCGGCTATCCGAGCATAAAGGAGGACAGGTCAGATTTTGACAATGATGACCTCCGAGCTTTGACGAAGGAAATGCACCCATTAGCGAGCAAATTGGCTGAAGAGACAGATCTTTCTCATTACCAGTCGATTTATGACGCCGACAACAAATGGGTTAATGCACCAACTCATGATGTGGAAAATCTTATCCCACCAATCCGTAAGCATACCTACGCCCCTGATGTTGAACCCTCCACACTTATAAGCGACAAAGCTGTATTCAAGGCCCTAACTGGAATTGACTGGGCAACCATTGACTTCCAGCCGCTGGGTGGAGAGGAGGAGGATGAACCGGCGCAGGATGATCCACAGCCGTCAAGTAAGCCCGGCGAAGAGTCATGATCCGGAGGCCGGTTTAGCCTTCTGCATGCTGCAACACTTGTTGAAAACAATTATCCTTTTGGGCATCAAAGCGCCTTGTAATAGGCTAGTTTAAATACTTGGTCTGCTATGCCATCATGCATATTCACTTTGCATGACACTGTTAATCCGTCATGATTATGCTATGTCTGCTTATGATCCTTGGCAGCTTTATTCAACTTGTTTCTGCATATAAAAAGTGTCCTGGTGGTTTATCACCGGACAGGTCATAACGCCCAACATATAACCCAAGTTTATAACCAAGGTTGTACTTAAGAATAAGCAAATATGAAATATATCATACCTGCGACATTGAATCACATCGTTGGTTTACCAACTTTTTGTAGTAAGGGTGATAACCCAAACCTTGAGTACTGATAACTCCTCCATGTTGTGCCGATTTATAGTAAAACCGTACCGGGTTGTAATAAACACCGGTTTATCCGTAAATCATATTGGCGACTTGTAGTCGAAAGCCAGGCCGGGTCAATGAACACCGGATTATAGCTGAGTGTATGTTGACGACTTATAATCGACAGCGAAGCCGAGTCAATAGACACCAGCAATATTTTCAGTTTGCTCGGCCGACTTATAGTCAACAGCCAGGCTAGGTCAATAAACACCGGATTGTTATAAACCGCATCAAAATAAATCTCAAAAAGAAAGATTTCAAAAGAAAAATATGAAAAAACGAGGCTTTTCATGGGCTACCAAGCCACTGAGTTAAACCATTTTACAAAGCCTTATAAGATGGACCTCACATTAACCAATCGTCATTTTAACTAAGACAAGTTCAGGGTCTGTATAAGATTGACTTGGCAAATGTTCGACGGGTTATACCAGGACTACCTGGGCGGAGTGACTTACTTAAAAAAGGCAGGATAACCCGGGGTTTTAGGTGAATACACCTGGATTCCAAGCCTGGCTTTTATAGCCTATTACAAGGTTATAGACTCTGTATTCTTGTAGAACAAAGAGCCCCGAAGCAATATTTTGAGCTGTGCTCAATGGACGCCTATGTTTGAGTTGTGCTTTGCAACAGACTCTCTTTGGCTCCTTTTGACTTTGGGTAGCAAGCCCCCCAATTTTTTTATATGTGGCTTATGAGCCGGATCAATGGGTAATCAGGACTCCGCTTTATAAACAGAAGCCCCCATGTAACCAAAAACTTTTAAGGAAGAACGACAGAGGCCCCACTTTAGTAGGGATGCCGGTTTATTATATTGATCATCATAATATATACATTGTCAAGAATATGTACATAAGAGGATCCTATGGCTCAGGTGTAGTAAGGCCAAAGATGAGCGATATTCCACGGCCGGTGGATCTCCTCCGAGTTACGTGAGTCTTTGTGCTCTCAAACATCGATAAGGTAGTATGACTCGTTGTGCAGATTCTTGCTGACCACAAAGGGTCCTTCCCAAGGCGGGGATAACTTGTGCATACCAGTCTGATCCTGGATGAGCCGGAGCACCAGATCCCCTTCTTGAAACGTTCTAGTTTTAACCCGACGACTGTGATAACGACGCAGATCTTGTTGGTAAATCGCCGAACGAGAAGCTGCAATATCACGCTCCTCATCTAACAAGTCAAGTGCTTCCTGACGTGCTCTCTCATTGCCAGCTTCAACATAAGCCGCCACACAGGGTGAGTCACGACGGATGTCACTAGGGAGAACCGCCTCTGCTCCGTAAACCATGAAAAAAGGTGTGTAACCCATATATCTATTGGGCGTGGTATTGATGCTCCATAACATGGAAGGTAACTCCTCCACCCAACAACCCGGCGTCTGCTGCAAAGGAACCATAAGCTGGGGCCTGATACCTCTCAGGATCTCTTGATTGGCTCTGTCCGCTTGACCATTAGATTGGGGGTGAGCCACTGGTGAAACGTCAAGCTGGATGTGCTCACGTTGACAAAATTCTTTCATAGCACCATGGACAAATTAGTACCATTATCAGTTATGATGCTGTGTGGAAAACCAAACCGGAAAAAAATCACCTTCTTGGTAAATTGAACCACCATGGCTGCATCACACTTACTGACTGGCTCTGCCTCCACCCACTTAGTGAACTTATCAACCGCCACTAGAAGGTCGGTCTTCTTATCCTTGGACCTCTTAAAGGGCCCAACCATATCCATCCCCCAAGTTGCAAATGGCCAAGTGATTGGAATCATCCTCAATTCCTGAGCCGGAACATGAGCTCGACGTGAAAACTTCTGACAACCATCACACCTTTTTACCAAATCCTCAGCATCAGCATGAGCTGTCAGCCAATAGAAGCCATGACGAAAAGCTTTAGCTACCAGGGACTTTGAACCGGCATGGTGACCACAATCTCCTTCGTGGATCTTACGCAAAATATCACAGCCTTCTTCAGGAGATACACAACGCTGAAATGCCCCTGTTACACTGCAATGATGCAACTCTCTGTTGACAATGGTCATTGACTTGGATCGCCGGATTATCTGCCTGGCCAAAGTTTCATCCTCCGGTAACTCGCCCCGGTTCATATACGCCAAATATGGGACTGTCCAATCTGGGATAACGTGAAGAGCCGCCACCAACTGAGCCTCTGGGTCAGGAACAGCCAAATTCTCCTCTGTAGGTAGCTTGACCGACTGGTTATGCAAAACATCCAGGAAAACATTGGGTGGCACTGGTTTACATTGAGAGCCCAAACGGCTTAAAGCGTCCGTCGCTTCATTCTTTCGCCGGTCCACATGGTCAACCTGATAACCCTTGAAATGACCAGCCACAATGTCTACTTCTCGTCGATACACCGCCATGAGCGGATCCTTGGAATCCCAAGTACCAGATACTTGTTGAGCTACCAGGTCTGAGTCACCAAAGCACTTAACCTAGCTTAGATTCATCTCCTTAGCCATTCGAAGACCATGGAGTAAGGCCTCATATTCAGCTGCATTGTTAGTGCAAGGGAACATTAAACGGAGAACATAACAAAACTTATCACCTCGTGGGGAAGTTAACACGACTCTAGCCCCCGAGCCCTCCAATTGCCTGGACCCATCAAAATGAATAGTCCAATAAGTGTTATCTGGCTTTTCTTCCGGCGCCTGCAATTCTGTCCAGTCATTGATGAAATCTACAAGCGCTTGGGACTTGATTGTCGTGCGAGGCATATACTTTAACCCATGAGGTCCAAGCTCGATGGCCATTTGGCAATGCGGCCAGTTGCTTCCCTGTTTTGGATTATATCCCCCAAAGGGGCAGAACTGACCACAGTGATGGGATGACCTTGAAAATACTGCTTGAGCTTCCGGCTTGCCATAAAAACTCCATACACCAGCTTCTGCCAATGTGGGTACCTCTGCTTAGACTCAATAAGCACCTCACTAATATAATAAACCGGCCGTTGAACCGGATACTCCCTGCCAGCCACTTTACGTTCTACCACAATGGCCACACTAACAGCCCAAGCATTGGCTGCCACATATAACAACAACGGCTCTTTATCGACCGGAGCAGTAAGGACATGTGGCTCAGCTAACTGTTTCTTCAAGTCCTCAAATGCCGCATTAGCAGCAACACTCCAAACAAAATTATCTGTCTTTTTCATCATCTGATATAGAGGGATAACTTTCTCTCCCAATCGGCTGATAAACCGGCTCAATGCTGCAATACGACCGCAAGATGCTGAACATCATTAATACACGCCGGTTTAGCCAGAGATGTAATAGCTTTGATCTTTTCTAGATTAGCTTCAATGCCCCTGTTAGACACCAGAAAACCCAAGAGCTTGCCTGTCGGTACACCAAAAACACACTTGGCCGGATTAAGCATCATCTTATAGACCCGGAGATTATCAAAAGTTTCCTTCAAGTCATCTATTAATGTCTCCTCCTTTCTGGACTTCACCACAATATCATCCACGTAAGCATGAACATTGCACCCAATCTGATTATGAAGACAATTCTGCACACAGCGCTGATAAGTCGCCTGGGCACTCTTGAGCCCAAAAGTCATAGATACATAATAGAAGGCTCCAAAGGGAGTTATAAAAGCTATCTTCTCCTGGTCCTTAACTGCCATTTTGATCTGATGATAACCAGAATAAGCATCTAGAAAGCTCAGACACTCACAACCCGCCGTAGCATCAATGATTTGATCAATATGATGGAGAGCAAAGGGATCGGCTGGACAAGCCTTGTTCAAATCTGTGTAGTCCACACACATATGCCAAGTGTTGTTCTTCTTAAGTACTAGCACCAGGTTAGCTAACCACTCAGGGTGAAAAACCTCCACAATAAACCCTACTGCCAAGAGCCGGGCTACCTCCCCACCAATGGCCTTGCGTCGTTCTTCATTGAAGCGGCGGAGAAACTGCTTGACCAGTTTAAATTTGGGATCAATATTAAGAGTGTGCTCAGCGAGTTCCCTCGGTACACCTGGCATGTCAGAAGGTTTCCATGCAAAGATGTCCCGATTCTCATGGGTGAACTCGATCAGCGCGCTTTCCTATTTCGGATCCAGGTTAGCATTGACGCTAAATTGCTTGGATGAATCGCCAGGAACAAAATCAACCAGCTTGGTCTGATCAGCCGATTTAAACTTCAAAGTCGGGTCATGCTCTTTAGTTGGCTTTTTCAAAGAGGTCATATCCGCCGGATCAACATTGTCCTTATAGAACTTCAACTCCTCTGTCGCACAAACCGACTCAGCATAGGCCGCATCACCTTCTTCACATTCCAAAGCTATCTTATGGCTCCCATGTTCCGTGATGGTCCCCTTATGACCCGGCATCTTGAGCTGCAGATAGACATAACATGGCCTTGCCATGAACTTAGCATAAGCCGGCTGCCCAAATAGGGCATGATAAGGGCTTTTGATTTTCACCACTTCAAAAGTCAATGTCTCTGATCTTGAATCATGATCATCTCCAAAAGCAACCTCCAGAGCTATCTTACCAACTGGATACGCCGATTTACCAGGCACCACACCATGAAAAATAGTATTCGACGGTTTAAGATTTTTATCTGTCAACCCCATGCGACGGAAGGTTTCATAATAAAGGATATTGATACTGCTCCCTCCATCCATGAGCACCTTGGTGAACTTATACCCCCAACCTGAGGCGCCACCACCAATGCCAGATGACCTGGATTATCAACCCAGGGTGGATGATCCTCTAGACTCCACAAATTGGGTTGTTCAGACCAGCGCAAGTAACGTGGCACTGCCGGTTCAACGGAGTTTACTGCCCTTTTATGAAGCTTCTGATCGCGCCTACACAGGCTAGTGGTGAAGACATGATACTGCCCACTATTCAACTGCTTCGGGTTGCTCTGATAACCCGATTGTTGTTGTTATTGACTCCCTTGAGGGTGCTGTTGGCTATAACCACCTTGGTTGCCATGATTGCCTTGAAGTCCTGAGCCAGAACTTCCTCCACCATAACCCTGCCATGAGAACCGGGTCCCGAACCGCCGCCCGGTCCATGACCATCTTGGAAAAGATTTGAGTTTTTGAACTCCCTCATAATAAAGCAATCCTTCCAGAGGTGCGTAGCTGGCCTTTCTCGCGTCCCGTGTCTTGGGCAAGGCTGATTTAATAGGTAGTCAAGATTGATACCTGATCCTCCACTCCGCGGGGGCGGTTTACCCTTATGATGCTGACTGTTATTCTGCGTGCTGGTGTTAGCTGAGGGAGTCCTGGATTAGGGGGTCCTCAGACAGCCGCACAATATGCATTGGTCGGACTGTTGGACTATGAAGATACAAGATTGAAGACTTCGTCCCGTGTCCGGGTGGGACTCTGCTTTGCGTGGAAGGCAATCTTGGAAATTCGGATATGTAGATCTCCTCCCTTGTAGCCGACTCTATGTAACCCTAGCCCCCTCCAGTGTCTATATAAACTGGAGGGTTTAGTCCGTAGGACAACAACATTCATAATCATAGGCTAGCTTCTAGGGTTTAGCCTCTACGATCTCGTGGTAGATCAACTCTTGTAATACTCATATCATCAAGATCAATCAAGCAGGAAGTAGGGTATTACCTCCATCGAGAGGGCCCAAACCTGGGTAAACATTGTGTCCCCTGCCTCCTGTTACCATTCGCCTTAGACACGCCCTTCGGGACCCCCTACCCGAGATTCGCCGGTTTTGACACCGACATTGGTGCTTTCATTGAGAGTTCCACTTTGTCGTCACCATAAGGCTTGATGGCTTCTTCGATCATCGGCAACGATGCGATCCAGGGTGAGGTTTTTCTCCCCGGACAGATCTTCGTATTCGGCGGCTTTGTACTGCGGGCCAACTCGCTTGGCCATCTGGAGAAGATCGAGAGCTACGCCCCTGGCGATCAGGTCAGGTTTGGAAGCTTGAACTATACTGCCGACATCCACGGAGACTTGATCTTCGACGAATGCGCCGCACAGTCACGATGAGCACGACTTAGCTTTGCCGCCGAACGGTGTTCGGGAGATCACACCTGTGGCTACTCCGGCCCTCAATCCGGAGCATATCATGCCGTCCGAGGACGGGTGGATGGACCCCGCCACGGAGGCCGCACACTCAGCGGCGATAGAGCCGAATACTGACTTCACTTCCAACAAGACCTGTGTTGTCGGACCCTTGGATTCATTCCCGGCCACAGGCTCCGAACTTCCTGTGTCCGTGCCTATCGAATCTGATTGGGCACCAATCATGGAGTTTACCTCTGCGGATATCTTTCAACACTCGCCCTTGGGTGACGTGCTAAATTCATTGAGGTCTCTCTCCTTGTTAGGAGACCCTTGGCCGAACTATGTCCGTCTTGAGTGGGAAGCGGACGACGAAGAGATTCATTCCCCTCCCACCACCCACTTAATAGCCACTATCGACGACCTAACCGATATGCTTGATTTTGACTCTGAAGACATTGACGGTATGGACGACGATGCAGGAGAGGAACATGAACCACCGCCCACAAGGTGCTGGACAACCACTTCATCACACGATATATACATGGTGGATACACCCAAAGGAAACAATGATGAGGAACATAAGGATGCAGCGGAGGATAATTCCCTCGAGAAGCAACCAAAGCAACGACGTAGGCGCCGCTCCAAATCTCGCCTCGGCAAAAACAACAATAACAACGCAAGAAAGAATAATACCCCGGTCAACTCCAAAGCAAGCGACGACCACATGGACCTAGCGACAGAGCAGGATGAACCAGCGGACGGCGAACATAGTACGGAGCCACTGTCCGATCACGGCGACGCCGAGGGTAAAGCTCATCAACCTGTCTCCGGAGAGGAGAACAGTCCGGACGACGACGCACACATCATCTCGGAAAGGAACTTGGAGCAAGAGGACCTCCATAGAAGGCTTATTGCCACCGTGAGGAGTCCGAAGAAGCAGAAGCAAAGGCTTAAGGCCGCGCAAAATACACTCAACAATAGATGGAACAAAGTGCTCGACACTGAAGAAAAGGACGGGGGCAGCCACCACACAAAGAGCTATCCAAATCACAAGCTGCTGCCTGAATTCGATGACGAGGCTTTAGAGCCTATACAGCCGAAAAATAAAACGGCCGATCAGCCGGATCGACCACCACATGGCCGCGATAGGGTGGCTAACGATGTCGCACATAACTCAGCACACGATTTACGTGAGGACTTACACCAAAAAGCCGATATGACCAGGTCCATCTACGGATCTAGGAAGGGCGCTCCGACATAGAATCAAAACTGAACACTACAACCGTCAGAATGCCATGACACATCCAAATACAGGGGTGCCGCACACCCCCTATGCTTTACCGATGAGGTTCTAGATCACGAATTTCCAGAAGGATTCAAACCCGTGAACATATGTCAGGACCCCGATTCCAAGCCACATCGATCTAGCCGGTAACACCTCATATCACTTTGCGGCCTCACGCACGCTATCCCATGGGTGTCGCCTTACCATGGCCTGGGACCGTTTGTGCCTTTTGGCTTACGTATATGATAGTGTCGCTAGCATCCATATGACAGAGAACCCGGGCGGACATGGCTAGTCGTGAACCCAAAGCGGCACAAACCTATGGAGACAGGCATACATGAATCACATCGAGCATGTCGGTCATTAGTGAGTGATTCCGGGCTGTAGCACTAGGCTAACAGGACTCCGGGGAACCCGGGCTGTAGCAGGCTAGGCAGGACTCCGGAGATCACAGCGTAACATGTTCCAGAGAGCCATACATAACATGTTCATACAGATAGGGGTCACATGACCCGACACTCAAATCATACACTCATACATGCGCATGCGGAAGCAACTAGTCTGAGTACAGACACTAGAAAGAAAGAAGGCTTCTCGAAGCCTGTCTACCTACATAGGGCCCTCCATGGCCAGGATCACCACCTGGGTGGCTAGTCACTCGTCGACATCAAGGTCTACATAAAACCCATCAGAGGGGGCAGTGTTGTCGTCTGAAAACAATAAATAAGCAAACATGAGTACAAGGTACTCAGCAAGTCTTACATCAGAACCTACTATACATGCTCATTCTCAAGAAGGTGGTGGGGTTATTGCAGCAAGCCAGCTTTGACTCTTGGCTAGGCTATCCTATGGAACTTCACTAGTAAAATAGTTTTCGCACTCGAGTCCACTACTCACCACACAATACTCCACCGGGGATCCTCCCTCGTCATCCTACGAGAGGGCCATCCTCAGTACTCACACTTATCTTGAGTCTTTTAGTAGTATCCATTAACTTGTCTATGAATTGTATAGGCAACCAAGTAGTCCTTTACCGCGGACGCGGCTATTCGAATAGTTTTATACCCTGCAGGGGTGTACTTCGTCACACATGTTTCCACCACTTAGCATCTGCACACGACATGTGCTCGGCAGACTTCAAGCGAAAACCGACGTGGGTGTAGACCACGACCTGACTAACCTCACAAGTCTCTAGTCCAGGTTTATCGCCTATTCAGGTTCCATCCGCAAGGAAATCCGGCTGGGGTGTCCTCAACGGCCCCAAACAATGTGTACAGGGTTCCCGAGACACCAAACAGGCGACTCGGTACACCGTGCCACGGTGTATCTACCGCAACATAGCCCACCCCTAGGGTCAGCGCTACGCACGGCCGCCAACACATAACCTAAAAACACCAGAAACTAGTTGCAACTCCTGGACAGAGGACGAGATGGGTCAGTAAGTCAAGCGGGGTCATATTTCAGGGCCCAATGTGTGGTAGTAACTAAATCTTAAATCACGCATACAGATCTCAGTTCTTATGGATGGCCTCAATGAAACAACCCACCATGTACTCCTACATGGCCTCTCATCGATACCTTTACCAAAACATGTTCAACACATCCCTCACATTACCGACATAAGCATTTCACTCTAGCCCATCACCCAGATGAACCAGACCTGACACAACTCTAAGCATAGCCGTCATAGCAAGGTAGGAATCACAAACATGGCTCAATCAACTCCTACACATGCTAGTGGGTTCCATCTAGTTACTGTGGCAATGACAGGTCATGCAGAGGATAAGGGTTCAACTATCGTAGCACACAGCAGTTTGAAACGTGTTGTCTTAATGCAGTAAACAAGAGCAGAAGCGAGAACATGGGTTTGTATCGGAATGATCAATGGTTGCTTGCCTAATGGAGTGGTAGTGGAATACTGCCCTTCAGTTGGATACTCGTGAATATCCTCGGAGGCAGAACCTACCACGAAGAACACATCGGAACACAATCAACACATGACGATATGCAACAATATGATGCATGCTATGACATGGCAATATGAATGTGTCTTGGCCTAATGCAAGCTAAAACAGAAGGGAATGAACTCATTTGAATCAAAGATTCAAATACTAGCTCATTAAACATGGCCTTATTAGTGCATTACCTTATTATGCTTAAACAGCAAGGTAAACTTGTTTTGTCATGCATGAAACCATTACAGATGCATAGATTGAATTTTTCTAATAATTTTTCATATATAAATTATTTCATTTGGAGTTATGGTTGAATTTCTATGATTTTTAGAAGTTTTAAACATTTTTTGGAATTTCCTGAATAAGAATAAATCCAGAAAATGCATTACTGTGTCAGCATTGCGTCATGCTGACCTCAGCAGGTCAAAGGCGCCAGCCCAGGTCAAACCTGACTGGTGGGCCCCTTCTATCAGTCTCTCAGCTAATTAACATGATTAGATTAACACTAATTAGCTGTTAGTGGGGCCTGGGCCCACATGTTAGTGACTGATTTAATTAAAATTAGTTAAAACTAATCCTAGATTAATTAGCAGACCGGCCCCACCTGTCATAGACTCAGGGGGGGTCTACCTGGGCCCACCCAGGGGTCAAACTAGGTCAAACTCGCCAAACTCGCCGGCGACTCGACGCCAGCGAGGCCCGAGACGGTGGCGCGGCTCAGAAAACACCCACAGGGCACGGGCGAGGCCGTTCTTGGGCTCGTTGGAGAGCTCTTGCAGGCGCGCATCTAGTGGTGGTGGAGGCCGGGCCTACGGTGGCTGGAGACAACGACGGCGAGCTCCAAGGCGGCGACCGGAGTTCGGCCATGTGCGGGGTTTGGGCTGCGGCGTGCAAATGCGGAAACTGAGGCGCTAGCGAGGCACTACGCGATGCGGCAAGCATGTTGCGTAGCACGGGATGACCAAATGGTCGCCGGAGCGACGCCGGCGACAAGCTCGAGCGGAGACGAGCTTTGGCCATGGTGGAACTATGGCCTAGAGGGTGCAAACGCGTTGGAAAGAAGAGGGGAAAGGCGGCGGAGCTCACAGGGAGGTCGATGAGCAGATCAGTGGGCTCAGGGGCGACCGGAGCGGGGTGAATCGATGAACGGCGTCCGGCGGGTACCGAGGTTGAAGACGGCCCGATGGCGGCGATGCAGGGCCTCCGGCGAAGCGTGGCTCGGTGGGGAGGGCGAGGGCGTCGCGGCGGAGCTTCTGGACATGTCAGAGAGGCGAGGGGGTGACGGAGAGCGCGACTACGGCAGTGAGACGGCGACAAGTGCGTCGACCATGGTGCAGGAGAGGGTGAGGGGGACGAGGGGAGAGTGAGGGAGGATGAGAAGGGGACGTGGGGGTCGGCGTGGCATCCCCGGATGTCTCCAGGCGTCGGCAGAAGCAGGAGGTGGCCGGCGTGTGGCCGCGGGCGCCGGCCACGCGCTCCTCGTCCTCCTGGCGGGAGGTGGACGACGACTGGCAAGCCAGTCGGCTGGGCCGAGCCAGGTGGCTGGGCCAGCACAGGTAAGGCCCAGGTGGGCTTCCCTCTCTTTTTTTTATTTTGTTTCTGTTTTTCTATTTAACTGCAACTGTTGGGCTTTATTAAAAATACTAAAATGTTTCCAAAAAGCCTGAAAATAATTGTGAGCTCTATTTAGAATATTTCCAACAGCAAACATTTATTTCCAGAATTATTTGAGCATTTAAATTATTTTATAGAATTGAAATGCCCAAACTCAAATACTTATGATTTAATTCAATGACCTTCTGATGACCTAGAAAATTGTGCACCAATTTTTCCAGAGGTACTAACCCAAGACAAAGAGGGTGAACTTTTTAGAAGGGCATTTCAGGTTCATTGAAAATAATTTAGTAAACCCTAGTTGTTTCCAGGGGGGTGCTGGGGGTTCTGTCTTCCCCATTTCAAATTGTAAGTGCATCTAGTGCCACCCCTAGTTGGTTTTGGAGTATTGACGACAAACCTAGTTGAGGGACTAATGTGTTTGTGAGAATTGCAGAATAACACAGGTAGAAGTCCCTCTTTGATTCGGTTTAGCTACCAGAGATGACCCCCAAAAATGTATGAAGATATTGAAGACAATGGTGGTTCATGAAGACATTCATGTCGAAGACAATGACATATGAAGACTCCCCATGAAGCTTTTGGAACTCGAAGACTTAGATCCTTCGTAGCTTTACTTTATTCATGTTGTGTCATAGGAACCACCGTACTGTTAAGTGGGGTCCAAGAAAACCAGCCAGGATGACTGAAATGATGCCTAATTCAAATCCTATGTCTTCAAGTGAAGACAATGAGAGAAAAATCTTGTCCAGAGTCAGACAAGTCAGCTTTACTTGCAGCCCAAGTAAAGTTGCCGCGAGAGTTCAAAATCCGACCGTTAGTACACGTGTCAGTTCCTTAGTGACCCAGGGTCATTTCGGACAAATCAGGTCAGGGTTGCCAAGTGGCTATATATAGCCCACCCCCACAACCATAAACGGTTGGCTGCTCAGATTTCAGTGCACGGCTTTTGTTGTTTGAGAGCAACCCACCTCGAAGCCTTTGAGAGAAAATCCCTAGCGAGGAGAAAAGCCCTAACCACCCAGAGCCAGAGTAAATTGGGCATCACTTAAGTCTTCTTGTCTGTGTGATCTGAAGACTTATTACACTTGAGGACTGTGCATCCTCCAGACGGTTAGGCGTCACGTTCTGAGCATCCAAGAGTAATTGTGGATTGCCGGTGAACGAAGTCTGTGAAGGTTCGGGAGTCTACCTTGAAGACTTACCTGAGTGATTGGGCGAGGTCTGTGTGACCTTAGCTCAAGGAGAATACGGTGAGGACTGGGTGTCTTGGACTAAGTGTCCTTGACTGGGTGTCCGGGACTGTGTGTCCTTTGGTTTGAATACCTAGCCGCTCCAACCAGACGTACAGTTGTCACAGCAACTGGAACTGGTCCAACAAATCATTGTCTTCAACGTGTCACTGGTTTCATCTTCACTTCCCTTCATCTTACTGTTATTCATTGAGAAGCCATTGCATGCTTGCTCTATCTTTTGTCTTCACAACATAACTGTATGATTTGATTGGCTTCATAACTTCTTCCTACCTGATCCTAATTACACTGAAGCTATTGTTGCTGTGCTTTCACTCTATTGAATACTTGACCTTAGCTTGCTTGTGTAATCTAACTTCCGCTGCATAATGATAGGCATATCTTCACTGTTTGTCTTCATAACTTCCACGTTTTGAAGACTTTCATAAAAATCGCCTATTCACCCCCCCTCTAGTCGATATAACGCACTTTCAATTGGTATCAGAGCAAGGTGCTCCCTTGTTCTGTGTGATTCGGTTTAACCACCTGGAGTTTTAGCTATGTCGACTGCAGGGATAATTAAAGTCTCCGCTGCGTGCCCCGTCTTCGATGGAACTGAATATCCCTACTGGAAGAATAAGATGCGCATGCATCTTGAAGCCATTGACGTCGACCTATGGTATGTCGTCGAAAACGGCGTTCCCAAGGCTGGAGAAGGTGTCACTGCTGCTGATGTCAAGAAGTTCACTCAACTGGACTCCACTGCCAAGAATATTATCTGTGGTCATCTGACCAAGGGACAGTACGGCCGTGTGAGTGCCTTGAAGACATCCAAGCTGGTCTGGGACTGGCTCTCAAAGGTCAATGAAGGCGTCTCAACCCAGAGAGATCAGAGAATCAGTGTTCTTCGCAATCTCTTCAACCGCTTCAAGCGAAATGACAATGAGAATGTCCAGCACACATTTGACCGGCTCACTGACATCACAAATGAGCTTCAAGCCCTCGGCGCCACTGAGATCACCAAACATGAAATTGTCAAGACGCTGCTGAGATCACTTGACAGTTCATTTGACATCCTAGCCCTGATGATTCAAGAACGTCCAGACTTCAAGACACTCGATCCGTCTGACATACTTGAGAGGCTCAACACACATGAGTTTCAGCTTTCTGAGAAAAGAGATATCTACGGTCCAAACTATGGGCGAACTCGTGCATTGAAGGCAAAAGCTGTGTCATCATCTGAAGAAGAATCCGACAGCAGTTCTGATGATCCTGAAGACATTGGAAGGGAACTTGCTATGCTTGTGAAGAAGTTCCAGAAATTCACCAAGAAGAAAGGCTTCATAAAGTCTTCACGATCAAGCTCAAGGAATGATGAAGCGTCTGCGCATGACTACAAGAAGAAAACATGTCACAAGTGCAAGAAAATTGGACACTTCATCTCTGAGTGTCCACAGTGGCAAAATGAGAACAGAAAGAAGAAGAGCAAGGAATATGACTCTGACGATAAGAAGACGAAGAAATACTCAAAGTCTTCGTCCAAGTCTTCCTCAAAGTCTTCATCACACAAGAAGAGGTCATCTGGAAAGGCTCGTGCATTTGTTGGCAAGGAAATGGATTCAGAGGAGGAGTCTGCGTCTGAGGAGGCAGAGGTGGAGTCTGAGGAGGAATCTGATTCTGGCATTGCGAGTCTGGCTACTGCCTATGTTGCCAAGTCCATCTTCAACACTGAAGACAATGACTTCATCACCAGCACCGACGCTAATGACGAGGACGACTCCACTCCCACCTACTGCTTCATGGCCCGTGGTGCCAAGGTAACCAAACGCACTACTCACTATCAAACATCCAGTGACGATGACTCTGATTGTGATTCGAAACCTAGCTACAAAACTCTTGCTAAAATTGCAACTGAACAACAAAAGGATATGGAGCACATTCAAAAGCTGTTAGAAAGAAGCGATGATCTGTTGGGTGCTGAAATGACTCGTTCTGAATCCTTAATTGAAGACATAAAAAATCTTCACGTTAAGTATCAGGAACTTGAAGATCGTCTTGAGACTCTCTCAACTACTCATGAAAAGCTCTCCTATGATTATCTTCAAAGGAAGCAAGATCTTGAGAAGTTGAGAGCGGATCATGAAGATCTTCAAAAAGAAAACGAGTCACTTCGAGCCGAACAGATCAGTTCCGCTCCAGAAGGATTTGAACCACCATGCCTTAAATGCATTGAGCGTGATAATGCTGTTTCTGTTGCTGAATGTTCCACTGCTACTGCTGTTGAAATATCTTCAACTGTTGAAGTGGTAACTAACCCCTCTGCGGAGGATACCACTGCTATTGCTGACGAAAATGCTAGGTTGAAGACATTGCTTGAAACTGGGATGTACAAAAGTCTCAAAGGGCATCAGACATTATGTGATGTCCTCAAGAAGCAGATTCTGAACCGAAACCCTAGGAAGGAGGGTGTTGGGTTCACAAGGAGAATAAATGCAGATGGCTCTTACTGGAAACCTGAGCAGTACCCCAAAACCACATGGGTTGCTGCAAAGGAATCCTCAGCAGATCCATCCAATCTGTCTGGCTTCACGTGTGCCAACCCCATTATTATTGATGAATCCTTTGATGCAAACTATAAACTGTTTAAGAATCAGAATGGTGAAGTGTTTGCCAGATACATTGGTACTAACTGCAGGAATGGACCGCCTATGAAGAGGATCTGGGTTCCAAAAACGTGTCTGGAAAATCTTCCTGTGAATGTCTTCATGACACCTCACTTGAAGAAGACAAACCCCAGACCAAAGGCTTCATACGGTCCAAAGGCTTCATACAGACAGAGGACTCACCTGAGTCACACTAACGCAAATCTTTTGCAGGGAAACCATACTCAGGCATATGAATATGAGAGCGGTTCGTCAAACCGTCATGTTCATATGACCAAGAACTATTCTGCCTATTCTTATGAGTACTATTGTCCACCTGCTAGACTGTTTGCTAGGGCTCCAAAGCTAAAATTCTCAGATGCTGCACTTAGACTTATTGCTTCTAAGCCACCCTTGAAGATGTGGGTGGTTAAGAAAGCTTAACTCTCTTTTGCAGGGAAAGGTCTCCAGCTCAAAACCAAAACCTTCTGATGCTACTGCTGGGGACCTTAAAAAACTTGTGGGGCGCAAGATCAAATGCCCAAATGGCATCACTATGTATTTTATATCTGAATCGCATGCTACTCTCCCTGCTTGTCCTAACCTGGATCTCAGTTTTCATAATCCACTGGTTCGTCAAATGTTCTTGCTTCACAACACTCTTGGTGAAGCCTATCCCCCTAACTGCACTGTAGGGTACGACACCAGTAACTTCGGAGTCTTCAGTATGGATTATTGACAGCGGGTGTACAAATCACATGACTGGCAAAAGAAGTCTCTTTATGGACTCAACCTTACGTCCATCCGACAAGAGCCACATCACATTCGCTGACACTGGTAAAAGTAAGGTACTGGGTCTAGGTAAAGTTGCAATCTCAAAGGATCAACACATGGATAAAGTCATGTTTGTTGAATCCCTTGGCTTCAACTTAATGTCTGTCTCAATGCTTTGCGATTTGAACATGATTGTGATCTTTGGAAAATATCGTTGTTTGGTACTAATGGAATCTGACAAGTCTCTAGTGTTTGAAGGGTATCGAAAAGATGATTTGTACGTGGTAGATTTCTCAGCAGGGCCACAGCTTGCAGTTTGTCTTCTCACAAAGGCTTCAGAATGCTGGCTTTGGCATCGAAGACTTGGGCATGCTGGCATGAGGAACCTCCACACCCTTGCGAAGAAGAAGCATGTCACAGGCATCGAGGGCGTCAAGTTCAAGAAAGATCACTTATGCGGTGCCTGTGAAGCTGGAAAGGTGACGAGGGCAAAACATCCTTCGAAGACAATCATGACCACTACTCAACCCTTCGAACTGCTTCATATGGATCTCTTCGGTCCCACTCACTACTCAACTTTTAACACTACTGCTTGCCTCTATGGCTTCGTTATTGTTGATGATTATTCTAGATATACGTGGGTGCACATAATCCTTTACAAGACTGAAGTGCAGGATGTTTTCAGACGCTTCACCAATCGAGCTATGAACAATTATGGCGCCAAGATAAAGCACATCAGAAGTGACAATGGCACAGAATTCAAGAACACTGGCCTTGACACATATCTTGATACATTGGGCATCACTCATGAATTCTCAGCTCCATACACGCCACAACAGAATGGCATCGTCGAACGCAAAAACAGAACACTCATTGAGATGGCCAGAACAATGTTAGATGAGTACAAGACACCAAGAAAATTCTGGACTGAAGCCATTGACACTGCATGCCATACTATCAACCGTGTATATCTTCACAAGCTGCTGAACAAGACACCTTATGAACTCCTAACTGGCAAGAAGCCAAACGTCAGTTACTTCAGAGTATTTGGTGCAAGATGCTGGATCAAGGACCCACACCATACCTCTAAGTTTGCACCAAAAGCACATGAGGGCTTCATGCTTGGATATGGAAAGGATTCGCACTCCTACAGAGTCTTCAATCTTTTTCACTACAAAGTGGTTGAAACAGTGGATGTGCGGTTTGATGAAACCAATGGATCTCAAAGAGAACAACTGCCAAATGTGCTAGATGAAGTTCCAGCTAGTGAAGCAATCAAGCTAATGGGAACTGGAGAAATTATACCTTCTGAAGCTCGTCCTGAAGAAGAACTTATCATCTCAGCACCTGATCCACTTGAAGATAATGCTCAGACTGAAGACATACCTCCCCATGATAATGTAGATCAGCAAGAGCAAAGTCTTCGACCCCTACATCCTCGTGTTGCCAATGAAGTGCAAATTGACAAAATAATTGATAGCATCAATGCACCTGGTCCACTGACTCGTTCAAGGGCAACTCAACTGGCAAACTTCTGTGGGCACTTCGCATTTGTCTCAATCTCAGAACCCAAGAAAGTTGACGAAGCCTTTATGGAACCTGAATGGATTCAAGCTATGCAAGAAGAGCTTCAACAATTTGAGCTGAATGATGTATGGGAGTTGGTTAAGCGTCCTGATCCACGGAAGCATAACATAATAGGCACCAAATGGATATACCGCAACAAGCAAGATGAGCATGGCCAAGTCGTCAGAAACAAGGCTCGTCTCGTTGCTCAAGGATACACTCAAGTGGAAGGCATTGACTTCGATGAAACATTTGCTCCTGTAGCCAGACTTGAAGCCATCCGTATACTGCTGGCTTATGCAAATCATCACAACATAATTCTGTATCAAATGGATGTGAAAAGTGCCTTTCTCAATGGCAATATTGAAGAAGAAGTGTATGCTGCACAACCACCAGGGTTTGAAGATCCAAAACATCCTGACATGGTATACAAGCTCAAAAAGGCACTATATGGCCTCAAACAAGCCCCTCGGGCCTGGTATGACACACTCAAATACTTCCTAAAGAGCAAAGGCTTCATACCCGGTTCCCTGGATCCCACTCTCTTCACAAAGACATATGATGGTGAACTGTTTGTGTGCCAAATATACGTGGATGACATTATCTTCGGCTGCACCAATCAGAAGTACAGTGAGGAGTTCGGATATATGATGCAAGAGCAATATCAGATGTCTATGATGGGGGAGCTGAAATTCTTCCTCGGTCTTCAGATAAGGCAACAACGCAATGGCATCTTCATATCTCAAGAGAAATACCTCAAAGACTGCCTGAAGAAGTTCGGTATGCAAGATTGCAAAGGCTTCACAACACCAATGCCAGCCAAACATCATCTGGGTCCTGACGACAATGGTAAAGAGTTCGATCAAAAGGTATACCGCTCCATGATTGGTTCTTTGCTTTATTTATGTGCATCTAGGCCAGATATTATGCTTAGTGTTTGCATGTGTGCTCGGTTTCAAGCGGCACCAAAGGAGTCGCATCACTTAGCAGTGAAGCGAATTCTTCGATATTTGGCTCACACACCAACTCTAGGGTTATGGTATCCAAAGGGCTCAGAGTTTGATCTGGTTGGATTCTCGGATGCTGATTATGCTGGTGACAAGGTTGATCGGAAGTCCACATCAGGCACATGTCACTTTCTGGGCCGATCTCTTGTCTGTTGGTCTTCAAAGAAGCAGAACTGTGTATCTCTCTCCACTGCTGAATCTGAATACATTGCTGCTGGATCCTGCTGCGCTCAGCTTCTATGGATGAAGCAAACCCTCAAGGATTACGGCATTCATCTGAAGCAAGTGCCACTTTACTGCGACAACGAAAGCGCCATCAAGATCGCCAACAACCCAGTTCAGCACTCGAAGACAAAGCACATTGAAATTCGTCATCATTTTCTCAGAGATCATGTTACAAAGGAAGACATTGATATCATACACGTCAACACTGAAGATCAATTGGCAGATATCTTCACCAAGCCCTTGGATGAGAAGAGGTTTTGCAAGTTACGGTGTGAGCTAAATATCTTGGAATCCTCAAATGTCCTGTGATCAGGCACACATCCTAACACTTATGCATATTGACGACTTAGGTGTGCAACACACGAAGTAACGTATATCTTCAATCAATGAAGACATACACTCTAAGTGTGAATACATTAATGCGGAATAGACTTCGGAGCGCCACGATAATTGTGCGCCGTGTCTGGGTCTAATACTTCCTATACGGTGGGTAACGCCACCACCAACCATTCTATTTGAAGTGTTTCATTCATGGCGTTACCTCGCAATGTCTTCACATTTAGTTTGGCTTCAATCCCAACATGTCTTCATGATTATCTTCACTATGTTGATTACATATGCACTGGTGTTCTGTCCTCTACAGCATTCACTTATAGCTATGTCTTCTTGTCTGAATCTTTTGAACTAAGTGAATGTGATCGGACCCTAACCTCTCCATGCTTCCTACCTCAAACTCTATCTCTCCAAGTCATATGCACTCTATTGAAACTGTCGAATGTCTTCACTGCATCCTTGTCAAAAGAAGACACAGAGACAAACTTTAAAAACAGCTTTTAATGTCTTTCCATCAACTAGAATTCCGGAGAAGTAGGAACGTCTCCCGACAAACCAGGCGAACGTGGGATGTGGAACTGCCCCCGAGATTCCGCATGATGGCCACGTGCTGTTCAGATGCGAACCGCCCGGGGCACCTAAGTAATAGCGCAATGCCGCCTCTGTTCCTATAAGTACACGATTCACAGCGGTCACTATTTCTTCTTCCACCCTCGCTCGCACGAACCCTAGCGCCACCGCTAGCCCTAGACGACGCCGGCGACGAAGCGCTTCACTGCCGCAACCTCTCCGACGCCGTTTTCACGCCGACCGCGGACCTCAACCTCTCCGCCGTCGCCGTAGGTGTCTTCCGTCGCCAAGTTAGGGCACGGAGGATCGAACTGCTCGGCCTCAAATCCCACTTCGTCTAGCAGTTCCAAGTGTGGTAATTAAAACCCCTTTTTACTGCCTCTTTTGATCCTATAGCTCAGTCATTCTCTTCCATAAGAAGTTTACTGCTATCACAAGTAACATCTCTCTCAGTCTGCATCTCATAAACTGCCTAGAATCTTCACTTGTGCATCCTGAAGTAGTTAGATTCCTCACTTGTACTTATCTATGGGTTCGTACAAATCTGGAACCAACTTCTTTTCTCTAAGTGAATGTCTTCGCATAATGAGGTCAATGTCTTCTAAACGAATTTATCTTCAAAATCTTCTGAGAATGCATATGACCTCTTCCCCTTCCCTCGCACCTCAATGCTGTCACAGGTACATGTCCATGGGAGAATCTTTTGGTTCTCATAGTCTGCATTCATTTGCAGAGTTCCTACAGCGTCACATCAATTCACCCGAAGCAAGTTCCTGTTGGTCAAGCAAAAGGAAGCCTTCGAAGCCTTTGAATCCTTTGAATCTTTTAAAGTCTTCCAAGTTAAGCTTCATGGCTTCCCAGAAACAATCAAGGAAGGGAGGCAGACAGAGACGAGGTGACACATCAAAGGATCTGCCTGAAGACTTGGCAGAAACGTACCAAACGGATCCTGAAGAAACCTATGCTCAGCGCAAGACACGAATCCAATGGATTCGCAGGTACTGGGCAGAGCAGTGGTTCCTATACCGCTTCGTCACCAAAGAATATGCAGAGAAGTGCGCCATCAAGCGGCCATGGGGAGATGCCTTGTACAAGAATCTCGTACCCCGAACCAGAGACGAAGCCATTGCTCAAGGTTTCTTCCCATGCATGGTTAGGGGACAACAGCCAGCTGATGCACATCCATCGTCCCTTCTCTGGTGTCGTGATGACACTCTGTTCAAGCGCAACTTCCAATTTGCCCAGAACTCTGCGAAGCAAAACAAGAAGGAGTTTGGATTGGACTTCAACCCTGGTCCCTCCAAACCAAGGGCAGATGGCACACGCGACGCTAATCCCAATATCATCGGGCCGTTTGCCAATCTCGACGGCCTCATCACTCACATTATAGTCCAAGGGACTACCGTGAACGACCCTCCAGCAGACACTGAGTCTGATGATGCTCCTGCTGCCCCAGAGCCAAAGCAGATGAAGAAGAAGCCAAAAGCTTCCAAGCCAGTCGCCTCCCCCAAGATCTCCAAAGCGAAGCCATTGGCCACTGCACCTCCTGAAGCCAGTGTGCAGTCTGAAGGCTTATCAAGAGTCTCCAAGCCTCAAGATGCAAAGAAACCACAGCCACACACCAGCAAAGAGCTAACTGTCGCTGCCGTTCTTCGCTGCGAAGACATTGATCTGTCCAGTGACGAAGATCTTGGTGATGACGCTCTTGAGCAGCTCATCAAGAGCAAGGAGGAGGCTGAAATCTTCAACAATCTGCCTCTGTTCGATGCAAAGATCATCCACAGCTTCATAGATGAGTGGTTTGACACGCCCAACATCAGCTTTGACGATCTGCAGCTGCCCATTGGCCTCAGCGTGGCCTTCCAAGGAGCTATCGCTTCAGAACTCGCTATTGCCCAGCGCATCGTGGAACTGAAGCAAAAGATAGATTTTGAGAAGGCTCAGTTTAAGCAGAACATGGCCACGCTCAGCGTCCAGGAGATCAAAGACTTCAAGGTCATGCTGCATGAACTGAAGGAAAGCTTCATGCAGAAACGTGCAGAGGCTCAGGGATCCCGCGAGCGCATGAAGCATTTGGCTGATCTCTGCGTACAGGCCTACAACGAGGCCGAGAAGCGAAAGGCACTTGGGCGTCCCGGCATCGACCCCAGGATGGCCGCCAAGAAAAAGAAGACGCCCACCGTGGCTGAAGAAGAGGCCCCACGCCAAGAAGCTATTCCAACTGTCTTCCCCACCGACAAGCCTAGCTCGAAGCCAAAGCGCTCACCCGCTTCAGAGCTTAAGAAGACAAGGATAGCCGAAGCCAAAGCAAGGAAGAGGAAACACTCTGAAGCCTCTCCTTCAGACCCCACCACCAAGAAGCGCAAGTCCAAGAAGTCTCGGGCTGCTCCCACAGAGCCCTTGATGGTTGAACCCCTTTCCGTTCGCCGTCCTGATGAAGATCGTCAGCTGACCGTCCATGAGCCTGCTCTCACCGAGGCTCAGCGTGATGAAGACATTCCAGCAGCCGACCCCACCGCTGCTGAAGACATTGGTCTCGAAGACAATGTACAAGATGATGCAGTCCTTCCTCAGCTCGAATCGAGTGAATTGCTCAGCATTGGTCGTCCCTTGACGCCAATCACACAAGATGCATCGTGGGCAGATCGCCCACAGGAGGAAGAGGATGAGCCCCAGACCACTGCAACTCCACCAGCATCGCCTGCATTCCGTAGGCTTCGCAGAGGACCAAGGGCTCAAGCTGCTGACGATATTCCGGCTGCACCAGCCGAAGACAATGAGAAAGCACCACAGGAACCCCAAGCTCCAACTCCACCACCCCAACAAGAGGCCGTTCTCCAGGAGAACGTGCCTGAGTCCGTTCCTCTCACTGCACGTGCTGAGGATGAAAACATTGAGGCTGCCACACACAATGCTGAAGCCAATGTGGAGCCCTCTCCGACAATAGCTTCAGAACATACTGAAACTGCTGACCCTGAACCTTCTGCACCAGAGTCTGCTGCCGGCCCGCAATTCAACTATCACATTGCGCACAGGCCCCAGGTACAGAAGCCAATTCCACGACTGCCAAGGTTCCCAGGACCAGTCACTGCTCCTGGCTCCTTCAATGTCAATAGCTTCAGGGCAGACAACACTTTCTTCAACCGCTCCAAGAACCCTTACTCAAGGGAAAAGATTGTGTCAGATAGGTTCTGGAGCTACCCACAGCGCAGCTACTACTCCTGCGTCCTCTACAACCAGAACCGTATCTTTCCACATCAGCGCCTTGAAGTTGAAGCTTTTGCTGGTCTGCCTGGTCTGGAAGAAGCCCTGGACTGCTTCAAGCAAGTTGGCCTGCTGCCATTTGTCACGGACGAAGAGCACTGGAACGAAGAGCTTCTGCTTCAGTTCTATGCCACATTGCACATCAAGGGATACAACAGAGATCCGAAGACTTGGGTCCTGGAGTGGATGACCGGCAATGTCCATCATGAAGCCAATGCATTTGATATCATTGAGCTCACCGGCCTACCCACTCCAGGCGAACACTTCGAAGAAGGCTGCCAACTCCACACTGAAGCAGTTGAGAGCATATTTCAGCGACCTGAGCCGAATATGAGTCAGATGCTCTCGATGATGAAGCCATTGCCTTCTGACGCACCTTACCCAGCGGAGTTCTTCGTTGAAGACTTAGAGTACCTGCCGAGAACTATCTATCACATCATCAGGCGGACTCTATGGCCCATTAAGGGGCACTCTCGATATGCCAAGGTTGAAGGTGCCATGAAGACTCTCATCTTCTGCATCCTACACGGCAAATGCTTCAATGCCCAGGATCTCTTCATCCGTCAACTTGCTGCGTCTGGCTCAGATCTCTTTGGTCTGAAGATTTATGCTCCATGGGTTATGAGGCTAATCAAGCTCCACTCTGCGATATCATATCAGCCCTCAGCCCGCAACCACAGAATCTTCTTACCCGATGTGGACACCTCTGCTGAAGCCATTTATCCTGAGCCTGCCAAACAGCCACTAAGTCTTCAGAATGCAGAACACCAAAGCTTCACTCCACATGATGAAGGTGTTGAAGCCATTTCCAGAGTCTATCCAATGGCTGGCACCACACGTGCCCCTGCATCCACTGAAGCCACTGACAGCGAAGCTGGGCAGAGACCCAAGAAACGAGCTCGTACACTCACTGATCGTGAACTTCTTGTGGCTCTGCATCAAAAGCAAGATAGGCATCACGACTGGCTCAAGAGGCAGATGCACAGTCTCATGCAAGACGTCAATCGCATCAGGAATCTGGCCACCAAGAACGCCTTCGTCGCACACGAAACCTGTCGCCGCACTTGGAAAGGCCTCACTATGATGTGCACTGAAGCTGAATTGCAAGAGGATGGCTTCAAGGAGTGTTTCAAGTTTGACTCCACACCCCCCAGAAGAGCTGTGTTGCGTGGGACTCCTTCACTTGAAGAATCCGAGTTCTCTTCCTCTGCTGCCACCGTGACGGGAAAAATCATTGAGGAAGAAGACGACGCCACATCACCACCAATGACTTCACCGCGCGTCGTCACTGCCCCAAGCTCGCCTGCACCACCAAACGTCTCCACCGACCCTGCTGCGCCTGGGAACGCATAGAAAACTCTATGTCTTCAAACCTTTTTGGTCATCACTGACAAAAGGGGGAGAAGCATATGATGTTTATAGTCTTCAAGCGGGTCAATAATATGGGCGGGTGCTTTATATTTTGCATTTTGCTTCGTGCTTACAACTCTCGTTTTGCTACATTTGGTTCTTTGAGTTGTAACACTTAGACTTGATGGTCGTCTGCTACTATGTTTGCCAAGGTGTTCATGCGACGATAATTTCCGCACTCTTATCATTTCGCAGACGTCCATTTTTCATTATGCATATCATTATCTTCATATATCTTTACGTGCATGATGGATTGTCATCATAGGTTGAAGCGGATTCCCACAAATACAACCTGCTGTGTGCATTTGCATTCCAGAAGCAAATCACTTAACATGCACATCTTCAGGGGGAGCCCTTGCAGCCTATGAAGACAATTCCTTTACAATTTCACAAATTATATTCCCCGTTGAAAACTTCAACTAGTTTGTCATCAATCACCAAAAAGGGGGAGATTGTAAGTGCATCTAGTGCCACCCCTAGTTGGTTTTGGAGTATTGACGACAAACCTAGTTGAGGGACTAATGTGTTTGTGAGAATTGCAGAATAACACAGGTAGAAGTCCCTCTTTGATTCGGTTTAGCTACCAGAGATGACCCCCAAAAATGTATGAAGATATTGAAGACAATGGTGGTTCATGAAGACATTCATGTCGAAGACAATGACATATGAAGACTCCCCATGAAGCTTTTGGAACTCGAAGACTTAGATCCTTCGTAGCTTTACTTTATTCATGTTGTGTCATAGGAACCACCGTACTGTTAAGTGGGGTCCAAGAAAACCAGTCAGGATGACTGAAGTGATGCCTAATTCAAATCCTATGTCTTCAAGTGAAGACAATGAGAGAAAAATCTTGTCCAGAGTCAGACAAGTCAGCTTTACTTGCAGCCCAAGTAAAGTTGCCGCGAGAGTTCAAAATCCGACCGTTAGTACACGTGTCAGTTCCTTAGTGACCCAGGGTCATTTCGGACAAATCAGGTCAGGGTTGCCAAGTGGCTATATATAGCCCACCCCCACAACCATAAACGGTTGGCTGCTCAGATTTCAGTGCACGGCTTTTGTCGTTTGAGAGCAACCCACCTCGAAGCCTTTGAGAGAAAATCCCTAGCGAGGAGAAAAGCCCTAACCACCCAGAGCCAGAGTAAATTGGGCATCACTTAAGTCTTCTTGTCTGTGTGATCTGAAGACTTATTACACTTGAGGACTGTGCATCCTCCAGACGGTTAGGCGTCACGTTCTGAGCATCCAAGAGTAATTGTGGATTGCCGGTGAACGAAGTCTGTGAAGGTCCGGGAGTCTACCTTGAAGACTTACCTGAGTGATTGGGCGAGGTCTGTGTGACCTTAGCTCAAGGAGAATACGGTGAGGACTGGGTGTCTTGGACTAAGTGTCCTTGACTGGGTGTCCGGGACTGTGTGTCCTTTGGTTTGAATACCTAGCCGCTCCAACCAGACGTACAGTTGTCACAGCAACTGGAACTGGTCCAACAAATCATTGTCTTCAACGTGTCACTGGTTTCATCTTCACTTCCCTTCATCTTACTGTTATTCATTGAGAAGCCATTGCATGCTTGCTCTATCTTTTGTCTTCACAACATAACTGTATGATTTGATTGGCTTCATAACTTCTTCCTACCTGATCCTAATTACACTGAAGCTATTGTTGCTGTGCTTTCACTCTATTGAATACTTGACCTTAGCTTGCTTGTGTAATCTAACTTCCGCTGCATAATGATAGGCATATCTTCACTGTTTGTCTTCATAACTTCCACGTTTTGAAGACTTTCATAAAAATCGCCTATTCACCCCCCCTCTAGTCGATATAACGCACTTTCACAAATTTAGGAGTAAATTAAACATGATGCACACTCTAATGCTTGAACTAAACTAGGGTGTGACAACATAGAGGCATACGACGGAACGACAGACCCTGGGGTCTGGATTGAGGACTTTATCCTTCATATCCACACGGCTCGCGGAGATGATCTCCACGCCATCAAATACTTACCCCTCAAGTTGAAAGGACCAGCTCGGCACTGGCTGAAGAGCCTCCCCGATAACTCAATTGGAAGTTGGGAAGAGCTCGAAGATGCTTTTAGGGCTAATTTTCAAGGGACCTATGTCCGACCTCCGGATGCAGACGATTTGAGTCATATAATTCAACAGCCCGGAGAATCAGCCCAAAAGCTTTGGAACAGATTCCTCACTAAGAAGAATCAAATTGTCGACTGCCCGGACGCCGAAGCCTTAGCGGCTTTCAAACACAGTGTTCGGGACGAATGGCTCGCCAGACACCTTGGCCAGGAAAAACCAAGGACAATGGTAGCCCTAACAAGCCTAATGACCCGCTTTTGCGCGGGCGAAGATAGTTGGTTGGCCTGTAGCGACACTAGCGACCCAGGCACATCCGAAGTCAGGGATGGCAATGGAAAACCACGAAGCAATAAAAGCAAGCCTCGAAACAAGGAAGACAACCCAGACAACACGGCGGTAAACACAGGACTCAGGAGCGGTCGACCCGGTCAACGGAACAAGCCATTTAAAGGCAGCAGAGATGGTCCATCCAGCCTAAACAAGATTCTAGACAGATTATGTCAGATTCATGGCACCTTCGACAAACCCGCAAATCACACCAACAGAGAATGCTGGGTCTTCAAGTAGGCCGGCAAGCTAAACGCCGAACACAATGGGAGGGAGACACCAAGCGAAGACGAGGATGAGCCTCGCCAGCCCAACACTAGAGGACAGAAAAAATTCCCACCAGAGGTCAAAATAGTGAACATGATTCACGTAACGAAGAGGAGGAGCAAACGCACACTCCGAGACGTATGCGCCGTGGAGCCCTCTACCCCCAAGTTCAACCCTTGGTGGGCCTGCCCGATCACTTTTGATTGCGGGGATCACCCGACTAGTATCCGGCATGGAGGATCAGCTGCCTTGCTACTAGACCCAATAATTGACGGATACCATCTCACCCGAGTCCTTATGGATGGCGACAATAGTCTTAATCTGATATATCAGGACATAGTCTACAAAATGGGGATAGACCCGACAAGAATCTGCCAAGGCAATACTACCTTTAAAGGAGTAATACCACGCTCAGAGGCCCGCTGCACGGGCTCTCTAGTACTAGAGGTCGTATTCGGTTCTCCCGACAACTTCCGAAGTGAAAAGTTAACCTTCGACATCGCTCCATTCTGAAGTGGCTATCAAGCACTACTCAGAAGAATGGCCTTCGCTTGTTTTAATGCAATACCGCATTACACTTACCTTAAGCTTAAGATGCCCGATCCACGCGGCATCATCACAGTTAGCGGAAACACAGAATGTTCCTTATGTGCGGAAGAATGTGTGACGGCTTTAGCAACCAAACATTGAATGCCCTCTCCAACTAGAATAAATGATCGGTTGTCAAGACCGCGGACACGGCTAGAGGAGTCCGGCGCACCACTAGCTATAACAGCTCAGATAAACCTAAGACTGGGTTGATGGATATACCCCCATAGGTGGTGCTAGGGGATTCCCAGATGTAAAAAGGACTACAGTTCAGCTTGATCTTATTTAGATTGAATTTTAATGGTTTATTAAGAATAACCAATTTTTCGCACGAAAACTTTCACCTGGGCTTTTCTCTCTTACAGATGATCATCGTGCTACACCCTTCCAGGATACGGCACAACGGAGACACAGGCGAAGACTTGCAGCAAGGCCCCGTCCAAAGGTTTCTTTTTAGATTAAGACCCTGTGTAATCCTTTTTTCCTGTCTCTTGTTGCTTCACACCCTCAGGATACTCAACATAACCAAGAGGGATGCTGGCGTTATTGACATTTCGTCACGTCAGACTAATGCAAGTACCTGGAAATTCCGGGCTTATTATCGAGGGTGTTACTCAGCCCAGTATACATTGTAAAGACCGAATACCTTAGTGAGTGTTCGATGTCGCAAGTTTGGCCTTATATGCATTATCTCCGAATCATGTCTTTGGTCAATAGTTGGGTTTGCCCAGCTCCCGTGTTTTGCTACCTTACGTTCCGCTCTATCGGCTAAGGTGGCACCGGGAGAACTACTGCGATTGTGCCCTGGTTGATCTGGATGAGCACCTCAGTAGAGAAAGTCAAAAAATGACTGTCATGATAAAGTGCGAGACTGTTCAACCACTCAAGGACTCATTGAAATCTTCGCGATTCCTCCGCATTAACGAAGGACCAGTTTTTCGGTCATGTATGTACGCGCACCGTATTCGGATAAGCGCGGAAGTACCAGGGGCTATATAGTAACCCCACTTTCAAACTCCTATGGCTAGGTGAAAGTGTTAAAGCAATATAGTACGATTGCCTTGTTCGCCGCGCTATCACCTCCTTAATGGACCAAGACGTCGGATGAAGTGTGAATACAAGCTTTTCTGAACACCCCCGCATTATATGCATGGGGGCTGAAGCCGACGACTGCAAACTTTCAGGTTATATACATACATAAAACAACCGCACAGGAGGCATCATATTACTTTCAGGCAAAAGTATAAACACAACCTTTTATAAGCCAAATAGCATTGTTTTTACAAATTGGGATACATGTCACTCAAACATAATACTCTTCGAGCACTGAGCCTCTATTAGACGAGCGCCTTCTAGGACTTCTTCAAAATAGTGCTCGGACGAGACCTAGCCTACGGCCGGACTCCGGGTTGCAATAGCGGTGGCCTCCATCTCTGCTCAGTATGTCTTAACACGGGCAAGAGCCATCCGCGCACCCTCTATGCACGTCAACCTCTTTACAGCGTCGATATGCGGCACATCACCAAGGAATCGTTGCACTAAACCAAAATAACTATTCGGCCTTGGTCCTTCCGACCAAAGATGATCCACGACAGACCTCATGGCAAGCCCCGACAACCTATGGAGCTCAGCCCAGTTGGCCATTTGCTCATTTAACAGCAGCGGACGCGTTGGAGCACTAAACTGCGACCAGAACAACTTCTCCACTTTGCGATCTTTTTGATCTTTGAAAAGTGCAGTCGCATCAGCAGCACTCATTGCCAGGTCCGAATACGCGTCTGCAACACTCCATAATTGATCCAGAGGGGCATACTTCGGATCTCTGAACTTCGTTCGCAACAAAAAGGGCTTCCCAGCCGTGATATCTCCGGCTTGACGAAGCTCCTCCTTCGCCGCTCTCATTTTAGAGCGGGCCTCCTTGGCTGCTACCATGGCTTTCTCTAGGTCCGCTGCTTTCACTTGGCTTTCCTTTTCACGAAGCTCATACCGGTCGACGACATCCTTCAGCTCAACAGCCATCCTGGCTATTTTATCTTCGCTCTGGCGATGAGCAGCCCGTTTGGCTCTTAACTCTTCGGCCGCCTTTAGGGCGGCCGCATCACTTCTCGTGGCTTGTTCCTTGGCTCGGGCAAGCTCTGTCCGAAGGGTCTCCACGGCGGCAGCTCCACCTGCAGTCACAACATGTTGTAGATACTAGCATCATGCTCCTCTTAATATCTGTTGACCACCGGTGAATACATATCCTGTTGTCAGGACCCCGATTCCAAGTGACATCGATCTAGCTGGTAACACCTCATATCACTTTGCGGCCTCACGCACGGTATCCCCACGGGTGTCGCCTTACCATGGTCCGGGACCGTTTGCGCCTTTTGGCTCATGTATAAGATAGTGTCGCTAGCATCCATATGATAGAGAACCCGGGCCGACATGGCTAGTCCTGAACCCAAAGCGGCACAGACCTATGGGGACAGGCATACATGAATCACATCGAGCATGTCGGTCAACATCGTGTGAATCCGGGTTGTAGCACTGGGCTAACAGGACTCCGGGGAGCCCGGGCTGTAGCAGGCTAGGTAGGACTCCGGATGTCACCACGTGACATTTCCCTGAAGGGACAGACATAGGAATGAAGTGAAACACATGCCGGCCAGTCAAGTGTCCTGAGCAGTAGTGCTGGGCTAGCAGGACTCCGGTGAACCGGGCTGTAGCGGACTACTATGGCTCAAGGAGCACTAGACTACATTTCCCCATACGAGAGGCTGCCAAGGATAAACAACTAGATTGTCGGATCCCACACATACCAAGCATTTCAATCATACACACAATATGCTCGATATGTTCAAATACAACATGGCATCACAACAAAACTCTACAACTCAATTACTTTAATTAAAGGCTCCAGAGAGCTATACATAACATGTTCATACAGGTAGGGGTCACAAGACCCGACACTCAAGTCATACAAGCATACAAGCACATGCGGAAGCAAATAAGTCTGAGTACAGACACTAGAAAGAAAGAAGGCTTGTCGAAGCCTGTCTATCTACATAGGGCCCTCCATGGCCAGAATCACCACCTAGGTGGCAAGTTACTCATCGACATCGAGGTATACGTAAAACCCATCGAAGGGGCGGTGTTGTCGTCTGAAAATAGTAATTCAAGCAACATGAGTACAAAGGTACTCAGCAAGTCTTACAACAGATCCTACTATACATGCTTATTCTCAAGAAGGTGGTGGAGTTATTGCAGCAAGCCATCTTTGACTCTTGGCTAAGCTATCCTATGAGACACCACTTTAAAATAGTTTCCGCACACGAGTCCACTAATCACCAACACAATACTCCACCGGGGATCCTCCCTCGTCATCCTATGAGAGGGCCATCCTCGGTACTCACACTTATCTTGAGTCTTTTAGTAGTAACCATTAACTTGTCTATGAACTGTATAGGCAACCAAGTAGTCCTTTACCGCGGACGCGGCTATTCGAATAGATGATGTTAACCCTGCAGGGGTGTACTTCTTCATACACGCTCTCACCACTTATCGTCGTTTACACGACATGTACTCGGCAACCTTCAAGCGGAAGCCCAACGAGGGTGTCGGCCACGGCCTACCTAAACACACGAGTCTCTAGTCCATGTTTATCGCCTATCCAGGTGCCATCCGCAGGTAGTCCGGCCGAGGTTTCCACATACGGCCCCGAACGATGTCTACAGGGTCCCGAGACGCCAAACGGGCGCCCGGCATACCCGACCACGATGTATCTACCGCATCATAGCCCACCCCTAGGGTCAGTGCTACGCACGGCCGCCAACACATAACCTACAAACACCAGAAACTAATTGCAACTCCTGGACAGAGTACTAGGGTGGTTAAGAAGCCGAGAGGGTCCATTGGTTTCAGGGCCAATGTATGGTAGTAACTGATTCTTGAATCACACATACAAATCTCAGTTCTTAGGGACGGCCTCAATGAAACAACCCACCATGTACTCCTACATGGCCTCTCATCGATACTTTTACCAATCATGTTCAACACATCCCTCACATTACCGACGTAATCATTTCACTCTAGCCCATCACCCAGATGAACCAGACCTGACACAACTCTAAGCATAGCAGGCATAGCAAGGTAGGAAACACATACATGGCTCAATCAACTCCTACACATGCTAGTGGGTTTCATCTAGTTACGGTGGCAATGACAAGTCATGCAGACGATAAGGGTTCAACTACCACAACACACAATAGTTTAAAATGTTGTTATCTTAATGCAGTAAATGAGAGTAGAAGCAAGAACATGGGATTGTATCGATATGATCAATGGGGTGCTTTCTTGATGGAGTAGTAGTAGGGTACTGCCCTTCAGCTAGATACTCGGAAATATCCTCGGAGGCAGAACCTACCACGAAAGACACCACAGAATACAATCATCACATGGCAATATGCAACAATATGATGCATGCTATGACATGGCAATATGAGGTGTCCTACCTAATGCAATGTGAAACAAGTTGGTTTGGGTCCATTTGAATCAAAGATTTAAATGGAAGCTTATGTTCTTTAGCATTATAAGTGTATTAGCTTGTTTCACCTAAACATCAAGGTTAAAGTGTTTTGTCATGCATGAAACCATTACAGATGGAAAGATTGAATTTTTTTGATCAAATTTCATATATAAATCTTTGCATTTGGAGTTATAGATTAAAAGTTATGAATTTTAGAAGCTTTGGTTATTTTTTGGAATTTCCTATATAAGAATAAATCTAGAAAAGGATTTACTGCGTCCGCCTGGCGTCAGTGTGACGTCAGCGGTCAACTGAGATGGTCTAGGTCAACCCTGACCTATGGGTCCCGTCCGTCAGTGTCAACTAAACTAACTAAGTTTAGTTAGCGTTAAACTAATGCTAACCTAGTTTACTTAGTGGCCTGGGGCCCACATGTCAGTGACCCAGGGGGTAAAACTAGGCCCACCCAGTCAATGGTCAATGTTCAACTTGCCGGCGTTTAGCCGCTGCCGGCAGCAGACGTGGCGGAGCGGCGCGGGATTCACCTACAAGGAGCCATTTGGCGCGCGGAGCACAGCTACGGGACGCGGATGCTCATCCGCATCCAACCGTGGTGGTGGCGCGGCCGGGGAGTGGCCGGAGTGGCGCCGGCGACGAGCTCGGCGGCGGTTGAAGCTCAGGTGCAGGTGGGGATGGGGCTGTGGTGCGCAAATGAGCGTGACGAGGTGCTATGGGGGCTCTACGCGATGCGGGGAGCGCGTTGTGCGCATGCCCAGGACCAAATGGTCACCGGAGCATCGCTGGCGACGAGCGCGGGAGGTGGCGCGTGAGGGTGAGCATGGTGCAGTCGCTATGGTGCACAAGGGGAAAAACGGAGAGGGGGAGAAGGGTCAGTGGCTCACTGCGAGTGTAGGGGAGTGAACGGCAAGCTCGGGGAGGGGATGGAATGAGCAGGGTGGTGAGGGGGATCTCCGGCGATGGCAAATCGGGACGGGCTTGGTGCAGCGTCTCCGGGGCGAGCGAGTGCTCTGGGATCGGTCGAGGCGAAGCAGTGGACGACGGCGGAGCTTGTTGGCACGGCGAGGCGATGAGTGGACGGCGGTGGCTGAGGGTTTCATGACGGCGCGGGCGCGGCTGCGTCGGCCATGGCGTCGAGGGAGCGAGGGAGAGAGCAGGGGGAAGTGTGAGGTGTCGGGTAGACCGGGGCGACACCGAGGAGGCGTTCGCGGCGTCGAGGCGGTGACCACGTGAAGCAGACAAGCAGGGAGGTGGCGTGGCGAGCTCGGGCGCATGCGCCGTGTTCCTCCTCTGCCTACTGGCAAAGGTAGGCGATGACTGGCACGGGCCAGCACCGTGCTGGGCCGGCCAGTGGGCTGCCAGGTGGGCTGCGCCAGGTTAGTTCCTTTATCTCTCTTTTTTCTGTTTTTTATTTATTCTGTTATTTCCGTAACTTCAGGGCTTTATTAAAAATGCCAGGGCATTTCCAAAAATCATAAAACTAATCATGGCTACTGCTTAGAATATATCCAACAGTAAACATTTTATTTTATGATTATTTGAGCATTTAAAATATTTTATAGCATTTAAATGCCCAAATGCAAATACTATATGAATTAATCCAATGACCTTAAGATGTCCTAGAAAAGTGTGCACCATTTTTGTCAAATATTTTAACCCAAAACAAAAAGGGTGGACTTTTTAGAAGGGCATTTCAGGTTCATTGAAAAAGTTTACTAAACCCTAGTTGTTCCAGGGGGGTGCTGGGGGTTCTGTCATCCCCATTTCAGTTTTCTGGGAATTTAAACATGATGTAACACTCTAATGCATGAACTAGCTAGGGTGTGACAACTCACCCCCACTCAAAAGAATCTCGTCCCGAGATTTAGGATCCGTTGGGAAGAAGGTGGGGTACTCGAGTCGAAGACGATCCTCCCTTTCCCAAGTGGCTTCTTTTTCAGAGTGGTGTGACCATTGAACCTTGAGAAACTTGATGTTATGGCATCGAGTGGTATGCTCGGCATGATCAAGGATACGAACGGGATATTCCCGATATGAGATATTATCTTGTAGATCAAGCGTTTCGTGGTCCACTCCACGGATAGGATCCGCGAAGCAACGCCTGAGTTGAGAAACATGGAAGACATCTTGAACTCTGGAAAGATGCGGAGGTAGTTCCAATTGGTAGGCAACTTCTCCTCGTTTGGCAAGAATGCGAAAGGGTCCAATGTAACGAGGAGCCAATTTGCCTTTGATACCAAATCGATGGGTTCCCTTTAATGGAGTGACCTGAAGGTAGGCCTTCTCGCCGACTTCATAAGTCATGAGCTTATGTTTACGTTCGTATTGGCTCTTTTGACGAGATTGGGCTGTTTTCAATTTCTCACGAATAACGTGAACCTGCTCTTCTGCTTCCTGAATCATATCCGGGCCAAAGAGTTGTCTTTCCCCGGTTTCTGACCAGTTAAGAGGCGTTCGATATTTTCGTCCATAGAGAACTTCGAAAGGAGCTTTGCTCAAGCTAGCTGGATAACTATTGTTATAAGCGAACTCCGCGAATGGAAGGCATTTCTCCCAATCCATTCCGAATGAAATGACCGAAGCTCGGAGCATATCCTCCAGAATTTGATTGACTCGCTCTACTTGACCACTTGATTGGGGGTGGAAGGCCGTGCTAAAAGAGAGACGAGTTCCCATAGCATTTTGGAAACTTTCCCAAAATCGACAGGTGAAGAGACTCCCACGGTCTGAGTTAATTTCCAATGGGACACCATGAAGGGACACTATTCGGGAGATGTATAGGTCAGCTAGCCAGCTAGTGGTGATACTCTCACAAACAGGTAGAAAGTGGGCCACCTTGGAAAGACGATCGATCAAGACGAAGATGGCATTATTCCCTCTCTTGGTCCTGGGAAACCCAGTAATGAAATCCATACTGATTTTATCCCATTTCTACTCAGGAACAACCAAAGGTTGAAGGGTGCCAATAGGCCATTGATGCTCTGCTTTAACACGACGACAGACGTCGCAGCTAGCAATGTATTGAGCAATTTCTCGCTTCATCCTAGTCCACCAAAACCTCTGGCGTAGGTCTTGATACATTTTAGTACTACCGGGATAAATGGTGTCAGATTTCGGGTTCCGGTAGACCCTTAAGGTTCGAACACTGGGGTGCATGCGGAAATCTCACCTTCAACCTCTTCGTCTCAATGGGATCTAAACTACTAAAAGAACTGCACGAAAGACACAAGATTTATACTGGTTCGGGCCACCGATGTGGTGTAATACCCTACTCCAGTGTGTGGTGGATGGATTGCCTCCTGGGGCTGGTGAGGATGAACAATACAAGGAAGAACAACCGTGCGAGGGTTTGTTCAAGGCTGTGGTGATGAACTGCTATGAAGGGTTCAGTCACCCTCTTTCTCTCTCTCTCTCTACTTGTGAACCAAATGAACCAATTGACCGACCCCCAAAACCGAACCGAACCGAACCCCTGGCTACGTGGGTGGCTAGCCCTATTTATAGAGGCCCTGGTCCTCTCCCCAAATATTGAGCGGGAAGGGATCCAACAATGGCGGGCTAATTTGAAGGGGGACAACGAGTACATCTATCCTGACAAAAGTAGTCTTCGCCTGCCAAAGGCTCTGGTGATGACGCCGCGCTGGGCTCCATGGTGACCTCCATCTCGTAGTCCTCCTGGCCTTGGTCTCGTTGCACCGAAGTGGCAACCTTTACCTGATGCCTCGGTACTCCGCTGATACGCTTGCCCCCTTTGCACCAAAGAGGAAAGAGGGACGCTGCGCGCGCTGGCACCCGCCTGGTGCCCCGTGTCGTCACGGCTTGCGTCATGGGCACCTCGCGAGATACCCCGCCTTGAACTCTCCGCCTCCTCATGAGCCAGCCTGACGAGGCTGTGCCTGAGGATGCGCCGTGTCATCCGCCTCGCGAGGCTTGGCCCCTCGCGAGGGTCTTGAGCCTCGTGTTGATGGAGATGGGCTGCGCTGGGCCCCCACTCGAGCCACGCCTCAGGCCGCAGGCAGGCAAGTCTAGGGACCCCCGTTCCCAGAATGCCGACAGTAGCCCCCGGGCCCAAGGCGCGCATGGGCTTGGCCGTGTCGAGAGGCGAAAGGGCAAGGGCGAAGCGCCGCGGACCCTAACAGCCTGCGGCCTTGGATGCCGCATGGCGGTTGATTGGACGTGGCGCCTCCGCTTCCCCACGACGCCTTGGTGATCGTGCGAGTTGGACAAGTCCCTACATGCAGAACGTGTTATGATTACCTGTGATCGTGGAGACCGGCGGTTGGCCTTCGCCGGCTATAAGTACGGCACCGCTCGTGCCCGTCAAGTCCATCTTCTCTTGCTCTCTCCTGCGCCTTAGTTCTTGCTCCGTCTTGGTGTGATGACTCCATCGAGGAGGTACTCGGCCGCAGAGAAGGGGAAGGACCTCCAGGTCAGTCCTGCCTCTCCCCCATCCAAGCGTGGTCGTGGGCGCCCCCGGAAACACCTGGTGGCCGCCCCGGCAGTTCCCAGCAGCCATGGGGGGGGGGGGCTCCCAGCGCGGCGGCGGGCAAGCCGCCGCAGCCGGAGGGTGCGCCTGGGTTGCGCGCTCCCCCAGGCCGCGCTTTCGCACCGGGCAGGCGCCACCGGAATTCGTCGTTTGGTCGGCGGAGCCAGCTCGCGCCTGGCTCCCGCTCCCTCGCTTCCTCCTCGGTGAACTCCCGGCCGGCGCTCCTGGCGGCCTCTGGCTCCAGGCGGAGGGCTTCTGCAGCAGGTCCTCGTGGGTCGCGCTGGAGGTCTCCGCCAGCGGGGGCTTGGTCTTCACTCGCGGCTGGCAGGCGTTTGCCCGCGCTCGCGGCCTGGAGCGTCGATGCACTCTGCACTTCAGGTTCGATGGCGACGCCACCCTCTACGTGAGGGTGTTTGGGGAAGATGGTCACCGCGTGGGGTGCTGCCGTGAGGACGGTGACCGCGTCCGTGGGCCCCGCTCCGATGGTGATGGGGGAGATAGTGCCCGAGCGGGCGGTGGCGTCAGCGTCTCCCCCAGCCTCGTCAGCTCTTCCTCAAGCGACTCCTCTAGTGGTGGCAGCAGTCCTACCCCGCGCCGTCGGATCTGCCTAGGAGGTGGTGGTTCGTCCGCCCGCCGTCGTGCCCCGGCACAGTGCGAGAGGGGGTCCGCCTGAGGCCCCGGGGCAGCCCGTGCCGCCGCCGTGGACCGATGCGGGAGGGGCGGCACCAGGCTCGTCTTTTTTACTTTCTCTTTTGTTCCCTGTGTAAGACAGAACAGTTGCATGGAGCCCCCTGGGGGCGTGTTGGGAAATGTTGCCGCTTCAGCTATTACCTTGATCTCATTTTTGTACTTCCTGATTTCACGCCTGTGCGTAGATAGCTTTCGACCCCTGCTGGGGAGTGGGGCGACCGACCCAGGCCCTGTGCACGCGTCGTGGTACCCGAGGGGCACGGACTAGGAGGGGTGCTCCTGTAATGCGCCAGGGCCGTGAAACCCTCCTGGGGCTAGGGCAGAAACCCTCGCGAGGGCGCCTGAGCACCATCCCTCGCGAGGTTGTTCACGAGAGAAACCAAAGCGAGGGGCGAAAATCGACGAACCATAAATCAGCAACAGCGATAACTCCAATAAGACTCCAAATGCAATCGAACACGTCAACTGCGGAAAGCAAATTGGAAAGCCGCGTCCGACACCTAATTTAGTCTTTGACGTCTTCTCACCAGCGCGGAGCTAAGTGCTGCCACTGGGCGTGGGAGGGAGCCCTAGGGCCTGAGGCCGGCGCTCCTGAGACTCCGGGGCGTGTACAGCCCCACTCATTATTACGTGAGAGTGTCACGAGGCGGCGAGCTTCACAGGCTCTGGGCCTTTTTCGAAAGCGATGATCTTCACAGGCACTCGCCTTGCTTCACAGGCTCCGGGCCTTTCCAAAAAGAGATGATCTTCACAGGCACTCGCCTTGCTTCACAGGCTCCGTGCCTTTCCAAAACGCGATAGCTTCACAGGCACTCGCCTTGCTTCACAGGCTCCGGGCCTTTCCAAAACGCGATAGCTTCACAGGCACTCGCCTTGCTTCACAGGCTCCGGGCCTTTCCAAAACGCGATAGCTTCACAGGCACTCGCCTTGCTTCACAGGCTCCGGGCCTTTCCAAAACGCGATAGCTTCACAGGCACTCGCCTTGCTTCACAGGCTCCGGGCCTTTCCAAAACGCGATAGCTTCACAGTCACTCGCCTTACTTCATAGGCTCCGGGCCTTTCCAAAACGTGATAGCTTCACAGGCACTCGCCTTGCTTCACAGGCTCTGGGCCTTTTTAGGGGTAGAACCTCCGGAGGTGCTGGATGTTCCACACATTCTGGATTGGCACTCCCTCCTGAGTCTCCAAGCGCGCGGAGCCGGGCCTGGAAACATGAACAACCTTGAACGGGCCCTCCCACATGGGAGAGAGCTTGTGCAACCCCTCCCTGGAGAGAACCCGCCTGAGCACGAGGTCTCCTACCTCGAGAGTCCTGGGGCGGATGTTGCGGCAGTGATATCGCCGCAGCGCCTGCTGATACCTCGCCGCTCGCAGCGCGGCTTCCCGTCGTCGTTCCTCCCCCAACACGAGGTCCATCCCCCGCATGGCGTCCTGCTGCGCCTCATCGAACGCCAGGACCCGCGCGGAGTGACGTCTGACCTCGTGAGGGAGGACGGCCTCCGCTCCATAGACCAGGAAGAATGGGGTCTCCCCAGTCGGCCTGGTCGCGGTGGTGCGGATGGACCACAGCACGGATTGAAGCTCGTCGTACCAACCTCGGCCGCAGGCCTCCAGCTTCTTCTTGAATGTCCTGGTCTTGAGGCCTCTCAGGACCTCCGCGTTGGCCCGCTCGGCCTGGCCGTTGCTTCGTGGGTGCGCCACGGAAGCGTAGCATATCTGCATTCCAAGGTTAGCATAGTATGTTTTGAAGAGGTTACTGGTGAACTGCGAACCGTTGTCTGTGATGATGCGGTTGGGCACCCCGAACCGGCTCATGATGCCCCTGATGAACTTGACCGTGGAGCCCGCGGGGATGGTGCGGACGGCCTCCACTTCAGCCCACTTGGTGAACTTGTCCACGGCGACGTAGAGGTAGCGGTAGCCCCCTGACGCCCGAGGAAACGGGCCCAGGATGTCCAGCCCCCAGACTGTGAACGACCATGAAAGGGGTATAGTCTACAGGCCTTCGGCCGGCTGATGGATTTGCTTGGCGTGGAACTGGCAGGCCTCACAAGCTTTCACCAGCTCTACGGCGTCATTGAGTGCGGTAGGCCAATAAAACCCGCTGCGGAACGCCTTGCCGACAAGGGTTCGCGATGATGAGTGGTGCCCGCAGTCTCCGCCGTGTATGTCCTCCAGTAGTTCCTTTCCTTGCTCCCTGGAAATGCAGCACAGGGATACATCGTTTGGTCGCTTCCGGTAGAGCTCTCCATCCTTGATGCAGTACGCCGTGGCCTGCCGCGCCACACGCTCCGCGTCCTCCTCCTTCTCCGGCAAGGTCCCTTGAGTTAGGTAGCTCCGGAGCTCCGTGATCCAGCACCCCTCCTGAGGGTCCACCATCAGGAGCAGGCGTGCTCCCGAGGCCGGGCCACAGACCGGGCTCCTGAGGCAGGTGGCTGGGGGAGCTCCTCCCGAGGTTGAGCCGTGTTTGACAGCGACGGCAAGGCTGAGGGCTTGAAAAGCCGCTCCTCGAAGACACCAGGCTCCTGAGGCAACCGCCTGGATGCCCGTTTGGCGATGTCGTCGGCCTCCTGATTGGTGCCACGGGGCACATGCTGCAACTCCAACCCCTAGAACTGCTTCTCCATCCGGCGGACCTCCGCAAGGTAGGCTTCCATGTGCTCGTCTTTCGGCTCGTACACCTTGTTGGAGAAGTTCACGAGGAGCTGTGAATCACCCTTAATGGTAAGGCGCTTCACCCCCAGGGCTGCCGCGGCCTTCAGGCCTGCTATTAGACCCTCGTATTGCACTATGTTGTTGGAGACCTTTTCACCTCGTTGGAAGCAGAGCTGTACGGCATAGTAGAGCTTGTCCTGAGTGGGCGATATAAGCACCGCTCCAGCCCCAGCACCATGTCTGGAGAACACCCCGTCAAAGTGCATGACCCAGCCTTCTGGTGCCTCGCTCCCCGGGAAGAGGGACCGATCCTCGTCGGCCTTGAGGCCTGGTGCCTCTGTCCATTCTGCCACAAAATCCGCCAATGCTGCTCCTTTGATGACCCTGGTTGTGCTGAACTCGAGCTGAAACGCCTGCAGCTTTATGTTCCATTCAGCGACCCTTCCGGCTGAGTTAGGGCTCCTGAGCACCCTCTCTAGGGGGTATGACGAGACGACTTTGATGGGGTGAGCCTGGAAGTAGTGACGCAGCTTGCGCGAGGCTACCAGTAGCGCGAGGAGGAGCTTCTGAGGCATTGGGTACCGGGCCCTCGCGTCCCGTAGCACCATGCTAACAAAGTAAACTGGGTGCTCGACAAGGCTGGGAGCATCTGGGGTTGCTGCGCCCTTGGGAGGTAAGGGCGCCTCACGGGGCGTCGTGGCCTCGGGAGGTGAACCATCTGGTCGGGCGGCCTCTCCTGCCCCCGGTGCGTTCCTCGGCAGCTGACCCTCCTCAGCTGCGGTTGCGGCCTCTGCAGTCTTTCCTTGTTCCCGTTTTGTCCTGCCTCGGACCGCCGCTGTGGCCTTGACTTGGCGCTCCTCCCTAACCGCCACCAGGGCTACGCTGGCGGAGTAGGGTGTGGCGGCGAGGTACAGCAGCAGGGGCTCCTGAGGGCGCGGAGCCACCATGACTGGGGGACTGGTCAGGTATCTCTTGAGATCTTGAAACGCCTTATCTGCTTCTTTAGTCCACTCAAAGGCCCCTTTCTTCTTCATCAGCTGGAAGAAAGGCAGCGCTCGCTCCCCCAGTTTGGAGATGAAGCGCCCTAGCGCGGTTACGCACCCCGTGAGCTTCTGCATTTCTCTGAGGGTCTTTGGTGGGCTCATGTCCTCAACCGCTTTGACCTTCTCGGGGTTGGCCTCGATGCCACGATGGGACATGAGGAATCCCAAGAGTTTACCTGAGGGGACGCCAAACACACATTTCTCCGGGTTGAGCCGCAGGTTTACTGCGTCAAGGCTCGCGAAGGTCTCCTCCAGGTCTTGTATCAGGGTCTTGGCCTCCCGAGATTTTACCACAATGTCATCAACGTAGGCTTCGACATTCTTTCCGAGCTGCTGGCCCAAGGTGATGTGCATCAGTCGCTGAAAGGATGCCCCTGCGTTACGCAGCCCGAACGGCATGCATGTATAACAGTATACCCCGCACGGGGTCAAGAAGGCGGTCTTCTCAACGTCTTCCACTGCCATCTTGATCTGGTGAGACCCGGAGAAGGCGTCCAGGAAGCATAGCAGGTCGCACTCTGCAGTGGAATCGACAATCTGGTCAATGCGGGGGAGCGGGAACGGATCTTGCAGGTATGCCTTGTTGAGGTTGGTGAAGTCGACACACATGCGTTCTTTCCCCCCCCCCTTCCTGGGCACAATGACAGGGTTGGCCAACCAATCCGGGTACCGGACCTCGCGAATGACCCCGGCGGCCTCTAGCTTGCGAGTCTCTTGGGCGATGAAAGCCTGCTTCTCCGTGGACTGCCGCCTGGCCTTCTGCTTCACGGGGCGCACGTTTGGGCATACGTTGAGGTGGTGCTCGATGACGCTTCTAGGGATCCCTGCCAGCTGATCCGGCTCCCAAGCAAATACCTTCTTGTTCGAGCGCAGGAACTTGACCAAGGCCTCCTCCTGCTCGGGCTCAAGGTTGGCGCCTATGGTGAAAGTGGCACTGGAGGACCCGTCCTCGTCGACGGGTATCTGCTTGGTCTCTGCCTTGTCCTGGGTGAACAACTTCTTCTTCTTGGCGGGCACAGCCCCCTTGGGCTCAGGGGCCTCCACGTTGGCGGGCCGTGCCGATGCTTCTGTCTTGAAGGCGAGCCTAAGTACTCGCAGGGCATCCCCGGTGTCCCCGCGCACCGTGAGGGTACCATTGCTCCCGGGCATCTTCATGAGGTTGTACGCTGGATGCGTGGCGGCCATGAACAGGGCCAGTGCCGGGTAGCCGAGGATGGCGTTGTAAGGAAGGCTGATGGGGGCGATGTCGAAGTCGACCGTCTCCGTGCGGAAGTTGTCGTAGGTGCCGAAGGTCACCGAGACCCGGATCTGCCCCAGGGAGCTGGATGATCCGCCCCCGACGCCCGAGAAGGAGCGGCTGGGTCGCAGCCGCTCCCGGGTTATGCGGAAGAGGTCGAAAGTCTCGACCGAAAGCAAGCTGAGGCCCACGCCGCCATTGACAAGGGTCCGGGTGAGGGCCACCTGGCAGATGGTGGGGGTGCACAACAAGGGGAGCGCGCCTGAGCTGACCGGGTTGGCGGGGTGGTCCTTCGAGCTGAAGGTCAGATCAACCTCGCTCGCCACCCGGTCCGGGGAAGCCGCCTGCCGCGCGGCAGCGGTGCTAACCCGGCGGGCAAAAGGCTTGATGTGGCGATTTGTGGGCGGCGCCTGCGAGCCGCCCAGGAGGGCTGCAACGACCGGAGGCGTCGGTGCCACGGTGCAGTTGCTCTGTCGCGTAGGCGGACGCTGGGGTGGTGCTTGTAGCTCGTTCCCCGCCGAGCTGGTGGCGGTGTTGACGGCGGGTGGCGGGGGACGACGAGAGTGCCCGCCGGCGAGGGCCGCCGGGGCGGTGCGAGCCCGGCTGGTGCCGCGCATCGTTGCGGCGACCGAAGGAGGGCGGAGCGGTGGAAGACGGATCCCGGTGCACCCCTACCTGGCGTGCCAAATGTCGGATTTCGGGTTCCGATAGACCCTTAAGGTTCGAACACTTGGGTGCGCGCGGAAATCTCACCTTCAACCTCTCCGTCTCAATGGGATCTAAACTACTAAAAGAACTACACGAAAGACACAAGATTTATACTGGTTCGGGCCACCGATGTGGTGTAATACCCTACTCCAGTGTGTGGTGGATGGATTGCCTCCTGGGGCTGGTGAGGATGAACAATACAAGGAAGAACAGCCTTGCGAGGGTCTGTTCTAGGCTGTGGTGATGAACTGCTATGAAGGGTTCAGTCAACCTCTTTCTCTCTCTCTCTCTCTCTCTCTCTCTACTTGTGAACCAAACGAACCAACTGACCGACCCCCAAAACCGAACCGAACCGAACCCCTGGCTACGTGGGTGGCTAGCCCTATTTATAGAGGCCCTAGTCCTCTCCCCAAATATTGAGCGGGAAGGGATCCAGCAATGGCGGGCTAATTTGAAGGGGGACAACAAGTACATCTATCCTGACAAAAGCAGTCTTCGCCTGCCAAAGGCTCTGGTGATGACGCCGTGCTGGGCTCCATGGTGACCTCCGTCTCGTAGTCCTCCTGGCCTTGTCTCGTTGCACCGAAGTGGCAACCTTTACCTGATGCCCCGGTACTCCGCTGATACGCTTGCCCCCTTTGCACCAAAGAGGAAAGAGGGACGCTGCGCGCGCTGGCACCCGCCTGGTGCCCCGTGTCGTCACGGCTTGCGTCATGGGCACCTCGCGAGGTACCCCGCCTTGAACTCTCCGCCTCCTCGCGAGCCAGCCTAACGAGGCTGTGCCTGAGGATGCACCATGTGGTCCGCCTCGCGAGGCTTGGCCCCTCGTGAGGGTCTTGAGCCTCGTGTTGATGGAGATGGGCCGCGCTGGGCCCCCACTCGAGCCACACCGCAGGCCGCAGGCAGGCAAGTCTGGGGACTCCCATTCCCAGAACGCTGACAAATGGCAAGAGGGGATTCATGAGCTTCCTTAAGGATCAGCCGCCTCAGGTTTCGTGCTTTGGGAACCACTAAATGGTTTCCAAAGTATACGACACCTTGATCATCAACGGAGAAACAATTCGCGACTCCTTTCTTAATGTTTCTCTTAATACGGGAGATTCCCGGATCTACCTTCTATGCCTTGATGATCTGATCCGTAAGGGTAGGTTTCGCCACCAGGGTGGATAGGAATCCTTGAGGAATAATGTGAAGATTAAGCTTACGAAATTCCTCGTGGAGAAGTGGTTGACTTTGTTGTAACATCAGGTTGTTACAATAAGATTTTCAACTTAGTGCATCAGCCATGACATTGGCCTTGCCCGGGGTGTAAGTTATTCCTAAGTCGTAATCCGAGATCAACTCGACCCAATGTCTTTGCCTGAGATTCAATTCCGGTTGGGTGAAGATATATTTCAGACTCTGGTGATCAGTGAAGATCTCGCAATGATTACCGAGAAGGTAATGTCGCCAAGTTTTAAGTGCATGGACTACCACTGCAAGCTCTAGGTCATGTGTGGCATTGTTTTCCTCATGTGGGTGTAATTTCCGTGAAGCATAGGCAATTACCTGACGATCTTGCATGAGTATGCAACCTAGTCCTTGTCGCGAGGCATCACAATAGATAATAAAGTCCTTGGAGAAATCTGGTGGTACTAGTACGGGAGCAGATGTCAGGTGTCGGTGTCAAAACCGGCGGATCTCGGGTAGGGGGTCCCGAACTGTGCGTCTAGGACGGATGGTAACAGGAGGCAGGGGACACGAAGTTTTACCCAGGTTCGGGCCCTCTCGATGGAGGTAAAACCCTACGTCCTGCTTGATTAATATTGATGATATGGGTAATACAAGAGTTGATCTACCACGAGATCAGAGAGGCTAAACCCTAGAAGCTAGCCTATGGTATGATTGTAGATGTGTATGTTGTCTTACGGACTAGAACCCTCCGGTTTATATAGACACCGGATAGGGTTAGGGTTACATAGAGTCGGTTACAATGGTAGGAGATCTGAACATCCGTATCGCCAAGCTTGCCTTCCACGCCAAGGAAAATCCCTTCTGGTCACGGGACGGAGTCTTCAATCTTGTACCTTCATAGTCCAGGAGTCCGGCTGAAGGTATAGTCCGGCTATCCGAACACCCTCTAATCCAGGACTCCCTCGTCAGGCGTCTTTTAAGTTCTTGGAAGCTGAACTCGCACTATGGGGTCCACTCAAACCTTTTATCTTTCTTGAGGAGTTCAGTTAGAGGTTTAGCAACCTTGGAGAAATTCTCGACGAAGCGGCGACAATAGCTCGCTAAGCCAAGGAAGCTCCGAACTTGCTTGACCGTTTCAGGTGGAATCCAATCAAGGATAGCTTGAACTCGCTCGGGATTGACAGCAATACCCTTACCAGAGATTACATGTCCTAGATAGGTCACTTCTGGCAACCAAAATTCACACTTCGAGAATTTGACATAAAGGCGATGCTCTCGAAGTTTCGTCAATACCAGCCTTAGATGTTCGGCATGTTCTTCCTCGCTCTTGGAGTAGATGAGTATATCATCGAGGTATACCATGACGAATTTATCCAAATACTCCATGAAGACCGAGTTCATTAACCGAGAGAAGGTGGCTAGGGCATTGGTTAAACCGAAGGACATGATGGTGTACTCGTATTGGCCATAGCGAGTAACAAAGGCCGTTTTGGGAATGTCCCCGTTTCTGATTTTGATTTGATGGTAGCCCAACCTCAAATCCATCTTGGAAAAGACTGAGGATCCAGCGAGCTGATCATACAGATCGTTGATCCTGGGAAGCGGATACTTGTTCTTGATAGTGACCAAGTTGACAGGTCGGTAATCTACAACCATCCGATCCGTTCCATCCTTCTTCTTGACGAAGAGGATGGGGCAAGCCCAAGGAGAGGAACTAGGATGGATTAAACCCTTTTTCAAGGACTCATCGAGTTGGTTCTTAAGCTCGGCTAGTTCTAAGGGTGCCATCTTATAGGGTCTTCTAGAAATTGGGATAGTTCCTGGAACAAGGTCTATCACAAACTCGATATCCCTGTCAGGTGGAACACCTGGCAGTTCTTCTGGAAAGACATCCGGAAAGTCTCGGACTACCGGAATATCTTCAAGGTTTGGAAGGGGGTTGGCATTTAGGGAGTAAAGCTGGCGCTTGGCCACTTGAGTTAAGACATTGACTGTCTTGCCCGATGGGTGAGTAAGTTGAACGGTTCTAGTGGCACAATCAATCTTAGCATAATGAGCTGACATCCAGTCCATACCCAAGATGATGTTTATGTCCAAGGACTTGAGAGCTATTAAAGATGTAAGGAATACAAGTCTATCGACAAGAATTTCATTCCCATGGCCAGGGGTTTGCCATCTAGAGCCGGGGGTTTGAATTTCCATGGTAGTGGGCATGTAACAGAATGCCGTGTTGTGCAATCGAGCATAGCTCTCAGATATGAATGAATGAGATGCTCCAGTATCGAAAAGAACAGATGCCGGATGGCAATTAACAAGGAGCATACCAAGGACGACGTTAGGATCCTCATGAGCCTCCTCAGCTGAGACATAGTTGACATGGCCACGTGCAGTGGTGGCTGGCTTGGCGTAGAAGGTCTTTCCTGCTGGCTTACCACGACCAACGGACTTTCCAGACTGGTTGGGGTTGTTGTTCCGAGGACACTCCCGACTGTAGTGACCTAGCTCTCCACACTTGAAACATGTCACAACATTGGGGCGTGGAGCAGCATTAGCAGCGGGGCCACCATAGGTCTTAGGCGGTGCAAACTGCTAGTTGGGGCGAGGCGCCTCAAAGGATGGCCTCGGGATGAACCTGGGTGGCAGTGCTATGCTTGGAATCCACACCCGACGCTTCTGAGATCCAGAGCCGGATGAAGAACCAAAATCATGAGAGTGCTTGCGTGAAGCGTCATAGTCAGACTGGCCTGTCTCAGCACTGATGGCTTTATTGACCAACTTCTGGAAAGACGTGCACTCGTGCAGACGAAGATCGCGGCGAAGCTCGGGGCTAAGTCCCTTGTGGAACCTTGCCTGCTTCTTAGCGTCAGTGGATACCTCTTCAGGAGCATAACGTGCTAGATTTCCAAATTCATGACTATAAGCATCCACAGTCAGTCTGCCTTGGGTGAAATTGCAGAACTCTTCCCTCTTGTGATCTATGAGACCTTCCGGGATGTGATGCTCACGGAAAGCCTCACTGAATTCAGCCCAAGTAGTGATTTGGCCGACCGGGCGCATAGCCTCAAAGTTTTCCCACCAAAGGCTAGCAGGGCCTTCGAGGTGATAGGCAGCATAGGTAACCTTATCAGCTTCGGCTACGTTGGCAGAACGTAGCTTGTGGGTGATGCTGCGAAGCCAGTCATCCGCGTCGAGGGGCTCGACGAAATGATTAAACTTTGGTGGGTACAACTTGATAAAGTCATTGATTGACACCAAGTCGTTTCGCTGTTGACATGCAGTGTTCTGCTCAATCCGCTCCAGCAAGTGGTTGGTCTCACGCTTGTTTCTTTCTGCCTCCAACATAACTTCGGCCAGAGAAGGCGGGTGAGGCAGATTTTCACCCCTAGCTGCACTGGATTCTCCCTGCTTCGGGGCAGCAGGGTTGCTGTGGGTGTTGACCATCCTAGGAAAAACAAGACAACAGTTTAGACAAGGATGGCACAAACTTGGCAAGGAAGTGCAGAATATAATGGATAACATGGAATGCTAAGATGTTCTTTGCACGACATGGTAATATAGAAACTGCCATATATATACCATTGGTCATACACACCGTACATAGTTTAGTACAAGCCCAGGCTAGAGTACAACTACGGTGAAAGACATTACAACTCATCGGAGGCATTCCAAGCTCCTATACATTATTTTACTACACCTCCAGAGCGTGATACACACCAAGTCGCATCCCACTGTCACGCAGGACTGCCGAGAATACAACTATTACAGTACTAGTGAAACTACTACTAGCTCAGACGGCTCCGTAGTAATCCTCATAAAAGTCACCACCAAAGCCTGGAAGTGGAACATGATCATCTGGGAACAGACGGTCCTGCGGAGCCTGCTGACCATAGGGACTCAGATGTGGCCTTGGTCCCACAGACGGTGGTAGACGGGGACCACGAGGAGGGGTGATGCCTCCTACATCATGCCACTCCATACAATCTGGCAATCCAGACCGCATAGGGTACATGTCCCTCAGGTCCATGTATCCTACCTGCACCGCAGGTGCAAACCGAGTCAAAGTGGCCCAGTGATCAGCACGAGAGTTGAAAAGCTCCATACGCAAGGCCCGATTTTCGCGGTCCTTATCCTCGAGCATCTCAGCAGTGGTGCGGAGTAGTGACTCCACATGTGTAGAGTCATAGTACAAAGTCTGATAGTACCCCTGTGCTCTAGGGAGTGAGGCTGGCTTGTAGCGGTAATCAGTGTTCTGAAGCAAGGCAGTTCTGGCTCGAATGATAGTCATCATTGAGTAAGCTGCATCCTGCACAGACATCTCAATAGTGAGCCCAAGTCCATAGGAGCAGTGAAGGGGTTCAGTGGCTCCAGGATAAGAGGGATATATCCTGACGGTACAAAGATACTGGCTCTGGTTGAAGTCTCGGAACTGCTCCTCGACGGTATATTCCGGATACCACCGATAGCCTGTCTCGGCCATCACTCAAACCAACATGGCCGTGTGACCGGGTACATCGAGGCACCGGGTCAGACGAACCACTTGGTTCTGGGAACGGGTGGCCATCTGAAAGCACAGAATAATGCAAAGGTATTAGAATTTTCTAGGAGAAATCGGACAGCATAACGGCTGTAAATACGCAGAAAAAGATTTGAGACATCCACAACAGTTTGCAATACCACTCAACAACATCATATCAAGGTTCTGGTTCAACTGACAACATACTAAAAGTAGTAGAAACTGTACTGAGGCTTGTAACAACAATCCTATAAGCTACTAAGGATTAGTAACACGTGAACCTGATAGAGAGAAGAAAGCCTAGTCCTTAACCCACGTAGAATGAGAAGAGAATGACTCAGATTAGAGGGCATAAGGTAAAGGAGTAAAAGAGACTTACATTCCCTCCCACAATCAATTCCCCTACATATAACTAAAGCATTTCTAGACTCGACATCGACCAGTTTGGCTCAACGAACCTACAGGCAGTACGGCTCTGATGCCAAGGCTGTCAGGACCCTGATTCCAAGTCACATCGATCTAGCTGTAACACCTCATATCACTTTGCGGCCTCACGCACGGTATCCCCACGGGTGTCGCCTTACCATGGCCCGAGACCGTTTGCGCCTTTTGGCTCATGTATATGATAGTGTCGCTAGCATCCATATGACATAGAACCCAGGCCGACATGGCTAGTCGTGAACCCAAAGCGGCACAGACCTATGGGGACAGGCATACATGAATCACATCGAGCATGTCGGTCAACAGCGTGTGAATCCGGGCTGTAGCACTGGGCTAACAGGACTCCAGGGAACCTGGGTTGTAGCAGGACTCCGGATGTCACCGCTTGACATTTCCCCGAAGGGACAGACATAGGAACGAAGTGAAACACATGCCGGCCAGTCAAGTGTCCTGAGCAGTAGTGCTAGGCTAGCAGGACTCCAGTGAACCGGGCTGTAGCGGACTACTATGGCTCAAGGAGCACTAGACTACATTTCCCCATAAGGGAGGCTGCCAAGGATAAACAACTAGATTGTCGGATCCCACACATACCAAGCATTTCAATCATACACACAATATGCTTGATATGTGCAAATACAACATGGCATCACAACAAAACTCTACAACTCAAGTACTTTATTTAAAGGCTCTGGAGAGCCATACATAACATGTTCATACAGGTATGGGTCACAAGACCCGACACTCAAGTCATACAAGCATACAAGCACATGCGGAAGCAAATAAGTCTGAGTACAGACACTAGAAAGAAAGAAGGCTTGTCGAAGCTTGTCTATCTACATAGGGCCCTCCATGGCCAGAATCACCACCTGGGTGGCAAGTTACTCATCGACGTCGAGGTCTATGTAAAACCCATCAGAGGGGGCGGTGTTGTCATCTGAAAACAGTAATTAAAGCAACATGAGTACAAAGGTACTCAGCAAGTCTTACAACAGATCCTACTATACATGCTTATTCTCAAGAAGGTGGTGGAGTTATTGCAGCAAGCCATCTTTGACCCTTGGCTAAGCTATCCTATGAGACACCACTGTAAAATAGTTTCCGCACACGAGTCCACTAATCACCAACGCAATACTCCACCGGGGATCCTCCCTCGTCATCCTACGAGAGGGCCATCCTCGGTACTCACAGTTATCTTGAGTCTTTTAGTAGTAACCATTAACTTGTCTATGAATTGTATAGGCAACCAAGTAGTCCTTTACCGCGGACGCGGCTATTCGAATAGATGATGTTAACCCTGCAGGGGTGTACTTCTTCATACACGCTCTCACCACTTATCGTCGTTTACACGACATGTACTCGGCAACCTTCAAGCGGAAGCCCAACGAGGGTGTCGGCCACGGCCTACCTAAACACACGAGTCTCTAGTCCAGGTTTATCGCCTATCCAGGTTCCATCCGCAGGGAGTCCGGCCGAGGTTTCCACATACAGCCCCGAACGATGTGTACAGGGTCCCGAGACGCCAAACGGGCACCTGGCATACCCGGCCACGGTGTATCTACCGCATCATAGCCCACCCCTAGGGTCAGCGCTACGCACGGCCGCCAACACATAACCTACAAACACCAGAAACTAATTGCAACTCCTGGACAGAGTACTAGGGTGATTAAGAAGCCGAGAGGGTCCATTGGTTTTGGGCCCAATGTATGGTAGTAACTGATTCTTGAATCACACATACAGATCTCAGTTCTTAGGGACGGCCTCAATGAAACAACCCACCATGTACTCCTACATGGCCTCTCATTTATACCTTTACCAATCATGTTCAACACATCCCTCACATTACCGACATAATCATTTCACTCTAGACCATCACCCAGATGAACCAGACCTGACACTGAAGGAAATATGCCCTAGAGGCAATAATAAAGTTATTATTTATTTCCTTATATCATGATAAATGTTTATTATTCATGCTAGAATTGTATTAACCGGAAACATAATACATGTGTGAATACATAGACAAACAGAGTGTCACTAGTATGCCTCTACTTGACTAGCTCATTAATCAAAGATGGTTATGTTTCCTAACTATGAACAAAGAGTTGTTATTTGATTAACGAGGTCACATCATTAGTTGAATGATCTGATTGACATGACCCATTCCATTAGCTTAGCACCCGATCGTTTAGTATGTTGCTATTGCTTTCTTCATGACTTATATATGTTCCTATAACTATGAGATTATGCAACTCCCGTTTACCGGAGGAACACTTTGGGTACTACCAAACGTCACAACGTAACTGGGTGATTATAAAGGAGTACTACAGGTGTCTCCAATGGTAGATGTTTGGTTGGCATATTTCGAGATTAGGGTTTGTCACTCCGATTGTCGGAGAGGTATCTCTGGGCCCTCTCGGTAATACACATCACATAAGCCTTGCAAGCATTATAACTAAGATGTTAGTTGTGAGATGATGTATTACAGAACGAGTAAAGAGACTTGCCAGTAACGAGATTGAACTAGGTATTGGATACCGACGATCGAATCTCGGGCAAGTAACATACCGATGACAAAGGGAACAACATATGTTGTTATGCGGTCTGACCGATAAAGACCTTCGTAGAATATGTAGGAGCCAATATAGGCATCCAGGTCCCGCTATTGGTTATTGACCGGAGACGTGTCTCGGTCATGTCTACATTGTTCTCGAACCGTAGGGTCCGCACGCTCAACGTTACGATGACAGTTATTATGAGTTTATGCATTTTGATGTACCGAAGGTTGTTCGGAGTCCCGGATGTGATCACGAACATGACGAGGAGTCTCGAAATGGTCGAGACATAAATATTGATATATTGGAAGCCTATGTTTGGACATCGGAAGTGTTCCGGGTGAAATCGGGATTTTACCGGATTACCGGGAGGGTTACCGGAACCCCCCGGGAGCCAAATGGGCCAACATGGGCCTTAGTGGAAAGGTGAAAGGGGCTGCCATGGAGGGCTGCACGCCTTCCCCCCTCCCCTAGTCCTATTAGGACTAGGAGAGGTGGCCGGCCACCTCTCTCTCTCTTTCCCCATTGGAGTCCTAGTTGGAATAGGATTGGAGGGGGGAGTCCTACTCCGGTAGGAGTAGGACTCCTCCTGCGCCTCCCTTGCTTGGCCGGCCAGCGCTCCCCCTCTCATCCTTTATATACGGGGGCAGGGGCACCTCTAGACACACAAGTTGATCCTTGAGATCGTTCCTTAGCCGTGTGCGGTGCCCCCTGCCACCAAATTCCACCTCGATCATACCGTTGTAGTGCTTAGGCGAAGCCCTGCGTCGGTAGTACATCAAGATCGTCACCACGCCGTCATGCTGACGGAACTCTTCCTCGACGCTTTGCTGGATCGGAGCCCGAGGATCGTCATCGAGCTGGACGTGTGCTAAGAACTCGGAGGTGCCGGAGTAACGGTGCTTGGATCGGTCGGATCAGGAAGACGTACGACTACTTCCTCTATGTTGTGTGATCGCTTCTGCAGTCGGTCTGCGTTGGTACATAGACAACACTCTCCCCTCTCGTTGCTATGCATCACCATGATCTTGCGTGTGCGTAGGAATTTTTTTGAAATTACTACGTTCCCCAACAGTGGCATCCGAGCCTAGGTTTTATGGTTTGATGTTATTTGCACGAGTAGAACACAAGTGAGTTGTGGGCGATACAAGTCATACTGCCTACCAGCATGTCATACTTTGGTTCGGCGGTATTGTTGGACGAGACGACCCGGACCAACCTTACGCGTACGCTTACGCGAGACCGGTTCCCTCGACGTGCTTTGCACATAGATGGCTAGCGGGCGACTGTCTCTCCAACTTTAGTTGAACCGAGTGTGGCTACGCCCGGTCCTTGAGAAGGTTAAAACGGAGTCTATTTGACAAACTATCGTTGTGGTTTTGATGCGTAGGTGAGATGAGTTCTTGCTTAAGCTTGTAGCAGCCACGTAAAACTTGCAACAACAAAGTAGAGGACGTCTAACTTGTTTTTGCAGGGCATGTTGTGATGTGATATGGTCAAGGCATGATGCTGATTTTATTGTATGAGATGATCATGTTTTGTAACCAAGTTATCGGCAACTGGCAGGAGCCATATGGTTGTCGCTTTATTGTATGCAATGCAATCGCGATGTAATGCTTTACTTTATTACTAAGCGGGAGTGATAGTCGTGGAAGCATAAGATTGGCGAGACGACAACGATGCTACGATGGAGATCAAGGTGTCGCGCCGGTGACGATGGTGATCATGACGGTGCTTCGGAGATGGAGATCACAAGCACAAGATGATGATGGCCATATCATATCACTTATATTGATTGCATGTGATGTTTATCTTTTATGCATCTTATCTTGCTTTGATTGACGGTAGCATTATAAGTTGATCTCTCACTAAATTATCAAGAAGTGTTCTCCCTGAGTATGCACCGTTGCCAAAGTTCGTCGTGCCCAGACACCACGTGATGATCGGGTGTGATAAGCTCTACGTCCATCTACAACGGGTGCAAGCCAGTTTTGCACACGCTGAATACTCAGGTTAAACTTGACGAGCCTAGCATATGCAGATATGGCCTCGGAACACAGAGACCGAAAGGTCGAGTGTGAATCATATAGTAGATATGATCAACATGACGATGTTCACCATTGAAAACTACTCCATCTCAGGTGATGATCGGTTATGGTTTAGTTGATTTGGATCACGTGATCACTTAGAGGATTAGAGGGATGTCTATCTAAGTGGGAGTTCCTAAGTAATTTGATTAACTGAACTTAAACTTATCATGAACTTAGTACCTGATAGTATCTTGCTTGTTTATGTTGATTGTAGATAGATGGCTCGTGCTGTTGTTCCATTGAATTTTAATGCGTTCCTTGAGAAAGCAAAGTTGAAAGATGATGGTAGCAATTACACGGACTGGGTCCGTAACCTGAGGATTATCCTCATTGCTGCACAGAAGAATTACGTCCTGGAAGCACCGCTGGGTGCCAGGCCTGCTGCTGGAGCAACGCCAGATGTTATGAACGTCTCGCAGAGCAAAGCTGATGACTACTCGATAGTTCAGTGTGCCATGCTTTACGGCTTAGAATCAGGACTTCAACGACGTTTTGAACGTCATGGAGCATATGAGATGTTCCAGGAGTTGAAGTTAATATTTCAAGCAAATGCCCGAGTTGAGAGATATGAAGTCTCCAATAAGCTCTATATGTAAGTGCATCTAGTGCCACCCCTAGTTGGTTTTGGAGTATTGACGACAAACCTAGTTGAGGGACTAATGTGTTTGTGAGAATTGCAGGATAACACAGGTAGAAGTCCCTCATTGATTCGGTTTAGTTACCAGAGACGACCCCTAAAAATGTACGAAGACATTGAAGACAATGGTGGTTCATGAAGACATTCATGTCGAAGACAATGACATATGAAGACTCCCCATGAAGCCTTTGGAACTCGAAGACTTAGATCCTTCGTAGTTTTACTTTATTCATGTTGTGTCATAGGAACCACCGTACTGTTAAGTGGGGTCCAAGAGAACCAGTCATGATGACTGAAGTGATGCCTAATTCAAATCCTATGTCTTCGAGTGAAGACAATGAGAGAAAATCTTGTACAGAGTCAGACAAGTCAGCTTTACTTGCAGCCCAAGTAAAGTTGCCGTGAGAGTTCAAAATCCGACCGTTAGTACACGTGTCAGTTCCTTAGTGACCCAGGGTCATTTCGGACAAATCAGGTCAGGGTTGCCAAGCGGCTATAAATAGTCCACCCCTACAACCATAAACGGTTGGCTGCTCAGATTTCAGTGCACGGCTTTTGTCGTTTGAGAGCAACCCACCTCGAAGCCTTTGAGAGAAAATCCTTAGTGAGGAGAAAAGCCCTAACCACCCAGAGCCAGAGTAATTGGGTATCACTTAAGTCTTCTTGTCTGAGTGATCTGAAGACTTATTACACTTGAGGACTGTGCATCCTCCAGACGGTTAGGCGTCGCGTTCTGAGCATCCAGGAGGAATTGTGGATTGCCGGTGAACGAAGTCTGTGAAAGTTTGGGAGTCTACCTTGAAGACTTACCAGAGTGATTGGGCGGGGTCTGTGTGACCTTAGCTCAAGGAGAAAACGGTGAGGACTGGGTGTCCTGAGCTGCGTGTTCAGGACTGGGTGTCCAGGACTGTGTGTCCTTTGGTTTAAATACCTAGCCGCTCCAACTAGACGTACAGTTGTCACAACAACTGGAACTGGTCCAACATATCATTGTCTTCAACGTGTCACTGATTTCATCTTCACCTCCCTTTACTTACCAGTACACATTGTGAAGCTATTGCATGCTTGCTTTATCTTCTGTCTTCACAACCTGACTGTATGATCTGTTTGGCTTCATAACTTCTTCCAACCTGATCCTCATTACACTGAAGCTATTTGTCTCCGTGCTTTCACTGTATTGTATATTTGACTATGGCTTGCGTTGTGTAATCTACCTTCCGCTGCATAGTGATAGGCTTGTTCACTCTGTTTGTCTTCATAACTTCCACGTTTTGAAGACTTTCATAAAAATCGCCTATTCACCCCCCTCTAGTCGATATAACGCACTTTCAATTAGTATCAGAGCAAGGTGCTCCCTTGTTCTGTGTGATTCGGTTTAACCACCTGGAGTTTTAGCTATGTCGACTGCAGGGATAATTAAAGTCTCCGCTGCGTGCCCCGTCTTCGATGGAACTGAATATCCCTACTGGAAGAATAAGATGCGCATGCATCTTGAAGCCATTGATGTCGACCTATGGTATGTCGTCGAAAACGGCGTTCCCAAGGCTGGAGAAGGTGTCACTGTGGATGATGTCAAGAAGTTCACTCAACTGGACTCCACTGCCAAGAATATTATCTGTGGTCATCTGACCAAGGGACAGTACGGCCGTGTGAGTGCCTTGAAGACATCCAAGCTGGTCTGGGACTAGCTCTCCAAGGTCAATGAAGGCATCTCAACCCAAAGAGATCAGAGAATCAGTGTTCTTCGCAATCTCTTCAACCGCTTCAAGCGAAATGACAATGAGAATGTCCAGCACACATTTGACCGGCTCACTGACATCACAAATGAGCTCCAAGCCCTCGGCGCCACTGAGATCACCAAACATGAAATCGTCAAGACGCTGCTAAGATCTCTTGACAGTTCATTTGACATCCTAGCCCTGATGATTCAAGAACGTACAGACTTCAAGACACTCGATCAGTCTGACATACTTGAGAGGCTCAACACACATGAGTTTCAGCTTTCTGAGAAAAGAGATATCTACGGTCCAAACTATGGGCGAACTCGTGCCTTGAAGGCAAAAGCTGTGTCATCATCTGAAGAAGAATCTGACAGCAGTTTTGATGATCCTGAAGACATTGGAAGGGAGCTTGCAATGCTAGTGAAGAAGTTCCAGAAATTCACCAAGAAGAAAGGCTTCAGAAAGTCTTCACGATCAAGCTCAAGGAATGATGAAGCTTCTGCGCATGACTACAAGAGGAAAACTTGTCACAAGTGCAAGAAAACTGGACACTTCATCTCTGAATGCCCACAGTGGGACAATGAGAACAAAAAGAAGAAGAAGAGCAAGGAATATGACTCTGACGATAAGAAGACGAAGAAATACTCAAAGTCTTCGTCCAAGTCTTCCTCAAAGTCTTCATCACACAAGAAGAGTTCATCTGGCAAGGCTCGTGCGTTTGTTGGCAAGGAAATGGATTCAGAGGAGGAGTCCACTTCTGAGGAGGCAGAGGTGGAGTCTGAGGAGGAGTCTGATTCAGGCATTGCGAGTTTGGCTACAACCTATGTCGCCAAGTCCATCTTCAACACTGAAGACAATGACTCCATCACCATCACCGATGCAAATGACAAGGACGACTCTACTCCTACCTACTGCTTCATGGCACGTGGTGCCAAGGTAAACACACGCACTACTCACTATCGAACATCTAGTGACGATGACTCTGATTGTGATTCAAAAACCAGTTACAAAACACTTGCTAAAATTGCAACTGAACAACAAAAGGCTATGGAACATATTCAAAAACTGTTAGACAGAAGCGATGATCTGTTGGGTGCTGAAATGACTCGTTCTGAATCCTTAATTGAAGACATAAAAAATCTTCATGTTAAGTATTAGGAACTCGAAGATCGTCTTGAGACTCTCTCAACTACTCATGAAAATCTTTCCTATGATTATCTTCAAAAGAAGCAAGATCTTGAGAAGTTGAGAGCGGATCATGAAGATCTTCAAAAGGAAAATGAGTCACTTCGAGCCGAACAGATCAGTTCTGCTCAGGAAGGATTTGAACCACCATGCCTTAAATGCATTGAGCGTGATAATGCTATTTCTGTTGCTGAATGTTCCACTGCTACTGCTGTTGCAATATCTTCAACTGTTGAAGTGGTAACTAACCCCTCTGCTGAGGATACCACTACTATTGCTGATGAAAATGCTAGGTTGAAGACATTGCTTGAAATAGGGATGTACAAAAGTCTCAAAGGACATCAGACACTATGTGATGTCCTCAAGAAGCAGATTCTGAACCGAAACCCTAGGAAAGAGGGTGTTGGGTTCGTGAGGAAAATTAATGCAGATGGCTCTTACTGGAAACCTGAGCAGTACCCCAAAACCACATGGGTTGCTGCAAAGGAATCCTCATCAGATCCATCCAACCTATCTGGCTTCACTTGTGCTAATCCGATTATCATTGATGAATCCTTTGATGCAAACTATAAACTGTTTAGGAATCAGAATGGTGAAGTGTTTGCCAGGTACATTGGTACTAATTGCAGGAATGGACCGCCTATGAAGAAGATCTGGGTTCCAAAAACGTGTCTTGAGAATCTTCCTGTGAATGTCCTCATGACACCTCACATGAAGAAGACAAACCTCAGACCAAAGGCTTCATATGGTCCAAAGGCTTCATACAGGCAGAGGACTCATCTGAGTCGCACTAACACAAATGTTTTGCAGGGAAACCATGCTCAGGCTTATGAGAGCGGTTCTTCAAACCGTCATTCTCATATGACCAAAAAAGTGGTTGGAGAATCTTCCAGTGAATGTCGCCATGACACCACAAGTGAAGAAGACAAACCCCAGACCACAGGCTTCATATGGTCCAAAGGCTTCATACAGACAAAGGACTCACATGAGTCGCACTAACGCAAATGTTTTGCAGGGAAACCATACTCAGGCCTACGAATATGAGTGCGTTTCATCAAACCTCCATGTTCATAAGACCAAGAACCACTCTGCTTATTCTTATGAGTACTATTGCCCACCAGCTAGACTGTTTGCTAGGGCTCCAAAGCCAAAATTCTCAGATGCTGCACTTAGACTTATTGCTTCTAAGCCACCCTTGAAGATGTGGGTGGTTAAGAAAGCTTAACTCTCTTTTGCAGGGAAAGGTATCCAGCACAAAACCAAAATCTTCTGATGCTATTGCTGGGGACCTTAAAAAACTTGTGGGGCGCAAGATCAAATGCCCGAATGGCATCACTATGTATTTCATACCTGAATCGCATGCTACTCTCCCTGCTTGTCCTAACCTGGATCTTAGTTTTCATAATCCACTGGTTTGTCAAATGTTTTTGCTTCACAACACTCTTCGTGAAGCCTATCCCCCTAACTGCACTGTAGGGTACGACACTAGTGACTTCAGAGTCTTCAGAATGGATTATTGACAGTGGGTGTACAAATCACATGACTGGCAAAAGAAGTCTCTTTATGGACTCAACCTTACGTCCATCTGACAAGAGCCACATCACATTCGCTGACACTGGTAAAAGTAAGGTACTGGGTCTAGGTAGAGTTGCAATCTCAAAGGATCAACACATGGATAAAGTCATGTTTGTTGAATCCCTTGGCTTCAACTTAATGTCTGTCTCAATGCTTTGCGATTTAAACATGATTGTAATCTTTGGAAAATATCGTTGTCTGGTACTAATGGAATCTGACAAGTCTCTAGTGTTTGAAGGGTATCGAAAAGATGATTTGTACGTGGTAGATTTCTCAGCAGGGCCACAGCTTGCAGTTTGTCTTCTCGCAAAGGCTTCAGAATGCTGGCTTTGGCATCGAAGACTTGGGCATGCTGGCATGAGGAACCTCCACACCCTTGCGAAGAAGAAGCATGTCATAGGCATCGAGGGCGTCAAGTTCAAGAAAGATCACCTATGCGGTGCCTGTGAAGCTGGGAAGATGACAAGGGCAAAACATCCTTCGAAGACAATCATGACCACTACTCAACCCTTCGAACTGCTTCACATGGATCTCTTCGGTCCTACCCACTACTCAACTTTCTCCACTACTGCTTGCCTCTATGGCTTCGTTATTGTTGATGATTATTCTAGATATACGTGGGTGCACATAATCCTTTACAAGACTGAAGTGCAGGATGTTTTCAGACGCTTCCCCAATCGAGCTATGAACAATTATGGCGCCAAGATAAAGCACATCAGAAGTGACAATGGCACAGAATTCAAGAACACTGGCCTTGACACATATCTTGATACATTGGGCATCACTCATGAATTCTCAGCTCCATACACGCCACAACAGAATGGCATCGTCGAACGCAAAAACAGAACACTTATTGAGATGGCCAGAACAATGTTAGATGAGTACAAGACACCAAGAAAATTCTGGACTGAAGCCATTGACACTGCATGCCATACTATCAACCGTGTATATCTTCACAAGCTGCTGAACAAGACATCTTATGAACTTCTGACTGGCAAGAAGCCAAATGTAAGTTACTTCAGAGTATTTGGATCAAGATGCTGGATCAAGGACCCTCACCACACCTCAAAATTTGCTCCAAAAGCACATGAGGGCTTCATGCTTGGATATGGAAAGGATACGCACTCCTACAGAGTCTTCAATCTCTTTCACTACAAAGTGGTTGAAACAGTGGATGTGCGGTTTGATGAGACCAATGGGTCACAAAGAGACATCTTATGAAGTTCCAGCCAGTGAATCAATCAAGCTAATGGGAACTGGAGAAATTATACCTTCTGAAGCTCGTCCTGAAGAAGAACTTATCATCTCAGCACCTGATCCACATGAAGACAATGCTCAGCCTGAAGACATTCCTCCCCATGACAACGTAGATCAGCAAGAGCAAAGTCTTCGACCCCTACATCCTCGTGTTGCCAATGAAGTGCAGATTGACAGGATAATTGATAGCATCAATGCACCTGGTCCACTGACTCGTTCAAGGGCAACTCAACTGGCAAACTTCTGCGGACACTTCGCATTCGTTTCAATCACTGAACCCAAGAAAATTGATGAAGCCTTTATGGAACCTGAATGGATTCAAGCTATGCAAGAAGAGCTTCAACAATTTGAGCTGAACAATGTATGGGAGTTGGTTAAGCGTCCTGATCCACGGAAGCATACCATAATAGGCACCAAATGGATATACCGCAACAAGCAAGATGAGCATGGCCAAGTCGTCAGAAACAAGGCTCGTCTCGTTGCTCAAGGATATACTCAAGTGGAAGGCATTGACTTTGATGAAACATTTGCTCCTGTTGCCAGACTTGAAGCCATCCGTATACTGCTGGCCTATGCAAATCATCACAACATAATCCTGTATCAAATGGATGTAAAAAGTGCCTTCCTCAATGGCAAAATTGAAGAAGAAGTGTATGTTGCACAACCACCTGGGTTTGAAGATCCAAAACATCCTAACATGGTGTACAAGCTCAAAAAGGCACTATATGGCCTCAAACAAGCCCCTCGGGCCTGGTATGATACACTCAAATACTTCCTGAAGAGCAAAGGCTTCATACCTGGTTCCCTGGATCCCACTCTCTTCACAAAGACATATGATGGCGAACTGTTTGTGTGCCAAATATACGTGGATGACATTATCTTCGGCTGCACCAATCAGAAGTACAGTGAGGAGTTCAGATATATGATGCAAGAGCAATATCAGATGTCTATGATGGGGGAGCTGATATTCTTCCTCGGTCTTCAGATACGGCAACAACGCAATGGCATCTTCATATCTCAAGAGAAATATCTCAAAGACTGCCTGAAGAAGTTCGGTATGCAAGATTGCAAAGGCTTCACAACACCAATGCCAGTCAAACATCATCTGGGTCCTGACGACAATGGTAAAGAGTTCGATCAAAAGGTATACCGCTCCATGATTGGTTCTTTACTTTATTTATGTGCATCTAGGCCAGATATTATGCTTAGTGTTTGCATGTGTGCTCGGTTTCAAGCGGCACCAAAGGAGTCCCATCACTTAGCTGTGAAGCGAATTCTTCGATATTTGGCTCACACCCCAACTCTAGGGTTATGGTATCCAAAGGGCTCAGAGTTTGATCTGGTTGGATTTTCGGACGCTGATTACGCTGGTGACAAGGTTGATCGGAAGTCCACATCAGGCACATGTCACTTTCTGGGCCGATCACTTGTCTGTTGGTCTTCAAAGAAGCAGAACTGTGTATCTCTCTCCACTGCTGAATCTGAATACATTGCTGCTGGATCCTGCTGCGCTCAGCTTCTATGGATGAAGCAAACCCTCAAGGATTATGGCATTCATCTGAAGCAAGTGCCACTTTACTGTGACAATGAAAGCGCCATCAAGATCGCCAACAACCCAGTTCAGCACTCGAAGACAAAGCACATTGAAATTCGTCATCATTTTCTCAGAGATCATGTTGCAAAGGAAGACATTGATATCATACACGTCAACACTGAAGAACAATTGGCAGATATCTTCACCAAGCCCTTGGATGAGAAGAGATTTTTCAACTTACGGTGTGAGCTCAATATCTTGGAATCCTCAAATGTCCTGTGATCAGGCACACATCCTAACACTTATGCATGATGATGACTTAGATGTGCAACACACAAAGTAACGTATATCTTCAATCAATGAAGACATACACTCTAAGTGTGAATACATTAACGTGGAATTTGACCTCGGAGCGCCACGATAATTGTGCGCCGTGTCTGGGTCCAATACTTCCTATACGGTGGGTAGCGCCACCACCAAAAATTTTCTGCTTGAAGTGTTTCACTCATGGCATCACATTTGTTATGTCTTCACATTTGGTTTGACTTCAATCTCAACATGTCTTCATGATTGTCTTCACTATGTTGAGTATATATGTACTGGTGTTCTGTCCTCTACAGCATTCACTTATAGCTATGTCTTCTTGTTTGAATCTTTTGAACTAAGTGAATGTGATCGGACCCTAACCTCTCCATGCTTCCTACCTCAAACTCTATCTCTCCAAGTCATATGCACTCTATTGAAACTGTCGAATGTGTTCACTGCATCCTTGTCAGAAGAAGACACAGAGACAAACTTTAAAACAGCTTTCAATGTTTTTCCATCAACTAGAATTCCGGAGAAGTAGGAACGACTCCCGACAAACCAGGCGTGCGTGGGGTGAAACTGCCCCCACAATTCCGCATGCTGGCCACGTACTGATCAGATGCGAATCGCCAGGGGCACCTGAGTAATAGCGCAGTGCCGCCCATATCCCTATAAATACACGTTTCACTGCGGTCATTATCTCTTCTTCCACCCTCGCACAAATCCTAGCGCCACCGCTAACTCTCAACGACGCCGGCGACGAAGTGCTTCACTGCCGCGACCTCTCCGACGCCGTTCTCACGCTGACAGCGGACATCAGTCTCTCCGCCGTCGCCCTAGGTGTCTTCCGTCGCCAAGTTAGGGCACGGAGGATCGAACTGCTCGGCCTCAACTCTCACCTCTTCTAGCAGTTCCAAGTCTGGTAAATAACAAGTCTTTTTACAGCCTCTTTTGATCCTATAGCTCCATCACTTTCTGCCAAAAGAGGTTTCCATTCACACAAAGTTTCATTCCTCTCATCTGTATCTCATAACTTGCCTAGTATATTCACTTGTTCTTCATGAAGTAGTTAGATTCCTCACTTGTACTGATCTATGGGTTCGTACAAATCTGGAACCAACTTCTTTTCTATAAAGTGAATGTCTTCGCATGATGAGGTCAATATCTTCTAAATTGATTTATCTTCAAAATCTTTTGAGAATGCATATGACCTCTTCCCCTTCCCTCGCACCTTAATGCTGTCACAGGTACATGTCCGTGGGAGAATCTTTTGGTTCTCATAGTCTGCATTCATTTGCAGAGTTCCTACATCGTCACATCAATTCACCTGAAGCAAGTCCCTGTTGGTCAAGCAAAAGGAAGCCTTTGAAGACTTTGAATCTCTTGAAGCCTTCCAAGTTAAGCTTCATGGCAACAGAAAAACAATCAAGGAAAGGAGGCAGACAGAGACGTGGTGACACATCTAAAGATCTGCCTAAAGATTTGGCAGAAACGTACCAAACTGATCCCGAGGAGAGCTATGGTCAGCGCAAGACACGAATCCAATGGATTCGAAGATATTGGGCAGAGCAGTGGTTCCATTACCGCTTCGTCACCAAGGAATATGCAGAGAAGTACGCCCTCAAGAGGCCATGGGGAGATGCCTTGTACAAAAATCTCGTACCCTGAACCAGAGACGAAGCCATTGCTCAAGGCTTCTTTCCATGCATGGTCAGGGGACAACAGCCAGCTGACGCACATCCATCATCCCTTCTCTGGTGTCGCGATGACACTCTGTTCAAGCGCAACTTCCAATTTGCCCAGAACTCTGCGAAGCAAAACAAGGAGTTTGGGTTGGACTTCAACCCTGGTCCCTCCAAACCAAGGGCAGATGGCACACGCGACGCGAATCCCAATGTCATCGGGCCATTTGCCAATCTTGAAGGCCTCATCACTCGCATTATAGTCCAAGGGACTGCCGTGAACGACCCTCCAGCAGACACTGAGTCTGATGATGCTCCTGCTGCCCCGGAGCCGAAGCAGATGAAGAAGAAGCCAAAAGCTTCCAAGCCAGCCGCTTCTCCCAAGATCTCCAGAGCGAAGCCATTGGCCACTGCACCTCCTGAAGCAAGTGTGCAGTCTGAAGACTTATCACGAGTCTCCAAGCCTCAAGAAGCCAAGAAGCCACAGCCACACACTAGCAAAGAGCTCACTGCCGCTGCCGTTCTTCGCTGCGAGGCCATTGATCTGTCTAGTGACGACGATCTAGCCGATGACGCTCTTGAGCAGCTGATCAAGAGCATGGAGGAGGCTGAAATCTTCAACAATCTGCCTCTGTTCGATGCAGCAATCATCCACAACTTCATTGATGAGTGGTTTGATACACCCAACATCAGCTTCGATGATCTGCAGCTGCCCATCGGCCTCAGCGTAGCCTTTCAAGGAGCTATTGCTTTAGAACTCGCAATTGCCCAGCGCATAGTGGAACTGAAGCAGAAAATAGATTTTGAGGAGGCTCAGTTCAAGTAGAACATGCCCACGCTCAGTGTCCAAGAAGTCAAAGACTTCAAAGTCATGCTGCACGAGTTGAAGGAAAACTTTATGCAGAAACATGCAGAGGCTCAGGGTTCACACGAGCGCATGAAGAATTTGGCTGATCTCTGTGTGCAGGCCTACAATGAGGCCGAGAAGCGAAAGGCACTTGGGCGTCCCGGCATCGACCCCAGGATGGTCGCTAAGAAAAAGAAGAAGCCCACTGTGGTTGAACAAGAGGCCCCACAACAAGAAGCTGTTCCGATTATCTTCCCCACTGCCAAGCCTGGCTCGAAGCCAAAGCACCGCTCAACCGCTTCAGAGCTGAAGAAGACAAGGACAGCTGAAGCTAAAGCAAGGAAGAGGAAACACCTTGAAGCCTCTCCTTCAGACCCCACTATCAAGAAGCGCAAGACCAAGAAGTCTCGGGCTGCTCCCACAGAGCCCTTGATAGTCGAACCCCTTTCCGTTCGCTTTCCTCATGAAGATCGTCAACTGACCGTACATGAGCCTGCTATCCCAGAGGCTCAGCATGCTGAAGACATTCCAGCAGCCGACTCCAACGCTGCTGAAGACATTGGTCTCCAAGACAATGTGCAAGGTGATGTAGTCCTTCCTTAGCTCGAAACGAGCGAAATGATTAGCATTGGTCGTCCCTTGACGCCAATCACCCAAGATGCATCATGGGCAGATCGCCCGCAGGAGGAAGAGGATGAGCCCCAGCCCACTTCAACTCCATCAGCGTCGCCTGCATTCCGTAGGCTTCGCAAAGGGCCAAGGGCTCAGACTGCTGACGACATTCCGGCTGCATCAGCCGAAGAACATGCAGAAGAGCATGAAGAACCTCAAGCTCCATCTCCCCCACACCAGCATGAAGAAGTTCTCAAGGAGGCTGACACCACTGCGGCTGCCACACATAATACTGAAGCATTTGTGGAGCCCGACCAACCAACAGCTTCAAGAGATACTGAAGCTACTGCCTCTGACCCTTCTGTGCCTGTGTCTGCTGCCGGACCACAGTTCAACTATCATGTTGCGCACAGGCCCCAGGTACAGAAGCCAATCCCACGACTGCCAAGGTTCCCAGGTCCAGCCACTGCTCCTGGCTCCTTCAATGTCAATAGCTTCAGGGCAGATAACACCTTCTTCAACCGCTCCAAGAACCCTTACTCAAGGGAAAAGATTGTGTCAGATAGGTTCTGGAGCTACCCACAGCGCAGCTACTACTCCTGCGTCCTCTACAACCAGAGCCGTATCTTTCCACATCAGCGCCTTGAAGTTGAAGCTTTTGCTGGTCTGCCTGGTCTGGAAGAAGCCCTGGACTGCTTCAAGCAAGTTGGCCTGCTACCGTTTGTCACGGATGAAGAGCACTAGAACGAAGAGCTTCTACTCCAGTTCTATGCCACATTGCACATCAAGGGCTACAACAGAGATCCGAAGACTTGGGTCCTGGAGTGGATGACCGGCAACGTCCATCATAAAGCCAATGCATTTGATATCATTGAGCTCACCGGCCTACCCTCTACAGGCGAACTCTTCGAAGAAGGCTGTCAACTCCATGCTGAAGCAGTTGAGAGCATATTTCAGCGACCTGAGCCAAATATGAGTCAGATGCTCTCAATGATGAAGCCATTGCCTTCTGACGCACCTTACCCAACGGAGTTCTTCGTTGAAGACTTAGAGTACCTGCCTAGAACTATCTATCACATCATCAGGCGGACTCTATGGCCCATTAAGGGGCACTCTCGATATGCCAAGGTTGAAGGTGCCATGAAGACTCTCATCTTCTGCATCCTGCACGGCAAATGCTTCAATTTCCAAGATCTCTTCATACGTCAACTTGCTGCGTCTGGCTCAGATCTCTTTGGTCTGAAGATTTATGCTCCATGGGTTATGAGGCTCAGCAAGCTCCACTCTGCCATATCCTATCAACCCTCAGCCTGCAACCACAGAATCTTCTTACCTGATGTGGACACCTCTGCTGAAGCTATTTATCCTGAGCCTGCCAAACAGCCACTAAGTCTTCAGAATGCAGAACACCAAAGCTTCACTCAACATGATGAAGGTGTTGAAGCCATTTCCAGAGTCTATCCAATGGCTGGCACCACACGTGCCCCTGCATCCACTGAAGCCACTGGCAGCGAAGCTGCACAGAGACCCAAGAAACGCGCTCGTACACTCACTGATCGTGAACTTCTTGTGGCTCTGCATCAAAAGCAGGATAGGCATCACGACTGGCTCAAAAGGCAGTTGCGCAGTATCATGCAAGACGTCAATCGCATCAGGAATCTGGCCACCAAGAACGCCTTCGTCGCACATGAAACCTGTCGCCGCACTTGGAAAGGCCTCACAATGATGTGCACTGAAGCTGAATTGCAAGAGGATGGCTTCAAGGAGCGATTCAAGTTTGACTCCACACCCCCTAGAAGAGCTGTGTTGCGTGGGATTCCGTCGCTTGAAGAATCCGAGTTCTCTTCCTCCGCTGCCATCGTGACAGGAAAAATCATTGAGGAAGAAGACGACGCTACATCACCACCACCTTCTTCAGCGCGCGTCGTCACTGCACCAAGCTCGCCAGCTCCACCAAACGCCTCCACCGACCCTGCTGCGCCTGGGAACGCGTAGAAAACTCTATGTCTTCAAACCTTTGTGGTCATCACTGACAAAAGGGGGAGAAGCATATGATGTTTATAGTCTTCAAGCGGGTCAATAATAAGGGCGGGTGCTTTATTATATTTTGCTTCGTGCTTACAACTCTCGTCTTGCTACATTTGGTTCTTTGAGTTGTAACACTTAAACTTGATGGTCGTCTGCTACTATGTTTGCCGCTGTGTTTTTGTGAAGATAAATTCCGCATGTACGACGATAATTTCCGCACTTATATCATTTCGCAGACATCCATTTTTCATTATGCATACCATTATCTTCTTATATCTTTACATGCATGATGGATTGTCATCATAAGTTGAAGTGGATTCCCACAAATACAACCTGCTATGTGCATTCTCGCTCCAGAAGCAAATTACTTATATGCACATCCTCAGGGGGAGCCCTTGCAGCTTATGAAGACAATTCCTTTGCAATTTCACAAATTATATTCCCCGTCGAAAACTTCAACTAGTTTGTCATCAATCACCAAAAAGGGGGAGATTGTAAGTGCATCTAGTGCCACCCCTAGTTGGTTTTGGAGTATTGACAACAAACCTAGTTGAGGGACTAATGTGTTTGTGAGAATTGCAGGATAACACAGGTAGAAGTCCCTCATTGATTCGGTTTAGTTACCAGAGACGACCCCTAAAAATGTACGAAGACATTGAAGACAATGGTGGTTCATGAAGACATTCATGTCGAAGACAATGACATATGAAGACTCCCCATGAAGCCTTTGGAACTCGAAGACTTAGATCCTTCGTAGTTTTACTTTATTCATGTTGTGTCATAGGAACCACCGTACTGTTAAGTGGGGTCCAAGAGAACCAGTCAGGATGACTGAAGTGATGCCTAATTCAAATCCTATGTCTTCGAGTGTAGACAATGAGAGAAAATCTTGTCCAGAGTCAGACAAGTCAGCTTTACTTGCAGCCCAAGTAAAGTTGTCGTGAGAGTTCAAAATCCGACCGTTAGTACACGTGTCAGTTCCTTAGTGACCCAGGGTCATTTCGGACAAATCAGGTCAGGTTTGCCAAGCGGCTATAAATAGTGCACCCCTACAACCATAAACGGTTGGCTGCTCAGATTTCAGTGCACGGCTTTTGTCGTTTGAGAGCAACCCACCTCGAAGCCTTTGAGAGAAAATCCTTAGTGAGGAGAAAAGCCCTAACCACCCAGAGCCAGAGTAATTGGGCATCACTTAAGTCTTCTTGTCTGAGTGATCTGAAGACTTATTACACTTGAGGACTGTGCATCCTCCAGACGGTTAGGCGTCGCGTTCTGAGCATCCAAGAGGAATTGTGGATTGCCGGTGAACGAAGTCTGTGAAGGTTTGGGAGTCTACCTTGAAGACTTACCAGAGTGATTGGGCGGGGTCTGTGTGACCTTAGCTCAAGGAGAAAACGGTGAGGACTGGGTGTCCTGAGGTGCGTGTTCAGGACTGGGTGTCCGGGACTGTGTGTCCTTTGGTTTAAATACCTAGCCGCTCCAACCAGACGTACAGTTGTCACAGCAACTGGAACTGGTCCAACATATCATTGTCTTCAACGTGTCACTGGTTTCATCTTCACCTCCCTTTACTTACCAGTACACATTGTGAAGCTATTGCATGCTTGCTTTATCTTCTGTCTTCACAACCTGACTGTATGATCTGTTTGGCTTCATAACTTCTTCCAACCTGATCCTCATTACACTGAAGCTATTTGTCTCCGTGCTTTCACTGTATTGTATATTTGACTATGGCTTGCGTTGTGTAATCTACCTTCCGCTGCATAGTGATAGGCTTGTTCACTCTGTTTGTCTTCATAACTTCCACGTTTTGAAGACTTTCATAAAAATCGCCTATTCACCCCCCCCCTCTAGTCGATATAACGCACTTTCACTATAGCTGCAAGATGGAGGAGAACAGTTCTGTCAGTGAGCATGTACTCAAAATGTCTGGGTATAATAATCACTTGATTCAGATGGGAGTTAATCTTCCAGATGATTGCGTCATTGACAGAATTCTCCAATTACTACCACCAAGCTACAAGAGCTTTGTGATGAACTATAATATGCAAGGGATGAACAAGACTATTCCCGAGCTCTTCGCAATGCTGAAAGCTGCGGAGGTAGAAATCAAGAAGGAGCATCAAGTGTTGATGGTCAACAAGACCACTAGTTTCAAGAAAAAGGGCAAAGGGAAGAAGAAGGGGAACTTCAAGAAGAACAGCAAGCAAGTTGCTGCTCAGGAGAAGAAACCCAAGTCTGGACCTAAGCCTGAAACTGAGTGCTTCTATTGCAAGCAGACTGGTCACTGGAAGCGGAACTGCACCAAGTATTTGGCGGATAAGAAGGATGGCAAGGTGAACAAAGGTATATGTGATATACATGTTATTGATGTGTACCTTACTAGAGCTCGCAGTAGCACCTGGGTATTTGATACGGGTTCTGTTGCTAATATTTGCAACTCGAAACAGGGACTACGGAATAAGCGGACGCTAGCAAAGGACGAGGTGACGATGCGCGTGGGAAACGGTTCCAAATTCGATGTGATCGCGGTCGGCACGCTACCTCTACATCTACCTTCGGGATTAATATTAGACCTAAATAATTGTTATTTGGTGCCAGCGTTGAGCATGAACATTATATCTGGATCTTGTTTAATGCGAGACGGTTATTCATTTAAATTAGAGAATAATGGTTGTTCTATTTATATGAGTAATATCTTTTATGGTCATGCACCTTTGAAGAGTGGTCTATTCTTGTTGAATCTCGATAGTAGTGATACACATATTCATAATGTAGAAGCCAAAAGATGCAGAGTTGATAATGATAGTGCAACTTATTTGTGGCACTGCCGTTTAGGTCATATCGATGTAAAGCGCATGAAGAAACTCCATACTGATGGGCTTTTGGAACCACTTGATTATGAATCACTCAGTACTTGCGAACCGTGCCTCATAGGCAAGATGACTAAAACACCGTTCTCCGGTACTATGGAGAGAGCAACAGATTTATCGGAAATCATACATACCGATGTATGTGGTCCGATGAATATTGAGGCTCGTGGCGGATATCGTTATTTTCTCACCTTCACAGATGATTTAAGCAGATATGGGTATATCTACTTAATGAAACATAAGTCTGAAACATTTGAAAAGTTCAAGGAATTTCAGAGTGAAGTTGAAAATCATCGTAACAAGAAAATAAAGTTTCTACGATCTGATCGTGGAGGAGAATATTTGAGTTACGAGTTTGGTGTACATTTGAAAAATTGTGGAATAGTTTCGCAACTCACGCCACCCGGAACACCACAGCGTAATGGTGTGTCTGAACGTCGTAATCGTACTTTACTAGATATGGTGCGATCTATGATGTCTCTTACTGATTTACCGCTATCGTTTTGGGGTTATGCTTTAGAGACGGCCGCATTCTCGTTAAATAGGGCACCATCAAAATCTGTTGAGACGACGCCTTATGAACTATGGTTTGGCAAGAAACCAAAGTTGTCGTTTCTTAAAGTTTGGGGCTGCGATGCTCATGTGAAAAAGCTTCAACCTGATAAGCTTGAACCCAAAGCGGAGAAATGTGTCTTCATAGGATACCCAAAGGAGACTGTTGGGTATACCTTCTATCACAGATCCGAAGGCAAGACATTCGTTGCTAAGAATGGATCATTTCTAGAGAAGGAGTTTCTCTCGAAAGAAGTGAGTGGGAGGAAAGTAGAACTTGATGAGGTAACTATACCTGCTCCCTTATTGGAAAATAGTACATCATAGAAAACTGTTTCTGCGACACCTATACCAATTAGTGAGGAAGCTAATGATGATGATCATGAAACTTCAGTACAAGATACTACTGAACCACGTAGATCAACCAGAGTGAGATCCGCACCAGAGTGGTACGGTAATCCAATTCTGGAAGTCATGCTACTAGATCATGATGAACCTACGAACTATGAAGAAGCGATGGTGAGCCCAGATTCCGCAAAGTGGCTTGAGGCCATGAAATCTGAGATGGGATCCATGTATGAGAACAAAGTATGGACTTTGGTTGACTTGCCCGATGATCGGCAAGCAATTGAGAATAAATGGATCTTCAAGAAAAAGACTGACGCTGACGGTAATATTACTGTCTATAAAGCTCGACTTGTCGCAAAAGGTTTTCGACAAGTTCAAGGGGTTGACTACGATGAGACCTTCTCACCCGTAGCGATGCTTAAGTCCGTCAGAATCATGTTAGCAATTGCCGCATTTTATGATTATGAAATATGGCAGATGGATGTCAAAACTCCATTCCTGAATGGATTTCTGGAAGAAGAGTTGTATATGATGCAACCAGAAGGTTTTGTCGATCCAAAGGGAGCTAACAAAGTGTGCAAACTCCAGCGATCCATTTATGGACTGGTGCAAGCATCTCGGAGTTGGAATAAATGCTTTGATAGTGTGATCAAAGCATTTGGCTTTATACAGACTTTTGGAGAAGCCTGTATTTACAAGAAAGTGAGTGGGAGCTCTGTAGCATTTCTGATATTATATGTGGATGACATATTGCTGATTGGAAATGATATAGAATTTCTGGATAGCATAAAGGAATACTTCAATAAAAGTTTTTCGATGAAAGACCTCGGGGAAGCTGCTTACATATTAGGCATAAAGATCAATAGAGATAGATCAAGACGCTTAATTGGATTTTCACAAAGCACATACCTTGAGAAGATTTTGAAGAAGTTCAAAATGGATCAAGCAAAGAAAGGGTTCTTGCTTGTGTTACAAGGTGTGAAGTTGAGTCAGACTCAAAGCCCGACCACTGCAGAAGATAGAGAGAAAATGAAAGATGTTCCCTATGCTTCCGCCATAGGCTCTATCATGTATGCAATGCTGTGTACCAGACCTGATGTGTGCCTTGCTATAAATTTAGCAGGGAGGTACCAAAGTAATCCAGGAGTGGATCACTGGACAGCGGTCAAGAACATCCTGAAATACCTGAAAAGGACTAGGGATATGTTTCTCGTATATGGAGGTGACAAAGAGCTCACCGTAAGAGGTTACGTTGATGCAAGCTTTGACACTGATCCAGACGATTCTGAATCGCAAACCGGATACGTGTTTACTTTATACGGTGGAGCTGTCAGTTGGTGCAGTTCTAAACAAAGCGTCGTAGCGGGATCTACATGTGAAGCGGAGTACATAGCTGCTTCGGAAGCAGCGAACGAAGGAGTCTGGATGAAGGAGTTCATATCCGATCTAGGTGTCGGGTCCAATGAAAATCTTTTGTGACAATACTGGTACAATTGCTTTGGCAAAAGAATCCAGATTTCACAAAAGGACCAAACACATCAAAAGACGATTCAACTCCATCCGGGATCTAGTCCAGGTGGGAGACATAGAGATTTGCAAGATACATACGGATCTGAATGTTGCAGACCCGTTGACTAAGCCTCTTCCACGAGCAAAACATGATCAGCACCAAGGCTCCATGGGTGTTAGAATCATTACTATGTAATCTAGATTATTGACTCTAGTGCAAGTGGGAGACTGAAGGAAATATGCCCTAGAGGCAATAATAAAGTTATTATTTATTTCCTTATATCATGATAAATGTTTATTATTCATGCTAGAATTTTATTAACCGGAAACATAATACATGTGTGAATACATAGACAAACAGAGTGTCACTAGTATGCCTCTACTTGACTAGCTCGTTAATCAAAGATGGTTATGTTTCCTAACCATGAACAAAGAGTTGTTATTTGATTAACGAGGTCACATCATTAGTTGAATGATCTGATTGACATGACCCATTCCATTAGCTTAGCACCCGATCGTTTAGTATGTTGTTATTGCTTTCTTCATGACTTATACATGTTCCTATAACTATGAGATTATGCAACTCCCGTTTATCGGAGGAACACTTTGGGTACTACCAAACGTCACAACGTAACTGGGTGATTATAAAGGAGTACTACAGGTGTCTTCAATGGTAGATGTTGGGTTGGCGTATTTCGAGATTAGGATTTTTCACTCCGATTGTCGGAGAGGTATCTCTGGGCCCACTCGGTAATGCACATCACTATAAGCCTTGCAAGCATTGCAACTAATGAGCTAGTTGCTGGATGATGTATTATGGAATGAGTAAAGAGACTTGTCGGTAACGAGATTGAACTAGGTATTGAGATACCGACGATCGAATCTCGGGCAAGTAACATACCGATGACAAAGGGAACAACGTATGTTGTTATGCGGTCTGATCGATAAAGATCTTCGTAGAATATGTAGGAGCCAATATGGGCATCCAGGTCCCGCTATTGGTTATTGACCGGAGACGTGTCTCGGTCATGTCTACATTGTTCTCGAATCGTAGGGTCCGCACGCTTAACGTTACGATGACAGTTATTATGAGTTTATGCATTTTGATGTACCGAAGGTTGTTCAGAGTCCCGGATGTGATCACAGACATGACGAGGAGTCTCGAAATGGTTGAGACATAAAGATTGATATATTGGAAGCCTATGTTTGGACATCGGAAGTGTTCCGGGTGAAATCGGGATTTTACCGGATTACCGGGAGGGTTACCGGAACCCCCCGGGAGCCAAATGGGCCAACATGGGCCTTAGTGGAAAGGTGAAAGGGGCTGCCATGGAGGGCTGCGCACCTCCCCCCCTCCCCTAGTCCTATTAGGACTAGGAGAGGTGGCCGGCCACCTCTCTCTCTCTCTTTCCCCCTTGGAGTCCTAGTTGGAATAGGATTGGAGGGGGGAGTCCTACTCCCGGTAGGAGTAGGACTCCTCCTGCGCCTCCCTTGCTTGGCCGGCCAGCCCTCCCCCTCTCATCCTTTATATACGGGGGCAGGGGGCACCTCTAGACACACAAGTTGATCCTTGAGATCGTTCCTTAGCCGTGTGCGGTGCCCCCTGCCACCAAATTCCACCTCGATCATACCGTTGTAGTGCTTAGGCGAAGCCCTGCGTCGGTAGTACATCAAGATCGTCACCACGCCATCGTGCTGACGGAACTCTTCCTCGATGCTTTGCTGGATCGGAGCCCGAGGATCGTCATCGAGCTGAACGTGTGCTAAGAACTCGGAGGTGCCGGAGTAACGGTGCTTGGATCGGTCGGATCGGGAAGACGTACGACTACTTCCTCTACGTTGTGTGATCGCTTCCGTAGTCGGTCTGTGTTGGTACGTAGACAACACTCTCCCCTCTCATTGCTATGCATCACCATGATCTTGCGTGTGCGTAGGAAATTTTTTGAAATTACTACGTTCCCCAACAGACACAACTCTAAGCATAGCAGGCATAGCAAGGTAGGAAACACATACATGGCTCAATCAACTCCTACACATGCTAGTGGGTTTCATCTAGTTACTGTGGCAATGACATGTCATGCAGAGGATAAGGGTTCAACTACCGCAGCACACAATAGTTTGAAACGTTGTTGTCTTAATGCAGTAAATGAGAGCAGAAGCAAGAACATGGGATTGTATCGACATGATCAATGGGGTGCTTGCCTGATGGAGTAGTAGTAGGGTACTGCCCTTCAGGTGGATACTCGGAAATATCCTTGGAGGCAGAACCTACCACGAAAGACACCACAGAATACAATCATCACATGGCAATATGCAACAATATGATGCATGCTATGACATGGCAATATGAGGTGTCCTGCCTAATGCAATGTGAAACAAGTTGGTTTGGGTCCATTTGAATCAAAGATTCAAATGGAAGCTTATGTTCTTTAGCATTATAAGTGTATTAGCTTGTTTCACCTAAACAGCAAGGTTAAAGTGTTTTGTCATGCATCAAACCATTACAGATGGAAAGATTGAATTTTTCTGATCAAATTTCATATATAAATCTTTGCATTTGGAGTTATAGATTAAAAGTTATGAATTTTTGAAGTTTTGGTTATTTTCTAGAATTTCCTATATAAGAATAAATCCAGAAAAAGATTTACTGCGTCAGCCTCGCGTCAGTGTGACATCAGCAGTCAACTAAGACGGTCTAGGTCAACCCTGACCTGTGGGTCCTGTCTATCAGTGTCAACTAAACTAACTAAGTTTAGTTAGCGTTAAACTAATGCTAGCCTAGTTTAGTTAGTGGCCTGGGGCCCACACGTCAGTGACCCAGGGGGTCAAACTGGGCCCACCCAGTCAACAGTCAACAGTCAACTTGCCGGCGTTTAGCCGCCGCCGTTGTTCTTAGTAAACCCTAGTTGTTCCAGGGGGTGCTGGGGGTTCATTGAAAAAGTTTTTAGTAAACCCTAGTTGTTCCAGGGGGGTGCTCGGGGTTCTGTCATCCCCATTTCAGTTTTCTGGAAATTTAAACATGATGCAACACTCTAATGCATGAACTAGCTAGGGTGTGACACCTATGCCTCGTCAAGCCGCTTGTTCACAAGCACGATGTCAGCATCTGCCATATCAAGCCGCCGCCTCAGTTCGGCAAACTCACCAGTCCGGCCAGCCACCGGACACTCAGCCGCCTACACATGTGAGTAGCATGATCATTACCTGGGACTATGATCCTCTGTTTGCCACCTCTACACAGCAACCAAAGTCTCAAGGGCTACTATCTGTATAGAGCACACCTAGCGTGTGCGGTACCGTCAAATTTTTTTATATAATACTTTGCGTAGCTCAAAGCCTCTTAGCAGGCTCATAAAAGCTTCATGCAACCCACTTTTGGCGGATGAGATCCTCTCAACCACCGTACCCATTAAAGTACGATGCTCCTCTGAGATAGCCGCTTGCTCCAGAAGACCCATCAGTACGTCTAGTTGTGCACCGGACAATCCCAGACTCTTTCTGCTGCTCTCCTTAGGAGCCGAATAGTCCGGACTTCGGGTGGCCGAAGGGTTACCTTCTGGCCCTGGCGGATCAGGAGAAATCCTTTGGGATGACACCTGAGGGTCGTCCACCCCAGGAGACTGGGAGACAGGCGGAGACGTTTCGCTCTCCATCATCTCCGGAAGAAGATCCCCCGAAGACGAACTCTGTCGAGAAGGGCTACGATCCGGACTACAAGACATATGTCTCGGTTATTGTCCTTGGAGATAAAGCAAGATATATTTATCGAAAGTACTCTGGTTCACTTACAGCTCGGTGGAAGGCTGATCCCCTTGCGGGCACTATGCGGCAAGGATGCCCTCTGGGGCAGGGCCCCCTGGCGAAAGATTCTTCCCTGATTTGGAAACCTTTGTTTCCAAGTCCTCAGAGGCGGCCCTCTTCTTTCCTTGGGGAGAGGGAACTTTAAATTCTTCTCCCCGGTTATCCTCCTTCGCGGAGACAATAATTCCCCCAGTTTGGATGAGTAATGCGTGAGGCCCGCTTTCGGCTTCCTTATTCCTCCCTTTATCTTCCCCTGATGGCACTTGATAAAGTGCGTGCTCAAGCATCCTAGCTAGTACAGGATCCGGTGAGCCTTCGGGAAGGGGGGGCCGAACACCTGATCATCTTCGCCTTTCTTGTCCAGTCCTGGCCAAGAGCAGTTTTTTCAGAATGGCGCTATGACAAATGAAAAGATGACGTGTTCGGCCGCAGAATTACTTACATGGGTATCTGGATGATTGCAGTTTAGACCCGCATCCTTGGTGGTGTCCGGACACTTTATTCGTGATCCGAACAACAATCCATACATCCCTTCGAGCGTCATGCCGAAGAATTGCTGAATAGTTCGCGGTCCTTCTGGGTTGAACTCCCACATACGGAGAGATCGACGTTGGCATGGCAGGACCCGACGAACTAGCATAACTTGCATCACCTTGACGAGACTGATGTCCCTCTTGAGGAGATCTCGGATGCGACTTTGCAATGTTGGCACATCATTAACTGGCCCCCTGTCCAGCCCCTTGTTGACCCATGACGCCAGTTGTGGCGGGGGGCAAATGGAAGGCGGGGGCAGCTATCCACTTAGTACTTCGGGGAGCTGTGATGTAAAACCACTCCTGCTGCCATAAGTTGGACACCTCCGGGAAGGAACCCTTTGGCCATGGAGCATTGACGCCTTTGCTTATTATGGCACCTCCACATTCTGCGTGTCACCCATCAATCTTGTTCGGCTTCACATTGAAGGTCTTGAGCCATAGGCCGAAGTGTGGGGTGATGCGGAGGAAAGCCTCACACACGACGATAAACGACGAGATGTGAAGGATGGAATCTGGGCTAGATCGTGGAAATCTAGCCGGTAATAGAACATCAGCCCTCTGACAAAGGGATCAAGACTAAAACCTAGCCCTTGTAGAAAGTGGGAAACAAATACGACCCTCTCGTTGGGTTCGAGAGTGGGGATGACCTGCCCTTGAGCAAGTAGCCTGTGCGAGATTTCGGCGGTCAGATACATGGCTTCTCTTAGCTTCTTGATGTCCTCCTCTGTGACAGAGGAGGCCATCCACCGACCTTGAAGGTTGGATCCGGACATGGTTGAAGGTCCGAAGCGCTTAGCCTGAGGTGTTGGAACTCAAGGTGGGGGAAGGGAAGGATCGAGCGTGAGAGGAAAAGGACAGGCCTTGGCCCTTTATAAAGAGGATGAATATCAAGCATCCTCCGCGTGGCCATTCGGAACTTGCCTAAAATCGAGGTGTCATACCAGCAGGCGCAGTTGGGTTACCCACACCCGTATTGATGAGAATCCCGTGATGAGGGGACACGATCTCTGCTTCGACAAGATGTGCCAAGAAAACCGCCTCGCAATATGTGCAGTAGCTGGTTGAGAAAAACGGTTCGAATAAAGACCGGGCTATAGCGTGATGTCACATTATGAAAAGTTGTCAGCACACTACTAGGAAAAGGGCTAAAGATGGAATTGACACTAATGGCGCACCAGAGAAGTGGTGCGCCACTACTATATACTAATGGCGCACCATGTGGGGATGCGCCATTAGTGTGGAAGACACTAATGGCACACCAGGCACACGGTGCGCCACTAGTAACAAAATGTTTTTTTTTCATTTTTTCAAACATACTAATGGCACATCCGGGCAGAGTGCGCCATTAGTAGTTAGAACTACTAATGGCGCACCAGCCGTAGAGTGCACCACTACTGTATTTTTTTTACTTTTTTGCAAAACTACTAATGGTGCACTGTTTCATAGTGCGCCATTACTAGTTTAAACTAGTAATGGCGCACTGTGCCACGGTGCGCCATTAGTATAAAAATTATTTTTTAACTTTTTTGCAAAACTACTAATGGCGCATGTCTATGTGGTGCGCCATTAGTATGTTGGGTTACTAATGGCGCATGTCTGTGTGGTGCACCATTAGTAACCTGGGACCAGCTAGATATTTTTGGACAGCCACACCTACACACTCACTTTCTCCACTTCATTCCCCCACCTCCTTCTCTAAGCTTGCCGGCTGCCTCCTCCTCCTCACCTCATTTGCACCATAGATTCACCAAAATTAAGTGTTGAAATTACCTTTTTTGATAGGTAAGTAAGGGGAAAGCTATCTTCATGTTGTAGATCTACTTTTTTTCTCCCTAGCTCGCTCCAACAACGTGCACATGCACTTTTTGTGGCCTAGCTAGATCTATGTATGTTTGTGGTGTTGCATATATGTTTGTGTTTGCAGGTACCAGTATTTGAAATGTGATAGTTGCCAATATTTTGCTGGAATGTTGATTCATTTCCGTTTCGGCGAGAATTTTGGCACTATGCATTCTTTTTGGTCCTATTTTTAGGGAAAGTCATGCCAAAATTTTTCTTGGTTCTAAAATATCGTTTTGCTCTACCCCACAAGCGACCATGGTCCGCATGATGACCGAAGGCATTGTGAATAGGTTTTTCAGCTCCGCGAAGGCCGAGATGCTCCAAAAGAACGAGACGGAGATAAGATGTCCGTGTCGAAGATGCAAGCTGAAGAGCCTTATTGCGGACCCGGATTCCGGGTAGGTGCGGGACCACCTGCTCTTGCGTGGTTTCATGGATGGCTATCGGTGGCAAGGTGATGAAGATGACTATGAAGTCGTCCATGGGGGTCGGGCAAGAAATGAGGAAGGGCAGCAAGACAACCACCGCGGCTCGGGCGGGCGAGAAGACGAAGAATCTCCAGGACATGATCACGACGGTGATGCTGTACACAGTCATCATGTAGAAGATGCCAGACATGATGATGAGGAAGATGCCGGAGCAGACGAAGGGCATGATCATGAAGATCTAGATGTCGGAGGAGCAGACGGCGATGGGCCATCGATGGGCTGGGTGCAGGACCCTCATATTCAAGAGCTGCTTCTCAAGCAGACGGATAACGCAAGAGCTGCCGCCCGAGAGAAAGCCAAGCTGGATCAACTGGAGATAGACGCGGTTACTCCATTGTATGAAGGATGCACACCCGAGGATACCCGCCTGAAAGTAACGCTCATGGCTTTGGAGATGAAGGTAAAACACAAAATGACCGACGCATGCTTCGACGAGAACATGTCATTATGGCACGAACGTCTTCCCAAGGGGAACAAGTGCCCGACCAGTTTCGAGGAGGCGAAGAAAGTCGTGTGTCCTCTGGATTTACCGCACGTGAAATACCATGCGTGCATGAACAATTGCATCATTTATCAGGGCGAGCACGCGGAGTCTACCATATGTCCGGTGTGTGGTGTCACTCGATACAAGAAGAGGAAGAAAGCTCCTTAAAAAGTGGTGTGGTACTTTCCGATCACTCCTTGTCTGCAGCGGTATTTCGCGGACCCTAAGGTAGCAAAGCTCCTGCGTTGGCACGCGGATAGGGAGGAGAAGAAGCGAGAAGATGACGCAAATGATCCGGAGATAAATAAAAAAGACAAGATGCTGAGTCACCCTAGGGATGGAGCCAGTGGCAAGCGTTGAACTTCGAATACCCAGAATTTGGGAAGGATCCAAGGAACATCGTGCTGGGCGCGAGCACCGATGGAGTCAATTCGTTTGGCAGCCAGAGAAGCACACATAGCACCTGGTCTGTGTTTGTGTGGATGTACAACCTTCCCCCCTGGTTGTGCATGAAGAGGAAGTACATTCACATGAGTATGCTAATTGAAGGGCCGAAACAACCAGGGAACGACATCAATCTGTATCTGGGGCTGCTGAAAGAGGATGTAGACACGCTGTGGAAACCGCCAGCCAATACGTGGGACGCCACAGAGAAAGAATATTTCCCTATGAGAGCCGCACTGCTCACGACGGTGCACGACTATCTTGGTTACGGATATCTCGCGGGGCAGGTGGTCCACGGATTTTCTGGATGCGTCAGGTGCATGGATGACACAACGTATCGCCAGCTAGATAGAGATCCCGGGTCTTCAAAAACCGTGTTCATGGGACATCGAAGGTGGCTTCGCGACGATGACCCGTGGAGGAAACGCAAGGATCTGTTCGATGGTGAAACCGAACTCCGAAGACGCCCGCATACGAGGAGCGGCGAGGAAATAGACGGGCTGTTGAAAAATTGGAAAGATTGCCCACTGCCAGGAAAGAAGCAAAAGGCGCCAGAGCCGGGAAAGAAGTGAAAGGCGCCAGAGCCGCTGCTGAAGGTATGGAAAACGAGGTATGGTTTCTGGGTCTTGCCGTACTGGAAGATCCACCGTGTGCCTCACAGCCTTGATGCCATGCATATCACGAAGAATGTGTGCGAGAGTCTGCTTGGTACCCTGCTCAACATGCCAGAGAGGACCAAAGATGGGCCGAAAGCAAGGGCAGACTTGAAATCAATGGGCATCAGGCAGGAGCTTCACGCTAATGATGATGATGATGAGGCGAAGCAGGACACAGAATGTCGTCGCAAAGGCAAAAAGGCCAAGAAGACCGGAAATGACTACCCTCCCATGTGCTTCACTCTAAGTCAGGAGGAGATCGAGCAATTTTTCACCTGCCTCGTAGGAGTAAAACTTCCTTACGGTTACGCGGGGAAGATAAGCAGATACCTAGACCCAGCAAAGCAGAAGTTCAGCGGGATGAAGTCTCACGACTGTCACGTGCTGATGACGCAGATACTTCCAGTTGCAATCCGTGGGATCATGGACGCGCACGTCCGTGAAACTCTATTTGGCCTATACAACATTTTTGAAGTCATCTCTTGGAAGTCGGTTGGCGCGAGGCAACTCTGAAGGCTACAGGAAGAGATTGTGGTGATACTATGCGAGCTTGAGATGTACTTCCCGCCCGCATCCTTCGATGTTATGGTGCATCTGCTAGTCCATATCGTGGAGGATATCATCCAACTCGGGCCGACGTTCCTGCACAGCATGATGCCGTTCGAAAGGATGAATGGTGTCATCAAAGGATACGTTCGCAACATGTCATGTCCAGAGGGAAGTATAGACAGGGGCTTTCTGACCAAAGAGTGCATCTCCTACTGCATGAATTATCTAGGCATCGAGAACCCCGTTGGTCTGCCCGTCAACAGGCACCTCGGCAAGCTCGCTGGATGGGGTCACCGTGAGGGTCGCCGTGAAATGCATGTCGACTTCGAGGGTCGACTCGCCGACTTTGAAAGAGCGAACCTAGTCGCGCTACAACACATAGACGTGGTCGATCCTTGGGTGGTAGAGCACAAAACCTTTATTGAGAAGACGTACAATGACCGAGGGCAACAGAGGACGTACGGAGATATAATCAAAGAGCACAACTCATGTTTCACGCATTGGTTCAAGCAGAAGCTTCTATCGTACCCTTTACATGAGGATTCTTCCGCGGAAGAACAAGTCATATTCGCCTTGTCATAGGGCGCCGAGCACAACCTGATGACCTATGAGGCGTACGATATCAACGGCTACACATTCTACACCGAGGACAAGGACATGAAGAGCGATGGTTATCAAAACTCCGGGGTAACGATGGAATCCTACACCGGTAACGACAAGGACAGATACTACGGAAGGATCGAGGAGATCTGGGAGCTGAGCTATGCTGGAGAGAAGGTCCCGATGTTCCGTGTCAGATGGGCCAAGAGCGTCCTAAAAGAAGACCGGTATTTCACCACCATGGTTATACCCGAAGCCAAACCCAAGACTGCGGGCGCAAACGTCACCGCGAAGAATGAGCCATGGGTACTGGCTTCCCAAGTGGACCAATGCTTCTTCATTACCGACCCGTCAAAGCCCAGTCGTGTTGTCGTGAGGAGAGGCAAAAGGAAGATCATCGAAATGGATGGAGTAGCCAATGAGCAAGACTTCGACAAGTACGGCGACCCGAAGATCGAACATGACGACGACGATGAAGTAGCAACATACACCACAAGAAGAAGTAGGACCACCCTACCTAAAGGACGCCCGTTCCACAGAAGAACTCCATTTGCAAAAAAGAAGGGCAAGAAGATTATGAACAGATAGCTAGCTAAGATCGACTGTATTTAAATCGTAGTCTTCATTTCTCGGTTGTATTTCATGGGCACTTTTTGATATCATGAATATTTTAAAATTTCATGGGCACTTTTTGAATTCATGAATATTTTTTTCAAATTTGATGATATTTTTTCATGTTCAATATGATAAAATATTGAATATTCATGAGGACACTCGATCTCGATCCCCTCCATCACGATCTCGATTCCCCCTCCATCTCGATCTCGATCCCACCCGCACCCTCCCCCGCTAGCTCCGCCGCCGCCAATGACCCACCGCACCCTCCCCCGCTCCACCACCGCCGCCGCCGACCCCCCGCACCCTCCCCCGCTCCACCACCGCCGACGAGCACCCCCCGCACCCTCCCCCGCTCCCCGGTGAGCTCCGCCTCCTCTCCCCTCTTCATTTTTTACAAAATAATAATAATAAAGTGTAGACTACAATTGTTGTTAAACAACAATTATTACTATTTTTATAAAAAAATATTACTGTTTCATATTCATATTCATTTTCTAAAAAATTATTACATGCAACAAAAAATAAAAATAAATTACTTATGGCGCACCTCTGGCTGGTGCGCCATTGCTATATATAAAAATAAGATTACTAATGGCGCACCTCTACCTGGTGCGCCATTGCTATGTAAAAAAAGTTTACTAATGGCGCACCTCTGCCTGGTGCACCATTCCTATGTAAAAAAAGATTACTAATGGCGCACCGACCGCGGGTGCGCCATTAGTAAGATTCCCCCCTAGCTAATTCCCTCCCTCTCGCCAGATCCCCTTCGTCCCTCTCCCTCGCCCCCTAGCTAATTCCCCCCGCTGCCCCGACCCACGCCGCCGCCGCCCCCGCGCCCCCGTCTCCGTCGCCGCCCCCAGTCAGCCCCTGCCCTGCCCCCCATCGCCGTCCGCTCCCAATCCACCCCCTCCCTCGCCTTCACCGCACCCACCCACCCCCTCCCTCGCCTTCCCAGCCCTCAAAACCCTAGAAACCCGTGACGCTCCACCGTGCCTTCTCCGCTCGAGCTCCACCGTGCGAGGCGACAGGCAAGGCGGCGGGCAGAATCTGCTTCAACACCGGGCCGGCGAGCCGCGGAACCAGGGCGCGACAGCGCTCGACCCCTCCACCCCCTCCACCTCTTCTTCCTCGGGTCGCCGCTGTCTTCCTCAACTCTGGCCACCTCTGTTGCTACTAAGCTGTCGCAGGGCCTCCTTGCGCCTCCCCGGTGAGCTCCGCCTCCTCTCCCCTCTTCCTTCTCGCAAACACTCAATTTGTGCGCCTGGGTGGTGACTTGTGGAGTTGGCCCAGTTAATGCTTTGCTCTGTGATGCAAGATGTTAGGCTCTGGCACTTTACAGAGTTTCTTTGTGAAATCCCTAACTGTGAGTCTTGTTAGTGATCTAATTGTGATAATCCTGCTCACATCCCCACTTGCAGCAGAGGCAGGCAATGCCTCTATATGCTCTGTTTTACTGCCTAGCTAGAGCACAAACCTAGCCCTAGTTGTGTACTCCCAATTGCTAGTGGTCTAACTGTTTTTACTGCCAGTATTGTAGTTAGTAGCTTAACTTGTTTAAGTACTACTAGTTAGTTGTACTGATATTAAATGATGCATGAAATGATGTATCATGTATCTTTAGTGTCGGTGTCAAAACCGGAGGATCTCGGGTAGTGGGTCCCGAACTGTGCGTCTAGGCCGGATGGTAACAGGAGGCAGGGAACACGATGTTTTACCCAGGTTCGGGCCCTCTTGATGGAGTTAAAACCCTACGTCCTGCTTGATTAATATTGATGATATGGGTAGTACAAGAGTAGATCTACCACGAGATCAAGGAGGCTAAACCCTAAAAGCTAGCCTATGGTATGATTGTTGTATATGGAGTTGATTGCCTACGGACTACAACCCTCCGGTTTATATAGACACCGGATAGGGTTAGGGTTACATAGAGTCGGTTACAATGGTAGGAGATCTTGAATATCCGCATCGCCAAGCTTGCCTTCCACGCCAAGGAAAGTCCCATCCGGACACGGGACGAAGTCTTCAATCTTGTATCTTCATAGTCTTGGAGTCCGGCTGAAGGTATAGTCCGGCTACCCGGACACCCCCTAATCCAGGACTGCCTCAGTAGCCCCCGAACCAGGCTTCAATGACGATGAGTCCGGCGCGCAGATTATCTTCGGCATTGCAAGGTGGGTTCTTCTCCAAATTCCGTGTACCTGTTGAATAATGTCCGATTTTTGTAATGTAGCGCACCTTGGCTTCCACGCCCAATAATGGCCGTCTTCCATGTGTCAAACGAATGCGAAAAGTCAGGGTGTTTTTACATTCACACCCCTAGCCGCATAAACGAGCCGCCTATTTAATGGGATGGGGATTCAGACCCAAACCACACCTTCTCCTCCCCGCGAGTAATCATCAGAGCGCCTCCAGCAAAGGTTCATTCCAACATGGCTAGCCGTCACAGCTCCTCCTCTCGCCCTTCCAGTCCTAAACCTGGAGACTGGGAGAGGTGCTCCATCCCGCACAGCGAGCTAGTGTCGCTTCAGGCCAAGGGATTTCTCCCTCAGGCCTATATGGTCCCAGTCCGAGCTGGACTCGCCACCTATAATGGTGGAGAGCAAGCGGAGAGCACCCCCAATCCTTCCAAAGGAGAGCGGGTGTGCCTCGTCCCTTATCTCATAAGAGGACTTGGATTTTCAATCCATCCATTTCTCCGCGGGCTTCTGGAGTTCTACGGCCTCCAGCTGCACAATCTCACGCCCGGCTCTATATTGCATATCGTGGGCTTCGTCGCCCTTTGCGAGCTATTCCTGGGTGTTGAGGCTCATTTCGCTCTGTGGAAGAGGTTATTCTGCCTGGTGCTCCGCTCTAAGGAGGGGTCAATGTATCAAGTGGGCGGAGCCGAAGTGTGGTGCATCACCGAGACCGGATATCTATCCAAAACCCCAAAGAAGGCGTCCGAAGACTGGCCTTCGGAATGGTTTTATATAGAGGACGTCCCGCTGCCGGATCCTGTTCGGATTGGCCTTCCTGAGTTCGACAGTGCTCCCTTAAAGAAGCGGCCGAGCTGGCGTCCACGAAGCCCTCAGGGGGAAAGTGACAGGGACATCATTTACCTGATGGGCCAAATAAGATTGTTAGCCCATTCCGGACTGACCATGATCGGGGTTATGGCCGAATGCATTATGCGGCGATCTAAAGCCTATAGAGTCCATGAGGGAGAGCTTTATAAGAAAAGCACTAGCGGAGTCCTTCAAAGGTGCATCTCCGAAGAGGAAGGGCGGAACCTTCTGGCTGAAATTCATGCCAGACTCGGTGGTCACCACGGCGCTGCTCGGTCCCTTGTTAGCAAGGCTTTCCATACAGGCTTTTATTGGCCGACGGCCCGGGCAGACCGTCAGGACCTAGTCCAACGATGCGCTGGTTGCCAACTTTTTGCCAACCAAAGCCATATGCAACCCACCGCACTCCAAACTATACCCATCACCTGGCCTTTTGTGGTCTGGGGGCTTGACATGGTCGGACCCCTTAAAGGTGGGACAGATAGGAAAAAATACTTACTGGTCATGGTGGATAATTCACCAAATGGATAGAAGCCAAGCCTGTTAAAACGGCCGAATCCGGACCTGTGATAGACTTCATATCCGGGGTTGTACACCGTTATGGCGTCCCCCACAACATCATAACCGATAACAGCACAAACTTTACCGCCGACGAGGTAAAACTCTGGTGCAAAAACATGGGCATCAAGCTTGATTATGCTCGATCGGCAGGACAACTTGGACGCCTTGGAGGAGGAGCGTGACGTGGCAAAAGCCCGTTCCGCATTTATCAACAGTAGGCCCGAAGATATCAAAGCAGATAAGTATGGGCCAAAAATTACAATGTTGGCGAACTAGTTCTACGCCTGCCGGATAAGAAAAAGGACAAACTCAAGCACAAGTGGGAAGGTCCATTCATAATCGACCAAGTCCTGACTGGTGGGGCGTACCGCATGCGAGATGCGTCGGATAACCGACTCGAGCCGAACCCGTGGAACGCCACCTGTCTCCGAAGATTCTATGCCTAGCGCCGGACTCTGTGTTCGTCTCCTTCCTCTGTCCATTTTTTGCATTTTTCTGTCTTACATTTTCCCCTTCCCCTTTTTTTCTTTTATAGCCCTTAAAGGCTCCTCAAGTGACGTGCTACTCGCGCTCATTAAACCTGGGGGCTTCTTTAACAGAAGCTTATTTACACGGGCTTCACACCCACCACATGTGTCAAACTTCCGCATGTACCTTTTCTTCACCATTATATGCATCGATAGGACTTAAGTTTTGGCCAAGCTGGGTTGCCTGGCTCTAGTGCTTAACCCTACGTTCCCGATTGTTCGGCTAGGTGGTAAAGGGAGCACCTCTGCGATTGTTACTGCCGGATCAGCCGGATGTGTACCTCAGACTGGGTGAAGCCGAAAGCTAGCGTTCTTAAGGGAATATTCGGTCGGTGAACTAAAAGATGACCTTTTTTACTTATTTATACATATGCCCCCAGATGATTTTCCTGCGTTTGCAGTCCGGACATGCACTTTAGGGCATGCCTCCCAGAGAAAGGAACCCCTAACGGAACTATTCTCTCTAGAAGATGTTTGTTACTAACCATGTAATATAACATAACTAGTTGGGCACTTGTCTGATAAAGCACTAATGACCCCTACGCCTGGTCTCCATGCATACCCCGCTTCTTACATAACCGGTAGGGTATTCGGACACGGTCCGGACCGTCAGGTCCTGAGGTTGAAGCGAAAAGGTCGGCAACGACAAACGATCTACAATCCGGCTAGAAGGCATTACACATGTCAAATAAAAATTACATAGTCACTCTGACTGATTGTATTCCTCTTCAATACCATCTAACAGGCTGTCTAACTTATAGTCCTGCTGGGAATACTTTGCAGCCAATTCTACTTGGCCGTACACAAAGCTTACAGGGATCTCCTTCCCGTCAGGCCCCACAGGTCCGACCTTGACCATGTGGTCTGGGTCAGACTTCGTGTACCGCGTCTTCACCATGGCCCAGGCATCCCTAGCGCCTTGTCGGCAGGCAGATATCTTCCACAACCGGAAGCGCCACCGAGCTCCCTTAAGCTTCTCCGAAAGCTCTCCAAGGCCCTCGGGCATGGAGTGGGAAGGCCATAAGGCTTGGGCAACGCCTCGCATCACCTGTCGAACTCGCTCGTGCAGTTGCGAGAGCTTGGGAAGAAGGTCACCGGTAGAACCGGGCATCTCCTCTGTAGGATGACCCGTTAGCATACCTACAGACATTACTCTGTTAATCGACTTCCTCGCCGAACTCTTTTCTTTCAAAGATTCGCTTAAGCACTTACTAAATATGTCGCGTCGAAGCCGCTGATTCTCCTTAGTGGAGTCCGACAGCTGGCCACGAACATCTTTAAGTTCAACATCCAGCTTGGTGTTGGCGTCCTGAAGATCATTCTTCTCCCGCCTCACCCTTGTCAGCATACTCTCACCGGCCTTTAGCCGGCGTAAGAGTTGTTGCCTCTCCGGATCCAGTCCGGCGCCATCTGCAATATGATTTGTCAGATTTACACCCACGCCGCACTTCGCAAGATACTAATCTTTCGAAGTGTATCTTACCAGAGGGGGTCTCTTTGGGCTCCCCTGCCGCGGCCAGTGCGGCCTCCAGTTGGGCTTTGCACTCTTCCAGCTCCTGGGACAGTACGGTATTCTTCTCTGTAAGAACCTGCATAACAAATGATCCTTAAATCAGTTACTCTAACTTCAAGTCTCCGGGGCTACTAGTATATATATATTTACCAAAAAATTCTTACCCATATGTCTTTTACATATTGCTCTGTGGCTCTGGCTAAATCATTTTGAGCGGCACGGACGTACGCATCTCCCGAATTGAAGGCATCTAATGCCTCTTGGGAGAAACAAGCGTCGTGAAGAACTGTCCGGCGACGCCTGTGGTTCATGGCACTCTCCACCTCGGAATTGGTGGTAGACAGCCTGTCCACATCCTCTGTCGGAGGAGCGTCCGGTGTGTGCCTTGTGTTCGCTTCCGCTCCCGAGCCAGGCGTTGGAGCCTGGCTGGTGGAGGCACGATTGGCAACCCCTCTGGATATAGTCCGGCAAGGTCTCTTCGTCCTGAAGATAGCACGAACGTTAATATGCCCTGAAGGAATAACACCAGGGAAAAGGAGGGTGCGCTGTACCTTTGCGCCGGCGTCTCAGCCCGGACTACATTCCTTTTTACCCCACGGGGCCCTGCGGCCCCTCGTTGGCTAGCCGCCGCAGGTTCGGCCTCCCGCCTCAAAAACCTCCCCTGCAAAGCTCGGCTGTAATCAGAAAACTATAAACATGAGAGGACCGACACCTATTCGGGGTACTGGGACTTCGATCTCAGTTACCTGGGAGGCCGGGATTAGCCCTGGGTAATCGGCCGTAATGGCCACCAAGGCGTTGTCCTTGCTCAATTGATGGAACACTCCATCAATCAGCTCCACAGATATGTCCGGATCCTCTTGAGAGGCCGGGTCGAGGGACCTTCCTAGGTCCTCGGGTTGTGGAGGAGGGCTGTTTAGTTCCTTAACAGCCTGGCGTAGTTCCTACGTTGAAGTCGTGAGACTAAATATTTAACAATGGGAATACAAAACGAATGGGCTAGTAAATGCGACCGCTTACCCAGCTTGGTGGATTATGCATAGAGAATCCACCCTGTGGACAAGATCTTTAGTAGAGCGGCAGCCGAATCCGGCCCCTTACGGCCGTAGCGGGTGGCGTCGTCCTCCCCGTTGAAGTGCCACATGGGGTGGCTTCTATACTGAAGTGGCTGCACCCCCAGAATATTTGGCTTCTATACTGAGGGAGTCCTGGATTAGGGGGTGTTCGGGTAGCCGGACTATACCTTCAGCCGGACTCCTGGACTATGAAGATACAAGATTGAAGACTTCGTCCCGTGTCCGGATGGGACTTTCCTTGGCGTGGAAGGCAAGCTTCGCGATGCGGATATTCAAGATCTCCTACCATTGTAACCGACTCTATGTAACCCTAACCCTATCTGATGTCTATATAAACGAGAGGGTTGTAGTCCGTAGGCAATTAACTCCATATACAACAATCATACCATAGGCTAGCTTCTAGGGTTTAGCCTCCTTGATCTTGTGGTAGATCTACTCTTGTACTACGCATATCATCAATATTAATCAAGTAGGACGTAGGGTTTTACCTCCATCAAGAGGGCCCGAACCTGGGTAAATTATCGTGTTCGATGCCTCCTGTTACCATCCAGCCTAGACGCACAGTTCGGGACCCACTACTCGAGATCCGTCGGTTTTGACACCGACATTGGTGCTTTCATTGAGAGTTCCTCTGTGCCGTCACAATTAGGAAGGATGCCTCCTCCCGTCTTTAGAGACGGCGCCGTTGCTAAGGGAGCCTTGGCTGTCGGCCAAACCGTCTGGCTAGGTGGTTTCCTCATGACCGCCTGTTCGGCTGTTGCGCCGACGGTGACCTCTCGGGTCATCAAAAGCAACCTACACGTCAGCTCGGAGCTCGTCGAGTAGCTAGATCCAATGGAGCTCTCTTCCGTAAACAAGCTCTTGGATCACATCGCCGCCCTGGGGGTCTCTACGGATTACGACCAGGTTGGGCTTAAACCCGATCTAAGAGAAATTAACTCTCCCCAAGTCACCCACCACATTGCAGTGGTAGAGACGCAGTGCGGCGACCCTTCATCTATTTTAAGGACTAGCTACGTCCGAATTCCCGACCCCTCCAAGCCGGATATCCGTGGAGGGGGAGATGTAACTCAAGACCTGAGCTTAGGATCAAGCAACGGGCCAGATTCACTGGACAACATCCAAGAATCCGAACTTCAGAGTTCGGAAACTCTTCGGCCTCTGAATCTTGGATTGGGTGATGTTTCAGATTCAACGACACCCGCCCACCCGATCATAAGCGATCTCTCCCAAATCAGGCTGAGGCCCGAGGAAACAATACATCATTACTGGGCCAGATTCCTCCTGGTTATGAATAGTATAAAGGATTGCCACGAGGAAGACGCAATCTCAATTTTCTGCAGTAATTGCATGGACAAGGGAATCCTTAACGCCGTAAGTCGTCGTGATATCACACGCTTCACTGACTTGGCGTCCATAGTAGAAAAATACTGTTCGATGGAAAGCGCCTGGAAAACCGAAATAAATTTTTGGGATAATCCGGCCTTGAATAGCAATCCCGTCCGAACTAAGAGGTTGCATTATCATAGGACACCCGGGATAAACACCAAAAAGCCAAAACCCTCTACAGGGCATGGAACCGTACTGGCAAGATGGCTTGATGGACCCTGTAGAATTCACAGTACAGAGGACGCCACACCAACTCACAACCTTAAAGCATGTTGGATACTCCGGCAGGTGGCCAAAATCGGCGAAGACCTCTTAATTCCGGAGGCCGCAGAAAACCAGCCCAAGGAAACCAGTACCGTTCTCACAGTCTTCGAGACTTCCGCATCAAACAATGTGCGAAAAAGAACACTCCGCAGCCTCGCCGAAGTCTATCAAGTTGCAACAATAAATCCATGGAGCGACACTTCCATCACCTTCAACGCAAGTGATGAACCTAGATTCCGAACAGCCCGAGCACCAGCCGCATTGGTCCTCAGTCCCATAGTGGACGGCTTTCGCCTCACCAAGGTGCTCATGGATGGAGGCAGCGGACTGAACCTCATTTATGAGGAAACCCTTCAAAAAATGGAAATAGACTGGAACCGCATCGAGCGAAGCAGCACAACCTTTAGAGGAATAATCCCCAGTCGGGAAGCGCGCTGCATAGGAAAAATCACACTAGATGTGGTGTTCGGCACACCGGATAATTACAGGTCCGAAGAAGTCACGTTTCAGGTGGCCCCGTTCAAAAGCGGATATCACGCTTTACTAGGGCGGGAAGCATTCATAATCTTCCAAGCAATACCCCATTACGGGTACATGAAGCTTAAGATGCCCGGGCCGAACGGAATTATCACTCTAGCTAGTGATCCGGACATAGCACTCCGCGCAGAAAACAATACGGCCACATTAGCCCTTGAGGCACTATCCGAAGCCTTAGCGGCCGAGGAACTGACTGTGCTGCGCTCCATGGTTAATAGGGATGATGTGATACTCGACAAGAGATACAAATCCACATCCTTCAAGCCAGCTGACGAAATAGTCAAATTCCAGGTCCATCCAACGGACCCCAATAAAACAGCTTCCATCGGGGCACGACTGAACCCTGGTGTAGACGCCGCACTGCGAGAGTTCCTACGAGAGAACTGGGACATTTTCGCCTGGCACCCTTCAGACATGCCAGGGATCCCACGCAGGCTGGTCAAACACAGCTTAAATATCCTAAAAGGATTCAAACCTGTCAAACAAGCCCTTCGGTGTTTTTCCGAACCCAAGAGACAGGCTATGGGAGAGGAGCTAGCCAAGCTATTGGAGGCCGGATTCATTAGAGACATAAAACATCCGGACTGGCTAGCAAACCTAGTGATGGTACCAAAGAATGACAAATCCTGGCGCCTGTGTGTCGATTTTAAAGACCTTAACAAGGCTGGCCCAAAGGATCCCTTCCCCCTCCCCCGTATCGATCAAATTATCGATGCCACCGCAGGACACAACTCGTTGTGTTTCCTCGACGCATACTCCGGTTACCATCAAATCAAGATGGCAGAATCAGACCAAGCCGCAACAGCATTCATCACACCATACGGCCCATTCTGCTTCAACACAATGCCCTTCGGGCTGAAAAACGCCGGCGCAACATATCAGCGCATGATCCAGACATGTCTGGCAAACCAGATCAGCAAAACAGTGGAGGCGTATGTGGATGATTTGGTCGTCAAATCAAGACATGTCGAATCTCTAGTAGACGACTTGAGGCTTGCATTCGATAACCTCCGAAAATATGACATCAAGCTCAACCCGGAAAAATGCGTCTTCGGCGTTCCAGCCGGAAAGCTCTTGGGCTTCATTGTATCCGGTAGAGGAATTGAAGCAAATCCAGCCAAGATCCAAGCTTTGTCACAATTGGATATCCCAAAGGCCTTCAAACAAATACAAAAATTAACCGGATGCGTGGCGGCTTTAAGCCGCTTCATCTCCCGCTTGGGAGAAAAGGCACTACCCCTCTATCGCCTCCTTCGGCGCACCAAACACTTCGAGTGGAAGGATGCCGCCACGGCCGGACTTGATGAAATAAAAGCCATATTGGCAACAAACCCAGTCCTGGCCGCGCCAAACACCGGCGAACCAATGTTATTGTACATTGCAGCAACACATCAAGTTGTCAGCGCAGTGCTCGTTGTCGAGCAGGAAACGGATGGACACAAATTCCCCCTTCAAAGGCCGGTCTACTACATATCCACTGTCCTCACTCCATGCAAATCACGGTACCCACATTATCAAAAGATTGCATACGCGGTATTCATGGCATCCCAGAAGCTACGACACTACTTTCAAGAGTGTTCCATAACAGTAGCCTCGGAAGTACCACTCAACGATATTATCAACAACCGCGATGCAACGGGCCGGATTGCAAAATGGGCCATCGAGCTTCTCCCGGTCGATATAACCTATAAGCCACGGTGAGCTATTAAATCGCAAGTTTTGGCCGACTTCGTCGCAGAATGGACGGAGGCCGAGCTCCCTAAAGAGTACGGCACATATTCAAACTGGATTATGCATTTCGACGGCTCCAAAATGTTGGCCAGACTGGGGGCTGGCGTCGTCCTGACGTCCCCCACAGGATACATAGTCCAATATGTGCTCCAGATCATGTACACGGATTCCAACAATGCAGCTGAATATGAGGCCCTCCTACATGGTCTCCGGATAGCAGTATCCATGGGTATCCAACGCCTAGAGGTACGCGGGGATTCAAACCTCGCGATATCCCAAATAAATGGAGACTTCGACGCCAAGGACCCAAAAATGGCAGCTTACCGCAACGCCGTCCTAAAAATGTCAGCTCGGTTCGAAGGGCTGGAGTTTCACCATATAGCCCGAGAAAACAATCAAGCAGCGGACGTCCTGGCACGCATCGGAGCAAAACGCGATGCAGTCCCCCCCCCCCAACATCTTTTTGGAAAGATTGTTCAAGCCATCCGTACCATGGGAGGGGGAACCCGCAAATAACAGCCCGGACCCAGCCGCACCACTCGACGCCGAACAATCTGACACAATTGGAGGCTCTGCCAATGAAATTACACCTTCAGCCCATGTAATAATGGCGGTTATCGCCCTGTGGACAGAACCATTCCTAGCCTACCTTACTAGGCAGGAACTCCCGGAGGACCAAAACGAGGCCCGCTGCATAGTACGGCAATCTAAAGCCTATAGAGTCCATGAGGGAGAGCTTTATAAGAAAAGACTACCGGAGTCCTTCAAAGGTGCATCTCCGAAGAGGAAGGGCGGAACCTTCTGGCTGAAATTCATGCCGGACTCGGTGGTCACCACGCCGCTGCTCGGTCCCTTGTTAGCAAGGCTTTCCATACAGGCTTTTATTGGCCGACGGCCCGGGCAGACCCTCAGGACCTAGTCCAACGATGCGCTGGTTGCCAACATTTTGCCAACCAAAGCCATATGCAACCCACCGCACTCCAAACTATACCCATCACCTGGCCTTTTGTGGTCTGGGGGCTTGACATGGTCGGACCCTTAAAGGTGGGACAGATAGGAAAAAATACTTACTGGTCATGGTGGATAAATTCACCAAATGGATAGAAGCCAAGCCTGTTAAAACGGCCGAATCCGGACCTGTGATAGACTTCATATCCGGGGTTGTACACCGTTATGGCGTCCCCCACAACATCATAACCGATAACAGCACAAACTTTACCGCCGACGAGGTAAAACTCTGGTGCAAAAACATGGGCATCAAGCTCGATTATGCTTCCGTCTATCACCCACAAACCAACAGCCAGGTCGAACGTGCAAATGGTCTTATCATGAGCGGCATTAAACCCAGACTGGTGCGGTCCCTCAAGGAATCTAACACGCACTGGGTAGAGGAGCTCGACTCCGTGCTATGGGGGCTGCGGACCACGCCAAATCGCACCACCGGATACACACCATTTTTTATGGTGTACGGCGCAGAGGCAGTTCTGCCCTGCGACATAATTCATGACTCACCTAGAGTGCGCATGTACGAAGAAAGAGAAGCCGAGCTCGATCGGCACGACAACTTGGACGCCTTGGAGGAGGAGCGTGACGTGGCAAAAGCCCGTTCCGCATTTTATCAACAGCAGGCCCGAAGATATCAAAGCAGAGAAGTACGGGCCAAAAATTACAATGTTGGCGAAATAGTTCTACGCCTGCCGGATAAGAAAAAGGACAAACTCAAGCCCAAGTGGGAAGGTCCATTCATAATTGACCAAGTCCTGACTGGTGGGGTGTACCGCCTGCGAGATGCGTCGGATAACAGACTCGAGCCGAACCCATGGAATGCCACCCGTCTCCGAAGATTCTATGCCAAGCGCCGGACTCTGTGTTCGTCTCCTTCCTTTGTCCATTTTTTGCATTTTTCTGTCTTACATTTCTCTCCTTCCCCTCTTTTCTTTTATAGCCCTTAAAGTCTCATCTAGTGACGCGCCACTCGCGCTCATTAAACCTGGGGGCTTCTTTAACAGAAGCTTATTTATACGGGCTTCACGCCCAACACATGCGTCAAACTTTCGCATGTACCTTTTTCTTCACCATTATATGCATCGATATGACTTAAGTTTTGGCCAAGCTGGGTTGCCTGGCTCCTGTGCTTACCCCTATGTTCCCGACTGTTCGGCTAGGCGGTAAAGGGAGCACCTCTGTGATTGTTACTGCCGGGTCAGCCGGACGTGTACCTCAGACTGGGTGAAGCCGAAAGCTAGCGTTCTTAAGGGAATATTCGGTCGGTGAAATAAAAGATGATCTTTTTTACTCATTTTATGCGCCCCCAGATGCTTTTTCTGTGTCTCTTCACGCAGTCCGGACATGCACATTAGGGCATGCCTCCCAGCGAAAGGAACCCTTAACGGAACTATTCTCTCTGGAAGATGTTTCTTACTAACCATGTAATATAACATAACTAGTTGGGCACTTGTCTGATAAAGCACTGATGACCCCTACGCCTGGTCTCCACACATACCCCGGTTCTTATATAACCGCTACGGTATTTGAACACACTCCGGACCGTCAGGTCCCGAGGTTGAAGCGAAAAGGTCGGCAACGACAAACGATCTACAATCCGGCTAGAAGGCATTACACATGTCAATTCAAAATTACATAGTCATTCTGACTGATTGTATTCCTCTTCTATACCATCTAACATGCTGTCTAATTTACAGTCCTGCTGGGAATACTTCGCGGCCAACTCTACTTGGCCGTATACTTAGCTCACAGGGATCTCTTTCCCGTCAGGCCCCACTAGTCCGACCTTGGCCATGTGGTTTGGGTAAGACTTCGTAAAACGGGTCTTCACCATGGCCCAGGCCTCCCTAGAGCCTTGTCGGCAGGCCGATATCTTCCACAACCGGAAGCGCCGCCGAGCTCCCTTCAGATTCTCCGCAAGCTCTCCAAGGCCCTCGGGCACGGAGTGGGCAGGCCATAAGGCTTGGGCAATACCCCGCATCGCCTTCCGAATTTGCTCGTAAAGTTGCAAGAGTTCGGGAAGAAGGTCACCCGTAGAACCAGGCATCTCCTCTGCAGGACAACCTATGAGCATACCTACAGACATTACTCTGTTAGTCGACTTCCTCGCCGAACTTTTTTTCGAAGTTCGTTCAAGCACTTACTAAAAATGCCGCGTCGAAGCCGCTGATTCTCCTTCGTGGAGTCCGACAGCTGGCCACGAAAATCTTTAAGTTCGACGTCCAGCTTGGTGTTGGCATCCTGAAGATCATTCTTCTCTCGCCTCACCTTTATCAACGTACTCTCACCGGCCTTTAGCCGGCGTAAGAGTTGTTGCATGTCCGGATCGAGTCTGGCGCCATCTGCAATATGATTTGTCAGATTTGCACCCACACCGCACAATACTAATCTTTCGAAGTGTATCTTACTTGAGGGGGTCTCTTTGGGCTCCCCTCCTGCGGCTAGTGCGGCCTCTAGTTGGGCCTTGCACTTTTCCAGCTACTGGGACAGTACGGTATTCTTCTCTATAAGAACCTGCATATTAAATGATCCTTAAATCAGTTGCTCTAACTGCTTCAAGTCTCGGGGACTACTGGCATATATATGTTTAACCAAAATTTTCTTACCCGTATGTCTTTTATATACTGCTCCGTGGCTCTGGCTAAACCATTTTGAGCGGCACGGAGGTACGTAACTCCCGAATTAAAGGCATCTAAAGCCTCTTGGGAGAAACAAGCGTCGCGTAGAACTATCCGGCGGCGCCTGTGGTTCATGGCACTCTCCACTTCAGAATTTGTGGCAGACAGCCTGTCCGCATCCTCTGTCGGAGGAGCGTCCGGTGCGCGCCTTGTGCTCGCCCCCGCTTCCTAGCCAGACGTTGGAGCCTGGCTGGTGGAGGCGCGATTGGCAACCTCTCTGGATGTAGTCCGGCGAGGTCTCTTCGTTCTGAAGATAGCACGAACGTTAATATGCCCTGATGGAATAACACCAGCGAAACATAGGGTGCGCTATACCTTTGCGCCGGCATCTCAGTCCGGACTGCATTCCTTTTTGTCCCACGGGGCCCTATGGCCCCTGGTTGGCTAGCCGCCGCAGGTTCGGCCTCCTTCCTCGGAAATCTCCCCTGCAAAACACGGTTGTCATCAGAAACACCAGAATATGTGAGAGTGGAATCTCTCTCAAGGGAATGAGACTCCGGTTTCTGTCACCTGGGAGGCCGGGATTAACCCTGGGTAATCAGCCGTGATGGCTACCAAGGTATTGTCCTTGCTTAGCTGATGGAACACCCCGTCGATAAACTCCACCGATATGTCCGGATTCTCTTCGGAGTCCGGATCGAGGGACCGATCTGGGTCCTCAGGCTGTGGAGGGTGGCTGTTTATATCCTTTACATCCTATTGCAGTTCCTGCACTGAAGTCGTTAGACTACCTATCTAACCGTGGGAGTATAAAACAAACGGGCAAGCGCAATTGTTCACTTACCCAACTTGGAGGATCGTACATAGTAACTCTGGCCTGCGGGTTGTCGCGGAGGAATTCCTCCTTTTCTCCCTTGTACAAAGAGGGTAAGATCTTTACTAGAGCGGCAGCTGAGGCCGGCCCCTTACGACCGTAACGGGTGGCGTCATTCTCCCCGTTGAAATCCCACATGGGGTGGCCTCTATATTGAAGCGACTGCACCCCCCGCATAATGCATGCGGCCATGACTCCAATCATGGTTAGTCCAGAATGAGCCAACAGTCTTATCTGGCCCATCAGGTAAAGGACGTCTCTGTCGCTTTCTCTCTGAGAGCTCCGCGGACGCCAGCTCAAGCGTTTCTTCAATGGAGCACTGTTGAACTCAGGGAGACCGACCCGGATAGGGTCTGGTAGCGGGACATCATCTATGTAAAACCATTCCGAAGGCCAGTCCTCGGATGCCTTCTTTGGGGTTCCGGATAGGTATCTGGTCCCGGCGATGTGCCATACTTCGGCTCCGCCCACTTGGTATATAGACCCCTCTCGAGAATGGGGCACCAGGCAGAATAACCTCTATCACAGTGCGAAATGGGCCTCAATGCCTAAAAATAGCTCGCAAAGGGCGACGAAACCCGCAATATGTTATACGGAGGCGGGCGTGAGATTGTGCAGCTGAAGGCCGTAGAACTCCAGAAGCCCGCGGAGAAATGGATGAATTGGAAACCCCAGTCCCCTTATTAGATAGGGGACAAGCCACACCCGCTCTCCTTTAGAAGGATTGGGGGTGCTCTCCGCTTGTTTTCCGCCATTATAGGTGGCGAGACCGGCTCGGACCGGGACCATGTATGCCTGAGGGAGAAATCCCTTGGCCTGAAGCGACACTAACTCGCTATGCGGGATGGTGCAACTCTCCCAGTCCCCGGGTTTGGGACCGGAGGGGCGAGGGGAGGAGCTGCGACGGCTGGTCATGTTGGAATGGACCTTTGCTGGAAGCGCTCTGATGATAACTCGCGGAGAGGAGAAGATGTGGTTTGGACCTAAATCCCCATCCCGTTAAATAGGCGGCTTGTTTATACGGCTAGGGGTGTGGATGTAAAAATGCCCTGGCTTTTCGCATTCGTTTGACACGTGGAAGACGGCCATTATTGGGCGTGGGAGCCGAGGAGCGCTACATTACAAAAATTGGACATTATTCCTACAGGTACACAGGATTTGGAGAAGAACCCGCCTTGCAATGCCGAACAATCTGCGCGCCGGACTCATTGTCATTGAAGCCTGGTTTGGGGGCTACTGAGGGAGTCCTGGATTAGGGGGTGTTCGGGTAGCCGGACTATACCTTCAGCCGGACTCCTGGACTATGAAGATACAAGATTGAAGACTTCGTCCCGTGTCCGGATAGGACTTTCCTTGGCGTGGAAGGCAAGCTTGGCGATGCGGATATTCAAGATCTCCTACCATTGTAACCGACTCTATGTAACCCTAACCCTATCCGGTGTCTATATAAACCGGAGGGTTGTAGTCCGTAGGCGATCAACTCCATATACAACAATCATATCATAGGCTAGCTTCTAGGGTTTAGCCTCCTTGATCTCGTGGTAGATCTACTCTTGTACTACCCATATCATCAATATTAATCAAGCAGGACGTAGGGTTTTACCTCAATCAATAGGGCCCGAACCTGGGTAAAACATCGTGTTCCCTGCCTCCTGTTACCATCCGGCCTAGACGCACAGTTCGGGACCCACTACCTGAGATCCGCCGGTTTTGACACTGACATTACTGAGGGAGTCCTGGATTAGGAGGTGTCCGGGTAGCCGGACTATACCTTCAGTCGGACTCCAGGACTACGAAGATACAAGATTGAAGACTTCGTCCCGTGTCCGGATGGGACTTTCCTTGGCGTGGAAGGCAAGCTTGGCAATGCGGATATTCTAGATCTCCTACCATTGTAACCGACTCTATGTAACCCTAACCCTATCCGGTGTCTATATAAACCGGAGGGTTGTAGTCCGTAGGCAATCAACTCCATATACAACAATCATACCATAGGCTAGCTTCTAGGGTTTAGCCTCCTTGATCTCGTGGTAGATCTACTCTTGTACTACCCATATCATCAATATTAATCAAGCAGGACGTAGGGTTTTACCTCCATCAAGAGGGCCCGAACCTGGGTAAAACATCGTGTTCCCTGCCTCCTGTTACCATCCGGCCTAGACGCACAGTTCGGGACCCCCTACCCGAGATCCGCCGGTTTTGACACCAACATTGGTGCTTTCATTGAGAGTTCCTCTGTGCCGTCACAATCGGGAAGGATGCCTCTTCCCGTCTTTAAAGACGGTGCCGTTGCTAAGGGAGCCTTGGCTGCCGGCCAAACCCTCCGGCTAGGTGGTTTCCTCATGACCACCTGTTCGGCTGTTGCGCCGACGGTGACCTCTCAGGTCATCAAAAGCAACCTACACGTCAGCTCGGAGCTCGTCGAGCAGCTAGATCCAATGGAGCTCTCTTCCGTAAACAAGCTCTTGGATCGCATCACCGCCCTAGGGGTCGCTACGGATTACGACCAGGTTGGGCTTAAACCCGATCTAAGAGAAATTAACTCTCCCCAAGTTACCCACCATGTTGCGTGGTAGAGGCGCAGTGCGCCGACCCTTCATCTATTTTAAGGACTAGCTACGTTCGAATTCCCGACCCCTCCAAGCCGGATACCCGCGGAGGGGGAGATGTAACTCAAGACCTGAGCTTAGGATCAGGCAACGGGCCAAATTCACTGGACAACATCCAAGAATCCGAACTTCAGAGTTCGGAAACTCTTCGGCCTCCGAATCTTGGATTGGGTGATGTTTCAGATTCAATGACACCCGCCGACCCGATCATAAGCGATCTCTCCCAAATCAGGCAGAGGCCCGAGGAAACAGTACATCATTACTGGGCCAGATTCCTCCTGGTTATGAATAGGATAAAGGATTGCCGCAAGGAAGACGCAATCTCAATTTTCTGCAGTAATTGCACGGACAAGGGAATCCTTAACGCTGTAAGTCGTCGTGATATCACACGCTTCGCTGACTTGGCGTCCATCATACAAAAATACTATGCGATGGAAATCGCCTGGAAAACCGAAATAAATTTTTGGGATAATCCGGCCTTGAATAGTAATCATGTGCGAACTAAGAGGGTGCATTATCACAGGACACCCGGGATAAACACCAAAAAGCCAAAACCCTCTACAGGGCATGGAACCGTACTGGCAAGATGGCTTGATGGACCCTGTAGAATTCACAGTACAGAGGACGCCACACCAACTCACAGCCTTAGAGCAGGTTGGATACTCCGGCAGGTGGCCAAAATCGGCGAGGACCTCTTAATTCTGGAGGCTGCAGAAAGCCAGCCCAAGGACACCAGTACTGTTCTCACAGTCTTCGAGACTTTCGCATCAAACAATGTGCGAAAAAGAACACTTTGCAACCTCGCCGAAGTCTATCAAGTTGCAACAATAAATCCATGGAGCGACACTGCCATCACCTTCAACGCAAGTGATGAACCTAGATTCCGAACAGCCCGAGCACCAGCCGCATTGGTCCTCAGTCCCATAGTGGACGGCTTTCGCCTCACCAAGGTGCTCATGGATGGAGGCAACGGACTGAACCTCATTTATGAGGAAACCCTTCAAAAAATGGAAATAGAATGGAACCGCGTCGAGTGAAGCAGCACAACCTTTAGAGGAACAATCCCCAGTCGGGAAGCGCGCTGCACAGGAAAAATCACACTAGATGTGGTGTTCGGCACGCCGGATAATTACAGGTCCGAAGAAGTCATGTTTTAGGTGGCCCCGTTCAAAAGCGGATATCACGCTTTACTAGGGCGGGAAGCATTCACAATCTTCTAAGCAATACCCCATTACGGGTAGATGAAGCTTAAGATGTCCGGGCCGAACGGAATTATCACTCTAGCTAGTGATCCGGACGTAGCACTCCGCGCCGAAAACAAGATGGCCGCATTAGACCTTGAGGCACTATCCGAAGCCTTAGCGGCCGAGGAACTGACTGCGCTACGCTCCACGGTTAACAGTGATGATGTAATACTCGACAAGAGATCCAAATACACATCCTTCAAGCCAGGTGACGAAATATTAAAATTCTAGGTCCATCCAACGGACCCCAATAAAACAGCTTCCATCGGGGCACGACTGAACCCTGATGTAGCCGCCGCACTGCGAGAGTTCCTACGAGAGAACTGGGACATTTTTGCCTGGCACCCTTCAGACATGCCAGGGATCCCACGCAGGCTAGATGAACACAGCTTAAATATCCTAAAAGGATTCAAACCTGTCAAACAAGCCCTTCGGCGTTTTTCTGAACCCAAGAGACAGGCTATGGGAGAGGAGCTAGCCAAGCTATTGGAGGCCGGATTCATCAGAGATATAAAACATCCGGACTGCCTAGCAAACCTGGTGATGGTACCAAAGAAGGACAAATCCTGGCGCCTATATGTCGATTTTAAATACCTTAACAAGGCTTGCCCAAAGGATCCCTTCCCCCTCCCCCGTATCGATCAAATTATCGATGCCACCGCAGGACATGACTCGTTGTGTTTCCTCGACACATACTCCGGTTACCATCAAATCAAGATGGCAGAATCAGACCAAGCCGCAACAGCATTCATCACACCATACGGCCCATTCTGCTTCAACACAATGCCCTTCGGGCTGAAAAACGCCGGCGCAACATATCAGCGCATGATCCAGACATGTCTGGCAAGCCAGATCGGCAAAACAGTGGAGGCGTATGTAGATGATGTGGTCGTCAAATCAAGACATGTCGAATCTCTAGTAGACGACTTGAGGCTTGCATTCGATAACCTCCGAAAATATGACATCAAGCTCAACCCGAAAAAATGCGTCTTCTGCGTTCTAGCCGGAAAGCTCTTGGGCTTCATTGTATCCGGTAGAGGAACTGAAGCAAATCTAGCCAAGATCCAAGCTTTGTCACAATTGGATATCCCAAAGGACCTAAAACAAATACAAAAATTAACCGGATGCGTGGCGGCTTTAAGCCGCTTCATCTCCCGCTTGGGAGAAAAGGCATTACCCCTCTATCGCCTCCTTCGGCACACCGAACACTTCGAGTGGACGGATGCCGCCATGGCCGGACTTGATGAAATAAAAGCCATATTGGCAACAAACCCAGTCCTGCCGCACCGAACACCGGCAAACCAATGTTATTGTACATTGCAACAACACATCAAGTTGTCAGCGCAGTGCTCGTTGTCGAGCGGGAAACGGATGGACACAAATTCCCCCTTCAACGGCCGGTCTACTACGTATCCACTGTCCTCACTCCATGCAAATCACGGTACCCGCATTATCAAAAGATTGCATATGCGGTATTCATGGCATCCCGGAAGCTACGACACTACTTTCAAGAGTGTTCCATAACAGTAGCCTCGGAAGTAACACTCAACGATATTATCAACAACTGCGATGCAACAGGCCGGATTGCAAAATGGGCCATCGAGCTTCTCCCATTCGATATAACCTATAAGCCACGGCGCACTATTAAATCACAAGTTTTGGCCGACTTCGTCGCAGAATGGACGGAGGCCGAGCTCCCTAAAGAGTATGGCACATATTCAAACTAGATTATGCATTTCGACGGCTCCAAAATGTTGGCCGGACTGGGGGCTGGCGTCATCCTGACGTTCCCCATAGGAGACACAGTCCAATATGTGCTCCAGATCATGTACACGGATTCCAACAATGCAGCCGAATATGAGGCCCTCCTACATGGTCTCCGGATAGCAGTATCCATGGGTATCCAGCGCCTAGAGGTACGCGGGGATTCAAACATCGTGATATCCGAAATAAATGGAGACTTCGACGCCAAGGACCCAAAAATGGCAGCTTACCGCAACGCCGTCCTAAAAATGTCAGCTCGGTTCGAAGGGCTGGAGTTTCACCATATAGCCCGAGAAAACAGTCAAGCAGCGGACGTCCTGGCATGCATCGGAGCAAAACGCGATGCAGTCCCCCCCCAACATCTTTTTGGAAAGATTGTTCAAGCCGTCCGTAGCATGGGAGGGGGAACCCGCAAATAACAGCCTGGACCCAGCCGCACCACTCGATGCCGAACAATCTGACACAATTGGAGGCTCTGCCAATGAAATTACACCTTCAGCCCACGTAATAATGGCGGTTATCGCCCCGTGGATAGAACCATTCCTAGCCTACCTTACTAGGCAGGACCTCCCGGAGGACCAAAATGAGGCCCGCTGCATAGTGCGGCGATCTAAAGCCTATAGAGTCCATGAGGGAGAGCTTTATAAGAAAAGCACTACCGGAGTCCTTCAAAGGTGCATCTCCGAAGAGGAAGGGCGGAACCTTCTGGCTGAAATTCATGCCGGACTCGGTGGTCACCACGCCCCTACTCGGTCCCTTGTTGGCAAGGCTTTCCGTACAGGCTTTTATTGGCCGACGGCCCAGGCAGACGCTCAGGACCTAGTCCAACGATGCGCTGGTTGCCAACTTTTTGCCAACCAAAGCCATATGCCACCCACCACACTCCAAACTATACCCATCACCTGGCCTTTTGCGGTCTGGGGGCTTGACATGGTCGGACCCCTTAAAGGTGGAACCGATAGGAAAAAATACTTACTGGTGATGGTGGATAAATTCACCAAATGGATAGAAGCCAAGCCTGTTAAAACGGCCGAATCCGGACCTGTGATAGACTTCATATCCGGGTTTGTACACCGTTATGGCGTCCCCCACAGCATCATAACCGATAACGGCACAAACTTTACCGCCGACGAGGTAAAACTCTAGTGCAAAAACATGGGCATCAAGCTCGATTATGCTTTCGTCTATCACCCACAAACCAACAGCCAGGTCGAACGTGCAAATGGTCTTATCATGAGCGGCATTAAACCCAGACTGGTGCGGTCCCTCAAGGAATCTAACACGCACTGGGTAGAGGAGCTTGACTCCGTGCTATGGGGGCTACGGACCACGCCAAATCGCACCACCGGATACACACCATTTTTTATGGTGTTCGGCGCAGAGACAGTTCTACCCTGCGACATAATTCATGACTCACCTAGAGTGCGCATGTACGAAGAAAGAGAAGCCGAGCTCGATCGGCAGGACAACTTGGACGCCTTGGAGGAGGAGCGTGACGTGGCAAAAGCCCGTTCCGCATTTTATCAACAGCAGGCCCGAAGATATCAAAGCAGAGAAGTACGGGCCAAAAATTACAATGTTGGCGAACTAGTTCTACGGATGCCGGATAAGAAAAAGGACAAACTCAAGCCCAAGTGGGAAGGTCCATTCATAATCGACCAAGTCCTGACTGGTGGGGCGTACCGCCTGCGAGATGCGTCGGATAACCGACTCGAGCCGAACCCGTGGAACGCCACCCGTCTCCGAAGATTCTATGCCTAGTGCCGGACTCTGTGTTCGTCTCCTTCCTCTGTCCATTTTTTTGCATTTTTCTGTCTTACATTTCTCTCCTTCCCCTTTTTTCTATTATAGCCCTTAAAGGCTCCTCATGTGACGTGCTACTCACGCTCATTAAACCCGGGGCCTTCTTTAACAGAAGCTTATTTACATGGGCTTCACGCCCACCACATGTGTCAAACTTCTGCATGTACCTTTTCTTCACCATTATATGCATCGATATGACTTAAGTTTTGGCCAAGCTGGGTTGCCTGGCTCCTCTGCTTACCCCTACGTTCCCGATTGTTCGGCTAGGTGGTAAAGGGAGCACCTCTGCGATTGTTACTGCTGGATCAGCCGGATGTGTACCTCAGACTGGGTGAAGCCGAAAGCTAGTGTTCTTAAGGGAATATTCGGTCAGTGAACTAAAAGATGACCTTTTTTACTTATTTATACATATGCCCCCAGATGATTTTCCTACGTTTGCAGTCCGGACATGCACTTCAGGGCATGCCTCCCAGAGAAAGGAACCCCTAACGGAACTATTCTCTCTGGAAGATGTTTCTTACTAACCATGTAATATAACATAACTAGTTGGGCACTTGTCTGATAAAGCACTAATGACCCCTACGCCTGGTCTCCATGCATACCCCGGTTCTTACATAACCGGTAGGGTATTCGGACACACTCCGGACCATCAGGTCCTGAGGTTGAAGCGAAAAGGTCGGCAACGACAAATGATCTAGAATCCGGCTAGAAGGCATTACACATGTCAATTAAAAATTACATAGTCACTCTGACTGATTGTATTCCTCTTCAATACCATCTAACAGGCTGTCTAACTTACAGTCCTGATGGGAATACTTTGCGGCCAATTCTACTTGGCGGTACACTAAGCTTACAGGGATCTCCTTCCCGTCAGGCCCCACAGGTCCAACCTCGGCCATGTGGTTTGGGTCAGACTTCGTGTACCGCGTCTTCACCATGGCCCAGGCCTCCCTAGCGCCTTGTCGGCAGGCAGATATCTTCCACAACCGGAAGCGCCGCCGAGCTCCCTTAAGCTTCTCCAAAAGCTCTCCAAGGTCCTCGGGCATGGAGTGGGAAGGCCATAAGGCTTGGGCAACGCCTCGCATCACCTGCCGAACTCGCTCGTGCAGTTGCGAGAGCTCGGGAAGAAGGTCACCGATAGAACCAGGCATCTCCTCTGCAGGACGGCCCATTAGCATACCTACAGACATTACTCTGTTAATCGACTTCCTCGCCGAACCCTTTTCTTTCAAAGATTCGCTTAAGCACTTACTAAATATGCCGCGTTGAAGCCGTTGATTCTCCTTAGTGGAGTCCGACAGCTGGCCACGAACATCTTTAAGTTCAATGTCCAGCTTGGTGTTGGCGTCTTGAAGATCATTCTTCTCCCGCCTCACCCTTGTCAGCATACTCTCACCGGCCTTTAGCCGGCGTAAGAGTTGTTGCCTTTCCGGATCCAGTCCGACGCCATCTGCAATATGATTTGTCAGATTTACACCCACGCCGCACTTCGCATCATACTAATCTTTCGAAGTGTATCTTACCAGAGGGGGTCTCTTTGGGCTCCCCTGCCGCGGCTAGTGCGGCCTCCAGTTGGGCTTTGCACTCTTCCAGCTCCTGGGACAGTACGGTATTCTTCTCTGTAAGAACCTGCATAACAAATGATCCTTAAATCAGTTACTCTAACTGTTTCAAGTCTCGGGGGCTACTGGTATATATATATATTTACCAAAATTTCTTACCCGTATGTCTTTTTCATATTGCTCCGTGGCTCTGGCTAAACCATTTTGAGCGGCACGGAGGTACGCATCTCCCAAATTGTAGGCATCTAATGCCTCTTAGGAGAAACAAGTGTCGCGAAGAACTGTCCGGCGACACCTGTGGTTCATGGCACTCTCCACCTCGGAATTGGTGGCAGACAGCCTGTCCATATCCTCTGTCAGAGGAGCGTCTGGTGCGCGCCTTGTGTTCGCTTCTGCTCCCGGGCCAGGCGTTGGAGCCTGGCTAGTGGAGGCGCGATTGGCAACCCCTTCGGATATAGTCCGACAAGGTCTCTTCGTCCTGAAGATAGCACGAACGTTAATATGCCCTGAAGGAATAACACCAGGGAAAAGGAGGGTGCGTTGTACCTTTGCGCCGGCGTCTTAGTCCCGACTACATTCCTTTTTACCCCACGGGGCCCTGCGGCCCCTCGTTGGCTAGCCGCCGCAGGTTCGGCCTCCTGCCTCAAAAACCTCCCCTGCAAAGCTCGGTTGTAATCAGAAAACTACAAACATGAGAGGGCGGACACCTATTCGGGGTACTGGGGCTTCGATCTCAGTTACCTGGGAGGCCGGGATTAGCCCTGGGTAATCGGCCGTAATGGCCACCAAGGCGTTGTCCTTGCTCAATTGATGGAACACTCCATCAATCAGCTCCACAGATATGTCCGGATCCTCTTGAGAGGCCGGGTCGAGGGACCTTCCTGGGTCCTCGGGTTGTGGAGGAGGGCTGTTTATTTCCTTAACAGCCCGGGGCAGTTCCTGCGTTGAAGTCGTTAGACTAAATATTTAACAATGGGAATACAAAACGAATGGGCAAGTAAATGCGACCGCTTACCCAGCTTGGTGGATTATGCATAGAGAATCCACCCTGTGGGTTGACGCGGAGAAATTCCTCCTCTTCTCCCTTATACAAAGTGGACAAGATCTTTAGTAGAGCGGTAGCCGAATCCGGCCCCTTACGGCCGTAGCGGGTGGCGTCGTCCTCCCCGTTGAAGTCCCACATGGGGTGTCTTCTATACTGAAGTGGCTGCACCCCCCGCATAATGCATTCGGCCATAACCCCGATCATGGTCAGTCCGGAATGGGCTAAGAATCTTATTCGGCCCATCAGGTAAATGATGTCCCTGTCACTTTCCCCCGGAGGGCTCCGTGGATGCCATCTCAGGCGCTTCTTTAAGGGAGCACTGTCGAACTCAGGAAGGCCGATCCGAACAGGATCTGGCAGCGGGACGTCCTCTATATAAAACCATTCCGAAGGCCAGTCTTCGGACGCCTTCTTTGGGGTTCTAGATAGATATCCGGTCCCGGCGATGCGCCACACTTCGGTCCGCCCACTTGATACATTGACCCCTCCTTAGAGCAGGGCACTAGGCAGAATAACCTCATCCATAGCGCGAAATGAGCCTCAACACCCAGGAATAGCTCGCAAAGGGCAATGAAGCCTGCGATATGCAATATAGAGGTGGGCGTGAGATTGTGGAGCTGGAGGCCGTAGAACTCCAGAAGCCCGCGGAGAAATGGATGGATTGGAAATCCAAGTCCTCTTATGAGATAAGGGACGAGGCACACCCGCTCTCCTTTGGAAGGATTGGGGGTGCTCTCCGCTTGCTCTCCACCATTATAGGTGGCGAGTCCGGCTCGGACCGGGACCATATAGGCCTGAGGGAGAAATCCCTTGGCCTGAAGCGACACTAGCTCGCTGTGCGAGATGGAGGACCTCTCCCAGTCTCCAGGTTTAGGACTGGAAGGGCGATAGGAGGAGATGTAACGGCTGGCAATGTTGGAATGAACCTTTGCTGGAGGCGCTCTGATGATTACTCGCGGGGAGGAGAAGGTGTAGTTTGGGTCTGAATCCCCATCCCATTAAATAGGCGGCTCGTTTATGCGGCTAGAGGTGTGAATGTAAAAACACCCCGACTTTTTGCATTCGTTTGACATGTGGAAGACGGCCATTATTGTGCGTGGAATCCAAGGTGCGCTACATTACGAAAATCGGACATTATTCAACAAGTACATGGAATTTGGAGAAGAACCCGCCTTGCAATGCCGAAGATAATCTGTGCACCGGACTCATCGTCATTGAAGCCTGGTTCGGGGGCTATTGAGGGAGTCCTGGATTAGGGGGTGTTCAGGTAGCCGGACTATACCTTCAGCCGGACTCCTGGACTATGAATATACAAGATTGAAGACTTCGTCCTGTGTCCGGATGGGACTTTCCTTGGCGTGGAAGGCAAGCTTGGCGATGCGGATATTCAAGATCTCCTACCATTGTAACCGACTCTATGTAACCCTAACCCTATCCAGTGTCTATATAAACCGGAGGGTTGTAGTCCGTAGGCAATCAACTCCATATACAACAATCATACCATAGGCTAGCTTCTAGGGTTTAGCCTCCTTGATCTCGTGGTAGATCTACTCTTGTACAACCCATATCATCAATATTAATCAAGCAGGACGTAGGGTTTTACCTCCATCAAGAGATTCAATGAGCCATGGCATGAAATTAATGCAATGAAGACACCGATCATGCTAACTCTCAATGAAAGCACCAATGAGTAATCCAAATGAAGTGACGCGGAGAAATTCCACCTCTTCTATACTGAAGTGGCTGCACCCCCAGCATGATCTGTTTCAGATAATAAATGATGCTTGAAATGAATTCTTGTGTAAGTGAAGGCTTGCTATGTTGTTGCAGCCAGCTATTTTCTGTTTCCTCATTTGGATTACTCAGTTATTTAGTTTATTATTACTTGGGAAAAGTACTGTGAGAAAAAATGATTATCTGCATTGCATTGTTAAATGTTGTACTTGGGCACAATACCTTTTCATCCATCATTTACATTGTGAATCCAATACCAGTTGCCCATGCTGATTATTTCACTTCAAACAGGCCACCTAGTGGCACAAAGCTCCATCAGAAACAGAATCAAAGATGGCTATGCCATGCTTGGCAGTAGCAGAAGTGACATGGAGCAGTGTAGTGGCGTGGCCATTGACCGGTGGCTGGCATCTAGACACCACACACATACATACAGAGGCACATTGACTATTACTATGGCAAGTACTGTGTCAAGTACTCCATGTGTTTTTGTTGGCGGTTTATCATGAAATTGCAGGTACCCCGAGAGGCCCTTGAGTTTGTCGGAATTTCGATTAACTTCCGTTCCGGCAAATTCGGGTACTAAATATGTCCTATTTTCAGCAAAGGTCATGCTGAAATTTTTCGTGAATTTTAGCACGACTTTGCTAAAAATAGGACATATGGGGTACTTGCGACTAATGCATGGGCCGGGGTATCTTAGTACTTAGTTAAGTAGGATCAACTGCCCCACCATTCTTGCTGCATTAAACCATAGGTGGCAATAGAGCCAAGTGATTAGGCCCAACTTAGAATTCTCCTTAGCATCGATAAACCCTAGATGATAAACCCAACATAGGTGGCAATAGAGCCAAGTGATTAGTGCCAAGTGATTAGGCCCAACCTAGGGTGCCTTGGCATCGATAAACCCTAAATGATGAAAACTTAACTTGGCTTCTATAGGGTGCCTCGGTGTCGATGAGAACCTAAATGATGTACGCTTAGGCTTTTAGGGTGCCTCGGCATCGACAAACCCTAAATGATAAAAGCTTAGCTTTTAGGATGCCTCGGTGTCGACAAACCCTAAATGATGAGACCATGATCTTGTTCCTTGACAATAACCAACTTTTTGACCAAACTTTTTTCCTATTTAGAGCGAAACATGGCCCACAACGATGAGGCCGGCGGTTCGGGCGGCAAGCAATTCTGGGACCTGTCCCAGGAGTTGGAGGAAGAACCTCACCGCTATGAGGACGCCGCCGAAGACACCGATCCTGACTACACAACCCCTAGTGGCGTCGGGGATGACACCACTGATGATGGCACCGCAGATGCCACCACTGATGATGGTGGCACACGCACAGATGGCAGCCAACCGAAGAGGCAACAGAAGGACCGGCGCCCGAACATGCTCGGCACCGTCGGGGAGGAATTTACTGAAGTGAACTCCGACGGGCATCCGACGGCGCCCAAACACGTAGTCAAGGGGTACGCGATTCAGCTCGGGTGCATTCTTCGGAGCACCGCCTCGATCAACACCGAGAACCTAAGGCATAAGGACCGAGGGAATTTGCACAGCCTCCTCTTCACGAAGCTGCACGAACGATACAAGTTCCCCGCTGAGTTCGCAAACACACGCCTCTCGGGTAATAAAGTGAACGGTGCCGCCCTCACGACAATGAGCACGGCCCTGTCTACTTGGAAAATCATGGTGAAGGCAATGATTGACAAAGGTGATAGTTATGAGAAGATCAAGGCGAAATATCCTTTGATTAGCGAAGATGACTACAAGGAGTTCAAGATCAAGTGCAAGAGCCCCGCAACCTCCGAATCAAGTCAGTGGGGGAAAGAAATGCGGCAGTTGAACATAGGGGTCCACCAACTCGGTCCCGGTGGTTACAGAGTGGTGGAGCCTATATGGGACAAGGAGGACGCGGAGCGTGCCGAGCAAGGCCTACCGCCCCGCTTCGAGAAATATAGTGACAAGCAGACCAGGAACTTTCTCAGGGCCCGGTACAAGGAGGACCCGGTAACAAAGGAGCTTACCACAGGTCCGAAGACCAAGGAGCTTGAGCTTGTTCTGGTAAGGAATACACCCCCGCGTAATTAGCTCCATATGGTTGCATTCTAATTAATCCCCAATATTTCTAAATGGTTCACGTTCCTTCCGCAGGACAAAGATAGTAGTAGCGAGGGGTCGTCTCAGAGCTCCCCTTTCGACACCCCTTTGAATAGGGCGTTGAACGTAATGAAAAACTGGGATAAGCTCAATAAGCCGACGTTAGCTGGTCATGTGGCCGGCAAAGGCTTGTCCACAAAATGGTCGTCATACTATGTCGCTGGTGGGCGAAAGGAGAAAAAGACCAGCTCGGAAAGCCAGTCGCGCGATGTTGAAGCACTCAAGGCGTAAGTGGCACGGATTCCGGAGATGGTCCAAGAGCAAGTGCAACAACAACTGGGATCGACGCTCACCGGCATTATGCCTACCTTGATTCATCGGATAACAACATGGATTGCGGGTGGCCAACAGGGGCCACCCCGATTCCTAGCTTCACGGCCAGCAACTCGCACAACGCGCAGGCGGCGCATTGGTGTCTCCGGGGGCGGCGGTATTGGTGTATACGGCGGCGGCACCATTGGTGTCTCCGGCGGCGGCGGTATTGGTTTCTCCGACGCCAGCATTGGAGCGTAATGCACCCGGGTGTACGCCGGCCGGCACCTCGCCAGCAAGCGGCCCCTCCGTCAGTTGCACGCCCGCCGTTGGCGATGCCTCGACATTAGCCGAGCTCGACGACATCACGGTAACTAACCCTCTCGGCCGAGGACTTCATCTCCTTGCCTTTGACTGGGCATCCCTGATGCCCTACATGTTTCGCAGGGCGCCGCCGACGTTCCTTGCACTCTCCTGCACTTCGTGGGCGGCGAGTTGGTCGATGTCGCCAAGGGCAGAATCGTTCAACTGGGCAACCCCGTGTTCCACGGTAATCTGATGCCACCCACAATGTATAGGGTTGAAGTGGTTCGGGTGCTGCCAGGTTGCGACGAGTTGTTACCTCCAATTCGACCCGCTGGGGCCGACGAAGAAGATGAGATGACCCTCAACGCCTGCGTAAGCTGGCCCCTGCTTTGGCCGAAGAGCCAGATTCGTTTGGGGGCGGGGGAAACCACCCCACAGACAAGAACGCCAGTCGTGCCGGCGCCAAGCCATGGCAAGAACGCCGCAACGCTACCGGACATGCCGGACATCCCTATGGCACAGGATCCGGACATGCATATGGCACAGGATCCGGACGATGACGACAACGACGATGGTACATTTACCAACGTCGATAAGTACTTTGCCGAACATGGGTATGGTAACGAGTTCTGCGGGCCTCCTTCTCAAGAACCCAAACAAGACGGCCGCGATCTAGCTGGTATGGCGGAGAAACCCAATTGCAACAGGCGTCGTCTGGCGTTCAGTTCTCAGGAGACGCCTCCAGCTGCCGCCTTCACTGAGCCTCAGATAGCGGAGGTGCCAAATATTATCAGCCCCAACATGCTCAAGAAGGCGGTCTGTGAGCCGAACTCGGTCCCATTACAGCAGATCAGGAAGAAGGGCCGGAAACGGCAGACTAAAAAGGGCGCCGGTGCGAGCCAGCCGGCACCGAGTATGATCCGTGCTCATGACAGGCCACCTTCACCTAAGGATATCTCGAGGAGGGTGCATGTGGCGGGTAGGGCGATGCTACCGACAAATATGCTCAATGCTGCAACCGGTGCTATGCGGAGTCTGCACGACAGTGTTCTTTCTTTGGAGAAGCGGCGTCTCAGAGAGAATGATGTGGCATACCCGGTTTTCATGGCCAAGGTGCCATAGGGCAAGGACTTTGTGGATGGCGACATCGGGGGTATGATCGTCCTGCGGTTTGATGACATCTTTGCTATGTTTAACCTTCATCCGCTGCACTACACCTTCGTTCGGCTGTTTTCGCTGAGTATGGAGATGCAGATCATTAGAGACAAGACCCCAGACATCATGATCGTCGACCCCTTCTACATGCGTGCCAAGCTCTTGAGCAGCGCTGGGGACCGCCAAGTCGCGAGTTCACACCTCGAAGATGTCATTCTGGCAAACCCAGATAAGGATAACTTCCTTGTGGCTTACTTTCCCGAGTAAGTCATCCCTTAACCGCCCCGTAACATATGATTTCTTAGATTTCAATCATTCTTTTTTTTCTAACATTCCGTGTTCTGTGCAGTGATACACATTGCACACTCATCCTCTTAAGCCCGAAATATTCCATGGCCACGTATTTCGACCCGAACCGTAACTCCAAGATAGACTACACAAATATCAAGAAAGTTCTTGATGATGTTCTCCCCGGCTACGCCAAATCTGGAGGCACCTTCACCAAGGCAGTTCGTAAGTACGGCAAGCACGTGTTCGCCCACAATACGATGTTCTGCTGCGTCAAGAAGCCGCCTGGCGGTCAGAAGGATGCCTACTACGCCCTCCATCACATGCAGGCGATCGTAAGGGACCATCATCACCTTCTGCTGCCAAATAATCTCAAAGATTGGGCCGCGAGCTTGTCAGCAATCCAAGACGCGGACATCAGACAAGAATTCTTTCGCATCCAGTCGGAGTTTGCGGACATCATCCATCAAGATGTCCTTCATACCTCGGGGCAGTTCTTCCTCAGATATCAACCGTCCAACATTGAGATAGACGGAATGCTACAAATGCAGGCTGACAACGCCCGCGATTTCATGACCATCACGACAAACGGCGGTTTCATCCACGCTCCTGTCCATGAGTCGAGTCAAAAGTAGTGATGTGTAGTTCTGAAGCATTGATTGGCTCATGTTGTAATTAAACTTTAATGAATTGTATGTCTCTTTAGTTTGGACAGTCGTTCAACTTTGATGTAATCGATGCTATTTATTAGTAGGACCATGAATCGTGCTATTAATGTCTTGCCTTTCTCTTCCGATCCTTTTGTTGCATACTTATATATTGCTTATGTATGTATTGTCTGTTGTTTGGCTTGTGCATAGAGATGCCGTCGTATGTCGTGTACAAGGGTAAGGTTCCCGGAGTCTACGACGCCTGGGAGGAGTGTCGGAGACAGGTTCACCGTTTCAGCGGTAACAGTTACAAAGGGTACACCACTAGGGCGGAGGCGGAATCTAGATACGCCCGCTATCTAGCGGGAGAGAGGAGGGAGCGTTGGACGAACCGGATGAAGACCAGTTTCATCGCGATGATGCTCATCGTGATGACCGCAGCTCTCTTCTATGTGATGGTAGTTTAGATGATCGATATCGACTTGTAATGTGAAGACAAACTCGATAATCGCGGTATCGAGACTTGTAATGTTTTATCTTTGTTCGGTCTTTTGAATTCGGAGACTAATATGATGAATTGTATTCGGAGACTAATCTTCTATTGTATTCGATGAATCTGTTGTTGCTGTGTGCTACTGTCTATATTCTGTCAAATAATATATTTTGTAACTTGTGCAAAAATCAGAAAAGTAAAAAAACCTAATATTCATACTAATGGCGCATCACTATAGAGTGCGCCATTAGTATGCCAAAGTATACTAATGGCGCATCACAAAATAGTGCGCCATTAGTATGCCAAGTATACTAATGGCGCATCCATCTGCAGTGCGCCATTAGTGTGCCAAAGCACATGGTTAAATATGGCCCCTGGGAGGCATACTAATGGCTCATGGTGTTATATACTAATGGCACACTGGGTGGTGCGCCATTAGTATACCAGATACTAATGGCGCGCCAGTGATGCACCATTAGTAATAAATACTAGTGGCGTGATACTAATGGCGCACCAGTGATGCGCCATTAGTAGGCAAAACTGGTGCGCCATTAGTAGGCCTTTTCCTAGTAGTGGCAGATTAGATTTGTGGAAATAATATACTCTCTACGGTGGTATGTGGAATTTGTTTTGCAGAGCCGGACACGATCCTTGTGTTCAAAATCTTCTATGGAGTATTCGGGGAAGGAACCTACCTTGCAATGCCGAAGACAATCTGCGCACCGGACTCATCGTCATTGAAGTCTGGTTCAGGGGCTACTGAGGGAGTCCTGGGGGGTCCTCGGACAGCCGGACTATATGCTTTGGCCGGACTGTTGGACTATGAAGATACAAGATTGAAGACTTCGTCCCGTGTCCGGGTGGGACTCTCCTTTGCGTGGAAGGCAAGCTTGGCAATTCGGATATGTAGATCTCCTCCCTTGTAACCTACTCTGTGTAACCCTAGCCCCCTCCGGTGTCTATATAAATTGGAGAGTTTAGTCCGTAGGACAACAACAATCATAATCATAGGCTAGCTTCTAGGGTTTAGCCTCTACGATCTCATGGTAGATCAACTCTTGTAATACTGATATCATCAAGATCAATCAAGCAGGAAGTAGGGTATTACCTCCATCGAGAGGGCGCGAACCTGGGTAAACATTGTGTCCCCTGCCTCCTGTTACCATCCGCCTTAGACGCACAGTTCGGGACCCCCTACCTGAAATCCGCCGGTTTTGACACCGACATTAGCCACAAAATCCAAACTATTATCCGCCTTGCGCTTACCATTGTTTCCATGGCCAGTCGGGTTATGTTGTTGCCCTTTGGTGTTGCTGCTCTTTTTTCCCTTCCCTGGCTTTTCATCGTCAAACTTGGGATCCTTGGTACTATCAGCGTCGACATACTTAACCAGAGCTGCCATAAGTGTCCCCATGTCACCGCAGTGACGCTTGAGCCGCCCTAACTTCAGCTTTAGAGGCATGAACCGGCAATTGCCTTCCAATGTCAAAACTGCTGTATCAACATTGATGCAGTCCGATGAATGCAGAATCGCTGAGACCCGACGCACCCAATGGGTTGTTGATTCACCTTCTTCTTGGACATAGGCGGCTAAGTCCACAATTGACATGGGTTTCTTGCACGTATCTTTGAAATTCTGGATAAACCGGTCTTTTAGCTCGGCCCATGATCCAATGGAGTTAGCTGGTAAACTTTTCAGCCAAGTACGAGTTGTTCCTTCCAACATCATGGTGAAGTATTTAGCACATGCCGCATCATCCACATCCAGCATCTCCATCGCCATCTCATAGCTCTCAACCCATGACTCAGGGGGGGGGGGGTAAATCGGCAGTGTAATTGGGCACCTTACGAGGACCTTTGAAATCCTTGGGCAGCCGCATGTTACGTAAAGTCGGGGTGAGACACGGCACCCCCAAAGAGCTGAAAGCAACACCTGGTTCCACCGAAGTAGTTGGACGGACCGGAGTAAGCCGTGTACTGTGCTGCTAACTCGGCTTCTCGACGTGCTCTACCGTGATCCACCACGTCCTGGGCATTAGCACCACCGCCCGCCGGGTTATGCCCTCGAGGCGGGTTACGGTTCCGCGCACTGCTTGACATAGCCGGTTCATCAATATGCATGTTGTAACTCCGGCTTGGGCGGGGGGTGGAATGAATCCTCTCACGACTGTACGAATAAGCCTGTTGCTGAGTCAAAGCTGTCTGAAGGAGCTCCCTGGCCCGTCGCGTCTCAACCACTACGGGGGACTCGCCTTCGATCGGGAGGACTGCTAATCATGAAGCGGCGGAAACTATGTTATCCAAGGGGTTGGAGTAATGACCCGGAGGCGTTGATATGTGCTGCAACGGGACATTCGGACGAGGCGGATCCATTGTGTGCGGCAGAACTGGCGCCCCCGTTCCAGGTGCTTCTACCCGGTTTACCACTAGCTGGTTACTGGTTCCTGGTCCTGACATGTTAAAGAGATTCCTTGCCTCATAAACCGGAGGTAGGTGAGACCGGTACCTTCTCCTCATTACATCGTTTGACGCGTTCTGATCCAACATAAGCCGATAAGCCTGCGCATCCAACTCGGCCCGTTCTGCAGCCATCCTGGTGTTCTCGGCTGTCAGGTCTGCCTTGGCTTGAGCTATCTGATCCTTCACCTTCGCGACTTCTGCGTTATGCTGAACCTGATCCGCCGGGTTAACTTCAGCCAGCAGTGTTGCCAAAGTGTCGAATAAATCGGACAAAACCTGAGCCGGCGGTTGCGCAGGGCCTCCTACCCCAGCTGCTGTTGCTGCTGCTGAATCGAAGATCATTGCTACTACGGTTGAAGAATGCTGTGCTGACTGTGTAACGGCCATGAAGATCGCAACCCGGCTCGGCGGATCGAAGGGGTCCGGAATACTGTCGCCATCGGAACAGCCCCCAAACCGGCCATCTTGCAGTTGGTACAATGACTTGGTCTCTCCGGTAGATGACTCGTCATCAGAATAAACGACGGTTTCACCACCAGATACCGATCTATCCTCAGACTCCGCTCTCTGGACGACTCCCACGAAGGCACGCTTCATGGCAGGATGAACCCGGGCGGATCTTGCATGCTGAGCCGTTTCGACGATGTCGGTGCAGATGTCCGGCTCAGGGCCCGGTTCGCCGATCTTGCCAATGAAAACGTGAATACCACTGAAGGGGACCCGATATCCATACTCAATTGAGCCGACCTCGGGGCACCAGCCTGCATCGTCGATGTAGAGCTTGCCGCGACGACTCCTTGTCATCCGGCCCACAGTGTATCCCTTGAGCCCTTCGAAGCTGCCCTCTAAGAACTTGAAACCATCGTGCGACAGCCCCATGGTGGGCGCCAACTATCGTGGTTTTGTCACGGCAGATGTCCTAGTGTGAGGACTTAGTCGTGGAGCCATCGCAACGTAGTTAGCTTAAAGGGGTTAAAGCAGGACGAAGGACGCAAGGAATTTATACTGGTTCGTCCCCTTGCGGTGAAGGTAAAAGCCTAATCCATTTGTGATGGAATTGCTAGGGTTTCGATGACCAGGGAGCGAATCCGCTTTGCCTGGCTCTCGATCTCTTGTTCTCTGTCCCTAAACCGCCGTCGGCTCGTCCCTTTATATACATAGGTTGACACCCAGCGGTTTACAGAATCCTGGCCGACTCATAATTGTGTCTGGCTCGGTTTCTACCCTTTCTTATCTTACAATACAAGGTATACATCTTATGGCGGTTTACATCTACCGGGCCCTAATCCACCTTCGGGCCTTGGGCCTTCTTGTTAAACCTCCTTCGTAAAGCGCCTTGCCTTCGTGGGCTTCAATAGAAATAGCTTACCATAAGTATAATCCAGCCCCTCCTGGGCGGTTTATACTTAATAGCTATATCCCCAACATTGTGGGAGTAGTAGTGGAAGCCGATATAGTATTGTAAAAATGTTGGGCAATACCGGTTGATGTGTATGAGGATCTGCAAGGACATGACACATGTTGAGCCATTGAAATATTTAAGTCCACTAGATAAAAGGATGGACACATAAGCTTGGGACCTGGTTATGGCCGCCGAACTCGGAGAAGGTGTGGCGTTGTGATGAACAAGTTGTGTATACATGGTGGTCGCCCTCGGCTATGATTTGTGTGCAATACTTGGCGCGGGGAATTGTCCTGGTATGCGATGGAGGGGCGGGTGACGCTGTGGAGAGGAGGGGACATGACGGTGAGAGCAAAGTGCGGACTAAATGACATGTCGTCGAGGGGAGGAGACAGTGAGAAGCCGATGTGGGCAGAGCAGGCTGGGAGAATGAGATGTGAGTGTGAGCGATATGTCGTGCTATGAGAGAATGAGAGGGTGAATTATTTTTTAAGATAAAATGAAAGGAATGGTTGTTTTTTTAGCAGAAAACGGTTGTTTGCTACAAGAGGCATGTCACATACTTTTTTATACAGTGAAATATCACAAACCCTAACAAGTCATTTCTGGAGAATAGTTATCAACAAATGATTTATAGGTGAGCATACATATTATTAAAATTGAGTTGTGACTCACTCTACTAAAAAGGACAATGAGACTCACTGTGACTAAAAGTGGTCACCTGCTTATATCTAGAAACTGACCAATGAATATATATTTTATATGATTTTTTTTAATATATATTTATATGTTCACCTTTTATATCAAAGGTAAAAACGGATAGCTTCTGATGATGCTTTGAAAATGCCGATTGATAAAGTCATTGATGCTACTATGATGGGCCGGCCTGAAACTTGATTTTACAAAATTAGAAGAGATGCATACAAATAATTGTTCTTCTTTGTAGAGATGTTGCACATGATAATACAAAAGGTGTATTTCTACATGCGTTTAATTTTGCAGATTATAAGAGAGATGGAGATGGATTATGTCGACCTTCGAAAAGAATCTATCACCAACTTTTAAGTATATATATGCAATCAGAAGAGCAAAAAACAAAAGGCCCGTACCAATCCACGGGCATTCTACTAGTAAGGATATGGTGTATGTGCATACGTTCATATGGGTGAGTCTATGCAATCGACTTCGATTGTGTTGTGTTTACAAAAAAAATTGTATTGACTTTATGTGCAAGTTGTCTGGTTTTTTGGATAAGTTGCCCGAAAAGGATTTAAGAGTCAGTCATATTGTAATAGTGATACTCACATTAAACCCATTAAGGTGCGCTAGAATGGTGGCCAACCAGCTATGCCATGTGGCGCATGCTGGTTGGTCACGATGAGAAAGTTATTTTTAGAGTTTTTCTAAATGATAGGGAGACTTTTTCCGAGAAAAGTTTTTTAGGCTTTTTCTTTTTCCTTTTAAGATGGTTGTGATGTCCATGTGACGCGAGAGTATCTTTTTTAAAATTTCGACATGATGGTGATGTGTGCACAACTTTCTCTCAAGCGGCCCGCAATAGCGGGCCCCAACCACTAGTACACACAACAAAGTGCAACACGGGCCCAGGCTGCACGCATGCATGCTACACGCTGGCTCTTACAGTCGACACGCAATGTCGGCCATCTCATGCAGTAATTACGAACCCCTAAAAATGCAGTAATTACGAGACATGAATGCAATTTTGCATGCTTGGTGATCCTACATGCACCCAAATTTCATATTACGACAAAAGTACTCATGTGATCCCGAGCTCCAGTGGTCTCGGATGAACAGTACAATTGTAAAAAGAAACTCCAAAAAAATCTGCATTTTTGTGGCAAGACACATTGATGCTTTTTCTACATGGATGCAAATTTTCATAACGAAATTGCATTTTTTTGCGATTCAAACAAGAGCTTCATCATTAACTAGTAACATGATTACAATCTTGTCTAGTACACAGAAGGATGCTATCCGGCACCTGGTGTATCCAGGCACACTCCGGATTTGATTCAGTAGCAAATTTGGCAACTTTGTGAGCTGCTATATTTGCCTCCCTCTTAACATGATAAATATCAAAACCACTACATCCTTCTACCAGCTCTTGTATTTCATTGATAATTGACAAGATGCTAGCTCTATGATGTTTTCTGGATCTCCAAAAGGACACAAGCTCCTGAGAATCAATCTCCATTGTTCCTTGCCGAATATTGAGAATCTTCGTCATCTTAGCTCCATCTCTACAAGCTAAAGCTTCTGCTGTTAAAACATTAGGGACTGAATCATACAATTTATTGCTCGCCGCTACTACAGTGCATCAGCGTCTCTGATTATTACCCCTGAAGCTCCTTTTTCATCCTTTGAATTGAAGGTTGCGTCTACATTAATTTTATAGTAGCCTTCTTGTGGACGTTCCAGTATGTCTTGGTCTTAGTTTTGGTTCCTTCTCCTTGTGGATTTGCATTCAACATCAGATCCGATGCCGTGATGCGCCCACCTGCAAGCTTGAGTTAGATTAGTTGAGGAATCTCCATGAATTGTATTATTTCATGATGTCCACACTAACCACATGCCACACACAATATATCCTGCATTTTCCGTTGCACAAACTTCATCATCTAGAATGTCTTAGGCCCAAGTTAGGTGATGTAGTTTGGGAACCTAAATGCCATAAAGATTTTAAATAAAATTTCAGAAAACTCGGGCATAAGAACATTCTACCAAAGCATGGAAGATGGTATCTTCATTTGCACCACATTCAACACAGTTACTTAATTTTTCGATGTGTCTTTTTTCAATATAGCCTTTACAGGCATGAAGCCTTTAATAACGAATTAACAAGCTCCAAAGTTTCTGCCATAACTTACTCTCTTCAATAGTTGAACTTTGTGCAACTCATTGATGATGTTGACTTTCAGCCCTAAACTGCTTTGCTAAAACTTTGTAGGCTGATTTTACAGTGTACATGCCATGTCTTCCTTCACCCCAAGCCCATAGGTCTTGGTCTAACCTTCCCAAAGGAATCTTAAGGATTCCATTTACCTCCATAGAAGATAGATTACTATTCAATTTTTGAATGTTCCAACTTCTTCCATCATCATTAATGAGCTTTGGAACTTTTTGCATAGTTTTTAGAACGAAGGCTCGAGAAGAGCCCGGCTTTGAATTAACAAAGCTATCAACCGGCCAGGAATTACAGCAGACAACCCAACTTACAACGGTCAGAACGATACAACGGGGAACACTGGAAAGACCAACTTACTACAACCTCCACAAGCCACAAAAGATTACAGCTAGTAAAGGCCGAGCACTCCACACTAGGATCATATGTAGCAGGAATGGAACAGCGCATCAGGACATAGCCGACCTTCGAGGATGGACCATGCTCCAGGAACACTTAGAGAAGAAAGGACCCAACATCTTCCTTCTCAATCACCAAAGAGGGACCCTTCCCCCTCGCCATGGCTCGTAGGCGCCGCACCGTCGGGATTTCGAGAAGCTCACCCTAGAGCTGGAAGAATGTCGCCCTCGCATCGCAAGGTGGACATGGGATGACCACATCGATTTGGGATATACCTTGCCGGCTGCTCCGCCACAGTCCATGCCCAACTAGTTGGAGACAAGCTTCAGGAATCGGACGATGCAGAGGAGGTAGCGCAATCCCTCACCTGCATAACCTCCCGACCGATCCCCGCACCCTTGATGACGCCTCCATCAAGGTCACGGCGCGCAAGGCGCCGCCGCCGCCAAATCCGTCGGGGTAAAGGTTTTCACCCGGGCAAGGGAATCGGGGTGGAGAGCAGGGGACCTCGGCTGCGCCCCCATGGAGGAAAGCAGCGCCCTTGGGCGTTGCCGCCGCCGGGCCAGCCGGACCGGCCAAGGTTTCCCCCGGTTCCCTGGCTGACCACCAACACACACCAACGCCGGAGCCAGACGAAGCAAGCCCACCACGGAGGCGAGAGAGAAGCAGCAGGGGATAGGGATTTCACACCTCCAGATCTGACGAAGCAGAACACGTCGTGGCCAAATTCCACCAGCCACCCACCGCCCGCACGGCCGAGCACGCTGGCTAGCACCCCCTGGGAACGCCGCCGACCGCCCGACGACGTCGCCTCTCCGGCAAGGGCCGCCGTCCAAGGAACCACAGGCCTCCAAGAGGGGGAGGAGCGCCGAGATCCCCGCCACCACCTTCACCGGCGTCCGCGCGGGCTTCCTGGCGACCGTCTCTGGTAGCGGCAAGGGGAAGGAAGGGGGTGGAGGGGGGTGGCGGCAGCGGCGGAACCCTAGTCGCCCCTGAGTCGCCCAAGGGGACGACGCGAGGGCCGGTGGGGGGTGGGGGAATATGTGTTACTTTTTGCATAGTTACTTCTTCGCCCTTAAAATATTGGCTTGCCTCCTGGAATCCTTGGTATCCACCGATCCTTCCATATGTTGGTCGATAGACCATCACCTATTCTTTTGATTAATCCCAATTGTAGTACTGTTCTACCCTTCAAAATTGCTTGCTAAACATGCAAGTTGCCTTTTTTCTTTTTGGCATTCAGGGAATCTGTACCATGATAGTATTTCTCGGCCATTACACGTGAACATAATGATTCTGGTCTTGTTATCAATCTCGATATTTCTTCCCCCAACATGGCTAAATTGAATAACTGGAGATTTCTAAACCCCATGCCTCCTGCTCCTTTTGGTTGGGCAATTTCATCCCATTTCTTCCAATGGAATATCTACTTATCTCCATCCCCTCCCACCAAAATCTAGACATTGGCGTTGTTAACTTCTTCCAAGTTGTTTTTGAGAGATTAAAACAACTCATTGAGTACAGTCGCACTGCTTTCATGACCGCTTTAATAAACACCTCTCGTCCAGCTGAACTTAACCTCTTTTTTTATCGACCTCCTGCCATGTTGCTTACTCTTGTGCATAGCTTCTCAAAAGCTTCTGTTGTACTTCTTCCTAGGGTCGTAGGAAGGCCAAGGTACTTTTCTTCGAGAGCTTCTCTTCTAATGACTAAAGCATGCATTACTTCTTCTTTCATTTGATCCGTGCTATTTGAGCTAAAGAAAATAGCAGATTTAGATTTATTCACCAATTGTCCCGAGCCTTTATTATAGATGTTCAGAATTTCTTGAATTCTCTCTGCTGCTTGCTTTGTTGCCTGAGTAAAGATAATACAATCATCAGCAAATAGAAGGTGGGAAATCCATGGAGTGTGGATACCCACCTTAATGCCTTTAGACAAGTATTGAGGACCCTTGAAATTTAATAAGCAAGAAAGTCCTTCAGCGCATATGAGAAATAGGTAAGGAGATATGGGATCCCCTTGCCTCAAACCTCTTGTTGGCTTAAATGACTTTGTCAAGTGCCCATTTATTTTCACGGAAAAACTGACTATTTTGACACATCTCATTACTAAATTCACGAACGCCGAGTGGAAGCCCAGCTTTAACATGATTTTTTGAAGATATTGCCATTCGACACGGTCGTAGGCTTTAGCCATATCTAATTTTATGGCACTTGATGTTGGGGAACGTTGCAAAAAACAAAAAAATTTCCTACTCGTTTCACCAAGATCCATCTATGAGTTCATCTAGCAACGAGTCATCGGATGCATCTACATACCTTTGTAGATCGCGAGCGGAAGCGTTCAAAGAACGGGGATGATGTTGTCGAACACGACGTGATCCAAATCACCGATGACCAAGCGCTGAACGGACGGCACCTCCGCGTTCAACACACGTACGGGACGGGAGACGTCTCCTCCTTCTTGATCCAGCAAGGGGGGAGGAGTGGTTGATGATGATCCAGCAGCACGACGGCGTGGTGGTGGATGCAGGGCGTCACAGTAGCAGGGCTTCGCCTATACTACGAGAGAGAGAGACGTAACAGGGAGAGAGGGATGCGCCAAAGGCTGTGGTCTAAAATCCCTCCTCTCCCCCACTATATATAGGGGTGCCTAGGGGGGCGGCGGCCCTAGGAGATGGGATCTCCTAGGGGGGCCGGCCTAGGGGTGGGGGGCTTGCCCCCCAAGCAAGGGGGCGCCCCCTCTAGGGTTTCCCCTCAACCCTAGCCGCATGGGCCCTAGGGGAGTGGCGCCCCAGCCCACTTTGGGCTGGGTTCCTTCCCACTTCAGCCCATGGGGCCCTCCGGGATAGGTGGCCCCACCCGGTGGACCCCCGGGACCCTTCCGGTGGTCCCGGTACAATACCGGTGACCCTGAAACTTGTCCCGATGGCCGAAATAGCACTTCCTATATATAATTCTTTACCTCCGGACCATTCCGGAACTCCTCGTGACGTCCGGGATCTCATTCGGGACTCCGAACAACATTCAGGTTACTGCATATACATATCTTCACAACCCTAGCGTCACCGAACCTTAAGTGTGTAGACCCTACGGGTTCGGGAGACATGTAGACATGACCGAGATGACTCTCCGGTCAATAACCAACAGCGGGATCTGGATACCCATGTTGGCTCCCACATGCTCCACGATGATCTCATCGGATGAACCATGATGTCGAGGATTCAATCAACCCCGTATGCAATTCCCTTTGTCAATCGGTATATTACTTGCCCGAGATTCGATCGTCGGTATCCCAATACCTCGTTCAATCTCGTTACCGGCAAGTCACTTTACTCGTACCGTAATGCATGATCCCGTGACCAGACACTTGGTCACTTTGAGCTCATTACGATGATGCATTACCGAGTGGGCCCAGTGATACCTCTCCGTCATACGGAGTGACAAATCCCAGTCTTGATCCGTGTCAACCCAACAGACACTTTCGGAGATACCCGTAGTATACCTTTATAGTCACCCAGTTACGTTGTGACATTTGGTATACCCAAAGCACTCCTACGGTATCCGGGAGTTACACGATCTCATGGTCTAAGGAAAAGATACTTGACATTGGAAAAACTCTAGCAAACGAACTATACGATCTTTATGCTATGTTTAGGATTGGGTCTTGTCCATCACATCATTCTCCTAATGATGTGATCTCGTTATCAATGACATCCAATGTCCATAGTCAGGAAACCATGACTATCTGTTGATCAACGAGCTAGTCAACTAGAGGCTTACTAGGGACATGTTGGTGTCTGTTATTCACACATGTATTACGATTTCCGGATAACACAATTATAGCATGAATAAAGACAATTATCATGAACAAGGAAATATAATAATAATGCTTTTATTATTGCCTCTAGGGCTTATTTCCAACAGTCTCCCACTTGCACTAGAGTCAATAATCTTGTTACATTGTGATGAATCGAACACCCATGGAATTCTGGTGTTGATCATGTTTTGCTCTAGGGAGAGGTTTAGTCAATGGATCTGCTACATTCAGGTCCGTATGTACTTTACAAATATCTATGTCTCCATCTTGAACATTTTCACGAATGGAGTTGAAGCGACGCTTGATGTGCCTTGTCTTCTTGTGAAACTTGGGCTCCTTGGCAAGTGCAATAGCTCCAGTGTTGTCACAAAAGAGCTTGATCGGCCCCGACGCATTGGGTATGACTCCGAGGTCAGTGATGAACTCCTTCACCCAAATTGCTTCATGTGCTGCCTCCGAGGCTGCCATGTACTCCGCTTCACATGTAGATCCAGCCACGACGCTCTGCTTGCAACTACACCAGCTTACTGCCCCACCATTCAAAATATACATGTATCCGGTTTGTGACTTAGAGTCATCCAGATCTGTGTCGAAGCTAGCGTCGACGTAACCCTTTACGACGAGCTCTTCGTCACCTCCATAAACGAGAAACATTTCCTTAGTCCTTTTCAGGTACTTCAGGATATTCTTGACCGCTGTCCAGTGTTCCTTGCCGGGATTACTTTGGTACCTTCCTACCAAACTTACGGCAAGGTTTACATCAGGTCTGGTACACAGCATGGCATACATAATAGAACCTATGGCTGAGGCATAGGGGATGGCACTCATCTCTTCTATTTCTTCTGCCGTGGTCGAACTTTGAGCCGAGCTCAATTTCATACCTTGTAACACAGGTAAGAACCCCTTCTTAGATTGATCCATATTGAACTTCTTCAATATTTTCTCAAGGTATGTGGTTTGTGAAAGACCTATGAGGCGTATTGATCTATCTCTATAGATCTTGATGCCTAATATATAAGCAGCTTCTCCAAGGTCCTTCATTGAAAAACTCTTATTCAAGTAGGCCTTGATGCTGTCCAAGAGTTCTATATCATTTCCCATCAAAAGTATGTCATCTACATATAGTATGAGAAATGCTACAGAGCTCCCACTCACTTTCTTGTAAACGCAGGCTTCTCCATAAGTCTGCGTAAACCCAAACGCTTTGATCATCTCATCAAAGCGAATGTTCCAACTCCGAGATGCTTGCACCAGCCCATAAATCGAGCGTTGGAGCTTGCACACCTTGTCAGCATTCTTAGGATCGACCAAACCTTCTGGCTGCATCATATACAATTCTTCCTTAAGGAAACCATTAAGGAATGCCGTTTTGACATCCATTTGCCATATTTCATAATCGTAAAACGCGGCAATTGCTAACATGATTCGGGCGGACTTTAGCTTCTCTACCGGTGAGAAAGTCTCATCGTAGTCAACCCCTTGAACTTGTCGATAACCCTTAGCGACAAGCCGATCTTTATAGATGGTCACATTACCATACGCGTCTGTCTTCTTCTTAAAGATCCATTTATTTTCTATGGCTCGCCGTTCAACGGGCAAGTCAGTCAAAGTCCATACTTTGTTTTCATACATGGATCATATCTCGGATTTCATGGCTTCTAGCCATTTGTCGGAATCCGGGCCCGCCATCGCTTCTTCATAGTTCGAAGGTTCACCGTTGTCTAACAACATGATTTCCAAGACAGGGTTGCCGTACCACTCTGGTGCGGAACGTGTCCTTGTGGACCTTCGAATTTCAGTAGGAACTTGATCAGAAGTATCTTGATCATTATCATTAACTTCCTCTCTAGTCGGTGCAGGCACCTCAGGAACATTTTCTTGAGTTGCGCCATTTTCCGGTTCAAGAGGTAATACTTCATCAAGTTCTATTTTCCTCCCACTCACTTCTTTCGAGAGAAACTCCTTCTCTAGAAAGAATCCATTCTTGGCAACAAATACCTTGCCTTCGGATCTGAGGTAGAAGGTATACCCAATAGTTTCTTTAGGGTATCCTATGAAGACACATTTTTCCGACTTGGGTTCAAGCTTTTCAGGTTGAAGTTTCTTGACATAAGCATTGCATCCCCAAACTTTTAGAAATGACAGCTTAGGTTTCTTCCCAAACCACAATTCATACGGTGTCGTCTCAACGGATTTCGACGGAGCCCTATTTAAAATGAATGCGGCAGTCTCTAAAGCATAGCCCCAAAAGGATAGCGGTAAATCGGTAAGAGACATCATAGACCGCACCATATCTAATAGAGTGCGATTACAACGTTCGGACACACCATTACGCTGAGGTGTTCCAGGCGGCGTGAGTTGTGAAACTATTCCACATTTTCTTAAGTGTGTGCCAAATTCATGACTCAAGTATTCTCCTCCACGATCTGATCGTAGAAACTTGATTTTCCTGTCACGTTGATTCTCAACCTCACTCTGAAATTCCTTGAACTTTTCAAAGGTTTCAGACTTGTGTTTCATTAAGTAGACATACCCATATCTACTCAAGTCATCAGTGATGGTGAGAACATAACGATAGCCACCGCAAGCCTCAACACTCATTGGACCGCACACATCAGTATGTATGATTTCCAATAAGTTGGTTGCTCGCTCCATTGTTCCTGAGAACGGAGTCTTGGTCATTTTACCCATGAGGCATGGTTCGCACGTGTCAAATGATTCATAATCAAGAGACTCTAAAAGTCCATCTGCATGGAGCTTCTTCATGCGTTTGACACCTATGTGACCAAGGCGGCAGTGCCACAAATATGTGGGACTATCATTATCAACCTTACATCTTTTGGTACTCACACTATGAACATGTGTAGCATTACGTTCGAGATTCATAAAGAATAAACCATTCACCATAGGAGCATGACCATAAAACATATCTCTCATATAAATAGAACAACCATTATTCTCGGATTTAAATGAGTAGCCATCTCGAATTAAACGAGATCCTGATACAATGTTCATGCTCAAACTTGGCACTAAATAACAATTATTGAGGTTTATAACTAATCCCGTAGGTAAATGTAGAGGTAGCGTGCCGACGGGGATCACATCGACCTTGGAACCATTCCCGACGCGCATCGTCACCTCATCCTTCGCCAGCCTCCGTTTATTCCGCAGCTCCTGCTGTGAGTTACAAATATGAGCAATGGCACCGGTATCAAATACCCAGGAGTTACTACGAGTACTGGTAAGGTACACATCAATTACATGTATATCAAATATACCTTTGGTTTTGCCGGCCTTCTTGTCCGCTAAGTATTTGGGGCAGTTCCGCTTCCAGTGACCGCTTCCCTTGCAATAAAAGCACTCAGTCTCGGGCTTGGGTCCATTCTTTGGCTTCTTCCCGGCAGCTTGCTTGCCAGGCGCGGCAACTCCCTTGCCATCCTTCTTGAAGTTCTTTTTACCCTTGCCCTTCTTGAACTTAGTGGTTTTATTGACCATCAACACTTGATGTTCCTTCTTGACTTCTACCTCTGCTGATTTCAGCATTGCAAATACCTCAGGAATGGTCTTTTCCATTCCCTGCATATTGAAGTTCATCACAAAGCTCTTGTAGCTTGGTGGAAGCGACTGGAGGATTCTGTCAATGACCGCATCATCCGGGAGATTAACTCCCAGCTGAGTCAAGCGGTTATGTAACCCAGACATAGTGAGTATATGCTCACTGACAGAACTATTTTCCTCCATCTTACAGCTGAAGAACTTGTCGGAGACCTCATATCTCTCGACCCGGGCATGAGCTTGGAAAACCATTTTCAGCTCTTCGAACATCTCATATGCTCCATGTCTCTCAAAACGCTTTTGAAGCCCCGGCTCTAAACTGTAAAGCATGCCGCACTGAACGAGGGAGTAGTCATCAACACGTGTCTGCCAAGCGTTCATAACGTCTTGGTTCTGTGGGACGGGAGCTTCACCTAGCGGTGCTTGTAGGACATAATCTTTCTTGGCAGCTACGAGGATGATCCTGAGATTCCAGACCCAGTCCGTGTAGTTGCTGCCATCGTCTTTCAGCTTGGTTTTCTCTAGGAACGCGTTGAAGTTGAGGACTACGTTGGCCATTTGATCTACAAGACATATTTGCAAAGGATTTAGACTAAGTTCATGATAATTAAGTTCATCTAATCAAATTATTAATGAACTCCCACTCAGATTAAACATCCCTCTAGTCATCTAAGTGTTACACGATCCGAGTCGACTAGGCCGTGTCCGATCATCATGTGAGACGGACTAGCCATCGTCGGTGAACATGTTCATGTTGATCGTATCTTCCATACGACTCGTGTTCGACCTTTCGGTCTCTGTGTTCCGAGGCCATGTTTGTACATGCTAGGCTCGTCAAGTTAACCCTAAGTGTTTTGCATGTGTAAAACTGTCTTACACCCGTTGTATGTGAACGTAAGGATCTATCACACCCGATCATCACGTGGTGCTTCGAAACGACGAACTTTAGCAACAGTGCACAGTTAGGGGAGAACACTTCTTGAAATTATTATGAGGGATCATCTTATTCACTACCATCATTCTAAGTAAACAAGATGCAAAACATGATAAACATCACATGCAATCAAATAATAATAGTGACATGATATGGCCAATATCACATAGCTCCTTTGATCTCCATCTTGCAGCTCCATGATCATCTTGTCACCGGCATGACACCATGATCTCCATCATCATGATCTCCATCATCGTGTCTCCATGAAGTTGCTTGCCAACTACTACTTCTACTACTAAGGCTAACGTGTTTAGCAATAAAGTAAAGTAATTTACATGGCGTTCCTCAATGACACGCAGGTCATATAAAAGAATAAAGACAACTCCTATGGCTCCTGCCGGTTGTCATACTCATCGACATGCAAGTCGTGATTCCTATTACAATAACACGAACATCTCATAGATCACATATGTATCATTCATCACAACTTTGGCCATATCATATCACAAAGCACCTGCTGCAAAAACAAGTTAGACGTCCTCTAATTGTTGTTGCAAGTTTTACGTGGCTGAATTAGGGTTCTAGCAGAACGTCTTCTTACCTACGTGAAAGCCACAACGTGATTTGTCAACTTCTATTTACCCTTCATAAGGACCCTGTTCATCGAATCCGCTCCAACTAAAGTGGGAGAGACAGACACCCGCCAGCCACCTTATGCAACTAGTGCATGTTAGTCGGTGGAACCAGTCTCACGTAAGCGTACGTGTAAGGTTGGTCCGGGCCACTTCATCCCACAATACCGCTGAAGCAAGAAAAGACTAGTAGCGGCAAGAAAGTTGACAAATCTACGCCCACAACAAATTGTGTTCTACTCGCGCAAGAAGAACTACGCATAGACCTAGCTCATGATGCCACTGTTGGGGAACGTTGCAGAAAACAAAAAAATTTCCTACTCATTTCACCAAGATCCATCTATGAGTTCATCTAGCAACGAGTCATCGGATGCATCTACATACCTTTGTAGATTGCGAGCGGAAGCGTTCAAAGAACGGGGATGATGTTGTCGAACACGACGTGATCCAAATCACCGATGACCAAGCACCGAACGGACGGCACCTCCGCGTTCAACACACGTACGGGACGGGAGACGTCTCCTCCTTCTTGATCCAGCAAGGGGGGAGGAGTGGTTGATGATGATCCAGCAGCACGACGGCGTGGTGGTGGATGCAGGGCGTCACAGTAGCAGGGCTTCACCTATACTACGAGAGAGAGAGAGACGTAACAGGGAGAGAGGGATGCGCCAAAGGCTGTGGTCTAAAATCCCTCCTCTCCCCCACTATATATAGGGGTGCCTAGGGGGGCGCCGGCCCTAGGAGATGGGATCTCCTAGGGGGGGCGGCGGCCTAGGGGTGGGGGGCTTGCCCCCCAAGCAAGGGGGCGCCCCCTCTAGGGTTTCCCCTCAACCCTAGCCGCATGGGCCCTAGGGGAGTGGTGCCCCAGCCCACTTTGGGCTGGGTTCCTTCCCACTTCAGCCCATGGGGCCCTCCGGGATAGGTGGCCCCACCCGGTGGACCCCCGGGACCCTTCCGGTGGTCCCGGTACAATACCGGTGACCCCGAAACTTGTCCCGATGGCCGAAATAGCACTTCCTATATATAATTCTTTACCTCCGGACCATTCCGGAACTCCTCGTGACGTCCGGGATCTCATCCGGGACTCCGAACAACATTCGGGTTATTGCATATACATATCTTCACAACCCTAGCGTCACCGAACCTTAAGTGTGTAGACCCTATGGGTTCGGGAGACATGTAGACATGACCGAGACGACTCTCCGGTCAATAACCAACAGCGGGATCTGGATACCCATGTTGGCTCCCACATGCTCCACGATGATCTCATCGGATGAACCACAATGTCGAGGATTCAATCAACCCCGTATGCAATTCCCTTTGTCAATCGATATATTACTTGCCCGAGATTCGATCGTCGGTATCCCAATACCTCGTTCAATCTCGTTACCGGCAAGTCACTTTACTCGTACCGTAATGCATGATCCCGTGACCAGACACTTGGTCACTTTGAGCTCATTATGATGATGCATTACCGAGTGGGCCCAGTGATACCTCTCCGTCATACGGAGTGACAAATCCCAGTCTTGATCCGTGTCAACCCAACAGACACTTTCGGAGATACCCGTAGTATACCTTTATAGTCACCCAGTTACGTTGTGACGTTTGGTATACCCAAAGCACTCCTACGGTATCCGGGAGTTACACGATCTCATGGTCTAAGGAAAAGATACTTGACATTGGAAAAACTCTAGCAAACGAACTATACGATCTTTATGCTATGTTTAGGATTGGGTCTTGTCCATCACATCATTCTCCTAATGATGTGATCTCGTTATCAATGACATCCAATGTCCATAGTCAGGAAACCATGACTATCTGTTGATCAACGAGCTAGTCAACTAGAGGCTTACTAGGGACATGTTGGTGTCTGTTATTCACACATGTATTACGATTTCCAGATAACACAATTATAGCATGAATAAAGACAATTATCATGAACAAGGAAATATAATAATAATGCTTTTATTATTGCCTCTAGGGCATATTTCCAACACTTGACCCTATTTACTCTTTCTTGTTTCTAAGGTAATGAATGCATTCATAGGCAGTTAAAACATTATCAGTAATTAATCACCCTGGAATGAAAGCACTCTGCTCTAGGGAAATAATCTCACCCATCCCCAATTTTAGTCTATTAGCTAGCACGTTAGAGCATATTTTGTAAAGGACGTTACAAAGTGATATAGGTATGTACTGAGACAAGTCTTGGGGGTGATTCACCTTTGGAATCAGAATAAGAATGGTTTTATTGACCTCTTCTGGTAATTCACTGTCATTCAGAAATTTTAGAACAGCCGCACAAATGCTAGGCTTCAATATATCCCAGTGATTTTGATAGAACCCAGCTATGAATCCGTCAGGACCAGGAGATTTATTTGGCTTCATCATAAATAATGCCCGCTCAACCTTTTCCTGCAAGAATGGTCTGCAAAGCATATCATTCAATTCATTTGAAACCTTTGTAGGTACATAGCTTATTACCTCTTCCGTTGAGAGGTTGCCCTGGGCACTGAACAATTTTATGAAGAACTGATTTGTTTCTTCCTCCGTCTCCTTCTGATTATAACATATTGTTCCATCTGACCGCTGCAAGAATTTGATCATGTTTTGTCTAGCCCTCTCCTTACATCTCGAGTGAAAAATGATGTATTCATGTCCCCTTCAAAAAGCCAACCTACTCTTGATCGTTGTCGCATCATAATCTCTTCCCTCGCAAGCAATTTTGAGATTTGACCCATTAAGCTTCTTTCTTCTAACGACGGCCCTTTCTGCTAGCTCCTTCTTCTTACTTCCTCTAGTTGACTTCTCAGTTGTGCCAACCGGCCTCTAACTGATCCAAAAGTCTGAAAGCTCGATTTTTGAAGTGATTCCTTCATGAAAGAAAGGGATTTCATTACATCTTGCAGGCCTTCTCCTTTACAACACCAAGATTTATTTATCATGTCATAATAGCCCGGCTCTCTCCTCCACATGTCATTTTCTTTGCTTTCACCTTTTCGCCTTGTTGTTGTTTGTCAATACTATTAGCAATGCATAATGATCAAATTCTGTGGTTTGCAAATGTAACACTTTTATAGCACCATATTTCTACAAAAAGTTCTCATAAGCCAACGCTCTATCTAGCCAAACTTTGATGTTCTTTTCTCCTTCTTGTCTATTGTCCCATGTATATGGGAGCCCTGTATAGCCTAAATCTGAGAGGCCACACATTTGGACTACCTCTCTAAATCCAGACATTCTCCATCCCCCTCTCTCCTTATAGCCAAAATGCTCCTCTTCTTCTAATACTTCATTAAAGTCTCCCGCACATAGCCAGGGTAAATCACTTGCACATCTTAGAAATTGAAGAAAATACCATGATTCTTTCCTTTTTTGACTTCGTGGTTGGCCATAAAAGCCTGTAAATCTCCATTCTTCTCCCAAGTTCTCACTGAAGATAGTGACATCTATGTGAGAATTATTTTTAGTTTATTCCCTCACGATAATACCCTTTTTCCACATGAGAACTAGTCCTCCACTTAGCCCTTCACTACTTACAGATATCGCATTATGAAACCCCAATTTAAATCTCAGATTCTTTGCACTTTCTTTAGACATCTTTGTCTCCGAGAGGAAGACAAAATCTGGGCTATGCTGCTCCACCAGAAGGCGGAGCTCCTGAAGTACCTCGGGTTGCCCACACCCGCGATAGTTCAAGCATAAGGTTTTCATTGTGACCGGCAGGGATGCTCCACATAGGCAGCCTCCGCCGATAGTGCATTTGATAAGGAGAGTTCCATCTTTTGTTTTTTGGCGCCCTCTGCATCCCTTTGGTCCAGCTCCATAAGGTTTGATGGGATGGACTCTCTAGGTAATTCATCTATTCCTCGAATAGGGATTGTCACTAAGTTTCCTTCATTCTCCAACATCCAATTTTTTCTGCCACGATGCCTGATTGTTGTTGACGATTGTTACTGTTTCTCAGTGGCTTCCTCTTCCTTCCTGTTACACTTTTATTGTGAGCTTGACTTGTAAAAAGAGCCATGCAAGTGTTGTTATTTTGGGCACCTCCACCCTTACCTATGTTCATTTTCTCTAAAGGGCTCGACACTTCTCCTGGGATACATTTGTCCTTCTCAAAGATGTGACTATTAGATTGCTCTGTGGATTTTCCTTTAGAACTGGAATGAGAATCACTTCGGTATGAAGATGCACTCCAATCTGAAGTTGCCGCTGCTTGTGCAAAGGATTGAATTCTCCTCCTCCTCTCTTCTGGGGCTCTTATTGAATTATCATATTCCCATTTACCTTCTGCATCTCTTCCCGAAGGGTTTTGACATTCTAATTCAGAATGCCCCATAATACCACATGAGAAGCAGAAGAAAGGCAACTTCTCATATTGTAGATCGTAGTATTCATCACCTTCTGAAGTTTCAATTGTGATATACCTCTTCAATGGTTTCTCAACTAGGATTTCCACTCTTGCTCTAAGATATTTACCTTCAGTGAACATCCAATTTATCAACTTTGCCTGCAAGACCTGCTACCTTCCATCCTTTCTTTTTGTTCATCCACTTAAAAGGTATGTTTACGATCCTGACCTAAATATGCATTGACTCAAAACGCACATCTGAGGGTCTAAGATTCTTTTCAAACTCTTTCAAAAGCACTGCATGGCGCCCTACAAGCCATGGGGTTCCATCTAGTGCCCTCTCTTTGTCTGCCTCCATCATAAAATCCACAATGAATATGTTATCCAACACCATTCTTGCTCTTAGGGCTTTTGGATTTCCCCAAGCTGGTTTCATAGCTCCCACGATAGTCTGCAATTGAAGAGTGCTTGGAGATAAGACTTTACCGATAACAAAGAAGACTTTTGGTTCATCTTCATCTTCCTCGTCATCTGACATTATCATCTTCTCATCCTCTCCAGCTGCCAGGTTCAACTTTCTGAATTTTGCTGTCACTTCTTCATCTGCATTCTTCCCTTTTTCTGCACCTAGACCTCTTACAGCTGACTCTTCCACATCAGCTTGCCTCTGCGGGCCATCTTCTACAACTAAAAAATTGCAGTCAATGTCAGATCCTGCTACCAATCCCCACCAAGAAAGGCCAAGCAAGAGCAGGCGGATCCACAAGCGGGTTCCCCTTTTTTGCCCCGAATTAGCTGATTCTTGCTAGAAATTTTAGACAGGAAAGCAAATCCTACCTTGATAGGAAATAGAGGTAGGAAGCAGGATGTGATTTGGGTCTCTGGAGACCCTGCGCAAACAGAATCCGCCCTTGGAGAGGAAGGAGGTTACTCCCCAGGTGGAAGGAACACGAGACGCATGTGGAGCTCAGTCAAAGCGGTCAGAGCGAGTCACTGGGGCGTGTATGGGCTCCACCACCACCGCTCTGGCCATAATGAAATTACATTTGTGGAGGTGTGGGCACAAACACAAAATTGATGTTCCAAAGTGCTTCCAAAAGCACTTGTTTCGAACATCAATTTTTTGCCCACATCTCAATAGATACAATTTCGTCATAAAAAATTGTATGCATGTAGAAAAAACATCAAGTTTCTTACCAAAAAATTCTGATATTTTTTAATTTACTTACTTTTTTTGCAGATTTTACTGTTCGTCTGGGATTACTGGAGCTCGGGATCACATACTCCATGTCCTAATTAGAACACTTACGATAATTCTGAAAAACAGGAACGATTGGTTCCTGGGTATACATGCACCATATATGGGAACAAATAAAATAAAATGCTAAACATATTCTGAAAATATTTTTGAAATAAATTTAAAATTCCATTGTACTTGTAAAAAAATCCACGAAGAAAAACCTCATTGACTCCATGAAAAAAACTTTAGGCCAAAATAGTGTGAATAGTGACTGTATAAAGCAATATGTTTTTTGCCCCAGATTCAAGATGGATTTTATTTGCGAAAACTTATATACTTGGGCAAAAGAAAATCATGTTTATTCCAAAAAAAAATCTGAACATTTTATCTTTTTTAATTATCAAAACAAATCACATATCGGGTGTACATGCACAAGGAACCAAAGGTAGTGCTCACCCACCACGAGCGCTAATGGCAACCCACCACAAACAATAGTAGAAGCGCTAGGAGAGCACATTTCGAAAGTTTTTCCACCGGTTTTAGGAAGCTTCTGGCCGTTTTTTTTCTTCTTCTTTGTGTTCCTATGCTGGTTTTTTCTGCGTATGTGAAAGGTTTTTATTTATAGAATTTTCTTTGATTTTTCTCTTTTAGTTTTTATTTAGTTACTTGTATTTTTATTTTCAATCTTTTTAAAGACTCGACTTTTTTAATATTGATTTTACTATTAAATAAGTGGAATTTTTTAAATTCACAAATACTTTTAAACTCCTGAAAATTTTCAAATTCACACAATTTTTTTCTTATTTGCGAACATTTTGTTGGATTCAAGAATATTTTTATTATTCATGATTTTATTACTAATACGTCAAAAACTTTAGAAATTAGTGCAGAGTTTTTAAATCTGCAAACATTTTTTAATCCATGAAAAAGAATTATATTTGTTAATAATTTTCCATTTGTGTTTTTCTAAAAATTGTGTTTCTTTTCGATTCATGATCATATTTGAAATATGAAAACTTTTTCTCAAATTTGTGTTCACATTTTTTCAGTTGCATGGATTTTTTTTAAATTCACAAACATTTTTCAAATGCATTAACATTTTTCCTATTTAATGGACGTTTTCAAAATCATAAATTTTCGAAATTTCAATCCTTTTTGAATTCACACACATTTGTAAACTTCCCAATATTTTTTATCTTAAAAAATAGAATCTTAATAAATTTGAAAATAATTTGAAAAACAATGTGAAAAAAATAAATCTGTTCCTTTCATTTATAACTAATAAGTGAAAATGCAAGTGGGAAAATAAAATAATAACAAAACTTATTCTTTAGCCTACAGAAACTAGCATCCCTGCGTTAATGAGCCGGTTCACCCACTCTAGAGATGGAAGGAGGCGTTCTTGGGGATCTCGCGAAATGACGCTCTCTAGGGAGCTCCTATTGCGCGCCTTCGGCGCCAAGGAACGCAACCGGCACTCACACCCAAGGAACAGAGCGCACGCGTAATAAATCCGCAGAAAATAGCTCTCGAGAGGATTCAAACTCACGTCGGCACTCTTCTGTTTAGGTACCCTAGCTACTGGACCATCAACCTGTTTGTGACTGTTTACAGCGTGAAATCTATAAGAACTAAATACTAGACGTTCTATTTATTGTGCATTAATAGTACCATTTCGATTTTTAAATTATTTGAACATGGAAAAGGTTCTCAAATTAAGTTTACGAACATGCAATAAAAGTTTAGCAACATGGAAAAAGTTCACGAATTCAAAATAAGTTCATCTTTTAAATCAAAAGTAATATGAAAAAAATGCAAATTTAAAAACAGTTGTTGAATTTAAGAAAAACAAAAAAAATTGAAAAAATCATGAGTTTAAAAAAGGTTCATCGAATTTGAAAATGGTTTGTAATTTTGAAAAAAAGTTCATCGAATTTGAAAAAAGTTTATCGAATATGAGAAAAGTTGAACAGATCTGTAAAAATTTCGGCGAATCCGAAAATAGTTCAACGGATTTGAAAAAAATTCATTGAATCTGGAAAAAGTTCATCGAATTTGAAAACAAATTTCATTGATTTTGAAAAAACAATTCCTCGAATTTGAAAAGACTTTATCGAACTTGAAAAAATGTTACATGATTTTGAAAAAAAATCATCAAATTTGATAATATGCTCATCGATTTTGAAAAAAAATCATTCAATTTGAAAAAAATCATTGTATTTCGAAAAAATTCATCAATTTTTCAAAAACATGAAAAAGAAAACATCGTTCATTTTGAAAAAACAGGAAAACTAAAAAAATCTTTGATTTTGAAAAAAAACACGAAATTTCAATAAAACACGGATTTAAAGCATGAAAAAAGAACAAAGGAAAAAGGGAAAAAAGAAAAAACAAAGAAACCGGGTTTCTTTAATTTTTTCTATTTTTTAGTTTTTTTCCTTTTTCTGTTTCGTTTAGTTGTACAATTTAGAAAATTGTTCCAATGTTCAAAATTTATTTGTGTTTTCATTTGTTCATTATTTTAAAAAAGGTTCGCAATTTTGTAGAAAATGTTCAAAGTTTCAAAAATTGTACACGCTTTACAAAATATGTTCGTGCTTTAGATTTTTTTTAAATTTCAAATAAAATGATTCCATTTACATTTTTTTCATATATACAAAAAGTGTTCATATTTTTAAAATTGTTTCGGATATTCAAACTACACCTAGTTTCAAAATTTTGGTCTGGATTTCTCGATTTGTTCCTATTACAAATGTTTTTTCACCAATTATAAAATCTTCGGGTTTTATAAAAATTGTCGGGATTTCCAAAAAAAATCAGTGTTCAATCATTTTCCACCAATTCAAAAAAAGTTCGTGTTTTAAGAAAATGTTCTGGAATTTTATAAAATAAGTCTATTTTTAAAAATGTTCTCATAATTTAAAAGTATTTGATTTTTACAATTTTTTCCGAATTTCAAAATATGTACCTTTGTCAAGTTTTTTTGTACAAATTCAAAAAATGTTTGCTTTTCTCAACAATGTTTGAGAAATTTAAATTTTCTTTTGCAGTTTCGAAAGATCTTTCAAAATTTTGAAATAGTTGACGTTTGTCAAAATTCCTGAATTTCCAAGAAGTGATCGTAGTTCGAATTTTTTGTTGCAATTTCTTAAATAATGTTCATCTGCAACGCTGCTCATAGTTCTTTATACGTCACGCTATGTATATGTTAACAAAATCTGTAGCCGTACTGGCTAGAAACGTTAGTGCACTAATAGGAGATCCACGGTTGGATTACACTCTCGCACGTGCTGTTCTTTTTTTTTTGTGCACATTTTTTCGTCTGACCGCTAACTCCTGTTCAGCCCCAACGAACGGGCCGTCCCAGTCAAGCGCGTCCTGTGTGAAGGGACGTCTTTTTGCCGCAGAATGCGGCAAATAAGAGCTCCCGGGGATCTCTGCATACGTCTCACAGTAAGCGGTACATATGCCTGCGGCGCCTATATCTCGCTGCTAGAGTAATAGGGTCAGCCCACTTTGAACTATATCTTGCATTCACTGAGATTGGGGAGCAACTAGTTAACAAGCGCTTCTTTGGGAGCCTCGCAACAATCAGCGTCACTTGGCGCACTTTTAGCCATTCATCACGTATGATGCTCTGGACATTTTCTCCAGATTTTATTTTTTTTATTTTTCTGTACGCGTTTTCGACTTTTTAAACGGGTTTTTTATGTTTTGGTTTTCCTCCGGTCTTCCTTACCTTTTCGACCAAAAATATTTCAGAAAAAAATATTTTACGTGAAAAAACGCGTGTTCTTTTTTTTTCTTTCGGAAAGTCACGGTTTTTTTTTCGCGAGAGGCACGGTTGTGCTTTAGCGAGAGTCACGGCCGTGCTTTTTGGAAACGAAAAAAACACGTTTTCTAATTTTCTTTCATTCGTGAGAGTCATTGTTTTGCTTTCGCGAGAGGCACGGTTGTGCTTTCACGAGAGTCACGGCCCTGTCTCTCGGAAAGTGAAAAACAAAACACATTTTTTGTTTTTTTCGCGAGAGTCACAGTATTGCTTTCGCGAGAGGCACGGTTGTGCTTTCGCGAGAGTTATGACCGTGCCTCTCAGAAAGGGAAAAAATACGCGTTTTCTATTTTTTTTTCTTTCACGAGTGTCACAGTTTTGCTTCCGCGAGAGGCACGGTTGTGCTATCGCGAGACTCACAGTCATGCCTCTCGAAAACAAAAAAACAAAACGTGTTTTCTATTTTTTTCCTTCCACAAAACTCACTGTTTTGCTTCCACGAAGAGCACACGTGTGATTTCGCAAGAGGCACAGACGTGCCTTTTTCGAAAAGAGAAAAAAAATCATGCTCCCGGTTTAGTTTTTTCGCCCCGTTTTTTTCGTGAAAAAAAAGTTCATCAAAACCTATCAACATGGGATCTAGTTTTGAAGATCTCGACACGAGAAATCCAATGATGCAAACGGTTCAAGATATGGACGCACGGTTTAAAAGATAAAACATTTTGAATAAACGGACCTACGAAAAAAGGGAACTCTCAGATTGCGACAGGTGGCGCGCTTCATGTGCGCCATTTGTCGCGACCTAGGAAAGTGGGGTGTGTGAAACAGTTAAGAACCAAAACCATCACAGATCCGAGTACTCCTTAATTAGTGATTTCGGTGAGATTGTATGTGTTGATGAATGTGGCTACATTAATCGGGCCGGCCCACTTACCGATGCACACTGGAAAAAAATGGGATGGGAAGGGAAAAGGAGAGGAGCTCCTATCTGCCGCTCCCTGCGGAAAACTGTCGGCCTCACGCACAGGCGAGGATCCAATTGTGCCGGCCCAAGCTAGCGACCTGCATAGAAAGGGTACTGTAGCGCGTGTTGTTGGACCTAAAAAAGTCTCGTTCTGAAGGGATTGAACGCAGGAGCTCCAATTCCCGAAGACCTGGTAGTACCACTAGAGTTAATGGGTGTATTTGAATAGTGGGCTGTGTGAAACAGTTAACAACCAAAACCATCACAGATCCGAGTTTTTTTGAATCATCGAATGCAAAAGTTTTGTTTGGAAAAAAGCGGAATAATAAACGCGAACACTTTTTAAACTTGTGAACCAAGTTTTAAAAATCTCTAATATATTTGAAAATGGGAATATTTTTTGAAAATGATGATCAATTTTTCGAAATTCTGGGGAAAATGAATACGTGTTTTTTTCAAACTGAATTTTTTTACAAAATTCTCATTTTTGGAAAACACAAACATTTTTTGAAAAATGGAAACAAAATTTGAAAACAACAAACATTTTTTCAAAACGGGAGTATTTTTCGAAATTCCAAAAAAATTTGGAAAGCACGTACATTTATTAAACTCTGGAAACAAGATTTGAAAGTACAAACATTTTTCTAAAACAGGAATTTTTTTGAAATTCCAAACAAAATTTGGAACACAAACTTATTTTGAAAACTAGAACTATTTTTCAAACAAAATTTGAAGACATGAAATTTTCGAATCTTCCAAATAAATTTTTAAGACATGAATAATTGTATAAAATGAGGACATTTTTTTAATCTTCCAAACAAAATTTGGAAAAATGAACATTTTTTGAAATTAGCGAAAAGTTTTGAAATGGAATTATTTGCTGAAATCCCCATTTTTCCTGTTGAATTTTTTAACATATTGAGCAAACACATAAAGAAAGAAAAGGAAAAAAATAGATAAGAAACAGAAACAGAAATAAAGGAGAAAACAAATAATGATAAAAACTCATAAGAAAGCGAAAATCAGAAGAAAAAAACTATTTAGGAACCTTCTAGAATGTTCACAATACTGGAAAACCAGGTTGGAACCTTCCAGAATATTCGCAAAACGGGCTTCGATGTACTTGTTAGCTTATAAGACGGGCCGGCCCAGTTCGATCACTAGCTTGATCGGGTCTGTGCGAACGATCGACTGCTTGATGCATGACGCGTCAAATAGGAAAAGCGGAAACTAGAGCTCCTATATGCCGCATTTTGTTGCAAATAGCAGCCGGACACACACACCAATGACTACATGGGCCGGCCCAACAACAGGACCGCTGTATGCAATATTTCAAATATTTGTGTCGTTGCTGGGAGTCAAACACTCAGACGCAGCGGCATACCAATGCACCAACCAAGCATTCTTGAATAATGAGTATCATCGTGCTTTAAGAACTAGGAATACTCATATGTTTGAAAGAATTTTCAAATTTCAAACGTGTTTTTTAAACTATATACTTTTAGAAATTTTTAAAAATGAGAATTGTTTTGAAATCATAAACAAAATTAGAAACTCTGAACTTTCAATAAAATATGAACAATTTTCGAGAAACATGACTTTTTTTATAGTTTGACCTTTTCTAGAAATGGGAACAAATTTCAATATTCCGAATACTTTGGAAAATGCAAACAAATTTGTTCAACGAGAACAAATTTTGGAATTTTTTTATCATTTTTTGAATACGCAAAAAATGACAAATGAGAACAAAAAACCTAAGAACATTTTGTGAAAACACGAATAAAATTCGAAACTCTGAACTGTTTTGAAAACATGAACAAAGTTCGAAATCACAAACATAATTTGGAAAGCATGAACAATATTTGAAACTTCTACTTTTTTAGAAACGTGATTTTTTCAAATTCTAAACTTTTGAATAATACGAACATTTTCTGAAAACATTTATAAAATTTGGGATTTTTGAACTATTCTTGTAAAAAAGCGAACAATTTTGGAATATATGAAACATTTTTTAAAATTACGATTTAGAAAAAACAGAAAACAAGAAAATATGAACTTGAAAAAGAAACAAAAAAGATAGATGGGGAGACTGAAGCAATCACAATATTTGTACGGAATGTTGGAGGAATTCCAAAATTTCAGAGCAACTGGTCGATCAACATAACCAGCTAGCTTTACTATATGCTCACTCACTGAGAACCTTCTATCATCTTGCATTCAATCAAGGCCCTGGCCATCTCAAAACGGTCGGTCCTTGCCTGCTTCTTGTACAGAGCATCCAGTGACCCAATTATAAATTAAGCACTAGACCATTCAGAATGTCTATGTAGTTCAGAATCCATGCAAGTCAACATGAGGCACTAGACTGACTCATAGTCATCACTACGAGCAGTGAAAGCAGCTGCAACTACATGCGATGCATCTGGTGTAGGTGGATCGCCTAGGGATGATCCAGTACATACTCTTTCTTATCACTCCTGAGAACAAATCTCAGATTTCGGATCCAATTCAGTTAGGTTCCACCATTTGCGGCCAAATTTTCTTTCTCTAACATATGGGCTAAGTTGAACATAATGCAAGCCATTGATCTACAACGATAAACACAAGATTCACTAGAAATTGTTCATAATTAATTTGCACTAGTGTTTAAACAAATTTTAATATAAAGTGCGCTCCCACTCATATAAATATCTCTCATCATTGAAAGTGGGTGATTCAAGATCCTGATCTTATTCACAACCATTGATGTTTGCATAATTGATGATGTGAACTTCAGCCGGTAGGCAAACTTGCCGGTCATATCTCCATATGAGTTTTGTTCATGTTTCGATTCTTTGTGCTCCGAGCTTAGAACGATTTTGCTAGAACTTTAAGATAACCGAGTGTTTCTGTTGTGAGGTCTTCTTACCTTCACCGGCCTTACACTTCACTCTTCGTTTGTACACATGACAATGATGCACTCTCAAAAGCTACGCGTTGTAGACGGTTGCTACACTAGGAAGGAAGATCACTAACCACTTGACATTTTCTATGAGAGATCACCCTAATAATTGACTACTGCGCAATCAAAGGATGCAAACAATAAAGGGATAACCATCTCAGGTAATTCATAATAGCACGATATGGTATAGCCCTGGGCGCGGGGAACGTCTCCATAATTCTCTCAGGTCTTCATGAAAATTCTCTATGATGATGTCGCTGCCACCACTAAGGATGGCAATGGGTCGGGTTTGGATCGGGTTGAACAATCTCAAATCCATATCCATGTCCATGAAGACAGTCTTTGCCCGCCCATGAAAAATCCATGGGTGAAAAATTGTGTCCATGTCCAAATCCGATGGATATCCATACCCATTGGATATCCATTGAGTCCTCTCGAGACATATAAATAAGATGTAACTCAATATTAACATAAACTCTTCCATTTTTCACCTCGTGGTAGACTAGGCTTCACTTATGGTAAATTAACATCCACTAACAACCTAAGATCATTTAGTATTTTTCTAATAGATGAGAATGACGAGTCATTTAAGAAGGAGGTAAAAATAAGGGAAGGGGTGTTGGAGTATGTTACAGAGGGGATTGAATGTGAACTAAAAAAGTTACGATGGGGATTGTGTAATATCTTATGCATGTTTTAGATAAAAAAGTGTAAAATTGTTGTGAGACATATGACCGTGGGGCAGGGATAGCAGATTTTTCCCCATTAAGTCATACTATCGGGTCGGGTTTGTGTATATCCATGGGTACTAGATTATATCCATGCCCTATCCACGAACAATCGGGTCGGGTTTGGGCGCCGCCCATGGACACAAAAGCATATCCAAACCCTATCCATTTGGGTCGGATATCCATGGATAAAATTGCCATCCTTAGCCACCACCGTGTTCTCCCGCGCCTGGTGAAGCCACCTTGGTCCAGGTCCTCCATAGCACGTCTGTCACTCCTGTCGATGAATAAAATAACGAGTGTTGAGATGCGGGTCATTAAAGTGAAAAATCCCTTGGCTCCAGCCATGATGTCATACGGTGACGTGGATGCCACTTAACGTTACAACATATAACCATCTCATAAATAAACTTATTATCATGATGAAGGCCATACCAAATCACATGCAACCTGCAAAACCAAGTTAGACGTCATCTAATCGGTTTTGCAAATTTTAATTACGTGGCTTTCGGGGTTTCTGGATAACTCTAGCTACCTACGTCCATCATCAAGACGACAATTCTTGTTGCTAGATTAACTTTCCTCGTGTCTGAGGGAAGAGACTAATTAAAAATCTCTAGCCCCATACTAAACTTCGTCAGTACGTGTGACCCCCTAGAAGATCAATCATTTTCATCGCCCTCTCATGTTTGCAGCAGTTCTCTATTCTTGACTATCATGAAGCCAAAAGACCTGTTAGCAGATCGTTGACAACCAGAGCCGACGGATTGTCAGAAGTTTGTACAAAGCTACATCATGTTGTCAATGAACTTAACCGAAGCAACACTCGAGGGAAGCATAGCAAGAACATCCACATGGATCTTGATCAAAACCTGCATCTACTCATAAAACCGCGCATGATGTCACTGTTGGGCAACGTAGTAGAAAACCAAAAAAATCGCCCTATGATCAACCAGGAACACTATGAAGTCACAGTGGGCATAAAAACTGGTACCCGAAGCCCGAACCCAAAAAACTTGAACACTAAATCGGGTAGCAATTTTAGAAACCCGAAATTTATTTAGAAAATTCGGGTTTCAAGTCATGGTACTCGAATAACCCGATTAGCCTGAAATAAATAAAATGCCTAGTAAAAATGCCCCAAATGACACAGCCCAGTGCCCCGGCCAAAGCCCACGAAGCTGCACTCCCCCAATCCCCATGAGGCCACGACCAAATCCACGACACATCACGGGGCCACGCTTTCACCTTCGAGCAAGGCAGCGACCTAGCCGCCACACGTACGAATAGTCACCACCAATCTTCCTGGATGTCCGATGCAAATCCAGCAGCCCTCCCCGCCGAAGATTTCGCCCTCAAGCGGCCTCCCTACCGTGTGTGCCTTCTCGCCGAAGTCGGTCGCTGTCCATCGTCATGACCATGGCGCCTGACCAGAGCACGCCATCTCCACCTCCGCTACCTACGGCGACCGTCGCCTTGCCTCCGCCTAATTCGACCGCCCCGCGACCTCCGTGCCCCTTGCCGACCAGCCGAAATTCGCGTGCTCGCCGGAATTCGCGTCCGTCCCAGCCCAGGAAGCTGGCGCCACTGCGCTCGGTCATCCCAGAGAGATTTATTTGTTGTGCTGAACTTCGGGTAATTCCGGATTACCCGAACTCGAAACTGAAATTGCGGGTACCCGAATTTTTGGGTTTCTCATTTCTTGGACAAACTTCGAGTGTGAGTTTTGGAGACCTGAAATTTTGAAAACCCAATTACCCGACCCGAATTTTCAGGTAAACCCGAACGCCCATCGTGACTATGAAGAGGTGGTTTGGATAGGATCATTATCAACTCCGAGTTGCGGCGGAAGGAGAGTCGGTGTAGATCGTACTTGAAGTCCCTCGAGCCGTCCACGAACAGTCCCTCGAACAAAAGACCGAAAGCACGACCTCTCCATAGTTTGTAAGCGCATGGTCTTCATGACCGGCAGTGCTTCGCCGTCCGGAGCTAATCATTGCTGGAGAATTAGAAGAAGTAGATTAGAACCACATTGGGCTTCTATTATGAGGATTACAGAGGATCCAGATCTAGATATAATTGGATCAACTAGAACTAGAACTAGAGAACTAGAGGAGGCTCCAAAACTTCCAAAAGTGTCAAAACCTCTAGTATATATAGGTTGGAGGAGGGGCAGGGGCACCATACAAGGGGGGAAGCCCCCCTGGCTGGCCATGAGGAGGGTCAGCCCCCCTCCAATTCAGCATCCCCTTCCTTCTCCATGAGGAAAAGGGGGCGCCTCCCCTATTGGGCCCAAGTGGCCCAATATCATTCCACCACTTGGCCTTTTAAGGCCTGTTGATATTTAAATAAATATGGAAGCGTCATAATCATATTTAGAGCCTTTTAATATTAATTTAACATCATCATAAACTATTTCCACCTATATATGATTTATCGGTATTACCAGGTAAACCCCGAAACGCTTTCGGTTCCTCTTGAAACTGTTTCGGATATTAATGAATGTATTTCATAAATATTTTCTCATTACTCATGTCCTACTAACACTTAGCAGATTGTGATTACCTTAAGCTTGTGAACCTGTAGGTTCGGTAAAACATAGACATGAACAAAACCCCTTTCGTTCAATGACCAATAGCGGAACCGTGGACGTCCATATCGATCCCTATGAGTACACGAATGAAATTCGAGTGAAGCTTTTGTTACCATGTGATATTCCCTTTCCTTCTCAATACTTTACAAAACCCAAGGTGAGATATATCGATATCCTCCTGAATCATACACATGCTCACTATACCAGTCTCCTCGTTACCGGTTTTCTTCTTCTTTCTTGTTGATATGTTATGTCATCCCCGTGACCTAGTCACCTGTGTCTAGCCACACGATGATGGATGCCGTCACACGGAGAGGGCCCTAAGAATATGTCTCCATTATCAGAGGAGCAAATCTCACTTTCAAGCTATTTTTTCCCTTGACAAACTTTTCAATGAACCTATAAGTTGTCGTTATGATCACCATGTTAAAGATGACATTTGAGGAACCCCAAAGTTCAACGTACGGTAAGAAGTAATTACAATACTCTCATGGTCTAAAAACTAAATCACAAGTTAACTCTTTGTGTTATATCAATTCACTTTTGTCGGTTGTATCTATAGCAAACAAGTTTGGGTTGATTCAATATGATCATTCTGCTAACGTCATATTATAAAAGTTGTTTTAGTACTATCATTACACGTAAAGATATCCTAAGATTCGAAAAACATGATCACCAAATACACTTGAGCTAATCTTAGAGGCGAGACTAGGAATCATATATTCACAATTTATCATTCCACACGTGCATACAAGTCTTCCACCAAATCACATATTCCAGGATCATAGCAGTTATAACATAGAACATAAACTCTTCATTATGAATATGGAAATATAATAATACAATGTTATTGCCTCTAGGGCATATTTCCAATAATAAGTGACAAAGCTCCTCCGTGAATGAGGAAGTTTATCAACAATGCCCCCTACAACAAACTTGTTGGTCAACACATACATAAGGAGTTATAGTTCCTTTGCCATCCACTGCAGCTCATGAGCTTGTTCAACCACACAACGTTTCTCAACTGTTATGTAGTCATTGAACTGATATATAGCATACAGTTCACCACCAACGTCGGTGGTCCGAACTTGGATGCAAGTCAACCCACAGTTCTTTGACATTCTGCATATGTAAATATGCATCAACCAACCTATCACCCAACACACTTGTGACCAATGTTCGGGAAAGCATTTTTAAGCGTTGCTCAATCATGCTTAAGCGCTGAGCGCTGGTTAAACGCTTCGCTTCTGGCATTAGCAGCGATTTTAGCATTTAGCGGTTTTTAGCAGTGCTTTAGCGACGATTTAGCGCTAGGCGCTGGCTACGCTTGCGCTGAGCGCGTTTACTTGATGGAAAAGTGAGTGGGGCGCTCTAAAAACGGTTAGGCTGGAGGGCCAGAAGGGGTATAAAGGGCTTGGCCCAAAACAGGCATGTTCAGCTAGGGTTACAGGATCCACAAGAGGGGGGACGAAGAGAGTTTTGTGGCGGCTGCTCCTGCTCTGGATCCAGCGGCCGCTCCTGGCGTTCTTCCTCCTCCTTGGCAGTCCACTGGATCTGGACACCGGCAACTCCTCCTCCTCCTCCTGGACGTCCCCTCCTACCAGTTCAGGTGAGGATCTTCACCTCTCCTCTCCTCCTTCTCAGCTCCTCTTCTCCTCCTCTGTTCCTTAGATCCATAGATCCTCCTCTAATGTTTTCTTCAGTTCTCATCCATAAGCAGGCATGCAGCACTGCAACAGTAGTTCTTTGTTGTTCTAGACTTCTAGTTCAGTTCTTTGTTTCATTCATTGCCTTATTGGTCTTTGCTTAAGCAGGGAGCAGGCAGCAACAATTTAGTGGTTTGTTTAGGAATAGAAAAGCTGCAAAGGTAGGCACTAAAGAGGAATTTGTCTAGTACTATTGTACTAGTATGGAGTCGGGAGGAGGAGATGCTGCTGGTGCTACTGCTGCAACAACAACAATAAAAGAGAGAGCGAAGATTCTGAAGAGGAATTCTGATGATATGGGTTGGGCTTATGGTCAACTTGTTGATCCTAACAATCTTCAGAGAGTGAAGTGCAATTTATGCAGTCAGATTTTCACGGGAGGTATTTACCGGCTGAAGCAACACATTGCGGCAAACTCAAATGCGGTGAGGACCTTCTTGCAGTTCCCACAAGAAGCTAAAGAAGCTTGCTTAAAATCTTTTGAAGAAAAGGCATCAAAGAAGCAAAAAAAAAAGTATGTGCACGAGAAGGCTGTGAGAGAAGCTGTTGTTATTGATGCATCATCTACTCCTCAAGGTCAAGCTCGAGATGATGACGAACTCACTTGTATTGGTACCTCACGACCTCATGTGTTAGGTCCTATAGATAAGTGGACACGTACAATTGACCCCAAGTTATCCATAGAAGCAAGACTCAAGCAAATGAAGATTAACAAGGCAGCATGAGAGGAGAGATCACTTCGAGCACATGAGTACATTGCAATATGGGTGTATACCCATGGTAAGAGCTTGTTGCCCTATTTTTTCCAATTAAATTGTAGATTGTTTGCTGCCCTCCTATGCTAAGATGTGTCTCTCTTATATGCAATGCAGCAATATCTTTCAATGCAATTGACAGTGATGAGTTTAGTCAAATGGTTCAAGCCATTGGTCAATTTGGCCCAGATCTAGATCCACCTAGTCAATATGATCTCCGGGAGACTTGGCTGAAGTGTGAGTATGCAAGAACCAATAGTGAACTCAAGCAACAAGAGGTTGAGAAGGGCAAGCATGGTTGCTCTCTCATGACTGATGCTTGGACTGACATGAAGAGGAGAAGCATTATGAATCTGGTCACACATTACTCGGAAGGTGTTAGCTTCATCAAGTCAAAGGAAACATCAGACACACCTCATACAAGTGAGATGACCTTCAATCTAGTTGAAAAGACAATTGAAGAATTAGGTGTTGAACATGTGGTGCAGGTTGTGAATGACAATGCTTTGAACAACATGGGGGCTAAGGATCTCTTGAAAGTGAAGAGGCCGAAGATATTTTGGATCTCATGTGCGACTCACACTATCAATTTGATGCTCCAAGGGATTGGCAACTTAGCGAAGTTCAAGAAGATAATTGATCAAGCCAAGGCTTTCACAATATTTGTGTATGGGCACCATCGCACCTTAGAGTGCATGAGATCCTTCACCAAGAAGAGAGAAATCATAAGGCTAGGAGTAACTAGATTTTCTTCTCAATTCCTCACTTTGAAAGCCTTGTAGACAAGGCGGATTCACTAAGAAAGATGGTGGTTTCATCTAAGTGGGATGAGATCAAGGATGTGCACTCAAAGAAAGGAAAGGATGCTACAGCCATAATTCACAACAAGCCCTTCTGGAAGGGTGTGAATCTTTGCATCAAGGTGTTCGAGCCATTGGTGAAGGTCCTCCGATTGGTTGATGGTGATGCACGACCCTCAATGGGCTTTCTGTACGGAGAGATTGTGAAGGCAGAGAAATAAATCAAAGAGGCCTTTGGTAACGCCGAGGCACGGTACAAAGATGTGTTAGCTATAGTTCAAAAGAAGATGAAAGATAGGCTTGATGCCCCACTGCAGTTGACTGCATATTTTCTGAATCCACACTATAGCTATGCAGATGACAGCATATTTGATTCTGTTGACATCAATACAGCCTTCTATTCTTGTGTGGGGACATTATATCATGGTGATGAAAACATGCAAGACAAAGTTGTGAACTATGAGATAGGCAAGTTCCAAAGCAGAGAGGGTTCCTTTGCAAAGAAGCTTGCTAGGACTTGCCAAAACTTTGACTACAATCCTGGTTAGTCATTACTCTTGGGGAACGTAATAATTCAAAAAATTCCTACGATCACGCAAGATCTAACTAGGAGATGCATAGCAACGAGAGGGGAGAGTGTGTCCACGTACCCTTGTAGACAGAAAGCGGAAGCATTTAGTAACGTGGTTGATGTAGTCGAACGTCTTCACGATCCAACCGATCCAAGTACCGAACGTATGGCACCTCTGTGTTCAGCACACGTTCAGCACAATGACGTCCCTCGAGCTCTTGATCCAGTAGAGGGTCGAGGGAGAGTTCCGTCAGCACGATAGCGTGGCGACGGTGTTGGTGATGTGATCCGCGCAGGGCTTTGCCTAAGCACTACGACAATATGACCGAGGTGGTAAACTGTGGAGGGGGGCACCGTACATGGCTGAGGAACAATTGATGTGCTTTGGGGTGCCCCCTGCCCCCGTATATAAAGGAGGAGAGGGAGGAGGCCGGCCCCCTAGGGGCGCGCCAAGTGTGGGGAGTCCTTATCACTCCCTAGTCCTAGTAGGATTCCCCTTTCCTTTTCCATAGGGGGAAAGAGGGAAAGGGAGAGGGAGTAGGAAAGGGCAAGGGGGGTGCCGCCCCCTCCCCTAGTCTAATTTGAACTCTATGGGGGGCGTGCGCCTCCTCCCTTGGCCTACCTCCTCTTCTCCCATATGGCCCAATAGGGCCTAATTACTTCCCCGGGGGCTTCTGGTAACCTCCCGGTACTCCGAAAAAAATACCCGAATCTCTCGGAACCATTCCGATGTCCGAATACAACCTTCCAATATATGAATCTTTACTAGTCGACCATTTTGAGACTCCTCGTCATGCCCGTGATCTCATCCGGGACTCCGAACAAACTTCGGTCACCAAAACACATAACTCATAATACAAATCATCATCGGACGTTAAGCATGCGGACCCTACGGGTTCGAGAACGATGTAGACATGACCGAGACACATCTCTGGTCAATAACCAATATCAGAACCTGGATGCTCATATTGGCTCCTACATATTCTATGAAGATCATTATCGGTCAAACCGCATAACAACATATGTTATTCTCTTTGTCATCGGTATGTTACTTGCGTGAGATTCGATCGTTGGTATCATCATATCTAGGTCAATCTCGTTACCGGCAAGTCTCTTTACTCGTTCCGTAATGCATCATCCCGTAACTAACTCATTAGTTACATTGCTTGCAAGGCTAATAGTGATGTGCATTACCGAGAGGGCCCAGAGATACCTCTCCAATACACGGAGTGACAAATCCTAATCTCGATCTATGCCAACTCAACAAACACCTTCGGAGACACCTGTAGAGCATCTTTATAATCACCCAGTTACGTTGTGACATTTGGTAGAAAACAAGGTGTTCCTCCGGTATTCAGGAGTTGCATAATCTCATAGTTAGAGGAATATGTATAAGTCATGAAGAAAGAAATAGCAATAAAACTAAATGATCATAATGCTAAGCTAACGGATTGGTCTTGTCCATCACATCATTCTCTAATGATGTGATCCTGCTCATCAAATGACAACACATGTCTATGGTCAAGAAACTTAACCATCTTTCATTAACGAGCTAGTCAAGTAGAGGCATACTAGGGACACTCTGTTTGTCTATGTATTCACACATGTACTAGGTTTCCGGTTAATACAATTCTAGAATGAATAATAAACATTTATCATGATATAAGGAAATATAAACAACAACTTTATTATTGCCTCTAGGGCATATTTCCTTCAGTCTCCCTGTCGGTGTCAAAACCGGCGGATCTCGGGTAGGGGGTCCCAAACTGTGCGTCTAAGGCGGATGGTAAGAGGAGGCAGGGGACACAATGTTTTACCCAGGTTCGGGCCCTCTTGATGAAGGTAAAACCCTATGTCCTGCTTGATTAATATTGATGATATTGGTAGTACAAGAGTAGATCTACCACGAGATCAGAGAGGCTAAACCCTAGAAGCTAGCCTATGGTATGATTGTATGTTGTCCTACGGACTAAAACCCTCCGGTTTATATAGACACCAAAGGGGGATAGGGTTACACAAGGTCGGTTACAAAGGAGGAGATATACATATCCGTATTGCCTAGCTTGCCTTCCACGCCAAGTAGAGTCCCATCCGGACACGAGAGGAAGTCTTCAATCTTGTATCTTGATGGTCCAACAGTCCGGCCAAAGGATATAATCCGGCTGTCCGGATACCCCCTAATCCAGGACTCCCTCAGTAGCCCCCGAACCAGGCTTCAATGACGATGAGTCCGGCGCGTAGTGTTGTCTTCGGCATTGCAAGGCGGGTTCTTCTCCAACTTTCAAGTGTTCGTAAGCAGTGTCCGGCTCCATAAATGTTGAACCTCTTGGCTTCTGTGCCCAATAAGGGCTATCTCCCACGCGTCGAATGAATACGAGGCGCCAGGGTGTTTTTACATTCACCCCCTAGCCAGATAAATAAATTGTCTATTAAAGGGATGGGGATTCTTAGATCCGATCCATATCATCCTCCCCCAGCGAGAATTCATCAGAGCGTGCTTCAGAAAGATCCATTCCAGCATGGCCGACCTCCGCAGCTCCTCCTACCGCCCCCGTAGCCCTAAGCCTGGTGATTGGGAGAGGTGTTCAGTCCTGCACAGCCGATTAGTCGAGCTGCAGACTAAGGGATTTCTCCCTCCGGCGTATATGGTGCCCGTTCGAGCCGGGCTTGCCACCTACAATGGCGGGGCGCAACCGGAGAGCCTTCCTTGTCCCTCCATGGGAGAACGGGTCTGCCTTGTTCCTTATTTACTAAGGGGACTCGGATTTCCATTTCACCCGTTCCTCCGTGGGCTCCTAGAGTTCTACGGCCTCCAATTACACAATCTCACCCCTGCCTCCATTCTACATATCACCGGCTATGTTGCTCTCCGCGAATTGTTCCTGGGCTGCGAGGCTCACTTCAAGCTGTGGAAAAAGGCTATTCTGCCTTGTCCCTCGCACACAGAGGGAATCACTTTATCAAGTGGGCGGAGCCGAAATATGGCGCATCACCGATACCGGATACCTGTCCGGTACCCCGAAGAAGCCGTCCGAAGACTGGCCTTCGGAATGGTTTTATATGGAGGACGTCCCCCTTCCGGACCCTGTTCGGCGGGGTCTACCTGAGTTCAACAGTGCTCCTCTGAAGAAGCGCCGAAGTTGGCACCCACGGAGCCCCTAGGCGGAAGACAATGGAGAAGTCCTCTATCTGATGAACCGGATCAAAGCACTGGCTCAATCAGGATTGACAATAATTGAAGTTATGTCGATTTGCATAATGCGGGGAGTGCAGCCACTTCAATATCGTGGGCACCCCTTGTGGTGTTATAACGGGGCGGATGACGCCACCCGTTGCGGGCGTAAGGGTCCGGACAATGTTGTCGCTCTAGCGAAGATTCTATCCGAACTGTTCAAGGGTGAGGAGGATGAGTTCACCCGCATCAAACCACGGGATGGATTCTCCATGTACAATCCTCCAAGCTGGGTAAGTCATATCTCCATGCTCCCATATTTCCTGCATTCTTTGTCGTAAGTATTTACCTTGCCACTTTGCGGCAGGAACTGCGAAAGGCCACAAAGGATGTCAGCAGCCCTTCTCCACAACCATAGGACCCTGACCGGGCCCTCGACTCCAGACTTGAAGAAGATTCGGTTATATCCGTGGAGCTGATAGACCGGCAGTTCTATCAGTTAAGCTGTGATGATGCCATGGTGGCCATTACGACCGACTATCCCGGACTGCTCCCTGCATCGCACGTAAAAAACCAAAAAATCCCAACTCCAAAGCTAGGATCCCATTTTAGACACTTCACCCACCATATACACATGGCATTTTACAGGGAAGGCATTCAGGACGCCCTGCCGAGCCCATGGCAACATGCCAACAGGAGGCACCGAGGCCGGGTAGGCCAAAAAGGAAGGCGGTCAAGACGGAGACGCTAGCGCAAAGGTATAACAAACCCCGCTCAGTGGTTGTCGTCTCTCTTGAAATATAATGACGCCCGCGTTTCTTTAATAAAAAAACGCTCGCCGGAATATGTCCAGCGATGTTACTCAGCATGCTTCCACCAGCCGGGCGCCAGGACCGTACATAGAGGCGGAAGCCGATATGGGGCAGGCGCTGGATAATCCTTCTACGGAGGATGCAGATAGGTTCTCCGCTACTAACTCAGAAGTGGAAAGCACCATGAACCATAGGTGCCGCCGGGCCGTACTCCGGGACGCTTGTTTCTCACCAGAGGCATTTGATGCCTTCAATTCCGGAGAGGCGTACCTCCGTGCTGCTCAAGATGGCCTAGCCAGAGCCACGAATCAATATGTAAAGGATGTACGGGTAAGTGAATCTGACGATTCATATGTATCAGTAGCCCCTGAGACTTGAAACAGTTAGCGGAACTGATTTAAGGATCATCTTATTTGTGCAGGTTCTTACACAGAAGAATACTAGGCTAACACAGGAGCTAGAGGAATGCAAGACCCAACTGCGGGCTGCTGTGGCCACATTGCAGGAACCGAAAAAGTCACCTACTGGTAACATTTATTTTAAAGAGTGATGGTTACCATATAATGTGCGGCATGGCTGCAGATCTAACGACAGATGTTGCAGATGAATCCGGAGAAAATCCGGAGGACCAGCATGTTATGCGATAGCTAGAGGCGTGCAAACGCGTGCTGACTGAGGTTAGGCGGGAGAAAAACAATCTCCAAGACGCCAATATTAAGCTGAGCATGGAACTAAAAGACATTCGGGGCCAGCTTGCCGACTCCGAGAAGGAGAATAAGCGGCTTCGGCGCGGCATTTTCAGTAAGTGCTTGAACGAATCCTTTTAAAGGAATTCGGCGAAGAAGCCGACTAACAACGTTATGTCTGTAGGTATGCTGACGGGTCGTCCCACGGAGGAAATGCCCGGGTCTGCAGGTGATCTTCTATCCGAGTTGTCACATCTGCACGAACAAGTTCGGCAGGTGATGCAAGGTGTTGCCCAGGCTTTGTGGCCATTTGTCTCCCTGCCAGAGGGTGTTCCAGAGCTTATGGAGAAGCTCAAGGGAGCACAGCGGCACCTCCGATTATGGAAGATATCAGCCTGCCGACAGGGTGCCAGAGAGGCCTGGGCCATGGTGAAGACTCGGTATACCAAGGCAGACCCGAATCACATGGCCGAGGTCGGACCTGTGGGGCCTGACGGAAAAGAGATCCCCGTTAGCTTAGTTTATGGGCAAGTAGAATTAGCCGCAAAGTATTCCCAACAGGATTGTAAGCTAGACCGCCTGTTGGATGCTATAGAGGAGTTTAGTCAGTCTGCATGACTATGTAATCAAAGTGACATGTATAATGCCTTCTAGCCGGATTGTAGATCATTTGTCGTTGCGGACCTTTTCGCTTCAACCTTCAGGCCCGATAGTCCGGAGTGAATCCGAATACCCGCTCGGTTATATAAGAACCGGGGTACGCATGGAGACCAGGCATAGGGGTCATTAGTGCTTTATCAGACAAGTGCCCAACTAGTTATGTTGTATTACATGGGTAGTAAGAAACATCTTCCAGGGAGAATAGTTCCGTTAAGGGTTCCTTTCCATGGGTAAGCATGCTCTAAAATGCATGTCCGGAGTGCGATAAGAAACGCAGAAAAAGCATCTTGGGGCAGATATGGACAATAAATAAAAATCATCTTTTGTTCACCGACCGAATATTCCCTTAAGAACGCTAGCTTTCGGCTTCACCCAGTCTGAGGTACACATCCGGCCGACCCGGCAGTAAAAATCGCAGAGGTGCTCCCCTTATGCCCTAGCCGAATTAACGGGAACGTAGGGCATAAATACAAGAGCCAGGCAACCCAGCTTGGCCAAAACTTAAGTCATATCGATGCATATAATGGTGAAAAAAGGTACATACAGAAGTATAACACATGTGTTGGGCGTAAGGCCCAGGTAAATAATTTAAGCTTTTGTGAAAGAAGCCCCCAGGTATGGAGAGTGCGGCTAGCGCATCTGTAATGTACAAGTGAGGCACAAGGTGACCCTTGAAGGCCTAGAGAAATAATAAAAGAAGGAAAGAAAGATAAACAAGACAGGTGATGTATATGCAGAAAATGGAAAACGGAGGGGACTAACATAGAGTCCGGTGCTAGGCGTAGAATCTTCAGAGCCTGGCCGCGTTCCATGGGTTCGGCTCAAGTCGACTAGTCAATGCATCTCGCAGTCGGTACGCTCCACCGGTCAGAACTTGGTCAATAATGAAGGGACTTTCCCATTTGGGCTCGAGCTTGTTCTTTTTTTTATCCGGCAGGAGTAGAACTAGTTCGCCAACGTTATAAGTTTTGGCCCGTACTTCTCTGCTTTGGTATCTGCGAGCCTGTTGCTGATAAAATGCAGAACGGGCTTTGGCTACGTCGCGCTCCTCCTCCAAGGTGTCCAGACTGTCCTGCCGATCGAGCTCGGCTTCTCTTTCTTCGTACATGCGCACTCGACGTGAGTCATGAATTATGTCACAGGGCAAGACTGCCTCTGCGCCGTACACCATAAAAAACGGTGTATATCGGGTACTACGATTCGGCGTGGTCCGCAGCCCCCAGAGTACGGAGTTGAGCTCCTCTACCCAGTGCGTGTCAGACTCTGTTAAGGAACGCACTAATCTAGGTTTAATGCCGCACATTATAAGACCGTTTGCTCACTCGACTTGACCGTTGGTTTGTGGGTGATAGACCGAAGCATAATCGAGCTTGATGCCCATTTTGCTGCACCAGAGTTTTACCTCGTCGACCGTGACGTTCGTGCCATTATCAGTGATGATGCTGTGGGGGACGCCATAACAGTGTACAACCCCGGATATGAAATCTATCACCGGTCCGGATTCGGCTGTTTTAACCGGTTTGGCCTCTATCCATTTGGTGAATTTATCCACCATGACCGATAAGTATTTTTTCTTGTGGGTTCCCCCTTTAAGGGGTCCAACCATGTCAAGCCTCCAGACTGCAAAGGGCCATGTAATGGAGATTGTTTGGAGGGCGGTGGGTGGCATGTGTCTTTGATTTGCAAAGAGCTGGCAACCGGTGCAATGTTGGACCAAGTCCTGTGCATCTGCCCGGGCTGTTGGCCAATAGAATTCTGTATGGAAGTCCTTGCTTACAAGAGCCCAGGCTGCAGCGTGATGACCGCCGAGTCCGGCGTGAATTTCTGCCAAAAGATTCCACCCTTCCTCTTCGGAGATGCACCTTTGAAGGACTCCGGTAGTGCTTTTCTTGTACAATTCTCCCTCATGGACCCTGTAGGCCATGGATCGCCGCACAATGCAGCGTGCCTCATTTTGGTCCTCTGGAAGTTCCTGTCTAGTTAGGTAGGCCAGGAATGGTTCTGTCCACGGGGCAATAATGGCCATTATTTCATGGGCTGAAGGTGTTATTTCGGTGGCGGAGCCTCCGATTGTGTCAGAGAGTTCGGTATCGGGTATTTTGGCCGGGTTCGGACTGTTGTTACTAGTGTCCCCTTCCCATGCTACGGATGGCTTGAAGAGCCTTTGTAGAAATATGTTGGGGGGACCGCATCGCGTTTTGCGCCGATGCGGGCAAGGATATCCGCCGCCTGATTGTTTTCCCGAGCCACATGGTGAAATTTGAGTCCCTCTTACCGAGCTGACATTTTTAGGACGTCATTTTGATAGGCCGCCATTTTCGGATCCTTGGCGTCGAAATCTCCGTTTATTTGGGATATTGTGAGGTTTGAGTCCCCACGCACCTCCAGGCATTGAATGCCCATGGAGACTGCCATCCGAAGACCATGCAACAGAGCTTCGTATTCGGCTGCATTGTTGGAATCTATATACAATATTTGTAGTATGTACCGAACGGTATCTCCAGTTGGGGACATCAGGACGACGCCAGCCCCTAGACCGGCCAGCATTTTAGGACCGTCGAAGTGCATGATCCAATTGGAGTATGCGCCGTACTCTTTAGGGAGTTCGGCCTCCGTCCATTCGGCGACGAAGTCGGCCAGTACTTGCGATTTAATGGCTCGGCGAGGTTTGTATGTTATGTCAAATGGGAGGAGCTCAATGGCCCATTTGGCAATCCAGCCCGTAGCATCGCGGTTGTTGATAATATCATTAAGTGGCACTTCCAAGGCTACTGTAATCGAACACTCTTGAAAGTAGTGTCGCAGTTTCCGCGATGCCATGAATACCGCATATGCTATTTTTTGGTAATGCGGGTACCGTGATTTGCATGGAGTGAGGACAGTGGATACACAGTATACCGGATTTTGAAGAGGGAATTTGTGTCCATCCGCTTCCCGTTCGACAACGAGCACCACTCTTACAACTTGATGAGTTGCCGCAATGTACAACGGCATTGGTTCGCCGATGTTTGGCGCAACCAGGATTGGGTTGGTTGCCAGAATGGCCTTTATTTCTTCCAATCCGGCTGTGGCCGCGTCCGTCCACTCGAAGTGTTCGGTGCGCCGAAGGAGGCGATAAAGGGGTAAAGCCTTTTCTCCCAAGTGGGAGATAAAGCGGCTTAGAGCCGCCACGCATCCAGTTAGCTTCTGAATTTGTTTGAGGTCTGTTGGGGTAGCCAACTGTGACAACACTCGGATTTTGGCCGTATTAGCTTCGATACCTCTACTGGAGACAATGAATCCCTGGAGCTTCTGGCTGGCACGCCGAAAACGCATTTTTCCAGATTGAGCTTGATGTCATATGTTCGGAGGTTATCGAATGTGAGCCTCAAGTCGTCTATCAAAGAGTCGACGTGTTTGGTTTTGACGACCACATCGTCTACGTATGCCTCTACTATTTTGCCAATTTGTTTCTCCAGACATGTCTGAATCATGCGCTGATATGTTGCGCCGGCGTTTTTGAGCCCAAAAGGCATTGTGTTGAAACAGAAGGGACCGTATGGTGTGATGAATGCCGTTGCGGCTTGGTCGGACTCCGCCATCTTGATTTGGTGGTAATCGGAGTATGCGTCGAGGAAACACAATGACTCGTGTCCTGCGGTAGCATCAATGATTTGATCGATGCGTGGGAGGGGGAAGGGATCCTTTGGGCAAGCTTTATTGAGGTCTTTGAAATCGACGCAAAGGCGCCAGGATTTGTCCTTCTTTAGTACCATCACCAGGTTTGCTAGCCAGTCCGGATGTTTTATTTCTCTGATGAATCCGGCCTCCAATAACTTGGCTAGTTCTTCTCCCATGGCCTGTCTCTTAGGTTCGGAGAAACACCGAAGAGCTTGCTTGACCGGCTTGAATCCCTTTAGGATATTGAGGCTATGCTCGGCCAGCCTGCGTGGGATTCCTGGCATGTCTGAAGGATGCCAGGCGAATATGTCCCAATTCTCGCGCAGGAACTCTCGTAGTGTGGCATCCACGACGGGGTTTAACTGTGCCCCGATGGAGGCTGTTTTGGTAGGGTCCGTTGGGTGGACTTGGAATTTGACTATTACATCCGCTGGTTTAAAAGAGGTGGACTTGTATCTCTTGTCGAGTATCACATTGTCCCTGTCCACTTTGGAGCGTAGCGTGGTTAACCCCTCGGCCGAGAGGGCTTCTGATAATGCCTCAAGGGCCAATGCCGCTGTTTTGTTTTTGGCGCGGAGTGCTGTGTCCGGATCACTGGCGAGGGTGATGATTCCGTTGGGTCCGGGCATTTTAAGCTTCATGTACCCATAATGGGGTACGGCTTGGAAGATTGTTAACGCCTCCCGTCCAAAAAGAGCGTGATAGCCACTGCTGAACGGGGCCACTTGGAATGTAATTTCTTCGGACCTGTAATTGTCCGGCGTGCCGAATACCACATCTAGTGTGAATTTCCCAGCACAGTGTGCCTCCCGACTGGGGATAATTCCTCTAAAGGTTGTGCTACTTTTCTCAATGCGGTTCCAGTCTATTTCCATCTTTTGAAGGGTTTCCTCATAGATGAGGTTTAGTCCGCTGCCACCGTCCATGAGTACTTTGGTGAGTTGAAAGCCGTCCATGATTGGATTGAGGACCAGTGCGGCTGGTGCTCGGGCTGTTCAAAATTTGGGTTCATCACTGGCATTGAAGGTAATAGCCGTGTCGCTCCATGGATTTGTTGCTGCTACGTGGCAGACTTCGGCCATGCTGTGGAGTGTTCGCTTGCGCCTGTTATTTGATGCAAAGGTCTCGAACACTGTTAACACCGTATTGTTATCCACTGGATGGTGCTCTGTGGTATGTGGGATAAGAAGATCCTCACCACTTTTGGCCACCTGCCGGAGTATCCAACATGCTCTAAGGCTGTGCGTTGGTATCATATCTGTCGTGCTATGAATTTTGCAGGGTCCGTTGAGCCATCCCTCCAGTACGGTTCCTTGCCCTGTAGAGTGGTTTTTGCTTTTTGGTAGTTAACCCGGGTGTATTGTGATAATGCACCCTTTTATTTCGGACTGGGTTTGTGTTCAGGGCCAGATTATCCCAAAAGTTTGTTTCGGTTTTCCAGGCACTTTCCATCGCACAGTACTTTCATACTATGAACGCCAAGTCAGCGAAGCGTGTTATCTCACGGCGATTTATGGCGTTAAGGATTCCCTTGTCCGTGCAATTATTGCGGAAAAAATATGATTGCGTCTTCCTCGTGACAGTCCTTAACATTGTTCATCGCATGGAGGAATCTGGCCCAGTAATGATGTACTGTTTCCTGGGGCTCTTGCCTGATATGGGGAAGGTCGCTTGTGTTAGGGTAGGTGGGTGGAATTGAATCCAAACCCCTACCCGATTTGGGATCCAGGGGCCGGGGAGTTTCCAATTTTGGAAGTTCTGGTTCCGGGATGTTACCCGCTAATCCTGGTCTGCTGCCTGACTGTAAGTTTAGGGATTGGATGTTGTCCTCCCGCGAACGAGCGTCCGGCTTGGAGAGCTCGGGAATCCGGACATATTTGGTCCTTAGGATAGAGGAAAGGTCGCCGCATTGCTTCTCCACCACTGCAATATGATGGGTGACCGGTGGAGAATTAATCTCCCTTTGATTGGGTTTAAGCCCAATCCGATCATAGTCCATAGCGACTCCCAAGGTGGCGATGTGATCCAACAGCTCGTTTAAGGAGGAGAGCTCCATTGGATCCATCTGTTCGGCGAGTGCCGATTTGACGTGGAGCTGTTTTCGATGACTCGATAATTCATCATCGACGCAGCGGCCGAACAGAGGGTCATAATGAACCCGCCTAGCCGAAGAGTTTGGCCGACAACCAAAGCTCCCCCAATAGTAGTAGCGTCTTTAAAGACGAGACAAGAAATCCTTCCTTCTGGCGACGGCACAGAGGAACGCTCAATGAGAGCACCAATGTCGGTGTCAAAACCGGCGGATCTCGGGTAGGGGGTCCCGAACTGTGCGTGTAAGGCAGATGGTAACAGGAGGCAGGGGACACAATGTTTACCCAGGTTCGGGCCCTCTTGATGGAGGTAAAACCCTATGTCCTGCTTGATTAATACTGATGATATGGGTAGTACAAGAGTAGATCTACCACGAGATCAGAGAGGCTAAACCCTAGAAGCTAGCCTATGGTATGATTGTATGTTGTCCTACGGACTAAAACCTCCGGTTTATATAGACACCGAAGGGGGCTAGGGTTACACAATGTCGGTTACAAAGGAGGAGATATACATATCTGTATTGCCTAGCTTGCCTTCCATGCCAAGTAGAGTCCCATCTGGACACGAGATGAAGTCTTCAATCTTGTATCTTCATGGTCCAACAGTCCGGCCAAAGGATATAATCCGGCTGTCCGAATACCCCCTAATCCAGGACTCCCTCACACCCACTTGCACTAGAGTCAATAATCTAGATTACATAGTAATGATTCTAACACCCATGGAGTCTTGGTGCTGATCATGTTTTGCTCGTGCGAGAGGCTTAGTCAACGGATCTACAACATTCAGATCCGTATGTATCTTGCAAATCTCTATGTCTCCCTCCTTGACGTGATCGCGGATGGAATTGAAGCGTCTCTTGATGTGTTTGGTTCTCTTGTGAAATCTGGATTCCTTTGCCAAGGCAATTGCTCCAGTTTTGTCACAAAAGATTTTCATTGGACCCAATGCACTAGGCATCACACCTTGATCGGATATGAACTCCTTCATCCAGACTCCTTCATTTGCTGCTTCTGAAGCAGCTATGTACTCCGCTTCACACGTAGATCCCGCCACAACGCTCTGCTTGGAACTGCACCAACTTACAGGTCCACCATTCAATATAAATACGTATCTGGTTTGTGACATAGAGTCATCCGGATCAGTGTCAAAGCTTGCATCGATGTAACCATTTATGACGAGCTCTCTGTCACCTCCATAAAGGAGAAACATACCCTTAGTCCTTTTCAGGTATTTCAGGATGTTCTTGGCTGTTGTCCAGTGATCCACTCCTGGATTGCTTTGGTACGTCCCTGCTAAACCTATAGCAAGATACACATCAGGTCTGGTACATAGCATTGCATACATGATAGAACCTATGGCTGAGGCATAGGGAATGACCTTCATTTTCTCTCTATCTTCTACAGTGGTCGGGCATTGAGTCTGACTCGACTTCACACCTTGTAACACAGGCAAGAACCCTTTCTTTGACTGACCCATTTCGAACTTCTTCAAAACTTTATCAAGGTATGTGCTTTGTGAAAGTCCAATTAAGCATCCTGATCTATATCTATAGATCTTGATGCCCAATATATAAGTAGCTTCACCGAGGCCTTTCATTGAAAATTTCTTATTCAAGTATCCTTTTATGCTATCCAGAAATTCTGTATTATTTCAAATCAACAGTATGTCATCCACATATAATATTAGAAAGGCTACAGAGCTCCCACTCACTTTCTTGTAAATACAGGCTTCTCCAAAAGTCTGTATAAAACCATATGCTTTGATCACACTATCAAAGTGTATATTCCAACTCGGAGAGGCCTGCACCTGTCCATAAATGGATCGCTGGAGCTTGCACACTTTGTTAGCACCTTTACGATCAACAAAACCTTCTGGTTGCATAATATACAACTCTTTTTTAAGATATCCATTAAGGAATGCAATTTTGACATCCATTTGCCAAATTTCATAATCATAAAATGCGGTAATTGCTAACATGATACGGACAGACTTAAGCATCGCTACGAGTGAGAAGGTCTCATCGTAGTCAACTCCTTGAACTTGTTGAAAACCTTTCGCGACAAGTTGAGCTTTGTAGACAGTAACATTACCGCCAGTGTCAGTTTTCTTCTTGAAGATCCATTTATTCTCTATTGTTTGCCGATCATCGGGCAAGTCAACCAAACTCCACACTTTGCGCTCATACAAGGATCCCATCTCAGATTTCATGGCCTCAAGCCATTTCGCGGAATCTGGGCTCATCATCGCTTCCTCATAGTTCGTAGGTTCGTCATGGTCAAGTAACATGACCTCCAGAATAGGATTACCGTACCACTCTGGTGCGGATCGTACTCTAGTTGACCTACGAGGTTCGGTAGTAACTTGATCTGAAGTTTCATGATCATCACCATTAGCTTCCTCACTAATTGGTGTGGAATCAATGGAACTGATTTTTGTGATGAACTACTTTCCAATTCGGGAAAAGGTACAATTACCTCATCAAGTTCTACTTTCCTCCCACTCACTTCTTTCAAGAGAAACTCCTTCTCTAGAAAGGATCCGGTCTTAGCAATGAATATCTTGCCTTCGGATCTATGATAGAAGGTGTACCCAACAATTTCCTTTGGGTATCCTATGAAGAACATTTCTCCGATTTGGGTTCTAGCTTATCAGGTTGAAGATTTTTCACATAAGCATCGCAGCCCCAAACTTTAAGAAACAACAGCTTACACTACAAAAAAAATACACTTCCGTGATGATACGTGTTTGTCACAGTAGGTCGCTTTTTTTGTCATGCATGTACATCCATGACAAATTTATGACAGAATCAAGATAGTCATATCTGTGCTATCGTAGAAGTGTTCCATGACATTACCAAAATTATCATCACGGAAGTGTCCACTTCCATGACGATAAATCGTGCGTCACAGAAGTGCTTTCGTCAAGGGTGACTGACATGTGGCATCCACCGTAACGGAACGCTGTTAAGCTATCGGGTCAGGTTTTGGATCCGATAACCCGTTAACAGCCCCGACCAATGGGGATTTTCCATGTGTAAAATCATCATTGGCTGGAGGAAACACGTGTCGGCTCATCATCGGGACAGATGTCATCCACTCATTGGACAGAAGGCGCCTATGATACGTTGACACGTGGCACGGCCCAACAAAGGCCCATTCGTGTGAAAAGGTCGGCCCGTTTGACTTGGTCAAAAGGTGGCGGGCCAGCCCATGGAAAGCCTATTAACGGCATGTTCGCATATAGCCCATTTACAGCCCGCTAACCCAAGGCCCGTTACGCCATCTCCGAATTAGGCCCAGTAGCGTCATCTAGGCCGTCCAATATGATTCCAGCCCATTTTCACTTCTAGCCCATTTATGGCCCATGACGTCTTTCGGCCCATATGAGGCCCTATGTAACTCTTGGCCTATTAACGGCCCATGGTGAAACTGGCCTGTAATGAATAGTGTATCACTTTACACCCATTAACGGCCCGTGGTGAAACTGGTCCGTAATGAACAGTGTATCACTTTATACCCATTAACGGCCCTTTATTCCGTTGGGCCATCTCTAGCCCATGTTATCTTTCGGCCTTCTCAGAGCCCATTTATTCTTGGGCTCATTTCCAGCATTCGTTTACTTACGGCCCATTACTATCATTTTCTGCTTGTGGGCCAAATTCAGCCCGTGGTTACAGTCGGCCCGTTTGTGGTCCGTTAATACGTTGGGCCGTTTTCATAGCGTCATCAAATACGGCCTATTAACGATGGCCCGTTATGGTCGGCCCATGAACGGACAATTCCAACTCTAGCCCGTTTACGGCCAGAATGCGGTCTGTTTGGCCCATGTTTGGCCAATCGATCATACGACTCGTATAAGGTCCATTGATGATACGACCTGTAGAAGGGCCATTGATGATATGGCCCGTAGAAGGCCCATTGTTTCTACGGCCCGTAGAAGGCCCACTGTTTCTATGGCCCGTAGAAGGCCCACTGTTTATACGGCCCGTAGAAGACCCACTGTTTCTATGGCCCGTAGGAGGCCCAGTGTCACTACAGTAAATATTAGCCCATGGTTATTGTGGCCTATTTTTAAAAAATAGGTTATTGCAGCCACTAGCAAACCGCAGAAAAAGAACTCCACTCACTACAAGCAAACAAATAAACAAGACAACAAGGAAATAAATAAGCAAGCAACTTACACTAGGCTATCACGCCTATTACACATATTACATCCACTGGGCATCAATGTTCGCCACCAGTGCAAATATAGGGAACACAGCAGCATATAAACGCCGCAGCAAAATAAGTCCAGAACTGAAACCACTTCAGAAGAGCTCAAGAAACAATATCCTGGGTACCCATAATGCTGGCAAGATGCTTAGCAAGCTTATTAACTTTCTCTTGTTTGGCGCTTAAGTCCTCCAGCGCTTGCCGTTGCACCAGAAAGTATGCATCTGAATTCTGCAGGGAATTCTTCAGTCCTTCGGCTTCCTGTCGCATAACATCTGATCGATGTCTTTCAACTTGAAGTTGAGACTCAAGAAGCCGAACTGATTCAGGCAATGAGTTCGAAGAGCTGGTTCCAGTAGTGGTAGCCAGTAACTCGAACACTACATCAAGACAGGACTTTGGGGTTGTCTCAGTGTCTTCAATATAGTTTTTATCAGCTTTCTTGGAGACCATGAGGGATGTCTCACTATCTTGAACCTTATCTGCATTACTTCCTTTACCATTGCATAAGAGGGTACTCTTCTCCAATATTTTATCCGCGTTCTAAAAGAGAAACAAACAAGCACATCTCAGGTTTACAATGTAGTATATGAAACTCATTTTAGTATACCCGTTCAGTAGTAAGGTGGACAGGATAACAGCATGAAACAAACATATATCTATGTAGTATGGTCACTGTATGGTCTATATCATTCTAGTTTATGTTGCCAAATCAAGATAGATATAATTCGAATCATATCTATTTAAGACAAAGCAGCATAGATAGAATATAAGTGTGGGAAACTACACAGCAATAACAACACTTGTAATGTGCATGGCATGAGAACATAACTGTTTATTCAATTGAAACTGAAATCAACATAGAGCAAGTTACAACAGCAAACAGCCCAACATGTTGAAGAAATAGGTTTAAAACATACCTGTTGCGCCATTGGAGTTTCAATTGCATCCTTCAAATTTGAAATTAGTTGGTATCAGTAAATACAGTGATGCAAGAGCAAAGTAGTATGAACCATAGCTACGCGACCTGACCTGAGAACAATTCTTCTTCTGCTTTAAGCGTTGACTTCGGGTTCGGAGTGGTGGTCCTCGTGATTTGGGCACTGCAGTTGCCTTACTAACTGCTCGTGTTTGGGTGCTCTGTGGTGGAGATGGTGCCGTGTTAACGGGAACTGGGTGTCTATCTACTGGGGTTGGGGTTAGAAGGGGTGTAGCTGGTTCTCTGTCCAACTGGGTAGGGGTACAATCTACATGAGTGTGGGTTATGTGTGGTGGGACTGGTTCTTGGGCAAGTACAACCGTGGTTCTATCTGCATCGACAGGTAGCACGATCTTTTCTGAAGACCGTGTTTTTACTCCCACAGATACCGCCATCACTCCCTCCAATTGAAATGGCTGATAAACAAGAAAAGTAATTGAATGTACAGAGATTGTAAGATAGACAGGTGCAATGGATAGTAGGGAAGAAAACAGGGCATGAAATAATTCACATTTATGTTGTCTAAGCAAACAAAATAGGAGGACATAATTTCACATATATGATGGCTAATTAAATAGGATAGCATGACACAATTTCACATGTATGATGGCTAACTAAATAGGATAGAATGACATACTTCAAAATATGATGACTATATAAACAGGATGACATGATATAACTATACAGTATGTCTATTAAAGTGGTTGGCATGCCATAAATCACAAACATGCTGTCGATGGAAACATGATGGCATGATATAATTCACGGATAGAATGACATAATTTAAATATGATGACTATGTAAACAGGATGAGATGATATAACTATATTATGTCTTTAGAAAATGGGTTGGCATGCCATAATTCAGATACATGCTGTCTATGTAAACATCATGGCATGACATAATTCAAATATATGATTTATATACCAAGGAAGTGAGCAGAGGCAATCGCATATATGATGTGTCAACTAAGGAGATGGCATTCAATATTGTGTATATGATGTAAAAACTAAGCATTGCAATACAACATATGCATATGTGAGTAATATAACCCTGCCAAGTTTGAACATACACCTCAGGGGGATAATAGGACTGGTCATCTGCCTCTGAATCCTCCTCTGAAGAGCTATCTGTAACCAGCAAGATATCTGCTTCAGCATGTAGCATTGTCTACTCTGAAGACCTTGTTTTCACTCGAGATTTCTCCATCACCAATTCAAATGGCTGATGCATAGGAAGAGCAGTTGAATATACAAACATTGTCGACAAAAGCAATGAGAAATACAAAAAAGGACGGCATGATATAATTCACATATATGACGCTTGCCTAAACAGCATGGCATTGCATAATTCACATACATAATGCCTTGCAACAAGATAACATTGCATAATTCACATATATAATGTCTTGCAACAATATGGCATTGCATAATTCACATATATGGTAATTAGACACTAAACAGGTGGCATTCACACAAAGCATGTCTAAACTAAGCAAATGACATAGCAATGCAAGATACCATACACATGATATGAGCAACATAACCCTGCCAAGTTAGGGCATGCACCTCGGGGGGGGGGGGGATATGACTGGTCATCTGTCTCTGAATCCTCCTCTAAGGAGCTATCAGTAACCACCAAGACATGCGCTTCGTCAGATAGCATTGTCTGCTCTGAAGACCTTGTTTCCACTCCAGATTTTTCCATGACCGTGCCAAATGGCTGATGCACTGGAAGAGTAATTGAATGTACTAAAATTGTTGACAAATTTAACACGTAATAAAAAATGATGGCATGACATTATTCACATATAAGATGACTGGCTAACCAGGGTGGCATTGCAAAATTCACATATATGATGCCTGGCTAGACAAGATGGCATTGCATGGTTCACATATACGATAAAGAAACTAAACAGATGGCATTGACACAAAGCATGTCTAAACTAAGCAGATGGCATCTTTAATGTATACAGTAAGCAATGCAAGGCACCATATGCATGATATTACCAACATCAGCATGCCAAGTTAGAGCGAGGACCTCATGGGGTAAATAGGAGTGGTCTTCTTCTTCTGAATCCCCCTCATAACAGTTATCTTCCTCTTGATTACGATCCGAAATGGGTGGAGGGGGGATGCCTTTGTGCCCACCATGGAACGACGCCTGCATGAAATTTTATTGCCACGCAAGGCTTGTCTCTTTTGCTCTACATGATCAGTTCCATTGTGTACAATAACTGGCATGCATAGGAATAAAACATAGTGAGATTATGTAAGGAGTGCATGCACAAATACAGAGTGATGGTAGCAAACTGTGGATAGACCCAAAACCAATGATAGCAGGCAGATAATAGCTTTAGTTAAAAAAATACAGATAATGGCTCCTTTAATGTTTGTTTGCACCCAACATGAAACTCATAGTAGACACCGGAGATTAACCAGATAGTAGACAAATAGTATTGATTGCTGCCCCAATATGTACCCCACAACCATTTAAAAACTCAAGTTTCAGCATTAGTTTGTACCTGACTCAGAGTCTAATAGGTGAACACGATGATAATGTAGCATGTCATCATATTAAGCGATGCATAATGTAAGCAGACACGAAAGAGTGCGACCTCTCTTGCGGACCCGTGTAGTCCTCAAGGTCATCTACTTAGTTGATGATGGTAATGCAGTTGCCGTGGCTGCCGGTGGCGGGGAAGAAGATCTGAGGCGGCGAAAGACAGTCTAGAGAGCGGATCCATGCTATGGTAAACCCTTTCGTCATTGGAGCAGCTGGGCTGGGGTGGAACACAACGCCGCAGGAGCAGGACAAACCACACAAGGTTTTCTTTGACACATATCTGTAACAGAAGTAATCGAGTAAGGGCTTTTTGAATTTGAGGACTCTAACAATGTAGGGATAGGAAATAGACAGGAATAGGATAGGAATGCACGTGCAAAACAGAGAATTTAAAAACAAAGGATTTCTGCCAATCTGGGTGTTTGATTCACAACAATTGGAAGATCACAGGATGCAAAAAAGCATGGTGAGATTAAGTCAAACCACAAGAAAATGTACGGTTATAATGCTATTATGCTACTATCTCTTAGTCTTGTGCTTGATGAATAGGAATATGAAAAGGAGGAGAAGTGGAAATTAGAATTCCTACGATTTTTCTTTCAAGAAGACACTAAAGGAACAAATCCTACAACTTTCCTTTGCTCCATTCCTTTGCACCAAATTCATGAAAAGTAGTACCATAGGAAACTTTCCAATTCCGATATTTTTCATTCACTTTTCCTTTCAAGCACTGGTGATTCTAGTAGGCAGGCTTGAGCAAGGAAAATCCTACACTAAAAAAATATTGTTGTGCTACTTCTATTACTTTGGACCCAGCCCACTGCCATAATAGCTCAACTCCCAGGCCCATCGACAAATGCACAGCTCAAACACGCAGAGATAAATAATGATGGCGTTCAAGAGAGTCCATCACGGATAGCTAAGTTGCCTGGTACCTCACTGCTTGTCATATAGTAGGATAAAATAATCGTATTTCCTGTTACTACGAGTGCTCAGTGGAAAATATATATAACATGTAGAGTAAAAAAGAGATGCAACAAGTGTACAACCTCTTTGGCGAAGCCATGTCGATCTTAGTGTGATTGGGTTGGCCGGTGAGGATGCTCCGGCTGACTTGGCTGTCGGAGGAGGGGAAGAAGATCTTAGGCGTCTGGATATGGAGCCCGAGGTACTGCTCCGCTGTGATGGAGGGTTTCGTCGTTGGAGCAGCTCCGGTGAGTTGTACGACACCGAGGCTGAAGCAGGACAAGAGAGACAACAAACAATGTTAACCTGAGTGGAATTCTAATAGCATCTCCAATACATGATGTAAAATACATAACCACAAAGTGCTAGATGTAAAATACATCAGCCGCTCATCTCTGAAGTTAACTGTCGAAACTGAATTTAACTGTCGAAACTGAACTTAACTGTCGAAACTGAACTTAACTGTCGAAACTGAATTTTGCTGTCGAAACAGAATTTTGCTGTCGAAACTGAACGCACTAGCAAGGTGAGGCTACACGTCGGTCGACTGACTTTTTCATCTCTGGTCAGTCGATTTTGCAGCCGTTGGATACAAAATCAAGGGCCTGCAGTTCATCTTCAACCTCCACCCCTAAGCCGGCCAAATAGCAGCCCCCCGCCGCCTGCGGCCGGCGGTGCACCGCCTCGCCCGCCCCGAAAACACTCCCCACCGCCGGTCCGCCGCCGCCCCGGCCATCCCTCTAGGCCCCCCTGTGCCCAGATTTTTCTCCGGCGATCCCCACGCCAACGCCCCGCCACCGCCGGCGACCACCGCCCCATCCTGAACCCTAAGATAGATAGTGGGGTACCTCTCCGGCGAGCCCCCCTCCCTGCTGCGGCTGGTTCTTCCTTCACCCGGGCGGCAACGGAGTGAAGTGTAGCTAAATCGGAGCAGCATCACAAGCAAGAGCAAGAGAGAGAGAGAGCAGCAACACGAGCAAGAGCAATAGCAAGAGCAGACCAGGCAGGGGACCGAGAGCAAGAGCAGAGCAGCAGTGCGAGCGAGAGCTAAAGCAGCAGCAGGTCCTACTGATGTGGACGTCGCCGCCGAGGGAGCGACACCATGGAGGAAGTGGCCGGCGATGCCGCCGTGGATGGAGCCGCGCCGTGTCGGCTCGGGACCGAGCGCCGGCGGCACCGTGAGATCAAATCAAAAAGAAAATGCGACGATTAGTGTACAACCTCTTTGGTGGCGCCGATTAGGCCGCAGCTTCATCCGAGGAAACGGTGATGATGATGCTCTTCCGGTGGTGCAGGTGAAGACGGTGGTGTGGGAATGGAGGTGGCATGATAGACGAGGGGAACGTCGGGGCAGCTCCTTGGAGGTGGAGGAACGGGTGGCTGAACCGGCGGGACGATGAGATCGACGACGGATCCTCATCCGGTATGGTGGATGAGGGACGTCGAGGTGTTGCTGTGGACGACGTCGTCAGGGAAGAGGCTCCGGCTGGGTGGTGAACGGAGCTGGGTGTGGGGTTTCATCGCGGGTTTTCACGGCCTCGGTGTATGAATGGGTGGGCGGATGGGATGGCAGTGGGGAACCATGGCTTAGAGACGCGCTTGTCCGAAATGTGGGGTAAGTTACGAAAGTACCCCACCGATTTGAGGCGGTTCTTTCGGTTCAGGGGTACCACGGGCATTTTGCGTGTCGGGATTTCACAGGAGGTGGGAGTTTTCGCGCGCGTTGTAATTTCGAAATAGCAAGGCGCGGGTTGAGATGAAGGGAGTTGTCGGAGCACAACGAGACAAAGATATATCTTAAATATTTCGGGCTAACAAGGCGCGGGTTGAAGAGGCGGGAGTTTTGCAGCACGATAGACAGAGACGCTAGCTTGAATTTTCGGCATAACAAGGTGTGGCTTGAAATTTTGGAAGAACAAGCTTAACGTGTACCGCCCAAAAAAGACAATTTGCACCTCAACACGCACAACACACACACAAACACCATTTAGACTAGAGTAAGGTACACGTGCATTGCACGCATGAGATTTGGCAACAAATTATGAATAAATACCACATTATAGCATGCAAGCTTTGAGTCATATATGCATGATGTAGATGTTCGTTTAATTCCTATAGTTCATTTCATTCAAAATCATCTAGTTTTTATAAGAAAGCTAATCTATTTTACGATTCATGGAATTGTGCGTCGTAAGACATAAAGTAAAAACAAATAATGGCAAATCATGTAGAAAAACATTTGGGTAATTCTGATACGGAAGATTCTAGAACAAATAAGAAGTGCTTGTGTTTTGATGTTTGTGCATTATGCTTAAGTTCAACCATGGAGTCTTCTAGATTATACATGTGGCGAAATCTAGTGGAATCTAGATGATATCCAACGGCCAGTAGTGCTCAAATTTGCGATCTTTGGACCATCGGATTCGCCTCATCCAACGACCATCTTTCAAAGTTAAAGTTACCCGCACACAATATAAAATATATATATATATATAATATGTAGGGGTATAGATATAGATATGTGATGCAAAAGCCGCCCATCATCTCTAATTAGAATAGTGTGTCTATGCACGGATGCGACGTGGCCAAATGATGTCTGCCATCGGTATCTCAAATTCAAATCAGTCTGACCTTGTTCAATGTGTATACATTACAACATGCTCGTTTCCAAACCACACCGCGTAGATCTCCGTTATAGTCATGCATGCATGGGTTTCAAACATCAGGATCTCTTATTTAAATATTTGAATTCAACTTTACATTGATTGTGACCTCACCTATTCAGCTATTCTTTTACACTCACACAGTAGTCTTCTCTTTATAATTGTACCACTAACTTTCTCTCGTGCATGCATGCACACACACTACCAGTTGGCATTATCCATCGCACGCATGCAATGTTTTTCTTTAGGTCAGTCTCCCATGAAGGCACACAGCAACACACATCCCCCTCTCCATCATATCAGGCATTCTTTATCTCTCACGCGTGCATGCGCAACGATCAATGTTCCTCTATGTATGTGTGTGTATAGCTAGGTCTTACATAGTTTTCCACACAAACCGATCAATCGTTATATCCAGTGAGGTCTCACCCTCTTTCCCACGTCCACATCGATCAATATATGCCTCTATATAGGATTAACATATATAGCTAATACACCCACATTAATTATGTATCCAACGTCCCCCTCTCATCATCCATGCCTTCCGCTTCATCTCTCAGACGCATGCACAATGGCGAAGACAGGGGCAGTAAGGGCCCTGCCCCCTCCCCCCTAACATCACTATATATCAAGGCTAATATGAATGTGATCATTAGACAATTGCTGCTAAAAATGGTTTAAGTTCATGAATTGACCCTCCTCGTAAAGGATTAGCAATGGTTGGCCCCCTAGCTCATTATGGCTCCGCCACTGCGCGCATCAGCGCACGTGTTCGCCCCCTCTCTCTAAATAACGATCTCGCACTTGTGCATTCCTTCATAGTCTCCCTCCACTCGGTCCCTCGCACCATCTTCTAGCCCCCACCGAATTTTGCCACATGTACAATCTAGCAGACTCCATGGTTGAACTTAAGCATAATGCACAAACCTCAAAACAACAGTGGTTCTCTTTTGTTCTAGAATCTTCCATATCATAACTGCCCAAAAAAAATCTAGTTGAATTGCCATTATTTGTTTTTACTTTAATGTTTACAATGCACAATTCCATGAATCATAAAATAGATTAAGGGCTTCTTTGATTCAAAGGATTCTCAAAGGAATTTTGGAGGATTCTAATCATTAGGAATTTTTCCTATCTTGGTTGTTTGATTCGTAGGATTGTAAACCATAGGAATTTTTCCATATGATTCATTTGCACTAGATTTCATAGGAAACATCCCATCCGCTCAAACCTCTTTGAAAGAATTCTGTGTTTTTTCTATGCACAATCAAACACTCGTACAATCCTGTAGGATTCAAGACAGCATTCCACTATAATCCCATGTTTTTCCTATTCCCGCGTTCTTAGCTTTTTTATAAAAACTAATTGATTTTGAATGAGATGAACTATAAGAATTAAACAAAGGGCTACATCAGGCATATATGACTCAGAGCTTACATGCTATAGTGTGGTATTTATTCATAATTTGGTTACAAAATCTGATGCGTGCAATGCACGTGTACCTTACTAGTACTTCGATTATGTGCAAAACACGTAAATTAGAATACCAATGGCACGCTACACATTGTCTCTCTTATAGTTGATGAAGCCATGTGGCACATGTGTAGGCGTTGTCGCGACGTCCTTGCATGGATTGATCACAGTGACGTGCTGCTGGTTCCAGAAGAATGTTCTCGTCCTCCCTGAGCCATACTAGCGGTACATGCACGAAGCGAAGATGTGCACGCACGCCATGCATGCACTCATTCCTCACACGCACACGCGGGTACACGGGCGGACGCAATTTTGTACCAAGATCCACCCCATGTGATAATTTGACGTGTGTAAAGTCGTTCACTTCATTGATGGTCAATTAATACAGCGCATGCAAATTGAGTGGATGTGAGGGCGGAAGAAAGACATTATTACTCCACTACGCGCATGCGAGTAGTTAAATCGTGGGTTGCTAGTAGTACTTCCATTGGTCTCCTTCGTATTTTTGCCAATTTTTGACAGTAACATAATATTTACGCATTCGAGCAGTGTTGTACTTGAAATTTATGTTTCGCTAAACTCATCGGGAGCCGTTTCGGGCCTCGAAACCAAAACCATCAATTAATCGTTACCTTGTTGCCATCACATTCCAAAGCATGCTCACACCTACTAGTAGTAAGTACCAAACCTGAACGTGTTCCCACTATGCAGGTATTAGTACTAGTGCTAGTACCTAGGTTATAAAAAGGGGAACTACCTAACCGAAAATCACTCTACCTTTCCTCCTCATAAGTGCTTCTTATTCGTCCGTCGTTGCCATGGCCGGTGAGCAGAGCTCTAGGTCGAGAACTACTCGTAACAAGGGAGCGGCAACCAAGGTTGCGGAAAAAAAGTGGGCTCGCCGCCACGCAGATACCTCGAAAGATCTCTCACGGGCAAGCGATGGCTCCCAGGAGTGCCCTAGCCGCGGAGGCGAACATGCCGAGCCGGCGGAGCTGGAGTCGTTATCCCTCGACGACATGCCCGATCAGCTCAATAAGTAGAAGGAGTTCATCCAAGGCTTGATGGAGTTGCTGAAGGAGAGCCTCGACGACATGTCCGTTGAGCTCAATCAGCAGGGGGAGTTGACCACCGGCTTGGTGATGCTGCTGAAGAAGAGCATTGCCTCGGGGAAGAAGGCGACCGACGAAATCCTGCGACTTCGGGAGGACAATGCGAAGCTCTACCACGAGATCGACCTGTTGAAGGAGAAGAACGCTGGCTGGAAGAAGCTGCATGAGAATAGTAGTTCCTCGATGAGATGCTGCAGGCCCTCGCCATGGAACAGAAGGAAGAGTTGGTGAAGCTCCGCATCGAGCACCCGGCTGCTGTCAAGGTACGTAATATGGCCGCGGAATAGATGATGAAGGCTCGCGTCGAGAAATGTCGCGTCATGGACACAATCATGAATATGGAGGAGGAGACGCGCAAGGAGATGGAGGTCGTGGAGGCGATGAAGAAGCAGTTACGACTCCGCAGCGAATTAGATCATTTGGGGTGATAATCTTCCTTCTTCTTTTGCTCCTGTGTTTCATCTTTTGCTTCAGGTGTTTCGCCGCACATGTCACGTTCTCTGCGAGGCATGAATAGAACAATGTTTTTTAGGGAATGAATAGAACAATGCTAACAATGAGATGACTAGCAAATTAGATCATTTTTTATCACCATATGGCACTGGGCTGCCGTGTTTCATGCTCGTCCGTCGCAGTACTACTCCAGTGGAAAACTTGAGTACATCACACGGTTCTTTGCTACTCCTCGATCAGGTTGTCGGCGCATTTATACGAGCAGTCAAACCACAAGGCCTTGCCTTCCAGCAGTAATGAGCCATCAAATCACAAAGGCCCTCGCCTCTCGTGAAACCGACCAAGCTAGACTGCCCCACCCTCTAGCCTTTTAAAAAATGTATACTTTTGTACATCAGTAGTAGTATCGATGGATTGCGCCATGGAGCAAAACTTGAAATTAAAAAAAGGTGGTACATATAGAGAGCGCTCGTCGCCAAATTATGCATATAGTACTATTAAAAAGGCTAGTCACAATAATGTTGTCCAGCACAACCCACTCCTCAAATAAAACTAAGAGGGTGCTTGGATACGTTTTAGTCCCATGACTAAAAGTAGTGGGACTAAAACATGCTAGCCTCACCCATGCTTGGATCCAAATACTAAAAAGGCTAAAATCAAGTTAATGAGCATCTATTATCCTCCAAACCCTCCAATCGAGAACTCGCCTGTGTTAAAGGAGAGGCGTTAAATGAGTAGAGAGAGGACTAATCCACATTTTAGTAGGGGTACCCCTGACTAAAAAAATTTAGTCTCAAGACTAGTTTTAGCCCCTCTTTAGTCAGGGGTGCTTGGAACTTTAGCCTCTTAAATAGACTATTTTTAGTCAGACTAAAATAAGTCCCTTGGATCCAAGCACCCTCTAAGCATCTTGGAATTCTTTGACAAAACTAAGCACCCTGAAATTCTTTGACAACTAAACTGCTGGCTATATGATGTTGGCCATATATATTGTACGTATATAATGTGAAGAAACGAGTGGTAGTACTATACCAACTAAAAGATGAAATGTAAGAAATACTAGTATGTACGTACTGAAGAGTTAAAGTAACGAGAAGAAACATAACATAGTTCTGCCGGGGGCTCAGCACAACACACCCCTCAAATTAAATGAAGCACAGCTGAAATTAAACTTTGAAACTATTCCGGTGGACACTGCATTAGAACAACCATGAGCAACGACACTGCCACCTTACTCGGAGTCCTCATCCACGTCCTCAACTTCGTCCTTGTCCCTCTTCCTCTTGGCCGATACTTCTTTGCTTGAACCGCACACTTGGCAGTTGCTCTTCATCCAACCCTTGTAGATATTGAAGCAAAGGTAGCCATCCACTGCAGCGTAGTCGATGTGGTCTATATCTAGTAAATTCCGCTGCCATGCATGACGATGAAACGTGTAATGAGGTTTCTCCAGTTTACCGTACGAAGGATGAACCATGGCTCCTGCTAGGGTCAGCATTGAAGGCTGACGAGAGGACACCAGCCGATTCTTCTGGAGGTCGAAGGTGTTGCCTACAATGAGGCCTATCTGATGTAGGACTTCTTTGTCGTTACCAGGGTCTACAGTAACGAATTTGACTAGGTTTCTCTCGAGGAAGTCCTTAAAATCCTGGCACTCAACGTCGGCATGGCATATGTGGTAGACCATGCATAAGTCATGCACGCAAACCTGGATCACGACGGTCTTCTTCCTCTCTTCGTCCTTTAGATCCTTCTCTCGTCCCAGGACTATGGTGTACTCAACATCTAGCCCAGCGACCCACTCATCATCTGAGTCTTCGAACATGCATCTGAAGCGAGAGAGGCATCCTTTCACCGTCGCGGAAGAACGGGTGTAGATGACGTCGAACTCATCGCCGGTGATGGTTCCAACCTTGTACTCACCGCCGATCGTGGAGATTTGGGACGCCATGGATTTGGGAGGAGGGTTAGGATTAGTGGAACTGTCGTATTGTGAATGGACGGGACAACTAGGAGCGAACCGCCGTAGTATTGAACGACGTGCGGGGACGAGTAGGACCAAACTGCTAGCGTGCGAACGGCAGGGTAGTGGCTTTCCATTCTCCCATGATACGCGCTTCCGAGAGCCCTTGGATCTGAGATCAAACGGTTGCATGGCGTGATTCTAGACCTATGGGTGAATATCCTATCCTGGAGGGTTATTCTGTAAATTTTCAGCAACTTAGCATGCGACTGTTTGATCTCAGATCCAAGGGCTGCCAGCAACCCGTATCATGGTCGTGCCTACCACGACCGTCGCGTCGGTCGCGCGGTCGCGCCCTTGGAGATTTAACACGGTGCGTTAGACTATCTGATGTTGGCATGTCATACATAGTCATCACTTAGTCACTCATACTACAACAAGGTTGGCTATAACTGTATTTTTTTACTCCTCTCTATCTCTTTCTTCGTACTCAAGGAAGAAATGGTGCTAAGCGCGTGTATTTATTGCATTTGTCAAGGACTGACCTCTTCCGATGAAATGGTGTTGCTAATTTTGCTTCATTTAATTAGCTATAGACTCAAAATTGTCTTTTCACCTAGGTACACGTGCTTAGCACCGTTTCTTCCTTGGGTCACCAAACTAGTCTCTCTCTTCTTGATTAACTTGCCACATCAGACTTTATGCTTATGTGGCAAGCTTAAGCACCTGTAGGAGCAAGTAAAAGTAAGTACAACAGTGCGCTTTACATGCTATTTTTGCATATGTGGAGGAAAGAGAGGCAAGGAAAAAGTGGAGCAGTGGGCTCTCATGCAAGAGCCAGCCTCTACTACATGGTGGAGCATTGGGAGAGGCACCTGTATGGAGGTGGTCAGGAATCTGGGAGACTCACGCCGGTCGTAGCGCCGCAGTTAAAATGATAATGGAAAGTCAAATCACGGGGCCCCACCTGTCCAACAGTAACTCACTGTCAAATCACACAGCCCTACGTTTGCAGCAGCCTACTCCCTCGTCTTCTCGCGTCTCTGTCGACCCGACTAGGTGGAACTGCCCTGCCGCCTACCACGCAGGAAAAGCCCCACCCTTGACTTTTAAATAGTATACAGTATACTAATTTTGTATCCATGGATTGCACCCGCGCCATGGAGCAAAGCGTCTAGAAAACGGAGGAGAGACGGTGGTCTTGCAATAGAGAAGAGGGAGAGGCGATACGGTGGTTTTGGAATGGAGATGATGGAGAGGAGAGGAGGTGGTTTTGCAATGGAGAAGAGGGAGAGGAGCGTGCGGCAGCGATTTAGGATTGGACGAGAGGGCCGGCGCGCTCTTACTGGATCAAAATCAAAATCAATTTACCTTTCAATTAAGAAAGCGACCCCACAATAACTAGTCTCCCTTTTATTCTGGGTCTTAATTAACCATGATTTTCACACATAAAATATATGTTATACGTTGTATACAAGGCCATTATCAAAATTACAGTTTGCAACTATACAAGGCCACTAACATTAATCGAGGCAAAATTGATGGCGTTTGCCTCATACTAGCACCCGAGGACATTAATATCCCTTGTGTGCATGTAGGAGTGAGAAGGTTAGCTTGCATTCCCAATATTAACCAACAAATGAGGAGTAAGAGGGTTGGCTTGTTGTGCTTGGGAGAGAAAAACCACATTAATTAACACGACAATCAAGGTGACAAGCTAGCTTGCAACATTGACTTAAACATAGCACTGATTTTTACCTTGGTACCTGTAATATGAGTTTGTGGCCTTGTATACAAAAATGGAGGGAGTATAATTTGAAAGTACATTCAGATACGAACCAAACGATACAATTTTTGGTGACATGCATTCACATTTTGCTTGTCAAATACAGTACGTGGTCAAACTTTGACCCAAAATACGCGAAACAACAAAAAAATACTTCCAAGACCAGCGCCGCTCTTCCGCTCTTCTCCTCTTAAACCACCGCCGCTCATGTCCTGTTCCAATCTAAATGCAGCGCCGCTCCTCTCCTCTTCCATTTCAAAACCACCGCCCCTCCTCTCATGTTCCAGTCCAAAACCAGTGTCGCTCCTCTCCCGTTCTAATCCAAAACCAGCGCTGCTCCTCTCCTCTTCCATTCAAAAACCACCGCCGGCGAGTGAAGGTGCTGTGGAGAAGTAGATCGATGGAGGAGTACAACCGATACCTGAGGATCGCAGACGGCGACCCTATGAAGCTAGCTAGGATGTTGGATATACAGTCTTGGTTCGACAACAAGGACAAACTAGCGGCGACGGCGACATCCATGGCCAAATATCTGCAACAGAGAAAAAGCAGCGATACTCCCGGAGGGAGTCGCGCCGGAGTACATAGAGCTGCTCCTCTGGGCCATGGAGCAAACAGATTCACCGAAGCCGATCGTGAGGGAGCGGTGGTGGGAGTATCGATCCCAGATGGAACATCCACCAGAGATTGAAGGATCGAGCATCTACAGGGTGTCGTTTGTGAGGGTATCCTGCTAGAGTGAGCCGGTGGAGTCTTCGTCGACCAAACCCAACTGCAAGAGGAGAAAAGCAGTTGGCCCGACAATGCTTCCCCGCCATCGTCTCCCTCTCCGTTCACATCGTCTCACAGGGCGGCTGTCTGCCGCTGAGGAATAGGAGGGGGCTGCCCCCCAGCCCAATAGTCGGGCAGGTTGTGAATTGTCAGGAGGAGCTTAGGGTTGTCAGTATTTGCAGGTTTTGAATTGTGTTTTGTGTTGTGTATTTTGAGAGTACTTTTAGATATGAATGTCTTTTGAATTTCAGATTTTTAGTATTGAGCATATGAAGTATTTTATGAATTCTAGATATCTATTTTTAGCACTTAAAAAATGTAGTTTCATAGGAGTATAAAAGTGCAGACAATGTGATTCTCAGAGAAGAAACTGCAAGTTTCAGTTTCAGATAAGAAACTGCAAGTTCAGTTTCAGATAAGAAACTGAAACTTTCAGAGGCAGAGCAGTTATATTAACACGGCATTTTCAAACAGGGTTAACATCATGTTGGAAGTTTTATTCATGGTCGAAAATGGAACTACCAGCCAGTTAACATCATGCTAATCAACATTCATGCATAGCACATCTTCATATGATGCACAGTCAAAATGCCCATTGTCGGTGTCAAAACCGGCGGATCTCGAGTAGGGGGTCCCGAACTATGCGTCTAGGCCGGATGGTAACAGGAGGTAGGGGACACGAAGTTTTACCCAGGTTCGGGCCCTCTCGATGGAGGTAAAACCCTACGTCCTGCTTGATTAATATTGATGGTATGGGTATTACAAGAGTTGATCTACCACGAGATCAGAGAGGCTAAACCCTAGAAGCTAGCCTATGGTATGATTGTTGATGTGTATGTTGTCCTACGGACTAAAACCCTCCAGTTTATATAGACACCGGATAGGGTTAGGGTTACATAGAGTCGGTTACAATGGTAGGAGATCTGAACATCCGTATCGCCAAGCTTCCTTCCACGCCAAGGAAAGTCCCTTCCGGACACGGGGCGGAGTCTTCAATCTTGTATCTTCATAATCCAGGAGTCTAGCTTGAAGGTATAGTTCGGCTATCCGAACACCCCCTAATCCAGGACTCCCTTAGTAGCCCCTGAACCAGGCTTCAATGACGACGAGTCCGGTGCGCAAATTGTCTTCGGCATTGCAAGGCGGGTTCCTCCTCCAAATACTTCATAGAAGATCTTGAACACAAAGATAGTGTCCGGCTCTACAAAATAAGTTTCCACATATTGCCATAGAGAGGATAATAATATTGACACAAATCTAATCTGCTGACTTATTCAGTGGTGCGACACGCCACGGCCAAGCCTTTATCCATTTAATTATCCCACCTTAGCGCGTTGTGCGAGGCGGTTCCCTTGGCACGTCTTGTTGAAGCAGAGATCGTGCCCCCTCATTTCGGGATTCTCATCAATACGGGCGTGGGTAACCCAACCGCGCCTTTGATTACGGCGCTTGGAGATAAGCAAGTTTTATCAGGCTGGTGGGGACACATAATCGCGTACGCCCATATAAGGGGATAAGGATCCACCTTTTCACCCATGCCTTCTTCCTCCTCTGCCTATCCATTCTTAAGCACTCGAGCTCCAGCGCCCAAGTCCGCACTACCACCTCGACCTTCTCCAGTCATGTCCGGAGCGGGAGGCAAGTGGATGGTCTCCTCCGTCACGGAGGGACACATAAAAAAGCTGAGGAAGGCCGGATATCTGGCCAATGACATCGCACACCGACTCCCCGAAAAGGGGTTGTTCATCCCCACTCCTAGGCCTCATGAGAGGGTGGTATTTCTCCCCCCATTTCCTCTGTGGACTGGGCTTCCCTCTGCATCCATTTGTCCGGGGGCTCATGTTCTACTACGGCTTGGATTTCACGATCTGGCCCCGAACTTCATCCTCAACATCTCGGCGTTTATCGTCATGTGCGAGGCTTTCCTCCGCATCCGCCCCCATTTCGGCTTATGGCTAAAGACCTTCAACGTCAAGCCGAAGGTGGTACGCAGCAGCCAGGCGGAGTGCGGCGGCGCCATGGTTGGCAAGATGGCCAACGTCCTGTGGCTCGAGGGATCCTTTGTGGAGACCCTGAAGGGGTGGCAGTCGGGGTGGTTCTACATCACCGAGCCGTGCAACCCCGAATGGGTCGCAGCCCCCGAGTTTCGGTACGGACCCCCTACGCGGCTCACCTCCTGGAAGGAGACCAGCCTGTCGTGGGGTAAAAAAGGAGAGCTGACCGGACTCCAAACATGCATCCAAACCCTGGTGGACAAGAAGCTCAAGCTTGTCAACGTAGTCCAGGTTATGCTCATCCGCCTGATCCTCCCATGTCAACGACGGGCCTTCAACCTTTGGGAGTTCGACCTGGTGCATCATTAAACTCTTAACAGGCTCTTCGACACGACGTACGAAGATGCCTGGAGGATGCTTTTCAAGGGTGCCGAGGCTCCCGCATCCGCTGCCGAGGATCGCGGATTCAGTGCTCAGCACCGCGCTCTAGCGGTAAGCTGTTTTCGTCTTTTTACAAGGTATTAGTTTTTCACAGTTTGACTCTATGCGGGATCTAAGCTCCCTTATCTTTGACAGGATTGGGAGGTGACGTCCGGACAGATCAACTGTCCAGCTCCTTTTCCCGAAGGCCCAGCGGACGCTCGCTTGGCGAAGCTGCTGGTTCCCGCGCCCTATGTGGTGCCAGAGAAGAAGGCCACGAAAAGGGCCACGGGGACTCAAAAGACTGCCCGGCGCCAGGAGGTGTCGGACTCGTCATCTGACGGTCCCGAAGCGCCTTCCTCTTGTGAAGACGAGGAGGAAGAAGAAGAGACCTCTCCACCTCCAGCGGGAGGAGAGAAGAAAATGAAGGCCACCCTATCTGAGGAGGCCGGAGGGTCCAAGAAGGGGAAAACCCTTCCTCCGGACTGCTCCACCAACATCGACGACGACGAAGAGGAGTGGCAGCCCAGGGCCAAGCCCCTGGCGAAATCGTAAGTATCCGGATACCGGAGCGACTCATAGTATTTGTTTATTGCACAACTTTCCCTTACGTCTAATGTGTTTATGCAACCCACCTAAAGACCGGCTCGACACATCGTCGAGTGGCTCACTAGATCTGTCGGAGGTAAACTCGCTTCCGACGGCTTCACCCCACCGCCCTGTGGACGACACCGAAGTGTTGTCCCAACAGGTTCCAAGCCAGGAGGAGGTGGTCCTGGAGGCGCCGCAATGCGACCTCCCGGACTCCAGGAGTAAAGGGGATGAAACCCCCCAGGGCTCCAAGTCCGGCTTAAGGTCGGACACAGCTCCGGAATCTTCAAGGGTTCCAGAGTCCGGCGGGCGACCTCCTTCCAAGAGGAGCAAGCCTGCCGTGCCGGTGACCTCCGTCCAACCGCAGGCGCCGGACAATATGTTGGAGGCGCTCCAAGGTGCCTCCATCGACGAGGGGCACCGCACTATTATGAGTGTGGTGATCCAGAAGGTTCAGTCCGCCAAAAGCGGCTGACTGAAGCTTGTACAAGCCTTTTAACAGGCTTTGAGGTAAGTAAAGAATGTTCAAATAATGTTACCGCATAGACAGTAGCCCCTGATGCTCTGTTGGGCATTCAGGAAGAAAAGCCGAATAGAGGATCAAAGAATTCGCAGGAGTCTAACAAAAGGAGTCGATATGCATATGCAGGCTTCTCTACTAGCGCCCGCCGCACTGACTGCGGAAGTTGACGTGCTGAAGCAGAGTCCCGAGAAGTCCAAGCAAGAGCTCGGGCGTGCCAAGAAGCAGCTCGAGGAGAAGGAAGGTAAGAAATACCCTGTTTGAATATGTATATAAAAAAGGTGCAATTGCAAAAAATGACAGGATTGACATGGCTATTGTAGGGGCCACGTCTGAGGTGGCAACCCTTAAGCAAGCGCTGCTTGAGGCCGAGAAGAGTGCGGCCATGGAGCGCACCGAGCGGGAGAGGTACGAGGCTGAGGTTGGCAAGGTGCGGCAAGAGCTCCAGGTTCTCATGAAGAAACATGAGAGTTTGGAGCTTGACTCGAAGACGCGAGCGTCCGAGCTCGCCGCAGCTATAAGGAATGCCAAGTCTGCCAAGGCCGAGTCCCAGAGGACCCTCCAGGAATTGGATGAGGTGAAGAAGATTGCAGTGGGTAAGGAATTCTTTATGCAAAGCAAACACATAAACGTGAGTTACCTGTTACTCACCCGAATCCGGAGCTCTCCAGGAGTGTTCGCAGATCTTCCCCGGAGTGTATCTGATGCCGGCGAAATCTATCGAGCCGAGGAGGGCAGCTCGACGGAGAAGGTGTTCTGGTCGCAGTACGCTGAGGCCGGACACCCCGTGCCCCTGAGCGATCAGCTGAAGAAACTGGTCGAGCTCCACAAGGCGGCCGAACAGGCCATGAAGGGCCTCCTAGTTTGGCTGTGGCCTAGAGAGGCCCTGCCCTGGAGCTATTTCAGGCTGGTGCGGCGGCTGGTGGAGGCCTGTCCGAGGCTTGAAGACATCAAGCACTCCGTCTGCATCGAAGGTGCCCGTAGGGCCCTTGCCTGTGCTAAGGTGCACTGGGGCAAGCTGGATGCGGAGACGCTTGTGAAGGACGGGCCACCGCCGGGGAAAGAGCATCGCAAGCCCTAGAATTATTATAAGGATGTTCTGAAGGGTGCCCGCCTTGTTGCGGATGAATGTACCAAGGATGTATTTTTTGAATAAAACCCGCTCGTGTTATCCTGTGCGCTGAAAACTTGTTCATATGCGCTAAGCAATGCTGCTTGAATTTAAAATATGACCTTCTGTGCGGCTATTTATCAATACTAAGAGATGGCGAGTCGTCGGCTTCTGCCCCCTTGCCGCTAGTGCTGGGGTGTTCAGGGATAAACCTGGGCGCTCTTTTTCCCATATTTGGGTCCTTCGAGGGAGGCGCTCAGCCCAACGAACGAGGCAATCGGACTATAATGCGTTAACACTCTCACTTAGCCATAGAATTCTATAATTTTAAATTTCGGCGAAGCCCCTAGTATTCGGAAGACCGAGTTCGGGGCGCTATCCACGCCTTGGCCGGACAGAGCCGAATCCTCGACCTAAGCGGCATAAGTCTTTAAGGACTCAAAAAGACCTCTCGAACAGCGACCAGCTCTCGCCTCATCATGATGGTCAATTTTAGCTTTCTCCACTGAGGTGCTCGGCCCAGCTCAACTGGGGCACAATCGCAGTGGTTCTCCTAGTGCTACCTTAGCTGATATAGCAGAACGTAAGGCACCAAAACATAGGAGCCGGGCAAACCCAACTATTGACCCAAGACATGATTCGGAGCCGATGCATATAATGCTATAAGTTCGGGGTGCCGCACTTGTGAAAGTGTTCGGACTTCTTACACCATGTTGAGGGGTACTGAAGCCCCTGGCGTATTTTGGACGTACCAAGGTGTACGGGTGCAACATGTCATTAAGGAAAAAAAAGGTAATGCAAAAAATAGACAAAAGCTATGCATTGTTCATTAAAATGGCTGCGATCAAAGCAGAACGATACAAGTAATGTGATAAATGAAAAGTTGGACTATTTAACATGTCTGCTCTAGGGGCAAGCTGCGGAATAGTATGTGTCGTGGAATTGTCACGACAGATGTCCTCGTTGAAAGGACTTAGTCGTGAGGCCAACGCATCTATGTGGTAGCTTGATAGGGGTTGAGCGGGACGAGAGACGCGATGTTTTACCCAGGTTCGGCCCCCCACGGTGGAGGTAAAAGCCTACATCCTGCTTCATTGATATTGATGATGACGATCACGGTTACAAGAGTGCTCTATATTGAGAGCTATTGTCTAAACCTAACTTGTCCAACTTGTGGAACTTGTAAATCTTGTCCCTTTTGGGGAGCCCTGCCCCTCCTTATGTATGTTGGAGGGGCGGGTTACATGTAGAGTCCTATTAGGATTAGGATTAGTCTATCTCTAATACAAACCGGATACAAGTCCAGGCCTTAGCTCCTTGTAAGATAATGTTCCTCATGCCTTTCCTCCTAAACCGGCCCACCGTTAAACGTGAACCGGCCTTCTGGGCCTTGGGCCTTGTCATCCGTCTGTCCCGCACGCTGGATCACCAGTGAGTAATAATGACCAGGTGGGTTGCTTGTAAACCGCCAGGTTAGGGCGGGTCGCCAGTAACTCACCAAGTATCAGCGGGGTCTTCAGATAAACCGCCAAGTCCGGCCGGGTTAACTTCCGGCCGGTTTACACCGCGGGGTATATCCCCGACATTAGCCCCCAAGTTTAGCTTGGATTTATTCATGGTAAACTTATGCTGCAAAATAAACACAAGAACAAATTTGACAGGTTATGCTCCGGGTTAAGAATTTTTGTAAACCGGTACTTGATCATCCTTAAGTCCTTGTTATTTCCTCCTTCTCGGAAATCCGGGTCAACAGACCAGCTTCATAATCAATTTGCCGACATTGGTTTGTCACCGAGAAATATTGTGAAGAATAACTCCTTTGACTCAGCTCCCAAAGCGCCGGTTTAAGAAATATGGGTCTTGAAATACTTATCTGATATTCAGCCGGTTTGAAGATGTAAAACTTGCCGGTTTAATGTTACCAAAATGGCCGGTTTATAAATATTGATGGAGCCGGGTCATAATTGTTGTCGACACCTGGTCATGTAATTGATCTTCCTGATTTGCTCAAAACTGATAAAATGAAGATGTTCGTCCTTTATATGCATAATACCTGTAGCCCCCAAGTCTTAAGAGGAGAACATAGTGATAACTTAAGACTTGCTCCAATAAGGGGCTGAAAATGAAGAAATCCGGTTTGTTCATCTGAATCATATAAACTGAATACTCCATATATGTAGCCCCCACGTGCCGGCTTAGTAAGATAATACTGAACCGGGACTTGATCTATACTTCAATGAAAATAACATCTTATAACGTAGCTTCCATCGTAGGGCTTGAACCCACGTCCACAAGGTTAAGAGCTTTGTGCTTTACCAACTGAGCAATGGATCCTTCAATATTATGGACGAAAACTTGTGTACCTTGAATTGTTGACAGGAGCAATTGGTAGCCCCCAAGGGCCGGCTCATTATAATATGATGAGTCGGGTCTTCAATAAGACTAGTAAAAATGACTTTGCATTATTACCCAAGAGTCATGATGCATGCTTGCAGCGACATGAGACTTGCATGTAATCTTGATTTGAATAATGTAGCCCCCAAGTGCCGGGTTGTAAGCCTGCAACAACTCGGGACTATTCCTTTCATTGTAGAATAAATCATATCCTTTGATAAAATAATAGTCATTGCGCTAAAGCGACTTTGAAAACTTAATAATACCGGTTATTAATAACCAAAAAAATCTAGCCATGTTGGCTATTCAAGATAATATAATCCGGTATGAAAACCTTATTCATTGAATATCATAATGAAAATTCAGCCAAGTTTGGCTATTTGAATAATATGACCCAATGATTTATAAGCCCATGATTCCAATGGTGCAATCCAAATATATATACTGGCGACTTATAGTCCAAAGCCAGGCCGGTTTAACAAACCTGTTTCTGCATACAACAAGTTTAAAGTGTCCTGTCGGTTTACCGCCGGACGGGTCATAATGCCCAACATATTACCCGGGTTTATAACCAAGGCTGCACTTAAGAATAATCAAATATGAAATATATCATACCTGTGATATTGAATCACATTGTTGGTTTTACCAACTTTTTGTAGTAAAGGTGATAACCCCAATCTTGAGTACTGATAACTCCTTCCATATTGTGCCGGTTTATGATAAAACCATGCCGGGCTGTGATAAACACCGGTTTACTCCACAATAGGATGGTAACAGAAAATCAAACCGGGCAGATAGTCTCCGGATTAAGATTTGACCATGTTCCATCAATTTGTAATTGACAGTTTGGGCCGGTTTAAAACTTTGTCGGTTTAAAAACGCAACAAAAATAAAAGAAACAGTTACCAAGGAAAATATTGAAGCAAAGGCAATGATAAAACCATTTGCAAAAAGAGGCTTATTTGAGCTGATCAGATGGCGTTACCATGGTCGGACATGACCAAGCTCCCGATAGGTGTAGCTATGGTTCAAGTCAGCCAGGTCCCCAAATGAAACCGTGGCATTTATGCCGATCAAGTGGCATGGCAATGGTTCGGGTTCGACCAAGCCCCCAAGTGATTATGTGGCCTTAGGCCGATCAAGAGGCATGACTGGTTCAGACGTGACCAAGTCCCCAAGTGATCTGGTGGCTCTCGCCTATCAAGAGGCGTGACTATGGTTCAGACGTGACCACAAGTCCCCAAATGATATTGTGGCTTTTCGCCTACCAAATGGCGTTGCTATGGTTCGGACGTGATCAAGCCCCCAAGTGATATTGTGGCATTGCGCCGATCAAGAGGTGTAGCTATGGTTCGGATACGACCAAAGCCCCCAAGTGATCAAGAATATCATAAGCCAATTAAGGCATGATACCCATGTTTGAACCGTGGATCATGGCAGCAGGTCCTCTTTGGCACCCTTTAACTTTTTGCAAGAGATAAATCCCTCTTGAACCGGATGTTAAATCGGATATTGAGAGCTTCAGAGCTTCGTGGAAGACATCTTTCCCTTGAACCGGATTGTAAACCAGAATACTCTCTGATGACCCAGAAATTTTCTGATGGCCTCTTAAACTCGAACTTGCGAGAAGTTGATTCCTTTTTGAACCGGAAATTCTTAAACCGGATTTGAGAGCTTCAGAGCTTTGTGATTTAATTTGTCCTACATTGAAGAACTTGCAAGACAAAGTAATGGCTCCTCTTTTTCAAAAGAAAGCAATATATAATATAAAAATATACTGGATGGATTTCACCTGACGCGTCAGGTCAGAGATTATCACCGCGGAGTTGATGATCACCGAGTGAAGCTGAAATTACTCACAGGTGAGTCGGCCGCGGGAGCTAAGCAGATGAGCCGGCCCGATGTTGTAAACCAGTGCGGCGAGCAAATTGTCCTCCACGTTGTAGACCGGCGCGGACGCGTGAACCGGCCGCGAGGGTGGACGGGCAAGTTGTCCGTGTCGCTGTGAACCAGTGCGACCGCGAGAGACGGCCACGGTGTTGTAAACCGGCGCAGGAGTTCGCCGAGTAACGACGACCACCCGTGCCAAAAGATGTTGGGGTGCCTCCATCTCCGAGGTATAATATCATTTTTTTGTCATACATAATTGCCCTGCATAAACAATATTGCAGACCAAGGCAAAAGATAAACTTGTTTTTTTGACAAAACAACATTTGCTAATAAAACAAACTTGGATGGATATCACCTGATTTGTTTGAAGGAGGGATGATCCGTTTTATCGTGATAGAGGCGATTCTGGCAGAGACTACTCGGGGCGTTCAGCGACCCGGAGTAGAAATAGAGTTGCGGCCACGCAACAGAGGCGGGGGCGGCTCAGCTGCACGGTCGGAGCAGCGAGGTAGATCCGTGAAGGTGGCTTAGCGATGGTAGTACAACCCACTCAGCCTCGGACGACCAGCACCGCCTTGCCCTGCTCACTGTCGATAGTGCGATGCAAACACAACCAAATAGTTAGTATTAAAAAGAAATTACTGTATGGTAATAATACCTTGCAAGCTTTTCTTGAAAGCGAATCTGCATGCTTGATGTGATTGTAAATAGAACCACTCCCCAGCATCTCCCACACCACGGCTCAAGGCGCAAGGCAACAGCAGCAATCAGGCGGCGCAGCATAATCCGCACGGGCGGCTTAGCGGCCGGAGGAGCGGAAGCAAATGGTAGACCGGTAGTGCTTGAGGCGGAGGCGCAAGGCAACAGCTGAGGCGTCTGCGTGGCCTGGCGGCTCAACGCCGGTCGCGGCGGCTTGAAGGTGGCGCGGGAACCGGCCGGAGTGGAGCGGAGGGCGGCCAAGGCTCGCGGCTGCGGCCAGGGCCGGCCGAAGCCAAGGCCGTGCGGGCGAGCGGATGCTCGGGCGTTTGAACCAGCGAACGGAGTACGGCTCGGCTGTGTGCTGTCTTGCGGCTGACTAGGAGCAGGAGGTGGCGGAGACCGAAGCGGAGCCCGACATAGGTGGAAGCAAGGTAAAGCCGCAGCGGCGGCGGCTCAAATTCAGGGCGAGACAAGGTCGCGCGACGGCTGGCTCGGCCCGCGGGCGGTTTGCGGCAGCAAAGACCATTGTCATCGTGGCGGCTCAGCAGCAGTGGAGGTGGTTTGAGGTGATGCTTCTCTGATCGGGCGCGGCGGCTCAGAGGCAGCTCGGCGAGGTACGGCGGCCGGCGGAAGCACACCGGCATGGGCGGAGCCCAGTGGCGAAGGCGGAAGCAATGAGGCCGCAGAGTCCGATTCGATCCCCCGTGCTCGTCCTAATGGTTGTTAACTCGGTAGTAGCTTTTGACATAATACTTGATCTGCAACCCGGCCGCAGGAACTTGTGGAACTCAGCGGATTAGGCAGCAAAATTTCTTTTTTACGGTCTCGATGGAACCTAGGATTTGAAAGCTTGCAGGACTCGGCGTTTAATCCGAAATCAATCTCCCATTGGTTTTGATGGGTCGCGTCTGGTGGCTCAAACGATGGACCCTTCTCCTCAACTTGATCTTTCTAAACTTTGTTTCGACGGCTCGTTTGACGGTGAAATTTTTACAGCAGACACATAAGATCTGTTTCTTGATGTGGAGCTTTCAACGCCGGTTCTTTGTCATCCTGATGATTGCAAGTTTTTCGAACCCTAGAAAAATCCCTCCAAGAACTCAACACCACCGTGCGCGGGCCCCATGGTGGGCGCCAACTGTCGTGATAGAGACCACCTGTGATTTCCGTAATGCGGCATGGCTTGTCTGCTTCCTGGTTCTTGCATCGTTTGTGCAGTAGTTGAACTGTCGAACAGTCCTTCCGGAGAGTAGAGTCCTGAAAGTAAGAGAAAAGTAAAAAATTAGCAGCACCTGGTGCGGTTTAAGCCGTGTTTTGGGCGTGCCGTGATGGTGCCCCTCCCCCTATGCCCAGGGTATCTCCAGAGCGTAGTTATGGACGCAAAGTACTGGCATCGCCTTTTTGCAAGGGTTGGGGTCGGGGCCGAATTGCTACGCCTTCTCGGAACGTGCCAGGCGGTCTTGTTGTAGGTTACTCCGGGTGCGCTTGACGGTGTCCGGTCGTTGAATGGCCGGACTAGAGAACTGCCTGGAAAGGCTGCTTTGTACTTCCGCTGCGAGGGCCGCCGTGTGCTCCTCCGTACAGAGGGAGCGTTCGGTGTTTCCATTGACCGTAATTACTCCTCGAGGGCCTGGCATCTTGAGCTTAAGGTATGCGTAGTGTGGGACCGCATTGAACTTGGCAAATGCGGTTCGCCCGAGCAGTGCATGATAACCACTGCGGAACGGGACTATGTCGAAGATTAACTCCTCGCTTCGGAAATTATCCGAAGATCCGAAGACCACTTCAAGTGTGACTGAGCCTGTGTAGCTGGCCTCTACACCTGGTATTACGCCTTCAAAGGTCGTTTTGGTGGGCTTAATCCTCGAGGGATCTATGCCCATTTTCCGCACTGTATCCTGGTAAAGCAGGTTCAGGCTACTGCCGCCGTCCATAAGGACTCTAGTGAGATGAAATCCGTCAATAATTGGGTCGAGAACCAATGCGGCAAATCCGCCATGACGGATGCTAGCGGGATGGTCTCTTCAATCAAAGGTGATCGGGCAGGAGGACCATGGGTTGAACTTTGGGGCGATTGGCTCTACCGCGTATACGTCCCTTAACGCGCGCTTCCACTCCCTCTTGGGGACGTGGGTGGCGTATATCATGTTCACCGTCCGCACTTGTGGGGGAAAACCCTTCTGTCCATTGTTGTTCGGCGGCCGGGGCTCCTCGTCGTCATCGCTATGCAACCCCTTGTCTTCATTGTCGCCGCTTAATCTGCCTGCCTGCTTGAACACCCAACAGTCCCTGTTGGTGTGATTGGCCGGCTTTTCGGGGGTGCCATGTATTTGGCACAAGCGGTCGAGTATTCGGTCCAAGCTGGACGGGCCCCTAGGATTCCTTTTGAATGACTTTTTTCGTTGACCGGATTTAGAGCCTCTGAATCCGACATTAACTGTCGTATCCTTAGCATTGTTGCCGTTGATGCGGTGCTTCTGCTGGTTGCGACGCGACCTGCCACTAATGTCCCTGGTGTCCGAACGACCAGGGTTCTTGGTCATGTTGTTGCTACGAGCAAGCCAGCTGTCTTCTCCCGCGCAAAAGTGGGTCATGAGTGCCGTGAGTGCTGCCATAGATTTCGGCTTCTCCTGTCCTAGGTGCCGGGCAAGCCACTCATCGCGGATATTATGCTTGAAGGCTGCTAAGGCCTCTGCGTCCGGACAGTCGAGTATTTGATTTTTCTTTGTTAGGAACCGTGTCCAGAATTGCCTGGCCAATTCATCTGGCTGCTGAATTACGTGGCTTAGGTCGTCAGCGTCTGGGGGTCGCACATAAGTGCCCTGGAAATTGTCAAGGAATGCAGCTTCCAGGTCCTCCCAACAGCTGATTGACCCCGTTGGCAGCCTGTTAAGCCACTGCCGGGCTGGTCCTTTAAGCTTGAGTGGGAGGTATTTGATGGCGTGGAAATCATCATCGCGGGCCATGTGGATATGAAGGAGATAATCCTCGATCCATACCGCGGGGTCTATTGAGCCATCATATGATTCGATGTTTACGGGTTTGAAACCCTCGGGGGTTTGATGATCCATTATTTCGTCTGTGAAGCACAATGGGTGTGCGGCGCCTCTGTATTGGGCGATATCATGACGTAGCTCCAATGAGCTTTGTCTACTGTGTTCGGCCCTGCCGAATTTGTGGCCGGCGTGATGGTTGTCGTCTCGAGCCGTGGGGTGCCTACGCGATCCGTAGATCGATCTTGTTTGTCTTGTCTTGTCCTCCAACATGTCGCGTAAGTCCGGCGCGTATTCCCATGCCTTGGTACGGGGTGCGGCTTGGGTGGAGGGCCATGAGGCCTCTCTGTCGCGGCCACGAGGTGGCCTGACGGCCATGTCGAGTGCTTCCTCCTCTAATCGGGGTAGCAACCTGCGCTTCGGGTAGCACTTGGAGGGGCGTCCGGGTTTATGCTCTTCGGCCGCAAGGACTTCAGTCCATCTATCGACTAGCCGATCTTGATTAGCTTTAAGTTGTTGCTATTTTTTCTTGAGGCTTCTTGCCGTGGCCATAAGCCTGCGTTGAAAACGCTCTTGTTCGACGGGATCCTCTGGCACGTCAAATTCGTCGTCGTCGAAGCTTGCATCGTCTTCGGAGGGAGGCATACAACTATCGTCCTCGACCTCTCTGTCAGCCGCTCTTTCATAAGGGCTAGTTTCTCCATCCTCATGTGCTAAATCTTGCTCGGGCGGATGTTCTTCGGCGCTTTCCGGGGTATTATTATCTCCCGTGCTGGAATCGTCGTTTTTGTGTTGGCGGGATTTTGAGCGGCGCCGCTGACGCCGGCGCTTTTGCTGTTTCTTGGAGGGGGGTCATCCTCTGCTGTTCCATCGCCCTCTCCCTCTTTTGGGGTGTCCACCATGTATATGTCATATGACGAGGTGGCTTTCCAGGGCCTAGTAGGTGCTGGTTCTCACTACAAGAAATATGTCAACTTATGACCTTCTGTCAGTGACCCTCGAAGAATTGGTCATAAATTTATGACCATTTTAGACCAATTGGTCAAAAACTGTTCAGGGGGCTCCAAACCCTAAACCATTGCGACCATTTTGGTCAGAAAGGTCGTAATTTCCTTACATGAAATGGTCGCAAAGCAAACAGTGCTAGTCCGCTGCCTTATTTCTAGTTGTTAATGACCAATATAGATGGTCATAGCCTTGTAGATTATGGTGGGTTGTGATGACTAGGCGTCATCTCATCAGTTTTGCCTATGTGTCATGTCCATGTGGCAGTTTTTGCCCTAGGTTGTGAAGCAACCTATATTTCTATCATTCCCAAAATTCCCAAAAAAATCTCATAAATTCTTTGGGGTATATCTTCATCAAATATGTAAAAATCCTTCCTTGCCTAGTTCAAAACTAATTCAAGAATATTCATTTTCCTATTCTGTTCACAACAACACTTTATGAAGGAAGTGCTATTTATATATTCTTGATTGCCCTCGGAATTTTTGGGCACTCTTTCCTATCCAAATCATTACCGCATGACAAAATTCAGCTCCATTTGCCTAGCAAATCTTCCTCGGCAAACTTCCAAAGTTTTTGTCCACCTAGAAGCATTGTGAAGGAAGTACCTTTTTTATATCTCTAAATGACATGAAATTTATACAGTTCCTTCATATGCCCAAATTATCACCCTCCCCCAAATTGCAGCTCAGTCAAAATCTATGTGAGCCCAGGTTCAATTTATATTTTATGGCCAAATTGGCACATTGCAAAGCAAGTGTTATATAGACCCCTCCTATTACCCTCAAACTTTTCGGGCACTCTTCCATACCCAAATCATTGCCACATGATAATATTCAGCTCAATTTTCTTAGTAAATCTTTCTCGGGAAATTTCCAAAGTTTCTACCTCGAGAGAAGCTTTGTGAAGTAAGTACTAGCTAGGCTTACCCAAATGATCTGAAAATTTACCAACGCATGACCATACTTAAGTAACTTACCTACACCAATTTTGAGCTCATTTCATTCATCAAATCTCTCTCACTAGTTTCCCCAAGTTTCTATCCATAGAAGAGCATTGTGAAGGAAGTACTACTTTGGCATGTACAAATGGTATCAATTTTCTGCAATGCTTTCCTATGCCCAAATAACCATCCTCCACAAAATTTCAGCTCACTCCATTCATTATTTTGAGCCCAGCTTCAACATTCATATTTTTGTCCAGCGTGGTACTTTGCAAAGCAAGTACCACCTAGGATCCTCCTTTTGAGCTAAAAATTTGTGAAGACATTCTCCTTAGTAGATGATCATCCTCAGCCAAAACTCACGCCCATTGGCCATGTGCATTTCCTGTACCGCTAATCAAACACTTGGTTGCTAATTCATGTTTGAGCATCGATCGGTCTCCTCGTGAGAATCTTATGTTGTAATTTTCTTCCTAGCACCAACCTGGGAAGTGCCCAACCCACTAGACATGCCTAGGCCGCCCAGAACACATGGCAACATTACGGTCACGCAGTGACCACGCGACGGGCATGCGAGTTTACGTGCTCTAGGGTTGGGGCCCTCGGCCACCGCCCAAACCTCGACGTATCGCCACCAAACTATGTATTTATGATTAAATAGGTCCTTATGTAACTAGAAATGATTTTTTGAAAAAATAAATAGCAAACTATGAGGCAGCTGCAGTTCAAATTTGACCCGCTTTCAGCTGAATCGGCGGAAATTTGTCTTTTTCACGAGAGGTGAATCAAAACTTTTTACTCCCAACCATTTTGTCAATTGTGCATTAAATATGGCATAGTATTTTATAAAAATGATTTGGTCCAATTTTGCAACAATTATTTGGTAGTTCCTTCCCAAAAAAACCTCTTTTCGGGCACTCAAAAAATGGAAAATAGTTTTTTTGTCCAACGAAAATGAAAACTTCCTTAGGCAACATTGTTTTCCATTCCAATATGAACCGTTGTGCACAATATGAGATCATTTGAACAAACTATGCCATGAATGTGGCCATAAGATTGATCATTTGGCTTGAAAGCCATTGATCTCCACACGTGATAGCTCGTTTCTGAGAACACTTTTTTAAATAATTGCCGTATTACAAGTTTGTTATTTTTCCTGGGAACTTGGCCACATATAATGACACAGTGCGAAGGTTTCCCAATTTTTTGATTTTTTTTCAACTTTTTATGCCCGTTTCAAAATGCGGTCAAAACGGCGGCAATGACCGTTCCTAGCTAGTGGTTGAATCTTGCAATTTTTTTGGTGTTTCTATGATTAAATAGATACTTATGTACCTAGAAATGTTTTTTGGAAAAAATAAATAGCAAACTATGAGGCAGCTGCAGTTCAAATTTGACCCGCTTCCACCTAAATCAGCGAAAATTTGTCTTTTTCACGAGAGGTGGATCAAAACTTTTTACACCCCAACCATTTTGTCAATTGTGCATTAAATATGGCCTAGTATTTTAGAAAAGTGATTTGGTCCAATTTTGCAACAATTATTTGGGAGGTCCTTCACAAAAAAACCTCCTTTTGGGCACTCGAAAAATGGAAAATGGTTCTTTTGAAGAAAGAAAATGAAAACCTCCCAAATAAACATTGTTTGGAATTCCAAGATGCACCCCTATGCACAATATGAGATCATTTGAACAAACTATGCCATGAATGTGTCCATAAGATTGATCATTTGGCTTGAAAGCCATTGATCTCCACACGTGATAGCTCGTTTCCGAGAACACTTTCTTATAATAATTGCCGTATTACAAGTTTGTTATTTTTCCTGGGAACTTGGACACATATGATGACACAATGCGAAGGTTTCCCAATTTTTTGACTTTTTTTGAATTTTTTATGCCCGTTTGAAAATGCGATCAAAACGGCGGGCTTGACCGTTCCTAGCTAGTGGTTGAATCTTGGAATTTTTTTGGTGTTTCTATGATTAAATAGATACTTATGTACCTAGAAATGATTTTTGGAAAAAATAAAGAGCAAACTACAAGGCAGCTACAGTTCAAATTTGACCCGCTTCCATCTGAATCGGCGGAAATTTGTCTTTTTCACGAGAGGTGGATAAAAACTTTTTACACCCCAACCATTTTGTCAATTGTGCATTAAATATGGCCTAGTATTTTATCAAAATGATTTGGTACAATTTTGCAACAAATATATGGGAGGTCCTTCACAAAAAAACTTCCTTTCGGGCACTAAAAAAATGGAAAAATGGTTTTTTCGTCCAAAGCAAATGAAAACTTCCTTAGGCAACATTGTTTGCTATTCCAATATGCACCCTCGTGCACAATATGAGATCATTTGAACAAACTATGCCATGAATGTGGCCATAAGATTGATCATTTGGCTTGAAAGCCATTGATCTCCACACGTGATAGCTCGTTTCTGAGAACACTTTTTTATAATAATTGCCGTATTACAAGTTTATTATTTTTCCTGGGAACTTGGACACATATGATGACACAATGCGAAGGTTTCCCAATTTTTTGATTTTTTTGAATTTTTTATGCCCATTTGAAAATGCGGTCAAAACGGCGGGCTTGACCGTTCCTGGCTAGTGGTTGAATCTTGAAATTTTTTTGGTGTTTCTATGATTAAATAGATACTTATGTACCTAGAAATGATTTTTGGAAAAAATAAAGAGCAAACTACAAGGCAACTACAGTTCAAATTTGACCCGCTTCCACCTGAATTGGCGGAAATTTGTCTTTTTCACGAGAGGTGGATAAAAACATTTTACACCCAACCATTTTGTCAATTGTGCATTAAATATGGCCTAGTATTTTATCAAAATGATTTGGTACAATTTTGCAAAAAATATATGGGAGTTCCTTAAAAAAACCTCCTTTCGGGCACTAAAAAAATGGAAAATGTTTTTCGTCCAAAGCAAATGAAAACTTCCTTAGGCAACATTGTTTACCATTCCAATATGCACCCTTGTGCACAATATGAGATCATTTGAACAAACTATGCCATGAATGTGGCCATAAGATTGATCATTTGGCTTGAAAGCCATTGATCTCCACACGTGATAGCTCGTTTCTGAGAACACTTTTTTATAATAATTGCCATATTACAAGTTCATTATTTTTCCTGGGAACTTGGCCACATATGATGACACAATGCGAAGGTTTCCCAATTTTTAGATTTTTTTTGAATTTTTTATGCCTGTTTCAAAATGCGATCAAAACGACGGGCTTGACCGTTCCTAGCTAGTGGTTGAATCTTGGAATTTTTTTGGTGTTTCTATGATTAAATAGATACTTATGTACCTAGAAATGATTTTTGGAAAAAATAAAGAGCAAACTACAAGGCAGCTACAGTTCAAATTTGACCCGCTTCCAACTGAATCAGCGGAAATTTGTCTTTTTCACAAGAGGTGGATCAAAACTTTTTACACGCAACCATTTGGTTAATTGTGCATTAAATCTGGCCTAGTATTTTATCAAAATGATTTGGTACAATTTTTCAACAAATATATGGTAGATCCTTCACAAAACGCTCATTTCGGGCATTCGAAAAATGGAAAATAAATTTTTTTGCCAAAAAACTCATTTCTCACGACACCTTTTAAAAGATATTTATCTTTTTTCATGTTTGTTATTTTTTTTTCCAAAATAACTCACACGATTTTAACACATTATTTTTAGGCACTATGACCTATTTAGATGGTCATAACATCATACTGCATTCTGATTGGTCCGTGGGCGTCTCACGCGGATCATGCATCGTACGCCGTCAGATGCTCGCAGATCCAACGACCCTCTTCAACCCTTTCACACCAACCCCGAAACCCTAGCTGGTCATTTTCCATCCACCCCCCGCCTCCTTTCTTTCCTGCATCCATCCATCGATCCCCTTCCATCTCCTCGCTGTCTCGCCCGATGGAGAGAGAGAGCGAGAGCGAGAGCTCGTCTCCTCCCTTCCAGATCGCCGCCGCCACCTCCCTCCGGCCGAGCTCGCCGCCGTCCATGGCCCCCCCACGCCCTAATCCTCTCGCCCTCCCCTTCCCCCACCCAACCAAAGCAACTAGCCCACCCGGCACCCTTCCTCCTCCAACAAAGCAAAGCCGTGCCCTCTGAATGGGGGATGAGATCTACGCCTGCGAGGAATTTACTGGCTCTCCCCACCGGCGGGGCTTGGGGAGGCCGGCGTTCCCTGTCGAGATCTATCGCGCGCGTCCTCCAGCGCCACCCGCAGCACATCGAGTACACCACCACCCTGGAGCTCCTCGGCCTGGCCGACCTCTCGTCCCCGCACTCCCGGGCGCGCGCTACCGCCATGGGCATCATGCCGCTCCAAGTCCAAGCAGAGCACCGAGGAAACGACGCAATGGTGCGTGGATCTCCTCAACCTCCTCTATTATCTGTTCCGAGGCGGTTGCTTTCCGACGAATTTCAAGGCAGTTGCTGTGTTGTTTCCGCTTGTTGACAATTCTATTTTGGTTCCTTCCCCGCCCCTCGGTCGCATCTCGTGTTTCTATTGAGGGACGATGTTTCCTTTGATGTTGCTGACTATTGTTGTTGATCTGCACAGTGTTCTACAGCGACGATCAGCGTGGAGGTGCGGCCGCTGGACTTCCAGATGAGCCCCGGCAAGATCAGGTTCTACTGTTGGCTGCCTCCACTAGACGCATCCCCATCTCGATGCTGCTGATGATGCTGTGCGTGCGTGCTTGTAGGGCCCATGGGTGAACACCTCGCGCTGCTGGTGCACCGGATGCTCACGGAGTCCATGCTGGAGACGGCCATCGGTACCAGGAAGCAGCCTGACACGGAGGCGGCGCTGGCCATCGACTACTGCTGCAACGTCACTGCCGCCGCCGGTGACCGCGGACCGCCAACGCCGAGCAAGATGGTGGAGTGCAGGATCTGCCAGGAGCATGACTGGGACTCCAGCATGGAAGCCCCCTGCTCCTGCCGCGGCAGCCTCAAGGTAACTAAGACAACGCAAGCTAACCACAACAATGTCTGAATTCCGAACTGGATCAAGCAGCAATAATTGGTTGTTTCATCAGGATCGGACTGTCTAATTCTGCTACTGTGTGCTATGCTTATTGAGGTTGTATGCTTTAGGTGTAGAATATTCTTGCCACTACTATTGCGTAGTTAGTCTTTTTGCACTGCATTTGTACAATTGTATATTCTTGCCACTACTAGGTGATTCCTTGAATTATTCAGTTTGTTGTAGAATACCAGTTTGATGGAATGCCTAAGGTCTAAGGAGATAAACATTGGTATCCAGAATAGATCTACCTAAACCAACATGCACAAAACATGCATATCATCCGTTTAATCTGCATTAGTGTGTCTAAGTGGTTAGTGTATTGTAAGCTCCATCCATGGAGCAGTGAAATAAGCTGACGTTGTATAACATGCAGCTAGCTTGTTGTTTAGACATTTTCCCGTTTTTAAGTATTACTTTTCTCTATATCTGTGAATTGGATTGTTGATATTTCCTGGAGTCGATTTTGCTGTGTCAAGTCCACAACATCACCATGCATGTAGGTCTACTTGGTTCATCTTTAGGTTCAGGTGTAGGGGTTAGTGGCCTTAAGCATTAACCATTTAATCCTGATGAATGCTGCTTGTTTTGCACAGGCTGACAAGGACACTGACGAGGTCTACGCATAGATGACTCTGCAACCAATAAACTCTGTAAGTACTATCGGAAACGGAGCTTGGTGAAGATATTCAGAACATGCTGAAATGCGTTTTCTCTACATGTGCTTTTATCAGTTTGCATGCTGCATGTTTGATGTTTTGCCTGAGCTGGGGACGAAATGGTATAGAATGCCTGAAACTAACGTTAACAGTGTTCAGTTTAAGTGTACATTTTTAGACCAGTGCCAGTGTTTATAAACGGTCAAAATCTGTACAGTATTTCTTAGATTAATAATGAGGGCTTACTGTATAATTTAGGAAAGTTTTAATAATACTACAAATTAAATCAGGAAGTGAAGCACTACCAAACGTACTGTATACAATGTTCAGTTCAAGTTTAATTTTCAGTTTAGTGCCAGAGTTTATCATCAACCCAAAAAATATATATCTGATTTTCACATTGACGAGTACTACTGCTTACTTCTCCCATTCCTTGGCTGAAGACTTTCTTTTGAACCGAGCCTCGCAGCAAGGAGGGAATGGCTGCGTCTGCTTTGTGCTTGGACGCCTTCTCCTATTTGTGCTAAAATTGAGGTGCCTGTTTAATTAACAAGCACCTTTCATCCCCACTGTGACAGTAATGCATTGAGGTGCCTCTGGACTGTAGTGTATTAGGTTGCCCGGAGTAGTAAAACTTAGTGTTGTATTGAGGATTGAGGGTGGCTAGGCTTATAAGTTAATCATCAGCGTGAATGCTTCGTTTGTCTGATCCTCACATGTTAATGCTTTGCTTGTCTGGGTGTGTGATAATGACATATGTCTTGTGCAATCAGATTACATTTCTGTTTGTTATGGTAATCATCAGCATGCCTTTCATTTCTTTAGTTTGATTGTTTCCCTTGTATTCAATATTATTGGTTCTAATGGCTGATCCTTCCATTTTTATTGTGGCATCTTTATTTTCACAGGTGTTGTGTGTTCTGGAAGACGGAAGAGGAAGAAAACTTATTTTTGTTGAACTAAATTTTATGTATTCTGTTTTGTTGTACGTATCATTTGATACTTTTGTATAGGAACAAGTGATACTATTTTGTAGGGCTTTATGGCCTGTGATGTAAAGATATTTAGTGCTGAAATATGAAATTATTTGCAAAATTTGTCGAAAAGGAGGATCATTTGTACGAATATGTGAATGGGATGAAAAGAGTACTGGACCAACTTCAGGATTGAATTGTTATTTGAATGTATAAAAAGGCTGAATGTAAACCAGAAATGTTAAAAGGCCATGGACCAGAAATAAATAAAATCCCGAATTGTTGGGCCAGACCCATGTAGCTGACCAAAATTAAAAGGAAAAAATTCATAAAAAGGCCGAATTGTTGGGCTCAGCCCATGTAGAAAACTGAATTGGACCGGGCTGAATCTTGTGCCACGTCAGATTGCCACACTGGATGCCTACGTGGCCCGGGGAGGTTGCTAGTGACCAAAACGCCATAGTAGACGTATTTTGGTCATAAACGTCTATGACCATTTCAGAAGAAAGGTTGCTATAGTCAGTTTACGACGGCCAGCTTTTTACCTTATGTTTTTGGTCACAAAAAGGTCACAAATGGAAATTTGTGACCTTTCAGTGACCAATAGTGGTGGTCACAAGTTGACATATTTCTTGTAGTGTCTTCATCATCTCTTTCATCGGCGTCCATACCGTCGATGTCTTCGGAGTCAAACTCGGGCGTGTCAGTTAAGTTGTCGATAGTGGCTACAAAGTGGGTGGTGGGTGGGCTTTGAATTTCTTCATCGTCCGAATCCCAACCATGCTGACCGTAGTCCGGCCAGGGCTCTCCTGATAAAGAGAGAGACTTCAGTGACTTCAGGATATCGCCGAAAGGCGAGGGCTGAAAGACGTCCGCGGCTGTGAACTCCATGATCGACATCCAATCGGATTCGCTCGGCAGGGGCGCAGAGAGTTCGGAGTCCGGAGAAGAATCCGGCTCCATGGAGCCACGAGTCTTGCAGGGTATGGGGCTGGTGTTCGGCTGAACCGCCGTTAGGATCTCAGCCCCTGAGGCGGCGTCCAACCGCCCGTCCTTGATCGGCAAGGCCGGCTCCGAACTAGGGGGTCGGAGCCAACGCGGGTGCGGCCTCCAGGGCACTGCTCGGTGGCAGAGCTAGATCATGCTCGTCGTGACAGTGCGGTGCGCTCGGCAGTGGTTCGAATCCGTCGAAGATCAAGTCCCCGTGGATGTCGGTCATGTAGTTTAAACTTCCGAATCTGACCTGACGGCCAGGGGCATAGCTTTCGATCTGCTCTAGATGGCCAAGTGAATCGGCCCGCAGTGCGAAGCCGCCGAAGACGAAGATCTGTCCAGGGAGGAAGGTCTCACCCTGGATTGCATCGCCATTGATGATCGTAGGAGCCATCGGGCCTGGCGGCGACGGCACAGAGGAACTCTCAATGAAAGCACCAATGTCGATGTCAAAACCGGCGGATCTCGGGTAGGGGGTCCCGAACTGTGCGTCTAGGCCGGATGGTAACAGGAGGCAGGGAACACGAAGTTTTACCCAGGTTCGGGTCCTCTCGATGGAGGTAAAACCTTACGTCCTGCTTAATTAATATTGATGGTATGGGTATTACAAGAGTTGATCTACCACGAGATCAGAGAGGCTAAACCCTAGAAGCTAGCCTATGGTATGATTGTTGATGTGTATGTTGTCCTACGGACTAAAACCCTCCGGTTTATATAGACACCGGATAGGGTTAGGGTTACATAGAGTCGGTTACAATGGTAGGAGATCTGAACATCCGTATCGCCAAGCTTGCCTTCCACGCCAAGGAAAGTCCCTTCCGGACATGGGACGGAGTCTTCAATCTTGTATCTTCATAGTCCAGGAGTCCGGCTTGAAGGTATAGTTCAGCTATCCGAACACCCCCTAATCCAGGACTCCCTCACCCATACAATGTTGAGTGTGCGAAACACAGAGAAAACGAGGGACGAAGTTTTGGCAAGTGTTGGATGTGGTTTTGGGCTGCCCCGTCTAGGCTTTCATTTTTAACATGCGCAGCCCACATCCTCGGATGGGAGGTCCATAGGCCTCTTTGTATTTTCTTAGGGCCGTCATGTATCGACCGGCCTATGGAGCTCCCATCCGAGGTTTTATTTTTGGCAGCCCAATTTATGTATTGTTTTGAAGAAAACGCAGAGGTCTGTTCTATTTTTCTATATAAGAATAGGAACGCCAGGTCCAACTTATGTTTCCCTTCTAACTATATTATATATATTTAAATTATTTTATATGTTAACTATTTAGTTCACATAATTGGCAAATATATGACCGCTCTCGTGATCCCCTTCGCCCCGCCACCACCTCCACCCTCGTCGCCGCCCCCGCTACTACCCCCACCCTTGCCGCCGCCATAGATCTCGCCGCCACCCCCCACCTCCTGACTCCGGGCGCGCTGCCCCCCTCAGCAAGTCCGCTCCGCGTCCCATGGAGTCACCAGCCATATCCACGGGGGAATGGCTGGAAGAGAGGCAGATGTACAAGATGCATCTCCCACATGTCTTCAAAGCCTTCCCGCGGATGCTCCAGCTGCTCGACTCCGTCGCGCCGGCGGTGCTGCGGGAGACTCGAGGGAGGAGATGGAGGGAGCGGGCGATGCGGATCTGCGACGATGCTCTCCGTTGGACCCAGTGCACGCGCGAATGGAGGGAAGCATAGGAGGAAGCTGCGAGGGAGGAAGCCGAGGAGGGACCGAATCCGTTCTCTCACTCGCGTAGGTATGCTCGGATGTGCAAGGATCATGTGGATTGGGAGCTGCTGAATCTAGCCTTGCGGATCTACTTCGAAGGACATTTCTCGGAGAAGCACAGGATGCCCCACCCCAGTGAGCCGCCGATTGCGTTCGTTCGATGGGCGAAAGGAGAAGTGAATTCAGGAGATCCACGCCGTGCTGCGAGATGGGAATGCTTGACTGGACTCTTGCCCACCAGCACACCACCGGAGCCGGAGCAGGTGGATCCCCTACCTTACCTCTCCCACAAACCTGCAGAAGATTGAAATTAGGCTTGCAATATGCTTCAATTGAGCTGTCTGGTGGTTATTTCTGCTTCCTGAGAGACAACATCTGGCTGGAGGATGAGAAGGAACCAGCAACTCCGATGAATTTCCCCTATCACAATTGGGGGGGAGCGCCGGTTGGGCAGTGGTACGGCCCAACTCCGCCCCAAATGGGGGCACAATCTGGGCAGGCTCCTGTAATTGCCCAAGATCAATCTGCTGGTGGTTCTGACTCTCAGATCAGTGGGAAATCTCAAGGCAAGAATCAGCAAAAGAAGAGATAGGACATCCAGAAAACTGCTCCTGCCCTGGCTTCGGGCCTTATGGCATACTCTAAGGTGATCTGCTACAACTGTGGGGAACCAGGGCATCATTTGGATAAATGCGTCAAGCCCAAGAGTTGTTTTTATCTGCAAAATGGTTACCCATAAAGTTGAGAATTGCCCTGTCAGAAGGAAAACCCACAGTTCTGCTAGATATGTTGGAGGTGCTGCTCCAGGATTATGTCCACCATTGACAGAATTTTTTGTGACACAGAATTAGATAGTTTCTTTCCCCTTTCTAATTGTAGAGCTCTGCCCAGATGTGGTAGTGACCACACTCCTTTGCTCTAGGACTCTGGTCTTAACCAAACTCCAAAGAGCAATAGTTTTAAATTTGAAAAGTGGTGGTTGCTTAGAGAAGATTTTACTGAGCTAGTCAGGAAAATCTGGAATGAGCCTACAGGGAGCAGCTGCCACCTAGAAAATTGGCAGATCAAAATCAGGAGATTTAGAAGAACTAACGAAGGGTGGAACTCCAATGAGGAAGCTAATATTAGAAGATACAAAAGGCTTCTCCTCCTTGAGTTTGATTCTTTAGATATTAAGGCAGAAACCACTGACCTCTCTAAGGCTGAGACTAATAGATTAAACTTTGTCCATGGAGAGCTCAAGAAAATTTGGCTTCAAGAAGAAATCAAAGCCAAACAAAGGTCTAGAGATAGGAACATTAAGGAGGGTGATAGAAATACTGCTTACTTCCATGCAGTAGCTAACCAGAGGAGGAAGAAAACCCCCATTCACTCCTTTGATGGCCCTAATGGCCCTGTTACTGAGATAGATGAGATGCTGAAAGTGGCTAGTGACTTCTACAAAGACCTGTTTAAGAAAGAAAACCCTTCTGGGTTCTCTCTACAAAACAATTTTTTCTCTGCTTCTGAAAAAGTATCTCCTGCTGAAAATGAGCTGCTAGAAGCCCCTTTTTCAGAGACAGGGGTGAAGGAAGCCATTTTTAGCTCTTATCCTGATGGGGCTCCTGGTCCTTATGGGATTCCCTTTTTGTTTTACCAGCATTTTTGGGACTTGGTGAAAAATGATCTCTTAGATCTTTTCCAAGCCTTTCATAGAGGAGAGTTGGATCCAGCAACTTACTCATGGGAGGTCTGTTGGGGTCAAGTTAAATAACTGTGAAAGTGATTTTTTCCTAGCTGGTAAAGGCCTTAGGCAAGGTGACCCCATCTTCTCGCTTTTGTTTAATTTAGTAGTGGATGTTCTTACTAAAATGCTAAGCAAAGCTGCTGATCATAGTATGATTGCAGGGCTCTGTCCTGAGGTCTGTCCTGGTGGCATCATCTGCCTTCAATATGCAGATGATACCATCCTTTTCTTAGAGAGTGACTCCACACATGCTAGCAATCTGAAAACTGTTCTAACCTGGTTTGAACAAGTCTCAGGCATGAGAATCAACTACTCTAAAAGTGAACTCATCTCTATCAACATGGATGATCAGGAGTTAGTTGACTTCCTCTCTATTATAGTCTGTAATAAAGGTAACTTCCTCATTAAGTACCTAGGTATCCCTCTCCACTATGATAAACTAAGGAGAGAGGATATCCGACCCCTTCTAGATAAAATCATTAAAAGGATTGCTGGGTGGAGGGGCAAACTTCTCTCTTACAGAGGTAGATTGATCCTCATACAAGCTTGTTTGGCTAGCATTCCAGTGTATCTCCTCTCCTTCTTCAAGTTCCCTAAATGGGCAGTGATCACTTGTGGATGAACAAGGCTCGACCTGCTCTAGGGCTGGACCCGTGGGCTCGTCTCAAGATCTCTGATGAAGATGATGGGCACCTGGCGCCGAAAAAGAGGGACATCCTCCATGATACGCCTTCTAGCCCGGTGTCTCCGCTTGCTTACTGGTCGCCGCAGGCTGACACGGCCCCTCGGCTGAAGACCATGAAGGCTTCGCTAGACCCTCCTTGTGTCATTTGAGTGCTCTATCTGCTCTGCCTTTGGCACCGCTCGGGTGATTTGTGTTATTCAGAGAACTTGTTCATCCACTCCCCTAGTTTGTAGCTTTTCTACCTTTGCTTTCGAACTGCTCTTTGAGCTGCTGTATCAGAATATGTTGTGGTTTCGTTCTCAGCAATGGAACCGGGGAGATGCTCCCTGTTTTTCTAAAAAAATTATATGTTATTATATATTATTTTTATTGTCATCATATATTTAACAGATACTTACATATGTAAGAAAACAATATCCCACATCTTATTAACTTATAAAAATAATTTCTTAACAAATAAAATCCTGATTGTTTTGGCACGAAAATCCTAATGATTGTGTACAAAAGCTTCGTAAGATTTAAGGACGAATGTAATAATATCACTTATTATTTAAATATATTTATAACAAAATGCTCAGCCCCTTTTTATTTTTCGATAACATTGCTGACCCAACCCAACATTATAATTCGAATGAGCCTAGCAAAATCGTGTATTTCGAGAAAGTGCAAATGGGCTGTAATTTTTTAGGAAATAAAATAAATGGTCCGCATGGACGCTACATTATTTGTTCACCCAGCCCAGCTAATGGCTGTAATTCAAAAATAAGATCAAATTGACTGTAAATTCTACCGCGCAAAAAAAGACTGTAAATTCTGAAAAAATGGGTTGAATACGTGCCACATTTTTGGAGGCTGAAATGTGAGCCAATAGATCGAAGCCAATGCAAGTCGTTGTCAATTTAGTCAAAAAATGATTCTGACATGTTAGCCGTTGGATTTACATCCAATGACCGACATCCATCTTCAATCTCTCGTCTTCTTCCTCCAGCGCCGTCGGGACCACCTCCCGCTCCTGCTGCTAGCAGCTTTGCTTAGCACGCTTCGCTATGAAGCGCTACTCCACCGTTGGCCAGGCCATCCCTCCACCCCTCCACACCTCCTGTTCTTCTCCACCGACTACCGAATCACACCGCACTAAAACCAGTTAACCCTCGTACACCTCTCTGTCTGTGACTCTACTCCCGCGTCTTCTCATCTCTGGCTCGTTGCTGCCCGGGGCCTCACCGTTGTCCACCACCTTGGATGCGCTCGGTGCGGCGTGGTCAACGTGTTCAATGAACGACACCGTCGGAAGTAGACTGTGCATGGAGAGGCTGACAGCTGGGTCCACGGCCGCACACAAGGAAATGCCTCCTTATTACGCGAAAAAATAATGATTCCTCCACCTAACATCTGGGACCCACCGGAAGGGCCTCTGTATTTCGCGAAATAAAGTGCCCCCCGCTGACATGTCGGACCCACCAGCTATCTTCGCACGGAAGGAAGTGCCTCCTTATTACGCACAAAAAATGAATATTCCCCCTGCCAGCTGGAACCCAGCATAGTGGGAGGCTGACTTGTGGGCCTACCAAGTTGACGGGGACGGAGGGCCTTGTCAACTTAGTCAATATGAATGATTCTAGCTCCTGTTACCGTACGATGTTCATCCAACGATCATAGTGCTTCTTCAACCTCTGGTCTTCTTGCTCCAGCCGCCCAAACCAGCATCGGTCGTGTCGCGTGCTTCTGCCTCCCGTGGCCGGCTGTGATGCCGCGGAGGCCTCACCGCCCCTACTACTCCCACCGCTGGCCAGGCCATCCCTCTACTCACCCACACCCCCTGTTATTCTGCGGCGACAGCAGCCTCAAACCGCAGCCGAACCAGTGAACCCTCGTACTCCTCTTCGTGTGGGCACCCACTGCTGCGTCTTCCCCGGCTCCGAGTCGTCCCCTTCCTAGTCCTCGCCGTCGTCCACCGCCCTGGTGCTCTTGGCACGGCGTGGTCAACATGGTCAACGACCGACTTCCATCGGAGGAGTACAGCTGGGTCCACGGCAGCTGCAAGAAGTGCCTCCTTATTACGCGGAAAATAATTATTCCTCCACCTGACAGCGGGGACCCACCGGACGGGCCACCAATATTTTGCAAAAAATAATCGTTTCCCCCTGACTGCTGGGACCCACCGGATGGGCCACCGTATTTCGTGAAAAAAACGTTCCCCCCGCTGTCAGCTCGGACCCACCGGAAGTGCCTCCTTATTACGCACAAAAAAATGAATACTCCCCCGGCTAGCTGGGACCCACCTTGCTGGGAGGCTGACTTGTGGGCCTACTAAGTTGATGGGGATGAAGGGCTTTGTCAACTTAGTTAATATGAACGATTCTAGCTCCAGTGACCGTACGATGTCCATCCAACGGCCGTAGTGCTTCTTCAACCTCTGGTCTTCTTATCTAGTCGCCCAAAGCAGCGTCGGTCGTGCTGCATGCTCCTGCCTCCCGTGGCCGACTGTGCTGCCACAGAGGCCTCACCGCCCCCTACTATTCCCACCGCCGGCCAGGTCCTACGATGACGGCAGCCTCACACCGCAGCCGAACCAGTGAACCCTCGTAGTCCTCTCCACGCGGGCTTCCTCTGCCGTGTCGTCCCCTTCCTAGGCCTCGTCGTCGTCCACCGCCGTGGTGCTCTCCACGCGGCGTGGTCAACGTGGTCAAGGAACGGCTTCCATCGGAAGAGTACTGTACATGGAGAGGCTGACAGCTGGGTCCACGACCACAGCCCAGTTTTTTGTGATCTGCCAAGTAAGTCGCTTTGTCAGGCCTGTTGGGCTGCAAATCTTTCAAGACGAGGAGAGCTTTCATTCGGCTAGCCGAGAAAATGGCCCATCGGTAATGAGAAATGGGTTGTACATTTTTAAAACACATCAAATCGGCAATTTGTTTCAAATATCTTTTTTTTTTCATTTCAAGATTTTAAATTACATTAATTTTTATGCGTGGAGAATTTGTTGGATTTTATATTGCTATACATTTATTTTTAAAATCAGTTTGAATGTGAGTCAAAATTTCAGGATTAAAAACAGTTCGGACCGCACCGAAATATGCAAAATTTCGTATAATTTTTTAACCGTTGCCACAATATGGGCTATAATGCTAACAAAAAGAATATGGGCTCCAAAAAACCTCAAGAATTCGCAAATGGGCCGTAAATTATTAGAAATAATGGCAGATGGGTTGTATGCTATTTTCCTCAGATTTGAGGCTTTCCTAAAAAAGGTTGACGCATAAGCACCGACTGTTCGATGTCCATCCAACGGCCGTCGTGCTTCTTCCATTTCTGCTCTTCCTGCTCCAGCCGCTCAAACAAGCGCTGGCGGGACTGCCTGCTCCCTCCTCCTCGCGGCCGGCTGTGCTTCCGCGCAGGCCTCACCGCCCGACCGTACTCCCATCGCTGGCCTAGTCATCCATCTACTCACGCACACCTGCTGTTATTCTCCGGCGACGGCAGACGAACCAGTAAACCCTCGTACAATCGTACTCCCCTCCGCGTGGGAAACAACAGCCGAGTCTTCCCTGCCTCCGTGTCGTCCCCTTCCTAGGCCTCGCCGTCGTCCACCGCCCTGGTGCTCTCGGCGCGGCGTGGTCAATGTGGTCAAGGAACGACTTCCATCGGACGTGGACTGTACGTGGAGAGGCTGACAGCTGGGTCCACGGCCGCAGCAAGGACGTGCCTCCTTATTACACGGAAAATAATGATTCCTCCACCTGACAGCTGGGACCCACCGGACGGGCCACTGTATTTCACGAAAAAAACATTTCCCCTGACTGTTGGGACCCACCAGCTACATCTTCGCACGCAAGGAAGTGCGTCCGGGCAAAAAAAAATGATTCGCCCCCTGACTGCTGGGACCGACCAGCTACATCTTCGCAGGCAAGGAAGTGCCTGACAGTCGGGACCAACCTGGTCAAAGCGTACGTAGCGTTGTCATTCTGGTCGCGAATGTGTACGTACATACTGGTCGATGTAGAGGCGCGCACGTGTCGTAGTAGAGGCGCGCACGTGTCGTAGTAGAGGCGCGCACGTAGCATTTACACGTACGTACAGCGGCCAGGGTGCAAGAAAGAAAATACGGCCACGTATGTGTACATACGGATGGGGTCTCGAACGCCTACCCGCGCATACGTACGGCCAGGGCTCGTGTACATGGCTGGGTCGGAACAGAGAAACATCGTCGTCGTCGTGTTCATTGGGAAGCAACGGAATGTGTCGTGTTCATGGGGAGGCAACGGAATGCGTCGTGTTCATGGGGAGGCAACGGAATGTGTCGTGTTCATCGGGAGGGCTTGGACGGAACAGGCGATGGAAACGAGGCCTGGCGTACCGCAGAACAAAGAAAACGGCCTTGTGTTCGACCGGCCGCGTTCGAAACGGGATCCTGTTCATCGGGAGGGGTCTGGCGTATCGCAAAACGGAGGAAACGGAGCTCCTACGGTCGAAACGAGGGTCATGTTGATCGGGAGGGGTGTGGCGTACCGCAAAACGGATGAAACGAACTTGTGTTGGAGCGCTACGGTCGAAACAGGGTCCTGTTGATCGGGAGGGGTGTGACGTACCACAAAACGGGACTCCACGGGATACTATTCATCTCCACCGTCGACCTCCTCCAGCCTCCACGGGCTCCTGTTCATCCAGCCTCCACGGGCTCCTGTTCATCCAGCCTCCACGGGCTCCTGTTCATCCAGCGTCCACCGCGCGCTACTCCACCAGCTACTGTTTAACCACCCCTCCACCGTCTACTGTTCATCCAGCCCTCCACACCACGGGGTCCTGTTCAACCACCCCTCCACCGTCTACTGTTCATCCAGCCCTCCACACCACGGGGTCCTGTTCATCCACCCTTCCACCGTCTACTGTTTATCCAGCCCTCCACCACACCACGGGGTCCTGTTCATCTAGAGGCAACGCCACCGCTCACTGTTCATCCAACCCCCCCCCCCCCAACGCTCACTGTTCATCCCATCGATCGGCTTCAGTTAGCAGCAGTAGCGAAGGAATCGCTCGATCGGGTTCAGTTAACAGCCATCGATCGATCGCTCGGGTTCAGTAACGCGTAGCCTGCAGTGCAATCGCTCGGGTTCAATTAGAGCCCAACGCCTCGCTCGGGTTCAGTTAGAGCCAACGCCTCGCACACACGCGCGTACATGTACGAGAGAAACGCGCATCGCTCGGCCCCCGACCTCCCACTGTAACCGGGAACTCCCTGAAATTTTCCTCCCCCTCGCTTCTACCACGGTTTTTTCCGTCATGGATGGCCCAAAGAATGTCATGCAGCTGCGTCTCCGGCCCGCCCAGGACGAAAAGCCCATTTTCTATAATGATTTTTTGTCATAGAAGTAGGAGCCCACCACATCTATGATGATACCGGGTTTTGTCACAATTATCATCATAGAAATGTCATATGTATGTCAGAAAAAAAAATTCATTCACCCCAAAATGTCACGGATGTGTCTTTTTTTGTAGTGTTAGGTTTCTTGCCAAACCATAGTTCATATGATGTCGTCTCAACGGATTTAGATGGTGCCCTATTTAGCGTGAATGCATCCATCTCTAAATCATAGCCCCAAAACGATAGCGGTAAATCAGTAAGAGACATCATAGATCGCACCATATCTAATAAAGTACGGTTACGACATTCGGACACATCATTACGTTGTGGTGTCCAGGTGGCGTGAGTTGCGAAATTATTCACATTGTTTCAAATGAAGACCAAATTCATAACTCAAATATTCACCTCCACAATCATATCGTAGAAAATTTATTTTCTTGTTACGATGATTTTCCACTTCACTCTAAAATTCTTTAAACTTTTCAAATGTTTCAGACTTGTGTTTCATTAAGTAGATATACCCATATCTGCTCAAATCATTTGTGAAGGTTAGAAAATAACGATACCTGTCGCGAGCCTCAACACTCATCGGACCGCATACATCAGTATGTTTTATTTCCAATAAGTTAGTTGCTCGCCCCATTGTTCCGGAGAACGGATTATTCATCTTGCCCATGAGGCATGGTTTGCAAGCATCAAGTGATTCCAAAATCCCATCAGCATGGAGTTTCTTCATGCGCTTTACACCAATATGATCTAAATGGCAGTGCCACAAATAAGTTACACTATCATTATTAACTTTGCATCTTTTGGCTTCAATATTATGAATATGTGTATCTCTACAATCAAGATTCAACAAAAATAGATCACTCATCAAGGGTGCATGACCATAAAAGATATTGCTCTTATAAATAGAACAACCATTGTTCTCTGATTTAAATGAATAATCGTCTTGCATTAAACAAGATCCAGATATAATGTTCATGCCCAACACTGACACCAAATAACAATTATCTAGGTCTAAAACTAATCCCGGCGGTAGATGTAGAGGTAGCGTACCGACGGCGATCACATCGACTTTGGAACCATTTCCCACGCGCATTGTCACCTCGTCCTTATCCAATCTTCGTTTAATCCGTAGCCCCTAATTCGAGTTGCAAATATGAGCAATAGAACCAGTATCAAATACCCAGGTGCTACTACGAGCATTAGTAAGGTACACATCAATAACATGTATATCAAATATACCTTTCACTTTGCCATCCTTCTTAATTATCCGCCAAATACTTGGGGCAGTTCCGCTTCTAGTGACCAGTCCCTTTGCAGTAGAAGCACTCAGTTTCAGGCTTAGGTCCAGACTTGGGCTTCTTCCCTTGAGCAGCAACTGGCTTGTTGTTCTTCTTGAAGTTCCCCTTCTTCCCTTTACCTTTTTTTCTTGAAACTAGTGGTCTTGTTCACCATCAACACTTGATGCTCCTTCTTGATTCCTACCTCCACGGCCTTTAGCATCACGAAGCGCTCGGGAATTGTCTTTTCCATGCCTTGCATATTATATTTCATCATGAAGCCTTTATAGCTTGGTGGCAGTGATTGAAGAACTCTGTCAATGACACTATCATTGGGAAGATTAACTCCCAGCTGAGTCAAGTGGTTATGGTACCCAAACATTCTGAGTATGTGTTCACTGATAGAACTATTCTCCTCCATTTTGCAGCTGTAGAACTTGTTGGAGACTTCATATCTCTCAACTCGGGCATTTGCTTGAAATATTAACTTCAACTCCTGGAAGATCTCATATGCTTGATGACGTTCAAAACGTCTTTGAAGTCCCGATTCTAAGTCGTAAAGCATGGCACACTAAACTATCGAGTAGTCATCAGCTTTGCTCTGCCAGACGTTCATAACGTCCGGAGTTGCTCCTGCAGCGGGTCTTGCACCTAGCGGTGCTTCCAGGACGTAATTCTTCTGTGTAGCAATGAGGATAATCCACAAGTTACGGACCCAGTCCGTGTAGTTGCTACCATCATCTTTCAACTTAGCTTTCTCTAGGAACGCATTCAAATTCAAGGGAACAGTAGCACGGGCCATTGATCTACAACAACATAGATATGCAAAAACTATCAGGTACTAAGTTCATGATAAATTAAAGTTCAATTAATCATATTAGTTAAGAACTCCCACTTGGATAGACATCTCTCTAGTCATCTAAATGTTCACGTGATCCATATCAACTAAACCATGTCCGATCATCACGTGAGATGGAGTAGTTTTCAATGGTGAACATCTTTATGTTGATCATATCTACTATGTGATTCACATTTGACCTTTCGGTCTCAGTGTTCCGAGCCATATCTGCATATGCTAGGCTCATCAAGTTTAGCCCGAGTATTCTGCATGTGCAAAACTGGCTTGTACCCATTGTATGTGAATGTAGAGCTTATCACACCCGATCATCACGTGGTGTCTTGGCACGATGAACTGTAGCAATAGTGCATACTCAGGGAGAACACTTATACCTTGAAATTTAGTGAGAGATCATCTTATAATGCTACTGCCATACTAAGCAAAATAAGATGCATGAAGGATAAACATCAGATGCAATCAAAATATGTGACATGATATGGCCATCATCATATTGTGCCTTTGATCTCCATCTCCAAAGCACCGTCATGATCTCCATCGTCACTGGCTTGACACCTTGATCTCCATCGTAGCATCATTGTCGTCTCGCCAACTATTGCTTCTACGCCTATCGCTACCGCTTAGTGATAAAGTAAAGCAATTACATGGCGATTGCATTTCATACAATAAAGCGACAACCATAAGGCTCCTGCCAGTTTCTGATAACTTTTACAAAACATGATCATCTCATACAAAAATTTATATCTCATCACGTCTTGACCATATCACATCACAACATGCCCTGCAAAAACAAGTTAGATGTCCTCTACTTTGTTGTTGCAACTTTTATGCGGCTGCTACAAGCTTCTAGCAAGAACCGTTCTTACCTACGCATCAAAACCACAACGATTTTTCGTCAAGTATGTTGTTTTAACCTTCAACAAGGACCGGTCGTAGTCAAACTCGATTCAACTAAAGTTGGAGAAACACACACCTGCTAGCCACCTATGTGTGAAGCACGTCGGTAGAACCAGTATCATGAACGCAGTCATGTAATGTTGGTCTGGGCCGCTTCATCCAACAATACTGCTGAATCAAAGTAAGACATTGGTGGTAAGTAGTATGACTATTATCACCCACAACTCATTGTGTTCTACTCGTGCATATACCATCTATGCATAGAGTTGGCTCGGATGCCACTGTTGGGGAACGTAGTAATTCAAAAAAAATCCTACGATCACGCAAGATCTAACTAGGAGATACATAGCAATGAGAGGGGAGAGTGTATCCACGTACCCTTGTAGACCGAAAGCGGAAGCGTTTGGTAACGCAGTTGATGTAGTCGAACGTCTTCACGATCCAACCGATCCAAGTACCAAACGTACGACACCTCCGTGTTCAGCACACGTTCAGCACGATGATGTCACTCGAGCTCTTGATCTAGTAGAGGGTCGAGGGAGAGTTCCATCAGCACGACGGCGTGGCGACTATGTTGGTGATGTGATTCGCATAGGGCTTCGCCAAAGCACTACGACAATATGACCGAGGTGGTAAACTGTGGAGGGGGCACCGCACACGGCTAAGGAACAATTGATGTGCTTTGGGGTGCCCCCCGCCCCCGTATATAAAGGAGGAGAGGGAGGAGGCCGGCCCCCTAGGGGCACGCCAAGTGTGGCGAGTCCTACTAGGACTCCCTAGTCCTAGTAGGATTCCCCTTTCCTTTTCCGAAGGGGGAAAGAGGGAAAGGAAGAGGGAGTAGGAAAGGGCAAGGGGGCGCCGCCCCTCCCCTAGTCCAATTTAGACTCTATGGGGGGGCGCCTCCTCCCTTGGCCTGCCTCCTCTTCTCCCTTATGGCCCAATAAAGCCCAATTACTTCCCTAGGGGGTTCCGGTAACCTCCCGGTACTCCAGAAAAATACCTGAATCACTCGGAACCATTTCGATATCCGAATACAACCTTCCAATATATGCATCTTTACCTCTCGACCATTCCGAGACTCCTCATCATGTCTGTGATCTCATCCAGGACTCCAAACAAACTTCGGTCACCAAAACACATAACTCATAATACAAATCGTCATTGAACATTAACTGTGCAGACCCTACGCGTTTGAGAACTATGTAGACATGACCGAGACACATCTCCGGTCAATAACCAATAGCAGAACCTGGATGCTCGTCTTGGCTCCTACATATTCTACGAAGATCTTTATCGGTCAAACCGCATAACAACATACATTATTCCCTTTGTCATCGGTATGTTACTTGCCCGAGATTCGATCGTCGGTATCATCATACCTAGTTCAATCTCGTTACCGGCAAGTCTCTTTACTCGTTCTGTAATGCATCATCCCGCAACTAACTCATTAGTCACATTGATTGCAAGGCTTATAGTGATGTGCATTATCGAGAGGGCCCAGAGATACCTCTCTGATACACGGAGTGACAGATCCTAATCTCGATCTATGCCAAATCAACAAACACCTTCGGAGACACCCGTAGAGCATCTTTATAATCACTCCGTTATGTTGTGTCGTTCGATAGCACACAAGGTGTTCCTCCGGTATTCGGGAGTTGCATAATCTCATAGTCAGAGGAGTATGTATAAGTCATGAAGAAAGCAATAGCAATAAAACAAAACGACCATAATGCTAAGCTAACGGATGGGTCTTGTCCATCACATCATTCTCTAACGATGTGATCCCATTCATCAAATGACAACACATGTCTATGGTTAGGAAACTTAACCATCTTTGATTAACGAGCTAGTCAAGTAGAGGCATACTAGGGACACTTTGTTTGTCTATGTATTCACACACGTACTAAGTTTCCGGTTAATACAATTCTAGCATGAATAATAAACATTTATCGTGATATAAGTAAATATAAATAACAACTTTATTATTGCCTCTAGGGCATATTTCCTTCAATTACTTGCAAAACTTTCACTTAGTTGCATATTTTGTCCAGTACTCAAGTTCCTATAGTATTATTAGTTCCTGACTATGAAAAAATTCCTCTTGCTAGTGGCTTGGTGGAGAATGTATGGAGGTGATACACCAGGGCTGAAGGACATGGCTATGAAGATCCTTTCTTTGACCTCAAGTTCTTCCGACTGTGAGAGAAATTGGAGTTGTTTTGAGTCGGTTAGTTTCCAAAGCTAAATTTGTTCCAATGCTTTGTCAAGTTCACATTAACTAGTTCCTGACTAGTAGCATTGGCACTTGTAGATACACACCAAGAGGAGAAACAAACTTACAATAGGTTGCCTCAATCAGCTTGTGTACATACAGTTCAACTCAAGGCTGTTATCCAAGAAGAAAAAGATCAAGTAGGGGAAGAACATTGATGTTCTCCTCGGTACTGATGCATCCAAAGCACAAGGCTTCTTGTTTGAGGGAGGAGATGATCATGCTTTCATGGTGTTTCCAGATGGAGGTGAGGGAGTAGATGGCATACCTTGGAGTGTGGTTGGAGATGCTATGGGAACCAGTGAACAACTTGAGCTTCGTCGAAGTGCAAGGGTTAGAGATCTCCAAGATGAAGAGTTTGAGTCAGATGAAGAAGAAGTAGAGGAGACAGATTCAGAGGAGGAGGACATAGAGTACAAGGATGATGAAGATGAAGTGGTGACTGGGCGCACTTATGTGGATGAGGACTGATCCATGAAGTCATGAACTGCTACTTGGCTGTTGTTGTGTGGTTGCTGATGTTGCTTGTTGTTGCTGCTGTTTGGTTGCTACTTGGCTGTTACTGCTGCTATTTGGCTATTGTTGGTGCTGCTTGGCTGTAGTTGCCATTTATCTTATATGCTCTAAGACAATATTATGCATTTATGCTTGCTGTGTGAACCACTAAACCTTATCGTTATGTGTTATTTGTTGTGGTTTGTGAACCACTGAACCTCAACCTTATATGCTATTTCAGATTTTTCAGTTGCCTATGTGCTATATTTCCTGTTTTCTTGTGCATATTATTCAAAAACTGCCAAATTCTGGCCAATTTTTATAAAATGCTTAATCCTAGTTAAGTTGCGCTTAAGCTGCCATTGCTCTAAGTTGTGGCCTTCCGCTCAGCTTACGCTTACCGCTTTCTTGAACATTACCTGTGACATCACCCACAAAGATTACAATGGTCTCGATAATGCTTCATCTTGATCAGAAGTAAGTAGTCCACTCAGAATGCCTGCCGGAACCCAACACATGTTTGCAGCGGTGAGCCTTAGGGTGGTTTTGGGTTGCCATCTCTTGAAGTGAGTACCCAGACTCGATTTGAGAGCATCAGCAAAGCCAGTAAATGAAAATTGCTTAAACATATATGGTTTTTGGATCGTTAGGGAACTAGGAATATCTTGTTAAGCTTATTCTAGATTAGCATCATCAAAAGTTTACTGGCATGGAAAATCACATACAACAGACAGGAACATCTAGAACATATGCATATGGACCAATGGTACATGGAGAGAGAGAGACAGGCAGAGAGCATACGAAGGCACCAAAAAATCTAGTACAACACCGTCTTCGAGCATGGTGGTGAAAGGTGGTCGTTCGCTGTAGAGAAAGTACTCGAAGCAGAACAAGCAGTTCCACAGAGGCGCCCCTCAAACACCTTACCGTCCCGTGATACGTCTCCGACGTATCTATAATTTTTTTATTGTTCGATGCTATTATATTATCAATCTTGGATGTTTTATATGCATTTATATGCTATTTTATATGATTTTTGAGACTAACCTATTAACCTAGACCCCAGTGCCAGTTTCTGTTTTTTTCTTGTTTTAGAGTATGGCAGAAAAGGAAATCAAACGGAGTCCAATTGACCTGAAACTTCACGGAACTTATTTTTGGACCAGAAGAAGCCCATAGAGTATCGGAGATGGACCAGGAGAGTCACGGGCTGCCCACGAGGGTGGGGGGCGCGTCCATCCCCCTGGGCGCGGCCCCCTGCCTCGTGGACAACCCGAAGATCCACTGACGTACTTCTTCCTCCTATATATACCCATATACCCTAAAAACTTCGGGGAGCAGAATAGATCAGGAGTTCCGTTGCCGCAAGCCTCTGTAGCCACCAAAAACCAATCGGGACCCTGTTCCGGCACCCTGCCGGAGGGGGGAACCCTCACCGGTGGACATCTTCATCATCCCGGTGCTCTCCATAACGAGGAGGGAGTAGTTCACCCTCGGGGCTGAGGGTATGTACCAGTAGCTATGTGTTTGATCTCTCTCTCTCTCTCTCGTGTTCTTGAAGTGATACGATCTTGATGTATCGCGAGCTTTGCTATTATAGTTGGATCTTATGATGTTTCTCCCCCTCTGCTCTCTTGTAATGGATTGAGTTTTCCCTTTGAAGTTATCTTATCGGACTGAGTCTTTAAGGATTTGAGAACACTTGATGTATGTCTTGCGTGGGATGCCCGTGGTGACAACGGGGTATTATATTGATCTACTTGATGTATGTTTTGGTGATCAACTTGCGGGTTCCGCCCATGAACCTATGCAAAGGGGTTGGCACACGGTTTTGTCTTGACTCTGCGGTAGAAACTTTGGGGCACTCTTTGAAGTACTTTGTGTTGGTTTGAATAGATGAATCTGAGATTGTGTGATGCATATCATATAATCATACCCATGGATACTTGAGGTGACATTGGAGTATCTAGGTGGCATTAGGGTTTTGGTTGATTTGTGTCTTAAGGTGTTATTCTAGTACGAACTCTATGATAGATTGAACGGAAATAATAGCTTCATGCTATTTTACTACGGACTCTTGAATAGATCGATCAGAAAGGATAACTTTGAGGTGGTTTCGTACCCTTCCATAATCTCTTCGTTTGTTGTCCTCCATTAGTGACTTGGGAGTGACTCTTTGTTGCATGTTGAGGGATAGTTATATGATCCAATTATGTTATTATTGTTGAGAGAACTTGCACTAGTGAAAGTATGAACCCTAGGCCTTGTTTCAACGTATTTCAATACCGTTTACGATCATTTTTATCATTAGTTACCTTGCTGTTTTTATATTTTCAGATTACAAAAACCTATATCTGCCATCCATATTGCACTTGTATCACCATTTCTTCGCCGAACTAGTGCACCTATACAATTTACCATTGTATTGGGTGTGTTGGGGACACAAGAGACTCTTTGTTATTTGGTTGCAAGGTTGCTTGAGAGAGACCATCTTCATCCTACGCCTCCCACGGATTGATAAACCTTAGGTCATCCACTTGAGGGAAATTTGCTACTGTCCTACAAACATCTGCACTTGGAGGCCCAACAACGTCTACAAGAAGAAGGTTGTGTAGTAGACATCAAGCTCTTTTCTAGCGCCGTTGTCGGGGAGGTTAGCGCTTGAAGGTATATCTTTAGATCTTGCAATCGAGTCTTTTTGTTTCTTGTTTTATCACTAGTTTAGTCTATGAAAGAAAATTATAAAAAATGGAATTGAGGGTACCTCATATGCTTCATCTTTTTAATATCTTTCATGAAAATAAGGATTCCAATAATTGTGCTCAAGTGCTAGAAGAAAAATGCATTAGAATGTTTGGCACTAAATATTTGAATGATGAGCATGATTGCAATGTTGTTAGTATGAATTCCTTGACTATCTATGATGCTAATGATATGCAAAGCCACAAGCTTTGGGAAGCTATGTTTGATGAAGATGGTATTTTTTGTCCCCCCAAGTTTTGATGAGCAAATTTATTATGATGATAGCATGCCTCCTATTTATGATGATTATATTGATGAAAGTGGATTTTGAGAGCTCATGACTTTATTTAGTAATGATTCCACTATTTCGGAAGAAGTTCCAATTGATTATGAGAACAAAGTTGCTATCTATGATGATTATTGTGATGAATTGTATGCTATTAAAAATAATGATAACCATGAAACTTGTCATCATGATTTTAGTTTTCAATTGGATTATGCCTCACATGATAATTATTTTGTTGAGTTTGCTCCCACTAGTATTCCGAGGGAGAAGAATTTCGCTTATGTGGAGAGTAGTAAATTTTCTATGCTTGTAGATCATGAAAAGAATGCTTTAGGTGCTGGTTATATTGTTGAATTCATTCATGATGCTACTGAAAATTATTATGAAGGAGGAACATATGCTTGTAGGAATTGCAATAATATCCCGTTTCCCCTCTATGTGCTTAAAATTTTGAAGTTATGCCTGTTTTGCCCTCCTATGCAAGTTGATTCTTGTTCCCACAAGTTGTTTTCTCACAAAATCCCTATGCATAGGAAGTGGGTTAGGCTTAAATGTGTTAGTCATATTCTTCATGATGCTCTCTTTATGTTTTAATTCTTATCTTTTATGTGAGCATCATTGAAATCATCATGCCTAGCTAGGGGCGTTAAACGATAGCGCTTGTTGGGAGGCAACCCAATTTTTATTTTTATTCCTTGCTTTTTGCTCCTGTTCAGCAATAAATAATTAATCTAGCCTCTGTTTATATGTGACGCCCCTGATTCAATCGTACACTAATCATACACGCAAACGTGTACGATCAAGATCAGGGTCTCACGGGAAGATATCACAACACAACTCTACAAATAAAATAGGTCATACAAGCATCATATTACAAGCCAGGGGCCTCGAGGGCTCGAATACAAGAGCTCGATCATAGACGAGTCAGCGGAAGCAACAATATCTGAGTACAGCCATAAGTTAAACAATTTTGCCTTAAGAAGGCTAGCACAAACTGGGATACAGATCGAAAGAGGCGCAGGCCTCCTGCCTGGGATCCTCCTAGACTACTCCTAGTCGTCGTTAGTGGGCTGCACGTAGTAGTAGGCACCTCCCTAGTAGTAGTAGTAGTAGTAGTAGTCGACGGTGGCGTCTGGGTCCTGGGCACCAATGTCTGGTCGCAGCAATCGGGTATAGAAAAGGAGGGAAAAGACGGAGAAAGCAACCGTGAGTACTCATCCAAAGTACTCGCAAGCAAGGAGCTACACTACATATGTATGCATTGGTATCAACTGGAATAAGGCTATTATATGTGGACTGAACTGCAGAAAGCCGGAATAAGGGGGGTAGCTAGTCCTTTCGAAGACTACGCTTCTGGCAGCCTCCGTCTTGCAGCATGTAGAAGAGAGTAGACTGAAGTCCTCCAAGTATCAACGCATAGCATAATCCTAACCGATGATCCTCCCCTCGCCGCCCTGTGAGAGAGCGATCACCGGTTGTATCTGGCACGTGGAAGGGTGTGTTTTATTAAGTATCAGGTTCTAGTTGTCATAAGGTCAAGGTACAACTCCAAGTCGTCCTGTTATCAAAGATCACGGCTATTCGAATAGATTAACTTCCCTGCAGGGGTGCACCACATAACCCAACACGCTCGACCCCATTTGGCCGGACACACTTTTCTGGGTCATGCCCAGCCTCGGAAGATCAACACGTCGCAGCCCTACCTAGGCCCAACAGAGAGGTCAGCACGCCGGTCTAAATCCTATGGCGCAGGGGTCTGGGCCCATCGCCCTTTGCACACCTGCACGTTGCGAACGTGGCCGGTGAGCAGACCTAGCAACCTCCATTAGAAAGGAAGTTGTGTTACACGGTCCAACCCGGCGCGCGCCGCTCAGTCGCTGACGTCACGAAGGCTTCGGCTGATACCACGACGTCGAGTGCCCATAACTGTCCCCGCATAGATGGTTAGTGCGTATAGGCGAGTAGCCAGACTCAGATCAAATACCAAGATCTCGTTAAACGTGTTATCTTGAAGACACAGCGAACGCCGACCAAGGCCAGGCCCGCCTCTCTCCTAGGTGGTCTCAACCTGCCCTGTCGCTCCACCACAAAGATCCACCCAGAGGGCCGTCGGGACAAAGGTCCTTTCAGCCCCCAATCCGTGAATCACTCGCGGGTACTCCTCGAGCCAACCCGACTTTAGTCATCACATGTATCATGTATAAAGTATAGGTATATACCCGTGATCAACTCCCGAGTGATCACGGCCCGATAGTATAGCATGGCAGACGGACAAGAATGTATGGCCACTGATGATAAACTAGCATCCTATACTAAGCATTTAGGATTGCAGGTAAGGTATCAACAGTTCTAGCAACAATGACAGGCTATGCATCAGGATAGGATTAACGGAAAGCAGTATCATGCTACACTACTCCAATGCAAGCAGTATAGAGGAGAGTAGGCGATATATGGTGATCAAGGGGGGGGCTTGCCTGGTTGCTCTGGCAAGAGAGAGTGGTCGTCAACACCGTAGTCGTACTGGGTAGCAGCGGCGTCGGTCTCGGTGTCTAGCGAGAGAAGAGGGGGAAGAAACAATAAATATAATGCAAACAAATGCATGACGATGCATGACATGTCAAAGCGTGATGCTAGGCGTGCCCTAACACGGTACGAGGTGGTACCGATGAAGGGGGAGAACATCCGGGAACGTATTCCCGGTGTTTCGTGTTTTCGGATAGATGAACCGGAGGGGGAAAGTTGCGTGTTCGGTATGCTAGGGATGCGTAGCGGACGAACAGGTTGTGTATCCGGATTCGTCTCGTCGTTTTGAGTAACTTTCATGTACAATGTTTTTTCATCCGAGCTACGGTTTATTTTTTTATGATTTTTCAAAGTATTAAACAATTTCTAAAATTTTCTGAATTTATTTATTATTTCAAAATTAAAGGTGAAATTGCTAAGTGTACCCACAACTTGTCCACAACAATGTACTAAAGGGGCTGACAGGTGGGGTCCAGTTGACTTCCCAGTCAACAGTCAACTGGGACCGTTGACTGGTCAAAGGGGTCTAGTGAGACCCTCCCTCTCAATGACTAGGCTAGTCCAGTCAGCAGTTTGACTTGGTCAAACTAGACAGCAGGCCCACCTGTTATTGGCTATACTATTAATTAACAGTAGTTAATTAGGTTAAGTAGTTAATTAGGTTATTAAATTAGGATTAATTAATTAATTTTTTATAACACATTTTTTTGTTCTGGGCGTGGGGCCCGTTGTCCAGTGGCCCCTGGGGCCTAAGCGGATCAGGCGTAACGGGCGAAGGGCGTGTGGGTGCCCGACCACAGACCTCAGGCGCGGCGTGCAAGGCGCGGCGCGCAAGGCACGCCGGGCGTTGGGCGCTGCCCAAATGGCGCAGCCACGGGCTACTAGGGTCCGGCGTCGGCGGCGGCTATGGCCGCGGCCACTGCTTGAGCAGCACCACCAAGGGGGCGGCACGGTGAGCGGCGGGCCAGCGAGCGTGGTGGCTCCGGCGGAGGAAGGCAGCAGGCGGAGCCCCGACGAGCGCGGCCGACGCGCGGCTGCAGGCGCTGGTGTGGAAGGGGGGGCACGGACGCGGACCAGCGCTCGGGGCAAGGCGCGTGCAGGGCGTGCGGGAGCGCGGCCGGAGCGCGGGATGCGGCAGTGGGGCGCGGCGAGCGTGAGCGCAGGACGCGCATGGGCGCGGCGAGGCGCGTGCGAGCTCGGGCGAGGGGTTGTGACAGCGGGCGCGATAGCAGAGACCGGGGAGAGGGAAGGTAGTGGCGTGGGCGTTTCGGCCGGGGCGCGCGGCCGATGCGGTGAGCGCGCGCGGGGGCTTGCGGCGACGAGCGCGAGCACGCGAGGGAGAGGGAGGAAGCGGGGGTCGAGGGGGATGTCGGGGACGACACGGCGGAGAGGGGCAGGCCGGCGAGGGAGGTCCGGTCGGCGTCAGGTGAGGGCGAGGCGGCGCGGCGTCGCGGCGATGGGGTCGGGAGCGGCTGTTGCCCCCCGATCCAGATCCATTCGTGGGGGGGGGAGGAGCGACGTGCGGGAGTGGGGAGTGGGTAGGTTAGGGTTTCGGGGGGGAATGGATAAGGAGGAGTGGGGGAGGCTGGCCGGCTGGGCCTGGTGGGCGAATGGGCCGACCCGTTGGGTCTGCTGGCCCAGGGGGTCTTTCTCCCCATTTTCTCTAGTTTAGATTTATTTCTGTTTTGTAGTTTCTTTTCCTTTTATTTACTTTGCTTTTCTGTTTTATTTCATTTTAATATATTTAGACATTTTCTAAAAGGGGGTTTCTTGCACAATAATTACCTAGGCATTTAACTACACACTCCGAACATTTTAGTTTAATATTTTGAAAACTTCTATCGTTTATCTTGAATTTGAATTCCGAATCGTTTTTGAACTAACGTGAGATTATCAACACTAACCAAGGTGATGTGGCATCATTTCTAGAGGGTTACTGTAGCTTAATTACCCGGGCGTCACAATTCTCCTCCACTACAAGAAATCTCGTCCCGAGATTTAGGAGGGGAAGTAATGGGGAAGGGATTTGGTTGCGAAATTCTAACGAGCCTTCTCGGTCGTAGTGGCTCTTCTTGAAGAGGTAGACTCATAGTGTCGATGTCTTCCTTCCTATGCATCAATGTATCATGATGAAGTTGTCATCCTTTCTTCGGAGTCTTCATTGTACGTATGAAGGACACGGGGTAACTTCGGAAAACGGACCTCTAGAAGATCGACTATCTGGTTGATAACATTGGGGATGTGTGGTAGAAAGTATCTCTCGAATAGAAACTTAAGAAAATATCGAGAGTAAAGTAAGAAGGTACCATGAGAAGTTTCAAGCGGGTAGGCAATCACTTGATGCCTAATCAAAAGGTGAGAGGGTTTCAGGACAACGTGAAGTATTACCAGAATAGATCACTAGGAATGTGGCTCGTGAATTGCATACAAAGCCACGCGCGAGGAATAACTTTGGGAACATGTGGTGTACAGGAGAGTCAGGTTTCGATCCTGTGGAACTGTGGGTTATGGGCCCACCATGTGGGTTAAAAGTAGGAAGGGTGGTGACATCTCGCGTGATTATGTAAGCAAGGCATGTCAGAGGATTGCCTGTCATTTATGTCAGCAACAACATCGGTACCAAGGGCGAGGAACGAAGAGAACCATTTTCCTGCCCGTCGAAACGAGGCAGACCAATAGGCAAAGTTCTCGTTCATCGGTGGTTACCGGAATGTCAACAACAATAGTAACAGGGTCTTACTGATAGAGTTGTATGCTGAGGTGCTTATAAAAGCAGTGACGTATTACTGCTTAGATCATATAAACCTCAAGAAGGTTAAACAGAACAATGGAAAGGAAAATGTGATTATCAGATTAAATAGAACAATGGAAAGGAAAAATGTTTTTAAACACATATTTCAGGGGTATATCCTTCCCAAGACAAGCAGAGTATGATATCCAAGACCGGATAGAAGGTAGAAATCCACTTAGGTAAGGGGAGAGGAATTTCATGACATTACCCATATAGTGGTGTTTGGGTAATTGAGCAGGAAACATTAGCATTGGGCTTCAAATGTTCTTGTTGAAAATTGGAGTACCACAGACATGCTTCGAGATAGCATTGACATGGTCTTCAATCAAAGGTCGGACTCTGGATACACAATGGACTTATTAGGAACAACTTATAGAATAAGTCTTACAATTTCCTCATGGAAGAATGGTTCAACTCGCTAAAGAGGAAACTATAGCAATAGGTCCTCCGGTCAGGTGTGCTAGGCATGCCACCACCTTACCGGTTCGTATAAAGACCAATGTTATAACTCTTGGAAATATGTCCCAACCATCACATCTGACCGAGATTCAGATCTGATTGGTTTCAAACTACCTCAGACTCAGGATGCCTGAGAAGAAAGGTGCAACACAAATTGTCAAGATGACATTGTACGATTCTCGGGCATTGAACTATGGAAGCAAGTTCCAAAACAAGAGTTCATCATTAAATCAAGGAGAGGTGAGGAGGTGGCTGATTGACTCCGCAACAATTCATTGAGATTTTTGAAAGATGGATTTCCACACTTATGTGAACAAGGAGATAACATTGGTTGTAAAAGGTGCACCCGAGATATGGGCTTAGGTAGCATGATCAATGTTAGAATGGTGACTCGATAACCAATGGTCTAAGAATGAATTATCGACCATTAACTTCAAAGCAATATGGTTGCTAGAAGTGTAGAATCCAAGCAGCACCATTCACCTGTTGGTACCCCAGCTAGAATCAACACGGGAACCAAGAAAGAATGGTGATGGTGAGAAGTATCACTATACCAATAATTCTTAAGAGGTGGAGCAATTCTCATGACCTTCTTGACATATAAGATAGTAATACTCCAACGTAAAGAAGAATAATTGCTGGATAGCAAGGATCTCAAGGTATAACACATAACACAAACAAGTTTGTGTTGGAGGGAAGGCAATAAAGTTGTCGATGACAACAGAAATCATCGAGGGCAAGGATGTTATTTCTCATCATGAATTCAATTGATGTCCTGGAAGGAGTCAAAATTTTGATGATGATCACGACAATTTGTTGTCGAGAGGATCCACGAAGAAGCAATTGAATAGCGACTGCATCAAGCAAAAGGACTGATGCAACAAAATATTATTGGAGCCACGGATACGATACAAACTCGAAATCAAGCTTACTATTTTTATGGCAAAATTATATGAGGAGGGAGATCGACGTAAGGTTAGCTCATCATCAAAAATTGTGCTCCGTAAAGGAGGACCAAGTAGCACAGTTAAAATCATCATGATAAAGATATAGCCAAGCAGGCTAGGAATGACATGATTGGGTACAAACTCGTAAGTAAAGGAGATTACTTAGGGTTGTTGAACCGTAATGCGGGCTCGGTTCAGTTATCGGTGTCTTTGAGTGTTTAATAACTCAGAGCCCGTGAAAAATTGGAATCAATGAGAATGTAGCAGTTGATGGAGAACTCATAAGAAGTTATGCAGTTCCGTGATAATCTTGAGATACCAGGGGGTAATACTCGACGACAAATCAAAGTAGAGGTTGGACTGGGGTATTACTCCGCAGAAGACAAGTGCTTAAACTTGCATGAGAAATGGTATTTAAAGGAGAACATGGTCGGAACCATGATTGCAAAAGGCCAGATCCCAGATATAAGATGAACTTATACCAAAGGAATAATTAATTTAAGAGAAGCTTTAATGATAAGATCTACATCATGTCCATGGGCATGAACGCAAGGTTCAAGGTCGACTCCCACTTCTCCAATGCATACCCTTTCATTCACTTCTCCTTTTCGACGAAGTCGTAGTGTTGAAATTTTATCTGGTAAATCACCAGAAGAATATGACTCGTGAAAACTCTCGGGTTTGCACAGATTAGGGAAGGCATTGGTCCAACCCATCGGGTACCTTAGGAACATATACTGCAAAGTTCAAAAGTAAATAACTCAAGCTCGAAAGCAGAGAAAGGTTGAGAAAGTAGAGGATACAATTTACCAAAGGCATTATGTATCAGGTAAAGAACTCACAAGAATTTTGGTTGTGAAGGACACTGTCAGATAATAACCCGGCAACGGGTATGGCGGTCCACAACGGGGCTGATGTGAGTATCAGTACTCAATCAAAGGAAGAAGGAATGCCAAGGCATCGGATTATAGAAACAACTGACTAATTCAAAGCTTAATGCAAAGAAATTTTATGATTTCCAAATCAAGGGATCAGAAGCAATCGTTCTAATCGAAAATGAATAAGTTCAATAGACTTAGAAGCACAAACGATCAAGGCATTGATTGGTCAAGAACCAGCTCATATCCAAATGACATCTGAGCCGGAAGGATGAATTCTAGGATTCGACTGAGGAATGCGAGCATCCTCAACATATTGAATCAACGGACTTAAAATGATAAAGACAAGGGAGGCCAATAAGATTATGAAACTTATGGGATTAACCATAATACAATCAAGCGAGAATTTCGAGAGCAATAGGCTACTCGGGATTTTCGAAAGATCGAACGATATTTTGAAGTCTTTGGCGAAACACATGAACAACTGGGAATGAGCGGATACTCGATAAGTGCGAGAATTATCCGTAGGGGTATTCAGGTGAAAAAGAACAGCAAGGCAGTAAGCTCAAAGGATTCTCGGAACAACAGAGAGAATTTCGAGGTATCTCGTAATAACAAGATCAACTAGGAAACATTATATGAATGGCGAGTATACGTGCTTATCCATAGGGGTTTATTGATAGAAGGGAATTGCATAAGTGACCATAAAGTTTCGAGAGAACATCGGAGAGTATCTTCGGATCCTTCTGGTGCAGCAGACGATCATCTCTAACAAGGGGCTCTCCGGGAGAAAGTTGTTAGGAGAACCTAATGTTAGAGTTTAGCAAATTCAATTAACCCGAATCGAAGAGAGATCAGAGTCCCAGAGTATAGGCCGAGGAATAAAAGATCCTAATACCACCCAGATGGCGATGTGGGCCCGTAAGGCACACAGCCATGTTAGTAAAAGTTTTTGTAATGTCTAGACTCAACTTCGGCCAAGGAGTGTGGAAGAGGGATTCCTACAGGCAGTCGGCTTTGCTACCAACTTGTGACGCCCCCGATTCAATCGTACACTAATCATACACGCAAACGTGTACAATCAAGATCAGGGTCTCACGGGAAGATATCACAACACAACTCTACAAATAAAATAGGTCATGCAAGCATCATATTACAAGCCAGGGGCCTCGAGGGCTCGAATACAAGAGCTCGATCATAGACGAGTCAGCGGAAGCAACAATATCTGAGTACAGCCATAAGTTAAACAATTTTGCCTTAAGAAGGCTAGCACAAACTGGGATATAGATCGAAAGAGGCGCAGGCCTCCTGCCTGGGATCCTCCTAAACTACTCCTGGTCGTCGTCAGCGGGCTGCACGTAGTAGTAGGCACCTCCCGAGTAGTAGTAGTCGTCGTCGATGGTGGCGTCTAGCTCCTGGGCTCCAACGTCTGGTCGCAGCAACCGGGTATAGAAAAGGAGGGAAAAGAGGGAGAAAGCAACCGTGAGTACTCATCCAAAGTACTCGCAAGCAAGGAGCTACACTACATATGTATGCATTGGTATCAACTTGAATAAGGCTATTATATGTGGACTGAACTACAGAAAGCCGGAATAAGGGGGGTAGCTAGTCCTTTCGAAGACTACGCTTCTGGCAGCCTCCGTCTTGCAGCATGTAGAAGAGAGTAGACTGAAGTCCTCCAAGTATCAACGCATAGCATAATCCTAACCGATGATCCTCCCCTCGTCGCCCTATGAGAGAGCGATCATCGGTTGTATCTGGAACTTGGAACGGTGTGTTTTATTAAGTATCCGGTTCTAGTTGTCATAAGGTCAAGGTACAACTCCAAGTCGTCCTGTTACCGAAGATCACGGCTATTCGAATAGATTAACTTCCCTGCAGGGGTGCACCACATAACCCAACACGCTCGATCCCATTTGGCAAGACACACTTTTCTGGGTCATGCCCGGCCTCGAAAGATCAACACATCGCAGCCCTACCTAGGCCCAACAGAGAGGTCAGCACGCTGGTCTAAATCCTATGGCGCAGGGGTCTGGGCCCATCGCCCTTTGCACACCTGCACGTTGCGAACGCGGCCGGTGAGCAGACCTAGCAACCTCCATTACAAAGGAAGTTGCGTTACGCGGTCCAACCCGGCGCGCGCCGCTCAGTCGCTGATGTCACGAAGGCTTCGGCCGATACCACGACGTCGAGTGCCCATAACTGTCCCCGCGTAGATGGTTAGTGCGTATAGGCCAGTAGCCAGACTCGGATCAAATACCAAGATCTCGTTAAACGTGTTATCTTGAAGACACCGCGAACGCCGACCAGGGCCAGGCCCACCTCTCTCCTAGGTGGTCTCAACCTGCCCTGTCGCTCCGCCACGAAGAACCACCCAGAGGGCCGTCGGGACAAAGGTCCTTTCCGCCCCCAATCCGTGAATCACTCGCGGGTACTCCTCGAGCCAACCCGACTTTAGTCATCACATGTATCATGTATAAAGTATAGGTATATACCCGTGATCAACTCCCGAGTGATCACGGCCCGATAGTATAGCATGGCAGACGGACAAGAATGTATGGCCACTGATAATAAACTAGCATCCAGTACTAAGCATTTAGGATTGCAGGTAAGGTATCAATAGTTGTAGCAACAATGACAGGCTATGCATCAGGATAGGATTAACGGAAAGCAGTATCATGCTACACTACTCTAATGCAAGCAGTATAGAGGAGAGTAGGCGATATATGGTGATCAAGGGGGGGCTTGCCTGGTTGCGCTGGCAAGAGAGAGTGGTCGTCAACACCGTAGTCGTACTGGGTAGCAGCGGCGTCGGTCTCGGTGTCTAGCGAGAGAAGAGGGGGAAGAAACAATAAATATAATGCAAACAAATGCATGACGATGCATGACATGACAAAGTGTGATGCTAGGTGTGCCCTAACGTGGTACGAGGTGGTACCGGTGAAGGGGGAGAACATCCGGGAACGTATTCCCGGTGTTTCGCGTTTTTGGACAGATGAACCGGAGGGGGGAAGTTGCGTGTTCGGTATGCTAGGGATGCGTGGCGGACGAACGGGTTGCGTATCCGGATTCGTCTCGTCGTTCTGAGCAACTTTCATGTACAAAGTTTTTTCATCCGAGCTACGGTTTATTTTATATGATTTTCAAAGTTTTAAACAATTTCTAAAATTTTCTGAATTTATTTATTATTTCAAAATTAAAGGTGAAATTGCTAAGTGTACCCACAACTTGTACACAACAATGTACTAAAGGGGCTGACAGGTGGGGTCCAGTTGACTTCCCAGTCAACAGTCAACTGGGACCGTTGACTTGTCAAAGGGGTCTAGTGGGACCCTCCTGTCAATGACTAGGCTAGTCCAGTCAGCAGTTTGACTTGGTCAAACTCGACAGCAGGCCCACCTGTCATTGGCTATATTGTTAATTAACAGTAGTTAATTAGGTTAAGTAGTTAATTAGGTTAATTAAATTAGGATTAATTAAGTTAATTAATTAATTTAATTATTTTTTATAACACATTTTTTGTTCTGGGCGTGGGGCCCATTGTCCAGAGGCCCCTGGGGCCTAAGCGGATCGGGCGTAACGGGTGAAGGGCGTGTGGGCACCCGACCACAGACCTCAGGCGCGGCGGCGAGGCACGCCGGGCGTTGGGCGCTGCCCAAATGGCGCAGCCACGGGCTACCGGGGTCCGGCGCCAGCGGCAGCTATGGCCGCGGCCACTGCTTGAGCAGCAGCACCAAGGGGGGCGGCACGGTGAGCGGCGGGCCAGCGAGCGTGGTGGCTCCGGCGGAGGAAGGCAGCAGGCGGATGTTGGGGAACGTAGTAATTTCAAAAAAATTCCTACGCACACGCAAGATCATGGTGATGCACAGCAACGAGAGGGGAGAGTATTGTCTACGTACCCACGCAGACCGACTGCGGAAGCGTTGACACAACATAGAGGAAGTAGTCGTACGTCTTCCCGATCCGACGGATCCAAGCACCGTTACTCCGGCACCTCCGAGTTCTTAGCACACGTACCGCTCGATGACGATCCCCGGGCTCCGATCCAGTAAAGCGTCGGGGAAGAGTTCCGTCAGCACGACGGCGTGGTGACGATCTTGATGTTCTACCGACGCAGGGCTTCGCCTAAGCACTACAACGATATGATCGAGGTGGAATATGGTGGCAGGGGGCACCGCACACGGCTAAGGAACGATCTCAATGATCAACTTGTGTGTCTAGAGGTGCCCCCTGCCTCCGTATATAAAGGAGCCAAGGGGGAGGGGGCCGCCGGCCAGGAGGAGGGCGCAGGAGGAGTAGGACTACCCCCCCCCCCCCAATCCTAGTTGGACTAGGATTCCCCGGGGGGGAAGAGAGAAAGGGGGCCGGCCACCTCTCCTAGTCCTAATAGGACTAGGGGAGGGGGAGGCGTGCTGCCACCTTGGGCTGCCCCTTTCTCCTTTCCACTAAAGCCCATTAAGGCCCATATGGCTCCCGGGGGGGTTCCGGTAACCTCCCGGTACTCCGGTAAAATCCCGATTTCACCCGGAACACTTCCGATATCCAAATATAGGCTTCCAATATATCAATCTTTATGTCTCGACCATTTCGAGACTCCTCGTCATGTCCGTGATCACATCCGGGACTCCGAACTAACTTCGGTACATCAAAATGCATAAACTCATAATAACTGTGATCGTAACGTTAAGCGTGCGGACCCTACGGTTCGAGAACAATGTAGACATGACTGAGACACATCTCCGGTCAATAACCAATAGTGGGACCTGGATGCCCATATTGGCTCCTACATATTCTACGAAGATCTTTATCGGTCAGACCGCATAACAACATACGTTGTTCCCTTTGTCATCGGTATGTTACTTGCCCGAGATTCGATCGTCGGTATCCAATACCTAGTTCAATCTCGTTACCGGCAAGTCTCTTTACTCGTTCCGTAATACATCATCTTGCAACTAACTCATTAGTCGCAATGCTTGCAAGGCTTATGTGATGTGCATTACTGAGAGGGCCCAGAGATACCTCTCCGACAATCAGAGTGACAAATCCTAATCTCGAAATACGCCAACCCAACATCTACCTTTGGAGACACCTGTAGAGCTCCTTTATAATCACCCAGTTACGTTGTGACGTTTGGTAGCACACAAAGTGTTCCTCCGATAAACGGGAGTTGCATAATCTCATAGTCATAGGAACATGTATAAGTCATGAAGAAAGCAATAGCAACATACTAAACGATCGGGTGCTAAGCTAATGAAATGGGTCATGTCAATCAGATCATTCAACTAATGATGTGACCTCGTTAATCAAATAACAACACCTTGTTCATGGTTAGGAAACATAACCATCTTTGATTAACGAGCTAGTCAAGTAGAGGCATACTAGTGACACTAAGTTTGTCTATGTATTCACACATGTATTATGTTTCCGGTTAATACAATTCTAGCATGAATAATAAACATTTATCATGATATAAGGAAATAAATAATAACTTTATTATTGCCTCTAGGGCATATTTCCTTCTGTCTCCCACTTGCACTAGAGTCAATATTCTAGATTACACAGTAATGATTCTAACACCCATGGAGCCTTGGTGCTGATCATGTTTTGCTCGTGGAAGAGGCTTAGTCAACGGGTCTGCAACATTCAGATCTGTATGTATCTTGCAAATCTCTATGTCTCCCACCTGGACTAGATCCCGGATGGAATTGAAGCATCTCTTGATGTGCTTGGTCCTCTTGTGAAATCTGGATTCCTTTGCCAAGGCAATTGCACCAGTATTGTCACAAAAGATTTTCATTGGACCCGATGCACTAGGTATGACACCTAGATCAGATATGAACTCCTTCATCCAGACTCCTTCGTTCGCTGCTTCCGAAGCAGCTATGTACTTCGCTTCACATGTAGATCCCGCTACGATGCTTTGTTTAGAACTGCACCAACTGACAGCTCCACCGTTTAATGTAAACACGTATCCGGTTTGCGATTTGGATCGTCCGGATCAGTGTCAAAGCTTGCATCAACATAACCTTTTACGGTGAGCTCTTTGTCACCTCCATATACGAGAAACATATCCTTAGTCCTTTTCAGGTATTTCAGGATGTTCTTGACCGTTGTCCAGTGATCCACTCCTGGATTACTTTGGTACCTCCCTGCTAAACTTATAGCAAGGCACCCATCAGGTCTGGTACACAGCATTGCGTACATGATAGAGCCTATGGCTGAAGCATAGGGAACATCTTTCATTTTCTCTCTATCTTCTGCAGTGGTCGGGCATTGAGTCTGACTCAACTTCACACCTTGTAACACAGGCAAGAACCCTTTCTTTGCTTGATCCATTTTGAACTTCTTCAAAATCTTGTCAAGGTATGTGCTTTGTGAAAGTCCAATTAAGCGTCTTGATCTATCTCTATAGATCTTTATGCCCAATATGTAAGCAGCTTCACCGAGGTCTTTCATTGAAAAACTCTTATTCAAGTATCCCTTTATGCTATCCAGAAATTCTATATCATTTCCAATCAGCAATATGTCATCCACATATAATATCAGAAATGCTATAGAGCTCCCACTCACTTTCTTGTAAATACAGGCTTCTCCGAAAATCTGTATAAAACCAAATGCTATCACACTATCAAAGCGTTTATTCCAACTCCGAGAGGCTTGCACCAGTCCATAAATGGATCGCTAGAGCTTGCACACTTTGTTAGCTCCCTTTGGTTCGACAAAACCTTCCGGTTGCATCATATACAACTCTTCTTCCAGAAATCCATTCAGGAATGCAGTTTTGACATCCATCTGCCAAATTTCATAATCATAAAATGCGGCAATTGCTAACATGATTCGGACAGACTTAAGCATCGCTACGGGTGAGAAGGTCTCATCGTAGTCAACCCCTTGAACTTGTCAAAAACCTTTTGCGACAAGTCGAGCTTTATAGATAGTAACATTACCGTCAGCGTCAGTCTTTTTCTTGAAGATCCATTTATTCTCAATTGCTTGCCGATCATCGGGCAAGTCAACCAAAGTCCATACTTTGTTCTCATACATGGATCCCATCTCAGATTTCATGGCTTCAAGCCACTTTGCGGAATCTGGGCTCACCATCGCTTCTTCATAGTTCGTAGGTTCATCATGATCTAGTAGCATGACTTCCAGAACTGGATTACCGTACCACTCTGGCGCGGATCTTACTCTGGTTGATCTACGAGGTTTAGTAGTATCTTGTTCTGAAGTTTCATGATCATTATCATTAACTTCCTCACCTATTGGTGTAGGTGTCGCAGAAACAGTTTTCTGTGATGTAGTACTTTCCAACAAGGGAGCAGGTACAGTTACCTCGTCAAGTTCTACTTTCCTCCCACTCACTTCTTTCGAGAGAAACTCCTTCTCAAGAAAGTTTCCGAATTTAGCAACAAAAGTCTTGCCTTCGGATCTGTGATAGAAGGTGCATCCAATAGTTTCCTTTGGATATCCTATGAAGACACATTTCTCCGATTTGGGTTCGAGCTTATCAGGTTGAAGCTTTTTCACATAAGCATCGCAGCCCCAAACTTTCAGAAACGACAACTTTGGTTTCTTGCCAAACCATAGTTCATAAGGCGTCGTCTCAACGGATTTTGATGGTGCCCTATTTAACGTGAATGCAGCCGTCTCTAGAGCGTATCCCCAAAACGATAGCTGTAAATCAGTAAGAGACATCATAGATCGTACCATATCTAGTAAAGTATGATTACGACGTTCGGACACACCATTACGCTGTGGTGTTCCGGGTGGCGTGAGTTGCGAAACTATTCCACAATTTTTCAAATGCACACCAAACTCGTAACTCAAATATTCTCCTCCACGATCGGATCGTAGAAACTTTATTTTCTTGTTACGATGATTTTCAACTTCACTCTGAAATTCTTTGAACTTTTCAAACGTTTCAGACTTATGTTTCATTAAGTAGATATACCCATATCTGCTTAAGTCATCTGCGAAGGTGAGAAAATAACGATATCCGCCACGAGCCTCAACATTCATCGGACCACATACATCTGTATGTATGATTTCCAAAAAATCTGTTGCTCTCTCCATAGTACCGGAGAACGGTGTTTTAGTCATCTTGCACATGAGGCACGGTTCGCAAGTACCAAGTGATTAATAATCAAGTGGTTCCAAAAGTCCATCATTATGGAGTTTCTTCATGCGCTTTACACCGATATGACCTAAATGGCAGTGCCACAAATAAGTTGCACTATCATTATCAACTCTGCATCTTTTGGCTTCTACATTATGAATATGTGTATCACTACTATCGAGATTCAACAAGAATAGACCACTCTTCAAGGGTGCATGACCATAAAAGATATTACTCATATAAATAGAACAACCATTATTCTATCATTTAAATGAATAACCGTCTCGCATTAAACAAGATCCAGATATAATGTTCATGCTCAACGCTGGCACCAAATAACAATTATTTAGGTCTAATACTAATCCCGAAGGTAGATGTAGAGGTAGCGTGCCGACTGCGATCACATCGACTTTGGAACCGTTTCCCACACGCATCGTCACCTCGTCCTTAGCCAATCTTCGCTTAATTCGTAGTCCCTGTTTCGAGTTGCAAATATTAGCAACAGAACCAGTATCAAATACCCAGGTGCTACTGCGAGCATTAGTAAGGTACACATCAATAACATGTATATCACATATACCTTTGTTCACCTTGCCATCCTTCTTATCCGCCAAATACTTGGGGCAGTTCCGCTTCCAGTGACCAGTCTGCTTGCAGTAGAAGCACTCAGTTTCAGGCTTAGGTCCATACTTGGGTTTCTTCTCCTGAGCAGCAACTTGCTTGCCGTTCTTCTTGAAGTTCCCCTTCTTCTTCCCTTTGCCCTTTTTCTTGAAACTAGTGGTTTTGTTCACCATCAACACTTGATGCTCCTTCTTGTTTTGTACCTCCGCAGCTTTCAGCATTGCGAAGAGCTCGGGAATAGTCTTGTTCATCCCTTGCATATTATAGTTCATCACGAAGCTCTTGTAGCTTGGTGGCAGTGATTGGAGAATTCTGTCAATGACGCAATCATCTGGAAGATTAACTCCCATCCGAATCAAGTGATTCTTATACCCGGACATTTTGAGTAAATGCTCACTGACAGAACTGTTCTCCTCCATCTTGCAGCTATAGAACTTATTGGAGACTTCATATCTCTCAATCCGGGCATTTGCTTGAAATATTAACTTCAACTCCTGAAACATCTCATATGCTCCATGACGTTCAAAACGTCGTTGAAGTCCCGATTCTAAGCCGTAAAGCATGGCACACTGAACTATCGAGTAGTCATCAGCTTTGCTCTACCAGACGTTCATAACATCTGGTGTTGCTCCAGCAGCAGGCCTGGCACCCAGCGGCGCTTCCAAGACGTAATTCTTCTGAGCAGCAGTGAGGATAATCCTCAAGGTACGGACCCAGTCCGTGTAATTTCTACCATCATCTTTCAACTTTGCTTTCTCAAGGAACGCATTAAAATTCAACGGAACAACAGCACGAGCCATCTATCTACAATCAAACATAAACAAGCAAGATACTATCAGGTACTAAGTTCATGATAAGTTTAAGTTCAATTAATCAAATTACTTAAGAACTCCCACTTAGATAGACATCCCTCTAATCCTCTAAGTGATCACATGATCCAAATTGACTAACCATGTCCGATCATCACGTGAGATGGAGTAGTTTCATTGGTGAACATCACTATGTTGATCATATCTACTATATGATTCACGCTCGACCTTTCGGTCTCCGTGTTCCGAGGACATATCTGTATATGCTTGGCTCGTCAAGTATAACCTGAGTATTCCGCTTGTGCAGCTGTTTTGCACCCGTTGTATTAGAACGTAAAGCCTATCACACCCGATCATCACGTGGTGTCTCAGCACGAAGAACTTTTGCAACGATGCATACTCAGGGAGAACACTTCTTGATAATTTAGTGAGAGATCATCTTATAATGCTACCGTCAATCAAAGAAAAATAAGATGCATAAAAGACAAACATCACATGCAATCAATATAAGTGATATGATATGGCCATCATCATCTTGTGCCTGTGATCTCCATCTCCGAAGTACCATCATGATCACCATCGTCACCGGCGCGACACCTTGATCTCCATCGTAGCATCGTTGTCGTCTCACCAATCTTATGCTTCCACGACTATCGCTACCGCTTAGTGATAAAGTAAAGCATTACATCGCGATTGCATTGCATACAATAAAGCGACAACCATATGGCTCCTGCCAATTGCCGATAACTCGGTTACAAAGCATGATCATCTCATACAATGAAATTTAGCATCATGTCTTGACCATATCACATCACAACATGCCCTGCAAAAACAAGTTAGACGTCCTCTACTTTGTTGTTGCAAGTTTTACGTGGCTGCTACGGGCTTCGGCAAGAATCAATCTCACCTACGCATCAAAACCACAACGATAGTTTGTCAAATAGACTCCGTTCTAACCTTCGCAAGGACCGGGCGTAGCCATACTTGGTTCAACTAAAGTTGGAGAGACAGTCGCCCGCAAGCCACCTGTGTGCAAAGCACGTCGGGGGAACCGGTCTCGCGTAAGCGTACGCGTAATGTTGGTCTGGGTCGTCTCGTCCAACAATACCGCCGAACCAAAGTATGACATGCTGGTAGGCAGTATGACTTATATCGCCCAAAACTCACTTGTGTTCTACTCATGCAAATAACATCAAACCATAAAACCAGGCTCGGATGCCACTGTTGGGGAACGTAGTAATTTCAAAAAAAATCCTACGCACACGCAAGATCATGGTGATGCACAGCAACGAGAGGGGAGAGTATTGTCTACGTACCCATGCAGACCGACTGCGGAAGCGTTGACACAACGTAGAGGAAGTAGTCGTACGTATTCCCGATCCGACCGATCCAAGCACCGTTACTCCGGCACCTCCGAGTTCTTAGCACACGTACAACTCGATGACGATCCCCGGGCTCCAATCCAGCAAAGCGTCGGGGAAGAGTTCCGTCAGCACGACGACGTGGTGACGATCTTGATGTTCTACCGACGCAGGGCTTCGCCTAAGCACTACAACGATATGATCGAGGTGGAATATGGTGGCAGGGGGCACCGCACACGGCTAAGGAACAATCTCAATGATCAACTTGTGTGTCTAGAGGTGCCCCCTGCCTCCGTATATAAAGGAGCCAAGGGGGAGGGGGGCGCCGGCCAGGAGGAGGGCGCGGGAGGAGTCCTACTCCTACCGGGAGTAGGACTCCCCCCCCCCCAATCCTAGTTGGACTAGGATTCCCCGAGGGGGAAAGAGAGAGGGGGGGCGGCCACCTCTCCTAGTCCTAATAGGACTAGGGGAGGGGGGAGGCGCGCGGCCACCTTGGGCTGCCCCTTTCTCCTTTCCACTAAAGCCCATTAAGGCCCATATGGCTCCCGGGGGGTTCCGGTAACCTCCCGGTACTCCGGTAAAATCCTGATTTCACCCCGAACACTTCCGATATCCAAATATAGGCTTCCAATATATCAATCTTTATGTCTCAACCATTTCAAGACTCCTCATCATGTCCGTGATCACATTCGGGACTCCGAACTAACTTCGGTACATCAAAATGCATAAACTCATAATAACTGTCATCGTAACATTAAGCGTGCGGACCCTACGGTTCGAGAACAATGTAGACATGACTGAGACACCTCTCCGGTCAATAACCAATAGCAGGACCTGGATGCCCATATTGGCTCCTACATATTCTACGAAGATCTTTATCGGTCAGACCGCATAACAACATACGTTGTTCCCTTTGTCATCGGTATGTTACTTGCCCGAGATTCGATCGTCGGTATCCAATACCTAGTTCAATCTCGTTACCGGCAAGTCTCTTTACTTGTTCCGTAATACATCATCTCGCAACTAACTCATTAGTCACAATGCTTGCCAGGCTTATGTGATGTGCATTACCGAGAGGGCCCAGAGATACCTCTCCGACAATCGGAGTGACAAATCCTAATCTCGAAATACGCCAACCCAACATCTACCTTTGGAGACACCTGTAGAGCTCCTTTATAATCACCCAGTTACGTTGTGACGTTTGGTAGCACACAAAGTGTTCCTCCAGTAAATGGGAGTTGCATAATCTCATAGTCATAGGAACATGTATAAGTCATGAAGAAAGCAATAGCAACATACTAAACGATCGGGTGCTAAGCTAATGAAATGGGTCATGTCAATCAGATCGTTCAACTAATGAGGTGACCTCGTTAATCAAATAACAACACCTTGTTCATGGTTAGGAAACATAACCATCTTTGATTAACGAGCTAGTCAAGTAGAGGCATACTAGTGACACTAAGTTTGTCTATGTATTCACACATGTATTATGTTTCCGGTTAATACAATTCTAGCATGAATAATAAACATTTATCATGATATAAGGAAATAAATAATAACTTTATTATTGCCTCTAGGGCATATTTCCTTCAGCGGAGCCCCGACGAGCGTGGGCAAGGGGGCGAGGGGGGCACGGCCGACGCGCGGCTGCAGGCGCTGGCGTGGAAGGGAGCGCGCGGACGCGGACCAGCGCTCGGGGCAAGGCGCGTGCAGGGCGTGAGGGAGCGCGGCCGGAGCGCGGGATGCGGCGGTGGGGCGCGGCGAGCGCAGGCGCAAGACGCGCACGGGCGCGGCGAGGCGCGCGCGAGCTCGGGCGAGGGGCTGTGACAGCGGGCGCAGCAGTAGAGACCGGGGAGAGGGAAGGCAGTGGCGCGGGCGTTTCGGCCGGGGCGCGCGGCCGATGCGGTGAGCGCGCGGGGGGGCTTGCGGCGACGAGCGCGAGCGCGCGAGGGAGAGGGAGGAAGCGAGGCGCGTGCTCACTGGGGCCGTAGGGGAAATGGCAGCGGGGGTCGAGGGGGATGTCGGGGACGACACGACGGAGAGGGGCAGGCCGGCGAGGGAGGTCCGGGCGGCGTCAGGTGAGGGCGAGGCGGCGTCGCGGCGATGGGGTCGGGAGCGGCTGTTGCCCCCCGATCCAGATCCGTTCATGGGGGGGGAGCGAGTGCGGGAGTGGGGAGTGGGTAGGTTAGGGTTTCGGGGGGGATGGATAAGGAGGAGTGGGGGAGGCCGGCCGGCTGGGCCTGGTGGGCGAATGGGCCGGCCCGTTGTGTCTGCTGGCCCGGGGGGGTCTTTCTCCCCATTTTCTCTAGTTTAGATTTATTTATGTTTTGTAGTTTCTTTTCCTTTTATTTACTTTGCTTTTCTGTTTTATTTCATTTTAATATATTTAGACATTTTCTAAAACGGGGTTTGTTGCACAATAATTACCTAGGCATTTAACTGCACACTCCGAACATTTTAGTTTAATAGTTTGAAAACTTTTATCGTTTATCTTGAATTTGAATTCCGAATCGTTTTGAACTAACGTGAGATTATCAACACTAACCGAGGTGATGTGGCATCATTTCTAGAGGGTTACTGTAGCTTAATTACCCGGGCGTCACATTATATTTGGTTTTATGCTTTTAATTAGTGTTTGTGCCAAGTAGAACCTTTGGGGAGACTTGGGGAAGGTCTTTGCGATCTTGCTGCAAAAAATAGAAACTTTAGCGCTCACGAGATTTGCTGCCATTTTTTACTGGAGAGTGATATTTAGTTAATTATTTTTGAATATTATTAATAGATAAATTCCTCATGTCCAGCAATTTATTTTAGAATTTTTGGGGTTCTAGAAGTATAAGTTTGATCCAGATTACTGCAGACTGTTCTGTTTTTGACAGATTCTGTTTTTGTTGTGTTGTTTGCTTATTTTGATGAATCTATGAGTAGTATTGGAGTGTATGAACCATAGATAACTTGTAATACAGTAGACATTACACCAATATGAATTTATAATGAGTTCAAAACAGTACCTAAGTGGTGATTTATTTTCTCATACTAACGGAGCTTAGGAGTTTTCTGTTAAGTTTTGTGTTGTGAAGTTTTCAAGTTTTGGGTAAAGAATCGATGGACTATGGAATAAGGAGTGGCAAGAGCCTAAGCTTGGGGATGCACAAGGCACCCCAAGGTAATATTCAAGTACAACCAAAAGCCTAAGCTTGGGGATGCCCTGGAAGGCATCCCCCCTTTCGTCTTCGTTCATCGGTAACTTTACTTGGAGCTATATTTTTATTTACCACATGATATGTGTTTTGCTTGGAGCGTCATTTTATTTTATTTAGTTTTGATTGATGCTTGAATAAAATACCAAGATCTGAAATTCTTAAATGTTAGAGAGTCTTCATATAGTCACATAATTATTCGACTACTCATTGATCTTCACTTATATCTTTCGGAGTAGTTTGTTGTTGCTCTAGTGCTTCAATTATATCTTTTTATAGCACGGTGGTGGTTTTATTTTATAGAAATTAATGAACTCTCATGCTTCACTTATATCATTTTGTGTATCTTTATAACAGCATGATAGTGTGCTTTGGTTATGAAACTAGTCCTAATATGATGGGCATCCAAGAGGGATATAATAAAAACTTTCATATAAAGTGCATTGAATACTATGAGAAGTTTGATACTTGATGATTGTTTTGAGATATGGAGATGGTAATATTAGAGTCATGCTAGTGAGTAGTTGTGAATTTGAGAGATACTAGTGTTAAATTTTGTGATTCCCGTAGCATGCACGTATGGTGAACCGTTATGTGATGAAGTCGGAGCATGATGTATTTATTGATTGTCTTCCTTATGAGTGGCGGTCGGGGACGAGCGATGGTCTTTTCCTACCAATCTATTCCCCTAGGAGCATGCGCATAGTACTTTGTTTCGATAACTAATAGATTTTTGCAATAAGTATGTGAGTTCTTTATGACTAATGTTGAGTCCATGGATTATACGCACTATCACCCTTCCACCATTGCTAGCCTCTCTTGTGTCGTGCAATTTTCGCCAGTACCATATCACCACTGAGGGAGTCCTGGATTAGGGGGTGTTCGGGTAGCCGGACTATACCTTCAGCCGGACACCAGGACTATGAAGATACAAGATTGAAGACTTTGACCCGTGTCCGGATGGGACTTTCCTTGGCGTGGAAGGCAAGCTTGGCGATGCGGATATTCAAGATCTCCTACCATTGTAACCGACTTTGTGTAACCCTAACCCTCTCCAGTGTCTATATAAATCGGAGGGTTTTAGTCCGTAGGACAACTTCATCATACAACAATCATACCATAGGCTAGCTTCTAGGGTTTAGCCTCCTTGATCTCGTGGTACATCTACTCTTGTACTACCCATATCATCAATATTAATCAAGCAGGACGTAGGGTTTTACCTCCATCAAGAGGGCCCGAACCTGGGTAAAACATCGTGTTCCTTGCCTCCTGTTACCATCCGGCCTAGACGCACAGTTCGGGACCCCCTACCCGAGATACGCCGGTTTTGACACCGACATTGGTGCTTTCATTGAGAGTTCCTTTGTGTCATCGCCTTTAGGCCCGATGGCTCCTTCGATCATCAACAACGATGCAGTCCAGGGTGAGACTTTTCTCCCCAGATAGATCTTCGTCTTCGGCGGCTTTGCACTGCGGGCCAATTCGCTTGGCCACCTTGAGCAGATCAAAAGCTACGCCCCTGGCCATCAGGTCAGGTTTGGAAGCTTAAACTACACGGCTGACATCCGCGAGGACTTGATCTTCGACGGATTCGAGCCACAGCTAAGCGCGCCGCACTGTCTCGATGGGCATGATATAACTCTGCCGCCGAACAGCGCTTTGGAGGCCGCACACGCACCGGTTCTGACCATTGATTCGGAGCCTACTGCGCCAATCGAGGATCAGCGGTTGGACGCTGCCTCTAGGGCTGCGATCTCAGAGGCGATCGAGCCGAACTCCAGCCCCGCACCCCGCATGGCCCGTGACTCCGAGGAGTCGGATTCCTCTCCGAACTCCGAGCCCCCCGCGCCCCTGCCGATCGAATCCGATTGAGCGCCGATAATGGAGTTCACTGCCGCGGACATCTTTCAGCACTCGCCCTTCGGCGACATCCTGAATTCCCTAAAGTCTCTCTCTTTATCAGGAGAGCCCTGGCCGGACTACGGTCAGCAAGGTTGGGATACGAACGATGAAGAAATTCAAAACCCACCCACCACCCACTTCGTAGCCACTGTCGACGACTTAACCAACAGGCTTGACTTCGACTCCGAAGACATCAATGGCATGGATGACGATGCAGGAGACGAACAAAAACCAGCACCTATAGGGCACTGGAAAGGCCACCTCGTCATATGGCATATATATGGTGGACACTCCAAAGGATGGAGATGGCGATGAAACAGTGGGGGGCGATACCTCTAAGAAACAGCCCAAGCGCCGACGTCAGCGGCGCCGCTCTAAATCCTGCCAAAGCAAAAATGGTGATTCCGGCACAGGAGATAATACTACTCCGGATAGCGCCAAAGAACACCCCCTCCAGCAAGATTCAGCACAGGAGGACAGAGAAGCCAGCCCTCACGAGAGGGCGGCGGACCAAGAGGTTGAGGACGATAATTATACACCTCCCTCCGAAGACGAGGCAAGCCTCGACGACGACGAGTTCGTCGTGCAAGAGGATCCCGCCGAACAAGAGCATTTTAAATGCAGGCTTATGGCCACGGCAAGCAGCCTCAAGAAAAAGCAGCAACAGCTTAGAGCTGATCAGGATTTGCTAGCTGACAGATGGACTGAAGTCCTTGCGGCCAAAGAGTATGAACTCGAACGCCCCTCCAAGAGTTACCCAAAGCGCAGGCTGCCACCCCGACTAGAGGAGGAAGCACCTACATCACCAGCGCATGACATGGCCGACCGCCCACCTCGTGGCCGTGACAGAGAGGTCTCTTGGCCCTCCACTCAAGCCATGCCCCGACGCCGCGTCAAGCATACTAAGGCACGGGAAAATGCGCCCGACCTGCGCGACATACTGGAGGACAAGGCAAGGCAAACAAGATCGATCTACGGATTGCGCAGGCGCCCCACGGCACGTGACGGTGATCGTCACTCCGGATGCAATAAATCCGGCCGGGCCGAACTCAACAGACAAAGCTCCTTCGAGTTGCGTCGTGATATAGCCCAATACAGAGGCGCCGCACACCCACTATGCTTCACAGATGAAGTAATGGATCATAAAATCCCTGAGGGCTTCAAACCCGTAAACATCGAATCGTATGATGGCACAACAGATCCTGCAGTATGGATCGAGGATTATCTCCTTCATATCCACATGGCCCGCGGTGATGATCTACACGCCATCAAATACCTCCCACTCAAACATAAGGGACCGGCCCGGCATTGGCTCAACAGCTTGCCAGCAGACTCAATCGGTTCTTGGGAGAACCTGGAAGCCGCATTCCTTGACAACTTCCAGGGCACTTGTGTGCGACCACCGGACGCCGATGACCTAAGCCACATAACTCAGCAGCCAAAGGAATCAGCGAGGCAATTCTGGACACGGTTCCTAACAAAGAAAAACCAGATAGTCGACTGTCCGGACACAGAGGCCTTAGCGGCCTTCAAGCATAATATCCGTGACGAGTGGCTTGCCCGGCACCTGGGACAGGAAAAGCCGAAATCTATGGCAGCCCTCACGACACTCATGGCCCTCTTTTGCGCGGGAGAAGACAGCTGGCTAGCTCGCAGCAACAACTTAACCAAGAACCCTGGTAATTCGAATACCAAGGACAAAAGTGATAGGTCACGTCGGAACAAACAAAAGCGTCGCGTTAACAGCGGCAGCAACGAGGATACGGCAGTTAATGCCGGATTCCGAGGCTACAAATCCGATCAACGGAAAAAGGCATTCAAAAGAAATACTCAGGGCCCGTCCAGTTTGGATCGAATACTCGACCGCTTGTGCCAGATACATGGCACCCCCGAAAAGCCAGCCAATCACACCAACAGGGATTGTTGGGTGTTCAAGCAGGCAGGAAAGTTAAGAGCCGAAAACAAAGACAAGGGGCTGCATAGCGACGACGAGGAGGAGCCCAGGCCGTCGAACAACAGTGGACAGAAGGGATTTCCCCCACAAGTGCGGACGGTGAACATGATATACGCAACCCGCATCCCCAAGAGGGAGCGGAAGCGTGCGTTACGGGACGTATATGCAATGGAGCCAGTCGCCCCAAAGTTCAACCCATGGTCCTCCTGCCCGATCACCTTTGATCGAAGGGACCACCCCATTAGCATCCGTCACGGCGGCTTCGCCGCACTGGTTCTAGACACAATCATTGACGGATTTCATCTCACAAGAGTCCTCATGGACGGCGGCAGCAGCCTAAACCTGCTTTACCAGGATACAGTGCAAAAAATGGGCATAGATCCCTCGAGGATCAAGCCCACCAAAACGACCTTTAAAGGCGTCATACCAGGTGTAGAAGCCAACTGTACAGGCTCAGTTACACTAGAAGTGGTCTTCGGATCTCCGGATAACTTCCGAAGCCAGGAGTTAATCTTCGACACAGTCCCGTTCCGCAGTGGCTATCACGCACTGCTCGGGCGAACCGCATTCGCAAAATTCAACGTGGTACCGCACTATGCATACCTCAAGCTCAAGATGCCAGGCCCTAGAGGAGTAATCACGGTCAATGGGAACATCGAACGCTCCCTCTGAACGGAGGAGCACACGGCAGCGCTCGCAGCAGAAGTACAAAGCAGCCTCTCTAGGCAGTTCTCCAGTTCGGCCTTCAAAAAGCCGGACACTGTCAAGCGCGCCCGGAGTACCCTACAACAAGACCGCCTGGCACATTCTGAGCTAGCATAGCAATGCGGCCCCAACCCTAGCCCTCGCGATATAGCGAAACCAGCGCTTCGCGTACATAACTACGCTCTTGAAATACCATGGGCACAGGGGAAGGGGCACTATCACGACACACCCAAAAAATGGCTTAAACCGCACCAAGGGCTGCCGGATTCCTTTTTTTCTCTTACTCTCAGGACTCCATACTTCGGATGACCCGTTCGGCAATTTAACTACCGCACAAACAATGCAAGATCCAGGAAAGCAGACAAGCCACGCCGCATTATGGAACTCCCAGGTGGTCTCTATTGCGAGCAGTATACCTGTTTTTAATACAATTCCGCGGCCTGCCCCTGGCCAGGACATGTTAAATAGTCCAATTTCTTTTGCTTATCGCACTATTTGTATCGTTCCGCTTTCATAGCAGCCTTTCTATAAACAATGCATAGCTTTTTGTCTATTTTTTGCATTATCCTCTTTTTATATATATGTTTATTAATAACATGTCGCATCCGTACACTGTGGTACGGCAAAATACGCCAGGGGCTTCAGTACCGATCTATATGGCGTGAGAAGTCCGTACACTTTCACAAGTGCGGCACCCCAAACTTATAGCACTATATGCATCGGCTCCGAATCATGATTTGGGTCAATGGTTGGGTTTTCCCGGCTCCTATGTTTTGGTGCCTTACGTTCCGCTATATCGGCTAAGGTAGCACTAGGAGAACTACTGCGATTGTGCCCCAGTTGAGCTGGGTTGAGCACCACAGTAGAGAAAGCTAAAACCGACTGTCATGATGAAGCGAGAGACCGGTCGCTGTTCGAGAGGTTTTTCGAGTCCTTAAAGACTTATGCCGCTTCGAGCGAGGAACTGGCTTTGTCCGGCCAAGGCGTGGATAGCGGCCCAAACTCGGTCTTCCGAATACTAGGGGCTTCGCCAAAATTTAAAATTATAGAGTTCTATGGATAAGTGAGAGTGTTCAAGCATTATAGTCCGATTGCCATGTTCGTTGTGCTGATCGCCTCCCTCGACGGGCCCAATCATGGGAAAAAGAGCGCTCAGGTTTATACCGAACACCCCAGCACTAGTGGCATGGGGGCAGAAGCTGACGACTGGCCATCTCTCAATTTTTTGATAAACGGCCGCACAGAAAGTAATATTTTAAATTCAACAAGCATTGCTTAGCGCATATGAACAAGTTTTCAGCGCACAGGATAACACGAGCGAGTTCATTCAAAAATTACATCCTTGGTACATTCATCCGCCATAAGGCGGGCACCAGCCAGAACATCCTTGTAATAGTTCTCGGGCTTGTGGTGCTCCTTCCCCGGCGGTGGCTCATCCCTCACAAGCTTCTCACCGTCCAGCTTACCCCAGTGCACCTTTGCACGGGCAAGGGCCCTATGGGCACCTTCGATGCAGATAGAGCGCTTGATGACCTCGAACCTTGGACAAGCCTCCATCAGCCGCCGCACCAGTCCGAAGTAGCTCCCAGGCAGGGCCTCTCCAGGCCACAGCCGAACTATGAAGCCCTACAGGGCATGTTCAGCCGCCTTGTGGAGCTCGACCAGCTGCTTCCGCTGGTCGCTCAAGGGCACAGGGTGTCCGGCCTCAGCGTACTGAGACCAGAACACCTTCTCCGTCGAGCTGCCTTCCTCGGCTCGGTAGAATGCGGCGGCATCGGATACACTGCAAGGAAGATCTGCGAATACCCCTGGAGAGCTCCGGATTCGGGTAAGTAACAAGTAGTTTACTTTTATATGTCTGCTTTGCATAGAGAATGCCTTACCCGCCGCTATCTTTTTCACCGCATCCAATTCCTGGAGGGCCTTCTAGGCTTCGGCCTTGGCAGATTTGGCAGTTTTAAGGGCCGCAGCAAGCTCGGACGCTCGCGTCTTCGAGTCTAGCTACAAACTCTCATGTTTTTTCATGAGAGCCTGAAGCTCTTGCTGCACCTTGCCGACCTGCGCCTCAAATTTCTCCCGCTCGGTGCGCTCCGTGGCCGCTTTCTTCTCGGCCTCGGACAGCGCCTGCTTGAGGGTCGCCACCTCAGTTGTGGCCCCTACAATAAGCAGTGTACTCCTGTCATTTTTTGCAATTGCGTCTTCTTATAGGCATTTTTTCTATAAGGTATCTCTTACCTTCTTTCTCCTCGAGCTGCCGTTTGGCAAGGCCGAGCTCTTGCTCGGTCCGCTCGAGGCCCTGCTTCAGGGCACCCACCTCCGCAGTCAGTGCGGCGGTGGCCAGCAGTGAAGCCTGCATACGTATATTGACTCCTTTTTAGTTAGACTCCTGCAATATTTAATAGATCCTCTATTCGGCTTTTCTTTCCGAACGCCAAACAGAGCATCAGGGGCTACTGTCTATGCGGTAATATTTTTACATATTTTTTACTTACCTCGAAGCCTGTTAGAAGGCTAGCACAAGCTTCAGTCAGTCCGCTTTTGGTGGACCGAACCTTCTGGACCACCGTACTCATGATGGTACGGTGCTCCTCGTCGATGGAGGCACCCTTAAGCACCTCCAGCAGATTGTCCGGCGCCTTCGATTGGACGGAGGACGCCGGCTCAATAGGCTTGCTCCTCTTGGTAGGAGTTCGCCTGCCGCGATCCGGAACCGTTGATGATTCCGGCGCGGTGTCCGGCTTAAAGCCGGACTTGGAGCCCTGGGGGTCTGGTCCCCTTTACTCCTGGAGTCCGGGAGGTCGCCTCGCGGTTCCTCCTGGACCACCTCCTCTTGCCTCGGAGCTTGTCGCGATGCCACTTCGGCGTCATCCGCAGCACAGGGGGAGGCAGCGGGCGGAAATGAATTCACGTCCGATGAATCCAGGGAGCCGCTCGATGACTCGTCGAGCCCGTCCTTGGGCGGGCTGCATGTTCGGCATTAGGGAAAGCTGCGCAACAAAAGGAATATCATGAGTTACTCTGGTATCCGAACACTTACGATTTCGCCGGATGCTTGGCCCTGTCCGGCCACTCCTCTTCGTCCTCGTCGGCGTCGGGGGCGTAGTCCGGCGGAGGGGTTTTCCTCTTCATGGACCCTCCGGCCTTCCCTACTGGGGCAGCCTTCCTCTTCTTTCCTCCCCCCGCTGGAGGGGAAGAGGTTTCTTCTTCCTCCTCCTCGTCTTCACGGGAGGAGTACGTCTCGGACTCGTCGGACGACGAGTCCAACACCACCATATGCCGGGAACTCTTTCGAGTCCCCGTGGCCTTCTTCTCCGGCACCACATAAGGTGCCGGAACCAGCAGCTTCGCTAGGAGAGAAGGGGCTGGGCCTTCGGGCAAGGGAGCCGGACAGTTAATTAGTCCGGACTTCGCCTGCCAATCCTGTCAAAGGTGAGGGAGTTTAGATCCCGCATAGAGTCAAACTATGAAGAAAACTTAACATCCTGTAAAAGATGAAAATATTTTACCTCGCCAGCAGGACGCTACGAGCTGAATCCGCGGTCTTCGGAGGCGGATGTGGGAGCCTCGGCGCCTTTGGTTAGCCCCCTCCAGACATCTTCGTACGTCGTGTCGAAGAGCCTGCTCAGAGTTCGGTGCTGCGCCGGGTTGAACTCCCACAAATTGAAGTCCCGTTCTTGACACGGAAGGATCCGGCGGACAAGCATGACCTGGACTACGTTGACAAGCTTGAGCTGCTTGTTCACCAGGGACTGGATGCATTTTTGCAGTCCGGTCACCTCTTCTTCGTCGCCCCATGACAAGCCCGTCTCCTTCTAGGACGTGAGCCGTGTAGGGGGTCCGGATCGGAATTCAGGGGCAGCGATCCACTTCGGATCGCGTGGCTCGGTGATGTAAAACCACCCTGACTGCCACCCCTTCAAGGTCTCCAAAAAGGAGCCCTCGAGCCATAGGATGTTGGCTATTTTGCCCGCCATGGCACCTCCGCACTCCGCCTGATTGCCGCGCACCACCTTTGGCTTGACGTTGAAGATCTTGAGCCAGAGGCCGAAATGGGGGCGGATGCAGAGGAAAGCCTCGCACACGACGATAAACGCCGAGATATTGAGGATGAAGTTCGGGGCCAGATCGTGGAAATCTAGGCCATAGTAGAACATGAGCCCGCGGACAAATGGGTGGAGAGGAAAACCCAATCCGCGGAGGAAGTGGGGAAGAAATACTACCCTCTCATGGGGCCTTGGGGTGGGGAGAAGCTGCCCCTCCTCAGGAAGCCGGTGCGCGATGTCTTTGGACAAGTATCCGGCCTTCTTTAGCTTTTTGACATGGCCCTCCGTGACGGAGGAGACCATCTACTTGCCTCCCGCTCCGGACATTGTTGGAGAAGGTTGAGGTAGGAAGTGCGGGCTTGGGCGCTGGAGCTCGGGATCGCAGAAGATGGATAGGCAAAGGAGGAAGAAGGCGTAGGTAAAAAGGTGGATCCTTATCCCCTTATATGGGCGGATGCGACTATGCGTCCCCACCGGCCTAGTAAAACTCGCTTGCCTCCCAAGCGCCGTGATAAATGGCGCGGTTGGGTTACCCACGTCCGTATTGATGAGAATCCTGTAAATGGGGGACACGATCTCTGCTTTGACAAGACGTGCCAAGGAAACCGCCTCGCAAAACACGCTGAGGTGGGAAAGTGAAAACGATTCGAATAAAGGCTTGGCCGTAGTGTGATGTCACGCTGCAGAATACGTCAGCAGATTAGATTTGTGTTAATATTATTCTCTCTGTGGCAATACGTGGAAACTTATTTTGCAGAGCCGGACACTACTCTTGGTGTTTACAAACTTTTATGAAGAATTTGGAGGAGGAACCCGCCTTGCAATGCCGAAGACAATCTATGCGCCGGACTCGTCGTCATTGAAGCCTGATTCAGGGGCTACTGAGGGAGTCCTGGATTAGGGGGTGTTCGGGTAGCCGGACTATACCTTCAGCCGGACTCCAGGACTATGAAGATACAAGATTGAGGACTTCGTCCCGTGTCCGGATGGGACTTTCCTTGGCGTGGAAGGCAAGCTTGGCGATGCGGATATTCAAGATCTCCTACCATTGTAACCGACTTTGTGTAACCCTAACCCTCTCCGGTGTCTATATAAACCGGAGGGTTTTAGTCCGTAGGACAACTTCATCATACAACAATCATACCATAGGCTAGCTTCTAGGGTTTAGCCTCCTTGATCTCATGGTAGATCTACTCTTGTACTACCCATATAATCAATATTAATCAAGCAGGACGTAGGGTTTTACCTCCATCAAGAGGGCCCGAACCTGGGTAAAACATCGTGTTCCTTGCCTCCTGTTACCATCCGGCCTAGACGCACAGTTCGGGACCCCCTACCCGAGATCCGCCGGTTTTGACACCGACAACCACCATTACCTTCCTCAAAACAGCCACCATATCTACCTATTATGGCATTTCCATAGCCATTCCGAGATATATTGCCATGCAACTTTCCACCATTTCGTTTATTATGACACGCTCCATCATTGTCATATTGCTATGCATGATCATGTAGTTGACATCGTATTTGTGGCAAAGCCACCGTTCATAATTCTTTCATACATGTCACTCATGAGTCATTGCACATCCCGGTACACCGCTGGAGGCATTCATATAGAGTCATATCTTGTTCTAAGTATCGAGTTGTAATTCTTGAGTTGTAAGTAAATAAAAGTGTGATGATCATCATTATTAGAGCATTGTCCCAGTGAGGAAAGGATGATGGAGACTATGATTCCCCCACAAGTCGGGATGATACTCCGGACTAAAAAAATAGGCCATAAAAAAGGCCCAAATAAAAAATGAGAGAAAAAGAGAGAAGGGACAATGTTACTATCCTTTTACCACACTTGTGCTTCAAAGTAGCACCAAGATCTTTATAATAGAGAGTCTCTTATGTTGTCACTTTCATACACTAGTGGGAAATTTTCATTATAGACCTTGGCTTGTATATTCCAATGATGGGCTTCCTCAAAAAATGCCCTAGGTCTTCGTGAGCAAGCAAGTTGGATGCACATCCACTTAGTTTCTTTTGTTGAGCTTTCATATACTTATAGCTCTAGTGCATCTGTTGCATGGCAATCCCTACTCACTCACATTGATATCTATTGATGGGCATCTCCATAGCCCGTTGATACGCCTACTTGATGTGAGACTATCTTCTGCTTTTTGTCTTCTCCACAACCACCCTTCTATTCCACATATAGTGCTATATCCATGGCTCACGCTCATGTATTGCGTGAAGATTGAAAAAGTTTGAGAACACCAAAAGTATGAAACATTGCTTGGCTTGTCATCGGGGTTGTGCATGATTTAAATATTTTGTGTGATGAAGATAGAGCATAGCCAGACTATATGATTTTGTAGGTATAGCTTTCTTTGGCCATGTTATTTTGAGAAGACATGATTGCTTAGTTAGTATGCTTGAAGTATTATTATTTTTATGTCAATATTAAACTTTTGTCTTGAATCTTATGGATCTGAATATTCTTGCCACAATAAAGAGAACTACATGGATAAATATGTTAGGTAGCATTCCACATCAAAAATTCTGTTTTTATCATTTACCTACTCGAGGACGAGCAGGAATTAAGCTTGGGGATGCTGATACGTCTCCAACGTATCTATAATTTTTGATTGTTCTATCCTATTATATTATCAACCTTGGATGTTTTATATGCATTTATATGCTATTTTATATGACTTTTGGGACTAACCTATTAACCTAGAGCCCAGTGCCAGTTTCTGTTTTTTCCTTGTTTTAGAGTATCGCAGAAAAGGAAAATCAAACGGAGTCCAATTGACCTGAAACTTCACGAAACTTATTTTTGGACCAGAAAAAGCCCACTGAGTATTGGAGATGGACCAGGAGAGTCCCGGGCTGCCCACGAGGGTGGGGGCGCGCCCCCCTGCCTCGTGGACAGCCCAGAGATCCACCGACGCACTTCTTCCTCCTATATATACCCATATACCCTAAAAACTTCGGGGAGCAGAATAGATCGGGAGTTCCGCCGCCGCAAGCCTCTGTAGCCACCAAAAACCAATCGGGACCCTGTTCCGGCACCCTGCCGGAGGGGGGAACCCTCACCGGTGGCCATCTTCATCATCTTGGCGCTCTCCATGACGAGGAGGGAGTAGTTCACCTTCGGGGCTGAGGGTATGTACCAGTAGCTCTGTGTTTGCTCTCTCTCTCTCTCTCTCTCTCTCTCGTGTTCTTGAGGTGATACGATCTTGATGTATCACGAGCTTTGCTATTATAGTTGGATCTTATGATGTTTCTCCCCCTCTACTCTCTTGTAATGGATTGAGTTTTCCCTTTGAAGTTATCTTATCAGATTGAGTCTTTAAGGATTTGAGAACACTTGATGTATGTCTTGCATGGGATACCCGTGGTGACAATGGGGTATTCTATTGATCCACTTGATGTATGTTTTGGTGATCAACTTGCGGGTTCCGCCCATGAACCTATGCATAGGGGTTGGCACACGTTTTTGTCTTGACTCTCCGGTAGAAACTTTGGGGCACTCTTTGAAGTACTTTGTGTTGGTTTGAATAGATGAATCTAAGATTGTGTGATGCATATCGTATAATCATACCCATGGATACTTGAGGTGACATTGGAGTATCTAGGTGACATTAGGGTTTTGGTTGATTTGTGTCTCAAGGTGTTATTTTAGTACGAACACTATGATAGATTGAACGGAAAGAATAGCTTCATGTTATTTTACTACGGACTCTTGAATAGATCGATCAGAAAGGATAACTTTGAGGTGGTTTCGCACCCTACCATAATCTCTTCGTTTGTTCTCCTCTATTAGTGACTTTGGAGTGACTCTTTATTGCATGTTGAGGGATAGTTATATGATCCAATTATGTTATTATTGTTGAGAGAACTTGCACTAGTCAAAGTATGAACCCTAGGCCTTGTTTCAACGCATTGCAATACCGTTTACGCTCATTTTTATCATTAGTTACCTTGCTGTTTTTATATTTTTCAGATTACAAAAACCTATATCTACCATCCATATTGTACTTGTATCACCATCTCTTCGCCGAACTAGTGCACCTATACAATTTACCATTGTATTGGGTGTGTTGGGGACACAAGAGACTCTTTGTTATTTGGTTGCAGGGTTGCTTGAGAGAGACCATCTTCATCCTACGCCTCCCACGGATTGATAAACCTTAGGCCATCCACTTGAGGAAAATTTGCTACTGTCCTACAAACCTCTGCATTTGGAGACCCAACAACGTCTACAAGAAGAAGGTTGTGTAGTAGAATCATCCACTAGGTGTAGGTTCTCAAGGGATGTGATTTTGGAGGCCTGCTCTCCCGGACGGTTGTGAATGCAGTCATCGGAATGGAGTAGCCCCAAAAGCATCTCAACAAAGAGGAACTCGGCATGTGTGTGTGTTTTGTGTTGTGCAGTGTGTAGCCTCTCCTTGTATCTCCTCTACATAGAGAGATGCTTGGGGAGAGTGAAGAGATGAAACTGACAAGTTCTGGAAGCACTCTAAGGGTAGAAACATGTCCAAAATGAACTCAAGTATTGACAAGTATATCCAGAACTAGGTAGTGCACTGTGATACGTCTCCGTCGTTTCTACTTTTCCTAACACTTTTGCTCTTGATTTGGACTCTAATTTGCATGATTTGAATGAAACTAACTCGGACTGGTGTTGTTTTCAGCAGAACTACCATGATGTTATTTTTGTGCATAAATAGAAATTCTTGGAATTGGATAAAACTTTTTGGAGAATTTTTTCGGAATATATAAAAATTATTGGAACCAAGACCCACTGGAAGGGGGGCCCCGGCTGCCCACTAGGCACCAGGGTGCACCACCCCCTCTGGCGCACCCTGGTGGGTAGTGGGGCCCATGAGGCTCCGTTGACTCTAATTCCAACTCTATAAAATCCTAATTTTGAAGAAAAAAATAGGTGAGGAAGTTTCATCGTGTTTTACGATACAGAGCCATCGCCACCTTCTGTTCTTCATCGGTAGGCCAGATCTAGAGTCCGTTCTGGATTCCAGAGAGGGGGTCCTTCCGTCTTCGTCATCATCAACCATCCTCCATCACCAATTTCATAATGCTCACCGCCGGGAGTGAGCAATTCCTTCGTCGGCTTGCTAGACGGTGGTGGGTTGGATGAGATTCATCATGTAACCGAGTTAGCTTTGTTAGGGCTTGATCCCTAGTATCCACTATGTGCTGAGATTGATATTGTTATGACTTTGCTATGCTTAATGCTCGAGTGTCATGATTTCAGATCTGAACCGTTTATGTTTTCATCATTATATCTATGTTCTTGATCCAATCTTGCAAATTATATGCACCTATTACGTGTCACGATCCACATTCCCCAAGGTGACAATAATTGGGATTCTTTCCGGTGATTGCCGTAATTTGAGTAGTTTATGTATTCACTATGTGTTAATGCTTTGTTCCGGTTCTCTATTAAAAGAAGGCCTTAATATCCCTTAGTTTCCTTATAGACCCCGCTGCCACGGGAGGATAGGACAAAAGATATCATGCAAGTTCTTTTCCATACGCACATATGACTTTTTGCGGAATACATGCCTACATTATATTTATGAACTCGACCTAGTTCTGTATTGCCTTAGGTTATGACTATTATATGATGAATATTATCCAACGTTATCACCGATCGAATGCCTACGACCTTTTCACTTATTGTTTTTGCTAAGTTACTATTGTTGCTACTATTGTTACAACTGCTACAAAATTATTGCCACTATTGTTACCGTCACCACTGATATCTTTGGTACTACTATCAAACTATCATACTAATGTGCTACTGATCACTTCGCTGCAAACATTAAATCTCCAGGTGTGGTTGAATTGACAACTGAACTGTTAATACTTAAAAATATTCTTTGGCTCCCCTTATGTCAAATCAATAAATTTTGGTTGAATACCCTACCGTCGAAAATTGTTGTGATCCCCTATACATATGGGTTATCACACTGCCGAGCAAAATTTTAAAATTTTACTGGCACATAACATTAGCCCGAATTCGAATTTGATTCACAAAACGTGACATGCATTGCGTTGTGTGGCATGGGGTAAAGTGAATGAGTGAGCGCACACATTATTGCCCTCTTTTCTCATACTACAAGGAGTGGTAGAACATCTCGCATTTTATATTAATGTTTCTTCCACTTCACTAGTTGTATGAAACTAAATTAACACACTTGCAATGCAACTCAAATGGGCCTTTTGCACAATGATTTGCCACCACTCTAGTGTCGAGCTAACTTCATCGAACTATTAATATTTGTACGCTGCGTAGACATAGTTTTTTTATACTTACTAGCAATGTGCCTGTGTGTTGCAACGGGTTTAAAGTAGAATAGTACTTCTTCACAAACTTAAAAGAAAACACTCTAGTTTTGATATACATATATAACTAAAATATATTATGTTTCACTCAAAATATATTTTTTGGACTGTTTTGATGAGGTGAGGGAGGGATGTTGTTGGTTTCAAGATAATGAGGGTTTTTTGCAAGCTAGAGCAGAGAAGTGGACTATTATTGCAAAAGAAAACACAGCTTATCTCACAGTCGTTAGATACAGATCTAAGGGTCAGAAATGACGGATGACAGACACACCATCATCACCAACTGAATCTTTTAATAAAAGTAGAGAAATGAAAATCCAATTCTAAAAATGGAAGTAATTCACATCCATGAATTAACCATGTTGGGCATGGAGCTCAGTAGGCAAATCAGTTCAGATAATGGCTTACAGTCGGAAGCATAATTTTTGAGCTCGAGCTCAAATGAGCTCAGTGAACAATAAATTCCAAAAAAAATTGCATTGATAAAAGTTTTTAGTGCTTACAAAAATTAATCAAAGAATCACATTTGTGGAACTCGTGGCAAAAATAATAATATCAATGCCCCAAAAGTGTTATTTTTTAAAGCATTTGAAGTCCTGATTTTTCTTTTGCACTAATTCCACGAATGTATTTCACGCTGAAATTTTATAAGCACTTAAAACATTTGTCAAAGTCCATCATAAAAGAAATTCGGATTTATTCAGTTATGATTTTACTGTTCATCGCAAGCTCAAATGAGCTCTCGCGCAGAACATGACTTTCGCTTACTGTCAACATTTCATCTGTGTTTCTCTTTCTAGTGTTACTACGACTTGCTTAGGTCTACTAGCTCCATCTTGTTGGGCACGAACTTCACCGGCTAATTTGCTCTTGCCGTTGACACCGTAAAGTTCCGTGACAAATTGCTCGAACAATGGAGGGGCAAAAGTAATAAATTGGAAAAAAAAGGGTAAACCCGTACTCAAACCATGCAATACACTCTGTGTTCCACGCAATAGAGTCCTTCGATGCAGATGTTGATGTTTCGAGGCGAGCGCTCGCCGGCCCACCGCCCACAAGACGAGATCATGTGCTGCCTCCCTCTAGAGTTTGTCGATGGTCATCTCTTTAGAGCATATGCACCGGACCTCTCAAACCTGCTTCATATATTTGGGCGAGTCGTTTCATCACGATTTTTTGACCTAGACAAACCTTTTAAACGATGCTTAAACGCCCGGACTAACCAATATCCCATATATTCAATCTAAATATAGGGTGAATATAGAAGCACCCAGGTGTGTCCGGGCACGTCCACTACATCGAACCCAGCCGACGCCTATGTCGGACCCAACCCACCGGCCACAAGATGAGATCATGTGCTGCCTTCCTTTAGAGTTTGTTGATGGTCACCTCTTTAGAGCATCTACACCGGACCACTCAAACCTGCTTCATACGTCCGGATGACGATTTTTTGACCCAGACAAACCTCTTAAACGGTTCTTAAACGTCCGGGCTAACCGGCACCTCACATATCCAACCCAAATATTGGGCGAATATGGGAGCACCCAGGTGTATCCGGGCACGTTCGCCACATCGGACCCAGCCGACGCCCATGTCGGACCCGACCCACCGGCCACAAGACGAGATCATGTGGCTATCTCCCTAGTTTGTCCATGATCACTTCTTTAGAGCATCTCCAACATGTGCGCTAGATAAGCCGCACCAGAAAAAAGGGTATATAGCCGTGTGCACCGTCGAAAGTAGCGCTTCAGCAGCCGCGCTATAATGCGGTGCACGGTAAACAAGGTTCAGCGCGCTATGAAAAACTGCATTGCGCGCTGGATATTTGGTGTGCCCGCTCGCGCGCTGGGTATTTTGTGTCTGGAAAAGTTTCGGCGTCTGCTCCAGCTAAATTTTGCAGAGCCTGGAAAAGCAACCATCCTCCCACACGGGCTAAAACACTATTTCAACGCTGCAGTTTTTTTTAACATCACGCGCTACCGTGCTTCTATTGAAGATGCTCTTACTAGTGTTCATTACATGACTGAGAAGTGGGAAGTGCGTAAGCAGATGGGGAAAGGTTTTCATCACACCCGATATAGGCACATGATCTTGCTACAGCGGGCATTACCACATTAGGGTGAATCGATCTAACCTACTCCTATATGTGAGCGGTCACGTCTATTCTAGATCGGCGTCAATGCGGATCGGCCGCTCTAGAGCGGTGACGTGGACAGCTGACTTCAGGCGGGAAAGTGTGCGGCCGCGGGAGGGTTTTTTGGTAGGCGAGAGTAGTTAGGAGCGGGTATGGCAGGCCTGAACGTCCGCAAAGTCGTCTCCGGTTTTTGAGAGAAAGCACGTCTAGACCGACCTACGGACCGATACCGATCCGCATTGGATTGCTAAACACTTTCGAACCACGCGACTGAATGATCCGGATAATTGTGGATGGTTAAGGGTCCACGATGCGAGATGGCCTTTGAAGTCAACATTCCATCCTGCTTCTTTCTAGTCCTACTACGACTTGTTTAGGTCTACTGGCTCCATCTTTTTTGGGCACGACCTTCACCAGCTAGTCTGTTCTTGCCGTTGACACCGTAAAGTTCCGTGACAAATCGCTCGAACAACGGAGGGGCAAAAGCAATCAACTAGAGAAAAAGTGCAACGTGCACAAAGTATAATAATAGACAGAAGTGCAGGACCCATGCTGCCATGCACCGTGCAAAACAAAACACCCTGTGTTCCACACAACACAATACGAGCCCGTCCTTCGACGCGGATGTGGCCACGAGATCATGTGCTGCCTCCCTCTAGAGTTTGTCCGTCGCCAGTGCATGCACCGCCCACGTGACTGTGAGAAGCGAGAAAGCGGAGGGGAAAAGGTTCCCCTCACGCCTGATCCAAGCACATGATCTTGCTACGGTGATCGATCTAACCTACTCCTCTCTGCGTAGTTGTTGGATCTTGAAGCTGTGCTGCAGTACGTTCCACGTACTATATAACCCAACAACGGCCGTTTTTGGCCTCTGAAAAAGCTCCGATCCGGTCACGTGCTTTTTCTCCAGACAACTCCTCTTCTTTTCAGCACCGCACCACCACCACGGTTTGTTCAAAAGCGAAACCAACCGCCGCGTGCGCCACGATTCAAACCAGTACCACCACCGCAACGATCACCTGTAACAAAGCGAGCGGGAGGACTACCACGGAGATCGCCGTGATCTCTGATGCGCAGGCAGTACGTGCAATGAGGGAATTGCACAAACCACCATTTATTGAGGCTAGCATTGCGCAAAACATCTACTATACGGGTTTGTTGCGGAAAACACAACTTATTGGTGTAATACATTGCAGATAGGTCTAATCTAGTGTTTGAACACATTAACATAATTACAGACACATGGGTCCCGCTTGTAAGTGCATGCGTGGCAATAAAAACCGGCCAGCAACATACTAGATTGTCATTATCTCCAAAACCTGTGGTCCAATTGAGCCAAAACTTTCCCAGATTACTATTGAATACATGTAGTATTTACTTGAATTATTTCACATTTTTCTGAAAATGCCAAATTTTTAACAAAAAAATTGAATGGGCTAACTAAAACTTCCATTATCTAGCAAACCATTAATCCAAATGGGGTAAAACTTTTTCAGAATGGTACTTTACACATGTGTAATTTAATATAATTTTTTCACACTTCTCTAGAATTGTTAAATTTTGAACCCAAATTTAAATGAAGCAAGTTCAGCATGAGACACCGACAAAAAACATGGTAGATATTGTTCCCATTAGATTTTAGCATCCAAGTAGTTGTCATATGACCATTACAGCAAAGTAGTTACCTTATGGGCATTACAACCATCGCAAAATAATATGACTAATCTCATACACCAAAAGATACATCCATCAGGTTTGAACATCCAAGTACTTGCAAAGTCACAACATGGCCATTACAAACTACTATACACCATTTATTCTTGACGAGGTTGGTACCCTAGACCTGGAGTGAAGTAGGAAAACAATCTACTGTCTTCATATCGTCGCATTCCTAAACGTGAGCCGCTTGCACTTAAAGAGGGCCTAGTGCCGTCAAAGTAGGTTAAAGGAGGGCCAAAACATAGGAAAATAGACTTTTAGTATCAAAATATTGCTAATTATGCACTGTTCATTAATGAATTAGCAGCAAATTCCCAATGTCAGGGGGGCCAGGGCCCCTGCTGGTCCCCCTGTCTCCGCCACTATTGGTGCAGTGGCGCGTGAAGGAGCTGGACGTGGGGCAACAGGCCGTGGAGATGCTTGTGGCATCACAGCAGCCCGTGGAGGAGCTGAAACTTCATCTGGTAGCCTCCTCACGGTCTGAAAACATTTAAAATTCGTCAAACATGTAAATTATGGTAACCATAGAGAAAATAGGAGGGAGGCAACGATTACCTTATGTCGTGACTTTCTTATTGCCAAGTGTGGCTTCAAAGGTGTGTACAGTTTGTGTACCTATGCCCTTATAGATGACAATTTGAGCATTTGATTGTGGTCATTCTTCCTTGAACGCTGGACTTGGATGATTCATGTTTTCCTTTGCGTCTTTTTTTCCGTTATCTTCCACGCTTTGTTTCATACTCAGGCAGGTCTATATCAGGTATTTCTGTTCTCGTCCATCCATGGGGACCTGGCACTGGATATATGAGATTCTTGTATGCCTCTTTATACATGGGCTTCTTAAAGAAGTCACTAACCTAATCCTCTGGAAATTCTTTTACTTTGTAGATAGCACAAACAACATGCTTGCAAGATATACCGGTCAGGTCCCATTTGAAGCAACCACATTTACTTTCGGTTAAATTAACTTCATAAGTCCTTGGGGTATTTGTAACTTGGCATAGACCCGAGCTACAGCAAGCAACCATGAAATTTGTAACTTCATAAGTCATTGGCGTCTTTTCTCCCTTTATTTGAGATGAGCAAACCATGAAAGCACAAGTGCCACCCCGAGCTACAACAAGCAACCACCCTCTCTTGATTATTTTTCAAATATGTGAAGTTTCTGATGTGAGCTATGTGATAATTATCTAAAGCCTTCCTTAATTGTGTGACATCATGAAAACACAAGTCCAATGCGAACTGCTCATGTGCACTGCTCTTGCTCTCATCATAGTACGTTCTCTTCTTCACTGGCATTGTTGTGCTCTTCCTCTTTCTCACTGCTATTTCTGATTCCAACACAGCACCATCATCGTCGTCTAAATCTATTATCTCTTTATTGTCCGCTCCATCACCAGCGACGGGATGGTCGCCGCCGCCGCCGCCGCCTGCTATTCCTATGCGGTCTGTGCGAGGTCGTTCCTCTGCTCGAGCCACTCTGTATGAGATTTTTTTTTTTGAGAAAACTCTGTACGAGATGGTCGTGTCTTGTTTGATCCATATGGGCTTTCAGCCCAACTTTTTTTAGTAGCCTTCCAGCCCACTTGTTTAACTGTTTTTTTTTGTTACTCTGGTCTTTTCACTTCTTGGTCTAATATGTAGCTGATGTGGCCGGTTTTTATTGCCACGCGGGCACTTACAAGCGGGACACATGTCTATGTAATTATGTTAATATGTTCAAACACTAGATTAGACCTACCTACAATGTATTATACCAATAGATGATATTTTCCGCAACAAACCCGTATAGTAGGTGTTTTGTGCAACGGTAGCCCCAATAAATGATGGTTTGTGCAATTCCCTCTACGTGCAATGCAGGTGCGAGGCACGCAGCACTTTCAGGTTTGAACGGTAACATTTGGCAGTGGCTCCAGGGCTGTTCAAAATTGATGCGCCTGCTCCGGAAAGCGGAAAGCAGGCAAAAGCTGGAGTGATTGCCAGCCCGTCGGTCGCGACAGCTTTCAGCAGAGGATCCTATGATCCATAACTGCGACGTGAATGCTGGAGTACACTCTACTGGCTGTAGCCGTGGACTCCGGTTGGTAGTAGAGGGCAAGCAGGAGTGAGGATGAAATGAAATGAATGAGGTGAGCTTTTCTGCTCGTAAACTCTTTCGAGCTTCAGGTTCCAGAATATCTACAAACAAAGATGAATATGTATACTGGTATTTCTTCAGCGTTTCGCGGGAAATTTATACTACGTCTTCGTGGGGGAGACTGTAGAAGAGTCGCTGCATTGAGACGGAATCCAAGTATCCAACGAGCTTTTGCTCCATCCAGCGCCTCAGTTGCACCGGAGTACAAACTGGAGTGTGTTCCTCGAATCCTTCACGTCCTCGATTACGATGATGTTTCCGTGACAAAAGCTCCCTCGCCTCCCTTGCTAATGCGGCGCACGGCACGACGCCCCGTACGGACGACAGTCGTCTTCCCTTCACCCAAGGAGCAGTGCCCACTGCTGAAAATGTTCAGATCTGAAGAGCGCTTTTTAAAGTACAGCGATCAACCATTCAGATCTGAACGATCAAGAAATCACAATCCAAGATAGCAATGCAGGAAAAATGAATGAATATGCAAGCACGTACGAGGACAGAATCAACCGGGGAGCCCAGATGAAAAATATAACTAGTTCGATCTGCATATACTGCCATTATACCATACTATTATACCCAGCCATCCAGGCCTACCACGAACCATCGCTGGTTCACTTCACTGCCACTACCACTATTGTTATTATCGATCCCGGCACTAACACAGGACGCAACGACAGCAAGAACCAAAGAACAACGCCGCAACAATGCCATGCACCGAGCACCGGCTCAACTGAAACAACAACATACTACCACTGTCTTCAGGTCTAGATCCGTGGCGGTGGCATGGTCTAGCGGCGATGGGGGCAGAAGGTGACGACGTAGGAGGTGCCGGCGGCGCAGGTGAGGATGGAGGTCTTGTCATCATACGCGTAGGAGTAGGCCTTGGGGCAGGCTCGCTTGAACAGCCGCGAGTAGGTCGTCGGCTTGCACTGCTGCGGGCCGCCGAACTGCCCCGTGCAGCAGTACTCGGCGCTCCCGAACGCCGCGCAGGCGCTGCGGCAGCCCACGACCCTGTTGCCGCCGCGGACGGCGAGGCCGGCGGGGCAGACGCTGTTGAGGTCGCTGACGCAGCCGGCGGGGAGGCAGTTGGCGCCGGACCCGTGGTAGGGCCGCATGTCGATGGCCACGTTGTAGCCGTCCACCAGGCTCACGTCGTAGAAGTCGAGCGCGGAGGCCGACGCGCCGAGCGTGATCTCCGCCAGCGTGGCCGGGGGCTCGCCGCCGGCGCCGTTGCAGTAGAGGGCGCCGCCGCAGTCGCCCGTGGCGCACTTGCCGCGGCCCGCCGCGTCGAAGCGGCACCCCTGCCGGCCCCACACGCGGCCCGACCAGCCGGCGGGGAGGCGGATGGAGGTGGCCCGGTTGGGGAGCAGCTGCAGCCCGCCCCGCGCCAGGATCTCCTTGCCGGCCCCCGGCTGGATGCCCGGCCACACCGTCTCGCCGCACTTGTTGTACAGCGCCAGCGTCGCCGCCGACGCGCCGCCCGCGAGCAGCAGGAGGAGCGACGCCGCGGCCACGAGGCCGGTGGTCACCGTCGCCATCTCCTGTGTGCGCTTCTTGGCCGCTTGCTCGCGCACTCGCTGCACTGGACTGGAGTGGACCGTGGAGTGAGCTTGAGCAGAGGCTTGGAGTGATTTTGTGGGGTTCGTGGGGGGCGTATTTAATGAGGGTTTTGGGGGGTGAAAAAGGTGGATGGGGGGTGGGTTTTGGCCCCGAGTGAAAGGCTGGCTGTAAAGTCTGGGATCGGTCATCGATCAACCAACCATCATCAGCGGCACCTTTTGGCATGTGAGGTGGTACAGAGCGAGACCGGCGTAAAAAAATGTACTACTCCTACCGATCGTAAAAACGAGAAAATCTACTGCGAATGGAAGAAACTTTCGCCTTCACCGACATTTTGGGACGGGCGGTTCGCGGCGTTGCGCACAAGTGGAAAGATAGGATGGGCGGTGCACGGCGTTGCTCACAAAAATGGGAAGATGATGCGGAGACGCGAGCGGCTGTGGCTTGCGTGCTGACAAAAACCATGTTTGATTCGCAAAAAAAGAAAAAAAAAGACAAAAATCATGTTTAGACACGTTGAATTGAATGCATGCGCCACCATGCGCGTGAGCGTGCATGCGAGTTTGAGTGTTGTTGTCGCTGCCCTGCCCAGTGTTGGATTGATTGCTCCTGGACCGATCTGCCCGACTCCATTCTCCTGCGTACGAAGGGAGGGAGTGGCACTCTGGTCTGGTGCGGCCACGTGATGGATATGGCCAGCCCGGCCAGCTTGCGTCGCACCGCTCCACTGCTCCCACAAGCTCCTCTCCTTCACGGATCGGCTCATGCGACCGAGCTGGCAAGTCAACTCTACTCAACCTTAGGCTGACTTCACCGTGCGATCCCAAACGGACGTTCGGATTGACGGATTTTGTTCTTTTGAGACGCCAATGGATTCGTCCGTATCCGGCTTTGTCAGATGGGGCGTGCGTGCACCAACCGCGCAGCCGCACCCCAAATCGTGTCCAAAGTGGACGTGAATAAAAAAATATAAAAAACTAAAATGAAATAACTTAAAAAAGTAAATAAACACATTTAAAAAAACATAAAACATATATAGGGGTCGGCCACAAAACGGCTCAGTTTTCACGGCCACTTAAAAGGCCCAGTTTCATAATTAATATATAAAAACAAAATAAAAAACTCCTCCCGCGCGCTCCTGCCGCGCCCGTCGGTACCGTGGCCATTGCCGTCTTCACTGGCCGCCGGTGTTGTCGTCGTCGCTGACGAGGTCGACGTAGGCCGGCGGCGCCCACAAATGGGTCGGCGGTGCGTGGTAGACGGGGGCTGGCTGGACGGCCGGAGATGCCTGCACCACCTCCTCCCGGGGCGACGCCTCCGCTCCGGTGACCGCAGCGGAGTGGGGCACCAGTTCACGCCCACGCCGGTGGCCATCTCCGGAGCAGTGCAGGACCAGCCCCACCCCTGGCCCAGCAGCTGCTGGAACGCGACCGCCAACGCCTCCTCCGTCGGCCGTGACGGCCGCCATCTCCGGGAAGGCGACGTCCCCGGCAGCGGAGAGGGCCATGGTCTCCTCCAGGCCGTGCCACCGCCGCTCGTCGTGTGTGTTCATGGAGTCGTTCATGACACGCTGCAGGAGACGGGCCTCCTCCTCCGCTGTCATGCAAGGAGGAGGAGGTGGCGACGGTGACGGTGAAGGCGACGGCGTGGGTGTCAGGCCGCGCACCCGGGTACACCCCCGCTCCTGTCGTGGCCGCCGCGGCCCCGTCGAGGTGCCGTCGAAGAACGACGCGCGCCTAGTCTCGTGCTCGTCACGAAACGAGGTGTCCCAGAGCCCGGAGTCGGGGCGTACCTGGGGTCGTAGAAGAGGTCGTCGGGGAGGAGGCGGCGGCGGCGGCGCTCGATTTCCTTGTCGCGCGCACGGCCGCTCGTCGGGACCGGCGGGATCGGGACCCGGTCGGCGGACAGATGCTAGTTATTGGGGAGATGGACGTCGCTCCAAGGGAGCGGGTCCTCGTCTATCAATAACGGCGGCACACCGACGACCGGACGTAATGTCTGTCGCGCTCGCAAGCGGACGTGGGCGCGATGGAGAAGGCGGGCGGCGTGGGGGCCCGACGTGGTGGCGATGGCGAGCCGCGGCGACGTCCCGACGAGGAACCAGCCTCGCGGTCGTGCTTGCCTTTGCGGCCCATGGCAGCGGGCGGCCGGCCAGCGAGGTGTTGGCTAGGGTTTGGGACTGGGGCTGTCGGATTTCGAGGAGGCCGCGGGATGGCGTGGGACAGTGTGGAAGACGACCCGTCCACGTTTTCTACTTAAAGAAGGACGACGACCCTTCGACGTGCGGATGACAGGTGGGGCCGCCCGCTCGTGTGCATTTATGTGGGCGGGTGGGAGGTAGGTGGCCGCCTGCCACGCGGCCCCGACGCGGACGAGCCGCGCGTCCGTTTGGTGTCCGCCGCGACCCAAACCCGGCGCAAGTTTGCGCTCGAAATGGATCGACCCGGACACAAAACAGATAAGATGAGTTCGGGCCGCCGCATGCTGGACCGCCTTCTTTGTCCGTTTTACCCCAAATAAACGGGGTCGGATAGAATAAGGTCGCATGGTGAAGTTGGCCTTACTCCCGCCGGGACCAACGTCAAACAGGAACAAAACGCCCTTGTTTTTTTTTCTTCGCGAAATAACAAACGAGTTACGCTACAGTTTTTGGCTGATGTACTACTGCCACTACACGGCTCGAACAGGAACTGTGTTTAAAAAAAAAAATCATCTCTTAACCCCTCGTGAGATCTGAAGGCATTCTCTCCCTCTCTTTTTCTGCCGCGAAGGGATCGTCCGGGACTGGGACTGGGACTGGTCGCGTTGTGCGCCGAGCAGGTGAGAAGGGAGGAGCGCGACATGTGAATACGGTGTTGGGCGAACGGTCGTCTGGAGGAAAGCAGGTGGACGGGGAGCGCCGCAGAGATTCGGTGAATACGGTGTTGGGCGTCAGCGTGGACGTGGTTGTCGTATGCAGGCATGCCTCGCCCCGCGTGCAAGTGTCAGAAGATGGTGCATCGGGCTCGGGGGCAGAAAGAGATGTCTGCCGGTGCACGCGAGGGGCGCCGTGTCGGTGGGACGCGCATCGTGGGCTCTCTCCTCCTGGTTGAGTGAAGTCTATTTTGAATTCTAAGGTAGTAGAGGAGGACGCAAATGAATCTTGACCTTCGAATCCCTAAAGTTGATACCCTGTACTCATTAATCCCGATCAATCCAGACTCTGGATGCGTTTGGTGGACTGAGAAAAAGATGATCCTGCCCGGGATAAATCGCGACTCTCACTTACTAAGTTGGCCCGCTTGTCATTTTCATCCTCTATCCCAACGCTCCCGCTCTCGGACGAGACTTGCCTGCTCCCTCGTCGTGTGCTTATCCGTGCTCCCGTCTATGTGGCTTGATTTGATTGGAGCAAAATAAGATCCGCTCCCATCCTCTTAAAATCAGGGGAGAGATGATTAGATTAGAAAGAAAAAAGAAAAAAAGACAGCCGTAGGATTAAGTGGAAGCATGGATGAGAGTACGGGAAGGGAGCAGGCAAGCCGGATCCCCCGCTCTCCTACGTTGGCACACACGGAAAGGAGGCCACGATGGCTGGGGATGATGTTTGATGCGGTGGAATAAAAAGTGAAGAGGCCGAGCGCGCGCGTAACAACAGATAGGCTTCACGGCCTGCGACGCTGCTCCCTCGACGTGTTGGAATTTTGCTAGTAGGCCATTGGCTCAAAGCCCAATTAAAATTTAAAATTCTCTTGGTCCATTCATGCACACATATGAGTGAAGTGAGTGAGGCTAAAATTTAGTCTCACCCCGGAAGTTGAGAAAGAGTTGCACCTCTTTATAAGATGAGCTCTTCTACCACTTGTATGAGCATGAGAAGAGAAGACCTACACGCGCGCTTCTCCTCCTCGCTCGCCTCGCCACGCCTCACCTCGCCTCGTCACGACGCGCCGCGGGTTGCGGGATTGAGCCGATGATAGAGCTATGCACGTTGTCTATATTTTTGCTGCTCGGGAAAAATTAATGAGTCATTCCTTAATAATTAACGGACGCGTCAATTACTGAACCGTTTCCGATTCTTTTGAATCGTGACGACTCGGACGTGGGGTTTACTCCCGCCGCCACTGCTTCGTATGGTTTCTCACCACCGTTCCAGATCATTGCGCCGCCAAGCAAGTCTTCTCCATCCCTCCTTTCGGCGTGCACCGGGAGAAGGGACAGCAGGCCTCCGGAACCCCGCCTCTCGTGATCCTGTACGGGAGAGGGGTGATCAGGTTTTTGGGGAGCGCACTCGCGTGACTGCTGGCAGCGACGACTTCGCGAATGACGACTTCTTCCCCGACCTCGGCAACCTCATCCTCGACGACATGGGCGACGACGTCAACGTCGGCGGTGCTGCTCCCGCTGCACCGTATGTGATTCTATCCTTCCTGTTCGAGATCGTGGTAAAATTCATGTTTCTAGTATGTGCCCTAGATGTGATCTGTTCATCTGCCATGCTAGTTCGCATGATTAGTTTAATCTCTGCTACTGTAGTCATGATTTATCTTCTAATTATTCGGATTAAATCTCGTAGTAACTTGCTCATATTTCCAACAATCCGAAAACCTGATTATAGGCAACTTACTCTGAGTGGTTTTGCTGCGCATCTGAAGCCGCCCGCCTTTAAGGGGGCGCAATATAAGAGGTGGCGCACGAGAGCAGTCTACTGGTTTCAGACCATGGGCTGCTATGACGCCACCAAGGGCAAGCCTGAGGGCGATCTTAATCCAGCACAATTAGAAGCTTTTGAGAAGATCGATACTCTCTTTAAAGGCGCTCTTCTGAGTGTTCTGGATGATTCCATTGTGGATTCATATATATCGTTTGAAAACAATAAGGACATGTGGGCTGCGCTCGAGGCCAAGTTTGGTGCCTCGGATGCCGGCAGCGAGTTGTACGTCATGGAGCAATTCTATGACTACAAGATGACCGATGAGCGCTCTGTTGTACAGTAGGCTCATGAGATACAGTCGCTCGCAAAAGAATTTGAGTACTTCAAGTGTGTGTTGCCGGACAAATTTGTTGCCGGAGGCATCATTGCCAAACTTCCACCTTCGTGGAACAATTTTGCTACTTCCTTGAAACACAAGAGACAGGAGTTTTCCGTTGCGGATCTCATTAGTACTCTTGATGTTAAAGAGAAGGCGAGAGCAAAGGACACACATGCTCGAGTTGCTGAGGGAGCTTCTAGTGCCCACATGGTACATAAGAAGAACTCCCAGCCCAACAAGTTCAAAAACAATAAGAACAAAATTCAGGGCAAAGGCAAGTTTGATACAAAGAACAAGCCATCACATTCTACCAACTTCAAGAAGAATTCTCATAAAAGGGGAAGGAACTTTGCCATGTCTGCGGTGATCCTAATCACTGGACTCCGAAGTGTCCTAACCACTTTGAGGAGCGCGAACATGAGAAGAGCGGCAAGTCCGCTAATGTTGTCATCGGTGATATTGATATGAAGGAATGAGGGTATGGTATTTTACCTACCATCCTTTCAGTATTTCAATCCCTTGATTGGTTAATTGACACCGGTGTCAATGTACATGTTTGTGTTGACGCCTCCATGTTTTCTTCTTACCAGGCAACAGGGACTTCACCAGTGCTGATGGGGAACGGGTCACATGCCATCGTTCGAGGTGTTGGTACAGTCGATCTGAAGTTTACTTCGGGGAAGACTGTGCGTCTGAAGAACGTTCATCATGTGCCGTCCATAAATAAAAATCTTGTTAGCGGTTCCCGTTTATGTCGAGATGGTTTTAAGTTGGTTTTTGAATCCAATAAAGTTGTAATTTCTAAGTATGGACAATTTGTTAGAAAAGGCTATGAGAGCGGAGGCTTATTCCGCCTGTCTTTGTCAGATATTTGCACTAAAGTTATTAATAATGTTTGCCACAACAATGAGTCTGATATTTGGCATTCACGACTTTATCACATTAACTTTGGTTGCATGATGCGGCTAGCCAATATGAATTTAATTCCGAAAATCTCTACTGTCAAAGGCTCTAAGTGCCAAGTATGTGTGCAAGCTAAGCAACCTCGCAAGTCCCATAAGACTGCAGAGGCAAGAGACTTGGCGCCACTAGAGCTTATACATTCTGATCCTTGTGAGATGAATGGCGTGTTGACAAAAGGTGGAAAGAGATACTTCATGACGTTGATTGATGACTACACTAGATATTGTTATGTGTGTCTTCTGAAATCAAAAGATGAGGCTTTTACTTTCTTCAAAAACTATAAAGCTGAGGCAGAGAACCAACTTGATCGGAAAATTAAACGGCTTGGGTCCGATCGTGGTGGAGAGTATTTTTCCAATGAATTTGATCTATTTTGTGCGGAACATGGTATAATCTATGAGAGGACACCTCCCTACTCACCCCAGTCAAATGGGGTAGCCGAAAGAAAGAACCGAACTCTAACTGATATGGTTAACACCATGTTAGACACTTCGGGTCTATCCAAAGAATGGTGGGGGGAGGCGCTAATGACTGCGTGTCATGTTCTAAACCGAGTTCCCACAGAGCAGACCATGACTCCATTTGAGGAATGGGAAAGGAAAAGGTTGAAACTCTCTTACCTACGTACTTGGGGTTGTTTGGCGAAAGTGAATATACCAATTCCCAAGAAGCGCAAGCTTGGACCAAAAACCGTGGATTGTGTTCTTCTGGGCTATGCTTTTCATAGCATCGCTATAGATTTTTGAAAATAAAATCTGAGGTATCCGACATGCATGTTGGTATGATTATGGAGTCGAATGATGCAACTTCCTTTGAGGACATATTTCCTATGAAGGATATGTCGAGTTCATCAAATCAGGAGATACCTACTCCATCTAGTGAGGAATTCACTGTAATTCCTGAACCCACCATTGCAATGGAACATGTTGAGAATCCTATTGAGGGTGACAATGGAACTCCTATGAGGAGTAAGAGACAGAGGCCCATTGGATAGAAGGCGCCTATGATACGTTGACACATGGCATGGCCCAGCAGAGGCCCATTCATGTGAAAAGGCCGGCCCGTTTGACTTGGTCAAAAGGTGGCGGGCCGGCCATGGGAAGCCTATTAACGGCATGTTCGCATATAGCCCATTTATAGCCCGCTAACCCAAGGCCTGTTACGCCCTATCTGAATTAGGCCCAGTAGCGTCATCTGGGCCATCCAATATGATTCCAGCCTGTTTTCACTTCTGGCCCATGCATGGCCCATGACGTCTTTCGGCCCATATGAGGCCCTATGTAACTCTTGGCCTATTAACGGCCCGTGGTGAAACTGGCCCGTAATGAACAGTGTATCACTTTACACCCATTAGCGGCCCATGGTGAAACTGGCCGGTAATGAACAGTGTATCACTTTATACCCATTAACGGCCCGTTATTCCGTTGGGCTGTCTCCAGCCCATGTTATCTTGCGGCCTTCTGAGAGCCCATTTATTCTAGGGCTCATTTCCAGCATTCGTTTACTTACGGCCCGTTAATGTCATTTTCTGCTTGTTGGCCAAATTCAGCCCGTGGTTACAGTCGGCCCGTTTGTGGTCCGTTAATACGTTGGGCCATTTTCATAGCGTCATCAAATACGGCCTATTAATGATGGCTCGTTATGGTCGGCCCATGAACGGACGATTCCAACTCCAGCCCGTTTATGATCAGAATGCGGTTTGTTTGGCCCATGTTTGGCCAATCGATCATACGGCCCGTATAAGGCCCATTGATGATACGGCCCGTAGAAGGCCCATTGATGATACGGCCCGTAGAAGGCCCATTGTTTCTACGGCCCGTAGAAGGCCCACTGTTTCTACGACCCGTAGAAGGCCCACTGTTTATACGGCCCGTAGAAGGCCCACTATTTCTACGACCCGTAGGAGGCCCAGTGTCACTATAGTAAATATTAGCCCATGGTTATTGTGGCCTAGTTTTAAAAAATAGGTTATTGCAGCCACTAGAAAACTGTAGAAAAAGAACTGCACTGACTACAAGCAAACAAATAAACAAGACAACAAGGAAATAAATAAGCAAGCAACTTACACTAGGCTATCACGGCTATTGCACATATTACATCCACTGGGCATCAAAGTTCACCACCAGTGCAAATATAGGGAACACAACAGCATATAAACGCCGCAGCAAAACAAGTCCAGAACTGAAACCACTTCAGAAGAGCTCAAGAAACAATATCCTGGGTACCCATAATGCTGGCAAGATGCTTAGCAAGCTTATTAACTTTCTCTTATTTGGCGCTTAAGTCCTCCAGCGCTTGTTGTTGCACCAGAAAGTATGCATCTGAATTCTGCAGGGACTTCATCAGTCCTTCGGCTTCTTGTCGCATAACATCTGATCGATGTATTTCAACTTGAAGTTGAGAGTCAAGAAGCCGAACTGATTCAGGCAATGAGTTCGAAGAGCTGGTGCCAGCAGTGGTAGCCAGTAACTCGAACACTACATCAAGACAGGACTTTGGGGTTGTCTCAGTGTCTTCAATATAGTTTTTATCAGCTTTCTTGGAGACCAACAGGGATGCCTCACTATCTTGAACCTTATCTGCATTACTTCCTTTACCATTTCATAACAGGGTACTCTTCTCCAATATTTTATCTGCGTTCTAAAAGAGAAACAAACAAACACATCTCAGGTTTACAATGTAGTATATGAAACTCATTTTGGCAAACCAGTTCAGTAGTAAGGTGGGCAGGATAACAGCATGAAACAAACATATATCTATGTAGTATGGTCACTGTATGGTCTATATCATTCTAGTTTATGTTGCCAAATCAAGATAGATACAGTTCGAATCATATCTATTTAAGACAAAGCAGCATAGACAGAATATAAGTGTGGGAAACTACACAACAATAACAACACTTGTAATGTGCATGGCATGAGAACATAACTGTTTATTCAATTGAAACTGAAATCAACATAGAGCAAGTTACAACAGCAAACAGCCAAACACGTTGAATAAATAGGTTTAAAACATACCTGTTGCGCCATTGGAGTTTCAATTGCATCCTTCAAATTTGAAATTAGTTGGTATCAGTAAATACAGTGATGCAAGAGCAAAGTAGTATGAACCATAGCTACGGAACCTGACCTGAGAACAATTCTTCTTCTGCTTTAAGCGTTGACTTCGGGTTTGGAGTGGTGGTCCTCGTGATTTGGGCACTGCAGTTGCCTTACTAACTACTCGTGTTTGGGTGCTCTGTGGTGGAGACGGTGCTGTGTCAACGGGAACTGGGTGTCTATCTGCTGGGGTTGGGGTTAGAAGGGGTGTAGCTGGTTCTCTGTCCAACTGGGTAGGGGTACAATCTGCATGAGTGTGGGTTATGTGTGGTGGGGCTAGTTCTTGGGCAAGTACAACCGTGGTTCTATCTGCATCGACAGGTGGCACGATCTTTTCTGAAGACCATGTTTTTACTCCCACAGATACTGCCATCACTCCCTCCAATTGAAATGGCTGATAAACAAGAAAAGTAATTGAATGTACAAACATTGTAAGATAGACAGGTGCAATGGATAGTAGGGAAGAAAACAGGGCATGAAATAATTCACATTTATGTTGTCTAAGCAAACAGAATAGCAGGACATAATTTCACATATATGATGGCTAATTAAACAGGATAGCATGACACAATTTCACATGTATGATGGCTAACTAAACATGATAGAATGACATACTTCAAAATATGATGGCTATGTAAACAGGATGACATGATATAACTATACGATGTGTCTATTAAAGTGGTTGGCATGCCATAAATCACAAACATGCCGTCGATGGAAACATAATGGCATGATATAATTCATGGATAGAATGACATAATTTAAATATGATGACTATGTAAACAGGATGAGATGATATAACTATATTAGGTCTTTAGAAAATGGGTTGGCATGCCATAATTCACATACATGCTGTCTATGTAAACATCATGGCATGACATAATTCAAATATATGATTTATATACTAAGGAAGTGAGCAGAGGGCAATCGCATATATGATGTGTCAACTAAGGAGATGGCATTCAATATTGTGTATATGATGTAAAAACTAAGCATTGCAATACAACATATGCATTATATGAGTAATATAACCCTGCCAAGTTTGAGCATACACCTCAGGGGGATAATAGGACTGGTCATCTGCCTCTGAAGAGCTATCTGTAAGCAGCAAGATATCTACTTCAGCAGGTAGCATTGTCTGCTCTGAAGACCTTGTTTTCACTCCAGATTTCTCCATCACCAATTCAAATGGCTGATGCACAGGAAGAGCAGTTGAATATAGAAACATTGTCCACAAAAGCAATGAGAAATACAAAAAAGGATGGCATGATATAATTCACATATATGACGCTTGCCTAAACAGCATGGCATTGCATAATTCACATACATAATGCCTTGCAACAAGATAACATTGCATAATCCACATATATAATGTCTTGCAACAAGATGGCATTGCATAATTCACATATATGGTAATTAGACACTAAACAGGTGGCATTCACACAAAGCATGTCTAAACTAAGCAAATGACATAGCAATGCAAGATACCATACGCACAATATGAGCAACATAACCCTGCCAATTTAGGGCATGCACCTCGGGGGGGGGGGGGGGGGGAATATGACTGGTTATCCGTCTCTGAATCCTCCTCTGAGGAGCTATCGGTAACCATCAAGACATGCACTTCGTCAGATAGCATTGTCAGCTCTGAAGACCTTGTTTCCACTTCAGATTTTTCCATGCCCATGCCAAATGGCTGATGCACAGGAAGAGTAACTGAATGTACTAAAATTGTTGACAATTTAACACGTAATAAAAAATGATGGCATGATATAATTCACATATAAGATGACTGGCTAACCAGGGTGGCATTGCGAAATTCACATATATGATGCCTGGCTAGACAAGATGGCATTGCATGATTCACATATACGATAAAGAAACTAAACAGATGACATTGACACAAAGCATGTCTAAACTAAGCAGATGACATCTTTAATGTATACAGTAAGCAATGCAAGACACCATATGCATGATATTACCAACATCACCATGCCAAGTTAGAGCGAAGACCTCATGGGGTAAATAGGAGTGGTCTTCTCCTTCTGAATCCCCCTCATAACAGTTATCTTCCTCTTGATTACGATCCGAAATGGGTGGAGGGGGGCTGCCTTTGCGCCCACCATGGAACGATGTCTGCATGAAGTTTTATTGCCATGCAAGGCTCGTCTCTTTTGCTCTACATGATCAGTTCCATTGTGTACAATAACTGGCATGCATAGGAATAAAACATAGTGAGATTATGTAAGGAGTGCATGCACAAATCCAGAGTGATGGTAGCAAACTGTGCATAGACCCAAAACCAATGATAGCAGGAAGATAATAGCTTTAGTTAAAAAATACAGATAATGGCTCCTTTAATGTTTGTTTGCACCCAACATGAAACTCATAGTAGACACCAGAGATTAACCAGATAGTAGACAGATAGTACTGATTGTTGCCCCAATATGTACCCCACAACCATTTAAAAACTCAAGTTTCAGCATTAGTTTGGACCAGACTCGGAGTCTAATAGGTGAAAACGACGATAATGTAGCATGTCATCATATTAAGCGATGCATAACGTAAGCAGACATGGAAGAGTGCGACCTCTCTTGCGGACCCGTGTAGTCCTCAAGGTCATCTGCTCAGTTGATGATGGTAATGCAGTTGCCGTGGCTGCCGGCGGCGGGGAAGAAGATCTGAGGCGGCGAAAGACAGTCTGGAGAGCAGATCCCTGCTGTGGTGAACCCTTCCGTTGTTGGAGCAGCTGAGCTAGGGTGGAACACAATGCCGCAGGAGCAGGACAAACCACACAAGGTTTTCTTTGACACATATCTGTAATAGAAGTAATTGAGTAAGGGCTTGTTTGAATTTGAGGATTCTAACAATGTAGGGATAGGAAATAGACAGGAATAGGATAGGAATGCACGTGCAAAACAGAGAATTTAAAAACACAGGATTTCTGCCAATCTGGGTGTTTGATTCACAACAATTGGAAGATCACAGGATGCAAAAAAGCATGGTGAGATTAAGTCAAACCACAAGAAAATGTACGGCTATAATGCTATTATGCTACTATCTCTTAGTCTTGTGCTTGGTGAATAGGAGTATGAAAAGGAGGAGAAGTGGAAATTAGAATTCCTACGGTTTTTCTTTCAAGGAGACACTAAAGGAACAAATCCTATAGTTTTCCTTTGCTCCATTCCTTTGCACCAAATTCATGAAAAGTAGTACCATAGGAAACTTTCCAATTCCGATGTTTTTCATTCACTTTTCCTTTCAAGCTCTCGCGATTCTAGTAGGCAGGCTTGAGCAAGGAAAATCCTACACTAAAAAAATGTTTTTGTGCTACTTCTATTACTTTGGACCCAGGCCACTGGCATACTAGCTCAACTCCCAGGCCCATCGACAAATGCACAGCTCAAACACGTAGAGATAAATAATGATGGCGTTCAAGAGAGTCCATCACGGATAGCTAAGTTGCCTGGTACCTCACTACTTGTCATATAGTATGATAAAATAATCGTATTTCCCGTTACTACGAGTGCTCAGTGGACAATATATATAACATGTAGAGTAAGAAAGAGATGCAACAAGTGTACAACCTCTTTGGCGAAGCCATGTCTATCTCAGCGTGATTGGGTTGGCCGGTGAGGATGATCCAGCTGACTTGGCTGTCGGGGGAGGGGAAGAAGATCTTAGGTGTCTGGAGATGGAGCCCGAGCTACTGCTCCATTGTGATGGAGGGTTTCATCGTTGGAGCAGCTCTGGTGAGTTGTACGACGCCGAGGCTGAAGCAGGACAAGAGAGACAACGAACAACGTTAACCTGAGTGAAATTATAATAGCATCTCCAATACATGACGTAAAATACATAACCACAAAGTGTTAGATGTAAAATACATCAGCCGCTCATCTCTGAACTTGACTGTCGAAACTGAACTTAACTATCGAAACTGAACTTAACTATCGAAACTGAACTTAACTGTCGAAACTGAATTTTGCTGTCGAAACTGAATTTTGCTATCGAAACTGAACGCACTAGCAAGGTGAGGCTACACGTCAGTCGACTGACTTTTTCATCTCTGGTCAGTCGACTTTGCAGCCGTTGGATACGAAATCAAGGGCCCGCGGTTCATCTTCAACCTCCACCCCCTGAGCCGGCCAAACAGCAGCCCCCCGCCGCCTGCGGCTGGCGATGCGCCGACCTGCCCGCCCCGAAAACGCTCCCCACCGCCGGTCTGCTGCCACCCCGGCCATCCCTCTAGGCCCCCCCCCGTGCCGAGCTTTTTCTCCGGCGATCCCCACGCCACCGCCCCGCCACCGCCGGCGACCACCGCCCCCATCCTGAATCCTAAGATAGATAGTGGGGTACCTCTCCGGCGAGCCCCCTCCCCGCTGCGGCTGGTTCTTCCTTCACCCCGGCGGCATCGGAGTGAAGTGTAGCTAAATTGGAGCAGCATCGCAAGCAAGAGCAAGAGCGAGAGCAGCAGCGCGAGCAAGAGCAATAGCAAGAGCAGACCAGGCAGGGGACCGAGAGCAAGAGCAGAGTAGCAGCGCGAGCGAGAGCTAAAGCAGCAGCAGGTCCTACTGATGTGGATGTCACCACTGAGGGAGCGACGCCGTGGAGGAAGTGGCCGGCGACGTCGCCGTGGATGGAGCCGTGCCGTGTCGGCTCGGGACCGAGCGCCGACAGCACGGTGAGATCGAATCAAGAAGAAAATGTGGCGATTAGTTTAGAACCTCTTTGGTGGCGCCGATTAGGCCGCAGCTTCATCCGAGGAAACGATGATGATGCTCTTCCGATGGTGCAGGTGAAGACGGCGGTGTGGGAATGGAGGTGGCACGAAAGACGAGGGGAATGTCAGGGCAGCTCCTTGGAGGTGGAGGACGGGGTGGCTGAACCGGCGGGACGATGAGATCGACGACGGATCCTCATCCGATACGGTGGATGAGGGACATCGAGGTGTTGCTGTGGATGACATCGTCGGGGAAGAGGCTCCGGCTGGGTAGCGGATGGAGCAGGGTGTGGGGTTTCGTCGTGGGTTTTCGCGGCCTCGGTGTACGAATGGGTGGGCGGATGGGATGGCAGTGGGGAACCATGGCTTAGAGACGCGCTTGTCCGAAATGTGGGGTAAGTTACGAAAGTACCCCCACCGATTTGAGGCGGTTCTTTCGGTTCAGGCGTACCACGGGCATTTCGCGTGTCGGGATTTCACAGGAGGTGGGAGTTTTCGCGCGCGTTGTAATTTCGGAATAGCAAGGCGCGGGTTGAGATGGAGGGAGTTGTCGGAGCACAACGAGACAAAGATATATCTTAAATATTTCGGGCTAACAAGGCGCGGGTTGAAGAGGTGGGAGTTTCGCAGCACGATAGACAGAGACGCTAGCTTGAATTTTCGGCATAACAAGGCGCGGCTTGAAATTTCGGAAGAACAAGCTTAACATGTACCAAAAAAAGACAATTTGCACCTCAACACGCACAACACACACACAAACACCATTTAGACTAGAGTAAGGTACACGTGCATTGCACGCATGAGATTTGGCAACCAAATTATGAATAAATACCACATTATAGCATGCAAGCTTTGAGTCATATATGCATGATGTAGATGTTCGTTTAATTCTTATAGTTCATTTCGTTCAAAATCATCTAGTTTTTATAAGAAAGCTAATCTATTTTAAGATTCATGGAATTGTGCATCGTAAGACATAAAGAAAAAACAAATAATGGCAAATCATGTAGAAAAACATTTGGGCAATTCTGATACGGAAGATTTTAGAACAAATAAGAAGTGTTGTGTTTTGATGTTTGTGCATTATGCTTAAGTTCAACCATGGAGTCTTCTAAATTATACATGTGGTGAAATCTGATGGAATCTAGATGATATCCAACGGCCAGTAGTGCTCAAATTTGCCATCTTTGGACCATCAGATTCGCCTCATCCAACGACCATCTTTCAAAGTTAAAGTTACCCGCACACAATATAAAAAACATAAAATATAATATATATATAGGGGGTATAGATATAGATATGTGATGCAAAAGCCGCCCATCATCTCCAATTAGAATAGTGTGTCGATGCACGGATGCGACGTGGCCAAATGATGTCTGCCATCGGTATCTCAAATTCAAATCAGTCTGACCTTGTTCAATGTGTATACATTACAGCATGCTTGTTTCCAAACCACACCGCACAGATCTCCGTTATATTCATGCATGCATGGGTTTCAAACATCAGGATCTCTTATTCAAATATTTGAATTCAACTTTACATTGATTCTAACCTCACCTATTTAGCTATTCTTTTACACCCACACAGTAGTCTTCTCTTTATAATTGTACCACTAACTTTCTTACGTGCATGCATGCACACACACTACCAGTCGGCATTATCCATCGCACGCATGCAATCTTTTTCTTCAGGTTGGTCTCCCATGAAGGCACACACCAACACACATCCCCCTCTCCATCATATCGGGCATTCTTTATCTCTCACGCGTGCATGCGCAACAATCGATGTTCCTCTATGTATGTGTGTATATAGCTAGGTCTTTCATAGTTTTCCACACAAACCGATCAATCGATATATCCAGTGAGGTCTCACCCTCTTTCCCACGTCCACATCGATCAATCTATGCCTCTCTATATAAGATTAACATATATAGCTAATACACCCACATTAATTATGTATCCAACGTCCCCCTCTCACCGTCCATGCCTTTCACTTCATCTCTCAGACGCATGCACAATGGCGAAGATAGGGGCAGTAAGGGCCCTGCCCCCCTCCCCCCTAACATCACTATATATCAAGGCTAATATGAATGTGATCATTAGACAATTGCTGCTAAAAATGGTTTAAGTTCATGAATTGACCCTCCTCGTAAAGGATTAGCAACGCTTGGCCCCTAGCTCATTTATTTTTCATGGCTTCGCCACTGCGGCATTAGCGCACGTGTTCGCCCCCTCTCTCTAAATATCGATCTCGCACTTGTGCATTCCTTCATAGTCTCCCTCCACTCGGCCCCTCGCACCATCTTCTAGCCCCCCACCGGATTTTGCCACATGTACAATCTAGCAGACTCCATGGTTGAACTTAAGCATAATGCACAAACCTCAAAACAATAGTGGTTCTCTTTTGTTCTAGAATCTTCCATATCATAACTGCCCAAACTTTTTTCTAGTTGAATTGCCATTATTTGTTTTTACTTTATGCTTTACAATGCACAATTCCATGAATCATAAAATAGATTAAGGGCTTCTTTGATTCAAAGGATTCTCAAAGGAATTTTGGAGGATTCTAATCATTAGGAATTTTTCCTATCTTGGTTGTTTGATTCGTAGGATTGTAAACCATAGGAATTTTTCCATATGATTCATTTGCACTAGATTTCATAGGAAACATCCCATCCACTCAAACCTCTTTGAAAGAATTCTGCATTTTTTCTATGCACAATCAAACACTCGTACAATCCTGTAGGATTCAAGACGATATTCCACTATAATCCCATGTTTTTCCTATTCCCACGTTCTTAGCTTTTTTATAAAAACTAATTGGTTTTGAATGAGATGAACTATAAGAATTAAATGAAGGGCTACATCAGGCATATATGACTCAGAGCTTACATGCTATAGTGTAGTATTTATTCATAATTTGGTTGCAAAATCTGATGCGTGCAATGCACGTGTACCTTACTAGTACTTCGAGTATGTGCAAAACACGTAAATTAGAATACCAATGGCATGCTACACAGTGTCTCTCTTACAGTTCATGAAGCCACGTGGCACATGTGTAGGCGTTGTCGCAACCTCCTTGCATGGATTGATCACAGTGACGTGCTGCTGGTTCTAGAAGAATGTACTCGTCCTCCCTGAGCCATACTGGCGGTACATGCATGAAGCGAATATGTGCACGCACGCCATGCACGCACTCATTCCTCGTACGCACATGCGGGTACACGGGCGGACGCAATTTTGTACCAACATCCACCCCATGTGATAATTTGACGCGTGTAAAGTCGTTCACTTCATTGATGGTCAATTATTACAACGCATGCAGATTGAGTGGACGTGAGGGCGGAAGAAAGACATTATTACTCCATTGCGCGCATGCGAGTAGTTAAATCGTGGGTTGCTAGTAGTACTTCCATTGGTCTCCTTCGTATTTTGTGCCATTTTTTGACAGTAATATAATATTTACGCATTTGAGCAGTGTAGTACTTGAAATTTATGTTCCGCTAAACTCATCGGGAGCCGTTTCGGGCCTCGAAACCAAAACCATCAATTAATCTTTACCTTGTTCCCATCACATTCGAAAGCCTGCTCACACCTACTAGTAGTACGTATCAAACCTAAACGTGTTCCCACTATGCATGTATTAGTACTAGTGCTAGTACTTAGGTTATGAAAAGGGGAACTACCTAACCGAAAATCACTCTACCTTTCCTCCTCATAAGTGCTTCTTCTTCGTCCGTCGTTGCCATGGCCGGTGAGCAGAGCTCTAGGTCGAAAACTACTCGTAACAAGGGAGCGGCAACCAAGGCTGCGGAAAAAAAGAGAGGGCTCGCCGCCACAGAGAGACCTCAAAAGATCTCTCACGGGCAGGCGATGGCTCCCAGGAGCGCCCTAGCCACGGAGGCGAAAATGCCGAGCCGGCGGAGCTGGAGTCGTTATCCCTCAACGGCATGCCCGATCAGCTCAATAAGCAGAAGGAGTTCATCCAAGGCTTGATGGAGTTTCTAAAGGAGAGCCTCGACGACATGCCCGCTGAGCTCAATCACCAGGGGGAGTTGACCGCTGGCTTGGTGATGCTGCTGAAGAAGAGCATTGCCTCGGAGAAGACGGCGACCGGCGAAATCCTGCTACTTCGGGAGGACAATGCGAAGCTCTGCCACGAGATCGACCTGTTGAAGGAGAAGAATGCCGGCTGGAAGAAGCTGCATGAGAATAGTAGTTCCTCGATGAAGATGTTGCAGGCCCTCGCCATGGAACAGAAGGAAGAGTTGGCGAAGCTCTGCATCGAGCACCCGGCTGCTGTCAAGGTACGTAATATGGCCGTGGAACAGATGATGAAGGCTTGCGTCGAGAAATGCCGCATCATGGACACAATGATGAAATGGTGGAGGAGACGCGCAAGGAGATGGAGGTCGTGGAGGCGATGAAGAAGCAGTTACGACTCCGCGGCGAATTAGATCATTTGGGGTGACAATCTTCCTTCTTCTTTTGCTCCTGTGTTTCATCTTTTGCTTCGGGTGTTTCGCCGCACGTGGCACGTTCTCTGCGAGGCATGAATAGAACAATGTTTTTTTGACGGAATGAATAGAACAATGCTAACAATGAGATGACTAGCAAATTAGATCATTTTTTATCGCCATATGGCACTGGGCTGCCGTGTTTCGTGCTCCTCCGTCGCAGTACTACTCCAGTGGAAAACTTGAGTATACCACACGGTTCTTTGCTCCTCCTCCATCAAGTCATTGACGCATTTATACGAGCAGTCAAATCACAAGGCCCCGCCTTCCAGCAGTAATGAGCCGTCAAATCACAAAGGCCCTCGCCTCTCGTGAAACCGACCAAGCTAGACTGCCCCGCCCTCTAGCCTTTTAAAAAATGTATACTTTTGTACATCAGTAGTATCGATGGATTGCGCCATGGAGCAAAACTTGAAATTAAAAAAAAGGTGGTACATATAGAGAGCACTCGTCGCCAAATTATGCATATAGTACTATTAAAAAGGCTAGTCACAATAATGGTGTCCAGCACAACCCACCCCTCAAATAAAACTAAGAGGGTGCTTGGATACGTTTTAGTCCCATGACTAAAAGTAGTGGGACTAAAACATGCTAGCCTCACCCATGCTTGGATCCAAATACTAAAAAGGCTAAAATCAAGTTAATGAGCATTTATTATCCTCCAAACCCTCCAATCCAGAACTCGCCTGTGTTAAAGGAGAGGAGTTAAATGAGTAGAGAGAGGACTAATCCACATTTTAGTAGGGGTACCCCTGACTAAAAAAATTTAGTCTCAAGACTAGTTTTAGCCCCTCTTTAGTCAGGGGTGCTTGGAACTTTAGCCTCTTAAAGAGACTATTTTTAGTCAGACTAAAATAAGTCCCTTGGATCCAAGCACCCTCTAAGCATCCTGAAATTCTTTGACAAAACAAAGCACCCTGAAATTCTTTGAGAACTAAACTGCTGGCTATATGATGTTGGCCATATATATTGTACGTATATAATGTGAAGAAACGAGTGGTAGTACTATACCAACTAAAAGATGAAATGTAAGAAATACTACTCTGTACGTACTGAAGAGTTAAAGTAACGAGAAGAAACATAACGTAGTTCAGCTGGGGCTCAGCACAACACACCCCTCAAATTAAATTAAGCACACCTGAAATTAAACTTTGCAACTATTCCGGTAGACACTGCATTAGAACCACCATGAGCAACGACACTGCCACCTTACTCGGAGTCCTCGTCCACGTCATCGACTTCGTCCTTGTCCCTCTTCCTCTTGGCCGATACTTCTTTGCTTGAACTGCACACTTGGCTGTTGCTCTTCATCCAACCCTTGTAGATATTGAAGCAAAGGTAGCCATCCATTGCAGCATAGTGGATGTGGTCTATATCTAGTACATTCCGCTGCCATGCATGACAATGAAACGTGTAATGAGGTTTCTCTAGTTTACCGTATGAAGGATGAACCATGGCTCCTGCCAGGGTCAGCATTGAAGGCTGACGAGAGGACACCAGCCGATTCTTCAGGAGGTCGAAGGTGTTGCCTACAACGAGGCCTATCCGACGCAGGACTTCTTTGTCGTTACCAAAGTCTACAGTAACGAATTTCACTGTTTTGTCCTTGAGGAAGTTCTTAAAATCTAGATCACATTATGTACGCAAACCTGGATCACAGCGGGCTTCTTCCTCTCTTCGTCCTTTAGATCCTTCTTTCATCCCAGGATTGTGGTGTACTCAACATCTATCCCAGCGACCCACTCATCATCTGAGTTTTCGAACATGCATCTAAAGCGAGAAAGGCATCCTTTCACCATCGCGGAAGAACGGGTGTAGATGGCGTCAAACTCATCGCCGGTGATGGTTCTAACCTTGTACTCACCACAAATAGTGGAGATTTGGGACGCCATGGATTTGGGAGGAGGGTTAGGATTAGTGGAACTGCCGTAATGTGAATGGACGGGACGACTAGGAGCGAACCGCCGTAGTATTGAAGGACGTGCGGGGACGAGTAGGAGCGAACTGCCAGCGTGCGAACGGCAGGGTAGTGGCTTTCCATTCTCCCATGATACGGGCTTCCGAGAGCCCTTGGATCTGAGGTCGAACGGTTGCATGGCGTGATTCTAGACCTATGGGTGAATATCCTATCCTGTAAGGTTATTCTGCAAATTTTCAGCAACTTAGCATGCGACCATTTGATCTCAGATCCAAGGGCTGCCAGCAGCCCGTATCATGGTCGCGCCTACCACGACTGTCGCGTCGCTCACGCGGTCACGCCCTTGGAGATTTAACACGGTGCGTTAGGCTATCTGATGTTGGCATGTCATACATAGTCATCACTTAGTCACTCATACTACAACAAGGTTGGCTATAAGTGTATTTTTTTACTCCTCTCTATCTCTTTCTTCGTACTCAAGGAAGAAACGGTGCTAAGCGCGTGTATTTATTGCATTTCCCAAGGAGTGACCTCTTCCAATGAAATGGTGTTGCTAAGTTTGCTTCATTTAATTAGCTATAGACTCAAAATTGTCTTTTCACCTAGGTACACGCGCTTAGCACCGTTTCTTCCTTGGGTCACCAAAGTAGTCTCTCTCTTCTTGATTAATTTGCCACATCAGACTTTATGCCTATGTGGCAAGCTTAAGCACCTATAGGAGCAAGTAAAAGTAAGTACAATAGTGCGCTTTACATGGAATTTTTGCATATGTGGAGGAAAGAGAGGCAAGGAAAAAGTGGAGAAGTGAGCTCTCATGCAAGAGCCAGCCTCTACTACATGGTGGAGCATTGGGAGAGGCACCTGTATGGTGGTGGTCAGGAATCTGGGAGACTCACGCCGGTCGTAGCGCCGCAGTTAAAATGATAATGGCAAGTCAAATCACGGGGCCCCACCTGTCCAACAGTAACTCGCTGTCAAATCACACAGCCCTATGTTTGCAGCAGCCTACTCCCTCGTCTTCTCGCATCTCTGTCGAACCGACTAGGCGGAACTGCCCCGCCGCCTACCGCGCAGGAAAAGCCCTGCCCTCGACTTTTAAATAGTATATAGTATACTAATTTTTTATCCATGGATTGCACCCGCGCCATGGAGGAAAGCGTCTAGAAAACGGAGGAGAGACGGTGGTCTTGCAATAGAGAAGAGGGAGAGGCGAGACGGTGGTTTTGGAATGGAGATGATGGAGAGGAGAGGAGGTGGTTTTGCAATGGAGAAGAGGGAGAGGAGCGTGCGGCAGCGATTTAGGATTGGACGAGAGGGCCGGCGCGCTCTGACTGGATCAAAATCAAAATCAATCTACCCTTCAATTAAGAAAGCGACCCCACATTAACTAGTCTCCCTTTTATTCTGGGTCATAATTGACCATGATTTTCGCACATAAAATATATGGTATACGTTGTATACAAGGCCACTATCAAAATTACAATTTGCAACTATACAAGGCCACTATCAAAATTACAATTTTCAACTATACAAGGCCACTAACATTAATCGAGGCAAAATTGATGGCGTTTGCCTCGTACTAGCACTCGAGGACATTAATATCCCTTGTGTGCATGCAGGAGTGAGAAGGTTAGCTTGCATTCCCAACATTAATCAATCAATGAGGAGTAAGAGGGTTGGCTTGTTGTGCTTGGCAGAGAAAAACCACATTAATTAACACGACAATCAAGGTGACAAGCTAGCTTGCAACATTGACTTAAACATAGCATTGATTTTTACCTTGGTACCTGCAATATGAGTCTGTGGCCTTGTATACAAAAATGGAGGGAGTATAATTTGAAAGTACATTCAGATACGAACCAAACGATAACATTTTTAGTGACATGCATTCACATTTTGCTTGTCAAATACAGTACGTGGTCAAACTTTGACCCAAAATACGCGAAACAACAAAAAAAATACTTCCAAGACCGGCGCCGCTCTTCTCCTCTTAAACCACAGCCGCTCCTCTCCTGTTCCAGTCCAAAACCAGCGCCGCTCCTCTCCCATTCTAATCCAAAACCAGCGCTGCTCCTCTCCTCTTCCATTCAAAAACCACCGCCGGCGAGTGAAGGTGGTGTGGAGAAGTAGATCGATGGAGGAGTACAACCGATACGTGAGGATCGCAGACGGCGACCCTGTGAAGCTAGCTAGGATGTTGTAGATACATTCTTGGTTTGACAACAAGGACCAACTAGCGGCATTGGCGACATCCATGGCCAAATATCTGCAACATAGCGAAAAGGCGGTGATACTCCCGGAGGGAGTCGCGCCGGAGTACATAGAGCTGCTCCTCTGGGCCATGGAGCAAACAGATTCACTGAATCCGATCGTGAGGGAGCGGTGGTGGGAGTATCGATCCCAAATGGAGCATCCACTAGAGATTGAAGGATCGAGCATCTACATGGTGTCGTTTGTGAGGGTGTCCTGCCAAAGCGAGCCGGTGGAGTCTTCATCGACCGAACCCAACTGCAAGAGGAGAAAAGCAGTTGGCCCGACGACACTTCCCCGCCATCGTCTCCCTCGCCGTTCACATCGTCTCACGGGGCAGCTGTCTGCCGCCGAGGAATAGGAGGGGGCTGCCCCCAGCCCAATAGTCAGGCAGGTTGTGAATTGTTAGGAGGAGCTTAGGGTTGTCAGTATTTGCAGGTTGTGAATTGTGTTTTGTGTTGTGTATTTTGAGAGTACTTTCAGATATGAATGTCTTTTGAATTTTAGATTTGCAGCATTGAGCATATAAAGTACTTTATGAATTCTAGAGATCTATTTTTAGCACTTAAAAATGTAGTTTCATAGGAGTATAAAAGTGCAGACAATGTGATTCTCAAAGAAGGAACTGCAAGTTTCAGTTTCAGATAAGAAACTGCAAGTTCAGTTTCAGATAAGAAACTGCAACTTTCAGAGGTAGATCATTTATATTTACACGGCCTTTTCAAATAGGGTTAACATCATGTTGGAATTTTTATTCATGGTCGAAAATGGAACTACCAGCTAGTTAACATCATGCTGATCAACATTCATGCATAGCACATCTTCATATGATGCACAGTCAAAATGCCCACACAATGTCGAGTGTGCGAAACACAGAGAAAACGAGGGACGAAGTTTTGGCAAGTGTTGGACATGGTTTTGGGCTGCCCCGTCTAGGCTTTCATTTTTAACATGCGCAACCCACGACCTCGGATGGGAGGTCCATAGGCCTATTTGTATTTTCTTAGGGCCGTCATGTATCGACCGGCCTATGGACCTCCCATCCAAGGTTTTATTTTTGGCAGCCCAATTTATGTATTTTTTGAAGAAAACGCAGAGGTCTGTTCTATTTTTCTATATAAGAATAGGAATGCCAGGTCCAACTTATGTTTCCCTTCTAACTATATTATATATATTTAAATTATTTTATATGTTGACCGTTTAGTTCACATACTCCCTCCTTTTCGGTTTATAGGGCTTATCTCAAAATTTTAGTTTTTCCATTTTATAAGGCTCAATTTGGTTGTTTTGCATCACATGTTCAGATTCCAAGGTGCATTAAATCATTGCATGCAAGTATTAAGAGAAAATTGACCAATGCATGTACTTTATGCATGCATGCATTGCAATTTATGCATTGATAAACATAATTTTTTGAGGAAAACAAGTGCATTAATTAGGTGCTTTTGCAAACTATAAGAAGTATTCCACCATTCATCATCTACCTTGGTTGGTGAGATATTTGAATTGAGCCCTATAAACCAAAAAGGAGGGAGTAATTGGAAAATAGATCTCGCCGCCACCCCCCGCCTCCTGACTTCGAGCGCGCCTGCCCCCCTCAGCAAGTCCGCTCGCGCGCCCCATGGAGTCGCCGGCCATATCCACGGGGGAATGGCTAGAAGACAGGCAGATGTACAAGATGCATCTCCCACATGTCTACAAAGCCTTCCCGCGGATGCTCCAACCGCTCGACTCCGTCGCGCCGGCGATGCTGCGGGAGACTCGAGGGAGGAGATGGAGGGAGCGGGCAATGTGGATCCGCGACGACGCTCTCTCCTGGACCGAGTGCACGCGCGAATGGAGGGAAGCAGAGGAGGAAGCTGCGAGGGAGGAAGCCGAGGAGGGACCGAATCCGTTCTCTCACTCATGCAGGTATGCTCGGATGTGCAAGGATCATGTGGATTGGGAGCTGCTGAATCTAGCCCTGTGGATCTACTTCAAAGGAGATTTCTCGGAGAAGCACATGATGCCCCACCCCAGCGAGCCGCCGATTGCGTTCGTTCGATGGGAGAAAGTGGAAGTGAATTCAGGAGATCCACGCCGTGCTGCGAGATGCGAATGCTTGACTGGACTCCTGCCCACCAGCACGCCACCGGAGCCGGAGCAGGTGGATCCCCTACCTTACCTCTCTCTCCCCCACACCTGCAGAAGATTGAAATTAGGCTTGCAATCTGCTTCAGTTGAGCAGTTTGCTGGTTATTTCTGCTTCCTAAGAGACAACATCTGGCTGGAGGATGAGAAGGAACCAGGAACTCTGATGAATTTCCCCTATCACAATGGGGGGGGGGGGAGCGCCGGTTGGGCAGTGGTACGGCCCACCTCCGCCCCAAATGGGGGCACAATCTGGGCAGGCTCCTGTAATTGCCCAAGATCAATCTGCTGGTGGTTCTGACTGTCAGATCAGTGGGAAATCTCAAGGAAAGAATCAGCAAAAGAAGAGATAGGACATCCAGAAAACTGCTCATGCCCCTGCTTCGGGCCTTATGGCATACTCTTAGGTGATCTGCTACAACTGTGGGGAATCAGGGCATCATTTGGATAAATGTGTCAAGCCCAAGATTGTTTTATCTGCAAAATGGTTACCCATAAAGTTGAGAATTGCCCTGTCAGAAGGAAAACCCACAGTTCTGCTAGATATGTTGGAAGTGCTGCTCCAGGATTATGTCCACCATTGACAGAATTTTCTGTGACACAGAATTAGATAGTTTCTTTCCCCCTTCTAGTTGTAGAGCTCTGCCCAGATGTGGTAGTGACCACACTCCTTTGCTCTGGGACTCTGGTCTTAACCAAACTCCAAAGAGCAATAGTTTTAAATATGAAAAGTGGTGGTTGCTTAGAGAAGATTTTACTGAGCTAGTCAGGAAAATCTGGAATGAGCCTACTGGGAGCAGCTGTCCCCCTAGAAAATTGGCAGATCAAAATCAGGAGATTTAGAAGAACTACCAAAGGGTGGAACTCCAATGAGGAAGCTAATCTTAGAAGATACAAAAGGCTTCTCATCCTTGAGTTTGATTATCTAGATATTAAGGCAGAAACCACTGACCTCTCTGAGGCTGAGACTAATAGATTAAACTTTGTTCATGGAGAGCTCAAGAAAATTTGGCTTCAAGAAGAAATCAAAGCCAAACAATTGTCTAGAGATAGGAACATTAAGCAGGGTGATAGAAATACTGCTTACTTGCATGCATTAGCTAACCAGAGGAGGAGGAAAACCCTCATTCACTCCGTTGATGGCCCTAATGGCCCTGTTACTGAGGTAGATGAGATGCTGAAAGTGGCTAGTGACTTCTACAAAGACCTGTTTAAGAAACAAAACCCTTCTGGGTTCTCTGTACAAAACAATTTTTTCTCTGCTTCTGAAAAAGTATCTCCTGCTGAAAATGAGCTGCTAGAAGCCCCTTTTTCAGAGACAGAGGTGAAGGAAGCCATTTTTAGCTCTTATCCTAATGGGGCTCATGGTACTGATGGGATTCCCTTCTTGTTTTACCAGCATTTTTGGGACTTGGTGAAAAATGATCTCTTAGATCTTTTCCAAGCCTTTCATAGAGGAGAGTTAGATCCAACAACTTACTCATGGGGGGTCTGTTGGGGTCAAGTTAAATAAGTGTGAAAGTGATTCTTTCCTTGCTGGTAAAGGCCTTAGGCAAGGTGACCCCATCTCCCCGCTTTTGTTTAATTTAGTAGTGGATGTTCTTACTAAAATGCTGAGCAAAGCTGCTGATCATAGTCTGATTGCAGAGCTCTGTCCCGAGGTCTGTCCTGGTGGCATCATCTGCCTTCAATATGCAGATGATACCATCCTTTTCTTAGGCAATGACTCCACACATGCTAGCAATCTGAAAACTGTTCTAACCTGGTTTGAACAAGTCTCAGGCATGAGAATCAACTACTCTAAAAGTGAACTCATCCCTATCAACATGGATGATCAGGAGTTAGCTGACTTCCTCTCTATTTTAGTCTGTAATAAAGGTAACTTCCCCATTAAGTACCTAGGTATCCCTCTCCACTATGCTAAACTAAGGAGAGAGGATATCCAACCCTTCTGGATAAAATCATTAGAAGGATTGCTGGGTGGAGGGGCAAACTTCTCTCTTACAGAGGTAGATTGATCCTCATACAGGCTTGTTTGGCTAGCATTCCAGTGTATCTCCTCTCCTTCTTCAAGTTCCCTAAATGGGCAGTGAACCTCATCAATTCTCAGATGTCTCATTGCTTGTGGAATGATTTTGAGGAAAATAGGAAGCTACACCTTGCTAATTGGGCCCTAGTCTCTATGAAAAATATTTTGGAGGCCTAGGCATACCTAACCTCCAAGAAATTAACATTTGTCTTCTATGGTCTTGGATTAAAAGATTCTATGAGGAAGACCTGGAACCCTGGAAGCTTCTTATTGCCCATAAATACCTAGGAAATAAACCTAATATTTTTGTCGCTTCCTCCAACCCTAAGACCTCTAGATTCTGGAAAGGATTAAAATCTATTATGCATGCTGTGAAATTTGGCTACAGATGGAACATAGGGGACGGGAGCAGAACCAGGTTCTGGGAAGATACTTGGTTTGGCACATCCCCCCTAGCAGTCTAATTTTGGCCTATTTACTCTGTCCGCAATGAGCTTAACAAAAGTGTCAATGAAGTTTGGGACGGTTAATGCCTAAAACTCTCTTTTAGAAGGAACTTTAGTGATAGTCTCATGGAACAATGGTCCCAGTTGGAGGAAATTGCCAAAAGCATTACCTTTACTGCCAAGCCGGATGCCCTGATTTGGCAGCTGGACAATAAGGCGAAGTATTCCTCCAGCTCCCTCTATCATGTTATCAACTTTCGAGGGGTTCAACCCGTGTTTATCCCTGCTGTCTGGAAATTGAGAGTTCCCCCTAAAATTCATGTATTTCTCTCGCTTCTCTCCAAAAACAAATTGATGACTAGGGATAACCTTAGGAAGAGACACATCATCAAACCCCTTGATTGTGTTTACTGCTTGGAACAAGAGTCTTGTTCTCACCAATTTTTTGAATGTATAGTTGCTAAACATTTCTGGGCCCACATTGAGGAATATTTCTCTTGTCAGATTGGCTCATCCATCGAATTTGTCGCCAGATTCTGGATTGCTACCAAAAAGTGCTCAGTTTTAAACATTGTTAGCTCAGCTGTCCTTTGGTGTCTCTGGAAATATAGAAATGCTATGATTTTTAGCAACACCTCCTAGATTTCCATTCCGCAGGTCTTGAGGTTGATCAGGAACATGGTGAGGAACTGGGCGATTCTCTCCTCTGGATCGGACAAGGACAAGTTGACGAGCTTCGTGGAAACCCTAACAAGATCCCTCCAGAAACCGTTGGCGATCACTTGTGGCTGAACAAGGCTCGACCTGCTCTGGGGCTGGACCCGTGGACTCGTCTCAAGATCTCTGATGAAGATGATGGGCACCTGGTGCCGAAAAAGAGGGACATCCACCATGCTATGCCTTCCAGCCCGGTGTCTCCGCTTGCTTACTGGTCGTCGTAGGCTGACACGGCCCCTCGGCTGAAGACCATGAAGGCTTCGCTGGACCCTCCTTGTGTCATTTGAGTGCCTTATCCGCTCTACCTTTGGCACCGCTCGGGTGATTTGTGTTATTCAGAGAACTTGTTCATCCACCCCCCTAGTTTGTAGCTTATCTACCTTTGCTTTCGAACTGCTGTATCAGAATATGCTGTGGTTTCGTTCTCAGCAATGGAACCAGGGAGATGCTCCCTATTTTTCTAAATAAAATTATTTTATATGTTATTATATATTATTTTTATTGTCATCATATATTTAACAGATACTTACATATGTAAGAAAACAATATCCCACATCTTATTAACTTATAAAAATAATTTCTTAACAAGTAAAATTCTGGATTGTTTTGGCACGAAAATCCTAGTGATTGTGTACAAAAGCTTGGTAAGATTTAAGGACGAATGTAATAATATCACTTATTATTTAAATATATTTATAACAAAATGCTTAGCCCCTTTTTATTTTTTGATAACATTCCTGGCCCAACCCAACATTATAATAAGAATCAGCCCAACAAAATCGTGTATTTTGAGAAAGTGCAAATGGCAGGTAATTTTTTAGGAAATAAAATAAACGGGCCGCATGGACGCTACATTATTAGTTCACCCAGCCCAGCTAATGGCTGTAATTCAAAAAAAAGATCAATTGACTGTAAATTCTACCGCGCAAAAAAGACTGTAAATTCTGAAAAATGGGTTGACTACGTGCCACATTTTTGGAGGCTGAAATGTGGGCCAATAGGTCGAAGCCAATGCAAGTCGTTGTCAATTTAGTTAACAAATGATTCTGACATGTTAGCCGTTGGATTTACATCCAACGACCGGCATCCATCTTTAATCTCTCGTCTTCTTCCTCCAGCACCGCTGGGACCACCTCCCGCCTCCTGCTGCTAGCAGCTCTGCTTAGCACGCTTCGCTATGAAGCGCTACTTCACCGTTGGCCAGGCCATCCCTCCACCCCTCCACACCTCCTGTTCTTCTCCACCGACTGCCGAACCACACCACACTAGAACCAGTTAACCCTCGTACACCTCTCTGTCTGTGACTCTACTCCTGTGTCTTCCCATCTCCGGCTCGTTGCTGTCTGGGGCCTCGCCGTCGTCCACCACCTTGGATGCGCTCGGCGCGGCGTGGTCAACGAACGACACCATCGGAAGTATACTATGCGTGGAGAGGCTGATAGATGGGTCCACAGCCGCACACAAGGAAATGCCTCCTTATTATGCGCAAAATAATGATTCCTCCACCTAACATCCGGGACCCATCGGAAGGGCCTCTGTATTTCGCGAAATAAAGTGCCCCCCGCTGACATGTCGGACCCACCAGCTATCTTCGCACGCAAGGAAGTGCCTCCTTATTATGCACAAAAAAATGAATATTCCCCCTGCCAGCTGGAACCCAGCATAGTGGGAGGCTGACTTGTGGGCCTACCAAGTTGACGGGGACGGAGGGCTTTGTCAACTTAGTCAATATGAACGATTCTAGCTCCTGTTACCGTACGATGTTCATCCAACGGCCGTAGTGCTTCTTCAACCTCTGGTCTTCTTGCTCCAGCCGCCCAAACCAGCGCCGGTCGTGCCGCGTACTCCTGCCTCCCGTGGCCGGCTGTGATGCCGCGGAGGCCTCACCGCCCCCTACTACTGCCACCGCTGGCCATGCCATCCCTCTACTCACCCACACCCCCTATTATTCTGCGGCGACAGCAGCCTCACACCGCAGCCGAACTAGTGAACCCTCGTACTCTTCTTCGTGTGGGCATCCACTGCTGCATCTTCTCCGGCTCCGAGTCGTCCCCTTCCTAGTCCTCGTCATCGTCCACCGCCCAGGTGCTCTCGGCGCGGTGTGGTCAACGTGGTCAACGACCGACTTCCATCGGAAGAGTACTGTACGTGGAGAGGCTGACAGCTGGGTCCACGGCAACCGCAAGGAAGTGCCTCCTTATTACGCAGAAAATAATTATTCCTCCACCTAACAGCAGGGACCCACTGGACGGGCCACCAGTATTTTGCGAAAAAATCGTTTCCCCCTAACTGCTGGGACCCACCGGACGGGCCACCGTATTCGTGAAAAAAACGTTCCCCCCGCTATCAGCTCGGACCCACCGGAAGTGCCTCATTATTACGCACAAAAAATGAATACTCCCCCGGCTAGCTGGGACCCACCTTGCTGGGAGGCTGACTTGTGGGCCTACTAAGTTGACGGGGACGAAGGGCTTTGTCAACTTAGTCCATATGAACGATTCTAGCTCCAGTGACCGTACGTTGTCCATCCAACGGCTGTAGTGCTTCTTCAACCTCTGGTCTTCTTGCTCCAGCCGCCCAAAGCAGCGCCGGTCGTGCCGCATGCTCCTGCCTCCCGTGGCCGGCTGTGCTGCCGCAGAGGCCTCACCGCCCCCTACTATTCCCACCGTTGGCCAGGCCCTGCGGCGACGGCAACCTCACACCACAGCCGAAGCAGTGAACCCTTGTAGTCCTCTCCGCGCGGGCTTCCACTGTCGCGTCGTCCCCTTCCTAGGCCTCGCCGTCGTTCACCGCCTGGTGCTCTCCGCGCGGCGTGGTCAACGTGGTCAAGCAACGACTTCCATCGGAAGAGTACTGTACGTGGAGAGGCTGACAGCTGGGTCCACGACCACAGGCCAGTTTTTTTGTGATTTGCCAAGTAAGTCGCTTTGTCAGGCCTATTGGGCTGCAAATCTTTCAAGACAAGGAGAGCTTTCATTCGGCTGGCCGAGAAAATGGCCCATCAGTAATGAGAAATGGGTTATACATTTTTAAAACACATCAAACCGGCAATTAGTTTCAAATATCTCTTTTTTCATTTCAAGATTTTAAATTACATTAATTTTTATGCGTGGAGAATTTGTTGGATTTTTTATTGATATACATTTATTTTTAAAATCAGTTTGAATGTGAGTCGAAATTTCGGTATTAAAAACAGTTCGGACCGCATCGAAATATGCAAAATTTCGTATAATTTTTTAACCGTTGCCAGAATATGGGCTGTAATGCTAACAAAAAGAATATGGGCTCCAAAAAAACCTTAAGAATTAGTAAATAGGCTGTAAATTATTAGAAATAATGGTAGATGGGCTGTATGCTGTTTTTCACAAATTTGAGGCTTTCCTAAAAAAAGGTTGACGCACAAGCACTGACTGTTGGATGTCCATCCAACGACCGTCGTGCTTCTTCAATCTCCGCTCTTCCTACTCCAGCCGCTCAAACAAGCGCCGGCGGGACTGCCTGCTCCCTCCTCCTCGCGGCCGGCTATGTTGTCGCGCAGGCCTCACCGCCCGACCGTACTCCCATCGCTGGCCTAGCCATCCCTCTACTCACCCACACCTATTGTTATTCTCCGGTGACGGCAGACGAACTAGTAAACCCTCGTACAGTCGTACTCCCATCTGCGTGGGAAACAACTGCCGAGTCTTCCCTGCCTCCGTGTCGTCCCCTTCCTAAGCCTCGCTGTCGTCCACCGCCCTGGTGCTCTCGGTGCAGCGTGGTCAACATGGTCAAGGAACGACTTTCATCGGACGTGGACTGTACGTGGAGAGGCTAACAGCTGGGTCCACGGCCGCAGCAAGGAAGTGCCTCCTTATTACGCGGAAAATAATGATTCCTCCACCTGACAGCTGGGACCCATCGGACGGGCCACTGTATTTCGCAAAAAAACGTTTCCCCCTAATTGCTGGGACCCACCAGCTACATCTTCGCATGCAAGGAAGTGCATTCGGGCAAAAAAAAACGATTCGCCCCTGACTGCTGGGACCGACCAACTACATCTTCGCTTGCAAGGAAGTGCCTGACAGTCGGGACCCACCTGGTCAAAGCGTATGTAGCATTGTCATTCTGGTCGCGAACGTGTACGTACATACTGGTCGATGTAGAGGCACGCACGTGTCGTAGTAGAGGTGCACACGTGTCATAGTAGACGCACGCACGTAGCATTTACACGTATGTACAGCGGCCAGGGTGCAAGAAAGAAAATACGGCCACGTATGTGTACATACAGGCGGGGTCTTGAATGCCTACTCGCGCATACGTACGGCCAGGGCTCGTGTACATGGCTGGGTCAGAATGGAGAAACAACGTCGTCGTCGTGTTCATGGGGAGGCAACGGAATGCGTCATGTTCATGGGAAGGCAACGGCATACGTTGTGTTTATGGGGAGGCAACGGAATGCGTCGTGTTCATTGGGAGGGCTTGGACGGAATAGGCGATGGAAACGAGGCCTGGCGTACCGCAGAACGGAGGAAACAGCCTTGTGTTCGACCGGCCATGTTCGAAACGGGATCCTGTTCATCGGGAGGGGTCTAGTGTACCGCAAAACGGAGGAAACGGACCTCCTACGGTCGAAACGGGGGTCCTGTTGATCGGGAGGGGTGTGGCGTACAGCAAAACGGACGAAACGGACTTGTGTTGGAGCACTACGGTCGAAACGGGGGGTCCTATTCATCGGGAGGGGCATGGTGTACCGCAAAACGGGACTCCACGGGATACTGTTCATCTCCACCGTCGACCACCTCCAGCCTCCCCGGGCTCCTGTTCATCCTGCCTCCCCGGGCTCCTGTTCATCCAGCCTCCACCGTGCGCTACTCCACCGGCTACTGTTCAACCACCCCTCCACCGTCTATTGTTCATCCAGCCCTCCACACCACGGGGTCCTGTTCAACCACCCCTCCACGGGCACCCCTCCATCGTCTACTGTTCATCCAGCCCTCCACACCACGGGGTCCTGTTCAACCACCCCTCCACCGTCTACTGTTCATCCAGCCCTCCACACCATGGGGTCCTGTTCATCCAGCCCTCCACGGGCACCCCTCCACCGTCTACTGTTTATCCAGCCCTCCATCACACCACGGGGTCCTGTTCATCCAAAGGCAATGCCACGGCTCACTGTTCATCCAACCCCCCCCCCCCCGCAACGCTCACTGTTCATCCCATCGATCGGCTTCAGTTAGCAGCAGTAGCGAAGGAATCGCTCAATCGGGTTCAGTTAACAGCCATCGATCGATCGCTCGGGTTCAGTAACGCGTAGCCTGCAGTGCAATCGCTCGGGTTCAGTTAGAGCCCAACGCCTCGCTCGGGTTCAGTTAGAGCCAACGCCTCGCACACACGCGTGTACGTGTACGAGAGAAACGCGCATCGCTCGGCCCCCGACCTCCCACCGTAATCGGGAACTCCCCGAAATTTTCCTCCCACTCGCTTCTACCACGGTTTTTTCCGTCATGGACGGCCCAAAGAATGTCATGCAGCTGTGTCTCCGGCCCTCCCAGGACGAAAAGCCCATTTTCTGTCATGATTTTTTGTCATAGAAGTAGGAGCCCACCACATCTATGATGATACCGGGTTTTGTCACAATTATCATCATAGAAGTGTCATATGTATGACAGAAATAATTTTTGTCCGACCCAAAATGTCACGGATGTGTCTTTTTTTGTAGTGATAGGGAATGGAATTCATTTTCTCTCTATCTTCTGCAGTGGTCGGGCATTGAGTCTGACTCAACTTCACACCTTGTAATACAGGCAAGAACCCTTTCTTAGCTTGATCCATTTTGAACTTCTTCAAAACTTTATCAAGGTATGTGCTTTGTGAAAGTCCAATTAAGCGTCTTGATCTATCTATATAGATCTTGATGCCCAATATATAAGCAGCTTCATCGAGGTCTTTCATTGAAACATTCTTATTCAAGTGTCCTTTTATGCTATTCAAAAAGTCAGTATCATTTCCGATCAGCAATATGTCATCCACATATAATATCAGAAATACTACAGAGCTCCCACTCACTTTTTTGTAAATACAGGCTTCTCCAAAAGTCTGTATAAAATCATATGCTTTGATCACACCATCAAAGTGTGCATTCCAACTCCGAGAGGCTTGCACCAGTCCATAAATGGATCGCTGGAGCTTGCATACTTTGTTAGCACCTTTTGGATCAACAAAACCTTCCGGTTGCATCATATACAACTCTTCTTTAAGATATCCATTAAGGAATGCAGTTTTGACATCCATTTGCCAAATTTCATAATCATAAAATAAGGCAATTGCTAACATGATTCGGACGGACTTAAGCATCGCTACAGGTGAGAAGGTCTCATCGTAGTCAACTCCTTGAACTTGCTGAAAACCTTTTGTAATAAGTCGAGCTTTTAGACAGTAATATTACCATCATCGTTAGTCTTCTTCTTGAAGATCCATTTATTCTCTATGGCTTGTTGATCATCGGGCAAGTCAACCAAAGTCCACACTTTGTTCTCATACATGGATCCCATCTCAGATTTCATGGCCTCAAGCCATTTTGCGGAATCTGGGCTCATCATCGCTTCCTCATAGTCCGTATGTTCGTCATGGTCAAGTAACATGACTTCTAGAACAGGAATAACGTACCACCCTGGTGCAGATCTTACTCTGGTTGACCTACGAGGTTCGGTAGTAACTTGATTAGAAGTTTCATGATCATCATCATTAGCTTCCTCATTTACTGGTGTAGGAATTGTAGGAGATATGCCCTAGAGGCAATAATAAATGCTTATTACTTATCTCCATGTTAATAATTATGTTGATGTTCCATGCTATAACGGCTATGGTTCTTGAGTCTACAATAACACGAGGCTCGGAGGAAGACTCATATGCACGTGTGGAATAATAAATGGTAAGAAGTATTCCTAGTCTGGCCTCTAAGACTAGCTCAAGTGTTGCATGATGATTCTATTTTCCTGGTCATGGGCATGTCTATGCCAGCAATTTTGAGGGCACAATGTGTTGGAAATATGCCCTAGAGGCAATAATAAAATGGTTATTATTATATTTCCTTGTTCATGATAATTGTCTATTGTTCATGCTATAATTATGTTATCCGGAAATCGTAATACACGTGTGAATACATAGACCACAACACGTCCCTAGTGAGCTTCTAGTTGACTAGCTCGTTGATCAAAAGATAGTCATGGTTTGCTGACTATGGACATTAGATGTCATTGATAACGGGATCACATCATTAGGAGAATGATGTCATGGACAAGACCCAATCATAAGCATAGCTTAAATATCGTGTAGTTCGTTTGCTAGAGCTTTTCTGAATGTCAAGTATCATTTCCTTAGACCATGAGATTGTGCAACTCCCGGATACCGTAGGAGTGCTTTGGGTGTGCCAAACGTCACAACGTAACTGGGTGACTATAAAGGTGCACTACGAGTATCTCCGAAAGTGTCTGTTGGATTGGCATGAATCGAGACTGGGATTTGTTACTCTGTATGACGGAGAGGTATCTCTGGGCCCACTCGGTAATGCATCATCATAATGAGCTCAATGTGACCAAGTGGTTGATCATGGGATCATGCATTACGGTACGAGTAAAGTGACTTGCCGGTAACGAGATTGAACAAGGTATTGGGATACCGACGATCGGGTCTCGGGCAAGGAACGTACCGATTGACAAAGGGAATTGTATGCGGGATTGATTGAATCCTCGACATCATGGTTCATTCGATGAGATCATCGAGGAGCATGTGGGAGCCAACATGGGTATCCATATCCCCCTGTTGGTTATTGACCGGAGAGTCATCGCGGTCATGTCTGCATGTCTCCCGAACCCGTAGGGTCTACACACTTAAGGTTTGGTGATGCTAGGGTTGTTGATATATTAGTATACGGTAACCCGAAAGTTGTTTGGAGTCCCGGATGAGATCTCGGACGTCACGAGGAGTTCCGGAATGGTCCGGAGGTGAAGATTTATATATAGGAAGTCAAGTTTCGGCCATCGGGAAAGTTTCGGGGGTAATCGGTATTGTACTAGGACCACCGGAAGAGTCCCGGGGGTCCACCGGGTGGGGCCACCTATCCCGGAGGGCCCCATGGGCTGAAGTAGGAGGGGAACCAGCCCCTAGTGGGCTGGTGTGCCCCCCTTGGGCCTCCCCTTGCGCCTAGGGTTGGAAACCCTAGGGGTGGGGGGCGCCCAACTTGGCTTGGGGGGCACTCCACCCCCCTTGGCCGCCGTCCCCCTTGGAGATCCCATATCCTAGGGCCGGAGCCCCCCTAGGGGTCCTGTATATAGTGGGGGGAGGGCGGTCAACCGCACCCTAGCCCCTGGCGCCTCCCTCTCCCTCCCGTGACACCTCTCCCTCTCGCTGAGCTTGGCGAAGCCCTGCCGAGATCACCGTTGCTTAGACCACCACATCGTCGTGCTGCTGGATCTCCATCAACCTCTCCTTCTCCCTTGCTGGATCAAGTTGGAGGAGACGTCTTCCCAACCGTACGTGTGTTGAACACGGAGGTGTCGTCCGTTCGGCGCTAGGTCATCAGTGATTTGGATCACGACGAGTACGACTCCATCAACCCCGTTCTCTTGAACGCTTCCGCTCATGATCTACAAGGGTATGTAGATGCACTCCCCTCTCCCTCGTTGCTAGATGACTCCATAGATTGATCTTGGTGATGCATAGAAAATTTTAAAATTCTGCTACGATCCCCAACAGTGGCATCATGAGCTAGGTCTATGCGTAGTTTCTATGCACGAGTAGAACACAAAGCAGTTGTGGGTGTCGATATTGTGAATTTACTTGCCGTTACTAGTCTTATCTTGATTCGGCAGCATCGTGGGATGAAGTGGCCCGGATCGACCTTACACGTACGCTTACGTGAGACTGGTTCCATCAACTGCATGCACTAGTTGCATAAGGTGGCTAGCGGGTGTTTGTCTCTCCCACTTTAGTCGGATCGGTTTTGATGAAATGGGTCCTTATGAAGGGTAAATAGAAATTGGCATATCACGTTGTTGTTTTGTCGTAGGTACGAAACGTTCTTGCTAGAAACCTATAGCAGCCACGTAAAAACTTGCAACAACAATCAGAGGACGTCTAACTTGTTTTTGCAGCATGTGCCGTGTGATGTGATATGGCCAAAAGGATGTGATGAATGATATATGTGATGTATGAGATTGATCATGTTCTAGTAATAGGAATCACGACTTGCATGTCGATGAGTATGACAACCGGCAGGAGCCATAGGAGTTGTCTTAATTTATTTATGACCTGTGTGTCAACATAAACGTCATGTAATTACTTTACTTTATTGCTAAAGCGTTAGCCATATTAGTAGAAGTAATAGATGACGAGACAACTTCAAGAAGACACGATGATGGCGATCATGATGATGGAGATCATGGTGCCATGCCGGTAACAACAATGATCATGGAGCCCCGAAGATGGAGATCAAAAGGAGCAAATGATATTGGCCATATCATGTCACTATTTGATTGCATGTGATGTTTATCATGTTTTACATCTTATTTGCTTAGAACGATGGTAGCTTAAATAAGATGATCCCTTGTAATAATTGCAAGAAAGTGTTCCCCCTAACTGTGCACCGTTGCGAAGGTTCGTTGTTTCGAAGCACCACGTGATGATCGGGTGTGATAGATTCTAACGTTCGAATACAACGGGTGTAAGCCAGATTTACACACGCAATACACTTAGGTTGACTTGACGAGCCTAGCATGTACAGACATGGCCTCGGAACATAGAAGACCGAAAGGTCGAGCATCAGTCGTATAGAAGATACGATCAACATGAAGATGTTCACCGATGTTGACTAGTCCGTCTCACATGATGATCGGACACGGCCTAGTTGACTCGGATCATGTTTCACTTAGATGACTAGAGGGATGTCTATCTGAGTGGGAGTTCATTGAATAATTTGATTAGATGAACTTAATTATCATGAACTTAGTCTAAAATCTTTACACTATGTCTTGTAGATCAAATGTCCCATGCTAATGTTGCCCTCAACTTCAACGCGTTCCTAGAGAAAACCAAGCTGAAAGATGATGGCATCAACTATACGGACTGGGTCCGGAACCTAAGGATCATCCTCATAGCTGCCAAGAAAGATTATGTCCTAGAAGCACCGCTAGGTGACGCACCCATCCCAGAGAACCAAGACGTTATGAACGCTTGGCAGTCACGTGTTGATGATTACTCCCTCATTCAGTGCGGCGTGCTTTACAGCTTAGAACCGGGGCTCCAAAAGCGTTTTGAGCAACACAGAGCATATGAGATGTTCGAAGAGCTGAAAACGGTTTTCCAAGCTCATGCCCGGGTCGAGAGATATGAAGTCTCAAACAAGTTATTCAGTTGTAAGATGGAGGAAAATAGTTCTGTCAGTGAGCACATACTCAAAATGTCTTGGTTGCATAACCGCTTGACTCAGCTGGGAGTTAATCTCCCGGAGGACGCGGTCATTGACAGAATCCTTCAGTCGCTTCCACTAAGCTACAAGAGCTTTGTGATGAACTTCAATATGCAGGGGATGGAAAAGACCATTCCTGAGGTATATTCAATGCTGAAATCAGCGGAGGTGGAAATCAAAAAGGAACGTCAAGTGTTGATGGTGAATAAAACCACTAAGTTCAAGAAAGGCAAGGGTAAAAAGAACTTCAAGAAGGACGGCAAGGGAGTTGCCACGCCCGGTAAGCAAGCTGCCGGGAGGAAGTCAAAGAATGGACCCAAGCCTGAGACTGAGTGTTTTTATTGCAAGGGAAGTGGTCACTGGAAGCGGAACTGCCCCAAATACTTAGCGGACAAGAAGGCTGGCAACACTAAAGGTATATGTGATATACATGTAATTGATGTGTACCTTAGCAGTACTCGTAGTAGCTCCTGGGTATTTGATAACGGTGCGGTTGCTCACATTTGTAACTCAAAGTAGGAGCTGCGGAATAAGCGGAGACTGGCGAAGGACGAGGTGACGATGCACGTCAGGAATGGTTCCAAGGTCGATGTGATCGCCGTCGGCATGCTGCCTCTACATTTACCTACGTGATTAGTTTTAAACCTCAATAATTGTTATTTAGTGCCAGCTTTGAGCATGAACATTGTATCAGGATCTCATTTAATTTGAGATGGCTACTCATTTAAATCCGAGAATAATGGTTGTTCTATTTATATGAGAAATATGTTTTATGGTCATTCCCCGCTGGTGAATGGTTAATTCTTAATGCATCTCTAGCGTAATGTTACACATATTCATAGTGTGAATACCAAAAGATGTAAGGTTGATAATGATAGTCCCACATACTTGTGGCACTGCCGCCTTGGTCACATAGGTGTCAAACGCATGAAGAAGCTCCATGCGGATGGACTTTTGGAGTCTATTGATTACGAATCATTTGACACGTGCAAACCATGCCTCATGGGTAAAATGACCAAGACTCCTTTCTCAGGAACAATGGAGCGAGCAACCAACTTATTGGAAATCATACATACTGATGTGTGCGGTCCAATGAGCGTTAAGGCTCACGGTGGCTATCGTTATGTTCTCACCCTCACTGATGACTTGAGTAGATATGGGTATGTCTACTTAATGAAACACAAGTCTGAGACCTTTGAAAAGTTCAACGAATTTCAGAGTGAGGTTGAGAATCAACGTGACAAGAAAATCAAGTTCTTGCGATCAGATCATGGGGGAGAATACTTGAGTCACGAATTTGGCACGCACTTAAGGAAATGTGGAATAGTTTCACAACTCACGCCGCCTAGAACACCTTAGCATAATGGTGTGTCCGAACGTCGTAATCGCACTCTATTTGATATGGTGGGATCTATGATGTCTCTTACTGATCTACCGCTGTGATTGTGGGGCTATGCTTTAGAGACTGCCGCATTCACTTTAAATAGGGCTCCGTCGAAATCCGGTGAGACGACACCGTATGAATTATGGTTTGGGAAGAAACCTAAGCTGTCATTTCTAAAAGTTTGGGGATGCGATGCTTATGTCAAGAAACTTCAACCTGAAAAGCTCGAACCCAAGTCGGAAAAATGCGTCTTCATAGGATACCCTAAAGAAACTATTGGGTATACCTTCTACCTCAGATCCGAAGGCAAGATCTTTGTTGCCAAGAATGGATCCTTTCTAGAGAAAGAGTTTCTCTCGAAAGAAATAAGTGGGAGGAAAGTAGAACTTGATGAAGTATTACCTCCTGAACCGGAGAGTGGCGCAGCCCAAGAAAATGTTCCTGAGGTGCCTACACCGACTAGAGAGGAAGTTAATGATGATGATCATGAAACTTCAGATCAAGTTGCTACAGAACTTCGTAGTTCCACAAGGACACGTTCCGCACCAGAGTGGTACGGCAACCCTGTCTTGGAAATCATGTTGTTAGACAACGGTGAACCTTCGAACTATGAAGAAGCGATGGCGGGCCCAGATTCCGACAACTAGCTGGAAGCCATGAAATCCGAGATAGGATCCATGTATGAAAACGAAGTATGGACTTTAACTGACTTGCCCAATGATCGGCGAGCCATAGAAAATAAATGGATCTTTAAGAAGGAGACAGACGCGGATGGTAATGTAACCATCTATAAAGCTCGGCTTGTTGCTAAGGGTTATCGACAAGTTCAAGGGGTTGACTATGCTGATACTTTATCACCCGTAGCGAAGCTGAAGTCCGTCCGAATCATGTTAGCAATTGCCGCATTCTATGATTATGAGATATGGCAAATGGACGTCAAAACGGCATTCCTTAATGGTTTCCATACGGAAGAATTGTATATGATGTAGCCGGAAGGTTTTGTCGATCCTAAGAATGCTGACAAGGTGTGCAAGCTCCAATGCTCGATCTATGGTCTGGTGCAAGCATCTTGGAGTTGGAACATTCATTTTGATGAGATGATCAAAGCGTTTGGGTTTACGCAGACTTATGGAGAAGCCTGCATTTAAAAGAAAGTGAGTGGGAGCTCTGTAGCATTTCTCATATTGTACGTGGATGACATACTGTTGATGGGAAATGATATAGAATTATTGGAAAGCATAAAGGCCTACTTGAACAAGTGTTTTTCAATGAAGGATCTTGGAGAAGCTGCTTACATATTAGGCATCAAGATCTATAGAGATAGATCGAGACGCCTCATTGATCTTTCACAGAGTACGCACCTTGACAAGATATTGAAGAAGTTCAATATGGATCATTCAAAGAAGGGGTTCTTTCCTGTATTGCAAGGTACGAGATTGAGCATGACTCAATGCCCGACCATGGCAGAAGATAGAGAAAAGATGAGTGTCGTCCCCTATGCCTCGGCCATAGGGTCTATCATGTATGCTATGCTGTGTACCAGACCTGATGTAAACCTTGCCGTAAGTTTGGTAGGAAGGTACCAAAGTAATCCCGGCATGGAACACTGGACAGCGGTCAAGAATATCCTGAAGTACCTGAAGAGGACTAAGGATATGTTTCTCGTTTATGGAGGTGACGAAGAGCTCGTCGTAAAGGGTTACATCGATGCTAGCTTCGACACAGATCTGGATGACTCTAAGTCACAAACCGGATATGTGTATATTTTGAATGGTGGGGCAGTAAGCTGGTGCAATTGCAAGCAAAGCGTTGTGGCAGGATCTACATGTGAAGCGGAGTACATGGAAGCCTCGGAGGCAGCATAAGAAGCAATCTGGGTGAAGGAGTTCATTACCGACCTAGGAGTCATACCCAATGCGTCGGGCCCGATGACTCTCTTCTGTGACAACACTGGAGCTATTGCCCTTGCCAAGGAGCCCAGGTTTCACAGGAAGACCAGGCATGTCAAGCGTCGCTTCAACTCCATTTGTGAAAGTGTTCAAAATGGAGACATAGATATTTGTAAAGTACATACGGACCTGAATGTGGCACATCCGTTGACTAAACCTCTCCCTAGAGTAAAACATGATCAACACCAGAACTGTATGGGTGTTCGATTCATAACAATGTAACTAGATTATTGACTCTAGTGCAAGTGGGAGACTGTTGGAAATATGCCCTAGAGGCAATAATAAAATGGTTATTATTATATTTCCTTATTCATGATAATTGTCTATTGTTCATGGTATAATTGTGTTATCCGGAAATCGTAATACATGTGTGAATACATAGACCACAACACGTCCCTAGTGAGCCTCTAGTTGACTAGCTCGTTGATCAAAAGGTAGTCATGGTTTCCTGACTATGGGCATTAGATGTCATTGATAACGGGATCACATCATTAGGAGAATGATGTGATGGACAAGACCCAATCATAAGCATAGCTTAAAGATCGTGTAGTTCGTTTGCTAGAGCTTTTCCGAATGTCAAGTATCATTTCCTTAGACCATGAGATTGTGCAACTCCCGGGTACCGTAGGAGTGCTTTGGGTGTGCCAAACGTCACAACGTAACTGGGTGACTATAAAGGTGCACTACGGGTATATCCGAAAGTGTCTGTTGGGTTGGCACGAATCGAGACTGGGATTTGTCACTCCGTATGACGGAGAGGTATCTCTGGGCCCACTCGGTAATGCATCATCATAATGAGCTCAATGTGACCAAGTGGTTGATCACGGGATCATGCATTACTGTACGAGTAAAGTGACTTGCCGGTAACGAGATTGAACGAGGTATTGGGATACCGACGATCGGGTCTCGGGCAAGGAACGTACCGATTGACAAAGGGAATTGTATACGAGATTGATTGAATCCTCGACATCGTGGTTCATCCGATGAGATCATCGAGGAGCATGTGGGAGCCAACATGGGTATCCAGATCCCGTTGTTGGTTATTGACCGGAGAGTCGTCTCGGTCATGTCTGCGTGTCTCCCGAACCCGTAGGGTCTACACACTTAAGGTTCGGTGACGCTAGGGTTGTTGAGATATTAGTATATGGTAACCCGAAAGTTTTTCGGAGTCCTGGATGAGATCTCGGACGTCACGAGGAGTTCCAGAATGGCCCGGAGGTGAATATTTATATATAGGAAGTCAAGTTTCGGCCATCGGGAAAGTTTCGGGGGTAATCGGTATTGTACCAGGACCACCGGAAGAGTCCCGGGGGTCCACCGGGTGGGGCCACCTATCCCGGAGGGCCCCATGGGCTGAAGTGGGAGGGGAACCAGCCCCTAGTGGGCTGGTGCGTCCCCCTTGGGCCTCCCCTGGCGCCTAGGGTTGGAAACCCTAGGGGTGGGGGGCCCCACTTGGCTTGGGGGGCACTCCACGCCCCTTGGCCGCCGCCCCCCTTGGAGATCCCATCTCCTAGGGCCGGCGCCCCCTAGGGGTCCTATATATAGTGGGGGGGGGGGGGGAGGGCAGCCGCACCCTAGCCCCTGGCGCCTCCTTCTCCCTCCCGTGACACCTATCCCTCTCGCTGAGCTTGGCGAAGCCCTGCCGAGATCACCGTTGCTTCCACCACCATGCCGTCGTGCTCCTGGATCTCCATCAACCTCTCCTTCCCCCTTGCTGGATCAAGTTGGAGGAGACTTCCTCCCAACCATATGTGTGTTGAATGCGGAGGTGCCGTCCGTTCGGCGCTAGGTCATCGGTGATTTGGATCACGACGAGTACGACTCCATCAACCCCGTTCTCTTGAACGCTTCCGCTCGCGATCAACAAGGGTATGTAGATGCACTCCCCTCTCCCTCGTTGCTAGATGACTCCATAGATTGATCTTGGTGATGCGTAGTAAATTTGAAAATTCTGCTACGATCCCCAACACAATGTTAAGAGAACATTTGTGTTGAATCGACCCGGATTGATGTTATGCTATGAGATTCGTTCGTCACAAGTTAATGGTACATAACACAGAGATGGTTAACATTTGCATAATTCCTTAGACCATGAGAGTATCGAGTTTCTCCATACTTGCTTCATCAACTTTGGGGTTTGTTAAACGTCATCCGTAAATGGGTGGCTATTACGGCGACTTACGGGTTCACGGAAAAGTGTGTCAAGTAACTTGATAGCTCAAGATTGCGATTTGCTCCTCCGATGATGGAAAGATATTCTCGGGCCCTCTCGGTGTTACGGTATCCATCATCGTCTGGCCAGACACAGTGTCATTTGATCACAGGGATGCCGCAACACGGAAACGAGAAAAGAGAACAAAACCGGTGATGAGGTAACTAGCATAGTGGACAAGTCATTGATCCACAGGGATGCAAGTAAATCTCACCTCAGATATTTGTAACATATCACGAAGCAACAAGAATAGCACATGGCAACTGGAGGTTCACTCGAATATTCATTCGTGTGGGTATCGGGGTCAATATGGGTGTCCACGGCTCCGATGTTGATCATTGATCGGAAGGGGTTCCAGGTCATGTCTATACTTCACCGAACCTATAGGGTCACATGCTTAAGGGTCATCTATCTTCTGAATACTAGATAGGGAGTCTAAGAGAAAGTCACCGGAAAAGTTTCGGAGACAACGGAAGAGTTCCGGAGAGAGAACACCGAAAGAGTTTCAGTAAAACCGAAAAGTTGTTTCAGAATATATTATTAGGTCAAAATGGTTTTGGCACTTGCCTCGAAATTCTTAGAGGGCCCCAGAATTGGTCTGGGAACTTTTGGGAATTTTCGGAGAGAAAAACTGAAAATGTTCCGGAGCTGCCGTAACTGTCATTGTTGCTTTTCGCTGATAAAAATCACCTCACTGGAAATGTTCCGGATCATGCCTAGAAGAATTTTAGAGGGTGCCGGAAATGTTCTGGGACCTTCCAGAATTTTTCAGAAAAAAATGTTTCCTGGAAAACATCTTGTCTCAGCACGAGGGGACAAGATCCCACGAATCGGGGGTTACATGTTTGGTGGCTTTTTGTCTAGGGAGCACCCATGTTTCTAGGAGACATGTTGGTGGCTTGTTGCCCCCCATGGGAGGGGGCAAGGTTGTGGCTGGCCAAGGGGGTGCCTCCATGGTGTCCCCTTGGTGCCCCACTTGAGTTACCATTTCACCCTTCATGTGGGACATGTAGCATGGGTGTTTTGGTATTTCCTCCACCACCCCACCCCTTGCCTTGGCCTATAAAAGGAGGAGAAGGGGCTGCCATTCTTCTCATCCCTTCTCACATACAAGTGCCATGTAATGATCTGGCTTCTCTCTCCCTCCCCGCGAAATAGTTTCATAGAGCCGAAAGGCTGTCCGGGTTCCGGCAGGAACTAGTTCTGGATGGCGAAGCCCTGCCGGATAGATGACACCGTATGTGTGCAACTCTGTAGAGAGATAGTAGTTTCGGTCTTAGTTCGTGAGTGCCTCCCGGAGGGCTGTCCGTGTGACCGTCTGAGTTTCGAAGGTCCTCCCGAAGGGCTGTCCGAGTGACCGTTCGAGTTTCGAAGGTCCTCCCGAAGGGCTGTCCGCGGCATCGTCCGGGGGGCTATTCGACCACCTCCCAGAGGGCTGTCTGAGGAGCAGATGATGGTATACATCCTCGCGGTTGGGAGGTTGTAAATCCTAGTTGCGGGGATCTGCACAGCCGATCATCATCGACTCTACTTCCCGCTGCGCTACGAGTCGGTAACGAAAAAGATCAAACCATGTATGCAGTCTCCATAGTGGTACTAGGCTGGTGCATAGGTCGGAAAGTTTTTGTTTTCTGCTGCATTACCCTACAGTGGCATCAAGAGCCGTGCTATGCGTAGATGCAGGTTTCGATCTAGAATACATGGAGATGTATGGGTATTGCATAATATAATTGGGTAGTAGATGAGATCTATTGCGGAAAATTATTTATGCGGGTGACAGATGAAATCTGTTACCCGACGTTCTCGTTGCTTCCCTAGAATTTGTGTTTGCTCAATCTCGAGACAGCATGGTGGAATTTGACAAAGTTTTGGCAATCCGTGATCCTGATTGATCATGGAAGTGCTATCAGTTCTTTGGGTTCTGTCGTAGTCAAAAGAAAGATGAAATTCGAAGATGAAAGGGCGTTGCAGATATGATTTGCATGGGGGTCATGCATATGACAAAGTTTAGTATGGGGCTCGAGATTTAATTATCTCGTGTTTCATACACCCCGAGATGTTAATCTAGCAACTTGAATAATCATACTTGATGATAGAACGTTGGTAGCTGCGGTTTAAGTCAAAACCTTAGAAGCCACGTAAAAATAAAATTTTGCATAAACCGATTAGAAGCGTCTAACTTGGTTTTGCAGGATGTGCATGTGATGTGGTATAGCAATGCTCATATTCAATTTGATTATGTATGAGATGACTATATGATGTAATTAACATGATGTGCGTGTCATGATTCGGCATGATGGTTGGAGCCATATGATTGTCACTTTAATGACCTGCGTGTCAACCTTAAGTAATGCATTTATTTTATTAGCTATAGAGATAGCAATATTATCTGGTGCATCGACAAGGTGGTGGCAATCTTCGTGAAGGTGAACACCGACGCGAATGTCGAAGACAAAGAAATGAATGACTTCTCCGTCAGAAAGGGCTATACCATATCATGCTATTATGAGTTGCCCGAGATGCTTATCCCTTATGATGCACCCTTCTTGATTGCGCGGTAGTCGCTTTTTCTTATGGTGATCTCGCACTAAAATATCAAGTAGTTAGTGTTCTCCCAAGTGTAGCACCATCACAGCACCTATCTTTTTGGGGTGCGCCATGGATGCATGGGTACGAACGATTAGAGAAGTGTGAGGTGGGTGAGGTCACACCTCGCAACAAGATCACTTGGTTGTGTTGACATTCATGGCAGGATCGTCCTGAGCTCGAAACACACACATCGAAAGATGAGCAAGAGTCACATAGACATGTGATCGGCAAGTTGGCCTACCGATTAAAATTCCCGTTATGAGATGATGATTCTATGGCGATGAATTGAAGTCTGGATCTTGTATCACTCAAAATTAATTATGAGAGATATTGATTTGAGTGGGAGCGCACTGTTGAATTAACATGTTTAATTCTCAGTGCAATTAATTATGAACACTGTCTAAGTGTTTCTTGCAAAATAGTTGTAGAATAATGGCTCGCGTTTCCACCTTCCCTGTTAATATTGAATAGCTGTTAAATATCTGGTTAAAACTTTACGATTGGTAACGTAATGTGAGGATTGTCCTCAAAAGTGCCGAGAAGGACTTTGTCCTATCGCATGCTTTCCGTATCCTCCCGCTAATACTATGGATCATGTGACTCTCGTCCTTCGATCCAAAAGCTAGAATTCTGTTACGGTCAAGTGGAATATGTTTGCTTCCATGAAACCCAAACTTCGAAAGTTGGGATAGTTATATGATATTCATGGAACTAAAAATTATTTTCATATACAAACAAAGCAATGTTTGTTTGCAAGTATTAGTAAAAGTGTTTACTATGCATTTGACTGTTAGGAAAGGGATCCAGAAGAACGCCTGCCATATAATGAAAGGTGAATAAAACAACAACTTAAAGAGAAAGGAAGTGTCCAAATGGTGTTAGTATGACTTACATGCCTAGGAAGTCTGGGGCTAACACCACTCTTAAGTTGGGTGCTTCTTTTGCGAGTAGGAGAAATACTAAAAATTAAACTGTTAGAAGTTTAAAGGCAGAAAGAAAGATGACTGGAATATCCAGCTCATGTATGAATGCCATACACGTTTTTGATGTATAGTAGGCTGGTCAAAGATATAGTTCTTGGGAATTATGGTTAAACATGTTATTCACTAATTCTTGGGTATTGTGAGTTAATCACAAAGATACCCGCTCGATTGCATTCTGTTGCGAATCAATGTAAGAGCTACTATGTCCTAAAAAGACTAGCCAGAAATGAGGTTAAGGTATACACAGGGAACATAGTAAATGTTACTATACCTTCCATCGGTGTATTGCCATTTGTATTTATTTTCATAATTCATTTAGAGTTTTACAAACTCTAGCCCATTGCATAAGGTATCTTGCAAGAAGGTTGTTCATAAGAGAACTTTTTGTGTTTGATGTTATGAATAACACAAGGGCCATACTTTCATTATGAATGAGATGTATGTTATGAATATTGATAATAATACAGTACCTCTGGGTTTACTTTCACAATTCATTTTAGAGTTTCATACACTCTAGCCCATTGCACAATGTTTGTTGCAAAAGAGTTGTTCATAAAACCAACAATTGTTGTTAAGTATTATGAATAACATGAAGGGTCATGCTTCCATCCAAGATGGGATGTATGTTATGAATATTGATGGTAATATGATACATCCATAACGCTGACGTTGAATATCACGAGACTATGAGAATACCACACATGTGTGGCACTACAGTTGGTCACATTGGAGAAACCCGCATGGAAAAATTCCATTATGATGGATTTTGAAGTCGTTTGATTTTGAATCATCTGACACTTGCAACTTTCCTCCGAAAAGTGAAGTGACTGAAATACCGTTCACAGGCCATAAGGAATGAGCAACAAACTTATTGGTGATCATACATTTTGATGTGTGTAGTTCAATAAATGTTGTTGCAAGTGGTGGATTTATTTATCTTCAGAAATGACTCAAGTAGATATATGGATATTTACTTGATGAGACGTAACTCTGGATCTTTTGGAATCATTCGAAAGGTTTTCAAAAATGAAGTAGAAGTTATTGTAACAAGAAAATTATGTTTTTGCAATTTGATTGCACAAAGGAATATTTGAGTTACATGTTTAGCGAATGTATGATGAGTTGTGAAAGGGGTTTCATAACTTGCACCTCCCGAAACACCACTGCAAGTGGAAAGTCCGTGGAGATGTCATCTAACCATTTATGACATGGTAAGGTCAAAGATGACATAAATAAATTTTCCATTATCCCTTTTAAAGTGATGCTTTAGAGACTGCGGCTTTTACACTGAAAAGAGCTACATCGGGTCTGTTGAAATGAAGCCATGGTATGGTACGCCCAACCATGTTATATCTTTTCTTAACATTTGGAATATGGGGCTTGTGTAAAAGGTTACAAACCTAATCCAAATCAGACAAGTGCTACTTTGTAGGTTATACCAAAATGTTGGGTATTCCTCCCTCACTATACCGAGGCAAATAGTTTTGCCGTGAAACAGTGTGCTTTTAAAGAGAATGGTTCTTTCAAAAAGGTGAGTGGGAGAATAGTGCAACTCGAGGAGATAAACAGTATCTTTGTCATCAGATCAAAGGAAAGAGACCTTGGAAGTAATTCTGGAGTTTCCTACTGCGACTGATACAGAAGTCTCATTTAGCTGAACCACGTAGGCAAGGCTCGTGCAAACCTCTCAGGTGCGCAAACGAGACATTGTTGTTATACAACATTATACCTACGATACACAAGGAAGCGTTGATGGGCACTGACTCCGGAATTGGCTAAATGCCAATACAACCCGAGTTAGTTTCCATATAAGTGATTCAAGATTAAAACCTTGATACACCTTTCGGAAGACTTAGAGTCTAACGAATATTTATGGAACTTAAAACTGATACGGATAAAAATGTTTTATCCATAAAGCTCGACTTGTTGAAATAACAAGTTCAAGAGTTGACTACAATGAGGTTGTTTTCATCGTGGCGATGCTTAAAGTCGGTTCGGGTTGAACTAGCAAATAATACATATTTCAATCATGAGATATGAAACATGGATGACAATAGGATTTCCATCTGATGGAAATGAAACCAAGGACTTGCATGTGTTACAGTCCAAGGAATTTTGTCTATCCAGAGGATGCTAGTAAGGGTGCAAACTTCAGAGTTCCAGCGATGGACAGAAGAGAGCAAAATGGAGTTTGAATCTTCATGCTTTGATGAAATGGTCAAAGGGTTATGACTTCATCAATGGGTAACGAAGATGCTTGTAATTCAAGAAAGTAAGTGGGAGCGTAATAATATTTCTAAAAACCTTGTGTGCTTGACACATTGTTAATTGGAAATAAATTTCTTAACACGAATCAGGACTTCATTTGAAAATAGTTTTTTATGAAGTGCTTAGGCTAAATAGCCTCAATATTAGGCATACTGATCTATGGTGATAGATTTACCTAATAGGGCTAAGCAATGAATACATATTGACAAGGTGCTAAAACCTTTTAGCATTTAAAACCGCCAAGGAGTGATTCTTGCCGGAGTCACATGGAAGAGTTTTTTGCAAGACTCGGTGTCCCAAAACACTGATGAGCAAAATGCATGATACAGATTCCACACACTTTTGTGTTTGGATTAATCATGTACTCCATGGTACGTAAAACAACCAGATACGTCCGATACTCCCAAGGTGTTGCGAGTATGGATACTAAAGTGATCAAAGTACTGATCATGGGATAACAGTGAAAGATGTCATTGAGTACTAGAGTAAGTACTGATGATATGTTTTCTCGCAAGCGGAGATCATGAAGATTTCATTGTAAAATATTACATCGATACAGCCTTCATCTTTTCTCCATGCGATTTTCGATTTAAGTTAAGGGTTTTGTGTAATACACAATATGGTGGCACGGTAGTTGGAAATTGTTCCCAACAGGATACTGTGGCGAATTCTATAACAAATGACTAAGTATGTTGACGCTTTAGAAGCGACAAATGTTGAATCATATAGTTCATTCATGAACTTAGTATGGTTCCAAGATGGCTTTTGTCAATGGGACACTACTGCAGGTAGTTTCTCCATAACTCAGTCTGAGGAATCCAGGTTCGACCTGTGATTCACATACATAAAAGTCAAGTCCGCACAAAATATGAATTTTGTGAAAGCATGAAAACGCGAGGATATGCAGAGATAGACACGGAACTGAAGTTGTCAGATCCGATGGAAATCAGGCTATACCACATGCGAAGCAATTTTTACACCGGTATGCCATAGGTGTAAAGTGCATTAGCATTAACTAGATTATTGAATCTGTTGCAAGTGGGAGTCTGTAGGAGATATGCCCTAGAGGCAATAATAAATGCTATTACTTATCTCCATGTTCATAATTATGTTTATGTTCCATGCTATAACTGCTATGGTTCTCGAGTCTGCAATAACACGAGGCTCGGAGGAAGACTCATATGCACGTGTGGAATAATAAACGGTAAGAAGTATTCCTAGTCTGGCCTCTAATACTAGCTCAAGTGTTGCATGATGATTCTGTTTTCCTGGTCATGGGCATGTCTATGCCAGCAATTTTGAGGGCACAATGTTAAGAGAACATTTGTGTTGAATCGACTCGGATTGATGTTATGCTATGAGATTCGTTCGTCACAAGTTAATGATACAAAACACAGAGATGGTTAACGTTTGCATAGTTCCTTAGACCATGAGAGTATCGAGTTTCTTCATACTTGCTTCATGAACTTTGGGGTTTTTTAAACGTCATCCATAAATGGATGGCTATTACGGCGGCTTACGGGTTCATGGAAAAGTGTGTCAAGTAACTTGATAGCTCAAGATTGGGATTTGCTCCTCCGATGATGGAGAGATATTCTCGGGCCCTCTCGGTGTTACGGTATCCATCATCATCTGGCCAGACACAGTGTGATTTGATCACAGGGATGCCGCAACACGGAAACGAGAAAAGAGAACAAAACCGGTAACGAGGTAACTAGCATAGTGGACAAGTCGTTGATCCACGGGGATTCAAGTAAATCTCACCTCAGGTATTTGTAACATATCACGAAGCAACAGGAATAGCACACGGCAATTGGAGGTTCACTCGAATATTCATTCGTGTGGGTATAGGGGTCAATATGGGTGTCCACGGCTCCGATGTTGATCATTGATCGGAAGGGGTTCCAGGTCATGTCTATACTTCACCGAACCTATAGGGTCACACGCTTAAGGGTCATCTATCTGCTGAATACTAGACAGGGAGTCTAAGAGAAAGTCACCGGAAAAGTTTCGGAGACAACGGAAGAGTTCCAGAGAGAGAACACCGAAAGAGTTTCGGTAAAACCGAAAAGTTGTTTCGGAATATATTATTAGGTCAAAATGGTTTCGGCACTCGCCTGGAAATTCTTAGAGGGCCCCAGAATTGGTCTGGGAACTTTTGGGAATTTTCGGAGAGAAAAACCGAAAATGTTTCGGAGCTGCCGTAACCGCCGTTGTTGCTTTTCGCTGATAAAAATCACCACACGAGAAATGTTTCGGATCATGCCCAGAAGAATTTTAGAGGGTTCCAGAAATGTTCTGGGACCTTCCGGAATTTTTCAGAAAAAATGTTTCGCGGAAAACATCTTGTCTCAGCACGAGGGGACAAGATCCCACGAATCGGGGGTTACATGTCTAGTGGCTTTTTGTCTAGGGAGCACCCATGTTTCTAGGAGACATGTTGGTGGCTTGTTGCCCCCCCCATAGGTGGGGGCAATGCTGTGTCTGGCCAAGGGGGTGCCTCCATGGTGTCCCCTTGGTGCCCCACTTGAGTTACCATTTCACCCTTCATGTGGGACATGTAGCATGGGTGTTTTGGCATTTCCTCCACCACCCCACCCCTTGCCTTGGCCTATAAAAGGAGGAGAAGGGGCTGCCATTCTCCTCATCCCTTCTCACATACAAGTGCCATGCAATGATCTGGCTTCTCTCTCCCTCCCCGCGAAATAGTTTCGTATAGCCGAAAGGTTGTCTGGGTTCCGGCAGGAACTAGTTCTGGACGGCGAAGCCCTGCCGGATAGATGACACCGTATGTGTGCAACTCTGTAGAGAGATCATAGTTTCGGTGTTAGTTCGTGAGTGCCTCCCGGAGGGCTGTTGATGCCCACTACACAACCTTCTTCTTGTAGACGTTGTTGGGCCTCCAAGTGCAGAGGTTTGTAGGACAGTAGCAAATTTCCCTCAAGTGGATGACCTAAGGTTTATCAATCCGTAGGAGGCGTAGGATGAAGATGGTCTCTCTCAAGCAACCCTGCAACCAAATAACAAAGAGTCTCTTGTGTCCCCAACACACCCAATACAATGGTAAATTGTATAGGTGCACTAGTTCGGCGAAGAGATGGTGATACAAGTGCAATATGGATAGTAGATAATAGTTTTTGTAATCTGAAATTATAAAAACAGCAAGGTAGCAAGTGATAAAAGTGAGCGTAAACGGTATTGCAATGTGTTGAAACAAGGCCTAGGGTTCATACTTTCACTACTGTAAGTTCCCTCAACAATACTAACATAATTGGATCACATAACTATCCCTCAACATGCAACAAAGAGTCACTCCAAAGTCAGTAATAGCGGAGAACGAACGAAGAGATTATGGTAGGGTACGAAACCACCTCAAAGTTATTCTTTCCAATCAATCCGATGGGCTATTCCTATAAGTGTCACAAACAGCCCTAGAGTTCGTACTAGAATAACACCTTAAGATACAGATCAACCAAAACCCTAATGTCACCTCAAGTATCCGTGGGTATGATTATACGATATGCATCACACAATCTCATATTCATCTATTCCACCAACACAAAGGACCTCAAAGAGTGCCCCAAAGTTCTACCGGAGAATCACGACGAAAACGTGTGCCCACCCCTATGCATAGGTTTCCAATGTCACGAAACCCGCAAGTTGATCACCTTAGCATACACCAAGTGGCACGTGGTATCCCATTGTCACCACAGGTATCCACGGCAAGACATACATCAAGTGTCCTCAAGTCTTTAAAGACTCAATCTGATAAGATTACTTCAAAGGGGAAACACGATTCATTACTGGAGAGTAGAGGGGGGAAGAAACATCATAAGATCCAACTATAATAGCAAAGCTCGCGATACATCAAGATCGTATCATCTCAAGAACACGAGAGAGAGAGAGAGATCAAACACGTAGCTACAAGTACATACCCTCAGCCCCGAGGGTGAACTACTCCCTCCTCGTCATGGAGAGCACCGGGATGATAAAGATGGCCACCGGTGAGGGTTCCCCCCTCCGGCAGGGTGCCGGAACAGGGTCCCCATTGACTTTTGGTGGCTACGGAGGATTTTGGCGGCGGAACTCCCGATCTATTTTTTGTTTTGGAAGTTTTAGGGTACGTGGATATATATGGGTGCAGGGAGGACATCGGAGGAGCCACGGGGGCCCCACGAGACAGGGGGGCGCCCCCACCCTCGTGAGCACCTCGTGTCTCCCCTGACGTAGGGTCCAAGTCCATCAGGTGTGTTTCCTTCCAAAAATAACTTCTCCAGTTGATTCCGTTCCGTTTCAACTCCGTCTGATATTCCTTTTCTTCGAAACACTGAAATAGGCATAAAACAGCAAATCTGGGTTGGGCCTCCGGTTAATAGGTTAGTCCCAAAAGTAATATAAAAGTGGAAAATAAAGCCCAGTATTGCCCAAAACAGTAGATAATATAGCATGGAGCAATCAAAAATTATGGATACGTTGGAGACGTATCAAGCATCCCCAAGCTTAATTCCTGCTCATCCTTGAGTAGGTAAATGATAAAAAGATAATTTTTGATGTGGAATGCTAGTTGGCATAATTTCAATGTAATTCTTCTTACTTGTGATATGAATATTCAAGTCCGAAAGATTGAAGACAAAAGTTCATATTGACATAAAAATAATAATACTTCAAGCATACTAACATAGCAATCATGTCTTCTCAAAATAACATGGCCAAAGAGAGCTATCCCTAAAAAATCATATAGTCTGGCTATGCTCCATCTTCACCACACATAATACTGAAATCATGCACAACCCCGATGACAAGCCAAGCAATTGTTTCATACTTTTGATGTTCTCAAACTTTTTCAATCTTCATGCAATACATGACCGTGAGCCATGGATATAGCACTATAGGTGGAATAGAATGGTGGTTGTGGAGAAGACAAAAAGGAGAAGATAGTCTCACATCAACTAGGCGTATCAATGGGCTATGGAGATGCCCGTCAATAGATATCAATGTGAGTGAGTAGGGATTGCCATGCAACGGATGCACTAGAGCTATAAATGTATGAAAGCTCAACAAAAGAAACTAGTGGGTGTGCATCCAACTTGCTTGCTCACGAAGACCTAGGGCAATTTGAGGAAGCCCATCATTGGAATATACAAGCCAAGTTCTATAACGTAAAATTCCCACTAGTATATGAAAGTGACAACATATGAGACTCTCTATATGAAGAACATGGTGCTACTTTGAAGCACAAGTGTGGAAAAGGATAGTAGCATTGCCCCTTTTTATTTATTTTCTTTTTTATTTTTTTTATTTGGCCTTTCTTTTTTTTGGCCTTTCTTTTTTTATTTGGCCTTTCCTTTTTTTATTTGGCCTTCCTTTTTTGGGGGACAATGCTCTATTGAATGATGATCATCACACTTCTATTTATTTACAACTCGATGATACAACTCGATACTAGAACAAAGATGACTCTATATGAATGCCTCCGGCGGTGTACTGGGATATGCAATGAATCAAGAGTGACAAGTATGAAAGAATTATGAACAGTGGCTTTGCCACAAATACTATGTCAACTACATGATCATGCTAAGCAATATGACAATGATGGAGTGTGTCATAATAAATGGAACGGTGGAAAGTTGCATGGAAATATATCTCAGAATGGCTATGGAAATGCCATAATAGGTAGGTATGGTGGCTGTTTTGAGGAAGGTATATGGTGGGCGTATGATACCGGCGAAAGGTGTGCGGTATTAGAGAGGCTAGCAAGGGTGGAAGGGTTGGAGTGCGTATGATCCATGGACTCAACATTAGTCATAAAGAACTCATATACTTATTGCAAAAATCTATTAGTTATCGAAACAAAGTACTATGCGCATGCTCGTAGGGGGATAGATTGGTAGGAAAAGACCATCGCTCGTCCCCGACCGCCACTCATAAGGAAGACAATCAATAAATAAATCATGCTCCGACTTCATCACATAACGGTTCACCATACGTGCATGCTACGGGAATCACAAACTTCAACACAAGTATTTCTCAAATTCACAACTACTCAACTAGCGTGACTCTAATATTACCATCCTCATATCTCAAAACAATCATCAAGTATCAAACTTCTCTTAGTATTCAACACACTCATAAGAGAATTTTATTATTAATCTTGTATACCTAGCATATTAGGATTTTAAGAAAATTACCATGCTATTTAAGACTCTCGAAATAATCTAAGTGAAGCATGAGATTTCATCTATTTCTTCGAAATAAAACTACGACCATGCTCTAAAAGGTATAAGTGAAGCACTAGAGCAAATGACAAACTACTCCGAAAGATATAAGTGAAGATCAATGAGTAGTCGAATAATTATGCAACTATGTGAAGACTCTCTAATATTTAATAATTTCAGATCTTGGTACTCTATTCAAACAGCAAGCAAAGCAAAATAAAATGACATTCTAAGAATAGCAAACATCATGTGAAGAAGCAAAAACTTAGGATCAACCGATACTAACTGATAGTTGTTGAAGAAGAAAGGTGGGATGCCAACCGAGGCATCCCCAAGCTTAGATGCTTGAGACTTCTTGAAATATTATCTTGGGATGCCTTGGGCATCCACAAGCTTGAGCTTTTGTGTCTCCTTAATTCCTCTCATATCACGGTCTCCCTAAATCTCAAAAGCTTCATCCACACAAAACTCAACAAGGACTCATGAGATAAGTTAGTATAAACCATTGCCAAAACCTTATCATACTCTACTATAGTAAATCACTAAAATTATTATTCAACATTGCATACTAAATGCCTCTGCATATTTAATAGTCCTATCCTCAAATAGAATCATTAAAGAAGCAAACATATGCAAACATAACAGCAATCTGCCTAAACAGGATAGTCTGTAAAGAATGCTGCAACATCCATACTTCCCTAGATCCAAAAATTATGAAAGAAAATTCCCACTGAATTAAATTTATCATAGCTTAATATGCAAAAGGTTTCAACATTTATCACATTCTGACTTTTCTAGGGAATTATTGCAACAGCGGTAAACTTTCTGTTTTCAAAAAGCAACATGTATACTTGTAACATAGGCATAGTCAAGGCTATCAATGCCACTTTTATTGAAATAAAAGATGCAAAACATTGTTATAAATAAAATAAAGCAAATCCTAACAAAATAAATTGACGCTCCAAGCAAAACACATATCATGTGGTGAATAAAAATATAGCTCCAAGTAAAGTTACCAATGAACGAAGACGAAAGAGGGGATGCCTTCCGGGGCATCCCCCAACTTAGGCTCTTGGTTGTCCTTGAATATTACCTTGGGGTGACTTGGGCATCCCCAAGCTTAGGCCCTTGCCACTCCTTATTCCATAGTCCATCGAATCCTTACCCAAAACTTGAAAACTTCACAACGCAAAACTTAACAGAAAACTCGTAAGCTCCTTTGGTATAAGAAAATAAATCACCACTTCAAGGTACTGTAATGAACTCATTCTTTATTTATATTGGTGTTAAACCTACTGTATTCCAACTTCTCTATGGTTTATAAACTATTTTACTAGCCATAGATTCATCAAAATAAGTAAACAACACATGAAAAACAGAATCTGTCAAAAACAGAACAGTCTGTAGTAATTTGGATCAAACGCATACTTATGGAACTCATAAAATTCTCAAATAAATTGATGGACCTGAGTAATTTATCTATTAATCATATGAAAAAATAATTAATTAAATAGCACTCTCCAAATAAAAATGGCAGCAATTCTGGTGAGCGCTAAAGTTTCTGTTTTTTTACAGCATGATCAGCAAGACTTTCCCATAGTCTTCCCAAAGGTTCTACTTGGCACAAACACTAATTAAACACATAAAACCACATCTAAACAGAGGCTAGATGGATTATTTATTACTAAACAGGAACAAAAAGCAAGGAACTAAAATAAAATTAGGTTGCCTCCCAACAAGCGCTATCGTTTAATGCCCCTAGCAAGGCATGATAATTTCAATGATGCTCACATAAAGGATAAGAATTGTAACATAAAGAGAGCATCATGAAGAATATGACTAGCACATTTAAGTCTAACATACTTCCTATGCATAGGGATTTTGTGATCAAACAACTTATGGGAACAATAATCAACTTGCACAGGAAGGTAAAACAAGCATAACTTCAAAACTTTAAGCACATAGAGAGGAAACTTGATATTATTGCAATTCCTACAAGCATATGTTCCTCCCTCATAATAATTTTTAGTAGCATCATGAACGAATTCAACAATATAACCAGCACCTAAAGCATTCTTTTCATGATCTACAAGCATCCAAAATTTAGTACTCTCCACATAAGCAAAATTCTTCTCATGAATAATAGTGGGAGCAAACTCAACAAAATAACTATCATGTGATTGAAAATTAAGTACAAGATGACAAGTTTCATGGTTATCATTATTCTTTAAAGCATACGTGTCATCACAATAATCATCATAGATAGGAGACATGCTTTCATCATAATAAATTTGCTCATCAAAACATGGGGGACAAAAAATATCATCTTCATCAAACGTAGCTTCCCCAAGCTTGTGGCTTTGCATATCATTAGCATCATGGATATTCAAGGAATTCATACTAACAACATTGCAATCATGCTCATCATTCAAATATTTAGTGCCAAACATTTTATAGATTTCTTCTTCTAGCACTTGAGCACAATTATCCTTTCCATCATACTTATGAAAGATATTAAAAAGGTGAAGCATATAAGACAAACTCAATTCCATTTTTTATAGTTTTCTTTTATAAACGAAACTAGTGATAAAACAAGAAACTAAAAGACTCGATTGCAAGATCTAAAGATATACCTTCAAGCACTAACCTCCCCGGCAACGGCGCCAGAAAAGAGCTTGATGTCTACTACACAACCTTCTTCTTGTACACGTTGTTGGGCCTCCAAGTGCAGAGGTTCGTAGGACAGTAGCAAATTTTCCTCAAGTGGGTGACCTAAGGTTTATCAATCCGTAGGAGGCGTAGGATGAAGATGGTCTCTCTCAAGCAACCCTGCAACCAAATAACAAAGAGTCTCTTGTGTCCCCAACACACCCAATACAATGGTAAATTGTATAGGTGCACTAGTTCGGCGAAGAGATGGTGATACAAGTGCAATATGGATAGTAGATAATAGTTTTTGTAATCTGAAATTATAAAAACAGCAAGGTAGCAAGTGATAAAAGTGAGCGTAAACGGTATTGCAATGTGTTGAAACAAGGCCTAGGGTTCATACTTTCACTAGTGTAAGTTCCCTCAACAATACTAACATAATTGGATCACATAACTATCCCTCAACATGCAACAAAGAGTCCCTCCAAAGTCACTAATAGCGGAGAACGAACGAAGAGATTATGGTAGGGTACGAAACCACCTCAAAGTTATTCTTTCCAATCAATCTGGTGGGCTATTCCTATAAGTGTCACAAACAGCCCTAGAGTTCGTACTGGAATAACACCTTAAGATACAAATCAACCAAAACCCTAATGTCACCTAGATACTCCAATGTCACCTCTAGGGATGGCAATTTTATCCATGGATCTGGATACCCATGGATACCCGACCCGGCTGGGCAAGGGTATGGAGCACATTTCTGCCCATGGGTCCGTGGATATGGATACCCACGAACAGCCGGGTTGGGCATGGTTATAGTTTGTGCTCCATGGATATCCAATGGATACCCGTATGACGTGTGGGGCCATATGCTGTGACAGTAGAAAGAGCGAATCAATGGGAAATGGCAGGAAATATGCAACTTGTGCCATGAGCCATATGCTGCAGAATCAACCTCTGGTATGTCACACTTCAGGACTCCTCGTATCACTTTTTGCCTAATTATGCATGTAGCTTATGTTGTCATTTGTGAGTGAATGATGATGAGTTAATTTGATCTTTGGAAAGGCTTCATGCTGACTTTTCTATGCCCATGGAGCTCCATGGGTACGTGGGTATCCAGCGGGTTTGGGCATGGGCACAACTTGTGCCCACGGATAATTTGGTGGATGGGCAGAGGGTAGGAAGATGGCTCATGGGTTGGATTTGGACCAGCTCCACCCGCCCCAAACCCGACCCATTGCCATCCCTAGTCACCTCAAGTATCCATGGGTATGATTATACGATATGCATCACACAATCTCAGATTCATCTATTCAACCAACACAAAGAACCTCAAAGAGTGCCCCAAAGTTCTACCGGAGAATCACAACGAAAACGTGAGCCAATCCCTATGCATAGGTTCCCAATGTCACGAAACCCGCAAGTTGGTCACCTTAACATACATCAAGTGGCACGTGGTATCCCATTGTCACCACAGGTATCCACGGCAAGACATACATCAAGTGTTCTCAAGTCTTTAAAGACTCAATCCGACAAGATTACTTCAAAGGGGAAACTCGATTCATTACAAGAGAGTAGAGGGGGAAGAAACATCATAAGATCCAACTATAATAGCAAAGCTCGCGATACATCAAGATCGTATCATCTCAAGAACACAAGAGAGAGAGATCAAACACGTAGCTACTGGTACATACCCTCAGCCCCGAGGGAAAACTACTCCCTCCTCGTCATGGAGAGCACCGGGATGATGAAGATGCCACCGGTGAGGGTTCCCCCCTCCGGCAGGGTGCCGGAACAGGGTCCCGATTGACTTTTGGTGGCTACGGAGGCTTCTGGTGGCGGAACTCCCGATCTATTTTTTGTTCTGGAAGTTTTAGGGTACGTGGATATATATATGGGTGCAGGGAGGACGTCGGAGGAGCCACGGGGGCCCCACGAGACAGGGGGGCGCGCCCTAGGGGGGGTGCCCCCCACCCTCCTGAGCACCTCGTGTCTCCCCTAACGTAGGGTCCAAGTCCATCAGGTGTGTTTCCTTCCAAAAATAACTTCTCCAGTTGATTTCGTTCCGTTTCGACTCCGTCTGATATTCCTTTTCTTCGAAATGCCGAAATAGGCATAAAACAGCAAATCTGGGCTGGGCCTCCGGTTAATAGGTTAGTCCCGAAAGTAATATAAAAGTGGAAAATAAAGCCCAATATTGCCCAAAACAGTAGATAATATAGCATGGAGCAATCAAAAATTATAGATACGTTGGAGACGTATCAGCTGTCCGTGTGGCCGGCCGAGTTTCGAAGGTCCTCCCGAAGGGCTGTCCAAGTGACCGTTCGAGTTTCGAAGGTCCTCCCGAAGGGCTGTCCGCGACACCGTCCGGGGGGCTATTCGACCGCCTCCCGGAGGGCTGTCTGAGGAGCAGATGAGGGTATACATCCTCGCGATTGGGAGGTTGTAAATCCTAGCTGCGGGGATCTGCACTGCCGATCGTCATCGACTCTACTTCCCACTGCGCTATGAGTCGGTAACGAAAATGATCAAACCATGTATGCAGTCTGCATAGTGGTCCTGGGCTGGTGCGTAGGTCGGAAATTTTTTGTTTTCTGCTGCGTTACCCTACAGTAATCACTGGAACTGATTTCTGTGATAAACTACTTTCCAATAAAGAAGCAGGTACAGTTACCTCATCAAGTTCTATTTTCCTCCCACTCACTTCTTTCGAGAGAAACTCCTTGTCTAGAAAGGATCCATTCTTAGCAACGAATATCTTGCCTTCGGATCTATGATAGAAGGTGTACCCAACAGTCTCTTTTGGGTATCCTATGAAGACACATTTCTCCGATTTGGGTTCGAGCTTATCAGGTTGAAGCTTTTTCACATAAGCATCGCAGCCCCAAACTTGAAGAAACGGCAACTTGGGTTTCTTGCCAAACCACAATTCATAAGGTGTCATCTCAACGGATTTCGATGGTGCCCTATTTAACATGAATGCGGCCGTCTCTAAAGCATAACCCAAAAATGATAGCGGTAAATCAGTAAGAGACATCATAGATTACAGCATATCTAGTAAAGTGCGGTTACGACGTTCGGACACACCATTACGCTGTGGTGTTCCAGGTGGCATGAGTTGCGAAATTATTCTGCATTGTTTCAAATGAAGACCAAACTCGTAACTCAAATATTCTACTCCACGATTAGATCATAGAAACTTAATTTTCTTGTTACGATGATTTTCCACTTCACTCCGAAATTCTTTGAACTTTCCAAATGTTTCAGACTTATGTTTCATCAAGTAGATATACCCATATCTGCTCAAATCATCTGTGAAGGTCAGAAAGTAACGATACCCGCCACGAGCATCAACACTCATCGGACCGCATACATCAGTATGTATAATTTCCAATAAGTCTGTTGCTCGTTCCATTGTTCCGGAGAACGGAGTCTTAGTCATCTTGCCCATGAGGCATGGTTCGCAAGCATCAAGTGATTCCAAAAGCCCATCAACATGGAGTTTCTTCATGCGCTTTACACCAATATGACCTAAACGGCAGTGACACAAATAAGTTGCACTATCATTATTAAACTTATATTTTTTGGCTTCAATTCTATGAATATGTGTATCACTACTATCAAGATTTAGTAAAAATAGACCACTCATCAAGGGTGCATGACCATAAAGATATTACTCATATAAATAGAACAACCATTATTCTCTGATTTAAATGAATAATCATCTCGCATCCAACAAGATCCAGATATAATGTTCATGCTTAACGCACTGGTAGAAAAAGGGCCTGTTGTCCCGGTTCGTAAGGGCCTTTTATCCCGGTTCCTGAACCGGGACTAAAGCGTCGGTACTAATGCCCTGTCCATTTAGTCCCGGTTCAATCTAGAACCGGGACAGATGGGCCTCCACGTGGCCTGTGCGCGGAGCCCAAGCAGGAGACCCTTTGGTCCCGGTTGGTGGCACCAACCGGGACCAATAGGCATCCATGCGTCAGTATTTCTGTGGCTGGGGTTTTTGTTTTTTTTGAAAGGGGGGGGGTTTGGGGTTTTGGGGGGTTAATTTAGGTGTTTCATATATTGTGTTAGCTAGCTATAATTAATAGAGAGAAGTGTCCTCTCTTATGTCCGTGCTTGGTCGACGCTACGTACTATACATACGTATAGAGAGGACTAGACACGCTAGCTAGATAGTAAGCAAACGAAGGAAACAGAAGATCGTCATGAACATATATGCATACAGAGAGAAGTGATATCGACCACCTCTCCTTCTCTGAGAGATTGGTTGAACAACAAGTTCTCGTATATCTATCCGACACTACCGGCTACATATATACAATAATAATCTCTTACAAATATAATCATATGGACTCATGGTCCACATAGTATTCTCCGTCTTCAGCAATCACGTGGTCAAGAAAGAATGCCGCCAATTCCTCTTGAATTGCTCGCATGCGAGCTGGTGCTAGGAGTTCATCCCGCTTCCGAAACATCTAATTTGAAGAAGGGGGTCAATACATGTATATATGAATGAATGAAACTCAACACAAATGATGGTAATAAAATAAAATTGTGAATGTTGTTATTTACGTACTTCATATTGTTCGTCTGTGTAGCCCCGCTCACAGGTCGTGTGGCGGATGGACTCGCAAACGTAGTATCCACAGAAATCATTCCCTTGTTCCTGCCACAATCACTTTACAAGAAATAGAGGTCAATCAAACTGATAAGCAAGAATGCCAAATGGTATTGATGAAACTAGCGCTTGAATCAATAGGAGATGCGCGGAACATGCTACTATAGTACTTACTTTCGGGTGTCTAAATTGCAGCTTCTTCGGGAGTCCTGGAGCTTTTTTGGAGAATTTTTTCCAACCCCTGCCAGACAAAGAAAACAATTACTTGATATATCAGGAAATGAACAAAGTTGCTGATATGGTGGATAACGATCGATTTAACTTACTTCTCGAGCATTTGAGTCATGTCCGCATAGTCCTGGGGATCTTTTCGTCTTGAGTCTAAGACGGTTACTAGTCCCTGCTCAAGCTTAATCTCTAGGAGAATATAGTGGTAACTGCACATGCATGCATAACTCATCAATTACATTACTATAACCTTGACTAATATATAAGGGAAACCGAATACGCACAAGACAGTAACACTCACCTGAAGTTGTAAGGAAAGAGTATTATATCTTTGTTTTCATTTATTACCAACGATCATAGCAAGTTGGCCTCGGTATCTGCGGCATGAAATTTAACCTGAGTTGCATCTATGAGATATGTGTTAATGAACCCAATATCACCGACTTGTCTTTTCTTCAATTCGGCGATCTTCAATCTGCATAATATAGTGAGGATGATTATAAATACATGCAATGAAAGAGGTGAGCTATATAGAGAGACTTAATGACAGAAGCAGTACTACTTACAGATAGTAGCAGGTGACCGTTGTTTTATCGAGGGCCAATTGATTGAAAAACTGAAAGAACTCCTCAAATGGAACAGGCAACAGTTCAATTCCAACGAGGTCATGCTCTTTTTTAACTTTCACATACAAAGTACTCCTCCCCCAGAGTCTCTACAGATTTTCAAGTACCAATCATGCAATCTTCACATCATCGTTGATAGAGATCTTTCATCTTTGACGAGAGGCTTCCCATACTCGTATCTTTGTATCTGCACCTTCATGAAATCATAATGTACATCGTCGGGCAGGTAATCGCCAAGATTGCTGTAACCGGGCACCATCCTCGGATCATTAGCGACGTTATCGCTAGGCACCTTGAGCGGGGGGCACGATTGCTTCGCTTGTTCGCCGAGCTGGGCAATTTGTTTCCCAGCTCGTTGTTCTTTCAGCCTTTGATCATTGATAGTACTTCCCGACCGCTCCGCTTCGGCAAATTCCTTTCCAATAATGCGCTCATAGTTTCCTTTCGGCGGAGACTTGGGTGGTTTTGTCAGGGCAGCCAGAGTGCGCTTCGCTTTCACCGGATCTACCTTCTCCTCCGGAGGTGGATGTTTCTTTGCTTTCACCCCTTCAAAGTAGTTCCTCACTTCTTCTCATGCGATCTCGACGTTCTCCTCCGGGGTCCTCTCGTATGGTAACTTCTCTGGAGTATTCAGAGAAGGACCAAATCTGTATTTCCTCCCGCCTCTGGCTGTACTGCTAGACGTCGGCAGAGCAGACAGAGCGGTTGTCTTCTTTACTTGCTTACGAGGCGGAGGAGAAGGACTACGACGCGCCGGAGCAGCCGGAGCGGCGGCAGGTCTCTTCTGCCCTTGCTAACGAGGCGGAGAAGGAGGATGCTGGCTGCTCGGGCGCGTCGGCGCAGGTGGAGAAGAAGGCGGAGTGCCGCCACGCGCCGGAGAAGGAACCGGTCGAGTGCCCTGATCGTCACTCGCCGGAGGAGGAGGCGGTGGAGGAGGCGGAGTGCCCTGACTCGCCGGAGGAAGAGGCGGTGGAGGAGGTGGAGTGCCCTGACTTGCCAGAGGAGGTGGCAGTGGAGGAGGTGGAGTGCCCTGACTTGCCGGAGGAGGAGGAGGATGCGGAGGCGTCTAGTTCGGAAGGTTGATGAGCTCCTTCCGCCATAGGCATGGAGTCTTTAGAGCAGACCCCAGCCTAGTCTCCCCTTCACCGATAGGGTGATCAAGCTGGAGGTCCTCAAATCCCTCCGTTATTTCATCCACCATCACCCTAGCATATCCTTCTGGAATCGGCCGGCAGTGAAAAGTTGCGCCGGGTTTAGTAGGATAAACAGAGCCAACAGCCGCCTTGACCTTCAAATTCATCCATTGCGTCATAAGGTCACAATTTTGAGACTCCGTGATAGCATCCACGGGATAGCTGGCAGGAGCCGTCAAGGCATGCTCCGGCTGAAGCAGCTCGGTGGAAGCCACGCTGCTTCTCCGCTGAGATGGTGGGGTAGCTTCGGGGGAAGCTTCGGCAGTACGTTTGCTGCGATTTGCTTCTCGTTCCTCTATCGCTTGTACCCTTGCTTGCAGCGCCTGCATTTGGGTCTGCTGCAATTTTTTCCTCCGCTCCTGGGATTTGTAATCGCTTGCGTCCGGAAACCCAACCTTCCACGGAATGGAGCCTGGCATACCTCGTGTCCGTCCAGGGTGCTCAGGATTCCCGAGGGCCATTGTGAGCTCGTCGTTCTCTCTGTCTGGAAAGAACGTCCATTGCTGCGCTGCTTCGATATACTACTGAAGCTTCCTGACTGGTATGTCCATTTGATCGTTCGTCCAAATGCACTTCCCTGTTACAGGGGCCAAGGTTCCGCCAGCCTCGAAGAACCAAGTCCAGCAACGGTCTGGCCAGTTAATTGTCTCTGGTTCGATCCCTTTATCAACCAGATCATCCTCAGTCTTGGCCCACTTAGGCCGGGCTACGAGGTAGCCACCTGACCCCGTGCAATGGTGATGCTTCTTCTTCGCAGCATTTTGCTTGTTTGTCGCCGACATCTTCTTACTCTTTTCTGATGTCTTGTGGGCCACAAATGCGGGCCAGTGATCTCTGATCTTCTCATATCTGCCCTTGAATTCTGGTGTCCCTTTATTTTTGACAAACTTATTCAGCTCTTTCTTCCACCTCCTGAATAGTTCTGCCATCCTCTTAAGATAAAAAGACTTGATTAATTGCTCTTTAACTGGCTTCTCTAGATCATTCTCTGGCGGTAGGGTGAAATTTGACTTCAGCTCAGTCCAAAGATCATTTTTCTGCATATCATTGACATAAGACACCTCAGGGTCTTCTGTAGCCGGCTTTAACCATTGTTGGATGCTGATCGGGATCTTGTCCCTAACCAAAACCCCGCACTGAGCAACAAATGCGCTCTTTGTCCGGAGGGGTTCAATCGGTTGGCCGTCGGGCGCGATTGCTATGATCTCAAACTTTTCATCTGAGCTCAACTTTTTCTTCGGGCCTCGTCTCTTTACCGAAGTTGTGCTCGATCCGGAGGGCTAGAAAAAAGAACAAAGACTTAATTAATATGTGTACATACCAAAACAATGAATGCATCAATTAGCTAGTCAGCAGAAGCTTAACTAATATATATACCTAGCCGGACTTGGTTCGGTCACCGGAGACGTCATCACGGTCTCCTTCTTGCACTGGCATTGGGTCACTGGATCCGTCCTCACGGTCTCCTTCTTGCACTGGCATTAGGTCACCGGAGCCATCATAATCATAGCCAGCTGCTTCCAGACCATCGGTGTCATTGAGAAACAACAAGACGACGGCATCACTTCCTCGTGCAATTATGTCCCCCAACAACTCTTCTTGTACTTCGTCTCGGGCGGTGTCCATAGTTTCTACAAATATTGACAACATGGCAATTATTATTCAAACATGACAGATGGATATATTAGTGGCAAACGTAGAACTAATATTAATTAGTGGCCTCGACGCTGCTTCTCTAGGGTTTGGGGTGGCCTCGACGCTGCTTCTCTAGGGTTTGGGGTGGCCTCGACAACGCTTCAAGGATAAAAAAAGAAGAGGAAGAAGAAAAAAAGAGGAGAAGAAAGAATAGAGGAGTAAGAACTCCTCTATTCTTTCTTCTCCTCTTTTTTTCTTCTTCTTCCTCTTTTTTTATCGGGTATGAGGGTCGTCGAGGGTCACCGAGCGGTAGAGGAAACCCTAAATAGCAAGTATCGTGGGTGTGAGATACATGTGGCCGTCGATGTCAGACACTACATCCACGTCCCACAAGTGGCGTGGGCGTCGAAGCTCGCGTCACTTGTGGGACGTGGATGTATTGTCCGACACCGACGGCCACATGTATCTCACACCGACGATACTTGCTATTTAGGGTTTCCTCTACCGGTCGGCGACCCTGACTTTTTCTTCTTCTTCTTCTCTTCTTCTCTTTTTTTTCTTCTTCTTCCTCTTTATTTTATCGGAAACGAGGGTCGTCGAGGGTCAGGGTCGCCGAACGGTAGAGGAAACCCTAAATAGCAAGTATCGTGGGTGTGAGATACATGTGGTCGTCGGTGTCGGACACTACATCCACGTCCCACAAGTGACGTGGGCGTCGAAGCTCGCATCACTTGTGGGACGTGGATGTATTATCCGACACCGACGGCCACATGTATCTCACACCGACGATACTTGCTATTTAGGGTTTCCTCTACCGGTCGGCGACCCTGACTTTTTCTTCTTCTTCTTCTCTTCTTCTCTTTTTTTTTCTTCTTCCTCTTCTTTTTTTATCCTCTTCTTCCTCTCATGTTCGACGACCCTCAACCCCTCGGTGACCCTAGACCCCCTCTCGACCCCCTCATGTCGAAGTTATCGGGTAGGGGGTATATCGACAACGACATACCCGATACATACATACATACATATCACATGCATCCATACATATATGAACAAAATTAATATCTACTAATTAACAACCTAAATAAAAAACTAATACATATAGGAAGAAGAAGAAAAAAGAAGAGAAGAAAGAATAGAGGAGAAGACTTCCTCTCCTCTTCTTCTCCCTCTTCTTCCCCTTCTTCCCCGCCACTCTCATGAATGTCCGACGTCCCCCCTCCCCCCCCCCCTCATCATCATCTATCATCCCCCCTCTCATGTTCGATGACCCTCGACCCCTCGGCCGCCCTCTCGACACACCCACGACCTAAAATGACCTAAAATGAAAATAACCTAAAATGCACTAAAGTTATCGATGACCCTCTCGACACACCCACGAATAAGAAAATATATCATCTTCTTCATCTCCTCTTCTTTGCATATTCACATAGCCACATACACATACATAGCCACATACATATTCATCTATGAATAAAAAACATCATAGGTACAATTCATATCGACATTCATACATACATGAAAAAAATTATATTAACATCATGAACAAAAAGGTCATCGAGCAAAATTATTTTCCATGAACATACATATAGCCACATTCATATAGAACTTTTGCATATATGAACATATATAGATGATTTTCTAAAAATGTAACTTTTGCATATATGAACATATATACACAGAGAGCAGCGGCGGCAATGGGTGGCGTCGTCGGCGACGGGGATGGGAAAGGGGGAGCTCACTGGGGACGGGCGGCGACGGGGAGATGAGGCCAGCGACGGGAAGGAGGACGGCAGGCTCGGGGATGCCGGCGACGAGGACGGCGTGCGTGGGGCGCGCGGCACGCGGTGACGGGCACGATGGGCTCGGGGTGGCACACGGCGACGGGGACGGCGGCGGGCTCGGGGCGGCACACGGTGACGGGGACGAGGAGGCGGGGCTCGAGGCAGGGCGGACGGCAGCAGGCTCGGGGCAGGGTGGCCAGCGACGGGCAGGAGGGCGCGACGACAACGACAGCAACAGGGCGCGGCGACGGCGACGGGGCAGGGCGCGGCGACGCTAAGCATGCGGGGATGGGGCAGGGCGCGGCGACGGTGACGAGGAAGACGAGCAGCCTGGCGGCGTCGGCGATGGGGAATGGAGCAGTTGGCGAAATTTTCGCACGTGTGGACTTATATAGGCGGACCTATGGTCCCGGTTCGTCGCACGAACCGGGACGAATGCGCACCTATGGTCCCGGTTGGTGCTACCAACCGGGACCAAAGGCCTCTTTTCGGCAGCCCAAAGGGCGGGAAGCAGAGGCGTTTGGTCCCGGTTGGTCGCACCAACCGGAACTAAAGGGGGGCATTCGTCCCGGTTGGTGTTACGAACCGGTACCAATGCACCCCTTTAGTCCCGGGACCAACCGGGACCAAACGCCCTGTGCTGGCGCGGTGCGGTCGTAAGTTTAGTCCCACCTCGCTAGTTGAGAGGGGCTCGGAGTGGTTTATAAGCCTCGCTTCCACATCCCTCTCGAGCTCCTCTCTATTGCAGGCTTACGGGCCTAATCTATGCACTGCTATGCCTGTTGGGCCAGCTGGGCCTTCTGCGGGCCTGAATCCTGGCCCATGGAAGGGTTTCTAATCGTATTCAGGCCGTGGAGGCCTAGTAGGTGGCATTTTTTTGTTTTCTTCTTTTGTTTTCTTTTTTGCTTTTTATTTTTTATTTGTACTAAATACTTATAGTTTTTTAGTGATTTCTTTTTGCTTTTAGGTCACAAAAATTATAAACTTTCTGTTAGTGCCATTAGTTTTAAAATTTGATTTTTTTTGTTTTCTTCTTTTGTTTTCTTTTTTGCTTTTTTTATTTGTACTATACTTATAGGTTTTTAGTGATTTCTTTTTTGCTTTTAGGTCACAAAAATTATAAACTTTCTGTTAGTGTCATTAGTTTTAAAATTTGAATTTTTTTGTTTTCTTCTTTTGTTTTATTTTTTGCTTTTTATTTTTTTATTTGTACTAAATACTTATAGTTTTAAAATGTATGTGAATCACTAGTTTATGAATAACTTTACTATGAAGTTAGATTTTTGAGTGATTCTTTTTCCTGCTACTTAATATTACAGTGTTTTATCATTATACTCTATTTGGTAATTTTAGGTTATTTTTAGTATCTGTTTTAATCAAAAACAAATTTTGTTATTTTTTTGCTATTAAATTCTTTTTGCTATTAATGTGTTGAACAAAAAATACTTTCTGAATTTAAGTTGCATAAATTTTATATAAGTTTAGTTTCAAAAATACTAGAGGTTTATAAAAACTTTTTAGTTGATTCCTTTTGCTTTTTTGAGCTATAAGACCCTGAAATTGAAAAGCATTTCAAATGAACTCTGAAAAGGTTGAAAGTTGGCATGGTATCATCATTTCACCCACATAGCATGTGCAACAAAGTTGAGATGGTTACGGCAAAAACTGGATGCACTTCGTGTACAAAACGGACAATCTCTTTCGAAGTATCAGGGTTTCGGACGAAAGATCATCTGTTACAATGGGATTTCATTTTCTTGAACTTATTTGAACTCCATATTTTTTTCTGTGTTCAAAATGCACCATTCAAAGACACATCATCAATTTTCAACCCTTTCTGACTTCATTTGTTAGTTTTCATGCATTACTGATTTTTTTGAGCTATAAGACCCTGAAATTGAAAAGCATTTCAAATGAACTCCGAAAAGGTTGAAAGTTGGCATGGTATCATCAGTTCACCCACATAGCATGTGCAACAAAGTTGAGATGGTTACGGCAAAAACTGGATGCACTTCGTGTACAAAACGGACAATCTCTTTCGAAGTATCAGGGTTTCGGACGAAAGATCATCTGTTGGCATAGCATACTCGTGTGTTACAAAGTTGGCATGGTATCATCATAATAGTTGTGGGAGAAAGTCTTCACTTTTTCTTCGCTTGTGTCATTTGCTTATTGCGCCGTAACCATGGATAATCTTCATCGTTTATCAGGATGCTTGGGTCAGCCTTGACATTGAAGGGAGGAATTTCATGAAACTTTTCATAATCTTCAGACATGTCTGTCTTGCCGTCCACTCCCAGGATGTCCCTTTTTTCCTGAAAGAACTATGTGGCGCTTTGGCTCATCGTATGATGTATTCGCTTCCTTATCTTTTCTTTTTCTCGGTTTGGTAGACATGTCCTTCACATTGATAACCTGTGCCACATCATTGGCTAGGACGAACGGTTCGTCAGTGTACCCAAGATTTTTCAGATCCACTGTTGTCATTCCGTACTGTGGGTCTACCTGTACCCCGCCGCCTAACAGATTGACCCATTTGCACTTAAACAAAGGGACCTTAAAATCAGGTCCGTAGTCAAGTTCCCATATGTACACTATGTAACCATAATATGTGTCCTTTCCGCTCTCGGATGCTGCATCAAAGCGGACACCGCTGTTTTGGTTGGTGCTCTTTTGATCTTGGGCGATCGTGTAAAATGTATTCCCATTTATCTCGTATCCTTTGTAAGTCAATACAGTCAAAGATGGTCCCCTGGACAACAAGTACAACTCATCACAAACAGTGTTGTCACCTCTGAGACGTGTTTCCAACCAACTGCTGAAAGTCCTGATGTGTTCACATGTAATCTAGTTGTCGCACTGCTCCGGGTGTTTGGAGCGCAGACTGTTCTTGTGTTCAGCGACATACGGGGTCACCAAGGTAGAGTTCTGTAGAACTGTGTAGTGTGCTTGAGACCAAGAATATCCGTCCCTGCATATTATTGAGTCACTTCCAAGAGTGCCTTTTCCAGTCAGTCTCCCCTCATACCGCGATTTAGGGAGACCTATCTTCTTAAGGCTAGGAATGAAGTCAACACAAAACCCGATAACATCCTCTGTTTGATGGCCCATGGAGATGCTTCCTTCTGGCCTAGCGCGGTTACGGACATATTTCTTTAGGACTCCCATGAACCTCTCAAAGGGGAACATATTTTGTAGAAATACGGGCCCCAGGATGACAATCTCGTCGACTAGATTAACTAGGACGTGCGTCATGATATTGAAGAAGGATGGTGGGAACACCAGCTTGAAACTGACAAGACATTGCGCCACATCACTCCTTAGCCTTGGTACGATTTCTGGATCGATCACCTTCGGAGAGATTGCATTGAGGAATGCACATAGCTTCACAATGGCTAATTGGACGTTTTTCGGTAGAAGCCCCCTCAATGCAACCGGAAGCAGTTGCATCATAATCACGTGGCAGTCATGAGACTTTAGGTTCTGAAACTTTTTCTCTGGCATATTTATTATTCCCTTTATATTCGACGAGAAGCCAGTCGTGACCTTCATACTGAGCAGGCATTCAAAGAAGATTTCTTTCTCTTCTTTCGTAAGAGCGTAGCTGGCAGGACCTTTATACTGCTTCGGAGGCATGCCATCTTTTTCGTGCAAACGTTGCAGGTCCTCCCGTGCCTCGGGTGTATCTTTTGTCTTCCCATACACGCCCAAGAAGCCTAGCAGGTTCATGCAAAGGTTCTTCGTCACGTGCATCATGTCGATTGAAGAGCGGACCTCTAGGTCTTTCCAATAGGGTAGGTCCCAAAATATAGATTTCTTCTTCCACATGGGTGTGTGTCCCTCAGTGTCATTCGGAACAGCTAGCCCACCGGGACCCTTTCCAAAGATTACGTGTAAATCATTGACCATAGCAAGTACGTGATCACCGGTATGCATGGCGGGCTTCTTCCGGTGATCTGCCTCGCCTTTGAAATGCTTGCCTTTCTTTCGACATTGATGGTTGGTCGGAAGAAATCGATGATGGCCCAGGTACACATTCTTCCTGCATCTGTCCAGGTATATACTTTCAGTGTCATCTAAATAGTGCGCGCATGCATGGTATCCTTTGTTTGTCTGTCCTGAAAGGTTACTGAGAGCGGGCCAATCGTTGATGGTCACGAACAGCAACGCCTTAAGGTTAAATTCATCCTGTCTGTGCTCATCCCATGTACGTACACCGTTTTCATTCCACAGCTGTAAAAGTTCTTCAACTAATGACCTTAGGTACACATCAATGTCGTTGCCGGGTTGCTTAGGGCCTTGGATGAGAACTGGCATCATAATGAACTTCTGCTTCATGCACATCCAAGGAGGAAGGTTATACATACATAGAGTCACGGGCCAGGTGCTGTGATTGCTGCTCTGCTCCCCGAAAGGATTAATGCCATCCGTGCTTAAAGAAAACCGTACATTCCTTGGGTCCTTTGCAAACTCATCCCAGTACTTTCTCTTGATTTTTCTCCACTGCGGCCCGTGAGCGGGTGCTCTCAACTTCCCATCTTTCTTTCGGTTCTCACTGTGCCATCGCATCAACTTGGCATGCTCTTCGTTTCTGAACAGACGTTTCAACCGTGGTATTATAGGAGCATACCACATCACCTTCGTAGGAACCCTCTTCCTGGGGGGCTCGCCGTCAAAATCACCAGGGTCATCTCGTCTGATCTTATACCGCAATGCACCGCATACCGGGCATGTGTTCAGATCCTTGTATGCACCGCGGTAGAGGATGCGGTCATTAGGGCATGCATGTATCTTCTCCACCTCCAATCCTAGAGGGCATACAACCTTCTTTGCTGCGTATGTACTGTCGGGCAATTCGTTATCCTTTGGAAGCTTCTTCTTCAATATTTTCAGTAGCTTCTCAAATCCTTTGTCAGCCACAGCATTCTCTGCCTTCCACTACAGTAATTCCAGTACGGTACCGAGCTTTGTGTTGCCATCTTCGCAATTGGGGTACAACCCTTTTTTGTGATCCTCTAACATGCGATCGAACTTCAGCTTCTCCTTTTGACTTTCACATTGCGTCCTTGCATCGACAATGACCCGGCAGAGATCATCATCATCGGGCACATCGTCTGGTTCCTCTTGATCTTCAGCAGCTTGACCCGTTGCAGCATCATTGGGCACATCGTATGGTTCCTCTTGATCTTCACCAGCTCCCCCCGTTGCAGCATCACCGTATTCAGGGGGCACATAGTTGTCATCGTACTCTTCTTCTTCGCCGTCTTCCATCATAACCCCTATTTCTCCGTGGCTTGTCCAAACATTATAGTGTGGCATGAAACCCTTGTAAAGCAGGTGGGAGTGAAGTATTTTCTGGTTAGAGTAAGACCTCGTATTCCCACATTCAGTGCATGGACAACACATAAAACCATTCTGCTTGTTTGCCTCAGCCGCATCGAGAAACTCATGCATGCCCTTAATGTACTCGCAGGTGTGTCTGTCACCGTACATCCATTGCCGGTTCATGTGCGTGCATTATATATAATTAAGTGTCCAAATTAATAGAAGTTCATCATCACATTAAAACCAAAGTGCATACATTGTTCTCATCTAACAACATATAGCTCTCCAGAGCATCTAATTAATTAAACCATACATTGAAACTATGTAAAACATTGCAATGCGAAAACAAATGCGATCATAATCGCAACCAAGGTAACAATTGATCCAACGGCATAATGATACCAAGCCTCGGTATGAACAACATATTTTCTAATCTTTCTAATCTTCAAGCGCATTGCATCCATCTTGATCTTGTGATCATCGACGACATCCGCAACATGCAACTCCAATATCATCTTCTCCTCCTCAATTTTTTTTATTTTTCCTTCAACAAATTGTTTTCTTCTTCAACTAAATTTAACCTCTCTACAATAGGGTCGGTTGGCATTTCTGATTCACATACATCCAACATAAATAAAATCTATGTCACGTTGGTCGGCATAATTTTCATAAACAATAAATGAACCAATAGTTATAAAGATAATATATATACCACATCCGAATCATAGACAGGACGAGGGCCAACGGGGGCGGATACCAAAACCATCGCACTATATAAGATGCAATAATAAAAGTAAGAAAATAATACAAGTATCTATGTAAACATACAAGTAAGAATATTTTTCCTTTCAGAAAGAAGATAAGAACAAGAGGCTCACCACGGTGGTGCCGGCGATGAGCTCGGCGCGGGTGATCGACGGCGGTGAAGACGGGGACGGGGCATGACGGACCGCTAAACCTAGACAAATATTGTGGAAAATGGAGCTTGGAGAGGAGAAAGCTTAAGTAGTGTGGCTCGGGCATTCCATCGAACACCTTGTGTGCATAGGAGGTGAGCTAGAGCACCACCAAGCCCTCTCCCCCTCGGCTAGAAAAAAACAGAGCAGTGTGCTCTGCTCTTATGAGAGGGGGTATATATAAGCACTTCATTGGTCCCGGTTGGTGGCATGAACCGGGACTAAAGGGGAGCCTTTGGTCCCAGTTCAAGCCACCAACCGGGACCAATGGTGGTGGGCCAGGAGCGAGGCCCATTGGTCCCGGTTCATCCCACCAACCAGGACCAAAAGGTCCAGATGAACCGGGACCAATGGCCCATGTGGCCCGGCCGGCCCCCTGGGCTCATGAACCGGGACCAATGCCCCCATTGGTCCCGGTTCTGGACTGAACCGGGACTAATGGGCTGACCCGGCCTGGACCAAAGCCCTATTTTCTACTAGTGATGCTGACACCAAATAACAATTATTCAGGTCTAAAACTAATCCAGAAGGTAGATGTAGAGGTAGCGTGCCGATGGCGATCACATCGACTTTGGAACCATTTCCCACGCGCATCATCACCTCGTCCTTAGCCAATCTTGGCTTAATCCATAGCCCCTGTTTCGAGTTGCCAATATTAGCAACAGAACCAGTATCAAATACCCAGGTACTACTGCGAGCATTAGTAAGGTACACATCAATAACATGTATATCAAATATACCTTTCACTTTGCCATCCTTCTTATCCGCCAAATACTTGGGGCAGTTCCGCTTCTAGTGACCAGTCCCTTTGCAGTAGAAGCACTCAGTCTCAGGCTTAGGTCCAGACTTGGGCTTCTTCACTTGAGCAGCAACTTGCTTGTTCTTCTTCTTGAAGTTCCCTTCTTCCCTTTGCCCTTCTTCTTAAAACAGGTGGTCTTGTTGACCATCAACACTTGATGCTCCTTCTTGATTTCTACCTCCGCAACATTTGCATTGAGAAGAGCTTGGGAATTGTCTTATCCATCCCTTGCATATTATAGTTCATCACGAAGCTCTTGTAGCTTGATGGCAGTGATTGAAGAACTCTGTCAATGACACTATCATCAGGAAGATTAACTCCCAACTGAGTCAAGTGGTTGTGGTACCCAGACATTCTGCGTATATGTTCACTGGCAGAAATATTCTCCTCCATTTTGCAGCTGTAGAACTTATTGGGGACTTCATATCTCTCAATCCGGGCATTTGCTTGAAATATTAACTTCAACTCCTAGAGCATCTCATAAGCTCCATGACGTTCAAAACGTCGTTGAAGTCCCGGTTCTAAGCCGTAAAGCATGGCACACTGAACTATTGAGTAGTCATCATCTTTGCTCTGCCAGACATTCTTAACGTTGTCAGCAGCATCTGCAGTAGGCTTGTCACCCAGTGGTGCTTCCAGGACGTAATTCTTATATGTAGCAATGAGGATAGTCCTCAAGTTACGGACCCAGTCCGTGTAATTGCTACCATCATCTTTCAACTTAGCTTTCTCTAGGAATGCATTAAAATTCAATGGAACAACAACACGGGCCATATATCTACAACAACATAGACATGCAAAATACTATCAGGTACTAAGTTCATGCTAAATTAAAGTTCAGTTAATCATATTACTTAAGAACTCCCACTTAGATAGACATCCCTCTAATCATCTAAGTGATCACATGATCCATATCAACTAAACCATGTCCGATCATCACGTGAGATGAAGTAGTTTTCAATGGTGAACATCACTATGTTGATCATATCTACTATATGATTCATGCTCGACCTTTCGGTCTCAGTGTTCCGAGGCCATATCTGCATATGCTAGGCTCGTCAAGTTTAACCCGAGTATTCTGCTTGTGCAAAACTGGCTTGCACCCGTTGTATGTGAACGTAGAGCTTATCACACCCGATCATCATGTGGTGTCTCGGCACGACGAACTGTAGCAATGGTGCTTACTCAGGGAGAACACTTATACCTTGAAATTTAGTGGGAGATCATCTTATAATGCTACCGCCATACTAAGCAAAATAAGATGCATAAAGGATAAACATCACATGCAATCAATATAAGTGATATCATATGGCCATCATCATCTTGTGCCTTTGATCTCCATCTCCAAGGCACCGTCCTGATCACCATCGTCACTGGCTTGACACCTTTGATCTCCATCGTAGCATCATTGTCGTCTTGCCAACTATTTCTTCTATGACTATCGCTACCGCTTAGTGATAAAGTAAAGCAATTACATGACGATTGCATTTCATACAATAAAGCGACAACCATATGGCTGCTGCCAGTTGCCGATAACTGTGTTACAAAACATGATCATCTCATACAACAATTTATATAATCACGTCTTGACCATATCAGATCACAACATGCCCTGCAAAAACAAGTTAGACATCCTCTACTCTGTTGTTGCAAGTTTTACGTGGCAGCTACGGGCTTAGCAAGAACCGTTCTTACCTACGCATCAAAAACCACAAAAAGTATAGTGATTGCTTTTTGCTCTTCAGAATGAACCCTGTTCATTGAAACCGATTCAACTAAAGTTGGAGAAACAGACACCCACTAGCCACCTGTGTGCGAAGCACGTCGGTAGAACCAGTCTCGCGTAAGCGTACGCGTAATGTCGGTCTAAGCCGCTTCATCCAACAATACCGTTGAATCAAGAATCAACTAGTGACGACAAGCAATATGTATATACCCACGCCAACAACTCCTTTGTGTTCTACTTGTGCATATAACATCTACGCATAGACCTGGCTCTGATACCACTGTTGGGGAACGCAGTATTTAAAAAAAATCTACGATCATGCAAAATCTATCTAGGAGATGCATAGCAACGAGAGGGGGAGAGTATGTCTACGTACCCTCGTAGACTGAAAGCGGAAGCGTTATGAAATGTGGTTGATGTAATCAAACGTCTTCGTGATCCAACCGAATAAGTACCGAACACACGGCACCTCCGCGATCTACACACATTCAGCTCGGTGACATCCCTCATACTATTGATCCAGTTGAGGTTGAGGGAGAGTTTTGTTAGCACGACGGTGTGATGACAGTGATGATGAAGTTACCAACGCAGGGCTTCGCCTAAGCACTACAACGATATGACCGAGGTGGAATTCTGTGGTGGGGGCAGCGCACATGGCTGAACAACCAACTTGTGTGTCTATGGGGTGCCCCCCTCCCCCGTATATAAAGGAGTGGAGGAGGGGAGGGCCGACCGTCATAGGGCGCACCCAAGGGTGGGAGTCCTACTCCCAGTAGGAGTAGGTTTCCCCCCTTCCTAGTAGGAGTAGGAGAAGAAGGAAGAGGGAGAGAGAGGGAAGGAAAGGGGGGCAGCCCCCCACCCAATTCGGATTGGGCTTGGGGGGCGCGCCCTCCACCTGGCCGCGTCCTCCTCTCTCCCACTAAGTCCCAATAAGTCCCATTGACTCCCCGAGGGGTTCCGGTAACCCCCCGGTACTCCGGTAAATGCCCGAACTCATCCGGAACCATTCCGATGTCCAAGCATGGCCTTCTAATATATTGATCTTGATGTCTCTACCATTTTGAGACTCCTCGTCATGTCCGTGATCACATCCGGGACTCCGAACTACCTTCGGTACATCAGAAACCCATAAACTCATAATACCGATCATCATCGAACGTTAAGCGTGCGAACCCTACGGGTTCGAGAATTATGTAGACATGATCGAGACTCATCTCCGGTCAATAACCAATAGCGGAACCTGGATGCTCATATTGGTTCCTACATATTCTACGAAGATTATCGGTCAAACCGCATAACAACATACGTTGTTCTCTTTGTCATCGGTATGTTACTTGCCTGACATTCGATCGTCGGTATCTCAATACCTAGTTCAATCTCGTTACCGGCAAGTCTCTTTACTTGTTCTGTAATGCATCATCCCGCAACTAACTCATTAGTCACATTGCTTGCAAGGCTTATAGTGATGTGCATTACCGAGAGGGCCAAGAGATACCTCTTCGATACACGGAGTGACAAATCCTAATCTTGATCTATGCCAACTCAACAAACACCATCGGAGACACCTGTAGAGCATCTTTATAGTCACCCAGTTACGTTGTGACATTTGATAGCACACTAAGTGTTCCTCCGGTATTCAGGAGTTGCATAATCTCATAGTTATAGGAACATGTATAAGTCATGGAGAAAGCAATAGCAATAAACTAAACGATCATAGTGCTAAGCTAACGGATGGGTCAAGTCAATCACATCATTCTCTAATGATGTGATCCTGTTCATCAAATGACAACTCATGTCTATGGTTAGGAAACTTAACCATCTTTGATTAACGAGCTAGTCAAGTAGAGGCATACTAGTGACATTCTGTTTGTCTATGTATTCACACATGTACTAAGTTTCCAGTTAATACAATTCTAGCATGAATAGTAAACATTTATCATGATATAAGGAAATATAAATAACAACTTTATTATTGCCTCTAGGGCATATTTCTTTCAGTGGGCGGCGGCACTGCTGCAAAGCACCAAAGGTTTCTTCAAGAGTCGCATGACGGTGCTACATGGGAAGCGGCAGAGTTGTTGTTACAATGATCTGGCGATTATCTTCGGGACGTTGCAAGGTGGTGCCCCGAAGGCCATTACCACGTGGCATGGGGGTGTGCATGAGGCGTTGCCGCGCGCAAGCAAGGTAGACGGAGTTGTTGCCGCCATGGTTGTAAGGATACTATGACGATGATCGGTGATGCGACGAAGGAGCGAACAGAGTTCATGTTGCGTCGGCCACTTACGAGGCTGCGACGTGGCCAGGTAAGGCTACGAGTGGGGCGGGTGGAGCTGCTGCTCCGAGGACTAAGCTTGAGTGCTAAGCCTCGCGTCTACCGCTACATCACTATTGATGGGCCAGCCCATTAAAAAGCTAGCGAGCGATTTATGGAACCTTATGGAAGGTTCTTGAAGCGGTTCCTTTTCTTGGTCATGTTTTTGAAGGAAATATGACCTAGAGGCAATAATAAAGTTATTATTTATTTCCTTATTTCATGATAAATGTTTATTATTCATGCTAGAATTGTATTAACCGGAAACATAATACATGTGTGAATACATAGACAAACAGAGTGTCACTAGTATGCCTCTACTTGACTAGCTCGTTAATCAAAGATGGTTATGTTTCCTAACCATGGACAAAGAGTTGTCATTTGATTAATGGGATCACATCATTAGTTGAATGATCCGACTGACATGACCCATTCCGTTAGCTTAGCACATGATCGTTTAGTATGTTGCTATTGCTTTCTTCATGACTTATACATGTTCCTATGACTATGAGATTATGTAACTCCCGTGTGCCGGAGGAACACTTTGTGTGCAACCAAACGTCACAACGTAACTGGGTGATTATAAAGGTGCTCTACAGGTGTCTCCAAAGGTACATGTTGGGTTGACGTATTTTGAGATTAGGATTTGTCACTCCGATCGTCGGAGAGGTATCTCAGGGCCCTCTCGGTAATGCACATCACTTAAGCCTTGCAAGCATTGCAACTAATGAGTTAGTTGCGGGATGATGTATTACGGAACGAGTAAAGAGACTTGCCAGTAACGAGATTGAACTAGGTATTGGATACCGACGATCGAATCTCGGGCAAGTAACATACCGATGACAAAGGGAACAACGTATGTTGTTATGCGGTCTGACCGATAAAGATCTTCGTAGAATATGTAGGAGCCAATATGGGCATCCAGGTCCCGCTATTGGTTATTGACCGAAGACGTGTCTCGGTCATGTCTACATTGTTCTCAAACCCGTAGGGTCCGCACGCTTAAGGTTTCGATGATAGTTATATTATGAGTTTATACGTTTTGATGTACCGAAGGTTGTTCGGTGTCCCGGATGTGATCACGGGCATGACGAGGAGTCTCGAAATGGTCGAGACATAAAGATTGATATATTGGAAGCCTATGTTTGGATATCGGAAGTGTTCCGGGTGAAATCGGGATTTTACCGGAGTACCGGGAGGTTACCGGAACCCCCCCGGGAGCTATATGGGCCTTAGTGGGCCTTAGTGGAAAAGAGAAGAGGCAGCCTAAGATGGGCCGCGCGCCCCTCCCCTCCATTGGTCCGAATAGGACAAGGAGAGGGGGCCGGCCCCCTTTCTCTTTCCCCCCCTCCGCGAATCCTATTCCAAGTAGGATTGGGGGGAATCCTACTCCCGGAGGGAGTAGGACTCCTCCTGGCGCGCCACCTCTTGGCCGGCCGCACCCCCCTTGGGCCTTTATATACGGAGGCAGGGGCACCCCATAGAAATACAAGTTGATCCACGTGATCATATTCTTAGCCGTGTGCGGCGCCCCCTGCCACCATGGTCCTCGATAATATTGTAGCGGTGCTTAGGCGAAACCCTGCGACAGTAGTACATTAAGATCGTCACCACGCCATCGTGCTGACGGAACTCTTCCCCGACACTTTGCTGGATCGGAGTCCGGGGATCGTCATCGAGCTGAACGTGTGCTAGAACTCAGAGGTGCCGTAGTTTCGGTGCTTGATCGGTCGGGCCGTGGAGACGTACGACTACATCAACCAAACGCTTCCGTTGTTGATCTACAAGGGTACGTAGATCACACTCTCCCCTCTCGTCGCTATGCATCACCATGATCTTGCGTGTGCGTAGGGATTTTTTTGAAATTACTACGTTCCCCAATAGTGGTATCAGAGCCTAAGTTTTATGTGTTGATGTTATATGCACGAGTAGAACACAAGTGAGTTGTGGGCGATATAAGTCATACTGCTTACTAGTATGTCATACTTTGGTTCGGCGGTATTGTTGGATGAAACGGCCCGGACCGACATTACGCGTACGCTTACACGAGACCGGTTCTCCCGACGTGCTTTGCACATAGGTGGCTTGCGGGTGACAGTTTCTCCAACTTTAGTTGAACCGAGTGTGGCTATGCCCGGTCCTTGCAAAGGTTAAAACAGCACCAACTTGACAAACTATCGTTGTGGTTTTGATGCCTAGGTAAGATTGGTTCTTGCTTAAGCCCATAGCAGCCACGTAAAACTTGCAACAACAAAGTAGAGGACGTCTAACTTGTTTTTGCAGGGCATGTTGTGTTGTGATATGGTCAAGACATGATGCTAAATTTTATTGTATGAGATGATCATGTTTTGTAACCGAGTTATCGGCAACTGGCAGGAGCCATATGGTTGTCGCTTTATTGTATGCAATGCAATCGCGCTGTAATGCTTTACTTTATCACTAAGTGGTAGCGATAGTCGTGGAAGCATAAGATTGGCGAGACGACAATGATGCTACGATGGAGATCAAGGTGTCGCGCCGGTGACGATGGTGATCATGATGGTGCTTCGGAGATGGAGATCACAAGCATAAGATGATGATGGCCATATCATATCACTTATATTGATTGCATGTGATGTTTATCTTTTATGCATCTTATCTTGCTTTGATTGACGGTAGCTTTATAAGATGATCTCTCACTAAATTATCAAGATAAAAGTGTTCTCCCTGAGTATGCACCGTTGCCAAAGTTCGTCGTGCCCAGACACCACGTGATGATCGGGTGTGATAAGCTCTACGTCCATCTACAACGGGTGCAAGCCAGTTTTGCACATGCAGAATACTCAAGTTAAACTTGACGAGCCTAGCATATGCAGATATGGCCTCGGAACACTGGAGACCGAAAGGTCGAGCCTGAATCATATAGTAGATATGATCAACATAGTGATGTTCACCATTGAAAGCTACTCCATTTCACGTGATGATCGGTTATGGTTTAGTTGATTTGGATCACGTGATCACTTAGAGGATTATAGGGATGTCTATGTAAGTGGGAGTTCTTAAGTAATATGATTAATTGAACTTTAATTTATCATGAACTTAGTCCTGGTAGTATTAGCATATCTATGTTGTAGATCAATAGCTCGCGTTGTTGCTTTCATATGTTTATTTTGATATGTTCCTAGAGAAAATTGTGTTGAGAAGATGTTAGTAGCAATGATGCGGATTGGATCCGTGATCTGAGGTTTATCCTCATTGCTGCACAGAAGAATTATGTCCTTGATGCACCGCTAGGTGACAGAACTATTGCAGGAGCAGATGCAGACGTTATGAACGTTTGGCTAGCTCAATATGATGACTACTTGATAGTTTAAGTGCACCATGCTTAACGGCTTAGAATCGGGACTTCAAAGACGTTTTGAACGTCATGGACCATACGAGATGTTCCGGGAGTTGAAGTTAATATTTCAAGCAAATACCCGAGTTGAGAGATATGAAGTCTCCAACAAGTTCTACAGCTAAAAGATGGAGGAGAATCGCTCAACTAGTGAGCATGTGCTCAGATTGTCTGGGTACTATAATCGCTTCAATCAAGTGGGAGTTAATCTTCCAGATAAGATAGTGATTGACAGAATTCTCTAGTCACCATCACTAAGTTAGTAGAACTTCATGATGAACTATAATATGCAAGGGATAACGGAAACAACTCCCAAGCTCTTCGTGATGCTGAAATCAACGAAGGTAGAAATCAAGAAAAACATCAAGTGTTGATGGTTGACAAGACCACTAGTTTCAAGAAAAGGGCAAAGGGAAGAAGGGGAACTTCAAGAAGAATGGCAAGCAAGTTGCTGCTCAAGTGAAGAAGCCCAAGTCTGATCCTAAGCTTGAGACTAAGTGCTTCTACTGCAAAGGGACTGGTCACTGGAAGCAGAACCACCCCAAGTGATTGGCGGATAAAAAGGATGGCAAAGTGAACATAAGTATATTTGATATACATATTATTGATGTGTACTTTACTAGTGTTTATAGCAACCCCTCAGTATTTGATACTAGTTCAGTTGCTAAGATTAGTAACTCGAAACGGGAATTGCAGAATAAACAGAGACTAGTTAAGGGTGTAGTAACGATGTGTGTTGGAAGTGGTTCCAAAATTGATATGATCATCATCGCACACTCCCTATACTTTCGGGATTAGTGTTGAACCTAAATAAGTGTTATTTGGTGTTTGCGTTGAGCATGAATATGATTTGATCATGTTTATTGTAATACGGTTATTCATTTAAGTAAGAGAATAAATTGTTGTTCTGTTTACATGAATAAAACCTTATATGGTTACACACCCAATGAAAATAGTTCGTTGGATCTCAATTGTAGTGATACACATAAACATAATATTGAAACCAAAAGATGCAAAGTTAATAATGATAGTGCAAACTTATTTGTGGCACTGCCGTTTAGGTCATATCGGTGTAAAGCGCATGAAGAAACTCCATACTGATGGACTTTTGGAACCACTTGATTATGAATCACTTGGTACTTGCGAACCGTGCCTCATGGGCAAGATGACTAAAACACCGTTCTCCGGTACTATGGAGAGAGCAACAGATTTGTTGGAAATCATACATATAGATGTATGTGGTCCGATGAATATTGAGGCTCGTGGTGGATATCGTTATTTTCTCACCTTCACAGATGACTTAAGCAGATATGGGTATATCTACTTAATGAAACATAAGTCTGAAACATTTGAAAAGTTCAAAGAATTTCAGAGTGAAGTTGAAAATCATCGTAACAAGAAAATAAAGTTTCTACAATCTGATCGTGGAGAAGAGTATTTGAATTACGAGTTTGGTCTTCAGCTAAAACAATGTGAAATAGTTTCACTACTCACGCCACCTGGAACACCATAGTGTGTCCGAACGTCATAACCGTACTTTATTAGATATAGTGCGATCTATGATGTCTCTTACCGATCTACCACTATCGTTTTGGGGTTATGCATTAGAGACAGCTGCATTCACGTTAAATAGGGCACCATTGAAATCCGTTGAGACGACGCCTTATGAACTATGGTTTGGCAAGAAACCAAAGTTGTCGTTTCTGAAAGTTTGGGGCTGCGATGCTTATGTGAAAAAACTTCAACTTGATAAGCTCAAACCCTAGTCGGAGAAATATGTCTTCATAGGATACCCAAAGGAGACTGTTGGGTACACCTTCTATCACAGATCCGAAGGCAAGACATTCGTTGCTGAGAATGGATACTTTCTAGAGAAGGAGTTTCTCTCGAAAGAAGTGAGTGGGAGGAAAGTAGAAAAACTTGATAAGGTAATTGTACCATCTCCCTTATTGGAAAGTAGTTCATCACAGAAATCTGTTCTTGTGACTACTACACCAATTAGTGAGGAATCTAATGATGATGATCATGTAACTTCAGATCAAGTTACTACCGAATCTCGTAGATCAACCAGAGTGAGATCCGCGCCAGAGTGGTACGGTAATCCTGTTCTGGAAATCATGTTGCTAGATCATGATGAACCTACGAACTATGAAGAAGCGATGGTGAGCCCAGATTTCGCAAAATGGCTTGAAGCCATGAAATCTGAGATGGGATCCATGTATGAGAACAAAGTATGGACTTTGGTTGACTTGCCCGATGATCGGCAAGCAATTGAGAATAAATGGATCTTCAAGAAGAAGACTGACGCTGACGGTAATATTACTGTCTACAAAGCTCGACTTGTCGCAAAAGGTTTTTGACAAGTTCAAGGGGTTGACTATGATGAGACCTTCTCACTCGTATATATGCTTAAGTCTGTCCGAATCATGTTAGCAATTGCCGCATTTTATGAAATTTGGCAGATGGATGTCAAAACTGCATTCCTGAATGGATTTCTGGAAGAAGAGTTGTATATGATGCAACCGGAAGGTTTTGTCGATCCAAAGGGAGCTAATAAAGTGTGTAAGCTCCAGCGATCCATTTATGGACTGGTGCAAGCCTCTCGGAGTTGGAATAAACGCTTTGATAGTGTGATCAAAGCATTTGGTTTTATACAGACTTTCGGAGAAGCCTGTATTTACAAGAAAGTGTGGGAGCACTACAGCATTTCTGATAAGTATATGTAAATGACATATTGTTGATCGGAAATAATGTAGAATTGTTCTGCAAAGCATAAAGGAGTATTTGAAAGGAGTTTTTCGAAGAAGGACCTCGGTGAAGCTGCTTACATATTGAGCATCAAGATCTATAGAGATAGATCAAAACGCTTGATAAGTTTTTTCAATGAGTACATACCTTGACAAGATTTTGAAGTAGTTCAAAATGGAACAGTCAAAGAAAGAGTTCTTGCCTGTGTAACAAGGTGTGAAATTGAGTAAGACTCAAAGCCCGACCACGGCAGAAGATAGAAAGAGAATGAAAGTCATTCCCTATGCCTCGGCCATAGGTTCTATAAAGTATGCCATGCTATGTACCAGATCTATTGTATACCCTACACTGATTTTGGCAAGGGAGTACAATAATGATCTAGGAGTAGATCACTGGACAGCGGTCAAAATTATCCTTAGTGGAATAAGGATATGTTTCTCGATTATGGAGCTGACAAAAAAGGTTCGCCATAAAGGGTTACGTCGATGCAAGTTTTGACACTGATCTGGATGACTATAAGTCTCGATCTGGATACATATTGAAAGTGGGAGCAATTAGCTAGAGTAGCTCCGTGCAGAGCATTGTAAACATAAGAAATTGCAAAATACATAACGGATCTGAATGTGAAAGACCCGTTGACTAAGACTCTCTCACAAGCAAAACATGATCACACCTTAGTACTCTTTGGGTGTTAATCACATAGCGATGTGAACTAGATTACTGAATCGAGTAAACCCTTTGGGTGTTGGTCACATGGTGATGTGAACTATGGGTGTTAATCACATGGTGATGTGAACTATTGCTGTTAAATCACATGACGATGTGAACTAGATTATTGACTCTAGTGCAAGTGGGAGACTGAAGGAAATATGCCCTAGAGGCAATAATAAAGTTATTATTTATTTCCTTATTTCATGATAAATGTTTATTATTCATGCTAGAATTGTATTAACCGGAAACATAATACATGTGTGAATACATAGACAAACAGAGTGTCACTAGTATGCCTCTACTTGACTAGCTCGTTAATCAAAGATGGTTATGTTTCCTAACCATGGACAAAGAGTTGTCATTTGATTAACGGGGTCACATCATTAGTTGAATGATCCGATTGACATGACCCATTCCGTTAGCTTAGCACACGATCGTTTAGTATGTTGCTATTGCTTTCTTCATGACTTATACATGTTCCTATGACTATGAGATTATGTAACTCCCGTGTGCCGGAGGAACACTTTGTGTGCAACCAAACGTCACAACGTAACTGGGTGATTATAAAGGTGCTCTACAGGTGTCTCCAAAGGTACATGTTGGGTTGATGTATTTCGAGATTAGGATTTGTCACTCCGATCGTCGGAGAGGTATCTCAGGGCCCTCTCGGTAATGCACATCACTTAAGCCTTGCAAGCATTGCAACTAATGAGTTAGTTGCGGAATGATGTATTACGGAACAAGTAAAGAGACTTGCCGGTAACGAGATTGAACTAGGTATTGGATACCGACGATCGAATCTCGGGCAAGTAACATACCGATGACAAAGGGAACAACGTATGTTGTTATGCGGTCTGACCGATAAAGATCTTCGTAGAATATGTAGGAGTCAATATGGGCATCCAGGTCCCGCTATTGGTTATTGACCGGAGACGTGTCTCGGTCATGTCTACATTGTTCTCGAACCAGTAGGGTCCGCACGCTTAAGGTTTCGATGACAGTTATATTATGAGTTTATACGTTTTGATGTACCGAAGGTTGTTCGGAGTCCCGGATGTGATCATGGACATGACGAGGAGTCTCGAAATGGTCGAGACATAAAGATTGATATATTGGAAGCCTATGTTTGTGATATAGACCGAACCTCGTGGCAAGATCCGATCCGTCGTTGCGGCCCGACCTTTCACGACACTCCATCGCCAATAGCAGTAACCTCTCGCCCGCGCACACGATGTACACGATGTAGAGGGTTTGAACCTTGCGGCCCAGCACGAGAAAACCAATCTCAACGAAGGTACTCACGCGCAAAACAATTTCCACGAAGAGAAATCGCAACACAGAGGTTTTCTAAAGATCCCTCCAAAACTTGATACCGGTGTCTACCCTAAAAACACATCGTGTCTATTTCATAAAAAAATAACCTGCCCATTACATTGACGCAATTGGCTTTATATATAGCCTGCACAAACACCTACGGTACATGATCTCAAAAAAAAAAACAGTAACCGACCAACACCTCAATTATGTAACCAGGACAATAAACTAGCACACGTAAAAACTCTTTTCTAATTAAACTACCTTTTAAACCCCGGCTGACCCTAAACTTACAACCGAATAATAATGGTGGTGGACCCCAGCCCGTGTCTTTTAATGACATGAAATCACGTACTAACCTCCAACTCTTTCCACGTTGGGCACTTTCCTCTTTACGTGGAGGCGGCAAAAACAGAAATAAATATCTACCTTTTATCTTCTTGATGGATCCCAACAAATCAGCCAATATGTCTCCTGTTTTATTATCTCTGATCAAAGTACGTAACTTGCATGCAAATTCATGAGCAATCCTTGGCCGATCTATTTCCTCCAAAAGATAAAAGCAAACTCCCTTTATACTGTGCGTGCATGCACTAGTTTGTTTTAGCATGGACCCAATGATGCACCCGGTCAGCTCTAGGTTTGCTCCTCTAGTTGACTCATGTGTAATTTCCTGATTGGCCAATGTAATTGTCATTTGTCTGAACTTGCTCTGATCGTTGCACCATGTTGCATGCACGCATGTAACGGCGACTTGCTCATCAGCGTCTTCGTATTTCTGCTGTATCCAGGTTGAAACATATACATCACCCTCTGAGACTACTACTGGCGCGACGACAACTGGATCCTGAATATTAGCTTGTGTGTCGTCATTGTTGTCGGTACACTTAGAACCGGTCGTATCAGTTTGGATATCGGAAGTGTTCCGGGTGAAATCGGAATTTTACCGGAGTACCGGGAGGTTACCGGAACCCCCCGGAAGCTATATGGGCCTTAGTGAAAAAGAGAAGAGGCAGCCTAAGATGGCCGCGCGCCCCTCCCCTCCCTTGGTCCGAATAGGACAAGGAGAGGGGGCCGGCCCCCTTTCTCTTTTCCCCCCTCCGCGAATCCTATTCCAACTAGGATTGGAGGCGGGGGGGGGGGGGGGGGGGGGAATCCTACTCCCGGAGGGAGTAGGACTCCTCCTGGCGCGCCACCTCTTGGCCGGCCGCACCCCCCCCCCCTCCCCTTGAGCATTTATATACGGAGGCAGGGGCACCCCAGAGAAATACAAGTTGATCCACGTGATCATATTCTTAGCCGTGTGCGGCGCCCCCTGCCACCATAGTCCTCGATAATATTGTAGCGGTACTTAGGCGAAGCCCTGCGATAGTAGTACATCAAGATCGTCACCACGCCGTCGTGCTGACGGAACTCTTCCCCGACACTTTGCTGGATCGGAGTCCGGGGATCGTCATCGAGCTGAACGTGTGCTAGAACTCGGAGGTGCCGTAGTTTCGGTGCTTGATCGGTCGGGCCGTGGAGACGTACGACTACATCAACCAAACGCTTCCGTTGTCGATCTACAAGGGTACGTAGATCACACTCTCCCCTCTCGTTGCTATGCATCACCATGATCTTGCGTGTGCGTAGGAAATTTTTTGAAATTATTACGTTCCCCAACAGTTTTTGTGTCTTTTCTTTTCTTTTTCATTTGTTCTATTTCTATATTGTTTCCAAATATTCACATAATTCGAAAAAAAATTAAAATCTGAAAAAATGTTTGGTATTTCAAATAGTGTTCATGTTTTTTTAATGTTCGTGTTTTTCAAAACATGTTTGTAATTTCAAAATTCATTCACAATTTCAATAAATTTTCACGCTCTTCAAAAATGTTCTTGTTTCTAAAAATTGTTTGGATTTTTTTAAATTTGTTTGTGTATTCCAAATATGTTTAGAATATTCAAGAAATGTTCACATTTTAAAAAATTGTTAGTATTTTCGAAAAACATTCCCATTTTATAAATTTTCCTGGATTTTTCAATTTTTGTTCTTGTTTTAAGAAAAGTCTGGAGATTTTAAAGATATATGTCTTCTAAAAACTGTTTCCATTCTTAAAAATTATTTGCATTTTTTTCACAATGTGTTCATGTTTTCAATAAGAATATTTAGAAGAGTAAAAAACGCTCATTCAAAAAAATACCATCATTTAAAAAAATCAATTTCTTCAAAAAAATTGGGTGTCAGAAATGCTATGTGATTTTCAAAAATTGTTCGCGAACTTTTTTACTAATGAACCTTTTTTGTATTCATGAAAAAAGGCGAAGATATTTTTAATTCATGACCTCTTATAATACATGAACATCCAGGACTTTAGTGAGTCAATTATCTTATCTGAGAACATATTCATGTCGTTCTATGTGGAGGACTCCCAGCTTCTGATTGACGAGCACATGCCTTCAGATTCAGATGTGTTTTGAGGGGCTTGCTAGGCAGCCAACGTTTGTGCTGACGGTGCCAAATGTTGGTGTTGCTTCTTCACATTAGGCAGATATCAAGTCTACGAAGGCAAAAATGTCTCGGGTGAACTCAATGAAATGACAATTGTTTGTGTCCACCTTCGTTCTTAACAACATGTGTGATCTCATAACCAATGCGATGAGGACTGACAAGGGCTTCAATAAAGTGTACTTGAACTTTGTTGTGAAGCAGATCTTTGAGTTATGTGGCGAAGAGATCACCTCGACCCAGGTATACAACCATCTCTAGAACAGGAAGTGGAGAGCAAGATGGATCCAAATATCTAGGTTCATAGACCTTAGTGGCACACAATTTGATCATGACACTTCACCATCATGTCAGATGCATAGCACTATCAAGGCCACGCCGCGGTTAGCTCATATACCATTTGTTTGAGCTTCTCTAACATGTCAATCACAACTAATCACATTTATTTTCTTTCTTAGGAAAACCCCAAGGATGCTGAGTTTCTCAACACTTTCATACAGAACTACTCACAGCTACAGCAGATGTTCTCCTATGGGCAGGCTACTGACAAGTATGCCATAGGCTCCAGTGAACCTCTCGGTTTGCCTATGTCTGAGTATCCAAACATCTAGAAGTCAGAGACCATCACCATTGATGGTCCTGAGAAGGCTGTTGTTCACGTTCCTGTTCTTAATAGGAAGAGGCAGAGGTGTGGCTTGATGGACAAGGAGCTGAGCATCTTTAGCAGGATGATTGAGGCCGTCAAGGAGGTGCAATTGCCATCAGAGAGAGCAAGTCTGTCGACGTCCACCCTTCATTGTACAACGCCATCATGGAAGAAGATGCCGTCAGTTACGAGGATCTGATGGCGGATCTTAGGCATCTACTGGACAAAAGGGCATAGGGTCTTGGATTCGTTTGCATGGGGGACAACCATATGATGCTTTGGTTAGGTTATGGCTCTGTTTCTGATGGTGGTGACGACGTGTATGATGGTGACAGACGGTGACAAACTAGGAGAGAGAGTGAAGGGGAGATATGTCTACTGGTGCACGTGAGGGGCGCCCAGGTACGCATCATGGGCTTCCACTTCGTTGCGACGCAAGGGCCAAGGACAACGCTACCGCCGCGTTTGTAAATCACTGATGTCGCCCAGTGCGATCACACTACCGTGGTTGTCTCGAGCAGCGGCCTCATCTCTGTATGCGTCGACACACGAAGGCCAACACCATATGCCATCTATTTGGCGCTCGGTGTGCCACCACACACTCTGGGGTGGGTGACCTGGCGGCACGATGCTGCGAACATGAGGCGCCGAGCTCCATTCATTTTTTGGCCATGCGCTATACATGAGTATTTTTTTTTGCAGGAGTACCTGCACTATTCATCTTGATCCAAGACAGCAATGTGCTATAGAGGTGCGTCTACATTATATGTGGATTTATTTCTATACTAAAAAACAACACCAATCAAATCATGTAAAATAACAGAAAAAAGGATAAACAATCAGATAAGATTGACATGGGACAAATTGAGAATTTCAATTATTTTGAGACAGAGGTACTCTAGTTATTACTTCCTCCGTTCGGAATTACTTGTCTTGGATATAGATGTATCTAAAACTAAAATACATCTAGATACATCCATTTCTGCGATAAGTAATTCGAAACGGAGAGAGTAGTATGTATTACATGCAATTACCCCCTTGGAGCCAATATTTATTTACTTTTAACAGCACATAAGTTGCGATTTGGCCGCGACAAGTCAAGGACAAACGAGAGTTTCTTTTAGCATGTACATCGAATCCTATTCCTCACGCGAGTTGGGGGATAGCGACCAAACGCTCACCCCCACACGCACTAATGGGCTGGCCCATTGGATCTGTTCTATGTGTTTTGCTTCTCTGTTTTCCAATCCCTTTTCTGAACATTTTTTTTCTATTTTCCGTGGTTTTTATTTCAGATTTTTTTGTCTTCTTTTCCTTTTTTCGTTTTCATTTTACTTTTCCTTTTTATTTTTTTTATTTTAAAACTCAGAACAGTTTTTGAAGTGTAGAAATAATTATCCAATTTTTAGAAAAAAAACACAAATACTATGTGAACAAATAAACATCTTTTGATTAGTCAACAGTTTCTAAATGACGAAATTTTTATAAAATTGGTAAACAAATAAAATGCGCCAATATTTTCCACATTGTGAGCATTTATTGAATAAACGAAATATTTTTAAATTTGGAAATGATTATTGAAATTCCTGGACGTTTTTTGAATTCGGAGCCCCTTTTCAATCAGTGAACATTTTCTGAAAATCGTGTTACTTAATTTAGGAAAAAAATTCACTTTGTGAATGTTTTAAAAATTTATGAACTTTTTTAAAATCCGGCCTTTATTCGAATTTGACGTTTTAAAAATGCATAATATTTTTGAATTCTATAAAAAAAATAGAACGTGAAATTTTATTGAATTAACAAACTTATTTTACAAAAGCAAAATAAAGACAATAGAAAATAAAAATAAGGTCGCCTACCCTGCAAATAGGTCGGCCCAAGCGAGTGCGCGTGGGATCGTAGGGATTGCGCGTTGGGCCACGCTTGTCACTCTGGGAATGATCAAAAAAACACGAAATCACTAGTTGAAGAGTACTCGTTACAAAGATCACTCCAATTCTCCAGGCTGTAACAAATACTGCACATACAGTGCGTCACTTGTCGCAACCTGGGATTTTTTTTCTTTTTTCGTAGATCCGTTTATTCAAAACGTTTTATCACTCAAACCGTGCGTCCAAATCTCGAACCGCTTTCATCATTGGATTTCTCGCGTCGAGATCTTTAAAAACTAGATCCCATGTTGATATGATTTGACAAACTTTTTTTCACGAAAAAAACCAGACGACAAAACCAAACCGAGAGCACGGGTTTTTCCCTTTCCGAAAGAGGCATGCCCGTGCCTCTCACGAAATCACAAACCGTGCCTCTCGTGGATGCAAAAACCATGACTTGCGGAAGGAAAAGAAAAAGAAAACACGTTTTTTTCGTTTCCAAGGAGGCACAGCCGTGACTCTCGTGAAAGCACAACTGTGACTCTCACGAAAGAAAAAAAAAGCAGAAAACACATTTTTTTCCATTTCGGAGAGGAACGGCCGTGACTCCCGCGAAAGAACAACCGTGCCTCTCGCGGAAGCAAAACTGTGACTCTCGCGAAAGGAAAAAAAAGGAAAAACTTTGTTTTTGCCACTCTAGCTTTTGCCCACTTTGCTTATGCCCCTCTAGAATTTGACATTTCACTTTTGCCACTCTTAGCTTTTGACAATATATCACTTTTGCCATTCCGTGGCAAAAACGATAATTTTTCATTTCATTTTTGCCACTCTTAACTTTTGCAAAGTATCACAATTGCCACTCTGAAAATTTTGCTTTTGCCATGGAATGGCAAAAGTGATATATTGTCAAAAGCTAAGAGTGGCAAAAGTGCAATGTCAAATTCTAGAGTGGCATAAGCAAAGTGGGCAAAAGCTAGAGTGGCAAAAGCAAAGTTTTCCCCAAAAAAAATAGAAAACGAGTTTTTTTTCTCGTTTTCGAGAGGCACGGCCGTGACTCTCGCTAAAGCACAACCGTGCCTCTCGCGGAAGCAAAACCGTGTCTTTTGTGGGAAAAAACCCAGAAAACGTGTTTTTTTCGTTTCTAAGAGACATGGTCGTGACTCTCACGAAAGCAGACGTGCCTCTCGCGGAAGCAAAATCGTGACTCTCGCAAAAGGGAAAAAAGGAAAACAAGATTTTTTTTCTTCCAAGAGGCACAGCCGTAACTCTCGCGAAAGAAAAACCGTGCCTGTCACGAAAGCAAAACCGTGACTCTCGCGAAAGAAAAAAAAAAGAAAACACGTTTTTTCATGCAATTCTTTTTCGAATTTTTTTGAACGAAAATCTAAGGAAGACAGGTGGAAAACCATAACATTGAAAAAGACCAAAAAAACCGTTTAAAAAGCCAAAAAGCATGTGGAAAAATAAAAATAAAATCCGGAAGAAGCGTCCAGAGCGCGACACGTGACGAATGGTTGAGACCGCGCCAAATGGCGTTGATCATTGCGAGACTCTCAAAGAAGTGTTTGTTAACTAGTTGCCTTAAAAAAACATACTACACGCAAGGAATAGGAACTTGAGAGAAAAAGAGATGTTGGAATAAGTGGGTGCGGCATCCGCTGCCGCAGCGATTCTTTGTGCAGGATCGCCTACAGGGAGCCGCTACTATTGTTTATATTTCAAAATATTCTAAATATATTATAAGAAAAACTTTACATAATATTAAAAAAATTGTTAATCATTCATTTGACAAATGTTAAACATGTATAGAAATATGTCAATCATGTGTAATGTTTGTGACATTAAAAAATGTCATGTGTTTAGAAAAGAATCGTGTGGCATTTAAAAAAATGATTGTACAATAATAAAAAATGTTCTCACAATTAAAAAAATCATATATTTGAAAAAATGCATGGTACATTTAAGGAATCGTTAACAAGTTTCAAAAATATGAACATTGGAATTTCAAATAAAGTGTATACAATGTAAAAAACTGCTTGTGTAGTGGAAAAAATGTTACCTACCATTAAAAAAATTATGTGACATTTTAATGAAACATTCCCGTGATACGTAAAAGTTTTGTGGCGTTTAACAATGGTTATACAAATGTGAAAATATGAGCCCGCGATTCATAAAACTGTATGCGGCATTTTTGCAGAATATTCACGTGTTTCGAGAAAAATGTCGATGAAGATTCAAAAAATACTTATACAATTAGGAATATATTTTGCGGTAAAAATAATTTTTTTGGCCAACAAAATTATGTACAATGTCAATGTGTCCTTCGAAATTGTTACCGTGTATTCAAAAAAGGTTCGTAACATGTATTTAAAAAAAGTAATTTATGTATTTGAATATTTCAAATGAGTTTCAAAAAATGTTTTGTGTGGGTGCTACAAATGTAGATTGTGTACTCACAAAAATTAGACATGTGTTAAAACAAAGAAACGATTAAAGCCAACAAAGAAACAACAAGAAAAGTGAAGAAAATCTAGGAATACGATGAAACCCAAGGAAGAAATAAAACTGAACCAAAAGTACAATAAAGAAAGAAAAACTAAAAAAAAACCATGCCCCCAAATAAAAAACTGCAACGAACGAGCGAACTACAAATACGTAGAAGCGTCAACGACCCAATGCGCTGATGGCTGGGTATGTTCACTCGCCCGTGGGCGATTCCTAATAGCAATCAGTACGTTCGAGACATATCCCTTGCGGGAATAAGACAACCGTAACTCCAATGCGGAGTGAAGTCTATTTTAAACCCTAAAATTGTAGAGGGTGACATAAATGAATCCTGACCTTCAAATCCCTAAAGTCCATACCCTACTCAGCGATCCCGGTCAATTATAATCCTAAACCTAACCTCGACCTGTCTGGAAGGACAATCCCGACCGGGATCACTCGTTTCTCTCGCTGACCGCATGGACCTACATGTCATACCCTTCTTCTTCATCAATTTCTTTCCTTTTTTTAAGAACAATCTCTTTCCTTTTCTCCTCATCTTTCCTGGCATCTCACTCAGTCTTCATCGTCAGCGCCCCGCATGGACACCACACGCCCCACTAAATTCTCCATTAGCTCCGCCTCACTAGTTCGCTAAACCACACGAAAGTAATCGATGAAAAACTCCTCTAATCGTTGTCTCTGTAGTCATCTTCTCCGCCTCCGGTGAAGGCCTCTGCGGCCTCGATCTTCACCTCTGGAGACGGTCGCACCCCTCCGCAGCTACCTCGGATCTCTCCGATTCTCTCGAAGACTCTAGCATCCTCCCGTGAGGCCCCCCCCCCCCCCCCCCCCCCCCCCCCCCCCCCCGCCGTCGAGTTTTGTGCCCGCGCTCCCGAGCTACCCTGCCTCTCCCAACCGCGTCTTCTTGACCACCCGGTGAGGTCCTCTTCAGTATGCCCCTCTCCCCGGGTCCACCCGCGCCCCCTAATCCCCCGCCGCCACGCGCCGCCCGTCGCCGCACTGCAGCACCACCGTGTGTCGCTCGGCTGGTGACCTGGTGTTGCTTGTGCATGTTTTCTAATCCGGCGAAAATCCATCGGCTAGTGCATAGCTAGCTAACTTCCATGTGAATGTGAATATGTATATATGCATCCGTCGGGTCCGTCTCCAGCGCGTCACGCTCGGAGGAGCTCCGCCGCTGCCATAGGTCGGACGTGGATTTTTAGAACATCTGCATCCGGGCCCTACTATCTCAGCTGTCCAATATTACTTTAAGATCTCTGCAACATAACTAACTTTCTATCTGAAATTTTCTCTTTTTTGTTTCTCTCGCATAAAACATGTTTTGAAGTTTAAACCTTTGCAGTGTGGCAAAACTTTCTATCTAGAATCTAAGATAAATCTTTCAGATTTTTTGGTCAAAAATAAATATTAAAAAAAAATTAATATTTATTTTTGACAAAAAATCTGAAAGATTTATTCTAAATTCTAGATAGAAAGCTTTGCCACGCTGCAAAGGTTTGAACTTCAAAACATGTTTTATACGAAAGAAACAAAAAAGAGAAATGCGTTTGCACGAGTCGCGAAGCGCAGAATGGATGACTAGATAGGGAGGGCTGGAATGCAGGTGTTCTATTATATATTTTAGGCCATAGGTCGCATTACTAACCTGGACTCCTCCGCGCTGTGTGTGCGGTGTCACCACGCCATGATTTCTTCCCATGTGCAAAGCTAGCTCAGTGGCTTCGGCTGATTGAATTTTTGTGGTTGATGTGCAAAGCAAAGCCGACTAGTCCAGTACAAAACACACATAGACGAGCGTCGGCATCGACAGCTTCATCACAAATTCATGACGTCCGCCAAGGGAGGGAAGGATTGGGTCCGTCGAGGGAGCAGCGTCGCAGGCCCTGAAGCCTATCTGTTGTTACGCGCAGTCGGCTTTCGTTCCAGGACGGCTCATTACCGATAATTTTATCACTGTATATGAATGTCTACACTATATGAAAACAAGGAGAATTAAAGGGAACAGATTTTGTGCTCTGAAGTTGGACATGATGAAAGCGTATAATCAGTTGAAATGGTCGTATCTTAAGGCTGTGATGCTCAAACTTGAAATAAGTCCACGCTTCACGGAAACGGTCATGAGGTGCATCACATCAGTATCATTTTCTGTGTTGTTTAACGGCGGAGTTTTAGACTCTTTCAAGCCTTCCCGTGGTGTGAGACAGGGAGATCCGATCAGCCCATATCTGTTTTTGTTGGCGGCCGAGGGATTATCTTGTTTGCTCAAAGTGGTGGAAGGAGTGAGAGGCATCAAAGTGGCTCCTCCAGCCCCGGAAGTGAATCATTTACTTTTCGCGGATGACAGTCTTTTGTTCTTTGAAGCGAACAGCACGGTAGCGGCTCACGTTCAGGAGTTGCTGCATATATACTGCAACGCATCGGGCCAAAGAATCAACACGGAGAAATCCTCAATCTATTTTAGCCGAGGGGTACCGGAGAGTACCCGGGAAGAGGTGAAGAATGTTCTCAATGTTCATAATGAGTCCTTGACAGAGAAGTATCTTGGCTTGCCTTCGGACGTTGGAAGATCAAAGGAGGGGTGTTTTAAATATTTGAAAGATAGAGTTTGGAAGCATGTCCAGGGGTGGATGGAGAAGTGTTTGTCGGCAGGGGGGAAAGAAGTATTGATCAAGTCGGTTGCTCAAGCTATTCCGACTTACTCCATGTCATGTTTTAAACTACCCCGTGGGCTCTGTGAACACATAAACGGTTTGCTGAGGAAGTTTTGGTGGGGTAGCAAGAGGGGGGAGAGGAAGACGGCTTGGGTCTCGTGGAAGACAATGTCAACACCAAAGTACATGGGTGGAATGGGCTTTCAGGACATAGAACTGTTCAATTTGGCGTTGCTTGCGAGGCAAGTTTGGAGATTAATGCAAGAGCCAAACTCTCTTAGTGCTCGGATTATCAAAGCAAGGTACCACCTGGATAGTGATATACTAACAGCAAACATTGGTACGAACCCATCTCAAGTGTGGAGAGCATTGTTGGAAGGAAGAGAGGTACTCAACTTGGGCTTGATAAAACAGATCGGAACGGGGCAGGAGACCAGGATTTGGCATGACAATTGGTTGCCAAGAGATTTTAAACTTCGGCCGCTATGCGCCATCTCACAAAACCCGCCAGTTTTGGTATCCGAATTAATTGATAGTGCGACGAAGACATGGAATGTTCAGAAGTTGAATGCTCATTTTGTTGGTCCTGATGTTGATGCTATAAAAAACATCCCGCTAAGTTCTCGTGTACAGCAGGATTTTTGGTCATGGCATTATGACAAACGTGGAGTCTTCTCCGTCCGGTCTGCATACAGGATGATCACTGGCGTACGGGCGCAACGGGAGGCGTGGTTGGAGGAGAGAACAGGACACTCCAATCATGAGGCGGAGAAGAAATCATGGACGAAACCGTGGAAGGTTAAAGTTCCAGCAAAGGTGCGAGTTTTTACGTGGAGATTGGCACATACATCGCTACCGACTGGAACAACGAGGCATGAGCGTAACATGGCGGATACAGATGCATGTTCAATATGTAACTCGGCCCAGGATACGTGGAGGCATTCACTTTTTGAGTGCCGTATGGCGAGGTGCGTCTGGGCCTTGATAGATAAGGATACTCTGGAGCATGTGATATCGACCCGTATGGAGGATGCGCGTCTATGGCTGTTCTGGCTGTTCGAGACTTTGAATCAGCATGATCTAGCCCGGGTATTGGTTACCATGTGGGCCATTTGGTGGGCGCGAAGACAAGCGATTCATGATGGGGACTTTCAGAGTCCATTGAGCACCATGAGCTTCATAAACCGCTATATGGAGGATCTGAATATTTCATACGCTCGTAGAAGGAACACTATGATGGCTACAAACCGAGCTAGGAGGACCAACACATGGCTGAAACCATCAACTGGTAATGCGAGGATGAATGTAGATGGAGGGATTTCCAGGAGTGGCGCTCAAGGAGCTTCGGCTGTTATTTGTAGAGATGAGGCGGGAACCTTTCTGGGAGCTTATGCTATAGTTTTTGATGGCCTAGTGGATCCACCGAGCCTGGAAGCGCAAGCATGCAATGAAGCTTTGGCTTTAGCCAAAGATCTGAACCTACGGAAAGTACAGGTTGCTTCGGACTGCATTGAGGTGGTGAACAATATCAACCAGGGAGGGGCACCGGTCTATGGTCCAGTTCTTCACGAGATAAATGATCGCATGAAGGAGCTAGATTTTGTTAATTTTTCTTTTGAGTGTCGTGAGTCGAACTATGAAGCTCATGCTTTGGTTAAGGCTGCTACTTCTCTAGCAGTAGGGCGCCATGTTTGGCTAGGGATTTTGCCCGATATCATTTGTATTCCGCACATTATTAACAGTGAATAAAATCCCTTTTGCCCCTCAAAAAAAATCTGTTGTTACGCGCGCGCTCGGCCTCTCCACTTTTTATTCCACCGCATCAAACATCATCCCCAGCCATCTTGGCCTCCTTTCCGTGTGTGCCAACGTAGGAGAGCGGGAGGGTTGGGATAGATGATGAAAATGACAGGTGGGCCAACTTAGTCAGTGAGAGTCGCGATTTATCCCTGGCAGGATCATCTTTTTCCCAGTCCATCAAACGGATCCAGGGTCTAGATTGATCGGGATTGATGAGTATAAGGTATCGACTTTAGGGATTGAAGGTCGGGGTTCATTTGTGTCCTCCTCTACAACGTTGGGGTTCAAAATAGACTTCACTCCTCCAATGCGTGAACCATTCCGCCCGGCCCCCTTTATTTGGGGTAAAATGGCAAACCCGTCGGCCCAGCACGCGACAGTCCGACCCATCTGATCCGTTTTGTATCGGACAACCCATTTCAAACGCAAACATGAGTCGGGATTGAGCCGCGACGAAAAACAAATGGACGCGTCAAACGTCCGCGTCAGGGTCGCGTGGCAGATGGCCACCTACCTCCCATCCGCCAACATCAATGCGCACTCCCGGCCGGCCTCACATGTCATCCGCCCAGGCGCACGCTCGCCGTCCTTCTTAAATGGGGAGGCCGTGGACCGGTCATCGTCCACACTTCCCACTTCCAGCTCGCTGGCTCGTCGAAACCCGACACGCCCAAACCCTAGCCTCTCCCCGTCCTCGAGCTCGCTGGCCGGCCGCCTCGCAGCCGTGGGGTTCTGAAACCACAGCCGCAAGGGGAAGCACAACCGCGAGGGCGGCTCCTCCTCGGGACGCCGCCGCGGCCGTAAAAGAGGAGGCCGCTTCGCCGCCGCATCGGGCCCCCGCGCCTGCCCCGTTCACCATCGCCCCCAGGGCCGCCAGCGAGCGCGACCGGTAGTACCTGGCCGTGGACGTATGCCGGCGTTATTGGGAGACGCGGACGCCGGTCCCGTGAAGCGACATCCACCTCCCCAACAACTGGCACCTCTCCGCCAACCGGGTCCCGATCCCGCCAGTCCCGATGAGCGGCCATGCGCGCCGCAATGAGATCGCGCGCCGACGCCGCCTTCTCCCGGAGGACCTCTACTACGACGAGAGGTACGCCCCCGACTCCGTGCTCTGGGACACATGGCTCCAGGACGAGCACGACGCGCGGCGCGCGTCCTACTTCGCCGGCATGGCGTCGGGGCCGCGCTGGCCACGTCGAGAGGTGAACGGGTGTACGCGGGTGCACGACCTCACGCCCACGCCGTCGCTGTCCCCATCTCCATCGCCATCTCCCCTCCTTGCATGACAGCGGAGGCGGAGGCCCGGCTCATGCAACGTGTCATGGAGGACTCCATGAACACGCACGATGAGCGCCAATGGCCGGGCCTCGAGGAGACGATGGCCCTATCTGCAGCCGGCGACGTCGCCATCCCCAAGCTGGAGATGGCGAGGGCGGAGGAGGTGGTGGAGGAGGAGCCGGTGGCCGCATTCCACCCGGCCCTGGTTGGGCAGCACTGGAGCTGGTTCTGCCCAGCTCCGGAGATGGCCGACGCCGCGCTGCGGTCACCGGAGTGGGACGCGTCGCCATGGGAGGAGGCGGTGCAGGCCCCCGCCTTCCAGCCCGCCCCCGCATACCACGGACCGCCGGTCCACCTCTGGACGCCGCAGGACTATGTCGACCTCGTCAGCGACGACGACACCGGCGGCCACTGAAGACGACGACGACCACAGCAGGAGCACGCGGGCGGCGTTATTTTTTTTATGTTAATTATGACACTGGGCCGTTAAGTGAACCGTGAAACTGGCCGTTTTATGGCTATGACCCCTAACTTATGTTTTATGTTTTTTAACTGCGTTTATTTACTCTTTTTAGTCATTTTATTTAAGTTTTTCTTTTTTTAATCACGTCCAACACAAACATGATTTGGGGTGTGGTCGTACGTCGAGCGCACCTACAACCCAACGGACAGAACCGGATATAGACGAACCCATTACAGCCTCAAAGGAACAAAATCCGGCCCAACTCGACGTCTGTTTGACGTTGTGCGGTTGAGTTGGCCTAAGGCCACGTGAATCTGTGACATTCTTGTGTCCCGGTCCAACAACCCGAAAGACAAAGTTGGTTGGTTCATGGGTTGCACAAATGTATGCACCAAAAGCATGGAGGGAGATAAAGGCTTAAAAAAAGTGGGAGAAAATGGGCGTGCCTATGCCCTGCTTGCCGCGAGACGTACGGCAGCCTCCTGTCAATAGGAGTCATTGTGGGTCGGCCCAGCGCAGCAGCAGCGCTTCGCCTCACAGCACGCGCGGGCACGACATGCGCTCACCCTGCCATGATGATGTCATGCTAATTTATTTATTTTTTCTATTTTCCTATTTATTTTTATTTTAAAAATTATCATGTGCTTGCAAATTGTTAAACATGTATAAGAAAAACATTTTTAAGTATACGAAAAATCTACAATATGTATGGAAAAGGTACTCTCTTCGTTCCATAATATAAGATCTTATTACATCCAATATATATTATGGGACGGAGGGAGTAGATATCAAAATATATATTGAGAAAAAAATATTAATCATGTATTTGAAAAATGTTAGACATATATAAGAAAAATGTTTGTTATGTATACGAACATGCACAATCCGTATGGAAAAAGTGGGCATCATAACATATATCTGATAAATGTTAATCATGCATTTGAAAGATGTTTAACAAGTACAACAAAATGTAAAACTGTTAACCAAAAAAGTAAAATTTGTATGAAAAACGTAGACCTCAAACCATATCATTTTTTAAATGGCACATTTATTTTAAAAAATGAAAACTATGTATAAACGATGTTCGTGGTTTATATGGAAAATTTACAACATACATTAAATAAAAGTACCACAAAAATATATTTTGAAACATATTTCTGATGTATAAGGAAAATGTACATTGTATGTGGAAATTTTTTTTACTACCATTCAAAAAATTCACCGTGTACTTGAGAAAATGTTGACCATCTACTAAAAAAGAGTTCAAAAAGAGTATTTAATAAAACAATACATTGTGTACCTAAAAATTGTTTAACGCGTGTCAACAAAATGTAACGTGTACACTAAAAATGCACATTGTGTAATAAAAAAGTGTATGTGTTGAATAAAAAATTAATCACTGAAAATTGACAAAGAAACGAAGAAAAGCAAAGAAAATCAAAAGGGAAACAAATAAAACCTAAAAATAAAACATAAAAGCAATGAAAAATAATGGAAAGAAGAAAGAAGCGAAGAAAATTGAAGAAAACCATAAAAATAGAAAAAACCAGAGAAAACCAAGAAAGAAACAAAGGAATGAAAGAAATCATAGAAAAAATGAAGAAAAGAAAAAAATCAATAAAGACTGGGAAAGAAATAGAGAAAACTGTGAAAAAAGCAAGGAAAACAGAAAAAACAGAAGAAGAAAAAATTATAAAGGAATAAAAAAAGAAAGAAAAGACAGAAAGTAAGCAAGAGAATAAAAACCAGAGCAAACAACGAACATTACACGATCGATCGAGCAAACGGAAAAAACACCAAAACAGGCCGGCCGAGAAGCGACATGAAAAGGAAAATGTTGAGGCGAGACAAGAGCTATACTTGTTAGAAAGAAGTATAGTTTTTACCCTCAAATCCTGTCCAATGTCTTCATAACCCCCCCAAAGTCGATTTTGGTCTGATTTAGACCCCAAAAATGTCAATACCGGTTTAATCTCCCCCTGAGTGGTTTAGTGTCACATCAAGAGTGGTTTTGCATCTGATTTTGTGATTAGGCACTGATTTGTCACTGACGTGGCGTGCTTATGTGGCAGCTGGTCGCTGAAATAAGTGGGCGTTCGTCTTCGTCATGTTTCGCCTTCCTAGTGCAGACAGGAAACCGGAAAGGCCGCAGCGCCGCCATCCACACCTACTGCAATTGCGTCCCCGTCGTCGCCGGCGGCGGCCACCGTCTCTCTCACTTGACGTCGCCTTAGCATGGGATAGAGGAAGCGCGCGATCTGTCGTATTCCGCGGTTAGGACTACGCTGCCCTCAATCGTCGCGAGTCCGTCTTCGTCAGAATCAAGCGATGGCTTCAGGTATGCTTACCGTAGTAATGTTCGTGTTATGGGCGAGGCTTAATCGCATCATGTGTTCATGATAGCTCTGTTGTTTTGATATTAAAATGGGCTAATTTGCAGATGGCCGGCCTGTTAATTTCAGAAATAAAGTAGATGAATTTGCATTGTCTTATAGAAACAGAACGTGCAGATGACCGGCCTGTTAATTTCAGAAATAAAGTAGATGAATTTGCATTGGGCTTGTAGTGATGATTGTCTTATAGAAACAGAACGTGGCATTTTTGACCGAATTTGACTGCTGAAGAGTGTTAACTCTGAATTTTGACTGTTATTTTAGTAGTACAGTACTCTGAATTTTGACAGCACTTGTACAGAACTTTTACTGTAATTTTAGTACTGCAGTATAACTAGTCTGAATTTGGACTGAATTCAGAGTAGTTTTAGTAGTTTTGAGTACAGTTTTGACTGCAGTTTCAATAGTGCAGTTGCATTTGACTGCAGTTTTAGTAGTTTTGACTGTATTTTCAGTAGTTTTAGTAGTTTTGACTGCAGCTTCAAGTTTTGTACATGTCATTTATCTTCATGTACGTGTACACATGCTTGGTGTCATGGTTGTGTATTTTTATTTTCTTGGTGCCATCTATTGTAACGTGATGTACTTTCGGGGTTTATCCCCGCTAATCTGGCAATATAATGAGGGTTTTAGTTTGCCCAATTAAACTAGTGTATTTGGACAGAATATGGACTGAATTATGATTGTATTTGTTTACTCTGTAAGTATAACTGAGAAGAAATTTCATTCATTTTGCAGCTCGTTTGGATCCGCGAGATCCACTTGATTACTTGTTGGCCAGATATCATTAAGCCGGCTCATTTGAGAGGGAAAATGGACAGGTTGACTACTCAGGAGAACTAGAGGCAGAGGTGTTTATGCTCAGTTATGCAGAATTGTGTGCTTACGCTGAGGAATTTTTTTTCTGAAAAAATCAATCTTCTGAACATCCTACAGACATTTTCTTATAAATTCTCGGCATGAAGCACTACTCATGTGAATTACAACAGGCACTAGTCACGTCTAAATCTTGCTAATTTTATCTGCAAGTCTTCTACTACTTAAGGACCTAATTCTACTACTGCTGCGTGCTTGAATTGCATCTCATTCACAAACAACCTCATGCCCATCTCTAGTCAACTACCTTCGCCATGCAAGCTTCAGCCTAGAGCGAGATTCTTCAATTACATATTCTCTTTTTTCAGACGATTCAGCAACGTAATGCCACGATTCACCAACAGTCCAAACCCTGAAATTGCATTGCAATCAGCTAACAATGGACTTTTCCAAGAAAATAGGCTCACACAAGAACAACAAGAACACACCTTTGATATCCTGGTACCTTCGCCCTGGATTCAACAGGCTTCAGGTAATCTGCCGACGGTCTTCCATTCCACATCCGCACAACACTAACTTGTACTGCAACGGACCCTCATGATATGGCACCGGCGACAGTGTCGCCGCAGCCATACCACTAGAATAGGACCTGCGTCCTGTGGAGGAGCTAGCCGAGAAGCTCGCGGATGACGCCATGGAATGCATCCGATTCAAGAGTGAGGCCTGAATTCGAGAGTGAGGTCTTCGATCGAGTGAGCGAGCGTCGATGGGGAATTTAGGGTTCAAACACCCATTTGGGGAATTTATGAATTGTAAACACTGGCCGGGAAACGAGTGACCATTTGCCACATCAGCGCCAAGTGATCATCAAATAAATGAAAACCACATGCAAAACCACTCTTGATGTGACACTAAACCGCTTAGGGGTAGATTAAACCGGTATTGATATTTTTGGGGTCCAAATCAGACCAAAATCAACTTTAGGGGGTTATGGAGACATTGGATAGGATTTGAGGGTGAAAACTATACTTCTTTCTACTTGTTAACAAGATATAACTCTCACGTGTAAAGGCCTTCTCAAGACAAAAAACATGGTTTTCACGGTGAAACCTTTTGGCCCCATCATCACAACCAAATCGCAAGTTTTCTTTGAAAGGGCTTAAGATGATACTCCCTCCGTCCTTTAAAGAATGTATTGCAATCTATCATTTCTATAATTTATCATAGCTACAATTGTTTTTACATAATTTCCACTGTAATTTATCATTTCTACAAAAACAGAATCTATCAAAAATAGAACAATCTAATAATCTGAACAAAAACCATTCTTACATAACTCCAAAAATTCTAAAAAATTAGGACAACGTAGGCAATTTGTATATCAATACTATGTGATAATTTCATACCAAGATCACATTCCAGTAAAAAATGTAAATTCCTGCACTGGGCGCAAAAGTTTCTGTTTTTGCACAGAATCAATTCAGCGAGTATCCACACTATTCAAAGGCTTTACTTGGCACATTATTGAAAAAGGTATAAAACATGATTACTACTGTAGCTACTCATGCGACCACACAACATAGTAGGGGTAAACATTGGGTTGTCTCCCAACAAACGATTTTCTTTAATGCCTTTGTATCTAGGCATGATGGTTTTAATGATGCTCACATAAAAGTGAAGAATTGAAACATAAAGGGGACATTATGAAACATATATCAAACACATTTAAGCCTAACCCACTTCCTATGGATAAGGATTTTATAAGCAAACAATTTATTGGAATAATAATCAACTAGCATAGGGAGGCAAAACTAGTGTAACTTTCAAACTTTCAACATGAAGAGAGGTGATACGTCTCCAACGTAATTATAATTTTTGATTGTTTCATGCTATTATATTATCTTTTTGGATGTTTTATATGCATTCATATGCTATTTTATATTATTTTTGGGACTAACTTATTAAGCTAGAGCCGTGTGCCAGTTTATGTTTTTCCTTGTTTTTGAGCTTATTAGAAAAGAAATATCAAACGGAGTCCAAACGGAACAAAACTTTCGCGATGATTTGTCTTGGACCAAAAGACACCCAGGGGACTTGGAGTGCAAGTCAGAAGAGCCACAAGGCGGCGGCAAGGGTGGAGGGCGCGCCCTAGGGGGGGCGCCCCCTGCCTTGTGGTCCCCTCGTGACCCTCCTGACCTAGTTCTTCCTCCTATATATTCCCATATATACCCGAACCTCCAGAAGCATCAACGAAAACACTTTTCCACCACCGCAACCTTTTGTTCCCGTGAGATCCCATCTTGAGGCCTTTTCCGGCATCCTGCCGGAGGGGGATTCGATCATGGAGGGCATCTACATCAACTCCATTGCCCTTCCGATGAAGCATGAGTAGTTTACCACAGACCTACGGGTCCATAGCTAGTAGCTAGATAGCTTCTTCTCTCTCTTTGATTCTCAGTACCATGTTCTCCTCGATGTTCTTGGAGATCTATTTGATGTAATCTTCTTTTGCGGCGTGTTTGTCGAGATTCGATGAATTGTGGATTTATGATCAGATTATCTATGAATATTATTTGAATCTTCTCTGAATTCTTATATGCATGATTTGATATCTTTGTATTTCTCTTCGAATTATCGGTTTGGTTTGGCCAACTAGATTGGTTTTTCTTGCATTGGGAGAAGTGCTTAGCTTTGGGTTCAATCTTGTGTGATTTCACCCAGTGACAAAGTAGGGGTAGCGAGACACGTATTGTATTGTTGCCATCGTGGATAAAAAGATGGGCTTTACATCATATTGCTTGAGTTTATTCCTCTACATCATGTCATCTTACTTAAAATGTTACTCTGTTCTTTATGAACTTAATACTCTAGATGCAGGCAGGAGTCGGTCAATGTGTGGAGTAATAGTAGTAGATGCAGGCAGGAGTCGGTCTACTTGACATGGACATGATGCCTATATTACATAATCATTGCCTTGGATATCGTCATAACTTTGCGCTTTTCTATCAATTGCTCGACAGTAATTTGTTCACCCACCATATTATCTGCCTTTATGAGAGAAGCCTCTAGTGAAACCTATGGCCACCGGGTCTATTTTTCATCATATTAGTTTCCGATTTACTATTCTTGCAATCTTTTATTTTCAGATCTATAAACCAAAAAACCCAGAAATATTTTATCTTTTGTTTAGTTTTATTTATCTCTATCAGATCTCACCTTTGCAGGTGACAGTGAAGGGATTGACAACCCCTTTATCGCATTGGGTGCAAGTGTTTGATTGTTTGTGCAGGTGCATCTATTGGGGACTTGCGCGTTTCTCCTACTGGATTGATACCTTGGTTCTAACTGAGGGAAATATTTATCTCTACTATGCTGCATCACCCTTTCCTCTTCAAGGGAAAAACCAACACAAGCTCAAGAAGTAGTAGAAAGAATTTCTGGCGCCATTGCCGGGGAGATCTACGCCAAGCCTACCAAGTACCCATCATAAACTCTCATCTCTTACATTACATTATTCGCCATTCGCCTCTCATTTTCCTCTCCCCCACTTCTAAATTTTTTTCCGAAAAGATTTGCCCTTTTCTTTGCCCTTCCTCCGTTCGTCTTTTTCGTTTGCTTTTTATTTGCTCAATCGGTTTGTTGTTACCATGTCTGAATCTGGGGAGATTATTGTTGAAAAGGATAGTAGTAATGATGAGGGAAACCTGGATAATTTTGCTAATTTTGATCCTCATGAAGAATCTACTATCTTGCACACTAAAAAACTTTGCATAGGTAGCGGCAATATTATTGAAAATGAGTTATTCAAGATTTCTTTACTTGTGCCGGTGCGCTGCCCACGTTAGGTGGATCTATTCTCCATAAAACTAATAGTCTCGTGAATGCAATAACTTTGCTTATAATTGAACTTGAAAGACATTTTTTTCATATGCACCCTTGCATACAAAGGATTTTTCTAGAATTCTCTAATATTGAGCATTCTTCTGTTAAAAGCGCCGCTACCATATTTCTAGCTCATGAGTTTAGATTCATTATGAAAGAAGCTAGTAAAATTTTTGCGCATTATAAAATAGATGGTGGTCGTCCTCCCATAGAGGGGATTATCTTTAATCAAGAAGAAATAATACGATTACGATCTCTCGATCATGTTTCTTATAACGAAAAATTAAGAAAAAGGGTCCCTACCGATGGTTTAGTTGATAGAATTTCTGAACTTAATGATAATTTTTCTATACAAAACAACGGATTAGGTTTCCCTGTAAAAAATAAGCTCATGGCTTTTTGCCAAAAGAATGCTTACAATGATGAGTTGATCATACAATACGAGGGACGAAGGAGGAATCATTTCCTCCCGAACTTTATCTTAGGGATCCTTATCCTATTAAATTAGCCCTTTTGATTATTTTTGCTTACCACAAATAAAACTTGTTGCTGAACGAAGAGAGTATGAGATGAGCATGCGTGATATGCCTTATTATTATGACAATGCTTAGATCTATGTTTTTATGCCTAGCTAAGGGTGTTAAACAACAACGCCTGTTGGGAGGCAACCCAATTTTATTTTGTTTCTTTTTGGGGTCATGTTTTTCGATAAATAATTCATCTAGCCTCTGGTTAGATGTGTTTTTGTTAGTGTTTGTGCCAAGTAAGACCTTTGGGTTGGCTTACGGTGATAGTTGATTTGATCTTGCTAAAAAACATAATTTTTTGCGCCCAGGAAAATATTTCTCATTTTTAACAAAAGCATGATAAAATACTCATTTTTTTGCAGAAGATTAATATACGAATTTACTAGGTTGTCCTATTTTTTCAGAAATTTTGGAGTTACAGAAGTATTCGAGAGTTATAGATTTCTACAGACTGTTCTGTTTTTGACAGATTCTGTTTTCTTTGTGTTGTTTGCTTATTTTGATGAATCTATGGGTAGTATCGGGGGGTATGAACCATGGAGAAGTTGGAATACAGTAGATATTACACCGATATAAATAAAGAATGAGTTCACAACAGTACCAAAGTGGTGATTTTATTTTCTTATACTAACGGATCTCATGAGATTTTTTGTTGAGTTTTGTGTTGTGAAGTTTTCAAGTTTTGGGTAAAGATTTCATGGACTATGGAATAAGAAGTGGCAAGAGCCTAAGCTTGGGGATGCCCAAGGCTCCTAGACTTCCAATTCCAAGTAGTAGTAACGGAAAGGAACAGGTTTAGGAGAACTTTTTTTATGTCTTTCTTATAGCGATCGCTGAAAGTCAGTCAATGCACTGGCTTCAATGAATGAAGTCCGATGGGCTACGAAGTGGAGATGATGTCGTCGTGTCATTGCTCGTGATGTCTTCACCAGGATTTGACTTACCAATGTGAAAGGTGTCTTTGCACCCCCACCTCCTTTATCACTGAGCGGTCATTTAGGGGCCTTAGCTGGTGATCCGGGCTGTTTCCTTCTCGACGATGAAGCTTATCCCCCATCGTATCATTCGCCGACCTTGACCCCTATTATTTTTGGGTCATATCTAGTATTCAGAGTTTGCCTCGATTTGGTACCGCTCGCGCAGCCCGCATCGAAACAGTGCTTTACCCCTAGATGTCCAGTCAACTACTGCGCCTCAACGAGAGCCTAAGCTTGGGGATGCCTCGGAAGGCATCCCTCTTTCGTCTTCGTTTATCAGTAACTTTACTTGAGGCTATATTTTTATTCACCACATGATATGTGTTTTGCTTGGAGCGTCTTGTATGATATGAGTCTTTACTTTTTAGTTTGCCACAATCATCCTTGATGTACACACCTTTTGAGAGGGACACACATGAATCGTGATTTATGAGAATACTCTATGTGCTTCACTTATATCTTTTGAGCTAGGCAATTTTGCTCTAGTGCTTCACTTATATCTTTTTAGAGCACGACAGTGGTTTTATTTTATAGAAATTATTGAACTCTCATGCTTCACTTATATTATTTTGAGAGTCTCTCTAAACAGCATGGTAATTTGCTTTGGTTATGAATTTAGTCCTAATATGATAGGCATTTAGGAGGGATATAATAAAAATTTTCATATAAAGTGCATTGAATACTATAAGAAGTTTGATTCCTTATGATTGTTTTGAGATATGAGGATGGTGATATTTTGTGGATTGTAGAAATACTTGTGTTAAAGTTTGTGATTCCCGTAGCATGCGCGTATGGTGAACCGTTATGTGATGAAGTTGGAGCATGATTTATTTATTGATTGTCTTCCTTATGAGTGGCGGTCGGGGACGAGTGATGGTCTTTTCCTACCAATCTATCCCCCCTAGGAGCATGTGTGTAGTACTTTGTTCCGATGACTAATATATTTTTTGCAATAAGTATGTGAGTTCTTTATGATTAATGTTGATTCCATGGATTATACGCACGCTCACCCTTCCACCATTGTTAGCCTCTCTAGTACCGCGCAACTTTCGCCGGTACCATATACCTTCCTCAAAACAGCCACCATACCTACCTATTATGGCATTTCCATAGCCATTCCAAGATATATTGCCATGCAACTTCCACCGTTCCGTTTATTGTGACATGCTTCATCATTGTCATATTGCTTTGCATGATCATGTAGTTGACATAGTATTTGTGGCAAAGCCACCGTTCATAATTTTTCATACATGTCACTCTTGAGTCATCGCACATCCTGGCACACCGCCGGAGGCATTCATACAGAGTCATATTTTTTTTCTAAGTATCGAGTTGTAATTCTTGAGTTGTAAGTAAATAAAAGTGTGATGATCATCATTATTAGAGCACTGTCCCATGTGAGGAAAGGATGATGGAAGCTATGATTCCCTCACAAGTTGTGATGAGTCTCCGGACTTTACAAAAAAATAAAAGAGGCCAAAGAAGCCCACATAAAAAAGAGAGAAAAAATGAGAGAAATGAGAAAAGGGGCAATGTTACTATCCTTTTTCCACACTTGTGCTTTAAAGTAGCACCATGATCTTCATGATAGAGAATCGCCTATGTTGTCATTTTCATATACTAGTGGGAATTTTTCATTATAGAACTTGGCTTGTATATTCCAATGATGGGCTTCCTCAAATTGCCCTAGGTCTTCGCGAGCAAGCAAGTTGGATGCACACCCACTTAGTTTTTTTAGAGCTTTCATAAACTTATAGCTCTGGTGCATCCGTTTTATGGCAATCACTACTCACTCACATTGATATTTATTGATGGGCATCTCCATAGCTCGTTGTACGCCTAGTTGATGTGAGACTATCTCCTTTTTTGTCTTCTCCACAACCACCATATTCTATTCCACCTATAGTGCTATGTCCATGGCTCACGCTCATGTATTGCGTGAAAGTTGAAAAGGTTTAAGAACACCAAAAGTATGAAACAATTGCTTGGATCGTCATCGGGGTTATGCTTGATGAATATTTTGTGTGATGAAGATGGAGCATAGTTAGACTATATGATTTTGTAGGGATAACTTTCTTTGGCCATGTTATTTTGAGAAGACATGATTGCTTATTACTAGTATGCTTGAAGTATTATCGTTTTTATGTCAATATTAAACTTTTGTTTTGAATCTTATGGATCTGAACATTCATGCCACAATAAAGAAAATTACATGGATAAACATGTTAGGTAGCATTCCACATCAAAAATTCTGTTTTTATCATTTACCTACTCGAGGACGAGATGGAATTAAGCTTGGGGATGCTTGATACGTCTCCAACGTATCTATAATTTTTTATTATTCCATGCTATTGTATTATCTGTTTTGGATGTTTTATATGCATTAATATGCTATTTTATATTATCTTTGGGACTAACTTATTAACCTAGAGCTCAGTACTAGTTTCTGTTTTTTTCCTTATTTTGGAGCTTCGCGGAAAAGGAATATCAAACAGAGTCCAAACGGAATAAAACTTTCGCGGTGACTTTTCTTGGACCAAAAGATACCCAGGGGACTTGGAGTGCAAGTCAGAAGAGCCACGAGGCGGCGGCAAGGGTGGAGGGCACGCCCTAGGGGGGGGGGGCTACCTTGTGGGCCCCTCGTGACCCTCCTGACCTAGTTCTTCCTCCTATATAATCACATATATTCCTAAACCTCCAGAAGCAACCACGAAAACACTTTTCAACCACCGCAACCTTTTGTTCCCGTGAGATCCCATCTTGGGGCCTTTTCCGGCATCCTGCCGGAGGGGGATTCTGTTGGGGAACATAGCATGCAATTTCAAACAATTTCCTACGACCACACATGATCTATCTAGGAGATGCATAGGAATGAGATGGCGAGAGTGTGTCCGCGTACCCTCGTGGACCGAAAGCATAAGCGTTAGTTTAACACAGTTGATGTAGTCGAACATCTTCATGATCCAACCGATCTAGTACTGAATGTACGACACCTCCGAGTTCAGCACACATTCAGCTTGACGACGTCCCTCGAACTCTTGATCCAGCAGAGGGTCGAGGGATAGTTTCATCAGCACGACGGCATGGTGACGGTGATGGTGATATGATCCGCATATGGCTTCACCTAAGCACTATGACACTATGACCAGAGGAGTAAACTGTGGAGGGGGCAACCGCACATGGCTAAGAGAACAACTATTGTTCTTTGGGGTGCCCCTGCCCCCGTATATAAAGGAGAGGAGGAGGAGGCCGGCCACCAAGGGGGCGCGCCAAGGGGGGAGTCCTACTAGGACTCCACTCCTAGTAGGATTCACCCCCCTTTTTTCCTTTCTCGTTGGAGGGGAAAAGGGAAGGAGAGGGACAGGGAGAGGGAAAGAGGAAGGGGGGCCTCGCCCCTCCCCCTTGTCCAATTTGGACTCCCATGGGGGGGGGGGGCGCCACCCTGCGGGCTTCCCTATCTTTCTCCCATATGGCCCATGAAGGCCCATTACTTCCCCGGGGGGTTCCGGTGACCCCTTGGTACTCTGATAAATATCTGAAATGTCCCGAAACCATTCCGGTGTCTGAATACTATCATACAATATATCAATCTTTACCTCTCGACCATTTGGAGACTCCTCCTCATGTCTATGATCTCATCCGGGACTCCGAACAATCTTCGGTCACCAAAACACATAACTCATAATAGAAATCGTCATCGAACATTAAGCGTGCAGACCCTACGGGTTCGAGAACTATGTAGACATGACCGAGATGAAGGAAATATGCCCTAGAGGCAATAATAAAGTTATTATTTATTTCCTTATATCATGATAAATGTTTATTATTCATGCTAGAATTGTATTAACCGGAAACATAATACATGTGTGAATACATAGACAAACAGAGTGTCACTAGTATGCCTCTACTTGACTAGCTCGTTAATCAAAGATGGTTATGTTTCCTAACCATGAACAAAGATTTGTTATTTGATTAACGAGGTCACATCATTAGTTGAATGATCTGATTGACATGACCCATTCCATTAGCTTAGCACCCGATCGTTTAGTATGTTGCTATTGCTTTCTTCATGACTTATACATGTTCCTATGACTATGAGATTATGCAACTCCCGTTTGCCGGAGGAACACTTTGGGTGCTACCAAACGTCACAACGTAACTGGGTGATTATAAAGGAGTACTACAGGTGTTTCCAATGGTAGATGTTGGGTTGGCGTATTCCGAGAATAGGATTTGTCACTCCGATTGTCGGAGAGGTATCTCTGGGCCCTCTCGGTAATACACATCACATAAGCCTTGCAAGCATTATAACTAAGATGTTAGTTGTGAGATGATGTATTACGGAACGAGTAAAGAGACTTGCCAATAACGAGATTGAACTAGGTATTGGATATCGACGATCGAATCTCGGGCAAGTAACATACCGATGACAAAGGGAACAACGTATGTTGTTATGCGGTCTGACCGATAAAGATCTTCGTAGAATATGTAGGAGCCAATATGGGCATCTAGGTCCCGCTATTGGTTATTGACCGGAGATGTGTCTCGGTCATGTCTACATTGTTCTCGAACCGTAGGGTCCGCACGCTTAACGTTACGATGACAGTTATTATGAGTTTATGCATTTTGATGTACCGAAGGTTGTTCGGAGTCCCGGATGTGATCACGGACATGACAAGGAGTCTCGAAATGGTCGAGACATAAAGATTGATATATTGGAAGCCTATATTTGGATATCGGAAGTGTTCCGGGTGAAATCGGGATTTTACCGGATTACCGGGAGGTTACCGGAACCCCCGGGAGCCATATGGGCCTTCATGGGCCTTAGTGGAAAGGAGAAAAGGGGCAGCCCATAGGTAGCTGCGCGCCCCCCTTCCCTTAGTCCTATTAGGACTAAGAGAAGGGGCCGGCCCCCCTCTCTCTCTTTCCCCCTTTGGGAAACCTAGTCCAACTAGGATTGGGGGGGGGGGGGGGGAGTCCTACTCCCGGTGGGAGTAGGACTCCTCCTGCGCCCTCTCCCTGGCCGGCGCACCCCTCCCCCTTGGCTCCTTTATATACAGGGGCAGGGGGCACCTCTAGACACACAAGTTGATCCTTGGTGATCGTTCCTTAGCCGTGTGCGGTGCCCCCTGCCACCAAATTCCACCTCGATCATATTATTGCAGTGTTTAGGTGAAGCCCTGCGTCGGTAGTACATCAAGATCGTCACCACGCCATCGTGCTGACGGAACTCTTCCTCGACGCTTTGCTGGATCGGTGCCCGAGGATCGTCATCGAGCTGAACATGTGCTAAGAACTCGGAGGTGCCGGAGTAACGGTGCTTGGATCGGTCGGATCGGGAAGACGTACGACTACTTCCTCTACGTTGTGTGATCGCTTCCGCAGTCGGTCTGCGTTGGTACGTAGACAGCACTCTCCCCTCTCGTTGCTATGCATCACCATGATCTTGCGTGTGCGTAGGAATTTTTTTGAAATTACTACGTTCCCCAACACGAGACACATCTCCGATCAATAACCAATAGCGGAACCTGGATGCTCATATTGGTTCGTACATATTATACGAAGATCTTTATCGGTCAAACCACAATAACAACATATGTTATTCCCTTTGTCATCGGTATGTTACTTACCCGAGATTCGGTCGTCGGTATCATCATACCTAGTTCAATCTCATTACCGACAAGTCTCTTTACTCGCTCTGTAATGCATCATCCCGCAACTGTTGGGGAACGTAGTAATTTCAAAATATTTCCTACGCACATGCAAGATCATGGTGATGCATAGCAATGAGAGGGGAGAGTGTGATCTACGTACCCTTGTAGATCGACAGCGGAAGCGTTAGCACAACACGGTTGATGTAGTCGTACGTCTTCACGGCCCGACCGATCAAGCACCGAAACTACGGCACCTCTGAGTTTTAGCACATGTTCAGCTCGATGACGATCCCCGGACTCCGATCCAACAAAGTGTCGGGGAAGAGTTCCGTTAGCACGACGGCGTGATGACGATCTTGATGTTCTACCGTCGCAGGGCTTCGCCTAAGCACCGCTACAATATTATCGAGGATTATGGTGGAAGGGCGCACCGCACACGGCTAAGAAAACGATCACATGGATCAACTTGTGTGTCTAAGGGTGCCCCCTGCCCCCGTATATAAAGGAGCAAGGGGAGGAGGCCGGCCGGCCCTATAGGCGCACCAAGGAGGAGTCTTCCTCCTAGTAGGAGTAGGACTCCTACTAGGAGGGGGAAGGAAGTGGGGAGGGAGAAGGAAAGGGGGCGCCGTCCCCCCTCCCCTAGTCCAATTCGGACCAGGGGGGAGGAGGCGCGCGGCCCACCCTGGCTGCCCTTCTCTCTCTCCACTAAGGCCCATATGGCCCATTACTTCTCCCGGGGGGGTTCCGGTAACCCTCCGGTACTCCGGTTTTCTCCGAAATCACCTGGAACACTTCCGGTGTCCGAATATAGCCGTCCAATATATCAATCTTTATGTCTCGACCATTTCGAGACTCCTCGTTATGTCCGTGATCACATCCGGGACTCTGAACTAACTTCGGTACATCAAAACTCATAAACTCATAATATAACTGTCATCGAAACCTTAAGCGTGCGGACCCCACGGGTTCGAGAACAATGTAGACATGACCGAGACATGTCTCCGGTCAATAACCAATAGCGGAACCTGGATGCTCATATTGGCTCCCACATATTCTACGAAGATCTTTATTGGTCAGACCGCATAATAACATACGTTGTTCCCTTTGTCATCGGTATGTTACTTGCCCGAGATTCGATCGTCGGTATCTCAATACCTAGTTCAATCTCGTTATTGGCAAGTCTCTTTACTCGTTTCGTAATACATCATCTCGCAACTAACTCATTAGTTGCAATGCTTGCAAGGCTTATGTGATGTGCATTACTGAGAGGGCCCAGAGATACCTCTCCGATAATCGGAGTGACAAATCCTAATCTCGAAATACTCCAACCCAACATTTACCTTTGGAGACACCTGTAGAGCTCCTTTATAATCACCCAGTTACGTTGTGACATTTGGTAGCACACAAAGTGTTCCTCCGGCAAACGGGAGTTGCATAATCTCATAGTCATAGGAACATGTATAAGTCATGAAGAAAGCAATAACAACATAGTAAACGATCGGGTGCTAAGCTAATGGAATGGGTCATGTCAATCACATCATTCTCCTAATAATGTGATCCCGTTAATCAAATGACAACACATGTCTATGGTTAGGAAACATAACCATCTTTGATTAACGAGCTAGTCAAGTAGAGGCATACTAGTGACGTTTAGTCTGTCTATGTATTCACACAAGTATTATGTTTGCGGATAATACAATTCTAGCATGAATAATAAACATTTATCATGATATAAGGAAATAAAATAATAACATTATTATTGCCTCTAGGGCATATTTCCTTCAGTCTCCCACTTGCACTAGAGTCAATAATCTAGATTACACAGTAATGATTCTAACACCCATGAAGCTTTGGTGCTGATCATGTTTTGCTCGTGGAAGAGGCTTAGTCAACGGGTCTGCAACATTCAAATCCGTATGTATCTTGCAAATCTCTATGTCTCCCACCTGGACTAGATCCCGGATGGAATTGAAGCGTCTCTTGATGTGTTTGGTTCTCTTGTGAAATCTGGATTCCTTTGCCAAGGCAATTGCACCAGTATTGTCACAAAAGATTTTCATTGGACCCGATGCACTAGGTATGACACCTAGATCGGATATGAACTCCTTCATCCAGACTCCTTCATTTGCTGCTTCCGAAGCAGCTATGTACTCCGCTTCACATGTAGATCCCGCCACAACACTTTGTTTAGAACTGCACCAACTGACAGCTCCACCGTTTAATGTAAACACGTATCCGGTTTGTGATTTAGAATCGTCCGGATCAGTGTCAAAGCTTGCATCAACGTAACCATTTACTATGAGCTCTTTGTCACCTCCATATATGATAAACATATCCGTAGTACTTTTCAGGTATTTTAGGATGTTCTTGACCGTTGTCCAGTGATCCACTCCTGGATTACTTTGGTACCTCCCTGCTACACTTATAGCAAGACACACATCAGGTCTGGTACACAGCATTGCATACATGATAGAGCCTATGGCTGAAGCATAGGGAACATCTTTCATTTTCTCTCTATCTTCTGCATTGGTCGGGCATTGAGTCTTACTCAATTTCATACCTTGCAACACAGGCAAGAATCCTTTCTTTGCTTGATCCATTTTGAACTTCTTCAAAATTTTGTCAAGGTATGTGTTTTGTGAAAGTCCAATTAAGCGTCTTGATCTATCTCTATAGATCTTAATGCCCAATATGTAAGCAGCTTCACCGAGGTCTTTCATTGAAAAACTCTTATTCAAGTATCCCTTTATGCTATCCAGATATTCTATATCATTTCCGATTAGTAATATGTCATCTACATATAATATCAGAAATGCTACAGAGCTCCCACTCACTTTCTTGTAAATACAGGCTTCTCCAAAAGTCTGTACAAAACCAAATGCTTTGATCACACTATCAAAGCGTTTATTCCAACTCCGAGAAGCTTGCACCAGTCCATTAATGGATCGCTGGAGCTGGCATACTTTGTTAGCTCCCTTTGGATCGACAAAACCTTCCGGTTGCATCATATACAACTCTTCTTCCAGAAATCCATTCAGGAATGTAGTTTTGACATCCATCTGCCAAATTTCATAATTATAAAATGCGGCAATTGCTAACATGATTCGGACAGACTTAAGCATCGCTACGGGTGAGAAGGTCTCATCATAGTCAATCCCTTGAACTTGTCAAAAACCTTTTGCGACAAGTCGAGCTTTGTAGACGGTAATATTACCGTCAGTGTCAGTCTTCTTCTTGAAGATCCATTTATTCTTAATTGCTTGCCGATCATTGGGCAAGTCAACCAAAGTCCATACTTTGTTCTCATACATGGATCCCATCTCAGATTTCATGGCTTCAAGCCATTTTGCGGAATCTGGGCTCACCATCGCTTCTTCATAGTTCGTAGGTTCATCATGATCTAGTAGCATGACTTCCAGAACAGGATTACCGTACCACTCTGGTGCGGATCTTACTCTGATTGATCTACAAAGTTCAGTACTATCTTGTTCTGAAGTTTCATGATCATTATCATTAGCTTCCTCACTAATTGGTGTAGGTGTCACAGAAACTAGTTTCTGTGATGTACTACTTTCCAATAAGGGAGCAGGTACAGTTACCTCGTCAAGTTCTACTTTCCTCCCACTCACTTCTTTCGAGAGAAACTCCTTCTCTAGAAAGTTTCCGAATCTAGCAACAAAAGTCTTGCCTTCGGATCTGTGATAGAAGGTGTATCCAATAGTTTCCTTTGGATATCCTATGAAGACACATTTCTCCAATTTGGGCTCGAGCTTATCAGGTTGAAGTTTTTTCACATAAGCATCGCAGCCCCAAACTTTCAGAAACGACAACTTTGGTTTCTTGCCAAACCACAGTTCATAAGGCGTCGTCTCAACCGATTTTGATGGTGCCCTATTTAACGTGAATGCGGCCGTCTCTAGAGCATATCCCCAAAACGATAGCGGTAAATCAGTAAGAGACATCATAGATCGCACCATATCTAGGAAAGTACGATTACGACGTTCGGACACACCATTATGCTGTGGTGTTCCGGGTGGCGTGAGTTGCGAAACTATTCCGCATTGTTTCAAATGTACACCAAACTCGTAACTCAAATATTCTCCTCCACGATCAGATCGTAGGAATTTTATTTTCTTGTTACGATGATTTTCAACTTCACTCTGAAATTCTTTGAACTTTTCAAACATTTCAGACTTATGTTTCGTTAAGTAGATATACCCATATCTGCTTAAGTCATCTGTGAAGGTGAGAAAATAACGATATCCGCCATGAGCCTCAACATTCATCGGACCACATACATCTGTATGTATGATTTCCAACAAATCTGTTGCTCTCTCCATAGTACCAGAGAACGGTGTTTTTGTCATCTTACCCATAAGGCACGGTTCGCAAGTACCAAGTGATTCATAATCAAGTGGTTCCAAAAGCCCATCAGTATGGAGTTTCTTCATGCGCTTTACACCGATATGACCCAAACGGCAGTGCCACAAATAAGTTGCACTATCATTATCAACTCTGCATCTTTTGGCTTCAACATTATGAATATGTGTGTCACTACTATCGAGATTTAATAAGAATAGACCACTCTTTAAGGGTGCATGACCATAAAAGATATTACTCATATAAATAGAACAACCATTATTCTCTGATTTAAATGAATAACCATCTCGCATCAAACAAGATCCAGATATAATGTTCATGCTTAATGCTGGCACCAAATAACAATTATTTAGGTCTAATACTAATCCCGAAGGTAGATGTAGAGGTAGCGTGCCGACCACGATCACATCGACTTTGGAACCATTTCCCACGCGCATCGTCACCTCGTCCTTAGCCAATCTTCGCTTAATCCGTAGTCCCTGTTTCGAGTTGCAAATGTTAGCAATAGAACCAGTATCAAATACCCAGGTGCTACTGCGAGCTCTAGTAAGGTACACATCAATAACATGTATATCACATATACCTTTGTTTACCTTGCCATCCTTCTTATCCGCCAAATACTTGGGGCAGTTCCGCTTCCAGTGTCCAGTCTGCTTGCAGTAGAAGCACCCAGTTTCAGGCTTAGGTCCAGGTTTGGGTTTCTTCTCTTGAGTAGCAACTTGCTTGCTGTTCTTTTTGAAGTTCCCCTTCTTCTTTCCTTTACCCTTTTTCTTGAAACTAATGGTCTTGCTGACCATCAACACTTGATGCTCCTTCTTGATTTCTACCTCCGCAGCTTTCAGCATTGCGAAGAGCTCGGGAATAGTCTTATTCATCCCTTGCATATTATAGTTCATCACGAAGCTCTTGTAGCTTGGTGGCAGTGATTGGAGAATTCTGTCAATGACGCAATCATCTGGAAGATTAACTCCCAATCGATCAAGTGATTATTATACCCAGACATTTTGAGTATATGCTCACTGACAGAACTATTCTCCTCCATCTTGCAGCTATAGAATTTATTGGAGACTTCATATCTCTCTATCCGGGCATTTGCTTGAAATATTAACTTCAACTCCTGGAACATCTCATATGCTCCATGACGTTCAAAACACCGTTGAAGTCTCGATTCTAAGCCGTAAAGCATGGCACACTGAACTATCGAGTAGTCATCAGCTTTGCTCTGCCAGACGTTCATAACATCTGGTGTTGCTCCAGCAGTAGGCCTGGCACCCAGCGGTGCTTCCAGGACGTAATTCTTCCGTGCAGCAATGAGGATAATCCTCAAGTTACGGACCCAGTCCGTGTAATTGCTACCATCATCTTTCAACTTTGCTTTCTCAAGGAACGCATTAAAATTCAACGGAACAACAGCACGGGCCATCTATCTACAATAAAGCATAAACAAGCAGGATACTATCAGGTACTAAGTTCATGATAAATTTAGGTTCAATTAATCATATTACTAAAGAACTCCCACTTAGATAGACATCCCTCTAATCCTCTAAGTGATTACGTGATCCAAATCAACTAAACCATGTCCGATCATCACGTGAGATGGAGTAGTTTTATTGGTGAACATCACTATGTTAATCATATCTACTATATGATTCACGCTCGACCTTTCAGTCTCCGTGTTCCGAGGCCATATCTATATATGCTTGGCTCGTCAAGTATAACCTGAGTATTCCGCGTGTGCAACTGTTTTGCACCCATTGTATTTGAACGTAGAGCCTATCACACCCGATCATCACGTGGTGTCTCAGCACGAAGAACTTTCGCAACGGTGCATACTCAGGGAGAACACTTCTTGATAATTAGTGAGAGATCATCTTAAAATGCTACCGTCAATCAAAGGAAGATAAGATGCATAAAAGATAAACATCACATGCAATTAATATAAGTGATATGATATGGCCATCATCATCTTGTGCTTGTGATCTCCATCTTCGAAGCACCGTCGTGATCACCATCGTCACCGGTGCGACACCTTGATCACCATCGTAGCATCGTTGTCGTCTCGCCAATCTTATGCTTCCACGACTATCGTTACCGCTTAGTGATAAAGTAAAGCATTACAGCGCAATTGCATTGCATACAATAAAGCGACAACCATATGGCTCCTGCCAGTTGCCGATAACTTGGTTACAAAACATGATCATCTCATACAATAAAATTTAGCATCATGTCTTGACCATATTACATCACAACATGCCCTGCAAAAACAAGTTAGACGTCCTCTACTTTGTTGTTGCAAGTTTTACGTGGCTGCTACGGGCTTAAGCAAGAACCAATCTTACCTACACATCAAAACCACAACGATAGTTTGTCAAGTTGGTGCTGTTTTAACCTTCGCAAGGACCGGGCGTAGCCACACTCGGTTCAACTAAAGTTGGAGAAACTGACACCCGCTAGCCACCTTTGTGCAAAGCACGTCGGGAGAACCGGTCTCGCGTAAGCGTACGCGTAATGTCGGTCCGGGCCGCTTCGTCCAACAATACCGCCGAACCAAAGTATGACATGCTAGTAAGCAGTATGACTTATATCGCCCACAACTCACTTGTGTTCTACTCGTGCATATAACATCAACACATAAAACCTAGGCTCGGATGCCATTGTTGGGGAATGTAGTAATTCCAAAAAATTTCCTACGCACACGCAAGATCATGGTGATGCATAGCAACGAGAGGGGAGAGTGTGATCTACGTACCCTTGTAGTCCGACAGCGGAAGCGTTAGCACAACGCGGTTGATGTAGTCATACGTCTTCACGACCCGACCAATCAAGCACCGAAACTACAGCACCTCCGAGTTTTAGCACACGCTCAGCTCAATGACGATCCCTGGACTCTGATCCAGCAAAGTGTCGGGGAAGAGTTCCGTCAGCACGACGGCGTGATGACGATCTTGATGTTCTTCCGTCACAGGGCTTCGCCTAAGCACCACTACAATATTATCGAGGATTATGGTGGAAGGGGCACCGCAGACGGCTAAGAAAATGATCACGTGGATCAACTTGTGTGTCTAGGGGTGCCCCCTGCCCCCGTATATAAAGGAGCAAGGGGAGGAGGCCGGCCGGCCCTATAGGCGCGCCAAGGAGGAGTCCTCCTCCTAGTAGGAGTAGGACTCCTACTAGGAAGGGGAAGGAAGTGTGGAGGGAGAAGGAAAGGGGGGCGCCGCCCCCCCTCTCCTAGTCCAGTTCAGACCAGGGGGGAGGAGGCGCGCGGCCCACCCTGGCTGCCCTTCTCTCTCTCCACTAAGGCCCATATGGCCCATTACTTCTCCCGGGGGGGTTCCGGTAACCCTCCGGTACTCCGGTTTTCTCCGAAATCACCTGGAACACTTCCGGTGTCCGAATATAGCCATCCAATATATCAATCTTTATGTCTCGACCATTTCGAGACTCCTCATTATGTCCGTGATCACATCCGGGACTCCAAACTAACTTCAGTACATCAAAACTCATAAACTCATAATATAACTGTCATCGAAACCTTAAGCGTGCGGACCCTACGGGTTCGAGAACAATGTAGACATGACCGAGACATGTCTCCGGTCAATAACCAATAGCGGAACCTGGATGCTCATATTGGCTCCCACATATTCTACGAAGATCTTTATCGGTCAGACCGCATAACAACATACGTTGTTCCCTTTGTCATCGGTATGTTACTTGCCCGAGATTCGATCATCGGTATCTCAATACCTAGTTCAATCTCGTTATCGGCAAGTCTCTTTACTTGTTTCGTAATACATCATCTCGCAACTAACTCATTAGTTGCAATGCTTGCAAGGGTTATGTGATGTGCATTACCGAGAGGGCCCAGAGATACCTCTTCGACAATCGGAGTGACAAATCCTAATCTCGAAATACGCCAACCCAACATTTACCTTTGGAGACACCTGTAGAGCTCCTTTATAATCACCCAGTTACGTTGTGACGTTTGGTAGCACACAAAGTGTTCCTCCGGCAAACGGGAGTTGCATAATCTCATAGTCATAGGAACATGTATAAGTCATGAAGAAAGCAATAGCAACATACTAAATGACCGGGTGCTAAGCTAATGGAATGGGTCATGTCAATCACATCATTCTCCAAATAATGTGATCCCATTAATCAAATGACAACACATGTCTATGGTTAGGAAACATAACCATCTTTGATTAACGAGCTAGTCAAGTAGAGGCATACTAGTGACGTTTAGTTTGTCTATGTATTCACACAAGTATTATGTTTCCGGATAATACAATTCTAGCATGGATAATAAACATTTATCATGATATAAGGAAATAAAATAATAACATTATTATTGCCTCTAGGGCATATTTCCTTCAGCAACTAACTCATTAGTCACATTGCTTGCAAGGCTTATAGTGATGTGCATTACGGAGAGGGCCTATAGATACCTCTCCGATATTTGGAGTGACAGATCCTAATCTTGATCTATGCCAACCCAACAAACACCTTTGGAGACACCTGTAGAGCATCTTTATAATCACCAAGTTATGTTGTGACGTTTGATAGCACACAAGGTGTTCCTTCGGTGTTCGGGAGTTGCATAATCTCATAGTCAGAGGAATATGTATAAGTCATGAAGAAAGCAATATCAATAAAACTTGACGATCATTATGCTAAGCTAACGGATGGGTCTTGTCCATCACATCATTCTCTAATGATGTGATCCAATTCATCAAATAGTAACACATGTCTATGGTGAGGAAACTTTAACCATCTTTGATTAACAAGCTAGTCAAGTAGAGGCATACTAGGGACACTCTGTTTTGTCTATGTATTCACACATGTACTAAGTTTCTGGTTAAGACAATTCTAGCCTGAATAATGAACATTTATCATGATATAAGGAAATATAAATAACAACTTTATTATTGCCTCTAGGGCAAATTTCCTTCAGTCTCCCGCTTGCACTAGAGTCAATAATCTAGATTACATAGTAATGATTCTAACACCCATGGAGTTTTGGTGCTGATCATGTTTTGCTCGTGGAAGAGGCTTAGTCAACGGGTCTGTAACATTCTGATCCGTATGTATTTTGCAAATCTCTATGTCTCCCTCCTTGACTTGATTGCGGATGGAGTTGAAGCATCTCTTGATGTGTTTGGTTCTCTTGTGAAATCTAGATTCCTTTGCTAAGGCAATTGCTCCAGTATTTTCACAAAAGATTTTCATTGGACCAGATGCACTAGGTATTACCCTAGATCAGATATGAACTCCTTCATCCAGACTCCTTCATTTGCTGCTTCCGAAGCAGCTATTTACTCCGCTTCACATGTAGATCCCGCCACGATGCTCTGCTTGGAACTGCACCAACTGACAGCTCCACCATGCAATATAAATATGTATCCGGTTTGCGACTTAGAGTCATCCGGATCAGTGTCAAAGCTACCATCAGCATAACCATTTACAACAAGCTCTTTGTCACCTCCATAAACGAGAAACATATCCTTAGTCCTTTTCAGGTATTTCAGGATGTTCTTCACTGTTGTCTAGTGATCCACTCCTGGATTACTTTGGTACCTTCGTGCTAAACTTATAGCAAGGCACACATCAGGTCTGGTACACATCATTGCATACATGATAGAACCTATGGCTAAGGCATAGGTATGACTTTCATTTTCTCTGCATCATTGAGTCTGACTCAACTTCACACCTTGTAACATAGGCAAGAACCCTTTCTTTGACTGATCCTTTTTGAACTTCTTCAAAACTGTATCAAGGTATGTGCTTTGTGAAAGTCCAATTAAGCGTCTTGATCTATCTCTATAGATCTTGATGCCCAATATATAAGTAGCTTCACCGAGGTCTTTTATTGAAAAATTCTTATTCAAGTATCCTTTTATGCTATCCAGAAATTTTGTATTATTTCCAATCAACAATATGTCATCCACATATAATATTAGAAATGCTACAGAGCTCCCACTCACTTTCTTATAAATACAGGCTTCTCCAGAAGTCGTTATACAACCAGATGCTTTGATCACATTATCAAAACGTATATTCCAACTCCGAGGGGCTTGCACCAGTCCATAAATGGATCGCTGGTGCTTGCACACTTTGTTAACAACTTTAGGATCGACAAAACCTTCCGGTTGCATCATATACAACTCTTTTTAAAGAAATCCATTAAGGAATGCAGTTTTGACATCCTTTTGCCAAATTTCATAATCATAAAATGCGGCAATTGCTAACATGATTCGGACATACTAAAGCATCGCTACGGGTGAGAAGGTCTCATCATAGTCAACTCCTTGAACTTGTCTAAAACCTTTCGCAACAAGTCGAGCTTTGTAGATAGTAACATTACCGTCAGCGTCAGTCTTCTTCTTGAAGATCCATTTATTCTCTATGGCTTGCCGATCATCGGGCAAGTCAACCAAAGTCCATACTTTGTTCTCATACATGGACACCATCTTAGATTTCATGGCCTCAAGCCATTTCTCGGAATCTGGGCTCATCATCGCTTCCTCATAGTTCATAGGTTCATCATGGTCTAGTAACATGACTTCCAGAACAGGATGATCGTACCACTCTGGTGCGGACCGTACTTTGATTGACCTACGAGGTTCGGTAGTAACTTGATCTGAAGTTTCATGATCATCATCATTAGCTTCCTCACTAATTGGTGTAGTCATTACTGGAACCGATTTCCATGATGAACTATTTTCCAATTCGAGAGAAGGTACAACTACCTCATCAAGTTCTACTTTCCTACCACTCACTTCTTTCAAGATAAACTCCTTCTCTAGAAACGATCCATTGTTAGCAACGAATATCTTGCCTTCGGATCTGTGATAGAAGGTGTACCCAACAGTTTCCTTTGGGTATCCTACGAAGACGCATTTCTCCGATTTGGGTTTGAGCTTATCAGGTTGAAGCTTTTTCACATAAGCATCACAACCCCAAACTTTAAGAAACGACAGCTTAGGTTTCTTGCCAAACCACAGTTCATATGGTGTCGTCTGAACGGATTTAGATGGCCCCTATTTAACGTGAATGCAGTCGTCTCTAAAGCATAACCCCAAAACGATAGTGGTATATCGGTAAGAGACATCATAGATCACACCATATCTAATAAAGTACGGTTACGACATTCAGACACACCATTACGTTGTGGTGTTCCAGGTGGCGTGAGTTGCGAAACTATTCCACATTGTTTCAAATGAAGACCAAACTCGTAACTCAAATATTCGCCTCCACGATCAGATCATGGAAAGTTTATTTTCTTGTTACGATGATTTTCTACTTCACTCAGAAATTCTTTGAACTTTTCAAATGTTTCAGACTTATGTTTCATTAAGTAGATATACCCATATATCTTCTGAAATCACATGCGAAGGTCAGAAAATAACGATACCCGCCACGAGGCTCAACACTCATGGGACCGCATACATCAGTATGTATTATTTCCAGTAAGTCAGTGGCTCGCTCCATTGTTCCAGAGAACGGAGTTTTAGTCATCTTGCCCATGAGGCATGGTTCGCAAGCATCAAGTGGTTCATAATCAAGTGATTCCAAAATCCCATCTGCATGGAGTTTCTTCATGAGCTTTATACCAATATGACCTAAACGGCAGTGCCACAAATAAGTTGCACTATCATTATTAACTTTGCATCTTTTGGCTTCAATATTATGAATATGTGTATCACTATGATCGAGATTCAATAAAAATAGACCACTTATCAAGGGTGCATAACCATAAAAGATATTACTCATATAAATAGAACAACCATTATTCTCTGATTTAAATGAATATCCGTCTCGCATCAAACAAGATCCAAATATAATGTTCATGCTCAACGCTGGCATCACATAACAATTATTCAGGTCTAAAACTAATCCTGGAGGTAGATGTAGAGGTAGTGTGCCGACGGTGATCACATCGACCTTGGAACCATTTTTGACGTGCATCGCCACCTCGTCCTTAGCCAATCTTCGTTTAATCTGTAGCCCCTGTTTCGAGTTGTAAATATGAGCAACAGAACCAGTATCAAATACCCAAGCGCTACTACGAGCATTAGTAAGGTACACATCAATAACTTGTATATCAAATATACCTTTCACTTTTCCATCCTTCTTATCCGCCAAATACTTGGGGTAGTTCCGCTTCCAGTGACCAGTCCCTTTGCAGTAGAAGCACTCAGTTTCAGGCTGAGGTCCAGACTTGGGCTTCTTCCCGGGAGCAGCAACTTGCTTGCTATTCTTCTTGAAGTTCCCCTTCTTCCCTTTGCCCTTTTTCTTGAAACTAGTGGTCTTGTTGACCATCAACACGTGATGCTCCTTCTTGATTTCTACCTCCGAAGCCTTAAGCATCGCGAAGAGCTCGGGAATTGTCTTTTCCATCCCTTGCATATTATAGTTCATCACGAAGCCTTTATAGCTTGGTGGCAGTTTTTTAAGAACTCTATCAATGACACTATCATCAGGAAGATTAACTCCCAGCTAAGTCAAGTGGTTATGGTACCCAGACATTTTGAGTATGTGTTCACTAACATAACTGTTCTCCTCCATTTTGCATCTATAGAACTTGTTGGAGACCCCGTATCTCTCAACTCGAGCATTTGCTTGAAATATTAACTTCAATTCTTGGAACATCTCATATGCTCCATGACGTTCAAAACATCTTTGAAGTCCTTATTCTAAGCCGTAAAGCATGGCACACTGAACTATCGAGTAGTCACCAGCTTTAGTTGCCAGATGTTCATAACGTCTGGAGTTGCTCCTCCAGCGGGTTTTGCACCTAGCGGTGCTTCCAGGACATAATTCTTCCATGGAGCAATGAGGATAATCCTCAAGTTACTGACCCAGTCCGTGTAGTTGCTACCATCATTTTTCAACTTAGCTTTCTCTAGGAACGCATTAAAATTCAAGGGAATGGTTGAGGGAGTCCAGGATTATGGGGTCCTCGGGCGTCCGGGCTATGTGATATGGGTCGGACTAATGGGTCGTGGAGATACAAGGTAGAAGACTTTTCCCCGTGTCCGGATGGGACTCTCCTTGGCGTGGAAGGCAAGCTTAGCGTGTGGATATGAAGATTCCTTTCTCTGTAAACCGACTCTATACAAACCCTAGTCCCCTCCGATATCTATATAAACCGGAGGGTTTAGTCCGTAGAGGCAAGGACAATCATAATCATATAGGCTAGGCATCTAGGGTTTAGCTATTATGATCTCGTGGTAGATCAACACTTGTAACCCCTATACTCATCAAAGTCAATCAAGCAGGATATAGGGTATTACCTCCATCAAGAGGGCCCGAACCTGGGTAAACATAGTGTCCCCTGTCTCTTGTTACCTTCGATCCTTAGACGCATAGTTCGGGACCCCCTACCCGAGATCTGCTGGTTTTGACACCGACATTGGTGCTTTCATTGAGACTTCCATTGTGCCATTGTCGAAACGCTCAATGGATCCATCAATCATCTACAACAATGCTGCCGTGAAGGAGATTTCTCTCGTCGGCCAGATCTTTGTATTCGGCGGCTTCGCACCGCGTGCCAACTCGGTTGGCCATTTGGAGCAGATCGACAGCTACGCCCCTGGTCACCAAATCAGTTTTGGAAATCTGAACTATGTCGCCGATATCCGAGGAGACTTGATCTTCCAAAGGTTGACGACCTCAACAATTGCTCCGGCCTTAGATCCGGAGCGCGTCATCAGGTCCGAAGACGGGAGTCTAGAGCCCGCCGATCTCTCCGCAGCCTTAGAGCTCAACATCGAGAGAATAGTGTCTCCGACAATCATTGCAAGGCTGGACTCTTCTTCGAATACTACTTTCGAACCCTAGAGGCCCGCGTCGTGCGAGCTCGGCCCAGAAACTTCCGACCCCGTCAAAACCCCGCTCTTAAACGAGGCTCTAGACTTAATGCGATCCCTTGTCATCACAGAGGAACCACTTCTGAATCACGCCCAACCCGGACTAGGGACTGGAAATATGGAATTTTACTTCCCACCCACCACCCACTTCATAGCCACTGCCGAGGACCTAACCGACATGCTTGATTACGCCTCCGAAGACATCGATGGTATGGGCGACGATGCTGGAGAGGAGCAAGCCCAAAACCCGCCGGTCACCGGACGTTGGACGGCCACCTCCTCGTATGACGTATACATGGTGGATACACCTAAAAACGTCTACGACGATGATGAGAAAAACCCAGTCGAGGACGAACCTCCTGAGATACCGCCGAAACATCAACGTTAGCGGCGCCGCTCTAAATCGTGTCACGATAAGAACAGCAATACCGGCACCGAAGACAATGATACTCCAGAGAACACCGAAGACCAAGAAGACCCCATCAAACCAACATCCGAATAGGATGATCGGGAGGATGGGCAAATAGATCCCGACGAGCAAGCAGTGAACGAAGACTCAGAGGACAACAACTATTTGCCACTCTCCGAGGACGGCGTAAGCCTCGGCGACGAAGATTTTATCGTGCCAGAGGAACCCCTCGAACAAGAGCGCTGCAAGCACCGGCTAATAGCTACGACTAGAAGCCTAAAAAAGAAACAACAACAGCTTCATGCTGACCAAGATCTGCTCAACGACAGATGGACCAATGTCCTGGCGGCCGAAGAGTACGGACTCGAACGCCCAACAAAGAGTTACCCGAAGCATAAGCTGCTACCCCAATTCGATGACGAGGCGCTGGAGCCCATACCACCCACACGCAATGCGGCTGCCGGACCCAACTGACCACCACGTGGCCAGGGCAGAACGGCAACTCAAGCCAAACACCAGCCCGCTCCACCTCGCCGTAAAGGAGAGAAACAACAACTCGGGGATACACATAAGACCTACGACAGGACCTGGAAAATAGGGCAGGTCAGACCAGGTCAATCTACGGATCGCGGGGGCGTGCTCCGGCATGAGAGGGGGGCTATCCAGCCTGGTGCGATAAACATAACCAACCCCGGGCTGAAAACCGCATACAGACTCCATCCGAACTGCATCGTGACATGGCCCAATACAGAGGCGCCGCACACCCCCTATGCTTCACCAATGAGTTAATGGAGCACGAGTTCCCTGAAGGGTTCAAACCCATGAACATCGAATCATACGACAACACAATAGATCCCGCAGTATGGATTGAAGACTTTCTTCTCCACATTCACATGGCTCGCGGTGACGATCTACATGCCATCAAATACCTTCCCCTCAAACTTAAGGGACCAACACGACACTGGCTGAATAGTCTACCAGAAAATTCTATTGGTAGCCGGGAGGACCTGGAGGATGCATTCAGAGACAACTTCCAAGGTACCTATGTTCAGCCCCCAGATGCCGATGACCTTAGCCACATAATCCAGCAACCCGGGGAATCGGCCCGACAACTCATGTCAAGGTTCCTAATAAAAAAGAACCAGATTGTGGATTGTCCAGACGTAGAGGCCCTCGCAACCTTCAAACATAGCATCCGAGATGAGTGGCTCGCCCGACACCTCGGCCAAGAAAAGCCGAAGTCCATGGCAGCCCTCACCACACTTATGACCCATTTTTGCGTAGGAGAAGATAGCTGGCTCGCTCGTAGAAGCAATAACACCAGTGACCCTGGTACCTCCGAAACCAGGGACGGCAATGGCAAGCCACGATGCAACAAGCATAAGCGTCGAAACAACAATGAAGGAACGCAAGACACGACAGTTAACATAGGATTCAACGGCTCCAAACCCGGTCAACGGAAAAAGCCATTCAAGGCAAACAGAGATGGCCCATCTAGTCTAGACAGAATACTTGATCGGCCTTGCCAGATTCATGGTACCCCCGATAAACCCGCCAATCATAGCAACATAAATTGTTGGGTCTTCAAACAAGTCGGCAGGCTTAACGCCGAACACAAGGGAAAATGGTCGCCAAGCGACGACGATGACCAAGAGCCCCATCAACCGAACACAGGGGGCCAAAAGCAATTTCCCCCTGAGGTAAAAATGGTGAATATGATATATGTCACACATATCCCTAGGAGGGAGCACAAACGTGCACTACGGGACATCTACGCCATAGAGCCGGTCGCCCCTAAATTTAACCCATGGTCGGCTTGTCCGATCACCTTCGATCGAAAGGACCACCCAACCAGTATCCGTCACGGAGGTTCGACAGCTTTGGTCCTCGATCCAATCGTCAGCGGATTCCATCTTACGCGAGTCCTCATGGATGGCGGTAGCAGTCTCAATCTACTTTATGAAGACACTATCCGCCAAATGGGCATTTATCCGTCAAGATTCAAGCCCACTAGAACTACCTTCAAAGGAGTAATACCTGGCAAAGAGGCCCGTTGTATGGGCTCAATCATGCCGGAAGTAGTCTTCGGCTCGCCGAACAACTTTCGAAGCAAAGACTTGATATTCAACATCATCCCCTTCCGCAGCGGCTATCACGCACTGCTCAGACGAACCACTTTTGCCTGCTTCAATGTGGTCCCGCATTACGCCTATTTGAAGCTCAAGATGCCCGGTCCATGTGGCATCATTACAATCAATGGAAACATGGAGCGCTCCCTCTGTACTGAGGAGAATACAGTGGCCATTGCGGCCAAAGTACAAAGCGGCCATATCCAGCCGCACAGCCCCTTGGCTAGTAGGCCATCAGATTTCTCCATGCATGACTGGTCAGCTCCACATATCGGCAGTCCGACAACTTCAGGGCTGGATTAGCAGCCTAGCCTCCGTCGACCGCCACATATATCAACAGAATTCGTACCTCGCGTGCATAATTATGCACTCAAAATACCTTGGGCATTGGCGGAGGCAATATATGGACATGCCTATACAAAGGTTTGACCTTATACGACCTTGCCCTTTATTTAATCATCCTTTCCTTTTTACCACAAGTGAATCAAAAACTACTCATTCTTCGGACCCATGAGGACTCTTTCCGAGCCCAGTTCCGTATACATGGCCGAAGAACATTCCTTTAAGGAAATCTTTCTTATTTCGGCGAAAAGCGGTGCAGACGTGCAGCAGGAAGACCACAACTTCGCTCAGGAACCTGTATAGAGCTTTTCCCTTAGCCCTAGACCATCGGCATGCAAAATGGCCTTGGTGATTATGGTACCTTCTGTAAGATTACGTTTTGGCGTATCAATCGGATTTCAGTGAACCAAAATTCTTATTCGGTATCTTTTTTATTCTGCTTGTTAAGTGGTCTCACGTACACACCTCAGCATAAAATTGCCAGGGGCTCTACAAGGCAACATATGTGTTGCCAAACAAAAGTATGAACAACTTTATAGCACATTTCGGCATCCTGAGCTCGGCATTATATGCATCGGCTCCGAATCATGTCGTTGGTCAATAGTTGGGTTACCCGGCTCCTGTGTTTGCTGCCTAACGTTCCGTCTAATCGGCTAGGGTAATAAAGGGAGAACTACTGCGATTGTGTTTTTGGTTCGTCCGGTTAAGAACCTTAGTAGATAAAGCCAAAAACTGACTGTCATGATACGGCGAGAGCTGGTCAACCACTCGGCGATTCACTACAATCCTTAGCGATTTTTCCGTATTACATGAAGGACCGTTTCCCGGTCACATATGTAACGCATCTGCATCAGGGTAGCCGCGCACATACTAGGGGCTACCTAATAGACCCATTGTAAAACTCCTATAGCTAAGTGAGAGCAATAAAACCGAATAGTCTGATTGCCTGGTTCGCCGCACTAACACCTCCTTCAAGGACCAAGACATTGGGTTAAGTGTAGTTATGTGCAATTCCGAACACCATAGTAGCATCTACATGGGGGCTGAAGCCGATGACTGGGAACTCTTAGATACAATAAAACAGCCGCACAGGAGGATAAAAACTTTTCATCAAGGAATGAATATATTACAAAACACTTAGTTTATAATACAAATCCCCGGACAGTTCGGACTCTTTTATTAGAACACTACGTCCTTAGAGCATTAGCCCTCTATAAGGCGACCACCTTTTAGCACGTCCTTAAAATAGCGCTCCGGTGTGTGGTGGGCCTTGATTTCGGGAGGACCCTCGACCGCCACCTTTTCGGCATTCATTTTCACCCAGTGCATCTTGACACGGGAGAAAGCCATACGCGCTCCTTCCATGCAGGACCGCCTCTTGACAACGTCAATCCGGGGCAGCGCATCAACGAGACGCCGCACGAGGCCGAAGTAGCTGGTCGGAACGGCTTCAGCAGGACACAACCAGACTATGACGTCCTTCATGGCCGTGCTGGACATCTTATGCAGCTCTGCCCATTGTGCCATCTGGTCATTTAGCAGTAGGGGATGCTCTTGCTCCACAAACTGTGACCAGAAGAGCTTCTCCGGCTCGTACCTCTCCTAGGACTGGAAGAATTGGGCAGCATCTGTAGCACTTGTCGGCAGATCCGCATATGCGTCTAGAGAACTCCACAGTCGATTAAGCAAGGCATACTACTGGTCCGCAAATTTAGCTTGTAAAAGAAAAGGCTTACCAGCCGCTATCTGACCGGCTTGACGGATTTCCTCGCGCGCTGCGTGGGATTTGGACCGTGCCTCCGAAGCATCTTGAAGGGCCTTGGCGAGTTCGGTCACCTTCGCTTTGTTTTCCGTTTCCAGGGACTCACACTTGGTGGCAGTCTCCTTGAGATTTTGCTCCATCTCAGTCATCCGTTCCTCAAAACGGCGCCAAGCGGCCTGTTCGGCCGTTAAGTCCACAATCGCCTGGCTTACCCTTGCCTACTCCTTGGCTTGAGCAAGCTCGCCCCTAAGGGTCTCCACCACGGCGGCGCCATTTGTACAACCATGCACAGTAAAGCTCTTCAACTTCCACAAAAGGACGGAAATAAACAGGCATACAACCAGATGTATCTTATACATTGCGCCCGGTCGAGCCGCGTGTTAACAAGGACTAGATCCTCATCGGCTCGCTCCAGTTTCCGTTTAAGTTCGGAAATCTCCCCTGACTGGGCAGTCCCCGCTAATAGAGAGGCATGTTTTGAAATTCAAATAAAATAGCATGTTACCACCTGCCAACTGATTATTGATCCTCTGCTCGCTTTTTTTTTTCCAGAAAACCGAACAGTCTCAGGGGATACTATCTATATACGGGCATATTTTTCATAAAAATGTCAAAAACATTACATTGCGTACCTCGAAGCCTGCTAGCAGGCTGGAGAAGGCTTCGTTCAGTCCTCTCTTGGCAGACTGAATCTTCTCAGACACCGCACCCATCAGGATGCGGTGCTCGTCTACGACGGATGCACTTTGAAGAGCGTCCGTCGTGGTATTCGGCACCTCCAGATTAGCAAAGGTCGCTGCTCGCTTTTCTCCCGCAGGGGGTCGTTCACTAGACTTCGGGGCCGTATTAGTCTCCGGAGTAGTCTGCGCTGGGGGATGGATTGACCGGGGCCCTCGTTGCTGGTCTCCATGAGGACCGTCCTCCCCGGCCCTCCGGCAGCCGAGGTATTACCCTTTGGCACCGTTAAATCGCCCCCCACGTCTCTTCAAGGCTTGGGGAGGGCCTATGAGACAACACCTCGGCATCATCCGCCTTAGGCGACGGGGAGGCTAATGGAGGCGACCCGCTCTCCATCATCTCCGATGGCAGATCCTCCGAGGACGAAGATAGTGGGGGAATATCGCGGGCTGGACTAAAAGATAGAACTTAGAGTTATCATCACAGTTTATTGATTGAATAAGTGCGGAAAATCCCAGACCACTTACGAGTCGGCTTGGGGCTTAGTTCGGTGCCGGTGCTTCGAGGCAACCTCGGCGCCTGACCCCGACTCATCAGGGAGGGTAATTTTGTCCCTCTTGGATGCTTTGGCTTCTAGGTCTTCGGAGGCCGCTCTCTTTTTACCCTTGCTAGGAGGATCTTCTTCCTCCTCCTCCTCGTCGTCGTTATCACCCTCGTGAGAGGACTGGGCATCAGCATCTTCGAACATTGCGTCCGAAGTGCTCTCCTCCCTTTTCTTCTTCTAGTCCTTCTTTGCCGGTGCTTGGTATGGTGCCAGGACCAGCATCCTCATTAGAATATGATTGGCTGGGTCTTCGGGGAGTGGAGCCGGACACCGGATCTGCTCCGCCTTCTTAATCCAGACCTGTAAGGGGATGGATTACTTAGCACCTCCCCCTCGGGTTGTTGAAGTCTATTGGTGTTCGGAGTTTTTAGAATTTACCTCAGAGGACGGATGGTTGCAGTCGAGGCCGGTGTCGTCTGAGGACCTTGGCCACGATTCCTGCTTCTTAAAAAGCAGCTTCCAGATCCCCTTATGCATTGTGCCGTAGAACCGTTGTAGGGTCCGTGGCCCTTCCGGGTTGAACTCCCACATCTTGAGGGGCCGCCTCTAGCAGAGAAGTGCTCGGCGGATTAGCATCACTTGGACTACGCCAGCAAGGGTAATGTCCTTCGCTATCATGCTCTTGATGCGCTTCTACAGCCGCAACACCTCAGGGACTGACCCCTAGTCCGGACTCTTGTCGGTCCAGGATGTAAGCCTCGGCAGGGGTCCGGATATAAAGGCTGGGGCGGCCACCCAATTGGAGCCGTGGGGTTCTGTAATGTAGAACCATTCCTGTTGCCATATTTTGACGGTGACCACAAAGACTCCCTTTGGCCAATTGACTTTGGGAGGCTTGCTCACCATGGCGCCACCATAGTCTGCGTGTTGCCCATTGACCACCTTCGGTTTCACATTAAAAATCTTGAGCCATAAGCCGATATGTGGAGGGACATGAAGGAAGGCTTCACACATGACGATAAACGCCGAGATGTGAAGGAACGAATTTGGGGCCAGATCGTGAAAATCCAGCCCGTAGTCGAACATGAGACCCCTTACAAAGGGGTGAAGGGAGAATCCGAGTCCATGGAGGAAGTGGGGGATAAACACCACCCTCTCACCGGGCCCCGGAGTGGGGATTACCTGCGCCAGATCGAGAAGCCTATGCTTGATTTCCACGGTCAAATACCGCGCTTCCCGCAGCTCCTTGATGTTCTCCTCCGTGACGGAGGAGGGCACCCACTTACCTTGAGAGCTGGCCATGGTCGGAGGAGTTGTCGGGAAGGGAAGAGCTTGGAGTTTGGGCGCTGGAGCTCGTGAAGGAAATATGCACTAGAGGCAATAATAAAGTTATTATTTATTTCCTTATATCATGATAAATGTTTATTATTCATGCTAGAATTTTATTAACCAGAAACTTAGTACATGTGTGAATACATAGAAAACATAGTGTCACTAGTTTGCCTCTACTTGACTAGCTCGTTGAATCAATGATGGTTATGTTTCCTAACCATAGACATGAGTTTTCATTTGATTAACGGGATCACATCATTAGAAAATGATGTGATTGACTTGACCCATCCGTTAGCTTAGCACGATGATCGTTTAGTTTGTTGCTATTGCTTTCTCCATAACTTATACATGTTCCTATGACTATGAGATCATGCAACTCCCGAATACCGGAGGAACACTTTGTGTGCTACCAAACGTCACAACATAACTGGGTAATTATAAAGGTGCTCTACATGTGTCTCCAATTGTAACGCCCCAGATATTACTCTCCCAATTTGTACTCCAATTCTTGCCGTTTTCGGCATTAAGTTATATTTATTTCTCGGGTTCGGGTCTTTGTCTCCATGTGTTGTTTTCGTTTTCTTGCATCTCCTATCATGTCATCACGTGCATTGCATTTGCATACATGTCATCTCATGCATTCGAGCTTTTTCCCCGTTGTCCGTTTTGCATTCCGGCGCTTCGTTCTCCTCCGGTGGCCATTTCTAGCTTTCTTTCGTGTGTGGGGATTAAACATTTCCGGATTGGACCGAGACTTGCCATGTGGCCTTGGTTTACTACCGGTAGACCGCCTGTCAAGTTTCGTACTATTTAGACTTTGTTTGATACTCCAACGGTTAACCGAGGGACCGAAAAGGCCTCGTGTGTGTTGCAGCCCAACACCCCCCCCAATTTGGCCCAAAACCCACCAAACTCTGCTCCATGTCCTAGAGCGTTCGATCACGATCACGTGGCCGAAAACCGCACGTCATTTGGACACTCCTAGCTCCCTCTACCTCTATAAATAGCCCCCCTCGGTTTTCGGATCTCCCTTCTCCCCGAAACCCTAACTTTCGTCTCCGCGCGGCCGGACATTGTCCGCCCCACGCCGGACGTAGCCGCTCCGCCAACCACGCGCTGCCACGTGGCACCACCGGCCTCCTCCGTCGCCAGGCCCGTGCGGCCCACGCGAGGCCCCCGCGAGCCCGACGCTCCTCGCTCGCCGACCCCGCCGCCAAGTTCGCTCCGCCGCCGCCCTCTCCAACTCCGGCGCGCCGGCCGCCGCTCGCCGCCTCCTCCGCCCCGCCCGCCGACGCCGGCCGCCGCTCACCGCCTCCTCTGCCTCGGCCGTCGTCGCCGGCCACCGCGGCGACCCGAGCCGCCGCCGCCTCGGTCTCCGCCGCCTCGGCCCCGCTTCGCCTCGCCGTCTGGCGACCTCGCCCCGCCGGCTGCTTCCTCTCCGTCGACGGCCATCCTCGGTTCGCGCGCCCGTGAACAGTAACCGGCCCGATCCAGATCTGGATCCAAACCCTAGGGGTTGACTTTCTTCCCTCTCCCCCTTAATTTTCAAGCAATCTTTGACTGATGATATCTTTGCACCCGTAACTCCGTTTTGGACATATGATATATCAAAATGTTCGTCTCGACATGTACATCATTTCATTCCATTGCATCATTTTCATTTGAGTTCATCTTGATGCCCAAAATGCTGTTAGAAGGAGGCTTCGTGAGTTAAATTGCACATCCGTTAGTTCATCATAGACTTTTGTCATTTTTGCCATGATTATTGTGTGCATGATATGCCTGTGAGTCTTTGAGATGAATTGTTAAGTATTTTGTCTTCTTTCCAGAGGTGCCACCCATGCATTTTTAGGATGTGTGTGGTGACTTGTGCAAGCTTGCAAAGAGAGGCACCTGAGAATTCTGTTTTCAGGAACTTAGTGGATTTCACTAAGTCTGGGATATTTTAGTTCATGATGCCATATGTTCAGTTTGTTTCCTAGTGATCCGTGCCTCTTTTGAGGATGATCAGTAAGGGAGTTTTGATATTCATGTTATGCTCTATCCATGCATGTCTTTGTTTGCATATATGGAGTGCTCTAGCTTGAGTCAATCGAGCTCTACTTTTGCTTCGTGGTAAATCTGAGCAGATCGTCAACTTGTTTGCGATTTTGCCGATGCTATTGTTAGTGACCCGTGCATGCTATGCCATTGTTCTTGGCATGTATAGCTAGCATTTTGTGCCTTCTTAATGGATGTATGCTTGCCTTTCCATGACTTGCACCGTAGTGAGTGCATCGAGCTCGTTTACATGCCTTCGTGAGTTATAATTTCAGCATGTCTCAGTTTTCACCAAGTCTGAAAACTGATTGTGTTTCATCTATGTTCGTGTGCTCGTTAGAGTATTTTGTGAACCCTTTTGGCCCCAGGTCACTTTGGGTGTTTTGTTAAGCTTGTTGAGTAGCTCCATGCCATGTTCAGGTTGTGTATCATGTTGTTTTGCTGCTCCGAAGAGAGCATCGTGGTCTGAAATTTCAGACTAGTGTTAATTTCACTAAGTCTGAAATCTGTTTTGCATATTCATTTTTGCCATGCTTGTTTGAACCTCATAATGGATGAATTTGGTCCTGGCTCAGTGCTAGTGTTTTGATAAGCATCTTGTGTACATCCCTGCCATGTATTTTGTTCTCAGTTTGGTGGCTGTAGCGTGTTCATTTCGTTGCATTTAGGAGCCTACTTGCTGTAAATCGCAGACCGGTTCATTTCGTAAAACGCTTGCCATTTTCAAACCGTAGCTCCGATTCCTATGATCTTTATATCGTTTTCAGGTGATTTAATCCCCTCTATCCAGTGGCACACTTGGTTTTCCAAGTTGAGGCCAGGTTCATGCATTTCCTGTCACGTCTTGCATTTTGCATCCCGCATCGCATCCCGCATAGCATACCATCTTTGCATATTATTGTTTGCCCTTGCACGTGGTTGATTGTATCCTTGTTGCTTGTTTGTGTTGTTGGGTAGAGCCGGGAGACGAGTTCGCTAACGAGGAGCCCGTTGAGTTTGCTTTTGAGGATCCAGTCAACTCTGACAACTGTGCATGCAAGATGATCATACCCTCAAAATCACTACTATCTTTGCTATGCTAGTTTGCTCGCTCTTTTGCTTTGCCAATGCTACGATGCCTACCACTTGCTTGTCAGCCTCCCAATTGCCATGATTGAGCCTCTAACCCACCTTTGTCCTAGCAAACCATTGATTGGCTATGTTACCGCTTTGCTCAGCCCCTTCTTATAGCGTTGTTAGTTGCATGTGAAGATTGGAGCCGTTCCTTATTGGAACATTTATTTACTTGTTGGGATATCATTATATTGCCATGTTATCTTAATGCATCTATATACTTGGTAAAGGGTGGAAGGCTCGGCCTCTCGCCTAGTGTTTTGTTCCACTCTTGTCGCCCTAGTTTTCCGTCATATCGGTGTTATGTTCCCGGATTGTTGCGTCCCTTACGCGGTTGGGCTATAATGGGAACCCCTTGATAGTTTGCCTTGATTAAAGCTTTTCCAGCAATGCCCAACATTGGTTTTACCATTTGCCACCTAGCCTTTTTTCCCTTGGGTTTCCGGAGCCCGAGGGTCATCGTATTTTAACCCCCCCGGGCCAGTGCTCCTCTGAGTGTTGGTCCGAAATGAGCTGCCTGCGGGGCCACCTCGGGGAAACTTGAGGGTTGGTTTTACTCGTAGCTAGTCTCATCTGAGTGTGCCCTGAGAAAGAGATATGTGCAGCTCCTATCGGGATTTGTCGGCACGTTCGGGCGGTGTTGCTGGACTTGTTTTAACCTGTCGAATCGTCTTGTTGTACCGAGATACCGAGTCTGATCGGTGTGTCTTGGGTGGAGGTCTATTCCTTCATTGACCGTGAGAGCTTGTTATGGGCTAAGTTGGGACCCCCCCTGCAGGGATTGATCTTTCGAAAGCCATGCCCGCGGTTATGGGCAGATGGGAATTTTTTAATGTCCGGTTGTAGATAACTTGAACCTTAATTAATTAAAATGAATCAACTGAGTGTGTTGCCGTGATGGCCTCTTCTCGGCGGAGTCCGGGAAGTGGACACGGTGTTGGAGTTATGTTTGCGCAGGTTGCTCTCTAGTTTCCCGCTCGTGCTTTGCCTCCTCTTCTCGCTCTCTTTTGCGAATAAGTTAGCCACCATATATGCTAGTCGCTTGCTGCAGCTCCACTTACATTACCCCTTTCCTACCTATTAAGCTTAAATAGTCTTGATCGCGAGGGTGCGAGATTGCTGAGTCCCTGTGGCTCATAGATTACTATTACACCAGATGCAGGGACAGATGATACAGCTCCAGATGGCGCGCTTGAGCTCAAGTGGGAGTACGATGAGGACTCTCAGCGTTACTATGTGTCTTTTCCTGATGATCAGTAGTGGAGCCCACTTGGGGTGATCAAGACCTATGTCGCTTGTTGGGTTGTCTTTTATTTTGGTGTCGTAGTCGGGCCATGAGTGTTTGGATGATGTATGTTATTTATGTACTTTGATGTGACGTGGCGAGTGTAAGCCAACTATGTACCTCCCCTTTATATTATTTTTGTACATGGGATGTGTGATGATTTCCTAACTTGCGACATTGCTTTCAATGCGGTTATGCCTCTAAGTCGTGCCTCGACACGTGGGAGATATAGCCACATCGAGGGCATTACAAGTTGGTAATCAGAGCCTTCCCCGACCTTAGGAGCCCCCATTGCTTGATCATTTTTAGCAGCCGAGTTGTGTCTAGAAAAATGTTTTGAGTCATTTAGGAATTATATATCGGAGAGCTTAGGAATTCTTTTTACTTCCCAGTCTCCTCATCGCTCTGGTAAGGCATCTTGACGTAGAGTTTTGACTCTTCTCTTCTCAAATTTCACTAATTTTTTTAGGATCACGCGAGTATCTTGGATTTGTTCCGATGGCTTATGATGAGAACACTGTCTTGGTGCCTCCTGTCAGGGGTTTAGTGGAAGTGTCCCAGGGAGTTGAGCTCTGAGGTGTTGTCATCATAATTTTATCGTTGCAATTCTGGAATACTTGAGATATGTTCGCGACATCGAAAATCTCCTTTATGCAGTTCGTTGGTGAGATAACCTCGACGCTACCCAGTACTGGGGCGGGAGTTCGGGAGTATCGCCATAACTTGTATAACGGATGCTTTTCGAAGGTTGAGGTAGGTGGTTTCCGAAGGTTTCTTGGTTATGTGTTGAAGGATGGATACAGCTGGATGTAGGATTTGCTAGTTTGGGTGAGATATTATGCTTCCCCTGTATCCCCAACACCTGATTGCATAACCGGAATGTTTCGGGAGTTTCATAGGTGGGAATTCAAGTAGCTCTTAGGATATCTTTCCAACAGATGTATGATATGAAATTGGGGTTCGACGTCTAGTGGTTCGCCTATTCACAGTCGATTTTACAGTGGTCTCGTTGTGTCGTAAAGAGTCCTTGGCTATGCTGACTCGGGGACGCTTCGTATGTCATGTGCACTGCCTTGTACATGATGGTGCTGTACGATCGAGCCCGTGTAGGTCCCACCACAAAAACTTCGGACGAAATCTCTATCATATGTTTGTTTCGGCTTATTTCGCAAGCCAACCCTTGGTTTTATTTTGAGCTGTAGTATTCGAGTTGCTTCGACGTCATATGTTGATTCCATCCCTTGTTGATTTACCTCTTCTACCTAATTCTTCGTGGCTTCGCAATTTAGGAATATGTGACCACTTCAAGAGAAGTGCATTCGTTCATTTTGTTCGGATGTGAAGACTTTATGTTGCAATTTTCATTCCATTGGATTCACCTTCAATATTTGTCTATTTGTGTGCTAATGGTGGTCAACCTCTTCAGGATGGCTCCTCCAACGCGCACGACTCCGAACCCTGATCCGCCACCACCTCCACCTCCTCCGGAGGCTTGGCAAGCTGTGATGGCCGCAACCAATGCAAATACACAGTTCATCATGCAAATCCTCCAAGAGCGGAATCAAGGCAGTCAAGGGAATCAAGGCAACAATCAGAACCATTTTGCTACTCTGAACTAGTTCCTTGCAAATGGTCCAAAGACGTTCAGAAATTGTGTTGAGGCTACCGATGCTGACGATTGGCTAGTGGATCTGGGCAAGCATTTTGAATGCAGCAACGTCAGGCCTGAAGATTTCGTCAAGTTCGCTTCTTTCCAGCTCAAAGATCAGGCTGCAGAGTGGTTCCAGCAGTACAAGGATTCCAGAGGTGGACGTTTGATCACTTGGGATGATTTCCGTCGTGATTTCCGAGCTCATCACATCCCTCAAAGTGTGACTGAAAGCAAATGTGAGGAATTCCGCAATCTGAAGCAAGGCTCTTTGTATGTCTATGACTACAACAAGTTGTTCCAGAAGCTCGCCCGTTTTGCCAAGCAGGATGTTCCTGATGAGAAGAGCATGATCTATCAGTTCAGGGGTGGTCTCCATGAAGAAATTCAGCTCGCTCTTGTCCTTTTTGAGCCGCTGAGATACGATGAGTTCTACAACATGGCACTGAAGCAAGAGGCTGCTCAGTTGAGGTGTGATGCTTCCAGGAAGTGAGTCAGAGACACTACACCTTCTTCCTCTACTCAAGTGGCCAAGCAGCAGAAGTATTGGCTTCCTCCTCCTCCGTTCCGTCAGCCGTATCAGCAGAAGAGCAAAGGTGGCAGTGGTTCTTCCCACCCACCCAACCCAGGCTTTCAGAACAAGACTTCGTCTCAAGCTCCAAGATCAAGTGCTCCGTACCACCGTCCGCTCTTAGAGGTCACGCGCAACAAGTGCCAACAGAAGGGTCACTACGCCAACAAGTGTTTCAACCAGAGGCGTCTTCCTCCTCCTCCTCCTGTCAGATCGGCAAGTACAGCTGTGGTCAAGCATAACCCCAAGTCCACCAAGGTCAACTTGACGAATGCAACTCAGGCAGAGGATTCGTCAGATGTGATCATGGGTAACCTTCCTGTTAATGATATTCCTGCAAAAGTTCTTTTTGACTCTGGTGCATCACATTCCTTCATGTCATTCCCATTTGCATCGGAGAACAATTTTAGCACTAAGGCATTACCTAGAGCTATGCAAGTCGTCTCTCCGGCTAAGCGTCTGAGTTCTAGTATGATGATTCCGGATATTTCTATCATGATGGGTGATTTCAAGTTTCCGGCTTCTCCAATGGTTCTTGGTAATTCGGATATCGATCTTATTCTTGGGATGGACTGGCTCTCTAAGCACAAGGCTCACCTCGATTGTGCAGCCAGGCAGATTCAACTGACTCATTCGTCTGAGGATGTAATTGTCTTTGCTGCTCGGGATAATACCATCCAGTTGTTTTCTCTCAATGAGAAGGGTGAATTGGATGCTATTTCGCAGATTCCGGTTGTTTGTGAGTATCAAGACGTCTTCCTAGAAGAACTCCCAGGAATGCCTCCGCACAGGCCCGTTGAATTTGTTATTGAACTTGAGCCCGGTACGGAACCTGTGTGCAAACGTCCCTACAAGCTCGGCCCTGAAGAGTTGAAGGAGTTGAAGAAACAACTCGATGTTCAAGAAAGAATGGGTCTCATTCAGCCTAGTACTTCTCCGTGGGGTTGTGGTGTTCTTTTTGTGAAGAAGAAGGATGGAACGGACCGACTTTGCGTTGATTATCGTCCATTGAACAAGAAGACCATCAAGAACAAATACCCACTTCCCAACATCAATGAGTTGTTCGAACAACTCAAGGGTGCCCAAGTATTCTCCAAGCTTGATCTCCATATGGGTTATCATCAAATTCGTATCCGTGAGCAAGATATTCCCAAGACGGCTTTCAGGACAAGCTATGGGTCATATGAATACACTGTCATGTCTTTTGGCCTCGCCAACGCTCCTCCGATGTTCTCTCGCATGATGAACTTCATCTTCAACCCCTACACCAATGACTTCGTTTTGGTCTATCTCGACGACATTCTGGTTTTCTCGAAGAACAAGGAAGATCATGCCAAGCACTTGCGTTTGGTTCTTGACAAGCTCAGGGAACATCAGTTCTACGCCAAGTTCTCCAAGTGTGAATTTTGGCTCGATGAGGTGCTTTATCTTGGTCATATCATCTCTACCAAGGGCATTTCCGTGAATCCTGAGAAGGTGTCTGCAATTGTTAATTGGGAACCTCCTCAGAACGTGAAGCAACTCCGTAGCTTCCTCGGTCTCGCAAGCTACTGCCGAAGATTCGTTGAAAACTTTTCTAAGATCGCGAAGCCTCTCTCAAATCTTCTTCAGAAGCACGTCAAGTACGTTTGGTCTCCGAGTGTGATATTGCTTTCAACACTTTGAAAGAGAAGTTGATCACTGCTCCAGTTCTGACTCCGCCTGATGAAACCAAGCCGTACGAGGTCTTTTGTGATGCCTCTATCCAAGGTCTCGGTGCTGTACTGATGCAAGAGAAGAAAGTTGTTGCTTATACCTCTCGCCAGTTGAAGCCTAATGAGAAGAACTACCCCACTCATGATCTCGAGTTGGCGGCAGTTGTGCATGCTTTGTTGACTTGGAGACATCTTCTATTGGGAAGGAGAGTGGACATTTTCACTGATCACAAGAGTCTCAAGTACATCTTCACCCAGCCTAATCTCAACCTCAAGAAAACTCGATGGGTCGAAATGATTCAAGAGTATAATCCGTATAGAGTATACTCCAGGCAAGGCCAATGTGATTGCTGACGCTTTGAGCAGAAAAGCATATTGCAACAGTCTGATTCTCAAGCCTTATCAACCCAAGCTTTGTGAAGCTTTCCGCAAACTTAATCTGCAAATTGTTCCTCAAGGGTTCCTCGCCAGCCTTCAAGTCTCTCCTACCTTGGAAGACCAGATTTGCCAAGCCCAGCTTCTTGATGCTATGGTTAAAAAGGTGAAGATTGGGATTGCCAAGAGTCAGTCCAAGTACAAGTGCTACCGCCTTGATGACAAGGACACTCTCTTCTTCGAGGATCGAATTATGGTACCCAAAGGTGAACTTCGTAAAGTGATCATGAACGAGGCTCACAATTCTCTCCTCTCCATCCACCCTGGGAGCACGAAGATGTATCAGGACCTCAAGCAAACTTATTGGTGGACTCGAATGAAGCGCGAGATCGCTCAATTCGTGAATGAATGTGATGTCTGCAGAAGAGTGAAGGCAGAACACCAAAGGCCAGCAGGTCTCCTCCAACCTCTTTCCATTCCAGAATGGAAGTTTGACCACATTGAAATGGACTTCGTGACTGGGTTTCCAAAGTCCAAGCGTGGCAATGATGCTATATTTGTTGTCATCGACAAGCTCACCAAAGTGGCTCACTTTCTGCCTATCAAAGAGTCAATCACTGCAGCTCAATTGGCGGAACTCTATACCTCTCGAATTGTCTCTCTGCACGGTATTCCTCAAGTGATATCTTCAGACCATGGCAGCATCTTTACCTCCAAGTTTTGGGATTCTTTTCAGAAGGCCATGGGCACCAACATCCGCTTCAGCACTACTTTCCATCCTCAAACAAGCGGTCAAGTCGAGCGTGTCAACCAGATTCTTGAAGATATGCTCAGGGCTTGTGTTATCTCCTTCGGCATGAAGTGGGAGGATTGTCTTCCTTATGTTGAATTCTCATACAACAACAGTTTTCAAGCAAGTTCGGGCAAGGCCCCATTTGAAATTCTGTATGGTAGGAAGTGCCGTACCCCTCTCAACTGGTCTGAAACCGGTGAACGTCAGCTGCTGGGTAATGACTTAATCACAGAGGCAGAAGAAATGTGCAAGGTCATTCGTGATAACCTCAAAGCAGCCCAATCCCGCCAGAAGAGCTACTATGATAGTAAGCACCGTGATTTGGCTTTCGAGATCGGAGATCATGTTTACCTCCGCGTCTCTCCTATGAAAGGGACTCGTCGCTTCGGCATCAAAGGGAAGCTTGCCCCCAGATATGTCAGACCTTTCAAGATTGTCAGCAAGAGAGGCGACCTCGCCTATCAACTCGAGCTTCCTTCAAATTTTGCAAATGTTCATGATGTGTTCCATGTCTCCCAACTCCGAAAGTGCTTCAAGACGCCTGAGCGCACCGTCAACTTCGAGGACATTGAGCTCCAAGAAGATCTCTCCTATCGTGAGCACCCAGTTGCCATTCTTGAAGAGACTGAACGCAGGACTCACAACAAGTCAATCAAATTTATCAAAGTCAAGTGGTCACACCATTCCGACCGTGAAGCTACCTGGGAACGCGAGGATCACCTCCGTTCTGAGTACCCGGAGTTCTTTCAGTCCTAGATCTCGGGACGAGATCTTTTCGTAGTGGTGGAGTGTTGTAACGCCCCAGATATTACTTTCCCAATTTGTACTCCAACTCTTGCCGTTTCCGGCATTAAGTTATATTTAATTCTCGGGTTCGGGTCTTTGTCTCCGTGTGTTGTTTTCGTTTTCTTGCATCTCATATCATGTCATCATGTGCATTGCATTTGCATACATGTTCATCTCATGCATTCGAGCTTTTTCCCCGTTGTCCGTTTTGCATTCCGGCGCTTCGTTCTCCTCCGGTGGCCATTTCTAGCTTTCTTTCGTGTGTGGGGATTAAACATTTACGGATTGGACCGAGACTTGCCATGCGGCCTTGGTTTACTACCGGTAGACCGCCTGTTAAGTTTCGTACCATTTGGACTTCGTTTGATACTCCAACGGTTAACCGAGGGACCGAAAAGGCCTCGTGTGTGTTGCAGCCCAACACCCCTCCAATTTGGCCCAAAACCCACCAACCTCTGCTCCATGTCCTAGAGCGTTCGATCACGATCGCGTGGCCGAAAACTGCACCTCATTTGGACACTCCTAGCTCCCTCTACCTCTCTAAATAGCCCCCCTCGTTTTTTAGATCTCCCCTCTCCCCGAAACCCTAACTTTCGTCTCCGCGCGGCCGGACATTGTCCGCCCCGCGCCGGACGAAGCCGGTCCGCCAACCGCGCGCTTCCACGTGGCACCGCCGGCCTCCTCCGCCGCCAGGCCCGTGCGGCCCACGCGAGGCCCCCGCGAGCCCGACGCTCCTCGCTCGCCGACCCCGCCGCCAAGTTCGCTCCGCCGCCGCCCTCTCCAACTCCGGCGCGCCGGCCGCCGCTCGCCGCCTCCTCCGCCCCGCCCGCCGACGCCGGCCGCCGCTCGCCACCTCCTCCGCCTCGGCCGTCGTTGCCGGCCACCGCGGCGACCCGAGCCGCCGCCGCCGCCTCGGTCTCCGCCGCCTCGGCCCCGCTTCGCCTCGCCGTCTGGCGACCTCGCCCCGCCGGCTGCTTCCTCTCCGTCGACGGCCATCCTCGGTTCGCGCGCCCGTGAACAGTAACCGGCCCGATCCAGATCTGGATCCAAACCCTAGGGGTTGACTTTCTTCCCTCTCCCCCTTAATTTTCGAGCAATCTTTGACTGATGATATCTTTGCACCCGTAACTCCGTTTTGGACATATGATATATCAAAATGTTCGTCTCGACATGTACATCATTTCATTCCATTGTATCATTTTCATTTGAGTTCATCTTGATGCCCAAAATGCTGTTAGAAGGAGGCTTCGTGAGTTAATTGCACATCCGTTAGTTCATCATAGACTTTTGTCATTTTTGCCATGATTATTGTGTGCATGATATGCCTGTGAGTTTTTGAGATGGATTGTTAAGTATTTTTTCTTCTTTCCAGAGGTGCCACCCATGCATTTTTAGGATGTGTGTGGTGACTTGTGCAAGCTTGCAAAGAGAGGCACCTGAGAATTCTGTTTTCAGGAACTTAGTGGATTTCACTGTCTGGAATATTTTAGTTCATGATGCCATATGTTCAGTTTGTTTCCTAGTGATCCGTGCCTCTTTTGAGGATGATCAGTAAGGGAGTTTTGATATTCATGTTATGCTCTATCCATGCATGTCTTTGTTTGCATATGTGGAGTGCTCTAGCTTGAGTCAATCGAGCTCTACTTTTGCTTCGTGGTAAATCTGGGCAGATCGTCAACTTGTTTGCGATTTTGCCGATGCTATTGTTAGTGACCCGTGCATGCTATGCCATTGTTCTTGGCATGTCTAGCTAGCATTTTGTGCCTTCTTAATGGATGTATGCTTGCCTTGCCATGACTTGCACCGTAGTGAGTGCATCGAGCTCGTTTACATGCCTTCGTGAGTTATAATTTCAGCATGTCTCAGTTTTCACCAAGTCTGAAAACTGATTGTGTTTCATCTATGTTCGTGTGCTCGTTAGAGTATTTTGTGAACCCTTTTGGCCCCAGGTCACTTTGGGTGTTTTGTTAAGCTTGTTGAGTACCTCCATGCCATGTTCTTACTTGTCATGTTCAGGTTGTGTATCATGTTGTTTTGCTGCTCCGAAGAGAGCATCGTGGTCTGAAATTTCAGACTAGTGTTAATTTCACTAAGTCTGAAATCTGTTTTGCATATTCATTTTTGCTATGCTTGTTTGAACCTCATAATGGATGAATTTGGCCCTGGCTCAGTGCTAGTGTTTTGATAAGAATCTTGTGTACATCCCTGCCATGTATTTTGTTCTCATGTTTGGTGGCTGTAGCTTGTTCATTTCGTTGCATTTAGGAGCCTACTTGCTGTAAATCGCAGACCGGTTCATTTCATAAAACGCTTGCCATTTTCAAACCGTAGCTCCGATTCCTATGATCTTTATATCGTTTTCAGGTGTTTTCATCCCCTCTATCCAGTGGCACACTTGGTTTTCCAAGTTGAGGCCAGGTTCATGCATTTCCTGTCACGTCTTGCATTTTGCATCCCGCATCGCATCCCGCATAGCATACCATCTTTGCATATTATTGTTTGCCCTTGCACGTGGTTGATTGTATCCTTGTTGCTTGTTTGTGTTGTTGGGTAGAGCCGGGAGACGAGTTCGCTAACGAGGAGCCCGTTGAGTTTGCTTTTGAGGATCCAGTCAACTCTGACAACTGTGCAGGCAAGATGATCATACCCTCGAAATCACTACTATCTTTGCTATGCTAGTTTGCTCGCTCTTTTGCTTTGCCAATGCTACGATGCCTACCACTTGCTTGTCAGCCTCCCAATTGCCATGATTGAGCCTCTAACCCACCTTTGTCCTAGCAAACCGTTGATTGGCTATGTTACCGCTTTGCTCAGCCCCTTCTTATAGCGTTGTTAGTTACAGGTGAAGATTGGAGCCATTCCTTATTGGAACATTTATTTACTAGTTGGGATATCATTATATTGCCATGTTATCTTAATGCATCTATATACTTGGTAAAGGGTGGAAGGCTCGGCCTCTCGCCTAGTGTTTTGTTCCACTCTTGCCGCCCTAGTTTTCCATCATATCGGTGTTATGTTCCCGGATTGTTGCGTCCCTTACGCGGTTGGGCTATAATGGGAACCCCTTGATAGTTCGCCTTGATTAAAGCTTTTCCAGTAATGCCCAACATTGGTTTTACCATTTGCCACCTAGCCTTTTTTTCCCTTTGGTTTCCGGAGCCCGAGGGTCATCGTATTTTAACCCCCCGGGCCAGTGCTCCTCTAAGTGTTGGTCTGAAATGAGCTGCCTGCGGGGCCACCTCGGGGAAACTTGAGGGTTGGTTTTACTCGTAGCTAGTCTCATCTGAGTGTGCCCTGAGAAAGAGATATGTGCAGCTCCTATCGGGATTTGTCGGCACGTTCGGGCGGTGTTGCTGGACTTGTTTTAACCTGTCGAATCGTCTTGTTGTACCGAGATACCGAGTCTGATCGGTGTGTCTTGGGTGGAGGTCTATTCCTTCATTGACCGTGAGAGCTTGTTATGGGCTAAGTTGGGACCCCCCTGCAGGGATTGATCTTTCGAAAGCCGTGCCCGCGGTTATGGGCAGATGGGAATTTGTTAATGTCTGGTTGTAGATAACTTGAACCTTAATTAATTAAAATGAATCAACTGAGTGTGTTGCCGTGATGGCCTCTTCTCGGCGGAGTCCGGGAAGTGGACACGGTGTTGTAGTTATGTTTGCGCAGGTTGCTCTCTAGTTTCCCGCTCGTGCTTTGCCTCCTCTTCTCGCTCTCTTTTGCGAATAAGTTAGCCACCATATATGCTAGTCGCTTGCTGCAGCTCCACTTACATTACCCCTTTCCTACCTATTAAGCTTAAATAGTCTTGATCGCGAGGGTGCGAGATTGCTGAGTCCCTGTGGCTCACAGATTATTATTACACCAGATGCAGGGACAGATGATACAGCTCCAGATGGCGCGCTTGAGCTCAAGTGGGAGTACGACGAGGACTCTCAACGTTACTATGTGTCTTTTCCTGATGATCAGTAGTGGAGCCCAGTTGGGGTGATCGGGACCTATGTCGCTTGTTGGGGTGTCTTTTATTTTGGCGCCGTAGTCGGGCCATGAGTGTTTGGATGATGTATGTTATTTATGTACTTTGATATGACGTGGCGAGTGTAAGCCAACTATGTACCTCCCCTTTATATTATTTATGTACATGGGATGTGTGATGATTTCCTAACTTGCGACATTGCTTTCAATGCGGTTATGCCTCTAAGTCGTGCCTCGACACGTGGGAGATATAGCCGCATCGAGGGCGTTACACCAATGGTGTTTGTTGAGTTGGCATAGATCGAGATTAGGATTTGTCACTCCGAGTATCGGAGAGGTATCTCTGGGCCCTCTCGGTAATGCACATCACTATAAGCCTTGCAAGCATTGTGACTAATGAGTTAGTTGCGGGATGATGCATTACGGACCGAGTAAAGAGACTTGCCAGTAATGAGATGGAACTAGGTATTGAGATACCGACGATCGAATCTCGGGCAAGTCACATACCAATGACAAAGGGAACAACGTATGTTGTTATGCGGTTTGACTGATAAAGATCTTCGTAGAATATGTAGGAACCAATATGAGCATCTAGGTTCCGCTATTGGTTATTGACCGGAAGTGAGTCTCGGTCATGTCTACATAGTTCTCGAACCCGTAGGGTCCGCACACTTAATGTTCGGTGATGATCGGTATTATGAGTTTATGTGTATTGATGAACCGAAGGTTGTTTTGAGTTTCGGATGTGATCACGGGCATGACGAGGAGTCTCAAAATGGTCAAGACATAAAGATCGATATATTGGAAGCCCATGTTTGGACATCGGAATGGTTCCGAGTGGTTCGGGCATTTTTTTCCAGAGTACCGGGAGGTTACCGGAACCCCCCGGGAGAAGTTATGGCCTTATGGGCCATAAGAAGGAAGCACACCAGCCCACAAGGGGCTGGTGCGCCCCCCTTGGGTAGGAGGCCGAATTGGAATTGGTTTTTTTTGGGGGGGGGGGGGTGCTTTCCTTCTCTCCTACTCCTCCTTCCCTTCCTCTCCTACTCCAACTAGGGAAGGGGGGATCCTAGTCCCGGTGGGAGTAGGACTCTCCTTGGGCGCACCATAGAGAGGGCCGACCCCTCCCCTCCTCCACTCCTTTATATACGTGGAGGGGGGAACCCCATATACACACAAGTTGATCATTGATCTTTTAGCTGTGTGCGGTGCCCCCTCCACCATAATCCACCTCGTTCATATCGTAGCGGTGCTTAGGCAAAGCCCTGTTCCGGTAGCATCATCATCACCGTCATCACGCCGTCGTGCTGACGAAGCTCTACCTCAACACTCTGCTGGATCATGAGTTCGTGGGACGTCACCGAGCCGAACGTGTGCAGATTGTGGAGGTGCCGTACCTCCGGTACTAGGATCGGTCGATCGTGAAGACGTACGACTACATCAACCACATTGTCATAACGCTTCTGCTTACGGTCTACGAGGGTACGTAGACAACACTCTCCCCTCTCATTGCTATGCATCACCATGATCTTGCATGTGTGTAGGAATTTATTTGAAATTACTGCGTTCCCCAACAGTGGCATCCGAGCCAGGTTTATGCGCATATGTTATATGCACGAGTAGAACACAAAGGAGTTGTGGGCGTGGGTATATACATATTGCTTGCCGTCACTAGTTGATTCTTGATTCAGCGGCATTGTTGGATGAAGCGGCCCAGACCGACATTACGCGTAGGCTTACATGAGACTGGTTCTACCGACGTGCTTCACACACATGTGGCTAGTGGGTGTCTGTTTCTCTGGCTTTAGTTGAATCGGATTCAATGAACATTGTTCTTTCTGAAGATAAAAATCAATCACTATATCGCGTTGTGGTTTTTGATGCATAGGTAAGAACGTTTCTTACTCAGCCCGTAGCAGCCACGTAAAACTTGCATCAAAAAAGTAGAGGACATCTAACTTGTTTTTGTAGGGCATGTTGTGATGTGATATGGTTAAGACATGATGCTAAATTTTATTTTATGAGATGATCATGTTTTGTAACACAGTTATTGGCAACTGGCAGGAGCCATATGGTTGTTGCTTTATTGTATGAAATGCAATCGCCATGTAATTGCTTTACTTTATCACTAAGTGGTAGCGATAGTCGTGGTAGAAGCAATAGTTAGCGGGACGACAACGATGCTTCGATGGAGATCAAGCTGTCAAACCGATGACAATGGTAATCATGATGGTGCTTTGGAGATGGAGATCAAAGGCACAAGATGATGATGGCCATATCATATCACTTATATTGATTCCATGTGATGTTTATCCTTTATGCATCTTATTTTGCTTAGTTTGACGGTAGCATTATAAGATGATCTTTCACTAAATTTCAAGGTATAAGTGTTCTCCCTGAGTATGCACCGTTGCGATAGTTCGTCGTGCCGAGACACCACGTGATGATCGGGTGTGATAAGCTCTACGTTCACATACAACGGGTGCAAGCTAGTTTTGCACATGCGGAATACTCAGGTTAAACTTGATGAGCCTAGCATATGCAGATATGGCCTCAGAACACTGGAGATCGAAAGGTCGAGCATGAATCATATAGTAGATATGATCAACATAGTGATGTTCACCATTGAGAACTACTCCATCTCACGTGATGATCGGACATGGTTTAGTTGATATGGATCATGTGATCACTTAGATGATTAGAGGGATGTCTATCTAAGTGGGAGTTCTTAAGTAATATGATTAATTGAACTTTAATTTATCATGAACTTAGTCCTGGTAGTATTAGCATATCTATGTTGTAGATCAATAGCTCGCGTTTAGCTCCCCTGTTTTATTTTTGATATGTTCCTAGAGAAAACTAAGTTGAAAGATGTTAGTAGCAATGATGCGGATTGGATCCGTGATCTGAGGATTATCCTCATTACTGCGCAGAAGAACTATGTCCTTGATGCACCACTAGGCACTACAAAAAAAATACACATCCGTGACATTTTGGGCCGAACGAAAAAAATATCTGTCATACTTATGACACTTCTATGACAATAATTGTGACAAAACCCGGTATCATCATAGATGTGGTGGGCTCCTACTTCTATGACAAAAAATCATGACAAAAAAGGGCTTTTCATCCTGGGCGGGCCAGAGACCCAGCTGCATGACATTCTTTGGGCCGTCCATTACGGAAAAAACCGTGGTAGAAGCGAGGGCGAGGAAAATATCAGGGTGTTCCCGGTTACGGTGGGTGGTCGGGGCCGAGCGATGCGCATTTCTCTTGTACACGCACATGCGTGGGTGCGAGGCGTTGGGCTCTAACTGAACTCGAGCGAGGCGTTCGCTTACTGAACCCGAGCGATTGCACTGCAGGCTACGCGTTATTAAACCCGAGCGATTGATCGATGACTGTTAACTGAACCCGATCGAGCGATTCCTTCGCTACTGCTGCTAACTGAAGCCGATCGATGCTGCCTCTGGATGAACAATGAGCGTTGCTGGGGGGTTTCGATGAACAGTTCCCGGTGGGGGTGGATGAACATAACCCTGTGGTGTTGCCTCTGGATGAACAAGACCCCGATTGATCGAGCCGGTTGGGGCTGCATGAACCGGAACCCATGAAGGGCTGGATGAACAGGACCACCCCGTAGAGGGCTGGATGAACAGTAGACGGTGGAGGGCTGGATGAACAGTAGCCTGTGGAGGGGTGGTTGAACAGGAGCCCATGTGGAGAGGGCTGGTTGAACAGTAGCCGGTGGACTAGCGTGCGGTGGAGGCTGGATGAACAAGAGCCTGTGGATGAACAGTCGCAGGTGGAGGCCGGAGGAGGTCGATGGTGGATGAACAGTAGCCCGTGGAGGCTGGAGGGGGTCGACGGTGGATGAACAGTAGCCCGTGGAGGCTGGAGGGGGTCGACGGTGGAGATGAACAGTATCCCGTGGATTCCCGTTTTGCGGTACGCCACACCCCTCCCGATGAACAGGACCCCCGTTTCGACCGTAGCGCCCCAACACAAGTCCGTTTCCTCCGTTTTGCGGTACGCCACTCCCCTCCCGATGAACAGGACCCTCGTTTCGACCGTAGGAGGTCCGTTCCCTCCGTTTTGCGGTACGCCAGACCCCTCCCGATGAATAGGATCCCGTTTCGACTGTGGCCGGTCGAACACAAGGCCGTTTCCTCCATTCTGCGGTACGCCAGGCCTCATTTCCATCGGCTGTTCCGTCCAAGCCGGTTGGCTCCCACGCGTTCCATTGCCTCCCGATGAACACGACGCATTCCGTTGCCTCCCCATGAACACAACGATGACACAGTTTCTCCGTTCTGACCCAGCCATGTACACGAGCCCTGGCCGTACGTTTGCGCGAGTAGGCGTTCGAGACCCTGCCCGTATGTACGTATGTGGCCGTATTTTCTTTCTTGCACACTGACCAATGTACGCACGTGTACATGCTACCTGCGCGCCTCTACTACGACATGTGCGCGCCTCTACATCGACCAATATGTATGTACACGTTCACGACCAGAATGACAACGCTATGTATGCTTCGACCAGGTGGGTCCCAGCTGTCACGCACTTCCTTGCGTGCGAAGATGTCGCTGGTGGGTCCCAGCAGTCAGGGGGCGAATCGTTTTTTTCCTAGACGCACTTCCTTGCGTGCGAAGATGTAGCTGGTAGGTCCCAGCAGTCAGGGGGAAACTTTTTTTTGCGAAATACGGTTGCCTGTCCAGTGGGTCCCTGCTGTCAGGTGGAGGAATCATTATTTTCCGCATAATAAGGAGGCACTTCCTTGCTGCGGCCGTGGACCCAGCTGTCCGCCTCCACATACAGTCCATGTCCGATGGAAGCCGTTCCTTGACCACGTTGACCACGCTGCGCTGAGAGCACCAGGGTGGTGGACGACGGCGAGGCCTAGGAAGGGGACGACGCAGAGCCGGGGAAGACACGACAGTGGATGCCCACGCGTAGAGGAGTATGAGGGTTCACTGGTTCGCTGTGGTGTGAGGCTGCCATCGCCGCAGAATAACAGGGGGTGTGGGTTAGTAGAAGGATGGCCTGGCCAGCGACGGGAGTAGTAGGGGGCGGTGAGGCCTCCGCAACATCGCAGCCGGCCACGGGAGGCAGGAGCACGAGGCATGACCGGTGCTAGTTTGGGCAGCTGGAGCAAGCAGCCCAGAGGTTGAAGAAGCACTACGGCCGCTGGATAAACATCATACGGTCACTAGAGCTAGAATCGTGCATATTGACTAAGTTGACAAAGCCCTCCGTCCCCGTCAACTTAGTAGGCCCATAAGTCAGCCCCCCACTATACCGGGCCCCAGCTAGCAGGGGGAGTATTCATTATTTTGTGCGTAATAAGGAGGCACTTCCTTGCGTGCGAAGATATAGCTGGTGGGTCTGAGCTGTCAGCGGCGGTAACGTTTTTTTTGTGAAATACAGAGGCCCTTTCGGTGGGTCCCAGATGTCAGGTGGAGGAATCATTATTTTGCGCGTAATAAGGAGGCATTTCCTTGCGTGCGACCATGGATCCAGCTGTTAGCCTCTCCACGTACAGTCCACTTCAGATGCATGTCGGTCATTGACCACGTTGACCAGGCCGCGTCGAGAGCACCAGGGCGGTTGACGATGGCGAGGCCTAGGAAGGGAACGACACGGAGCCAGGGAAGACTCGACAGTTGTTTCCCACGCGGAGGGGAGTACGAATGTACGAGGGTTTACTGGTTCGTCTGCCATCGCCGGAGAATAGCAGCAGCTGTGGGTGAGTAGAGGGATGGCTAGGCCAGCGATGGGAGTACGGTGGGGCGATGAGGCCTGCATGGCAGCATAGCCGACCGCAAGGAGGAGGGAGCAGGCAGTCCCTTCGACACTTGTTTGAGCACCTGGAGCAGGAAGAGCATAGATTGAAGAAGCATGACGGCCGTTGGATGGACATCCAACAGTCACTGCTTGTGCGTCAACCTTTTTTTAGGAAAGCCTCAAATCTGTGGAAAACAGCATACAACCCATCTGCCATTATTTCTAATAATTTACAGCCCATTTGCTAATTCTTAAGGTTTTTTTGGAGCCCATATTCTTTTTCTTAGCACTACAACCCATATTGTGGCCAGAGTTAAAAAATTATATGAAATTTTTCATATTTCGGTGTGGTCCGAACTGTTTTTAATCCCGAAATTTCGAGTCACATTCAAACTGATTTTAAAAATAAATGTATATCAATATAAAATCCAACAAATTGTCCACGCATAAAAATCAATGCAATTTAAAATCTTGAAATGAAAAAAAGAAATTTTAAACTAATTGCAGGTTTGATGTGTTTTGAAAATGTACATCCCATTTCTCATTACTGATAGGCCATTTTCTCGGCCATCCGAATGAAGCTCTCCTCGTCTTGAAAGATTTGCAGCCCAACAGGCCTGACAAAGCAACTTACTTGGCAAATCATAAAAAAACCGGGCTAGCCATTTATAGAAAGAAAAAAAACTACTGGGCTGGTATGTGGTAAACATAAAAGAGAAGGCTGTCTAGACAGGCCAGAGTACCCCGCACAACCCAGTTGACACCCTGCTTCCGTCTCAAAAACAAATTAGATAAATGCCACTCCAATTATGGTGATTCATAAAAATGCCATTGCAATTTTTGCAAACTTTGGAAAACGCCACTGCAATTTGCAAACTTTGAAAAACGCCACTCCAGACTTCGAAAAATGCCACTGGAAATGGCATGAAATGACATTTTTCAAAGTTTGGAAATTGCAGTGGCTATCGGGACCCCGATCCTAAGTCATACCGGTGTAGCATGCACTTCATATCACTTTGTGGCCTCACGCACGGTATACCCACGGGTGCCACCATACCTGGCCCGGGACCGTTTGCGCCTTTTGGCTCACGTATATGATAGTGTCGCTAGCATCCATACGACAAAGAACCCGGGCCGACATGACTAGTCGTGAACCCAAAGTAGCACTAACTTACAGGGACAGGCATACATGAATCAACCACGAGCATGTCGGTCAACAGCGTATGAATCCGGGCTGTAGCACTGGGCTAACAGGACTCCGGGAACCCGGGCTGTAGCAGGCTAGGCAGGACTCCGGATGTCACCGCGTGACATTTCCCGAAGGGATAGACACAGGAACGAAGTGATTCACATGCCGGCCAGTCAAGTGTTCCGGAGCAGTAGTGCTGGGCTAGCAGGACTCCGGTGAACCGGGATGTAGCGGACTACTATGGCACATGGAAGCACAAGACTACATTTCCCCATAAGAGAGGCTATCAGAGGTAAACAACTAGGTTGTCGGATCCCACACATAGCAATACACGTTACACATACGCATAACATGCAAGTATGTGCTGTACATCATGGCATCACAACATAACTCAAACTCATATAGATAAAGGCCCAGAAGAGCCACATAGCAATCAATACAAACAGGGGTCTCATGACCCATCATTCAGAGCATACAAGCAACGGAAGCATTACATGTCTGAGTACAGACAACTACAAAAGGCAAAGACTAAGAAGCCTGACTAAACACGACCCTCCCAAGGGTACAAGATCGTAGCTGGGATACAAGCTACTCGTCGAAGCCACTAGTGTAACCAACTGCAAAACATAAATAAGAAAACGTGAGTACAAAGGTACTCAGCAAGTCTTACATCAGAACTAGCTACATATGCAACATTATCAACAAAGGGGGTGGTGGAGTTTAACAGCAGCAAGCCAGCTTTGACTTAGTGGCTAACCTATACTACGAGTATCAGAAACTTCTTGAGGTGAGAAGACGCACACGAGTCCACATATTCACCATATCAATACTCCACTATGGATCCGTTCCCGTCTCCCTACGAGAAGCCCATCCATAGCACTCACGCTTATCTTGCGGATTTTAGAGTATCCACTTCAAATTGTCTATGTACTACATAAGTCCTCCAAGTTTCCATATCCGAGGAAAACGGCTATTCAAATAGATAATATTAACCCTACAGGGGTGTAGTTCTTCACACACGCTCTCGCTACTTATAGCCCTGTACACGTCATGTACCTCGGCAACCTTCAAGCGGAAGCCGGGCGAGGGTGTCGGCCACGACCTGACTAACCACACCAGTCACTCGTCCAGGTTTATCGCCTATTCGGGTTCCATCCGCAAGGAGATCCGGCCGGGGTGTTGCTCACGGCCCCGAACGATGTGTGCAGGGTTCCCAAGCCCACCATCCGGGTGCCACTTGGTACACCGTGCCATGGTGCCTAGTATGTCCCAAGCCCGCCCCGTCGGACACCACCTGGTAGACAAGTAGCACTACCTACAAACGCCAGAAACTAGTTGCAACTCCTGGACAGAGATCAAGTGGATTAATAAGCCGAGAGGGGACGGATAACCGGAACCCAATGTGTGGTAGTAACTGGACTTGGATAACATACACAGAACTCAGTGCTTAAGGACAGTTCCAATGAGACAACCCACCATGTACTCCTACATGGCCTCTCATCGCTACCTTTACCAAAACGTGTTCACACACTTAGCCTTTACCGGTAGGACATGTTCACCACTCTGATTCATTCCCGATGAATCAGGCCTGACACAACTCTAAGCATAGCTGGCATAAAGAAAACAAGCATGGATGAGCAGGCACATCAAGGCTCAAGCAACTCCTACTCATACTAGTGGGTTTCAACTATTTACTATGGCAATGACAGGTCATGCAGAGGAATGGGTTCAGCTACCGCAGCAGAAAGTAGCAGTTTGAAACGTTGTTGTCCTAATGCAGTAAAAGGAGTAGGAGCGAGAGAGTGGGATTTATCGAGATGCTCAAGGGGGAGAATATCATCGAGATAAACCACGACGAACTTATCTAAGTACTCCATAAAGATCGAGTTCATCAAGCGGGAGAAAGTAGCTGGAGCATTGGTTAGGCCGAAAGACATTAGGGTGTACTCGTATTGACCATAACGAGTGACAAAGGCCGTTTTGGGGATGTCCCCATTTCTGATCTTGATTTGGTGGTAGCCTAACCTCAAATCCATCTTGGAAAAGACTGAGGATCCAGCGAGCTGATCATACAGGTCATTGATCCTGGGGAGCGGATACTTGTTGTTTATCGTGACCAAATTAACGGGACGATAATCTACAACCATCCGATCCGTACCATCCTTCTTCTTGACGAAGAGGACAGGACAAGCGCAAGGAGAAGAACTGGGATGGATGAACCCCTTTTGCAAGGACTCATCAAGTTGTATCTTAAGCTCGGCTAACTCCAAAGGTGCCATCTTGTATGGTCTCCTAGAGATTGGAACAGTTCCTGGGATAAGTTCTATGACAAACTCTACATCTCTGTCAGGTGGGACACCTGGCAGTTCTTCTGGAAAAACATCCGGGAAGTCACGGACTACCGGAATATCTTCAAGGTCTGGAAGAGGGCTGGCATCAAGAGAATAGAGTTGGCGCCTTGAAACTCTAGTAGAGACAGTGACTATTTTGCCAGATGGATGTGTAAGTTGAACAGATCTGGTGTAACAATTGATCTTGGCATGATGAGCTGTCATCCAGTCCATACCCAAGATGATGTTAATATCTGAGGACTTGAGAGATATCAAAGAAGCAAGGAATACCAGTCTGTCAACAAGGATTTCATTACCATGGCTTACCTTGGAGGTTTGCCATTTGGAACCAGGAGTCTGGATTATTAGTGGAGTCGGCATATTACAAAATGACATGTCGTGCAACCGAGCGTAACCTTCGGATATGAAGGAGTGGGATGCTCCAGTATCAAACAGAACTGAAACTGGGTGACAATTGACAAGAAGCGTACCCAGTAGGACGACGGGATCATCTTGAACTTCTGAAGCTGAGACATGGTGCACACATGCTCGTTCAATGGAGGCTGGCTTGGTACTGATCATCTTGACTGATGTCTTTTCACGGCCAACAGACCTCTCAAACTGGGGTGGAGTATAACTGGACTGAGGGCAGTCGCGTGCATAGTGCCCTCGTTCTCTGTAGGTGAAGCAAGTTCCTGAGGTAGGACATGGACCTACATTGGCAAGTGGTCCACTAATAGGGCTGGGTGGAGCACGTTGCTGAGTTGGGTGAGGCGCCACATCGGATGGCCTCGGTGCATATCCAGGTGGAAGAGCTGAGTTCGGAATCCAAATCCGTCGCTTCTGAGAGCCAGAGCGGGAGGAAGAACACAGATCACGGTTGTGCTTATGAGACTCCTCGTAAGTGAGCTGAGCTGTCTCTGCATTAATGGCCTTGTTCACAAGAGCCTGGAAAGTATCATAATGATGCAGGTGGAGATCACGACGCAACTTAGGGTTGAGACCCTTCCGGAACCTAGCCTGCTTCTTAGCGTCCGTGGACACTTCTTCTGTAGCATAGCGGGCGAGGCTTCCAAACTCTCTACTGTAAGCATCAACAGGCAGCTTACCCTAGGTAAAACTACAAAACTCTTCCCTCTTGCGGTCAATGAGAGCCTGAGGAATGTGGTGCTCATGAAAAGCCTTGGTGAAATCCCTCCAGGTAGGAATCTGACCAGCTGGAAGCATAGCCTCACAGCTCTGCCACCAAATACTAGCAGGACCTTCCAGGTGATAGGTAGCATAGGTGACCTTGTCGCCTTCAGCCACTATCACAGAAAGCATCTTGTGAGTGATATTCCGGAGCCAGTCCTCCACATCGAGTGGCTCAATGGAATGATGGAAGGTAGGTGGTTTCAGACCAATGATGTCGGTGATGGGAACCAACTTCTTACGCTGATGTGCGGTGTTCTGCTCAATCTATGCCAACAAGCGGTTAGTCTCATGCTTGTTCCTCTCGGACGCTAACAAGAACTCTGCCATCAAAGGCTGGTCAGGAGGATCCTCGTCCCTACCATCTTCGTGATTCTTGCTATGAGCAACTGAACCTCGGTTAGCAGACGACATCCTGGCACAAAAACCAAGGAAACAAGGATGGAATTAGCATCGACATAGGGATGCGGAATGTAATGCAAAAGCATTGGAAATTCTTGAAATCCTGGGACAATTTTGGCAGCATAATGGCTGTAAATGCTCAAAAGGATTTTTGAGACATTCATCAAAGGAATAGCATAATCAATCAGCATCACAACATCAAGGTTTTGGGTCAAACTGAGGACACACGGAAGTAGTAGAACTATACGGTGACACAACCCATCAATCCTAAGACTTTACGGTTTAGTAACACGTCATCCTGAGAGATAGAGGAGAAGCCTAGGCCTTAACCCTCCTAGAAAAGAAGAGGCTGACTCAGAAAGAATGACATGAGGTAAAGGAGTAAAAAGAGCCTTACGTTCCCTTCCACAATCAATTCCCTTATATAACTAAAGCATTTCTAGACTCAACTTCGACCAGTTTGGCTTGGTAATCCTACAGTCAGTCAGGCTCTAATACCAACGCTGTCGGGACCCCGATCCTAAGTCACACCGATCTAGCATGTAACACTTCATATCACTTTGTGGCCTCACGCACGGTATACCCACGGGTGCCACCTTACCTGGCCCGGGACCGTTTGCGCCTTTTGGCTCACGTATATGATAGTGTCGCTAGCATCCATATGACAAAGAACCCGGGCCGACATGACTAGTCGTGAACCCAAAGTAGCACTAACTTACAGGGATAGGCATACATGAATCAACCACGAGCATGTCGGTCAACAGCGTATGAATTCGGGCTGTAGCACTGGGCTAACAGGACTCCGGGAACCCGGGCTGTAGCAGGCTAGGCAGGACTCCGGATGTCACCACGTGACATTTCCCGAAGGGACAGACACAAGAACGAAGTGATTCACATGCCGGCCAGTCAAGTGTTCCGAAGCAGTAGTGCTGGGCTAGCAGGACTCCGGTGAATCGGGCTATAGCGGACTACTATGGCACATGGAAGCACAAGACTACATTTCCCCATAAGAGAGGCTATCAGAGGTAAACAACTAGGTTGTCGGATCCCACACATAGCAATACACGTTACACGTACGCATAACATGCAAGTATGTGCTGTACATCATGGCATCATAACATAACTCAAACTCATATAGATAAAGGCCCAGAAGAGCCACATAGCAATCAATACAAACAGGGGTCTCATGACCCATCATTCAGAGCATACAAGCAACGGAAGCATTACATGTCTGAGTACAGACAACTACAAAAGGCAAAGACTAAGAAGCCTGACTAAACACGACCCTCCCAAGGGTACAAGATCGTAGCTGGGATACAAGCTACTCGTTGAAGCCACTAGTGTAACCAACTGCAAAACATAAATAAGCAAACGTGAGTACAAAGGTACTCAGCAAGTCTTACATCAGAACTAGCTACATATGCAACATTATCAACAAAGGGGGTGGTGGAGTTTAACAGCAGCAAGCCAGCTTTGACTTAGTGGCTAACCTATACTACGAGTATCAGAAACTTCTTGAGGTGAGAAGACGCACACGAGTCCACATATTCACCATATCAATACTCCACTATGGATCCGTTCCCGTCTCCCTACGAGAAGCCCATCCATAGCACTCACGCTTATCTTGCGGATTTTAGAGTATCCACTTCAAATTGTCTATGTACTACATAAGTCCTCCAAGTTTCCATATCCGAGGAAAACGGCTATTCGAATAGATAATATTGACCCTACAGGGGTGTACTTCTTCACACACGCTCTCACCACTTATAGCCCTGTACACGTCATGTACCTCGGGAACCTTCAAGCGGAAGCCGGGCGAGGGTGTCGGCCACGACCTAACTAACCACACCAGTCACTCGTCCAGGTTTATCGCCTATTCGGGTTCCATCCGCAAGGAGATCCGGCCGGGGTGTTGCTCACGGCCCCAAACGATGTGTGCAGGGTTCCCAAGCCCACCATCCGGGTGCCACTTGGTACACCGTGCCACGGTGCCTAGTATGTCCCAAGCCCGTCCCGTCGGACACCACCTGGTAGACAAGTAGCACTACCTACAAACGCCAGAAACTAGTTGCAACTCCTGGACAGAGATCAAGTGGATTAATAAGCCGAGAGGGGACGGATAACCGGAACCCAATGTGTGGTAGTAACTGGACTTGGATAACATACACAGAACTCAGTGCTTAAGGACGGTTCCAATGAGACAACCCACCATGTACTCCTACATGGCCTCTCATCGCTACCTTTACCAAAACGTGTTCACACACTTAGCCTTTACCAGTAGGACATGTTCACCACTCCGATTCATTCCCGATGAATCAGACCTGACACAACTCTAAGCATAGCTGGCATAAAGAAAACAAGCATGGATGAGCAGGCACATCAAGGCTCAAGCAACTCCTACTCATACTAGTGGGTTTCAACTATTTACTGTGGCAATGACAGGTCATGCACAGGAATGGGTTCAGCTACCGCAGCAGAAAGTAGCAGTTTGAAATGTTGTTGTCCTAATGCAGTAAAAGGAGCAGGAGCGAGAGAGTGGGATTTATCGAGATGCTCAAGGGGCTTTGCTTGCCTGATAGATCCACGAAGAAGCACTGCTCCTCAAACAGGTACTCGGGACACCTTCCGAAGTAGAACCTATCGAGAGGCGACGGTGCCGGCAATCAATAAACAACCATATGCAACAATATGATGCATGAAGATGACATTTCAAAGATGCTATGATTTGCCCTAATGCATCTACCGTCAATTTGGTTGAAGTCCATATGAACCAAGGGTTCATATGCAAACCCCAAATTAAGTTTTTCACTTATACAGCAAGTATAAGTTGGTTTTTCATGCATCAAACTGGCATAAATGGATTCCTTGCATTTTTCTGGTAATTTTTCATATATAATTTATTTGATTTGGAGTTACGGTTGAATTACTATGAATTTTAGAAGTTTTAACTATTTTCTGGAATTCTCTGAATTATTTAAAATCCAGAAATCAATTACTGCGTCAGCGTGATGTCATAGAGGCGTCAGCAGGTCAACGGCTCGGTCCAGGTCAAACCTGGACGGTGGGGCCCGCGTGTCAGTGTCACAGGGCTAATCCTATTTTAGTTAAATCTAAACTAGGTAATTAGATGGGGCTGGCCCCACATGTCAATGACCCTGGGGAGGTCAAACCCCTGGTCAAAGGCCCAACACGCCGGCGGCTCGTCACCAGCGACAGCACGCATGGCGGAGGCTCGGGTTTCGCCCTCAGCCGACCAAAAGGACGACGGAGAGGCTCTGCATGGAGCTGGGCGTGCGCCGCATCCAGGGGAGCACACGAGAGGGGCTGGGGTGGCCGGAGTCATCACCGGCGTTGACCTTGGCGGTCGCCGGAGCTCGAGCAAGCTCGGGGTCAATGCTACGGTGGCCGAGGAGTGGCGTGCTTAGCTCCTACGGCATCTACGCCGCGCGGTGAGCACGTGGGTGTGCTCGGTTGGGAGCTACGACGGCTGTGGCCACGGCGGCGAGAAGCTTAGGCGGCGGCGTGGTTCGGTCTCCGGCGGAGCGACGGCTACAACGTGCAAACGGAGCACAAAGGAGGGGGGTTCGGGTCAGTGGCTCATAGCGAGTCGGACGAGCAGGTCGGCGAGGCCGGAGGAGCGTCGGAGCGAGCGGGGCGGTGAGGCGGATGTCTGGCTACCCGAGGAGGATGAAGGGGTCGGGGACGCTGCTTTGAGGCGTCCGGCGCCGCGTGGCCTGGCGAAGAGGACTAGGGCGACGAGGTGGACCTCGTGGGCACGTCGGAGAGGCGATTGGAAGGCGGTGGTCGCAGTGGCGCATGATGGTGCTCTCCGCTGCGCTCGGGACAAAGGGGGAGAGCGAGACAGAGGATGGGGAGGAGCTCGGGGAGAATGGAGAGAGACCAGGGGGCTCGGTGGAGCTCTCGGGGGTGGACAGCGCCGAGGAGGGAGAGGAGGCAGCAAGCAGCTGCCTGGCGGGCATGCACGCTCGCCGTGCTCCCTTTCGCCGCTGCCTCCTTGCGAGGGAGATGACTGGCAATGGCCAGTTGGGCCGGGCCACTGCTGGGCCGTGGTGGGGTGCCAGGTAAGTCAAGTAAAACCTTTTCCTGTTTTCTTTTTCTATTTCTGACATTTGTTTTGTATCTAAAAGAAATGTTAAAACATTTCCATAAATGCTGAAAATATTTGTGGCATCTAGATATAATATTCCAGAGGTCCTCACCAATTCCCAACATTTTTGGAGCCATTAAATTTTTTATATAATTTAAACAGCCCCAAATCAAATATTTATGCATTGATTCAAAAATCCAAAATGAGTAGCAAAAATGTGCATCACCTCTGGTTGTTGTTCCCAACATTTTCCAAAGAGCATGAACATTTTTGAATAGCATTTTGGGTTCATTGATAAACCATTTTAAAATTGAACCTATTTGAATTTGCTTTGGTGCTAGGGTTTGAAACTTCCCCATTTCAATTTCATTTGAAAAATAACCATGATTCACAAAGCAAGCCTAGGACCATACCAGAACTAGGGATGTGACAACTCGCCCCCACTCGAAAAAAACTCGTCCCGAGATTCAGGAGTTGGCGGAAAGAAAGCGGGGTACTCAAGTCGAAGACGATCTTCTCGCTCCCAAGTAGCTTCTTTCTTGGAATGATGAGACCATTGAACCTCGAGAAACTTGATGTTATGACATCGAGTGACACGCTCTGCTTGATCCAGAATGTGAACGGGGTACTCTCGATAAGTGTGGTTATCTTGAAGATCAAGCGTTTCGTGGTCCACTCCGCAGATGGGATCCGAGAAGAAACGCCTGAGTTGACAGACGTGGAAGACATGATGAACTCGAGAAAGATGTGGGGGTAGTTCCAACTGGTAGGCAACCTCTCCTCGTTTAGCGAGAATGCGAAAAGGACCGATGTAACAAGGAGCCAACTTGCCCTTGATACCGAAATGATGGGTACCCTTCAAAGGAGTAACCCGAAGGTAAGCCTTGTCGCCAACTTCATAAGCCACTTCCTTATGACGACGGTCATACTGGCTCTTTTGACGAGATTGGGCTATTTTCAAATTCTCACAAATGGTGCGAACTAGCTCTTCTGCCTCCTGGATCATATCCGATCCAAAGAATTGTCTTTCGCCATTTTCTGACCAGTTCAAAGGTGTTCGACATCTTCGTCCATAGAGAATCTCAAAAGGAGCTTTCTTAAGACTGGATTGGTAGCTATTGTTATAAGCAAACTCGGCAAAGGGAAGACATTTCTCCCAATCCATACCAAATGAGATAACGCAAGCTCTAAGCATGTCTTCGAGAATTTGGTTGACCCTTTCCACCTAACCACTTGATTGAGGGTGGAAAGCGGTACTGAAAGAAAGATGGGTGCCCATGGCATTCTGGAAACTTTCCTAGAAATGAGAGGTGAAAAGACTGCCACGGTCTGAATTGATCTCTAGTGGAACACCATGGAGTGACACTATTCGGGAGATATATAAGTCAGCGAGCTGACTAGCAGTGATACTCTCTCGAATAGGTAGGAAGTGAGCCACTTTGGAGAGACGATCAATGACTACGAAGATAGCATTATTTCCTTTCTTGGTCCTGGGAAAGCCGGTGATGAAGTCCATACCAACTTTGTCCCATTTCCACTCGGGAATAGCTAAAGGTTGAAGGGTGCTAGCAGGTCTTTGATGCTCTGCCTTAACGCGACGACAAACGTCACAGTTGGCAATAAACTGAGCGATTTCTCTCTTCATCCTAGTCCACCAAAACCTCTGGCGTAGGTCATGATATATCTTTGTACTACCGGGATGAATCGTGAGAGGGGATTCATGGGCCTCCTTAAGGATCAGTTGCTGCATCTGTTGACATTTGGGAGCCACCAAACGGTTTCCAAAGTAAACAATACCTCGTTCATCCATAGAGAAACAGCCAGCAACTCCCTTGGAAATATTCTTCTTGATTCGGGAAATTCCCGTATCATGCTTCTGAGCTTCTATGATCTGATCCGTAAGGGTAGGTTTCGCCACCAAGGTAGAAACGGAATCATGAGGAGCTATGTGAAGGTTAAGCTTACAGAATTCCTCATGGAGGGGTGGTTGACATTGTTGCAACATGAGGTTGTTGCAATAGGATTTACGACTTAAAGCATCAGCCATGACATTGGCTTTGCCTGGGGTGTAGGTGATTCCTAGGTCATAATCCGAGATCAACTCCAACCAGCGTCTCTGTCTGAGATTCAGATCCGGTTGGGTGAAGATATACTTGAGACTCTGATGGTCAGTGTAGATTTCGCAGCGGTTACCAAGAAGGTAATGTCCCCAAGTCTTAAGTGCATAGACTACGGCTGCAAGCTCCAGATCATGTGTAGGATAATTTTCCTCGTGTGGATGCAACTGTCGAGATGCATAGGCAATCACATCACGATCCTGCATAAGAATGCAACCTAGTCCTTGACGCGAAGCGTCGCAATAGATAACAAACTCTTTAGTGAAATCCGGTGGCACGAGTATGGGCACAGAAGTCAGGCGTCTTTTCAGTTCCTGGACACTGTGCTCACACTATGGAGTCCACTCAAACCTTTTATCTTTCTTGAGAAGCTCCGTGAGGGGTTTGGCCACTTTGGAGAAGTTTTCAACGAAGCGGCGACAATAACTGGCTAGACCAAGGAAACTCCTAACTTGTTTGACCATTTCGGCTGGAGTCCAATCGAGAACGGCTTTGACTCTCTCAGGATTGATAGCAATGCCCTTACCAGAGATCACGTGGCCCAGATAGGTCACTTCTAGCAACCAAAATTCACACTTGGAGAACTTGGCATAAAGACGATGCTCTCTGAGTTTTTCTAACACAAGCCTAAGATGTTCGGCATGCTCTTCCTCGTTCTTCGAGTAAATAAGAATATCATCGAGATAAACCATGACGAACTTATCTAAGTACTCCATAAAGATCGAGTTCATCAAGCGGGAGAAAGTAGCTGGAGCATTGGTTAGGCCGAAAGACATTAGGGTGTACTCGTATTGACCATAACGAGTGACAAAGGCCGTTTTGGGGATGTCCCCGTTTCTGATCTTGATTTGGTGGTAGCCTAACCTCAAATCGATCTTGGAAAAGACTGAGGATCCAGCGAGCTGATCATACAGGTCGTTGATCCTGGGGAGCGGATACTTGTTCTTTATCGTGACCAAATTAACGGGACGATAATCTACAACCATCCGATCCGTACCATCCTTCTTCTTGACGAAGAGGAGAGGACAAGCCCAAGGAGAAGAACTGGGACGGATGAACCCCTTTTGCAAGGACTCATCTGAAGGAAATATGCCCTAGAGGCAATAATAAAGTTATTATTTATTTCCTTATATCATGATAAATGTTTATTATTCATGCTAGAATTGTATTAACGGGAAACATAATACATGTGTGAATACATAGACAAACAGAGTGTCACTAGTATGCCTCTACTTGGCTAGCTCGTTAACCAAAGATGGTTATGTTTCCTAACCATGGACAAAAGAGTTGTTATTTGATTAACGAGGTCACATCATTAGTTGAATGATCTGATTGACATGACCCATTCCATTAGCTTAGCACACGATCGTTTAGTATGTTGCTGTTGCTATTCTTCATGACTTATACATGTTCCTATGACTACGAGATTATGCAACTCCCGTTTACCGGAGGAACACTTTGGGTGCTACCAAACGTCACAACGTAACTGGGTGATTATAAAGGAGTACTACAGGTGTCTCCAAAGGTAGATGTTGGGTTGGCGTATTTCGAGATTAGGATTTGTCACTCCGAATGTCGGAGAGGTATCTCTGGGCCCTCTCGGTAATACACATCACATAAGCCTTGCAAGCATAATAACTAAAGATGTTAGTTATGAGATGATGTATTACGAAACGAGTAAAGAGACTTGCTAGTAACGAGATTGAACTAGGTATTGGATACCGACGATCGAATCTCGAGCAAGTAACATACCGATGACAAAGGGAACAACGTATGTTGTTATGCGGTCTGACCGATAAAGATCTTCGTAGAATATGTAGGAGCCAATATGGGCATCCAGGTCCCGCTATTGGTTATTGACCGGAGACGTGTCTCGGTCATGTCTACATTGTTCTCGAACCGTAGGGTCCGCACGCTTAACGTTACGATGACAGTTATTATGAGTTTATGCATTTTGATGTACCGAAGGTTGTTCGGAGTCCCGGATGAGATCACGGACATGACGAGGAGTCTCGAAATGGTCGAGACGTAAAGATTGATATATTGGAAGTCTATGTTTGGACATCGGAAGTGTTCCGGGTGAAATCGGGATTTTACCGGATTACCGGGAGGGTTACCGGAACCCCCCGGGAGCCAAATGGGCCTACATGGGCCATTGTGGAAAGGTGAAAGGGGCTGCCAAGGAGGGCTGTGCACCTCCCCCCTCCCCTAGTCCTATTAGGACTAGGAGAGGTGGCCGGCCACCTCTCTCTCTTTCCCTCTCCCTTTTTCCCAAGGAGTCCTAGTTGGAATAGGATTGGAGGGGGGAGTCCTACTCCCGGTGGGAGTAGGACTCCTCCTGCGCCTCCCCCTCTTTGGCCGGCCAGCCCCCCTCCCTCCAACCTTTATATATGGGGGCAGGGGACACCCCAAGACACACAAGTTGATCCTTGAGATCGTTCCTTAGCCGTGTGCGGTGCCCCCTGCCACCAAATTCCATCTCGATCATACCGTTGTAGTGCTTAGGCGAAGCCCTGCGTTGGTAGTACATCAAGATCGTCACCACGCCGTCGTGCTGACGGAACTCTTCCTCGACGCTTTGCTGGATCGGAGCCCGAGGATCGTCATCGAGCTGAACGTGTGCTAAGAACTCGGAGGTGCCGGAGTAACGGTGCTTGGATCGGTCGGATCGGGAAGACGTACGACTACTTCCTCTACGTTGTGTGATCGCTTCCGCAGTCGGTCTGCGTTGGTACGTAGACAACACTCTCCCCTCTCGTTGCTATGCATCACCATGATCTTGCGTGTGCGTAGGAAATTTTTGAAATTACTACGTTCCCCAACAGTGGCATCCGAGCCTAGGTTTTATGGTTTGATGTTATATGCACGAGTAGAACACAAGTGAGTTGTGGGCGATACAAGTCATACTGCCTACCAGCATGTCATACTTTGGTTCGGCGGTATTGTTGGACGAGATGATCCGGACCAACCTTACGCGTACTCTTACGCGAGACCGGTTCCCTCGACGTGCTTTGCACATAGATGGCTTGCGGAAGACTGTCTCTCCAACTTTAGTTGAACCAAGTGTGGCTACGCCCGGTCCTTGAGAAGGTTAAAACGGAGTCTATTTGACGAACTATCGTTGTGGTTTTGATGCGTAGGTGAGATGAGTTCTTACTTAAGCCCGTAGCAGCCACGTAAAACTTGCAACAACAAAGTAGAGGACGTCTAACTTGTTTTTGCAGGGCATGTTGTGATGTGATATGGTCAAGGCATGATGCTGATTTTATTGTATGAGATGATCATGTTTTGTAACCGAGTTATCGGCAACTGGCAGGAGCCATATGGTTGTCGCTTTATTGTATGCAATGCAATCGCGATGTAATGCTTTACTTTATTACTAAGCGGTAGTGATAGTCGTGGAAGCATAAGATTGGCGAGGCGACAACGATGCTACGATGGAGATCAAGGTGTCGCGCCGGTGACGATGGTGATCATGACGGTGCTTCAGAGATGGAGATCACAAAGCACAAGATGGTGATGGCCATATCATATCACTTATATTGATTGCATGTGATGTTTATCTTTTTATGCATCTTATCTTGCTTTGATTGACGGTAGCATTATAAGATGATCTCTCACTAAATTATCAAGAAGTGTTCTCCCTGAGTATGCACCGTTGCAAAAGTTCTTCGTGCTGAGACACCACGTGATGATCGGGTGTGATAGGTTCTACGTTCAAATACAACGGGTGCAAAACAGTTGCACAAGCGGAATACTCAGGTTATACTTGACGAGCCAAGCATATACAGATATGGCCTCGGAACATGGAGACCGAAAGGTCGAGCGTAAATCATATAGTAGATATGATCAACATAGCGATGTTCACCATTGAAAACTACTCCATCTCACATGATGATCGGTTATGGTTTAGTTGATTTGGATCATGTGATCACTTAGAGGATAAGAGGGATATCTATCTAAGTGGGAGTTCTTAAGTAATATGATTAATTGAACTTAAATTTATCATGAACTTAGTCCTGGTAGTATTTTGCAAATTATGTTGTAGATCAATAGCTCACGTTGTTGCTTCCCTGTGTTTTATTTTGATATGTTCCTAGAGAAAATTATGTTGAAAGATGTTAGTAGCAATGATGCGGATTGGATCCGTGATCTGAGGTTTATCCTCATTGCTGCACAGAAAAAATATGTCCTTGATGCACCGCTAGGTGACAGACCTATTGCAGGAGCAGATGCAGACGTTATGAACGTTTGGCTAGCTCAATATGATGACTACTTGATAGTTTAGTGCACCATGCTTAATGGCTTAGAATCGGGACTTCAAAGATGTTTTGAACATCATGGACCATATGAGATGTTCCAGGAGTTGAAGTTAATATTTCAAGCAAATACCCGAGTTGAGAGATATGAAGTCTCCAACAAGTTCTATAGCTAAAAGATGGAGGAGAATCGCTCAACTAGTGAGCATGTGCTCAGATTGTCTGGGTACTACAATCGCTTGAATCAAGTGGGAGTTAATCTTCCAGATAAGATAGTGATTGACAGAATTCTCTAGTCACCATGACCAAGTTAGTAGAACTTCGTGATGAACTATAATATGCAAGGGATGACAAAAGTAATTCCTAAGCTCTTCGTGATGCTGAAATCAACGAAGGTAGAAATCAAGAAAAACATCAAGTGTTGATGGTTGACAAGACCACTAGTTTCAAGAAAAGGGCAAAGAGAAGCAGGGGAACTTCAAGAAGAACGGCAAGCAAGTTGCTGCTCAAGTGAAGAAGCCCAAGTCTGATCCTAAGCCTGAGACTAAGTGCTTCTACTGCAAAGGGACTGGTCACTGGAAGTGGAATTACCCCAAGTGATTGGTGGATAAGAAGGATGGCAGAGTGAACATAAGTATATTTGATATACATGTTATCGATGTGTACTTTACTAGTGTTTATAGCAAACCCTCAGTATTTGATACTAGTTCAGTTGCTAAGATTAGTAACTCGAAACGGGAGTTGCAGAATAAACAGAGACTAGTTAAGGGTAAAGTGACGATGTGTGTTGGAAGTGGTTCCAAGATTGATATGATCATCATCGCACACTCCCTATAATTTTGGGATTAGTGTTGAACCTAAATAAGTGTTATTTGGTGTTTGCGTTGAGCATGAATATGATTTGATCATGTTTATTGTAATACGGTTATTCATTTAAGTAAGAGAATAAATTGTTGTTCTGTTTACATGAATAAAACCTTATATGGTTACACACCCAATGAAAATAGTTCGTTGGATCTCGATCGTAGTGATACACATAATCATAATATTGAAACCAAAAGATGCAAAGTTAATAATGATAGTGCAACTTATTTGTAGCACTGCCGTTTAGGTCATATTGGTGTAAAGCGCATGAAGAAACTCCATGATGATGGGCTTTTAGAATCACTTGATTATGAATCAGTTGATGCTTGCGAACCATGCCTCATGGGCAAGATGACTAAGACTCTGTTCTTCGGAACAATGGAGCGAGCAACAGATTTGTTGGAAATCATACATACTGATGTATGTGGTCCGATGAATATTGAGGCTCGCGACATGTATCATTATTTTCTGATCTTCACAGATGATTTGAGCAGATATGAGTATATCTACTTGATGAAACATAAGTCTGAAACATTTGAAAAGTTCAAAGAATTTCAGAGTGAAGTGAAAAATCATCGTAACAAGAAAATAAAGTTTCTATGATCTGATCATAGAGAAGAGTATTTGAGTTACGAGTTTGGCCTTCAGTTAAAAACAATGTGAAATAGTTTCATTACTCACGCCACAAGGAACACCATAGTGTAATGGTGTGTCCGAACGTCATAACCGTACTTTATTAGATATAGTGCGATCTATGATGTCTCTTACCGATCTACCACTATCATTTTGGGGTTATGCATTAGAGACAGCTGCATTCACGTTAAAAAGGGGCACCATCTAGGTCCGTTGAGACGACACAATCTGAACTGTGGTTTAGCAAGAAACCAAAGTAGTCGTTTCTTAAAGTTTGGGGTCGTGATGCTTATGTGAAAAAGTTTCATCCTGATAAGCTCAAAACCAAATCGGAGAAATATGTCTTCATAGGATACCCAAAAGGAGACTGTTGGGTACACCTTCTATCACAGATCCTAAGGCAAGACATTCATTGCTTATAATGGATACTTTCTAGAGAAGGAGTTTCTCTCGAAAGAAGTGAGTGGGAGGAAAGTAGAACTTGATAAGGTAATTGTACCTTCTCCTTTATTGGAAAGTAGTTCATCACAAAAATCTGTTCTTGTGACTCCTACACCAATTAGTGAGGAAGCTAATGATAATGATCATGAAACTTCGGATCAAGTTACTACCGAATCTCGTAGGTAAACCAGAGTGAGATCCGCACCAGAGTGGTACGGTAATCCTGTTCTGGAGGTCTTGTTACTTGACCATGACGAACCTACGAACTATGAGGAAGCGATGATGAGCCCAGATTCCGCGAAATGGTTTGAGGCCATGAAATCTGAGATATGATCCATGTATGAGAACAAAGTTTGGACTTTGGTTGACTTGCCCGATGATCGGCAAGCAATTGAGAATAAATGGATCTTCAAGAGGAAGACGGACGCTGATAGTAATGTTATTATCTACAAACCTAGAATTGTCGCAAAAGGTTTTCGACAAGTTCAAGGTGTTGACTACGATGAGATTCTCTCACTCGTATCTATGCTTAAGTCTGTCCGAATCATGTTAGTAATTGCCGCATTTTATGAAATCTGGCAAATGGATAAACAAAACTGCATTCCTTAATAGATTTATTAAAGAAGAGTTGTATATGATGCAACCGGAAGGTTTTGTCGATCCAAAGGGAGCTAACAGAGTGTGCAAACTCCAGCGATCCATTTATGGACTGGTGCAAGCATCTCGGAGTTGGAATATACGCTTTGATGAGTTGATCGAAGCATATAGTTTTATACAGACTTGCGGTGAAGCCTGTATTTACAAGAAAGTGAGTGGGAGCACTACAGCATTTCTGATAAGTATATGTGACTGACATATTGTTGATCGGAAATAATGTAGAATTATTCTGTAAAGCATAAAAGGAGTGTTTGAAAGGAGTTTTTCAAAGAAAGACTTCAGTAAAGCTGCTTACATATTGAGCTTCAAGATCTATAGAGATAGATCAAGACGCTTGATAAGTTTTTCAATAAGTACATACCTTGACAAGATTTTGAAGTAGTTCAAAACGGAACAGTCAAAGAAAAAGTTTCTTGCCTGTGTTACAAGGTGTGAAGTTGAGTAAAGACTCAAAGCCCGACCACGGCAGAAGATAGAAAGAGAATGAAAGTCATTGCCTATGCCTCATTCATAGGTTCTATAAAGTATGCCATGCTGTGTACCAGATCTATTGTATACCTTGCACTGATTTGGCAAGGGAGTACAATAGTGTTCTAGGAGTAGATCACTGGACAGCGGTCAGAATTATCCTTAGTGAAATAAGGATGTGTTTCTCGATTATGGACGTGACAAAAAGGTTCGTCGTAAAGGGTTACGTCGATGCAAGTTTTTGACACTGATCCAGATGAATCTAAAGTCACAATCTGGATACATATTGAAAGTGGGAGCAATTAGCTAGAGTAGCACCGTGCAGAGCATTATAGACAAAGAACTTTGCAAAATACTTACGGATCTGAATGTGACAGACCCGTTGACTAAAATTATCTCACAAGCAAAAACATGATCACACCTTAGTACTCTTTGGGTGTTAATCACATAGAGATGTGAACTAGATTACTGACTCTAGTAAACCCTTTGAGTGTTGGTCACATGACGATGTGAACTATGGGTGTTAATCACATGGTGATGTGAACTATCGCTGCTAAATCACATGGCGATGTGAACTAGATTATTGACTCTAGTGCAAGTGGGAGACTGAAGGAAATATGCCCTAGAGGCAATAATAAAGTTATTATTTATTTCCTTATATCATGATAAATGTTTATTATTCATGCTAGAATTGTATTAACGGGAAACATAATACATGTGTGAATACATAGACAAACAGAGTGTCACTAGTATGCCTCTACTTGGCTAGCTCGTTAATCAAAGATGGTTATGTTTCCTAACCATGGACAAAAGAGTTGTTATTTGATTAACGAGGTCACATCATTAGTTGAATGATCTGATTGACATGACCCATTCCATTAGCTTAGCACACGATCGTTTAGTATGTTGCTGTTGCTATTCTTCATGACTTATACATGTTCCTATGACTATGAGATTATGCAACTCCCGTTTACCGGAGGAACACTTTGGGTGCTACCAAACGTCACAACGTAACCGGGTGATTATAAAGGAGTACTACAGGTGTCTCCAAAGGTAGATGTTGGGTTGGCGTATTTCGAGATTAGGATTTGTCACTCCGAATGTCGGAGAGGTATCTCTGGGCCCTCTCGGTAATACACATCACATAAGCCTTGCAAGCATAATAACTAAAGATGTTAGTTATGAGATGATGTATTACGGAACGAGTAAAGAGACTTGCTAGTAACGAGATTGAACTAGGTATTGGATACCGATGATCGAATCTCGAGCAAGTAACATACCGATGACAAAGGGAACAACGTATGTTGTTATGCGGTCTGACCGATAAAGATCTTCGTAGAATATGTAGGAGCCAATATGGGCATCCAGGTCCCGCTATTGGTTATTGACCGGAGACGTGTCTCGGTCATGTCTACATTGTTCTCGAACCGTAGGGTCCGCACGCTTAACGTTACGATGACAGTTATTATGAGTTTATGCATTTTGATGTACCGAAGGTTGTTCGGAGTCCCGGATGAGATCACGGACATGACGAGGAGTCTCGAAATGGTCGAGACGTAAAGATTGATATATTGGAAGTCTATGTTTGGACATCGGAAGTGTTCCGGGTGAAATCGGGATTTTACCGGATTACCGGGAGGGTTACCGGAACCCCCCGGGAGCCAAATGGGCCTACATGGGCCATTGTGGAAAGGTGAAAGGGGCTGCCAAGGAGGGCTGCGCACCTCCCCCCTCCCCTAGTCCTATTAGGACTAGGAGAGGTGGCCGGCCACCTCTCTCTCTTTCCCTCTCCCTTTTTCCCAAGGAGTCCTAGTTGGAATAGGATTGGAGGGGGGAGTCCTACTCCCGGTGGGAGTAGGACTCCTCCTGCGCCTCCCCCTCTTTGGCCGGCCAGCCCCCCTCCCTTCAACCTTTATATACGGGGGCAGGGGACACCCCAAGACACACAAGTTGATCCTTGAGATCGTTCCTTAGCCGTGTGCGGTGCCCCCTGCCACCAAATTCCACCTTGATCATACCGTTGTAGTGCTTAGGCGAAGCCCTGCGTCGGTAGTACATCAAGATCGTCACCACGCCGTCGTGCTGACGGAACTCTTCCTCGACGCTTTGCTGGATCGGAGCCCGAGGATCGTCATCGAGCTGAACGTGTGCTAAGAACTCGGAGGTGCCGGAGTAACGGTGCTTGGATCGGTCGGATCGGGAAGACGTATGACTACTTCCTCTATGTTGTGTGATCGCTTCCGCAGTCGGTCTGCGTTGGTACGTAGACAACACTCTCCCCTCTCGTTGCTATGCATCACCATGATCTTGCGTGTGCGTAGGAAATTTTTGAAATTACTACGTTCCCCAACATCATCAAGTTGTATCTTAAGCTCGGCTAACTCCAAAGGTGCCATCTTGTATGGTCTCCTAGAGATTGGAACAGTTCCTGGGATAAGTTCTATGACAAACTCTACATCTCTGTCAGGTGGGACACCTGGCAGTTCTTTTGGAAAAACATCCGGGAAGTCACGGACTAACGGAATATCTTCAAGGTCTGGAAGAGGGCTGGCATTAAGAGAATAGAGTTGGCGCCTTGCAACTCTAGTAGAGACAGTGACTATTTTGCCAGATGGATGTGTAAGTTGAACAGATCTGGTGTAACAATCGATCTTGGCATGATGAGCTATCATCCAGTCCATACCCAAGATGATGTTAATATCTGAGGACTTGAGAGATATCAAAGAAGCAAGGAATACCAGTCTGTCAACAAGGATTTCATTACCATGGCTTACCTTGGAGGTTTGCCATTTGGAACTAGGAGTCTGGATTATTAGTGGAGTCGGCATATTACAAAATGACATGTCGTGCAACCGAGCGTAACCTTCGGATATGAAGGAGTGGGATGCTCCAGTATCGAACAGAACTAAAACTGGGTGACAATTGACAAGAAGCGTACCCAGTACGACGTCGGGATCATCTTGAACTTCTGAAGCTGAGACATGGTGCACACATGCTCATTCAATGGAGGCTGGCTTGGTACTGATCATCTTGACTAATGTCTTTTCACGGCCAACAGACCTCTCAAACTGGGGTGGAGTAGAACTGGACTGAGGGCAGTCGCGTGCATAGTGCCCTGGTTCTCTGCAGGTGAAGCAAGTTCCTAAGGTAGGACGTGGACCTACATTGGCAAGTGGTCCACTAATAGGCCTGGGTGGAGCACGTTGCTGAGTTTGGTGAGGCGCCACATCGGATGGCCTCGGTGCATATCCAGGTGGAAGAGCTGAGTTCAGAATCCAAATCGCTTCTGAGAGCCAGAGCGGGAGGAAGAACACAGATCACGGTTGTGCTTACGCGACTCCTCGTAAGTGAGCTGAGCTGTCTCTGCATTAATGGCCTTGTTCACAAGAGCTTGGAAAGTATCACAATGATGTAGGTGGAGATCACGACGCAACTTAGGGTTGAGACCCTTCCGGAACCTAGCTTGCTTCTTAGCATCCGTGGACACTTCTTCTGTAGCATAGCGGGTGAGGCTTCCAAACTCTCTACTGTAAGCATCAACAGGCAGCTTACCCTGGGTAAAACTACAGAACTCTTCCCTCTTGCGGTCAATGAGAGCCTGAGGAATGTGGTGCTCACAAAAAGCCTTGGTGAAATCCCTCCAGGTAGGAATCTGACCAGCTGTAAGCATAGCCTCACTGCTCTGCCAGCAAATACTAGCAGGACCTTCCAGGTGATAGGTAGCATAGGTGACCTTGTCACCTTCAGCCACGTTCGCAGAAAGCATCTTGTGAGTGATGCTCCGGAGCCAGTCATCCGCATCGAGTGGCTCAATGGAATGATGGAAGGTGGGTGGTTTCAGACCAATGAAGTCGGTGTTGGAAACCAACTTCTTACGCTGATGTGCGGTGTTCTGCTCAATCTGTGCCAACAAGCGGTTAGTCTCACGCTTGTTCCTCTCGGACGCTAACAAGAACTCTGCCATCAAAGGCTGGTCAGGAGGATCCTCGTCCCTACCATCTTCGTGATTCTTGCTATGAGCAACTGAACCTCGGTTAGCAGACGACATCCTGGCACAAAAACCAAGGAAACAAGGATGGAATTAGCATCGACATAGGGATGCGGAATGTAATGCAAAAGCATTGGAAATTCTTGAAATCCTGAGACAATTTCGGCAGCATAATGGCTGTAAATGCTCAAAAGGATTTTTGAGACATTCATCAAAGGAATAGCATAATCAATCAGCATCATAACATCAAGGTTTTGGGTCAAACTGAGGACACACGGAAGTAGTAGAACTGTACGGTGACACAACCCATCAATCCTAAGACTTTACGGTTTAGTAACACGTCATCCTGACAGATAGAGGAGAAGCCTAGGCCTTAACCCTCGTAGAAAAGAAGAGGCTGACTCAGAAAGAATGACATTAGGTAAAGGAATAAAAAGAGCCTTACGTTCCCTTCCACAATCAATTCCCTTATATAACTAAAGCATTTCTAGACTCAACTTCGACCAGTTTGGCTTGGTAATCCTACAGTCAGTCAGGCTCTGATACCAACGCTGTCGGGACCCCGATCCTCAGTCACATTGATCTAGCATGTAACACTTCATATCACTTTGTGGCCTCACGCACGGTATACCCACGGGTGCCACCTTACCTGGCCCGGGACGGTTTGCGCCTTTTGGCTCACGTATATGATAGTGTCGCTAGCATCCATATGACAAAGAACCCGGGCCGACATGACTAGTCGTGAACCCAAAGTAGCACTAACTTACAGGGACAGGCATACATGAATCAACCACGAGCATGTCGGTCAACAGCGTATGAATCCGGGCCGTAGCACTGGGCTAACAGGACTCCGGGAACCCGGGCTGTAGCAGGCTAGGCAGGATTCCGGATGTCACCGCGTGACATTTCCTGAAGGGGTAGACACAGGAACGAAGTGATTCACATGCCGGCCAGTCAAGTGGTCCGGAGCAGTAGTGCCGGGCTAGCAGGACTCCGGTGAACCGGGCTGTAGCGGACTACTATGGCACATGGAAGCACAAGACTACATTTCCCCATAAGAGAGGCTATCAGAGGTAAACAACTAGGTTGTCGGATCCCACACATAGCAATACACGTTACACGTACGCATAACATGCAAGTATGTGCTGTACATCATGGCATCACAACATAACTCAAACTCATATAGATAAAGGCCCAGAAGAGCCACATAGCAATCAATACAAACAGGGGTCTCATGACCCATCATTCAGAGCATACAAGCAACGGAAGCATTACATGTCTGAGTACAGACAACTAAAAAAGGCAAAGACTAAGAAGCCTAACTAAACACGATCCTCCCAAGGGTACAAGATCGTAGCTGGGATACAAGCTACTCGTCGAAGCCACTAGTGTAACCAACTGCAAAACATAAATAAGCAAACGTGAGTACAAAGGTACTCAGCAAGTCTTACATCAGAACTAGCTACATATGCAACATTATCAACAAAGGGGGTGGTGGAGTTTAACAGCAGCAAGCCAGCTTTGACTTAGTGGCTAACCTATACTACGAGTATCAGAAACTTCTTGAGGTGAGAAGACGCACACGAGTCCACATATTCACCATATCAATACTCCACTATGGATCCGTTCCCGTCTCCCTACGAGAAGCCCATCCATAGCACTCACGCTTATCTTGCGGATTTTAGAGTATCCACTTCAAATTGTCTATGTACTACATAAGTCCTCCAAGTTTCCATATCCGAGGAAAACGGCTATTCGAATAGATAATATTGACCCTGCAGGGGTGTACTTCTTCACACACGATCTCGCCACTTATAGCCCTGTACATGTCATGTACCTCAGCAACCTTCAAGCGGAAGCCGGGCAAGGGTGTCGGCCACGACCTGACTAACCACACCAGTCTCTCGTCTAGGTTTATCGCCTATTCGGGTTCCATCCGCAAGGAGATCCGGCCGGGGTGTTGCTCACGGCCCCAAACGATGTGTGCAGGGTTCCCAAGCCCACCATCCGGGTGCCACTTGGTACACCGTGCCACGGTGCCTAGTCTGTCCCAAGCCCATCCCGTCAGACACCACCTGGTAGACAAGTAGCACTACCTACAAACGCCAGAAACTAGTTGCAACTCCTGGACAGAGATCAAGTGGATTAATAAGCCGAGAGGGGCCGGATAACCGGAACCCAATGTGTGGTAGTAAGTGGACTTGGATAACATACACATAACTCAGTGCTTAAGGACGGTTCCAATGAGACAACCCACCATGTACTCCTACATGGCCTCTCATCGCTACCTTTACCAAAATGTGTTCACACACTTAGCCTTTACCGGTAGGACATGTTCACCACTCTGATTCATTACCGATGAATCAGACCTGACACGACTCTAAGCATAGCTGGCATAAAGAAAACAAGCATGGATGAGCAGGCACATCAAGGCTCAAGCAACTCCTACTCATACTAGTGGGTTTCAACTATTTACTGTGGCAATGACAGGTCATGCACAGGAATGGGTTCAGCTACCGCAGCAGAAAGTAGCAGTTTGAAACATTGTTGTCCTAATGCAGTAAAAGGAGCAGGAGCGAGAGAGTGGGATTTATCGAGATGCTCAAGGGGCTTTGCTTGCCTAATAGATCCACGAAGAAGCACTGCTCCTCAAACAGGTACTCGGGACACCTTCCGAAGTAGAACCTATCGAGAGGGGATGGTGCTGGCAATCAATAAACAACCATATGCAACAATATTATGCATGAAGATGACATTTCAAAGATGCTATGATTTGCCCTAATGCATCTAGCATCAATTTGGTTGAAGTCCATATGAACCAAGGGTTCATATGCAAACCCCAAATTAAATATATAACATGCCATTATTACATTTTCACTTATACAGCAAGTATAAGTTGGTTTTTCATGCATCAAACTGGCATAAATGGATTCCTTGCATTTTTCTGATAATTTTTCATATATAATTTATTTGATTTGGAGTTATGGTTGAATTACTATGAATTTTAGAAGTTTTAACTATTTTCTAGAATTCTCTGAATTATTTAAAATCCAGAAATCAATTACTGCGTCAACGTGATGTCATAGAGGCGTCAGTAGGTCAACGGCTCGGTCCAGGTCAAACCTGGACAGTGGGGCCCACGTGTCAGTGTCACAGGGGTAATCCTATTTTAGTTAAATCTAAACTAGGTAATTAGATGGGGCTGGCCCCACATGTCAATGACCCAGGGGAGGTCAAACCCCTGGTCAAAGGCCCAACACGCCGGCGGCTCGTCGCCGGCGACAGCACGGACGGCGGAGGCTCGGGTTTCGCCCTCAGGCGACCAAAAGGACAACGGAGAGGCTCTGCGTGGAGCTGGGCGTGCGCCGCTTCCAGGGGAGCACACGAGAGGGGCTGGGGTGGCCGGAGTCGTCACCTGCGTCGACCTTGGCGGTCGCTGGAGCTCGGGGAGCTCGGGGTCAACGCTACGGTGGCCAGGGAGTGGCGTGCTTAGCTCCTACGGCACCTACGTGGGTGTGCTCGGTTGGGAGCTACGACGGCTGTGGCTACGGCGGCGAGAAGCTTGGGCGGCGGCATGGTTCGGTCTCCGGCGGAGCGACGGCTATAACGTGCAAACGGAGCGCAAAGGAGGGGGGTTCGGGTCAGTGGCTCACGGCGAGTCGGACGAGCAGGTCGGTGAGGCCGGAGGAGCGTCGGAGCGAGCGGGGAGGCGAGGCGGATCTCCGGCGACCCGAGGAGGATGAAGGGGTCGGGGATGCTGCTTCCAGGCGTCCGGCGCCGCGTGGCCTGGCGGAGAGGACTAGGGCGACGAGGCGGACCTCGTGGGCACGTCGGAGATGCGATTGGAAGGCGGTGGTCGCGGTGGCGCACACCGGTGCTCTCCGCTGCGCTCGGGACAGAGGGGGAGAGCGAGACAGAGGATGGGGAGGAGCTCGGGGAGAATGGAGAGAGACCAGGGGGCTCGGTGGAGCTCTCGGGGGTGGACAGCGCCAAGGAGGGAGATGAGGCAGCAAGCAGCTGCCTGGCGGGCAGGCACGCTCGCCGTGCTCCCTTTTGTCGCTGCCTCCTGGCGAGGGAGATGACTGGCAATGGCCAGTTGGGCCGGGCCACTGCTGGTTCGTGGTGGGGCGCCAGGTAAGTCAGGTAAAACCTTTTCCTGTTTTCTTTTTCTATTTCTGACATTTGTTTTGTATCTAAAAGAAATGTCAAAACATTTCCATAAATGCTGAAAATATTTGTGGCATCTAGATATAATATTCCAGAGGCCCTCACCAATTCCCAACATTTTTGGAGCCCTTAAATTTTTTATATAATTTAAACAGCTCCAAATCAAATATTTATGCATTGATTCAAAAATCCAAAATGAGTAGCAAAAATGTGCATCACCTCTGGTTGTTGTTCCCAACATTTTCCAAAGAGCATGAACATTTTTGAATAGCATTTTGGGTTCATTAATAATCCATTTTAAAATTGAACCTATTTGAATTTGCTTTGGTGCTAGGGTTTGAAGCATCCCCATTTCAATTTCATTTGAAAAATAACCATGATGCACAAAGCAAGCCTAGTACCATACTAGAACTAGGGATGTGACAGTGGCATTTCTCGGAAACACCAGATTTGGAGTGGCATTTATCAAATTAACCCGAAACAAAAATAACTAGGCAAGTGAGGGAGTCCTGGACTAAGGGGTCCTCGGGCGTCCGACCTGTTAGCCATGGGTCAGACTGATGGGCTGTGAAGATACGAAGACCGAAGACTACACCCGCGTCCGGATGGGACTCTCCTTGGCGTGGAAGGTAAGCTTGGCGACTAAATATATAGATTCCTTTCTTTGTAACCGACCTTGTAACTCTAGATCCTCCCGGTATCTATATAAACCGGAGGACTTAGTCCGGAGGACAAACATTATCATAGCCATACAAGCTATACCTCTAGGGTTTAGCCATTACGATCTTGTGGTAGATCAACTCTTGTAATACTCATATTCATCAAGATCAATCAAGCAGGACGTAGGGTATTACCTCCATATAGAGGGCCCGAACATGGGCAAAACATTGTGTCCCCTGTCTCCTGTTACCATCGACCTTAGACGCACAGTTCGGGACCCCCTACCTGAGATCCGCCGGTTTTGACACCGACATTGGTGCTTTCATTGAGAGTTCCACTGTGCCATCATCAAAAGGTTCGATGGCTCCTTCAACCATCTGCAACGATGCTGCCCAAGGGGGAGTTTTCCTCCCCGGACAGATATTCGTGTTCGGCGGTTTCACTCTGCGGGCCAACTCGCTTGGCCATCTGGAGCAGATCGAAAGCTACGCCCCTGGCCATCAGGTCAGATTTGGGAGCTTGAACTAAGTCGCGGACATCCGTGGGGACTTGATCTTCGCCGGATTCGAGACCGCAGCTACCACTTCTGGCCACCCCGAGGGACATGACCTAAATCTGTCATCGGACTACATCCAGGAGACAACACCCATAACCGCTCTGGCCTTAGATCCAGAGCAGGCTGCGCCATCCAAGGATGGGAAGCTCAACCCCGCCACAGAGGCCACAGATTCCCCGTCGTTGGAGCCGCACATAGACTTGATCTCACACGATACCTGTGCCACCAAAACTCTGGACTCGTTTTCGGCCGTAAGTTCCGAATCATGTGAGCTCGCGGACGCTGAACTTGATCATTTATCGATCTTCGAATTCAGCGCTACAGACATCTTCCATCACTCGCCTTTGGGCGACATGCTAAACTCGTTAAAGAATCTGTCCTTGGCAAAGGACTCACATCCGAATTATATTCGGTTCAAACTAGGGGCTGACGATGACGACTTTTGCCCCTACCCGCCACCCACTTCATAGCCATGGCCGACGATTTAACCAACACACTTGATTACGACTCCGAGGACATCGACGATATGGACGATGATGCCGGAGAAGAAGAGGCTCAGAACCCACCGTCCATCGGACGCTGGACGGCCACTTCGTTGTATGATGTATTGCTACCTCTTTTAGCACTGCGTTGGTTTTCCCCGAAGAGGAAGGGATGATGCAGCAAAGTAGCATAAGTATTTCCCTCAGTTTTTGAGAACCAAGGTATCAATCCAGTAGGAGGCTACGCACAAGTCCCTCATACCTGCACAAAAGAAATAAATCCTCACAACCAACGCAAATAGGGGTTATCAATCCCTATAGGGCCACTTACGAGAGTGAGATCTGATAGAGATGATAATATAATATTTTTGGTATTTTTATGATAAAGATGCAAAGTAAAATAAAGGCAAAGTAAATAACTAAGTAGTAGGAGATTAATATGATAAAGATAGACCCGGGGGCCATAGGTTTCACTAGTGGCTTCTCTCGAGAGCAAAAGTATTCTACGGTGGGTGAACAAATTAGTGTTGAGCAATTGACAGAATTGAGCATAGTTATGAGAATATCCAGGTATGATCATGTATATAGGCATCACGTCCGAGACAAGTAGACCGACTCCTGCCTGCATCTACTACTATTACTCCACTTATCGACCGCTATCCAGCATGCATCTAGAGTATTAAGTTAAAAATATGGTAGCGCCTTAAGCAAGATGACATGATGTCGAGGGATAGACTCATGCAATATGAAGAAAACCCCATCTTGTTATCCTCGATGGCAACAATACAATACGTGCCTTGCTGCCCTTACTGTCACCGGGAAAGGGCACCGCAAGATTGAACGCAAAGCTAAGCACTTCTCCCATTGCAAGAAAGATCAATCTAGTAGGCCAAACCAAACTGATAATTCGAAGAGACTTGCAAAGAGAACCAATCATACATAAAATAATTCAGAGGAGATTCAAATATTATTCATAGATAGACTTGATCATAAACCCACAATTCATCGTTCTCAATAAACACACCGCAAAAAGAAGATTACATCGAATAGATCTCCACAAGAGAGGGGGAGAACATTGTTTTGAGATCCAAAAAGAGAGAAGAAGCCATCTAGCTACTAACTATGGATCCGTAGGTCTGAAGTAAACTACTCACACTTCATCGGAGAGGCTATGGTGTTGATGTGGAAGCCCTCCGTGATCGATTCCCCCTCCGGCGGAGCTCCAGAACAGGCCCCAAGATGGGATCTCGTGGATACAGAAAGTTACGGTGGTGGAATTAGGGTTTTGGCTCCTGTTCTGATCATTTGGGGGTACGTGGATATATATAGGAGGAAGAAGTACATCAGTGGAGCAACAGGGGCCCACGAGGGTGGAGGGCGCGCCTGGGGGGGGGGGGGGTAGGCTTAACGTAGGGTCCAAGTCTCCTGAGTTGTATTCGGTGAGAAAATCATGTTCCCAAAGGTTTCATTCCGTTTGGACTCCGTTTGATATTCCTTTTCTTCGAAACCCTAAAACAGGCAAAAAACAGCAATTCTGGGCCGGGCCTCCAGTTAATAGGTTAGTCCAAAAAATAATATAAAAGTGGATAATAAAGCCCAATAATGTCCAAAATAGTAGATAATATAACATGGAGCAATAAAAATTTATAGATACGTTGGAGACGTATCAAGCATCCCCAAGCTTAATTCCTGCTCGTCCTCGAGTAGGTAAATGATAAAAACATAATTTTTGACGTGGAGTGCTACTTGGCATAATTTTAATGTAATTCTTCTTAATTGTGGTATGAATATTCAGATCCGAAAGATTCAAGACAAAAGTTTATATTGACATAGAAAATAATAATACTTCAAGCATACTAACAAAGCAATTATGTCTTCTCAAAATAACATGGCCAAAGAAAGTTATCCCTACAAAATCATATAGTCTGGCTATGCTCTATCTTCACCACACAAAATATTTAAATCATGCACAACCCCGATGACAAGCAAAGCAATTGTTTCATACTTTTGACATTCTCAAAACTTTTTCAATCTTCACGCAACACATGAGCGTGAGCCATGGATATAGCACTATAGGTGGAATAGAGTGGTGGTTGTGGAGAAGACAAAAAGGGGAATATAGTCTCACATCAACTAGGCGTATCAATGGGCTATGGAGATGCCCATCAATAGATATCAATGTGAGGAGTAGGGATTGCCATGCAACGGATGCACTAGAGCTATAAGTATATGAAAGCTAAAAAAGAAACTAAGTGGGTGTGCATCCAACTTGCTTGCTCATGAAGACCTAGGGAAATTTTGAGGAAGCCCATCATTGGAATATACAAGCCAAGTTCTATAATGAAAAATTCCCACTAGTATATGAAAGTGATAACATTAGAGACTCTCTACTATGAAGATCATGGTGCTACTTTGAAGCACAAGTGTGGCAAAAGGATAGTAACATTGTCCCTTCTCTCTTTTTCTCTCATTCTTTATTTGGGCCTTTTCTCTTTTTTATGACCTCTTTTCTTTCTCTTTTTTTATTTGGGCTTCTTTGGCCTCTTTTATTTATTTTTTGTCCGGAGTCTCATCCCGACTTATGGGGGAATCATAGTCTCCATCATCCTTTCCTCACTTGGGACAATGCTCTAATAATGATGATAATCACACTTTTATTTTTCTTACAACTCAACAATTACAACTCGATACTTAGAACCAAATATGACTCTATGTGAATGCCTCCGGCGGTGTACCGGGATATGCAATGATGCATGAGTGACAAGTATGAAAGAATTATGAACGGTGGCTTTGCCACACATACTATGTCAACTACATGATCATGCTAAGCAATATGACAATGATGGACTGTGTCATAAACGGAACGGTGGAAAATTGCATGACAATATATCTTGGAATGGCTATGAAAATGCCATAATAGGTAGGTATGGTGGCTGTTTTGAGGAAGGTATATGGTGGGTGTATGATACCGGCGAAAGGTGCGCGGTATTAGAGAGGCTAGCAAAGGTGGAAGGGTGAGAGTGTGTATAATCCATGGACTCAACATTAGTCATAAAGAACTCATATACTTATTGCAAAAATCTACAAGTTATCAAAGAAAAGTATTACGCGCATGCTCCTAGGGGGATAGATTGGTAGGAAAAGACCATTGCTCGTCCCCGACCGCCACTCATAAGGAAGACAATCAATAAATAAATCATGCTCCGACTTCATCACATAACGGTTCACCATATGTGCATGCTACGGGAATCACAAGCTTTAACACAAGTATTTCTCAAATTAACAACTAATCAACTAGCATGACTTTAATATCACCATCTCCATATCTCAAAACAATTATCAAGTATCAAACTTTTCATAGTATTCAACACACTCATAAGAGAGTTTTATTATTAATCTTGCATACCAAGCATATTAGGATTTTAAGCAAATTACCATGCTATTAAGACTCTCCAAATAATCTAAGTGAAGCATGAGAGATCACTAGTTTCTATAAAACAAATCCACCACCGTGCTCTAAAATATATAAGTGAAGCACTACAGCAAAATTATATAACTCAAAAGATATAAGCGAAGCACATAGAGTATTCTAACAAATTCCAAATCATGTACGGCTCTCTCAAAAGGTGTGTACAGCAAGGATGATTGTGGTAAACTAATAAGCAAAGACTCAAATCATACAAGACGCTCTAAGCAAAACACATATCATGTGTTAAATAAAAATATAGCTCCAAGTAAAGTTACCGATAGAAGTGGACGAAAGAGGGGATGCCTTCCGGGGCATCCCCAAGCTTTGGCTTTTAGGAGTCCTTAGATTATCTTGGGGGTGCCATGGGCATCCCCAATCTTAGGCTCTTGCCACTCCTTGTTCCATAATCCATCAAATCTTTACCAAAAACTTGAAAACTTCACAACACAAAACTTAAAGTAGAAAATCTCATGAGCTCCGTTAGCGAAATAAAACAAAAGATCACTTCAAGGTACTGCAATGGACTCATTATTTATTTATATGGGTGTTATACCTATTTTATTCCAACTTATCTATGCTTTATAAACTAATTTACTAGCCATAGATTCATCAAAATAAGCAAACAACACACGCAAAACAGAATCTGTCAAAAACAGAACAGTCTGTGGTAATCTGTATCTAGCGCAAGATCTGGAACCACAAAAATTATAAAATAAATTGCTGGACCTGAGGAATTTATCTATTAATCATCTTCAAAAAGAATTAACTAAATATCATTTTCCAAATAAAAATTACAGCAGTTCTCGTGAGCACTAAAGTTTCTGTTTTTACAGCAAGTTCAACAAGACTTTCCCCAAGTCTTCCCAACAGTTCTACTTGGCACAAACACTAATTAAACAAAAAAAACACAACCAAAACAGAGGATAAATAAATTATTTATTGAATAATAGCAAGGATAAATATTGGGTTATCTCCCAACAAGCGCTTTTCTTTAAAGCCTTAAAGCTAGGCATTGATAATTTTAATGATGCTCACATGAAAGACAAGAATTGAAGCACAAAAAGAGCATCATAAAACACGTGACAAACACATCTAATTCTAACATACTTCCTATGCATAGGCATCTTATAGGCAAACAAATTATTAAGGCAAGCAAAAACTAGCATATGCAAGGAAGCGGAAAGAAACAATAGCAATCTCAACATAACGAGAGGCAATTTAGTAACATGAAAATTTCCACCATCATATTTTCCTCTCTCATAATAATTACATGTAGGATCATAAGCGAATTCAACAAAATAGCTATCACATAAAATATTTTCAACATGATCCACATGCATCCAAAGTTGACACTCCTCCAAAATAGTGGGATTAACATTAACTAAAGTCATGACCTCTCCAGACCCACTTTTATCAAAAATTTCATAAGATTGAACATTCCCCAAATGTGTGGGATCTAAAGTTGACACTCTTCCAAACCCACTTTGAATAATATTGCAAACACTATTATCAATCTCATATTCATCATGGGGCTTAAATATATTTTCAAGATCATAGGAAGAATCACCCCAATCATGATCATTGCAACTAGCATCCCCAAGCTTAGGGTTTTGCATATTATTAGCACAATTGACATCAAGAGAATTTATAGTAAAATAATTGCAATCATGATTTTTATTCAAAGATCTATCATGAATCGCTTCGTAAAGTAATTCATCACACTTTTTAGATTCACGAATTTCAAGCAAAACTTCATAAAGATAACCTAGTGCACTAAATTCACTAGCAATTGGTTCATCATAATTGGACCTATTAAAAAGATTAGCAAGTGGATGAGGATCCATATATCTTAGGTTCTCTGTTTAGTAATAAATAAACAACTATTCTAACCATACGAGCAAACAAGAAGCAAGCGGGAAAAAAGAGGCAAATAGAGAAAGAGAGGGAGGATAGAGAGAGAGGGCGAATAAAACGGCAAGGGTGAATTGGGGGGGGGGGAGAGGAAAACGAGAGGAAAATGGCAAATAATGTAATGCGGGAGATAAGGGTATGTGATGGATACTTGGTATGTTGACTTTTGCGTAGACCTCCCCGGCAACGGCGCCAGAAATCCTTCTTGCTACCTCTTTTAGCACTGCGTTGGTTTTCCCCGAAGAGGAAGGGATGATGCAGCAAAGTAGCGTAAGTATTTCCCTCAGTTTTTGGGAACCAAGGTATCAATCCAGTAGGAGGCTACGCGCGAGTCCCTCGTACTTGCACAAAACAAATAAATCCTCGCAACCAACGCAAATAGGGGTTGTCAATCCCTATAGGGCCACTTACGAGAGTGAGATCTGATAGATATGATAAGATAATATTTTTGGTATTTTTATGATAAAGATGCAAAGTAAAAATAAAGGCAAAGTAAATGGCAAAGTAAATAACTAAGTAGTAGGAGATTAATATGATAAAGATAGACCCGGGGGCCATAGGTTTAACTAGTGGCTTTTGTCGAGAGCAAAAGTATTTTATGGTGGGTGAACAAATTACTGTTGAGCAATTGACAAAATTGAGCATAGTTATGAGAATATCTAGGTATGATCATGTATATAGGCATCACGTCTGAAACAAGTAGACCGACTCCTGCCTGCATGTACTACTATTACTCCACTCATCGACCGCTATCCAGCATGCATCTAGAGTATTAAGTTAAAAACAGAGTAACGCCTTAAGCAAGATGACATGATGTAGAGGGATAGACTCATGAAATATGAAGAAAACCCCATCTTGTTATCCTCGATGGCAACAATACAATACGTGCCTTGCTGCCCTTACTGTCACCAGGAAAGGACACCGCAAGATTGAACCCAAAGCTAAGCACTTCTCCGATTGCAAGAAAGATCAATCTAGTAGGCCAAACCAAGCTGATAATTCGATGAGACTTGCAAAGATAACCAATCATACATAAAAGAATTCAAAGAAGATTCAAATATTATTCATAGATAGACTTGATCATAAACCCACAATTCATCGGTCTCAACAAACACACCGCAAAAAGAAGATTACATCGAATAGATCTCCACAAGAGAGGGGGAGAACATTGTTTTGAGATCCAAAAGGAGAGAAGAAGCCATCTAGCTACTAACTATGGACCCATAGGTCTGAAGTAAACTACTCACACTTCATCGGAGAGGCTATGGTGTTGATGTAGAAGCCCTCCGTGATCGATGCCACCCCCCGGCGGAGCTCCGGAACAAGCCCCAAGATGGGATCTTGTGGATACAGAAAGTTACGGCGGTAGAATTAGGGTTTTGGATCCTGTTCTGATCGTTTGGGGGTACGCATATATATATATATATATATATATATATATATATATATATATATATATATATATATATATATAGGAGGAAGAAGTACGTCGGTGGAGCAACAGGGGACCCACGAGGGTGGAGGGCGCACCGGGGGGGGGGGGGAGGCACGCACCCCTACCTCGTGGCCTCCTATGAATTGGCTTGACGTAGGGTCCGAGTCTCCTGAGTTGTATTCGGTGAGAAAATCACGTTCCCGAAGGTTTCATTCCGTTTGGACTCCGTTTGATATTCATTTTCTTCGAAACCCTAAAACAGGCAAAAAACAACAATTTTGGGCTGGGCCTCTGGTCAATAGGTTAGTCCCAAAAATAATATAAAAGTGGATAATAAAGCCTAATAATGTCCAAAACAGTAGATAATATAGCATGGAGCAATCAAAAATTATAGATACATTGGAGATGTATCATGTATACATGGTGGATGCACCAAAGGAGATAAACGGTGATGACAAGGAAGATCCAGTTGAGGATAAACCTTCAGAAATACAATCCAAGTGCCCGCGTCAGCGGCACCGCTCTAAGTTATGCCGCAGTAAAGACACCAACATCGGCACAGGAGAATATAATACTCCAGAAGGTGCCGAAGACAACGAATTCCCCGTTGAAACAACTAATGAAAAAGTTGAACGGGAAGATGGGCACGTTAGACTTGGTAAACAGGCCACGCACGAAGACTCAGAGGACGGAAGTTATCTTCCACTCTCCGAGGATGAGGTGAGCCTCGGCATCGACGGATTTCCTCGCGCGATGCGCGGGATTTGGACCATGCCTCCGAAGCATCTTGAAGGGCCTTGGCGAGTTCGGTTACCTTCGCTTTGTTTTCCATTTCCAGGGACTCACACTTGGCGGCAGTCTCCTTGTGATATTGCTCCATCTCAGTCACCCGTTCCTCAAAATGGCGCCGAGTGGCCTGTCCGGCCGTTAAGTCCACAACCGCCTTGTCAGCAGCCAACTGGCTTACCCTTGCCTGCTCCTTGGCTTGAGCAAGCTCGCCCCTAAGAGTCTCCATCGCGGCGGCACCATTTGTACAACCATGCATAGTAAAGCTCTTCAACTTCCACAAAAGGACGGAAATAAACAGGCATACAAGAAGACGTATCTTATATGTTGCGCCCGGTCGAGCCGCATGTTAACAAGGATTAGATCCTCATCGGCTCGCTCCAGTTTCCGTTTAAGCTCGGAAATCTCCACTGACTGGGCAGTCGCCGCTAACAGAGAGGCCTGTTTTGAAATTCAAATAAAATAGCATGTTACCACATGATAACTGATTATTGATCCTCTGCTCGCTTTTCTTTCAGAAAACCGAATAGAGTCTTAGGGGATACTATCTATATACGGGCATATTTTTCATAAAACAAGTCAAAAACATTACATTGCGTACCTTGAAGCCTGCTAGCAGGCTGGAGAAGGCTTCGTTCAGTCCGCTCTTGGCGGACTGAATCTTCTCAGACACCGCACCCATCAGGATGCGGTGCTTGTCTAGGACGGATGCACTTTGAAGAGCGTCCGTCGTGGTATTCGGCACCTCCGGATTAGCAGAGGTCGCCGCTACCTTTTCTCCCGCAGGGGGTCGTTCACTAGACTTCGGGGCCATATTGGTCTCTGGAGCAGTCTGCGGCTGGGGGATGGATTGACCGGGGCCCTCGTCGCCGGTCTCCATGAGGACCGTCCTCCCCGGCCGTCCGGAGCCGAGGTATTACCCTTTGGCACCATTAAATCGCCCCCCCCCCCGTGTCTCTTCAAGGCTTGGGGAGGGCCTATGAGACAACACCTCCGCATCATCTGCCTTAGGCGGCGGGGAGGCTAATGGAGGCGACCCGCTCTCCATCATCTCCAGTGGCAGATCCCCCGAGGACGAAGATAGTGGGTGAAGATCGCGGGCCGGACTAAAAGATAGAACTTAGAGTTATCATCACATTTTATTGATTTAATAAGTGCGGAAAATCCCAGACCACTTACGAATCGGCTTGGGGCTTAGTTCGGCACCGGTGCTTTGAGGCAACCTCGTCGTCTGACCCCGGGTCATTAGGGAGGGCAATTTTGTCCCTCTTGGACGCTTCGGCTTCTCGGTCTTCGGAGGCCACTCTCTTTTTACCCTTGCGGGGAGGATCTTTTTCTTCCTCCTCCTCATCATTGTTATCACCGTCGTGAGAGGACTGTGCATTAGCATCTCCGGACATTGCGTACGAAGAGCTCTCCTCCCTTTTCTTCTTCCTGTCCTTCTTTGCTGGCGCTTGGTATGGCGCCAGGACTAGCATCCTCATTAGAATTTGATTGGCTGGGTCTTCGGGGAGCGGAGTCGGACACCGGATCTACTCCGCCTTCTTAATCCATACCTGTAAGGGGATGGATTACTTAGCACCTCTCCCTCGGGTTGTGGAAGCCTATTGGTGTTCGGAGTTTTTAGAATTTACCTTAGAGGACGGATGGTTGCAGTCGAGGCCGATGTCATTTGAGGACTGATACATCCATTTTGCATCATGCTTTTATATCAATATTTATTGCATTATGGGCTGTTGTTACACATTATGTCACAATACTTATGCCTATTCTCTCTTATTTTACAAGGTTTACATAAAGAGGGAGAAAACCGGCAGCTGGGATTCTGGGCTGGAAAAGGAGCAGATATTAGAGACCTATTCTGCACAGCTCCAAAAGTCCTGAAACTTCACCGATGATGTTTTCCAAATATATAAAAAATACTCAGCGGAAGAAACTCACCAGGGGGCCACACCCTGCCCACGAGGGTGGGGGCGCGCCCTACCCCCCAGGGCACGCCCCCCTACCTCGTGGGCCCCCTGGTGGCCCTCCGGTGGCCATCTTCTACTATATGGAGTCTCTCGATGGAAAAAAATCATAAGCCATCTTCTCGGACGAAACTCCGCCGCCACGAGGAGGAACCTTGGCGGAACCAATCTAGGGCTCTGGCGGAGCTGTTCTGCCGGGGAAACTTCCCTCCCGGAGGGGGAAATCATCGCCATCGTCATCACCAACGCTCCTCTCATTTGGGAGAGGGCAATCTCCACCAACATCTTCATCAGCACCATCTCATCTCAAAACCTATTTCATCTCTTGTATCCAATTCTTGTCTCCAAGTCAGGGATTGGTGCTAGTAGGTTGCTAGTAGTGTTAATTACTCCTTGTAGTTTATGCTAGTTGGTTTAATTGGTGGAAGATCATATGTTCAGATCCTATATGCATATTAATACCCCTCTGATTATGAACATGTTTATGCTTTGTGAGTAGTTACTTTTGTTCCTGAGGACATGGGAGAAGTCTTGCTATTAGTAGTTGATACATCCATTTTGCATCATGCTTTTATATCGATATATATTGCATTATGGGCTGTTATTTCACATTATGTCACAATACTTATGGCTATTCTCTCTTATTTTACAAGGTTTACATAAGGAGGGAGAATGCCGACAGCTGGAATTCTGAGCTGGAAAAGGAGCATATATTAGAGACCTATTCTGCACAACTCCAAAAGTCCTGAAACTCCACGGAATACCTTATAATAAAAAATGAAAAATCCTCGCCAAAGATGAAGACCAGGGGGCCCACACCATGCTCACGAGGGTGGGGGCGCGCCCCCCTACCTCGTGGGCCCCCTGGTGGCTCTCCGATGACCATCTTCTCCTATATGAAGTCTTTCGTCGAGAAAAAAATAAGAAGCAACATTTCGGGACGAAACTCCGCCGCCACAAGGCGGAACCTTGGCGGATCCAATCTAGAGCTCCGGCAGAGCTGTTCTTCCGGGGAAACTTCCCTCCCGGAGGGGGAAATCATCGCCATCGTCATCACCAATGCTCCTCTTATCGGGAGAGGGCAATCTCCATCAACATCTTCATCAGCACCATCTCATCTCAAAACCCTAGTTCATCTCTTGTATCCGATTCTTGTCTTCAAGTCCGGGATTGGTGCTAGTAGGTTGCTAATAGTGTTAATTACTCCTTGTAGTTGATGCTAGTTGGTTTAATTGGTGGAAGATCATATGTTCAGATCCTATATGCATATTAATACCCCTCTGATTATGAACATGTTTATGCTTCGTGAGTAGTTACGTTTGTTCCTGAGGACAAGGGAGAAGTCTTGCTATTAGTAGTCATGTGAATTTGGTATTCGTTCGATATTTTGATAAGATGTATGTTGTCTAGCCTCTAGTGGTGTTATGTGAATGTCGACTACATAAGACTTCACCATTATTTGGGCCTAGAAGAAGGCATTGGGAAGTAATAAGTAGATGATGGGTTGCTAGAGTGATAGAAGCTTAAACCCTAGTTTATGCGTTGCTTCGTAAGGGGCTGATTTGGATCCATATGTTTCATGCTATGGTTAGGTTTACCTTAATACTTTTGTTGTAGTTGTGGATGCTTGCAATAGAGGTTAATCATAAGTGGGATGCTTGTTCAAGTAAGAATAGCACCCAAGCACCGGTCCACCCACATCTCAAATTATCAAAGTACCTAACGTGAATCATATGAACCTGATGAAAACTAGCTTGACGATATTCCCATGTGTCCTCGGGATCGCTTTTCCTCATATAAGAGTTTGTCCAGGCTTGTCCTTTGCTACAAAAAGGATTGGGCCACCTTGCTACACTTTATTTACTTTTATTACTTGTTGCTCGTTACAAATTATCTTATCACAAAACTATATGTTACCACTTATTTCAGTACTTGCAGAGAATACCTTGCTGAAAACCGTTTATCATTTCCTTCTGCTCCTCTTGGGTTCGACACTCTTACTTATCGAAAGGACTATGATAGATCCCCTATACTTGTGGGTCATCAAGACTCTTTTCTGGCTCCGTTGCCGGGGAGTGAAGCGCCTTTGGTAGGTGGAATTTGGTAAGGAAAAATTTATATAGTGTGCCGAAATTTACTGTCACTTGTTACTATGGAAAGTAATCCTCTGAGGGGCTTGTTCGGTGTATCTTCAGCTCGGTCAGTAGAGCAAAGAGTTGCTCCTCAACCTACTGAACCTATTGAAAATGAATATGAAAATGAAATTCCTTATGAGTATCCTTCGGGTATGATAGAAAAACTGCTAGCTAATCCTTTTACAGGAGATGGAACAAAGCATCCTGATGAACACCTAATATATGTGGATGAAGTTTGTGGATTATTTAAGCTTGCGGGTATACCCGATGATGTTGCTAAGAAGAAGGTCTTCCCTTTATCTTTGAAGGGAGATGCATTGCTATGGTATAGGCTATGTGATGATACGAGATCATGGAACTATAGAAGGTTGAAATTGGAATTTCATCAAAAGTATTACCCTATGCATCTTGTTCATCGTGATCGCAATTATATATATAATCTTTGGCCTCGCAAAGGAGAAAGCATCGCTCAAGCTTGGGGGAGGCTTAAATCAATGTTATATTCATGCCCCAATCATGAGCTCTCAAGAGAAATGATTATTCAAAATTTTTATGCTCGGCTTTCTAGTAACAATCGCACCATGCTCGATACTTCTTGTGCTGGCTCTTTTATGATGAAGACTATTGGATTTAAATGGGATTTATTGGATAGAATTAAACACAACTCTGAAGATTGGGACCTCGACAATGGTAAGGAGTCAGGTATGACACCTAAGTTTGATTGTGTTTAATCTTTTATGGATACCGATATTTTCCGTAAGTTTAGCACTAAATATGGGCTTGATTCTGTGATAGTAGCTTCTTTCTGTAAATCTTTTGCTACTTATGTTGATATCCCTAAGGAGAAGTGGTTTAAATATCATCCTACCATAGAAGTAAAAGTAGCTGCACCTATTAAAGTTGAAGAAAAGACTATCACTTATAATGATCCTATTGTTCCTACTTCTTATGTTGAGAAACCACCTTTCCCTGTTAGAATAAAGGATCATGCTAAAGCTTCAACTGTGGTTTGTAAAAGCAATATTAAAACATATACACCTCCTGAGAAAGTTAAAGTTGAACCTAATATTGCTATTGTAAAAGAGCTCTTGTCTGATAATATTGATGGGCATGTTATTCAGTTCTGCGGTGAAACTGCTAGAATTGCTAAACCTTGTGCTAAAGATAAACATAGACCTGTGGTAGGCGTGCCTGTTATTTCTGTTAAAATAGGAGATCATTGTTATCATGGCTTATGTGATATGGGTGCTAGTGCTAGTGTAATACCTTATGAATTGTATAAAGAAATCAAGCATGAAATTGCACCTACTGAGTTAGAAGATATTGATGTCGCAATTAAACTTGCTAATAGAGATACCATTTCAGCAATGGGAATTGTTAGAGATGTTGAAGTCTTGCGCGGGAAAACTAAATATCTTGTTGATTTTCTTGTTCTTAGTTCCCCACAAGATAGCTTTTGTCCCATTATATTTGGTAGACCCTTCTTGAATACAGTTAATGCTAGGATAGACTGCGGAAAGAATGTTGTTACTATTGGCTTGGATGATATGACTCATGAATTTAATTTCTCTAAATTTACTAAACAACACCGTGAAGAAGAATTGCCTAGTAAGGATGAAATTATTGGTCTTGCTTCTATTGCTATACGTCCTAGTGATCCTTTAGAACAATATTTGCTAGACCTTGAGAATGATATGTTTATGAATGAAAGAAGGGAAATAGATGAAGTATTATTTAAACAAGAACCTATGCTGAAACAAAATTTGCCTGTTGAAATCCTAGGGGATCCCCCTCCACCTAAGGGTGATCCCGTGTTTGAGCTTAAACCGTTGCCTGATAATCTTAAATATGCTTATCTTGATGAAAAGAAGATATATCCTGTTATTATTAGTGCTAACCTTTCAGAGCATGAAGAAGAAAGATTATTGAAAACTCTGAAGAAGCACTATGCTGCTATTGGATATACTCTTGATGATCTTAAGGGCATTAGTCCCACGCTATGTCAACATAAAATAAATTTGGAAGCAGATGCCAAACCAGTTCGTGATCCTCAACGACGTCTGAATCCTAAAATGAAAGAAGTGGTAAGAAAAGAAATACTAAAGCTTCTGGAGGCAGGTATAATTTATCCCGTTGCTGATAGTCAGTGGGTAAGTCTTGTTCATTGTGTCCCTAAGAAGGGAGGTATTACTGTTGTCCCTAATGATAAAGATGAATTGATTCCACAAAGAATTATTACAGGTATAGGATGGTAATTGATTTCCGCAAATCAAATAAGGCTACTAAGAAAGATCATTACCCCTTACCTTTTATCAATAAAATGCTAGAAAGATTATGCAAACATACACATTACTGCTTTCTAGATGGTTATTCTGGTTTCTCTCAAATACCTGTGTCGGCTAAAGATCAATCAAAGACTACTTTTACATGCCCTTTTGGTACTTTTGCTTATAGACGTATGCCTTTTGGTTTATGTAATGCACCTGCTACCTTTCAAAGATGTATGATGGCTATATTCTCTGACTTTTGTGAAAAGATTTGTGAGGTTTTTAATGGACGACTTTTCCGTCTATGGATCTTCTTTTGATGATTGCTTGAGCAATCTTGATCGAGTTTTGCAGAGATGTGAAGAAACTAATCTTTTCTTGAATTGGGAAAAGTGACACTTTATGGTTAATGAGGGTATTGTCTTGGGGCATAAAGTTTCTGAAAGAGGTATTGAAGTTGATAAAGACAAGGTTGATGCTATTGAAAAGATGCCATGTCCCAAGGACATCAAAGGTATAAGAAGTTTCCTTGGTTGCACCGGATTTTATAGGAGGTTCATTAAGGACTTCTCCAAAATTTCTCGGCCTCTGACTAATTTATTACAAAATATATACCATTTGTCTTTGATGATGATTGTGTAGAAGCATTTGAAATACTTAAGAAAGCATTAGTCTCTGCACCTATTGTTCAGCCACCTGATTGGAATTTACACTTTGAAATTATGTGTGATGCTAGCGATTATGCCGTAGGTGCTGTTCTAGGGCAAAGAGTTGATAAGAAACTAAATGTTATCCATTATGCTAGTATGACTCTAGACAATGCTCCAAGAAATTATGCTACTACTGAAAAAGAACTTTGAGCAGTTGTATTTGCTTGTGATAAGTTCAGACCTTATATTGTTGATTCTAAAGTAACTATCCACACTGATCATGCTGCTATTAAATATCTTACGCAGAAGAAAGATGCTAAACCTAGACTTATTAGATGGGTTCTCTTGTTACAAGAATTTGATTTGCATATTGTTGATATAAAAGGAGCTGAGAACCCTGTTGCAGACAACTTATCTAGGTTAGAGAATGTTCTTGATGACCCACTACCTATTGATGATAGCTTTCTTGATGAACAATTAAATGTCATAAGTACTTCTCGTAGTACTCCTTGGTATGCTGATTATGCTAATTACATAGTTGCTAAATTTATACCACCTAGCTTCACACACCAACAAAAGAAAAAGTTCTTCTATGATTTGAGACATTACTTTTGGGATGACCCACATCTTTATAAAGAAGGAGTAGATGGTGTTATTAGACGTTGTGTACCTGAGCATGAACAGGAACAGATCCTACGCAAGTGCCACTCCGAAACTTATGGAGGACACCACGCGGGAGATAGAACTGCACATAAGTATTGCAATCCGGTTTTTATTGGCCTACTCTCTTCAAGGATGCCCGTAAGTTTGTCCTATCTTGTGATGAATCTCAAAGAATTGGTAATATTAGTAGACGTCAAGAAATGCCTATGAATTATTCACTTGTTATTGAACCATTTGATGTTTGGGGCTTTGATTATATGGGACCTTTTCCTTCCTCTAATGGATATACACATATTTTAGTTGCTGTTGATTACGTTACTAAGTGGGTAGAAGCTATTCCAACTAGTAGTGCTAATCATAACACTTCTATTAAAATGCTTAAAGAAGATATTTTTCCTAGGTTTGGAGTCCCTAGATATTTAATGACTGACAGTGGTTCACATTTTATTCATGGTGCTTTCCGTAAAATGCTTGCTAAATATGACGTCAATCATAGAATTGCATCTCCGTATCACCCACAGTCTAGCGGTCAAGTTGAATTGAGTAATAGAGAACTCAAATTAATTTTGCAAAAGACTGTCAATAGGTCTAGAAAGAATTGGTCCAAGAAACTTGATGATGCATTATGGGCCTATAGAACTGCATATAAAAATCCTATGGGTATGTCTCCGTATAAAATGGTATATGGAAAAGCATGTCACTTACCTCTCGAACTAGAACATAAGGCATATTGGGCTATTAAAGAGCTCAACAATGATTTCAAACTTGCCGGTGAAAATAGGTTATTTGATATTAGCTCACTTGATGAATGGAGAACCCAAGCTTATGAAAATGCCTAGTTGTTTAAAGAAAAGGTTAAAAGATGGCATGAAAAAGGATACAGAAGCGTGAGTTTAATGTAGGTGATTATGTATGGCTATACAACTCTCGTTTAAGATTTTTTGCAGGAAAACTTCTCTCTAAATGGGAAGGCCCCTACGTTATCGAGGAGGTCTATCATTCCGGTGCCATAAAAATCAACAACTTCGAAGGCATAAATTCGAAGGTGGTAAACGGTCAAAGAATCAAACATTATATCTCAGGTAATTCCATAAATGTTGAAACAAATATTATTGAAACCGTAACCCCGGAGGAATACATAAGGGACACTTTCCAGAATGTTTCAGACTCCGAAAAGGAATATGTATTTGGTACAGTAAGGAAACCGACCCCAAAACAATTTTTAAGGCAATATTTCTCCGTTTTGGAATATTTAGAAAAATAGAAAATTAAGTAGTAGTCCGGGAAGGACACGAGGGCCCCACGAGGGTGGAGGGCGCGCCCCCTACCTCGTGAGCTCCTCGTGTGCCCTCCGAACTCCGTTTTCTTGCACGATACGTATTTTGGTCGGTAAAAATTCACTATATAATATCCCGGGAGTTTTGACTCCCGTATCACGCAAAAATCTCCTGTCTTTGTTTCGAGCTGTTTTCTGTCAGGGTTGTGAAGGACAGGCACTATGTCGTCTCCCTCCTCCTCCAACCATGAGGGCAACGATGCTTGGCTAATGAAGATAGAGCTGAAGAGAGAAGAACCTATGGAGATCAACAAGGATGAAGGGATCAAGAAGGCCATGGAGGGCCAAGTTCCAGCAACAGAAGACACCCTTCAACTGGATCATAATCTTCTTACCCCTACAGAGATCGAAGCTTTCAAGATGATTGAGTTGGCTCGTATACAAAATAAGTATCTCACATGTGAAAATATTTTGTTGAAGGAGCATATCATCGCACTCAAGGGCATTATCCGCAAGTTAGAAGACCTCCTACGCTCGATGTGCGACTATCAGTCATCAACAACTCCACCTTCTTCACCAACCAAGGAGATATAATCACATGGGTATGGGCACTCCCCTTGGCAACTGCCAAGCTTGGGGGAGGTGCCCCGGTATCGTATCACCATCACTTTTATCTTTACCGTTTTCCTTAGTTTGATCCTATTAGTAGTATTTTGATCTAGTAGAATAAAGTTTATGGCATGATTTAGTTTTACGTTTTGCTTTATGATCTCTCTATGTAATTGAGTCCGTGAGCCATATAATAAAGATTAGTGTTGAGTCAAGGGCTTGCTTATTTTTGCCATGATCCCAAATAAAAGGAAAGAAAAGAGAAAAAGAATAAGAAGAAATAAAAAGTTCATATTGATCTTATTGATAGTAATGACTTCACATAGAAAGAGTGTGATGATTAAAAATTGTTGGGAGTTGGCAGACATAGCTTCGGTCATCATTGGAATTAATAGGAAGTAATAAGGAAAGAGAGGTTTCACATATAAATATACTATTATTGACATCTTTTATGATTGGCAACACTCATCAAAATATGACATGCTAAAGAGTTGATGTTGGAGAAGGAAGACAACGTAATGGGTTATGCTTTTTTATATCCGAGATAAAGTATGTTGTCATGGATCATCCAACATGTTGAGCTTGCCTTTCCCCCTCATGCTAGCCAAATTCATTGCACCAAGTAGAGATACTACTTGTGCTTCCAAATACCCTTAAACCAGTTTTGTCATGAGAGTCCACCATATCTACCTATGGATTGAATAAGATCCTTCAAGTAAGTTGTCATCGGTGCAAAGCAATAAAAATTACTCTCTAAATATGTATGATTGATTGGTGTGGGAGAAATAAGCTTTATACGATCTTGTGATGTGGAAGTAATAAAAGCGGCGGACTGCATAATAAAGGTTCATATCATAAGGGGCAATATAAAGTGACGTTCTTTCGCATTAAGATTTTGTGCATCCAACCATAAAAGCGCATGGCAACCTGTGCTTCCCTCTGCGAAGGGCCTATCTTTTATTATTATCTTCTACCTTATGCAAGTGTCATGGTGATCTTCACCTTTCCTTTTTCATTTTATCCTTTGGCAAGCCCAACATGTTGGAAAGAACCTGATATATATACCTAATTGGATGTAGGGAGGCATGAGTTATTATTGTTGACATTACCCTCGAGGTAAAAGGTTGTGGGGAAGAACTATAAGCCGCTATCTTTCTCTGTGTCCGAATAAAACTCCGTAACCACAAGTATTGCGCGAGTGTTAGCAATTATGAAGGACTAGATGATAGTTGAGTATGTGGACTTGCTTTTTAGCTTTGACATAGACTCTTTCTGATGTTATGATAAATTGCAATTGCTTCAATGATTGAGGTTATAGTTTGTTGGTTCTCAATAAGGTTTCTGATTCATACTTTTGCATTGTGAATAGATCATCACTTGAACGTTGAACATAAATAATCATATGAAAATATCTATATATGTTGCTGTTATGAGAATAATCATGATGCCCTCATGTCCGTATTTTATTTTTATCGACGCCGCTACCTCTAAACAAGGGGACATATTTATTGTTATCGGCTTTCGCTTGAGGACAAGCGAGGTCTAAGCTTGCCGGAGTTGATACGTCCATTTTGCATCATGCTTTTATATCGATATTTATTGCATTATGGGCTGTTATTCCACATTATGTCACAATACTTATGGCTATTCTCTCTTATTTTACAAGGTTTACATAAGGAGGGAGAATGCTGGCAGCTGGAATTCTGGGCTGGAAAAGGAGCAAATATTAGAGACCTATTCTGCACAACTCCAAAAGTCCTGAAACTCCACGGAATACCTTATAATAAATAATGAAAAATCCTCGCCAAAGATGAAGACCAGGGGCCCACACCCTGCTCACGAGGGTGGCCCCCCCCCTAGGGCGCGCTCCCTACCTCGTGGCCCCCCTGGTGGATCTCCAATGACCATATTCTCCTATATGAAGTCTTTCGTCGAGAAAAAAATAAGAAGCAACCTTTCGGGACGAAACTCCGCCGGCACGAGGCGGAATCTTGGCGGATCCAATCTAGAGATCCGGCAGAGCTGTTCTGCCGGGGAAACTTCCCTCCCGGAGGGGGAAATCATCGCCATCGTCATCACCAACGCTCCTCTCATCGGGAGAGGGCAATCCCCATCAACATCTTCATCAGCACCATCTCATCTCAAAACCCTAGTTCATCTCTTGTATCCGATTCTTGTCTTCAAGTCCAGGATTGGTGCTAGTAGGTTGCTAGTAGTGTTAATTCCTCCTTGTAGTTGATGCTAGTTGGTTTAATTGGTGGAAGATCATATGTTCAGATCCTATATGCATATTAATACCCATCTGATTATGAACATGTTTATGCTTTGTGAGTAGTTACGTTTGTTCCTGAGGATAAGGGAGAAGTCTTGCTATTAGTAGTCATGTGAACTTGGTTTTATTTCGATATTTTGTTAAGATGTATGTTGTCTAGCCTCTAGTGGTGTTATGTGAACGTCGACTACATAACGCTTCACCATTATTTAGGCCTAGAGGAAGGCATTGGGAAGTAATAAGTAGATGATGGGTTGCTAGAGTGACAGAAGCTTAAACCCTAGTTTATGCGTTGCTTCATAAGGGGCTGATTTGGATCCATATGTTTCATGCTATGGTTAGGTTTACCTTAATACTTTTATTGTAGTTGCGGATGCTTGCAATAGAGGTTAGTCATAAGTGGGATGCTTGTTCAAGGAAGAACAGCACCCAAGCACCGGTCCACCCACATGTCAAATTATCAAAGTACCGAACGCGAACCATATGAACGTGATGAACACTAGCTTGACGATATTCCCATGTGTCCTCGGGAGCGCTTTTCCTTATATAAGAGTTTGTCCAGGCTTGTCCTTTGCTAAAAAAGGATTGGGCCACCTTGCAGCACTTTATTTACTTTTATTACTTGTTGCTCGTTACAAATTATCTTATCACAAAACTATCTGTTACCACTTATTTCAGTACTTGCAGAGAATACCTTACTGAAAACCGTTTATCATTTCCTTCTGCTCCTCATTGGGTTCGACACTCTTACTTATCGAAAGGACTACGATAGATCCCCTATACTTGTGGGTCATCAGTAGTCATGTGAATTTGGTATTCATTCGATATTTTGATGAGATGTATGTTGTCTCTCCTCTAGTGGTGTTATGTGAACGTCGACTACATGACACTTCACCATTGTTTGGGCCTAGAGGAAGGCATTGGGAAGTAATAAGTAGATTATGGGTTGCTAGAGTGACAGAAGCTTAAACCCTAATTTATGCGTTGCTTCGTAAGGGGCTGATTTGGATCCATAAGTTTCATGCTATGGTTAGGTTTACCTTAATACTTTTGTTGTAGTTGCGGATGCTTGCAATAGAGGTTAATCATAAGTGGGATGCTTGTCCAAGTAAGGGAAGCACCCAAGCACCGGTCCACCCGCATACCAAATTATCAAAGTACCGAACGCGAATCATATGAACGTGATGAAAACTAGCTTGACGATATTCCCATGTGTCCTCGGGAGCGCTTTACATCATATAAGAGTTTGTCCAGGCTTGTCCTTTGCTACAAAAGGATTGGTCCGCCTTGCTGCACTTTATTTACTTTTGTTACTTGTTGCTCGTTACAAATTATACTATCACAAAACTATCTGTTACCACTTATTTCAGTACTTGCAGAGAATACCTTGCTGGAAACCGCTTATCATTTCCTTCTTCTCCTCGTTGGGTTCGACACTCTTACTTATTGAAAGGACTACGATAGATCCCCTATACTTGTGGGTCATCAAGACTCTTTTCTGGCGCCGTTGCCGGGGAGTGAAGCGCCTTTGGTAGGTGGAATTTGGTAAGGAAAAATTTATATAGTGTGCTGAAATTTACTGTCACTTATTACTATGGAAAGTAATCATCTCAGGGGCTTGTTCAAGGTATCTTCACCCCGACCAGTAGAGCAAAGAGTTGCTCCTCAACCTATTGAACCTACTGAAAATTAATATGAAAATGAAAATACTTGCTTTGAAGTTCCTGTAGGTATGATAGAAAAACTGCTAGCTAATCCTTTTTTAGGAGATGGAACAAAACATCCTGATGAATATCTGATATATGTGGATGAAGTTTGTGCGTTATTTAAGCTTGCAGGTGTACCCGGAGATGTTGTTAAGAAGAAGGTTTTCCCCTTTCTTTGAGGGGAGATGCATCAACATGGTATAGGCTATGTGATGATATGAGGTCTTGGAATTACAAACGATTGAAATTGAAATTTCATCAGAAGTTTTATCCTATGCATCTTGTTCATCATGACCGCAATTATTGTCGGACTTCTGGGAACGGGGGTCCCCAGACTTGCTTGCTTGCGGCCTGTGGCGTGGCTCAAGTGGGGGCCCAGCACGACCCATCTTCATTAGCTCAAGCTCAAGACCCTCGCAAGGGGCCAAGCCTCGCGGGGCGGACAACAAAAAGCTTCCTCAGAGGCAGCCTCATCAGGCAGGCTCGCGAGGAGGCGGAGAGATCAAGGCAGAGGTACCTCGCGAGGAACCCATGACGCAATCCATGATGATCGAGACCAGGCGGGCGCCGGCCTGTGCAGTGTCCTTGTTTCCCCTTTGGTGCAAAGCGGGCAAGCACAGGCCGAGGCATCGGGCAAAGGTTGCCGTTCCGGTGCAACAAGTCCAAGACCAGCAGAGCGGCAGGACGGAGGTCACCGTGGAGCCCAAGACAGCTTCATCACCAGTACTTTTGGCAGCCGAAGACCACCTTTGGTCAGGATAACTTGTACTATATGTCCCCCTTCAAAATGGGCAATTGTTGGTGCCCTTCTCGCTCATTATTTGGGGAGAGGCCCATGGCCTCTATAAATAGAGCTAGCCACCACAGAGTAGAGACATCTAGACACCCCGAAAACATCTAGACACCCCGAGAACATCGAGAAAAATGGCCAGAGATCTGGTAGAACCCTAGTAGAGAGAGAGAGAGAGAGAGAGAGTGTGAGAGAGAGGCGACTGAACTCACCCTAGTAGTTCATCGCACCAGCTCAAGAACACCTCTCGTGTGGCTGTTCTTCCCTTCTACTGTTCATCATCAGCCCCCGAGGCAATCCACCACACCACACACTAGAGTAGGGTATTACACCACAACGGTGGCCCGAACCAGTATAAACCTTGTGTCCCTTGTGTTGTTCGTTGTTTCTAGTTTAGATCACGCGAGGAGATTGGGCGTAGATCGGTAGGGGAGAGATCTCTCCGCGCACCCCAGTGTTCGAACCTCAAGGGTCTGTCGGAACCCGAAATCCGACATTTGGCGCGCCAGGTAGGGGTGCGCCGGAATCTTTCTTCCGCCGTTCGCGTGTGATCTTCCTTCGTGTCCATGGCTGACGCTCGTCGGGGTCGCACCGAGCGCCGGGCTGCTCTCTCCACCCGTGTCGCCCAGACGGCGCCTGTCGACGGACGTCCTCGTCGTTCCCCGTCGCCTGCTGCCAACGCCGCCATCGGCCCGGCGGGGAACGAGCCGCAGGCCTCCTCCCAGCATCCTTCAGTGCGGCGGGAGGGCCGCACCGCCACACCATCGCTGACTCCAGCCGCTTCGTCGTCCCACACCCGTCGCGCCCCCACGGACGCGCACGCCGCGCTGCTCTTGGCAAGAGAACTCTTGCACTACCGCCCCGTCGATGACCTCTACGAAGACTGGCTCGCCCGCATCACCGAGCTCGTCAGTGCCGTAGGGGGCTCCGCCTTGCCGTCCCTCTCGCCGCCTCGTCCTCCATTCCGCGCAGGAGGCGAGGATCAGGAGGTGCCTCCATCACCTCCTCCCCAAGGAGGCACCCTGGCTCCAAGGCGCGCAGCCCTAGGGCGAGACCCTCCGTGTCCGGCGCCTGCGCAGCAAGAAAGGAGCTGCCAAGAGATCCCTCGTCCCCAAGAAGGTGCTCACGCGCTCCCAGCGCTGGCGCGCCAAGATCGCGTCCCCGGACCTCCATGCCAAGACCCCGCTCTGCTCCAAGCGGCGGCGCACGTTAATCCCCAGGAGCAAGCCCAATACCAGCAAAAGGCACCGGTGGACACAGCAGGCTGCCGTGCCCTCACCCCCGAGCTACGTGGCGTCGCATGGCCATGCTAGTTCAAGCCTGACCTGCCCCCTTGCTACGATGGCACGGCGGACCCTGCGGAGTTCCTGCAACTCTACGAGCTATGCATCGAAGCCGTCAACGGAGACGAAAGGGTCATGGCGAATTGGTTTCCCATGGCGCTTAAGGACGGGGCCCACACCTGGCTCCTGAACCTGGCTCCTGGCACGATCTCCTCCTAGGACGAGATGCGCACTCGCTTTGTCGCCAATTTCCAGGACACTCGCGACCGGCCCACGGCCATGAGCGATCTGCGCCGCATCAAGCAGCAGCAGGGGGAAACCCTGCAGAAATACATCCAGCACTTCAACAACGCTCGCCTTAAGATCCCCAAGGTGACTGAAGAAGCCATCATCTCGGCCTTCTCCGATGGCATACGCGATGTCAAGATGAAGGAGGAGCTAGCAATCCATGAAGACCTGTGCACATCCCTGGAGCTGTTCAAGCAGTTTGCTCGCGAGGAGAATGCAGTCCTTCCCAAGCTTGAGGCCACGCGCCCTCTTAGGTGGTCTGCGTGCGCTATCATGTTCAGCTCAGCGGATCAGCTCAAGTGCGCGGCAACGACCGGAGTCCTCCCGATGCTTTGCTCCCTAGTCATCAGCAACGTGTAGGTCACTAGGACCCTCATTGAAGGCGGAGCAGGACTCAACGTCCTGTCCGTCGAGACGTTCGACAATCTCCAAGTGCCGTACGATCAGCTTCAGCCAACTAAGCCTTTCTCAGGAGTCACTGATGGTTCCACTGTTCCGATAGGGCAAGTTCGCCTTCCAGTCACCTTCGGGCAGCGCAACAACTACCGCACCGAGCTCATCGACTTCGACGTCGCCCACATCCGTCTGCCATACAATGCCATCCTCGGGTACCCAACCCTAGCCAAGTTCATGGCAGTGACTCACCATGGATACAATGTCCTCAAGATGCCAGGAAGCAGTGGAGTCATCACCGTACCCTGTGAAGAAAAGGATGTAGTGTGTTCACTTGAGTGCGCGTTCCAAGCCGCAGCAATCGAAGACCCGGACCGCAGAAATGGAAGACTTCCCAAGGTGACCCCCAAGAAGAAGAAGGTTTTGCCTAGCCCTAGCCATCAGGAGGCGGGCGCCTCCGGATGTGTTGGGTCAGGATCCGCGCCCAATCAGGGAGTGCCACCCTCTCTCGCATAGGAAGGCATGCCCGACGCCCTCCTCAGGTAGGGCTCGGGGGCTCTTTCTTGGAGAGCAACCGACTTTGCCAAGGTCGCGAGGGAGGCGCTCGGGCACCACTTGGAGGGGTGCTTCCAGGAACATTTCCCTCAGAAAGGTACAAAGCAAGGAAGACCAAACCCTCAGGAGTTCATTGCAAGCAACACTCAGGAGCTACAGGAGTCGAGAGTCATGCGTGGCAGCCGCCGCTTGCTAGCCATGACCCCATATACAGGCGAGGATGGTGGGCTGCGCGTCTGCATCGACGTACCAGGGCTCAACCGAGCCGCGTCTCAGGAACGCCTCTGGCCTTCACGCGCGGGGCGTTGCGAGGGTCTGCCTCACAACTATGTTCGCATGCCTTTCGGCCTACCAAACGCAGTCGCCGCTCATCAGCGCTTCCTGAGGAGCATTCTGGAGGCTCAGGAGGTCAGGCATCGTGCGGTCCTGGCGGAGATGGAGATGGCTCTCGGAGACCCACCTATGCCCCCGGAGCCTCCTGAGGTTCCTAGGCCTGGGGGCTCGTGAGGGTCGATGTCTTCATCGCGCATCGCAAGCTTCTTCAGCATCACTTCATCTTCAACGGCACCAGATGACATCTTTCTAAGTTCCGTTTTTAGCTGGGAGCACCCACAGGGCGGCATCATTCCCAGGTCGCGTGGGTCCATCCCTGCGACATGTATCCGTTTTGCTTATGCTCTTTACTTACCTTGTTAGGGGCGCCCCTCGGGCTGCATCATCCCCGAGCTGCTCGGGCCTGGCCCAGCGGCATTTGCTTTTCCCGCGTCTACTTAAAATGAATTTGCTCTTTCGCGCTCAATTATCACCTGCTACTTATCGCGGACTTCTCCGCTTTCATGCAAAGCGCTTGCACGTTAAAAGGGGAGGGTACCTGAGCATTGCGACTCATGGACTCCTAGTGGCTCTCCAGCCCTCACCCCCTGGCCTTGACCCACGGCATCACGATCTGTCATACCAGTGGCGGCTGAGCTCGCTCGAGGTCCGCGACCTAAGGACGTAGAGCATTTGCATTCTAACCACCCTGCAGGAACACACCATTGATAAAGGCCCAGAGCCAGGCGCAACCCGCCTCGAGGTAGGGCCTCGTGAGTCCCGCGCTGGCTCATGAGTGCCCAAATACACCTCTCCTAGCCCTACCATGCCGGCCACGTGTCAGGGCGGGGCTGTACACGCCCCGGGGGCTCCTCCCGGAGGGGAGCCCCCTCCCACGTACCAGCGGAAGCACCATGCTCCGTGCTGGCTGACGACACTGCCAAGGAGCGGCTATGCCCGTACACATATGGAAGCGCCATGCTCCGCGCTGGTGATAAACAACTGAGAGCGGCCTCCGGCCGTACCAACCTCAGGGAGCCCAGAGCTCAGTGTCCGGCACCATCGCAACGCCTCCCCTTAGGAGCGCCGCACGAGGGGGTTGGACACGGGGGCTATGCCCGGGCCTCGCCCGAGTGCACGCCACCCAGCCAGGTCCCTCGGACCTGGTCGTCACGCGCCCCTCCCTAAGCGGAGCCAAGGTATGGAAACCCATTTGAACGTCAAGGGGGACTCCTGAGCATCGCGACTTAGGAGCCTAACTTGCCCCGTAGCCCCTCACTCCTTAGTCCCGTCCTGGTTTCCGGTCGGCGCTAACGCTGGGTGAGGTACGCGCGGGGCCGGGCCCTGCCGACGCAGAACGATCAATCCACTCCTCGTCCCGCCTTTACTACTTGTTGCTTGTGCGTTAAGGGGGACTCCTGAGCATCGCGACTCAGGAGCCTAACTTGCCACATAGCCCCTTGCTCCTTAGTCCCGTCCCGGTTTCCGGTCGGGGCTAACGCTGGGTGAGGTACGCGCGGGGCCGGGCCCTGCCGACGTAGAGTGCGAGCAACTAGGGGAGGAAAATGCAAATTCCAAGAAATTCAAAGAAAATATTACAAGCCATAGATTGTTGCATGACGTCAAACACAAGTCTAAACGCCTCCGCAAGGCATGGTGCATGTTGCAGGAATAAAAACAGGACAGAAGCCGCAAAGGGATCACTCTCCAGTGGCGTCGCCTCCTGGGGCCGCGGAGCTGGCGGCACCGCGCCCGGGCAAGACATGAAAGGCGCGGAACCTTCCCAGCAAAGCTTCGGCTCGGCCTTTCACGGCCTCAGCGGCAGCGGCGGCAAGGTCGCCGCTCACGGGCTCTAGCAGGCTGTCGAGGTCGACGTTGGGGTCGCGCAGGTAGATGTGGCTGAGGACACGCGTCAGCGCCGCCGAAGACAGGGCGGGCGCCTCGGCCTCGGCCATGGGGCCAAGGCCGTCTACGACATCTTCAAGCGCGCGGACCAGGAAGGGAAGCAGCTTGGCGGGGCCGTCCTCCACGCCGGCCAGCGGCTCCTCCAACCCGCTCTCGTAAAGCGTCTTCAGCGCAGCACAAGCCCTCTTCTCCATCTTCGCGAAGGCCACCCGATCCTCCGCCAGGACCTTCGCCTTGGCGTCCGGCTCGGCACTCTTCGCCTGCAGCGATCGCTCCAGCGCCTCCAGTTCACCGTGGCGGTCATTGAGCTTGGCGTCCCGGTCCTTGACGGCAGCCTCCCGAGCCTTCATCTCCTTCTCTTTCTCCTGCCGGCCATGGACCTCCTTGGCAAGCTCGTCACGCAGGCCTTGCAGCTCGACCTCCAGCTCCTTGCAGCGAGCCTTGGCAGCCGCAGCATCACCCAGGGCAGCGTCGCGGGCGGCCTTGGCTCGGTTGGCGGCCTGCTTCTTCCCATCGGAGGCCGCCACAGCCAGGCTCAGCGCTGCTCGGACAGAGGATGCAGAACGGGCCTAGCCAGAAGCTAGCTCCAGGCGCCCAGCCGCTAGGCGAGGGTCCGCACTCAGAAGATCCTCCCGCAGCTGGCTCAGTTCGCTGGCGACCTAGTCCAGGACGGCGGCAGAGGAAGCAGAAGAAGCGGGAACCGGCGGAGCAGGCAAAGAAGACAGCGGCGTGATCACGGCTTGGCAGGAAGGAACCCCCTGGGTCTTGGTCACCCGGTTGCAGCATCGAGCACAGTCGACTCCAGGGTCAGCGGGGCCACAGGGGCTGACTCCTCGCCAAGGCGTCCCAGTCGGCCTCGCGAGGACGATTGGACCGGGGAAGCGCGAGCCGCGCCGTCTTCCTCGCCAGCGGACGAAGGCACCGCCCCGGCAGATGGACTCACCCCAAGCGGAGCCGCAGAAGCCCATCTCAACCTCTTCGCCGCAGGAGCCGACCTGACAAGAGAATATGGACGTCAAGCCTCGGCAGCAGAAACCAAGCAAAGCGGGAATCAAGCACTTACTGGTCGTCGCTCGCGGACCCAAGCAACTTCCGGCCGAACTTGAAGCCCGAGAGCCTACAGTTTGGGTCAGCCCCGGGAGGCCCGGAAGCAGAAGCCACGTAGGGAGGGCTAGGGCTGGCTTCAGACTGCCCAGGGATCAGAGCGGACCCTGGGGGAACCAGCCCCGACCTGCCCTTCCTTGTGACCAAGGGAGAGTCCTCCCCTCCTTGCTCGGCGCCGGCATCGTCGTCATCCGGCATGGAGCGGAGGGCCCGAGACCTGAGCCGAGGGACGGACTCCCCCGACTCCTCGCTAGTTGCCTCGAAGACGGACTCTTCCTCCTCCGCCTCTTCCTCCTCCTCACTCTCGCTGGAGCTGCCGGAGGACACGACCACCATCGCCAGCGCCGCAAGATCCTCGGGAGCTACCGCGGGCACTAGCCCCTCACCGTTGAAGGTGGGCATGGCGTTCACCACCTACTCCCAGTCGCCGCGAAGGAATAGGGGGACGGGGGCGCCCACCGGCTTCGCCACGTCTCCCCCAACCAAGGAATGGAGGGCCGCGACCAGATTCTCGTCGGTCAGGGCCTCCGAGCTCAGGCGCAAGGCGACTTCCGCTTCCCCAAGCCTCCACAACGGGAGCGAGTGCTCCTGGAGTGGAGCCACCCGGTGCTCCACGAACTCCCTCAGGAGCGTGGCTCCAGTCAGCTTCGCCATCCCCAAGTTGCTTGGCCTCAGGTCCGCATTCATCCTCTTCAGCACCGCCTTCGTGCGGGGGTCGACGAGCTCCGTGTGGGACCACGCGTCGATAGCCTTGGGCTGCCCCGTAGGCAGCACCAGACGGGGGTGGAGGCGCCCGACATCCACCATGACCCACTTGCTCCAGAAGCCTTTGATCCTCTTCCGAGGCTTCGAGGTGGCATTGGAATTGGAGTACGCGATGAAGCTCGCACATGCGGAGACATGGACGCCAGAAACCCGGAGGAAAAAATAGTGACGCAACAAGGCCACCGAGGGCTTTACCCCGACGTGAGCCTCATAGTACTAAGCAAAAATCGCCAGGAGAAGAACGAAGTTGGGGTGGAGATGTAGAGCCTGCAAGTTGTACTGGCGGAGAACATCAAAGAAGAAATCAGAGAAAGGAGGCACTAGACCGGCGACAATGGCGCTCACAAAGAGCGGATAGAAGGTGCTCCCCTTGGCTTCAGGCTAGTTGGAGCCGGCCTTGAGCACAGTCGCCCCCTTGCTACCCCGCGCCACCGTCGTCATGCACGTAAGGGCGAGGTTCTTCTCTGACAGGTTCGGGGAATCCAGGCCCGGCGAGTACCAGGCCTCGGTCGGGGACTTGCGAGGTGCCATGGCGTGCCGGATGAGAAGGATTGAGATAGATCTGGAGGATTTCGGAAGCAAGAAGGAGGAGAGCCAGAAATGGGATCTGGAGCGAGGCGAACGAGAACAAGGCAAGTAAGTCAGGCTCAGGCACCTCTTTTGTCAGATGGGCAGTTGCCGAAGCATCGTGGGGAGTGCAGACGCCCACGTCCAATCAATCGCCGAGCGGCGCCCAAGGCCACAAACTGTTGGGGCCCGCGGTGCTTCGCGCTTGCCCCTTCGCTTCCCTGTTGGATGAAGCCCGGGCGCGCCTTGGGCCTGGGGGCTACTGTCGAGAGAGAGAGACGCGACTGAACTCACCCTAGAAGTTCATCGAACCAGCTCAAGAACACCTCTCGCGAGGCTGTTCTTCCCTTGTACTGTTCATCATCAGCCCTGAGGCAATCCACCACACCACATACTAGAGTAGGGTATTACACCACAACGGTGGCCCGAACCAGTATAAACCTTGTGTCCCTTGTGTTGTTCGTTGTTTGCAGTTTAGATCACGCGAGGAGATTGGGCGTAGATCGGTAGGGGAGAGATCTCCGCGCGCACCCCAGTGTTCAAACCTCATGGGTCTGCCGGAACCCGAAATCCGACAATTATATATATAATTTTTGGCCTCGCGAAGGAGAAACATCGCTCAAGCTTGGGGGAGGCTTAAATCAATGTTATATTCATGCCCCAATCATGAGCTCTCAAGAGAAATGATTATTCAAAATTTTTATGCTCGACTTTCTAGTAACAATCGCACCATGCTTGATACTTCTTGTGCTGGCTCTTTTATGATGAAGACTATTGAATTCAAATGGAATTTATTGGAAAGAATTAAATGCAACTCCGAATATTGGGACCTCGACAATGGTAAGGAGTCAGGTATGACACCTAGTTTTGATTGTGTTAAATCTTTTATGGATACCGATATTTTTTGTAAATTTAGCACTAAATATGGACTTGACTCTGAGATAGTAGCTTCTTTCTGTGAATCTTTTGCTACTTATGTTGATCTCCCCAAGGAGAAGTGGTTTAAATATCATCCTCCCATAGAAGTAAAAGTAGCTGCACCTATTAAATTGAAGAAAAGACTCTTACTTATAATGATCCTAGTGTTCCTGCTTCTTATGTTGAGAAACCACCTTTCCCTATTAGGATAAAGGATCATGCTAAAGCTTCAACTGTAGTTCGTAAAAGCAAAACATATACACCTCCTGAGCAAGTTAAAGTTGAACCTAATATTTCTATTGTTAAAGATCTCTTGTCTGATAATATTGATGGGCATGTTATTTATTTCTGTAATGAAACTGCTAGAATTGCTAAACCCTGTGATGAAGATAAACCTAGACCTGTGGTAGGCATGCCTGTTATTTCTGTTAAAATAGGAGATCATTGTTATCATGGCTTAGGTGATATGGGTGCTAGTGCTAGTGCAATACCTTATTCCTTATACCAAGAAGTTATGCATGATATTGCACCTGCTGAAATAGAAGATATTGATGTCACAATTAAACTTGTCAATAGAGATACTATTTCACCAATGGGAATTGTTAGAGATGTTGAAGTCTCGTGTGGGAAAACTAAATATCCTGCTGATTTTCTTGTTCATGGTTCCCCACAAGATAGCTTTTGTCCCATTATATTTGGCAGACCCTTCTTAAACACTGTTAATGATACCATAGATTGCAAAAGAGATGTTGTTACTGTCGGTTTAGATGATATGACTCATGAATTTAATTTCTCTAAATTTAGTAGGCAACACCGTGAAGAAGAATTACCTAGTAAGGATGAAATTATTGGTCTTGCTTCTATTGCCGTACCTCCTAGTGATCCTTTAGAACAATATTTGCTAGACCATGAAAATGATATATTTATGAATGAATGAAGGGAATTAGATGAAGTATTCTTTAAACAGGAACCTATTCTGAAAAATAATTTACCTGTTGAAATCCTAGGGGATCCACCTCCACCCAAGGGTGATTCCGTGCTTGAGCTTAAACCGTTACCTGATACTCTTAAATATGCTTATCTTGATGAGAAAAAGATATATCCTGTTATTATTAGTGCTAACCTTTCAGAACATGAAGAAGAGAGATTATTGAAAACTCTGAAGAAGCACCATGCTGCTATTGGGTATACTCTTGATGATCTTAAGGGCATTAGTCCCACTCTATGTCAACATAAAATTAATTTGGAAGAAGATGCTAAACCAGTTCGTGATCATCAACGCCGGCTGAATCCTGAAATGAAAGAAGTGGTAAGAAAGGAGATACTAAAGCTCCTTGAGGCAGGTATAATTTATCCCGTTGCTGATAGTCAGTGGGTGAGCCCTGTCCATTGTGTCCCTAAGAAGGGAGGTATTACCGTTGTTCCTAATGATAAAGATCAATTGATTCCTCAAAGAATTATTACAGGTTATAGGATGGTAATTGATTTCCGCAAATTCAATAAGGCTACTAAAAAGGATCATTACCCCTTACCTTTTATCGATCAAATGCTTGAAATATTATCCAAGCATACACATTTTTGCTTTCTAGATGGTTATTCTGGTTTCTCTCAAATACCTGTGTCAGCCAAAGATCAATCAAAGACTACTTTTACATGCCCTTTTGGTACTTTTGCTTATAGGCGTATGCCTTTTGGTTTATGTAATGCACCCGCTACCTTTCAAAGATGCATGATGGCTATATTCTCTGACTTTTGTGAAACAATTTGTGAGGTTTTCATGGAGGACTTTTCCGTCTATGAATCTTCTTTTGATGATTGCTTGAGCAACCTTTATCGAGTTTTGCAGAGATGTGAAGAAACTAATCTTGTCTTGAATTGGGAAAAGTGCCACTTTATGGTTAATGACGGTATTGTCTTGGGGCATAAAGTTTCTGAAAGAGGTATCGAAGTTGATAAAGCCAAGGTTGGTGCTATTGAAAATATGCCATGTCCCAAGGACATCAAAGGTATAAGAAGTTTCCTTGGTCATGCCAGATTTTATAGGAGGTTCATTAAGGACTTCTCAAAAATTTCTCGGCCTCTGACTAATTTATTACAAAAATATATACCATTTGTTTTTGATGATGATTGTGTAGAAGCATTTGAAATACTTAAGTAAGCATGGATCTCTGCACCTATTGTCCAGCCACCTGACTGGAATTTACCCTTTGAAATTATGTGTGATGCTAGTGATTATGCTGTTGGTGCTGTTCTAGGACAAAGAGTTGATAAGAAACTAAATGTTATTCAATATGCTAGTAAAACCCTAGACAATGCTCAAAGAAACTATAATACTACTGAAAAAGAATTCTTAGCAGTTGTATTTGCTTGTGATAAGTTCAGACCTTATATTGTTGATTCTAAAGTAATTATTCACACTGATCACGCTGCTATTAAATATCTCACAGAAAAGAAAGATGCTAAACCTAGACTTATTAGATGGGTTCTCTTGCTACAAGAATTTGATTTGCATATTGTTGATAGAAAAGGAGCTGAGAACCCCGTTGTAGACAACTTGTCTAGGTTAGAAAATGTGCTTGATGACCCACTACCTATTGATGATAGCTTTCCTGATGAGCAATTAAATGTCATAAATGCTTCTCATACTGCTCCATGGTATGCTGATTATGCTAATTACATTGTTGCTAAGTTTATACCACCTAGTTTCACATACCAGCAAAAGAAAAAGTTCTTCTATGATTTGAGGCATTACTTTTGGGATGACCCACATCTTTATAAAGAAGGAGTAGATGGTGTTATTAGACGTTGTGTACCTGAGCATGAATAGGAACAGATCCTACACAAGTGTCACTCCGAAGCTTATGGAGGACACCATGCTGGAGATAGAACTGCACATAAGGTACTGCAATCTGGTTTTTATTGGCCTACTCTCTTCAAGGATGCTCGCAAGTTTGTCTTATCTTGTGATGAATGTCAAAGAATTGGTAATATTAGTAGACGTCAAGAAATGCCTATGAATTATTCACTTGTTATTGAACCATTTGATGTTTGGGGCTTTGACTATGTGGGACCTTTCCCTTCCTCTAATGGTTATACACATACTTTAGTTGCTGTTGATTACGTTACTAAGTTGGTAGAAGCTATTCCAACTAGTAGTGCTTATCATAACACTTCTATTAAAATGCTTAATGAAGTTATTTTTCCAAGATTTGGGGTCCCTAGATATTTAATGACTGATGGTGGTTCACATTTTATTCATGGTGCTTTCCGTAAAATGCTTGCTAAATATGATGTTAATCATAGAATTGCATATCCTTATCACCCTGAGTCTAGTGGTCAAGTAGAATTGAGTAATAGAGAATTCAAATTAATTTTGCAAAAGACTGTTAATAGGTCTAGAAAGAATTGGTCCAAGAAACTTGATGATGCATTATGGGCCTATAGAACTGCATATAAAAATCCTATGGGTATGTCTCCGTATAAAATGGTCTATGGAAAAGCATGTCACTTACCTCTCGAACTAGAACACAAGGCTTATTGGGCTATTAAAGAACTTAATTATGATTTTAAACTTGCCGGTGAGAAGAGGTTATTTGATATTAGCTCACTTGATGAATGGAGAACCCAAGTCTATGAAAATGCCAAGTTGTTTAAAGAAAAAGTTAAAAGATGGCATGACAAAAGAATACAAAAGCATGAGTTTAATGTAGGTGATTATGTATTGCTATACAACTCTCGTTTAAGATTTTTTGCAGGAAAACTTCTCTCTAAATGGGAAGGTCCTTACGTTATCAAGGAGGTCTACCGTTCCGGTGCCATAAAAATCAACAACTTCGAAGGCACAAATCCGAAGGTGGTGAACAGTCAAAGAATCAAACAGTATATCTCAGGTAATCCCATAAATGTTGAAACCAATATTATTGAAACCGTAACCCCGGAGGAATACATAAGGGACACTTTCCGGAACGTTTCAGACTCCAAAAAGGAAAAGGTGTGTGGTACGGTAAGTAAACCGACTCCAAAACAGTTTTAAGGCAATATTTCTCCGTTTTGGAATATTTAGAAAAATAGAAAAATAAGCAGCAGCCCAGGAAGGACACGAGAGCTCCACGAGGGTGGACGGCGCGCCCTACCCTACTGTGCGCCCCCTACCTCGTGGGCACCTTGTGTGCTCTTCGGACTCCGTTTTTGTACAAAACACGTATTTTGGTCGGTAAAAAATCATTATATAACCTCCTGGGGGTTTTGACTCCTGTATCACGCCAAAATCTCCTGTCTTTGTTTCGAGCTGTTTTTCTGACAGATCTAGATTATCATGGCATCTGCAAGTGCTCCCAAGGACAAGTTCTTTGAGAAGGTCATCCACTCTTACCTCGCGGAGATGCAGCGACACCCTCAAACCATTGAGATACGTGATGTTGCTGTACATCCGTGATGCTGAGGGACCAAAGGGGACCGGAAGCATGGAGACGAGGCTCGAAGCAATAGAGCAACAAGTTTTCAAGTGTCAAGGGATGGAGGAGCATGGACTCAACTCCAACCACATAATGATCGCAGAATTCACCAACAAACACAAGCTGGATGCCGACAACATCGGGGAGACCATCTTCAGGCTTCACGAGAAAATTGAGCACCTTCAAGCTCAAATCTATGACCTGCAAAACCAAAACTGTGAGTATGAATATAGATTCAAAAGGATGAGTTTGGCTGTAGATTTCAGGATCCTGGAGACCCGGTCATCTTTCTATGATGGTGAGCCTATGCCTTGGAAGAAGGACGACAAGCCTACGCCATCAACAAAATCACCACCGTCTCCACCAACAAAGAAGAATTGAGTATCTGGTATGGGCACTCCACTTGGCAACTGCCAAGCTTGGGGGAGTGCCCCGGTATCGTATCACCATCACTTTTATCTTTACCGTTTTTCTTAGTTCGATCCTTTTGGTAATATCTTGATCTAGTAGAATAAAAGTTCTTAGTATGATCTAGTTGTGAGTTTTGCTTTATTATCCTTCTATGTAATCGAGTCCGTGAGCTATATAATAAAGATTATTGTTGAGTCAAGGGCTTGATTATTTTGCCGTGATCCTAAGTGAATAAAAAAAGAGAAAGAAATAAAAAGAAACAAAGAGATCATGTGAGTCTTATGGAGAGTAATGAGCTCACATAGAAAAACATGATGAATAAAAGTTGTTGAGGGTTGACAAACACAGTTTTGGTCATCGTTGCAATTAAAAGGAAGTAATAAAGAAAGAGAGGTCTTCACATATTGTCGGCGATCTGGGAACGGGGGTCCCCAAACTTGCCTGCCTGCGGCCTGCGGCGTGGCTCAAAGGGGGCCTAGGACGGCCCATCTTCATCAACGCAAGACTCAAGACCCTCGCGAGGGGCCAAGCCTCGCGGGGCGGACGACGTGGAGCTTCCTCAGGCACGGCCTCGTCAGGCTGGCTCACGAGGAGGCGGAGAAATCAAGGCGGGGTACCTCACAAGGAGCCCGTGATGCAAGCCATGACGACTGGGGGCACCAGGCGGGTGCCAGCCCGCGCAGCGTCCTCCTTTCCTCTTTGGTGCAAAGGGAGCAAGCGCAGCCGCGGAGTACCGAGGCATCAGGCAAAGGTTGCTATTTCGGTGCAACGAGACCAAGACCAGGAGGACTACGAGATGGAGGTCACTGTGGAGCCCAAGACGGCGTCATCACCAGAGCTTTGCGCAGGCGAAGACTGCTTTTGTCAGGATAGCTGAAACTTGCTGTCCCCCTTCAAATTAGCCTGCCATTGTTGGCTCCCTTCCCGCTCAATATTTGGGAAGAGGACCAGGGCCTCTATAAATAGGACCGGCCACCCACATAGCAAAGGGGGCTGGCGAGTGAGAGTAAGGCAGTGAGTGAGTGAGATAGAGAAAGAATCGGATCGAAATCAGAGAGAGAGAGAGAAGGATGACTGAACTCCTCCTAACAGTTCATCGCCCCAGCCAAGGGCAGACCCTCGCGAGGCTGCTCTTCCTTGTATTGTTCATCATCATCAGCCCCGAACCAGTATAAACCTTGTGTCTCTTGTGTAGTTCTTTCAGTAGTCTAGATCTTTGCGAGACGGTGAGGTAGAAGGCGTAATCTTCGCGCGCACCCCAGAGTTCGAACCTTAAGGGTCTGCCGGAACCCGAAATCCGACATTTGGCACGCCAGGTAGGGGTGCACCGGAATTCGCCTTCCACCGCTCCGTTCTCCTCCGACCATCACGCTCATGTCTGACGCTTGTCGAGCCCGCGCGGAGCACCGGGCCGCCCCCGAGCTCGTCCACGCCACAGGGGGCTCTCCTGCGCCGTCTCGTCGCGCTACACCAACACCCCTTGTCGTCTCGGCCCTCCTGGGCGGCTCGCAGGCGCCGCCCACAAGTCACCGCGTCAAGCCGTTCGTTCGCCGGGTCAGCGCCGCTTCCACGCGGCAGGGGGCTCTCCTGGATCGGGCGACGCCCGAGACCGGCCTGACCTTCAGCTCGGAGGACCACCCCTCCAACTCGGCCTGCTCGGGCGCGCTCCCCATGTTGTGCACCCCCACCATCTGCCAGGTGGCCGTCACCAGAACCCTCGTTGATGGCGGCGCGGGCCTCAGCGTGCTCTCGGTCCAGGCCTTCAACCTCCTCCGCATACCCCTGGAATGGCTGCAACCCAGCCGGCCCTTCTCAGGCGTTGGGGGCAAGCCGTCCAGTTCCTTGGGGCAGATCCGGCTCCCAGTGACCTTCGGCACCTACGACAACTTCCGCACGAAGCTGGTTGACTTCGACATCGCCCCCATCAGCCTCCCCTACAACGCCATCCTCGGCTACCCAGCGCTGGCCCAATTCATGGCCGCGACGCACCCGGCGTACAACCTCATGAAGATGCCCGGGAGCAGCGGTGTCCTCACTGTGCACGGAGACACCGGGGACGCGCTGCGGGCACTCAAGCTCGCCTTCAAGACGGCGGCCTTGGCACAACCCGCCGACTTGGAGACCCCCCGGGCCCGAGGGGTCTGCACCCGCCAAGAAGAAGCAGTTGTTCACCCAAGACAAGGCAGAAACCAAGCAGATACCCATCGATGAGGACGGGTCCACCAACGCCACTTTCACCATAGGCACCCACCTCAAACCCAAGCAGGAGGAGGCCCTGGTTGGGTTCCTGCGCGCAAACAAGAAGGTATTTGCTTGTGAGCCGGACCAGTTGGCAGGGATCCCCAGGAGTGTAATCGAGCATCACCTCAACGTGTGCCCCAACGTGCGCCCTGTGAAGCAGAAGGCCAGGCGGCAGTCCACAGAAAAGAAGGCCTTCATCGTCCAAGAGACCCGCAAATTAGAGGCCGCCGGGGTCATCCGCGAGGTCCGATACCCAGATTGGTTGGCCAACCCTGTCGTTGTGCCAAAGAAGGGAGGGAAGGAGCGTATGTGTGTCGACTTCACCAACCTCAACAAAGCATGCCCGCAAGATCCGTTCCCGCTCCCCGCATCGACCAGATCGTCGATTCCACTGCGGAATGCGACCTGCTATGCTTCCTGGATGCCTTCTCTGGGTATCACCAGATCAAGATGGCGGTAGAAGACGTCGAGAAGACAGCCTTCCTGACCCCGTGTGGGGTATACTGCTACACGTGCATGCCCTTTGGGCTGCGTAACGCAGGGGCGACCTTTCAGCGGCTAATGCACATCACCTTGGGCCCGCAGCTTGGGAAGAATGTTGAAGCTTACGTCGATGACATTATGGTAAAGTCTCGGGAGGCCGGGACCTTGATACAGGACTTGGAGGAAACCTTCGCGAGCCTCAACGCAGTGAACCTATGGCTCAACCCAGAGAAGTGTGTGTTCGGAGTCCCCTCGGGCAAGCTCTTGGGTTTCCTCGTGTCCCACCGAGGCATCGAGGCTAACCCAGAGAGGGTCAAGGCGGTGGAAGACATGAGCCCGCCAAAGACCCTCAGAGAAATGTAGAAGCTCACGGGGCACATGACAGCGCTAGGGCGCTTCATCTCCAAGTTGGGAGAGCGAGCCCTGCCCTTCTTCCAGCTAATGAAGAAGAAGGGGCCCTTCGACTGGACTGAAGAGGCCGACAAGGCGTTCTAGGATCTCAAGAGATACCTGACCAGCCCATCGGTCATGGTGGCTCTGCACCCTCAGGAGCCCTTGGTGCTTTACCTCGCCGCCACTCCCTACTCCGCCAGCGCAGCCTTGGTGGCAGTCAGAGAGGAGCGTCGAATCAAAACCACGGCTGCAGCCCGGGACAAGGCAGAACAGGGACAAGGAAGAACTACAGAAACCGCCACCGCGGCTGAGGAGGATCAGCCGCGGCAGAGGGGCGCACCAGAGGCGGAAGAGGCCCCTCTTCCAGATGGCCAGTCTCAGGAGGTCTCATTGCCTCAAGAGGCGCCACGGTCTCCGGAAGGAGCCACCAGCACTGACGCACTCTGCCTCGTTGAGCACCCAGTGTACTTCGTCAGCACAATGCTGCGGGATGCAAGAGCACGGTACCCCATGCCTCAGAAACTCCTCCTCGCGCTATTGGTGGCTTCGCGCAAGCTGCGGCACTATTTTTAGGGTCACCCCATCAAGGTCGTCTCGTCATACCCCCTGGAGAGAGTGCTCAGGAGCCCTAATTCAGCTGGAAGGGTCGCTGAGTGGAACATAGAAATGCAAGCGTTTCAGCTCGAATTCAGCACGACCAGGGTCATCAAGGGAGCAGTGTTGGCGGATTTTGTGGCAGAGTGGATGGAGGCGCCAGGCCTCAAGGCCGATGAGGATCGGTCCCTATCCCCGGGAAGCGAGGCGCCAGAAGGCTGGGTCATGTACTTCGATGGGGCGTTATCCAGGCATGGCGCCGGAGCTGGGGCGGTGCTTATATCGCCCACACAGGACAAGCTCTATTACGCCGTGCAACTCTGTTTCCAGCAAGGCGAAAAGGTCTCCAACAACATAGCGGAGTATGAAGGTTTAATAGCGGGCTTGAAGACCACGACTGCCCTGGGAGTGAAACGCCTCACCATCAAGGGCGATTTGCAGCTCCTTGTCAATTTCTCCAACAAGGTGTACGAGCCGAAGGATGAGCACATGGAAGCCTACCTTGCGGAAGTCCGTAGGATGGAGAAGCAATTCTGGGGGTTGGAGTTGCAGCATGTGCCCCGTGGCACCAATCAGGAGGCCGACGACATCACCAAACGTGCGTCCAGATGGTTATCCCAGGAGCCTGGCATTTTCGAGGAGCGGCTCTTCAAGCCCTCAGCTCTGCCGTCATTATCAAACACGGCTCAGCCCTGGGAGGAGCTCCCCCAGCCACCTGCCTCAGGAGCTTCGACCTGTGGTCCGGCCTCAGGAGCGCGCCTGCTCCTGACGATGGAACCTCAGGAGGGATGTTGGATCACGGAGCTCCGGAGCTACTTAGCGCAAGGGACCTTGCCGGAGAAGGAGGAGGAAGCGGAGTGAGTGGCACGCCAGGCCACGGCATACTGCATCAAAGACGGAGAGCTCTACCGGATGCGACCAAACGATGTATCCCTGCGCTGCATCTCCAGGGAGCAAGGGAAGGAACTACTGGAAGATATACACGGCGGAGACTGCGGAGATCATTCATCATCGCAGACCCTCGTCGGCAAGGCGTTCCGCAGTGGGTTTTATTGGCCCACCGCGCTCAATGACGCCGTGGAACTAGTGAAAGCTTGTGAAGCCTGCCAGTTCCACACCAAGCAGATCCATCAGCCAGCAGGAGGCTTGCAGACTACCCCCCTTTCGTGGCCATTCGCAGTCTGGGGGCTGGACATTTTGGGCCCGTTCCCTCAGGTGCCAGGGGGCTACCGCTACCTCTACGTCGCCATTGACAAGTTCACCAAGTGGGCAGAAGTAGAGGTTGTCCGCACCATCCCCACGGGTTCCGCGGTCAAATTCATCAGGGGCATCGTGAGCCAGTTCAGGGTGCCAAACCGCATTATCACAGACAACGGTTCGCAGTTCACCAGCAACCTTTTTAGAACATACTGTGCTAACCTTGGAACGCAGATATGCTACGCTTCGGTGGCACACCCACGAAGCAACGGCCAGGCCGAATGAGCCAACGCGGAGGTCCTGAGGTGCCTCAAGACCAGGACGTTCAAGAAGAAGCTGGAGGCCTGCGGCAGAGGTTGGTACGATGAGCTCCAGTCTGTGTTGTGGTCCATCTGCACGACTGCGACCAAGCCAACTGGGGAGACCCCGTTCTTCCTGGTCTACGGAGCCGAAGCAGTCCTCCCTCACGAGGTCAGACGTCACTCCGCGCGGGTCCTGGCGTTCGACGAGGCGCAGCAGGACGCCATGCGGGGGATAGACCTCGTGCTGGGAGAGGAACGCCGCTGAGAAGCCGCATTACGAGCGGCGAGGTACCAACAGGCGCTACGACAATATCACTGCCGCAGCATCCGCTCCAGGACTCTCGAGGTAGGAGATCTCGTGCTCAGGAGGGTTCTCTCCATGGAGGGGCTGCACAATCTCTCTCCCGTGTGGGAGGGCCCGTTCAAGGTTGTTCATGTTTCCAGGCCAGGCTCCGCGCGCTTGGAGACTCAGGAGGGGGAGCCGGTCCAGAATGCATGGAACATCCAGCACCTCCGGTGGTTCTACCCCCGAAAAGGCCCAAAGCCTGTGAAGCAAGGCGAGTTCCTGTAAAGCTATCGCGTTTTGGAAAAGGCCCAGAGCCTATGAAGCAAGGCGAGTGCTTGTGAAGCTATCGCGTTTTGGAAAAGGCCCAGAGCCTAGGAAGCAAGGCGAGTGCCTGTGAAGCTATCGCGTTTTGGAAAAGGCCCAGAGCCTGTGAAGCTATCGCGTTTTGGAAAAGGCCCAGAGCCTGTGAAGCAAGGCGAACACCTATGAAGATCATCCTTTTTGGAAAAGGCCCGGAGCCTGTGAAGAAGGCGAATGCCTGTGAAGCTCGCCGCCCGTGACACTCTCACGTAATAATGAGTGGGGCTGTACACGCCCCGGAGTCTCAGGAGCGCCGGCCTCAGGCCCTGGGGCTCCCTCCCACGCCCAGTGGCAGCACTTAGCTCCGCGCTGGTGAGAAGACGTCGAAGACTAGACTAGGTGCCGGACGCGCCTTTTTCATTTGCTTTCCGTAGTTGGCTTGTTTGTTCGCATTTGAAGTTTAATTCAAGTTGTCGCCGTCGTTGGTTTGTGGTTCATCGATTTTTGCTCCCCCGCTTTGATTTCTCTTGCGCAAGGCCTCGCGAGGGGGGCAGCTGAACGCCCTCGTGAGCGTTCCTATCCTAGTCATTCAAAGGGTTCGCGACCTGGGCCCCTTACAGGAGCACCCCTCCAGTCCGTGCCCCACGGGCACCGCGACACATACAAAGGGCCTGGGTCGGTCGCCCCCCCACGGCCGGGGTCAGGAACTATCCATGCGCAGACACACAACCGAAAGGAACGGAAACGGAATCAAGGTAATGGTTAACAACAATAACCCCGAACACGCCCCCATGGGGCTCCATGCAGCTGTTTTCTTTTACGCAGGAAACAAAAGGAGAGAAAGGACAAGCCCGACGCGGCTCGCCTCGCACCGGCCTGCGGAGGAGACTCGGGCTGTCTCCGAGGATCAAGCAGACTCCCTCTCACGCTTCACCGGGGCGCGACGGCGGGCGGACGTACTGCCACCTCCCAAGCAAGCACGACGGCGCGGGGGCTGACTGCGGCCACCGCTGGAAGAGTAGCTTGAAGAAGAGTCGATGAAGCTTGGGGAGCCTTGAGCGCCGCCAACCACGCGGGTGCTATCTCCTCCGTCGTCGTCGAGGCTAGGTCCCCGGGCGCGGTCGTCGTCCTCAGGGCAACACCTTGCGGGGCGACCATGTTCCCCAAACACCCTCACATAGAGGGTGGCATCACCGTCAAACTTAAAGTGCAGGGTGCATCGACGCTCCAGGCCGCGAGCACGGGCAAACGCCTGCCAACCATGGGTCAGGGCCAAGCTCCCAGTGGCGGAGACCTCCAGTGCAGCCCATGAGGCCCAGCTGCAGTAGCCATCCGCCTGTAGGTAGAGGCCGCCCGGGGCACCGGCCAGGAGCTCACCAAGGAGGAAGCGAGGGAGTTGGAGCCGGGCGCTAGTCGGCTCTGCCGACCATATGATGAACTCCGGCAGCACCTCCGAAACGCGAAAGCGTGGCCTAGGGGAGCGTGCAACCAAGGCGCGTCCTCCGGCCACAGCAGCTCGCCTGTCACCATGCTGTGAACCATCTCCGCGACCGCGGGAAGCTGCCGTGGCGACCATGGGATGCTTCCGGGGGCGCCCTCGGCCGCGCTTGGGCGCGGGAGAGGTAGGCTCGACCTGGCAGGCCTTTCCCTTCTCTGCTGCAGAGAACCGGCGAATCGGAGCCATCACGGCAAGACGGAGCAAGGATCGGGAAGAAGGAGAAGCAAGGAGGGATGGACTGGAAGGGCATGCGCAGTTCCGTACTTATAGCTGATGAAGGCCAACTGCCGGCCTCCACGATCGCAGGTAATCATGACACGATTTGCATGCAGGGACTAGTCCAACCCGCACGATCACCGAGGCGTCGTGGGGAAGCGGAGACGCCCACGTCCCATCAACCGCCATGCGGCGCCCAAGGCCGCAGGCTTTTAGGGCCCGCGGCGCTTCGCCCTTGCCCTTTCGCCTCCCGGCACGGCCAAGTCCGGGCGCACCTTGGGCCCGGGGGCTACTGTCGGCGTTCTGGGAATGGGGGTCCCCAGACTTGCCTGCCTGCGGCCTGCGGCGTGGCTCAAAGGGGGCCCAGCACGGCCCATCTTCATCAACACAAGACTCAAGACCCTCGCGAGGGGCCACGCCTCGCAGGGCAGACGATGTGGAGCTTCCTCAGGCACGGCCTCGTCAGGCTGGCTCACGAGGAGGCAGAGAAATCAAGGCGGGGTACCTCACGAGGAGCTCGTGACGCAAGCCATGACGACTCGGGGCACCAGGCGGGTGCCAGCCCGCGCAGCGTCCTCCTTTCCTCTTTGGTGCAAAGGGAGCAAGCGCAGTCGCGGAGTACCGAGGCATCAGGCAAAGGTTGCCATTTCGGTGCAACGAGACCAAGACCAGGAGGACTACGAGACGGAGGTCATTGTGGAGCCCAAGACGGCGTCATCACCAGAGATTTGCGCAGGCGAAGACTGCTTTTGTCAGGATAGCTGATACTTGCTGTCCCCCTTCAAATTAGCCCGCCATTGTTGGCTCCCTTCCCGCTCGATGTTTGGGAAGAGGACCAGGGCCTCTATAAATAGGACCGGCCACCCACATAGCAAAGGGGGCCGGCGAGTGAGAGTAAGGCAGCGAGTGAGTGAGAGAGAGAAAGGATCGGATCGAAATCAGAGAGAGAGAGAAGGGTGACTGAACTCCTCCTAACAGTTCATCGCCCCAGCCAAGAGCAGACCCTCACGAGGCTGTTCTTCCTTGTATTGTTCATCATCATCAGCCCCAAGAGGCAATCCACCCACCACACACTGGAGTAGGGTATTACACCTCAACGGTGACCCGAACCAGTATAAACCTTGTGTCTCTTGTGCAGTTCTTTCATTAGTCTAGATCTTTGCGAGATGGTGAGGTAGAAGGCGTAATCTTCGCGCGCACCCCAGAGTTTGAACCTTAAGGGTCTGCCGGAACCCGAAATCTGACACATATAAATATACTATCTTGGACATCTTTTATGATTGTGAGCACTCATTAAAATATGACATGCTAAAGAGTTGACATTGGACAAGGAAGACAACATAATGGGTTATGTTTTCTTACATCTGAGATGAATTATATTGTCTTGGATCTTCCAATATGATGAGCTTGCTTTTACCCCTCATGCTAGCCAAATTCATTGCACCAAGTAGAAATATTACTTGTGCTTCTAACTACCCTTAAACCAGTTTTGCCATGAGATCCACTATACCTACCTATGGATTGAGTAAGATCCTCCAAGTAAGTTGTCATCGGTGCAAGCAATAAAAATTGCTCTATAAATATGTATGACTTATTAGTGTGGGAGAAAATAAGCTTTATACGATGGAAGTAATAAAAGCGAAAGACTGCATAATAAAGGTCCATATCACAAGTGGCAATATAAAGTGACGTTCTTTCACATTAAGATTTTGTGCATCCAACCATAAAAGCGCATGACAACCTCTTCTTCCCTCTGCAAAGGGCCTATCTTTTACTTTTATCTCCTACATTGCATAAGAGTCATGGTGATCTTCACCCTTCCTTTTTACATTTTATCCTTTGGCAAGCACAATATGTTGGAAAGATCCTGGTATATATGGCTAATTGGATTTGAGTTTTCATGAACTATTACTGTTGACATTACCCTTGAGGTAAAACGTTGGGAGGCAAAACTATAAGCCCCTATCTTTCTCTATGTCCGATTAAAACTCCATACCCATAAGTATTGCGTGAGTGTCAGCAATTGTAGAAGATTATATGATAGTTGAGTATGTGGACTTGCTGAAAAGCTCTTATACATTGACTCTTTCCTATGTTATGATAAATTGCAATTGGTTCAATGACTGAGATTGTAGTTTGTTTGTTTTCAATGAAGTTTATGATTCATACTTGATATTGCGATTGAATTATTACTCTAGCATTAGAGATCATATGACAAGAACTATATAAGTTGCTGTTCTAAGAAATATCAAGGATCTAGGCCACGATTTTTGCTTCTTAAAAAGCAGCTTCCAGATCCCCTTAGGCGTTGTGCTGTAGAACCGTTGTAGGGTCCGTGGCCTTTCCAGGTTGAACTCCCACATCTTGAGGGGCTGCCTCTAGCAGGGAAGTGCTCGGCGGATTAGCATCACTTGGACTATGTCGCAAGGGTAATGTCCTTTGCTATCATGCCCTTGATGCGGTTCTGCAGCCGCAACACCTCAGGGACCAGCCCCAGTCTGGACTCTTGTCGGTCCAGGATGTAAGCCTCAGCGGGGGTCCGGATATAAAGGCTGGGGCGGCCACCCACTTGGAGCCGTGGGGTTCTGTAATATAGAACCATTCCTGTTGCCATATTTTGACGGTGACCACAAAGACTCCTGAGGGAGTCCTGGATTAGGGGGTATCCGGACAGCCAGATTATATCCTTTGGCCGAACTGTTGGACTATGGAGATACAGGATTGAAGACTTCGTCCCGTGTCTGGATGGGACTCTCCTTGGCGTGGAAGACAAGCTTGGCAATACGGATATGTAGATCTCCTTCCTTGTAAACGATTCTGTGTAACCCTAGCCACCTCCGGTGTCTATATAAACCGAAGGGTTTAGTCCGTAGGACCAACAACAATCATACCATAGGCTAGCTTCTAGGGTTTAGCCTCTCTGATCTTGTGGTAGATCAACTCTTGTACTACTCATATCATCAAGAACAATCAAGCAGGACGTAGGGTTTTACCTCCATCAAGAGGGCCCGAACCCGGGTAAACATCGTGTTCCCTGCCTATCGTGGTTTTGTCACGGCAGATGTCCTAGAGAAAGGACTTAGTCGTGGAGCCATCACGACGGGTTAGCTTGAAGGGGTTAAAGCGGACACAGGGACGCAAGAGAGTTTATACTAGTTCAGCCCCTTCGATGAAGGTAAAAGCCTACATCTAGTTGTGATGGAATTGATGGGGTTTCGATGACTAGGGAGCAAACAAGCTTCGCCTACGTCTCGAGTCGTTGTCTGTTGTCCTTGAACCGCCGCCGGGTCGTCCCCTTATATACACGGGTGACGCCCATCAGTTCACAGAGTCCCAATACCGGCTCATAGATGTGTCCGGTTTGGTCTCTACTTATTCCTAGCTTATAATACAAGTTAACTACCAACGCCGATTTACGGCTACATGCCTTGAACCGACCATGGGCCTTGAGCCCTCATCTGCCTTCTCGGGCTTTAACATACTTAACTACTGACGAAGTTAATCCGGCCCAGATAGGCCGATTTACGCCCAGTAGTAATATCCCCAACATTAGGCCCCAGATTGATTTGAACATGTTCATGTCAATCCTTTAGGAAAAATCTTCATCTTCAATATCTTCTTGTAGTTTGTTGAATCGCCGTGATATCATCTTCTCTGGTCGTTGTAAACCGGCGTGACATCACCTGTTATAAAGGACTTTAATAGGTCTGCGACAATTAAGGCGACATCTTCGTTTCCAAACCCTCGGTCCCTTGATTTTCGCGCCCCACTCCTGTCCCTTGCCTTATAAATAGGACCGAAGGGTCATTTCTTTTCCCCCTCCGTGCCCTTCTGCTTCGTCTTCCTCGCGTCACCCAGCTTCGGAGCTCCGCCGCCACCGTCAACCTCTGCATCAACCTTGGCCGCTGCATCAACCTGGGCGCACCAGAGTACCGCGGCAACCTTCCGCGTCTTTCTCATCTCCAGTAAGTCTTCTGTTCTTTTCAACACAGATCTGTTCTATGGTTTCATGTTCTTCTAGTGTTCATCGCCTGTTCCGTGTTCATACAATAGCTCCTAGATGCGTCTGTGAATCCTTGCTCTGTGTAGCGGTAGGTTTTAGCATCCGCCTTCAGTTTCATGCCTCAAGACCATAGATCAATATGTATCTCTGCCCATTGATTCAGTACTGTTCTTGTTTGAACCTTGAATATTTTCCTTCTTTTCTGGACTTGCTTCAGATCCGTTGCTGTAGAGAAGTCTTGTGAAATCTGTTTCTGTAAACTTACCCATCTGCTTCAATGTTTAGACCAGGCGGTTTAACTTTGTAGGAAAAATTGCCAAACCGGTATATACCATTAGTCCCCTTGTTGAACCGCCAGTTGTTATTGCTTCATAAAACTCTGGTTTTGATAGATCTGTCTCCAGTTTAACATTGCACATACCAATGTACCTTAATCAATGCATTTTTGAACCAGGATCATCTACCTTGTAGATTTCATCATGGCCAAGCAAGTATATGAGTGCAACTGGGTTCCTTCTCGCGTCACAGAGGCTCAACTGGACGATTTAGTCCTGATCGGCGCCTTAGGCAGCAAAGATACCATCCATTGGAGGGATCCTGGCAAAGAATGCCCTCCCACACCTCGAGAAGGAGAGGTCATCGTTTTCGTAGATCACTTAGCCCGGGGCTTTAAGCCGCCCGGTTCTAAATTTTACCGGGACGTGTTAGCCGATTTTCAACTCCATCCACAAGATACTGGACCCAACTCTGTTACAAACATGTGTCACTTCCAAGTGCTCTATGAGGCGTTGTTTCAAGAGGAGCCCACAGTGGAATTGTTCAGAGACTGTTTCCATCTAAACCGCCGTATTGAGTTTACTGACGGCTCCAATACGGAGTTGGGTGGTGTGGCGATTTAGAAAAGGAAAGAGGTCACATACCCTCACGTATAACTGCACAGCCACCCCAAAGAGTGGAATCAAACATGGTTCTATTGCAAAGACACCTCCCCTGCTGGTGAAAATCCCTTGCCTGGCTTTCGTCCGGAGCGGCTCAGCAATACACACCCCTTTCTGCAAAGGTTGACTGCCCAGGAGACAAGCAAATATGCTCCTCAACTGTCGAAGCTCAGAGCCTTTATGGCCAACGGTTTAACATGGGTTGATCTCACCCGCTGTTGGATATCATGGAGCATACTGCCCCTTAGTCAGCGCTCCGGTTTGATGTGTGAGTATAGTGGCAGTGTTGATGACCCAGCGCGACATTCCAACATCCAGCTCACCGATGAAGAAATCATAGAGGCTGTGAATAAGATGCTGAATGAACCGGAACACATCTGTGCTAAAACCGGCCTGCTTCCCTTCTGTGCCACCAACAAACTGCCAGCTGTAAGAGTTTGATTTTTCTTTTTGCTAAATCTGCTATTGATATATCTGGCCATTGTTTAATATCAGTGTCTGTGTAACCAGGGCAATGATCCGTTTTGGACCAAGAAACTGCCGCATGAGAAACCAGAAAAACTAGACAAACCGGAAAGAGCAACCCGGCAAAAGACTAAAGCTGTGAAGAAGACTGCCCACAGGAAAAGAACCACTGCATCCTCTAACCCGGCCCCTGATGATGATGTGGATAATCCGGACCTTTAGGTAGGGCTTGACTCCCTTGGCTTATTCTTCATGCGTCTTATTGGTGATGATATTTGTCAGGATTATTCTCTCTTCCGATTCAGAACCTTTGCCTTCACTAAAAATCCGTCAGGCAAACTGGAAAATTAAAATTTCTCATCCACTTGCTTATTTGGATCCCAAATTTCTTATGAAGACCCAACAGAACGAAGCTCGTCGCACAACCCGGCACAGCGGCCAGGTAGTTACCTCCACCGGTTTACCGAACAGTCTGGTTCAAAAACGCCGTTCAGAGGTCTCTAATTTGCTTGTCAGTGCTTGTCCTAAAGCGGGCTGCTTTGGTCAACCTCTTAGTCCATCTGACTCTGATTACCAGGTTACTTCCCACTCATCCTCTGGCGAGTCATCGGCTACTCAGCTGCCACCGCTCAAAACGGTGCTTGGGTAAGCTATACTTATCATAATATTTGCAGCACATCGCCTTGGAACATATGCTGTATTTGATTTTGTTTATTCCTTTCAGGGCCAAACCTAGGCCAAGCAAGAAGGCTCGCCTGGACAAAGCGGTCGAAGAAGATGTCGTCCTTGAGCTGGGCAAAACACCAGATCTTGAAGCGGCTATTCCTGAGGATATACCCAATGATCCACCGCAGCAAGACGACGATCTTATTGCTGAAGAGAGACCTATTGATACCTCAAGTCCTGTCAATCAACCCACAAGCTTCATCCTGATTGAGAAATCCACCGGTCCAACAAAGCCTACTGACAAGCCAACAGCCCCAGTGCAAACCGGCGATACCAAGGATGATGAGGTTGTCATTACTGGCATTGGCCATATAGAGCCAAGCAATCCTGTCGCTTTGTCCAAACATTCTGCCAAGAAAGAATTTGCTGCCTTTGGCAAAGGCAAGTGGAATGCTGATCTGGCGACTTACGCTGCTCTGAACACCCAAGATATCCATTCCGGTTACCTGAACCGGCTGTATACCAGTCGTGACTATGAAGCCGGTCTGGTTAATATGATGAAAGATAAATATGAGGTAACTTGCATATGCTCTTTCCTGCTTGTATATTTCAATTCTTGTTGACGCTCCTAGCCCCCGAGGGCCGGTTTGTAATCTTCTTTCAAACCGGGACTTACTAATATAAATATTAATACTTTGAAATTTGCTGTTGTAGTCCCCAAGGGCTGGTTCAACTTAGCATAGTTAAACCAGGACTTTAAGTAATTGAGATCGCCGCATCAGAATATATATACGAGAAAATAGCCATTAGCCCCCAAGTGCCAAGTTGAATACTTGTATTGATCTTGGGACTTTGTAAGCAATTGAAAGATGAAGATCGAATATGCATTAGCCCCCAAGTGCCAAGTGCATAACTTGTTATGCGGTTGGTACTTCAATCCTTGTACCGTTTTGCTGAATCATATAACTGTCTGCATGCAGGCTGAGCTGAAGACGAAATAAAGCCAAGTCGCCGATCTCCAAGAAAATATGAAATCCCAACAAGCTGAAACCTCCAAAGCAAAAGAGGAAGTAACCAGCGCTTTAAGCGCCATGGAACAGCTTAAGGAGGGCTTCAAGAAAGAAGGGGCGGATTGGGCCACTGAAAAATCCGCTTTAACCAAAGGAGCAGAAGATGCCGAGGCTGCACTTAAACCGGTGGTGGACGAACTGGCTAGCATAAAGCAGCATGTGCATGCCATGACCACTGCTATCTTTGGTAAGCTGGTTTGATTTCTAGATTGCTTCAACCATCTTATAGAGCTACCAGTTTGTTAACCCTTTATGATACTTCAGGGACACGCATTGGTCATCTGGGGTCAGATGTGCGGAAGAAATTGAAAGCCGCCTATACATTGATCGAACAACTATATACTGGTGCGCAGCGGATCATCTGTACTGCATCCCACAACAAGTCGGCGACCACTTTGATTCAGGACACTCTGCAGAAACTGTCAGTGCTTCCTGCCCGGGCTGAACAGCTGAAGAAATCTACTGCTCGAACCGGCGCGATCAACGCCTTAATCTGGGCAAAAGCTTGGGTGCCAGATTTTGATCCTATTGAAGCGGCTCAGGGGTATCCCAGCCTGAAGGAAGACGGGTCAGAGTTTGGTGAAGCGGATCTGCGAGCAATAAACCGGGAGGTGCGTCCGCTAGCTTGTCAATTGGCTGAAGAAGCAGACTTGTCTCACTATCAAGCCCATTATGACAATCAAAACAAGCGAGTAGCTGCACCAATTCATGAAGCGGAAAATCTTATCCCTCCAATCCGTAAGCATACTTATGCTCCCGATATTGAACCATCGTTGCTGATCCATGATGAAGCTGTCTTTCGAGCATTAATGGGAATCGACTGGACAACTGTTGATTTCCAGCTGCTGGGTAGAGAAACTGGAGCTGAAGCGGCGCGGGATGACCCACAACCATCAGGCCAGGCTGGTGACCAAGCTTGAACCGGAAGCCGGTTTAAACTGCTTCTCCTTTGAAAAACAATGATCTTATTTTGGGCACCGTGTTGCCTTGTAATAGGCTAGCTGATACTCTTGATCTTAATATGCCTTCGTGCATAACCAACGCAATTTGTGCTTCCTTTGGGTGATGAACTGTCCAAAGTATTTTCTGCAACATAAAAAATCTTAAAGTGCCACCGCGGTTGTACCGTCAGGCGGAGTATGATGTCTGCATATGTAAAATCAAAATATCTGAAATTTAAGCATATGATCAAATCTTTGAGATACATAACACCTGCCATCATTGGACATGAAGTTGGCTTAGCCAATCTTAAAGCGGAGGTTTATAAACCCACACTGTTTGGAGGAGATAACAGCTCCTGTATATATATAATGCCGGTTTACCATGTAAACCGTGCCGGGTTGTAAAACACCGTGTTACTCCGTAATAGGATGTTAACAAAAAATCAAACCGAGCAAATAGTCGCCGGATTAAAAATGGACTGTGTTCTGTCAATTGACAGTGTGAACCGGTTGAAAACTTTGTCAGTTTAAAAAACGCAATAAAAAGAAAGAAATATCTTTCAAAGAAAAGTGTGAAGCAAAGGCAATAACAAAACCGTTTGCAAAAAAAGGCTTATTTGAGCCGATCAGATGGCGTTACCATGGCCGAACACGACCAAGCTCCCGATAGGTGTAACTATGGTTCTAGTCAGCCAGGTCCCCAATGAAACCGTGGCATTTATGCCGATCAAGTGGCATGGCAATGGTTCGGGTTCGACCAAGCCCCCAAGTGATTCTGTGGCCTTAGGCCGATCAAGAGGCATGACTGGTTCAGACGTGACCAAGTCCCTAAGTGATCTGGTGGCTCTCGCCTATCAAGAGGTATTGTATTAGTTCGGACACGACCAAACCCCCAAGTGATATAACATGATGCTTTAAAAAAAAGCCAACTCAAGGGGTAAACCGGAGGCCGCTTTAGAACAACTCCGTGTAACCACACATGATGTAAAAGAACAGATACCCCGCTTTAGCTGAGGTTCCGATTTATTATATTTAATCATAATATATACATCGTCATAATATGTACATAAGTAGAGCCAGTGGCTCAGGTATAGTAAGGCTCAAGATGAGCTATGTTCCACGGCCTGTAGATCTCCTCCTCTGAATTACGTGAGTCCTTATGCTCTTGAATATCGATCAGATAGTATGACCCATTGTGCAGATTCTTGCTGACCACGAAAGGCCCCTCCCAAGGTGGGGATAGCTTATGCATATCAGTCTGATCTTGGATGAGCCGAAGCACCAAATCTCCTTACTGAAAGGTTCTAGTTCTGACTCGGCGACTGTGATAACGATGAAGATCCTGTTGGTAAATCGCCGAGCGGGCAGCTGCTATGTCACGTTCTTCATCCAACAGGTCCAAAGCGTCTTGCCGTTCTGTCTCATTGTCTGCTTGAACATAAGCCGCCACACGGGGTGAATCATGACGGATATCACTGGGGAGAACCGCCTCCGCTCCGTAAACCATGAAGAATGGTGTGTATCCTGTTGATCTGTTGGGTGTAGTATTGATGCTCCATAACACAGATGGTAACTCTTCTACCCAACAACCCGGTGTTCTTTGCAAAGGAACCATAAGCCGGGGCTTGATGCCTCTCAAGATCTCTTGATTAGCCCTTTCTGCTTGACCATTGGACTGTGGATGTGCCACCGATGAAACGTCGAGCCGGATGTGCTCCCATTTGCAGAACTCCTTCATGGCACCTTTGGACAAATTGGTACCATTATCTATGATGATACTGTGTGGAAAGCCAAACCGGAAAATCACTTTTTTGGTGAACTGAACCACCGTGGCCGTATCACACTTGCTAACAGGTTCTGCCTCCACCCACTTTGTAAACTTGTCAACCGCCACCAGGAGGTGGGTCTTCTTATCTTTGGACCTTTTGAAAGGCCGAACCATATCCAGCCCCCAAGTCGCAAACGGCCAAGTAATTGGAATCATTCTCAATTCTTGAGCCGGTACATGAGCACGTGTTGAAAACTTTTGGCAACCATCACATCGTCTGACCACATCCTCCGCATCAGCATGAGCAGTTAACCAATAGAAGCCATGGCGAAACGCTTTAGCCACCAGAGATTTTGAACCGGCGTGGTGACCACAATCTCCTTCGTGGATCTCACGCAAAATTTCACGGCCTTCTTCAGGAGACACACAGCGTTGAAACGCCCCTGACACACTACAATGATGCAACTCGCCGTTGATAATAGTCATGGACTTGGATCGCCGGATTATCTGTCGGGCCAGAGTCTCATCCTCTGGTAACTCGCCCCGGTTCTTGTACTCCAGGTAAGGAAGCGTCCAATCCGGAATAACATGAAGAGCTGCCACCAATTGAGCCTCCAGATCAGGAATAGCCAAATCCGCTTCACCAGGGATCTTGACCGACGGGTTGTGCAGCACATCCAGAAAAACATTGGGCGGGACCGGTTTGCGCTAAGAGCCCAGCCGGCTTAAAGCATCCGCCGCTTCATTTTTCCGCCGGTCCATGTGGTCCACCTGATAGCCTTTAAAATGACCTGCAACAATATCCACCTCACGACGATATGCTGCCATGAGTGGGTCCTTGGAGTCCCAAGTGCCAGACACTTGCTGAGCCACGAGGTCCGAGTCACCGAAACACTTAACTCGACTTAGATTCATCTCCTTAGCCATCCGGAGACCATGGAGCAAGGCTTCATACTCAGCTGCATTGTTAGTACAAGGGAACATTAAGCGCAGAACATAACAAAACTTATCACCTCATGGGGAAGTTAATACGACTCCAGCCCCCGAGCCTTCCAATTGCCTGGATCCGTCAAAATGGATGGTCCAATATGTGTGATCCAGCTTTTCTTCAGGTGCTTGCATTTCCGTCCAATCATTGATGAAATCAACAAGTGCTTGAGACTTAACCGCCGTACGAGGCACATACTTCAAACCGTGCGGCCCAAGCTCTATAGCCCACTTGGCAATCCGGCCAGTTGCTTCCCGGTTCTGGATGATATCCCCCAAAGGAGCAGAACTGACCACCGTAATTGGGTGCCCTTGGAAGTATTGTTTAAGCTTCCGGCTTGCCATAAAAACTCCATACACCAGCTTCTGCCAATGCAGATACCTTTGCTTGGACTCAATGAGCACCTCGCTGATATAATAGACTAGACGTTGAACCGGATGCTCCTTACCTGCCTCCTTTCGCTCCACCACAATAGCCACACTGACCGCCCGAGCATTAGCAGCAACATATAGCAGAAATGGCTCCTTGTCAATGGGAGCGGTGAGCACAGGCGGATTGGCCAATTGCCGCTTTATGTCCTCAAATGCTTCATCAGCAGCAGAACTCCAGACAAACTGATCCGTCTTCTTCAACATCTGATTCAAAGGGATTACCTTCTCACCAAGACGACTGATAAACCAGCTTAACGCGGCAATCCGGCCTGCCAGGCGTTGAACATCATTGATACACTTCGGTTTAGCCAGGGAGGTGATGGCTGTGACCTTCTCCGGATTAGCCTAAATTCCCCTATTGGACACCAGAAAACCCAATAGCTTGCCCGCCGGTACACCAAAGACGCACTTGTACGGATTAAGCATCATCTTGTATGTCCTCAGGTTATCAAAGGTTTCCTTCAAATCATCAATCAGAGTCTCCTTCTCCCTGGATTTAACCACGATATCATCCACGTAAGCATGTACATTACGGCCAATCTATTTGTGAAGACAATTTTGCACACACCATTGATAAGTTGCCTGGGCACTCTTGAGCCCAAAGGGCATAGACACATAGCAGAAGGCTCCAAAGGGAGTTATGAACGCCGTCTTCTCCTGGTCCTTAACTGCCATTTTGATCTGATGATAGCCAGAATATGCATCCAAAAAACTTAAACGCTCACAACCCGCTGTAGCATCAATAATTTGATCAATATGGGGGAGGGCAAAAGGATCTGCTGGACAATCCTTATTAAGATCTGTGTAATCCACACACATGCGCCAGGTGCCGTTTTTCTTAAGGACCAACACCGGATTGGCAAGCCACTCAGGGTGAAAAACTTCAACAATAAAGCCAGCTGCTAAGAGCCTGGCTACCTCTTCTCCAATCACCTTGCGTCTTTCTTCGTTAAACCGGTGGAGGAAGTGTTTCACCGGTTTGTATTTAGGATCCACATTAAGGGTGTGCTCAGCGAGTTGCCTCAGTACACCTGGCATGTCAGAGGGCTTCCATGCAAAAATGTCCTGATTCTCACGGATGAACTCGATGAGCGCGCTTTCCTATTTCGGATCCAAGTTGGCACTGATGCTGAACTGCTTGGACGAATTGCAAGGTACAAAGTCAATAAGCTTAGTTTCTGCTGCCGATTTGAACTTCAGGGCCGGATCATGCTCCATAGTTGGCTTCTTTAATGGAGTCATGTCCGCCGGATCAACATTGTCCTTATAATACTTCAGCTCCTCAGTGGCATAAACCGACTCTGCATACGCCGCATCTCCTTCCTCGCACTCCAAAGCAATTTTGTGGCTTCCGTGAATTGTTATTGTCCCCTTGTGACCCGGCATCTTGAGCTGCAAATACACATAACAGGGCCGTGCCATAAAGTTGGCGTAGGCCGGTCGCCCAAACAGGGCGTGATATGGACTTTGGATTTTCACAACTTCAAATGTCAATGTCTCCGACCTGGAATCATGATCATCCCCAAAGGCCACTTCCAGAGCTATCTTACCAACAGGATATGCTAATTTGCCAGGTACTACACCGTGGAACACCGTATTAGACGGTTTGAGATATTTATCTGTTAGTCCCATACGACGGAAGGTCTCATAGTACAAGATATTAATGCTGCTCCCTCCATCCATGAGCACTTTGGTGAACTTGTAACCTCCCACCTGAGGCGCCACCACCAGAGCCAACTGACCCGGATTATCAACCTGGGGAGGGTGATCCTCTCTGCTCCATATGAATGGCTATTCAGACCAGCGTAGATAACGGGGTATGGCCGGTTCAACAGAGTTGACTGCCCGCCTCTGAACCTTCCGGTCTCACTTGTCCAAGCTAGTGGTGAAGACATGGTACTGCCCACTACTCAACTGCTTTGGGTTGCTCTGGTAACCTGACTGTTGCTGCTGTTGGTTGTAACCACCCTGGTTGTTCTGACTATTTTGATCATTATATCCGCCCGGATTACCATTAAATCCTGAACCGGAATTTCCTCCACCGTAACCCGGCCCGGACCCTGAGCCACCGCCAGAGCCGTGATCATATCGGAAAGCATTAGAATTCTTGAACTCCTGCATAATGAAGCGATCCTTCCAAAGGTGGTTTGCTGGCGCCTCCTTCATCCCATGTCTTGGACAGGGCTGGCTCAGTAGATAGTTAGGTGGTCCGGGTTAGGGTTGGGTGCCCCATTGCGATTTTTTGGTTTACCCTTGCGTCGCTGGCCATTGTCCTACGTGTTGGTATTAGCCACAAAGTCCATGTTACCATCCGCTTTATGCTTGCCTCCACCACCATTGCCTGCCCAGTGATGCTGCTGACCTTTGGAGTTGCTGTTCCTCTTTCCCTTCCCTGCCTTGTCATCATCAGATTCGGGATCCTTGGTACTATCAGAATCAGCATACTTTACCAAAGCAGCCATGAGGGTTCCCATGTCAGTGCAATGACACTTCATCTGTCCCAACTTCAGCTTTGGGGGCCCAAACCAGTAGTTGCCTTCTAGGGTTAATACAGCGGTGTCAGCATTGATGCGGTCTGATGAATGCAACACTTGCTAAACCCGGCGCACCCAATGAGTCATCGATTCTCCTTCCTCCTGGATGCAGGCAGCTAAGTCCACTATCGACATAGGCTGTTTACATGTATCCTTGAAATTGCTGATAAACCGGGCTCGTAATTGGGCCCATGAACTGATAGAATTAGCCGGCAAGCTTTTTAACCAAGTACAGGCCGTTCCTTCAAGCATCATGGTGAAGTATTTCGCACATGCCGCGTCATCCACATCAAGCATCTCCATGGCTATCTCATAGCTCTCCACCCATGTTTCTGGAGGTTGATCCGCCATGTAATTTGGTACTTTGCGCGGGCCTTTGAAATCCTTGGGCAGGTGCACATTGCGTAAAGTGGGGACAAAGCAAGGCACCCCCAAAGAACTAGAAGTAACACCAGGTTCGATCGAGATAGTTGGACGAACCGGCGTGAGCTGCCGAGCCTGATGCTGTGCGGCTAACTCGGCCTCCCCGCGCGCTCGGGTCCGGTCCACCACTTCCTGAGTGTTATCAGCACCACCCGCTGGGTTGTTGCCATGGGGTGCTCCACGTCGTTCATTACTTGACACTGCCGGTTCATCCATATGTCTGCTATAGCTCCGGCTTGGACGAGGGCTCGAGTGGATCCGGTCGCGGCTGTACGAGTATGCTTCCCGTTGGACCAAAGCTGTCCTCAGAAGCTCCTTGACCCGTCGCGTTTCTACTGCCTGCGGCGAGTCACCTTCAATTGGAATGGCCTCCAGCCATGCAGCAGCAGCGATGAGATTGTCCATTGGGTTGTAGTAGTGACCCGGAGGTGTTAAAACAGCCTGAGGTATAACGGTGTTTTGACGAGGCGGGTCCATCCAACGAGGCTGAACCGGTGCACCGGTCCCAGGAGCTTCCGCCCGGTTTCCCTCCAGCGGATTACTGGTTCCTGCTCCTGGGGTGTTGAAAAGGTCTCTGGCCTTGAAAACCGGAGGCAAACGGGATCGGTACTTCCTCCTCATGACTTCCTGCGACGCGCTCTGGTCCAACATGAGCCTGTAGGCTTGTGCGTCTAGAGCGGCCCGCTCTGTGGCCATCCTGGTGTCCTCAGCTGCCAGATCCACCTTGGCATGGGTGATCTGTTCCTTTATCTTTGCAATCTCCGTGTTGTGGATGTCCTGATCTACCGGATTAGCTTCCGCCATAAGCACAGCCAATGCATCAAATAGCTCTGATAGAACTTGAGCCGACGGGCGCACAGGGCCTCCTGCCCCGGCAGCCGTCGCCGCTGCTGAACCGGAGGTTGTTGCCGCAACGGTCGAAGAATGAAGTGCTGCTTGTGTGCCGGCCATGAATATTCCAACTCGGTTGGGCAGATCAGAGGGGTTCGGAATACTGTCACCATCGGAACAGCCCCCAATCCGGCCATCTTGTAGCTGATAAAGAGATTCGGTTTCTCCGGTCGATGACTCGTCATCGGAACAAACTACGGTCTCGCCGCGAGATTCTGATCGATCCTCATAACTTCCTCCATGGATGACTCCCATGAAGGCACGCTTCATGACTGGTTTAACCCAGGCGGATCGCGCATGCTGAGCCGTCTCGACGAGGTCGGTGCAGATGTCCGGCTCAGGGCCCGGTTCACCGATCTTGCCAATGAAAACGTGAATGCCACCAAAGGGGACCCGGTACCCGTACTAAACTGAGCCGGCCTTAGGGCCCCAGCCTGCATCGTCGATGTAGAGCTTGCCGCGACGACTCTTAGTCATCTGGCCTACGGCATAGCCCTCGAGTCCTTCAAAGCGGCCATCCAAAAACTTGAAACCATCATGCGATGGCCCCACGGTGGGCGCCAACTGCCGTGGTTTTGTCAGGGCAGATGTCCTAGAGAAAGGACTTAGTCATGGAGCCATCGCGATGGGTTAGCTTGAAGGGGTTAAAGCGGACACAGGGACGCAAGAGAGTTTATACTAGTTCGGCCCCTTTGATGAAGGTAAAAGCCTACGTCTAGTTGTGATGGAATTGATGGGGTTTTGATGACTAGGGAGCAAACAAGCTTCTCCTACGTCTCGAGTCGCTGTCTGTTGTCCTTGAACCGCCGCCGAGTCGTCCCCTTATATACACGGGTGACGCCCGTCAGTTCACAGAGTCCCAATACCGGCTCATAGATGTGTCCGATTTGGTCTCTACTTATTCCTAGCTTATAATACAAGTTAACTACCAACGCCGATTTACGGCTACAGGCCTTGAACCGACCATGGGCCTTGAGCCCTCATCTGCCTTCTCGGGCTTTAACATACTTAACTACTGACGAAGTTAATCTGGCCCAGATAGACCGGTTTACGCCTAGTAGTAATATCCCCAACATTGCCTCCTGTTACCATCCGCCTAGACGCACTGTTCGGGACCCCCTACCCAAGATCCGCCGGTTTTCACACCGACATTGGTGCTTTCATTGAGAGTTCCTCTGTGTCGTCACCATAAGGTTGGATGGCTCCCTTAATCATCGATAGCGATGCAGTCCAGGGTGAGACTGTTCTCCCCGGACAGACCTTCATATTCGGCAGCTCTGCACTGCGGGCCAACTCGCTTAGCCAGCCATCTGGAGCAGATCGAGAGTTACGCCCCTGGCCACCAGGTCAGGTTTGGAAGCATAAACCACACGGCCCATGTCGGTGTCAAAACTAGCGGATCTCGGGTAGGGGGTCTCGAACTGTGCGTCTAAGGCGGATGGTAACAGGAGGCAGGGGACACGATGTTTTACCTAGGTTCGGGCCCTCATGATGGATGTAAAACCCTACGTCCTACTTGATTTATTCTTGATAATATGAGTAGTACAAGAGTAGATCTACCACGAGATCGGAGAGGCTAAACCCTGGAAGCTAGCCTATGGTATGATTGTATGTTGTCCTACGGACTAAAGCCCCCCGGTTAGGGATAGCAATGGGTCGGGTTTGGGGCGGGTGGAGCTGGTCCAAATCCAACCCGTAACCCATCTACCTACCCTCTGTCCATCCACCAAATTATCCATGGGCATAACTTGTGCCCATGCCCAAACCCGCTGGATACCCACATACCCATGGAGCTCCATGGGCATAGAAAAGTCAGCATGAAGCTTCCCAAAGATGAAATTAACTCATCATCATTCACTCATAAATGACAACATAAACTACATGCATAAGTAGGCAACAAGTGATATGATGAGTCCTTAAGTTTGACATACCAGAGGTTGATTCTGTAGCATATAGCTTATGACACCAGTTGCATATTGTCTGCCATTTCCCATTGATTCGCTCTTTCTACTGTCATTGGCATATGGCCCCACATGTCATACGGGTATCCATTGGATATCCGTGGAGCACAAACTATAACCGTGCCCAACCCGACTGTTCGTGGGTATCCATATCCACGGACCCATGGGCAGAAATGCACCCCATACCCTTGCCCAACCGGGTCGGCTATCCATGGGTATCCAGATTCATGGATAAATTTGCCATCCCTACCCCCGGTTTATATAGACACCGGAGGAGGCTTGGGTTACACAAGGTCGGTTACAAAGGAGGAGATGTACATATCCGTATTGCCTAGCTTGCCTTCAATGCCATGTAGAGTCCCATCCGGAGACGGGACGAAGTCTTCAATCTTGTATCTTCATAGTCCAATAGTCCGGCTGTCCGGATACCCCCTAATCCAGGATCCCCTCAGTAGCTCCTGAACCAGGCTTCAATGATGATGAGTCCGGCGCGCAGTGTAGAGTCCCAGGCTTCAATGCCATGTAGAGTCCCATCCGGAGACGGGACGAAGTCTTCAATCTTGTATCTTCATAGTCCAATAGTCCGGCTGTCCGGATACCCCCTAATCCAGGATCCCCTCAGTAGCTCCTGAACCAGGCTTCAATGATGATGAGTCCGGCGCGCAGTGTTGTCTTTGGCATTGCAAGGCGGGTTCTTCCTCCGAATACACCATAGAAGAGTTTGAATACAAGGATAGTGTCCGACCCTGCAAAATAAGTGCCACATACCACCGTAGAAAGAGAATAATATTTCCACAAATCCAATCTGCTGACACGTTTTGGCAGCATGACATCACGCCACGGCCCGGTAATTATTTGAACCATTTTTCTTTAACCAGCCCCGCACATAACGCGAGGCGGTTTCTTGACACGTCTTGTCAAAGCAGAGATCGTGTTCCCTTTATCACGATATTCTCATCAATACAAACGTGGGTAACCCAACCATGCCTATTAGTATGACTCCTAGATTTTAGGTAAGTCTAGAAGGGCCACGAGGAGGACGCCTGACATTCATCCCCTTTATAAAGGGACAAGGCTTTTTCTTCTTTCCCTCCCGCGCTCAATCGAATCCTTCCCCCGCCTCGAGTTCTAGCACCCAAAGCCCAGGTCAGGTGCTTCGACCCTTCAATCATGTCCGGATCCAGCCTTCAAGGCCGGTGGATGCCTTCCTCCGTCACGGAGGAGGACATCAAAAAGTTGAGGGAGGCCAGATATTTGACCGCTGAAATTTCACACAGGCTGCCCACCCGAGGGCAGGTCGTCCCTACTCCCGAACCCAACGAGAGCGTTGTGTTCGTCTCCCACTTCCTCCGAGGACTAGGCCTCGCTCTAGATCCCTTTGTTAGGGTTCTCATGTTCTATTACGAGCGGGATTTTCAAGATCTGGCCCTGGATTCCCTTCTTCACATCTCGTCATTTATTGTTGTGTGTGAGGCCTTCCTCCGCATTACCCTTTTGCTCGGGCCCTCCACCACAACTGATGTCATGGATCAGCAGGGGGCTGAGCTGGGGTCCAGCCAAGGACGTGCCAATACTACAGAGCCGTATCCGAGATCTCTTCCAGGGAGATTTCAGTCTGGTTATGGTAATGCAAGTTATGTTGATTCGTCGAGTCCAGCTGAGGGAGTCCTGGATTAGGGGGTGTTCGGGTAGCCGGACTATACCTTCAGCCGGACTCCTGGACTATGAAGATACAAGATTGGAGACTTCGTCCCCTGTCCGGATGGGACTTTCCTTGGTGTGGAAGGCAAGCTTGGCGATGCGGATATTCAAGATCTCCAACCATTGTAACCGACTTTATGTAACCCTAACCCTATCCGTTGTCTATATAATCCGGAGGGTTGTAGTCCGTAGGCAATCAACTCCATACACAACAATCATACCATAGGCTAGCTTCTAGGGTTTAGCCTCCTTGATCTCGTGGTAGATCTACTCTTGTACTACCCATATCATCAATATTAATCAAGCAGGAGTAGGGTATTACCTCCATCGAGAGGGCCCGAACCTGGGTAAAAACATCGTGTCCCTTGTCTCCTATTACCATCCGGCCTTGACACACAGTTCGGGACCCCCTACCCGAGATCCACCGGTTATGACACCGACATTGGTGCTTTCATTGAGAGTTCCTCTGTGTCGTCGCCTTCAGGCCCGATGGCTCCTTCGATCATCAACAATGATGCGGTCCAGGGTGAGACTTTTCTCCCTGGACAGATCTTCGTCTTCGGCGGCTTCGCTCTTCAGGCCAATTCGCTCGGCCACCTTGAGCAGATCGAAAGCTACGCCCCTGGGCATCATGTCAGGTTTGGAAGCTTAAAGTAAACGGATGACATCCGCGGAGACTTGATCTTCGACGGGTTCGAGTCACGGCCAAGCGCGCCGCACTACCTCGAGGGGCATGATCTAGCTCTGCCCCCGGGCAGTGTCCTAGAGGCCGCACACGCATCGGTTCCGACCCCTAATTCGGATCCTATTGCGCCAATCGAGGATGAGCGGTTGGATGTCACCTCGGGGGCCGTGATCCCAAAAGCGATCGAGCCGAATGCTAGCCCCACACTCTATGCGACCCGTGACTCCGGGGATCCAGACTCCTCCCCGGACTCCGAACCCCCCGCGCCCCTGCCAATCGAATCCGATTGGGTGCCGATAATGGAGTTCACCGCCGCAGACATCTTTCAGCACTCGCCTTTTGGCGATATCCTGAACTCTCTCAAGTCTCTCTCCTTATCAGGAGAGCCCTGGCCGAACTACGGTCAGCGAGGATGGGATACGGATGATGAAGAAATTCAAAGCCCACCCACCACCCACTTGGTAGCCACTGTCGACAATTTAAACGACGTGCTCAACTTCGACTCCGGAGACATCGACAGCATGGATGACGGTGCAGGAGATACCGACGAACCAACGCCCATAGGGCATTGGACAGCCACCTCATCTCATGATGTGTACATGGTGGATACCCCTAAAGGAAGCGACAACGAGGAAAAAGTGGATGGGACGGGAGCTCGACCCCCCGAAAAGCAATCAAAGCGTCGGCGTAAACACCGACCCAAGCCCCGCCTCGATAAAAACCCAGCCATAGAGCAGGATGAGCCGGTAGACGACGAGCAAGCCTTAGAGCAACCGTCTGAACAGGGCAACACGGATAGAGAAACCGAACATCCCTCCTCCGGCGAAAACGGCATTCCAGACGACCTCACGCTCGATAAACTTATGGAGCAGAAGAATCTCCACGAGAGGCTCATTGCAACTGCATGCAGCCTGAAAAAGAAGAAGCGGAAGCTAAAAACAGCAGAAGATGCACTCCGGATTAGATGGAGCAGAGTAATCAATACCGCAGATAAATACGGTGATAGTCGGCGCACTAAAAGCTATCCGAAAAGAAAGCTACTGCCTGAATTCGACGAAGAGGCCCTAGAGCCCTCACATTCAAAAAATGATAAAGCCACATGGTCGGATAGACGACCCCATAAAGCGGCAAGCGGCGCCGCACCTAAATCGGCATGCGACCCACTTAAGGATTCACATCATGGCCTAGTTTGGTCCATTTATGGGCCAAGAAAGCAAGCTCTCGTAAGCGATGTAACAAAGCCATCATCAGAATCCGGCACACCCAAATACAGGGGCACCGCACACCCCCTATGTTTCACCGATGAAGTCTTGCACTATGAATTTCCAGAGGGATTCAAACCCGTAAACATGGAGGCCTATGATGGAACAACAGACCCCGGAGTCTGGATCGAGGATTATATCCTCCACATACACATGGCTAGAGGAGATGATCTCCATGCCATAAAATATTTACCCCTTAAGCTTAAAGGGCCAGCCCGGCATTGTCTTAAAAGCCTCCCTGAAAACACAATTGGAAGTTGGGAAGAGCTCGAGGATGCTTTCCGAGCAAATTTTCAAGGGACCTATGTCCGCCCTCCAGATGCAGACGATCTTAGTCACATAACTGAACAGCCCGGAGAATCAGCTCGGCAGTTCTGGTATAGATTCCTCACTAAAAAGAATCAGATAGTCGACTGTCCGGACACCGAAGCCCTAGCAGCTTTCAGGCATAACGTCCGAGACGAATGGCTCGCCATACACCTCGGCCAAGAAAAGCCAAGAACAATGGCCGCACTAACAAGCCTCATGACACGCTTTTGCGTAGGAGAGGACAGCTGGTTGGCAAGATGCAGCCCCAGCGATCCAAGTACATCCGAAACTAGGGATGGAAATGGAAAACCGCGACGCAACAAGGACCGTCGCCGGACTAAGGAAAAAAGTCCGAAGAGCACGGCAATCATTGCCGGATTCAAAGGTTCACGACAAAATCAGACAAAACCACCCCTCCAGGATAACAGGGACGATCCATCCAACTTAAATAAAATCCTGGATAGGATATGTTAGATACACAGTACTCCTGGGAAGCCTGCTAACCGTACCCACAGAGATTGTTGGGTTTTCAAACAATCCGGCAGGCTCAATGCCGAACACAAGGGGCTCGACACACCAAGCGAAGACGAGGACGAACCCCAAAAGCAGAGCACCAGGAAACAAAAGAACTTCCCACAAGAAGTAAAAACAGTGAACTTACTTCACATAACAAAACGTGCGGCGCCCATAAAGGTATGCACCACATGGCCTATCCCCAAAGGGTCCCGCCACTGGTTGTCAAAACCAATCATCTTCGATCAGCTAGATTATTCTAGAAATATCAAGAATGCAGGCTGGACTGCCTTGATACTCGATCCAATAATTGGCGGACTCCGGTTTTCAAATGTCCTTATGGACGGCGGCAGTGGACTAAACCTGATATATCAGGATACAATCCATCACATGGGGATAAACCCAGCAAGAATCCGCCGCAGCAAAACCTCCTTTCAAGGGGTAACACCTAGTTCGGACACCCATTGTATGGGTTTTCTCCGGCTCAAAGTTATATTCGGCTCTGCCGATAACTTCCGCCGCGAAAAGCTGACCTTCCATATCGTCCTGTTCACAAGTCGCTATCAAGCACTACTGGGACGTGAAGCTTTCGCTCACTTTAACGCAATACCGCATTATGCATCTCTCACGCTTAAGATGCCCGGCCCACGAGGCATCATCTCTTTGAAGGGGAAGCACTAAAGTGCGCCTCCCCAAGCGGAGGACTGTGCGGCCGCTTTTACAGCCCCACAGTAAAATAGCCTCACCGGCCAAAAAACTTCGAAATAGGTCATTAAAGACCACGAACGCGGATAGACGAGTTCGAGACAAAATCATCATTGATGCAGGCTTAGTGGCCATATACCCCCACTAGGGGCTCCATGCATATACAATAGGAGACAATAAAGCTCAATTTTATATATTTTACTTTATACTTTGTGTATTTTAAACTTTTGCTCGGCACGACCCGTTTTCAACTCAGTTCCTCTCTTTTACAGATGAACGTCGTGCGGCGCCCGTCCAGGATACGGCACACCGGAGACACAGGCGCAGACGTGCAGTAGGGACCCGTCGTAAAGGATTCTTTTTAGATTAAGACCCTGCGTAAACCTTTTTTACTATCTCTTGTTGCTACACATCCCCTGGTTTTTTCTTTTTGATATAACCAAGGAGGAAGCTGGCGTCTTGGCATGTGGCCACGTCAGAATTTTTGCACGTACCTGGACACTAGGGGCTTTTTTAATAACAAAGAGTGTTGTTTCGCCCGCACTCATAAAGACCGAACACCTTAGGGAGTGTTCGGCGTCGCGGGTTTTGGCATTATATGCATCAGCTCCGAATCATGTCTTTGGTCAAATGTTGGGTTGCCCGGCTCCTGAGTTCGGCTACCTTACGTTCCGCTCTATCGGCTAAGGTAGCACCAGGAGAACTACTGCGATTGTGCCCCGGTTCGGCCGGGCGAGCACCTCAGTAGAGAAAGCCGAAAACTGACTGTCATGATGTAGCGTGAGACTGGTCAGCCACTTGATGACCTATCGGAATCTATCGGATTCCTCCGCTTTAACGAAGGGCCGCTTCCCGGTCAGGCACATACGCGCCCCGAACTCGGGCAAGCGCAATCGCCACCAAGGGGCTACCTAAATAGTCTCACTGTCAAGCTCCTATGGCTAAGTGAAAGTGTTAAAGCATTATAGTCCGGTTGCCTGGCCCGCTGCGCTATCACCTCCTTTGTAGGACCAAGACGTTGGGTTAAGTGTGAAAATGCATCTTCTGCGAGCACCCCCACACTATGTGCGTGGGGGCTGAAGCCAACGACTGCCATCTTTCAGATTTTGTATATATATCTTAAAACAGCCGCACAGGAGGTGTTCCCAATACTTGAAGGCACAAGTATAAAAAGGCCACTACAGTTTATCAAAATATTACTTTATAATTACATATGCTATCATAACATAGCATCTTTCGAGCACTGCGTCTCTATTACACGAGCGCCTTCAAGGACTTCCTGAAAATAGTGCTCGGAGGGTACTCGGCTTTTGTCCGAATCTCGGGACGCAACAACGGTGGTCTCCATCTCTGCCCAGTATGTCTTGACACGGGCAAGAGCCATCCTTGCGCCCTCTATGCACGCTGACCTCTTCATTGCATTAATACGTGGCACCGCGTCAAGGAATTGCTGCACCAAGCTGAAATAACCCTTCGGCTCCGATCTCCCCGGCCATAGATGACCCATGACGTACTTCATGGCGAGTTCGGACAACCTATTCAGTTCGGCCCATTGAGCCAAACGATCTTCCACTGCCAGTGGACGCTCTGGATTGTGGAACTGTGACCAGAAAAGCTTTTCCACTTCGCGATCTTTCTGATCTCGAAAGTGTTCGGTCGCATCAGCAGCACTCGCTGCCAAATCCAGATAGGTATCCTCCACACTCCACATCTGGTCCAACGGAGCAAACTTCGGATCGCAAAATTTCCTTCGCAGCATAAAGGGCTTTCCAGCCGCAATCTGTTCGGCCTAACGCAGCTCCTCCTTCGCAGCTCTCATCGCAGAGCGCGCGTCCTTAGCATTGGCAACGGCCTTCTCTAAGTCCGTCTGTTTCACCAAGTCTTCTTTTTCAAGAAGTCTGCAACGGTCTGTAGCGCTTTTTAACTTTTCGGCCATCTTGGCCATCTCTTCCTTGCTTCGGCAATGAGCAGCCTGTTCGGCTCTCAGCTCTTCAAGGGCTTTCCTGGCGGCCGCATCACTTTCGCTGGCTTGTTCTTTAGCTCGGGCAAGTTCTGCCCAAAGACTCTCCACGGCGGCCGCACCATCTGCGTCAAAGCACACACATCGTAAGACACAGGCATAAAACTGTTCTTACCTGATGCCGCCCGAGAAATTACATACCTTGAGCCTCATCAAGCCGCTTATTCACAAGCGCGATGTCAGCATCTGCCACATCCAGTTGCCGCTTTAGTTCGGCAAAATCTTCAGTTCGGCTCGATTCCGGACATCCTGCCGCCTACATTCAAAGGCGACATCTTAGACCTGGGATTATGATCCTCCGCGTGCCGTCATTTCTTAACGACGCGCAGAGTCTCAGGGGCTACTATCTACACAGGGCGCATCTTATTCATGCACAACTGACAAAAGTGTTCATTATCTAATGTACCTCGAAACCCGTTAGTAAACTTTTGACGGCCTCATGCAATCCGCTCTCTGCGAATGAGATCCTTTCAATCACCGTGCCCATCAATGCACGGTGCTCTTCCGAGATAGAAGCTCGCCCTAGCAGAATCCTTAGCTCCTCCGGCCGAGCAACAGATGGTGCCGGACTTGTCCCATGACCTCTTTCGAAAGTCGGACACGCAGAACCTCGGGGGGCCACATAGCTATCTTCCGCCCCTGCCGGATTCGGAGAAACCCTCCGCGAAGACAGCTCAGGGTCGCCCGCCTCGCTAGACGGCACGGTAGGGGGAGGCGTCCCGCTCTCCATCATCTCTGGAAGAAGATCCCCCGAAGACGAGCTCTGCTGAGAAGGGTGGAGGTCCGAGCTACAAGTTAAAAATTCGGTTAATCTTCTTAGATATAAATCAAGGATTTCCCTCATCCCTCAAAAGGAAAATCTTTCTCTACTTACGGCTCGCTGGAGGGCTGATCCCCTTGAGGGCGTAGTCCGGCCGAGGAACTCCCCGGCGTCGGACCCTCTAACGAGGATTCCCCCCCCCCCGCTTCGAGGCCATGGTTTCCGGGTCGTCAGAGGCCGCTCTCTTCTTCCCCTTAGGAGAGGAATTGTCGGTTCCTCCCTTCGGAGCAGCCTCCTTCGAGGAGGCCATAGCTTCCTTGTCCTCCCCCTCCAAAGGCATTATTTCCAGCATCCTGACCAGCACGGGATCCGGCCTGGTTTCAGGAAGGGGAGCCGGGCATCTGATCAGCTTTGCCTTCGCTATCCACTCCTGTTTAAAAGGACGGCTCTTTTAGGGGTAAGTTTATGACAATTATACGGATAGAAGGTCCGGGCACAAGGTTGCTTACTTGAGTATCCGGGCGATTGCAGCTTAGGCCTGCGTCCTCGGTTAAATCCGGACACATCTCTTGTGATCCGAAGAACATTTTATACATCTCCGCGGGCGTTGCGCCCATGAAATTCTGGAGAGCTCGCGGTCCCTTTGGATTAAACACCCATAGGCGAAGGGAGCGACGTTTGCTGGGCAATATTCAGCGAATCATCATGACCTGCGTCACCTTGACCAGGCTGAGGTCTCCTTCCAAGAGATCCTTAATGCGGCCCTGTAACAAGGGCATGTCTTTGGGCAAACCCCAATCTAACCCTCTGTTAACCCATGACGCTAGCCGTGGTGGGGGACCCGAGCGAAAGGCAGGAAGCGCCACCCACTTGGTGCTCCGGGGAGTGGTGATATAAAACCACTCTCATTGCCACAAGCCTAGCTCCTCTTGAAAAGAGCCCTCGGGCCATGGAGCATCAACATTTTTGCTTATAACAGCGCCTCCGCACTCTGCGTGTCGTCCCTTGATCATCTTCGGCTCCACCTTGAAAGTCTTGAGCCATAATCCGAAGTGAGGGGTAACACGGAGGAACGCTTTGCATACAACGATAAACAAGGAGATATGGAGGATGGACTCCGGAGCTAAGTCATGAAATTCCAGCCCGTAATAAAACAGCAGTCCCCTCACAAAGGGATCCATTGGGAAGCCTAACCCCCGAAGGAAGTGAGACACGAACACTACGCTCTCACCGGGCTGGGGACTGGGGATAGCCTGCCTTGGAGCAGGCAACTTGTGCGAAATTTCGGCGGTCAAGAACTTAGCCTCCCTCAACTTCAGCATGTCCTCCTCCATGACGGAGGAGGGCATCGATCAGCCATGAAGGTTAGAACCAGACATTGTCGAAGGTCCGAAGCGCCTGGAATCTGGAGCCTAGGGTGTTGGAACTCGAGGCGACGGGCGATCTCGCTTGAGATTGAAAAAAGGAGTAGGGCCCTTGTCGGAGTAAATAGCCATGGGTATCCTAGCCGGCTTCCCCTGGCCCATCAGAAAAAATTACAAGCCTGGCCGACTCTCAAGAAGATTCAAGACCTAGGGCCGCCTCCCCCCTCAGCCGGCTACCTCCTAGGCCGGCTTCGGGGGCGGCCCGCCCTTCACCCTCATGAAGAAAGTTGTGGATGGCCGACTACGAGAAGTCGGCTACAGCAAGGCCAGCTACTGGAGGCCGGCTCCCATAAAGCAGTCAAAGCCTTACCCGCAATGTACGCGTCCACCCTGCGATGATGAAGCGGGGCGTGGCTACAGTGGAGCCTGCCACCCCCAAAACCCGGAGCACGCCTGGTACAGTGCACCGTACGGGTGGCCACGACCCGTCCGGCGCGGCACTGTTGCCACGGCGGCTCCGACGCCGTCCACGATGGGCCGCCAGTGTGGCACCCGAGGCGGTGGGCCCCTTCGGGCAGAGAGATGCCGAAGGCGGCCGCACCTCCTCTCAAGCCGGCAAGATACAGGGCCGGCTTCCCATAGCCGGCCTGCCACTTTCCTCGAAGGAGACGCCCATTAAGGAGACAAGATACGACGGGGCTACAGTAATCGCCCGCCAAGGCGGCGTTAGTGTAGCCACGCTTACCCCGACCAAGCCTGCGTCAACAGCACAGAGCAACAGTGACCAGCCACCGACCAGGCCCTGGCCTGTGGGGCCGGCCTGTCGACCAAGGAGCCGGCAGCCGGCGGGACCCACCAGCCCCAGTGGCCGGCGCAGAAGCCGGCAAGCATAGTCACAGACAGCTGGGCCCCGCGCCCAGCTGGATTACCATTGTACGCCTAGGGGGTAGGCCTATATAAACCCCCCGGTGCACCCATGCAAAGGGTTGGACTCTCAAGTTAGACCTAGACACCATACAAGGAGAGGAAGCAAGCTAGCTGAGCCCTTCTTCCTCCTTCCACCCAAGACAGCTCAAGGAGCATTATAGCTACTTGTTCATTTAGTAACCATGCGGAGACCCCGCAGAGCAGCAGTAGGGGTGTTATCTCCCCGGAGAGCCTTGAAGCTGGGTAAGATTCGCCGGCGTGCATGTCTTCGCCTTATCCCGTTTCCAGGCACCGGCGATGTTTTATTGGCTCCCACAATGATAAGCCACCCGTTGGCATATGTCGCTCCTACCACCCGACATTTGGCGCCCACCGTGGGGCCAGGTGCACCGCCGTCCAGAGACCTGTTCTGGACAGGAACTCTTTTCCTTCCCCGCAAGCGTAGCCAGCCCGGCTCGCCCGATGGCGCTTGCCGTGATGCGCTGCATGGTGTCACCAATGTCTGCGCGGCGAGCAGCCTCGCCGACCTCTTCGACAAGGCCCGCATCTCCGACGAGCTTGCCTCCGATGCGGGCACCGATCACCTCGCCAACCTCCTCGGCCAGCTCCACGTCTCCAGCGAGCCCGCTGCGGATTTGGAGTCGGTTGGCTCCACCAACCCGATGCCTGTCGACTCCGACACGGCATCCTACGATACCTTCCCCACCAACGTCACGATCTACAACGACCCGCTCCCTCCGGCTGGTGATCGCGATTCCGACACTACCGAGGTGATGGTTATCGGCCTCGACGGCCCGACTGACGAGGGCGCCCGCGACACCCCACGCGCGGCGGCCCACGACTTGTCCGCCCCCCTTCCGGCTGACGCCAACGACGAAGTACTGGAGGCACGCCGCCTCGCCCTCCTCACGGAGGGCCGGCGGCTGGCCTCCGTAAGACGCCTCACCGAGGCCTACCAGCGCGAAGCTGACCGCGCCGCCTTCGGCACGCCGGCTCCGGCTGGCCCAAGCCGGGATGGTGCTATCAGGCAACGCGGCGCCGTCATCGCCGACACGCTTGGAGTCGACCGCCCGGTTTACGCCACCCTGCTCGAGAACCTGCGCGCCGCCCAGGCGGCCGTAGACGAGCTGGACGGCTTGGAAGCCGAAGACCTCCCCCACATGACGCGGCGTATACAGCAACTAATTGATGCAGCCGCTCGGCGGCACGAAGCCGACGCCTGCACGGGGAGCCCTCCCCCGCGCCGCGACCACGGCGCGACTTCCCGATCACCGACTACGAGCAACACCCGCGCGCGGTGCGAGAAAGAGCCGGCTTCCAGCCGAAGCCGGACCCAAATCTCCATCGAGCGAGACGCGGACGGCCGCCCCCGAGCCATGGAATGGCGGGGCACCCCGCCTCCGCCTCGAGCTCGCGGAGAGAGTTACCCCACCCCGCCTCTAGTAGCGCACCCGACTCTCAGCGGCCGGCTTGGTCGCCGTGAAGGAGTCGGCGAAAACGACGCCCGCCACCGGATCGACCGCCTGGCCCGATCCCTGGCGCTGGAAGAAGAAGATGATGTCGGCCCGCCTTGTTTTGGCCCCCGCATCCGCAACGAGCCCTTCCCCAAAGGGTTCTCGCTCCCAAGAGACACGCCCAAGTACAACGGCTCGGTGAAGCCGGAAGACTGGCTGACCGACTACTCCACAGCCGTCAGCATCGCCAATGGCAACCGGCGCGTTGCCGTGAAGTACGTGCCCCTCATGCTGCAAGGCACGGCACGGACTTGGCTTAACAGCCTCAAGCCTCTCAGCATCAACAGCTGGGTGGATTTCACTGAAGCCTTCGTTCGCAACTTCACCAGCACCTACAAGCGGGCTCCCAAGCCCAGACAGCTCTCCCTGTGCATACAGGGCCCAGCAGAGTCCACTCGCGACTACCTCACGCATTGGGCCGAGCTCCGCAATTCCTGCGAAGGGGTGCACGAGGTGCAAGCCATCGAATACTTCACTGCCGGGTGCCAAGAGGGCACCCTCCTCAAGCACAAGCTTCTCTGCGACGAGCCGACTACCCTCGACGAGCTCCTGAACATCGCCGACAAGTACGCCACCGCCGACTCCTCGATGAAGACCGAGCTCCGGGTGGACGCGTCCGGAAAAGTGCTCAATCCGGCGCCCCAAGCACCGGCTGGAGATTCCGGCCGACGCCAACACCAGAATGATCAGAAGCGCAAAGGCCCTGCGCCGCCTCCCGCCAGCCGGCAGGTGGCCACGGTCGAAGATACGCCGCCTGAGGGGCGGCCCGCGCCCAAGAAACCCAAGGGCGGCCGGCCGGCTTGGCAGCCGGCCTTCTCCTACGAGCAAACCCTTGACGCCCCGTGCAAGTTCCACAGCGGCGCGAAGCCGTCCAACCACACGACCCGCAAGTGTAACTGGCTCGCCCGAATCTCCAAGGGCGAAGGGCTCACGCCGACTCCGCCTGCCGGCCCGCCGCCGCCGGCTTCGCCGCCCAAGGCTGCTCGGCCCACGGTCGACGCCGTGCAGGACGAGTTCCCCGACGAGCAAGCGTCCTATGTTGTCTTCACGAGCCAGCCCGAAGACCGGCGCAGTAAGCGCCGAGAGCAACAAGAAGTCAATGTGGCCGCCGCCAGCCCAGCCGGCCACATGCATTGGTCAGAGAAATCCATCAGTTGGAGCCGGGCCGACCACCCAGAGGTGATGCCGTCCCCCGGCTCCTACGCTTTGGTCCTGGAGGCCACCCTTGCGTCGGACACGTGTGCCGCCCGCTTCTCCCGCATGCTGATCAACGGTGGAAGCAGCATCAACATCCTGTACCGCGACACCATGGAGAAGTTGAGTGTCAAGGCAAAACAGCTTGTGCCGACTCGAACGGTATTTCATGGCATCGTACCCGGTTTGTCCTGCGCCCCCATCGGCAAGATCAAGATCGATGTACTCTTTGGGGGCAAGTATCATTTCCGCCGGGAAGCAATCTGGTTCGAGGTGGTGGACCCGGAGAGCCCTTACCACGCCTTGCTTGGCCGACCCGCCTTGGCCAAGTTCATGGCGGTCCCCCACAACGCGTACCTCAAGATGAAGATACCAAGCTCCAAGGGCGTCATCACCATCGCCGGTGACTACAAGAAGTCCGCCGACTGCGCCGCGGCCAGCAGCCGGCTGGCCGAATCCCTCGTGATTGCCGAGGAGAAGAAGACGCTGAACAGGGTCATGGCCCTGGCCAGCAAGCAGCTAAACCAACCCGCCGACTCCAAGGAGTATGATGCCCAAGGATCTTTCCAGCCGGCCAAGGAGACCAAGAAGATACAGCTCGACCCCGAGCACCCCGAGAGGTTTGCCGTCATTGGGGTGAGCCTGGATAGCAAATAGGAAGGCGAGCTCGTCGATTTTCTCTGTGAGAATCGGGATATCTTTGCATGGTCCCCCAAGGACATGCCGGGTGTGCCGAAGGATTTCGCCGAGCACAAATTACATGTGCGGGAGGATGCCAAACCAGTCAAGCAGCCTCTCCGCCGACTGTCAGAGGAGAAGAGAAGGATCGTAGGGGAGGAGATAGCCCGGCTTCTCACAGCCGGCTTCATCATGGAAGTTTTCTTCCCCGAGTGGCTCGCGAACCCGGTTCTCGTGCTGAAAAAGAATAACAAGTGGCGCATGTGTATAGATTACACAAGCCTCAACAAAGCCTACCCAGAAGATCCCTTCGCCCTGCCCAGGATTGATCAGGTGATAGACTCCACAGCCGGATGCGTGCTGTTGAGCTTTTTGGATGCCTATTCGGGATACCACCAGATAAAGCTGAACCCGGATGACAGACTAAAGACCGCCTTCATCACGCCGTTTGGAGCCTTCTGCTACCTGACCATGACGTTCGGCTTGAGGAATGCCAGTGCCACTTTTCAGCGTTGCATGCAGAAGTGCCTCCTCATGCAGCTCGGCAAGAACGCCCACGTCTACATGGATGATATTGTGGTGAAGACGGAGAAGCGTGGCACTCTGCTGGAAGACTTGAAGGAGACATTCGAGAACCTGCGCCGGTTCCGAATCAAGCTCAACCCTGAGAAATGCGTGTTCGGAGTGCCAGCTGGCCAGCTCCTAGGCTTTCTGGTCTCCGAACGCGGCATAGAGTGCAACCCTATGAAGATCAAGGCCATCGAGAGGATGGCGGTCCCAACCAAGCTTAGAGAGATTCAGAAGTTCACCGGGTGCCTGGCCTCTCTGAACCGCTTCATCAGCCGGCTTGGGGAGAAAGCCCTCCCTCTCTACCGCCTCATGAAGAAGAGTACCCACTTTGAGTGGAATGACCAGGCCGACCAAGCTTTCCACGAGCTGAAGAAAATGCTGTCCACGCCGCCTGTCTTGGCCGCACCGACTGAGAAAGAGCCCATGCTCCTTTATATTGCCGCCACTAGCCGGGTGGTCAGCACCGTCATTGTGGTCCAACGCCCCGAAGAAGGCCGAGCCCAGCCGGTCCAGAGGCCGGTTTATTACCTGAGCGAGGTGCTGTCCGCCTCGAAACAGAATTACCCGCACTACCAGAAGATGCGCTACGGTGTGTACTTCACCGCCAAGAAGCTGAAGCCGTACTTTCAAGAACATCCCATCACGGTCGTATGCACTGCCCCGCTGGCCGAGATCATAGGCAGCCGGGATGCATCCGGCCGGGTGGCTAAATGGGCCATCGAGCTGGCCCCTTACACGATCTTCTACCAACCCCGCACCGCCATCAAGTTGCAAGCACTGGCCGACTTCCTCGTCGACTGGGCCGAGACCCAGTACTTACCACCAGCTCCCGACTCCACCCATTGGCGCATGCACTTTGACGGATCCAAGATGCGCACCGGCTTGGGAGCCGGCGTCGTCCTTACCTCTCCTAAGGGCGACAAGCTCAGATACACGCTGCAGATCCACTTCGCCGCCTCCAACAACGTAGCCGAGTACGAAGCGCTCATACACGGGCTCCGGCTTGCCAAGGAACTCGGCATCCGCCGGATCCTGTGCTATGGTGACTCGGATTTGGTGGTGCAGCAATCCTCTGGCGACTGGGACGCCAAGGACGCAAACATGGGAGCTACCGCTTCCTGGTGCAGCAGATTAGTGGATACTTCGATGGATGTGAATTCCTCCATGTACCGCAAGCCGACAACGAGCCAGCAGATGCCCTGGCCCGAATAGGCTCCACGCGGCAAGCAATACCAACCGGCGTCGCCCTACATTGCCTCCTCAAGCCATCCATCAAGCCGTCACCGGAATCCGACTCCATCTTCGTGCCGCCTAACCCCGATGGGGCCGGGTCCGGCTCGAAGAATCAAGCAGTCGGCCCGGGGACTTCAATACTCGGCTCGGGGACTGCCGCACCCGGCTCGGGGGCTGCGGTAGCCGGCTCGGGGACTGCGATAGCCGGCCCGGGAACTTCTCCAGCACAGCAAGCGGCGGCCGATTCCAGCACTTCATTACCCAGCCCGCCCACCCTGGTGGCCGTAGCCACTTTGGTGGCAGGGGAAGTCGCAGCTCCATCATGGGCCCAAACCATCCGCAACTTTTTGGTGAACCAAGATCTTCCGGCTGACAAAACCGAAGCAAGACAAGTCCAGCGCCGAACCAGAGCATACACAATCGTCAACAGAGAGCTTGTCAAGCGCAGTGTCACCGGAGTCTTACAGCGATGCGTCGAGCAGGAGAAAGGCATTGCAATCCTCAGAGATATACACCAAGGAGAGTGCGGCCACCACGCCGCATCAAGATCAGTTGTCGCCAAAGCCTTCCGCCACGGTTTCTTCTGGCCAACTGCTTTGGATGACGCCAAAGAGCTAGTCAAACACTGCAAAGTCTGCCAGCTTTTCAGCTCCAAGCAACACATGCCGGCTTCGGCACTCAAGACCATTCCCATCACCTGGCCCTTTGCCGTCTGGGGATTGGATATGGTGGGCCCATTCAAGACGGCGCGCAGCGGCATGACACATTTGCTCGTCGCCGTCGACAAATTCACTAAGTGGATTTAGGCGAAGCCGATCAAGAAGCTGAATGGGCCGACTGCGATGACTTTCATTGCAGATATAACAACCCGGTACGGCGTACCGCACAGCATCATCACCGACAACGGCACGAATTTTGCGAAAGGTGCCTTGGCACGGTTCTGCGCTGCACAAGGTATCCGGCTGGACCTTGCGTCAGTCGCCCACCCGCAGTAAAATGGCCAAGTGGAGCGAGCAAATGGCCTCATGCTATCCGGCATCAAGCCCCGACTGGTCGTACCTCTGGAGCGTTCAGCCGGCTGTTGGCTCGATGAGCTGCCGGCTGTCCTATGGAGTCTGCGTACTACCCCAAACAGATCAACCGGCTTCACTCCTTTCTTCCTTGTATATGGTGCCGAGGCAGTCATCCCAACAGACATTGAGTTCGACTCGCCTTGGGTAACCATGTAGACGGAAGCGGAAGCCAAAGAAGCAAGAGAAGACGGCGTCGACCTGCTGGAAGAAGGCCGGCTATTAGCCCTCAGCCGGTCTGCCATCTACCAGCAGGGTTTGCGCCGCTATCACAGCCGGAGGGTCCGACCAAGATCCTTCCAGGAGGGCGACCTTGTGCTCCGGCTGATCCAGCAAACAGCCGGCCAGCACAAGCTCGCAGCCCCCTGGGAGGGCCCCTTTGTCGTCAGCAGAGCTCTAGGCAACGATGCCTACTACCTCATCGACGCGCAGAAGCCGAAGGCACGCAAGAGAGACGACTCCGGCAAGGAGTCGGAGCGACCATGGAATGCAAATCTTCTTCGGAAGTTTTACAGTTAAAATGCGGTATGTATTATGTCCACTTTTGTATTAAGTACGAAACAATAGGCTCCCCGAGGAGGACTCGGGGACTGCCATCCTTTATTTTATGAATGAAAGTTATCATGCGTATGATATCACCTGTTCATTTATTTTGTCCGGCACCAGGTTCGACGAGTCGGCCCGGGGACTAGTTGACTGGAGTTATATTAGGAGCCCTACCCGCAGTCAGACAAGTAATGTGCCGACACCCAGGCGTGGCTCTTGCCAAAATCGCAGTTCGAAGAACCGACTGCCCGGCTGGCAAGAATCATAAGCCGGAAAGGGTGCGCACACGAAAAACGGCTAGGGACTAACGGGATTATATATAACAAAAGCCGGCTTGCCGCCTCCTGCCGATCGACTACCAGAGTAGCCGGCCGGCCGGCTTACATTCAGTCTGCTTCAAATCCAAGAAAGCTCGAGTACTTGCCTTCCCAAAGAGGGAAGGCGGCAAAGGAAAAAGCCTAAGGATAAAAAAGTGCACTTGAATGGAAGCCAACACATGCATACATTAATATTTACACAAAGGACCTCCAGAGAGGTCAACATCCAAAATTGTTCGATACACCCTCAGTGGGTGGAATTGCGGAAATTTAAAACTGTTCGAAAAAGCAAAAGCAGGAACAATAGGAACGGCAGATCAAGCCGGCGGGGCCGCTGACGAGCCGGGCTGGGCGGTGGAGGCGGTCGTGCCTGCTGGAGGAGTGGCCGGCTGGCCAACTTCGGCCTGATCATCGCCTCCGGCAGAGGGCGCGCTCCCACGTGGCTCGTTGCTGGAGGCACGGTCGGCTTGAGGGCGGTCGGCCGTCTCGCCAGTCGGCTCGGCGTCTCCACCGTCTTCCTCCTCGTCGTCCTCACCCTCGTCGCTGGAGGCGATCTCCTCGGCCGAGTCCTCGCCTTCCGCCAGGTTCAGCCCGAACCACTCCTCCGGCTGGGCGACACCGTCATCATTGAGTTCCGGCGCGAAGACACTGGTGTCGGTATACTCGGCGATCGTCGAAGCGCACTGCGCGATCGCCGGCCGCACCTCCTCCAACTCCGCGTCGGCCTCCAATCGCCAAGTCCGCAACTGGCCCAGCCTCAGTCCTGGGTACCACGCGCGGACGAACTCCAACGCACGCCCGGCTCCGAGACGGGCTGCGGACGCCTTCCAAGCCTCGAAGCGGCCGACTGCGACTTCTAGCCAGTCGGCAGTCCGACTCGGGGTGCGGGGAATCGTCTGGCCGGGCCAGAGCGCGGCCAGCACCTGCGCCCCGGCACGTTGGAGCCGGCGGAGGATCCGATGGGCCGGCTGCAGTCGCGCTTGGATGGCGATGAGCTGCTCCGACATCGTTCGATTCGCATCCGGCGGAATAACAACTCCGGCCTGACGGCGCGCCTCGCGATGGGCCTCGATGGCTTGGGCGGGAAAGTATTCTGCACAAAAAAGCAAGCACAAGTCAAAACAAAACCTTAGGCGGCCGGCAGATGGAGGAAGGGCAAGAAAGGCGGCTTACCATCGATCAGATCTTCGATCCGGTCGAAGCCTTCTTCCAGCGCCTGGCGCGTCTCGGCCCAGCTCACCTCCTTGGTCTCGAACTCCGCCTTTAGGGCAGCCTCGCCGTCCTACGCCTTCTGCAGGGCCGCCTTATGGCTTTCCTCCTGGTCGGCCAGTCTCTTGGCTAGGCGGTCGCGCTCCTGAACCAAGTCGGCGTTCTCGGCGTCCTTGGCACGAAGAGCGGCCTGCACCTCGCCGAGTTCCCTCCGCAAGTTGGCGTTGGCCTCTGCACGAGCAAAAGACAAAGAGAAAAAGTCAGCAAGGGAAAAGTCATCAAGGAAGATCCGACCCGACTGCTCTGCAGTCGGCCCGAATCTCGGGGACTACACCCAGTGGGTGCGCTGTCGTGCCCCCATGAGAAACAGATAAAAGCAATACACTTACGTCGGCTGCTGGCCAGGTCTTCGGTCCTCCGGCTCAGCTCCCGAGCCTGGGAGTTGAAGGCGGCGGCACAAGAGTTGTGATAATCCTAAAGATCAGTGAAAACAGAGTTAAGATAGTCGTCGGGAAAGATCCGACCCGACTGCGCTGCAGTCGGCCTGGATCTCGGGGACTACACCCAGTGGGTGCGCTAGCGCCCCCACGGAAAAAATCAGAGGACCAGAGTGGTCGACAAGTAAAAAAAAATCTTACCCGGATTGTGGACCGCGTCGACAGAAACTCCTAAGTGAATTGCCTCAGGAGGCCGGCCTGTGCCTGCAGCCGGCTCCGAATCCCTTGGGCCGCCACGTTCAGCTCGCCGCTTCCTCCGCTGGGAGTCCACCCGGACGTGGCGGAACTGGCCGCCTCCAAGGCTTCTGCCGTCTGGTCGGCACCCGCGGCTTGGCGTGTGTCCGGCGGGGCCGTGCTCCCTCCGGCGCGCTGGCTCGCCGCCAGCTCAATTTCAAGACCGGCTCCGGCCTCGGGTGCGGCCCGGGCCGGCTCCTCCGGCACCGCAGACGACTGCCGCCTTCGCCTGCCCCGGCTGGCACTGCCGGCGGCGTCCTCTCCGCGAAGATCTCGAAGAGTTCATCCCTCTGCACCGGCGGCTGATCGGGGGTGATCTCCTCCGCCGTGGGCAGCGGGATGTCCGGGTCCAAGGTATGGAGGGGGATGGCGAGCAGCGGAGGCCGGCTTTGCATGCCCTCCGCCTCCGTCTCCGCGGCCGCCCGCTCAGATGGAGTCTCGGCCGCCGCGTTTGCTCACTCCGTCGCCGCCCGGGCGGCCTCCCGCTCCACCGCCTCCCTCTCTCGTCGCGCCTCGCGAGCGTTCTGCTCCGTGGCTTCTGCAAGATCGGCGCGGGGGTCCACACGGCGGGGCCCTGAAGATCCAGCACCCGGCCCGACCACAGAGCCGCCTGGGCCTCGCTCGAGCGAAAGCGGCGCCCTGTTCAGAAATCGGAGAAGAGTTAGAGCAAAAGAAGACAACAAAAACAAGCACGCAAGCGGCCAGAGGGCTTACGCAGAAACTGCTGGAGGTTTCTTCACTGCCTTCCAGAAGCGGGCCGCCTTCGCCGCCGCTTCGTCTCGCTTCGTGGCCGCGGCGGAGGCCCTCGTCTTTTTCGGCCGGCTGCCGAAGAGAGGAAGCGCAGCCCGGCGTTTCGCCTTTCCACCACCGGCAGCCGGCGCGGCGGACGTACCCGCGCTGCGACGGTCGGTTGCCGGCTGGTGGCGCGGGATTTCTTCGGCGTCGGTGTCATCCGGCCAATCGTCAAAGCTGACCGAGAGCCCCGTGCCTCCGGGCTCGGCGACGTCCCCCATGGCGGCGTCCTCCATGGCAACCGCGGCCAAGTCCGGGTCGTCGATGTCATCTACCGTACGGTCCGGGGCATACTGGCGTTCGATTCCTGCCGCCCCGGCTGGCGGCGAAAGAAGAGGGTTCTGACAAAAAAATGAGAAAAGAGAAGAGCCGCCTGGTCAGAAGCCAGCCGACTCAAGCCGGCTGATGACAGAAAGAAGGACTCACCACGGGCGGCGGATGGGCGCGGGAGTACAGCGCCTTGCCGTATTGCCAGTCGTCGGCGAGCTTGAGGTTGGCGATGTAGTTCACCATGAGCGCTACCTCGGCATGGGGCATCTCCCATGTGCTCAGCCGGCAAGGGTTGAAGCGGCCGCTCATCTGGCATAACATGTGGGGCCGGCTCTGAAGGGGAATGATCCGGCGCTCGACGAAGGCGGCCACCAAGTCGGCTCCGCGCAGGCCTTCCGACTGGATCATTACCCGAAGCCGGGCGATGGAGGCGTTCCCGGCCTGAGACAAGGACTTGGCCCGGAAGCCCCAAGACGGCCGCTTCCCAGCCGGCGGGCCGGCTACGTAAGCCGGTAGATTCACGTAGTCTCCTTGCGGGGCGACGTTCTTAACGTAGAAATAAGATTTCTGCCAGAGTTTGACAGATTGGATCAAAGGAATGTGCGGGAAGGGGTTGTTGTCGCTTGACCTCTTCATCGCGATGAAGGCCCCGCAGGGGGCGGGCACGCCGGCGGTGACGGTGCCGAGCTTGTTTTGGAAGAGCTCCGCCCAAAGCTCCAGCGTGGGCAGCACTCCCAAGAAACCTTCGCAGAGAGAGACGAAGGACGACAGCAGCATCACCGCGTTGGGCGTGAGGTGATGCGGCTGGAGTTGATAGAAGTCGAGGAAGGATCGCATGAAGCCGCTCGCCGGGAAGCCGAAGCCACGCAAGAAATGCGTGCGGAAGACGACGCGCTCGCCTTCCTCCGGCGCCGGCGAGATTTCCGTCTCCGGCGCCAGACGAGCCTGCACGAGGTTGGCGGCGGGCAGGCGCCGGGTCTGGCGGAGAAATTCGATGTGGTCTTCGTGGACGTTGGACCCGTCCCACGAGCTTGACAGCGCCATAGACATGGCGGCGTGGGCGGGCTGCGATGGGAGGTTGCGTCGGGCGCGAGGAAGAAGAAAGGAGAGAAGAAGAGCAAGGAGGGACGGGGAGCGGGGCAGCGAGCAAGCCTTTGTCTCTCCCCCTCCCCCTCCTACTTGTAGGCTCGTGCACCGGAGCCGAGGAGGCGCGGCGTGGGGGATCGTGGGGATCGATCGTGCCCATCTCCCCCACGCCCCGCGTTACTTACGCGCCTTGAAGACACGAGGAAATGGCCGCGGGGAGGCGAGCAGTCCCCTCGGGCCGCAGAAGATCTGCGCCCGGGCCGAGGCCAAGGAGTGGCGGGCCCGGGCCTGCGGCGGCGTCCCGTCGCGCGCGTGCGACGGCAGGACTTCTCCGCCACGTGGCCCGACGTGGGGGCCCGCGGCCAGCCCGCGGGTCAACCACGGTCATATTAATAAACAAGAAAGCTCTCCGAAGTCGGCTTACGGTGGCGAGGTCGGCTCCTCAGGGTATGAAACTGACCAAGCTTCTCGTCCCTCTGTCTGCCATGAAGCTCGCCCAGCTTCGGGGACTACTGTCGGAGTAAATAGCCATGGGTAGCCTTGCCGGCTTCCCCTGGCCCATCAGAAAAAATTACAAACCTGGCCGACTCTCAAGAAGATTCAAGACCTAGGGCCGCCTCCCCCCTCAGCCGGCTACCTCCTAGGCCGGCTTCGGGGGTGGCCCGCCCTTCACCCTCATGAAGAAAGCTGTGGATGGCCGACTATGAGAAGTCGGCTACAGCAGAAGCCGGCAAGCATAGTCACAGACAGCTGGGGCCCGCGCCCAGCTGGATTTCCATTGTACCCCCGGGGGGTAGGCCTATATAAACCCCCCGGTGCACCCATGCAAAGGGTTGGACTCTCAAGTTAGACCTAGACACCATACAAGGAGAGGAAGCAAGCTAGCTGAGCCCTTCTTCCTCCTTCCACCCAAGACAGCTCAAGGAGCATTGTAGCTACTTGTTCATTTAGTAACCATGCGGAGACCCCGCAGAGCAGCAATAGGGGTGTTATCTCCCCGGAGAGCCCTGAAGCTGGGTAAGATTCGTCGGCGTGCATGTCTTCGCCTTATCCCGTTTCCAGGCACCGGCGATGTTTTATTGGCTCCCACAATGATAAGCCACCCGTTGGCATATGTCGCTCCTACCACAAGACAGCCCTGGTCTCTTTATAAGAGGTTGAATACCAGGAGCCCTCCCCATAACCGTTTGGGACTCGCCTTTAATCGAGAAAACATGCTAACGGGCATGATTGGGTTACCCACGTCCGTATTGATGAGAATCCCGTAGAAGGGGGGCACATGATCTCTGCCTTGACAAGACGTACCAAGGAAACTGCCTTGCAAAACACGCTGAGGCGGAAAGGTGAAATCGATTCGAGTAAAGGACTTGGCTGTGGTGTGATGACGAACTGCAGAATATGTCAGCAGATTTGATTTGTGTTAATATTATTCTCTCTACGACAATATGTGGAAGCTTATTTTGCAGAGCCGGACACTACTCTTGGTGTTTACAATCTTCTATGAAGGACTTGGAGGAGGAACCCGCCTTGCAATGCCGAAGACAATTTGCGCGCCGGACTCGTCGTCATTGAAGCCTGGTTCAGGGGCTACTGAGGGAGTCCTGGATTAGGGGGTGTTCGGGTAGCCGGACTATACCTTCAGCCGGACTCCTGGACTATGAAGATACAAGATTGGAGACTTCGTCCCGTGTCCGGATGGGACTTTCCTTGGCGTGGAAGGCAAGCTTGGCGATGCGGATATTCAAGATCTCCTACCATTGTAACCGACTTTATGTAACACTAACCCTATCCGGTGTCTATATAAACCGGAGGGTTGTAGTCCGTAGGCAATCAACTCCATACACAACAATCATACCATAGGCTAGCTTCTAGGGTTTAGCCTCCTTGATCTCGTGGTAGATCTACTCTTGCACTACCCATATCATCAATATTAATCAAGCAGGAGTAGGGTATTACCTCCATCGAGAGGGCCCGAACCTGGGTAAAAACATCGTGTCCCTTGTCTCCTGTTACCATCCGGCCTTGACGCACAGTTCGGGACCTCCTACCCGAGATCTGCCGGTTTTGACATCGACACCAGCCTTGCAAATGCCGGCCCCTCCGCATGTGGGAATTCAACCCGGAAGGACCGCGCACTATTCAGAATTTCCTCAGCATGACGCACGAGGAGACGTACAAATCGTTCTTCGGACCCCAAATAGAGTTTCCGGACACTTCCGAGGATGTGGGCTTGAGCAGCAACCGCATCGCTGCCCAAGTAAGTAATCCTATGGCCGAGTACAATGTCCTTTTTATTTATCACGACATCATTCTGAAGAATCGCTCTTTGACCAGGACTGGATAACAAAGGCGAAGATGATCCGGTGTTTTGCCCCCCTTCCCGAAGGCTTGGACAATCCGGTGCTGGAAAAGATGCTCGAGCCAGCATCTTGTCTGGTGCCCTCAAAGGAAGATGAAGGGGGGAATAAAGAGGGCAAAAGCGGGCCTCCATCGCTACCTATTCCAACCGATGGAATGAGTGCCTCCGCGAGGGAGGATAACCAAGGGGAAGAATCTGACATTCTCTCTCCCTGGGTAAGGAAGAGTTCTACCTCTGAGGATCCGGAAACCAAGGTTGCCAAATGGGAGAAGAAATCTCCGCCAGAGGGTCCTGCCTCGGAGGGTGTTCTTGCCGCACAATGTCCGCGCGGGGATCAGCCCTCTAACGACCTGTAAGTAATCAAAACGTACTTAATAGTGAAGATACCCTACCTTACTTCTGAGGTAACCGAAGCATTTATCTTGTAGTTCGGATCTTAGCCCTTCTCAGCAGAGCTCATCTTCGGCGGATCTTCTTCCAAAGATGATGGAGAGCGAAACGCCTACCCCTGCCACACCGCCTCACGAGGCGGGCGACCCCAAGGTGTCGTCGCGGAGGGTTTCTCCTGATCCGGCAAGGCCAGAAGGTAATCCTATGACCACCCAAAGTCCCCAGTATACGGCTCTTGAAGAGAGCAATCAAAAGAGTCCGGCACCATCTGGTATGCGGTCGGACGTACTGAGGGATCTGCTAGAGCGAGCGACTATCTCAGAAGAGCACCGTACGTTGATGGGTACGGTGATTGAAAGGATTTCATCCGCCGAAAGCGGGTTGCATGAAGCCTTTATGAGTCTACTATCAGGTTTTGAGGTACGTGAAATGATGTACATTTTTGAAAGTACCGCACGTTTTTAGATGTGCCCTGCGTAGATAGTAACCCCTGAGACTCTAGTTGTCGTCGAAAACGGCGGCAAACAAAGGATCATAGTCCCAGGTAATAACCAGACTGCCTTTATGTGCAGGTGGTGGAGGCTCCGGTGGCTAGCCGGACTCGTGGGTATGCCGAACTAAAGCGGCAGCTAGATGCGGCAGATGCCGACATTGTGCTTGTCAACAAGCGGCTTGACGAGGCGCAGGGTCAGTGATTTTTCTCGCGATTGTCACATAATAAGAGCGGCCTGATGCCAGTATCTTTAATATGCTTGTGACTGCAGATGGAGCGGCCACCGCAGAGACCCTTCGGGCGGAGCTTACCTGAGCCAAGGAGCAAGCAAGGAGTAGCAATGCGGCCGCTTTACAGGCGGCCGAAGAGTTAAGGGCCGAACAGGCCGCACATTGCGAGAGCAAAGAAAAAATTGCCAGGACGGCCATGGAGTTAAAAGATGCTGCTGACCGTTACCGGCTTCTTGAGGAGGAAAACCGGGCGAAAGCGACGGATCTGGAGAAGGCCCAGGTGGCTGCCAAGGAAGCCCGCTCCAAAATTAGAGCGATGAAGGAGGAGCTGAATCAAGCTGCAGATATCCTGTCTGGAAAGCCCTTCTTGTTGTGTACTAAGTTCGGAGATCCGAAGTATGCTCCTCTGGACCGGCTATGGAGTTCTGCGCATGCGAACATGGATTTGGCTACCAACGCTGCTGATGCCGCCGAGTACTTCAAGGATCAGAAAGGTCCCGAAGTGGAGAAGCTGTTCTGGTCACAGTTTCACGCTCCAGTCCGTCTGCTGCTGCTGAATGAGCGATTGACCAGTTGGGCCGAGCTCCATAGATTATCCGGATTGGCCATGAGGTCCATTGTGGATCATTTGTGGCTAGGAGGGCCAAGGCCGAATAGCTACTTTAGCTTAGTGCAATAATTCCTTGGCGCTGTTCCACGCATCGATGCTGTAAAGAGGTCTGCGTGCATAGAAGGCTCGCGGATGGCCCTTGCCCGTGTCAAAACATACTGGGCAGAGATGGATGCCACCACTATTGCGGCACAGGGTTCGGCCATAGATCGAGTGGCTGCCGAGCACTACTTTGAAGAAGTTCTTGAAGGCGCTCCTTCGATAGAGGCTCAGTGCTCGAAGAATATTATGTTTGAGTGACATGTATTCCCATTGTAAAAACAATGTTTTATTGAATTTATCAAGGCTATATTTATACGTTTGCCTGAAAGTACTATGATGCCTCCTTGTGCGGCCGTTTATGTATATATGTATATAACCTAAAAGATTGCAATCGTTGGCTTCAGCCCCCACGCATATAATGCGGGGGTGTTCGCAGAAGACACATGTTCACACTTGATCCAACGTCTTGGTCCATTAAGGAGGTGATAGCGCAGCGAACTATTCAACCGGACTATAACGCTTTAACACTTTCACTTAGCCAGAGGAGTTTGACAGTGGGGCTACTATATAGCCCCTGGTGGCTCCGCAATCATCCAAATTCGGGGTGCGTATATGCCTGGCCAAGAAACGGCCCTTCGTTAAAGCGGAGGAATCCCGAAGATTCCTCTAGGTCATCGAGTGGATGACCAGTCTCACGCTATATCATGACAGTCAGCTTTCGGCTTTCTATACTAAGGTGCTCGTCCGGATGAACCAGGGCACAATCGCAGTAGTTCTCCTGGTGCCGCGATAGCCGATAGAGCGGAACGTAAGGCAGCAGAACACAAGAGCCGGGCAAACCCAACATTTGACCAAAGACATGATTCGGAGCTAATGCATATAAGGCCAAACTCGCGACGCCGAACACTCCCTAAGGTATTCGGTCTTTATGGTGGAAACTGCGCTTAAGCAGTGCCCATTGTAATAAGCCCCTGGTGTCCAGGTACGTGCAATATTCTGACATGGCCACATGCCAATACGCCAGCATCCTTCACAATTGTACTGAGAATCCGGGGGATGTGTATCAACAAGAGACTGTAAAAAAGGTTTACGCAGGGTCTTAATCTAAAAAGAATCCTTGGAACGGGTCCCTGCTGCACGTTTGCACTTGTGTCTCCGTTGTGCCGTATCCTGGACGGGTGTAGCACGACGGTCATCTGTAAAAGAGAGGAACTTAGTTGAAAAGTTGTCGTGCAAAAGGTAAGTTATACTAAATAAACAATATATAGTTCAAAATGAGTAAAGTTGAGCCTGATTACCACTTGTGCCCGCGCGTTGAGCCCCTTGTATTGTAATAGGGGTATAGCCATCAAACTTGTATCTATTACATATAGCTGCACCGGACTCGTCCAACCGTGTCTGTGGTCCTAACAACCTATCAGATGCTTTAGTTGGTGAGGCCGTTTAGTGTGCGGCTGCCAAGGCAGCTGCACGGTCTTCCGCACGCAAGGAGCACACAATATTTCCATATACTGTAATAATGCCACGTGGACCGGGCATTTTAAGCATGAGCGAAGCGTAATGTAGTATTGCATTAAAGCGAGCGAAAGCTTCGCGTCCGAGTAGTGCTTGATAGCCACTTTGGAACAAAGCAATGTGGAAGGTTAAATTTTCACTGTGGAAGTTATCGAGGAAGCCAAATATAACCTCTAGTAGTAGGGAGCCCATGCAATGGGATTCTGGGCCTGGCGTTACTCCTTTAAAGGTAGTATTGCTATGGCTAATTTTTGTTGGGTCTATCTCCATTTTGTGGACTGTGTCCTGATATATCAGGTTTAAACTACTGCCGCCGTCCATCAGGACTCGTGTGAAGTGGTATCCGTCAATTATCGGGTCTAACACCAAGGCAGCCCATCCTGCACGCCAGCTACTTGCCGAGTAATCCCGATGGTCGAAGGTGATCTTGGGACGACCAGTGGCAGAACTCTGCTGTGATAGGCCCTGGGACATGTGTCTCTAGGAGTGCCACTTTGTTTCTCCGCTTTGTCACGTGTAACAAGTTTACTGTTTTAACTTCTGGTGGGAATTTCTTTTGTTCCCTCGTGCTTTGCTTGCGAGGCTCATCCTCGTCTTCGCTTGGTGTATCCTGCCCCTTGTGTTCGGCGTTGAGCTTGCCAGACTGCTTGAAGACCCAACATTCTCTATGGGTATGATTTGCAGGTTTATCGAGGGTGCTGTGGATCTAACATATTTTGTCCAGAATCTTGTTTAGGCTGGACAGTTCGTCTTTGTTGCCTTTGGAGGGCAGCTTTTGTTGACCTGGCCGAGAGCTTCTGAATCCGGCGTTTACCGCCGTGCTCTTCGGGCTGTCTTCTTTACTCCGGCGCTTGTTTTTGCTGCGTCGTGGTTTCCCGTGTTCATCCCTGACTTCGGATGTATTTGGGTCGCTGGTGCTGCATCGAGCTAACCATTTGTCCTCGCCCGCGCAAAAGCGGGTCATGAGGCTTGTTAATGCTGCCATTTTTCTCGGCTTTTGTTGGCCGAGGTGTCTGGCAAGCCATTCGTCTCGCACGCTGTGCTTGAAAGCTGCTAAGGCTTCGGCGTCCGGAAAGTCGACTATTTGGTTCTTTTTAGTGAGGAACCTGTTCCAAAGCTTTCGGGCTGACTCTCTAGGCTGTTGAGTTATATGACTTAAATCGTCTGCATCCGGTGGTCGGACATAGGTCCCTTGAAAATTTGCCCGAAAAGCGTCTTCAATCTCTTCCCATCTTCCAATGGAGTTTTTGGGGAGGCTTTTAAGCTAGTGCCGAGCTGGCCCTTTGAGCTTGAGGGGTAAGTACTTGATGGCGTGGAGATCGTCTCCTTGAGCCATGTGGATATGGAGGATGTAGTCCTCAATCCAGACCCCAGGGTCTGTCGTTCCGTCGTATGCCTGTATGTTTACGGGTTTGAATCCCTCTGGAAATTCATGGTCCAGCACCTCATCGGTGAAACATAGGGGGTGTGCGGCACCCCTGTATTTGGGTGTATCGTGATGTTCGGATGTTTGTTGTGTTGCATTGCATACTGGAGCGCGCTTGTGTGGCCCATATATGGATCTGGTTGCCGTCCTTTTGATGTGAGCCCTCGCGTGGATCGTGTACTGGCTTATGTGTGTCGTCGTTTGCCGCTCTATTTGCCACGAGGTTGTCTGTCCGACGGGATGGCCGTTTTGTTTTTCAATTACGGGGGATCTAAGGCCTCCTCATCGAATTCAGGTAGCAACTTTCGTTTCGGGTACCTTTTGGTGCGGCGATTACCACCGTACTTCGCTGCCGTGTTGAGTACTTCACTCCATCTGATTCTGAGTGTGTCTTGTGCAGCCCTGACCCTTTGCTTCTGCTTTTTCAGACTCCTTGCAGTGGCAACAAGCCTTTGATGGGCATTCTGTTGCTCCGGGCGCCTGTCCAGTGTGATGTCGTCCGGACTGTTATCTTCGACGGAGTTGGGTTGTTCGGTTCGATTCTCCGTGTTGCCGTGGTCGGGCGATGGTTCACCCTGCTCTAACGCTGGGTCTATATGATCGCTATTTCTGCCGAGGTGGGATTTGGAGCGGCGCTTACGCCACCGCTTTGACCGCTTCTTGAGGGAACAACCCTTCGCTGCGTCCTTCCGTTCCTCGTCGTCGTTTTCTTTGGGTGTGTCCACCATGTATACATCATATGATGAAGTGGGCGTCCAGTGCCCTATGGGCAGTGGTTCCTGTTCGTCTCCTGCATCATCGTCCATACCGTCGATGTCTTCGGAGTCGAAGTTAAACTTGTTTGGAGTCCGTGGCCCGGGAAGAATCTGGCAGTTCGATGTCACGGCTCTCGTGAAGGGTAAGGTCGATATTCGGCTCGATCGCCAATGAGAGTGTGGCCGTCGTGGTAGGGTCTATCCACCCGTCCATGGATGGCGCAATTGGCTCCGAATTGAGGGTCGGAGAGGTTGCCTGAACACTGTCCGATGGTAGAGCTAAATCATGCTCATCGTGACCATGCGACACTCCTGGCAGGGGCTCGAATCCGTCGAAGATCGAGTCTTCGCGAATGTCGGTCGTGTAGTTTAAGCTTCCGAACCTGACCTGGTGGCCTGGGGCGTAACTCTTGATCTGCTCCAGATGGCCAAGCGAGTTGGCCTGTAGTATGAAGCCGCCGAATACAAGGACCTGTCCGGGGAGAAAAGTCTCACCCTGGACTGCATCGCTATCGATGATCGAAGGAGCCATCTAGCCTAATGACGACGACACAGAGGAACTCTTAGTGAAAGCACCAATGTCGGTGTCAAAACTGGCGGATCTCGGGTAGGGGGTCCCGAACTGTGCATCTAAGGCGGATGGTAACAGGAGGCAGGGGACACGATGTTTTACCCAGGTTTGGGCCCTCTTGATGGAGGTAAAACCCTACGTCCTGCTTGATTTATCTTGATAATATGAGTAGTACAAGAGTAGATCTACCACGAGATCGGAGAGGCTAAACCCTAGAAGCTAGCCTATGGTATTATTGTATGTTGTCCTACGGACTAAAACCCCTCGGTTTATATAGACACTGGAGGAGGCTAGGGTTACACAAGGTCGGTTACAAAGGAGGAGATGCACATATCCGTATTGCCTAGCTTGCCTTCCACACCAAGTAGAGTCCCATCCGGACACGGGACGAAGTCTTCAATCTTGTATCTTCATAGTCCAATAGTCCGGCCAAAGGATATAATCCGGCTGTCCGGATACCCCCTAATCCAGGACTCCCTCAGCCGACATCCACAGAGACTTGATCTTCGACGGATTCGAGCCCTTGCCGAGTGCGCCGCACGGTCACGATGAGCATGATTTAGCCCTACTATCAAACAGTGTTCAGGAGATCACACCGGCGACCGCTCCGACCCTCAATTCGGAGCCAGTTGCGCCATCCAAGGACGGGTGGATAGACCCCGCCATGGAAGCGGCACTGTCAGCGGCGATAGAGCCAAATGCTAACTTCACCCCTAACGAGAGCCGTGTCGCCGAACTGCAGGATCCTTCCCCGCCCACGGACTGCGAACCGCCTGCGCCCATGCCTATCGAATACGATCGGGCGCCAATCATGGAGTTCACCTCCATGGATATCTTTTAGCACTCGCCCTTCGGCGACATACTGAATTCATTAAAGTCTCTCTCCTTGTCAGGAGAGTCCTAGCCGAACTATGTCCGGCAGGATTGGGATGCGGATGACGAAGAAATTCGCCGCCCACCAACCACCCACTTAGTAGCCACTGTCGACGATTTGACCAACATGCTCAACTTCGACTCCGAAGACATCGACGGTATGGACGACGATGCAGGAGACGAACAAGAGCCACTGCCCACAGGGCACTGGATGCCCACTTCATCATATGATGTATACATGGTGGACACACCCAAAGAAAACAACAACAAGGAACGGAAGGATGCAACGAAGGATCGTTCCCTCGAGAAGCAGTCAAAGTGGCGGCGTAAGCGCTGCTCGAAATCCCGCCTCGGCACAAACAGTGATCATATAGACCCCGCGATAGAGTAGGGTGAGCCAGCGGACGACAAACACGGCATTGAACCACCGTCTGACCATGCAACACGGAGAATCAAACCGAACAACCCGACTCCGGCGAAGATAATAGTCCGGATGACATCACATCGGACAGGCACCCGGAGCAACAGAATACCCATCAAAGGCTTGTTGCCACTGCGAGGAGTCTAAAAAAGCAGAAGCAAAGGCTCAGGGCTTCACAAGACACACTCAGAATTAGATGGAGTGAAGTACTCACTACTACAGCAAAATATGGCGGTAGTCGCCACAAAAAGAGCTACTTGAAGCGAAAGCTGCTACCTGAATTCGATGAGGAGGCCTTAGATCCCCCGCAATCAACAAACAAAATAGCCATCCGGTTGGATAGACGACCTCGTGGCCAACATAGAGCGGCAAATGACGCCGCACACAAGCTAGTACGCGATCCATGTGAGGGCTCGCATCAAAAGGACGACGCAACCAGATCCATCTACGGGCCAAGCAAGCGTGCTCCAGCACGCAATGCAACACAACAAAAATCCGAAAACCACGGTACACCCAAATACAGGGGTGCTGCACACCCCCTATGTTTCACCGATGAGGTGCTGGACCATGAATTTCCAGAGGGATTCAAACCCGTAAACATAGAGGCCTACGACGGAACGACAGACCTTGGGGATTGGAATGAGGACTACATCCTCCATATCCACATGGCTCGAGGAGACGATCTCCACGCCATCAAGTACTTACCCCTGAAGCTCAAAGGCCCAGCTCGGCACGGGCTTAAAAGCCTCCCCGAAAACTCCATTCGAAGCTGGGAAGAGCTCGAAGACGCTTTTCGAGCAAATTTTCAAGGGACCTATGTCCGACCACCGGATGCAGACGATTTAAGTCATATAACTCAACAACCCGGAGAGTCAGCCCGAAAGCTTTGGAATAGGTTTCTCACTAAAAAGAACCAAATAGTCGACTATTCGGACGCTGATGCCTTAGCAGCTTTCAAGCACAGCGTTCGAGACGAATGGCTTGCCAGACACCTCGGCCAAGAAAAGCCGAGAACAATGGCAGTATTAACAAGCCTCATGACCCGCTTTTACGCGGGCGAGGACAGCTGGTTAGCCCGATGCAACACCAGCGACCCAAGTACATCCGAAGTCAAGGACGGAAAGGGAAAGCCACGTCGCAACAAAAACAAGTGCCAGAATAAATAAGACAGCCCGAAGAGCACGGCGGTAAACGCCGGATTCAGAAGCTCTTGGCTAGGTCAGCAAAAGCTGCCCTCCAAAGGCAACAAAGACGAACTGTCCAGCCTAAACAAGATTCTGGACAAAATATGCCAGATCCACATCACCCCTGATAAACTTGCAAATCATACCCATAGAGAATGTTGGGTCTTCAGGCAGTCCGGCAAGCTCAATGCCAAACACAAGGGGCAGGATACACCAAGCGAAGACGAGGATCAGCCTCGCAAGCAAAGCACTGGGGAACAGAAGAAATTCCCACCAGAAGTCAAAACAGTAAATGTGTTACACGTGATAAAGGGGGGAAACAAAGCGGCACCCCTAGAGACACATGCCACAGGGCCTATCACCGCAGAGTTCTACCACTGGCTGTCCCAACCGATCACCTTTGACCATCGGGATTACTCGGCAAGTATCCGGCATGCAGGATGGGCTGCCTTGGTGTTAGAGCCGATAATTGACGGATACCACTTCACACGAGTCCTGATGGACGGCAGCAGTAGTTTAAACCTGATATATCAGGACACAGTTCGCAAAATGGGGATAGACCCAACAAAAATCAGCCATAGCAATACTACTTTAAAGGAGTAACGCCAGGCCCAGAAGCCCATTGCACGGGCTCCCTTCTACTAGAGGTTATATTCGGCTTTCCCGATAACTTCCGCAGCGAAATTTGAACCTTGCACATCACTCCGTTCCAAAGTGGCTATCAAGCACTACTTGGACGCGAAGCTTTCGCTCGCTTTAATGCAATACTACATTACGCGTCTCTCATGCTTAAGATGCCCGGTCCACGAGGCATCATGACAGTAAATGGAAATATTGAGTGCTCCTTGCGCGCAGAAGACCGTGCGGCCGCCTTGGCAGCCGCACACTAGACGGCCTCACCAACTTGAGCATCTGACAGGTCGTTAAGACCACATACACGGTTAGACGAGTCCGGTGCAGCTATATATAATTGATACAGGTTTGATGGCTATACCCCTATAACGATACAAGGGGCTCAACACGTGTAAACAAGTGACAATTAGGCTCAACCTTACTCATCTTGAACTATACATGGTTTATTTAGTATAACCTACATTTTTGCACGACAACTTTCAACTAAGTTCCTATCTTTTACCGATGACCATCGTGCTACACCCGTCCAGGATACGACACAACGGAGACACAGGCGCAGACGTGCAGCAGGGACCCGTTCCAAGGATTCTTTTTAGATTAATACCCTACGTAAACCTTTTTTACTGTCTCTTGTTGATACACATCCCTCGGATTCTCACTACAATTGAGAAGGATGCTGACGTATTGACATGTGGCCACGTCAGAATATTGCACGTACCTGGACACCAGGGCTTATTACAAAGGGCATTGTTTTAGCCCGGTTTACATGATAAAGACCAAATACCTTAGGGAGTGTTCGGCGTCGCGAGTTTGGCCTTATATGCATCAGCTCCGAATCATGTCTTTGGTCAAATGTTGGGTTTACCCGGCTCCTATGTTTTGCTGCCTTACGTTCTGCTCTATCGGCAAAGGCAGCACCAAAAGAACTACTGTGATTATGCCTTGGTTCATCCGGACGAGCACCTCAGTAGAGAAAGCCGAAAACTGACTGTCATGATATAACATGAGACTGGTCAACCACTCGATGACCTAGCGGAATCTTCGGGATTCCTCCTCCTTAACGAAGGGTCGTTTCCCGGCCAGGCATGTACGCGCCCCGAATTCGGATGAGCGCGGAGCCACCAGGGGCTATATAGTAGCCCCACTATCAAACTCCTCTGGCTAAGTGAAGGTGTTAAAGCATTATAGTCTGATTGCCTAGTTCGCCGCGCTATCACTTCCTTAATGGACCAAGACGTTGGATCAAGTGTGAAAATGTGTCTTCTGCGAACAACCCCGCATTATATGCGTGGGGGCTGAAGCCGACGACTGCCATCTTTCAGGTTATATACATATATACATAAACGGCCGCACAGGAGGCATCATAGTACTTTCGGGCAAAAGTATAAATATAGCCTTGATAAACTCAATAAAACATTGGTTTTACAATGGGAATACATGTCACTTAAACATAATATTCTTCGAGCACAGAGCCTCTATCAAACGAGCGCCTTCAAGAACTTCTTCAAAGTAGTGCTCGGTAGCCACTCGGCCTATGGCCGAACCTTGTGCCGCAACTGTGGTGGCATCCATCTCCGCCCAGTATGTTTTGACACGGGCAAGGGCCATCCGCGAGCCTTCTATGCATGCCGACCTCTTTATAGCATCGATGCATGGCACATCACCAAGGAATTGTTGCACTAAGCTAAAGTAGCTATTCGGCCTTGGCCCTCCTAGCCACAGATGATCGACAACGGACCTCATGGCAAGTCCAGATAATCTATGGAGCTCAGCCCAACCGGTCAATCGCTCATTCAGCAACAGCGGACGGACTGGAGCGTGAAAGTGTGACCAGAACAACTTCTCCACTTCAGGACCTTTCTGACCCTTGAAGTACTCGGCCGCATCAGCAGCACTTGTAGCCAAATCCATGTACTCTTCCGTAGAACTCCATAGCCGGTCCAGAGGAGCATATTTCGGATCTCCGAACTTAGTCCGCAACAAGAAGGGCTTCCCAGAAACAATATCTGCGGCTTGCTTCAGCTCCTCCTTCGTCGCTCTAATTTTGGAGGAGGCTTCCTTGGCAGCCACCCGGGCCTTCTCCAGGTCCATCGCCTTCGTCCGGTTTTCTTCTTCAAGAAGCCGGTAATGGTCAGCAGCATCTTTTAACTCTGCGGCCATCTTGGCAATTTTTTCTCTGCTCTCGCAATGTGCGGCCTGTTCGGCCCTTAACTCTTCGGCCGCCTTTAAAGCGACCGCATTGCTACTCCTTGCTGGCTCCTTGGTTCTGGCAAGCTCCGCCCGAGGGGTCTCCATGGTGGCAGCAACATCTGCAGTCACAACATATTAAAGATACTGGCATCATGCTACTCTTATTATGTGACAATCACCAGAAAAATCACCTACCCTGTGCCTCGTCAATCCGCTTGTTAACAAGCACGATGTCGGCATCTGCCGCATCTAGCTGCCACTTTAGTTCGGCAAAACCATCAGTCCGACTAGCCACCGGAGCTTCAACCACCTACACATAAAGGCGGTTATTACCTCGGACTATGATCCTCTGTTTTCCGCCGTTTTCGACGACAACCAGAGTCTCAGGGGCTACTATCTACACAGGGCACATCTAAAAATGTGCGGTACTGTCAACAATGTACATCGTTTCGTGTACCTCAAAACCCGACAGTAGACTCATAAAGGCTTCATGCAACCCTCTTTCGGTGGACGAAATCCTTTCGATCACCGTACCCATCAATGTGCGGTGCTCTTCTGAGATAGCCGCTTGCTCTAGCAGACTCCTCAGTACGTCCGACCGCACACCAGACGGTGCCGGACTCTTTTGATTGCTCTCTTCAAGAGTCGAATACTGAGGACTTTGGGTGGCCATAGGATTACCTTTTGGCCTTGCCGGATCAAGAGAAACCCTCTGCGATGACACCTCGGGGTCGCCCGCCTCATGAGGCGGTATGGCAGGTGGAGGCATTTCGCTCTCCATCATCTCTGGAAGAATATCCCCTGAAGACGAGCTCTGCTGAGAAGGGCTAAGATCCGAACTGCAAGATAAATGCCTCGGTTATTTTCCTCAGAGGTAAAGCGAGATATTTTCAGTTACCCTTTTACTTACAACTCGGTGGAGGGTTGATCCCCTTGAGGGCATAGTGCGGCCAGGGTATCCCTAGGGGCAGGACCCTCCGATGGAGATTTCTTCCCCCGTTTGGAGACCGTTGTCTCCGGGTCCTCAGAGGCGGTTCTCTTTCGTCCCTAGGGAGAGGAGGTTTCAGTTCCTCCCCCCCGACTAACCTCCTTCGCGGAGGCGCTAGACTCCTGGTTCCCCCCTTTGTCTTCTCCTGAGGGCGCTTGATAAGGCGCGATCTCCAACATCCTGGTTAGCACGGGATTTGGTGAGGTCTCAGGGAGGGGGGCCGAACACCTGATCAACTTTGCCTTCACTATCCAATCCTGGGTCAAAGAGCGGCTTTTTTAGGGCAATGTTGCGATAAATAAATGGAAAGTGTGTTCGGATGCGGGGCTACTGTTGGTGTACAAAAAGAGGGGTACACTTTTTGTACCCCTATAACTGTGCACAGGCAGTCTGAGCCACGGATACCACCACACCAAGCAAGGCAAGGGAGGTGAGCCAGGGTAAGACCGAAGCTCAAGAGAACTAGAACGACGCCAAGGCCAAGACCACGAAGAGCAAAGGGGACGAAGCGGACTCCCCCGGCAAGATCCTTGCCGGGAGACAGTTCTAGCAGCCCTGACAAGACCCTTGCCGCGGCGACTCGTCCCACGCCTACGGAGCAAATCACCCTTGAGTCCACTGCCCCCAAAGGGCAAGGATTCGGGAGACATCCCCATGGCGGCATGCAGATCTTTGTGAAGACATTCAAGATCAAATACGCAGTAAGGAGACGACAACCATTGGCGGGATCCCAGCCAAGGAAGACCACAAGGCCCCCGGCAAGCGCCTTGCCGGGGATGACAGCAGGCGCCCCGGCAAGGCCCTTGCCGAGGACACCCGCAGGGCCACCATCAGGCCCACGCCGACTAAACCTCCACCACCGCATGCTTGCAGCTGTCGACCCAACCAGCTAGGCAAGCACCTGCGTGGCGGCATGCAGATCTTCGTGAAGACCCACCACTGCGCCACCTTAGCAGCCTGCCTACCTACATGGCATCGCAGACGTCGCTGGCCAGGGCGCGTGTCGACACAAGAAGGAGCGGTGACGGACGAGACATGTCTCTCCCCCGTCCCCGATAAAGCAAGGACACCTAAGCAAGACGCATTAAATGTGCCTTGTCATGTAATGCAAGGGATAACCTCACATCACTCTACCCTTTCCACCTCCTATGTGCCACTATGGCAACCCATTTTTCTATTAAAGGAGGCCCGAGGCGAACATGGGAAGGATTCGGCTTTTTGGAGCTCCTCACGCCCCATAGCTAGCTCAAGAACATAGATATACAATCCACCAAAGCAGGAGTAGGGTTTACGCATCCTCGCAGCCCGAACCTAGATAAACGAACCATGTGCTATCTGTTTGATCCGCTCTTCTCACGACCCCGCGCCCCGCTAACCACAGTAGGGATTCTTGTGATCCCATAGGTGTCGTTCCCACCGACATCTTTGGCGCGCCAGGTAGGGCTGCAGTTGTGAGAATCGGCTTTAGCAGTTAGTTCGGCGCTTCTTCATCATCATGGCGCCCAAGAAGAAGACGACGGTGGCGGTTGGCCAGTCGGAAGCCGGACAGCCCGTCCCGACGCGGGCGAGTAGCGGACCGGTCGCAGAAAGGACCCAGGGCGCTGCTCGCGAACACCAACACCATCCTAGCAGCCGGAGTTTTGGAGGCGGTGATGTTTGTGTGCCTGGTAACGGGCCACACATCACCAAATCCAAAGGCGGAGCCAAGCCCTTCGCGGGTGGAGCAGGGCCTTCGAAGGTCATCGGCGCCCCGCCCGAAGGCGACGCAAGGGCCTCCAAGACTCCCACACCGGCGCGAACAGATTATGTTCGACGTTGACAAGATCCCCTTGTCTTACAATGGGATCCTTGGCTGCCCAGTGCTGGCCAAGTTCATGGCGGCGTCACATTATGCCTACAACACCCTGAAGATGCCGGGGCCTGTGACGATCATCACCGTCCCATCAGACAAGAAGGATGCGCTAATTTGCGCTGACCAACTCTACCAACAAGCAGTTGTAGCAGCCGCCACTGCTAAGGCACTTGCTCCTGCCGTTGGGGCCCCGGGAAGGCAAAAGAAGAAGACCGGTGAGACCTCGGCCACCCACTCCGGCAAGCGCACCTCTTCGGAGTGTAGCGCTCCCGTCGAGGACGTGCCAGAGAGCTCCGCCGACAGAAACAACAAGTCCAGGGCCACACCGCCGGGAACCAAGATGGTTTCTGTCAAGGAGGACGGCACGGGAGGAGCTTTTACCATAAGCTCCACCCTTGACGACAAATAGGAAGATGCGCTCGTCACCTTCCTGCGGGCGAATGTCGATGTGTTTGCATGGCAAGCATCCGACATCCCCGGCGTTCCCAGGGAGGTGATTGAGCACCACCTTGCTATCCATCCTCATGCGCGGCCCGTCAAGCAGAAGGTCAGAAAGCAAGCTTTGGAATGACAAGAGTTCACCACAGAGGAGATCCGGAAGCTGGAAGTAGCGGGTTTGGTAAGAGGAGTGCTCCATCCAACGTGGTTGGCCAATCCGGTGGTAGTGCACAAGGCAAATGGGAAGTGGAGGCTGTGTATTGATTACACAGATATTAATAAGGCTTGTCCCAAAGACCCATTCCCGTTGCCGCGCATCGACCAGATTGTTGACTCCACAGCTGGGTGTGATCTGTTGTCATTCCTCGATGCCTACTCCGGGTACCACCAGATCTTCATGACAAGGGAAGATGAAGAGAAAACGGCATTCATCACCCCATGTGGTACGTATTGCTTTATACGGATGCCTTTCGGGTTGAAGAGTGCTGGTTCAACGTTTGCAAGGGCCGTCCAGATTGGTTTTGAACCCCAGCTCCATAGAAATATGGAAGCTTATATGGATGATATAGTGATCAAAACCAAGAACAGGGCAACCCTCATATCAGATTTACAAGAAACATTTGCAAACCTACGCAAGATCAATCTCAAGCTGAACCCTGAGAAGTGCGTCTTCGGCGTCCCGTCTGGCAAGCTTCTCCGGTTCTTTGTGTCACAGCGTGGGATAGAGTTCAATCCGGACAAGATCAAAGCTATAGAGCAGATTGAAGCGCCCAAGCGAGTCAAGGATGTGCGTCGGCTTGCTGGTTGCGTTGCCGCCATGAGCAGGTTCATTTCCAAGTCCGCCGAGCGCGCCCTTCCATTTTTCAAGATTTTGAAAAAGGCGGGCCCGATGGAGTGGACGCCAGAAGCCGAAGTAGCACTGCAAGATTTGAAGAGGTACCTCTCCTCCGCGCCAATACTAGGTGCGCCTAGGCCACAGGAACCGTTGCTGCTGTACCTGGCGGCAATGAACCTGGTGGTCAGCGCCGCACTAGTGGTGCAGAGAGAAATTGATGATGAGGTAATAGCAGCGACGGAGCCCGATGCCACCGATGCCGAGATGACGCAGCCAATTGAAGTGCCGCCGAAGAAGAAAATAATGGAGCACCCGGTCTACTTTGTTAGTTCCCTCCTGCAGGGGGCTAGATCGAGGTACTCCGGTGTGCAGAAACTGCTCTTCGGCCTTCTTATGGCCTCGAGGAAGCTGCGTCACTACTTCCAGGCGCATGAAATCACTGTCGTCACTCGCCTCCCTCTGCAACGGATATTGCACAATCCAGACGCAACGGGAAGGATCGTAGAGTGGGCACTGGAACTGTCCAGCTTTGGCCTCAAGTTTGAGAGTACCTCGATGATTCAAAGCCGAGTCCTGGCGGAGTTCGTTGCAGAATGGATGGCGACGCCTGACAAAGAAACCCAAGAGACTGCTCTCCCCGGCAAGGAGGCAAGTTGCGACTGGATCATGTACTTTGATGGAGCTTTCTCCTTACAAGGTGCCGGGGCTGGCGTACTGCTTGTCGCGCCCACCGGAGAGCACCTCAAGTACGTGATCCAGATGCACTTCCCCAGGGAGGTGTCAACAAACAATACAGCTGAGTACGAAGGGTTGCTTGCCGGTCTTAGGATCGCGGCGGACCTCGGAATCAAGAAACTCGTCGTCAGAGGCGACTCGCAACTTGTCATCAAGCAAGTCAACAAGGATTACCAGAGCCCGTTGATGAAGGCCTACGTCGATGAAGTGAGAAAGATGGAAGAGCATTTTGACGGTATACAGGTAGAATACGTTCCTCGAGCGGAGAATGATATCGCCAATTACCTGTCAAAATGGGCTGCCCTCAAGCTACCTGTGGAACCAGGTATCTTCGTGCTTCGGCTAACTCAGCCATCCGTTGATCCATCAACAGAGCAGAAGAAGAGGAGAAAATCGGGGCCCGGCAAGTACTTTCCCGCTGAGCTCCCCAAAGCCGCCGGCAAGGATATTGCCGAACACGCTGAGCCCGCCATGGGACGGCTAGCTCCGACAAAGCATCAAGCTCTTGCCATGGAGACAGCCGCTCCGATAGTGGAGGAAATGCCTTTAGTCCTCGCAGTCGAGCCCCAGGCTCCAGCATGGGCACAACATACCGTCCGATTCCTCCAAACAGGGGAACTTCCTGAGGAGCAGGAAGAAGCGGAAAAAGTAGCCCGTCGCTCTACTATGTACCAGTTCATCGATGACGTCCTGTACAGAAAGGGGCCGAACAGCGTGAAATTGAAGTGTATCCCTCGAGAGGAAGGACTGGGGCTGTTGGCGGAGATACATGGAGGCATATGTGGATCCCACATCGGGTCAAGGGCCCTTGTCGGCAAAGTGTTTCGGCAAGGCTTCTTCTGGCCCACCGCCCTCTAGGATGCGACGACACTAGTCACCAGGTGTGAAGCGTGTCAGTTCCATTCAAAGAAGCTTCATCATCCAGCTCAAGCCCTTCAAACCATTCCTCTCTCCTGGCCTTTCTCGGTCTGGGGGCTCGACATACTAGGCCCTTTCCCCGTGCTGTCGGGGGCTTTGAGTACTTGTACGTTGCAATCGACAAGTTCACAAAGTGACCAGAAGTGGAAGCAGTGAGGAAGGTCACAGCACAGTCAGTCGTCAAGTTCTTCAAAGGACTGGTGTGCCGTTTTGGTGTACCCAATAGGGTTATCACCGACAACGGCACGCAGTTCACAAGCCACACCTTCATGCAATATATTGAAGACCTCGGCAACAAGGTCTGTTTCGCTTCCGTTGCTCACCCACGAAGCAATGGTCAAGCTGAGAGGGCAAATGCTGAAGTACTACGAGGCCTGAGGACAAAGACCTTTGACAGACTGCACAAGAGTGGAAGGCGCTGGATTGATGAATTGCCGACGGTTCTTTGGTTAATCAGAACGATACCAAATCGAGCCACCAGCCATACACCCTTTGCCCTGGTATACAGGGCAGAAGTAGTTCGCCCCACGGAACTCATATACGGGTCACCTCGAGTACTCGCTTATGACGAGCTTGAGCAAGAGCAATTGCGGCAAGATGACGCAACGCTCCTTGAGGAAGATCGTCTTTGGGCGGCTGTGAGAGCAGTGCGCTACCAGCAAGCCTTGCGCCGCTACCATAGCCGCAAGGTTCATGCCCGAAGCTTTGAGGAAGGCGACCTTGTTCTTCGGCGCGTTTAATCGGCCAAGAATTCCAACAAGTTGACGCCAAAGTGGGAAGGCCCTTATCGGGTAATACTAGTAACCAGGCCTGGCGCAGTCCGCGTGGAGACCGAAGATGCCGTTCCGGTGAGTAACTCCTGGCACATTGAGCAACTTCGCAAGTTTTACACGTGAGGCGCGGCTTGTTGGGCCCCCTCGGCAAGCCACCTTTTGTACGAACCTTGCCGATGATGCATGTAACCCTTTGTACAAAGCCAGGCGCAGACCCTGAGCATAAGTAAATGAAGCGCTGGCGCCCTAAGTTATAGCATGCATGCTATGTCGAGTCTCGTCCTTGGTTAGGGTTGATAGAGCTTAGCGGCGACTAACCCCTAGCTTAGAGGTCGAGTGTGCGTCTCTTTGTCTTTCTTTTGTCTTCTTTGGTTCACAGGACACATAGATATCCGTGCCGAACCACTTGGGTAGAAAAAAAAGAGGAACAGGCCAGCATCTAGCCCCCGGCAAGCCAGTATTGTCGGGGGCTGCAAGAGCAAAGATTCACCCATGGCGAACCAAGGTTGCCGGGGACTGCAGCTTCAGATAAGTTCTTCATCCCTTATCATGCATTCCATTATGGACTGAGGTATGTGAAACCTCGTTTTCCCCCAAGCTACCATGCTCCCCTAACTCTAAGCCCTAGGGCTCGTTCCTGGGGCCAATTTTGGTCGTAGTCGCGGCAGCAAAAGGATGAAACAAGGAGCCTGAACCCGCCTCATCCCTGCCTCCGCCAAAGGTGTGAGGAAGGTCGAGCGAAGTGCGGAGACGGCAAGGCCTGTTGCCGGGCAAGGAAATGTTTATCTTGAAGATATCAAGGATTTACTCCTTGTCGTGGGTTTCACCCGCAAAGAAATGACCCGGTAAGCATCCCTTTTTCAATTAAAAACATTCCACTCAGGTACAGTCCATAGGGAATGAAAAACATGAATGATGGGATTACAAGTTTTAAATTCAACAAAGGCCCGAAGGCTTACAAACTAAAAAGAAATAAGGTGCCCGTAATCCCTTTCTTGTCCCTCTCCTCAGGAGGCAGGTCAAGGAGGCGAAAAGGACAAAAGGAGCACCTAGGCGAGCTACGGGTGGCAGAAGACACCAAGAGAACATCTTGGTGGCCGTCCAAAGGCTGGATGGTGATGGCGGCGCCGGAAGCAGAGCTCGAAGACGAGGTGGCAGGACGTCAGCACGCGTCGAAGGCATCGGTGCCCGCGTACTCCGACTTGATGGCCTTGCCGCCCGCCCTCTTCCTCTTCCACAGCCTCCCAACGCCAGCCGCCCAAGGAGACGACCCCAAGAAGTTCAAGGAGCCGGTGACACGGATGATGGGGTCGCCGGTGCCGCACGGAGCGGCACCCGGCACCTAGTCGGACCCGCCATCCAGCCGCCTACTACCCTCGTCGTCGCTGCCGCTGTCCTCCTCGTCACTCCTGCCCGAGGAGGAGTCTTCACTATTAGAAGAGCTCTCCACGCAGCACCTTGCATGGGTCCCAAAGAGCCCGAAGACTTTGACGGAGAGAAGGCCACCCTCCATTAGTTTAAAATGGAGAGTGAGCCCCTCCATCAAGCGGTGGATATGAGCAAATGTCTTCCATCCCCGACAAAGATTCATCACGTGAGGGGCGGGGAAATCAACGCGGACCCGCGTGCCACTAATCCCGCAGCCCATCATGTGCAGCCGCAACGACTCCGGCGGATCCAGCTCCATCTCCCGCGCAAATGGAGTTCGGACACGAAGGCGACGGTGCGGCGGCCGGCGCAGCCTAACGAAGAACTCACAAGGGTCGTCCCCAACATGGCCCCCCATTGGAGGAGGAGCTGCTGGCGGAGGCGAGGCCGGCGCGCCGCCCACGGCCTCGCCCCCTTCCCCTTCCCCTCGCGGCTGGCTCTACCACCGCAGGCACAGGGGAAGGAGGGACGCGTTGTCGAGCGGCGACCCTCGCCGCCACTGTTGAAGGACCGGGATTCCCTCTCTCCATGATGGATGGAAGGGAGGAGCAGAAGCTGAAGGAAGAAGAAGATGAAAGAATGCGGGACACCATCCCCCTCCCGCTCTTTATAAAGGATCGGGGTTGGGGCTCGGCCGCCCCGCTCGGCCAATCAAGATACGGAAGGCGCAGGGAGCCAGGACCGACCCGCCGCCCCAACCAGCAATTACCCAGTTTCCCACCCCGTGATCGTGGGGAGTGAACGCCTTGAAGACCGTGCCTCAGCCCCATTCAGTAAATGGGTCGTGCCTCCACGCCTCCCTCCGTTTATGGGGAAGGCGCGAACCGCCCCTTTACTACGATGTGATGCATGCCTGCGGGAACCAACCCCACGCATGCCGCCCACGTCACACGCGCCTCCCCATGCTGCGCCACGCGTGGGAATCATGGGAAGCACAGCGCACGAAGAATCTAACCGCGGTAAAAACCGCCCCGCCTGCCCGTGCACCGTTTTTGGGCCTAGCCCAACAACGCGTTGCGCTTATGTGTGGCCCAGGCCCGGGGGCTCCTGTCGGTGTACAAAAAGAGGGGTGCACTTTTTGTACCCCTATAACTGTGCACGGGCAGTCTGAGCCACGGATACCACCACACCAAGCAAGGCAAGGGAGGTGAGCCAGGGTAAGACCGAAGCTCAAGAGAACTAGAATGACGCCAAGGCCACGACCACGAAGAGCAAAGGGGACAAAGCGGACTCCCCCGACAAGATCCTTGCCGGGAGACAGTTCTAGCAGCCCCGGCAAGACCCTTGCCGCGGCGACTCGTCCCGCGCCAATGGAGCAAATCACCCTTGAGTCCACTGCCCCCAAAGGGCAAGGATTCGGGAGACATCCCCGTGGCGGCATGCAGATCTTTGTGAAGTGTAGGATCTAGAAGAAGGAGTGTCTAGAGGGGGGGGATAGACACTTAATGCTAAAGTTACACTTTTTAAGGTTTTTCGGTTTAAGTGGAGTTCGGGCACAATTTCAACATACACAATACATATCAAGCAAGCATGCAAAGAGTATATAGGCAGCGGAAAGTAAAGCATGCAACTTGCACGAATGTAAAGGGAAGGGTTTGGAGGATTCAAACGCAATTAGAGACACGGATGTTTTTCCCGTGGTTCGGATTGGTGGTGCTATCCTACATCCACGTTGATGGAGACTTCAACCCACGAAGGGTAACGGTTGCGCGAGTCCACGGAGGGCTCCACCCACGAAGGGTTCACGAAGAAGCAACCTTGTCTATTCCACCATGGACATCGCCCACGAAGGACTTGCCTCACTAGCGGTAGATCTTTACGAAGTAGGCGATCTCCTTGCCGTTACAAACTCCTTGGTTCAACTCCACAATCTTGTCGGAGGCTCCCAAGTGACACCTAGCCAATCTAGGAGACACCACTCTCCAAGAAGTAACAAATGGTGTGTTGATGATGAACTCCTTGCTCTTGTGCTTCAAATGATAGTCTCCCCAACACTCAACTCTCTCTCATAGGATTTGGATCTGATGGAAAGAAGATTTGAGTGGAAAGCAACTTGGGGAAGGCTAGAGATCAAAATTCATATGGTAGGAATGGAATATCTTGGTCTCAACACATGAGTAGGTGGTTCTTTCTCAGAACATATGAGTAGGAATGGTGTATGTGTTCTGATGGCTCTCTCTTCGAATGAAGAGGTGGTGGAGGGGTATATATAGCCTCCACACAAAATCCAACCGTTACACACAGTTTTCCAATCTCGGTGGGACCGAATCATCAAACTCGGTCGGACCGAAATGGTAAACCTAGTGACCGTTAAGAATTTCGGTGGGACGGAGATGCAACTCGGTAGGACCGATTCGGTTAGGGTTTGGGAAAATCCAAAACTCGGTTTGACCGATTACTCAAACTCGGTGGGACCGATTTTGGTAATAAGTGAATCTGAGAGTTGGCCAGGCAAACTCGGTGGGGCCGATTGCATATCTCGGTGGGACCGAAGATATTGCAACAGGTAACAGAGAGTTTGCAAGCCCATCTCAGTGAGACCGAGATCCGTATCGGTAGGACCGAATTGCTAGGGTTTGGCAGTGGCAAATGACAAGTGAAACTCGGTGGCGCCGGATTGACAGAATCGGTATGACCGAGTTTGCCTTAGGGTTTAGGTCATTTGTGGAAGTGGGAAAGTAGCTGAGGATTTTGGAGCATATCATTAAGCACTTGAGCAAGAGGCTCATTAAACAACACCTCATCCCTTCTTGATAGTATTGGCTTTTCCTAAAGACTCAATGCGATCTTGGATCACTAAAATATATAAAAAGAAGAGTCTTGAGCTTGAAGCTTTAGCCAATCCTTTGTCCTTAGCATCTTGAAGAGGTTCCCACAACCTTTAGTCCATGCCACTCCATTGTTGAACTTATCTGAAATACACTAGGTAAAGGTATTAGTCCAACAAGAGATATGTTGTCATCAATTACCAAAACCACCTAGGGAGCACTTGCGCTTTCAATCTCCCCCTTTTTGGTAATTGATGGCAACATCCATCAAAGCTTTAGATAAAAATATAAAGAACAGCAAGTAAAGCTTTGGAAGGAAATGTAACAAGCATAGGCTCCCCCTACATGTATGCACTCATGTGAATATGAAATATAGAGGCATGTGAGGGCATAACCATGACAGAGTAGGCAATGTGTTACATGTATCTTGGCCATATGCATCAGAGTAAAAGATTGTTAAGGAAAATACCTTCATGCTCATGAGTCCCTCTTGCAAACAGTATGTACATAAGCAAGAACTTCTCATACTCATGATTTTGATGCATACGTTTACCTTGTAGTCTTTGGTTGACTTAGGATGGAATGAACCTGCACAAACAAGGTTAGATAACACAGGTACATCTACTAGCCAGAGTAAACTAAAGAAACCACAAGAATACCAAGACTGGGATGACATGTAGAGAGTAAGTACTAGGTACTGCATTGAATTCGACATGTCCCCAAGAGTAAAGATATGCAATGAATTTGACTGATTTCTTTCCCATAAGTGTCTTGCTCCCCCTGAATCTTATATGGGATATTGGGAGAAGATAGGGAATAGAAAATCAGAGCTGAAAGAAACAAAACAAATGAACATGTCTTTCCCCCTAAAAAGACATGTGACATCTCTCCTCTTGATCATCAAGCATCTGGGATCCTTGAGTATTGTCTCTCCCCCTAGGGATCTCTTTCTCCCCCTTAATTCATTATCTGGGGCATCTGAGATCCTTGAGATGTTCTCTCCCCCTTTAGTGCTTTGATGTGATCTCTTTCTCCCCGAAGATAAGCTTTGATGTGATCTCTCTCTCCCCCTTTGACATCAATTTCCAAGAAGGTTCTTCTGGAATCCGTCCAAAAGGTTTGGTCCTTGAGACTCAGCATAAACAAAAGAATAAAATTGGGATGCTTGTAGAGGACAAGATTCATCGAGTGGAGCTGGATCAGAAGAATTATAGGTTATGTGACAAACTGTTTTTCTTGTTGCGAAGTCGGTGGCACCGAGTGGTATGATTCGGTGGTACCGAAGGAATTCGGTTGGACCGAAAATTACAATTCGGTGAGATCGAGTTCACACAGAGAAAAACACTTGTCACCTCAGCTCACTAGACATGCAGGATCTCACAAAGATTTGCAATGAATTGAATGCGGAAAATGCAGAATAAAAAGAAAAGAAAAGAAACTGAAGGATCTAGATGAAGTAGAAGGAAACACATAAACAAGTATCAGACAAATGCAGTAACACGGAAGGAAAACTCAAGAGAACTTCATCTAGAGTTGGGCGGTGACATAGTCACCTATGTTAGAGTATATTGACTTAGGAGTCAAGTGAGAACACTTGATCATAGGTCATACTCATCGTTTAAGCTCAAAATGGGGTTGCCATTTTTCGTTTAAGCATCTTGATGTATTCACATCTTGTTGAGTTGCTTTGACTCATGTCTTGGAGTAAAGCTTCTCTAAGATGGGATAACATACCTTGGGTGGTGGAGTGGTTCTTGCTGATGTAGTTGACCTTGTGTGAGTGCTTAAGGTTGATGTAGTCCATCAAGAATTTGGAGCACCACTTGGAGTTTGAGTTCATCTACCTACATGGGTTAGTTCTTGCAAGGAAGAGCACTTGTGTATCCAAAAATGACAATCATGAAGCTCAACATAGAATTTGTCAAAGGATATGTTTGAATGGTTTTGTGCTTCCTTGTCTTCAACCACCAATATGTAGAGACTCAGTGATGTAGAGATTGCTCAAGATGTGAGTGAGTCGCAATCCCATGGAATTAGTTTCAACCAAGTACCTACATGGGTTAGACAACACGCAAGGTACAAATATATCCAAGACATAAGATAGTCATCATAAGAGATATATCATGGATTAGTCATAAGCTCATGTCTTGCATGTGTCCAATGGAGTTCCTACACCACGTTTGAAGCATCAATGATGTTCAATTCTCCTCTTAGCCTGCAAAATACTTTCTCATCAAGTGGTTTAGTGAATATATCCGCTAATTGCTTGTTAGTGCGAACATGCTTAAGATTAATGTCACCCTTAGCAACATGATCTCGAATGAAATGATGACGAACTTCAATATGCTTAGTTCGAGAATGTTGTACGGGATTATGACCAATTTTGATAGCACTTTCATTGTCACAAAGCAGTGGAACATGTTTCACATAAATTCCATAATCTTTAAGAGTTTGGGTCATCCAAAGTAATTGAGCACAACATGAACCAGCGGCAATGTATTCTGCTTTGGCGGTGGATAAGGATACCGAGTTTTGTTTCTTGGAGGACCAAGACACAAGAGATCTGCCAAGAAATTGACAGGTACCCGAAGTGGACTTCCTATCAACCTTGTCTCCGGCATAATCCGAGTCAGAATAGCCAACAAGATCAAAAGAAGACCTCTTAGGATACCAAATGCCAAAGTTTGGTGTGTGAATTAAGTATCTCACTATCCTTTTCATAGCCTTAAGATGACATTCTTTAGGAGCAGCTTGATATCGTGCACACATGCATACACTTAGCATAATATCGGGACGTGAAGCACATAGGTATAGTAATGAACTAATCATAGAATGATAAACCTTTTGATCAACCGGTTCACCATCTTTGGTCAAATCATTATGTCCACTAGTGGGCATGGGTGTAGACATACCTTTGCACTCTTGCATATTGAACTTCTTGAATAAGTCCTTGGTGTACTTCGTTTGAGAGACAAATGTACCTTCCTTAGTTTGCTTGATTTGCAAACCAAGAAAGAATTTGAGTTCACTCATCATAGACATCTCAAACTTCTCTGACATTAGCTTTCCAAACTTTTCACTAAAGAGAGGGTTAGTTGAACCAAATATGATATCATCAACATAGATTAGACATACAAATAGTTCTCCATTAACCCTTTTAGTGAAGAGAGTAGAATCAATTTTACCAATTTCAAAACCACTTGCAATAAGGAACTTGGTCAAGCATTTATACCATGCTCTAGGAGCTTGTTTAAGACCATAAAGAGCTTTGTGAAGTTTGTAAACATGATTAGGTTTCTTAGGATTGACAAAGCCGGGAGGTTGTTTGACATAAACTTCCTCCTCTATTTCACCATTTAGAAAGGCACTCTTAATGCCCATTTGGTACAAGGTGATATTATGGTGATTAGCATAGGCAAGTAAGATGCGAATGGACTCAAGTCTAGCAACGGGAGCATATGTCTCACCATAGTCCATACCTTCGACTTGTGTGTACCCTTGGGCGACGAGATGTGCTTTGTTGCGGACCACTTGTCCATCTTCATCTTGCTTGTTGCGAAACACCCATTTGGTACCAATGATGTTGTGGTTGTTGTCGGGCTTCTCAACCAATGTCCAAACTTGGTTTCTCTCAAAATTGTGTAGCTCTTCATGCATAGCGTTTATCCAATCCAGATCTTCCAATGCTTCTTCAACCTTCATAGGTTCAATGCTAGAGATGAATGAATAGTTTTCACAAAAGTTAGCTAAATGAGTTTTTGAGCGAGTGATTCTCCCGGTTTGTATATAATTAAGGATTTGCTCGACGAGATGATCTTTGGCAATTCTTGCCCGAACTCATGAGAGCTTTTGCTTGGGTCTTCGTTGAGCATCTTCTTCATCTTGTTCTTCTTCTTGGCCTTCTTCATTGTTGACGTTGTCATTCTCTTGTCGTGGTGGGGAAGGAGGTTGTTGATGTTCGTCTTGATGTACTTCCTCGTCTTCTTCATCTTGGTGTGTCCCACTTGTGAATGCTTCCGTGTCGATTCTTGGTTCACCTTGTCGTGAAGTAGAAGCTTTCACTTGGACGGATGACGTACTCTCCTTCACCTCCGTTGGACGAACTTTGCCAATGGACAAGTCTTGGATTGCTTCTGAAGGGTCTTTGTCTCCTACATCAATTGGCAATTGCTCTACTTGCAAGCCATTAGATTCATCAAACTTCACATCTACCGTCTCTTCAACTTTTCGGGTGAAATTGTTGTAGACACGGTAAGTGTGAGAGTTTGAGCCATAACCGAGTAGGAAGCCTTCATGAGATTTAGGAGCAAACTTTGAACGATGATGCTTATCAAGAATGTAGCACTTTGAGCCGAATACTCGAAAGTATCCAACTTGGGGTTTGTTACCGGTGAGGAGCCCGTATGCTGTCTTGCCGAGTAGCTTGTGAAGATACAAGCGATTTGTTGCGTGACAAGCTGTCTCAACCGCTTCTGCCCAAAAGTGCTTTGGCGTCTTGTATTCATCAAGCATCGTTCTTGCCATTTCGATGAGCGTCCGGTTCTTCCTCTCAACAACTCCATTTTGTTGAGGTGTGTACGTAGCCGAGAACTCGTGTGAAATCCCTTCTTCGTCAAGAAAGGTGTCCACATTTGCGTTCTTGAACTCCGTTCCGTTGTCACTCCGAACCTTCTTGATCTTCACTTCAAACTGATTTTGGGCTTTCCTAGCGAAGTTTTTGAAGATCTTCTGGACCTGCGACTAGTCGTTAAGAAAGAACACCCACGTGAATCTTGAAAAATCATCAAGTATAACAAGACCAAAAGAATTTCCACCGAGACTTTTGTAGGCGTTGGGACCGAAAAGATCCATATGAAGTAGCTCGAGTGGCCTCCTTGTGGTCATGATGTTCTCCACAGGATGCCTTCCTCCAACCTGTTTACCTGCTTGACAAGCACTGCAAAGTCTATCCTTATCAAATATGACATAGTTAACTCCAAGGATATGATTTCCTTTAATAAGCTTGTCAAGATTTCTCATGCCAACATGACCTAGTCGTCTATGCCACAACCAACCTTTTGAGGATTTAGCAACGAAGCAAGTTTTAGGTTGTGCTTTTTTAGTGAAATCGACAATGTAAAGATCACCTCTACGCACACCGGTAAAATCCATTTTATGATTGTCTCGACGAAACACTTGGCAATCTACCTCAGTAAATAGAACATTTAGGCCAAAATCATCAAGTCTAGATACTGAAAGTAAATTGTAGCCGAGATATTCAACGAGCATGACATTTTGAATGGAACTATCATGTGAGATGGCCACCTTACCAAGGCCAACTACTTTACCGTTTGAATTATCACCAAAGGTGACATATTTTCGAGGGCCGTCATTTTCAGCAAGCTCACGAAACATCTCTTCATCTCCGGTCATATGATCAGTACATCCACTATCAAGAACCCATTCCTTTCCACCTGACACATATCCCCGAAGATTTGCCGTAACACCAAAATGTCTCATTGCATCATCAAGATCAAAGTCGCTATCATCATCATCATAGTATCCATGTTCATCATGATCTTGTGACTCATCATTTCCTAGAGAGGGTAATTCATTAGATAAATGGTCATCAAAGTGGTCACTTTTATGAATTCTTATAGCTTCAAATATAATATCATTAATGATTCCAACATCTCCTTTAGCATGCTTGAGATTGGTAAGCTCAAATAGACAATCACCAAACTTAGGATCACTAGAGTTCATCTTACTCAAGGCAATAGATTTATGGAGAATTTTATCCAATTTTTTCAGGGAATGATCGGGAAATCGTTCCTCAAGAAATTTCCATATAGTATAGGCACAATTAAGAGTAGGCAAACTAGCAATCAAATTTTTGGGCAATCCTCTAATGATGAGCTCAATTGTTCTAAGATTGCGAATCATGTCGATATCTTCATCTAGGGTAGGATGCAAAGGATCAATATGAGGTGCACGAGGGCTAGCAATATACTTGTTTAAATGATATTGATTGAAGATTACAAGCATCTCATTTTTCCACTCATGAAAGTACTCTCCATCAAGAATAGGCACTCTATGTCTAAGACTCCCTAAGGTAGACACATCCATCTTCCTCCAACGGTGATTAAACCAAGGCAATGGAGACCAAAGCTCTGATACCACTTGTAGGATCTAGAAGAAGGAGTGTCTAGAGGGGGGGGATAGACACTTAATGCTAAAGTTGCACTTTTTAAGGATTTTCGGTTTAAGTGGAGTTCGGGCACAATTTCAACATACACAATACATATCAAGCAAGCATGCAAAGAGTATATAGGCAGCGGAAAGTAAAGCATGCAACTTGCATGAATGTAAAGGGAAGGGTTTGGAGGATTCAAACGCAATTGGAGACACGGATGTTTTTCCCGTGGTTCGGATAGGTGGTGCTATCCTACATCCACGTTGATGGAGACTTCAACCCACGAAGGGTAACGGTTGCGCGAGTCCATGGAGGGCTCCACCCACGAAGGGTCCATGAAGAAGCAACCTTGTCTATTCCACCATGGCCATCGCCCACGAAGGACTTGCCTCACTAGCGGTAGATCTTCACGAAGTAGGCGATCTCCTTGCCCTTACAAACTCCTTGGTTCAACTCCACAATCTTGTCGGAGGCTCCCAAGTGACACCTAGCCAATCTAGGAGACACCACTCTCCAAGAAGTAACAAATGGTGTGTTGATGATGAACTCCTTGCTCTTGTGCTTCAAATGATAGTCTCCCCAACACTCAACTCTCTCTCATAGGATTTGGATCTGATGGAAAGAAGATTTGAGTGGAAAGCAACTCGGGGAAGGCTAGAGATCAAGATTCATATGGTAGGAATGGAATATCTTGGTCTCAACACATGAGTAGGTGGTTCTTTCTTAGAACATATGAGTAGGAATGGTGTATGTGTTCTGATGGCTCTCTCTTCGAATGAAGAGGTGGTGGAGGGGTATATATAGCCTCCACACAAAATCCAACCGTTACACACAGTTTTCCAATCTCGGTGGGACCGAATAATCAAACTCGGTCGGACCGAAATGGTAAACCTAGTGACCGTTAGGAATTTCGGTGGGACTGAGATGCAACTCGGTAGGACTGATTCGGTTAGGGTTTGGGAAAATCCAAAACTCGGTTTGACCGATTACTCAAACTCGGTGGGACCGATTTTAGTAATAAGTGAAACTGAGAGTTGGCCAAGCAAACTCGGTGGGGCCGATTGCATATCTCGGTGGGACCGAAGATATTGCAACAGGTAACAGAGAGTTTGCAAGCCCATCTCAGTGAGACCGAGATCCGTATCGATAGGACCGAATTGCTAGGGTTTGGCAGTGGCAAATGACAAGTGAAACTCGGTGGCGCCGGATTGACAGAATCGGTATGACCGAGTTTGCCTTAGGGTTTAGGTCATTTGTGGAAGTGGGAAAGTAGCTGAGGATTTTGGAGCATATCATTAAGCACTTGAGCAAGAGGCTCATTAAACAACACCTCATCCCTTCTTGATAGTATTGGCTTTTCCTAAAGACTCAATGCGATCTTGGATCACTAAAATATATAAAAAGAAGAGTCTTGAGCTTGAAGCTTTAGCCAGTCCTTTGTCCTTAGCATCTTGAAGAGGTTCCCACAACCTTTAGTCCATGCCACTCCATTGTTGAACTTATCTGAAATACACTAGGTAAAGGTATTAGTCCAACAAGAGATATGTTGTCATCAATTACCAAAACCACCTAGGGAGCACTTGTGCTTTCAATCTCCCCCTTTTTGGTAATTGATGGCAACATACATCAAAGCTTTAGATAAAAATATAAAGAACAGCAAGTAAAGCTTTGGAAGGACATGTAACAAGCATAGGCTCCCCCTACATCTATGCACTCATGTGAATATGAAATATAGAGGCATGTGAGGGCATAACCATGACAGAGTGGGCAATGTGTTACATGTATCTTGGCCATATGCATCAGAGTAAAAGATTGTTAAGGAAATACCTTCATGCTCATGAGTCCTTCTTGCAAACAGTATGTACATAAGCAAGAACTTCTCATACTCATGATTTTGATGCATACGCTTACCTTGTAGTCTTTGGTTGACTTAGGATGGAATGAACCTGCACAAACAAGGTTAGATAACACAAGCATTGCAGACGTCGCTGGCCAGGGCGCGTGTCAACACAAGAAGGAGCGGCGACAGATGAGACATGTCTCTCCCCCGTCCCCGATAAAGCAAGGACACCTAAGCAAGACGCATTAAATGCGCCTTGTCATGTAATGCGAGGGATAACCTTGCATCACTGTATCCTTTCCACCTCCTGTGTGCCACTGTGGCAACCCCTTTTTCTATAAAAGGAGGCCCAAGGTGACCAGGGGAAGGATTCAGCTTTTTGGAGCTCCTCACTCCCCATAGCTAGCTCAAGAGCACAGATATACAATCCACCAAAGCAGGAGTAGGGTTTTACGCATCCTCGCGGCACGAACCCGGATAAACAAACCGTGTGCTATCTGTTTGATCCGCTCTTCTCACGACCCCGCGCCCCGCTAACCATAGTAGGGATTCTTGTGATCCCATAGGTGTCGTTCCCTCCGACAGCTACTCACTTGGGTATCCGGGCGATTGCAGCTCAGACCTGCATCCTCAGTGATGTCCGGACACATTATTTGTGGTCCGAAGAACAATTTGTGCATCTCTTCGTGCGTCATGACGAGGAAATGTTGAATAGCTCGCGGTCCTTCTAGGTTGAATTCCCACATGCGAAGGGTCCGGCGTTTGCAAGGCTAGACCTGATGAACTAGCATGACTTTCACTACCATAACCAGACTGAAATCTCTCTCAAAGAGATCTCGGATACGGCTTTGCAGTATTGGCACGACCTTGGCTGGACCCCAGCTCAGCCCCCTGTTGATCCATAACATCAGTTGTGGTAGGGGGCCTGAGCGAAAGGCGGGGGCAGTTACCCACTTGGCACTTCAGGGAGCTGTGATGTAGAACCACTCCCGCTGCCACAATCCGGACACCTCTGGGAAGCAACTCTAAGGCCATGGAGCATCAGCGATTTTGCTTATTAAAGCGCCTCCACATGCTGTGTGCTGCCCCTCGATCATCTTCGGCTTCACCTCGAAGGTCTTGAGCCACAGGCCGAAGTGAGGGGTAATGCGTAGGAAGGCCTCACATACGACAATAAATGTCAAGATGTGAAGAAGGGAATCCGGGGCCACATCATGAAAATCTAATCCATAATAGAACATAAGACCCCTAACAAAGGGATCTAGAGCGAGGCCTAGTCCTCAGAGGAAGTGGGAGATGAACACGACGCTCTCGTTGGGTTCGGGAGTAGGGACGACTTGCCCTCGGGAAGGCAGCCGATGCGAAATTTCGGCAGTCAGATATCTGGCCTCTCTCAACTTCTTGATGTCCTCCTCCGTGACGGAGGAAGGCATCCACCGACCTTGAAGGTTGGATCCGGACATAGTTGAAGGTCCGAAGTGCCTAAACCTGAGCTTTGGGTGTTGGAACTCGAGGCAGGAGGCGGATTCGATTAAGATCGAGAAGAAAAGGCCTTCTCCCCTTTATAAAGAGGGTGAATATGAAGCGTCCTCCACATAGCCGTTTGGGACTTGCCTAAGATCTAGGAGTCCTACCAATAGGCACGGTTGCGTTACCCACGTCCGTATTGATGAGAATCCTGTAATAAAGGGGACACGATCTCTGCTTCGACAAGACGTGCCAAGGAAACCGCCTCGCGAAACACACTGAGATTGGTTATGAAAAATGATTCAAATAAAGACCTGGTTACGGTGTGATGTCACACTACGGGGTACGTCAGCAGATTAGATTTATGGAAATATTATTCTCTCTATGGTAGTATGTGGAACTTGTTTTGCAGAGCCAGACACGATCCTCGTGTTCAAAATCTTCTATGAAGTATTCGAAGGAGGAACCCGCCTTGCAATGCCGAAGACAATCTGCGTGCCGGACTCATCGTCATTGAAGCCTGGTTCAGGGGCTACTGAGGGAGTCCTGGATTAGGGGGTATCCGGACAGCCGGATTATATCCTTTGGCCAGACTGTTGGACTATGAAGATACAAGAATGAAGACTTCGTCCCGTACCCGGATGTGACTCTCCTTGGCGTGGAAAGCAAGCTTGGCAATACATATATGTAGATCTCCTTCCTTGTAACCGACTCTGTGTAACCTACCCCCTCCGGTGTCTATATAAACTGGAGGGTTTAGTCCGTAGGACCAACAATAATCACACCATAGGTTAGCTTCTAGGGTTTAGCCTCTCTAATCTCGTGGTAGATCAACTCTTGTACTACTCATATCATCAAGAACAATCAAGCAGGACATAGGGTTATACCTCCATCAAGAGGGCCCGAACCTGGGTAAACATCGTGTCCCCTGCCTCCTGTTACCATCCGCCTAGAATCACAGTTCGGGACCCCCTACTGAGAACCGCCGGTTTTGACACCGACAACTCCTGTCGGCGTTCAGGGAACGGGGGTCCCCAGACTTGCCTGCCTGCGGCCTGCGGCGTGGCTCAAAGGGGGCCCAGCCCGGCCTATCTTCATCAACACAAGACTCAAGACCCTCGCGAGGGGCCAAGCCTCACGGGGCGGACGACGTGGAGCTTCCTCAGGCGCGGCCTCGTTAGGCTGGCTCACGAGGAGGCGGAGAGATCAAGGCGGGGTACCTCACGAGGTGCCTGTGACGCAAGCCATGACGATCAAAGGTGCCAGGCGGGTGCCAGCCCGCCCAGTGTCCTCCTTTCCTCTTTGGTGCAAAGGGAGCAAGCGCAGCCGTAGAGTACCGAGGCATCAGGCAAAGGTTGCCATTTCGATGCAAAGAGACCAAGACCAGGAGGACTACGAGACGGAGGACACCGTGGAGCCCAAGACGGCGTCATCACCAGAGCTTTGCGCAGGCGAAGACTGCTTTTGTCAGGATAGCTGATACTTGCTGCCCCCTTCAAATTAGCCCACCATTGTTGGCTCCCTTCCCACTCTATATTTAGGAAGAGGACCGGGGCCTTTATAAATAGGACCAGCCGCCCACAGAGCAAGGGGGTTGGAAAAAAGGGAGAGGATTAGATCGAAACCAGAGGGAGAGAGAGAGAAGGGTGACTGAACTCTTCCTAGCAGTTTGTAGGATCGAAAGTATGTCTAGAGGGGGGGTGATTAGACTACTTGACCAAATAAAAACTTAACCTTTTCCCAATTTTAGTTCTTGGCAGTTTTTAGCTATCTTAGGACAAGTCAAGCAATCATTACACAATTCAAGCAAGCATGCAAAGAGTATATTGGCAGCGAAAAGTAAAGCGTGCAACTTGCAAGAATATAAAGGGAAGGGTTTGGAGAATTCAAACGCTATTGGAGACACGGATGTTTTTCCCGTGGTTCGGATAGGTGGTGCTATCCTACATCCACGTTGATGGACACTTCAACCCACGAAGGGTAACGGTTGCCCGAGTCCACGGAGGGCTCCACCCACAAAGGCTCCACGAAGAAGCAACCTTGTCTATCCCACCATGGCCATCGCCCATGAAGGACTTGCCTCACTAGCGGTAGATCTTCACGAAGTAGGCGATCTCCTTGCCCTTACAAACTCCTTGGTTCTACTCCACAATCTTGTCGGAGGCTCCCAAGTAACAACTAGCCAATCTAGGAGACACCACTCTCCAAGAAGTAACAAATAGTGTGTTGATGATTAACTCCTTGCTCTTGTGCTTCAAATGATAGTCTCCCCAACACTCAACTCTCTCTCATAGGATTTGGATCTGGTGGAAAGAAGATTTGAGTGGAAAGCAACTTGGGGAAGGCTAGAGATCAAGATTCATATGGTTGGAATGGAATATCTTGGTCTCAACACATGAGTAGGTGGTTCTCTCTCAGAACATATGAGTTGGAATGGTGTATGTGTTCTGATGGCTCTCTCCACGAGTGCAGAGGAGGTGGAGGGGTATTTATAGCCTGCACACAAAATCCAACCATTACACACAATTTATCAATCTCGGTGGGACCGAATCAGAAAACTCGGTCGAACCGAAATAGTAAACCTAGTGACCGTTAGGAATTTCGGTGGGACTGACATGCAACTTGGTAGGACCGAATCGGTTAGGGTTTGGGCATAACGTAATCTCGGTGAGACCGATTGCACAAACTCGGTGAGACCGAGTTTGGCAATAAGCTAACCAGAGAGTTGGTCAGGCAAACTCGGTGGGACCGACTCGCTCTTTCGGTGAGACCCAAAATTTACAAGTAGGAAACATAGAGTTTACATTGCAATCTCGGTGGGACCGATTCGCTCTTTCGGTGAGACCGAAAAGTTACGAAAGGGAAACAGAGAGTTTGCAATCCCATCTCGGTGAGACCGAGATCCTTATCGGTAGGACCGAATTCCTAGGGTTTGGCAGTGGCAAATGACAAGTGAAACTCGGTGGCGCCGGATTGAAAGAATCGGTATGACCGAGTTTGGCTTAGTGTTTAGGTCATTTGTGGCTATGGAGAAGTGGTTGAGGATTTTGGAGCATATCACCAAGCACAGAAAGCAAGAGGCTCATTAAGCAACACCTCATCCCTCCTTGATAGTATTGGCTTTTCCTAAAGACTCAATGTGATCTTGGATCACTAAAATATGAAATGAAATGTCTTGAACTTTTGAGCTTGAGCCAATTCTTTGTCCTTAGCATTTTGATGGTTCCACTTTCACATCCATGCCATGCCAATCATTGAGCTTTCCTGAAATAATCATCTTGAAATAGCATTAGCTCAATGAGCTATATGTTGTTATGAATTACCAAAACCACCTAGGGATAGTTGCACTTTCAATCTCCCCCTTTTTGGTAATTGATGACAACAAATAGATCAAAGCTTCAACAAATGATAATAAGCATGAAATATATCGTCGCTTTGAGAAGTATGTGACAAATAAGAGCTCCCCCTAAATTTGTGCATATTAAAATTTGCTTTGGACTGCAAATGCACAAGGAGTTAGAATCATGGGTTACTCTTCCATGTCACATACATCTTGGTGGAGCGCTCAAAAATGATAAGATTGAAATACATGCACTCATCACCAAGAATAGTGAGTGATCACAAAAGATAGATAGAATGATAATATTTAAGCAAACATTAAGTGTAGCTTATGATCAAACACATGATCATCGATGTCTCACAAACATAAGGACGTAGTATCTCACACACAAGCAAACAAAGTTCGAAAAACCACCAAATAAAACAAGAGAGAATAAAAGCAACACTCTCTCTCGAAGCCTGTGATCTATACATTTTCTCCCCTGTCGGGGTAAATAGCCATGGGTAGCCCAGCCGGCTTCCCCTGGCCCCTCAGAAAAAATTGTGAGCTCGTCCGGCTCATAAGAAAACTCAAGACTTAGGCCGCCTCCCCCCTAGCCGGCTACCTTCCTAGCCGGCTTGGGGGGCGGCCCGCCCTTTCTACCCCCATGAAGAAATCTATGGAGGGCCGGCTACGACATGGCCGGCTGCGGTAGGGCCGGCTATGACAAGGCCGGCTATGGCACGGCCGGCTACCGCCGGGCCGGCTCCGATAAAGCAGTCAACGCCGTACCCGCGATGTACGCGTCCACTCTACGATGATGAAGCGGGGCGTGGCTACAGTGGAGCCTGCCACCCCCAAAACCCGGAGCACGCCTGGTACAGCGCGTCGTGCGGGCAACTGCGGCCCGCCCGGCGCGGCACTGTAGCCTCGGCGGCTCCGACGCCGTCCTCGACGGGCCGCCAGCGTGGCCCCCGAGGCGGTGGGCCCCTTCGGGCAGAGGGATGCCGAAGGCGGCCGCACCCCCTCTCAAGCCGGCGAGACAGAGGGCCGGCTTCGCGTAGCCGGCCTGCCGCCTTCCTCGAAGGAGACGCCCATTAAGGAGACAAGGTGCGGCGGGGCTACGGTAATCGCCCGCCAGCGCGGCGTTACTGTAGCCACGCTTACCCCGACCAAGCCTCCGCCAACAAACACGGAACAACAGTAACCGGCCGCCAACAAGACCCTGGTCGGTGGGGCCGGCCTGTCGACCCAGGAGCCGGTAGTCGGCGGGACCCACCAGCCGGCGGGCCCCAGAAGCCGGCGGAGAAGCCGGCGAGCATAGTCACCGACAGCTGGGCCCCGCGCCGAGTCGGGTTACCATTGTACCCCGGGGGGTAGGCCTATATAAACCCCCCGGTGCACCCATGCAAAGGGTGGAAACTCTCTTTCTAGACATAGACACTTACAAGGAGAAGAGGCAGGCTGTGCTAAGCCCTTCTTCCTCCTTCCATCCCAAACAGCTCAAGGAGCATTGTAGCCACCTGTGAACCTAGTAACCATGCGGAGACCCCACAGAGCAGCAGTAGGGGTGTTATCTCCCCGGAGAGCCCTGAAGCTGGGTAAGATTCGCCGGCGTGCATGTCTACGCCTCATCCCGTTTCCAGGCACCGGCGACGTTCTTTTGGCCCCCGCAATGACAAGCCACCCGTTGGCATATGTCGATCCTACCACCCGACATCCCCCTTTGGCAACAAGTTACCAAAAAGTTCCTAGAAAATGCATAGTGCTAAGTCGACGCTCAGGCTTGATCTTCAGGTGGTGGTGCAGTCCGGAGCACTCCAAGGACGAAACCTTCAGTAGACGTGGTCAGAGTTGAGGCTGAAGTGGATGCTGGAGCTGGTGGAACTGAGGCTGTGGCTAGCGCAGACGTTGTAGCTCTGGTGTCAGCAACTGGCAGTGCAGACGACCTCGGACCTCGTGGCACCCTGGCAAAAGCATCAGTTGTGGTCCTGCCTCTCCTCTCATTCATGTCCTCCTGGAGCTACTCCACGGCAGTCTGTATCTCTGTCACCTTGATGTCCAAGTCATAGAACCTCTGTTCCATGATCCTCTCTAAGCTTGCCTGGTTCTGAGTCAGGGTGGCAAGTCCTTGCTCAATCCGCAGGGTGGACGCAATCAGGTAACCAAGCTGCTCTTGTTTGGTTTTCAGGAAGTAATCAGATGCCTCCACTTGAGTAGGCATCCTGGCAGCTTTCTCCTTCTTCGCCTTCTCCTTCTGAGCTTGTGCATGGGCAGAAGATGGCTCATTCTCAGTCATGACCACTTGGTTATCTTCAAAATCTGGACGGATGGGCAGGTGTTCCTTATCCAAGAGGTATATGCTCGTGCCCATCTTGGAGTTGATGGGCTCCTGAATCTGTGGGGCATATCCACAGCTCCTCTTCTGGTCTGCTGCTGTCCTCTTGATTGTTTCCACTATGAGACTCATGACTTTGAATTTTTGAGGCACGTCAAAGACATGAAGCAAATTGATCACGTGACCTCTGATCATCTTGTGATCTCCAGACTTGGGCAACAGGGTGTGCCTTAGAATCCAGTTGATAGTGGGCAGTCCTGACAGAAGATAGTGCACTGAGCCAAACTTGAACGTGTCAGGTGCTTCATTCGGAATCTCCTTGTACATGTTGGACATAGTGTCATGGTCCATCTTCTTCTTGGCATAAATGTCCAAGTCATCTGCTTGCTCCTCTGGGGCATTGATCAACTTCGCCCATTCCTCAATAGTTGATTGGTACCTTGTACCCTCTGACATCCAAGTGATCCTGCCATCCGGGTAGAAGTGTGCTGTGGAGTAGAATTTCATGATTAGCTCCTCGTTCCACTTTGTGAGCTTCTGCCCAACAAAGTCTGCCACTCCACACGCACTAAAGCTGTCATATACTCCAGGGTAGTGTTCCTAATTTTCCTTCATGTAGGTCCAGTCGACCCATCTCATGTCACATACAATTGGCTTCTTGTCAAGCAAAACTGTCTCATAGAAATCCTGCTGCTCCTTGGTATGAAACCTGTAGTCCACTGCAGTCCTTCTCCTAGAAGCATACGGATCTGCTTCTCTCCACTTTCTCAGCCCTAAATCTCTCCTGAGCTTCATATCCTCAGCCACAGGATGAGCATCGTTGTGGTCTGGGATCTTGGGCTTGAGCTTCCTAAGGACATTCTCTTCCTCTTCCTCTACAGCTTCAGGCACTGGGGCCTTGTTCTTCTCAGTGGCTAGGATGCTTCTTGTGTTTCTCTTTGGTGCACTCTTAGGCTTAGATGCAGCCTTGGGTGCTTCCTTGGGCTTGGATGCAGTTGTCCCTGACCTTATGGCATCTCCCATAAGTTTGGAAGCTTTGGGTGCTGGTGCAGCAACCTCTTCTTCTTCCTCCTCATCTACCATGATGGAGGCCTTCCCAAGCACTCTGGCTGCAGTCTTCTTCACTCTTTCTTTCCTCTTTTTGCCCTCAGCAGCAACGGGCTCAATGGGAGCAGGCTTCACAGTTGAAGCTCTAGCCTTTGACATGGGCTGCCTGCCTGCTGGCCTTTTGATTTTCAGGCCTGGCTTTGTGCCTTGAGCTGGCTCAACTCTCTTTGATGTGGCCTCTTCCTCTGCCACATAGTCTTCATATTCAGAATCAGAAGTTCTCTTCTTCCTTTGTCTAGTGGCAGCTTTAGGCAGGTTGCTGGGTGTGCTCCTGCTGCCATCATCTGAGGAACTTGAGGGGCTAGTGCCCTCACTCAACTGTACTTGCTGCTCTGACAAGTTCTGGCTGTCACTCTGGTCTGACATGATGCAAATTCTGACTGCTCACCCTGTGAATAGATTATAGATGAGATAGAGTGGATGAGCATCACAAAATGCAGAGATTTTTGCAAAAGAATAATTCAAAAACTTAGTTTTAGTTTCCCACTGAAATCATCTCGGATCTACCGATTTTCAAACTCGGTGACACCGAAGCAGTTTTGGCACCAGAACTAGTGAACTCGGTCAGACCGAGTCACAGCTCGGTGGCACCGAGACTGCTATGGTTTCACAGAGTTCCAAAATTGGTCACGCCGATAAGTAATTCTCGGTCAGACCGAGTTTTACTTGTGCAATGGCATAAGCCAAATTGGTGGGACCGAGTTTTTCAACTCGGTGGGTCCAAGATGGTTTCGGCGGAAACCTAACCCTAAAATTTTCGAATTAAACCTAATCTACGAGCTCATTGACTGGATAGGAGTTTATCAAACGTGGCAAGAATCATGATGATCACAATGTGCTAGGAATCGGATTGGAGAATAGCACAAAGATTGAGTCCATACCCTAGTTCGCCGGAGACTCGCTACGGCGGCTACGGCGGGGCAGAAATCCGTTGACGGCGACGGAGACCAGCAACTGGAGGCTGCTGGCGGCGAGGAGGACGATCCGGAGACTCAGGAGGCAGAGCGAGCTATGTGCGGGCGAAGAGGTTTCGGAGAAATTTCCCAAATTTTGCCCGTCACTATATATAGCCCGACCCTGTCGGTGTGACTGAGTGGAACAACTCGGTGGCACCGAGATGCAAAACTGTATACAGTTATTGCAACTCGGTGTGACCGAGTGGTTCAAATCGGTTGCACCGAGATCGAAAACCTAGATCAACTTAATGATCTCGATAGGACCAAAAGTATGGTATCGATCAGACCGAGAATCACAAAGAGGTTTTGGAAGTTTAAGTCTAAGACGAATCGGGGACTCCGAGCGCTCCTCACACAGAGTGGTTCGAATCTGACTTGATCAAGTTTTGTGATGCACCATGAATAGAGTTTGAGACGAGAAAAGCATAGATAGCTAGAGGAGGTTCTTAGGCATTCTTGTCCATCCACTTGTCAAAAGAAGATAAAGCCAAACAATCAAAACAACAAGTGGATGTCCTCGAATGAGTAAAATATGCAACCAACATGCTCACACAATAAGATGGCAAATGAAATATGTGGCAAAGCATGCACAAACAATTCTAGCATCTATCAAGCAATTTGCAATGACTAGGTCATCTATATATGAGTATATTGACTTAGGAGTCAAGTGAGAACACTTGATCGTAGGTCATACTCATCGTTTAAGCTCAAGTGGGGTTACCACTTTTACATAAAGCATTGTTGTATTCACATCTTTAGAGTTGCTTTAGCTCAAGTCTTAGAGTAAAGCTCCCCCTAGATGTGATATCCCCCTTAAGAGGGATGAACAAACCTTGGGTTTTGTCGATGATGACTTCATGTAGATGTTGAAGATGTGGATGCTCAATGTTGATGTAGATCACTTGGAGCCATCCATTTGAGTGAATTGCACTTTCAATACCTACATGGGTTAGTCCCACAAGGAACAAACAAGGATATCCATAGACATTGAGTGATGCATACACAAGATGATGTCCATGAAAACTTTAGGTTACCTTGTCCCTTCTCTTACCAACAAGAGGGTTTGTGACTCCTTGAACTAGTGCATGATGTGGAAGTTGATTGCACTTGTTCTTGCCAAAATGATGAGAGTGAAATATGTTGGCGGAGTCACCCTCAAGAACTCTCTAGTTCTTCTTCTTTTGGATCCACACCATCTTGATGGGAATCCTTGGAGTTGTAGTCGTACTCGATGAAGTGGAACTTGACGTGGTCTTGGGAATCCACTTGACTAAGGTCTTAGGAGCTTCTTCAAATGCATCAATCTCCTCTTGAAGCTTGTCCTTGCCTTTTTGCTTGTAGTCTTGTGGTGGAAGATCATCTTGAGCTTGTATCCCCTTGAAAGAGGTGTCATACTTCTCTTGTTGAGGAACAAACTTTGTCTTGGGGTATTGATCTTCTTCCCATTCAACTCCATTGGCATTGAACTTTCGTTCAAAACCAACACCTTGATTCTTCCGGTGCATTCCTTGCTTGCGCACAATTTCCTCGAATTGCTTACTCCCGGCAAGGCTTTTGTATACTCCTTTCTCTATAATCCTCTTCAATAAGCTATTTTCTTGCTCAAGTGTAACTTGGCTAAGAGAATCATTAGTGGAATCAATAGAACTACTAGAAGCAACAATATTGGATTTAGCATGATCATTGTTACTACTAGAGGAAGAATCTTTCTTGTTCTTGTTACTAGATTTGACTTGAGGCATGTAAGTGGATAATAGTAAACGCTTGGCAATGTAGGAAGAACTTTTCTTGTGGAGATCATCATTGATTTCTTTTAAGAACTCATGCTCTCACTCAAGATTGAGCTTTTCAAAGCGTAATTTCTCATGAGCTCTTAAAAGTTCTCGATGATCTTCGAAGATAGTTTCATGAGATAACTTAAGAGTGTTTAGTTCTTTAGTTAGACCCTCAATCTTCTCCTTATCATTGTCATTCGTTTTAGCATGATTAATTGATGTTTCATCATAGTACTCATCACTAGAGTTGTCAACAAGCAAGTCATCATCACCTAACAAGTCGTCTTCATCACTATTAATATCAACATACTCGGGGTGTGTTACCTTAGGACCTTTGGCCATGAAGCATCTTCCAATTCCTTCATTTGGTGAGTCAAATATGTCGTAGGAGTTGGTTGACACAAGTGCTAGACCGGCAACACTTTCATCTTGAGTATCTTCGGAGTCGGAGTGATAACTTCTCTCGGAGTGGCTGTCGGAGTCGGAGCCGGATACCCATTCACCAACATGAGCTTGATGTCTTCGTTTTGTGTAGCTCCTTGATGATTTTTCCTTCCTTTCCGAATCCTTGCTTCTCCGTGAGTATCTCCGTTCATAACGATCATCTCTACTCCTTATCTCTCTTGGTGGTGATTCTTTGCTTCTTCTTTTTGGAGAATCTTCTCTTCTTTTGTAGGGAGCCGTACAATCATTGGAATAGCGTCCGGGTCTTCCACAATTATAGCAGTTTCGCTCTCGACTAGAAGATCTTTTGTCATTGTATGACCTTGACTTGAAGCTTCTATCTTTGCTTCTACTCTTGTAGAACTTGTTGAAGTTCTTCACCATTAAGCTCAATTCTTCATTGAAGTTTTGTTTCTCGCTTGATGATGTGGGGACTTCACATGAGGCTTTGTAGGCACCACTTGATTTGTTGTGAAGTTCCTCTTTATCCATGAGTGACATCTCATGAGCAACAATCCTTCCAATCACTTCCGTTGGCTTGAGATCTTTGTAATTGGGCATCATTTGAATCAATGTGCACACCGTATCATATTTCCCATCCAAGGCACTTAGGGTCTTCTTGATGATGAATCTATCGGTCATCTCTTCACTTCCTAAGCCGGCAATCTCATTTGTGATGAGAGCAAGCCTAGAGTACATTTCGGCGACACCTTCACCATCCTTCATCTTGAACTTGTCAAGTTGACTTTGGAGCACATCCAACTTGGATTCCTTGACGGAGTCGGTACCTTCGTGCATATCAATCAAAGTGTCCCAAATTTCCTTTGCATTCTCAAGACGGCTGATTTTGTTGAATTCTTCGGGGCACAATCCGTTGAAGAGAATATCACAAGCTTGAGCATTGTATTGCAACATCTTCAACTCATTCGCGGTAGCTTCACGGTTTGGTTCCCTCCCATCAAAGAACTCACCTTGCAAACCAACACAAACAATAGCCCATACGGCGGGGTTATGTCCAAGAATATGCATTTTCATTTTATGCTTCTAACTAGCAAAATTAGTACCATCAAAGTAAGGACCTCTACGGTGATAATTTCCCTCGCTAGACGCCATACTCTTGTAGGTTGTGAAACCAAGGCTATGACCACCAAAAGCTATGGAGATCAAGGCAAATGGAGACCAAAGCTCTGATACCACTTGTAGGATCGAAAGTATGTCTAGAGGGGGGTGATTAGACTACTTGACCAAATAAAAACTTAACCTTTTCCCAATTTTAGTTCTTGGCAGTTTTTAGCTATCTTAGGACAAGTCAAGCAATCATTACACAATTCAAGCAAGCATGCAAAGAGTATATTGGCAGCGGAAAGTAAAGCATGCAACTTGCAAGAATATAAAGGGAAGGGTTTGGAGAATTCAAATGCTATTGGAGACACGGATGTTTTTCCCGTGGTTCGGATAGGTGGTGCTATCCTACATCCACGTTGATGGAGACTTCAACCCACGAAGGGTAACGGTTGCGCGAGTCCATGAAGGGCTCCACCCACGAAGGGTAACGGTTGCGCGAGTCCATGAAGGGCTCCACCCACAAAGGGTCCACAAAGTAGGCGATCTCCTTTCCCTTACAAACTCCTTAGTTCTACTCCACAATCTTGTCAGAGGCTCCCAAGTGACACCTAGCCAATCTAGGAGACACCACTCTCCAAGAAGTAACAAATGGTGTATTGATGATGAACTCCTTGCTCTTGTGCTTCAAATGATAGTCTCCCCAACACTCAACTCTCTCTCATAGGATTTGGATCTGGTGGAAAGAAGATTTGAGTGGAAAGCAACTTGGGGAAGGCTAGAGATCAAGATTCATATAGTTGGAATGGAATATCTTGGTCTCAACACATGAGTAGGTGGTTCTCTCTCAGAACATATGAGTTGGAATGGTGTATGTGTTCTGATGGCTCTCTCCTCGAGTGAAGAGGAGGTGCAGGGGTATTTATAGCCTCCACACAAAATCCAACCGTTACACACAATTTATCAATCTCGGTGGGACCGAATCAGAAAACTCGGTCGGACCGAAATAGTAAACCTAGTGACCATTAGGAATTTCGGTGGGACTAACATGCAACTCCGTAGGACCGATTCGGTTAGGGTTTGGGCATAACGTAATCTCGGTTAGACCGATTGCACAAACTCGATGAAACCGAGTTTGGCAATAAGCTAACCAGAGAGTTGGTCAGGCAAACTCGGTGGGACCGACTCGCTCTTTCGGTGAGACCAAAAAGTTATAAGTAGGAAACATAGAGTTTACATTGCAATCTCGGTGGGACCGATTTGCTCTTTCGGTGAGACCGAAAAGTTACGAAAGGGAAACAGAGAGTTTGCAATCCCATCTCAGTGAGATCGAGATCCTTATCGGTAGGACCGAATTGCTAGGGTTTGGCAGTGGCAAATGACAAGTGAAACTCGGTGGCGCCGGATTGAAAGCATCGGTATGACCGAGTTTGGCTTAGTGTTTAGGTCATTTGTGGCTATGGAGAAGTGGTTGAGGATTTTGGAGCATATCACTAAGCACATAAAGCAAGAGGCTCATTAAACAACACCTCATCCCCCCTTGATAGTATTGGCTTTTCCTAAAGACTCAATGTGATCTTGGATCACTAAAATATAAAATGAACAGTCTTGAACTTTTGAGCTTGAGCCAATTCTTTGTCCTTAGCATTTTGAGGGTTCCACTTTCAAATCCATGCCATGCCAATCATTGAGCTTTCCTGAAATAATCATCTTGAAATAGCATTAGCTCAATGAGCTATATGTTGTTATGAATTACCAAAACCACCTAGGGATAGTTGCACTTTCACAGTTCATCGCCCCAGCCAAGAACAGACCCTCGCGAGGCTGTTCTTCCTTGTATTGTTCATCATCATCAACCCCAAGAGGCAATCCACCCACCACACACTGGAGTAGGGTATTACACCACAACGGTGGCCCGAACCAGTATAAACCTTGTGTCTCTTGTGCAGTTATTTCAGTAGTTTAGATCTTTCTGAGACAGTGAGGTAGAAGACGTAATCTTTGCGCGCACCCCAGAGTTCGAACCTTAAGGGTCTGCAGGAACCCGAAATCCGACATTTGGCGCGCCAGGTAGGAGTGCGCCGGAATTCGCCTTCAACCGCTCCGTTCTCCTCCGACCATCACGCTCATGTCTGACGCTCGTCGAGCCCGCGCGGAGTGTCGGGCCGCCCCCGAGCTCGTCCATGCCGCAGGGGGCTCTCCTGCGCCGTCCCATCGCGCTACACCAACACCCCCAGTCGTCGCGGCCCTCATGGGCGGCTAGCAGGCGCCGCCCACAAGTCACCACGTCAAGCCGTCCGTCCGTCGGGTCAGCGCCGCTTCCATGCGGCAGGGGGCTCCCCTGGATCGGGCGGCGCCCGAGGCTGGCCTGACCTTCAGCTCGGAGGACCACCCCTCCAACTCGGCCTGCTCGGGCGCGCTCCCCATGTTGTGCACCCCCACCATCTGCCAGGTGGCCGTCACCAGAACCCTCGTTGATGGTGGCGCGGGCCTCAGCGTGCTCTCGATCGAGGCCTTCAACCTCCTCCGCATACCCTTGGAACGGCTACAACCCAGCCGGCCCTTCTCAGGCATTGGGGGCAAGCCGTCCAGTTCCTTGGGGTAGATCCGGCTCCCAATGACCTTCGGCACCTACGACAACTTCCGCACGGAGCTGGTTGACTTCGACATCGCCCCCATGGGCCTCCCCTACAACGCCATCCTCGGCTACCCAGCGTTGAGCCAATTCATGTCCGCGACGCACACGGCGTACAACCTCATGAAGATGCCCGGGAGCAGCGGTGTCCTCACTGTGCACGGAGACACCGGGGACGCGCTGCGGGCGCTCAAGCTTGCCTTCAAAACGGCGGCCTCGGCACAGCCCGCCGACTTGGAGAACCCCAGGCCCGAGGGGGCTGCACCCGCCAAGAAGAAGCAGTTGTTCACCCAAGACAAGGCAGAAACCAAGCAGATACCCGTCGATGAGGACGGGTCTACCAACGCCACTTTCACCATAGGCGCCCACCTCAAACCCGAGCAGGAGGAGGCCCTGGTCGGGTTCCTGCGCGCAAACAAGAAGGTATTCGCTTGGGAGCCGGACTAGTTGGCAGGGATCCCCAGGAGTGTAATCGAGCATCACCTCAACGTGTGCAGCACTCCGAAGCAGAAGGCCAGGCGGAAGTCCACAGAAAAGCAGGCCTTCATCGTCCAAGAGGCCCGCAAATTAGAGGTCGCTGGGGTCATCCCTGAGGTCCGATACCCAGATTGGTTGGCCAACCCTGTCGTTGTGCCAAAGAAGGGAGGGAAGGAGCGTATGTGCGTCGACTTCACCAACCTCAACAAAGCATGGCCGCAAAATCCGTTCCCGCTCCCCTGCATCGACCAGATCATCGATTCCACTACGGAATGCGACCTTCTATGCTTCCTCGATGCCTTCTCTGGGTATCACCAGATCAAGATGGCGGTAGAAGACGTCGAGAAGACAGCCTTCCTAACCCCGTGTGGGGTATACTGCTACACGTGCATGCCCTTCGGGCTACGTAACGCAGGGGCGACCTTTCAGCGGCTGATGCACATCACCTTGGGCCCGCAGCTCGGGAAGAATGTCGAAGCTTATGTTGACGATATCGTGGTAAAGTCTCGGGAGGCCAAGACCCCGATACAAGACCTGGAAGAAACCTTCGCGAGCCTCAACGCAGTGAACCTACGGCTCAACCCAGAGAAGTGTGTGTTCGTAGTCCCCTCGGGCAAGCTCTTGGGTTTCCTCGTGTCCCACCGAGGCATCGAGGCTAACCCGGAGAAGGTCAAGGAGATGGAAGACATGAGCCCACCAAAGACCCTCAGAGAAATGCAGAAGTTCACGGGGCACGTGACCGCGCTAGGGCGCTTCATCTCGAAGTTGGGAGAGCGAGCCCTGCCCTTCTTCCAGCTGATGAAGAAGAATGGGCCCTTCGTCTGGACTGAAGAGGCCGACAAGGCGTTCCAGGATCTCAAGAGATACCTGACCAGCCCACCGGTCATGGTGGCTCTGCACCCTCAAGAGCCCCTGGTGCTTTACCTCGCCGCCACTCCCTACTCCGCCAGCGCAACCTTGGTGGCAGTCATAGAGGAGCGCCGAATCAAAACCACGACAGCAGCCCGGGACAAGGCAGAATAGGGACAAGGAAGGCCTACAGAAACGGCCACCACGGCTGAGGAGGATCAGCCGCCGTAGAGGGGCGCACCAGAGGCGGAAGAGGCCCCTCTTCCAGATGGCCAGTCTCATTGCCTCGAGAGGCGCCACGGTCTCCGGAAGGAGCCACCAGCACTGACGCACTCTGCCTCGTTGAGCACCCAGTGTACTTCGTCAGCACAGTGCTGCGGGATGCAAGGGCATGGTACCCCATGCCCCAGAAACTCCTCCTCGCGCTACTGGTGGCTTCGCGCAAGATGCGGCACTATTTTCAGGGTCACCCCATCAAGGTCATCTCGTCATACCCCCTGGAGAGAGTGCTCAGGAGCCCTAATTCATCTGGAAGGGTCGCTGAGTGGAACATAGAACTGCAAGCGTTTCAGGTCGAATTCAGCACGACCAGGGTCATCAAGGGAGCAGCGTTGGCGGATTTTGTGGCAGAGTGGACGGAGGCGCCAGGCCTCAAGGCCGATGAGGATCGGTCCCTGTCCCCGGGAAGCGAGGCGCTAGAAGGCTGGGTCATGTACTTGGACGGGGCGTTCTCCAGGCATGGCGCTGGAGCTAGGACAGTGCTTATATCGCCCACACAGAACAAGCTCTATTACGTTGTGCAACTCTGTTTCCAGCAAGGCGAAAAGGTCTCCAACAACATAGCGGAGTATGAAGGTTTAATAGCGGGCTTGAAGGCCGCGGCTGCCCTGGGAGTGAAACGCCTCACCATCAAGGGCGATTCACAGCTCCTTGTCAATTTCTCCAACAAGGTGTATGATCCGAAGGATGAGCACATGGAAGCATACCTTGTGGAAGTCCGCGGGATGGAGAAGCAATTGTGGGGGTTGGAGTTGCAACATGTGCCCCGCGGCACCAATCAGGAGGCCGATGACATCGCCAAATGTGCATCCAGACGGTTACCCCAGGAGCCAGGCGTTTTCAAGGAGCGGCTCTTCAAGCCCTCAGCTCTGCCGGTATTATCAAACACGGTCAGCCCTGGGAGGAGCTCCCCCAGCCACCTGCCTCAGGAGCTCCGGCCTCAGGAGCGCGCCTGCTCCTAACGATGGAACCTCAGGAGGGATGTTGGATCATGGAGCTCCGGAGCTACCTAGCGCAAGGGACCTTGCCGGAGAAGGAGGAGGAAGCGGAGCGAGTGGCACACCAGGCCACGGCATACTACATGAAAGACGGAGAGCTCTACCGGAAGCGACCAAACGATGTATCCCTGCACTGCATCTCCTTGGAGCAAGGGAAGGAACTGCTGGAAGATATACACGGCGGAGACTGCGGACATCATTCATCATCGCGGACCCTCGTCGGGAAGGCGTTCTGCAGTGGGTTTTATTGCCCTACCACGCTTAATGACGTCGTGGAACTAGTGAAAGCTTGTGAAGCCTGCCAGTTCCATGCCAAGCAGATCCATCAGCCAGCAGGAGGCTTGCAGACTATCCCCCTTTCGTGGCCATTCCCGGTCTGGGGGCTGGACATTCTGGGCCCGTTCCCTCGGGCGCCAGGGGGCTACCGCTACCTCTACATTGCCATTGACAAGTTCACCAAGTGGGCAGAAGTAGAGGCTGTCCGCACCATCCCCACGAGTTTCACGGTCAAGTTCATCAGGGGCATCGTGAGCCGGTTTGGGCTGCCGAACCGCATTATCACAGACAACGGTTCGTAGTTCACCAGTAACCTTTTCAGAACATACTGTGCTAACCTTGGAATGCAGATATGCTACGCTTCGGTGGCACACCCACGAAGCAACGGCCAGGCCGAACGAACCAACGCAGAGGTCCTGAGGGGCCTCAAGACCAGCACGTTCAAGAAGAAGCTGGAGGCCTGCGGCTAAGGTTGGTACGATGAGCTCTAGTCCGTGTTGTGGTCCATCCGCACGACTGCGACCAAGCCAACTGGGGAGACCCCGTTCTTCCTGGTCTACGGAGCCGAAGCAGTCCTCCCTCATGAGGTCAGACGTCGCTCCACGCGGGTCCTAGCATTCGACGAGGCGCAGTAGGACGCCATGCGGGGGATAGACCTCGTGCTGGGAGAGGAACGCCGCCGAGAAGCCGCATTACAAGCAGCGAGGTACCAACAGGCGCTACGACGATATCACTGCCGCAACATACGCTCCAGGACTCTCGAGGTAGGGGATCTCGTGCTCAGGCGGGTTCTCTCCAGGGAGGGGCTGCACAAGCTCTCTCCCATGTGGGAGGGCCCATTCAAGGTTGCTCATGTTTCCAGGCCCGGCTCCGCGCGCTTGGAGACTCAGGAGGGAGTGCCGGTCCAGAATGCATGGAACATCCAGCACCTCCGGAGGTTCTACCCCTGAAAAGGCCCAGAGCCTGTGAAGCAAGGCGAGCGCCTATGAAGATCATCCTTTTTGGAAAAGGCCCAGGGCCTGTGAAGCAAGGCGAGTGCCTGTTAAGTTATCGCGTTTTGGAAAAGGCCCAGAGCCTGTGAAGCAAGGCGAGCGCCTGTGAAGATCATCCTTTTTGGAAAAGGCCCAGAGCCTGTGAAGCAAGGCAAGTGCTTGTGAAGTTATCGCGTTTTGGAAAAGGCCCAGAGCCTGTGAAGCAAGGCGAGCGCCTGTGAAGATCATCCTTTTTGGAAAAGGCCCAGAGCCTGTGAAGCAAGGCGAGTGCCTGTGAAGTTATCACGTTTTGGAAAAGGCCCAGAGCCTGTGAAGCAAGGCGAGCGCCTGTGAAGATCATCCTTTTTGGAAAAGGCCCAGAGCCTGTGAAGCAAGGCGAGTGCCTGTGAAGTTATCACGTTTTGGAAAAGGCCCAGAGCCTGTGAAGCAAGGCGAGCGCCTGTGAAGATCATCCTTTTTCGAAAAGGCCCAGAGCCTGTGAAGCAAGGCGAGTGCCTGTGAAGTTATCGCGTTTTGGAAAAGGCCTGGAGCCTGTGAAGCAAGGCGAGCGCCTGTGAAGATCATCCTTTTTGGAAAAGGCCCGGAGCCTGTGAAGAAGGCGAATGCCTGTGAAGCTTGTTTCCCCTAAGAAGAAAGGCCCGGAGCCTGTGAAGAAGGCCAACGCCTGTGAAGCTCGCCGCCCGTGACACTCTCAGGTAATAATGAGTGGGGCTGTACACGCCCCGGAGTCTCAGGAGCACCGGCCTCAGGCCCTGGGGCTCCCTCCCATGCCCAGTGGCAGCACTTAGCTCCGCGCTGGTGAGAAGACGTCGAAGACTAGATGAGGTGCCAGACGTGGCTTTTTCATTTGCTTTGCACAGTTGGCTTGTTTGTTCGCATTTGAAGTTTAATTGAAGTTGTTGCCGTCTTTGGCTTGCGGTTCTTTGGCTTTTCACTCTCCTGCCTCGGTTTCTCTTGCGCAAGGCCTCGCGAGGGAGGCAGCTGAACGCCCTCGCGAGTGTTCCTATCCTAGTCATTCAAAGAGTTCGCGACCTGGGCCCCTTACAGGAGCACCCCTCCAGTCCGTGCCCCACGGGCACCGCAACGCAAACAAAGGGCCTGGGTCAGTCACCCCCCCCCCCCCCCCACGGCTGGGGCAGGGAACTATCTACGCGCAAACACATAGCCGGAAGGAACGGTAACGAAAGCAAAACGATGATTAACAGCAATAACCCAAACACGCCCCCGCGGGGCTCCGCACTATTGTCTTTGTTACGTAGGAAAAAGGGAAAAGGAGGAACAAATCCGATGCGGCTCGCCTCACACCGGCCCGCGGGGAAGGCCCGAGCTGCCTCCGGAGCTCAGGCGGACTCCCTCTCGTGCTTCACCAGGGCGCGGCGACGTGCGGACGCGTTGCCACCCCCCAAGCAGATACGACGGCATGGAGGCTGATCGCGGCCACCGCTCGAGGAGTCGCCGCTTGAAGAGGAATCGGAGAAGCTTGAGGAACCCCGAACGCCGCCAGCCGCATGAGCGCTGCTCCCTCCATCATCACCGGAGCTAGATTCCCAGCCGTGGTCGTCACCCTCGGGGCAACACCCTGCGCGGCGACCATCTTCCCCAAACACCCTCACGTAGAGGGTGGCGTCGCCGTCGAACTTGAAGTGTAGGGTGCACCGACGGCTCAGGCCCCGCGCACGGGCAAACGTCTGCCAACCGCGGGCCAGGGACAGGCTCCCGGCCGCGGAGACCTCCAGGGAGACCCATGAGGCCCGGCTGCAGCAGTCGTCGGCCTGGAGCCAGAGGCCGCCCGGGGCGCTGGCTGGGAGCTCGTCGAGGAGGAAGCGAGGAAGTGCGAGCCGGGTGCTAGCCGGCTCCGCCGACCACACGACGAACTCCGACAGCATTTCAGCAGCACGAACGCGCGGCCTGGGGGGACGCACAGCCAGAGTGCGCCCCCCGGCTGCAGCAATCCGCCCATCGCCGCGCTGAAGATCGCCTCCATGGTCGCGGGGAGCCACCGTGGTGGCCACAGGATGCTTGCGAGGGCGCCCTCGGTCCCGCTTGGCTGGGGGAGAGGCGGGCTCAACCCGGCAAGCCTTCCCCTTCTCGGCGGCCGAGAACCTCCTCGACGGGGCCATGAAGAAAAAGGAGAAGCAAGGGGGCATGAACTGGAAGGGCGCAAGCCGGCCCGTACTTATGGCTGGCGATGGCCAACCAACGGCCCCCACGATCGCAGGTAATTATGATACGCTTTACATGCAGGGACTTGTCCAATCCGTGTAGTTGCCGAGGCGCCATGGGGAAGTGGAGACGCCCACATCCAATCAACCGCCACGCGGCGCCCAAGACCGCAGGCCGTTAGGGCCTGCGGCGCTTCGCCCTTGCCTTTCGCCTCTCAGCACGGCCAAGTCCGGGCGCGCCTTGGGCCCGGGGGCTACTATCGGTGTTTTGGGAACAGGGGTCCCCAGACTTGCCTGCCTGCGGCCTGCGGCGTGGCTCAAAGGGGGCCCAGCCCGGCCTATCTTCATCAACACAAGACTCAAGACCCTCGCGATGGGCCAAGCCTCGCGGGGCGGATGACGTGGAGCTTCCTCAGATGCGGCCTTGTCAGGCTGGCTCACGAGGAGGCAGAGAGATCAAGGCGGGGTACCTCGCGAGGTGCCCGTGATGCAAGCCATGACGATCAAAGGTGCCAGGCAGATGCCAGCCCGCGCAGCGTCCTCCTTTCCTCTTTGGTGCAAAGGGAGCAAGCGCAGCCGCGGAGTACCGAGGCATCAGGCAAAGGTTGCCATTTCGGTGCAATGAGACCAAGACCAGGAGGGCTACGAGATGGAGGACACCGTGGAGCCCAAGACGACGTCATCACCAGAGCTTTGCGCAGGCGAAGACTGCTTTTGTCAGGATAGCTGATACTTGCTGTCCCCCTTCAAATTAGCCCGCCATTGTTGGCTCCCTTCCCGCTCGATATTTAGGAAGAGGACCGGGGCCTCTATAAATAGGACCAGCCGCCCACAGATCAAGGGGGTTGGAAAAAAGGGAGAGGATCAGATCGAAACCAGAGGGAGAGAGAGAAGGGTGACTGAACTCCTCCTAACAGTTCATCGCCCCAGCCAAGAACAGACCCTCGCGAGGCTGTTCTTCCTTGTATTGTTCATCATCATCAACCCCAAGAGGCAATCCACCCACCACACACTGGAGTAGGGTATTACACCACAACGGTGGCCCGAACCAGTATAAACCTTGTGTCTCTTGTGCAGTTCTTTCAGTAGTTTAGATCTTTGCGAGACGGTGAGGTAGAAGACGTAATCTTCGTGCGCACCCCAGAGTTCGAACCTTAATGGTCTGCCGGAATCCGAAATCCGACAACTCCCTTTGGACAATTGACTTTGGGAGGCTTGCTCACCATGGCGCCACCACAGTCCGCGTGTTTCCCATTGACCACCTTCGGTTTCACATTAAAAATCTTGAGCCATATGCCGAAATGTGGAGGGACATGGAGGAAGGCTTCGCACACGACGATAAGCGCGGAGATGTGAAGGAACGAATTTGGGGCCAGATTGTGAAAATCCAGCCCGTAGTAGAACATGAAACCCCTTACAAAGGGGTGAAGGGCGAATGCGAGTCCACGGAGGAAGTGGGGGATAAACACCACCCTCTCACCGGTCCCCGGAGTGGGGATGACCTACGCCAGATCGGGAAGCCTATGCTTGATTTCCATGGTCAAATACCGCGCTTCCCGCAGCTCCTTGATGTTCTCCTCCGTGACGGAGGAGGGCACCCACTTGCCTTGAGAGTCGGCCATGGTCGGAGGAGTTGTCGGGAAGGGAAGAGCTTGGAGTTTGGGCGCTGGAGCTCGTGAAGGAAATATGCACTAGAGGCAATAATGAAGTTATTATTTATTTCCTTATATCATGATAAATGTTTATTATTCATGCTAGAATTGTATTAACCGGAAACTTAGTACATGTGTGAATGCATAGACAAACAGAGTGTCATTAGTTTTCCTCTACTTGACTAGCTCGTTGAATCAATGATGGTTATGTTTCCTAACCATAGACATGAGTTGTCATTTTATTAACGGGATGACATCATTAGAGAATGATGTGATTGACTTGACCCATCCATTAGCTTAGCACGATGATCGTTTAGTTTGTTGCTATTGCTTTCTCCATAACTTATACATGTTCCTATGACTATGAGATCATGCAACTCCCGAATACTGGAGGAACACTTTGTGTGCTACCAATCATCACAACATAACTAGTTGATTATAAAGATGCTCTACAGGTGTCTCCAATGGTGTTTGTTGAGTTGTCATAGATCGACAATAGGATTTGTCACTCAGAGTATCGGAGAGGTATCTTTGGGCCCTCTCGGTAATGCACATCACTATAAGCCTTGCAAGCATTGTGACTAATGAGTTAGTTGCGGGATGGTGCATTACGGAACAAGTAAAGAGACTTGCCGGTCACGAGATTGAACTAGGTATTGAGATACCGACGATCGAATCTCGGGCAAGTCACAAACCGATGACAAAGGGAACAACGTATGTAGTTACGCAGTTTGACCGATAAAGATCTTCGTAGAATATGTAGGAACCAATATGAGCATCCAGGTTCTGCTATTGGTTATTGGCCGGAAGTGAGTGTCGATCATGTCTACATACACTACACCACAACACTTGATTGGGGGCAGTTAACTGCCGGGAGAAAAACCCGCCTAAGGGCAATCTGTCTGCCGGGACAGTTGTTACTGCCACTAGAAGCGTCTTAGGGCGGTCTAACTGCCGGGAGATCTACAACAACAACGGCATGTGCACTGCCGGTATACTTTACGGCCCATAATCTGCCGGAAGAACTAAATCACGGCCCACTGTCTGCCGGCCCATGCCGGAGGCCGTCTTTGGCACGAAACGGGAAAACGGCCTAGTTAGCGCGCGCCAGCAAGGAAAAAAGTGCGCGACTTGACGAAAATTTTGGCCCATTGTGAAATAGGCGCGCCGGCCCTCCCGGGACCTAGAGAGACCCGCAACGCTTCCCCCAAATCGATCCCCAATCCTGCGCCTCCACCAGATCGACCGCGCGCCGCCGCCGCCCCCAAAACCTAGCTCACCGCCGGTGCATGGCCGCCTTCTGCTCATACCTCCTCTAGTGTAGCCCCCCCACCCCCGCCGCCGGCGTAACCCCTCACCACCGCAGCTCCTCGACCCCTCACCACTGCCGGCCCCAACCATCGATCCCAACCAACCACTGCCGCGGCCCCCAACCGACCATCGCCACCACCGCCGCACCAACCATCCATCGCCCTCCACTAGACCAAATTCTGTTTCCTCCTCAAGCTCTTTTTCCGCCCGCCACCAAGCCGCTGTCAGCCACTATCGTCATCGCCGCACTCCAGATCGAGCTCTGTTTCCTCCCCGAGTAGGCGAGCACCAAGTCGCGGGTCCGCTCCTCCACAAGCCCCTGAAGCAGCAGACCGCACGTTGGCCCTCCTCTCCAGCGAGCAGGCACCTCCTCGACAAGCCCCTGAAGCTGCAGTCCGCGGGTTGGCCCTCCTCTCCAGTGAGCAGCTCTGCCTACTGAACATCGACACATTGCTGGCTACTGTACTTCATTTGACAGCTGGTAAGGTTTGATAACAATTTTTGTGCCTTCTTTTGTTCTGAATGTGCAGCTATGGTTCTTGAGATCAAAGCCCCTAAGACTACATTGCTAGTTTGACCTAATGAATTTGTTTGTTCTTCCTTGCTGATGGCTAGAACACCTCTTGCTCTTTGAAGCTTGTGCTCAAAATAATGTTGAAAAGTAGCAGCACTGAACTATTCTGTCAGTTAGAACAAAGAATCAAGTTTTAATTGCTTTGGTCTAATAACAAAAAAAACCACGAGCCAAAAACGTTTGAAGGTTATTTGCTTGTCTAAAAATGAACACTCCTACTGTTAGTAGCCCTTCAGATCAAAGAACAGGGACCATTGCTGACTAACAAGTGCATACCTTAATTAGATTTTTTGACACCTGAGTAAGTTGTTTAGTTGGGCTTTGGAGTTCACTTTAATTTGAGATGAAAGAAAGCTAGTTATTTAAGTTCTTTGTTTGTTTAGTTAATGCCCCAAGGTAGTACCATCTTTGTTTGTCTTTTGCGAAATACGAGATGTGTACAGAACATGTGATATGCTTTTATGATATAGATTATGGCATTCTTACTGCTATTTTGGCATTTGTATTTTCTGAAATGACATGTTTGAGTTAATTATATTCTGTTGTGTGATGGCATTTCTTCTTTGTATTGTAGTTCTTGTTGCCTGTACTAGATATTGATGATATGCATTTTGTTACTAGATTTTTTTCCTTAATAGAAGTGTACTTTCTCGCATGTTAGGAATTTTTAGTGAAACTGGTCAAGAATGGACAAGTGTTGGATGGATAAAGCTAGAAATACACAAGCATATATAGACGGGGTAGAGAAATTCATAGATTTTGCTTTTCCTCATTCAGCAAGAGGGAACACTGTACTATGTCCTTGTAGAATTTGCTTGAACTGTTGTTGGTTTGAAGCTAATGTTGTCTATGAGCACTTGTTATACGATGGGTTTATTAGTGGGTACAAAAGATGGATATATTATGGTGAGGCATCATCACCTCTTGCATCCGAGAGTGACCATGATGAGGTTCAACCTGATAATTTTCAAGAGGAGATTGACCTAGATGACTATGATGAGATGCTTGAAATGATTCAAGATATAGCACATCAAAATGGGGATTTTAGTGATAGTAGTGGGGAGGATCCAAGTCACCAGGATGCTGAGCCTGAGGGCGTTGACCCTTTTCTAGAGAAGAAAAAGAAGAAAGATGAAGATGCTTTCCGACAATTCATAGCTGATGATAGGGAGGAGCTTTATCCAGGGTGCACAACCTTCTCCAAGCTACGTTTTGTTGTTAGGTTACTCCATGCAAAATCTCTTGGAGGTTGGAGTGATAAAAGTTTCGACATACTGCTAGAGTTGCTAAAAGAGGCCTTTCCAACAGCAAAGCTACCCAAAAACTTTTTATGAAGCTAAGAAGATGATAAAATGCCTTGAGCTTGGTTATATAAAAATTCTTGCATGTGAGAATGATTGCATTTTGTTCTGGAAGGAACATGCAAATAAGGATATTTGTCCTACATGCAAAACTTCTCGGTGGAAATCTGAAAAGAATAGTCTTGATGGGAAACATGTACACAAGGCCCAAGGAAGGTTCTTCGTTATTTTCCAATAAAGAAGAGGCTACAACGCCTTTTTGTGTCCCCAAAGAGTGCAGCGGACTGTAGATGGCATGCTGAAGAACGTACAAGAGATGGACTAATAAGGCATATAGCGGATGCACCTGTTTGGAAGGACTTTGGTGGCAAATATCCAGATTTTGCTAAAGATAGTCACAACATGAGGCTGCTTGTAGTATCTGATGGTTTTAATCCATTTAGGACAATGAAGTTATCCTATAGTATCTGGCCTGTTGTAGTAATTCCTTTGAATCTTCCTCCTTGATTGTGCATGAAGCAGCATAATTTCATCCTCTCTTTGCTAATTCCTGGTCCAAGGTCAGCTGGGGGAGATATAGATGTCTTTCTTGAACCACTTATTGATGATTTGAACTCACTTTTTGAGGAGGGTGTTAGAACCTATGATGCCTCCACCGGTAAACCCTTCAATCTGCATGCTGCTGTATTGTCAACTACACCAGACCTCCCAGGCTTATGCACTCTATCCGGGATGTTAACCTCTGGTGAATTTGGATGTCCATTGTGTGGCTGACATACTTGCTCTCTTCGGTTGATGGAAGGCAAGAAATTTTGCTATATGGGTCATCGAAGGTTTCTTGATCCTAACAATGAATACAGATTTGATGAAGAATCCATTGATGGTGTGGAATTAGGGACGGCACCTATACCACTTACTGGAGAGGAAGTTTTGGCCCTCACTGAAAATATGAAGACTGTTTTTGGAAAGGACCATTTTGGGAAAACAACCACCAAGAAGCGCAAGGTTGGCGAACCACCAATGGTTCGGAAAAGAAAATCCATATGGTTTAGGTTGAGATACTGGAAAGACTTGCTGCAGCCTCATAATCTTGATGCAATGCACATTGAAAAGAATGTATGTGAAAATATAATTAACACACTTCTATGCATGGATCGAAAATCAAAAGATAATTATAGCTCTCGTAGAGATCTAGAGCATCTGGGAATAAGAAAAGCTCTCCAACCTGTCCCAGTAGGTGAACAATTTGATTTGCCTGCTGCACCCTATGCAATGGACAATGAAAAGAAGAAACTATTTTGCGAAATTTGTAAGGAAGCTAGGTTCCCTGATGGTTGTGCATCTGATATACGCCGGAATGTCCTTGTGAAGCATAAAAAGATCGTTGGGCTAAAGAGCCATGACAATCACATTCTTTTGCAGCAATTGCTTCTGCAACAACCAAAGGAAGTCGGTGTTGCCTTGGTTCGTGTCAGCAGATTCTTCAAGCAAATATATTCTCTTGTCATTAGCATAAGTGACATGGAGAAGCTAGAGGGATAAATAGCTGAGACCTTGAGCATTCTTGAGGCCATATTTCTGCCATCATTTTTTGATCTTATGGTTCACTTGATGGTTCATCTTCCAACCCAAGTGAGGCTAGGGGCCCAGTAAAGTACAGCAGCATGTACCCAGTAGAAAGGTCATCCCTATAAACCTATTTTCTTGGTATCTTATGGTTTCTTACTCTTCAAAATAATCTGATATATGTTACCTATATACTATATAGGTATAATATGAAGCTAAAGGGGTTTGTTCGTACCAAGAGCCATCCCGAGGGGTCAATTGAAGAGGGCTATGTGTTTTATGAGAGCCTTACATTCTGCTCCCATTATTTACATGGATGTGAGACTAGATTTAACAGAAAATGCAGAAATGACGCCCCTTAGACCAATGTATCTACTATGCAATTTTTTACCAACAAGGGTCGATTTTTGGCAGGTCAGATGGTACTTTGTTTATATTTTGTTGCTCTTTCTTGTTTAGACAAAGACACTTTTGCTTATCTGAGTTCTTTTTCATGCTTACTCAGAAAGGAAAGTATGTGATCTTGTACAATGTTTATCGAGATCATAGTATCCCAGTGGCAAAAGCAACCATTCTATCAATTGATCGAAGAAAGGTGGTAGGTGGTCAGGAGCTTGGCTCTGAATATTGTGAGGTTGCCGTGAACTATGTAATAAAAAGGGATGCTATACTACCTCGTGGTGTTGGGAACATGACCACCATGGGGCAAGTTCAAGGGCGATGTATCGCGTGGCCATACAAGCATGTGAGCTTTTGTTCTTATTTTCTTATGATTAAACTTACCAATGACTATGATGGTTGATTGCTGAAAAAGCTTTGCTTCTATGTATGCAGTTGGAAGTGGACAAGTCTATGGAAAAAGCAGGAATGCGACCACAAGCAGGCTGAGGAGGTAATATACATGTTTCTCTTGGCTGCTATGTGGGTGATGTTGACTTGCTGCATGGTTAATTGCCTGATCTATGTGACTGGGCCGATGGAGACTTTTATTGGATGTTGTTCTTGCATGTCCTGTGTATGCATGTTCTTGCATATGACTAGTGGAAGATTTTACATGTCCATTCTTGCATAACATCTTCCACTATTGTCTCTGTATACTTGTTGTCCTGTTTGTCTAGTCAGTTACGGATCTGTCATTGAATTTTTTTTCTTGTTTCAAGTACACTAAAGTATTTATCCCATTTTATACTGCAGCCAGAGTCTGACTGTTCGTTTCCAGCATGACTTGAACTTTTATATGATGCAGATTGCAAGGAGTTTGGTACCTTCACAAATAGGAATGAGTATTCTAGCAACAGGGCCATATTTAGTCCCTGATCGCACATGGCCTATTTTTTAGATGCATGCCAAGTAGTATATACTTCTACCTTATTTCTAAACTGATCAGTCTCCGTTAAAGTTTCACAAGTTAAGGTTGAAAAATCTTCATTTTGGTTTAATAATATAATAGATAGATGCTGCCAATTCTTGATAAGTGGTCACTTTAGTCGATAACTTGGTATACATGTTTACCTCTACCTCTGGAGTGAGGTTTATATTTACCCTTTCCAACAATTGCATGTTAACTTGGTATACGTGTTGCTTACGTCCTGTTCTGGAATGGCATCGAGCCCAATACTTGCAGAATCATCAGCCTTTTCTTTCTTATTTTTCTTGGCAGTTGACATAGTTGATGCTTTCTTAGGGGTAGCTTTCCTAGCCTCCTGTTGTTCTTTGGTTGGTTTAGCTAATCAAGATCTTCAGTGTGTACAGCATGTTAGATGCATCCAATTTTTGAAACCTGTGAATAGTTTACCATCCAAAGATGATGTTATTAGTATGTCTGACGTGATTGTTCTATTGTATTATTGTCCTGTACTGCTGTGACGATGTGACTATATCAGATTGTTTTGGTAATTTGCTACTGAAATATTGATTCCTTCATGCTTTGTTCGATAATACTTGGCTGCACGTGAGCAATATTAGTGTCCCTGTATACTAGACGAGGCATAGGCGCATAGTTTGGTTTGTCAAAAAATTGCCACTTTGTACTATGGTGTATTCTTTTGTACATGTGTCATATTATTCCTTGAGATGCAAAGAATGACTACTCTCCAGGTCTTTGTAAATGTTCCTTGAGTTTAACTGTAGCATGTCAACTTCAATGTTAATTTAAATTCTCAAACGAGAGCTCCCTATTGAGTAACCTATCTGTTGCAGGTTTCCCAAAGGTACACAAGTCAAATGAAGGTTTGGAAGATTTTCAAGCTCCTGAAGATTTGGAAGACCTACAATAGTTGGTGGAGTGTTTATGTAATATGCTTGTTTACTTTGTGAAACCTGGACACACTTGCTCCACTCATTTTGCTGGTTGTTAAGCCGTTCTGCTCATTTTGGTTGTGTGGCACACCCAGAAACATGTACTTCTCCATTTGTCGCACTATTTACTTTTGTTGGTTGTGTGGCACATTTTAAAACATATCTGCACTGTACCTTTTGTGGCACAACCTCCTTATATGTATATTATGGTTATGTTTGTCCAATGACGTTTTAAGGTTCTGGATGAGGCCTGATATTATTTTGATTGAAGTGTGTGGATGAGACATATACGACTTTGATTGAAGTATATAAATTGTACGTGTGATATGTCCTGATTGACTGAACATAGTAAATGGATATTACATAGGGGATGCCCAGAACAATTAGGTAGTGAAATCTACATACTGGCAAAATAACTGCCGGGTCAACACTCTTCTGCCGGCAGTTTGACTGCCAGTAACTGATATTCCACGTGTCTTGGCTAATCTGCCGGGAGAAACGAAACTGCCGGCAAATAAATGCACTAGGGCAGTAGGACTGACGGGAATATTTTATCTGCCGGGACAAGTAATCCCCGGCAGCCGTTCTCGTGGCGGTTCTATTTGCCAGGAGAAATACTGTCCCGGCAGATAGTGTGCCGCTTGAAATGCTTTCTCACGGCAGTTTACATGCCGTTGCCTCAGTGTTGTGGTGTAGTGATAGTTCTCAAACCCGTAGGGTCCGCACGCTTAACGTTCAGTGACGATCGGTATTATGAGTTTATGTGTTTTGATGAACCTAAGGTTGTTTGGGGTCCCGGATGTGATCACGGGCATGACGAGGAGTCTCAAAATGGTTGAGACATAAAGATCGATATAGTGGAAGCCTATGTTTGGACATCGGAATGGTTCCAAGTGGTTCGGGCATTTTTCCGAAGTACCGGGAGGTTACCGGAACCCCCTGGGAGAAGTTATGGGCCTTATGGGCCATAAGAAGCAAGCACACCAGCCCACAAGGGGCTGGTGCACCCCCCTTGGGCCGGAGGCCGAATTGGAATAGGTTTGGGGGGGGCTTTCCTTCTCTCCTACTCCTTCCCTTCCTCTCCTACTCCAACTATGGAAGGGGGGAATCCTACTCCCGGTGGTAGTAGGACTCCCCTTGGGCGTGCCATAGAACGGGCCGGCCCATCCCCTCCTCCACCCCTTTATATACGTGGAGGGGGCACCCCATAGACACACAAGTTGATCATTGATCTTTTAGCCGTGTGCGGTGCCCCCCTCCACCATAATCCACCTCGGTCATATCGTCGCGGTGCTTAGGAGTAGCCTTGTTTCGGTAGCATCATCATCACCGTCATCACGCTGTCGTGCTGACGAAGCTCTCCCTCAACACTCTGCTGGATCGTGAGTTCATGGGACGTCACCGAGCCGAACGTGTGCAGATTGCGGAGGCGCCGTACCTTTGGTACTAGGATCGGTCGATCGTGAAGACGTACGACTACATCAACCACGTTGTCATAACGCTTCCGCTTATGGTCTACGAGGGTATGTAGATTGCACTCTCCCCTCTCATTGCTATGCATCACCTTTATCTTGCGTGTGCGTATGATTTTTTTGAAATTACTGCATTCCCCAATAGTGGCATCCGAGCCAGGTTTATGCGCATATGTTATATGCACGAGTAGAACACAAAGGAGTTGTGGGCGTGGGTATATACATATTGCTTGCCATCACTAGTTGATTCTTGATTCAGCGGCATTGTTGGATGAAGCGGCCCAGACCGACATTACGCGTACGCTTACGCGAGACTGGTTCTACCGACATGCTTCGCACACAGGTGTCTAGTGGGTGTCTGTTTCTCCGGCTTTAGTTGTATCAGATTCAATGAACATGGTTCTTTCTGAAGATCAAAATCAATCACTATACTGCGTTGTGGTTTTTGATGCATAGGTAAGGGAGTCCTGGATTAGGTGGTCTCCGGACAGTCGGACTATATCCTTTGGTCGGACTGTTGGAGTATGGAGATACGAGATTGAAGACTTTGTCCCGTGTCCGGATGGGACTCTACTTGGCGTGGAAGGCAAGCTAGGCAATACGGATATGTATATCTCCTCCTTAGTAACTGACCTTGTGTAACCCTAGCCCCTTCCGGTGTCTATATAAACCGGAGGGTTTTAGTCCGTAGGACAACATACAATCATACCATAGGCTAGCTTCTAGGGTTTAGCCTCTCCGATCTCCTGGTAGATCAACTCTTGTACTACCCATATTATCAAGAATAATCAAGCATGACATAGGTTTTTACCTCCATCAAGAGGGCTTGAACCTGGGTAAAACATCGTGTCCCCTGCCTCATGTTACCATCCGCCTTAGACGCACAGTTCGCGACCCCCTAACCGAGATCCGCCGGTTTTGACACCGACATTGGTGCTTTCATTGAGAGTTCCTCTGTGTCGTCGTGTTAGGCTTGATGTCTCCTTCGATCATCAATAGCGATGCAGTCCAGGGTGAGACTTTTCTCCCCGTATAGATCTTTCTTTTCGGTGGCTTCGCACTGGGGGCCAACTCGCTTGGCCATCTGAGCAGATCGAGAGTTACGCCCTTGGCCACCAGGTCAGGCTTGGAAGCTTAAACTACGCGGCAGATATCCGCGAAGACTTGATCTTCGACGGATTCGAGCCCCTACCTAGTGTGCCGCACGGTCATGATGAGCATGATTTAGCTCTACCATCGGGCAGTATTCGGGATATCGCACCGGCAACCGCTCCAACCCTCAATTCGAAGCCAGTTGCACCATCCATGGATGGGTGGATGGACCACGCCACGGAGGTCGTATCCTCAGTGGCGATCGAGCCGAGTATTGACCTTACCCTTCACAAGAGCCGTGATGCCAAGCTACCGGCTCCTTCCCCCGCCACGGACTCCGAACCGCCTGCGCCCATGCCTATCGAATCCAGCTGGGCGACGATCATGGAGTTTACCTTCGTGGATATCTTTCAGCACTCGCCCTTCACTGACATACTGAACTCGTTAAGGTCTCTCTCCTTGTGAGGAGAGTCCTGGCCGAACTATATTCGGCAGGATTGGGATGCGGATGACGAAGAAATTCGCCGCCCACCCACCACCCACTTAGTAGCCATTGTCGACAATTTGACCGACATGCTCGACTTTGACTCCGAAGACATTGATGGTATGGACGACGATGCGGGAGACGAAGAGGAACCACTGCCCATAGGGCACTGGACAGCCGCCTCATCATATGATATATACATGGTGGACACGCCCAAAGAAGGCAATGGCGACGAGACAGCGGAGGATGACTCCTCCAAGAAGCAACCCAAGCACCGACGTCAGCGGCGCTGCTCTAAGTCTCGCCAAAGCAAAAGCGGTGACACCGGCACAGGAGATAATAGCACTCCGGACAGTGCCGAAGACGACAACAATCCTCTCCAGCAGGATTTAGAGCAGGAGAATAGAGAATCCAGCCCTCTCGAGAGAGAGGTAGATGGAGAGGCAGAGGATCATAATTACATGCCCCCCTCCGAAGACGAGGCAAGCCTCGACAACGATGAATTTGTTGTGCTAGAGGATCCCACTGAACAAGAGCGCTTCAAGCGCAGGCTTATAGCCACGGCAAATAGCCTCAAGAAAAAGTAGCAGCAGCTTCAAGCTGATCAAGATTTGCTAGCCGACAGATGGACTGAAGTCCTTGCGGCCGAGGAATATGAACTCGAACGCCCCTCCAAGAGTTACCCGAAGCGCAGGTTGCTACCCTGAATGGAGGAGGAAGCAATAAAACCTACATCCCTAGCGTATGACGCGGCTGATCGGCCACCTTGTGGCAGCGACAGAGAGGCATTTGAGCCAAAAGCTCAGCCCGCACGCCGACGCCACTCAAATAAAAATGTCAAGGCACAGGGAAACACGCTAGACCTACAAGACATATTGGAGGACAAAGCAAAACACACAAGGTCGATCTACGGATCACGAGGGTGCGCCACCACGTGGGACGATAAGCGTCACGCCGGATACAGTAAAAGTAAATCCAGCCGGGCCGAACGCAGCGGACAAGACTCATTTGAGTTGCGTCGCGACATAGCCCAGTACAGCGCACACCCCCTATGCTTCATAGACGAAGTAATGGATCATCAAATCCCAGAGGGTTTCAAACCTGTAAATATAGAATCATATGACGGTACAAAAGATCCTGCGGTATGGATCGAGGACTTCCTACTACACATCCACATGGCCCGCGGTGACGATCTACAGGCCATCAAATACCTCCCACTTAAACTCAAAGGACCAGCTCGGCATTGGCTCAACAGCCTGCCAGCAGAATCCATTGGCTGTTGGGAAATATCTGGAAGCCTCATTCCTGGACAACTTCCAAGGCACTTATGTGTGACCACCAGATGCCGATGACGTTAGCCACATAATTCAGCAGCTAGAGGAATCGGCCAGGAAATTCTGGACACGGTTCCTGACAAAGAAAAATCAAATCATCGACTGTCCAGATGCAGAGGCCCTAGCAACTTTTAAGCACAACATCCGCGACGAGTGGATCGCCCGGCACCTTGGCCAGGAAAAACCGAAATCTATGGCAGGCCTCATGACACTCATGACACGCTTTTGCGCGGGAGAAGACAGCTGGCTGGCTCGCAACAATAATATATCAAAGAACCATGGTACTTCAGATACCAAGGATGGCAATGGGAGGTCACATCGCAACAAACCCAAGCGCCGCATCAACAACGACAATATCGAGGATACGTCAGTCAATGCCGGATTCAAAGGCTCTAAAACCGGTCAGCGGAAAAAGCCATTCAAAAGAAGCACTCCGGGACCGTCCAGTTTGGACCGTATACTCGATAGCTCGTGTCAAATACACGGCACCCCCGACAAGCCAGCCAACCACACCAACAGGGATTGTTGGGTGTTCAAGCAGGCCGGCAAGTTGAATGCCGAAAACAAAGATAAGGGGTTGCATAGCGATGATGAGGAGGACCCCCGGCCGCTGAACACCGGAGGACAGAAGAGGTTCCCCCCACAAGTGCGGACGGTGAACATGATATACGCAACCCACATCCCCAAGAGGGAGCGGAAGCGTGCGTTAAGGGACGTATATGCGTCGGAGCCAGTCGCCCCAAAGTTCAACCCATGGTCCTCCTGTCCGATCACCTTCGATCGCAGGGACCACCCCACTAGTATCCGTCATGGCTGATTCGCCGCACTAGTCCTAGACCCAATCATCGACGGATTTCACCTCACTCGACTCCTTATGGATGGTGGCAGCAGCCTGAACCTACTTTATCAGGACATAGTGCGCAAAATGGGTATAGACACCTCAAGGATCAAACCCACAAAAACAACCTTCAAAGGCGTCATACCAGGTGTAGAGGCCCATTGCACAGGCTCAGTCACACTGGAAGTGGTCTTCGGATCCCCGGATAACTTCCGAAGCAAGGAGTTAATCTTTGATATAGTCCCGTTCCGCAGTGGCTATCAGGCACTGCTCGGGCGAACCGCATTCACGAGATTCAACGCAGTACCGCACTATGCATATCTTAAGCTCAAGATGCCAGGACCTCGGGGGGTCATCAGAGTCAATGGAAACACAGAGTGCTCTCTCCGTACGGAGCAGCACACAGCGGCCCTCGCAGCAGAAGCGTAAAGCAGCCTCTTATGGCAATCCACCAGTTCGGCGATTCAAGACCCGGACACCTTCAAGCGCGCCCGGAGTAATCGGCAACAAGACCGCCGAGCATGTTGCGAGCTCGCATAGCAATGCGGTCCCCACCCCAGTACCAGCCAAACGGCGAAATCCGTGCCACGCGTACATAATTACGCATCAAAAATACCATGGGCATAGGTGGGGAGGGGGGCACGACTACGGCATGCCCCAAGACGCGGCTCAACAGCACTAGGGGCTTCCCGCTTTGTTATTTTTCTCTCTTTCAGGACTTTAATCTCTGGAAACCCCGTCCGGCAGTACGGTTGCCGGACACACGATGCAACAACCAAGGAGGCAGAAAGCTACGTCGCACCACGGAACTCCCAGGTGGTCTCTGACAACGAGTGAAATACCTGCTTTAAATACCATTCCTCAGCTTGCCCTTTGAGGGGACATGTCAAATAGTCCTACTTTTTGCTTATCGCACTACTTGTATCATTTTGCTTCGACGCACCTTTTTGAATAAACAATGCATAGCACTAGACTATTACCGCATTCTCTATTCTTTCTTTTTTATATATATGTTCATTTATGACATTCAGCACCCGTACACTCTGGTACGGCCAATACGCCAGGGGCTTTAGCATACCCCATAATACGGCGTGAGAAGTCCGAACACTTTCGACAGTGCGGCACCCCAAACTTCTAGGATTATATGCATCAGCTCCGAATCATGTCTTGGGTCAATAGTTGGGTTTGCCCAGATCTTACCTTACGTTCCGCTATATCGGCTAAGGTAGCACTGGGAGAACTACTGCGATTGTGCCCCAGTTCAGCTGGGCTAAGCACCTCAGTAGAGAAAGCTAAAACTGACTGTCATGATAAGGCGAGAGCTGGTCGCTGTTTGAGAGGTCTTGAGTCCCTAAAGACTTATGCCGCTTAGAGCGAGGAGTCGGCTTTGTCCGGCTTAAGGCGTGCATAGTGCCCCGAATTCGGCCTTCCGAATACTAGGGGCTTTGCCAAAATTTAAAATTGTAGAATTCTATGGCTAAGTGAGAGTGATTAAGCATTATAGTCCGGTTGCCTTGTTTGTTGTGCTGAGCACCTCCCTCGAAGGACCCAACAATGGGAAAAGAGTGCTCAGGTTTATCCTGAACACCCCAGCACTCGTGGCATGGGGGCAGAAGCCGACGACTAGCCATCTCTCAGATTTGATAAACAGCCGCACAGAAGGTAATATTTTAAATTCAAATAAGCGTTGCATAGCGCATATGAACAAGTTTTCATAATACAGGATCACCCGAGCAAGTTTATTAAAAAATTCCATCTTTCGCACACTCGTCCGCCACAAGATGGGCACCCTTCAGGACACCCTCATAATACATGTCAGGGTGGCTATGCTCCTTGCCCTGCGGCGGCCCCTCCTTCACCAGCTTCTCGGTGTCCATCTTGGCCCAGTGCACCTTCGCACGGGCAAAGGCTCGGCGTGCAACTTCGATGCAGACGGACCACTTTATGGCCTCCAGCCGTGGGCAGGCATCCACAAGCCGCCTCACCAGGCCAAAGTAGCTGTTGGGAAGGGAGTCGCCAGGCCACATCCGGACTATAAGGCCCCTCATGGCCTGTTCAGCCGCCTTGTGCAGCTTGACCAGTTGCTTCAGCTGGTCGCTCATAGGCATCGGGTGTTCGGTCCCAGTATACTGAGACCAGAACAGCTTCTCCGTCGAGCTTCCCTCCTCGGCCTGGTAAAACTTCGTGGCATCCGACACGCTGCGGGGCAAATCTGCGAATGCTCCTGGAGAGCCCCGGACTCGGGTAAGTAACAAGTTATTTACTTTCACATGTTTGCTTTGCATATTGAATGCCTTACCCGCTGCTATCCTCCTCATCGCCTCAATCTCCTGGAGGGCCTTTTAGGCCTCAACCTTGGCATTCTTTGTGCTCTCGAGGGCCGCGGCAAGCTCGGACTCTCGCGTCTGCGAGTCAAGCTCCAAAGCCTCGTGCTTCTTCATGAGAGCGTGGAGCTCTTGCTGGACCTCGCCCACGCGTGCCTCTTGCTTTTCCCGCTCGGTGCGCTCTGTCAGATCACGGGTTCCGGCAGACCCTTAAGGTTCGAACACTGGGGTGCATGCGGAGATCACGCCTTCTACCTCCCCGTCTCACAAAGATCTGAACTACTAAAAGAACTGCACGAGAGACACAAGGTTTATACTGGTTCAGGCCACCGTTATGGTGTAATACCCTACTCTAGTGTGTGGTGGGTGGATTGCCTCTTGGGGCTGATGATAATGAATGATACAAGGAAGAACAGCCTCGCGAGGGTCTGTTCATGGCTGGGGCGATGAACCGCTAGGAGGAGTTCAGTCACCCTTCTCTCTCTCTCTCACTCTCTCAGTTTCTCTCCGAATGAACCAACCCCCCACCTATATGGGCGGCTGGCCCTATTTATAGAGGCCCTGGTCCTCTTCCCAAATATTGAGCAGGAAGGGAGCCAACAATGGCGGGCTGATTTGAAGGGGAACATCTAGTACACTTATCCTGACTAAAGTTGGTCTTCGCCTGCCAAAGGCTCTGCGATGACGCCGTGCTGGGTTCCATGGTGACCTCGATCTCGTAGTCCGCCTGGTCTTGGTCTCATTGCACCGAAATGGCAACCTTTGCCTGATGCCTCAGTACTCCGCGGCTGCGCTTGCCCCCTTTGCACCAAAGAGGAAAGGAGGACAGTGCGCGCGCTGGTGCCCGCCTGGCGCCCTGAGTCATCATGGCTTGCGTCATGGGCACCTCGCGAGGTACCCCACCTTGATTTCTCCGCCTCCTCGCGAGCCAGCCTGAGGAGGCTGCGCCTGAGGATGCGTCGTGTCGTTTGCCCCGCGAGGCTTGGCCCCTCGCGAGGGTCTTGAGTCTTGTGTTGATGAAGATGGGCCATGCTGGGCCTCCTTTGAGCCACGCCGCAGGCCGCAGGCAGGCAAGTCTGGGGACCCCCGTTCGCAGAACACCGACAGTAGCCCCTGAGCCCAAGGCGCGCATGGACTTGGCCGTGCCGAGAGGCAAAAGGGCAAGGGCGAAGCGCCGCGGGCCCTAACAGCCTGCGGCCTTGGGCGCTGAGTGGCGGTTGATGGGACATTGGCGTCTCCACTTCCCCATGATGCCTCGGTGATCGTGCGAGGTGGAAAAGTCCCTGCATGCAAATCGTGTCATGATTACCTGTGATCGTGGAGGCCGGCGGTTGGTCTTCGCCGGCTATAAGTATGAAGCTGTGCATGCCCTTCCAGTCCATTCCTCCTGGCTTCTCCTTCTTCCCAATCCTTGCTCCGTCTTGCTGCGATGGCTCCGATCCACCGGTTCTCTGCAGCGGAGAAGGGAAAGGCTCCTCGAGGGGGGCCAGACCCGCTCCCGCCGAAGAAACGGCTCACCCTTTGCAGCCGGGGCGAGGAAGACCGTCAGGCGGTGCCGAGGCCCTGGTGCGAGCGGGCTCCGCCGGGGTTCCCACTTCCCTTGTATGCCCACATCGAGGGCCCCGAAGGTGTCGACGCCGATCTCCACGGTCGGCGCTATCGTAGGCGCCGTCGGGTCGTGAAGGCGTGGGTTGTTCCGACTGGAGTCCATGCCGAGGGCTCCTCCCAAGAGTTCATGCTCCACGTCGCCATTCCTCTCCAGTCCTGGATCTGTCCGCCTCCCTTCTTCGCCTCCATCATCCCTCCAGGAGGGCCCCTGGAGCTCTGGCTGCAGCACGCTGGCTGCAGCGCCCTCGCGACCGAAGCAGAGGTCGTGGTCGCTGCCCCGGGCGAGGTCTACATGTCCCACGGCTAGAGAGAGATTGCCCGGGTTTGCAGGGAAAGGGGCGTCTTCGCGGTCCATTTGGAGTATGATGGCGCTACGATGATGTTCTTCAAGGTCTTCGATGCGAACGGGCGCCGACTGGAGTGTTGCTCCGGGAGAGGTGGCCAGGACCTTGCCCTGGTGAGGGCTAGGCCCACCGACCGCTCCCTTGGCGGAGGCGCCGGAGGGTCCAGCGACTCCAGCGAAATCTTCGCGACTCTGGAGACGAGCGGTGACAGCTACGAGCCCCCGAGTCGGCGCCGCCCCCGCAGCAGGGCGGGCTCGTCAGGCCGTCGCCGACCCTGATCTGGATGGGGTTGGCGCTGGCACCTGATGGCACACTGTTGATGATGGCATCTTTTGCAGGAGCTCCTGTAGTTAGCACCCCTTAGGATCCGTTCCCTGCAAGGAATCAAAATGCGCCCCGCGGGGGCTTGTAAGGTGCTTGTAGTCCTGTTTGTTAATACATAATCTTTGCCGCAGAGCTGTGTGAGTTGCTGATTTCGTCTTAGCTTAGTTCTCCCTTTCAAACCTCACGAGGGCTTGGTGCTCTGCGTCGACAGGTCCCAGTCCCAAGGCGGCGTTAGCCGTCGCTGGTATGCCAGGTCACGATGCCGTGGTCAAGGCCAGGAGGTGAGCGACCCGGGGTCCGGTAAGAGCCCCTGAGTCGTGATGCTCAGGAGGTCCCCTTTGGCGCCCAAGCATCCGTCGCTTGGTGAGAAAGGGAAGCAATGTTGCTAGTACGGAATTGCTTTAGGTGCGGGGGTAGTGCCACGCTAGCCAATGCTTTGGATGGTGACTTATCTTGAGGATCGAGGATCGCCCCCAGCGCATCGTCGGGTCCATGGGGTAGTTGGGACGGAGTTGCTCGGCGAGGTCCTCACGCGCCCCTTCTCCCTTGCCTCTGCTCCCCTTTCTACTCTACGTCCTGGGGTCCCGGCCCTCGAGCTGGTCTAAGCCGTCGCTGGTATGCCAGGTCGCGATGCCGTGGACAAGGCCAGAGGGTGAGGGCTGGAGAGCCAGTAAGAGCTCTGAGTCGCGATGCTTAGGCGCCCCCCCCCTTTAACGTGCAAGCGGTTCGCGCGGGCGAGGGTGAAGGGAACTCCGTGAGGGCCTTGGCTAGCGCAGTTCCCTCCAAGGATCCTGCAGATTCATCACAGAGAGAAGATGGGGTTGCCATGGCAGTCGTCAGTCGATCGTTAGTCGCTCAAGAGCTCGCTGGTTGGGGCAGGTGAGGTGTATCAGGGCACCCGTGAGCCAGCGCGGGACTCACGAGGCCCTACCTCTAGGCGGGTTGCGCCTGGCACTGGGCTGTATCTTGAGATGTGTCCCTGCAAAATTTGGTTAGATGCCTGTACTCTACGTCCTCGGGTCCCGGCCCTCGAGCTTGTCTCAGCCGTCGCTGGTATGCCAGGTCGCGATGCCGTGGGCAAGGCCAGAGGGTGAGGGATGGAGAGCCAGTAAGAGCCCTGAGTCGCGATGCTCAGGCACCCCCCTTTAACATGCAAGTGGCTGACATGGAGAAGAAGGGATGCTGTGGACAGGCATCAAGCAATCAAGCGTGATAGGCGAATGCATAGTTGGAAATAAACGCGAGGGAGATACACGCCGCTGGGCCTAGCCCGAGCGGCTTGGGGATGATGCAGCCCGAGGGGCGCCCCCATCAAGGCAAACTAACGACCGAAAAATAAAAGGGGATACATGCCGCAGGGACGGACCCACGCGGCCTGGGAGTGATGCAACCCTGGGAGGGTGCTCCCAGCTGGGAATGAAGCTTGGAAGATGTCACCTGAGGATGTCGTCGGCGAAGTGGCGTTGGTGCAGCAGACTTGGTGGGCTGCGGAAGCCGATCCTCACGAGCCCCCAGGCCCCGGGGCCTTGGGAGGCTCCGGAGGCACTGGTGACTCCTCGCGAGCTGTCTTCATCTCCGCCAAGGCCGCAGAACGCCTGTCTTCCTGAGCCTCCATGATGCCCCTCATGAGGCGCTGGTACGCCGCAGCCATGCTCGGCTGGCCGTAAGGCATGTGAACATAGCTGTGGGGCGGACCCCCGCAGTGCCCCACTTGCGAGGGCCAGAGACGCTCCATCGTGGCGATCTGATTGAGCCCTGGTACGTCGATGCAGATGCGCAGCCCACCATCCTCCCCTGGATGTGCGGCCACAGCTGGTAGACAGCGGCAACCTCTCATGATCCTTGACTCCTATAGTTCTTGAATGGCCTCGTTAACAAACTCCTGCTGGTCCGACCTTCCTTGCCTGGCTCCTTCTCGAGGGAAACGTGCTTCGAAGCACGCCTCCACATGGTGCCCAAGCGCCTCCCTCTTGACCCTGGCTAGGTCGGTGGCCCTCCAGATGAGAGCCCCCGAGCCCTGCCTGAGGAGGGCGTCGGGCGCGCTTTCCTATGCGATGGATGGGAGGTCCCCCTGGGAAGACACGGGCCCTGAAGGGCCTGCCTCCTGAGGGGCTGAGCCTGACGATGTCTTCTTCTTCTTGGGGGTGGTCTCAGGAAGCCTCCTGCTTCCGCGATCTGGATCTTCTAGCGACGCGGCCTGATAGGCTCGGTCCAAGGAACACACTGCATCCTTCTCTTCACAGGGCACCGTGATGACGCCGCCACTTCCTGGCATCTTGAGGACGTTGTAGCCGTGCTGAGTCATGGCCGTGAACTTGGCCAGCGCTGGGTACCCGAGGATGGCGTTGTACGGCAGGCGGATGTGGGCGACGTCAAAGTCGATGAGCTCGGTGCGGTAGTTGCTGCGGGCCCCGAAGGTGACAGGGAGGCGGACCTGCCCGATCGGGACTGTGGAACCGTCGGTGACTCCGGAGAAAGGCTTGGTCGGCTGAAGCTGGTCATAGGGCACTTGGAGATTGTTGAATGTTTCCACGGACAGGACGCTGAGCCCTGCCCCTCCATCGATGAGGGTCTTGGTGACCAGCACGTTGCTAATGACAGGGGAGCAGAGCATCGGGAGGACTCCGGCCGTGGCTGCGCACTTGAGCTGGTCTGAGCTGAATGTGATGGCGCACGCCGGCCACCTGAGGGGGCGCGTTGCTTCGAGCTTGGGGAGAGCTGCATTCACTTCGCGGGCAAACTGCTTGAAGATACGTTGAGAGGCTGGGGCTTGAGCTCCGCCCAGGATGCAGGCGATTGCGCGCGGCTCCTGGAAGCCCCCAGCCCCCTCGTCTTGATGGCGGTCTTCGTATCTCCTTGGCTGAGGCGGCAACGGAGGTAGGCCTGTGTTGCCATGAGGGCGATCCTCACGAGGCTGATCCTTCCAGTCGCCCTCGTGAGGCAGGTCCCGCCAGCGGTCCTCGCGAGGCTGGTGGCGCCACCCCTGGTGCGGGCCGCGATCTTCCCAGCGTCCTGGGTTTCTTCCTCCTCCTCGGCCGTAGCCCCGGTCGGCACGGTCAGGGCGACGGCCGATCCTTCCTTCTCGCACGGTGCGGAGTTCTTGGCATTCGTTGGTGTTGTGGGTGTGGAGGTCATGGTACACACAGTACCGGCTGCCCCTGGAGGGTTCGGGCAGATCCTTGCCCCGCTTGGTGTCTGGTTCTGCTGCGAGTACGGCAGCCCCCTTGCACTTCACGTCCTTGACCTTGGGCTTCTTCTCTTCTGGGTCCGCGGTGGGTAGCTCGAGGAGGGAGAGACGTCCCTCCTCAGCCCTGGCGCACTTGTTCGCCAAGTTGAACAGCTCCAGGGAGGTGCAGAGGTCTTTGTGCATCGCCAGCTCGTCCTTCATCTTGACATCGCGCACGCCATCGGAGAAGGCCGAGATGATGGCTTCCTCGGACACCTTGGGGATCTTGAGACGCGCACTATTGAAGCGCTGGATGTACTTTTGTAGGGTTTCCCCAGGTTGTTGCTTGATGTGGCGCATGTCGCTCATGGCGGGTGGCCGGTCGCGAGTACCTTGGAAGTTGGCGATGAAGCGGGAGCACATCTGGTCCCAGGAGGAAATCATGCCCGGAGCCAGATTCAGGAGCCAGGTGTGAGCTCCTTCCTTGAGCGCCATGGGGAACCAGTTCGCCATGACCTTTTCATCCCCACTGGCAGCCACGATGCCCAGCTCATAGAGCTGGAGGAACTCTGCGGGATCAGTTGTGCCATCGTAGCGAGGAGGCAGGTCTGGCTTGAACTTGCTGGGCCACGCGACGCTGCGCAGCTCGGTGGTGTAGGCGCGGCAGCCGGCGGTGGCCACGAAAGGCTTCGGCTGGTGGAGAGCTTGGTCTTGAGGGTCCCCACGCGCTGCAGCTAGGAGCAGAGCAGGGTCTTGGCATGCCAGAGCTGGAGCAGGGTCGCGGCGTGCCGGAGCAGGGAGCGCCCGAGCAGCTCCGTTCTTGTTGCGCTGGCACCTGACGGAGCGGGTTCCGCCCAGGGGCCACGCGCCTTGGAGCCATGGCATCTTCTTGGAGAGGAGGCGGCTGGTGCGCCTCTCGAGCTTCGTTGCCCGCGCGGGGCAGGGTGTGGCGCAGAGGAACGGACGGCCCGGAAGAGCCCCCTGCGGCGCGGACAAGCTCGGCGACGCAGTCGAGCCACTCTTTGTAGACGTCGTCGACGGGGCGGTAGCGCAGGAGCTCGTTTGCCGCGAGGAGCACAGCTGGAGCCTCCAAGGGTGCGTGGAGCGCGCGGGACGAAGAACCAGCTGGTGCGAGCGATGGAGTAGCGGTGCGGCCGTCTTGGCGCACGGATGGATGCTGAGACGATGCTTGCTACTCGCCCCCCGCCGGGCCGGTGGCAGCGTTGACGGCGGGCGACGGGGAACGACGAGGACGCCCACCGACAGGGGCCATCTGGGCGACGCGAGAAGCGATGGCGGCCCGGCGCTCGGGGCGGGCCCGAGGAGCGTCGGACATGGACGCGACGGTCGGAGGAGAACGGAGTGGTGGAGGACAGATTCCGGCGCACCCCTACCTGGCGCGCCAAAATGTCGGATCACGGGTTCCGGCAGACCCTTAAGGTTCGAACACTGGGGTGCGCGCGGAGATCACGCCCTCTACCTCCCCGTCTCACAAAGATCTAAACTACTTAAAGAACTGCACGAGAGACACAAGGTTTATACTGGTTCGGGCCACCGTTGTGGTGTAATACCCTACTCCAGTGTGTGGTGGGTGGATTGCCTCTTGGGGCTGGTGATAATGAACGATACAAGGAAGACAGCCTCGCGAGGGTCTGTTCTTGGCTGGGGCAATGAATCGCTAGGAGGAGTTCAGTCACCCTTCTCTCTCTCTCACTCACTCTCTCTGTTTCTCTCTGCATGAACCAACCCCCCGCCTACATGGGCGGCTGGCCCTATTTATAGAGGCCCTGGTCCTCTTCCCAAATATTGAGCGGGAAGGGAGCCAACAATGGCGGGCTGATTTGAAGGGGAACATCTAGTACACTTATCCTAACTAAAGTTGGTCTTCGCCTGCCAAAGGCTCTGCGATGACGCCGTGCTGGGCTCCATGGTGACCTCCGTCTCGTAGTCCGCCTGGTCTTGGTCTCGTTGCACCGAAATGGCAACCTTTGCCTGATGCCTCGGTACTCCGTGGCTGCGCTTGCCCCCTTTGCACCAAAGAGGAAAGAAGGACGCTGCACGCGCTGGCGCCCGCCTGGCGCCCTGAGTCGTCATGGCTTGCGTCATGGGCACCTCGCGAGGTACCCCACCTTGATTTCTCCGCCTCCTCACGAGCCAGCCTGAGGAGGCTGCGCCTGAGGATGCGCAGTGTCGTCCGCCCCGCGAGGCTTGGCCCCTCGCGAGGGTCTTCAGTCTTGTGTTGATGAAGATGGGCCATGCTGGGCCTCCTTTGAGCCACGCCGCAGGCCGCAGGCAGGCAAGTCTGGGGACCCCCGTTCCCAGAACGCCGACACGCTCCTTGGCCGCTTTGTCTTCGGCCTCGGACAACGCTTGATTTAGGGTCGCCACTTCGATCGTGGCCCCTGGCACATTCATGATGATCCTGTCATTTCGCAACCACATTTTCTTTTATATATAGACAAGGTATTACTTACCTTTGTTCTCCTCGAGCTGCCTCTTGGCAAGGCCGAGCTCTTTCTCGGACCCCTCGAGGTCCTGCTTCAGTGCGACGACCTCCGCAGTCAGTGCAGCAGAGGTCAGCAGTGAAGCCTGCATATGCATACAGACATACTTATATTAGACTCCTGCAGATATTATTGATCCTCTATTCGGCTCTTCTTTGAACACCAAACAGAGCATCAGGGGCTACTGTCTATGCGGTAATATTTTTCCTATATTTTAAATACTTACCTGAAAGCCTGTTAGAAGGCTGGTACAGGCTTCAGTCAGTCCGCTCTTGGCGGACTGAACCTTCTTGATCACCGCACTCATAATAGTGCGGTGCTCTTCGTTGATGGAAGCGCCACTAAGCGCTCCCAACAGTTCGTCCGGTGCCTCTGGATGGACAGAGGTCACCGGCACGGGCGGCTTGCCCCTCTTGGAAGAGGGCCGCCTGCCCAAGTCCGGAACCACTTCAGGTTCCGGTGCAGTGTCTGGCTGCAGGCCGAACTTGGAGCCACTGAGAGCCTTGCTCCCTTTGCTCCTGGAGTCCGGAAGGTCGCCTTGAGGCGCCTCCGGGATTGTCCCCCCCGGCTCGGTGCCCCTTGAGACAGTACCTCAGCATTGTCCGCAGGGCAAGGAGAGGTGGCGGATGGAAGTGTATCACTATCCATGTCCGACGAGTCCAAGGAACCATCCAACGATGATACGTCAATACGGGCTTGGGGCGGACTGCATAATCATATTCGACGTTAGGAGAAGCAGTGCAACGAAAGTATGCTATGAGTTACTCTGGTATCCGAATACTTACGACTTCGCCAGGGGCTTGGCCCTGAGCAGCCAGTCGTCTTCGCTGTTGGTGGCGGTGGTGGAACAGTCCGGAAGGAGGGTCCTTCCCTTCTTGGACCCTTCGGCCTCCCCGGTTGGGGCGGCCTTCCTTTTCTTGTCTCCCCCGGCTAGAGGGGGAGAGTCTTCGTCTTCCTTCTCCTCGTTTTCATGGGAGGAGTGCGCCTCAGAGTTATCGGATGATGAGTCCGATACCACCTGGCGCAGGGAACTCTTTCAGGTTCCCTTGGCCTTCTTCTTGGTCTTATCCGGCACCTCATAAGGAGCCGGTGTCTGCATCTCCGTCAGGAGAGCATCCACAGGGTCTTCGGGCAGAGGGGCCGGATAGTTGATCTACTCTGATGTCTCCACCCACTCCTGTCAAAGGCATGGGAGCTCAGACCCCACACATGGTTAAGCTATGGGAAATAAACACCCTATCAGGTGTACATAACTTACCGGATTCGCAAAACGCTTTGCGCTTAGCCCGCGGTCCTTGGTAAGAGAAGGAGGGACCTCCGCGCCCTTGAATAACACCCTCCAGATGTCTTTATGCGTTGTGTCGAAGAGCTCGCTTAGAGTCTGGTGCCGGGCCGGGTCGAACTCCCATAAGTTGAAATCCCGTTGTTGACACGGGAGGATCCGGCGGAATAGCATGACTTGGACTATGTTGACAAGCTTAAGTTTCTTGCTTGTCATGTTCCGGATACACTTCTGGAGTCCGTCCAGCTCCACCGATGAACCCCAGGACAGGCCCTTCTCCTTCCAGGAAGTGAGCCGTGTGGGGATTCTAGATCGAAACTCGGGGGCCGCCACCCAGTTGGTGTCGCGCGGCTCGATGATGTAGAACCACCCCGATTTCCACCCCTTTATGGTCTCCACGAAGGATCCCTCGAGCCATATAACGTTGGGCATTTTGCCCACCATGGCTCCGCCACATTCCGCTTGTTGGTCGCCCACCACCTTCGACTTGATATTGAAGGTCTTCAGCCACAGGCCGAAGTGGGGCCGGATGCGAAGGAAAGCCTCGCACACAACAATGAACGCCGAGCTGTTGAGGATGAAATTCAGGGCTAGATTATGAAAGTCCAGCCCATAATAGAACATGAGGCCGCAGAAGAATGGATGGAGGGGAAACCCCAGTCCGTAGACAAAGTGGGGGAGGAAAACCACCCTTTCGTGAGTTTCCGGGGTAGGGATGACCTGCCCCGCGGCTGGCAACCGGTGCGCGATATCCGCGGTTAAGTATCCGGCTCCACATAGCTTTTTGATGTGTCCCTCCGTGACGGAGGAGGCCATCCACTTTCCTCCCACTCCGGACATGTCTGGAGAGAGTTGAGGAGAAGGATGTGGACTTGGGCGTTGGAGCTCGAGTGCGCGAGAATGGATGAGCAAGGAGGAAGAAGGCGTGGGTAAAAAAAGGTGAGATCTTATCCCTTTATAAGGGCGGACTAAACTATGCGCCCCCACTAGCCTGGTAAAACTCGCTTATCCCCCAAGCACCGTAATTGATGGCGCGGTTGGGTTACCCACGTCCGTATTGATGAGAATCCCGTAATAAGGGGAACACGATCTCTGCTTTGACAAGACGTGTCAAGAAACCGCCTCGCGTTATGTGCGGGGCTGGTTAAAGAAAAACGGTTCGAATAATTACAGGCCATGGCGTGATGTCATGCTGCCAAAACGTGTCAGCAGATTAGATTTGTGGAAATATTATTCTCTCTACGGTGGTATGTGGAACTTATTTTGCAGGGTCGGACACTATCCTTGTATTCAAACTCTTCTGTGGTGTATTCAGAGGAGGAACCCGCCTTGCAATGCCGGAGACAACACTGCGCGTCAGACTCGACGTCACTGAAGCCTGGTTCAGGGGCTACTGAGGGAGTCCTGGATTAGGGGGTCTCCATACAGCTGGACTATATCCTTCGGCCGGACTGTTGGACTATGAATACAAGATTGAAGACTTCGTCCCGTGTCCGGATGGGACTCTACTTGGCGTGGAAGGCAAGCTAGGCAATACAGATATGTATATCTCCTCCTTTGTAACCAACCTTGTGTAACCCTAGCCCCTTCCGATGTCTATATAAACCGGAGGGTTTTACTCCGTAGGACAACATACAATCATACCATAGGCTAGCTTCTACGGTTTAGCCTCTCCGATCTCGTGGTAGATCAACTCTTGTACTACCCATATTATCAGGAATAATCAAGCAGGACGTAGGGTTTTACCTCCATCAAGAGGGCCTGAACCTGGGTAAAACATCATGTCCCCTGCCTCCTATTACCATCCACCTTAGACGCACAGTTCGGGACCCCCTACCCGAGATCCGCCGGTTTTGACAACGACAATAGGTAAGAACGTTTCTTGCTCAGCCCGTAGCAACCACTTAAAACTTGCAACAACAAAGTAGAGGACATCTAACTTGTTTTTACAGGGCATGTTGTGATGTGATATGGTCAAGACATGATACTAAATTTTATTTTATGAGATGATCATGTTTTGTAACACAGTTATCGGCAACTGGCAGGAGCCATATGGTTGTCGCTTTATTGTACGAAATGCAATTGCCATGTAATTGCTTTATGATACGTCTCCAACGTATCTATAATTTTTGATTGTTCCATGCTATTATATTATCAACCTTGGATGTTTTATATGCATTTATATGCTATTTTATATGATTTTTGGGACTAACCTATTAACATAGAGCCTAGTGCCAGTTTCTGTTTTTTTCCTTGTTTTAGGGTTTCGAAGAAAAGGAATATCAAACGGAGTCCAAACGGAATTAAACCTTCGGAAAAGTTATATTTGGAAAGAAAGCAACACAGGAGACTTGGAGTGCACGTCAGTGGATCAACGAGGAAGCCACGAGGCAGGGGCGCGCGCCCACCCCCCTGGGCGCGCCCTCCACCCACGTGGGCCCCTCGTAGCTCCCCTGATCCATATAACCTAAAACGGTCGGCGAGCACAATAGACCGGGAGCTCCGCCGCCAGAAGCCTCCGTAGCTAGCGAAAACCAATCTAGACCCGTTTCGGCACCCTCTCGGAGGGGGCAATCCCTCTCCGGTGACCATCTTCATCATCCCGGTGCTCTCCATGATGAGGAGGGAGTAGTTGTCCCTCGGGGCTGACGGTACGTACCAGTAGCTATGTGTTTGATCTCTCTCTCTCTCTCTCTCTCGTGTTCTTGAGGTGGTACGATCTTGATGTATCGCGAGCTTTGCTATTGTAGTTGGATCTTATGATGTTTCTCCCCCTCTACTCTCTTGTAATGGATTGAGTTTTCCCTTTGAAGTTATCTTATCGGATTGACTCTTTAAGGATTTGAGAACACTTGATGTATGTCTTGTTGTGCATATCTGTGGTGACAATGGGATATCACGTGATCTACTTGATGTATGTTTTGGTGATCAACTTGCGGGTTCCGCCCATGAACCTATGCATAGGGGTTGGCACACGTTTCATCTTGACTCTCCGGTAGAAACTTTGGGGCACTCTTTGAGGTTCTATGTGTTGGTTGAATAGATGAATCTGAGATTGTGTGATGCATATCGTATAATCATACCCACAGCTACTTGAGGTGACATTGGAGTATCTAGGTGACATTAGGGTTTTGGTTGATTTGTGTCTTAAGGTGTTATTCTAGTACGAACTCTAGGGTTGTTTGTGACACTTATAGGAATAGCCCAACGGATTGATTGTAAAGAATAACTTTGAGGTGGTTTCGTACCCTACCATAATCTCTTCGTTTGTTCTCCGCTATTAGTGACTTTGGAGTGACTCTTTATTGCATGTTGAGGGATAGTTATGTGATCCAATTATGTTATTATTGTTGAGGGAACTTGCACTAGTGAAAGTATGAACCCTAGGCCTTGTTTACTAGCATTGCAATACCGTTTACACTCACTTTTATCATTAGTTACCTTGCTGTTTTTATATTTTTATATTAAAAAACCTTTATCTACCATCCATATACCACTTGTTTCACCATCTCTTCGTCGAACTAGTGCACCTATACAATTTACCATTGTATTGGGTGTGTTGGGGACACAAGAGACTCTTTGTTATTTGGTTGCAGGATTGTTTGAGAGAGACCATCTTCATCCTACACCTCCTACGGATTGATAAACCTTAGGTCATCCACTTGAGGGAAATTTGCTACTGTCCTACAAACCTCTGCACTTGGAGGCCCAACAACGTCTACAAGAAGAAGGTTGTGTAGTAGACATCAAGCTCTTTTCTGGCGTCGTTGTCAGGGAGGTTAGCGCTTGAAGGTATATCTTTAGATCTTGCAATCGAATATTTTTGTTTCTTGTTTTAGCACTAGTTTAGTTTATAAAAGAAAACTATAAAAAATGGAATTGAGTTTGCCTCATACGCTTCATCTTTTTAATATCTTTCGTGAGTATGATGGAAAGGAAAATTGTGCTCAAATGCTAGAAGAAGAATGCATTAAAATGTTGGCACTAAATCTTTGAATGATGAGCATGATTGCAATGTTGTAGTATGAACTCCTTGAATATGCATGGTACTAATGATGATTGTAGTAGTTATGATGAAAATGTCTCCTATAAACATGTCAATTTTTGTGGAGTGCATTGGGTTTGTAAGTACACACCAAATTGGGAAGATAGATATTGCATGAGGCATAAGTACTTAGAAACTAAACTGTTGCAAGAAAGGCTAGATGATTGTGCTAAAAATTTAAATTTTTTTGACCGTACTTGTCGACTTTGCAATGAACAGGGTCATTTAGCTATCTGATGCAAATTGTTTCATGATCTTATCGTGTCCAAAAATTGCGATGACTTGATTTCCCTTGCACATTATAATGAACTCAGGTTGCTTATGGGTTACGAAGAAATGAAACGTATAACTAAGCATCTTCTAGAATTTGCCCGTTATAAACTTCTTGGTTTTGATCTGGATGAAATTTATATGTATTGTGAAGTGAATAGCATTGAAAATCCTTATATTGCCAATTACATAAAGAAAAGAAAGCAAATAGAAGATGAAGAGAACACTAATGAAAGGGAAGAGACTTCCCAATATTCTCCTATTATTTCTTATGATGAATCAGGTAACGAGGAGGAGCCTTCTATTCAACTAATCTCATTACTAAGGAGCTCCAAAAAGAGGATTGAACCCGCACATGATGTGGTGAAGAAGAAGAAAAGAAAAAGGAAGAGAGGTAAAAAGATATCTCCCCCAAATAATGCTGCTCCTATTACTATTGTGCCTCATGAAAATATAATTGTGGAAGATAATGATACTTCTTATGATCTCGAAAATCTCTTTGGCACTTGCTTGGAAGAATATGATAATTGCTATACTATTGGTGCTATCCATACTATTAATGATGAGAGTGATTATGAATATGATATGAAAAGGCCCAAGCTTGGGGATGCTATGTTTGATGAAGATGATGTTTTTGAGAATATATTTGCTACAATTAATGTTTGTCCCAAGCTTGGGGATGCTATGTTTAATAATGATGATATTTTTAGCCTCCCAAGTTTTGATATGCAAAGTTGTTATGATGATAGCATGCCTCCTACTTATGATGATTATTGTGATGATACTTATGCTATAAAAAGTAGTGATTATATTTATAAAACTTGTCATGATTATGGTTACCCCTTTTCTGAACATTACTCTTTTAATGTGGAAACAATTTATAGTATTCGAGTTTCTTATGATACTCCCACTATTCCGAATGAGAAGAATTTTTCTTATGTGGAGAGCAATAAAATTTCTATGCTTGTAGATCATGAAAAGAATGCTTTAGGTGCTGGTTATATTGTTGAATTCATTCATGATGCTACTGAAAATTATTATGAGGGAGGAATATATGCTCGTAGGAATTGCAATAGTATCAAGTTTCCTCTCTATCTGCTTAAATTTTAAAGTTTTGCTTGCTTTACCTTCCTATGCAAGTTGGTTCTTGTTCCCATAAGTTGTTTGCTCACAAAATCCCTATGCATTGGAAGTGGGTTGGACTTAAATGTGCTAGTCATATTCTCCATGATGCTCTCTTTATGTTTCAATTCTTATCATTTATGTGAGCATCATTGAATTCATCATGCCTAGCTAGGGGCGTTAAACACCCAATTTTATTTTTGTTCTTCGCTTTTTGCTCCTGTTTAGTAATAAATAATTCATACAGCCTCTGTTTAGATGTGGTTTTATGTGTTTAATTAGTGTTTGTGCCAAGTAGAACCGTTGGGAAGACTTGGGAAAGTCTTTTTGATCTTGCTGTAAAAAAACAGAAACTTTAGCGCTCACCAGAATTGCTGCCATTTTTTATTGGAGAGTGCCACTTGGTTGGGGTGGTCGGGGGCGAGCGATGCGCGTTTCTCTCATACACGCATGTGCGTGGATGCGAGGCGTTGGGCTCTAACTGAACCCGAGCGAGGCGTTCGCCTATTGAACCCGAGCGATTGCATTGCAGGCTACGCGTTACTGAACCCGAGCGATCGACTGATGGTTGTTAACTGAACCGGATCGAGCGATTCCTTCGTTACTGTTGCTCACTGAAGCTGATCGATGCTGCCTCTGGATGAACAGTGAGCGTTGCTGGGGGATTTGGATGAACATTTCCCGGTGGTGGTGGATGAACAGAACACCGTGGTGTTGCCTCTGGATGAACAGGACCCCGATCGATCGAGTCGGTTGGCGCTGGATGAACAGGACCCCGTGGAGAGCTGGATGAACAGGACCACCCCGTGGAGGGCTGGATGAACAGTAGACGGTGGAGGGCTGGATGAATAGTAGCCCATGGAGGGGTGGTTGAACAGGAGCCCGTGTGGAGAGGGCTGGTTGAACAGTAGACGGTGGAGTAGCACGCAGTGGAGGCTGGATGAACAGGAGTCCGTGGATGAACAGTCGCAGGTGGAGGCTGGAGGAGGTCGACGGTGGATGAACAATAGCCCGTGGAGGCTGGAGGGGGTCGACGGTGGAGATGAACAGTATCCCGTGGAGTCCCGTTTTGCGGTACGCCACACCCCTCCCGATGAACAGGACCCCCTTTTTGACCGTAGCGCTCCAACACAAGTCCCTTTCCTCCATTTTGCGGTACGCCACACCCCTCCCGATGAACATGACCCCCGTTTCGACCATAGGAGGTCCGTTTCCTCCGTTTTGCGGCACGCCAGACCCCTCCTGATGAACAGGATCACGTTTCGACCGTGGTTGATCGAACACAAGGCCGTTTCCTCCGTTCTGCGGTACACCAGGCCTCGTTTCCATCGGTTGTTCCGTCCAAGCCGGTTGGCTCCCACGCGTTCTGTTGCATCCCGATGAACACGAAGCATTCCGTTGCCTCCCCATGAACATGACGACAATGCAGTTTCTCTGTTCCGACCCAGCCACATGAGCCCTAATCATACATATGTGCGAGTAGGCGTTCGAGACCCCCCCCCCCCGTATGTACGTACATGGCCGTATTTTCTTTCTTGCACACTGGCAGCTGTACGTACATGTACATGCTACGTGTGCGCCTCTACTACGATATGTGCGCGCCTCTACGTCGACCAGTATGTACGTACACATTCGCGACCAGAATGACAATGCTACGTACGCTTCAACCAGGTGGGTCCCGAGTGTCAGGCACTTCCTTGCGTGCAAAGATGTAGCTGGTGGGTCCCAACAGTCAGGGGGGCATATCGATTTTTGTTGCCCGGACGCACTTCCTTGCGTGCGAAGATGTAGCTGGTAGGTCCTAGCAGTCAGTGGGGAAACGTTTTTTTCATGAAATACGGTTGCCCATCTAGTGGGTCCCTCCTGTCAGGTGGAGGAATCATTATTTTCCGCGTAATAAGGAGGCACTTCCTTGATGCGGCCATGGACCCAGCTATCAGCCTCTCCACGTATAGTCCACGCCCGATGGAAGCCATTCCTTGACCATGTTGACCATGCCGCACCGAGAGCACCAGGGCGGTGGACGACGGCGAGGCCTAGGAAGGGGACGACGCAGAGCCGGGGAAGATGCGACAGTGGATGCCCACGCGTAGAGGATTATGAGGGTTCACTGGTTCGCTGCGGTGTTAGGCTGCCGTCGCCGCGGAATAACAGGGGGTGTGGGTGAGTAGAGGGATGGCCTGGCCAGCGGTGGGAGTAGTAGGGGCGGTGAGGCCTCCGTGGCATCGCAGCCAGCCACGGGAGGCAGGAGCACGGGGCACGACCGACGCTGGTTTGGGCGGCTGGAGCCAGAAGACCAGAGGTTGAAGAAGCACTACGGCTGTTGGATGGACATCGTACGGTCACTGGAGCTAGAATAGTGCACATTGACTAAGTTGACAAAGCCCTCCATCCCCATCAACTTAGTAGGCCCACAAGTCAGCCTCCCACTATACTGGGTCCCAGCTAGCAGGGGGAGTATTCATTATTTTGTGCGTAATAAGGGGGAACTTCCTTGCATGCGAAGATATAGGTGGTGGGTCCGAGCTGTTAGCGGCAGTAACGTATTTTTCACGAAATACAGAAGCCCTTTCGGTGGGTCCCAGATGTCAGGTGGAGGAATCATTATTTTGCGCGTGATAAAGAGGCATTTCCTTGCGTGCGGCCATGGACCCAGCTGTCAGCCTCTCCACGTATAGTCCACTTCAGATGCATGTCAGTCATTGACCACGTTGATGAGGCCGCGTCGAGAGCACCAGGGTGGTGGACGACGTCGAGGCCTAGGAAGGGAACGACACGGAGCCAGGGAAGACTTGGCAGTTGTTTCCCACGCGGAGGGGAGTACGAGTGTACGAGGGTTTACTGGTTCGTCTGCCGTCGCCGGAGAATAGCAACAGGTGTGGGTGAGTAGAGGGATGGCTAGGACAGCAATGGAAGTACGGTGGGGCGATGAGGCCTGCGCAGCAGCACAGCCGGCCGCGAGCAAGAGGGAGTAGGTAGTCCCACCGGTTCTTGTTTGAGTGGCTGGAGCAGGAAGAGCAGAGATTGAAGAAGCACGACGGCCGTTGGATGGACATACAACAGTCACTGCTTGTGCGTCAACTTTTTTTTAGGAAAGCCTCAAATCTGTGGAAAATAGCATACAACCCATCTGCCATTATTTCTGATAATTTACCGCCCATTTGCTAATTCTGAAGGTTTTTTTGGAGTCCATATTCTTTCTGTTAGCATTACAGCCCATATTGTGGCCACTGTTAAAAAATTATACGAAATTTTGCATATTTCGGTGCGGTCCGAACTGTTTTTAATACCAAAATTTCGAGTCACATTCAAACTGATTTTAAAATTAAATGTATATCGATATAAAATCCAAAAAATTGTCCACACATAAAAATCAATGCAATTTGAATTCTCGAAATGAAAATAAATAAATTTGAAACTAATTGCCGGTTCGATGTGTTTTAAAAATGTACATCCCATTTCTCATTACTGATAGGCCATTTTCTTGGCCAACCGAATGAAGCTCTCCTCGTCTTGAAAGATTTGCAGACCAACAAGCCTCACAAAGCGACTTACTTGGCAAATCACAAAAAACTGGGCTAGCCATTTTCAGAAAGAAAGAAAAACTACTGGGCTGGTCTGTGGTAAACATAAAAGAGAAGGCTGTCTAGACAGGCGAGAGTGCCCCGCACAGCCCAGTTGACACCCTGCTTCCGCCTCAAAAACAAATTAGATAAATGCCACTCCAATTATGGCAATTCATGAAAATGCCACTGCAATTTGCAAACTTTGAAAAATGCCACTGCAATTTTTGCAAACTTTAGAAAACGCCACTGCAATTTGTAAACTTTGAAAAACACCACTCCAGACTTCGAAAAATGCCACTGGAAATGGCATGACATGGCATTTTTCAAAGTTTGGAAATTGCAATGGCCTTTCTTTGAAACACCATATTTGGAGTGGCATTTATCAAATTAACCCAAAACAAAAGTAACTGGGCGAGTGAGGAAGTCCTGGACTAAGGGGTTCTCCGGCGTCCGGCCTGTTAGCCATGGGCCGGACTGATGGGCTGTGAAGATACGAAGACCGAAGACTACACCCGTGTCCAGATGGGACTCTCCTTGGCATGGAAGGCAAGCTTGGCGACTAAATATGTAGATTCCTTTCTTTGTAACCGACCTTGTAACCCAGATCCTCCCGGTATCTATATAAACCGGAGGACTTAGTCCGGAGGACAGACATTATCATAGACATACAAGCTAGACCTCTAGGGTTTAGCCATTACGATCTCCTGGTAGATCAACTCTTGTAATACTCATATTCATCAAGATCAATCAAGCAGGACGTAGGGTATTACCTCCTCAAAAGAGCCACCATACCTACCTATTATGGCATTTCCATAGCCATTCCGAGATATATTGCCATGCAACTTTCCATCATTCTGTTCATCATGACACATTCATCATTGTCATATTGCTTAGCATGATCATGTAGTTGACATAGTATTTGTGGCAAAGCCACCATTCATAATTCTTTCATACATGTCACTCTTGGTTCATTGCATATCCCGGTACACCGCCGGAGGCATTCATATAGAGTCATCTTTGTTATAGTATCGAGTTGTAATCATTGAGTTGTAAATAAATAGAAGTGTGATGATCATAATTATTATAGCATTGTCCCAAGTGAGGAATAAAAAAAGGCCATAAAAAAGAGAAGGCCCAAAAAAAGAGAAAGGCCATAAAAAAGAGAAGGCCCAAAAAATGAGAGAAAAAGAGAGAAGGGACAATGTTACTATCCTTTTACCACACTTGTGCTTCAAAGTAGCACCATGATCTTCATAGTAGAGAGTCTCTCATGTTATCACTTTCATATACTAGTGGGAATTTTTCATTATAGAACTTGGCTTGTATATTCCAACAATGGGCCTCCTCAAATGCCCTAGGTCTTCGTGAGCAAGCAAGTTGGATGCACACCCACTAGTTTCTTTTGTTGAGATTTCATACATTTATAGCTCTAGTGCATCCGTTGCATGGCAATCCCTACTCCTTGCATTAACATCAATCGGCGGGCATCTCCATAGCCCAGTGATTAGCCTCGTTGATGTGAGACTTTATCCTTTTTTGTCTTCTCCACATAACCCCCCTCATTATATTCTATTCCACCCATTGTGCTATGTCCATGGCTCGTGCTCATATATTGCGTGAAAGTTTATAGGTTTGAGATTACTAAAGTATGAAACAATTGCTTGGCTTGTCACCGGGGTTGTGCATGATGAGAGCATTCTTGTGTGACGAAAATGAAACATGACTAAACTATATGATTTTGTAGGGATGAAATTTCTTTGGCCATGTTACTTTGAGAAGACATAATTGCTTAGTTAGTATGCTTGAAGTATTATCATTTTTATGTCAATATGAACTTTTGTCTTGAATCTTTCGGATCTGAATATTCATACCAAAATTAAGAAGAATTACATTAAAATTATGCCAAGTAGCACTCCACATCAAAAAATCTGTTTTTATCATTTACCTACTTGAGGACGAGCAGGAATTAAGCTTGGGGATGCTTGATACGTCTCCAACGTATCTATAATTTTTTGATTGCTCCATGCTATATTATCTACTGTTTTGGACTATATTGGGCTTTACTTTCCACTTTTATATTATTTTTGGGACTAACCTATTGACCGGAGGCCCAACCCAGAATTGTTGTTGTTTTTGCCTGTTTTAGGGTTTCAAAGAAAAGGAATATCAAACGGAGTCCAAACGGAATGAAACCTTTGGGAACATGGTTTTCTCATCAGATAGGAACCAGGAGACTTGGACCCTTCGTCAAGAAAGCCACGAGGCAGTCACGAGGGTGGAGGGCGCCCCTCCCTAGGGCGCGCCCCCTGCCTCGTGGGCCCCTCGAAGCTCCACCGACGTACTTCTTCCTCCTATATATATCCACGTACCCCCAAACGATCAGAACAGGAGCCAAAAACCTAATTCCACCGCCGCAACTTTCCGTATCCACGAGATCCCATCTTGGGGCCTGTTCCGGAGCTCCGCCGGAGGAGGCTTCGATCATGGAGGGCTTCTACATCATCATCCAAGCCTCTCCGATGAAGTGTGAGTAGTTTAATTCAGACCTACGGGTCCATAGCTAGTAGCTAGATGGCTTATTCTCTCTTTTTGGATCTCAATACAATGTTCTCCCCCTCTCTTGTGGAGATCTATTCGATGTAATCTTCTTTTTGCGGTGTGTTTGTTGAGACCGATGAATTATGGGTTTATGATCCAGTCTATCTATGAATAATATTTGAATCTTCTCTGAATTCTTTTATGTATGATTGGTTATCTTTGCAAGTCTCTTCGAATTATCAGTTTGGTTTGGCCTACTAGATTGGTTGTTCTTGCCATGGGAGAAGTGCTTAGCTTTGGGTTTGATCTTGCGGTGTCCTTTCCCAGTGACAGAAGGGGCACCAAGGCACATATTGTATCGTTTCCATCGAGGATAACAAGATGGGGTTTTTATCATATTGCATGAAACTATCCCTCTACATCATGTCATCTTGCTTAAGGCGTTACTCTGTTTTTAACTTAGTACTCTAGATGCATGCTAGATAGCGGTTGATGACTGGAGTAATAGTAGTAGATGCAGAATCATTTCGGTCTACTTGTCTCGGACGTGATGCCTATATACATGATCATACCTAGATATTCTCATAACTATGCTCAATTCTGTCAATTGCTCAACAATAATTTGTTCACCCACCGTAGAGTACTTATGCTCTTGAGAGAAGCCACTAGTGAAACCTATGGCTCCGGGTCTCTTTCTCGTTATATCAATCTCCATCACTGCAACCTCCGCAGTCACCCGAAAATCCTCCCGAGAGGGAGCAACGGCGGCAGCCTGGGCTGCGCACGAGCCTGGCCTGACCCGACTCGCGAGGGGAGGCAGCTGTGATGAAGCGGCAACCAGAACGCGAGAAATAGCTCGAGCGAGAACAAGCACACCTCCCCGAACACACGCAAATCTCAAATTCGAATCCAACTTAAATCCAGCGAGAGAAAAAGCTACAACCAAAGGGAAGGGCAACAAAAGGCAGACAAAAGGCGGCACCTAATCTAGTCTTGGACGTCTTCTCACCAGCGCGGAGCTAAGTGCTGTCCACCCCTGAGACTCCGGGGCATGTACAGCCCCACTCATTATTACGTGAGAGTGTCACGGGGCAGCGAGCTTCACAGGCACTGGGCCTTCTTCACAAGTACCGGCCTTGCTTCATATCGCCAGACGAGGGCCTCGCCTTGCGCCACACTCTAGTGCCATCAGCAACGACCGGAACCCAGGACGCCGCCCGATGGGGTAGAACGGTCGCCAGCGGTTCCCCCGACGACCACGGGTCCTCTGCCAGGGGCAGGCCCTGAGGCACCTCCCCAGCAGAGGGCCTACCTCCTGAGAACGCCTTGCTCCGAACGCCGCGGTGGTGATGTCGGATCCCGGCCCCTCCCCTGCAGCCCCCTGCACCCTCCTCCCGAGGGGTGGGAGACTGTAGGAGTGGGGCAGCCGCTTGCCGCGGTGACCTGCACCTCCTGCGATCCATGGTTAGCGTATACCTGCCCCTGAAGAGTTAGCGGCGCCCGGTGATCGCTGCCTCCAGCGTGGCCAGCGGGCTCGTCCCGGAGCTCCTGGAAGGGCTCAGCCTCCATCATCTCGTCCCCCCAGCTGGAGCCGAGGAGTGAGCCCTGCCTGTCCTCGTGAGGGTGTCCTTGGTCCATCATGAGGGGCACGTACTCTTCCGTCGCTGTCATCCCGTATGCCATGCCGTGGCGCCCCGCATGCCATGCGGCCCCACCTGTCATGCCTGCCACGGGGTGGCAACGCGGCCGCCCTCCGGGGCCACGGGTCGCGTCGAGTCCTTCTCCTTCGCGGGCCGGGGGCGGGGGCAGCGCCGCCACCGGTCCGGTGCTGACAGCTTCACTGGCGTCAGAGTAGCCCTGAAGCCCGCGGGCACGCGCGGAGCCCCCGTGCGGGTCGCTCTAGGCTTGAGATGGGAGCTGGGTGGAGAAGGGGTGAGCCCCCGAGGCGGCGAAGCCCAGGAGCTCCGCCACTCGCTCCAGCAGCACATCGTGGCCGCCCTCCAGCAGCCTGCACCGCAGCAGCTCCCGGGCCACTGTGAGCGCAGCCCTCGAGTTCGCCTGCTCTCGGCGGGTGTATGGTGTCGTTGTCGCGGCGTGATTGGAGGCCCTTGCTGCTGACCGAGCCTGCCGCGGCGTAACAGTTGTCGAAGTCTGTCCGCGTCGCCCGCGGGCCGCAGCGCCCTGTGGACCACGAGTTGCCTGGTGCGCGGGGTCGCCCGAGGCGAGCGGTTCCGCGCGTTTGGGCCACGCAGCCCACGGGTCGGGGTTGCCCTCTTGGTCGCCGGGCATGGTGATGAAGACGCGACGGGGCACGAAGTGGTGGAAGACGAACTCCGGCGCACCCCTACCTGGCGCGCCAAATGTCGGATTCCGGGTTCCGGCAGACCCTTAAGGTTTGAACACTGGGGTGCGTGCGGAGATTATGCCTTCAACCCCTCCGTCTCGATGGGATCTAAACTACTAAAAGAACTGCACGAAAGACACAAGATTTATACTGGTTCGGGCCACCAATGTGGTGTAATACCCTACTCCAGTGTGTGGTTTGTGGATTGCCTCCTGGGGCTGGTGAGGATGAACAATACAAGGAAGAACAGCCTCGCGAGGGTCTGTTCTTGGCTGGGGTGATGAACTGCTATGGGGAGTTCAGCCACCTCTCTCTTTCTATCTTCCTCTCTTCCAGATCCCAACTGACCAACCGAACCCCTTGCTATGTGGGTGGCTAGTCCTATTTATAGAGGCCCTGGTCCTCTTACCAAATATTGAGCGGGAAGGGATCCAACAATGGCGGGCTATTTTGAAGGGGGACAGCGAGTACGTCTATCCTGACAAAAGCAGTCTTCGCCTGCCAAAGGCTCTGGTGGTGACGCCGGGCTGGGCTCCATGGTGACCTCCGTCTCGTAATCCTCCTGGTCTTGGTCTCGTTGCACTGAAGTGGCAACCTTTGCCTGATGCCTCGGTACTCTGCGGATATGCTTGTCCCCTTTGCACCAAAGCGAAAAGAAGGACGCTGCGCGCGCTGGCACCCGCCCGGTGCCTCGAGTCGTCATGGCTTGCGTCATGGGCACCTTGCGAGGTACCCCGCCTTGAACTCTCCGCCTCCTCGCGAGCCAGCCTGAGGAGGCTGTGCCTGACGATGCGCCGTGTCGTCCGCCTCGCGAGGCTTGGCCCCTCACGAGGGTCTTGAGCCTCGTGTTGATGAAGATGGGCCGCGCTGGGCCCCCACTTGAGCCACGCCGCAGGCAGGCAAGTCTGGGGACCCCCGTTCCCAGAACGCCGACACGTTTCTACTGCCTTCGGCGAGTCACCTTCAATTGGAATGGCCTCCAGCCATGCAGCAGCGGCGACGAGATTGTCCATTGGGTCGGAGTAATGACCCGAAGGCGTTAAAACAGCCTGAGGTATCATGGTGTTTTGACGAGGCGGGTCCATCTAACGAGGCTGAACCGGTGCACCAGTCCCAGGAGCTTCCGTCCGGTTTCCCTCTAGCGGATTGCCGGTTCCTTCTCCTGGAGTGTTGAAAAGGTCTCTGGCCTCGAAAACTGGAGGCAAACGGGGTCGGTACTTCCTCCTCATGACTTCCTGCGATGCGCTCTAGTCCAACATGAGCCCGTAGGCTTGTGCGTCTAAAGCGGCCGCTCTGTGGCCATCCTGGTGTCCTCAGCTGCCAGATCTGCCTTGGCCTGGGTGATCTGTTCCTTCACCATTGCAATCTCCGCGTTGTGAACGCCCTGATCCATCGGATTAGCTTCCGCCATAAGCACAGCCAATGCATCAAATAGCTCTGATAGAACTTGAGCCGGCGGGCGCACAGGGCCTCCTGCCCCGGCAGCCGTCGCCGCTGCTGAACCGGAGGTTGTTGCCGCAGCGGTCGAAGAATGAAGCGCTGCTTGTGTGCCGGCCATGAATATTCCAACCCGGTTGGGCAGATCAGAGGGGTCCGGAATACTGTCGCCATCAGAACAGCCCCCAATCTGGCCGTCTTGTAGCTGATAAAGAGATTCGGTTTCTCCGGTCGATGACTCGTCATCGGAACAAACGACGGTATCGCCACGAGATTCCGATCCATCCTCATAACTTCCTCCATGGATGACTCCCACGAAGGCACGCTTTGGCCGGTTTAACCCGGGCGGATCGCGCACACTGAGCCGTCTCGACGAGGTCGGTGTAGATGTCCGGCTCAGGGCCCGGTTCACCGATCTTGCCAATGAAAACGTGAATGCCACCAAAGGGGACCCGGTATCCGTACTCAACTGAGCCGGCCTCGGGGCCCCAGCCTGCGTCATCGATGTAGAGCTTGCCGCGATGACTCTTAGTCATCCGGCCTACAACGTAGCCTTCGAGTCCTTCAAAGTGGCCCTCCAAGAACCTGAACCCATCATGCGATAGCCCCACGGTGGGCGCCAACTATCGTGGTTTTGTAACGGCAGATGTCCTAGAGAAAGGACTTAGTCGTGGAGCCATCGCAACGGGTTAGCTTGAAGGGGTTAAAGCGGACACAGGGACGCAAGAGAGTTTATACTAGTTCGGCCCCTTCAATGAAGGTAAAAGCCTACGTCTAGTTGTGATGGAATTGATGGGGTTTCGATGACTAGGGAGCAAACAAGCTTCACCTAAGTCTCAAGTTGTTGTCTGTTGTCCTTGAACCGCCGCCGGGTCGTCCCCTTATATACACGGGTGACGCCCGTCGGTTCACAGAGTCCCAACACCGGTCGATATTCGTATCCGGGTTGGTCTCTCCTTATTCCTAACTTACAGTACAAGTTTATATACAAATATCGGTTTATAGCTACAAGTCTTAAACCGACTACGGGCCTTAGGCCCTCATCTGCCTTCTTGGGCTTTAGCACTCTTGAACTACTGATGAAGTTGACCCGGCCCAGATAGGCCGGTTTACGCCCAGTAGTAATATCCCCAACAGTTTGCCTCAGGGCCGCAGCGACTACGCGCGTGTGGTGGCTTGGGGTTGTCAATTTTCCAACCTTCTAACCCCTCCTACGGGTGCCATCGTCCTCCTTTTATAAATTAAGGGGTCAACACAGTGGCAAAGTAGTCATTATCCACTGATATGATAGCAAGTAGTGCTATCATACCTAACTCTACGAGATGACAGGGAGCACTAAATGTGCCGCTTAGTGTCACATCACTGGGCACCCAGCAAGGCCTGCCGGGCTGTCTTGCCAGCTCCGCACCTGTTCTCTTGACACGTCGCAGGACGGGTGTCATATGTAGGCTTCTCTGTAGGAAATGGGTGCCATGTGGCGAATGGCTGCCACTTAATCATCTTGCGGCTTAACACTACACTGATTGACGACATGAGTTGTGCTTGAGTGGTTGGTGGGGCGGTTCTGCTCCCGCGAACCCCGGCAGGCTCTGCCAGGGAGCCTCGGTTGCTTGCTTCTGGTGGTGGCCTCGCCCCTTGTCGGGCTCGCCTGCCCGACAAGGGAGGCCCTTCTCTTGCCGATATCCTGCTCCTTAGGCTCAATCTTGGCCCTTCTGAATTTGCATGTTGGTTCTTCAATCTCTGTTTTGTCCTTGGCTTGTCCGTGCATGAGTCAGGGGAAAATGTCCACCCCTATATATTTTCCCCGACACTATTGAGCCAAGTGTCACAAACAGCCCTAGAGTTTTTACTACAATAACACCATATGATATGCACCAATCAACTCTAATATCACCTAGATACTCCAATGTCACCACAAGTATCCGTGAGTCAATTATTCGATATGCCTCAAAAAATTCAGATTCTAATATTCAATCCAACACAAAGAACTTCAAAGATTACCCCAACGTTTCTATTGGAGAAAGTAGGATGAAAACGTGTATCAACCTATGTGCCAAGATTACCCAATTTCACCACGGGAATTCGAAAGTTGATTACCAAAACCTACATCAAGTGACTCAATGGAATACCCCATTGTCACCATGGGTATCCACATGCAGGACATTCATCAATTGATCTCAAATCCAATATCCAATTCAACATAACGAAACCTCAAAGAGAAAGACTCAGTTCATCACAACAAAGATAGAGAGGGAAGAACACCGTATGATTCCATTATATTAATAAAGCTCATGGCACATCAAGATTGTGCCAAATTAAGAACAAGAGAGAGAGAGAGAGAGAGAGATCAAACACATAGCTACTAGTACATATACCCTCAACCCTGAGGTGAACTACTCCCTCCTCGTCATGGAGACTGCCGAGATGATGAAGATGTCCTTCGGTGATGATTTACCCCTCCAGCATCCTGCCGGAGAAGGCCTCCAGATGGGGTCTCTTCGGAACATAGGCTTACGACGACTGACTAGAAGTTCTAGGTTTATTTCTTGGGGCTTCTCTATTTATAATAATTTTCAGTGTTGATTTCATGCCAAAAGGAGTTACGAGGGGCCCACAAGGAAACATCCCCCTCCATACCCCCAGGGCGCGTGCGGTTGCCTTGTCACCGCCTCGTGGGTCTTTTGGTCGTCCCACGAAGCTTCGGGGTCTCTTATGTTCCCAAAAAAATCATCAAAAAGTTTTGTCGCATTTGGACTTTGTTTTGTAAGGATTTTCTGGAAAATGAAAAACAAGCAGAAAACATCAACTAGCACTAGGCACTAGGTTAATATGTTAGTCCATGAAAATCATATAAAAGTGCACCAAAACCATATAAAATTATTGCAAACATGGCATGGATACTTCATAAATTATAGATACCTTGGAGACGTATTAGTAATAGGGATAACGACAGTGGCAGCGGGGGACGATGAACACCTCGAGGACGCCGACTACTACCCCAAGTCCGAGGAGGATAGAATCCCCGATCCTGATTAATTTGACATTTTATAGGAGCCCCTTGAACCACCTTAGCTCGATTCCTGCCGCAAGCGATTGGCCACCAAGAGCATTGATACATTTCCAGCGTATCTACTTTTCCAAACTCTTTTGCCATTAATTTGGACTCTAATTTGCATGATTTGAATGGAACTAATCTGGACTAACGTTGTTTTCAGTAGAATTGCCTTGGTGTTATTTTTGTGCAGAAATAAAAGTTCTCGGATTGACCAGAAAATTTACGAAGAATATTTCTGGAATATATAAAAAATATTGTCGGAAAAAGATACCAGAGGGGGGCCACCCATGGGCCACAAGCCCAGAGGGCACGCCCACCCCCAGGGCGCGCATACCAGGCTTGTGGGTCCCATGGACTGCCTACAACCCTAACTCCAACTCCATATATACCTATTCACAAAGAAAAAAATCAGAAAGAATTCATCGCGTTTCACGATACAAAGCCGCCACCACCTCCTGTTCTTCATCGGGAGGGCTGATCTGGAGTCCGCTTGGGGCTCCGGAGGGTGGAATCTGTCGCCATCATCATCAACCTTCCTCCATCGCCAATTTCATGATGCTCACCGCCGGGAGTAAGTAATTCCTTCGTAAGCTTGCTGGACGGTGATTGGTTGGATAAGATTTATCATGTAATCAAGTTAGTTTTGTTAGGGTTTGATCCCTAGTATCCACTATGTTCTAAGATTGATGCTGCTACGACTTTGCTATGCTTAATGCTTGTCACTAGGGCCCGAGTGCCATTATTTCAAATCTGAACCTATTATATTTTCATGAATATAAGTGTGTTCTTGATCCTATCTTGCAAGTTGTAGATAGCTATTACGAGTTGTGATCCGCATACCCCAAGGTGACAATAATGGGATTCTTTCCGGTGATTACTGTGGTTTGAGGAGTTCATGTATTCACTAAGTGCTAATGCTTTGTTCTGGTTCTCTATTAAAAGGAGGCCTTAATGTCCCTTAGTTTCCTTATGGACCCCACTGTCACGGGAGGGTGGGACAAAAGATGTCATGAAAGTTCTTTTCCATAAGCATGTATGACAATATACGGAATACATGCGTACATTATATTGATGAATTGGAGCTAGTTCTGTGTCACCCTAGGTTATGCCTGCTACATGATGAATATTATCCAACACAATTATCATTGTCGATCCAATGCCCACGAGCTTTTCACATACTGATATTTTCTAAGTTACTTTGTTGTTGCTACTGTTACAATCGCTACAAAACTGTTACTATTACTATCTGCCGTGACAAATTCACGACAGTTGGCGCCCACCGTGAGGCCTGCACACGGTGGTGTTGAGTTTTTGGAGGGATTTTTCCTAGGGTTTGAGAAGCTTGCAATCATCGGGATGATGACGAACCGGGGCTGAAAGTTCCACATCAACAACAGATTTCATGTGTTCACGGTTGAGTTTTGTGCCACTAGCATGGAGGGATTTACACCGTCAACGAGCCGTCGAAACGAAGTTTAGAAGATCGAGTTCAAGAGATGCTAGGTTTTCAGCTTATGCGCCGCCGCACGTGTCTGTGATGATCGGTCAATCCAACAGATCGATGTCTACTGCTGCTACTAATCTGAGACTAATTGGCGTAGATCAACTGCTGCTACTTGTCCGGTTTACAGGAAAAAAGAAACCAGCCTGTGTACAAATATCCATCTACTCCACGTAAAAACCCGAAGGACCATTAGTATTTGTACAGAGATCAAGATCTGATTGATCTATAGCACATGCACCTAAAAAGGGGGAAAATAAAAAGTGGAGCTAGCGTCACACCAGAAGCATCAATGCAAATTTTCCAGTATGGACAAGCCGGCTCAGAAGAAAAAGTCAACATGCATGAAACGACTTAAGTACTATTAGTATTGTCTCCTCACGAGAGGAAAGAAAACAAAAGGGATCAAGTCCCCAAACTCATAAAGATAGAAGGGAACGCACATCATCAGATCAACTAAGCATCTGCTATCTTTTTTGTCTGACAAAAATACCAGGTGATAACTTTCCAGTTTATTTTTTTATCAGTACTTGTTAATTTTTTGTGAAAACAACCACTCTACCATACATGGTTGTTATATGCAGGACAAATTATTTATTATAAAGATGGTATTATACCGCGGGTACAGAACGTGTGCCAGCATCATTCTGCATTGGTGTTTGTTTGTGCCATACTCCTTGACGGACATACATGCGAGCAGCTGCCCCTGCAGCCCTGTTTACATCGACTCATCGGGACCGTGCCTGTTCATTGTTTAATGGACATGCGTAAAACTCTGTCGCCCGTGCAGCTCGATCTACATCAACTCGCCGAGACCACACGACTCACTACCGCGCGGCTTACCGTGCCTCTGATTGACTCGCCCGACTGCACCGGCTTACAATGTCGCGGCCGACTCATCTGTCCGTGCCCACGGCCGACTAGACCGTGATTAATTTCAGCTTCACTGTGGTGATCATCAACTCCGTGGTGGATAATTTTTGGTCTAACATATCAGGTGAAATTCATCCATTATATTTTTATATTACATATTGCTTTCTTTAAAAGAGAAATTACTCTAGCTTGCACGTTTTCTAACGTAGGAAAAGTTTTGTCCACTACAAAAGGGACCGTTATGTCACTGAGTTGTTGAACGATTCATACCGGGAGTATATAACAATCAAATATGGAGAATTTTAAGCCAACTCCTCGAGTCGACTTAAGACTCGGGGGCTACATGAACATGGCTCAGTAAATGTTGCCAGTTTAAGCAGATTGAAGGACTCCGGGTCATTGGCGGGAAGATAACTCGGTCCCGGAGGCTACTGTTCTATTGATGAAAATTTAAGGGCTGTCAGAAAATTTTCAGTTTAAAAAGAAGGATTCCGGTTCAATATCCAGTTCAAGGGAAATCTCTCTCCCACAATGTTTTGAGCTCTCAATGTCCAGGACAACATCCGGTTCAAGAGGAGAACATCTCTCGCAAATTCGAGTTTTCAGAAAAAATTAAAGGTTGCCAAACAAAGCTTGCTGCCATGATGCACGGTTCAAACATGGACATCCTGCCTTATGGGCTTATCTTATTATGGTCACTTGGGGGCTTCCTGCTCACTGAGCATAGCTATGACTACCCTCTTGATCTGGCTTGTACGCCTTGGTTACAAAATACTTGGGGGCTTCCTGTTCGTTGAGCATAGCTGTGACTACCCTATTGATCCGACTTGAACACCGTTGATACAACCCATTTGGGGGCGTGCTGCCCTGGTTAAAGGAGCCAAAGAGAGTCTGGTGCAGAGCACGTCTCAAACATATGCACCCTGCTTTAGCGGTTCAATATATATCACTTGGGGGCTCCCTGTTCATTGAACATAGCTTTGATAAAGCTTTTGATTGGCTTGAAACGCCAAGTGTATACACCAAAAATTTCAGTTGATCCTGCCTTGTACGCGTGCCACTCCGCCTAGGTAATCCTAGAATGACCTGCCGAACTCTTGATAGTCAATCTTATTAAGACCCTGAACTTGTCAAAGTTAAAACGGCGGTTGGTCATATGAGGCCCAGCTTACATGTTTGAATGGAGGATTAACTTCATGGCTGTGCAGCCCATGAAAAGCACTTGATGTTGAGGCTTGGCCGCCTATGAAAGCCTTGATTTTTGTTATTTGTTTTTGAACTTTGTTTGGGTTTATATCTTTATATACCATATTGATATATGTTTTAACAAATTGGTTCGCGCAATGTTGCCTTGATCCTTATGATTCGTATTTGAATTTATCCGGAGTTTTGATGACCCGGCCTAGCTTTGGATGATAAGTCGCCAGTGTGCTTTGATTATGCGCTTGGAGTTCTGCGCTCTAAGTCTTTGGGATGTTACCATTGTTGCATATGGCGTTGTAAGCCGGCAGTATGAATATATTGCACAGGGCCCTGTGCTCTAAGTCTTTGGGTTGTTACCCTTACTACGTATGGCATGGTAAGCCAGCAGTATGAAGCAATTTCACAGGCCATGTAGCCTTGATTATATGACTCATCATTGATCATCTTTGGGTTTGATAACCCGCCCTAATAGCGGATGTTAAATCGCTAGGATATCTTTGCCTTGAGCAATCAAAATTATGATATTGCATGCCTGCGGGCAATACCCATGATGGATTATAATTATTTAGGTATCACCAGGATGTCAATCTCCAGGTATGTTTCTCAATAATGGTATGAATATTTTGGGTTTGATAACCCGCCCTGGCTATGGACTTTAAGTCGCCAGAATACTTTGGATTACGCAATTGGTATTATGCGCTTATGAATACTTGGGATGTGGCGATGTAAGCCGGCAATTTGAGCCAATTTTCCACGTATGTTTTTAAATTGTTGGATGAATATGCGAGGTTTGATAACCCGCCTTGGCTTTGAACATTAAGTCGCCAGTATATTTTAGATTGCGCCATTGAAATCATGTGCTTATAAATCATTGGATTGTTACCTCACTGGATATGGCGATGTAAATCAGCAGTATAAATCAATCCTACAGGTATGTTTTCATGGTTATATGAATATACGAGGTTTGATAACCCATCCTGACTTTTGACTTTAAGTCGCCAGCATGTTTAGGCTTGAATGGCCTTGCTTAGTCTTTTCAGTAATTACATAAGTCTATATTATGTTTGGGTTGTTGCCCGCCCTGGATTTTGACGTTAAGTCACCAGGGCATATGTTGTTTAAACTTTGTGTAGGACATGCAGAGCTTTACACATAACTAAGAATACTGCTATTGCTCATATGAAAAATTGCGTTTAAGCCCATCATCTGGCCATCTGAAAATATTGTCAGGTTATTTTGCTTCGGTTTATATTGCTACATATTGAGTTTATTGAGGCTGCAAGACGCCAGAGTGATCTTTTCAAAAACTGGACATGACTATGAGCTGCCATGGATGGGTTATCAGTTATTGATTTTTACAAAGGCTATAAGCCACCGGGTTACAAAAATCCCATATTACAATGGATGCGTATTAAGTCGCTATCGGCCAAGAGCCGCCGGGTATTTAAACTCCAGATTTACTTGTCAACAGATAAGGTATTCTAATCTTTAATAGCCAAACTTGGCTGGATTTTCATTATAATATTGAATGATTGAGGTTTTCATACCAGATTGTATTATTCAAATCAGCCAACATGGCTGGAATTTTATTATGGTTATCAATAACCAGTATTATGATTGAGGTTTTCAAATTCTCTTTAGCGCAATGGTTATTATTTCTTTATCAATAGATATGATTTGTTCTACAATGGAAGGAATAATCCCGAGTCGCTGTAGGCATACGACCCGGAACTTGGGGGCAACATTATTCAAATCATGATTATATCAAATACGGAAATCCCATGTCGCTGCAAGCATGCACCATGAAACTTGGGGGCTAATGCAAGGTCATTTATAACTTGACTTGTTGAAGACCCGACCCGTCACATTGTGATGAGCCGGCCCTTAGGGGCTACTAATTGCTCCTGTCAAAGTTTTTATGAGAAAAAGGCAATTACAAGTCCCAGGTTGCTGCAAGCATGACAACCCGATACTTGGGGGCTACATATGTGGAATATTCAGTTTATGACTAGTGACTGAGATGAACAATCCGGATTTCTTCAAGGTTGCGACATTTATATTGAAGCAAGTCTTAAGTTGTTACTATGCTCCCTTCTTAAGGCTTGGGGGCTACAAGTGATATGCATATAATAGAGGTGCATTTTCAAGCTTGATGTTAGCAACAATTATGATCCGGTGCCATCAATATTTACAAACCGGCAATTTTGGCAATGATAAACCGGCAAGTTCTACATATTCAAGCTGGCTAAAAATCAGATGAGTATTTCAAGACCAACATTTTTTGTTAAGCATTGGGAGCTGAATTAAATGAATTATTCTTCACAATATTTTTTTCTGTGAGAAACCAATGTCAGCAAATTGATTATGAGGCTGGCCTATTGACCCAGACTTTCCAGAAGAAGGATATAACAAGGACTTAAGGATGATCAAGTGCCGGCTTACAAGAATTTTTAACCCGGAGCACAACCTGTCAAATTTGTTCTTGTGTTTATTTTGCGGGATCAGTTTAACATGAATAAATCCAAATTAAACCCGGGGCAAATGTCGGGGATATACCCCATGGCATGACCCAGCCAGATATATGACCCGGCCGGACTTGGCAACTCACTAGTGACCCATCCTGACTTGGCGACTCATTGAGTTACCCGCCCAGATCTGTCCATTCACTGATGACCCGACTGGACCTGGCGACTCATTGGTGACCCGGAAGGCGGTTCAGAGGAGCGACAAGACCCGGTGGCCCAGAAGGCGGCTCATGGGAAGGCCGACTTGTGTTATTATGGGCCGGCTTAAGGAGAAAGGCATAAGGAATATTTCTCTTACAAGGGAAGCAAGAAGCAAGACTAGGATTCCACTTGTAATAGAATAGTCCTAGTCCTACTAGGACTCCACATGTAACCCTCCCCTACAACTTATATAAGGAGGGGCAGGGCACCCCAAGAGGGACAAGTTGGACAAGTCTAGATAGACAGACAAGTTAAGAGCTATCGAAATAGAGCACCCCTGTAATCGTGATCATCATCATCAATATCAATGAAGCAGGATGTAGGCTTTTACCTCCACCGCAAGGGGCCAAACCTGGGTAAAAAAACCTTGCGTCTCTCGTCCCACTCAACCCCTCTCAAGCTACTACATAGATGCGTTGGCCTCACGACTTAGTCCTCACACTAAGAACATATGCCGTGACAAATCCACGACAGCCACTATTACCGTTACTTCCATACTACTTTGCTACTAAATACTTTGCTACAGATATTAAGTCTTTCAGGTGTGGCTGAATTGACAACTCGACTGCTAATACTCGTGAATATTCTTTGGCTCCCCTTGTGTCGAATCAATAAATTTGGGTTGAATACTCTACCCTCGAAAACTATTGTGATCCCCTATACTTGTGGGTTATCAAGACCTTTTTCTGGCGTCGTTGCCGGGAGGCATAGCTCTATTTGCCGAGTCACTTGGGATTTATATCTGTTGATCACTAAGAAGAATCTGAAAGATACCAGAACCAAGATCGTTCCCTCTAGGACGAGGGAAGGTAAGGAACTGCCATCTAGCTCTGCACTTGATTCACCTTCTGTTTTGAGTAAGCTTGTGACACCTACACCTGCTATTAATTCTGATATGTCAAAAGTAATTCATGATGCTACTTCTACTATGAATGATGCTTATGATACTAGTAGTTTGCTTGATAAGACTGTGCCACCGGGTAAATTTCTTGATGAACAACTTGCTAGAGTTAATGAAATTGGGAATGCTGAAACTGATGAAATTATTGAAACTGAACACTTTGAAACACCTATTAGACCTAGCACTCCTAGATATGAATTGCCTATTATACCCGAGGGTTATGTTATTGATGGAGAGCTAGGTAGGGACTTTCTTTCTTGTAAAGATAGAGAGGATCTTAAGAAATTATTAGTCAAGTTGAAAGAAAAATCTTTGAATGCTAGAATGCAATATAATCCTAAGTTTGCTACTTCATCTATCTTTGTTACTTGTAAGGATTATGAATTCTCTGTCGATCTTGAGTTAATTACTTTGGTTAAATATTATCCTTTCCAGGGTTATGAATCTGAAATTGTTGTGGCACATCTTACTAAACTGAATGATATAGCCGCCCTATTTGCTCATGAGGAAAAAAATTCGCTACTACTAGATTCTTAAGTTGTTTCCTTTATCTTTAAATGGTGGTGCTAAGATATGGTTTAATTCTTTTGATCTTTGTTGTGTGCGTAGTCCCTAGAATATGATATATTACTTCTCTGAAAAATATTTTTCTGCTCATAAGAAACAAGCTGCTCTACATGAAATATTTAACTTTGTGCAAATTAGCAAAGTGGCCTGCTCGATGCGCGGGCTAGAGTTTTATAAAGTTGAATAATAAAAACATACTTTTTTATAGTTCAGTGTTTTCAGGAAAATCATTTACAAAATATTCCTTTATGAGATCATTATATGAGGCCACAACATAGTTTATTTTTCTTACATTGATTCCTGGAAAATCACTTTGGTTAGTTGATGACCAACACTTAGTGAAGCTCCGAGTACTGTTAAAAATTACCCCCTCTGTTCCTAAATATATGTCTTTTTAGAGGTTCCAATAAATGACTACATACGAAGCAAAATGAGTGTATCTACATTCTATAATATGTCTATGTATATTCGTATGTAGTCCTTAGTGAAATATCTAAAAAGACTTATATTGAGGAACGGACGGTGTATTCAAACACGACCATTATTACATGCAAACATTTAACATAGGTGTAAAGTATGACATATAATGAAACTTCTCTCACGTTTATATGCACTCCACCCATGGCAGGATGAAATGTGATATTTTATATCAAGTTGTTATGCAGTTTCATTAGAAAATGACCACATGACATAGCCATGCACCAATACTATAGGATTAAGAGGTGTTATCGTGTACTAACTTCTAGCTATGAAGCCAAAAAGGACGTAATGTTATAGTAGTTTGATAGACAAATACCATGTTATGTCTTGGTCAGGTGAAACTCATTGGATTTTCTTAATTCTAAATTACCACGTATATCATCATTCTTATCACGTTGAATTAACGGAGGCTCTCCGCAGCGCATAGCTACAACGGCATTGTTTCCAGTCTTGCAAGATGCTCCCAACAACACTTTATGTAGTCTTCCTTAACGGCAACATGAGGCCAAACAACTTCCAACCTTTTCCTATAAGGTCAAACAAATTCAAATGGAGTACTTTGAACACACATGGATTAATTCCCATAAATGCTTAGAAATTTGGGTCTCTTCATCCAGGAGTCAAGGCATTGCTTGCATGATATGCCTAGTGCGCCATTTTCTTTTTTGAGTATTTACAACACAATACTATTTTAGGAAAGAGATTAACACGACATTCAAAATAATTTGAAAATACCGATTCAAATAGTAACAAATAGATATTGTACATGATAACATTTACAGCCTTAATAACTCAAACTCACTTGCTATAATTATGAAGTAACCATCATCACATAAGCTTATACACTCCTAAAAGACTCCAAATAATATGCAACTCATTATGTGTAATTTTCTTTCAAGAGGTTAATAGACACACATATTGTTGAGTGACATATTCTTATTTTCCATTTGCATTTATCTCATATGATATTTGGCTTATTTCCCTTTCTCATATAAAATGTAATGCTACAATAATATTAAAAATGGAACAAAATATAGTTAGTTAAGCATGTCAATACCATCACAAACGACCAAGTCTTCACAAGTAAGAACCTCCTCTCTTAACATTTATAGTATATTAGATCCTTGCACAAAAAATATATGAAATGAAGGTATTGAGCAATGAGAATTAAATTGTAATCGTCCCACACAATATCTTTTGCTTATATCAATCATCTGAACAATACAATCTTGATGAAATAATATTCACCAATGTAAAACGTTTTGTGCGATTGAGTTATGATAATGTGCATGAGATATTAGTCGTAGTGTACTTATTGTATCTAACTATAATACAATAGGATGAATACAAAATAGTTTCTCCAGGATTTTTGGGACACTTTCCCATCTCCATCAAGTGAGAGGACTCCCGATGTAGTTCATATGTTACATTACTGAACAAAGCTCGACAGTTTACTAACATTTTGGTTGAAAGTAGATAGCCACATGTACCATATATAACTCTACATCTCACCATTTTCTATCTCTTTTGATGAATCAAGGCTACGCATCTTGTACCTTTGGACAGCACTTGGATCAATCCAATGGATAATAATGTTTGTGTTAGTCATGGTTGTAGAATCTTAATGTTTCTGTAGCATACGCCGGTGAAAAGTTAGATCACTCAGATAACCTGGGCTTAATTATTTGCCTCGCATGGGAAAAACTTGGTATTAACATATTTGGATTTCAGAATGCAAACATATAGATATTCTGGACACCACAATCTTGGAGCTATAGCGTGACCACTGCAAAATTATTTTGAGAAAAAAGGCTAATACATAAGGACAGGGAGTCATATACATACATAGATAACTTTAAGGATGCGCGTCTCTTCTTTTGTTTACACATACAAAAATAACTTGATTGCTGATTTTCTAATGTAAAAAATCAACAGGTTTTGTACGGGGTCATGTGTGCACTTAGTTAGAGAAGATTGAAATTAATTTTGGTCAAGCTGGCTGATCTACATGATCTCAGACAATTGCCGCTCCCACTTTGTGTTTACTATTATCTTAGATCGGTTCTAAGTCCTGATGCATAGGTAAGTGCATGTTGGAAGTAGTACGCCGTGAAACACATCAACTTGAAGCGGCCGGCACCACAGGACAGTTCCTCGAAGCAGCCCAAGGAAGGCAGATACTAACTACATAGTCAAGTACCAATAGGAGAGTATATATGCATGGCTTGAAAGACATCAAGCCTGACCTTCCCGTCACATATGAACTATGAAGTCTAATCCGTCGCCATATGGTTACACATGCATATATCTATCATTTAATGTAAAACTCGTGACTACACAAAACTGCTAATTATGTGTCTGGACGTACATAAACCTGGACAAATGGGCCTTGAGTCCTGTTGACACCAGATTTTGGCACGGCGAAGAACTTAATTAAGATGGTCTTAAATGAAGAAGTGCTCAAAGTGAGAAAGTTCCGTGTCGTCAAAAGGAAAAACTTTGATATTTGGGCCATAGTCATCTGGTCTCATCTCTAAGGCCGAAGTTGTGTTCGAAGTATTCAGATTTTGTATTCAGAACACTATTCGGCTGATTACACCCCAAGATGGCCTTATATGGGAAACGTTTCTACACGGATTGTCTTCGTCTCGTTGAAACGATCGATTTTAATATAAAGATCGTCCCAATCCGAGGTCGTATGCAAAAGTTAGAGCCCGCACAGCGCGATCCTCCAATGGGCAAAATATGACGCTCGGAACCACACACATGTGTGGGTATCTCTGCTGAGCTGCGTGAATATTTAGCTGTTTTGCGTGAGTAATTTGGCCAAGAAGATGACCTCGGATCAAAAAACGTTCAACATGAGAGTTATTCGCCTCATCGAAACGGTCAAGATTGCTGTTGGGCTCGTTTTCATCCAAGGGCGTTTACCACCACAAAAAAGACCCGCAAGGTGCAGCCAGTTTAAACCAAACAGTTTTGAAAAGTTCGGACAAAACCAATCCGAATTTGACTAGTGTTTTGGACGTGAATCCAAACCTTTTCCTTGCACGGAAAGTCCAGCCGCCTTTTATATACCCAAGGGGTGACGGCCGATTAAACAACAACACACAATCGCAAAACACATCTACTTTTTACCCTAGTTTTACATCCCTCCCTTGTTCTTTCTCTCTCGTTCTTCGTTCGTTCTTCGTGTTGAAGGGCAGCGATCCTCGAGGCTCTATGGGCGGGCGAACCGACCTAGGGCAGCCCATAGTCGCCGCACGTCCAGACGGGGTCCTTCCCGGGCGCGTGGGGTTTCGGGACGGTGACGTGTTCGTGTGCGAACACACTTTTTGGCGACTCCGCTGGGGACGAAAGATCAAGAATCATCATCAACCATGTCTAATCTTCCCAAGCCCTCAGAAGTTGACGCCGATAACATCATTATGCCCGGTCTTGATGAACTATCGGATGAATATCGCCAAGCCTACGAAGCGCGCAAGAAGCAGCGTGAAGAGGCTTTTGAGGCACTCAAGAAGAAGCACGAGCAGGAGGATTTGGAAGCGTTTCTTTCAAGTTTCAAGAAGGACCGTCAAGGCAACATCACTCCGGTCAGAAACGTCAATCTTCCTCCACTCATCGACGAACAAAATATAATCACTGTGAGTAAAGTTTTGGGTCGCGCTAACTGCCACACGTGTGGCAGGAAGGGAGACGCACCACACGTCTCTAATGTAAACAGATTGCCACGTCATCGCGTGCATGCATGTAGGAATCTTTTTGGATTTTCAGTTTTTAAAATGTTTTATCTCTTAAACGAAAAATCTGATTGAAAATCCGTTTTCACCATTAAATCCCTCGCGATGAGATCTTCGAAACTAGATCCCATGTTGATATGTTTTGATGAAATTTTTTTGGATTAAAAGTTGCCATGTCTATTGCATATAAATTGCCATGATGTTTACACTGAAGTTGCCATGATATGTTTCGGCTATTTTGTTCTACATTTAAAAGTAAATTTTGACATTTATAAAACGGGGAATTAAGAAACTAGACTTGCCATGAACCATAAACTAAAATTGCCATGATACATGCACGTAAAATTGCCATGGTTCATACAAAAAATAATTTTCATGGTCAAAGTACTGAAGTTGCCATCATCAAAATACTAAAATTGCCATGATCTACAAACTAAAATTGCCACATGGCAACTTTAGTTTAAGCCCTATGGCAACTGCAGTGTAAACATCGTGGCAACTTCTGGCAAAAAAAAATTCGTCGAAACATATCAACATGGGGTCTAGTTATGAAGATCTCGTCGAGACGGATTTAATGGTGAAAACGGATTTTTAGTTCGCTTTTTTATTTAGGAGATACAACATTTTTAAGCCGAAAACCAAAAAAATTTCTGCTGATGGAGGCGTGTGGGCGATGTGCAAACGCCCACACGTGTGGGCGTTAACATTTCCGAAAGTTTTTTCTCCAGAACAAGTGGCTGTGATTGAAAGTATTGTTAGTAAGGGTAATGTGATGGCATGCAATTCTTTTGTGGCTAGTGCTAATGCTCAGAAAAATATGCCTCCATCATCTAGTGGTACTGTTGGTGTATCTGAAAACCCTAGTCTAACTTTACCTATTTCATCGGCACCTCCGATACAACGACAATATAGTATGCCGTTGAATTTTTACCCTAGTCAAACCAATCAGCTTGTGGCCGCACCTACATACCCTAATCCTATTATGAGTGTCCCCAATTCGGCGTCAACGCCGAATCACTTTGTCACACCACCCATAGGCGCAAGCATGTTTGGTCTTCCGCCGAATTATGGTTCGGCGCCCATCCCACAAGTTGCACCAATAGCTAGTACTCAAGTTGCTCCTATGTCATTGCCACAAACATCCGCATCTACCTCAGATCTAATTTTAGCTAAATTAAGGGAGGATTTGCATAAGATGTTTCTAGAAACTTTCGGAAACGAGCCGAAAGTAAAGAGTCGTGTGTACCAAAAGCCTTATCATGAACACTTTGATGCAATTTATTACCCTTAAGGTTATAAGGTTCCTGATTTTGTTAAATTTAGTGGTGAGGGTACGAAAACGACTTGGGAGCATGTGAGTCAGTATCTAGCACAGTTGGGTGAAGCAGGTTCCATAGAGGAGTTGAAAGTGCGTTTATTTCCCTTGTCTTTAACTGGCACCGTATTTTCATGATTTGCTGCTTTACCACATGGTTCAACTCTCTTATGGTCGCAATTAGAGCAAAAGTTTCATGATCATTTTTATAGTGGTGATAATGAGCTGAAATTGTCACATCTTACATCGGTTAGGCAAAAACATGATGAATCGGTCACCGATTATGTCAAGAGATTTAGAGATATAAAAAACCGATGTTATAGCTTAGTGATAACTGAGAGAGACTTGGCGGATCTTGTTCTTAATGGTTTGAAAACTCACATTAAAGAGAAGCTAGAAAGTTGTGAGTTTTTGAGCATTAACCAAGTCTTACAAAAAGCTTTGGACCAAGAGAGTCGAAGTAAAGAGGTCCATAGGTCTACAACCGATCGTCCTAGAATGCATATGGTTGAACACAATGATGATAATTCGGACGATGAGGTTGATGTCTATACTACCAAATTTGTTTGGTCCTCAAAGGCCAAATCTTATATGTGCAATGCTCTTAAGCCGATTCGCAAGAATCGTGATGAGGAAGTGAGGTTTACTTTTGATATATCAAAGTGTGATAGAATATTTGATGCTCTCTTGCAAGATAAGATGATTAGAATATCACACACCATACCGCCATTTGAGGAGCTGAAACGGCGTGCTTATTGCAAGTACCATAATTCATTTTTCTCATGCTACTAACGATTGCAATGTTTTGAGACGACAGATACAATCGGCCATTAATGATGGACGATTGAATTTTGCTGAGATGCAAGTTGATAAACAGCCCTTCCCGATGAACACCATGAACTTGGAGGGAAAGAAAATGTTGATTCGGCCTAGCATAGCCGAATCTTCTAATAAATATAATGTTCCTATTGGTGAACCCAGGAAAGGCAAGGAGGGTGACAAAGTCTTGGGACGAGAGGTTGTGCTTGATAAGCAACCCGATGGCAAGGAAGTATTGAAGATCACCATAAAAAATCCTGCACTCGGGGGGGGGGGGGGGGGGGCAACCACAAGTACAAGAAGATACTCATGTTAAATTTATCAAGCCCAAGAATTCAGAAGTTGGCAAGTGGGGAAAGAGTGAAGCTAAGCGCAAGCGAATCAGGCCAACTTTTGATATGTTGCTATCCAAATATGCAAGTCAAGCGGCCGGTTCTAGCTCTAATAGGCCATCACATTCAAAGCATTCAAGATCACCTCCGGAACAAGAGTTTCGATGCTATGAAAGGCCATATGGGCCATGGGCACCGACACCATGGATGTCACAACCCTCCTATGCGCCATATTACATGAGAGACTTCAACGGAGGATGGTGGCAGCCCCTAATGGGTCCTTATGCTTTTCATATGGGGTGGGCAGCACCTAGAAGGCCTGCTCGCAAGAGGCTTTATTATCCCACACAAGGTCGTTTGAGCTATGGTGCTAATCGGCCAACAAAAAATTCTCCAAGTAAGGCCAACAAAAAAGTGTGGCGTGTTAAGTCACGTAATGCGGAAATTGCAGAATGTGACAAGCAAAAGGAGATCGAAAAGCCGGTTGTTGGTAATCAGGCTACTTCTAATTATGATATTGTTATTGTTCGGCAGGGTTCCATGGTTAGTGATCATGAGGCAAGCACAAGCAGGGCCAAACCAAGGGATCCCAAATATACTCAACCTAAGTGGTGTCCTCCCGGTTTAACCAAGACCATGAAAAGGAAGTTACAACGCATGAGGAACCACGAGAAGGTAGAGCACAAAGAGAAGAGGCAAAGGGACGAATTATTAAGTGAAATTCGGCCCATGGCACTCACAAAACAAGTGTGGAGGCCTAAACAAAAACAAAACACAGATGCTTCTACATTAGCTGCAGCAACACCTTCACCACCAAAAGAGGATGATGCGACCCCTATTACATCGTCCACACCACCTGAAAAATCCCCTGCAATTGAGGAAACTTTAAGCCCAATATACACATTGGGGGATGAAGATGAGATGATGGATTACGACTCTACGCCGGTTCAGGAGGGTATGGATATTAATATGGTGTATTACTTACCTGCCGAGTTTCGTGTTATAGGTGAAGAAGGGGAGGTGGCTCAACTGGATTTTGGTCCAAAGAACGCTATCTTCGAGAAGCCAAAAGAACCGGTGAAACACTTGAAGCCATTGTACCTCAAAGGTCATATTAACGGATCGCCGGTTGCTAGGATGCTCGTTGATGGTGGTGCTATGGTAAATCTTATGCCCTACTCGGTCTTCAAGAAGTTGGGATTAGATAATGATGCATTATTGAAGACCAATATGGTACTTAATGGATTTGAGGGTAAAGAAAAGACAGAGGCCAAAGATGTGATGTGCATGGAACTCACTGTGGGAAGCAAAACTTTGGCCACCACATTCTTCATCGCCGAGGTGCAAGGTAACTATACTGTTATATTAGGCCGCGATTGGGTTCATGCTAACCAATGTGCGCCATCTACCATGCATCAATTCTTAATACAGTAGGTTGATGATTAGGTAGAAGTCATTCACGCGGATAATTCGGCTTGTGTTGCTTTGGTCGATGCATCGGTGGATTGGAATCATCCGGATGTTACTTGCTTAACAGGGCGTGACCTCTCGGAGTTTGATTTCCTTAGTGCTACGAGGAACGGGTTCATTCCCATCTCTTTAAAGCCGATTGGTGGTAATCGGTTCCAGGGTATGATGTAAACAAGAAGTTAAAGATGGCCGATATAGAAATTATTGCCCTAAGCACATAAATGGCCGATGGAGTGTTGACATCGTCCTTAGGAAAAGCATCGTGCAAGTTATTTTTCGGCATACAAGTTTGCCGAAAAACAAGGGGGCACGTGTTGACACCAGATTTTGGCGCAACGAAGAACTTAATTAAGATGGCCTCAAATGGAGAAGTGCTCAAAGTAAGGAAGTTCCGTATCGTTAAAAGGAAAAACTATGATATTTGGGCCATAGTCATCCGGTCTCATCTCTAAGACCGAAGTTGTGTTCGAAGTATTCAGATTTTGTATTCAGAACACTATTCGGCTGATTACGCCCCCAAGATGGCCTTATATGGGAAAAGTTTCTACACGGATTGTCTTCGTCTCGTCAAAATGATCGATTTTAATATAAAGATCGTCCCAATCCGAGGTCGTATGCAAAATTAGAGCCCGCACAACGCGATTCTCCAATGGGCAAAATATGACGCCCGGAACCAGACACATGTGTGGGTATGTCTGATGAGTTGCGTGAATATTTAGCTGTTTTGCGCGAGCAATTTGGGCATGAAGATGACCTCGGATCAAAAAAATGTTCAACACGAAAGTTGTTCGCCTTGTCGAAACGATCAAGATTACTTTTGGGCTCGTTTTCATCCGAGGTCGTTTACTACCACAAAAAAGACCCGCAAGGTGCAGCCAGTTTAAACCGAACAGTTTTCGAAAGTTCAGACAAAACCAATCCGAATTTGACTAGGGTTTTGGACGTGAATCCAAACCTTTTCCCTGCAGGGGAAGTCCAGCCGCCTCTTATATACCCAAGGGGTGACGGCCGATTGAACAACAACACACAATCGCAAAACACATCTACTTTTTACCCTAGTTTTACATCTCTCCCTTGTTTTTTCTCTCTTGTTCTTCGTTCGTTCTTCATGTTGAAGGGCAGCGATCCTCGAGGCTCTAAGGGCGGGCGAACCGACCTAGGGCAGCCCATAGCCGCCACACGTCCAGACAGGGTCCCTCCCGGGCGCGTGGGGTTTCGGGTCCTGAAAAGCACCCGGCGGATTGCTTGCGTACCGCGCTTCCGGACGGGTCTCCTTCGACGTGAGCTGCAGTGCATCACCCTCGGCGTTGGAGGTACACGGTGACGTGTTCGTGTGCGAACAAGTCCTGATCTAATGGACGTGATCTGCCTAAAGTAGTAGTTTCATGCCGGCGAATTAATCGAGCAACTAAAGGTAGATCACTAGTTAACTTGTGCTGCAAATTGCAAAGATAGATTATTGTTTGACTGGTTGTGCTGCAAAGTTCAAACCTTGTTGCTGGAAAGAAAATGCAGAAAAATTGATGTCAAATACCATATGAGAATTCGTATAGGAAATACCGAATTTCTTATATGATAAAAATTGATGTCAAATACCATATGAGAATTTCTTATAGGAAATACCGGATCAGTACAGGAAAGTGAAGACTCAATAGATCGGACAGTGCTGGTTAACGTGATATATGCATCAAGTGCTGCTCTAGAAGCACCGGATTGGTGTGTTAATCTATCACCAACAGCAGCTATACTACCTGGAGCGCTCGTAGTGGTCGACTGTGATGAATTTGAGGAAGAAGATTGAGGGATTAATTTGTAGTCTCATGATCAGTACACACCACTTCTATTAATATTATTGGGTCTCCAGTGACAATAAACACAAAAAGGCGTTCAAAGATATAAATCAAGAGTACATACATGATGTGCTTCGACTAATGAAAATAAGAACAAACAAACAAAGATGCATACATACCTGTTCTAATTATTTAGATTCTGTCCGTGCATGGAGTTTTCCATCTTGCATCAAGTTTCTAGCTCACGTCTGTGTACTCTTGCCTCATGATGTGGGTCTGCACCCAGAGATTCCGTCGATAGATAGATGTCATCTGCCTGAACTGCTGCTAATGAGGTCGATTTGAACATCGGCTGCAATCTTCATCCATGAATTGAATCCCTAGAGCACTGAATTGGAGGGAGCAATGTTTCACTTTTCAAGAGGCGGCTGCAAATAATTTTTCGTGATCTGGAGTCATCCCGGGCGATAGCAGCGGCGGCTGCAAATTATTTTCCGTGATCTGGAGTCATCCGGGGCGACGGCGCCAGCGGCTGCAAATTATTTTCCGGGATCTGGAGTCATTTGGGGCCATGGCGGCTGCAAATTTTTCCTGTGATCTGGATCCACCGGGAGCGGAGGAGAGGTCCCCTGGCTTTTTTCCACTTTTTAAGGGCACGCTTCCTATAACGGCAATGGTGAGTAATTTTGTACCACTTAAAATTTAATCATATGGCTATTAATCTTTAATCCAAGAAATATACGGTTGGATGTTTTTCCTCTTATTAAGGGCACGTTTTCTATAATGGCAGTGGTGGGTAGTTTTTATCACTTTAAATTAATTTGATGGCTATTAATCTTTAATCCAAGAAATATACAGTTGGATGTTTCTGATTATTGTGGTATTTTCTATCATATTTCCTTTTTTCTGGTTAGCCCATAAAGTACTTTTTATATATAAATAGATTCAAGAAGAGAGTCTCCCATAAGCTTGGGGAGACTTCTCCATTTACTAAATGCTTTGCCTGATCATCCTCTCAAGAAATTGAAACACTTGGTATCTTTTACAATGGACTAACCGATGCTTTCTAAGGACCACCTAGATAGTTGTGCTGGTTGTGTTTTTAGGAAACGAACTATTGAACAAGCTGAGGTACTATTGAATAATATATTGAGCAATGATAATGATTGGAATCTTCCTGAACCATCGCCTAAGCCCACTCCAAAAAAGAGGGGTATTCTATTTCTCGATCGTGAAGACATGTAAGAGGCAAAGAAATCTATGAAAGAAAAAGGTATTAAAGCTGAAGATGTTAAGAATTTACCATCTATTGAAGAAATACATGGTCTTAATACCCCGACATAGGTAGTGGAGGTAAATTCTCTTTATAGATTTGATGAAGGTGATATTCTTTATAATAAATCTGCTCGTCAATGCTTGGATGAATTTGATAACTTCATTTTTAAGCAAGAAAACTTCAATGCATATGTTAGTAGACAATTGAAAAGAAATGCTTATATGATTGAATACTTGAGTGATTATATGTTTAGAACTGTGTAATGATCGCAAAGTAGTTAGTAAACATGTTTCCATGGTAAAAACTCAAGAAGAACAAGTTCTCAAGGCACAAAATGATTTGCTTAATGAGATGAACAATAAAATGAATGATCATGCTATTACAGTGCTGACTAGGGGAGGTAGAATGACTCGGAAACCTTTGTATCATGTAGGCCACTCTAAGAGAATTGAACAAGATTCTCAAAGAATTAGCACGGATGCACCTTGTCATGGACTTAACATGGCAGATGCCCTAGTGAAAGGACTTAGATGTGGAGTCGTCACACTAGGTTAGCTTAAAGGGGTTGAACGGGACAAATGACACAAGGAGTTTACCCAGGTTCGGCCCCTCTCGTCGAGGTAAAAGCCTATGTCCTGCTTCTAGTTGTATTGCTTGAGTTTTGATTATAAGGTGGCGAATACGCTTGACCTAGTTCTTGATTGATTGTCTCTCAGGTTAACCCACCGCCGGGTCACCCCTTTATATACAGGTTGATGCCCGGCGACTTACAGAGTCCCGGCCGGCTCACACAAACGTGACCGGCTCGGTTTCTAAATTAATCTTGCCTTACAGAATAAGTTATCATATGGCAGTTTACACCTTCGGGCCTTAAGTCACTTCTGTGTCTTGGGCCTTCAGACATCTTGGGCTTTCTCATCTTAAGCCGCCAGGGGTGTGACCCGGCCCCTCCTGGGCAGGTCATACCTCAGAGTTATACTCCCAACATTAGGCCACAGGTTGATTTGAACTTGATCACATCAATCTCCACTTTTGCCTTAGTAGAAATGCACCCGTGCTAAACCTTCAGTAGACCGATGTAAGCCGCCACGACGTCACGTGAACAGAACCATCATACACTGCCATGACATCACCTACATTAATTCTATACCATGCCTAGAATATCTCAACAGATCCTTATCTTAATAGACTTCCCGAAAATTGAGGCGTCCATGTCGCTAACATAATCATTTCGCCTCCTCGAGTTTCGCGCATGCTCTCCTTTCACTTCCTTACAAATACGGACAGGGGGCCTTCTTTTCACTTTTTACCCCTGCCCTCACATCTTCTTCCTCCTTGCGATTCAGCTGTGACCGAGCTCTGCCGCCGCCGTCCTTCGTCAAACGCACCAACTCCAGCCGCTGCATCAACCTGAACGGACCAGAAAACTGCGACGCCCCTCCACTGTTCATCAATATCAGTACGCACTTATCTTTGCTCATACCAAATCCGCATTAGGGTTTCGGCCCTGCATCGGCGTTCTTCATCGTTCATTGAAGTTTCTTTCTAGAATGCCCAGCTTGATCTGAAAATAGTACTGATGCGGCGCAAAAATAGTTAAGCACCATCTTCCAACTGTAGACATACCCCTTCTGCCCAAGATTCAATCTCAGTTCACAAATTATTTCACTGCCGCAACTTTAGGTTTAAGAATATTTTTTCCATTTTCCTGACTGTTGCAGATCCAAAATCATAGGCAAGATTTGTAAAACCTATTTATCAAGCACTTAGTGAAATTTTATTCCACTAAAAATCTATAGATAACCGACCCACCACTGCCATGGGGGCGGCTTAACTGAAATTTGTAACCCGCCAAAAGCCTACCGGCTTATTTTTGAACCTTTTTAAACCGCCAATACTCTTTTAAAGCTTTCTACTGTGAATTTCCCGCCAATACTTCCCTCTTAGGCTTTCCGTAATGAAAAATGACTAAAACTGTCACCTCATGTGATTGGGGCGCTTCCACCATGACGGAAGAAGCTCTGAACGAATATGTTCAAGTGGGCATTTTGTCAGCCAAAGAAGTTATCCATTGGCGAGCTCCAGGGACTGAAACCAGAACTGAACCCAAGGAAGGCGAAGTCATAGTGTTTGCTGATCATATGGGCCGGGGTTTCTCTCCACCCGGCTCAAAGTTCTTTCGTGACATCCTAAATTTGTATCAACTTCATCCACAAGATATCGGGCCCAATTCAGTCTTCAACATTTGCAACTTCCAAGTCTTTTGCGAAGTGTATCTTCAGGAGGAACCCACTGTTGATTTCTTCAGGGAATTTTATTATTTAAACCGCCAAACAGAAATGACTGATGGACCCAGTCTTGAACTTGGCGGGATATCTATCCAAAGATGAAAAGATGTGGTTTTTCCCGCAGCCACGCTTCCTAGTCATCCCAAAGACTGGAATCAAACTTGGTTCTACTGCCAAGACACCTCTCCAGCGGGTGAGAATCCTCTGTCGGGTTTTCATGTCCACCGGCTTAACCCAAGACATCCACTTCCAGATCGGATCAGCATCGCTGAATGGGCCAAATACGCATCCTCCTTCAGTAAAATAAGAGCCTTAATGGCCAACGACTTAACTAGCATCGATTTGGTCCAATGCTGGGTTGCCTGGAGGGTCATGCCACTAAGCCACCGCCCCGTCTTAATGTGGGAGTACACCGGTGACACCAAAGATCCACAACATCACTACCAAATTCGTCTAAGCGATAAGGAGATCAATGAAATGAAAAAATGCTGCTCAATGAGAGCTTAGCAACTTGCAGCAAGACGGGGTTGAACCCCTTTTGCACACTTAACCCAGCTCCAGCTGTAAGTATTCCAAGCTTCATTATTATCTTATTCTTCTCATTTGTTGTCTTCTCACTATTACTTGTCTTCCTTATGCCGATGATCCTTTCTGGAATAAAAAACATCAAGATAAGACGACCAAGAAGATCAGAACAAAGAATAAGGCTCCCAAAAAGCCTGCCAAGAAGAAGATAGATGCAATTGATCCATTCACTCTGGAGGATGAGTCAGAGGTAGAACTTGACTCCCTTGGCTCCTTTTTTGTACACCTTATTGACACTGATTGCTATCAGGATGACGTGGAGGCCAGCCAGGCAGATGGTGAAGAGGTAACTATCCTTTCGTTCAACTCAGAACCTCTGCCGAGACAGAAAGTACGACAAGCGAGCTGGAAGTAAGGTTTTCTCACCCTTTAGCTTACTTGGATCCCAACTTTTTTTTTGAAGAAACAACAGCATGAAGCTCGCGGCACAACCCGGAACAGCAGCTGCGGGAATCTCTCCTCCGGCTTACCCAACAAACCAGTTCCTCGAAAACGCCGGAATGAGGTGCCATAGAATTCAACCTTATCTTTTCCAAAGGCGGGTCTTATCCGTCAACCATTTAACCCTTTTGACTCAAATTACCAGGGAACCTCTCACTCCTCTTCCAGCGACTCAACTGGGACTCAGATTTCCCCATTCAAAGTCGCTTCTGGGTGAGAATATTAAATTTATTTGCTTTAACACTTTATCAACTGATATATTAACCTTCTTCTTGTGTCTTATTTTCAGTGGCATAGCCAAGCCCAGCAAAAAGCTGAAGGTGAATAAGCCGGCCAAAGATCCCAAGGCTGCTGAGCCGGAGAAACGGACCACCTCTAAAGCCTCTCAACAAACTCCGGTGGCTGCTGCTGATGACCCGCCACCAGAGATTCACGATGGCGTGGTGGATCCAATGGGTGTTGACCCATCCAGTGCCAAACCGCCCAGCCCCATAAATCCTGTTGATGAAGCTCCTTTACAACAGGCTGCAGAGGATGTTATTATTACTAGCACTGGTTATACTGAACCTGGGAACCCCACTATTCTAGCCAAGCACTTTGCCAAAGAGGAGTTAATTCAAAAGGGCAAGGCCAAGTTTGATGTTGCAAACTACTCTCACTTGGGCGTCAGCGAATTATACTCTGGTTATCTGAACCAGCTACACACTGGTCGTGCTCTGGAAGCAGACTTAGTGAAGAAACTACTCTAGAAATATGAGGTATGAACATCAGCTTACTCATATAGTCATCCAGCCCCCAAGTCTTATCTGTAGGAAAAGATATTTTTGAGTAGGGTTAGGACTTGACCATACATTTCTATAATCTTCAAAGTCGTAGTCCTCAAGGGCCAGCTTATCTTGATAAAGCTGGGCCGACTCATGTCCATTATTTGAAAGAAACTCCAGATCATAGCCCTCATGGGCCGGCTTATATTGATAAGATGAGCCGGTTCATAGAAAACAAATGCAAGAAAAACTTCCGCACACATTAGCCCCCAAGTGTCAAGCACTTTGCTTGCAACGTGCTTGAGACTTGAGTGTAAATTATCTGGAAAATATGTTTATAGCATGTTCAACTCTTATTTGCAAGATGCTTTAACACAGGCTGGATCCCAGGTGGCCGATTTAAAGATCATGCTTGAGCAGCAAGAAGCTAAAACACGCGTAGCTGACGCTAAGCTCAAGCTTAATCTGGAAGAGAGTGAGAAGCTGAAAAGTGGATTTTCCGCAGAACAAGCCACCTGGGACAAGGAGAAGGCTTCCTTGGTTCAAAGGGTAGATACTGCTGAATATTCCTTGAAAGAAACTGATGCAGAATTGACTGGCTTAAAACGCCACATATCTCAGATGACCGTTGCCATCTTTGGTAAGTAACTCAGGCTTGTTTTGACCACTGCCAATTCTTAACCTTAACCCGCCTGGCGACTTATCTGTGTATGTATTCAATAGGTCCCAGGAGTGCCAACCTCGACGAAGATATGTTGGTAAAGCTGAAGGCGACTTATACCTTGATTGAGTAGTTATATACCGGTGCTCAGCGGACAATAGCTGCCATCTCTCGCACAAAACATCCACCTGCACTTAGCAGAGAAACTCTGGACAAACTATCAGTCGTACCCCAAAGGGTGGAGGAGATAAAGCGGTCGGCTGCCAGAGCTAGTGCCATCACCGCCCTGAGCCGGGCCAAGGCGTGGCAAGCGGAGCTAGACCCGGAGGAGATGGCCACTGGCTGCCCGAGCTTAAAAGAAGACGGGTCTCCCTTTGATGCAGACGACTTTGCCAAATGTGTAAGGGAGATGCGTCCTTTAGCGAGCAAACTGGCTGAGGAAACAGATCTAACCAAGTATCGTGACTTATATCATTGAAAATGCAAAAGTGAAAGCGTTGTTTTATGAAGTTATGGATCTTATTCCGCCAACATGTAAGCACACTTTTGCTCCTGATATTGATCCATCCACGCTCATAGATGATGAGGTTGTATTCAAAGCTGTAACTGGCATCAATTGGACATCACCTGATTTCCAGCCAATGGATGATGATGAAGAAGAAGAGTCGGTGCAAGATAACCCGGAGTCTTCAACACGCCAAGCCCAGAACAACTGACCCAAAAGGCGGCTCTTAGGCTTCAGCATAACATTTCTCACTGAAAAACCTCTTAATCATTTGGGCTTGGAAAGCCATGCAATAGGCTAGTGAAAAAATGAGTTGTCATGCCATCGTGCATGTTTACTTGCTGAATATTTTAAACTGTCGATCTGATGTTGAAGATCTGTTGTTTGCATTTATAATATTATCAATCATGTGGGTCATATTATCATATTCCTTGCACACAAGTGAATAACATGTGCCCTGGCGGCTTAAACCAGGTCGGGTCACAAATATCTTTGAACAACCCTGAAAATGAACTTTTGATTTACCAAAAACTTGTTAAGCCGGAAACATGCCAGGAACTTAGAGTCGAAACTTAGGGTGGCTTACCATAAAACCCTTAATATTTATGACAGTATGTACAAGCATACCTGCAGATCATAATACCTTCTTTTGATGATAAAAGTCGTAGATACACTACTGCAGGATGCTGCTAACGCGACACTAAGATCAGAGACCCTTCGAGAAACTGTGTGCGATGCAGTAATCGCAAACGGTGGTGTATGAAAACCGTCAAAAAAGGTGCAAAACGTTTGCGATGGAGGATGCATCAAACATGGTTCAGATTTTGGTTGCGTGTGCGATTCAGGCCACAACAGTTAACCCGTTCGAACTATTTGCGATGAGTCAGAACAACAGAAATGAGCAGCCATATCAATGTGTGTGTGATATATGGCATACAGTTCGCTCCGATGAACCATTTGCTATTAGGGACTGCAACATAAACGGTTAGCCACATCAAGGTGTGTGTGATATAGGGCATGCGGTTCACTCAGACGAACTGTTTTCGATTAGCGAACGCAATAGAAACGGTTCAACTTAACAAGATGTGTGTGTACGTGGCAAACAGCTGACTCGGATGAACTGTTTGCGATGAGAATTTACAACACAGACGGTTAATATAGTTAGTTCATGTGTGATTCTGTGTGTACAAAAAACTTTGAAAAATGCAAACTAGTTGCTTGCGGTGGCTAGGAGTATCGCACACGTTGCGTCTGCGAGTACTCATGTGCGATGATTAGTAAGTTACACATGCATTTCCTTATGTTAACACTTGTGTGATAAATTACACGTGGCACCGGCTACGGTATTTGGGTTGTGTGTGTGCTACACTTAGTCTTCCTGCGCTCCAGCGAATGCTTCCCGCGCTCCACATGGGTGAATTGTAAAATCCACGCCTATTCCCTCACCGGTTTCCCGCCACCATCTAACGGCTTGCTGCATATAACCCAGGCGGCAACGCACCGCCGTGACACTCTGCGAAGATCTAGTCCTCACCCATCTACCATTAGTTATTCCAAGCATGCCAGGCAACGACCAAAGCTTCGACGTCGACGCCTACCTGTGTTACATCTTCGACGAGGAGAACGAGCCAGAGCAGGTCGGGGAGCAAGAGCTTCATTGGCTGGTGTAGGCATCATGGCCCATCGGTAGCGATACCGACGTCACAGTCCTTGGGAGCACAATCGACATATTGCAGAGGAGGTGTGATAAGTAGTTTGCCATCCACCGTGCAAAAGATCCAGAGCTGCTCGGCGGCATGATTGATGACCCACCCGAAGAACCATTGTCACCAGTGCTCATCGAGAGCATGATTCCTCGCAAGGAATGGGCACAGGACCTCTACGATTCAGTCAAGACAAAGGCAGCATGCGGCTTCATCATTGCCCGCGGCGGCCGTGTTAACCTCGATCCCGATGATGTGGTGGCCAGGCTCGAGCGCATCCTTGGCGGAGGTGACGTCCCTGACGAAGTAGAACATCGCCAACGTGATATCTTGAGGATGCAGGTGATCGACGGAATTTGCTACCAGGCCAGAGACATGGAAATGGAGCGGTTCCGTGGAATTGTCATGCGCGTGATTGCACGCTGTCAAGCTCTTCTAGAAGAGGCCCAGCAGCCCCAAGAGCCTCCCCTTAGCGCCAGCAGCTCCGTAGGCGGAGGTGGGTCAGGAAACTCGGACTGAACGGGCGCAAGGGTGCTATGTTGATCATGGAGTCTGAGAAGAGCATCGTCGGAAGGCCGCCAGCTCAGCCTTTTACCTTATATTTTATTATAATTGTATGCATATGTAGGTCGTGAGTGTTCTGGGCCTTGCCGCATTTGGCATTTTAAATTATCCTGCATATGTAAGACAATTATTAAGAATTATTAACAGTTGCCATTGTAACTTTGCCTCAACAGCGAACAGATCGCGCGCAGGGACGCCGGAGCGGAGCGCGCCGCGGCCGCCTCAACGGCGAGCAACCACGTGGTCAACCTTCTGCCATCAATAAATTTTGACCTTGTTTCTCGTCACATTGTTGATTACAACGTAATAAGTAATTGCAAATCTATTCACACCTCTCAAACTAATATGTGTTCACACTTAGCACCGGGCTATAAAAACTACCCACTCGAAAATTACTTCATAGTTCCTCTCCTCATCACCACAAAAATGGTTTTCTCTGTCAAGTCGTTCCGCCATGACCGGTAGGAGGAGTTTAGGGTGGACATATAACCAGGCAACAAAGACCAAGGCCGCGGAAGCTCTAGAGAGGTCCTGTCACGAAGCCGCAGCCGCAGCAGAGATGTCCGGGTGCGTCACGGAGCCCTCGAACAAGCTCTCACGGGCACGCAAGGGCTCTCACAAGCGCATTTGCAGCGTCGGCCATCATGACGAGCCTTCGTTCCTGTGGTCCTTCATCGACGACGACGACATTCTCGCTGACATCACTACACAGCAGGAGCTAGTCGACGGCTTGATGAAGCTGCTCAAGATCAGCGATGCCTCGGTTGACAAGGCAACCGGCCTCGTTGAGCAACTCATGGATGACAATGCGAAGCTCCTCAAGTTGGTCACTGGTAAAAGATCTTGGATGTCGCCTAGAGGGGGGTGAATAGGCGCTTTAAAATAATTACGCTTTAGGCTTGAATAAATGCGGAATAAACCTAGCGGTTAATTTCACAAGCACAAAACCTACAACAACTAGGCTCACCTATGTGCACCAACAACTTATGCTAAGCAAGATAAACAACTAAGTGATAGCAAGATATATGACAAGAAACAATATGGCTATCACAAAGTAAAGTGCATAAGTAAAGGGCTTGGGCAAGAGATAACCGAGGCACGCGGAGACGACGATGTATCCCGAAGTTCACACCCTTGCGGATGCTAATCTCCGTTTGGAGCAGTGTGGAGGCACAATGCTCCCCAAGAAGCCACTAGGGCCACCGTAATCTCCTCACGCCCTCGCACAATGCAAGATGCCGTGACTCCACTAAGGGACCCTTGAGGGCGGTCACCAAACCCGTACAAATTGCAACCCTTGGGGGCGGTCACCGAACCCGTACACTTTGGCAGCCCTTGGGGGCGGTCATCGGTACCCATCAAATTGTTCGGGGCGATCTCCACAGCCTAATTGGAGACCCCGACGTTTGCCCGAAGCTTTACACCACAATGATTGAGCTCCGAACACCACCAACCGTCTAGGGTGCCCAAGCACCCAAGAGGAACAAGCTCAAGGGTACCAAGCACCCAAGAGTAATAAGCTTCTCAACTTGTAACTTCCACGTATCACTGTGAAGAACTCAAACCGATGCACCAAATGCAATGGCAAGGGCACACGGAGTGCCCAAGTTCTTCTCTCCCAAATCCCACCGAAGCAACAAATGTTATGGAGCAAAATGAGAGGAAGAACGAAGAAGAGAACACGAAGAACTCCAAGATCTAGATCCAAGGGATTCCCCTCACATAGAGGAGAAAGTGATTGGTGGAAATGTGGATCTAGATCTCCTCTCTCTTTTCCCTCAAAAACTAGCAAGAATCCATGGAGGGATTGAGAGCTAGCAAGCTCGAAGAAGGTCAACAATGGGGGAAGAACACGAGCTCAAAGGATAAGGTTCATTGGGGAAGAAGACCCCCTTTTATAGGAGGGGGAAATCCAACTGTTAGGTGCTCAGCCCGCACACGAGCAGTACTACCGCTCGGGCGGAAGAAGCAGGGAAAAGGAGCAACAAAACATGAACCTTGGGGCAGTAGTACCACATATAAGCGGTACTACCGCTCACCCCAGCGGTACTACCCCTGGAGGAGCAGAACATGGGACCAAAAGAGGCAGGCAGAGCAGAGTATGGCGGCAGTGAAGCAGAAATGGTACTACCGCCCGACCGGAGCGGTACTACCGCTTAGGCGGCACTACCGTGCAACTACTGCTAAACCCGACATGAAAAGAGCAGGACCCAAAATCGAGGTGGTAGAAGAGCGGCACTGCAGCGGTACTACGGCTGAGAGCACCAAGTGGTACTACCGCTTGGGCTCACCGTACTACCGCTGGGACCAGACAAAAGCCACTCTCAAGAAAACAAGAACTGCCATAACTTCTGTATATGAGCTCTGAATTGAGCAAACTCAAGCTTGTTGGAAATAAGACGACGAGTAGCATGAAAACAGCAACTGGTTATAGTAAGAAGAGGTAGGTGAGGCATGCCTAACAAAAATAGGAGTGAAACCTCAAACCGAGAAGAACCGGCAAAACCTCCAACATCGAAAACATCATAGAAGATGCATGTGAACTCCGTTTTCGATGAACTCGAGCTTGTCATCAAGATGGCCATAATCTCTAAGACTCATAAAGAGAACCAAACAAGAACCAGGAAAGATGATGCAAGGATGCAATGGTTTGAGCTCTCAACGAACAATACGATCAAGCTACTCATCGAGAGCCCCCCTTGATAGTACGGCAATCGATCCTACAACCCAGTCTCCCAACTACCATCATGAGACCGGTAAAATTGAAAACCTATCAAGGGCAAACCTTTGCCTTGCACATGGTCCACTTGAGCTAGATGATGATGATCTTGACTCCCTCAAGTTGGACCACCTTTCTTGATTGTGTTGACTCGATGAATACTAGTTGATTTCTCCCCCATACTCCACTATGGGTGATCCACTCTTCCACACATCTTCACAAGTCCATTGTCACCCTAAAGGACGGCAAGCTTCAAGCATTTGATCTCTTTGTGATGCTCCACTTGAACTTGCACACCGCAACCTAACCCCACAAAGAACTCTCACGAAGACCATGGGTTAGTACACAAAGCGTAATTGACAATGCTTACCATACCATGGGATCACTTGACCCCTCTCGGTACATCTTCTACGCTTTGTGGGTTGATCAACTTGATTCACTCTTTGACTTAGTCTTGATCAACCTCTCACAAGACCAATCTTTAGGTAATTCCTTGAATAGCACCTTGGTCGACACAAACTCTCCTTGAAACCAACACATGTACTCCAAGAAAAGCCTATGGACAAAACCTTCAAATATAACTCAAGGAAACCATTAGTCCATAGAGATTGTCATCAATTACCACAACCAAACATGGGGGCACCGCATGTTCTTTCAGCCGGGAAGGAGGAGGAGGCCGCCGGATGGAAGATGTTGCATGAGCAGAGCAGTGCCTCGGAGATGACGTTGAATGCGGTCGTCGAGGAACTGATGGGTGGCTTGAGGAAGCTCCGGATCGAGCGTGAGCAGGAGGTGGAGGAATCCGTTGCTGCTTTCAAGAAAAGTCATGAGGAATTGAAGAAGGAGCTGGAGTATTTCACCGCCCGGTGATCCATCGACGAGTAGAGACAGTAGCGACCCAGATCTTGTCTGCAATTTCCTTCTTCTCTTTCCCCCGTGTCTTCCGGGCTTTGTTGCATGTGGCATTTTAAATTATCTGGAATATGTAAGACAATTATTATGTGCGCCATTGTAAATTTGTCGTCGTATTATCCGTTGCCATTTTATTTTTGGTCGTATTATCCGTTGCCCTATGTGGCAATTTAAATTAGGGCGGAATACTAGTTGAAAACACGAACAAAGAAAATGCTGCCATGGGATCACAAGCAAACACCCTCCATCCAGGTGCTTTAATTAAACTATTAATGGAGAAGTTGTGAGCGAGGCGGCGACGGCTGGTGCATGGAGGTCAAAGAGCTCGCTTCTCGGTGAACATGGGCGGCCTTGCTGCTCGCACATGTCCCGTCGAGCATGCGAGGTGGACAGGATGCATGCGTCCCATCAAGCCTGCGTGGCCGCCTGCTCGCACGCGTCCCGTTGAAGCTGCACGGCGGACTTCTCGTGCTCGTCCCGTCTAATCAAACAGCTGCACGCATGCCATCGAGTATGGTTAAATTTCAACACGGTAAATATAATACAACCATTTGCAATATTAACGTGACAGCTTTTTTTCAAAAAGGACTTCGTTGGCTACTAATGTGTGCGCCTCTTCTCAAACTGGACGATTTTTTTACCACGGCATATATGTGCCATGTCATGAAACCATGCCAAGTTTCATGTTTTTTGGGTGACTTTATTATTTACTGGGATTTAAAAACCGAGATTCTCATTGTTTCAGGACGACGACAAGTTTGTAGTTCATTCTCATTCCTTAAACGAGACCTAAACATGCACCCAATGACACATGTACAATTTCCCACCCATTTTGCTTCACTGGAGCATGTGGTTGTAGTTCAAATTTGAATTATGGACTATATTAAATGCATAGAAAACTTAGTAATTAGTAATATATATATATATATATACAATGTCCAAATGAACCCTGGACAGTTTCAAATTTCAGCCCGACACTCCTGTTATTCTATGTTGCCTGTAGAAAACAAAGTTCAAGGCGAGAAGAGGCGTCGATTATCGTTTTGCCCACAAGAGGGGCATGTTTCCCTACTGGAACCATGAGGGTTGTGACAGGCTCCGGCTTGTAAAAGGCTTGTAATATAGCTTCGCCCAAATTGGACAATTATATATACCATGTAGTGACACCATACCAAGTTTCATGATTTCCTGGTGAGTTTTGGATTTACAAACATTTAAAAACTAAGATTCGCAATGTTTGTGGCTAGGCCAGGACGGCGAGACAGTTGAATTCATTCCCATTCGTTCTGTGGGACCTAAACATGCACCCCAAGGAAACATGTACGTTTTTTCTAGCCATTTTGGTGCACTGGAGCATGTATTTGTAGTTCGGATTTGAATGATCGACATTAAATGCCTAGAAAACTCAATTAATGAATAAAAAAGGTCAAACGAACCCTGAATAATTTCAAAGTTCAGCCTGAATCTCTAGTTGTTCCGTGTCGCATGTAGAAGACAATACGAGGCTAGAAGAGGGAGTGATTATCATTTGGCCCACAAGGGGACACGTTTCCCTATCGAAACCACGAGGGTTCTTGCGCAGGCTCCGGTTTGTAAGAAGTTTGTAATAAAGCTTGGCCCAAATTGGCAATGTTTTTACCACGACATATATGTGCCATGACATGACACCTCAAATTATTTCCGTTCTCATTAAAGGGTGATGCTCAAATATGGTACAATACTCTTGCTCCTGGTTGTGTGTGTAGCCCCCAAGATATGATTTATTACTTCTCTGAAAAATATTTTTTTCCTTCTCATAGGAAACAAGCTGCCTTACAGGATATATTTAACTTTGCGCAAATTGAAGAAGAGAGTCTCCCACAAGCTTGGGGCAAGCTTCTCCAATTGCTTAATCCTTTGCCTGATCATCCTCTTAAGAAAAATGAAATACTTGATATCTTCTATAATAGACTAACCGATGCTTCTAGGAATTTCCTAGATAGTTGTGTTGGTTGTGTTTTCAGGGAACTAACTGTTGAACAAGCTGAAGAACTATTGAATAACATATTGAAAAATTATGATGATTGAACTCTTCCCGAACCACCGCTTAAACCCACTCCGAAGAAGAGGGGTATATTATATCTCAGTCCTGAATATATGCAAGAGGCAAAGAAATCTATGAAAGAAAATAGTATTAAAGCTGAGGATGTCAAAAATTTATCTACTATTGAAGAAATACATGGGCTTGAAACACCACCACTGCCTAAGGTGGTAGAGGTAAATTCTTTAATGAAATTAAATGACAATGACAATCCTTATAATATGCATCCTAGTCAATGCCTTTATGAGTTTGACAATTACATTAGAAAGCAAGATCACTTCAATGCAAATGGTATGAAACAATTGAAATACAATTCTGATATGATTGCTCGCTTGAGTGAATTGTTATTTAGAATTACCAATGCTATTAGAGGTGTAGGAAAGCATGCCTCTATGGTTCAAACTCAACTAGAACAAGTTGCTAAATCTCAAAGAGAGTTGCTTGATGAAATGAAGAATAATATAAATGACTTTGCTGTTAGAGTAGCCACTAGAGGAGGTAAAGTGACTCGAAAACCACTTTATCCTGAGGGACACCCAAAGAGAATTGAACAAGATTCTCAAAGAATTAACACTGATGCACCTAGTCTGTCAGGACCCCGATTCCAAGCCACATCAGTCTAGCCGGTAACACCTCATATCACTTTGCGGCCTCACGCACGGTATCCCACGGTGTCGCCTTACCATGGCCCGGGACCGTTTGCGCCTTTTGGCTCACGTATATGACAATGTCGCTAGCATCCATATGACAGAGAACTCGGGCCGACATGGCTAGTCGTGAACCCAAAGCGGCACAGACCTATGGAGACAGGCATACATGAATCACATCGAACATGTCGGTCATCAACGAGTGATTTCGGGCTGTAGCACTGGGCTAACAGGACTCCGGGGGTTCCGGGCTGTAGCAGGCTAGGCAGGACCCCGGAAATCACCGCGTGACATTTCCCCGAAGGGACAGACATAGGGACGAAGTGAAACACATGCCGGCCAGTCAAGTGTCCTGAACAGCAGTACTGGGCTAGCAGGACTCCGGTGAACCGGGCTGTAGCGGACTACTATGGCTCGAGGAACACTAGACTACATTTCCCCATAAGAAAGGTTGCGAAGGATAAACAACTAGATTGTCGGATCCCACTCATACCAAGCATTTCAATCATACACACAAGATGCCCAATATGAGTACATACAACATGGCATCACAACAAAACTCTACAACTCAAGTACTTTACTTAAAGGCTTCAGGGAGCCATACATAACATATTCATACAGATAGGGGTCACATGACCCGACACTCAAGTCATACAATCATACAAGCACATGCGGAAGCAACTAGTCTGAATACAGACTCTAGAAAGAAAGAAGGCTTCTCGAAGCCTGTCTATCTACATAGGGCCCTCCATGGCCTGGATCACCACCTGGGTGGTTAGTCACTCATCGACGTCAAGGTCTACATAAAACCCATCCGAGGGGGCAGTGTTGTCGTCTGAAAACAATAAATAAGCAAACATGAGTACAATGGTACTCAGCAAGTCTTACATCAGAACCTACTATACATGCTCATTCTCAAGAAGGTGGTGGGGTTTATGTAGCAAGCCAGCTTTGACTCTTGGCTAAGCTATCCTACGGAACCTCTTTAGTAAAATAGTTTTCGCACACGAGTCCACTACTCACCCACACAATACTCCACCGTGGATCCTCCCTCGTATCCTGCGAGAGGGCCATCCTCGGTACTCACACTTATGTTGAGTCTTTTAGTAGTATTCATTAATTTGTCTATGAACTGTATAGGCAACCAAGTAGTCCTTTACCATGGACGCGGCTATTCGAATAGTTTTATACCCTGCAGGGGTGTACTTCGTCACACATGTTTCCACCACTTAGCGTCTGCACACGAAATGTGCTCGGCAGACTTCAAGCGAAAACCGACGTGGGTGTAGACCACGACCTGACTAACCTCACAAGTCTCCAGTCCAGGGTCATCGCCTATTCAGGTTCCATCCGCAAGGAAATCCGGCCGGGGTGTCCTCAACGGCCCCGAACGATGTGAACAGGGTTCCCGAGACACCAAACGGGTGACTCGGTACACCGTGCCACGGTGTATCTACCGCAACATAGCCCACCCCTAGGGTCAGCAACACCAGAAACTAGTTGCAACTCCTGGACTGAGGCGAGAGGGGTCAGTAAGTCGAGCGGGGTCATATTTCAGGGCCCAATGTGTGGTAGTAGCTGAATCCTAAGTCACGCATACAGAACTCAGTTCTTAGGGACGGCCTCAATGAAACAACCCACCATGTACTCCTACATGGCCTCTCATCGATACCTTTACCAAAACATGTTCAACACATCCCACATATCACTGACACAAGCATTTCACTCTAGCCCATCACCCAGATGAACCAGACCTGACACAACTCTAAGCATAGCAGGCATAGCAAGGTAGGAATCACAAAACATGGCTCAATCAACTCCTACACATGCTAGTGGGTTTCATCTAGTTAGTGTGGCAATGACAGGTCATGCAGAGGATGAGGGTTCAACTACCGTAGCACACAGCAGTTTGAATCGTGTTGTCTTAATGCAGTAAACAAGAGCAGGAGCGAGAACATGGGTTTGTATCGGAATGATCAATGGTTGCTTGCCTGATGGAGTGGTAACGGGGTACTGCCCTTCAGTTGGATACTCGTGAATATCCTCGGAGGCAGAACCTACCACGAAGAACACAACCGAGCACAATCAACACATGACGATATGCAACAATATGATGCATGCTATGACATGGCAATATGAATGTGTTTTGGCCTAATGCAAGCTAAAACAGAAAGGGGTGAACTCATTTGAATCCAAGATTCAAATATTAGCTCATTAACTATTGCATTTATAGAGCATTTCCTTATTCTGCTTAAACAGTAGGGTAAACTTGTTTTGTCATGCATGAAACCATTACAGATGGATAGATTGAATTTTTCTGATAATTTTTCATATATAATTTATCTCATTTGGAGTTATGGTTGAATTTCTATGAATTTTTGAAGTTTGAACTATTTTCTGGAATTTTCTGAATAAAAATAATTCCAGAAAAACAATTACTGCGTCAGCAATGCGTCAGGGTGACATCAGCAAGTCAAAGGCGCCAGCCAGGTCAAACCTGACTGGTGGGGCCCCCTGGTCAGTGTCTCTGTGCACTAACCATGCTTAGTTAGCCTAATTAACAGGCGGGGCCCACTAGTCAGTGACTATACTAATTAACTAATCTATTTAGTTAGCACTAACAGGGTAATTAGCCGGGCGGGGCCCGCATGTCAGTGAGAGAGGGGGGGGGGAAGTCAACCCACGTCAGCAGGTCAAACCCCGCCGGTCAGTGAGTCAAAGCCTGCCGGCGTTTAGCCGCCGGCAAGGCCAGACGCGGTGGCGCGCTGCGGAAAACGCCCACGGGGCACCATTTGGTGCGCGGAGAGCAGCTACGGGTAGCTGGGGACAACCCGCAGCGTTTGGTGGTGGTGGTTGGGCTCGGGGTGGCCGGGAACGTCGCCGGCGATGAGCTTTGCGGTCGCCGGAGTCGGGCGAAAGTGAGCCCGAGGCTACGGGGCACGTCGAGGCGCGTGGTGAGGTGCGTTGTGCCCCTAGGGATGCAGTGAAGATGATAGGCTAGGTGGCGTGGCCGGAGTTTGGCCGGAGACACGTCGGCGACGAGCTCCACGGTGGCGGGTGCGGGTGAGCTTCGTGTGCTCGCTGTGGTGCACGAGAAGAGGAACGGAGAGGTTGGGGAGGTGCAGCAGCTCACGGCAATCATGAAGAGGTAGACGGCACGGTCGGGGACGAGTCGATGCGGCGGCGACGTCGAAGGGGATCTCCGGCGAGGCTCGGTGAAGACAAGGTCGAAGAAGACGTTGCAGAGCGTGTGAGCGCTCGGGGCTTGGCTGCTCGAAGGAGTTGACGACGGCGGAGAGGATGGACACGGTGGTGCATCACGGGGACGTCGGTGGACGGGGTTTTCACGGTGGCGCGAGCTCAGCAGCGTCGGCCATGGCGGAGGGGAGCGAGAGAGAGAGGCAGGGGGCGAGTGAGCGTGTCCAGGGGGTCGAGGCGGCGACGTGGAGCCGGTCCAGGGGGTCGAGGCGGCGAGGGGAGGAAGCAGGACGGCAGCCAGCTGCGTGGCGCGCGCTGGTGCCGCCGTCGAGCACCTGCCTGCCTGCCTGGCCAAGCCAAGCTGCTTGCTGGCGCGGCGGCTGGGCTGGGCCGGCAGGTGGGCCTGGTGGGTGGCGCCAGGTAAGATTCTTCTCCCCCTTTTTTGATTTTGTTTTCTTTTCTGTTATTCTGTAGCTTTAGGGCTTTAAATAAAATACCTAGGCACTTTCTAAAATCCTGAAAATATTTGTGAGCCCTATTGGGATTATTCCTAACAGCAAACAATTACTTTCAGAATTATTTGAGCACTTGAATTATTTAATAGCATTTAAATGCCCAAATTCAAATATTTATGAATTAAATCAGTGACCTTCTGTTGACCTAGAAAAATGTGCACCTATTTTCCCAAAGGTTCTAACCCAAGGCAAAGAGGGTGAACATTTTAGAAGGGCATTTCAGGTTCATTGAATTTATTTTTAGTAAACCCTAGTTGATTTCAGGGGTGGCGGGTGCTGGGGGTTCTGTCTTCCCCATTTCAAGTTTCTGATGAAAGCAAACATGATGCACACTCTAATGCATGGACTAGCTGGGGTGTGACATAGTCTTTCCAAGAAGAAAAAGAAGAAGATAAAAGATAGGACTTTGCATGCCTCTAGTGAACCTGAAGTAGAAAAACCTCTTGATGCTACTAATGATGTTTCTATTTTTGATGCTGAAACTCAATCTGGTAATGAAAAGTCTCCCTCTGATAATGAAAAAGATAATGATGAAGTTCACGACGATACTCAAACGAAGGATAGAGAACCAAATAATGATGTTGAAATAGAACCAGGTGTTGATCTTGATAACCCACAACCCAAGAATAAAGGGTATGATAAAAGAGACTTTGTTGCTAGAAAACATGGTAAGGAAAGGGAACCATGGGTTCAAAAACCTATGCCTTTTCCACCTAAGTCAACTAAGAAGAAAGATGATGAAGAATTTGAATGCTTTGCTGAGATGATTAGGCCAGTCTTTTTGTGTACGCGCTTGACTAATATCTTAAAAATGCCTCCCTACGCGAAGTGCATGAAAGACATCATCACCAATAAGAGAAAAATACCAAAAGCTGAAATCTCCACCATGCTTGCTAATTATACTTTTAAGGATGGAGTACCTAAAAAACTTGGAGATCCTGGAATACCAACTATAACTTGCTCCATCAGAAGAAATTATGTGAAAACTGCTTTATGTGATTTAGGAGCTGCTGTTAGTGTTATGTCTTTCTCTTTATATAAAAGACTTCATTTGAATAAACTCACACCTACTGAAATATTTTTGCAAATAGCTGACAAATCAAATGCCATACCTAGCGGTATTTGTGAGGATGTGCCCGTTGTTGTTGCTAATGTTACTATCTTAACTGACTTTGTTATACTTGAGATGCCCGAGGACAACAACATGTCGATTATCCTTGGTAGACCCTTTTTGAATACTGCAGGGGATGGTATTGATTGCAATAAAAGCAAGGTCACTTTTCATATCAATGGTAATGAGCATACGGTGCACTTTCCGAAGAAACAATTCCAAGTGAATGGTATTAATGTTATTGAAAAATCTTCGACAATCACTATTGGAAGTTTTCAAGTACCTCTACGTACTATCAAAAAGAAATGTGAAATGCTTATTGTTGGGGACATTCATATCCCCGTTGAGGTAACTTAGTGTTTTACGAAAGTTCTTCGGTTTCATGCTAATCAAAAGTGGTTGTTAATAAGACTTGATCAACCTTATTAATGAATCATTTTTTAGAGGTATGAGGTTGATGAATTTAGTAAGCACTACCTTCTATCCCTATTTTTTGTTTCCTGTTTTTATTACTTAAATAAAATAAAATGCCATGTTTTGTCTGTTTTCTGAATTTCCCGTGCAATAAAAAATGACCCAAAAATAAAAATTCTCAGAATGCTCTGAAAATTTAATACGATTATTTTCTGAATATTTAAGAATTGTTGGTACAAATACCATCAGAGCGGGTGCACTTGGTGGGCACAACCCACCCGGGCGCGCCAGCAACCCCGTGCGCGCCCTGGTGGGTTGTGGTCCCCACGTGGGCCGCCTCACTTATCCCTTCATCACATATCATCATCTACCTCCATAAAAAATCACCATTGCTCTCTCTCTCTCTCTCTCTCTCTCTCTCGTGTTCTTGCTCTCAAACCCGCGGATTTCGATCTCTTTGCTCGAAGCTCCATTTCCGAAACTGTTTTGGGGAATTGTTGCTTGGTATGTGACTCCCCCGTTGGTCCAATTAGTTTTTTGCTTTAGTGGTTTATATTTTGAATAATTAGTTACTCTTGGTGTTGTTGTAGATGAGCTTGCGTGTTGAATTCTTAGAGTTCTAAGTAGTTTGAATGCTTGATATGGCCTCTATGCATCCCTATCAGTAGTTGCTATCATTCTTGTGAAGTTTTGTTGAGAAAAATGTTGTGGACTAAATATTTCAGAATTTTATTTTAGGAAAAATATGAGTATCTTTAGGAAGTTTGCTTCCAAGAAGAACTCCAAGGGAGTTACTGGGGAGTCATCTGACAGTGATCTCCGCACCCGGAGAATGACGGAGCTATGGCCGTGTGAATGGTCGCATAACCCATTCATGGAGGGAGCCAGAATCTGTCAAGAGTTTGCACAATATGCTGCTAATGCCAGCCTCACCGACTTCACCGCAGCTAAAAGTGAACAGTGTCATCTCCTCACAAATTCCTTTGTGTAAAGTTTTCATTTCATAAGTACGAATAATCCTCCTGAGGTGCAGTTTAATTTATATGCTGAAACCCGTCAGATACCACTTACTGAATTTTGTGACATATGCTTGATCCCTTCCGACGGGGATTTAAGAGAGCCTAGGCCCGCAGAGTTTGATGGTTTTTACCACAAGCTGATAGTGGGGGATGAAAGAGGGGTGTCAGGTGTCACCTCCACTAGTTTACACTTTATGGTTGTGCATTATTTTGCTCTATTCATTACGAAGTGTTTGCTCACTAGAGAGAAGATGGGTGCACTCAATGCCCCAGACTTTGCTGTTTTACGCCATGCACTTTACGGTGACAACACGTATAACTTGGAAGCTATTGTGGCATGTCTTCTCCACATTAATAGATCCAAGGGTAAAATACATGGTGGTATTTATGCTACTCGCTTGGCGAGTCACTTTAACGTTCAGATACGCCAGCATAATTATCCCTTGCCCAAGGTTTACCTAGATCGCTCGGCTATGGCACACCACCAACTTTATTGATAGCGAGAACACCACTATGGATGTTCCTTATAACTTGGTTTTTAGTGAGATTACTCGTGATGTTATTCCGTTGCCTGCACCTGCTTTGTTTGATCCTATTGCCAGGGGCAGATACAGGATCTTGCCAGAGGACATTGTCGCTTACCGGAACAACCTGGATGCGGCACAGGAGGAGCCTCGGGAGTGGGACGCTCAGGTGCCCACTCCCTAGCACTTCAACATGGGACCCAATGGCTTCTTCGAGTGGTGATTACCAAGTGAGGCCTAAATCCTAAGCTTGGGGGAGTACGTATTCCCACCGACATTACATTCGTGTTCACACATTTTCATTCCAGTTGTCGGTGTCCACACTTTTTCATTGTATTATCCATGCTAGATTTATTTTCTCGCCTTCTTCTTGTGTGTTTGAAAAACTTTGAAAAAATCCAAAAATATTTCCTACTTCTTTTCGATTTTTCTTTCTAGCTTAGTTAATTCTAGTATTAAAAAGAAAAAACCCAAAAAGATTTCCTTGTTCTTCTTTTTGCTTGTTGGGAGCTTTCCCGTGTAAATAGTTTTTCTTGTTTTTATTTTCCCCTTTTATATGCTTGTTCAAGAAAAACCAAAAACTCCAAAAATAGGTCAGTGTGTTTGTCGACGTTCTGGGAACGGGGGTCCCCAGACTTGCCTGCCTGCGGCCTGCGGCGTGGCTCGAACGGGGGCCCAACATGGCCCATCTTCATCAAGCACAAGACTCAAGACCCTCGCGAGGGGCCAAGCCTCGCGAGGCGGACGACACGGCGCATCCTCAAGCGCAGCCTCCTCAGGCTGGCTCGCGAGAAGATGGAGATATCAAGGCAGGGTGCCTCGTGAGGTGCCCGTGACGTAAGCCATGACGATCGAGGGTGCCAGGCGGGCGCCAGCGCGCGCAGCGTCCTCCTTTCCTCTTTGGTGCAAAGGGGCAAGCGCAGCCGCGTAGTACCGAGGCATCAGGCAAAGGTTGCTGTTTTGGTGTAACAAGACCAGGACCAAGCGGACTACGAGACGGAGGTCAGCATGGAGCCCAGCACGGCGTCACCGCAGAGTCTTTCGCAGGCGAAGACCACCTTTTGTCAGGATAAATGTACTTGTTGTCCCCCTTCAAATTAGCCCGCCATTGTTGGCTCCCTTCCCGCTCGATATTTGGGAAGAGGACCAGGGCCTCTATAAGTAGGGACGGCCGCCCACATAGCAAGGGGTTCGGCTTTTAGGTAAAGGGGGATCGAAATCAGAGAGAGAGAAAGGGAGAGAGAGAGAAGGGCGACTGAACTCCTCAGTTCACCGCCCCAGCCAAGAACTGACCCTCGCGAGGCAGTTCTTCCTTGTAGTGTTCATCATCACCAGCCCCAGGAGGCAATCCATCCACCACACACTGGAGTAGGGTATTACACCACAATGGTGGCCCGAACCAGTATAAATCTTGTGTCTCTTGTGCGATTCCTTTAGTAGTTTCGACCTTTGTGAGACGGGGAGGTTGAGGACGTGATCTCTGCGCGCACCCCAGTGTTCGAACCTTAAGGGTCTGCTGGAACCCGAAATCCGACATTTGGCGCGCATGGTAGGGGTGCGCCGGAATCTGTCTTCCACCACTCCGTTCTCCTCCGACCGTCGCGTCCATGTCCGACGCTCATCGAGCCCGCGCCGAGCGCCGGGCCGCCATCGCTTCTCGCGTCGCCCAGACGGCCCCCGTCGGTGGGCGTCCTCATCATTCCCCGTCGCCCGCCATCAACGCAGCCACCGGCCCAGCGGGGGGTGAGCAGCAAGCATCGTCTCAGCACCCGTCCGTGCGGCAAGACGGCCGCACCGCCACTCCATCACTCGCTCCAGCTGGTTCTTCGTCCCGCGCGCTCCGCGCACCCTTGGAGGCTCAGGCTACGCTCCTCGTGGCAAACGAGCTCCTGCGCTACCGTCCCGTCGACGACGTCTACGAAGAATGGCTTGACCGCGTCGCCGAGCTTGTCCGTGCCGCAGGGGGCTCTTCCGCGCCGTCCGCCCCTCTGCGCCACACTCTGCCCCGCGCGGGCAACGAAGCTCCAGAGGCGCACCAGCCGCCTCCCCTCCAAGAAGATGCCATGGCTCCAAGGCGCTTGGCCCCTGGGCAGAACCCGCTCCATCAGGCGCCAGCGCACCAAGAGCGGAGCTGCCAAGAAGTTCCTCGCCCGCAAGGGGCTGCTAGGGCGCTCCCTACTCTGGCACGCCGCGACCCTGCTCCAGCTCCGACGCGCCAAGACCCCGCCCTGCTCCTAGCTGCAGCGCGTGGGGACCCTCAAAACCAAGCTCTCCACCAACCGAGGCCTTTCATGGCCATCGCAGGCTGCCACGCCTACACCACTGAGCGGCGCAGCGTCGCGTGGCCCGGCAAGTTCAAGCCCGACCTGCCTCCTCGCTACGACGGCACAACCGATCCCACAGAGTTCCTCCAGCTCTATGAGCTGGGCATCGAGGCTGCCGGCGGGGATGAAAAGGTCATGGCGAACTGGTTCCCCATGGCTCTCAAGGAAGGAGCTCGAACCTGGCTCCTGAATCTGGCTCCAGGCACGATCTCCTCCTGGGACCAGCTGCGCGCCCACTTCATCGCCAACTTCCAAGTTACTCGCGACCGGCCACCCGCCGTGAGCGACATGCGCCGCATCAAGCAACAACCCGGAGAGACCCTGCAAAAGTACATCCAGCGCTTCAATAGCGCGCGCCTCAAGATCCCCAGGGTGTCAGAGGAAGCCATCGTCTCTGCCTTCTCTGACGGCGTGCGTGACGTCAAGATGAAGGAGGAGCTGGCGATGCACGAAGACCTCTGCACCTCCCTGGAGCTGTTCAACTTGGCGAACAAGTGCGCCAGGGCTGAGGAGGGAAGTCACTCCCTCCTTGAGCTGCATGCCGTGGACCCAGAAGAGAAGAAGCCCAAAGCCAAGGACGCGAAGCGCAAGGGGGCTGCCGTACTCGCGGCAGAACCAGACACCAAGCGGGGAAAGGATCTGCCCGAACCCTCCAGAGGCAGCCGGTACTGTGTGTACCATGACCTCCACACCCACAACACCAACAAATGTCAAGAGCTCCGCGCCGTGCGAGAAGGAAGGATCGGCCGTCGCCCTGACCGTGCTGACCGGGGCTACGGCCGGGGAGGAGGAAGAAACCTAGGGCGCTGGGAAGATCGCGGCCCGCGCCTGGGGTGGCGCGACCAGCCTCGCGAGGATCGCTGGCGGGACCTGCCTCGCGAGGGGGACTGGAGGGATCAGCCTCGCGAGGATCGCCCTCATGGCAATGCAGGCCTGCCTCCGCCACCGCCTCCACCAAGGAGGAACGAAGACCGCCATCAAGACGAGGGGGCTGGGGGCTTCCAGGAGCCGCGTGCAATCGCCTGCATCCTGGGCGGAGCTCAAGCCCCAGCCTCCCAACGTATCTTCAAGCAGTTTGCCCGCGAAGTGAATGCAGTTCTCCCCAAGCTCGAAGCAACGCGCCCCCTCAGGTGGTCGGCATGCCCCATCACGTTCAGCTCGGCAGACCAGCTCAAGTGCGCGGCCACTGCAGGAGTCCTCCCGATGCTCTGCTCCCCAGTCATCAGCAACGTGCTGGTCACCAAGACCCTCATTGATGGCGGGGCAGGGCTCAACGTCCTGTCCGTGGAAACATTCAACAACCTCCAAGTGCCCTACGACCAGCTTCAGCCAACCAGGCCTTTCTCCGGGATCACCGATGGTTCCACAGTCCCGATCGGGCAGGTCCGCCTCCCTGTCACCTTCGGGGCTTGCAGCAACTACTGCACCAAGCTCATCGACTTCGACGTCGCTCACATCTGCCTGCCTTACAACGCCATCCTCGGGTACCCATCACTGGCCAAGTTTATGGCTGCGACTCACCACGGTTACAACGTCCTCAAGATGCCAGGAAGTGGCGGCGTCATCACGGTGCCCTGTGAAGAGAAGGATGCAGTGTGTTCCCTAGAGGGAGCCTATCAGACCGCATCACTAGAGGACCCAGACCACGGAAGCAGGAGGCTTCCCGAGACCACCCCCAAGAAGAAGAAGACATCGTCAGGTTCGGCCCCTCAGGAGGCAGGTCCCTAAGGGCCCGTGTCTGCCCAGGGGGACCCTCCTTCCATTGCATAGGAAAGCGCACCCGGCGCCCTCCTCAGGCAGGGCTCGGGGGCTCTCACCTGGAGGGCCATCGACCTAGCCAGGGTCACGAGGGAGGCGCTGGGGCACCATGTGGAGGCGTGCTTCGCAGCACGGTTCCCTCGAGAGGGAGCCAGGCGAGGAAGATCAGACCAGCAAGAGTTCGTTGACGAGGCCATTCAAGAGCTACAGGAGACAAGGATCATGAGAGGTTGCCGCCGCTTGCTAGCCGTGGCCCCACATCCAGGTAAGGATGGTGGGCTGCGCATCTGCGTCGACGTACCAGGACTCAATCAGATCGCCACAACGGAGCGCCTATTGCCCTCGCAACTGGGGCACTGCGGAGGTCCACCCGACAGCTATGTTCGCATGCCTTACGGCCTACGGAGCATGGCTGCGGCGTACCAGCGCCTCACGAGGGGCATCGTGGAGGCTCAGGAAGACAGGCGTTCCGCAGCCTTGGCGGAGATGGAGGCAGCTCGCGAGGAGTCACCAGCGCCTCCGGAGCCTCCCGAGGCCCCGGGGCCTGGGGGCTTGTGAGGATCAGCTTCCGCAGCCCACCGAGCCTACTGCACCAACGCCACTCCGCCAATGATATTCTCAGGTGACATCTCTCATGTTCCGTTCTCAGCTGGGAGCGCCCTCCCAGGGTTGCATCACTCCCAGGCCGCGTGGGTCCGTCCCCGTGGCATGTATCTGCATCTACCTTTCCGTCGTTAGTTTGCCTTGTTGGGGGCGCCCCTCGGGCTGCAACATCCCCAAGCCGCTCGGGCCAGACCCAGCGGCGTGTATCTCCCTAGCGTTTATTTCCAACTATGCATTTGCCTATCACGCTTGATTGCATGATGCCCATCTGCGGCATCCCTTCTTCTCCATGTCGACTGCTTGCACGTTAAAGGGGGGGGTGCATGAGCATCGCGACTCAAGGCTCTTACTGGCTCACCAGCCCTCACCCTCTGGCCTTGTCCATGGCATCGCGACCTGGCATACCAGCGACGGCTGAGACAAGCTCGAGGGCCGGGACCCGAGGACGTAGAGTACCGGCATCTAACCAAATTTTGCAGGGAGACATCTCAAGATACGGCCCAGTGCCGGGCGCAACCCTCGTGAGTCCCGCGCTGGCTCATGGGTGCCTAGATACACCTCACCTACTCCAACCAGCAAGCTCTTGCGTGACTAACGATCGACTAATGGCCACCATGGCAACACCATCTTCTTTCTATGATGAACCTGCAGGATCCTTGGAGGGGACTGCGCTAGCCAAGGCCCTCACGAGGTTCTCTTCACCCTCGCCCGCGCGAACCGCTTGCACGTTAAAGGGGGGTGCCTGAGCATCGCGACTCAGGGCTCCTACTGGCTCTCCAGCCCTCACCCTCTGGCCTTGTCCACGGCATCGTGACCTGGCATACCAGCGACGGCAGAGACAAGCTCGAGGGCCGGGACCCGAGGACGTAGAGCAGAAAGGGGAGCAGAGGCGAGGGGGAAGAGGCTCACGAGCACCTTGCCGAGCGATTCCGCTCCCACCAACGCGCGAACCCGACGGCGCACCAGGGATATTCCCCGGCTTCCGAGATAAGTCACCTCCCGCAGCACTGGCTACCGTGGCACTACCCCCGCACCTAAGGCAATTCCGTGCTAGCGACGTCGCTTCCCTTTCTCACCAAGCAACGGCTGCTTGGGCGCCAAAGGGGACCTCCTGAGCATCGCGACTCAGGGGCTCTTACCGGACCCCGGGTCGCTCACCTCCTGGCCTTGACCACGGCATCGCGACCTGGCATACCAGCGATGGCTGACGCCGCCTTGGGACTGGGACCTATCGGCGTAGAGCACCAAGCCCTCGCGAGGTTCGAAAGGGAGAACTAAGCTATGACGGAATCAGCGACTCACACAAATCCATAGCGAAGGTCATATATTAACAAACGGGACTATAGACACCTTACAAGCCCCCATGGGGCGCATTGTGATTCCTCGCAGGGAACGGATCCTAAGGAGTGCTAACTACACGGGCTCCTGCAGAAGATGCCATCATCAACAGTGGGCCGTCAGGCACCGGCGCCAACCACATCCAAATCAGGGTCGGCGACGGCCTGACGAGCCCGCCCTGCTCCGGGAGTGGCGCCGGCTCGGGGGCTCGTAGCTGTCGTCGCTCGTCTCCGGAGTCACGAAGATCTCGCTGGAGTCGCTGGACCCCCCGGCGCCTTCGCCAAGGGAGCGGTCGACGGGCCTAGCCCTCACCAGGGCAAGGTCCTGGCCACCTCTCCCGCGGCAACACTCCAGTCGGCGCCCGATCACGTCAAAGACCTTGAGGAACATCACTGCAGCGCCATCGTACTCCAGGTGAACCACGAAGACGCCCCTCTCCTTGCAAACGCGGGTGATTTCTCTCCAGCTGCGGAACAAGTAGACCTCGCCTGGGGCAGCGACTACGACCTCAGCCTCGGTCGTGAGGGCGCTGCAGCCGGCGTGCTGCAGCCAGAGCTCGAGAGGCCCTCCTGGAGGGATGACGGAGGCGAAGAAGGGAGGCAGACGGATCCAGGACTGAAGAGGAACAATGACATGGAGCACAAACTCGTGGGAGGAGCCCTCGGCATGGACTCCGGGAGGAACAACCGACGCCTTCATGACCCGACGACGCCTACGACGCCGCCGGCCGTGAAGATCAGCATCGGCACCCTCGGGGCCCTCGGCGGGGGCGTACAGAGGAAGCGGGAACCCCGGCGGAGCCTGCTTGCACCGGGGCCTCGGCTCCGCCTGCCGGTCTTCCTCGCCCCGGCTGCAAATAGCGAGCCGCTTCTTCGGCGGGAGCGGGTCTGGCCCCTCTCGAGGAGCTTTCCCTTTCTCCTCTGCAGAGAACCGGCGGATCGGAGCCATCACACCAAGACGGAGCAAGGATCGGGAAGAAGGAGAAGCCAGGAAGAATGGACTGGAAGGGCACGCGCCGTACAGTACTTATAGCCGGCGAAGGCCAACCGCCGGCCTCCACGATCACAGGTAATCATGACACGATTTGCATGCAGGACTTGTCCACCTCTCGCGGACACCAAGGCGTCGTGGGGAAGCGGAGTCGCCCACGTCCAATCAACTGCCATGCGGCGCCCAAGGCCGCAGGCTGTTAGGGCCCGTGGCGCTTCGCCCTTGCCCTTTCCCCTCTCAGCACGGCCAAGCCCATCCGCGCCACGGGCCCGGGGGCTACTATCGGCGTTCTGGGAACGGGGGTCCCTAGACTTGCCTGCCTGCGGCCTGCGGCGTGGCTCGAACGGGGGCCCAACATGGCCCATCTTCGTCAAGCACAAGACTCAAGACCCTCGCGAGGGGCCAAGCCTCGCGAGGTGGACGACACGGCACATCCTCAGGCGTAGCCTCCTCAGGCTGGCTCGCAAGAAGACGGAGATATCAAGGCAGGGTGCCTCGTGAGGTGCCCGTGAAGTAAGCCATGACGATCGAGGGCGCCAGGCGGGCGCCAGCGCGCGCAGTGTCCTCCTTTCCTCTTTGGTGCAAAGGGGGCAAGCGTAGCCGCGGAGTACCGAGGCATTAGGCAAAGGTTGCCGTTTTGGTGCAACAAGACCAGGACCAAGCGGACTACGAGACGGAGGTCACCATGGAGTCCAGCACGGCATCACCGCAGAGTCTTTCGCAGGTGAAGACCACCTTTTGTCAGGATAGATGTACTTGTTGTCCCCCTTCAAATTAGCCCGCCATTGTTGGATCCCTTCCCGCTCGATATTTGGGAAGAGCACCAGGGCCTCTATAAGTAGGGACGGCCGCCCACATAGCAAGGGGTTCGGCTTTTAGGTAAAGGGGGATCGAAATCAGAGAGAGAGAAAGGGAGAGAGAGAGAAGGGCGACTGAACTCCTCAGTTCACCGCCCCAGCCAAGAACTGACCCTCGCGAGGCAGTTCTTCCTTGTAGTGTTCATCATCACCAGCCCCAGGAGGCAATCCATCCACAACACACTGGAGTAGGGTATTACACCACAATGGTGGCCCGAACCAGTATAAATCTTGTGTCTCTTGTGCGATTCCTTTAGTAGTTTAGACCTTTGTGATACGGGGAGGTTGAGGACGTGATCTCCGCGCGCACCCCAGTGTTCGAACCTTAAGGGTCTGCCGGAACCCGAAATCCGACAGTGTTTCTTTGAATTAGTTTTCTTTTTACTGAGTCGTACCGAGGAGAAGACGCCGATGAAAATGTTGAGTGACTCTTATATGCATTATTGTTGATCTAGCAAAGAGCCGATATTACCTTGTCTTCTCCTTTTTGAATAAAATGTTTGAAGATTCCAACTTAGTCCATGGCACTCTTGCACTATTATTATTTTCATATCATTCAGTCGTGCAAGTGAAAGGCAATATTGAGGATATTTGATGAACTGGCTGTGGGAGAGAGAAACTGTTATGAACTCAACTTGTTCTATTTTTGTAAATATGTTTAACCTAGTATCCATGATTCAGCCTATTATGATCAAACATGTGTACAATGACAATTAGAGATTATAGTTTCTCATGCCATGCTTAAATAGCTAGGAGTAGATAATGATTTATCTTGTATGTCAACATTGCGTTAAAATGATTGTGATGTAGTATGATGATATGGTATCCTCCTCTGAATGTTCGAGTGGCTTGACTTGGCACATGTTCATGCATGTAGTTGAATCAAAACCAACATAGCCTCTATGATATTTATGTTCATGGTGGTCATATCCTACTCATGCTAGTATCAAGTGTTACTTATGCATAATGCATGTTCATGACCATTTTCACTCTCTAGCTGGCCGCTTCTCAACCTATATGCTAGCCTTCGCCTGTACTAGGCGGGAATTCTGCTTGTGCAACAAAAATCCTAAAACCCAAGTTATTCCAAATGAGTCCACCATACCTACCTATATGCGGTATTACCCTGCTATCCTAAGTAAATTTGCACGTGCCACCTCTAAAAACTTCAAATAAATATCCTTTTTTGTGTGGCTGGATTGTTCAAGGAGTGACAGGAGGTAGTCAATATCTTCCATGCTAAGCGGGTTGTTCTCATGATGAGCGTTTATTCACTCGTCCTTGCATGAGAGGGGTGGTAATAGGGATTCCCAGTCCCGAATTCAAATTTCAAATAATTAAACAAAACTCCCCCAGGACTGTTGTTGGTATGGATGGCACCCGTTGTTTCGGACAAGCCGTTGATACGTCCATTTTGCATCATGCTTTTGTATCAAAATTTATTGCATTATGGGTTGTTATTACACATTATGTCACAATACTTATGCCTATTCTCTCTTATTTTACAAGGTTTACATGAAGAGGGGGAATGACGGCAGCTGGAATTCTGGGCTGGAAAAGGAGCAAATATTAGAGACCTATTCTGCACATCTCCAAAAGTCTTGAAACTCCATGGGAATTATTTTCTGAATATATAAAAAATATTGGACGAAAGAAGTACCAGAGGGGGGCCACCCACCGTCCACGAGGGTGGGGGCGCGCCCTACCCCCTGGGCGCCCCCTGCCTCGTGGGCCCCCTGGTGGCCCTCTGATGCCCATCTTTGGATATATGGAGTCTTTCATTGAGGAAAAAATCATAAGCTAGCTCATGGCACGAAACTTCGCCGCCACGAGGTGGAACCAATCTAGGGCTCTGGCGGAGCTGTTCTGCCGGGGAAACTTCCCTCTGGGAGGGGGAATCATCACCATCGTCATCACCAATGATCCTCTCATAGGGAGGGGGTCAATCTCCATCAACATCTTCACCAGCACCATCTCATCTCAAACCCTAGTTCATCTCTTGTATCCAATCTTTGTATCCAAACCTCAGATTGGTACCTGTGGGTTGCTAGTAGTGTTGATTACTCCTTGTAGTTGATGCTAGTTGGTTTACTTGGTGGAAAATCATATGTTCAGATCCATTATGCATATTAATACCCCTCTGATTATGAACATGAATATGCTTTGTCAGTAGTTACGTTTGTTCCTGAGGACATGGGAGAAGTCTTGCTATAAGTAGTCATGTGAATTTGGTATTCGTTCGATATTTTGATGAGATCTATGTTGTCATCCCTCTAGTGGTGTCATGTGAATGTCGACTACATGATACTTCACCATTTTTTGGTCCTAGAGGGAGGCATTGGGAAGTAATAAGTAGATGATGGGTTGCTAGAGTGACAGAAGCTTAAACCCTAGTTTATGTGTTGCTTCGTAAGGGGCTGATTTGGATCCATATGTTTCATGCTATGGTTAGGTTTACCTTAATACTTCTTTTGTAGTTGCGGATGCTTGCAATAGGGGTTAATCATAAGTGGAATGCTTGTCCAAGGAAGGACAGTACCAAAGCACCGGTCCACCCACATATCAAATTATCAAAGTACCGAACGCGAATCATATGAGCATGAGGAAAACTAGCTTGACGATAATTCCCATGTGTATTCGGGAGCGCTTTCCATTATATAAGAGTTTGTCCAGGCTTGTCCTTTGTTACAAAAAGGATTGGGATATCTTGTCTCACCTTATTTACTTTTACTACTTGTTACCCGTTACCAATTACCTTATCACAAAACTATCTGTTACCGACAATTTGAGTGCTTGCAGAAAATACCTTGCTGGAAACCGCTTATCATTTCCTTCTGCTCCTCGTTGGGTTCGACACTCTTACTTATTGAAAAGGCTATGATAGATCCCCTACACTTGTGGGTCATCCAGACTCTTTTCTGGTGCCTTTACCAGGGAGTGAAGCGCCTTTGGTAGGTGGAATTTGGTAAGGAAAATTTTATATAGTGTGCTAAAATTTACTGTCACTTGTTACTATGGAACATAATTCTTTGAGGGGCTTGTTCGGGGTATCTTCACCCCGACCAGTAGAGCAAAGAGTTGATCCTCAACCTACTGAACCTACTGAAAATGTTTACTTTGAAATTCCTTCGGGTATGATAGAGAAACTGCTAGCTAATCCTTTCACAGGTGACAGAACATTGCATCCCGATTTGCACCTAATCTATGTGGATGAAGTTTGTGGATTATTTAAGCTTGCAGGTATGCCCGAGGATGTTATCAAGAAGAAGGTATTCCCTTTATCTTTGAAGGGAGATGCATTGACATGGTTTAGGCTATGTGATGATATTGGATCATGGAACTACCAACGACTGAAATTGGAATTTCATCAGAAGTTTTATCCTATTCATCTTGTTCATCGTGATCGTAATTATATGTATAATTTTTGGCCTCGTGAAGGATAAAGCATCGCTCAAGCTTGGGGGAGGCTTAAGTCAATGTTATATTCATGCCCTAATAATGAGCTCTCAAAATAAATGATTATTCAAAATTTCTATGCTCGGTTTTCTCTCAGTAATCGCTCCATGCTCGATACTTCTTGTACTGGATCTTTTATGATGAAGACTATTGAATTCAAATGGGATTTATTGGGAAGAATTAAACACAACTCTGAATATTGGGACCTCAACGATGGTAAGGAGTCAGGTATAACACCTAAGTTTGATTGTGTTAAATCTTTTATGGATACCGATGCATTCCGTCAATTTAGCACTAAATATGGACTTGACTCTAAGATAGGAACTTCTTTCTATGAATCCTTCGCTACTCATGTTAATCTACCTAAGGAGAAGTGGTTTAAATATAATCCTCCCATTGAAGTAAAAGTAGTTGCACCAATTATAGTTGAAGAAAAGACTATCACTTATAATGATCTTGTTGTTCCTACTGCTTATATTGAGAAACCACCTTTCCCTATTAGAATAAAGGATGATGCTAGAGCTTCAACTGTGGTTAACAAAAGTAATATTAAGACGCCTAAACCCCCTGAGCAAATTAAAGTTGAACCTAGTGTTGCTATGGTTAAAGATCTCTTGGCCGATAATATTGATGGGCATGTTATTTACTTCTGCAATGAATCTGCTAGAATTGCTAGACCTGATACTAAAAACAAACATAGACCTATTGTAGGCATGCCTATTATTTCTATTAAAATAGGAAATCATTTCTATCATGGTTTATGTGATATGGGTGCTAGTGCAAATGCAATACCTCATTCCTTATACAAAGAAATTATGCATGATATTGCACCTGCTGAGATAGAAGAGATAGATGTTACAATTAAGCTTGCCAATAGAGATACTATTTCGCCAGTTGGGATTGTTAGAGATGTTGAAATCTTGTGTGGGAAGGTTAAATATCCTGCTGATTTTCTTGTTCTTGGTTCCCCACAAGATAGCTTTTGTCCCATTATATTTGGTAGACCCTTCTTGAATACTGTTAATGCTAAGATAGACTACAATAAGGATATTGTTTCTGTTGGTTTAGGGGATATGTCTCATGAGTTTAATTTTGCTAAATTTCATAGACAACCCCATGATAAAGAATTCCCTAGTAAAGATGAAATTATTGGTCTTGCTTCTATTGCTGTGCCTCCTAGTGATCCTTTAAAACAATATTTGCTAGACCATGAAAATGATATGTTTATGAATGAAAGAAGGGAAATAGATGAAGTGTTCTTTAAACAGGGTCCTATTTTGAAACACAACTTGCCTGTTGAAATTCTAGGGGATCCTCCTCCACCCAAGGGGTGATCCCGTGTTTGAGCTTAAACTTTTACCTGATACTCTTAAATATGCTTCTCTTGATGAGAAAGAGATATATCCTATTATTATTAGTGCTAACCTTTCAGAGCCTGAGGAAAATAAATTATTGAAAAATCTGAAGAAGCACCATGCTGCTATTGGATATACTCTTGATGATCTTAACGGCATTAGTCCCACTCCATGCCAGCACAAAATAAAGTTGGAGAAGGATGCTAAACCAGTTGTTGATCACCAACGACGGTTAAATCCTAAGATGAAAGAAGTGGTAAGAAAAGAAATACTAAAGCTTCTGGAGGCAGGTATAATTTATCTCGTTGCTGATAGTCAGTGGGTAAGTCCTGTCCATTGTGTCCCTAAGAAGGGAGGTATTATTGTTGTTCCTAATGATAAAGATGAATTGATCCCATAAAGAATTGTTACAGGTTATAGAATGGTAATTGATTTCCGCAAATTAAATAAAGCTACTAAAAAGGATCATTACCCTTTACCTTTTATTGATCAAATGCTAGAAAGATTATCCAAACATACACATTTTTGCTTTCTAGATGGTTATTCTGGTTTCTCTCAAATACCTGTGTCAAAAGAGGATCAAGAAAAGACAACTTCTACTTGCCCTTTCGGTACCTTTGCTTATAGACGTATGCCTTTTGGTTTATGTAATGCACCTGCTACTTTTCAAAGATGTATGACTGCTATATTCTCTGACGTTTGTGAAAAGATTGTTGAGGTATTCATGGATGATTTCTCCGTTTACGGAACTTCTTTTGATGACTGCTTAAGCAACCTTGATCGAGTTTTGCAGAGATGTGAAGAAACTAATCTTGTCTTGAATTGGGAGAAGTGCCACTTTATGGTTAATGAAGGTATTGTCTTGGGGCATAAAATTTCTGAAAGAGGTATTGAAGTTGATAGAGATAAAGTTGATGCTATTGAAAAGATGTCGTGCCCTAAGGACATTAAAGGCCCTGTTCAAGATTCATCCGATTAACCAGTTAACTTGCTGATTAATCCCTACTCGTAGGGTCACCGAGTAGTTGATAAACTGAAAAATCGCCCGATTAATTGAGTAAATGGCCGATTAGCTTTCCAATTCGCCGATTAATCCCCTACTCGCCAGTCAACCGAACAGCTACCAGTTAACGATTTCCTCAACAATGATTAAAGGTATAAGAAGTTTCCTTGGTCATGCCGGTTTTTATAGGAGGTTCATTAAGGACTTCTCTAAAATTTCTAGGCCTCTGACTAATCTCTTACAAAAAGATGTCCCTTTTGTCTTTGATGATGATTGTGTAGAAGCATTTGAAATACTTAAGAAAGCTTTGGTTTCTGCACCTATTGTTCAACCTCCTGATTGGAATTTACCATTTGAAATTATGTGTGACACTAGTGATTTTGTTGTAGGGTCTGTTCTAGGACAAAGATTTGATAAGAAATTAAATGTTATTCAATATGCTAGTAAAACTCTAGACAGTGCCCAAAGAAATTATGCTACTACTGAAAAAGAATTTTTAGCAGTTGTATTTGCTTGTGATAAGTCCAGACCTTACATTGTTGATTCTAAAGTAACTGTTCACACTGATCATGCTGCTATTAAATATCTTATGGAAAATAAAGATGCTAAACCTAGACTTATTAGATGGGTTCTCTTGCTACAAGAATTTGATTTGCATATTATTGATAGAAAGGGAGATGAGAACCTCGTTGTAGACAACTTGTCTAGGTTAGAGAATGTTGTAGGATCGAAAGTATGTCTAGAGGGGGGTGATTAGACTACTTGACCAAATAAAAACTTAACCTTTCCCCAATTTTAGTTCTTGGCAGATTTTAGCTATTTTAGGACAAGTCAAGCAATCATCACACAATTCAAGCAAGCATGCAAAGAGTATATTGGCAGCGGAAAGTAAAGCATGCAACTTGCAAGAATGTAAAGGGAAGGGTTTGGAGAATTCAAACGCAATTGGAGACACGGATGTTTTTCCCGTGGTTCGGATAGGTGGTGCTATCCTACATCCACGTTGATGGAGACTTCAACCCATGAAGGGTAACGTTTGCGCAAGTCCACGGAGGGCTCCACCCACGAAGGGTCCACGAAGAAGCAACCTTGTCTACCCCACCATGGCCATCACCCACGAAGGACTTGCCTCACTAGCGGTAGATCTTCACGAAGTAGGCGATCTCCTTGCCCTTACAAACTCCTTGGTTCAACTCCACAATCTTGTCGGAGGCTCCCAAGTGACACCTAGCCAATCTAGGAGACACCACTCTCCAAGAAGTAACAAATGGTGTGTTGATGATGAACTCCTTGCTCTTGTGCTTCAAATGATAGTCTCCCCAACACTCAACTCTCTCTCATAGGATTTGGATCTGGTGGAAAGAAGATTTGAGTGGAAACCAACTTGGGGAAGGCTAGAGATCAAGATTCATATGGTAGGAATGGAATATCTTGGTCTCAACACATGAGTAGGTGGTTCTCTCTCAGAACATATGAGTTGGAAGTGTAGATGTGTTCTGATGGCTCTCTCCACGAGTGAAGAGGAGGTGGAGGGGTATATATAGCCTCCACACAAAATCCAACCATTACACACAATTTACCAATCTCGGTGGGACCGAATCAACAAACTCGGTCAGACCGAAATAGTAAACCTAGTGACCGTTAGAGATTTTCGGTGGGACTGACATGCAACTCGGTAGGACCGATTTTGTTAGGGTTAGGGCATAACATAATCTCGGTGAGACCGATTACACAACCTCGGTGAGACCGATTTTGGTAATAAGCTAACCAGAGAGTTGGTCAGGTAAACTCGGTGGGACCGATTTGCTCTTTCGGTGAGACCGAAAAGTTACAAAAAGGAAACACTGAATTTACATTGCAATCTCGGTGGGACCGATCCGCTCTTTTGGTGAGACCGAAAAGTTACGAAAGGGGAACAGAGAGTTTGCAATCCCATCTCGGTGAGACCGAGATCCCTATCGGTAGAACCGATTTGCTAGGGTTTGGCAATGGCTATGACAAGTGAAACTCGGTGACGCCGGGTTGAAAGAATCGGTAGGGCCGAGTTTGGCTTAGGGTTTAGGTCAAATGTGGATATGGGAAAGTAGTTGAGGGGTTTGGAGCATATCACTAAGCACATGAAGCAAGAGGCTCATTAAGCAACACCTCATCCCTCCTTGATAGTATTGGCTTTTCCTAAAGACTCAATGTGATCTTGGATCACTAAAATATAAAATGAAGAGTCTTGAGCTTTTGAGCTTGAGCCAATCCTTTGTCCTTAGCATTTTGAGGGTTCCACTTTCACCATCCATGCCATGCCGATTATTGAGCTTTCTTGAAATAATCATCTTGGAATAGCTGCACTTTCAAATGTTCTTGATGACCCACTACCTATTGATGATAGCTTTCCTGATGAACAATTAGCTATCATAAATGCCTCTCGTGCTGCTCCATGGTATGCTGATTATGTTAATTATATTGTTGCTTAGTTTATACCACCTAGTTTCACGTACCAGCAGAAGAAAAAGTTATTCTATGATTTAAGACACTACTTCTGGGATGACCAACATATTTATAAAGAAGGAGTAGATAGTGTTATTAGACGTTGTGTACCTGAGCATGAATAGGAATAGATCCTACACAAGTGCCACTCCGGGGCTTATGGAGGACACCATGCTGGAGATAGAACTGCACATAAGGTATTGCAATCCTAATTTTATTGGCCTACTCTCTTCAAGGATGCCCGTAAGTTCGTTTTGTCTTGTGATGAATGTTAGAGAATTGGTAATATTAGTAGATGCCAAGAAATGCCTATGAATTATTCACTTGTTATTGAACCATTCGATGTTTGGGGCTTTGATTATATGGGACCGTTTCCTCCTTCTAATGGGTATACACATATTTTAGTTGCTGTTGATTACGTTACTAAGTGGGTAGAAGCTATTCCAACTAGTAGTTCTGATCATAACACCTCTATTAAGATGCTTAAAGAAGTTATTTTTCGAGGTTTGGAGTCCCTAGATACTTAATGACTGATGGTGGTTCACATTTTATTCATGGTGCCTTTCGTAAAATGCTTGCTAAGTATAATGTTAATCATAGAATTGCATCTCCTTATCACCCACAGTCTAGTGGTCAAGTAGGACTGAGCAATAGAGAGCTTAAATTAATTTTGCAAAAGAATGTTAATAGATCTAGAAAGAATTGGTCCAAGAAACTTGATGATGCATTATGGGCCTATAGAACTGCATACAAAAATCCTATGGGTATGTCTCCATATAAAATGGTTTATGGTAAAGCATGTCACTTACCTTTTGAACTAGAACATAAGGCATATTGGGCTATTAAAGAGCTCAACTATGACTTCAAACTTGCCGATGAGAAGAGGCTTTTTGACATTAGCTCACTTGATGAATGGAGAACCCAGGCCTACGAGAATGCCAAACTGTTTGAAGAAAAAGTTAAAAGATGGCATGATAAAAGGATACAAAAATGTGAGTTTAATGTAGGTGATTATGTATTGTTATACAACTCTCTTTTAAGATTTTTTGCAGGCAAACTTCTCTCTAAATGGGAAGGTCATTACGTAATCGAGGAGGTCTATCGTTCCGGTGCCATAAAAATCAACAACTTCGAAGGCACAAATCCGAGGGTGGTGAACGGTCAAAGAATCAAACATTATATCTCAGGTAATCCCATAAATGTTGAAACTAATGTTATTGAAACCATAACCCCGGAGGAATACATAACGGACACTTGCTGGAACGTTTTAGACTCCGAAAAGGAATAGGTACGTGGTACGGTAAGTAAACCGACTCCAAAACAGTTCTAATGGCAATTTTTATCCGTTATGGAATATTTAAGAAAATATGAAAAATAAGAAGTACTCCGGGAAGGACACGAGGGTGGAGGGCGTGCCCTACCCCCCTGGGTGCGCCCCCTGCCTCTCGGGAACCTCGTGTGCTCTCCAGACTCCGTTTTCTTGCACGATACTTCTTTTGGTCGGTAAAAATTCACTATATAATCTCCTGAAGGTTTTGACCACCGTATCACGCAAATATATTTTGTCTTTGTTTCGAGCTGTTTTTCTGACAGATCTAGATTGCCATGGTGTCTTCAAGTGCCCCCAAGGACAAGTTCTTCGAGAAGGTCATCAACCCCTACCTTGCGGAGGTGCTGTGACACCCTCAAACCATTGAGATGCGTGAGGGTTTGTTGCATATCCGTGATGTTGAGGGACCAAGGAGGACCGGAAGCATGGAGACAAGGCTCGAGGCAATGGAGCAACAAGTTTTCAAGTGCCAGGAGATGGTGGAACATTGACTCGACTCCAATCATATAATGATCACGGAGTTCACCAACAACCACAAGCTAGATGACAAGGACATTGGGGAGGCCATCTTCAAGCTTCACGAGAAAATCGAGCGCCTCCAAGCCCAGATCTATGACCTGCAAAACCAAAACTGTGAGTATGAACATAGATTCAAGAGGATGAGTTTGGCTGCAGATTTGAGGATCCCGGAGACTCGATCATCCTTCTATGATGGTGAGCCTATGCCTTGGAAGATGGACGACAAGCCTACATCACCAACAACTCCATCATCACCACCTCCGAGGAAGGAAACATAAACACATGGCTATGGGCACTCCCCTTGGCAGCTGCCAAGCATGGGGGAGTGCCCCGATATCGTATCACCATCACTTTTATCTTTACCATTTTTCTTAGTTCGATCCTTTTGGTAATATCTTGATCTAGTAGAATAAAGTTTTAGTATGATCTAGTTGTGAGTTTTGCTTTATGATCCATCTATGTAATCGAGTCCGTGAGCTTTATATAATAAAGATTAGTGTTGAGTCAAGGGCTTGATTATTTTGCTATGATCTTGAGGGAACAGAATAAAAGAGAAGAAATAAAAAGAACTAAAGAGATCATATGGATCTTATGGAGAGTAATGACTTCACACATAAAGAGTATGATGAATAAAAATTATTGAGAGTTGACAAACATAGTTTGGGTCATCGTTGCAATTAATAGGAAGTAATAAGGAAAGAGAGGTTTTCACATATAAATATACCATCTTGGACATCTTTTATGATTGTGAGCACTCATTAAAATATGATATGCTAAAGATTTGACGTTGGACAAGGAAGACAACGTAATGGGTTATGTTTTCTTACATCTAAGATAAATTATATTGCCATGGATTGTCCAACATGTTGAGCTTGCCTTTCCCTCTCATGCTAGCCAAATTCTTTGCACCAAGAAGAGATACTACTTGTGCTTCCAAATATCCCTAAACCCAGTTTTTCCATGAGAGTCCACCATATCTACCTATGGATTGAGTAAGATCCATCAAGTAAGTTGTCATCGTTGCAAGCAATAAAAATTGCTCTCTAAATATGTATGATTTATTAGTGCGGAGAAAATAAGCTTTATAGGATCTTGTGATGTGGAAGAAATAAAAGCGACGGACTGCATAATAAAGGTCCATATCAGAAGTGGCAATATAAAGTGACGTTCTTTTGCATTAAGACTTCATGAATCCAACCATAAAAGCACATGACAACCTCTGCTTCCCTCTGCGAAGGGCCTATCTTTTATTCTTGTCTTATACTTCATGCAAGAGTCACGGCGATATTCACCTTTCCTTTTTATATTTTATCCTTTGGCAAGCACAATATGTTGGAAAGATATTGATATATATACCTAATTGGATGTGAGTTTTCATGAACTATTATTGTTGACATTGCCCTTGAGGTAAGAGGTTGGGAGGCAAAACTATAAGCCCCTATCTTTCTCTGTGTCCGATTAAAACTTCATAACCATAAATATCGTGTGAGTGTTAGCAATTGTGAAAGACTAAATGATGGTTGAGTATGTGGACTTGCTGAATAGCTCTTATTGACTCTTTCTGATGTTATGATAAATTGCAATTGCCTCAATGACTGAGATTAGAGTTTGTTGGTTCTCAATGAAGTTTATGATTCATACTTGACATTGTGATTGAATTGTTACTTTAGCATAAGAGATTATATGACAATATATATATATATATATGTTGATGTTCTAAGAATGATCATGATGCCCTCATGTCCATATTTTATTTTATCGACACATCTATCTCTAAACATGTGGACATATTTTTCGATTTCGGCTTTCGCTTGAGGACAAGCGAGGTCTAAGCTTGGGGGAGTTGATACGTCCATTTTGCATCATGCGTTTATATCGATATTTACTGCATTATGGGCTGTTATTACAGATTATGTCACGATACTTATGCATATTCTCTCTTATTTTACAAGGTTTACATGAAGAGGGGGAATGTCGACAGCTGGAATTCTGGGCTGGAAAAAGAGCAAATATTAGAGACCTATTCTGCACATCTCCAAAAGTCTTGAAACTCCACGGGAATTATTTTCCGAATATATAAAAAATATTGGGCGAAAGAAGTACCAGAGGGGGCCACCCACCGTCCACGAGGGTGGGGGCGCACCCCCTGCCCCATGGCCCCCCTAGTGGCCTCTGATGCCCATCTTTGGCTATATGGAGTGTTTGGACGAGGAAAAAATCATAAGCTAGCTCACAGGACGAAACTCCACCGCCACGAGGCGGAACCAATCTAGGGCTCCGGTGGAGCTGTTCTACCGGGGAAACTTCCCTCCGGGAGGGGGGAATCATCACCATCGTCATCGCCAATGATCCTCTCATCGGGAGGGGGTCAATCTCCATCAACATCTTCACCAGCACCATCTCATCTCAAAACCTAGTTCATCTCTTGTATCCAATCTTTGTATCCAAACCTCAGATTGGTACCTGTGGGTTGCTAGTAGTGTTGATTACTCCTTGTAGTTGATGCTAGTTGGTTTACTTTGTGGAAGATCATATGTGTTGGGGAATGTAGTAATTTCAAAAAAATTCCTACGCACACACAGGATCATGGTGATGCGTAGCAACGAGAGGGGGGAGTGTGTCGACGTACCCTCGTAGACCGAATGCGGAAGCGTTAGCACAACGCGGTTGATGTAGTCGTACGTCTTCACGATCCGATTGATCCAAGTATGGAACGCACGGCACCTCCGAGTTCCGCACACGTTCAATTTGATGACGTCCCGCGAGCTCCGATCCAGCTTCACAGGAGAGTTTCGTCAGCACGACGGCGTGGTCACGGTGATGATGATACTATCGACGGAGGGCTTCACCTAAGCACCGCTACGATATGATCAAGGTGGATTATGGTGGAGGGGGGCACCACACACGGCTAAGGGATCAATGATCAACTTGTGTGTCTTTGGGGTGCCCCCCTACCCCTGTATATAAAGGAGGGGAGGAGAGGGTCGGCCAAGGGGAGAGGCACGCGCAAGGGGGGCAATCCTACTCCAAGTAGGTTTGCCCCCTCTTTCCTAGTCCAAGTAGGAGAGGGAAAGGAAAGGGAGAGGAGGAGAAGGAAAGAGGGGGCCGGACCCCCTTGCCCTAAACCAATTCGGTTTGGGCCTTGGGGGGCGCGCCCCACACTTCTCTTGCTGCCCTCTATTTCCACTAAGGCCCATGTTAGCCCATTAAGCCCCTGGGAGGTTTTCGGTAACCCCCGGTACTCCGGTATTTATCTGGTAACCCCCGGAATGAAGGAAATATGCCCTAGAGGCAATAATAAAGTTATTATTTATTTCCTTATATCATGATAAATGTTTATTATTCATGCTAGAATTGTATTAACCGGAAACATAATACATGTGTGAATACATAGACAAACAGAGTGTCACTAGTATGCCTCTACTTGACTAGCTCGTTGATCAAAGATGGTTATGTTTCCTAACCATAGCCATGAGTTGTCATTTGATTAACGGGATCACATCATTAGGAGAATGATGTGGTTGACTTGACCCATTCCGTTAGCTTAGCACTTGATCGTTTAGTTTGTTATTATTGCTTTCTTCATGACTTATACATGTTCCTATGAATATGAGATTATGCAACTCCCGTTTACTGGAGGAACACTTTGTGTGCTACCAAACGTCACAACGTAACTGGGTGATTATAAAGGTGCTCTACAGGTGTCTCCGAAGGTACTTGTTGGGTTGGCGTATTTCGAGATTAGGATTTGTCACTCCGATTGTCGAAGAGGTATCTTTGGGCCCTCTCGGTAATGCACATCACTTAAGCCTTGCAAGCAATGCAACTAATATGTTAGTTGCAAGATGATGTATTACGGAACGAGTAAAGAGACTTGCCGGTAACGAGATTGAACTAGGTATTGAGATACCGACGATCGAATCTCGGGCAAGTAACATACCGATGACAAAGGGAACAACGTATGTTGTTATGCGGTCAGACCGATAAAGATCTTCGTAGAATATGTAGGATCCAATATGAGCATCCAGGTTCCGCTATTGGTTATTGACCAGAGACGTGTCTCGGTCATGTCTACATTATTCTCAAACCCATAGGGTCCGCACGCTTAATGTTAAGATGACAGTTTTATTATGAGTTTATATATTTTGATGTACCGAAGGTTATTCAGAGTCCCGGATGTGATCACGGACTTGACGAGGAGTCTCGGAATGGTCGAGACATAAAGATCGATATATTGGACGACTATATTTGGACACCGGAAAGGTTCCGGGTGAGATTGGGACAATACCGGATCACCGGGAGGTTATCGGAACCCCCCGGGAGGTATATGGGCCTTATTGGGCCTTAGTGGAAAGGAGGGGAAAGGAGCAAGGGAGGGGGCGCCCCCCCCCCAAGCCCAATCCGAATTGGGAGGGGGCCGGGCCCCCCTTTTCCTTCCTCCCTCCTTCCTCTTGCTTCCCTCTCCCACTCCTAATAAGAAAAGGGGGAGTCCTACTCCGTGTGGGAGTTGGACTCCCCCCCTTGGGCGCGCCACACTCCTTGGCCGGCTCCCTCCTCCACTCGTTTATATACGGGGGCAGGGGGCACCCAAGAGACACAACAATTGATCATTGATCTCTTAGCCGTGTGCGGTGCCCCAATCCACCATAATCCTCGATAATATTGTAGCGCTGCTTAGGCGAAGCCCTGCGACGGTAGAACATCAAGATCGTCACCACGCCGTCGTGCTGACGGAACTCATCCCCGACACTTTGCTGGATCGGAGTCCGGGGATCGTCATCGAGCTGAACATGTGCAAAAACTCGGAGGTGTCGTAGTTTCGGTGCTTGATCGGTCGGGCCGTGAAGAAGTACGACTACATCAAGCGCGTTGTTATAACGCTTCCGCTTTCGGTCTACGAGGGTACGTGGACAACACTCTACCCTCTCGTTGCTGTGCATCACCATGATCTTCCGTGTGCGTAGGAATTTTTTTGAAATTACTACGTTCCCCAACACGAAACCCTTCCGGTGTCCGAATATAACCTTCCAATATATCAATCTTTATGTCTCGACCATTTCGAGACTCCTCGTCATATCCCTGATCTCATCCGGGACTCCGAACTACCTTCTGTACATCAAATCACATAAACTCATAATACCAATCGTCACCGAACTTTAAGCGTGCGGACCCTACGGGTTCGAGAACTATGTAGACATGACCGAGACACGTTTCTGGTCAATAACCAATAGCGGAACCTGGTTGCTCATATTAGCTCCCACATATTCTACTAAGATCTTTATCGGTCAAACCTCATAACAACATACGTTGTTCCCTTTGTCATCGGTATGTTACTTGCCCGAGATTCGATCATCGGTATCTCAATACCTAGTTCAATCTCGTTACCGGCAAGTCTCTTTACTCGTTCCATAATACATCATCCCGCAACTAACTCATTAGTTACAATGCTTGCAAGGCTTATAGTGATGTGCAATACCGAGTGGGCCCCGAGATACCTCTTCGACAATCGGAGTGACAAATCCTAACGTCGAAATACACCAAGTACCTTCGGAGACACCTGTAGAGCACCTTTATAATCACCCAGTTACGTTATGACGTTTGGTAGCACACAAAGTGTTCCTCTGGTAAACGGGAGTTGCATAATCTCATAGTCATAGGAACATGTATAAGTCATGAATAAAGCAATGGCAACATACTAAACGATCAAGTGCTAAGCTAACGGAATGGGTCAAGTCAATCACATCATTCTCCTAATGATGTGATCCCGTTAATGAAATGACAACTCATGTCTATGGTTAGAAAACTTAACCATCTTTGATTAACGAGCTAGTCAAGTAGAGGCATACTAGTGACACTATGTTTGTCTGTGTATTCACACATGTATTATGTTTCCGGTTAATACAATTCTAGCATGAAGAATAAACATTTATCATGAAATAAGGAAATAATTAATAACTTTATTATTGCCTCTAGGGCATATGTTCTTCAGTCTCCACTTGCACTAGAGTCAATAATCTAGTTCACATTGCCATGTGATTTAACACCAATAGTTCACATCACCATGTGATTTACACCCATAGTTCACATCGTCATGTGAACAACACCCAAAGTGTTTACTAGAGTCAATAATCTAGTTCACATCGCTATGTGATTAACACCCAAAGAGTACTAAGGTATCATCATGTTTTGCTTGTGAGAGAAGTTTAGTCTACGAGTCTGCCACATTCAGATCCGTATGTATTTAGCAAATTTCTATGTCAACAATGCTCTGCACGGAGCTACTCTAGCTAATTGCTCCCACTTTCAAAATGTATCCAGATTAAGACTTGGTGTCATCTGGATCAGTGTCAAAATTTGCATCGATGTAACCCTTTACGACGAACCTTTTGTCACCTCCATAATCGAGAAACATATCCTTATTCCACTAAGGATAATTTTGACCGCTGTCCAGTGATCTACTCCTAGATCAATATTGTACTCCCTTGCTAAACTCAGTGTAGGGTATACAATAGATCTGGTACACAGCATGGCATACTTTATAGAAACTATGGTTGAGGCAAAGGGAATGACTTTCATTCTCTTTCTATCTTCTGCCGTGGTCGGGCTTTGAGTCTTACTCAATTTCACACCTTGTAACATAGGTAAGAACTCTTTTTTGACTGTTCCATTTTAAACTACTTCAAAATCTTGTCAAGGTATGTACTCATTGAAAAAACTTATCAAGTGTCTTGATATATCTCTATAGATCTTGATGCTCAATATGTAAGTAGCTTCACCAAGGTCTTTATTTGAAGAACTCCTTTCAAAAACTCCTTTATGCTTTCCATAAAATTCTACATTATTTCTGATCAACAATATGTCATTCACATATATTTATCAGAAATGTTGTAGTGCTACCACTCACTTTCTTGTAATTACAGGCTTCACCACAAGTCTGTATAAAACTATATGCTTTGATCAACTCATCAAAGCGTATATTCCAACTCTGATATGCTTGCACCAGTCCATAGATGAATCGCTGGAGCTTGCACATTTTTTAGCACCTTTAGGATCGACAAAACCTTCTGGTTGCATCATATACAACTCTTCTTGAAGAAATCCATTAAGGAATGTAGTTTTGACATCCATTTGCCAGATTTCATAAAATGTGGCAATTTGCTAACATGATTCGGACAGACTTAAGCATCACTATGAGTGAGAAAATCTCATCGTAGTAAACACCTTGAACTTTTTCAAAACCTTTTTCGACAAGTCTAGCTTTGTAGATAGTAACACTACTATCGTCGTTCGTCTTCCTCTTCAAAATCCATTTATTTTCTATGGCTTGCTGATCATCGGGAAAGTCAACCAAAGTCCACACTTTGTTCTCATACATGGATCCCATCTCAGATTTCATGGCCTCAAGCCATTTCGCGGAATCTGGGCTCATCATCGCTTCCCCATAGTTCGTAGGTTCGTCATGGTCAATTAACATGACCTCCAGAACAGGATTACCGTACCACTCTGGTGCGGATCTCACTCTGGTTGACCTACGAGGTTCAGTAGTAACTTGATCTGAAGTTACATGATCATCATCATTAGCTTCCTCACTAATTGGTGTAGGAGTCACAGAAACAGATTTCTGTGATCAACTACTTTCCAATAAGGGAGCAGGTACAGTTACCACATCAAGTTCTACTTTCCTCCCTCTCACTTCTTTCGAGAGATACTCCTTCTCTAGAAAGGATCCATTCTCGGCAACAAATATCTTGCCTTTGGATCTGTGATAGAAGGTGTACCCAATAGTTACTTTTGGGTATCCTATGAAGACGCACTTCTCTGACTTGGGTTTGAGCTTATCAAGATGAAACTTTCTCACATAAGCATCGCAACCCCAAACTTTAAGAAACGACAGCTTAGGTTTCTTGCTAAACCACAGTTCATACGGTGTCGTCTTAACGGATTTAGATGGTGCCCTTTTTAATCTGAATGCAGTTGTCTGTAATGCATAACCCCAAAATGATGGTGGTAAATCGGTAAGAGACATCATAGATTGCACAATATCAAATAAAGTACGGTTATGATGTTTGGACACACCATAACGATGTGGTGTTCCAGGTGGCATGAGTTTGTGAAACTATTCCACATTGTTTTAATTGAAGACCAAACTCGTAACTCAAATGTCTCTGCGATCAGATCGTAGAAACTTTATTTTCTTGTTACGATGATTTTCCACTTCACTCTGAAATTCTTTGAACTTTTCAAATGTTTCAGACTTATGTTTCTTCAAGTAGATATACCCATATCTGCTCAAATCATCTGTGAAGGTCAGAAAACAATGATACCTGCCGCGAGCCTCAACACTCATCGGACTGCATACATCAGTATGTATTATTTTCCAACAAGTCTGTTGCTCGCTCCATTGTTCCGGAGAACAGAGTCTTAGTCATCTTGCCCATGAGGCATGGTTCGCAAGCATCAACTGATTCATAATCAAGTGATTCCAAAGGCCCATCAGCATGGATTTTCTTCATGCACTTTACACCAATATGACCTAAACGGCAGTGCCACAAATAAGTTGAACTATCATTATTAACTTTGCATATTTTGGCTTCAATATTATGAATATGTGTATTACTACGATCGAGATTCAATAAACCATTCACCTTGGGTGTAAGACCATTGAAGGTTTTATTCATGTAAACAGAACAACAATTCTTCTCTGACTTTAAATGAATAACTGTATTGCAATAAACATGATCAAATCATATTCATGCTTTACGCAAACACCAAATAACATTTATCTAGGTTCAACACTAATCCCGAAAGTACAGGGAGTGTGCGATGATGATCATATCAATCTTGGAACTACTTCCAACACACATCGTTACTTCACCCTTAACTAGTCTCTGTTCATACTGCAACTCCCGTTTCAAGTTACTACTCTTAGCAACTGAACTAGTATCAAATACCGAGGGGTTGCTAGTAAAGTACACATCAATAACATGTATACCCAATATACCTTTGTCCACTTTGCCATCCTTCTTATCCACCAAATACTTGGGGCAGTTCCGCTTCGAGTGATTAGTCCCTTTGCGGTAAAAGCACTTAGTGTCAGGCTTAAGTACAGACTTGGGCTTCTTCACTTGAGCAGCAACTTGCTTGCCATTCTTCATGAAGTTCCCCTTCTTCCCTTTGCCCTTTTCTTGAAACTAGTGGTCTTGTTAACCATCAACACTTGATGCTTTTATTGATTTCTACCTTCATCGATTTCAGCATCACGAAGAGCTTGGGAATCATATTGGTCTATTCTTATATGAGTAATATCTTTTATGGTCATGCACCCTTAAAGAATGGTCTATTCTTATTAAATCTTGATAGTAGTGACACACATATTCATAATGTTGAAGCCAAAAGATGCAAAGTTGATAATGATAGTGCAACTTATTTGTGGCACTGCTGTTTAGGTCATATTGGTGTAAAGCGCATGAAGAAACTCCATGCTGATGGGATTTTGGAATCACTTGATTATGAATCACTTGATGCTTGCAAACCATGCCTTATGGGCAAGATGACTAAACACCGTTCTCCGGAACAATGAAGCAAGCAACAGATTTGTTGAAAATCATACATACTGATGTATGTGGTCCGATGAATATTAAGGCTTGCAGCAGGTATCATTATTTTCTGACCTTCACAGATGATTTGAGCAGATATGGGGATATCTACTTGATGAAACATAAGTCTGAAACATTTGAACAGTTCAAAGAATTTCAGAGTGAAGTGGAAAAACCATCGTGACAAGAAAATAAAAGTTTCTACGATATGATCGCAGAGGTAAAATGTTTGAGTTACGAGTTTGGTCTTCAGTTAAAACAATGTGAAATAGTTTCACTACTCACGCCATCTGGAACACCACAGCATAATGGTGTGTCCGAACGTCATAACCGTACTTTATTGGATATAGTGCAATCTATGATGTTTCTTACCGATTTACCACTATCGTTTTGGGGTTATGCATTAGAGACAGTTGCATTCACGTTAAATAGGGCACCATCTAAATCCGTTGAGACGACACCGTGTGAACTATGGTTTGGCAAGAAACCTAAGCTATCGTTTCTTAAAGTTTGGGGTTGCGATGCTTATATGAAAAAGTTTCATCCTGATAAGCTCAAACTCAAATCGGAGAAGTGCGTCTTCATAGGATATCCAAAGGAAACTATTGGATACACCTTCTATCACAGATCCGAAGGCAAGACTTTTGTTGCTAAAATTCGGAAACTTTCTGGAGAAGGAGTTTCTCTCGAAAGAAGTGAGTGGGAGGAAAGTAGAACTTGATGAGGTAACTGTACCTGCTCCCTTATTGGAAAGTAGTACATCACAGAAAACTGTTTCTGTGACACCTACACCAGTTAGTGAGGAAGCTAACGATGATGATCATGAAACTTCAGAACAAGATACTACTGAACCTCGTAGATCAACCAGAGTAAGATCCACGCCAGAGTGGTACGGTAATCCTTTTCTGGAAGTCATGCTACTAGATCATGATGAACCTACGAACTATGAGGAAGCGATGATGAGCCCAGATTCCGCGAAATGGTTTGAGGCCATGAAATCTGAGATATGATCCATGTATGAGAACAAAGTATGGACTTTGATGGATTTGCCCGATGATCGGCAAACCATAGAAAATAAATGGATCTTCAAGAGGAAGACGGACGTTGATAGTAGTGTTACTATCTACAAAGCTAGAATTGTTGAAAAAGGTTTTCGACAAGTTCAAGGTGTTGACTACGATGAGTTTTTCTCACTCGTATCTATGCTTAAGTCTGTCCGAATCATGTTGGCAATTGCCGCATTTTATGAAATCTGGCAAATGGATAAACAAAACTGCATTCCTTAATGAATTTATTAAAGAAGAGTTGTATGTGATGCAACTAGAAGGTTTTGTCAATCCGAAAGGTGCTAACAAAATGTGCAAGCTCCAGCGATCCATCTGTGGACTGGTGCAAGCATCTCGGAGTTGGAATATACGCTTTGATAAGTTGATCAAAGCATACAGTTTTATACAGACTTGCGGTGAAGCCTGTATTTACGAGAAAGTGAGTGGGAGCACTACAGCATTTCTGATAAGTATATGTGAATGACATATTGTTGATCGGAAATAATGTAGAATTATTCTGTAAAGCATAAAAGGAGTTTTTCAAAGAAAGACTTCGGTAAAGCTGCTTACATATTGAGCTTCAAGATCTATAGAGATAGATCAAGACGCTTGATAAGTTTTTCAATAAGTACATACCTTGACAAGATTTTGAAGTAGTTCAAAACGGAACAGTCAAAGAAAAAGTTTCTTGCCTGTGTTACAAGGTGTGAAGTTGAGTAAAGACTCAAAGCCCGACCACGGCAGAAGATAGAAAGAGAATGAAAGTCATTCCCTATGCCTCATTCATAGGTTCTATAAAGTATGCGATGCTGTGTACCAGATCTATTGTATACCCTGCACTGATTTGGCAAGGGAGTACAATAGTGATCTAGGAGTAGATCACTGGACAGTGGTCAGAATTATCCTTAGTGAAATAAGGATGTGTTTCTCGATTATGGACGTGACAAAAAGGTTCGTCGTAAAGGGTTACGTCGATGCAAGTTTTTGACACTGATCCAGATGAATCTAAAGTCACAATCTAGATACATATTGAAAGTGGGAGCAATTAGCTAGAGTAGCTCAGTGCAGAGCATTATAGACAAAGAATTTTGCAAAATACTTACGGATCTGAATGTGACAGACCCGTTGACTAAAATTATCTCACAAGCAAAAACATGATCACACCTTAGTACTCTTTGGGTGCTAATCACATAGAGATGTGAACTAGATTACTGACTCTAGTAAACCCTTTGAGTGTTGGTCACATGACGATGTGAACTATGGGTGTTAATCACATGGTGATGTGAACTATTGCTGCTAAATCACATGGCGATGTGAACTAGATTATTGACTCTAGTGCAAGTGGGAGACTGAAGGAAATATGCCCTAGAGGCAATAATAAAGTTATTATTTATTTCCTTATATCATGATAAATGTTTATTATTCATGCTAGAATTGTATTAACCGGAAACATAATACATGTGTGAATACATAGACAAACAGAGTGTCACTAGTATGCCTCTACTTGACTAGCTCGTTAATCAAAGATGGTTATGTTTCCTAACCATGAACAAAGAGTTGTTATTTGATTAACGAGGTCACATCATTAGTTGAATGATCTGATTGACATGACCCATTCCATTAGCTTAGCACCCGATCGTTTAGTATGTTGCTATTGCTTTTCTTCATGACTTATACATGTTCCTATGACTATGAGATTATGCAACTCCCGTTTGCCGGAGGAACACTTTGGGTACTACCAACCGTCACAACGTAACTGGGTGATTATAAAGGAGTACTACAGGTGGCTCCAAAGGTAGATGTTGGGTTGGCGTATTTCGAGATTGGGTTGTCACTCCGATTGTCGGAGAGGTATCTCTGGGCCCTCTCGGTAATGCACATCACTTAAGCCTTGCAAGCATTGCAACTAATGAGTTAGTTGCAGGATGATGTATTACGGAACGAGTAAAGAGACTTGCCGGTAACGAGATTGAACTAGGTATCGGATACCGACGATCGAATCTCGGGCAAGTAACATACCGATGACAAAGGGAACAACGTATGTTGTTATGCGGTCTGACCGATAAAGATCTTCGTAGAATATGTAGGAGCCAATATGGGCATCCAGGTCCCGCTATTGGTTATTGACCGGAGACGTGTCTCGGTCATGTCTACAATGTTCTCGAACCATAGGGTCCGCATGCTTAACGTTACGATGATAGTTATTATGAGTTTATGCATTTTGATGTACCGAAGGTTGTTCGGAGTCCCGGATGTGATCACGGACATGACGAGGAGTCTCAAAATGGTCGAGACATAAAGATTGATATATTGGAAGCCTATGTTTGGACATCGGAAGTGTTCCGGGTGAAATCGGGATTTTACCGGATTACCGGGAGGGTTACCGGAACCCCCCGGGAGCCAAATGGGCCTACATGGGCCTTAGTGGAAAGGTGAGAGGGCTGCCCACAAGGGCTGCACACCTTCCCCCTCCCCCTAGTCCTATTAGGACTAGGAGAAGGGGCCGGCCACCCTCTCTCTCTCTCTCCCCTTTAAGGAATCCTAGTTGGAATAGGATTGGAGAGGGGAGTCCTACTCCCGGTGGGAGTAGGACTCCTCCTGCGCCTCCCTCCTTTGGCCGGCCAGCCTCCCCCCTTCATCCTTTATATACGGGGGCAGGGGACACCCCAAGACACACAAGTTGATCCTTGAGATCGTTCCTTAGCCGTGTGCGGTGCCCCTGCCTCCAAATTCCACCTCGATCATACCGTTGTAGTGCTTAGGCGAAGCCCTGCGTCGGTAGTACATCAAGATCGTCACCACGCCGTCGTGCTGACGGAACTCTTCCTCGACGCTTTGCTGGATCGGAGCCCGAGGATCGTCATCGAGCTGAACGTGTGCTAAGAACTCGGAGGTGCCGGAGTAACGGTGCTTGGATCGGTCGGATCGGGAAGAAGACGTACGACTACTTCCTCTACGTTGTGTGATCGCTTCCGCAGTCGGCCTGCGTTGGTACATAGACAACACTCTCCCCTCTCGTTGCTATGCATCACCATGATCTTGCGTGTGCGTAGGAAATTTTTTGAAATTACTACGTTCCCCAACATGGGTTACTCTTCCATGTCACATACATCTTGGTGGAGCGCTTAAAATGATAAGAATGAAATACATGCACTCATCACCAAGAAAAGTGAATGATCACATAAGATAGATAAGATAATAGCATTCACCAAGCATTAAGTGTAGCTTATGATCAAACACATGATCATCAATGTCTCACAGATAACGACATAGTATCTCAAGCACTCAAAAGCAAACAAAGTTCAAAAAAACCACCAAATAAAGCAAGAGAGAATAAAAGCAACACTCTCTCTCTCTCGAAGCCTATGATCTATACATTTTCTCCCCCTTTGGCAACAAGTTACCAAAAAGTTCCTAGAAAATGCATAGTGCTAGATCGACTCTCAGTCTTGATCTTCTGGTGGTGGTGGAGTCCGGAGCACTCCAAGGACGAAGCCTTCTATAGACGTGGTTGGAGTTGAGGCTGAAGTAGATGGTGCATAAGTGGTGGCTCTGGTGTCAGCAACTGGCACTGCATGTGATCTCTAAGCTCTTGGCACTCTGGCAAATGCATCAGTTGTAGTCTTGCCTCTCCTCTCCTGCATGTCATCTTGAGGTTGTTCCACTGCAGACTGAATCTCTGTTACTTTGATATCCAAGTCATAGAACTTTTATTCCATGATCCTCTCTAAGCTCTGCTGATTTTGAGGGAGGGATGGCCAGTCCTTGCTCAATCCTCAGTGTGGATGCAATCTAGTAACCAAGCTGCTCTTGTTTGGTTTTCAAGAAATACTCAGATGCCTCCTCTTGAGTTGGCATCTTGGCAGCTTTCTCCTTCCTTGCCTTCTCCTTCTTTGCTTGTGCTTGTGCAGATGATGGTTCATTCTCATTCATGACAACTTCATTGTCCTCAAAATCTGGATGGATGGGCAGGTGTTCCTTGTCCAACAAGTATGTGCATGTGCCCATCTTTGAGTTGATTAGCTCCTGAATTTATGGGGCATATCCACAGCTCCTCTTCTGATCAGCTGCTGTCCTCTTAATGGTCTCTACCATGAGGCTCATCACCTTGAACGTCTGTGGCACATCAAATATATGAAGCAAGTTGATTGCATGGCCTCTGATCATCTTGTGATCACCTGACTTGGGCAACAGAGTGTGCCTCAAGATCCAGTTAATAGTTGGCAATCCTGACAGAAGATAATGCACTGAGCCAAACTTGAAAGTTTCAAGAGCTTCATTTGGGATCTCCTTGTACATGTTTGACATTGAGTTATGATCAATCTTCTTCTTGGCATAGATATCCAAGTCATCTTCCTGCTCTTCTGGGGCATTGATCAGCTGAGCCCATTCAGCAACTGTAGATTGGTACCTCGTACCTTCTGACATCCATGTGATCTTTCCATCTGGGTAGAAATGTGATGTGGAGTAGAATTGCATAATGAGTTCCTCGTTCCACTTTGTGAGCTTCTGCCCAACAAAGTCAGCTACTCCACAAGCCTCGAAGCTGTCTTGCACTCCAGGATAGTGCTCTTCATTTTCCTTGATATATTTCCAATCAACCCATCTCATGTCACAAACAATGGGCTTCTTATCTAGCAGCACTATCTCATAAAAATTTTGCTGTTCCTTGGTGTGAAACCTGTAATCAACAGCAGTTCTTCTCCTTGAAGCATATGGATCTGCTTCTCTCCACTTCCTCAGCCCTGAGTCTCTTCTGAGCTTCATGTCCTCAGCCACAGGATGAGCATCATTATGGTCTGGGATCTTGGGCTTGAGCTTTCTCAGAACATGCTCTTCATCATCTTCTTCAGCAGCTTCAGGCACTGGGGCCTTGTTCTTCTCAGTTGCAGGTATGCTCCTCGTATTTATCTTTGGGGCAGACTTGGGCTTGGAGGCAGCTTTGGGTGCTTCTTTGGGCTTGGATGCAACAGCCCCTGTCCTGATAGCATCACCCATAAGCTTAGGTGCCTTAGGTCCTGGTGCAGCAACCTCTTCTTCTTCCTCTTCTTCCATGATGGAAGCCTTTCCAAGCACTCTGGCTACGGTCTTCTTGACCCTTTCCTTCCTTTTCCTTTCCTTCGTTAGCAACTGGCTCTATGGTTGCAGGCTTTTCAGGAATCTGAGTTGAAGCTCTGGCCTTTGGCATAGGCTGCCTACCTCCTGGCCTTTTGATTTTTAAGCCTGGCTTTGTGCCTTGAGCTGAGCCAAATTCCTTCTTGAGCACAACTCTCTTTGATGTGGCTTCCTCTTCCTCTGCCACATAATCTTCATCCTCAGAATCTGAAGTTCTCTTCTTCCTCTGTCTGATGGTAGCTTTTGGCAAATTACTTGGGGTGCTCCTGCTACCATCATCTGAAGAACTAGAGGGACTAGTGCCCTCACTCATTTGCACTGGTTGCTCTAACAAATTCTGGCTATCACTTTGATCTGACATGATGAACAAGCTGACTACTGACCCTGTGAATAGTTTATAGATGAGGTAGAGTGGATGAGCATCACAAAATGCATAGATTTTTGCAAAAGAACGATTCAAAAACTTAGTTTTAGTTTCCCACTGAAAGCATTTTGGATCTACCAATTTTTAAACTCGGTGATACCGAAGCAGTTTTGGAACCTAAACTAGTGAACTCGGTCAGACCGAGTCACAGTTCGGTGACACCGAGACTGCTAGGGTTTCACAAAGTTCCAAAATCGGTCACACCGATTAGTAATACTCGGTCAGACCGAGTCTCACTTGTGCAATGGCATAAGCCAAATCGGTGGGACCGAGTTTTTCAACTCGGTGGGTCCGAGATGGTTTTGGCAGAAACCTAACCCTAAAATTTTCGAATCAAACCTAATCTACGAGCACATTGACTGGATAAGAGTGTTTCAATCGTGGCAAGAATCATTAAGAACACAATGTGCTAGGAATCAGATTGGGGATAGCACAAAGATCGAGTCCATACCCTAGTTCGGCGGAGACTCGCTACGGCGGCAACGGCCGGGTTGAATTCTGTTGACGGCGATGGAGACCAGCGACTGGAGGCGGCTGGCGGCGAGGAGACGATCCGGAGACCACGTTGGCAGAGTGAGCTATCGCACGGGCAAAGGGGTTCGGAGAAATTTCCAAATTTTTGCCCGTGACTATATATAGCCCGACCCTGTCGGTGTGACCGAGTGGAACAACTCGGTGGCACCGAGATGCAAAACTGTATACAGTTGTTGCAACTCGGTGTGACCGAATGATTCAAATCGGTTGCACCGAGATCGAAAATTCAGATCAACTTAATGATCTCGGTAGGACTGAAAGTAGGATATCGGTCAGACCGAGAATCACAAAGAGGTTTTGGAAGTTTAAGTCTATGACGAATCGGGGACTCCGAGTGCTCCTCACACAGAGTGGTTCGAATCTGACTTGATCAAATTTTGTGATGTAGAATGAATAGAGCTTGAGACGAGAAAAGCATAGATAGCTAGAGGAGGTTCTTAGGCATTCTTGTCCATCCACTTGGCAAAGGAAATAAAACCAAACAATCAAAACAACAAGTGGATGTCCTCGAATGAGTAAAATATGCAACCAACATGCTCACACAATAAGATGGCAATTGAAATATGTGACAAAGCATGCACAACCAATTCTAGCATCTATCAAGCAATTTGCGATGACTAGGTCATCTATATATGAGTATATTGACTTAGGAGTCAAGTGAGAACACTTGATCATAGGTCATACTCATCGTTTAAGCTCAAGTGGGGTTACCACTTTTACACAAAGCATTGTTGTGTTCACATCTTTAGAGTTGCTTTAGCTCAAGTCTTAGAGTAAAGCTCCCCCTAGATGTGATATCCCCCCTAAGAGGGATGAACTAACCTTGGGTTTTGTCGATGATGACTTCATGTAGATGTTGAAGATGTGGATGCTCAATGTTGATGTAGATCACTTGGAGCTATCCGTTTGAGTGCATTGCACTTTCAATACCTACATGGGTTAGTCTCACAAGGAACAAACAAGGATATCCATAGACATAGAGTGATGCACACACAAGATGATGTCCATGAAAACTTTTAGGTTACCTTGTCCCTTGTCTTACCAACAAGAGGGTTTGTGACTCCTTGAACTAGTGCAAGATGTGGAAGTTGATTGCACTTGTTCTTGCCAAAATGATAAGAGTGAAGTATGTTGGCGGAGTCACCCTCAAGAACTCTCTAGTTCTTCTTCTTTTGGATCCACACCATCTTGATGGGAATCCTTGGAGTTGTAGTCGTACTTGATGAAGTGGAACTTGAAGTGGTCTTGGGAATCCACTTGACTAAGGTCTTAGGAGCTTCTTCAAATGTATCAATTTCCTCTTGAAGCTTGTCCTTGCCTTTTTGCTTGTAGTCTTGTGGTGGAAGATCATCTTGAGCTTGTGTCCCCATGAAGGAAGTATCATACTTCTCTTGTTGAGGAACAAACTTTGTCTTGGGGTATTGATCTTCTTCCCACTCAACTCCATTGGCATTGAACTTTCGTTCAAAACCAACACCTTGATTCTTCCGGTGCATTCCTTGCTTGGGCACAATTTCCTCGAATTGCTTACTCCCAGCAAGGCTTTTGTACACTCCTTTCTCTATAATTCCCTTCAATAAGCTATTTTCTTGCTCAAGTGTAACTTGGCTAAGAGAATCATTAGTGGAATCAAGAGAACTACTAGAAGCAACAATATTGGATTTAGCATGATCATTGTTACTACTAGAGGAAGAATCTTTCTTGTTCTTGTTACTAGACTTGACTTGAGGCATGTAAGTGGATAAGAGTAAACGCTTGGCAATGTAAGAAGAACTTTTCTTGCGGAGATCATCATTGATTTCCTTTAAAAACTCATGCTCTTGCTCAAGATTGAGCTTTTCAAAGCGTAACTTCTCATGAGCTCTTAAAAGTTCTCGATGATCTTCGAAGATAGTTTCATGAGCTAACTTAAGAGTGTTCAGTTCTTTAGTTAGAGCCTCAATCTTCTCCTTATCATTGTCATTCATTTTATCTTGATTAGCATGATTAATTGACGTTTCATCATAGTATTCATCACTAGAGTTGTCAACAAGCAAATCATCATCACCTAACAAGTCATCTTCATCACTATTAAAATCAACATACTCGGGGTGTGTTACCTTAGGACCTTTGGCCATGAAGCATCTTCCAATTCCTTCATTTGGTGAGTCAAATATGTCGTAGGAGTTGGTTGACACAAGTGCTAGACCGGCAACACCTTCATCTTGAGTATATTCGGAATCGGAGTGATAACTTCTCTCGGAGTGGTCGTCGGAGTCGGAGCCGGATACCCATTCACCAACATGAGCTTGATGTCTTTGTTTTGTGTAGCACCTTGATGATTTTTCCTTCCTTTCCGAATCCTTGCTTCTCCGTGAGTATCTCCGTTCATAACGATCATCTCTACTCCTTCTCTCTCTTGGTGGTGATTCTTCTCTTTTGCTTCTTCTTTTTGGAGAGTCTTCTCTTGTCTTGTAGGGAGCCGTACACTCATTGGAGTAGTGTCTGGGTCTTCCACAATTGTAGAAGTTTCGCTCTCGACTAGAAGATCTTTTGTCATTGTAGGACCTTGACTTGGAGCTTCTATCTTTGCTTCTACTCTTGTAGAACTTGTTGAAGTTCTTCACCATTAAGCTCAATTCTTCATTGAAGTTTCATTTCTCACTTGATGATGTAGGGGCTTCACATGAGGCTTTGTAGGCACCACTTGATTTGTTGTGAAGTTCCTCTTTATCCTTAAGTGACATCTCATGAGCAACAATTCTTCCAATTACCTCCATTGGCTCGAGATCTTTGTAATTGGGCATCATTTGGATGAATGTGCACACGGTATCATATTTTCCATCCAAGGCTCTTAGAATCTTCTTGATGATGAATCTATCGGTCATCTCTTCACTTCCTAAGCCGGCAATCTCATTTGTGATGAGAGCAAGCCTAGAGTACATTTCAGTGACACCTTCACCATCCTTCATTTTGAACTTGTCAAGTTGACTTTGAAGCACATCCAATTTGGATTCCTTGAAGGAGTCGGTACCTTCGTGCATATCAATCAAAGTGTCCCAAATTTCCTTTGCATTCTCAAGATGACTTATTTTGTTGAATTCTTCGGGGCACAATCCGTTGAAGAGAATATCACAAGCTTGAGCATTGTATTGCAACATCTTCAACTCATCCGCGGTAGCTTCACGGTTTGGTTCTCTCCCATCAAAGAAGTCACCTCAAACCAACACACACAATAGCCCAAACGGCGGGGTTATGTCCAAGAATATGCATTTTCATTTTATGCTTCCAACTAGCAAAATTAGTACCATCAAAGTAAGGACCTCTACGGTGATAATTTCCCTCGCTAGACGCCATACTCTCCTAGGTTGTGAAACCAAGGCTATGACCACCAAAAGCTATGGAAATCAAAGCAAATGGAGACCAAAGCTCTGATACCACATGTAGGATCGAAAGTATGTCTAGAGGGGGGTGATTAGACTACTTGACCAAATAAAAACTTAACATTTTCCCAATTTTACTTCTTGGCAGATTTTAGCTCTTTTAGGACAAGTCAAGCAATCATCACACAATTCAAGCAAGCATGCAAAGAGTATATTGGCAGCGGAAAGTAAAGCATGCAACTTGCAAGAATGTAAAGGGAAGGGTTTGGAGAATTCAAACGCAATTGGAGACACGGATGTTTTTCCCGTGGTTCGGATAGGTGGTGCTATCCTACATCCACGTTGATGGAGACTTGAACCCACGAAGGGTAACGGTTGCGCGAGTCCACAGAGGGCTCCACCCATGAAGGGTCCACGAAGAAGCAACCTTGTCTATCCCACCATGGCCATCGCCCACGAAGGACTTGCCTCACTAGCGGTAGATCTTCACGAAGTAGGCGATCTCCTTGCCCTTACAAACTCCTTGGTTCAACTCCACAATCTTGTCGGAGGCTCCCAAGTGACACCTAGCCAATCTAGGAGACACCACTCTCCAAGAAGTAACAAATGGTGTGTTGATGATGAACTCCTTGCTCTTGTGCTTCAAATGATAGTCTCCCCAACACTCAACTCTCTCTCATAGGATTTGGATCTGGTGGAAAGAAGATTTGAGTGGAAACCAACTTGGGGAAGGCTAGAGATCAAGATTCATATGGTAGGAATGGAATATCTTGGTCTCAACACATGAGTAGGTGGTTCTCTCTCAGAACATATGAGTTGGAAGTGTAGATGTGTTCTGATGGCTCTCTCCACGAGTGAAGAGGAGGTGGAGGGGTATATATAGCCTCCACACAAAATCCAACCATTACACACAATTTACCAATCTCGGTGGGACCGAATCAACAAACTCGGTCAGACCGAAATAGTAAACCTAGTGACCGTTAGAGATTTTCGGTGGGACTGACATGCAACTCGGTAGGACCGATTTTGTTAGGGTTAGGGCATAACGTAATCTCGGTGAGACCGATTACACAACCTCGGTGAGACCGGTTTTGGTAATAAGCTAACCAAAGAGTTGGTCAGGTAAACTCGGTGGGACCGATTTGCTCTTTCGGTGAGACCGAAAAGTTACAAAAAGGAAACACTGAATTTACATTGCAATCTCGGTGGGACCGATCCGCTCTTTTGGTGAGACCGAAAAGTTACGAAAGGGGAACAGAGAGTTTGCAATCCCATCTCGGTGAGACCGAGATCCCTATCGGTAGAACCGATTTGCTAGGGTTTGGCAATGGCTATGACAAGTGAAACTCGGTGACGCCAAGTTGAAAGAATCGGTAGGGCCGAGTTTGGCTTATGGTTTAGGTCAAATGTGGATATGAGAAAGTAGTTGAGGGGTTTGGAGCATATCACTAAGCACATGAAGCAAGAGGCTCATTAAGCAACACCTCATCCCTCCTTGATAGTATTGGCTTTTCCTAAAGACTCAATGTGATCTTGGATCACTAAAATATAAAATGAAGAGTCTTGAGCTTTTGAGCTTGAGCCAATCCTTTGTCCTTAGCATTTTGAGGGTTCCACTTTCACCATCCATGCCATGCCAATTATTGAGCTTTCTTGAAATAATCATCTTGGAATAGCTGCACTTTCAAATGTTCTTGATGACCCACTACCTATTGATGATAGCTTTCCTGATGAACAATTAGCTATCATAAATGCCTCTCGTGCTGCTCCATGGTATGCTGATTATGTTAATTATATTGTTGCTTAGTTTATACCACCTAGTTTCACGTACCAGCAGAAGAAAAAGTTATTCTATGATTTAAGACACTACTTCTGGGATGACCAACATATTTATAAAGAAGGAGTAGATAGTGTTATTAGACGTTGTGTACCTGAGCATGAATAGGAATAGATCCTACACAAGTGCCACTCCGGGGCTTATGGAGGACACCATGCTGGAGATAGAACTGCACATAAGGTATTGCAATCCTAATTTTATTGGCCTACTCTCTTCAAGGATGCCCGTAAGTTCGTTTTGTCTTGTGATGAATGTTAGAGAATTGGTAATATTAGTAGATGCCAAGAAATGCCTATGAATTATTCACTTGTTATTGAACCATTCGATGTTTGGGGCTTTGATTATATGGGACCGTTTCCTCCTTCTAATGGGTATACACATATTTTAGTTGCTGTTGATTACGTTACTAAGTGGGTAGAAGCTATTCCAACTAGTAGTTCTGATCATAACACCTCTATTAAGATGCTTAAAGAAGTTATTTTTCGAGGTTTGGAGTCCCTAGATACTTAATGACTGATGGTGGTTCACATTTTATTCATGGTGCCTTTCGTAAAATGCTTGCTAAGTATAATGTTAATCATAGAATTGCATCTCCTTATCACCCACAGTCTAGTGGTCAAGTAGGACTGAGCAATAGAGAGCTTAAATTAATTTTGCAAAAGAATGTTAATAGATCTAGAAAGAATTGGTCCAAGAAACTTGATGATGCATTATGGGCCTATAGAACTGCATACAAAAATCCTATGGGTATGTCTCCATATAAAATGGTTTATGGTAAAGCATGTCACTTACCTTTTGAACTAGAACATAAGGCATATTGGGCTATTAAAGAGCTCAACTATGACTTCAAACTTGCCGATGAGAAGAGGCTTTTTGACATTAGCTCACTTGATGAATGGAGAACCCAGGCCTACGAGAATGCCAAACTGTTTGAAGAAAAAGTTAAAAGATGGCATGATAAAAGGATACAAAAATGTGAGTTTAATGTAGGTGATTATGTATTATTATACAACTCTCTTTTAAGATTTTTTGCAGGCAAACTTCTCTCTAAATGGGAAGGTCATTACGTAATCGAGGAGGTCTATCGTTCCGGTGCCATAAAAATCAACAACTTCGAAGGCACAAATCCGAGGGTGGTGAACGGTCAAAGAATCAAACATTATATCTCAGGTAATCCCATAAATGTTGAAACTAATGTTATTGAAACCATAACCCCGGAGGAATACATAACGGACACTTGCTGGAACGTTTTAGACTCCGAAAAGGAATAGGTACGTGGTATGGTAAGTAAACCGACTCCAAAACAGTTCTAATGGCAATTTTTATCCGTTATGGAATATTTAAGAAAATATGAAAAATAAGAAGTACTCCGGGAAGGACACGAGGGTGGAGGGCGTGCCCTACCCCCCTGGGTGCGCCCCCTGCCTCTCGGGAACCTCGTGTGCTCTCCAGACTCCGTTTTCTTGCACGATACTTCTTTTGGTCGGTAAAAATTCACTATATAATCTCCTGAAGGTTTTGACCACCGTATCACGCAAATATATTTTGTCTTTGTTTCGAGCTGTTTTTCTGACAGATCTAGATTGCCATGGTGTCTTCAAGTGCCCCCAAGGACAAGTTCTTCGAGAAGGTCATCAACCCCTACCTTGCGGAGGTGCTGTGACACCCTCAAACCATTGAGATGCGTGAGGGTTTGTTGCATATCCGTGATGTTGAGGGACCAAGGAGGACCGGAAGCATGGAGACAAGGCTCGAGGCAATGGAGCAACAAGTTTTCAAGTGCCAGGAGATGGTGGAACATTGACTCGACTCCAATCATATAATGATCACGGAGTTCACCAACAACCACAAGCTAGATGACAAGGACATTGGGGAGGCCATCTTCAAGCTTCACGAGAAAATCGAGCGCCTCCAAGCCCAGATCTATGACCTGCAAAACCAAAACTGTGAGTATGAACATAGATTCAAGAGGATGAGTTTGGCTGCAGATTTGAGGATCCCGGAGACTCGATCATCCTTCTATGATGGTGAGCCTATGCCTTGGAAGATGGACGACAAGCCTACATCACCAACAACTCCATCATCACCACCTCCGAGGAAGGAAACATAAACACATGGCTATGGGCACTCCCCTTGGCAGCTGCCAAGCATGGGGGAGTGCCCCGATATCGTATCACCATCACTTTTATCTTTACCATTTTTCTTAGTTCGATCCTTTTGGTAATATCTTGATCTAGTAGAATAAAGTTTTAGTATGATCTAGTTGTGAGTTTTGCTTTATGATCCATCTATGTAATCGAGTCCGTGAGCTTTATATAATAAAGATTAGTGTTGAGTCAAGGGCTTGATTATTTTGCTATGATCTTGAGGGAACAGAATAAAAGAGAAGAAATAAAAAGAACTAAAGAGATCATATGGATCTTATGGAGAGTAATGACTTCACACATAAAGAGTATGATGAATAAAAATTATTGAGAGTTGACAAACATAGTTTTGGTCATCGTTGCAATTAATAGGAAGTAATAAGGAAAGAGAGGTTTTCACATATAAATATACCATCTTGGACATCTTTTATGATTGTGAGCACTCATTAAAATATGATATGCTAAAGATTTGACGTTGGACAAGGAAGACAACGTAATGGGTTATGTTTTCTTACATCTAAGATAAATTATATTGCCATGGATTGTCCAACATGTTGAGCTTGCCTTTCCCTCTCATGCTAGCCAAATTCTTTGCACCAAGAAGAGATACTACTTGTGCTTCCAAATATCCCTAAACCCAGTTTTTCCATGAGAGTCCACCATATCTACCTATGGATTGAGTAAGATCCATCAAGTAAGTTGTCATCGTTGCAAGCAATAAAAATTGCTCTCTAAATATGTATGATTTATTAGTGCGGAGAAAATAAGCTTTATAGGATCTTGTGATGTGGAAGAAATAAAAGCGACGGACTGCATAATAAAGGTCCATATCAGAAGTGGCAATATAAAGTGACGTTCTTTTGCATTAAGACTTCATGAATCCAACCATAAAAGCACATGACAACCTCTACTTCCCTCTGCGAAGGGCCTATCTTTTATTCTTGTCTTATACTTCATGCAAGAGTCACGGCGATATTCACCTTTCCTTTTTATATTTTATCCTTTGGCAAGCACAATATGTTGGAAAGATATTGATATATATACCTAATTGGATGTGAGTTTTCATGAACTATTATTGTTGACATTGCCCTTGAGGTAAGAGGTTGGGAGGCAAAACTATAAGCCCCTATCTTTCTCTGTGTCCGATTAAAACTTCATAACCATAAATATCGTGTGAGTGTTAGCAATTGTGAAAGACTAAATGATGGTTGAGTATGTGGACTTGCTGAATAGCTCTTATTGACTCTTTCTGATGTTATGATAAATTGCAATTGCCTCAATGACTGAGATTAGAGTTTGTTGGTTCTCAATGAAGTTTATGATTCATACTTGACATTGTGATTGAATTGTTACTTTAGCATAAGAGATTATATGACAATATATATATATATATATATATGTTGATGTTCTAAGAATGATCATGATGCCCTCATGTCCATATTTTATTTTATCGACACATCTATCTCTAAACATGTGGACATATTTTTCGATTTCGGCTTTCGCTTGAGGACAAGCGAGGTCTAAGCTTGGGGGAGTTGATACGTCCATTTTGCATCATGCGTTTATATCGATATTTACTGCATTATGGGCTGTTATTACAGATTATGTCACGATACTTATGCATATTCTCTCTTATTTTACAAGGTTTACATGAAGAGGGGGAATGTCGACAGCTGGAATTCTGGGCTGGAAAAAGAGCAAATATTAGAGACCTATTCTGCACATCTCCAAAAGTCTTGAAACTCCACGGGAATTATTTTCCGAATATATAAAAAATATTGGGCGAAAGAAGTACCAGAGGGGGGCCACCCACCGTCCACGAGGGTGGGGGCGCACCCCCTGCCCCATGGCCCCCCTAGTGGCCTCTGATGCCCATCTTTGGCTATATGGAGTGTTTGGACGAGGAAAAAATCATAAGCTAGCTCACAGGACGAAACTCCGCCGCCACGAGGCGGAACCAATCTAGGGCTCCGGTGGAGCTATTCTACCGGGGAAACTTCCCTCCGGGAGGGGGGAATCATCACCATCGTCATCGCCAATGATCCTCTCATCGGGAGGGGGTCAATCTCCATCAACATCTTCACCAGCACCATCTCATCTCAAAACCTAGTTCATCTCTTGTATCCAATCTTTGTATCCAAACCTCAGATTGGTACCTGTGGGTTGCTAGTAGTGTTGATTACTCCTTGTAGTTGATGCTAGTTGGTTTACTTTGTGGAAGATCATATGTGTTGGGGAATGTAGTAATTTCAAAAAAATTCCTACGCACACACAGGATCATGGTGATGCGTAGCAACGAGAGGGGGGAGTGTGTCGACGTACCCTCGTAGACCGAATGCGGAAGCGTTAGCACAACGCGGTTGATGTAGTCGTACGTCTTCACGATCCGATTGATCCAAGTATGGAACGCACGGCACCTCCGAGTTCCGCACACGTTCAATTTGATGACGTCCCGCGAGCTCCGATCCAGCTTCACAGGAGAGTTTCGTCAGCACGACGGCGTGGTCACGGTGATGATGATACTATCGACGGAGGGCTTCACCTAAGCACCGCTACGATATGATCAAGGTGGATTATGGTGGAGGGGGGCACCACACACGGCTAAGGGATCAATGATCAACTTGTGTGTCTTTGGGGTGCCCCCCTACCCCTGTATATAAAGGAGGGGAGGAGGAGAGGGTCGGCCAAGGGGAGAGGCACGCGCAAGGGGGGCAATCCTACTCCAAGTAGGTTTGCCCCCTCTTTCCTAGTCCAAGTAGGAGAGGGAAAGGAAAGGGAGAGGAGGAGAAGGAAAGAGGGGGCCGGACCCCCTTGCCCTAAACCAATTCGGTTTGGGCCTTGGGGGGCGCGCCCCACACTTCTCTTGCTGCCCTCTATTTCCACTAAGGCCCATGTTAGCCAATTAAGCCCCTGGGAGGTTTTCGGTAACCCCCGGTACTCTGGTATTTATCTGGTAACCCCCGGAATGAAGGAAATATGCCCTAGAGGCAATAATAAAGTTATTATTTATTTCCTTATATCATGATAAATGTTTATTATTCATGCTAGAATTGTATTAACCGGAAACATAATACATGTGTGAATACATAGACAAACAGAGTGTCACTAGTATGCCTCTACTTGACTAGCTCGTTGATCAAAGATGGTTATGTTTCCTAACCATAGCCATGAGTTGTCATTTGATTAACGGGATCACATCATTAGGAGAATGATGTGGTTGACTTGACCCATTCCGTTAGCTTAGCACTTGATCGTTTAGTTTGTTATTATTGCTTTCTTCATGACTTATACATGTTCCTATGAATATGAGATTATGCAACTCCCGTTTACCGGAGGAACACTTTGTGTGCTACCAAACGTCACAACGTAACTGGGTGATTATAAAGGTGCTCTACAGGTGTCTCCGAAGGTACTTGTTGGGTTGGCGTATTTCGAGATTAGGATTTGTCACTCCGATTGTCGAAGAGGTATCTTTGGGCCCTCTCGGTAATGCACATCACTTAAGCCTTGCAAGCAATGCAACTAATATGTTAGTTGCAAGATGATGTATTACGGAACGAGTAAAGAGACTTGCCGGTAACGAGATTGAACTAGGTATTGAGATACCGACGATCGAATCTCGGGCAAGTAACATACCGATGACAAAGGGAACAACGTATGTTGTTATGCGGTCAGACCGATAAAGATCTTCGTAGAATATGTAGGATCCAATATGAGCATCCAGGTTCCGCTATTGGTTATTGACCGGAGACGTGTCTCGGTCATGTCTACATTATTCTCAAACCCATAGGGTCCGCACGCTTAATGTTAAGATGACAGTTTTATTATGAGTTTATATATTTTGATGTACCGAAGGTTGTTCAGAGTCCCGGATGTGATCACGGACTTGACGAGGAGTCTCGGAATGGTCGAGACATAAAGATCGATATATTGGACGACTATATTTGGACACCGGAAAGGTTCCGGGTGAGATTGGGACAATACCGGATCACCGGGAGGTTATCGGAACCCCCCGGGAGGTATATGGGCCTTATTGGGCCTTAGTGGAAAGGAGGGGAAAGGAGCAAGGGAGGGGGCGCCCCCCCAAGCCCAATCCGAATTGGGAGGGGGCCGGGGCCCCCTTTTCCTTCCTCCCTCCTTCCTCTTGCTTCCCTCTCCCACTCCTAATAGGAAAAGGGGGAGTCCTACTCCTTGTGGGAGTTGGACTCCCCCCCTTGGGCGCGCCACACTCCTTGGCCGGCTCCCTCCTCCACTCGTTTATATACGGGGGCAGGGGGCACCCAAGAGACACAACAATTGATCATTGATCTCTTAGCCGTGTGCGGTGCCCCCCTCCACCATAATCCTCGATAATATTGTAGCGGTGCTTAGGCGAAGCCCTGCGACGGTAGAACATCAAGATCGTCACCACGCCGTCGTGCTGACGGAACTCATCCCCGACACTTTGCTGGATCGGAGTCCGGGGATCGTCATCGAGCTGAACATGTGCAAAAACTCGGAGGTGTCGTAGTTTCGGTGCTTGATCGGTCGGGCCGTGAAGAAGTACGACTACATCAACCGCGTTGTTATAACGCTTCCGCTTTCGGTCTACGAGGGTACGTGGACAACACTCTCCCCTCTTGTTGCTGTGCATCACCATGATCTTCCGTGTGCGTAGGAATTTTTTTGAAATTACTACGTTCCCCAACACGAAACCCTTCCGGTGTCCGAATATAACCTTCCAATATATCAATCTTTATGTCTCGACCATTTCGAGACTCCTCGTCATATCCCTGATCTCATCCGGGACTCCGAACTACCTTCTGTACATCAAATCACATAAACTCATAATACCAATCGTCACCGAACTTTAAGCGTGCGGACCCTACGGGTTCGAGAACTATGTAGACATGACCGAGACACGTTTCTGGTCAATAACCAATAGCGGAACCTGGTTGCTCATATTAGCTCCCACATATTCTACTAAGATCTTTATCGGTCAAACCTCATAACAACATACGTTGTTCCCTTTGTCATCGGTATGTTACTTGCCCGAGATTCGATCATCGGTATCTCAATACCTAGTTCAATCTCGTTACCGGCAAGTCTCTTTACTCGTTCCATAATACATCATCCCGCAACTAACTCATTAGTTACAATGCTTGCAAGGCTTATAGTGATGTGCAATACCGAGTGGGCCCCGAGATACCTCTTCGACAATCGGAGTGACAAATCCTAACGTCGAAATACACCAACTCAATAAGTACCTTCGGAGACACCTGTAGAGCACCTTTATAATCACCCAGTTACGTTATGACGTTTGGTAGCACACAAAGTGTTCCTCTGGTAAACGGGAGTTGCATAATCTCATAGTCATAGGAACATGTATAAGTCATGAATAAAGCAATGGCAACATACTAAACGATCAAGTGCTAAGCTAACGGAATGGGTCAAGTCAATCACATCATTCTCCTAATGATGTGATCCCGTTAATGAAATGACAACTCATGTCTATGGTTAGAAAACTTAACCATCTTTGATTAACGAGCTAGTCAAGTAGAGGCATACTAGTGACACTATGTTTGTCTGTGTATTCACACATGTATTATGTTTCCGGTTAATACAATTCTAGCATGAAGAATAAACATTTATCATGAAATAAGGAAATAATTAATAACTTTATTATTGCCTCTAGGGCATATTTCCTTCAGTCTCCACTTGCACTAGAGTCAATAATCTAGTTCACATCGCCATGTGATTTAACACCAATAGTTCACATCACCATGTGATTTACACCCATAGTTCACATCGTCATGTGAACAACACCCAAAGTGTTTACTAGAGTCAATAATCTAGTTCACATCGCTATGTGATTAACACCCAAAGAGTACTAAGGTGTCATCATGTTTTGCTTGTGAGAGAAGTTTAGTCTACGGGTCTGCCACATTCAGATCCGTATGTATTTAGCAAATTTCTATGTCAACAATGCTCTGCACGGAGCTACTCTAGCTAATTGCTCCCACTTTCAAAATGTATCCAGATTAAGACTTGGTGTCATCTGGATCAGTGTCAAAATTTGCATCGATGTAACCCTTTACGACGAACCTTTTGTCACCTCCATAATCGAGAAACATATCCTTATTCCACTAAGGATAATTTTGACCGCTGTCCAGTGATCTACTCCTAGATCAATATTGTACTCCCTTGCTAAACTCAGTGTAGGGTATACAATAGATCTGGTACACAGCATGGCGTACTTTATAGAAACTATGGTTGAGGCAAAGGGAATGACTTTCATTCTCTTTCTATCTTCTGCCGTGGTCGGGCTTTGAGTCTTACTCAATTTCACACCTTGTAACATAGGTAAGAACTCTTTTTTGACTGTTCCATTTTAAACTACTTCAAAATCTTGTCAAGGTATGTACTCATTGAAAAAACTTATCAAGTGTCTTGATATATCTCTATAGATCTTGATGCTCAATATGTAAGTAGCTTCACCAAGGTCTTTATTTGAAGAACTCCTTTCAAAAACTCCTTTATGCTTTCCATAAAATTCTACATTATTTCTGATCAACAATATGTCATTCACATATATTTATCAGAAATGTTGTAGTGCTCCCACTCACTTTCTTGTAATTACAGGCTTCACCACAAGTCTGTATAAAACTATATGCTTTGATCAACTCATCAAAGCGTATATTCCAACTCTGATATGCTTGCACCAGTCCATAGATGAATCGCTGGAGCTTGCACATTTTTTAGCACCTTTAGGATCGACAAAACCTTCTGGTTGCATCATATACAACTCTTCTTTAAGAAATCCATTAAGGAATGTAGTTTTGACATCCATTTGCCAGATTTCATAAAATGTGGCAATTTGCTAACATGATTCGGACAGACTTAAGCATCACTATGAGTGAGAAAATCTCATCGTAGTAAACACCTTGAACTTTTTCAAAACCTTTTTCGACAAGTCTAGCTTTGTAGATAGTAACACTACTATCGTCGTTCGTCTTCCTCTTCAAAATCCATTTATTTTCTATGGCTTGCTGATCATCGGGAAAGTCAACCAAAGTCCACACTTTGTTCTCATACATGGATCCCATCTCAGATTTCATGGCCTCAAGCCATTTCGCGGAATCTGGGCTCATCATCGCTTCCCCATAGTTCGTAGGTTCGTCATGGTCAATTAACATGACCTCCAGAACAGGATTACCGTACCACTCTGGTGCGGATCTCACTCTGGTTGACCTACGAGGTTCAGTAGTAACTTGATCTGAAGTTACATGATCATCATCATTAGCTTCCTCACTAATTGGTGTAGGAGTCACAGAAACAGATTTCTGTGATCAACTACTTTCCAATAAGGGAGCAGGTACAGTTACCACATCAAGTTCTACTTTCCTCCCTCTCACTTCTTTCGAGAGATACTCCTTCTCTAGAAAGGATCCATTCTCGGCAACAAATATCTTGCCTTTGGATCTGTGATAGAAGGTGTACCCAATAGTTACTTTTGGGTATCCTATGAAGACGCACTTCTCTGACTTGGGTTTGAGCTTATCAAGATGAAACTTTCTCACATAAGCATCGCAACCCCAAACTTTAAGAAACGACAGCTTAGGTTTCTTGCTAAACCACAGTTCATACGGTGTCGTCTTAACGGATTTAGATGGTGCCCTTTTTAATCTGAATGCAGTTGTCTGTAATGCATAACCCCAAAATGATGGTGGTAAATCGGTAAGAGACATCATAGATTGCACAATATCAAATAAAGTACGGTTATGATGTTTGGACACACCATAACGATGTGGTGTTCCAGGTGGCATGAGTTTGTGAAACTATTCCACATTGTTTTAATTGAAGACCAAACTCGTAACTCAAATGTCTCTGCGATCAGATCGTAGAAACTTTATTTTCTTGTTACGATGATTTTCCACTTCACTCTGAAATTCTTTGAACTTTTCAAATGTTTCAGACTTATGTTTCTTCAAGTAGATATACCCATATCTGCTCAAATCATCTGTGAAGGTCAGAAAACAATGATACCTGCCGCGAGCCTCAACACTCATCGAACTGCATACATCAGTATGTATTATTTTCCAACAAGTCTGTTGCTCGCTCCATTGTTCCGGAGAACGGAGTCTTAGTCATCTTGCCCATGAGGCATGGTTCGCAAGCATCAACTGATTCATAATCAAGTGATTCCAAAGGCCCATCGGCATGGATTTTCTTCATGCACTTTACACCAATATGACCTAAACGGCAGTGCCACAAATAAGTTGAACTATCATTATTAACTTTGCATATTTTGGCTTCAATATTATGAATATGTGTATTACTATGATCGAGATTCAATAAACCATTCACCTTGGGTGTAAGACCATTGAAGGTTTTATTCATGTAAACAGAACAACAATTCTTCTCTGACTTTAAATGAATAACTGTATTGCAATAAACATGATCAAATCATATTCATGCTTTACGCAAACACCAAATAACATTTATCTAGGTTCAGCACTAATCCCGAAAGTACAGGGAGTGTGCGATGATGATCATATCAATCTTGGAACTACTTCCAACACACATCGTTACTTCACCCTTAACTAGTCTCTGTTCATACTGCAACTCCCGTTTCAAGTTACTACTCTTAGCAACTGAACTAGTATCAAATACCGAGGGGTTGCTAGTAAAGTACACATCAATAACATGTATACCCAATATACCTTTGTCCACTTTGCCATCCTTCTTATCCACCAAATACTTGGGGCAGTTCCGCTTCGAGTGATTAGTCCCTTTGCGGTAAAAGCACTTAGTATCAGGCTTAAGTACAGACTTGGGCTTCTTCACTTGAGCAACAACTTGCTTGCCATTCTTCATGAAGTTCCCCTTCTTCCCTTTGCCCTTTTCTTGAAACTAGTGGTCTTGTTAACCATCAACACTTGATGCTTTTATTGATTTCTACCTTCATCGATTTCAGCATCACGAAGAGCTTGGGAATCATTTCTGTTATCCCTTGCATATTATAGTTCATCACGAAGTTCTAGCAACTTGGTGATAGTGACTAGAGAACTCTGTCAATCACTGTCTTATCTGGAAGATTAACTCCCACTTGATTCAAGTGATTGTAGTACTCAGACAATCTGAGCACATGCTTACAGGTTGAGCTATTCTCCTCCATCTTGTAGGCAAAGTAATGTCAGAGGTCTCATACCTCTCGACACGGGCATGAGTATGAAATCCAATTTCAACTCTTGGGAACATCTTATATGCTCCGTGGCGTTCAAAACATTTTTGAAGTCCCAGTTCTAAGCCGTAAAGCATGGTGCACTAAACAATCAAGTAGTCATCATACCGAGCTTTGTCAAACGTTCATAGCGTCTGCATATGCTCCTGCAACAGGTCCGTCACCTAGCGGTGCATCAAGGACATAATTCTTCTGTGCAGCAATGAGGATAATCCTCATATCACGGATCTAATCCGCATCATTGCTACTAACATCTTTCAATTTATTTTTCTCTAGGAACATATCAAAAAACGGGGAAGCTATGTGCGAGCTATTGATCTACAACATAGATATGCAAATACTATCAGGACTAAGTTCATGATAAATTAAAGTTCAATTAATCATATTACTTAAGAACTCCCACATAGATAGACATCCCTGTAATCATCTAAGTGATCAAGTGATCCAAATCAACTAAACCATGTCCGATCATCACGTGAGATGGAGTAGTTTTCAATGGTGAACATCACTATGTTGATCATATCTACTATATGATTCACGCTCGACCTTTCGGTCTCAGTGTTCCGAGGCCATATCTGCATATGCTAGGCTCGTCAAGTTTAACCCGAGTATTCTGCATATGCAAAAACTGGCTTGCACCCGTTGTAGATGAAGGTAGAGCTTATCACACCCGATCATCACGTGGTGTCTCGGCACGATGAACTTTGGCAACGGTGCATAATCAGGGAGAACACTTTTATCTTGAAATTAGTGAGAGGTCATCTTATAATGCTACCTTCAATCAAAGCAAAATAAGATGCATAAAAGATAAACATCACATGCAATCAATATAAGTGATATGATATGGCCATCATCATCTTGTGCTTGTGATCTCCATCTACGAAGCACCGTCAGGATCACCATTGTCACCGACACGACACCTTGATCTCCATCGTAGCATCATTGTCATCTCGCCAACTATTGCTTCTACGACTATCGCTACCGCTTAGTGATAAAGTAAAGCAATTACAGGGCGATTGCATTGCATGCAATAAAGCGACAACCATATGGCTCCTGCCAGTTGCCGATAACTCGGTTACAAAACATGATCATCTCATACAATATAGCATCATGCCTTGACCATATCACATCACAACATGCCCTGCAAAAACAAGTTAGACGTCCTCTACTTTGTTGTTGCAAGTTTTATGTGGATGCTACGGGCTTAGCAAGAACCGTTCTTACCTACGCATCAAAACCACAATGGTAGATTTTCAAGTTAGTGATGTTTTAACCTTCTCAAGGACCGGTCGTAGCCACACTCGGTTCAACTAAAGTTGGAGAAACTGACACCCGCCAGCCACCTGTGTGCAAAGCACGTCGGTAGAACCAGTCTCGCGTAAGCGTACGCGTAATGTCGGTCCGGGTCGCTTCATCCAACAATACCGCCAAACTAAAGTATGACATGATGGTAAGCAGTATGACTTGTATCGCCCACAACTCACTTGTGTTCTACTCATGCATATAACATCTACGCATAAAACCTGGCACGGATGCCATTGTTGGGGAACGTAGTAATTTCAAAAAAATCCTACGCACACACAGGATCATGGTGATGCATAACAACGAGAGGGGAGAGTGTGTCCACGTACCCTCTAGACCGAATGCGGAAGCGTTAGCACAACAGGGTTGATGTACTCGTACGTCTTCACGATCCGATTGATCCAAGTACCGAACACACGGCACCTCCAAGTTTTGCACACGTTCAACTCGATGACGTCCCGCGAGCTCCGATCCAGCTTCATAGGAGAGTTTTGTCAGCACGACGGCGTGGTGACGATGATGATACTACCGACGGAGGGCTTCGCCTAAGCACCACTACGATATGATCGAGCTGGATTATGGTGGAGGGGGCACCGCACACGGCTAAGGGATGAATGATCAACTTGTGTGTCTTTGGGGTTCCCCCTACCCCTGTATATAAAGGAGGGGAGGAGGAGAGGGCCGGCCAAGGGGAGAGGCGCGCCCAAGGGGGGGGGCAATCCTACTCCAAGTAAGTTTGCCCCCTCTTTCCCAGTCCTAGTAGGAGAGGGGGGGGAGGGGGAGGAGGAGAAGGAAAGAGGGGGCTGGCCCCCCTTGCCCTAAACCAATTCGGTTTGGGCCTTGGGGGGGGCGCCCCACACTTCCCTTGCTGCCATCTATTTCCACTAAGGCCCATGTTAGCCCATTAAGCCCCCGGGGGGGTTTCCGGTAACCCCCGGAACCCTTCCGGTGTCCGAATATAACCTTCCAATATATCAATGTAACACCTTCGATGCGACTATATCTCCCACGTGTCGAGGCGCGACTTAGAGGCATAATCGCATTGAAGGCATATGTCGCAAGTCAGGCAATCATCACAAACATCCCATGTAATATAGATAAATAAAAGGGATAACATAGTTGGCTTACACTCGCCACGTCAATCAAGTACATAAACAATATACATCATCCAAACACTCATGGCCCGACTACGGCGCCAAAATAAAAGATAACCCAACAAGCGACATGGTCCCGATCACCCCAACTAGGCACCACTACTGATCATCAGGAAAAGAAACATAGTAACGCTGAGAGTCCTCGTCGTACTCCCACTTGAGCTCAAGCGCGCCATTTGGACCTGTATCATCTGGCCTTGCATCTGGTGTAATAGTAATTTGTGAGCCAGAAGGACTCAGCAATCTCGCACCCTCGCGATCAAGACTACTTAAGCTTATAGGAAGGGTAAGGTAAATATATGTGGAGCTGCAGCAAGCGACTAGCATATATGGTGGCTAACTTATACGCAAAAGAGAGCGAGAAGAGGAGGCAAAGCGCGAGCGAGAAACTAGAGAGCAACCTGCGCAAACATTACTCCAACACCGTGTCCACTTCCCGGATTCCGCCGAGAAGAGGCCATCACGGTAACACACTCAGTTGATTCATTTTAATTAAGTTTATGTTTAAGTTATCTACAACCGGACATTAACAAATTCCCATCTGCCCATAACCGCGGACACGGCTTTCGAAAGTTCAAATCCTTGCAGGGGAGTCCCAACTTAGCCCATGACAAGCTCTCACGGTCAACGAAGGAATAGACCTCCACCCGAGACATTCCGATCAGACTCGGTATCCCGGTACAACAAGACATTTCGACAGGTTAAAACAAGACCAGCAGCACCGCCCGAATGTGCCGACAAATCCCGATAGGAGCTACACATATCTCGTTCTCAGGGCACACTCAGATGAGCAATCCGTACAACTAAAACCAAACCTCGAGTTTCCCCGAGGGGGCGCTGCACAGGGATCTAGTTCGGACCAACACTCAGAGGAGCACTGGCCCGGGGATGGCTAAAATAAGATGACCCTCGGGCTTCGGAAACCCAAGGGAAAAAGAGGCTAGGTGGCAAATGGTAAAACCAAGGTTGGGCATTACTGGAAAAGCTTTAATCAAGACGAACTATCAAGGGGTTCCCATTATAACCCAACCGCGTAAGGAACGCAAAATCCGGGAACATAACACCGATATGACGGAAACTAGGGCGGCAAGAGTGGAACAAAACACTAGGCGAGAGGCCAAGCCTTCCACCCTTTACCAAGTATATAGATGCATAAAGATAACATGGCAATATAATGATATCCCAACAAGTAAATAAATGTTCCAACGAGGAACGGTCTCCAATCTTCACTTGCAACTAGCAATGCTATAAGAGCGGCTGAGCAAAGCGGTAACATAGCCAATCAACGGTTTGCTAGGACAATGGTGGGTTAGAGGTTGAACATGGCAATTTGGTAGGCTTGAAAGCAAGTGGTAGGCATCATAGCATTGGCATAGCAAAAGAGCGAGCAAACTAGCATAGCAAAGATAGTAGTGATTTCGAGGATATGATCATCTTGCCTGCAAAGTTGTCAGAGTTGACTGGATCCTCGAAAGCAAACTCAATGGGCTCCTCGTTAGCGAACACGTCTCCCGGATCTACCCAAACAAGACAAACAAGCAACAAGGATACAATCAACCACGTGCAAACTCAAACAACACGATGCAGAGATGATATGCTATGCGGGATGCATATGCAAGATATGATAGGAAATGCATGAACCTGGCCTCAACTTGGAAATCCAAGTGTGCCACTGGAAATATGAGATGAAATCTCTTGAAAACGATATAAAGATCATCGGAATCGGAGTTACGGTTTGGAAACGGCAAGCGATTCAAATATGACACCGGTCTGCGATTTACAGCAAGTAGGCATCTAAATGCAATGAGATGAACATGCTACAGCACTCAAACATGGCATCAAAATACATGGCAGGGAAGCATTCAAGATGCTTAACAAAAGTCTAGCACTGAGCTACGGCCAATTCATCCATTAGGAGGTTCAAACAAGCATGGCAAAAATGCAAATGGTAAACAGATCTCAGACTTAGTGAAATTAACACTTGTCTGAAATTTCAGATCATATAGCCCTCTTCGGAGCAACAAAACAACACGCTACAGGATCTGAACATGACAAAGTAAGACATGGCATGGAGCTACTCAACAAGCTTAACAAAAGTCCCTTAGTGACCTTGAGCCAAAAGGGATCACAAAATATACTAACAAGCACACGAACATAGCAAAAACTTAATCAGTTTTCAGACTTAGTGAAAACTGGGACATGCTGAAACATAACTCAAGTAGGCATGTTTACGGGCTCGATGCACTCACTACGGAGCAATTCATGGAAATACAAGCATACATCCATTAAGAAGGCACAAAATGCAAGCTAGACATGTCAAGAACAATGTCATAGCATGCACGGATCAACTACAATAACATCGAGAAAATCGCAAACAAGTTGACGATCTGCCCAGATTCACAACGAAGCAAAAGTAGAGCTCGATTGACTCAAGCTAGAATGCTCCATATATGCAAACAAAGACATGAATGGATAGAGAACTACAATATTAACAAAACTCCTTTACTGATCATCGTCAAAAGAGGCACGGATCACTAGGAAACAACCTGAACATATGGCATCATGAGATAAATGATCCCAGGACTTAGTGAAATTACTAAGTCCCTGAAAACAGAGTTACCAAGTGCCTCACTTTGCAAGCTTGCACTAGGCACCACACACATCACATAAATACATGGGTTGCACCTCTGGAAAGATAACAAAACCCTTAACAAAACATATGTAGAACTCATGGGCATATCATGCACACAACAATCATGGCAAAAATGACAAATGTCTAAGATGAAGTAACAGATCTGACAATTAACTCAAGTAGCCCTCTTCTAACAGAATTTCGGGCATCAAGATGAACTCAAATGAAAATGATGCAATGGAATGAAATGATGTACTCTCTGAGGCGAACATTTTGATATGCTATATACATGAATCGGAGCTACGGATGCGGAGATATAGCAAGTTGAATATAGGCACATGGACTTAGAATTTCTGGGACTTAGACGAAAAAAAACCACCTCATGGAAAAAGTCAACTCCGACAGGGGCGGCCGGATCTGTCTTCTCCGGCGACAGCGAGGCCCGGACGCGGCGAGGGAGGCCGGGGAGCGGCCGGACTCCGGCGGGGGCGACCGGATCTGGCTCCGGGAGGCGAGGGTGAGGATGGGGCGGCGATGGGCGAAGGCGGCGGCGCAGTTGGTGACCGGGCCGGTGCGGCAGCACGGCGGCCGGCGAAGTCGGCGACGGCGGCGGAGGCGACGCGGTGGATCGGGCGGCGGGGCACCCGGACGAGGCGGGCGGCACGCGCGGGCCTGGGGGGCCTGCCCTGGGCTCCCGCGAGCCCCGGTGGCGGGCGACAGGTGGCGGCGCCTCAGTGGCCGCGGACGGCGGCGGCGGCTTGTCCGGCCGGATCGGACATGTCCGGCGCGATGGGGTGATTTTTAGGGTTTCGGGGGAAGAAGGAGATCCGAAAACGGAGGGGTTCTTTAAATAGGCATAGAGGGAGCTAGGAGAGTCCAAATGAGGTGCGATTTTCGGCCACGCGATCGTGATTGAACGCTGTAGATGATGGAGCAGAGTTAGGTGGGTTTTGGGCCAAATTGGAGGGGTGTTGGGCTGCAACACACACGAGGCCTTTTCGGTCCCTCGGTTAACCATTGGAGTATCAGACGATGTCCAAATGATACGAAACTTGACAGGCAGTCTACCGGTAGTAAACCAAGGCCACTTGGCAAGTCTCGGTCCAATCCGGAAATGTTAAATCCCCACACACGAATGGAAAGTAGAATTGACCACCGGAGGAGAACGAAGCGCCGAAATGCAAAACGGACAATGGGGAAAAAGCTCGGATGCATGAGAAGAACACGTATGCAAATGCAATGCACATGATGACATGATATGAGATGCATGACAAAGATAACAACACACGGAGACAAAGACCCGAACCCGAGAAAATAAATTAACTTAAGGCCGGAAACGGCAAGAGTTGGATTACATTTGGGAAAGTCATATCCGGGGTGTTACAATCAATCTTTATGTCTCGACCATTTCGAGACTCCTCGTCATATCCCCGATCTCATCCGGGACTCCGAACTACCTTCGGTACATCAAATCACATAAACTCATAATACCGATCGTCACCGAACTTTAAGCGTGCGGACCCTACGGGTTCAAGAACTATGTAGACATGACCGAGACACGTTTCCGGTCAATAACCAATAGCGGAACCTGGATGCTCATATTGGCTCCCACATATTCTACTAAGATCTTTATCGGTCAAACCGCATAACAACATACTTTGTTCCCTTTGTCATCGGTATGTTACTTGCCCGAGATTTGATCATGGGTATCTCAATACCTAGTTCAATCTCGTTACCGGCAAGTCTCTTTACTCGTTCCATAATACATCATCCCGCAACTAACTCATTAGTTACAATGCTTGCAAGGCTTATAGTGATGTGCATTACCGAGTGGGCCCAGAGATACCTCTCCGATAATATGAGTGACAAATCCTAATCTCGAAATACGCCAACTCAACAAGTACCTTCGGAGACACCTATAGAGCACCTTTATAATCACCCAGTTACGTTGTGACGTTTGGTAGCACACAAAGTGTTCCTCCGGTAAACAGGAGTTGCATAATCTCATAGTCATAGGAACATGTATAAGTCATGAAGAAAGCAATAGCAACATACTAAAGGATCAAGTGCTAAGCTAACAGAATGGGTCAAGTCAATCACATCATTCTCCTAATGATGTGATCCCGTTAATCAAATGACAACTCATGTCCATGTCTAGGAAACTCAACCATCTTCGATTAACGAGCTAGTCAAGTAGAGGCATACTAGTGACACTCTGTTTATCTATGTATTCACACATGTATTATGTTGTCGGTTAATACAATTCTAGTATGAATAACAAACATTTATCATGAAATAAGGAAATAAATAATAACTTTATTATTTCCTCTAGGGCATATTTCCTTCAATATGTTCAGATCCATTATGCATATTAATACCTGAGGGAGTCCTGGAATAGGGGGTCTCCGGACAGCCGGACTATCTCCATTGGCTGGACTGTTAGACTATGAAGATACAAGATTGAAGACTCCGTCTCGTGTCTGGATGGGACTCTACTTGGTGTGGAAGGCAAGCTAGGCAATACGTATATGGATATCTCCTCCTTTGTAACCGACCTTGTGTAACCCTAACCCTCTCCGGTGTCTATATAAACCGGAGGGTTTTAGTCCGTAGGACAACAAATCACAACATACAATCATACTGTAGGCTAGCTTCTAGGGTTTAGCCTCTCTGATCTCGTGGTAGATCTACTCTTGTAACACCCATATCATCAATATCAATCAAGCAGGACGTAGGGTTTTACCTCCATCAAGAGGGCCCAAACCTGGGTAAAACTTCATGTCCCTTGCCTCCTGTTACCATCCGGCCTAGACGCACAGTTCGGGACCCCCTACCTGAGATCCGCCGGTTTTGACACCGACATTGGTGCTTTCATTGAGAGTTCCTCTATGTCATCGCCATTAGGCTTGATGGCTCCTACTATCATCGATAGCGATGCGGTCCAGGGTGAGACTTTTCTCCCCGGACAGATCTTCGTATTCAGCGGCTTTGCACTGCGGGCTAATTCGCTTGGCCATCTGGAGCAGATTGAACGCTACGCCCCTGGCCATCAGGTCAGATTTGGAAGTATGAATTACACGGCCAACATCCGTGGGGACTTGATCTTCGACGGATTCTAGCCACAGCCGGACGCGCCGCACTGTCGCGATGGGTATGACCTAGCTTTGCCATCGGACGGTACCCCACAGGCCGCGCCCGCATCAGCTCCGACCCTTAGCTCGGAGCCAGCTGCGCCAATCGAGGACGGGTGGCTAGACACCGCCTCAGGGGCTGCAGTCTCAACGCCGATCAAGCCGAACACCGGCATAATCCTCTGCGGAGCCCGTGACTCCAAGGTGCCGGACTCTCCTTCGGACCCCGAACCATCCGCGCCCCTGCCAATCAAATCCGATTGGGCGCCGATCATGGAATTCACCGCCGTGGATATCTTTCAGCACTCGCCCTTCGGCGACATCCTGAATTCACTAAGGTCTCTCTCTTTGTCAGGAGAGCCCTGGTCGGATTATGGACAACAGGATTGGGATGCGGACGACGAAGAAATTCAACGCCCACCCACCACCCACTTTGTAGCCATTATCGATGATTTAACCGACATGCTCGACTTCGACTCCAAAGACATCGACGGTATGGACGACGATCTAGGAGACGAACATGAACCAGCACCTATAGGGCACTGGAAAGCCACCTCGTCGTATGACATATAAATGGTGGATACACCCAATGAAGGCAATGGCGACGAGATAGCGGAGGATGACCCCTCCAAGAAGCAACCCAAGCGCCGACGTCAGCGGCGCCGCTCTAAGTCCCGCCAAAGCAAAAGTGGTGATACCGGCACAGGAGATAATAACACTCCGGATAGCGCCGAAGACAACGAAAACCCCCTCCGGCAAGATTAGATCAGGAGGATGAAGGTGCCAGCTCTCCTGAGAGAGCGGCTGGCGGAGAGGAGGAGGATGACAATTACATGCCCCCCCCCCTCCGAAGATGAGGCAAGCCTCGGCGACGATGAATTCGCCGTACCAGAGGATCCCGTCGAACAAGAGCGCTTCAAGCACAGGCTTATGGCCACGGCAAATAGCCTGAAGAAAAAGCAGCGGTAGCTTCAAGCCGATCAAGATCTGCTAGCTGACAAATGGACTGAAGTCCTCACAGCCGAGGAATATAAACTCGAGCGTCCCTCCAAGAGTTACCCAAGGCGCAGGTTACTACCCCGACTGGAGGAAGAAGCGTACGATACGGCTGATCGGCCACCTCGTGGCCGCGATAGAGAGCATTCCTGCCGAAAGTTCAGCCTCCACCCCAACGCCATCCAAATAAAAAGGCATGGGGAGATACGCTAGACCTGTGAGACATATTGGAGGACAAAGCAAAGCACTCAAGGTCGATCTATGGATCACGAGGGCGCACCACTCTACGAGACGGTAAAGGTCACGCCGGATACAGTAAAAGCGAATCTGGCCGGGCCGAACACAGCGGGCAGGACCCATACGAGCTGCGTCGCGATATAGCCCAATACAGAGGTGCCACACACCCCTTATGCTTCACAGATGAAGTAATGGAACATCAATTCCCAGAAGGTTTCAAACCTGTAAACATTGAATCATACGACGGCACAACAGATCCCGCGGTATGGATTAAGGACTTCCTCCTCCACATCCACATGGCCCGCGGTGATGACTTACATGCCATCAAGTACCTCCCACTAAAACTCAAAGGACCAGCACGGCATTGGCTTAATAGCTTGCCAGCGGACTCCATTAGCTGTTGGGAAGATCTGGAAGCTGCATTCCTCGACAATTTTCAGGGCACTTATGTGCGACCACCGGACGCCGATGACTTGAGCCACATAATTCAGCAGCCATAAGAGTCGGCCAGGCAATTCTGGACTCAGTTCCTTACAAAGAAAAACCAAATCATCGACAGTCCGGATGCGGAGGCCTTAGCGGATTTCAAGCACAACATCCGAGATGAGTGGTAGCCCGGCACCTTGGTCAGGAAAAGCCGAAATCTATGGCAGCCCTCACGACGCTCATGGCCCTCTTTTGTGCGGGATAAGACAGTTGGTTGGCTCGCAGTAACAACATATCAAAGAACCATGGTACCTCAGATACCAAGGAGGGCAACAGCAGGTCACGTCGCTGAAGGAAATATGCCCTAGAGGCAATAATAAAGTTATTATTTATTTCCTTATATCATGATAAATGTTTATTATTCATGCTAGAATTGTATTAACCGGAAACATAATACATGTGTGAATACATAGACCAACAGAGTGTCACTAGTATGCCTCTACTTGACTAGCACGTTAATCAAAGATGGTTATGTTTCCTAACCATGAACAAAGAGTTGTTATTTGATTAACGAGGTCACATCATTAGTTGAATGATCTGATTGACATGACCCATTCCATTAGCTTAGCACCCGATCGTTTAGTATATTGCTATTGCTTTCTTCATGACTTATACATGTTCATATAACTATGAGATTATGCAACTCCCGTTTACCGGAGGAACACTTTGGGTACTACCAAACGTCACAACGTAACTGGGTGATTATAAAGGAGTACTACAGGTGTCTCCAATGGTTGATGTTGGGTTGGCGTATTTCGAGATTAGGGTTTGTCACTCCGATTGTCGGAGAGGTATCTCTGGGCCCTCTCGGTAATACACATCACATAAGCCTTGCAAGCATAATAACTAAGATGTTAGTTATGAGATGATGTATTACGGAACGAGTAAAGAGACTTGCCAGTAACGAGATTGAACTAGGTATTGGATACCGATGATCGAATCTCGGGCAAGTAACATACCGATGACAAAGGGAACAACGTATGTTGTTATGCGGTCTGACCGATAAAGATCTTCGTAGAATATGTAGGAGCCAATATGGGCATCTAGGTCCCGCTATTGGTTATTGACCGGAGACGTGTCTCGGTCATGTCTACATTGTTCTCGAACCGTAGGGTCCGCACGCTTAACGCTACGATGACAGTTATTATGAGTTTATGCATTTTGATGTACCGAAGGTTGTTCGGAGTCCCGGATGTGATCACGGACATGACGAGGAGTCTCGAAATGGTCGAGACGTAAAGATTGATATATTGGAAGCCTATGTTTGGACACCGGAAGTGTTCCGGGTGAAATCGGGATTTTACCGGATTACCGGGAGGGTTACCGGAACCCCCCGGGAGCCAAATGGGCCTACATGGGCCATTGTGGAAAGGTGAAAGGGGCTGCCAAGGAGGGCTGCGCACCTCCCCCCCTCCCCTAGTCCTATTAGGACTAGGAGAGTTGGCCGGCCACCTCTCTCTCTTTTCCTCTCCCTTTTTTCCAAGGAGTCCTAGTTGGAATAGGATTGGGGGGGGAGTCCTACTCCCGGTAGGAGTAGGACTCCTCCTGCGCCTCCCTCCTTTGGCCGGCCAGCCTCCCCCCTTTCATCCTTTACATACGGGGGTAGGGGACACCCCAAGACACACAAGTTGATCCTTGAGATCGTTCCTTAGCCGTGTGCGGTGCCCCCTGCCACCAAATTCCACCTCGATCATACCGTTGCAGTGCTTAGGCGAAGCCCTGCGTCGGTAGTACATCAAGATCGTCATCACGCCGTCGTGTTGACGGAACTCTTCCTCGACGCTTTGCTGGATCGGAGCCCGAGGAACGTCATCGAGCTGAACGTGTGCTAAGAACTCGGAGGTGCCGGAGTAACGGTGCTTGGATCGGTCGGATCGGGAAGAAGACGTACGACTACTTCCTCTAGTTGTGTCAACACTTCCGTTGCGATCTACAAGGGTACGTAGATCAGACTCTCCCCCTCGTTGCTATGCATCACCATGATCTTGCGTGTGGCATCAGAGCCAGGTTTTTATGGTTTGATGTTATATGCACGAGTAGAACACAAGTGAGTTGTGGGCGATACAAGTCATACTGCCTACCAGCATGTCATACTTTGGTTCGGCGGTATTGTTGGACGAGACAATCCGGACCAACCTTACGCGTACTCTTATGCGAGACCGGTTCCCTCGTCGTGCTTTGCACATAGATGGCTTGCGGAAGACTGTCTCTCCAACTTTAGTTGAACCAAGTGTGACTATGCCCGGTCCTTGAGAAGGTTAAAACGGAGTCTATTTGACGAACTATCGTTGTGGTTTTGATGCGTAGGTGAGATGAGTTCTTACTTAAGCCCGTAGCAGCCACGTAAAACTTGCAACAACAAAGTAGAGGACGTCTAACTTGTTTTTGCAGGGCATGTTGTGATGTGATATGGTCAAGGCATGATGCTGATTTTATTGTATGAGATGATCATGTTTTGTAACCGAGTTATCGGCAACTGGCAGGAGCCATATGGTTGTCGCTTTATTGTATGCAATGCAATCACGATGTAATGCTTTACTTTATTACTAAGCGGTAGTGATAGTCGTGGAAGCATGAGATTGGCAAGACGACAACGATGCTACGATGGAGATCAAGGTGTCGCGCCGGTGATGATGGTGATCATGACGGTGCTTCGGAGATGGAGATCACAAAGCACAAGATGATGATGGCCATATCATATCACTTATATTGATTGCATGTGATGTTTATCCTTTTATGCATCTTATCTTGCTTTGATTGACGGTAGCATTATAAGATGATCTCTCACTAAATTATCAAGAAGTGTTCTCCCTGAGTATGCACCGTTGCAAAAGTTCTTCGTGCTGAGACACCACGTGATGATCGGGTGTGATAGGCTCTACGTTCAAATACAACGGGTGCAAAACTGTTGCACACGCGGAATACTCAGGTTATACTTGACGAGCCAAGCATATACAGATATGGCCTCGGAACACGGAGACCGAAAGGTCGAGCATGAATCATATAGTAGATATGATCAACATATTGATGTTCACCATTGAAAACTACTCCATCTCACGTGATGATCGGTTATGGTTTAGTTGATTTGGATCACGTGATCACTTAGAGGATTAGAGGGATGTCTATCTAAGTGGGAGTTCTTAAGTAAATTTGATTAACTGAACTTAAAAATTATCATGAACTTAGTACCTGATAGTATCTTGCTTGTGTTGATTGTAGATAGATGGCTCGTGCTGTTGTTCCGTTGAATTTTAATGCGTTCCTTGAGAAAGCAAAGTTGAAAGATGATGGTAGCAATTACACGGACTGGGTCTGTAACTTGAGGATTATCCTCATTGCTGCACAGAAGAATTACGTCCTGGAAGCACCGCTGAGTGCCAGGCCTGCTGCAAGAGCAACACCAGAAGTTATGAACGTCTGGCAGAGCAAAGCTGATGACTACTCAATAGTTCAGTGTGCCATGCTTTACGGCTTAGAACCGGGACTTCAACGACGTTTTGAACGACATGGAGCATATGAGATGTTCCAAGAGTTGAAGTTAATATTTCAAGCAAATGCCCGGATTGAGAGATATGAAGTCTCCAATAAGTTCTATAGCTGCAAGATGGAGGAGAACAGTTCTGTCAGTGAGCATATACTCAAAATGTCTGGGTATAATAATCACTTGATTCAATTGGGAGTTACACTTCCGGATGATTGCGTCATTGACAGAATTCTCCAATCACTGCCACCAAGCTACAAGAGCTTTGTGATGAACTATAATATGCAAGGGATGAACAAGACTATTCCCGAGCTCTTCGCAATGCTGAAAGCTGCGGAGGTAGAAATCAAGAAGGAGCATCAAGTGTTGATGGTTAACAAAACCACTAGTTTCAAGAAAAAGGGCAAAGGGAAGAAGAAGGGGAACTTCAAGAAGAACAGCAAGCAAGTTGCTGCTCAAGAGAAGAAACCCAAGTCTGGACCTAAGCCTGAAACTGAGTGCTTCTACTGCAAGCAGACTGGTCACTGGAAGCGGAACTGCCCCAAGTATTTGGCGGATAAGAAGGATGGCAAGGTGAACAAAGGTATATGTGATATACATGTTATTGATGTGTACCTTACTAATGCTCGCAGTAGCACCTGAGTATTTGATACTGGTTCTGTTGCTAATATTTACAACTCGAAACAGGGACTACAGAATAAGCGGACACTAGCAAAGGACGAGGTGACGATGCGCGTGGGAAACGGTTCCAAAGTCGATGTGATCGCGGTCGGCACGCTACCTCTACATCTACCTTCGGGATTAATATTAGACCTAAATAATTGTTATTTGGTGCCAGCGTTGAGCATGAACATTATATCTGGATCTTGTTTAATGCGAGACGGTTATTCATTTAAATCAGAGAATAATGGTTGTTCTATTTATATGAGTAATATCTTTTATGGTCATGCACCTTTGAAAAGTGGTCTATTTTTGATGAATCTTGATAGTAGTGATACACATATTCATAATGTTGAAGCCAAAAGATGCAGAGTTGATAATGATAGTGCAACTTATTTGTGGCACTGCCGTTTAGGTCATATCGGTGTAAAGCGCATGAAGAAACTTCATACTGATGGGCTTTTGGAACCACTTGATTATGAATCACCTGGTACTTGCGAACCATGCCTCATGGGCAAGATGACTAAAACACCGTTCTCCGGTACTATGGAGAGAGCAACAGATTTGTTGGAAATCATACATACCGATGTATGTGGTCCGATGAATATTGAGGCTCGTGGCGGATATCGTTATTTTCTCACTTTCATAGATGATTTAAGCAGATATGGGTATATCTACTTAATGAAACACAAATCTGAAACATTTGAAAAGTTCAAAGAGTTTCAGAGTGAAGTTGAAAATCATCGTAACAAGAAAATAAGGTTTCTATGATCTGATCATGGAGGAGAATATTTGAGTTACGAGTTTGGTGTACATTTGAAAAATTGTGGAATAGTTTCGCAACTCACGCCACCCGGAACACCACAACGTAATGGTGTGTCCGAACGTCGTAATCGTACTTTACTAGATATGGTGCGATCTATGATGTCTCTTACTGATTTACCGCTATTGTTTTGGGGTTATGCTTTAGAGAGGACCGCATTCACGTTAAATAGGGCACCATCTAAATCCGTTGAGACGACGCCTTATGAACTGTGGTCTGGCAAGAAACCAAAGTTGTCATTTCTTAAAGTTTGGGGCTGCGATGCTTATGTGAAAAAGCTTCAACCTGATAAGCTCGAACCCAAATCGGAGAAATGTGTCTTCATAGGATATCCAAAGGAAACTATTGGATACACCTTCTATCACAGATCCGAAGGCAAGACTTTTGTTGCTAAATTCGGAAACTTTCTTGAGAAGGAGTTTCTCTCGAAAGAAGTGAGTGGGAGGAAAGTAGAACTTGACGAGGTAACTGTACCTACTCCGTTATTGGGAAATAGTACATCACAGAAAACTGTTTCTGTGAGACCTACACCAATAAGAGAGGAAGTTAATGATGATGATCATGAAACTTTAGATCAAGATACTACTGTACCTCGTAGATCAACCAGAGTAAGATCCGCACCAGAGTGGTACGGTAATCCTGTTCTGGAAGTCATGCTACTAGATCATGATGAACCTACGAACTATGAAGAAGCGATGGTGAGCCCAGATTCCGCAAAGTGGCTTGAAGCCATGAAATCTGAGATGGGATCCATGTATGAGAACAAAGTATGGACTTTGGTTGACTTGCCCGATGATCGGCAAGCAATTGAGAATAAATGGATCTTTAAGAAAAAGACTGACGCTGATGGTAATGTTACTGTCTACAAAGCTCGACTTGTCGCAAAAGGTTTTCGACAAGTTCAAGGAGTTGACTACGATGAAACTTTCTCACCCGTAGCGATGCTTAAGTCTGTCAGAATCATGTTAGCAATTGCCGCATTTTATGATTATGAAATTTGGCAAATGGATGTAAAAACTGCATTCCTGAATGGATTTCTGGAAGAAGAGTTGTATATGATGCAACCGGAAGGTTTTGTCGATCCAAAGCGAGCTAACAAAGTGTGCAAACTCCAGCGATCCATTTATGGACTGGTGCAAGCATCTCGGAGTTGGAATAAACGCTTTGATAATGTGATCAAAGCATTTGGTTTTACACAGACTTTTGGAGAAGCCTGTATTTACAAGAAAGTGAAGTGGGAGCTCTGTAGCATTTCTGATATTATATGTGGATGACATATTACTGATTGGAAATGATATAGAATTTCTGGATAGCATAAAGGGATACTTGAATAAAAGTTTTTTGATGAAAGACCCCGGGGAAGCTGCTTACATATTAGGCATAAAGATCTATAGAGATAGATCAAAACGCTTAATTAGACTTTCACAAAGCACATACCTTGACAAGATTTTGAAGAAGTTCAAAATGGATCAAGCAAAGAAAGGGTTCTTGCCTGTGTTACAAGGTGTGAAGTTGAGTCAGACTCAATGCCCGACCAATGCAGAAGATAGAGAGAAAATGAAAGATGTTCCCTATGCTTCAGCCATAGGCTCTATCATGTATGCAATGCTGTGTACCAGACCTGATGTGTGCCTTGCTATAAGTTTAGCAGGGAGGTACCAAAGTAATCTAGGAGTGGATCACTGGACAACGGTCAAGAACATCCTGAAATACCTGAAAAGGACTAGGGATATGTTTCTCGTATATGGAGGTGACAAAGAGCTCACCGTAAGAGGTTACGTTGATGCAAGCTTTGACACTGATCCGGACGATTCTAAATCGCAAACCGGATACGTGTTTACTTTAAACGGTGTAGCTGTCAGTTGGTGCAGTTCTAAACAAAGCGTCGTAGCGGGATCTACATGTGAAGCGGAGTACATAGCTGCTTCGGAAGCAGCGAACGAAGGAGTCTGGATGAAGGAGTTCATATCCGATCTAGGTGTCATACCTAGTGCATCGGGTCCAATGAAAATCTTCTGTGACAATACTGGTGCAATTGCCTTGGCAAAGGAATCCAGATTTCACAAAAGAACCAAACACATCAAGAGACGCTTCAACTCCATCCGGGATTTAGTCCAGGTGGGAGACATAGAGATTTGCAAGATACATACGGATCTGAATGTTGCAGACCCGTTGACTAAGCCTGTTCCACGAGCAAAACATGATCAGCACCAAGGCTCCATGGGTGTTAGAATCATTACTGTGTAATCTAGATTATTGACTCTAGTGCAAGTGGGAGACTGAAGGAAATATGCCCTAGAGGCAATAATAAAGTTATTATTTATTTCCTTATATCATGATAAATGTTTATTATTCATGCTAGAATTGTATTAACCGGAAACATAATACATGTGTGAATACATAGACCAACAGAGTGTCACTAGTATGCCTCTACTTGACTAGCTCGTTAATCAAAGATGGTTATGTTTCCTAACCATGAACAAAGAGTTTTTATTTGATTAACGAGGTCACATCATTAGTTGAATGATCTGATTGACATGACCCATTCCATTAGCTTAGCACCCGATCATTTAGTATGTTGCTATTGCTTTCTTCAGTATGTTGCTATTGCTTTCTTCATGACTTATACATGTTCCTATAACTATGAGATTATGCAACTCCCGTTTACCGGAGGAACACTTTGGGTACTACCAAACGTCACAATGTAACTGGGTGATTATAAAGGAGTACTATAGGTGTCTCCAATGGTAGATGTTGGGTTGGCATATTTCGAGATTAGGGTTTGTCACTCCAATTGTCGGAGAGGTATCTCTGGGCCCTCTCGGTAATACACATCACATAAGCCTTGCAAGCATAATAACTAAGATGTTAGTTATGAGATGATGTATTACGGAACGAGTAAAGAGACTTGCCAGTAACGAGATTGAACTAGGTATTGGATACCGACGATCGAATCTCGGGCACGTAACATACCGATGACAAAGGGAACAACGTATGTTGTTATGCGGTCTGACCGATAAAGATCTTCGTAGAATATGTAGGAGCCAATATGGGCATCCAGGTCCCGCTATTGGTTATTGACCGGAGACGTGTCTCGGTCATGTCTACATTGTTCTCGAACCGTAGGGTCCGCACGCTTAACGTTACGATGACAGTTATTATGAGTTTATGTATTTTGATGTACCGAAGGTTGTTCGGAGTCCCGGATGTGATCACGGACATGACGAGGAGTCTCGAAATGGTCGAGACGTAAAGATTGATATATTGGAAGCCTATGTTTGGACACCGGAAGTGTTCCGGGTGAAATCGGGATTTTACCGGATTACCGGGAGGGTTACCGGAACCCCCCGGGAGCCAAATGGGCCTACATGGGCCATTGTGGAAAGGTGAAAGGGGCTGCCAAGGAGGGCTGTGCACCTCCCCCCCTCCCCTAGTCCTATTAGGACTAGGAGAGGTGGTCGGCCACCTCTCTCTCTTTTCCTCTCCCTTTTTTCCAAGGAGTCCTAGTTGGAATAGGATTGGGGGGGGAGTCCTACTCCCGGTAGGAGTAGGACTCCTCCTGCGCCTCCCTCCTTTGGCCGGCCAGCCTCCCCCCTTTCATCCTTTATATACGGGGGCAGGGGACACCCCAAGACACAAAAGTTGATCCTTGAGATCGTTCCTTAGCCGTGTGCGGTGCCCCCTGCCACCAAATTCCACCTCGATCATACCGTTGCAGTGCTTAGGCGAAGCCCTGCGTCGGTAGTACATCAAGATCGTCATCACACCGTCATGTTGACGGAACTCTTCCTCGACGCTTTGCTGGATCGGAGCCTGAGGAACGTCATCGAGCTGAACGTGTGCTAAGAACTCGGAGGTGCCGGAGTAATGGTGCTTGGATCGGTCGGATCGGGAAGAAGACGTACGACTACTTCCTCTACGTTATGTCAACACTTCCGTTGCGATCTACAAGGGTACGTAGATCAGACTCTCCCCCTCGTTGCTATGCATCACCATGATCTTGCGTGTGCGTAGGAAAATTTTGAAATTACTACATTCCCCAACAGTCGCAACAAGCATAAGCGCCGCATTAACGGCGAAAGTACTGAGGATACGGCAGTCAATGCCGGATTCAAAGGCTCTAAACCCGGTCAGCGGAAAAAACCATTCAAACAAAGTATGCCGGGTCCGTCCATCTTGGACCGTATACTCGATCGCTCGTGTCAAATACACGGCACCCCAGACAAGCCAGCCAATCATACCAAAAGGGATTGTTGGGTGTTCAAGCAGGCCGGCAAGTTAATCGCCGAAAACAAGGACAAGGGGCCGCATAGCGATGATGAGGAAGAACCTCGGCAGCCGCACACCGGAGGACCGAAGAGGTTTCCCCCGCAAGTGCGGACAGTGAACATGCTATACGCAACCCACATCCCCAAGAGGGAGCGGAAGCGTGCGCTCAGGGACGTATATGCGCTGGATCCAGTCGCCCCAAAGTTCAACCCTTGGTCCTCCTGTCCGATCACCTTCGATCGCAGGGACCACCCCACCAGTATCCGTCACGGTGGATTCGCCGCACTGGTCCTAGACCCAATCTGTCGGGACCCCGATTCCAAGTCACACCGATCTAGCATGTAACACTTCATATCACTTTGCGGCCTCACGCACGGTATCCCCACGGGTGCCACCTTACCTGGCCCGGGACCGTTTGCGCATTTTGGCTCACGTATATGATAGTGTCGCTAGCATCCATATGACAAAGAACCCGGGCCGACATGGCTAGTCGTGAACCCAAAGCGGCACGGACCTATGGAGACAGGCATACATGAATCGCATCGAACATGTCGGTCATCAACGAGTGATTCCGGGCTGTAGCACTGGGCTAACAGGACTCCGGGGATCCCGGGCTGTAGCAGGCTAGGCAGGACTCCGGAGATCACCATGTGACATTTCCCCGAAGGGACAGACATAGGGACGAAGTGAAACACATGCCGGCCAGTCAAGTGTCCTGAACAGTAGTACTGGGCTAGCAGGACTCCGGTGAACCGGGCTGTAGCGGACTACTATGGCTCGAGGAACACTAGACTACATTTCCCCATAAGAAAGGCTGCGAAGGATAAACAACTAGATTGTCGGATCCCACACATAGCAATACACGTTACACGTATGCATAACATGCATGTATGTGCGGTACATCATGGCATCACAACATAACTCAAACTCATATAGATAAGGGCCCACAAGAGCCACATAGCATAAATACAAACAGGGGTCACATGACCCATCATTCAGAGCATACAAGCAACAAGCGGAAGCATTACATGTCTGAGTACAGACAACTACCAAAGAAAAAGACTAAGAAGCCTGACTAACACGACCCTCCCAAGGGTGCAAGATCGTAGCTGGGATACAAGCTACTCGTCGAAGCCACTAGTGTAACCAACTGCAAAACATAAATAAGCAAACGTGAGTACAAAGGTACTCAGCAAGTCTTACTTCAGAGCTATCTACATATGCATCATTATCAACAAAAGGGGGGGTGGAGTTTAACAGCAGCAATCCAGCTTTGACTCAATGGCTAATCTATACTACGGGTAACAGAAACTTCTTTGAGGTGAGAAGACGCACACGAGTCCACAACTTCACCATATCAATACTCCACTATGGATCCGTTCCCGTCTCCCTACGAGAAGGCCATCCATAGCACTCACGCTTATCTTGCGTATTTTAGAGTATCCACTTCAAATTGTCTATGTACTATATAAGTCCTCCAAGTTTCCATATCCGGGGAAAACGGCTATTCGAATAGATATTATTGACCCTGCAGGGGTGTACTTCTTCACACACGCTCTCGCCACTTATAGCCCCGTACACATCATGTACCTCAGCAACCTTCAAGCGGAAGCCGGGCGAGGGTGTCGGCCGCGACCTGACTAACCACACAAGTCTCTCGTCCAGGTTTATCGCCTATTCGGGTTCCATCCGCAAGGAGATCCGGCCGGGGTGTCACTCACAGCCCCAAACGATGTGTGCAGGGTTCCCAAGCCCACCATCCGGGTGCCACTTGGTACACCGTGCCACCATGCCTAGTCTGTCCCAAGCCTGTCCCGTCGGACACCACCTGGTAGACAAGTAGCACTACCTACAAACGCCAGAAACTAGTTGCAGCTCCTGGACAGAGATCAAGTGGATTAGTAAGTCGAGAGGGGCCGGATAACCGGAACCCAATGTGTGGTAGTAACTGGACTTGGATAACATACACAGAACTCAGTGCTTAAGGACGGTTCCAATGAGACAACCCACCATGTACTCCTACATGGCCTCTCATCGCTACCTTTACCAAAACGTGTTCACACACTTAGCCTTTACCGGTAGGACATGTTCACCACTCCGATTCATTCCCGATGAATCAGACCTGACACAACTCTAAGCATAGCTGGCATAAAGAAAACAAGCATGGATGAGCAGGCACATCAAGGCTCAAGCAACTCCTACTCATGCTAGTGGGTTTCAACTATTTACTGTGGCAATGACAGGTCATGCAGAGGAATGGGTTCAGCTACCGCAGCAGAAAGTAGCAGTTAGAATCGTTGTTGTCCTAATGTAGTAAAAGGAGCAGGAGCGAGAGGGTGGGACTTTATCGAGATGCTCAAGGGGGTTTGCTTGCCTGATAGATCCACGAAGAAGCACTGCTCCTCAGACAGGTACTCGGGACACCTTCCGGAGTAGAACCTATCGAGAGGGAACGGTGCCGGCAATCAATAAACAACCATATGCAACAATATGATGCATGAAGATGACATTCAAAGATGCTATGATTTGCCTTAATGCATCTAGCATCAAATTGATTGAAGTCCATATGAACCAAGGGTTCATATGCAAACCCCAATTTAAGTATATAACATGCCATTATTACGTTTTCACTTATACAGCAGGTATAAGTTGGTTTTTCATGCATGAAACTAGCATAAATGGATTCCTTGCATTTTTCTGATAATTTTTCATATATAATTTATTTGATTTGGAGTTACGGTTGAATTACTATGAATTTTTGAAGTTTTAACTATTTTCTGGAATTCTCTGAATTATTTAAAATTCCAGAAAAACAAATACTGTATCAGCATGACGTCACAGAGGCGTCAGCAGGCTGACCAGGTCAAACCTGACGTGTGGGGCCCACACGTCAGTGTCTGTGGTTAATCTTAATCTAAGAATAAACCTAATCTGGTTTAATTAATGGGGTTGGGCCCACGCGTCAGTGACCCATTTAATTAATCAAGGATAATTAGTTGTTAAACTAATCTTAACAAAAACCTAACAGGGCCGGGCCCACATGTCACTGAGAGAGAGGGAGAGGTCAACGGGGCTGTGGGGGTCAAAACCACCGGCGGCTTGACGTCATCGAGCCAGACGCGGCGGAGGGCCTCGGATTTCGCCCTCCGGCGACCATTTGGGCGGCAGAGACCAAGAGCGAGGAGCCAGAGCTCGTCCGCGTCTTCTGGGGCAAGTGGACGGGGCAGGGACGGCCGGAGCTCACCGGAATCAGGCTCGAGGCGGCGGCCGGAGCTCGGGCGAGCTCGGGTTCGAGGCTACAAGGCACGGGGAGGCGAGCGGAGAGGCCCTACGGGTTCTTGGCGTCACCAGGAACAAGACGACGTGCTCGGTTGCGGCTGGCTTGGCCCCTGGCCACGGTGGCGCCATGAACGGCGGAGCCGAGTTCTCGGCCAAGGTGGCCGGCAGGGCTAGGGGGGCGCTCGAGCTACGGGGCTAGGGGGAGGAGGAAGGGGAGCTCACGGTGGAGTTGCTGAGCAGGCCAGTGGGCTCGGGGAGGCGCTGACGATGGCGAATCAAAGTCGGCGATCGGCGGCGCCCGAGGAGGAGGGTGATGGCAACGGCGGTTCCACAGGGCGTCCGGCGTCTTGTGGCTCGGCGGAGAGCTTCAGAGGGAGGAGGCAGAGCTTTTGGACACCACAACGAGGCGAGGGGAGCACGGTGGCTACGGCTATGGTGTGCGGTGGCGACGGCGGCGCTCGGGTGTGTTGCGAGGAGAGGACAGAGGAGGGGGAAGGAGCGAGAGGGAGTGAGAGGGGGGTCGGGGAGATGCGTGGCGACGCGAGGGAAGGGCCAGGGCGTCGTGGCAGCGGTGGGAAGCAGGAGGTGGCCTGGCGTGCGTCGGCCACGCGCCCGGCGTCCTCCTGGCGGGAGGAGGAAGACCTCCCTGCCCCTGGTGGGCTGGGCCGCCAGGTGGGCTGGCCAGCTGGGCCGCCAGGTAAGGACAGGTAAGCCCTTTTTCCCTCTTCTGTTTTTCTTTTCTATTTCTGACATTTGTTTTGTATTTAAAGAAATGTTAAAACATTTCCATAAATGTTGAAAATAATTGTGGCATCTAGATATAATATTATAGAGGCCCTCACCAATTCCCAACATTTTTGGAGCTATTAAAAATATTTATATAATTTAAACAGCTCCAATTCAAATATTTAAGCATTGATTCAAAAATCCAAAATGAGAAGGAAAAATGTGCATCACCTCTGGTTGTTGTTCCCAACATTTTCCAAAGACCATGAACATTTTTGAAAAGCATTTTGGGTTCATTGAAATTCCACTTTTAATTTGAACCTATTTGAATTGCTTTGGTGCTAGGGTTTGCAACTTCCCCATTTCAATTTATTTGAAAAATTAAACATGATGCACATAGCAAGCCAAGGACCATACCAAACTAGGGATGTGACAACTCGCCCCCACTCGAAGAAATCTCGTCCCGAGATTCAGGAGTTGGCGGAAAGAAAGCAGGGTACTCAAGTCGAAGACGATCTTCTCGCTCCCAAGTAGCTTCTCTCTCGGTATGATGAGACCATTGAACCTTGAGAAACTTGATGTTATGACGTCGAGTGACACGCTCTGCTTGATCCAGAATGTGAATGGGGTACTCTCGATAAGTGAGGTTATCTTGGAGATCAAGCGTTTTGTGGTCCACTCCACGGATGGGATCCGAGAAGCAACGCCTGAGTTGAGAGACGTGGAAAACATCATGAACTCGAGAAAGATGTGGGGGTAGTTCCAACTGGTAGGCAACCTCTCCTCGTTTAGCGAGAATGCGAAAAGGACCGATGTAACGAGGAGCCAACTTGCCCTTGATACCGAAACGATGGGTACCCTTCAAAGGGGTAACCCGAAGATAAGCCTTGTCGCCAACTTCATAAGCCACTTCCTTATGACGACGGTCATACTGGCTCTTTTGACGAGATTGGGCTGTTTCCAAATTCTCACGAATGATGCGAACTTGCTCTTCGGCCTCCTGGACCATATCCGGTCCAAAGAATTGTCTTTCGCCGGTTTCTGACCAGTTCAAAGGTGTTCGACATCTTCGTCCATACAGGATCTCGAAGGGTGCTTTCTTAAGACTGGATTGGTAGCTATTGTTATAAGCAAACTCGGCAAAGGGAAGACATTTCTCCCAATCCATACCGAATGAGATAACGCAAGCTCTAAGCATGTCTTCGAGAATTTGGTTGACCCTTTCCACCTGACCACTTGATTGAGGGTGGAAAGCGGTACTGAAAGAAAGATGGGTGCCCATGGCAGTTTGGAAACTTTCCCAAAAGTGAGAGGTGAAAAGACTGCCACGGTCTGAATTGATCTCTAGTGGAACACCATGGAGTGACACTATTCGGGAGATATATAAGTCAGCGAGCTGACTAGCAGTGATACTCTCTCGAACAGGTAGGAAGTGAGCCACTTTGGAAAGACGATCAATGACTACGAAGATAGCATTATTTCCTTTCTTGGTCCTGGGAAAGCCGGTGATGAAGTCCATACCAACTTTGTCCCATTTCCACTCGGGAATAGCTAAAGGTTGAAGGGTGCCAGCAGGTCTTTGATGCTCTGCCTTAACGCGACGACAAACGTCACAGTTGGCAATATACTGAGCGATTTCTCTCTTCATCCTAGTCCACCAGAACCTCTGGCGTAGGTCCTGATACATCTTTGTACTACCGGGATGAATCGTGAGAGGGGATTCATGGGCCTCCATAAGGATCAGTTGCTGCATCTGTTGACATTTGGGAACCACCAAACGGTTACCAAAGTAAACAACACCTCGTTCATCCATGGAGAAACAACCAGCAACTCCCTTGGAAATATTCTTCTTGATCCGGGAGATTCCCGTATCATGCTTCTGAGCCTCTAAGATCTGATCTGTAAGGGTAGGTTTCGCCACCAAGGTAGAAAGGAAACCATGAGGAGCTATGTGAAGGTTAAGCTTACAGAATTCCTCATGGAGGGGCGGCTGACAATGTTGCAACATGAGGTTGTTGCAATAGGATTTACGACTTAAAGCATCAGCCATGACATTGGCTTTGCCTGGGGTGTAGGTGATTCCTAAGTCGTAATCCGAGATCAACTCCAACCAACGTCTCTGTCTGAGATTCAGATCCGGTTGGGTGAAGATATACTTGAGACTCTGATGGTCGGTGTAGATTTCGCAACAGTTTCCAAGAAGGTAATGTCGCCAGGTCTTAAGTGCATAGACTACGGCTGCAAGCTCCAGATCATGTGTAGGATAATTTTCCTCATGTGGATGCAACTGTCGAGATGCATAGGCAATCACATGACGATCCTGCATAAGAATGCAACCTAGTCCTTGACGCGAAGCATCGCAATAGATAACAAAGTCTTTAGTGAAATCCGGTGGCACGAGTATGGGCGCAGAAGTCAGGCGTCTTTTCAGTTCCTGAAAACTGTGCTCACACTGTGGGGTCCACTCAAACCTTTTATCTTTCTTGAGAAGCTCCGTGAGGGGTTTGGCCACTTTGGAGAAGTTTTCAACGAAGCGGCGACAATAACTGGCTAGACCGAGGAAACTCCTAACTTGTTTGACTGTTTCGAGTGGAGTCCAATCAAGAACGGCTTTGACTCTCTCAGGATTTACAGCAATGCCCCTACCGGAGATCACGTGGCCTAAATAGGTTACTTCTGGCAACCAAAATTCACACTTGGAGAACTTGGCATAAAGGTGATGCTCTCTGAGTTTTTCTAACACAAGCCTAAGATGTTCGGCATGCTCTTCCTCGCTCTTCGAGTAAATAAGAATATCATCGAGATAAACCACGACGAACTTATCTAAGTACTCCATGAAGATCGAGTTCATCAAGCGGGAGAAAGTAGCTGGGGCATTGGTTAGGCCGAAAGACATCACGGTGTACTCGTATTGGCCATAACGAGTGACAAAGGCCGTTTTGGGGATGTCCCCGTTTCTGATCTTGATTTGGTGGTAGCCTAACCTCAAATCCATCTTTGAAAAGACTGAGGATCCAGCGAGCTGATCATACAGGTCGTTGATCCTGGGGAGCGGATACTTGTTCTTTATCGTGACCAAATTAACGGGACGGTAATCTACAACCATCCGGTCCGATCCATCCTTCTTCTTGACGAAGAGAACGGGGCAAGCCCAGGGAGAAGAACTGGGACGGATGAAACCCTTTTGCAAGGACTCATCAAGTTGTTTCTTAAGCTCGGCTAACTCCAAAGGTGCCATCTTGTATGGTCTTCTAGAGATTGGAACAGTTCCTGGGATAAGTTCTATGACAAACTCTATATCTCTGTCAGGTGGGACACCTGGCAGTTCTTCTGGAAAGACATCCGGGAAGTCACGGACTACCGGAATATCTTCAAGGTCTGGAAGAGGGCTGGCATTAAGAGAGTAGAGTTGACGCCTTGCAACTCTAGTGGAGACAGTGACTATTTTGCCAGATGGATGTGTAAGTTGAACAGATCTGGTGTAACAATCGATCTTGGCATGATGAGCTGTCATCCAGTCCATACCCAAGATGATGTTAATATCTGAGGACTTGAGAGATATCAAAGAAGTAAGGAAAACCAGTCTATCAACAAGGATTTCATTACCATGGCTTACCTTGGAGGTTTGCCATTTGGAACCAGGAGTTTGGATTATTAATGGAGTTGGCATATCACAAAATGACATGTCGTGCAACCGAGCGTAACCTTCAGATATGAAGGAGTGGGATGCTCCAGTATCAAACAGAACTGAAGCTGGGTGACAATTGACAAGAAGTGTACCCAGTATGACATCGGGATCATCTGGAACTTCTGAAGTTGAGACATGGTGCACACATGCTCGCTCAATGGAGGCTGGCTTGGTACCGATCATCTTGACTGATGGCTTTTCACGGCCAATAGACCTCTCAGACTGGGGTGGAGCATAACTGGACTGAGGGCAGTCACGTGCATAGTGTCCTGGTTCTCCGCAGGTAAAGCAAGTTCCTGAGGTAGGACGTGGACCTACGTTGGCAAGTGGTCCACTAATAGGCCTGAGTGGAGCATGTTGCTGAGTTGGGTGAGGCGCCACATAGGATGGCCTCGGTGCATATCGAGGTGGAAGAGCCGAGTTCGGAATCCAAATCCGTCGCTTCTGAGAGCCAGAGCAGGAGGAAGAACCCAGATCACGGTTGTGCTTACGAGACTCCTCGTAAGTGAGTTGAGCTGTCTCTGCATTAATGGCCTTGTTCACAAGAGCCTGGAAAGTATCACAATGATGCAGATGGAGATCACGATGCAACTTAGGGTGGAGACCCTTCCGGAACCTAGCCTGCTTCTTAGCGTCCGTGGACACTTCTTCTGTAGCATAGCGGGCGAGGTTTCCAAACTCCCTACTGTAAGCATCAACAGGCAGCTTACCCTGGGTAAAATTACAGAACTCTTCCCTCTTGCGGTCAAAGAGAGCCTGAGGAATGTGGTGCTCACGAAAAGCCTCGGTGAAATCTTTCCACGTAGGAATCTGACCAGCTGGAAGCATAGCTTCAAAGCTCTGCCACCAAATACTAGCAGGTCCTTCCAAGTGATAAGTAGCATAGGTGACCTTGTCACTTTCAACGACGTTCGCAGAATGCAACTTGTGAGTGATGCTTCGGAGCCAGTCATCCGCATCGAGTGGCTCAATGGAATGATGGAAGGTGGGTGGTTTCAGACCAATGAAGTCGGTGATGGAAACCAACTTCTTACGCTGATGTGCGGTGTTTTGCTCAATCTGTGCCAGCAAGCGGTTAGTCTCACGCTTGTTCCTCTCGGATGCTAACAAGAACTCTGCCACCAAAGGCTGGTCAGGAGGATCCTCGTCCCTACCATCTCCATGGTTCTTGCTATGAGCAACTGAAGCTCGGTTAGCAGACGACATCCTGACACAGAAACCAAGGAAACAAGGATGGAATTAGCATCGACCTAGGGATGCGGAAAGTAATGCAAAAGCATTGGAAAGTCTTGAAATCTTGGGACAATTTCGGCAGCATAACGGCTGTAAATGCTCAAAAGGATTTTTGAGACATTCATCAAAGGAATAGCATAATCAAACAACATCATAATATCAAGGTTCTGGGTCAAGCTGAGGACACACAGAAGTAGTAGAAGTGTATTGAGACACGACCCAACAATCCTAAGACTTTACGGTTTAGTAACACGTCATCCTGAGAGATAGAGGAGAAGCCTAGGCCTTAACCCTCGTAGAAAAGAAGAGGCTGACTCAGAAAGAATGACATGAGGTAAGGAGTAAAAAGAGCCTTACGTTCCCTTCCACAATCAATTCCCTTATGTAACTAAAGCATTTCTAGACTCAACTTCGACCAGTTGGCTTGGTAATCCTACAGTCAGTCAGGCTCTGATACCAAGTCTGTCGGGACCCCGATTCCAAGTCACACCGATCTAGCATGTAACACTTCATATCACTTTGCGGCCTCACGCACGGTATCCCCACGGGTGCCACCTTACCTGGCCCGGGACCATTTGCGCATTTTGGCTCACGTATATGATAGTGTCGCTAGCATCCATATGACAAAGAACCCGAGCCGACATGGCTAGTCGTGAACCCAAAGCGGCACGGACCTATGGAGACAGGCATACATGAATCGCATCGAACATGTCGGTCATCAACGAGTGATTTCGGGCTGTAGCACTGGGCTAACAGGACTCCGGGGATCCCGGGCTGTAGCAGGCTAGGCAGGACTCCGGAGATCACCATGTGACATTTCCCCGAAGGGACAGACATAGGGACGAAGTGAAACACATGCCGGCCAGTCAAGTGTCCTGAACAGTAGTACTGGGCTAGCAGGACTCCGGTGAACCGAGCTGTAGCGGACTACTATGGCTCGAGGAACACTAGACTACATTTCCCCATAAGAAAGGCTGCGAAGGATAAACAACTAGATTGTCGGATCCCACACATAGCAATACACGTTACACGTACGCATAACATGCATGTATGTGCGGTACATCATGGCATCACAACATAACTCAAACTCATATAGATAAGGGCCCAGAAGAGCCACATAGCATAAATACAAACAGGGGTCACATGACCCATCATTCAGAGCATACAAGCAACAAGCGGAAGCATTACATGTCTGAGTACAGACAACTACCAAAGAAAAAGACTAAGAAGCCTGACTAACACGACCCTCCCAAGGCTGCAAGATCGTAGCTGGGATACAAGCTACTCGTCGAAGCCACTAGTGTAACCAACTGCAAAACATAAATAAGCAAACATGAGTACAAAGGTACTCAGCAAGTCTTACTTCAGAGCTATCTACATATGCATCATTATCAACAAAAGGGGGGGTGGAGTTTAACAGCAGCAAGCCAGCTTTGACTCAATGGCTAATCTATACTACGGGTAACAGAAACTTCTTTGAGGTGAGAAGACGCACACGAGTCCACAACTTCACCATATCAATACTCCACTATGGATCCGTTCCCGTCTCCCTACGAGAAGGCCATCCATAGCACTCACGCTTATCTTGCGTATTTTAGAGTATCCACTTCAAATTGTCTATGTACTATATAAGTCCTCCAAGTTTCCATATCCGGGGAAAACGGCTATTCGAATAGATATTATTGACCCTGCAGGGGTGTACTTCTTCACACACGCTCTCGCCACTTATAGCCCCGTACACATCATGTACCTCGGCAACCTTCAAGTGGAAGCCGGGCGAGGGTGTCGGCCGCGACCTGACTAACCACACAAGTCTCTCGTCCAGGTTTATCGCCTATTCGGGTTCCATCCGCAAGGAGATCCGGCCGGGGTGTCACTCACAGCCCCAAACGATGTGTGCAGGGTTCCCAAGCCCACCATCCGGGTGCCACTTGGTACACCGTGCCACCATGCCTAGTCTGTCCCAAGCCTGTCCCGTCGGACACCACCTGGTAGACAAGTAGCACTACCTACAAACGCCAGAAACTAGTTGCAACTCCTGGACAGAGATCAAGTGGATTAGTAAGTCGAGAGGGGCCGGATAACCGGAACCCAATGTGTGGTAGTAACTGGACTTGGATAACATACACAGAACTCAGTGCTTAAGGACGGTTCCAATGAGACAACCCACCATGTACTCCTACATGGCCTCTCATCGCTACCTTTACCAAAACGTGTTCACACACTTAGCCTTTACCGGTAGGACATGTTCACCACTCCGATTCATTCCCGATGAATCAGACCTGACACAACTCTAAGCATAGCTGGCATAAAGAAAACAAGCATGGATGAGCAGGCACATCAAGGCTCAAGCAACTCCTACTCATGCTAGTGGGTTTCAACTATTTACTGTGGCAATGACAGGTCATGCAGAGGAATGGGTTCAGCTACCGCAGCAGAAAGTAGCAGTTAGAATCGTTGTTGTCCTAATGCAGTAAAAGGAGCAGGAGCGAGAGGGTGGGACTTTATCGAGATGCTCAAGGGGGTTTGCTTGCCTGATAGATCCACGAAGAAGCACTGCTCCTTAGACAGGTACTCGGGACACCTTCCGGAGTAGAACCTATCGAGAGGGAACGGTGCCGGCAATCAATAAACAACCATATGCAACAATATGATGCATGAAGATGACATTCAAAGATGCTATGATTTTCCCTAATGCATCTAGCATCAAATTGATTGAAGTCCATATGAACCAAGGGTTCATATGCAAACCCCAATTTAAGTATATAACATGCCATTATTACGTTTTCACTTATACAGCAGGTATAAGTTGGTTTTTCATGCATGAAACTAGCATAAATGGATTCCTTGCATTTTTCTGATAATTTTTCATATATAATTTATTTGATTTGGAGTTACGGTTGAATTACTATGAATTTTTGAAGTTTTAACTATTTTCTGGAATTCTCTGAATTATTTAAAATTCCAGAAAAACAAATACTGTATCAGCATGACGTCCACAGAGGCGTCAGCAGGCTGACCAGGTCAAACCTGACGTGTGGGGCCCACACGTCAGTGTCTGTGGTTAATCTTAATCTAAGAATAAACCTAATCTGGTTTAATTAATGGGGTTGGGCCCACGCGTCAGTGACCCATTTAATTAATCAGGGATAATTAGTTGTTAAACTAATCTTAACAAAAACCTAACAGGGCCGGGCCCACATGTCACTGAGAGAGAGGGAGAGGTCAACGGGGCTGTGGGGGTCAAAACCACCGGCGGCTTGACGCCAGCGAGCCAGACGCAGCGGAGGGCCTCGGATTTCGCCCTCCGGCGACCATTTGGGCGGCGGAGACCACGAGCGAGGAGCCAGAGCTCGTCCGCGTCTTCTGGGTCAAGTGGACGGGGCAGGGACGGCCGGAGCTCACCGGAATCAGGCTCGAGGCGGCGGCCGGAGCTCGGGCGAGCTCGGGTTCGAGGCTACAAGGCACGAGGAGGCGAGCGGAGAGGCCCTACGGGTTCCTGGCGTCACCAGGAACAAGACGACGTGCTCGGTTGCGGCTGGCTTGGCCCCTGGCCACGGTGGCGCCATGAACGGCGGAGCCGAGTTCTCGGCCAAGGTGGCTGGCAGGGCTAGGGGGGCGCTCGAGCTACGGGGCTAGGGGAGGAGGAAGGGGAGCTCACGGCGGAGTTGCTGAGCAGGCCAGTGGGCTCGGGGAGGCGCTGACGATGGCGAATCGAAGTCGGCGATCGGCGGCGCCCGAGGAGGAGGGTGATGGCAACGGCGGTTCCACAGGGCGTCTGGCGTCTTGTGGCTCGGCGGAGAGCTTCAGAGGGAGGAGGCGGAGCTTTTGGACACCACAACGAGGCGAGGGGAGCACGGTGGCTACGGCTACGGCGTGCGGTGGCGACGGCGGCGCTCGGTTGTGCTGCGAGGAGAGGACAGAGGAGGGGGAAGGAGCGAGAGGGAGTGAGAGGGGGTCGGGGAGATGCGTGGCGACGCGAGGGAAGGGCCAGGGCGTCGTGGCAGTGGCGGGAAGCAGGAGGTGGCCTGGCGTGCGCCGGCGTGCGTCGGCCACGCGCCAGGCGTCCTCCTGGCGGGAGGAGGAAGACCTCCCTGCCCCTGGTGGGCTGGGCCGCCAGGTGGGCTGGCCAGCTGGGCCACCAGGTAAGGACAGGTAAGCCCTTTTTCCCTCTTCTGTTTTTCTTTTCTATTTCTGACATTTGTTTTGTATTTAAAGAAATGTTAAAACATTTCCATAAATGTTGAAAATAATTGTGGCATCTAGATATAATATTCTAGAGGCCCTCACCAATTCCCAACATTTTTGGAGCTATTAAAAATATTTATATAATTTAAACAGCTCCAATTCAAATATTTAAGCATTGATTCAAAAATCCAAAATGAGAAGGAAAAATGTGCATCACCTCTGGTTGTTGTTCCCAACATTTTCCAAAGACCATGAACATTTTTGAAAAGCATTTTGGGTTCATTGAAATTCCACTTTTAATTTGAACCTATTTGAATTGCTTTGGTGCTAGGGTTTGCAACTTCCCCATTTCAATTTATTTGAAAAATTAAACATGATGCACATAGCAAGCCAAGGACCATACCAAACTAGGGATGTGACACAATCATCGGCGGATTTCACCTCACTTGAGTCCTCATGGATGGCGGCAGTAGCCTGAACCTGCTTTATCAGGACACAGTGCGCAAAATGGGTATAGACCCCTCAAGGATCAAACCCACAAAGACGACCTTTAAAGGCGTCATTCCAGGCGTAGAGGCCCACTTCACAGGCTCAATTGCACTGGAAGTGGTCTTCGGATCCCCGGATAACTTCCAAAGCGAAGAGTTAATCTTCGATATAGTCTCGTTCTGCAGTGGTTATCATGCACTGCTCGGACGAACCGCATTCGCTAGATTCAATGCGGTACCACATTATGCATACCTCAAGCTCAAGATGCCAGGACCTCGCGGAGTTATTACAGTCAATAGAAACACGGAGCGCTCTCTCCGAACAAAGGAGCACACCGCGGCCCTCGCAGCAGAAGCGCAAAGCAGCCTCTCAAGGCAATCTACCAGTTCGGTGTTTCAAAGCCCGGACACCTTCAAGCGCGCTCGGGGAAATCGGCAAATAGACCGCCTGGCGCGATCTGAGCTCGCGTAGAAATACGACGGCCACCCCAATCCCAGCCCAACGATGTTGTTCGTGCCACGCGTACATCATTACGCACTGAAAATACCATGGGCACAGATGGGGAGGGGGAGGCACAATTACGGCATGTCCCAAAACGCGGCCTAAACTGCACCAGGGGCTTCCCGTTTGGTTATTTTTCTTTTTCTTTCAGGACTTCAATCTCTAGAAACACTGTCCGACATCTCTATTGCTGAACACATGATACAGCAACCAAGGAGGCCAACGACTACGGAATTCCCAGGTGGATTACAGATTTCACATAATTCCTCAGCTCGCCCTTGGAAGGGACATAGTCCTACTCTTTTTCTCATTACACTATCTGTATCACTCTGCTCTAATGCAATTTTTTAATATACAATGCATGACATTACGATTATTATCGCATTTTTGTTATATGTATACATATCTATGTGTTCATTAATGACGCCTAGCAACCGTACACTCTAGTATGGCCAATGCACCAGGGGCTTACGTACCCACAATATGGTGTGAAAAGTCCGAACACTTTCACAAGTGCGGCACCCCGAACTTATAGCATTATATGAATCAGCTCCGAATTATGTCTTTGGTCAAATGTTGGGTTTGCCCGGCTCCAATGTTTTGGTACCTTACGTTCCGCTCTATCGGCTAAGGTAGCACTAGGAGAACTACTACAATTGTGCCCCGGTTCTGCCGGGCCGAGCACCTCAGTAGAGAAAGCTAAAACTGACTGTCATGATAAGGTGAGAGATTGGTCGCTGTTCAGCGATGTTTTTCGAGTCCCTAAAGACTTATGCCGCTTAGGGCAAGGGGCCGGCTCCGTCCGGCTTACAGGCGTCTATCGCACCCCGAATTCGGCCTTCCGAATACCAGGGGCTTCGCCGAAATTTAAAATTATAGAATTCTATGGCTAAGTGAGAGTGATAAAGCATTATTAGTCCGGTTGCCTTGTTCGTTGTGCTGAGCACCTCCCTCGAAGGACCCAAACATGGGAACAAGAGTGCTCAGGTTTATCCCGAACACCCCGGCACTCGTGGCATGGGGGCAGAAGCCGAGGACTAGCCATCTCTCAGATTGGATAAACAGCCAAATAGAAGGTAATATTTTAAATTCACACAAGCGTTGCATAGAGCATATGAAACAAGTTTTCATTACACGGGATAAAAAAGGAGCAAGTCTCATTCAAATATTACATTTTGTGAACACTCATTCGCGATAAGACGGGCGCCCGGTAGAACACCCTCGTAGTACATCTCGGGGTGGCGGTGCTCCTTGCCCTCCAGCGGCCCCTCCTTGATCAGCTTCACGGCGTCTAGCTTGACCCACTGCATTTTTACACGGGCGAAGGCCCGGCGTGCACCTTCAATGCAGACGGATCGCTTGACGACCTCCAGCCATGGGCAGGCATCCACAAGCCGCCTCACCGGGCCAAAGAAGCTGTTCGGAAGGGCATCGCCAGGCCACAACCGGACTATGAAGCCCTTCATGGCCTGATCGGCCGCCTTATGTAGCTCGGCCATCTGCTTTAGCTGGTGAATCATCAGCACCGGATGTTCGGCCTCAGCATACTGAGACCAAAACAGCTTCTCCGTCGAGCTTCCATCCTCGGCCTGGTAAAATTGTGCGGCATCGGACACACTGCGGGGCAAATCTACGAATGCTCCTAAAGAGCTCCGGATTCGGTAAGTAATCGGTAATTCACCATTGCATGCTTGCTTTGCATATAGAAAGCCTTACCCGCCGCTATCTTCTTCATCGCGTCGATCTCCTGAAGAGCCTTCTGGGCCTCGGCCTCGGCACTCTTCGCGCTCTCACGGGTCGCGGCAAGCTCAGACTCTCGCGTCTTCAAGTCAAGCTCCAACGCCTCGTGCTTCGTCACGAGAGCCTGGAGCTCTTGCTGCACCTCGCCCACCCGAGCCTCGTGCCTCTCTCACTCGGTGCGCTCCTGGGCTGCCTTTTCTTCGGCCTAGGACAGCGCTCGCTTCAGGGTCGCCACCTCGGTCGTGGCCCTTGGCAAACATACAATGATCCTGTCATTTAGCAATCGCGTACTTTTTCTCATCTACAGACGGGGTATCACTTACCCTTGTTCTCCTCGAGTTGCCTCTTAGCAAGGCCGAGCTCCTTCTGGGACCCCTCGAGGGCCTCCTTCAGTACGGCGACCTCCGCAGTCAGTGCGGCGGACGCCAGCAGCGGTGCCTGCATATGCATATTGACATACTTATATTAGACTCCTGCAATGTTATTTGATCCTCTGTTCGGCTTTTCTTTGTGAACACCGAACATAGCATCAGGGGCTACTGTCTATGCGGTAATATTTCTACTACATTTTAAAACACTTACCTCGAAGCCTGTTAGAAGGCTAGTACAGGCTTCAGTCAATCCGTTCTTGGCGGACTGAACCTTCTGGATCACCGCACTCATGATAGTGCGGTGCTCCTCCTCGATGGAAGCACTGCGAAGCGCTTCCAACATAGTGTCTGGCGCCTCTGGATGGACAGAGGTCACCGGCACAGGCGTCTCACCCTCCTTAGAAGGGGACCGCCTACCCGAACTCGGAGCCGTTGGAGGGTCCGGCGCGGTGTTCGGCTGAGGGCCGAACTCGGAGCTCTCGGGGACCCCGTCCCCTCGGCTCCCGGAGTCCACAAGGTCGCCTTGTGGCGCCTCCGGGACTTTCCCCCCTTGATCCGGTGCCTCTTGAGACAGCACCTCGTTCTCGTCGGCTGGATGAGGGGAGGTGGCCGTCGGGACTGGATCGCTATCCATGTCCGACGCACCCAGGGAGCCGTCCGAGGATACCTCGATATTGGCTCGGGGCGGCCTGCACAATTGAGTTTGGCGTTAGGGAAAGCAACGCGACAAAGGAATCCTATGGGTTACTTTGGTATCCGAATACTTACGATCTCCCCTGGGGCTTGCCCCTGGGCAACCACTCGTCTTCACTTTCGTCGGCAGCGGTAGAGTTGTCCGGAAGGAGCGTCCTTCTCTTCTTGGACCCTTCGGCCTCCCCAGTTGGGGCGGCCTTCCTTTTCTTGTCTCCCCCAGTCGGTGGGGGAGCCTCTTCTTCCTCTTCCTCGTCTTCGGGGGAAGAGTGTGCCGCAGAGTCATCGGACGGTGAGTCCGATGACGCCTGGCGTCGGGAACTCTTTCGAGCTCCCTTGGCCTTCTTGGTCTTCTCCGGCACCTTATAAGGGGCCGGAGTCAGCATCTTTCTCAGAAGAGCGTCTGCGGGGCCTTCGGGCAAGGGAGCCGGATAGTTGATCTGTCCGGCCATCTTCTGCCAGTCCTGTTAACGGCACGGGAGTTTAGATCCCGCACAGAGCCAATCTATATAGAAAACAAGTATCTTGTGAAAGGAAAAACAACTTAACGCACTAGCGTGGCGCTTCGTGCTGAATCCGCGATCCTCGGTAATGGGGGGAGGGATCGCGGCGCCCTTGAACAGCACCCTCCAGGCATCTTCATGAGTCATGTCGAAGAGCCTGTTCAGAGTTCGGTGCTGCGCCGGATTGAACTCCCACAAGGTAAACTCCCGTTGTTGGCACGGGAGTATCCGGCGAACGAGCATAACCTGTACTATGTTGACAAGCTTGAGCTTCTTATCCACCATGTTCTGAATACATGACTGGAGTCCGGTCAGCTCTTTTGATATACCCCAGGACAGGCCCTTCTCTTTCTAGGAGGTGAGCCGCATGGGGATGCCAGATCGGAACTCGGGGGCCGCTACCCATGTGGGGTCGCGCGGCTTGGTGATATAGAACCACCCCGATTCCACCCCTTTATGGTGTCCACGAAGGTGAAGGAAATATGCCCTAGAGGCAATAATAAAGTTATTATTTATTTCCTTATATCATGATAAATGTTTATTATTCATGCTAGAATTGTATTAACCGGAAACATAATACATGTGTGAATACATAGACCAACAGAGTGTCACTAGTATGCCTCTACTTGACTAGCTCGTTAATCAAAGATGGTTATGTTTCCTAACCATGAACAAAGAGTTGTTATTTGATTAACGAGGTCACATCATTAGTTGAATGATCTGATTGACAGGACCCATTCCATTAGCTTAGCACCCGATCGTTTAGTATGTTGCTATTGCTTTCTTCATGACTTATACATGTTCCTATAACTATGAGATTATGCAACTCCTGTTTACCGGAGGAACATTTTGGGTACTACCAAACGTCACAACGTAACTGGGTGATTATAAAGGAGTACTACAGGTGTCTCCAATGGTAGATGTTGGGTTGGCGTATTTCGAGATTAGGGTTTGTCACTCCGATTGTCGGAGAGGTATCTCTGGGCCCTCTCGGTAATACACATCACATAAGCCTTGCAAGCATAATAACTAAGATGTTAGTTATGAGATGATGTATTACGGAACGAGTAAAGAGACTTGCCAGTAACGAGATTGAACTAGGTATTGGATACCGACGATCGAATCTCGGGCAAGTAACATACCGATGACAAAGGGAACAACGTATGTTGTTATGCGGTCTGACCGATAAAGATCTTCGTAGAATATGTAGGAGCCAATATGGGCATCCAGGTCCCGCTATTGGTTATTGACCGGAGACGTGTCTCGGTCATGTCTACATTGTTCTCGAACCGTAGGGTCCGCACGCTTAACGTTACGATGATAGTTATTATGAGTTTATGCATTTTGATGTACCGAAGGTTGTTCGGAGTCCCGGATGTGATCACGGACATGACGAGGAGTCTCGAAATGGTCGAGACGTATAGATTGATATATTGGAAGCCTATGTTTGGACACCGGAAGTGTTCCGGGTGAAATCGGGATTTTACCGGATTACCGGGAGGGTTACCGGAACCCCCCGGGAGCCAAATGGGCCTACATGGGCCATTGTGGAAAGGTGAAAGGGGCTGCCAAGGAGGGCTGCGCACCTCCCCCCCTCCCCTAGTCCTATTAGGACTAGGAGAGGTGGCCGGCCACCTCTCTCTCTTTTCCTCTCCCTTTTTTCCAAGGAGTCCTAGTTGGAATAGGATTGGGGGGGGTCCTACTCCCGGTAGGAGTAGGACTCCTCCTGCGCCTCCCTCCTTTGGCCGGCCAGCCTCCCCCCTTTCATCCTTTATATACGGGGGCAGGGGACACCCCAAGACACACAAGTTGATCCTTGAGATCGTTCCTTAGCCGTGTGCGGTGCCCCCTGCCACCAAATTCCACCTCGATCATACCGTTTCAGTGCTTAGGCAAAGCCCTGCGTCGGTAGTACATCAAGATCGTCATCACGCCGTCGTGCTGACGGAACTCTTCCTCGACGCTTTGCTGGATCGGAGCCCGAGGAACGTCATCGAGCTGAACGTGTGCTAAGAACTCGGAGGTGCCGGAGTAACGGTGCTTGGATCGGTCGGATCAGGGAGAAGACGTACGACTACTTCCTCTACATTGTGTCAACGCTTCCGTTGCGATCTACAAGGGTACGTAGATCAGACTCTCCCCCTCGTTGCTATGCATCACCATGATCTTGCGTGTGCGTAGGAAAATTTTGAAATTACTACGTTCCCCAACAGTGGTATCAGAGCCTAGGTTTTTATGGTTTGATGTTATATGCACGAGTAGAACACAAGTGAGTTGTGGGCGATACAAGTCATCCTGCCTACCAGCATGTCATACTTTGGTTCGGCGGTATTGTTGGACGAGACGATCCGGACCAACCTTACGCGTACTCTTACGCGAGGCCGGTTCCCTCGATGTGCTTTGCACATAGATGGCTTGCGGAAGACTGTCTCTCCAACTTTAGTTGAACCAAGTGTGACTACGCCCGGTCCTTGAGAAGGTTCAAACGGAGTCTATTTGACGAACTATCGTTGTGGTTTTGATGCGTAGGTGAGATGAGTTCTTACTTAAGCCCGTAGCAGCCACGTAAAACTTGCAACAACAAAGTAGAGGACGTCTAACTTGTTTTTGCAGGGCATGTTGTGATGTGATATGGTCAAGGCATGATGCTGATTTTATTGTATGAGATGATCATGTTTTGTAACCGAGTTATCGGCAACTGGCAGGAGACATATGGTTGTCGCTTTATTGTATGCAATGCAATCGCGATGTAATGCTTTACTTTATTACTAAGCGGTAGTGATAGTCGTGGAAGCATAAGATTGGCAAGACGACAACGATGCTACGATGGAGATCAAGGTGTCGCGCCGGTGACGATGGTGATCATGACGGTGCTTCGGAGATGGAGATCACAAAGCACAAGATGATGATGGCCATATCATATCACTTATATTGATTGCATGTGATGTTTATCCTTTTATGCATCTTATCTTGCTTTGATTGACGGTAGCATTGTAAGATGATCTCTCACTAAATTATCAAGAAGTGTTCTCCCTGAGTATGCACCGTTGCAAAAGTTCTTCGTGCTGAGACACCACGTGATGATCGGGTGTGATAGGCTCTACGTTCAAATACAACGGGTGCAAAACAGTTGCACATGCGGAATACTCAGGTTATACTTGACGAGCCAAGCATATACAGATATGGCCTCGGAACACGGAGACCGAAAGGTCGAGCGTGAATCATATAGTAGATATGATCAACATATTGATGTTCACCATTGAAAACTACTCCATCTCACGTGATGATCGGTTATGGTTTAGTTGATTTGGATCACGTGATCACTTAGAGGATTAGAGGGATGTCTATCTAAGTGGGAGTTCTTAAGTAAATTTGATTAACTGAACTTAAAAATTATCATGAACTTAGTACCTGATAGTATCTTGCTTGTGTTGATTGTAGATAGATGGCTCGTGCTGTTGTTCCGTTGAATTTTAATGCGTTCCTTGAGAAAGCAAAGTTGAAAGATGATGGTAGCAATTACACGGACTGGGTCCGTAACTTGAGGATTATACTCATTGCTGCACAGAAGAATTATGTCCTGGAAGCACCGCTGAGTGCCAGGCCTGCTGCAAGAGCAACACCAGAAGTTATGAACGTCTGGCAGAGCAAAGCTGATGACTACTTAATAGTTCAGTGTGCCATGCTTTACGGCTTAGAACCGGGACTTCAACGACGTTTTGAACGTCATGGAGAATATGAGATGTTCCAGGAGTTGAAGTTAATATTTCAAGCAAATGCCCGGATTGAGAGATATGAAGTCTCCAATAAGTTCTATAGCTGCAAGATGGAGGAGAACAGTTCTGTCAGTGAGCATATACTCAAAATGTCTGGGTATAATAATCACTTGATTCAATTGGGAGTTACACTTCCGGATGATTGCGTCATTGACAGAATTCTCCAATCACTGCCACCAAGCTACAAGAGCTTTGTAACCAAGAAAAAGGGCAAAGGGAAGAAGAAGGGGAACTTCAAGAAGAACAGCAAGCAAGTTGCTGCTCAAGAGAAGAAACCCAAGTCTGGACCTAAGCCTGAAACTGAGTACTTCTACTGCAAGCAGACTGGTCACTGGAAGCGGAACTGCCCCAAGTATTTGGTGGATAAGAAGGATGGCAAGGTGAACAAAGGTATATGTGATATACATGTTATTGATGTGTACCTTACTAATGCTTGCAGTAGCCCCTGGGTATTTGATACTGGTTCTATTGCTAATATTTGCAACTCGAAACAGGGACTACAGAATAAGCGGACACTAGCAAAGGACGAGGTGACGATGCGCGTGGGAAACGGTTCCAAAGTCGATGTGATCGCGGTCGGCACGCTACCTCTACATCTACCTTCGGGATTAATATTAGACCTAAATAATTGTTATTTGGTGCCAGCGTTGAGCATGAACATTATATCTGGATCTTGTTTAATGCGAGACGGTTATTCATTTAAATCAGAGAATAATGGTTGTTCTATTTATATGAGTAATATCTTTTATGGTCATGCACCTTTGAAAAGTGGTCTATTTTTGATGAATCTCGATAGTAGTGATACACATATTCATAATGTTGAAGCCAAAAGATGCAGAGTTGATAATGATAGTGCAACTTATTTGTGGCACTGCCGTTTAGGTCATATCGGTGTAAAGCGCATGAAGAAACTCCATACTGATGGGCTTTTGGAACCACTTGATTATGAATCACTTGGTACTTGCGAACCATGCCTCATGGGCAAGATGACTAAAACACCGTTCTCCGGTACTATGGAGAGAGCAACAGATTTGTTGGAAATCATACATACCGATGTATGTGGTCCGATGAATATTGAGGCTCGTGGCGGATATCTTTATTTTCTCACTTTCACAGATGATTTAAACAGATATGGGTATATCTACTTAATGAAACACAAATCTGAAACATTTGAAAAGTTCAAAGAGTTTCAGAGTGAAGTTGAAAATCATCGTAACAAGAAAATAAGGTTTCTACGATCTGATCGTGGAGGAGAATATTTGATTTACGAGTTTGGTGTACATTTGAAAAATTGTGGAATAGTTTCGCAACTCACGCCACCCGGAACACCACAACGTAATGGTGTGTCCGAACGTCGTAATCGTACTTTACTAGATATGGTGCGATCTATGATGTCTCTTACTGATTTACCGCTATCGTTTTGGGGTTATGCTTTAGAGACGGCCGCATTCACGTTAAATAGGGCACCATCTAAATCCGTTGAGACGACGCCTTATGAACTGTGGTTTGGCAAGAAACCAAAGTTGTCGTTTCTTAAAGTTTGGGGCTGCGATGCTTATGTGAGAAAGCTTCAACCTGATAAGCTCGAACCCAAATCGGAGAAATGTGTCTTCATAGGATATCCAAAGGAAACTATTGGATACACCTTCTATCACAGATCCGAAGGCAAGACTTTTGTTGCTAAATTCGGAAACTTTCTTGAGAAGGAGTTTCTCTCGAAAGAAGTGAGTGGGAGGAAAGTAGAACTTGACGAGGTAACTGTACCTACTCCGTTATTGGGAAATAGTACATCACAGAAAACTGTTTCTGTGAGACCTACACCAATAAGAGAGGAAGTTAATGATGATGATCATGAAACTTTAGATCAAGATACTACTGTACCTCGTAGATCAACCAGAGTAAGATCCGCACCAGAGTGGTACGGTAATCCTGTTCTGGAAGTCGTGCTACTAGATCATGATGAACCTACGAACTATGAAGAAGCGATGGTGAGCCCAGATTCCGCAAAGTGGCTTGAAGCCATGAAATCTGAGATGGGATCCATGTATGAGAAAAAAGTATGGACTTTGGTTGACTTGCCCGATGATCGGCAAGCAATTGAGAATAAATGGATCTTTAAGAAAAAGACTGACGCTGATGGTAATGTTACTGTCTACAAAGCTCGACTTGTCGCAAAAGGTTTTCGACAAGTTTAAGGAGTTGACTACGATGAGACTTTCTCGCCCGTAGCGATGCTTAAGTCTGTCAGAATCATGTTAGCAATTGCCGCATTTTATGATTATGAAATTTGGCAAATGGATGTAAAAACTGCATTCCTGAATGGATTTCTAGAAGAAGAGTTGTATATGATGCAACCGGAAGGTTTTGTCGATCCAAAGGGAGCTAACAAAGTGTGCAAACTCCAGCGATCCATTTATGGACTGGTGCAAGCATCTCGGAGTTGGAATAAACGCTTTGATAATGTGATCAAAGCATTTGGTTTTATACAGACTTTTGGAGAAGCCTGTATTTACAAGAAAGTGAGTGGGAGCTCTGTAGCATTTTTGATATTATATGTGGATGACATATTACTGATTGGAAATGATATAGAATTTCTGGATAGCATAAAGGGATACTTGAATAAAAGTTTTTCGATGAAAGACCTCGGGGAAGCTGCTTACATATTAGGCATAAAGATCTATAGAGATAGATCAAAACGCTTAATTGGACTTTCACAAAGCACATACCTTGACAAGATTTTGAAGAAGTTCAAAATGGATCAAGCAAAGAAAGGTTTCTTGCCTGTGTTACAAGGTGTGAAGTTGAGTCAGACTCAATGCTCGACCAATGCAGAAGATAGAGAGAAAATGAAAGATGTTCCCTATGCTTCAGTCATAGGCTCTATCATGTATGCAATGCTGTGTACCAGACCTGATGTGTGCCTTGCTATAAGTTTAGCAGGGAGGTACCAAAGTAATCCAGGAGTGGATCATTGGACAGCGGTCAAGAACATCCTGAAATACCTGAAAAGGACTAGGGATATGTTTCTCGTATATGGAGGTGACAAAGAGCTCACCGTAAGAGGTTACGTTGATGCAAGCTTTGACACTGATCCGGACGATTCTAAATCGCAAACCGAATACGTGTTTACTTTAAACGGTGGAGCTGTCAGTTGGTGCAGTTCTAAACAAAGCGTCGTAGCGGGATCTACATGTGAAGCGGAGTACATAGCTGCTTCGGAAGCAGCGAACGAAGGAGTCTGGATGAAGGATTTCATATCCGATCTAGGTGTCATACCTAGTGCATCGGGTCCAATGAAAATCTTCTGTGACAATACTGGTGCAATTGCCTTGGCAAAGGAATCCAGATTTCACAAAAGAACCAAACACATCAAGAGACGCTTCAACTCCATCCGGGATTTAGTCCAGGTGGGAGACATAGAGATTTGCAAGATACATACGAATCTGAATGTTGCAGACCCGTTGACTAAGCCTCTTCCACGAGCAAAACATGATCAGCACCAAGGCTCCATGGGTGTTAGAATCATTACTGTGTAATCTAGATTATTGACTCTAGTGCAAGTGGGAGACTGAAGGAAATATGCCCTAGAGGCAATAATAAAGTTATTATTTATTTCCTTATATCATGATAAATGTTTATTATTCATGCTAGAATTGTATTAACCGGAAACATAATACATGTGTGAATACATAGACCAACAGAGTGTCACTAGTATGCCTCTACTTGACTAGCTCGTTAATCAAAGATGGTTATGTTTCCTAACCATGAACAAAGAGTTGTTATTTGATTAACGAGGTCACATCATTAGTTGAATGATCTGATTGACATGACCCATTCCATTAGCTTAGCACCCGATCGTTTAGTATGTTGCTATTGCTTTCTTCATGACTTATACATGTTCCTATAACTATGAGATTATGCAACTCCCGTTTACCGGAGGAACACTTTGGGTACTACCAAACGTCACAACGTAACTGGGTGATTATAAAGGAGTACTACAGGTGTCTCCAATGGTAGATGTTGGGTTGGCGTATTTCGAGATTAGGGTTTGTCACTCCGATTGTCGGAGAGGTATCTCTGGGCCCTCTCGGTAATACACATCACATAAGCCTTGCAAGCATAATAACTAAGATGTTAGTTATGAGATGATGTATTACGGAACGAGTAAAGAGACTTGCCAGTAACGAGATTGAACTAGGTATTGGATACCAATGATCGAATCTCGGGCAAGTAACATACCGATGACAAAGGGAACAACGTATGTTGTTATGCGGTCTGACCGATAAAGATCTTCGTAGAATATGTAGAGCCAATATGGGCATCCAGGTCCCGCTATTGGTTATTGACCGGAGACGTGTCTCGGTCATGTCTACATTGTTCTCGAACCGTAGGGTCCGCACGCTTAACGTTACGATGACAGTTATTATGAGTTTATGCATTTTGATGTACCGAAGGTTGTTTGGAGTCCCGGATGTGATCACAGACATGACGAGGAGTCTCGAAATGGTCAAGATGTAAAGATTGATATATTGGAAGCCTATGTTTGGACACCGGAAGTGTTCCGGGTGAAATCGGGATTTTACCGGATTACCGGGAGGGTTACCGGAACCCCCCGGGAGACAAATGGGCCTACATGGGCCATTGTGGAAAGGTGAAAGGGGCTGCCAAGGAGGGCTGCGCACCTCCCCCCCCCCTCCCCTAGTCCTATTAGGACTAGGAGAGGTGGCCGGCCACCTCTCTCTCTTTTCCTCTCCTTTTTTTCCAAGGAGTCCTAGTTGGAATAGGATTGGGGGGCAGTCCTACTCCCGGTAGGAGTAGGACTCCTCCTGCGCCTCCCTCCTTTGGCCGGCCAGCCTCCCCCCTTTCATCCTTTATTTACGGGGGCAGGGGACACCCCAAGACACACAAGTTGATCCTTGAGATCGTTCCTTAGCCGTGTGCGGTGCCCCCTGCCACCAAATTCCACCTTGATCATACCGTTGCAGTGCTTAGGCGAAGCCCTGCGTCGGTAGTACATCAAGATCGTCATCACGCCGTCGTGCTGACGGAACTCTTCCTCGACGCTTTGCTGGGTCGGAGCCCGAGGAACGTCATCGAGCTGAACGTGTGCTAAGAACTCGGAGGTGCCGGAGTAACGGTGCTTGGATCGGTCGGATCAGGGAGAAGACGTACGACTACTTCCTCTATGTTGTGTCAACGCTTCCGTTGCGATCTACAAGGGTACGTAGATCAGACTCTCCCCCTCGTTGCTATGCATCACCATGATCTTGCGTGTGCGTAGGAAAATTTTGAAATTACTACGTTCCCCAACAGAAGGTGCCCTCAAGCCATGTGATGTTGGGCATCTTGCCCGCCAAGGTGCCTCCGCACTCCGCCTGGCGGCCGCTCACTACCTTCGGCTTGACATTGAAGGTCTTCAGCCATAAACCGAAGTGGGGCTTGATGCGGAGGAAGGCCTCGCACACGACGATGAATGCTGAGATGTTGAGGATGAAGTTTGGGGCCAGGTCGTGGAAATCCAGGCCGTAATAAAACATGAGTCCTCGGACGAAGGGATGGAGAGGGAATCCCAATCCACGGAGGAAATGGGTGAGGAATACCACCCTCTCATGGGGCTCTGGGGTGGGGATGAGTTGTCCCTCATCTGGGAGCCGGTGCGCGAAATCGTCGTGCAGGTATCCGGCTCTCCTCAGTTTCTTGATGTCTCCCTCCGTGATGGAGGAGACCATCCACTTGCCTCCCGCTCCGGACATGGTTGGAGAAGGTTGAGATGGAAGTGAGGGCTTGGGCGCTAGAGCTCGAGTATGCGGGAGCGGATGAGCAAAGGAGGAAGAAGGCGTGGATAGAAAGGTGAATCCTTATCCCTTTATATGGGCAGACAAAATTAAACGTCCCCACTTGCCTAGTAAAACTCGCTTATCCCCCAAGCGCCGCAATTGATGGCGCGGTTGGGTTACCCACGCCTGTATTGATGAGAATCCCGTAATAAGGGGACACGATCTCTGCTTTGACAAGACATGTCGAAAAACTGCCTCGCGTTATGTGCGGGGCTGGTTAAAAGAAACGGTTCGAATAATCACCGGGCCATGACATAACATCATGTGGCCAAAACAAGCTAGCAAATTAGATCTGCGAAAAAACATTATTCTCTCTACGGGGAAATGTGGGACTTATTTTGCAGGGTCAGACACTATCCTCGTATTCAACTTCTTCTGTAATGTATTCAGAGAAGGAACCCGCCTTGCAATGCCGAAGACAACTGCGCGCCGGACTCGTCGTCATTAAAGCCAGGTTCAGGGGCTACTGAGGGAGTCCTAGATTAGGGGGTCTCCGGACAGCCAGAGTATCTCCATTGGTCGGACTGTTAAACTATGAAGATACAAGATTGAAGACTTCGTATCGTGTCCGGATGGGACTCTACTTGGTGTGGAAGGCAAGCTAGGCAATACTTATATGGATATCTCCTCCTTTGTAACTGACCTTGTGTAACCCTAACCCTCTTCGGTGTCTATATAAACCGGAGGGTTTTAGTCCGTAGCACAACAAATCACAACATACAATCATACCGTAGGCTAGCTTCTAGGGTTTAGCCTCTCTGATCTCATGGTAGATCTACTCTTGTAACACCCATATCATCAATATCAATCAAGCAGGACGTAGGGTTTTACCTCCATCAAGAGGGCCCGAAACTGGGTAAAACTTCGTGTCCCTTGCCTCATGTTACCATCCGGCCTAGACGCACCGTTCGGGAACCCTCTGATTATGAATATGAATATGCTTTCTGAGTAGTTACGTTTGTTCCCGAGGACATGGGAGAAGTCTTGCTATGAGTAGTCATGTGAATTTGGTATTTGTTTGATATTTTGATGAGATGTATGTTGTCATCCCTCTAGTGGTGTCATGTGAACGTCGACTACATGATACTTCACCATTGTTTCGGCCTAGAGGGAGGCATTGGGAAGTAATAAATTGATGATGGGTTGCTAGAGTGACAGAAGCTTAAACCCTAGTTTATGCGTTGCTTCATAAGGGGCTGATTTGGATCCATATGTTTCATGCTATGGTTAGGTTTACCTTAATACTTCTGTTGTAGTTACGGATGCTTGCAATAGGGGTTAATCATAAGTGGGGTGCTTGTCCAAGGAAGGACAGTACCCAAGCAACGGTCCACCCACATATCAAATTATCAAAGTACCGAACGCAAATCATATGAGCGTGATGAAAACTAGCTTGACGATAATTCCCATGTGTCCTTGGGAGCGCTTTCCTTTATATAAGAGTTTGTCCAGGCTTGTCCTTTGTTACAAAAAGGATTGGGCCATCTTGCTGCACCTTATTTACTTTTATTACTTGTTACCCATTACCAATTACCTTATCACAAAACTATCTGTTACCGATAATTTCAGTGCTTGCAGAAGATACCTGAAGGAAATATGCCCTAGAGGCAATAATAAAGTTATTATTTATTTCCTTATATCATGATAAATGTTTATTATTCATGCTAGAATTGTATTAACCAGAAACATAATACATGTGTGAATACATAGACAAACTTAGTGTCACTAGTATGCCTCTACTAGACTAGCTCGTTAATCAAAGATGGTTATGTTTCCTAACCATGAACAAGGTGTTGCTATTTGATTAATGAGGTAACATCATTGGTTGAATGATCTGATTGACATGACCCATTCCATTAGCTTAGCACCCGATCGTTTAGTATGTTGCTATTGCTTTCTTCATGACTTATACATGTTCCTATGACTATGAGATTATGCAACTCCCGTTTGCCGGAGGAACACTTTGTGTGCTACCAAACGTCACAACGTAACTGGGTGATTATAAAGGAGCTCTACAGGTGTCTCCAAAGGTAGATGTTGGGTTGGCGTATTTCGAGATTAGGATTTGTCACTCCGATTGTCAGAGAGGTATCTCTAGGCCCTCTCGGTAATGCACATCACATAAGCCTTGCAAGCATTGTGACTAATGAGTTAGTTACGAGATGATGTATTACGAAACGAGTAAAGAGACTTGCCGGTAACGAGATTGAACTAGGTATTGGATACCGACGATCGAATCTCGGGCAAGTAACATACCGATGACAAAGGGAACAACGTATGTTGTTATGCGGTCTGACCGATAAAGATCTTCGTAGAATATGTAGGAGCCAATATGGGCATCCAGGTCCCGCTATTGGTTATTGACTGGAGATGTGTCTCAGTCATGTCTACATTGTTCTCGAACCGTAGGGTCCGCACGCTTAATGTTATGATGACAGTTATTATGAGTTTATGCATTTTGATGTACCGAAGTTAGTTCGGAGTCCCGGATAAGATCACGGACATGACGAGGAGTCTCGAAATGGTCGAGACATAAAGATTGATATATTGGATGACTATATTCGGACACCGGAAGTGTTCCGGATGATTTCGGATAAAACCGGAGTGCCGGAGGGGTTACCGGAACCCCCCGGGGAAGTAATGGGCCTTATTGGGCCTGAGGGGTGAGAGAGGGCAGCAGCCCAAGAGGTGGCGCGCCCCCCCTCAAGGGGAGTCCAAATTGGACTAGGAGGGGGGCACGGCCCCTTTCCCTCTCCCTCTCCCTCTCTTTCCTTCCCCCTCAAGTCTCCTAGTTGGACTAGGAGAGGGGAGTCCTACTCCTACTAGGAGGACTCCTCCTCCCCTTGGCGCGCCCCATAGGCCGGCCGGCCGGCCTCCCCCTTGCTCCTTTATATACGGGGGTAGGGGGGCACCCAAGGACACACAAGTTGATCATTGTGATCGTTCCTTAGCCGTGTGCGGTACCCCCTGCCACCATATTCCACCTCGATCATATCGTTGTAGTGCTTAGGCGAAGCCCTGCGTCGGTAGAACATCAAGATCGTCACCACGCCGTCGTGCTGACAGAACTCCTCCCCGAAGCTTTGCTGGATCGGAGCCCGGGGATCGTCATCGAGCTGTACGTGTGCTAAGAACTCGGAGGTGCCGGAGTAACGGTGCTTGGATCGGTCGGATCGGGAAGAAGACGTATGACTACTTTCTCTACGTTGTGTCAACACTTCCGTTGCGATCTACAAGGGTACGTAGATCAGACTCTCCCCCTCATTGCTATGCATCACCATGATCTTGCGTGTGCGTAGGAAATTTTTTGAAATTACTACGTTCCCCAATAGTGGCATCCGAGCCTAGGTTTTATGGTTTGATTTTATATGCACGAGTAGAACACAAGTGAGTTGTGGGCGATACAAGTCATACTGCCTACCAGCATGTCATACTTTGGTTCGGCGGTATTGTTGGACGAGACAACCCGGACCAACCTTACGCGTACGCTTACGCGAGACCGGTTCCCCCGATGTGCTTTGCACACAGGTGGCTTGCGGGCGACAGTCTCTCCAACTTTAGTTGAACCGAGTGTGGCTACGCCCGGTCCTTGCGAAGGTTGAAACGGAGTCTATTTGACAAACTATCGTTGTGGTTTTGATGCATAGGTGAGATTGGTTCTTGCTTAAGCCCGTAGCAGCCACGTAAAACTTGCAACAACAAAGTAGAGGACGTCTAACTTGTTTTTGCAGGGCATGTTGTGATGTTATATGGTCAAGACATGATGCTAAATTTTATTGTATGAGATGATCATGTTTTGTAACCGAGTTATTGGCAACTGGCAGGAGCCATATGGTTGTCGCTTTATTGTATGCAATGCAATCGCGATGTAATGCTTTACTTTATCACTAAGCGGTAGCGATAGTCGTGGAAGCATAAGATTGACGAGACGACAACGATGCTACGATGGAGATCAAAGTGTCGCACCGGTGACGATGGTGATCATGACGGTGCTTCGGAGATGGAGATCACAAGCACAAGATGATGATGGCCATATCATATCACTTATATTGATTGCATGTGATGTTTATCTTTTTATGCATCCTATCTTGCTTTGATTGACGGTAGCATTATAAGATGATCTCTCACTAAATTATCAAGAAGTGTTCTCCCTGAGTATGCACCGTTGCCAAAGTTCGTCGTGCCCAGACACCATGTGATGATCGGGTGTGATAAGCTCTACGCCCATCTACAACGGGTGCAAGCCAGTTTTTGCACACGCAGAATACTCAGGTTAAACTTGACGAGCCTAGCATATGCAGATATGGCCTCGGAACACGGAGACCGAAAGGTCGAGCGTGAATCATATAGTAGATATGATCAACATAACGATGTTCACCATTGAAAACTACTCCACCTCACGTGATGATCGGTTATGGTTTAGTTGATTTGGATCACGTGATCACTTAGAGGATTAGAAGGATGTCTGTCTAAGTGGGAGTCCTTAAGTAATTTGATTAATTGAACTTAAACTTATCATGAACTTAGTACCTGATAGTATCTTGCTTGTTTATGTTGATTGTAGATAGATGGCTCGTGCTGTTGTTCCGTTGAATTTTAATGCGTTCCTTGAGAAAGCAAAGTTGAAAGATGATGGTAGCAATTACACGGATTGGGTCCGTAACTTGAGGATTATCCTCATTGCTGCTCAGAAGAATTACGTCCTGGAAGCACCGCTGGGTGCCACGCCTGCTGCTGGAGCAACGCCAGATGTTATGAACGTCTGGCAGAGCAAAGCTGATGACTACTCGATAGTTCAGTGTGCCATTCTTTACGGCTTAGAATCGGGACTTCAATGACGTTTTGAACGTCATGGAGCATATGAGATGTTCCAGGAGTTGAAGTTAATATTTCAAGCAAATGCCCGAACTGAGAGATATGAAGTCTCCAATAAGTTCTATAGCTGCAAGATGGAGGAGAATAGTTCTGTCAATGAGCATATACTCAAAATGTCTGGGTATAGTAATCACTTGATTCAGATGGGAGTTAATCTTCCAGATGATTGCGTCATTGACAGAATTCTCCAATCACTGCCGCCAAGCTACAAGAGCTTCGTGATGAACTATAATATGCAAGGGATGAACAAGACTATTCCCGAGCTCTTCGCAATGCTGAAAGTTGTGGAGGTAGAAATCAAGAAAGAGCATCAAGTGTTGATGGTTAACAAGGCCACTAGTTTCAAGAAAAAGGGCAAAGGGAAGAAGAACGGGAACTTCAAGAAGAACGGCAAGCAAGTTGCTTCTCAGGAGAAGAAACCCAAGTCTGGACCTAAGCCTGAAACTGAGTGCTTCTACTGCAAGCAGACTGGTCACTGGAAGCGGAACTGCCCCAAGTATTTGGCGGATAAGAAGGATGGCAAGGTGAACAAAGGTATATGTGATATACATGTTATTGATGTGTACCTTACTAGAGCTCGCAGTAGCACCTGGGTATTTGATACTGGTTCTGTTGCTAATATTTACAACTCGAAACAGGGACTACAGAATAAGCGGACACTAGCAAAGGACGAGGTGACGATGCGCGTGGGAAACGGTTCCAAAGTCGATGTGATCGCGGTCGGCACGCTACCTCTACATCTACCTTCGGGATTAATATTAGACCTAAATAATTGTTATTTGGTGCCAGCGTTGAGCATGAACATTATATCTGGATCTTGTTTAATGCGAGACGGTTATTCATTTAAATCAGAGAATAATGGTTGTTCTATTTATATGAGTAATATCTTTTATGGTCATGCACCTTTGAAAAGTGGTCTATTTTTGATGAATCTCGATAGTAGTGATACACATATTCATAATGTTGAAGCCAAAAGATGCAGAGTTGATAATGATAGTGCAACTTATTTGTGGCACTGCCGTTTAGGTCATATCGGTGTAAAGCGCATGAAGAAACTCCATACTGATGGGCTTTTGGAACCACTTGATTATGAATAACTTGGTACTTGCGAACCATGCCTCATGGGCAAGATGACTAAAACACCGTTCTCCGGTACTATGGAGAGAGCAACAGATTTGTTGGAAATCATACATACCGATGTATGTGGTCCGATGAATATTGAGGCTCGTGGCGGATATCTTTATTTTCTCACTTTCACAGATGATTTAAGCAGATATGGGTATATCTACTTAATGAAACATAAGTTGGAAACATTTGAAAAGTTCAAAGAATTTCAGAGTGAAGTTGAAAATCATCATAACAAGAAAATAAAGTTTCTACGATCTGATCGTGGAGGAGAATATTTGAGTTACGAGTTTGGTGTACATTTGAAAAATTGTGGAATAGTTTCGCAACTCACGCCACCCGGAACACCACAGCATAATGGTGTGTCCGAACGTCGTAATCGTACTTTACTAGATATGGTGCGATCTATGATGTCTCTTACTGATTTACCGCTATCGTTTTGGGGTTATGCTTTAGAGACGGCCGCATTCATGTTAAATAGGGCACCATCAAAATCCGTTGAGACGACACCTTATGAACTATGGTTTGGCAAGAAACCAAAGTTGTCATTTCTTAAAGTTTGGGGCTGCGATGCTTATGTGAAAAAGCTTCAACCTGATAAGCTTGAACCCAAATCGGAGAAATGTGTCTTCATAGGATACCCAAAGGAAACTGTTGGTTACACCTTCTATCACAGACCCAAAGGCAAGACATTCGTTGCTAAGAATGGATCATTTCTAGAGAAGGAGTTTCTCTCGAAAGAAGTGAGTGGGAGGAAAGTAGAACTTGACGAGGTAACTGTACCTGCTCCCTTATTGGGAAATAGTACATCACAGAAAACTGTTTCTGCGACACCTATACCAATTAGTGAAGAAGCTAATAATGATGATCATGAAACTTCAGAACAAGATACTACTGAACCTCGTAGATTAACCAGAGTGAGATCCGCACCAGAGTGGTACGGTAATCCAGTTCTGGAAGTCATGCTACTAGATCATGATGAACCTACGAACTATGAAGAAGCGATGGTGAGCCCAGATTCCGCAAAGTGGCTTGAAGCCATGAAATCTGAGATGGGATCCATGTATGAGAACAAAGTATGGACTTTGGTTGACTTGCCCGATGATCGGCAAGCAATTGAGAATAAATGGATCTTCAAGAAAAAGACTAACGCTGACGGTAATGTTACTGTCTATAAACCTTGACTTGTCGCAAAAGGTTTTCGACAAGTTCAAGGGGTTGACTACGATGAGACCTTCTCACCCGTAGCGATGCTTAAGTCTGTGAGAATCATGTTAGCAATTTCCGCATTTTATGATTATGAAATTTGGCAAATGGATGTCAAAACTGCGTTCCTGAATGGATTTCTGGAAGAAGAGTTGTATATGATGCAACTGGAAGGTTTTGTCGATCCAAAGGGAGCTAACAAAGTGTGCAAGCTCCAGCGATCCATTTATGGATTGGTGAAAGCCTCTCGGAGTTGGAATAAATGCTTTGATAGAGTGATCAAAGCATTTGGTTTTATACAGACTTTCGGTGAAGCCTGTATTTACAAGAAAGTGAGTGGGAGCTCTGTAGCATTTTTGATATTATATGTGGATGACATATTGCTGATTGGGAAATGATATAGAATTTCTGGATAGCATAAAGGGATACTTGAATAAGAGTTTTTCAATGAAAGACCTCAGTGAAGCTTCTTACATATTAGGCATAAAGATCTATAGAGATAGATCAAGACGCTTAATTGGACTTTCACAAAGCACATACCTTGACAAAATTTTGAAGAAGTTCAAAATGGATCAAGCAAAGAAAGGGTTCTTGCCTGTGTTACAAGGTGTGAAGTTGAGTCAGACTCAATGCCCGACCACTGCAGAAGATAGAGAGAAAATGAAAGATGTTCCCTATGCTTCAGCCATAGGCTCTATCATGTATGCAATGTTGTGTACCAGACCTGATGTGTGCCTTGCTATAAGTTTAGCAGGGAGGTACCAAAGTAATCCAGGAGTGGATCACTGGACAGCGGTCAAGAACATCCTGAAATACCTGAAAAGGACTAAGGATATGTTTCTCGTATATGGAGGTGACAAAGAGCTCACCGTAAGAGGTTACGTTGATGCAAGCTTTGACACTGATCCGGACGATTCTAAATCGCAAACCGGATACGTGTTTACATTAAACAGTGGAGCTGTCAGTTGGTGCGGTTCTAAACAAAGCATCGTAGTGGGATCTACATGTGAAGCGGAATACATAGCTGCTTCGGAATCAGCAAACGAAGGAGTCTGGATGAAGGAGTTCATATCCGATCTAGGTGTCATACCTAGTGCATCGGGTCCATTGAAAATCTTTTATGACAATACTGGTGCAATTGCCTTGGCAAAGGAATCCAGATTTCACAACAGGACCAAGCACATCAAGAGACACTTCAATTCCATCCGGGATCTAGTCCAGGTGGGAGACATAGAGATTTGCAAGATACATACGGATCTGAATATTGGAGACCCGTTGACTAAGCCTCTTCCACGAACAAAACATGATCAGCACCAAGGCTCCATGGGTGTTAGAATCATTACTGTGTAATCTAGATTATTGACTCTAGCGCAAGTGGGAGACTGAAGGAAATATGCCCTAGAGGCAATAATAAAGTTATTATTTATTTCCTTATATCATGATAAATGTTTATTATTCATGCTAGAATTGTATTAACCAGAAACATAATACCTGTGTGAATACATAGACAAACTTAGTGTCACTAGTATGCCTCTACTTGACTAGCTCGTTAATCAAAGATGGTTATGTTTCCTAACCATGAACAAGGTGTTGTTATTTAATTAACGAGGTCACATCATTGGTTGAATGATCTGATTGACATGACCCATTCCATTAGCTTAGCACCCGATCGTTTAGTATGTTGCTATTGCTTTCTTCATGACTTATACATGTTCCTATGACTATGAGATTATGCAACTCCCGTTTGCCGGAGGAACACTTTTTGTGCTACCAAATGTCACAACGTAACTGGGTGATTATAAAGGAGCTCTACAGGTGTCTCCAAAGGTAGATGTTGGGTTGGCGTATTTCGACATTAGGATTTGTCACTCCGATTGTCGGAGAGGTATCTCTGGGCCCTCTCGGTAATGCACATCACATAAGCCTTGCAAGCATTGTGACTAATGAGTTAGTTACGAGATGATGTATTACGAAACGAGTAAAGAGACTTGCCGGTAACGAGATTGAACTAGGTATTGGATACCGACGATCGAATCTCGGGCAAGTAACATACCGATGACAAAGGGAACAACGTATGTTGTTATGCGGTCTGACCGATAAAGATCTTCGTAGAATATGTAGGAGCCAATATGGGCATCCAGGTCCCGCTATTGGTTATTGACCAGAGATGTGTCTCAGTCATGTCTACATTGTTCTCGAACCGTAGGGTCCGCACGCTTAACGTTACGATGACAGTTATTATGAGTTTATGCATTTTGATGTACGGAAGTTAGTTCGGAGTCCCGGATATGATCACGGACATGACGAGGAGTCTCGAAATGGTCGAGACATAAATATTGATATATTGGATGACTATATTCAGACACCGGAAGTGTTCCGGATGATTTCGGATAAAACCGGAGTGCCGGAGGGGTTACCGGAACCCCCCGGGGAAGTAATGGGCCTTATTGGGCCTGAGGGGAGAGAGAGGGCAGCAGCCCAAGAGGTGGCGCGCCCCCCCTCAAGGGGAGTCCGAATTGGACTAGGAGGGGGGCGGCCCCTTTCCCTCTCCCTCTCCCTCTCTTTCCTTCCCCCTCAAGTCTCCTACTTGGACTAGGAGAGGGGAGTCCTACTCGTACTAGGAGGAGGACTCCTCCTCCCCTTGGCGCGCCCCATAGGCCGGCCGGCCTCCCCCTTGCTCCTTTATATACGGGGGCAAGGGGTCACCCTAGGACACACAAGTTGATCATTGTGATCGTTCCTTAGCCGTGTGCGGTGCCCCCTGCCACCATATTCCACCTCGATCATATCATTGTAGTGCTTAGGCGAAGCCCTGCGTCGGTAGAACATCAAGATCGTCACCACGCCGTCGTGCTGACGGAACTCCTCCCCGAAGCTTTGCTGGATCGGAGCCCGGGGATCGTCATCGAGCTGTACGTGTGCTAAGAACTCGGAGGTGCCGGAGTAACGGTGCTTGGATCGGTCGGATCGGGAAGAAGACGTACGACTACTTCCTCTAGGTTGTGTCAATGCTTCCGTTGCGATCTACAAGGGTACGTAGATCTGACTCTCCCCCTCGTTGCTATGCATCACCATGATCTTGCGTGTGCGTAGGAAATTTTTTGAAATTACTACGTTCCCCAACAATACCTTGCTGAAAACCGCTTATCATTTCCTTCTGCTCCTTGTTGGGTTCGACACTCTTACTTATCAAAAAGGCTACAATAGATCCTCTACACTTGTGGGTCATCAGCCATGGAGTGCGATTGTTGGTGGAGGGGGAGTAAACCTTTATTTTTATCGCTTGGGAACAGCCAGTAATGTGTTTAGCATGGAAGATATCGATACCTAATGGTCACGAAGTAAACAAGAAGGGTGCATTTCTCAAAATTTCATTTACCTCTGTTTTAAAAACTTGAGCTCTGGCACCGCTGGAAATCACTGCTTCCCTCTGCAAAGGGACTATCTATTTACTTTTATATTGTGTCATCACCTTCTCAAATACGCGCCAGAACCTGAGAGCACTATTGTCATCCTCATGCATTATGTGTAGCTAATGTTGGGTGCATCATCACTGGATCTTTTCTACCATGAATTACAATGTTTAGTCGCTGCTTGAACTTTGGAGGTGCTCTGCATTTATGTTTTTGCGGTCTTAGAAAGGGCTAGCGAGATACCACTATTGTCATATTGTATCATAGTTGTTTTGACAATGTGTTGTTGTTTGAGATATCTTATTGTTGCTCGCTAGCTGATTACGTCATTGATATGAGTTAATATAATTTTTAAGAGTTATTGTTGACATGATTAGTTATAATCTTGGCTGAAAACATGGGTGCTATTTAAGCTTATTTATGTAAACAAGAGCAAAAGAGTTCATAAAAGTTTTTCTCATTCACTTTCTATTTATCAACTGAATTGCTTGAGGACAAGCAAAGGTTTAAGCTTGGGGTAGTTGATACGTCTCCGTCGTATTTACTTTTCCTAACGTTTTTCCTCCTGTTCTGGACTCCATTTTGCATGATTTGAATGAAACTAACCCAAACTGGCATTGTTTTTAGCAGAACTACCATGGTGTTGTTTTTGTGCAGAACTAAAAGTTCTCGGATTGGAATGAAACTTTCCGAGGATTTTTTATACAATAAGTAAGAATTTCTGGAGCCAAGAACCACCAGAGGGGGGCACCTGAGTGGCCACAACCCACCAGGGCGCCCCCCCCCCCCCTCCAGGCGCGCCCAGGTGGGCTATCCCCACCCGGTGGCCTCACAGACTGTTGGAAATATGCCCTAGAGGCAATAATAAATTAGTTATTATTATATTTCCTTGTTCATGATAATCGTTTATTATCCATGCTATAATTGTATTGATAGGAAACTCAGATACATGTGTGGATACATAGACAATACCATGTCCCTAGTAAGCCTCTAGTTGACTAGCTCGTTGATCAATAGATGGTTACGGTTTCCTGACCATGGACATTGGATGTCGTTGATAACGGGATCACATCATTAGGAGAATGATGTGATGGACAAGACCCAACCCTAAGCCTAGCACAAGATCATGTAGTTCGTATGCTGAAGCTTTTCTAATGTCAAGTATCATTTCCTTAGACCATGAGATTGTGCAACTCCCGGATACCGTAGGAGTGCTTTGGGTGTGCCAAACGTCACAACGTAACTGGGTGGCTATAAAGGTACACTACAGGTATCTCCAAAAGTGTCTGTTGGGTTGGCATGAATCGAGACTGGGATTTGTCACTCCGTGTAAACGGAGAGGTATCTCTGGGCCCACTCGGTAGGACATCATCATAATGTGCACGATGTGATCAAGGAGTTGATCACGGGATGATGTATTACGGAACGAGTAAAGAGACTTGCTGGTAACGAGATTGAACAAGGTATCTGGATACCGACGATCGAATCTCGGGCAAGTATCGTACCGATAGACAAAGGGAATTGCATACGGGATTGATTAAGTCCTTGACATCATGGTTCATCCGATGAGATCATCGTGGAGCATGTGGGAGCCAACATGGGTATCCAGATCCCGCTGTTGGTTATTGGCCGGAGAACGTCTCGGTCATGTCTGCATGTCTCCCGAACCCGTAGGGTCTACACACTTAAGGTTCAATGAAGCTAGGGTTATAAAGGAAGTTTGTATGTGGTTACCGAATGTTGTTCGGAGTCCCGGATGAGATCCCGGACGTCACGAGGAGTTCCGGAATGGTCCAGGGTAAAGATTTATATATGGGAAGTCCTGTTTTGGTCACCGGAAAAGTTTCGGGTTTTATCGGTAACGTACCGGGACCACCGGGAGGGTCCCGGGGTCCACAAAGTGGGGCCACCAGCCCCGGAGGCTTGCATGGGCTGAGAGTGGTAAGGGACCAGCCCCTGAGTGGGCTGGTGCGCCTCCCACAAGGCCCAGGGCGCAGCTAGGAGGAGAAGGGGGAAACCCTAGGCATAGATGGGCCTAAGGCCCACCCTAAGGCGCGCCCCCTTCTCCCCCTCTTGGCCGCCCCTCAAACCCATCTAGGGTTGCCGCCCCTCTAGGGGTGGGAACCCTAGAGGGGGCGCACCCTCCTCCCCTCCTCCTATAAATAGTTGAGGCTTGGGGCTGCCCAAGATAACGCGATTTGATCTCTCCCTGGCGCAGCCCTACCTCTCTCCTCCTCGTCTCTTGCGATGCTTAGCGAAGCCCTGCTGGAGTACCACGCTCCTCCACCACCACCACGCCGTTGTGCTGCTGCTGGATGGAGTCTTCCTCAACCTCTCCCTCTCTCCTTGCTGGATCAAGGCATGGGAGACGTCACCGGGCTGTACGTGTGTTGAACACGGAGGTGCCGTCCGTTCGGCACTAGGATCATCGGTGATTTGGATCACGACGAGTACGACTCCATCAACCCCGTTCTCTTGAACGCTTCCGCTTAGCGATCTACAAGGGTATGTAGATGCACTCTCCTTCCCCTCGTTGCTGGTCTCTCCATAGATAGATCTTGGTGACACGTAGGAAAATTTTGAATTTCTGCTACGTTCCCCAACAGTGGCATCATGAGCTAGGTCTATTGTGTAGATTCTATGCACGAGTAGAACACAAAGTAGTTGTGGGCATTGATTTTGTTCAATATGCTTGCCGTTACTAGTCCAATCTTGATTCGGCGGCATTGTGGGATGAAGCGGCCCGGACCAACCTTACACGTACGCTTACGTGAGACCGGTTCCACCGACTAACATGCACTAGTTGCATAAGGTGGCTGGCGGGTGTCTGTCTCTCCCACTTTAGTCGGATCGGATTCGATGAAAAGGGTCCTTATGAAGGGTAAATAGCAATTGGCATATCACGTTGTGGTTTTTGCGTAGGTAAGAAATGTTCTTGCTAGAAACCCATAGCAGCCACGTAAAACATGCAAACAACAATTAGAGGATGTCTAACTTGTTTTTGCAGGGTATGCTATGTGATGTGATATGGCCAAGAAGAATGTGATGAATTATATGTGATGTATGAGATTGATCATGTTCTTGTAATAGGAATCACGACTTGCATGTCGATGAGTATGACAACCGGCAGGAGCCATAGGAGTTGTCTTTATTTATTGTATGACCTGCGTGTCATTGAACAACGCCATGTAATTACTTTACTTTATTGCTAACCGGTAGCCATAGTAGTAGAAGTAATAAGTTGGCGAGACAACTTCATGGAGACATGATGATGGAGATCATGATGATGGAGATCATGGTGTCATGCCGGTGACGTTGATGATCATGGAGCCCCGAAGATGGAGATCAAAAGGAGCAATATGATATTGGCCATATCATGTTACTATTTGATTGCATGTGATGTTTATCATGTTCATACATCTTATTTTCTTAGAACGACGGTAGTAAATAAGATGATCCCTCATTAAAATTTCAAGAAAGTGTTCCCCCTAACTGTGCACCGTTGCGAAAGTTCGTCGTTTCGAAGCACCACGTGATGATCGGGTGTGATAGATTCTTACATTCGAATACAACAGGTGTTGACGAGCCTAGCATGTACAGACATGGCCTCGGAACACATGCAAAACACTTAGGTTAACTTGACGAGCCTAGCATGTACATACATGGTCTCCGAACACAAGAGACCGAAAGGTCGAGCATGAGTCGTATAGAAGATACGATCAACATGAAGATGTTCACCGATGTTGACTAGTCCGTCTCACGTGATGATCGGACACGGCCTAGTTCACTCGGATCATGTAATCACTTAGATGACTAGAGGGATGTCTATCTGAGTGGGAGTTCATAAGATGAACTTGTTTATCTTGAACATAGTCAAAAAGGTTTTCGCAAATTATGTCGTAGCTCGCGCTTCAGTTCTACTATTTAGATATGTTCCTAGAGAAAATTTAGTTGAAAGTTGATAGTAGCAATTATGCGGACTAGGTCCGTAAACTGAGGATTGTCCTCATTGCTTCATAAAAGGCTTATGTCCTTAATGCACCGCTCAGTGTGCTGAACCTCGAACATCGTCTGTGGATGTTGCGAACATCTGACATACACGTTTTGATAACTACGTGATAGTTCAGTTAAACGGTTTAGAGTTGAGGCACCGAAGACGTTTTGAAACGTCGCGAAACATATGAGATGTTTCGAGGGCTGAAATTGGGATTTCAGGCTCGTGCCCACGTCAAGAGGTATAAGACCTCCGACGGTTTTCTTAGCCTGCAAACTAAGGGAGAAAAGCTCAATTGTTGAGCTTGTGCTCAGATTGTCTGAGTACAACAATCGCTTGAATCGAGTGGGAGTTGATCTTCCAGATGAGATAGTGATGTTTCTCCGAAGTCATTACCACCAAGCTGCTAGAGCTTCGTGATGAACTATGATATATCAGGGACATATATGATGATCCTTGAGATATTCGCGATGTTTGACACCACAAAAGTAGAAATCAAGAAGGAGCATCAAATGTTGATGGTTGGTGAAACCACTAGTTTCAAGAAGGGCAAGGGCAAGAAGGGATACTTCATGAAACGACAAATCAGCTGCTGCTCTAGTGAAGAAACCCAAGGTTGAACCCAAACCCGAGACTAAGTGCTTCAGTAATAAGAGGAACAGCCACTGGAGCAGAATTACCCTAGATACTTGGTAGATGAGAAGGCTGGCAAGGTCGATAGAAGTATATTGGATATACATTGTGTTGATGTGTACTTTACTAGTACTCCTAGTAGCACCAGGGTATTAGATACCGGTTCGGTTGCTAAGTGTTAGTAACTCGAAATAAAAGTACAGAATAAACGGAGACTAGCTAAAGGTGAGCGGACGATATGTGTTGGAAGTGTTTCCAATGTTGATATGATCAAGCATCGCACGCTCCCTCTACCATCAAGATTGGTGTTAAACCTAAATAATTGTTATTTGGTGTTTGCGTTGAGCATAGACATGATTGGATTATGACTATCGCAATACGATTATTCATTTAAAGAGAATAATAGTTACTCTATTTATTTGAATAATACCTTCAATGGTCTTGCACCTAAAATGAATGGTTTATTGAATCTCGATCGTAGTGATACACTTGTTCATGCCAAAAGATATAAGATAGTAATGATAGTACCACCTACTTGTGGCACCGCCACGTAAGTCATATCGGTATAAAACGCATGAAGAAGCTCCATGTTGATGGATCTTTGGGCTCACTTGTTTTTGAAAAGTTTGAGACATGCGAACCATGTCTATTGGTGTATGTGCATGAAGAAACTCCATGCAAATGGACCGTTTGGACTCACTTGATTTTGAATCACTTGAGACATGCAAATGCATACCACATGGGAAAGATGACTGAAAGCCTCGATTTCAGTAAAATGGAACTAGAAAGCAACTTGTTGGAAGTAATACATTTTGATGTGTGCAGTCCAATGAGTGCTAAGGCGTGTAGTGGATATCGTTATGTTCTTACTTCACAGATGATTTGAGTAGATATTGAGTATATTTACTTGATGAATCACGAGTCTGAATTATTGAAAGGTTCAAGAAATTTCAGTGTGAAGTTGAAAGATCATCGCGACAAGAGGATAAAATATCTATGATATGATCATAAAGATGAATGTCTGAATTACGAGTTTGGCACAGAATTAAGACATTGTGGAAATTGTTTCACAACTAAGACAGCCTGGAACACCATAGTGTGATGGTGTGTTCGAACAACATAACTGCACCCTATTGGATATGATGCATACAATGATGTCTCTTATCAAATTACCATGATAGTTTATGGGTTAGGCATTAGAGACAACCACATTCACTTTAAATAGGGCACCACGTAATTCCGATGAGATGACCCCGTATTAACTATGGTTTAGAGAAACCTAAGCTGACATTTCTTAAAAGTTTGGGGCTGCGACGCTTATGTGAAAAAGTTTCAGGCTGATAAGCTCGAACCCAAAGCGGATAAATGCATCTTCATAGGACACCCAAAACAGTTGGGTATACCTCCTGTCTCAGATTCGAAAGCAATAAGGGATTGTTTCTAGAATCGGGTCCTTTCTCGAGGAAAAGTTTCTCTCGAAAGAATTGAGTGGGAGGATGGTGGAGACTTGATGAGGTTATTGAACCGTCTCTTCAACTAGTGTGTGGCAGAGCACAGGGAGTTGTTCCTGTGGCACCTACACCAATTGAAGTGGAAGCTTATGATAGTGATCATGAAACTTCAGATCAAGTCACTACCAAACCTCGTGGGACGACAAGGATGCGTACTACTTCAGAGTGGTACGTAATCCTGTCTTGGCAGTCATGTTGCTAGACAACAATGAACCTACGAGCTATGGAGAAGCGATGGTGGGCCCGGATTCTGACAAATGGCTTGAGGCCATAAAATCCGAGAGAAGATCCATGTATGAAAACAAAGTGTAGACTTTGGCAGAGCAGCTCGATGGCCGTAAGGCTGTTGAGTACAGATGGATTTTAAAAGGAAGACGGACAATGATGGTAAATGTCACCATTAAGAAAGCTCGACTTGTCGTTAAGAAGTTTCCCGACAAGTTCAAGGAGTTGACTACGGTGAGACTTTCTCACTCGTAGCGATGCTAAGAGTCTGTTGGAATTATGTTAGTGATTACTGCATTATTTATGAAATCTTGCAGATAGGATGTCAAAACATTGTTTCCTCGACGATTTTCTTGAGGAAAGGTTGTATGTGATACAACCGGAAGGTTTTGTCAATCCTGGAAAAAGGCTAATAAGTATGCAAAGCTCCAGCAATCCTTCTAAGGACTGGAGTAAGCATCTCGGAGTTGGAATGTATGCTTTGATGATGATCAAAGATTTTGGGTTTATACAAAGTTTATGAGAAACTTGTATTTCCAAAGAAGTGAGTGGGAGCACTATAGAATTTTTGATGAATATATGTTGTTGACATATCGTAGATCAGAAATGACGTAGAATTTCTGGAAAGCATATAGGGTTATTTGGAAAGTGTTTTTCAATGGAAAGCCTGGATTAAGCTACTTGAACATTGAGCATCAAGATCTATAAAGATAAATCAAAACGCTTAATGGTACTTTCAAATGAGCACATACCTTGACATGATCTTGAAGTTGTTCAAGATGGATCAGTCAAAGAAGGAGTTCTTTCCTGAGTTGTAAGGTATGAAGTTAAGACTTAAAGCTCGACCACGGCAGAATAGAGAGAAAGGACGAAGGTCGTCCCCTATGCTTAAGACATAGGCTCAACAGTATGCTATGCTGTGTACCGCACCTGAAGTGTGCCTTGCCATGAGTCAGTCAAGGGGTACAAGAGTGATCCAAGAATGGATCACAGAACAGCGGTCAAAGTTATCCTTAGTAACTAGTGGACTAAGGAATTTTCTCGATTATGGAGGTGGTAAAAGAGTTCGTCGTAAAGGGTTACGTCGATGCAAACTTTGACACTAATCTAGATTATTATGAGTAGTAAAATGGATTCGTATAGTAGAACAGTTATTTGGAATAGCTCCAAATGTAGCGTAGTAGTTGCATCTACAAGATGACATAGAAATTTGCGAAGTACATACGGATCTGAAAGGTTCAGACCCATTGACTATAAAATCACTCACAAGCATAACATGATCAAACCCAGAACTCATTGAGTGTTAATCACATGGTAATGTGAACTAGATTATTGACTCTAGTAAACTCTTTGGGTGTTAGTCACATGGAGATGTGACCTTGAGTGTTAATCACATAGCGATGTGAACTGGATTATTGACTCTAGTGCAAGTGGGAGACTATTGGAAATATGCCCTAGAGGCAATAATAAATTAGTTATTATTATATTTCCTTGTTCATGATAATCGTTTATTATCCATGCTATAATTGTATTGATAGGAAACTCAGATACATGTGTGGATACATAGACAATACCATGTCCCTAGTAAGCCTCTAGTTGACTAGCTCGTTGATTAATAGATGGTTACGGTTTCCTAACCATGGACATTGGATGTCGTTGATAACGGGATCACATCATTAGGAGAATGATGTGATGGACAAGACCCAACCCTAAGCCTAGCACAAGATCATGTAGTTCGTATGCTGAAGCTTTTCTAATGTCAAGTATCATTTCCTTAGACCATGAGATTGTGCAACTCCCGGATACCGTAGGAGTGCTTTGGGTGTGCCAAACGTCACAACGTAACTGGGTGGCTATAAAGGTACACTACAGGTATCTCCAAAAGTGTCTGTTGGGTTGGCACGAATCGAGACTGGGATTTGTCACTCCGTGTAAACGGAGAGGTATCTCTGGGCCCACTCGGTAGGACATCATCATAATATGCACGATGTGATCAAGGAGTTGATCACGGGATGATGTATTACAGAATGAGTAAAGAGACTTGCCGGTAACAAGATTGAACAAGGTATCGGGATACCGACGATCGAATCTCGGGCAAGTATCGTACCGATAGACAAAGGGAATTGCATACGGGATTGATTAAGTCCTTGACATCGTGGTTCATCCGATGAGATCATCGTGGAGCATGTGGGAGCCAACATGGGTATCCAGATCCCGCTGTTGGTTATTGACCGGAGAACGTCTCGGTCATGTCTGCATGTCTCCCGAACCCGTAGGGTCTACACACTTAAGGTTCGATGAAGCTAGGGTTATAAAGGAAGTTTGTATGTGGTTACCGAATGTTGTTCGGAGTCCCGGATGAGATCCCAGACGTCACGAGGAGTTCCAGAATGGTCCAGAGGTAAAGATTTATATATGGGAAGTCCTGTTTTGGTCACCGGAAAAGTTTCGGGTTTTATCGGTAACGTACCGAGACAACCGGGAGGGTCCCGGGGTCCACCAAGTGGGGCCACCAGCCCCGGAGGCTTGCATGGGCTGAGAGTGGTAAGGGATCAGCCCCTGAGTGGGCTAGTGCGCCTCCCACAAGGCCCAGGGCGCAGCTAGGAGAAGGGGGAAACCCTAGGCACAGATGGGCCTAAGGCCCACCCTAGGGCGCGCCCCCTTCTCCCCCTCTTGGCCGCCCCTCAAACCCATCTAGGGCTGCCGCCCCTCTAGGGGTGGGAACCCTAGAGGGGGCGCACCCTCCTCCCCTCCTCCTATAAATAGTTGAGGCTTGGGGCTGCCCAAGATAACGCGATTTGATCTCTCCCTGGCGCAGCCCTACCTCTCTCCTCCTCGTCTCTTGCGATGCTTGGAGAAGCCCTGCTGGAGTACCACGCTCCTCCACCATCACCACGCCGTTGTGCTGCTGCTGGATGGAGTCTTCCTCAACCTCTCCCTCTCTCCTTGCTGGATCAAGGCATGGGAGACGTCACCGGGCTGTACGTGTGTTGAACACGGAGGTGCCATCCGTTCGGCACTAGGATCATCGGTGATTTGGATCACGACGAGTATGACTCCATCAACCCTGTTCTCTTGAACGCTTCCGCTTAGCGATCTACAACGGTATGTAGATGCACTCTCCTTCCCCTCGTTGCTGGTCTCTCCATAGATAGATCTTGGTGACACATAGGAAAATTTTGAATTTCTGCTACGTTCCCCAACACAGACTTCAACCCAGATACTATAAAATCACATATTTGGAGAAAAAATCAAGGAGAAAGAATTATCGCATTTTGAGAGACGAAGCTGTTTCGACCTCCTGTTCTTCATCGGGAGGCCAGATCTGGAGTCCGTTTGGGGCTCCGGAGAGGGGGGTCTTTGATCTTCCTCGTCACCAACCCTTCTTCATCGCCAATTCCATGATACTCCCCACCGGGAGTGAGTAATTCCTTCATAGGTTCGCTGGTCGGTGAGGAGTTGGATGAGATTCATCATGTAATCGAGTTAGTTTTGTTAGGGCTTGATCCCTACTATCAATTATGTTCTGAGATTGATGTTGCTATGACTTTGCCATGCTTAATGCTTGTCACTTTGGGCCCGGGTGCCATGATTTCAAATCTGAACCGTTTATGTTATCACCATTATATCCATGTTCTAGATCCGATCTTGCAATTTATAGTCACCTACTACGTGCTATGATCCGGCAACCCCGGAGTGACAATAGTCGGGACACTTCTTGGTGATGACCGTAGTTTTAGGAGTTCATGTATTCACTATGTGGTAATGCTTTGTTCCGGTTCTCTATTAAAAGGAGGCCTTAATATCCCTTAGTTTCCAATAGGACCCCGTTGCCACGGGAGGGTAGGACAAAAAATGCCATGCAAGTTCTTTCCATAAGTATGTATGAATATTTACGGAATACATGCCTACATCATATTTATGAATTGGAGCTAGTGTCTTTTCACCTAGGTTAAGACTGTTATATGATGAACATCATCCAACGAATTCACCGATCCAATGCCTACGAATTTCTCTTATATTGTTTCTGCTAAGTTACTACTGCTGCTGTTACTATTGCACTTGCTACAAAATCATCGCTATCACTGCTACCATTACTATTGTTGTTGCTATTACTGTCGAAGCTATCATACTACTTTCTTACTCATCACGTTGTTGTAGATAATTAATATCCAGGTGTAGTTGAATTGACAACTCAGCTGCTAATACTTGCAAATATTCTTTGGCTCCCCTTGTGTCGAATCAAGAAATTTGGGTTGAATACTCTACCCTCGAAAACTATTATGATCCCATATACTTGTGGGTTATCACTCACTATTCCAAACTTATGGGCAACAAAGTCAATATGTATGCCTAGGATTCGCCTGTGCCGTAAGGGCACGGGCTCTAAGCACAGTCAATAATGGTGTCATGGAATAGGGGGTGCTCACCACGTCGGCCTGCCGTTTATGGGCTGGGCTGAGGACCCACTAACTATTGAAGAGTGGGTCATGCAAGCCATGGCCCTCGGCGTACTCAAGATGGAATCCTCCAAAGACCTAGCGTATACTTCAAGACATATTTAAATGATTGGCATGTTTATTCCTTGTTGTAGCTGACATACTTGTAATCCTAGATACCCCCGGTGGCAATATAAGCAGAGGGGTTTTAGTCTGTAGAGGCAAGTTAGATACAATCATACGACCTCGACGTAGATCATCCTGTACTTTATACTCCATCCACAAAATATAAACATGAGCATGACTAGGGTATTACCTCTTCGAGAAGGCTCGAACCTAGGAAAACATTGTGTCCTTTTCTCTCCTGTTACCATCTAGCCAAGACCACCAGTTTGGGACCTCCTACCCAAGATCCGCCGGTTTTAGCACCGATAGAGGGTACTTGATTGTGAAGGGATTCTTGGGTGGACAACAACGTTGTCCAAGGCACGTGGGTGGGGTCCGCGGACGTCTGAGGAAGCCTGGGCAGCGGTAGGAGAGGTATAACGGCGACGACGGATGGGTGCAGATGAAAGGAAGGGGAGGCACGGTTGGAGTACAAGAAAAGGGGACTGGGAGGAGGATTTGAGTACGTCGGGGGTGTCGAAGTCCTACGTGCCTAGTGTCCGGACTCCTGCAACGCGGGAAAACAAACTTTCAGACCGACCGATGGAGTACTGCGTTGGATGGAAAAACACGTCCGAATAGCTCCATCCATGCAGATGCGGGTGATTTGAGGGGCGGCATAGGAGATGCCCTCAAAGACCATGAATAACAGTTTTAAAAACTCTCATTTACGTGCTGATTTCCGAACGACTGAAACTAAGGTACAGTAAGCTATTCCAAGAATCCAAGAGCAAGTTGCAAAAAAAGAAGTAATTCCAAGATTTCTGAAATTTCCATATACTTTGTTTCATTCACTCAGGTATACTTCTTTTTATAGGCTAAAATACGTTGCAAAGAGGAAATTTCCCCTTTTCAGTTTCATCTGACAGCTTTGGCCTTTTGGAGTTCAGAGCAGGGAATCCTTCCAACGAAACTTTTTGTTTTGCCAGTTGCCACTGTATTCATTCGTACGTTAAGAGGCAAACCGGTTCTTTCCTAATTGAGAGAGTGGAACGGTCGACTCGAGAGAGCCCCTGCCAACCGCCAGGAGTAGATCGGGCAGAGGATTCTTGTTAGCCAGTCAAGTCAAGGTAAAAGTTAGCAGAATCTACTTGTCCAAAAACATGTCAAACAAAGGACAAAGTTAAGAATCCTAACGCAGTGTATACCCTGTGATTCAGCTGTTCAACTGGAAAGCCTGCAGCGAAAAGCCTGCGCCAACAAGGGCGCTCTCCCACGCTACTAATTCTGGCTTTTCAAGGACCGGCAGAAAGGTCAAGAACACAACATAAACAAACACAGTCCAAGTCAATGCATCGGTATATGCATATCCTGGTTTACCCTTTCTTGGCCCTGTCAACACGGGAAGAAATTTCCAACTGCTACAAGTCAACAATGGTTTATCTCCAATTGGAGTTTTCTGTATGCCTCTATGTTCCAAGCAGGGTATGGACATGGCCGATTGTCCCAATCCTGAAGAAGAAACTACACATGTGTAGCAAATTAATGATACCAAAAAGGAACAGTTGCATCCACCTTAGAGTGCACCAATCAGCTAGGAAACCTCAATTTCACTTCAAACTCCTGCTTTGTAGTGCACAAATCACATCATGAGGAACAAGCACAATGAGAAGGAGAAATGCATATGTATTTGTGCATATGAGGAGAATGGCAGTCAAGCACAAGGATGAGCACAACACGTCTGTGGCTCCTCAGAATGTGACAGCCAAAACTATATGCACCTGCAAGTCTGCACTTGACAAAAGTGTCTACATTCCCATCCCGGTTATTCAAAGGAAATTGCTTCAAGCCTACAAAACGTGATCCAGTGAAGCAATGGCTCTTATACACGAGTGCTTCGAAGGAACAGCAAAACGCAAAACCATTGATATAACATCGGTAGCCTTTTCTCTAAAGTAACACTGGTAGCTTGAAAGAAGAAACGCTGCAAAAAAATCAACATTTCGGTTAGAATTTTCAGATAATGCTATCCATCAAACTTGCAATTGCAATGCACACATACCTTCAACAATTCAGGCACTTGTGATCATGCTATGTATTCTTCGTTTAGCTTAGATACACAAACTTAGATGAGACAGTAGTAACAAGTAGTAGCTGCATCACCATGTATAGACTGATCTCTAATTCATATACAACTTATTAAGACATCCGGATAATGATAATTTGCACTTCAGCATTTGTGCATCTTAAAACTTTGAGATAACTCAATTCATGATGCTTGCTACATATGATGGTTTACATTTCAGCACTTGCAATAGCCATACAGATTTGAAATGGTTAAGTGGTGGCAATCACCGGCAGCATGTCTGTCAAATACTTTTTCTTCATTCCTTCGATTACCCTTTTCCAATTAATGAAACAACAACAGCAGCAAATCACTCTTGAAATACCACAGAGAAAGATAAGGAAAAGCTCAGATTTCCTTGCTCGCAGCTTACATGACTGAATTATTCACATATCAAATCAAAGTGGTAAGAGAAAAAAAGAAGAAGAAGGAAAGAAAGTAAGAAAAAAAGTGGCAAGAATTATCCATTTCTAGCAAGAGAGAACACCACGAGATCATCGGAAGACGGACCAGAGCAGAGCGGAGCGGGGGCAAGCGCTTTTCTCGTTCCTTTCCCCAGTCCCCCCTCCCACGAATCCTTGCTATTCTCGTCGTCGTTGTCGAGCTAGAGGCGGAGCAGCGTGTCGTAGCGGCAGGTCATCTGATCAGCCTCGGCGGCCGCGGCGTCAAGGGCCCCGTCCTGTGGGGGCGGCATGTTCAGATCGAAGGGCAGCGGCGTGCGGGAGGCGGCCGCGTCGTCCCCATCCTCGCAGAGGAGGACGGAGGAGGAGGAGCCGCAGTAGCTGCGGCAGTCCTCCTCCCCTTCCTCGGCCGTGCCCGCTCGGGCGGCGCTGCGGGCCCTGGCGGGGGCGCGGGGCCCGCCGCCGCTCCAGGACTCGACGGTGCTGCTCTGGCTGGTCGTGGCGGTCGCGGCGGCCGCCGCAGGGGGAGGGGGAGGGCGCGGCGGCGGCTGCGTGGCGGAGGAGGGCGGGAAGTTGGTGCGGGCGGTGGGCCCGCGGAGGGATCGGGCGGCGGAGTCGTAGGCGCGGGCGGCGTCCTCGGCGCAGTCGAAGGTGCCGAGCCAGATCGGCGTCTTCTTGGCGGGGTCCCGGATCTCGGCGGCGTAGCGGCCCGAGGGGCGCTTCCGCACGCCGCGGTACCGGATCTCCGGCGACTGCTGCGACGGCTGCGGCTGGGGCTGCGGCGGCCTCGCCTTGCGCATCGCGGCCGGCCTAGGGTTTGGTCACAGTGGCGTGCGTGCTTCTTTCCCTTCTTCCCCTTGGTTGTTTTTGTTTGGGCTCCCTCGGCCCCCTGGCCTGCCTCTGCCTCTGCCTGGGTGGGGAAGCGGAAGGGGGGGAGGGAGGGAGGGGATGGGGCACGGACGCCTGCTTTGGTTTCTCCTCCTCCTCTCACGCGGGCACACGCCCCGGCTCGGCTCGGCTCGGCTGCCCGGTGCTGTGCAGTGCTGCTGGTCTGGTGGTGGTCGCTACGCCTACGCTACTCGCTGGAGTACGTGCGACTGCTACCGATCCGGCCCTGCTCCACCACTACGATTGCGGTATGGTATGGTATGGTCTGGTTTGGTTGGGTCTGGGTGGCGTGCCTTTTTCTTTCTATTAAAACCTGTGCGTCGCCTGGATTTGGGGTCGGCGTCCCTTCATGCCCCTGTTTCTTCTGCTTGGGCGCGTCGCGTCGCGTCTCGCGTTGTTCTAATTTCTACGGCACACACGCAGCCGGCTGGATACGACCCGCCCGTCCCGGGGGCATATTCGGGGTTAGTGGAGAGTAATTTTGGGGCGGCACGATTAGGCGGTGATATTCTGGTGGCTTACTTATAGACTCGAGCGCAGTGCGCGACAACGAACTACTGAGTAGGAGTGATTTGGGGTTAAGAAACAATGGCTTATTTCGGCGAATTAATTTACCAAAAGCTAAAATCTGCAGACCTGCTTTGTGTAATTCTATTGAAGTTTTCAATAGCACGCCATTTGGATGCTTCACGTCGTCTAGATGATAATATGCGGGTATGGAATTTCATGAATTGGAATTGTATCTTGCAATGTCGGCTGCTAACAGTTAGACGTTAGGAGATTTGAATTTTAGCTAAAAACTCAAATTCCACGAGTTGTGTCGGACATCGGGGAAAACTCATCTTTGTTATCGAGTCTACCATGGTATGCTTGAAGTCAGTATTTTCCCTCTTGCAAGGCGACTAGGGCAAAGCCTTTCTTCCCTCGATCTTCGCCCGCGAGCTCGTGGATCCCCTCTGTCTACCGCTCCGATGGCCAATGTCGACGAGGGAATCCTAGTGCCTTAGCTTTGGCTAGTAGATAGGCTAGAGTATTAGTCCTCCTAGAGGCGGGCCCTCGGACTGATGGTAGTGCTTCTTCTTTAGGTTAGTTCCCAAGCTTCGATCCTTCTCAAATTCGTTCATCGGGGTGGATTAGACGGATCTCTGACGTAGATTCTTATCGGCTCCCCGCCCAAGGAGGGGCTTGTGTCTAATTAGCTAGTTGGTGAGGCGATAGCTTACCAAGGCCCAGACTATGAGTGAGACACAACCCTGACTCGTATGGGAGGCGGCAATGGAACATTTTCCACAATGAGCGAAAGCCCGACGGAGCAATGCCGGGTGGAGGTGGAAGGTCTACGGGTCGTCAACTTCTTTTCTAGGAGTTGAAACCCTAACAATATCTAGGGAATAAGCCCAAAGCGGCTCCATTTCATTATATTTCACTTCCTAGCACTTCCTATCATTTAATATCCATCTCTTTGGTCTTACTGACATAAGAGATGTCATTGTCAATAAAATAGATCCTAACGAAAATCCATCGATACCCAATCTCCAGTGGAAATCAAAGAAATCTATAATTCTATCAATCCCAATGGATTGGCGTAATTTTTCTACCGCATGTACATCCCCATAACAATAGTGTTTCTCTAAAAGAAATCTCTGTTGTTCCACGTCTCGGACTAACCCTCGGCCTCCAACCCGTAGGAACTACCAGATCACCCCAAGGATGCTTCGACATCCAGGAGTCACGGACCAACCATAGCCCATGTTCAATGAGTGGAACACGTTAGTCGTCTGCTCACCTGTTGAGCAGTAAGGGTCGGAGAAGGGCAATCACTCGGGACGACGAGGTTAGGGTTTCCCGTCGTCCGTACGCGATGGCGAGATTGGTGTCAAGTTCTTCAGATTGAACCAAGGGTTTAACGACGATTGTGCTTCTGGGCGCTGGTCCTTAGGGGCACTACTTCCTCTAATCTAGTAAGTTGGTAGGGCCCCAGGTGCGAAGACTTGTAGGCAAGCAACAACTTTTCTCAAGCGGATGGCCTTAAGATTTCAAACCAGTAACAGAGCTTGAAACAGTCAATGAGTAGTACCTACACACAACTATAATACTTGTCTTGGTCCCCAACGAAGCTAGTGAAATTACCAGTCTCGATAGTCTTGTTAGATACATGGCTTAATGAAAATTGTGGTAAAAATTGATAGTTGCAACGGAGAAAATATAAGTTTAGTGTTAAGTCAGATGATAACCCGGCAAGTGTTAAGTCAAATGATAACCCGGTAGGTGTTAAGTCAGACGATAACCCGGCAGGTTTTAAGTCAGATGATAACCCGGCAAGTGTTAAGTCAAATGATAACCCGGTAGGTGTTAAGTCAGATGATAACCCGGCAGGTGTTAAGTCAGAGGATAACCCGACAGGTGTTAACTCAGATCATAACCCGGCAATAGTCATAACCCGGCAGGCAATCATAACCCGTCAACAGTCATAACCCGACAGACAATCATAACCCGGCAGACAGTCATAACCCGACAGACAGTCATAACCCAGCAGATAGAGTCGCCTGGGGTTAATAAGCCCGAGATGTTATGAAGCCCGAGACATTATGAAGCCCAAGACGTTAAGAAGCCCATGAAGAGAAGTCAAAATAGTTTAAATCTTAATCCGAGTTGGACTCTACATGTAACCCGCCCCTTCAACATATATAAGGAGGGGCAGAGCGCCCCAAAGGGGAGAAAAAAGAATCTTAAGGGTTAGTCATAACTAGGAGAGCCGGTTTACGGCGACTCCCTCATGAAGATAATGAGACCTAGCCACAAACAACATGTAGGATTGTTACCGGATGATGTTTCCCGGGGCCCGAAGTTGTCTAAACCTTCGTCTTGTGTTGCGTCTCTCGATTCCGCTCAACCCCTCTCAAGTTACCACATAGATGTGTTGGCCTCACGACTAAGTCCTCACACTAGGACATCTGCCGTGACAATTCCACGACAGTTGGCGCCCATCATGGGTTATGCGCACAGTGGTGTTGAGTTCTTGGAAGGAATCTCTCCCAGGAAAAAAATCAGGTGCTATCCACCTTATTTATTTTTTCAATATACTTTAAATTCTTCCGGGAACAATTATCCTCCCTGTAATATGTTTGTCCCATGTTCATGGCAGAGACGACAAGATCATCTATCATCCAGATACATCGGGACAATTATTCACCGCCGAGGTGGAGTTATATCACGGATATGGAGTGCATGGCTTTGTCATTTGGCACTGACATTTATCCGTACTACCGTGCTCAACAGAAGTATTTACACTGCCGCCCTTGCGGTCTAGTCTACATCAACACACCGGAGCTGCACCCGTTTGCACGAGCTGCTTAATGAGTGCACGCAAGTTATCGCTCCTGCGGCCCAGTTTATTTCAGCAAATCTGGAGCAAATCATAATGTATTATCAGTTTCAACCGGATGGCTCAATGAATTGGAGTACATATCGTTGCCACTGCGGTTTGGGTAATTTCAACAACCAACGTGGATGACCCACTGGTCGGGTTACTGACACACTTCCAATGGGATCAATTATAACCCACCAAGATTCAACATATTTCAGCAATCCACTAGTTATATCATGGTCAAACATGGAGAGTCTCAAGCCAACTCCTCGAGTAGTCCTAAGACTCGGGGGCTACGATGACATGACTGAGCAAATCTTGCCAGCTTCAGCAAATTCAAAGAACCCCAGGACGAGGGAGGGAAAGATAACCCGGTCCCGGAGGGTACTGCTATATTGATGAAAATTTAAAAGGCCGTTAGAAATATTTCGGCTCAAAACGATGCTCCTGGTTTACAATCCGGTTCAAGGGAATCCCGTCTCCCGCACAGTGCTGAAGCCCTCAATATCCGGTTCAAAATCTGGTTTAAGAGGAAACTGTCTCCCACAAAGCTTTGAAGCTCTCAATATCCGGTTTAAGAATTTCCGGTTCAAAAAAGAATAATCTCTCGCAAGTTCGAGTTCTCAGGAAAAATTAAATGGACCAAAGAGAGTCTATTGCAAAAGCACAACTCAAACATAGGTGCCCCTTGAGCACAGCTCACGATATCACTTGGGGGCTTGGTCGTATTCGAACCATAGCTACACCTCTTGATCAGCGTAAGGCCACCAGGGAAATCACTTGGGGGCTTGGTCGTATTCGAACCATAGCTACACCTCTTGATCGGTGTAAGGCCACCAGGGAAATCACTTAGGGGCTTGGTCGTATTCGAACCATAGCTACACCTCTTGATCGGTGTAAGGCCACCAGGGAAATCACTTGGGGGCTTGGTCGTATTTGAACCATAGCTACACCTCTTGATCGGCGTAAGGCCACCAGGATGATCACTTGGGGGCTTTGGTCATATCCGAACCATAGCTTAAACCCTCTTGATCGGTGCAATGCCACAGTTATGACTACTTAAACCCTCTTGATTGGCTCAATGACACATACTCATACATCATCATATATTGCATCATACATTGCATCATCGTTGCATCATCATACATTGAATAATTGTTACATCATCATAGCATACATCATATGTGCATGGATATACTGGTTTATATGGCAGGAATCGGTTTTCAGGCTGGGTTATATTATTCAAATCTTTAATAGCCAACATGGCAGGATTTTTATTATGGTTATCAATAACCAGTATTATGATTGAGGTTTTCAAAGTCGCTTTAGCACAATGGATATTATTTTATTGATGGATATGATTTATTCTGCAATGGAAGGAATAGTCCCGAGTCACTCCAGGCTTACGACCCGGCACTTGGGGGCTACATTGTTGGAAATATGCCCTAGAGGCAATAATAAATTGATTATTATTATATTTCCTTGTTCATGATAATCGTTTATTATCCATGCTAGAATTGTATTGATAGGAAACTCAGATACATGTGTGGATACATAGACAACACCATGTCCCTAGTAAGCCTCTAGTTGACTAGCTCGTTGATCAATAGATGGTCACGGTTTCCTGATCATGGACATTGGATGTCGTTGATAACGGGATCACATCATTAGGAGAATGATGTGATGGACAAGACCCAATCCTAAGCCTAGCACAAGATCATGTAGTTCGTATGCTAAAGCTTTTCTAATGTCAAGTATCATTTCCTTAGACCATGAGATTGTGCAACTCCCGGATACCGTAGGAGTGCTTTGGGTGTGCCAAACGTCACAACGTAACTGGGTGGCTATAAAGGTACACTATAGGTATCTCCGAAAGTGTCTGTTGGGTTGGCACGAATCAAGACTGGGATTTGTCACTCCGTGTAAACGGAGAGGTATCTCTGGGCCCACTCGGTAGGACATCATCATAATGTGCACAATGTGATCAAGGAGTTGATCACGGGATGATGTATTACAGAACGAGTAAAGATACTTGCCGGTAACGAGATTGAACAAGGTATCGGGATACCGACGATCGAATCTCGGGCAAGTATCATACCGATAGACAAAGGGAATTGTATACGGGATTGATTAAGTCCTTGACATCGTGGTTCATCCGATGAGATCATCGTGGAACATGTGGGATCCAACATGGTAATCCAGATCCCGCTGTTGGTTATTGACCGGAGAGTCATCTCGGTCATGTCTGCATGTCTCCCGAACCCGTAGGGTCTACACACTTAAGGTTCGATGACGCTAGGGTTATAAAGGAAGTTTGTATGTGGTTACCGAATGTTGTTCGGAGTCCCGGATGAGATCCCGGACGTCACGAGGAGTTCCAGAATGATCCGGAGGTAAAGATTTATATATGGGAAGTCCTGTTTTGGTCACCGGAAAAGTTTCTGGTTTTATCGATAACGTACCGGGACCACCGGGAGGGTCCCGGGGGTCCACCAAGTGGGGCCACAAGCCCCGGAGGGCTGCATGGGCCAAGTGTGGGAGGGGACCAGCCCCAGGTGGGCTGGTGCGCCCCCCCACCAAGGCCCAAGGTGCCTAGTGTTTGGCGAGGGGGCGCACCCACCTAACTTGGGGGGCAAGTTTCCCCTCTCCCCCCCCTTGGCCGCCTCACTAGATGGGGTTTTGGGGCTGGCCGCCGCCCCTAGGGTGGAACCCTAGGTGGGGCGCAGCCCCTCCCTCTCCCCTATATATACTTGAGCACTTGGGGGCTGTGGAGACACGAGTTATTCAACCTCTCCCTGACGCAGCCCTATCTCTTTATCCTCATATCTCGCGGTGCTTGGCGAAGCCCTGCTGGATCACCACGCTCCTCCACCACCACCACGCCATTGTGCTGCTGCTGGATAGAGTCTTCCTCAACCTCTCCCTCTCTCCTTGCTGGATCAAGGCATGGGAGACGTCACCGGGCTGTACGTGTGTTGAACGCGGAGGTGCCGTCCGTTCGGCACTAGGATCTCCGGTGATTTGGATCACGACGAGTACGACTCCTTCAACCCCGTTCTCTTGAACGCTTCCGCTTAGCGATCTACAAGGGTATGTAGATGCACTCTCCTTCCCTTCGTTGCTGGTTTCTCCATAGATAGATCTTGGTGACACGTAGGAAAATTTTGAATTTCTACTACGTTCCCCAACAGTGGCATCAGAGCCAGGTCTATGCGTAATTTCTATGCACGAGTAGAACACAAAGTAGTTGTGGGCGTTGATTTTGTTCAATATGCTTACCGTTACTAGTCCAATCTTGATTCGGCGGCATTGTGGGATGAAGCGGCCCGGACCGACCTTACACGTACTCTTACGTGAGACTGGTTCCACCGACTGACATGCACTAGTTGCATAAGGTGGCTAGCGGGTGTCTGTCTCTCCCACTTTAGTCGGATCGGATTCGATGAAAAGGGTCCTTATGAAGGGTAAATAGCAATTGGCATATCACATTGTGGTTTTTGCGTAGGTAAGAAACGTTCTTGCTAGAAACCCATAGCAGCCACGTAAAACATGCAAACAACAATTAGAGGACGTCTAACTTGTTTTTGCAGGGTATGCTATGTGATGTGATATGGCCAAGAAGAATGTGATGAATGATATGTGATGTATGAGATTGATCATGTTCTTGTAATAGGAATCACGACTTGCATGTCGATGAGTATGACAACCGGCAGGAGCCATAGGAGTTGTCTTTATTTATTATATGACCTGCGTGTCATTGAACAGCACCATGTAATTACTTTACTTTATTGCTAACCGTTAGCTGTAGTAGTAGAAGTAATAGTTGGCGAGACAACTCCATGAAGACACGATGATGGATATAATGATGATGGAGATCATGGTGTCATGCCGGTGACAAGATGATCATGGAGCCCCAAGATGGAGATCAAAGGAGCTATATGATATTGGCCATATCATGTCACTATTATTTGATTGCATGTGATGTTTATACATCTTATTTGCTTAGAACGACGGTAGTAAATAAGATGATCCCTCATTAAAATTTCAAGAAAGTGTTCCCCCTAACTGTGCACCGTTGCGAAAGTTCTTCGTTTTGAAGCACCACGTGATGATCGGGTGTGATAGATTCTTACGTTCACATACAACGGGTGTAAGCCATATTTACACACGCAAAACACTTAGGTTGACTTGATGAGCCTAGCATGTACAGACATGGCCTTGGAACACAAGAGACCGAAAGGTCGAGCATGAGTCGTATAGAAGATACGATCAACATGAAGATGTTCACTGATGTTGACTAGTCCGTCTCACGTGATGATCGGACACGGCCTAGTTGACTCGGATCATGTGATCACTTAGATGACTAGAGGGATGTCTATCTGAGTGGGAGTTCATAAGATGAACTTGTTTATCCTGAACATAGTCAAAAGGATTTTGCAAATTATGTCGTAGCTCGCGCTTTAGTTCTACTGTTTAGATATGTTCCTAGAGAAAAATTAGTGGAAAGTTGATAGTAGCAATTATGCAAACAGTAAAAGGCTTATGTCCTTAATGCACCGCTCAGTGTGCTGAACCTCAAACGTCGTCTGTGGATGTTGCGAACATCTGACATACACATTTTGATAACTACATGATAGTTCAGTTAAACGGTTTAGAGTTGAGGCACCGAAGACGTTTTGAAACGCCGCGAAACATATGAGATGTTTTGAGGGCTGAAATTGGGATTTCAGGCTCGTGCCCACGTCAAGAGGTATAAGACCTCCAACGATTTTCTTAGCCTGCAAACTAAGGGAGAAATGCTCGATTGTTGAGCTTGTGCTCAGATTGTCTGAGTACAACAATCGCTTGAATCAAGTGGGAGTTGATCTTCCAGATGAAATAGTGATAGTCTCCGAAGTCATTATCACCAAGCTGCTAGAGCTTCATGATGAACTATAATATATCAGGGACATATATGATGATCCTTGAGATATTCGCGATGTTTGACACCACAAAAGTAGAAATCAAGAAGGAACATCAATTGTTGATGGTTGGTGAAACCACTAGTTTCAAGAAGGGCAAGGGCAAGAAGGGATACTTCATGAAATGGCAAATCAGCTGCTACTCTAGTGAAGAAACCCAAGGCTGAACGCAAACCCGAGACTAAGTGCTTCTGTAAAAAGAGGAACAGCCACTGGAGCAGAATTACCCTAGATACTTGGTAGATGAGAAGGCTGGCAAGGTCGATAGAAGTATATTGGATATACATTGTGTTAATATGTACTTTACTAGTACTCCCAGTAGCACCATGGTATTAGATACCGGTTCGGTTGCTAAGTGTTAGTGAACTCGAAATAAAAGGCTGCGGAGCAAACGGAGACTAGCCAAAGGTGAGCTGGCAATATGTGTTGGAAATTTTTCCAAGCTTGATGTGATTAAGCATCGCACGCTCCCTCTACCATCGAGATTGGTGTTTGCGTTGAGCATAGACATGATTGGATTATGTCTATCGCAATAGGGTTATTCATTTAAGGAGAATAATGGTTACTTTGTTTATTTGAATAATACCTTCAATGGTCTTGCACCTAAAATGAAAGGTTTATTGAATCTCGATCGTAGTGATACACATGTTCATGCCAAAAGATATAAGATAGTAATGATAGTACCACCTACTTGTGGCACTACCACGTAAGTCATATCGGTATAAAACGCATGAAGAAGCTCCATGTTGATGGATCTTTGGGCTCACTCATTTTGAAAAATTTTGAGACATGCGAACCATGTCTATTGGTGTATATGCATGAAGAAACTCCATGCAAATGGACCGTTTGGACTCACTTGATTTTGAATCACTTGAGACATGCAAATCATACCACATGGGCAAGATGACTGAAAGCCTAATTTTCAGTAAAATGGAACTAGAAAGCAACTTGTTGGAAGTAATACATTTTGATGTGTGCAGTCCAATGAGTGCTGAGGCGTGTAGTGGATATCGTTATGTTCTTACTTCACAGAAGTTTTGAGTAGATGTTGAGTATATTTACTTGATGAATCACGAGTCTGAATTATTGAAAGGTTCAAGTAAGTTCAGGGTGAAGTTGAAAGATCATCGTGACAAGAAGATAAAATATCTATGATATGATCATAGAGATGAATATCTGAATTACGAGTTTGGCACAGAATTAAGACATTGTGGAAATTGTTTCACAACTAATACAGCCTGGAACACCATAGTGTGATGGTGCGTCCAAACATCATAACTGCACCCTATTGGATGATGCATACCATGATGTCTCTTATCGAATTACCACGATAGTTTATGGGTTAGGCATTAGAGACAACCACATTCACTTTAAATAGGGCACCACGCAATTCCGATGAGATGACACCGTATGAACTCTTGTTTAGAGAAACCTAAGCTGCCATTCCTTAAAAGTTTGGGGCTGCGATGCTTATGTGAAAAAGTTTCAGGCTGATAAGCTCGAACCCAAAGCGGATAAATGCATCTTCATAGGACACCCAAAACAATTGGGTATACCTCCTGTCTCAGATTCGAAAGAAATAAGGGATTGTTTCTAGAATCGAGTCCTTTATCGAGGAAAGGTTTCTCTCAAAAGAATTGAGTGGGAGGATGGTGGAGACTTGATGAGGTTATTGAACCGTCTCTTCAACTAGTGTGTGGCAGGGCACAGGGAGTTGTTCCTGTGGCACCTACACCAATTGAAGTGGAAGCTTATGATAGTGATCATGAAACTTCAGATCAAGTCACTACCAAACCTTGTGGGATGACAAGGATGCGTACTACTTCAGAGTGGTACGTAATCCTGTCTTGGAAGTCATGTTGCTAGACAACAATGAACCTACGAGCTATGGAGAAGCGATGGTGGGCCTGGATTCCAAAATGGCTCGAAGCCGTATAATCCGAGAGAGGATCCATATATGAAAACAAAGTGTAGACTTTGGAAGAACTACTTGATGGTTGTAAGGCTGTTAGGTACATATGGATTTTAAAAGGAAGTCAGACAATGATGGTAAGTATCACCATTAAGAAAGCTTGACTTGTCGTTAAGATGTTTTCCGACAAGTTCAAGGAGTTGACTACGATGAGACTTTCTCACTCGTAGCGATGCTAAGAGTCTGTTGGAATTATATTAACGATTACTGCATTATTTATGAAATCTTGCAGATAGGATGTCAAAACATTGTTTCCTTGATGATTTTTGAGGAAAGGTTGTATGTGATACAACCGGAAGGTTTTGTCAATCCTGAAAGATGCTAACAAGTATGCAAAGCTCCAGCAATCCTTCTAAGGACTGGAGTAAGCATCTCGGAGTTGGAATGTATGCTTTGATGAGATGATCAAAGTTTTGGGTGTATACAAAGTTTATGAGAAACTTGTATTTCCAAAGAAGTGAGTGGGAGCACTATAGAATTTCTGATGAGTATATGTTGTTAACATATTGTTGACGGAAATGATGTAGAATTTCTGGAAAGCATGCAGAGTTATTTGAAAAGTGTTTTTCAATGGAAAACCTGGATTAGGCTACTTGAACATTGAGCATCAAGATCTATAAGGATAGATCAAGACGCTTAATGGTACTTTCAAATGAGCACATACCTTGACATGATCTTGAAGGTGTTCAAGATGGATCAGTCAAAGAAGGAGTTCTTGCCTGAGTTGTAAGGTATGAAGTTAAGACTTAAAGCTCGACCACGGCAGAAGAAAGAGGAAGGACGAAGGTCGTCCCCTATGCTTTTGTCATAGGCTCTCTACAGTATGCTATGCTGTGTGCCGTGCTTGAAGTGTGCCTTGCCATGAGTCAGTCAAGGGGTACAAGAGTGATCCAAGAATGGATCACAGGACATCGGTCAAAGTTATCCTTAGTAACTAGTGGACTAAGGAATTTTCTCGATTATGGAGGTGGTAAAAGAGTTCATCGTAAAGGGTTACGCCGATGCAAACTTTGACACTAATCCATATTATTCTGATTAGTAGACTGGATTCGTATAGTAGAACAGTTATTTGGAATAGCTCCAAATAGAACGTGGTAGCTGCATCTAGGAGATGACATAGAGATTTGTAAAGCACACACGGATCTGAAAGATTCTGACCCGTTGACTATAACATCTCTCACAAGCATAACATGATCAAACCCAGAACTCATCGAGTGTTAATCACATGGTAATGTGAACTATATTATTGACTCTAGTAAACTCTTTGGGTGTTAGTCACATGGGGATGTGACCTTGAGTGTTTATCACATATCGATGTGAACTGGATTATTGACTCTAGTGCAAGTGGGAGACTGTTGGAAATATGCCCTAGAGGCAATAATAAATTGATTATTATTATATTTCCTTGTTCGTGATAATCGTTTATTATCCATGCTGGAATTGTATTGATAGGAAACTCAGATACATGTGTGGATACATAGACAACACCATGTCCCTAGTAAGCCTCTAGTTGACTAGCTCGTTGATCAATTGATGGTCACGGTTTCCTGACCATGGACATTGGATGTCGTTGATAATGGGGTCACATCATTAGGAGAATGATGTGATGGACTAGACCCAATCCTAAGCCTAGCACAAGATCATGTACTTCGTATGCTAAAGGTTTTCTAATGTCAAGTATCATTTCCTTAGACCATGAGATTGTGCAACTCCCGGATACCGTCGGAGTGCTTTGGGTGTGCCAAACGTCACAACGCAACTGGGTGGCTATAAAGGTACACTACAGGTATCTCCGAAAGTGTCTGTTGGGTTGGCACGAATCGAGACTGGGATTTGTCACTCCGTGTAAACGGAGAGGTATCTCTGGGCCCACTCGATAGGACATCATCATAATGTGCACAGTGTGATCAAGGAGTTGATCACGGGATGATGTATTACGGAACGAGTAAAGAGACTTGCCTGTAACGAGATTGAACAAGGTATCGGGATACCGACGATCGAATCTCGGGCAAGTATCATACCGATAGACAAAGGGAATTGTCTACGGGATTGATTAAGTCCTTGACATCGTGGTTCATCCGATGAGATCATCGTGGAACATGTGGGAGCCAACATGGTAATCCAGATCCTGCTGTTGGTTATTGACCGGAGAGTCATCTCGGTCATGTCTGCATGTCTCCCGAACCCGTAGGGTCTACACACTTAAGGTTCGATGACGCTAGGGTTATAAAGGAAGTTTGTATGTGGTTACCGAATGTTGTTTGGAGTCCTGGATGAGATCCCGGACGTCACGAGGAGTTCTAGAATCATCCGGAGGTAAAGATTTATATATGGGAAGTCCTGTTTTGGTCACCGGAAAAGTTTCGGGTTTTATCGGTAACGTACCGGGACCACCGGGAGGGTCCCGGGGGTCCACCAAGTGGGGCCACAAGCCCCGGAGGGCTGCATGGGCCAAGTGTGGGAGGGGACCAGCCCCAGGTGGGCTGGTGCCCCCCCACCAAGGCCCAAGGCGCCTAGGGTTTGGGGAGGGGGCGCACCCACCTAACTTGGGGGGCAAGTTTCCCCTCTCCCCCCCTTGGCCGCCTCACTAGATGGGGGTTTGGGGCTGGCCGCCGCTCCTAGGGTGGAACCCTAGGTGGGGCGCAGCCCCTCCCTCTCCCCTATATATACTTGAGCACTTGGGGGCTGCGGAGACACGAGTTATTCAACCTCTCCTTGGCGCAACCCTATCTCTTTCTCCTCATATCTCACAGTGCTTGGCGAAGCCCTGCTGGATCACCACGCTCCTCCACCACCACCACGCCGTTGTGCTGCTGCTGGATGGAGTCTTCCTCAACCTCTCCCTCTCTCCTTGCTGGATCAAGGCATGGGAGACGTCACCGGGCTGTACGTGTGTTGAATGCGGAGGTGCCGTCCGTTCGGCACTAGGATCTCCGGTGATTTGGATCACGACGAGTACGACTCCTTCAACCCCGTTCTCTTGAACGCTTCCGCTTAGCGATCTACAAGGGTATGTAGATGCACTCTCCTTCCCTTCGTTGCTGGTTTCTCCATAGATAGATCTTGGTGACACGTAGGAAAATTTTGAATTTCTGCTACGTTCCCGAACATACATTATTCAAATTGAGATTACATCAAATATGCAAGTCCCATGTCACTGCCAGCATGCACCATGGCACTTGGGGGCTAATGCAAAGTCATTTTTTGATTACCTTATTGAAGACCCGACTCATCACATTGTAATGAGCCGGCCCTTGGGGGCTACCAATTGCTCCTGTCAACAATTCAAGGTACACAAGTCTTATCCATTATATTGAAGGGTCCACTCCTCAGTTGGGAAAGAACAAAGCTCTTAACCTTGTGGACGTGGGTTCAAGCCCCATGATGGGAGTTACATCATATGATGTTATTTTCAATGAAGTATATATAAAGTCCCAGCTCAGTATTATCTTACTGAGCCGCCCCTTGGAGGCTACACGTTACTGCTCAAATCTACATGATTATATTTACAAAGTCCCTGCTCACTATTGCATAATGACCCGACCCTTGGGGGCTACACTGGTTGAAGTTTTTATGAGCGTTAGGCAATTACAAGTCCTAGGTTGCTGCAAGCATGACAACCCGACACTTGGGGGCTACATATGTGGAATACTTAGTTCTGACTAGTGATTGAGATGAACAACCTGGATTTTCTTCAAGCTTGTGATTAACAGCCACAGTTCATATTGAAGCAATTCTTAAGATGTTACTACGTTACCTTCTTAAGACTTGGGGGCTACAAGTGATAGGCATATAAGAGGTATATTTTCAAAGTTGATGTTAACAAACAAACAGTTATGACCCGCTGCCATCAATATTTATAAACCGACAATTTTGGCAATGATAAATCGGCAAGTTTTACATCCTTAAGTCGGCTGAAGATCAGATGAGTATATCAAAGACCAATATTTTTGTTAAGCATTGGGAGCTGAGTCAAATGAATTATTCTTCACAATATTTCTCTGTGACAAACTAATGTCAGCAAATTGATTATGAAGCTGGCATGTTGACCCAGATTTTCTAGAAGAAGGAAATGACCAGGACTTAAGGATGATCAGGATTAGTTTAACATGGATAAATCCAAATTAAACTGGGGGCTAATGTCGGGGATATACGCCAAAGCTCCTTCCCTCCTTGGTGTGTCCGACAAACGGGTTGTCAGGAGAAACCTCGAAAAGAGAAAAACCCGAAATGAGAAGGAAAAGTAAAAGTGTGTGAATCCTAGGGTCGGTCAAGCCGCACTATGGATCGCGAGCTAGCTATGCCTCTGTCGATGCCCATGGAATTTTGAGTGCGTAGTTATGTATGCGCGGTACAAATGTCGCCGTTTGATTGGGACTAGGACAGAGGCCAAATTGCTAATTAAGCTCTTCACGAGCCGGGTTGTCTTGCTGCAGGATAGTCCGGACTCTCTTAATGGTGTCCGGGGGCTCAGCCGCCAAATTAAGGTTCTGCTGGAAAAGGCCGCATTGTACTTCTGCTGCTAAGGCCGTGGTATGCTCCTCGGTACGGAGGGAGCGTTTCGTATTTCCATTGACTGTTATGACGCCACGTGGTCCGGGCATCTTGAGCTTGAGATAAGCGTAGTGAGGTACCGCATTGAATAGAGCAAATGCGGTTCGTCCAAGCAGTGCGTGATAGCCGCTGCGAAAGGGGACGATGTCGAAGATTAACTTCTCGCTTCGAAAGTTGTCCGGAGATCCAAAGACAATCTCTAGTGTGATTGAGCCCATACAAAGGGCCTCTACGCCTAGTATGAGTCCTTTAAAGGTAGTCCTTGTGGGCTTGACCCGTGATGGGTTAATGCCCATTTTGCGCACTGTATCCTGATAGAGCAGATTGAGTCTGCTACCACCGTCCATGAGGACTCGCGTCAGGTGGAATCCATCAATGATTGGGTCTAGGACTAGTGCGGCTAATCCGCCATGCCGGATACTGGTCGGATGATCCCGACGATCAAAAGTGATCGGGCACGATGACCATGGATTGAATTTATGGGCGACTGGCTCTATCGCATAGACGTCTCTGAGTGCGCGCTTGCGCTCCCTCTTGGGAATGTGTGTAGCATATATCATGTTCACCGTTTTAACCTGAGGGGGAAACTTCTTCTGTCCCCCTGTGTTTGGCTGCATGGGCTCCTCGTCATCGTCCTCGCTCTACGATCCCTTTTCCTTGTTTCCGGCATTTAACTTGCCGGCTTGCTTAAAAACCCAACAATCTTTGTTGGTATGGTCGGCTGGTTTGTCTGGGGTGCCATGGATTTGGCACGGATGGTCGAGTATGCGGTCTATGCTGGATGGTCCCTGATTGTTTCTTTTATACGGGTTTTTCCGCTGACCGGACTTGGAGCCGCTGAATCCGGCATTGACAGCAGTGTCATCGGTGTTGTCGTCATTGTTTTGGCGTTTGTGTTTGCTGCGTCGGAGCTTGCCGTTGCGGTTCTTAACCTCAGAGGGGCCTGCCTCGCTGGCTGTGTTTTTGCTATGAGCCAACCAACTATCCTCATCCGTGCAAAAGCGGGTCATGAGTGTCGTGAGGGCTGCCATAGATTTTGGCTTTTCTTGGCCGAGGTGGCGGGCGAGCCATTCGTTGCGGATGCTATGTTTAAAGGACTCTAGGGCTTCGGCACCCGGACAGTCGACGATCTGGTTCATTTTGGTCAGGAACCTAGTCCAAAATTTCCTGGCTGACTCTCCAGGTTGTTGGACTATGTGGCTTAAATCATTGGCGTTTGGTGGCCGGACATATGTACCATGGAAGTTGTCGAGGAAGGCTTCTTACAAGTCCTCCCAGCCGTCGATAGAATTTTCAGGCAGGCTATTTAACCAGTGCCGAGTTGGCCCTTTGAGCTTTAGTGGGAGGTATTTGATAGCGTGGAGGTCATCTCCGCGGGCCATGTGGATATGGAGAATAAAATCCTCGATCCATACCATGGGGTCGGTTGCTCCGTCGTATGATTCAATGTTAACGGGTTTGAACCCTTCTGGGAATTCGTGATCCATTACTTCATCGGTGAAGAAAAGGGGGTGTGCGGCGCCTCTATATCAGGCCGTGTCGCGACGTAGCTCCGATGGACTCCGTTTGCGGTTGTCGGCTCGGGTGTGACTACGTTTGTCACGTCCGAATAAGTAGCCATCATCACATGTCGAGGAACGTCCTCGCGATCCGTAAATTGATCGGGTATATCATGCTTTATTGTTTAGGTCATGTCGAAGGTCGTATGTATGACCATGAGCTGATTTACCTCTGCCTTTGCGATGAGGCGGGGCGGGCTGGTGTTTGGCTTGAGTTGCCACTTTGTCCCATCCACGTGGTGGTCGGTCAGCTGCATTGCACGATGGTGGTTTGTATTCCGACGCCTCATCGTCGAACTGAGGTAGTAATTTGTGCTTCGGATAGCTTTTGGCCGGGCGCTTGAGGCCGTATTCTTTGGCTGCTAGGATGTCGGTCCATTTATCGTTGAGCAGATCTTGGTCAGCTTGAAGCCGCTGCTGCTTCTTTTTCAGGCTCCTTGTAGTGGCTATTAGCCGGCGCTTGAAGCGCTCCTGCTCAAGAGGTTCCTTGGGAACAATGAAATCCTCAGTGCCGAGGCTCGCCTCATCCTCGGAGAGTGGAAGATAATTGCTGTCCTCCGAGTCCTTGTGCATGCCCTGTCTACCAGGGCTAACCTGCCCATCTTCCCGTTCACCCCGTTTGGTAGCTGCGTCAACGGGGTCTTCGTTGTCTTCATCACCTTCCGGAGTGTTATCTTCTCCTGTGCTGGTGTTGCTATCTTTACTATGGCGTGACTTAGGGTGGCGCCGTTGACGCCAGTGTTTTGATTGTATCTCAGGAGGTTTATCCTCAACTGGGTCTTCTTTGTCATCGCCGCTATTCTCCTTTGGTGCATCCACCATGTACACATCGTACGAGGAAGTGGCCGTCCAGCGTCCGGTGAACAGCGGGTCCTGGGCCTATTCTTCTCCGGCATCATCGTCCATACTGCCGATGTCATCGGAGCCGTAATCGAGCATGTCGGTTAAGTCTTCGACAATGGCTATAAAGTGGGTGGCGGGTGGGGAGCGAAATTCCCTATCATCAGCTTCTAGTTCGAACCGAATATAGTTCGGCTATGAGTCCCCCGCCAAGGACAGGTTCTTTAATGAGCTTAGCACGTCGCCCAAGGGTGAGTGCTAGAAGATGTCTGCAGCGCTGAACTCAAAGATCGATAAACGATCAAGTTCGGCATCCGTGGACTCACATGGTTCGGAACTTACATCCGGAGACGAGTCCGGGGTTCCGATGACAAGAATATTATGCGAGTATAAGTCCATGTGTGGCTCCAATGCCGGGGAATCTGTGGCCTCCGTGGTGAGGTTGAACCTCCAGTCCTTAGATGGCGTCGTATGCTCCGGATCTAAGGTCAGAGCAGTTACAGGAGCTATCTCCTGGATATGGCCCGATGACATATTTAGGTCATGTTCATCAAGGTGACCAGGAGCGATCACCGCGGTCTCGAATCCAGCGAAGATCAGATCTCCACGAATGTCCGCGACGTAGTTCAAGCTCCCAAATCTGACATGGTGGCCAGGGGCGTAGCTATCGATCTGCTCCAGATGGCCACATGAGTTGGCCTGCAGTGCGAAGCCGCCGAACACAAAAATCTGTCCGGGGAGGAAGGTTTCTCCTTGGACAGCGTCATTGTTGACGATTGAAGGGGCCATCGAACCTTTTGAGGACGGCACAGTGGAACTCTCAATGAAAGCAACAATGTCGGTATCAAAACTAGCGGATCTCGGGTAGGGGGTACCGAACTATGCGTCTAAGGTCGATGGTAACAGGAGACAAGGGACACGATGTTTACCCAGGTTCGGGCCCTCTTTATGGAGGTAATACCCTACGTCCTGCTTGATTGATATTGATGAATACGAATATTACAAGAGTTGATCTACCTCGAGATCGTAATGGCTAAATGATACGTCTCCAACGTATCTACTTTTCCAAACACTTTTGCCCTTGTTTTGGACTCTAACTTGTATGATTTGAATGGAACTAACCTGGACTGACGTTGTTTTCAGCAGAATTGCCATGATGTTGTTTTATGTGCAGAAAACAAAAGTTCTCAGAATGACCTGAAACTCCACGGAATATCTTACAATAAATAATAAAAAATCCTCACCAAAGATGAAGACTAGGGGGCCCACACCCTTCTCACGAGGGTGGGGGGCGCCCCCCTACCTCGTGGGCCCCCTAGAGACCCCCGACTCCAACTCAAACTCTATATAACTGCTTTCGGGGAGAAAATAAATAAAGGAGAAGAAAACATCGCGTTTTACGATATGGAGCCGCCGCCAAGCCCTAAAGCCTCTCGGTAGGGCTGATCTGGAGTCTGTTCGGGGCTCCGGAGAGGGGGATTCGTCGCCGTCGTCATCATCAAGCATCCTCCATCACCAATTTCATGATGCTCACCGCCGTGCGTGAGTAATTCCATCATAGGCTTGCTGGACGGTGATGGGTTGGATGAGATTCACCATGTAGTCGAGTTAGTTTTGTTAGGGTTTGATCCCTAGTATCCACTATGCTCTGAGATTGATGTTGCTATGACTTTGCTATGCTTAATGCTTGTCACTAGGGCCCGAGTGCCATGATTTCAGATCTGAACCTATTATGTTTTCATCAATATATGAGAGTTCTAGATCCTATCTTGCAAGTCTATAGTCACCTATTATGTGTTATGATCTGTTAACCCCAAAGTGACAATAATCAGGATACTTACCGGTGATGACCGTAGTTTGAGGAGTTCATGTATTCACTATGTGCTAATGCTTTGTTCCGGTTCTCTATTAAAAGGAGGCCTTAATATCCCTTAGTTCCCATTAGGACCCAGCTGCCACGGGAGGGTAGGACAAAAGTTGTCATGCAAGTTCTTTTCCATAAGCACGTATGACTATATTCGGAATACATGCCGACATTACATTGACGAACTGGAGTTAGTTCTATGTCACCCTATGTTATGATTGTTACATGATGAACCGCATCTGGCATAATTATCCATCATTTATCCAATGCCTACGAGCTTTCCATATACTGGTTTAGGCTTATTTACTTTCCCGTTGCTATTGTTACAATCACTACAAAATACCAAAAAACATTACTTTGCTTTCATTACTCTTTTGTTACCGTTACCATCACTATCATATTACTTTGCTACTAAACACTTTGATGCAGATACTAAGTTTCCAGGTGTGGTTGAATTGACAACTCAGCTACTAATACTTGAGAATATTCTTTGGCTCCCCTTGTGTCGAATCAATAAATTTGGGTTGAATACTCTACCCTCAAAAGCTGTTGCGATCCCCTATACTTGTGGGTTATCACTAAACCCTAGGAGTCTAGCATGTATGACTATGGTAATGAGTCTCCCCTCCGGACTAAGTCCTCCGGTTTACATAGGCACCGGGAGGATCTAGGGTTACACAAGGTCGGTTACAAAGAAAGGAATCTACACATTTGATCACCAAGATTGCCCTCCACACCAAGGAGAGTCCCATCCAGACACGGGTGCAGTCTTTGGTCTTCGTATCTTCACAGCACATCAGTCCGGCCCATGTCTAACAGGCCGGAAGCCCGAGGACCCCTTAGTCCAGGACTCCCTCAGGCGGGATCTGGGGCTTGGGGGCAACTCCTCACTCGCCCGTTTCTCTCCCCATCTCGTCTGGCCGCCGCCGCTGGGCCGTGCTCCGGCGCTGCCCCGGCTCTCTCCTCCAACCTCCGGCCTGATCTGCTGCCCACGGATTCTCCTCCTCCCGATCTATGGTTGTCTCCAATCCATTTCTTGGATTGTGGTGTGAATATCTCGGGAGGGACCGGGGTACTGTGGAATTCACCGCCGGAGTTCTTCATGGCACGCACCAAGAACATCAGTCTCGAGCGCCCCGAGCCCTCTTCTAGGGGTATGGATGCTATCTCTCTTGCATCTTTATCTTGTTATGACCAAATAATCTTAGGGTTTCATTATCTCTCATGAATATCTTGACATATATATATCTCTCTAGTGTCTTGATATTTCTTGCCTAAGGCTATACATCTCTCTATGTACTCGGCTAATCAACTTAATCATGGGAATGTCACATTTTTTATCTATCACTTGGACTTGTCCTATGTTCATGATCGAAAATGCTCATTCCTCTGTTTAATTTGCTTTATCCTTGTTCAATACCCTTTGTCTCCTTCTCATCGGGACCTATTATTACCCGTTTCATTCGCTCGTCGGTAAGGCTCAACCGACTCCGATGAACATGCTCAGCCCAAGAAGAAAAAGACCACTACCAAGAAGAAGAAGCGAGCACCGTCCACAAGTCTGTCGGCCTCAGATCCGGATGATGCGGACTATGTTGGGGAGGAAGAGGATGACATTGCGTCGAGACATTCCATTGGGAAGTCCAAGCCTGGTACTAGGAGGGCGTCAGTGCCTCAAGTATGTGGTTCTGCAATGCCCATTCTTCATGGTCGTCTCATCTCCATGGAGCTTCCTGACATTGGGGATCGCCTCACTCATGACTTCACAACTGTGGGGTCGGGTCAATATCTTGTGTTCTGTTGGGATGTCAATCAATGTGAGATGGTGGCTGATGCCGAGGGTGCTCGGTTCCGGACTCGTATGCAGCAGGATCTTTATTCCAGTTTTGTCCATGGATGAGGACTTGATCCTCACAAATTATTGGATCTCAAATTCCTGCGTGATCATCCTGACATGTTCCCTAACAACCCGGTCAAGATCATTGATGATATGACTCTAGGTCCTGAAGTGACCTTCACGTGTGATTGGAATGAAGCTGCCATTCTTCATTTCTATGCCACCTATTTCTTTGGTCCGAACAACACTCTCACATGGAGAACCGATGACACTACACTGAGTATCACTTATGATTGGTTTGTTCAGATTTTGGGCCTCTCTGGAGTTGGACATCGCATTCACAGTATGGATCGAGAGTATAAGCCCAAAGGGATTGATGCTTGCTTGCCTCTTATAAAGCCTCTCGCTCAGCTCACTGACGAGGAACGTGGATATCCACTCAATGAGGTCTCCATCTTTCGTGCTCCTTACCACATCCTCTATCAGTGTGTGCTTCGCACCCTCTATCCTAAGAAGGGAGATCAGTCAAGAGCTCGCAACTACTGTATTGATCTGATGGTTCGTATGTGATGCACCTACTGAGCCTCTTGACACTGCTCACTATATTTGGCATGAGATTCGTCTCGCGAGCTTCATTCAGACGCGTCAGTTCCCATATGCTCCATTCATTTAGGCCATCATTGATCACACTGCTCCGTTTGAGGTTGTGAAGACCGTTGGGTATTCCATTTGGACGCCGCCCGTTCACATGCGTATGGTTGCTACTGTACTGGCTGGTGCCTCTCGACTACCTAGGAAGCCTACTGGTGGGTCTAGGCCCGCTACTTCCTCCATGCCTTTTTCCTCGTCTTCTCCTCGGGGACATCTTGCCTCTTTCTTCGGCAAGGCTCAGTCTGTTATTATGAATGCAATCACTTTTAGCTGTCAGCAGAATCATGATGTTCAGAAGCGCCTCATCATCTCCAAGAATCAGCTCAAGCAGCGCCTCCGTGACCGTGGGAGTCCCGTGAGCGATAATGATCCTCTTCTCGCGGCTCCGTCCTCATCCACTTTCGAATTTCCATCTCGTGGCGAGTACCCCGAGTTCTTTGATGATGATGATGACATACGCCAGGAGTGATAGAGTCCATTTAGTTCTCCACCCCTTTTTACTTGTTGATGTCAAAGAGGGAGAAGTAGTATCTTAGGTCATGCTATGTTATGTTGTCTAGTTGTGTTAACTACTACTTGTTATGTTGCTACCTATGGTACTTATTCGTGTGAGACTATGATCTTATCTTGTGGCTATGAAATGTTGGTTTCATATGTGCATGTCTCTTACATTTATACCTCTTTGAGGTACATATGCTACCTTAAGAAGATATGTTGTACATCTTAACATATTCGTCCCATGCACACATTGAGGGGGAGCTAAAAGCAAATAGAAACATGTACTTATTTTGTAGTTTTGCTCTCATGATTGTCAATGCTAAGATTATTTATTGCATCTATGATACTACATGTATGGTTGTCATCAACAAACAAAAGGGGGAGATTGAAAGCGCAATCATACCCTTACATCATGTTTTGATGTTGATGACAATATACATGTAGGGGACTAACAATGGTTGTCAAGTAAGTTTCAGGCGTTAGTCCCCGGTTCATCGAAGTGTGTGGATCAAGAGCATACAAAGTGATGTTACTCAAGGATGAAGCATAAAAATTGATTTCATATTTGTTTTCTTGAGTATAGGATCCTGCACTATTAAGAGGGGATCGATAGGGTTAGTTAAAGGCTTGATCTTGTCACAAACCTCCTTTCCATACATGCACATGATAAAACCTTTAGGTTTCTGCCTCTTGGCTACCGGATGTCCGGGCTTCAAGCCGGATGTCCGGGCCTCACACCGAATATCCGGCCTACCTGCCGGATATCCGGGCCTAGCCATCCAAGAGCACTTTTGTGCTGTGCTGCACGCCGGATGTTCGGGCCTTCCTGATTCACCGGATGTCCGGGCCCCATCCCGGATGTCCGGCCTCTACTACCCGTGTACTGCTGAGGTTCTGTAATCTTCTAGTGATCTCGCCGGATGTCCGGCTATCTGCCAGATATCTGGGCTCTCCTGATATGCCGGATGTCTGGGCTTGGCCCCCGGATGTCCGGCCCCTCTGTTTTCTGTTTTGTTCTGTTTCTGTTTCTCGTGCATTTCCAGGCCGGATGTACGGCCCTTTGCCCGGATGTCCGGGCAGCTCATTCACTTACACTACAACGACCATATTTGTGCTCACACTATATATAGCCCCTTTTCCCCCACGGGATAAGGTTGACCATTCACTTTGAGCTTGCCAAGAACACTTTTCACTCTCTCTCTCTCTCTCTCTCTCTCTCTCTCTCTCGATCCTCTACACCAAATCCTAGATCCCCAAGTGATTTGGGAACATTTGAGAGAAGTTCTCCAATCAAGTAATAGATCCACTCCTTCCCCTTCTTTGCACCAAAGGAATTCGTGATTTGAGCAAGTCTTGAGCTTTTCCCCATCGTTCTTGTTACTCTTGGAGGTTGGAGACTCCTAGCCGGTAGGAGCCTTTCGGAGAGGAATCGATCCTTGTGATTACCCCCGGAAAAGTTTGTGAGGATTTGGAGACCACCCCAAGGTCTAGCACTAGTGGTTGAGAAACGCCTCCATGGTGTTGTCTCAAAGGGAGAATAGGGTGAGCCTTCGTGGCGTTGGTGTGCCTTCGTGGTAACATCCACCTCTCTAACAGTGACGTAGCTTCCCTCCAAGGTAGTGAACATCGGCATACATCCTCGTCTCCCGGAGTTGCGGTTATTCCTAAACCTAACTCCATACTTGTGGTTACTTGTCTCTTAGCACTTACTTGTATCATATTGTGCTTGTTTACTTACATACTTGTGATACTTGTTTATCCTGCTTAGCTCTTGGTACTACACTTGCAATTGTTAGGCTCATCTTCATGTTCCGCATTATTGTCTAAAATTGCTAAGTAATAATTAAAATTTGTAAATCTACCTATTCACCCCCCTCTAGGTCCATCTCGATCCTTTCACAAACGGCATAACTACATACGTTGTTCCTTTTGTCATCGGTATGTTACTTACCCGAGATTCGGTCGTCGGTATCACCATACCTAGTTCAATCTCGTTACCGGCAAGTCTCTTTACTCGTTCTGTAATGCATCATCCCACAACTAACTCATTAGTCACATTGCTTGCAAGGCTTATAGTGATGAGCATTACCGAGAGGGCCCAGAGATACCTCTCCGACAATCGGAGTGACAAATCCTAATCTCGATCTATGCCAACTCAACAAACACCATCGGAGACACCTGTAGAGCATCTTTATAATCACCCAGTTACGTTGTGACGTTTGATAGTACACAAGGTGTTCCTCCGGTGTTCGGGAGTTGCATAATTTCATAGTTAGAGGAACATGTATAAGTCATGATTGTCGGCGTTCTGGGAACGGGGGTCCCCAGACTTGCCTGCCTGCGGCGTGGCTCAAGTGGGGGCCCAGCACGGCCCATCTTCATCAACATGAGGCTCAAGACCCTCGCGAGGGGCCAAGCCTCGCGAGGCGGATGACGCGGCGCATCCTCAGGCACAGCCTCGTCAGGCTGGCTCGCGAGGAGGCGGAGAGTTCAAGGCGGGGTACCTCGCGAGGTGCCCATGACGCAAGCCATGACGACACGGGGCACCAGGTGGGTGCCAGCGCGCGCAGCGTCCCTCTTTCCTCTTTGGTGCAAAGGGGGCAAGCGTATCCGCGGAGTACCGAGGCATCAGGCAAAGGTTGCCACTTCGGTGCAACGAGACCAAGACCAGGAGGACTACGAGACGGAGGTCACCATGGAGCTCAGCGCGGCGTCATCACCAGAGCCTTTGGCAGGCGAAGACTGCTTTTGTCAGGATAGATGTACTCGTTGTCCCCCTTCAAATTAGCGCGCCATTGTTGGATCCCTTCCCGCTCAATATTTGGGGAGAGGACCAGGGCCTCTATAAATAGGACTAGCCACCCACATAGCAAGGGGTTCGATTCATGGTTGTTCGGTCCGGGATCTGAGAGAGAAAGAGAGAGAAAGGTGACTGAACTCTTCATAGCAGTTCATCACCACAGCCAAGAACAGACCCTCGCGAGGCTGTTCTTCCTTGTATTGTTCATCCACACCAGCCCCAGGAGGCAATCCATCCACCACACACTGGAGTAGGGTATTACACCACATCGGTGGCCCGAACCATTATAAATCTTGTGTCTTTCATGCAGCTCTTTTAGTAGTTTAGATCCCATCGAGACGGAGAGGTTGAAGGCGAGATTTCCGCGCGCACCCCAGTGTTCGAACCTTAAGGGTCTGCCGGAACCTGAAATCCGACATTTGGCGCGCCAGGTAGGGGTGCGCCGGAATTCGTCTCCCACCGCTCCGCTCTCCTCCGACCGTCGCATCCATGTCAGACGTTCGTCGGGCCTGCGCCGGGCCGCCATCGCTTCTCGCGTCGCCCAGATGGCCCCCGTCGGTGGGCGTCCTCGCCGTTCCCCATCGCCCGCCGTGAACGCCGCCACCGGCCCGGCGGGGGGCGAGCAGCAGGCCTCGTCTCAGCACCCGCCCGCGCGACGGAGTGACTGCACCACGGCGCCGATGCCTCCGGTCGTCGCGGTCCTCCTGGGCGGCTCGCAGACGCCGCCCACCTGTCGCCACGTCAAGCCCTTTGCCCGCCGGGTTAGCACCGTCTCTGCACGGCAGGGGGCTCCCCCGGACCGGGCGGCGCCCGAGGTCGGCCTGACCTTCAGCTCGGCGGACCACCCCACCAACCCGGTCGGCTCTGGCGCGCTCCCGCTGCTGTGCACGCCCACTATCTGCCGGGTGGCCGTCACCAGGACCCTCGTTGACGGCGGCGCGGGTCTCAGCGTGCTTTCGGTCAAGACTTTCCGCCTCCTCCGCATACCTCGGGAGCGGCTGCGACCCAGTCGATCCTTCTCAGCTGTTGGGGGCGGATCGTCCAACTCCCTAAGACAGATCCGGCTCCCGCTAACCTTCGGCACCTACGACAACTTCCGCACGGAGATGGTCGACTTTGACATCGCCCCCATCGGCCTCCCTTACAACGCCATCCTCGGCTCTTTGGCTCAATTCATGGCCGCCGCGCACCCGGCGTACAACCTCATGAAGATGCCCGGGAGCAGCGGTACCCTCACCGTGCACGGGGACACCGGGGACGCCCTGCAAGTACTCAAACTCGCCTTCAAGACCGCGGCGCCGGCACGGCCCGTTGATGCGGAGACCCCAGAGCCCAAGGGGGCTGCGCCCGCCAAGAAGAAGCAGTTGTTCACCCAGGACAAAGCAGAAACCAAGCAGATACCTGTCGACGAGGACGGGTCCTCCAGTGCCACTTTCACCATAGGCGCCAACCTAGAGCCCGAGCAGGAGGAGGCCTTGGTCAAGTTCCTGCGCTTGAATAAGAAGGTATTTGCTTGGGAGCCGGATCAGCTGGCGGGGATCCCGAGAAGTGTCATCGAGCACCACCTCAACGTATGCCCAAATGTATGCCCCGTGAAGCAGAAGGCCAGGCGGCAGTCCACGGAGAAGCAGGCTTTCATCGCCCAAGAGACCCGCAAGCTAGAGGCTGCAGGGGTCATTCGCGAGGTCCGATACCTGGACTGGTTGGCCAACCCTGTCGTTGTGCCCAAGAAGGGGGGGGGGGGAGAACGCATGTGTGTCGACTTCACCAACCTCAACAAGGCATGCCCGCAAGATCCGTTCCCGCTCCCCCGTATCGACCAGATTGTCGATTCCACTGCGGAGTGCGACCTGCTATGCTTCCTGGATGCCTTCTCCGGGTATCACCAGATCAAGATGGCCATGGAAGACGTCGAGAAGACTGCTTTCTTGACCCCGTGCGGGGTATACTGCTATACATGCATGCCATTCGGGCTACGTAACGCAGGGGCAACCTTTCAGCGACTGATGCACATCACCTTGGGTCAGCAGCTCGGAAGGAATGTCGAAGCCTACGTTGATGACATAGTGGTAAAGTCTCGGGAGGCCAAGACCTTGATACAAGACCCGGAGGAGACCTTCGCGAGCCTCGACGCAGTAAACCTGTGGCTCAACCCGGAGAAATGTGTGTTTGGCGTCCCCTCGGGCAAGCTCTTGGGATTCCTCGTGTCCCATCGTGGCATCGAGGCCAACCCCGAGAAGGTCAAAGCGGTCGAGGACATGAGCCCACCAAAGACCCTCAGAGAAATGCAGAAGCTCACGGGGCGCGTGACCACGCTAGGGCGCTTCATCTCCAAACCGGGGGAGTGAGCGCTGCCTTTCTGCCAGCTGATGAAGAAGAAAGGGACCTTTGAGTGGACTGAAGAAGCAGATAAGGCGTTTCAAGATCTCAAGAGGTACCTGACCAGTCCCCCAGTCATGGTGGCTCCACGCCCTCAGGAGCCCCTGCTACTGTACCTCACCGCCACACCCTACTCCGCCAGCGCAGCCCTGGTGGCGGTTAGGGAGGAACGCAAAGTCAAGGCCATAGCGGCAGCCCGGGGCAGGACAAAACAGGAACAAGGAAAGCCTGCAGAAGCCACAACCACAACTGAGGAGGGTCAGCAGCCGAGAAATGCACCGGGGGCAGGAGAGGCCACCCGACCATGTAGTCCACCTCCCAAGGCCGCGATGCCTCGCGAGGTGCCCTCACCTCCCGAGGGCGCGGCAACCCCAGATGCTCCCAGTCTTGTCGAGCACCCAGTTTACTTTGTCAGCACGGTGCTACGGGACGCGAGGGCATGGTACCCAATGCCTCAGAAACTCCTCCTCGCGCTACTGATAGCCTCGCGCAAGCTGCGTCACTACTTCCAGGCTCACCCCATCAAAGTCGTCTCGTCATACCCCCTGGAGAGGGTGCTCAGGAGCCCTAACTCAGCCGGAAGGGTTGCTGAGTGGAACATAGAGCTGCAGGCGTTTTAGCTCGAATTCAGCACAACCAGGGTCATCAAAGGAGCAGCATTGGCGGATTTTGTGGCAGAATGGACAGAGGCACCAGGCCTCAAGGCCGATGAGGATCGGTCCCTCTTCCCGGGGAGCGAGGCGCCAGAAGGCTAGGTCATGCACTTTGACGGGGCATTCTCCAGACATGGTGCTGGGGCTAGAGCGGTGCTTATATCGCCCACTCAGGACAAGCTCTACTACGCCGTACAGCTCTGCTTCCAACAACGTGAAAAGGTCTCCAACAACATAGCAGAATACGAGGGTCTAATAGCGGGCCTGAAGGTCGCGGCAACCCTGGGGGTGAAGCGCCTTACCATTAAGGGCGATTCACAGCTCCTCGTGAACTTCTCCAACAAGGTGTATGAGCCGAAAGACGAGCACATGGAAGCTTACCTTGTGGAGGTCCGCAGGATGGAGAAGCAGTTCTGGGGTTGGAGTTGCAGCATGTGCCCTGTGGCACCAATCAGGAGGCCGACGACATCGCCAAGCGGGCATCCAGGCGGCTGCCTCAGGAGCCTGGCGTCTTCGAGGAGAGGCTCTTCAAGCCCTCAGCCTTGCCGTCACTATCAAACACGGCTCAGCCTCGGGAGGAGCTCCCCCAGCCACCTGCCTCAGGAGCCCCGGTCTGTGGCCCGGCCTCAGGAGCACGCCTGCTCCTGACGATGGAACCTCAGGAGGAGTGCTGGATCACGGAGCTCCGGAGTTACTTAACGCAAGGGACCATGCCGGAGAAGGAGGAGGAAGCGGAGCGGGTGGCGCGGCAGGCCACTGCATACTGCATCAGAGACGGAGAACTCTACCGAAAGCGACCAAACGATGTACTCCTACGTTGCATTTCCAGGGAGCAAGGAAAGGAACTACTGCAGGACATACACGGCGGAGACTGCGGGCACCACTCATCATTGCGGACCCTCATCGGCAAGGCGTTCCGCAGTGGGTTTTATTGGCCTACCGCACTCAATGACGCCGTAGAGCTGGTGAAAGCTTGTGAGGCCTGCCAGTTCCACGCCAAGCAAATCCATCAGCCGGCCGGAGGCCTGCAGACTATACCCCTTTCATGGCCATTCGCAGTCTGGGGGCTGGACATCCTGGGCCCGTTTCCTCGAGCGCCAGGGGGCTACCGCTACCTCTACGTCGCCGTGGACAAGTTCACCAAGTGGGCTGAAGTGGAGGCCGTCCGCACCATCCCCGCGGGCTCCACGGTCAAGTTCATCAGGGGCATCGTGAGCCGGTTCGGGGTGCCGAACCGCATCATCACAGACAACGGTTCGCAGTTCATCAGTAACCTCTTCAAAACATACTGTGCTAACCTTGGAACGCCGATATGCTACGCTTCAGTGGCGCACCCTCGAAGCAACGGCCAGGCCGAACGAGCCAACGCAGAGGTCCTGAGAGGCCTCAAGACCAGGACGTTCAAGAAGAAGCTGGAGGCCTGCGGCCGAGGTTGGTACGACGAGCTTCAATCCGTGTTGTGGTCCATCCGCACCACCGCGACCAAGCCGACTGGAGAGACCCCATTCTTCCTGGTCTATGGAGCGGAGGCAGTCCTCCCTCACGAGGTCAGACGTCGCTCCGCGCGGGTCCTGGCATTCGACGAGGCGCAGCAGGACGCCATGCGGGGGACGGACCTCGTGTTGGGGGAGGAACGACGACGGGAAGCCGCACTGCGGGCGGCGAGGTATCAGCAAGCGCTGCGGCGATACCACTGCCGCAATGTCCGCCCCAGGACCCTCGAGGTAGGAGACCTCGTGCTCAGGCGGGTTCTCTCCAGGGAGGGATTGCACAAGCTCTGTCCCATGTGGGAGGGCCCGTTCAAGGTTGTTCATGTTTCCAGGCCCGGCTCCGCGCGCTTGGAGACTCAGGAGGGAGTGCCGGTCCAGAACGCGTGGAACATCCAGCACCTCCGGAGGTTCTACCCCTAAGAAAGGCCCGGAGCCTGTGAAGCAAGGCGAGTGCCTGTGAAGATCATCTCTTTTGGAAAGGCCCGGAGCCTGTGAAGCAAGGCGAGTGCCTGTGAAGATCATCTCTTTTGGAAAGGCCCGGAGCCTGTGAAGCAAGGCGAGTGCCTGCGAAGATCATCTCTTTTGCAAAGGCCCGGAGCCTGTGAAGCAAGGCGAGTGCCTGTGAAGATCATCTCTTTTGGAAAGGCCCAGAGCCTGTGAAGCAAGGCGAGTGCCTGTGAAGATCATCTCTTTTGGAAAGGCCCGGAGCCTGTGAAGCAAGGCGAGTGCCTGTGAAGATCATCTCTTTTGGAAAGGCCCGGAGCCTGTGAAGCAAGGCGAGTGCCTGTGAAGATCATCTCTTTTGGAAAGGCCCGGAGCCTGTGAAGCAAGGCGAGTGCCTGTGAAGATCATCTCTTTTGGAAAGACCCGGAGCTTGTGAAGCAAGGCGAGTGCCTGTGAAGATCATCTCTTTTGGAAAGGCCCGGAGCCTGTGAAGCAAGGCGAGTGCCTGTGAAGATCATCTCTTTTGGAAAGGCCCGGAGCCTGTGAAGCAAGGCGAGTGCCTATGAAGATCATCTCTTTTGGAAAGGCCCGGAGCCTGTGAAGCAAGGCGAGTGCCTGTGAAGATCATCTCTTTTGGAAAGGCCCGGAGCCTGTGAAGCATGGCGGGTGCCTGTGAAGATCATCTCTTTTGGAAAGGCCCGGAGCCTGTGAAGCAAGGCGAGTGCCTGTGAAGATCATCTCTTTTGGAAAGGCCCGGAGCCTGTGAAGCAAGGCGGGTGCCTGTGAAGATCATCTCTTTTGGAAAGGCCCGGAGCCTGTGAAGCAAGGCGAGTGCCTGTGAAGATCATCTCTTTTGGAAAGGCCCGGAGCCTGTGAAGCAAGGCGAGTGCCTGTGAAGATCATCTCTTTTGGAAAGGCCCAGAGCCTGTGAAGCAAGGCCAATGCCTGTGAAGCTCGCCGCCCCGTGACACTCTCATGTAATAATGAGTGGGGCTGTACACACCCCGGAGTCTCAGGAGCGCCGGCCTCAGGCCCTGGGGCTCCCTCCCACGCCTAGTGGCAGCACTTAGCTCCGCGCTGGTGAGAAGACGTCGAAGACTAGATTAGGTGCCGGACGCGGCTTTTCCATTTGCTTTCCGCAGTTGACGTGTTCGTTTGCATTTGGAGTCTTATTGGAGTTATCGCTGTTGCTGATTTATGGTTCGTCGATTTTCGCCCCTCGCTTTGGTTTCTCTCGTGAACAACCTCGCGAGGGATGGTGCTCAGACGCCCTCGTGAAGGTTTCTGCCCTAGCCACAGGAGGGTTTCACAGCCCTGGCGCATTACAAGAGCACCCCTCCTAGTCCGTGGCCCTCGGGTACCACGACGCGCACACAGGGCCTGGGTCGGTCGCCCCACTCCCCGGCAGGGGTCGAAAGCTATCTACGCACAGGCGGGAAATCAGGAAGTACAAAAATGAGATCAAGGTAATAGCTGAAGCGGCAACATTTCCCAACACGCCCCAAGGGGGCTCCATGCATCTGTTCTGTTTTACACGGGGAACAAAAGAGAAAGGAAAAAGACGAGCCTGGCGCCGCCCCTCCCGCATCGGCCCACGGCGGCGACACAGGCTGCCTCAGGGCCCTAGGCGGACTCCCTCTCGCGCTTCACCGGGGCACGATGGCGGGCGGACGAACCACCACCTCCTAGGCAAACCCGACGGCACGGGGGAGGACTGCTGCTACCACTGGAGGAGTCGCTTGAGGAAGAGCTGACGAAGCTGGGGGAGTCGCTGATGCCGCCTCCCGCTCGGGCGCTATCTCCCCCATCACCATCAGAGCGGGGCCCGCGGGCGCGGTCATCGTCCTCAGGGCAGCACCCCGCGCGGCGACCATCTTCCCCAAACACCCTCACGTAGAGGGTGGCGTCGCCATCGAACCTGAAGTGCAGAGTGCACCGACGCTCCAGGCCGCGAGCACGGGCGAACGCCTGCCAGCCACGAGTGAAGGCCAAGCCCCCGCTGGCAGAGACCTCCAGCACGACCCACGAGGACCTGCTGCAGTAGCCCTTTGCCTGGAGCCAGAGGCTGCTAGGAGCGCCGGCCGGGAGTTCGCCAAGGAGGAAGCGAGGGAGCGGGAGCCGGGCGCGAGCTGGCTCCGCCAACCAAACGACGAATTCCGGCGGCACCTGCACGGTGCGAAAGCGTGGCCTAGGGGAGCGCGCAACCCAGGCGCACCCTCCGGCTGCGGCGGCTTGCCCGCCGCCGCGCTGGGAGCTCCCCCCATGGCCACTGGAAGCTGCCGGGGCGGCCACCAGGTGCTTCCGAGGGCGCCCGCGACCACGCTTGGGTGGGGGAGAGGCAGGACCGACCTGGAGGGCCTTCCCCTTCTCTGCGGCCGAGTACCTCCTCGATGGAGCCATCACACCAAGACGGAGCAAGAACTGAGGCGAAGGAGAGAGCAAGAAGAGATGGACTGGACGAGCACGCGCGGTGCCGTACTTATAGCCGGCGAAGGCCAACCGCCGGCCCACACGATCACAGGTAATCATAACATGATCTGCATGCAGGGACTTGCCCAGCTCGCACGATCACCAAGGCGTCATGGGGAAGCGGAGACGCCATGACCAATCAACCGCCATGCGGCGCCCAAGGCCGCAGGCTGATAGGGCCCGCGGCGCTTCGCCCTTGCCCTTTCGCCTCTCGGCACGGCCCAGTCCATGCGCACCTTGGGCCCGGGGGCTACTGTCGGTGTTCTGGGAACGGGGGTCCCCAGACTTGCCTGCCTGCGGCCTGCGGCGTGGCTCAAGTGGGTGCCCAGCGCGGCCCATCTTCATCAACACGAGGCTCAAGACCCTCGCGAGGGGCCAAGCCTCGCGAGGTGGACGACGCAGCACATCCTCAGGCACAGCCTCGTCAGGCTGGCTCGCGAGGAGGCGGAGAATTCAAGGCGGGGTACCTCGCGAGGTGCCCATGATGCAAGCCATGACGACACGGGGCACCAGGCGGGTGCCATCGCGCGCAGCATCCCTCTTTCCTCTTTGGTGCAAAGGGGGCAAGCGTATCCGCGGAGTACCGAGGCATCAGGCAAAGGTTGCCACTTTGGTGCAACGAGACCAAGACCAGGAGGACTACGAGACGGAGGTCACAATGGAGCCCAGCGCGGCGTCATCACCAGAGCCTTTGGCAGGCGAAGACTGCTTTTGTCAGGATAGATGTACTCGCTGTCCCCCTTCAAATTAGCCCGCCATTGTTGGATCCCTTCTCGCTCAATATTTGGGGAGAGGACCAGGGCCTCTATAAATAGGACTAGCCACCCACATAGCAAGGGGTTCGATTCCTGGTTGTTCGGTCCGGGATCTGAGAGAGAAAGAGAGAGAAAGGTGACTGAACTCTTCATAGCAGTTCATCACCACAGCCAAGAACAGACCCTTGCGAGGCTGTTCTTCCTTGTATTGTTCATCCACACCAGCCCCAGAGGCAATCCATCCACCACACACTGGAGTAGGGTATTACACCACATCGGTGGCCCAAACCAGTATAAATCTTGTGTCTTTCGTGCAACTCTTTTAGTAGTTTAGATCCCATGGAGACGGAGAGGTTGAAGGCGAGATTTCCGCGCGCACCCCAGTGTTCGAACCTTAAGGGTCTGCCGGAACCCGAAATCCGACAATGATGAAAGTAATAGCAATAAAACTAAACAATCATTTATTCCAAGCTAACGGATGGGTCTTGTCCATCACATCATTCTATAATGATGTGATCCCGTTCATCAAATGACAACTGATAACCCACAAGTATAGGGGATCGCAACAACTTTTGAGGGTAGAGTATTCAACCCAAATTTATTGATTCGACACAAGGGGAGCCAAAGAATATTCTCAAGTATTAGTAGCTGAGTTGTCAATTCAACCACACCTGGAAACTTAGTATCTGCAGCAAAGTGTTTTGTAGCAAAGTAATATGATAGTGGTGGTAGCGGCAACAAAAGTAAAGATAGCAAAAGTAATGTTTTTTGGTATTTTGTAGTGATTGTAACAGTAGCAACGGGAAAGTAAATAAGCGTAAACCAGTATATGGAAAACTCGTAGGCACCAGATCAGTGATGGATAATTATGCCGGATGCGGTTCGTCATGTAACAGTCATAACATAGGGTGACACAGAACTAGCTCCAATTCATCAATGTAATGTAGGCATGTATTCCGTATATAGTCATACGTGCTTATGGAAAAGAACTTGCATGACATCTTTTGTCCTACCCTCCCGTTGTAGCGGGGTCCTATTGGAAACTAAGTGATATTAAGGCCTCCTTTTAATAGAGAACCAGAACAAAGCATTAGCACATAGTGAATACATGAACTCCTCAAACTATGGTCATCACCGGGAGTGGTCCCGATTATTGTCACTTCTGGGTTGCCGGATCATAACACATAGTAGGTGACTATAGACTTGCAAGATAGGATCAAGAACTCACATATATTCATGAAAACATAATAGGTTCAGATCTGAAATCATGGCACTCGGGCCCTAGTGACAAGCATTAAGCATAGCAAAGTCATAGCAACATCAATCTCAGAACATAATGGATACTAGGGATCAAACCCTAACAAAACTAACTCGATTAAATGATAAATCTCATCCAACCCATCACCGTCCAGCAAGCCTACGATGTAATTACTCACGCATGGCAGTGAGCATCATGAAATTGGTGATGGAGGATGGTTGATGATGACGACGGCGACGAATCCCCCTCTCCGGAGCCCCGAACGGACTCCAGATCAGCCCTCCCGAGAGGTTTTAGGACTTGGTGGCGGCTCTGTATCGTAAAACGCAATTGTCAGTGTCAAAACCGGCGGATCTCGGGTAGGGGGTCCCGAACTGTGCGTCTAGGCCGAATGGTAACAGGAGGCAAGGGACACGAAGTTTTACCCAGGTTCGGGCCCTCTTGATGGAGGTAAAACCCTACGTCATGCTTGATTGATATTGATGATATGGGTGTTACAAGAGTAGATGTAGCACGAGATCAGAGAGGCTAAACCCTAGAAGCTAGCCTATGGTATGATTGTATGTTGTGATTGTTGTCCTACGGACTAAAACCCTTCGGTTTATATAAACACCGGCGAGGGTTAGGGTTACACAAGGTCGGTTACAAAGGAGGAGATATCCATATACGTATTGCCTAGCTTACCTTCCTCGCCAAGTAGAGCCCCATCCGGACACAAGACGAAGTCTTCAATCTTGTATCTTCATAGTCTAAAAGTCCGGCCAATGGAGATAGTCTGGCGGTCCGGAGACCCCCTAATCCAGGACTCCCACAGTAGCCCCTGAACCAGGCTTCAATGACGATGAGTCCGGCGCGCAGTTGTCTTCGACATTGCGAGGCGGGTTCCTTCTCCGAATACATCACAGAAGAATTTGAATACGAGGATAGTGTCCGACCCTGCAAAATAAGTTCCATATTTCACCGTAGAGAGAATAATGTCTTCGCGGATATAATCCGCCAGCTTGTTTTGGTAGCATGACGTCATGTCATGGCCCGGTGATTATTCGAACCGTTTCATTTAACCAGCCCCGCACATAACGTGAGGCAGTTTCTTGACACGTATTGCCAAAGCGGAGATCGTGTTCCCCTAATTATGGGATTCTCATTAATGCGGTTCGTGGGTAACCCAACTTTGTCTAGGACTCCTAGATTATAGGTAAGTCCTAAATGGCTACGGAGGGGACGCTTGATATTCACGCTCTTTATAAGGGGACAAGGTTTTCGCTTTTTCCCTCCCGTGCTCAACCAAACCCTCCTCCCGCCTCGAGCTCTAACACCCAAAGCTCAGGTTAGGTGCTCCGGACCTTCAACCATGTCCGGATCCAGCCTTCAAGGCCGATGGACGCCCTCTTCCGTTACAGAAGAGGACATTAAGAAGTTGAGGGAGGCCAGATATCTGACCGCCGAGGTTTCGCATTGGCTGCCTTCTAAAGGGCAGGTCGTCCCTACTCCCGAACCCAACGAGAATGTTGTGTTCGTCTCCCACTTCCTCCGAGGTCTAGGCCTCACTCTGGATCCTTTCATCAGGGGCTTGATGTTCTATTACGGGTTAGATTTCCACGATCTAGCCCCGGACTCCTTTCTCCACATTACGACATTTATTGTCGTGTGTGAGGCCTTTCTCCGTGTTACCCCTCACTTTGGCCTGTGGCTCAAGACCTTTGAAGTAAGGCCGAAGATGATCGAGGGGCAACAAGCAGCGTGCAGAGGTGCATCAATAGGCAAGATGGCAGGAGCTCCATGGCCGAGAGGTTCCTTTCCAGAGGTTCCCGAATTATGGCAACGAGAGTGGTTTTACGTCACGGCTCCCAGAAGTACCAAGTGGGCGGCTGCCCCCGCTTTCCGCTCAGCCCCCCCACCACAACTGATGTCATGGATTAGCAGGGGTCTGAGCTGGGGTCCAGCCAAGGACATGCCTATACTGCAAAACCGCATTCGAGATCTCTTTGAGGGAGATTTCAATTTGGTTGCGGTGATACAAGTTATGCTGGTTCGCCAAGTCCAGCCTTGCAAACGCCAGCCCCTGCATTTGTGGGAGTTCAACCCAGAGGGGCCACGTGCCATTCAAAGTTTCCTCGGCCTGACGCACGAGGAGATGTACAAGTCATTCTTCGGACCCCAAGTGGAATGTCCAGATATCACCGAGGACGCGGGCCTAAGCAGTAACCGCGCCGCCGAACAAATAAGAAATCCCCTCGCCGAACACGCTGTCTTTTATTCGAAGTTATTTCTGAGAGTCCGCTTTTTGACCAGGACTGGCTAACAAAGGCGAAGATGATCCGGTGCTTGGCTTCCCTCCCTGAGGGTTTGGAAAATTCGGTATTGGAGAAGATGCTCGAGGTCGCACCTTGTCCGGAGCCCTTGAAGGAAGATACCGAGGGAGATAATATGGGCGGACGCGGGCCCCCATTGCTATCCGCTCCAACTGAGGGAGTGAGCGTCTCCACGAAGGAGGATGATCGGGGGAGGAAAAGGACTGCTTCCGAGGATCCGGAAGCCGAAGCCTCCAAACGGGAGAAGTGGTCTCCCACTGAGGGTCCTGCCTTGGGGGGTGCTTTTGCCGCGCAGAGTCCGCGGGGGGATCAGCCCTCCAACGAGTTGTAAGTGATCCAAAATATTTTAGTAGTAAGGGTATGTTATCTTTTTCCTCTGAGAAAATAACCACCGCATCTACCTTGCAGTTCGGGCCTCAGCCCCTCTCAAATGAGCTCGTCTTCGGGGGATCTTCTTCCAGAGATGATGGAGAGCGAAACGCCTCCCCCAGACTCCTTCGCTCCAGAAGCGGGCGACCCCGAAGTGTCGTCGCGGAGGGCCTCTCCAGATCCGGTGAGGCCAGAAGATAATCCCGTAGACCCCCAAGGTCCCTAGTGTCCGGCTCTCAAAGAGAGCATACGAAAGAGTCCGGCACCATTTGGTGTGCGGTCGGACGTTCTGAGGGAGTTGATGGGGCAAGCGGCCATCTCAGAAGAGCACAGTACGCTGATGGGTACGGTGATGGAGAGAATCTCGTCAGCTAAAAGTGGATTACATGAAGCCTTTATGAGTTTTTTGACAGGCTTTGAGGTATGTGAGATAATATGTGATAGTACTACACATGTTATAGTAGCCCCTGAGACTCTGGTTGTCGTCGAGAACGGCGGCGAACAGAGGATCAAATACCCAGGCAATAACCAGTCTGCCTTTATGTGCAGGTGGTGGGAGCTCCGGTGGCTAGCCGGACTAGGGAGTTTGCCCAATTAAAACGACAACTGGATGCGGCAGACGCCGACATCGAGCTTATTAACAAGAGGCTTGACGAGGCACAGGGTAAGTGTTATTATCCGGTGAACGCCACATAGTAAGAGCAGCATAATGCCAGTATCTTTAATATGTTGTGACTGCAGATGGAGCTGCCACCGTGGAAGCCTTGCGGGCGGAACTTGCCCGAGCCAAGGAACAAGCGAGGAGTAGTAATGCGGCTGCTTTGAAGGCGGCCGAAGAGTTGAAAGCCGAGAAGGCCGCACATTGCGAGAGCCAAGAGAATATGGCCAAGATGGCCGTAGAATTGAAAGACACTGCCGACCGTTGCCGGGTACTTGAGAAAGAGAACCAAGCGAAGGCAATGGACCTTGAGAAGGCCGCAATGGTAGACAAAGACACCCGTTTTGCTATGAGAGCGAAGAAGGAGGAGCTGCGGGAAGCCGGGGATATTGCGGCTGGAAAACCCTTCATGTTACGGAGGTTGTGGAGCTCGGCAGATGCGTATATGGATTTGGCGACGAGTGCTACCAATGCAGCCAAGTACTTCCAAGGTCAGACAGATCGTGAAGTGGACAAGCTGTTCTGGACGCAATTCCACGTTCCAGAGCGTCCGCTTTCATTGACTGACCAGCTAGCCGAATGGGCCGAACTGAATAGGTTGTCCGGACTCGCCATGAGGTCTGTTGTGGATCAACTATGGCCGGAAGGGCCTAAACCGAACAGCTATTTCAGCTTAGTGCAGCAGCTCCTTGATGCGGTGCCGCGCATTAATGCGATGAAGAGGTCGGCGTGCGTAGAAGGCTCGCGGATGGCCCTTGACCGTGTTAAAGCATACTGGGCGGAGATGGAAGCTACCACTGTTGCGGCGCAGGGTTCGACCATAGGCCGTGTGGCTGCCGAACACTATTTCAAGGAAGTTCTCGAGGGTGCTCGTTTGATAGAGGCCCATTGCTCGAAAAATGTTATGTTTGAGTGATATGTATTCTCATTGTAAACATAATGCTTTTATGAAGTTTTTATAAGGCTGTGTTTATACTTTTGCCTAGAACTAGTATGATGCCTCCTGTGCGGCCGTTTATGTATACATGTGTATAACCTGAAAGATTGCAGCCGTCGGCTTCAACCCCCACGCATATAATGCGGAGGTACTTGCAAAAAACGCGTGTTCACACTTAACCCAACGTCTTGGTCCTGATAAGGAGGTGATAGCGCAGCGAGCGAGGCAACCAGACTATAATGCTTGAACACTTTCACTTAGCCATAGGAGTTTGATAGTGGGGCTACTAGATAGCCCTTGGTGGCTCCGCACTATCCCGATCGCGGGGTACGTATATGCCTGGCCGGAAAGCGGCCCTTCGTTAAGGCGGAGGAATTCTAACATTCCGATAGGTCATCGAGTGGTTGACCAGTCTCACGCTATATCATGACAGTTAGTTTTCGGCTTTCTCTACTAAGGCGCTCGTCCGGATGAACCAGGGCACAATCGCAGTAGTTCTCCTGGTGCTACCTTAGCCGGTAAAGCGGAATGTAAGGCACCAAAACACAGGAGCCGGGCAAACCCAACATTTGACCAAAGAGAATGATTCGGAGCTGATGCATATAAGGCCGAACTCGCGAGGCCGAACACTCCCTAAGGTATTTGGTCTTTATGGTATAAACCGGGCTGAAATAGTGTCTCTTGTAAGAAGCCCCTTGTGTCCAGGTACGTGCATTATTCTGATGTGGCCACATGCCAAGACATCAGCATCCTTCTCAATTTTGCTGAGAAGTCGGTGGATATGTATCAACAAGAGACAGTAAAAAAGGTATACGCAGGGTCTTAATCTAAAAAGAATCCTTGGAGCGGGTCCCTACTGCACGTCTGCGCCTGTGTCTCCGTTGTGCCGTATCCTGGACAGGTGTAGCATGATGATCATCTGTAAAAGAGAGGAGTTGAGGTGAAGAAAGCTGTCGTGCAAAAAGATAGTTTTTTAAAGAAATTATTTATAATTCTAGGTAAGTAAGAATCGCCGCTTGTCTGCGCTCGTGGAGCCCCTTGTATTTGTAATAGGGGTGTGATTATTGATCCGGTATAAATTGCATATGGCTGCGCCGGACTCATCTAGCCGTGTCCGAGGTCGTGACGACCTGCTAAATGCTTTAGCTGGTGGGGCAATTTTTAGTGTGCGGCTGCCAGGGCAGTCGCACGCTCTTCGGCGCGCAGAGATCTCTTAATACTTCCGTTCACTGTAATGATGCCACATGGTCCGGGCATCTTGAGTGTGAGGGAAGCGTAGTGTCGTATTACATTAAAGCGAGCGAAGGCTTCGCGTCCGAGTAGTGCTTGATAGCCACTTTGGAACGGAGCGATGTGGAAGGTTAGATGTTCGCTACGGAAGTTATCGGGGAGGCCGAATATAACTTTTAGTAGCAGGGAGCCCGTGCAACGAGCCCCTGGGCCTGGCGTTACTCCTTTAAAGGTAATATTGCTATGGCGAATTTTTGTTGGGTCTATCCCCATTTCGCGGATTGTATCCTGGTATATCAGGTTTAGACTATTGCCACCGTCCATCAGGACTCGTGTGAAGTGGTATTCGCCAATTATTGGGTCTAATACTAGGGCAGCCCATCCTGCACGCCGGATACTTACTGAGTAATCATGATGGTCGAAAGTGATCGGTTGAGACGACCAGTGGCAGGACTCCGCGGTGATGGGCCATTTTGTTTCTTCCATTGATCACGTGTAACACGTTTACTATTTTGACTTCTGGTGGAAATTTATTTTGTTCCCCAGCGTCTCCCTTGAGAGGCTCATCCTCATCTTCGCTTAGTGTATCCTCCCCCTTGTGTACGGCGTTGAGCTTGCCGGACTGCTTGAAGACCCAACATTCTCTATGGGTATGATTGGCTGGTTTGCCAGGGGTGCTATGGACCTGACATGTTTGGTCCAGAATTTTGTTTAGGCTGGACAGTTCTTCTCTGGCGCCTTTAGAGGGCGGCTTCTGACCTAGCCGAGAGCTTTTGAATTCGGCGTTTACTGCCGTGCTCTTCGTGCTGTCTCCTTTGTTCTGGCGTTTGTTATTGCTGTTGCACCATGATTTCCCATTTCCATCTCTAACTTCGGATGTACTGGGGTCGCTGGTGCTGCATCTGGCTAGCCAGCTATCCTCACCCGCGCAAAAGCGGGTCATGAGGCTTGTTAATGCTGCCATCGTTCTCGGCTTTTCTTGGCCGAGGTGTCTGGCGAGCCATTCATCATGGACGCTATGTTTAAACGCCGCCAAGGCTTCGGCGTCCGGACATTCGACAATTTGGTTCTTTTTAGTAAGGAACCTATTCCAAAGTTTTCGGGCTGACTCTCCGGGCTGTTGAGTTATATGGTTCAAATCGTCCGCGTCCGGAGTTCGGACATAAGTTCCTTGAAAATTTTCCCGAAAAGCGTCTTCAAGCTCATCCCAACTTCCAATGGAGTTTTCAGGGAGGCCTTTAAGCCAGTGGCGGGCTGGCCCTTTGAGCTTGAGGGGGAAGTACTTGATGGCGTGGAGGTCATGTCCTCGAGCCATATGGATATGGAGGATATATTCCTCAATCCAGACCCCAGGGTCTGTTGTTCCGTCGTATGCCTCTATGTTTACGGGTTTGAATCCCTCTGAAAATTCATGGTCCATCACCTCATCGGTGAAACATAGGGGGTGTGCTACACCCCTGTATCTGGGTGTGCCGCGTTGTTCGGATGTTTGTTGTGGTACATTGTAAGCTGGGGCACGCTTGCGTGGCCTGTAGATGGATCTGGTTGCGCCGTCCTTTTGGAGCCAGCCCTCGCGTGGATCGCATATTGGCTTGTGAGTGGCATTGTTTGCCGCTTGATGTTGGCCGTCAGGTCATCTATCCGGCCAGGTGGCCGTTTTGATTTTTGGTTGTGAGGGGTCTGAGGCCTCCTCATCGAATTTAGGTAGCAACTTCAACTTTGGGTAGCTCTTGCTGGGCCGATTGTCGCCATACTTCGCTGCTGTGTTGCGTACTTTACTCCATCTAATTTGGAGTGTGTCCTGCGCAGCCTTGAGCCTTTGCTTCTGCTTTTTTAGACTCCTCGCGGTGGCAACAAGCCTTTGACGGGCATTCTGCTATTCCGGGTGCTTGTCCGGTGTTGTGTCGTCCGGACTATTATCTTTGACAGAATTGGTTTGTTTGGTTTGATTCTCCGTATTGCCGTGGTCCGGCAGTGGTTCGCCCTGCTCCAACGCTGGGTCTGTGTGATCGTTGTTTGTGGCGAGGCAGGATTTGGGGCGGCGCTTGTGCCACCGCTTTGACTGCTTCTCAAGTGAACAAGCCTTCGGTGCGTCCTTCCGTTCCTCGTCATCATCTTCTTTTGGTGTGTCCACCATGTATACGTCATATGATGAAGTGGACGTCCAGTGCCCTATGGGCGGTGGTTCATCTTTGCCTCCCGCATCGTTGTCCATACCGTCAATGTCTGCGGGGTCAAAGTCAAGCATGTCGGTTAAATCATCGACAATGGCTACAAAGTGGGTGGTGGGTGGGCGTCGAATTCCTTCGTCGTCCGCATCCCAGTCCTGTTGGCCATAATCCGGCCAGGGCTCTCCTGACAAAGAGAGAGACCTTAGTGAATTCAGAATGTCATCGAAGGGCGAGTGCTGAAAGATATCCGCAGCGGTGAATTCCATGATCGGTGCCCACTCGGATTCAATTGGCAGGGGCGCGGATGGTTTGGGGTCTGGAAGAGAGTTCGGCACCTTGGAGTCACGGGCTGCGCAGAGGATTATGCTGGTGTTCGGCTCGATCGCCGTCGAGACTGCAACCCCTGCGGTGGTGTCTAGCCACCCGTCGTCAATTGGCGCAGTTGGCTCTGAGCTAAGGGTCGGAGCTGGTGTGGGCGCGGCCTCTGGAGTACCGTCCGGTGACAGAGCTAGGTCATACCCATCGAGACAGTGTGGCACGCCTAGCTGTGGCTCGAATCCGTCGAAGATCAAGTCCCTGCAGATGTCGGCCGTGTAGTTCAAACTTCCAAATCTGACTTGATGGCCAGGGGCGTAGCTATCAATCTGCTCCAGATGGCCAAGCGAATTAGCCTGCAGTGCAAAGCCGCCGAATGCGAAGATCTGTCCGGGGAGAAAGGTCTCACCTTGGACGGCATCACTATCGATGATAGTAGGAGCCATCAAGCCTAACGGTGACGACACAGAGGAACTCTCAATGAAAGCACCAATGTCGGTGTCAAAACCAGCGGATCTCGGGTAGGGGGTCCCGAACTGTGCGTCTAGGCCGGATGGTAACAGGAGGCAAGGGACACGAAGTTTTACCCAGGTTCGGGCCCTCTTGATGGAGGTAAAACCTACGTCCTGCTTGATTGATATTGATGATATGGGTGTTACAAGAGTAGATCTACCACGAGATCAGAGAGGCTAAACCCTAGAAGCTAGCCTATGGTATGATTGTATGTTGTGATTGTTGTCCTACGGACTAAAACACTTCGGTTTATATAGACACCGGAGAGGGTTAGGGTTACACAAGGTCGGTTACAAAGGAGGAGATATCCATATACGTATTGCCTAGCTTGCCTTCCACGTCAAGTAGAGCCCCATCCGGACACAAGACGAAGTCTTCAATCTTGTATCTTCATAGTCTAACAGTCCGGCCAATGGAGATAGTCCGGCTGTCCGGAGACCCCCTAATCCAGGACTCCCACAGCGATGATTTCTTATCCCTGATTTTTTTCTCTCCGAAAGCAAATATATAGAGTTGGAGTTGGCGTCGGAGGGTCAACAGGGGGCCCACGAGGTAGGGGGCGCGCCCTAAGGGGGGCGCCCCCCACCCTCGTGGAAAGGGTGTGGGCCCTTGGTATTCATAGTTGGCGAGGATTTTTTATTATTTTTTCTAAGACCTCTCGTGGAGTTTAGGTCATTCCGAGAATATTTGTTTTATGCACATAAAACAACATCATGGTAATTCTGCTGAAAGCAGCGTCAGTCCGGGTTAGTTCCTTTCAAATCATACAAGTTAGACTCCAAAACAAGGGCAAAAGTGTTTGGAAAAGTAGATACGACGGAGACGTATCAACTCCCCCAAGCTTAAACCCATGCTTGTCCTCAAGCAATTCAGTTGACAAACTGAAAGAAAGAAAGAAAGAAAAGCTTTTACAAACTCTGTTTGCTCTTGTTGTTGTAACTATGTCAAGCCAGCATCCAAGTTTTCAGCATAGATCATAACTAACCACATTTGCAATAATTCTCAAGTCTCATAATTACTCATATCAATAGCATAATCAACCAGCAAGTCATAATAATAAATCTCGGATGACAACACTTTCTCAGAACAATCATAATATGATATAACAAGATGGTATCTTGCTAGCCCTTTCTGAGACCGCAAAACATAAATGCAGAGCACCTTTAAAGATCAAGGACTGACTAGACATTGTAATTCATGGTAAAAGAGATCCAATCATAGTCATACCCAATATAAATTAACAGTGATGAATGCAAATGATAGCTGTGCTCTCCAGCTAGTGCTTTTTAATAAGAGGGTGATGACTCAACATAAAAGTAAATGGATAGGCCCTTCGCAGAGGGAAGCAGGGATTTGTAGAGGTGCCAGAGCTCGGTTTTGAAATAGAGATAAATTGTATCTTGAGCGGTATACTTTCATTGTCAACGTAGCAACTAAGAATTGGCGATATCTTCCATGCTAAACACATTATAGGCGGTTCCCAAACAGAATGGTAAATTTTATACTCCCCCTCCACCAACAAGCATCAATCCATGGCTTGCTCGAAACAACGAGTGCCTCCAACATACATCAGGTCCCAGGGGGAGTTTTGTTTGCAATTAATTTTGATTTAGTTTGCATAAAGCATGGGACTGGGCATCCCGGTGACAAGCCATTTTCTCGTGAGTGAGGAGCGGAGTCCACTCCTCTTGAGAATAACCCACCTAACACGGAAGATAAGGACAGCCTTTGTTGATACATGAGCTATTCGAGCATACAAAACATAATGTTTATTTGAAGGTTTAGAGTTTGGCACATACAAATTTACTTGGAACGGCAGGTAGATACCGCATATAGGAAGGTATAGTGGACTCATCTGGAATAACTTTGGGGTTTAAGGGATTGGATGCACAAGCAGTATTCCCGCTTAGTACAAGTGAAGGCTAGCAAAAGACTGGGAAGCGACCAACTAGAGAGCGATAACAGCCATGTACATGCATTAAAATTAATAAACATTGGATGCAAGCATGAGTAGGATATAATCCATCATGAACATAAATATCGTGAAGGCTATGTTGATTTTGTTTCAGCTACATGCGTGAATATGTGCCAAGTCAAGTCACTTAAATCATTCAAAGGAGGATACCCCCCCATCATACCACATCATAATCATCTCAATAGCATCTTGGCATACAAGGTAAATCATTATAACTCGTAGCTAATCAAGCATGGCACAAGCAACTCTAATCTTTAATTGTCATTGCAAACATGTTTATTCATAATAAGCTGAATCAAGAACGATGGGCTCATCATATTGACAAAAACAAAAGAGGTCGAGTTCATACCAGCTTTTTTCATCTCAGTCAGTCCATCATATATCATCATAATTGCCTTTCACTTGCACGACCGAACTGTGTGAGTAATAATAAGAGTGCACGTGCATTGGACTAAACTGGAATCTGCGAGCATTCAATAAACAGGAGAAGACAAGGCAATATGGGCTCTTGGTTAAATAAACAATAATGCATATAAAAGCCACTTCAACAATTTAATTATGGTCTTCTCCTACGGACCCCCAAAGAAAAGAAAAGAAATAAAACTATTTACACGGGAAAGCTCCCAACAAGCAAAAGAAGAACGGGAAATATTTTTGGGTTTTCTTTTTAATTATTACTACTACATCAGTAGAATAAACTACTACTAATTTTTTTTCTTAAGGTCTAACAAACACACAAGAAGAAAGTAGGAAAAAGAAAATAAACTAGCATGGATATTGCAGTGAAAAAGTATGAGCACCGACATCTAGCAATGAGTGTGTGTGAACATAAATGTAATGTCGGTGAGAAATACGTACTCCCCCAAGTTTAGGCTTTTGGCCTAACTTGGTCTATGGCCACGGCTGGCCTGGCGGATATACATAATAATAGTTGTTGGGGTCGTACTGTGATGAGGAGGAATAGTTGGGATCATACTGATGTGCAACGGTTATCGCCTGCTGAGCTGCAGCGTGGAGTCGGGCTGCCTCCGCCCTCCTCTCGTACTCTTCTACCTCCTGTCTGGTAATAACATATCTTCCTTTTGTCTGTGAATCAAAGAAGGCAAGAGCAGGGAGAGTAACACGGAAAACACGTCGTTTATCAAAAATTAAGCGATATAAGAGAGGTGATTCAGGCCTCTCGACAAACTGGTGCGAAGCCATAGAGTTATAATCTAAATATGCAGGAGGCAACTCCATATCACCCTCACGAATGTCTATTTCAAGAAAATGAGCTAAGCGGGTTGCATAAATTCCTCCAAAGAAATCTCCGTCTATTATATAATTAAGATAGAAGTCAAATATGCCGCCACGTTTGTCCACATGTGCTAAAAAGATCTTAATTTTAACGGTTTAGATTAAAAGTAAAAAAAGGAACGCACAACATCAATCACGTACAAACAAGTCTATGGATGACACGTTGATGAGAAAAAAACTAGCATTGGCATGTACAAGCCTAGCCGAGTCAAACATGAAGGAAACAGAGTCTCATATGGACACGTACAAAACCTGATGAGAAAAATACGGAAGGCTCTTCATCGGAAAGGAAACACAAAACCCAGATCACCTGTTTTACTTACAAAACGTGGGCAGGGGTCATTATGTCCCAAACAGGCCACACGTAGCCAACCAGGTCATGTACACATTAGAAAAACCGTGGGCATGCCCTTTTAGGAAAAATGGCACGCCTAGATCATTTAATCTATCTATATACAACATATACTCCCCTGTTCCTAAATATAAGTCCTTTTAGAGGTTTTAATATGGATTACATATACGAAGCAAAATGAATGAATCTACACTCTCGAATACGTTTATATACATCTGTATGTAGTTCATAGTGAAATATTTAAAAGAGATATATTTAGAAACAGAGAGAGTACTACAAAAGCATGCATGCGCCATGTCTGTTCGCATGCATCTAACGGATGGGTACATACAGATTTAACCGGGCCGGTCAAACAATAATGGAATGATACCATGCACAGTAAAAAACGCTAACCACCCCTCAAAAAAAATGCTAACCTATCGAAATGCCCTTGGATGAACAATAAGGCCACACAAAAATTATATTGGTCGAAGAAGGTTTCGAGTCATGCAAGAGACATATCTTATTAAATCTACCAAGAATAGAACACATTTTAATATATATTTGAAATGATAAATAATAAATTGCCATTTTTCATTATATAAGGTTCAGCTATGAGATTTAATATAAACATTTTTTTAGAAGTGGAGCTAACCACGACAAAAGAAAACAAATTGATGGTTCGGTTCCATTAAGCTCTAATTTAAATGTAACTTCATGAAGAAAAACAGACCAAAAATAATCTATGACAAAATTAAGCGAGAGCGAAAAAGTTCTGAATATACTTCAATAATTACATACCATTAGATGGCCGGGTTACACAAGCAATTAGAGCAAACTGATATATTGTCACAAGCATATGCGTGTAAGATCAAGAGGAATTATATTGTACTACCATGAAACTTCAATTTCAACACAAATATTGGTGAGACTAACAGAGTAAGAAGGCATAAAGTAAGGCATTTACTTATTGTTGAAATACCTTTGTGTGACAGCATGCTAAACTCAATGCCATTAGTTACATGTTGTGACATGACAATGTCTTCAACTACAATAAATATTTCGGTTGAATCTTCACCATCTTTCTGCAGGATGCAAATTACAAACCATAATTTTCCTTTTTGTGGAATGAATAACAACTAATGGAGATATGTAGAATAAAGAAGTAGAAAGATTAGTATGGAATTATAAAGATGTGTTTGGCAACAATAACACAATTCAACACAGATTTCCCACCGAAGTCTAACTTGATTCCTTGGGGTGCACAGTGCCGTTGTTATATCATTTCTAATGCACTGACGAACATATAGGTTAGGCCACAAGGTGGATATAGGAGGAGAAAAACAGAGATAAAATGAGTAAATAATAGAGAATATTTGTAGTGAAAAGGGAAGCATCCGTTTATGTCAAGTATGTAATGACTATTTTCGTTTTTCTTCACATTATAATTAAATGCAAAAGAAATGGGTATACCTTCAAAAGTAACATGCTTTGATGAGCACAAGCAAGAGAAGATTTCAATATTTTCATGAAGCAGATAACAAAATACGGGTCCAAGTAATCATGTTGATATTTTGTCATTGAAGTATCTTGAAAATATATTAGGGGCAAATATAAATGTTGAGCGGTGAGAAAAATATAGAACAATGAAAGCTAGAGGTTACTACTAAATCTTTTTTGCATAGTGAGACACATACACTGATTGACTTGATCTTCCAAGTCTTTACCTACCACTTTAATTAAATTATGGAAATATTTTTTCTAGCAAAATTTAACCATGTTTGCATGTCTTCCAAGTCTTTTGCATGGCGATGTACCTTCTAATAAATTATGACAACTAAAAGGAAAGAAGATAGGTAAAAAGCATAAATAATAATATATATCATGTGCAGCCGCGCTAATGCACGGGTCACCCCGCTAGTTATGTCTATTATGATGCAACCTACGAGCTACAATGGCTCCCATATGATAAGATTGGTCTCCTAACACAGCACTCCTAAGAATGCTAAAATCAGGGACACACATGTGACATGATTCATCCTTAGCGTTTATGCATCTACCGATGAAGAGAGCAAAATAATGTATAGCGTGAAAGTGAATGCTCCCTATGGTAGCCTGCGTTATGTCTCTGGATTCCCCCACAGTTATACTAGCAAGAAAGTTTCTAAATTCAGATTTAGGGGGATCACTAATACTGCCCCATGATGGAAGTTCGCAAGCAGAAGTGAAATCCTCTAGGTCCATGGTATAAGATTTGTCATAAAGATCAAACATGACTGAAGGAGAATTACGCGAAGATGAATACTCAAACCTCCTCACAAATGAACTTGTGAGATCATGATACTGGGGGCATTTGTTAGCCTCAAAATCCTCAAGACCGGCATTGCGCAAATATGATTTGAATTCTTCTTTAATTCCCGCACGGTCCATAAAATTTTCCGACGGCCATTCGCAAGGCCGTACTGGAGCGTCTCTTGGTGGATCCTCGTCAGCATCGCGCATAGCAATTCTGGGTCCCTGCTTCTTAGAGGAACCACCTTGGAACATCTTCCTAAACATATTGTTTTTCTCTGAAAAATTCTGAAATTTTTAGTAATTTCGAAATAAAAGTGAACCAAACTCAATAAAACTGATAGCAACTACTCCTACAAGTGCCTAGAGCCTATATCAAGCATTAGAACTACTTGGAACCATATAAATTTGACATGCAAGCTCAAGAACATGGTCACCTATGCAGCAAAAATTTGCAAAGAATAAAGCACTAGAACAAAAACTAATTGGACCAATGGAGGAGTCACATACCAAGGAACAATCTCCCCAAGCAGTTTTGCGAGAGGTGCTTTGAGCAAGGAGATCGAAAATCACAGCAAAAGTGGCTAGATCTCGTGCTTGAGTTGATTTTTCGGGTTTGTGTGAGATAGAGGAAGAAGATGGGTGCTGGGATAAGTGGAGGAGGGCCACCGTGGGCCCACGAGGTAGGGGGTGCGCCCTATAGGGGGGGGGGGCGCACCCACCACCCTCGTGGCCAGGTGGCAGCTCCTCCTGCGGTAATTTTTGCATAGTAAATCCTCAAATATTCCCGAAAAATCATATTAAATTGGCATGGCATTCTCAGGACTTTTATTTCTGGGATATTTTTATATTGCACAGATAAGTCAGGAAACAGACAAAAAAATACTATTTTTACTTTATTTAATATAAATGATAGAAAGTAAAAGTGTGGTACAGAAGTTTGTGCTTCTAGTTTCATCCATCTCATGCTCATCAAAAAGAATCCACTAACAAGGTTGATCAAGTCCTGTTAACAAACTCATTTCGATAATCATGAAACCGGAGAAATTTCGAATAACACTAAGTTACCTCAACGGGGATATGCACATCCCCAATAATAAGAATATCATATTTCTTCTTGACAGTAGGAAGAGGAAATTCAAAACCTCCAAATATAATCGATGGAATTTTTCCAATAGAGTTGATACTATGAACTTGAGGTTGTTTCCTCGGAAAGTGTACCGTATGCTCATTACCATTAACATGAAAAGTGACATTGCCTTTGTTGCAATCAATAACAGCCCCTGCAGTATTAAGAAAAGGTCTTCCAAGAATAATAGACATACTATCTTCCTCAGGAATATCAAGAATAACAAAGTCCGTTAAAATAGTAACGTTTGCAACCACAACAGGCACATCCTCACAAATACCGACATGTATAGCAGTTGATTTATCAGCCATTTGCAAAGATATTTCAGTAGGTGTCAGCTTATTCAAGTCAAGTCTACGATATAAAGAGAGAGGCATAACACTAACACCGGCTCCAAGATCACATAAATCAGTTTTAATATAATTTCTTTTAATGGAGCAAGGTATAGTAGGTACTTCGGGTCTCCAAGTTTCTTTGGTATTCCACCCTTAAAAGTATAATTAGCAAGCATGGTGGAAATTTCAGCTTCCGATATCTTTCTTTTATTAGTAATGATATCTTACATATATATAGCATAAGGATTTGTTTTGAGCACATCAGTTAATCTCATACGCAAAAAGATAGGCCTAATCATTTCAGCAAAGCGCTCAAAATCCTCATCATCCTTTTTCTTTGATGGTTTCGGAGGAAAGGCATGGGTTTCTGAACCCAAGGTTCCCTTTCTTTACCATGTTTCCTAGCAACAAAGTCTTGTTTATCATAACGTTGATTATTTGATTGTGGGTTATCAAGATCAATAGCATGTTCAATTTCTACATCATTGTCATTACTAGGTTGAGCATCATCATGAACATCATCATTCACATTTTTATTAGGTTCATGTTCATTACCAGATTGTGTTTCAGCATCAGACATAGATATATCATTTGGATTATCAGGTGGTTCGGCAATAGGTTCACTAGAAGTTTGCACAGTTCTATCATTTTTCTTCTTCTTCTTCTTCTTCTTCTTCTTCTTCTTCTTCTTCTTTTTAGAAGAACTAGGAACATCAATATTATTTCTTTGAGAATCTTGCTCGATTCTCTTAGGGTGACCTTCAGGATACAAAGGTTCCTGAGTCATTCTACCAGTTCTAGTAGCCACTCTAACAACATAATCATTTTTCTTACTATTCATTTCATCAAGCACTTCTTTTTGAGCCTTAAGTACTTGTTCTACTTGAGTGGTAACCACAGAAGCATGTTTGCTAATAAGTTTAAGTTCACCTTTAATATCAGCCATATAATCACCCAAGCGTCTAATCATATAAGCATTTTCTTTTAATTGTCTACCAAAATAAGCATTGAAGTCGTCTTGCTTAAACATAAAGTTATCAAACTCATCCAAGCATTGACTAGCAATTTTAGTAGGAGGGACTTCAGCTTTATCATATCTATAGAGAGAATTTACCTTTACTACCTGTGTCGGGATATCCCGATCAGGAGGTTCTTCAGTAAATAAATAATTGAGATCATAAGTTTCTTCAACAGGCGGTGAATTAAGACCATGTATTTCTTCAATAGGAGGTAAATTCTTAACGTCTTCAGCTTTAATACCTTTTTCTTTCATAGATTTATTTGCCTCTTGCATATCTTCGAGACTGAGAAATAAAACACCTCTCTTCTTCGGAGTTGGTTTAGGGATAGGCTTAGTAATTGGAGCAGGAGTTGGCTCAGGAGCTGGCTCAGGAGGTGCCCAATTATTTTCATTTGTCAACATATTATTCAATAGAATTTTAGCTTCATCCGGTGTTCTTCCCCTGAAAAGAGAACCAACACAACTATCCAGGTAATCTCTGCAAGCATCAGTTAGTCCATTATTAAAGATATAAAGTATTTCAGGTTTCTTAAGAGGATGATCAGGAAAAGCATTAAGTAACTTGAGAAGCCTCCCCCAAGCTTGTGGGAGACTCTCTTCTTTAGTTTGCACAAAGTTGTATATTTCCCTCAAAGCAGCTTGTTTCTTATGAGCAGGGAAATATTTAGCAGAGAAGTAATAAATCATATCCTGGGGACTACATACACAACCAGGATCAAGAGAATTAAACCATATCTTAGCATCGCCCTTTAATGAGAACGGAAATATTTTGAGTAAATAGAGGTAACATGATCTCTCATTATTAGTGAACAGGGCAGCTATATCATTTAACTTAGTAAGATATGCCACAACAGTTTCAGATTCATAGCCATAAAAGGGATCAGATTCTACCAAAGTAATTATATCAGGATCAACAGAGAATTCATAATCCTTATCAGGAACACATATAGGTGAAGTAGCAAAATCAAGGTCAGGTCTCATTCTATCTCTTAATGATTCTTTGTTCCATTTAATTAATAACCTCTTAAGCTCATATCTATCCTTGCAAGCGAAAATAGCAGCAGAAGATTCCTTATCAAAAAGATAACCTTTAGGAATAACTGGCATGTTTTCATCATCACTATCATCATCGTATTCAGATTCAATAATTTCTTTTTCTCTAGCCCTAGCAATTTGTTCATCAAGAAATTCACCAAGGGGCACAGTAGTATCAGGCATAGAAGCAGTTTCATCATAAGTATCATGCATAGCAGAAGTGGCATCATCAATAACATGCGACATATCAGAACGAATAGCAGAAGCAGGTGTAGGTGTCGCAAACTTACTCATAACAGAAGGTGAATCAAGTGCAGAGCTAGATGGCAGTTCCTTACCTCCCCTCGTAGTTGAGGGATAGATCTTGGTTTTTGGATCTCTCAAGTTCTTCACAGTGTCCAGCAGATATAAATCCCAAGTGACTCAAAGAATAGAGCTATGCTCCCCGGCAACGGCGCCAGAAAAAGGTCTTGATAACCCACAAGTATAGGGGATCGCAACAGCTTTCGAGGGTAGAGTATTCAACCCAAATTTATTGATTCGACACAAGGGGAGCCAAAGAATATTCTCAAGTATTAGCAGCTGAGTTGTCAATTCAACCACACTTGGAAACTTAGTATCTGCAGCAAAGTGTTTAGTAGCAAAGTAATATGATAGTGGTGGTAGCGGCAACAAAAGTAATGTTTTTGGTATTTTGTAGTGATTGTAACAGTAGCAGCGGGAAAGTAAATAAGTGAGAACTAGTATATGGAAAACTCATAGGCACTGGATCAGTGATGGATAATTATGCCGGATGTGGTTCATCATGTAACATTCATAACATAGGGTGACACAGAACTAGCTCCAATTCATCAATGTAATGTAGGCATGTATTCCATATATAGTCATACGTGCTTATGGAAAAGAAGTTGCATGACATCTTTTGTCCTACCCTCCCGTGGCAGCGGGGTCCTATTAGAAACTAAGGGATATTAAGGCCTCCTTTTAATAGAGAATCGAAACAAAGCATTAGCACATAGTGAATACATGAACTCCTCAAACTATGGTCATCACCGGGAGTGGTCCCGATTATTGTCACTTCGGGGTTGCCGGATCATAACACATAGTAGGTGACTATAGACTTGCAAGATAGGATCAAGAACTCACATATATTCATGAAAACATAATAGGTTTAGATCTGAAATCATGGCACTCAGGCCCTAGTTACAAGCATTAAGCATAGCAAAGTCATAGCAACATCAATCTGAGAACATAATGGATACTAGGGATCAAACCCTAACAAAACTAACTCGATTACATGATAAATCTCATCCAACCCATCACCATCCAGCAAGCCTACGATGGAATTACTCACGCACGGCGGTGAGCATCATGAAATTGGTGATGGAGGATGGTTGACGATGACGACGGCGACGAATCCCCCTCTCCGGAGCCCCGAACGGACTCGAGATCAGCCCTCCCGAGAGATTTTAGGGCTTGGCGGCGGCTCCATATCGTAAAACGCGATGATTTCTTCTCCCTGATTTTGTTCTGTCCGAAAGAAAATATATAGTGTTTGAGTTGGCGTCGGAGGGTCAACAGGGGGCCCATGAGGTAGGGGGCGCGCCTTAGGGGGGGGCGCCCCCCACCCTCGTGGAAAGGGTTTGGGCCCCTGCTCTTCATATTTGGCGAGGATTTTTTATTATTTTTTCTAATACCTCCCGTGGAGTTTTAGGTCATTCCGAGAATATTTGTTTTCTGCACATAAAACAACATCATGGTAATTCTGCTGAAAACAGCGTCAGTCTGGGTTAGTTCCATTCAAATCATACAAGTTAGAGTCCAAAACAAGGGCAAAAGTGTTTGGAAAAGTAGATACGACAGAGACGTATCAACAACACATGTCTATGGTCAGGAAACTTAACCATCTTTGATTAACGAGCTAGTCAAGTAGAGGCATACTAGGGACACTCTGATTTGTCTATGTATTCACACATGTACTAAGTTTCCGGTAAATACAATTCTAGAATGAATAATAAGCATTTATCATGATATAAGGAAATATAAATAACAACTTTATTATTGCCTGTAGGGCACATTTCCTTCAGATCCCTGCATGACACGGAAGATCAGTTCGGCCATGCATGTGACCAGACTCCAGCAGACACGCCTAGATTGGCTATCGTCTACATATCGTGCAGCATGTGTTGTACAGGGCTGTAGTTCTGATGAGAAATCTAAAAAAGGGTTTCTTGTCATCTCACAATATTAGGTGTCATGTGCTTCAGATCACTGTGAGGGTTAAATAGTGACAACTGAGTTCCTCCAAGGCGCTGGTCATTGGGGACACATGCACAAAGACTACTCGGCTGTCATCTAGGTCAAGTCGGCTATGTTAACTAGGACATCTATCGACGGACCCTGATACGTCTCCGCCATATCTACTTTTCCAAACACTTTTGCCCTTGTTTTGGACTCTAACTTGTATGATTTGAATGGAACTAACCCGGACTAACGCTGTTTTCAGCAGAATTGCCATGGTGTTGTTTTATGTGCAGAAAACAAATATTCTCGGAATGACCTAAAACTCCACGGAACATCTTAGAAAAAACAATAAAAATCCTCGCCAAAGATGAAGACCAGGGGGCCCACACCCTTCTCGCGAGGGTGGGGGGCGCCCCCACCCCCCTAGGGCGCGCCCCCTACCTCGTGGCCCCCCTGGAAACCCTCCGACGCCAACTCCAACTCTATATATTTGCTTTCAGAGAGAAAAAAATGAGAGAGAAGAAATCATCACGTTTTACGATACGGAGCCCTAAAACCTCTCGGGTGGGCTGATCTAGAGTCCGTTCGGGGCTCCGTAGAGGGGGATTCATCGCCGTCGTCATCATCAACCATCCTCCATCACCAATTTCATGATGCTCACCGCCGTGCGTGAGTAATTCCATCATAGGCTTGCTGGACGGTGATGGGTTGGATGAGATTTATCATGTAATCGAGTTAGTTTTGTTAGTGTTTGATCCCTAGTATCCATTATGTTCTGAGATTGATGTTGCTATGACTTTGCTATGCTTAATGCTTGTCACTAGGGCCCGAGTGCCATGATTTCAGATCTGAACCTATTATGTTTTCATGAATATATGTGAGTTCTTGATCCTATCTTGCAAGTCTATAGTCACCTACTATGTGTTATGATCCGGCAACCCCGAAGTGACAATAATCGGGACCACTCCCGGTGATGACCATAGTTTGAGGAGTTCGTGTATTCACTATGTGCAAATGCTTTGTTCCATTCTCTATTAAAAGGAGGCCTTAATATCCCTCAGTTTCCAATAGGACCCCGCTGCCACGGGAGGGTAGGACAAAAGATGTCATGCAAGTTCTTTTCCGTAAGCACGTATGACTATATATGGAATACATGCCTACATTACATTGATGAATTGGAGCTAGTTCTGTGTCACCCTATGTTATGACTGTTACATGATGAACCACATCCAGCATAATTATCCATCACTGATCCAGTGCCTACGAGTTTTCCATATACTAGTTCTCGCTTATTTATTTTCCCGCTGCTACTGTTACAATCACTACAAAATACCAAAAACATTACTTTTGTTGCCGCTACCACCACTATCATATTACTTTGCTACTAAACACTTTGCTGCAGATACTAAGTTTCCAAGTGTGGTCGCATTGACAACTCAGATGCTAATACTTGAGAATATTCTTTGGCTCCCCTTGTGTCGAATCAACAAATTTGGGTTGAATACTCTACCCTCGAAAGCTGTTGCGATCCCCTATACTTGTGTGTTATCAGACCCCTTTTCTACGAGTTCATCTTTAATTTGAGCTTTGATCCTCATCTAGTTTGTCCGTCGGGATTCATATTGTCTCCTTTGGGCAGTGAGGTTATGGTTTCTTGTCTTGTGGCAATTTTTCGTGTTATATGTTATAATCCGGTGCTTCAGATCAAAATGACGACAACTGCGCCTCCGGGGCACGTGCATGAAGACTTCTCGACAGTCATTGACAAGGTCAAGTCGGCTCTGGTTGAAAAAATAAAACTAGTACTCCACTATATAGGCAGGAGCCTCCGCGCTTGCTTTCTAGTGTTGTTCTCTTCACACTGTCTCGTCCTCTCTAGATCTAAACACGACAGCGGTGGCCACACGCTCTCTCTCTCTCTCTCTCTCTCTCTCTCTCTCTCTCTCTCTCTCTCTCTGCTCACCGCTGGTGACAGATCCAACCAGATCCTCTCCGTCAGGGAAGGTGAGAAGGTGCAACGTTCACGCGGTCGTCCTGGGCGACGGTTCTTACCCACTGCCGGCGTGTCCTGATCAGCGTGCCTTGTCGTTCTCTCCCAAGCACCGCTGGCTAGGGAGGACCTCCGACCCCTTCTTCCTCGCTGCCGTAGTGTGGGCAGATCCGGCCTCCCGCTGCCCACCTAGTGACATCACGGGGACCCTCAGGTATAACTTCTTTCGAAACCGGCCTTGCTCTACTTCCCGAGCTCCTGACGTCGCTGCATTTGTATCTTTTACTATTTCCTAGGCCCCCTCCTAGATAGGATCGATCGGCTGTTCGAAAGCCACCTAAATTTTGACTGTTAAGAGGTAAAAGTAGTTCATGCACTCAAATCTAGTACTACTTGGTTCAAACAAGGAAGAAAGGGGGTGGGGGAAGATCTGTTACCTGAATCTAGGACTTGGTCGAAAGAGGAAATAATGGGGGCGAAAAGTAGGAGAGACTGGCTATCCAACTGGTCTTTTGGTCTAATAGGGAAATAAAGGGAAACGTAGTACAAACTCAATATAAACCCGATCTATTGGTTGAAAAAGGAAAGAAAGTGGGGACTGGGGGACAAGTCAACAGAGTAAGTCTAGCAGTAGATTTCCTAGCCTCACACAGTATAAGGTGGCTATACCAAACAAAAATGGGACCAACCCAGATATCATGTTCTGATGTTTGTTGCACCGAGCCACTCTTATATAATGCCACTGGTAAAATGTAGCATTCACAGTGTTAAAAGTAAGGACACGTTAAACCAATGTTGTTTTCAATGTAATGCCTCCAGTAATATGAATCAATGGCACTTTTTGTCATGTCCTGCTAGATTTCCCATTAAGATAAGTTGCTTATTTTCGTTAGAAATGCAACTGTCCTAGTCCGCCTACTCTCCTGTGCCCAAATACCGACTCTGTAGCAACTGTTAGTGTAATGTTGCTGGTAAAATGAAGCAATGGCACCATTAAAGTAATGTCGTATTTAACGGTAGTCATAGTTAAACCTAATGCCCACACTAATATCTAGCAATGCTGCTGCTTTAGAAATTGCTACTATCCTTGTAGGATTTCCATTCGGATAAGGAACATGCTTCTTTTCATTTGATGTATGTTTCATCACTTGTTTGTCACCCTCCTTTCCACCTTTTTTGTGCAAACAGAGACATGCATTTCACGCTTGATCTTAGTTGAACTACACAAATGATATTCAAATTATAGTTGAACATTCCAGGAGCTTCACAACCAACCTTAATTTTGCTCAATTTTATTGCAACTAATGAAGAAGAAGCTCTGTGGGTTTCATTTTCTGATGGAAATGGAACCGGGGCTGAAGCCCTTTTCTTAAAAAATGAAGAAGCTGCTGCTAGCTCATGGGACATTGCTTCATTTTAGGTGAACTGCACCAAAAGGTCCCATGAATTGAATCATCCATGTGGGTGACTGGTGTCATCCCTTCTACGATGGCGTTGACTATAGACATGGTTCCCATAACGAGGTTTGTGGATTTTTGGTCTGACCATTTGGCAAAGATCCTGCATGTTGAGTCTGCTCTTGTGCTACTGTTTTGCCAATGCCATGATAAAGCAGTAATGTTATTATTTTGCACCTTAATCTAGTGGCACTATTAATTTGAGGCAATGTTTTGTCACTGCTAGTGCTACTGATTTTTTATATATATCAAAAGAGGGGGTTTCCCCCGATTTCATTAGAGATACCCTACCATAGAGAACCATTATCCGACAACACCTCAGTGTAAACGGGCAGTTATGATACTATCGCAATATTTTCTTCTATTTATTAATGTATGTTTCATCAACTAGTGCCACTATAATGTAATCACGCTTTTTCATTATCTGTGCAAACAAGGTTATTCATCTGCATTTTGGTGGAACTGCACAAATGTATGGATGGAACCGGCATATATGCAGAGTGCGAGGTGTCAAGTAAAACTTACCGACACCAACCCTGCTCCATATAAGCATTGGCATCCACCACCACCAGTGGGATGTGTGGCTCTCACTGTGGACGGATCTTTCTCGGCAGAAAATCCTCTAACCAAATACTAGTAGCTTAGACTTAAAAATACTAGTAGCTTATATTGGCAGTTTTCTAGGGAGTACTCTTTTCTGAAAGAAGCACCAATCTATTTTTGTTTATTTGTACATAGTGTCACAACTTTGACCCAAAGGTCCAGAGCTATTTTAGGGTGATGGTCGTAGTACTGGGAGACTGATTGTAAGCATGATTTTTATTAGTTGTCGCACTGATTGTAAGCATGAGCAGATGGAAGATTAGGTTAGTGCGAAGCTTACCTTAAACCCTACAGACATCGTTGAAACGAGGCGAGCATCGAGGGAACCGTGGAGAACGGTGGGGAAGAAATGTCGCGCCATCCGACCTCCTCTTGTGGTGGTAGAACGAATACTCATGTGGCTCCGGCTGGCTCTGCACCCTCACGAACGGCAAACCATACTTGATCGATTCATTATCCTCTGGGTGCTCGACCTTCGACCTGTACGCCCACCACCTCCGCCTGAATTTCGCCTCAGGAGAATCTATCTGCTCCATCTCCTAGAGGAGATACTCGATGAAATCGAAGGACTGCGGCATGACTGCCTCCAAGGAGTACATCGTCGCCATCTCGCTCTTTTGCATACATTGCCACATGGCCCTCACCGTCCTCGAAATCTCCCACTCATTGTAAAACCAAGTAAGGATCTCCTTCAACCTGGCTAACTTTGCCTGGTCGCCGCCAGCGTTCTGCCTGATTCGCTGCTGCATCCTCTCCATAGATGTCCATCTAAGTGGTCTGGTGCTAGCTTTGGAAGATGGGTGGAGAGACGGTGGTCTTGCAATAGAGAAGAGGGAGAGGCGAGACGGTGGTTTTGGAATGGAGATGATGGAGAGGAGAGGTTTCCCTGCCTTTCGGTCACTGACAGGTGGGCCCCGCGCTTGGTGGGACCCATGTGTCAGTGTCTCAATGGCAGGATGGGCTATGTCAAGGGATCCTCGTCCGAGGAGAGAGGAGGTGGTTTTGCAATGGAGAAGAGGGAGAGGCGAGGCGATGGTTTTGGAATGGAGATGATGGAGAGGAGAGGAGGTGGTTTTGCAATGGAGAAGAGGGAGAGGAGCGTGCGGTAGAGATTTAGGATTGGATGAGAGGGTCGGCGTGCTGTGACTGGATCAAAATCAAAATCAATTTACCCTTCAATTAAGAAAGCGACCCCACATTAACTAGTCTCCCTTTTATTCTGGGTCATAATTGATCATGATTTTCACAAATAAAATATATGTAATACGTTGCAAAAATAACATAGTTTGAAAGTACATTCAGATACGAACTAAACGATTCAATTTTTGGTGACATGCATTCACATTTTGCTTGTCAAATATAGTACATGGTCAAACTTTGACCCAAAATACGCAAAACAAAAAATACTTCCAAGACCAGCTGTAATGCCCTCGATGCGGCTATATCTCCCACGTGTCAAAACACGACTTAGAGGCATAACCGCATTGAAAGCAATGTCGCAAGTGAGGTAATCTTCGCAAACAACCCATGTAATACATAAGGGAAAGAGATACATAGTTGGCTTATAATCGCCACTTCACACAATTACATGAATAAAGCATTACATCAACCAGTTACAATCAAGGCCCGACTACGGAGCCAAAACAAAAGAAGACTACCCCAAATGCTACACAGATCCCCGATCGTCCCGACTGGGCTCCACTACTGATCAACTGGAAACGAAACAACACGAAGGACAAGATCTTCATCGAGCTCCTCCTTGAGCTTGGTTGCGTCATCTGCATGGTTCAACGGCACCTGCAAGCTAGTTTTGGAAGTATCTGTGAGTCACGGGGACTCAACAATCTCACACCCACGCGATCAAGACTATTTAAGCTTATAGGTAAGGTAAAAGGTATGAGGTGGAGCTGCAACAAGCGACTAGCATATATGGTGGCTAACATGCGCAAATGAGAGCGAGAAGAGAAGGCAAAAGCACGTTCAAACAACTATGATCAAGAAGTGATCCTAGAACAACCTACGTCAAGCATCCGGACCCCGCCGAGAAGAGACCATCACGGTAACACACGCGGTTGATGTATTTTAATTAAGGTCAACTTCAGGTTTTCTACAACCGGACATTAACAAATTCCCATCTGCCCATAACCGCGGGCACGGCTTTCGAAAGTTCAATTCCCTGCAGGGGTGTCCCAACTTAGCCCATCACAAGCTCTCACGGTCAACAAAGGATATTCCTTCTTGCGGGAAGACCCGACCAGGCTCGGAATCTCGGTTACAAGACATCCTCGACAATGGTAAAACAAGTCCAGCAAGACCACCAACTGTGCCGACAAATCCCGATAGGAGCTGCACATATCTCATTCTCAGGGCACACCGGATAAGCTAAGCGTACGGGAGCCAACGTAACCCAAGTTGCCAAGGGACGGCCCTGCATGGTGCTCTGGGCTGGACTAACACTTAGAGAAGCACTGGCCCGGTGGTTTAACAAAGATGACCCTTGAGCCGGCCGACCCAAGGGTAAGAAAAAGGCTAGGTGGCAAATGGTAAAACCAATGTTGGGCCTTGCTGGAGGAGTTTTATTCAAGGCGAACTGTCAAGGGGTTCCCATTATAACCCAACCGCGTAAGGAACGCAAACTCCGGGAACATAACACCGATATGACAGAAACTAGGGCGGCAAGAGTGGAACAAAACACCAGGCATAAGGCCGAGCCTTCCACCCTTTACCAAGTATATAGATGTATTAATTAAATAAGAGATATTGTGATATCCCAACCAAAAATCCATGTTCCAAACATGGAACAAGCTCCAATCTTCACCTGCAACTAACAACGCTATAAGAGGGGCTGAGCAAAGCGGTAACATAGCCAAACAACGGTTTGCTAGGACAAGGTGGTTAGCGGCTTGGTTTAAACAATATGGGAGGCATGATAAGCAAGTGGTAGGTATCTCAACATAGGCATAGCAAAAGAGCGAGCAACTAGCAAGCAAAGATAGAAGTGATTTCGAGGGTATGGTCATCTTGCCTGAAATCCCGCAAGGAAGAAGAACGAGTCCATGAAGAAGACAACCGGACGTAGTCGAACGGATCCTCACAAACGCAACATTATCGGAACCAACCCGAAGAAGCAACACCGGCAAGAAGCAAACAACATAGTAAACAACCACCACATAAGCATGACACGATGCGCAAACAAGTATGATGTATGTCCGGTTTAATGAGGCATGGCATGGCAAAGTGCACAAACAGCCCTACAAATTAAGTGGAGCTCAATATGCAACTCCGTTGCACATTGACGGAACACCACATTCAAGTTATTTAGTTCGATCTCGTTTATGTACCCAACAATATTAAATGTTGTTAAGCATGTCAAGAGGTGAAACATAAAGGGATTATCTATCTAAACAATTTAAATGGGGCCGGATATAGCAAACAACAAATCCGGTAAATCCCCATATGCATTAGTAAATTAATGCAAACAACAATTTTAAACATTCAAATGTTGTTAACATGATGCGGATGACATGTTCAAGTTTTATGCAAGTTTTATTAAAAGTTGACATGATAAGAGATGGGGCATTTGACATCGTGGCAGAAACAAAAGGGGTGCCACGGCGACGATAATGAAAATGGTGCCACTGCAACGTTCCGGTTCCGGTAACTTGTTTGAGATATTGATGCAAAGGAGAAGTGTGGTGATGCGGGCAAAAGATGGTGGGGCACTCTCGGATACCGGGTGTCCCATGAGTCGACGACGGTGATAAGGCAAAAGAAGGGCAACATGCACCGACAATTCGGGCACGGAGCAAGCACGAGCATCTCAAACAACATGCATTCATTCTCGGAAGGTCGTCTCGGCGGTTATACCTTCGAAGCATGCAAACAAGACGGTTTGGGTTCGATGGGACGTAGTGGTACTTTCGGTCCTCGGCGACGGAAGAGGTACAGACGTTCTCAAGGCACTTGTCGGTCCGGACTTGGTGTAGTTGTACATGGCAAACGTAGTGGTACTCGGAGTCTTGTCAAACCCAAGCGATGGTAGTCGTACACAACGCGTTGTGGAAGTAGTTGTACTCGCGGACTTCGGCGGCAGGTAGTCGTTCAGGGTCTTGGCAGTTCGTCGTGTAGCCGTACATGTTCGACGTGGTGCATGGTTCGAAGTCGTGCATGTCCCGTAGATGTTCAAGGTCACCATGAGGAATTTGTCGAATCCAGGGTCTCATCCGTCGGTAGTGGTACACGTTTCGAAGGTGAACTTGACGAACTCGGTTCCCTTCGGGGTTGTCGTGGTACTTGGGGTCTTCGGACCCGCCGGTCCCATTCTTGCGATGGTAGTCGTTCACGTTCATTCGGAGGGGTACTTGATTACTCCAACGTCTTCGGGGTGACGGTAGTGGTACACATGAGTCACCATGTAGTCGTACACTTGTCGGAGAGGATCTTGGCGCATCCAAAGCGAAGCAACACAAAAGGGCCTCAGGTCTCGGTGGTCAACGAACAGAGGCTGCCATGGATGGAGCTACGAGCAGAGGATGAACAACCTAGGCGAACCGATGCAATTGAACTTGTACAGGGAGTGGCGCCGAACTGGATGGAGCTCAGCTCCTGGTGAGGAAGCGATGCAGGGGGCTAGCGGAGCCGAGGCTAGACCGGGCGGGGTAGCAGGAGAGGCGGAGGCAAGCTGCTGACGAGGTGGTCATGGCATCAGCAGGGGCCAGCGGGAGGCAAGCCCAGCAACAGCACCATGGTGGGCTCACGGCAGCAGCGGAGGATGGAGCAGGTCCGGTGAGGCGGAGGCGCAGGGCGGCGGAGCACACGGGGTTGCGACCATGGACGGCCAGCAGCGCACGGGGCAAGAAGAGCTCCTGGTGATGCGGCGGCCTGGTGGATGGTGCTGCACGACGAAGCAGAGGCAGTGAGGCTGGCCCTGAGGGGGGTCACGGCGCGCGTGAGGAGGCATAGAGAGGCAGAGGAGGAGAAGGGCTTCGCCGGGGACGGCTCGGTCGTCGCCGCAGCGCTGGGGTATTGGGCACGGGGGCTCGTCACCTGGCTCAAGGAGTACGTGGCCATGGCAAGGAGACGGGGAAGAAGACCAAGACGCAGGGCTCACGCGCAGGGCGGCGGAGCAGTCGTTCCTGGTGGCGGGGCCTGGTCGAGAGGGAGAGATGGGGGTCGAGGGAGAGAAGGCTCACGGGCGAGAGGAGGGGTCGAGCGCGGTGCTCTTTCTCTCCTGGCGGTGCGAGGGAGGGAAACGAGGGAGAGGGTGCAGGGGATCGAGCGGGAGGCCTAGGGTTACGGGGGGAGATGACTGGGCCTTAGGGAGGCCGGCCCAGGGAGAGGGAAGGCTGCGCCTAGGGAGGTTTGGGCCTGCTAGGCTCTCTCTCTTAATCTCTCTTTTCAGCAAAAATAGATAGGCCGAAAATAATTAAGAGAAGAGGCCATGGAGAAGAACAAAATTATGGAACATTTTTGTATGGCTTTATGGAATATTTCCACCTCAACAAAATAGTTCCGACAAGTTAGGAGAATTTAAATTCAAACTTATTTGACTTGAGCCAAAAGAGTTTGAATGGAGGCTAGGCTAAAGGGGTGTACAAAAATGTTGAGGGTTTTTGGAGGACCCTCTATAAATGGAGAAAGAACTACTGCCATGGTTTGGAGGTGAAACTTGAAGCAAAAGAACCCAAGGGATTTATATAGTGAGTGTGTTGGCGGTAAATCCAAATAATTGGAATATTACTATAGCTCTCTAAATATCGAGAGGATATGTTGTAAAGAGAATCACCATGTGAATTCCCTCGATTTAAATAGACCGAAGATCCATACAAATTATTTAGTTGAGATGCAAAAGACTTATGACATGATGACATGATGCAATGCACATGATGCAACGAACCAAAACGAATCACCCGACAACACTCAGAAACATGGAAGGCATCTGAAGCTCCGGTCTTGGGGCATCACACCAGCGCCGCTCCTCTCCTCTTAAACCACCGCCGCTCCTCTCCTGTTCCAATCTAAATCCAGCACCGCTCCTCTCCTCTTCCATTTCAAAACCACCGCCCATCCTCTCCTGTTCCAATCCAAAACCAGTGTCGCTCCTCTCCCATTCTAATCCAAAACCAGCACTGCTCCTCTCCTCTTCCATTCAAAAACCACCGCCGACGAGTGAAGGTGATGTGGAGAATTAGATTAATGGAGGAGTACAACCGATACATGAGGATCACAAATGGCGACCCTGTGAAGCTAGCTAGGATGTTGGAGATACAGTCTTGTTTTGACAACAAGGACCAACTAGCAACGACGGCGACATCCATGGCCAAATATCTGCAACAGAGCGAAAAGGTGGCGACACTCCCGAAGGGAGTCGCACGGGAGTACATAGAGCTGCTCCTCTGGGCCATGTAGCAAACAGATTCACCGAATCCGATTGTGAGGGAGCGGTGGTGGGAGTATCGATCCCAGATGGAGCATCCACCAGAGATTGAAGGATCGAGCATCTACAGAGTGTCGTTTGTGAGGGTGTCATGCCAGAGCGAGCCGGTGGAGTCTTCGTCGACCGAACCCAACTGCAAGAGGGGAAAAGCAGTTGGCCCGACGATGCTTCCCCGCCATCCTCTCCCTCGCCGTTCACATCGTCTCACGGGGCGGCTGTCTGCTGCCGAGGAATAGGAGGGGACTGCCCCCCAGCCCAATAGTCGGGCAGGTTGTGAATTGTTAGGAGGAGCTTATGGTTGTCAGTATTTGCAGGTTGTGAATTGTGTTTTGTGTTGTGTATTTTGAGAGTACTTTCAGATATGAATGTATTTTGCATTTCGGATTTGCATTATTGAGCATATAAAGTATTTATGAATTCTAGAGATCTATTTTTAGCACTTAGAAAATGTAGTTTTATAGGAGTATAAAAGTGCGGACAATGTGATTCTCACAGAAGAAACTGCAAGTTTCAGTTTCAAATAAGAAACTGCAAGTTCAGTTTCAGATAAGAAACTACAACTTTCAGAGGCAGAGCATTTATATTAACACAGCCTTTTCAAACAGGGTTAACATCATGTTGGAAGTTTTATTCATGGCCGAAAATGGAACTACCAGCCAGTTAACATCATGCTGATCAACAGTCATGCATAGCACATCTTCATATGATGTACGGTCGAAAAGGTATGCTATTTTCAGAATGCCCACACAATGTCGAGTCTGCGAAAAACAGAGAAAACGAGGGACGAAGTTTTGGCAAGTGTTGGATGTGGTGTGCGTAGATGAGAATGAGGACCCACATGTCAATAATAGCAGAGGCAAAAAATTGGAGATATTTTCCCTGCATTGGGTGGAATCGAACCCGGGCGGAACAACTGTCGAGTAGTCTCACTTGGGCACTGGGCTAGTTCAGTACTTTCCTTACAAATAAGGCACTGCCTCAGGTTGTCCGATCTCCTCCTGCGCCTTTGTGCGCTCGCCGCGGCCCCACTGTCTGCCGTTGTGAACATGCTGAACAAACGAGAGGAATCTAGAGAGAACTGTACGTGGAGAGGCGGACAGTCGGGACCCACCAGGTCTATTGCCGTACGCAAGCAAGTGCCTCATCGAAAAAATACTTCCTCCTAATGCTATACTGACGTTGGGGCCCACGGGTTTGTCAACATAGTTACATTTTTAGGTTCTTCAACGTAGTTACTATAGGAGATAAATTCACAACGAAGCCGGGGAGCTGGCAGGTATCATTTATTATCACTGGGGCAGCAAGTATCAGCTGGGTTTTGGGCTGCCCCGTATAGGCTTTCTTTTTTAACATGCGCAGCCCACAACATGCCGGTTTGTATTTTTTTGACGGTCGTCATGTATCCACTGGCCTATGGACCTCCCATCCGAGGTTTATTTTTCCTGAAACATCAACACCAATTTATGTAATTTTTTTGAAGAAAACGCGGAGGTCTGTTCTATTTTTCTATATAAGAATAGGAACGCCTCGTCCAAGTTATGTTTCCCTTCTAACTATATTCTCTATATATAATATTATTTTATATGTTGTTATACATTATTGTTATTGTCATCATAAATTTAACAGATACTTACATATGTAAGAAAACAATTTCCCACATCTTATTAACTTATAAAAATAATTTCTTAACAATAAAATCCTGGATTTTTTGGCAAGAAAAATCCTGGTGATTGTGTACAAAAGCTTGGTAAGATTTAAGGACCAATGTAATAATAAATCACTTATTATTTAAATATATTTATAACAAAATGCTCAGCACGTCTTTATTTTTTGATAACATTGTTGCGCCCAACCCAACATTATAATTAGAATCAGCCTAGCAAAATCATGTATTTCGAGAAAGTGCAAATGGATGTAAGTTTTTAGGAAAAAATAAATGGACCGCATGGACGCTACATTATTTGTTCACCCAGCCCAGCAAATGGACTGTAATTCTAGAAAATATCAAATTGACTATAAATTCTGAAAAATGGTTGAATATGTGCCACATTTTTGGAGGCTGAAATGTGGGCCAATAGTTCGAAGCCAACGCAAGTCATTTGTCAACTTAGTCAACAAATGATTCTGACATCGTTAGCCATTGGATTTACATCCAATGACTGGCATCCATCTTTAATCTCTTGTCTTCTTCCTCTAGCGCCGCCAGGACCACCTGCTCCCGCCTCCTGCTGCTAGCAGCTCTGCTTAGCATGCTTCACTGTGAAGCGCTACCTCACCGTTGGCCACGCCATCCTTCCACCCCTCCACACCTCCTGTTCTTCTCCACTGACTTCCGAACCACACCGCACCAGAACCAATTAACCCTCGTACACCTCTCTGTCTGTGACTCTACTCCCGCATCTTCCCATCTCCGGCTCGTTGCTGTCTGGGGCCTCGCCGTCGTCCACCACCTTGGATGTGCTCGGCGCGGAGTGGTCAACGTGGTCAACGAACGACATCTATCGGAAGTAGACTGTGTGTGTAGAGGATGATAGCTGGGTCCATGGATGCATGCAAGGAAATGCCTCCTTATACGTACAAAATAATGATTCCTCCACCTAACAGCTGGGACCTACTGGAAGGGCCTCTCTATTTCACGAAAAAATGTTCCCCCCGCTGGCAGGTCGTTCCCACCAGCTATATCTTCGCACGCAGGGAAGTGCCTCCTTATTACGCACGAAAAATGAATACCCCCTACTAGCTGGGACACACCATAGTGGGAGGCTGACTTGTGGGCCTACTAAGTTGACGGGGACAGGGGGCTTTGTCAACTTAGTCAATAAGAACGATTCTAGCTCCAGTGATCGTACGGTGTCCATCCAACGGCCCTAGTGCTTCTTCAACCTCTAGTCTTCTTGCTCCAGCCGCCCAAACCAATGCCGGTCGTGCCGCGTGCTCCTGCCTCCCGTGGCCAGTTGTGATGCCGCGGAGGCCTCACTGCCCGCTACTACTCCCACCACTGGCCTGGCCATCCCTCTACTCACCCACACCCCCTGTTATTCTGCGCCGACGGCAGCCTCACACCGTAGCTGAACCAGTGAACCCTCGTACTCCTCTCTGCGTCGGCAACCACTGCCGCGTCTTCCCCGGTATGCGTCGTCCCCTTCCTAGGCCTCCGTCGTCCACCTCCTGATACGTCTCCAACGTATCTATAATTTTTGATTGTTCCATGCTATTATATTATCTATTTTGGATGTTTAATGGGCTTTAATATGCACTTTTATATTATTTTTGGGACTAACCTATTAACCAGAGGCCAGTGCCAGTTGCTGTTTTTTTGCCTATTTCGGTGTTTCACAGAAAGGGAATATCAAACGGAATCCAAACAGAATGAAAGCTTCGCGAGGATCTTTTTTGGAACAAACGCAATCCAGGAGACTTGGAGTGGAGGCCAAGGAAGCAACAAGGTGGCCACAAGGTAGGGCGGCGCGCCCCGCACCCTCGTGGGCCCCTCGTAGCTCCACTGACCTACTTCCTTCGCCTATATATACTCTTATACCCTGAAAACATCCAGGGGAGCCACGAAACCACTTCTCCACCGCCGCAACCTTCTGTACCCATGAGATCCCATCTGGGGACCTTTTCTGATGATCTGTCGGAGGGGGATTCGATCACGGAGGGCTTCTACATCAACACCATAGCCTCTCCGATGATGTGTGAGTAGTTTACCACAGACCTTCGGGTCCATAGTTATTAGCTAGATGGCTTCTTCTCTCTTTGTGGATCTCAATACAAAGTTCTCCTCGATGTTCTTGGAGATCTATTCGATGTAATTCATTTTGCGGTGTGTTTGCCGAGATCCGATGAATTGTGGGTTTATGATTAAGATTATATATGAACAATATTTGTTTCTTCTCTGAATTCTTATATGCATGATTTCATATCTTTGCAAGTCTCTTGGAATTATCAGTTTGGCTTGGCCTACTAGATTGATCTTTCTTGCAATGGGAGAAGTGCTTAGCTTTGGGTTCAATCTTGCGGTGTCCTTTCCTAGTAACAGCAGGGTAGCAAGGCATGTATTGTATTGTTGCCATCAAGGATAAAAAGATGGGGTTTATATCATATTGCTTGTTAATCCCACTACATCATGTCATCTTGCTTAATGCGTTACTCTGTTCTTATGAACTTAATACTCTAGATGCATGTTGGATAGCGGTCGGTGTGTGGAGTAATAGTAGTAGATGCAGAATCGTTTCGGTCTACTTGACACGGACGTGATGCCTATGTTCATGATCATGCCTAGATATCATCATAACTATGCGCTTTTCTATCAATTGCTCGGCAGTAATTTGTTGACCCACCGTAATCTATGCTATCTTGAGAGAAGCCACTAGTGAAACCTATGGCCCTCGGGTCTACTTTACATCATATAAGTTTCCGATCTACAATTCTAGTTTACTATTTATTTTGCAATCTTTATTTTCTAATCTATACAACAAAAATACCAAAAATATTTATCTTATTATCTTCATCGGATCTCACTTTTGCATGTGGCCGTGAAGGAATTGACAACCCCTTTATCGCGTTGGTCGCAAGGTTCTTATTTGTTTGTGCAGGTACTAGGTGACTTGCGTGTAGTCTCCTACTGGATTGATACCTTGGTTCTCAAAAACTGAGGGAAATACTTACGCTACTTTGCTGCATCACCCTTTCCTCTTTAAGGGAAAACCAACACATGCTCAAGAGGTAGCACCGCCCTGGTGCTCTCGGCGCGGCATGGTCAACATGGTCAAGGAACGACTTCCATCGGAAGACTACTGTATGTGGAGAAGCTGACAGTTGAGTCCACGGCCGCAGCCAGGGACTGCCTCCTTATTACGCAGAAAATAATGATTCCTCTACCTGACAGTAGGGACCCACCGAACGGGCCACCGTATTTCATGAAAAACGTTCCCCCCTGACTGCTAGGACCCAGCTACATCTTCGCACGCAAGGAAGTGCCTGACAGTCGGGACCCACCTGGTCGAAGCATACGTAGCGTTGTCATTCTAGTCGCGAATGTGTACATACATACTGGTCGATGTAGAGGCGTGCATGTGTCGTAGTACAAGCGCTCACGTAGCATGTACACGTACGTACAACGGCCAGGGTGCAAGAAAGAAAATATGGCCACGTACGTACATACGGGCGGGGTCTCGAACACCTACTCACACATACGTACGGCTAGGGCTCGTGTACATGGCTGGGTTGGAACGGAGAAGCTGTGCTGTCGTCGTGATCATGGGGAGGCAACCGGCTATGTCGGAACGGAATGCACCGTCGTGTTCATTGGGAGCCAACCGGCTTGGATGGAACAACCGATGGAAATGAGGCTTGGCGTACCGCAGAACGGAGGAAACGACCTTGTGTTCGACCGGCCACGGTCGAAATGGGATCATGTTAATCGAGAGGGGTCTAGCATACCGCAAAACAGAGTAAACGAACCTCCTATGGTGGAAACGGGGTCCTATTGATCGGGAGGGGTGTGGCGTACCGCAAAACGGAGGAAACAGAGTTGTGTTGGAGCGCTATGGTCGAAACAGGGGTCCTGTTCATCGGGAGGGGTGTGGCGTATTGCAAAACGGGACACCGCGGGATACTGTTCATCTCCACTGTCGACCATCTCCAGCCTCCACGGGCTACTATTCATCCACCGTCGACCTCCTACAGCCTCCACTTGCGACTGTTCATCCACGGGCTCCTATTCATCCAGCCTCCACCGCGGGCTCCTCCACCGGTCATTGTTCAACCAACCCTCTCCACGGGGTCCTTTTCAGCCACCCCTCCACCGGCTACTGTTCATCCAGCCCTCCACTGGCTACTGTTCAGCCAGCCCTCCACGGGGAACTGTTCATCCAGCCTTCCACGGGGTCCTGTTCATCCACCCCTCCACGGGGTCATGTTCATCCACCGGCTTGATCGATCGGGGTACTGTTCATCCACCGGCAACGACCTATACTACCACGGGGTCCTGTTCATCCAACCCCCCACCAGGAAATGTTCATCCAACCCCCCCCCCCCAACAACCCTCACTATTCATCAAGGGAAGGAGCCATTAGTGTTCAACCGGCTTTAGTTAGCACCAGTAACGAAGGAATCACTCGGGTTCAGTTAACAGCAAGGGATCGATCTATCGCTCAGGTCCAGCAATGCGTAGCCTGTAGTGCAATCGCCCGGGTTCAGTTAGGCGAACGCCTCGCTCGGGTTCAGTTAGAGCGCAATGCCTCGCACACACACACGTACGTACGAGAGAAACGCGCATCGCTCGGCCCCCAACCACCCACCGTAACCGGGAACTCCCCAATATTATCCTTGCCCTCGCTTCTACCACGGTTTTTTTCCGTCATGGACGGCCCTAAGAATGTCATGCAGCTGCGTCTCCGGTCCGCCTAGGACGAAAAGCTCATTTTTGACATGATTTTTTGTCATAGAAGCAGGACCCCACCACATCTATGATGATACCGGGTTTTGTCACAATTATCGTCATAGAAGTATGACAGGAAAAAAATTCGTTCGGCCCAAAATGTCACAGATGTGTCTTTTTTTGTAGTGAGGGAGGGGAATGGGAGACGAACAGTAAGGCCACCCGTATTAAACAGCAGCTTGGGCATTGTAGGAAAGCTTGCACGCCTCCCGATGAGCCTGCGCATTATAGGACAGCTTGCACGCCTCTCGGTCAGCCTGCGCACCGAACTCCACTTGCACGCCTCCCATTCAGTCAAGCAACTGTCCGCACGGCACCTCCTACAACCACTAAAACCAAGACACGTGGTGTCATGTGAATGGTTAACAGAACGCACACGATTTGAATTATACAAATGTTTGAGATATTAAAGTGGCAGCTATTGTTTCAAAATGCCTTTGTTGGCTGTTATTCGAGTGTGCCTTCTCTCAAAATGGACATGAAAAATACCATAGCATGTCGGGTGCCATTCCATGATAGCATGCCAAGTTTCATGAATTTCAAACGAGTTTTGGATTTACTAGAATTTGAAAACATAGTATCTCAACGTTTTTCCGGCAATCAACGGTGCCCTGGTGTTTGAAATTCATTCCATTTCTTGCATGGGAAATAAGCATGCACCCAAGAACACAAATTTGATTTTTCAACCAATTTATATGCACTAGAGCATGTACATGTAGTTCAAATTTTAATCATGCACATAAAATGCCTAGAAAACCCAGTTAATGTATAAAAATGTCTAAACGAACCCCGTAAAATTCCAAAATTTAACACAACACCCTTGTTGTTCTATGTTGACACTAGAAAAAATTTAAAAGCAATAAGAGGCAAAGGATATCGTTTCGTCCCCAAAGGGGGTACGTTCCCTACCGAAACCATCAGGTTTGTTGTGAGAAGCTTATACCCAAACCTTCCCCAAATGGGACAAATTTTTACCATGGCTTGTTGATGCCGCTCCGGATAGCATGCCAAGTTTCATGAATTTTAGACGAGTTTTGGGTTTACTAGAATTTAAAAACAAAGTACCTCAATGTTTTGCCAGCAATCAACAGTGCCCTTGTGTTTGAAATTCATTCCCATTTCCTGCATGGGACCTAAGCATGCACCCAAGGACACATATTTGATTTTTGAACCAATTTATATGCACTGGAGCATGTGCATGTAGTTCAAAATTGAATTATGCACATAAAATGCATAGAAAACCCATTAATGTATAAAAATGTCCAAACGAACCCCGAAAAATTACAAAAATTAACACAAGACTCGTGTTTTTCTATGTTGGCACTAGAGAAAAAAATGAAAACAACAAGAGGCAACGGATATCGTTTCGTCCCCAAAGTGGGCACATTCCCTACCGAAACCATTAGGCTTGTTGTGAGAAGCTCTGGTTTGTGAGAAGCTTATACCCAAACCAGCCCTAAATGGGACAAAATTTTTACCATGGCATGTTGATGCCGCTCCATGGTAGCATGCCAAGTTTTATGAATTTCAGACGAGATTTGGATCTACTAGAATTTAAAAACATAGTATCTCAACATTTTTCCAGCAATCACCAGTGCCCTGGTGTTTGAAATTCATTCCATTTCTTGCATGGGACATAAGCATGCACCCAAAGACACAAATTTGATTTTTCAACAAATTTATGTGCACTGGAGTATGTGCATGTAGTTCGAATTTGAATTATGCACATAAAATGCCTAGAAAACCCAGTTAATGTATAAAAATGTCCAAACGAACCCCGTAAAATTCCAAAATTTAACACAACACTCTTGTTGTTCTATGCTGACACTAGGATTATTTTTAAAAGCAATAAGAGGCAAAGGATATCGTTTCGTCCCCAAAGGGGGCAAGTTCCCTACCAAAACCATCAAGCTTGTTGTGAGAAGCTCTAGTTTGTGAGAAGCTTATGCCCAAAACTGCCCCAAATTGGACAAAACATTTACCACGGCATGTTGATGCCGCTCCAGTTAGCATTCCAAGTTTCATGAATTTCAGATGAGTTTTGGATTTACTAGAATTTAAAAACAAAGTACCTCAACATTTTGCCGGCAATCAACAGTGCTCTTGTGTTTGAAATTCATTCCCATTTCTTGCATGGGACCTAAGCATGCACCCAAGGACACCTATTTCATTTTTGAACCAATTTATATGCACTGGAGCATGTGCATGTAGTTAAAAATTGAATTATGCAAATAAAATGCCTAGAAAACCCATTAATGTATAAAAATGTCCAAAAGAACCCCGAAAAATTCCAAAAATTAGCACAACACTCGTGTTTTTCTATGTTGACACTAGAGAAAAAAATTGAAAACAACAAGAGGCAACGGATATCATTTCATCCCCAAAGGTGAAACGTTCCCTACCGAATCCATCAGGCTTGTTGTGAGAAGCTTATACCCAAACCTGCCCCAAATGGGACAAAATTTTTACCATGGCATGTTGATGCCGCTCCATGATAGCATGCCAAGATTCATGAATTTCAGACAAGTATTGGATTTACTAGAATTTAAAAACATAGTATCTCAAGATTTTTCTGGCAATCAACAGTGCCATGGTGTTTAAAATTCATTCCATTTCTTGCATGGGACATAAGCATGCACCCAGGACACAAATTTGATTTTTCAACCAATTTATCTGCACTGGAGCATGTGCATGTAGTTCAAATTTGAATTATGCACATAAAATGCCTAGAGAACCCAGTTAATGTATAAAAATGTCCAAACGAACCCCATAAAATTCCAAAATTTAACACAACACTCTTGTTGTTCTATGTTAACACTAGAGAATTTTTAAAAGCAATAAGAGGCAAAGGATATCGCTTCGTCCCCAAAGGGGGCACGTTCCCTACCGAAACCATCAGGCTTGTTGTGAGAAGCTCTGGTTTGTGAGAGGCTTATACCCAAACTTTCCCCAAATGGGACAAAAAATTTACCACGGCTTGTTGATGCCGCTCCAGATAGCATGCCAAGTTTCATGAATTTCAAACGAGTTTTGGATTTACTAGAATTTAAAAACAAAGTACCTCAACATTTTGCCGGTAATCAACAGTGCCTTGGTGTTTGAAATTCACTCCCATTTCTTGCATGGGACCTAAGCATGCACCCAAGGACACATATTTGATTTTTGAACCAATTTATATGCACTGGAGCATGTGCATGTAGTTCAAAATTCAATTATGCACATAAAAAGCCTAGAAAACCCATTAATGTATAAAAATGTCCAAACGAACCCCGAAAAATTCCAAAAATTGAGACAACACTCGTGTTTTTCTATGTTGGCACTAGAGAAAAAATTGAAAACAACAAGAGGCAACGGATATCGTTTCGTCCTCAAAGGGGGCACGTTCCCTACCGAACCATCAGGCTTGTTGTGAGAAGCTCTGGTTTGTGATAAGCTTATACCCAAACCTGCCCCAAATGGGACAAAATTTTTACCATGGCATGTTGATGCCGCTCCATGGTAGCATGCCAAGTTTCATGAATTTCAGACAAGATTTGGATTTACTAAAATTTGAAAACATAGTATATCAATGTTTTTCCGGCAATCAACAGTGCCCTGGTGTTTGAAATGAAGGAAATATGCCCTAGAGGCAATAATAAAGTTATTATTTATTTCCTTGTATCATGATAAATGTTTATTATTCATGCTAGAATTGTATTAACCGGAAATATAATACATGTGTGAATACATAGACAACCAGAGTGTCACTAGTATGCCCCTACTAGACTAGCTCGTTAATCAAAGATGGTTATGTTTCCTAACCATGAGCAAAGAGTTGTTATTTGATTAACGAGGTCACATCATTAGTTGAATGATCTGATTGACATGACCCATTCCATTAGCTTAGCACCCGATCGTTTAGTATGTTGCTATTGCTTTCTTCATGACTTATACATGTTTCTATAACTATGAGATTATGCAACTCCCGTTTGCCAGAGGAACACTTTGGGTGCTACCAAACGTCACAACGTAACTGGGTGATTATAAAGGAGTACTATAGGTGTCTCCAATGGTAGATGTTGGGTTGGCGTATTTCGAGAATAGGATTTGTCACTCTGATTGTTGGAGAGGTATCTCTGGGCCCTCTCGGTAATGCACATCACTTAAGCCTTGCAAGCATTGCAACTAATGAGTTAGTTGCGGGATGATGTATTATGGAACGAGTAAAGAGACTTGCCGGTAAATGAGATTGAACTAGGTATTGGATACCGACGATCGAATCTCGGGCAAGTAACATACCGATGACAAAGGGAACAACGTATGTTGTTATGCGGTCTGACCGATAAAGATCTTCGTAGAATATGTAGGAACCAATATGGGAATCCAGGTCCTGCTACTGGTTATTGACCGGAGATGTGTCTCAGTCATGTCTACATTGTTCTCGAACCGTAGGGTCCGCACGTTAACGTTACGATGATAGTTATTATGAGTTTATGCATTTTGATGTACCGAAGGTTGTTCGGAGTCCCGGATGTGATCACGGACATTTTGAGGAGTCTTGAAATGGTCGAGACATAAAGATTGATATATTGGAAGCCTATATTTGGACATCGGAAGTGTTCCGGGTGAAATCGGGATTTTACCGGAGTACCGGGAGGTTACCGGAACCCCCCGGGAATCAAATGGGCCATAGCGGGCCTTAGTGGAAAGGAGAAGGGGGCAGCCCAAGGTGGCCGCGCGCCTCCCCCCTCCCCTAGTCCTATTAGGACTAGGAGAGGTGGCTGGCCCCCCTCTCTCTCTCTTTCCCCACTTGATGAATCCTATTCCAACTAGGATTGGGGGGGGGGGAATCCTACTCCCAGAGGGAGTAGGACTCTCCTGGCGCGCCTCCCTTGGCCGGCCAGCCCCTCCCCCTTGGATCCTTTATATACGGGGGCAGGGGGCACCTCTAGACACACAAGTTGATCCTTGAGATCGTTCCTTGGCCGTGTGCGGTGCCCCCTACCACCATATTCCACCTCGATCATATCGTTGTAGTGCTTAGGCGAAGCCCTGTGTCGGTAGAACATCAAGATCGTCACCACGCCATCGTGCTGACGGAACTCCTCCCCGAAGCTTTGCTAGACCGGAGCCCGGGGATCGTCATCGAGCTGTATGTGTGCTAAAGAACTCGGAGGTACCGGAGTAACGGTGCTTGGATCGGTCGGATCGGAAGAAGACGTACGACTACTTCCTCTACGTTGTGTCAACGCTTCCGTTGCGATCTACAAGGGTACGTAGATCAGACTCTCCCCCTCGTTGCTATGCATCACCATGATCTTGCGTGTGCGTAGGAATTTTTTTGAAATTACCACGTTCCCCAACAGTGGCATCCGAGCCTAGGTTTTATGGTTTGATGTTATTTGCACGAGTAGAACACAAGTGAGTTGTGGGCGATACAAGTCATACTGCCTACCATCATGTCATACTTTGGTTCAGCGGTATTGTTGAACAAGACGACCCGGACCAACATTACGCGTACGCTTACGCGAGACCGGTTCCCTCGACGTGCTTTGCACATAGATGGCTTGCGGGCGACTGTGTCTCCAACTTTAGTTGAACCAAGTGTGGCTACGCCCGGTCCTTGAGAAGGTTAAAACGGAGTCTATTTGACAAACTATCGTTGTGGTTTTGATGCGTAGGTGAGATTGGTTCTTGCTTAAAGCCCGTAGCAGCCACGTAAAACATGCAACAACAAAGTAGAGGACGTCTAACTTGTTTTTGCAGGGCATGTTGTGATGTGATATGGTCAATACATGATGCTAAATTTTATTGTATGAGATGATCATGTTTTGTAACCGAGTTATCGGCAACTGGCAGGAGCCATATGGTTGTCGCTTTATTGTATGCAATGCAATCGCGATGTAATGCTTTACTTTATTACTAAGCGGTAGTGATAGTCGTGGAAGCATAAGATTGGCGAGACGACAACGATGCTACGACGGAGATCAAGGTGTCGTGCCGGTGACGATGGTGATCATGACGGTGCTTCGGAGATGGAGATCAGAAGCACAAGATGATGATGGCCATATCATATCACTTATATTGATTGCATGTGATGTTTATCTTTTTATGCATCTTATCTTGCTTTGATTGACGGTAGCATTATAAGATGATCTCTCACTAAATTATCAAGAAGTGTTCTCCCTGAGTATGCACCGTTGCCAAAGTTCGTCGTGCCCAGACACCACGTGATGATCGGGTGTGATAAGCTCTACGTCCATCTACAACGGGTGCAAGCCAGTTTTGCACACGTAGAATACTCAGGTTAAACTTGACGAGCCTAGCATATGCAGATATGGCCTCGGAATAAGGAGACCGAAAGGTCGAGCATGAATCATATAGTAGATATGATCAACATAACGATGTTCACCATTGAAAACTACTCCATCTCATGTGATGATCGGTTATGGTTTAGTTGATTTGGATCACGTAATCACTTAGAGGATTAGAGGGATGTCTATCTAAGTGGGAGTTCTTAAGTACTTTGATTAATTGAAGTTAAACTTATCATGAACTTAGTACCTGATAGTATCTTGCTTGTTTATGTTGATTGTAGATAGATGGCTCGTGCTGTTGTTCCGTTGAATTTTAATGCGTTCCTTGAGAAAGCAAAGTTGAAAGATGATGGTAGCAATTACACGGACTGGGTCCGTAACTTGAGGATTATCCTCATTGCTGCTCAGAAGAATTACGTCCTGGAAGCACCGCTGGGTGCCAGGCCTGCTGCTGGAGCAACACCAGATGTTATGAACGTCTGGCAGAGCAAAGCTGATGACTACTCGATAATTCAGTGTGCCATGCTTTACGGCTTAGAATCGGGACTTCAACGACATTTTGAACGTCATGGAGCATATGAGATGTTCTAGGAGTTGAAGTTAATATTTCAAGCAAATGCCCAGATTGAGAGATATGAAGTCTCCAATAAGTTCTATAGCTGCAAGATGGAGGAGAACAGTTCTGTCAGTGAGCATATACTCGAAATGTCTGGGTATAACAATCACTTGATTCAGATGGGAGTTAATCTTCCAGATGATTGCGTCATTGACAGAATTCTCCAATCACTGCCACCAAGCTACAAGAGCTTCGTGATGAACTATAATATGCAAGGGATGAACAAGACTATTCCCGAGCTCTTCGCAATGCTGAAAGCCGCGGAGGTAGAAATCAAAAAGGAGCATCAAGTGTTGATGGTTAACAAGACCACTAGTTTCAAGAAAAGGGCAAAGGGAAGAAGAAGGGGAACTTCAAGAAGAACGGCAAGCAAGTTGCTGCTCAGGAGAAGAAACCCAAGTCTGGACCTAAGCCTGAAACTGAGTGCTTCCACTGCAAGCAGACTGGTCACTGGAAGCGGAACTGCCCCAAGTATTTGTTGGGGAACGTAGTAATTTCAAAATTTTCCTACGCACACGCAAGATCATGGTGATGCATAGCAACGAGAGGGGAGAGTGTTGTCTACGTACCAACGCAGACCGACTGCGGAAGCGATCACACAACATAGAGGAAGTAGTCGTACGTCTTCTTCCCGATCCGACCGATCCAAGCACCGTTACTCCGGCACCTCCGAGTTCTTAGCACACGTTCAGCTCGATGACGATCCTCGGGCTCCGATCCAGCAAAGCGTCGAGGAAGAGTTCCGTCAGCACGACGGCGTGGTGACGATCTTGATGCACTACCGACGCAGGGCTTCGCCTAAGCTCTACAACGATATGACCGAGGTGGAATTTGGTGGCAGGGGGCACCGCACACGGCTAAGGAACGATCAACAATGATCAACTTGTGTGTCTATGGGGTGCCCCCTGCCCTCGTATATAAAGGAGCAAGGGGAGGGGTTCGGCCGGCCAAGGGAGAGGGGCGCAGGAGGAGTCCTACTCCTACCGGGAGTAGGACTCCCCCCCCCAATCCTATTCCTAATAGGAATCCTCAAGGGGGAAAGAGAGAAGGGGTGGAGGACTAGGGAAAGGGGGGAGGTGCGCAGCCTTCTATGGCAGCCCCTTTCACTTTTCCACTAAGACCCAATAGGCCCATTTGCCTCCCGGGGGGTTCCGGTAACCCTCCCGGTATTCCGGTAAAATCCCGATTTCACCCGGAACACTTCCGATGTCCAAACATAGCCTTCCAATATATCAATCTTTACGTCTCGACCATTTCGAGACTCCTCGTCATGTCCGTGATCACATCCGGGACTCCGAACAACCTTTGGTACATCAAAAATGCATAAACTCATAATAACTGTCATCGTAACGTTAAGCGTGCGGACCCTACGGTTTGAGAACAATGTAGACATGACCGAGACACGTCTCCGGTCAATAACCAATAGCGGGACCTGGATGCCCATATTGGCTCCTACATATTCTACGAAGATCTTTATCGGTCAGACCGCATAACAACATACGTTGTTCCCTTTGTCATCCGTATGTTACTTGCCCGAGATTCGATCGTCGGTATCCAATACCTAGTTCAATCTCGTTACTGGCAAGTCTCTTTACTCGTTCCGTAATACATCATCTCATAACTAACATCTTAGTTATTATGCTTGCAAGGCTTATGTGATGTGTATTACCGAGAGGGCCCAGAGATACCTCTCCGACAATCGGAGTGACAAACCCTAATCTCGAAATACGCCAACCCAACATCTACCATTGGAGACACCTGTAGTACTCCTTTATAATCACCCAGTTACGTTGTGACGTTTGGTAGTACCCAAAGTGTTCCTCCGGTAAACGGGAGTTGCATAATCTCATAGTTATAGGAACATGTATAAGTCATGAAGAAAGCAATAGCAACATACTAAACGATCGGGTGCTAAGCTAATGGAATGGGTCATGTCAATCAGATCATTCAACTAATGATGTGACCTCGTTAATCAAATAACAACTCTTTGTTCATGGTTAGGAAACATAACCATCTTTGATTAACGAGCTAGTCAAGTAGAGGCATACTAGTGACACTCTGTTTGTCTATGTATTCACACATGTATTATGTTTCCGGTTAATACAATTCTAGCATGAATAATAAACATTTATCATGATATAAGGAAATAAATAATAACTTTATTATTGCCTCTAGGGCATATTTCCTTCAGTATTTGGCAGATAAGAAGGATGGCAAGGTGAACAAAGGTATATGTGATATACATGTTATTGATGTGTACCTTACTAGAGCTCGCAGTAGAACCTGGGTATTTGATACTGGTTCTGTTGCTAATATTTGCAACTCGAAACAGGGACTACGGATTAAGCAAACACTGGCGAAGGACGAGGTGACGATGCGCGTGGGAAACGGTTCCAAAGTCGATGTGATCACGGTCGGCACGCTACCTCTACATCTACCTTCGGGATTAATATTAGACCTAAATAATTGTTATTTGGTGGCAACGTTAAGCATGAACATTATATCTGGATCTTGTTTGATGCGAGACGGTTATTCATTTAAATCAGAGAATAATGGTTGTTCTATTTATATGAGTAATATCTTTTATGGTCATGCACCTTTGAAGAGTGGTCTATTTTTGATGAATCTCGATAGTAGTAACACACATATTCATAATGTTAAAGCCAAAAGATACAGAGTTGATAATGATAGTGCAACTTATTTGTGGCACTGCCGTTTAGGTCATATCAGTGTAAAGCGCATGAAGAAACTCCATACTGATGGGCTTTTGGAACCTCTTGATTATGAACCACTTGGTACTTGCGAACCGTGCCTCATGGGCAAGATGACTAAAACACCGTTCTCCGGTACTATGGAGAGAGCAACAAATTTGTTGGAAATCATACATACTGATGTATGTGGTCCGATGAATATTGAGGCTCGTGGCGGATATCGTTATTTTCTCACCTTCACAGATGATTTAAGCAGATATGGGTATATCTACTTGATGAAACACAAGTCTGAAACATTTGAAAAGTTCAAAGAATTTCAGAGTGAAGTTGAAAATCATCGTAACAAGAAAATAAAGTTTCTACGATCTGATCGTGGAGGAGAATATTTGAGTTACGAGTTTGGTGTACATTTGAAAAATTGTGGAATAGTTTCGCAACTCATGCCACCCGGAACACCACAGCGTAATGGTGTATCCGAACGTCGTAATCGTACTTTACTAGATATGGTGCGATCTATGATGTCTCTTACTGATTTACCACTATCATTTTGGGGTTATGCTTTAGAGACGGCCGCATTCATGTTAAATAGGGCACCATCAAAATCCGTTGAGACGACGCCTTATGAACTATGGTTTGGCAAGAAACCAAAGTTGTCATTTCTTAAAGTTTGGGGCTGCGATGCTTATGTGAAAAAGCTTCAACCTGATAAGCTCGAACCCAAATCGGAGAAATGTGTCTTCATAGGATACCCAAAGGAAACTATTGGGTACACCTTCTATCACAGATCCGAAGGCAAGACATTCGCTGCTAAAAATGGATCATTTCTAGAGAAGGAGTTTCTCTCGAAAGAAGTGAGTGGGAGGAAAGTAGAACTTGACGAGGTAACTGTACCTGCTCCCTTGTTGGAATGTAGTACATCACAGAAAACTGTTTCTGCGACACCTACACCAATAAGTGAGGAAGTTAATGATCCTGATCATGAAACTTCGGAACAAGATACTACTGAACCTCGTAGATCAACCAGAGTGAGATCCGCACCAGAGTGGTGCAGTAATCCAGTTCTGGAAATCATGCTACTAGATCATGATGAACCTACGAACTATGAAGAAGCGATGGTGAGCCCAGATTCCGCAAAGTGGCTAGAAGCCATGAAATCTGAGATGGGATCCATGTATGAGAACAAAGTATGGACTTTGGTTGACTTGCCCGATGATCGGCAAGCAATTGGGAATAAATGGATCTTCAAGAAAAAGACTGACACTGATGGTAATGTTACTGTCTACAAAGCTCGACTTGTCGCAAAAGGTTTTCGACAAGTTCAAGGAGTTGACTACGATGAGACCTTCTCACCCGTAGCGATGCTTAATTCTGTCAGAATCATGTTAGCAATTGCCGCATTTTATGATTATGAAATTTGGCAGATGGATGTCAAAACTGCATTCCTGAATGGATTTCTGGAAGAAGAGTTGTATATGATGCAACCGGAAGGTTTCCTCGATCCAAGGGGAGCTAACAAAGTGTGCAAGCTCCAGCGATCCATTTATGGACTGGTGCAAGCCTCTCGGAGTTGGAATAAACGCTTTGATAGTGTGATCAAAGCATTTGGTTTTATACAGACTTTCGGTGAAGCCTGTATTTACAAGAAAGTGAGTGGGAGCTCTGTAGCATTTCTGATATTATATGTGGATGACATATTGCTGATTGGAAATGATATAGAATTTCTGGATAGCATAAAGGGATACTTGAATAAGAGTTTTTCAATGAAAGACCTCGGTGAAGCTGCTTACATATTAGGCATAAAGATCTATAGAGATAGATCAAGACGCTTAATTGGACTTTCACAAAGCACATACCTTGACAAGATTTTGAAGAAGTTTAAAATGGATCAAGCAAAGAAAGGGTTCTTGCCTGTGTTACAAGGTGTGAAGTTGAGTCAGACTCAATGCCTGACCACTGCAGAAGATAGAGAGAAAATGAAAGATGTTCCCTATGCTTCAGCCATAGGCTCTATCATGTATGCAATGCTGTGTACCAGACCTGATTTGTGCCTTGCTATAAGGTTAGCAGGAAGGTACCAAAGTAATCCAGGAGTGGATCACTGGACAGCGGTCAAGAACATCCTGAAATACCTGAAAAGGACTAAGGATATGTTTCTCGTATATGGAGGTGACAAAGAGCTCACCGTAAGAGGTTACGTTGATACAAGCTTTGACACTGATCCGGACGATTCTAAATCGCAAACCGGATATGTGTTTACATTAAACGGTGGAGCTGTCAGTTGGTGCAGTTCTAAACAAAGCGTCGTAGCGGGATCTACATGTGAAGCGGAGTACATAGCTGCTTCGGAAGCAGCGAACGAAGGAGTCTGGATGAAGGAGTTCATATCCGATCTAGGTGTCATACCTAGTGCATTAGCTCCAATGAAAATCTTTTGTGACAATACTGGTGCAATTGCCTTGGCAAAGGAATCCAGATTTCACAAAAGGACCAAGCACATCAAGAGACGCTTCAATTCCATCCGGGATCTAGTCCAGGTGGGAGACATAGAGATTTGCAAGATACATACGGATCTGAATATTGCAGACCCGTTGACTAAGCCTCTTCCACGAGCAAAACATGATCAGCACCAAGGCTCCATGGGTGTTAGAATCTATACTGTGTAATCTAGATTATTGACTCTAGTGCAAGTGGGAGACTGAAGGAAATATGCCCTAGAGGCAATAATAAAGTTATTATTTATTTCCTTATATCATGATAAATGTTTATTATTCATGCTAGAATTGTATTAACCCGAAACATAATACATGTGTGAATACATAGACAAACAGAGTGTCACTAGTATGCCTCTACTAGACTAGCTCGTTAATCAAAGATGGTTATGTTTCCTAACCATGAGCAAAGAGTTGTTATTTGATTAACGAGGTCACATCATTAGTTGAATGATCTGATTGACATGACCCATTCCATTAGCTTAGCACCCGATCGTTTAGTATGTTGCTATTGCTTTCTTCATGACTTATACATGTTCCTATAACTATGAGATTATGCAACTCCCATTTGCCGGAGGAACACTTTGGGTGCTACCAAACGTCACAACATAACTGGGTGATTATAAAGGAGTACTACAGGTGTCTCCAATGGTAGATGTTGGGTTGGCGTATTTCGAGAATAGGATTTGTCACTCCGATTGTCGGAGAGGTATCTCTGGGCCCTCTCGGTAATGCACATCACTTAAGCCTTGCAAGCATTGCAACTAATGAGTTAGTTGCGGGATGATGTATTATGGAACGAGTAAAGAGACTTGCCGGTAAACGAGATTGAACTAGGTATTGGATACCGACGATCGAATCTCGGGCAAGTAACATACCGATGACAAAGGGAACAACGTATGTTGTTATGCGGTCTGACCGATAAAGATCTTCATAGAATATGTAGGAACCAATATGGGCATCCAGGTCCCGCTATTGGTTATTGACCGGAGATGTGTCTCAGTCATGTCTACATTGTTCTCGAACCGTAGGGTCCGCACGCTTAACGTTACGATGACAGTTATTATGAGTTTATGCATTTTGATGTACCGAAGGTTGTTCGGAGTCCCAGATGTGATCACGGACATGACGAGGAGTCTTGAAATGGTCGAGACATAAAGATTGATATATTGGAAGCCTATATTTGGACATCGGAAGTGTTCCGGGTGAAATCAGGATTTTACCGGAGTACCGGGAGGTTACCAGAACCACCCGGGAATCAAATGGGCCATAGTGGGCCTTAGTGGAAAGGAGAAGGGGGCAGCCCAAGGTGGCCGCGCGCCTCCCCCTCCCCTAGTCCTATTAGGACTAGGAGAGGTGGTCGGCCCCCCTCTCTCTCTTTCCCCACTTGATGAATCCTATTCCAACTAGGATTGGGGGGGGGGGGGAATCCTACTCCCAGAGGGAGTAGGACTCTCCTGGCGCGCCTTCCTTGGCCGGCCAGCCCCTCCCCCTTGGATCCTTTATATACGGGGGCAGGGGGCACCTCTAGACACACAAGTTGATCCTTGAGATCGTTCCTTAGTCGTGTGTGGTGCCCCCTGCCACCATATTCCACCTCGATCATATCGTTGTAGTGCTTAGGCGAAGCCCTGCGTCGGTAGAACATCAAGATCGTCACCACGCCGTCGTGCTGACGGAACTCCTCCCTGAAGCTTTGCTGGATCGGAGCCCGGGGATCGTCATCGAGCTGTACGTGTGCTAAAGAACTCGGAGGTACCGGAGTAACGGTGCTTGGATCGGTCGGATCGGAAGAAGACGTACGACTACTTCCTCTACGTTATGTCAACGCTTCCGTTGCGATCTACAAGGGTACGTAGATCAGACTCTCCCCCTCGTTGCTATGCATCACCATGATCTTGCGTGTCCGTAGGTAATGTTTTGAAATTACCACGTTCCCCAACATGAAATTCATTCAATTTCTTGCATGGGACATAAACATGCCCCCAAGGACACAGATTTGATTTTTTAACCAATTTATATGCACTGGAGCATGTGCATGTAGTTCGAATTTTAATTATGCACATAAAATGCCTAGAAAACCCAGTTAATGTATAAAAATGTCCAAACGAACCCCATAAAATTCCAAAATTTAACACAACACTCTTGTTGTTCTATATTGACACTAGAATTTTTTTTAAAGCAATAAGAGGCAAAGAATATCGTTTCGTCCCCAAAGGGGGCACATTCCCTACGGAAACCATCAGGCTTATTGTGAGAAGCTTATACCCAAACCTGCCCCAAATTGGACAAGAATTTTACCACGGCATGTTGATGCCGCTCCAGATAGCATGCCAAGTTTCATGAATTTCAGACGAGTTTTGGATTTACTAGAATTTAAAAACAAAGTATCTTAATGTTTTGTTGGCAATCAACAGTGCCCTGGTGTTTGAAATTCATTCCCATTTCTTGCATGGGACCTAAGCATGCACCCAAGGACACCTGTTTGATTTTTGAACCAATTTATATGCATTGGAGCATGTGCATGTAGTTAGAATTTGAATTATGCACATAAAATGCCTAGAAAACCCATTAATGTATGAAAATGTCCAAAAGAACCCCGAAAAATTCCAAAAATTAGCACAACACTCGTGTTTTTCTATGTTGACACTAGAGAAAAAATTGAAAACAACAAGAGGCAACGGATATCATTTCATCCCCAAAGGTGAAACATTTCCTACCGAAACCATCAGGCTTGTTGTGAGAAGCTCTAGTTTGTGAGAAGCTTATACCCAAACCTACCCCAAATGGGACAAAAATTTACCATGGCATGTTGATGCCGCTCCATGATAGCATGCCAAGTTTCATGAATTTCAGACGAGTTTTGGATTTACTAGAACTTAAAAACATAGTATGTCAACGTTTTTACGGCAATCAACAGTGCCCTGGTGTTTAAAATTCATTCCGTTTCTTGCATGGGACATAAGCATGCACCCAAGGACACAAATTTGATTTTTCAACCAATTTATATGCACTGGAGCATGTGCATGTAGTTCAAATTTGAATTATGCACATAAAATGCCTAGAAAGCCTAGTTAATGTATAAAAATATCCAAACGAACCCCGAAAAATTCCAAAATTTAACACAACACTCCTGTTGTTCTATGTTGACATAAGAAAAAATTTAAAAGCAATAAGAGGCAAAGGATATCGTTTCGTCCCCAAAGGTGGCATGTTCCCTACCAAAACCATTAGGCTTGTTGTGAGAAGCTCTGGTTTCTGAGAAGCTTATACCCAAACTTGCACCAAATGGGACAAAATTTTACCAAGGCATGTTGATGCCGCTCCATGATAGCATGCCAAGTTTCATGAATTTCAGATGAGCTTTGGATTTACTAGAATTTAAATACAAAGTATCTCAATGTTTTGTCGGCAATCAATAGTGCCCTGGTGTTTGAAATTCATTCCCATTTCTTGCATGGGACCTAAGCGTGCACCCAAGGACACATATTTGATTTTTGAACGAATTTATATGCACTGGAGCATGTGCATGTAGTTCAAATTTGAATTATGCACATAAAATGCCTAGAAAACCCATTAATGTATAAAAATGTCCAAACGAACCCTGAAAAATTCCAAAAATTAACACAACACTCATGTTTTCTATGTTGACACTAGAGAAAAATTGAAATCAAGAAGAGGCAATGGATATCATTTCGTCCCCAAAGGGGAAACGTTCCCTACCGAAACCATCAGGCTTGTTGTGAGAAGCTCTCGTTTGTGAGAAGCTTATACCCAAACTTGCCCAAATGGGACAAAAATTTTACCATGGCATTTTGATGCCGCTCCATGATAGCAAGCCAAGTTTCACGAATTTCAGACGAGTTTTGGATTTACCAGAATTTAAAAACCAGGTATCTCAATGTTTGTGGCCGAGTGACGGTGGCAGGGTGTTTGACATTCATTACCATTTCTTGCATGGGACCTAAGCATGCAACCAAGGACACATATTTGAATTTTCAACCAATTTATATGCATTAGAGCATATGCGTGTAGTTCAAATATGAATTATGCACATAAATGCATAGAAAACTCAGTTAATGTATAAAAATGTCCAAACAAGCCCCGAAAAATTCCTAAAATTAACACAACACACATGTTGTTCTATGTTGACACTAGAAAAAAAATTGAAATCAAGAAGAGGCAACAGATATCATTTCATCCAGAAAGGTGAAACGTTCCCTACCATAATCATGAAGATTGTTGTGAGAAGCTCTTGTTTGTGAGAAGCTTTGGTTTGTGAGAAGCTTATATACCCCAACTTGCCCGAAATGGGACAATTTTTTTACCATTTCATGTTTATGTCGTTCCTTGCTAGCATGTCAAGTTTCATAATATTCAAATGCGTTTTCGATTTACTAGAATTTTAAAACCATGTATCTCAAGGTTAGCGGCCGAGCGACGGTGGCAAGGTATTTGACATTTATTCTCATTTCTTGCATGGGACTTAAGCATGTAACCAAGGACACACATTCCAATTTTGATCCAATTTATATGCACATGAGCATGTTCATGTAATTCAAATTTGAATTATGCACATGAATGCATAGAAAACTCAGTTTGTGTATAAAATGCCCAAGCGAACCCCGAAAAATCCCAAAAATTGACACAGCGCTCGTGTTGGTCTATGTTGACACGAGAAAATGTTGAAAGTAAGAAGAGGCAACAGATATCGTTTCATCCCCCAAGGTGGCACGTTCTCTATCGAAACCATCAGGCTTGTTGTGAGAGAAGCTCTGGTTTGCGAGAAGCTTATACCCAAACCTGCCGCAAATGAGAAAATATTTTTACCACGACATGTCGATGACGTTCAATGATATCATGTCGAGTTTCATGAATTTCAAATGAGTTTTCGATTTACTAGAATTTTAAAACTATGTATCTCAATGTTAGCGACATTCATTCTCATTTCTTGCATGTGACCTAAGCTTGCAACCAAGGACAAACATTTGATTTTGCAACATGTTTTTATGGACTAGAGCATGTGCATGTAGTTCAATTTTGAATTATACACATAAATGTCTAGAAAACTCAGTTAACGTATAAAAATGCCCAAACGATCCCCGAAATTCATCCCCATTTCTTGCATGGGACATAAGCATAAACACATGTACACATATATGATTTTACAACCCATGTTGTTGCACCGGAGCATGTGCATGTAGTTTAATTTTGAATTGTGCACCTGAAATGGCCAGAAAACCAATTTAATGTATAAAATGTCCAAACAAACCCTGAATAATTCCAATTCTTTTACGACACACTATAGTTACATGTTCACTGCAGATAAAAGTTCTAGTAATTCAAACATCGTCCATTGTCGCTGTGACCCCATTATGTAATTCAAATCAAGATGAAAAATCATGTAGATCCCACACGGTTTATTATCACCAACCGTGTAAGATGTAGTACAAAATATCCTGGAGCACCGTCTGATGACACTTTGTGCGCCAGTTTTTTCGCTGAAGTGATTCAATTTTTTTTGGCTTCTGCGGCAATATCTTCCTCCCCGCCCACTCCCCCTTACCAAAAGCCACATTTCCCTTGTTTCTGCCTTCCTTTCCAAGTTGAAACCTTCACTCCTTGCTTGAAGTGCCGCCTCCTCGTCGGCGACCCTCCTTCACGCTGCTCGGCCTCGCCTATCTCGGCAGGTAATCCACACCGATCCCCATTATAACATCCCAATTTTCATTTTGGATGTTAATCATTAGGTCATCATATGCATCCATATTTTGAGCATTTTGAATTTGGTTTTATTTGGACATTTTGATCTGAGAGACCTTAAGCAACTCAAGGACCATTCAAGAGAGTTGGAGGTTTTCATAAAATTCCATTTTTCAATTTTCAAAATTGGTAATTCGGATCAAAGGGATTTTTTATTTGAATTTATTTTTTCCAATTATTTCAAAATAAATAAAATAATGAGAGAAGATAATATGACTTTTTCAAAATAGAGGAAATAATGGAAATTTAGTTTTGAATAAAAATATATAATTGTGTGAATTTTATTTGAGATTTTTATTCGGTTAAATTAGGGGGAAATTGCATTTTAGCCCAGAAAAATGTTCACGTTGTCCTAAATATTAGGAGAGGACCGTGAAATTTCTCTTTGGGATTTTAGGATTTTTATTTATTTAGATTTTTGATTTTTCTCTCCGGAGGAATTAATTTAAAAAAATAGGAATTTTCCGCGTGCCAAACTGGGTCGGCCCAGCCGCCGCCACCGCCTTCCCCGTGCCCGAGCCGGACTCCGGCGGGAATCCGGGAGCGCCACGCCGCCGCCGCTTAGCCCCTTGGCCAAGTCGGACCCCCTCGGGGGGGGGCCTTTATATAGCACCGCCCCGCCGCCCCTCTATTCCTCAACCCACCCCGCTGCACCACCCCGCGCCACCTCCCGCCGCTGTCGCGCCGCTCCCCGCTGCCCTGTTGTCGTGCCGCGCCGCCTCGCCATTGCCTCACCAGAGCAACGCCGCCGCTGCCGCTAGTCTTTTCCCCTTGTACCGGTAAAACCGTAAAAGCCCCCCCTGGTTTTTTGTTCGGTTTCGCGTATTAGATCGGTTTTTAGGTTATGCTATTTAGTGAACGTTCACCCGATTCATTCTATTAACAAACAAATTCGTTCATTAGTTTCTGTTAGCGAACGTTCGTTCGTTGGATTTTTCTTTTTAATTTTATTTTCGGCCAGGGACCTATCCATGAATAGTTTTCTTACAGATTAGTCCCTGATCTTCAAACCCTCACTACTTTTTGCTTGTTTATCCAAATGCAGTGAAACCAATGCCAAAATCTTTGTCTTGTTCCCCTCTATCCAGATAAACAACTTGAACATGATTTTGAAAATTTAAAATTTGGTTTCAAGAAGATTTGATTTTGAACTTCTTTTGATCGTAGTTCGTGTTTCGTAACTCCTATTCGATTGATTCTTTTTACAAATCGAAGCTCTTCACTTGAACTTTCAGTTTAGATCTTTTCTTTTGGTTTTACCTTTGCATCTTATGCTTGAGTGCTTATGTATGCTATTGTTTGTTCACGATAGAGTTTCCGGAGTGCGAGGCTTGCCACTATGAATCTCTAGGGTTTTTCGGTCGTCAGCAAGGCAAGTAAAACTTTGATCATACCTTTATTACCTAGTTTTTATGCATTAGTTTCAACCCTCGAACATTGCATGAGTAGGCTATGATAACATGTGGGTATTGGGAAGCAGTTGATGAGGTAGGAACCTATTGTCTTACATTCAAACCCTGGGTATTATTACGTTATGATTGCACTACTTTGCTATGCTCATAGACGTGGATTGGTTTGTGAGATTAATGAAAGATGTGAGAGTCATTGATATCTAAGGGAAACTTAAGGTGGCTACTCTAATACACATCTGGGTGGATTGGTTGTGGGCACCTGGGGAATCTAGTGTTGTCCTAGGAGATCCCGGGGAACCGGTGTGATCATCCTATGGAATGCCACCCAGGCTCAAAGGGATCATAAGATTATTCATGCTAGAAACTTCCGTGTGCAGCTAGAAGCCATTATGGGCTCTAGCATAGTTGATTAAGTTGTGGGAATCCTTTCCATGATGGGCTAGCAGATGTAGGGGAATTGTAGGTGTACCGGCCTATCTATCGGTTAAGGTGACCTCTTCGGAAAGACTGTGTCTCGGTCATCCATTTCTCAAACATCATGCAGTGCAAGAAATACAAGCGGGGAGATCGAGTCTTGTGGGGAAAAGTGCGCAAACCTCTGCAGAGTGTATAAACTAATCATGGTTAGCCGTGTCCCCGGTCATGGACATCTTGAGTATCCGGTACTTGAATTATTATGTTGATCTCATCACTTTACTTAATGGATTTGTTGAGTTATTAATGTTAATTTGGGATTGAGTTGGGGTATCTTGTCAATAATTTCAACAAACTATGTAGCTAAATAAAATATATTCCTTTGTTGTAGGGAAAAATTAGCTTTATACAAATGATAACCGTAGAGCCTCCACCAGCCAAATATGCATATAGTGATAGCCGTTATTTGTTCATTGCTCTATGGTGTTATCTTGCCAACATATTCCATGTGCTGACCTACACCTCTGCAACGTATCATGTTGTAGCATTTTCAGACGAAGAGTAAGGTGTGCTAGGTCGTTGTCATGCACTCAGTTTTGCCGTGGAGTTGGATGGACTCATTTATCGTGGAAGCTTCTGCAGTTCTCTTATTTAGATGGCCTTCGGCCATATTATTGTAATAAGCACTCTTTTTGAGACACTCGTGTAATAAGTGTGTGATTGAACTCTGCAATAAATCCTCAAGTACTGTGTGTGTCAGCAATACCGATCCAAGGATGACATTTAAGCACAGAGACTACGGTCCATTGCGATCGGGTCGCTACACCCATCCTCCTCCTCCTTCCACATCCCACATGCGTCGACCGCCGGCGTGACACCTTCCACCCAAATCACCGACCCCTCCACCAAATAAGCACCACCCTAAGCCATGGTGCACGCAGTATAGCTAGGATCTCAATGAGCATTTGGCAGCGAAGAAGCAAATCGCGGTCGCACGCGTGGATGAGGTCGCCAAGGCTGCCCTTCATGCCGACCCCCTGATCTTGGAGGACCACCTCGTCATCGAGGCCACCATCGACGCCTCGCGCACCGACACCGTGACACAGTTGGCTGCTTTAAACGACAGTTCATGGCGTTTTCTCAAGGCCACCCTCAGTGCCTTCGACGAAGACTACGAGGTGTTTTCTCAGTGTGCATGTGCTTACCTCATCTCGAGAGCCAGCAGGTTGGTGCCCGGAGCGGCTCAGGCAACTCACCACTATGACGAGGGCACCCACGATTGTCCAAGGAGCCAATCATCATCGATATCTCCGACAATGGGGAGTAGCTTGTCTTATTAGCTCACTATAAGTACCCATGTTCAGTTTGCTAGCTACTGCCTTTCCTTAACAAATTCTAGAGAATTGTGCTATCTATTTTTGCCATGCAATCTATTCCTCTAGTGTATATGTTCTAAACAGTGCTCAAAGAAATTATGCTACTACTGAAAAAGAATTCTTAGCAGTGGTATTTGCTTGTGATAAGTTTAGACCTTATATTGTTGATTCCAAAGTAACTGTTCACACAAACCTTGCTGCTATTAAATATATTATGGAAAAGAAAGATGCTAAACCTGGACTTATTCGCTGGGTTCTCTTGTTACAAGAATTTGATTTACATATCATTGATAGAAAAGGAGCTGAGAACCCCGTAGTTGATAACCTGTCTAGGCTTGAAAATGTGCTTGATGACCCACGTCCTATGGATGATAGTTTTCCTGATGAGCAGTTGGCTGCAATAAATGTTGCTAATGGTACTCCTTGGTATGCTGGCTATGCTAATTACATTGTTGCTAAATATTTGCCACCTAGCTTCATATATCAACAAAAGAAAAAAAAATCTTCTATGACTTAAGACATTACTTTTGGGATGACCCACATCTTTATAAAGAAGGAGTAGATGGTATTATTAGACATTGTGTACCTGAGCATGAACAGGGACAAATCCTACGGAAATGTCACTCTGAGGCTTATGGAGGGCATCATGCTGGAGATAGAACTGCTCACAAGGTATTGCAATCTACATTTTATTGGCCTACTCTCTTCAAGGATGCCCGTAAGTTTCACTCTTCTTGTGATGAATGTCAAAGAATAGGTAATATCAGTAAGCGTCAAGAAATTCTTATGAATTATCCACTTGTTGTTGAACCATTTGATGTTTGGGGATTTGATTACATGGGACCTTTTCCTTCCTCTAATGGGTATACACATATTTTGGTTGCTGTTGATTATGTTACTAAATGGGTAGAAGCTATTCCAACTAGTAGTGCTGAGCACAACTGTAAGTGCATCTAGTGCCCCTTAGTGATTTTGGTGTATTGAAGACTTATAGGTGAAGGGACTAATGCGTTTGTGAGTGTACACAGGTATATAAGTCTATGAGGAGTTTGATATTTACAGAGAAAGTTGACCCCTAAAAATGAAGTTCTTCGACTGAAGACTTTGGCTTTCTGAAGACTTCGAAAGTGAAGAAATTGGTGCGACCTTGAAGACTTGGTATTCATTCGAGGAACATGAATCGTGAAGACTTTTGTTTTCGTAGTTTCATTTTCTCTTTCTTGAGTCATAGGAAAAACCGTACTGTTAAAGGGGGTCGAGGAAATACTAAGGAAAAATTTCCATGTGATGCTCAACCCAAAATCCTACACCTACCAATCCCTTCGAGTGAAGCCTTTGGAAATCTCATACAGTCCAGTCATATTCTTCAGTGACAGAGACGAAGTTCTTCTGGTCTTTGAGGAATTTGTTCTGACTGAGGAGTTAGGAATTCGCCAGTGCGGATTGCCTACAAAGTGAGGAACATGATAGCCCTGAGGATTTTGCTACTGAAAATTCCGACCATTGTGGTGCTATGCGCCAGCTGTCCCAAAATATCTATCCACCTAACGGTCATAGCATTGAAGGGCATTTATGTCTTATCATGTAGGGTTGCTCCCTAGGCTATAAATAGCCGCCCCCTACAACCACTAGCTGGTTGGCTGCTCCGAGAGAAACTGACACTTGTCATTTGAGAGCAACCCATCCTCTAAGGACTTTGAGCGAAAATCATCAAGTGAAGAAAAACCCAAAACCCAAACACCTACAAACCCCAAGTGATTGAGCATCGCTAAAGAGATTGATCCTGCGTGGATCCGACGTGTGTTACCTTTGAAGACTGTGCTTCTTCCAGACGGTTAGGCGTCATGGTCTAGAGCATCCAAGAGGAATTGTGGATCACCGAGTGACCAAGTTTGTGAAGGTTCGGAAGTCACCTGAAGACTTACCACGAGTGATTGGGCGAGGTCTGTGTGACCTTAGCTCAAGGAGAATACGGTGAGGACTTCGTGTTCTGAGCTGCGTGTTCAGGACTGGGTGTCCGGGACTGTGTGTCCTCGAGTTTAAATACTCAGCCGCTCCAACCAGACGTACAACTGAGACAACAGTTGGAACTGGTCTACCAAATCATTGTCTTCACCAAGCTTACTGGTTCTATTCCCTCAACTCTTTCATTTCCTCATAACTGTGATGTGTGTTTGTTCATATCTGTGTTTGAAGACTTTGACTACAGACTTTCTCAATTTCCTCAGTTCAATTTCTTCAGTATGTTTGTCTTCATCCTGTGTTATCATGTGCTTACGCTTCCTGTACTCTGTGCCTGTCTTCATTTCATCATGATGACTATGCTTGTATTCTATTATGTTTACTTTTGAGTACTTATTCCGCTGCTAGTAGTTCTTCGCTAAGGAATTTCCTCACCGGCAAATTCCTCAGTGAAGAATTTCTTAAAAATTGCCTATTCACCCCCCTCTAGTCGATATAACACACTTTCAATTGGTATTAGAGCAAGGTACTCCCTTGTTATGTGTGATTTTGGTCTAACTGCCTGGAGTTTTAGTTATGTCGACCACGGGTATGAAGAAAGTGACATGCCCCATCATTGACGGTCACGAGTATCCCAAGTGGAAGGCAATGATGAAGAAACGCCTCATGGCGATGAACAGCGAGCTGTCGACCGTCACTGAGATTGGTCTGACCGATCTGTGCAAGATGACGGAAGCTGATGACATTCGCAAGTACACTCTTCTCAACCTCACGGCAAAGGATGTCATCTGCTCCAGTCTATCACAAAATCAGTTCAAGAATATCATGCATCTCGATCATGCAAAGCTCATCTGGGACCATCTCTCTGAGGTCTATGAAGGTCATCGAACCTGTCATGATCCTTGGTTTGAGGACTTCAAGGAATCTCTCAAAGCGATGACATTCAAACCAGAATCATCATCTTCTGCACCATGCCTTATGGCAAAAGATGCTGAGGTAACTGAATGCTACCTATCCGAGTCTAGTGATGATGAATCTGGTGATGAATTTGGACCCAGCTATGTCAAACTTGCTTCCCTTGCCACTAAACAACAAAGAGCTTTGGAAAAAGTTCACTACATGCTAAATAAGAGCGATGATATGTTGGGTGAAGAAATGGATCAGTCAAAAGCATTGGCTGAAAGTCTTCAGAGACTTCATACTAAGTATGCCACCCTTCAAGATCAACATAACACTCTTTTATCTGATCATGAGAAGCTTTCTTATGAATTTCTTCAAAGAAAGCAAGACCTTGAGAAGCTAAGAGTGAGTTATGAAGATCTTCAGAAGGAGCGTGGTTCATTACTTGCTCAACAAATCAGCGCTTCTCAGGAAGAATTTGTTCCTCCATGCTTGAAGTGCATTGAACGTGAATCTGCTAATTCTTCACATGAATGTTCAAATGCTGCTAATGTTTCAAATTCTTCTCATGCCTCTGCTATCACTAATTCCTCGTCTAAGGACACTGCTAGTATCACTGATGATGCAGGGCTGAAGGAATTGTACATGATAGGCATGTACAAAAGCCTCAAAGGGCATCAGACTCTTTGTGATGTGCTTAAAAAGCAGATCCTCAACAGGAACCCTAGGAAAGAGGGTATTGCTTTTGAGAGGAAACTCAATGCTGATGGTACATATTGGAAGCCTGAGCAGTACCCCAAAACCACATGGGTTGCTGCAAAGGGACCTCCAGTTGATCCATCTAACTTATCTGGATTTGCATGTGAATCTCCTCGTTCTGATGATGAGTCATTTGACTCCAACTATAAACTGTTCAAAAATGAGAATGGTTAAGTATTTGCTAGATATGTTGGCACTAACTGCAGGAACGGTTCCCCTATGAAGAAAATCTAGGTTCCCAAAAGATTCCTTGAAAATCTTCAGGTCAATGTCATCATGACACCACCTGTGAAGAATATGAACCCCAGATCAAACTCTTCATATGGACCAAATTCTTCATATGGATCATATTCCTCAAAAGGATCAAAGTCCTCATATGAACATCATCATGCTAACCCGTCTGTTTCGGAGGGAAGATCTAAGGATTATGGATATGTGCATTATTCTTCAAATCATTATGTCCATAAGTCCTCAAAGAATCTCTCTGCTTACTCTTATGCTTACTCTAACCCCTCTTATGTGAAATGAAATGGACTGGCTTCTATGCCATCCTTCTCGTATGGAGCTCGCAGAGTGATGAACTCTTTGCCACCCCTTCATATGTGGGTGGTGAAGAAAAAGAACTAATCTCTTCTGCAGGGTCAGGTCTCCAGACGTACGTAATCATCTAAAGAATTTGCTGGAGACCTGAGTATGTCTGATAGGACGCAGGCTAATCATGAAGAAATGAACTTTCATTTCTCACGTCCTCATACTGCTTTATCTGCTCTTCTGCTTGATGAAATTGATCTGATGAATGGATGTCATATTCTTCACTGATGAAGTATATGAGTTTGCAAGCTGCACTAATTCATCTGCACTAATCCAGCGAAGACTATCATGACCACTACTCGCCCATTTGAATTGCTTCACATGGATCTCTTTGGTCCTAATCATTATTCTGCTGTTTCAAATGAAGCATCTCAATATGGCTTTGTTATTGTTGATGATTACTCTCGTTACACATGGGTACACCTTGTTACTTACAAACATGAAGTGCGGGAAGTCTTCAAACGATTTTCCTCGAGGGCTTCAACCAACTTTGGTGTGAAGATCAAGCACATCAGAAGTGACAATGGCACTGAGTTCAAGAATTCTGGTCTCGATGACTATCTTGATGAACTTGGTATTACTCATGAGTTATTTGCTCCTTATACTCCTCAGCAGAACAGCGTCGTGGAGCGCAAGAACATGACTCTTGCTGAGATGGCTCGCACAATGCTTGATGAATACAAAACGCCTCGTCGTTTCTGGACTGAGGCGATTGATACTGCATGCCACATCATCAACAGAGTATATCTTCACAAATTCTTCAAGAAGACTGCCTATGAACTCCTCACTGATAAGAAACCCAATGTAAGTTATTTCAAAGTCTTCGGTGCTAAATGTTGGACTAGAGATCCTCATCACAACTCAAAATTTGCACCAAAAGCACATGAAGGTTTTATGGTTGGTTACGGAAAGGACTCGCACACCTACAGAGTCTTCAACAACGCTCTTTGCAAGGTTGTTGAAACTACAGATGTGCGGTTCGATGAAACTAATGGCTCACAAAGAGAGCACCTACCTACCATGATAGATGAACCAGCACCCGAGGAAACTATCAAGTTCAAGGCTACTGAGGATGTCATTCCTACTGAAGCATCTGCTGAAGAATTCATTCCAGAACAAGAAGAACATCGAGATAATGCACCTGAAGAAAATACTGAAGAAAATGGTGCTGAAGAGAATGCTGATCAAATTCCTCAACGACAACGAGCTCATCCTCGCAATGCAAAAGAAGTGCAAGTTGAAAAGATCATCAATGACATCAAAGCGCCAGGTCCTCTCACACTCTCAAAAGCTTCACATTTATCTAACTTTTGTGGGCACTATGCTTTTGTCTCTATCACAGAGCCCACTAAGGTAGATGAAGCATTTCTGGAGCCTGAGTGGATTCAGGCCATGCAAGAAGAATTACATCAGTTCGAGCTCAACAATGTCTGGGAACTGGTCAAATGTCCAGATCCTCACAAGCACAATATCATTGGCACAAAATGGATCTACCACAACAAGCAAGATGAAAATGGCCTTGTGGTGAGGAATAAGGCACAGCTCGTAGCTCAAGGCTACACATAGGTTGAAGGAATTGACTTCGATGAAACTTTTGCACCTGTAGCTAGACTCGAGGCTATTCGCATATTACTTGCTTATGCTAACCATCATGATATCACTTTATATCAAATGGATGTGAAAAGTGCATTCCTCAATGGTAAGGTTGAGGAAGAAGTATATGTTGCTCAACCCCCAGGTTTTGAAGATCCAAAGAATCCTGCAAAGTCTTCAGACTCAACAAGGCCCTCTATGGCCTCAAGCAGGCCTCTCAAGCGTGGTATGATACCTTGAAGGAATTCTTCATGAAGAAAGGCTTCAAACCCAGTTCACTCGACCCTATTCTTTTCACTAAATCTTATGATGGTGTTTGTGTGCCAAATATATGTTGATGATATTATCTTTGGTTGTACTGAAGAATGTTATAGTGATGAATTTGCCTATATGATGAGTGAAGAATATCAAATTTCTATGATGGGAGAGTAGAAATTCTTCTTAGGTCTTCAAATTCATCAACAACACAATGGCATATTCATATCTCAGGAGAAATACCTCAAGGATGTACTGAGGAAATTCGGCATGCAAGATTGCAAAGGCGTCAAAATTCCTATGCCCAAAAATGGCCATCTGTGCACTGATGAAAATGGTATCGACTTCGATCATAAGGTATACCGCTCCATGATTGGCTCTTTATTGTACTTATGTGCATCTAGGCCAGATATAATGCTTAGTGTTTGCATGTGTGCCCGATTTCAAGCTACACCGAAGGAATCACACCATAAGGCTGTGAAGCATATTCTTCGATATCTAGCTCACACACCAACACTTGGATTATGGTACCACAAGGGCTCGGCTTTTGATGTCATTGGATATTCTGACTCTGACTATGCTGGAGATCATGTGGACCGCAAGTCAACATCTGGTACATATCATTTCCTTGGACGATCTTTGGTCTGTTGGTCCTCGAAGAAACAGAACTGCGTATCACTATCTACTGCTGAAGCTGAGTACATTGCCGTTGGTTCTTGCTGTGCTCAATTGCTATGGATGAAGCAAACTCTCAAGGACTATGGCGTCAACATGAAGAATGTGCCTATCTTCTGTGACAATGAGTGTGCCATCAAGATTGCTCACAACCCAATTCAGCACTCGAAGACTAAGCACATTCAGATTCGTCATCATTTTCTTCGTGATCATGTGTTGAAGGGCTACATTTATATTGAGCATGTGTAGACTAAAGAACAGCTAGCCGATATCTTCATAAAGCCCTTGGATGAGAAGAGATTTAGCAAGTTGCAGTGTGAGCTAAATATCCTAGAATCTTCGAATGTTCTTTGAAAAGGACACTCATCCTAACACTTATGCAAAATTGATGACTTAGATGTGCAACACATGAAGAAACGTTTTTTCTTCAATCAATGAAGAATAACACTCTTAATGTGAAGAAATTAACAAAGAATTTGATTCTCAGAACCCTACGATAATTGTACGCGGTGTCTGAAATCATCATTCTTATACGGTGGGTCACGCCACCACCAAAAGTTGAAATTTCTCAGTTGTTCATATTCTTCAACTTTGCATTGTCTTCACTATTTCTGCTGTTTTTCTTCATTGGCTATATATACATAAGTTTATGTCCTCTACAGCATTCACTTATTGCTAGTTCTTCAAGTTGGTTTTTTCTGCTAAGTGAATGTGATCGGACCCTTCCCCATGTATGCTAAACTCAACCCAATTTGTTCACAAATTCTTCATGTGCGTTCTATTTGAAACTCGTTCAAAATTTTCACTGTGTCCTTGTCGGCTGAAGAAATTGTGAACAGAACTTTAAAACCTATCTTATCTAAATTTTTGGCTTTGCCGCTCAAACCGTTCCGCATCCCATGATACACTTATCCTTTCACCCATGGTCGCACACGATCTCCACCTCTTAGTATGTGGGTGACACATGTCAAGCGAATGAGAAGGGTCAGGGGCACGTTCGTCCAATTTCTTCGGGCGAACAGTTTTTCACCGTGGCTATAAATACCCCTCTTCCCCTTCCTCACTTCTTTTACTCCGCTCGACCTCTCTCCAGTTCGAGCTTCTCAAACCCTAGCGCCGCCGCTACTTCATCGTCGCCGGTGAGGAAGAGCTTCACTGCATCGACCTCGTCGCCTCCGTACTCGCGCCGACCGCGGAAATCTTCACTCCGCCGCCGCCGTAGCCGTCTTCCTCCGCCAAGTTAGGGCGTGGAAGATCTACATAGACGAACTTCACCTCTCCACCTCACTGTTCGTTGTGTACTTCATCCAGGGTAATTGAAAGTTACTTTTACTGCCCTCGTTGATTCGAATGGTTATCTACAAAATCTTCAAAGGTTTTTTTCTTCATATCTTCACACACTAAAACACCTCATATATCATCTGTTCTTGATTCGTTTCTCTAAGCTATGTTTTTCTTCAAGATTCCTCAAATGTGTGGATTTTTGATGTACACATCTCTGGAACCTAAGACAAAGAACGCTTAGTGAAATTCTTCAAGACTAAGAGGTCAAATTCCTCAAACTTGTTCTTTTTACAAAACCTTCTGAGAACGCATAAGACCTCTCCAAATTCCTCGCAACTATACTCTGTTCACAGGTACTCATGTCAGCTGCTGAATTACTAGGTTCTCATCAACTTAACTCATTTGCAGCGTTCCTCAAAGAAAAGTTGCATACTTCTTCAGAGAATTCAATTGTTCAAATTCCTCAACTGAAGAAATTGGCTGACGGTAAGAAGCCACAGAAAGGAGGAAAGAGGGCTGAGGTCAACGTAGTGTTTGAGATCCCTGATGATATATATGCTGGGTACTGCACACCTCCTGAGGAAGACAAAAATCAGCGCAAGGTGCGCATTCAGAAGATAGAGAGGAGATGGGCAAGAGAGTGGAGGGAGTACAGATATGTCACTCCCAAATACATGAATAAATTCGGACACAATCCTCCATGCCCAAGACCTCCATTGGCACCTAGCCAAATAGGTAATCCCACCAGCCTCAAGCGCGGTGAGGACTATCCTGATGAATGGGCCAAGCGCCAAGCCAAGTTGGCTAAGCAAGCCAGAGAAGCAGTGAGGAAATTCAATGAAGACTCTGCTGTTGCTACCTCTACTGAGGACTATGCTGTCAAGCCGAAGAAGGCTATGTCAAAGAAGCATGTGCGCAAGCCAAGTGCTTTACCAACAGTGCCCTCAAGGACAAGTTCCTCAATAATGCCCTCATGGCCAGAATCCTCAAAGCCCTCATGGCAAATTCCTCATGTTGCTCCTGTTCCTCAAAAGTCCTCAGCTCCTCCGCCAAAGTCTTTGGCCGCTCCGACAAAGCCCTATGCACCTGTGCATCTTGCTTCGTGCCAAAGGACTGCAGGCATCTCAATTGCCTCAGGAGCTTCAGCTAGTTCCTCAGCTGCACCAAATTCCTCAACGGGACCCTCTCTACTGAAGACAAAGGCCACTTCTGGACGAGGTCCTCGCCCTAGTCCTTAGAAGAAGCAGGTCACCTTCCAAAGTGCCGTCTGAAGAAGACGAAGCTGATGATGATGAACTTGCTGAAATCATCAGAGATAGGCAAGTCAGGGCCGCTAGAGCCAAGGGAACAAATGGGCCACTGCCTTTGGATCCCAAGTTGATCCTCGAATACATTGACGTTTGGCACAAGTACTCCAACACTCCCATGCCTGACTTCAAGCTGACTCCTGGCCAAAGTCACATGCTGACTCACTTCATTCAAGAAGAAAAATGGAAATTTGAGAAGGCTAGACAGATCAAGAAAGCGCAATACAAGAAGGAGCGCTATCTGAAGAAAAACGTTGTCTCTATGACAACTGAAGAACTTGTCACTACTCAACCTGAGATCAAGAAACTCAGTGATGAATTTGACGCATACCATGCTAATTGGCTTGGAGCCAAAGTTCGTTTTGTGAGACTTGCTGATAATTTCACCTCAAATGTTGTAGCCCCAACACAACAGGAAGTTCCTCAGGCTGAAGCATCTGCTCAGCCAATTGAAGAACATGCCAGCACCGCTGGTGAAAATCAGGCTGCTAAAGAAAAGTGAGTTCCAGGGCTGATGACTGCATTCCAGCCGCTGAAGAAATTACCAGGGCATTCACTAGTGGTGCGCCTGAAGAAACTGAAGAAATCAGGGCAACTGCATCAGTTGTGCCTGAAGAAAATCAACCAGATTCCTCTGCTCCTCCTGCGCCAACACCAACTCCGATACTTCCATCTGCATCAGATGTGAAGAAAACCAAGGCTGCAGAGTGTGCAGCACTGAAGAAAAGGAAAGCATTAGCTACTTTAGATTCTTCAGCTCCAAAGAAGATGAAGCCTTTGACCAGTTCATGTGCTAATCCCATTGATGTTGTTCCAATCTCAACCATGCCATCGAAGGACCTTGTTCCTTTTGATGAAGAATATGTGATCCCCAGCGGATCTGATGAAGAAACTCTTTCTGTTGTTTCGTCTGAGCAGTTAGATGAAGAAATTGAAGTGGATACGATCCCTTCAACACCTGTCATCTCCTCGCCCATGCCTTAGTTCACAGCTGAAGAGGCTAGCATTGAAGAAATGGAAGATGAAGATGTGGATGTTGGCTGCTCCACACCAGTAATAACTGATGAATTCTGGGAAAGTCAGCATCCAAACTCTCCAATGTTCACACTGTTGCAGCAAATACCTCAGTCACCTGCACAAACTGTTCAAATGGGCTCTGAAGAAAAACTCACCCCACTTCATTTGTGCGTGAAGAAATTCCAGTCACTAGCGTTGAAGAAACTGCTGCTGCTGAACATTTGAAGACAGAGACTGCCACTGAAGAGGAACCAGAAATTTCTCAGCCTGAAGAACCTGAGATTGCGATTCCTGATGTCGTGATGCAACTCACTGACACTCCTTTGCCCAAGCCAAAGGATCCATTCTCACGCAAGCAAAAGTTCAAGGCTGATTATTTCTTCGGCGAGCATGTATTCTTCGAAGACTAGAACCCTTATAACTCTGCTCGCACTAGGAAGATGCGTTTCTGGACTACTAGTCAAGCCAATTTCTATTCCTCAGTGTTGTTCACCAAAGAGAAAATCTTCTACCATGAGCACATTCCTCACGTGGATATGGAATCTCTGCCGTGTTTCGTGCCAGTCCTCAGTGTTCTTCACGACGCTGGACTGTTAATTTTTTGCTCTGACATCTGTGATTGGAATGAAGAACTGATTCTTCAATTTTATGCAACACTGCACATCACAGGAGATTTTGAAGATGTGAATTCATGGGTGCTGGACTGGATGTCTGAAAAAACTCACTACACAGCACTAGCTTCTGAATTGCTTCGTGCCTTACCACTCAATCCTCCCCTTGAAGAAGCTCGTTGCATCTACAGTGAACCTGAGCTTACAAATCACTAGATGCAGGGTCTGATGAAACCTTTGAAGCCAGGTCAGGCCCCATGAACCAAATTCCTCGTGAAGGAATTACTTTATGTGCCCAGAACTATCTATCAAATTCTTACGAGGACAATGAGTCATATCAGAGGCCACGACTCATCTGATGAGGAAATTGTTGGCATCATGAAGAATCTGGTATTCAACATCGTTCATGGCATTCCTGTCAATTATCACAATTTCTTCAGGAGGACTCTGGCAAATGTTGCACTGTCTCTGTTTGAGCTGAAGCCTTATGCACCTTGGATTATGAGATTCCTCAGGGCAAGGTCTTCACTCAACTACAAAGCTGATTTTCAGAATCACCTCAGCTACTTACCCCCAATTGAGGTCCTCAACCAGACATATTCCTGAGTTGATGAAAAGGGCAAGGCACCAGCTGTCTTAGATGAAGGCATTCGTCCATTGGATGGTCAGTTTCGCAAAGCTGCCTCTTATTCCACCAATGATGACTCTGCCACACATGACTCTGCCAATGCACCCAAGTCTATTCCTCAACCACTGCTCCTCGTGTGATGACTGGCCATGAACTTCTGCTTAGTCTTCACCAGAAGGTGGATCGAAATCATAAATGGGTTAAGCGTCAGTTTGGTTCATTTCTTCACAACATGACTGCTACACACAATGCAGTGAAGAAAAAACCATTACTACCCCCATGAAGTTTTCGGTCGCACCTGGGCAATACTGTCACATCTGTATAGTGAAGAAGATCTAAAGAGAATGGGTCTCAAGGAAGATTTTGACTGGTCTGCACCTCCACCGAAGAAATTCAAGAAGGTCAAGGTTCCTTCCTTGGTGGACAGCTCATATTCTTCATCGCGCGACACTGATGAGAATGAAGACTTGGACGACAAGCCCTACTATGACAAACGACCCCAACAACGCTGGCGCTCCTTCATCAACTTGATATTCTTCAGGGGCGTTAGTCCTCATATTCAATCCTTTTGTTCATTTGATGACAAAGGGGGAGAATTTTGAGTTAGTCTTCAAGCGGGTCTTTCTATATGGGCGTTTTTTTCAAGTTACAACTCTCGTTCTTCTGAGACTATATTGGATCGAGTTGTAAACTTAAACCCGATGGTGCTCTGATACTTTTGATATGTTTTTCTGCATGCTTAATCCTTATATATGCTAATGCACGCATGCTGAATTACATCAGTCACCATATTTCATCATGCATTTCAAATTCTTCACTATTATATGTCAAATGCGTGTATGAATTACAATATATAGGGGGGAGATCTCCATGATTCAACTCTTCAAGTGTGCATTTCTTCAAAAGCAAATTCCTCACTATGCACATCTTCAGGGGAGTTCTTCTATATCTTGCAATCAAATTCCTAAATATTAGTATTTACACTTCATATGTTTATCCCCGTTGAAAACTTAACCTATATTGTCATCAATCACCAAAAAGGGGGAGATTGTAAGTGCATCTAGTGCCCCTTAGTGATTTTGGTGTATTGAAGACTTATAGTTTAAGGGACTAAAGCGTTTGTGAGTGTACACAGGTCTATAAGTCTATGAGGAGTTTGATATTTACAGAGAAAGTCGACCCCTAAAAATGAAGTTCTTTGACTGAAGACATTGAAAGTGAAGAAATTGGTGTGACCTTGAAGACTTGGTATTCATTCGAGGAACATGAAGCGTGAAGACTTTTGTTTTCGTAGTTTCATTTTCTCTTTCCTGAGTCATAGCAAATACCGTATTGTTAAAGGGGTCGAGGAAATACTAAGGAAAAATTTCCATGTGATGCTCAACTCAAAATCCTACACCTACCAATCCCTTCGAGTGATGCCTTTGGAAATCTCATACAGCCCAGTCATATTCTTCAGTGGCAGAGACGAAGTTCTTCTGGTCTCTGAGGAATTTGTTCTGACTGAGGAGTTAGGAATTTGCCAGTGCGGATTGCCTACAAAGTGAGGAACATGATAGCCCTGAGGATTTTGCTACTCAAAATTCCGATCATTGTTGTGCTATGCGCTAGCTGTCCCAAAATATCTACCCACCTAATGGTCATATCATTGAAGGGCATTTATGTCTTATCATGTCGGGCTACTCTCTAGGCTATAAATAGCCGCCCCCTAGAACCACTAGCTGGTTGGCTGCTCCGAGAGAAACTGACACTTGTCATTTGAGAGCAACCCATCCTTCGAGGACTTTGAGCGAAAATCATCAAGTGAGGAAAAACCCAAACCCAAACACCTGCAAACCCCAAGTGATTGAGCATCACTGAAGAGATTGATCCTGCGTGGATCCGACACTTGTTACCTTTGAAGAATGTGCTTCTTCCAGACGGTTAGGCGTCATGGTCTAGAGCATCCAAGAGGAATTGTGGATCATCGAGTGACCAGGTTTGTGAAGGTTTGGAAGTCGCCTGAAGACTTACCACGAGTGATTGGGTGAGGTCTGTGTGACCTTAGCTCAAGGAGAATACAGTGGGGACTTGGTGTCCTGAGCTGCGTGCTCAGGACTAGTTGTCCGGGACTGTGTGTCCTCGAGTTTAAATACTCAGCCGCTCCAACCAGACGTACAACTGAGACATCAGTTGGAACTGGTCTACCAAATCATTGTCTTCACCAAGCTTAGTGGTTCTATTCCCTCAACTCTTTCATTTCCTCATAACTGTGCTGTGTGTTTGTTCATATCTGTGTTTGAAGACTTTAACTGAAGACTTTCTCAATTTCCTCAGTTCAATTTCTTCAGTCTGTTTGTCTTCATCCTGTGTTATCCTGTGCTTACGCTTCCTGTACTCTGTGCCTGTCTTCATTTCATCATGATGAATATGCTTGTATTCTGTTATGTTTACTTTTGAGTACTTATTCCGCTGCTGGTAGTTCTTCGCTAAGGAATTTCCTCACCGACAAATTCCTCAGTGAAGAATTTCTTAAAATCGCCTATTCACCCCCCCTCTAGTTGATATAAAGCACTTTCAACAACACCTCTATTAAAATGCTTAAGAAGGTTATTTTCCCAAGATTTGGAGTCCCTAGATATTTAATGACTAATGGTGGTTCACACTTTATCCATGGTGCTTTCCATAAAATGCTTGCTAAGTATGATGTTAACCATAGAATTGCATCACCCTATCATCCTCGGTCTAGTGGTCAAGTTGAACTTAACAATAGAGAAATAAAATTAATTTTCTAAAAGACTGTCAATAGGTCCAGGAAGAATTGGTCTAAGAAATTAGATGTTGCACTTTGGGCTTATAGAACAGCTTATAAAAATCCTATGGGTATGTCTCCTTATAAAATGGTTTATGGAAAAGCTTTTCATTTGCCTCTTGAGTTAAAGCATATTGGGCAGTTAAAGAACTCAATTATGATTTCAAACTTGCTGGTGAAAAGAGGTTATTTGATATAAGCTCATTAGATGTATGGAGAACCCAAGCCTATGAAAATGCAAAGTTATTTAAAGAAAAAGTTAAAATATGGCATGACAAAAGAATACAAAAACGTGAGTTTAAAGTTGGAGAATATGTTCTTTTGTACAACTCTCGTTTTAGATTTTTCACAGGAAAGCTCCTCTCAAAATGGGAAGGCCCCTATGTCATCGAGGAGGTTTACTGGTCTGGAGCCATCAAAATAAATAATTTCGAAGGCACTAACCCGAAGGTTGTTAATGGGCAACAAATAAAGCATTATATCTCAGGTACGCATATTAATGTTGAAAGTAATATTATTCAAACTTTGACACCAGAAGAACACATAAAACAGTCCTTCCGGAACACTCCAGAATCGTGAAAATAAGGAGGTATGTGATACGGTAAGCAAACAGACTCTGAAAAATCTGCAAAAATATTTTTTATCAGTTTTGGAATATTTTAAAATTATGGAAATAAAGAAACTCCCACGAAGCGTACCCTGGTGGGCACAAGACACCAAGGCGCGCCAGGCTTGCCTGGAGCACCTAGGTGGGTTGTGCCCATCTGGGACACCTCCCGTACTCCATTTTTCTTTCGTATGCTTGTCCTCCAATATATATATATATATATATATATATATATATATATATATATATATATATACTTCCAAAACCTGTTAACCACCGTATCACGGAGAAAATCCTCTGTTCTCTTTTCTTGCTATTTTTGGTCAGATTTGTCAAGCTAGGCATCATGTCTTCCTGCTCCTCCAACCACATGGAAGAAGAAGCTTGGCTGATGAAGACCGAGACGAAGAGGGAGGAGCCTACAGACGTAATCAAAGGAGGACAAGGCCTCTTCTTCATCACCACCACCATCTTCTTCATCACTAGAGGAGAAATGAGTATCGGGTATGAGCACTCCCCTTGGCTTTCGCCAAGCTTGGGGGAGGTGCCCAGGTATCGTATCATCCCACTATCTTTTTGCTTTTACTTATCTTAGTTCAATCTTTTGCTTTAGATAAAATAAAGTTTAGTTCAATCATTTCTTATTTGAAAGTTTGCTTAGTGATCTATCCTTGTAATCATGTGTAGGTTATATAATAAAGTTGGTTTTAGTTTTTGCTTTCTTTACGTTCATGTTGCAAATAAAGAAAAGAAATAGTAAAGAAAAGAAACAAGAAAGAAAGGATAGATATAATGAAAATATTATATACTAATCCTATGGTAAGTGATAGCACCACGTAAGGAAAAGTATAAGTAAGAAAATTTTATTAGAGATTGACAAACATAGCATTAGTCAATGATGCAACTCATGAAAGAATTAATAAGGGAAGAGAAGATTCACATATAGATATACTATCCTAGAAATCTTCTATGATTGTGAGCCCTCATCAAAATATTATATGCCAAAATTGTTGAAGTTGGACAAGGAAGACAACTTAATGGTTTATGTTTGTTTATATTCACATAGAAGTCATATTGTCATAGATCCTTTAACATGTGATGCTTGCCCCTATCTTTGCTAGCCAAAAATTCTATACTAAGTAGAGATACTACTTGTGCATCCAAAAACCCTTAAACCCAAATCTTTTTCAAGAGTCCACCGTACCTACCTAGGGGTTGAGCAAGATCCCTCAAGTAAGTTGTCATCGGTGCAAAAGGGCAATAAAAATTTCTTCTAAAAGTGTGAGATCATTTAGTGTAAGAGAAAATTGAGCATTGTACGAATATGGATGACAAAAAATAAAAGCGACAGACTGCATAATAAAGGTTGACATCTTAAGGGGCAATACAACATGATGTTCTCTTGCACTAAGGGATTGAGCATACAAACAAATAAGTGCATGGCAACCTCTGCTTCCCTCTGCGAAGGGCCTACCTTTTACTTTTATGCAAAGAGTCAAAGTTTTCTCTATATTCCTTTTATTTTTCTCTTTTCGGCAACCATCATGTGGTGAGGAAAGATCTAGGAACATATGTCCAGTTGAATATAGATGGCATGAGTTATTAATGTTGGGGATCGTAGCAGAAATTTAAAATTTTCTACGCATCACCAAGATCAATCTATGGAGTAATCTGGCAATGAGGGGAAGGGGAGTGCATCTACATACCCTTGTAGATCGCTAAGCGGAAGCATTACTAGAACGCGGATGAGGTAGTCGTACTCATAGCGATTCAGATCGCGGTCGATTCTGATCTAAGCGCCGAACAACGGCGCCTCCGTGTTCAACACACGTGCAGCCCGGTGACGTCTCCCATGCATTGATCCAGCAAGGAGAGAGGGAGAGGTTGGGGAAGAGTCCGTCCAGTAGTAGCACGACGGCGTGGTGGTGGTGGAGGAGCGCGGTACTCCAGCAGGGCTTCGCCAAGCACTATGAGAGACGGGGAGGGAGAGAGGTAGGGATGCGCTTCGGGAGAGAGAGACTCGTGTGTTGTGCAGCCCCAAAACCTCCACTATATATAGGGGCAAGGGCAAGGGGAGCCACCCTAGGGTTTCCCCTAGGGGGGCGGCGGCCAGGGCAGATGGGATCTCCCCCTTGGGTGACTTGGCCCTCAAGCCAGGAGGTGGGAACCCTAGATGGGGAGCCCCAAACCCCCTGGTCACATGGGAATAGGTGAGGGGGGCGCACAGCCCCTTGGTGGGCTGGTTTTCCCCCTTCCCTTGGCCCATGAAGCCCCCCAACACTTGTCGGGGCTCCCGAAACACCTTTCGGTCATGCTGGTCATCACCCGGTACCTCCGAAACACTTCCGGACTCCAAAACCCTTCGTCCAATATATCAATCTTCACCTCTAGACCATTCCGGAACTCCTCGTGACGTCCGGGATCTCATCCGGGTCTCCGAACAACATTCAGTAACCACATACATACTTTCCCTATAACCCTAGCGTCATCGAACCTTAAGTGTGTAGACCCTACGGGCTCGGGAATAATGCAGACATGACCGAGACATCTCTCTGGTCAATAACCAACAGCGGGGTCTGGATACCCATGTTGGCTCCCACATGTTCCATGATGATCTCATCGGATGAACCACGATGTCAAGGATTCAGTCAATCCCGTATACAATTCCTTTGTCTATAGGTATAGTACTTGCCCAAGATTCGATCGTCGGTATCCCGATACCTTGTTCAATCTCGTTACCGGCAAGTCTCTTTACTCGTTCCATAACACATCATCCCGTGACCAACTCCTTGGTCACATTGTGCACATTATGATGATGACCTACCGAGTGGGCCCAGAGATACCTCTTCGTTTACACGGAGTGACAAATCCCAGTCTCGATTCGTGCCAACCCAACAGACACTTTCGGAGATACCCGTAGTGCACCTTTATAGCCACCCAGTTACGTTGTGGCGTTTGGTACACCCAAAGCATTCCTACGGTATCCGGGAGTTGCACAATCTCATGGTCTAAGGAAATGATACTTGACATTAGAAAAGCTTTAGCAGACGAACTATATGATCTTGTGCTAGGCTTAGGATTGGGTCTTGTCCATCACATCATTCTCCTAATGATGTGATCCTGTTATCAATGACATCCAATGTCCATGGTCAGGAAACCATGACCATCTATTGATCAAAAAGCTAGTCAAATAGAGGCTTACTAGGGACATGTTGTGGTCTATGTATTCACACATGTATTACGGTTTCCGATTAATACAATTATAGCATGAACAACAGACAATTATCATGAACAAGGAAATACAATAATAACCATTTTATTATTGCCTCTAGGGCCTATTTCCAACAGTCTCCCACTTGCACTAGAGTCAATAATCTAGTTCACATCACTATGTGATTGCAATGAATCCAACACCCATGGGGTTTGTTCATATCTTGCTTGTGAGAGAGGTTTATTAGTCAATGAGTCTGAACCTTTCAGATCCATGTGTGCTTTACAAATCTCTATGTCATCTTGTAGATGCAGCTACCACGCGCTACTTGGAGCTATTCCAAATAAATTTTCTACTATACGAATCCGGTTTACTACTCAGAGTCATCCGGATTAGTGTCAAAGTTTGCATCGACGTAACCCTTTACAACGAACTCTTTTACCACCTCCATAATCGAGAAAATTCCTTAGTCCACTAGTTACTAAGGATAAGTTCGACCGATGTCGTGTGATCCATTGCTGGATCACTCTTGTACCCCTTGACTGACTCATGGCAAGGCACACTTCAGGTGCGGTACATAGCATAGCATACTGTAGAGCCTACGTCTAAAGCATAGGGGACGACCTTCGTCCTTTCTCTCCCTTCTGCCGTGGTCAGGTCTTGAGTCTTACTCAATATTAACACCTTGTAACACAGCTAAGAACTCTTCTTTGCTGATCTATTTTGAACTCCTTCAAAATCTTGTCACGGTATATATTCATTCGAAAGTACTATTAAGCGTTTTTTATCTATCCTTATAGATCTTGATGCTCAATGTTCAAGTAGCTTAATCCAGATTTTCCATTGAAAAACACTTTTCAAATAACCCTGCATTCTTTCCAGAAATACTACATCATTTCTGATCAACAATATGTTAACAACATATACTCATCAAAAATTCTATAGTGCTCCCACTCACTTCTTTGGAAATACCAGTTTCTCATAAACTTTGTATAAACCCAAAATCTTTGATCATCTCATAAAAGTGTACATTCCAACTCCGAGATGCTTACTCCAGTCCTTAGAAGGATTGCTGGAGCTTTGCATACTTGTTAGCATCTTTCAGGATTGACAAAACCTTCTGGTGGTATCACATACAACCTTTCCTCAAGAAAAATGTTGAGGAAACAATGTTTTTTACATCCTATCTGCAAGATTTCATAAATAACGCAGTAATAATTCCAACAGACTTTTAGCATCGCTACGAGCGAGAAAGTCTCATCGTAGTCAACTCCTTTAACTTGTCGGGAAACATCTTAACGACAAGTCGAGCTTTCTTAATGGTGACACTTACCATCATTGTCTGTCTTCCTTTTAAAATCCATCTGCACCCAACAGCCTTACAACCATCAAGTGGTTCTTTCAAAGTCTATACTTTCTTTTATACATGGATCCTCTCTCGGATTTTATGGCCTCGAGCCATTCTTCGGAATCTGGGCCCACCATCACTTCTCCATAGCTCGTAGGTTCATTGTTGTCTAGCAACATGACTTCCAAGACATGATTACCTACCACTCTGAAGTAGTATGCATCCTTGTCGACCTATGAGGTTTGGTAGTGACTTGATCCGAAGTTTCATGATCACTATCATAAGCTTCCACTTCAATTGGTGTAGGTGCCACAGGAACAACTTCTTGTGCCCTGCTACACACTAGTTGAAGTGATGGTTCAATAACCCCATCAACTCTCCACCATCCTCCCACTCAGTTCCTTCAAGAGAAACTTTTCCTCGAGAAAGAACATGTTTCTAGAAACAATCACTTTTGCTTCCGGGTCTGAAATAGGAGGTATACCCAACTATTTTTGGGTATTCTATGAAGATACATTTATTAGCTTTGGGTTCGAGCTTATCAGCCTAAAACTTTTTCACATAAGCATCGCAGCCCCAAATGTTTAAGAAACGACAGCTTAGGTTTCTCTAAACCATAGTTCATACGATGTCATCTCAACGGAATTGGGTGGTGCCCTATTTAAAGTGAGTGCGTTTGTCTCTAATGCCTAAACCATAAACGATAGTGGTAATTCGAGAAGAGACATCATGGTATGCACCATATCCAATAGGGTGCAGTTGTGATGTTCGGACACACCATCACACTATGGTGGTCCAGGCGGTATTAGTTGTGAAACAATTTCCACAATGTCTTAATTGTGTGCCAAAGTCGTAACTCAGATATTCATCTCTATGATCATATCATAGACATATTATCCTCTTGCCACGACGATCTTCAACTTCACTCTGAAATTACTTAAACCCTTCAATAATTCAGACTTGTGTTTCATCATGTAAATATACTCATCATCTACTCAAATCATATGTGAAGTAAGAACATAATGATATCCACTGCGTGCCTCAGCACTCATTGGACTGCATACATCAAAATGTATTACTTCCAACAAGTTGCTTTATTGTTCCATCTTACTGAAAACAAGGCCTTTCAGTCATCTTGCCCATGTGGTATGATTTACATGTCTCAAGTGATTCAAAATCAAGTGAGTCCAAACGATCCATCTGTATGGAGTTTCTTCATGCATATCTACCAATAGACATGGTTCGCATGTCTCAGTCTTTTCAAAAACGAGTGAGTCCAAAGATCCATCAACATGGAGCTTCTTCATGCGTTTTATACCAACATGACTCAAATGGTAGTGCCACAAGTACGTGGTACTATCATTACTATCTTATATCTTTTGGCATGAACATGTGTATCACTATGATCGAGATTCAATAAACCATTCATTTTAGGTGCAAGACCATTGAAGGTATTATTCAAATAAACAGAGTAACCATTATTCTTCTTAAATGAATAACCGTGTGGCGATAAACATAATCCAATCATGTCTATGCTCAACGCAAACACCAAATAACAATTATTTTGGTTTAACACCAATCCCGATGGTAGAGGGAGCGTGCGATGTTTGATCACATCAACCTTGGAAACACTTCCAACACATATCGTCATCTCACCTTTAGTTAGTCTCTGTAGCTTTTTATTTCGAGTTACTAACGCTTAGCAACCGAACCGGTATTTATTACCCTGGTGCTACTAGGAGTACTAGTAAAGTACACAATAATATGACGTATATCCAAAATACTTCTGTCGACCTTGCCAGCCTTCTCATCTACCAAGTATCTAGGGTAGTTCTGCTTCAGTGACCGTTCCCCTCATTATAGAAGCACTTAGTCTCGGGTTTGGTTCAACCTTGGGTTTCTTCACTAGAGCAGCAACTGATTTGCCGTCTCATGAAGTATCCCTTGTTTCCCTTGCCCTTCTTGAAACTAGTGGTTTAACCATCACCAATTGATGCTCCTTCTTGATTTCTACTTTCGCGGTGTCAAACATCGCGAGTTGCTCAAGGATCATCATGTCTATCCCTGATATGTTATAGTTCATCACGAAGCTCCAATAGCTTGGTGGCAGTGACTATGGAGAACCATCACTATCTCATTCGGAAGATTAACTCCCACTCGATTCAAGCGATTGCAGTACTCAGACAATCTGAGCACATGCTCAACGATTGAGTTTTTCTCCCTTAGTTTGCAGGCTTAAGAAACTTGTCAGAGGTCTCATACCTCTTGACATGGGCACTAGTCTGAAATCCCAATTTCAGTCTTTGGAACATCTCATATGTTCTGCGATGTTTCAAAAGCGTCTTTGGTGCCACAATTCTAAACCATTAGTATTACGTACTGAACTATCACGTAGTCATCAAAACGTGTATGTCAGATGTTTCCCAACATCTATAGACGATGCTCGAGGTTCAACACACTGAGCGGTGCATTAAGGACATAACCCTTCTGTGCAGCAATGAGGACAATCCTCAGTTCACGGACCCAGTCCGCATAATTGCTACTATCAACTCTCAACTAAATTTTCTCTAGGAACATATCTAAAACAGTAGAACCAAAGTGTGAGCTACGACATAATTTGCAAAGACCTTTTGACTGAGTTCATGATAATTAAGTTCATCTAATCAAATTATTCAATGAACTCCCACTTAGATAGACATCCCTCTAGTCATCTAAGTGATACATGATCCGAGGCAACTAGGCCGTGTCCGATCATCACGTGAGACGGACTAGTAATCATCGGTGAACATCTTCATGTTGATCGTATCCACTATACGACTCATGTTCGACCTTTCGGTCTTCCATGTTCCGAGGCCATGTCTGTACATGCTAGGCTCGTCAAGTTAACCTAAGTGTATTGCGTGTGTAAATCTGGCTTACACCCGTTGTAAGCGAACGTTAGAACCTATCACACCCGATCATCACCTGGTGCTTCGGAACAACGGACCTTAGCAACGGTGCACTGTTAGGGGGAACACTTTCTTGAAATTATTGCGAGGTATCATCTTATTTATGCTACCGTCGTTCTAAGCAAATAAGATGTAAACATGACAAACATCACATGCAAATCATAAAGTGACATGATATGGCCAATATCATCTTGCGCCTTTGATCTACATCTTCGAGGCGCGGCATGAACACCATCGTCACCTGCATGACACCATGATCTCCATCATCGTGTATTTATGAAGTTTCCTCGCCAACTATTACTTCTACTACTATGGCTAACGGTTAGCAATAAAGTAAAGTAATTACATGGAGTTTTCATTGACACGCAGGTCATAAATAAATTAAGACAACTCCTATGGCTCCTGCCGGTTGTCATACTCATTGACATGCAAGTCATGATTCCTATTACAAGAACATGATAAATCTCATACATCACATATATCATTCATCACATCCTTTTGGCCATATCACATCACATAGCAAACCCTGCAAAAACAAGTTAGACGTCCTCTAATTGTTGTTGCATGTTTTACGTGGCTGCTATGGGTTTCTAGCAAGAACGTTTCTTACCTACGCAAAACCACAACGGAGATATGCCAATTGCTATTTACCCTTCATAAGGACCCTTTTCATCGAATCCGATCCGACTAAAGTGGGAGAGACAGACACCCGCCAGCCACCTTATGCAACTAGTGCATGTTAGTCGGTGGAACCGGTCTCACGTAAGCGTACGTGTAAGGTTGGTCCGGGCCGCTTCATCCCACAATGCCGCCGAATCAAGATAAGACTTGTAGTGGCAAGCAAATTGAACAAATCATCGCCCACAACTACTTTGTGTTCTACTCGTGCATAGAATCTACGCATAGACCTAGCTCATGATGCCACTGTTGGGGATCGTAGCAGAAATTTAAAATTCTCTACGCATCACAAAGATCAATCTATGGAGTAATCTAGCAACGAGGGGAAGGGGAGTGCATCTGCATACCCTTGTAGATTGCTAAGCGGAAGCGTTACTAGAACACGGATGAGGTAGTCGTACTCGTAGTGATTCAGATCGCGGTCGATTCCGATCTAAGCGTCGAACAACGGCGCCTCCGCATTCAACACACGTGCAACCTGGTGACGTCTCCCATGCCTTGATCCAGCAAGGAGAGAGGGAGAGGTTGGGGAAGACTTCGTCCAGCAGCAGCACGACGGTGTGGTGGTGGTGGACGACTGTGGTACTCCAGCAGGGCTTCGCCAAGCACTACGAGAGATGAGGAGGGAGAGAGGTAGGGTTGCACCTTGGGAGAGAGAGACTCATGTGTTGTGCAGCCCCAAAACCTCCACTATATATAGGGGCAAGTGCAAGGGGAGGCGCCCTAGGGTTTCCCCTGAGGGGGCGGCGGGCAGGGCAGATGGGATCTCCCCCTTCAGTGACTTGGCCCCCAAGCCAGGAGGTGGGAACCCTAGATGGGGCGCCCCAAACCCCCTGGTCACGTGGGAATAGGTGAGGGGGGCGCACAGCCCCTTAGTGGGCTGGTTTGCCCCCTTCCGTTGGCCCATGAAGCCCCCAACACTTGTCGGGGCTCCCGAAACACCTTTCGGTCATGCTGGTCATCAACCCGTACCTCCGGAACACTTCCGGACTCCAAAACCCTTCGTCCAATATATCAATCTTCACCTCTGGACCATTCCGAAACTCCTCGTGACATCCGGGATCTCATTCGGCACTCCGAACAGCATTCAGTAACCGCGTACATACTTTCCCTATAACCCTAGCGTCATCGAACCTTAAGTGTGTAGACCCTACGGGCTCGGGAATAATGCAGACATGACCGAGACATCTCTCTGGTCAATAACCAACAGCGGGATCTGGATACCCATGTTGGATCCCACATGTTCCACGAGGATCTCATCGGATGAACCACGATGTCAAGGATTCAGTCAATCATGTATACAATTCCTTTGTCTACCGGTATAGTACTTGCACGAGATTCGATCGTCGGTATCCCGATACCTTGTTCAATCTCGTTACCGGCAAGTCTCTTTACTCGTTCCATAACACATCATCCCGTGATCAACTCCTTGGTCACATTGTTCACATTATGATGACGTCCTACCGAGTGGGCCCAAAGACACCTCTCCGTTTACACGGAGTGACAAATCCCAGTCTTGATTCGTGCCAACCCAACAGACACTTTCGGAGATACCCGTAGTGCACCTTTATAGCCACCCAGTTACGTTGTGGCGTTTGGTACACCTAAAGCATTCCTACGATATACGGGAGTTGCACCATCTCATGGTCTAAGGAAATGATACTTGACATTAGAAAAGCTTTAGCAGATGAACTATACGATCTTGTGCTAGGCTTAGGATTGGGACTTGTCCATCACTCATTCTCCTAATGATGTGATCCCGTTATCAATGACATCCAATGTCCATGGTCAGGAAACCATGACCATCTATTGATCAACGAGCTAGTCAACTAGAGGCTTACTAGGGACATGTTGTGGTCTATGTATTCACACATGTATTACGGTTTCCGGCTAATACAATTATAGCATGAACAATAGACAATTATCATGAACAAGTGTGGGATCGAAAGTATGTCTAGAGGGGGGTGATTAGACTACTTGACCAAATAAAAACTTAACCTTTTCCCAATTTTAGTTCTTAGCAGATTTTAGCTATTTTAGGACAAGTAAAGCAATCATCACACAATTCAAGCAAGCATGCAAAGAGTATATTAACAGCGGAAAGTAAAGCATGCAACTTGCAAGAATGTAAAGGGAAGGGTTTGGAGAATTCAAACGCAATTGGAGACACGGATGTTTTCCCGTGGTTCGGATAGGTGGTGATATCCTACATCCACGTTGATGGAGACTTCAACCCACGAAGGGTAACGGTTGCGCGAGTCCACGGAGGGCTCCACCCACGAAGGGTCCACGAAGTAGCAACCTTGTCTATCCCACCATGGCCATCGCCCACGAAGGACTTGCCTCACTAGCGGTAGATCTTCACAAAGTAGGCGATCTCCTTGCCCTTACAAACTCCTTGGTTCAACTCCACAATCTTGTCGGAGGCTCCCAAGTGACACGTAGCCAATCTAGGAGACACCACTCTCCAAGAAGTAACAAATGGTGTGTTGATGATGAACTCCTTTCTCTTGTGCTTCAAATGATAGTCTCCCCAACACTCAACTCTCTCTCTCATAGGATTTGGATCTGGTGGAAAGAAGGTTTGAGTGGAAAGCAACTTGGGGAAGGCTAGAGATCAAGATTCATATGGTAGGAATGGAATATCTTGGTCTCAACACATGAGTAGGTGATTCTCTCTCAGAACATATGAGTTGGAAGTGTATATGTGTTCTGATGGCTCTCTCCACGAATGAAGAGGAGGTGGAGGGGTATATATAGCCTCCACACAAAATCCAACCGTTACACACAATTTACCAATCTCGGTGGGACCGAATCAACAAACTCGATCGGACCGATTTAGTAAACCTAGTGACCGTTAGAGATTTTTGGTGGGACTGACATGCAACTCGGTAGGACCGATATGGTTAGGGTTTGGGCATAATGTAATCTCGGTGAGACCGATTTTGGTAATTAGCTAACCAGAGAGTTGGTCAGGCAAACTCGGTGGGACCGATTTGCTCTTTCGGTGAGACCGAAAAGTTACAAAAGGGAAACATAGAGTTTACATTGCAATCTCGGTTGGACCGAACCGCTCTTTTGGTGAGACCGAAAAGTTACGAAAGGGAAACAGAGAGTTTGCAATCCCATCTCGGTGAGACCGAGATCCCTATCGGTAGAACCGGATTGCTAGGGTTTGGCAGTGGCTTATGACAAATGAAACTCGGTGGCGCCGGATAGAAAGAATCGGTAGGACCGAGTTTGGCCTAGGGTTTAGGTCAAATGTGGATATGGGAAAGTAGTTGAGGGTTTTTGGAGCATATCACTAAGCACATGAAGCAAGAGGCTCATTAAGCAACACCTCATCCCTCCTTGATAGTATTGGCTTTTCCTAAAGACTCAATGTGATCTTGGATCACTAAAATATAAAATGAAGAGTCTTGAGCTTTTGAGCTTGAGCCAATCCTTTGTCCTTAGCATTTTGAGGGTTCCACTTTCACATCCATGCCATGCCAATCATTGAGCTTTCCTGAAATAATCATCTTGGAATAGCATTAGCTCAATGAGCTGTATGTTGTTATGAATTACCAAAACCACCTAGGGATAGTTGCACTTTCAATCTCCCCCTTTTTGGTAATTGATGACAACATATAGATCAAAGCTTCGACAAATGATAATGGGCATGAAATATATCGTCGCTTTGAGAAGTATGTGATAAGTAAGAGCTCCCCCTAAATTTGTGCATATTTAAGATTTGCTTTGGACTGCAAATGCACAAAGAGTTAGAGTCATGGGTTACTCTTCCATGTCACATACATCTTGGTGGAGCGCTTAAAATTATAAGAATGAAATACATGCACCCATCACCAAGAATAGTGAATGATCACATAAGATATATAGGATAATAGCATTAAGCAAGCATTAAGTGTAGCTTATGATCAAACACATGATCATCAATGTCTCACAGATACTGACATAGTAACATAGTACTCAAGCACTCAAAAGCAAACAAAGTTCGAAAAACCACCAAATAAAGCAAGAGAGAAAAGCAACACTCTCTCTCTCTCTCTCTCGAAGCCTATGATCTATACATTTTCTCCCCCTTTGGCAACAAGTTACCAAAAAGTTCCTAGAAAATGCATAGTGCTAAATCGACACTCAGGCTTGATCTTTAGGTGGTGGTGGAGTCCGGAGCACTCCAAGGACGAAGCCTTCTGTAGACGTGGTCGGAGTCGAGGCTGAAGTAGACGCTGGAGCTGGTGGAACTGAGGCTGTAGCTGGTGCAGAAGTGGTGGCTCTGGCGTCAGCAACTGGCACGGCAGACGACCTCGGACCTCGTGGCACTCTAGCAAAAGCATCAGTTGTAGTCTTGCCTCTCCTCTCCTGCATGTCATCTTGGAGCTGGTCCACTGCAGTCTGAATCTCTGTCACCTTGATATCCAAGTCATAGAACCTCTGTTCTACGATCCTCTCTACGCTTGCCTGGTTCTGAGTTAGGGTGGCTAATCCTTTCTCAATCCACAAGGTTGATGCAATCAGGTAACCAAGCTGCTCTTGTTTGGTTTTCAAGAAATATTCAGATGCCTCCTCTTGAGTTGGCATCTTGGCAGCTTTCTCCTTCCTGGCCTTCTCCTTCTTGGCTTGTGCTTGGGCAGACGATGGCTCATTCTCAGTCATGACAACTTGATTATCTTCAAAGTCTGGACGGATGGGCAGGTGTTCCTTGTCCAATAAGTATATGCCCGTGCCCATCTTGGAGTTAATGAGCTCCTGAATTTGTGGGGCATACCCACAGCTCCTCTTCTGGTCTGCTGCAGTCCTCTTGATGGTCTCTACCATGAGGCTCATCACCTTGAACTTCTGTGGCACATCAAAGATATGTAGCAAATTGATCGCATGGCCTCTGATCATCTGAGGAACTTGAGGGACTTGTGCCCTCACTCATCTGCACTTGCTGCTCTGACAGATTCTGGCTATCACTTTGATCAGACATGTTGCAAACTCTGACTACTGACCCTGTGAATAGGTTATAGATGAGATAGAGTGGATGAGCATCACAAAATGCAGAGATTTTTGCAAAAGAATAATTCAAAAACTTAGTTTTAGTTTCCCACTGAAATCATCTCGGATCTACCGATTTTTAAACTCGGTGATACCGAAGCAGTTTTGGCACCTGAACTAGTGAACTCGGTCAGACCGAGCGAGACTGCTAGGGTTTCACAAATTCCAAAATCGGTCACACCGATAAGTAATTCTTGGTCAGACCGAGTCTCACTTGTGCAATGGCATAAGCCAAATCGGTGGGACCGAGTTTTTCAACTCGGTGGGTCCGAGATGGTTTCGGCGGAAACCTAACCCTAAAATTCTCGAATTAAACCTAATCTACGAGTTCATTGACTGGATAGAAGTGTTTCAAACGTGGCAAGAATCATGATGATCACAATGTGCTAAGAATCGGATTGGGGAATAGCACAAAGGTCGAGTCCATACCCTAGTTCGGCGGAGACTCGCTACGGCGGCAATGGCGGGGTTGATTCCCGTTGACGGCGACGGAGACCAGCGACTAGAGGTGGCTGGCAGCGAGGAGACGATCCGGAGACCACATTGGCAGAGAAGGCTATCGCGCGGGCGAAGGGGTTCAGAGAACTTTCCAAATTTTTGCCCGTGACTATATATAGCCCGACCCTGTCGGTGTGACCGAGTGGAACAACTCGGTGGCACCGAGATGCAAAACTGTATACAGTTGTTGCAACTCGGTGTGACCGAATGGTTCAAATCGGTTGCACCGAGATAGAAAACCTAGATCAACTTAATGATCTCGGTAGGACCGAAAGTAGGATATCGGACAGACCGAGAATCAGAGAGAGGTTTTGGAAGTTTAAGTGTATGACGAATCGGGGACTCCGAGCGCTCCTCACACAGAGTGGTTCGAATCTGACTTGATCAAATTTTGTGATGTAGCATGAATAGAGTTTGAGACGAGAAAAGCATAGATAGCTAGAGGAGGTTCTTAGGCATTCTTGTCCATCCACTTGGCAAAAGGAAATAAAACCAAACAATCAAAACAAGTGGATGTCCTCGAATGAGTAAAATATTCAACCAACATGCTCACACAATAAGATGGCAAATAAAATATGTGACAAAGCATGCACAACCAATTCTAGCATCTATCAAGCAATTTGCGATGACTAGGTCATCTATATATGAGTATATTGACTTAGGAGTCAAGTGAGAACACTTGATCATAGATCATACTCATCGTTTAAGCTCAAGTGGGGTTACCACTTTTACATAAAGTATTGTTGTGTTCACATCTTTAGAGTTGCTTTAGCTCAAGTCTTAGAGTAAAGCTCCCCCTAGATGTGATATCCCCCCTAAGAGGGATGAACTAACCTTGGGTTTTGTCGATGATGACTTCATGTAGATGTTGAAGATGTGGATGCTCAATGTTGATGTAGATCACTTGGAGCTATCCATATGAGTGAATTGCACTTTCAATACCTACATGGGTTAGTCCCACAAGGAACAAACAAGGATATCCATAGACATAGAGTGATGCACACACAAGATGATGTCCATGAAAACTTTTAGGTTACCTTGTCCCTTGTCTTACCAACAAGAGGGTTTGTGACTCCTTGAACTAGTGCAAGATGTGGAAGTTGATTGCACTTGTTCTTGCCAAAATGATAAGAGTGAAGTATGTTGGCGGAGTCACCCTCAAGAACTCTCTAGTTCTTCTTATTTTGGATCCACACCATCTTGATGGGAATCCTTGGAGTTGTAGTCATACTTGATGAGGTGGAACTTGACGTGGTCTTGGGAATCCACTTGACTAAGGTCTCAGGAGCTTCTTCAAATGCATCAATTTCCTCTTGAAGCTTGTCCTTGCCTTTTTGCTTGCAGTCTTGTGGTGGAAGATCATCTTGAGCTTGTGTCCCCTTGAAGGAAGTATCATACTTCTGTTGTTGAGGAACAAACTTTGTCTTGGGGTATTGATCTTCTTCCCACTCAACTCCATTGGCATTGAACTTTCGTTCAAAACCAACACCATGATTCTTCCGGTGCATTCCTTGCTTGCGCACAATTTCCTCGAATTGCTTACTCCCGGCAAGGCTTTTGTACACTCCTTTCTCTATAATTCCCTTCAATAAGCTATTTTCTTGCTCAAGTGTAACTTGGCTAAGGGAATCATTAGTAGAATCAAGAGAACTACTAGAAGCAACAATATTTGATTTAGCATGATCATTGTTACTACTAGAGGAAGAATCTTTCTTGTTCTTGTTACTAGACTTGACTTGACGCATGTAAGTGGATAAGAGTAAACGCTTGGCAATGTAAGAAGAACTTTTCTTGCGGAGATCATCATTGATTGCTTTTAAAAACTCATGCTCTTGCTCAAGATTGAGATTTTCAAAGCGTAACTTCTCATGAGCTCTTAAAAGTTCTCGATGATCTTTGAAGATAGTTTCATGAGCTAACTTAATAGTGTTTAGTTCTTTAGTTAGAGCCTCAATCTTCTCCTTATCATCGTCATTCATTTTATCTTGATTAGCATGATTAATTGACGTTTCATCATAGTATTCATCACTAGAGTTGTCAACAAGCAAATCATCATCACCTAACAAGACATCTTCATCACTATTAAAATCAACATACTCGGGGTGTGTTACCTTAGGACCTTTGGCCATGAAGCATCTTCCAATTCCTTCATTTGGTGAGTCAAATATGTCGTAGGAGTTGGTTGACACAAGTGCTAGACCGGCAACACGTTCATCTTGAGTATCTTCGGAGTCGGAGTGATAACTTCTCTCGGAGTGGCTGTCGGAGTCGGAGCCGGATACCCATTCACCAACATGAGCTTGATGTCTTTGTTTTGTGTAGCTCCTTGATGAATTTTCCTTCCTTTCCGAATCCTTGCTTCTCCGTGAGTATCTTCGTTCATAACGATCATCTCTACTCCTTCTCTCTCTTGGTGGTGATTCTTTGCTTCTTCTTTTTGGAGAGTCTTCTCTTCTCTTGTAGGGAGCCGTACACTCATTAGAATAGTGTCTGGGTCTTCCACAATTGTAGCAGTTTCGCTCTTGACTAGAAGATCTTTTGTTATTGTAGGACCTTGACTTGGAGCTTCTATCATTGCTTCTACTCTTGTAGAACTTGTTGAAGTTCTTCACCATTAAGCTCAATTCTTCATTGAAGTTTTGTTTCTCACTTGATGATGTAGGGGCTTCACATGAGGCTTTGTAGGCACCACTTGATTTGTTGTGAAGTTCCTCTTTATCCTTAAGTGACATCTCATGAGCAACAATTCTTCCAATCACCTCCGTTGGCTTGAGATCTTTGTAATTGGGCATCATTTGGATCAATGTGCACACGGTATCATATTTTCCATCCAAGGCTCTTAGAATCTTCTTGATGATGAATCTATCGGTCATCTCTTCACTTCCTAAGCCGGCAATCTCATTTGTGATGAGAGCAAGCTTAGAGTACATTTCCGCGACACCTTCACCATCCTTCATTTTGAACTTGTCAAGTTGACTTTGAAGCACATCCAACTTGGATTCCTTGACGGAGTCGGTACCTTCGTGCATATCAATCAAAGTGTCCCAAATTTCCTTTGCATTCTCAAGGCGGCTGATTTTGTTGAATTCTTCGGGGCACAATCCGTTGAAGAGAATATCACAAGCTTGAGCATTGTATTGTAACATCTTCAACTCTTCCGCGGTAGCTTCACGGTTTGGTTCTCTCCCATCAAAGAATTCACCTTGCAAACCAACACACACAATAGCCCAAACGGCGGGGTTATGTCCAAGAATATGCATTTTCATTTTATGCTTCCAACTAGCAAAATTAGTACCATCAAAGTAAGGACCTCTAGGGTGATAATTTCCCTCGCTAGACGCCATACTCTCCTAGGTTGTGAAACCAAGGCTATGACCACCAAAAGCTATGGAAATCAAATCAAATGGAGACCAAAGCTCTGATACCACTTGTGGGATCGAAAGTATGTCTAGAGGGGGGGTAATTAGACTACTTGACCAAATAAAAACTTAACCTTTTCCCAATTTTAGTTCTTGGCAGATTTTAGCTATTTTAGGACAAGTCAAGCAATCATCACACAATTCAAGCAAGCATGCAAGGAGTATATTAGCAGCGGAAAGTAAAGCATGCAACTTGCAAGAATGTAAAGGGAAGGGTTTGGAGAATTCAAACGCAATTGGAGACACGGATGTTTTCCCGTGGTTCGGATAGGTGGTGCTATCCTACATCCACGTTGATGGAGACTTCAACCCACGAAGGGTAACGGTTGCGCGAGTCCACGGAGGGCTCCACCCACAAAGGGTCCACGAAGTAGCAACCTTGTCTATCCCACCATGGCCATCGCCCACGAAGGACTTGCCTCACTAGCGGTAGATCTTCACGAAGTAGGCGATCTCCTTGCCCTTACAAACTCCTTGGTTCAACTCCACAATCTTGTCGGAGGCTCCCAAGTGACACCTAGCCAATCTAGGAGACACCACTCTCCAAGAAGTAACAAATTGTGTGTTGATGATGAACTCCTTGCTCTTGTGCTTCAAATGATAGTCTCCCCAACACTCAACTCTCTCTCATAGGATTTGGATCTGGTGGAAAGAAGGTTTGAGTGGAAAGCAACTTGGGGAAGGCTAGAGATCAAGATTCATATGGTAGGAATGGAATGTCTTGGTCTCAACACATGAGTAGGTGATTCTCTCCCAAAACATATGAGTTGGAAGTGTATATGTGTTCTGATGGCTCTCTCCACGAATGAAGAGGAGGTGGAGGGGTATATATAGCCTCCACACAAAATCCAACCGTTACACACAATTTACCAATCTCGGTGGGACCGAATCAACAAACTCGGTCGGACCGATTTAGTAAACCTAGTGACCGTTAGAGATTTTCAGTGGGACTGACATGCAACTCGGTAGGACCGATATGGTTAGGGTTTGGGCATAACGTAATCTCAGTGAGACCGATTACACAAACTCGGTGAGACCGATTTTGGTAATTAGCTAACTAGAGAGTTGGTCAAGCAAACTCGATGGGACCGATTTGCTCTTTCGGTGAGACCGAAAAGTTACAAAAGGGAAACATAGAGTTTACATTGCAATCACGGTGGGACCGATCCGCTCTTTCGGTGAGACCGAAAAGTTACGAAAGGGAAACAGAGAGTTTGCAATCCCATCTCGGTGAGACCGAGATCCCTATCGGTAGAACCGAATTGCTAGGGTTTGGCAGTGGCTTATGACAAATGAAACTCGGTGGCGCCGGATAGAAAGAATCGGTAGGACCGAGTTTGGCTTAGGGTTTAGGTCAAATGTGGATATGGGAAAGTAGTTGAGGGTTTTTGGAGCATATCACTAAGCACATGAAGCAAGAGGCTCATTAAGCAACACCTCATCCCTCCTTGATAGTATTGGCTTTTCCTAAAGACACAATGTGATCTTGGATCACTAAAATATAAAATGAAGAGTCTTGAGCTTTTGAGCTTGAGCCAATCCTTTGTCCTTAGCATTTTGAGGGTTCCACTTTCACATCCATGCCATGCCAATCATTGAGCTTTCCTAAAATAATCATCTTGGAATAGCATTAGCTCAATGAGCTATATGTTGTTATGAATTACCAAAACCACCTAGGGATAGTTGCACTTTCAACAAGGAAATACAATAATAACCATTTTATTATTGCCTCTAGGGCATATTTCCAACAATTAATGTTGACATCACCCTTGAGGTGTAGCGACCGGACCTCAAACAGTCTGATCTCTGTGCTCCGGTGTCATCCCTGGATCAGTAATGCTGACACCACACAGTACTCGGAGGATTTATAGCAGAGTAGCAATCACACACTTATTACATCGAGTGTCTCAGAAGAGAACTTATTACAATAAATATGGCTTAAGGCCATCTAATAACGATAACAGCGGAAGGCTTGGAAGCTAAGTGAGTCCATCAACTCCAACGGCATCACTGAGTATAGAACCACGACCTAAAAACTCCTTAATCGTCGTCTGAAAAGTCTGCAACATTAACATTGCAGCCCGAAACGGGTCAGCACAAGGAATATGCTGGCAAGGTAACACATAGAGAGTAATGGAATGAAACAGCTATACTATATGCATATTTGGCTGGTGGAAAGCTCTATGGTTATAGTTTTGCATAAAGCCAATTTTTCCCTACTTCAAAGGAATAAAATTTAATTACTATCATGGTGGTTGTGAAACATTGAGAATGGTTGACAGCATTCTCAATCCCAATTAAGCATCAACATTAAACATAACCCAACAAAATTAATTTATAGTAACATGTTGAGATTCACATGAAAATCCAAGTACTAGATACTCAAGATGTCCATGACCGGGGACACGGCTAACCATGATTAGTTTATTACACTCTTCAGAGGTTTGCGCACTTTTCCCCACAAGACTCGATCGCCTCCGTTTGGTTTCTCGCACTACAGGGTGTTTGAGAAGACGGATGACCAAGACATAGTCTTTCAGAAGCGCTAGCACCTTATGATCGGGTAGACCGTACCACCTACATCCCCTACATCTGCTAGTCTACCACTGTAAGAGTTCGCACAACTTAGTCAACTATGCTAGAGCCCATAATAGCTTGTGGCTGCACACGGAAGTTTCTAGTATGAATAGTCTCATGATCCCTTTGAGCCTGGGTGGCGGTCCAAAAGAAAACAGGCAAGTCCTGGAATACCCAGGTGCCTCAATCCACCCAAATGTGTGTTTAAGTTGCCACCTTAGATAAACCATTAATTAACAATCTCACATCTGTCATGGATATCACTCACCCAATCCACGTCTACTAGCATAGCATGGCATAATAAGCAAACGTAGAAGTAACTCCCAAAGGTTTGATAATAACAAGTAATAGGTACTACCTCAACTACTTCCCATCCCACAATTTAGTTAGATCCTAATCATGCAATGTGTGATGACTGATCTAATGCAATAAAAGTGGGTAGTAGGAAAGGTATGATCAAAGTGTTACTTGCCTTGCTGATGATCCGGGAAACCTAGCGATTCGAAGTAACAGGCGGCGCACTCCGGGTACTCTATCGCAGACAAACAAACAAGCATACAATAAGAACTCATCTAATGCACAGGTAAAACTCAAATAAGAGATCTAACCAGAAGGTTCAACTTAAGAACTCCGATTGGCAAAAAGAATAATATCGAACGAAGCAATGATAGTCAAACGGCGAAAGAAAACACTTTGTTCTAGTAATATGGATCTAGGGCAAATTTTATAGTAACAAAAACTTGTTTAAGTTGGTTAAATGGATAGAGGGTTTCGAGACGAATCCCTAGGCGCTTGAATCGCCGGATTCCAATAAACGAGCGAAAAGTTAAACTAAAACGAAAATCGGATCAGGAATCGCGATCAGAAAAATCACGGATTTAATCCGAGAAAAAGAAAATCGAGGCGCGACGAACCTCGGGCGGCGAAATCGTCAGCGGTGGCGGCGGCGCGCGTGGATCGAGGTGGGGCTGGGGCGGCTCGGGGCGGCGCTATTTAAAGGCTGCCCCCGGGTGGTGTCCCGCTCGGGTACGGCCCGAAGTCGGTTCGTTTTTTTAATTGTTCCGCTTGGAAGAAAAATAAAAAGAAATACTAGACGGACTCCAAAAATTCTGAAATAAGTTTTCACGGGCTTCTAAAATCAAGCCGCACAAGGTGAACATTTATTTGGGCCCTAAATGCAATTTTGAAAAACGCACATTTTTCCTAAATTCAAATAAAACACCGAAAAACTCTGAAATAAAATCTTATTTGATTTTATTATTAAATCCTCAATATTTCTTTATTTTGGGAAAGTCATTTTATTCCCTCTCTCATATTTTTGTAATAGAAATAATTGATGATAAAATAATTAAAATCAGATGATCCTATTCTCAAAATTTGAGAAAACTCAAATATGAAAATAACGAAATCCCCAACTCTCTCCGTGGGTCATTGAGTTGCGTTGAATTTCTAGGATCAACCAAAATGCAAAATAATATATGATATGCATGATGATCTAATGTATAACATTCCAAATTGAAAATTTGGGATGTTACAAACCTACCCCCCTTATGATGAATCTCGCCCTCGAGATTCGGGTTGGCTAGAAAATAGGTGAGGGTGCTCTTTGAGCAAATCTTCCTCTCGCTCCCAGGTGGCTTCATCCTCCGTGTGGTGGCTCCACTGAACTTTGCAAAACTTAATAACCTTGCTGCGAGTAACTCAGCTGGCAAACTCGAGGATCTTAATTGGTTTCTCCTCGTAGGTCAAATCGTTATCCAACTGAATAGTTTCCAAAGGCACTGTGTCTCTCAACAGTATGTCAGCCAGCTCCGCGTGACATTTCTTTAACTGAGATATGTGGAACACATCATGTACTCCTGACAATCCTTCGGGCAATTCCAACTTGTAGGCCACTTCTCCCATACGCTCCAAAACTCGATATGGTCCTACAAATCGTGGTGCTAACTTCCCTTTAACTCCAAAATGCTTTGTTCCCCGAAGTGGAGATACTCGAAGATAAGCTCTATCTCCGACTTCGTAAACTGTCTCCTTTCGTTTAGAATCTGCATAACTGTTCTGTCTGGACTGGGCTACCTTGAGCCTATCTCGAATCAACTTCACCTTCTGTTCAGACTCTTTAATCAAGTCAGGTCCAAACAACTGGCGGTCTCCAACTTTGTCCCATGACAACGGTGTCCTGCACCTCCTTCCATACAAAGCTTCAAAAGGGGCCATCTTTAAACTGGTTTGATAACTGTTGTTGTAAGAGAACTCTGCATATGGCAAATTATCGTCCCAACTAGATCAATAATCTAGTGCACAAGCTCTCAGCATATCCTCCAAAATCTGATTGACTCTCTCGGTCTGTCCATCTGTCTGTGGATGAAAAGCTGTACTGAATTCTAACCTGGTTCCCAAAGTTTCGTGCAACTTCTTCCAGAACTTTGAGGTAAACTGGGTTCCTCTATCTGATATGATACTCCTTGGAACTCCATGCAGACATACGATCCTGGTGATGTATATCTTTGCCAACTTAGCACTAGTGTAAGTGGTCTTTACTGGGATGAAATGAGCTACTTTCGTTAATCGATCGACTACAACCCAAATCGAGTCATAGCCTGAACGAGTCCTGGGAAATCCCGTGATAAAATCCATGCCTAGCTTATCCCACTTCCATTCGGGTATCGGCAATGGTTGTAACAATCCTGCTAGCTACTGATGCTCTTCCTTTACTCTTTGACATAGATCGCAAACTGCTACATACTCCGCAATATCCTTCTTCATTCCAGTCCACCAGAAAATATCCTTCAAATCCAAATACATCTTGGTATTTCCTGGGTGAATCGAATACGGTGAGTCGTGTGCCTCTTGCAAAATCAACTTCCTGATCTCCGGGTCATTGGGCACATAAACGCGGTCTTCAAACCATAGGGTGTCGTGCTCATCCTCACGGAATCCTTTAGCTTTTCCTTTGCTCAGTTTCTCCTTTATAGCGGCAATCTCTTTGTCAGCTTTCTGAGCTTCTCTGATTCTATCCATCAAAGTTGACTGAATCTCTAATGCTGCTAAATAGCCCCTCGGAACTATTTCCAAACATAGTTCACGAAGATTTTTGGCTAACTCCTTGGGTATTTCTCCCGTCATTAACGTATTGACATGGCTCTTACGGCTTAATGCGTCAGCTACTACATTAGCCTTTCCGGGGTGATAATGCAATTTCATATCATAATCCTTGATAAGCTCCAACCATCTCCTTTGTCTGAGATTTAACTCCTTCTGTGTGAAAATGTACTTCAAACTCTTATGATCCGTGTACACCTCACAATGGTTTCCAATGAGAAAATGTCTCCATGTTTTCAAAGCATGCACTACGGCTGCTAACTCCAAATCATGCGTGGCATAATTCAACTCATGAGGCTTCAGTTGTCTTGAGGCATATGAAACAACTCTCCCTTCCTGCATAAGCACTGCTCCAAGACCTCGACGTGAAGCGTCACAATACACCTCATAATCCTTGGTCTGGTCTGGCAAAATCAACACTGGTGAGGTAACCAAACGTTTCTTCAACTCCTGGAAACTAGCCTCACATTCCTCTATCCATATGAACTTGGTATCCTTCTTCAACAACTCAGTCATAGGCTTCGCAATCTTCGAGAAATTCTCAATAAATCTCTAGTAGTATCTTGCGAGTCCAAGAAAACTCCGGATCTCTCCAACTGTTGTTGGGGCTTCCCACTTGGTCATGGTTTCAACTTTAGCGGGATCTACTGCTATACCTTCTCCAGATATAACGTGTCCGAAAAATCCTACTTCCTTCAACCAAAACTCACATTTGCTGAACTTGGCATATAATTGATGTTCTCTGAGCTTTCCAAGTACCAAACGCAAATGTTCCTTATGCTCCTCCTCATTCTTCGAATAAACCAGGATATCATCAATGAACACTATGACGAACTTATCTAAAAACTCCATAAACACTTTGTTCATCATGTTCATAAAATAGGCAGGTGCGTTAGTCAGACCAAATGACATAACGGTATACTCATACAGCCCATACCTGGTGGTAAAAGCTGTCTTCGGAATATCCTGTTCTCGAATCTTCAACTGGTGGTATCCTGATCGCAGATCGATCTTGGAAAATACCTTAGCTCCTTGCAATCGATCAAACAGATCATTGATCATTGGTAGTGGGTACCTGTTCTTGATCGTTACTTCATTCAATCCTCGATAATCAACAACCATCCTTAACGATCCATCTTTCTTCTCCACCAGAAGTACTGGTGATCCCCAAGGCGAAGAACTTGGGCAAATATATCCTTTATCCAGTAACTCCTTAATCGGCTTCTTAATTTCCACCAAATGCTTTGCTGGCATCCTATATGGTCTCTTTGATATTGGCCATGTGCCTGGCAATAGCTCAATCAAAAACTCAATATCTCTATCCGGTGGCATGCCTCGCAACTCTTCCGGAAATACATCGGGAAAATCCCTTACCACTGGTACTTCCTCCTGCACAACTCCTGTTAGGCAATTTACTTGAGTCCTCTTTGGCACATGCCGGGATACATACTTGATCCTTCTCCCTTCTGGTGTGGTAAGCAAAATTGACTTGCTAGCACACTCAATATTCCCTTCATACTTTGATAACCAATCCATGCCTAATATCACATCCAATCCTTGAGATTCCAATACTATTAGGTCTGAGGGAAAAACATAGTTACCAATCCTTAATGGTAACCGATCACACCATAGACTAGCCACATACTCTGCTCCGGGCGAGGTTACTAACATGGGTGACCTAAGGGCTTGGGTTGGTAGGTTATACTTATCCACAAATCCCCTTGAGATGTATGAATGCGATGCACCAGTATCAAAAAGAACGAGTGCAGTAAATGACTTAACCAAAAACTTACCTATTACTGCATCGGGCTGAGCTTCAACCTCCTCCATTCTAACGTGGGTCACTTGTCCCCTGTTAAAAGGGTTCGGCTTCTTCCCAGAACTTCCATTGCTATTTCCATTTTGCAATTCAGGACATTCATTGGCATAATGTCCGGTCTTCGAACACTTAAAGCAAGTGACTTGGCTTAAGTCCTTCTTGGCTGGGGTTGATGGGTTGGTGCGGTTCTGGCCGTTGCTTCCTCCATTGCCATTACCATTCTTGGTGCCATTGTGATTGTGCGAGCTACCTCCATGGGTATGCTGAAAATGTCCTCCCGGTCTAGGGGTAAAACGTGGCTTCCGCTGAGCTCCTGAATTGTACTTCCCTTGTCCATACTTCCTCTTGCGGTTCTCAATTTGTTGTTGCTTCCCTTCAATCATAAGAGCACGATCTACCAACTCCTGGTAGTTGTTGAAGGTTGCTACCATCAACTGCATGCTCAACTCATCATTCAGTCCTTCCAGAAACTTCTCCTGCTTTGTTGCATCCGTAGCGACGTCATCTGGGGCATAACGTGCTAGCTTACTAAATTCCTCGACATACTGGCCAATTGTCCTTCCTCCTTGGTGCAAGTTGCAAAACTCACGCTTCTTCATGGCCATAGCTCCTGCTGAAACGTGTGCAGTATGAAAAGTCTACTGAAACTAGTCCCATGTGACAGTGTCAACTAGGAAAGTGGCTATGAAATTCTCCCACCATGATGTTGCGGGTCCTTCTAACTGATGTGCGGCAAACTTCACCTTCTCCGCGTTTGTGCATCCTGCTGTGGTCAACTCCCTAGCTGTCTTGCGGAGCCAATCATCTACTACTATCGGCTCGGTGCTACTGGAAAACACAGGCGGATTCAGCCTAAGAAAACGGGATAAGTGGTCAACAGGTGGTGGTGGTGGTGGTGGTGGTGGTGGTGGGTTGTTGTTGTTGTTCCCCTGATTCTGATTCTGGACTAGCAACTGCATCAATGTGTTCTGCTGCTGGATCAACTGGGTGAGCTCCGATGGAAAGGCAAATCCGGGGTCACGTCTTGGAGGCATCTGAGGGTTTAGAAAAGATGAGATATAATAATAGAGGGGGTCTAAAGAGAAAACACTACCCATATGCACATGAGGCAAACAAACAATTCACTTCAATCAATCAAACAAGGGCATACAATCAATCTATCTATTGCAAAAGTGCTCGGACTACTATATTTACATGGTGGACTACTACTACTGCTGAGGTGGTCTACTACAAATATTCTACGGTCGTTGACTCCATGATATCTGCTCCAGCTTCATCAACATAGTCATCATCGCTACTATTTGCTTCCGAGTCGGTGTTGTCGATGATGATGTAGTCTTCCAGGCTAATTTCCTGAGGTTCTTCGTCTTCATCTACTGGCGTAGGGTCTCCCATAAATATTGCAATCTTCCTGATCAGGTCGTCATTCTTCTCCACCAATACTTCAATTTCCTCTTCATAATCTTCACATGTAGCCTTGAGTTCTTCCTCCAGTTCCTTGATTCTAGTCTTAGCCTTCTTCAGATCTATCATGTCGGCGCACATCTGGTTCTCCTGTCGTCGAATGTGCTGGTTTAACTCCTGGATAAAAGCTGTAATTGATCTATCCTTTCGGGTGCTGATCATCTCCCAGTGCTCATCTCGGCGCCCACAAATCTGGTAGATAGTATCCTTGAGATCATTGTGGTATACTTCTCCAATGCGTCCCATGGCGATGTGAGCTGCCATGCTCTTTCCTAGACTCCAAGTTGGTGCATCAAAAGAAAACTCTATGGGCTCAGTTACTGGCATGAACGTCCTTCCTGGAACTTGAACTTGAATCATCCAGCGCTCTTCTTCAGGTAAAGTGGTGTTGTAGGTTCCCGTGAAGCTTGGTACTCCTATATTCAGGTATCTAGTGACTTCCTTCAAGTGACGTCCAAAGGGTGTATCTTCATCCGGTTGCGTGAACTTGTTCCTTGCATCCGCCATCCTAAAGAGTAGAAAAGATGAGAGGTCAGAAGAGAAGAGAGTGAATAGTGATCTAGGTCTCTAGCTTAGTGGTCGTGTCCTACAGTCAGCATGTGCTCTCATACCATCTCTGTAGCGACCAGACCTCAAACAGTCTGATCTCTGTGCTCCGGTGTCATCCCTAGATCAGTAATGCTGACACCACACAGTACTCGGAGGATTTATAGTAGAGTAGCAATCACACACTTATTACATCGAGTGTCTCAAAAGAGAACTTATTACAATAAATATGGCTTAAGGCCATCTAATAACGATGACAGCAGAAGGCTTGGAAGATAAGTGAGTCCATCAACTCCAACGGCATCACTGAGTATAGAACCATGACCTAAAAACTCCTTAATCATCGTCTGAAAAGTCTGCAACATTAACGTTACAGCCCGAAATGGGCCAGCACATGGAATATGCTGGCAAGGTAACACATCGAGAGTAATGGAATGAAACAGCTATACTATATGAATATTTGGCTGGTGGAAAGATCTATGGTTACAGTTTTGCGTAAAGCCAATTTTTCCCTACTTCAAAGGAATAAAATTTAATTGCTATCATGGTGGTTGTTAAACATTGAGAATGGTTGACAGCATTCTCAATCCCAATTAAGCATCAACACTAAACATAACGCAACAAAATTAATTTATAGTAACATGTTGAGATTCACATGAAAATCCAAGTACTAGATACTCAAGATGTCCATGACCGGGGACACGGCTAACCATGATTAGTTTATTACACTCTGCAGAGGTTTGCGCACTTTTCCCCACAAGACTCGATCGCCTCCGTTTGGTTTCTCGCACTACAGGGTGTTTGAGAAGACGGATGACCGAGACATAGTCTTTCAGAAGCGCTAGCACCTTACGATCGGGTAGACCGTACCACCTACATCCCCTACATCTCCTAGTCTACCACTATAAGAGTTCGCACAACTTAGTCAACTATGCTAGAGCCCATAATAGCTTGTGGCTGCACATGGAAGTTTCTAGTATGAATAGTCTCATGATCCCTTTGAGCCTGGGTGGCGGTCCAAAAGAAAACAGGCAAGTCCTGGAATACCCAGGTGCCTCAATCCACCCAGATGTGTGTTTAAGTTGCCACCTTAGATAAACCATTAATTAACAATCTCACATCTGTCATGGATATCACTCACCCAATCCACGTCTACTAGCATAGCATGGCATAATAAGCAAACGTAGAAGTAACTCCCAAAGGTTTGATAATAACAGGTAATAGGTACTACCTCAACTACTTCCCATCCCACAATTTAGTTAGATCCTAATCATGCAATGTGTGAGGATTGATCTAATGCAATAAAATTGGGTAGTAGGAAAGGTATGATCAAAGTGTTACTTGCCTTGCTGATGATCCGGGAAACCTAGCGATTCGAAGTAACAGGCGGCGCACTCCGGGTACTCTATCGCAGACAAACAAACAAGCATACAATAAGAACTCATCTAATGCACAGGTAAAACTTAAATAAGAGATCTAACCAGAAGGTTCAACTTAAGAACTCCGGTTGGCAAAAAGAATCAAATCGAACGAAGCAACGATAGTCAAACGGCGAAAGAAAACACTTTGTTCTAGTAATATGGATCTAGGGTAAATTTTACAGTAACAAAAACTTGTTTAAGTTGGTTAAACGGATAGAGGGTTTCGAGACGAATCCCTAGGCGCTTGAATCGCCTGATTCCGATAAACGAGCGAAAAGTTAAACTAAAACGAAAATCGGATCAGGAATCGTGATCAGAAAAATCGTGGATTTAATCCGAGAAAAAGAAAAACGACGAACACCGAATATTTTTTTTCCTTTTTTCCTTTTTCTTTTTTTTTCTCTTTTTTCGGCACGGAAAACGAGGCGCGACGAACCTCGGGCGGCGGAATCGTCGTCGGCGGCGGCGGCGGCATGCGCGGATCGAGGCGGGGCTGATGGGCTGGGGCGGCGCTATTTAAAGGCTGCCCCCGGGCGGTGTCCCACTCGGGTACGGCCCGAAGTCGGTTCGTTTTATTTTAATTATTCCGCTCGAAAGAAAAATAAAAAGAAATACTAAACGGACTCCAAAAATTCCGAAATAAATTTTCACGGGCTTCTAAAATCAAGCCGCACAAGGTGAACATTTATTTGGTCCATTAATGCAATTTTGAAAAATGCACATTTTTCCTAAATTCAAATAAAACACCAAAAAACTCCGAAATAAAATCTTATTTGATTTTATTATTAAATCTTCAATATTTCTTTATTTTGGGAAAGTCATTTTATTCCCTCTCATATTTTTGTAATAGAAATAATTGATGATAAAATAATTAAAATCAAATGATCCTATTCTCAAAATTTGAGAAAACTCAAATATGAAAATAACGAAATCCCCAACTCTCTCCGTGGGTCATTGAGTTGCGTAGAATTTCTAGGATCAACCAAAATGAAAAATAAAATATGATATGCATGATGATCTAATGTATAACATTCCAAATTGAAAATTTGGGATGTTACATGAGGTGAGTATGTTGGAAGGCAAAATCATAAGCCCCTATCTTTCTATGTGTCCGTTTGAAACATTTTGTTCACGGGTACAAGGTGAGTGTTAGCAATCATAGAAGACTATATAATGGTTGAGTATGTGGACTTGCTATAAAGGCTCCAACACGTGACTCTTCGTGAAAAGATGATGAATTGTAGTTGCGAAGTTAACTGAGAACATAGTTTGTTGGTTTCTAATAGAGTTTTTGCTTTATACTTTGATTGTGTGATGAACTATTACTTATTCATGAGAAGTACATGATAAAAGTTCTATGATAAAAGTCCTATGTCTATTTTTGTTGCTTTTATAATAATCAACATGATGCTTCTATCTTTGTATTTTGTTTTTATCGACACCTCTCTCTCTCTCAAAGCATGTGGACATGTTTTTCGATTTCGGTTTTTGCTTGATAACAAGCGAGGCCTCAGCTTGGGGGAGTTGATACATCCATTTTGCATCATGTTTCCTTGTTGTTATTTATAATGTTTTTATCCATAATGATGCTTTTTGGAGAAATTATAATGTCTTTTCTCTCATAATTTACAAGGAACACACCAAGAGCGAGAATTCCGGCAGCTGGAAATCTGGACCTAGAAAAGATACGTCAGGCCACCTATTCTCCACAACTCCAAATGGGATGAAACTTTGCGGAGATTTTTTATGGATTATTTAAGAAATATTGGAGTCAATAAACACCAGAGGGGGGCCACCAGGTGGGCACAACCCACCTGGGCGCACCAGGCCCCCCCCCCTGGCACGCCCTGGTGGGTTGGGGCCTCCTCGGCCCACCTCTGGTGCCCATCTTTTGGTATATAAGTGGTTTTGACCTAGAAAAAATAAGAGGACTTTCGGGACGAAGTGCCGCCTCTTCGAAGCGGAACTTGGGCAGGAGCACTTTTGCCCTCCGGCAGAGTGATTCTACCGGGGAACTTCCCTCCCGGAGGGGGAAATCATCATCAACAAAAACTCTCCCATCTCGGGGAGGGCAATCTCCATCAACATCTTCACCAGCACCATCTCATCTCAAACCCTAGTTCATCTCTTCTATTAAATCTTGTTACCGGAACTATAGATTGTTGCTAGGGGTTGACTAGTAGTGTTGATTACATCTTATAGTTGATTACTATATGGTTTATTTGGTGGAAGATTATATGTTCAGATCCATTATGCATATTAATACCTCTCTGATCATGAGCATGTTTGTTGTTTGTGAGTAGTCACCTTCGTTCTTGAGGTCACGGGATAAATCATGTTGCAAGTAATCATGTGAATCTGATATGTGTTTGATATTTTGATAGTATGTATGTTGTGATTCCCTTAGTGGTGTCATGTGAACGTCGACTACATGACACTTCACCATATTTGGGCCTAAGGGAATGCATCGTGGAGTAGTAAATAGATGGTGGGTTGCGAGAGTGACAGAAACTTAAACCCCAGTTTATGCACTATTCCGTAAGGGGCCGATTGGATCCTAGAATTTAATGCTATGTGTCGTGGAGTTAACACGGCAGATGTCCTAGATCAAGGACTTAGTCGTAGGGCCATCGCACTAGGAATCTTAAAGGGGTTAATCGGGACAAAGGACACGAGAGAGTTTTATACTAGTTTGGCCCCTTATGATGAAGGTAAAAGCCTACGTCTAGTTGGGATTGGTATTGCTGAGGTTTCGACTTCCAAGAGGCTCAACTCGCCGGCTTGGTTATCGACTTGGTTGTTTCTTGCCCCAAACCTCCACCGGGTCGTCCCCTTATATACACGGGTTTACGCCAGGTGGTCTACAGAGTCCCGGCCGGCTCATAATCATGTCCGGCTCGGAGACTTTCTTTACATGTCTTTCTATACAAGTATTTCCTTACATGTGGCGGTTTACAATATCGGGCCCCAGGCCTTTGGGCCTTCTATAAGACTTAATAAATTAAAAATTTGGATGCTTACTGAACTTCTTGCGTAACCCGCCATTGAAGCTGACCCGGCCCCTCCTAGGCGGGTCTCAACTGATAGTAATATCCCCAACACTATGGTTAGAATTTATTCTTAATACTTTTCTCGTAGTTGCGGATGCTTGCGGGAGGGTTAATCATAAGTAGGAGATTTGTTCAAGTAAGAATAGCACCTGAGCACCAGTCCACCCACATATCAAATTATCAAAGTAGCGAACACAAATCAAACCAATATGATGAAAGTACTCCCTCCGGTCCTTTTTACTCCGCACATTAGCTTTGTCTGAAGTCAAAGTTTGCTAAGTTTGACCAAATTTATATTAGAAAATATTAACATCTATAACATCTCATAAATATAATATGAAAATATATTACGAGATAAATCTAATAAATGTGTTGTTATGTGAATGTTAATATTTTTTTGTATAAACTTGGTCAAAGTTGGACGAGATTGACTTCAGGCAAACCTAATATGCAGAGTAAAAAGGACCGGAGGGAGTAACTAGATGAAATTCCCGTGTACCCTCAAAAACACTTTGCTTATTATAAGAGACCGTTTTGTCATATCCTTTGCCTCAAAAGGATTGGGCTACCTTGCTGAATACTTGTTACTATTATCGTTACTTGCTCGTTACAAATTATCTTGCTATCAAACTACTTGCTACTTACAATTTCAGCACTTGAAGACACCACCTGACTGAAAACTACTTGTCATTTCCTTCTGCTCCTAGTTGGGTTCGGCACTCTTACTTATCGAAAAGAGCTACAATTGATCCCCTATACTTGTGGGTCATCACTGGCTCCATGCCTTGATGGCGAGGGTGAGTGGGAGATTGTTCGGTTTTATCAGGTGTCTGGTCCCGTCCTCGGGGGGGGGGGGCGGGGGTCCGGCTGGTCCGACTGAGTGTACCTTGCAGGCGCTGGCTCTATGGCCTCGTCATCAAATTGCAGCAGTAGCCTTCGGTTCGGGTTGCTTTTGGTCCATTGCTTGTGGTCGTACTCCTCTTCGGCATCTAGGACTTTAGTCCATCTGTCATTGAGGGTATCCTGTTCGGCCTTTATTTTTTGATGTTATTTCTTCAGGCCATGCGCAGTGGCATAAGTTACCGCTTGAACCGCTCTTGATCCAGCGGGTCTTCAGGGACGATGAAATCTTCGTCGTCCAAGCTGACCTCCTCTTCAGAAAGGGGGAAGTAATTGCTGTCTTCGAAGTCATCGATGTATTCGGGATCGAGCGGGTCCTCGTGCTCCTCATGGTTGTTTTGTGGTTGTTCATCGGCGTTGGGGTCGTCAAGGTTGTCCGCATTGTCTGGAGTGCCATTCTCTCTGGTGTCTGTGTTACTCGCGTGGCTTTGACGCGCCTTGGAGTGACGACGCTGTCTGCGGTGTTTCGGTGGCTCATCATTGGGCCTGCCGTAATCCTTCCTGGGAGTGTCGTCATCTTGTTTCAGGGTGTCCACCATGTAGACGTCGTAGGTGGACGTAGTCGTCAAGCGGTCGGTGAGAGGGGAAGCAGCATCGGTGTTAGTCGTGGATCCACTATCCTCGTCCATGTATTCATCGTTTTTCAAGGTGTAGTCCAACATGTCGGTTAAGTCTTCGGCTGTGGCCACTAAGTGGGTGGTGGGTGGGACGTAAAATTCCCTGAAATCTGCCTCAAGGGGCTGCTGAACGGAAGCCGGGGTGGATCCTCCCGAATAGCCATCATCCGGATTTGATCTAGCACCTCGTTTAATAAGGCAAGGGTTGCCGGACTGGTACGCGGTGGCCGTCGAGGGCCGGTCTCCGATGTGGAGGGGCAAGGAATGATCTGGGCCCATGCAAGAAAATAATATGATGGAAAATAGACCCAGGGGCCATAGGTTTCAGTAGAGGCTTCTCTCTTGAACAAAACATACAGTGGGTAAACAAATTACTGTTGAGCAATTGACAGAAAAATGCAAAGTTATGACGATATCTAAGGCAATGATCATGAATATAGGCATCACATCCGTGACAAGTAGACCGACTCCTTCTTCCATCTACAACTATTACTCCACACATCGACCGACTCATGTCTGCATCTGGAGTATTAAGTTCATAAGAACAGAGTAACGCCTTAAGCAAGATGACATGATGTAGAGGGATAAACTCAAGCAATATGATCTAAACCCCATCCTTTTATCCTTAGTGGCAACAATACAATATGTGCCTCGCTACCCCTACCGTCACTCGGTGAGGACACTGCAAGATTAAACCCATCACAAAGCACCTCTCCCATCGCAAGAAAAACTAATCTAGTTGGCCAAACCAAACCGATAGATCGGAGAGAAATACTAAGCTATCTCAATCATGCATAAAAGAGTTCAAAAAAAACTCAAATAATATTCATAGATTATCTGATCATAAATCCATAATTCATTGGATCTCAACAAACGCACCACAAAAGAAGATTACATCGAATAAATCTCCAAGAACATCGAGGAGAACATTCTATTGAAGATCAAAGAGAGAGAAGAAGCCATATAGTTACTACCTATGGACCCTTAGGTCCGTGGTAAACTACTCACGCATCATCGGAAGGGCGGCAAGGTTGGTGTAGAGGCTCTCCTGTTGGGGAACGTAGCAGAATTTTAAAATTTTCTACGCATCACCAAGATCAATCTATGGAGTCATCGAGCAATGAGGGAGAGGGGAGTGCATCTACATACCCTTGTAGATCACGAGCGGAAGCGTTCAAGAGAACGGGGTTGATGGAGTCGTACTCGTCGTGATCCAAATCACCGATGACCTAGCGCCGAACGGACGGCACCTCCGCATTCAACACACGTATGGTTGGGAAGACGTCTCCTCCAACTTGATCCAGCAAGGGGGAGGAGAGGTTGATGGAAATCCAGCAGCACGGCGGCGTGGTGGGGGAAGCAACGGTGATCTCGGCAAGGCTTCGCCAAGCTCAGGGAGAGGGAGAAGTGTCACGGGAGGGAGAGGGAGGCGCCAGGGGCTAGGGTGCGGCTACCCTCCCTCCCCCCCTCCCCCCCCACTATATATAGGACCCCTAGGGGGCGCCAGCCCTAGGAGATGCAATATCCAAGGGGGCGGACAAGGGGGGTGGAGTGCCCCCCAAGCCAAGTGGGGCGCCCCCACCCCTAGGGTTTCCAACCCTAGGCGCATGGGGAGGCCCAAGGGGGGCGCACCAGCCCACTAGGCGCTGGTTCCCCTCCCACTTCAGCCCATGGGGCCCTCCGGGATAGGTGGACCCCCGGGTGAAAGTGCGTTATATCGACTAGAGGGGGTGAATAGGAGATTTTTACGAAATCCTTCACTGAGGAATTTGCCGGTGAGGAAATTACTTAGTGAAGAACTACTAGCAATGGAATAAGTACTCAAAAGTAAACATAACAGAATACAAGCGTAGTCATCATGATGAAATGAAGACAGACACAGAGTACAGGAAGCGTAATCACAGGATAACACAGGATGAAGACAAACAGACTGAAGAAATTGAACTGAGGAAATTGAGAAAGTCTTCAGTCAAAGTCTTCAAACACAGATATAAACAAACACACAGCACAGTTATGAGGAAATGAAAGAGTTGAGGAAATAGAACCAGTAAGCTCGGTGAGGACAATGATTGTAGACCAGTTCCAACTGTTGTCTCAGTTGTATGTCTGGGTGGAGCGGCTGAGTATTTAAACTCGAGGACACATAGTCCCGGACACCCAGTCAAGGACACTTAGTCCAAGACGCCTAGTCCTCACCGTATTCTCCTTGAACTAAGGTCACACAGACCTCGTCCAATCACTCGTGGTAAGTCTTTAGGCGACTTCCAAACCTTCACAAACTTGGTCACTCGGTGATCCACAATTCCTCTTGGATGCTCTAGACCATGATGCCTAACCGTCTGGAAGAAGCACAATCTTCAAAGGTAACAAGCGTTGGATCCACTCAGGATCAATCTCTTCAGTGATGCTCAATCACTTGGGGTTTGTAGGTGTTTGGGTTTTGGGTTTTGGTTTTTCCTCACTTGATGATTTTCGCTCAAAGTCCTCGCAGGATGGGTTGCTCTCAAATGACAAGTGTTAGTTTCTCTCGGAGCTGCCAACCAGCTAGTGGTTGTAGGGGGCAGCTATTTATAGCCTAGGGAGCAGCCCGACATGATAAGACATAAATGCCCTTCAATGATATGACCGTTAGGTGGATAGATATTTTGGGACAGCTGGCGCATAGCACAGCAACGGTCGGAATTTTGAGTAGTAGAATCCTCAGGGCTATCATGTTCCTCACTGTGTAGGCAATCCACACTGGCGAATTCCTAACTCCTCAGTCAGGACAAATTCCTCAGAGACCAGAAGAACTTCGTCTCTGTCACTGAAGAAATTGACTGATCTGTAAGAGATTTCCAATGGCTTCACTCGAAGGGATTGGTAGGTGTAGGATTTTGAGTTGAGCATCACATTGAAATTTTTCCTTAGTATTTCCTCGACCCTTTAACAGTACGGTGTTTCCTATGACTCAAGAAAGAGAAAATGAAACTACGAAAACAAAAGTCTTCTCGCTTCATGTTCCTCGAGAGAATACCAAGTCTTCACGGACACACCAATTTCTTCACTTTCAAAGTCTTCATGAAAGTCTTCAGAAATACCAAAATCTTTAGTCGAAGTTGTTCATTTTTAGGGATCGACTTTTCCTGTAAATATCAAACTCCTCATAGACTTATAGACCTGTGTATACTCACAAACGCATTAGTCCCTTAACCTATAAGTCTTCAATACACCAAAATCACTAAGGGGCACTAGATGCACTTACAATCTCCCCCTTTTTGGTGATTGATGACAATATAGGTTAAGTTTTCAACGGAGATAAACATATGAAGTGTAACTACTGATATTGAGGAATTTGATTGCAAGATATAGAAGAACTCCCCCTGAAGATGTGCATAGTGAGGAATTTGCTTTTGAAGCAATGCACACTTGAAGAGTTGAATCATGGAGATCTCCCCCTATATCTTGTAATTCATACACGCATTTAACATATAATATGAAGAATTTGAAATGCATGATGAAATATGGTGCCTAATGAAATTCAGCATGCGTGCAATAATTTTTAACAAGGAATAAGCATGCAGAATAGTGCATCAAAAGTATCAGAGCACAGTGCATCAAAAGTATCAGAGCACCATCGGGTTTAAGATTACAACTCGATCCAATAAAGTTTCAGAAGAATGAGAGTTGTAACTTTAGCAAAAAAACGCCCATATAGTAGACCCGCTTGAAGACTAACTCGTAGTTCTCCCCCTTTGTCATCGAATGACCAAAAGGATCGAAAATGAGGACTAACGCCCCTGAAGATAATCATGTTGATGAAGGAGCACCAGCGTTGTTGGGGTCATTTGTTGATGTAGGGCCTGCCGCAGTGTCGTCCAAATCTTCATGTTCATCAGTGTCGCGTGATGAAGAAAATGAGCTGGCCACCAGAGAAGGAACTTGGACCTTCTTGAATTTCTTCGGTGGAGGTGCAGACCAGTCAAAATCTTCTTTGAGACCCATGTTCTTCAGATCTTCTTCACCATATAGATGTGACAGGATTGTACAGGTGCGATCGAAGACTTGATGGAGGTAGTAGTGGTTTTTCTTCACTGCATTGTGTGTGGCGGTCATGTTGTGAAGAAGTGAACCAAACTGACGCTTAACCCATTTGTGATTTCGATCCACCTTTTGGTGAAGACTAAGCAGAAGTTCACGGTCAGTCATCACGCGCGGAGCAGTGGCTTGAGGAGTGGACTTAGGTGCATTGGCAGAGTCACGTGTGGCAGAGTCATCATTGGTGGAATAAGATGCAGCTTTGCAAAACTGACCATCCAATGGACGAATGCCTTCATCAATTACAGCTGGTGCCTTGCCCTTTTCATCAGCACTTGCATGTAATGATGTGTGAGCTCAGGTTCACTATAGATGCAGCGAGCTTCTTCAAGGGAAGGACTGAGTGGTAGAGCACGAAGCAATTCAGAGGCTGGTGCAGTGTAGTGAGTGTTTTCAGACATCCAGTCCAGCACCCATGAATTCACATCTTCAGCATCTCCGGTGATGTGTAGTGTTGCATAGAATTGAAGAATCAGTTCTTCATTCCAATCGCAGATGTCAGAGCAAAAGTTGAGCAGTCCAGCATCGTGAAGAACACTGAGGACTGGTGCGAAGCACGGCAGAGATTCCATATCCACGTGAGGAATATGCTCATGGTAGAAAATCTTCTCCTTGTTGAACAGCACTGAGGAATAGAAATTGCCTTGACTGGCAGTCCAGAAACACCTCTTCCTAATGCGAGCAGAGTCATATGGGTTGTAATCTTCGAAGAATACATGCTCGCCGAAGAAATCATCAGCCTTGAACTTTTGCTTGTGTGAGAATGGATCCTTTGGCTTCGGCAGAGGAGTGTCAGTGAGTTGCATCATGACCTCAGGAATCTCAATCACAGGTTCTTCAAGCTGAGGAATTTCTAGTTCCTCCTCAGTGGCAGTCTGCGTAGTTGGTTGTTCAGCAACAGCAGTTTCATCAGTGCTAGTGGCTGGAATTTCCTCATGGACAGATGCAGTGGGATGAGTTTCTTCAGAGCCCAGGTGAACAGTTTGTGTGGGGGGCTGAGGAATTTGCTGTAGAGGAGTGAACATTGGAGAGTTTGGATGCTGACTTTCCCAGAATTCATCACTGATTACGGGTGTGGAGCAGCCAATGTCCACATCATCATCTTCCATTTCTTCAATGCCAGCCTCATCAGCTGTGAACTGAGGCACAAGCGAGGAGATGATAGGTGTTGAAGGAATAGCATCCACTTCAATTTCTTCATCAATTGGTTCAGATGAAGCAGCAGAATGAGTTTCTTCATCAGATCTGCTGGGGATCACATATTATTCATCAAAAGGAACGAGGTCCTTTGATGGCCTGGTTGAGATGGGAGCAGCATCAATCGGATTTGCAAATGAGCTTGTCATAGGTTTCATTTTCTTCAGAGCTGAAGATTCTGAAGCAGCTGAAGCTTTCCTTTTCTTCACTGCAGCACGCTCTGCAGCCTTGGTCTTCTTCACATCTGATGCAGATGGAAGGGTTGGAGTTGAAGTTGGTGTAGGAGCAGCTGAGGAATCTGGTTGATTTTCTTCAGGCACAACTGATGCAGTTGCCCTGAGTTCTTCAGTTTCTTCAGGCACACCACTAGTGGGTGCCCTGGCAATTTCTTCAGCGGCTGGAATGCAGTCATTAGCCCTGGAACTCACATTATCTTCAGCAGCCTAATTGTCATCAGCGGTGCTGGCATTTTCTTCAGTAGGCTGAGCAGATGCTTCAGCCTGAGGAATTTCCTGTTGCGTTGGGGCTGCAACATTTGAAGTGAAGTTATCCGCAAGTTTCACAAAACAAACCTTGGCTCCAAGCCAATCAGCGCGATATGCTTCAAAGTAATCACTGAGTTTCTTAATCTCAGTCTGAGTAGTGACAAGTTCTTCAGTTGTCATAGAGAAAACGTTTTTCTTTAGATAGCGCTCTTTCTTGTACTGTGCTTTCTTGATCTGCCTGGCCTTCTCAAATTTCCACTTTTCTTCTTGAATGAAGGCTTTGGCGGAGGAGCTGAGGACTTTGGAGGAACATGAGCAGCATGAGGAATTGTGTAACGCCCTCGATGCGGCTATATCTCCCACATGTCGAAGCACGACTTAGAGGCATAACCGCATTGAAAGCAATGTCACAAGTGAGGTAATCTTCACACAACCCATGTAATACATAAGGGAAAAGATACATAGTTGGCTTACAATCGCCACTTCACACAATTACATGAATAAAGCATTACAATATCCAAATACAATCAAGGTACGGCTACGGAACCAAAATAAAAGAAGAACCCCAAATGCGACACGGTCCCCGATCGACCCCAACTGGGCTCCACTACTGATCAACTAGAACGAAACGACACAAAGGATAAGATCTTCATCGAGCTCCTCCTTGAGCTTGGTAGCGTCATCTGCACGGACACATCGGCACCTGCAAACTGGTTTTGGAAGTATCTGTGAGCCACGGGGACTCAGCAATCTCGCACCCTCGCGATCAAGACTATTTAAGGTTATGGGTAAGGTAAAGGTATGAGGTGGAGCTGCAGCAAGCGACTAGCATATATGGTGGCTAACATACGCAAATGAGAGCGAGAAGAGAAGGCAAAGCACGGTCGATAAAAGTATGATCAAGAAGTGATCCTAGAACAACCTACGTCAAGCATAACTCCAACACCGTGTTCACTTCCCGAAATCCGCCGGAAAGAGACCATCACGGTTACACACGCGGTTGATGCATTTTAATTAAGGTCAAGTTCAGGTTTTCTACAACCGGACATTAACAAATTCCCATCTGCCCATAACCGCGGGCACGGCTTTCGTAAGTTCAAATCCCTGCAGGGGTGTCCCAACTTAGCCCATCACAAGCTCTCACGGTCAACGAAGGAATAGACCTCCTCCTGAGACGTTCCGATCAGACTCGGTATCCCGGTTCTATAAGACATCCTCGACAATGGTAAAACAAGTCCAGCAACACCGCCCGAATGTGCCGACAAATCCCGATAGGAGTTGCACATATCGCGTTCTCAGGGCACACTCAGATGAGACTAGCTACGAGTAAAACCAGCCCTCAAGTTTCCCTGAGGTGGCCCCGCAGGCAGCTCAGTTCGGACCAACACTCAGAGGAGCACTGGCCCGGGGGGGTTAAAATAAAGATGACCCTTGGGCAGGCCTACCCAAGGGAAAGAAAAGGCTAGGTGGCGAATGGTAAAACCAATGTTGGGCATTGCTGGAGGAGTTTTATTCAAGGCGAACTGTCAAGGGGTTCCCATTATAACCCAACCGCGTAAGGAACACAAAATCCGGTAACATAACACCGATATGACGGAAACTAGGGCGGGAAGAGTGGAACAAAACACCAGGCATAAGGCCGAGCCTTCCACCCTTTACCAAGTATATAGATGCATTAATTAAATAAGATATATTGTGATATCCCAACAAGTAAACATGTTCCAACAAGGAACAACATCTCCATGTTCCAACAAGGAACAAACTTCAATCTTCACCTGCAACTAACAACGCTATAAGAGGGGCTGAGCGAAGCGGTAACATAGCCAAACAACGGTTTGCTAGGACAAGGTGGGTTAGAGGCTCGGTTCAACAATATAGGAGGCATGATAAGCAAGTGGTAGGTATCATAGCATAGGCATAGCAAAAGAGCGAGCATCTAGCAAAGCAAAGATAGTAGTGATTTCGAGGGTATGATCATCTTGCCTGAAATCCCGCAAGGAAGAAGAACGAGTCCATGAAGAGGACAAACAGACGTAGACGAACGGGTCCTCACAAACGCGACGTTACCGGAACCAACCCGAAGAAGCAAACACCGGAAATAAGCACACAACATAGTAAACAACCAACACATGAACATAATATGATATGCGGGATGCGGTATGCGATGCATATGCATGATTTGACAAGGAATGCATGAACCTGGCCTCAACTTGGAAATCCAAGTGTGCCACTGGAAAGGTGAGGTGAAATCACTTGAAAACGATATAAAGAATGCTGGAATCGGAGTCGCGGTTTGGAAATGGCAAGCAATTCAAATATGACCACGATCTGCGATTTACAGCAAGTAGCCATCTAAATGCAACAAGATGAACATGCTACAGCACTCAAACATGGCATAAAAATACATGGCAGGGATGCATTCAAGATTCTTAACAAAAGTCTAGCACTGAGCTACAGCCAATTCATCCATTAACAGATTCAAACAAGCATGGCAAAAATGCATATGGTAAACAGATCTCAGACTTAGTGAAATTAACACTTGTCTGGAATTTCAGATCAGGTAGCACTCTTTGGAGCAACAAAACTACATGCTACAGGCCCTGAACATGGCAAAGTAAAACATGGCATGGAGCTACTCAAAAGGCTTAACAAAAGTCCCTTAGTGACCTTGAGCCAAAAGGGATCAGAAAACACATTTGCAAGCATGTGAACATAGCAAAAGCATAAACAGTTCTCATACTTAGTGAAAACTGGAGCATGCTGAAACATATCTCAAGTAGGCATGTTTACGAGCTCGATGCACTCACTACGGAGCATGTCATGATAATCTAAGCATACACCCATCAAGAATACACAAAATGCAAGCTAGACATGGCAAGAACAATAACATAGCATGCACGGGTCAACTACAACATCCCCGGCAAAATTGCTAACAAGTAGACAATCTGCCCGGATTCACGAAGTAGCAAAAGTAGAGCTCGATTGACTCAAGCTAGGGTGCTCCATAATTGCAAACAAAGACATGGATGGATAGAGCACTACAAGATTAACAAAACATCCTTACTGATCATCCTCAAAAGAGGCACGGATCACTAGGAAACAACATGAACATATGGCATAATGAGATAAACAGGTCAAGGACTTAGTGGAAATGCTAAGTCCCTGAAATCAGCATACCATGTGCCTCACTTTGCAAGCTTGTGCTAGTCACCACACACATCACAAAAATACATGGGTCGCACCTCTGGATAGATGGCAAAACCCTTAACAAAACATATGTAGAGCTCATGGGCATATCATGCACACAATAAACATGGCAAAAATGACAAATATCTAAATGGAGTAGCAGATCTGACAATAATCTCAAGTAGCACTCTTCTAACAGCATTTCGGGCATCAAGATGAACTCGAATGAAAATGATGCAATGAGATGAAATGATGTACTCTCTGAGACGAACATTTTGATATGCTACACGCGTAAAACGGAGCTACGGGTGCAAAGATACAACAGGTCAAAGTATGCAAGATAATTAGGGTTAGAGGAGAAAGTCAACCGTGAGGTGGATCTGGATCTGGATCCAGATCGGGCGCGGAATCCGAGGACGGCCGGAGCTGCAGCTCGCCGGAGAAGAAGAGGTGGCCGGCAGGGTCGCGCTCGTTGAGGAGCTCGCTGGAGAGGAGAGCTCGCCGGCTCGGGGCGGCGCGGCAAGGCGCGGACACCAGAGCGGGCGGCGACCTGCGTGGGCGGCGCAGTGGCGCGCCGGCGGGGCGAGGCCGAGGCAGCGCCGGCAAGGCGGCGGAGATGCTCGCCGGCGGGGAGGCAGGCGGCGGCGCTGAAGCATGGGGCGGCGGGGCGGACGAAGGCGGCGTCCAGCGACGCGGATCTGGCCCGGGGCGGCTCGGGCGGGCCGGCCGCGGGCTTCGCGGGCCCGGCCACGCGGGAGGAGACAGAGAGGGCGGCGGGAGGTGAGGTGGCGCGCTCCGGTTGGTTGGCGTCGGCGGCGGGATTACTTGGCGCGTTGTGATTGGCCGGAGCGACATGGAGGCTGGACATGTCCGGCGCGATCGGACATGTCCGGCGGCGCGAGGAGGAAGACGATAGGGTTCATCCGCGAAAAATTCGGGGAGACACACATATATATAGGTAGAGGGAGCTAGGAGAGTCCAAATGAGGTGCGGTTTTCGGCCACGCGATCGTGATCGAACGACCGAGATGATGGAGCAGGTTTAGGTGGGCCACTTTGGAGGGGTGTTGGGCTGCAACACACATGAGGCCTTTTCAGTCCCTCGGTTAACCGTTGGAGCATCAAACGAAGTCCAAATGGTACGAAACTTGACAGGCGGTCTACCGGTAGTAAACCAAGGCCGCTTGGCAAGTCTCGGTCCAATCCGGAAATGTTTAATCCCCACACACGAAAGAAAGGTAGAAAAGACCACCGGAGGAGAACGGAACGCCGGCATGCAAAACGGACAACAGGGAAAATGCTCGGATGCATGAGATGAACACGTATGCAAATGAAATGCACCTGATGACATGATATGCAATGCATGACACGCAAGCAATGACAATGCAACAACAGTGAATAACTGGAGGACACCTGGCACATCGGTCTCGGGGCGTTACAAATTGGCCGTGAGGGCTTTCATGATTCTGGTCGTGAGAGCATTGCTGAGGAAGCACTTGGCTTACGCGCAGGCTTCTTTGACATAGCCTTCTTTGGCTTGACAGCAAGGACTTCAGCAGAGGCAGCAACAGCAGCATCAGAGTCTTCATTGAATTTCCTCACTGCTTCTCTGGCTTGCTTAGCCAACTTGGTTTGGCGCTTGGCCCATTCATCAGGATAGTCCTCACCGCGCTTGAGGCTGGTGGGATCTGCTATTTGGCCAGGTGCCAATGGAGCTCTTGGGCATGGAGGATTGAGTGCGAATTTCTTCATGTACTTAGGAGTGACATATCTGTACTCCCTCCATTCTCTTGCCCATCTCCTCTCTATCTTTTGAATGCGCACTTTGCGCTCATTCTTGGTTTCCTCCGTAGGTGTGTAGTACCCAGCATATATGTCATCAGGGATTTCAAATGTTGTATTTACCTCAGGCCTCTTTCCTCCCTTCTGTGGCCTTTTACCATCAGCCATTTTCTTCAGTTGAGGAATTTGAAAAATCGAATTCTCTGAAGAAGTATGCAACTTTTCTTCGAGAAACGCTGCAAATGAGTTAAGTTGATGAGAACCTAGTGATTCAGCAGCTGACATGTGTACCTGTGAACAGAGTATAGTTGCGAGGAATTTGGAGAGGTCATATGCGTTCTCAGAAGGTTTGTTAAAATGAACAGGTTTGAGGAATTTGACCAGATGAGTCTTGAAGATTTTCACTAAGCATTCTTTGTCTTAGGTTCCAGAGTTGTATAGATCGAAGATCCACACAATTGAGGAATCTTGAAGAAAAATGATGCTTAGAGAAACGAATCAAGAACGGATGACTTTGTGAGGTGTTCAGTGTGTGAAGATATGAAGAAAAACACTTTTGAAGATTTTGTAGATAATCATTCGAATCAACGAGGGCAGTAAAAGTAACTTTTAATTACCCTGGACGAAGAACACGACGAACTGGAGTGAGGAGATGTGAAGTTCGTCTGTGCAGATCTTCCACGCCCTAACTCGGCGGAGGAAGACGGCTACGGCGGCGGCGGAGTGAAGATGTCCGCGCTCGGCGCGAGTACGTCGGCGACGAGGTCGAGGCAGTGAAGCTCTTCCTCACCGGCGGCGATGAAGTAGCAACGGCGCTAGGGTTTGAGAAGCTCGAGCCGGAGAGAGAGTCGAGCAGAGTAAAAGAAGTGAAGGAGGGAAGGAGGGGTATTTATAGCCACAGTGAAAAACTACTCGCCCAAAGAAATTGGACGAACATGCCCCTGACCCTTCTCATTCGCATGACAGGTGTCACCCACGTAGTGAGAGGTGGAGATCGTGTTAGATCGTGGGTGAGTGGATAAGTGTATCGTGGGATGCGGAACAGTTTGAGCGGCAAGACCGAAAATTTCGATAAGATAGGTTTTAAAGTTCCGTTCGCAATTTCTTCAGCTGACAAGGACACAGTGAAGATTTTGAACGAGTTTCAAATAGAACGTACATGAAGAATTTGTGAACAGATTGGGTTGAGTATAGCATAGAGGGGAAGGGTCCGATCACATTCACTTAGCAGAAAACCAACTTGAAGAAATAGCCAATGAAGAAAAACGATGGAACCAGTGAAGACTATGCAAAGTTGAAGAATATGAATAATTTGAGGAATTTCAACTTTTGGTGGTGGCGTGACCCACCGTATAAGAATGATGATTTCAGACACCGCGTACAATTATCGTAGGGTTCTGAGAATCAAATTCTTCGTTAATTTCTTCACACTAAGAGTGTTATTCTTCATTGATTGAAGAAAAACGTTTCATCATGTGTTGCACATCTAAGTCATCAATTTTGCATAAGTGTTAGGATGAGTGTCCTTTTCACAGAACATTCGAAGATTCTAGGATATTTAGCTCACACCACAACTTGCTAAATCTCTTCTCATCCAAGGGCTTTGTGAAGATATCGGCTAGCTGTTCTTCGGTCTTCACATGCTCAATAGAAATGTCGCCCTTCAACACATGATCATGAAGAAAATGATGACGAATCTGAATGTGCTTTGTCTTCGAGTGCTGAACTGGGTTGTGAGCAATCTTGATGGCACTCTCATTGTCATAGAAGAGAGGCACATTCTTCATGTTGACGCCATAGTCCTTGAGAGTTTGCTTCATCCATAGCAATTGGGCACAGCAAGAACCAGCGGCAATGTACTCAGCTTTAGCAGTAGATAGTGATACACAGTTCTGTTTCTTTGAGGACCAACAGACCAAAGATCGTCCGAGGAAATGACATGTACCAGATGTTGACTTGCGATCCACACGATCACCAGCATAGTCAGAGTTAGAATATCCAACAAGATCAAAAGCCGAGCCCTTGGGGTACCATAATCCAAGTGTTGGTGTGTGAGCTAGATATCAAAGAATATGCTTCACAGCCTTATGGTGTGATTCCTTCGGTGCAGCTTGAAATCGGGCACACATGCAAACACTAAGCATTATATCTAGCCTAGATGCACATAAGTATAATAAGGAACCTACCATGGAGCGTTATACCTTATGATCGAAGTCAATACCATTTTCATCGGTGCACAGATGGCCATTTGTGGGCATAGGAATTTTGACGCCTTTGCAATCTTGCATGCCGAATTTCCTCAGTACATCCTTGAGGTATTTCTCCTGAGATATGAATATGCCATTGTGTTGTTGGCGAATTTGAAGACCTAAGAAGAATTTCAACTCTCCCATACTAGACATTTGATATTCTTCACTCATCATATAGGCAAATTCATCACTATAACGTTGGTCAGTACAGCCAAAGATAACATCATCAACATATATTTGGCACACAAACAATTCACCATCATAAGATTTAGTGAAAAGAGTAGGGTCGAGTGAACCGGGTTTGAAGCCTTTCTTCATGAAGAGTTCCTTCAAGGTATCATACCAAGCCCGTGGGGCCTGCTTGAGGCCGTAGAGGGCCTTGTTGAGTCTGAAGACTTTGTCAGGATTCTTTGGATCTTCAAAACCTGGGGGTTGAGCAACATATACTTCTTCCTCAAGCTTACCACTGAGGAATGCACTTTTCACATCCATTTGATATAAAGTGATATCATGATGGTTAGCATAAGCAAGTAATATGCGAATAGCCTGAAGTCTAGCAACACGTGAAAAAGTTTCATCGAAATCAATCCTTCAACCTGTGTGTAGCCTTGAGCTACAAGCCGTGCCTTATTCCTCATCACAAGTCCATTTTCATCTTGCTTGTTGCGGTAGATCCACTTTGTGCCGATGATATTGTGCTTGCGAGGATCTGGACGTTTGACCAGTTCCCAGACATTGTTAAGCTCAAACTGATGTAATTCCTCTTGCATGGCCTGAATCCACTCAGGCTCCAGAAATGCTTCATCCACCTTAGTGGGCTCTGTAATAGAGACAAAAGCATACTGCCCACAAAAGTTAGACAAATGTGAAGCTTTTGAGCGTGTGAGAGGACCTGGCACTTTGATGTCATTGATGATCTTTTCAACTTGCACTTCTTTAGCAATGCGAGGATGAGCTGGTTGTCATTGAAGAATTTGATCAGCGTTTTCTTCTGCACCATTTTCTTCAGCAGTTTCTTCAGGTGCATTAGCTCGACGTTCTTCATGTTCTGGAATGAATTCTTCAGCAGATTCTTCAGTAGGAATGACATCCTCAGTAGCCTTGAACTTGATAGTTTCCTCAGGTGCTGGTTCATCTATCATAGTAGGTAGGTGCTCTCTTTGCGAGCCGTTAGTTTCAACGAACCGCACATCTACAGTTTCAACAACTTTGTGAAGAACGTTGTTGAAGACTCTGTAGGTATGTGAGTCTTTTCCGTAACCAAGCATAAAACCTTCATGTGCTTTCGGTGCAAATTTTGAGTTGTGATGAGGATCTCTAATCCAACATTTAGCACCGAAGACTTTGAAATAACTTACATTGGGTTTCTTATCAGTGAGGAGTTCATAGGCAGTCTTTTTGAAGAATTTGTGAAGATATACTCTGTTGATGATGTGGCACGCAGTATCAATTGCCTCAGTCCAGAAACGACGAGGCATTTTGTATTCATCAAGCATAGTGCAAGCCATCTCAGCAAGAGTCTTGTTCTTGCGCTCCATGACGCCATTCTGCTGAGGAGTGTAAGGAGCAGATAACTCATGAGTAATACCAAGTTCATCAAGATAGTCATCGAGACCAGAATTCTTGAACTCAGTGCCATTGTCACTTCTGATGTGCTTGATCTTCACACCAAAGTTGGTTGAAGCCCTCGAGGAAAATCGTTTGAAGACTTCCTGCACTTCATGTTTGTAAGTAACAAGGTGTACCCATGTGTAGCGAGAATAATCATCAACAATAACAAAGCCATATTGAGATGCTTCATTTGAAATAGCAGAATAATGATTAGGACCAAAGAGATCCATGTGAAGCAATTCAAATGGACGAGTGGTGGTCATGATAGTCTTCGCTGGATGCTTGGCCTTGGTCATCTTCCCCGCTTCATAGGCTCCGCATAGGTGATCCTTGAGGAATTTGACATTATCGATGCCAATGACATGCTTTTTCTTCGCAAGCGTGTGCAAATTCCTCATGCCTGCATGACCAAGTCGTCGATGCCAGAGCCATCCTTCTGAAGCTTTTGCAAGTAAGTGCACAGCTGGTTGTGGTCCTGTAGAGACATCAACAATATATAGGTCTCCTCTCCTAAAGCCTTCGAAGACTTTGGAATTGTCAGATTCCATAACCACAACACAATGGTACTTGCCAAAGACAACAACCATATCAAGATCACAAAGCATTGAGACAGACATAAGGTTGTATCCTAAGGACTCAACAAGCATGACTTTGTCCATGTGTCGATCCTTTGTAATCGCAACCTTACCTAGACCCAATACCTAACTTTTGCCTTTGTCAGCAAAGATGATATGCTTCAGATGCGACGGAGATAATGGAGCAACCATCAATAGATTCTTGTCACCAGTCATGTGGTTTGTACATCCACTATCAAGGACCCACTCAGTGGCTTTGGGTTGATCATCCTTCAGATGAATTAGTGCAGCTTACAAACTCATATACTTCATCAGTGAAGAATATGACATCAATTCATCAGATCAATTTCATCAAGTAAAAGAACTAATAACGCAATATGAGGACGTGAGAAATGAAAGTTCATTTCTTCATGGTTAGCCTGCGTCCTTTCAGGCATGCTCAGGTCTCCGGCAAATTCTTCAGACGATTATGTGCGTCTGGAGACCTGACCCTGCAGAAGAGATTAGTTTTGTTTCTTCACCACCCACATCTGAAGGGGTGGCAAAGAGTTCATCATTCTGCGAGCTCCATACGAGAAGGATGGCATAGAAGCCAGTCCATTTCATTTCACATAAGAGGGGTTAGAGTATGCAGAGAAATTCTTCAAGGACTTATGGACATAATGATTTGAAGAATGATGCATATATCCATAATCCTTAGATCTTCCCTGCGAAACAGACGGGTTAGCACAATGATGTTCATATGAGGACTTTGATCCATATGAGGAATTTGGTCCGTATGAGGAATTTGATCTGGGGTTCCTATTCTTCACAGGTGGTGTCATGATGACATTCACCTGAAGATTTTCAAGACATCTTTTGGGAACCCATATTTTCTGCATAGGGGAGCCGTTCCTGCAGTTAGTGCCAACATATCTAGCAAATACTTCACCATTCTTATTTTTTAATAGCTTGTAGTTGGATTCAATTGACTCATCATCAGAATGAGGAGCTTCACATGCAAATCCAGATAAGTTAGATGGATCAACTGGAGGTCCCTTTGCAGCAACCCATGTAGTTTTGGGGTACTGCTCAGGCTTCCAATATGTACCATCAGCATTGAGTTTCCTCTCAAAGGCAATACCCTCTTTCCTAGGGTTCCTGTTGAGGATCTGCTTTTTAAGCACATCACAAAGAGCCTGATGCCCTTTGAGGCTTTTGTACATGCCTGTCGTGTACAATTCCTTCAGCCCTGCATTGTCACTGATACTAGCAATGTACTCAGATGAGGAATTAGTGATAGCAGAGGCATGTGAAGAATTTGAAACATTAGCAGCATTTGAACATTCAGGTGAAGAATTAGCAGATTCACGTTCAATGCACTTCAAGCATGGTGGAACAAATTCTTCCTGAGAAGCGCTGATTTGTTGAGCAAGTAATGAATCGCGCTCCTTCTGAAGATCTTCATAACTCACTCTTAGCTTCTCAAGGTCTTGCTTTCTTTGAAGAAATTCATAAGAAAGCTTCTTGATCCGATAAGAGAGTGTTATGATGACTTTGAAGTTTGTCAAGCTTGGACTGAAGTCTCTGAAGACTTTCAGCCAAAGTTTCAGTGCGATCCATTTCTTCACCCAACATATCATCACTTTTATTTAGCATGTTTTGAACCTTTTCTAAAGCCCTTTGTTGTTTTATAGAAATCTTGGCAAGTTTAGAATAGATGGGCTTAAGATTTTCATCAGATTCATTCTCACTTGATTCAGAGGAGGTATATTTGAGTACCTTGGCACCCTTTGCCATGAAGCAATAGGTGGGAGCGTAGTCATCATCGCCTTCATCAGCCTTGTTGGTGAGGTCATTTTCTTCAGTGTTGAAGATAGACTTGCTGACGAATGCAGTAGCGAGAGCAAGGCTCGCCACTCCGGATTCGGACTCTTTAGATGACTCCTCTTCCTCATTTTCTTCAGATTCAGCCTCAGAGTCCATTTCGTTGCCAATGAATGCCCTGGCCTTCTTGGAGATGCTCTTCTTGTGATATGAAGGCTTGGAAGATTTTGATGATGAGGATTTTGTCGATTTCTTCTTTTTCTTTGTATCATCAAAACTGTAATCCTTGTATTTCTTTTTCTTTGATTCCTTTTCCCACTAAGGACAATCTTGAATGAAATGTCCAGGTTTCTTGCATTTGTGACAGAGCCTCTTCTTGTAGTCACTAGATGAGGAATAATTGCTCCTTGAGGATGTTCCAAGGCGACCACATCTTGAGAACTTTTGGAACTTCCTCACGAGCAGAGCCAGATCATGGCTCAGTTCTTCAGGATCACCAAGGCTGCTACCAGAGTCTTCATCTTCGGACTCAGATACTGCCTTGCCCTTCGGTGCATGGGTTCTGCCATAGCTTGAACCATAGAGATCTCTCTTTTCAGCAAGTTGGAACTCATGAGTATTTAGCCTCTCGAGAATATCAGCGGGATCAAGTGACTTCTAATTAGCACATTGTTGTATCATCAATGCTAGAGTGTCAAATGAGGAATCAAGCGATCTCAGCAATTTCTTCACCACCTCATGGTCAGTGATGTCAGTGGCACCAAGTGCTTGAAGCTCATTTGAGATGTCAGTGAGGCTATCAAAGGTTTGTTGAACATTTTCATTGTCAAGTCTTTTGAAGCGGTTGAAGAGATTGCGAAGAACATAAACTCGAGAGTCACGCTGAGTTGAGACTCCTTCATTCACTTTGGACAACCTGTCCCAGATAAGCTTCGTTGTTTCCAAAGCACTCACTCTGCCATACTGTCCTTTGCTCAGATGGCCACATATGATATTCTTCACTTGAGAGTCGAGTTGCTTGAATCTCTTCACATCGGCAGCATTCAGAGAAGGTGTGACTGAGGGAACACCATTTTCCACAACATACCAGAGATCGTTATCAATTGCTTCAAGATGCATTCGCATCTTATTCTTCCAGTAGGGGTAGTCCGTCCCATCGAAGGTTGGACACCCAGCTAAGACCTTGATCATACCTGCGGTCGACATAACTAAAACTCCAGGCGGTTAAACCAAAATCACACAGAACAAGGGAGTACCTTGCTCTGATACCAATTGAAAGTGCGTTATATCGACTAGAGGGGGGTGAATAGGCGATTTTTACGAAATCCTTCATTGAGGAATTTGCCGGTGAGGATATTCCTTAGCGAAGAACTACTAGCAGTGGAATAAGTACTCAAAAGTAAACATAACAGAATACAAGCACAGTCATCATGATGAAATGAAGACAGGCACATAGTACAGGAAGCGTAATCACATGATAACACAGGATGAAGACAAACAGACTGAAGAAATTGAACTGAGGAAATTGAGAAAGTCTTCAGTCAAAGTCTTCAAACACAGATATGAACAAACACATAGCACAGTTATGAGCAAATGAAAGAGTTGAGGAAATAGAACCAGTAAGCTTGGTGAAGACAATGATTTGGTAGACCAGTTCCAACTGTTGTCTCAGTTGTACGTCTGGTTGGAGCGGCTGAGTATTTAAACTCAAGGACACACAGTCCTGGACACCCAGTCAAGGACACTTAGTCCAAGACACCCAGTCCTCACCGTATTCTCCTTGAACTAAGGTCACACAGACCTCGTCCAATCACTCGTGGTAAGTCTTTAGGCGACTTCCAAACCTTCACAAACTTGGTCACTCGGCGATCCACAATTCCTCTTGGATGCTCTAGACCATGACGCCTAACCGTCTGGAAGAAGCACGGTCTTCAAAGGTAACAAGCATCGAATCCACTCAGGATCGATCTCTTCAGTGATGCTCAATCACTTGGGGTTTGTAGGTGTTTTGGGTTTTGGTTTTTCCTCACTTGATGATTTTCGCTCAAAGTCCTCGGAGGATGGGTTGCTCTCAAATGACAAGTGTTAGTTTCTCTCGGAGTAGCCAACCAGCTAGTGGTTGTAGGGGGCGGCTATTTATAGCCTAGGGAGCAGCCCGACATGATAAGACATAAATGCCCTTCAATGATATGACCGTTAGGTGGATAGATATTTTGGGACAGCTAGTGCATAGCATAGCAACGGTCGGAATTTTGAGTAGTAGAATCCTCAGGGCTATCATGTTCCTCACTGTGTAGGCAATCCGCACTGGCGAATTCCTAACTCCTTAGTCAGGACAAATTCCTCAGAGACCAGAAGAGCTTCGTCTCTGTCACTGAAGAAATTGACTGATCTGTAAGAGATTTCCAATGGCTTCACTCGAAGGGATTGGTAGGTGTAGGATTTTGAGTTGAGCATCACATGGAAATTTTTCCTTAGTATTTCCTCGACCCCCTTTAATAGTACGGTGTTTCCTATGACTCAAGAAAGAGAAAATGAAACTACAAAAACAAAAGTCTTCTCGCTTCATGTTCCTCGAAAGAATACCAAGTCTTCACGGACACACCAATTTATTCACTTTCAAAGTCTTCATGAAAGTCTTCAGAAATACCAAAATCTTCCGTCGAAGATGTTCATTTTTAGGAGTCAACTTTTCCTGTAAATATCAAAATCCTCATAGACTTATAGACCTGTGTATACTCACAAACGCATTAGTCCCTTAACCTATAAGTCTTCAATACACCAAAATCACTAAGGGGCACTAGATGCACTTACACCGGGACCCTTCCGGTGGTCCCGGTACAATACCGATTACCCACGAAACTTTCCCGATGGCCGAAACTTGACTTCCTATATATAAATATTCACCTCCGGACCATTCTAGAACTCCTCGTGACATCCGGGATCTCATCCGGGACTCCGAACAACTTTTGAGTTACCATATACTAATATCTCAACAACCCTAGCGTCACCGAACCTTAAGTGTGTAGACCCTACGGATTTGGGAGACACGCAGACATGACCGAGACGACTCTCCGGTCAATAACCAACAGCGGGATCTGGATACCCATGTTGGCTCCCACATGCTCCTCGATGATCTCATCGGATGAACCATGATGTCGAGGATTCAATCAATCCCGTATACAGTTCCCTTTGTCAATCGGTACGTTACTTGCCCGAGACTCGATCGTCGGTATCCCAATACCTTGTTCAATCTCGTTACCGGCAAGTCACTTTACTCGTACCGTAATGCATGATCCCGTGATCAACCACTTGGTCACATTGAGCTCATTATGATGATGCATTACCGAATGGGCCCAGAGATACCTCTCCGTCATACGGAGTGACAAATCCCAGTCTCGATTCATGCCAACCCAACAGACACTTTTGGAGATACCCGTAGTGTACCTTTATAGTCACCCAGTTACGTTGTGACGTTTGGCACACCCAAAGCACTCCTACGGTATTCGGGAGTTGCACAATCTCATGGTCTAAGGAAATGATACTTGACATTCGGAAAAGCTATAGCAAATGAACTACACAATCTTTGAGCTATGCTTAGGATTGGGTCTTGTCCATCACATCATTCTCCTAATGATGTGATCCCGTTATCAATGACATCCAATGTCCATAGTCGGGAAACCATGACTATCTTTTGATCAACAAGCTAGTCAACTAGAGGCTCACTAGGGACGTGTTGTGGTCTATGTATTCACACATGTATTACGATTTCCGGATAACACAATTATAGCATGAACAATAGACAATTATCATGAACAAGGAAATATAATAATAACCATTTTATTATTGCCTCTAGGGCATATTTCTAACAGTCTCCCACTTGCACTAGAGTCAATAGCCTAGTTACATTGTGATGAATCGAACACCCATAGAGTCCTGGTGAGGGAGTCCTGGATTAGGGGGTGTTCGGATAGCTGGACTATACCTTCAGCCGGACTCCTGGACTATGAAGATACAAGATTAAAGACTCCGTCCCGTGTCCGGAAGGTACTTTCCTTGGTTTGGAAGGCAAGCTTGGCGATACGGATATGAAGATATCCTACCATTGTAACCGACTTTGTGTAACCCTAACCCTCCTTGGTGTCTATATAAACTGGAGGGTTTTAGTCCGTAGGACAACATACACATCAACAATCATACCTTAGGCTAGCTTCTAGGGTTTAGCCTCTTCTATCTCGTGGTAGATCTACTCTTGTACTACCCATATCATCAATATTAATCAAGCAGGACGTAGGGTTTTACCTCCATCGAGAGGGCCCGAACCTAGGTAAAACTTCGTGTCCCTTGCCTCCTGTTACCATCCGGCCTAGACGCACAGTTCGGGACCCCCTACCCGAGATCCACCGGTTTTGACACCGACATTGGTGCTTTCACTGAGAGTTCCTATGTGTCGTCGCCGTCAGGCTCGATGGCTCCTACGATCATCAATAGCGATGCAGTCCAGGGTGAGACCTTCCTCCCCGAACAGATCTTCGTCTTTGGCGGCTTCGCACTGCGGGCCAATTCACTTGGCCGTCTGGAGCAGATCGAAAGCTACGCCCCTGGCCGCTAGGTCAGATTTGGAAGTTTAAACTACACGGCTGACATCCGCGGGGACTTGATCTTCGACGGATTCGAGCCACTGCCGAGCGCGCCGCACTGTCCCGACGAGCATGATCTAGCTCTGCCGCCGAACAGTGCCCTGGAGGCCGCACCCGCATTAGCTTCGACCCTTAATTCGGAGCCAACTGCGCCGATCGAGGATGGACGGTTGGACGCCACCTCAGGGGCTGCGATCCCAACAGGGATTGAGCTGAACACCAGCCCCGTACTCTGCGAGACTCGTGACTCCAAGGAGCCGGACTCCTCTTCGGACTCCGAACCCTCCGTGCCCCGGTCGATCGAATCCGATTGGGCGCCAATCATGGAGTTTACTGCCGCAGACATCTTTCAGCACTCGCCTTTCGGCGATATCCTGAAGACACTGAAGTCTCTCTCTTTATCAGGAGAGCCCTGGCCGGACTACGGTCAGCAAGGTTGGGGTACGGACGATGAAGAAATTCAAAGCCCACCCACCACCCACTTTGTAGCTACTATCGACGACTTAACCGACATGCTCGACTTCGACTCCGAAGACATCGACGGTATGGACACTGATGAAGGAGATGATGAAGAACCAGCGCCTACCAGGCCCTAGAAAGCCACCTCATCATATGACATATACATGATGGACACCCCAAAAGAAGGAGATGGCGATGGAACAGCGGAGGACGACCCCTCCAAGAAACAGCCTAAGCGTCGGCGTCAGCGGCGCCGCTCAAAATCCCGTCAAAATAAATACAGTGATTCCAGCACGGGAGATAATAATACTCCGAAAAGTGCCGAAGAAAACCCCCTCCAGCAAGATTTAGCACAGGAGGATGCAGAAACCAGCACTCATGAGAGAGCGGCAGATAGAGAGGTCGAGGAAGATAATTATATGCCTCCCTCCGAAGATGAGGCAAGCCTCGACGACGACGAATTTGTCGTGCCAGAGGATCCCGTCGAGCAAGAGCGTTTTCAACACAAGCTTATGGCCATGGAAAGAAGCCTCAAGAAAAAACAGCAACAGCTTAGAGCTGATCAAGATTTGCCAGTCGACAGATGGACTAAAGTCCTTGCGGCCGAAGAGCATAAACTCGAACGCCCCTCCAAGAGCTACCCAAAGCGCAGGTTGCTACCCCGATTAGAGGAGGAAGCACTTGATGCGGCCGACCGGCCACCTCATGGCCGCGACAGAGAGGCCTCTCAGCCCTCCACTCAAGCCGCACCCCATACCAAGGCACAGGAATATGCGTCGGACTTACGAGATATGTTGGAGGACAAGGCAAGGCAAACAAGATCGATATACGGATCGCGGGGGCGCCCCACGGCTCGAGACTGTAACCGTCACGCTGGCCACAAATTCGGCAGGGCCGAACACAGTAGACAAAGCTCATTGGAGCTACGTCATGATATAGCCCAGTACAGAGGCGCCGCACACCCACTATGCTTCACAGACGAAATAATGGATCATCAAATCCCCGAGGGTTTCAAACCCGTAAACATCGAATCATCTGATGGCACGGCAGATCCTGCGGTATGGATCAAGGATTATCTCCTTCATATCCACATGGCCCGCGGCGATGATTTCCACGCCATCAAATACCTCCCACTCAAGCTTAAAGGACCAGCTCGGCATTGGCTTAACAGCTTGCCAACAGGATCAATCAGTTGTTGGGAGGACCTGGAAGCCGCATTCCTCGACAATTTCTAGGGCACTTATGTGCGACCCCCAGACGCCGATGACCTAAGTCACGTAATTCAGCAGCCAGAGGAATCGGCCAGGCAATTCTGGACACAGTTCCTAACAAAGAAAAATCAAATAGTCGACTATTTGGACGCTGAGGCCCTAGCTGCCTTCAAGCACAATATCTGTGACGAGTGGCTGGCCCGGCACCTTGGACAGGAAAAGCGGAAATCTATGGCAGCACTCACGACACTCATGACCCGCTTTTGCACGGGAGAAGACAGCTGGCTTGCTCGTAGCAACAATATGACCAAGAACCCTGGTAATTCAGACACCAGGGACAGTAGTGGCAGGTCGCGTCGCAACAAGCAGAAGCGCCGCATTAACGGCGACAATGCTGAGGATACGACAGTTAATGCCGGATTCAGAGGCTCTAAATCCGGTCAGCGGAAAAAGCCATTCAAAAGGAATCCTAGGGGCCCGTCCAGTTTGGACCAAATACTCGACCGCTTGTGCCAGATACATGGCACCCCCGAAAAGCCGGCCAATCACACCAACAGGGATTGTTGGGTGTTCAAGCAGGCAGGCAAGTTAAACGCCAAAAATGAAGACAAGGGGCTGCATAGCGATGACGACGAGGAGCCCCAGCCGTCGAACAACAGTGGACGGAAGGGTTTTCCCCCACAAGTGTGGACGGTGAACATGATATACGCAACCCACGTCCCCAAAAGGGAGCGGAAGCGCGCGTTAAGGGACGTATACGCGGTAGAGCCAGTCGCCCCAAAGTTCAACCCATGGTCCTCCTGCCCGATCACCTTTGATCGAAGGGACCATCCCACTAGCATCCGTCATGGCGGATTCGCCGCATTGGTTCTAGACCCAATTATTGACGGATTTCATCTCACTAGAGTCCTTATGGACGGCGGCAGCAGCCTGAACCTGCTTTACCAGGATACAGTGCGGAAAATGGGCATAGATCCCTCGAGGATTAAGCCCACCAAAACGACCTTTAAAGGCGTAATACCAGGTGTAGAGTCCAACTGTACAGGCTCAGTCACACTTGAAGTGGTCTTCGGATCTCCGGATAATTTCTGAAGCGAGGAGTTAATCTTCGACATAGTCCCGTTCCGCAGTGGTTATCACGCACTGCTCGGGCGAACCGCATTCGCCAAGTTCAATGCGGTACCGCACTATGCATACCTTAAGCTCAAGATGCCAGGCCCTCGAGGAGTAATTACGGTCAATGGAAACACCAAACACTCCCTCCGAACGGAGGAGCACACGGCGGCCCTTGCAGCGGAAGTACAAAGCAGCCTCTCCAGGTAGTTCTCCGGTCCGGCCACTAAACGACCGGACACCGTCAAGCGCGCCCAGAGTAACCTACAACAAGACCGCCTGGCACGATCCGAGCAGTTGTAGCAATGCGGCCCCAACCCCAACCCTCGCAAAAAGGCGACGCCAGTACTTCGCGTACATAACTACGCTCTAGAGATACCATGGGTACAGGGGGAGGGGCACCATCATGGCACGCCCGAAACACGGCTTAAATCGTACCAGGGGCTGCCGATTTTTTAATTTTCTCTTACTTTCAGGACTCCATCCTTCGGAATGCCTGTTCGGCAGTTCAATTGCCGCACAAACGATGCAAGAACCAGGGAAGCAGACAAGCCACGCCGCATTACGGAACTCCCAGGTGGTCTCTATCAAGAGCAGTATACCTGTTCCGCATACTATTCCGCAGCTTGCCCCTGGAACGGACATGTTAACTAGTCCAATCTTTCACTTATCGCATTATTTGTATCGTTCTGCTTTGATCGCAGCCCTTTTTAATAAACAATGCATAGCTTTCGTCTATTTTTGCATTACCTTTTTCTTTATATATGTTCCTTAATGACATGTCGCACCCGTACACGTTGGTATGGCCAAAATACGCCAGGGGCTTTAGTACCCCTCAATATGGTGTGAGAAGTCCGAACACTTTAACAAGTGCGGCACCCCAAACTTATAGCATTGTATGCATCGGCTCCGAATCATGTCTTGGGTCAATAGTTGGGTTTGCCTGGCTCCTATGTTTTGGTGCCTTACGTTCTGCTATATCGGCTAAGGTAGCACTAGAAGAACCACTGCGATTGTGCCCCAGTTGAGCTGGGTCGAGCACCTCAGTGGAGAAAGCTAAAACTGACTGTCATGATGAAGCGAGAGCTGGTCACTGTTCGAGAGGTTTTTCGAGTCCCTGACGACTTATGCCGCTTAGAACGAGGAGCCGGCTCTGTCCGTCCAAGGCGTGGATAGTGCCCCGAACTCGGTCTTCCGAATACCAGGGGCTTCGCCGAAATTTAAAATTATAGAATTCTATGGCTAAGTGAGAGTGTTCACACATTATAGTCCGATTGCCTTGTTCGTTGGGCTGAGCGCCTCCCTCGAAGGACCCAAACATGGGGAAAAGAGCGCTCAGGTTTATCCCCAAACACCCCAGCACTAGCGGCACGGGGGCAGAAGCCGACGACTTGCCATCTCTCAGAATTGATAAACAGCCGCACATAAAGTAATATTTTAAATTCCAACAGCATTGCTTAGCGCATATGAACAAGTTTTCAGCGCATAGGACAAAACGAGCAAATTTCACTCAAAAATTACATCCCTAGAACATTCATCCGCCACAAGGCAGGCACCCTTCAGAACATCCTTATAGTAATTCTCGGGCTTGCGATGCTCTTTCCCCGGCGGTGGCCCATCCTTCACAAGCTTCTCAGCATCTAGCTTGCCCCAGTGCACCTTAGCACGGGCAAGGGCCCTACGGGCACCTTCAATGCAGACGGAGCGCTTGATGACTTCGAGCCTTGGACAGGCCTCCACCAGCCGCTGCACCAGCCCGAAATAGCTCCCAGGCAGAGCCCCTCCAGGCCACAGCCGAACAATTAGGCCCTTCATGGCCTGTTCGGCCGCCTTGTGGAGCTCGACCAGTTGCTTCAGCTGGTCGCTCAAGGGCACGGGGTGTCTGGCCTCAGCATACTGAGACCAGAACACCTTCTATGTCGAGCTGCCCTCCTCGGCTCGATAAAATGCGGCGGCATCGGGCACACTCCGGGGAAGATCTGCGAACGCTCCTGGAGAGCTCCGGATTCGGGTAAGTAACAAGTAACTCACGTTTATGTGTTTGCTTTGCATAAAGAATGCCTTACCCGCCGCTATCTTCTTCACCTCATCCAACTCCTGGAGGGCCTTCTGGGATTCGGACTTGGCAGACTTGGCATTTTCAATAGCCACCGCGAGCTCGGACGCTCGCGTCTTTGAGTCAAGCTCCAAACTCTCATGTTTTTCCATGAGAGCCTGGAGCTCTTGCCGTACCTTGCCAACCTCGGCCTCATACTTATCCCGCTCGGTGCGCTCCGAGGCCGCCCTCTTCTCGGCCTCGACCAGTGCTTGCTTAAGGGTCACCACTTCAGACATGGCCCCTACAATAGCCACGATAATCCTGTCATTCTTTGCAATTGCACCTTTTTATATATATTTAAAAACAATGTATTTCTTACCTTCATTGTCCTCGAGCTGCTTCTTGGCACGCCCGCGGTCTTGCTCGGACCGCTCGAGGTTCTGCTTTAGCGTGTCCACTTCCGCAGTCAGTGCGGCGGACGTAAGCAAGGAAGCCTGCATACGCATATTGACTCATTTTTGTTAGACTCCTGTGAGTTTTATTTGATCCTCTATTCGGCTTTTCTTCCCGAATGCCAAACAGAGCATCAGGGGCTACTGTCTATGCGGTAATATTCTTTACACATTCTTTACTTACCTCAAAACCTGTTAAAAGGCTAGTACAAGCTTCAGTCAGTCCACTCTTGGCGGACTGAACCTTCTGGACCACCGCACTCATAATAGTGCGGTGCTCCTCGTCGATGGAGGCGCCTTGGAGCGCCTCCAACATATTGTCCGGCGCCTCTGGTTGGACGGGGGCCACCAGCACGGTGGGCTTGCTCCTCTTGGAAGGAGGTCCCCCGCTGGACTCTGGAACCTTTGAAGGTTCCGGAGCGGTGTCCGGCCTAGAGCCGGACTTGGAGCCCTGGGGGGTTTCATCCCCTTTACTCCTGGAGTCCGGGAGGTCGCCTTGCGGCGCCTCCAGGACCACCTCCTCCTGGCTTGGAACCTGTTGGGACAACACTTCGGTGTCGTCCGTAGGGCGGGGGGAGGAAGCCATCGGAAGCGAGTTCACATCCGACGAGTCCAGTGAACCGCTCGACGACGCGTCGAGCCGGTCTTTGGGTGGGCTGCATAAACATATTTGACGTAAGGGAAAGCTGTGCAATAAACAAATACTATGAATTACTCTGGTATCCGGATACTTACGATTTTGCCAGGGGCTTGGCCCTGGGCTGCCACTCCTCTCCGCCGTCGTCGGCGTCAGTGGAGTAGTCCGGAGGAAGGGTTTTCCCCTTCTTGGACCCTCCGGCCTCCCCAGAGAGGGCGGCCTTCCTTTTCTTCTCTCCTCCCGCTGGGGGAGAGGTCTCTTCTTCTTCCTCCTCGTCTTCACGGGAGGAATGCGCCTCGGAACCGTCGCATGATGGATCCGACACCTCCTGGCGCCGGGAACTCTTTCGAGTCCCCGTGGCCTTTTTCGCGGCCTTCTTCTTCGGCACCACATAGGGTGCCGGAACCAGCAGCTTCGCCAAGCGAGCGTCCGCTGGGCCTTCGGGCAAAGGAGCCGGACAGTTGATCTGTCCGGACGTCACCTGCCAATCCTGTCAAAGGTAAGGGAGTTTAGATCCCACATGGAGTCAAACTATGAAAAACTGATACCCTGTAAAAGGGAAAAAAACAGCTTACCGCATGAGCGTGATGCTGCGTACTGAATCCGCGATCCTCGGTAGCGGATGCGGGGGCCTCGGCGCCCTTGAAAAGCACCTTCCAGGCATCTTCGTATGTCGTGTCTAAGAGCCTGCTCAGCGTTTGGTGCTGCGCCGGGTCGAACTCCCACAGGTTGAAAGCACGTTGTTGACATGGGAGGATCAGGCGGATGAGCATAACCTGGACAACGTTGACAAGTTTGAGCTTCTTGTCCACCAGGGTTTGGATGCATGTTTGGAGTCCGGTCAGCTCTCCTTTTTTACCCCACGACAGGCTCGTCTCCTTCTAGGAGGTGAGCCACGTAGGGGGTCCGGATCAAAACACGGGGGCTACGACCCATTCGGGGTCGCGCGGCTCGGTGATGTAAAACCACCCCGATTGCCACCCCTTCAGGGTCTCCACAAAGGAGCCCTCGAGCCATAAGACGTTGGCCATCTTGCCCACCATGGCGCCTCCGCACTCCGCCTGGTTGCCGCGCACCACCTTCAGCTTGACATTGAAAGTCTTGAGCCATAGGCCGAAATGGGGGAGGATGCGGAGGAAAGCCTCGCACACGACGATAAACGCCGAGATGTTGAGGACAAAGTTCGGGGCCAGATCGTGGAAATCCAAGCCATAGTAGAACATGAGCCCCCGGACAAATGGGTGAAGAGGGAAGCCCAGTCCGCGGAGGAAATGGGGGAGGAACACCACCCTCTCATGGGGCCTAGGGGTGGGGATGAGCTGCCCCTTTTCGGGAAGCCGATACACGATGTCGTTAGACAGGTATCCGGCCTTCCTCAGCTTTTTGATGTGTCCCTCCGTGACAGAGGAGACCATCCACTTGCCTCCCGCTCCGGACATGGATGGAGAAGGTTGAGGTGGGGAGTGCGGACTTGGGCGCTGGAGCTCGAGTGCGCAAGAATGGATAGGCGAAGGAGGAAGAAGGCGTAGGTGAAAAGGTGGATCCTTATCCCCTTATATGGGTGGACACAACTACATGTCCCCACCAGCCTGGTAAAACTCGCTTATCTCCAAGCGCCGTAATCAATGGCACGGTTGGGTTACCCACGCCCGTATTGATGAGAATCCCGGGATAAGGGGACACGATCTCTTCTTTAACAAGACGTGCCAACGAAACCGCCTCGCATGACGCGCTGAGGTGGGATAATGAAACGACTCGGATAAAGGCTTGGCCGTGGTGTGTCACGCTACGGAATACGTCAGCAGATTAGATTGGTGTAAATATTATTCTCTCTATGGCAATATGTGGAAACTTATTTTGCAGAGCCGGACACTATCTTTGTGTTCAAAATCTTCTATGAAGTACTTGGAGGAGGAACCCGCCTTGCAATGCCGAAGACAACCTGCACGCCAGACTTGTCGTCATTGAAGCCTGGTTCAGGGGCTACTGAGGGAGTCCTGGATTAGGGGGTGTTCGGATAGCCGGACTATACCTTCAGCCGGACTCCTGGACTATGAAGATACAAGATTAAAGACTCTGTCCCGTGTCCGAAAGGGACTTTCCTTGGCGTGGAAGGCAAGCTTGGCGATACGGATATGAAGATCTCCTACCATTGTAACCGACTTTGTGTAACCCTAACCCTCTCCGGTGTCTATATAAACCGGAGGGTTTTAGTCCGTAGGACAACATACACATCAACAATCATACCTTAGGCTAGCTTCTAGGGTTTAGCCTCTTCGATCTCGTGGTAGATCTACTCTTGTACTACCCATATCATCAATATTAATAAAGCAGGGCGTAGGGTTTTACCTCCATCGAGAGGGCCCGAACTTGGGTAAAACTTTGTGTCCCTTGCTTCCTGTTACCATCCGGCCTAGACGCACAGTTCGGGACCCCCTACCCAAGATCCGCCTGTTTTGACACCGACACCTGGTGTTGATCATGTTTTGCTCTAGGGAGAGGTTTAGTCAATGGATCTGCCACATTCAGGTCCGTATGTACTTTACAAATATCTATGTCTCCATTTTGAACACTTTCATGAATGGAGTTGAAGCGACGCTTGATATGCCTGGTCTTCCTGTGAAACCTGGGCTCCTTGGTAAGGGCAATAGCTCCAGTGTTGTCACAAAAGAGAGTCATCGGGCCTGATGCATTGGGAATGACTCCTAGGTCGGTAATGAACTCCTTCACCCAGATTGCTTCTTGTGCTGCCTCCGAGGCTGCCATGTACTCCGCTTCACATGTAGATCCTGCCACAATGCTTTGCTTGCAACTGCACCAGCTTACTGCCCCACCATTCAAAATATACACGTATCCGGTTTGTGACTTAGAGTCATCCAGATCTGTGTCGAAGCTAGCATCGACGTAACCTTTTACGACGAGCTCTTCGTCACCTCCATAAATGAGAAACATATCCTTAGTCCTCTTCAGGTACTTCAGGATATTCTTGACCGCTGTCCAGTGTTCCATGCCGGGATTACTTTGGTACCTTCCTACCAAACTTACGGCAAGGTTTACATCAGGTCTGGTACACAGCATAGCATACATGATAGACCCTATGGCCGAGGCACAGGGGACGACACTCATCTTTTCTCTATCTTCTGTCGTGGTCGGGCATTGAGCCGTGCTCAATCTCGTACCTTACAACACAGGCAAGAACCCCTTCTTTGACTGGTCTATATTGAACTTCTTCAATATCTTGTCAGGGTACGTACTCTGTGAAAGACCAATGAGGCGTCTCGATCTATCTCTATAGATCTTGATGCCTAATATATAAGCAGCTTCTCCAAGGTCCTTCATTGAAAAACACTTGTTCAAGTAGGCCTTTATGCTTTCCAAGAATTCTATATCATTTCCCATCAACAGTATATCATCCACAAACAATATGAGAAATGCTACAGAGCTCCCACTCACTTTCTTGTAAATGCAGGCTTCTCCATAAGTCTGTGTAAACCCAAACACTTTGATCATCTCATCAAAACGAATGTTCCAACTCCGAGATGCTTGCACCAGCCCATAGATCGAGCGTTGGAGCTTTCACACCTTGTCAGCATTCTTAGGATCGACAAAACCTTCCGGCTGCATCATATACAATTCTTCCTTAAGGAAACCATTAAGGAATGTCGTTTTGACGTCCATTTGCCATATCTCATAATCATAGAATGCGGCAATTGCTAACATGATTCGGACGGACTTCAGCTTCGCTACGGGTGAGAAAGTCTCATCGTAGTCAACCCCTTGAACTTGTCGATAACCCTTAGCGACAAGCCGAGCTTTATAGATGGTTACATTACCATCTGCGTATGTCTTCTTCTTAAAGATCCATTTATTTTCTATGGCTCGTCGATCATCGGGCAAGTCAGTCAAAGTCCATACTTTGTTTTCATACATGGATCCTATCTCGGATTTCATGGCTTTCATCCATTTGTCGGAATCTGGGCCCGCCATCGCTTCCTCATAGTTTGAAGGTTCACCGTTGTCTAACAACATGATTTCCAAGACAGGGTTGCCGTACCACTCTGGTGCGGAACGTGTCCTTGTGGACCTACGAAGTTCAGTAGCAACTGGATCTGAAGTTTCATGATCATCATCATTAACTTTCTCTCTAGTCGGTGCAGGCACCTCAGGAACATTTTCTTGAGTTGCGCCACTTTCCGGATCAAGAGGTAATACTTCATCAAGTTCTACTTTCCTCCCACTTACTTCTTTTGAGAGAAACTCTTTCTCTATAAAGGATCCGTTCTTGGCAACAAAGATCTTGCCTTCGGATCTGAGGTAGAAGGTATACCCAATAGTTTCTTTAGGGTATCCTATGAAGACGCATTTTTTGACTTGGGTTCAAGCTTTTCAGGTTGAAGTTTCTTGACATAAGCATTGCATCCCCAAACTTTTAGAAACGACAGCTTAGGTTTCTTCCCAAACCATAATTCATACGGTGTCGTCTCAATGAATTTCGACGGAGCCCTATTTAAAGTGAATGCGGCGGTCTCTAAAGCATAGCCCCAAAATGCCAGCGGTAGATCGGTAAGAGACATCATAGATCGCACCATATCCAATAGAGTGCGATTACGATGTTCGGACACACCATTACGCTGAGGTGTTCCAGGCAGCGTGAGTTGTGAAACTATTCCACATTTCCTTAAGTGCGTGCCAAATTCGTGACTCAAGTATTCTCCCCCACGATCTGATCACAAGAACTTGATTTTTCTATCACGTTGATTCTCAACCTCACTCTAAAATTCCTTGAACTTTTCAAAGGTCTCAGACTTGTGTTTCATTAAGTAGACATACCCATATCTACTCAAGTCATCAGTGAGGGCGAGAACATAACGATAGCCACCGCGAGCCTCAACACTCATTGGATCGCACACATTAGTATGTATGATTTCCAATAAGTTGGTTGCTCGCTCCATTATTCCTGAGAACGGAGTCTTGGTCATTTTACCCATGAGGCATGGTTCGCATGTGTCAAATGATTCGTAATCAAGAGACTCCAAAAGTCCATCTGCATGGAGCTTCTTCATGCGTTTGACACCTATGTGACCAAGGCGGCAGTGCCACAAGTATGTGGGACTATCATTATCAACCTTACATCTTTTGGTATTCACACTATGAATATGTGTAACATTACGCTCGAGATTCATTAAGAATAAACCATTCACCAGTGGGGCATGACCATAAAACATATCTCTCATATAAATAGAACAACCATTATTCTCAGATTTAAATGAGTAGCCATCTCGAATTAAACGAGATCCTGATACAATGTTCATGCTCAAAGCTGGCACTAAATAACAATTATTGAGGTTTAAAACTAATCTCGTAGGTAAATGTAGAGGTAGCGTGCCGACGGCGATCACATCGACCTTGGAACCATTCCCGACGCGCATCGTCACCTCGTCCTTCGCCAGTCTCCGCTTATTCCGCAGCTCCTGCTTTGAGTTACAAATGTGAGCAACCGCACCGGTATCAAATACCCAGGAGCTACTACGAGTACTAGTAAGGTACACATCAATTACATGTATATCACATATACCTTTAGTGTTGCCGGCCTTCTTGTTCGCTAAGTATTTGGGGCAGTTCCGCTTCCAGTGACCACTTCCCTTGCAATAAAAACACTCAGTCTCGGGCTTGGGTCCATTCTTTGGCTTCTTCCCGGCAGCTTGCTTACCGGGCGCGGCAACCCCCTTGCCGTCCTTCTTGAAGTTCTTCTTACCCTTGCCTTTCTTAAACTTAGTGGTTTTATTAACCATCAACACTTGATGTTCCTTTTTGATCTCCACCTCCGCTGATTTTAGCATTGAATATACCTCAGGAATGGTCTTTTCCATCCCCTGCATATTGAAGTTCATCACAAAGCTCTTGTAGCTCGGTGCAAGCGACTGAAGGATTCTGTCAATGACCGCGTCATCTGGGAGATTAACTCCCAGCTGAGTCAAGCGGTTATGCAACACAGACATTTTGAGTATGTGCTCACTGATAGAACTATTTTCCTCCATCTTACAGCTGAAGAACTTGCCGGAGACTTCATATCTCTTGACCCGGGCATGAGCTTGGAAAACCATTTTCAGCTCTTCGAACATCTCATATGCTCCGTGTCGCTCAAAACGCTTTTGGAGCCCCGGTTCTAAGCTGTAAAGCATGCCGCACTGAACGGGGGAGTAATCATCAGCACGTGACTGTCAAGCGTTCATAACGTCTTGGTTCTCTGGGATGGGTGCGTCACCTAGCGGTGCTTCTAGGACATAATCTTTCTTGGCAGCTATGAGGATGATCCTCAGGTTCCGGACCCAGTCCGTATAGTTGCTACCATCATCTTTCATCTTGGTTTTCTCTAGGAACGCGTTGAAGTTGAGGGCAACATTAGCGTGGGCCATTTGATCTACAAGACATAGTGTAAAGATTTTAGACTAAGTTCATGATAATTAAGTTCATCTAATCAAATTATTCAATGAACTCCCACTCAGATAGACATCCCTCTAGTCATCTAAGTGAAACATGATCCGAGTCAACTAGGTCGTGTCCGATCATCACATGAGATGGACTAGTCAACATCGGTGAACATCTTCATGTTGATCGTATCTTCTATACGACTCATGCTCGACCTTTCGGTCTTCCATGTTCCGAGGCCATGTCTGTACATGCTAGGCTCGTTAAGTCAACCTAAGTGTATTGCGTGTGTAAATCTGGCTTACACCCATTGTATTCGAACGTTAGAATCTATCACACCCGATCATCACGTGGTGCTTCGAAACAACGAACCTTTGCAACGGTGCACAGTTAGGGGGAACACTTTCTTGAAATTATTACGAGGGATCATCTTATTTAAGCTACCGTCGTTCTAAGCAAATAAGATGTAAAACATGATAAACATCACATGCAATCAAATAGTGACATGATATGGCCAATATCATTTGCTCCTTTTGATCTCCATCTTCGGGGCTCCATGATCATCGTTGTCACCGGCATGACACCATGATCTCCATCATCGTGTCTTCTTGAAGTTGTCTCGTCATCTATTACTTCTACTACTATGGCTAACGCTTTAGCAATAAAGTAAAGTAATTACATGACGTTTATGTTGACACGCAGGTCATAAATAAATTAAGACAACTCCTATGGCTCCTGCCGGTTGTCATACTCATCGACATGCAAGTCGTGATTCCTATTACAAGAACATGATCAATCTCATACATCACATATATCATTCATCACATCCTTTTGGCCATATCACATCACACGGCACATGCTGCAAAAACAAGTTAGACGTCCTCTAATTGTTGTTGCAAGTTTTACGTGGCTGCTATAGGTTTCTAGCAAGAACGTTTCTTACCTACGCCAAAACCACAACGTGATATGCCAATTTCTATTTACCCTTCATAAGGACCCTTTTCATCGAATCCGATCCGACTAAAGTGGGAGAGACAGACACCCGCCAGCCACCTTATGCAACTAGTGCATGTCAATAGGTGGAATCAGTCTCACGTAAGCGTACGTGTAAGGTCAGTCTGGGCCGCTTCATCCCACGATGCCGCCGAATCAAGATAAGACTAGTAACGGCAAGTGAATTGACAATATCGACGCCCACAACTGCTTTGTGTTCTACTCGTGCAAAGAAACTACGCATAGACCTAGCTCATGATGCCACTGTTGAGGAACGTAGCAGAATTTTAAAATTTACTACGCATCACCAAGATCAATCTATGGAGTCATCCAGCAACAAGGGAGAGGGGAGTGCATCTACATACCCTTGTAGATCGTGAGCGGAAGCGTTCAAGAGAACGGGGTTGATGGAGTCGTCCTCGTCGTGATCCAAATCACCGATGACCTAGCGCCGAACGGACGGCACCTCCGCGTTCAACACACGTATGGTTGGGAAGACGTCTCCTCCAACTTGATCTAGCAAGGGGGAAGGAGAGGTTGATGGAGATCCACCAGCACGACGGCGTGGTGGTGGAAGCAACGGTGATCTCGGCAAGGCTTCGCCAAGCTCAGGGAGAGGGAGAAGTGTCACGGAAGGGAGAGGGAGGCGCCAGGGGCTAGGGTGCGGCTGCCCTCCCTCCCCCCACTATATATAGGACCCCTAGGGGGGCCGGCCCTAGGAGATGCAATCTCCAAGGGGGGCGGCGGCCAAGGGGGGTGGAGTGCCCCCAAGCCAAGTGGGGCGCCCCCACCCCTAGGGTTTCCAACCCTAGGCGCAGGGGGAGGCCCAAGGGGGGCGCACCAGCCCACTAGGGGCTGGTTCCCATCCCACTTCAGCCCATGGGGCCCTCCGGGATAGGTGGCCCCACCCGGTGGACCCCCGGGACCCTTCCGGTGGTCCCGGTACAATATCGATTACCCCCGAAACTTTCCCGATGGCCGAAACTTGACTTCCTATATATAAATCTTCACCTCCGGACCATTCTGGAACTCCTCGTGACGTATGGGATCTCATCCGGGACTCCGAACAACTTTCGGGTTACCATATACTAATATCTCAACAACCCTAGCGTCACCGAACCTTAAGTGTGTAGACCCTACGGGTTCGGGAGACACGCAGACATGACCGAGACGACTCTCCGGTCAATAACAAACAGCGGGATCTGGATACCCATGTTGGCTCCCACATGCTCCTCGATGATCTCATCGGATGAACCACGATGTCGAGGATTCAATCAATCCTGTATACAATTCCCTTTGTCAATCGGTACGTTACTTGCCCGAGACTCGATCGTCGGTATCCCAATACCTTGTTCAATCTCGTTACCGGCAAGTCACTTTACTCGTACCGTAATGCATGATCCCGTGATCAACCACTTGGTCACATTGAGCTCATTATGATGATGCATTACCGAGTGGGCCCAGAGATACCTCTCCGTCATACGGAGTGACAAATCCCAGTCTCGATTAGTGCCAACCCAACAGACACTTTCGGAGATATCCGTAGTGTACCTTTATAGTCACCCAGTTACGTTGTGACGTTTGGCACACCCAAAGCACTCCTACGGTATCCGGGAGTTGCACAATCTCATGGTCTAAGGAAATGATACTTGACATTCGGAAAAGCTATAGCAAACGAACTACACGATCTTTGAGCTATGCTTAGGATTGGGTCTTGTCCATCACATCATTCTCCTAATGATGTGATCCCGTTATCAATGACATCCAATGTCCATAGTGAGGAAACCATGACTATCTTTTGATCAACGAGCTAGTCAACTAGAGGCTCACTAGGGACGTGTTGCGGTCTATGTATTCACACATGTATTACGATTTCCGGATAACACAATTATAGCATGAACAATAGACAATTATCATGAACAAGGAAATATAATAATAACCATTTTATTATTGCCTCTAGGGCATATTTCCAACACCTCCATGATCGAATCCCCCTCCAACGGAGTGCCGGAAAAGGCCCCAAAATAGGATCTCACGAGAATAAAAGCTTGCGATGTCAGAAAAGTATTTTTGTTGTGCCATGTGACGTAGGGGAATATCTGGTAATTTATAGTGCGAAGATTAGGGTTGGAAGGGCTATGAGGGGCCCACAAGCCCTGGGGGCGTGCCCCTACGGCTTGTGGCCGCCTCATAGGTCTTCTGGCCTCCTCTCCAAGTCTCATAGGTTTCTTCTAGTCCAAGAAAAATCACCATAAAGTTTTATTCCGTATGGTATTCCTTTTCTGTAAAAGTCAAAAACAAGGGGAAAACATAAACTGACACTGGGTACTAGGTTAATAGGTTAGTCCCAAAAATAATATAAAATAGCATATAAAACATTCAAAACGGATAATATAATAGCATGGAACAATAAAAATTATAGATACGTTGGAAACATATCAGGGACCTGCGGAGGCGCGCGCAACCAACGGGCCAGGTCGGTCACACGGCGTAGATGAGGCGGATCGAGGCGACGAGCGGGTGATCAAGCAGATCGCGCATGAGGTCGGGGACGCCGCTTGATGGAGGCGGGGTGGCGGTAGGTGTCTGAGATGAAGCCAGCGACAACGGACGGCGTGGGACAACGTGTAGACGAGCACGTCAGCACCGACGCCCGAGCAATGAGGCCCGAGCGACTAACGGAGCAACAACGCCTGAGCTCGAGGCAGCCGACGAGCCTGACACAGCCGGGGACGAGGCCAGCCAGGCAGACCGCAGGGCCGCCGTGCAGACGCGGCGGAGGCGGGTGGAATTGGAGAGGTCCCGATCGAATAAGGGCGGCGACGGCCGGCGTAGGGCGACAGGAGGGCCGACGCGCGAACGGCGGCTAGTCCTGATGGACCGCCTCGGCGTGCGTGGCCGCCGATCAGAGAAGAGGTCGGCTGGTCGCATCGGTGTCAGAGTAGAGGCGCGCGGGGGTCGAGGCGCGGCGGGCAACTCAAACCGATCTTAGATCGGAAAACCAAAAAGAAAACACCGATCAAGATGACCAGCGATAGAGAGAAAACCCGTTGCATGTGCTCGGGAAAAAGACTCACTAGGGCAGCCGGTCAATACAACCGACGGACGAACCTTATGTACGGGCGCGGGGGGGGGGGGGGGGGGTGGGGGTGGCGGTCATGGAGACCGACCGCCCCGGAAAGAAATGGCGGCGGCTAGGGTTTAGGATCGAGCTAAAGCTGATACCATGTTAGAAGAGAGCGAGAGAGAGGGATTGGTGGAATCTGATGGATTGTTTAAGCTTCATGGGCATATATACAGGAGTACAATGATCAAGTTAGAGTACAAGACAAGGCAGGAACAAATCCTAGTCTATTCTATACTTCCTAATAAACATTATACTCAACAGTAATGGCCATTAACCGGTGGATATGTCCGAACGTTACACAACGCCAGCCATAGAGAGAGAACCTTGGCGTAGAATTTGGAAGTGTCTATTTCGAAGCAACATTGCTTAGAAGCCACCTGAATAAGAGGGCGCTATTCTTGCTAGTGTTATTTGTAAACATGGAAATTTCTTACTTTTATAAACTTTTGTGTTTCTAAACTTGAAATCCAGCTTAATTTCTCAAAATTATGGTACTTGTGCCCGTCATCAAACACATAGCCTGAGAAATTTAAATTCTCCTCTTTTTTCTAAAAAAGATAAAACTTAAAATCCCCAACTTGAAATTTACATTTCGGAGTGGAGGTTTTCAAATTTTAGTTGAAAATTTCTACTTCAAACCTGGAGTACTGTGTGATGAGAGTAGTACTACTTCAAACATCCAGCCCAAAAATGAGAACCTGAGTCAGTGTCTTGGGCTTCGAGTCAAACTTTGTCGCTCTCTGTGATTTCGGCTCCTCGTCAACCAAGCAACCAGCTGTCCCGAGTGCCGAGTACCGAAGAGGCGCCAGCTTCCATTGGTTGGCATATTTACACCACGGTGACCAAGCAGTACACGAGGAGTTCCTCCTCGGTTCGTGCGGCAAAATTCATATAATTAAAAATGAAAATGCAACATCGGAGTACTATTTATAGTGCTATCGATCGCAATCGATGGCCAAGCATTTCTGTGGCCTGTGGAGACAGTAGCTCAACAACCCTCCCATTTACGCGAAAAAAAAACTGCCCTGCTCTCCGATGTTGAGCCTCACCGTCGCCGCGACAAGAATTTTGGACTTCAAGGTCGAACACTACACCTTTGCTAGAGAGATGGCCGGATCCGGGGAGTCCTTCCAGTCCGACGCCTTCACCGTCGACGGGTACGACTGGGCCGTGCGCCTCGCGCCCGCGCCGGGTGTATCGCTCAAACTCGCGCTTCTGAGCGAGATGCAGGCCGGCGAGCGCGTCGGGGTGAAGTTCGGGTTCATGCTGCTCGACAAGTCCGGCGAGGCGTCGGCGGCGGCACGGCGGGAGAAGTTCTCAAAGTTCTTCTTCGAGGGCCAGGAGGAGGGCTTCGACGGTTTCATGAGCGAGAAGGATCTCGGGAAGTACGTCCACGGAGACTGCTTCGTCGTGCGCTGCACTGTTTCTGTTCTCAGACGACCAAAAAGTCACTAGGACAAATCCGTTCGAAAAAGTTTCTTCTTTTTGAGAAAAATACTCAAAATCCCGAACTTTGAGCTTGACTCCAAGTTCAAACGTGAGATTTTTTACATTTCCGAGTGCGGGTTTTGAATTTCGAACTGAAATTCCAAAGCTAATACTAGTATACTTGAGCGTGCTTCAAGCATCCAACAAAGAAAAAAGAACCCCGAGTCACGGAGTCAGTGTTTTGAGCTTCGAGTCAAACTTGGTCGCTCTCTATGATTTCGGCTCCTCGTCAACCGAGCAACAATAAGAGGGCACTTGGTTGTTGAGCTGCCCGTGAGTCCCGAAGAGGCGGACGCTCCCATTCGTTGGCGTATTTACACCGCGGTAAATGCAGCAGTACACGACGACGACTTGTTCACGTCTTCACATCACCTATTTATAATGCTCTACCAGCGCAGTCGGTGACTCAGCATTGCTGTGGAGATAGGGTTAGCTAGCAGCTCAACAACCTTACCACCTGCTCTCCAATGGCGAAGCCAAACCGCATGAGCCTCACCGTCGCTGCGACAAGAGTTTTCGACTTCGAGATCGAAGAATACTCCTTGGCTCGAAAGATGGCCGGAATCGGGGAGTCCTTCCAGTCTGACACCTTCGGCGTCGGCGGGTACGACTGGGCCGTGCGCTTCTCCCCGAGTAGTTTGTCCCTCAAACTTGCGCTTCTCAGCGAGATGCAAACCGGCGAGCGCGTCGGGGTGAAGTTTGCATTCACGCTGATTGACAAGTCTGGCCAGGCGTCGGCGGCAGTGCTGCGGAAGAAGTGCTCGGAGCTTTTCTACAAGGGCCAAGAGGAGGGCTTTTTCGGTTTCATCGGCGACAAAGATCTGAAGAAGTACATTCACGGAGATTGCTTCACTGTACGCTGCACTGTTTCTGTTCTCAGACGACCAAAAAGTCACTAGGACACTCGAGATTTGGTTTTATGCATGCATGCGTTCTCTATTCTTTTGCTGCGATGGTGTATGCATCTGTGATGTGTGACAACTCAAGCTTGATTAAAATGTCTCCATCGGTTTCTCTGGAGGACGTTTCTAGCTGGCTAGACCAAGATTCCATCATTTTGTATATTTTTTTATGTGGGAAATGTTATGTTCATGGCCAGCCTTATATTAGATTAAACAGTGTGAATTGTGTGCATTGTCACGGAAGTTTGACTAACGGTAGTTATATCATACCGAACTCCATGGAGGCCTCAGTTTTTTAAAAATCAAAAAATTAAAAAAAACTGAAAAATACACATGTATACAAAGATGTAATATACGCTTGTAAAATTTCAGGACAAAATACCTTGAATTACGAGCTGCACAAGAAAACAAAATTATGAACATTGAGAATGGATTGTACATATGCTAAAAAGCCACAATTATTTTATAGCTCTCATTTTAACGAATTTTGACCTGAAAATTTAAAACATGTATACATTAGGCATATGTGTAATTTTTTCAGAATTTTTTGAAACTAAAAAGTTTGATTTTTGAAGTTCTCTATTTCCGCCAACATATGAAGCTCTACCTTCATTTGGAAATTTCGCAGTTATAAAAAGTTCCCTGTTCTCATTGACAAAATATCCAAAGACAGTACTTTTTACACAACCGATTTGCAAGCAGACAAATTTTCAACCTTGTCTACACATTCCCCGACTACCTCTCGGGTTATCAATCTAAATCAATTTCGGTAATCTTACCATAAATAAACAGAGTAAAAAAGAACACGGAAACATTAGTTGGCGACCGTCAGCTATGACAGATCTCGTAGCGACTCCCCTATCTGCCGTTGGATTCATTTGCATGAATCCTGGCATAGGATCGTAGGCACGCCACGTTGGATTTCCAAAACAGTTCGCTATAAAAATAACGCAAGTGGATTGTATTTCAAAACACTAGAGCCAGCGTACTGGCTAGCGGCGCAAGCATCTACCTTGGTCACCTGGGTTTGAATCCTAGACCTCCATTTTCCCCTTTTTTTAATAGATGCCATTTTCTCTAAGAAAAATCAACATGTCAGTTTATAAATTTTCATACTATGTCACATGGCATATTATTTATTATAAGAGATGCCATTTTTTATTAAGAAATGATATTTATTTATTTATTTATGTGAGAGTTTGAGTTTTTATTATTAAGAGACGACTTTTTTATTAAAAGATGGCATTTTATTTATTTAAGAAATGACATTTTTTTATTAAGAGATGTCATTTTTTATTATTAAGAGATGGCATTTTTTCATATTAGAGATGCATTTTTTTAAGAGATGGCCTTTTTATTATTAAGAGATGGCATTTTATTAAGATATGACATTTTTGCTTTTTGTCAATGGAAAACATGTTCTCTATTTTTACAGTATGTCAATTTTCAGTTTTTTCAGATCATGGCATTCATAAAACAATTCTTTGTTTTGTCTATAAGAAAGTGTATATTTTTCAAAACTTTTTTGCAAGTTTTTTTGTGTACAAAATAAAATTGTAATTGGGACTGGAGGCATCAGAGCTGAAGGGGGAAGCTAAAGGGGCCTATGTGGGCTGGTTTGCTTGATCTAGCCAACGAACGAATCGGTCTTAGCTATGTTATATTGATTTTGATTTCCAATAGTTGCGCTATTCATATGGTATCGGAGTCTTAGCTTTTTTTTCCCCACACGCCTATGTTCCTCACATAGTTGATTGAGACTTTCTTGAGTCTCCGGCATACCGAGCTTTGAATGAGATTTTTACCAAGTCCCAATGAATCAAACATAGTCAATGATATTGCATTAATCTCATTTGAGCATGGACCCTATCTAAGAGAAAAGTCAGGATTTTAGAATACCTTCGCTGACAATTGTCTAACTTGAAACTCAACCTCCTGAAATTCGAAAGTAGAACCTTGATGATCTCGGTTACTAATAAGTGAAAACATTATATATATTTTTGAGAATATTGAAGCTTTTGACACATTCCAGCCTTTGCATTAATGTTGCATATACCTTACCAATAACTTGTCTGGGGTGGGAATTATGATTTCTATGTGGCGATGATCAATTCTAGGATTGTTGAATTGGCATGTAAAGAAATAGGAAAGATAAGCATGAGGTGATGGTGCTCACGAGTCACCGATCATGCAAATGGAAGCATCATTGGCATCGGTTTTGTGTGGAGGTAGGGCAGAAGATGTCGATCCTTTTCTTTTGCTCCTCCTTCCCCATCCAACGATGTCCAATCGCCTTTGAAAGTGTGTGCTGCCATCAAACCCGTCACCAACAATGACAATATGTCATTTTGGCTCTGCTCTCGTCAATATATTTAGTAACTTTGGAGATTTTTTGTTTGCAATCATGTTTAGCCAAGGGAATCATTGCGCATATTAAGAATGCCTCCGCTATTATTGCGTTGTTGAAGTAATCTAGTGTGCTAGTTTACCTTTTTACTATTAATTGTTTGGTTAGATGTTCGTCATCATTATTATTTTGTTACACTGCTTGGGTTTGAGCTACACTTACAATCAGAATCGGTGAGACATTGTGAGAGACTAGTGTGGTTCCTGGCTACTCGTGGGTTTGATATTCTTAGTTCACATAGTGACTATAACTAGCCATTGGCGCTCCCAAGACATCATGGAGGAGGAGGTGGTGCTTGAAGGGGCAACAATGGCAGAGGTGAAGTTATGAGAAGGGCATACAACTGGGAGTCTGACGTGGAGCAGACATAGTCTCGCTTGGCACACTTAGTTGGCAATCCCGTTTCAGTCCTCACGACATTAGCAATCCAAGCCTCCTAAAACAAGTTTTCTGCCAAAATTAGTAAGGTCAGAGGTGTGCTTGGTTTATCCTAACCTTGTCTTGCTAGATATGTGGCTAACGAATATTTTGGTCACTAGCACATGGATTGACCAGCATTATCAAGGAAGTTAGAGTTGACTTGCCAAAAATTGGCCATGATGATAATTTATTATATGGCCAAAATATTGTTAGGGTAACTCAGACAACTTTTAGCGGCAATAAAAGACAAACCTAGGGTATAGGTTTGGAGGATTTGGAGTCAGAAAACAACATTGCATTTTGCTGAACTTGCTTTGTCCAAATTTATTCCAGCATCATGTAAGCATTTTTATAGCACGACGTTTGGATGTTAGCGAATTTGGAATTCATGAATTGGAATTGTATATTGCAGATGTCGACTATTTGGATGGTAAGAGAATTGAAATGGAACTCTGACCAAATTTCGCGAGTAGAGGGGAGAATTAAACAAGCCAATATATGATATCAAGCCTAATAATTGCGAGGAACATAATGGTAGTGCATTTTCTCAATTTAAACATCACTACCACAGATTCAGATGCCGACTATTTGGATGGTAAGAGAATTGAAATGGAATATGATAATCCCCAAGTGCAAGGAATCATCGTGAAAATTTCCAAAGGTGGAAGTGATAAGTATGGAGTGTCGAACCCACAAGGAGCTAAAGTTAAGATCAATATTCTCTCAAGCCCTATCTACCACTAATACGACTCTACGTACACCGAACGTTTGCTTCCAACTAGCAACGAGAAATAAAACTATGTTGTGGGTATGAAGAGGATAACTTTGTGTGATATCAGAGAGCTAAAATATAAAAGTAGGTGTTGTTATCATAAAGTTAGAATATATTAATAAATATTCTAAATAGCGAGTGTGGAATAATGGTGGATCGGTATGCGGAATTGTCCTAGGCAATCGTTAACAAGACCGGTAATCACTATTGCAGTTTCATATGAGGGAGAGGCATAAGCTAACATACTTTCTCTACTTGGATCATATGCACTTATGATTGGAACTCTAGCAAGCATCCGCAACTACTAAAGATCATTAAGGTAAAACCCAACCATAGCATTAAAGCATCAAGTCCTCTTTATCCCATACGTAACAACCCCCTTACTCGGGTTTGTGTTTCAGTCACTCACGCAACCCACTATAAGTGAATCATAAACGTATTGCAACACCCTACAGCGGGAATCCCTCACGCTTGCACGACACGGAGGGCACCATAGGACAGCACCAAAGTAAAACATACAACTCATACCAATCTAGATCATCAATCAACCCAAAGACAAAGGATATCTACTCAAAACATCATAGGATGGCAACACATCATTGGATCATAATATGTGGCATAAAGCACCATGTTCAAGTAGGGATTACAGCAGGGTGCGGGAGAGTGGACCGCATAAAAGAGATGAGGATGGTGATGATGATGGTGATGTTGATGAAGACGATCACCGCGACGATGATTCCCCTCCCGATGGCACTCCGGTGCCACCGAGAGAGAGGAAGAGAGGTTCCCCCCTTGTGCTTCCTCCTCCATGGCCTCCCCCTAGATGGGGAGAGGTTCTCCCTCTGGTCCTTGGCCTTCATGGTGATGATGGCCCCTCCGGGATCCTCCTCCATGCCCTCCGGTGATGATGGCCCCCTCCGGCAGGGTGCCAGAGAGGGCCTAGATTGGTTTTCGGTGGCTAAGGAGGTTTCTGGCGGCGGAACTCCCGATCTAGGTTAATTTTCCGAGGTTTCTGTATTTATAGGAATTTTTGGCGTCGGTCTCACGTCAAGGAGGTGCCCGAGGCGTCCACGAGGCAGGACCACACGCCTGGGGGGTGGGCGCGCCCCCCACCCTCGTGGACGCCCCGGGACTCTCCTGGCCCAACTCTTTTACTCCGGGTCTTCTTTTAGTCCATAAAAAATCATCAAAAATTGGCACGTCAATTGGACTCCGTTTGATATTCCTTTTCTGCAAAACTCAAAAACAAGGAAAAAACAGAAACTGGCACTGGGCACTAGATTAATAGGTTAGTCCCAAAAATCATATAAAATAGCATATAAATGCATATAAAACATCCAAGGTTGATAATATAATAGCATGAATACTTCATAAATTATAGATACGTTGGAGACGTATCACCATCCCCAAGCTTAATTCATGCTCGTCCTCGAGTAGGTAAATGATAAAAGAAATAATTTATGAAGTGTGAATGCTAGCAAGTGCATAAGTTTCATCAATGATAGTTTCAATCACTTTTTATAACATCATTATATATCATAACAGTAGCTCATCTTCATAAAACTTTTCATGATCAAGTAACAAGCTATTCACATGTTAAAGTATAGATCATAAACTTTCTTGAAACTAACAAACTATATTCTCAGTCATCAAACAATTGCAATTCATCTTATTTTCAAGAAGGGTCTATGTCAGAGCTTTGATTTAGCAAACTCCACATACTCAACTATCATTTAGTCTTTCACAATTGCTAACACTCACATGATATTTATGGGTTCAAAGTTTTAATCGGACACAGAGAAAGATAGGGGCTTATATATTCGCCTCCCAACCTTTTACCTCAAGGGTAATGTCAACAATAATAGTTCATGATAACTTACATCCAATTGGATATATATATATATATATATATATATATATATATATATATATATATATATATATATATATCAGGATCTTTCCAACACAATGTGCTTGCCAAAGGATAAAATGTAAAAAAGGAAAGGTGAAGATCACCATGACTCTTGCATATAGGTAGAAGATAAAAGTAAAAGATAGGCCCTTCGCAGAGGGAAGCAGAGGTTGTCATGCGCTTTTATGGTTGGATGCACAAAATCTTAATGCAAAAGAACGTCACTTTATATTGCCACTTGTGATATGGACCTTTATTATGCAGTCTGTCGCTTTTATTTCTTCCACATCACAAGATCGTGTAAAGCTTATTTTCTCCACATTAATAGATCATACATATTTAGAGGGCAATTTTTTATTGCATGCACCGATGACAACTTACTTGAAGAATCTTACTCAATCCATAGGTAGGTATGGTGGACTCTCATGGCAAAACTGGTTTAAGGAATGTTTGGAAGCATAAGTAGTATCTTTACTTGGTGCAAAGAATTTTGGCTAGCATGAGGGGGAAAATCAAGCTCAACATGTTGGATGATCCAAGACAATATACTTTATTTCGGATATAAGAAACATAACCCATTATGTTGTCTTCCTTGTCCGACATCAACTTTTTAGCATGTCATATTTTAATGAGTGCTCACAATTACAAAAGATGTCCAAGATAGTATATTTATATGCGAAATCTCTCTTCCTTCAATATTCTTTCATGAATTGTTCAAGTGACCAATTCTACGTTTGCTAACTTTCAATAAGTTTACTACCTATACTTATTCTATGTGAAGTCATTACTCCCCATGGTATAAGCATATGAAACATATATAAATTCAGATTTATGATATTCAATTATTCAACCATTTACTCATAGGATATGCGTGAAGCATGTGAATAAATGACAAACTACTCCAAAAGATAATAGTGAAGGACACTTAGTAGTCAAATAATTAACTAGCCATGGGAGGATTCTTTTTCATTTAATATTTCAGATCCTATGATTTTATTCAAACGGCAAGTAAAATTGAAAATACGCTCCAAGCAAAACACATATCATGTGACGAATAAAAATATAGCTCCGAGTAAGGTATACTGATAGTTTTGAAGACAAAAGAGGGGATGCCTTCTGGGGCATCCCCAAGCTTAGGCGCTTGAGTCTTCCTTGAATATTACCTTGGGGTGCCTTGGGGATCCCCAAGCTTAGGTTCTTTCCATTCCTTATTCTCCTCATATCGATATCTCACCCAAAGCTTGAAAACTTCAATCACACAAAACTTAACGGAACTTCGTGAGATAGGTTAGTATTATAAAGAGTAAACCATTCATCTTGGTACTGTCAAAGACAAAGATCATAATTGTTCTCACACAATTCCTACTGTACCATATCGTTTCTAGAATTTTTATTGAGAAATATAAGTCATAGAAACTAGAAAGCAAACTATGCAATGAAAACAGAATCTGTCAGAAACAGAACAGTCTGTAATGATCTGAACACTAACCATACCTCTGCTACTCAAAAAATTATGAAATAAATTTGTGGACGTGAGGAATTTGTCTATTAATCTTCTGCAAAAAGAATCAACCTAATGGCACTCTCCACAAAGCTATAAAACATGATTACTACAGTAGCTTAATCAGTAGAACACACAAAAACATTAAGGGTAAATATTGGGTTGTCTCCCAACAAGCGCTTTTCTTTAATGCCTTTTAGCTAGGCATGATGATTTCAATGATGCTCACATAAAAGATAAGAGTTGAAACATAAAGAGATCATCATGAAGAATATGACTAGCAAATTTAAACCTAACCCAATTCCTATGCCTAGGGATTTTGTGAGTACACAACTTATGGGAACAAGAATCAACTAGCATAGGAAGGAAAAACAAGGATAACTACCTTTAAGCACATAGAGAGGAAACTTGATATTATTGCAACTCCCACAAGCATATATTCCTCCATCATAATAATTTCCAGTAGCACCATGAATGAATTCAACAGCATAACCATCACATAAAACATTCTTTTCATGATCTACAAGCATAGAAATTTTTCTACTCTCCACATAAGCAAAATTCTTCTCATTCGGAATACCGGGATCACTGGTTCCTAGAGTTGACACTCTTCCAAACCCGCTTTAGATGATAGTATTATTCATACTCCTAAAGATATAAGTGAAGTTCATGGAGCATTCTACAATTAATATAAACTAACCAATGTCCAAGCTCAAAATGTATAAGTGAAGCACACGAAGCATTCTATAAAACCATACTCAAAAGATTTAAGTGAAGCACAAAGAGCAATTCTATAAGATCATACTTAAAAGATATAAGTGAAGCACATGAAGTATTCTATAAATTGATGAAGGGACATCTCATACTAGCATGGTTCTTAAAGAAAAAGAAAAACACAAAGGACACAAATCATGTGAACAAAACAAAAACCAAGGTGTACCGATAATTGTTGAAGAAGAAAGATGGGATACCAACCGGGGCATCCCCAAGCTTAGATGCTTGAGTGTCCTTAGAATATTTACTTGGGGTGCCCTGGGCATCCCCAAGCTTGAGCTCTTGCCTCTCTTTAATCTTCTCATATTGATATCTCCTCGATCTTCGAACACTTCCTCCACACAAAACTTTAACAAAAACTTTGTGAGATCCGTTAGTATAATAAAGCAAATCACTACCTTTAGGTACTATTGTGAACTCATTCTAAATTCATATTGGTGTAATATCTACTATATTCCAACTCATTCATGGTTCATACCCTCCGATACTACTCATAAATTCATCAAAATAAGCAAACAACACATAGAAAACAGAATCTGTCTAAAACAGGACAGTCTGTAGTAATCTGGAAGTTTAGTAAACTTGTGTGACTCCAATTATTATGAAATAAATTTGACAATTTGAGAAATTTATACAGAAGTAATGTGCAAAAAGTTTTAGACCCATTTGACTTTTCAGTAAAAAATGTAAAATCACGCGCTACAGCCAAAGTTTCTGTTTTTGTTCTACACATAGTAAACAAGCAACCTAATCATCCTAAAACCCAAGCTTGGCACATTATTTTTATAATACAGTGAATATATACAAGGGGATAATTATTTACAGAGAAACTTCCATGAAAAATTCTACATTGTTTCCGTGAGCATGAACACATGTGCTCAAGGTCGACCCTCACTTCTTCAATGCATAACTTTCCAATCACTTCTCTTTTTGAAAAACTTTTTAGGCATGAGAGGCAAGTAATTTTTTTTTTGTATTTTCATTCTTTAATTTTTTTGTATGTTTCACCCACAACTAAACAGAAACAAAAAAGAAAAACAAAATCTACTTAGTGAAGAAAGCAAACAAGCACACATGAGAATATCAACCCTACGTTATTGCTCACCGGCAACGGCGCGAGAAAAGAGAGTATCAACCAAATTTCATGAGTCCCATATAGAAGTAAAAGGCCAATATCCGATATCAAGCCTAACAATTTTGAGGAACATAATGGTAGTGCATTTTCTCAATTCAATTAGTTGAACATCACTAGCACAAACTCACACCAAGTCGGCGACGTCGATGAGCTCCAGTCGGCCTATTAGCAACAAGAGGTCATGATCCTTTATCGATGAATGCGCGAGTATATATCTGTTATGCACTTAGCACGAGCTCGAGATCTTATAGTCAATGAAATGAGGATGAGGTGCTTAGACAATGTGTACACGTGTAAATAATTGCTTGTACATGGAGAATCCATCTTGCTCGTGTAAATAACACTATCTTTGCAAAAGCTACTATAACAACCATAGAGTAACTCAGATAACAACCACATTAGTAATGTCCCAAGAGGATATAAATTATTGATTCCAACCGAACTCTTGGACAAGTCACTAGGGTCAATAAAGAAAAATTTGATTGCCTCATCTAGCTACAGCGGAAGCTACATTTTGAACAACCCATTCAAAATTGTTTTGTCTTTGTCTAATATGGCACAATGGCACATATACCACTATTTAGAAAATATATAAGTTGTTCTCACATCCCCGGTGTCGGTGTACTAAAGTAGGGGTAGCTTAGTATCCCGAACTTGTGCACGGGCAGTCGCAGCGTCCCGCGGCAAGGCTTGCCGGGCGACCGCCAAGATCCTCCGTGGTTCCTTTGGAGCCATTCAAGAACAAAGTATCCAAGAACAAGAAGACAAGACCCCGGCAAGAGGAGCTTGCCGGGAAGGAGACAAGACCCCGGCAAGAGGAGCTTGCCGGGAAGGCCAACCAAGGCCCGGTGAGCGACAAGCTCCCGGATGCGACAAGACAACGACCGCGGCAAGGCACTTGCCGCGGCAAACCTCCACTCTGTACCTACGCTCCAGCACATCCACCAACGTGTCTCTCTGGGACCATTCCAGGCATACGTGGCGGAAGGCTGTGCAGCCAGAGGTACACGGTGGCAAACGGCGCTAACAAGATCGCCATCGTGGCAAGCAGTGGCGTCCCTGGCGGTCCCTTTCTGCACCGTCTAGGCGACGCAAACAGGCATTTAATGCCTTTGTCCCCTGCCGTCAGGGTTAGGTATGATACAACTGTAGTAGGCGGTGGTGCCAACCGCCACGTCTTTTCCATTTTTACCCTCATCTATGTTGCCACCTGTCGGTGACCCCTTTAACATATAAAAGGAGGCCCATGCGCAACGTAGAGAGGGTCGGTCAACAGAACGCACTCACGCTCGGTCTCGCTAGCTGCAGGAGTGTACTATAGCACACCGCGCTCCCGAGCAAGAAACCAATACAAACACAAAGCAGGAGTAGGGTTTTACGCATCCGTGCGGCCCAAACCTGGGTAAACTGATCGTGTTGCTCGTGCGCTTCGCCTCGATCTGCTCTTCGTGCTCTCTCCGCCCCCTGCCGAACAGAAAGGGGCCCGGTCCGCCGTGGTCCCATAGGTGTCCGTGGGATCAGCACCCCCGACATCTTTGGCGCGCCAGGTAGGGGTGCGTCGAGGTTGTGTGAACCTGATCCGGCGTTCGCACAAGCCAAATCTTCATCGTCTTCATCGACATGCCGCCGAAGAAGAAGGCTTCGGAGGCGGCTGCTCCGTCCGCGCCGAACCCACCATCGCCGGAGCAAACGGCTGGTGGAATAGACGCCGGCGGAAGAACGGGCGTCGACGAGGGAGCACATGGTGCTGCCAGGTCCAAGGACAAGACTGCGCTTCACATCGGCGGCGCAGTCGGCTCCCACAACGACCGGGCGCACTCCAAGACCTCGGCGTCCGTACACGCTCCACGCCCATCTCAGGAGGCGTGGGACCAGCAGCGTTATGGTACCCATGGTACCATACGTTTGCTGGGCCAAGATCAAGCTGGTGGATCCCGGAGTGCTCAAGACCAGCACGCACGCCAACATGCTGGCGCGAGCGGGGCACGGTCGCCTGGACGAGATACTGCTCCTTCTAACGTAGTTAGAAGTCCGAGCATGTCCCGTTCCTCGCACCGTTCGCCGCCGCCGCCCGCCACTCCGGCAGAAGCTTTGGCGCGAGCTCAACTGCTCCTAGACTACCCTCCAGCGGCGGACAAGATCGACGACTGGAGGGCCACCATTCAGAGTCTCATCGGCTTCGCCAACGGCGACAATCCATGATAGCCGAGTACTTCGCTGCCGCGGCAAGTCAGCCAGGCGCGAGCCGGTGGCGACAAGACCGGTGGGGGTGCAACCACTGTGCACTCTCCACCCCGAAGGCCAAGATCGCCGACTCGTCGGATCCACCTCGACAGCGACTCCACCGCGTCATCAGATCCGCGAGCTCGTCGCGATCAGCGCCAAGTTCTTCACGAACGACAGCAAGAAGACGCTCATACTCGCATCAAGCGCCGAAGAGAAGCGCGGCGTCAATCAGACCTGCGCGCTGGGCCTTTTGTCGATATGCATGCGCCAGGAGAACCAGGCGACTTGCCGTACGCGGTAGGTTGCCCTGCGTTTACCCGTGAGCTGCGGCAAGTCCAGTGGCCCAGCTAGAAGAACTTCAAGCCAGACGTACCAGAGAAGTACGACGGCAAGTCGCACCCGTCAGAGTTCCTCAGCATCTACACCATTGCGGTGCAAGCTGCCGGGGGGCGAGACGACAAGGTCCTTGCCAACTACTTCCCACTGGTGCTCAAGCCCGACGTCAGGTCCTGGCTCATGCACTTGCCGGACAACTCCATATCCTCTTGGGCAGATCTATGCCACCAGTTTGTCGGCGCCTTTACAGGCGGCCACAAACCTCATGGCCAAGAGAGTGACTTTCACCTGCTCGCCTAGAAGGAAGGAGAGCCCCTGCACAAGTATATTCAGAGATTCAGCCGTGTATAGCGCAACATCCCAGACATCCACCCTGCCGCGGTCATCAGCGCGTTCCATCAGAATGTGCGTAACCGCAGGATGCGGGAGGAGATGGCGATGAGCAGGATCAGGGACGTCAGTGAGCTATATGCCCTGGCCGACAAGTGTGCACGTGCTGAAGAAGGGAGGAAACTCCCCGGAGAGAATACTGGAGCAGGAGGATCTGACAGCGAGGATGCTCCCCCGGCAAAGAAGAACCGGCGGCGGAACAACAGGAAGAAGAAAAGCAAAGAGGTGCTAGTCGTCGAGCAGTCCGGCAACAAAGGTGGCGCCGACAAAGCCAAAGTTGGTAGCTCCGGCAAGGAGGTTGCCGCTTGCACCAACTACCAGGCTGTGGCTGTCACCGACAAGCAGGACGGCACTGACAAGCAGTACTGTAAGATCCATCGCACCAAGGGCCATGACCTCCAGAGCTGCAAGAAGGTCGAGCAGCTTGTCCAGCAGCAAAAAGCTGAGTACGAGTGGCGCAACAAGGAGAGAGCCCAAGGAGGCGCTGGAGAAGCCGGTAAGAAACGCGCCGGCCGGGGAGGACGCCGCGGCAAGGAGACAGACCTCCCCGCGGCCGCGACAAGGATGAAGACGACGATGACGAAGAAGACATGGAGGATGTCGAGACCAGTGAGCAGGAGTTTCAGAAAGCCACAGAGGTCTTGTGCATTGACGGCGGTGCTTCCCTGCATACTTCACACCGCCAGCTCAAGCAGTGGGCGCGGGAAGTCAATGCAGCCGAACCACCTGTCGAATCGCGCAAGCTTCTGAAATGGTCCAGCACGCCTATCATCTTTGATATTGAGGACCACCCTGATCGTACAACTGCGGTCGGGTGCTTGCCGCTGTTGGTTTCACCAACTATACGCAACCTCAAGGTCACTAAGATGCTAGTTGACGGCGGGGCCGGCTTGAACCTGATCTCCTCCGATGTACTCCAGAAACTCCAGATCCCTGACAGCGAGCTCGAAGAGACCAACATGTTCCAAGGAATCAACCCGGGAAGGAGCAAGCCAAAAGGGAAGGTCACGTTGCCGGTAACATTTGGCAGCGAGATGAACTTCAGGACTCAGAGGGTCATTTTTGACTGCCGATTTTCCATTGCCTTACAATGGGATACTTGGCCGTCCAGCACTCGCCAAGTTCATGGCAGCCTCTCACTACGCATACAACATGCTCAAGATGCCAGGCCCGATAAGTGTCATCTCTGTCCCTGGCGACAAGAAGGATGCTCTTATCTGCGCCGACAAGATATACCGGGAAGCAGCAGCCGCAACAGATTGCAAGACACTTGCCGCTGAAACTCCCGGGGGGGAGAGGAAGACCAAGTCCGGCAAGAGTTCTGATGCCCACTCCGGCAAGCGCACCTCTTCGAAGTGTTGCGCTGCCGTCGAGGACACACCATCGAGCTCCACCGGCAAGTGTAAGAAGGCAATGGCAGCTCCGCCAGAGACCAAGAAAATATCCGCCAAGGAGGACGGCACTGGTGGTACTTTCACCATCAGTGCCACTCTCGACCCCAAATAGGAAAGCGCGCTCATTGCTTTCCTACGGGCGAACGTCGACGTGTTTGCGTGGCAAACATCTGACATCCCTGGTGTTCCCAAGAAAGTAATTGAGCACCATCTTGCCGTTTGTCCTCATGCGCGGCCTGTCAAGTAGAAGGTCAGGAAGCAAGCAGTGGAGCGCCAAGAATTCATAGCAGAAGAAATCAAGAAATTGGAAGCAGCAGGCCTTGTCAGATGAGTGCTCCATCCTACGTGGTTGGCCAATCCTGTAGTCGTGCGCAAGGCAAATGGAAAATGGAGGCTTTGTATTGACTTTACTAATGTTAATAAAGCTTGTCCCAAAGACCCATTTCCCTTGCCGCGCATTGACCAGATTGTTGACTCCACAGCCGGATGTGACTTGCTTTCATTTCTTGACGCATACTCAGGATACCATCAAATCTTCATGGCAGAAGAGGATGAGGAAAAAACCGCATTCATTACTCCATGTGGCACGTACTGTTTCATACGGATGCCTTTCGGATTAAAGAATGCTGGTTCAACATTTGCAAGAGTGGTCCATGTCGCTCTTGAGCCACAGATGCACAGAAATGTGGAAGCCTACATGGATGATATAGTGGTCAAGAGCAAGGACAGGGCAACTCTGATTCAAGATTTAGAAGAGACCCTTGCAAATCTACGCAAGATCAACCTCAAGCTCAACCCCGAGAAGTGTGTGTTTGGAGTTCCCTCCGGCAAGCTTCTCGGATTTTTCGTGTCTCAGCGGGGAATTGAAGCCAATCCCGACAAGATCAAGGCCATTGAGCAGATCGAAGCACCAAAGCGCGTCAAGGATGTACGGAAACTTGCCGGTTGCGTGGCTGCTCTCAGCAGGTTTATCTCTCGGTCTGCTGAGCGCACCCTGCCGTTTTTCAATATTTTGAAAAAGGCAGGTCCAATGAAATGGACTCCGGAAGTGGAGGCTGCGCTGCAGGACTTGAAGAGATACCTGACCTCCACTCCAACACTTGTCGCACCTAAGCCACAAGAGAAGTTGCTGCTGTATATAGCGGCAACCAATCAAGTGGTTAGTGCTGCGTTAGTGGCGGAGAGGGAGGCAGATGACGAGCCAACAACCGCGGCAAGTGCATCCAGCGACAAGCAGGGGGCTTCCCCGACAAGCTCTGGTCCTGAAAAGGATGGATCTGCGCAGATGTGGGAGGAGATACAGAAGAGAATGGTGCAGCGCCTAGTTTACTTTGTCAGTTCCCTTCTGCAGGGGGGTAGGTCAAGGTACTCTAGTGTGCAGAAATTGCTTTTCGGCCTTCTCATGGCCTCGAGAAAGCTGCGCCATTATTTCCAAGCACATGAGATCACGGTTGTCACTCGCTTTCCGCTGAAGAGGATACTGCAGAATCCAGAAGCAACAGGCAGGATTGTTGAGTGGGCACTGGAACTGTCAAGCTTTGGCCTCAAATTTGAGAGTACTTCAACTATCCAAAGCAAAGCATTGGCAGAATTCATAGCAGAGTGGACGCCAACACCAGATGAAGAAATTCCAGAGACGAGCATCCCCGTCAAGGAGGCAAGCAAAGAGTGGCTCATGTACTTTGACGGTGCCTTCTCGCTGCAAGGCGCCGGCGCTGGCGTGCTGCTTGTTGCACCCACCGGAGAGCACCTCAAGTACGCGGTCCAGATGCACTTCCCCAAGGAGCAAGCGACAAACAATACTGCAGAGTATGAAGGCTTGCTTGCCGGTCTCAGGATCGCGGCGGACCTTGGGATCAAGAAGCTCATTGTCAGGGGTGACTCGCAGCTTGTCGTCCGCCAAGTGAACAAGAATTATCAGAGTCCGTTGATGGAAGCCTACGTTGACGAAGTGAGAAAGCTAGAAGAGCACTTTGACGGCCTACAGATGGAGCATGTTCCAAGAGCCCAGAATGACATTGCCGATGGCCTGTCAAAGTGCGCCGCACTTAAGTTACCTGTGGAACCAGGGATCTTTGTGCTCAAGCTGACTCGACCGTCCGTAACGCCGTCAACTGGGCAGAGCAAGAAGAGGAAGTTGATTTCTGGTGATTATTTTCCGGCAGAGCTTCCCGAAGCCGCCGCAAGGAAGGTCCCCACCAAGAGTGCTGAGGAGCAGTCTGCTCCGGCAAGCCCTAGGGTTTGTTCCATTGAAGCAGACGCTCCCGACAAGTTTTGCTCCGGCAAGCTTGCCGAGGAACGTCAAGCTCCGGCAGAGCCGCAGGTTCTCACCGTAGAAGCGGACGTTCCCGCAGTAACAGATATGCCTTTAGTCCTTATTGTCGAGCCACAAACTCCAACATGGGCACAACAGATTGTCCGTTTCCTTCAGACAGGAGAACTTCCCGAAGAGCAAGAAGAAGCGGACAGAGTAGCCCGGCAGTCTAGTATGTACCAGTTTGTCGATAACACCCTGTGCAGAAGAAGACTCAACGGTGTGAAATTGAAGTGTATTCCCCGGGAAGATGGACAAAAGCTGTTGGCAGAGATACATGGAGGCATATGTGGTCACCACATTGGCGCAAGAGCACTTGCCGGCAAAGCATTCTGGCAAGGCTTCTTCTGGCCGACAGCCCTCCAGGATGCAACTGCACAAGTAACCAAGTGTGAAGCGTGCCAGTTCCATTCCAAGCAGATACACCAGCCAGCTCAAGCTCTCCAGACGATCCCTTTATCCTGGCCATTTTCGGTCTGGGGGCTCGACATCCTCGGCCCCTTTCCCCGAGCAGTCGGGGGCTTTGAGTACTTGTACGTTGCAATCGACAAGTTCACAAAGTGGCCGGAAGTGGAACCAGTGAGGAAGGTGACAGCACAGTCAGCAGTCAAGTTCTTTAGGTCGATTGTTTGCCGTTTCGGGATCCCTAACAGGATAATTACCGACAACGGTACGCAATTTACGAGCCGCACCTTCATGCAGTACGTCCAAGATCTTGGCGCCAAGGTCTGCTTTGCTTCTGTTGCTCACCCGAGAAGCAACGGTCAAGCGGAGAGGGCAAATGCTGAAGTGCTGCGTGGGCTCAAGACCAGAACTTTCGACAGGCTGCACAAGTGCGGAAGAAACTGGATCGAGGAGCTGCCGGTGGTTCTTTGGTCGATCAGGACGACGCCAAATCGAGCCACTAGCCAGACACCTTTCGCTCTAGTCTATGGAGCAGAGGCAGTTCTCCCCACGGAACTCATACACGGGTCGCCTCGAGTGCTCGCTTACGATGAGCTTGAGCAAGAGCAGCTGCGGCAAGATGACGCGCTGCTCCTTGAGGAAGACCGTCTTCAGGCTGCTGTGCGAGCCGCTCGCTACCAGCAAGCTTTGCGCCGCTACCATAGCCGCAAAGTTAACGCCAGAAGTCTCGAGGAAGGCGACCTTGTTCTTCGGCGCGTTCAGTCCGCCAAGAATTCCAACAAGTTGACGCCGAAGTGGGAAGGCCCTTACCGGGTGAAACGAGTCACTAGGCCTGGCGCTGTCCACCTGGAGACCGAAGATGGCATCCCAGTGAGCAACTCCTGGAATATTGAGCATCTTCGCAAGTTTTACCCGTAGGGCGCGGTTGCCGAAACCCGTTCCGGCAACCACCTTTTGTACAAGTCTTGCCGCTGTTGCATGTAATCCTTTGTACAAAGCCGGGCGCAGATCCCGTGCATAAAGACCATGTGCTCCGCACACCTTGTCGATTTCATGCTCTTTTATTTTTTGCATGTATTATCTGCCACTTTGTGCAGCACCTACTCCCGGTAAGCAACAACGAGCCATAAGGCTCCATATATTTTTTCTCCTTCTTCTTTTTTCTCTCAAGGAAAGGAAGGTTCTCTCGCGCACAAGTTTGCCGGGGGGAGGAGAAGATACGGTATGGACCAGGCGTTGTTCAAGAAGGTTTCGCCTTGCCGGGAAGCAAACAACAGAAAAGATAAGTTGCCAAAGTTTGAGCAATCAGATTTTTAAAATTTTTAAGTTATCTTCCTTGAACGACCGTACTTTGTATGGAAAACCTGTGCGCAGAGGAACCAACTCATAGCTAGTTGCGCCCTTACTGTTGTTTCGAGTCTGCTCAACAACTTAAGTGAGCTGCGACAAGGTTTCTTGTCGGCAGCGGCACCGCCAGCAGGCTGCTGACGTCCCGCACTCAGCGCTCGCGGCAAAGGTGCCTGCGCCGGCAAGTTCCCTAAAAGCATAGGGCAGAAACATACAAAGGAAGGGATCAAGTAGAGGAAATAACATTGCAATCATTGCCCAAAACAAAGTTATAATACAAGATAGCTTGTCGCGGCTCTAACAGATTGTTTTCATAACATTATCAGCAGCGACAAGAAAAGAAGAAAATGGGCGGCCTAGTCTATGCGATTGCCCTCGACCCTCTTGATCCCGCTCACCCTGTCCACAATGGGTGCGACAAGGGTCTTGAGCGCCTCCAGATCAGCATCCGGCGGCAAGGACTTGAGGACGTTGGTGAGGTTGAGGCCCGGATTGCGGAACGCCACCTTCATCAGCACCTTCTGAAGAGCTCCCGCGCAGATCTTGCGCGACTCGTCGGCAAGCTGCTTCGGGATCCCTTCCCGGAGTCGCCGGAGTGCCGTCGCCATGCCTTTGAAGAATGAAGTGAGCTTGGCGCTGGGTTGGAGGTTCTCGTCGGAGGAATACCCGAGATCCTCCATTCCCAGCTGCGCCAGCTCCTTGTCGATGTCGGCGGCAACATCCATGAGCCCTTCCATCCAGTGCTCCACATTCTCCCGGAAGGTGCTCTGGGCGGCAGCGGCGCTCGCTAGCAACGCCTTGCCGGCCTTGACTTCCTCCTTCAGGGCTGTCTCCTGCTCCTTGGCGCTGTCTAGTGTCTTGGTCAAAGCAATCAGCTTCAACTCAAGATCCGCATTGGAATCCTTGGCGGCGTCAAGCTCCTTGCCCTTCTCGGCGAAATGGGCCTGCAGCTCCGAGTAGCTGTTGGCGTCCTTCTCTCGCTCAAGCTTGAGCGCGGCAAGCTCGTCGCCGCTCGCCTTGAGATCCGCCTCCAGCTGCACCACCTTCATCTCCAGCTCCTTCTTGGCGGACTCGGCAGCTGCGGCGGCATCTTCTGCTTGTTTGAGGGCTCCGCCAACTGTTCGCTCGCGCGCGGCAAGCTCCTCCTCGTGGCTATCGAGGTGGACCTTCCGCTGCACCAGCTCGCCTTCTTGCACCGCCAACTTCTCAGCGGCAAGCCGCTGCTGCTCTTCGGCTTCGGCCTTCTCGAGAAGGAAGGCCTCCCGTTCCTCGGCAAGTCGCGCCCGCTCCACTGCCAAAGACCGGAGAGCTTCTTGATTTTGACCCCGGAGCTCTTCCGCATGCTTCTCGATGTCGACTCCTGCCTTGGCGACAAGCGCTTCGCGAGATTCAAGCTTGGCTTGCCGAGCACGGTAGAGTGACACCAGCTTCCGCAGCAGCCGCTCCTCCTCAAGCTCGCCGCTGCTACTGCTTGGTGCGTCCACCAGCGCCAGCCCGGCGGAAGCAAGCACTTCTCCGTCAAAGCTTTCTCCCTCGACCGGCACCCTGGAGCTTGACGCCCAGGGGAGATTGATGAAGATGTCGTCGCCGGCCTTCAAGTAGACGCCAGGCTGGGGCTCTTCGGAGCCTGGCACTGCAGCAGCGGTGGAGGGATCGGCAGTCGGTGCAGCGCCTGGCGCTCCTGCAGCCTCGGGGTCGTTAGTGCGATCGCCTGATCCCCCGCCTGCTTCTGTGGTGGCAGCCCTGGCGGCCTCTTCGCCGGCGGGCTCATCAGCGCCGGCTGCGTCCTCGGCGGCAACCTCGGTCTCCATCGGCTCCGGAGTAGATGGATCTGACAGCCGGAAAAAGGGGAGAAGATTCAAGCAAATATCCAAGAAAGAAGAAGATCAACAAGAAGAAGAACCCAAGGGAAGTTTTGAAGCAAGGAGAGTACCTGTGCCAGGTTCTGCAGTTGTGGTCTCCGTCACCGGGGGGGCACTGGTGCTGTCCCTTGCCGGAGACCCCTCCCTTGCCAGAGACGTCTCCCTTGCCGGAGAACTCTCCCTTGCCGGGGACCTCTCCCTTGCCGGAGGATTCTCCCTTGGCACCTCATGGGCGGCCTTCGGGCTCTCCTGGTGAGGCTTCTCTGCTCCTGCACAAGTCAACAAACATATATCAGCAAAGCAAGAATCTTCGTGCATGCCCAACAGCGGAAAGTAAACAAGATACTTACGCTGGGGGCTGCTCTGGAGATCAGTTGCCGGGTCCAGCAAGATTGTCTCGGGCGCATCCCCTGCTGACGCGGTGGGTTCGTCCTCGATGACAATCACCGGGGCCTTGGCTCTCTTCGCCGCTCTCTGGGCCAGAGTCCTAAGAAGGGATGGGTTCAGATTGAAGCAAATGAGATGCAAGACAAAAACAGGAAAGATTGAAGAACTGCAAGTACAATAAGAGTAACTTACTCTTCTTCTTCTTCCTCGTCGGAGCTGAACGCGGAGAAGTCGAAATCCGGCTCGCGTCCGACGCGGGAAGGTGGAGGAGTAGGTTCCCTTGGCCGCTTGGCGGGAGCAGAAGCAGTGGTCCGGGAAGACCCTGCTCCAGTTGCCGCAGCGGCGTGAGGCTCTCCCGCGGCTATGGTGCTTGCCGCGGTGGAGCGTGTCGCGCGGCATGGCGACTGTCGGCTCGCCTGCCGCCTCGCCACGTCCCCGGCCTTGCGGAGACGCCTTCTTGGTGGGGATGGAGGCTCTGCTTGCGGCGTGTTGTCTGAAGAGGAGGAGGAAGAAGAGTTGATCTCCAACGAGCCGCTCGTGTCTTCGGCCGGCTCGCTCGGCTCGGCGTCACGCCCGGCAAGATCTTTCTTGCCGGCAAGCTCCTCTTGCCGGGCAAGCTCTTTCTTGCCGGCAAGATCCTCTTGCTCGGCACGGTTTGCCGCCTCTGCTGCCTCTGCCTCTTCCAAGGTGAATCTGAACTCGCCTGCCGCTGCGGCTGCCGCCGCCTCTTCCAACCTGGTGGTGATGCGCTTCAACTCCGCATCGGTGGTGTTGCGAGTGAGGCCATCCTTCTCGTCGGGGCAGATCAGCACTTCTACCAAGTTGTCGAAGAACTGCTGCACGACGTCATCTGCAGGCTCTTGCCAAGTTGGCACAAGTCCATGCGAGTCGCACAGCAGCATCATTGCCCTGATGCGGTTGAGCGCAGAATTGTTGCACAACGGGACGACGCCCTGCGGTAACCTAAAAACTTTGGGATGATCTGGATCATACTTGAACAGCTCCTGAAGCATCGCATTCAGCTCCAAAACAGTGAAGTTGTAGTTGAGGCCCGGGCGCAGCCTCATGATATCCGCCGCGTTCTTGAACTCCCAGGCAGGCCTCCTCCGTTCCTGCAAGGGGGCGATGCGGCGGCGAAGGAAGTCTGCGCCAACGGCGCCTACAATGAGTCTGGCAAGCTTGAGGCGTTGGATCCTGGTGACGGCAATCCTCAGCCTGCTGTCTTCCGGGGCCATGTCGCTCCAGTCGCTGCCGTGTACTGCTGCTGTTTGGCGCCGGGCGGTAAATGGCTGTGGGTTATCCTCGACAATCCAGCACCAGTCTGCTCTCCACTCCTCCCACTTGCCGTGGAACTCGCCCTCTAGATAAGAGTCCTTCTTGCCGGTCCTTGAGACCCAGGCGATTCCGCCGGATAAGGGCTCTCCTCTCTCTACCCGGGGTATAAAGAAGTGGCGGAAAAGAGCTACGTTTGGGTGGACTCGGACAAAGTTTTCGCAAAGGTGTGCGAAAACTGCCATGGTCAGGACGGCATTGGGGGTGAAATCAAGGAGGCAGAGGCCATAGGTATTCATGATGTCGCAGAAGAATTCAGAGAAGGGCGGGCAGAGCCCGCAGTAGAAGAATACGGTGAAAAAGGGATATCCGTCCGGAGCCATCTTATGAGCAGTGGCTGGGAGTACCTTGGTGCTCGAATGCGCTCGCGTCTCCGTCGACCAGAAGAGGTAGTAGTACTCCCTCAGCTCCTTCGTGGCAAGCTTGGGGGAAGATGGCTCGCTCCTTCCGCAGCGCCGCAAGCCGCTGCGCCTCGGTCGACTTCACGGCTTTCCCCTTGTCGGCTTTCGGAGCCATGGCGGAAGTGGTGGAGGAGGTCGATGGCGTTGGTGGTGCCGGTGGCGGTGGGGGGCAGGGCGCTGCTCTCTTGTTGCTTTGGGAAGAGGGAAGCACGGCGGAGGCTTCTGAGATTGGAGTAGCAAGTGGGCGAGTGGGCGCACTACCCCTACTTCCCCTTGCTTATAAAGAAGGAGTGGGCGGACGTTCCGCCTTTCCTAATAAAGAAACTGCCCACGATCTCTCCCACGACGCCGCATTCAACGCGTGTCGTTCGGGGAGGGCGCGGTGGATGCGGAGTGAGATACGGCGTAACCTAGGCCGCGCGTGCCCGTGCCCTGTTTTGGGCCTGGCCCAACAGCACTCGGCACCGTGTATGGCCCAGGCCCGGGGGCTCCTGTCGGTGTACTAAAGTAGGGGTACCTTAGTATCCCGAACTTGTGCACGGGCAGTCGCAGCGTCCCGCGGCAAGGCTTGCCGGGCGACCGCCAAGATCCTCTGTGGTTCCTTTGGAGCCATTCAAGAACAAAGTATCCAAGAACAAGAAGACAAGACCCCGGCAAGAGGAGCTTGCCGGGAAGGAGACAAGACCCCGGCAAGAGGAGCTTGCCGGGAAGGCCAACCAAGGCCCGGTGAGCGACAAGCTCCCGGATGCGACAAGACAACGACCGCGGCAAGGCACTTGCCGCGGCAAACCTCCACTCTATACCTGCGCTCCAGCACATCCACCAACGTGTCGCTCTGGGACCATTCCAGGCATACGTGGCGGAAGGTTGTGCAGCCAGAGGTACACGGTGGCAAGCGGCGCTGACAAGATCGCCATCGTGGCAAGCAGTGGCGTCCCTGGCGGTCCCTTTCTGCACCGTCTAGGCGACGCAGACAGGCATTTAATGCCATTGTCCCCTGCCGTCAGGGTTAGGTATGATACAACTTTAGTAGGCGATGGTGCCAACCGCCACGTCTTTTCCATTTTTACCCTCATCTATGTTGCCACCTGTCGGTGACCCCTTTAACATATAAAAGGAGGCCCATGCGCAACGTAGAGAGGGTCGGCCAAAAGAACGCACTCACGCTCGGTCTCGCTAGCTGCAGGAGTGTACTGTAGCACACCGCGCTCCCGAGCAAGAAACCAATACAAACACAAAGCAGGAGTAGGGTTTTACGCATCTGTGCGGCCCGAACCTGGGTAAACTGATCGTGTTGCTCGTGCGCTTCGCCTCGATCTGCTCTTCATGCTCTCTCCGCCCCCTGCCGAACCGAAAGGGGCCCGGTCCGCCGTGGTCCCATAGGTGTCCGTGGGATCAGCACCCCCGACACCCGGTCTTCGCATTGATTCTAGGATCTAAAGTATGTCTAGAGGGGGGGTGATTAGACTACTTGACCAAATAAAAACCTAGCCTTTTCCAATTTTAAGTCTTGGCAGATTTTAACAACTTAGCACTAGTCAAGTAAACAACCTACACATGCAAGTCTAAGAGTATAGCAGCGGAATGTAAAACATTGCATGTGAAGGTAAAGGGAGGAGTTTGAGGGAGCAAACACAATGTAGACACAGAGATTTTTGGCGTGGTTCCGATAGCAGGTGCTATCGTACATCCACGTTGATGGAGACTTCAACCCATGAAGGGTAATGGTTGCGCGAGTCCATGGAGGGCTCCACCCACAAAGGGTCCACAAAGAAGCAACCTTGTCTATCCCACCATGGCCATCGCCCACGAAGGACTTGCCTCACTAGGGTAGATCTTCACGAAGTAGGCGATCACCTTGCCTGTACAAACTCCTTGGTTCAACTCCACAATCTTGACGGCGGATCCCAAGTGACACCTAACCAATCTAGGAGACACCACTCTCCAAAAGGTAATAGACGATGTGTTGATGATGAACTCCTTGCTCTTGAGCTTCAAATGATAGTCTCCCCAACACTCAACTCTCTCTCATAGGATTGGATTTGGTGGAAAGATGATTTGAGTGGAAAGCAACTTGGGGAAGCCTAGAGATCAAGATTTATGTGTTTGGAATGGAATATTTGACCTCAACACAAGTGTAGGTGGTTCTCTCTCAGAAAAATGTATGATGGAAGTGTAGGCATGTTCTGATGGCTCTCTCCACGAAGGAAGAGTGGGTGGAGGGGTATATATAGCCTCCACACAAAATCTAACCGTTACACACAATTTGCCAAACTCGATGGGACCGAATCAGAGAACTCGGTCAGACCGATTTAGTTCATAATGTGGACGTTAGAATTTTTGGTGGGACCGACATGCCAACTCGGTGGGACCGATTTTTTTAGGGTTAGGTCATAACGTAATCTCGGTGAGATCGATTACACAAACTTGGTGGGACCGATTTTGGTAATAATCAAACTGTGAGTTGGTCAGGCAAACTCGATGGGACCCATTCGCTCATTTCGGTTGGACCGGAACGTTACAACGGGGAAACAGAGAGTTTGCATTGCGAACTTGGGGGGACCGATCGCTCATCTCGGTTAGACCGAAACGTTACAAAGGGAAACAGAGAGTTGGCAATCCCATCTCGGTGAGATCGAGATCCCTATCGGTAAGACCGAAGTGACTAGGGTTTTGTGGCAGTGGCTATGTCAACTGAACTCGGTGGCGCCGGATGGAAAGTTTCAGTGGGGCCGAGTTTGACTTTTGGTTTGGGACATATGTGAAGGAAATATGCCCTAGAGGCAATAATAATGTTATTATTTTTATTTCCTTATATCATGATAAATGTTTATTATTCATGCTAGAATTGTATTATCCAGAAACATAATACTTGTGTGAATACATAGACAAACCAAATGTCACTAGTATGCCTCTACTTGACTAGCTCATTAATCAAAGATGGTTATGTTTCCTAACCAGAGACATGTGTTGTCATTTGATTAACGGGATCACATCATTAGGAGAATGATGTGATTGACATGACCCATTCCATTAGCTTAGCACCCGATCGTTTAGTATGTTGCTATTGGTTTCTTCATGACTTATACATGTTCCTATGACTATGAGATTATGCAACTCCCGTTTGCCGGAGGAACACTTTGTGTGCTACCAAACGTCACAATGTAACTAGGTGATTATAAAGGAGCTCTACAGGTGTCTCCAAAGGTACATGTTGGGTTGGCGTATTTCGAGATTAGGATTTGTCACTCCGTTTGTCGGAGAGGTATCTCTGGCTCTCTCGGTAATGCACATCACATAAGCCTTGCAAGCATTGCAACTAATGAGTTAGTTGCGAGATGATGTATTACGAAACGAGTAAAGAGACTTGCCGGTAACGAGATTGAACTAGGTATTGAGATACCGATGATCGAATCTCGGGCAAGTAACATACCGATGACAAAGGGAACAACGTATGTTGTTATGCGGTCTGACCGATAAAGATCTTCGTAGAATATGTAGGAGCCAATATGAGCATCCAGGTTCCGCTATTGGTTATTGACCGGAGACGTGTCTTGGTCATGTCTACATTGTTCTCGAACCCGTAGGGTTCGCACGCTTAAGGTTTCGATGACAGTTATATTATGAGTTTATGAGTTTTGATGTACTGAAGTTAGTTCGGAGTCCCGGATGTGATCACGGGCATAACGAAGAGTCTCGAAATGGTCGAGACATAAAGATTGATATATTGGACGGCTATATTCGGACACCGGAAGTGTTCCGGGTGATTTCGGAGAAAACCGGAGAGCCGGAGGGTTACCGGAACCCTATCGGGAGAAGTAATGGGCCATCTGGGCCTTAGTGGAGAGAGAGGGGGGCAACAAGGGTGGGCCGCGCGCCTCCTCCCCCTGGTCCAAATTGGACTAGGAGAGGGGGGGCGGCGCCCCCCTTTCCTTCTCCTTCCCCACTTCCTTCCCCCTCCTAGTAGGAGTCCTACTCCTACTAGGAGGAGGAGGGCTCCTTGGCGCGCCTATAGGGCCGGCCGGCCTCCTCCCCTTGCTACTTTATATACGGGGGTAGGGGGCACCCCTAGACACACAAGTTGATCCATGTGATCATATTCTTAGCCGTGTGCGGTGCCCCCTTCCACCATAATCCTCGATAATATTGCAGCGGTGCTTAGGCGAAGCCCTGCGACGGTAGTACATCAGGATCGTCACCACGCCGTCGTGCTGACGGAACTCTTCCCCGACACTTTGCTGGATCAGAGTCCGGGGATCATCTTCAAGCTGAACGTGTGCTAAAACTCGGTGGTGCCATAGTTTCGGTGCTTGATCGGTCAGGCCGTGAAGACATACGACTACATCAACCACGTTGTGCTAACGCTTCCGCTGTCGGTCTACAAGGGTACGTAGATCACACTCTCCCCTCTCGTTGCTATGCATCACCATGATCTTGCGTGTGCGTAGGAAATTTTTTGAAATTACTACGTTCCCCAACAGTGGTATCAGAGCCTAGGTTTTATGTGTTGATGTTATATGCACGAGTAGAACACAAGTGAGTTGTGGGCGATATAAGTCATACTGCTTACCAGCATGTCATACTTTGGTTCAGCGGTATTGTTGGACGAAGCGGCCCGGAAAGACATTACGCGTACGCTTACGCGAGACCGGTTCTCCCGACGTGCTTTGCACAAAGGTGGCTAGCGGGTGACAGTTTCTCCAACTTTAGTTGAACCGAGCGTGGCTACGCCCGGTCCTTGCGAAGGTTAAAACATCACCAACTTGACAAACTATCGTTGTGGTTTTGATGCGTAGGTAAGATTGGTTCTTGCTTAAGCCCGTAGCAGCCACATAAAACTTGCAACAACAAAGTAGAGGATGTCTAACTTCTTTTTGTAGGGCATGTTGTGATGTGATATGGTCAAGACATGATGCTAAATTTTATTGTATGAGATGATCATGTTTTGTAACCAAGTTATCGGCAACTGGCAGGAGCCATATGGTTGTCGCTTTATTGTATGCAATGCAATTGCGCTGTAATGCTTTACTTTATCACTAAGCGGTAGCGATAGTCGTGGAAGCATAAGATTGGCGAGACGACAACGATGCTACGATGGTGATCAAGGTGTCGCGCCGGTGACGATGGTGATCACGATGGTGCTTCGAAGATGGAGATCACAAGCACAAGATGATGATGGCCATATCATATCACTTATATTGATTGCATGTGATGTTTATCTTTTATGCATCTTATCTTGCTTTGATTGACGGTAGCATTTTAAGATGATCTCTCACTAATTATCAAGAAGTGTTCTCCCTGAGTATGCACCGTTGCGAAAGTTCTTCGTGCTGAGACACCGCGTGATGATCGGGTGTGATAGGCTCTACGTTCAAATACAACGGGTGCAAAACAGTTGCACACGCAGAATACTCAGGTTATACTTGACGAGCCAAGCATATACATATATGGCCTCGGAACACGGAGACCGAAAGGTCGAGCGTGAATCATATAGTAGATATGATCAACATAGCGATGTTCACCAATGAAGCTACTCCATCTCATGTGATGATCGGACATGGTTTAGTTGATTTGGATCACGTAATCACTTAGAGGATTAGAGGGATGTCTATCTAAGTGGGAGTTCTTTAGTAATATGATTAATTGAACCTAAATTTATCATGAACTTAGTACCTGATAGTATCTTGCTTGTTTATGTTTGATTGTAGATAGATGGCCCGTGCTGTTGTTCCGTTGAATTTTAATGCGTTCCTTGAGAAAGCAAAGTTGAAAGATGATGGTAGCAATTACACGGACTGGGTCCGTAACTTGAGGATTATCCTCTTTGCTGCACAGAAGAATTATGTCCTGGAAGCACCGCTGGGTGCCAGGCCTGTTGCTAGAGCAACACCAGATGTTATGAACGTCTGGCAGAGCAAAGCTGATGACTACTCGATAGTTCAGTGTGCCATGCTTTACGACTTAGAATCGGGACTTCAACGACATTTTGAACGTCATGGAGCAGATGAGATGTTCCAGGAGTTGAAGTTAATATTTCAAGCAAATGCCCGGATTGAGAGATATGAAGTCTCCAATAAGTTCTATAGCTGCAAGATGGAGGAGAACAGTTCTGTCAGTGAGCATATACTCAAAATGTCTGGGTATAATGATCACTTGATTCAATTGGGAGTTAATCTTCTAGATGATTGCGTCATTGACAAAATTCTCCAATCACTGCCACCAAGCTATAAGAGCTTCGTGATGAAGTATAATATGCAAGGGATGAATAAGACTATTCCCGAGCTCTTCACAATGCTGAAAGCTATGGAGGTAGAAATCAAGAAGGAGCATCAAGTGTTGACGGTCAATAAGACCACTAGTTTCAAGAAAAAGGGCAAAGGGAAGAAGAAGGGGAACTTCAAAAAGAACAGCAAGCAAGTTGCTACTCAAGAGAAGAAACCCAAACCTGGACCTAAGCCTGAAACTGAGTGCTTCTACTGCAAGCAGACTGGTCACTGGAAGCGGAACTGCCCCAAGTATTTGGCGGATAAGAAGGATGGCAAGGTGAACAAAGGTATATGTGATATACATGTTATTGATGTGTACCTTACTAATGCTCGCAGTAGCACCTGGGTATTTGATACTGGTTCTATTGCTAACATTTGCAACTCGAAATAGGGACTACGGATTAAGCGAAGATTGGCTAAGGACGAGGTGACGATGCGCGTGGGAAATGGTTCCAAAGTCGATGTGATCGCGGTCGGCACGCTACCTCTACATCTACCTTCGGGATTAGTATTAGACCTAAATAATTGTTATTTGGTGCCAGCGTTAAGCATGAACATTATATCTGGATCTTGTTTGATGCGAGACGGTTATTCATTTAAATCAGAGAATAATGGTTGTTCTATTTATATGAGTAATATCTTTTATGGTCATGCACCCTTAAAGAATGGTCTATTCTTATTAAATCTCGATAGTAGTGACACACATATTCATAATGTTGAAGCCAAAAGATGCAGAGTTGATAATGATAGTGCAACTTATTTGTGGCACTGCCGTTTGGGTCATATCGATGTAAAGCGCCCGAAGAAACTCCATACTGATGGGCTTTTGGAACCACTTGATTATGAATCACTTGGTACTTGCGAACCGTGCCTTATGGGTAAGATGACAAAAACACCGTTCTCCGGTACTATGGAGAGAGCAACAGATTTGTTGGAAATCATACATACAGATGTATGTGGTCCGATGAATGTTGAGGCTCGTGGCGGATATCGTTATTTTCTCACCTTCACAGATGACTTAAGCAGATATGGGTATATCTACTTAATGAAACATAAGTCTGAAACATTTGAAAAGTTCAAAGAATTTCAGAGTGAAGTCGAAAATCATCGTAACAAGAAAATAAAATTCCTACGATCTGATCGTGGAGTAGAATATTTGAGTTACGAGTTTGGTGTACATTTGAAACAATGCGGAATAGTTTCGCAACTCACGCCACCCGGAACACCACAACGTAATGGTGTGTCCAAACGTCGTAATCGTACTTTACTTGATATGGTGCGATCTATGATGTATCTTACTGATTTACCGCTACCGTTTTGGGGTTATGCTCTAGAGACGGCCGCATTCACGTTAAATAGGGCACCATCAAAATCCGTTGAGACGACACCTTATGAACTATGGTTTGGCAAGAAACCAAAGTTGTTGTTTCTGAAAGTTTGGGGTTGCGATGCTTATGTGAAAAAGCTTCAACCTGATAAGCTCGAACCCAAATCGGAGAAATGTGTCTTCATAGGATATCCAAAGGAAACTATTGGATACACCTTCTATCACAGATCCGAAGGCAAAACTTTTGTTGCTAAATTCGGAAACTTTCTAGAGAAGGAGTTTCTCTCAAAAGAAGTGAGTGGGAGGAAAGTAGAACTTGATGAGGTAACTGTACCTGCTCCCTTATTGGAAAGTAGTACATCATAGAAACCAGTTTCTGTGGCACCTACACCAATTAGTGAGGAAGCTAATGATGATGATCATGAAGCTTCAGAACAAGATACTACTGAACCTCGTAGATCAACTAGAGTAAGATCCGAACCAGAGTGGTACGGTAATCCTGTTCTGGAAGTCATGCTACTAGATCATGATGAACCTACGAATTATGGAGAAGCGATGGTGAGCCCAGATTCTGCAAAATGGCTTGAAGCCATGAAATCTGAGATGGGATCCATGTATGAGAACAAAGTATGGACTTTGGTTGACTTGCCCAATGATCGGCAAGCAATTGAGAATAAATGGATCTTTTAAGAAGAAGACTGACGCTGACGGTAATGTTACTGTCTACAAAGCTCGACTTGTCACAAAAGGTTTTCAACAAGTCCAAGGGATTGACTACGATGAGACCTTCTCACCCGTAGCGATGCTTAAGTCTGTCCGAGTCATGTTAGCAATTGCCGCATTTTATGATTATGAAATTTGGCAGATGGATGTCAAAACTGCATTCCTGAATGGATTTCTGCTAGAAGAGTTGTATATGATGCAACCGGAAGGTTTTGTCGATCCAAAGGGAGCTAACAAAGTGTGCAAGCTCCAGCGATCCATTTATGGACTGGTGCAAGCCTCTCGGAGTTGGAATAAATGCTTTCATAGTGTGATCAAAGCATTTGGTTTTGTACAGACTTTTGGAGAAGCCTGTATTTACAAGAAAGTGAGTGGGAGCTCTGTAGCATTTCTGAAATTATATGTAGATGACATATTACTAATCGGAAATGATATAGAATTTCTGGATAGCATAAAGGGATACTTGAATAAGAGTTTTTCAATGAAATACCTCGGTGAAGCTGCTTACATATTGGGCATTAAGATCTATAGAGATAGATCAAGACGCTTAATTGGACTTTCACAAAGCACATACCTTGCCAAAGTTTTGAAAAAGTTCAAAATGGATCAAGCAAAGAAAGGATTCTTGCCTGTGTTACAAGGTGTGAAATTGAGTAAGACTCAATGCCCGACCAATGCAGAAGATAGAGAGAAAATGAAAGATGTTCCCTATGCTTCAGCCATAGGCTCTATCATGTATGCAATGCTGTGTACCAGACCTGATGTGTGTCTTGCTATAAGTCTAGCAGGCAGGTACCAAAGTAATCCAGGAGTGGATCACTGGACAGCGGTCAAGAACATCCTGAAATACCTGAAAAGGACTAAGGATATGTTTCTCATATATGGAGGTGACAAAGAGCTCATCGTAAATGGTTACATTGATGCAAGCTTTGACACTGATCCGGACGATTCTAAATCGCAAACCGGATACGTGTTTACATTAAACGGTGGAGCTGTCAGTTGGTGTAGTTCTAAACAAAGCGTTGTGGCGGGATCTACATGTGAAGCAGAGTACATAGCTACTTCGGAAGCAGCAAACGAAGGAGTCTGGATGAAGGAGTTCATATCCGATCAAGGTGTCATACCTAGTGCATCAGGTCCAATAAAAATCTTCTGTGACAATACTGGTGCAATTGCCTTGGCAAAGGAATCCAGATTTCACAAGAGAACCAAGCACATCAAGAGACGCTTCAATTCCATCCGAGATCTAGTCCAGGTGGGAGACATAGAGATTTGCAAGATACATACGGATCTGAATATTGCAGACCCATTGACTAAGCCTCTTCCATGAGCAAAACATGATCAGCACCAAAGCTCCATGGGTGTTAGAATCATTACTCTGTAATCTAGATTATTGACTCTAGTGCAAGTGGGAGACTGAAGGAAATATGCCCTAGAGGCAATAATAATGTTATTATTTTTATTTCCTTATATCATGATAAATGTTTACTATTCATGCTAGAATTGTATTATCCGGAAACATAATACTTGTGTGAATACATAGACAAACCAAACGTCACTAGTATGCCTCTACTTGACTAGCTCATTAATCAAAGATGGTTATGTTTCCTAACCATAGACATGTGTTGTCATTTGATTAACGGGATCACATCATTAGGAGAATGATGTGATTGACATGACCCATTCCATTAGCTTAGCACCCGATCGTTTAGTATGTTGCTATTGGTTTCTTCATGACTTATACATGTTCCTATGACTATGAGATTATGAACTCCCGTTTGCCGGAGGAACACTTTGTGTGCTACCAAACGTCACAACATAACTAGGTGATTATAAAGGAGCTCTACAGGTGTCTCCAAAGGTACATGTTGGGTTGGCATATTTCGAGATTAGGATTTGTCACTCCGATTGTTTGAGAGGTATCTCTGGGCCCTCTCGGTAATGCACATCACATAAGCCTTGCAAGCATTGCAACTAATGAGTTAGTTGCGAGATGATGTATTACGAAACGAGTAAAGAGACTTGCCGGTAACGAGATTGAACTAGGTATTGAGATACCGACGATCGAATCTCGGGCAAGTAACATACCGATGACAAAGGGAACAACGTATGTTGTTATGCGGTCTGACCGATAAAGATCTTCGTAGAATATGTAGGAGCCAATATGAGCATCCAGGTTCCGCTATTGGTTATTGACCGGAGACGTGTCTCGGTCATGTCTACATTGTTCTTGAACCCGTAGGGTCCGCACGCTTAAGGTTTTGATGACAGTTATATCATGAGTTTATGAGTTTTGATGTACCGAAGTTAGTTCAGAGTCCCGGATGTGATCACGGACATAACGAGGAGTCTCGAAATGGTCGAGACATAAAGATTGATATATTGGACGGCTATATTCGAACACCGGAAGTGTTCCGGGTGATTTCGGAGAAAACCGGAGAGTCGGAGGGTTACCGGAACCCTACCGGGAGAAGTAATGGGCCTTAGTGGAGAGAGAGAGGGGCAGCAAGGGTGGGCCGCGCGCCTCCTCCCCCCTGGTCCAAATTGGACTAGGAGAGGGGGGCGGCGCCCCCCCTTTCCTTCTCCTTCCCCACTTCCTTCCCCCTCCTAGTAGGAGTCCTACTCCTACTAGGAGGAGGACTCCTCCTTGGCATGCCTATAGGGCCGGCCGGCCTCCTCCCCTTGCTCCTTTATATACGGGGGCAGGGGGCACCCCTAGACACACAAGTTGATCCACGTGATCATATTCTTAGCCGTGTGCGGTGCCCCCTTCCACCATAATCCTCGATAATATTGTAGCGGTGCCGTAGTTTCGGTGCTTGATCGGTCGGGCCGTGAAGACGTACGACTACATCAACCGCGTTGTGCTAACGCTTCCGCTGTCGGTCTACAAGGGTACGTAGATCACACTCTCCCCTCTCGTTGTTATGCATCACCATGATCTTGCGTGTGCATAGGAATTTTTTTGAAATTACTATGTTCCCCAACAATATGTGGATATGAGAAAGTGGTTGAGGGTTTTGGAGCATATCACTAAGCATTTTGAGCAAGTAACCCATTAAGTAACACCTCATCCCCTTTTAATAGTATTGGCTTTTACTATGAACTCAATGTGATCTTGGATCACTAAAAGGTAAAATGTAGAGTCTTGAGCTTGAGCTTGAGCCAATCTTTTGTCCTTAGCATTTTGAGGGGTCCACATTTCTAATCCATGCCATGCCAATCATTCAGCTTTCCTTAAATAGTATTAGCTCAATGAGTTATATGTTGTTAGGAATTACCAAAACCACTTAGGGATAGTTGCACTTTCAATCTCCCCCTTTTTGGTAATTGATGACAACATATAGATCAAAGCATCGACAAATGATAATAAGATTGAAATACATCGTCGCTTTGAGAAGTATGTGATAAGCAAGAGCTCCCCCTAAATTTATGCATTATTTAAAATTTGCTTTTGAATGCAAATGCACAATCGATTAGGATCATGGGTCACTCTTCCATTTTACATACATCTTGGTGGAGCGCTCAAAATGATATAACTTAAAAGCATGCACTCATCACCAAGCAAAGTGAATGATCATATAGAGATATAAAAGATAGTATCATCCAAGCAAGCATTAAAGTAGCATATGATCAATCACATGATCACACAAGTATCTCACACAAGGACATAAAGTATCACACATGCAATAAAAAGTTCAACCAAAAGGCAAAGAAGCAAAACACTCTCTCGAAGCCTATGATCTATACATATTTCTCCCCCTTTGGCAACAAGGTACCAAAAAGTTCAAATATGCATAGTGCTATGCGTCTCTCAGGCTTGGTCTTTAGGAGGTGGTGTAGAGAGAACTCCGAGGACGAAGACATCCATTGATGTAGTTGGAGCAGGTGGAGTGGCTGCTGGGGGTAGTACTAAGGCTGTGGCTGCTGGTGCTGATGTTCTTGCTCTTGTATCAAGTACATGCACTGCAGCAGACCTCTATCTTCTAGGCACTCGCTGAAATGCATCAGTAGTTGCCTTCCCTCTCTTCTGTTCTGCTTCCTCCTGGAGCTTCTCAACTGTTGTTTGAATCTCAGTTACCTTCAGATCAAGATCATAAAATTTAGTTTCTACGATCCTCTCCGAGCTCTCCTAGTTTTTAGTCAGGATGGCCAAGCCTTCTCAATCCTCAGTGTAGACTGGATCAGATATGCAAGTTGATCTTGCTTTCTCTTCAGAAAAACTTGAGATGCCTCTTCAACACTTGGCATCTTGGCATGTTTCTCAGCCTTTTCTTTGGCTCTCTTCTCCTGTGCTTGTACTGATGATGGTTCCTCCTCATTCATCACTACAGTGTTGTATTCAAAATCAGGATATAAGGGTAGATGCTCCTTATCCAATAGATATGTTCATGTGCCCATCTTGGAGTTGATGAGCTCCTGAATGTGTGGAGCATACCCACAACTTATCTTCTGGTTAGCGGCAGTCCTCTTGATTGTCTTTACAATCAGACTCATGACCTTGAACTTTTGAGGGACATCAAAAAGCTGTAGCAGGTTGATAGAGTGCCCTCTGATCATCTTGTGATCTCCTGACTTGGGTAGCAATGTGTGCCTAAGGATCCAGTTGATGGTAGGCAGACCAGACAACAAGAAATATACTGATCCAAGCTTGTGAGTCTCCAAAGATTTATCTGGGATCTCCTTGTGCATGTTTGCCATAGTGTTGTGGTCTTTCTTCTTCTTGGCATACACAACCAAGTCATCCTCATGTTCCTCTGGGGCATTTATCAGCTTGGCCCATTCTTCAACAGTGGACCGGTACCTAGTACCTTTTGACATCCAGATGATCTTCCTATCTGGGTAAAAGTGAGTAGTGGAGTAAAACTGCATGATCAGCTCATCATTCCATTTTGTGAGCTTCTGTGCAACAAACTCATCTACTCCACATGCTTTGAAGCCGTCATAAACTCTTGGGAAGTGATCTTCATTTTCCTTGATGAATTTCCAATCAACCCATCTCATGTCACACACAATGGGCTTCTTGTCAAGCAAAATAGTTTCATAGAAGTCTTGTTGTTCTTTTGTGTGGAACATGTAGTCATCTGAAGTTCTTCTCCTCACATCATAGGGATCAGACTGTCTCCACAATCTCAGTCCAGCATCTTTTCTGATGTGCATGTCTTCAGCCACTGGATGAGTATCATTGTGGTTTGGGATCTTGGGTTTCAACTTTCTCAAAACAAGAGACTCATCATCCTCTTCTTCAGCTTCAGGTACTGGGGCCTTGTTCTTCTCTTCAGCAGGAATACTTCTGGTGTTCCTCTTGGGCTTAGGAGGCTTCTGAGCTTGAGCTTTGGGCTTTGATGTTGCAGCCCCTGACTTTATAGCATCTCTCATAAGCTTATGAGCTTTGGGTGCTGGAGCATCCTCTTCTTCTTCATCTTCACAGGGATCTTTTGAAGGAAATATGCCCTAGAGGCAATAATAAAGTTATTATTTATTTCCATATATCATGATAATTTTTTATTATTCATGCTAGAATTGTATTAACCGGAAACATAATACATGTGTGAATACATAGACAAACAGATTGTCACTAGTATGCCTCTACTTGACTAGCTCATTGATCAAAGATGGTTATGTTTCCTAACCATAGACATGAGTTGTCATTTGATTAACGGGGTCACATCATTAGGAGAATGATGTGATTGACATGACCCATTCCGTTAGCTTAGCACACGAACGTTTAGTATTCTGCTATTGTTTTCTTCATGACTTATGCATGTTCCTATGACTATGAGATTATGGTAACGAGATTGAACTAGGTATTGAGATACCGATGATCGAATCTCGGGCAAGTAACATACCGATGACAAAGGGAACAACGTATGTTGTTGTGCGGTTTGACCGATAAAGATCTTCGTAGAATATGTGGGAGCCAATATGAGCATCCAGGTTCCGCTATTGGTTATTGACCGGAGACGTGTCTCGGTCATGTCTACATAGTTCTCGAACCCATAGGGTCCGCACGCCTAACATTACGATGACGGTTATATTATGAGTTTATATGTTTTGATGTACCGAAGGTTGTGTGGAGTCCTGGATGTGATCAAGGACATGACGAGGAGTCTCGAAATGGTCGAGACATAAAGATTGATGTATTGGAAGCCTATGTTTGGATGTCAGAAGTGTTCCGGGTGAAATCGGGATTTTACCAGAGTACCGGGAGGTTACCGGAACCCCTCGGGAGCTTAATGGGCCTATATGGGCCTTAGTGTAAGTAGATGGAAGCAAGGGGAGTGTGGGCCCCCCCAAGGCCCAAACCGAATTGGTTTAGGGCAAGGGGGGCCGGCCCCTGCTACCTCTCGAGCTTGCGTTGGTTTTCCCCGAAGAGGAAGGGATGATGCAACAAAGTAGCGTAAGTATTTCCCTCAGTTTTTGAGAACTAAGGTATCAATCCAGTAGGAGGCCACGCCCAAGTCCCTCGTACCTGCACAAAACGATAGCTACTCGCAACCAACGCGATTAGGGGTTGTCAATCCCTTCATGGTCACTTACGAGAGTGATATCTGATAAATATAATATTTTTGGTATTTTTAGTATAAAGATGCAAAGTAAAAAGTAAAGGCAAAGTAAAAAAGCAAAGCAAGATTAAAGTGATGGAGATTGATATGATGAGAATAGACCTAGGGGCCATAGGTTTCACTAGTGTCTTCTCTCAAGAGCATAAGTATTCTACGGTGGGTGAACAAATTATTGTTGAGCAATTGACAGAATTGAGCATAGTTATGAGAATATCTAGGCATGATCATGTATATAGGCATCACGTTCGTGACAAGTAGACCGAAACGATTCTGCATCTACTACTATTGCTCCACTCATCGACCGCTATCCAGCATGCATCTAGATTATTAAGTTAAAAATAGAGTAACGCCTTAAGCAAGATGACATGATGTAGAGAGATAAATTCATGCAATATGAAATAAACCCCATCTTGTTATCCTCGATGGCAACGATGCAATGCGTGCCTTGTTGCCCCTTCTGTCACTGGGAAAGGACACCGCAAGATCGAACCCAAAGCTAAGCACTTCTCCCATGGCAAGAACTACCAATCTAGTTGGCCAAACCAAACGGATAATTCGAAGAGACTTGCAAAGATAACCAATCATACATAAAAGAATTCAGAGAAGATTCAAATATTATTCATAGATAGACTTGATCATAAACCCACAATTCATCGATCTCAACAAACACACCGCAAAAAGAAGATTACATGGAATAGATCTCCACAAGAGAGGGGAAGAACTTTGTATTGAGATCCAAAAAGAGAGAAGAAGCCATCTAGCTACTAACTATGGACCCGGAGGTCTGAGTTAAACTACTCACACTTCATCGAAGAGGCTATGATGATGTAGAAGCCCTCTGTGATGATGGCCCTCTCCGGCGGAGCTCCGGAATAGGCCCCAAGATGGGATCTCGTGGATACAGAAAGTTGCGGCGGTGGAATTAGGTTTTTGGCTCCTGTTCTGATTGTTTGGGGGTACGTATGTATATATAGGAGGAAGAAGTACGTCGGTGGAGCATTGAGGGGCCCACGAGGCAGGGGCGCGCCCTAGGGCGGCGCCCCCCACCCTCGTGACCGCCTCTCTGATGCCTTGGCGTAGGGTCCAAGTCTCCTGGATCACGTTCCGTGAGAAAATCACGTTCCCGAAGGTTTCATTCCGTTTGGACTCCGTTTGATATTCCGTTTCTTCGAAACACTGAAATAGGCAAAAAAAACAGCAATTCTGGGCTGGGCCTCCAGTTAATAGGTTAGTCCCAAAAATAATATGAAAGTGGAAAATAAAGCCCAATATAGTCCAAAACAGTAGATAATATAGCATGGAGCAATCAAAAATTATAGATACGTTGGAAACGTATCAGGCATCCCCAAGCTTAATTCTTGCTTGTCCTCAAGTAGGTAAATGATAAAAAGAGAATTTTTGATGCGGAGTGCTACTTGGCATAATTCAATGTAATTCTTCTTAATTGTGGTATGAATATTCAGATTCGAAAGATTCAAGACAAAAGTTTATATTGACATAAAAATAATAATACTTCAAGCATACTAACAAAGCAATTATGTCTTCTCAAAATAACATGGCCAAAGAAAGTTATCCCTACAAAATCATATAGTCTGGCTATGCTCTATCTTCACCACACAAAGTATTTAAATCATGCACAACCCCGATGACAAGCCAAGCAATTGTTTCATACTCTAACTTTTTCAAAACTCTTTCAATCTTCACGCAATACATGAGCGTGAGCCATGGATATAGCACTATAGGTGGAATAGAATGGTGGTTGTGGAGAAGACAAAAAGGAGAAGATAGTCTCACATCAACTAGGCGTATCAACGGGCTATGGAGATGCCCATCAATAGATATCAATGTGAGTGAGTAGGTATTGCCATGCAACGGATGCACTAGAACTATAAGTATATGAAAGCTCAAAAATAAACTAAGTGGGTGTGCATCCAACTTGCTTGCTCATGAAGACCTAGGGCAATTTGAGGAAGCCCATCATTGGAATATACAAGCCAAGTTCTACAATGTAAAATTCCCACTAGTATATGAAAGTGATAACATGAGAGACTCTCTACTATGAAGATCATGGTGCTACTTTGAAGCACAAGTGTGGTAAAAGGATAGTAGCATTGTCCCTTTTTATTTATTTTCTCTTTTTTGGGCCTTCTTTTTTTCTTTGGCCTTTCTCTTTTTTTGGGACAATGCTCTATTAAATGATGATCATCACACTTTTATTTTTCTTACAACTCAACAATTACAACTCGATACTAAAACAAAGTATGACTCTATATGGATGCCTCCGGCGGTGTACCGGGATATGCAATGAATCAAGAGTGACAAGTATGAAAAAATTATGAACGGTGGCTTTGCCACAAATACTATGTCAACTACATGATCATGCTAAGCAATATGACAATGATGAATGTGTCATGATGAACTAGATGGTGGAAAGTTGCATGGCAATATATCTCAGAATGGCTATGGAAATGCCATAATAGGTAGGTATGATGGCTGTTTTGAGGAAGGTATATGGTAGGTGTATGATACCGGCGAAAAGTGCGCGGTATTAGAGAGGCTAGCAAAGGTGGAAGGGTGAGAGTGCGTATAATCCATGGACTCAACATTAGTCATAAAGAACTCATATACTTATTGCAAAAATCTAGAAGTTATCAAAGCAAAGTATTACGCGCATGCTCCTAGGGGGGGTTAGATTGGTAGGAAAAGACCATCGCTCGTCCCCAACCGCCACTCATAAGGAAGACAATCAATAAATAAATCATGCTCCGACTTCATCACATAACGGTTCACCATACATGCATGCTACGGGAATCACAAACTTTAACACAAGTATTCTTTAAATTCACAACTACTCAACTAGCATGACTTTAATATTATCACCTCCATATCTCAAAACAATTATCATGCTTCAATCTTTTCTTAGTATTTAACACACTCAAAAGAAAGTTTCACAAATCTTGAATACCAAGCATATTATTATTAAGCAAATTACCATGCTATTAAGGGACTCTCAAAATAATTCAAGTGAAGCATGAGAGATCAATAGTTTCTTTAAAACAAATCCACCACCGTGCTCTAAAATATCTAAGTGAAGCACATAGAGCAAAATTATAGCGCTCAAAAGATATAAGTGAAGCACATAGAGCAAAACTACTTAGCTCAAAAAGATATAAGTGAAGCACATGGAGCAAAACTACATAGCTCAAAGGATATAAGTGAAGCACATAGAGTATTATATCAAATTCTAATTCATGTATGGCTCTCTCAAAAGGTGTGTACAGCAAGGATGATTGTGGCATACTAAAACACAAAGACACAAATAATACAAGACGCTCCAAGCAAAACACATATCATGTTGGTGAATAAAAATATAGCTCCAAGTAAATTACCGATGGAAGTGGACGAAAGAGGGGATGCCTTCTGGGGCATCCCCAAGCTTAGGCTCTTGCCACTCCTTGTTCCATAATCCATCAAAAGAATTCACCCAAAACTTGAAAACTTCACAACACAAAACTTAAAGTAGAAAACTCGTGAGCTCCTTAGCGAAAGAAAACAAAAGACCACTTCAAGGTACTGTAATGAACTCATTATTTATTTCTATTGGTGTTAAACCTACTTTATTACAACTTCTCTATGGATTATAAACTATTTTACTAGCCATAGATTCATCAAAATAAGCAATCAACACACGAAAAACAGAATCTGTCAAAAACAGAACAGTCTGTAGTAATCTGTATCTAGCGCAAGATCTGGAACCCCAAAAATTCTAAAATAAATTGCTGGACGTGAGGAATTTATCTATTAATCATCTTAAAAAAGAATTTACTAAATATCACTCTTCAAATAAAAATGATAGCAGTTCTCGTGAGCGCTAAAGTTTCTGTTTTTTACAGCAAGTCCAACAAGACTTTCCCCAAGTCTTCCCAACGGTTCTACTTGGCACAAACACTAATTAAACATAAAAAACACAACCAAAACAGAGGATAAATAATTTATATATTACTAAGCAGGAGCAGAAAGCAAGAAATAAAAATAAAATTGGGTTGCCTCCCAACAAGCGTTATCGTTTAACGCCCCTAGCTAGGCATAAAAGCGAGGATAGATCTAGGTATTGCCATTCTTGGTTTTAGAGAGAAGGAGAGCAAACTTGTTATCTATGGAATTAATCTTTCTATTTTGACAAAGGACATGTCCATTAATGGTAGAAGAAATTTTAAGAATGTTGCGGAAATTGGCATCTAGGCTAGCTTTTATCTCTTTAATAGATTCGTTTTGGTAAGAAAGCAAGAGAGATGTGATTTCAGCTTTCTCATTAATGGGGTGCCCAAATATAGTTTTCATCCTCTCATAGGTATCTATGGGGTCTGTCGGTGTCAAAACCGGCGGATCTCGGGTAGGGGGTCCCGAACTGTGCGTCTAGGCCGGATGGTAACAGCAGGCAAGGGACACGAAGTTTTACCCATGTTCGGGCCCTCTCGATGGAGGTAAAACCCTACGTCCTGCTTGATTAATATTGATGATATGGGTAGTACAAGAGTAGATCTACCATGAGATCAGAGAGGCTAAACCCTAGAAGCTAGCCTATGGTATGATTGTTGATGTGTATGTTGTCCTACGGACTAAAACCCTCCGGTTTATATAGACACCGGAGAGGGTTAGGGTTACATAGAGTCGGTTGCAATGGTAGGAGATCTGAACAACCGTATCGCCAAGCTTGCCTTCCACGCCAAGGAAAGTCCCTTCCAGACACAGGACGGAGTCTTCAATCTTGTATCTTCATAGTCCAGTAGCCCGGCTGAAGGTATAGTCCGGCTATCCAAACACCCCCTAATCCAGGACTCCCTCAGTAGCCCCCGAACCAGGCTTCAATGACGATGAGTCCGGCGCGCAGATTGTCTTCGACATTGCAAGGCGGGTTCTCCTCCAAATTCCGTGTACCTGTTTGAATAAAGTCTGGTTTCTTGTAGATGTTGCGCTCCTTAGCTTCTACGCCCAATAATGGACGTCTCCCACGTGTCAAACGAATATGAAAAGTCTGAGTGTTTTTACGTTCACACCCCTAGCCGCGTAAATGAGCTGCCCTATTTAAGGGGACGAGGATTTAGTTCCAATCCACTTCTCCCCTCCATGAGTGTTCATCAGAGCGCATCCGACAAAGGTCCATTCCACCATGGCCAGCCGCCGCAACTCCTCCGCTCGCCCTTCCAGCCCGAAGCCTGGATATTGGGAGAGATGTTCCACTCCGCATAGTGAGCTAGTGACGCTCCAGACCAAGGGATTTCTCCCCGGCCTATATGGTCCCGGTTCGAGCCGGTCTTGCCGTCTACAACGGCGGAGAGCAAGCAGAGAATGCCACTAATACATCCAAAGGAGAGCGGGTGTGCCTTGTCCCTTACTTAATAAGGGGGCTCGGATTTCCCATCCACCCATTTCTCCGGGGGTTGCTGGAGTTCTACGGCCTCCAGCTACATCATCTCACGCCTGCCTCAGTATTGCATATCGCGGGCTTTGTAGCCCTCTGCGAGCTATTCTTGGGTATTGAAGCTCATTTCGGACTGTGGAAGGAGCTATTTTGCCTCGTGCCCCGTTCCAAGAAAGGGTCAATGTATCAAGTGGGTGGAGCCGAAGTATGGCGCATCGCCGGGACCGGATATCTGTCCGGAACCCCAAAGAAGGCGTCCGAAGATTGGCCCTCGGAATGGTTCTATATAGAAGACGTCCCGCTGTCGGATCCTGTCCGGATTGGCCTCCCAGAATTCGATAGTGCTCCCTTAAAGAAGCGCCTAAGCTGGCGTCCATGGAGCCCTCAAAGGGAAAGTGACAGGGACATTGTTTACCTGATGGGCCGAATAAGATTGTTGGCCCATTCCGGACTAACCATGATCAGGGTTATGGCCGAATGCATCATGCGGGGGGTGCAGCCGCTTTAGTATAGAAGTCACCCCATGTGGGATTTCAACGGGGAGGACGACACCACCCGCTACGGCCGTAAAGGGCCGGATTCAGTTGCCGCTCTATTAAAGATCTTGTCCACTTTGTACAAGGGAGAAGAGGAGGAATTTCTCCGCGTCAACCCACAGGGTGGATTCTCTATGCGCAATCCCCCAAGCTGGGTAAGTGGTCGCATTTACTTGCTCATCCGTTTAGTGTTCCCATTGTTAAATACTTAGTCTGATGACTTCAACGCAGGAACTGCGCCGGGCTGTTAAGGAAATAAGCAGCCCGCCTCCACAACCCGAGGACCTAGGACGGTCTCTCGACCCGGCCTCTCAAGAGGATCCGGACATATCTGTGGAGCTGATTGATGGAGTGTTCCATCAGTTGAGCGAGGACAACGCCTTGGTGGCCATTATGGCCGATTACCCAGGGCTAATCCTGACACCCCAGGTACTTGAGATCGAAGTCCCAGTACCCCGGATAGGGGTCCGTCCACGCGTGTTCAATTTCCTGACCGCAACCAAACACTGCTGGGGAGGTTTTTAAGGCGGAAGGCCGAACCTGTGGCGACAAGCCAACGAGGAGCCACAGGGCCCCGTGGGCAGAAAAGAGGTGCAGTCCGAACCAAGGCATCAGCGCAAAGGTATGGCGCGCCCCTTTACCCCAGTTGTTATACCTTCGAGGCACATTTGACACTCGTGCCCTCTTCAGGACAAAGAGACCTCGCCGGACTATATTCGGAGAGGCTGCCAATCGCGCCTCCACCAGCTAGGCTCCAAAGCCTGGTCCGGGGGCGGAGGTGAACGCAAGGCGTGTGCCAGACGTTCCTCCGACGGAGGATGTGGACGGATTGTCTGCCATCAACTCTAAGGCAGAAAGCACCATGAACCACAGGCGTCGCCGGACAATTCTTCGCGACACTTGCTTCTCCCAAGAGGCATTAGATGCCTTCAATTCGGGAGATGTGCACCTCCGTGCTGCTCAAAATGGTCTAGCCAGAGCCACGGAGCAATATGTAAAAGACATACAGGTAAGAAAATTTTGGTAAATATATATGTAGCAGTAGCCCCCGAGACTTGAAACAGTTAGAATAACTGGTTTAAGGATCATTTGATATGCCGGTTCTTACAGAAAAGAATTCCCTACTGTCCCAGGAGCTGGAAGAGTGCAAAGCCCAACTAGAGGCCGCACTAGCCGCGGCAGGGGAGCCTAAGGAGGCCCCCTCTGGTAATATACATTTCGAAAGATAAGTATTTTGCGAAGCACGGCTTTGGTGCGAATCTGAAAAATAAAATTGTAGATGGTGCCGGATTGAATCCGGAAAAGCAACATCTCCTACGCCAGCTAAAGGCTGGTGAGAGGGTGCTATTAAAGGTGATGGGGGAGAAGAACGTTCTCTAAGATGCCAACACCCGGCTGGGCGTCGAGCTGAAAGACGTTCGTGCCCAGCTATCAGACTCCATGAAGGAGAATCAGCGGCTTTGGCGCGGCATATTTAGTAAGTGCTTGAACGAACCTTTTGAAAGAAAGTTCGGCGGGGAAGTCGACTGACAAAGCAATGTTTGTAGGTGTGTTAACAGGTCGTCCGGCGGAGGAGATGCCCGGTTCCATGGGTGACCTTCTTCTCGAGCTCTCACAACTGCTCGATCGAGTTCGGCAGGCGATGCGAGGTGTCGCCCAGGCCCTGTGGCCATCCGTCTCCATGCTCGAAGGTATTGGAGAGCTTGCGGAGAAGCTAAAGGGAGCACGGCGGCGCTTCCAATTGTGGAAGATATCAGCCTACCGTCAAGGCGCTAGGGAGGCCTGGGCCATGGTGAAGACGCGGTACTCAAAGGCTGACCCCAACCACATGGCCGAGGTCTGTCCTATTGGGCCCGATGGGAAGGAGATCCCTGTAAGCTTAGTGTACGGCCAAGTAGAGTTGGCTGCAAAGTACTCCTAGCAGGACTATAAATTAGACAGCCTGTTAGATGGTATTGAAGAGGAATACAATCAGTCGAAATGACTATGTAATTGAATTGACATTTATAATGCCTTCTAGCCGGATTGTAGATCATTTGTCATGGCCGACCTTTTCGCTTCAACCTCGGGGCCTGACAGTCCGGAGTGTGTCCGAATTCCCATGCGGTTATATAGGAACCGGGGAATGCGTGGAGACCAGGCATAGGGGTCATTAGTGCGTGAACAGACAAGTGCCCGACTAGTTATGTTATATTACATGGTTAGTAAGAAACATCTTCCAGGGAGAATAGTTCCGTTAGGGGTTCCTTTCCCTGGGGGGCATGCCCTAAAGTGCATGTCCATGCTGCGAAAAGAAACACAGGAAAAATGCCTGGGGGCACATAGATAAAGAAAAAGATCATCTTTAGTTCACCGACCGAATATTCTCTTAAGAACGCTAGCTTTTGGCTTCACCCAGTCTGAGGTACACGTCTGGCTTATCCGGCATTAACAATCGCAGAGGTGCTCCCTTTACCACCTAGCCAAATAATCGGGAACGTAGGGGTAAGCACAGGAGCCAGGCAACCCAGCTTGGCCAAAACTTAAGTTATATCGATGCATATAATGGTGAATAAAATGTACATGCGGAAGTTTGACACATGTGTTAGGCATGAAGCCCGTATAAATAAGCTTCTGTTTAAAGAAGCCCCCAGGTTTACTGAGCACGGATAGCGCGTTAATTTGTGAGCCTTTAAAGGTTATAAGAGAGAGAAAAAGGGAGAAGGAGAGAAATGTAAGACGGGCAGTATATAAAAAATGGACAGAGTAAGGAGACGAACACAGGATCCGGCGCTAGGCATAGAATCTTCGAAGATGGGCTGCGTTCCATGGGTTCGGCTCAAGTCAGTTATCCGATGCGTTTCGCAGGCGGTACGCTCCACCAGACAGGACTTGGTCAATTATGAAGGGGCCTTCCCACTTGGGCTTGAGTTTGTCCTTTTTCTTGTCCGGCAGGCGTAGAACTAATTCGCCAACGTAGTAATTTTTGGCACGTACTTCTCTGCTTTGGTATCTTCGAGCTTTCTGTTGATAGAATGCGGAACGGGCTTTCGCCACGTCATGCTCCTCCTCTAATGCATCCAAATTGTCCTGCCGATCGAGCTCGGCTTCTCTTTCCTCGTACATGCGCACTCGAGGTGAGTCATCAATTATGTCGCAAGGCAGAACTGCCTCTGCACCGTACACCATGAAGAATGGTGTGTATCCGGTGGTGCGATTCGGCGTGGTTCGCAGCCCCCAGAGTACGGAGTCAAGCTCCTCTACCCAGTGCGTGTTAGATTCCTTGAGGGACCGCACTAGTCTGGGTTTGATGCCGCTCATGATAAGACCATTTGCACGTTTGACCTGGCCGTTAGTTTTTGGGTGATAGACGGAAGCATAATCGAGCTTTATGCCCATGTTTTTGCGCCAGAGTTTTACCTCGTCGGCCGTAAAGTTTGTGCCGTTATCAGTGATGATGGTGTGGGGGACGCCATAACGATGTACAACCCCGGATATGAAGTCTATCATAGGTCCGGATTCGGCCGTCTTAATAGGCTTGGCTTCTATCCATTTGGTGAACTTATCCACCATGACCAGTAAGTATTTGTGCTTATGGGTTCCGCCTTTAAGGGGTCCAACCATATCAAGCCCCCAGACCGCAAAGGGCCAAGTGATGGGGATAGTTTGGAGGGCGGTGGGTGTCCAAAATTGTCTGGCCGATTCTTCTGGCTGCTGGATTACGTGACTTAGGTCATCGGCGTCTGGGGGTCGCACATAAGTGCCCTGGAAATTGTCGAGGAATGCAGCTTCCAGGTCCTCCCAACAACTAATTGATCCTGTTGGCAAGCTGTTGAGCCAATGCCGAGCTGGTCCTTTAAGCTTGAGTGGGAGGTATTTGATGGCGTGAAAATCGTCGCCGCGGGCCATGTCGACATGAAGGAGATAATCCTCGATCCATACCGCAAGATCTGTTGTGCCATCATATGATTCAATGTTTACGGGTTTGAAACCCTCGGGGATTTGATGATCCATTATTTCGTCTGTAAAGGACGGTGGGTGTGCGGCGCCTCTGTACTGGGCGATATCATGACGTAGCTCCAATGAGCTTTTTCTACTGTGTTCGACCCTGCTGAATTTTTGGTCGGCGTGACGGTTACCGTCTCGAGCCGTGGGGTGCCCACGCGATCCATAGATCGATCGTGTTTGCCTTGCCTTGTCCTCCAACATGTCTCATAAGTCCGGCGCATATTCCCGTGCCTTGGTACGGGGTGCGGCTTGAGTGGAGGGCCGGGAGGCCTCTCTGTCGCGGCCACGAGGTGGCCGTTCGGCTGCATCAAGTGCTTCCTCCTCTAATCGGGGTAGCAACTTGCGCTTTGGGTAACTCTTGGAGGGGTGTTCGAGTTTATGCTCTTCGGCCGCAAGGACTTCAGTCCATCTGTCAACCAGCAAATCTTGATCAGCTATGAGCTGTTGCTGTTTTTTCTTGAGGCTTCTTGCCGTGGCCATAAGCCTGCGTTGGAAATGCTTTTGCTCAACGGGATCCTCTGGCACGACGAATTCGTCATCGTCGAGGCTTGCCTCGTCTTCAAAGGGAGGCATATAATTATCGTCCTCGACCTCTCTGTCTGCCGCTCTCTCATGAGGGCTGGTTTCTCCATCCTCCTGTGCTAAACCTTGCTGGAGGGGGTTTTCTTCGGCACTCTCCGGAGTATTATTATCTCCCGTGCTGGAATCACCTTTTTGTGTTGGCGGGATTTTGAGCGGCGCCGCTGACGCTGGCGCTTGGGCTGTTTCTTGGAGGGGTCATCCTCCGCCGTTCCATCGCCCTCTCCCTCTTTTGGGGTGTCCACCATGTATATGTCATATGACGAGGTGGCTTTCCAGGGCCTAGTAGGCGCTGGTTCTTCATCATCTCCTTCATCGGCGTCCATACCGTCGATGTCTTCGGAGTCGAAGTCGAGCATGTCGGTTGAGTCGTCGACAGTGGCTAAAAAGTGGGTGGTGGGTGGTTTTGAATTTCTTCATCGTCCGTACCCCAACCTTGCTGACCGTAGTCCGGCTAGGGCTCTCCTGATAAAGAGAGAGACTTCAGTGACTTCAGGATATCGCCGAAAGGCGAGTGCTGAAAGATGTCTGCGGCAGTGAACTCCATGATCGGCGCCCAATCGGATTCGACTGGCAGGGGCGCAGAGGGTTCGGAGTCCGGAGAGGAGTCCAGCTCCTTGGAGTCACGAGCCTCACAGAGTACGGGGCTGGTGTTCGGCTCAATCACAGTTTGGATCGTAGCCCCCGAGGTGGCGTCCAACCGCCCATCCTCGATCGGCATAGTTGACTCCGAACTAAGGGTCGGAGCCGGTGCGGGTGCGGCCTCCAGGGCACCGTTCGGCGGCAGAGATAGATCATGCTCGTCATGCCAGTGCGGCGCGCTCGGCAGTGGTTCGAATCCGTCGAAGATCAAGTCCCCGTGGATGTCAGCCGTGTAGTTTAAACTTCCGAATCTGACCTGACGGCCAGGGGCGTAGCTTTCGATCTGCTCTAGATGGCCAAGTGAATTGGCCCGCAGTGCGAAGCCGCCAAAGACGAAGATCTGTCCGGGGAGGAAGGTCTCACCCTGGACTACATCGCCATTGATGATCGTAGGAGCCATCGGGCCTGACGGCGACGGCACAGAGGAACTCTCAATGAAAGCACCAATGTCGGTGTCAAAACCGGTGGATCTCGGGTAGGGGGTCCCGAACTGTGCGTCTAGGCCGGATGGTAACAGGAGGCAAGGGACACGAAGTTTTACCCAGGTTCGGGTCCTCTCGATGGAGGTAAAACCCTACGTCCTGCTTGATTAATATTGATGATATGGGTAGTACAAGAGTAGATCTACCATGAGATCAGAGTGGCTAAACCCTAGAAGCTAGCCTATGGTATGATTGTTGATGTGTATGTTGTCCTATGGACTAAAACCCTCCGGTTTATATAGACACTGAAGAGGGTTAGGGTTACATAGAGTCGGTTGCAATGGTAGGAGATCTGAACATCCGTATCGCCAAGCTTGCCTTCCACGCCAAGGAAAGTCCCTTCCGGACACGGGACGGAGTCTTCAATCTTGTATCTTCATAGTCCAGGAGTCCGGCTGAAGGTATAGTTCGGCTATCCGAACACCCCCTAATCCAGGACTCCCTCAGGGTCCCCTTCAAGGAAACCTCCTTCAAAAATAGAATCTAAAACTTGTTTGAATGAAGCGGGTAGCCCAACATAAAAGCTTTTTAAGTAAACCTCAATTTGATATTGGGGTACATAGCTAGCCTGGATCCTTAACAGCCTATCCCAAACATCCTTCAAAGATTCATCAAGTAAATAACGAAAAATTCCAGAATCATCTTCATCAAAATTACTATGGTTCTCATTGATAACTCCGGCAAGTTGTTCTATAGCATTCCGATTTATGAGTTTAGATATGATAGCAGGATTGTCTAAAGCACTAGAACTTGGGAGAGAACCCCCAACTCTTTTTGGTTCTGACATGGCGAGGGAAAAGAGGCAAATAGAGAGGGAGGATAGAGAGAGAGGGCGAATAAAACGGCAAGGGTGAAGTGGGGGAGAGGAAAACGAGAGGCAAATGGCAAATAATGTAATGCGGGAGATAGGGATTGTGATGGGTACTTGGTATGTTGACTTTTTGCATAGACTCCCTGGCAACGGCACCAGAAATCCTTCTTGCTACCTCTTGAGCTTGCATTGGTTTTCCCCGAAGAGGAAGGGATGATGCAGCAAAGTAGCGTAAGTATTTCCCTCAGTTTTTGAGAACCAAGGTATCAATCCAGTAGGAGGCCACGCTCAAGTCCCTCGTACCTATACAAAATGATAGCTACTCGCAACCAACGCGATTAGGGGTTGTCAATCCCTTCACGGTCACTTACGAGAGTGAGATCTGATAGATATAATATTTTTGGTATTTTTAGTATAAAGATGCAAAGTAAAAAGTAAAGGCAAAGTAAAAAAGCAAAGCAAGATTAAAGTGATGGAGATTGATATGATGAGAATAGACCCGGGGGACATAGGTTTCACTAGTGGCCTCTCTCAAGAGCATAAGTATTCTAGGATGGGTGAACAAATTACTATTGAGAAATTGACAAAATTGAGCATAGTTATGATAATATCTAGGCATGATCATGTATATAGGCATCACGTCCATGACAAGTAGACCGAAACGATTCTGCATCTACTACTATTACTCCACTCATCGACTGCTATCCAGCATGCATCTAGAGTATTAAGTTAAAAACAGAGTAACGCCTTAAGCAAGATGACATGATGTAGAGAGATAAATTCATGCAATATGAAATAAACCCCATCTTGTTATCCTTGATGACAACGATGCAATACGTGCCTTGCTGCCCCTTATGTCACTGGGAAAGGACACCGCAAGATCGAACCCAAAGCTAAGCACTTCTCCCATGGCAAGAACTACCAATCTAGTTGGCCAAACCAAACGGATAATTCGAAGAGACTTGCAAAGATAACCAATCATACATAAAAGAATTCAGAGAAGATTCAAATATTATTCATAGATAGACTTGATCATAAACCCACAATTCATCGATCTCAATAAACACACCGCAAAAAGAAGATTACATCGAATAGATCTCCACAAGAGAGGGGGGAACTTTGCATTGAGATCCAAAAAGAGAGAAGAAGCCATCTAGCTACTAACTATGGACCCGAAGGTCTGAGGTAAACTACTCACACTTCATCGGAGAGGCTATGATGATGTAGAAGCCCTCCGTGATGACGGCCCTCTCCGGCGGAGCTCCGAAACAGGCCCCAAGATGGGATCTCGTGGATACAGAAAGTTGCGATGGTGGAATTAGGTTTTTGGCTCCTGTTCTGATCGTTTGGGGGTACGTATGTATATATAGGAGGAAGAAGTACGTCGGTGGAGCATCGAGGGGCCCACGAGGTAGGGGGTGCGCCCTAGGGGGCGCCCCCCACCCTCATGACCGCCTCTCTGATGCCTTGGCGTAGGGTCCAAGTCTCCTGGATCACGTTCGGTGAGAAAATCACGTTCCCGAAGGTTTCATTCCGTTTGGACTCCGTTTGATATTCCGTTTCTTCGAAACACTGAAATAGGCAAAAAAAAACAGCAATTCTGGGCTGGGCCTCCAGTTAATAGGTTAGTCCCAAAAATAATATAAAAGTGGAAAATAAAGCCCAATATAGTCAAAAACAGTAGATAATATAGCATGGAGCAATCAAAAATTATAGATACGTTGGAGACGTATCAGCCCCCTGTTTCCTTCTTCCCCTCTCTCTTTCCTTCTCCCGAATCCTATTCCAACTAGGAAAGGGGGAGTCCTACTCCCGATGGGAGTAGGACTCCTCCTGGCGTGCCCTCTCCCTGGCCGGCCGCACCCCCCCTTGCTCCTTTATATACGGGGGCAGGGTGCACCCCATAGACACAACAATTGATCAAGTTGATCTTTTAGCCATGTGCGGTGCCCCCCTCCACCATAGTCCACCTCGATAATATTGTAGCGGTGCTTAGGCGAAGCCCTACGTCGGTAGAACATCAACATCTTCACCACGCTGTCGTGCTGACAAAACTCTCCCTCAACACTCGGCTGGATTGGAGTTCGAGGGATGTCATCGGGCTGAACGTGTGCTGAACTCGGAGGTGTCATACGTTCGGTACTTGATCGGTCGGATCGTGAAGACGTATGACTACATCAACCACGTTGTGCTAACGCTTCCGCTTTCGGTCTATGGGGGTACGTAGACAACACTCTCCCATCTCGCTGCTATGCATCACCATGATCTTGCGTGTGCATAGAATTTTTTTGAAATTACTACGTTCCCCAACAGTGGCATCAAAGCCAGGTTTTATGCGTAGATGTCATATGCACGAGTAGAACACAAGTGAGTTGTGGGCGATATAAGTCATACTGCTTACCGGCATGTCATACTTTGGTTCGGCGTTATTGTTGGATGAAGCGGCTCAGACCGACATTACGCGTATGCTTACGCGAGACTGGTTCTACCGACGTGCTTTGCACACAGGTGGCTGGCGGGTGTCAGTTTCTCCATCTTTAGTTGAACCGAGTGTGGCTACGCCCGGTCCTTGTGAAGGTTAAAACAACACCAACTTGACAAACTATCGTTGTGGTTTTGATGCGTAGGTAAGAACGGTTCTTGCTAAGCCCGTAGCAGCCACGTAAAACTTGCAACAACAAAGTAGAGGATGTCTAACTTGTTTTTGCAGGGCATGTTGTGATGTGATATGGTCAAGACATGATGCTAAATTTTATTGTATGAGATTATCATGTTTTGTAACCGAGTTATGGGCAACTGGCAGGAGCCATATGGTTGTCGCTTTATTGTATGCAATGCAATCGCCCTGTAATGCTTTACTTTATCAGTAAGCGGTAGCGATAGTCGTGGAAGCATAAGATTGGCAAGACGACAACGATGCTATGATGGAGATCAAGGTGTCGCGCCGATGACGATGGTGATCATGACGGTGCTTCGGAGATGGAGATCACAAGTACAAGATGATGATGGCCATATCATATCACTTATATTGATTGCATGTGATGTTTATCTTTTATGCATCTTATCTTGCTTTGATTGACGGTAGCATTATAAGATGATCTCTCACTAAATTTCAAGATAAAAGTATTCTCCCTGAGTATGCACTGTTGCCAAAGTTCGTCGTGCCCAGACACCACGTGATGATCGGGTGTGATAAGCTCTACGTCCATCTACAACGGGTGCAAGCCAGTTTTGCACACGCAGAATACTCAGGTTAAACTTGACGAGCCTAGCATATGCAGATATGGCCTCGGAACACTGAGACCGAAAGGTCGAGCGTGAATCATATAGTAGATATGATCAACATAGTGATGTTCACCATTGAAAACTACTACATTTCACGTGATGATCGGTTATGGTTTAGTTGATTTGGATCACGTGATCACTTAGAAGATTAGAGGGATGTCTTTCTAAGTGGGAGTTCTTAAGTAATATGATTAATTGCACTTAAATTTATCATGAACTTAGTATCTGATAGTATCTTGCTTGTCTATGTTTGATTGTAGATAGATGGCCCATGATGTTGTTCCGTTGAATTTTAATGTGTTCCTTGAGAAAGAAAAGTTGAAAGATGATGGTAGCAATTACACGGACTGGGTCCGTAACTTGAGGATTATCCTCATCGCTGCACAGAAGAGTTACGTCCTAGAAGCACCGCTGAGTGCCAGGCCTGCTGCTGATGCAACTGTAGACGTTAAGAACGCCTGGCAGAGCAAAGCTGATGACTACTCGATAGTTCAATGTGCCATGCTTTACGGCTTAGAACCGGGACTCCAACAACTTTTTGAATGTCATGGAGCATATGAGATGTTCCAGGAGTTGAAGTTAATATTTCAAGCAAATACCCGGATTGAGAGATATGAAGTCTCTAATAAGTTCTACAGCTGCAAGATGGAGGAGAATAGTTCTGTCAGTGAACATGTACTCAGAATGTATGGGTACCATAATCACTTAACTCAGCTGGGAGTTAATCTTCCGGTTGATAGTGTCATTGATAAAGTTCTACAATCACTGCCGCCAAGCTACAAAAGCTTCGTGATGAACTATAATATGCAAGGGATGAATAAATCAATTCCCGAGCTCTTCGCAATGCTAAAGGCAGCGGAGGTAGAAATCAAGAAGGAGCATCAAGTGTTGATGGTCAGTAAGACCACTAGTTTCAAGAAGGGCAAAGGGAAGAAGAAGGGGAACTTCAAGAAGAACAGCAAGCAAGTTGCTGCTCAGGAGAAGAAACCCAAGTCTGGACCTAAGCCTGAGACTGAGTGCTTCTACTGCAAGCAAACTAGTCACTGGAAGCGGAACTTCCCCAAGTATTTGGCGGATAAGAAGGATGGCAAGGTGAACAAAGGTATATGTGATATACATATTATTGATGTGTACCTTACTAGAGCTCGAAGTAGCACCTGGGTATTTGATACTGGTTCTGTTGCTAATATTTGCAACTCGAAACAGGGACTACGGATTAAGCGAACACTGGCAAAGGACGAGGTGATGATGTGCGTGGGAAATGGTTCCAAAGTCGATGTGATCGCGGTCAGCACGCTACCTCTACATCTACCTTCGGGATTAGTATTAGACCTAAAAGATTGTTATTTGGTGCCAGCGTTGAGCATGAACATTATATCTGGATCTTGTTTGATGTGAGAGGTTATTCATTTAAATCACAGAATAATGGTTGTTCTATTTATATGAGTAATATCTTTTATGGTGATGCACCCTTGAAGAGTGGTCTATTTTTGATGAATCTCGATAGTAGTGATACACATATTCATAATGTTGAAGCCAAAAGATGCAGAGTTGATAATGATAGTGCAACTTATTTGTGGCACTGCCGTTTAGGTCATATCGGTATAAAGCACATGAAGAAACTCCATACTGATGGACTTTTGGAACCACTTGATTATGAATCACTTGGTACTTGCGAACCGTGTCTCATGGGCAAGATGACTAAAACGCCGTTCTCCGGAACTATGGAGAGAGCAACAGATTTATTGGAAATCATACATACAGATGTATGTGGTCCGATGAATGTTGAGGCTCGTGGCGGATATCGTTATTTTCTCACCTTCACAGATGATTTAAGCAGATATGGGTATATCTACTTAATGAAGCATAAGTCTGAAACATTTGAAAAGTTCAAAGAATTTCAGAGTGAAGTTGAAAATCATCATAACAAGAAAATAAAGTTTCTACGATCTGATCGTGGAGGAGAATATTTGAGTTACAAGTTTGGTCTACATTTGAAACAATGCGGAATAGTTTCGCAACTCACTCCACCCGGAACACCACAGCGTAATGGTGTGTCCGAATGTCGTAATTGTACTGTACTAGATATGGTGCGATCTATGATGTATCTTACAGATTTACCGCTATCATTTTGGGGATATGCTTTAGAGACGGCCGCATTCACGTGAAATAGGGCACCATCGAAATCCGTTGAGACGACGCCTTATGAACTGTGGTTTGGCAAGAAACCAAAGTTGTCGTTTCTGAAAGTTTGGGGCTGTGATGCTTATGTGAAAAAGCTTCAACCTGATAAGCTCGAACCCAAATCGGAGAAATGTGTCTTCATAGGATACCCAAAGGAGACTGTTGGGTATACCTTCTATCACATATCCGAAGGCAAGACATTCGTTGCTAAGAATGGATCCTTTCTAGAGAAGGAGTTTCTCTTGAAAGAAGTGAGTGGGGGGAAAGTGGAACTTGATGAGGTAACTATACCTGCTCCTCTATTAGAAAGTAGTTCATCACAGAAACCGGTTTCTGTGACACCTACACCAATTAGTGAAAAAGTTAATGATGATGGTCATGTAACTTCAGATCAAGTTACTACTAAACCTCATAGATCAACCAGAGTAAGATTCACACCAGAGTGGTACGGTAATCCTGTTATTGAAGTCATGCTACTAGATCATGATGAACCTACGAACTATGAAGAAGCGATGGTGAGCCCAGATTCCGCAAAATGGCTTGAGGCCATGAAATCTGAGATGGGATCCATGTATGAGAACAAAGTATGGACTTTGGTTGACTTGCCCGATGATCGGCAAGCAATTGAGAATAAATGGATCTTCAAGAAGAAGACTGACGCTGACGGTAATGTTACTATCTATAAAGCTCGACTTGTTGCAAAAGGTTTTCGACAAGTTCAAGGGATTGACAATGATGAGACCTTCTCACCCGTAGCGATGCTTAAGTATGTCCGAATCATGTTAGCAATTGCCGCATTTTATGATTATGAAATTTGGCAAATGGATGTCAAAACTGCATTCCTGAATGGATTTCTGGAAGAAGAGTTGTATATGATGCAACCGGAAGGTTTTGTCGATCCAAAGGGAGCTAACAAAGTGTGCAAGCTCCAGCGATCCATTTATGGACTGGTGCAAGCCTCTCGGAGTTGGAATAAACGCTTTGATAGTGTGATCAAAGCATTTGGTTTTATACAGACTTTTGGAGAAGCATGTATTTACAAGAAAGTGAGTGGGAGCTCTGTAGCATTTCTGATATTATATGTGGATGACATATTGCTGATTGGAAATGATATAGAATTTCTGGATAGCATAAAGGGATACTTGAATAAGAGTTTTTCAATGAAAGACCTCGGTGGAGTTGCTTACATATTGGGCATCAAGATCTATAGAGATAGATCAAGATGCTTAGTTGGACTTTCACAAAGCACATACCTTGACAAAGTTTTGAAGAAGTTCAAAATGGATCAAGCAAAGAAAGGGTTCTTGCCTGTGTTACAAGGTGTGAAGTTGAGTAAGACTCAATGCCCGACCACTGTAGAAGATGGAGAGAAAAATGAAAGATGTTCCCTATGCTTCAGCCATAGGCTCTATCATGTATGCAATGTTGTGTACCAGACCTGATGTGTGCCTTGCTATCAGTCTAGCAGGGAGGTACCAAAGTAACCTAGGAGTGGATCACTGGACAGCGGTCAAGAACATCCTGAAATACCTGAAAAGGACTAAGGATATGTTTCTTGTTTATGGAGGTGACAAAGAGCTCATCGTAAACGGTTACGTTGATGCAAGCTTTGACACTGATCCGGACGATTCTAAATCGCAAATCGGATACGTGTTTACATTGAATGGTGGAGCTGTCAGTTGGTGCAGCTCTAAACAAAGCGTTGTGGCGGGATCTACATGTGAAGCGGAGTACATAGCTGCTTCGGAAACAGCAAATGAAGGAGTCTGGATGAAGGAGTTCATATCCGATGTAGGTGTCATACCTAGTGCATCGGGTCCAATGAAACTCTTTTGTGACAATACTGGTGCAATTGCCTTGGCGAAGGAATCCAGATTTCACAAGAGAACCAAACACATCAAGAGACGCTTCAATTCCATCCAGGATTTAGTCCAAGTGGGAGACATAGAAATTTGCAAGATACATACGGATCTGAATGTTGCAGACCCGTTGACTAAGCCTCTTCCACGAGCAAAACATAATCAGCACCAAGGCTCCATGGGTGTTAGAATCATTACTGTGTAATCTAGATTATTGACTAGTGCAAGTGGGACACTGAAGGAAATATGCCCTAGAGCAATAATAAAGTTATTATTTATTTCCTTATATCATGATAAATGTTTATTATTCATGCTAGAATTGTATTAACCGGAAACATAAATACATGTGTGAATACATAGACAAACAGATTGTCACTAGTATGCCTCTACTTGACTAGCTCGTTGATCAAAGATGGTTATGTTTCCTAACCATAGACATGAGTTGTCATTTGATTAACGGGGTCACATCATTAGGAGAATGATGTGATTGACATGACCCATTCTGTTAGCTTAGCACACGATCGTTTAGTATTCTGCTATTGCTTTCTTCATGACTTATACATGTTCCTATGACTATGAGATTATGCAACTCCCGTTTACCGGAGGAACACTTTGTGTGCTACCAAACGTCACAACGTAACTGGGTGATTACAAAGGTGCTCTACAGGTGTCTCCAAAGGTACTTGTTGGGTTGGCGTATTTCGAGATTAAGATTTGTCACTCCGATTGTCGGAGAGGTATCTCTGGGGCCTCTCGATAATGCACATCACTTAAGCCTTGCAAGCATTGCAACTAATGAGTTAGTTGCGGGATGATGTATTACGGAACGAGTAAAGAGACTTGCTGGTAACGAGATTGAACTAGGTATTGAGATACCGACGATCGAATCTCGGGCAAGTAACATACCGATGACAAAGGGAACAACGTATGTTGTTGTGCGGTTTGACCGATAAAGATCTTCATAGAATATGTGGGAGGCAATATGAGCATCCAGGTTCCGCTATTGGTTATTGACCGGGGACGTGTCTCGGTCATGTCTACATAGTTCTCGAACCCGTAGGGTCTGCACGCTTAACGTTACGATGACGGTTATATTATGAGTTTATATGTTTTGATGTACCGAAGGTTGTTCGGAGTTCCAGATGTGATCAAGGACATGACGAGGAGTCTCAAAATGGTCGAGACATGAAGATTGATATATTGGAAGCCTATGTTTGGATGTCGGAAGTGTTCCGGGTGAAATCGGGATTTTACCGGAGTACCAGGAGGTTACCGGAACCCCCCGGGAGCTTAATGGGCCTATATGGGCCTTAGTGGAAATAGAGGGAAGCAAGGGGGTGTGGGGTGCGCCCCCCCAAGGCCCAAACCGAATTGGTTTAGGGCAAGTGGGCCGGCCCCCTCTTTCCTTCTTCCCCTCTCTCTTTCCTTCTCCTGAATCCTATTCCAACTAGGAAAGGGGTGCGCCCTCTCCCTGGCCGGCCACACCCCCCTTGCTCCTTTATATACGAGGGCAGGGGGCACCCCGTAGACACAACAATTGATCAAGTTGATCTTTTAGCCGTGTGTGATGCCCCCCTCCACCATAATCCACCTCGATAATACTGTAGCGGTGCTTAGGCGAAGCCCTGCGTCGGTAGAACATCAACATCGTCACCACGTCGTCGTGCTGACAAAACTCTCCCTCAACACTCGGCTGGATCGGAGTTCGAGGGATGTCATCGGGCTGAACGTGTGCTGAACTCGAAGGTGTCCTATGTTCGGTACTTGATCGGTCGGATCGTGAAGACGTACGACTACATCAATCGCGTTGTGCTAACGCTTCCGCTTTCGGTCTACGAGGGTACGTAGACAACACTCTCCCCTCTCGCTGCTATGCATCACCATGATCTTGCGTGTGCATAGGATTTTTTTTTGAAATTACTACGTTCCCCAACATCTTTCATCATGGAGGGCTTGCCAATGACTCTGGCAATGGTCTTCTTGACTCTTTCCTTTCTCTTCTTTCCCTCTCCGGCTTCTTTGGGTTCAAGAGTGAACTCTATTGTTCCTTGAGTAGAGGCTCTGGCCTTAGATATAGGAATCATTTTTGCTGGAGCCTTCCTATTCATCCCTGGCTTAACTATAGCAGCTATGCCATACTCCTTTTTCAACACCTTCTTCTTGGAGCTTACTTCCTCCTCAGTAGCCACATAGTCCTCATCCTATGAATCTGAGGTTCTATTCTTCCTTGTTCTGGTGGCTGCCTTTGGCAAGTTACTTGGAGTGCTCCTGCTGCCATCATCAGAAGTGCTTGAGGGATCTGAACCCTCACTTAGCTGCACATGTTCCTCAGACCTGTTCTGACTGTCACTCTGATCAGACATCTTTGCAAACTTACTAACAGCAGACCCTGTGAATAGATGTAGATGAGGTAGAGTGGATGAGCATCACAAAGTGTAGAGGTTTTGCAAAACAGATGACTTAAAAACTAAGTTTTAGTTCTTCACAGAAAGCATTTCGGAGTTACTGATTTGTAAACTCGGTGATACCGAAGCAGCTTTTGGAACCTAAACTAGTGAACTCGGTCAGACCGAGTCACAGTTCGGTGGCACCGAGACTGCTAGTGTTTCACAAAGAATCGAACTCGGTCACACCGAATTGCAATTTTTGGTCAAACCGAAAATGCATGTGCTATGGCCTAAGCCAAATCGGTGAGACCGATTTCTACAATTCGGTCAGTCCGAGATGAGTTCGGCGGAGACCTAACCCTAAAATTTCAAATCGAATCTAACCTGAAGAATGTTTTCAGTGGACAGAGTGTTTGCATACGTGGTAAGGATCATGGCAAAACAATGTGCTATGAATCAGAGGTAAAGGAATAGCACAAAAGGTCGAACCCGTACCCTAGTTCGACGGGAGTTTGCTACAGTGACAACGGTGGGGTAGATTTCCGTTGACGATGACGGAGACCAGCGGCGGGAGGTCATTGCTAGCGAGGAGACGATCCGGAGACCCGAGAAGGCAGAGCAGGACACGCGCGGGATGAAGAGTTTTGGAGAAATTTCCAAAATTCAACCCGTGAGTATATATATCCCGACCCTATCAGTGTGACCGGGTGGAACAACTCGGTGGCACCGAGATAGAATCGCGAGCGGTTACTGCAACTTGGTGTGACCGAAAAGTTCAAATCGGTTGCACCGAGATGGAAAACGTAGATCAACTTAGTGAACTCGGTGTGACCGAAGTGGATGACTCGGTCATACCGAAATGCACAAAGAGGTTTTGGAAGTTTAATTCTATGATGAATCAGGGACTACGAGTGCTCCTCACACAGAGTGGTTCGAATCTAACTTGATCAAACTTTGTGATGTAGCATGAATAGAGTTTGAGAAGAGAAAAGCATAGATAGCTAAAGGAGGTTCTTAGGCATTCTTGTCCATCCATTTGGCAAAAGATAAAAAGCCAAACAATCAAAACAACAAATGGATGTCCTCGAATGAGTAAAATATGCAACCAACATGCTCACACAATAAGATGGCAAATAAAATATGTGACAAAGCATGCACAATCACTCTAGCATCTATCAAGCAATTTGTGATGACTAGGTCATCTATATATGAGTATATTGACTGAGGAGTCAAATGAGAACATTTGATCGTAGGTCATACTCATCGTCTAAGCACAAGTGGGGTTGCCACTTTTACATAGAGCATTATTGTGGTCACACCATTTGAGTTGCTTTAGCTCAATTGATTAGAGTAAATCTCCCCCTAGATGTGATATCCCCCTTAAGAGGGATGAACTAAATTTGGGTTTTGTCGATGATGACTTCATGTAGGTCTTGAAGATGTAGATGATCAATGTTGATGTAGATCATTTGGAGCAATCCATTAGAGTGAGTTTCACTTTCAATACCTACACGGGTTAGTCCCACAAGGAACAAACAAGGATATCCATAGACATAGAGTGATGTTCCAATAGGATGATGTCCATGAAAGCATTAGGTTACCTTGTCCCTTGTCTTACCAACACGAGGATTTGTGACTCCTTGACCTAGTGCAAGATGTGGAAGTTGTTTGCGCTTGTCCTCGCCAAAATGATATGAGTGAAGTATGTTGGCGGAGTCACCCTCAAGAACTCTCTAGTTCTTATTCTTCGGGATCCACGCCATCTTGATGGGAATCCCTGGAGTTGTAGTCATACTTGATGAAGTAGAACTTGATGTAGTCTTGGGAATCCACTTGACCAAGGCTTTGGGAGCTTCCTCAAATGCATCAATCTCCTCCTGAAGCTTGTTCTTGCCTTTTTGCTTGTGGTCTAGTGGTGGAAGATCATCTTGATCTTGTGTTCCTTGGAAAGAAGTAGGATCATACTTCTCTTTTTGAGGAACAAACTTTGTCTTAGGGTATTGATCTTCTTCCCACTCAACTCCATTGGCATTGAACTTTCGTTCAAAACCAACACCTTGATTCTTCCGGTGTCTTCCTTGCTTGCATACAATTTCCTCAAATTGCTTACTTTCGGCGAGGCTCTTGTAAACACCTTTCTCTATAATTCCCCTCAATTAGCTATTTTCTTGCTCAAGTGTAACTTGGCTAAGAGAATCATTAGTGGAATCAAGATAACTACTAGAAGCAAAATCATTGGATTTAGCATGATTATTGTTACTACTAGAAGAAGAATCTTTCTTACTCTTGTTGCTAGATTTAACTTGAGGCATGTAAGTAGACAAGAGTAAATGCTTGGCAATGTAATAAGAACTTTTCTTGCGAAGATCATCATTGATCGCTTTTAAGAACTCATGCTCTGATCAAGGTTGAGCTTTTCGAAGCGTAACTTCTCATGAGTCTTTAAAAGATCTCGATGATTTTCCAAGGTAGTTTCATGAGCTAACTTAAGAGTGGTTAGTTCTTTAGTTAGACTCTCAATCTCCTTCTTATCATCGTCATTCGTTTTATCTTGATTAGCAGATTAATAGCAAGTTCATCATAGTTTTCATCACTAGAATTGTCAACAAGTAAATCATCATCACCCACCAGATCATCTTCATCACTATTGAAATCAACACACTCGGGGTGTGATACCTTTGGACCTTTAGCCATGAAGCATCTTCCAATTCCTTCATTTGGTGACTCAAATATGTCGTAGGAGTTGGTTGACACAAGTGCTAGACCGGCAGCTGATGTCTACTACACAACCTTCTTCTTGTAGACGTTGTTGGGCCTCCAAGTGCAGAGGTTTGTAGGACAGTAGCAAATTTCCCTCAAGTGGATGACCTAAGGTTTATCAATCCGTAGGAGGTGTAGGATGAAGATGGTCTCTCTCAAGCAACCCTGCAATCAAATAACAAAGAGTCTCTTTTGTCCCCAACACACCCAATACAATGGTAAATTGTATAGGTGCACTAGTTCGGCGAAGAGATGGTGATACAAGTGCAATATGGATAGTAGATAAAGGTATTTGTAATCTGAAATTATAAAAACAGCAAGGTAACTAATGATAAAAGTGAGCATAAACGGTATTGCAATGCGTTGAAACAAGGCCTAGGGTTCATACTTTCGCTAGTGCAAGTTCCCTCAACAATACTAACATAATTGGATCACATAACTATCCCTCAACATGCAACAAAGAGTCACTCCAAAGTCACTAATAGCAGAGAACGAACGAAGAGATTATGGTAGGGTACGAAACCACCTCAAAGTTATCCTTTCCAATCAATCCGTTGGGCTATTCCTATAAGTGTCACAAACATCCCTAGAGTTTGTACTAGAATACACCTTAAGACACAAATCAACCAAAACCCTAATGTCACCTAGATACTCCAATGTCACCTCAAGTATCCGTGGGTATGATTATACGATATGCATCACACAATCTCAGATTCATCTATTCAACCAACACATAGGACCTCAAAGAGTGCCCCAAAGTTCTACCGGAGAATCACGACGAAAATGTGTGCCAACCCCTATGCTTAGGTTCATGGGCGTAACCCGAAAGTTGATCACCAAAACATACATCAAGTGAATCACGTGGTATCCCATTGTCACCACAGATACGCACAACAAGACATACATCAAGTGTTCTCAAATCTTTCAAGACTCAATCCGATAAGATTACTTCAAGGGGAAAACTCAATCCATTACAAGAGAGTAGAGGGGGAGGAGAAACATAAGATCCAACTATAATAGCAAAGCTCGCGATACATCAAGATCGTGCCAAATCAAGAACACGAGAGAGAGAGAGAGATCAAACACATAGCTACTGGTACATACCCTCAGCCCCAAGGGAGAACTACTCCCTCCTCGTCATGGAGAGCATCGGGATGATGAAGATGGACACCGGAGAGGGGTTCCCCCCTCCGGCAGGGTGCTGGAATGGGTCTAGATTGGCTTTCGGTGGCTACGGAGGCTTCTGGCGGTGGAATTCCCGGTCTATTGTGCTCTATGGTGTTTTTAGGGTATATGGAGATATATAGGCGGAAGAAGTACGTCAGGGGGGCCACGAGGGGCCCACGAGGGTGGAGGGCGCCCCCCCCCCTACCTCGTGGCCTCCTCGAAGCTTCCCTTACGTGCACTTCAAGTCTTATGGGCTTCTTTCCTTCCAAAAATGGGTTCCGTGAAGTTTCAGGTCAATTGGACTCCTTTGGTTTTCCTTTTCTTCGAAATCCTAAAACAAGGTAAAAACAGAAACTAGCACTGGACTCTGGGTTAATAGGTTAGTCCCAAAAATGATATAGAAGTGTATAATAAAGCCCATAAACATCCAAAACAGTAGATAATATAGCATGGAGCAATAAAAAATTATAGATACGTTGGAGACGTATCAAGCGTCCCCAAGCTTAATTCATGCTCGTCCTCGAGTAGGTAAATGATAAAAAAGAATTTTTGATGCGGAGTGCTACTTGGCATAATTTCAATGTAATTCTTCTTAATTGTGGTATGAATATTCAGATCCATAAGATTCAAGACAGAAGTTCATATTGACATAGAAATAATAATACTTCAAGCATACTAACTAAGCAATTATGTCTCTTCAAAATAACATGGCCAAAGAAAGTTATCCCTACAAAATCATATAGTCTGGCTATGCTCCATCTTCATCACACAACATATTTAAATCATGCACAACCCCGATGACAAGCCAAGCAGTTGTTTCATACTTTTGATGTTCTCAAAAATTTTCAATCTTCACGCAATACATGAGCATGAGCCATGGACATAGCACTATAGGTGGAATAGAATGGTGATTGTGGAGAAGACAAAAAGGAGAAGATAGTCTCACATCAACTAGGCATATCAACGGGCTATGGAGATGCCCATCAATAGATATCAATGTGAGTGAGTAGGGATTGCCATGCAACGGATGCACTAGAGCTATAAATTTATGAAAGCTCAAAAGAAACTAAGTGGGTGTGCATCCAACTTGCTTGCTCATGAAGACCTAGGGAATTTTGAGGAAGCCCATCATTGGAATATACAAGCCAAGTTCTATAATGAAAGATTCCCACTAGTATATGAAAGTGACAACATAGGAGACTCTCTATCATGAAGATCATGGTGCTACTTTGAAGCACAAGTGTGGTAAAAGGATAGTAGCATTGCCCCTTCTCTCTTTTTCTCTCATTTTTTATTTGGGCCTTCTCTCTTTTTTTATGGCCTCTTTTCTCTTTTTTATTTGGGCTTCTTTAGCCTCTTTTATTTATTTATTTTTGTCCGGAGTCTCATCCCGACTTGTGGGGGAATCATAGTCTCCATCATCCTTTCCTCACTGGGACAATGCTCTAATAATGATGATCATCACACTTTTATTTTTCTTACAACTCAAGAATTACAACTCGATACTTAGAACAAAATATGACTCTATATGAATGCCTCCGATGGTGTACCAGGATGTGCAATGATGCATGAGTGACATGTATGAAAGAATTATGAATGGTGGCCTTGCCACAAATACGATGTCAACTACATGATCATGCAAAGCAATATGACAATGATGAAGCATGTCATAATAACGGAATGGTGGAAAGTTGCATGGCAATATATCTCGGAATGGCTATGGAAATGCCATAATATGTAGGTGTGGTGGCTGTTTTGAGGAAGGTATATGGTGGGTTTATGGTACCGGCGAAAGTTGCGCGGTACTAGAGAGGCTAGCAATGGTGGAAGGGTGAGAGTGCGTATAATCCATGGACTCAACATTAGTCATAAAGAACTCACATACTTATTGCAAAAATCTATTAGTTATCGAAACAAAGTACTACGCGCATGCTCCTAGGGGGATAGATTGGTAGGAAAAGACCATCGCTCGTCCCTGACCGCCACTCATAAGGAGGACAATCAATAAATAAATCATGCTCCGACTTCATCACATAACGGTTCACCATACGTGCATGCTACGGGAATCACAAACTTCAACACAAGTATTTCTCAAATTCACAACTACTCAACTAGCATGACTCTAATATCACTATCTCCGTATCTCAAAACAATCATCAAGAATCAAACTTCTCTTAGTATTCAATACTCTATATGAAAGTTTTTACTATTCTTGGATGCCTAGCATATTAGGATTATTTAAGAAAATTACCATGCTATTTAAAACTCTCAAAACGGTATAAGTGAAGCATGAGAGTTCATCTATTTCTATAATACCACCACCGTGCTCAAAAAAGATATAAGTGAAGCACTAGAGCAAACGCCAAACTACTCCGAAAGATATAAGTGAAGATCAATGAGTAGTCGAATAATTATGCAACTATGTGAAGACTCTCTAACATTTAAGATTTTCAGATCTTGGTATTTTATTCAAACAGCAAGCAAAACAAAATGAAATAAAATGACGCTCCAAGCAAAACACATATCATGTGGCGAATAAAAATATAGCTCCAAGTAAAGTTACCGATGAACGAAGACGAAAGAGGGGATGCCTTCCGGGGCATCCCCAAGCTTAGGCTCTTGGATATCCTTGAATATTACCTTGGGGTGACTTGGGCATCCCCAAGCTTAGTCTCTTGCCACTCTTATTCCATAGTCCATCGAATCCTTACCCTAAACTTGAAAACTTCACAACACAAAACTTAACAGAAAACTCGTAAGCTCTGTTAGTATAAGAAAATAAATCACCACTCCAAGGTACTGTAATGAAATCATTCTTTATTTATATTGGTGTTAAACCTACTGTATTCCAACTTCTCTATGGTTTATAAACTATTTTACTAGCCATAGATTCATCAAAATAAGTAAACAACACATGAAAAACAGAATCTGTCAAAAACAGAACCGTCTGTAGTAATCTGGATCAAACGTATACTTATGGAACTCATAAAATTCTCAAATAAATTTCTGGACCTGAGGAATTTATCTATAATCATCTTCAAAAATAATTAACTAAATAGCACTCTCCAAATAAAAATGGCAGCAATTCTCGTGAGCGCTAAAGTTTCTGTTTTTTACAGCATGATCAACAAGACTTTCCCAAAGTCTTCCCAATGGTTCTACTTGGCACAAACACTAATTAAAAGCATAAAACCACATCTAAGAAGAGGCTAGATGAATTATTTATTACTAAACAGGAGCAAAAAGCAAGGGACAAAAATAAAATTGGGTTGCCTCCCGACAAGCGCCCCTAGCTAGGCATGATGATTTCAATGATGCTCACATAAATGATAAGAATTGAAACATAAAGAGAGCATCATGACGAATATGACTAGCACATTTAAGCCTAACTCTCTTCCTATGCATAGGTATTTTGTGAGCAAACAACTTGTGGGAACAAGAATCAACTTGCATAGGAAGGTAAAACAAGCATAACTTCAAAACTTTAAGCACATAGAGAGGAAACTTAATATTATTGCAATTCCTACAAGCATAAATTCCTCCCTCATAATAATTTTCAGAAGCATCATGAATGAATTCAACAATATAACCAGTACCTAAAGCATTCTTTTCATGATCTACAAGCATAGAAAATTTATTACTCTCCACATAAGCAAAATTCTTCTCATTCGGAATAGTGGGAGTATCATAGGAAACTCGAATACTATAAATTGTTTCCATATTAAAAGAGTAATGTTCAGAGAAGGGGTAATCATAATCATGACAAGTTTTATAAATATAACCACTACTTTTTATAGCATAAGTATCATCACAATAATCATCATAAGTAGGAGGCATGCTATCATCATTATAAACTTGCATATCAAAACTTGGGAGACTAAAAATATCATATTCATTAATCATAGCTTCCCCAAGCTTGGGACAAACATTAGTTGCAGCAAATATATTCTCAAAAACATCATCTTCACCAAACATAGCATCCCCAAGCTTGGGACTTTTCATATCATAAGCATAATCACTCTCATCATTAATAGTATGGATAGCACCAATAGTATAGCAATTATCATATTCTTCCAAGCAAGTGCCAAAAAGATTTTCAAGATCAAAAGAAGTATCATTATCTTCCACAATTATATTTTCATGAGGCACAATAGTAATAGGAGCACCATTATTTGGGAGGGGTACCCTTTTACCTATCTTCCTTTTTCTTTTCTTCTTCTTCACCACATCATGTGTGGGTTCAATCCTCTTTATGGAGCTCCTTATTAATGAGATTAGTTGAATAGGAGGCACCTCCTCGTTACCTGATTCATCATAAGAAATAATAGGAGGATATTGGGAAGTCTCTTCCCTTTCATTAGTATTCTCTTCAGCTTCTATTTGTTTTCTTTTCTTTATGTAGTTGGCAATATAAGGATTTTCAATACAATTCACCGCACAATACATCTAAATTTCCTCTAGATCAAAATGAAGAACTCTATCAAGAGAAAATTTTGGAATATCCTTAGTTATACATTTCATTTCTTCATAACCCAAGAGCAAACTAAGTTGATTATGATGTGCAAGGGAAATCAAGTCATCACAATTTTTGGACACGATACGATCGTGAAACAATTTGCATTGGGTATTGAAATGATCATGTTCATTGCAAAGCTCACAAGTATGGCCAATATAATTTAAATTTTTAGCACATTCATCTAGCCTTTCTTGCAACAATTTAGTTTCTAAGTACTTATGCCTATTGCAATATCTATCTTCCCTATTTGGTGTGTTCGTACAAACCCAATGTACTCCACAAAAATTGACATGTTTATAGGAGACATCATCACTAGTGCAATCATCATTAGTATCATGGATATTCAAAGAATTCGTACTAACAACATTGCAATCATGTTCATCATTCAAAGATTTAGTGCCAAACATTTTATAGATTTCTTCTTCTAGCACTTGAGCACAATTTTCCTTTCCATCATACTTACGAAAGATATTAAAAAGGTGAAGTGTATGAGACAAACTCAATTCCATTTTTTATAGTTTTCTTTTATAAACTAAACTAGTGATAAAACAAGAAACTAAAAGACTCGATTGCAAGATCTAAAGATATACATTCAAGCGCTAACCTCCCCAGCAACGGCGCCATAAAAGAGCTTGATGTCTACTACACAACCTTCTTCTTGTAGACGTTGTTGGGTCTCCAAGTGCAGAGGTTTTTAGGACAGTAGCAAATTTCCCTCAAGTGGATGACCTAAGGTTTATCAATCCGTAGGAGGCGTAGGATGAAGATGGTCTCTCTCAAGCAACCCTGCAACCAAATAACAAAGAGTCTCTTGTGTCCCCAACACACCCAATACAATGGTAAATTGTATAGGTGCACTAGTCCGGCGAAGAGATGGTGACACAAGTGCAATATGGATAGTAGATAAAGGTATTTGTAATCTGAAATTATAAAAACAGCAAGGTAACTAATGATAAAAGTGAGTGTAAATGGTATTGCAATGCGTTGAAACAATGCCTAGGGTTCATACTTTCGCTAGTGCAAGTTCCCTCAACAATACTAACATAATTGAATCACATAACTATCCCTCAACATGCAACAAAGAGTCACTCCAAAGTCACTAATAGCGGAGAATGAACGAAGAGATTATGGTAGGGTACGAAACCACCTCAAAGTTATTCTTTCCAATCAATCCGTTGGGCTATTCCTATAAGTGTCACAAACAACCCTAGAGTTCGTACTAGAGTAACACCTTAAGACACAAATCAACGAAAACCCTAATGTCACCTAGATACTCCAATGTCACCTCAAGTATCCGTGGGTATGATTATATGATATGCATCACACAATCTCAGATTCATCTATTCAACCAACAGATAGGACCTCAAAGAGTGCCCCAAAGTTCTATCGGAGAATCACGACGAAAACATGTGCCAACCCCTATGCATAGGTTCATGGGCGGAACCCGCAAGTTGATCACCAAAACATACATAAAGTGAATCACGTGGTATCCCATTGTCACCACAGATACGCACGGCAAGACATACATCAAGTGTTCTCAAATCTTTCAAGACTCAATCCGATAAGATTACTTCAAGGGGAAAACTCAATCCATTACAAGAAAGTAGAGGGGGAGGAGAAACATAAGATCCCAATATAATAACAAAGCTCTCGATACATCAAGATCATGCCAAATCAAGAACAAGAGAGAGAGAGAGAGAGAGAGAGAGAGAGAGAGAGAGAGATCAAACACATAGCTACTGGTACATACCCTCAGCCTCGAGGGAGAACTACTCCCTCCTCGTCATGGAGAGCACCGGGATGATGAAGATGGCCACCGGAGAGGGATTCCCCCCTCCGACAGGGTGCCGGAACGGGTCTAGATTGGCTTTCGGTGGCTACGGAGGCTTCTGGCGGCGGAACTCCCGATCTATTGTGCTATATGGTGTTTTTTGGGTATATGGAGATATATAGGCAGAAGAAGTACGTTAGGGGGGCCACGAAGGGCCCACGAGGGTGGAGGGCGCGCCTAGGGGGGGTGGACGTGCCCCCTACCTCGTGGCCTCCTCGAAGCTTCCCTTAAGTGCACTTCAAGTCTTCTGGGATTCTTTCCTTCCAAAATGGGTTCCGTGAAGTTTCAGGTCAATTGGACTCCGTTTGGTTTTCCTTTTCTTCGAAACCCTAAAACAAGGTAAAAACAGAAACTGGCACTGGGCTCTGGGTTAATAGGTTAGTCCCAAAAATGATATAAAAGTGTATAATAAAGCCCATAAACATCCAAAACAGTAGATGATATAGCATGGAGCAATAAAAAATTATAGATACGTTGGAGACGTATTAGCAGCACCTTCATCTTGAGTATATTCGGAGTCGGAATGATAACTTCTCTCGGAGTGATTGTCGGAGTCGGAGTCGGATACCCATTCACCAACATGAGCTTGATGTCTTTGTTTTGTGTAGCTCCTTGATGATTTGTCCTTTCTTTTCGAATCCTTGCTTCTCCGTGGTGTTCTTCGTTCATAACGGTCATCTCTACTCCTTCTCTCTCTTGGTGGTGATTCTTATCTCCTACTCCTTCTTTTGGGAGAATCTTCTCTTCTTTTGTAGGGAGCCATACACTCATTGGAGTAGTGTCCGAGTCTTCCACAATTGTATCAATTACGTTCATGACTTGAAGATCTTTTGTCATTGTAGGACCTTGACTTGGAACTTCTTTCCTTGCTTCTACTCTTGTAGAACTTGTTGAAATTCTTCACCATTAGGCTTAATTCTTCATTGAAGACTTGTTTCTCACTTGATGATGTGGGAGCATCACATGAGGCTTTTTAAGCACCAATTGACTTGTTGTGGAGCTCTTCCTTATCCTTAAGTGACATCTCATGAGCAACAATTCTTCCAATGACTTCCGTTGGCTTGAGATCTTTGTAATTGGACATCATTTGGATCAATGTGCACACGGCATCATATTTTCCATCCAAGGCTCTTAGGATCTTCTTAATGATGAATCTATCGGTCATCTCTTCACTTCCTAAGCCGGCAATCTCATTTGTGATGAGAGCAAGCCTAGAGTACATTTCAGCGACACCTTCACCATCCTTCATTTTGAACTTGTCAAGTTGACTTTGAAGCACATCCAATTTGGATTCCTTGATGGAGTCGGTACCTTCGTGCATATCAATCAAAGTATCCCAAATTTTCTTTGCATTCTCAAGAAGACTTATTTTGTTGAATTCTTCGGGGTACAATCCGTTGAAGAGAATATCACAAGCTTGAGCATTGTATTGCAGCATCTTCAACTCTTTCGCGCTAGCTTCATGGTTTGGTTCTCTCCCATCAAAGAATTCACCTTGTAAGACAATGCACACAATAGCTCAAATGGTGGGGTTATGTCCAAGAATAAGCATTTTCATCTTATGCTTCCAACTAGCAAAATTAGTACCATCAAAGTAAGGCCCTCTACGGTGGTAATTTCCCTCACTAGACGCCATACTCTCCTAGGTTGTGAAACCAAGCCTATGATCACCGAAAGCTATGGAATCAAGGCAAATGGAGACCAAAGCTCTGATACCACTTGTAGGATCGAAAGTATGTCTAGAGGGGGTGATTAGACTACTTTACCAAATAAAAATCTAGCCTTTTCCAATTTTAAGTATTGGCAGATTTTAGCAACTTAGCACTAGTCAAGTAAACAACCTACACATGCAAGTCTAAGAGTATAGCAGCGAAATGTAAAACATTACACATGAAGGTAAGGGGAGGAGTTTGAGGGAGCAAACACAATGTATAAACTTAGATTTTTGGCGTGGTTCCGATAGCTGGTGCTATCGTACATCCACGTTGATGGAGACTTCAACCCACGAAGGGTAACGGTTGCGTGAGTCCACGGAGGGCTCCACCCACAAAGGGTCCACAAAGAAGCAACCTTGTCTATCCCACCATGGCCATCGCCCACGAAGGACTTGCCTCACTAGGGTATATCTTCACGAAGCAGGCGATCTCCTTGCCCATACAAACTCCTTGGTTCAACTCAATCTTGACGGAGGCTCCCAAGTGACACCTAACCAATCTAGGAGACAGCACTCTCCAAAAGGTAATAGACGGTGTGTTGATGATGAACTCCTTGCTCTTGTGCTTCAAATGATAGTCTCCCCAACACTCAACTCTCTCTCGTAGGATTGGATTTGGTGGAAAGATGATTTGAGTGGAAAGCAACTTGGGGAAGGCTAGACTTCAAGATTTATGTGTTTGGAATGGAATATCTTGACCTCAACACAAGTGTATGTGGTCCTCTCTCAGAAAATGTATGATGGAAGTGTAGGCATGTTCTGATGGCTCTCTCCATGAAGGAAGAGTGGGTGGAAGGGTATATATAGCCTCCACACAAAATCTAACCGTTACACACAATTTGCCAAACTCGGTGGGACCGAATTAGAGAACTCGGCCAGACCGATTTAGTTCATAATGTGAACGTTAGGATTTTCGGTGGGACCGACATGTAAACTCGATGGGACCAATTTTATTAGGGTTAGGGCATAACATAATCTCGGTGAGACCGATTACACAAACTCGGTGGGACCGATTTTGGTAATAAGCAAACAAAGAGTTGGCCAGGCAAACTCGGTGGGACCGATTCGCTCATTTCGGTTGGACCGAAAGGTTACAAAGGGGAAACGGAGAGTTTGCATTGCGAACTCGGTGGGACCAATCGCTCATCTCAGTTAGTGTCGGGGTAAATAGCCATGGGTAGCCCAGCGGGCTTCCCGTGGCCCCTCAGAAAAAATTATGAGCCCATCCGGCTCATAAGGAGACTCAAGACCTGGGCCGCCTCCCCCCTAGCCGACTGCCATCTTTGCCGGCTTGGGGGGCGGCCCGCCCTTTTTACCCCCATGAAGAAAACTGTGGAGGGCCGGCTACGGCAGGGCCGGCTATGGCAAGGCCGGCTATGGCACAGCCGGCTACCGCCGGGCCGGCTCCGATAAAGCAGTCAACGCCGTACCCGCGATGTACGCGTCCACTCTATAATGATGAAGCGGGGCGTGGCTACCGTGGAGCCTGCCACCCCCAAAACCCGGAGCACGCCTGGTACAGCGCGTCATGCGGGCAGCCGCGGCCCGCCCGGCGCGGCACTGTAGCCACGGTGGCTCTGACGCCTTCCACGACGGGCCACCAGCGTGGCCACCGAGGCGGTGGGCCCCTTCGGGCAGAGAGATGCCGAAGGCGGCCACACCCCCTCTCAAGCCGGCGAGACAGAGGGCCGGCTTCGCGTAGCCGGCCTGCCGCCTTCCTCGAAGGAGACGCCCATTAAGGGGACAAGGTGCGGCGGGGCTACAGTAATCGCCCGCCAGGGCGGCGTTACTGTAGCCACGCTTACCCCGACCGAGCCTGCGTCAGCGACATGGAGAAATAGTAACCAGCTGCCGACCAGGCCCTGGCCAGTGGGGCCGGCCTGTCGACCCAGGAGCCGGCGGGACCCACCTGCCAGCGGGCCTCAGAAGCCGGCGGAGAAGCCGGCGGGACCCACCTGCCAGCGGGCCTCAGAAGCCGGCGGAGAAGCCGGCGAGCATAGTCACAGACAGCTGGGCCCCGCGCCCAGTCGGATTACCATTGTACCCCCGGGGGGTAGGCCTATATAAACCCCCCGGTGCACCCATGCAAAGGGTTGGACTCTCTTTCTAGACATAGACACATACAAGGAGAGGAAGCAAGCTGAGCTAAGCCCTTCTTCCTCCTTCCACACCAAACAACTCAAGGAGCATTGTAGCCACCTGTGAACTTAGTAACCATGCGGAGACCCCGCAGAGCAGCAGTAGGGGTGTTATCTCCCCGGAGAGCCCTGAAGCTGGGTAAGATTCGCCGGCGTGCATGTCTACGCCTCATCCCGTTTCCAGGCACCGGCGACGTTCTATTGGCCCCCGCAATGATAAGCCACCCGTTGGCATATGTCGATCCTACCACCCGACATTTGGCGCCTACCGTGGGGCCAGGTGCACCGTCGTCCGGAGACCTGTTTTGGACGGGAACCCTTTTCCTTCCTCGTGGGCGCAGCCAGCCTGGCTCGCCCGCTGGCGCTTGCCGCGACGCGCTGCATGGCGTCGCCGACGTCTGCGCGGCTAGCAGCCTCGCCAGCCTCTTCGACAAAGCCTGCGTCTCCGACGAGCTCGCCTCCGGTGCGGGCGCAGATCACCTCGCCAACCTCCTCAGCCAGCTCCACGTTTCCAGCGAGCCCGCTGCGGACCTGGAGTCGGTTGGCTCCACCGACCCGATGCCCGTCGACTCCGACGCGACATCCTACGACACCTTCCCCACCAACGTCACGGTTTACAACGATCCGCTCCCTCCGGCTGGCGATCGCGATTCGGACGCCCCCGAGGTGATGGTTATCGGCCTCGACGGCCCGACTGACGAGGGCGCCCGCGACTCCCTGCGCGCGGCGGCCCAAGACTTGTCCGTCCCCCTTCCGGCTGACGCCAGCGACGAAGTTCTGGAGGCACGCCGCCTCGCCCTCCTCGCGGAGGGCCGGCGGCTGGCCTCCGTTAGACGCCTCACCGAGGCCTACCAGCGCGAAGCTGACCGCGCCGCCTTCGGCACGCCGGCTCCGGCTAGCCCTAGCCGGGCCGGCGCTGTCAGGCAACGCGGCGCCGTCATCGCCGACACGCTTGGGGTGGATCGCCCGGTCTACGCCACCCCGCTCGAGAACCTGCGCGCCGCCCAGGCGGCCGTACACGAGTTGGACGGCTTGGAAGCCGAAGATCTCCCCCATATGACGCGGCGCATCCAGCAACTAATCGATGCGGCCGCACGACGGCATGAGGCCGACGCCTGCGCGGGGAGCCCTCCCCCGCGCCGCGAACACGGCGCGACCTCCCGGTCGCCGACTACCAGCTACACCCGCGCGCGGCGCGAGAAAGAGCCGGCTTCCAGCCGAAGCCGGACCCAAGTCTCCATCAAGCGAGACGCGGACGGCCGCCCCCGAGCCATGGAATGGCGGGGCACCCCGCCTCCGCCTCGAGCTCGCGGAGAAAGATATCCTACCCCGCCTCCAGTGGCTCACCCGACTCTCAGCGGCCGGCTTGGTCGCCGGGAGGGAATCGGCGAAAACGACGCCCGCCACCGGATCGACCGCCTGGCCCGATCCCTGGCGCTAGAAGAAGAAGACGATGTCGGCCCGCCTTGCTTCGGCCCCCGCATCTGCGACGAGCCCTTCCCCAAAGGGTTCTCGCTCCCAAGAGACACACCCAAGTATAACGGCTCGGTGAAGCCGGAAGACTGGCTGACCGACTACTCCACAGCCGTCAGCATCGCCAATGGCAACCGGCGCGTTGCCGTAAAGTACGTGCCCCTCATGCTGCAAGGCACGGCGCGGACTTGGCTTAACAGCCTTAAGCCCCTCAGCATCAACAGCTGGGTGGACTTCACTGAAGCCTTCGTTCGCAACTTCACCAGCACCTACAAGCGGGCTCCCAAGCCCAGACAGCTCTCCCTGTGTGTACAGGGCCCAGCCGAGTCCACTCGCGACTACCTGACGCGTTGGGCCGAGCTCCGCAACTCCTGTGAGGGGGTGCACGAGGTGCAGGCCATCGAATACTTCACAGCCGGGTGCCGAGAGGGCACCCTCCTCAAGCACAAGCTTCTCTGCGATGAGCCGACTACCCTCGACGAGCTCCTGAACATCGCCGACAAGTACGCCACTGCCGACTCCTCGATGAAGACCGAGCTCCGGGTGGACGCTTCCGGAAAGGTGCTCAATCCGGCGCCCAAAGCGCCGGCTGGAGACGGCGGCCGACGCCAACACCAGAATGATCAAAAACGCAAGGGCCCTGCGCCGCCTCCCGCCAGTCGGCAGGTGGCCACAGTCGAAGATGCGCCGCCTGAAGGGCGGCCCGCACCCAAGAAGCCCAAGGGCGGCAGGCCGGCTTGGCAGCCGGCCTTCTCCTACGAGCAAACCCTTGATGCCCCGTGCAAGTTCCACAGCGGCGCGAAGCCGTCCAACCACACGACCCGCAAATGCAACTGGCTCGCCCTAATCTCGAAGGGCGAGGGGCTCACGCCGACTCCGCCTGCCGGCCTGCCGCCGCCGGCTCCGCCGCCCAAAGCCGCCCGGCCCGCGGTCGACGCCATGCAGGACGAGTTCCCCGACGAGCAAGCGTCTTATGTCGTCTTCACGAGCCAGCCCGAAGACCGGCGCAGCAAGCGCCGAGAGCAATAGGAGGTCAACATGGCCGCCACCAGCCCAGCCGGCCACATGCACTGGTCGGAGAAACCCATCAGCTGGAGCCGGGCCGACCACCCAGAGGTGATGCCTTCCCCTGGCTCCTACGCATTGGTCCTGGAGGCCACCCTCGCAACGGATACGCACGCCGCACGCTTCTCCCGCATGCTGATCGACGGCGGAAGCAGCATCAACATCCTGTACCGCGACACCATGGAGAAGCTGGGCGTCAAGGCCAAGCAACTTGCGCTGACTCGAACGGTGTTCCACGGCATCGTACCTGGATTGTCCTGTGCCCCCATCGGCAAGCTCAAGATCGACGTGCTCTTTGGGGGCAAGGATCATTTCCGCCGGGAAGCAATCTGGTTCGAGGTGGTGGACCTGGAAAGCCCTTATCATGCCCTGCTTGGCCGACCCGCCTTGGCCAAGTTCATGGCAGTCCCCCACTATGCTTACCTCAAGATGAAGATACCGAGCTCCAAGGGTGTCATCACCATCACCGGCGACTACAAGAAGTCCGCCGACTGCGCCGCGGCCAGCAGCCGGCTGGCTGAATCCCTCGTGATCGCTGCCGAGAGGAAGACGCTGGACCGGGTCGTGGCCCTGGCCAGCAAGCAGCTAAACCAACCCGTCGACTCCAAAGAGTATGATGCCCAAGGATCTTTCCAGCCGGCCAAGGAAACCAAGAAGATACAGCTCGACCCCGAGCACCCGGAGAGGTTTGCCGTCATTGGGGCGAGCCTGGATAGCAAATAGGAAGGCGAGCTCGCCGATTTCCTCCATGAGAATCGGGATATCTTTGCATGGTCCCCCAAGGACATGCCGGGTGTTCCGAAGGATTTCGCCGAGCACAAATTGCACGTGCGGGAGGATGCTAAACCAGTCAAGCAGCCCCTCCGCCGACTGTCAGAAGAGAAGAGAATGATCGTAGGGGAGGAGATAGCCCGGCTCCTCGTAGCCGGCTTCATCATGGAAGTTTTCTTCCCCGAATGGCTCGCGAACCCGGTTCTCGTGCTGAAAAAGAATAACAAGTGGCGCATGTGTATAGATTACACGAGCCTCAACAAAGCCTGCCCAAAAGATCCCTTCGCTCTGCCCAGAATTGATCAAGTGATAGACTCCACAGCTGGATGCGAGCTGTTGAGTTTTTTGGATGCCTACTCGGGATACCACCAGATCAAGCTGAACCCGGATGACCAACTGAAGACCGCCTTCATCACGCCGTTTGGAGCCTTCTGCTACCTGACCATGACGTTTGGCTTAAGGAATGCCAGCGCCACCTTTCAGCGTTGCATGCCGAAGTGCCTCCTCACGCAGCTCGGCAAGAATGCCCACGTTTACGTGGATGATGTTGTGGTGAAGACGGAGAAGCGTGGCACTCTGCTGGAAGACTTGAAGGAGACGTTCGAGAACCTGCGCCGGTTCCGGATCAAGCTCAACCCAGAGAAATGCGTGTTCGGAGTGCCAGCCGGCCAGCTCCTAGGCTTCCTGGTCTCTGAACGCGGCATAGAGTGCAACCCTGTGAAGATCAAGGCCATCGAGAGGATGGCGGTCCCAACCAAGCTCAGAGAGATTCAGAAGTTCACCGGGTGCCTGGCCTCTCTTAACCGCTTCATCAGCCGGCTTGGAGAAAAAGCTCTCCCCCTCTACCGCCTCATGAAGAAGAGCACTCACTTTGAGTGGAACGACCAGGCCGACCAAGCTTTCCACGAGCTGAAGAAAATGCTGTCCACGCCGCCTGTCTTGGCGGCACCGACTGAGAAGGAGCCCATGCTCCTATATATTGCCGCCACTAGCCGGGTGGTCAGCACCGTCATTGTGGTCGAACGCCCCGAAGAAGGCCGAGCCCAGCCGGTCCAAAGGCCGGTTTACTACCTGAGCGAGGTGCTGTCCGCCTCGAAGCAAAATTACCCGCACTATCAGAAGATGTGCTATGGCGTGTACTTCACCGCCAAGAAGCTGAAGCCGTACTTTCAAGAGCATCCCATCACGGTCGTATGCACTGCCCCGCTTGCCGACATCATAGGCAGCCGGGATGCATCCGGCCGGGTGGCCAAATGGGCCATCGAGCTGGCCCCCTACACCATTTTCTACCAACCCCGCACCGCCATCAAGACGCAAGCGCTGGCCAACTTCCTCGTCGACTGGGCCGAGACCCAGTACTTACCACCGGCGCCCGACTCCACCCATTGGCGCATGCACTTTGACGGATCAAAGATGCGCACCGGCTTGGGAGCCGGCGTCGTCCTTACTTCTCCAAAGGGTGACAAGCTCAGATACACGCTGCAGATCCACTTCGCCGCCTCCAACAACGTAGCCGAGTACGAGGCGCTCATACACGGGCTCCGGCTTGCCAAGGAACTTGGCATTCGCCGGATCCTGTGCTATGGCGACTCGAATTTGGTGGTGCAGCAGTCTTCTGGCGACTGGGACGCCAAGGACGCGAACATGGCGACCTACCGTTTCCTAGTGCAGCAAATCAGCGGATACTTCGACGGGTGTGAGTTCCTTCACGTGCCGCGAGCCGACAACGAGCCAGCAGATGCTCTGGCCCGAATAGGCTCCACGCGGCAAGCAATACCAGCCGGCGTCGCCCTGCAGCGCCTCCTCAAGCCTTCAATCAAGCCGTCTCCGGAATCCGACTCCATTTTCGTGCCGCCTAACCCCGAGGGGGCCGGGTCCGGCTCGAAGAATCAAGCAGCCGGCCCGGGGACTTCAATATTCGGCTCGGGGACTGCAGTACCCGGCCCGGGGACTGCCGCACCCGGCCCGGGGACTGCAGTAGCCGGCTCGGGGACTTCTTCAGCACAGGAAGCGGCGGCCGACTCCAGCACCGCACTGCCCAACCTGCCCACCCTGGTGGCTCTGGCCACATTGGTGGCTGAGGAGGTCGCCGCCCATCATGGGCCCAAACCATCCGCAACTTTTTGGTGAACCATGACCTGCCGACTGACAAAAACGAAGCAAGACAAGTTCAGTGCCGGGCTGGAGCATACACAATCGTCAACAGAGAGCTTGTCAAGCGCAGCGCCACCGGAGTCTTGCAGCGATGCGTCGAGTAGGAGAAAGGCATCGCGATCCTCAGGGATATACACCAAGGAGAGTGCGGCCACCACGCCGCATCAAGATCACTGGTCGCCAAAGCCTTCCGCCACGGTTTCTTCTGGCCGACTGCTTTGGACGACGCCAAAGAGCTAGTCAAACACTGCAAAGGCTGCCAGCTTTTTAGCTCGCAGCAACACATGCCGGCCTCAGCACTCAAGACCATTCCCATCACCTGGCCCTTTGCCGTCTGGGGATTGGATATGGTGGGCCCATTCAAGACGGCGCGCGGCGGCATGACACATTTGCTCGTCGCCGTTGACAAATTCACCAAGTGGATCGAGGCGAAGCCGATCAAGAAGCTGAATGGGCCGACTGCAGTGACCTTCATTGCAGATATAACAACCCGGTACGGAGTACCGCACAGCATCATCACCGACAACGGCACGAACTTTGCCAAAGGTGCCCTGGCACGGTTCTGCGCTGCGCAAGGTATCCGGCTGGACCTTGCGTCAGTCGCCCACCCACAGTCAAACGGCCAAGTGGAGCGAGCAAATGGCCTCATTCTGTCCGGCATCAAGCCTCGACTGGTCGTACCCCTGGAGCGTTCAGCCGGCTGCTGGCTCAATGAGCTGCCGGCTGTCCTATGGAGTCTGCGCACTACTCCCAACAGATCAACCGGCTTCACTCCCTTCTTCCTTGTATATGGTGCCGAGGCGGTCATCCCAACAGACATCGAGTTCGACTCACCTCGGGTAACCATGTACACGGAAGCGGAAGCCAAAGAAGCATGAGAAGACGGCGTCGACCTGCTGGAAGAGGCCTGGCTGTTAGCCCTCAGCCGGTCCGCCATCTACCAGCAGGGTCTGCGCCGCTACCATAGCCGGAGGGTCCGCCCAAGATCCTTCCAGGAGGGCGACCTTGTGCTCCGGCTGATCCAGCGAACAGCTGGCCAGCACAAGCTCGCAGCCCCCTGGGAAGGCCCCTTCATCATCAGCAGAGCCTTGGGCAACGACGCCTACTACCTCATCGACGCGCAGAAGCCGAAGGCACGCAAGAGAGACGACTCCGGCAAGGAGTCGGAGCGACCATGGAACGCAAATCTCCTTCGGAAGTTTTACAGTTAAAGCGCAGTATGTGTCATGCCCACTTTTGTATTTAGTATGATACAGTAGGCTCCCCGAGAAAGACTCGGGGACTGCCACCCGTTGTTTTATGAATGAAAGTTATCATGCGTATGATATTGCCTTTTCATTTATTTTGTCCGGTACCGGGTCCGACGAGTCGGCCCGGGGACTGGCCGACTAGAGTTATATTAGGAGCCCTACCCACAGTCAGACAAGTAATGTGCCGACACCCAGGCTTGGCTCTTGTCGAAACCGCAGCTCGAAGAACCGACTGCCCGGCTGGCAAGAGCCACAAGCCGGAAAGGGTACCCACATGAAAAACGGCTAGGGACCAAACAGGCTCGCATATATAACAAAAGCCGGCTGACTGCCTCACGCCGACCGACTACCAGAGTAGCCGGCCGGCCGGCTTACATTCAGTCTACTTCAAATCCAAGAAAACTCAAGTACTTGCCTTCCCAAAGAGGGAAGGCAGCAAAGGAAAGAGCCTAAGGACAAAAAGTACACTCGGATGAACGCCAACACATGCATATATTAATATATTACACAAAAAGCCTCCAGAGAGGTCGACATCCAACATTGTTCGATACACCCCTAGTGGGTGGAATTGTAGAAACTTAAATTTGTCCAAAAAGAAAGACAGGGACAAAAAGGAACGGCAGATCAAGCCGGCGGGGCCGCAGACGAGCTGGGTTAGGCGGCGGAAGTAGTCGCGCCGGCTGGAGGAGTGGCCGGCTGGCCAACCTCGGCTTGATCGTCGTCTCCGGTAGAGGGCGCGCTCCCGCGTGGCTCGTTGCTAGAGGCACGATCGGCTGGGGGACGGTCGGCCGCCTCACTAGTCGGCTCGGCGTCTTCGCTGTCCTCCTCCTCGTCGTCCTCGCCCTCGTCGCTGGAGGCGATCTCTTCCGCCGAGTCCTCACCATCCGCCGGGTTCAGCCCGAACCATTCCTCCGGCTGGGCGGCGCCATCGTCGTTGAGCTCTGGCGTGAAGACGCTGGTGTCGGTGCACTCGGCGATCATCGAGGCGCGCTGCGCGATCGCCGGCCGCACCTCCTCTAGCTCGGCATCAGCTTCCGACCGCCACGTCCGCAGCTGGTCCAGGCTTAGCCCTGGGTACCACGCGCGGACGAACTCCAGCGCGCGCCCGGCTCCAAGACGGGCCGCGGACGCCTTCCAGGCCTCGAAGCGGCCGACTGCGACTTCGAGCCAGTCGGCCGTCCGGCTTGGGGTCCGGGGAATTGTCTGGCCGGGCCAGAGCGCGGCCAGCATCGTCGCCCCGGCGCGTTGGAGCCGGCGGAGCAACCGGTGGGCCGGCTGCAGCCGCGCCTGGACGGTGATAAGCTGCTCCGACAGCGTCCGGTTCGCATCCGGCGGAATCACAGCCCCGGCCTGACGGCGCTCCTCGCGGTAGGCTTCGATGGCTTGGGCGGCAAGGACGGACTGGCCGGGGAAGTACTCTGCGCAGGACAGCAAACACAAGTCAAAACAAAACCATAGGCGGCCGGCGAATGGAAGAAGAGCAAGAAAGACAGCCTACCATCAATGAGATCCTCGACCCGGCCGAAGCCTTCTTCCAGCGCCCAACGCGTCTCGGCCCAGCTCGCCTCCCTGGCCTCGAACTCCGCCCTCAGGGTAGCCTCGCCGTCCTGCGCCTTTTGCAGGGCCGCCTTGTGGCTCTCCTCTTGGTCGGCCAGTTTCGTCGCCAGGCGGTCACGCTCTTGAGCCAAGTCAGCGTACTCGGCGTCCTTGGCATGAAGAGCGGCCTGCACCACGCCGAGTTCCCTCCGCAGGTCGGCGTTGGCCTCTGCACGAGCAAGAAATAAAGAGAAAAATCAGCAAAGAAAAAGTCATCAAGTAAGATCCGACCCGACTGCGCTGCAGTCGGCCCGGATCTCGGGGACTACACCTAGTGGGTGCGCTGTCGCGCCCCCACGAGAAATTAATAATGACAAAACACTTACGCCGGCTGCTGGCGAGGTCTTCGGTCCTCCGGCTTAGCTCCCGAGCCTGGGAGTTGAAGGCGGCCGCGCGAGAATTGTGATAATCCTGAAGATCAGAAAAAAAAACAGTGAACATAGTCGTCTAGTAAGATCCGACCCGACTGCGCTGCAGTCGGCCCGGATCTCGGGGACTACACCCAGTGGGTGCGCTAGCGTGCCCCCACGGAAAAAATTCAAAGGACCAGAGCAGTCAAGGAGTGAAGACTTACCCAGATTGCAGACCGCGTCGACAGAAACTCCTGAGTGAATTGCCTCAGGAGGCCGGCCTGTGCCTGCAGCCGGCTCCGAACCTCTTGAGCCGCGACGTTCAGCTCGCCGCTCCCTCCGCTGGGAGCCCAGCCGGACGTTGCGGAGCTGGCCGCCTCCAAGGCGTCTGCCGTCCGCTCGGCCCCCGCGGCTCGGCGCGTGTCCGGCAGGGCCGTGCTCCCTCCGGCGGGCTGGCCCGCCGCCAGCTCGATCTCAAGGCCGGCTCCGGCCTCGGGCGTGACCCGGGCCGGCTCCTCCGGCACCGCTGATGATTGGCCGCCTTCGCCTGCTCCGGCTGGCGCTGCCGGCGACGTCCTCTCAACGGAAGCCCCGAGGCCTTTGTCCCGCTGCACCGGCGGCTGCTCGGGGATAATCTCCTCCGCCGTGGGCAGAGGAATATCCGGATCCAAGGTCTGGAGGGGGATGGCGAGTAGCGGAGGCTGGCTACGCGCGCCTTCCGCCTCCGTCTCCGCGGCCGCCCGCTCCGACGGAGTTTCGGCCGCCTCGCTCGCTCGCCCTGGCGCCGTCCGGGCGGCCTCTCGCTCCGCCACCTCCCGCTCGGCCGCCTCCCTCTCTTGGCGCGCCTCGCGAGCGTTGCGCTCCGTGGCTGTGTCAAGTTCGGCGCGGGGGTCCACTCGGCGGGACCCTGAGGAACCGGCGCTCGGCCCGACCACGGAGCCGGCTGGGCCTCGCTCGAGGGAGAGCGGCGCCCTGCTCAGGAAATCAGAAAAGCATTCAAGGAAAGAAAACTTCAGAATAACAAGCACGTAGGCGGCTACTAGACATACGCGGACACTGAGGGGGGCTTCTTCACCGCCTTCCGGAAGCGAGCCGCCTTCGCCGCCGCCTCCTCGCGCTTCGTGGCCGCGGCGGAGGCCTTCGGCCTCTTCGGCCGGCTTCCGAAGAGCGGGAGCGCGGCCCGGCGCTTCCCCTTTCCTCCACCGGTAGTCGGCGCGGCAGACGAGCTCGCGCCGCGGCGGTCGGTTGCCGGCTGGTGGCACGGGAGTTCTTCGGCTTCATAATCGACCGGCCAGTCGTTGAAACTGGCCGAGAACCCGGTGCCGCTGGGCTCGGCGGCGTCCCCCGTGGCGGCGTCCTCCATGGCGACGGCGGAAAGATCCGGGTCGTCGGGGTCGTCCACCGTGCGGTCCGGGGCGTACTCTCGGTCGACTCCGGCTGCCCCGGCTGGCAGCGGGAGGAGAGGATTCTGATGAAGAGAAAAAAAAGAAAATAGCCCCCTGGTCAGAGGCCGGCTAACCCAAGCCGGCAGACGACGAGAAGAAAAACTTACCACAGGCGGAGGATGGGCGCGGGAGTACGGCGCCTTGCCGAATTGCCACTCGTCGGTGAGCTTCAAATTGGCGACGTAATTCGCCATCAGAGCCACCTCGGCATGGGGCATCTCCCACGTGCTCAGCCGGCAAGGGTCGAACCGGCCACTCATTTCGCACATCATGTGCGGCCGGCTTTGAAGAGGAAAGATCCGGCGCTCGACGAAGGCGGTTACCAAGTCGGACACGCGCAGACCTTCCGACTGGATCATCACCCGAAGCCGGGAGATGGAAGCGTTCCCCGCTGGAGACAGGGATTTCGACCGGTAGCCCCAGGTCCGCCGCCTCCCAGCCGGCGGGCCGGCTACGTAAGCTGGCAGGTTGACGTAGTCGCCGTGCCGGGCGACGTTCTTGACGTAGAAATAAGACTTCTGCCATAGCTTGACAGACTGGATCAGAGGAATGTGGGGGAAGGGGTTGTCGTCGCTTGCCCTCTTCATCGCGATGAAGGCGCCGCAGGGAGCCGGCACGCCGGCGGAGACGGTGCCGAGCTTGTTCTGGAACAGTTCCGCCCAGAGCTCCAGCGTCGGCAGCACCCCCAAGTACCCTTCGCAGAGCGTAACGAAGGCCGAGAGTTGCAGCACTGCGTTGGGCGTGACGTGGTGTGGTTGGAGGATGTAGAACTCAAGAAAGGAACGCATGAAGCTGCTCGCCGGGAAGCCGAAGCCCCGGAGGAAGTGCGTGCGGAAGACGACGTGCTCGCCTTCCTCCGGCGCCGGCGAGACCTCCTTCGCGGGCGCCAGGCGCACCTGCACGAGGTTGGCAGCGGGCAGGCGCCGGGTCTGGCGGAGGAACTCGATGTGGTCCTCGTGGACATTGGACCCGTCCCACGAGCTCGACAAAGCCAGCGACATGGCGGCGTGGGTGGGCTACGGTGCGAAACTGCGTCGGGCGCGAGGAAGAAGAAGAAGAGCAGGAAGAAGAAGAGCAGGAGGGACGGGGAGCGGGGGAGCGAACAGGCCCGTGCCTCTCCCCTCCCCTCCTACTTGTAGGCGCGTGCGCCAGAGACGAGGAGGCGCGGCGTGGGGGATCGTGGGGATCGATCGTGCCCATCTCCCCCACGCCCGCGTTAATTACGCGCCTTGATGACGCGAGGTAACGGCCGCGGGGAGGCGAGCAGCCCCCTCGGGCCACAGAAGATCTGCGCCCGGGCCGAGGCCAGGGAGTGGCGGGCCCGGGCCTGCGGCGGCGTCCCGTCGCGCGCGTGCGACGGCAGGACTTCCCCGTCACGTGGCTCGTCGTGGGGCCCGCGGCCAGTTCGCGGGTCAACCACGGTCGTCCTAATAAAGAAAAGCGCTCTGAAGTCGGCTGCAACGACGAAGTCGGCCCCTCACGGTATGAAGCCGGCCAAGCTTCCCGTCCTTCCGTCCGCCGAGAAGCTCGCCCGCCTTCGGGGACTACTGTCGGGGTAAATAGCCATGGGTAGCCCAGCGGGCTTCCCCTGGCCCCTCAGAAAAAATTATGAGCCCATCCGGCTCATAAGGAGACTCAAGACCTGGGCCGCCTCCCCCCTAGCCGACTGCCATCTTTGCCGGCTTGGGGGGCGGCCCGCCCTTTTTACCCCCATGAAGAAAACTGTGGAGGGCCGGCTACGGCATGGCCGGCTACGGCAGGGCCGGCTATGGCAAGGCCGGCTATGGCACAGCCGGCTACCGCCGGGCCGGCTCCGATAAAGCAGTCAACGCCGTACCCGCGATGTACGCGTCCACTCTATAATGATGAAGCGGGGCGTGGCTACAGTGGAGCCTGCCACCCCCAAAACCCGGAGCACGCCTAGTACAGCGCGTCGTGCGGGCAGCCGCGGCCCGCCCGGCGCGGCACTGTAGCCACGGCGGCTCTGACGCCTTCCACGACGGGCCACCAGTGTGGCCACCGAGGCGGTGGGCCCCTTCGGGCAGAGAGATGCCGAAGGCGGCCACACCCCCTCTCAAGCCGGCGAGACAGAGGGCCGGGTTCGCGTAGCCGGCCTGCCGCCTTCCTCGAAGGAGACGCCCATTAAGGAGACAAGGTGCGGCGGGGCTACAGTAATCGCCCGCCAGGGCGGCGTTACTGTAGCCACGCTTACCCCGACCGAGCCTGCATCAGCGACATGGAGAAACAGTAACCAACTGCCGACCAGGCCCTGGCCAGTGGGGCCGGCCTGTCGACCCAGGAGCCGGCAGCCGGTGGGACCCACCTGCCAGCGGGCCTCAGAAGCCGGCGGAGAAGCCGGCGAGCATAGTCACAGACAGCTGGGCCCCGCGCCCAGTCGGATTACCATTGTACCCCCGGGGGGTAGGCCTATATAAACCCCCTGGTGCACCCATGCAAAGGGTTGGACTCTCTTTCTAGACATAGACACATACAAGGAGAGGAAGCAAGCTGAGCTAAGCCCTTCTTCCTCCTTCCACCCCAAACAGCTCAAGGAGCATTGTAGCCACCTGTGAACTTAGTAACCATGCGGAGACCCCGCAGAGCAGCAGTAGGGGTGTTATCTCCCCGGAGAGCCCTGAAGCTGGGTAAGATTCGCCGGCGTGCATGTCTACGCCTCATCCCGTTTCCAGGCACCGGCGACGTTCTATTGGCCCCCGCAATGATAAGCCACCCGTTGGCATATGTCAATCCTACCACCCGACAGTTAGACCAAAACATTACGAAGGGAAACAGAGAGTTGGCAATCCCATCTCGGTGAGACCGAGATCCCTATCGGTAAGACCGAAGTGACTAGGGTTTTGTGGCAGTGGCTATGTCAACTGAACTCGGTGGCGCCGGATGGAAAGTTTCGATGGGGCCGAGTTTGACTTTTGGTTTGGGACATATGTGGATATGAGAAAGTGGTTGAGGGTTTTGGAGCATATCACTAAGCATTTTGAGCAAGTAACCCATTAAGCAACACCTCATCCACTTTTAATAGTATTGATTTTTCCTATGGACTCAATGTGATCTTGGATCACTATAAGGTAAAATGTAGAGTCTTGAGCTTGAGCTTGAGCCAATCTTTTGTCCTTAGCATTTTGAGGGGTCCACATTTCTAATCCATGCTATGCCAATCATTGAGCTTTCCTGAAATATTTATCTTGAAATAGTATTAGCTCAATGAGCTATATGTTGTTAGGAATTACCAAAACCACCCAGGGATAGTTGCACTTTCAATGTTGCATATACCTAACCGAATACCGAGGTGTGGGTCCGGGAAATGGATTTGCTGTTGTGCAAGGAATTGCCAAGTAGGCATAGGGACAGGGAGAGAGGGAGAGCGAGAGAGAGAGAGAGGATATGCACAAGTTAGTGAGAGGGCGGTTGGGGCTGTGGAAGACAAGGGGAAAATGGTGGTGCTCACAAGTCATCGATCATGCAAAACAGAAGCTTTTAATGGCTTTCGTTTGTGTGAAGGTGAGGGAGAAGATGTTGAGCTTTTTATTATGCTCATCCTTCTATATCCGGTGATGCCCAATCGCCTTCGAAAGCGCATGCCGCCGCTGAACCTTACGTCAACAATGACAACATGTCGCTTTGGCTATACTATCATTAATTCATTTAATAACTCTATAGTATTTTTATATTTACAATGACTTATGGCTCAAGGAATCCCCATACACCTTAAGAATGCATATGCTATTATTGTGTTCCAAGGCACTCACATGCGCTTGTTTACCTTTTATTATCATTCGTTTGTTTAGATGTTTGACATTGTTGTTATTCGACTCCACTACATGGGTTCAACCTACATTTCTTGTCACAGTCGACGAGACACCACAAGAGACTGGTGATTGGTTCCTCGACTACTCGTGGATTTGATATTTTTACCTAGTAGCCCGACTATAACTGATGAGTACATCCCTACTACAATTATACCCACATTTCCCGTGACTATAACAGATCAAGTTCTCGATATACAAGGACCAATAACTAGAGCTCGCATACGCCAACTCAAATATCATGCACTTCTGGGTTAGGAACACTTCTAAGTGCTTATTCATGAGAAATATTATGTTGACTAACTTAGATATATTTATATTAGTCGGTAGTGTAGGACGTAGCATGGAGAAGCGGGACAGACACTTGAGCATGATCAAGGACTGAGATGACAACATGTGTACAAGGATCGAAGACAAAGCTTCAAGTGAAGATTTTTTAGGAATTTGAAGCTCCATGATGGCACGTGAGAGGCATGGACCAAATATACAATATGACACTTTACAGTTCCAGCAAAGTCATCTATATGTGTTACGACGCCTTGTTTTTGGGTCAGACCCATGCATTCTTGGAGTAAAAGATTATATGCAATTTTTAGAGTCTGTTTTTAGAAATGAGGCCGACTTAAGGTTGAATTCGCCCCCTTCATATGGTTGAATCTCCCCTTTGCCCCTTCTTAAATACCCCATCAGGGTTTGAGTTTTAGCGCCTGTTATTCTTTTCCATAGACAAGAGAGTCAGTTAGACCTCCTATACAATGCCTCGCCAAACCCCCCATCATGTTAATCAAGTATTTCAATTTATATCCGCAATTGGGATTGCATATCCTAAATTCTTGCTTGTTCTTCGGTTGCATGCAACATCATGAAGAACCATTCCTAAGTTGGTTTAGCGATTGCCAAGTCAAAGATCATGTGTTTCTGTAAGTGGTTTTGATGTAAATGACATATGAATAAAGGAGTAACCGTGTTTAGTATGTGCATGGCAGGTTTGTTAGTCTAGAAGATTGCAAGCAAAGGTGGCTGGTGACCCCCAATGTTAAAGTGATAGTAAAGACGGTGCATTTAAATTATGCATCCATGTCCTTTTGTTTTTGAGTCATGGGATACCCATACTATTAAGTGAGGCCATGTGATGAACTTGGGGTGGTAACTAAGTCCGCCTCAAGGTCTACCACTAATGGTTAAGAAACACTAAAGGTGAACCTTTGTGCTGCTGGTTGTTCCTTTGTGGGACTCCCATCTCTCCAATAATAGACTAGCTCTCCTCCAAGAGAGTGAAAATCAGGTTGCATCTTCATCTCCATGCTCTTGCGTTATTACTTTGGTCCCTTGACCTTGCAAGCCCATATAGGTCGTTTATCTCACCTTAACATTGTTAGGCTCACTTTCATACACGACAAAACATAGCTTGCTAATAATTGAAGTAAAATTTGTAGTTGACCCATTCACCCTTTTTAGGCCCATCTTGATCCTTCACCAAGGTGCACCCTCGTCCTCAAAGTCTACAAAATCGATACTATCTTGTCAAAAGACTGTGTAACCTTGTAAATATCAATAAAAGACATTGACCCTCGCGATACATGAGGAGGATAAGATGATTGTTGAAGGGGCGATGATGGTAGGGAAAGAGCTACGAGGAAGGTATACCGTTGGGAGTCCGATGTGGAACAGGCCTGGTCTCATTTGGCATGCTTAGCTGGCAATCCAGTCTAGTCCCCACCACAATCAAGCATCCTAAATTTAGTTTTTTGGGTGTGTTTGGTTTCATCCGAAGCTTGCTTTGTTAAATATGTATACATGGCCAACCAAAACTCTAATTGCCATGACTTAATCAACATCGGCAAGGAAAATGTTTCTTTAGAACCAAAAGCTGGCCATGATGAAACAAAAACCTAAGTTTTGATCTGACCAAAATATCAACTACATAAGGATATAAGTTTATAGAGAAATGCCGATCGATGAAGAGGTCTAGTGTTTTTATATTCATTTTGAAAAAGGATAGAGTCGTATAGGTTTCTGACTGGGAGGTTGAGATAAATCAAACGACCACTCCAAAGTCCATAGTCGGAGTTTTTTTTCTTCAGGAAACTGTCGATCTATTCATCTTCAATCATGGTAGTATAATGAATGCTAGAAATAATAAAAATTACATCCAAATTTATAGACCACCTAGCGACTACTACAAGCACTGAAGCGAGCCGAAGGCGCGCCGCCGTCATCGCTCCTCCCTTGCCGGAGCCGGACACAATTTGTTGTAGTAGACAGTCGGGTAGTCATCGTGCTAAGGTCCCATAGGACCAACGCCCCAAAACAATAACCACCGCCGATGAAGAGAATTTTAGATCAGAAGGATCCAACCCGAAGACACATGAATAAAGATCGGATCCGAGCAGATTCACCAAAGACAACCACCGACCAAATCTCGTAAGATCCGCCAGAAACATACCTCCACACGCCCTCCAACGATGCTAGACACATCATTGAGACAGGGGCTAGGCGGGGAGAACCTTATTCCATCTTTAAGAGCCGCCGCCGTCTCGTCTTCTTGAGCAGGACACAAATCCTAACAAAACTTAAAGAAACACTTGAAAATGGAGCCCTCCCACCGACAAGGGCCGGGATCCACCACGCACCCATGGCCTTTAAGGCACATGAAACGTGGAAGACCGGCGGCGGCGCCAACGGGAGGCAAAAACCCTAGCCGCCTTTTTTTAGAGGAGAGACAAAAGAAGAAGACTGCTAAGACCCACACTTTGCCAGACACGAAAGCCATAATGCTGATGCCGCCAATCGCAGTTTGAAATGAACATTTTTATTAAGTGTGGTTAGTAGCTAGGTCTCCGTTAAATCTCAGTCAAGTGACTCAATATATGAAAAGAACAAAATATTAAAACTTTTAAGCCTGAGTTGACTTAGATTTAGCAATCCTGATCTTTATTTATATATCACGAGCGAAAATTGCAACCGTTTGATTTGCGGTGCACCCATCCAGTCGACTCTCACCGTGTCACCTCACCTGTCGATCGCCGGGTCACGGTGGACTTTCGGTAGCACACACCCGCTCTCCAGCAAAGCACGACCCCGAGCCCAACACATCCATTCCACCGCATCGCCTCGCTTTCGACCGCGCCGCTATTCGACTCGCGCGCTCCCGAAAATTCCCCGCCTCACTCGCCCCCTTCCTCCCGCCATGAGCACCTCCTCCGGCCGCCGCTCCTCGTCGCCGGCGCCGGCGGCCTCCTCGTCCGGCCAGAAGCGGGCGAGGGGCGACGAAGATCCTGGCACGTCGCTCGTTTCCAACCCCGACTCCGCCTCCGCCTCCGCCCCCGCCCTCGCCCAGAACCCTCGCCGGGGCTTTGCCTCCTCCCCGTTCGCCGACTTCGGGAGCTACATGTCCGCGAAGAACAGCAAGCTCTCCGCGCAGTTCGACGCCGACGCCTCCACCTCCGCCGCGGCGCCCGGGGCCCTGTTCGCGGGCGTCTCCATCTTCGTCGACGGCTTCACTGTCCCCTCTAGCCAGGTGCCCCCCGCCGCTCGCCGGCTCGTACTGTAGTTGTCTGATTCCTTCGGATTTTGTTGTAGCTTCATCGGTGGACGCTATGTCGATTTCTTCCAATCTTATTATTGTTTGGGGATTGGCAGGAGCTGAAGGAGATTATGCTGAACAACGGAGGCCGGTTCGTCAACTACTTCTCGAGGCACACGGTGACACACATCATCTGCACGCACCTCCCGGAGAGCAAAATGCGGAACATGAGGTACTAATACAAAATGGAGGTTCACTTTCTGTGCCAGTCTACGGACGCGTGTGATAACTATGTTTTTCGGTGTGTGTTCTCTCTGATATTGTTGCTGCTTAATCCAGAGCATTCAGTAAAGGGCTTCCTGTTGTCAAGCCGGGGTGGGTGGTGGATTCCCTTGCAGAGAACCGGCTCCTCAGCTGTACTTTTCTTCCCCCCTTCGATTTTTGTAACAAGCCTGTTAGTGCTGAATGACCTGCTTCATTGTTGCAGCTTTTCCTTGAGTGTTTAGTTAAACCTTGCTGCTAGTTTTTTTTTGCATAATAATAGGTTTGCTTGAGTTGTGAGTTGCGATGCAATTAGTAAGATCATTTTCTTTAAATTTTAAATCTATGAAATGTAGCCATATGTATCAGTAAATATCAGGTGCTAGCAGAATGAGCAAACTTTTTTCATTGAACACAATGTTAATTATTATGGAAAGATTCAATTCTTTGCTTATTTCCACCTAAGATAATTTTATTTTTCTCACTGAAGGTGCTTATATTTAATTCAGTAGATCACATGTATAGCCTGTGAAGTTTTTTTATGACACCTAAAGTTTGTATGCTCTTATATTACTTCATTTGTTCTTGTATGTAATTATGATTCTGTTTTCTTATTTTCACTTAGGGGTTCCATACCAAATAAGTCAGCATAATTCTTCAAGCCGAAAGCAGATGAAGCTTTCTGCTTTCTTTTCTGGGAAACAAAATGGAATACAGTATCAGGGCAATCAAAATGATGAAAACAAAGACCTTGAGTTCCAAACTTCTTCTGCTCAGGAGGGATCACGTGACCAAACCGAGTCTTGTGAACAGGAAGGGCCATTACTGAATGTGGAGGTAGCAGAAGACTCACTATCCTCAGATGAACATAGAGTTCCATTAATGAATGTGGAAGTAGCAGAGGACTCACTATCCTCGGATGAACATGAAGTTCCATTGATGAATGTGGAGGTAGCAGAGGACTCACTATCCTCAGATGAACATGGAGTTTCAACATTTGAAGAACGGGATGGTGAAGATTTTGCAGTGGCTGAGGATGATAATGCCTGTAAAATAGCATTTTCAGAAAGTATGGATAATGACATGGATCCTGAACTTCATGTGGCTCAGTCTCCTGATGCTACTTCAAGGTGTTCAGATGTATGCGGTACAGCCTCTGTGGGCAGCCATTTGTCAATTGGTTCATTGGAGAAAGATACAGCTAAATCTTCTAGCCGGTCACATTCAACCCTGACAGATCCTAATTTTGTGGAGAATTATTTCAAGGCATGTTACTCAAACAATTCAGCGTCATCGATGTTCTGTTATCATAATTGTTACACTATTTTTGGCATGGTGTGGTTTAAAATTGTAACATTGCCACTGAAGTCTTGAAAATATTCTCTTTTAAAGTAATCACATTTATGTCCAAGTCCTGTTCTTGTGTTGGTAAGGATTGGACAGAATGCAATCTTGTGTGCAGTAAGTGTATATGGAGGGGTGGTTTGAGGTTTCATTAATAATTTCTGAAGCTCGTAACTACTGAAATGCTTTGTTGCTTCTATTTCATTGTAATATCAGATATCTTTCCATAACTGTGATGTTGCATTTTTTTTGTCACACTGATTATTTTTACGATAACCTTATTTGGTACTGTAGCATTCTCGACTGCATTTCATTGGGACTTGGCGAAATCGCTACCGCAAGCGCTTCTCAAATTTACCTGGAGCTAAAAGCAGTAAGGGCAACAATGATCATTCAGGGAAGAAGAAAACAATCATTCATATTGATATGGTAATCTGGTTAACATGTCATCCTATTTGCTAGCTGTACAACCACAAACAAATTGTACTTCTATACTTGTAAATTTGGCCGTGAAGTTCCTTTTTTTTGCTTTGCACTATATTTAGCTGTATAACTAGGCATATCACTTTGTGACCTTTAGAATCCAGGTTTAGTTATGCCATGCTTATGAGTTAGGAATCCCTGATCAGTGATCAGTCACAGTTTTGTAACTTGGTTTTTAAATATAATAATGAATCTAACAAGCGTGGTAAATTGAAATTCTACTTCTAAAGGACACACCATCTTTTTAGAGGAATGTGATGAAAAAGAGCTAAATACCGCTAACCATGACTTAGTTCTCCATGCCATTGGATTTTGTGAAAAAAAAAATCATCCACAGAGACTAGCAGGTAAGCAGCAAATCAGATCTTTAAAACTTCAGTCCAAGATACATATTTCAGTCAGTAGTTGAATTAAATACTCACAGAAGACTGAAGATCAATATTTTCTCAGTTGCTTATCTTGATCCTGGGCATAACCTTTCTGCAGATTCATTACTGTATTTTGGTGTTGTGTATGCCAGAGCTATTTGCATCATAGTTGTTATCTTGACATTTTACACATTTTCTCCGCAATTCCAGGACTGCTTTTTTGTATCCGTCGTCATCAGAAATAGGCCAGAGCTACACGATAAGCCGGTAGCAGTTTGTCATTCCGACAATCCTAAAGGAACCGCAGAAATATCATCTGCAAACTACCCTGCACGAAGCTATGGTGCTTTTATTTTTATTTAATATCACAACTGGAGCTTAAAATCTTGTTACTATGGACACGTTTGAGTATTTATGTGTCCTCTTTCGTGGGTTCCAGGGATAAAGGCTGGCATGTTCGTTAGAGATGCCAAAGCTCGGTGCCCTCACCTAACGGTTGTTCCTTATAACTTCGATGCATACGGGGAGGTATATAGTTTACTACGATGGTCAGTTCGCCTTCAATTTTGTCTGGACACTCCTGTTGTTATAATTGAGATGTTGGTATGGAACTATTGTAGGTTGCGGATCAGTTCTATGGTATTTTGCATAAATATTGCACTAAGGTTCAGGTTTGTACTGTATTATCCCATGATTACTCAGCATGTATTCATGTCAATACAATCCTGGCACTGTGATTGCCACACTTGCATCCAGAAATCTAACAAAGTTATTTAGGCTTTGAGCTGTGATGAAGCTTTTTTGGACATGACGGAATGCTTACACGATAATCCAGAGGAAGTTACAGAAATAATGAGAAATGAGATTTTTGGTACAACAAAGTGCACTGCTAGTGCAGGTATTGCTGAAAACAGGCTCCTAGCCCGATTAGCCACCAGATCCGCAAAGCCGAACGGACAGTTATTTATTTCATCTGAGAAGGTATGCGTCGATGTTAATCGCGTCCATCCTTAGATTTGTAAAGCCGTTCCATTCCATGTACCAGGTTAGTTCAAATGAGTTCTGTTTGGAACAGCATTTTTGTAGGAATAATATGAAGGAATTGCCCTGTTGATTACAACTGCGAGGTTGTGCATGTTCTGTTGTTTAGAAAACTGTAATTTGTTTCTGGGTATATTAGATCTAACTACACCGTAAGGTGCTAATGGCTATTCACCTGGAGAGTATATGAGGTAAATGAAAAATAACCTTGAGAGTTTATGACTGTGTCATGTAAATATTTTGTGGAAAATATTCTCGATCTGCTTACTGATTTTACTTTAGTCTTTGCATACAGTTGAATATAATTCAAGTAATTCAAGACAGTTAACTAGTGCAAGTATTTGCTTTATTCATCATGGCACAGTTTCTTTTGACTTGCTTAATCGACTTCTGTTTTGTCTAAGAGCAACGCTGTTACAGGTTGATGATTATTTGAGTACCCTCCCTATCAAAGCACTTCCAGGCATTGGTTATACTGTTTCCGATAAACTGAAAAGCAAAGAAGTTGAACACTGTGGTCAGCTTCGCAACATTTCAAAGGTTTGTGTCAACATCGTATTTCTGTAATTTAATATACAGTTGTCCCTTCTCTTCAAGGAAATTGACAAGGGCACAGTCAAGTGATCCTTTATTTTTACAAGTTTGATACCATGCTTGACTAAATTTACTAATACGGATTCGAATGAATATCAGTTGCTCCATCTTTTTCAACGAGAAACTGTTTGTCAGTTTATCTGGGATATCTGCTACCTAAAGATTATATCACACATTGCCATATCTGTGATTTGGAGGTCTGTACATATGGTTTCATTACTGATTTCATCAGTTAACTTACTACCGTGCAAACAATTCTTATATAGGATGCTCTCCAGAAGGACTTCGGAAAAAAGATCAGTAACATGCTATGGAACTATTGCAGAGGAATTGATCATTCAGTTGTTGAAGCTGTTCAGGTAGAAGCACCCTAGTTTATTTTTTCTGTTGTGAGAACCTGCACCTGTATTGTCAAGGCCATAATTTTCTTGCAGGGAAACATGCAAATTTGATGCCAGTTTTGTGTTAAGGTTGCATAGCTAAGAATGGTACCTTGAAACTGCACATGATTAACTCATTGTTGCAAATGCCTCGAAGTAACTACATTTATGTAATTGTTTTCTCCTGAATTGATCTCGTAGCCAATTTCATAGACAGGAAGTATGCCTTGTGAATACAAGGAACGACAGCCCCCCCTGAAATTCGTAGAACTGTTTTTGTTTCGTAAAGATGTCCTGTCTTTTGGAAGGAATTAATTATGTGAAGGATGCATGCCTTCAATATGTTAATATTGCTTATTTTGTGCACATTTTACTAAAATGCCGAAGATAAGTTTCTTCTTACAGATGTACAAAATGTCCTAATGTTCCTTCGGTATAATTCTTATGGATTGTCGCTATTGGATACAAAAGTCATAGGGAAAATGAAATATAATTATTTTGTTTTAAAGTATTGTGTGCCTCCTGCATGTATAGATTGCACTATTTTTGCTTTATTTTGGTTTATGATGGTTCCCCCCTAGCTTCTGCGTAGCATGGCAATTTGCTGAAATACAACTGTGCCATATGCATTGCTTCAGTAATAGCTCATAGCGCACACATCATACACGATTGGACTAACTTGGTCTCCAAGAATAATAGTTGTCTTCTTTTTAATTGCGTTAGCTGTTGACATGGGCACATTTTTTTTTTCTCATAGGGATCAAAGGTTTAATTTTACTTATCACTGATACCTAGCAGGTACTGTTGATTTTGGTAATCCTTTTCTTTTGGAACCGAATAATCTGATATATTTAAACATTTTTTGGGACCCAAATAATACAGGAAACAAAATCTGTGGGTGCCGAAGTCAATTGGGGAGTCAGATTTAATGAGAACAAAGATGTATGTTCTTCTTTATTTCTCTTTCCTGTTTATTATTTTAGTGCTGCCCCTTTTCGTGTTTGATATTCTTTTTGTTATTTGCAGGCTGATAATTTTCTAGTCAACCTCAGCAAGGAGGTTTCTTTACGCTTACAAGGATGTGGACTACAGGGCCGTACTATTACCCTTAAGGTTCTTTGGGCTGACTGAACACAGTTTTTCTCTCCATTTCTTGCCAGTTGGTTAAAGGTTTATAGCCATATGTTCTGCCTTGAAGGTGAAAACAAGAAGGAAAGGTGCTGGAGAGCCACTAAAATTTATGGGGTGCGGTGACTGCGAAACCATGAGTCGTTCTACCACAGTAAGGGTTAAATAATGGCATTTGAATATAGAGTTGTGTCATTGTGTTGTAATCTTAGTTTCCTTCGGCTTTTCTGTATGAACTTGGCTATTCTGTTTCATTGTTTTGTAATGTTGACCATTTTCGGCAAGGGATTGGCAATTATTTATCCTGTAAAATGAGTTTCAGTTCTTAGTGCATATGTGCCTGTTATTTTATTTTGTATTTTTAATGCATCATGTGATTTTTTTATCACTGCTATTTTACCTTTCTTTCTTCTCCTTTGTTGTTTCAAAGATGACTGGTGCAACTGACAATTTAGTCACGCTTCAGAGAATTGCAAGACAATTGTTTGCAGCTTTGCATGTTGGTAAGTTTCGATATATTCTTCTCATATCTTATACACACCACAGTAGACTGCCATAAGTCTGTCCAAGTAGCCTCTTTTCTGCGGTTACTTTGTTGAATACTAAGTTCTAGTGCCATATTCTAGATGTGAAGGAAGTGCGAGGAGTTGGACTAAAAATGTCAAAGCTTGAACATGCAGATTTAGGTCGCGGAGGTATCTTCTAACTATTCAATTTCTTAACACCCTTTTGGGCATGCTATACATACACATTGCTGCACTGTTTATGTAGCAACCTTTTTCTCGAACACGCTTCTAAATGCGTGGTGTTGTGCATTAGAAGAACACCAAAAAGGTGCAGTGTTTATGTCACATTGTTTTTTAAAGGTACTCTCATGTAGTATTGGTTTTAAGACAAGTAATATTAAATGGTTTCTTTCCAGCACATTGATACAGTAAGTCAATAACATTTGCTTCTTCCACCACCCTTATGATAGCTTGCCCGAGTACGTCTCAGTTCAGATACTATCTCCAGGTTGCAATGCTCATAAATTTCCCGCTAAAATCGGTAATTGCCTTTGGCTCCTAGGTGCATATGCACCCATTGTCGAAATACACATTTTGAAAAGTTAAAAAAATCGGAATATGCACCCATTGTCGAAATACACATTTTGAAAAGTTAAAAAAATCGGAATGTTGCTTACCTGATTTTATGAATGCTTATGTCCTTATGGTTTTTATTTTTTAATGAAGCACAACAAGGGAATATGCTTAAATCATGGCTTGGTTCATCATCTGAGAAGCTCAAGAAACAATGCAGCGAGAGAACCTGCTTTCTTGGGAACAGTGATGGTGCAGGTATTGGTCTTTTTTTTCTTTGACTTTTTTATTATATCAAGGTGTCATTTTCCATCGTATAGCAAATGCATTATTTTGATGTTGCTTTACATGCTTAGCGTTGAATTTGCAAATTTTCCGTCCCATGGATTTGTTTAAAAGATTTTGACTTGTCAGAGATCTTGTAGGAGCCTCTACCAGTGAGATACGAAATTTGGGAAGCTCCAGACCATCACTTACAGGTGTTGCATCCCACTCATCGAAGGTGAAGCTTACAAGTGGTAGGTCTACCAGAGTTCATGCTGCTGAGTTGCCACCACTATCTGAACTTGATTTGGAGGTCCTCGAGAACCTTCCTCCAGAGATAATATCTGAAATGAATGACATGTATAAGGGAGAATTGCATGGTTTTCTGGGCACGATAAAGGGCGATGAAGGCAAGGAAAGCAATTCAAAATCTCGTGTTTTACCTGCCGTTAACCAGAACTCTGTACCTGTTTGTAATGCAAGGTTGCACCAATATGGAGAGCGCACTGACTCCATGCATTTGGAAAAACGGAATAATATTAAGGTGAGATGATCAGTAAACTTAAAACTGGAAACAGAGTGGAAGCACTAGTCAAATCTGCTACTTTGTCATTCCTATTTTGAACCATTCCTCAAGTATCCTAATTGTTGCCATTACTCCCATAGGGGGCATCAGACCAGGAAGTTCAAACTGCCCATGCTTCGTGCTCAAGAGCCAATGAATTGATTGATACAGGGAGTGTCACACGGCTTGATTTCATGCCTAATTCTCTAAGCCAGGCAGACTTCACAGTTTTGCAGGAATTACCCGAGGATGTCAAGGCTGATTTGTTCAATGTGCTTCCATTACATAGGCCAATGGATCCTACATGCCGCACTTCAAACATTACTGAAAATAAATCTCTGAAGAATGGAGGAGCTGATGATCCAAAAAATCCAGTGATTTGTGTTCTGGCGGGAAGTTCTCAGAAATGGGCTGAACAGTTCAGAGTTAGCAGTTCCCTACTATTGAATGCCATTGCAGAGCAACACGCAAATTCTATCTCCAGTCAACCTTTATCTTCAATTTTAGAGCATGTTGCTTCCCTACTCCCTCTGTGTCCTACCTCAGGTAGCGAAGAATGGAGCGACACATTCTCCCGACTCTCTGTTCTTCTTACAGAGTATGTACACCTGAAAGTTGATTCTGATATTGAAGAGCTGTACAAATGTTTCCTTCTTTTGAAAAGGTAAAGTGTACTGTTCGAGAAAAAAGGGGTAAATCATGCAGTCATTTAACCATTATTAGATATGAATTTGTTGGGAAATTGTTGCAAACCAAGATGTGCATACTCAGTGAACATGAATTGGTATAAATGTGGTAGTTAGTCTCCCTCACGATGAGGAAGGTTATTCATGAAACCAGGTTCTTATTATTAACCACTGAACTTTCCCATTGCAGGTTCTCGTCAGCATCTGAGCTTTTTCTGGAATTGCACAATAGCATTCTCCCTTTACTGCAGGTAAAATTTACATGTTCAATTATCATCATTTTGGTTGTGGACAACATTGTTAGGATTTACCACTGTATTTGTTATGGCTGGCCTTCGGGTCCTTTGCTTTATCACTTTTGACTTTCACAAACATGAGGGATAAACCACCTTAGTTTTTAGATGGAACCAGACAGTTGTCCACCTTCCATCTTCGTTCTGATTATAAAGTTTTTAGTTGTTTCTATTTAAGCTTTAAAGGTCCACTACATTTTGAAATATGAGTAATTTGCGCTGCATGCAAACAAATTTGCAAGCTGGATGCAAGTAGAGGCATCAACTCGGCAATTCAGATTCTGGACATTTTTGTCCACAAACTTGTCAAACTGATCGAGTGAAAGCCCATCATCCTTTTTGTAGGATTCCATCACTCAACATTATGGTGGGACACTGCGTCTCTAGTTCGAAGTTCAGGTATTGCGGACCGCTTGGTGATAGAAAGGGCAGAGAAGGTGCGTAGGGGTCTCTGTGCCCTTGTTTATCAGTGACGACCATGGAGTGTGATGACTGGCTCTCCTGGGTCTGTGGATATGAACTGAAATACTGAATCAGGGTTTGGAATGCGAACATTCTCCCCACACTATGTATAAAAGGGGAATCATGTACACCTGCAAATATTCCTTTTTTTTGCGAGAACTGTAAATATTACTTCTACATGAAAGATGGCACGAGCTTGCATTTTGTTCTTTATAACATAGCCTTTTCTACATTAAAATTAAAATACCTCCCTGTAAACAGAAGAAGGCAAAAGCTGATATATGCATGTCCTGCTTTGTATGTAATCGGTGTTGAGCACAATCCAACTTGCAAACCTCAGAAAAGATTCATCTTTTTCTGAATGTATATCATGGTTATGTTGTACATATGTAGTTTTGTATCAAGAAACAGCAAGAGAATTTTGTCAATTTTGGTTGAATTCCAATTGCAACTTGGACTGCAAGTTTCAACCTTTTTGGTCGAAAAGGGGGAAGACCCCGGCCTCTGCAAGTCTGAACATGGACATGAGAACTCAAAATTGCAAAAGTAGAGATTAGAGATTTGTTGATTGCTTAGGCCCGTGCAGAATTATATAATTCGACGCAAACACATCTTTCCCAACACGAGGATCAATTTCTTTCAGTTCTTTGCAGATTTCAGCAGATTTTAAACACTAAATCTCGCTTTCAATTCTTTCGATCACGTACAGAACATGCATACGAGCTACGAGCAACTGCATTGCAGTAGGGCTAGACTGCTACTTACAACTACAATATGCCATGTTCGAGTCTTCGAGAAGAAGGATATACATAAAAGTGACCTAGAAAGTGACCAGGACTAGTTCTGGATCAACTGTCTTCTTGACTAGAGCTACACCTGAAGCTGCGTCCTGACCGCGAAGGTCTTCTTGACCATGGCGCTAGTGCACCTCCTGATTGACTGCATCTGAGACGCCGGCTGCATCATCTTGGGCGCCTGCACCAACTGCGTCTTGCGCCGCCGTTTGGCGTCCGCTGCTTCCTGGTAACCTTGGCGGAGCTTGCGCTTCGCGTCTTCCATCTTCTCCTCCGAGCAGAGCCGGGCACGGTCACCGTCGACGAAGCCGGCGGCAGGATCAGACGCCTTTTTGATGATTTCCGCCGTCTTCTTGGCCAAAGGCTCGCCGAAGATTTTGTGAGGCCGCTTCGTCTTCGCGTCGGAGACATCCTGCTGCTTGCCGACGGTCGCCTTGGGCTGCGGCAGCTTCTTCTTGGCTGGTGTGAGTGTGACCTTGGCGACGTCGTCCTCGACGGAGGCCTCCCACCCGCCGACGATGCCGCGCGCGAGGAGGCGGACGCGCTCCGAGTCGTGCTCCCGCAGCGCGCGCACAGACTCGGCGAGCTCCGTGGAGATGGGCACCTCTGGCGTTGATGGAACCACCCTGAGCGTCTCGAGAGACTCTGCCATGAGGTCGTCGAGAATCCCGCAGATACGCTCCGCCTGCTCCTCGTCGGCGGCGTTGCAGAGCCCTACCAGCAGGTCCCCCCTCGCGCGCTGGAACATGTGGCGGGAAAATTGGTCTGGGTCGGCGGCCTCGATGGCGGCGTCCACGGGGTCGAAGGCGCCGTAGAAGCTGTTCCACCGGCGGAGCATCTGCGCGGCCATGGCGGCGGCGGCTTTTCCGCGAGCTGCTGTGATCGACCTTGGAGTGGATGGAGAAGTGGGGAGGATTGGATGGGGAAACTGGGAAGGAAGAAGGCGATCGCCTGCCACGAGGCCCCCAATGCAGCTTATATCTCCCGGCGAGGCGGTGACGCGAGCAGAGCACCACTCCCGATCGAATTCGGAAGCGCGTTTCGCTCCAGTGGAATCCGATTGAGCAGCGGCAAACGCGCACCACGCGTTACCCGCACGCCACGAAATCTTGCCACCCCATGGTCACCGACACGCACCAGCAGCTGGATGGCCACCGTCTGGCGAATCGCCGCCGCCGAAGCCGCCATTGACGCCATGATCAACGACCACGACGCCGGCTCCCGCAAGCGACGGCGCATCGGGAGCACCGAGGACTACGAGCTGACGCGCGTGCTCGGGAAGGGCGGCTTCGGCGTCGTAGTCAAGATGTCGCCCTCAAATGCCTCTTCCGCTCGCCCGACGACGGCAGCGGCAAGAGGAGGCGCCGTGCCGACACGCTCCACCGCGACCTGCTGCGTGAGGCGTGCTACCTCGCGGCGTGCCGCGGCCACCCCTCCGTCGTCGGCTTGCACGGCATCGTGCAGCCTCGTCCTGGAGCACGTCGGCCCGAGCCTCTGTCACGTCCTGCGTGGTCGCCGCCGACCGTTCGCGGAGAAGGAGACCCGCCGCGTCATGCGGCAGCTTCTGAGCGGCGCCGGGAGGATGCACAAGCGAGGCATCGTCCACCGGGACATCAAGCCCGGGAGCATCCTCGTCGGCGGCGAGGGCGTGGTGAAGATATGTGATCTCGGGCTGGCCATTTCCATGGCGAGCGCGACGCCGCCGCGCGGTCAGGCTGGCACGCTCTTGTACATGGCTCCGGAGATGCTCCTGGGGAAGCCGGACTACCACGTGCTCGTGGACGCCTGGTCGCTTGGCTGCGTCATGGCGGAGGTGGTCGCCGGCGAGCCACTGTTCCCTGGCCACAGCGCGACCGACCAGCTCCTCAGAATTTTCCGCGTGCTCGGTAGCACGTGTATGGCATCCACGCCGCTCGCCGCCGCGGGACAGACCCCGGCGAGCGTCTGCCAGCGGCCATGGCGCTCCAATCCCCGTGGTTAGCTGGCACCGCCGACGTCCCAGCTTCAGCCGAATAGCCGCACCGCCGACGACCACCATTCTACCTCATCACTTGGGAGTGCATTTCCATTCCTCCAATGTACAAAGATGATTTATTTTGTAATGTATATTGACGAATTTACTGCCAGGGACGAACGCACCTTGTAAACATGCTTGAAAGGTGTACAAAGCTCGAGCTGCAATGGAATTGTAAAGGTGTACAAAGCTTGAGCCATATTGCCATATCACTGTGCTATCAATTCTGCAGTACTGCATTCTCAGAGTTCCAAGATATCACAATAGTGGCGATTAGAAAAAGAGAAAAGTATATTTTTGTCCCTCAAATTTCCAAAAAGTAGACTTAGTCCCTCAAGATTTTTTGTATAGATTTGGTCCTTCAAGTCTCAAAACCGGATAACTTTGGTCCAAAACCAGATTTCAAGCATGTTGACCTGGTTTGGCCATGTTTGACCAAGTTTGACCCGGTTTGACCGATGAACCATAAATTCTAAAAAATAACAATAAAATAAAATTTTGTGGCAATCAAAATGCTTGGGCGCGTTAGGTGTGTGACCACAAAAATGTACACACACCTAATGCACCCAAGCACTTTGGTAGTCACAAAATTTCATTTTTTAAATTTGTTTGGTATTTTTTGAATTACTGTTCATTGGTCAAACATGGTCAAACCCGGTCAAACGTGGTCAAACCCCTGTCAACATGCTCAAAATCTGGTTTTGGACCAAACTTATCCGTTTTGAGACTTGAAAGACCAAATAAAAAAAAGGGCAGCCCCAGTGAATGTAGCTCCCGCTTGCGCAGGGTCTGGGGAAGGGTCCGACAACTTTGGATACTTGAAAGACCAAATGTATATCAAAAAATCTTAAAGGACCAAATAGCTTTTAGAAAGCTTGAGGAACCAAAAACGTACTTTTCTCTTAGAACAATGAAAGTCCAGTATTTTTACACATCAAAGAGAGATGTACATAGAAAAGAATTATTATTTTTCACTTGACTGATTTTAATTCGTCATCATTCAAATTTTATCCCTGTTGGATAAAACGCGAAGGTTCGGGTTGTTGTTCTCTTACACAAGCGCAATTGTTGTTGGGCAAGCCCGTTTCGTTTTGAGTGTTGCTATCTTCTTTTCCTCTTTATTTGAAGTTCTCTTATCTACCTGGTTTGGGGGAGAGAAAGAGCAAAGAGCGAGATGGCCAGCCTATCTCGTTTAGACCGTTGCTATCTTCTTTTCCTCTTTATTTTCAATTCTCTTATCTAACCGTTTTGTCATTCCTATTTCGCAAGCCGCACTGCTCAAGCAGAGAGAGAGAAAGACCAAAGAGCGAGAGGGCCTTCCTTGGTGATGTGTTCATCATTGTCCATGACGATTCAGAGCTCTTTCTCCACGTCATCTTGATGATTTCTGCTCCGATTGCTCTGGATTTGGTTCCTTTATAGTGGGTTGACCTTATTTTTCTTTTCTTTTTGTGTTGGATTCTGATGGTTCTGTTCGTTCTAAATCTAGTGCTCAATTTTTTTGATTGGCTTCCCCTTGCGCCTTCATTCTACGGATTTTGTGTGGGTGTAGGCATTTGATTCCTTACGTTAGGTTGTATTGGCAATCGATTATGTGGTCCGGTGGTGATGGTGTGCTTGTTCTAATTAAGTGAGTTCTGTTTTTTTTGTCATGCTTCTTTTCAAATTGTACCCCCCTTTCCCCCAACACACACACACCCCTTCATGGTCATGTATAATTGTCATGTTTTCACTGGTAGCAACCAATCGCCATGGATGGTTAGGTGTTTGCTTATAGGCTTTTTTGTTGTCTTCGTTTAGGATTCGACACTTAGAGCTTTGTTTTGTTGTTTTTATTGGTGTGAAAGCGTGTAACGGTCCCTTGGATCTGTTGTGTGTTGGGGTACAAAGTATATGGCTGCTTTATTCATGTCAAGTGGATCTACTTTGGTCATATAATATCTTTGTTCATGCATTACTCTGTGCTAGCAGTTTTATTCCTTTATTAGTTAGGTGATGCAATCAAATGTTGGATGCTCAGGTTCTTACATTGTATTTGGCTATTTCATTTTTAGTTTTGCGCCGTGTAGTTCATTTGTATGGTTCAATAAATGTAGGTTATTTATTCATCTTTGAAAACTTTCTGTTTTGTTCAGCACTTTTGAGCAAAACATTTAATTGGCACTTTTGAGTTGTCTTGTTTTTTTCACTCTGGTCACAGTGTAAGTTTGGTACATCATCTTTTCTTTGAAATTTCGAGTTGTGACTTCGCTCTTTTTCTGCATATTTTCTCAAATCTTGTAACAATCCTGTTTTTTATGTTACAACCGAGAAATAAGTTTTTCTGGTACTTTCGAGCCGTTCTATCCTCGCAGAGAAGGTATTACTTTTTTGTGTTTGGAGTTGCAACTCATTATTTCATTGAGACCTACAAGTACTACATGTCACCTAGTTTATGAACATTGCCCTCGCCATTCACATTTATTTGAACTCATTCGGTAGTTTGATTGGTTCTTCACCGGTGCTTCCGAGCCTTTGTTACTTTTCTATAACAGTCACATTTTTGGGAATCTCTCTCTATATATTCTCTACCATACCCATTCATGTTGACATGCCATCCAAGCCACCGCAACCACCATAACCATCTCACCCCACTCATTCCACTCCTTGCCAACCACTCCAACCCACATCCCATTCCACTTCACTCAATTCATCTACCCCATAGATAAAGAGAGATCTAAGGCAAGAAAAGAAGATATAAATGTTGACACGCGATCACAAGATGTAGGCGGTAAATGAACTGTCGCATCCGGCGCCATCTCAGACGTAGGAAGGTCCAGATAGCTTCCTTGGTAGCCCAAAGGAACCATACGCACACAAAGAATACACGGCCTTTTGACGCGGTGGCCCTAGGCCGGCTGGCGTGCTTTCCATGCCTGCCCGACTTTTTGATGCCACATTGCCTAGTCGACTGGCGTACTTTGGGATCCCTTACAACCATTCGACGCTGTGCAGTCTGTCCGTCTCGGCTAGCCATTTCACATCCACCAAATCATGCCAACTTCCTCTCGCTTTGCTCCCTTCCATTTGAAGAACTTTTTCATCGCTCTAAGGGAGGACGGGGTTCTGGAACTCCTTCTTTGCTACTACCTCCGTCCGGGTTTATTACGCCCCTCTTATTTTGGGCTAAATTTTGACCAACAAATTTAACTAATAAAATGTAAACTATATTCACAAAAATTACAACTTTGGAAAACTTTTTCAAATACAGTCCAACAATGTACTTTTTGTGGCATATATTCTATATTTTATTATTCATATTAATGGTCAAAGTTTGGCTCAAAGTAGTAGGGGGTCTAATAAACATGCAAGGAGGTAGTATCTTGCATCTTGTGAACCACCAAACACGCCTGCTTCCTCTAGCTCCGCTCTGCTATGATGGCAGGTTTTTTTAGCTACTTTGTAGCTCCTCCTACTAGCCAGACGAGGCTCATATTTCCCGTCGTTCTTTGTTGTGCAACATCTTATTGCATTATCGTCGTTCGTTTCCTTCCCCTCACCCTTGTAGGTATTGTGACTTCTTCCCGTCGTTTAGTAGTACCGGTTCTCGGCCTGCTATTCGTTGAAGTAGCTTTCTTCCGAGCACGCCAATGCTATGGCATCACCACGCTTCTCGCCAACTGGCATGCGGTGGTGGAGCACCCTACCGTCGAGGTGCAGCTTCTCGCTGGGCGCCAAGCATCAGGAGCAACACCAGTCACGGTAACTCCGGTTGCCGGGAAGCACGATTGGCGTGTTTGGTTGCTCGTATGCAGCCCAACCAGACCCACGCGGGATGTGCGCGGCCTGTTTGATAGCCCGCATACATTATTGGGTCTGTATCGCACGCTTCTTAAAGCATCTCAGGGCCTGGCTCACTGGAAACGCACGAATTGGCAGTTTCTCCAAGGCCAGCCCCGAGCGGTGCACGTGGGCGGGCGCGGCTGCACGCGCGCGGCCATCCTCGAGAAGCCGTGTTGCTTCCCGAAGCACCGACAATTATTAGCCTCACCGCCCCTCACCGCTCCCTCTCCCCACTCTTCCCCACTCTCCCAACTCTCACCGACGGCGGCGGATCGGAGCAGAGGAAGAAGACCACTGGACTCCATCAATGGCGGTGAGCACTTCTCTCTCTTTGACATGCACGCTAGATTCGATCCACGGCGATAGATTCGATCCACGGCGGAGGGGAATGGGGAATAGAGGTAGATAAGCATAGGGGTAGTTCATACTAGTTCATAGCAGTTCATACGAGTTCATACATGCAAGATCGGAATGCATAAGGTAGATTTCGGGATTGGGGGATAGGGGAATAGGGGGAAAGGGGGTACACAACGGACACTGGCTGACCGCGGCGGCCGTCACCGGCGTGCGAAGCGGCCGGTCGAGCCGCTGACCTTCATCTTCTTCTTCATCGCCGTGCGGGCCGGCGGGTCGTCCTCGTCATCCTCGGCGGAGTCGAGGTCGATCTGCCAGGTAGGACAGACTGGTTTCGGCGCCCTAGCTGGCATGTGCACTGCCTCTTCTTCCTCCTCCTTAGGCTCCCTGCCGATGACCGCCAGCGGTGCGATAGCCGTCTCCCAGTACACTACGACAAGGCGGTCCTTAGGAGCCCAGTAGGTCTTGTACTTGCACCACTTCTTCCTCTGTTTAGGGTCGTCGGAGATGGCCTGATTCATGGCCCAGCGAATGATGTCAACTGCCATCGTGCCCTTCGCTGGGTCAGGAACCAGCGTCTTCGGCTCTTCTTTAGTGGCCTTCATGAGCACAGCATTAGATTCGTTCTGCATGTCCGGCATGGAGCCGAAGTTCGAGCATACCTCCATGGTGTTCTCGAACTTGGTTCGGTCACCAGCCGTCCACCCGAGGAAGAAGGCCCTCCAGCCAATACCCCAAGGGAAGGGGTTGGCGTTGGAGCTGGAGCTAGAGCTCATGGAGATGGGGAGGAGGAAGGTTGACAGTGAGAGAAGAGAGGGGTGGGTAAATAGTGGTGGGCAGGGTGCGTAAATATAGGGGGTGGAGAGGAGGAGAAGAGTGACGGTCATGCCGTTTTAACTACAAGCTCTTGAATTAGCCATGAACTCTGTGCAATGCTTGACTCCATGACTTGTGTGCAGATCGAGGATAACAATGAGATGGGCACGGAGGTGCTCCCGGCCGTTGACAGCAAGGGCAATCAGCCCCTTCACCCAATGCCCGACGAGGTTGAGCTGCCGCCCATCGCCGAGGAAGACCGGAAGACGCCTGAGGGGTGGCGACGACGAGCGCATGGAGGAGCCCCCCAACAACAAGCGCCGCAACTACGGCCACTACCATCAGGAGGATGGCCCAACTCACTTCTGCAAGGTCATCCTTGCACCGAAGCTTGAGTGCATCCCCATGCCCCTGGACTTCACCAAGCACTTCGTCGTGGTGCCGACGGAGTTCAAGCTCAGGAACAACACCGGCTGCTCCTGGAAGGTGACGGTCAAGCTGATGAACAGCAGGGTGACCCTGGATCAGGGTTGGGCCACCTACGCAACTGTTCATCAGATCAAGATCGGCTACATGGTGACGTTCAAGCTCCTCACTCCCGACACCCTCAAGGTCATAATCTTCGACGACGATGGCATTGAGGTCGTCAACAAGTGCGGGAAGCACGACGAAGCCTTCACCGTCAAGAAGTAGGGACGGGCCACCTCTTTCGAGCGTTCTATCGAGTCTGCTTTAAACATGTTTATGGTTTATGCGTTGAACTGTTATATCTGTGGTACTGCTTATATCTGAATTATGCTAGTTGATGCTCTGTTTATACTCTGTTGTGCTGCCGAAGTGTGGTGGTAACCTCACCAACTAGCCAAAGAGGTTACCACACATCAGGCCTTGCATACAACCAAACACCATGCCTTGGGTTTGTGGACTAACATGCAGGCAACCAAACACCAGGCAGTGTGGTTCAGCCCATGCAGGTAAGATGGCATGCAGGCAACCAAACAACATGCATATGGTGCATTTGAGGCTGCATTTGCATAGCTAGGTTGGGTGGAGAAGTGTATGCAATGCGGGTGCTGTAGCGCACGGCAACCAAACACGCCTGATATGTATTCCCGACCCTTTTCCATTTTTTATTAGATGGCCACTGCCCATGCAAACTCGGGGAAAGCAGAAAACTGATCTTGCCCTCTCTTAATCAAGCACTCACGAGTTCGGCAAGTCTATGCTATGTATGCATGCCTCGTATATGGGATGCCTGCCCTGTCCGGATGGTCCTGAGAGTTACCTCAATTGTTCCGAGTAGGGGTTCTTGCTTCCGATGGTTCAGGTCAAGTGCCAAGGGGGGAGGGTCGGCCTTTTATTGACCCTAGTGTTGGGTTGCCCTACCTGGCCAAATAAGACATGGGCGACGATCATCGTTGTGTGTCGTAATTCAAGAGGAAGCATGTTATACAACATCCTACCATCCATTTTAATTGTGTATTGCAATTCGAATTATGTGAGAGAGGCATGTCTTTTGTTTGTTATGTTATGATATATTTAGGCTCGTTAGTACCTTTCTTGAAGTTACAGACAATGTTTTCAGCAGTTTAGAAGCCTACTCGAAGTACACATATTCTAATACATGTCAACAATTCATTATGGTGCAGATACCGTGCCTCTATGTAAATAAATAAGTAGTATTTACGACAACCAATATAGCGTAGAGCATGGGGAGTGACCATATTTTCTCATTGCACATGAAAAACATAAGTATTCTTTGTACACGCCATGATAAAATCAGCTACTAGTCTACCCGTCCAACAACCATACAATAAATTTCCATTTATATTATAGTTTTCTAAACTTCACCATGGATTAAAGAAGAAAGCGCCGCAATGAGTTCCACAACCCGTGTCCGAAGTTATCTCGACAATTTTTTTTGAAAAGATAAGACTCTTGCATAGATTGTTTTTAAAGTACATCATGGCATGATGTGACGGCTTGCGTGCAAACAAGTGTGATTTCTCCAAGGCAATTTCAGGGCATCTTCAAATCGATTATATTCCATTGCTATATCGCATAGATACGGAACCAAACAATATGGTGCTAGAGCTAGAGAATGAACCCGCAGACACATACGCAATTTGAGTTATGAATGGTTCCACGCATCTAAATCTTGCTGACATTGACGTGATCTGCTACCCTAATCGAACTGAATTGCTTCCTCATGATGAAATATGATATTATTTCCCCCACACGAAAATGATAGCAAGGTGTCACGTCCAAATAAGAATATATGCTCTGCATCTGCATTTATGGACACTAAAAACAATCAAGCGCATACTACAAGCATATTGTATGCTCGAAAACTTTGATAAATATAGCCTCATGTTCCATAACCTTCGGTCCATATCATGTACTGCTTTGAACATATCTAGCAAGATGTCATTCCCACGATACATACCATTAATGTGTCAAGCAAGTATGATGGACCAATTGGACCACTGCATCATGCACATAAGAAGGTCATGGCGTATTGTATGAGACTTCTTTTTTTGCATGGAACTTCAGAGAGCTTTATTCAACGAAAGCATTCGCTGAGCAGTCAGCCAGAAGGTTGCTGATCAGGAAGCTAGGGGTACTATCTAACCAGCTCTCAGTCACATTAAGCGTAGAGCCATGCTTAGCACATAGATGCGCATGACTGTTTGCTGATCTTATTACATGTTGACTATTGAAAGAAATAAAACTAAGAGCTAGCTCTCCAATTTCAGAAAAAATAGGTGCTATCACCGACCGTCGATGTAGCGAGAGTTCCAAAGGTTTACTGCCTCTAGACAGTCGGTCTCCATGATCACATGCGTGTAGCCTCGTAATGTTGCGAAAATCTCCTTCCTTAAGTGCTAGGGCCTCCGCGGTGAGGGGGTCCGTGACACCTGGAAATGGCTTGCACCATGCACCCTTGAATCCCGATGAGAAGCGTGCAACACCCCCTAGCCCAGCATTCCCGTCGTCGAGATGAACATCGACATCAGTATTGATCTTGATGTATGGGTCATCAGGGGGTTGCCATCCATAACCCGGCAGTGATGAGGCAAACTACGAGGGTAGATCCAATATGGTGAGATCCTCTTTGATCTTTCTCACTAAACTAGCTGGATCCCAACCTTATCGGTGGTGAGTCAAGCGATTGCGGGAACCCTAGCCCAGCATTCCCGTCGTCGAGATGAACATCAACATTAGTATTGATCTTGATGTATGGGTCATCAGGGGGTTGCCATCCATAACCCGGCAGTGATGAGGCAAACTACGAGGGTAGATCCAATATGGTGAGATCCTCTTTGATCTTTCTCACTAAACTAGCTGGATCCCAACCTTATCGGTAGTGAGTCAAGCGATTGCGGGAACCCTAGCCCAGCATTCCCGTCGTCGAGATGAACATCGGCATCAGTATTGATCTTGATGTATGGGTCATCAGGGGGTTGCCATCCATAACCTGGCAGTGATGAGGCAAACTACGAGGGTAGATCCAATATGGTGAGATCCTCTTTGATCTTTCTCACTAAACTAGCTGGATCCCAACCTTATCGGTAGTGAGTCAAGCGATTGCGGGACATCCATATTGCCCACATCACTGTGACGAAAATTGCCCGATCTTTGTCAGAAAACCAAGGTTCACAGAGGATATCTTTTGTCCATGTGTGAGGATGGAGACGTGATACGTCTCCAACGTATCTATAATTTATGAAGTATTCATGCCATGTTTACAATAGTTTTATATGATTTTGGTATGATTTAATTAGAACTAACCCGTGCTGATGTTGTTTTCAGCAGAACTACCGTGGTGTTATTTTTGTGCAGAAATAAAAGTTCTCGGAATGCGATGAAAATCAACGGAGAATTTTTCTGGAAAATATAAAAAATACTGGAACAAAAATCTACCAGAGGGGAGTCCCGTGGGCCCCACGAGGGTGGTGGGCGCGCCCCTGTGCCTCGTGGACTTCCCGTGGGCCCCCATGACTTGTTCTCAATGCCAACCTCTCCTATAAATGCCCAAACCTCCAGAAAATAACCTAGATCGGAAGTTCCGCTGCCGCAAGCCTCTGTAGCCACGAGAAATCAATCTAGGCCCTCTCTGGCACCCTGCCGGAGGGGGCCATCATCACCGGAGGCTATGGAGGAGGATCCCGGAGGGGCCGTCATCACCATGAAGGCCAAGGACCAGAGGGAGAATCTCTCCCCATCCAGGGGCGAGGCCATGGAGGAGGAAGCACATGGGGGGGGGACCTCTCCTCTCTCTCGGTGGCACCAGAGTGCCATCGGGAGGGGAATCATCGCCACGGTGATCGTCTTCATCAACATCACCATCATCATCACCATCCTCATCTCTTTTACGCGGTCCACTCTCCCGCACCCCGCTGTAATCCCTACTTGAACATGGTACTTTATGCCACATATTATGATCCAATGATGTGTTGCCATCCTATGATGTTTTGAGTAGATATCCTTTGTCTTTGGGTTGATTGATGATCCAGATTGGTACGAGTTGTATGTTTTATTTTGGTGCTGTCCTATTGTGCCCTCCATGTCGTGCAAGCATGAGGGATTCCCGCTGTAGGGTGTTGCAATGCGTTCATGTTTCTCTTATAGTGAGTTGCTTGAGTGACAGAAGCATAAACCCGAGTAAGGGGTTGTTGCGTATGGGATAAAGGGGACTCGATACTTTAATTTTGTGGTTGGGTTTTACCTTAATGATCTTTAGTAGTTACGGATGCTTGCTAGAGTTCCAATCATAAGTGCATATGATCCAAGAAGAGAAAGTATGTTAGCTTATGCCTCTCCCTCACATAAAATTGCAATGACGACTATCGGTCTTGTTAACAATTGCCTAGGATAATTCCGCACACCGATCCACCATTACTCCACACTCGCTATTTATAATATTTAGTAATATATTCTAACTTTATGATAACAACCCCTACTTTTATATTTTAGCTCTCCGATATCATGCAAAGTTATCCTCTTCATACCCACAACGTAGTTTTATTTCTCGTTTCTAGTTGGAAGCAAACGTTCGGTGTACGCAGAGTCGTATCAGTGGCAGATAGGGCTTGAGATAATATTGATCTTACCTTTAACTTCTTGTGGGTTCGACACTCCATACTTATCACTTCCACCTTTGGGAATTACTATGATGATTCCCTGCACTTGGGGATTATCAAGCTCTTTTCTGGCGCCGTTGCCGGGGAGCAATAGCGTGGGGTTAATATTCTCGTGTGTGCTTGTTTGCTTTCTTTGCTAAGTAGATTTTGTTTTTCCTTTTTTGTTTCTATTTAGTTGTGGGTGAAACATAAAAAAATTAAGAATGAAACACAAAAAAAATTACTTGCCTCTCATACCTAAAAAGTTTTTCAATAAGAGAAGTGATTGGAAGGTTATGCATTGGAGAAGTGAGGGTCGACCTTGAACACTTGTGTTCATGCTCATGGAAACAATGTAAAAAAATTCATGGAAGCTTCTCTGAAAATAATTATCCCCTTGTATATATCCATTGTATTATAAAAATAATGTGCCACGCCTTGGTTTTAGGATGATTAGATTGCTTGTTTACTTTGTGCAGTACAAAAACAAAAACTTTGGTTGTAGCGCATGATTTTACATTTTTACTAGAAAGTCAAATGGGTCTGAAACTTTTTGCACATTACTTCTGTATAAATTGTCATTTTTTTTGAATTTTTTGGAGTTACAGAAGTTTACTAATCTTCCAAATTACTACAGACTGTCCTGTTTTTGACAGATTCTATTTTCTATGAGTTGTTCGCTTATTTTGATGAATCTATGGGTAGTATCGGGGGTATGAACCATGGTTAAGTTGGAATACCGTAGATATAGTTCTAATATGAAATTGGAAAAAGTTTGCAACAATACCTAAAAGTAGTGATTTGCTTTATTACACTAACAGATCTCACAAAATTTTTATTAAAGTTTTGTGTGGATGAAGTGTTCAAAGATCGAGGAGCTATCAATATGAGAAGAATAAAGAGAAGCGAGAGCTCAAGCTTGGGGATGCCCAAGGCACTCCAAGTAAATATTCTAAGGATACTAAAGCATCTAAGCTTGGTGATGCCCCGGTTGGCATCCCATCTTTCTTCTTCAACAATTATCGGTATAGCTCGGTTTTTGTTTTGTTCACATGATTTGTGTCCTTTGTGTTTTTCTTGTTTTTCCTTTAAGAACCATGCTAGTATGAGATAGCCCTTCATTTATTTATAGAATGCTTAATGCGCTTCACTTATATCTTTTAAGTATGATCTTATAGAATTTCTCTTTGTGCTTCACTTAAATCTTTTGAGTATGGTTTTATAGAATGCTTTGTGTGCTTCACTTATATATTTTGAGCTTGGATATTGGTTAGTCTATATTAATTGTATAATGCTCCATGAACTTCACTTATATCTTTTGGAGTATGAATAATACTATCATCTAAAGTGGATTTAGAAGAAGTTTGATCCCACTATTCTTAATGAGGAGAATTTTGCTTATGTGGAGAGTAGTAAAATTTCCATGCTCGTAGATCATGAAAAGAATGCTTTATGTGATGGTTATATTGTTGAAATCATTCATGATGCTACTGAAAATTAGTATGAGGGAGGAATACATGTTTGTAGGAGTTGCAATAATATCAAGTTTCCTCTCTATATGCTTAAAGTTTTGAAGTTATACTTGTTTTGCCTTCCTATGCTAGTTGATTCTTGTTCCCATAAATTGTGTGCTCACAAAATCCCTAGGCATAGGAAGTGGGTTAGATTTAAATGTGCTAGTCATATTCTTCATGATGCTCTATTTATGTTTCAATCCTTATCTTTTATGTGAGCATCATTGAAATCATCATGCCTAGCAAAAAGGCATTAAAGAAAATCGCTTGTTGGGAGACAACCCAATATTTACCCTTACTGTTTTTGTGTGTTCTTATGATTAAGCTACTGTATTAATCATGTATTATAGCTTTTGTTTCAATAAAGTGCCAAGTAAGACCTTTGGGAAGACTTGGGTGAAAGTTAATGTGATCTTGCTGTAAAAAACAGAAACTTTGCGCTCATGAGATTAGCTGTCATTTTTTTTACAGAAGAGTGTGTTTGAGTTAATTCTTTTTCAGAAGATTAATAGACAAATTCCTCACGTCCACCAATTTATTTCATAATTTTTGGAGTAGCAGAAGTATGGTTGGTGTTCAGATCATTACAGGCTGTTCTATTTCTGACAGATTCTGTTTTCATTGCATAGTTTGCTTGTTTTCTATTTTCTATGGCTTATATTTCTCAATATAAATTGTAGAAATGATATGGTACAGAAGGCATTGTGTGAGAACAATTATGAACCTTGTTGACGGTGTCCTGGACTCGAGGGTTATACCTGGCCAAACCTCGGGCCGGGCCTAGCCAAGCCCGAGCCAAAAAACCTGGGCCCGAGCCCGGCCCGGCCCGGCCATCGGGCCTAGTTTTTGGGCCCAAGCCCGGCCCAAACATGCAAAAGCCCGTCGGGCCTCGGGCCTCGGGCCGGGCCCCTTCAGAAAACTGCAAAAATGACGGGCCTGGGCCCGGCCCGGCCAGGCCACCGGGCTCAAAATCTAGGCCCGAGCCCGGCCTGGGAGCAGCGTCGGGCCCGGCCGGGTCGGGCTTTTTCGGGTCGGGCTGCCCATGGCCAGGTCTATCGGGGGTACTCACCACATCGTCTCCCGGTCAGTTGGATTGGGCCGAGGACCCCCCATGGCCGGTTACTCATGGGCCGGTTCGGACATCCGAAGACATATACGAGGAAGATTCCACAAGACTTGGTGATCAAGGCAAGGACTCCTCCCCACCAGCGAATTCGACTAGGACTCTTGTAATCCTAGGCCTCTGGTACATTATATAAGCTGAGGCCAGGCTAGTCGATAGAGATATGATACATATTCATTACCATATACTCATAGGCTACACTTTTAGGGTTTAGCCATTACGATCTCGTGGTAGATCAACTCTTGTAACACTCATATTCATCAAGATCAATCAAGCAGGAAGTAGGGTATTACCTCCATCGAGAGGGCCCAAACCTGGGTAAACATCGTGTCCCCCGCCTCCTGTTACCATCGATCCTAAACGCATAGTTCGGGACTCCCTACCCGATATCCGCCGGTTTTGACACCGATATTGGTGCTTTCATTGAGAGTTCCGTTGTGTGATCGACAAAAGGATCGATGGCTCCTCTACAGATTAACTGCGACGTCGACATCTTCATCACCGGCTCGACTGATCACCTTGGCTTGACCGAGGACTATGCCCTGCCTCCGATCGTCATGTTCGGACGAGGGCCTTCATCAACACCAACTCCGTTCTCTATCAAGATCATGGAGGAATCGTCCATGGAACTCGGTGGCTCAACGTCAACATTGCCCTCGGGCGACCGTGCTATTTTTCTGGATAGCGAACGCGTATCCGCCGCCACCGCCTCCTCGAGTGTCGTTTTAACGATCGCTTCAGTGGAATTGTGCGGAATCGAGTCTACAACAACCCTAGAAAATTTTGTCGAGTTCCGATGAAGGAATCTCTGACAATCTACGGTATACCGGAGCCCTGTCAAATCCAGACGGGAATCTGGATGAGTTTAGGGCGTGGTCTCCAGAGCCCATCTCGGAAGTCCTTTGGAAGATCCAACCGTTCAACTACTGCGGAATTCCCATATCTACCACCCCTCAAAATTTCAGCTCGATCTGATCCTCCAAACTCCGGGAACCTTCTGATTAGTGCATCACTTTTCAGATTTGTTTCCTGCGCGAATACGGATCCTACCCGAATTCATGTTTCTTTATGAACGTGATATTTGACAACCTTTTTAAAAGGATTTTTCTTCTAAGGTATTGTGCATTGTTTTTAACATGCGCCCATAAAATTTTAATCCTCCTTTGAGGTAATCTTCGCCATCACACTGGTTTCAAACCAGTCCGGCAATATAGCTCCACGACTGATGACTTGCGCTAGACATGTCACTACTTTTTAAGTCGAGCTCAACTTCTTCGGATCCTCACCTCGGCGAGCCGAATAAGAATTCAGAATCGCCAATGATAAATCATCACCAACATCGCCGCCCCACGGATTACACGAAGCAGGCACACCGGCATCGCTGCATGGTCACTTCATCAAACCAGCATTGGTCGCGTCACAAGTTACGACCTGGGTCGGCATGGCCGCACTGTTGCTTCTTCGAGCCAATGTCCATCATGCCGAACTACTTCAACACCTCGGCTGACATGGCAGCTACAACAACTCCTCACCAGCCTGCTCCGTCACCTCGGCTAGACCGGGGACTTGGCTATTTCTTCATCAACATACTCCGGTGACTTCGGCGTCACCAGCCGACCAGCTTCGTCGCGTTAGCTAGACCGAAGGCTTTGAAGGAAATATGCCCTAGAGGCAATAATAAAGTTATTATTTATTTCCTTATTTCATGATAAATGTTTATTATTCATGCTAGAATTGTATTAACCGGAAACATAATACATGTGTGAATACATAGACAAACAGAGTGTCACTATTATGCCTCTACTAGACTAGCTCGTTAATCAAAGATGGTTATGTTTCCTAAACCATGAACAAAGAGTTGTTATTTGATTAATGAGGTCACATCATTAGTTGAATGATCTGATTGACATGACCCATTCCATTAGCTGAGCACCCGATCGTTTAGTATGTTGCTATTGCTTTCTTCATGACTTATACATGTTCCTATGACTATGAGATTATGCAGCTCCCGTTTACCGGAGGAACACTTTGGGTGCTACCAAACGTCACAACGTAACTGGGTGATTATAAAGGAGTACTACAGGTGTCTCCAATGGTACATGTTGGGTTGGCGTATTTCGAGAATAGGATTTGTCACTCCGATTGTCGGAGAGGTATCTCTGGGCCCTCTCGGTAATGCTCATCACATAAGCCTTGCAAGCACTGCAACTAATATGTTAGTTGTGAGATGATGTATTACGGAACGAGTAAAGAGACTTGCCGGTAACGAGATTGAGCTAGGTATTGGATACCGACGATCGAATCTCGGGCAAGTAACATACCGATGACAAAGGGAACAACGTATGTTGTTATGTGGTCTGACCGATAAAGATCTTCGTAGAATATGTAGGAGCCAATATGGGCATCCAGGTCCCGCTATTGGTTATTGACCGGAGACGTGTCTCGGTCATGTCTACATTGTTCTCGAACCGTAGGGTCCGCACGCTTAACGTTACGATGACAGTTATTATGAGTTTATGCATTTTGATGTACCGAAGGTTGTTCGGAGTCCCGGATGTGATCACGGACATGACGAGGAGTCTCGAAATGGTCGAGACATAAAGATTGATATATTGGAAGCCTATGTTTGGACATCGGAAGTGTTCCGGGTGAAATCGGGATTTTACCGGATTACCGGGAGGGTTACCGGAACCCCCCGGGAGCCAAATGGGCCAACATGGGCCTTAGTGGAAAGGTGAAAGGGCTGCCCCATGGGCTGCGCGCCTCCCCCCCTTCCCCTAGTCCTATTAGGACTAGGGAAGGTAGCCGGCCACCCCCTCTCTCTTTCCACTTGAGGAAACCTAGTTGGACTAGGAGTGGAGGGGGGAGTCCTACTCCCGGTAGGAGTAGGACTCCTCCTGCGCCTCCCACCTTGGCCGGCCAGCCCCTCCCCTTGAAACCTTTATATACGGGGGCAGGGGGCACCTCTAAACACACAAGTTGATCCTTGAGATCGTTCCTTAACCGTGTGCGGTGCCCCCTGCCACCAAATTCCACCTTGATCATACCGTTGTAGTGCTTAGGCGAAGCCCTGCGTCGGTAGTACATCAAGATCGTCACCACGCCGTCGTGCTGACGGAAGTCCTCCCCGAAGCTTTGCTGGATCGGAGCCCGGGGATCGTCATCGAGCTGAACGTGTGCTAAGAACTCGGAGGTGCCGGAGTAACGGTGCTTGGATCGGTCGGATCGGGAAGAAGACGTACGACTACTTCCTCTACGTTGTGTCAACGCTTCCGTTGCGATCTACAAGGGTACGTAGATCAGACTCTCCCCCTCGTTGCTATGCGTCACCATGATCTTGCATGTGCGTAGGAATTTTTTTGAAATTACTACGTTCCCCAATAGTGGCATCCGAGCCTAGGTTTTATGGTTAGATGTTATTTGCACGAGTAGAACACAAGTGAGTTGTGGGCGATACAAGTCATACTGCCTACCAGCATGTCATACTTTGGTTCGGCGGTATTGTTGGACGAGACGACCCGGACCAACCTTACGCGTACGCTTACGCGAGACCGGTTCCCTCGACGTGCTTTGCACATAGATGGCTTGCGGGCGACTGTCTCTCCAACTTTAGTTGAACCGAGTATGGCTACGCCCAGTCCTTGAGAAGGTTAAAACGGAGTCTATTTGACAAACTATCGTTGTGGTTTTGATGCGTAGGTGAGATGAGTTCTTGCTTAAGCCCGTAGCAGCCACGTAAAACTTGCAACAACAAAGTAGAGGACGTCTAACTTGTTTTTGCAGGGCATGTTGTGATGTGATATGGTCAAGGCATGATGCTGGTTTTATTGTATGAGATGATCATGTTTTGTAACCAAGTTATCGGCAACTGGCAGGAGCCATATGGTTGTCGCTTTATTGTATGCAATGCAATCGCGATGTAATGCTTTACTTTATTGCTAAATGGTAGTGATAGTCGTGGAAGCATAAGATTGGCGAGACGACAACGATGCTACGATGGAGATCAAGGTGTCGCGCCGGTGACGATGGTGATCATGACGGTGCTTCGGAGATGGAGATCACAAGCACAAGATGATGATGGCCATATCATATCACTTATATTGATTGCATGTGATGTTTTTGCATCTTATCTTGCTTTGATTGACGGTAGCATTATAAGATGATCTCTCACTAAATTATCAAGAAGTGTTCTCCCGGAGTATGCACCGTTGCGAAAGTTCTTCGTGCTGAGACACCACGTGATGATCGGGTGTGATAGGCTCTACGTTCAAATACAACGGGTGCAAAATAGTTGCACACGCGGAATACTCAGGTTATACTTGACGAGCCAAGCATATACAGATATGGCCTCGGAACACGGAGACCGAAAGGTCGAGCGTGAATCATATAGTAGATATGATCAACATAACGATGTTCACCATTGAAAACTACTCCATCTCACGTGATGATCGGTTATGGTTTAGTTGATTTGGATCACGTGATCACTTAGAGGATTAGAGGGATATCTATCTAAGTGGGAGTTCTTAAGTAATATGATTAATTGAAATTAAATTTATCATGAACTTAGTCCTGGTAGTATTTTGCAAATTATGTTGTAGATCAATAGCTCGCGTTGTTGCTTCCCTGTGTTTTATTTTGATATGTTCCCAGAGAAAATTATGTTGAAAGATGTTAGTAGCAATGATGCGGATTGGATCCGTGATCTGAGGTTTATCCTCATTGCTGCACAGAAAAAATATGTCCTTGATGCACCGCTAGGTGACAGACCTATTGCAGGAGCAGATGCAGATGTTATGAACGTTTGGCTAGCTCAATATGATGACTACTTGATAGTTTAGTGCACCATGCTTAACAGTTTAGAATCGGGACTTCAAAGACGTTTTGAACGTCATGGACCATATGAGATGTTCCAGGAGTTGAAGTTAATATTTCAAGCAAATACCCGAGTTGAGAGATATGAAGTCTCCAACAAGTTCTATAGCTAAAAGATGGAGGAGAATCGCTCAACAAGTGAGCATGTGCTCAGATTGTCTGGGTACTACAATTGCTTGAATCAAGTGGGAGTTAATCTTCCAGATAAGATAGTGATTGACAGAATTCTCTAGTCACCATCACCAAGTTAGTAGAACTTCGTGATGAACTATAATATGCAAGGGATAACGGATACAACTCCCAAGCTCTTCATGATGATGAAATCAACAAAGGTAGAAATCAAGAAAAACATCAAGTGTTGATGGTTGACAAGACCACTAGTTTCAATAAAAGGGCAAAGGGAAGAAGGGGAACTTCAAGAAGAACGGCAAGCAAGTTGCTGCTCAAGTGAAGAAGCCCAAGTCTGATCCTAAGCTTGAGACTAAGTGCTTCTACTGCAAAGGGACTGGTCACTGGAAGCGGAACTACCCCAAGTGATTGGCGGATAAGAAGGATGGCAAAGTGAACATAAGTATATTTGATATACATGTTATTGATGTGTACTTTACTAGTGTTTATAGCAACCCCTCAGTATTTGATGCTAGTTTAGTTGCTAAGAGTAGTAACTCGAAACGGGAGTTGCAGAATGAACAGAGACTAGTTAAGGGTGAAGTGACGATGTGTGTTGGAAGTGGTTCCAAGATTGATATGATCATCATCGCACACTCCCTATACTTTCGGGATTAGTGTTGAACCTAAATAAGTGTTATTTGGTGTTTGCGTTGAGCATGAATATGATTTGATCATATTTATTGTAATACGGTTATTCATTTAAGTAAAAGAATAAATTGTTGTTCTGTTTACATGAATAAAACCTTATATGGTTACACACCCAATGAAAATAGTTCATTGGATCTCGATCTTAATAATGCACATATTCATAATATTGAAACCAAAAGATGCGAAGTTAATAATGATAGTGCAACTTATTTGTGGCACTGCCGTTTAGGTCATATTGGTGTAAAGCGCATGAAGAAACTCCATGCTGATGGGATTTTGGAATCACTTGATTATGAATCATTTGATGCTTGCGAACCATGCCTTATGGGTAAGATGACTAAAACGCCGTTCTCCGGAACAATGAAGCAAGCAACAAATTTGTTGGAAATCATACATACTGATGTATGTGGTCCGATGAATATTAAGGCTTACAGCAGGTATCATTATTTTCTGACCTTCACAAGATGATTTGAGCAGATATGGGGATATCTACTTGATGAAACATAAGTCTGAAACACTTGAACAATTCAAAGAATTTCAGAGTGAAGTGGAAAATCATCGTGACAAGAAAATAAAAGTTTCTACGATATGATCGCAGAGGTAAAATATTTGAGTTACGAGTTTGGTCTTCAATTAAAACAATGTGAAATAGTTTCACTACTCACGCCACCTGGAACACCATAGTGTAATGGTGTGTCCGAACGTCATAACCGTACTTTATTAGATATAGTGCGATCTATGATGTCTCTTAACGATCTACCACTATCGTTTTGGGGTTATGCATTAGAGACAGCTGCATTCACGTTAAATAGGGCACCATCTAAATCCGTTGAGACGACACCGTGTGAACTATGGTTTGGCAAGAAACCTAAGCTGTCGTTTCTTAAAAAGTTTGAGGTTGCAATGCTTATGTGAAAAAGTTTTCAACCTGATAAGCTCAAACCCAAATCGGAGAAGTGCGTCTTCATAGGATACCCAAAGGAAACAGTTGGGTACACCTTCTATCACAGATCCAAAGGCAAGACATTCGTTGCTGAGAATGGATACTTTCTAGAGAAGGAGTTTCTCTCGAAAGAAGTGAGTGGGAGGAAAGTAGAAAACTTGATAAGGTAATTGTACCTTCTCCCTTATTGGAAAGTAGTTCATCACAAAAATCTGTTCTTGTGACTACTACACCAATTAGTGAGGAAGCTAATGATGATGATCATGTAACTTCAGATCAAGTTACTACCGAATCTCATAGGTAAACCAGAGTGAGATCCGCACCAGTGTGGTATGGTAATCCTGTTCTGGAAGTCATGTTACTAGACCATGACGAACTTGCGAACTATGAGGAAGCGAAGCGATGATGAGCCCAGATTCCGCGAAATGGTTTGAGGCCATGAAATCTGAGAAATGATCCATGTATGAGAACAAAGTTTGGACTTTGGTTGACTTGCCCGATGATCGGCAAGCAATTGAGAATAAATGGATCTTCAAGAGGAAGACGGACGCTGATAGTAGTGTTACTATCTACAAAGCTAGAATTGTTGCAAAAGGTTTTCGACAAGTTCAAGGTGTTGACTACGATGAGAGTTTCTCACTCGTATCTATGCTAGAGTCTATCTGAATCATGTTAGTAATTGCCGCATTTTATGAAATCTGGCAAACGGATAAACAAAACTGCATTCCTTAATGGATTTATTAAAGAAGAGTTGTATATGATGCAACCAGAAGGTTTTGTCAATCCGAAAGGTGCTAACAAAGTGTGCAAGCTCCAGCGATCCATCTGTGGACTGGTGCAAGCATCTCGGAGTTGGAATATACGCTTTGATAAGTTGATCAAAGCATATAGTTTTATACAGACTTGCGGTGAAGCCTGTATTTACGAGAAAGTGAGTGGGAGCACTACAGCATTTCTGATAAGTATATGTGAATGACATATTGTTGATCGGAAATAATGTAGAATTATTCTGTAAAGCATAAAGGAGTGTTTGAAAGGAGTTTTTCAAAGAAAGACTTCGGTAAAGCTGCTTACATATTGAGCTTCAAGATCTATAGAGATAGATCAAGACGCTTGATAAGTTTTTCTTTTCAATGAGTACATATCTTGACAAGATTTTGAAGTAGTTCAAAATGGAGCAGTCAAAGAAAGAGTTCTTGCCTGTATTACAAGGTGTGAAGTTGAGTAAGACTCAAAGCCCGACCACGGCAGAAGATAGAAAGAGAATGGAAGTCATTCCCTATGCCTTGGCCATAGGTTCTATAAAGTATGTCATGCTGTATACCAGATCTATTGTATACCCTGCACTGATTTGGCAAGGGAGTATAATAGTGATCTAGGAGTAGATCACTGGACAGCGGTCAGAATTATCCTTAGTGAAATAAGGATATGTTTCTCGATTATGGACGTGACAAAAAGGTTACGTCGATGCAAGTTTTGACACTGATCTGGATGACTCTAAGTCTCGATCTAGATACATATTGAAAGTGGGAGCAATTAGCTAGAGTAGCTCCGTGCAGAGCATTGTAGACATAGAAAATTGCAAAATACATAACGGATCTGAATGTGAAAGACCGTTGACTAAGATTCTCTCACAAGCAAAACATGATCACACCTTAGTACTCTTTGGGTGTTAATCACATAGCGATGTGAACTAGATTACTGAATCTAGTAAACCCTTTGAGTGTTGGTCACATGACGATGTGAACTATGGATGTTAATCACATGATGATGTGAACTATCGATGTTAATCACATGGTGATGTGATCTAGATTATTGACTCTAGTGCAAGTGGGAGACTGAAGGAAATATGCCCTAGAGGCAATAATAAAGTTATTATTTATTTCCTTATTTCATGATAAATGTTTATTATTCATGCTAGAATTGTATTAACCGGAAACATAATACATGTGTGAATACATAGACAAACAGAGTGTCACTAGTATGCCTCTACTAGACTAGCTCGTTGATCAAAGATGGTTATGTTTCCTAAACCATGAACAAAGAGTTGTTATTTGATTAACGAGGTCACATCATTAGTTGAATGATCTGATTGACATGACCCATTCCATTAGCTTAGCACCCGATCGTTTAGTATGTTGCTATTGCTTTCTTCATGACTTATACATGTTCCTATGACTATGAGATTATGCAGCTCCCGTTTACCAAAGGAACACTTTGGGTGCTACCAAATGTCACAACGTTACTGGGTGATTATAAAGGAGTACTACAGGTGTCTCCAATGGTAGATGTTGGGTTGGCGTATTTCGAGAATAGGATTTGTCACTCCGATTGTCGGAGAGGTATCTCTGGGCCCTCTTGGTAATGCTCATCACATAAGCCTTGCAAGCACTACAACTAATATGTTAGTTGTGAGATGATGTATTACGGAACGAGTAAAGAGACTTGCCGGTAACGAGATTGAACTAGGTATTGGATACCGACGATCGAATCTCGGGCAAGTAACATACCGATGACAAAGGGAACAACGTATGTTGTTATGCGGTATGACCGATAAAGATCTTCGTAGAATATGTAGGAGCCAATATGGGCATCCAGGTCCCGCTATTGGTTATTGACCGGAGACGTGTCTCGGTCATGTCTACATTGTTCTCGAACCGTAGGGTCCGCACGCTTAACGTTACGATGACAGTTATTATGAGTTTATGCATTTTGATGTACCGAAGGTTGTTCGGAGTCCCGGATGTGATCACGGACATGACGAGGAGTCTCGAAATGGTCGAGACATAAAGATTGATATATTGGAAGCCTATGTTTGGACATCGGAAGTGTTCCGGGTGAAATCGGGATTTTACCGGATTACCGGGAGGGTTACCGGAACCCCCCGGGAGCCAAATGGGCCAACATGGGCCTTAGTGGAAAGGTGAAAGGGCTGCCCCATGGGCTGCGCGCCTCCCCCCTTCCCCTAGTCCTATTAGGACTAGGGAAGGTGGCCGGCCACCCCCTCTCTCTTTCCCACTTGAGGAAACCTAGTTGGACTAGGATTGGAGGGGGGAGTCCTACTCCCGGTAGGAGTAGGACTCCTCCTGCGCCTCCCACCTTGGCCGGCCAGCCCCTCCCCTTGAAACCTTTATATACGGGGGCAGGGGGCACCTCTAAACACACAAGTTGATCCTTGAGATCGTTCCTTAGCCGTGTGCGGTGCCCCCTGCCACCAAATTCCACCTCGATCATACGTTGTAGTGCTTAGGCGAAGCCCTGAGTCGGTAGTACATCAAGATCGTCACCACGCCGTCGTGCTGACGGAACTCCTCCCCGAAGCTTTGCTGGATCGGAGCCCGGGGATCGTCATCGAGCTGAACGTGTGCTAAGAACTCGGAGGTGCCGGAGTAACGGTGCTTGGATCGGTCGGATCGGGAAGAAGACGTACGACTACTTCCTCTACGCTGTGTCAACGCTTCCGTTGCGATCTACAAGGGTACGTAGATCAGACTCTCCCCCTCGTTGCTATGCATCACCATGATCTTGCGTGTGCGTAGGAATTTTTTTGAAATTACTACGTTCCCCAACAGGCTTCGCCTCAGCAAGCCAACCTTTGCCAGCATCACCAGGCCATCGCTTTATCGCCCATCAGGCAATGGGTGTGCGGATCGATTCCCGGTTTGGGGAGACGCTTTTCTTCGGAATGCTACAACAAATAAATCAGGTGCTATTAATCCTAACAATTTTTGCTTGTTGGGTTTATTTTTCTTAAGAAATTATTACTTTGGTTTGTTCCATCATGTGTACATAGGTCTATCAAATGGCGGCCACATTAAAAACGGTCGCGTGGTGGTTCGGTCAGTTTCCGTACATAGTTCGGTGAACGCCGCATCCGGAGCCCGGACCGCCCTGCAAATTCAGGCTTTGTCATGCCTTCACTGCATCACGCTGACGCCCTGCATCGACATTGGCTTCGGCGCCAAGCCATATTTCTTTAAATAAATCATTTTTGCGTAAAGCAATTATGCAAAGATTATATATATCTTATTATTATTTCCTGGACCGCACTATTTTATGTGTGCAGGTAATCGATTTTGACTGCGTTAGGTGGTCACTACTCCGGATTGCCGAATTCCTTGCTCAGACACCTCGAGCCTGGGAGCTGGGACCTCGGCCATGCCGAGGACTGCGAACCTTGTCGGATCTGTCACAGATCAATGGGCGTCTTCGTCCCGCCACAAGCCTGAATCGCGTCATCAACACCGAGCACATTAACCAGCTAAGTTGCTTTCATGCTTAAGAACTTTTAGTTTTAAATTTTGTTCTGTTCGACCAAGCATTATACTTTTCGGCACAAAGTTGTTTGTGACAAAGTTCCTTGTCAAAACTTTGTTTGTGATGCGCATATTCCAATACCCTGTTTATTTGGGGGGCTCCCTTGATGGAGTTTTTCCTCTTGCATATGATTATACTTGTACGGCTTCGTTCCTTGTTCATGTATTACGCCACAATATGCACCATATTGACCTAAGCGATTTGCAAGTTGGGTTGCCTCGCTCCTGTGTTTACCCCTACATTCCCGATTGTTCGGCTAGGGAGTAAAGGGAGCACCTCTGCGATTGTTACTACCGGGTCATCCGAGTTAGTATCTCAGACTGGGTGAAGCCGAAAGCTAGCGCTCTTATTGTTTTCAATTATGGTCGACACACAACGGAACTCATGAGTACAAAAAATCTATTGCACAAGTCTCATAGTAATAATGAGCACCGAAGAAAGGTATCGGTGGGGGTACTATTTTCTTCGAAGATGCTTCTTACACTTCATCGGTAATATAGCATAAGTTCCCTGAGCGCGCTTTGTCTCTTACAGCCTTATGGTCTGATTGCCTGGTCATCGAAAACACCGTCGATACTCTCGACAGGTGGAGTACATGACACTTTTCGGCCCTTGGCCGAAGAGGGAGAAGCTGACGGTCGCTTAAGACGCGTTTAAAGTTCGGGTGAACATAGATATGATATAAGTGTTGGGGAATGCAGTAATTTCGAAAATTTTCCTACGCACACGCAAGATCATGGTGATGCACAGCAACGAGGGGGAGAGTGTTGTCTACGTACCAACGCAGACAGACTGCGGAAGTGATCACACAACATAGAGGAAGTAGTCATACAGCTTCTTCCCGATCCGACCGATCCAAGCACCGTTACTCCGGCACCTCCGAGTTCTTAGCACACGTTCAGCTCGATGACGATCCTCGGGCTCCGATCCAGCAAAGCATCGAGGAAGAGTTCCGTCAGCACGACGGTGTGGTGACGATCTTGATGTACTACCGACGCAGGGCTTCGCCTAAGCACTGTAATGGTATGATCGAGGTGGAATTTGGTGGCAGGGGGCACCGCACACGGCTAAGGAACGATCTCAAGGATCAACTTGTGTGTCTTGGGGTGTCCCCTGCCCCCGTATATAAAGGTTGGAGGAGGGGGGGCCGGCCGGCCAGGGAGAGGGAAGCGCAGGGGAGTCCTACTCCCACCGGGAGTAGGACTCTCCCTTCCAATCCTATTCCAATTAGGACTCCCAAGGGGGAAAGGAGAAAGAGGGGGGGCCGGCCCCTTCTCCTAGTCCTACTAGGACTTGGGGAAGGGGGGGCGCCGGCCAGCTATGGGCTGCCCCTTTTCTCTTTTTCCACTAAGGCCCAATAGGCCCATTAGTCTCCCGGGGGGTTCCGGTAACCCTCCCGGTATTCCGGTAAAATCCCGATTTCACCCGGAATACTTCCTATGTCCAAACATAGGCTTCCAATATATCAATCTTTACGTCTCGACCATTTCGAGACTCCTCGTCATGTTCGTGATCTCATCCGGGACTCCGAACAACCTTTGGTACATCAAAATGCATAAACTCACAATAACTGTCATCGTAATGTTAAGCGTGCGGACCCTACGGTTCGAGAACAATGTAGACATGACCGAGACACGTTTCCGGTCAATAACCAATAGCGGGACCTGGATGCCCATATTGGCTCCTACATATTCTACGAAGATCTTTATCGGCCAGACCGCATAACAACATACGTTGTTCCCTTTGTCATCGGTATGTTACTTGCCTGAGATTCGATCGTCGGTATCCAATACCTAGTTCAATCTCGTTACTGGCAAGTCTCTTTACTCGTTCTGTAATACATCATCTCACAACTAACATATTAGTTGCAGTGCTTGCAAGGCTTATGTGATGTGCATTACCGAGAGGGCCCAGAGATACCTCTCCGACAATCGGAGTGACAAACCCTAATCTCGAAATACGCCAACCCAACATCTGCCATTGGAGACACCTGTAGTACTCCTTTATAATCACCCAGTTACGTTGTGACGTTTGGTAGTACCCAAAGTGTTCCTCTGGTAAACGGGAGTTGCATAATCTCATAGTTATAGGAACATGTATAAGTCATGAAGAAAGCAATAGCAACATACTAAACGATCGGGTGCTAAGCTAATGAAATGGGTCATGTCAATCAGATCATTCTACTAATGATGTGACCTCGTTAATCAAATAACAACTCTTTGTTCATGGTTAGGAAACATAACCATCTTTGATTAACGAGCTAGTCAAGTAGAGGCATACTAGTGACACTCTGTTGGTCTATGTATTCACACATGTATTATGTTTCCGGTTAATACAATTCTAGCATGAATAATAAACATTTATCATGATATAAGGAAATAAATAATAACTTTATTATTGCCTCTAGGGCATATTTCCTTCAGTCTCCCACTTGCACTAGAGTCAATAATCTAGATTACACAGTAATGATTCTAACACCCATGGAGCCTTGGTGCTGATCATGTTTTGCTCGTGGAAGAGGCTTAGTCAACGGGTCTGCAACATTCAGATCCGTATGTATCTTGCAAATCTCTATGTCTCCCACCTGGACTAAATCCCGGATGGAGTTGAAGCGTCTCTTGATGTGTTTGGTTCTTTTGTGAAATCTGGATTCCTTTGCCAAGGCAATTGCACCAGTATTGTCACAGAAGAGTTTCATTGGACCCGATGCACTAGGTATGACACCTAGATCGGATATGAACTCCTTCATCCAGACTCCTTCGTTTGCTGCTTCCGAAGCAGCTATGTACTCCGCTTCACATGTAGATCCCGCTATGACGCTTTGTTTAGAACTGCACCAGCTCCACCGTTTAAAATAAACACGTATCCGGTTTGCGATTTAGAATCGTCCGGATCAGTGTTAAAGCTTGCATCAACGTAACCTCTTACGGTGAGCTCTTTGTCACCTCCATATACGAGAAACATATCCTTAGTCCTTCTCAGGTATTTCAGGATGTTCTTGACCGCTGTCCAGTGATCCATTCCTGGATTACTTTGGTACTTCCCTGCTAAACTTATAGCAAGGCACACATCAGGTCTGGTACACAGCATTGCATACATGATAGAGCCTATGGCTGAAGCATAGGGAACATCTTTCATTTTCTCTCTATCTTCTGCAGTGGTCGGGCATTGAGTCTGACTCAACTTCACACCTTATAACACAGGCAAGAACCCTTTCTTTGCTTGATCCATTTTGAACTTCTTCAAAATCTTGTCAAGGTATGTGCTCTGTGAAAGTCCAATCAAGCGTTTTGATCTATCTCTATAGATCTTTATGCCTAATATGTAAGCAGCTTCCCCGAGGTCTTTCATCGAAAAACTTTTATTCAAGTATCCCTTTATGCTATCCAGAAATTCTATATCATTTCCAATCAGCAATATGTCATCCACATATAATATTAGAAATGCTACAGAGCTCCCACTCACTTTCTTGTAAATACAGGCTTCTCCAAAAGTCTGTATAAAGCCAAATGCTTTGATCACACTATCAAAGCGTTTATTCCAGCTCCGAGATGCTTGCACCAGTCCATAAATGGATCGCTGGAGTTTGCATACTTTGTTAGCTCCCTTTGGATCGACAAAACCTTCTGGTTGCATCATATACAACTCTTCTTCCAGAAATCCATTCAGGAATGCAGTCTTGACATCCATCTGCCATATTTCATAATCATAAAATGCGGCAATTGCTAACATAATTCTGACGGACTTAAGCATCGCTACGGGTGAGAAGGTCTCATCGTAGTCAACCCCTTGAACTTGTCGAAAACCTTTCGCGACAAGTCGAGCTTTATAGACAGTAATATTACCGTCAGCGTCAGTCTTTTTCTTGAAGATCCATTTATTCTCAATTGCTTGCCGATCATCGGGCAAGTCAACCAAAGTCCATACTTTGTTCTCATACATGGATCCCATCTCAGATTTCATGGCCTCAAGCCACTTTGCGGAATCTGGGCTCACCATCGCTTCTTCATAGTTCGTAGGTTCATCATGATCTAGTAGCATGACTTCCAGAACTGGATTACCGTACCACTCTGGTGCGGATCTCACTCTGGTTGATCTACGTGGTTCAGTAGTATCTTGTCCTGAAGCTTCATGATCATCATCATTAGCTTCCTCACTGATTGGTATAGGTGTCGCAGAAACAGTTTTCTGTGATGTACTATTTTCCAATAAGGGAGCAGGTACAGTTACCTCGTGAAGTTCTACTTTCCTCCCACTCACTTCTTTCGAGAGAAACTCCTTCTCTAGAAAGTTTCCGAATTTTGCAACAAAAGTCTTGCCTTCGGATCTGTGATAGAAGGTGTATCCAATAGTTTCCTTTCGATATCCTATGAAGACACACTTCTCCGATTTGGGTTCGAGCTTATCAGGTTGAAGCTTTTTCACATAAGCATCGCAGCCCCAAACTTTAAGAAACGACAACTTTGGTTTCTTGCCAAACCATAGTTCATAAGGTGTCGTCTCAACGGATTTTGATGGTGCCCTATTTAACGTGAATGTGGCCGTCTCTAAAGCATAACCCCAAAACGATAGCAGTAAATCAGTAAGAGACATCATAGATCGCACCATATCTAGTAAAGTACGATTACGACGTTCGGACACACCATTACGCTGTGGTGTTCCGGGTGGCGTGAGTTGTGAAACTATTCCACAATTTTTCAAACGTACACCAAACTCGTAACTCAAATATTCTCCTCCACGATCAGATCGTAGAAACTTTATTTTCTTGTTACGATGATTTTCAACTTCACTCTGAAATTCTTTGAACTTTTCAAATGTTTCAGACTTGTGTTTCATCAAGTAGATATACCCATATCTACTTAAATCATCTGTGAAGGTGAGAAAATAACGATATCCGCCACGAGCCTCAATATTCATCGGACCACATACATCGGTATGTATGATTTCCAATAAATCTGTTGCTCTCTCCATAGTACCGGAGAACGGTGTTTTAGTCATCTTGCCTATGAGGCACGGTTCACAAGTACCAAGTGATTCATAATCAAGTGGTTCCAAAAGCCCATCAGTATGGAGTTTCTTCATGCGCTTTACACCGATATGACCTAAACGGCAGTGCCACAAATAAGTTGCACTATCATTATTAACTTTGCATCTTTTGGCTTCTACATTATGAATATGTGTATTACTATCTTCGAGATTCAACAAGAATAGACCACTCTTCAAAGGTGCGTGACCATAAAAGATATTACTCATATAAATAGAACAACCATTATTCTCTGATTTAAATGAATAACCGTCTCGCATCAAACAAGATCCAGATATAATGTTCATGCTCAACGCTAGCACCAAATAACAATTATTTAGGTCTAATATTAATCCCGAAGGTAGATGTAGAGGTAGCGTGCCGACCGCGATCACATCGACTTTGGAACCGTTTCCCACGCGCATCGTCACCTCGTCCTTTGCTAGCGTCCGCTTATTCCGTAGTCCCTGTTTCGAGTTGCAAATATTAGCAACAGAACCAGTATCAAATACCCAGGTGCTACTGCGAGCTCTAGTAAGGTACACATCAATAACATGTATATCACATATACCTTTGTTCACTTTGCCATCCTTCTTATCCGCCAAATACTTGGGGCAGTTCCGCTTCCAGTGACCAGTCTGCTTGCAGTAGAAGCACTCAGTTTCAGGCTTAGGTCCAGACTTGGGTTTCTTCTCCTGAGCAGCAACTTGCTTGCTGTTCTTCTTGAAGTTTCCCTTCTTCTTCCCTTTGCCCTTTTTCTTGAAACTAGTGGTTTTGCTAACCATCAACACTTGATGCTCCTTCTTGATTTCTACCTCCGCAGCTTTCAGCATTGCGAAGAGCTCGGGAATAGTCTTGTTCATCCCTTGCATATTATAGTTCATCACGAAGCTCTTGTAGCTTGGTGGCAGTGATTGGAGAATTCTGTCAATGACGCAGTCATCTGGAAGATTAACTCCCATCTAAATCAAGTGATTATTATACCCAGACATTTTGAGTATATGCTCACTGACAGAACTGTTCTCCTCCATCTTGCAGCTATAGAACTTATTGGAGACTTCATATCTCTCAATTCGGGCATTTGCTTGAAATATTAACTTCAACTCCTGGAACATCTAATATGCTCCATGACGTTCAAAACGTCGTTGAAGTCCCGATTCTAAGCCGTAAAGCATGGCACACTGAACTATCGAGTAGTCATCAGCTTTGCTCTGCCAGATGTTCATAACATCTGGTGTTGCTCCAGCAGCAGGCCTGTCACCCAGCGGTGCTTCCAGGACGTAATTCTTCTGTGCAGCAATGAGGATAATCCTCAGGTTACGGACCCAGTCCGTGTAATTGCTACCATCATCTTTCAACTTTGTTTTCTCAAGGAACGCATTAAAATTTAACGGAACAACAGCACGAGCCATCTATCTACAATCAACATAAACAAGCAAGATACTATCAGGTACTAAGTTCATGATAAGTTTAAGTTCAGTTAATCAAATTACTTTAAGAACTCCCACTTAGACAGACATCCCTCTAATCCTCTAAGTGATCACGTGATCCAAATCAACTAAACCATAACCGATCATCATGTGAGATGGAGTAGTTTTCAATGGTGAACATCGTTATGTTGATCATATCTACTATATGATTCACGCTCGACCTTTCGGTCTCCGTGTTCCGAGGCCATATCTGTATATGCTTGGCTCGTCAAGTATAACCTGAGTATTCTGCGTGTGCAACTGTTTTGCACCCGTTGTATTTGGACGTAGAGCTTATCACACCCGATCATCACGTGGTGTGTGGGCACGACGAACTTTGGCAACGGTGCATACTCAGGGAGAACACTTCTTGATAATTTAGTGAGAGATCATCTTATAATGCTACCGTCAATCAAAGCAAGATAAGATGCATAAAAAAGGATAAACATCACATGCAATTAATATAAGTGATATGATATGGCCATCATCATCTTGTGCTTGTGATCTCCATCTCCGAAGCACCATCATGATCACCATCGTCACCGGCTCGACACCTTGATCTCCATCGTAGCATCGTTGTCGTCTCGCCAATCTTATGCTTCCACGACTATCACTACCGCTTAGTAATAAACTAAAGCATTACATCGCGATTGCATTGCATACAATAAAGCGACAACCATATGGCTCCTGCCAGTTGCCGATAACTCGGTTACAAAACATGATCATCTCATACAATAAAATCAGCATCATGCCTTGACCATATCACATCACAACATACCCTGCAAAAACAAGTTAGACGTCCTCTACTTTGTTGTTGCAAGTTTTACGTGGCTGCTACGGGCTTAAGTAAGAACTCATCTCACCTACGCATTAAAACCACAACGATAGTTCGTCAAATAGACTCCGTTTTAACCTTATCAAGGACCGGGCGTAGTCACACTTGGTTCAACTAAAGTTGGAGAGACAGTCTTCCGCAAGCCATCTATGTGCAAAGCACGTCGAGGGAACCGGTCTCGCGTAAGAGTACGCGTAAGGTTGGTCCGGATCGTCTCACCCAACAATACCGCCGAACCAAAGTATGACATGCTGGTAGGCAGTATGACTTGTATCGCCCACAACTCACTTGTGTTCTACTCGTGCAAATAACATCAAACCATAAAACCTAGGCTCGGATGCCACTGTTGGGGAACGCAGTAATTTCGAAAATTTTCCTACGCACACGCAAGATCATGGTGATGCACAGCAACGAGGGGGAGAGTGTTGTCTACGTACCAACGCAGACCGACTGCGGAAGCGATCACACAACATAGAGGAAGTAGTCGTACAGCTTCTTCCCGATCCGACCGATCCAAGCACCGTTACTCCGGCACCTCCAAGTTCTTAGCACACGTTCAGCTCGATGACGATCCTCGGGCTCCGATCCAGCAAAGCGTCGAGGAAGAGTCCCGTCAGCACGACGGCGTGGTGACGATCTTGATGTACTACCGACGCAGGGCTTCGCCTAAGCACTGTAACGGTATGATCGAGGTGGAATTTGGTGGCAGGGGGCACCGCACACGGCTAAGGAACGATCTCAAGGATCAACTTGTGTGTCTTGGGGTGTCCCCTGCCCCCGTATATAAAGGTTGGAGGAGGGGGGGCCGGCCGGCCAGGGAGAGGGAAGCGCAGGGGAGTCCTACTCCCCCTTCCAATCCTATTCCAATTAGGACTCCCAAGGGGGAAAGGAGAAAGAGGGGGGCCGGCCCCTTCTCCTAGTCCTACTAGGACTTGGGGAAGGGGGGGCGCCGGCCAGCTATGGGCTGCCCCTTTTCTCTTTTTCCACTAAGGCCCAATAGGCCCATTAGTCTCCCGGGGGCTTCCGGTAACCCTCCCGGTATTCCGGTAAAATCCCGATTTCACCCGGAATACTTCCTATGACCAAACATAGGCTTCCAATATATCAATCTTTACGTCTCGACCATTTCGAGACTCCTCGTCATGTCCGTGATCTCATTCGGGACTCCGAACAACCTTCGGTACATCAAAATGCATAAACTCACAATAACTGTCATCGTAACGTTAAGCGTGCGGACCCTACGGTTCGAGAACAATGTAGACATGACCGAGACACGTTTCCGGTCAATAACCAATAGCGGGACCTGGATGCCCATATTGGCTCCTACATATTCTACGAAGATCTTTATCGGTCAGACCGCATAACAACATACGTTGTTCCCTTTGTCATCGGTATGTTACTTGCCCGAGATTCGATCGTCGGTATCCAATACCTAGTTCAATCTCGTTACTGGCAAGTCTCTTTACTCGTTCTGTAATACATCATCTCACAACTAACATATTAGTTGCAGTGCTTGCAAGGCTTATGTGATGTGCATTACCGAGAGGGCCCAGAGATACCTCTCCGACAATCGGAGTGACAAACCCTAATCTCGAAATACGCCAACCCAACATCTGCCATTGGAGACACCTGTAGTACTCCTTTATAATCACCCAGTTACGTTGTGACGTTTGGTAGTACCCAAAGTGTTCCTCTGGTAAACGGGAGTTGCATAATCTCATAGTTATAGGAACATGTATAAGTCATGAAGAAAGCAATAGCAACATACTAAACGATCGGGTGCTAAGCTAATGAAATGGGTCATGTCAATCAGATCATTCTACTAATGATGTGACCTCGTTAATCAAATAACAACTCTTTGTTCATGGTTAGGAAACATAACCATCTTTGATTAACGAGCTAGTCAAGTAGAGGCATACTAGTGACACTCTGTTGGTCTATGTATTCACACATGTATTATGTTTCCGGTTAATACAATTCTAGCATGAATAATAAACATTTATCATGATATAAGGAAATAAATAATAACTTTATTATTGCCTCTAGGGCATATTTCCTTCAATAAGTACTTCGATACATACAATGATTACACATAAAATTCTTTTACCCAAGTCACTTGGGGGCTCTTCAAATTTATATGAGCTGTTTTATAGTAAATGTGTTTTCTTCCTAGTCGTCGCAAAATCTCTTTCTATCACTCCTTTTTCGACGCGAGTGTGTGGTCAATAGCCAGATAACCCATTTTCTCTCTAGTGACCGCTCGAGTTTAGTTCTCTAAACTGGTCTAACGAGCAGCACTCCGCCTTCGGGATAGGAGGCTGCAGCCGTAGGCTGACCCGCTTGAAGTCTTGAGATGGGATGTGTCATATTAATGCACGACAGAAGCACAAAAGTAAGACCAATTTTCGGATTGGCACCAAATACTTGATATTGTTCGGACATCAAGTTTTTACTGACGTTTTTTGGTTTTCCAAGCTTATGGCACTTTTAAACTATTTGTGTGTTTTCAGCACAAGTCTCGCAGTGCAACGCCGGACACCTTTAGAGATTCGGCAAAAACATTCTCGGATATTGCTAAATATGCATCGGTTTTGAATTGTGTCTTCGGTCAATAGTTGGGTTGCCCGGCTCCTGCGCTTGCCTCCTACGTTCCGCTTTGTTCGGCTAGGTGTGCAAAGGGAGAACTACTGCGATTGTGCTTCCAGCTCACATGGTTAAGCACCTCAGTGGAGAAAGCCGAAAACTGACTGTCACAATAAGCGTAAACTAGTCAATGATCCGATGAGTGTGTTAAATGACGGGCCATTCATAACATTGGCCGAAGTGTGTACGGCTTGACCTCGACTATCGCCGAACACTACTGGGGGCTAGTAACTGGCCTCCCAAACAAAATCCTCAATATTTTGCTCTTACATTAGAGCTGAGGTTTCATGATCATGCTTAGCATGACAACCCAAAGAAAGGAACTGATAGCGGGACTATTTTCTTTGGAAGAGATTTCTTATGTTAAACAAGTAGTATAACATATCTCTCTGCATACCTTTGTTTATAAAACCGTATGGCCAGATTGCCTTGTTTGTCGTAAATCTTTGCCCTCATAAAGGATTTATAAAGTAGGACAAACACTCCTTGGCTACTGGACGAGGAGGTGGAAGCCGATGGTCGGTCAACAAAGTTTTGTACAATGCGGATCCGAGCATTAATGACATAAAGTACTTGGATACATAGAGTCGTTACACATAATTTGTGATTTTACTATGGATATCGATCCTTAATTCGGCCACCCGTGCCCGCATTAAGGCTCGGGGGATACTGGGCTTCGGGCTTATCATTTACTAATATTAAAGGGGCACATCGATCCCCTGATCTGGTGTTGCCACCCGACCAGTGTCTCCGGGGCTACTGCATTGGCAATCCAGTGCAGAAAATTTAAGTGCAATATAGTTTTCGAGGAGATCATGATCCTCAGGTTGGTCGGCCGCACCCAACATGAGTCTCGAGGAATTTGCACACCGCCTTTTGTGTCCAGAAGTATTCTCCCGAGCTAGGAGTTGATCCTCAGGCCGATTTTGTGAATCAACCTGAGTCTCAGGGGCTACTGGGATCAGCGGTCTTATGTCATCCTTCAGGTGCATGTCGGGTTTTAGACCGATACACAGCTTGAGGGCTACTGGCTATATATATCTCGGCAGAGAATAAATTGCACCAATCAAAAATATTGACAAACAATCGACCCGCAGTCGGGGTGGTGCACCACCTCGGAAATAGTCCGGCATAAAGCTCTGGCGCTAGTGGCTGGCTCCATAGAGGGCATTTCCGGCATTAAGCTCGGCTAAACTCCTTCAAATTTGTTGAACCAAGATGATTTATGACACCTTGGATATAGTCAGACGTTGGAGCTCGGATACAGTTCGGCGTTGGAGCTTGGACATAGTCTGGCGTTGGAGCTCGGATACGTTCCGGTGTTGGAGCTCGAAAGCGGTCCGGCGTTGGTGCTCGTCCGCAAAAGATACCTCGAATATAGTCCGTCATTGGAGCTCGGGTGCAAGAGGACGCTGCCGCCCGGGAACAACTTCAAACCCGAGGTGTGGCCTAAAAATAACAAGGCATTGATAAAGGCTGAAGACTTAAAGGGCTCCTCGGATATCTGACGTGTAAACTCTTCAGATTCACTTTGGCGATCCTCAAGATCGAAGATGAGAAGATTTGTTGAACCAGTTTTCAAGACCGACGACCGAAGATGAAGAACAGTTCGGAAGAATCAAGGACCATCCCCAACTTGAAGACCGGTTCAGGGGGCTACTGACGGTGTCCTGGACTCGGGGGTACTCACCACATCGTCTCCGGTTCAGTTGGATTGGGCCGAGGACCCCCATGGCCGGTTACTCATGGGCCGGTTCGGACAGCCGAAGACATATACAAGGAAGATTCCACAAGACTTGGTGATCAAGACAAGGACTCCTCCCCGCCGGCGTATTCGACTAGGACTCTTGTAATCCTAGGCCTCTGGTACATTATATAAGGCGAGGCCAGGCTAGTCGGTAGAGATATGATACAGATTCATTACCATATACTCATAGGCTACATTTTTAGGGTTTAGCCATTACGATCTCGTGGTATATCAACTCTTGTAACACTCATATTCATCAAGATCAATCAAGCAGGAAGTAGGGTATTACCTCCATCGAGAGGGCCCGAACCTGGGTAAACATCATGTCCCCCGCCTCCTGTTACCATCGATCCTAAACGCACAGTTCGGGACCCCCTACCCGAGATCCGCCTATTTTGATACCGACACCTGGCACATCTGTCTCGGGGCGTTACAGTGTTTGGGCTGAAAAAGATGGAGCTCTTGCTCTTGTTGACACATTGTCCAGAAGCATCCCAATATATTGCAAGGATCTCATTCAGCCTAATCGCGCTTTCCTCATTCGCCTTGATGAAGATGAGGCTATCATCATCGAATAGTAGGTGATTCACCCATGGTGATATGAAGTTCACTCGGATACCCCTATCAACAAAGTTCCCGTAGTGCTTCATGAGTGAAGTAAAGCCTTCGGCGCAAAGCAAAAACAAGTAGGGGGAGATTGGGCACCCCTGCCGAAGCCCTCTGGATGGGTTGAAATAAGGTTGCAACTCTGCATTCACATGGACGGAGAACCGAATAGACGTGACACACTTCATGATTAGCCTGACCAGATTAGCATTGAATCCAAGCTTCAAGAGTATGGCTTCCAGGAAATGCCATTCGACTCTATCGTAAGCCTTAATCATGTCAAGTTTGATCGCACAAGTGTAGTTCTTCCCTTTCTTCTGTCTCTTCATTGTATGAACACTTTCATAGGCAACAAGAATGTTATCTGTGATCAGACGACCTGGGACAAAAGCACTTTGTTCCTCACTGATAATATCATCCGTGCATCCTCGCAATTGGTTGGCTATAACCTTTACTGCCAGTTTATATATAATACTGGACAAAGAGCAATTGGATGATATTGTGAAATGCTTTGGGGGTGGCGTACCTTAGGGATCAGTGTGATAGATGTGTCATTGAGACCCAGTGGTAGTTCGCCTCCATTAAGAAAAGCCAACACCGCTTGAGTTACTTCTTCTTTCAGCAACTTCCAGTTGCGTTGGAAAAATCCCGCCGTAAGACCATCGACCCTCGATGCCTTAGACAGAGCCATTTGAAACAGTGCTTCCTGAACTTCGGCTGACCCATAAGGTTTGCTCGAGAGCTCATTCATCTCCGGCGTGACCCGAGTGGGCATATGCAATAACAAGGCATCGGTGTTATTGGCACCCTGCGATGTATAAAGTGCTTGATAGAAGGCTAATATTTCAGCCTTATCCTCTGTTTCAGTGGCACAAGTAGAGCCATCGTCTCTCTTGAGACCCGATATATGATTAGTGCATTTCCGTTGTCGAGCTTGTGCCTGAAAGTATGCCGTGTTACGATCGCCCGTGCGAAGCCACGGAACGTGGGATTGTTGCCTCATCCAGATTTCCTCTAGGCGAAGTGCTTCTCTTAGCTTCTGCATTATGCCTCTCTCCTCATCGGATGGACCCCTTCCTACTGAGTGCTGACGCAACCTGTCGAGCCATTTTTGCAAGTTACGAACGGATCTTGACAAGCTACCGAATTCACGGGTTCCCCATGGCGCGAGTTGACTCTGCAATGCCTCTAGGGAGTCCATTATACCTTGTAGACCAGGACCACGGATCTGCCCCCGCCATGTTTGTGTGATTAGCTGTTCATAGTCCTGGTGAGACTGCCAAACGTTTTCATAGCGAAACTGTTTGGCTCCAAATGGCCTATGTGTAAATGTGTGGTGTCTGAATTCAGCAATGACAAAACAATGGTCTGATTCCATAGCACACACATGCCTAACACGTATATGATCAAATTTCTGCCTGAACTCTTCATTGGCAAAGGCTCTGTCAATCCTTGCCTTAACATTCGCATCTCCAGGTTGGCGGTTATCCCAGGTATAAGCAATATTGGACCACCCTAGATCTTGGAGAACACATTCGTCGGTGACCTCTCGAAACTCTCTCATCTGTCTCTTAGGGCGAGCTGATCGACTGAAGTGTTCGTCAGGGTGCAAAGTTTTGTTGAAGTCACCCATGCACCATGAGGGATGGTATATAGGGTTCTAAGGAAGCGCCAGCTGTGATGATGATCTGCTGCTCTTGTCGCGCCGTAGAAACCTGTAAACCTCCAAGCATTCGGTCCCTGAGATTCATCATGAACCAAAACATCGATGTGACTACGACTGTATGATTTAAGTTCCACCTTCACATCATTAGACCAGAACAGCCCTATGCCGCCGCTTAGGCCGTCACTGTCCACTGCAAAACTACCAGCAAACCCAAGGGTATGCCGCAAATCCTCCACTCTTTTTCCTCTGATTTTCGTCTCCATAACAAAAACCAGTTCGGGCCCTCTTGCTTCACCACATTGCGAAGCTCGCGAACTGCCTCGGGGTTCCCAAGCCCCCGGCAGTTCCAGCTCAAACAACTCATTGCGACTGACAGGGCTGGCTCGCAGCTCCTGCCGAATTCTCTGAAGTCGTGGGTGTTTGTCTTTTCTTCTTCGGTGCTCGTTCCACTTCTGTACCTTCAGTAGTATCCTTGCCACTTGCTACCGCATGGGATCATACTGTATAATGGCATTGGTCTGCGGATCAACATGCTCTTCTGCAGTTGGCGCGGGCATAATAAACTTTCTATAAACTTGTTTCGGAGGTCCCCCTTTCCTCTTGTTCTTGCCGTTGTTAATACTCTTTCTAGGCAAGGTTACCTCAGGATTGCCATCACGAGTAGTGCTAGATTCAGGAACATCTGTCTTCCCTCCTGGTTTTGCATTAGTCTGTGTTGGTGAATGTAGTAATTTCAAAAAATTTCCTATGCACACGCAAGATCATGGTGATGCATAGCAACGAGGGGGAGAGTCTGATCTACGTACCCTTGTAGATCGCAAGCGGAAGCGTTATATCAACGCGGTTGATGTAGTCGAACGTCTTCACGATCCGACCGATCCAAGTATCGAAAGCACGACACCTCCGAGTTCTGCACACGTACGGCTCGGTGACATCCTCGCCTTCTCGATCCAGCAAGAGGGGCGAAGTAGTAGATGAGTTCCGGCAGCACGACGGCATGGTGACGGTGTTGGTGAAGAACAATCTCCACAAGGCTTCGCCTAAGCACTACGAAAACTATGACGGAGGATAAACTAGAGGGAACAGGGTTGCCGGCACACGGCTTGGTGTTTCTTGATGTGTCTCTGGTGCTAGCCCTGCCCCTCTATTTATATGTTGAGCCCTGGGGTCGAAACTTGGAGTAAAAGCCTCCACAAAGTCGGTTTCACCCGAAAGGCAAGAGTCCTTCTCGGACTCCAGGGCCAGACGCCAGGGTTCCCGGCGTCTGGACCCAGACGCCAGGGACCCTGGCGTCTGGCCCCTGGACTCCGCAAAACTTCCTTTTGCGCTTTCCAAAAACCTTGTGGGCTTTCCCCTTTGGCCCAAATAAAGTGTTCTCGTACCCAAACATTTCGGGAAACATCCGGAACCCCTTCCGGTGATTTCCGGAACCCTTCCGGTGACCAAACACTATTATCCCATATATCAAACTTTGTCTTCGGACCATTCCGGAGTTCCTCGTCATATCCGTGATCTCATCCCGGACTCCGAACAATATTCGGTCACCAACATTCATAACTCACATAGTACTATATCGTCAACGAACGTTAAGCGTGCGGACCCTACGGGTTCGAGAACTATGTAGACATGACCGAGACACCTCTCTGGTCAATAACTAATAGCGGGACCTGGATGCCCATATTGGCTCCTACATATTCTACGAAGATCTTTATCGGTCAGACCGCATAAGAACATACGTTGTTCCCTTTGTCATCGGTATGTTACTTGCCCGAGATTCGATCGTCGGTATCCAATACCTAGTTCAATCTCGTTACCGGCAAGTCTCTTTACTCGTTCCATAATACATCATCTTGCAACTAACTCATTAGTTGTAATGCTTGTAAGGCTTATGTGATGTGCATTACCGAGAGGGCCCAGAGATACCTCTCCGACAATCGCAGTGACAAATCCTAATCTCGAAATACGCCAACCCAACATCTACCTTTGGAGACACCTGTAATGCTCCTTTATAATCACCCAGTTACGTTGTGACGTTTGGTAACACCCAAAGTGTTCCTCCAGCAAACGGGAGTTGCATAATCTCATAGTCATAGGAACATGTATAAGTCATGAAGAAAGCAATAGCAACACACTAAACGATCGGGTGCTAAGCTAATGGAATAGGTCATGTCAATCAGATCATTCAACTAACGATGTGACCTCGTTAATCAAATAACAACACCTTGTTCATGGTTAGGAAACATAACCATCTTTGATTAACGAGCTAGTCAAGTAGAGGCATACTAGTGACACTAAGTTTGTCTATGTATTCACACATGTATTATGTTTCCGGTTAATACAATTCTAGCATGAATAATAAACATTTATCTGATATAAGGAAATAAATAATAACTTTATTATTGCCTCTAGGGCATATTTCCTTCAGTATCCCACTTCCACTAGAGTCAATAATCTAGATTACACAGTAATGATTCTAACACCCATGGAGCCTTGGTGCTGATCATGTTTTGCTCGTGGAAGAGGCTTAGTCAACGGGTCTGCAACATTCAGATCCGTATGTATCTTGCAAATCTCTATGTCTCCCACCTGGACTAGATCCCGGATGGAATTGAAGCGTCTCTTGATGTGCTTGGTCCTCTTGTGAAATCTGGATTCCTTTGCCAAGGCAATTGCACCAGTATTGTCACAAAAGATTTTCATTGGACCCGATGCACTAGGTATGACACCTAGATCGGATATGAACTCCTTCATCCAGACTCCTTCGTTTGCTGCTTCCGAAGCAGCTATGTATTCCGCTTCACATGTAGATCCCGCTACGACGCTTTGTTTAGAACTGCACCAACTGACAGCTCCACCGTTTAATGTAAACACGTATCCGGTTTGCGATTTAGAATCGTCCGGATCAGTGTCAAAGCTTGCATCAACGTAACCTCTTACGGTGAGCTCTTTGTCACCTCCATATACGAGAAACATATCCTTAGTACTTTTCAAGTATTTCAGGATGTTCTTGACCACTGTCTAGTGATCCACTCCTGGATTACTTTGGTACCTCCCTGCTAAACTTATAGCAAGGCACACATCAGGTCTGGTACACAGCATTGCATACATGATAGAGCCTATGGCTGAAGCATAGGGAACATCTTTCATTTTCTCTCTATCTTCTGCAGTGGTCGGGTATTGAGTCTGACTCAACTTCACACCTTGTAACACAGGCAAGAACCCTTTCTTTGCTTGATCCATTTTGAACTTCTTCAAAATCTTGTCAAGGTATGTGCTTTGTGAAAGTCCAATTAAGCGTCTTGATCTATCTCTATAGATCTTTATGCCTAATATGTAAGCAGCTTCACCGAGGTCTTTCATTGAAAAACTCTTATTCAAGTATCCCTTTATGCTATCCAAAAAATCTATATCATTTCCAATCAGCAATATGTCATCCACATATAATATCAGAAATGCTACAGAGCTCCCACTCACTTTCTTGTAAATACAGGCTTCACCGAAAGTCTGTATAAAACCAAATGCTTTGATCACACTATCAAAGCGTTTATTCCAACTCCGAGAGGCTTGCACCGGTCCATAAATGGATCGCTGGAGCTTGCACACTTTGTTAGCTCCCTTTGGATCGACAAAACCTTCCGGTTGCATCATATACAACTCTTCTTCCAGAAATCCATTCAGGAATGCAGTTTTGACATTCATCTGCCAAATTTCATAATCATAAAATGCGGCAATTGCTAACATGATTCTGACAGACTTAAGCATCGCTACGGGTGAGAAGGTCTCATCATAGTCAACCACTTGAACTTATCAAAAACCTATTGCGACAAGTTGAGCTTTATAGACAGTAACATTACCGTCAGCGTCAGTCTTTTTCTTGAAGATCCATTTATTCTCAATTGCTTGCCGATCATCGGGCAAGTCAACCAAAGTCCATACTTTGTTCTCATACATGGATCCCATCTCAGATTTCATGGCTTCAAGCCACTTTGCGGAATCTGGGCTCACCATCGCTTCTTCATAGTTCGTAGGTTCATCATGATCTAGTAGCATGACTTCCAGAATTGGATTACCGTACCACTCTGGCGCGGATCTCACTCTGGTTGATCTACGAGGTTCAGTAGTATCTTGTCCTGAAGTTTCATGATCATCATCATTAGCTTCCTCACTAATTGGTATAGGTGTCGCAGAAACAGTTTTCTGTGATGTACTACTTTCCAATAAGGGAGCAGGTACAGTTACCTCGTCAAGTTCTACTTTCCTCCCACTCACTTCTTTCGAGAGAAACTCCTTCTCTAGAAATGATCCATTCTTAGCAACGAATGTCTTGCCTTCGGATCTGTGATAGAAGGTGTACCCAACAGTCTCCTTTGGGTATCCTACGAAGACACATTTCTCCGATTTGGGTTCGAGCTTATCAGGTTGAAGCTTTTTCACATAAGCATCACAACCCCAAACTTTAAGAAACGACAACTTTGGTTTCTTGCCAAACCATAGTTCATAAGGCGTCGTCTCAACAGATTTTGATGGTGCCCTATTTAACGTGAATGCGGCCGTCTCTAAAGCATAACCCCAAAATGATAGCGGTAAATCAGTAAGAGACATCATAGATCGCACCATATCCAGTAAAGTACGATTACGACGTTCGGACACACCATTACGTTGTGGTGTTCTGGGTGGCGTGAGTTGCGAAACTATTCCACAATTTTTTAAATGTACACCAAACTCGTAACTCAAATATTCTCCTCCACGATCAGATCGTAGAAACTTTATTTTCTTGTTACGATGATTTTCAACTTCACTCTGAAATTCTTTGAATTTTTCAAATGTTTCAGACTTATGTTTCATTAAGTAGATATACCCATATCTGCTTAAACCATCTGTGAAAGTGAGAAAATAATGATATCCGCCACGAGCCTCAATATTCATCGGACCACATACATCGGTATGTATGATTTCCAACAAATCTGTTGCTCTCTCCATAGTACCGGAGAATGGTGTTTTAGTCATCTTGCCCATGAGGCACGCTTCGCAAGTACCAAGTGATTCATAATCAAGTGGTTCCAAAAGTCCATCAGTATGGAGTTTCTTCATGCGCTTTACACCGATATGACCTAAACGGCAGTGCCACAAATAAGTTGCACTATCATTATCAACTCTGCATCTTTTGGCTTCAACATTATGAATATGTGTGTTACTACTATCGAGATTCATCAAAAATAGACCACTCTTCAAAGGTGCATGACCATAAAAGATATTACTCATATAAATAGAACAACCATTATTCTCTGATTTAAATGAATAACCGTCTCGCATCAAACAAGATCCAGATATAATGTTCATGCTTAACGCTGGCACCAAATAACAATTATTTAGGTCTAATATTAATCCCGAAGGTAGATGTAGAGGTAGCGTGCCGACCGCGATCACATCGACTTTGGAACCGTTTCCCACATGCATCATCACCTCGTCCTTTGCCAGTGTTCGCTTAATCCGTAGTCCCTGTTTCGAGTTGCAAATATTAGCAACAGAACCAGTATCAAATACCCAGGTGCCACTGCGAGCTCTAGTAAGGTACACATCAATAACATGTATATCACATATACCTTTGTTCACATTGCCATCCTTCTGATCCGCCAAATACTTGGGGCGGTTCCGCTTCTAGTGACCAGTCTGCTTGCAGTAGAAGCACTCAGTTTCAGGCTTAGGTCCAGACTTGGGTTTCTTCTCCTGAGCAGCAATTTGCTTGCCGTTCTTCTTGAAGTTACCCTTCTTCTTCCCTTTGCCACTTTTCTTGAAACTAGTGGTCTTGTTAACCATCAACACTTGATGCTCCTTCTTGATTTCTACCTCCGCAGCTTTCAGCATTGCGAAGAGCTCGGGAATAGTTTTGTTCATCCCTTACATATTATAGTTCATCACGAAGCTCTTGTAGCTTGGTGGCAGTGATTGGAGAATTCTGTCAATGACGCAATCATCTGGAAGATTGACTCCCATCTGAATCAAGTGATTATTATACCCAGACATTTTGAGTATATGCTCACTGACATAACTGTTCTCCTCCATCTTGCAGCTATAGAACTTATTGGAGACTTCATATCTCTCAATTCGGGCATTTGCTTGAAATATTAACTTCAACTCCTGGAACATCTCATATGCTCCATGACGTTCAAAACGTCGTCGAAGTCCCGATTCTAAGCCGTAAAACATGGCACACTGAACTATCGAGTAGTCATCAGCTTTGCTCTGCCAGACGTTCATAACATCTAGCGTTGCTCCAGTACCAGGCCTGGCACCCAGCGGTGCTTCCAGGACGTAATTCTTCTGAGCGCAATGAGGATAATCCTCAAGTTACGGACCCAGTCCGTGTAATTGCTACCATCATCTTTCAACTTTGCTTTCTCAAGGAACGCATTAAAATTCAACGGAACAACAGCACGAGCCATCTATCTACAATCAACATAAACAAGCAAGATACTATCAGGTACTAAGTTCATGATAAGTTTAAGTTCAATTAATCAAATTACTTAAGAACTCCCACTTAGATAGACATCCCTCTAATCCTCTAAGTGATCACGTGATCCAAATCAACTAAACCATAACCGATTATCACGTGAGATGGAGTAGTTTTCAATGGTGAACATCATTATGTTGATCATATCTACTATATGATTCACGCTCGACCTTTCGGTCTCCGTGTTCCGAGGCCATATCTGCATATGCTAGGCTCGTCAAGTTTAACCTGAGTATTCTGCGTGTGCAAAAACTGGCTTGCACCCGTTGTAGATGGACGTAGAGCTTATCACACCCGATCATCACGTGGTGTCTGGGCACGACGAACTTTGGCAACGGTGCATACTCAGGGAGAACACTTCTTGATAATTTAGTGAGAGATCATCTTATAATGCTACCGTCAATCAAAGCAAGATAAGATGCATAAAAAGATAAACATCACATGCAATCAATATAAGTGATATGATATGGCCATCATCATCTTGTGCTTGTGATCTCCATCTCCGAAGCACCGTCATGATCACCATCGTCACCGGCGCGACACCTTGATCTCCATCGTAGCATCGTTGTCGTCTCGCCAATCTTATGCTTCCATGACTATCGCTACCGCTTAGTGATAAAGTAAAGCATTACAGCGTGATTGCATTGCATACAATAAAGCGACAACCATATGGCTCCTGCCAGTTGCCGATAAACCGGTTACAAAACATGATCATCTCATACAATAAAATTTAGCATCATGTCTTGACCATATCACATCACAACATGCCCTGCAAAAACAAGTTAGACGTCCTCTACTTTGTTGTTGCAAGTTATACGTGGCTGCTACGGGCTTAAGCAAGAACCAATCTCACCTACGCATCAAAACCACAACGATAGTTTGTCAAATAGACTCCGTTTTAACCTTCGCAAGGACCGGGCGTAGCCACACTCGGTTCAACTAAAGTTGGAGAGACAGTCACCCGCAAGCCACCTGTGTGCAAAGCACGTCGGGGGAACCGGTCTCGCGTAAGCGTACGCGTAAGGTTGGTCCGGGTCGTCTCGTCCAACAATACCGCCGAACCAAAGTATGACATGCTGGTAGGCAGTATGACTTGTATCGCCAACAACTTACTTGTGTTCTACTCGTGCATATAACATCAAACCATAAAACCTAGGCTCGGATGCCACTGTTGGTGAACGTAGTAATTTCAAAAAATTTCCTACGCACACGCAAGATCATGGTGATGCATAGCAACGAGGGGGAGAGTCTGATCTACGTACCCTTGTAGATCGCAAGCGGAAGCGTTATATCAACGCGGTTGATGTAGTCGAACGTCTTCACGATCCGACCGATCCAAGTACCGAAAGCACGGCACCTCCGAGTTCTGCACACGTACGGCTCGGTGACGTCCTCGCCTTCTCGATCCAGCAAGAGGGGCGAAGTAGTAGATGAGTTCCGGCAGCACGACAGCGTGGTGACGGTGTTGGTGAAGAACAATCTCCGCAGGACTTCGCCTAAGCACTATGAAAACTATGACGGAAGATAAACTAGAGGGAACAGGGTTGCCGGCACACGGCTTGGTGTTTCTTGATGTGTCTCTGGTGCTAGCCCTACCCCTCTATTTATATGTTGAGCCCTGGGGTCGAAACTTGGAGTAAAAGCCTCCACAAAGTCGGTTTCACCCGAAAGGCAAGAGTCCTTCTCAGACTCTAGGGCCAGACGCCAGGGTTCCCGGCGTCTGGACCCAGACGCCAGGGACCCTGGCGTCTGGCCCCTAGACTCCGCAAAACTTCCTTTTGCGCTTTCGAGAAACCTTGTGGGCTTTCCCCTTTGGCCCAAATAAAGTGTTCTCGTACCCAAACATTTCGGGAAACATCCGGAACCCCTTCCGCTGATTTCCGGAACCCTTCCGGTGACCAAACACTATTATCCCATATATCAAACTTTGTCTCCGGACCATTCCGGAGTTCCTCGTCATATCCGTGATCTCATCCCGGACTCCGAACAACATTCGGTCACCAACATTCATAACTCACATAGTACTATATCGTCAACGAACGTTAAGCGTGCGGACCCTACGGGTTCGAGAACTATGTAGACATGACCGAGACACCTCTCTGGTCAATAACCAATAGCGGGACCTAGATGCCCATATTGGCTCCTACATATTCTACGAAGATCTTTATCGGTCAGACCGCATAAGAACATACGTTGTTCCCTTTGTCATCGGTATGTTACTTGCCCGAGATTCGATCGTCGGTATCCAATACCTAGTTCAATCTCGTTACCGGCAAGTCTCTTTACTCGTTCCGTGATACATCATCTTGCAACTAACTCATTAGTTGTAATGCTTGCAAGGCTTATGTGATGTGCATTACCGAGAGGGCCCAGAGATACCTCTCCGACAATCGGAGTGACAAATCCTAATCTCGAAATACGCCAACCCAACATCTACCTTTGGAGACACCTGTAATGCTCCTTTATAATCACCCAGTTACGTTGTGACGTTTGGTAGCACCCAAAGTGTTCCTCCGGCAAACGGGAGTTGCATAATCTCATAGTCATAGGAACATGTATAAGTCATGAAGAAAGCAATAGCAACATACTAAACGATCGGGTGCTAAGCTAATGGAATGGGTCATGTCAATCAGATCATTCAACCAATGATGTGACCTCGTTAATCAAATAACAACACCTTGTTCATGGTTAGGCAACATAACCATCTTTGATTAACGAGCTAGTCAAGTAGAGGCATACTAGTGACACTAAGTTTGTCTATGTATTCACACATGTATTATATTTCCGGTTAATACAATTCTAGCATGAATAATAAACATTTATCATGATATAAGGAAATAAATAATAACTTTATTATTGCCTCTAGGGCATATTTCCTTCAGTCTGGCTAGCTCTTGAGCTCTCACTAGATGTAGGCTTCTTTTTGTCCTCCGGGGCACGGATACTGGTTTTGAAGGGTAGATCACCATTCACATCCCTAGTCCCCGGCGTTGGACAAAGCAGATCCGAGTGACCTAGTCAGCCACATGAAAAACAGAAAAGTCTAAACCTATCTCATCATCCAACGGTTGAGAATACAGATACCACGATCTATTATTTTCTTCATGCATAAAAATGGAAAATTTACTCATTGCCAAATTGTTTAGGTTTAACATCAAAATTGTTTAGGTTTAACATAAAAAAATTATGTTAAACAATGGGTGTGCTATATACTCATTGCCAATCAATTGTATAGCACACCCATCATTGAAGATGTTTGAGTCCTTACTGCATGCTCGATGATAATGGTTACTAGTAGAATGCTCGTGCGTTGCCACGGGCATTTAAAATAATTTATTGAAGTTGCATATAAACATAATGCATGTTCAAATTTGTCTATACTACTTATAAAAGAGTAAGCATTATCTTCTCTAAATGCACCCCACAAAACGTACACGGATACATTACCACCGCATGATTAGTTCCACTAAACTTAATCTAACGGCTAGGCTTAACCTATTCTGTTCTCTGTGTGCACTTAGCAATTTATATTCACTGACCGTACTCCACCGCGGAGGAAAATATGAAAGTCCATGCCTGATCAATAAGGAAACTATAATCACAGACACATCCTATTAGGAAACTAATCACGAGTGTATCTAATTAGTAGGAAACTAATCACAAACGCATCCTATTATTAGAAAACTAATCATGGGTGCATCCTATGATTAGGAAAATAATCACGCGTGCATCCTATTAGGAAATTAATCACGGACACATCTAATTATCAGTAAACTAATCACGGACGCATCCTATTAGATAACTAATCACGAATGCATCTAATTATTTGCAAACTAATCATGAGCGCATCCTACCATCTCCTATCAGGGAATCACGATTGCGAGTCGCCTGCCGTCACCAACCCACCACCCACATGAGCCATAGTGGGAGACACGTGAGGAGGAGCTGCGGCTTCCTCCGAACACACACACATGCCATCGCCGCTTTCATCTTCTGCCTGGAGGCCAGGTCACTTTTCTAATGACAGCAACGACTTCGTCCACGTCCTGGCATGCTCTCCGCGAACCACCGGCATCCGCGTCGACTTCAGCTACGTCCACAACACCCACGCTGACAACCATCCACCACCGATGGCCTTCAATTGGGGGCAACGCTGAGTATTCTAGACCAGTATAATTAAGTGGGCCAAAAAAATCAAGTGGGGGCATTCGCCCCCACAGCCATGCATGTAGATTCGCCTGGTCGCCAACCATCGTCGTCCCCAGGGCGGCGCAGGTCTCGGCCACTGCGTAGCAAGTGAAGCTAACCACAGCCCCATCTCACTCGCCCGACTCCCTCGGCTCTGACGCGTGCTGCTCCGTTGGACACGCGTGTCCAGTACTCATGCATGGACGACGTCGTCCAAAGACATCATACCTTCGTCGGACGCTGGAACTCCCCACGCCCCGGTGCGTAGAGGCCGCCACCTCAAAGCTGGACGACTGATTCACCTACGTCGACAACGCCGCCCAGCTGGTGAGAGGACATGGTCGTCGCGGCCGTTCGCAGGCCTGAACGACGGAGACGCTCGCCTTCACGCGAACACGCCGCATGCACGCACTAATCAGGTAAGTACCGAGTGTTGTTTTTTTGTCTTGTTTCATAGCTGATTCTATGCAGTCAAGACATCTCTACACTTATCTATCTGACAATGGCTTCCTCTTTTCAACAAACCATAGAGGTTTCTTTCCACTATTGTGATTGACACTCAATTGTAATAATAATTCTTGACTGGAGTTTGTTGACACTGAAACGGTTCCTTAACTTGTCCTAAGTGACATTTTCATGTGTGATTATACTTGCATAAATGTATGCATATGAAGAATCATGATGAATCTTTTAAATAATTTTGAGTTTTATACATTGGGAATACTAAGTGGTCTTTTAATAGAAGAGACATGTTGATTAAGGAGAAACGATATTTCAAATTATTTGTACGAGTTGGGAATAAGAGATTGTGTATTTTATAGGGAAATTTCAAATTTATGAATAAATTGTCTTGTATTAAGTTTAGTATAATGTGTTAATTCAAATAGACGCGTGTTGAACATGCACACTTATTAGTTCAAATAGACGTGTGTTGCACGTGCACACTTACTAATATGTATAAAAATAAAGAGTAATAACCGGGTAATAATTGAAATCCCTGCTACTTGTAATGTGATAGAAACAGTAATGTGCAAAGAATCTTAGGTGAGTCTATGTCATCAATTAGTGCCTATGTTAGTCGACATTTGCAAATCATCATTAGAATCCATCAGACTAGTTTCCAAGAGTGATGATTTGAAAATGTCAACTATATGTATTCTTCAGACACTTGGCTCGGTTTGTTTTAAAAGCACTGCTTGTGGACAACCCTACAACCCCAGGGCTCGCCTTGCTGCATTTTCTAGGTGTGTATGAGCCTGCGTAGACTGTTCAATTTAGCGAGATTGTTTTTTCTCCGTGTGTGTTAAAAACTTTCAATTTATTCATCTTCAAGTATAGTAGCACAAGGAACATTAGAAGTAATAAAAATTAAAATCAGGTCCGCGAACCACCTAGCGACAACTATAAGCACTGAAGCAAGCTGAGGCGCGCCGCCGTCATCCTCCCCCCCCCTCCCCCCCCTATCGGAGTCGGAATTTTTTTTTTGTAATAGACAGTCGGGAAGTCGTCGTACTAAAGCCCCTAGGACCAGCGCAAAGAAAGTCGTAGATTGGAATAATCAAACCTGTAAACACTCAAATGAAGACGAACAAAGACCGGATCCAAACAAATCCACCGAAGACCAACACTGGCCGAATCCTGCGGGATTCGACGGAGACACACCTCCACTCGCCCTTCGATGATGCTAAACACACCATCACGACAGAGATAGAATATGGGCGATATTATTCGTACTGAGAGACATCACCGTCGCCCCACAGCCCCCAACATAAACACTAAACCTAACAAGAATGAGAGTGGGTCCCTCCCGTCGGCGAGATGATGGGGTCCTCCTCACCTCCATGGCCCAAAGGCCAACGAAGATGGGCGGATCGGCGGCGGTGGCGACAAGAGGAGGAGGACAACTTGGGGTCTTTTCTTATGGAGGAGGAAAGAGAAGACATAATACTAGATTCGTCGAAGCTAAAATATTGTTGACATACATGAGATTTGTCAAAGGAGATGATGCCCAAGGAATGTACAACCATCCATGCTAGCATATCAGATATCATATTTGCGAACCAACCTATGGTTAGATGATTAACAGGACATTAGTATCCCAAACCCATCAAAATTCAAGTCCAAAACTTATCATTGGTGCTCGCATTTTTTTGAATTTATTTCAGGCTTTCGACGATGTTCATTTAATGGGAGGAGACGTTCCTCTCGACTGATAGACGCCTCTGGTGACTTTGTAAAAATCTTGATGCTCTACCCGCTATGTCTTTCGGAGGTGCTCATTGAGGTAAAGTGTGTGTACATGTGTTCACAGGGGTAAATATATAATCATGTATGTGAGCGACTTCAATTGTACTATTGTGTTAAGAAAACATATATCTTCTTTTTCCAGAAACCACGTAGCAGTTTTTTTTCCCAGAGAGACCACATGAATTGACAGATCGTCTCAAAGAGAAGAGAAAAGTATCTCATCCGACCAGTGGGTCGTCCGATCGAGGAGAAGAAGATATTTTTCTTTTTGAGGAAATCGAGGAGTAGGAGATTTTTCTTTTTTGAGTCAACACGGGTTTGCGTTCTTTTTATGCGGCCTCTGGCATTTGCTCCCGTGTAGTAGTGTCACCGGGCCCAGAAGCCTACTGGGTTGCCCCCCGTTCGTGAAAGGCCCCGGCCCCTCGGCCTTTCGCACCTGCTCGCGGCTGCGCGGAGGAGGCTGCTCTCGCTTCGCACAGAGAATAGTCCCACACCGCTACTTGGAGGTCACAGCGCTACCACACAGCAGTATATAAGGAGGGCCTCGCCGTCCATTCGAAAGCACGCAGCTGCGCAGCGGGCACAAAGCGAACTATTCTTTCGCCTTTTACTAAAGAATACCGTGTGCACACTGCAATACGCAGCATACGCTAATTTTTTAAGAGATCCTTCTTACCAGGAGGGCCCCACAATTCAATACAAAATTTTTAGTACTAACATAATTTTTTTGCCAAATGATCGTTTGCATCTTTAATCATAGCATCGTGTCTTGCGACACCGCTCGTAGGTGAGGGACGACCTAGGCAGTGCACACGCCTTCGGGATTACTTGGATTTTGAGCTTTGTAGAAATTTGGTACATCAACCTTAGCCTTAGCACGTTCTCTTCCATGCATGTGATAATTTTCGTCACCAAAAGCACGGCCCGCTAACATCAATGCTAATGTTGGCTATCAGTCTACTAATTAGGCTGGTCATAGTGGCGGTAACTTAGGTAGTAACTTAACACACCCCAAGATAATTTTGCTTATGTGGCAAGTATTTAATGAAAAAAAAAGTGTTTGGAGTAATATAATATGTTACTGTAACATAACGCTTTCCGAGATAAAATGAGTTTATAGGCTAATAAATGAACCCATCTATAACACCACTCCTATAATACTTTGCACTATGAAGATAGTAACTTAGACTAGTGTCATATGCATGACACTAGTATAAGTTACTCCCCACTATGACCAGCTTTATGCTTAAATCTATTCACAGCTACAACCATCTTAAACGTGGACATGTGATCAAATCCAACCAAATTCTTCCTACCACTTTGTCTAATTGTCAGGTCAACATTAGATTTATTTATTACCGAAATTCATTTTGATGAATACATATTTTAATATTCAATTTTTTTATTAAAAAAATGTATACGAGTCCTATATTGAGTTGTATTCCCTCCGTCCCAAAGCTGTACTAAGCTTGAGACACTTATTTTGTGATGGAGGAAGTATATTCTACAACTTCAAAAATAAACATTTTGGAAGAATGAAAATAATTTGTAATCCTTTTTGAAAGCCAGCGGGAATATAGTTATCATTATCATTTGTATGCATATATTTGATGCAAAAAGAATCCATTCTTTAAAATAGCCCCAATAGTCCGAGGGTTTTCTACTACCCAAATTTATCGCACCATTCGATTACGCACCGTCACTATAACTTGTTCCGGCTCACCCCACAATATCCCATGTACCCCCTTGATATTCTTCTTCGACCCTAATTTCACCCTCAAATATGCCCCTTGTTCCAGCACTTTCATTACACCTCCACCAATTTTCCAAGTGGCGCTCTTCCATCGCACCCATGAGTTTCAACAAAATTCCAGGCCCAATCCACTCAAGAAACCACCCATCCTTTTTAAATACGCATGCAGACGCTCCCGCCCCAACCTAAATCGGCGCGATTGCCCTCATCAAATTTTCAGAAAACCAATACACCTTATATTTTAAGATAGAGGGAGTAGAAATATTATGAAAACCCAACCCACATGGCGGAAAAGAAATAGTTGTTGTAGTTAGAAATAATCATTTCAACCTTTTTTTAGTTTCATGTATTTATTTGTACGAAACTTGTTTTCTAGCTGAATAATGCATGAAGAAACATATGCTAGAGTTGGTTATAGGGAGTAGGGAGCACGATCCACGTGACATATGGTGTCCGTCGTCGAATCTGGGAGAAGGGAAAGGAATGGGTGGTTAGGATCGACCCAGACAATCCATGATCCGTGGGAGGTGGAGCCTGGCTAATCAGGGCTCCTCCATGATATCCGGACCACTACGTTCTTGTTTTTCGCCCGCGTGGGATTTCAAGAGCGCTCGCGCAGCTCTTCAAAAAATTTGATGCTGCCGCGCGAACTTGGTCTTATTTTCGCGAGACGAGGGGAAGAGAATGGTATTTGAAAGGAGAGAAGGAAATCCAAAACAAAACCCCCCAACCTAACCAACCAGGCCCGCAGCTTCTGTCGTCTCCCGCAAATCCTCTCTCGACCCCCCCTGAGCCAAAGCCAGCCGCCGCCATCTCCCCCAACCCCGGCCTCCGCTCCACCACTGCCGGCCCCTCCCCCTCTCTCCTAGACGCAGATCCGCTCGAGCTGCTCACCCTGCGGCCGGATACGCGCTCCCTCCCTCCTCGCACCGGAAACCCTAGCCACATTGTTTAGAGCAACTTTGTTTCTCTCAGTATGTGTATCTTTTTCCACTCTAGTCACATTTCTGTAACTGAATTTTCTCAACACCTCTGTAGCTAAGCAAAGGCATCAGAGAAGAGAGAGGCAGAGGCACACCAACATAAGAAGCAACTTCAGTCCCGCCATGAGAAGAGCATAATCTGAAGAGGCATAAAAGGTTGCAGCTACAGACAAGGAAGCAGCCGAACGGAAGAAAGAAGTTGCTGCTACTAAGCGGTCTGCTAATATTATCCCTAATGATATTTTCTGCGGCACGATGGTGATATGATCTGTTGATGAGGTAGTATGCTAAGGTTGTATTGCATTTGTACACTAGACTTTGCATTAGTTTGCTTTCCTGAACACACTTCGGTTTTCTAAATACCAATGTTAAGTTATTTATGTACTGCCGCCCCTAATGATATTGGTATATACTGTTTGAATTTAACTATTGAAGAGCACATGGATTGTACTAACGCACATTTAGGATAGAGGGATTCGAAGTTCACAAAAGTTCAAAGAAGTTGCAAGTTCGTTTCTTCTCTTTATTGTTTTGAAATCGCTACATATGTTTGATCCAAGAAATCCAATAGTTAGCTTACTATTTGAATGAATCGAAACGATTTCATTAATCTGGACAGATTTGAGGGTATCACCTAGAATGGTGCATCCAGTTTTTATGCTCTACTCCCGACTTGATCTAATTCATGGTTAAGCATTTTGTTTTGATTCTTGGCAATAATGTATCGGCCACTTCACATTGCCTCCAATGTCCATTGCTCTATTTGTCCTGCACAATTACTCATCATGGTAGAATAGGAATGTATCACTCGACAAATTAGAACGTGATAGACAACATTGGTCAGTTAGTTTACTGCTTCAGTTAGTCAAAACAATTATATAATTTTCACCAATATGGACAAGTTTATGGTCACTCCTTTTCGTGCTCTTGGCATAATCATCAGTCTCGCATTTTGGGTTGCAATATCTTGTGTTTCCTCTTATCAGTTTCTTACTGATTTCAGCATTAATCTGGTTTATTTTGTATTGCAATGGTTGTACATGCACATGTAATGCTGCCCGAGAAGCTCCACATATTCGGCATTCGCGTCCAGGCCATGAGGCCAGCTCACCTTCGTGGAGCCTGACACTAAGTTGGATCACACTAGGGCTCAGTCACGGACTCTCGCTTGCTCGTCTGGTTCTCTTTGTAAGGCAAATTTCAGTTATCCACCATGTTGATGTTGGTAGCATCTAATACTAGTATTGTTCGTATTCTTGTTTCCAGACCTCAATGACATGCTCTGCCCGGTGGCGTGGCCTGGATTGACCTCGGGTCATGAAGAACATCCAAGGTACTATATAAATGAAAGTCTGTCGGCTGCACTAAATATTTGTACTAGTATCAGTTAGTCATAATCAATTCATCATTGATATATACAAATATGAAAGCACACACTAGAAAGATAAACATGCTATTCAGTGCCGGTTCTTGTATCAACGTGCATCTATGTGTGCTCTCTTTAGTGACTACATAGTCATTGGATAGATAATACGCTAGCATGCATGGCATTCCTCATAGTCAATTATTTTTGCTCATGTGACTATGTAATTTGCTACATCTGTTTGCTGCAAGAAATCCAATAGTTGGCTTACAATTTTAATAAACCGAAACAATTTCATTAATCTAGGCGGATTTCAGGATATCATCTATAAGGCTGCTTCCAGTTTTCATGATGTACTCTTGACTGAATCTGATTCATGGTTAAGCATTTTGCTTTGATTCATGGCAACAATCTACAGTGTCAGTTCACATTGCCTCTAATGTCCTTTGCTCTGTTTGTCCTACGCAATTACTCATCATTGTGGAATAGAAATTTATCACTCACAAATTAAAACATGATAGACTACATTGGTTAGTTACTTTATGGTTTCATTTAATCAACCTAGGACATGATAGACTATATGATTTTCATTAATATGGACAATGTTCTAGCATCCTAGTTTTATTGCTCTGCTTCTGACACTATCTGGTCCGATCCTTACTCTTATACAGGAAAGTTAATCCTTTCAGGATACCCTGCCACAACGCGTGTGCACCGTGTTGGGGAACATAGCAGAATTTTAAAATTTTCTACGCATCACCAAGATCAATCTATGGAGTCATCTAGCAACGAGGGAGAGAGGAGTGCATCTACATACCCTTGTAGATCACGAGCGGAAGCGTTCAAGAGAACGGGGTTGATGGAGTCGTACTCGACGTGATCTGAATCACCGAAGATCCTAGCGCCGAACGGACGGCACCTCCGCATTCAACACACGTACGGAGTGAGGACATCTCCCGCGCCTTGATCCAGCAAGGAGGAGAGAGAGGTTGAGGAAGAGGGCTCCAACAGCAGCACGACGGCGTGGTGGTGGTGAAGCTGCAGTACTCCGGCAGGGCTTCGCCAAGCTCTTATGGAGGAGGAGAGGTGTTGGGGAGGGGAGGGGCTGCGCCTTGGATGTTCTATGCAGCCCTCCCCTCACCCCTCTATTTATAGGGGAAGGGGGAAGGGGGCCGGCCCCCTCTAGATGAGATCTAGAGGGGGGCGGCGGCCAAGGGGAGGGGGGCTTGCCCCCCAAGCAAGGGGGCGCCCCCCTTAGGGTTTCCCCCCAACCCTAGGCGCATGGGCCCTAGGGGGGTGTGGCGCCCCAGCCCACTTGGGCTGGTTCCCTTCTCCATACAGCCCATAAGGCCCTCCGGAAGAGGTGGCCCCTCCCGGTGGACCCCCGGAACCCCTCCGGTGGCCCCGGTACAATACCGATATGCCCCCGAACATTTCCGGCGACCGTATGACAACTTCCCATATATAAATCTTTACCTCCGGACCATTCCGGAACTCCTCGTGACGTCCGGGATCTCATCTGGGACTCCGAACAAAATTAGGTAACCACATACAAGTCTTCCTAACAACCCTAGCGTCACCGAACCTTAAGTGTGTAGACCCTACGGGTTCGGGAGACATGCAGACATGACCGAGACGACTCTCCGGTCAATAACCAACAGCGGGATTTGGATACCCATGTTGGCTCCCACATGCTCCACGATGATCTCATCGGATGAACCACGATGTCGAGGATTCAATCAATCTGTATACAATTCCCTTTGTCAATCGGTACGTTACTTGCCTAAGACTCGATCGTCGGTATCCCAATACCTTGTTCAGTCTCGTTACCGGCAAGTCACTTTACTCGTACCGTAATGCATGATCCCGTGATCAACCACTTGATCACATTGAGCTCATTATGATGATGCATTACCGAGTGGGCCCAGAGATACCTCTCCGTCATACGGAGTGACAAATCCCAGTCTCGATTCGTGCCAACCCAACAGACACTTTCGGAGATACCTGTAATGTACCTTTATAGTCACCCAGTTACGTTGTGACGTTTGGCACACCCAAGGCACTCCTACGGTATCCGGGAGTTGCACAATCTCATGGTCTAAGGATATGATACTTGACATTCAGAAAAGCTACAACAAACGAACTACACGATCTTTGAGCTATGCTTAGGATTGGGTCTTGTCCATCACATCATTCTCCTAATGATGTGATCCCGTTATCAATGACATCCAATGTCCATAGTCAGGAAACCATGACTATCTTTTGATCAATGAGCTAGTCAACTAGAGGCTCACTAGGGACGTGTTGTGGTCTATGTATTCACACATGTATTACGATTTCCGGATAACACAATTATAGCATGAATAATAGACAATTATCATGAACAAAGAAGTATAATAATAACCATTTTATTATTGCCTCTAGGGCATATTTCCAACAGTCTCCCACTTGCACCAGAGTCAATATTCTAGTTACATTGTGATGAATCGAACACCCATGCAGTTCTGGTGTTGATCATGTTTTGCTTTAGGGAGAGGTTTAGTCAACAGATCTGCTACATTCAGGTCCGTATGTACTTTACAAATCTCTATGTCTCCATTTTGAACACTTTCACGAATGGAGTTGAAGCGACGCTTGATATGCCTGGTCTTCCTGTGAAACCTGGGCTCCTTGGCAAGGGCAATAGCTCCAGTGTTGTCACAGAAGAGAGTCATCGGGCCCGACACATTGGGTATGACTCCTAGGTCGGTAATGAACTCCTTCACCCAGACTGCTTCTTGTGCTGCCTCCGAGGCTGCCATGTACTCCGCTTCACATGTAGATCCCGCCACAATGCTTTGCTTGCAACTGCACCAGCTTATTGCCCCACCATTCAAAATATACACGTATCCGGTTTGTGACTTAGAGTCATCCAGATCTGTGTCGAAGCTAGCATCGACGTAACCCTTTACGACGAGCCCTTCGTCACCTCCATAAACGAGAAACATTTCCTTAGTCCTTTTTAGGTACTTTAGGATATTCTTGACCGCTGTCCAGTGTTCCATGCCGGGATTACTTTGGTACCTTCCAACCAAACTTACGACAAGGTTTACATCAGGTCTGGTACACAGCATAGCATACATGATAGACCCTATGGCCGAGGCATAGGGGATGCCACTCATCTTTTCTCTATCTTCTGCCGTGGTCGGGCATTGAGCCGTGCTCAATCTCGTACCTTGCAATACAGGCAAGAACCCCTTCTTTGACTGATCCATTTTGAACTTTTGAACTTCTTCAATATCTTGTCAAGGTACGTACTCTGTGAAAGACCAATGAGGCGTCTCGATCTATCTCTATAGATCTTGATGCCTAATATATAAGCAGCTTCTCCAAGGTCCTTCATTGAAAAACACTTGTTCAAGTAGGCCTTTATGCTTTCCATGAATTCTATATCATTTCCCATCAACAGTATGTCATCCACATACAATATGAGAAATGCTACAGAGCTTCCACTCACTTTCTTGTAAATGCAGGCTTCTCCATAAGTCTGCATAAACCCAAACGCTTTGATCATCTCATCAAAACGAATGTTCCAACTCCGAGATGCTTGCACCAGCCCATAAATCGAGCATTGGAGCTTGCACACCTTGTCAGCATTCTTAGGATCGACAAAACCTTCTGGCTGCATCATATACAATTCTTCCTTAAGGAAACCATTAAGGAATGCCGTTTTGACGTCCATTTGCCATATCTCATAATCATAGAATGCGGCAATTGCTAACATGATTCGGACGGACTTCAGCTTCGCTACGGGTGAGAAAGTCTCATCGTAGTCAACCCCTTGAACTTGTCGATAACCCTTAGCGACAAGCCGAGCTTTATAGATGGTCACATTACCATCCGCGTCTGTCTTCTTCTTAAAGATCCATTTATTTTCTATGGCTTGCCGATCAACGGCCAAGTCAGTCAAAGTCCATACTTTGTTTTCATACATGGATCCTATCTCGGATTTCATGGCTTCCAGCCATTTGTCGGAATCCGGGCCCGCCATCGCTTCTTCATAGTTCGAAGGTTCACCGTTGTCTAACAACATGATTTCCAAGACCGGGTTGCCATACCACTCTGGTGCAGAACGTGTCCTTGTGGACCTACGAAGTTCAGTAGCAACTTGATCTGAAGTTTCATGATCATCATCATCAACTTCCTCTCTAGTCGGTGCAGGCACCTCAGGAACATTTTCTTGAGTTACGCCACTTACCGGTTCAAGAGGTAATACTTCATCAAGTTTCACTTTCCTCCCACTTATTTCTTTTTAGAGAAACTCTTTCTCTAGAAAGGACCCATTCTTGGCAACAAAGATCTTGCCTTCGGATCTGAGGTAGAAGGTATACCCAACAGTTTATTTAGGGTATCCTATGAAGACGCATTTTTCCGACTTGGGTTCGAGCTTTTCAGGTTGAAGTTTCTTGACATAAGCATCGCATCCCCAAACTTTTAGAAACGACAGCTTAGGTTTCTTCCCAAACCATAATTCATACGGTGTCGTCTCAACGGATTTTGACAGAGCCCTATTTAAAGTGAATGCGGCAGTCTCTAAAGCATAGCCCCAAAATGACAGTGGCAAATTGGTAAGAGACATCATAGATCGCACCATATCTAATAGAGTGCGATTACGACATTCGGACACACCATTACGCTAAGGTGTTCTAGGCGGCGTGAGTTGTGAAACTATTCCACATTTTCTTAAGTGTGTGCCAAATTCGTGACTCAAGTATTCTCCCCCACGATCTGATCGCAAGAACTTGATTTTCCTGTCATGTTGATTCTCAACCTCACTCTAAAATTCCTTGAACTTTTCAAAGGTCTCAGACTTGTGTTTCATTAAGTAGACATACCCATATCTACTCAAGTCATCAGTGAGGGTGAGAACATAACGATAGCCACCGCGAGCCTCAACACTCATTGGACCGCACACATCAGTATGTATGATTTCCAATAAGTTGGTTGCTCGCTCCATTGTTCCTGAGAACGGAGTCTTGGTCATTTTACCCATGAGGCATGGTTCGCACGTGTCAAATGATTCGTAATCAAGAGACTCTAAAAGTCCATCTGCATGGAGCTTCTTCATGCGTTTGACACCTATGTGACCAAGGCGGCAGTGCCACAAGTATGTGGGACTATCATTATCAACCTTACATCTTTTGGTATTCACACTATGAATATGTGTAGCATTACGCTCGAGATTCATTAAGAATAAACCATTCACCATTGGAGCATGACCATAAAACATATCTCTCATATAAATAGAACAACCATTATTCTCGGATTTAAATGAGTATCCATCTCGAATTAAACGAGATCCTGATACAATGTTCATGCTCAAAGCTGGCACTAAATAACAATTATTGAGGTTTAAAACTAATCCCGTAGGTAAATGTAGAGGTAGCGTGCCGACGGCGATCACATCGACCTTGGAACCATTCCCGACGCGCATCGTCACCTCGTCCTTCGCCAGTCTCCGCTTATTCCGCAGCTCCTTCTTTGAGTTACAAATGTGAGCAACCGCACCGGTATCAAATACCCAGGAGCTACTACGAGTACTGGTAAGGTACACATCAATTACATGTATATCACATATACCTTTAGTGTTGCTGGCCTTCTTATCCGCTAAGTATTTGGGGCAGTTCCGCTTCCAGTGACCACTTCCCTTGCAATAAAAACACTCAGTCTCAGGCTTGGGTCCATTCTTTGGCTTCTTCCCAGCAGCTTGCTTACCGGGCGCGGCAATTCCCTTGCCGTCCTTCTTGAAGTTCTTCTTACCCTTGCCTTTCTTAAACTTAGTGGTTTTATTCACCATCAACACTTGATGTTCCTTTTTGATTTCCACCTCTGCTGATTTCAGCATTGAATATACCTCAAGAATGGTCTTTTCCATCCCCTGCATATTGAAGTTCATCACAAAGCTCTTATAGCTCGGTGGGAGCGACTGAAGGATTCTGTCAATGACCGCGTCATCCGGGAGATTAACTCCCAGCTGAGTCAAGCGGTTATGCAACCCAGACATTTTGAGTATGTGCTCACTGACAGAACTATTTTCCTCCATCTTATAGCTGAAGAACTTGTCGGAGACTTCATATATTTCAACCCGGGCATGAGCTTGGAAAACCATTTTCAGCTCTTCGAACATCTCATATGCTCAGTGTCTCTCAAAATGCTTTTGGAGCCCCGGTTCTAAGTTGTAAAGCATGCCGCACTGAACGAGGGAGTAATCATCGGCACATGATTGCCAAGCGTTCATAACGTCTTGGTTCTCTGGGACAAGTGCGTTACCTAGCGGTGCTTCTAGGACATAATCTTTCTTGGCAGCTATGAGGATGATCCTCAGGTTCCGGACCCAGTCCGTATAGTTGCTACCATCGTCTTTCAGCTTGGTTTTCTCTAGGAACAAGTTGAAGTTGAGGACAATGTGGGCCATTTGATCTACAAGACATATTGTAAAGATTTTAGACTAAGTTCATCTAATCAAATTACTCAATGAACTCCCGCTCAGATAGGCATCCCTCTAGTCATCTAAGTGAAACATGATCCGAGTTAACTAGGCCGTGTCCGGTCATCACGTGAGACGGACTAGCCAACATCGGTGAACATCTTCATGTTGATCGTATCTTCTATACGACTCATGCTCGACCTTTCGGTCTTCCGTGTTCCGAGGCCATGTCTGTACATGCTAGGCTCGTCAAGTCAACCTAAGTGTATTGCGTGTGTAAATCTGGCTTACACCCGTTGTATTCGAACGTTAGAATCTATCACACCCGATCATCACGTGGTGCTTCGAAACAACGAACCTTCGCAATGGTGCACAGTTAGGGGGAACACTTTCTTGAAATTATTATGAGGGATCATCTTATTTAAGCTACCGTCGTTCTAAGCAAATAAGATGTAAAACATGATAAACATCACATGCAATCAGATAGTGACATGATATGGCCAATATCATTTGCTCCTTTTGATCTCCATCTTCGGGGCTCCATGATCATCGTTGTCACCGGCATGACACCATGATCTCCATCATCGTGTCTTCTTGAAGTTGTCTCGTCATCTATTACTTCTACTACAATGGCTAACGCTTTAGCAATAAAGTAAAGTAATTACATGACGTTTATGTTGACACGCAAGTCATAAATAAATAAAGACAACTCCTATGGCTCCTGCCGGTTGTCATACTCATCGACATGCAAGTCGTGATTCCTATTACAAGAACATGATCATCTCATACATCACATATATCATTCATCACATCCTTTGGCCATATCACATCACAAAACACTTGCTGCAAAAACAAGTTAGACGTCCTCTAATTGTTGTTGCAAGTTTTTACGTGGCTGCTATAGGTTTCTAGCAAGAACGTTTCTTACCTACGCCAAAACCACAACGTGAATTGCCAATTTCTATTTACCCTTCATAAGGACCCTGTTCATCGAATCCGATCTGACTAAAGTGGGAGAGACAGACTGTAACGCCCTCGATGCGGCTATATCTCCCACGTGTCGAAGCACGACTTAGAGGCATAACTTCATTGAAAGCAATGTCACAAGTGAGGTAATCTTCACACAACCCATGTAATACAATAAGGGGAAAAGGATACATAGTTGGCTTACAATCGCCACTTCACACAAATACATGAATAAAGCATTACATCATCCAAATACAATCAGGGTCCGACTACGGAACCAAAATAAAAGAAGAACCCCAAATGCGACACGGTCCCCGATCGACCCCAACTGGGCTCCACTACTGATCAATTGGAACGGAACATCACAAAGGACAAGATCTTCATCGAGCTCCTCCTAAGCTTGGTTGCGTCATCTGCACGGACTCATCGGCACCTGCAAGCTGGTTTTGGAAGTATCTGTGAGCCACGGGGACTCTGCAATCTTGCACCCTCGCGATCAAGACTATTTAAGCTTATGGGTAAGGTAAAGGCATGAGGTGGAGCTGCAACAAGCGACTAGCATATATGGTGGCTAACATACGCAAATGAGAGCGAGAAGAGAAGGCAAAGCACGATCGAGAAAGTATGATCAAGAAGTGATCCTAGAACAACCTACGTCAAGCATAACTCCAACACCGTGTTCACTTCCCGGACTCCGCCGGAAAGAGACCCTCACGGTTACACACGCGGTTGGTGCATTTTAATTAAGGTCAACTTCAGGTTTTCTACAACCGGACATTAACAAATTGCCATCTGCCCATAACCGCGGGCATGGCTTTCGAAGTTCAAATCCCCGCAGGGGTGTCCCAACTTAGCCCATCACAAGCTCTCACGGTCAAAGAAGGAATAGACCTCCTCCTGAGACATTCCGATCAGACTCGGTATCCCGGTTCTACAAGACATCCTCGACAATGGTAAAACTGAAGGAAATATGCCCTAGAGGCAATAATAAAGTTATTATTTATTTCCTCATATATCATGATAAATGTTTATTATTCATGCTAGAATTGTATTAACCGGAAACATAATACATGTGTGAATATATAAACAAACAGAGTGTCACTAGTATGCCTCTACTTGACTAGCTCGTTAATCAAAGATGGTTATGTTTCCTAACCATGAACAAAGAGTTGTTATTTGATTAACGAGGTCACATCATTAGTTGAATGATCTGATTGACATGACCCATTCCATTAGCTTAGCTCCCGATCGTTTAGTATGTTGCTATTGCTTTCTTCATGACTTATACATGTTCCTATGACTATGAGATTATGCAACTCCCATTTACCGGAGGAACACTTTGTGTGCTACCAAACGTCACAACGTAACTGGGTGATTATAAAGGAGCTCTACAGGTGTCTCCAAAGGTGAATGTTGGGTTGGCGTATTTCGAGATTAGGATTTGTCACTCCGATTGTCGGAGAGGTATCTCTGGGCCCTCTCGGTAATGCACATCACATAAGCCTTGCAAGCTTTGCAACTAATGAGTTAGTTGCGAGATGATGTATTACGGAACGAGTAAAGAGACTTGCCGGTAATGAGATTGAACAAGGTATTGAGATACCGACGATCGAATCTCAGGCAAGTAACATACCGATGACAAAGGGAACAACGTATGTTGTTATGCGGTCTGACCGATAAAGATCTTCGTAGAATATGTAGGAGCCAATATGGGCATCCAGGTCCCGCTATTGGTTATTGACCAGAGAGGCGTCTCGGTCATGTCTACATAGTTCTCGAACCCGTAGGGTCCGCACGCTTAACGTTCGTTGACGATATAGTACTATGTGAGTTATGAATGTTGGTGACCGAATGTTGTTCGGAGTCCGGGATGAGATCACGCATATGACGGGGAACTCCGGAATGGTCCGGAGACAAAGTTTGATATATGGGATAATAGTGTTTGGTCACCGGAAGGGTTCCGGAAATCACCGGAAGGGGTTCCGGATGTTTCCCGAAATGTTTGGGTACGAGAACACTTTATTTGGGCCAAAGGGGAAAGCCCACAAGGTTTCTGGAAAGCGCAAAAGGAAGTTTTGCGGAGTCCAGGGGCCAGATGCCAGGGTCCCTGGTGTCTGGGTCCAGACGCCGGGAACCCTGGCGTCTGGCCCTGGAGTCCGAGAAGGACTCTTGCCTTTCGGGTGAAACCGACTTTGTGGAGGCTTTTACTCCAAGTTTCGACCCCAGGGCTCAACATATAAATAGAGGGGCAGGGCTAGCACCAAAGACAGATCAAGAAACACCAAGCCGTGTGCCGGTAACCCCATTCCCTCTAGTTTATCCTCCGTCATAGTTTTCGTAGTGCTTAGGCGAAGCCCTGTGGAGATTGTTCTTCACCAACACCGTCACCACGCCGTCATGCTGCCGGAACTCATCTACTACTTCGCCCCTCTTGCTGGATCGAGAAGGCGAGGACGTCATCGAGCCGAACATGTGCAGAACTCGGAGGTGTCGTGCTTTCGGTACTTGGACCGGTCGGACGTGAAGACGTACGACTACATCAACCGCGTTGATATAACGCTTCCGCGAACGGTCTACAAGGGTACGTAGACAACACTCTCCCCTCTCGTTGCTATGCATCACCACGATCTTGCATGTGCGTAGGAATTTTTTTGAAATTACTACGTTCCCCAAGAGTGGCATCCGAGCCTAGGTTTTATGGTTTGATGTTATGTGCACGAGTAGAACACAAGTAAGTTGTTGGCGATACAAGTCATACTGCCTACCAGCATGTCATACTTTGGTTCGGCGGTATTGTTGGACGAAGCGGCCCGGATACACGTACGCTTACGCGAGACCGGTTCTCCCGACGTGCTTTGCACATAGGTGGCTTGCGGGTGACAGTTTCTCCAACTTTAGTTGAACCGAGTGTGGCTACACCCGGTCCTTGCGAAGGTTAAAACGGCATCAACTTGACAAACTATCGTTGTGGTTTTGATGCATAGGTAAGATTGGTTCTTGCTTAAGCCCGTAGCAGCCACGTAAAACTTGCAACAAACAAAGTAGAGGACGTCTAACTTGTTTTTGCAGGGCATGTTGTGATGTGATATGGTCAAGACATGATGCTAAATTTTATTGTATGAGATGATCATGTTTTGTAACCGAGTTATCGGCAACTGGCAGGAGCCATATGGTTGTCGCTTTATTGTATGCAATGCAATCGCGCTGTAATGCTTTACTTTATCACTAAGCGGTAGCGATAGTCGTGGAAGCATAAGATTGGCGAGACGACAACGATGCTACGATGGAGATCAAGGTGTCGCGCCGGTGACGATGGTGATCATGACGGTGCTTCGGAGATGGAGATCACAGGCACAAGATGATGATGGCCATATCATATCACTTATATTGATTGCATGTGATGTTTATCTTTTATGCATCTTATCTTGCTTTTGATTGACGGTAGCATCATAAGATGATCTCTCACTAATTATCAAGAAGTGTTCTCCCTGAGTATGCACCGTTGCGAAAGTTCTTCGTGCTGAGACACCACGTGATGATCGGGTGTGATAGGTTCTACGTTCAAATAAAACGGGTGCAAAATAGTTGCACGCGCGGAATACTCAGGTTATACTTGACGAGCCAAGCATATACAGATATGGCCTCGGAACACAAAGACCGAAAGGTCGAGCGTGAATCATATAGTAGATATGATCAACATAGTGATGTTCACCAATGAAACTACTCCATCTCACGTGATGATCGGACATGGTTTAGTTGATTTGGATCATGCAATCACTTAGAGGATTAGAGGGATGTCTATCTAAGTGGGAGTTCTTTAAGTAATTTAACTAATTGAACTTAAATTTATCATGAACTTAGTACCTGATAGTATCTTGCTTATGTATGTTTGATTGTAGATACATGGCCCGTGCTGTTGTTCTGTTGAATTTTAATGCATTCCTTGAGAAAGCAAAGTTGAAAGATGATGGTAGCAATTACACGGACTGGGTCCGTAACTTGAGGATTATCCTCATTGCTGCACAGAAGAATTACGTCCTGGAAGCACCGCTGGGTGCCAGGCCTGCTGCAGGAGCAACACCAGATGTTATGAACGTCTGGCAGAGCAAAGCTGATGACTACTCGATAGTTCAGTGTGCCATGCTTTACGGCTTAGAATCGGGACTTCAACGACGTTTTAAACGTCATGGAGCATATGAGATGTTCCAGGAGTTGAAGTTAATATTTCAAGCAAATGCCCGGATTGAGAGATATGAAGTCTCCAATAAGTTCTACAGCTGCAAGATGGAGGAGAACAGTTCTGTTAGTGAGCATATACTCAAAATGTCTGGGTATAATAATCACTTGATTCAGATGGGAGTTAATCTTCCAGATGATTGCGTCATTGAAAGAATTCTCCAATCACTGCCACCAAGCTACAAGAGCTTCATGATGAACTATAATATGCAAGGGATGAATAAGACTATTCCCGAGCTCTTCGCAATGCTGAAAGCTGCGGAGGTAGAAATCAAAAAGGAGCATCAAGTGTTGATGGTCAACAAGACCACTAGTTTCAAGAAAAAGGGCAAAGGGAAGAAGAAGGGGAACTTCAAGAAGAACAGCAAGCAAGTTGCTGCTCAAGAGAAGAAACCCAAGTCTGGAGCTAAGCCTGAAACTGAGTGCTTCTACTGCAAAGGGACTGGTCACTGGAAGTGGAACTGCCCCAAGTATTTGGCGGATAAGAAGGATGGCAAAGTGAATATAAGTATATTTGATATACATGTTATTGATGTGTACTTTACTAGTGTTTATAGCAACCCCTCATTATTTGATACTAGTTCAGTTGCTAAGATTAGTAACTCGAAACGGGAGTTGCAGAATAAACAGAGACTAGTTAAGGGTGAAGTGACGATGTGTGTTGGAAGTGGTTCCAAGATTGATATGATCATCATCGCACACTCCCTATAATTTAGGGATTAGTGTTGAACCTAAATAAGTGTTATTTGGTGTTTGCGTTGAGCATGAATATGATTTGATCATGTTTATTGCAATACGGTTATTCATTTAAGTAAGAGAATAAATTGTTGTTCTGTTTACATGAATAAAACCTTATATGGTTACACACCCAATGAAAATGGTTCGTTGGATCTCGATCGTAGTGACACACATATTCATAATATTGAAACAAAAAGTTGCAAAGTTAATAATGATAGTGCAACTTATTTGTGGCACTGCCGTTTAGGTCATATCGGTGTAAAGCGCATGAAGAAACTCCATACTGATGGACTTTTGGAACCACTTGATTATGAATCACTTGGTACTTGCGAACCGTGCCTCATGGGCAAGATGACTAAAACACCGTTCTCCGGTACTATGGAGAGAGCAACAGATTTGTTGGACATCATACATACAAATGTATGTGGTCCGATGAATATTGAGGCTCGTGGCGGATATCGTTATTTTCTCACCTTCACAGATGACTTAAGCAGATATGGGGATATCTACTTAATAAAACATAAGTCTAAAGCATTTGAAAAGTTCAAAGAATTTCAGAGTGAAGTTGAAAATCATCGTAACAAGAAAATAAAGTTTCTACGATTTGATCATGGAGGAGAATATTTGAGTTATGAGTTTGGTGTACATTTGAAACAATGCGGAATAGTTTCGCAACTCACGCCACCCGGAACACAACAGCGTAATGGTGTGTCCGAACGTCGTAATCGTACTTTACTAGATATGGTGCGATCTATGATGTCTCTTACTGATTTACCGCTATCGTTTTGGGGTTATGCTTTAGAGATGGCTGCATTCACGTTAAATAGGGCACCATCAAAATCCGTTGAGACGACGCCTTATGAACTATGGTTTGGCAAGAAACCAAAGTTGTCGTTTCTGAAAGTTTGGGGCTGCGATGCTTATGTGAAAAAGCTTCAACCTGATAAGCTCGAACCCAAATCGGAGAAATGTGTCTTCATAGGATATCCAAAGGAAACTATTGGATACACCTTCTGTCACAGATCCGAAGGCAAGACTTTTGTTGCTAAATTCAGAAACTTTCTAGAGAAGGAGTTTCTCTCGAAAGATGTGAGTGGGAGGAAAGTAGAACTTGATGAGGTTACTGTACCTACTCCCTTATTGGAAAGTAGTATATCACAGAAAACTGTTTCTGCGACACCTACACCAATTAGTGAGGAAGCTAATGATAATGGTCATGATGCTTCAGGACAAGATACTACTGAACCTCGTAGATCAACTAGAGTGAGAACCGCGCCAGAGTGGTACGGTAATCCTGTTCTGGAAATCATGCTGCTAGATCATGATGAACCTACGGACTATGAAGAAGCGATGGTGAGCCCAGATTCCGCAAAATGGCTTGAAGCCATGAAATCTGAGATGGGATCCATGTATGAGAACAAAGTATGGACTTTGGTTGACTTGCCCGATGATCGGCAAGCAATTGAGAATAAATGGATCTTCAAGAAAAAGACTGACGCTGACGGTAATATTACTGTCTACAAAGCTCGACTTGTCGCAAAAGGTTTTCGACAAGTTCAAGGAGTTGACTACGATGAGACCTTCTCACCCGTAGCTATGCTTAAGTCTGTCCGAATCATGTTAGCAATTGCCGCATTTTATGATTATGAAATTTGGCAGATGGATGTCAAAACTGCATTCCTGAATGGATTTCTGGAAGAAGAGTTGTATATGATGCAACCGGAAGGTTTTGTCGATCCAAAGGGAGCTAATAAAGTGTGCAAGCTCCAGCGATCCATTTATGGACTAGTGCAAGCCTCTCGGAGTTGGAATAAATGCTTTGATAGTGTGATCAAAGCATTTGGTTTTATATAGATTTACGAAGAAGCCTGTATTTACAAGAAAGTGAGTGGGAGCTCTATAGCATTTCTGATATTATATGTGGATGACATATTACTGATTGGAAATGATATAGAATTTCTGGATAGCATAAAGGGATATTATTATAAGAGTTTTTCAATGAAATACCTCGGTGAAGCTGCTTACATATTAGGCATAAAGATCTATAGAGATAGATCAAGACGCTTAATTGGACTTTCACAAAGCACATACCTTGACAAGATTTTGAAGAAGTTCAAAATGGATTAAGCAAAGAAAGGGTTATTGCCTGTGTTACAAGGTGTGAAGTTGAGTCAGACTTAATGCCCGACCACTGCAGAAGATAGAGAGAAAATGAAAGATGTTCCCTATGCTTCAGCCATAGGCTCTATCATGTATGCAATGCTATGTACCAGACCTGATGTGTGCCTTGCTATAAGTTTAGCAGGGAGGTACCAAAGTAATCCAGGAGTGGATCACTGGACAGCGGTCAAGAACATCCTGAAGTACCTGAAAAGGACTAAGGATATGTTTCTCGTATATGGAGGTGACAAAGAGCTCATTGTAAACGGTTACGTTGATGCAAGCTTTGACACTGATTCGGACGATTCTAAATCGCAAACCGGATACGTGTTTACATTAAACGGTGGAGCTGTCAGTTGGTGCAGTTCTAAACAAAGCGTCGTGGCGGGATCTACATGAGAAGCGGAGTACATAGCTGCTTCAGAAGCAGCAAACGAAGGAGTCTGGATGAAGGAGTTCATATCCGATCTAGGTGTCATACCTAGTGCACCGGGTCCAATGAAAATCTTTTGTGACAATACTGGTGCAATTACCTTGGCGAAGGAATCCACATTTCACAAAAGAACCAAGCACATCAAGAGACGCTTCAATTCCATCCGGGATCTAGTCCAGGTGGGGGACATAGAGATTTGCAAGATACATACGGATCTGAATGTAGCAGACCCATTGACTAAGCCTCTTCCACGAGCAAAACATGATCAGCACCAAGGCTCCATGGGTGTTAGAATCATTACTGTGTAATCTAGATTATTGACTCTAGTGCAAGTGGGAGACTGAAGGAAATATGCCCTAGAGGCAATAATAAAGTTATTATTTATTTCCTCATATATCATGATAAATGTTTATTATTCATGCTAGAATTGTATTAACCGGAAACATAATACATGTGTGAATATATAAACAAACAGAGTGTCACTAGTATGCCTCTACTTGACTAGCTCATTAATCAAAGAGGTTATGTTTCCTAACCATGAACAAAGAGTTGTTATTTTATTAACGAGGTCACATCATTAGTTGAATGATCTGATTGACATGACCCATTCCATTAGCTTAGCTCCCGATCGTTTAGTATGTTGCTATTGCTTTCTTCATGACTTATACATGTTCCTATGACTATGAGATTATGCAACTCCCGTTTACCGGAGGAACACTTTGTGTGCTACCAAACGTCACAACGTAACTGGGTGATTATAAAGGAGCTCTACAGGTGTCTCCAAAGGTGAATGTTGGGTTGGCGTATTTCGAGATTAGGATTTGTCACTCCGATTGTCGGAGAGGTATCTCTGGGCCCTCTCGGTAATGCACATAACATAAGCCTTGCAAGCATTGCAACTAATGAGTTAGTTGCGAGATGATGTATTACGGAACGAGTAAAGAGACTTGCCTGTAACGAGATTGAACTAGGTATTGAGATACCGACGATCGAATCTCGGGCAAGTAACATACCGATGACAAAGGGAACAACATATGTTGTTATGCGGTCTGACCGATAAAGATCTTCGTAGAATATGTAGGAGCCAATATGGGCATCCAGGTCCCGCTATTGGTTATTGACCAGAGAGGTGTCTCGGTCATGTCTACATAGTTCTCGAACCCGTAGGGTCCGCACGCTTAACGTTCGTTGATGATATAGTACTATGTGAGTTATGTATGTTGGTGACCGAATGTTGTTCGGAGTCCAGGATGAGATCACGGACATGACGAGGAACTACGGAATGGTCCGGAGACAAAGTTTGATATATGGGATAATAGTGTTTGGTCACCGGAAGGGTTCCGGAAATCACCGGAAGGGGTTCCGGATGTTTCCCGAAATGTTTGGGGTACGAGAACACTTTATTTGGGCCAAAGGGGAAAGCCCACAAGGTTTTTGGAAAGCGCAAAAGGAAATTTTGCGGAGTCCCGGGGCCAGACGCCAGGGTCCCTGGAGTCTGGGTCCAGACGCCAGGAACCCTGGCGTCTGGCCCTGGAGTCCGAGAAGGACTCTTGCCTTTCGGGTGAAACCGACTTTGTGGAGGCTTTTACTCCAAGTTTCGACCCCAGGGCTCAACATATAAATAGAGGGGCAGGGCTAGCACCAAAGACAGATCAAGAAACACCAAGCCGTGTGCCGGCAACCCCGTTCCCTCTAGTTTATCCTCCGTCATAGTTTTCGTAGTGCTTAGGCGAAGCCCTGCGGAGATTGTTCTTCACCAACACCGTCACCACGCCGTCGTGCTGCCAGAACTCATCTACTACTTCGCCCCTCTTGCTGGATCGAGAAGGCGAGGATGTCACCGAGCCGAACGTGTGCAGAACTCGGAGGTGCCGTGCTTTCGGTACTTGGATCGGTCGAACATGAAGACGTATGACTACATCAACCGCGTTGATATAACGCTTCCGCGAACGGTCTACAAGGGTACGTAGACAACACTCTCCCCTCTAGTTGCTATGCATCACCATGATCTTGCGTGTGCGTAGGATTTTTTTTGAAATAACTACGTTCCCCAACAAAAACAGGTCCAGCAAAGCCACCCAGATGTGCCGAAAAATCCCGATAGGAGCTGCACATATCTCGTTCTCAGGGCACACCGGATGAGCAAGACGTCGGGTAAGCCAGCCCAGAGTTGCCCCTGGTAGCTTCGGACATCGCTCCGTTGGACCAACAGTTAGAGAAGCACTGGCCCGGGGGGTTAAAATAAAGATGACCCTTGAGCCGGCCGACTCAAGGGAAAGAAAAGGCTAGGTGGCAAATGGTAAAACCATTGTTGGGCCTTGCTGGAGGAGTTTTATTCAAGGCGAACTGTAAAGGGGTTCCCATTATCACCCAACCGCGTAAGGAACGCAAAATCCAGGAACATAACACTGATATGACGGAAACTAGGGCGGCAAGAGTGGAACAAAACACCAGGCATAAGGCCGAGCCTTCCATCCTTTACCAAGTATATAGATGCATTAATTAAATAAGATATATAGTGATATCCCAACAAGTAAACATGTTCCAACAAGGAACAACATCTCCATGTTCCAACAAGGAACAAACTTCAATTTTCACCTGCAACTAACAATGCTATAAGAGGGGCTGAGCAAAGCGGTAACATAGCCAATCAACAGTTTGCTAGGACATGGTGGGTTAGAGGTTTGACATGGCAATTTGGGAGGCAAGAAGCAAGTGGTAGGCATCATAGCATAGGCATAGCAAAAGAGCGAGCATCTAGCAAAGCAAAGATAGTAGTGATTTCGAGGGTATGATCATCTTGCCTGAAATCCCGCAAGGAAGAAGAACGAGCCCATGAGGAAGACAAAGGGATGTAGACGAGCGGGTCCTCACAAACGCGACGTTACCGGAACCAACCCGAAGAAGCAAACACCAGAGAGAAGCACACAACATAGTAAACAACCAACACAAGAACATGGTATGATATGCGAGATGCGGTATGTGATGCATATGCATGATTTGCAAGGGAATGAATGAACCTGGCCTCAACTTGGAAATCCAAGTGTGCCACTGGAAAGATGAGATGAAATCGCTTGAAAACGATATAAAGATCACCGGAATCGGAGTTACGGTTTGGAAATGGCAATCAATTCAAATATGACACCGGTCTTCGATTTACAGCAAGTAGCCATCTAAATGCAATGAGATAAACTTGTTACAGCACCCAAACATGGCATAAAAATACATGGCAGGGATGCATTCAAGATTCTGAACAAAAGTCTAGCACTGAGCTACGGCCAATTAATCCATTAACAGGTTCAAACAAGCATGGCAAAAATGCATATGGTAAACAGATTTCAGACTTAGTGAAATTAACACTTGTCTGAAATCTCAGATCAGATAGCACTCTTTGGGGCAACAAAACTACATGCTATAGGACCAGAACATGGCAAAGTAAAACATGGCATGGAGCTACTCAAAAAGCTTAACAAAAGTCCCTTAGTGACCTTGAGCCAAAAGGGATCAGAAAACACATTTGCAAGCATGTGAACATAGCAAAAGCATAAACAGTTCTCATACTTAGTGAAAACTGGAGCATGCTGAAAACAGATCTCAAGTAGGCATGTTTACAAGCTCGATGCACTCACTATGGAGCAAGTCATGATAATATAAGCATACACCCGTCAAGAATACACAAAATGCAAGCTAGGCATGGCAAGAACAATAACATAGCATGCACGGATCAACTACAACATCCCCGGCAAAATTGCTAACAAGTAGACAATCTGCCCGGATTCACGAAGTAGCAAAAGTAGAGCTCGATTGACTCAAGCTAGGGTGCTCCATAATTGCAAACAAAGACATGGATGGATAGAGCACTACAAGATTAATAAAATGTCCTTACTGATCATCCTCAAAAGAGGCACGGATCACTAGGAAACAACATGAACATATGGCAATATGAGAAAAACAGGTCAAGGACTTAGTGGAAATGCTAAGTCCGTGAAATCAGCATTACCAAGTGCCTCACTTTGCAAGCTTGTGCTAGTCACCACACACATCACAAAAATACATGGTTGCACCTCTGGATAGATGGCAAAACCCTTAACAAAACATATGTAGATCTCATGGGCATATCATGCACACAATAATCATGGCAAAAATGACAAATATCTAAATGGAGCAGCAGATCTGACAATTAACTCAAGTAGCACTCTTCTAACAGCATTTCAGGCATCAATATGAACTCAAATGAAAATGATGCAATGGAATGAAATGATGTACTCTCTGAGACGAACATTTTGATATGCTATATGCTTAAATCGGAGTTATCGGTGCAAAGTTACGGCACGATGAACATGGGTATATGAATCTAGGAATTTCGGGGACTTAGTGAAATTATACCTCCGCGAAAAGTCAATGCGGGACGGAGAGAAGCGGGATGGCACGGATCGGGGCGACGCGTTTGGATCGGGCGAGTGGTGGATCTCATCCCACTCCCCGGACCGGATCTGGCCTGCTGGGCCGGCGGGAGGTCTCGGCTCGCTCCCGAGCAAGGCCATGGCGATGGCGGCGGCGGTGGTTCAATCCGGCGATGGGGCGGCTGAACGGCGGTGGGAACGGGCTCGTCCGGCCGGCCGGTGCCGGATCTGGGAACGGCGTCGGTGTGGCCACGACTCGCCGGAGTCCGGTGAGCGGGGAAAAGGTGGAGCAGCGGACGGCGGGACCGGCGGATGGAGGCGCGCCGCGGCGGCGTTGAAGACGGCCGGCTGGAGAAGAAGGGCGGCGGAGTTAGCTGCCTGCGGAAGGAGCCGTGGGCTCGGGCGGCGGGCGACGCCCTGGCGGGGAGGCGACGCGGTCGGGCTCGCGCGGCCCCGCAATGGGCTCGGCGGGCCGCGCGGTGGAGGGAGGCGGCGACACATGGCGGCGTGCGAGTGGAGGAGGGAGGCGGCGGTGCTGAGGTGGCGGCTCCCGATTGGCCCGGGTGAGGTGGCGGTGGCGATGGACACGTCCGGCGGCAGGACGGACATGTCCGGCGGCAGGCGGAGGAAGATGGCTAGGGTTTTATCCGCGAATTTCGGGAGGGGAGCACATATTTATAGGTAGAGGGAGCTAGGAGAGTCCAAATGAGGTGCGGTTTTCGGCCACGCGATCGTGATCGAACGACCGAGATTATGGAGATGGTTTTGGTGGGTTTAGGGCCAAATTGGAAGGGTGTTAGGCTGCAACACACATGAGGCCTTCTCGGTCCCTCGGTTAACCGTTGGAGCATCAAACGAAGTCCAAATGGTACGAAACTTGACAGGCGGTCTACCGGTAGTAAACCAAGGCCGCATGACAAGTCTCTGTCCAATCCATAAATGTTTAGTCCACACACATGAAAGAAAGGTAGAAATGACCACCGGAGGAGAACGGAGTGCCGGAATGCAAAACGGACAACGGGGAAAATGCTTGAATGCATGAGATGAACATGTATGCAAAAGAAATGCACAAGATGACATGATATGCAATGCATGACATGCAAGCAATGACGAGGCAACAACAACGAATAACTGGACGACACCTGGCACATCGGTCTCGGGGCGTTACAACACACCACCACTACGAGAGGATCTCGTCCCGAGATCTAGAATGGCACCGGAGGGAAAAACGGAAGAGAAAGAGAAGAGGTAAAACTAAGTTGCTTCCTTGACAAACGAGTGAAACCACGAACCTTGAATGAGGTGACGCCATTTCGAGAAAAGAATACAACGAAGGTGAACAAAGTTGAAAAACACTCCGGTTAAATGGATAGGCATGAAAAGAGCATGATCTTTGACAAAACGAGATGATGAGAGAAAAGAGCAACATCACAATGGCTCCGGAACAAAAGAATAGAAGATAGATAATTGAAATAGGAGAATGGGAAAGAAAATGCCAAGTTGTGCCACAATTGAGCTTGAAAAAGGCATCCTTAGGAGAATGGTCGAACGGAGTTGTTGGAAAACCAACAACGAAAAGAACAAGGTTGTAGTGGGCTTATGGAGAACATCTCAAAACTATGAGGTGACAACCTGCCACTCACGGGAAGAAGAATTGGATTGGCATGAACAAGGAGACGAGAAGCTTATTTCACCGGGAGGGTAGATGAAGAACTTGGATCATATATGAGCACCATTATAGCAACAATCCTTAAGGAAGGCTTTAGGTGAAATGTAACCCAAGATAACTCCAATGACGAGATTGATGGATTTAAAATATCTCATTCTTGACAACATGTGAATCATGAAAACATGAACTCAAATTATCAAGAATGACATAATACCACCTCCAATGACACGGTAGAAAGAATTGCACTCCGGATAGCATAATGAAGAATGATTGAGCTCCTTAGGAAAAAATGTTGATGAACACTTCGAGAAGGAAATAAAACCTCGATGAATAACCATGTAGGACATCCATGAGGAACTCCAGTAAACAAAATGATGATCAAAGCAAGAGAATTTGATAACACAAGGTGAAACCTTGTAATGATTTAGAAGGAGCTTCGCGACAAGATAATGCAGAAAAGGTAGGGACTCCGGAAAAGAAAGAGCAAACGAACCCGAGAATTTGATGAGCCTCCGGAATATGGAATTAATCACTTGGATGGAACAAGAATAAGAATTACATTAAGCGTATCCTTCACCAATTAAATTGATGACAATCAACGGATTTGGCACACTACTTATTCTCGTAGCAAGGATTAAGAGAGATATAGCGCCAACTTGGGAAGGTCTTCTTTGAACCACCGGTAGGATTGACAACGAATAAATTGATAAGGAAGAGAAACCTGGAAGAACCACCGTAAGAACTGAAAATGAACGAAGATACTTGAGAGAATTTAGATACAACAGAAACGAAGAGATCACGCGCTGATTAAAGAATATTGAATGATGCACCGATGAGATTTGGGGAACGAGAGCTGAAAGCTGAGAATGAACAAGTCTTTTGAAATGATGGGCTCCGGATAATCCAACTGAGAAGACTCTTGAATTACTTCGGATGGGTGAAAAGAATTCTCACAATCAAAAAAATTATGAGAGGATGGTATCAAGCTTGAACCACGAATCTTGAGGAGAGTGGAGCAAGATTGAGAGAAAAATCTTCTTCGATCTTCAAAATCTGAGAATTACGATGAGAAACAACATCATGAATTGTTGAGGCACACCGGAAGAATCAAAAGCGAAGAGGTTTAGCCAACGATGAAAAGAATTGTGAAAGATCTAGGAGAAGACATTTGACTAATGATAAATCATTCTTACGTCAAACTTTGAAATGGATTTGAGAATAACTCCGGTAGAAATTAGAAGAGTCAGGTAAGATCCTGGGAAGAGACCTGTGGGTTAGGGCCCACTCAAAAGAAACACCGTAGAACGATTTAAAAGAGAGAAAGAACCGGTAAGATTAAATGACTAGAATGAGATAACAACCTTGACAGAGCTTGAACGAAAGCAGAGTGTAAGCACGAATCTTCGAGATATCTTGAGCACTCCGGAATAAATGAATAGCAAGAAATGAATGGTAAAGAGGTGCACCGGTAAGAAAAAGGTATTTGAAACGAGGAAAAAGTATGATCAACAAAACTTGACTTGAATCCATCGGAGAAGAAAATGAGTGAAGGGTGACGAACTAGAAGAGCATCTTCATGTGAACCACTAGGTAGAACATTGAAAGAAAAGAATGAAAAGACTTCACCTGAATAAAAGGATACTAGATTGAGATATATGAGTCCTCGGAGAAAAGCAAGGGAGGGAGGGCGGGAAAAACAAAGGCAACTTGGAGACGGATGAAACAAACAACGTTGAGAAGAAGTGATAATTGATCTTGCTGATGTTGAAATGATCGGATCAACTTGAAAAGAAACACGCCGGTTGAAAAGGATTGACAACACAATCTCGATGATCAAGAGGGATTAGTATTCACATCGGAGTATGAGAACACCACTTGGGAAAGGTATGGAATCAACATTTGACTTCGAAGCAACTCGAATACCACAACTCAAAACAAAACAAGGATTGGCTTGCAGAATAAGCCGGAACAAACATATGATAGAGATTTCGTCCGAAGTTTTCATGGTGGGGCCTACACGGGCTCGATCGTACAGCACCATAATGTACAAGGCAGTGCACATGACATACGAAGCGTCCCCGAGTCGGCATAGCCAAGGACTCTTTAAGACACAACGAGACCACTGTAAAACCGACCGTGCATAGGCGGACCACTAGACGTCGAACCCCAATTTCATATCATACATCTGTCGGAAAGATATCCTAAGAGCTACTTGAATTCCCACTTATAAACTCCCGAAATTTTCAGGTTATGCAATCAGGTGTTGGGGATATAGGGGAAGCATAATATCTCACCCAAACTAACAAATCCTACATCCAGCTGTATCCATCCTTCAACACATAACCAAGAAACCTTCGGAAATCATCTACCTCAACCTTCGAAAAGCATCCGTTATACAAGTTATGGCAATACTCCCGAACTCCCGCCCCAGTACTGGGTGGCGTCGAGGTTATCTCACCAACGAACTGCATAAAAGAGATTTTTGATGTCGGCGTACTAAACTCAGGTATTCCAGAATTGCAACGATAAAATTATGACGACAACACCTTAGAGCTCAACTCCCCGGGACACTTCCACAAAACCCCTGACAGGAGGCACCAAGACAATGTTCTCGTCACAAAACCATCGGAACGATTCCAAGATACCCGCGTGATCCTAAATTTTTTTAGTGAAATTTAAAAAGAGAAGAGTCAAAATTCTACGTCAGGATGCCTTACCAGAGTGATAAAGGGACTGGGGAGTAAAAAGAATTCCTAACTCTCCGATATATAATTCCTAAATGACTCAAAACATTTTTCTAGACTCAACAACGGCTGCTAAAAATGATCAAGCAGTGGGGGCTCCTAAGGTTGGGGAAGGCTCTGATACCAACTTGTAACGCCCTCGATGCGGTTATATCTCCCACGTGTCGAAGCACGACTTAGAGGCATAACCGCATTGAAAGCAATGTCGCAAGTGAGGTAATCTTCACACAACCCATGTAATACAATAAGGGGAAAAGGATACATAGTTGGCTTACAATCGCCACTTCACACAAATACATTAATAAAGCATTACATCATCCAAATACAATCAAGGTCCGACTACGGAACCAAAATAAAAGAAGAACCCCAAATGCGACACGGTCCCCGATCGACCCCAATTGGGCTCCACTACTGATCAACTGGAACGGAACAACACAAAGGACAAGATCTTCATCGAGCTCCTCCTGAGCTTGGTTGCGTCATCTGCCCGGACTCATCGGCACCTGCAAGCTGGTTTTGGAAGTATCTATGAGCCACGGGGACTCAGCAATCTCACACCCTCGCGATCAAGACTATTTAAGCTTATGGGTAAGGTAAAGGCATGAGGTGGAGCTGCAGCAAGCGACTAGCATATATGGTGGCTAACATACGCAAATGAGAGCGAGAAGAGAAGGCAAAGCACGGTCGAGAAAGTATGATCAAGAAGTGATCCTAGAACAACCTACGTCAAGCATAACTCCAACACCGTGTTCACTTCTCGGACTCCGCCGGAAAGAGACCCTCACGGTTACACACGCAGTTGGTGCATTTTAATTAAGGTCAACTTCAGGTTTTCTACAACCGGACATTAACAAATTCCCATCTGCCCATAACCGCGGGCACGACTTTCGAAAGTTCAAATCCCTACAGGGGTGTCCCAACTTAGCCCATCACAACTCTCACAGTCAACGAAGGAATAGACCTCCTCCCGAGACATCCCGATCAGACTCGGTATCCCGGTTCTACAAGACATCCTCGACAATGGTAAAACAAGTCCAGCAAAGCCACCCAGATATGCCGACAAATCCCGATAGGAGCTGCACATATCTCGTTCTCAGGGCACACCGGATGAGCAAGACATCGGGTAAGCCAGCCCAGAGTTGCCCCTGGTAGCCTCGGACATCGCTTAGTTGGACCAACACTTGGAGAAGCACTGGCCCGGGGGGGGGGGGGGGTTAAAATAAAGATGACCCTTGAGCCGGCCGACTCAAGGGAAAGAAAAGGCTAGGTGGCAAATGGTAAAACCAATGTTGGGCCTTGCTGGAGGAGTTTTATTCAAGGCGAACTATCAAGGGGTTCCCATTATCACCCAACCGCGTAAGGAACGCAAAATCCGGGAACATAACACCGATATGACGGAAACTAGGGCGGCAAGAGTGGAACAAAACACCAGGCTTAAGGCCGAGCCTTCCATCCTTTACCAAGTATATAGATGCATTAATTAAATAAGATATATAGTGATATCCCAACAAGTAAACATGTTCCAACAAGGAACAACATCTCCATGTTCCAACAAGGAACAAACTTCAATCTTCACCTGCAACTAACAACGCTATAAGAGGGGCTGAGCAAAGCGGTAACATAGCCAATCAATGGTTTGCTAGGACATGGTGGGTTAGAGGTTTGACATGGCAATTTGGGAGGCAAGAAGCAAGTGGTAGGCATCATAGCATAGGCATAGCAAAAGAGCGAGCATCTAGCAAAGCAAAGATAGTAGTGATTTCGAGGGTATGATCATCTTGCCTGAAATCCCGCAAGGAAGAAGAACAAGTCCATGAGGAAGACAAACGGACGTAGATGAACGGGTCCTCACAAACGCGACGTTACCGGAACCAACCCGAAGAAGCAAACACCGGAGAGAAGCACACAACATAGTAAACAACCAACACAAGAACATGGTATGATATGCGAGATGCGGTATGTGATGCATATGCATGATTTTCAAGGGAATTAATGAACCTGGCCTCAACTTGGAAATCCAAGTGTGCCACTGGAAAGATGAGATGAAATCGCTTGAAAACGATATAAAGATCACCGGAATCGGAGTTACGGTTTGGAAATGGCAAGCGATTCAAATATGACACCGGTCTGCGATTTACAGCAAGTAGCCATCTAAATGCAATGAGATGAACATGTTACAGCACCCAAACATGGCATAAAAATATGTAGCAGGGATGCATTCAAGATGCTTAAGAAAAGTCTAGCACTGAGCTATGGCGAATTAATCCATTAACAGGTTCAAACAAGCATGGCAAAAATGCATATGGTAAACAGATTTCAGACTTAGTGAAATTAACACTTGTCTGGAATCTCAGATCAGATAGCACTCTTTGGGGCAACAAACTACATGCTACAGGACTTGAACATGGCAAAGTAAAACATGGCATGGAGCTACTCAAAAAGCTTAACAAAAGTCCCTTAGTGACCTTGAGCCAAAAGAGATCAGAAAACACATTTGCAAGCATGTGAACATAGCAAAAGCATAAACAGTTCTCATACTTAGTGAAAACTGGAGCATGCTGAAAACAGATCTCAAGTAGGCATGTTTACGAGCTCGATGCACTCACTATGGAGCAAGTCATGATAATATAAGCATACACCCGTCAAGAATACACAAAATGCAAGCTAGGCATGGCAAGAACAATAACATAGCATGCACGGATCAACTACAACATCCCCGGCAAAATTGCTAACAAGTAGATAATCTGCCCGGATTCACGAAGTAGCAAAAGTAGAGCTCGATTGACTCAAGCTAGGGTGCTCCATAATTGCAAACAAAGACATGGATGGATAGAGCACTACAAGATTAATAAAACGTCCTTACTGATCATCCTCAAAAGAGGCACGGATCACTAGGAAACAACATGAACATATGGCAATATGAGAAAAACAGGTCAAGGACATAGTGGAAATGCTAAGTCCCTGAAATCAGCATTACCAAGTGCCTCACTTTGCAAGCTTGTGCTAGTCACCACACACATCACAAAAATACATTGGTTGCACCTCTGGATAGATGGCAAAACCCTTAACAAAACATATGTAGAGCTCATGGGCATATCATGCACACAATAATCATGGCAAAAATGAGAAATATCTAAATGGAGCAGCGGATCTGACAATTAACTCAAGTAGCACTCTTCTAACAGCATTTCGGGCATCAAGATGAACTCAAATGAAAATGATGCAATGAAATGAAATGATGTACTCTCTGAGACGAACATTTTGATATGCTATATGCTCAAATCGGAGTTACAGGTGCAAAGTTACGGCACGATGAACATGGGCATATGAATCTGGGAATTTCGGGGACTTAGTGAAATTATACCTCCGCAAAAAGTCAACGCGGGACGGAGAGAAGCGGGACGGCACGGATCCGGATCGGGGTGACGCGCTTGGATCGGGGGAGTGGTGGATCTCATCCCACTCCCCGGACCGGATCTGGCCTGCTGGGCCGGCGGGAGGTCTCGGCTCGCTCCCGAGCAAGGCCATGGCGATGGTGGCGGCGGTGGTTCAATCCGGCGATGGGACGGCTAAACGGCGGCGGGAACGGGCTCGTGCGGCCGGCCGGTGCCGGATCTGGGCACGGCGGCGGTGTGGCCACGACTCGCCAGAGTTTGGCGAGCGGGGAAAAGGCGGAGCAGCGGGACTGGCGGATGGAGGCGCGCCGCGGCGGCGCTGAAGACGGCCGACTGGAGAAGAAGGGCGGCGGAGGTAGCTGCCGGCGGAAGGAGCCGTGGGCTCGGGCGGCGGGCGACGCCCTGGCGGGGAGGCGACGCGGTCGGGCTCGCGCGGGCCTGCAATGGGCTCGGCGGGCCGCGTGGTGGAGGAGGGAGGCGGCGACACATGGCGGCGCGCGAGTGGAGGAGGGAGGCGGCGGCGCTGAGGTGGCGGCTCCCGATTGGCCCGGGTGAGGTGGCGGTGGCGATGGACACGTCCGGCGGTGGGACGGACATGTCCGGCTGCAGGCGGAGGAAGATGGCTAGGGTTTTATCCGCGAATTTTGGGAGGGGAGCACATATTTATAGGTAGAGGGAGCTAGGAGAGTCCAAATGAGGTGCGGTTTTAGGCCACGCGATCGTGATCGAACGACCGAGATGATGGAGAGGGTTTTGGTGGGTTTTGGCCCAAATTGGAAGGGTGTTGGGCTGCAACACACACGAGGCCTTCTCGGTCCCTCGGTTAACCGTTGGAGCACCAAACAAAGTCCAAATGGTACGAAACTTGACATGCGGTCTACCGGTAGAATACCAAGGCCGCATGACAAGTCTCTGTCCAATCCGGAAATGTTTAATCCACACACATGAAAGAAAGGTAGAAATGACCACCGGAGGAGAACGGAGCGCCGGAATGCAAAACGGACAACGGGGAAAATGCCCGAATGCATGAGACGAACATGTATGCAAAAGAAATGCACATGATGACATGATATGCAATGCATGACACGCAAGCAATGACGAGGCAACAACAATGAATAACTGGACGACACCTGGCACATCGGTCTCGGGGCGTTACACAGACACCAGCCAGCCACCTTATGCAACTAGTGCATGTCAGTCGGTGGAACCGGTCTCACGTAAGCGTACGTGTAAGGTTGGTCCAGGCCGCTTCATCCCACAATGCCGCCGAATCAAGATAAGACTAGTAACGGCAAGATAATTGACAATATCGACGCCCACAACTGCTTTGTGTTCTACTCGTGCATAGTAACTACGCATAGACCTAGCTCATGATGCCACTGTTGGGGAACGTAGCAGAATTTTAAAATTTTCTACGCATCACCAAGATCAATCTATGGAGTTTTCTAGCAATGAGGGAGAGAGGAGTGCATCTACATACCCTTGTAGATCACGAGCGGAAGCGTTCAAGAGATCGGGGTTGATGGAGTCGTACTCGACGTGATCCGAATCACCGAAGATCCTAGCGCCGAACGGACGGCACCTCTGCGTTCAACACACGTACGGAGCAAGGACGTCTCCCGCGCCTTGATCCAGCAAGGAGGAGGGAGAGGTTGAGGAACAGGGCTCCAACAGCAGCAGGACGGCGTGGTGGTGGTGAAGCTGCAGTACTCCGGCAGGGCTTCGCCAAGCTCTTATGGAGGAGGAGAGGTGTTGGGGAGGGGAGGGGCTGCGCCTTGGATGTTCTATGCAGCCCTCCCCTCACCCCTCTATTTATAGGGGAAGGGGGAAGGGGGCCGGCCCCCTCTAGATGAGATCTAGAGGGGGCGGCGGCCAAGGGGAGGAGGGCTTGCCCCCCAAGCAAGGGGGCGCCCCCCTTAGGGTTCCCCCCAACCCTAGGCGCATGGGCCCTAGGGGGTGTGGCGCCCCAGCCCACTTGGGCTGGTTCCCTTCTCCATACAGCCCATAAGGCCCTCCGGAAGAGGTGGCCCCACCTGGTGGACCCCCGGAACCCCTCCGGAGGCCCCGGTACAATACCGATATGCCCCCCAACATTTCTGGCGACCGTATGGCAACTTCCCATATATAAATCTTTACCTCCGGACCATTTCGGAACTCCTCGTGAAGTCCGAGATCTCATCCGGGACTCTGAACAACATTCGGTAACCACATACAAGTCTTCCTAACAACCCTAGCATCATCGAACCTTAAGTGTGTAGACCCTACGGGTTCGGGAGACGTGCAGACATGACCGAGACGACTCTCCGGTCAATAACCAATAGCGGGATCTGGATACCCATGTTGGCTCCCACATGCTCCACGATGATCTCATCGGATGAACCACGATGTCGAGGATTCAATCAATCCGTATATAATTCCCTTTGTCAATCGGTACGTTACTTGCCCGAGACTCGATCGTCGGTATCCCAACACCTTGTTCAGTCTCGTTACCGGCAAGTCACTTTACTCGTACCGTAATGCATGATCCCATGATCAACCACTTGATCACATTGAGCTCATTATGATGATGCATTACCGAGTGGGCCCAGAGATACCTCTCCATCATACGGAGTGACAAATCCCAGTCTCGATTCGTGCCAACCCAACAGACACTTTCGGAGATACCTGTAATGTACCTTTATAGTCACCCAGTTACGTTGTGACGTTTGGCACACCCAAGGCACTCCTACGGTATCCGGGAGTTGCACAATCTCATGGTCTAAGGATATGATACTTGACATTCAGAAAAGCTACAACAAACAAACTACACGATCTTTGAGCTATGCTTAGGATTGGGTCTTGTCCATCACATCATTCTCCTAATGATGGGATCCCGTTATCAATGACATCCAATGTCCGTAGTCAGGAAACCATGACTATCTTTTGATCAACGAGCTAGTCAACTAGAGGCTCACTAGGGACGTGTTGTGGTCTATGTATTCACACATGTATTACGATTTCCGGATAACACAATTATAGCACGAACAATAGACAATTATCATGAACAAAGAAATATAATAATAACCATTTTATTATTGCCTCTAGGGCAAATTTCCAACACACCGCTGCCAAGCTCAGTCTCTACTTCGAGAGCATCCTTAACACCAGATGCAGGAAGAACTTCAACCTCACATCCTGGGTTGATAGTTGCGAGCCTGGCTTGGGTTTTCACCGCTTACGTCAGCCAGGAGGCGGATGCGGGCAACTTTGGAGACCAGTGCTATTTGCTGCCCCAATTCTTCTTGCACTTTGGCATAGGTGGTAAGCAATTGGTTCCCTCCAATGCACTCTCATGCTCTATGTGTCCACAACCATCGTGCCATTTTGTGTCCACCGCTTGCTTATAACACTTGAATCCTAAGTTAAAACTATAATTTTGTTGAAAACATGAGTTGAACCTGCATTCTTTATAGAAAATAGCTTAATTACCATGTTATTTCTATTTAGTCAGATAGTGTAGCTGTAAAATATAGGATGAAAGTGTTCTCATTGCACATTCGCCATAGTGCATATTGCATACTATTTTCGAGAGGAAATATCAGGGAATTTACTTACAGATGATGGTTGTAACTCATGTTTTCAAAAGAGAACAATTCATTTATCTTTCTGGGTGTATTCGTAGAATTATTCATGTCTATCTCACTATTTACTCATTACACAGGATAGTAGATGCCATTACATTGATGCGGTTCTCCATCATGCTATAAACCAGTGTGTTGCTTGAATTAGAATGTTTCTTTCTCTTAAGGGATATTAGCATGATAAAATTATAGCTGAAATATTTTCCTGATTGCCTGAAGGACATGGATGTCTGTGTTTGATTTCTTCCTGTTGACTTAGTTGCTTTTGGCGCCCAGTTCCCTAAATCCCTACTTTTGTGCTTTGATATTTTAGGCCCGTTCAGTTCACATGTTTTCTACAGGAATCCTACAGCTTTCCTATGGATTATTTTCCTGTCAAGCCTGTACAGTTTCCTTAAGGAAAGGGAAGGTTTCTTGTGTTCTTTTAGGGGAAACATAATATCCACCGAGACCAAAGGAAGCCTAATTCCTATGCCTTTTTGGTTCCTTTGTTTTGCACTCCCATCTACCAAACGGGGCCATGTCGTTTGAACTTTGTTCAAAGTGATTTCCTTTTGAGTATTTCAACATTTGGTAAATATGATGGATCTTGATGTTATGTGTTGAAATGTTCAGTGGAGGCATTTTTACTAATATATCACATAATTGTCACCTGCTATTACCAGCATCGCTGCCTATATGTTGTAGATGGCTGTCTTGATCTGAAGATCTTATTATTACTACTTTTTTCTTAACTTGTGACTTTCCTCCTTCACACATAGTTTTGTTAACTCTTTTTTATATGTTGCTAGAGAGATTGCTTGCAGCGAACAACCCAGGATCTCGGAAGTATAGGCCAGACACAATGCTTGCAAGTTGCAACTGCTCCGTCAACCCATGGGCTTCAAGACGGCGGTGTTGGGGCACTTGTGAATATCTCAGGACAGATGCAACATGTTAGGCCGCCACCGCCACTTGTTGGTCAATACCCATACTGTCTTCCAGGGATGCCCTTGCCGCAAACAGTGATTTGATACCTGTGCCGTGACCATTCATTCAAACAGAAGAAGAATTATAAGTCAAGGAAGGAAGGGCCAGCGGTGAGTAGTGGGAGCTAGTGTTTGATTCATCCATGAACTTATTGAGTTAGTTGTGGTGTTGGGTAAATGGTTTGGTAGGATGATGATATGGAACTGTATCGACTGATTTGCACTTGGTGTGCATGAATGAATCTTGGAATGAAAAACATGACACCATTCTTTTGATTCTGATTCTTATGCGACACGTTATGCTGCCAAAATTTCTAGCTGGAATTCCCATGAAATTTTGGCCTTCTTTGTAACAAAACAAAAGCTTTAGGGTGTTGAATGCAAAATCATGGACCCTTGTTTGTAAGGAATAGGAAAGACCGTGGACCAAAGAGGCATTGTACTCCGAAGGGCCCCATGGGATTTTGGTCCTCAATCGGTCTACCTTGGTGCTGGGTCCGTAACTTGAGGGTTATCCTCATTGCTGCACAGAAGAATCATGTCCTTGATGCACCGCCAGGTGCAAGGCCTGCTGCAGGAGCAACTGCTGATGTTATGAGCGTCTGGCAAGCTAAATCTGATGACTACTCGATATATATTAAGATAAGATCCGATAGCGAACCAATCTATGGTTGGATGGTTAGGAGGATAGTGGTATCCCTAACCCGTCAAGGTTCAAGTCCTAGACATGACATTGGTGCTCGCATTATCCATGGATTTATTTCAGGCTTCCGGCTATGTTCGTTCAGTGGGAGGAGACATTCCCGTCGACTACGAGGCATCTATGATGACTTCGTAAAATCCCTAGATGCTATGCTGGCTCATTCTCTCGAGGTGCTTGTAGGGGTGCGTGTGTGCATTGATAGGGGTGAGTGTATGCTCGTATATGTGATTACTTCAATTGTACTGTGTTAAATAAAGATGAGACAAAGCGGTAGGACACCATGTTCAACTAGGGGATTACAGCGGATTGCGAGGGACTGAACCGCTGAAAAAAATGAGGAAGGTGATGAAGACGGCGACGTTGATGAAGATGATCACCGCGGTGATGGTTCCCCCGGCGGCACTCCGACCTGACTCCGGCGCCACCGGGGGAGAAGGAGAGAGAGGCTCCCCTCCGGCTTGCTCCTCCACAGCCTCCCTGATGGTGTCCTGGATTAGGAGGTACTTGATGACCCACAAGTATAGGGGATCTATCATAGTCCTTTCGATAAGTAAGAGTGTCGAACCCAACGAGGAGCAGAAGGAAATGATAAGCGGTTTCCAGCAAGGTATTCTCTGCAAGTACTAAAATAAGTGGTAACAGATAGTTTTGTGATAAGATAATTGTAACGAGCAACAAGTAACAAAAGTAAATAAGGTGCAGCAAGGTGGCCCAATCCTTTTTGTAGCAAAGGACAAGCCTGGACAAACTCTTATATGATGTAAAGCGCTCCCGAGGACACATGGGAATATCATCAAGCTAGTTTTCATCACGCTCATATGATTCACGTTCGGTACTTTGATAATTTGGTATGTGGGTGGACCGGTGCTTGGATGCTGTCCTTACTTGGACAAACATCCCACTTATGATTAACCTCTATTGCAAGCATCCGCAAATACAACAAAACTATTAAGGTAAACCTAACCATAGCATGAAACATATGGATACAATTCAGCCCCTTACGAAGCAACGCATAAACTAGGGTTCAAGCTTCTGTCACTCTAGCAACCCATCATCTACTTATTATTTCCCAATGCCTTCCTCTAGGCCCAAACAATGGTGAAGTGTCATGTAGTCGACATTCACATAAAACCACTAGAGGAGAGACAACATACATCTCATCAAAATATCGAACGAATACCAAATTCACATGACTACTAATAGCAAGACTTCTCCCATGTCCGCAGGAACAAAAGTAACTACTCACAAAGCATAAACATGTTCATAATCAGAGGGGTATTAATGTACATATAGGATCTGAACATATGATCTTCCACCAATTAAACCAGATAGCATCAACTACAAGGAGTAATTAACACTACTAGCAACCTACTAGCACCAATCCCGGACTTGGAGACAAGAATTGGATACAAGAGATGAACTAGGGTTTTGAGATGAGATGGTGCTAATGAAGATGTTGATGGAAATTTCCCTCTCCCGATGAGAGGAGCATTGGTGATGACGATGGCGATGATTTCCCCCTCCGGGAGGGAAGTTTCCCCGGTTGAACAACCCCACCAGAATCCTAGATTGGCTCCGCCAAGGTTCCGCCATGTGGCGGCGGAGTTTCGTCCGAGAAGATGGCTTATGATTTTTTTCCCATCGAAAGAGTCCATATAGCAGAAGATGGTCACCGGAGGGCCACCAGGGGCCCCACGAGGTAGGGGGCGCGCCCAGGGGGGTAGGGCGCACCCCCACCCTCGTGGGCAGGGTGTGCCCCCCCTGGTGAAGTTCTTGCACTCAATGTTTTTTATATATTTGGAAAACATCATCCGTGAAGTTTCAGGACTTTTGGAGCTGTGCAGAATAGGTCTCTAATATTTGCTCCTTTTCCAGCGAGAATCCTAGCTGTCGGCATTCTCCCTCTTTATGTAAACCTTGTAAAATAAGAGAGAATAGGCATAAGTATTGTGACATAATGTGTAATAACAACCCATAATGCAATAAGTATTGATATAAAAGCATGATGCAAAATGGACATATCAACTCCCCCAAGCTTAGGCCTCGCTTGTCCTCAAGCGAAAAGCCGAAATCGAAAAATATGTCCACAAGTTTGGAGATGAAGGTGTCGATAAAAATAAAATACGGACATGAGGGCATCATGATCATTCTTAGAACAACAACTTATATAATTCTTGTCATATGATATCTTATGCTAGAGTAATAATTCAATCACAATATCAAGTATGAATCGCAAACTTCATTGAAAACTAACAAACTATAATCTTAGTCACTGAGGCAATTGCAATTTATCATAACATAGGAAAGAGTCAATGTATAAGAGCTTTTCAGCAAGTCCACATACTCAACTATCATATAGTCTTTTACAATTGCTGACACTCACACAATACTTATGGGTATAGAGTTTTAATCGGACACAGAGAAAGATAGGGGCTTATAGTTTTGCCTCCCAACGTTTTACCTCAAGGGTAATGTCAACAGTAATAGTTCATGAAAACCCACATCCAATTAGCCATATATACCGGGATCTTTCCAACATATTGTGCTTGCCAAAGGGTAAAATGTAAAAAGGAAGGGTGAAGATCACCATAAATCTTTTGCAGTGTAGGAGATAAAACTAAAAGATAGGCCCTTCGCAGAGGGAAGCAGAGGTTGTCATGTGATTTTATGGTTCGATGCACAAAATCCTAATGTGAAAGAACATCAATTTATATTGCCACTTGTGATATGGACCTTTATTATGCAGTCTGTCGCTTTTATTACTTCCATATCACATGATCGTATAAAGCTTATTTCCTCCACACCAATCAATCATACATATTTAGAGAGCAATTTTTATTGCTTGCATCGATGACAACTTACTTGATGGATCTTACTCAATCCATGGGTAGGTATGGTGGACTCTCATGGCAAAACTGGTTTAAGGGTATTTGGAAGCACAAGTAGTATCTCTACTTGGTGCAATGAATTCGGCTAGCATGAGGGAGAAAGGCAAGCTCAACATGTTGGAGGATCCAAGACGATATAATTTATCTCAGATGTAAGAAAACATAACTCATTATGTTGTCTTCCTTGTCCAATGTCAACTCTTTAGCATGTCATATTTTAATGAGTGCTCACAATCATAAAAGATGTCCAAGATAGTATATTTATATGTGAAGACCTCTCTTTCTTTATTACTTCCTATTAATTGCAACGATGACCAAAACTATGTTTGTCAACCCTCAATAACTTTTATTCATCATACTCTTTCTATGTGAGCTCATTACTCTCCATAAGACTCACATGATCTCTTTGTTTCTTTTTATTTCTTTCTCTTTTATTTTATTTTATTTGGGATCATGGCAAAAATAAGCAAGCCCTTGACTCAACACTAATCTTTATTATATAGCTCACGGACTCAATTACATAGAAGGATCATAAAGCAAAACTCACAACTAGATCATACTAAGAACTTTTATTCTACTATTTCAAAATATTACCAAAAGGATCAAACTAAGAAAAACAGTAAAGATAAAGGTGATGGTGATACGATACCGGGGCACTCCCCCAAGCTTGGCAGTTGCCAAGTGGAGTGCCCATACCAGATACTCAATTCTTCTTTGTTGGTGGAGACGGTGGTGATCTTGTTGATGGTGTAGGCTTCTTCCTTAATTTGCGCTTGAGGACAGAATTTTGGTCCCTTAGGACCTCGATCTCCTGCTCCAAGCTCAGTATCTTTTTGCATAGTTCCTGCTTGTTCTCATGCAAGAGGCGAAAAGGGATAAACTCGATCTTAGGTTTCTTTACCCTATCCGGGAGGCTTGACTTTTTGAACTCCACATGCATGTCCCCAGGTTGAGGTAGTGGGACTTCATCTTCATCTGAGCTCGTCTCCTCCTTTCCCTTGGGTTCATAGTCCTCTTCTTCTTCTGTAGTCCAACCGCAATGCCCTACATCCCCATAGACCTTAGGATCTGCAAGGTAATCAACCACATAGCTTTCTCCTTCCGAATCCTGGGACGACACATTGCTCTGTCTACAGCAGGACAACTCAAAACAAAAACGAGAGATTTTTGCGTGATACGGGAGTCAAAACTCCCGGGAGGTTATATAATGAATTTTGTTCGACCAAAATACGTGTTCTGCAAGAAAACGGAGTCCGGAGAGCACACGAGGTGCCCACGAGGTAGGGGGCGCGCCCAGGGGGTAGGGCGCGCCCTCCACCCTCGTGGGGCCCTCGTGTCCTTTCCGGACTGCTGCTTATTTTTCTATTTTTCTAAATATTCTAAAACGGAGAAATATTGCCTTAAAATGGTTTTGGAGTCGGTTTACTTACCGTACCAGATACCTATTCCTTTTTCGGAGTCTGAAACGTTCCGGAAAGTGTCCTTTATGTACTCCTCCGGGGTTATGGTTTCAATAACATTGGTTTCAACATTTATGGGATTATCTGAGATATAATGTTTGATTCTTTGACCATTTACCACCTTCGAATTTGTGCCTTCGAAGTTCTTGATTTTTATGGCACCGGAACGGTAGACCTCCTCGATAACGTAGGGACCTTCCCATTTAGAGAGAAGTTTTCCTGCAAAAAATCTTAAGTGAGAGTTGTATAGCAATACATAATCACCTACATTAAACTCACGCTTTTGTATTCTTTTATCATGCCACCTTTTAATCTTTTCTTTAAACAACTTGGCATTTTCATAGGCTTGGGTTCTCCATTCATCAAGTGAGCTAATATCAAATAACCTCTTCTCACCGGCAAGTTTAAAATCATAATTTAGTTCTTTAATAGCCCAATAAGCCTTGTGTTCTAGTTCGAGAGGTAAGTGACATGCTTTTCCATAGACCATTTTATACAGAGACATACCCATAGGATTTTTATATGCAGTTCTATAGGCCCATAATGCATCATCAAGTTTCTTGGACCAATTCTTTCTGGACCTATTAACAGTCTTTTGCAAAATTAAGTTGAGTTCTCTATTACCCAATTCTACTTGACCACTAGACTGAGGGTGATAAGGGGATGCAATTCTATGATTAACATCATATTTAGCAAGCATTTTACGGAAAGCACCATGAATAAAATGTGAACCACCATCAGTCATTAAATATCTAGGGACTCTAAACCTTGGAAAGATAACTTCTTTAAGCATTTTAATAGAAGTGTTATGATCAGCACTACTAGTTGGAATAGCTTCTACCCACTTAGTAACGTAATCAACATCAACTAAAATATGTGTATAACCATTAGAGGAAGGAAAAGGTCCCATATAGTCAAAGCCGCAAACATCAAATGGTTCAATAACAAGTGAATAATTCATAGGCATTTCTTGACTTCTACTAATATTACCAATTCTTTGACATTCATCACAAGATAAGACAAACTTACGGGCATCCTTGAAGAGAGTATGCCAATAAAAACCAGATTGTAGTACCTTATGTGCGGTTCTATCTCCAGCATGGTGCCCTCCATAAGATACGGACTGCCACTTGCGTAGGATCTGTTCCTATTCATGCTCAGGTACACAACGTATAATAACACCATCTACTCCTTCTTTATAAAGATGTGGGTCATCCCAAAAGTAATGCCTCAAATCATAGAAGAACTTTTTCTTTTGCTGGTATGTGAAACTAGGTGGTATAAACTTAGCAACAATGTAATTAGCATAATCAACATACCATGGAGCAGTATGAGAAGCATTTATGACATTTAATTGCTCATCAGGAAATCTATCATCAATAGGTAGTGGGCCATCAAGCACATTTTCTAACCTAGACAAGTTGTCTGCAACGGGGTTCTCGGCTCCTTTTCTATCAACAATTTGTAAACCAAATTCTTGAAGCAAGAGAACCCATCTAATAAGTCTAGGTTTAGCATCTTTCTTTTCCATAAGATATTGAATAGCAGCATGATCAGTGTGAATAGTTACTTTAGAATCAACAATATAGGGTCTAAACTTATCACAAGCAAATACAACTGCTAAGAATTCTTTTTCAGTAGTAGCATAATTTCTTTGAACATTGTCTAGAGTTTTACTAGCATATTGAATAACATTTAGTTTCTTATCAACTCTTTGTCCTGGAACAGCACCTACAACATAATCACTAGCATCACACATAATTTCAAAGGGTAAATTCCAATCAGGTGGCTGAACAATAGGTGCAGAGATCAATGCTTTCTTAAGTATTTCAAATGCTTCTACACAATCATCATCAAAAACAAATGGTATATCTTTTGTAATAAATTAGTCAGAGGTTGACAGATTTTTGAGAAGTCCTTAGTGAACCTCCTATAAAAACCGGCATGACCAAGGAAACTTCTTATACCTTTGATGTCCTTGGGACATGGCATCTTTTCAATAGCATCAACCTTGGCTTTATCAACTTCAATACCTCTTTCAGAAACTTTATGCCCCAGGACAATACCTTCATTAACCATAAAGTGACACTTTTCCCAATTCAAGACAAGATTAGTTTCTTCACATCTCTGCAAAACTCGATCAAGGTTGCTCAAGCAATCATCAAAAGAAGATCCATAGACGGAAAAGTCGTCCATGAAAACCTCACAAATCTTTTCACAAAAGTCAGAGAATATAGCCATCATGCATCTTTGAAAGGTAGCAGGTGCATTGCATAAACCAAAAGGCATACGTCTATAAGCAAAAGTACCAAAAGGGCATGTAAAAGTAGTCTTTGATTGATCTTTGGCTGATACAGGTATTTGAGAGTGTAACGACCTCGATGCGGCTATATCTCCCACGTGTCGAGGCACGACTTAGAGGCATAACCGCATTGAACGCAATGTCGCAAGTTAGGCAATCTTCACAACATCCCATGTAATATATATAAATAATAAACGGGGAGATACAATAGTTGGCTTACACTCGCCACGTCACATCAAAGTACATAAATAACATACATCATCCAAACACTCATGGCCCGACTACGGCGCCAAAATAAAAGACAACCCAACAAGCGACATAGGTCCCGATCACCCCAACCGGGCACCACTACTGATCATCAGGAAAAGACACATAGTAACGCTGAGAATCCTCGTCGTACTCCCACTTGAGCTCAAGCGCGCCATCTGGAGCTGTATCATCGGTCCCTACATCTGGTTTAATAGTAATCTGTGAGCCACAGGGACTCAGCAATCTCACACCCTCGCGATCAAGACTATTTAAGCTTAATAGGTAGGATGGGGGTAAATGTAAGTGGAGCTGCAGCAAGTGACTAGCATATATGGTGGCTAACTTATTCGCAAAAGAGAGCAAGAAGAGGAGGCAAAGCACGAGCGCAAAACTAGGGAGCAACCTGCGCAAACATAACTCCAACACCGTGTCCGCTTCCCGGACTCCGCCGAGAAGAGGCCATCATGGCAACACACTCAGTTGATTCATTTTAATTAATTAAGGTTCAAGTTATCTACAACCGGACATTAACAAATTCCCATCTGCCCATAACTGCGGGCACGGCTTTCGAAAGATCAATCCCTGCAGGTGGGTCCCAACTTAGCCCATAACAAGCTCTCACGGTCAACGAAGGAATAGACCTCCACCCAAGACACACCGATCAGACTCGGTATCTCGGTACAACAAGACGATTCGACAAGTTACAACAAGTCCAACAACACCGCCCGAATGTGCCAACAAATCCCGATAGGAGCTGCACATATCTCTTTCTCAGGGCACGCTCGGATAGGTCAAGCTACGAGTAAAACCAACCCTCGAGTTTCCCCGAGGTGGCCCCGCAGGCTGCCTGGTTCGGACCAACACTCAGAGGAGCACTGGCCCGGGGGGGGGGGGTTTAAAATAAGATAACCCTCGGGCTCCGGAAACCCAAGGGAAAAAGAGGCTAGGTGGCAAATGGTAAAACCAATGTTGGGCATTGCTGGAAAAGCTTTAATCAAGGCGAACTGTCAAGGGGTTCCCATTATAGGCCAACCGCGTAAGGGACGCAACAATCCGGGAACATAACACCGATATGATGGAAAACTAGGGCGGCAAGAGTCGAACAAAACACTAGGCGAGAGGCCGAGCCTTCCACCCTTTACCAAGTATATAGATGCATTAAGATAACATGGCAATATAATGATATCCCAACAAGTAAATAAATGTTCCAATAAGGAACGGCTCCAATCTTCACCTGCAACTAACAACGCTATAAGAGGGGCTGAGCAAAGCGGTAACATAGTCAATCAATGGTTTGCTAGGACAATGGTGGGTTAGAGGTTCAACATGGAAATTGGGAGGCTGACAAGAAAGTGGTAGGCATCATAGCATTGGCATAGCAAAAGAGCGAGCAAACTAGCATAGCAAAGATAGTAGTGATTTCGAGGGTATGATCATCTTGCCTGCACAGTTGTCAGAGTTGACTGGATCCTCAAAAGCAAACTCAATGGGCTCCTCGTTAGCGAACTCGTCTCCCGGCTCTACCCAAACAACACAAACAAGCAACAAGGATACAATCAACCACGTGCAAACTCCAACAATAAGATGCAATGATGATATGCTATGCGGGATGCGATGAGGGATGCAAAATGCAAGACGTGACAGGAAATGCATGAACCTGGACTCAACTTGGAAAACCAAGTGCGCCACTGGATAGAGGGGATGAAATCGCTTGAAAATGATATAAAGATCATAGGAATCGGAGTTACGGTTTGGAAATGGCAAGCGTTTTAAGATATGACACCGGTCTGCGATTTACAGCAAGTAGGCATCTAAATGCAACGAAATGAACATGCTACAGCCATCAAACATGACAACAAAATGCATGGCAGGGATGCCCACAAGATGCTTAACAAAACACTAGCACTGAGCCACGGCAAAATTCATCCATTATGAGGTTCAAACAAGCATGGCAAAACGCAAACGCAAAACAGATTTAAGACTTAGTGAAATTAACACTAGTGTGAAATTTCAAATCACGAAGCTCTCTTCGGAGCAGCAAAACAACATGATACATAGCCTGATTATGACAAGTAAGAACATGGCATGCAGCTACTCAACAAGCTTAACAAAACACCCAAAGTGACCCGGGGCCAAAAGGGATCACAAAATATACTAACAAGCACACGAACATAGCTCACGCACAATCAGTTTTCAGACTTAGTGAAAACTGAGACATGCTGAAATTTAACTCACGAAGGCATGTAAACGAGCTCGATGCACTCACTACGGTGCAATTCATGGCAAGGCAAGCATATATCCATAAAGAAGGCACAAAATGCTAGCTATACATGGCAAGAACAATGGCATAGCTTGCACGGATCAATAACAATAGCATCGGCAAAATCCCGAACAAATTGACGATCTGCCCAGATTTACCACGAAGCAAAAGTAGAGCTCGATTGACTCAAGCTAGAGCACTCCACATATGCAAACAAGGACATGGATGGATAGAGCATAACATGATTAACAAAACTCCCTTACTGATCATCCTCAAAAGAGGCACGGATCACTAGGAAACAAGCTGAACATATGGCATCATGAACTAAATAATCCCAGACTTAGTGAAAACCACTAAGTCCCTGAAAACAGATCTACCAAGTGCCTCACTTGGCAAGCTTGCACAAGTCACCACACACATCCTAAAAATGCATGGGTTGCACCTCTGGAAAGAAGACAAAATGCTTAACAATTCATCCCAAAGACTCACAGGCATATCATGCACACAATAATCATGGCAAAAATGACAAAAGTCTAAGATGAACTAGCAGATCTGACAATTATCTCACGAAGCCTCCTTCTAGCAGCATTTCGGGCATCAAGATGAACTCAAATGAAAATGATGCAATGGAATGAAATGATGTACATGTCGAGACGAAGATTTTGATATGCTATATGCCCAAATCGGAGATACGCATGCAAAGTTACGGTACCCCGAACAGAGGCATATGAGCTAAAAATCCTGAGGACTTAGTGAAAAAAAACTACCCCGGATAAGGTTACTGTAGCAGATCTGGATCGGGGCACGTATTATGAGGATCGCCGGGATCTTCGCCGGTGTTGAGGTCCGCGGTGGCCGGAGATGACGTGGAGGCCGGCGGAGCTCGCCGGACGGCGAGGTTGAGGGCGGTGATGGAGGCGGCGGCCCCCGGGCGCGGCGACCGGACCCTCGGGCGGCGCGGGCGCGGCTTGCGGTCGCCGGGCGACGAGGGGCGGCGCCGGTCGCCGGTGATGGCAGAGTGGCGGTGCGGCGGAGGCGGAGCGGCTCGGGCGGAGCTGCGTGGAGGCGGCGGCGAGCTGCGGTTCGGACGCGCGGGCCGGGAGGGCCCCGCCTGGGCCCCGGCGGGCCGGCGCGCGGGCAGGAAGGCGATGTGGGCGCGGCGGCTCGCCCTCTCAGCGGGCGACACGTGGCGCGATGGGGGCGTCGGACATGTCCGTCGGTGGCGGATGTGTCCGGCAGCGGCGGATCTGGAATTTTTTTAGGGTTAGGGGGGAGAGACTCCGTGAATTTCGAACGGGGTGTATATATAGGCATAGGGGGAGCTAGGAGAGTCCAAATGAGGTGCGGTTTTCGGCCACGCGATCGTGATCGAACGCTCTAGGACATGGAGCAGAGTTTGGTGGGTTTTGGGCCAAAATGGAGGGGTGTTGGGCTGCAACACACACGAGGCCTTTTCGGTCCCTCGGTTAACCGTTGGAGTATCAAACGAAGTCCAAATGGTACGAAACTTGAAAGGCGGTCTATCGGTTGTAAACCAAGGCCGTATGGCAAGTCTCGGTCCAATCCGGAAATGTTTAATCCCCACACACGAAAGAAAGCTAGATTTGACCACCGGAGGAGAACGAAGCACCAGAATGCAAAATGGACAACGGGGAAAATGCTCGAATGCATGAGATGAACATGTATGCAAATGCAATGCACGTGATGGCATGATATGAGATGCATGAAAACGAAAAACAACACACGGAGACAAAGACCCGAACCCGAGAAATAAATATAACTTCACGCCAGAAACGGCAAGAGTTGGAGTACAAGTTGGGAAAGTTATATCTGGGGCGTTACAACACTCCACCACTATGAAAAGATCTTGTCCCGAGATCTAGGACTGAAAGAACTCCGGGTACTCAGAACGGAGGTGATCCTCGCGTTCCCAAGTAGCTTCACGGTCGGAATGGTGTGACCACTTGACTTTGAGAAATTTGATTGACTTGTTGCGAGTCCTGCGTTCAGTCTCTTCAAGGATTGCAACTAGGTGCTCACGATAGAAGAGATCTTCTTGGAGCTCAATGTCCTCGAAGTTGACGGTGCGTTCAGGCGTCTTGAAGCACTTTCGGAGTTGGGAGACATGGAACACATCATGACCATTTGCAAAGTTTGACGGAAGCTCGAGTTGATAGGCGAGGTCGCCTCTCTTGCTGACAATCTTGAAAGGTCCGACGTATCTAGGGGCAAGCTTCCCTTTAATACCGAAGCGACGAGTCCCTTTCATAGGAGAGACACGGAGGTAAACATGATCTCCGATCTCAAAAGCCAAATAACGGTGCTTACTATCATAGTAGCTCTTCTGGTGGGATTGGGCTGCTTTGAGGTTATCACGAATGACCTTGCACATTTCTTCTGCCTCTGTGATTAGGTCATTACCCAGCAGCTGACGTTCACCGGTTTCAGACCAGTTGAGAGGGGTACGGCATTTCCTACCATACAGAATTTCAAATGGGGCCTTGCCCGAACTTGCTTGAAAACTGTTGTTGTATGAGAATTTAGCATAAGGAAGACAATCCTCCCACTTCATGCTAAAGGAGATCACACAAGCCCTGAGCATATCTTCAAGAATCTGGTTGACACGCTCGACTTGACCGCTTGTTTGAGGATGGAAAGCAGTGCTGAAGCGGATGTTGGTGCCCATGGCCTTCTGAAAAGAATCCCAAAACTTGGAGGTAAAGATGCTGCCACGGTCTGAAGATATCACTTGAGGAATACCGTGCAGAGAGACAATTCGAGAGGTATAGAGTTCCGCCAATTAAGCTGCAGTGATTGACTCTTTGATAGGAAGAAAGTGAGCCACTTTGGTGAGCTTGTCGATGACAACGAATATAGCATCATTGCCACGCTTGGACTTTGGAAACCCAGTCACGAAGTCCATTTCAATGTGGTCAAACTTCCATTCTGGAATGGCAAGAGGTTGGAGGAGACCTGCTGGCCTTTGGTGTTCTGCCTTCACTCTTCTGTAGACATCACATTCATTCACGAATTGAGCGATCTCGCGCTTCATTCGAGTCCACCAATAAGTTTGCTTGAGATCCTGATACATCTTCGTGCTCCCAGGGTGGATGGAGAGGAGAGAATTGTGAGCCTCGTTCATGATCACTTTACGAAGTTCACCCTTGGGTACCACAATTCGATCCTCGAAGAAGAGAGTGTCCTTGTCATCAAGGCGGTAGCACTTGTACTTGGACTGACTCTTTGCGATACCAATCTTCACCTTTTTCACCATAGCATCAAGAAGCTGGGCTTGGCGAATCTGGTCTTCCAAGGTAGGAGAGACTTGAAGGTTGGCGAGGAAACCTTGAGGAACAATTTGCAGATTAAGTTTGCGGAAAGCTTCACAAAGCTCGGGTTGATAAGGCTTCAGAATTAGACTGTTGCAATATGCTTTCCAGCTCAAAGCGTCAGCAATCACATTGGCCTTGCCTGGAGTATACTCGATACTCAGATTGTAGTCTTGAATCATTTCGACCCATCGAGTTTGCCTGAGGTTGAGATTAGGCTGAGTGAAGATGTACTTGAGACTCTTGTGATCAGTGAAAATGTCCACTTTTCTTCCCAATAGAAGATGTCTCCAAGTCAACAAAGCATGCACAATTGCCGCCAACTCGAGATCATGAGTGGGGTAGTTCTTCTCATTAGGCTTCAACTGGCAAGAAGTATAAGCAACAACTTTCTTCTCTTGCATCAGTACAACACCGAGACCTTGGAGAGAGGCATCACAAAAGACCTCGTACGGCTTGGATTCATCAGGCGGAGTCAAGACTGGAGCAGTGATCAACTTCTCTTTCAAAGTGTTGAAAGCAATATCACACTCCGGAGACCAAACGTACTTGACGTGCTTCTGGAGAAGATTTGAGAGAGGCTTCGCGATCTTAGAAAAGTTTTCAACGAATCTTCGGCAGTAGCTTGCGAGACCGAGGAAGCTACGAAGTTGCTTCACGTTCTGAGGAGGTTCCCAATTAACAATTGCAGACACCTTCTCAGGATTCACGGCAATGCCCTTGGCAGAGATGATATGACCAAGATGAAGCACCTCATCGAGCCAAAATTCACACTTGGAGAACTTGGCGTAGAACTGATGTTCCCTGAGCTTGTCAAGAACCAAACGCAAGTGCTTGGCATGATCTTCCTTGTTCTTGGAGAAAACCAGAATGTCGTCGAGATAGACCAAAACGAAGTCATTGGTGTAGGGGTTGAAGATGAAGTTCATCATGCGAGAGAACGTCGGAGGAGCGTTGGCGAGGCCAAAAGACATGACAGTGTATTCATATGACCCATAGCTTGTCCTGAAAGCCGTCTTGGGAATATCTTGCTCGCGGATTCGAATCTGATGATAACCCATACGGAGATCAAGCTTGGAGAATACTTGGGCACCCTTGAGTTGTTCGAACAGCTCATTGATGTTGGGAAGTGGGTATTTGTTCTTGATGGTCTTCTTGTTCAATGGACGGTAATCAACACAAAGTCAGTCCGTCCCATCCTTCTTCTTCACAAAAAGAACACCACAACCCCACGGAGAAGAACTAGGCCGAATGAGACCCATTCTTTCTTGAACATCGAGTTGTTTCTTCAGCTCCTTCAACTCTTCAGGGCCGAGCTTGTAGGGACGTTTGCACACAGGTTCTGTACCGGGCTCAAGTTCAATAACAAATTCAACGGGCCGGTGCGGAGGCATTCCTGGGAGCTCTTCTGGGAAGACGTCTTGATACTCACAAACGACTGGGATCTACGAAATAGCATCCAATTCACCCTTCTCATTGAGAGAAAACAACCGGATTGTATCATCCCGAGCGGCAAATACAATGACATCCTCAGATGAATGCGTCAGTTGAATCTGCCTGGCTGCACAATCAAGCTGAGCCTTGTGCTTAGAGAGCCAGTCCATCCCGAGAATAAGATCGATATCTGAATTACCAAGAACCATTGGAGAAGCTAGAAACTTGAAATCACCCATCATGATAGTGACATCTGGCACCTCCAGACTTGCACTCAAACGTTTGCCAGGAGAAACGATATCCATTTGTTTACCCAAATGAGAAGAAATGAACTCATGCTTGGTAAAAAAATGTCTTTGACATGAAACAATGCGATGCACCAGTGTCAAAAAGAACTCTTGCGGGAATAGAGTTAACTGGAAAGTTACCCATGATGACATCTGACGAATCCTCTGCCTGAGCTGCATTCACCATGTTGACCTTGGCGTGCTTGGGGTTATGCTTGACCACAGCTGTACTTGCCGATCTCACAGGAGGAGGAGGAGGAGGAAGACGCCTTTGGTTGAAACACTTGTTGGCGTAGTGACCCTTCTGTTGGCACTTGTTGCACGTGACCTCTGAAAGCGGACGGTGGTACGGAGCACTTGATCTTGGAGCTTGCGACGAAGACTTGTTCTGAAAGCCTGGGTTGGGTGGGTGGGAAGAACCACTGCCACCTTTGCTCTTCTGCTGATACGGCTGACGGAACGGAGGAGGAGGAAGCCAATACTTCTGCTGCTTGGCCACTTGAGTAGAGGAAGAAGGCGTAGTGTCTCTGACTCGCTTCCTGGAAGCATCACACCTCAACTAAGCAGCCTCTTGCTTCAGTGCCATGTTGTAGAACTCATCGTACCTCAACGGCTCAAAGAGGACAAGAGCGAGCTGAATTTCTTCTCTGAGACCACCCCTGAACTGGTATATCATGCTCTTCTCATCAGGAACATCCTGCTTGGCAAAACGGGCCAGCTTCTGGAACAACTTGTTGTAGTCATAGACAGACAAAGAGCCTTGCTTCAGATTACGGAATTCCTCATGTTTGCTTTCAGTCACACTCTGGGGGATGTGATGAGCTCGGAAATCTCGACGGAAATCATCCCAAGTGATCAAACGTCCACCTCTGGAATCCTTGTACTGCCGGAACCACTCTGCAGCCTGATCTTTGAGCTGGAAAGAAGCGAACTTGACGAAATCTTCAGGCCTGACGTTGTTGCATTCAAAATGCTTGCCCAGATCCACTAGCCAAACGTCAGCATCGGTAGCCTCAACACAATTGCTGAACGTCTTTGGACCATTTGCAAGGAACTGGTTCAGAGTAGCAAAATGGTTCTGATTGTTGCCTTGATTCCCTTGACTGCCTTGATTGCGCTCTTGGAGGATTTGCATGATCAACTGTGTGTTTGCATTGGTTGTGGCCATCCCAGCTTGCCAAGCCTCCGGAGGAGGTGGAGGTGGTGGCGGATCAGGATTCGGAGTCGTACGCATTGGAGGAGCCATCCTGAAGAGGTTTACCACCATTAGTACATAGATAGACAAATATTGAAGGTGAATCCAACGGAATGAAAATTGCAACATAAAGTCTTCACATCCGAACAAAATGAACGAATGCATATCTCTTGAAGTGGTCACATATCCCTAAATTGCGAAGCCACGTAGAATTAGGTAGAAGAGGTAAATCAACAAGGGATGGAATCAACATATGACTTCGAAGCAACTCGAATACCACAACTCAAAATAAAACCAAGGATTGGCTTGCGAAATAAGCCGGAACAAACATATGATAGAGATTTCGTCCGAAGTTTTTGTGGTGGGACCTACACGGGCTCGATCGTACAGCACCATCATGTACAAGGCAGTGCACATGACATACGAAGCGTCCCTGAGTCAGCATAGCCAAGGACTCTTTAAGACACAACGAGACCACTGTAAAATCGACCGTGAATAGGCGAACCACTAGACGTCGAACCCCAATTTCATATCATACATCCGTCGGAAAGATATCCTAAGAGCTACTTGAATTCCCACCTATGAAACTCCCGAAACTTTCCGGTTATGCAATCAGGTGTTGGGGATACAGGGGAAGCATAATATCTCACCCAAACTAGCAAATCCTACATCCAGCTGTATCCATCCTTCAACACATAACCAAGAAACCTTCGGAAACCATCTACCTCAACCTTCGAAAAGCATCCGTTATACAAGTTATGGCGATACTCCCGAACTCCCGCCCCAGTACTGGGTGGCGTCGAGGTTATCTCACCAACGAACTGCATAAAGGAGATTTTCGATGTCGGCGAACATATCTCAAGTATTCCAGAATTGCAACGATAAAATTATGATGACAACACCTCAGAGCTCAACTCCACGGGACACTTCCACTAAACCCCTGACAGGAGGCACCAAGACAGTGTTCTCATCATAAGCCATCAGAACAAATCCAAGATACTCGCGTGATCCTAAAAAAAATTTAGTGAAATTTGAGAAGAGAAGAGTCAAAACTCTACGCCAGGATGCCTTACCAGAGCGATGAGGAGACTGGGAAGTAAAAAGAATTCCTAAGCTCTCCGATATATAATTCCTAAATGACTCAAAACATTTTTCTAGACACAACTCGCCTGCTAAAAATGATCAAACAGTGGGGGCTCCTAAGGTCGGGGAAGGCTCTGATTACCAACTTGTAACGCCCTCGATGCGGCTATATCTCCCACGTGTCGAGGCACGACTTAGAGGCATAACCCCATTGAACGCAATGTCGCAAGTTAGGCAATCTTCACAACATCCCATGTAATATATATAAATAATAAAAGGGGAGATACAATAGTTGGCTTACACTCGCCACATCACATCAAAGTACATAAATAGCATACATCATCCAAACACTCATGGCCCGACTACGACGCCAAAATAAAAGACAACCCAACAAGCGACATAGGTCCCGATCACCCCAACTGGGCACCACTACTGATCATCAGGAAAAGACACATAGTAACGCTCAGAATCCTCGTCGTACTCCCACTTGAGCTCAAGCGCGCCATCTGGAGTTGTATCATCGGTCCCTGCATCTGGTGTAATAGTAATCTGTGAGCCACAGGGACTCAGCAATCTCGCACCCTCGCGATCAAGACTATTTAAGCTTAATAGGTAGGATGGGGGTAAATGTAAGTGGAGCTGCAGCAAGCGACTAGCATATATGGTGGCTAACTTATTCGCAAAAGAGAGCGAGAAGAGGAGGCAAAGCACGAGCATGAAACTAGGGAGCAACCTGCGCAAACATAACTCCAACACCGTGTCCGCTTCCCGGACTCCGCCGAGAAGAGGCCATCACGGCAACACACTCAGTTGATTCATTTTAATTAATTAAGGTTCAAGTTATCTACAACCGGACATTAACAAATTCCCATCTGCCCATAACCGCGGGCACGGCTTACGAAAGATCAATCCCTGCAGGGGGGTCCCAACTTAGCCCATAACAAGCTCTCACGGTTAACGAAGGAATAGACCTCCACCCAAGACACACCGATCAGACTCGGTATCTCGGTACAACAAGACGATTTGACAGGTTAAAACAAGTCCAGCAACACCACCCGAATGTGCCGACAAATCCCGATAGGAGCTGCACATATCTCTTTCTCAGGGCACGCTCGGATAGGTCAAGCTACGAGTAAAACCAACCCTCGAGTTTCCCCGAGGTGGCCCCGCAGGCTGCCAGGTTCGGACCAACACTCAGAGGAGCACTGCCCCGAGGGGGGGGGGTTAAAATAAGATGACTCTCGGGCTCCGGAAACCCAAGGGAAAAAGAGGCTAGGTGGCAAATGGTAAAACCAATGTTGGGCATTGCTGGAAAAGCTTTAATCAAGGCGAACTGTCAAGGGGTTCCCATTATAGCCCAACCGCGTAAGGGACGCAACAATCCGGGAACATAACACCGATATGACGGAAAACTAGGGCGGCAAGAGTGGAACAAAACACTAGGCGAGAGGCCGAGCCTTCCACCCTTTACCAAGTATATAGATGCATTAAGATAACATGGCAATATAATGATATCCCAACAAGTAAATAAATGTTCCAATAAGGAACCGCTCCAATCTTCACCTGCAACTAACAACGCTATAAGAGGAGCTGAGCAAAGCGGTAACATAGCCAATCAACGGTTTGCTAGGACAATGGTGGGTTAGAGGTTCAACACGGAAATTGGGAGGCTGACAAGCAAGTGGTAGGCATCGTAGCATTGGCATAGCAAAAGAGCGAGCAAACTAGCATAGCAAAGATAGTAGTGATTTCGAGGGTATGATCATCTTGCCTGCACAGTTGTCAGAGTTGATTGGATCCTTAAAAGCAAACTCAATGGGCTCCTCGTTAGCGAACTCGTCTCCTGGCTCTACCCAAACAACGCAAACAAGCAACAAGGATACAATCAACCACGTGCAAACTCCAACAATAAGATGCAATGATGATATGCTATGCGGGATGCGATGCGGGATGCAAAATGCAAGACGTGACAGGAAATGCATGAACCTGGCCTCAACTTGGAAAACCAAGTATGCCACTGGATAGAGGGGATGAAATCGCTTGAAAACGATATAAAGATCATAGGAATCGGAGTTACGGTTTGGAAATAGCAAGCGTTTTAAGATATGACACCGGTCTGCGATTTACAGCAAGTAGGCATCTAAATGCAACGAAATGAACATGCTACAGCCACCAAACATGAAAACAAAATACATGGCAGGGATGCCCACAAGATGCTTAACAAAACACTAGCACTGAGCCACGGCCAAATTCATCCATTATGAGGTTCAAACAAGCATGGCAAAAACGCAAACGCAAAACAGATTTCAGACTTAGTGAAATTAACACTAGTCTGAAATTTCAGATCACGAAGCTCTCTTCGGAGCAGCAAAACAACATGATACATAGCCTGATTATGACAAGTAAGAACATGGCATGGAGCTACTCAACAAGCTTAACAAAACACCCAAAGTGACCCGGGGCCAAAAGGGATCACAAAATATACTAACAAGCACACGAACATAGCTCACGCACAATCAGTTTTCAGACTTAGTGAAAACTGAGACATGCTGAAATTTAACTCACGAAGGCATGTAAACGAGCTCGATGCACTCACTACGGTGCAATTCATGGCAAGGCAAGCATATATCCATAAAGAAGGCACAAAATGCTAGCTAGACATGGCAAGAACAATGGCATAGCATGCACGGATCAATAACAATAGCATCGGCAAAATCGCAAATAAGTTGACGATCTGCCCAGATTTACCACGAAGCAAAAGTAGAGCTCGATTGACTCAAGCTAGAGCACTCCACATATGCAAACAAGGACATGGATGGATAGAGCATAACATGATTAACAAAACTCCCTTACTGATCATCCTCAAAAGAGGCACGGATCACTAGGAAACAAGCTGAACATATGGCATCATGAACTAAATAATCCCAGACTTAGTGAAAACCACTAAGTCCCTGAAAACAGATCTACCAAGTGCCTCACTTGGCAAGCTTGCACAAATCACCACACACATCCTAAAAATGCATGGGTTGCACCTCTGGAAAGAAGACAAAATGCTTAACAATTCATCCCAAAGACTCACAGGCATATCATGCACACAATAATCATGGCAAAAATGACAAAAATCTAAGATGAACTAGCAGATCTGACAATTATCTCACGAAGCCTCCTTCTAGCAGCATTTCGGGCATCAAGATGAACTCAAATGAAAATGATGCAATGGAATGAAATGATGTACATGTCGAGGCGAAGAGTTTGATATGCTATATGCCCAAATTGGAGCTACGGATGCAAAGTTACGGGACCCCGAACAGAGGCATATGAGCTAAAAATCCTGAGGACTTAGTGAAAAAACTACCCGGATAGGGTTACTGTAGCAGATCTGGATCGGGGCACGTATTACGAGGATCGCCGGGATCTTCACCGGCGTTGAGGTCCGCGGTGGCCGGAGACGACGTGGAGGCCGGCGGAGCTCGCCGGACGGTGAGGTTGAGGGCGGTGATGGAGGCGGCGGCCCCCGGGCGCGGCGACCGGACCCTCGGGCGGCGCGGGCGCGGCTTGCGGTCGCCGGGCGACGAGGGGCGGCACCGGTCGCCGGCGATGGCAGAGTGGCAGCGCGGCGGAGGCGGAGCGGCTCGGGCGGAGCTGCGTGGAGGCGGCGGCGAGCTGCGGTTCGGACGCGCGGGCCGGGAGGGCCCCGCCTGGGCCCCGGCGGGCCGGCACGCGGGCAGGATGGCGATGTGGGCGCGGCGGCTCGCCCTCTCAGCGGGCGACACGTGGCGCGATGGGGGCGTCGGACATGTCCGTCGGTGGCGGATGTGTCCTGCGGCGGCGGATCTGGAATTTTTTTAGGGTTAGGGGGGAGAGACTCCGTGAATTTGGAATGGGGGGTGTATATATAGGCATAGGGGGAGCTAGGAGAGTCCAAATGAGGTGCGGTTTTCGGCCACGCAATCGTGATCGAACGCTCTAGGACATAGAGCAGAGTTTGGTGGGTTTTGGGCCAAAATGGAGGGGTGTTGGGCTGCAACACACACGAGGCCTTTTCGGTCCCTCGGTTAACCGTTGGAGTATCAAACGAAGTCCAAATGGTACGAAACTTGACAGGCGGTCTACCGGTAGTAAACCAAGGCCGCATGGCAAGTCTCGGTCCAATCTGGAAATGTTTAATCCCCGCACACGAAAGAAAGCTAGATTTGACCACCGGAGGAGAACGAAGCGCCGGAATGCAAAACGGACAACGGGGAAATTGCTCGAATGCATGAGATGAACATGTATGCAAATGCAATGCACGTGATGGCATGATATGAGATGCATGAAAACGAAAAACAACACACGGAGACAAAGACCCGAACCCGAGAAATAAATATAACTTAACGCCGGAAATGGCAAGAGTTGGAGTACAAGTTGGTAAAGTTATATCTGGGGCGTTACAGAGAGAAGCCAGAATAACCATCTAGAAAGCAAAAATGTGTATGTTTGGATAATCTTTCTAGCATTTAATCGATAAAAGGTAAGGGGTAAAGATCCTTTTTAGTAGCCTTATTTAATCTGCAGAAATCAATTACCATCCTATAACCAGTAATAATTCTTTGAGGAATCAATTCATCTTTATCATTAGGAACAACAGTAATACCTCCCTTCTTAGGAACACAATGGACAGGACTTACCCACTAACTATCAGCAAAGGGGTAAATTATACCTGCCTCAAGGAGCTTTAGTATCTCCTTTCTTACCACTTCTTTCATTTTAGGATTCAGATGGTGTTGATGATCACGAACTAGTTTAGCATCTTCTTCCAAATTAATTTTATGTTGGCGTAGAGTGGGACTAATGCCCTTTTGATCATCAAGAGTATACCCAATAGCAGCACGGTGCTTCTTCAGAATTTTCAATAATCTCTCTTCTTCATGTTCTGAAAGGTTAGCACTAATGATAACAAGATATATCTTTTTCTTATCAAGATAAGCATATTTAAGAGTATCCGGTAACGGTTTAAGCTCAAACACGGGATCACCCTTGGGTGGAGGAGGATCTCCTAGGATTTCAACAGGTAAATTATGTTTCCGAATAGGTTCCTGTTTAAAGAATACTTCATCTAATTCCCTTCTTTCATTGATAAACATATCATTTTCATGGTCTAGTAAATATTGTTCTAAAGGATCACTAGGAGGTACGGCAATAGAAGCAAGACCAATAATTTCATCTTTAATAGGTAATTATTCTTCACAATGTTGTCTACTAAATTTAGAAAAATTAAATTCATGAGTCATATCATCTAAACCGACAGTAACAACATCCCTTTTGCAATCTATAGTAGCATTAACAGTATTTAAGAAGGGTCTACCAAATATAATGGGATAAAAACTATCTTGTGCGGAGCCAAGAACAAGAAAATTAGCAGGATATTTAGTTTTCCCACACAACACTTCAACATCTCTAACAATTCCCATTGGTAAAATAGTATCTCTATTAGCAAGTTTAATTGTGACATCAATATCTTCTAACTCAACAGGTGCAATGTCATGCATAATTTCGTTGTATAAGTCAATAGGTATTGCACTAGCACCCATATCACATAAGCCATGATAACAATGATCTCCTATTTTAACAGAAATAACAGGCATACCTACCACCGGTCTAGGTTTATCTGTATCACGGGGTTTAGCAATTCTAGCAGTTTCATCACAGTAATAAATAGCATGCCCATCTATATTATCAGACAAGAGATCTTTAACAATAGCAATATTAGGTTCAACTTTAACTTGCTCAGGAGGTGTATATGTTTTAATATTGCTTTTAGGAACCATAGTTGAAGCTTTAGCATGATCCTTGATCCTAACAGGGAAAGGTGGTTTCTCAACACAAGAAGTAGGAACAATAGGATCATTATAAGTAATAGTCTTTTCTTCAACTTTAATAGGTGCAGCTACTTTTACTTCTATGGGAGGATGATATTTAAACCACTTCTCCTTGGGAAGATCAACATAGGCAGCAAAAGATTCACAGAAAGAAGCTACTATCTCAGAGTCAAGTCCATATTTAGTGCTAAATTTACGAAAAATATCGGTATCCATAAAAGATTTAACACAATCAAAACTAGGTGTCATACCTGACTCCTTACCATTGTCGAGGTCCCAATCTTCGGAGTTGCATTTAATTCTTTTCAATAAATCCCATTTGAATTCAATAGTCTTCATCATAAAAAAGCCAGCACAAGAAGTATCAAGCATGGTGCGATTGTTATCAGAAAGCCGAGCATAAATTTTTTGAATAATCATTTCTCTTGAGAGCTCATGATTGGGGCATGAATATAACATTGATTTAAGCCTCCCCCAAGCTTGAGCGATGCTTTCTCCTTCGCGAGGCCAAAAATTATATATATAATTGCGATCACGATGAACAAGATCCATAGGATAAAACTTTTGATGAAATTCCAATTTGAATCATTTGTATTTCCAAGACTCCATATCATCACATAGCCTATACCATGTCGATGCATCTCCCCTCAAAGATAAAGGGAAGACCTTCTTCTTAACAACATCTCCGGGTACACCTGCAAGCTTAAATAATCCACAAACTTCATCCACATATATTAGATGTTCATCAGGATGTTTTGTTCCATCTCCTAAAAAAGGATTAGCTAGCAGTTTTTCTACCATACCCAAAGGAATTTCGAAGCAAGCATTTTCATTTTCAGTAGGTTCAGTAGGTTGAGGAGCAACTCTTTTCTCTACTGGTCGGGGTGAAGATACCCTGAACAAGCCCCTCAGAGGATTACTTTCCATAGTAACATGTGACAGTAAATTTCAGCACACTATATAAATTTTTCCTTACAAAATTCCACCTACCAAAGGCGCTTCACTCCCCGGGAACGACGCCAGAAAAGAGTCTTGATGACCCACAAGTATAGGGGATCTATCGTAGTCCTTTTGATAAGTAAGAGTGTCGAACCCAACGAGGAGCAGAAGGAAATGATAATCGGTTTCTAGCAAGGTATTCTCTGCAAGTGCTGAAATAAGTGGTAACAGATAGTTTTGTGATAAGATAATTGTAACGAGCAACAAGTAACAAAAGTAAATAAGGTGCATCAAGGTGGCCCAATCCTTTTTGTAGCAAAGGACAAGCCTGGACAAACTCTTATATGATGTAAAGCGCTCCCGAGGACACATGGGAATATCGTCAAGCTAGTTTTCATCACGCTCATATGATTCGCGTTCGGTACTTTGATAATTTGGTATGTGGGTGGACCGGTGCTTTGGTGATGTCCTTACTTGGACAAACATCCCACTTATGATTAACCTCTATTGCAAGCATCCGCAAATACAACAAAAGTATTAAGGTAAACCTAACCATAGCATGAAACATATGGATCCAATTCAGCCCCTTACGAAGCAACGCATAAACTAGGGTTTAAGCTTCTGTCACTCTAGCAACTCATCATCTACTTATTACTTCCCAATGCCTTCCTCTAGGCCCAAACAATGGTGAAGTGTCATGTAGTCGACGTTCACATAACACCACTAGAGGAGAGACAACATACATCTCATCAAAATATCGAACGAATACCAAATTCACATGACTACTAATAGCAAGACTTCTCCCATGTCCCTAGGAACAAAAGTAACTACTCACAAAGCATAAACATGTTCATAATCAGAGGGGTATTAATGTGCATATAGGATCTGAACATACGATCTTCCAGCAATTAAACCAACTAGCATCAACTACAAGGAGTAATTAACACTACTAGCAACCTACTAGCACCAATCTCAGACTTGGAGACAAGAGATGAACTAGGGTTTTGAGATGAGACGGTGCTGATGAAGATGTTGATGGAGATTGCCCTCTCCCGATGAGAGGAGCGTTGGTGATGACGATGGCGATGATTTCCCCCTCTGGGAGGGAAGTTTCCCCGGCAGAACATGTTGGAAATATGCCCTAGAGGCAATAATAAATTAGTTATTATTAGATTTCCTTGTTCATGATAATCATTTATTATCCATGCTAGAATTGTATTGATAGGAAACTCAGATACATGTGTGGATACATAGACAACACCATGTCCCTAGTAAGCCTCTAGTTGACTAGCTCGTTGATCGATAGATGGTTACGGTTTCCTGACCATGGACATTGGATGTCATTGATGACGGGATCACATCATTAGGAGAATGATGTGATGGACAAGACCCAATCCTAAGCCTAGCACAAGATCGTGTAGTTCGTACGCTAAAGCTTTTCTAATGTCAAGTATCATTTCCTTAGACCATAAGATTGTGCAACTCCCGGATACCGTAGGAATGCTTTGGGTGTACCAAATGTCACAACGTAACTGCGTGGCTATAAAGGTGCACTGCGGGTATCTCCGAAAGTGTCTATTGGGTTGGCACGAATCGAGACTGGGATTTGTCACTCCGTGTAATGGAGAGGTATCTCTGGGCCCACTCGGTAGGACATCATCATGATGTGCACAATGTGACCAAGGAGTTGATCACGGGATGATGTGTTACGGAACGAGTAAAGAGACTTGCCGGTAACAAGATTGAATGAGGTATCGGGATACCGACGATCGAATCTCGGGCAAGTATCATACCGATAGACAAAGGGAATTGAATACGAGATTGATTGAATCGTCGACATCGTGGTTCATCCGATGAGATCATCATGGAACATGTGGGAGCCAACATGGGTATCCAGATCCCGCTGTTGGTTATTGGCCGGAGAGTTGTCTCGGTCATGTCTGCAAGGTTCCCGAACCCGTAGGGTCTACACACTTAAGGTTCGGTGACGCTAGGGTTGTAGAGATATTAGTATGCGGTAACCTGAAAGTTGTTTGGAGTCCCGGATGAGATCCTGGACGTCACGAGGAGTTCCGGAATGGTCCGGAGGTAAAGATTTGTATATAGGAAATCTAGTTTCGGCCACCGGGAAAGTTTCGGGGGTCATCGGTATTGTACCGGGACCAACGGAAGGGTCCCGGGGGTCCACCGGGTGGGGCCACCTATCCCGGAGGGCCCCATGGGCTGAACGGGCATGGGAACCAGCCCCTGGTGGGCTGGTGGGCTGGTGCGCTCCCCTTGGGCCTCCCATGCGCCTAGGGTTGGAAACCCTAAGGGGTGGGGGCGCCTCCACTTGGCTTGGAGGCCAAGCCACCCCTAGGGCTGCCGCCCCCTTCCCTAGATGGGATCTACAAGGGGCCGGCGCCCCCTAGGCCCCTATATATAGTGGAGGGGAGGGAGGGCAGCCGCACCTGAAGCCTTGGCGCCTCCCTCCCTCCCATGACACCTCTTCCTCCCCGCTTGTGCTTGGCGAAGCCCTGCCGAGATCCCGCTACTTCCACCACCACGCCGTCGTGCTGCTGAATCTCCATCAACTTCTCCTCCCCCGTTGATGGATCAAGAAGGAGGAGACGTCTCCGCTCCGTACGTGTGTTGAACGTGGAGGTGCCGTCCGTTCGGCGCTAGGATCATCGGTGATTTGGATCACAACGAGTACGACTCCATCAACCCCGTTCTCTTGAACGCTTCCGCTTAGCGATCTTCAAGGGTATGAAGATGCACTCCCTCTCTCTCGTTGCTAGATGACTCCATAGATTGAACTTGGTGATGCGTAGAAAATTTTAAAATTCTGCTACGTTCCCCAACAGTGGCATCATGAGCTAGGTCTATGCGTAGTTTCTATGCACGAGTAGAACACAAGTTGTTTTGGGCGTCGATTTTGTCAATTTGCTTGCCGTTACTAGTCCTATCTTGATTCGGCGGCATCATGGGATGAAGCGGCCCGGGCCGACCTTACACGTACTCTTACGTGAGACAGGTTCCACCGACTGACATGCACTAGTTGCATAAGGTGGCTAGCGGGTGTCAGTCTCTCCCACTTTAGTCAGATCGCATTCGATGAAAAGGGTCCTTATGAAGGGTAAATAGAAATTGGCATATCACATTGTGGTTTTGGCGTAGGTAAGAAACGTTCTTGCTAAGAAACCTATAGCAGCCATGTAAAAAAAAATTTGCAACAACAATTAGAGGACGTCTAACTTGTTTTTGCAGCATATGCCGTGTGATGTGATATGGCCAAAAAGGATGTGATGATTGATATATGTGATGTATGATATTGATCATGTTCTTGTAATAGGAATCACGACTTGCATGTCGATGAGTATGACAACCGGCAGGAGCCATAGGGGTTGTCTTAATTTATTTATGACCCGTGTGTCAACATAAACGTCATGTAATTACTTTACTTTATTGCTAAACTGTTAGCCATAGTAGTAGAAGTAATAGATGACGAGACAACTTCACAAAGACATGATGATGGAGATCATGGTGTCATGCCGGTGACGATGATGATCATGGCGCCCCGAAGATGGAGATCAAAAGGAGCAAAATGATATTGGCCATATCATGTCACTATTTGATTGCATGTGATGTTTATCATGTTTTACATCTTATTTGCTTAGAACGACGGTAGCTTAAATAAGATGATCCCTTGCAATAATTTCAAGAAAGTGTTCCCCCTAACTGTGCACCGTTGCGAAGGTTCGTTGTTTCGAGGCACCACGTGATGGTCGGGTGTGATAGATTCTAACGTTTGAATACAACGGGTGTAAGCCAGATTTACACACGCAATAAACTTAGGTTGACTTGACGAGCCTAGCATATACAGACATGGCCTCGGAACACGGAAGACCGAAAGGTCGAACATGAGTCGTATAGTGGATACGATCAACATGAAGATGTTCACCGATGAGGACTAGTCCGTCTCACGTGATGATCGGACACGGCCTAGTTGGCTCGGATCATGTATCACTTAGATGACTACAGGGATGTCTATCTGAGTGGGAGTTCATTAAATAATCAGATGAACTTAATTATCATGAACATAGTCAAAAGGACTTTGCAAATTATGTCGTAGCTCATGCTTTGGTTTTACTGTTTTAGATACGTTCCTAGAGAAAATTTAGTTGAGAGTTGACAGTAGCAATTATGCGGACTGGGTCCGTGGACTGAGGATTGTCCACATTGCTGCACAGAAGTGCTATGTCCTTATTGCACTGCTCAGTGCGTTGAACCTTGAGCGTCGTCTGTAGATGTTGGGAAACATCTAACATACACATTTTGATGACTACGTGATAGTTCAGTGCGTAATGCTAACGGTTTAGAATTGAGGCACCAAAGATGTTTTTGAAACATCGCAGAACATATGAGATGTTCCAAGGACTGAAATTGGGATTTCAGGCTAGTGCCCACGTCAAGAGGTATGAGACCTCCGACAAGTTTCTTAACCCTGCAAACTAAGGGAGAAAAACTCAATCGTTGAGCATGTGCTCAGATTGTCTGAGTACTGCAATCGCTTGAATTGAGTGGGAGTCAATCTTCCAGATGAGAAAGTGATGGTTCTCCATAGTGACTGCCACCAAGCTATTGGAGCTTCGTGATGAACTATAACATATCAGGGATAGACATGATGATCCTTGAGCAATTCGCGATGTTTGACACCGAGAGAGTAGAAATCAAGTAGGAGCATCAATTGTTGATGGTTAGTAAAACCACTAGTTTCAAGAAGGGCAAAGGAAAGAAGGGATACTTCATGAGACGGCAAATCAGTTGCTGCTCTAGTGAAGAAACCCAAGGTTGAACCAAACCCGAGAGTAAGTGCTTCTGTAATGAGGGGAACGGTCACTAAAGCAGAACTACCCTAGATACTTGGTAGATGAGAAGGCTGGCAAGGTCGACAGAAGTATTTTGAATATACGTACTTTACTAGTACTCCTAGTAGCACCAGGGTATTAAAATACCGGTTCAGTTGCTAAGTGTTAGTATCTTGAAATAAAAGGCTACGGAATAAACGGAGACTAGATGAAGGTGAGATGACGATATGTGTTGGAAGTGTTTCCAAGGTTGATGTGATCAAGCATTGCATGCTCCCTCTACCATCGAGATTGGTGTTAAATCTAAATAATTGTTATTTGGTGTTTGCGTTGAGCATAGACATGATTGGATTATGTTTATCGCAATACGGTTATCCATTTAAGGAGAATAATGGTTACTCTGTTTATTTGAATAATACCTTCAATGGTCTTGCACCTAAAATGAATGGTTCATTGAATCTCGATCGTAGTGATACACATGTTCATGCCAAAAGATATAAGA